>JASCIT010000024.1:10000-5010000 GCA_036711955.1 Digitonthophagus gazella | reverse complement strand
ATTTTAGACGCATCGATGGGTTTAATCGAATTATCTTTAAATTACGACCCAACAACGTACATCCTTCATTGTACCGTATACAGGGCGAAAAATTTAGAACCGATGGATATAAACGGCTTAGCGGATCCTTTTTGCAAATTAAACATCCTTCCGAATGAAAGAGAATCAACCAGATTGAGAACGAAAACCGTTCATAAAACGAGAAATCCGGAATTTAATGAAAACTTGACTTTTTATAATCTAACCGAAGAAGATTTATTAAAGAAGTCTCTGTATATCTTGGTTTTAGATGATGATAAATACGGACATGATTATATGGGAGAAACTAGGATTAATTTAGCTAAATTAAGGATACAAAACACCATTTATGTATTTATTATTCAATTTTAAAAAATTAAAAAAAGGTAATTAAAAAAATTTACAGTTAACACTTCCATTGGAAAAATCTAAAGATGGTCAAACGGCTTCACCTGAATTAACACATTGGATCGAGGATTTATTCGCAAGAGGGAGGATACTTTTATCGTTATGTTATAGTACAAGAAGGAGGGCTTTATTAGTAACTGTTTGTAAATGTGAAAATTTACTTCCAATGGATAATAATGGATATTCAGATCCTTTTGTTAAATTGTATTTTACTTTACAATAAAAGATGGTGATTTTTTTAAGCTAAAAAGTAAATTTTAGGGTTTTAAAACCGGATCCACATCATAGAAAGTATAAAACTTCGATTAAATGGAAGGAATTAAATCCGATTTTTAATGAAGAATTCGCTTTTGAAACCAGACCGACTGAATTATCGACTCAAAGTCTTCATATAGCCGTTTGGGATAAAGACTATGGGAAGAGTAATGATTATTTAGGAGGGTTGGTTTTAGGTGGGATGGGATCGAAAGGGCAAAGGTTGAAACATTGGTTGGATATGATTAGATATCCGGATCATAAGCAAGAAAGATGGCATTATTTAACAGAGGATCCAATTGGAGATTAATTTTTTTTTACACTTAACAAAAAATTTTACAAAAAGGACCATTTATTGTATTAATCGTATAATTAAATCAAAAAAAAAATAAATAAATAAATAAAAAAATATGTTTTATAAGAATCTTCTTGTTTTATTTATTTATAAAAATCAAAATTTAAACTTTAAAAAATCGCCAAAAATTGATTTTTAAAAATTAAGAAAAAATTTTTTAGAAAAATTATAGTTTAAAATGTCTATTTTAATATAACATAAACAGTTTGAAAATAAATTTTAAAAATTTCCAGAAAAAAAAATTTTGGTGAACTTCTACATTCTCACCAAACTTAAAAAAAAATTTCAAAGTTTAAAAAATCGCCAAAAATTGATTTTTTAAAATTGAGAAAAATTTTTTTAGAAAAATTATAGTTTAAAATGTCTATTTTAATATAACATAAACAGTTTGAAAATAATTAATAAAAATTTCCAGAAAAAAAATTTTTGGTGAACTTCTACATTTTCACCAAACTTAAAAAAAAAAATTTCAAAGTTTAAAAAATCGCCAAAAATTGATTTTTTAAAATTGAGAAAAAATTTTTTATAAAAACTATAGTTTAAAATGTCTATTTTAATATAACATAAACAGTTTGAAAATAAATTTTAAAAATTTCCAGAAAAAAAAATTTCTAAAAGTCTACATTTTCATCTAACCTTAAAAATAACTTCAAAGTTTAAAAAAATCGCCAAAAATTGATTTTGTAAAATTGAGAAAAAATTTTTTAGAAAAATTATAGTTTAAAATGTCTATTTTAATATAACATAAACAGTTTGAAAATAAATTTTAAAAATTTCCAGAAAAGAAAATTTTTCTAAATGTCTACATTTTCATCTAACCTTAAAAATAACTTCAAAGTTTAAAAAATCGCCAAAAATTGATTTTTTAAAATTGGGAAAAAATTTTTTTTTTAAATTATAGTTTAAAATGTCTATTTTAATATAACATAAACAGTTTGAAATTAATTTATAAGAATTTCCAGAAAAAAAAAATTTTTGGTGAACTTCTACATTTTCACCAAACTTAAAAAAAAAATTTCAAAGTTTAAAAAATCGCCAAAAATTGATTTTTTAAAATTGAGAAAAAATTTTTTAGAAAAATTATAGTTTAAAATGTCTATTTTACTATAACCTAAACAGTTTGAAAATAAATATTAAAAATTTCCAGAAAAAAAATTTTTTCGAAAAGTCTACATTTTCATCTAACCTTAAAAATAACTTCAAAGTTTAGAAAAATCACCAAAAATTGATTTTTTAAAATTGAGAAAAAATTTTTTAGAAAAATTATAGTTTAAAATGTTTATTTTAATGTAACATAAAAAGTTTGAAATTAATTAATAAAAATTTCCAGAAAAAAAAAATTTTGATGAACTTCTACATTTTCACCAAACCTTAAAAAAAATTTCAAAGTTTAAAAAAATCGCCAAAAAATGATTTTTTTAAATTGAGAAAAAATTTTTTAGAAAAATTATAGTTTAAAATGTCTATTTTAATATAACATAAAAAGTTTGAAAATAAATTTTAAAAATTTCCAGGAAAAAATTTTTTTTCTAAAAGTCTACATTTTCATCTAACCTTAAAAATAACCTCAAAGTTTAAAAAATCGCCAAAAATTGATTTTTAAAAATTGAGAAAAAATTTTTTAGAAAAATTATAGTTTAAAATGTCTATTTTAATATAACATAAAAAGTTTGAAAATAAATTTTAAAAATTTCTAGAAAAAAATTTTTTTCTAAAAGTCTACATTTTCATCTAACCTTAAAAATAACTTCAAAGTTTAAAAAAATCGCCAAAAATTGATTTTTAAAAATTGGGAAAAAATTTTTTAGAAAAATTATAGTTTAAAATGTCTATTTTAATATAACATAAATAGTTTGAAAATAAATTTTAAAAACTTCCTGGAAAAAATTTTTTTCTAAAAGTCTACATTTTCATCTAACCTTAAAAATATCAAAGTTTAAAAAATCGCCAAAAATTGATTTTTTAAAATTGAGAAAAAGTTTTTTTGAAAAATTATAGTTTAAAATGTCTATTTTAATGTAACATAAACAGTTTGAAAATAAATTTTAAAAATTTCCAGAAAAAAATTTTTTTCTAAAAGTCTACATTTTCATCTAACCTTAAAAATAACTTCAAAGTTTAAAAAATCGCCAAAAATTGATTCTTTAAAATTGAGAAAAATTTTTTTTACTATATTAAACTTAAAATATTCTATTTTTAATTAAAAAAGGCAAAATTTTCCTAATTATTACCCAAAAAATTAAAAAAAATCCCAAACTTGGTTAAAATTTTTGACAGTTAACTAACTCAACTTTTTTTTAAAATTGGATATCTTAAAACGGTTTTAAAATTTAGAAAGTTCATACTTCTTTCTTATAAAATTGATCAAGTTTAGATTTCTTCGATAAAATCTAGATTTTTTTGAATTTTTTAAAAATTTTATATCAAAGAAATCGCTTGTTTTTAGAATGTTAACTTTTAAGGGTTGTAACTCAAAAACTAGGGGTGATATCTTAAAACGGTTTTAAAATTTAGAAAGTTCATACTTTTTTCTTATAAAATTGATCAAGTTTAGATTTCTTCGATAAAATCTAGATTTTTTTGAATTTTTTAAAAATTTTATATCAAAGAAATCGCTTGTTTTTAGAATGTTAACTTTTAAGGGTTGTAACTCAAAAACTAGGGGTGATATCTTAAAACGGTTTTAAAATTTAGAAAGTTCATACTTTTTTCTTAAAAAATTGATCAAGTTTAGATTTCTTCGATAAAATCTAGATTTTTTAGAATTTTTTAAAAATTTTATTTCAAAGAAATCGCTTGTTTTTAGAATGTTAACTTTTAAGGGTTGTAACTCAAGAACTAGGGGTGATATCTTAAAACGGTTTTAAAATTTAGAAAATTCATACTTTTTTCTTAAAAAATTGATCAAGTTTAGATTTCTTCGATAAAATCTAGATTTTTTAGATTTTTTCAAAAATTTTATATCAAAGAAATCGCTTGTTTTTAGAATGTTAACTTTTAAGGGTTGTAACTCAAAGACTAGGGGTGATATCTTAAAACGGTTTTAAAATTTAGAAAATTCATACTTTTTTCTTAAAAAATTGATCAAGTTTAGATTTCTTCGATAACATCTAGATTTTTTAGAATTTTTTAAAAATTTTGTATCAAAGAAATCGCTTGTTTTTAGAATGTTAACTTTTAAGGGTTGTAACTCAAAAACTAGGGGTGATATCTTAAAACGGTTTTAAAATTTAGAAAGTTCATACTTTTTCCTCAAAAAATTGCTCAAGTTTAGATTTCTTCGATAAAAACTAGATTTTTTAGAATTTTTTAAAAATTTTGTATCAAAGAAATCGCTTGTTTTTAGAATGTTAACTTTTAAGGGTTGTAACTCAAAAACTAGGGGTGATATCTTAAAACGGTTTTAAAATTTAGAAAGTTCATACTTTTTCCTCAAAAAATTGATCAAGTTTAGATTTCTTCGATAAAATCTAGATTTTTTAGAATTTTTTAAAAATTTTGTATCTAAGAAATCGCTTGTTTTTAGAATGTTAACTTTTAAGGGTTGTAACTCAAAAACTAGAGGTGATATCTTAAAACGGTTTTAAAATTTAGAAAGTTCATACTTTTTCCTTAAAAAATTGATCAAGTTTAGATTTCTTCGATAAAATCTAGATTTTTTAGAATTTTTTAAAAATTTTATATCAAAGAAATCGCTTGTTTTTAGAATGTTAACTTTTAAGGGTTGTAACTCAAAAACTAGGGGTGATATCTTAAAACGGTTTTAAAATTTAGAAAGTTCATACTCTTTTCTTAAAGAATTGGTCAAATTTAGATTTCTTCGATAAAAACTAGATTTTTTAGAATTTTTTAAAAATTCTGTATCAAAGAAATCGCTTGTTTTTAGAATGTTAACTTTTAAGGGTTGTAACTCAAAAACTAGGGGTGATATCTTAAAACGGTTTTAAAATTTAGAAAATTCATACTTTTTTCTTAAAAAATTGATCAAGTTTAGATTTCTTCGATAAGATCTAGATTTTTTAGAATTTTTTAAAAATTTTGTATCAAAGAAATCGCTTGTTTTTAGAATGTTCACTTTTAAGGGTTGTAACTCAAAAACTAGGGGTGATATCTTAAAACGGTTTTAAAATTTAGAAAGTTCATACTTTTTTCTTAAAAAATTGATCAAGTTTATATTTTTTCGATAAAAACTAGATTTTTTAGAATTTTTTAAAAATTTTATATCAAAGAAATCGCTTGTTTTTAGAATGTTAACTTTTAAGGGTTGTAACTCAAAAACTAGGGGTGATATCTTAAAACGGTTTTAAAATTTAGAAAGTTCATACTTTTTTCTTAAAAAATTGATCAAGTTTATATTTTTTCGATAAAAACTAGATTTTTTAGAATTTTTTAAAAATTTTGTATCAAAGAAATCGCTTGTTTTTAGAATGTTAACTTTTAAGGGTTGTAACTCAAAAACTAGGGGTGATATCTTAAAACGGTTTTAAAATTTAGAAAGTTCATACTTTTTTCTTAAAAAATTGATCAAGTTTAGATTTCTTGGATAAAATCTAGATTTTTTAGAATTTTTAAAAAATTTTGTATCAAAGAAATCGCTTGTTCTTAGAATGTTAACTTTTAAGGGTTGTAACTCAAAAACTAGGGGTGATATCTTAAAACGGTTTTAAAATTTAAAAAGTTCATACTCTTTTCTTATAAAATTGATCAAGTTTAGATTTCTTCGATAAAATCTAGATTTTTTAGAATTTTTTAAAAATTTTGTATTGCAAAGTGTCAAAAATTTTTAACCTAAAAAAATTTTGTTCCAACTTTGAAAATTTTTTTAATTTTTTTGGCAACATTTAGAATAAATCGGTCCTTTTAAATTAAAAATAGAATATTTTAGGTTTAATTTAATACAAAAATCATTTCTTAATCTCTATTAATAAACCTCTCATGATTTTTTAAAGTTGCTCAATACATTTTTCGTATTCTCCAGCGAAAGCGACCCACAAACCATCAACTTTCTTTTTCTTTAAAATTTTTACGTCAAATTCAACCTCACGACTCAACAATATAGTCTTTCTTTCACTTCGTTCGTACACAATCGTGCATTTTTTGTGTGTCCAATGTCGATTTGGGACGTTCTAATTCCTCCCAGCGAAGAACAAGAAGTCACTATTAAAAATGGTTTAAACGAAGATGAAGATAAGTTAAAAATAAATTTAAAATTACTCGAAGAGTGGATCGATTGTCAAAGTTATCTTCCTCAAAATTACGGTTTGTTAATAAAATATTATGTTAATTAAGAATATTTTTTAATTAACATATCAATAAGGGATTGCTTATTATCCTTTAGATAGAAGAATCCTTTCTGCTTATATTCGTGGTGCTAAACACGTACTTGAAGATGCAAAAAGGAAGATTGAAAAGTATTTTATTGTTAGAACTGTTCATCCGGATTTATTTTCCGGGAGGATTTTAACTATCGAAGAAGATTTAAAAGCCATGAAGTTTATGTGAGTTAAATTTGAACCCTTTACAACACAATAAGTAATTTTAGAATGAAAAAAATACTATTATAGATCAAAAATTATTTCAGAAATAAACAGAAAATTTAATTTCCTTTAATTTGAGTACAAACACGACCCATCTAGCTTAAATAGTTTAGAAATTATCGAAATTTCTAACCTCAAAAAATAATTGATAGTCGGCCATTTTAAAAATCGTTAGAAAATTAAATTTCCTTTACTTTGAGTACAAACACGACCCATCTACCTTAAATAGTTTAGAAATTATCGAAATTTCTAACCTCAAAAAATAATTGATAGTCGGCCATCTTGGAAATGGTTAGGAAATTAAATTTCCTTTAATTTAAGTACAAACACGACCTATCTAGCACAAATAGTTCCAAAGATATCGAGATTTTTAACCTTAACACATTGAGTGCCGCGCCATCAAAAAAATCATCAGTGACTGCCACAAGTTTTCGTTCAGACCGCGACAGTCAGGCGCGTGGCCTGACGGGGAAGTCGTTATAAAGCCGCGTGGCACTCAACGTGTTAACAATTGATGATCCGCCATCTTGAAAATTTTTAAATCAATGAAACTTTTTTGTTTTTAATCAGAATATAGTCATGTTTGGTATCAAATTAAAGGATTTTTAAAAACCATTAAGAATATTAAAGAATTTTGAATGCCGGCCATCTTGATTTTTTAAAATCTAACCTAACTTTTTTATTTTTAATCCAAACATAGCTGTGTTTGTACTCAGATTAAAGGATTTTTAATGATCTTTAAGAATATTAAAAAAAATTTTAGATATTTATCAAAAATCAGTAATTTTTTCAAAAATTAAAGAAATAAAATTATTTTAGAGCAAAAATTCTAAAAAAATCAAAAAGGAAATTAAATTTCCTTTAATTTGAGTACAAACATGACATATCTATCTTTAGTACTTAAAAAATTACCGAAATTTCTAACCTCAAAACATAACAGATAGTCGGCCATCTTGAAAATGGTTAGAAAATTAAATTTCCTTTAATTTGAGTACAAACACAACCCATCTAGCATAAATATTTCCAAAGATATCCAGATTTTTAACCTTAAAAAAAAATGATGATCCGCCATCTTGAAAATTTTTAAATCAATGAAACTTTTTTGTTTTTAATCGGAATATAGTCATGTTTGGTATCAAATTAAACAATTTTTAAAAATCTTTAAGAAAATTAAAGAATTTTTAATGCCGGCCATCTTGACTTTTTAAAATCTAACCTAACTTTTTTATTTTAAATCCAAACATAGTTGTGTTTGTACTCAGATTAAAGGATTTTTAATGGTTTTTAAGAATATTTAAATAAATTTTAGATATTTATCAAAAATTAGTCATTTCTTCCAAAATTAAAGAAATAAAATTATTTTAGAGCAAAAATTCTAAAAAAATCAAAAAGGAAATTAAATTTCCTTTAATTTGAGTACAAACATGACATATCTATCTTTAGTACTTAAAAAATTACCGAAATTTCTAACCTCAAAACATAACAGATAGTCGGCCATCTTGAAAATGGTTAGAAAATTAAATTTCCTTTAATTTGAGTACAAACACAACCCATCTAGCATAAATATTTCCAAAGATATCCAGATTTTTAACCTTAAAAAAAATGATGATCCGCCATCTTGAAAATTTTTAAATCAATGAAACTTTTTTGTTTTTAATCGGAATATAGTCATGTTTGGTATCAAATTAAAGGATTTTTAAAAATCTTTAAGAAAATTAAAGAATTTTTAATGCCGGCCATCTTAATTTTTTTAGAATCTAACCTAACTTTTTTATTTTTAATCCAAACCTAGTCGTGTTTGTACTCAAATTAAAGGATTTTTAATAATCTTTAAGAATATTAAAGAAAAATTTGACATACATGATGTTATAAAGGGTTGATTATTTAAAATGCTCATTTAATTGAACTAGGTACTCTGTAACGATGCCGGAAATCACGGAAAACGGCTATAGAATAACCGTAATTAAAATTTTTAACAACGACATTGAAATTTTCGATCCGTTGAAAGTTCTTCGCTTAGCAGCGTTGATTTGCGAATTGAGATGTCACGAAGAAAACTTTTTAGCCGGTGAAATAGTTATTTTAGATTGCGAATTTACAACTGCGGCGATCGGAGCTAAAATGTTGGCGAGTCAATTGAAGAAAATGATCGTTTTGGTGCAAGAAGCCTTTCCCGTTCTCGTAAAACAAGTTCATTTAATCACCGATCAAATTGTTGTTGTTAACAGTGCGAATTTACTTAAACAATTTATGAAAGAGAAAATAAGAAACAGGGTACGGATATAATTTAAGGAATGGAATGGTTTTAATTATAAGAAAGATTTTTTTTTTAGTTTCATGTTCATAAAAATAAAGATGGTTTATCGAAATTTATTGATTTGAAGTATTTACCGAAGGATTACGGTGGAATGCAACTTTCTTTGGAAGAATTGAACGAAAAATGGAAAAAAATTCTTATGGGTTATCAAGAATTGTTTGATAAAATCGATCAAGTTGTTTTAAAAGGTCCAATTCCGAGGTCTCAAGATGTGGAAAGTGATGATTTTTGTTTAGAAGGAAGTTTTAGGAAATTAAATTTTGATTGATTTAATGAAGTTAGTTGTCAGTTTTTGTCCAAGTTTAAAAAATCGCCCAGACTTTATTTATAAAAAATTTTAAAAATATGTTTGTCTTAAATGAAAAATAAAATGTTCTATTTTCGATTAAAAAAGACGAATTTTTCTTAATTATTACCAAAAAAATTAAAAAAAATCCCAAAGTTGGTAAATAATTTTGACACTTAACCTAAAAAAATTGGTTAGTTTTAAAAAATCCCCAAGACTTTATTTATAAAAATTTTAAAAATCTTTTTGTCCTAAATGAAAGATAAAAGACTTTACTTTCGATCAAAAAAGATGAATTTTTCCTAATTGTTACCAAAAAAATTAAAAAAATTTTCAAAGTTGGAAAATTTTTTTTTAGGTTGGAAAATGATCCATTTTTTTAAAAAATTCACCAAAAATTCATTTTTAAAGATTTTGATTTGATTTTTTTTCTAAATGAAACTTAAAACATTATAATTTTAACTAAAAAAGACCGTTTTATTTCAAGTGTTGTCAAAAAAATTTAAAAAATTTTCAAAGTTGGTAAATATTTTTGACACTTCTAACCTAAGTTAAAAAAATCGACCAAATTTAAAAATTCTTTAAAAATTCATTTTTAAAGATTTTGATTTGATTTTTTTTCTAAATGAAACTTAAAATATTGTAGTTTTGATCTAAAAAGGTCGTTTTATTCCAAGTGTTGTCAAAAAAATTTAAAAAATTTTCAAAGTTGGAAAAATTTTTTTAGGTTAGAAAATTAACAATTTTTTTTAAAAATTCATGAAAAATTGAATTTTAAAGATTTTGATCTGATTTTTTTTCTAAATCATAGTAAAAACATTCTAGTTTTGATTTAAAAAGATCGTTTTATTCCAAGTGTAGTCAAAAAAATTTAAAAAATTTTCAAAGTTGGAAAAATTTTTTTAGGTTAGAAAATTAACAATTTTTTTAAAAATTCATGAAAAATTGAATTTTAAAGATTTTGATCTGATTTTTTTTCTAAATCATAGTAAAAACATTCTAGTTTTGATTTAAAAAGATCGTTTTATTCCAAGTGTAGTCAAAAAAATTTAAAAAATTTTCAAAGTTGGTAAATATTTTTGACACTTCTAACCTAAGTTAAAAAAATCGACCAAATTTAAAAATTCTTTAAAAATTCATTTTTAAAGATTTTGATTTGATTTTTTTTCTAAATGAAACTTAAAATATTGTAGTTTTGATCTAAAAAGGTCGTTTTATTCCAAGTGTTGTCAAAAAAATTTAAAAAATTTTCAAAGTTGGAAAAATTTTTTTAGGTTAGAAAATTAACAATTTTTTTAAAAATTCATGAAAAATTGAATTTTAAAGATTTTGATCTGATTTTTTTTCTAAATGATACTAAAAACATTCTAATTTTAATTAAAAAAGACCGTTTTATTCCAAGTGTTGTCAAAAAAATGAGAAAAATTTTCAAAGTTGGTAAAAAATTTTTGACACTTTCTAACCTAAGTTAAAAAAATCGACCAAATTTAAAAATTCATTGAAAATTCATTTTTAAAGATTTTGATCTGATTTTTTTCTAAATGAAATTCAAAACATTCTAGTTTTAATTAAAAAAGGTCGTTTTATTCCAAGTATTGTCAAAAAAATTAAAAAAATTTTCAAAGTTGGAAAATTTTTTTTAGGTTAGAAAATTAACCATTTTTTAAACAAATTCATGACAAATTGAATTTTAAAGATTTTGATCTGATTTTTTTTCTAAATGAAACTAAAAACATTCTAGTTTTGATCTAAAAAGACCGTTTTATTCAAAGTGTTGTTAAAAAATTTTAAAAATTTTTAAAGTTGGTAAAAATTTTTTGACACTTCTTAACCTAAGTTAAAAAATGGAACAAATTTAAAAATTCTTAAAAAATTCATTTTTAAAGATTTTGATCTGACTTTTTTTCTAAATGATACTAAAAACATTCTAATTTTGATCTAAAAAGACCGTTTTATTCCAAGTATTGTCAAAAAAATTAAAAAAATTTTCAAAGTTGGTAAGAAATTTTTGATACTTCTGAACTTAAGTTAAAAAAATCGACCAAATTTAAAAATTCATCAAAAATTGATTTTTAAAGATCTTTATTTGATTTTTTTTCTAAATGAAATTTAAAATATTGTAGTTGTGATCTAAAAAGGTCGTTTCATTCCAAGTGTTATCAAAAAAATTTAAAAAATTTTCAAAGTTGGAAAAAATTTTTTTAGGTTAGAAACTTAAATATTTTTTAAAAAATTCATGAAAAATTGAATTTTAAATATTTTGATCTGATTTTTCTTCTAAATGAAACTTAAAACATTCTAGTTTTGATTAAAAAAGACCGTTTTGTTTCAAGTTTTGTCAAAAAATTTTAAAAAAATTTTAAAGTTGGCAAAAAAAATTTCTTAGGTCAAAAATTGTTGATGAAATTTTATAATTTCAGACGCTTTTATACCAAATTTGGTGAAATTTTAGATGAAATTCGACAATTTTAGAAAATTTTAGTTAAAATTTCACGATTTTAAGCTAAATGAAGTTATTTTTTAAATAAAATTTAACAATTTTTGATGAAATTAAACGAATTTTAACAATTTTAGACAGTTTTATGCGAAATTGGATCCAATTTTAAGAAGAAATTCGACAATTTTACTTTAAATTAGACGAAATTTAATAATTTTAAACAGTTTTACAAACATTTAAACAAAGTTTTTATCAATTTTGATAAACATTTTTAAAATTTTTGTAAATTTTTGACGATTTTGTGAAAAATGTTAGAAAATAGATAATTTTCTAACAATTTTAGATGATTTTAAAGTAATTTTATAGAAACTGTTTAAGAATTTTAGTCATTTAAAGCAATTTTACAAAAAAATAGACAACTTTTTAACAATTTTAGTCGATTTTATTGAAATTTAGACGATTTTTTAAATAATTTTGAAACAATAAAAAAAAAATTTAGCTATTTTCAACAATTTTGAATGTTTACTTTCCTCTTAATTAAAATTTAAACAATTTTTTATTTTTTTTTCAAAAATTATGACAATTTTTGAACGATTTTTCTAAAATTTGGAAGTTTTTTAAAAAATTTTTGAAAATTTAAACGATTTTTATAAATTTCAAACATTTTAGTAAATTTTACATCGTTTTTAACGATTTTTACAAAAGTGTTAACAATTTCGGGTAATTTTCTGGAATTTTTGATAAATTTTAACAATTTTTCTCGAATTTTGTATAATTTCATCTAAATCTTTCAAATTTCATTAAAGAAATAACTTAATTTATCTTAAAATTGTGAAATTTCATCTAAAATTTTCTAAAATTATCGATCCTTTTCAAAAACTTCACGAAATTTGGTGTAAAATTATCTAAAATGGTTGAATTTCGTTTAATTTCATTTAAACTTCTTCGAATTTCATTGAAAGATAACTTTATTTAGATTAAAATTGTGAAATTTCATCTAAAATTTCTTAAAATCGAAAAATTTCTTCTAAAACTTCGCCTAACTTTGTATAAAATTGCCTAAAATCATTGAATTTCGCTTAATTTCATCTAAAATTTCTTTAAGTAATCGAATTTCGTCTGAAATCTCACCAAATTTCGACAAAAGTTGTCAAATTTCATTGAAACATAACTATACTTTGCTTAAAATTGTAAATTTTTTTTCTCAAATTTGCTAAAAGTTTGTGAAAATATTTGATGATTCTAAAATCCCCCAGACTTTATTTATAGAGATTAAGGAATAAATTTTGTTTTAAATGAAAAATAAAACATTCTAGTTTTAATTGAAAAAGACCGTTTTATTCTAAATGTTGCCAAAAAAAATAAAAAAATTTTCAAAGTTGGTAAAAAATTTTTGACACTTCTTAACCTAAGTTAAAAAAAAAGACCAAATTTAAAAATTCATTAAAAATTCATTTTTAAAGATTTTGATTAGATTTTTTTCTAAATGAAACTCAAAACATTCTAGTTTTAGTTTAAAAAGACTGTTTTATTCTAAATGTTGTCAAAAAAATTAAAAAAATTTTCAAAGTTGGAAGAAATTTTTTAGGTTAGAAAATTAACAATTTTTTAAAAAATTCATGAAAAATTGAATTTTAAACATTTTGATCTGATTCTTTTTCTAAATGAAACTCAAAATATTCTAGTTTTAATTAAAAAAGACCGATTAACTCTAAATGTTGTCAAAAAAATTAAAAAAATTCCCAAAGTTGGTAAATAATTTTGACCCTTAACCTAAAAAAATTGATCAACTTTAAAAAATCCCCAAGACTTTATTTATAAACATTTTAAAAATATTTTTGTCTTAAATGAAAGATAAAAGACTCTATTTTCGATCATAAAAGACGATTTTTTCCTAATTTTTATCAAAAAAATTAAAAAAATTCCCAAAGTTGGTAAAAAATTTTTGACACTCTAACCTGATTTAAGAAAATTAGTCAACTTTAAAAAATCCCCAAGACTTTATTTATAAAGATTAAGAAATGATTTATACATCAAATTAAAGCTAAAAGATTCTATTTTTGATTACGAAATTTAGATTTTTCCTAATCACCACCGAAAAAATTTAAAAAAATTTTTTGTAAAAAATGTCAAAAATAAAAAAAATTTCCATAACTACTATTTTGACAAAAAATCAATTTTAATAAATAAATTTAATATTTGGAAATACGTCAAAATTATCGGTTTATATACAAAATTTTTAGTTTTTCTTTCTTTTCTTTTTGAATAATTGATTAAATTCGATAAAATGTAAGTTATTTTGGAAATTTTCTTTTAATTTTTTTTTTTATTTTAAGAATTTTAATAAAATTTTAATTAATAAAATAAAACTAATTTTTAGGGTTAGAAAGAAGCAGCACAAACCTCGTAATCCACGACCGAAAATCGATTATCCTCCCGTCGAAACGAAAAAATGGATTCCACCGGATGAAAGGCCGAAGAAGAAAAGAAAACCACCCTATAAAAAACCCAGTAAGATTACCGTCAAATTAGATAGATCCAGTTTGAAAAAAGTATGGCATAGCTTTGAAATTATTGAAAATGGGAGGATGTTACTAGTTGGACATTACAGTCAATTTTATAAAAAGTACGGTTTTAAAAGTAACGGTTTTCAATCGCCGTGTAATTGCGTTGTAGCTTGTGCTTTCGCTCAAATGTTTAATATAACCAAATGGACTTCGTACACCCTCGATAAAATCCTCGATGTTGGCGATAAACTCTACCAAGAAAGTTCAAAGTTACTTCCAAACAAGCACCGAACTTATATAAAGCTCGACGAAGTTTACCATACATATTACATTGATAATTTTCGCATTACTATGTGTTTAAAAGGAAACCAAATAAGCGGAAGAATGCTCCCGGAAATCGAAGAACCGAACGCTCATTTCGCCATAATGGCTAAAGATTTCCTAAAAGACAACAATTTCGCTATCGTTGCTTTTCAGGATAATCGATTTTTCGCCGTTTGGTGGATTCCCAACGGTTACTTTATTTTCGATCCTTGCGAATACGACGAACAAGGGTTGATTTCGAAAGCTCCCGTTGGACGAGGGTTTTGTATCTTGGTTAGGGCGAAAAATTTGGAAATCATTCGTCAGATTATTTTGGACGGTTTGAAATTAACTGATGGGGTGAATCCGTGCTTTACGATGACTCCTTGTGTCGTTGCGAGAAAGTTTGAAATTAATACGGTTTATCCTCAGTGTTTGGAAGATGCTAATCTTGAACTTGGAGCTTTATCTGATATTGATAAACAAAAAATAGAAGAATTACGTAAGTATAATGTTCAGGGTTAAAAAATTAGTTAAAAAACTCAGTTAAAAAAATTATTAAATCGTTTAAAAAACTAAAACGATTAGAGATGATTTTTGAACGATTTCTGACAATTCTTGTCGATTTTAGACGATCCTTGAATGATTTCAGATGGGTTTTCACGATTTATGAACAATTTCAAATCATTTCTGAACATTTTCAGTCCTTCGATGAACGATTTTAGACGATTCTTGATAATTTCAGGGAATTTTTTTAATGATTTCAAACGATTGTATACGATTTTTGATTTTCCGACAATTCTTAATTCTAGAATGATTTCAGACGATATTTCAAGATTTATGAAAGATTGTAAACCATTTCTGGACAATTTCAGTCTTTCGATGAACGATTTTAGACGATTTTTGATAATTTTAGGGAATTTTTTTTAATGATTTCAAACGATTTTTTATAATTTCTGAACGATTTTTGACAATTTTTGTCGATTTTAGACGATTCCAGAATGAATGAATGATTTTGGACAGTTTTTGTCGGATTTCTAACGATTTTCTAATGATTTTGGATGATATTTCACGATTTATGAACGATTTCAGACGAATCTTGACCATTTCAGGTCATGTTTTAACGACTTTGAACGATTATTTTTATATTTTATATTTTCTTCAACGATTTTTGGCAATTCTTTTCGATTTTAGACGATTTTTGATTCTTTAATGAATTTTCACCATTTATGAACGATTTCAAACCATGTCTGAACAATTTCAGGCTATCGATGTACGATTTTAGATGATATTTGACAATTTGAGACTATTTTTTAACGATTTCGAACGATTGTTTATAATTTCTGAACGATTCTTGACAATTCTTTCCGATTCTAGACGATTCTTGATTCTTTAATGACTTTTCACCATTTATGAACGATTTCAAACCATGTCTGAACAATTTCAGGCCATCGATGTACGATTTCAGACGATTTTTGGCAATTTGAGACCATTTTTAAACGATTTTGAACGATTTCTGGCAATTTTTGTCGATTTTAGACGATCCTTGAATGATTTCAGATGTGTTTTCACGATTTATGAACAATTTCAAATCATTTCTGAACGTTTTCAGTCCTTCAATGAACAATTTTAGACGATTCTTGATAATTTCAGGGAGTTTTTTAATGATTTCAAACGATTGTCTACGATTTTTGAGTTTTCCGACAATTCTCAATTCTAGAATGATTTCAGACAATATTTCATGATTTATGTAAGATTTCAAACCATTTCTGAACGTTTTCAGTCCTTCGATGAACGATTTCAGTCGATTCTTGATAATTTCAGGGAATTTTTTTAACGATTTCAAACGACTGTTTACGATTTTTGATAATTTCAGACAATTCTTTAATGATTTCAAACGATAGTTTACGATTTTTTAACGATTTCCGACGATTCTTAATTCAAGAATGACTTCAGAGGCTATTTCAAGATTGATGAACGATTTCAAATCATTTCTGAACGTTTTCAGTCCTTTGATGAACGATTTCAGTCGATTCTTGATAATTTCAGGGAACTTTTTTAACGATTTCAAACGATTGTTTACGATTTTTGAACGATTTCCTACGATTCTTAATTCTAGAATGATTTCCTACGATTCCTAATTCTAAAATGATTTCAGACGATATCTCAAGATTTATGAAAGATTTTAAACCATTTCTGAACGATTTCAGTCTTTCGATGAACGATTTCAGACGATTCTTGATAATTTCAGGGAATTTTTTAATGATTTCAAACGATAGTTTACGACTTTTGAACGATTTCCGACGATTCTTAATTCAAGAATGATTTCAGAGGCTATTTCAAGGTTTATGAACGATTTCAAATCATTTCTGAACGTTTTCAGTCTTTCGATGAACGATTTCAGTCGATTCTTGATAATTTCAGGGAATTTTTTTAACGATTTCAAACGATTGTTTACGATTTTTGAACGATTTCCTACGATTCTTAATTCTAGAATGATTTCCTACGATTCTTAATTCTAAAATGATTTCAGACGATATTTCAAGATTGATGAAAGATTTCAAACCATTTCTGGACGATTTCAGTCTTTCGATGAACGATTTTAGACAATTCTTGATAATTTCAGGGAATTTTTTAATGATTTCAAACGATTATTTACGATTTTTAAACGATTTCCGACGATTTTTAATTCAAGAATGATTTCAGAGGCTATTTCAAGATTGATGAACGATTTCAAATCATTTCTGAACGTTTTCAGTCCTTCGATGAACGATTTCAGACGATTCTTGATAATTTCAGGGAATTTTTTTAACGATTTCAAACGATTGTTTACGATTTTTGAACGATTTCCTACGATTCTTAATTCTAGAATGATTTCCTACGATTATTAATTCTAAAATGATTTCAGACGATATTTCAAGATTTATGAAAGATTTTAAACCATTTCTGGACGATTTCAGTCTTTCGATGAACGATTTTAGACAATTCTTGATATTTTCAGGGATTTTTTTAATGATTTCAAACGATAGTTTGCGATTTTTTAACGATTTCCGACGATTCTTAATTCTAGAATGATTTCAGAGGCTATTTCAAGATTGATGAACGATTTCAAATCATTTCTGAACGTTTTCAGTCCTTCGATGAACGATTTCAGACGATTCTTGATAATTTTAGGGAATTTTTTTAATGATTTCAAACGATTTTTTATAATTTCTTAACGATTTCTGACAATTTTTGTCGATTTTAGACGATTCTAAAATGAATGAATGATTTTAGACAGTTTTTGTCGGCTTCCTAACGATTTTTTAATGATTTTGGATGATATTTAACGATTTATGAACGATTTCAGACGAATCTTGACCATTTCACGTCATGTTTTAACGACTTTGAACGATTATTTATAATTTCTTTAACGATTTTGGACAATTCTTTTCGATTTTAGACGATTTTTGATTCTCTATTGACTTTTCACCATTTATGAACGATTTCAAACCATGTCTGAACAATATCAGGCCATCGATGTACGATTTCAGAAGATTTTTGATATCTTGAAACCATTCTTTAATGATTTTGAACGATTGTTTATAATTTTTGAACGATTTTTGACATTTTTTGTCGATTTCTAACGATTTCAAACGACTTTTAACAACTTCAGGCCACTGATGTACGATTTCAAACAATTATTAACGACTTTAAGCCATTTTTTAACGATTTCAAACGAATGTTTATAATTTTTGAACGATTTCTGACAATTTTTGTCGATTTTAGACGATTCTAGAATGAATGAATGAATGAATGATTTTGGACAGTTTTTGTCGGCTTTCTAACGATTTTTTAATGACTTTGGATGATATTTCACGAAATATGAACGATTTCAGACGAACTTTTACCATTTCATACCACGTTTTAACAATTTTGAACGATTATTTATAATTTCTTCAACAATTTCTGAGAATTCTTTTATTATTTATGGTTTTCACGATTTATAAACAACTTCAAACCATTTCTGAACGTTTTCAGTCCTTCGATGAACGATTTCAGACGATTCTTGATAATTTCAGGGATTTTTTTAATCATTTCAAACGATAGTTTAAGATTTTTGAGCGATTTCGAACGATTCTTAATTCAAGAATGATTTCAAACAATATTTCAAGATTTATAAAAGATTTGAAACCATTTCTGAACGATTTCAGTCTTTCGATGAACGATTTTAGACGATTCTTGATAATTTCAGATAATTTTTTAATGATTTCAAACGATAGTTTGCCATTTTTTAACGATTTCCGACGATTCTTAATTCGAGAATGATTTCAGAAGATATTTCAAGATTTATGAACAATTTCAAACCATTTCTGAAGGATTTCAGTCCTTCGATGAACGATTTCAGTCGATTCTTGATAATTTCAGGGAATTTTTTAATGATTTCAAACAATTTTTTATAATTTCTGAACGATTTCTGACAATTTTTGTCGATTTTAGACGATTCCAGAATGAATGAATGATTTTGGACAGTTTTTGTCGGATTCCTAACGATTTTTTAATGATTTTGGATGATATTTCACGATTTATGAACGATTTCAGACGAATCTTTACCATTTCAGACCATGTTTTAACGATTTTGAACGATTATTTATAATTTCTTCAACGATTTTTGAAAATTCTTTTCGATTGTAGACGATTCTTGATCCTTTAATGACTTTTCACCATTTATGAACGATTTCAAACCATGTCTGAACAATTTCAAGCCATCGATGTATGATTTCAGACGATTTTTGACAATTTGAGTCCATTTTTTAACGATTTCGAACGATTGCTTATAATTTCTAAACGATTCTTGACAATTCTTTCCGATTCTAGACGATTCTTGATTCTTTAAGGACTTCACCATTTATGAACGATTTCAAACCATGCCTGAACAATTTCAGGCCATAGATGTACGATTTCAGATGATTTTTGAATGATCTCAAACAATTTCTGAATGATTTCAAACCATTTTTGAACGATTTCAGTCCTTCGAAGAACGATTTTAGACGATTATTGACAATTTCAGCCAATTCTTTAACGATTTCAAACAACTGTTTACGATTTTTTAACGATTTCTGATAATTCTTGTCCACTTTAAACGATTCTTGATTCGTGAATCATTTCAGATGGTATTTCAGGATTTATGAACGATTTCAAACCATTTTTGAATGATTTAACACTATCTCTGAACGATTTCAGACGACTGTTGACAATTTCAGGCATTTCTTTAAACGATTCTTGATCTTAGAACGATTTCAGACAATATTTCATGATTTATGAACGCTTTCAAACCATTTCTCAATGATTTCAAACCATTTTTGGACGATTTCAGATCTTCGATTAATGATTTCAGACGATTCTTGACCATTTCAGGCATTTTTTTAAACAATTCTTGATTCTAGAACGATTTCAGACGATATTTCAGAATTTATGAATGATTTCAAACCGTTTTTGAACGATTTTAGTCCTTTGATGAACGATTTCAGACGACTCTTGTCAATTTCAGGTATTCTTTTAATGATTTCAAACGATTGATTATGATTTTTAAACGATTTCTGATAATTCTTATAAATTTTAAACGACTTTTGTTTCTAGAATGATTACAGACGATATTTCACGATTTATGAACGATTTCAGACCATTTCAGTCCTTCGATAAATAATTTTAGACGATTCTTGACCATTTCAGACCATTTTTTAGTGATTTCAGACGACTGTTTATGATTTTTGAATGAATTAAAGTGATTTTCGACGATTTATAATTCTTTCTAAAGATTTACAACAATTGCAAACGATTCTTCAAAAATCGCAAAAGATTAATGTTAATTACAGATGATTTTCACATAATTTTTGAAGATGTATAACAATCTTGATTTTTTTTAACGATTTTCGAGCGATTTTAGAAGACTTTGAACGACTCTTAACGATTTTGAAAATTAATAAACGATCAATGAAAACTTCAGACAATATCAGACTCTTTTTAAATGATTTCAGAGGGTTGTTAATGATGTTTGAAGCATTTCAGACGATTATTTATGATTTCACGCGATTTTAGACTATTTTTGACTGATTTCCGACTGTCTGGTAATTTTTTAATGATTTTACACGATACTTTGAACGATTTTAGACTATTTTTATACAATTTGAGAAAATTCTTAATGATTATTAACGATTTCAGGCGATTCTTAACGATTTCCGACGTTCACTGACGATTTTTGAACAATTTCAGGTGATTTTTAATAATGTTCGAAGAGTTTCAAACCATTCTTTACGATTTCGTACGATTTTGGACTATTTTTGAACGATTTCAGACCATCTGGCAATTATTTAGTCATTTCATATGATACATGAACGATTTTTGACTATTTTTGAACGATTACAGACGATCCTTGAAGATTGCTTATGATTTCAAGCGATTCTTGACAATTTTCGAGTTTGATTGGCGATTTTTAAACGATTTCAGACGATTCTTGACGATTGTCGAAAACTTTCAGACAATTCTCGACTATTTTTAAACGATCTCAAACCATCTCACAATTTCTTGAGTGCTTTCATGCGATACTTGAAGTAATTCAGACGACTCATGATTATTGTTAAAGATTTTAAGCGATTTTGGACGATTTTCAAACAACTTCACACGATTTTTTTATGATTTCACACTATTCTTGACTATTGAATGATTTAAGACTATTTCACATTTTCCCAAGTGATTTCATACGATACTTGAACGATTTCAGATGATTCTTGATTATTGTTAACGATTTTAGGCGATTTTGGACGATTTTCGAAGAATTTCAAATGACTTTATTAAGATTTCACACTATTCTTGACTATTTTTGAACGATTTAAGATCATCTGACATTTTCCTGAATGATTTCATATGATACTTGAACGTTTTCAGACGATTCTTGATGACTGTTAACGATTTCAGGCGATTCTTGACAATTTCCGACGTTCATTACCGATTTTAGACGATTCTTGATGATTTAAAAGACTTTCAGACGGTTGTTAACGATTTTTGAACGATCTCAAACCATCTGACAATTTCATGAACGATTTCATATGATACTTGAACAAATTCATTCGATTGTTGATGATTGCTAACGATTTCAGGCAATTCTTGACGATTTCTAACGTTCATTGACGATTTTTAAATGACTTCAGATCATTCTTAACGATTTTTAAACGATCTAACACTATCTCACAATTTCTTTAGTGATTTCATATGATACTTGAACGAACGCAGACAATTCTTGATGATTGTTGACGATTTGAGGCGATTTTAGACGATTTTCTAAGCGTATTAAAGATTTTTCAACCTATTTTTGACGATTTTCGAAGAATTTCAAAGGATTCCTTATGATTTCATATGATTCTTGACTATTTTTGAACGATTTAAGACCATCTGACAAATTTTTTGAGTAATTTCAGACGATATTTGACCGATTTCAGACGATTCTTAATTATTGTTAACGGTTTCAGGCGACTTTGGACTATTTTTGAAGAATTTCAGAAAATTCTTTATGATTTCACACTATTCTTGACTATTTTTGAATGATTTAAGACCATCTGACACTTTCCTTAGTGATTTCCTACGATACTTGAACGATTTCAAACGGTTCTTGATTATTGATAATGATTTCAGGCGATTATTGACGATTTTATGGTATTCATTGACGATTTTTAAACGATTTCTACCGATTCTTGATGGTTTTCGAAGACTTTCAGACAGTTCTCTGTGATTTTACACGATTCTTGACTATTTTTGGACGATTTCAGGCCATTCTTAATATCATACAATTCTTGATGGTTCAAAATACTTCAACTATTCTTGAACGATTTTAGAAGACTGTTGATACTTTTTGAACGATTTCAGACTTTTTTTCAAAGCTTTCAGACAATTTTTGAATGATTACTGACAATTTTTTAACGATTTCAGACAATTTTTCAACAATTTCAGACAAATTTTGAACAATTTCAGACAGTTTTTGAACAATTTCAGACATTTTTTGACTGTTTTTGAACGATTTCAGGTATCTTTTCAACGATTTCAAACGATTCTTGATTACTGTTAACGATTTCAGGCGATTCTTGACGATTTTGTGGCATTCATTGACGATTTTTAAACGATTTCTCCCGATTCTTGATGGTTTTCGAAGACTTTTAGACAATTCTCTGTGATTTTACACGATTCTTGACTATTTTTGAACGATTTCATGCCATTTTTAATATCATACGATTCTCGACGGTTCAAAATACTTCAACTATTATTAAACGATTTTAGAAGACTGTTGATACTTTTTGAACGATTTCAGACTTTTTTTCAAAGCTTTCAGACAATTTTTGAATGATTACTGACAATTTTTTAACGATTTCAAACAAATTTTGAACAATTTCAGACAAATTTTGAACAATTTCAGACAGTTTTTGAACAATTTCAGACAATTTTTGACTGTTTTTGAACGATTTCAGGTATCTTTTCAACAATTTCAAACGATTCTTCAGCAATTGCAAAAAATTTTGATGATCTTCGAACGATTTAAGACAATTCTTGATAAATTCAGATAATTCTTAATGATTTTAAACGGTTTTTGATGACTGTAGACACTTTTAAATAATTCTTGATAATTTTAAACAATTAACGACTTATATTTACTTGAAAATCAATATTCACTTATTACTTGATTAATCAGTTGAATTAATCTCAAACGATTTTTAAACGATTTCAATTGATTTTTAACACGATTTTCTTTCAATCTTTAAAATATATTATTTTTACCGTTTCATATTAAAATAGAAATTGAAAAGATGAAAGCTAAAGGTGCTCTACTTCTCCAACCAAAACCACCCGATCCCAACGATAGGATAATCGAAGTTGACGAAGACTATGAAGAAGAAAAAGAACAAAAAGAAGCTGAAAAAAAATCACAAGAAGAAACCACAGAAGATAAACCACCTCCAACTCAATCTCAACCACAACCTTCTAAAGATTCCAAAGAATCTAAAGAATCTAAAGAGGGTGAAGAACCTCCCCAAGAAGAAGAAGACAAAGAAAAAGAAAAACTAGTTCTGTACCATGTAAAACCACCAATTGAAAAAGTAAAAGCGGCGAGTTTAACCTACTTTAGGGAATTAATTCCGGATTGTGCGGGAATTTTAAGAGGATCGATGCATCAATCCGATCCTAAATTTATGAAATGCGCCGGAAAACAAAGCCTAACGATGGCAATTTCCGCAGTGGCTATGTTAAGAATTTTCAGTTCTAAATATTGGACGTCTACGGTTTTAGACGAAATCCTAAGAAACGGAAATCAAATGTATAGGGAATCGATGAAAGCTTTCCCCGGAGAACCAACACTTAAAATAACCACACTTTGCGAAACGATTAAAATCGAAGATAGAGAGTTCGCGCCGAAAATAACCCCGTTTAAAATCGTGGGTAAATTAGGATCAAACTCGGAAGAAATTTTAGACCTTTTAAGAGCTTTAAAAGAGTTTTTCTTAGAAGAAGACGCTTGCATCGTTTTAGGACCGAACATTTTAGCCGTTTGGTCGGATAAAGGGGTTTATTACATGTTCGATCCGAACGAAAGAGATCCCAAAGGTTTAAAAATCGTAAGAAATATTCAAATCGGTTCTAAAATCGAAATATTACAAGTCGAAGCGGGAACTTCTTGCCTAACTTGGTTTACAAACTTAAAAGATTTAGTTGAGATTTATACAAAAAATGTCGATCAAGATAGAAGACGCGAACAGTTCGTTTTATGCAAGATTCAAATCGAAGATTACGTTAAATTACCTCCTAATTATTATCAATATCAAGCAAAGTCTTTAACGAAATGGATTTTAAAAGGAACTTACTCTCAGAATAATAAAAAGTTTCCCGATGAGATTAGAAACACTCAATGTACAGCTATAGCTGTTTTTGCTATCGGTATGAATAAGTTAAAACATGTTAAATTATGGAATAGTGAAGATGTTGATACGGTATGATTTAATATAATTTAATATGATTTAATATAATTAAAAATTTTAAAAAAAATATATTTTAATATTAATTATTTTTTTTTAGGTTGTTGAATTTGGTAGTAAATATTATCAGGAATGTGTCGATAGTTTACAAGCGAAAAATAAATTCGTCAGTCGATTATTGATGGTCGATGAACTCAATACTTCGTTTTTGTACGATAACAAAGAGTTAAAATTTGATATTTTAAGTTGTTTGGTGAATGGAAGCATTAATAATGGGGATAATGATGAAATTTTAAATTTAAAAATGGTAAAGTATTTAATATTTAAACTTAATGCAATACTTATTATCAAAAATAGAAATGTAAAGTTTTAGTTTAACGAAAAAAAAATCAATTCTTCGATCTTTGAACGTTTTCAGTAGAGCCTTAACAATTTCAGGCTATAAATAATGGTTTCAGGTGATTTTTACATGTTTCAGACTTATTTCAGAAGTTATTAGCAATTGCAGACGATTTTTGCAAATTCTCAGATGATCTTTGAACGTTTTCAGTCGATACTTAACAATTTCAGACTATTAATAATGGTTTCAGGCGATTTTTTACATGTTTTAGACTTATTTCAGAAGTTATTAGCAATTGCAGACGATTTTTGCAAATTCTCAGATGATCTTTGAAGGTTTTCAGTCGATATTTAACAATTTCAGACTATTAATAATGGTTTCAGGCGATTTTTTACATGTTTCAGACTTATTTCAGAAGTTATTAGTAATTGCAGACGATTTTTGCAAATTCTCAGATGATCTTTGAACGTTTTCAGTCGATCCTTAAGAATTTCAGACTATAAATAATGGTTTCAGGCGATTCTTTACATATTTCTGACTTATTTCAGAAGTTATTAGTAATTGCAGACGATTTTTGCAAATTCTCAGATGATCTTTGAACGTTTTCAGTCGATCCTTAAGAATTTCAGACTATAAATAATGGTTTCAGGCGATTTTTTACATGTTTCAGACTTATTTCAGAAGTTATTAACAAATTGCAGACGATTTTTGCAAATTCTCAACCGATATTTGAACGTTTTCAGTAGATCCTTAACAATTTCAGGCTATAAATAATGGTTTCAGGTGATTTTTTACATGTTTTAGACTTATTTCAGAAGTTATTAGCAATTGCAGACGATTTTTGCAAATTCTCAGATGATCTTTGAACGTTTTCAGTCGATCCTTAACAATTTCAGACTATTAATAATGGTTTCAGGCGATTTTTTACATGTTTCAGACTTATTTCAGAAGTTATTAACAAATTGCAGACGATTTTTGCAAATTCTCAAACGATCTTTGAACGTTTTCAGTAGATCCTTAACAATTTCAGGCTATAAATAATGGTTTCAGGCGATTTTTACATGTTTCAGACTTATTTCAGAAGTTATTAACAAATTGCAGAAGATTTTTGCAAATTCTCCGATGATCTTTAAACGTTTTCAGTCGATACTTAACAATTTCAGACTATTAATAATGGTTTCAGGCGATTCTTTACATGTTTCAGGCTTATTTCAGAAGTTATTAATAAATTGCAGACGATTTTTGCAAATTCTCCGATGATCTTTAAACGTTTTCAGTCGATCCTTAACAATTTCAGACTATTAATAATGGTTTCAGGCGATTTTTTACATGTTTTAGACTTATTTCAGAAGTTATTAGCAATTGCAGACGATTTTTGCAAATTCTCCGATGATCTTTAAACGTTTTCAGTCGATACTTAACAATTTCAGACTATAAATAATGGTTACAGGCGATTTTTTTACATGTTTCAGATTTATTTCAGAAGTTATTAACAAATTGCAGACGATTTTTGCAAATTCTCAAACGATCTTTGAACGTTTTCAGTAGATCCTTAACAATTTCAAACTATAAATAATGGTTTCAGGCGATTTTTTACATGTTTCAGACTTATTTCAGAAGTTATTAGCAATTGCAGACGATTTTTGCAAATTCTCAGATGATCTTTGAACGTTTTCAGTCGATCCTTAAGAATTTCAGACTATTAATAATGGTTTCAGGCGATTTTTACATGTTTCAGACTTATTTCAGAAGTTATTAACAAATTGCAGACGATTTTTGCAAATTCTCAGATGATCTTTGAACGTTTTCAATCGATCCTTAAGAATTTCAGACTATTAATAATGGTTTCAGGCGATTTTTTACATATTTCAGACTTATTCTAAGAGTTATTAGCAACTGTAAAGGATTTTTGCAAGATTTCAGACGATTGATGATCATTTCAGACGATTTATGAGATATCAGATTTATTTCAGTAGTTACTAACAATTGTAGATGGTTTTTGAAAGTTCTCAGACGATTTTTGAACGTTTTCAGACCATTTTTGAAAGTTTTCAGACGATTTTTGACTGTTTTCAGATGATTTTTGAACGTTTTCAGACGATCTTTAACAATTTCAGAAGATTAATGATAGTTTCAGACGATTTTTACATATTTCAGGCTTATTCTAAAAGTTATTAGCAATTCTAGACGATTACTGAAAGTTTTCAGATGATTTTTGAAAGTTTTCAGATGATCTTTGAACGATTTCAGTCGATCATTAACAATTTCAGTCGATCATTAACAATTTCAGATGATTAATGATAGTTTCAGACGATTTTTACATATTTCAGACTTATTCTAAAAGTTATTAGCAATTGTAAAGGATTTTTGCAAGATTTCAGGCGATTGATGATCATCTCAGACGATTTATGAGATATCAGACTTATTTCAGTAGTTACTAACAATTGTAGATGGTTTTTGAAAGTTCTCAGACGATTTTTGAACGTTTTCAGACTATTTTTGAACGTTTTCAGACCATTTTTGAAAGTTTTCAGACGATTTTTGACTGTTTTCAGACGATTTCTGACCATTTTCAGACCATTTTTGAACGTTTTCAGACGATCTTTGAACAATTTCAAACGATTAATGATAGTTTCAGGCGATTTTTACCTATTTCAGACTTATTCTAAAAGTTATTAGCAATTGTAGAGGTTTTTTGCAAGATTTCAGGCGATTGATGATCATTTCAGACGATTTATGAGATATCAGACTTATTTCAGTAGTTACTAACAATTGTAGATGGTTTTTGAAAGTTCTCAGACGATTTTTGAACATTTTCAGACCATTTTTGAACGTTTTCAGACCATTTTTGAAAGTTTTCAGAGGACTTTTGACTGTTTTCAGACAATTTTTGAGCATTTTCAGACCATTTTTTAACGTTTTCAGACGATCTTTGAACAATTTCAGACGATTAATGATAGTTTCAGGCGATTTTTACATATTTCAGACTTATTCTAAAAGTTATTAGCAATTGTAAAGGATTTTTGCAAGATTTCAGGCGATTGATGATCATTTCAGACGATTTATGAGATATCAGACTTATTTCAGTAGTTACTAACAATTGTAGACGATTTTTGAACATTTTCAGACCATTTTTGAACGTTTTCAGACCATTTTTGACTATTTTTAGACGATTTTTGACTGTTTTCAGACGATTTCTGACTGTTTTCAGACGATTTTTAAACGTTTTCAGACGATCTTTGAACAATTTCAGACGATTAATGATAGTTTCAGGCGATTTTTACATATTTCAGACTTATTCTAAAAGTTATTAGCAATTGTAAAGGATTTTTGCAGGATTTCAGACAATTAATGATCATCTCATTGTCAGATGATTTATGAGATATCAGACTTATTTCACAAGTTATTAACAATTGTAGACGATTTTTAAAAGTTTTCAGGCGATTTTTGAAAAATTTCAGACGATTTTTGAACAATTTCAGACGATTAATGATAGTTTCATGCGATTTCTGACAAATATCAGACTTATTTTAGAAGCTATTAACAACTGCAGACAATTTTTGAAAGTTCCCAGACGATCCTTGAACGTTTGTAAACGATCTTTAAAAAATCGTAACAATTTTAGACGATTAACGATCGCTCCAGATGATTTATGATATACATCAAACTTATTTCAGTAGTTATTAACAATTGTAGATGATTTTTGAAAGTTTTCAGATGATTAATGATCGTCTGAAACGATTTATGTCATATATTAACCCTCTTCCAGAAATGATCAATAATTTTAGACGATTTTTCAGTTATCGGATGATTCTTGAACGATTTCAGATGATCTTTAACAATTTATAACAATTTCAGACGATTAATGATCGTCTCAGACAATTTATGACATATATCAAACTTATTTCAGAAGTTATTAATAATTGTAGACGATTTTTTTAAATTATCAAACAATCTTTAAACGATTTCAGTCGATTAATGATAGTTTCAGGCGATTTTTGACATATATCAGACTTATTTTAAAAGTTATAAAAATTGTAGACGATTTTTGAGAGTTGTCAGACGATCTTTGAACAATTTCAGACAATTAATGATCGTCTCAGACTAATTAATGAACTCTTAAAAACAACAAAAAGCATCTCACTCCGAGGCATTCCGGTACAGAAACCTGCAAAACAAACAAGATAACCCCTGAAACAAAAGTCCAAGAACCAAATGGAGTGTTCTTAAAGATAATAAATGGAAAGAAAATCAACTGTCGTATTATAAGGCCCCAACTAATCTCGTCGGCTAATCATTATAAGGCTTAAAATCCTTACTAAGTCATGTACCAACCAACTTACCACTCTCATCCCTAAGAATATAAATCCAAGGCGAAAGAACCTTTTCCACAATAAAATGACCAACAAATACAGGTGCTAACTTACTTGAGAAGCTAGCAGCATCCGACAATATAATATTTCGTTTCCAAATGTTTTCTCCAACTCTAAGTATATTTGGACGTCAATTGAGATCATACATTTCATTCCTTTCTGAAATCTTACTGATACGATTTTGGTCCTTACCTCCGAAAAGACCTTTGAAAGATCTTCGTTACCTATCTAATAAGAATCGACTTCTCCGATCGTGATAGGTACCATCTAATATTATTTCTCGTCTAGTGCAAATAAAATATGAAGTAAATTTTATGATTTCGTGTTTCGCTAAGTCAATGTCACAAACGATCTTCGGAAGAACAACATCCCACCTCAGATCACCCTTACAATAAATGGACACCGTTATCTTCAAAGTTCGATTAACACATTCGATCGGGTTAGTTTGGGGTTGATAAATCGCACCAAATCTGAGGTTCATCCTCTATTTTCGATTCAAAGTTTCCATCTCGTCAGACCGGAACTGCGGTCCATTGTTACAAATGAGGAGACGAGGAACGCCGTATTCAGGCTATGATAGATATTAAATCAAATAGAGATCAGAACTATGATAGATATTAGACTTATTTAAGATATTATTAACAATTGTTGGTTGTTTTTGTTGTTTTGCTATATTAGTTGAAAAGCAACTCTGATGTCAGGCGATTTATCACAGATATCAGACTCATTTCAGAAGTTATTACCAAATTGTTGGTTGTTTTTGAAAGTTTTCAGACGATTTTTGAACAACTTCGAACAATTTTTGAACAATTTCGAACAATTTTTGAACAATTCCGAACAATTTTTGAACAATTTCGAACAATTTTTGAACAATTTCGAACAATTTTTAAACAATTTCGAACAATTTTTGAACTATTTCAATCAATTTTTGAACTATTTCAATCAATTTCAGAATATTAGTGACTATTTCTGGTAATTATTGAACGATTTCATACGAATTTTGAATAATTTTTTAAGATCTTTGGCGATTTTAAGAAATTTTCGAACAATCTCGAACAAATTTTGAACAACCTTGAACAATTTTTGAACAAACTTGAACAATTTTTGTATAACTTCGAATAATTTATGAACAATTAAAAACCATTTTTGAACAATTTTAGACGATTAATGACCATTTCAGATAATTATTGAACGATTTCAAACAATTTTAGAATAATTTCAGTCGATTAATAACAATTTCAGATAAATGTTGAACGAATTCATACAAATTTTGAATAGTTTTTTAAGATCTTTGGCGATTTTTAAACAATTTCGAACAATTTCAAACTATTTTTAAACAATTTCGAACAATTTTTTAACTATTTCAAACAATCTCAGATTATTAATGACTATTTCTGGTAATTACTGAATGATTTCATACGGATTTTGAATAATTTTTGAAGATTTTTGGCAATATTAAGAAATTTCTAACATTTTCTTAACAACTAGATTTATGTTGATTATAGACGAATGTTGATTATATACCTATTTTTACTGATGTAAGCTAATTTGACTCATACAAGAAAATTGAATTTTTTTGCAAAGAAAATAGTTCCAAATCAATTTAAGTGAAATGTTTACTCTCAAACAATTAATGGAATTTTTTTTACACACAAACTACATCTTCTTCTACATCTGTTTCCTGTGCATGATTGTTGAACTTGAAAAAAACCGGACCCCACTTTGCAAACCACAAATATGAGCACTTCAAATTCCTTACTTCATATTATGCTCCTCTAGCAAATAAAATAGCTACAAAGGCCCACAATTGTGATTTTGTAACCATCCATACCTTATTATTCAAACCTTAACGAGCTTCGAGTTCGGTACATGATTTTATATACTCCATCATACCTTTGCCAATTGAGAAGCTTGTTTCCAAAACCTACCAAATCCACGAAATAGAAAATTTGGCAAATTAACTTTTTTCATAATGTTTGTTTTTGATAATTTAAAATGAGTTTTTGTTTTTTCTTATACATAAAGGGTACCTAAAACAATCTTTTTTCTCCAATTCTACAAATCATAGATGAATATTTTCAATTATACACACAAAAACTATTTGGATTTGGTACATTTTGCTAAAAAATGAGGATGTAGTACGATATGGAATAAAACAAACAACAAATTTAGTAAATTTGGATGCATTTACTAAAAGAAGAACAAGAAATAATAACATACATAACAAATACTCGTGCAACACTTAATTTGAATCTTCATCGTTATCGTTATCTTGAGTGCTGCGTAAAACATTTTGATAGTATATAATATTTTCTATATCATATCCCATTTTGTTGAGAAGAAAAACTGTGAGGATTTTTCTCGTTTTTGATATGATTTGAGGAAGGGAATTCTTTTAAATGTCCTTCAATGTTGGCCAACTTCATTCCTCTCTTAAGAATTGTATGTTTTAAGAGCTATGCTATAAGAAAGAGCAAAACCAATTTTTGGAGTTGAATAATTGATCAATAAGCGCCTGGCCTTAGTTATTTTAAATATTTTACTAAATGTTACCACGATTTTATTAAGATCTCGCCAACTCATCCATTTAAAATCTTGTGAAACAGTATATAAAGTTCCAACTGAATTTACGATATCATCGTATTCGTGAGGAAATATAATACTCTCTTTTTTCCGAAGCTTTTTTTCAAGAAAAACTCTTCTGCCTCAACAATACTCATTTTGTAAACTATTAAATACTAACAGAAGAACAATCTTGTTGACAGCAGAAAGTTACACGGTTACATTACTTTAGGTTAGTCACGTTACTTTAAGAACGTCTCGGATTGGTTGAAATGGATTTGGTACGTTTTGACACTAAACAATGAGTGGATGTAGTACACTTTGGAACCAAAACTGTTATTTAGAGGCTATTTTCAACGGGATGTGGAAAACTTTTGCAAGAAATTACTATTCAAGTATACAGAAAAAGCAAATCTTAAATAGACAGCCCAAAATACAGCGATTCCAAATGTTGTGGATTTGGTACGTTTTGGAAACAAGCTTCTCAATTATCAAATTCAATGCGCTACTTACTGAACCAAGCATAATATACCTTTTAGCATAGGTGGTTGGACCAGAAATATCTTTGAATGTGGTATAAATCGGTGATCTACCTTTCTGCCTTCTTTCAATGTTTCCTATAGAGTCTTATTAGCAGCCTTTTTGGCTAAAATTTCTTTATCAGAAGATGTCGATACATCTTCTGATAAAGAAAGTTAAGAAGACATCGATATAACGTCTAAATCATTTTTGATTTTAAAATCAGAAATAACTCTAGCTCTTTTTTTTTACTAGGAGCTGTGTATCGAAAAACTTTATCTTCGCGTTCGATTCCATAATTAGAAATGCCAAATGAGAAGAGAAACAAATCGTGTTCGACTTGACTGTTACCCACGTCTGATACGACCAATAAATTTTATGTCATGAGATTAACTGTTAAACCATTCTATGAGTCAAATTGGCTCAGTTCATAAATCTAGTGTTAAACAATTTCAGACGACTTTTCACAATAAAATTTATTAATATTTTTTTGTTAATTATTTGAAATTAATGTCAAACATCCAAAAATGAATTTACTGTTAGATTCAAGTATAAAAAGCATCCCATTTAAAAAATAAAACCCGGCGCCTCCACCATTTTCCCCATCCATTTCTTTTTTGATGGATGCGCCGGTTTTATAATAAAATTTTTTTAAATAAAATCAATTTTTTTCCATCATAACTTCTTTAACAACCAAAGTATACATAGTAATGAATTTTTTTTCTTTTCAGGAACTTAAAAAATTCTTCGAAATTAAAAAAATTAAACTTTAAAAAATCGCCGAGACTTTAGTTTTAAGAATTGAAAAAAGATTTTTTGGAAAATTATAATTTAAAATATCTATTTTAATATGACATATAAAGATTTTTACATGAATTTAAAAATTTTTAAGAAAAAAATTTTTTAGGTTAGAAAATTAATCATTTTTTAAAAAATTCATGAGAAATCGAATTTTAAATATTTTAAGCTGATTTTTTTTCTAAATGAAACTTAAAACATTCTAGTTTTGATTAAAAAAGACCGTTTTATTCTAAATGTTGTCAAAAAAATTTAAAAAATTTTCAAAGTTGGAAAAAATTTGACACTTCTTAACCTAAGTTAAAAAAATCGATCAATTTTAAAAATTCATTAAAAATTCATTTTTAAAGATTTTGATTTGATTTTTTTTCTAAATGAAACTTAAAATATTCTACTTTTGATCTAAAAAGACCGATTTATTTTAAATGAGGTCAAAAAAATTAAAAAAATTTTCAAAGTTGGAAAAAAATTTTTTAGGTTAGAAAATTAACCATTTTTTAAAAATTCATGAAAAATTGAATTTTAAAGATTTTGATTTGATTTTTTTTCTAAATGAAACTTAAAATATTCTAGTTTTGATCCAAAAACACCGATTTATTCAAAATGTTGTGCAAAAAATTAAAAAAATTTTTTTCTTAACCTCTACATTTTTTCATCTACGAAATTTCAAAGATTAAACTTTAAAAAATCGCCGAGACTTTAGTTTTAAGAATTGAAAAAAGATTTTTTGGAAAATTATAATTTAAAATATCTATTTTGATATAACATATAAAGATTTTTACATGAATTTAAAAATTTTTAAGAAAAAAATTTTTTTGTAACCTCTACATTTTTTCAACTTTGAAATTTCAAAAATTAAACTTTAAAAAATCGCCGAGACTTTAGTTTTAAGAATTGAAAAAAGATTCTTTGGAAAATTATAATTTAAAATATCTATTTTAATATAACATATAAAGATTTTTACTTGAATTTAAAAATTTTTAAGAAAAAAATTTTTAAGAAAGAAATTTTTTTTTAACCTCTACATTTTTTCAACTTTGAAATTTCAAAAATTAAACTTTAAAAAATCGCCTAGACTTTAGTTTTAAGAATTGAAAAAAGATTTTTTGGAAAATTATAATTTAAAATATCTATTTTAATATAACATATAAAGATCTTTACATGAATTTAAAAATTTTTAAGAAAAAAAGTTTTAAGAAAGAAATTTTTTTTGTAACCTCTACATTTTTTCAACTTTGAAATTTCAAAAATTAAACTTTAAAAAATCGCCTAGACTTTAGTTTTAAGAATTGAAAAAAGATTTTTTGGAAAATTATAATTTAAAATATCTATTTTAATATAACATATAAAGATTTTTACATGAATTTAAAAATTTTTAAGAAAAAAATTTTTAAGAAAGAAATTTTTTTGTAACCTCTACATTTTCTCAACTTTGAAATTTCAAAAATTAAATTTTAAAAAATCGCCGAGACTTTAGTTTTAAGAATTGAAAAAAGATTTTTTGGAAAATTATAATTTAAAATATCTATTTTAATATAACATATAAAGATTTTTACATGAATTTAAAAATTTTGGAGAAAAAATAGTAGTAACGATTTTTTCCTCTTTTAGGGTCTTAGAAAATTCTTCGAAGAATGTTGTTGCGGAATCTTAACATGTAGAGGAATAGCAGTCGCTGTATTCTATTTAGAATCGTATTATTACTATTTTGATTCTCATACTAGAAATGACGAAGGGTTGCCTAGTTGTAAGTATTTTAAAAAAATTAATTTGAAATTTATTTTATTTATTTTATTTTATTTTATTTATTTTTTTTTTAATTTTATTTATTTTTTTTTTTAATTTTATTTATTTTTTTTTAACTTACAAATTTTTTTTTAAGTTTACGGTACAGCAATATCAATAAGAACAACCACCATCGAAGAATTAACCAACCTAATCCTCGCCAACCTTCCCCCCGACACCAACGACCTCTACAACCTAACAAAAATCGACGTGGCAATCTACCAAGGGGAGGGAATCCCCCAACCCCCGTTAAACCACTTCATCGGTCTCGACAAAAACCGAGCCATCTTAAGATCCCGTTTCAGCGAAAACGACGAACGTTTCGGCCTCAATTCCGGCAAACAAACCATCCCCATGAATTTATACGCCTTGGGAATGTCAAAAATCATCCCCACGATCTTATGGTCGGTTGACATCGTCAACGAAATCTTAGAAATGGGAAACGAACATTATATAAAATGCATGGAACAAATCATACAAGATGAGGATAAAGGTAAAACGGTTGATGTTCCACAAGTTGTTGAAGTTAAAATAGATGAACCTAAAGATGATAAAAATAAAGATAATAAAAATAAAGATAATAAAGATAATAAAAATAATAAAAATAATGATAAAGATAATGATAAAGATAAAGATAAAGATGAAAAAAGTACAAAAGGTGGGAAAAAACGTGGTGGGAAGAAAAATAAAGAAGAAGAAACACCACCACCACCACCACCCCCACCAGAACCTGTTATAATCAAACCGGAAGTTGAAACAAAACAAGAAGAATTAACCATCACTTCTGAAAACGTCCTCAAAACTTTTAACATAGGTATAAATCGTTTTGACGTTGATTTTAAAGAAACTCAAGAAGGTACTTACGAAGATTTAGAAGAAACATTAAAAAAGATTTTCATCCCCGAAAAAGACGACTCACCACAATCTATTTTAAAATCAGATTCACCAATTTCCGATGATACAAATAAAAAATTATATTTAATAGAATCGAAACATATGACTTGTGTTATGTGGTGTGAAGATGGTGTTTTTTTTATTTTCGATTCAAAACCAAGAGACGAAAACGGACAAATTTACGGTAAAGAAGAATGGCCGAAAAAGAAAATAAGATGGAATCAAAAAATTATAGATGAAGTTGATACAGGAGGAGCTGGTGATATGACATCAGATACTGGAGCAACAATTTCAGAAAGAAAAAGCGACGAATTAAATAAATTAGAAGAAGGACACGAATACGGCGTTGATTTTATTTTTGAAGATGAGATATTCGAAGAGGAGGAGGAAGAATATTCCGAAGAATTAGAAAGACACAGTTCGCATTATTGGAGGGAAAAAGCTAAAAGTGGAAAAGCTTACGTTATGAGATTTATTTACCCCGAAGATTTAATTAAACACATCATTGGAAATACACCACCTTTAGAAACCGAATTACCATATAAATTAACAACATTAAATTTAACAAACACTCCGATGCAAAAAGAAATTTTTGAATCCGCTTCTGGCACAAAAAGTAATTTAAAAAACGTTGGACAGTGGAATGAATTTATTGAAATCGATAAAGGTAAATGGATTTTAAGAGGTACAATCACCGAAACTTGCGAAATCTTTCCCGAAATAAACCGAGGAAGGCAAACGACGGCAATTAATATTTTAGCGTTGAGTTTTCAAGAATTGTACACTTTACCTGTTTTTAAAACCCAAACAGTTAACGACATAGCAATTTATGGAGATCGTTTACATACGTTTTCTTTTAACACCATCCTAAAAATTCGACGGGAAGATGGAAAATTACCCGAAGAGGAACTTTTAGAAGTCGTTCTTAAAGATATGACGAATAAGGAAAATTTAGCTAGGGAGTTTTGTATAGCCGGAGATATGATACAATATTCTATTGAAATCGGGAAAATAATCGGGGATATCAAAGCGGAAAATCAAGAGAATTTACTTGATGTTAAAAGAGGTTTAGAGACGTTTTTTCAAGATTGTAAAACCGGATTGTTAGAAGCGAAAGGACTTTTGGTTGCCGTTTGGAAAAAAGGAACGGTTTATTATATGTATGATTCTCATTCGAGAGGTCCGAATGGTAGAAAAAGTATTAATGGGGTTTCATGTATCACTAGGTAAGATTTTAAGACACTTAACTTTTTGACAGTTAACTAACCTCACTTTAAAAAAAATTGACCAACTTTAAAAAATCCCCCAGACTTTATTTATTAAGATTAAAGAATGATTTTTATTTTAAATTAAACTTAAAACATTCTATTTTTAATTTTAAAAAAATGTTTTATTCTAAATGTTGTCAAAAAAATTAAAAAAATTTTCAAAGTTGGTAAAAAATTTTTTTAGGTTAAAAAATTTTGATTAGCAAAAAATCAATCTTTTTTAAAAAATTCATAAAAAATTGATTTTTAAAGATTTTGACTTGATTTTTTTTCTAAATGAAACTTAAAACATTCTAGTTTTGTTTTAAAAAGACCGATTTATTCTAAATGTTGTCAAAAAAATTAAAAAAATTTTCAAAGTTGGTAAAAAATTTTTTTAGGTTAAAAAATTTTGATTAGCAAAAAATCAATCTTTTTTAAAAAATTCATAAAAAATTGAATTTTAAAGATTTTGGTTTGATTTTTTTTCTAAATGAAACTTAAAACATTCTAATTTTGATTTAAAAAGACCGATTTATTCTAAATGTTGTCAAAAAAATTAAAAAAATTTTCAAAGTTGGTAAAAAATTTTTTTAGGTTAAAAAATTTTGATTAGCAAAAAATCAATCTTTTTTAAAAAATTCATAAAAAATTGAATTTTAAAGATTTTGATTTGATTCTTTTTCTAAATGAAAGTTAAAACATTCTAGTTTTATTTAAAAAAGACCGATTTATTCTAAATGTTGTAAAAAAATTAAAAAAATTTTCAAAGTTGGTAAAAAATTTTTTTAGGTTAAAAAATTTTGATTAGCAAAAAATCAATCTTTTTTAAAAAATTCATAAAAAATTGAATTTTAAATATTTTGATTTGATTTTTTTTCCAAATGAAACTTAAAACATTCTAGTTTTGATTTAAAAAGACCGATTTATTCTAAATGTTGTCAAAAAAATTAAAAAAATTTTCAAAGTTGGTAAAAAATTTTTTTAGGTTAAAAAACTTGGATTAGCAAAAAATCAATCTTTTTTAAAAAATTCATAAAAAATTGAGTTTTAAAGATTTTGATTTGATTTTTTTTCTAAATGAAACTTAAAACATTCTAGTTTTGATTTAAAAAGACCGTTTTATTCTAAATGTTGTCAAAAAAATTAAAAAAATTTTCAGACTTGGTAAAAAATTTTTGACACTTCTTAACCTAAGTTAAAAAAATCGACCAAATTTAAAAATTCATCAAAAATTCATTTTTAAAGATTTTGATTTGATTCTTTTTCTAAATGAAACTTAAAACATTCTAATTTTAATTAAAAAAGGTCGTTTTATTCCAAGTGTTGTCAAAAAAATTAAAGAAATTTTCAAAGTTGGAAAAAATTTTTTTAGGTTAGAAAATTAATGATTTTTAAAAAAAATTCATCAAAAATTGAGTTTTAAAGATTTTGATTTGATTTTTTTTCTAAATGAAACTTAAAACATTCTAGTTTTGGTTTAAAAAAACCGATTTATTCTAGATGTTGTCAGAAAAATTAAAAAAATTTTCAAAGTTGGTAAAAAATTTTTGACGCTTTTTAACCTAAGTTAAAAAAATCGACCAAATTTAAAAATTCATCAAAAATTGAGTTTTAAAGATTTTGATTTGATTTTTTTTCTAAGTGAAACTTAAAACATTCTAGTTTTGATTTAAAAAGACCGATTTATTCTAAATGTTGTCAAAAAAATTAAAAAAATTTTCAAAGTTGGTAAAAAGTTTTTTTAGGTTAAAAAATTTTGATTAGCAAAAAATCAATCTTTTTTAAAAAATTCATAAAGAATTGAATTTTAAAGACTTTGGTTTGATTTTTTTTCTAGATGAAACTTAAAACATTCTAGTTTTGATTTAAAAAGATCGATTTATTCTAAATGTTGTCAAAAAAATTAAAAAAATTTTCAAAGTTGGTAAAAAATTTTTTTAGGTTAAAAAATTTTGATTAGCAAAAAATCAATCTTTTTTAAAAAAATCATAAAAAATTGAATTTTAAAGATTTTGATTTGATTCTTTTCCTAAATGAAACTTAAAACATTCTAGTTTTGATTTAGAAAGACCGATTTATTCTAAACGTTGTCAAAAAGATTAAAAAAAAATTTAAACTTGGTAAAAAATTTTTGACGCTTTTTAACATAAGTTAAAAAAATCGACCAAATTTAAAAATTTATAAAAAATTGATTTTTAAAGATTTTGATTTGTTTTTTTTTTCTAAATGAAATCTAAAACATTCTAATTTTAATTAAAAAACGTCGTTTTATTCCAAGTGTTGTCAAAAAAATTAAAAAAATTTTCAAAGTTGGTAAAAAATTTTTGACACTTCTTAACCTAAGTTAAAAAAATCGACCAAATTTAAAAATTCATTTCTAAAGATTTTGATTTGATTTTTTTTCTAAATGAAACTTAAAACATTCTAGCTTTGATTTAAACAGACCGATTTATTCTAAATGTTGTCAAAAAAATTAAAAAAATTTTCAAATTTGGTAAAAAATTTTTGACACTTCTTAACCTAAGTTAAAAAAATCGACCAAATTTAAAAATTTATAAAAAATTGATTTTTAAAGATTTTGATTTGATTTTTTTTCTAAATGAAACTTTAAACATTCTAATTTTAATTAAAAAAAGTCGTTTTATTCCAAGTGTTGTCAAAAAAATTAAAAAATTTTCAAAGTTGGTAAAAAATTTTTTTAGGTTAAAAAATTTTGATTAGCAAAAAATCAGTCTTTTTTAAAAAATTCATAAAAAATTGAGTTTTAAAGATTTTGATTTGATTTTTTTTCTAAATGAAACTTAAAACATTCTAGTTTTCATTAAAAAAGAGTGTTTTATTCTAAATGTTGTCAAAAAAATTAAAAAAATTTTCAAAGTTGGTAAAAAAATTTTTTAGGTTAAAAAATTTTGATTAGCAAAAAATCAATCTTTCCTAAAAAAATTCATAAAAAATTGAGTTCTAAAGATTTTGATTTGATTTTTTTTCTAAATGAAACTTAAAACATTCTAGTTTTAATTAAAAAAGACCGATTTAATCTAAATGTTGTCAAAAAAATTAAAAAAATTTTCAAAGTTGGTAAAACATTTTTGACACTTCTTAACCTAATTGTAAGTTAAAAAATTCGACCAAATTTAAAAATTCATCAAAAATTCATTTTTAAAGATTTTGATTTGATTTTTTTTCTAAATGAAACTTAAAACATTCTAGTTTTAATAAAAAAAGAGTGTTTTATTCTAAATGTTGCCAAAGAAATTAAAAAAATTTTCAAAGTTGGTAAAAAATTTTTTTAGGTTACAAAATTTTGATTAGCAAAAAATCAATCTTTTTTAAAAAATTCATAAAAAATTGATTTTTAAATATTTTAAGCTGATCTTTTTTCTAAATGAAACTTAAAACATTCTAGTTTTGATTTAAAAAGACCGATTTATTCTAAATGTTGTCAAAAAAATTAAAAAAAATTTTAAACTTGGTAAAAAATTTTTGACGCTTTTTAACCTAAGTTAAAAAAATCGATCAAATTTAAAAATTCATCAAAAATTCATTTTTAAAGATTTTGATTTGATTTTTTTTCTAAATGAAACTTAAAACATTCTAGTTTTAATTAAAGAAGAGTGTTTTATTCTAAATGTTGTCAAAAAAATTTTAAAAAATTTCAAAGTTGGTAAAAATTTTTTTTAGGTTAAAAAATTTTGATTAGCAAAAAATCAATCTTTTTTAAAAATTCATAAAAAATTGAATTTTAAAAATTTTGATTTGATTTTTTTTCTAGATGAAACTTAAAACATTCTATACCTTTTCAAGTTCAAATTGGCACTAATCAATTTCAAATTGGGAATAATCAATTTCAAATTGAGACTAATCAATTTCAAATTGGGACTAATCAAATTCAAATTGGGACTTATCAATTTCAAACTGGGACTAATGAAATCAAAGTTGAAATTCAATTAATTTCAAATTACCGACCAAGTGGGAAGTATTCTTTACATTATCTGTCACCAGTACCACAGTTTCTTGGTATATACGTTGGGCATTGCAAAGGTGTATATGAGATCAATTTAAATCTCTTTATTTCACTGGCGATGAAAGAGTCAAGTATTCATTTAATTGATTGTATTGGCACTACGGGCCTAATACATCATGAAATTAAAAAAGATGCTTTTAAAAAGCCTGAAGCCAACGTCTTCGCAATGCCAAACGTATATACGAAGAACCTGCGGTTTTGGTACCAAATAATACTCCATACCACGATTCCATTGAGGTCTTCATAGAAGCAGTACGGACAGTTTTTAAAACTGGAGGCAAGAGTGGTCTGGCTGACGACATTCAAACAATTCTTTTTTAGTGAGGAAAACAGAGTGATATCTATAGCTACATGTACGAAATTTACACTGTGTACACAAAAGTACTATAAGCCGAAATGGAGCTGCACGACAATATTATAGAGAGCAGGCTTACCTTTTCATCTTTCTCTTCATTGTGCAGATCTATGTCGGGTTATAGTACATGCCACTGCCCCTTTATATTTTTTATAATTTTAATTTTTTATAATTATATTTTTTATAGCCAAATAAAAAAAAATAGTTCATTAATATTAAGTAACTACCAAAACTTAGGTATTTTTTATATAAATATAACATTCCCAATTTGAAATTGATTAGTGCCAATTTGAATTTGATTATTCCCAATTTGAAATTGATTAGTCTCAATTTGAAGTTGTTTAGTCCCAATTTGAAATTGATTAATCTCAATTTGGCATTGATTAGTCCCAATTTGAACTTGAAAAGGTATAGTTTTGATTTAAAAAGATCGATTTATTCTAAATGTTGTCAAAAAAATTTAAAAAAATTTTAAACTTGGTAAAAAATTTTTGACACTTTTTAACCTAAGTTAAAAAAATCGACCAAATTTAAAAATTTATAAAAAATTGATTTTTAAAGATTTTGCTTTAATTTCTTTTCTAAATGAAACTTAAAGCATTCTAGTTTAATTAAAAAAGAGTGTTTTATTCTAAATGTTGTCAAAAAAATTAAAAAAATTTTCAAAGTTGGTAAAAAATTTTTTTAGGTTAAAAAATTTTGATTAGCAAAAAATCAATCTTTTTTAAAAAATTCATAAAAAATTAAATTTTAAAGATTTTGATTTGATTTTTTTTCTAAATGAAACTTAAAACATTCTAGTTTTGATTTAAAAAGACCGATTTATTCTAAATGTTGTCAAAAAAATTTTAAAAATTTTCAAAATTAGTAAAAAATTTTGGACACTTTTTAACCTAAGTTAAAAAAATCGACCAAATTTAAAAATTCATCAAAAATTCATTTTTAAAGATTTTGATTTGATTTTTTTTCTAAATGAAACTTAAAACATTCTAATTTTAATTAAAAAAGGTCGTTTTATTCCAAGTGTTGTCAAAAAAATTAAAAAAATTTTCAAAGTTGGAACAAATTTTTTTTAGGTTAAAAATTTTTGACTGTTTTAATCTCACTTTTTTTAAAAATTGAACTTTAAAAAATCGTACAAACTTTATTTGTAGGAATTAAGAAATGATTTTTACATTAATCCAATTTCCAACTTTCAGATTCCTCGAACTTGAAGATCTCTCCAACCTCTTCCTTTCTAACCTCACTCCGGAAGGTGACAACCGATTTTTTATCCATCCCGTTCGTCTCCAATCAATGAAATGTCCCCGCGAAGAAGTCCATAAAACCCCACCAAAAATCCAACCACCTGTAATCGCAACCCCGTTTCAAACCGTCTCTCCGGGAAAAACCGTCGTTCGTGGAAGTATCAGTCAACAAGATCCCGTTTTCCGAAGACAAAAAGACGCCCAATCCGTCCCTGTAGCCTTCGTCGCTCTCGCAATGACTTTAGTCCACAACCCAATGTTTTGGACGCGCCCCATCATCGATGAAATCGTAACGATAGGAGACGCATTGTACGGACAAGTTTTAGATAATTTAGGATACAATTTCAATCCTTGGGAACAAGTTTTAACCGTTGATTTAGCACCTACCGATTTTAAAATCGGCGAACTTAAAGTTAGTTGCGAAATACGGGAAAACGAACAAACGGGAATTGTCGATGCTAAACATTCAAACGTGGACAACCTTCGACAAGGCTTAGAAAAGTTCTTTCTGGAAAATACTCACGGAGTAATCTCCACCGAGCCTTTAACAGTAGCTATTTGGGAGGAACAAGAACCGAAAAAAATCTTATACATGTTCGATCCATGTCCCAGAGGAATTTCAGGAATGCCGATGAATAAAGAAAACGAAAATACTTTATGCAGAGGAACCGCTTGCGTTATCACTTTTGATTGTTATAAAGCGGTTGCTGATCATTTCATAGCCTTATTATCCCCGGAAACAAACGTTGAATTTACAATAACCCCTGTGGAAGTTTGCGTGGGTAAAATGAAAACAAAGGGAAAGAAAAAGAAAAAGAAAGAGGAAATTCCACTCGCTATAATTGGAAGAGGAATGGGAAAAGAAATAAGTAAACCTTGTGAAAAGAAAAAAATACGACAATTGGTAAGTTATTAGGTGAAAAATCTTAGTTGCTTTTAAGAATTTTAGGTGTCAAAATAATTTATCAACTTTGAAAATTTTTTTAATTTTTTTGACACAATTTAGGAAAAATCCCTCTATTTTAATTAAAACTAGACATTTTAATTTACATTAATTTCAAAAATCTTTCATTAATTCCTATAAATAAACTCTTGGGGATTTTTTAAACTTGGCCAATTTTTTTTAGGTTAAGTAAAATTATTTATCAACTTTGAAAATTTTTTTAATTTTTTTGACACAACTTAGGAAAAATCCCTCTATTTTAATTAAAACTAGACATTTTAATTTACATTAATTTCAAAAATCTTTCATTAATTCTTATAAATAAACTCTTGGGGATTTTTTAAAGTTGACCAATTTTTTTTAGGTTAAGGAAATTATTTACCAACTTTGAAAATTTTTTTAATTTTTTTAACACAACTTAGGAAAAATCCCTCTATTTTAATTAAAACTAAACATTTTAATTTACATTAATTTCAAAAATCTTTCATTAATTCCTATAAATAAACTCTTGGGGATTTTTTAAAGTTGACCAATTTTTTTAGGTTAAGAAAATTATTTACCAACTTTGAAATTTTTTTAAATTTTTTTGACACTACTTAGGAAAAATCCCTCTATTTTAATTAAAACTAGACATTTTAATTTACATTAATTTCAAAAATCTTTCATTAATTCCTATAAATAAACTCTTGGGGATTTTTTAAAGTTGACCAATTTTTTTAGGTTAAGTAAAATTATTTATCAACTTTGAATTTTTTTTTAATTTTTTTGACACAACTTAGGAAAAATCCCTCCGTTTTAATTAAAACTAGACATTTTAATTTACATTAATTTCAAAAATCTTTCATTAATTCTTATAAATAAACTCTTGGGGATTTTTTAAAGTTGACCAATTTTTTTAGGTTAAGTAAAATTATTTATCAACTTTGAAAATTTTTTTGATTTTTTTGAAACAACTTAGGAAAAATCCCTCTATTTTAATTAAAACTAGACATTTTAATTTAGATTAATTTCAAAAATCTTTCATTAATTCCTATAAATAAACTCTTGGGGATTTTTTAAAGTTGACCAATTTTTTTAGGTTAAGTAAAATTATTTATCAACTTTGAAAATTTTTTTAATTTTTTTGACACAACTTAGGAAAAATCCCTCCAATTTAATTAAAACTAGACATTTTAATTTACATTAATTTCAGAAATCTTTAATTAATTCTTATAAATAAACCCTTGGGGATTTTTTAAAGTTGACCAATTTTTTAAAGATGGTTAAAATTTTAGGTTAGGTGAAAAATTTTCGTTTAGGTAAAAAAATCTTTGTTTTTATTAATTTTCTTTTATACTATTTAAGAAAAAAAATTCAAATAATCATAAATACTTTTATTATTTATTAGATTAAAGACATGCGTAAACAAGAAGAAGAACGTAGAACAGCAAAAGCCGGTCGAAAATCCTTCTACATGTTACCGGGAAACGAAATGGCAATCTTGAGAGGATCCCGAAGTCAAAACTCGCCTTTCTATTGCGAATTATCGCGCGGAAATCAAGACATACCAAATTGTTTAAGTGCTTACGTTATGGAAAGATTACTACCGTTCCCGCACTGGACCGGAGACGTTATAAACATGGTGTTGGATATCGGAGACCAACTTTACAAAGACTCATACGTGGTTTACCATCCGACAAGTAAAAAATTAAACTTGGACGGTGTTATTCGAGACATCGTTATAAAAGATGTTCGTGTGAGCATCGCAATTGGAAAACCGGTCCTTTTCAATCAATTCACACCCATTTGTGTTGAAAAAGCCCTCGAAATGTTCTTCAGACAGAAGATGTACTGCATGATGAGGATGAATTGCGAAACCGTAGCTTTATTTTGTAAAGATGACATTTATTACATGTTCGATCCTCACGATTTAAGCCTCGAAGGGAAGAAAATCGATCGGGGCGAAGCTGCTTTGATGAAATTTAACGGGTTGAAGAAAATGGCTCAAGTTATCGTCGATAATTATCAATTGGAAAACGGCGATGAGACGATTTTCAGCTTGATTTTAGTTGCTATTAAAGCTATGCAAAAAATGCCGAAGAGATTACCTAAAGATTTATGTGATTAAATCACTGTTTTAAAAGATTGTTTTAATAATATACTTACTTACTTTACTTAATAATGTATAAAAACCTATTTATTAATGAGAAAATTATAATAAACGGTGTTGTGACTGCTAATTATTTTTTGATTTGACATCATTGACATTTACCTAACCTCACTTTTAACAAAAATTTAAAAAAATCACTTTTCAATACAAAAAAATTCAAATAATATAATAAATTTATTATAAAATAATAAATTTATTATTATATATTAAAAATTACAAATAATTTAATTTTAAAATCTAATTAAAATTGATAAATTGATATGTTACGATCAAAATATTTTATAAGCGTCCGAATCCATATACATCACTACATCTATACATCACTACATCTTTGAACTGTCAACCTAAAAATATATTGACAACTAACCTAACTTTTTAATGAAAAATGCTCAAACCGCTTCTCAGGGTTAATAATTTAATTTTTACGCAAAAACGTTTTGCCGGACATTCAAAATGGGCGAATATAAGACACACGAAGGCTTTAAAAGACGGCCAAAAGAGTCAGATGTACACAAGATTCGCGAGACAGATTAAAGTTGCGATACAAGGTTAGAAATATCATGTAATTATATAAAAACATTTAATTTACATATTAATAATTTTTAGAAGGGGGTTCTTCCGATCCCAATAAAAATTTAAAACTAGAACAAGTACTCGAACAGGCTAAAAGAAATAATATGCCGATCGGAACGATACAAGGAATAATTAAAAGTACGCAAGCTAATAAAGAAATGAGCAGAAGGTATATGTTGGAAATTAAGGGACCGGGAAGTAGTGCTTTTTTATGTGAAGTATTTACAGATAATTTAACCCAAACGAGGAGTTCACTCGCTCCGATTTTAAAGAAAAATTTATCAAAATACGTAGATAATAGTGTAAAATACATGTTTACGGAAAAGGGAATTATTGAATGTACACACGATGATTTCAACGGCAAATCCGAAGCTGATATATTAGAAAGAGCGACAGAACACGCAATCGAATTCGAAGCCGAAGATGTAAAAATAATGGACGATAATACAGTACAATTCTTTTGTACGGCTAATGCGATGAAAATAGTTCAAACTAAATTAACATCGGCAAAGTATACGATTACAAGCGCAACCGTAGAATACGTTCCGAATCAATTACAAGTTTTAAGCGATGCCGATTTAGAAATTTGTTCTAAATTATGTGAGAAACTTGAAAATCAACCTGATGTAGTTCAAATTTACGATAATATAGCTTAAAAACACTTACCAATGTAAAATAAAAGTTTTTAAAGTTGAATTTTGAAGTTTACATAACCTCACTTTACGAAAACCGCCAAATTTCAAAGTTTTTCACTCCGACACTTTTATATCTTAAATTAAATTAAATTAATAGATTGTTTTTTACACGCGAATTAATTAATAACGCGAATAAACCGAAATAAACGCGAATTAAGTAATAAATAAACTTTCAAAACGAATAAAGCAACTCTAACAAGATGGAGCTAGTTACTTATGAGAAGTTAGCTTATAATTATACTAACTTTATTTTTTAATTTAATTTTAATGGTTTTTAAATATAATAATAATTATTAAAAATAAGATTAAAATATCAAATATAATTAATTAAAATAAAATCATTTAAAAAATAAATGTAAATAAAGTTTTTTATTTTTTGTTGTTCAACCCCGATTAGAAGTGGAGTTAGCTTATATAAAAATTAATCTAAAAGTATTTCGTTTTTAAATATGATAATAATTATTAAAAATAAAATTAAAGTATCAAATATAATTAATTAAAAGAAAATTATTTAAAAAATAAATGTAAATAAAGTTTTTTATTTTTTGTTGTTCAACCCCGATTAGAAGTGAAGTTAGCTTATATAAAAATTAATCTAAAACTATTTCGTTTTTAAATATGATAATAATTATTAAAAATAAGATTAAAATATCAAATATAATTAATTAAAATAAAATTATTTAAAAAATAAATGTAAATAAAATTTTTTAAAAAATAAATGTAAATAAAATTTTTTATTAATTCTTCAACCCCGATTAGAAGTGAAGTTAACTTATATAAAAATTAATCTAAAACTATTTCGTTTTTAAATATGATAATAATTATTAAAAATAAGATTAAAATATTAAATATAATTAATTTAAATAAAATTATTAAAAAAATAAATGTAAATAAAGTTCTTTATTTTTTGTTGTTCAACCCCGATTAGAAGTGGAGTTAGCTTATATAAAAATTAATCTAAAAGTATTTCGTTTTTAAATATGATAATAATTATTAAAAATAACATTAAAGTATCAAATATAATTAATTTAAATAAAATTATTTAAAAAATAAATGTAAATAAAAATTTTTATTAATTCTTCAACCCCGATTAGAAGTGAAGTTAACTTATATAAAAATTAATCTAAAAGTATTTCGTTTTTAAATATGATAATGATCGTTAAAGATAAGCTTAAAATATTAAATGTAATTAATAAGAATAAAGATAATAAAAAAATAAATATAAATAAATATTTTTATAAATTATAAATTTCATGTCAAATGTCAATGTCAACCTTCCAACCTCCGATTCGATCCGATTTTATCCGACCATATCCGATCCTTAATCGACATAGGTGTGTGAGTTTACTGACTATCAAACGGTGGTTTTTGCCGTAAAAAATCGCGGTTTTCGGTCTATTAAGGCTCTCGGAGCCGATGACCATACCCTGGTGACCTATTGTCATGCACAGTGAACGAACCCCCGACGAGAAAACGCGCGCCTAGTTACCCCGCTTGTTGGAACGCAAATTAAGCCGTCAAAATGTCACTGCCTGGCACGCAGGGCCTATCCAAACTGAAGAAAAAGCACTTTAGGGTAAAACACCAAAAGGTGAAGCTGTTCAGAGCTAACGAACCGTTTCTATCGGTGCTTATGTGGGGTATCAACCACACCGTAAGTGTTAAATGTTGATTACGGAGGTTACTCGGAGGTTTATGGTTTCCCGATACTTATCGGATTGTTTTTTTTCTTCAGATAAACGAATTGATGCACGTTACCATACCCGTTATGCTTCTCCCGGATGATTTTAGGGCTTACTCGAAGATTAAGATTGATAATCACTTATTTAATAAGTACGTTTTCTATTTTATTTTTTTTGTTTTAATGTCGGTAAGGTTTTAACGATAAAGATTAAAAAATTTTAATGATTATTTGTAGAGAAAATATGCCGTCGCATTTTAAAGTGAAGGAATATTGTCCGATGGTGTTTAGGAATATTAGGGAAAGGTTCGGAATTGACGATTTGGATTTTAAAGAGTCGCTAACAAGGTAAATATATTATGTACAGTTTTAAAATGACAATTTTGACGTTTAAATGTCAATTTTGACGTTTAAATGTCTAACCCAATTTTTAAAATGTCAATTTTGACGTTTAAACGTCACTTTTTATCTCTAAAGTATCGCTTTTGATGTTTACGGATAGAATTCTCTTTTGAAATGTCAATTTTGACGTTTAAATGTCTAACCCAATTTTTAAAATGTCAATTTTGACGTTTAAATGTCTAAATATATTTTATAAATGTCAATTTTGACGTATAAACGTCACTTTTCATCTTTAAAGTATCGCTTTTGATGTTTACGGAGGGAATTCTCTTTTGAAATGTCAATTTTGACGTTTAAGTGTCTAACCCAATTTTTAAAATGTCAATTTTGACGTTTAAATGTCTAAATATATTTTATAAATGTCAATTTTGACGTTTAAATGTCTAAATATATTTTATAAATGTCAATTTTGACGTTTAAACGTCACTTTTCATCTTTAAAGTATCGCTTTTGACGTTTACGGATAGAATTCTCTTTTGAAATGTCAATTTTGACGTTTAAATGTCTAACCCAATTTTTTAAATGTCAATTTTGACGTTTAAATGTCTAAATATATTTTATAAATGTCAATTTTGACGTTTAAACGTCACTTTTCATCTTTAAAGTATCGCTTTTGACGTTTACGGATAGAATTCTCTTTTGAAATGTCAATTTTGACCTTTAAATGTCTAACCCAATTTTTAAAATGTCAATTTTGACGTTTAAATGTCTAAATATATTTTATAAATGTCAATTTTGACGTTTAAACGTCACTTTTCATCTTTAAAGTATCGTTTTTGATGTTTACGGATAGAATTCTCTTTCGAAATGTCAATTTTGACGTTTAAATGTCTAACCCAATTTTTTAAATGTCAATTTTGACGTTTAAATGTCTAAATATATTTTATAAATGTCAATTTTGACGTTTAAACGTCACTTTTCATCTTTAAAGTATCGCTTTTGATGTTTACGGATAGAATTCTCCTTTGAAATGTCAATTTTGACGTTTAAATGTCTAACCCAATTTTTAAAATGTCAATTTTGACGTTTAATTGTCTAAATATATTTTATAAATGTCAATTTTGACGTTTAAACGTCACTTTTCATCTTTAAAGTATCGCTTTTGATGTTTACGGATAGAATTCTCTTTTGAAATGTCAATTTTGACGTTTAAACGTCACTTTTCATCTTTAAAGTATCGCTTTTGATGTTTACGGATAGAATTCTCCTTTGAAATGTCAATTTTGACGTTTAAATGTCTAACCCAATTTTTAAAATGTCAATTTTGACGTTTAATTGTCTAAATATATTTTATAAATGTCAATTTTGACGTTTAAACGTCACTTTTCATCTTTAAAGTATCGCTTTTGATGTTTACGGATAGAATTCTCTTTTGAAATGTCAATTTTGACGTTTAAACGTCACTTTTCATCTTTAAAGTATCGCTTTTGATGTTTACGGATAGAATTCTCTTTTGAAATGTCAATTTTGACGTTTAAACGTCACTTTTCATCTTTAAAGTATCGCTTTTGATGTTTACGGATAGAATTCTCTTTTGAAATGTCAATTTTGACGTTTAAACGTCACTTTTCATCTTTAAAGTATCGCTTTTGATGTTTACGGATAGAATTCTTTTTTGAAATGTTGAATAATTTAAATTTTTTAAAATTATTTATTAATAATTTGATTTGTTATAGATCTCAACCGCTTCCGGATGATTCTTCGGGGAAAAGCGGAGCTAAGTTTTACCTTAGTTCCGATAAGCTGTTTATAATAAAAACTTTAACTTCGGAAGAAGTTGAAAGAATGCATTCGTTTTTAAAACATTACCATCCGGTAAGATTTTTTTTAAATACTTTCCGTTGGGATAAATTAAAAAGAATTTTTTTGTTAATAGTACATCGTAGAAAGACACGGAAAGACTTTATTACCTCAATATTTGGGGATGTACAGGCTCACCGTGGATAATGTCGAACATTACATCGTTATTACAAGGAATGTATTTTCTAATCATCTTAGTACGCATCGTAAGTTTGATCTTAAAGGTTCTACGGTTGATCGAGAAGCGTCCGATAAAGAATTGGAAAAGGATTTACCAACGTATAAAGATAACGACTTTGTTAAACAAAAATTAAAGGTATTAAGTTGTAATTTTTGGTTAAATAATTTTTAAATGTTTAATAATGTATGTTTAGGTGTATATAGGTGATGAGGCGAAGCAAAAACTTATGGAAACACTCACCGCTGATGTGGAATTTCTTACCAAGTTGCATTTAATGGATTATAGTTTACTTTTAGGTAATTTTAGATTTATTAAGTTTATTAATTTTATTTAATTTTAATTTTTTTTTAATAAAATTTAAAATTTTTTTAATTTAATTTTAATTTTTTTTAATAAAATTTAATTTTTTTTATTTAATTTTATTTTTTTTTAATAAAAAATAAATTTCTTAGGTATTCATGAAGTTGAAAGAGGTGAAGAAGAGTTTGCAAGACAACGAGAGAGTGAATCGGAGAATCCTTGTCAAGAATCGGATGAAAGCGAAGCCGGTTCAGGCCTAGATAGTCGTAATTTCGGCTATAACACCCCTCCGGATTCCCCAAATGCAATAGCTCAGTTCGTTCGCGACCAAAGCCTCCAATACGAAGGTAAAAAATATTTGAAAACAATCCGTAAATTCTTCTAACTTCCAGTTAAGGTAAATTTTTCTCAGGGGGTATCATTCCGGAGCTGGATATCTACGCGATACCGAGTTGCGAGACGGCCCCCGTGAAGGAAATTTATTTCGTGGCGATCATCGACGTCCTTACTCATTACGGAGTGAAGAAACAAGCCGCCAAAGCGGCTAAAACGGTTAAATACGGATCGAACGTGGACGGGATCAGTACTTGCGACCCGGAACAGTACGCCCGGAGGTTTATGGAGTTTATGTCGAAGGCTATTGAATAAAATCGTCATTAATTATATTATTTTGCTGTATGTAGGTGTACGTTGATGTAAATACGATTTGTTTTTTTGAATATTTTCGAAAGATTTCGAGGTATTGGTGGTGATGGAAGTTTGAATTTAAAGCATTTAATGGTTTTTTCATCGCCAAACCTAAAAAGCATTGTATTTATATTCTGATAGTAAATCGGGATGCGTTAATTCAGAGTCTATCAATAAACGGTAGGGTTTATGTCTCATTTCATTTAAAAAATTCAATATTTTATTAATTTTTCAAAAAATTTTAAAATTTTAATTTTAATTTAAAAAAATTAAAAATCTTTGGTATATTTGAAAATTTTTTTAAATTTTTTCATTATGGTTAGAATAAATTCCTTTATTTTATTAAAAACTAGATATTTTGATTTACTATTGGTTAAAATTTCTTTTCTTTATCTTTAAAAATAAAGTCTGGACGAATTTTTAAATTTGGTTAAAAAATTTTAAGGTTAGATTCGATTAAAAATCTTTGATATCTTTGAAAATTTTTTTAAATTTTTTCATTATGATTAGAATAAATTCGTCTATTTTGATAAAAACTAGATATTTTGATTTACTATTGGTTAAAATTTCTTTTCGTTATCTTTAAAAATAAAGTCTGGACGAATTTTTAAATTTGGTTAAAAAATTTTAAGGTTAGATTCGAACAAAAATCTTTGGTATATTTAAAAATTTTTTTTAATTTTTTCATTATGTTTAGAATAAATTCTTCTATTTTGATAAAAATTAGATGTTTTGATTTACTATTGGTTAAAATTTCTTTTCGTTATCTTTAAAAATAAAGTCTGGACGAATTTTTAAACTTGGTTAAAAAAATTTAAGGTTAGATTCGAACAAAAATCTTTGGTATATTTGAAAATTTTTTTAAATTTTTTCATTATGATTAGAATAAATTCTTCTATTTTCATAAAAACTAGATATTTTGATTTACTATTGATTAAAATTTCTTTTCGCTATCTTTAAAAATAAAGTCTGGACGAATTTTTAAATTTGGTTAAAAATTTTTAAGGTTAGATTCGATTAAAAATCTTTGGTATATTTGAAAATTTTTTTAAATTTTTTCATTATGATTAGAATAAATTCTTCTATTTTGATAAAAACTAGATATTTTGATTTACTATTAGTTAAGATTTCTTTTCGTTATCTTTAAAAATAAAGTCTAGACGATTTTTTAAATTTGGTTAAAAAATTTTAAGGTTAGATTCGACCAAAAATCTTTGGTATCTTTGAAAATTTTTTTAAAATTTTTCATTATGATTAGAATAAATTCCTTTATTTTATTAAAAACTAGATATTTTGATTTACTATTGGTTAAAATTTTTTTTCTTTATCTTTAAAAATAAAGTCTGGACCAATTTTTAAACTTGGTTAAAAAATTTTAAGGTTAGATTCGAACAAAAATCTTTGGTATCTTTGAAATTTTTTTAAAATTTTTTCGTTATGATTGGAATAAATTCTTTTATTTTATTAAAAACTAGATATTTTGACTTACTATTGGTTAAAATTTCTTTTCTTTATCTTTAAAAATAAAGTCTGGACGAATTTTTAAAATTGGTTAAAAAATTTTAAGGTTAGATTCGAACAAAAATCTTTGATATCTTTGAAAATTTTTTTAAATTTTTTCATTATGATTAGAATAAATTCTTCTATTTTGATAAAAACTAGATATTTTGATTTACTATTGGTTAAAATTTCTTTTCGTTATCTTTAAAAATAAAGTCTGGACGAATTTTTAAATTTGGTTAAAAAATTTTAAGGTTAGATTCGATTCAAAAAATCTTTGATATCTTTGAAAATTTTTTAAAATTTTTTCATTATGATTAGAATAAATTCTTCTATTTTGATAAAAACTAAATATTTTGATTTACTATTAGTTAAGATTTCTTTTCGTTATCTTTAAAAATAAAGTCTGGACGAATTTTTAAATTTGGTTAAAAATTATTAAGGTTAGAATCGATTAAAAATCTTTGGTATATTTGAAATTTTTTTAAAATTTTTTCGTTATGATTAGAATAAATTCTTCTATTTTGATAAAAACTAGATATTTTGATTTACTATTGATTAAAATTTCTTTTCGCTATCTTTAAAAATAAAGTCTGGACGAATTTTTAAATTTGGTTAAAAATTTTTAAGGTTAGATTCGATTAAAAATCTTTGATATTTTTGAAATTTTTTTTAAATTTTTTCATTATGATTAGAATAAATTCCCTTATTTTATTAAAAACTAGATATTTTGATTTACTATTGGTTAAAATTTCTTTTCTTTATCTTTAAAAATAAAGTCTGGACGAATTTTTAAATTTGGTTAAAAAATTTTAAGGTTAGATTCGAACAAAAATCTTTGGTATGTTTGAAAAATTTTTTAAATTTTTTCATTATGATTAGAATAAATTCTTCTATTTTGATAAAAACTAGATATTTTGATTTACTATTGGTTAAAATTGCTTTTCGCTATCTTTAAAAATAAAGTCTGGACGAATTTTTAAATTTGGTTAAAAAAATTTAAGGTTAGATTCGAACAAAAATCTTTGATATCTTTGAAAATTTTTTTAAATTTTTTCATTATATTTAGAATAAATTCTTCTATTTTGATAAAAACTAGATATTTTGATTTACTATTGGCTAAAATTTCTTTTCTTTATCTTTAAAAATAAAGTCTGGACGAATTTTTAAATTTGGTTAAAAAATTTTAAGGTTAGATTCGAACAAAAATCTTTGGTATATTTGAAAATTTTTTTTAATTTTTTCATTATGATTAGAATAAATTCTTCTATTTTATTAAAAACTAAATATTTTGATTTACTCTTGGTTAAAATTTCTTTTCTTTATCTTTAAAAATAAAGTCTGGACGAATTTTTAAATTTGGTTAAAAAAATTTAAGGTTAGATTCGAACAAAAATCTTTGGTATATTTGAAAATTTTTTTAAAATTTTTCATTATGATTAGAATAAATTCTTCTATTTTGATAAAAACTAGATATTTTGATTTACTATTGGTTAAAATTTCTTTTCGTTATCTTTAAAAATAAACTCAGGATGAATTTTTAAAATTAGAGAACCCAATCATCTATTTGTAAACTCCGAACTAACATATGCTATATTACTATCTCCGTATAAATACAATGATAAAAACTAAACCAACCCAAAAAAAAAATAAATAATTAAATAAATACGATTTCTTTGTGATTACACGTTTATCTAACATTCACCGAATTTTTTAGTACAATAAACTCGCTTGAACATGATATGAAAAACGATTGAAAATTGATATTACTAAAAAGTTGTAATTAGAACGTTAATTAATTCAAGATGTACATATTTGCATCGGTCTTTTTCCCCCGGTTTTTCTTGTAGTTGGGACTCGAGAGCTTTTATAAAAACGGTTTCAAGATTCTTAACGCAAGCTCAACAATTATTAATCCTTTCCGGTCACCACTTTTATTATTTTTTACCCCACCGGCTTGTAAATATGGTTACGTATTTTGTATCTATCATGTTGTCATCTAGTCTTATTCGAGTACGGCGTATGGTGCAGCTCGTGTCATGATTTCTATTAACTTCGCGCATATTTGTTTTATTATATTTCTTATTATTATTATTATTATGGATATGTTTATAAATAAATCATGTCTAATGAATTTTTTTTTTTTTATTTAATGTATTTTCCTCTTTCGATTTCGATTGACTTTCAAAAAGTCAATTTTCTTCTAATTATTACCCAAAAAATTAAAAATATTTGATATTTAAAAGTTACTTTATTACATATTAGTGTTGAGTTATAAATTAAACATATTATACACATTTTAACTAATCTAAATATAAGTACAAAATGTGTGGGATTAAAAATAAAGAGATACGGCATAAAATCATAAAATTTTGTTTAACTAATCTAACTAATCCTAATTTCATCAATTTCTTGTTACCTCGGGTTATATTTTTCTTCGATAACTTGTACGAGCCGTTGTTTAGACTTTTTATTATTCTGACAGACGCAACTCACCAAACCAAACATATGTTTCAACGAATATTCCTTTAAATTTATAAATTATTAAAAATTTACATCAAAATAATTTACCGAAAACTTACCGAATGATCTTTAATCCATTTTTCCAACTCATTTTCAGGTAAATAATACGCCTTGACGTAATTTTCAACATACTCTCGATGCGGTACCGGTTTTAATTGAGAAATCTTTTCAAATTTCGATAAAAACTGTGTAAAATCCAATTGCATCAACGCTCGACCACCGTTCGAACATTTCTTAGCCTCCGAGAAACCCTGAACGAGGGTGTGTGTGATAATATGCGCGATATTCTCCCATAACGTTTTTAAAACCTCCTCGGAAATATAAACCTTTAATGAAACTTGATCGAGACACATTGCGAATATCTGAACTTCCTAAAATACAAAAAAAAATATATTAATTTCCGATTTAACTCATAAATGAAAATATACTAACTCTGAGTATTATATCTATATACCCATTATGTTGAGACATGACTTCTTTAATTTCCCAGTTAATTCTAGTCATTGCGACTAGAATTTGTCTCAAATCGAACGCTTGAGCTGTTACGGTCATGTAAATTGGTCTTCGTAAATCCACAGCACTGTTTATCGTCTAAAATTAACATAAATAAATAAAATTTTATAAAATTCTATTGCATTTTATTAAATTAAATTATTTTTTAATTTTTCTAGATTAAACTAACCTAAGTAATAATAAACATAACCTATAAACGTCACATTGACATTTATAAAAACAGTTTTAATAAAGTAAATTTAAAAAAATCCAAATAAAAGGTGATAATTTATATTATTATATAAGAAATAATAATTTTTTAACATTTCCAATTTTAATTTACATTAATTAAGTCTTATAAAAGATTTTTTTATGTTTTTTAGGTTAGGTTAACATAACCTAAAAATACAACAACGCTTACATTTAGAAAATTCATTTTTATTCATTTTTATAAAAATGGATATAAAACTAGGTGATTACGTGATAATAAAACGTCAAGCGTACACAAAACTACTTAAATTAAAAGAAAAAGGTACGATTTCCTTAGGAAATTTTATATTGGAAACGGAAAATATTCCCGGGGAGAAATATGGAGTTACGTTTCGAATGATTGCAAAAACGAAGAAGTTGTACGCTTTGGAAAAAGTAGAACAAATTAATACTGTATCGGAATTAAACATAGAGTCTTCCGGTTTGGATAATAGGAACATTACGGACGATGGAACTTCTCAAACGTTAACCAGCGATGAAATAAATAAATTAAAAGACGAGTCGCTTGTTTCGAGTGAAATCGTCGGGAAATTAATAGGAAGTTCGACTAGTTTTAATTCAAAAACCGAGTACAGCCAAGAAAAGTATATAAAGAAGAAAGAAAAGAAATATTTTGAATACGTTCAAATTTTAAAACCAACCGTTCGGTTATTAATCGAAATGTATTATAGACAAGATTCGGGGAAGATTTTAGAACTTCGTGAGGATTATTTATCCCAAATTATAACTTACAGTAACATTCAATCAACGGGAAATTATTTATTATACGATAGTGGTACTTCCGGTTTAGTTCCCGCTTTAATTTTAAACACAATCGGTTCTTCAACAGACGGAATATTAATTCACATGCATCCGGGGAATGAATGTCAAAAAAACGCAGTATTAGCCATGCAATTTCCAAAAGAACAATTGGAACGTTTAATTAACGTTAATTTATATTCCGTTTTAAGATGTTTTTATCAAGAAAAGGAAAGTTACTTGGAATCGGAAGAAACCCCAATCCCAGCAAAATTAATTAAATTAGATGACGGACCGAAACAACCCGGTTGGCAGAAAGATAATCAAAAAGCTTGTCGAATTTTAGAAGGGAAAGTAGATGGTATTATCGTAACTTGTAGAGAACATCCTTTAAATATAGTTAAAGAACTCGTACAATTTTTAAAACAATCCAGATCGGTTGTGATTTATCATTTGTATCGGGAACCTTTGCAAGAAGTTTACGTTTATTTAAAAAGTACTTGCGATTTCGTTTCTATTCGACTTGTCGAGAACTTTATGAGGAAGTATCAAGTTTTACCGGAGAGAACTCATCCGGAGGTTAATATGACTTTAGGTGGATATATTTTAACCGCTTTTAAAATATCATAACGTTTGTAAAAAAATTTTTTAATAAATAAAGTTGGTAAAATAAATTTTTGAAACTTCTTAACCTAAATTAAGAAAATCAATCAATTTTAAAAATTCATTAAAAATTCATTTTTAAAGATTTTGATTTGATTTTTTTTTCCAAATGAAACTTAAAACATTCTAGTTTTAATTAAAAAAGACCGATTTATTCTAAATGTTGTCAAAAAAATTAAAAAAATTTTCAAACTTGGGAAAAATTTTTTTAGGTTAGAAAATTAACCATTTTTTAAAAAATTCATGAAAAATTGAGTTTTAAATATTTTAAGCTGTTTTTTTTTTCTAAATGAAACTTAAAACATTCTAGTTTTGATTTAAAAAGACCGTTTTATTCTAAATGTTGTCAAAAAAATTAAAAAAATTTTCAAACTTGGGAAAAATTTTTTTAGGTTAGAGAATTAACCATTTTTAAAAAAAATCATCAAAAATTGAGTTTTAAAGATTTTGATTTGATTTTTTTTCTAAATGAAACTTAAAACATTCTATTTTTGATTTAAAAAGACCGATTTATTCCAAATGTTGTCAAAAAAATTAAAAAAATTTTCAAAGTTGGTAAAAAATTTTTGACACTTCTTAACCTAAGTTAAAAAAATCGACCAAATTTAAAAATTCATTAAAAATTCAATTTTAAAGATTTTGATTTGATTTTTTTTCTAAATGAAACTTAAAATATTGTAGTTGTGATCTAAAAAGGTCGTTTTCTTCCAAGTGTTGTAAAAAAAATGAAAAAAATTTTCAAAGTTGGAACAAAATTTTTTTAGGTTAGAAAATTAACCATTTTTAAAAAAATTCATCAAAAATTGAGTTTTAAAGATTTTGATTTGATTTTTTTTCTAAATGAAACTTAAAACATTCTAGTTTTGATTTAAAAAGACCGATTTATTCTAAATGTTGTCAAAAAAATTAAAAAAATTTTCAAAGTTGGTAAAAAATTTTTGACACTTCTTAACCTAAGTTAAAAAAATCGGCTAAATTTAAAAATTCATCAAAAATTCATTTTTAAAGATTTTGATTTGATTTTTGTTCTAAATGAAACTTAAAATATTGTAGTTTTGATCTAAAAAGGTCGTTTTATTCCAAGTGTTGTCAAAAGAATTAAAAAAATTTTCAAACTTGGTAAAAATTTTTTTAGGTTAGAAAATTAACCATTTTTTAAAAAATTCATCAAAAATTAAGTTTTAAAGATTTTGATTTGATTTTTTTTCTAAATGAAACTTAAAACATTCTAGTTTTGATTTAAAAGGACCGATTTATTCTAAATGTTGTCAAAAAAATTTAAAAAAATTTCAAACTTGGAAAAAAATTTTGACACTTCCTAATCTAAGTTAAAAAAATCGACCAAATTTAAAAATTCATCAAAAATCCATTTTTAAAGATTTTGATTTGATTTTTTTTCTAAATGAAACTTAAAACATTCTAGTTTTGATTAAAAAAGGTCGTTTTATTCCAAGTGTTGTCAAAAAAATTAAAAAAAATTTCAAACTTGGGAAAAAATTTTTTAGGTTAGAAAATTAACCATTTTTTTAAAAATTCATCAAAAATTGAGTTTTAAAGATTTTGCTTTGATTTTTTTTCTAAATGAAACTTAAAATATTGTAGTTGTGATCTAAAAAGACCGATTTACTCTAAATGTTGTCAAAAAAATAAAAAAAATTTTCAAAGTTGGAAAAAATTTTTGACATTTCCTAACCTAAGTTAAAAAAATCGACCAAATTTAAAAATTCATCAAAAATTCATTTTTAAAGATTTTGATTTGATTCTTTTTCTAAATGAAACTTAAATCATTCTAGTTTTAATTAAAAAAGACCGTTTTATTCTAAATGTTGTCAAAAAAATTAAAAAAATTTTCAAAGTTGGTAAAAAATTTTGGACACTTTTTAACCTAAGTTAGAAACATCGACCAAATTAAAAATTTTTCTAAAATTTGGAAGTTTTTTAAAAATTTTTTCAAAATTTAAACAATTTTTATATTTATTTCTATAAATTTCAAACAATTTTATTAAATTTTACATCGTTTTTAACGATTTTTACAAAAATATTAACAATTTCGGATAAATTTCTGGAAATTTTCGATAAATTTTAACAATTTTTCTCGAATTTTGTTTAATTTCATCTAAATTTTTCAAATTTCATTAAAAAAATAACTTAATTTATCTTAAAATTGTAAAATTTCAACTAAAATTTTCTAAAATTATCGATTTTTTTCAAAAATTTCACGAAATTTGGTGTAAAATTATCTAAAATTATTGAATTTCATTTAAACTTTTTCGAATTTCATTGAAAGATAACTTTATTTAGATTAAAATTGTGAAATTTCATCTAAAATTTCTTAAAATCGACAAATTTCTTCTAAAATTTCGCCTAACTTTGTATAAAATTGCCTAAAATGATTGAATTTCGCCTAATTTCATCTAAAATTTTTTTAAGTCATCGAATTTCGTCTGAAATTTCACCAAATTTCGACGAAAGTTGTCAAATTTCATTGAAACATAACTTCACTTTGGTTAAAATTGTAAGATTTTATCTAAAATTTGCCAAAGTCGTCAAATTTGGAAATGAAAATTTTGACCAAATTTAAAAAATCGTGGAGATTTTATTTATTGAGATTAAGAAATAAATTTTGTTTTAAATGAAAGATAAAACATTCTAGTTTTAATTAAGAATGACCATTTTATTCTAAATATTATCAAAAAATTTCAAAGTTTGTGAAAATTTTTGATGATTCTAACCCAAATTTTTAAATTGACCAACTTTAAAAAATCCCCCAGACATTATTTATTAAGATTAAGGAATGATTTTTGTTTTAAATGAAAGATAAAACATTCTAGTTTTAATTAAAAGAGATTTATTCTAAATGTTGTCAAAAAAATTAAAAAAATTTTCAAAGTTGGTAAAAAATTTTTGACACTTCTTAACCTAAGTTAAAAAAATCGACTAAATTTAAAAATTCATCAAAAATTCATTTTTAAAGATTTTGAATTGACTTTTTTTCTAAATGAAACTTAAAACATTCTAATTTTAATTAAAGAAGGTCGTTTTATTCCAAATGTTGTCAAAAAAATTAAAAAAATTTTTAAAGTTGGGAAAAATTTTTTTAGGTTAGAAAATTAATCATTTTTTAAAAAATTCATGAAAAATTGATTTTTAAATATTTTGATTTGATTTTTTTTCTAAATGAAACTTAAAACATTCTAGTTTTGATTTAAAAAGATCGATTTATTCTAAATGTTGTCAAAAAAATTAAAAAAAATTTCAAAGTTGGAAAAAATTTTTGACACTTCCTAACCTAAGTTAAAAAAATCGACCAAATTTAAAAATTCATCAAAAATTCATTTTTAAAGATTTTGCTTTGATTTTTTTCTAAATGAAACTTAAAATATTGTAGTTGTGATCTAAAATGGTCGTTTTCTTCCAAGTGTTGCCAAAAAAATTAAAAAAATTTTCAATGTTGGGAAAAATTTTTTTAGGTTAGAAAATTAACTATTTTTTAAAAAATTCATCAAAAATTCATTTTTAAAGATTTTGATTTGATTTTTTTTCTAAATGAAACTTAAAACATTCTAGTTTTATATAAACAAGTTTAATAAATTTATGATTAATAAATGTGTAAGCAAAACTAAATATTTTATATCATTTTTAGGTTGGGTGATTTTTCTTGAGTGAAATGATTTTTTTCTAACAATTATTTTAAATCGGCTCTTAATTTTAATGTTTTTATCATCCGATACAAACTTTTTCACTACGTATCATTATATAATTATTACTAATCATTCTAAGTCACTATAAATCACTGATAGATCATATCCGAACCTACCTTACATAAATCGGTTGTTAAATTTGAACATTTATAACTCATCGGACACGGATTTATATCTTCGGACACAAATTTTCATTACATATTGTAAATGTAAACCCCATTATTAAGTTATTATAGCTTATCGATATGAAATTCTCATTACATTTCATCTTTTCGTTATGTTCCAAACTTAATCTACATTAAATCAATTGGTTGTTTGAAACATTAAGTTTGAATGTTTCTAATATCATCCGATACAATTTTCTTTCACTTGATATCATTACAAATCATTCTAAAAATCATCACAGATCATCGATCTAAAATTCTTAATGTATTTCAACTTCCTAACATGAAGTTATATGAATCGGATGTTAAATTTAAGTATTTATAACTGTCATCGGAAACAAATTTTCATTACGTATCACTATAAATGTTTGTAAAAACGTATAATTGGTGGTTATAAGTCATCGATATAAAATTCTCAATACAGTTTATCTTTCTAAGTTCCAAACTTAACCACATTAAATAAATTGGCTAAGTTTGAAAATTTCTACCACCTTCCGAAACACAAATTTTCATTACGAACCTTTATAAATTTTTATAAAACCCAATTATTGATTGTTATATGTTATTAATATAAAGTTTTCAACATATTTCATCATTTTATCAAGTTTTAAATCTAACCTACATTAAATAAATTGGTTGTTAAGTTTGAATATTTCAACTACCTTCCGAAACACAAATTTTCATTACGAACCTTTATTAATTTTTATAAAACTCAATTATAGGTTGTTATATATCTTTAATATAAAGTTTTTATAACATTTCATCATTCTATCAAATTTTAAATCTAATCTACATTAAATAAATTGGTTGTTAAGTTTGAATGTTTCAGCTATCTTCCGAAACACAAATTTTCATTACGAACCTTTATAAATCTTTATAAAATCCAATTGTGGGTTGTTATATATCATTAATATAAATTTTTCAACATATTTCATCATTCTATCAAGTTCTAAATCTAACCTATATTAAATAAATAGGTTGTTAAGTTTGAATGTTTCAACTACCTTCCAAAACACAAATTTTCATTACGAACATCTATAAATTTTAATAAAATTCAATTATATGTTGTTATATGTCATTAATATAAAGTTTTTATAATATTTCATCATTCTATCAAGTTTTAAATCTAACTTATATCAAATAAATTCAAGTTTGAATGTTTCAACTACCTTCCGAAACACAAATTTTCATTACGAACCTTTATAAATTTTTATAAAACTCAATTATTGATTGTTATATGTTATTAATATAAAGTTTTCAACATATTTCATCATTTTATCAAGTTTCAAATCTAACCTACATTAAATCAATTGATTGTTAAGTTTGAATGTTTCAACTACCTTCCGAAACACAAATTTTCATTACGTACCTTTATAGATTTTTATAAAATCCAATTATAGGTTGTAATATATCATTAAAGAGACCGTTTTGTTCTAAATGTTGTCAAAAAAGTTAAAAAAATTTTTAAACTTGGTAAAAATTTTTTGACACTTTTTAAATTAATTTAAGAAAATCGATCAAATTTAAAAATTCATCAAAAATTCATTTTTAAAGGTTTTAATTAGATTTTTTTTCTAAATGAAACATAAAACATTCTAGTTTTAATTAAAAAAGACCGATTTATTCTAAATATTACCAAAAAATTTAAAAAAATTTTCAAAGTTTGTGAAAATTTTTGATGATTCTAACCCAACTTTTTTTTAAAAATTGACCAACTTTAAAAAATCCCCCAGACTTTATTTATAGAGATTAAGGAATAATTTTTGTTTTAATTGAAAGATAAAACATTCTAGTTTTAATTAAAAAAGACCGATTTATTCTAAATATTACCAAAAAATTAAAAAAAATTTTCAAAGTTGATAAAAATTTTTGACAGTTAACTAACCCAACTTTAAAAAAAAATTGACCAATTTTAAAAAATCCCCCAGACTTTATTTATAAAGATTAAGGAATGATTTTTGTTTTAATTGAAAGATAAAACATTCTAGTTTTAATTAAAAAACACCGATTTATTTTAAATATTACCAAAAAATTTAAAAAAATTTTCAGTTTGTGAAAATTTTTGATGATTCTAACCTAACTTTTTTTTTTAAATTGACCAACTTTAAAAAATCCCCCAGATTTTATTTATTAAGATTAAGGAATGATTTTTGTTTTAAATGAAAGATAAAACATTCTAGTTTTAATTAAAAAAGACCGATTTATTCTAAATATTACCAAGAAATTAAAAAAAATTTTCAAAGTTGATAAAAATTTTTGACAGTTAACTAACCCAACTTTAAAAAAAAATTGACCAATTTTAAAAAATCTCCCAGATTTTATTTATAGAGATTAAGGAATGATTTTTGTTTTAAATGAAAGATAAAACATTCTAGTTTTAATTAAAAAAGACCGATTTATTCTAAATGTTGCCAAAAAAGTTAAAAAAATTTTCAAAGTAGGAACAAAATTTTTTTAGGTTAAAAATTGACACTTCTTAAGTTAAGAAGTTTTTTAAATCTATTTTTAAATCTTACCTGACTCAAAATTCCTTATTTAAAACTTACCTGAGTATAAAACTGTTGTAGAATCGTCTTATTTTGCGCCGGAATCAAATATTCCAAATACTCTTGAAGCACCTCGTACTGTTTCGATAAGAAAACAACACTTTCCACGGCTACAATCCTCTCGGCCAATCCGTGAAGCTGTTCTGACTTTTTTAAGTCAACGACAGATGATAAAATAGGTTTTGGTATCTTTCCATTTTCATCTACGTCCCCGGCACAGATTAAATTATCCGATATCCTTTTTAAAGATCCGTTTAATTTCTGAGTGTATAAATTATTGCTCGAAACGGTCTAAAATTAAATTTATTTTTAAAAAATAAACAAAAAAACTAATATTAATTATTATAAAATATTATTACCAAATCAGAAGCAAAAAATTCATGAACGGCAAACAAATAATAATCAAATAATTGATTCATACATAAAATAATATCCAAAGCTATCGAACGTAACAACCGAGACATTTGTAAATACTTTCCCATTTGTCTCAAAACGGTTAATGTTGTATTTGTTAAAATGGGAGCTTTAGATTTTCGTTTTTTCTCTGATATACGGGGTGTTTCATCACCAAACTCCTCCACGAAATCTTTCCTCAATTCTTCATTTTCATCCTCGCTATCTTCCGAGAAATAACATGAAGTTTCATCACCAACCGAAGCTAAAATATCCTCTTCTATAATAGTCTCATCTAAGCCGCTATCGAAAGGCGTTCCGTGGTCAATATAACGAATAAAATAGTGTCCAGTAATACTACTACCATCTTGGGAATGATTCGAGGAGTCACCGTCTTGCGAACTGGAAAAACTTTGGTTGTACGTTGACTTAAAACTTTTTAAAATCGATCGAAGTGATTTAAATTCTTGCAATTGAGTGATTTGAAATGTTGGTTTTACGGGGCAAATTTCCCAACTTTCATTTTCTAAGAATATCTTCAATTCATCCAATCTTTGCGCGTGGTAATTTTTAAAATAATTAACGCTTTGCTTCCGGATTGATTCTTGAAGCTCCTCGGATTTACTCCCACAAAATTCTTCCCCGACGTTTATCAACCGATGAACTATTCCGAGTACTTGCACGAATTGATCGAATTTATACGAAGCTAAATCACCGTTTAATAATAAATTCGACACTTTGTTTTGTACATCTTGCCAAATTTTTATTAAGTTGTGATCTAATTTTTGTTTGATGTATTGTTTATTAAAGTTTTCTTCTAAATCGATTTTTTCGTCAATTTCTTGATTGTTGTGCCATTTTATTAATTGATGGTAACTTAATACTATTTTAAATAGAGCTTTACATAAGTCTATTAAACACGGAATGAAAGATTCTTGATCAACGGACTGAAAAAAAAATTTTTTTTAGGTTAAAAAATTTTTTATTAAAAAAGTAATTTTAAAAAAATTCATCAAAAATTCATTTTTAAAGATTTTGATTTGATTTTTTTTCTAAATGAAACTTAAAACATTCTAGTTTTATCTAAAAAAGACCGTTTTATTCTAAATGTTTTCAAAAAAATTAAAAAAATTTTCAAAGTTGGTAAAAAATTTTTGACACTTTTTAACCTAAGTTAAAAAGATCAACCAAATTTAAAAATTCATTAAAAATTCATTTTTAAAGATTTTGATTTGATTTTTTTTCTAAATGAAACTTAAAATATTGTAGTTGTCATCTAAAAAGGTCATTTTATTCCAAGTGTTGCCAAAAAAATTTAAAAAATTTTCAAAGTTGGAAAAAACTTTTTTAGGTTAGAAAATTAACTATTTTTTAAAAAATTCATGAAAAATTGAATTTTAAAGATTTTGATCTGATTTTTTTTCTAAATGAAACTTAAAACATTCTAGTTTTATCTAAAAAAGACCTTTTTATTCTAAATGTTGTCAAAAAAATTCAAAATATTTTCAAAGTTGGAACAAAATTTTTTTAGGTTAAAAATTTTTGTTAACTTAAGAAAATCAATCAACTTTAAAAATTCATGAAAAATTGACTTTTAAAGATTTTGATTTGATTTTTTTTCTAAATGAAAATTAAAACATTCTAGTTTTAATCAAAAAAGTCCGTTTTATTCTAAATGTTGTCAAAAAAATTAAAAAAATTTTCAAAGTTGGAACAAAATTTTTTTAGGTTAAAAATTTTTGTTAACTTAAGAAAATCGATCAACTTTAAAAATTCATCAAAAATTCATTTTTAAAGATTTTGATTTGATTTTTTTTCCAAATGAAACTTAAAATATTCTAGTTTTATCTAAAAAAGACCGTTTTATTCTAAATGTTGTCAAAAAAATTAAAAAAAATTTCAAAGTTGGAACAAGATTTTTTTAGGTTAAAAATTTTTGTTAACTTAAGAAAATCGATCAACTTTAAAAATTCATCAAAAATTCATCTTTAAAGATTTTGATTTGATTTTTTTTCTAAATGAAACTCAAAACATTCTAGTTTTATCTAAAGAAGACCGTTTTATTCTAAATGTTGTCAAAAAAATTAAAAAAATTTCAAAGTTGGTAAAAAATTCTTGACACTTTTTAACCTAAGTTAAAAAAATCGACCAAATTTAAAAATTCATCAAAAATTCATTTTTAAAGATTTTGATTTGATTTTTTTTCTAAATGAAACTTAAAACATTCTAGTTTTATCTAAAAAAGACCGTTTTATTCTAAATGTTGTCAAAAAAATTAAAAAAATTTTCAAAGTTGGAACAAAATTTTTTTAGGTAAAAAATTTTTGACACTTTTTAACCTAAGTTAAAAAAATCGACCAAATTTAAAAATTCATCAAAAATTCATTTTTAAAGATTTTGATTTGATTTTTTTTTTCCAAATGAAACTTAAAACATTCTAGTTTTATCTAAAAAAACCGTTTTATTCTAAATGTTGTCAAAAAAATTAAAAAAATTTTCAAAGTTGGAACAAAATTTCTTAGGTTAGAAAATTAACCATTTTAAAAAAAAATCATCAAAAATTCATTTTTAAAGATTTTGATTTGATGTTTTTTCCAAATGAAACTTAAAACATTCTAGTTTTATCTAAAAAAGACCGTTTTATTCTAAATGTTGTCAAAAAAATTAAAAAAAATTTCAAAGTTGGAACAAAATTTTTTTAGGTTAAAAATTTTTGTTAACTTAAGAAAATCGATCAACTTTAAAAATTCATCAAAAATTCATTTTTAAAGATTTTGATTTGATTTTTTTTTCTAAATGAAACTTAAAACATTCTAGTTTTGATTTAAAAAGACCGTTTTATTCCAAGTTTTATCAAAAAAATTAAAAAAATTTTCAAAGCTATAAAAATTTTTTTTGGGTAAAAATTTTTTTAGGTTAAAAAATTTTTATTATTAAAAAAGTCATTTTTAAAAAATTCATAAAATATTGAAGTTTATTTTGAAATAATTTTTTTTTTAAATACCCACCAAACATAAATTTTTATAAATCTTCTTCCCGCTATTATCATTAACATCCGTATTATCCACCGTAGAAACATACATATGAACAATATTTAAAGCCGTGTTATAAATAGCACTAATATAATGCATATGTAAATGATCGACGGCTATCTGAGTCTTTCCGAGTAATTTATAAGCTTGTTGCAACTTATTATACTTAACGCCATCGAAATAATAACACATTTGAGCCAACACTCGGTCTAATTGTTCTTCCGTGTATTCTAAAGTCTCTTGTAATTTATTCGTCAAAGCCGCTACGCATGTAAAATGTCTGTAGGTGTTTGCCGAGGTTCTACACTCAATTAGAAGTTCTATCGCACCCGGATAATTCTCTTCGTGTAGTAATTTTTGTAACGTAAAGTCGGTGTGATGCTACGATAATAAATTTAATTCATTAATCTTAATAAATAAATTCAATTCAATACTTTTATTTAATTATAATACTTAACATACCAAATTTCTTATTGTAATTAAACTTTTTAATAAATTTTGAACCAATTTCCGCTTTCGATAGTTCGCTAAAATCCCCAAACTATCAGAAAATTGCCTTTCGGCGACTTCTAAGTTCTTCCGACTTCCCCGACATAAACCCAAAGCCGTTTTTAACTTATCAAAAATCGCTAACATATCTTGAAATTCCCCGTTACAAGCATTTTGATGCTCCAAAATCAGCTGTAAAACCTTTTTCGAAACGACTTGATGTTGTTGTTTAAGGTTTTTAAAATCCCTTTGGATTTGGTCGCAATCTAATACATCGGGTAGTTTCTAAAAGTTTATCGTAAGTCAGTAAGTAATAACAAAAAATAAAATACATACGCTTAGTTCAAAACGGCAAATGTCAAAATCTACGTTCATAGAGAAATAAGCAGCCTCGATACTTTCTAAAATGTCTTGATCGGCCGGTCTGTCTGATTCAGTTACAGTCTTACTGTTTATAGAGAGAGTTTCAACTTGGGGGAAGTGATAACTTGAATCTGAAAACCCCATCGAAGGAATTTTTGTGTTCTAAAATCATAAATGTAAATAAATTAGGAAGAATAAATCAATAAATAAATAAACCAATGAAATAAATAAATCAATAAAATAAATAAATCATAAAATACCTGCTTATTGAGCAACGATAAAATTTTATGCTTTAAATCGTCCATTTTTATTAGTTAAATCTAATTTATTTATTAAACATTTTAATCAGTTGACAGTTTGTATTTTGACAGTTAGGTTATGTGACAAAAAGGTTAGGTATCAAATAGGTTCACGAGAATATTAAGAGATGGCGTTTTAAGTAAAATATTGTTATATTTTAGAATAATCGTTAGATTTCTACTATGAACTTTTAAATTATTATTATAAATTAAATTAAAATTAAAAAATAAATAAATATTATTAATTTACTTAAATTATTGTTATTTATTAATTTATTAACAATAAGAAATTTGTATTTTGTAACTTTTGCCTTATTCAATAGATGTCAGAGTTCAACAATTAAAATTCGAATTAATTTAAAATGTTATTTATTTTTAAATTTATATAATATATTTAATAAAATAATTTTTTAAACTAATTAAATGTAAATTATCAATTATTATGATATTAATTATTATTTTTTATTATGAAATTTGTATTTTGTAACTTATGCTTTATTCAATAGATGTCAGAATTGAACAATTCAAATTTCATAAATTAATTTAAAAAGTTGTTTTTAAATTTATATAATATATTTAATAAAACAATTTTTTAAACTAATTAAATGCTATTAATCAATTATTATGATATTAATCAATTTTAATTTTTTATTTTTATTAAGAAAGTTGTATTTTGTAACTTATAGCTTTATTCAATAGATGTCAGAATTGGGCAATTCAAATTTCATAAATTAATAATTAAAAGGTTTATTTTTAAATTTATATAAAGTATTTAATAAAATAATGTTGAAAATAAATAAATTTAAATAAAATCATTTTTTACAATTAAAAACTTGTATTAATTAAAAAAATTTCTTCTGTATAAAAGCCTGTTATAGATGTCGCTGTCGGTTAAAGCAGGTGTTGCAAACGAACCTCAGTGAGAAAATGGCGGCGTAGATCAATATATGCAATAACCGTCGGTTTTTGGTGTTTTTTCGAGTGATTATCGTCGCGGAAAAGCGCGCCGGCCCGTTTTGGAAAGTCGCGCGCGTCCGTCGCAGTGCCGGAACGGATTTCCCGGGAGTTTTTCGCCCCCATTTCCGCGATACGAATTGTATACAAAAGTATCTTTAGCATGTAGCTGCTATTGTGTTGATAAAAGTAAAGGTAAGTGGACCAGTTTAGCCTTTTTACGACCGATTGCGAATAGTTTTTAGTAATAGTTTCGCTCGTTCGGCGAGATTTAACTTGGAAAAAGGACGGTTTATCGTTTAATTTAGTTAATTTGCGGTTTCGAAAGGTTTATATAAATATTTATGTGTTAAAAAAAGATTATTTTTAAGTGTTTAATTATTTATTTTTTTTAGGGGATTTTTGATTTATGTTAACGCTTAGTTTTTTTTTTTATTTATAAGTTTATTTTTATTTTTATGTGTTTAAAGTTGTTTTTATTTTATTTTTTTTTAATTAATTAAAGTTATTAAGATTTTTTATTTATTAAGTAATTTTTATTAAAATTTTATTAAAATTAAAAAAATATATTTAAAAATTTGTGACGTCATCAATCATTTTTGTATTTAAAAAAAGATTTTTTTTTTGTTAAGTTTTCACACCTTGTTCGTTTATTTATTTTTTAGTATAATATAATCTCGCGTTAATAATAACGATAAATAACTTTAATGCGCGTGTTTAAACGAGTTAAGCCGTCGACAAATAAACGGGAATCGTTTTCACGGTTCGTTCGAGATGCGAATTAATTAATTTGTGGTTATTTAATTTTTGAGTATTATTGTTTTGGTTGTTGGGTGTTGCAGGTTTCGGGGGCGTAAGAAATGGCCAGTTCTCAGTCGGAGATTAGGGTCGGATCCGGAAATCAGGCGAAAGATATTTACGTGAGTATATAATGCGGGTAAATATGTGCGCCGTTGCGGCCGGATTAGTTGTAATCCGTGCCGATAGGGGGCGGAGGGGGAGGAGAAGGGGCGCCGAATCCGTGCTAACGGCACGATAAGTGGGAAGAAAAGGGGGCGAAAATCGATAAGAGGACGAAAAACCGCCTCTTTTTCCCCTGCGGCGTTTAAAAATTAAAGAGGAGGTGTTTCGCTTTAAATTACTACGTTAATTTAAAAAGAAAGGTTATGTTGATTTATAAATAAATTAAAAATTAAAAAAAAAAAAAAATTTATTTTATAATTTTTTCTATTTTATTTTGGGTTTTTTCTTGTTGTAAACAATAGAGGTGGATGAGGAGGTCGTAAAAGAATGAATCGGGGTGAAATTCGACATGAGTAGCGTGACGGTTTGGTGGACACGTCGCGTTCGGTCGTCCGCCCTTTTATTGCCTTTTTGCTAAACCGTAAAACGAGCGTTAGGAGGTGAAAACTCCTCGTTTTCGAGAGATATCATCGGGTTATCTTTTTATTATTATCTTTTTGTATTTGAAAAAGAGAGTTTGAGTTATGATTTTTTACTCAAGTAATTTGTGTTAAATTTTAAATGAACTTTGTTAGTTAGGGCTGCACTGCTTGCACTTAGCAGTTCAGTGCATTAAGGTGACTAGAAACGTAACTGCAAGCTTGAGAAATATGCATGATCAATCATTTTGTACAAGGATATTGTAGCGTCTGTAAGATAATTTTAGGCAAATATTTTTATTGTACAAGTCGGTTGAGGATGGAATGAATTTGAAACCTGCAAGCTTGTACAAGCTTTTTTTTTTATGGAGGGGTTTAGGAAATCTGTTGACAGACGAGTGGTCCGAATCACTATCTAAGTGATTCGTATCGATGACCACCCTGTGTTGGTTTGATGTACTCATCTTGAATACATCGACCAACTAAAACCCTTTCCCCTCTGCCTCCGGAACCACCCATCAAGGTATAACTTCAGAGGTGTATAAATGTAATTTTCGGGGTCTACTGTACATTTCTTCTATTTTCTAGTTCTCTTTCATGCTTTTCCTTTTTTTTCATAATGTTTGTTACCATTACATCTACGGCTCTCCAGTGCTTTTGTTTTTCTAGCATTATATCTATTATGTTTTCTTTTTCGATATTTTTTCCGATTTTATTACGACAAATATTTCTTTCCTCGGCAAAATTATTACATATAAAAAACGTAGTATGTTCTGGATTATCTATTTCTTCACAAAACCAACAAAATTCATTCTCCTTCTTTTTTATTTTGAACAAATAACTACAAAAAATTCCATGACCCGTCAAAAATTGTGTTAGGTAGTAATTTAATTCGCCCCATGTTCTTTCAAACCATTTTTTTAAATCCTTGATTAATACGTTGGTCCATTTAATTCCGTGATTCCATCTTCTGTTCCATTTTTCCAATAATTCTTCTCTATATAGTTTTTTATGTTCTTTACCTCTACTGTATAGGTTACATCTTTCCTCAATTAATAGGTCAATGGGCGGTAGACGAGCCACCACTTCAATACCCACCGTAGAAACCGTTCTATATCCAGAAGATATCCTGATTCCTAATCTTCTATTAATTGAGGAAAGCATATTTAAACAGTATTTATAATTTAGAGCTCTACTCCATGTCGGAGCGGCATAGAAAATGACCGAAAGAACAGTAGAAGCAAGGAGTTTCCTTTTCTTCTCTTTGGGTCCTCTGATGTTTGGCATAATTTTCGATAAGTTATTTATCATGACGTTTGCTTTCTTGCAAACTTCCTTTATATGTTCCGTCATTTTCATATCTTTGTCTAACAAGGGGACCACCAGACGTGTGACCTCCAGATCTTGTTCTCGATTTTTTTACAGGTAGAGACATGTATGTGAAGCTTCATGGTAAAGTATTTCCGGGAGATGGCCAGGCATTTTTGAGTTATGAATTTTTGAAATTGCGAAGAAAACTCACGTAAGTGGTCATCCGGTGGTTTAGTACTTTTACATAAGAGGTCTGTTAGCCGAGATGGCAACGGCGCGAGTTACGAGCTGTGGGGACCCGGGTTCGAATCACGGTGCTGCCCAATTTTTTTTTCTCGTTATAAATTAATTATTACATAAATTATTTCTTATTTCCTTTAAAGAGACATTCTTTTTATTTAAATAACCGGAATGTATTTATTGGAGTTAAAAATTATACAAATTAACATTAAAGAAAAAATATTTTACATTATTTACTATAACTGATTTTATGAACTAGATGTGGCGGGAGAACAGTAATCTGGATGATATCTATCCTAGAAACATTGAAAGCATAAGTCTTCATAACACGCTGCACACCCTAAAAGGTTTTTACACGAACATGGATCTATTAAAATATCCAAAGGAAAACACACTTCATATACATTTAAAAAGACTTCTCTGCTATCAGTTAATTGTGAAGCAAGCCATGCATACTTCAACAAATTATTGAAGACAGGTGTTGATAATTGGTGATGCACAAGAGAGTGAATTTTGATACAATTCTCTCTCCCTGAAATTTCACGATTACTTTCTATTAGAGCGGAACAATTTTGAACAAGTTTAATGAATTTTTTCAGAATATAAGTAATAAACAAAATAGGTAATAAAAAGCGGATTATGAAATGCTTGAAAATATTCTACCCCTTTAGGTAGAAAGATTATTGCCCTGTAAGAAGAATTTCATATTTTTATTTTATTTCTGATTTACTATATTTTAGCAATTTATAGAAAAAGGGTTCTTGTTTTATTAACCGTTTATGATTTTTCGTTGTAACAACCCGTTTTTCCTAGAAACGGTCGGAATAATTTTTTAACTTTAGGAAAGTCATTTTAAACTCCAATAAATTTATTCCGGTTATTTAAATAAAGAGAATGTTTTTTTTTTTAAGAAATAAGAAATAATTTATGAAATAATCTATTTATAACGAGGAAAAAAAAGTTGGGCAGCACCATGACTCGAACCCGGGTCGACACAATCCATAACTCGCGTCTTTGCCATCTCGGCTAACAGACCTCTTGTGTAAAACTACTAAACCACCGGATGACCACTTACGTGAGTTTTTTTCACAATTTCAAAAATTCATAACTCAAAAATGTCTGGCCATCTCCCGGAAATACTTTACCATGAAGCTTCACATACATGTCTCTACCGGTAAAAAAATCGGGGACAAGATCTGGAGGTCACACGTCTGGTGGTCCCCTTGTAAGTAGACCCCGAAATATTTTGCCTTCTTGGCACTCCTTATCTCATTTTCGTTTATTTTTAATTGTATTTCTTTTAGTTTTCTTCTTCCTTGTAGTAATACGATTTCTGTTTTTTCTGGTGCCACTTGAAGTCCCATTCTATCAAGTTCTTCTGTGACCCTTTGAATCGCATAATTAGCCTTTTCTCGTAGAAGAGTGCTATCTTTGTGTGTAATCACGAGCGCAAGATCGTCCGCGTAAGCAATAAAATGAATATTTGGCTCTAGATTAATTTTTAGAATTTTATTATAAAAATAATCCAAAAGAGAGGTCCTAAAAGAGAGCCTTGAGGAACTCCGCAAGTTACCTTGTAGATTTCCTCGTTTTCAGATATCACGCTTCTGTTTGAGAAATAGGACTTTATTATGTTCATCAAATAGTCACTAATCTTACCCCCTTCTAAAGTTTTTATAATTCCTTTCCATGGAGCAGAATTAAATGCGTTCTTAATATCGAGTAGCACCAACGCGCATAATTCCCTGTTCCTATAGCTTTTTTCTTTTAATTGATCTACAATGATTTGAACGTTAGAAACTGCGTCTAGAGTTGACTTACCTTTCTGAAAACCAAATTGGTTTCTTTCGATTAGTTTCTTATCTATTACTTCTTCTTCTAGTCTTTTTTTGATTAGTCCTTCTAATACCTTACCAGTTGCATCGATTAGACAAATGGGCCTATGTGATTTTTCGTTACTTTTTTTTGGTTCTTCAATTAGTACTAATTTAGATTTTTTCCACATGTCGGGGAAAAATCCTTCTTTTAGGCACTTATTAAAAACATTTTTAAAATCTTCGCAGTATTTTTCTACTAAAATTTTTAATGTTTCTGTTGTAATACCGTCTGGGCCTGGAGCTTTTTTATTATTTAATTTTGATATTATAGATTTTATTTCGTCGTTCTTAAAAAGTTTGTCCTCTTCAACTATAATTTCTTGTTTGATCCATTTAATTTCTTCGTGCTTTGGAAAAAGTTTCTTGATTTCATTTTTAACAGTGTTTTCTTCAATTTTAGTTCTCTTCTTTAAGTTTAATCTTTTCATTACAATCTGATAACCTTTACCCCATATGTTTTCGTTTAGGTTTTCGCAAAGTACGTTCCACTTTTCTGCTTTGCTTGTTTTTATTAAATTCTTTAGATCTTGTTTTAGTTTCTTGTATTTGGTTATCAGATCATTTATTTCTTCGGGATTTATATTTATATTTATTAAGCTTATACAAGCTATACTTGCACAAATAGAACGTGTGTACCACAGATGTAGCGGCTTGTGAGGGTATATCTTCAATTCACTCTGTAAATTAATATGGGAATAGGGTTTTCTTTTCATCAACCACTCTTTACACCACACGCTACGTTTCTTCTTTCGCGTTTTCCTCCTGTGGATGGAGGAAAATTTTTTTTTGGATTCAAAAGCAGCCAAAGCCAGTGCATCGTTGTCCGACATAGCCCAAGCACAAACTGACGCTTGTTAAAGCATACTTGTATCGTCTGGTGTGGAAGGGAAATTTCACGTGCTTGCGTAAAAAGATTAATCCAGCATGCTGGTTAAGTTTGTAGTTACGTGTGTAGCCACCTTTATTAATTTTGGTTACATAAATATGCTTTCGTTGGATCACAGTCCATACCTGAATTAAAGTGCACCAAATTACACTGATTTACAATCATTAGCTTTGTTCGTTAGGGCTGCATTACTTGCACTTAGCAGTTCAGTGCAGATATCGCGTGTTCGTTGGGCACAGTGCCCTTTATGACAGTTGCACTAGTACTGTTCGTTGCACCACGTGCAGTGTAACTTCGTGCAGTTACTGCGAGTTAGTGCAGTTTTTGTTGAACCTGCTCTGGAGTAAGTTCAAACGGTGCAGTGCAGGTGCAATGGCAAAAATATTAGAAAGATGATTTATACTAAACGATGACGGCACAAAAATGATTGTAGATAATAAATATCATAATAATAATATACAGGGTGTCCCAGACCACCCGTACCACCTGATTTACTCGAAAACTATAAGTCCTAGAAACTTGAAATAAAAAAATTGATACATAAATAGGGTATAAACTTTCTTACGAATGGGAAAGGAACATCTAATATCAACCGGAAGTATGAATAATTGAAGGTCACTTTATAATTTGATATATAAAGGGGGGTTAATTTTGGTATTGTTGGAAAGAGCCTTTCAAAAGAAATAACTTTTATAGGAAGCATTTTTTAATAGCATTTACTATTTTTATCCAAAATCGCTTTCAAAATGTCGATTTTTAAAGTTTGTTTCCTGATGTCACCACTAGATGTCGCTGTCGGCCATTTAAAAAATTATGACATTTAGAAATGACGAGTGATAGTAAGTCACAAGGAATAATTTTGTTAACAACACGACAAAATAATGTAATATCTCTAACTAAACTTCATAACTTAATACACTTAAGCCCAATAACATAAAGCAATTTGATTTTTTTTTTATGGCCGACAGCGACATCTAGTGGTGATAACAGAAAACACTCGTAAAAAATCGAAATTTTGAAAGCGATTTTGAACAAAAACAGTAAATGCTATTAAAAAATGCTTCCTATAAAAGTTGTTTCTTTTGAAAGGCTCTTTCCAACAATACCAAATTTAACCCCCCTTTATATATCAAATTATAAAGTGACCTTCAATTATTCATACTTCCGGTTGATATCAGATGTTCCTTTTCCACTCATAAGAAAGTTTATATCCTATTTAAGTATCATTTTTTTTTTATTTCAAGTTCCTAGGACTTATAGTTTTCGAGTAAATCAGGTGGTACGGGTGGTCTGGGACACCCTGTATATCTGCGGCTAATTCGTTTAACAAGGAGAGTGCAAGGTCTTGGGGTCACAGATTTCCTTCAAATTTTGTAGGGTGGTAGATTTTGTCTCCCTGTTGATGAAAATATATGGTTATAAAGGCCACTACTCAATAGCTTTTTAGATATTTGCTATTGAAGGTGCAATTTACTCGTTAGGACGTTCGAAGTTGGATAATGTCAAAAATAACCGAATTTTTATCGATTAACACGTTAACTGCTATCAAAAAATTAATCAATATTAAGTTAATTCAACTGTGTCCATATATGGTACACATGGCAGTTAACGTGTTAAGTAAGGCTTTTTGAAGGAAGGTTATAATGTCCGGTTATGTCCCTGTATTAATTTTGAAATTTTCAAAGTCCATTTTCTCTTGTTTCGAGAAAATTAGAGGTTAGCATATCTGGTAATTAAAAAATTTAGACAAATTATATCGACCTATGCAACGAAGACTATTGTAAGTATTGTAAGTAAAAAGATTGCATTTTAAGAAATAAAATTTTCTATGTTAAAATTTCCTACTTGGTTGCTATAGATATCGTATAGAGGGTTCCAAAAGGATTCACCATAGAAGAATAGCAACTAATTCTGTTTTGTATTCAAATTTTTCAAAATCACCGTTTTTTGACTTACGACAGTTTTCGTTGGATAGGTCGATATGAAGTCTGACAATATTTCTATTCGTTTATCAATATTTAATTTGATTATATAGATTTGTTTAATTGTCAGACAAATTAGTCTACAACAATATATATTTCTGGACTGTAAATGGACTTATACCACTTTCAAAATTAGACAATTGTAAAAATCGCTTAATTTCAATTTTGAAAAATTAAATATCACTTAAAATATACTTCATTTTAATCCAAGTTTGTGCAATAATGTGCAATTATCAGTCATTCTAAGTAAAGTTTTTGGGCAATTTTATGACTGATTTGTACGATTTTGATAGGTTTTGGGTTATTTAAAGGTGCGCACAGACTTGTGACAAAATTCCGTGGTGTGACAACATTGCGAACTTCATCACTTGCTTTCTGAACGGTATCTCGTAACCACGACACCTTACATCGTTGTGTTCGCTACGTGTTATCAGTCCGTTCAATGTCTTCCTTGTTTTTTTATGTCACATCAAAGGGATGATGTCGCTCACTTGCGACAAGTTCGTCATAACTCAAAATTCCTGCTTTTTGGGATTTTTGTTGCATTGTAATTATGATTTATGCTTTATGCTACTTTCTTGCTGTAAAACCGAAATTTATGAAATCTCTTTAATAACGACAGAAAAAGGGAATATTATTGCACACTGACTGATTCATAACTATTGCATTGGGGTTGCAAGGGACGCTAAATAAAGTAATTTTCGTACTACTATAATGATCAAAACTTAAATATAAGAAAGTTATGATTTTTTTTAATTCCGACAAATCACAGTTTAGGTGTTGCTGATAATTCCGCCTGTAACGACAGTTTTTCGATTACTAACTATGGCAGGGTTGTTTAATATGCATTGCACAATCAGTGCACTCTGCCCATGACGTGCACATTATTCCCTTGGAGAAATACCCCTTAGATCTGTCATTACTTCGTGATAAATTGAAGACCTTGGCGTGAAAAGGATGTATGCCACACATTTTAACTTTCGAGAAATTAATCAAAGAATTTTTTTTTAAATCCACAAAATTCAATTTACATACAATACATTTAATTCTAGGAAGAAAAAATAAGATAGATTATTTAGTACCTTTTAAATAAAAAGGAGTTGAAGAAAAAGCACTGGTATTGCTTTTTTTTAAGATTTATTTGCTTAAAAAATGTGGCTAGTATCCTTTTACATGAAAAAATAAACGGTGATTTGAAACAACTTAAGAATTAACAGTAACAGATTAATTATCAACGAGCAAGTAATCTTCATCCATATGTTCTATATTGATTGTTGATTATTCAATTTTTTGATGATTGAAATTTTAGCATCGATTCCTAAATAAAATTGTTAGTTCACTTAGGGTAATAGACAAAAAAAAAGATTAATAAAAGTTTAGGAAAAGGGTAACAAAATACAGAATTTGCCCTTGAGGCAGGAAAATTTAAAGTTTTTGGCATTGTAAAATGTTGGTATATTCTCGCTTAAGATTTGAAGAATATTTTCTTAGAAACGGCTTTTCCTTGAGTGTTTGAATTTTAGGAAATAAAATGACATGGTTTTCTGAATTCAAACTTGTAAAAACGACCCCAAAGAAATAATACTGGTGGAAAAATTGAACAGTTCACAATTTCTCGCTTTGCATCCGGATTTTGTATATGCAAAACTACGTCATCATGATTTTCAGTAAAAGGGTGTATGCCACATAACCGCAAATACGTATCTGTTACTCTTTGGAGAATGATGACTTCTCTTGATTATCAGTTTCAATACAGTTTCTGTCCCTTATGCTATCATCTGAGTTAAACTCATAACTATTCCTTTTTTTTTAATTGCCAGAAACTTGGTGAAAATTATGAGAACATCCAGCACGCGCATCACTCATGCTAGTGGCTTGTAACCTTATTTTGAAAATTTGCGCCGCTTCCTCGAAATTATGAAAAAGTCATTTTACCGTACCGAGGCTTATTATTGAAGAATCGCTAAAAGTAGTTGTATGTAGCTAATACCTTCATTTCTGAATCATTTGGACCGAAAATCTTATTTTTTTAATTTTTGTGGCTTGCACCCTTTTCACGCCAAGGTCTTCAATTGTAACCAAGCAACAAGTTTATATTTCACGTTTCACTCATTTTCACTAATGGTTTTGTGAACCGTTTTCGAGGTTCGGTACGATCATAATCAAGTAGTAAATTATAAACTATTTATTTATAAATATTGTTCACTTACGACAACATAGAATTATAGAAAACACCAAAAACATGAAAAGGTAACTTAGGATTTTTGTGAACCTTAAACAAACTCACAATTTTTTTTACCAATTTCAAAAAACTTTTGCTTCAAATTGAACTTAAGAACCTCTATTTTGAATTAAAAGGGTCACAGTTTTCCTTGAGCCATGAAATTCGGTCACTTACAATTAAATAGCAAATTATAACAAATTCGAATTATTTGATATCACTTGAGTGTCATTTTATTGTAACTAGCTTAACCATTTGTGCTTTACATCAAAAAATTGCATAACACAGGCACAGTGTAGAGTACATTTGTACAACAACCGGCACATGTGCATTGTGCACTATTTGAACAACCCTGAACTATGATAAAGACGTCAACTGGTCATTCCATTAAAAAAAAATTAACAAATGAGATTTACAGGTTAGGATAATTTGACAATGACACCTACAAATCTGATAAATAACCAGCCACATGACTGACAATGAGTTCAATCATAACAATTTCAGTAGTATCTCAAATGTGATGTTCCAAAATTAGAAGGGCTATAATTTTATTATGCTTGAGTTTTTACCATTTTTGTATTATGAAAAGTTGATCCATTTGACTCCTTTTTGAATTCTGCAACAGTTATGAAATGTTCTGTATAGTTCCATATAATATCTACCTGCTGTTTGTCACAAGAATGTCTTATTTTACTTATGCGTTAGTATTCAATCGCTACTATTAATAATCTTAATATTAAAAATAATAAACTTTGTTATTGAACGTTAAGTTGCGTAAAATAGTTAGTTGAGAGAAAAAACTTCAAATCGATTTTTCTCAAAACTTTGTTTTTTGAATTATGACGCCCTTGTCGCAAATGAGCGATGTGTAGTTAGATTCAACCAGTTTAGACGTAATTACGTTGATACGTAATTTAAGATGCAACGATAATTCGTTGCATCTTGAAAGATGCCCATTACGGGTTTTGTTTAACACGTTGAGCTCTCCGTTCAGGTCGCATCAGTCATCACTAACTGACACAACTTTTCGTTCAGGCCGAAAGTGACTGACAGCGGCCTGACGGGGAAGTCGTTATAAAACCGCGTGGTAGTCAACGTGTTAATTTAGTAGGTAAAAGTATGGAGTGGACGCAACAACATTTATACAACTGTATAGAGACGAAGATGTATCTATCTAAATTTGAGAGTCACGGGTTAGTTTTTCTTGGATAGCATTCCTTAAATATGTATCTTTTTAGCAATTTTTGGCTCAATTAAACTTATAAGGTATTCAAAATCGGTTGGTGACATCCTCTTGAAGTTTTTATAAAGTCCGTTAACTTTATAAATCTTTCAGTAAATTATTTCCGCAATTTTCAAGTCATTGCTTGTATAAATGTTATTGCCAAAGTCTTCTTTTTTCCCATTTATTATGTACAAGCTGATCAATAATAATATACGCAGCTATTGCAATATCCATAATGATATAAACATGTATTGACAATTGCTTTGTTCGTTGCGTTAAAACATGCACTGCACTAACTTACACCATGGTGTAAAGGTGCAATTTCGTGCAGTATTTAAAGGGGAATGACGGTAAATCAGTGTAATTTGGTGCTCTTTAGTTGAGGTATTGGGTGTTCATTTAAATTCATGCTGAAGTGACTTATGGATTTTACTTAAATTTTTGTCGTATGTGTAATCAAATGTACAGTTGCTCCCAAAAGTATCCGGCCGCCTGGCAAATTTTCACATTTAACACTATATTACTTAATACATATTGTGGCATGAGAACGGGAGAATGGTTATTATATAACGCAACAAGTCAGATCTCAACCCAATAGAGCATTTATGGGCAATTTTGAAAGTTTTGTTAGTCTGAACAAAAAGCGCATTTCCAGTAAAGAAATGCTTAAAAACCATTCACTGCTGGAATGGAAGATGATAAACTCTTCATTAACGAATAGATTGGTTACGTCAATGCCCAACAGATTGAGAGATGTTTTAAATTCAAAAGGTTACCCCACAAAATATTAAAAAGCTGTTTTAATAGCTTTTAAGTGTTACATATTTAGTTTTTTTAAAGCTATTTTGTATAGGTGGCCGGATACTTTTGTGTGCCTATAATATTGTTATTTATGTTCTTTGTTACATTGTTTGCTGTTGTTATATTTGCAATGTATCAAAAGTTGAATGATAATATACTAGCATCATAAAAAAAATAACTATTGGTTATATTATTTAATTCTTAAGTAATATAGTGTTAAATGTGAGAATTTGCCAGGCGGCCGGATACTTTTGGGAGCAACTGTAATTAAAGCAATGTCGTAACACTGAAATGACTGAAATGTTCAATAGGATATAAGTCACAAAACGGAACATATAAGAAAATTGCCAATACCTTGTTTTTGACTAAAACCTACCTAAACGCCAATCTTTTCAATAATCAGTTCTTCAAATTTTCACATGGATCTTCCAGTTGCCAATAAAGTTGTGCAGTAAATATTCCCAAACTTTATCGACTTTCGAATTTGAACTCTACTTAAAGGATTACCATCAAATTTTTTTGTTACAATGAAGCACATTATTGATAAATAGTCATTGCAAGCCGTTCAATGTAGTTTGACCAGGTATGACGTTTGTTAAATTTGAAATTTTGTCAACTAGAGTGCACTAATACTGCGACATAAATTTTTTTCTCTATCGTCGTCTAACAAAACTTCAAAACAGTCTTGAGCACGAATTTAAATGAACACCTGATATAAACTGTGATCCATTAAACGCATATGTAACCAAAATTTAATAATGCACTGAACTGTTAAGTGCAAGCAGTGCAGCCCTAACAAACACAGCTGTTAACTGTTCGTAGAAACGATTTTCAATGGTTTCTAATTTTTTCAACGATTCAAATTGTTTAATTTTGATCATATGCAACAATTTTACCTATTGCTTGGTTGAAAAAAATCAGAAACTGTTAAAAATCGCTTCTATGAACAAAACTATTAACTAACTGGAATGCGTTGAAGTTCGCGATGTTGATATGCAACGATGACACATACGCGATGATGATGCATGCACATTTCTGATACTCGTCGATTTTGTCACAAGTCTGGACGCACCTTAAAACGGCTGAAATAATAAATAGTTGATTGATTTTTACAAATTTTTGACGATTAAAAAAAATACGATCTTTTTTAAATGATTATTTATTTATTATTAAACTTATTTAACCCCTTGAGTGACGATTTCTTTCGAACGTAATGGAATTATGGCGGGCCAGACTCATCATTGTATGCTAAGGGATTAATTACTAAATTAAATAGGTTTAAAGCGTTATGAGCGAATTTCGAAGATTTTAAAGAAGCCTTTAATGATTTTCGACGATTGCAAGGAATTTTAAAGAAGAGTTTAACAATTTTTGAGTTGTGTTTGATCATATAACACATTTTTATACGACTTTAAAGAATTCTTGATAAATTTTAAATTTATTTGCGTGATTTTAAAAGAAATTTAGACATTTTTTGATTTTCATTAATTTAAGACGATTTCAAAAAAGTTTAATCAGAATTTGCCTTTATTTACCATCTTTTACAACCTTATTTTGAATCTTGAAATAATTATCAAACATCTTATATGTGTATTCTTAAGATATACAGGGTGATCATCGACTAAACAAATCATCAAAAAGACATTTTTATTTATTAATGTGGTTTTTATTTAACTCTTTGAGGGGTGGACATTTTCAAATAAAAAATCCCAAAGTGGACACAACAGAGATGTTGTGTCATCTAAGAGATTAGTAAAAAGCATAATCTGAGCTTGAAGTGGTGAGGTGGTATACACTCTCAACCACTGTACAGCAAAAGGAGTAGAAATTTAAAAAAAAATGATTTATTTTGTGTACCAGCGAGCACAAAGGTCAAAATTCGAAGTGGTACATTAAGTCACCCACCAACCCTCAAAGAGTAACGTTAAAAATGTAATTCCTTAAATTAATGTTAAATTAGAAAAAAAAGATGGTATAAAAGCGAAATTAGTTGTAGTTTATAACATCGACTTTTTGTACACAAAGTAATTATCATCCACGCAGTTACTTTTTTTTCTGCTTTAAAAAAACTTCCATGAATGCGTATAATTAACCGATGGAATTCGGTTGCAAATGGCTTCGGTTAAGTTATACGCGCGAACCGAATCATTGGCATATTTGGAAGCGTACCAGTTGAAATAATCCTACCTAATGATTAGTCGAGTAAAAATTTACGATAGGTAGAATTTTTTTTTCTTTATCATCGTAAATACCCAACCGAAGATATTAAATTTCAAGGTTAATTTTAATTAACATTTTATAAATTTTTTTTTTACAAAGAAATGTTTATTTTTATCTTATTAAATAATTATTTTTTGAGTTATTAGATGCGTTTGAGTTATTGGAGCTGATGTACGTGCTATACATCAGCTGCATAGAAAAAAAAGATATCAGCTGGGTAGCTGATAATCTAGTTGACAATTGTGAGTTACATCAGACGTTTGAATGACATCGCTGGTTTACCGCTGAAATTCAACGCTGTCAATTTTGAACGCCACTTTGATTTGATGTATACAGGTTGTCCCAGAACTCAGTTTCTAAACGTTAACCACGCATTCTAGAGCTGATTTCATGCCGATTCAACGAAAAAGTCCTTAGCCGAAATTACTTCCTAAGAGAACTTACCCTAACAGCGCTTAACACCTTTACGATGGCAATAAGAAAATTGTTTTGTCAACAAACGATGAAGCATTTCGAAGTTTACAAACGCTCAAAATTTCTTTGTGATAACTAAATCGTTATTAAGATATTTCGAAAAAACATGATCAGACACGTCATCTTCAGGATGCTCTTGTTCTCTTAGGAAGCGATTTCGCATAAGGACTTTTTCATTGAATCGGCATGAAATCAGCTTTGCAATGCGTGGTTTACGTTTGGGAACTGAGTTCTGAGACACCTGTATATAAATATAGGGTTAAAGTGGGGTAAAATGTGGATAATATTAAACGTTTATGAGTTCTATACATTTTCTAATCAAGTTTAATATTAAACTTTCGCCAGATTTAGATAACGCGTACTGTCAATTATTTAAGAGAGGTTAGAAATAAAGTGTTTACTGATAGAAACCTGTTGTTTACCATAATTGAGAGTGTTCAGCACACACAACAGCCAGATTGACGGGTGACATCAAAATTCTGAACTGTACCGCTGATTTACCGCTGAAATTCAGCGCTATCAATTTTATACAGCGCTTTGCTTTGACGTTTATGACTTCTATACGTTTAAATGAAAGTCAGGTTAAAGTAAGGATAATATACAGTGAGTGTAAAAAGTATTCGTACACCTACCATTTACAAAAAGAAATGGTGTAAATACATAGTTTTGATAGTGCAATTTTGAAAATAAATAAAAATAATTATGGACGCAAAAAAGACACATTATTTATTACCTTTATAAATTGATAAAAGCATTAACTGAACAATAATAACCTTCTTATAACATATGTGTGAATGTTAATTCAAACAATAAGTATTCGTACACAACAGTGAATATTGGTCTTACAAACTACACAAAAGACATTAATATTTTGTTGGGTATCCCCTTGATTTAATAATAGCCAATAAGCGTCCTTGCATTGATTCCACTAATTTGTTTGTTAAAGTCTTTGGTATTTTACACCATCCCTCCTCTAAGGCAACGTTTAAATCGTTCTTATTTGATATTTTCCGCAATCTTATTTTTTTATCTAAATAATCCCATAGGTGCTCTATGGGATTAATGTCAGGACTTTGCGGTGGCGTTTCCAGCCGTTTTGGGGTGTTATATAAAAGCCACATACGCGTATTCCATGCAGTATGTTTGGGGTCGTTATCATGCATGAAAATATAATCTTGATTAAGGCCCATTTTTTCAATACTAGCCCGTAATTCAGTGTTTAATATATTAATGCAGTATTTATGGTCCATGATAGAATCTATAAAATGAAGATTACCAACACCATTGGCACTCATACAGCCCCATACAAGTTGCGATCCTCCTCCGTGCTTCACACTGGGACAAATATTTTTACTTTCAAGTTCAGTATTTCTCTTCCTCCATACCAAGCACTTTCCATCTGACGAGAATATATTAAATTTACTCTCGTCAGTAAATACTACTTCTTCCAAAAATCATTTGTTAACCTTTTATGTAGTTTTGCAAACTTTAGTCGCTACCTTCTATTAATGTGATTAACCCAGTACTTTCGATGAGCTGTTCTTCCGTGATATCCGCTATTCCGCAAAACATTTCTCACGGTACTTGATGATATTACTAATCCTAAAGTTGTTTTAATATCTGAAGTAATTTTTTGCGAGCTAACTTTGGGATTATTTTTAATTGTTCGCAGAATTGCATTTTCGGCACGATTATTTAATTTTCTTGGCCGTCCTTTTCGAGGTTTATTTTTCAATGTCTGCTCTGACGAATATCTATCAATTATAGACTGTATTGTGGAACGAGGTCTGCTGATTATTTTTGATATCTCTGAAAGAGATCTTCACTGATTATGCAAATTAATGACTATTTTTCGTTCTTCTACTGTGGTCTCCCTAGCCTTACGACCCGTTATTACTTCTAACAACAAGAGACAGCGAGAAATCAACGCAAAACCAATAAGTAATAGTTGCGACTAATTCGCTACAGACGTATAACAGCTACATACTTGATCTCCAAATATGTGAAGAAGGGAATATTAGCGCGATATCTTAATGCAAATGTACCTGTACGAATACTTATTGCGCGTCCAAAGTATACGTTAATGGCTTTATAAGAAGAGATTTACGATATATTTCTAGATTTATCGCCTTTTGCTATTAATTTATAATTTTCATAACCTGTATTGTAAATCTTGAATACTTTTCAAAAAATTATTTGACAAATTAAGTAATTTCACTTCCATTCATTAAAAATAATCAGTTGTACGAATACTTTTTACACTCACTGTAAAACGTTTATGACTTCTATACGTTTTCTAATCCAATCTAATACATGTATGCCTTACACTTTCGCAAGTTTTACCATATTCATTATTCAAGAGAAGTAAGAAATTCTATGTTTAAATATCTCCAAAATATGATGATTAGACTTACCATTTAGAGGCCAGAAACCTACCATTATTGAGCTACCTACTATTACTATAATCTCAAAAGTTGGTTTTTTTTACATCAACCGTATGCTTTAAACGTCCCGATTTTTATGGGTTTAAACTCAATCATTAAGATTATCTTAATAATTAAGATAATTTCTAATTATTAGAAATTGCCGTCTTAATAGAAATTACTAACGAGTTCAGATTGAACTTAAAAGAAGTTAAGGTTGTGGGAATTGATTACAGGCACGATTGCCGGATTACAGACCAGCAATCCCACCGGAGCAACTGTCCCCCGACCCCGAATTCAGCCGCACCCGCGAAGAACTACGATGGATTCCCGCGATGACCCTCGACACCGATCTTCTGATGTATCTGCGAGCCGCGAGGTCCATGGCCGCTTTCGCGGGTATGTGCGACGGGGGATGCCCTGAAGACGGTGCCAACGCTGCCTCGAGAGATGATACTACAATAAACGCCTTAGACGTAGTAAGATTTTATTTTATTTTTTTTTAAATTTATTTTAAAAGTATAATTTTTTAATAAATTTAATTTTTAATATAGTTACACGATAGCGGATACGATCCAGGACGAGCTCTTCAAGTCTTGGTTAAATGTCCAGTTCCGAAAGGTATTGATAAAAAATGGAGTGAAGAGGATACGAAGAGGTTTATTAAAGGGTTGAGACAATTTGGAAAAAACTTTTTCCGGATTAAAAAAGATTTACTTCCTCATCGAGAAACGGTAATTTTTTAAAATTAATTTTATTAACCGTTTGCGTACCAGAGGATTTTGAAAAAATACGATCGAAAAGCTGAAAAGCACGTTAAAGGTCTATTTAGACACATCAGTGATGTGTCAGTTCCGTATCGTGTCCGTGCATCAGTATCAGTGGTAAATGATATCGTCGCCTTTATTTTGTATGAACATGTTCACACACGTCCAGCACAGTGCCGATTTTGAGCGTCAGTATTGCATCAGTGTCAGTGCCGTGAAAATAAAAGTACGCCAGCAACGATATTTTTCAATATCGCCTGACGTGTTTTCTTAATTTACTAATAATTTCTTAATCCCAAAACATGCAGGACGAAAAATTAATTGAGTTGGTGAGGGATTACCCAGATTTGTACAATTTATCTCACGAACAGTACAGTGACGCTAAATACAAAAATCAAATTTGGAAGAAAATCGCAGAAGAAATAGAAAGTTCCAAAGCATAAAAAAGTGTTCGGAGATGGATTTCCACATCTCCTCCATACGAGTTGGTAGCATCTCGGACATCAAGGTCTTAGGGTACGTGTCCACCTGAGACTAAAGCAGTCTCGAGACTGATCTCGAGACTTTGATCGCCAGTGGACAAGGTGCTGAGAGCATTCTCTGAGACAAGTTGCGACTAGCATACACGTAGTCTCAAGAGTAACCATGTCTCCAATCGACAAGGTTCTATTCGATCTTTAAAAGTCTAGTCTCAGATTTCGACACCAGTTCGAAATATATTTCGTGTCGCGAGACTGTAGTTTGGACTGAACTTTATTGATGGAATGGAACGAGGAAAAAACGTATAAACTAATCAGTTTATACGAAGAAAACGAATGATTGTGGAATGTAGTACATTGTAACTATAGGGATAGAAAAGAAAAGAAATTTAAGATTCTCAGAATTTGGTGCAATTTTACGTTGCGATGCACACGAAATTCAACGCGAAATTCAACGCAAAATCCACAATTTGCGGAATCAATGATGTCAAAAAACGAAATGTCACCATTAATCTATCGCCAACAGGAATAGGATCTCTCATTTTTGTTACCTACTTAGCAATTTGATGACCAATTAAATTTAGCACCAATTCAAACTGCACCGCAGACATTCGAATAAAATTCCTGAACTGTTGGGCATCCTCCATTTTTAATTCCTTTGGTAGTTTTTCATCAGCTCGTTTTCTTTTCTTATTCTTTTCATTTTTTCGTTTTTTCAAAAGTTTATATATTATGAGCGCTAGTGCCTGACGCTCCATGATTGCTTACAAATCACAACTGTTTACAACACAACCGTCGGCTTCTCTCAAATCGACACGATACGGCGACTACTTTCCGGTCGCCGAGTCTCAGATTCTATCTGAGAGTCGTCGGATACCAAAATTACTCTCAAATCGACAAGATTTCGAGACAAATCTCGAGATTCGATCTCGAGATTTAATCTCAAGCGGACACGTACCTTTAGTTATAACCCTACATGTCTCCATGACAATTTTCTGCACAGTGGCATGTCCCAAACGGTAGCTAAATGAAATTGTCTTTAAGGAATCTTCTGTAGCTAGGTACCTGATTGAAAGGAAAATCCTTATAGTTAAAAAAGTAAGCGATATTTCTTACGTTATTATTTGCTTTAAATTTAATAGAAAGAGATATTTAACTTACCTTAAACAAACTGCCAACCGCTTCTTCGGTGATATAGTCTTTCTCCAATGGGTATCCTGCTTTCGCAAGACGTTTTCTATTTTCTTCAGCAATGTATTAAAGCAATTTTCGGACATACGAGAATATTCCTAAAATTTTGTGCCGTCGTCTACCAACTCTTTGTATAAAGTTGCAAACTCTCCTTCGGTTTTTCTTTTCCTCCATGCTTCGTGCACCCATTTTCGCTTCTTTGCCTGTTGCATCTGCTGCTCTTCATCATCCAAAATTATAGACACCATTGCTAATTCTGTGTCTGTAAACATCTTGAACAACACTAACCAGAAAGTACACTGACACGGAACGTTGCAATATATTCATGGACATGTGTAGATATGCGTCACTGAGAAGTCACTGATATCGCGGATACTGAACTGATACGGAACTGACACCTTACTGATATGTGTAAATGGACCTTAACGCTCCTTCAATTACATGTCGAACATTTCGACAAAAAAATTTCGGGTGGGATGCCGGTTGTCTGTTTCAACCAAATGTCTTGCCTTTTCTCGACACAAAATCTGAAGAGCGCGAAAGTGGCTCATGGTACGCAAACGGTTAATATAAAAACGAAGGCTTTTGCGGCTGGTGTTAACTGAACTAAAGGCGTTTTCTTTTGGCTAAACTAGTGTGCATCAGAATTTGATTTTGAGTGCATAGTGAGTACATATATAACACTAGCTTAGTGCAAAAAATGGCAAATTCTATAAAAACACATTGAAATCAACCATAACTGGCAATCTGATCATAATATCACTTTTGTGTACAAAACTTTAGGTTGTTTAACATCTAGCAAGTTAGAATAATAAAATGTAATAGAACACAAAATACTAATTAGGTGCAACCAACAGAACATGCTGATGTTAACTTGTTCGCACCAATTTTGCCAAAAGAAAACTCTATAAAACTAGAACAAACTTTACCGCTAACTCTAATACTAGACCTAGAATTAGGAGCTTTCGGGTTTAGCCGTAAGTCTTGAAAAAGCGTTTAACGGTTTGGATGCCATGTTGCAACATTCTTCAGAAGCAAGTTCAAAATGACAAGATCGGTTAGTGATTTTTAATTAGTTTTACATGAAAATCTGTTAACCGCTAACCGATTTCATAACTTTGAACTCGTTTCTGAAGAAAGTTGCAATATGGCATGCTATACATCAAAAGCTTTTTCAAAAGACGCACGTTTAAACTCAAAAGCTCCTAGTTCTAGGTCTAGAACTTTGAAATTATTCAATTGCAATAAATTTTGGGAAGTCAACCAAAACGATGTCGAAATTAAACACCTCTTTTATTCATTCCTAAGCTTTCGGTTAAAATTACAACCTTCATCAAAGGTACGCTAAAAGTTATTACAAAAATTAAACGTTAGACACTCAAATAAGTTAAAATTTCAAACAAAGTGGCCGAAAAAACACTTACAATTAGAGGTTAAAGCATCAGAGTATCCAATGCGGTGGAAAAATTGATGGCGCGACGACAGAACCGACAAAACGCATCAAAACCTACAAATTACACAACCCAAGCAACGTGAAAATGACTGTGAAAATATGGAATATTACCAAGAAATGTATTAAAACTGGAGCAAACTAAATTAAAAACTTTTTGTAATAACTTTTAGCGTACTTCTGATGAAGGTTGTAATTTTAACCGAAAGCTTAGGAATGAATAAAAGAGGTGTTTAATTTCGATATCGTTTTGGTTGACTTCCCAGAATTTATTACAATTGATTCCTTACGTTGTACAACCAGTACTCCTACCCCACTTTGAAATTATTTGCTGGTAAATTACAAATCAGGCAGAATACTGAACTAATACTAGATTTCTTCGACTTTCGGATTTACTTCTAAGTCGTTTCTGAAGAAAATTGCAATATGGTATCGGATATCGTTACCTTACTTTGAAAACCCCGTAACTTCACTTTTTTTGGGAAATTGAGTTTTTTTGGAATATCTTGCGAAAACCCACATCTTGTAAGTGCTGTGAAAATCTCGAGAATTATATATCAATATTATGCCATCTACAAACAAATTTGTAAACCTCGTAAGAATTTCTTCATTATCTAAAAACCGAATACCTCGTAAGTTCAATACCTACGGAGTATGCCGTTCATTGTCAGAAAGCTCGAAAGTTCCCTAAACCGTATGATGTTCATTACTTAAATTACACGTTTTTTCGTGATTATTCTAAAGTGAATTTCTATAATTCCATTAGACCAGGTGTACGGTCGGGAGACCCAGTGGTCAATGATTTAAAAGCCATTAAATACTCTCCGAATAAAGAAATTCATTTTAAGTTAAGTCATACTGATGACTGGTCTTTATTAAATAAGCGTTTCGATAAGGCTGCTAAACATATACCAAACGACTCATTGCCAAATTTATATTCTGGCCCTAGAGAAATAACAAAAGACAAATTTGATAATTTGCAGGAGTTAAAGAATAACTTGCTAAGCGATTTTCACTCATTTTATGACAATCTAAAATTTAAATAGTTGCACAATAATATTCGTTACTAAAAATTTTGTTAATTTCGTTTTGTTTGTTACCTAATATACTTACGTTTAATATTTCAATAAAATATTTCATTCTTTAAGTTTTGTATTACTATTTTGATAGAAAATTATTGAACTGTTTATTTAAAAATAAAAAACGTACATTAAAATCCCAAATTACTCTCCGTAAATGGGACTACAAAATTCGTAACTCGTCTTTTTTTTTCCGTAATTGATTAGGAAAAGTAGTAAGTTGTGGTAAAACCCTTCAGACGCAAAATTATTTAAATTTTGAATCGACAAATGAAATTTACAAGTGAAATAGTATTTTGAAACATACATTCATGCCAAAATTCAAACAGTACTTTGCAAAAAAAGCTTTTTGTTGCCCTTGTAAAATTAGTTGATATGGATTTACGAGGTTTTCAAAGTAAGGTATCGATATGTCAAATGCTTTTTTAAAAGACGCACAGCTAAACCCGAAAGCTCCTAGTTCTAGGTCTAGTGTTAGAGTTAGCGTTAATGTTAGTTAATATTATTTTTTTTTAATTAATTTTGTTGATTTATAATATAAGGTGTTCATTTAAATTCGTGGCCGAGTCACCTATAACCTCTTCTAGCATCTTTGTCCCGTTTATTTCCTACATATCACTTCATTATTGTCAAAAATTCCAATCAAGCTTGAGAACGAATTTAAATGAACAACCAATACATGTACTTTATTAACCGTTTATTATTCTTGTTGTAATAAACAGCCAGAGTTGGTGGAATTCTATTACTTGTGGAAAAAGACTCCCGGTGCCAATAACAATCGTCCACACCGCAGAAGACGACCGGGTTCGTTACGTCGCATCCGCAATACGCGAAATAGTAGAGGAGGTAACACCCCGCCTACCACAGGTAGGAGCGGTTTTTTGCGGGTTCCCATTATACAGCGTTTTATTTATCCGTGACAGGCCGCAGCGGGGCTCCCGTCGAACAAGCGGAAAATAACAGCCGGCCGTCGCCGCAACCGGGAAAGGAACCGGGCGAGACCAGCTCCGTCACCGAGGACGACAATTCCGAAGACGACAGCGACAGTCGCGATTCCCAATATAGATGCCAACATTGTTTTACTACAAGTAATTTTATTATCTTTTTTTTTTATCCCCTTATTAATCATGGAATCAATCTATAATCAATTTATTAACTTGAAATGATTTGAAAACTACAACAGAAACGAAAAATTTGATAATTTTTAATTAAGTTATCGAAGATTCCTTCCAAATGATCAAAAATCCTCAAAAAATTGCATAATTTTTAATATCTACTTTATCAAACTTATCGACAATATGACATTATTATCAATAAAGCCAGGTTTTTATTAGTAGAATTTGTAGTAGAGTAACTGGCGTACTTTTAAGCGGAGCGAACTCTACTCTACTTAGTTTGGTAGAGTACCCGTTTTCACTTAAATAGAAAATAGTATGCTACAGAAGGTAGGTAATAGTAAACAGTGAAAAACCTGAAATGTCGAGATTGAGCCCTGGTCATCATCGTCTAGCCTTAAGAAAAGCTGTACGAAAAGCACTATTATGTGCAGCTGATCTTTTGCTTGGAGAGGTAACTGTAGCTATGGATAAGGTGACCAGACGTCCCGCTTTTGGCGGGACAGTCCCGATTTTTCACAATTTGTCCCGCGTTCCGCGACGTTTTTCAAAAGTCCCGACTTTTAGAATTAAGTTAAATTCTGTATTTATAAAAATTATTTTTTTGCATTCTGAAAATCTTTCAATTTATTTTGCGTTCTAAGAATTCTACGGGCTACGACGACTAACATATTGCTTTTGCTACCCAGTTACATTGTATTTGTCTATCAGATGATACATTTCGTGTTTGTACTGCGTGCTAGCAAGCTAATTAAACAAATAAATACTTGGATACAGTAAAACGCGTTGGTTAGCTCTTCTGCCAGCTATCGAAAAAATTTTGAAAATGTATGATCCTTCAAAATCCTACTTCCTGTCACAAGACAAATGTCCTAGAATATTAGAAAAGTTTTCTGAAAGAGAATCTTCAAAAGCTTGGTTAGAGTTTCAAAAAAATCAAGCTGGTCTTTTTCAAAACGTTATAAAACTTATGGAAGGTGACAAAGTATCGGCAATCGAAGTAGCAAATAAAGAATAATTTAAAATGTCAATGTTAAGAGAGGTTCGAAAATAATTTTCTACCGTTAACTATCTGCAATAATATAAACCAGCTCGAAGAGCAAGATGCAATAAATCGTCGAGATATCATGAACCATGTCAAAAAATTTTATAGTAACTGCAAAGATTATTTGGAAGACTGGACGGTACAATATATTGATCTTTTTCGTTGCCTTACATTAAAACCAGAACTTAATTGGGACGATGTGCAAAAATCATTTGATTATATTTCTCAAAAATTCCCAAATAGTAATATTTTTGAAAATGATCTTTTTAATGAAGTGTCACTAGTAAAAAAAATATATTGAAAAAGAAAATCTTAAATATTGGGCATCAGAAAAAATCACAGTAGAAACCAAATGGTTAGAAATATTTCATCATTTGGAAGCAAACTGTGTTCCACACAATAATGTATTAAAAATTGTGGAATATACACTATCTTTACCCGGAACTAACGCTGCGACTGAACGCGTTTTTTCTACAGTAAATCAAGTGTGGGCATCAGAAAAATCAAAATTAAGTGTTGAAACTCTCTATGAACATTTTTGTTGATAACCCCTTTCTTGCTTGTCCCGCTTTGCCCATCAAAAAAATCTGGTCACCTTAGCTATGGAGGAAGAACAAAATAAAGTCAAGAAAAAATTGTGCAGAGATTGGATAAGAAACAGGCATAGGCACGGGGCTTCTTCGGTTTTCTTAAGGAAACTTGCTTTGGATGATGCAGAAGAGTACAGATTGTGTTTGCGAATGACTCCAGAACATTTTGAGACACTGCTAGAGATGGTAGCTCCAAAAATTAAGCAATGTGACACAATGTTCCGAGATGCTTCTATAAGCATTCATATTCACCGTACAATTCTACTAATTTAATAATTTCTGCCTCAGACCACTTCATTTTTACACAAATATGCTATATACTTCAACAATACCGGGTTTTTCTGATCTCGACAGGGTACTTGACTACCTCAACACTGTTTTCATTAGCGTAGTGGCGGTAGAATAGAGTGGAAAGCAGTAGTGGGGGATGGCAAGTGGTAGAGTAACTTTACCACCGTGCTATCCCACTCTACTCTACCAAAGTACTCTAATCTATCAGTTACGTTTTCATTAGGCGAGTTCACAGGATAGTTAGTACTCGCCCAGTATACTCTACTGCTAATTCTACTAATGAAAACCCGGCTTAAGATAACACTTTATCGACAATGAAAATTGCCAAAAATCCGCAAAAATAATTTAAATTTGTTTAGAAATTTATTTAAAATTTCCTTAAATCGATTGAAAAGGTTAAAAATTGACTTAATCGCATTGAGAAAATCGTCCAAAGTAACAAAAAATTTTAAAAATGAAAACCCATCAAAGATTTGGTTACAAAATTTGTTTAATTTACTGAAATTAACAAAAAAATAATAATAATTGCGGTTAGTGATTTTAGTAAAAATGATACTAACCCAAAAAAAAAAAATTTTTTTTTCTTCAATAATTTGTTTTTTACTTAAATTTAGTAAATTTAATAATTTAGTCATTTTACTAAATTAATTTATTTTTTCTTTTTTATATAGATTCACGCGATTGGCAAACGGCAGGAAAAGACAGACAATTATTATGTTACGATTGTCGCGCTCATCTAAAAAAGACCAACGAACTTCCGCCGTTAACTCCCGGGGCGGCCACCGGGCCCCAAAACGGTATCAAAGAGTCCACGCCGAAAGAATCGGTCGGAAAAGACTCGAAAGATAAAGAAGAAAGTCCCGACGCCAGCCCGCAACGAATGCGTACGAGAAACAAAGCCGCTAAAGAGCAAACCAACAACCGGACGAGACCTAAGCGAGGAACGGAAACCCCCGAACCGAAAACACCATCTAAACAATCAACCGGAGGCGGAAGTAGTCCCTTGGAAAAGGCAAACGGGTCTAACACGCCCGCAAAGAAAAAAGGGAAGACTGATAAACCCGAAACGCCTTCGAAAAGTCGAAAACGTACTCAAGATAAGTTGGATGATAATGAAATCGATGAAAAAGATTTAGGTTTGTTTAAGAAAAAACGTGAAGGGGCTGAAAGTCCATCGAGCGATTCCGGTTCAATTAATGATGAACAAGATACAAATGAACCGGAAAGTGAATCTACTGATAGTCTTCCGGCTCCGGTAAACACTCCATGTGAAATAAATAATATAACAAACATAACGAGTAATATAACAAACACAAATAATATAACAAACATAAATAATATAACAAACATAAATAATATAACAAACACAAATAATATAACAAATACAAATAATATAACAAACATAAATAATATATCAAACGTAAGTAATTTAACAAACATAAACCCTCAGACGCCTGTACAAGACACAGTGCCTTCGGTAAAACTAGAACTTACTCAACCGGACGTCGAAAAGACTATAGCACCTCCTCCGGTAGCCACGGTACCCGTTATTACAACAACTAATAAAATATCCGCAATTGTTACTTCAAACGAACCTCTTAACGTTTCAATCCGACTTCCGGATGATGAACAACGTAAGAATTTAATTAATAACAAGCGTAATAGTAATCTTGAAATTAAAGATTCGCTAAAAGAAGTTAAGTTTGAATCGGAAGTTAAAGTTGAGGTTAATAAACCTGCCGAAGTAGCAATAAAACTCGAAAAAGAGGAAAAAGAAGAACCTCCGTTAGTTGAAAAGTTTAAAACGGAATTAATAATTCCAAAAGTACCACCGATGGAAAAGGTTATGATTAAAGAAGAGATTGAATCGAGTAACGAAGCTATTAATTTAAATACGAATAAAGATGATATTTACGGTGTAAAAGAACAGATTAATTTTAGTATAAAGGATATTCAAGAGGAGTACGGAGGGTATAATAACAGTCAAAATAAAGAAACTATAGTTAAAATGGAACCAAGAGATGAACCGATTGAATTAACTAATAATTCAAGTCGAGCCGATTTGTTTAATCAGTCGATGACCGGTTCGCAATTAAATATACCAACCGTTATACCAATGCAAAGAGATTATGAATCTGAAAAAGTGGAGAAATTAGAAAGACCCGAAAGGGTTGATCGTCCGGAAAGGACTGATTTACAAATTGGACAACCGCCACTTCCTAATATTTTACAATCGGCTAATTTAGTTACAATCGGTGGTCAACCGGGGATTAATCATTACGGTTATATGTATCCTCATTCGCCTCGTAACCTTGAAAAGGTACCTTCATCTCAAAACTTAATCTCTAATCAAATGGAACCGCAAAATTTGAAAATCAAACAAGAAATAACCGAAAACACTCCTCATAATTTAACTAATTACGGTGGTAATACTTCTTCGATGGGGTATAATACTTCCGGATCGTCTCAATCGTCTCATCAATCACCTCAAATGAGTTCTATTAATCAACAAAGTAGTGGGAGTGGAAATGGTGGTTCTTCTTCGATGAATATTTTAAGTCAACCTCCTCAAAGTATGTACGGACCTCCACCTACAGCGTCTGCGGGGTTAGGTGGTGCGGATCCTTTACAAAGTTTGAAGGATGTAAAAGTACCCGGATTTTCGTTACCTTCGGTTGTCGCGCAAAGCGTTGCTGAGAGAAATAATGGTCCGGTTGAAATTAAAAAAGAACCTGAATATCCGGTACCTGTTACTACTGCCAGTCCGGTTCAAGCAAAAAGTCCAGCTGTGCCTAAAACTAGTTCGACACCTACACCGGTTATTAATGTTTCACAAACTCCACCGTTAAGAGGAAATAGTAAGTATTTTTTATTTTATTTTGTTATTTTATTTTATTTCGTTATTTTATTTTATTTCGTTATTTTATTTTATTTCGTTATTTTATTTTATTTTTTCTTACTTTATTTTATTTACTTTACCGAAATCTAACGTTTGACTGGAATCAAAAATTAAGACGTACATTTTCATAACAAAGATTTTTTTTTCCAGGTACAAATTCACCTCAACCCACGGTATCTCATTCAGCAATAAACTTAATAAGTCCAAACGGATCAAACCCATCTTTACCGCCCACTTCTCAACCCGGCCCTCATCCGTTCGCTAATCCTATGCATCCACCTCACCCATTAATGCACTCATTATATCCCTTTCCGCATAGTTATCCAGGTTACGCGTATCCTTTCGGTTATCCTTACGCCGTACCTCAACCCCATGCGATACCACCTCCTCATCAACCATCGGCAAGTCGTCCCGATCCGAATATTGCAATAGTTAACAAACCAACAATAGAAACGAGTACGACGATGATTAGCAGCCATAGTAATAGCACAACTAGCAGTTTAACGGCTCGCAGGGAGGTTAGAGAAACGGATGAACACGGCGAACGTAAAGAAATGCATGAAACGACATTGACGCAACATCATAGTACGTCTCATCATAGCGCGGTACATTCTAGTACGGAAAAGCAAAGTTTCGGTGGGACTAATCATAGTATTACGATCTCCCATTCGACCAGTTCGAGTTCGAGTCAATCATTACAGCATAAGATCAATCAGAAAACTGTGAGGAGTAGTTCGCCGCATGGGAATATATCTCAGTCGAGTTCGTCGACTACGACGAGTATAAATCACACGTCTTCGATGTCTAATCATCAGCATACTCACCATCATACGCATCATCACGAGAGGATGTCGCCGGGAGGCGGATCGATGTTGCAAATGAGGCATGCGATGCATCCCAGTTTGCCGAATCATTCGAAACCACCTCCTCCGCCTCAACCGATACAGACGAATCCTCATCATTTGATGATACAACCGCCGAGTATGGGAGGGGCGCATCATCCTCCCTTAGGACCGCCCGCGATGGCTAATAGCTCTCTCGAAGCGTTAAGACAACATGCTGCTCAAGCGGCTGCTAATATGCAAAGTATGCATCCGCCTTCGAGTTCACCTATGCAATTACAAGCGCCCAAAACGGAAGAGATTAAGATTGAACCTGACCCGGCGCCTAGTCCTGAAGAGGAAAGTCAGGCTAGTCCGATTGGTCCACCGAGAGGACCTTCACCTGAACCTAGAATTGAAGATAGTGAATGTCATAGAAGTCAATCGGCTATGTAAGTATTTAATAAAAAAATTTTTTTTTTTTGATTAATTTTTCGACTAATTGTTAACCCATCGGCATCATAAGCGCATATATGCGCGCATTTTGCCTGGCCAGTATCACCAAAGCGCGCATATATGCGCTCATCGCATATAAAATTGCATATAAAAAAATGTTCGGTGATAAGGGCAAATTTTTCATTTTTCTGTGTGATGCAAATGGGTTAATAATTAAATTATCAATTCATTTTGTATTTATTTTTTTTTTTAATACTATTTTTTTATTATTATTAGTTTCCTTCGTCATTGGAATCGTGGAGATTACAATTCCTGTACACGTACTGATCTCACTTTCAAACCAGTTCCCGATTCAAAATTAGCTCGTAAACGTGAAGAACGTTTACGAAAACAAGCGGAAAGGGAAAGAGAAGAACGCGAGCGTGCTCAGCAAGCTCAAGCTCGTAAAATAACAACTCCAGATAAACCGGATGTTAAACCTCCTTCGAGAGGTCCCTTGGAGTCTGTAAGTTCCCCTTACGATCGTTTCCAACGTCCTGGTTTTCCGGATACCCCGGCCCTAAGACAATTATCGGAATATGCGAGACCGCACGCTGGATTTAGTCCCGGTCATATGCCTCGTTCGCTCCTTCCACCTACTCACTGTATGGACCCCATGATGCAATACCAACTGTCGAGTTTGTACGGAGCCGGGGCTCGTGAACGTATGGAATTGGAACATCTCGAACGGGAAAAACGAGAGAGGGAAATTCGCGAGTTAAGAGAAAGGGAACTAAACGACCGATTAAAGGAGGAAATTATGAAAAGTGGGATTAGAGGACCTCCGAACCCGATGGATCCACATTGGTTGGAAATTCAACGGAGATACGCAGCGGGACTCGCGGGGCCCGCCGGTGAGTCGCTCGCCGTTTGTTGGGTGTTGTAGGTTAACTTTTTGTCCCGGCAGGTCCTGGATTGCCCCTTCACCACTTTGCCTTGTATCCGGGAGCCGGAGGATCCGCGCCATTATCGCAATTGGATCGCGAGAGACTCGAACGGCTTGGAATTCCTCCTCCTGGACCACCGGGTCCTCCGGGTGCTCCACCCGGACATCCACATCATCCAGCGCATGCCGCTCAGTTAGAAGCCGCTGAACGATTAGCTTTAGCTACTGATCCTATGGTAATTTTTAAATCATTTAAGTTTTATTTTTAAGATTAGAGTTTCAAACTTTTTAAAATCTCTTTATTCTTGCGTTGAATTGTGACGTCCCTGACGAAAACGATTAAACCGTTTCAATATGGTCTACGATGATGGTTTAAAACTCCGCTTATTGAAAGACGAATAACCAATAACTTCTCTAGTAAACGTTTCGTTGTTGTTGGAAATGTATTTTCATTTCCAAATTTGCGTTAAGGGTACATTCTCATCAGTAAGACCGAAAAATAGGCTATTTTTATGATTTTTTTTTTTTTAAGGAAAGTATTAACTCTAGACATTCGCGATTTTTCAGGTATATTTGTCGTACTGTTAAGTATATTTACTTAAAAAAAATTTCAATTAATTTTATGATAGCCCCGAGTAGGGTACATGGCACTGTAAACCGCTGCGAAAAAAAAGGGCCTCGCTGGCGACCGTCCTACAGGTCATAAGTTTCATTTAAAACAAAAAATGGAAAAAGATTCTTGTTTAATATGAGTGTGGTTATGGCATGAACCACGAAAAATGAAATCTATCCAAAAATAACAAAATGGGTGCGTTTTGAAATTTATAAGTGTTTTTAATGAATTTTTTCCTTACTTTTTACTTTATAAAAAAATCAATTTACAACGTATTGGCATAATTGTGGTTTATGCGACAGAGGGTTTAATTACGCGTATTTAAAAAAAAACAAACATTAAGATTCGTTGAAAATTGACTGAGTTATCACGGTCGCCAGCTCGAAAAACGTTGTTTTCCAGAAAACGCGTTTAAAGTTTTAAGTATAGTTTTTTCGACATAAATGTTTATTTTTTGATATTTACCGCTAGTGAGCTATTCCAGGGCCATATAATAATCCTTCGGCTTCAATCTTTCATTTTTTCTGGCCATTCTCGCTTCGATTGAATGAATCGACGTTAACCGGTCGGCGTCTTTTATGCGGTTAGCGTCGCGAGTGCAAGCATACTCGTATGCATTTGGGCCGATGGTGACTCCCATGATCGACATCATTTGCAAAATCGGTTTTAAATATTTAGGCATTTTAAAAAATATACGCACCGAGACGTCAAAAACACGTGTCGCTAGACGCTCGCTATAATACCTACTTTGACTCGGTCGGCTCGGAGACTCATAACTTTTGAACCCTTACGAATTTCGATTTTTCCTTTTAACATGATATTCTAGACCAGTGATGGCGAACCTTTTGGCGCAGTGGGTCACATTTTGTTTACTATATTGTTTTGGTGCTAGCTTGTGGGTCACAGTATGAAGTCACATGCAAAAGGGAAATGTGTTTTTAATAAACTTACTTTTTATATCTTTACTTCTAAGACTATGGACTAAAAGTGCTTTTTTTCTGTTTTGTTTTACAACTTTTACATTAGTAAGTAAAGATTAAAAAATAAAAATCGATTACAAGTGGATGATATCATTGGGATGACACTATTTAGTACTCCCTACACTAAATATTTGACTGAAGAAGATAAAATTATATACATACCATCATATAATGGTATTATTTATTAATAAATAGATAGTTGAAATAAAATTATTTATTCTCTTTCTAGGACATAAGAAATAAGTTTGCAAAAATCAAGGTATGGATCACTTAAAAGGATTGTGTGGGTCAGTGTCTGACCCATGGGTCATAGGTTCACCGTCACTGGTCTAAGCGCTAGACCTCTGGGTTGAAGAAAGATTTTGCATTTTTCTCTTACAGCACCATGAAAAGAAATGTGCAAGATCCGAGCAGTAGAACTCTGGGTTGAGAACGTATTTTGTCTCCTCCTCTTCATGGTGTTATAAAAGAAAGATGCAATATTTGAGCGCGAGACTTCTGAATTGAGAACAGACTTTGCATTTTTTTCTAATAGCACCATGAAGAGGAAGGTGCAAGATCCGAGCACTAGACCTCTGGGTTGAGAACAGATCTTGTTTTCTCCTCTTCATGGTGTTATAAGAGAAAAATGCAAGATCGGAGCGTTAGACTTCTGGGTTGAGGACGGATTTTGCATTTTTCTCTAATACCACCATGAAGAGGAAAATTCAAGATCCGAGCACTAGACCTCTGGTTTAAGAATGGATTTTGTCTTCTTCTCTTCAGTGTGTTATAAGAGAAATTTGCAAGATCCGAGCGTTAGAGCTCTGGGTTGAGGATGGATTTTGCATTTTTCTCTTCAATTTCATAAATAATAAGACATAAAAAATAAGTTTGCAAAAATCAAGGTATGGGTCACTTAAAAGAATTGTGTGGTCAGTGTCTGACCCATGGGTCATAGGTTCGCCATCACTGTTCTAGACAGTTATAGCTATCTAACTCCGCAAAAAAAAATTTTTTGCAAAAATTTGACCCAACTGACGAGAATGTACCCTTAAGTTTTATTTTTAAGATTAGAGATTCAAGCTTTTTAAAATCTCTTTATTCTCGCGTTGAATTGTGACGTCCCTGACGAAAACGATTAAACCGTTTCAATATGGTCTACGATGATGGTTTAACACTCCGCTTATTGAAAGACAAATAACCAATAACTTCTCTAGTAAACGTTTCGTTGTTGCTGGAAATGTATTTTCATTTCCAAATTTGCGTTAATGTCGTTAATTAAATATAATATCAATCAGTGATGTGACAAATAGTAGTTCTACCGAATACCGAACATTCGGCTAAATTTGAACCGAATATTCGGTCCTTATTGAATGACGTGAAAATAAGATTCAAAGAAATAAAGAGGGAAAAAATTATTTTATGGCAACGTTATTGAATTCCCAACATCGCTTAAACTTTTTCTCATGTGAAAACATGCTTTTTTTGGAAGCTCTTGGAAGAGACTTAAACTCCGGGAGCAGTAGTAGAGTTGATACAGAGAGCGATGGAAGTGTTAAGATGAATATAAACGCAAATATTCAGCAGTTGTCCTCTACAATAGGCAAAAATTTTAATCGGTCATTTTGCGTTTTGGGTGCTGCTAAAAAGCCATAGCCACATTTAGTAAGGCCGTTAATGACTCCAGCCATAGAAATAGAGTAGCAAATGAACTGGACAGTTACATGCCTGAGGAATTACTAAAGAGATGGCAAGTTCCGTTTGTTTGGTGGAAACAACATGGCTTGAAATACCCAAAAATGAGTAAACTAACAAAAATGTCATCAGATACAGTTTTCTAACTAATTGACAATTGCGCAAGAATCCATTCTATGCTTATTTAATATAACCTTCGAATTTATTAAAACTTTAGATCAGTCACATAGACAACCGAATATTCGGTAAATAAATTCAATATTCGGTCGAAAACCGAATATTGCAAATTAAGCCGAATAATTCTGTACCTGAGAGCTAAAGGGACGTAAGTCCAAATTTTATGAAAATGAGATATGCTTAAAATAAGTGTCTCGTTAAACACAACATTTCATTTTTTACAACATTATCTAAAAAAATTGATCACGAAAAAAATTTTTTGGGTTATAAAGAAGTAAATCCTTACCGTTTTAGCGCCAAATAGTCGTAAGTCCACAAAAAATCTTATTATTAAGGTTAAAACTTATTTTAATCTTTTATTTTTTTATTTTAACTTATTTTTTTTTTGCTAAATTTTATTCGCAATTGTAAAAAGCCTAGATTTAATGTGTACTCCATGGCCCTAGAAGATTAAAAAAAAAATTAGTACATTGTACTCCTTATCAACAGCGCCATTTATATCTAGAAAGAAAAGCAATGATGGCCTAGAGTTTAAATTGTCCAACATTGTTTGGCTTCAACTTCGGCGAGAAGTATATGGAACTCTTTTTTATAAAACATCATTTTATGACAATTTTTGTTCCATTAATTTGTATAGAAATATACGAAAACCGTCAAATTTACCAAAAAGTTTGACCAAATTAAGATTTTTTAGAAAATCTATAAGTAAAGCAAAGTACGACAATCTTGTAACTCTCCTTGAGTGGGTCCCTGAAGAATATCAGGATTATTTCAGAAACTTACCCCATACTGAAGAAGGATCAGATTTCCCTGATGATGAACGAGTTTATGAGTTAATATATTTTAAAATTTATTCTTTGTTGTAATAAGTTCATACATGTTATTATTGTCCCAAATTATTGTTTTGTTGTAAGTCCATACAGTCATTCAGAAATAATTTTTTCAAGCCAAAATGTAGTAAGTCCAATAAGTTCGTAAAAATAAAAAGTTTTCATAAAAATGTTTTTTAATGAATAAAGACAGACTATTAGTATTAAATAACAATATTTCCGCGATTATGAGCTAAATTGTTTGAGAGCTGAGAATATGAAAATTGTTATTTCAAATTAAAAATAGTATATTTTTCGTTATTTCACAATTATGTCATTTTGGACTTAAGTCCCTTTAGCTCTAAGGTACAGAATTATTCGGCTTCGGTCCCATCTCTAATATCAATAATTAAAACTTACGGTATCAACGGTTTGAATCGAACGATTCGAAAGCAAACATTGGCGCAAAAGTTCAAACTACGGCATAGTGTTTCAAATCTTACGCTTTATATTTAAGTTCTTGACTTTACTTTCGTTCTTTTGCTAAAAATTATATTTGTAAAAAAAAAATTTATTTTAGGTGAGATTACAAATGGCAGGAATATCACCGGAATATCACGCCCATACTCACGCGCACACTCACGCTCACACCCACCTTCATTTACATCCCCAACAGCAACAAGCGCAGCAAGAAGCGGCTGCAGCTGCCGCGGCTTTCCCTCTACCAGGTATGATTAATTTATTTTTTTTTTAATCGTTTTAATTCTAATGTGTTTATGTGAGCGTAAATTTTTATCCAATCAAGATTGGATGGGGATTTATCGTGTTGTGTGTGTTTGCCTTCACATTATAACTCGTTTGGTCGGGTGCCGTTCTCACAATAGCCGCATTAACTAATCAGCCAATAAAATAATCAAGCAAAAATCCACCGACGTGTGGGGTGTTTTTTTATTTTTTCGCTCGTCACGTGCTAATAACTAATCGTTGGGCGCTTCGCATTCATTGTGTCAGAATCGCATATGTACCGAACGAAGTGATGAAATTTGACTCTGTTCCCCGTATACCATCAAGGCCTTTTAGCATCAGGTGCGGCCGGATATCCTCGACCCGGATTAATACCAGGACGTGATGGACCGTTGGGACTTCATCATCCGGATCTTTTAGGACGTCCTTACGCCGATCAACTACATCAGGTATAAATTAAGATATTAATAGCTGGTTTTATATAAAATTCATTTCTTAACATTTTATAATTACAATAACAATTTATTAATTACAATACTTACGTCTAATTCAGTTAATATAATTGGCCAAAGAAGGGTGATTAATGTTAACTAATTTGATTTTTATAAAACCGAGCGTTAATCGATTTGAACCAAGTTAAAATTTTTTAAATTAGAATATATAACATTTTTTTAAATTAGAATATATAACATTTAAAGAAATTGTGTTGGTATATTTTTTTATACCAAATGCAATGTTGTTTTTTAATTAGGCTGTGGCACATGAACAATTACAGAGACAAATGCTGCTAGAACGGGAGCGGTTCCCGCCACATCCTTCATTGGTAGCCCACGAAGAATACCTAAGGTGAGAGAAATAATTAGAACGAATGTCCGACGAGTTTATTTAATTTCTAATAGGCAACAAAGAGAAAGAGAGCTGAAAGTGAGGGCGTTGGAAGAAGCGGCGCGCGGTTCCAGACCTTAAAATATATGTAAATTTTAAATATTAAATTTTACATATCCACAAGAACGGACTAATAACCGATTAATAACCCAAGTGGTTTAAAATTGTATTAAAACTTTTATAAAGGTGGGTTAATTATCTTTTTTTTTTAACTTATGGTCGTCGATGTGTAGTGTTGTGTTTCGCGATTAAACCGGATTAATTCCTACTAAATTTTAGTTAGTTTGAAATAATCTCGTTTAGTTGTGAAAAAAATAAAAGTGTAGTGATGTGAAATTTTCTCCGTTTTTTTTTTTTTTAAAGCAAAAAACGAAGATTAAAAGTTTACTGTAAATAATCATTGTGTATTTATAGTTATTTTTTTAAAAAAAGAAAGGCAAGTGTATATAGTCTTTTTTTGGGTTCGTCGGGATTTTATTTTATTATTTTTTTTTAAGGGTTAATTCTCGAATATTTATTCATCTTTGTAACTTAAACTTTCAATATTTTATATAATTTTTAATCAAATTTTTTAAATTTGATCAGATTTAATTTTTATTTTTGATCTAATTTAATTTTTAATCAAATTTAGTTTTGATTAAATTTAAATTTTATTTTTGGTTAAATTTAATTATTATTTCTGATCAAATTTAATTATGTATTATTTTTGATCAAATCAACTTTTGATTTTTAATCAAACCCAATTTATTAAGTTTTTCTTTTTGTTAAACGTTGGAAAAATTTTCTCCCTCTTCCCCCTTTTTTTTTTTAATTAAAACGTACCAAAGAATTACTTTTGTTCCGCGGAAAGATGGTGACACCTCTGCTATATACAGAATAAAATTTATAATAAAAAAAAAATAGGATAATGATAGGACTTTGTATATACTTGAGCGATGCTTTTTTTGTATTAGAGACAGATGATCGACTTTTTAAGATATAAATGTCTATATATTTAAAGTAAATAAATTTCATTTGTAAAAAAAAAAAATTTATTTAATCTAAAAGGTACAATTATCTTGAAAACTGTCTGTTATTTTCCCGTTGGAAGTTTGGTTTCCTGTATATCTTGCTCCTATTCATTTCCTTTTTACCGCCGAAGTTATTTGAGTTTTTATAATAACCGTAACCTTGTCCATCTTTTCGTTTTAAACGATCTTTTTTCTTTGCTGTTACTTCTATTAAAAAAAATTAAAAATAAAAGAATTAAAAATAAAAAAAATTAAAAATAAAAAAAAATTAAAAAAAATCAAAATTAAAAAAATTGAATAAAAAAATATATATACAGTGAACGCTCTATATAAGCAATCTCTCTATAAGCAACATTCTTTATAAGCAACCTCTATACTAGCAACTTTTTTTAGTTCAACTGTTCTATATAAGCAACTTATTTTTTTAAAGTTAAATATTTAACTTAAGTTTAGGCCAATTTAGAAGTAAAATCAGCTGTTCACAACAACATAATCTCAACTTGTAAGAAAATCTGTTATTGGAATATGTTTGAGTTCTGTGCTGCCAGTATTGAAGTGAAATTCTGTTAAAACAAAGGACAGTTCTAACGAATATGAAGTTGCTGAATCTACAATAAGTAGAGTAAAAGAAAATTTAGAAGAATATACGTCCAAAATGTATGTATATCAGAGTAAGATTAAGCGAATGAAGACAATAAAATGTAGTGAAATCGACGATACAGTCTTTTCTTGGTTCTAGGAACGCCAAAAATTAACACGTTGAGTGTCATGTCAGTCATCGATGACTGACACCGAGCTTTCCGTTCAGGCCGCGTCAGTCATCAGTGACTGACACAACTTTTCGTGACTGACTTTCAGTGACTGACAGTGTGAAGACGTTATAAAAACGCGTGGCACTCTACGTGTTAAATGATTTAGTTCGAAATCAATAATAAGATCAAAAGAACTCGAAGCAAATAGATAAAATAATGGACTTGAAACATTTGCAGCAGGAGATGCTAGCAAGTAAAATTTGAAAAACGTTACGGTATCCGAATTTTGCAATGTGGAGCTAGCTAATTTAAAAATAAATTTAAAAATTATATTGCTGAAAATAGCTTTTTGCCTGAACAAATACATAATTGCGAGGAAACTGATCTCGTCTATAAAAGCTTGCCCAATAAAACTATCGTTATTCTACACAATTTAGTTGTTAAAAGAAATAAGTAAAAATATGTTCCAAACGGTTAGCATTTTTATACTCCTTTTTTCCCTATAAGCAACTTTTCCCAATAAGAAACTTTTTTATTGAAATTGGTTCTAATCAGTTGCTTATATAGAGCGTTCACTGTGTTTTTAAATAACTTACGAAGATCAATTGCAGGTGGTGTTTTAAATCCAAACGATAACGCAACTTTAGCCAAATCCAACGTAGTTATATCAAAAATAGTCTTTAAATGATGGGAATCGTAAGCTCTAACATATGATTTAAAAGCTTCTTTAGCCGATGAGTTCAAAAAATAATTCCTTCCGATTAAATTTTCCAACTACAACAACTTTAATAAATAAATCTAACTTAAAAAAAAAATCATTACAAACCTGCAATTGAATATCGGCAATTTTATTCCATTTAGTTTCGAATTCATTTAATGGCACCTTAGCTTGTTTGAGATACCTTAAAAATCCTAATTCTTCTGGTCTTAGCAATAAAAGTGCCCTTCCCGTGCTGCCCTCTCCTCTGGCCGTCCTTCCTACCCGATGGATGTACTCCCTAGGATCGTCCGGTGGATCGAATTGAACGATCCAATCAACTGCGGGAATATCCAAACCTCTCGCAGCTACATCCGTGCAGAGTAAGATCCCGGAATCGGCGTTGCAAAATTGGAAGAATGTTGTGGTACGTTTTGTTTGTTTTTGTTTACCCTAAAAAGATAAATTTTAATTAATTTTTAATGATTTATCAAATTTAAATGATTTTAAATATTTCTTTGGGAAATTTATTTTATTTGATAACATTAGGGAAATAAATTGATCATCTTAAAAAAATTCGACTGTATATTAAGATTAAATACTCATTATTATGTATAGGTCAATTAAAATATCACGACATTTTAATTATTTTATACTTTGACATCAAAATGAAAAATGAAATAATCAATTTGAAAAATGGAAATAATTTGATTTATTAATTATCTTTTTCCCTTAATTAATTTAAATACTTACATGTATACACATAACTGGTAAATCTATATAATTAAATAACTCGTGATGATATTTAACGGACATACACGAACTGAAAAACACCATAACTTTCTTCTTCCTGTTCTTTTTTAAGAAGGTAAATAATACAAGTAGACGTTTTTCCGATGGACACACTACGTAACCCTGTTCTAACCCGGAAACTGTAGCCATATCTTTTTTATCATCTACACCAACATAAATAGGTTCCTTTTTCAATGCTAAGGAAGTTAAAGCTTCCGTTTTTTTAGTTTGAGTCGCGCTGAATAACATGGTTTGTCTTCTTTCTATAAAATCCAATTATTATTATACAGAGTGTCCCAGAACTCGGTTGCCAAACGTAAACCACGCTTTCTAAAGTTGATTTCATCCCGATTCAATGAAAAAGTCCTACGAAATTGCTTCCTAAGAGAACTAGAGCATCCTGAAGATGACGTGTCTGATCATGTTTTTTTCGAAATATCTTGATTTAGCTATCACAATGAAATTTTGAGCGTTTGTAAACTTTCGTTTGTTGACAAAACAATTTTTTATTGCCATCGTAAAGGTGTTAAGCACTCCCAGGGTGAGTTCTCTTATGATTTAATTTCAGCTAAGGACTTTTTTGTTGAATCGGCATGAAATCAGCTCTAGAATGCGTGGTTAGCGTTTGGCAACTGAATTCTGGGACACCTGTATATCCAATTATTGAAATTAAATTTTTTTAATTTCTTTTTCAAAAAATTAATTATAAAGAAACAAAAAATTTTCACTTACTTGGTAACATATTGATAATCTGTTTCATTTCTTCTTCAAATCCAATATCTAAAATACGATCGGCTTCATCTATTACTAAACATTGTAGATTTTTAAATAAGAAATCGGCCGTATTTTGCATGTGATCCAACAATCTTCCCGGAGTAGCAACTAAAATATTAATTCCTTTCGATAATTTCTGAGCCTCGCTTTGTCTACTGGCTCCTCCCATAACCAATCCGTAAGTATGATGATGGTATTTCATTAATTCCTTTAAGACTCCGAACGTTTGCATTGATAATTCTCTCGTAGGGGAGATTATAATCACTCCGGTACCTTTAAACGATAATAAATAAAAAAATTAAATTTAATTTTAGTCAAGAATTTAGTCTTTATGAATTATTTAATTTAATTTTTAGATTATTTAATTTAATTTTTAGATTATTTAATTTAATTTTTAGATTATTTAATTTAATTTTTGGATTTTAAATTTAATTTTTGGATTTTAAATTTAGTTTTTGGATTTTACATTTATTTTATGGACTTTTTATTTGGTTGGATTTTATATTTTATTTATTTTAATTTAGTTGGATTGTTTTATGGATTAAATTAAATTAATTTAGATTAAATTAAATTAATTTAGATTAAATTAAATTAATTTAGATTAAATTAAATTCATTTAGATTAAATTAAATCCATTTAGATTAAATTAAATTAATTTAGGTTAAGTTAACATCTTACCATTTCTTGGCATAAATTTTAACTTGTAAATCAATTCAACGGCTGGAATTAAGAACGCTAAAGTTTTTCCGGAGCCTGTTTTAGCTGCCCCGACTAAATCACGACCTTCTAATAAATGGGGAATCGAACGGGCTTGTATTTCGGTTAACGTTGTAAATCCCATGTCTGCGATTCCTTTTAACGTTTGTTCGCATACTTTATCTTTTAGGGATTCGAAAGTACATTCGCTTAGGATTTCTAATCCCGTTGATGTTCCCGGTACTAAAACAGATGATAAAAATGAATTTAAATGTCAGATTACGATTCCTTAACATACATTTTTCATTTTCTACTTCTTCGTCTTTATCATTTTCATCTCCGCTTGGTTGGATTTCTTCAACGTCTTCTTTTTCATCACTCTCGTCAATATCATCCACTTTAGATTGATTTTTTACCTTTTTACGTTTTTCTATTAAATGAAAATGTTTTAATATGATTAAATTTATTAAAGATATGGGAAAAAAATAGGTTCCGGTAAACTTAAGTGCACCACAGATTACTTACAATATAATTACAAAACTTGAGTTTACCGCACCCAAAAAAAAATAGATAATTCACTTACTTTTAGGAGGTTGTTGTAATTCTTCTTCTTGGTTTTCATTATCCTCATCTTTTACTTCATTTTCTACCCAAAAATAAACAATTAAAGTTGTTTTAATTAATTTACAAGATCAAAATTAATTTAAACGAAACTTATTGTTAAACAAAATCGAATTTAACCTACCTTTTTGTAATCGTTCAGCTTCTTTATTTTGAAGAACTTTTAGTTTATTCTTCTCTCGTTTTTTAATTTTTCTTAAGAGAACTTTATCTGGTAATGACATGTTTATCAATACTTTTTTGTGTAAGAAAAACGTGCTTACACGTGTTACTTAACCTCAAAACTTACTAAAGTGTCAGATTTTGACGTTTGTGATTTTCGTTGCCAACATAAAATAAATATGTTGGTATAGACTTTATTTATAGGAGTAAAAACATGATTCTTGTATTAAATTAAATCTAAAACTTTTTATTTTAATTTAAAAAAGACAGATTTTCTCTAATTAGTATTAAAAAAAATTAGAAAGAATTCTTAAAGAAGGGAATGTTTATTGACATTTCCTAACTTTTCGAAAATTTTGTACACTTTAAAAAAATCGTACATACTTTATTTATAGGGATAAAAATATGATACTTGTATTAAATGAAATCTAAAACTTTTTATTTTAATCTAAAAAAGACTGATTTTTTCTAATTAGTATCAAAAAAATTAAAAAAAAATTTAAAGTTGGGAATAGAAAAGACGTTTGGTAGTTAGAACTTTATTACATATAACAAGGAGTTTTTTGCTGGAATCTGCTTTAAAGGGAAAAAGACCAAAAGATAGGGAAATGAATTTCATCATCGTTCACCTCATTTTCCCACTTTCAGCGAAATCCGAGTCCTTTCATTTTTTTTTTTTTGTAATTTTCAGTCGTTTTAAAAATTTTGACTTTGAGCTCGCGTATCTTAGCTGTCTGTCGTTTGATTTTCCAACGGATTGCTTCTAATAATTTCTCATTCAATTTTGAATCTAATTCTGAAAAGGTGTTATCGTGGCGGATCCAGAAAAATTTTAATGAATGATTCTCCAAACCTCTACATCGTAAAATTAATGCGCTTTGCAAATTAAATTCAATTCTAGCCAATTTTTCTAAAAAACCAAAGGATTTAGGGGAAAATGAATTTCACCATCGCTTTCCCCGTTGTTGAATTATATAAGAACGGGACTTTCAACAAAATCTAAAATTTTTGATTTTCGGAAAAAAAATCCATACAACCCCTTTCGATTTTTTTGGTTTTTTGGCCATTTTTGAAATTTTGACTTTGAGCACGTGTAACGTAACCGTTGATCGTTCGATTTTCATGCAGTAAATTTTCAACGATTCTCCGTTTAATTCTTAGTATTGTTCTAGAAGGACATTTTCGTATCACACCCGGAAAATTTCTAACGAATATTTTTCCGAACCTCTGCACCGAAAAATTAAACGAAAATTTTGAAAAAAAAATTTTTCATTTTATTGTAAATTCCGATTATTTTTAACGTTTATAATCGTTTGGAAGGTACTTATCTATGTATCAAATCATTCCTTCGCTGGAAAATCGCTGGAAAATTGCGTTTAGATTTTTTCGATTTTCAAACATTTTAAAAATTTTGACTTTGAGCTTCCATAACTCAGTTAACAATCATCTGATTTTCATACGGTTTCTTTCAAATAATTCTCTATTCAATTTTGAATAAGATTCTAGAAAAGCATCATCCTGCCAGACCTAGAAAATTTCTGGCGAACGTTTTTCCGAACCCCTGCATCGAAAATTAAACGAAAATTAAAAAAAAAAAATTTCATTTTATTTTAAATTGCGATTATTTTTAACGTTTATAATCGTTTGGAAGGTACTTATCTATGTATCAAATCATTCCTTCGCTGGGAAATCGCTGGAAAATTGCGTTTAGATTTTTTCGATTTTCAAACATTTTAGAAATTTCGACTTTGAGCTTCCATAACTCAGTTATCAATCATCTGATTTTCATACGGTTTCTTTTAAATAATTCTCTATTCAATTTTGAATAAGATTCTAGAAAAGCATCATCCTGCCAGACCTAGAAAATTTCTAGCGAACGTTTTTCCGAACCTCTGCATCGAAAATTAAACGAAAATTTTGAAAAAAAATTTTTTCATTTTATTGTAAATTCCGATTATTTTTAACGTTTATAATCGTTTGGAAGGTACTTATCTATGTATCAAATCATTCCTTCGCTGGAAAATCGCTGGAAAATTGCGTTTAGATTTTTTCGATTTTCAAACATTTTAGAAATTTTGACTTTGAGCTTCCATAACTCAGTTATCAATCATCTGATTTTCATACGGTTTCTTTTAAATAATTCTCTATTCAATTTTGAATAAGATTCTAGAAAAGCATCATTTTGCCAGACCTAGAAAATTTCTGGCGAACGTTTTTCCGAACCTCTGCATCGAAAAATTAAACGAAAAATTTGAAAAAAAAAAAATTTTTCATTTTATTGTAAATTCCGATTATTTTTAACGTTTATAATCGTTTGGAAGGTACTTATCTATGCATCAAATTATTCCTTCGCTGGAAAATCACTGGAAAATTGCGTTTAGATTTTTTTCGATTTTCAAACATTTTAGAAATTTTGATTTTGAGGTTCCATAACTCAATTATCAATCATCTGATTTTCATACGGTTTCTTTTAAATAATTCTCTATTCAACTTTGAATAAGATTCTAGAAAAGCATCATTCTGCCAAACCTAGGAAATTTCTGGCGAACGTTTTTCCGAACCTCTGCATCGAAAATTAAACGAAAAATTAAAAAAAAAAATTTATTTTATTGTAAATTCTGATTATTTTTAACGTTTATAATCGCTTGGAAGGTACTTATCTATGTATCAAATCATTCCTTCGCTGGGAAATCGCTGGAAAATTGCGTTTAGATTTTTTCGATTTTCAACCATTTTAGAAATTTTGACTTTGAGCTTCCATAACTCAATTATCAATCATCTGATTTTCATACGGTTTCTTTTAAATAATTCTCTATTCAATTTTGAATAAGATTCTAGAAAAGCATCATTCTGCCAGACCTAGAAAATTTCTGGCGAACGTTTTTCCGAACCTCTGCATGGAAAATTAAACGAAAATTTTGAAAAAAAAAAATTTTTATTTTATTGTAAATTCCGATTACTTTTAAAGTTTATAATCGTTTGGAAGGTACTTATCTATGTATCAAATCATTCCTTCGCTGGAAAATCGCTGGAAAATTGCGTTTGGATTTTTTCGATTTTCAAACATTTTAGAAATTTTGACTTTGAGCTTCCATAACTCAATTATTAATCATCTGATTTTCATACGGTTTCTTTTAAATAATTCTCTATTCAATTTTGAATAAGATTCTTGAAAAGCATCATCCTGCCAGACCTAGAAAATTTCTGGCGAACGTTTTTCCGAACCTCTGCATCGAAAAATTAAACGAAAATTTTGAAAAAAAAATTTTTCATTTTATTGTAAATTCCGATTATTTTTAACGTTTATAATCGTTTGGAAGGTACTTATCTATGTATCAAATCATTCCTTCGCTGGAAAATCGCTGGAAAATTGCGTTTAGATTTTTTCGATTTTCAAACATTTTAGAAATTTTGATTTTGAGCTTCCATAACTCAATTATCAATCATCTGATTTTCATACGGTTTCTTTTAAATAATTCTCTATTCAATTTTAAATAAGATTCTAGAAAAGCATCATCCTGCCAGACCTAGAAAATTTCTGGCGAACGTTTTTCCGAACCTCTGCATCGAAAATTAACCGAAAAATTTGAAAAAAAAAATTTTTCATTTTATTGTAAATTCCGATTATTTTTAACGTTTATAATCGTTTGGAAGGTACTTATCTATGTATCAAATCATTCCTTCGCTGGAAAATCGCTGGAAAATTGCGTTTAGATTTTTTCGATTTTCAAACATTTTAGAAATTTTGACTTTGAGCTTCTATAACTCAGTTATCAATCATCTGATTTTCATACGGTTTCTTTTAAATAATTCTCTATTCAATTTTCAATAAGATTCTAGAAAAGCATCATCCTGCCCGACCTAGAAAATTTCTGGCGAACGTTTTTCCGAACCTCTGCATCGAAAATTAAACGAAAAATTTGAAAAAAAAAAAATATTTTATTTTATTGTAAATTCCGATTATTTTTAACGTTTATAATCGTTTGGAAGGTACTTATCTATGTATCAAATCATTCCTTCGCTAGAAAATCGCTGGAAAATTGCGTTTAGATTTTTTCGATTTTCAAACATTTTAGAAATTTTGACTTTGAGCTTCCATAACTCAATTATCAATCGTCTGATTTTCATACGGTTTCTTTTAAATAATTCTCTATTCAATTTTGAATAAGATTCTACGAAAGCATCATCCTGCCAGACCTAGAAAATTTCTGGCGAACGTTTTTCCGAACCTCTGCATCGAAAAATTAAACGAAAATTTTGAAAAAAAAATGTTTTTTCATTTTATTGTAAATTCCGATTATTTTTAACGTTTATAATCGTTTGGAAGGTACTTATCTATGTATCAAATCATTCCTTCGCTGGAAAATCGCTGGAAAATAGCGTTTAAATTTTTTCGATTTTCAAACATTTTAGAAATTTTGACTTTGAGCTTCTATAACTTAGTTATCAATCATCTGATTTTCATACGGTTTCTTTTAAATAATTCTCTATTCAATTTTCAATAAGATTCTAGAAAAGCATCATCCTGCCCGACCTAGAAAATTTCTGGCGAACGTTTTTCCGAACCTCTGCATAGAAAATTAAACGAAAAATGTGAAAAAAAATTTTTTATTTTATTGTAAATTCCGATTATTTTTAACGTTTATAATCGTTTGGAAGGTACTTATCTATGTATCAAATCGTTCCTTCGCTGGAAAATCGCTGGAAAATTGCGTTTAGATTTTTTCGATTTTCAAACATTTTAGAAATTTTGATTTTGAGCTTCCATAACTCAGTTATCAATCATCTGATTTTCATACGGTTTCTTTTAAATAATTCTCTATTCAATTTTGAATAAGATTCTAGAAAAGCATCATTCTGCCAGACCTAGAAAATTTCTGGCGAACGCTTTTCCGAACCTCTGCATCGAAATATTAATAGGAGTTGCAAATTCTCTTCTAGTAGATATTTAAAAAATCGTTCCGAACTTATTTATAAGAATTAGAAAATAATTTTTACGTCAAATGAAGCTTAAAATATTATATTTTGTCTTAAATCGATCAAATATGTTCCAACTTTTCCCAAAAAAATAAAAAAAAATTAGAAAAACAACTATAATTTTTGGGATGCGACTTTTAAAAATTTGACGTTGGTAGTTACAACTTTATTATACACTAGTGTAGAATTTTTACTATTTTATATAGATTCTTGAAAGGTGTGAATTCAAAAAAGGTATCGTCGTTTTTGTTGCCGAAATATACATTCTTGGGGCAAACTTCAGTAAACGGATTGTAAACTTACCGATTTAAGGTGTAATTTTGTTTCGATTTACGCAAATTCTAAGTTTATAGTCGAGAAATTCGGAAATTAAAAGCAAAACGGGGGTTCCATTTGAATTCTATATTGGACGATTTGAGGACGTGAAAGCCCCGATTCGAAAAAAAAGGTAGGGTATAGGGTTCCAAAGGAAGTTCGCGGAGCGGGCTGCTTTTATGGCGTTTGAAAAGGGGCATATTTTGACGTTTAGCCGAGAAACGCATCGTCGACGAATAATAGCCGAGAAACGAACCGCCGAAAAAATTTTGCAAATAGTTTTTTCGAAAAAGTGATACAACAACCTGTTCGTTTTACTCAATTTTAATGATTTTTAACAATTTTTTACATACAGTGCTGTGCGAAATAATAGGTGCGAGTTCATTTACGTACTTTTACAATAAAAATGTTGGTATAAATAAAAAATTTACTCTTGCTCCCTCTTTTAATGAGAGCTAAACTTCATAATGTAACTTTCCATTTTGATATCATAACCTGTCAGTTCTTTTTTTGTGTTTGACGGATAAAATTAAAAAATGTGACAAATTTCAGTTGTGCAAAAAAATAGGTACGTTTATATTTTTGGAAGTTAAAATTCAACTAGCACTTTGACTTTTAAAAGTTTTTACAGTTTAAAGGTAAGTTACAACCGTTACTGTAATTCCAGATAATTAAGAAATTATAAATGTAGGATTTAGTGATATAATGGGTAGAGGAAAACATTGTAGTGAAGAGAAACGAAACTTGATATTACTATCAAAGTTTTACAACTGCGTAGAGATGGTAAAACATATTGTGACATAGCGAAAATTATTGGTTGCTCACAAAACATGACCAACGCACTCAAACGGCGCACTAAGGTGGAAACTCACGGAAGTAAAAGAAAGACATCAACACGTACGGATAGTGCAATTATTCGCTTAGTAAAGAAAGACCCTTTTGTCACGTTTAGAATAATTAAAAATGAATTAAAATTGAACATAGACACCTCTACGATTAAAAAACGTCTTTTAGAAAACAAATTGCCTGCTAGAAGTCCACGAAGAGTGCCGTTATTATCAAAAAATAACATATCACGAAGATTACAATTCGCACGCGATCATGGAGAACTGCCCATTGAAAAATGGCGAAATATTTTATGGAGCGACGAAAGCAAATTGAATTTGTTTGCGTCTGATAGACTTCATGGCTTCGTTAGGCGTCCGCGAGGCAAAGAGTTTAATCCTAGGTACACCACCAAAACAATAAAACATGGTGGAGGTAATATAATGATTTGGAGGTGCTTCTCGTACTATGGAGTAGGTCCAATTTTTTGGGTTCAGGGCATTTTAAATCAACATGGCTAGATTAATATATTAGATAACGTCATGTTGCCTTACGCTGAAGAGAATATGCCCCTGTGGTGGAAGTTTCAACAAGATAACGACCCCAAACACACCTCAAGGGCAGCAAAGCATTGGTTTCATCAAAATAAAATGATGTGTTGCCATGGTCAGCTCAATCCCCAGATCTTAACCCAATTAAGCATCTATGAGGAGTTGTAAAAAGAGCTATTGGCAACACTCACTACTCAAATAAACGTGATTTATGGCGTGCAGTGGAATCTGCCTGGTACAATATACCAGTGGAAATATGTCAACGGTTAGTGCACCCTATGCCTCGTCGGTGCGCGGAAATAATAAAAAATCGTGGACAGCAAACTAAATACTAAATCGTAATATTTAAATGTTTTGTTATTACCAAAAAGCCATATTATTTTTATTAATTTGCGACATAAATAGGTGTACACCTATTATTACGCACAGGGGTTAAAGAATTTTTTTTGTTTTTTCTTTTGTATTAGTATTGTTTATTAGATATTATATATTTTTCGAAACAAACATATACTAGTTGTGATTTGTCATATTTACCTTTTACCCTTCTCATGTATTTTAAGGGTAAAACATGATTGAATATTATTTTCAGGTCGCACCTATTATTTCGCACAGCACTGTAAGCAAATTGGATTTCATCCGCTTTCGTTGAAAAATTTGTTGTTCGAAAAACGATCAATAGAAATCGTACCCGCGCTAACGTTCCAAAATCTGACCCGGATAAAGACGTTCGAAAAGGCGATATTTAACCGATTTAGACCTAGAAATGGCATCAAATTTAGGAATTAAGTTGTATTTTAACGTTTTGTTTGTCAACATGAATGGCACCTAAAGTGTCGAGGTCGGAAAAAGCCAGGAAAGAACGTTTAGGTTGACATTTCGAAACGTCAAAAATTGTCGGCAATTCCGCACGGTGATTGGTCAATTTTTGTTAGTTCGGTGCAAACTAAGGACAAAAAAAGACAGCGCTGCTGGTTTACTACTTTATTATATGTGCCGCATAATTTCATTGATAAAGATGTGATATTCGACTATCAGGGGTGGACAAACACCGAAAAGGAAAAATGGGATTTCACTTCTTCGAGAGAGATTTTAAGGGTTGACAAACTTTGTTGAGGGACATTTCAGGGATTATCAAACATTCTAGAAACCAAATTCAAGAATAAGTAAACCCTCTATTTATCAAACGGGCTTAAGGGGTGGGAAAACCTCGTCGAGAGACATTTTAAAGGTTTGCAAACCTTGTAGAAACCCGATTCAAGTATAAATAAACTCTTATTTTTTCAAACGCACTTCAAAGATGGGCAACCCTCATTGAGGGACATTTCAAAGGTTGACAAACTTCGTAGAAATCCGATTTAAGGATAACTAAACCCTCGACTTTTCAAATAGACTTCAAGGGTGAGCAAACTTCATCGAGAGATATTTCAGGGGTTGACAAACTTCGTAGAGACATTTAGAAATTACAACTTTATTATATATAACAAGTTGAAATCTTTTTTTGTGATTTCTAACGCCAAATTTAACATTTTACGATAATTTTTGAAATGTCAAACGTCATATTTGACGTTCTAAAGTAATTTTTTTGCGGTTTTTAAAGTCAAATTTGACATTTTAAGATAATTTCTAAAGTATAAAACGTCAATTTTGACTTTTTAAAGTAACTTTCAAACCGTCAAACTTCAAAAGTGACAACTTAACCTAATTTGTAACATGTTAAACGTCAAATTTGATAATTTAAAAGAATTTTTATGATTCTAATGTCCAATTAGTCGTTATAAGATAAATTTTGAAATGTCAGACGTAAAATTTGACTTTTTAAAGTAATCTTTGTGATCTCAAATGCCAAATTTGACACTTTAAAGTAATCTTTGTAATCTCAAATGTCATATTTGACATTTTAAGGAAATTCTTAAATTGTCAAACGTCAATTTTCACATTTAAGGCAATTTTAGAAGTATCAAACCTTAAATTTGATATTTTAACGTAACTTTTGAAGTGTCAAACGTCAAATTTGACATTTCAAGATAATATTTGAAATGTTAAACATCAAACGTGATTTTATAAAGTAATTTTTGTGGTTTGAAATGTTATATTTGACATTTTAAAGACATTTTTAAAGTGTCAAACGTCAATTTACATAATTTAAAAGAGCCTTGGAAGTGTTAAACCTTAAATTTGACATTTAACAGTAGTTTTTGATGTGTAAAACGTAGAATTTGACAATTTCGAGCAATTCTTGTGGTCTTAGACGTTCAATTTGACAATTTAAAGTAGTTTTTGATGTGTGAAATGTCAAGTTTGACAATTAAAGACAACTTTTGAAATGTGAAATGTCAAAATTGACTATTTAAAAGAATTTTTGTGGTTTCAAACGTCAAATTTGATTTTATAAAGTAATTTTTTTGGTTTGAAATGTTATATTTGACATTTTAAAGACATTTTTAAAGTGTCAAACGTCAATTTACATAATTTAAAAGAGCCTTGGAAATGTTAAACCTTAAATTTGACATTTAACAGTAGTTTTTGATGTGCAAACCGTAAAATTTGACAATTTCGAGCAATTCTTGTGGTCTTAGACGTTCAATTTGACAATTTAAAGTAGTTTTTGATGTGTGAAATGTCAAATTTGACAATTAAAGACAACTTTTGAAATGTTAAATGTCAAAATTGACTATTTAAAAGAATTTTTGGGGTTTCAAACGTCAACTTTGATTTTATAAAGTAATTTTTGTGGTTTGAAATGTTATATTTGACATTTTAAAGACATTTTTAAAGTGTCAAACGTCAATTTACATAATTTAAAAGAGCCTTGGAAGTGTTAAACCTTAAATTTGACATTTAACAGTAGTTTTTGATGTGTAAAACGTAAAATTTGACAATTTCGAGCAATTCTTGTGGTCTTAGACGTTCAATTTGACAATTTAAAGTAGTTTTTGATGTGTGAAATGTCAAGTTTGACAATTAAAGACAACTTTTGAAATGTGAAATGTCAAAATTGACTATTTAAAAGAATTTTTGTGGTTTCAAACGTCAAATTTGATTTTATAAAGTAATTTTAGTGATTTGAAATGTTATATTTGACATTTTAAAGACATTTTTAAAGTGTCAAACGTCAATTTACATAATTTAAAAGAGCCTTGGAAGTGTTAAACCTTAAATTTGACATTTAACAGTAGTTTTTGATGTGTAAAACGTAAAATTTGACAATTTCGAGCAATTCTTGTGGTCTTAGACGTTCAATTTGACAATTTAAAGTAGTTTTTGATGTGTGAAATGTCAAGTTTGACAATTAAAGACAACTTTTGAAATGTGAAATGTCAAAATTGACTATTTAAAAGAATTTTTGTGGTTTCAAACGTCAAATTTGATTTTATAAAGTAATTTTTTTGGTTTGAAATGTTATATTTGACATTTTAAAGACATTTTTAAAGTGTCAAACGTCAATTTACATAATTTAAAAGAGCCTTGGAAATGTTAAACCTTAAATTTGACATTTAACAGTAGTTTTTGATGTGTAAAACGTAAAATTTGACAATTTCGAGCAATTCTTGTAGTCTTAGACGTTCAATTTGACAATTCAAAGTAGTTTTTGATGTGTGAAATGTCAAATTTGACAATTAAAGACAACTTTTGAAATGTGAAATGTCAAAATTGACTATTTAAAAGAATTTTTGTGGTTTCAAACGTCAAATTTGATTTTATAAAGTAATTTTTGTGGTTTGAAATGTTATATTTGACATTTTAAAGGCATTTTTAAAGTGTCAAACGTCAATTTACATAATTTAAAAGAGCCTTGGAAGTGTTAAACCTTAAATTTGACATTTAACAGTAGTTTTTGATGTGTAAAACGTAAAATTTGACAATTTCGAGCAATTCTTGTGATCTTAGACGTTCAATTTGACAATTTAAAGTAGTTTTTGATGTGTGAAATGTCAAGTTTGACAATTAAAGACAACTTTTGAAATGTGAAATGTCAAAATTGACTATTTAAAAGAATTTTTGTGGTTTCAAACGTCAAATTTGATTTTATAAAGTAATTTTTTTGGTTTGAAATGTTATATTTGACATTTTAAAGACATTTTTAAAGTGTCAAACGTCAATTTACATAATTTAAAAGAGCCTTGGAAATGTTAAACCTTAAATTTGACATTTAACAGTAGTTTTTGATGTGTAAAACGTAAAATTTGACAATTTCGAGCAATTCTTGTAGTCTTAGACGTTCAATTTGACAATTCAAAGTAGTTTTTGATGTGTGAAATGTCAAATTTGACAATTAAAGACAACTTTTGAAATGTGAAATGTCAAAATTGACTATTTAAAAGAATTTTTGTGGTTTCAAACGTCAAATTTGATTTTATAAAGTAATTTTTGTGGTTTGAAATGTTATATTTGACATTTTAAAGGCATTTTTAAAGTGTCAAACGTCAATTTACATAATTTAAAAGAGCCTTGGAAGTGTTAAACCTTAAATTTGACATTTAACAGTAGTTTTTGATGTGTAAAACGTAAAATTTGACAATTTCGAGCAATTCTTGTGATCTTAGACGTTCAATTTGACAATTTAAAGTAGTTTTTGATGTGTGAAATGTCAAATTTGACAATTAAAGACAACTTTTGAAATGTGAAATGTCAAAATTGACTATTTAAAAGAATTCTTGTGGTTTCAAACGTCAAATTTGATTTTATAAAGTAATTTTTGTGGTTTGAAATGTTATATTTGACATTTTAAAGACATTTTTAAAGTGTCAAACGTCAATTTACATAATTTAAAAGAGCCTTGGAAGTGTTAAACCTTAAATTTGACGTTTAACAGTAGTTTTTGATGTGTAAAACGTAAAATTTGACAATTTCGAGCAATTCTTGTGGTCTTAGACGTTCAATTTGACAATTTAAAGTAGTTTTTGATGTGTTTAATGTCAAATTTGACAATTAAAGACAACTTTTGAAATGTGAAATGTCAAAATTGACTATTTAAAAGAATTTTTGAGGTTTCAAACGTCAAATTTAACTTTTTAAAGTAATTTTAGTGATTTCGAATATCAAATTTGACATTTTAAAAATTGATTTTAACATTTAAACGTTAAAATTGATATTTTAAAAATGGATTTTGACATTTAAACGTCAAAATTGATATTTTAAAAATTGATTTTGATTTGTAAACGTTAAAAATTACACTTTAGAGATGAAAAGTGACGTTTAAACGTCAAAATTGACATTTTAAAAATTGATTTTGACAATTAAACATCAAAAGTGACATTTTAAACAGAAAGGCTAACGTTTAAACGTCAAAATTAACATTTTAAAAGCGAATTTTGATCTGTAACCGTCAAAATTGACATTTTGAAAATGAAATTTTTACATTTAAACGTCAAAATTGACATTTTAAAAATGGATTTTGACATTTAAACGTTAAAACTATCATTTTAAAGCTATTATTTACCAAGTTTACTTATAACTTTATTATATTAATTATAATTAGTTACAATTAATTAATTTATAATTATTTAGTTAATTTATAATTCAAATTATTATTAAACATACATAATTAATAAACAAGGACCTATAACTTTCATGTATCTTTCCCAAGTAGACTTAAAAATATCTTCTCGAATATCAATTTCTAAAGCACACTTAGTAAAAGCGTTTAAAAACATTTCCAAGTCTTTTAAAATCCAACCGCTTTGTTTCCAAATGTCTAATATTTGAGATAATTCCACGAATAAGTTTCTTAACTCTCTGGTTCGGTGTAAAGCCGTAGCTAGGGTTAAAATAGCTCTCGAGTAAGTTCTAAAGTTTCCGTCGAGTTCATTGTAACATTTTTGTAAAAGTACGGGTTTTAAACTTTGACAAACCAAGCTGAAAATAATTCAAAAAATTAATATTTGTCAAATTATTATTTATTATTATTATATTTATTATTATTATTACTGTTTATGTTCTTTTTCCTTATCTAATAATATTCTAAGTTCTCTCAAATCCGATAAAAACTCCTTATCCATCTCGATATCATAGAAATCAACCCCCGATGATGCCGTATAAGTCCAATTATTCATAATAGTCTCCGTACATTTCCTCAATGAATAGAAATTTAAATATTGCAACCTTCTTTTTGACGTTTCGAACCTTAAACAAGCTAAAAATACAACGCAAGCGTACTTTTTAGCTAATTCTTCGGGTAGAAAAAATGTGCTCATTATGTTTTGTACGATAGATCCAGGCATTTCTTCGACGGCTTTAAAAATACGTTTTACATTATCAAATTGACGCCTGTAAATAATTTTTTTATTATTCATTATTATATTATTTAATAATTCATTAAATATTAATTTTTAATTACCGGCAAGATTTTAAAGCAACTTTAGTTTTTTCAGAAACTTCGTCGAGATCTTTTCTATGTTTCGAAGATAATTTCTTTCCCAATAACTCCCTAACGACTACATCATCAAATTCATAATACTTTTCGATTAGTAATTTTCTCGTTTGCGGTTCGATTTGAAATTCTAATTGTTCTTGTAATTTATTTGGATTACTCAATAACTTTTCTAATAAGGAATACGTCCTATAATGATCCAAAACGTCACTAGCGATTAATTCTAAAGTAGCTCCGGTTTGTATTCCTAATCCACCTTGATTTAAAGCTTTTACTGCTTCGGTTGCTGATTAAATTAAGATTAGGTTAGTAAATTGAGGTTTATATTAAAATGATTCTTACCGGAAAGACCATCTATCCATAATTGATAAATTTCCGGATCGACTAAGGTGTAATTACTTATAAATACGTCGATTTCAGACATTAAAGAGGATTTATTAAGCTTTTTAAGTAAATTTTTGAGGTTTATTTTTAATCTTTGTTGACATTTCAAATTTGTGAGTTTAATAAGAGATGGTGTTACGTGAATGGTATTTAAACTTTTACGAGTGGTTCGAAACTCGGATATGAAAATATTAAATAGTCGAGTTTCAATATTATTATATACTAGAAATATCAATTTTGTTATTTTAACTGCCAATTTCTACTTAAAACTGTTAATTTCCATATTTTAAACGTCAAATTTTAACTGAAAACTATTGATTTTGATATTTTAAATGACAATTTTTACTGAAAACTGTTAGTTTTGATGATCTAAATGACAATTTTTAACTAAAACTGTTAACTTTGACATTTTAAACGTCAAATTTTAACTAAAAATGTTAATTTTGACATTTTAAATGACAATTTTTACTGAAAACTTAGTTTTGATGATCTAAATGACAATTTTTAACTAAAACTGTTAACTTTGACATTTTAAACGTCAAATTTTAACTAAAAATGTTAATTTTGATACTCGAAATATCAAATTTTAAGTAAAACTTTCAATTTTGACGTTTTAAGCGTCAATTCTCACTGAAAACTGTGAATTTTGACGATTTAAATAAACATCTTTAACTAAAACTGTCAATTTTGACATTTTAAACGTTAAATTTTAACTAAAGATGCCAATTTTAACGTTTTAAATGTCAATTTTTACTGAAAACTATTAATTTTGACGATTTAAATAAAAAATTTTAACTAAAACTCTCAATTTTGACATTTTAAATGTCAATTTTTACTGAAAACTGTTAGTTTTGATGATCTAAATGACAATTTTTAATTAAAACTGTTAACTTTGACATTTTAAACGTCAAATTTTAACTAAAAATGTTAATTTTGATATTCGAAATATCAAATTTTAAGTAAAACTGTCAATTTTAACGTTTTAAATGTCAATTCTTATTGAAAACTATGAATTTTAACGATTTAAATAAACATCTTTAACTAAAACTCTCAATTTTGACATTTTAAATGTCAATTTTTATTGAAAACTGTTAGTTTTGATGATCTAAATGACAATTTTTAACTAAAACTGTTAACTTTGACATTTTAAACGTCAAATTTTAACTAAAAATGTGAATTTTGATATTCGAAATATCAAATTTTAAGTAAAAATTTCAATTTTAACGTTTTAAATGTCAATTCTTATTGAAAACTATGAATTTTGACGATTTAAATAAACATCTTTAACTAAAACTGTCAATTTTGATATTTCAAACGTTAAATTTTAACTAAAAATGCCAATTTTAACGTTTTAAATGTCAATTTTTACTGAAAACTGTTAATTTTGACGATTTAAACAAAAAATTTTAACTAAAACTCTCAATTTTGACATTTTAAATGTCAATTTTTACTGAAAACTGTTAGTTTTGATGATCTAAATGACAATTTTTAACTAAAACTGTTAACTTTGACATTTTAAACGTCAAATTTTAACTAAAAATGTGAATTTTGATATTCGAAATATCAAATTTTAAGTAAAACTGTCAATTTTAACGTTTTAAATGTCAATTCTTATTGAAAACTATAAATTTTAACGATTTAAATAAACATCTTTAACTAAAACTCTCAATTTTGACATTTTAAATGTCAATTTTTATTGAAAATTGTTAGTTTTGATGATCTAAATGACAATTTTTAACTAAAACTGTTAACTTTGACATTTTAAACGTCAAATTTTAACTAAAAGCATTAACTTTGATGTTTTAAATGTCAAATTTTAACTAAGACTGCCAAATCTGACGTTTCAAGTGTTAATTCTTACTGAAAACTGTCAATTTTAATATTTTTAACGTCAAATTTGAACTAAAGTTGTCTATTTTAACGGTCTAAGAGTCAATTTTTAACAAAAAATGTTAATTTTGATATTTGAAATGTCAAGTTTTAAGTAAAGCTGTGAATTTTAACGTTTTAAATGTCAATTTTTACTGAAAATTGTCAATTTTGGCGTTTTAAATGACAATTTTTAATGAAAACTGTCAATTTTGGCGTTCTAAATGACAATTTTTTACTAAAACTGTCAATATTGACATTTTAAATGTCAATTTTTAAGTAAAAATGTTAATTTTTATATTTCAAACGTCAAATTTTAAATAAAAATGTTAATTTTGATATTTGAAATGTCAAATTTTAAATAAAGCTGTCAATTTTGGCGTTTTAAATGACAATTCTTCACTAAAACTTTCGATATTGACATTTTAAATGTCAAGTTTTAAGTAAAAATGTTAATTTTTATATTTCAAACGTCAAATTTTAAATAAAAATGTTAATTTTGATATTTGAAATATCAAGTTTTAAATAAAGCTGTCAATTTTGGCGTTTTAAATGACAATTTTTTACTAAAACTTTCAATATTGACATTTTAAATGTCAAATTTTAAGTAAAAATGTTAATTTTTATATTTCAAACGTCAAATTTTAAATAGAAATGTTAATTTTAATATTTGAAATGTCAAGTTTTAAATAAAGCTGTCAATTTTGGCGTTTTAAATGACAAGTTTTTACTAAAACTTTCAATATTGACATTTTAAATGTCAAATTTTAAGTAAAAATGTTAATTTTTATATTTCAAACGTCAAATTTTAAATAAAAATGTTAATTTTAATATTTGAAATGTCAAGTTTTAAATAAAGCTGTCAATTTTGGCGTTTTAAATGACAAGTTTTTACTAGAACTTTCAATATTGACATTTTAAATGTCAAATTTTAAGGAAAAATGTTAATTTTTATATTTCAAACGTCAAATTTTAAATAAAAATGTTAATTTTGATATTTGAAATGTCAAGTTTTAAATAAAGCTGTCAATTTTGGCGTTTTAAATGACAATTTTTTACTAAAACTGTCAATATTGACATTTTAAATGTCAAATTTTAAGTAAAAATGTTAATTTTTATATTTCAAACGTCAAATTTTAAATAAAAATGTTAATTTTGATATTTGAAATGTCAAGTTTTAAATAAAGCTGTCAATTTTGGCGTTTTAAATGACAATTTTTTACTAAAACTTTCAATATTGACATTTTAAATGTCAAATTTTAAGTAAAAATGTTAATTTTAATATTTGAAATGTCAAGTTTTAAATAAAGCTGTGAATTTTGACATTTTAAATGTCAATTTTTACTGAAAATTGTCAATTTTGGCGTTTTAAGTGACAATTTTTTACTAAAACTTTCAATATTGACATTTTAAATGTCAAATTTTAAGTAAAAATGTTAATTTTTATATTTCAAACGTCAAATTTTAAATAAAAATGTTAATTTTGATATTTGAAATGTCAAGTTTTAAATAAAGCTGTCAATTTTGGCGTTTTAAATGACAATTTTTTACTAAAACTTTCAATATTGACATTTTAAATGTCAAATTTTAAGTAAAAATGTTAACCTTTATGTTTCAAACGTCAAATTTTAAATAAAAATGTTAATTTTGATATTTGAAATATCAAGTTTTAAATAAAGCTGTCAATTTTGGCGTTTTAAATGACAATTTTTTACTAAAACTTTCAATATTGACATTTTAAATGTCAAATTTTAAGTAAAAATGTTAATCTTTATATTTCAAACGTCAAATTTTAAATAAAAATGTTAATTTTGATATTTGAAATGTCAAGTTTTAAATAAAGCTGTCAATTTTGGCGTTTTAAATGACAATTTTTTACTAAAGCTTTCAATATTGACATTTTAAATGTCAAATTTTAAGTAAAAATGTTAATCTTTATATTTCAAACGTCAAATTTTAAATAAAAATGTTAATTTTGATATTTGAAATGTCAAGTTTTAAATAAAGCTGTCAATTTTGGCGTTTTAAATGACAATTTTTTACTAAAACTTTCAATATTGACATTTTAAATGTCAAATTTTAAGTAAAAATGTTAGTTTTTATATTTCAAACGTCAAATTTTAAATAAAAATGTTAATTTTGATATTTGAAATGTCAAGTTTTAAATAAAGCTGTCAATTTTGGCGTTTTAAATGACAATTTTTTACTAAAACTTTCAATATTGACATTTTAAATGTCAAATTTTAAGTAAAAATGTTAATTTTTATATTTCAAACGTCAAATTTTAACTAAAAATGTTAATTTTGATATTTGAAATGTCAAGTTTTAAATAAAGCTGTCAATTTTGGCGTTTTAAATGACAATTTTTTACTAAAACTTTCAATATTGACATTTTAAATGTCAAATTTTAAGTAAAAATGTTAATCTTTATGTTTCAAACGTCAAATTTTAAATAAAAATGTTAATTTTGATATTTGAAATGTTAAGTTTTAAATAAAGCTGTCAATTTTGGTGTTTTAAATGACAATTTTTTAATAAAACTGTCAATATTGACATTTTAAATGTCAAATTTTAAGTAAAAATGTTAATCTTTATATTTCAAACGTCAAATTTTAAATAAAAATGTTAATTTTGATATTTGAAATGTCAAGTTTTAAATAAAGCTGTCAATTTTGGCGTTTTAAATGTCAATTTTTACTAAAAACTGTCAATTTTGGCGTTTTAAATAACAATTTTTTACTAAAACTGTCAATATTGACATTTTAAATGTCAAATTTTAAGTAGAAATGTTAATTTTTATATTTCAAACGTCAAATTTTAACTAACAATGTTAATTTTAATATTTGAAATGTCAAGTTTTAAATAAAGCTGTGAATTTTGACGTTTTAAATGTCAATTTTTACTAAAAACTGTCAATTTTGGCGTTTTAAATGACAATTTTTTACTAAAACTGTCAATATTGACATTTTAAATGTCAAATTTTAAGTAAAAATTTTAGTTTTTATATTTCAAACGTCAAATTTTAAATAAAAATGTTAATTTTCGTATATATAGGTTAGTTACTTTATTTTTATTTGATTTTTCTTAATTTGAAACAAGTATAAATAAATATTAAGGTATTTAAGGTATTAAATTTAAGTACAAATTTAAGATTATGTTAAATAATAGTCGTGAAGTTAGATTATAAGTTTTGAATCTAATTTCAAGTTGTTGGCCTCTTATCTAAATTTTTTCAATTCATTGTACACATTTTTTTTATAAATAACTTATTTATTATTGAACTACCGGACTTGTTTTTTTTATAACACACATTCGTTAGATGTTCCCAAACATCTTAATCGTCAGATAACGATAGAATCCGACGTCGAAAAGCGCGAGGAGTTCATGAAATCTTTAGATAATGCGGAGCCTCCGTTCCAACATAAATTTAGAGGTGACCTTTTGCGGACGACAGTGCACCGGAGCGAGTGAAAGGCGACGGAGCCGGTTCCGATTTTTTAACTTTAACCTCAATTTACAATCGGCGGTGCCTCCGGACGCGTTAACATTTATATTTAAGCGGAAAATTTAAATTAACTTTTAAATTTTATTTTTTTTAAGTTCCTTCATTTCAAAATAAGTAAATTTATATTTTTAATAATTGTAAAATATTTTAAATTCTTTAAAATTTCTTATAGATAAACAATGATAAAAGAAAGATCATCAACTCGGAGGTTTTACCGGGGCGAAAGCTCCGCAAATCTCCTCGCTTGTCTCGATAGGGGTTTACAAGCCGAAGAGGAGAACCGATGGACGTTCGAAGTCGCCTGGGAAGTCGCTAATAAAGTTGGAGGAATTTACACCGTTATTAGATCGAAAGCTTACGTTTCCACCGAAGAAATGGGCAATCAGTACTGTTTAATAGGACCTTATAAAGAAGCCACGGCTAGAACGGAGGTCGAAGAAGGCCCTTTAGATCCCCCGGCCTTGAACGACGCCGTTAGTATTTTAAGAAGCTCCGGTTTCAAGGTAAACGAACGTTTTAAAAAATATTTTGTGGTTTGGTAATTTTATATTGCAATTTTTTTAAGTAATAAATATTGCTAAAGTAGTATTTTTTAATTATTAAAGGTAATTACCGGTCGTTGGCTCGTCGATGGAAACCCACAACTTATTTTAATGGATATCGGATCGGCTGCTTGGAAATTGGATGAGTACAAGACGGAATTGTGGAATACGTGCAATATAGGAGTGCCACATTTAGATATCGAAACGAATGATGCTATTATTTTAGGTTTTATGGTTGCTGAATTTATAGGAGAGGTATAATCGATTAATGATTTATAATATCATTAATTAATCTTGTTTTGTATTTTTACCAGTTTTAAATGGTAACATTTACAACTAATTTTGACATAAGATATTCTACGTTTGTCTGACATCTTATTACATGTATTTTATATTATTTTAATTTTACAAATTTTAATGTGTTATTGTATTTTGAACTTTTAATGCTTGTCGAATCGAAATTTTAAACAATAACTTTCCAATTTACTATCTGAAGATAGCAAATAGCCAAAACTAGTAAACGTTACTAATTAAAACGAGTAAAAATACAAAATAAGAATTTATTAATTAAATAATCAATTAAAACTAACATTTTTCTTTTATACAAAATTTTTTAATTAAACCTAAAAGTATAAAAAATGTTTGTGAAATAAATTATAATGATTTTAGTTTAAGAAAATAGTTGAATCTGGTTATGGAGACTTCCAACCAAAGATCGTATCACATTTTCACGAATGGCAAGCGGGAATTGGATTGATAGTCTTAAGAACTCGTAAGATAAACGTTGCCACCGTGTTTACCACTCACGCTACTTTATTAGGAAGGTATCTTTGTGCGGGAAGTACTGATTTTTACAATAATCTTGATAGCGTAAGAGTGTTTTTTCTTTAAAATTTAAATTAAGGTGATTTAAAATGTTTATTTTTTAGTTTAATGTTGATGAGGAAGCCGGTAAAAGACAAATTTATCATCGGTATTGTTTAGAGAGGGCAGCTACGCATCTTTGTCATATTTTTACAACTGTATCGGATATTACAGGTAATTTTTAAGTATGGAATTTTGTTTGTTTGAATTAAAAAAATTTTTTTTGTTTGAATTAAAAAAATTTTTTTTGTTTGAATTAAAAAATTTTTTTTTGCTTGAATTAAAAAAAAATAATTTTTTTTGTTTGTAAAAGTCAAATTTATTTTAATTATTACTAAAAGAATTCAATTAAGAAAAAAAATTAAAGTTTTGAAGAATTTTTACCGAACCTAACTTTCAAAATTTGTGGGTGGCACTTCTAAAAACATAGTAAATCATTCAAGTTTATCAGAAAATCATCTAGAACAGCGGTGCACAACCTTTGCGATTATCGGGGGCCTCATAGCCTTTTCAAAATTTTTTTGCCGGGCCGAAAGAAAATCGAAATTGGTAAACTTGAATTAAATACCTAATAATAAACTATTTAATATTTTTATTTTAGAAAACAATAGAAACGAAGATTAACAAAACGTTAAAATACAAAATCACATTATTTATTTTACAATCAGTGCGATCCTTGACCTTGCACAGAGCTCGTTAGTTTATTAAAATCTATTTGGGATGGAGAAGAATATAAAGAAATTTTTAAAATATGCTCCAAATGTGAATCTGTGAGCCTATTTCTGTACTTATTTTTTAAATACTTTAAAGTCGAAAATGTCGATTCGCATAAGTACGTACTATTAAATAGTACAAGTAGTTTTTTTGGCAAAGTCTTTCATATTTTTAATCTGTTCACTTGAAAAATGGCGATAAAACTCAAGTAAATTGTTACAATTTAATCGAAAACATATTTTTGTGGTTTCATTGGTCTGTAGTTCTATTAATTCCATTTGCAAACAGGGCGGAACTTCATTTATCGGAAATTTGAAAGGATTTTAAAATAAGCTAATGTCTTTTTCCAAGTTCTTAAAATCTTGAAATCTAAATTCCAATTGTTGCTCTAGCAATCCTATGCAATTAAAGAAAAAGTCTTGTGGAAATGTATCGTGCAAATTTGGCTCGGAAAACAGAGAGGAACACATTGTTAAATGTGTAAAATTTTGTTCAACGACTTGTTGTTTAAATAACATTAATTTTTGTTTGAAAACCTTTACGTCAGCATACGTATTACTAATTATTTTCATTTTTCCTTGTAAACTAATGTTTAATTCTTTTAAATACGACTTGAGGTTACTTAATATACCAGCTTTCCATATCCAAATTGGATCGTTCAATTCAGTAAAATTTTTATTTTTTGTCTCCAAAAATGCTTCGTTTCATTTTTTAGTTGAAGAAATCTCATTAATACTTTGCCACGACTTAACAATCTAACATCTGCGTGAAACAAAACATCACCCCATTCAGATTCAATGCTTTCTAAAAATTCTTTAAATTCACGGTGATTTAATGCGTGTGCTCTAAAAAAATTTACAATCGTAACGATAGTTTTCATTACATCTTCGAAATTTAGTATCTTTGCCATTGGTGCCTGTTGTTGAATGATGCAGTGCAGAAAAAAAGGTTTTTCAGCACCAATGAATTCCATTTTTGATTTTATTCTTTCAACAGGACTATTTTTTGTGCCAGACATATTTCGGGCTCCATCTGTAGTGACATTAACCAGTTTATGCCAACTTAAGTTATCAACTGTCATTACTTTTTCTAAATTTTGAAATATATCTGCGCCAGTTGTTTTGCCTTTTATTGAACAAACATCAACAGTTCCTCAGTTATTCTTAAATTAGAATCTACTCCTCTTACAAAAATTAACAGCTGTGCAGTATCACTTCTATCTGTACTCTCACCTAATGCTAATGAAAACTTTTCAAAGTTATTTATTTGTTCCTTTAATAACAATTTTACTTCTTCACCAATTTGCTCAGTTCTTCGTGTAACTGTCATCCTGGAAAAAGGAAGATTTTTAAATAAATTTATTTTATTTGGACAAATTCCTTCAGCTTTTTACAATAAAATATCTTTTATTATTTCACCATCTAAAAATAATAAATCGGTGGTGGGCCGGATTAAATTTGTGTATGGGCCGGATTTGGCCCGGGGGCCGGAGGTTGAGCACCGCTGATCTAGAAAGATGAGGTTAATCGTCCAAAAGTTCAGAATTGTCTTGAAATACGAGAATAAACATTTCTAAGATGACTAAAATGTCTTCTAGAATTTTGAAACTTGTCAAAATTTATTATAAATAATCTAAAAAACTAGTTAGTCATTCAAAAGTCAGAGATTGTTTTTCTGGTCAAGAACTACCCACAAAATTTATGGTTAGTTCTTCTAAAATATGGAAAATCGTTCAAGTTTCCCAAAAATCTTGTAAAAAGATTAGTTTAATCGTCCAAAAGTTCAAAATTGTTTCGAAAGATGAGAAAAATTTTTGTAAGAGGACTAAAAAGTCTTCTAGAATTTTGAAACTTGTCAAAATTTATTATAAATAATCTAAAAAACTAGTTAGTCATTGAAAAGTCGGAGATTGTTTTTCTGCTCAGGAACTACCCACAAAATTTATGGTTAGCTCTTCTAAAATATGGAAAATCGTTCAAGTTTCCCAAAAATCTTGTAAAAAGATTAGTTTAATCGTCCAAAAGTTCAAAATTGTTTCGAAAGATGAGAAAAATTTTTGTAAGAAGACTAAAAAATCTTCTAGAATTTTGAAACTTGTCAAAATTTATTATAAATAATCTAAAAAACTAGTTAGTTATTCAAAAGTCAGAGATTGTTTTTCTGGTCAAGAACTACCCATAAAATTTATGGTTACCTCTTCTAAAATATGGAAAATCGTTCAAGTTTCCCTAAAATCTTGTAAAAAGATTAGTTTAATCGTCCAAAAGTTCAAAATTGTTTCGAAAGATGAGAAAAATTTTTGTAAGAGGACTAAAAAGTCTTCTAGAATTTTGAAACTTGTCAAAATTTATTATAAATAATCTAAAAAACTAGTTAGTCATTCAATAGTCAGAGATTGTTTTTCTGGTGAAGAACTACCCACAAAATTTATGGTTACCTCTTCTAAAATATGGAAAATCGTTCAAGTTTCCCAAAAATTTTGTAAAAAGATTAGTTTAATCGTCCAAAAGTTCAAAATTGTTTCGAAAGACGAGAAAAATTTTTGTAAGAGGACTAAAAAGTCTTCTAGAATTTTGAAACTTGTCAAAATTTATTATAAATAATCTAAAAAACTAGTTAGTCATTCAATAGTCAGAGATTGTTTTTCTGGTCAAGAACTACCCACAGAATTTATGGTTACCTCTTCTAAAATATGGAAAATCGTTCAAGTTTCCCAAAAATCTTGTAAAAGGATTAGTTTAATCGTCCAAAAGTTCAAAATTGTTTCGAAAGACGAGAAAAATTTTTGTAAGAGGACTAAAAAGTCTTCTAGAATTTTGAAACTTGTCAAAATTTATTATAAACAATCTAAAAAACTAGTTAGTCATTCAAAAGATTCAGAGATTGTTTTTCTGGTCAAGAACTACCCATAAAATTTATGGTTACCTCTTCTAAAATATGGAAAATCGTTCAAGTTTCCCAAAAATCTTGTAAAAAGATTAGTTTAATCGTCCAAAAGTTCAAAATTGTTTCGAAAGATGAGAAAAATTTTTGTAAGAGGACTAAAAAGTCTTCTAGAATTTTGAAACTTGTCAAAATTTATTATAAATAATCTAAAAAACTAGTTAGTCATTCAAAAGTTAGAGATTGTTTTTCTGATCAAGAACTACCCACAAAATTTATGGTTACCTCTTCTAAAATATGGAAAATCGTTCAAATTTCCCAAAAATCTTGTAAAAAGATTAGTTTAATCGTCCAAAAGTTCAAAATTGTTTCGAAAGATGAGAAAAATTTTTGTAAGAGGACTAAAAAGTCTTCTAGAATTTTGAAACTTGTCAAAATTTATTATAAATAATCTAAAAAACCAGTTAGTCATTCAAAAGTCAGAGATTGTTTTTCTGGTCAAGAACTACCCACAAAATTTATGGTTACCTCTTCTAAAATATGGAAAATCGTTCAAGTTTCCCAAAAATCTTGTAAAAAGATTAGTTTAATCGTCCAAAAGTTCAAAATTGTTTCGAAAGATGAGAAAAATTTTTGTAAGAGGACTAAAAAGTCTTCTAGAATTTTGAAACTTGTCAAAATTTGTTATAAATAATCTAAAAAACTAGTTAGTCATTCAATAGTCAGAGATTGTTTTTCTGGTCAAGAACTACCCACAAAATTTATGGTTACCTCTTCTAAAATATGGAAAATCGTTCAAGTTTCCCAAAAATCTTGTAAAAAGATTAGTTTAATCGTCCAAAAGTTCAAAACTGTTTCGAAAGATGAGAAAAATTTTTGTAAGAGGACTAAAAAGTCTTCTAGAATTTTGAAACTTGCCAAATTTATTATAAATAATCTAAAAAACTAGTTAGTCATTCAAAAGTCGGAGATTGTTTTTCTGGTCAAGAACTACCCACAAAATTTATGGTTACCTCTTCTAAAATATGGAAAATCGTTCAAGTTTCCCAAAAATCTTGTAAAAAGATTAGTTTAATCGTCCAAAAGTTCAAAATTGTTTCGAAAGACGAGAAAAATTTTTGTTAGAGGACTAAAAAGTCTTCTAGAATTTTGAAACTTGTCAAAATTTATTATAAATAATCTAAAAAACTAGTTAGTCATTCAAAAGTTAGAGATTGTTTTTCTGATCAAGAACTACCCACAAAATTTATCGTTAGCTCTTCTAAAATATGGAAAATCGTTCAAGTTTCCCAAAAATCTTGTAAAAAGATTAATTTAATCGTCCAAAAGTTCAAAATTGTTTCGGAAGATGAGAAAAATTTTTGTAAGAGGACTAAAAAGTCTTCTCGAATTTTGAAACTTGTCAAAATTTATTATAAATAATCTAAAAAACTAGTTAGTCATTCAATAGTCAGAGATTGTTTTTCTGGCCAAGAACTACCCACAAAATTTATGTTTAGCTCTTCTAAAATATGGAAAATCGTTCAAGTTTCCCAAAAATCTTGTAAAAAGATTTGTTTAATCGTTCAAAAGTTCAAAATTGTTTCGAAAGATGAGAAAAATTTTTGTAAGAGGACTAAAAAGTCTTCTAGAATTTTGAAACTTGTCAAAATTTATTATAAATAATCTAAAAAACTAGTTAGTCGTTCAAAAGTCAGAGATTGTTTTTCTGGTCAAGAACTACCCACAGAATTTATGGTTACCTCTTCTAAAATATGGAAAATCGTTCAAGTTTCCCAAAAATCTTGATTAGTTTAATCGTCCAAAAGTACAAAATTGTTTCGAAAGATGAGAAAAATTTTTGTAAGATGACTAAAAAGTCTCTAAATTTTCAATCAACAAATTATAAATTGATTGGGCTTCTTTTGCTTGGATTTCTTTTAGTAATAATTAAATATCTTCAACTTTTATCAACTTAAAAAATTGTCTTTTATGAAAAACAGAACCATCCTTTACATATCTAACTACAATGCAAAGATGTTTTTGGGTCGAAAAATCAGTAGATTTATCGATTATTATTGAAAATTTCTTACTAACTAAATGTTCACAGACGTTCTTGAAATTTTCATCACCAGTGACATTGTTGATTATGTTTGTTGTCTTGGTCCTTGCACAAGCTAGTCCTTTTGCGATCTTTGAATCTGGAAATGCTGAAGCACATAGCTTGGGCAAATGATCCATTAATATTATTGGCAAATTATGTTCTGCCACCAGAGTACATAACCTGATCTCAGTTATAACAATGAAATTCGATTAGTTTTTGGTAATATATAGGAAGTAAAGAGTAAACATTTTAAAGTAATCAAGTAATAAAGAAATAGCTTCTTTAATATTGTGGTCTAGTTGAACTTTAATTCTTTGTAAATGAAGTTTAGTAAGTCCATGTTTTATGAAACTATCTTTTCCACTGGAAATATTTAAGTCTGTATCGCAGCAAATCAAGGATTTATTATAAACAATTAAAGAAAAAAACTAATTAGTCATTCAAAAGTCAGAGATTTCTTTCAAAACATTTGGAAATTGTTTAAAAAGGTTAAAAAGCTGTCCAGAAAAACATATCAATGGTCTCAAATCAATACCTCATAAGTTCGAAAATTGTTATTCTCAAATTTAAACGTTTTCCAATAATTCATTAGAATTAGAGGCACTTGAGGCATTTGAGAATTCTAATTAATTGGAAAATGTTTAAATTTGAGAATAGCAATTTTCGAACTTACAAGGTATTGATTTGAGACCATCGATATAAGTTTCTCTGGACAAGAATTTACCACAATATTTATGGTTAACTCTTCTAAAACATAGAAAATCCTTCAAGTTTACCAAAAAACCATCTAAAAAGATTCTAAAATTGAATCGTATTGCACCATATAGAGTATTCCAAGGTCAAAACCAGTGACTTACTTCTGTAATGTTTCCAAAAATTGATACAACACAAAATCCAAATATTGCTTTTCCACTTAATCATAGGCGGGTGAACACAAGGGGCATGAAATTTTCTGATGTAATTTCATTTTATTGCTCTTGGGTTACGTTTTGACACATTCTTTTAATTAAATTAACTCTTTTATGAAGACTCTAAGAACTCTTTTATGCATCTTATAGATGCATGGTTGCAACCTTTAGATGCATGTATTTAAACATTTTAATTTATTTGAATTAGAGTTGACACAAAAATAGTTTGGTTGCTGCAGAATGTAGCAGGAGGATGTCAAGATGCCATCCGGTAAATATAAAAATTCCTAACGATGCCAATGAATCACTAGTTTTAGCTTTGGAATATTCTGTAGAACCCAGAAATAAAATCAAACCGAGTACCTTTCATTTAAAAGATTGCAACTTAATTATAAGTATGAATTGCACGAAAATTATATTATTAAAGCTATAATCAAACCAACAAGTTCAACATTTTTAATATTTCTTTCAGTTTGGCGTTTTAGCTGTCAAATTTGACATTTAAGCTGTCAGTCTGACGTTTGACCTGTCAAATTTGATGTTTTTATTGTAAACTTGACATTTTTATTGTCAAATTTGACGTTTTAATTGTTAACCTGATATTTTTACTGTCAAATTTGACGTTTAAACTGTGAGCTTGGCGTTTTAGCTGCTAAATTTGACGTTTTTTATTATTAACTTGACATTTCTACTGTCAAATTTAATGTTTAAACTGTAAATCTGACGTTTGAGCTGTCAAATTTGATCTTTTAATCGTTAACTTGACATTTCTACTGTCAAATTTAATATTTAAACTGAATCTGACGTTTAAGCTGTCAAATTTGATGTTTTTATTGTTAACCTGACATTTTTACTGTTAAAATTGACGTTTAAACTGTCAGCTTGGCGTTTTAGCTGCTAAATTTGACGTTTTTTATTATTAACTTGACATTTCTACTGTCAAATTTAATGTTTAAACTGTAAGTTTGACGTTTGAGCTGTCAAATTTGATCTTTTAATTGTTAACTTGACATTTCTACTGTCAAATTTAATATTTAAACTGAATCTGACGTTTAAGCTGTCAAATTTGATGTTTTTATTAATTTGACCTTTTAATTATTAACTAGTTTTAATGAAATTTCTATAAAATAAATTGTAATTTTGATGTATTTTTAAAATGTTTCTAACAAAAAAAATTCTATTTTAGGTTACGAAGCTGAACATCTTTTAAAAAGAAAACCGGATCAAATCACACCAAACGGTCTAAACGTAAAAAAATTCAGCGCGTTGCACGAATTTCAAAATCTTCACGCGATTTCCAAGGAGAAAATCCACGAATTCGTTCGCGGACATTTTTCGGGAAATTACGATTTCGACTTGGATAAAACCCTTTACTTTTTCATCGCCGGTCGTTACGAATTTGGGAATAAAGGTGCTGATATTTTCATAGAAGCTCTCGCTCGGTTAAATCATTACTTAAGATCGTCTCATCCCGATGTAACCGTCGTCGCGTTTTTAATATTCCCGGCTAAAACGAATAATTTCAACGTGGAATCTTTACGTGGACACGCTATAACGAAAGGTTTAAGAGATACGATAAGCGATATCCAACAAAAAATCGGAAAGAGGATGTATGAGATTTGTTTAAGCGGAAGAGTACCCGATTCTAAAGAGTTATTAGAAAAAGAGGAGATAGTTAGGTTGAAGAGGTGTATTTATTCTCAACAACGCGATGGTTTACCACCGATTACAACTCATAATGTAATCGACGATTGGAACGATCCGGTTTTAAACGCCATAAGAAGATGTAATTTGGTTAATATGTCACAAGATCGGGTTAAAATCGTCTTCCACCCGGAATTTTTAAGCTCGACAAATCCCTTATTTGGCTTAGATTACGAAGAATTCGTTCGTGGATGTCATTTAGGAGTGTTTCCTAGTTATTACGAACCGTGGGGTTACACTCCTGCCGAATGTACGGTTATGGGAATCCCAAGCATAACCACAAATTTATCCGGATTTGGTTGTTTTATGCAAGAGCACATCGCCGATCCTATGTCTTATGGAATTTACGTCGTCGATCGAAGATTCATCTCTTTAGAAGATTCCGTCCAACAGTTAGCACGTTACATGTACGATTTCGCTAGATTAAGTCGCCGACAAAGGATTATTCAACGTAACCGAACCGAGAGGTTAAGCGATTTATTAGATTGGCGCAATTTGGGGATTTACTATCGAGAGGCTCGTATGAAAGCTTTAAAAACCGTTTTTCCCGATTACAAAGGGGACGTTTATCCGAGTATCGGTGCGATTAATTATCCGAAACCGATTTCCGAACCGTCAAGTCCCAGTTCGAGTAGGGTTACAACTCCGGCGGCTTCTATTCACGGAAGCGATGATGAAACAGATTCCGTTGATGAAGAACAAGAGTTGGAAGAGTTACGCGTTGGACAGGAATAAAGACAGTATTAATTTTTTTTTTTCATACAATCATCATAAGAAAAAAATAAGAACAAAAATCTTTTCTTTTTGTGTTTTTTTAATGTTTTCAATCTTAAAAGTAAATATAAAGTTTGATCAATAAATTCTCTTAGGAATCATGGTAAGTTTACACGTACACATTTTATTTTTAAGTTCCTTTAAAAATATACTATAAAATTTTTATTAGAAATCGTTAAAAAAAAATTAAATTTCTTTTAATTTAAATAATAATATGATTCATATATCTTAAATAATTTTAATGTTATTGAGGTTTTTAACCTTAAAAACATTTAAAGGTCGGTTATCTTAAAAATTTTATTAAATTAAATTAAATTTCAATCATTAGCTTTGTTCGTTGGGTTAAAACTTGCACCTATCACACCTGGCAAACCAAGTGGGACGCTGAAATTAGAGGAAGGTGGACGGCAAGGTTAATACCGGATGTTAAGATTTGGAGTGATCGGCATCACGGAGAGGTGGGTTACTACCTGACCCAGTTTCTCACTGGCCACGGATATTTCATGAAATATTTACACACAATCAGAAAAAAAGATACTTCAACCTGTATTTTTGCGGACTTAGAAATCGATGACGTCGAACATACATTTTTTCATTGAGTCACTGGAGACTGGAAAGAGCGCAATTGACTACCAAGGTGGGGGCTTTGACTCCGGACAATGTCGTGGCCAAGATGCTGGATGACCAAGAGACGTGGAACACGATAGTTGGCTTTGTCACTGGAATACTCAAGGCGAAGAAACGGGCTATGGATGCACTGTTGCCATGAACCTCCATAAGTCTGACAGACGCATAGAGAAGAGAAACCCATGTAGGCTCAGGAGCCCCCCTTTCAACGGGGCAGATAGGCTGAAGCCGTGAAACACTGGAGAGAGATGATGAGAGACATGATGACTCCCGACTTTGGTTCTTTGAAGTTATACCTTCTTGGTGGTCCCAAGGGAAGAAGACGGGGGAACTTATTATTGTGTATTTGAACACGACGGTTCATACTTTTAAAAATAATAATAAAACTTGCACTGCACTAACTTACGCTATGGTGCAAAGGTGCAGTTTCGTACAGTAATTTTTTTTCGTAATTTGGTGCTCTTTAGTTCATGTATGTGAAGTGTGATCTAACGAACGCATTTGTAACCAAAATTTAATAATGCACTGAACTGCTAAGTTCAAGCAGTGCAGTCCCAACGAACAAAGCTATTTAACCAAATTCAATTTCAACCAAATTTTATTAACACTTTGTTGACCGGCAATTTTACGTAGAAACTATGTCATGTCACCGCAATGTGACATAACTAGTGCTGTGACGACGAGTTAACTCGTCACCGGTCAGCAACGTTTGGATATGAAATGACGAGTTATCTCGTCACCGGTCAACAAGGTGTTAACCATCCGTGTGTACACTGGGTCTTTGAAGGAACAGTCAAAATTTCCGTTTTTCTGACGATTCAGACGATTGTTTCATTTTTATTGACAACAGTTTTAAATTTTTGAATTTGGTAATTGCTCGGTCATGTAGTAGACGCTTCAGTAAGTAACTCAGAATTTTTATAGAATTTTTGAAAGCCTAGAAAACTTTGAAAACTTTCTCAATCAATAACTCAAAAAATATAGTACCGTGCGTTCAGAAATAATTGTAGATCGTTTGAATTTGGCGCGCTATAGATTAATTTTTAAAGTTAGTATAAATACAATAATGTTAATCATATCTCATAGGCGTGTCATGGAAAATATCGAAAGCTATCATAAGTTGTCAAAAAACCGTAAGACAAAGGTATTTTATTGAATTTATTGACCAATGCCATTGCAATTGATATCCGATCTCCAATAATTATGAGTATATACTCTTTTCGCGGAAAGATGTCTCATGCGTCATTAATTAATTATATTATCCTAGACTACTATTTTCGGTTTTCGTCTCTATCTGACATATATGATTAAATAAAGAAAAAAATATTTGACATATGTCGAGAAAACGGTGACAAGTAATGACGCATGAGACATCTTTCCGCGAAAAGAGAGTATGTGCATATACACTTAATACTGAAAAGGATGCATCATGAATAAATCCGGCTACGCCACTGATATGCAAGATACGACGTAGGTAATTCACAGGTAACAATATTGACCATCGAAAATCACTAAATTACGAGCGCGCCAAATTCAAACGATCTACAATCATTTCTGAACGCACGGTATAAAATCGCCGGGTTAATTTTGTCACCTATCACTTGTCAATTTAACTTTAACATCTCAAATCCCAACTCTATTTGAATTCCCTTCCATTTAATTCACTCCCAATCCATTTCAAATGACTAAAAGTAAAGTAGTTATATCGGATGAAGTTGCAATTTCACAACCTGATGAACCGTCAGAACCGGTTCAAGAAACGGAACCGAATCAAGAACAAGACGGAACCGAATCAAAACCGCCCGAAGGAAAAGAAGGTGATGAAGAGACCCCCGTTGAAAAAATTAAAAAAGGCGGGAAGAAGAAAAAGAAAATAGATATTATGAGTGACGATCCGATTAAATTTAAAAGCGTTTCGTTTGAAACGGCTTTAACCGTTGAGGAAAAAATGGAAAAGAAAAAAGAGAAATTAGCGGCTAAAAAAGGTGGGAAGAAGAAAAAGAAAGATGATGGGGAAAAAGTTGAAGAAAAACCTGGTGAAGTTATTGAAGAAGAAGATAAAAAAGAAGAAGAAAAGCCACCGGGAGAAAATTTAGAAGGGATTATTATAGCCGAGGCTGTTTTACAAAGAAGATCTACGATCGATGCGGGACAAATGAAGAAAAAAGGGAAGAAGAAAGGAAAAGGTAAAGATAAAGATGTAGAAGAAAAAACGAAAAGTAAAGAAAAAATTAAAAGTAAAAAAATTAAAAGCGAAGAAAAATTATCGAAGGAGGAAAGTAAAGAAATTAAAAAATCTAAAAAGAAGAAAAGTAAATCTAAACTGAGTATAACAGAAGGTCAATCTGAAAGTAAAATCGATCAAGTAACCGAAAGTAAAGAAGAAATTAAAGATGATAAAGAAGAAATTAAAGATAAGGAAGAAATTAAAGATAAGGGAGAAATTAAAGATAAGGGAGAAAAAGAAGAAGACAAATCTAAAAAGAAAAAGTCCAAATCTAAATCTCAAGTTGCAATTAAAGAAGAAGCAACAAGTAAAGAAGAAATCGGGGGTGAAATTGGGGAAAAAGCCGAAGAAAAATCTAAAAAGAAAAAGGCAAAATCTAAATCTCAAATAAATTTGGAAGATAAACCGTCTAAAAGTGATGCGAATGTTGGAAAAAAACGTCGGAGGAAAACGTTATCCGGGGAAGAATCTAAAAGTTTTCAAGGGTTGAAAGAAACCGGGAGTGCTTTTGGAAGGTCGAGATTAACTATGAGAAGTTCTATTTTTTCCGCTTATTCTGAAGTAAGACTCTAAAATGAATTAATTTCATTTTATTTATTATTTTTTTTATTTATTTTTTTTAATTTTTTTAATTTATTTGATTTATTTTTTTAATTTATTTTATTTTTTTAATTTATTTTTTTTACTTTATTAAGGGGAGATATCAGTGTGAAAAAAAAATATTCGATTTTTTTTTCTTGCTTAAATAGTTAGTTTTGTCCTTTAAGAATATGCCTACAAAATGTTTAAACAATATTCGGCTTAGAAGTATTCGAAATTGGCGTCAAGCGTCGACGCTTTCAGAGTAGTCTATAGAAGACTGTGTTTTTGTGGCGCCCAAGTAGTCAAAACAGCTGCTAATTTGGTTACTATCATATTCAACGATAGTCAGGTGGATTTGTTGAATGTTGTTGAGGACTTGGGAACCTCCATCGGCGAGAAACTGTTCAATTATTGCCACGAAATCGACCGAAAACGTATCGAGGACGCCGAACGCTACTCTTTAAACCGACGTGAGGAAGAGGAAATGTTATTGTTGGACGCAGATGAACTTCTATATGGTCCAGGGATAGCAGAATAATCGGTAAGAACTTGTTTTATATTAATATTCAAGTTACATCATTCAATTTTATCCTCTCAAAACTTTAAACTCGTTTTTCTCGAAACCATGTTTTTTTACCTGGTTGACAGCATTACTCTGTTAAATTTTGTCCAATCGACTTTATTCAACATGGATTCTCTTCAGAAAACTTATCTCTATCGTTGCATCGTAGAGGTTTTTTTTTAAATTGTTAATTTTTTTTTATTCACGATTTACTGCAAAATTTTCGTGTAAAATCCGAATTTTTTTTTTTAATGGCCACCATTTCTTTTTAAATCAAAATTTTCAAATTTTCTACGATGCTGCGATAGCTATACTATTATAATTTAATAATCTTTTCGAATTTTTCATTTCAGATGCTTGCTGTGGCTCTAATGTTGTCAACCGTCGGAAGGTCTTTTTTCTGAGACGTCATTTTACGGCTGCTCCCCTGCTTCATAGATTGTAATATAAATTCGAAGAAAATTTCCTTGCATACTTTAATGCTTCAATAATTAATAGACAAAATCCCATATAATTTGATACAGCCGTTTAAAAGAAAAAAAAATCCCAAAAAAACACTTAATTTTTCAGCCTCTCACACTGATATCTCCCCTTAATTGAATTTATTTTTTTAAATGGTAATTTTTGTTTTATTTTCTTAGAGTTTATATTCATTTGAAAGTTATGATAGTGATGAAAGAGATGAAGACGAAGAAAAAGAAACTAAAGCTGATAAACGAAAGAAACAAAAAGGAAAAAAGGGTAAAAAAGGTGTTAAAGAGGAAAAGGAAGAAAAAGCCGAAATAGTCGAAGAAAAATCGGTCGTTAAAGAAGCGGAAGTTAAGGAAGAAAAGGGGAAGAAAAAAGGGAAGAAAAAGAAGGATGAAAAGGTCGAGGAGGAAGATGACGTTATGGCTCAAATTATGGCTATGAAAAGAGAAGCTGATAAATCTGTCGGAGGTATAAATAAAAAAATATATATTTTTTTCTTTAATTTGATTTTTATTTTATAAATTTATTCCTACTTTAGCTATTCCTACCGAACCTTCCGAACCAGAATCCAAAAAAAGTAAAAAGGTATTAAAATTATTATTTTTTTTAATTAAATTTTAATTTGTTTTAATTTTTTTATTTTAAAGTAATTGATAAAACCAAAGAATTTAATTATTATTTAATCGAATTTAACCCCAAAATTTTTTGCACTCATGCGTTAAATAAATGAATGAAATTTGAAAATTTTATATAAAATTAGACCAAGTTCAATGATTTTAGATAATTTTATATAAAATTTTAAACGAAATTCGATGATTTTAGGAAATTTTAGACGAAATTTCATGGTTTTTGACTAAATTAAGTTATTTTTTTAATGAAATTTTAAAACTTTGGATTAAAGTAGACAAAATTTAGCAACTTTAGACAATTTTATACGAAATTGGATGAAATTTTAAGCGAAATTCGATGATTTTAGGAAATTTTAGACGAAATTTCATGGTTTTACACTAAATTAAGTTATTTTTTTAATGAAATTTGAAAATTGTAGATGAAATTAAACCGAATTCAGTGTCTTCAGTTTTATACGAAATTGGGTGAAATTTTAGATGAAATTCGTTAATTTAAGAAAATTTTTTTGGACAAAATTTGACGATTTTAGAAAATTTTATTTTTTTTTAATGAAATTTGAAAGTTTTAGATAAAATTAGACGAAATTTAGGAACTTTAGTAAATTTTATACAAAATTTTAAACGAAATTGGATGAAATTTTAATCGAAATTGGATAATTTTAGGAAATTTTAGACGAAATTTCATAATTTTAAACTAAATTTCTTATTAAAACTTATTTTCTTAATGAAATTTAAAAATTTTAGATGAAATTGAGCAACTTTAGACAATTTTATACAAAATTTTAAACGAAATTTGATAAAATTTTAATCGAAATTGGATGATTTTAAGAAATTTTAGACGAAACTTCATGGTTTTTGATTAAATTAAGTTATTTTTTTTAATGAAATTAAACGAAATTTAGGAACTTTAGTCAATTTTATACAAAATTTTAAACGAAATTGGATGAAATTTTAATCGAAATTGGATAATTTTAGACGAAATTTCATAATTTTAAACTAAATTATTTTCTTAATGAAATTTGAAAATTTTAGATGAAATTTCTTAACTTTAGACAATTTTATACAAAATTTTAAACGAAATTTGATGAAATTTTAATCGAAATTGGATGATTTTAAGAAATTTTAGACGAAATTTCATGGTTTTAGACTAAATTAAGTTATTTTCTTAATGAAATTTGAAAGTTTTAGGTGAAATTAGACCAAATTTAACAACTTTAGATAATTTTATACGAAATTTGATGAAATTTTAAACGAAATTCGATGATTTTAGGAAATTTTAGACGAAATGTCATAATTTTAGGCTAAATTAAGTTCTTCTTTAATGAGTTCTTAAGTTCTTTTAATGAAATTTGAAAATTGTAGATGAAATTAAACCGAATTCAGTGTCTTCAGTTTTATACGAAATTGAGTGAAATTTTAAATGAAATTCGTTAATTTAAGAACATTTTTTTGGACAAAATTTGACGATTTTAGAAAATTTTAGACAAAATTTCATTATTTTAAGTTCAATTAAGTGATTTTTAAATGAAATTTGAAAACTTTAGATTAAATTAGACGAAATTTAGTAACTTTAGACAATTTTATATGAAATTTGATGAAATTTTAAACGAAATTCGATGATTTTAGGAAATTTTAGACGAAATTTCATAAATTTAGACTAAATTAAGTTATTTTCTTAATGAAATTTGAAAATTTTAGATGAAATTAGACGAAATTTAACAACTTTAGATAATTTTATACGAAATTTGATGAAATTTTAAACGAAATTCGATGATTTTAGGAAATTTTAGACGAAATGTCATAATTTTAGGCTAAATTAAGTTCTTTTTTTAATGAAATTTGAAAATTGTAGATGAAATTAGACCGAATTCAGTGTCTTCAGTTTTATACGAAATTAGGTGAAATTTTAGATGAAATTCGTTAATTTAAGAAAATTTTTTTGGGCAAAATTCGACGATTTTAGAAAATTTTAGACAAAATTTCATTATTTTAAGCTCAATTAAGTGATTTTTAAATGAAATTTGAAAACTTTAGATTAAATTTGACGAAATTTAGTAACTTTAGACAATTTTATATGAAATTTGAGGAAATTTTAAACGAAATTCGATGATTTTAGGAAATTTTAGACAAAATTTCATAATTTTAGGCTAAATTAAGTTCTTTTTTTAATGAAATTTGAAAATTGTAGATGAAATTAGACCGAATTCAGTGTCTTCAGTTTTATACGAAATTGGGTGAAATTTTAGATGAAATTCGTTAATTTAAGAAAATTTTTTTGGACAAAATTTGACGATTTTAGAAAATTTTAGACAAAATTTCATTATTTTAAACTCAATTAAGTGATTTTTAAATGAAATTTGAAAACTTTAGATTAAATTAGACGAAATTTAGTAACTTTAGACAATTTTATATGAAATTTGATGAAATTTTAAACGAAATTCGATGATTTTAGGAAATTCTAGACGAAATTTCATAATTTTAGACTAAATTAAGTTATTTTCTTAATGAAATTTGAAAGTTTTAGATGAAATTAGACGAAATTTAACAACTTTAGATAATTTTATACGAAATTTGATGAAATTTTAAACGAAATTCGATGATTTTAGGAAATTTTAGACGAAATTTTATGGTTTTACACTAAATTAAGTTATTTTTTTTTAATGAAATTTGAAAATTATAGATGAAATTAAACCGAATTCAATGTCTTCAGTTTTATACGAAGTTGGGTGAAATTTTAAATGAAATTCGTTAATTTAAGAAAATTTTTTTGCACAAATTTTACGATTTTAGAAAATTTTAGACAAAATTTCATAATTTTAAGCTCAATTAAGTGATTTTTAAATGAAATTTGAAAACTCTAGATTAAATTAGACGAAATTTAGTAACTTTAGACAATTTTATATGAAATTTGATGAAATTTTAAACGAAATTCGATGATTTTAAGAAATTTTAGACGAAATTTCATAAATTTAGACTAAATTAAGTTATTTTCTTAATGAAATTTGAAAATTTTAGATGAAATTAGACGAAATTTAACAACTTTAGATAATTTTATACGAAATTTGATGAAATTTTAAACGAAATTCGATGATTTTAGGAAATTTTAGACGAAATGTCATAATTTTAGGCTAAATTAAGTTCTTTTTTTAATGAAATTTGAAAATTGTAGATGAGATTAGACCGAATTCAATGTCTTCAGTTTTATACGAAATTGGGTGAAATTTTAGATGAAATGCGTTAATTTCAGAAAATTTTTTTGGACAAAATTTGACGATTTTAGAAAATTTTAGACAAAATTTCATAATTTTAAGCTCAATTAAGTGACTTCTAAATGAAATTCGACAATTTTAGAAAAATTTCGATGATTTTCGAACATTTTAGACGAAATTTCATAATTTTAGACTAAATTGAGTTATTTTTTTAATGAAATTTGAAAATTGTAGACGAAATTCAGTATCTTCAGTTAATTTCAAAAAAATTTTTGGACAAAATTCGACGATTTTAGAAAATTTTAGACAAAATTTCATAATTTTAAGCTCAATTAAAGTGACTTTTAAATGAAATTCAACAATTTTAGAAAAATTTCGACGATTTTCGAACATTTTAGACGAAATTTCATAATTTTAGACTAAATTGAGTTATTTTTTTAATGAAATTTGAAAATTGTAGACGAAATTCAGTGTCTTCAGTTAATTTCAAAAAAATTTTTGGACAAAATTCGACGATTTTCGAACATTTTAGACGAAATTTCATAATTTTAGGGCATTAAATGATTTCTTTAACGAAATTCAACAAATTTTTGGAAAAAATTTGACAAAATTCAATAATTTTAGAGAATTTTATAAACATTTCGATAGTTAGTTTTATTTATAACAATTTAATGACGATTTTTGTATTAAATTGAACTTAAATTAAAAATTCTATTTTTAACTAAAAAAAGAAATTTGAATTAAAAAAAATTTCCTATAGAATTTTAAAAAAGAAGCAAAAACTTAATTTGTCAAACGTGAGAGGATAAATAACAAAACATTTTTGTCGCTTTCGGAACCTCCTCCTCCTCCAACACAAGTTTTAGGAGGGGTTCCAAAATATTTGCCGATTCAAGAACCCTCCTGGAACGCAGGTTCGAAGAGGTTCTTGAATCGGCAAATACATACTACTTTTTTTTAAATATTTGACTAAAAAAAATTAACTTAAAAAGATCTTTAAATTGTCTTTCAATTAATGATTTTTTTTCAAGCCGAAAAAACTGTCGAAGAAAGAAAAAGCCAAACTAGAAGCTCAAAGACAAGAAGAAGCCCGAATCCAAGCGGAACTCGAATTACAAGCTAAATTAGAAGAAGAACGCAAACGACAAGAGTACCTAAAAAAATTCGCTAAAGAAAAGGATAAAAAAGACGTCGTCGAACAAGCGTTAAGAGTAGAACAACTTTCCGCGTCCGCTTTGCTAATAAAATCCATGTTGGATTTTAACTGGGAACTTTGCGGACAAGAAAAAGCCGACAACGAATGGACTCAGTATTTAAAATGCGACGGTCTTCCGAATCCATCCGATCCCGCTCAAATGAACACTTATCTTCATTTATGGGAACAAGTTATTAACGATGTCACTCCGGATGAGTGCGTTAGAAGGACTAAAGAAGTTTTGGGACTTTTAATTTCGCTTAATGATTTTATCGACGATCCGTTTGACGTTAGCGAAAGTATAAAAGAAGATTGGTATTGGGTTAGAAGTCTATGTAGGAATTTTCAAAGAGAAAATTTGGATATGACCACTTATAGGCTTTTAAGGGATATTGATAGTAGATTAGAACGGATTGATATACCAACGGCTGATTATAAAATCATCGATGATAATTTTATTTTGTGTCTTTGGCTTTTGGTACAATTGGCAACTCCTATGTTTAATCCTAGAACAGCTCAAAAGTTACGTCAAAATATCTCTATATCAACTTTTTTAATTTATAACTAATTATTATTATTTTTTAAATTTATATATAATAATTTATATATATTAATTTTTATTTTTAAACAGACCAAGATTGAACATAACTTTTCCCGAATTACGCATGGAGGTTTTATTTCCGGGTGTTATAGAAGGAAAGAAAATTGCAGTTCGTGGAATTTACCTCAAATATGATCATTTAAGTGATACTTGTCATTCGTTTAATCCACCATCGATTCCTTCGGATTATGAAATGGGTAAATTTGTAAATAAATTTGTTTAATTCTAATTATTACTTAAAAAGAAAAATTAATAAAACTAAAAAATTTTTATCCTTACGTTTATTTAGATCTGTTGGAAGCGACAAATAAAGAATGGTATACGAGAATGATGTACAAATGGGTGAATCGAAAGAAAAAACGTATTATGATCGAAGATGAGCAAGGAAATATGATTGAAGGACCGGAAGAACCGGAACCCGTACTTGAAGATGGTGAACTTCCTCCAACGGTTCCCTTTCAAGTTTTAGATCCGACTCCAAGTGAACATGCTATTCAAATCGAAGGTTTTGGTTTTTCAAATAAAATTTTACTTACAAGGAGAGTGCATGGTGTTGGGGTCATAGATTTAGTTCAAATTTTGTAGGATGGTAGATTTAGATTCCCTGTTGAAGAAAATATATGGTTGTAGGGGCCACTACTCAACAGTTCTTTAGATATTCTCAATTGAAGATGCAATTTATTAGTTAAATTCAGGTCTGTAGCAAACGATTAAACATAATGGGTGTAGCGTAGCAGCAATAGATCGGTGTTTCTCGTTATTAGGCGCCGGGTTCGAGTTCTGAGAGTGTCTTTTTTTACATATAAAGATACCATGGGTGGATATAAAATTTTGCGACACCGAAGCATTTTTTGAGTGTGCACCGCACCTTGGATTTGTCAGTTAATTGTCATCTGATCTGTCAAGACTTCAAAATTAATACAGGAATATGACTTGGCATTATAACCTTTCTTATTCAATATTTATACCGTGCGTTCAGAAATGATTGTAGATCGTTTGAATTTGGCGCGCTATAGATTAATTTTTAAGGTTGGTATAAATGCAATAATGTTAATCATATCAAGGTCGGTAGATGGCGGTATATTGTATATACCAGGTTGGTCCACTCCCTATCTTTTAATACTTTCCTATCTACGTCACAGAGGCAAATTACGTCACGTACGTTTGATTTGATTGTAAAGTGCGAATTTTTCTTGTTTGTGGATGTTCATAGTAATAGATTTAGTGTATAAAAGACAGTTATATCTAATTATAGTGACTTTTGTTTACCATATAATAAAAACAACAAAGGTGAAGTAAATCGCCGTTAAAACATTTTCTTATTGATATAATAATCAATATTGTCTGCAGATGGGAGGCTGTTCATTTGCCAATTGTACCATGTCCGCTGTAAAGGCAAAAAAAAATGGGCAAAAAGGTAGCTTTATTCCGTTTTCCAAGGAACGAAAAATTACGCAATGTTTGGATAGAACGCAGTGGAAGAAGTGCTGAATTTTATTCTAAAAACAGTTTAGTCTGTTCTCTGCATTTTAGAAAAGACGATTTTGAAAGGGATTTTCAAAGGGAAATATTACATATTCCAAGTAAACTAATTCTCAAAGAAGGTGCTATTCCAGCAACAGAACATGCAATTGAAACAGAAGATGTTCCCAGTCGAAATGCTGTGCTAGAAGAAGATATCGCTGAAGAATGTGGTGATCTAACGCAAACTAATCATGTACAATTGCATACTCCAGTAAATGATGACATTAATGCTATTTTACTTGAAAATATTTCTCTTCGGGAAGAGTTACATGTGAAAACTAAAATTATTAATAATAATAATTCAATAATTAAGTGTTATTCCAAAAAACTTAAATCATTGCAAACCTACTGCAATGAATTAAAGCGAAAAATAAAACATTATGAAAATAATACTAAACAACAAAAGGTAGCCATTAATAAAATATTTACAACTATTAATGATGTATCTCCAATGTAGACATAAGTTGGTTAATAGCGATTTTTAATAAACCAATTTTGTTTATCAACTATAACCAGACTATTGGTATTAAATAGTAGTATTTTCTAGTTTACAAATAACATTGTTTGTGAGATAGTTTGAAAAGTATTATTTGAAGGTAAAAATAATATTTTTTCGGCTATTTGACAATTAAGTTATTTTGGATTTGAGCTCTTTTAGTTCTGAGATGTAAAACTAATACAGATTGATACTTTCTCAGTATTAAATAAATTATATCATTTGAAAATGGTATGTAATGCCATCTATTGGTTTTAAATTGAATTCCCTTGCATTTGCCTCAGTGACGTCACATACCCCCGCTTTACCCGACCTCTCTTTCCTAAAAACTCGCGAGTGGACCAACCTGGTATATACAATATACCGCCATCTACCGACCTTGAATCATATCTCATAGGCGTGTCATGGAAAATATTGAAAGCTGTCATAAGTTGTCAAAAAACCGTAAGACAAAGATATTTTATTGAATTTATTGACCAATGCCATTGCAATTGATATCCAATCTCCAATAATTATGAGTATATCTACATATACACTTTATACTGAAAAGAATACATCATGAATAAATCCGGCTACGCCACTGATATGCAAGATACGACGTAGGTAATTCACAGGTAACAATGCTGACCATCGAAAATCACTAAATTACGAGCGCGCCAAATTCAAATGATCTACAATCATTTCTGAACGCACGGTAGTTTTAACTGTCAAATTAAATGAAAATTATTTTATAAAAGTTGATGTAAAATTCGTTATTTTGGTGAAGAAATTGGTAATTTTGAAGAATATGTCAAAAAATAACAAATGATTAGGCAAATTAAAATATACTACGGAAAAAGTAATCAAAATGAACTCATCATACTCAGATCGCAGATTTTAATGGAAAAAAGTAAAGCATAAACCCTGAGACTGGAGAAGAAGAGCTAATCACTCAAACTCCAAATCCAATACCTTGTAAAATAAAAATAAATAATAATAATAATAACCTTTCTTCAAAAAGCCTGACTTAATCGGTATAAATTCGGTTGATTTTGACATGATTCGGACTTGTCCTAACGAATTAATTGCATCTTTAATTGCAAATATTTTAAAAATTATTGAATAGTGGCCCCTATAACCATATATTTTCATCAACAGGGAAATTAAATCTACCATTCTACGAAATTTGAACTAAATCCACGACCCCAAGACCTTGCACTCTCCTTGTTAACCCCTTAAGCGGCTATGACGTATATATTCGTCATGATCACATGTAATTTCAATACATCGAGCCGCTTAACGGGTTAAAGTTTTTTAAACAAAATCAAATATTAATTAAAACATTTTTTTCTAGACGATGTTTACACCAAAAATCGATCAGTTTTATGCGATCAAATTCCAACGGAGGATAAGATCGTAAATTTAAGAAAATTTTTAATAATCGGAGGGATTTTTTACTTGAATCTCTTTTATCAACCACCTCAACCGCATGATAAAGTTGCTTTTGACGTTCGATTGACTAGACGTAAGTTTTTTAAGTAATTTTTTTGCTAATTTCGAGTCAGTTTATTCACTTACCTATAAACTAACTTATAACGTATTGTAAAAGTAAATATAAAAATGGGTTTATTCATTACTGCCGGACGTAACAAGTAATTTATTTGTTCTCATTAATACAACCAAAGGTACAGCCCAGTGATGGCGAACCTTTTTGAGAAGTGGGTAAAATTTTGTTAATTGTATTTGTTTAGTGCTTCCTTGTGGGTCACTAATTTCAAATCACTTGGAAAAGAAGAAAGTCATTATTTGACACAATCGACGTCTAAAAAAAAGTCATGATGAAAAAGGCATTTTTCTATATTATAAAATCGCTTCATATCCGGCTCTTTGTGGGTCACTTAAAAGGTTTGTGTGGGTCAGTGTCTGCCCGCGGGTCATAGGTTTGCCATCACTGGTATAGCCATAAAGTAAGATTGGAGTTCAATGGAGAAGACACAAAAAAGGAATGCACTCAGAGTACCCACCATTACTCCTTTATTATATAAACCAAGGTGACTCATCCTTTGGCTGTATTCCGTTTTTGTGTCTTTTCTATTGATTCACATCTTGCTCTTTAGTCATACCCTACTGATGACTAAATCTGAAACATCTAATTAATTTTTTTTTTGCGGGACCACACAAAGTTTATATAAAAGTATTAATTTTGATATTTACATATATATATCGGGAAAACGCCTTCTACCATGAAGTGTAGGCGCATTGTCAGTTTATTTTTCTCTCAGTGTGCTTCCCCTGACGTTTCCTTCTCATGCACAAAAACTGCCCATTCTTTTTTATTTTTTGATAGCTTTTCGGCCTCTCGCATTGTTTTTCCTCTTTTTGTTATTATTTCTTTTATTACGTCGTTCCAGGTGTGACGCGGTCTTCCTCTTGCCTTCTTCCCCTGTACTTTGGCTTGCCATACTCTCTTGACCTGTCTCTCTTCCCCCATCCTTTGCAAATGTCCCCACCAGCTCAGCTGTCTTTTCTCTACGTATTCGCTTAGTGGCTCTACATTTAGTTGTTTTCTTATTTCTGTATTCCTGATTTTGTCTCTTCTAGTCACTCCTTTCGCTCTCCTTAAATATCTCATTTCTACTGCCTGCAGTCTATTCTTATCTTTTTTGTTTAACACCCACGTCTCGCAGCCAAAAGTAAGCACCGGTCTGAACACTGCCTTGTATGTGTCTATTTTGGTCTTCATAGATACTTCTTTCTTGTTGATAAAGAACTTACTCAATTCATAATAGAGTTTAGTAGTTTTTTCTATTCTCGTGTTTATTTCTTTATCTTGTTTGCCATCGTGCCCTAGTTCAATACCCAGATACTTAAATTGCTTCACCTGCTCGATGTCTGTTCCCTCAATTTTTATGTCGATGTCTTCTTCTTTTCCGATTATCATAACTTTCGTTTTGTTTTTATTCATTTTCATTCCGAATTCCTTTAATACCATGCACCACTTCTCCAGGCTCCTTCTTAATATCTTCTCGCTTCTTGCCACCAATACTACGTCGTCAGCAAATGCTCCTTCCATGACTTCAACTGGTTGCATATTTTTATACCCCACCGTATATCCGTTTCCAGGTTCCCTGCATCTCTTTATAATTGCATCCATATAAGTTATGAAGAGTGTCGGACTTAAGCACCCTCCTTGGCGAAGTCCTTCCCTTGTTTCGAATTCTTTGGACTTTAAATTTTTGTATATTACCGCGTTTCTATTTCCTTCATATATCGCTCAATGGCGGCAATAGTGGCACATCTCAAAAATTGTAATAAAGGAGAAAATGGCGTTTAAAAATTGCAGTAATTTGAAATGCGATATCCATGCACTGGAATATAGACAAAAATGAAAAGAGCCATAATGACTAGTGTAATTCTTGGAAGTTGGATTAATAAAAGAAATCGATAAGCAGCAACGCAACCGTCGTATTAAATTTATGTCACTATTGCAGCTACATATAAGTCCCAATTGAAATAAGGTTATAGTGTCACATCCGTGATTTATTCGATTTGAGATGAACTAACTTTGTGGCGATCTTGCAGATACAAAAGGTATAAGATGTCAGGTTTTAATACAACAGTTACTAGAATATTTACGAATTTTGAGATGTGCCACTATTGGCGCCGTTGAACGATATATTCCTTATCATGTTTATCGTTTTGTCTCCAACTCCTTTCTCCCGTAGCATTTCCCATATCTTAATTCTTGGCACCCTGTCAAACGCTTTCTCAAGATCTATAAATCCTAGATATACCTTTCTGTTATTTCCCGAGTTTTTTTCCATTATTTTGGTATTTACATATTGAAACAATATAAACTTTAAACATTTATTTGAAACAAAATCCAATTATAAAAATTATAAGTTATGATACATACAGTGGTACAATAAAGTCTACATGCACCATGGAAAATGATATCACATTTTCTTTACAGTAATTGAATAAATTTTTTTAATGAAAGAGTTAAGATAAGTATATTATTTTAATATTTTACATCAAAGTTGCAAAATTTATTGCTAATTAGAGAAAGCCCACAACATAACCATATTAACAACTTAAAAAAATCTACATACCGTAGTTTGTTCTATACATAATTGTATTATTAACAACCACAACTAATCCGAATGAATTTAAAATTAACATATAGTAGGTCCTCCCTGGGCAGCGTGAATTGCTGCTAATCATCGAGGCATAGAACCTACTAAATTACTTGTGATTTCCGGCGAAATACTTTTCCATTTCCTTAACAGTGCAGCTTTTAAATCATTTTTATTTTTAATTTGTATTTTTCGAATTTTGCGGTCAAGAAGCTCCCATACATGCTCTATGGCAGTGATGGCGTCCCTTTTTGAAAAGTGGCTAAAATTTTGTTAATTGTATTTGTTTAGTGCTTCCTCGTGGGTCACTAATTTAAAATCACTTGGAAGAAAGGAAGGTCATTATTTGAATCTTTCTAAAAAAAGTCATGGGACACAGTCGACGTTTAAAAAAAAGGTCATCATGCACAAGTGGACATTTTTCTATATTATAAAATCGCTTCATAGCCGGCCCTTTGTTTGGGTTTGTGTGGGTCAGTGTCTGACCCGCGGGTCATAGGTTCGCCATCACTGTTCTATGGGGTTGAGGTCGGGTGACTTTGGTGGTGAATGTAACTGTTTAGGGGCATTATACAATAGGAATTTTTTCACAATACGAGCGGTGTGCTTGCGATCATTATCGTGTTGAAATATCCATTGTAATCCCAAGCCTAATTTATTGGCAGACTCCTTTAAATAGTTGTTTCTATAAACTGTAAGTTTCCTACACCAGCCCCCGACATAAAACCCCATACCATTACGTTTCCTCCTACATGTTTTACTGTGGCTTTCAAGTTTTTTTTAACCAGCTCTCATTTTTCCTTCTCTATACTTTTGCTGTTCCATCATAGCCGAAAATATTAAATTTACTTTCATTCGAAAATAGAACACTATTCCAGAAAGTAATATTCTTTTGCTCTTGTAATTTCGCAAAATCAATTCTTTTTTTGCATTAATTTACGAGATAAATGGCTTTTTTCTGGGAATTCTACTATTGTAGCTTTCATTTCTTAAGACAAGTCGACCCGTTTCGGGATTTACTGTTAAGGCGATATTACACGGTTCAACCAAATTGATTCACTTTGATTGAAAGGCGCAAAATGCAAAATATGATGTTTACACGTATCCTATAAAATGAACTGTTCAAATCACATTGCTTAAGAAAGATGGCGTCGAATCAGGTCGTAAGCATAGGAATAGGTTTAATTTGTGAGCATTTAATTAAGGAACTGACAAAAAAGAATCGGAGAAATAAACGACGTTTGTGGGTGCGGCCATGGATATTGAGAAGACAGGCCTTGGGAGCGTCAAATCGTCTATTGAAAGAATTGGCAAAACCAGATGTATACACCAATCACCTTCGAATGAATAAAGAAAAATTGAATCTGTTATATTATTATGGTTCAACGTCAACCTTTTTCGTGAAACAGCGCATTGGGCGGCATCGGCGTAGCACGCAAAATTGAACATCGAGTGAATACCAGTATTTACACGTTCAATTTGCGTTCAATTGCATTGAATGATGAATGACAAAAGTGAAAATATTGAACCAGTTCAATTCTTTCAACGCGATTGCACAATCACATTGAACAAATCAATTTTATGTTTACGTGATTCAATTAGTTTGCTTCATCCAAATTGAAACGCTAAAGTGAACCGTGTAATATCGCCATTATAGATTTTGATGCCGCAAGTGGCTATGTCAACTGCAATAGTTCTCGAATTGTTCTTAATAGTGTTTAAAATTGATCGCTTAACTCTGCAAGTCAGTTTACGTAGTCGACCACTTCTTAGTTTGTTTTCTATTGACTCACGTTCTTTATAATTTCGAATTATTGTCTGAATAATTGTCTGAATCTTGATTATTTTCGCGATTTCAATTATTGTTAGTGAACGACCGATATTATAATTGTTAATAATGATTTGTCGTATGGAATAAGGTATTTCCTTACGTTGAACTTCCATTGTAAAAATTGCTGTCATAAACCGATATACATAAAAGTGATATCACAAATGACACAATCCACACAACCACCACAATATATCGTCGTTCCGGAAGAATATCGAGATAACTGCAAAATAAAAAATTTTGCAGGAAAAGCAAGAATAATTAAAATCAGCATTTTTTTGATACATTGATGGCCTTAACTCATTTTGTCAAAAAATTTCAGTTACGTCGATGTTGTTCCGGAATGGCTATATGTAACGCAATTGCAACTATGTTTGTATAGAATCATGTAGATGACATGAAAATGTGCGAAAAAGAAATGAAGTGTTGCAGGTGTATGTAGACTTTTTTGAGTTATAAATATGATTATATTTTATGTTCCCCATAATTAGTAATAACTTGCATCCTTTTAATATAAAATATTACAATATACAGTGAAATTCCCCCTCGCGGACACCCCCCTTAGACGGACGGTTTCTCATGGAACGGACCGACTCTCATTTAAATTGCATTGCGTCAACTCTCTCTTGGGCGGTCATTCTCTTGAGCGGACGCGGACACTGCCAAGTGTTCTCTTAACCGGACAGTCGCGCCGCGCGCAGACTTGACTATCTCCCTTTAATAAAAGATTTTCTCTTTAACCGGTGTTTTACCGACTGCAATATTTGCAAGGTACAAGCGCAGCCTATGTCGTATCTTTCTGCTTAGCTTGAATGAGGGACTTCCCCGACTAACCGATATTTAAACGTTCTCACTTTTTCGGTACATACGGGGTTCAACACTAGTTTGAGATTTATGCAGAAAAAGATATGCGGATGTATTGTACTTTGCAAAAATCGCTTCGGTCCAAGTAACCAAGGAAACAGTTAAAAATTCCTTCCGTAGAGCAGCATTTAAGCACGACAATATGCAAAGTTAAGACCAGCTAAATGAGATTTTTACGTCTGATCCAGAAGATGACTTACCACTTAATGTATGTAGTTACAGATGTTCTCAAATTTAAGATTTTTTTGAAATTGAGTGATAATAAAAACCTTAATCATTTTTTAAAATTGGATGAAAATTTGTATGTTGAGGACCTAGATTCAGGACGAGAAATTGAAAATTCAGAAGTGCAAGAACTATCTGAAGATTCTGACGTCGATGAGATTCTAGTACTAGCAGAAAATATCCAAAATTATGGTGATAGAGTCTTTGAAGCTTCTTTCTAAATTAAGAATACGATTTCTAGACACCAGTTTAAAGAAAAAGAGGAGACAAACAAAAATAGATGATTTTTTGCGTCATTAGACTAACATTTATTTAGTTTCATATTTTGTATTGTTACTTATTATGTTCTATTATATTTATGTATTTTGTATGTACTTTGTAAGCTAACAAATCCTTTTTTTCACAGATTTAAAAAAAATGCCGGAATTATTTAATATTTGAAAGAAAGTTTCAGTCCCTTACTTACTTCAATTTGTTAATACAGAGAGCAAGAATACTCTTAATTCTACTTAATAAGTGAATTTAAGCTTTAATTTTTTTATTTATATTAAAAACATTCACATATACCCTTCAAATATCCGATTTTCTAAATAATATGTTTCATTAAAAAAATACGATATTTACTTTCGGTCGGTTCCGTTGGTGTCCGCCCAAGGGAGATTTCACTGTACACTTCTTAACATTTTTGTTAAAAAATTTCATTGAATTAAATTTCAGGAATAGAGATATTATCATTTTCCATGGTGTATGTAGACTTTTTTGTATCACTCTACATTAATTAATTTAATTTTGAATGTTTTTAATTATCTAGTTTTAATTCCGAAACGATTACGTGAAGTACCATTTTCTTCCGAATACAATCCTCCAGTTCCGGAAGATCCTGACAATAAAAAAACACCCGAAGAACTCGAAGAAGATATGAAAGCTCAAGAACAAGAACTGGATAAACTTTTATTATTTTCTTTAAAGTAAGCTTATAATAACATTAATTATTTTTTAAATTCTTTTTAAAAAATACCTTATTTTTAACGTTTGGATTTAAAAGATACTCAGCGATCGATCCACACATACAAATATTATCAACGCAGAATCCATATAAACCGATACAAGATTTTTTACAGGCTTCATTTTTACATAATGGAAATGTTTCTTCACTTTGATAATTTATTTTAACTGGAAAAATTTAAAAATTTAATTTATAAAAAATAATAATAATGATTTAATCTCACTTTGATAACTTGGTTTATAATAAATTATAACACAAAGTATAAAAATCACAATTAAATTAGTCTTCATAATCTTATCTTTAAATTATTTGATTTGACAATTTAATAAATTTAATTAAAATGAATTTTATTTGAAAGACGAATTTAATAAATATATTTGTTTCTAGGTTACCGGACCATGTAATCTTTTTAGATTTACCAACTGTATGCACTTGGGATCCGGATAATAAATATTGGACTACCGAAGATATTTACGATGTTAGACACATTGAAGAAAAAAACTTGGTAATGTTTCGAACTACTCGTTTCGGAGGGTTTTCTTTTGCCGTTAATAGATATATTAATTTACCTTATCAAACGTGGGAATTAAAACCGGAAGTTGAGTAAGAATTTTCTGTTTGTTGTTTGGAAAATAATTTTAAATTTACTTTATCTTGATATAAATTATTTGGTTGATATAAATTATTGTATTTTAGTGGTACGGTAACGTTTCAATTAACTTGTGCGATTTTGATGGTTGAATTTAATATTAAAAATAATACAATTTGTTTAACTCAGCTTCAAAATAGTCCAAATAATGCTCTCCAAGATATAATTGGTATTTATTATAAACTCCCCAAGTTGATTAGAGTATTATAAATCTCAATTATTTAAAAAGTAACTAAAGTAACTAATTTTTTTTTTGTTTAGATTCTTAAAGAAGGTGGAATTGATCTGTTTCCATCTTTTGACTCATTCTGTTACATTGAAACCGGAATTTCTGAAAAACATTGGCCGATGGAAAAAAATCTCTATCAATTAATGGGATTGATGAGTTTAAATTTTAATTTTACTTGGTCAAGATGGAACGTACAATCCCCCAGAAGAAGTATCGTGATGCAAGTTAGGGAGTATCATCATGAAAGACCTAAACAGGTGGGGAAAATGACTAAAAAAAAATTTTTTTAATGATTAAAAAGTTTTTATTTTATCGTAGCAAGATTTTCATATGTTATTGGTAACTCCTTTAAAAGCTGTTTTTGTCGATTGTACGGATATTAGTCCGAATTTTAACGAGGAGCCTATTTCCGGTATGAAATTCTGTCCTGATTTATACCATTTAATGAAAGCTACGTCTACGATGTCCACCAAAAATAAAGTGGCTAATGTTCCTTTGGACGTTGCGAAAACTGTTGGGGATTTATTAATAGCAACGCGAATACATAGCTTTTCATAAATAAAAAGTTAAAATAAATAAACGTAAATGATTCATTTTAGAATTTTTAAAAATTCTTTAAATTTTTTTCCTAAAAGGTAGAATAAATTTGCCTTTTTAAACATAAAATAGAAACATTAGTTCATCGTAGGATGAAACATCTTTTTTTAATTCCTATAAATAAAGTCTGTATGAATTTTTTAAATTGTTGAAAATTTTTAGGTTAGATATCAAAAAAATTATGAGTTGGTTTAAATTTTTTTTTTTAATTTTTCTCAAAAGATAGAATAAATTTGTCTTTTTTATCATAAAATAGACACTTTAATTCATCTTAGATTGAAATATTTTCCCCAAATTATTATAAATAAAGTCTGCGTGAATTTTTAAAATTGTTGAAAATTTTTAGAAAAATTAAATTATGAGTTCGTTTAAAAATTTTTTTAAATTTTTTCTCAAAAGATAGAATAAATTTGTCTTTTTTATCATAAAATAGACACTTTAATTCATCTTAGATTGAAATATTTTCTCCAAATTATTATAAATAAAGTCTGTGTGAATTTTTAAATTTGTTGAAAATTTTTAGGTTAGATATCAAAAAAAATTATGAGTTCGTTTAAAAATTTTTTTTAATTTTTTCTCAAAAGATAGAATAATTTTGTCTTTTTTGTCATAAAATAGACACTTTAATTCATCTTAGATTGAAATATTTTCCCCAAATTATTATAAATAAAGTCTGTGTGAATTTTTAAATTTGTTGAAAATTTTTAGGTTAGATATCAAAAAAAATTATGAGTTCGTTTAAAAATTTTTTTAAATTTTTTCTCAAAAGATAGAATAAATTTGTCTTTTTTATTATAAAATATACACTTTAATTAATCTTAGATTGAAATATTTTCCCCAAATTATTATAAATAAAGTCTGTATGAATTTTTAAAATTGTTGAAAATTTTTAGGTTAGATATCAAAAAAAATTATGAGTTCGTTTAAAAATTTTTTAAAATTTTTTCTCAAAAGATAGAATAAATTTGTCTTTTTTGTCATAAAATAGACACTTTAATTCATCTTAGATTGAAATATTTTCCCCAAATTATTATAAATAAAGTCTGTGTGAATTTTTAAAATTGTTGAAAATTTTTGGGTTAGATATCAAAAAAAATTATGAGTTCGTTTAAAATTTTTTTTTAATTTTTTCTCAAAAGATAGAATAAATTTGTCTTTTTTATCATAAAATAGACACTTTAATTCATCTTAGATTGAAATATTTTCCCCAAATTATTATAAATAAAGTCTGTGTGAATTTTTAAAATTGTTGAAAATTTTTGGTTAGATATCAAAAAAAAATTATGAGTTCGTTTAAAAATTTTTTTAAATTTTTTCTCAAAAGATAGAATAAATTTGTCTTTTTTGTCATAAAATAGACACTTTAATTCATCTTAGATTGAAATATTTTCCCCAAATTATTATAAATAAAGTCTGTGTGAATTTTTAAATTTGTTGAAAATTTTTAGGTTAGATATCAAAAAAAATTATGAGTTGGTTTAAAATTTTTTTTAAATTTTTTCTCAAATGATAGAATAAATTTGTCTTTTTTATTATAAAATATACACTTTAATTCATCTTAGATTGAAATATTTTCTCCAAATTATTATAAATAAAGTCTGTGTGAATTTTTAAATTTGTTGAAAATTTTTAGGTTAGATATCAAAAAAAATTATGAGTTCGTTTAAAAATTTTTTTTAATTTTTTCTCAAAAGATAGAATAAATTTGTCTTTTTTGTCATAAAATAGACACTTTAATTCATCTTAGATTGAAATATTTCCCCCAAATTATTATAAATAAAGTCTGTATGAATTTTTAAATTTGTTGAAAATTTTTAGGTTAGATATAAAAAAAAATTATGAGTTCGTTTAACATTTCTTTAAAATTTTTTCTCAAAAGATAGAATAAATTTGTCTTTTTTATCATAAAATAGACACTTTAATTCATCTTAGATTAAAATATTTTCTTCAAATTATTATAAATAAAGTTTATATGAATTTTTAAATTTGTTGAAAATTTTTAGGTTAGATATCAAAAAAAATTATGAGTTCGTTTAAAATTTTTTTTTAATTTTTTCTCAAAAGATAGAATAAATCTGTCTTTTTTGTCATAAAATAGACACTTTAATTCATCTTAGATTGAAATATTTTCCCCAAATTATTATAAATAAAGTCTGTGTGAATTTTTAAATTTGTTGAAAATTTTTAGGTTAGATATCAAAAAAAATTATGAGTTCGTTTAAAATTTTTTTTAAATTTTTTCTCAAAAGATAGAATAAATTTGTCTTTTTTATCATAAAATAGACACTTTAATTCATCTTAGATTGAAATATTTTCCCCATATTATTACAAATAAACTCTGTATGAATTTTTAAAATTGTTGAAAATTTTTAGGTTAGATATCAAAAAAAATTATGAGTTCGTGTAAAAATTTTTTTAAATTTTTTCTCAAAAGATAGAATAAATTTGTCTTTTTTGTCATAAAATAGACACTTTAATTCATCTTAGATTGAAATATTTTCCCCAAATTATTATAAATAAAGTCTGTGTGAATTTTTAAATTTGTTGAAAATTTTTAGGTTAGATATCAAAAAAAATTATGAGTTGGTTTAAAATTTTTTTTAAATTTTTTCTCAAATGATAGAATAAATTTGTCTTTTTTATTATAAAATATACACTTTAATTCATCTTAGATTGAAATATTTTCTCCAAATTATTATAAATAAAGTCTGTATGAATTTTTAAATTTGTTGGAAATTTTTAGGTTAGATATCAAAAAAAATTATGAGTTGGTTTAAACATTTTTTTTAATTTTTTCTCAAAAGATAGAATAAATTTGTCTTTTTTATCATAAAATAAACACTTTAATTCATCTTAGATTGAAATATTTTCCCCAAATTATTATAAATAAAGTCTGTATGAATTTTTAAAATTGTTGAAAATTTTTAGGTTAGATATCAAAAAAAATTATGAGTTCGTTTAAAATTTTTTTTAAATTTTTTCTCAAAAGATAGAATAAATCTGTCTTTTTTAACATAAAATATACACTTTAATTCATCTTAGATTGAAATATTTTCTCAAAATTATTATAAATAAAGTCTGTGTGAATTTTTAAATTTGTTGAAAATTTTTAGGTTAGATATCAAAAAAAATTATGAGTTCGTTTAAGAATTTTTTAAAATTTTTTCTCAAAAGATAGAATAAATTTGTCTTTTTTATCATAAAATAAACACTTTAATTCATCTTAGATTGAAATATTTTCCCCAAATTATTATAAATAAAGTCTGTGTGAATTTTTAAATTTGTTGAAAATTTTTAGGGTAGATATCAAAAAAAAAATATGAGTTGGTTTAAAAATTTTTTTTAATTTTTCCTCAAAAGATAGAATAAATTTGTCTTTTTTATTATAAAATAAACACTTTAATTCATCTTAGATTGAAATATTTTCCCCAAATTATTATAAATAAAGTTTATATGAATTTTTAAATTTGTTGAAAATTTTTAGGTTAGATATCAAAAAAATTATGAGTTCATTTAAAAATTTTTTTTAATTTTTTCTCAAAAGATAGAATAAATTTGTCTTTTTTGTCATAAAATAGACACTTTAATTCATCTTAGATTGAAATATTTTCCCCAAATTATTATTAATAAAGTCTGTGTGAATTTTTGAAATTGTTGAAAATTTTTAGGTTAGATATCAAAAAAAAATTATGAGTTCATTTAAGAATTTTTTTTAATTTTTTCTCAAAAGAGAATAAATTTGTCTTTTTTGTCATAAAATAGACACTTTAATTCATCTTAGATTGAAATATTTTCCCCAAATTATTATAAATAAAGTCTGTGTGAATTTTTAAAATTGTTGAAAATTTTTGGGTTAGATATCAAAAAAAATTATGAGTTCGTTTAAAATTTTTTTTTAATTTTTTCTCAAAAGATAGAATAAATTTGTCTTTTTTATCATAAAATAGACACTTTAATTCATCTTAGATTGAAATATTTTCCCCAAATTATTATAAATAAAGTCTGTATGAATTTTTAAAATTGTTGAAAATTTTTAGGTTAGATATCAAAAAAAATTACGAGTTCGTTTAAAAATTTTTTTTAATTTTTTCTCAAAAGATAGAATAAATTTGTCTTTTTTATCATAAAATATACACTTGAATTCATCTTTGATTGAAATATTTTCTTCAAATTATTATAAATAAAGTCTGTATGAATTTTTAAAGTTGTTTAAAGTTTTTAGGTTAGATATCAAAAAAAATTATCAGTTCGTTTAAAATTTTTTTTTAATTTTTTCTCAAAAGATAGAATAAATTTGTCTTTTTTATTATAAAATATACACTTTAATTCATCTTAGATTGAAATATTTTCCCCAAATTATTATAAATAAAGTCTGTATGAATTTTTAAAATTGTTGAAAATTTTTAGGTTAGATGTCAAAAAAAATTATAAGTTCGTTTAAAAATTTTTTTTAATTTCTTCTCAAAAGATAGAATAAATTTGTCTTTTTTGTCATAAAATAGACACTTTAATTCATCTTAGATTGAAATATTTTCCCCAAATTATTATAAATAAAGTCTGTGGGAATTTTTAAAGTTGGTAAAAATTTTTAGATGTAAAATCATTAACTTATTAAAATTTTCTTTTATTTTTTTCCCAAAAAGTAGAACAAATTTACCTTTTCTATTATAAAATAGACACTTTAATTGATCTTAGATTGAAATTTTACTTCTTAATTATTATAAATAAAGTCTAGAGAAATTTTTAAAATTGATAAAAATTTTTAGGTTAGATATCGAAAAAAATCATTGATTCATTTAAAAAATTTTTAATTTTTTTTTATAAAAGATAGAAAAAAATTATCTTTTTTATCATAAAATAGACACTTTAATTCATCTTAGATTGAAATATTTTCCCCAAATTATTATAAATAAAGTCTGTGTGAATTTTTAAATTTGTTGAAAGTTTTTAGGTTAGATATCAAAAAAAATCATTGATTCGTTTAAAAAAATTTTAATTTTTTTTTATAAAAGATAGAAAAAAATGATCTTTTTTATCATAAAATAGACACTTTAATTCACCTTAGGTTGAAATATTTTTTCCCAATTACTATAAATAAATTCTGTGGGAATTTTTAAAGTTGGTAAAAATTTTTTAGATGTTAAAAAAACATGAACTCATTTAAGATTTTTTTTTTATTTTTTTCCCAAAAAGTAAAACAAATTTACCTTTTCTATTATAAAATAGACACTTTAATTGATCTTAGGTTGAAATTTTACTTCTTAATTATTATAAATAAAGTCTAGAGAAATTTTTAAAATTGATAAAAATTTTTAGGTTAGATATCGAAAAAAATCATTGATTCATTTAAAAAATTTTTAATTTTTTTTTATAAAAGATAGAAAAAAATGATCTTTTTTATCATAAAATAGACACTTTAATTCATCTTAGATTGAAATATTTTCCCCAAATTATTATAAATAAAGTCTGTGGGAATTTTTAAAGTTGGTAAAAATTTTTTAGATGTTAAAAAATCATTAACTCATTTAAATTTTTTTTTAATTTTTTTCCCAAAAAGTAAAACAAATTTACCTTTTCTATTATAAAATAGACACTTTAATTGATCTTAGGTTGAAATTTCACTTCTTAATTATTATAAATAAAGTCTAGAGAAATTTTTAAAATTGATAAAAATTTTTAGGTTAGATATCAAAAAAAAATCATTGATTCATTTAAAATTTTTTTTATTTTTTTTTTATAAAAGATAGAAAAAAATGATCTTTTTTATCATAAAATAGACACTTTAATTCATCTTAGATTGAAATATTTTCCCCAAATTATTACAAATAAAGTCTGTGGGAATTTTTAAAGTTGATATAAAAATTTTTAGATGTAAAATCATTAACTCATATAAATTTTTTTTTTGTTTTTTCCCAAAAAGTAAAACAAATTTACCTTTTCTATTATAAAATAGACACTTTAATTGATCTTAGGTTGAAATTTTACTTCTTAATTATTATAAATAAAGTCTATGGAAATTTTTAAAGTTAATTATTAAAATTATCCGTTTAAAAAATAACTCAAAAAAAGATACCTACATTATCTTATTTTTATTTAAAACTTTGACATTTAATCGTAAGATGGCGCAATTAAATTACGGTCTTTTACTTTATTAAATAAAAATTACTAACTTTTTCGATAGATGGCGTCTCGACGAGCGTTCAAAAAGTACAAAAGCATATGGCGTAGGTTTTCTATTTTTGCTAATACGTCCAACTAAAACGGCGCTCGACGATGTCCCCGTATACCGTGTGATCGCGAAGTCGGAGCTCTTTGCGAGCCCCCCGCGTTACGCTCGCGCTCGGCGTCGTCATCACCGTACCTTCGCGTCGCCGCCGTCGTGTTGTGTCGTCGCCGTCGTCGTCGTTGTTGTTGTTCAACCATTCGCGCGACAAACAGTCTGTGATATTAGCAGTTTAAAACGTAACCATTAAAATTTCGGACGTAACCATTATTAAACGTTCTTAGACTTTCCAGAAGAGGAAGAATCTACGCGCGGAAGAGTAGTTCGCGAAGGACGCCCCCCGGAATGTCGAGTTCTGCGACCGATCGAGAAGAGGAGGCCCCCGAAGCGCCCCCGAGACAAGGTAACAGTCGTAAAGATTAGATAGGTCTTTTCGTTTGACAGATTGTTTATTCGCGAATGTAAACAATGGATGATTTTAATCGGCTGTCATTCGATAAGGTAAAGGGGTTAAATAAGAGGGTTGAATCCGTATGGTTTTAACCCTTGTTTCTAAGAAGGTTTTATAAGAAACGGTTTTGTCGATTTTTAGGTTAGTTACGTTCGTAGTGGGATTTATTTCGTTCCCGTTTGATTGACATCTGTTGCGTAGCTCAATTTCGTAATCTAACTACTTATTCTAGTCTATTACAATTTAAAGGTGGGTAAATTTTATTCATATTTCTATGTGCATATAAAAATTTTCATATATAACACATCCGATAAAAAGAAGATTCCAATAAAAAGATTTTTTATTTTAAATAAATTGAATAAAAGTTAAAAACATTACTCATTTAATGTTTAAATCTTTTTGCCAGATTAACAAAAAGAGATAAAATGTCTTTTAATTTTTGTATTTGTTGTAAAAATCGTTTTTTATTAATCGTTTTATTAACCGTTTATTGATTGAAATTAAATCAAAATTTTAAGTGAGGTTATGTTTTTCTAACATTTTTTTTTAATAATAATTAGAATTTTAACCAAAATAAACCATAAAAACAAAGTTTGTATGATTTCTTATGAACTAATTTTGAAAATTTTAATCAAAAATCGACTCTTTTTTGATATTTTAATTTGGATTTGATTAAAAAATCGATTTTATTTGGGTAATTTTTACATCTTTTAAATAATTAAAACAATTTTTACAATTCAAATAAAAGTAAATCATAAAAATAAAGTTTGTACGATTTTTTATAAACTAATTTTCTAAATTTCAACAAAAAATCGCCTTATTTTTGATATTTTAGTTTAGATTTGATTAAAAAATCGATTTTATTTGAGTAATTTTTAAATCTTTTAAATAATTAGAACATTTTTTTACAATTCAAATAAAAGTAAATCATAAAAATAAAGTTTGTACGATTTTTTATAAACTAATTTTCTAAATTTCAACAAAAAATCGCCTTATTTTTGATATTTTAGTTCAGATTTGATTAAAAAATCGATTTTATTTGGGTAATTTTTACATCTTTTAAATAATTAAAACATTTTTTACAATTCAAATAAAAGTAAATCATAAAAATAAAGTTTGTACGATTTTTTATGAACTAATTTTGAAAATTTTAATCAAAAATCGATTCCTTTTTTATATTTTAGCTTAGATTTGATTAAAAAATCGATTTAGTTTGGATAATTTTTACATCTTTTAAATAATTAGAATATTTTTTTCAATTTAAATAAAAGTAAACCACAAAAATAAAGTCTAAATGATTTTTTATAAACTAATTTTCTAAATTAAAAAAAAAATCGCCTTATTTTTGATATTTTAGTTTAGATTTGATTAAAAAATCGATTTTATTTGGGTAATTTTTACATCTTTTAAATAATTAGAACGATTTTTACAATTCAAATAAAAGTAAATCATAAAAATAAAGTTTGTACGATTTTTTATGAACTAATTTTCTAAATTTCAACAAAAAATCGCCTTATTTTTGATATTTTAGTTTAGATTTGATTAAAAAGTCGATTTTATTTGGGTAATTTTTACATCTTTTAAATAATTAGAACAATTTTTACAATTTAAATAAAAGTAAACCACAAAAATAAAGTCTAAATGATTTTTTATAAACTAATTTTCTAAATTTTAACAAAAAATCGCCTTATTTTTGATATTTTAGTTTAGATTTGATTAAAAAATCGATTTTATTTGGGTAATTTTTACATCTTTTAAATAATTAGAACGATTTTTACAATTCAAATAAAAGTAAATCATAAAAATAAAGTTTGTACGATTTTTTATAAACTAATTTTCTAAATTTCAACAAAAAATCGCCTTATTTTTGATATTTTAGTTTAGATTTGATTAAAAAATCGATTTTATTTGGGTAATTTTTAAATCTTTTAAATAATTAGAACGATTTTTACAATTCAAATAAAAGTAAATCATAAAAATAAAGTTTGTACGATTTTTTATAAACTAATTTTCTAAATTTTAACAAAAAATCGCCTTATTTTTGATATTTTAGTTTAGATTTGATTAAAAACTCGATTTTATTTGGGTAATTTTTGCATCTTTTAAATAATTAAAACAATTTTTTCAATTTAAATAAAAGTAAACCATAAAAATAAAGTCTAAATGATTTTTTATAAACTAATTTTCTAAATTTCAACAAAAAATCGCCTTATTTTTGATATTTTAGTTTAGATTTGATTAAAAAATCGATTTTATTTGGGTAATTTTTACATCCTTTAAATAATTAGAACAATTTTTACAATTCAAATAAAAGTAAACCATAAAAATAAAGTCTAAATGATTTTTTATAAACTAATTTTCTAAATTTCAACAAAAAATCGCCTTATTTTTGATATTTTAGTTTAGATTTGATTAAAAAATCGATTTTATTTGGGTAATTTTTAAATCTTTTAAATAATTAGAACAATTTTTACAATTTAAATAAAAGTAAACCATAAAAATAAAGTCTAAATGATTTTTTATAAACTAATTTTCCAAATTTCAATAAAAAATCGCCTTATTTTTGATATTTTAGTTTAGATTTGATTAAAAAATCGATTTTATTTGGGTAATTTTTGCATCTTTTAAATAATTATAACAATTTTTTCAATTTAAATAAAAGTAAAACATAAAAATAAAGTCTAAATGATTTTTTATAAACTAATTTTCTAAATTTTAACAAAAAATCGCCTTATTTTTGATATTTTAGTTTAGATTTGATTAAAAACTCGATTTTATTTGGGTAATTTTTGCATCTTTTAAATAATTAAAACAATTTTTTCAATTTAAATAAAAGTAAACCATAAAAATAAAGTCTAAATGATTTTTTATAAACTAATTTTCTAAATTTCAACAAAAAATCGCCTTATTTTTGATATTTTAGTTTAGATTTGATTAAAAAATCGATTTTATTTGGGTAATTTTTACATCTTTTAAATAATTAGAACAATTTTTTTCAATTTAAATAAAAGTAAACCACAAAAATAAAGTCTAAATGATTTTTTATAAACTAATTTTCTAAATTTTAACAAAAAATCGCCTTATTTTTGATATTTTAGTTTAGATTTGATTAAAAAATCGATTTTATTTGAGTAATTTTTAAATCTTTTAAATAATTAGAACAATTTTTACAATTTAAATAAAAGTAAACCATAAAAATAAAGTCTAAATGATTTTTTATAAACTAATTTTCAAAATTTCAACAAAAAATCGCCTTATTTTTGATACTTTAGTTTAGATTTGATTAAAAAATCGATTTTATTTGAGTAATTTTTACATCTTTTAAATAATTAGAACAATTTTTTTCAATTTAAATAAAAGTAAACCACAAAAATAAAGTCTAAATGATTTTTTATAAACTAATTTTCTAAATTTTAACAAAAAATCGCCTTATTTTTGATATTTTAGTTTAGATTTGATTAAAAAATCGATTTTATTTGAGTAATTTTTAAATCTTTTAAATAATTAGAACAATTTTTACAATTTAAATAAAAGTAAACCATAAAAATAAAGTCTAAATGATTTTTTATAAACTAATTTTCCAAATTTCAATAAAAAATCGCCTTATTTTTGATATTTTAGTTTAGATTTGATTAAAAAATCGATTTTATTTGGGTAATTTTTACATCTTTCAAATAATTAGAACGATTTTTACAATTTAAATAAAAGTAAACCACAAAAATAAAGTCTAAATGATTTTTTATAAACTAATTTTCTAAATTTTAACAAAAAATCGCCTTATTTTTGATATTCTAGTTTAGATTTGATTAAAAAATCGATTTTATTTGGGTAATTTTTACATCTTTTAAATAATTAGAACAATTTTTACAATTCAAATAAAAGTAAATCATAAAAATAAAGTTTGTACGATTTTTTATAAACTAATTTTCTAAATTTCAACAAAAAATCGCCTTATTTTTGATATTTTAGTTTAGATTTGATTAAAAAATCGATTTTATTTGGGTAATTTTTACATCTTTTAAATAATTAGAACAATTTTTACAATTCAAATAAAAGTAAATCATAGAAATAAAGTTTGTACGATTTTTTATAAACTAATTTTCTAAATTTTAACAAAAAATCGCCTTATTTTTGATATTTTAGTTTAGATTTGATTAAAAAATCGATTTTATTTGAGTAATTTTTAAATCTTTTAAATAATTAGAAAATTTTTTTCAATTTAAATAAAAGTAAACCACAAAAATAAAGTCTAAATGATTTTTTATAAACTAATTTTCTAAATTTTAACAAGAAATCGCCTTATTTTTGATATTTTAGTTTAGATTTGATTAAAAAATCGATTTTATTTGAGTAATTTTTAAATCTTTTAAATAATTAGAACAATTTTTTCAATTTAAATAAAAGTAAACCATAAAAATAAAGTCTAAATGATTTTTTAGAAACTAATTTCCTAAATTTCAACAAAAAATCGCCTTATTTTTGATATTTTAGTTTAGATTTGATTAAAAAATCGATTTTATTTGGGTAATTTTTGCGTCTTTTAAACAATTAGAACAATTTTTTTCAATTTAAATAAAAGTAAACCACAAAAATAAAGTCTAAATGATTTTTTATAAACTAATTTTCTAAATTTTAACAAAAAATCGCCTTATTTTTGATATTTTAGTTTAGATTTCATTAAAAAATCGATTTTATTTGGGTAATTTTTACATCTTTTAAATAATTAGAACGATTTTTACAATTCAAATAAAAGTAAATCATAAAAATAAAGTTTGTACGATTTTTTATAAACTAATTTTCTAAATTTCAACAAAAAATCGCCTTATTTTTGATATTTTAGTTTAGATTTAATTAAAAAAATGGATTTTATTTGAGTAATTTTTACATCTTTTAAATAATTAGAACGATTTTTACAATTCAAATAAAAGTAAATCATAAAAATAAAGTTTGTACGATTTTTTATAAACTAATTTTCTAAATTTCAACAAAAAATCGCCTTATTTTTGATATTTTAGTTTAGATTTGATTAAAAAATCGATTTTATTTGAGTAATTTTTAAATCTTTTAAATAATTAGAACATTTTTTTCAATTTAAATAAAAGTAAACCATAAAAATAAAATCTAGATGATTTTTTATAAACTAATTTTCTAAATTTCAACAAAAAATCGCCTTATTTTTGATATTTTAGTTTAGATTTGATTAAAAAATCGATTTTATTTGGGTAATTTTTGCATCTTTTAAATAATTAGAACATTTTTTACAATTCAAATAAAAGTAAACCATAAAAATAAAGTTTGTACGATTTTTTATAAACTAATTTTCTAAATTTCAACAAAAAATCGCCTTATTTTTGATATTTTAGTTTAGATTTGATTAAAAAATCGATTTTATTTGAGTAATTTTTAAATCTTTTAAATAATTAGAACATTTTTTTCAATTTAAATAAAAGTAAACCATAAAAATAAAATCTAGATGATTTTTTATAAACTAATTTTCTAAATTTCAACAAAAAATCGCCTTATTTTTGATATTTTAGTTTAGATTTGATTAAAAAATCGATTTTATTTGAGTAATTTTTAAATCTTTTAAATAATTAGAACGATTTTTACAATTCAAATAAAAGTAAATCATAAAAATAAAGTTTGTACGATTTTTTATAAACTAATTTTCTAAATTTCAACAAAAAATCGCCTTATTTTTGATATTTTAGTTTAGATTTGATTAAAAAATCGATTTTATTTGAGTAATTTTTAAATCTTTTAAATAATTAGAACAATTTTTACAATTCAAATAAAAGTAAATCATAAAAATAAAGTTTGTACGATTTTTTATAAACTAATTTTCTAAATTTCAACAAAAAATCGCCTTATTTTTGATATTTTAGTTTAGATTTGATTAAAAAATCGATTTTATTTGGGTAATTTTTAAATCTTTTAAATAATTAGAACAATTTTTACAATTCAAATAAAAGTAAATCATAAAAATAAAGTTTGTACGATTTTTTATAAACTAATTTTCTAAATTTCAACAAAAAATCGCCTTATTTTTGATATTTTAGTTTAGATTTGATTAAAAAATCGATTTTATTTGAGTAATTTTTACATCTTTTAAGTAATTTCAACAATTTTCAGGATTTAAAGATAATAAATTATAAAAATAAAGTCTTGGAGGTTTTTTATAAATAATTTTGGATGATTTTACAACATTTTTGATAGTTTTAAAAGAAATGGAGTGATTTTTCAAACGACTTTTGATGATTTTTAAACGATTGTTAAAGATTTTAAGGGATTTTAGACGTTTTATAAGTGATTTTAAACGATTTAAGAAAATTTTAATGATTTTGAAAGAAATTGAGTGATTTTTCAACCAATTTTAGACCATTTTCAAATGATTATTAAAAAGTTTGGGCGATTTTAGATTATGTATAAATGATTTTAAACGATTTTACAAAAGTTTAATAATTTGGAAAGAAATGGAATGATTTTTCAAGCGATTTAAGACTATTTTTAATCGATTGTTGAAGATTTTAAGGGATTTTAATCATTTTATAAGTGATTTTAGGCGATTTTATAAAAATGGAATGATTTTAACTGAAATTGAATGATTTTTCAACCAATTTTAGACCATTTTCAAATGATTATTAAAAAGTTTGGGCGATTTTAGTTTATGTGTAAATGATTTTAAACGATTTTACAAAAATTGAATGATTTTGAAAGAAATGTAATGATTTTTCAAGCGATTTTAGACGATTGTTAAACGATTGTTAAAGATTTTAAGGGATTTTAATCATTTTATAAGTGATTTTAGGCGATTTTATAAAAATGGAATGATTTTAACAGAAATTGAATGATTTTTCAACCGATTTTAGACCATTTTCAAATGATCATTAAAAAGTTTGAGCGATTTTAGATTATGTGTAAATGATTTAAAACGATTTTACAAAAGTTTAATGATTTTGAAAGAAATGGAATGATTTTTCAAGCGATTTTAGACGATTTTTAAACGATTGTTAAAGATTTTAAGGGCTTTCAGACGTTTTATAAGTGATTTTAGGCGACTTTACAAAAATTGAATGATTTTAACAAAAATTGAATGATTTTAACAAAAATTGAGTAATTTTTCAACCCATTTTAGACGATTTTCAAATAATTTTTTAAGATTTTAAGCGATTTTTAATGTTTTATAAATGATATTAGACCATTCAACAAAAGTTAAATGCTTTTGAAAAAAATGGAATAATTTTTCAAACGATTTTAGATGATTTTTAAACGATTGTTAAAGATTTTAAGGGATTTTAGACGTTTTATAAGTGATTTTAAACGATTTAAGAACATTTTAATGATTTTGAAAGAAATTGAGTGATTTTTCAACCAATTATAGACCATTTTCAAATGATCATCAAAAAGTTTGGGTGATTATAGTTTATGTGTAAATGATTTTAAACGATTTTACAAAAATTGAATGATTTTGAAAGAAATTGAATGATTTTTCAAGCGATTTTAGACGATTTTTAATCGATTGTTAAAGATTTTAAGGGATTTTAGACGTTTTATAAGTGATTTTAAGCGAGTTTACAAAAATTGAATGATTTTAACAAAAATTGAATGATTTTAACAAAAATTGAGTGATTTTTCAACCAATTTTAGACGATTTTCAAATAATTTTTAAAGATTTTAAGCGATTTTTAATGTTTTATAAATAATATTAGACGATTCAACAAAAGTTAAGTGCTTTTGAAAGAAATGGAATAATTTTTCAAACGATTTTAGACTATTTTTAAACGATTGTTGAAGATTTTAAGGGATTTTAGTCGTTTTATAAGCGATTTTAGGCTATTTTATTAAAATGGAACGATTTTAACAGAAATTGAATGATTCTTCAACCGATAACCGATTCTTGTCTTCAATTTTCAGTCTTCTACTTTCCGGGTTCTACGTTCTAACTTCTACCTTCAATTTTCGGTCTTTTGGCTTCTTTCTTCTGCGTCTTGTCTTTAATTTTTAGTATTCTGGCTTCTGCTTTCTGTCTCTTGTCTTCAATTTTCAGTCTTTTACTTTCCGGGTTCTACGTTCTAACTTCTACCTTCAATTTTCGGTCTTCTGGCTTCTTTTTTCTGAGTTTTGTCTTTAATTTTTAGTATTCTGGCTTCTGCTTTCTGTCTCTTGTCTTCAATTTTCAGTCTTATGCTTTCTGGGTTATACATTCTGACTTCTACCTTCAATTTTCAATGTTTTGGCTTCTCTCTTCTGCGTTTTGCCTTTAATTTTCTGTCTCTTGTCTTTAATTTTCTGTCTCTTGTCTTTAATTTTCAGTGTTCTGGCTTCTGCTTTCTGTCTCTTGTCTTCAATTTTCAGAGTTCTGGTTTCTGGGTTCTACGTTCTGATTTCTACCTTCAATTTTCAATCTTTTGGCTTCTTTCTTCTGCGTTTTGTCTTCAATTTGTTTGAAAATGGTTTAAAATTTTCAAATGATTATTAAAAGGTTTGAGCGATTTTAGATAATGTATAAATGAATTTAGACGATTTTGCAAAAGTTTAATGAATTTCAAAGAAATTGAATGATTCTTCGCCTAATTTTAAACGATTTTCAAATCATTTTTAAATATTTTAAGTGATTTCTGATGTTTTATAAATAATTTTAGACGATTTTACAAAATTTTAATAATTTTGAAAGAAATTGATTGGTTTTTGAAGCGATTTTAGACGATTTTTAAACGATTGTGAAAGGTTTTAATGGATTTTCGATGTTTTATAAGTGATTTTAGGCGATTTTACAAAAGTGGAATGATTTTAACAGAAATTGATTGATGTGTAAATGATTTTAGAATATTTTACAAAAATTTAATGATTTTGAAAGAAATGGAATGATTTTTCAAACGATTGTTAAAGGTTTTAAGGATTTTAGACGTTTTGTTAGTGATTTTAGGCGATTTTACTAAAATGGAATGATTTTAATAGAAGTGGAATGATTTTTCAATCGATTTTAGACGATTTTCAAACTATTATGAAAAGGTTTGAGCGATTTTAAATGATTTTAGATGACTTTACAAAAGCTGATTAAAAATAATGATTAAAGATTAAAAAAATAAATTGATTGTTAGAAATTTTGAGGGATTTTAGATATTTTATAAATGATTTTAAACAATTTAACAAAAGTTTAACGATTTTCAAAGAAATTGAATGATTCTTCATCTAATTTTAAACGATTTTTAAATAATTTTTAAAGATTTTCAGTGATTTTTGATGTTTTATAAATAATTTTAGATGATTTTACAAAATTTTAATGATTTTGAAAGAAATTGATTGGTTTTTGAAGCGATTTTAGACGATTTTTAAACGATTGTGAAAGGTTTTAATGGATTTTCGATGTTTTATAAGTGATTTTAGGCGATTTTACAAAAATGGAATGATTTTAACAAAAATTGAGTGATTTTTCAACCGATTTTAGACGATTTTGCAAAAGTTCAACGATTTTCAAAGAAATTGAATGATTCTTCATCTAATTTTAAACGATTTTCAAATCATTTTTAAAGATTTTAAGTGATTTTTGATGTTTTATAAATAATTTTAGACGATTTTACGAAAGTTTAATGATTTTGAAAGAAGTGGAATGATTTTTCAACCGATTTTAGACGATTGTTAAATATTTTGAGCGATTTTAGATATTTTATAAATGATTTTAAACAATTTAACAAAAGTTTGATTTTCAAAGAAATTGAATGATTCTTCATCTAATTTTAAACGATTTTTAAATCATTTTTAAAGATTTTAGGCGATTTTTGATGTTTTGTAAATAATTTTAGACGATTTTACGAAAGTTTAATGATTTTGAAAGAAGTGGAATGATTTTTCAACCGATTTTAGACGATTGTTAAAAATTTTGAACGATTTTAGATATTTCATAAATGATTTTAAACAATTTAACAAAAGTTTGATTTTCAAAGGAATTGAATGATTCTTCATCTAATTTTAAACGATTTTCAAATCATTTTTAAAGATTTTAAGCGATGTTTGATGTTTTATAAATAATTTTAGACGAATTAATTTATTTAGACGAATAAATTTTAGAAAGTTTAATGATTTTGAAAGAAATGGAATGATTTTTCAACCGATTTTAGACGATTGTTAAAAATTTTGTGGGATTTTAGATATTTTATAAATGATTTTAAACAATTTAACAAAAGTTGGATTTTCAAAGAAATTGAATGATTCTTCATCTAATTTTAAACGATTTTCAAATCATTTTTAAAGATTTTAAGCGATTTTTGATGTTTTGTAAATAATTTTAGATGATTTTACGAAAGTTTAATGATTTTGAAAGAAATTGAATGATTTTTCAACCGATTTTAGACGATTGTTAAAAATTTTGAACGATTTTAGATATTTTATAAATGATTTTAAACAATTTAACAAAAGTTTGATTTTCAAAGGAATTGAACGATTCTTCATCTAATTTTAAACGATTTTTAAATCATTTTTAAAGATTTTAACCGATTTTTGATGTTTTATAAATAGTTTTAGATGATTTTACGAAAGTTTTATGATTTTCAAAGAAATTGAATGATTTTTCAACCGATTTTAGACAATTGTTAAAAATTTTGTGGGATTTTATATATTTTATAAATGATTTTAAACAATTTAACAAAAGTTTAACGATTTTCAAAGAAATTGAATGATTCTTCATCTAGTTTTAAACGATTTTCAAATCATTTTTTAAGATTTTAAGCGATTTTTGATGTTTTATGAATAATTGTAGACGATTTTACGAAAGTTTAATGATTTTGAAAGAAGTGGAATGATTTTTCAACCGATTTTAGACGATTATTAAAAAATTTGTGGGATTTTAGATGTTTTATAAATGATTTTAAACAATTTAACAAAAGTTTGATTTTCAAAGAAATTGAATGATTCTTCATCTAATTTTAAACGATTTTCAAATCATTTTTAAAGATTTTAAATGATTTTTGATGTTTTATAAATAATTTTAGATGATTTTACGAAAGTTTAATGATTTTGAAAGAAATGGAATGATTTTTCAACCGATTTTAGACGATTGTTAAAAACTTTGAACGATTTTAGATATTTTATAAATGATTTTAAACAATTTAACAAAAGTTTAACGATTTTCAAAGAAATTGAATGATTCTTCATCTAATTTTAAACGATTTTCAAATCATTCTTAAAGATTTTAAGTGATTTTTGATGTTTTATAAATAATTTTAGATGATTTTACGAAAGTTTAATGATTTTGAAAGAAATGGAATGATTTTTCAACCGATTTTAGACGATTGTTAAAAACTTTGAACGATTTTAGATATTTTATAAATGATTTTAAACAATTTAACAAAAGTTTAACGATTTTCAAAGAAATTGAATGATTATTCATCTAATTTTAAACGATTTTCAAATCATTTTTAAAGATTTTAAGCGATCTTTGATGTTTTATCAATAATTTTAGATGATTTTACGAAAGTTTAATGATTTTGAAAGAAATGGAATGATTTTTCAACCGATTTTAGACGATTGTTAAAGATTTTGTGCGATTTTAGATATTTTATAAATGATTTTAAACAATTTAACAAAAGTTTGATTTTTAAAGAAATTGAATGATTCTTCATCTAATTTTAAACGATTTTCAAATCATTTTTAAAGATTTTAAGCGATTTTTGACGTTTTATAAATAATTTTAGATGATTTTACGAAAGTTTAATGATTTTGAAAAAAATGGAATGATTTTTCAACCGATTTTAGACGATTGTTAAAAATTTTGTGGGATTTTAGATGTTTTATAAATGATTTTAAACAATTTAACAAATGTTTGATTTTCAAAGAAGTTGAATGATTCTTCATCTAATTTTAAACGATTTTCAAATCATTTTTAAAGATTTTAAGCGATTTTTGATGTTTTATAAATAATTTTAGATGATTTTACGAAAGTTTAATGATTTTGAAAGAAATTGAATGATTTTTCAACCGATTTTAGACGATTGTTAAAAATTTTGAACGATTTTAGATATTTTATAAATGATTTTAAACAATTTAACAAAAGTTTGATTTTCAAAGGAATTGAACGATTCTTCATCTAATTTTAAACGATTTTTAAATCATTTTTAAAGATTTTAACCGATTTTTGATGTTTTATAAATAGTTTTAGATGATTTTACGAAAGTTTTATGATTTTCAAAGAAATTGAATGATTTTTCAACCGATTTTAGACAATTGTTAAAAATTTTGTGGGATTTTATATATTTTATAAATGATTTTAAACAATTTAACAAAAGTTTAACGATTTTCAAAGAAATTGAATGATTCTTCATCTAATTTTGAACGATTTTCAAATCATTTTTAAAGATTTTAAGCGATTTTTGATGTTTTATAAATAATTTTAGATGATTTTACGAAAGTTTAATGATTTTCAAATAAATTGAATGATTTTTCAACCGATTTTAGACAATTGTTAAAGATTTTGAACGATTTTAGATATTTTATAAATGATTTTAAACAATTTAACAAAAGTTTGATTTTCAAAGAAATTGAATGATTCTTCATCTAATTTTAAACGATTTTCAAATCATTTTTAAAGATTTTAAGTGATTTTTGATATTTTATAAACAATTTTAGACGATTTTACGAAAGTTTAATGATTTTGAAAGAAATGGAATGATTTTTCAACCGATTTTAGACGATTGTTAAAAATTTTGTGGGATTTTAGATGTTTTATAGATGATTTTAAACAATTTAACAAAAGTTTGATTTTTAAAGAAATTGAATGATTCTTCATCTAATTTTAAACGATTTTCAAATCATTTTTAAAGATTTTAAGCGATTTTTGATGTTTTATAAATAGTTTTAGATGATTTTACGAAAGTTTTATGATTTTCAAAGAAATTGAATGATTTTTCAACCGATTTTAGACGATTGTTAAAAATTTTGTGGGATTTTAGATGTTTTATAAATGATTTTAAACAATTTAACAAAAGTTTGATTTTCAAAGAAATTGAATGATTCTTCATCTAATTTTAAACGATTTTCAAATCATTTTTAAAGATTTTAAATGATTTTTGATGTTTTATCAATAATTTTAGATGATTTTACGAAAGTTTAATGATTTTGAAAGAAGTGGAATGATTTTTCAACCGATTTTAGACGATTGTTAAAAATTTTGAGCGATTTTAGATGTTTTGTAAATAATTTTAGACGATTTTACGAAAGTTTAATGATTTTGAAAGAAGTGGAATGATTTTTCAACCGATTTTAGACGATTGTTAAAGATTTTGAGCGATTTTAGATATTTTATAAATGATTTTAAACAATTTAACAAAAGTTTGATTTTCAAAGAAATTGAATGATTCTTCATCTAATTTTAAACAATTTTTAAATCATTTTTAAAGATTTTAAGTGATTTTTGATGTTTTATGAATAATTTTAGACGATTTTATGAAAGCTTAATGATTTTGAAAGAAGTGGAATGATTTTTCAACCGATTTTAGACGATTGTTAAAAATTTTGAGTGATTTTAGATATTTTATAAATGATTTTAAACAATTTAACAAAAGTTTGATTTTCAAAGAAATTGAATGATTCTTCATCTAATTTTAAACGATTTTCAAATCATTTTTAAAGATTTTAAGTGATTTTTGATATTTTATAAATAATTTTAGACGATTTTACGAAAGTTTAATGATTTTGAAAGAAATGGAATGATTTTTCAACCGATTTTAGACGATTGTTAAAAATTTTGAGCGATTTTATATATTTTATAAATGATTTTAAACAATTTAACAAAAGTTTGATTTTCAAAGGAATTGAACGATTCTTCATCTAATTTTAAACGATTTTTAAATCATTTTTAAAGATTTTAAGCGATTTTTGATGTTTTATAAATAATTTTAGATGATTTTACGAAAGTTTAATGATTTTCAAATAAATTGAATGATTTTTCAACCGATTTTAGACAATTGTTAAAGATTTTGAACGATTTTAGATATTTTATAAATGATTTTAAACAATTTAACAAAAGTTTGATTTTCAAAGAAATTGAATGATTCTTCATCTAATTTTAAACGATTTTCAAATCATTTTTAAAGATTTTAAGTGATTTTTGATATTTTATAAACAATTTTAGACGATTTTACGAAAGTTTAATGATTTTGAAAGAAATGGAATGATTTTTCAACCGATTTTAGACGATTGTTAAAAATTTTGTGGGATTTTAGATGTTTTATAGATGATTTTAAACAATTTAACAAAAGTTTGATTTTTAAAGAAATTGAATGATTCTTCATCTCATTTTAAACGATTTTCAAATCATTTTTAAAGATTTTAAGCGATTTTTGATGTTTTATAAATAGTTTTAGATGATTTTACGAAAGTTTAATGATTTTGAAAGAAATGGAATGATTTTTCAACCGATTTTGGACGATTGTTAAAAACTTTGAACGATTTTAGATATTTTATAAATGATTTTAAACAATTTAACAAAAGTTTAACGATTTTCAAAGAAATTGAATGATTCTTCATCTAATTTTAAACGATTTTCAAATCATTCTTAAAGATTTTAAGTGATTTTTGATGTTTTATAAATAATTTTAGATGATTTTACGAAAGTTTAATGATTTTGAAAGAAATGGAATGATTTTTCAACCGATTTTAGACGATTGTTAAAAACTTTGAACGATTTTAGATATTTTATAAATGATTTTAAACAATTTAACAAAAGTTTAACGATTTTCAAAGAAATTGAATGATTCTTCATCTAATTTTGAACGATTTTCAAATCATTTTTAAAGAATTTAAGCGATTTTTGATGTTTTATAAATAATTTTAGATGATTTTACGAAAGTTTAATGATTTTCAAATAAATTGAATGATTTTTCAACCGATTTTAGACAATTGTTAAAGATTTTGAACGATTTTAGATATTTTATAAATGATTTTAAACAATTTAACAAAAGTTTGATTTTCAAAGAAATTGAATGATTCTTCATCTAATTTTAAACGATTTTCAAATCATTTTTAAAGATTTTAAGTGATTTTTGATATTTTATAAACAATTTTAGACGATTTTACGAAAGTTTAATGATTTTGAAAGAAATGGAATGATTTTTCAACCGATTTTAGACGATTGTTAAAAATTTTGTGGGATTTTAGATGTTTTATAGATGATTTTAAACAATTTAACAAAAGTTTGATTTTTAAAGAAATTGAATGATTCTTCATCTCATTTTAAACGATTTTCAAATCATTTTTAAAGATTTTAAGCGATTTTTGATGTTTTATAAATAGTTTTAGATGATTTTACGAAAGTTTTATGATTTTCAAAGAAATTGAATGATTTTTCAACCGATTTTAGACGATTGTTAAAAATTTTGTGGGATTTTAGATGTTTTATAAATGATTTTAAACAATTTAACAAAAGTTTGATTTTCAAAGAAATTGAATGATTCTTCATCTAATTTTAAACGATTTTCAAATCATTTTTAAAGATTTTAAATGATTTTTGATGTTTTATCAATAATTTTAGATGATTTTACGAAAGTTTAATGATTTTGAAAGAAGTGGAATGATTTTTCAACCGATTTTAGACGATTGTTAAAAATTTTGAGCGATTTTAGATGTTTTGTAAATAATTTTAGACGATTTTACGAAAGTTTAATGATTTTGAAAGAAGTGGAATGATTTTTCAACCGATTTTAGACGATTGTTAAAGATTTTGAGCGATTTTAGATATTTTATAAATGATTTTAAACAATTTAACAAAAGTTTGATTTTCAAAGAAATTGAATGATTCTTCATCTAATTTTAAACAATTTTTAAATCATTTTTAAAGATTTTAAGTGATTTTTGATGTTTTATGAATAATTTTAGACGATTTTATGAAAGCTTAATGATTTTGAAAGAAGTGGAATGATTTTTCAACCGATTTTAGACGATTGTTAAAAATTTTGAGTGATTTTAGATATTTTATAAATGATTTTAAACAATTTAACAAAAGTTTGATTTTCAAAGAAATTGAATGATTCTTCATCTAATTTTAAACGATTTTCAAATAATTTTTAAAGATTTTAAGTGATTTTTGATGTTTTATAAATAATTGTAGACGATTTTACGAAAGTTTAATGATTTTGAAAGAAATGGAATGATTTTTCAACCGATTTTAGACGATTGTTAAAAATTTTGAACGATTTTAGATATTTTATAAATGATTTTAAACAATTTAACAAAAGTTTGATTTTCAAAGAAATTGAATGATTTTTCATCTAATTTTAAACGATTTTCAAATAATTTTTAAGGATTTTAAGTGATTTTTGATGTTTTATAAATAATTTTAGACCATTTTACGAAAATTTAAAGATTTTGAAAGAAATGGAATGATTTTTCAACCGATTTTAGACGATTGTTAAAAATTTTGTGGAATTTTAGATGTTTTATAAATGATTTTAAACAATTTAACAAAAGTTTGATTTTCAAAGAAATTGAATGATTCTTCATCTAATTTTGAACGATTTTCAAATCATTTTTAAAGAATTTGAGTGATTTTTGAAGTTTTATAAATAATTTTAGATGATTTTACGAAAGTTTAATGATTTTGATAGAAATGGAATGATTTTTCAACCGATTTTAGACGATTGTTAAAAATTTTGTGGGATTTTAGATATTTTATAAACGATTTTAAACAATTTAACAAAAGTTTGATTTTTAAAGAAATTGAATGATTCTTCATTTAATTTTAAACGATTTTCAAATCATTTTTAAAGATTTTAAGTGATTTTTGATGTTTTATAAATAATTTTAGATGATTTTACGAAAGTTTAATGATTTTGAAAGAAATTGAATGGTTTTTCAAGCGATTTTAGACGATTTTTAAACGATTGTTAAAGATTTTAAGGGATTTTAGATGTTTATAAGTGATTTTAAACAATTTAATGAACGTTTAATGATTTTGAAAAGAATTTAATAACATTTCAATCAATTTTAGCAATTTTTTAGTCAATTTTTAGTCAATTTTTTGTCAATTTTTAGTCAATTTTTAGTCAATTTTAAAGTTAATTTTTCAATTAACTTTCTCAATTTTCTCATAAATGATTGTATTTTGGGAGTTTATTATAAAAAAATAAAGATTTTATTAATTAAAAGTTTTAAAGTAAGAAGTAAAAAAAACATTTTGTATTATTTGTAAAGTATGTTTTATATTTAAAATTTAGTGGAAATAAGTATTAAGAATAAATTTTTAAGACATACGTAATTTGTCCATCTCGTTTTGTCGATTTAACCCTCTTAGAGGTCGTATAAAACTGGTCGCACTTGTTAGTGTACTCTCTTGCAATTCAGACATTGCAGTTCTAACGATTTACTAAAAATATCTTTTCGTTCACTTTCCTTTAAATATTCCTTTAAAAATTCCTTTAAAAATCCTTTTTATTTACCAATTTTCCTATTATCTTGTGTATTTGTCGTTTTATATCCTTAATATCCTTAAAATTAATAACTTTGGTGTTTTTTTTTGTCCAATTTCTAAAAATACCTTCCTTTTTTAAAAACACGTGGATTGTTACGATCTTTGGTGCGTTTAAAATATGCCAAAGAAAGGTGCCCTAGGGGAAAATTTGGAGATGCCGAAGAGAATTAAAACGGTATCGTTTCGTAAGTATTTTATTATTATTTTTTTTTTTTTTCATTTTTACCCTCTTTGTCTCTTTGGTTGGTGTTTAATAAACGAGACACGTTTCGTTCGCACGTGTTTTTAAAATCGGATCGTTTCTGTCGCGGACAGGTTTTAATAAAAGGTTCGTTTTAGTTAATTTCGCTTGTTATCGTTGTTTGCAGGAGACGATGACCTGGTATCGGTAAAAGTGATCTCGCCGAACGTGATGGTCGAGAGGGACCTCCTGGATCCGGCCATCCTCTTGGTGGGCCCAGCTAACAATCCGAATAAGCCACCCAAATACGTTTACAGCTACGACGTTCTTATTAAACTACGACAGTCGCCGTTTTCTACCAAGAGACCCGATTATTTAGACACCGCTCACGAGTAAGTTATTTTATTTTATTTTTTTCTTGTAAAAGTAACTTTTTTTATCGTTTAATTTTTTTTTAATCTTTATGATGATTTAATTTAATTTAATGTAGTTTCATTTTGAAATGTAGTAATAATGGAACGTGGGATCCGGAAAGATGGCATATGGAAAGAAAAGCCGCGGAGACGCCGGCAGAAAACGGGAATCGAAATGGAAACGGCGGAGGAAATTCTACTGATTTGGAAAATCACAGGGTAATTATTTTTTTTTTTTTAATTTTTATTATTTATTTATTTATTTTTTTTTTTCTTATTAAGCTTAAATTTTTTTTTGTTACCATTTATTTAACTTTATTAATTTTATTTATTGAAACAACAAAATGTACTGAAGCTTTTTTATTAAGTCCTCGACTACCTAATTTCATGCATCTTTCTTTCCTTACTATCAACTTGTAAAAGTCGAGAACATCATAAAAAATGATAGATAATAAAAAAAACTTTAGTACATTTTGTTGTTTCTTAAATTACCAACTGAAGAATAAACAAGTAGAGGAATTAATTTTCTTTACGTTGATTTTTAGAGACGTTCAGGTGATCCAAAGGATAGATTGCGCCGCGAACACGATGGAATAGTTCTCAGTCCTCAACGAAGAAGTTTCAATTCGGGATGTTTCGTCCCGGTTCGAGAACCGACACGAAGTAACCGACCCCATAGCCCCTTGGTTGGAAAAGGAGGAGACGCTCCCGGACATATGGGTGAGATTTTAGTTCACTTAATGCTAGGTATCCTCAAGAAGGTTAAAATTTCATAAGAGTTTTGTTTCATGAGAAATTTATCTTCCGAGGAAAGCTATCGAACTACCTATCAAATTCAAAAATTAATTAAACTTGAAAAAAAAAAACATATAAGATAGTGTAATGAACTCATATCCAAAGTAATTTTCCAAAAACAACCGTAAAAGTTAATCAATTAAGCTTAATTAATCATTTTAATCGATTAAAAACGAAAAAATCGTATTTTATCTTATTTAATCTTGTTAATTGTATTAAAAATGTGGTATAAAAAGGTTATTTAGAGTTAAAATTGAAACTTACTTGAATTTAAGTTCTGATTTTAATTGGATTGGAAAATCTAAACTTTTTTTAATCACTCAGAAAAGTTATCAAACTTTATAAACTCTATTGATTTCGTTCAGATGAGTTAAATTTACCTTAATTTTAGTGTAGTGCGGTAAAACTTTTTTCTTTTATTAACAATGAATTACTTTTATTAATTTTTTGTGTTTTTAGGCCATCGGGAAATATCTCAAGGTCCTCCAACTAGGCGTATCGGAAGCGGTCGCATCCTACCTTGGGATTACCAAGAAAAGAATGACATTGACAATGACTTTGGATATCGGAGGGAACGTAGGGACACCGATCGAGACGATAGGTAATTATTCTATTGAATTTTTCTATTAATTTAACACTTAACGGATGGGCCCCGTAAATTTACGTTTTTCCATTCTGACTTCCTAGGATGGGTCACGTAGATCTACGTTTTTCCATTCTGACTTTCGAAAAACGCCCGGAATCTGGGTTAGACAGAACAGATTCGACCCGTCCGTTAAGTGTTAAGATCATTTTATCATTTTTTTAAATTGTAATATGCTTAAAGTTGTTAATTCTTAATAAATAACTTTTTTTAATTTAGATTTGATCGTCGTTCCTTTGGTCGAGACGAACCAAGTGGTCCCCGACAACCAAAAGGTCCGAAAGACGTTCCAGGACCATTTAATAGAAACAACAACCGTTACGACAGGCGTCGAGTATCGGAAAACAAAGAGGAGGAACCCGAATGGTTTTCGGAAGGTCCCATCTCCCAACACGACACGATCGAGCTACGTGGATTCGACGATGCGGATAAAATCAACAAGAAAAAGCCCGGAAATCAAAAGAAAAAGGCTAGGGATAAAGAGAGGTCGATCAATCGGGCCAATGGTTCGCAAAAAGCAGGCGAAACTACTGATATGGGAATTGTAAAGGCTTCTGCTAAGGAGGACTTGTCTACAGAGGGCGAGAAGGAGGTGCCGCAGGCGGATAAATCCTCTTCTGGCGGTAATAAAGACACTCAGAAGCCGATACAAATCGATTCGAAGAAACACGACTCAGAAGATAAAGAGTTCAACTTGGACGATTTCCTGCAGAGTGACATTCCGAGCATTTTACGGAATGGTATTGAAAACCAATCTTCGGGAAGTTCAAAGTTTAGCCAGTGGTTTAAACGAGAATCGCCGCCTGTTATAAATTCCAACCAAAGTAGAGGTTCATCGATGGAGGACGACCAAAATCACGTGATTAACACCATACTCAATGATATTACGGAGTCGACTGTTAATATACCGGGTGATGCTGATTCTTATTTTGCTCCGATTTCTCCAGCTGCTAATACAGCACCGCCCGGACCTTCATCTCAGGCTTTTATTGAGATGTTACATAAGACTAAGCAACAGCAACATCAGAGAAATCCTCAAGCAAAAAATATTGGTAAGATTATCTTGAATTTTTTTTAAATTTATTATTACTTTTTTGTTATTTTACAAAGTTTGTATTTTTATTAACTTGTAATTTTTATAGATATAACTGGAAAAATGTTTGTACTCGAAGAATTAGAAGCTAAAATTCGTAAACCGGAAATGGGTGCCGGAGATATGCGCGCGGCTCATCAAAATGTCACTTCCGATTCCTCCGCCGATGATAACGCAGCGTTTAAAAAACTACTCGCTCAAGTAAACGCCGGGAATTTAAGTTTGGCAAGCAACGGACCGACGAAAGCCGCTCCAATGAGCCTAATGGAAATGCTGTCGCACTCGCAAAAGCAAGACGAGGCCGCCAGAATGGCTCAGATGATGGGCGGCGATCTCTCGTACAAATTCCAACAGCAACAACAGCAGCAGCATCAACCAAGTCAACAACAGCGGCAGCAACAAATGGACGTCTTGGCGAAGTTTATAAACGCGCAGATGCGACATGCCGCTCGTACTTCTCCGCCTCTAAACGATCTTCAGGTGGCCAGTCGCGAACTTTTAAACCGTCCGGAGGCTCAAGCCATATTCCAAGGTGAGTTCTTTCGGTTTTATTCGACGAGTTTAGATTTTATTGTTGATTGGCAGGGTTAAAACGCGGCGATATCACGCCGCAAAACTTATATCAGCAGCTGGCGAACCCGGCGATGCAGTCTAGACACCGCGAGCTGCTGCAAATGATATTGAAGACGCTGCCGGCTGGCATGGGGCCGAGCCCGAGAGTGCTTAGCCCCATGGCGCCGCAGCACGCGGCTTACGCGCCGCAGCAGCAACAACAGCAGCTGCGCGTGTCTCCGTTACCCCCTAATGGTGAGTGAATCGCTTCGCTTACCGCTTTTATTTTTGGCCATTTTGAAGACTGTTACAGAGTGATTTTATTAGAATTTTACTTTTTTGTGGTTGTATTTTAATAATAAATGCAAGTTTGAATTTAATTATGAATTTGAGATTCAGATAGAGAATCAGTTTAATTTTTTATGATATGGTAAAGTTCTAATAAAAGATTTTTAAGTTGGTTATAGATGATCTAAGGATTTAGAAATCTTCTGGTAAACTTTCAGTTAAGTGCAATAATGAATTGGAAGGTTAGATCTAAACATTCATCCTTCCAAAAAGAAAATTAATTAATAATTGAGATGTTCCGAAAATTAAAAGTTCAGGTCAAATTTTCCATTTGATTTTTTCATAAATACTAAGATGTTTCTTCCGAGAAGTTTTCTAGTACACTTAATCGTCTATAACCAACTTTATTTACAGTCTTAGCTTGCGCAACAGCCACTCATTTCTCTCGTTTTTTTCTACTATCCACATGCAGCGTATTGCGCCTCGCCAATTCTAGCCACTAGCCCTAACACCCTTACGATACCCGGTAAGAGCCTGACGTCGCTGTTTATGCGTTCTAAGTCGCTCGATGCCTATCCAGATTGATTTTTGTTTGGTTCATTGGTTTCGTTTTATGTATAAACCGCTTGTGTTTTTATTCATTTTATTTTTTTAAGTTAATTATTTGTATATTAATTTTTATTTGTTTATATAGCATTGCACCAACGTATTCCGTCGCCTCGCGAACTCCAGCTCCACACCCAGCACATCATGCACAACGCCCTCATTAAAAAGAAGCTTGAGGAGCAATCTGAGAATTTTCGTAAGAAGCAAGAGTCCCAACAAAGGGCTCAGCAGTCTGTTTCCGGGTCTATTCCGCCCGCTAAGAATGTCACTTCGCCCACACAGTTAGCTTGGGGTACTCCAACTTCTGTTTTAAGGAAAATGACCGCTGATAAAGATGATGGTAATAATTTTTAATGTTAAATTATTTGTTTAGCATCAAATAATTTAACATTAAAAAAATTGTTTTTGTTCTTTTCTTTAAAAAATAGAGATTCTAAAAATTTGTTAATATTTAGGTAAAGATGCGAATAAAAACGATCCTTCTAAAGGTCGTGCGGTGACCGGTATGAGAACTCAACCAACTCCTCAACAACAGTGGAATTCTCAGTTCCCGATGAACAAACAAGGTAGACCGATCGTGAAGAACAACGCGAATTATCAACAGCAAGTTCAGCAGCAACACCACGATCAGTACTTATTGCAACAGAGGATCTTTAACCAACAGCAGCAGCAGCAACAACGTAAACAAAACCAACAGTTTGCTAATATGCAATACGGCGGGGTTCCTCAACAATTTGGACAGACTCAGTTTAATCAGCATCAATTAAGAGCTCAACACCAAGCTAGAGCTCAACATCAACATCAAGCTCAGCCCCAGCAACAACCGCAGCAGCAACAACAATCTCAACAATTTGGTCAACATCAATGGATGTTACAGAATCAAAATTTTGGTTTGTAAAACATTTGTTAATCGTTTCTTTCTTTCTTTCTTTCTTTTCATTTATTAATTTATTTTTATTTCAATTTATTAATTTATTTTGATTTCAATTTATTAATTTATTTTGATTTCAATTTATTAATTTATTTTAATTTTAGATAATAGGCAAGGAAGTGGAAATCGTTCTGGTACATCCGACGGTGGAGATATGTCACCAACAAGTAATCAATTAGCTCGTTGGTTCTCATCCGATTTGTTGGATCGCGCTCGCAAAGGTAAATTACCGACGATGCCGCCGAATTTGGCCCAACACGCGCTCAGCTTGGAGGAGATCGAGCGCCAGGCCACTCCAGCCGTTCATAATTGAGTCGAAGCTACCGTTCCTGTACCTGTCGCCTAACGTCGGCGCCCCCACAGGTGAGGCAAGCGGGGGGAACGGGCGCGGGCCCGCGTTCCCGTTCCGTCGAGGGGAGATCGAGCGGATGGAAACGATTGAGTGTACATAGGCGCAGTCCCAGTCCCGCTTTGTACTCGCCCCCCTAGAAGAGGAGGGGCGCCAACGGCCGCTACATTCCAGCTCAAGGGACCTACCGCCCCCCCCGCACCGAGACGCCCTAAAGCCCTCCTGTGTATATAAGTTGCGCAGTGTTCAGTGTACTCTTGAGATTGAGAATAATTTTTTTTTTGTTCTATTGATTAATAATAAACTTTACTTTACTTTACTGAAGGAATTGGGTTTTTATGATTTGTTTGATTAAGATCCAAGTCCTTTTATTTCCATATTAATCATTTCTTTCCTGTTTTTATTTCCTATTTCAGGTAAATGAATTCAAGAAAGACTGTTAAAAATGTCTAAGAAACATTCAAGACGTAATTAGATTGTTAAAAAAGTTTAGGAAGAATTCAAGAAGTCATTACGATGATTAAAAAAATATATTTTAGATAGGAAAAGGATTAACAGTAAACTTTACTTTACTGAAGAAATTGGACTTTTAAGTTTTTTTTTTTTTTAATTTATTTATTTAATTTAATAATATTCAAGTTATTTTATTTCCATACTGATCATTTATTTCGGTTTTTTTTATTTCTTATGTCAGGTAAATTCAAGAAGTAATTAGATCATTAAAAAAAATATTTTCTATTAAAATCAAAGGGATGAAGAACTATATACAGTGAAATCTCCCTTGTGCGGACACCAACGAGACCCACCAAAAGTGCCCATTCAAGAGGAGTGCCCGCATAAGAAAAATACCAAGTACTTATATGAGAGTCGGATGGTTCCATGAGAAACTGTCCGTCGAAGGGGGGTGTTCATTCAAGAGGGGTGTCCGCGAAGGGAAATTTCACTGTATATCACTTTGAGTTATCTTAGTTGGAAAATATATCATTTTTTTTTATTATTTACAAGTATTATTTTTTATTATTACAGTATTTTACAATTAGAAGTGATTTTAAACCTTTTCATAACTTAAAAAATTATCTCAAACAGAAATAACAAAATTGTTAACTTACATTTTTTTATATTTATTTTAGATGTACCATCGTTCTCAAAGAAATCTTGGGACACTGGAATTTTTTATTGTGCATCATGCTTCGGATTTATCAGATAATTGACATTTAATATGTCAAAGCTACAAGACTAACATAATGAAATGATTGTAATAGTGTCTAATTTTCCAAAAAATGTCAAGAGATGAAATATACAGGTGTCCGGAAATGTCGTGTACAACGGAGTACCACAGATACCTAGGTCAAAAATATGATGGTTCAACCCAACTTATTTATATACAAAGTTGCTTGGTTTAGCCACTAGAAGACTTTAAAAACAATATTTTTCGTGAGTTTTTCTTAAATTACTCGAAAAATCTTTATTCGATTTTATTCATTTTTTGATCATGTCTTTATGTCACCAGGGTACAGCTTTCTGTGGAACAAATTCGAATTTCGAAAATTACAAGGTGTTCAAAAACACTCTCACGACAAGTTATCTATCCAGATCTTTTTAACCAGTCTGTATAATTTTCTGTCAATTTTTTTTCTGAATAGCTATATTAATTTAGAAACTATTTCTTCTCTTATAAAATTTCAGTTGGACAAACGGTTTTACCATAAAAAGATATTTCCTAAATCCGTGCAAGTCCAAATCGATAAGTTATGGTACCATTAACAAGGTTCAGAATAGCAATTTCTTTAAGCGGTATTAAGTTTTTTCTATAAAACCAGATGTTAAAGGTTTATAAGTACTTTATTGCTTAAAATATTCAAATTTTCGCCAGGATTTGTGACCATCATCAGGATTTAACCCTGATTGGCCAGCAAGATCACTAGACCTAAGATTATTGTTTATGGGGTGTCATCGAGCAAAAATGCCACGAAAAAAGCAAATTGGAAAAATTTTGCACTCTGTATTATTTTTAGCCCTGATGATGGGTTATACTTCTTGCCGAAAATTTAAATATTTTAAGCAATAAAGTATTTCTAAACCTGAAAATTTTGGTTTTTTTGGAGGAACTTCACGCTGTTTAAAGAAATTTCTACTTTGAACATTGCTAATGGTACCTTAGTTTATCAGTTTGGGCTTGTAGGGATTTAGAAAATATTTTTTTGTGGCTAAACTGTTTGTCCAACTCAAATTTTATAAGAGAAGAAATAGTTTCTAAATTAATATAGCTATCCAGAAAAAAATTGGCAGAAAATTATACAGGCTGGTTAAGAAGATCTGGATGGATAACTTGTCGTGAGAGTGTTTCTAAACACTCTGTATGATTAGAAATTGGAATTTGTTCCACAAAAAGCTGTATCCTGCTAATATAAAAACATGGCCAAGAAATGAATAAAATCTATGGAAGATTTTTCGAGTAATTTAAGAAAAACTCACGAAAAATATGATTTTTAAAGTCCTCTAGCGTCTAAACTAAGCAACATTGTATATAGATAAGTTGGGTTAAATCATTATATTTTTGGCCAAGGTATCTGTAGTATTCTGTTGTACACGACATTTCCGGACATCCTGTATATCCGTGCTATAGCTCTCGAATTGAACATTGATAAGAACACTGTCTTGCTAGAAAAAAAAAGATTGGAGGATTGCAGAATAAGGAGTAAACTTGGTTCAGGGAAGTCAAATGCTACAACTAACAAAGACGACAGGCAGTTAGTGGAGTATATTAGACAAAAATCCTTTCAACTGGTAGTTATTGTTAAACGGGAAATTGACTCTCCGGCTGGTGTGAAATCTGCCCGAAGAAGAATTAAGAAGTCTGAACTGTGAAAGCGATTTGCTAATAAAATTTTCCATAATGGTGATTTTCCCAAAATGATTTTCATCCCTACAATGTTAAATCACTCTGATAAACAATTATCGAAGCTTGGAACGCCTTAATCTCCAAATACATAAAACAATTAGTATATACAGTGTGTCCCCGGATAGGTGAAACGACTCTTATAAAAGGTAAAAAATTTTCGATGTGAGTTTTCATCTTTTGGGGTTTAGCCCTGCTTGGTTAAAGATTAATTTGTAACATATTTTCACTTAAAGAAAAACAAGCGAGTCTGGACAGTGAATAAAAAACTCTTTTTGAAGCAGGTAAAGTACCTTTTCTGTTTACCGTACATCAAACTTTTACTAAGATATTTTGTTCAGGATGAAACGTTATATCCATATACAAATTTTTGGAATAATGATTTGATAAAATGCATTGTTATTTTCGTAGCAGATTACGATTTTTTTTTTGTCGAGTACCTTTTTGGGAGAAATAAGGAAAACGCTCTTAAACTAGCTTAAGAAAAACGTAATAAAAAAGAGAGTACCTCTGGTTAAGCAATATTTCAAACATAAAACAAAAACAATTATTGCAAGATATTTAAAGTTGCTACCTGTTGGCTTAACTCTAATAAACCATTATAAAATACGATTATTACAAGATACTTAATTGAATCGTTTATTTCAGAAAGGGTCTAACAAGGAGACCTCACGACTTGCCCGTCACCGATTTTAATGAAAGTGGTACCAATCGATGGATATTGGTACATAGTATAAATGTGTAAAATATTAGGGCGCACTATTCAGCGGTCCGCAAGAAAATTGGTGTTAAAGTTTGCGATCGGCTTATATATTAATGATTTGTCATTTCCCCTAAAACCCCCCACCAGCCATAGTGAAAATGTATCGGTTTCCAGATCCATAGTACGGTGGTTCGAATCTCGAACAATAACTTTTTTATTTTTATTTTGAATACAATATTTCATGCTATTTTAAAAATACTTTAATGTTACATCAACATGTTATAAAAATAACTTAGAATATTGGATTAAAAAAGAAAATTAAAATGTATTATTCGGGTTTCGAACCACCGTACTATGGATTCGGAAGCCGATATATTTTCAGTTTGGCTGTTTGGGGTGTTTAAGGGGAATGACTAATCATTGACATATAAGCCGATTGCAAACTTTAACGCCAATTTTCTTGCGAATCGTTGAATAGTGCGCCCTAATATTTTATACATTTGTACTATGTACCAATATCTATCGATTGGTACAACTTTCGTCAAAATCGGTGACGGGCAAGTCGTGAGGTCTCCTTGTAAGTAACATTTTTGACGATTTTTAGATAAATGTATATTCGTGCTCTCTGGCTGTAGACCTATCGTTTTGAGTAGAAAGGCTTATACTTTATATGCCCGGAACATTTTATTGTGGAGACAGAATTTTTGGTTTGTTGTAGAAAGAGACTATGTATCATCGTAATTTCTTCTAAAGACATAATCGATTTTAAGAACTGGTGGCCTAAATACTACAAGAAAACTGAAAACTCTCTTGAAAGTATGAAACCCGGTGTGGCTCGAGTTAACAAACAACCATTTTCAATATCTCACTTTCATTATTTTCTTCATGGACATAAAACACGAATGTTGTGACTTCAGAGTACATAAATGGTTTCACATCTCACACATTTCATCTGCACACGCCAAAAAGTTCTGTTAAAACTACGATAAAAATGCCCATAACCAAAGCTTATAAAGTTCCAATTTTAAAATCCAAGATTGAACATCTAAATAAAATGCTTCCTTACATTGAAGAACCATATTTGAAATTTTATCAGGAAGTATTAAAATTGCCATCTAAAACCAAAAAAAGAAAATAACAATGCGAATTAATGAAAAAAAAAAAAAAATAAATAAATAAAATATTGTTTTCTTAGTGTCAATTTTCGTTCTTTCTCTTAAAAACTTAGTGAAATATATTCTTGTAAATATCTATAATCCTTTTTTTAGTTAATGAAACATCTTGGATACTGTTTGTCATGTTAATATGACAGCACAGAATAAACTAAATCTATAAACATGAGGTTTATTGCAGAAAGGTACTAAGTACAACTTTTTTAGTTTGATTTTTTTCTCTATCGCAATTGAAAAAAACAATAAATTGTGTCAGGACAACATGTACTGATAGTTAAACATAGAATTTATAATAAAAAATGCCATGAATAATCTTTAAATTGGAAATTTTCCTTTTTTGTCGTTTTTCTCAAAACTACAAAAATGTTACTTACAAGGAGAGTGCAAGGTCTTGGGGTCATAGATTTAGTTCAAATTTTGTAGGATGGTTGATTTAGTTTCCCTGTTGATGAAAATATATGGTTGTGGGGGCCACTACTCAATAGCTCTTTAGATATTTGCAATTGAAGATGCAATTTACTAGTTAAATTCAGGTCTCTAGCAAACGATTAAACATAATGGGTTTAGGGCCGGTTGTACAATATGCCGATATACTTCCCGACAGTGTTATCTTGCCGATAAGTTAGTTTGTTCCGTATTACGATCTAGTGAAATTTTTATCGGTCAGATTGTCGGTAGGATAACTTGTCGGGTACCCGATGCTGCCGATAACACAGTTGTCGGCCAGATAAATTTAAACGTGATTGACATAAATAGTCCGATTTGTCAAATTGTTATATGTTTTTTTGAAAACATGAGTGAAAGTGTCAATAGTAGTAAGCACGCCGCAAATTATTCAAAAGAGGAGTGTTGGTGACTCATCGAAATAATAGAGAAACATGCTGGTGTGATAGAGAATAAAAAAACGTCTGTCCACAATTCGAACTAAAAGGTCCACAACATTATTCTTTCTTAACCGAAACCGTTTAAAAAATTCTGTTTCGTTTCATTGCTCCATGTGGTTAGGTCGTTCTCTAATTTGTTTCTCCTTTTTTTACTCAAGAACACGTTAGCGAGAAATTCGTTTTTAGATTCGCTGCTACTAACTAGTATCGTATAAATTAAACATTTTTTCACTAATATTCAAAATATTACACTTTAAACGACTGTTGTCAAACGTTAACTAAGACGTTAGCCGCAAATGTTAGCGATCCCAACCTAATCTGCACTAATTCCTAGATTTTGGGGAAAAATGCTACCAACCGACACTTATTTCGCCGATAGCAATCTTACCGACAAATTCAGTTTGTACTACAGGAAATACTTTTATCCTCCCAATAAACTTATCAGCCGGATAGTTATCCGGTAGATTTATCCTAAGATTGTACAACCGGCCCTTAGCGTAGCAGCAATAGATCGGTGTTTCTCGTCATTAGGCGCCGGATTCGAGTTCTAAGAGTGTCTATTTTTACATATAAAGATACCATGAGTGGATATAAAATGTTGCGACATCGAAACATTTTTTGAGTGTTCACCGCACTTTGAATTTGTCAGTTATTGTCATTTGATCTGACAAAACTTCAAAATTAATACAGGATTATGACTTGGCATTATAACCTTTCTTCAAAAAGCCTGACTTAATCGGTATAAATTCGGTTAATTTGCAAATATTTTAAAAATTATTGAATAGTGGCCCCTATAACCATATATTTTCATCAACAGGGGAACTAAATCTACCATTCTACGAAATTTTCACTAAATCCACGACTCCAAGACCTTGCACTCTCCTTGTTAGTCCCTTTCTGAAATAAACGATTCAATTATTAAAGGTAACTCTAAGGCTTAACGTTAATAACACACTATTGTAATAATAGTAAGTTATAATTTCAAACTACGTGGAATTTTCTATTAAGTCTCCTCCTAAAGTCATAGATTTTTCAACAAGATTTCGAAATGCTTTAAAACCTGCCTGAACATGTTCTATAGGAATAGATCGCACTGCACACGTTACTCTATTTTTCAATATTTCAAGGTTATTGGAAATCCTGTTTTGGTGAACTATTTGTTTTACCCTGTCTCAAACAAAAAAATCCATAATTGAAAGATCTGGAGACGTGGCCGGCCAAAATATCGCGTTCGTTCTTCCAAACCTTCTTCATCAAATTTATTAATGAGCCAGTCAGTGATCATTTGTGTTGAATCGGCAGGGCAACTGTCATGTTGGAGGAAATGCGTCCAGTCGAGAATCCGCAAATAAGTGTGTTGATTTAATCTTCCTTCAATGGGGATTGCCTCTGCTTCAGAACTAATGAAAATAATGCGTTTTATCAAAGTAGGCCGATCATTCCAAAAATTTGCATATGCACATAATGTTTCATCCTGAGCAAAATATCTTAGAAACAGTTTGATGTATGGTAAACAGAAAAGGAATAAGTCTTCCCAGCAGTTTTGACAGTTACGTCACTGTTTACGTCACCACTATTTGAATTTGGATTTGCCACCAACCGTTCGGTGGTAAATCGCATTAAAAATTATTTTCATAATTAAGCTCTTTTAAAATACACTTTTCACAGAATATAATTTATACGACGATAAAGTGACAAAATATGTTCATTAAAACTAAATTTCAAAATAAAATTCGTATTAAACTGAAATAAAAAGTTAATATGATTTAACGTTTTAATGTTACCGAACCTTAGCTAAACAGCTGTTTACACCGTTGCCGCATATTGTCTCAAGGTTAGGTTCTAGCAAGGTCATTAGAGTAATGCTTATAAGGTTGTCCAACTCCCTATCCTTCCTATGTTGCAAGCAAAATTTCCCCTCACATACCCAAGTTCTCGATTATGTGACGTCATCCTTGTCCTAGCCGTCCGCGATATATGCGTTGTTTGTAAATTTCACGTTATTACTTCACGTATTGCCTTTAAAGTACTGATTGGGAATTTGGAAGAGGAATTTAAAAAATATTTAGGGGAAAATGTTGACCGCAGGAAAAAAAACCAGTAAAAGGATTGTATAAAAAATTATTCCACATTTTCCTGAGAATTTTCATCACATAATTAATGTTTATATTAAACAAAGGCTATTTATTAAAATAAATTGTTTAAATACAAAAATCAGACTTTAAAAAAAGTCAATATTTTAAAAGAAAAATTTTCAGTATAAAGGAAAATCAAAAAATTCACCCACTAAAAATCATTTTTTATCAGTAAATTATCGTTATTTTCAAAATATGTAAAATTTCCTTTTTATTATATTTTGTTGTAAGAATTATTGATAAAAATTTCATCGCGCTGGACAAGCGTGACGTCACGCCCGCCTCGCTCCCCTCAAACACGGCGCCAGTCGAGTTGGACAACCTTATACCATTACTCGACAGACCTTGGGTTCTAGTACCTCCAACCAAAACATTAAACGCTTGACAACAGCGCGATCACGTGACCAGACGTAAGTAGTGACGTAACTGTCAAAACTAATGGGAAGGCCCTTACTTTACCTGCTGCAGAAAGAATTTTTTCTTCACTGTTCAGATTCGCTTGTTTTTCTTTAAGTGAAAATATGTTACAAATTAATCTTTAACCATGCAGGGCTAAACCCCAAAAGATGAAAACTCACATCGAAAATTTTTTATCTTTTATAAGAGTCGTTTCACCTATCCGGGGACACACTGTATGTCAATATTTCAGCCAATTCATTTAGAATCATTCTGTATATCACATGAACTTTTTTTAATTCCGGTAGCTGCCACCGAACGGCGCCTTTAGTACACCTTGCGCGTCCTTGTTAATATCGATTATTCCGCACATTCCAAGCGTAATCGTCGTGGAGTTAACATCGAAAGTAACACATACACTATAAATTTATTACGTATACTCCAAAATAAATCGAATTATCGTCGATGCGGAGTTATTTGTTATCAAACTGTTAACAAATCCTAAACACCCGGATGTTTATGCACCTTTACTCGACGACTGGTCTTTCTTTAACCACTTCCTATTGTCTCGTTATAGTCTAGATTGTCTAGATTCTAGAAAGTCGTCTAAATTACAAATTATTTACCTACCGTACCATTGTAGTGCCTTATTACCTACGGAAACGGGACAAACAGTGGCATTATACGTTTGACAGATTACAACGTAGCCGAATCGATTCGCGTATCGCGATTTAAATGCGCGATTTGAAATGTTATTACGACGTTAAAAAGGAATATTAGGAAGAATATTAGAGATTTTGTGATCGGGCGTCGGTCAAAAAACGGTTGGGGAGCTTCGCCGTTTGAGTAGAAACTAGGTCGACGATCGGCGACGCGCACACAGGGAGAGCCCATTACAAAATCCCGATAATCCCGGAACGTCGTAGCAGGCATAGGGAAGGTAAGCGAAGAATCTAGTGACTTACGGCTACGTATAAAATGGCTACTACAAACAACCGTACGCCTATTTTAATCGTAACGTACTCATTTATTTAAAATACCATTTTTTAAACGAGCCTTTTAAATTATCATCGATTTTAAACCGTATTAAAGAAACGGATGGATTTAAAAACGGACTACCCGCCTTTAATACCACCTTAGTGATGGGATGATTGTAAGGATCCTCGGGTGCCATGTTTAGTTTAGAGGAGACAAAAGAAACGAGACGGACGTCAAAAATTCGTTTTGGAGAGTAATCATAATTCATAGTGTGTGTATTTAACTTTCGTGCGTGTTATTAGTGTTGAAAAACTTGATTAAGTGATTATTTGTGTAAAATACGGTAAGTATATCGTGGGATATACACATCTACGGTGTGTGCAATGTGGTTAAAAAATCGGTGCGATGGAGTCGTTTTAAAAATCATCGTTTTTATTTCAACGTTAGCTGTTAACAACGTAAATACGTTTTAATAATCTTGTATAGTTTATTTAAATTACGTAAAAGTTGGTTTTAATAAAATAAACGTTTAATTTATTTTGAGGTTATGTTACACTATGTATTTCGTGAAAAAATAACGAAATCGAATGTTTGAGACTATTGTAATTTTATTTTAAGTAGTTTCAACGAAGCAAATGTTTTATACGTGTTAATAGCCATTGTATACGTGTTAATACCCATTGTATACGTGTTAATTGACGATTTTAATTGGGATGTATTCTATAGGGTTAACTGCCCAAATGTCGCCCCCCCAAAAAATGCTTCCTAAAGTCGGCCTTTCTATAAAAATCCATATAGAAAAACTGAAAGGCCGACTTTAGGCATATGGCCGGGATTGGGTGAGTTTACCCTATTTTCTAGCTGTTTTACTTTCAGGAATTGTAAGTGTTGAAAATGGCTGATGAACTCTATAATAAGAAATTGGCGGATCTACAACAGTACGTTCCTTTTATGGAGAACATGATAGCTCAATTGAAGGACCCAAAGTGGAAACCGAGGGAGGCTCAACTCAATAAAATGGAATCTCTTTACAACATGATCACGGATAAAAATAAAAAGTAATCATTTTATAAGAAATACGTTTTATAAGGCAATTTGCTGAAAGAATGAAATGCAAATTGGGAGTTTAATTAGAATTAGATTCATTTAATTAGAATGGGTTATTGCAAAAGAAATAGAGACTTATTTACAAAAAAATAGATACTTATTTACAAAAAAAATAGATATTTACCAAAAATAGACACTAATTTATCAAAAAATAGACACTAATTTATCAAGAAATAGACACTAATTTATCAAAAGATAGACACTAATTTATCAAAAGATAGACAATTATTTGCCAAGAATAGACATTTATTTACCAAAAATAGATACTAATACAGTGAAATTCCCCTTCGCGGACACCCTTCTTGAACGGATACCCCCCTTGAACGGACAGTTTCTCATGGAACCATCCGACTCTCATATAATTACTTTGCATTTCTCTTAAGCAAACACCCCTCTTGAACGAACACTTTTGGTAGGTCACCTTGGTGTCCACACTAAGGAGATTTCACTGTATATCAAAAAACAGGCATTTATTTACCAAAAATAGATACTTATTTACCAAAAATAGATACTTATTTACCAAAAATAAACAGTAATTTATCAAAAAATAGACATTTATTTGCCAAGAATAGACATTTATTTACCAAAAATAAATACTAATACAGTGAAATTACCCTTCGCGGACACCCTTCTTGAACGGATACCCCCCTTGGACGGACAGTTTCTCATGGAACCATCCGACTCTCATATAATTACTTTGCATTTCTCTTAAGCAAACACCCCTCTTGAACGAACACTTTTGGTAGGTCACGTTGGTGTCCGCACTAAGGAGATTTCACTGTATATCAAGAAACAGGCATTTATTTACCAAAAATAGATACTTATTTACCAAACAATACACATTATTACTTGCAATTTTACTATAATTTTTTTTTTATATGGTTAGATGGAAGTGTTTTTTGATAAATATTAGACTTGAAAAGTTTTAAATATGAACTTCTAAGATCTTTGGAGGTATTTTTAAAATATGATTACTAGTGTCATTCAAATCTTTTAACACTTTGCTGACTGGTAACGAGATAAATCGTCTTTTCATACCCAAACGTTGCTGACTGGTGATGAGTTAACCCGTCACTGCACTTACATTGCAGAAACATGACAGTTTCTGTGTAAAATTGCCAGTCAACAAAGTGTTAATATGCTTAGAGTTGTTTTATTGACAAAAAGGAAATTGGATAAGTTTTAAAAATGAACGTATTGGGTTTAAAATCTTGATTAAGGAATGAAGTCTTGATTAATGAATGAAGTCTTGATTAATGAATGAAGTCTCGATTAATGAATGAAGTCTTGATTAATGAATAAAGTCTTGATTAATGAATAAAGTCTTGATTAACCCCTTAACGTACAAGCTCGAATTAATTTGAGCGCGCTAAACAAACAAAACTGTGCACACTCGAAATACTTAGGCTTTCTACTTAATTTGTTTTGTGGGTTAATAAAAATTTGGTTTGTTTAGCGCGTTCGAATTAACCTCAATATGTACGTTTAAGGGTTAAATAAAAAATGTCTTTATATTAAGTGTGCGTCAAGTGGTTAAGAGAGGTTTCACTTAAATCTTTTTATACAGTTATACGGGGTGTCCCGTTTTGATTATTCTATCCTTTACTGGTATATTTTCTGATTGATTACAAGCAAAAAAGTTCTAACGAATTAACTTTGAATTAACTTCAATATGTCAACGCTGCCAAGCCAAAAAAGTATAAACGCCATTAACCTAATTTTTCAGAAAACGCAAAAAACGATTGATATAATGAATGTTAAATGGCTTTTGCGCAAACTTTTCCATTCTAAATTTATTTTTTATCCCAAAATGTTTTTTAATTATTTAAATTTATTTGTAAATTTAATATAATTTATTTATTTAAATCTCGTTTAAATTAGATGGAAGTACGAAACTTTATTAAAATGCGAGGAAGTAATCCTAAAGCTTCAAACCAAGATAAAAAAATCGATGGCGCCTACGCAACATCAAGATCAACCCAGGACGCCAAACAAGTCCGACCAGCGTGTTTCCACGTCGATGGTTAACGATATAATGAACGTGATTAAACTGAATACTGCCAGGGCGAAGCTCCATCGCATGCAGGAGGTTAACGAGACTCCTAAAAGTCCCAGTCCAGCTCCGGAGATCGTCCAACCTTGCGAACCAAAGATTATTCCCATCGAACCGACTGAACCTCATAAAAAATTCTTGTAAGTATACTTTATTTATTTATTTGAAATCAAAACTTATTTATTTATTTTTTTTTATTTAGAAATATTGTTGATCCAAATGAATTAAGTACAGATTGGGATGGTAACTTAGAAAGATATACAAAAGAAAAACCGGACATTTATAGTTCGGCAGCTCAAAGTTTAGTTGAAAAAAAGACCGTTTTCGATCGATTAGGTCCGATTATAACCGAACCACAAAAACCTTTACTAACCGACGACGATTTGGCTCAATTAGGAACCGAAGATTTATATCTACAAGGTTCATCGGAGCACCAAAAACAAAAAAAGTGCTTAAACATCGAGTTAAATTTAAAAATCACCCCTAGAATCGTTCCGGTTCCATCCAGCAAACCGAAATTAACCAAAGTCGAGGAAAAAAACGACAAGAAGGATAAAGATAAACCTTCGAAAGATAAAGATGTAAAAATTAAAACCGTTAAAGTTGATGGAAACGTTTCCGGAGATGTCTTCGGTAGTTTATTAAGTAGTATTGATACTAAAATTATCGAAGAAACTAAAAAAAGAGATCATAAAAAGGAACATCATCCGATTAAACATAAGGAGGAGAAGGATAAACACAGGGAGAAAGAACATAATAAACATCAATCGAGAAAACATGAAAAATCTCATCGATCGGATAAATCAGATAATTTACAACGAATTTCGGATAGAAATGAAAAAATTGAAAGAAGTGATAAAATTGAAAGAGGTGATAAAATTGAAAGAAGTGATAAAATTGAAAAAAATGAAAAATTCGATAGAAATGAAAAATTGGATAAATTTGAAAAGTCGGATAAATTTGATAAATTTGAAAAGTCGGATAAATTTGATAAATTTGAAAAGTCGGATAAATTTGAAAGATCAGATAAATTTGAAAGATTGGATAAATCAGAAAGATTAGATAAGTTTGAAAGATCGGATAAATTCGAAAAATTGGATAAAATCGAAAAATCTAAAAAAGATGAAAAAATAGAAGAAAAAACTCAAGAAGATTACGTTTCAAGTACAGTTGACATACCAATTCTAGATAAACCAAAACGATTGGCGGATAAATACCATCCGAAACCTAGATTGAAACAACCGACAGAAGAAGTTGGCAGTACATCTCGTATCGAAGAGAAAGAGGAGGTTAGATTTAATAGAGATCCGAGGCGAAGGTCGCCGCCGCTTTCCGTGGGTTATTTCAATCAGATTCCTTCCACTTCCATCGATGATCGTCCTCAAAGACACTTAGAAAGTCATCATCAATTCGATCATCGGGTTAATTACGATAATCGCGAAGTGGGATGGCCAAAGTATCAACCACAAGTATCCCCGGAAATTCAACTGAATACATTTAATAATTATCAAAGAAATGTAGATCCTAGATTACAAAATTACAACGTTAATATTCAAACTCAACCTGGTTTATTACCAACACCGATAAACCCTCAACTTAGTCGATTTGAACCTCCACGTTACGATCATCAAAGATTTGATAACCATTACGATCGACATTTCGATCATACAAAACCCCGTTTTGAACCCAGAAACGAACCAACTTATTTTCCACCGCAAATTCAAACGCAACAAACGAATTTATTACAAATACCTACACAGCGATTTCGTAAAACTTTTAATCCGTTCGAACCGTTAGATTCGGAAAAAGATAAAGAAAAAGACGACGATTATAAACGTGATTTTCGTAAGTTTGATGATAGATCGAAATTTGAACGTGAAAGATTTATACGGGGTCGAAACGAAAGATCTCTTTCGAATTCTTTTGATAGAAGGGATCGATTCGGATCGAAACTTAATACAAGGAGGAGTTTAGACGAAGATGATTACAAAAATCAACCGATTAAAGTCGAAAAAGAAGAAACTTTCACTTCTCCATTAGAATCGTTGTATTCAAGTCCTAAACCTGTGCTTTCAGCGTCACAAGCGAAAGCTGCTTTGGATAAATTTAAAATCCCAAAGAAAAAACACGAAGAAAAAAAGGAAGAAACATTTTCTTCTGTGGATACTCGTAAAGATGACGATGATGACGATTCGGAAGAAGATACACCTTTAAGTAGGAAAATTAAAAGGAGATTGAGGATTAAAATTGATGATAGCGATGATTCGGAACCTGAAAAGAAAAATTTCGATGAGAGGAAAAAAGATAAATTGAAGAAAGTCGAAAAAGGTAAAAGTGGTAAATTTGATGAGAAGAAAAAATTGGAAGAAAATAAATTAGATGAGAAGAAAAAATTGGAAGAAATTAATAAAAAAGATGAAAAATTAAAAATTGAAAATAAAAATGAAAAAAGTTTTAAAAGTAAAGATATTAAAAGGGAGGAATTATTAAAAGTGGGAGATATTAACAAAGAAGAACAATCTAAAATGGTAGATATTAAAAATGAGGAAATTAAAGATGAGAAAATTAAAGAGAAAGAAATTAAAGAAGATATTAAAAAACAAGAAACCAAAAAGAAAGAAAATAAAAAACAAGAATCCAAAAAGGAAGAAATTAAAAAACACGAATCGAAAAAGGAAGAAAATAAAAAACAAGAAAGTGTAAATGAAGAAAGTAAAAAAGATTTGAAATTAATCGAAAATGAAAAAATCGAAAAAGAAACCGAAAAAATTGAAAAGGAAAACGAAAAATATCAAAAAGAAAACGAAAAAAATCAAAAAGATAAAACTTCCGAAAAAGAAGAAAACATAGAAGAACCATTTCCCGGGATTTCAAGTACTACAACTAGAAGATTAAGAGCAAGACCTCCAAAAACTACCCAATCACTAATAGAATCTCCAGAAGAGAAAAGAGTTTCTCCCCAAAGACGTAGTCGTAGAGTACAAATGAAATCTATGGCTGTTAAAGAAGAAGAAAAATCACTTGTTCAAGAAGAACAAGAAGATGATAAAAAAATAATGGATAAATCTCCAAATGAAGAAGATAAAACTAAAAATTCACCTGAAAGTGACCTAAAAGACGATACTAAACCTCTACCGGAAAAAGAAAAAGTAAAAAATGAACTTTTAGAAGATATTAAAAAAACTAATTTAAAAATGGAAGAAACGGACGTTTTACAATTTATCTTACAAAATTATAAAAAGATAAAGAAGATTTTTAAAAGCGATAGTAGTAGCGAAGATGAAGGTAAAAATCAGTTTTTTTAAATTCTTTTAATTTTATTTAATTATTTGTTTTTTCATTTAATAATAGGTGGATCCAAAAAGAAAAAAGATAAAAAATCTGAAGCTTCAACATCTTCCAAAATCCAACAAACTTTAACGAAAGCTACCGAAATGAAAAAGCAAACCGATGAGATATCCGACTCGGATGAATCGGAGGAGGAAAAAATACGTGTTAAACCGAAGCAACAAGCGAAGAAAAGAACTCAAGCTCCGGTAAGAACGAGGAAAGGTGTTAAGAAGGTGATTGTAAAACGCAAATTGAGGAATACGCGGATGGCCGCCAAGACGAAGAAGGCTAGACGCAGCGAACTGGACAAATTACACGACGACATTAAAGAGATGCTGATGGGGAATGAAATTATGAACGTTGGGACGAAAAGAGCTTGTACGATTGTTCAAAAGGAGGAGGAGAAGAGCGAGAAGGATAATGAGGAAGATGAGGTATGTAATAATTTTAATTTTTTAATTTTATATTTATTGAGAAATTGATGGCAAAAAAAATTTGGTTTAATTTGAGTACAAACACAAATTTACCTAGTTATCTATACCCTGTTCACCGAACAGATGCAGTAAACCTGAACGAAGGAACGCTCATTACTCCCATTATTACACAATAGCCAGTTTCAGACACAAAAAATAAAACAGAATAAAATTGAGTTATAAGCATGAAGTGTAATGTTAGTGATAGAGGTTATATGTTATTTAAAAATTTACTTATGTGACGTATGTTAGGTGTCAAAATGAATTCCACAGATTATTTATAAATTTAATAATGTAAATCGTGAATAGTAAAAGTAATAATATATAAAATGATTTCAAACTTTTTATATAAAAACAAATAAAAAATGAATGCAAACAAGATTTAATTTATGTATACAATTTTACCACCACATAAAAGTTTGTAGAATTATTCGCACCACCTTATATGGTAGTGGTGTCCACAAATTTTTGACCAAGATCGACTTTTCATGTAAATGCGTTACCAAGATCGACCGAAGCAGGGCCGGATTGGTTCCCCCCCCCTGAAACGTACAAGTGACAAAAAAAATCTGGAGTGGTTAAAAAAAGGGTTTCAAATCATTTGTACATTTTAAAATACCTTCCTTTTTTCCCTTTTGGCTCATTGACTCATCTCATCATATTAACCTACCTGCTTATAATAATATACAAGTTTTCCAATTAAGAAAATATGAAATAAAAATCAGTACACTTCATTAATTCATTTATTCATAAATTTTTATACAGCTATTAAGTTGAGCTTCCAGGTGCATTCGTACATGTTTGCCTTATTCGGCACTGCTGCGAGTCTACAATTTTTTTTTAAATTGGGAATATAACTACTTAGGGCATTTCTCAAACAAGATTCTAAATGACTATCTGTCAATGCCGTTCGATATTTAGATTTTATTATTTTCATTTGTGAAAATGCAGTCTCGCATAAATATGTGGAACCACAACATGAGTACAAATTTTCAACGCATTTTCGAAAATTTGTATACTTGTCTTCCAATAAATATTTCCAAAAATTTTCCTCGGATGCTCTTGCTTTAATATAGATATCGTTTTGCAATGTTATGATTTCTGATTCCAACTTATGTACATCCACGTCGAACAAGTCGGACAATTTGTCAGCAACTTTTTCTATATTTATACTTTTATTAAACGGAAAAGTGATAAAAAGTGCCACATCATCAATTTGTTTAAAATCTTCAAAACGATTGTCAAAATCTGCAATTAGGTTTTTAAGTTCATCTTTATATCTATTTAAATCGATATCGGTAGTAGCAACATTTTTTAATTGAGACGTCATATTGGGAAAAGAAGTGAAATTATTATCATTCATTCTAGATAACATTATGTTTAAAGTTTGTTTAAAAGCATTTACAGAACTTATCATGTCAAAAATTGTTCTATTCTGTCCTTGAAGTTCTAAGTTCAAATCATTCAGCTTACTTGTAATATCTGTCAAAAAAGACAAATCTAAAAGCCAAATGTTATCTTCCAACATCTTGTAATCGTCGCCTCTTATAATAAGAAATTGTTTAATTTCGTCAATTAAATCGCGAAAACGCTGTAAGAACTTGCCTCTACTTAACCACCTGACGTCAGTATGCATCAAAAGTTCAGTACATCCTTCGTGGTCGCTTTCTTCTATGTATAATTTAAAAAGCCTTCTTTGTAAACTTTTTGCTCGGATAGAATTACAGATTTTAAACGCTATGGTCATGATTTCTTGCATATTGAGAATTTTAGAGCATAGCACTTGTTGATGGATAATGCAGTGATATGACATAAAATTCGGAAAGTCATCATCCTTTTTACAGAGCGTAACAAATCCGTTGCGACAACCTATCATAGCTGGTGCTCCGTCTGTAGTTATCGATACCAGTTTGTAAATAGGCAAAGATGTATGCTTAACAAACTTCTTAAAAGCATCAAAAATATCCTCTCCTCGAGTCGTACCTTTTAGCGGAATAACAGTAAGTAATTCTTCCTTACTTGAAAAGTCCTTAAAAACCATTCTGATATAAATAATCATTTGTGAAATATCAACAGCATCAATTGATTCGTCCAACTGCAGCGAAAATGCTCGACAATAGTTAATATCTTGCATTAATTGTTCGTTCAAATCTGAACTTATTTCGTCTACTCGTCGGGCAACAGTATTACGTGATAATTGCATGTTACTGATAGCAGTGACGATATCCGACTTATTTTTAAAGTCACAAAACAAAGAATCTGCTGCTTCTAAAAACGCTTGCTTAAAAACTGCTCCATCACAAAACGGCTTTTTATTCTTTGCAAGGATATGAGATACGCGATAAGATGCTGTGGTAGCTGCCTGCGATATTGATGTAGATTTCGTAAAAATCAATTGTTGAGCTGACAAATTAGCTTTTAGTTCCTTAAGTTTAGCTGTACGTAATTCACTCTTGATTGGATAGTTCGTATCATAATTGTTGTGCTTAGTTTTAAAGTGTCTTTCCACATTTCCTTTCTTTGGTAAAGAAACACTAGCATGACAAATTAAACAACAACATTTATCCTTAACCATAACAAAAAAATAGTCATGTTCCCATTCCTCATGATAATGGTATGTTTTCACTTTTTTATTAACACTCATGGTGTCGCACGTACCTCAAACTTTTATAAAATCTTCGAAATAACTTAAACTTAAAATATTAATCCGCACAATTTGCTAACGACTACCTAGCTAAGCTGTCTATCAGAAGTGCGAAACCTGATGCAATTTCTCCTCCCCACTTGTTCCTAGGCGTGTATGGCGCCAGGCCTCAGCAATCATTGTAGACTAGACATATGGCGATTGGTTTATTAGGCATTGTACGACGCGACATTTCCCTATTCTAGTTTGTTTTAATTATTTTATTAAATTTATTTATCATTGCTTTAGCTTTTGTTGAATTACTTTTTATTGAAATTGAGTTTTGTTCGAATTCGTGTTATTGATTTTTCTAAAAAAATTGTTTTTACTTTTTCTTTTAGATTTGTAATTAATGTTTTCATTCTGGTTCCCATCTATTATTTACCTATTACCCCCCCGGAAACGTACTGATGACAAATAAAACAAAGATCCGTGATGTATAGTGAAATACTACCAGTACCAGCCTTAGATTCGTGAATTTGATGGCGATCGACTGAAAATGGCTTCGCGATCGACCGGTCGATCGCGATCGACTTTATGGACACCACTGTTATATGGCTAGGTTTACTGCTAAATTATATTTTATGGCGTTTTATATATCGTATTATAAAATAATATTGTGATCAGCTCGTTGTTAAAAGGAGAATTTTCTAAATTGGGATAATCTGATTTAGTCTGAATCAGTTTCAGAGGAAGTTTTCTCTTCCGAGGAAGAATCATTCCCCACGTTAATTTCCAACTGCTCTATTGTAGTTTCCATTACATTGTCGACCTGCCACATTTTTTCTTCCTCACCTTTGGCATGACGAATAGCATTTCTCCAATTATCAGGTGAAACATTTCTTACAACTTGCTGAAATAATGCGTGCATATCTTTCATTTTAAATGTAGTATTATTTCTCGCAACTTCTCCTTTTATTTGCCTCCATATTAGTTCAATAGGATTTAATTCACAATGATATGGGGGCAATCGCAATATTGTTCGTTTTTGTTGTCTTGCCATTTCATCGACCACATACCTTGGTGTAACAGCTGCCCGTTTTACAAGATCCGGCAGTTCGTATTTTAGCATATCAGCTTCGTAAGCAATTAAATTATTCGTCAGCCAGGCTTGAATGTCTGCTTTTTTTGTAGCATTATTAGGTAGTTTTTCCGTTTTTTCTACTATGGTAAGGAGCGTTGTCCATCACAATCACGGCATGGTCGTCTAAATGTGCTAGAATTTGAGCAAACCATTTTTCGAAGACTTCAGCTGTCATCTCTTCATGATAATTTCCAGTCTTCTTTGATTCAAAACATAGTAAACCATTTTCTACAAAACCGTCCTCTGAACCTATGTGGAGAACTATCAGACGACCACCTTTCCCTGAAGGATCCTTTAATCCTGATGTTAAGCCTTCAATAAAAGCCTGCCTCGGCGTTATAACCGACGTATCCTTCCATACCTTATTGACAGTATGTTCAGCGTTCACCCAGGTTTCATCTAAAAAGTATAGTTTCCTACCCTTTTCTCGATGTTTTCGGATTTCTCGTATGAAGCGTCTACGCCATACGATAATATCGTGCTTTTCCTTAAGTACACTATTGCGTGATCTTTTTGAGAACCTATTACCAAACAGTTATATCAGAACTTGTAACATTAGAAAAAAGAGTTATCACCGAAAACCAATTTCTTTCATCAATTTCCACAAGGAAGTCCGCTTAAAATCAGGTATAGCATCATTTTCATGTATCAGCGCTAAAATTTTATTCAACGTTGGAGGTTCGTTTTTTTTTTCAAAAAAAGAATGAATCAACCGTCTAAGAGCGCTCTTGGTGCCGTCGTCAATATTATCCAAAACTATTCTTTGGCGGTGGTATCTTTTCGATGGTATAAATTCATGCGTATTTGTGTATTCGTTAAGTATTTTAAATACACTACGAACAGACGCCTGTATAAGAAACAATTTTTTTTTCAATTTATTTATTCAAAATAAAGATATAATTGAAAATTACGTGCTGCCGTTGCAGTAAACTGGACCTTTTACGTCTTTGTCTTGTGTGGATTCTCGTTATCGTAACTATTAAAGATGTTTAATACATGCTGTTTATCATCTACTGAAAAATGTTTGGCTGAACGTTTTTTTACTAAAGGAAGAGCAGTGGCTTCATCCATAGTAACAATAAGTTATAAAATTACGGTAAATTCGAATGACAAACGTCAGAAATATGCGTAATAACAAGGAAAATAATAACAAAGATAGCTGATTTTGATTAACCTATGTAAATTGAGCTTACCAATAGAAAAATTCGATTTAAATTTCGCGCGTATTTGTGGGAGGAGTTGTAATTTCAAATCACTGCATCTGTTCGGTGAACGAAGTATAGTTTAAATAGATTCGAAATTAGAGAACATTAAAATTCGGATAATTAGATTCTATTTTATAAAATTCAATCTGTAAGATTTTATAATTGATTAACGTTTGAATAATCGGATATTTAATTCTTGTCAGAATGATCACATTTTATTACAATATAGAGCTTGATATAAATTGTAGAATAAATCAATGTTCTGATAGTCGAGTATCTAGATAATTAGGAATGGAATAATCGGACATTTGAATAATTAGAGTTCAGATAATTATATTTTTACTTCCTTTTTGAACTTATTAGAGATTCTACAATAGATTAAGTTTTAAATAATCGAAAATTACAAAACTACTGTTCAAATAATCGTATCTTTTAATTTTAATTTGTTACATCTTTTAATTATACTAAACTAACTTTCTTAAAAAATCACCCAGACTTTGTTTATTGGAATTGAAGAATAATTTTTGGTTTAAATGAAAGATAAAAGATTTTATTTTTAATTAAATAGGACAGATTTTTCCTAATTTTTACAAAAAAAATTAAAAAAAATTTTAAAGTTGGTGAAATTTTTTGACAGTTCTAACCAAACTTTTTTAAAAAAATCCCCCAACTTTAAAAAATCACCCAGACTTTATTTATGAAGATTAAGGAAAGATATTTGGTTTAAATGAAACTTCAAAGATTCTGTTTTGAATTAAAAAAGACAGGTTAGTTCTAATTATTATCAAAAAAATTAAAAAAAAATTCTTAAGGTTGGAAAAGTTTTTTGACAGGTGACTAACCTAACTTTTAAAAAACAATCGACCAATTTTAAAAAATCACCCAGACTTTATTTATGAAGATTAAGGAAAGATATTTGGTTTAAATGAAACTTCAAAGATTTTGTTTTGAATTAAAAAAGACAGGTTAGTTCTAATTATTATCAAAAAAATTAAAAAAAATTCTTAAGGTTGGAAAAGTTTTTTGACAGGTGACTGACCTAACTTTTAAAAAACAATCGACCAACTTTAAAAAATCACCCAGACTTTATTTATGAAGATTAAGGGAATGGTTTTTGGTTTAAATGAAAGATAAAAGATTCTGTTTTGATTTAAAAAAGGCAGATTTTTTTATAATTATTACTTAAAAAATTAATAAAGTTGGTAAGAATTTTTAACGGTTTTAACACAACTTTTTTTAAACAACCGACCAACTTTAAAAAATCACTGAGACTTTATTTTTTGGAATTAAAGATTGATTTTGGGTTTATTAAAAGCTAAAAGAAGTTTTAAAGCTAAAAGATTCTATTTTCAATTAAAAGAGATGTTTTTTCTAATTGTTACCAAAAAAATTTTTCAAAGTTTCTTCTAAAATCATCGAATTCTATTCAAATTTTTGTCATATTTTATAGAAAACTATCTAAAATGATTTAATTACTTCAAATTTCAAATTTGTCGAATTTGATTAAAAAAAATAACTTAATTTAGCTTATAATAGTGAAATTTCGTCCAAAAATTTCCTAAAATCGTCGAATTTCGTCAAAAATTTCACCAAATTTCGTGTAAAATTGTCTAAAATTGTTAAATTCCGTTTAATTTTATCTAAAATTTTCGAATTTCATTAAAAAAATAACTTAACTTAGCTTATAATAGTGAAATTTCGTCCAAAAATTTCCTAAAATTGCCGAATTTCGTCAAAAATTTCACCAAATTTCGTGTAAAATTGTCTAAAATTATTAAATTCCGTTTAATTTCATCTAAAATTTTCGAATTTCATTAAAAAAATAACTTAACTTAGCTTATAATAGTGAAATTTCGTCCAAAAATTTCCTAAAATCGTCGAATTTCGTCAAAAATTTCACCAAATTTCGTGTAAAATTGTCTAAAATTGTTAAATTCCGTTTAATTTCATTTAAAATTTTCGAATTTCATTAAAAAAATAACTTAACTTAGCTTATAATAGTGAAATTTCGTCCAAAAATTTCCTAAAATCGTCGAATTTCATCAAAAATTTTACCAAATTTCGTGTAAAATTGTCTAAAATTGTTAAATTCCGTTTAATTTCATCTAAAATTTTCGAATTTCATTAAAAAAATAACTTAATTTAGCTTATAATTGTGAAATTTCATCTCTTCTTTAAAACCATCGAATTTCGTTTAAAATTTCGTTCAATTTCATATAAAATCGTCTAAAATGATTGAATTTCGTCTAATTTCATTTAAAAAATTCGAATTTTTCATTCATTACTTTAGTACTTTCATTCATTCATTTAGTAGTAGTAAATGTGTACAAAAAAGACGAACTTACAACTTTATTATATATAATAATTATTTTTATTTTTTGTTAATGTTGATAAAGGTGGAAGAAGTGGAGCAAATAAAACTAGATGAAAATTCCGAAGACATCTTACGTAAAGACAACTTAAAAGTCCTCGTTGAAAAAAGCGATTTTGGTAAAATGTTAATCGAAGAAGATGGAGAGTCGGAAGAAGAACCTCCAGTTTTGGAAAAGATGATAACGACTCCTCCTAATGAAGAATTGCGCAGGAGAATAGGTAAAAGAAAGAACAAATGGGCGGCGGGAATTATTCAAAAACGTGTAAGAAAAAGATTGTATAAAACAGCCGGCGGAACTAAAGAAGAAACCGAAGAAGACGAATACGAAGAAATGGGCGAAGTTACCGAACACGACAAAAAATACTTTTTCGTTCATATGTCTAAAATCGGATGTAAATTGTGTTCGTTTAAAGGAAAATTAATCGTCCAACATTATCGAAATTCCCACCCGGAAAGTGAGGTTTTAATATCCCGAGTGGAACAAAGAATCGCCGAAGTACTCGTCGACGATGCGATTAAAAATCGGGATAAATACGCCGATTTTACGCCGAAAAATAAAAAAATCAAATACACGTTTAAATGTCCGTTTTGCTTAGTGATCGTTCGAGATACGCCAAATTCTTATTACAATCATTTAACAAGTCACACCGGGGAATATCGCTACGGTTGCTATCACTGTTCGTATCGTACTTTCAACGCTCCGAACGTTCGAACGCATATAAATCAATTACACCCGAGAATACACGGGACGGAGTACAAAGTGTTTTACCCCGATCCGAATGTTGGAAGATACGTTTTCGGACATTTATGTTCGGAGTGTAATTTTGTCCAGATGATCCGCGCTACCGTCGAGGAACACGCGATGGTTTACCATCCGGGTACTCCGGAAATTTATAAAGTAAATATGGCGACGCTTTTAGAAGAGGAAGAACCGAAACGAAAACCGATTCAGGCGAGTTGTAGCTCGAATTTGGACGATTGTATAAACGCGGTTGCGTGCGGAGCCGGGGAAATACGAAATAATCGATTACCCATTTGTACAGATAAAATTGAAGAATCGAGTCAGGTTAAAGAATTGAGTATACATGAATTATTATCGGAAATTGAACATAAAGAACGAGAGGAGAAAGAGATCAAACGAGATGAAGAAGAAAACATAAGAAATGAAGAAGAGAATGATAATGATGACGAAAAAGTAGTAGAGTCGGTGGAAATGAATGAAGAAGAGGAAGAAAAAGACACGAAACCGATTGAATTAGCTGCGTTTATGGTCGATGCCGATTTTGATATTGAGGGAGGCGTCGGAGATGAAAGACGGGAAATGTCTCGTTGGATTAACGAAAACGCTCGGAAGACGAGAACTTCGATTGCAGATAAATTACAAATTCGTTTGGTGAGAGAAGAAGCGAATGAAAATAAATATGATGAAGAGGAGATGGAATTGGAAACTCAAAATATTGATGAAGGAGATGAGGTAGGTTTTTATTTATTATGAGTATTCACAAACTTAGAGATAACTAAAAAAAAGGAAATGGTTTTATTACTACAGTAAGGCCTCAACATTCGCGAGAGTTAGGTTCTGAAAATATGTCGCGAATGTTGAATCCGACAATGTTGAAGCACTCGATCTTATAAAAGAGAAACTGCTTCTGTGCCATTTTAAAAAGTAAAACGAAGACGAAATAAATCAAATGGGGAGATGTTTTATTTAAAAATAGTAACAAAATTAAAAATTTGAATAAGTATGATTTTTAAAATTAATAAAATTAGTTATGTTAAATAAAACACACACAATATTTCAAAATAAAACGACTAAATTTTCTGCAACAATATTTGTTTTCATATACAGGGTGATTCAATTTTATTTGGGGAAACTTAAACAGCGTATTCTACCAACCAAACTAGTGAAAAAACTGTATATAAGCATATACCCAAAAACGTTTTGTTTTCTAGTTATAGCTTGTTCAAAATTTTTTTAATAAAATAACATATCAAGTTAAATCAGTTATTTAATAAGTAACTAGTTTACATTGAGTTGCTCAAAATGAAGCCCATTAACGTCGATACATTTTTGACAACGGCGAACTAATGAATCGATTGCGTGAGTTATTTGTAACTGATTTTGCCTCATTTCATTGCACGCTTCTTCGATTTTTAAAATTAATTGTTCTCTTGTGTTTACCGGTGTTGCATAGACTTTATCTTTTAACGTCCCCACACATAAAAATCCAATGGATTCAAATCTGGGGATCTGGGAGGCCAGACTACTGGTCCTAAGCGTCTAATCCAGCGCTGTGGATAATTAGCATTTAACCACTGTCGCACTGTTAATCCATAATGAGCTGGAGCACCATCCATTTGAATCCAGCTGCCGTTTCTCCAATAAAGCGGTACGTCCTCCAGCAAATCGTTTAAGTTGGTGTTAAGAAACTCGTAAAATAATTCAGAGTTTAATCTGGGAGGCAAAAAGTGCGGCCCACAAACATTATTGTGTAAAATTCCTATCCACACATTAACACTGAATTCACTCTGAAAAGAACGTGGTCGAATTTGTTGTGGATTTTCATGCGCCCAGACATGAATGTTATGATAATTAACCACTCCTCTTCTAGTAAATGAAGCTTCGTCTGTCCACAGTATTTTATGCATAAAATCGTGATTGTTTTCCGATTCGCGTAAGAGCCATTCGCAAAAAGCTACCCTTCTTTCTGCGTCCCCCGGATGTAAATTTTGGACAGGTTGTAAATGAAACGGTTTTCCTTGATCTGCGCGTAATGTACGCCATACCCGTGATTGCAAATATTGCAATTGTTGAGCTGCTTTACGAGTACTAAGTTGTCGGTTAACGTCAAATAATTGCAAAATTCGATTATTTCTTCTAACCCCGGGATTGTTGTTCCTATACTGGTCGTGATTATTACGCAAGCCCAATTCACGAAAACGACGGTGTGTATCAATAAACACTTGTGCATTTGGAAGTCTCCTGGCTGGAAAACGCCTTCCATATTCCCGAACAGATGCTTGGGCGTTGCCGTCGCAAAAACCATACACATAATGAATATCTGCATATTCTTCGTTTGTAAACTTTCGTGGCATAATTATTGTAAATAATAACACTATCAGTAACACGTTGAATAAATTTAATAAACTTGACAACTAACCGTTTTGTTTTTAATTTGATAACCAGTCACTTTGATCATAATTGCGGCTTCAATGCCGTTCGCGCTCACTCATTAGAACAAGCTATAACTAGAAAACAAAACGTTTTTGGGTATATGCTTATATAAAGTTTTTTCACTAGTTTGGTTGGTAGAATACGCTGTTCAAGTTTCCCCAAATAAAATTGAATCGCCCTGTATAATATGTGCAATAAAATAATCAGTTAAAAAAATAAATTCGGTCAAATAAAAATAAACGCAAAGATAAATATCAAAGAAATAAACTAAGAAAAAAAAAACAAATAAAAATTAACTTAACCTTTCATCAACATGTTCAGGCACTGATTTAGAACATGATGGTTTGAAAACTGAATGTATGGTAGGTTGTACAGCTTTATTTTGCATATCCTTTTGAAGCTCTTTGTAATAAACAAGAAGAGTATTTAACCCATTTTTAAATTTTATGCTACGTTCCATTACTGGATTCATTGCTAATATCTTTTCAGCAAGATGATTTGCTTCTTGTATAAAAGAATTAAGTTCTTTCAACGATAATTTATTACAAGGAGAAATAACTTCATCTTCATCCGACCCTGATTCACTCTCTATGAGGAGTGCTTCTAAATCCTGGTGGAAGCTGGTTGCTTGTACAGCAGACGCACCGTTTGAATAAAAAAAAAGTGCGTATGAACATTTTCGCGAATAATCGAAACGCGAATGTTGAAAAAGGTAGCAAAGTTTAAAATGCGAATACACGAAACCGCGAATGCTGAAGTCGTGAATGTCGGGGCCCTACTGTATATGATTTTACGAGGACTTATAAATTGAAGGATATTTTCAAGATATCTAAACTTGAAGTTTACAAAGACACGGAGTTGATTTCTTTTCTCAATAACTATTAAGGTTAATTGAAGCTATATGATTTTTAATGTAATTAATAATTATAGATTTGCATAAATCGCAATTTTAGTAAAGATTTTATATTTTACATGGTTGTTTTGCTGGGTATACTATTTTCTTTTTTTAATTTAGAGTACAAATACATGAGTGTCTTGAACGCGTTACTCAGTTGAGCCACTCGGTGGGCGGATCATGCATTCCCATTTAACGCTGTGTTTCTTTAAGAACAGCTAGCAAACGAGGCACAAACGCTCATAACCTTATCGTAAAATCCTCCCGTACCCAAACGGTTAAACCCTCTTTCAAATTGACCGACTTTATGATTTTTTTCTGAGCAATGGTATAAGCTATGAAAAAAACCAAAAACACGGAGGAACTTTTTTTTTGTTCTATCCAATGCAATAAAATTGAAAAATGGTGAGAAGGTCCATTATAGTCATGTGTTATAATATATTACAGGTAACCCTCCTATAACACGGTAGTTCGGTTCCTAGAAAATGCCGTGTTGTGTGAAATCGTGTTGCATGAGACCCAGAGCTAGTACTACAAAAGGACGTTCCAAAAACTTATTAAAAACAAATATTTTTTTAATACTTTTGATTCTTACTAGATCATTGTAAATTTCCCGTTATGAAGCTAAACAGTTTTGCAGCTCACCTTTGAATTTTCGACTTCTTTCCGTGGAAGGGTCTTCATTCAAGAAAAATGACTCGAGATTTTCCGCTAAGCATAGGCCTTCTTGTAATTTTTTTGTTGTTAAATTCTTAACTACATAATCTTAACTACATAGAGCTAGCGTCCTCAAAATCGATTTGATTTGCATCTAGGGATGCAGTTTCCATCAAATCCGCTTCATCAACTTCTAATATGGCATTCATTTCATTTTCAGATGTTTTATGCATGTTTTCTGTTTCAACTGCAGAGGGCCATATCTTCTTCCAACACGCATTTAAGGTTGATGTTTTTATTTCTTTCAGGGACAAAGATATGAATTCGATACAGTGCTTGATTGAAAATTTCTTCTAAGCTTCCATTACGCTAATTGAGTTCGAATCGGTTGTGTCTAAAATCCACTGTAAGGATCTTCTTATATAATATGTTTTAAAGATGTAAATAATACCTTGATCCAATGGTTGGGGCAACGAAATAATGTTAGGTGGTACTTTGACGTTGGGATGTGTCAAATCTTGTGGGTGGCATGGAGCATTATCTAACAGTAGTGGCGCTTTGAGTTAAAATTTTTCTGTCTTAAATAACGCTCAACGCTTGATACAAAACAATTTGAAAACCAATCTTTAAATAAATTTCCTGTTACCCAAGTTTTCGAATTTGCTGTCCAGTATACCGGCAAGATGTTTTTATTTACGTTTTTCAGTGCACGAGGATTCAAAGATCTATAAACTAGCAAGGGTTTTGTCATGAAGTCTCCCGATGCACTACTACACAAAAGGAGCGTTAGACGATCTTTGGACACCTTAAATCCGGGTGCAGTTTTTTTCTTTTTTCGATATAAAGGTTTTACTGGGCATTTTTTCCACCAAAGCCCAGTTTCGTCGGCATTGAAAACATGATCCGCTGTGTATCGTTGCTCGGCTATAATGTTTTGAATTGTTTCTGGATATGTCCTAGCAGCTTCATAATTAGCAGACGCAAACTCTCCTTGGATTTTTATGCTCTGAATTGCAAAACGCTTTCTGAATTTTTCAAACCAACCTTTTCATTACGTGCGAAACCGTGTTATAGGATGCCGTCTTGTAGGAGGGTTCTCGCAATTTACGAATCGTGTTAGAGCGAAACCGTGTTATAAGATACCGTGTTAGAGGAGGGCTACCTGTATGTTCATATATTATAGTCTTATTAGCGAAAAAAGAGAATGTGTCATCGTTTGAAAAGCGTTTTCCAAAACAATTTCGGATATGCATTCATCTATTCATTGCTATACTTCTATACCAAAATATATTAACACGATTTTTCTTATATTTTCAGCAATTACTTAAATCAAATTCAAACAAAGAAGTAGATCCTCTGGACATATCAACGGAAAGCTTAGTGTTAGAAGATGAAACTTCAAAATCTCCAAAAACGTCCGAAAACGATCTTATCCAATCAGTTGATAAACCATCATCAAGTGATATGGAAATTTCCCCTCAAGAAAAAACTAGAAAACATTTTGATTTATTAACGACGTCAACTTTTAAAAATATCGACGTGATGCCGCAGAAAAAAGATAACTTTTCCGTCTCGAAAATAATCAATCGATTACAAGAAAAGCTAACGACTCCTTTACAAATTAATTCGACGACTTCCTCCCCTATAACTGTCTCAACTCCACCGATTAACTTAATGACTCCACCTCAACCTGTTAATTTAATTTCTTCGCCAATTAATTTAACTTCTCCAGCGGTTAATTTAACGTCTTCAGCGGTTAATTTAACGTCTTCAGCGGTTAATTTACTATCATCGATTAATATGACTTCTCCAAATGTCAATTTAATGTCATCAAATGTAAATGCAAGTTCTTCAAATGTTAATTTAGTTTCTCCATCAGTTAATTTTACTACTTTACCAGTAAAATTAACTTCTTCGCCTATTAATTTGACTACTTCGTCAATTAATTTAACTTCTTCGCCTGTTAATTTAACTACTTCGTCAATTAATTTAACTACTTCGTCAATTAATTTAACTTCTTCGTCAATTAATTTAACTTCTTCGCCTGTTAATTTGATTACTTCGTCAAAAACCTTAATTTCTTCATCAAATAATTTATCTTCTTTACCAACTACAACCTCGTCGAACTCGTCAATTTCGAGGGAATCATCTTCATCGAAAGTATTGGGAAATGTGCTCGAAATCGGACCAATTTGCGTGGTTAAAAATCCCGGATCGAAAAACTTTTCGTATTTATGTAAAATCCAATGTTGCGGTTATGCCACAACAGACGTATCTAAATTTTCCGATCATTGCTCGGAACATCATAAAAATTTCGTTTACGTTTTTGAGGATGCAAAGTGTACAGTTTGTTCGTTGAATTTTGAGTTTAAGGGAGAATACGCTTCGGTTTGCGATATTTTCTGGCATGTTATGCATGCTCATAAGGACTTTTTCGAAGATCCGCCTTTTAAATTACCACACGAAGTACCAAACGTTTTATCGCAAGGTTCGGATAGTTCCGGACCGAAATTTCCTTTTATTATTACGAGCGTGACGTCGTTAGCCGTGAAAAAAAGTCAGAAAAAGAATGTTTCATTACCTCCACCTCCGCCTTTAATTCCATTAGATAAAGAAAAAGAAACTACATCGAATGAAGGCGAAATAAAAATGCCGGTTATATCATCAGTTCAATCTTTAGCAGTACCGAAAATGCGGATAAAAGTCGGTAAAGTGGTTTTAAGAGACGTTCCTTTAAGCGAAGCGGAAAAAAGGAATAAAAAATCACCATTGGCTTTAAAAACTTTACTAAACCCGAAAGTGATTAATATGTTTTATAAATGTCCGCATTATTTTTGCGGTTTTACGACGATGAATCCGGCGATGCTAAGAGAACATTTGCTGAAACATAGACACATAAAGGACGAAATGGTTTCTTGTTTGTATTGCGACTATAAAGTTTTAAATCCTTATTATGTGGTTCACTTGGAGGTTAGACACGGACATTGTCGTTACGCGTGCGGAGACTGTTTTTATCGCGCGACTAATTCTTATTTCGTCGCTTTACATCGAGAGATCGAACATCCGGATCTCGATAAGGGGAATATCTTTCATTTACAACCGTTGAAGTTGACGAGTAAAGCTACTGGAGATTCTGCTTTACCTAAAATCGAGGAAATGATACTTAATTATAAATGTGATGAAGATGGTATGTTTTATTTTTGATTTTTTGATGTATAAATAAAATTTATTTTTTTATTAATTTAGGTTTTGTTGATTGTTCGTTTAAAACGATCTTCTTCGATGAGTATCTTAAACATATCGAGGGGACTCACCGTTTGGTACAAAGCGACGATGGAAAGTTAATTTTAGATCGGTGGTTGGAGAAAAACGTGGGTCCGTTTCAATGTAGATATTGCAAAAAAGCGACTATTACTTATAAGGATATGGGGATACATCAAGCTGTGAATCACTCCCAGAAGCAGTGCTGCTTTTATTATAGAGTTTTTGTACCTAGCGAACAAGTGGTAAGTTATTTTTTGATTTTTTATTTCTATATGGTTGGTTTCTTATCGTTATTTTATATAGTGTGAGGTAAAAGGATACTTATAAAACTACAGTGCCGCACTTAATTATTGGCACAGCAATCATTTTTCGTTTTACGGCTGTTTTTAAAGCTAATTAACAAATTGTATTAGGTGAAAATAGTTTTATTGTGTAATTTTATCATTAAAGAAATTCTCCTAAAACAAACCAATTCACCGGTAAAACGCATGATTAGATAAAAGAAAAAATCGTTCTGTCATTTCATTCCAAGAGTTAACTGAAGAGAATTAAGAAAAACAAACATCAATTTCTGTCTATCAAAAACGGTTTAATATTAATATAGTTTATTCATTTTTTATTCTTTGACAATTTAATGAAATGATCCCTTTAGTTTAATAACACTGGCTAACATTTTTAAGACCCATAGATCAGACAATAGTTCCTAATAGTTTTGGGCGTACTGAACTCAAATTTGGCCTCAGAACTGCTCCATCACATCAAGTTTTTAAAGCATTCTAACATAAAGATACAAAAAACTCAGATTTAAAACATTTTTGGGATTAAATCACAGCGAATAAATTTCTATTCACAAAATTCCATGCGGCATTTGAAAGCACCACTGTTCCCATTTTAAATGTATTTTGAATTTTTCAAATATCTTCATTTCTTCTTGAAGGAATATAATTTCTATAATAGCATTTTTTGCCCAATCATTAACCCATAGGGGCAGCAGTAGTCGTCGATTGAGTAGGTCTATAATGTCATTCTAGCATGCATAACTGTACAATTTAGATGATTAATGAATTTAGTTATATTTTGTTAATTTTTTTAATGAATTTTGTTATATTTGTCCACATTTTAATACAAAAAAATGAGTGTAGATGGGATGGAAAAATGATGACCTACTATTACTTAGCTTTGAAAAGAGAAGAAGAGTTGGGTTGGGTAACTACAACATTCATTTGAAATAAAGAAGACGATTTTTTTGAGACTATGACAAAACCGACGACTAAGATCGGGGGATTATAAAAAGATTTTTTCATGAATAAATTGACATTGAAAAAATTGAAAATGCATTTTGAATGGGAAAAGTGGTACATTCGGATGCTGTATGGAGTTTTGTAGATAATAATTTTTTTGTTACGTTATTTAATTTCAAATATGTTAAAAACTCGTAATATATTAAAGTAGTAAGCAAGCAGCGCCTCTTTAAAAGAGGGCGCCGCAGGCGCCTAGCTCTTTTTTTAATAGTTTTTTTGGAAATCGTTTTCCGGACGATTCAATGGTTTTACGTCATTCTGCTGAACATTATCTTCGCCTCCCCGACGATTTTGTTTGGTCCGTGACCGATTTCGGAAAAACGGCCCTGAAAAGCGAACGATGTTGCGGTAGCCCTAATTGAAATTAAAATTTTCGATCGTCCGCCTGTCATTTTCGTTAATTTTCGAACGCACTTTTTGTCCAAAAAGCCACCGGCTCCGCGACTCTACTTCCGGCTAACCTTCTGAACGGCTTTATAACGCAACGTTATATGCGAATCGAGGCTCCTTTGGACCCGAAACGGCCGATTTAAGCCCTAAACGAAGTCCCCGTTTTCCGTCATTTTCGATTTGGGCCGATAAAACACTTGGTTCAATTTTCATAAACGTTATTTATTATTCTAACCACGTTTATGCCACATGAAATGTCAAAATCATCGGTTTATTAGTAATTATCAAATATTTAATTTATGCAGAGCAGAAATTCGAATAAATTTCACTAAAAACTAATTAAATTCTTGAAAATATCACCAAAAATTTAAGTAAATTTGTAAAAATTCCACCAAAGCTACTAAAATTTTTAATAATTCCACCAAAAATTTGTAAAAATTCCCCCAAAGCTATCAAAATTTTTAACAATTCCACCAAAAACTTGCTGAATTTTTAAAAAATATACTAAAATTAAGATTAATTTCGTCAAGAATTGATTAGATTCTTAAAAATTTCACAAAAATAAGAAAGTAATAATAAAAATTCCACAAAAGTTAGTTAAATTGAATATAATTTCACCAAAAATTATTAAATTTGGAGACAATTTTACTAAAAACTTAGTGAATTTTTTAAAAATTCCACCCAAAATCAATAAAATTGGTAAAAATTCCACGAAAAACTTACTATATTCGTAAAAATTTCACCAAAGTTACCAAAATTTTTAACAATTCCACCAAAAACGTACTAAATTTTTTCAGTTTTCCACCAACGCTATAAAAATGTTGAATAATTCCACCAAAAACTTACTGATTTTCAAAAAATACCACCAAAAACTTACCAAATTCATAAAAATTCTACTAAAATTACCAATATTTTTAACAATTCCACCAGAAATGATTAAAGTTAATAAAGATTCCACCAAAGTTATCAACTTTTTTAACAATTCCATCAAAAACATACTGAATTTTATAAAAATTCTACCAAAAATTAATAAAATTGGAAAAATTTCACTAAAAATTTACTAAATTCGTAAAAATTCCATAAAAGAACACTGAATTTTTTAAAAAATCCATCAAAAATAAATAAAATTCGCAAAAATTCCACCAATGTTATCAAAATTTTTGATAATTCCACCAAAAATATACTGAATTTTTTAAAAATTCTACCAAAAATTAATACAATTTGCAAAAATTCCATCAAAAACTTACTAAACTCATAAAAACTTTACCAAAAACACTGATTTTTTTATTCCACCAGAAATGAATAAAATTTGTAAAAATTCCACCAATGTTATCAAAATTTTTAATAATTCCACCAAAAACATACTGAATTTTTTAAAAATTCCACCAAAAACTTACTAAATTCATAAGAATTTTACCAAAAACACTGAATTTTTTTAAAATTCCGTCAGAAATGAATAAAATTCGCAAAAATTCCACCAAAGCTATTAAAATATTTAACAACTACACCCAAAACTTACTGAATTTTTTTTATTCCACCAAAAACTTACAAAAATCCTAAAAATTACACCGAAATTGTCAACATTTTTAACAATTCTACCAAAAACTTACCAAATTTTTTAAAAATTCCATCAAAATGTCCAAATCCTTTTAAAATTCCACCAAAAATCAATTAAATTAGAAACAATTTCATTAAAAATTAACTAAAACCTTGAGAATTCCATCAAAAACTTACCAAATTCATAAAAATTCTACTAAAATTACCAATATTTTTAACAATTCCACCAGAAATGATTAAAGTTAATAAAAATTCCACCAAAGTTATCAACTTTTTTAACAATTCCATCAAAAACATACTGAATTTTATAAAAATTCTACCAAAAATTAATAAAATTGGAAAAATTTCACTAAAAACTTACTAAATTCGTAAAAATTCCATAAAAAAACTCTGAATTTTTTTAAAATTTCATCAAAAATAAATAAAATTCGCAAAAATTCCACCAGTGTTATCAAAATTTTTGATAATTCCACCAAAAATATACTGAATTTTTTAAAAATTCCATCAAAAATTAATACAATTTGCAAAAATTCCATCAAAAACTTACTAAATTCATAAGAACTTTACCAAAAACACTGATTTTTTTATTCCACCAGAAATGAATAAAATTTGTAAAAATTCCACCAATGTTATCAAAATTTTTAATAATTCCACCAAAAGCATACAGAATTTTTTAAAAATTCCACCAAAAACTTACTAAATTCATAAGAATTTTACCAAAAACTTACTAAATTCATAAGAATTTTACCAAAAACACTGAATTTTTTTAAAATTCCGTCAGAAATGAATAAAATTCGCAAAAATTCCACCAAAGCTATTAAAATATTTAACAACTACACCCAAAACTTACTGAATTTTTTTTATTCCACCAAAAACTTACAAAAATCCTAAAAATTACACCGAAATTGTCAACATTTTTAACAATTCTACCAAAAACTTACCAAATTTTTTAAAAATTCCATCAAAATGTCCAAATTCTTTTAAAATTCCACCAAAAATCAATTAAATTAGAAACAGTTTCGTTAAAAATTAACTAAAACCTTGAAAATTCCATCAAAAACTTAGTAGATTCATAAAAATTCCACCAAAGTTACTAAAATTTTTAATAATTCTACCAAAAATAATGAATTTTTTTTGAGATTCCACCCAAAAACTTACAAAATTTGTAAAAATTCCACCAAAAATTTTCCAATTTTTTTTTAATTCCACCAAAAAGTTACTAAATACGTAAAGCTTCCACCAAAGTTACCAAAATGTTGATCAATTCAATCAAAAACAATACATTTTTTTTTAGAAAAATACTAAAAATAAAACTAAACTAGTAATTAATAAAATACCCAAAGCAGTTTTTTTTAACAATAATTTATTCTTTATTGTCGTTTTTAAATTAAAACTAACAAAAAACTACACGTTTTCATCGCACAAAATTATTGGCACACCTAAGAAATGAACTATTTTAAAAATACATTGAACTAAATTAATATTTTCTGGGCAGTCCTTTTTGTTTAATGATGGTGTCCAAACGTCTTGGCTAGAATGCACCAATTTTTCAGTAGTTTTCTTGTCAATTTTATGCCATTCTTCTAGCAATGCTTGTTTCAACTCCCATTTGTTAGTTATTGGTAACTTTTTCACCCGTCTATCCAATTTCTCCCACAAATGCTCAATGGGGTTGAGATCTGGGGATTGCGGAGCATGTGGTAAGACGTGCGGGGTGTTGTATATCAACCACATACAGACGATATGAGCCAAATGTTTTGGGTCATTGTCTTGTTGAAATGTGTATAAGGGCGATGAATTCAACTTTTGAATGCTTTTATGAAGGTTTTCTTTTAAAATATTTAAACAAACTGTTTTGTCCATAGTGCCCTTTATAAATACCAACTCGCCTACACCTGCAGCAGACATATAACCCCATACCATTACGCTTCCTCCACCGTGTTTTACTGTTGGTGCAAGTTTTTGTTTCTCAAATGCTGTATTGGCTCTTCTTTATACTTTAATGCGGCCAAAAAACGGAAAACATTAAATTTACTCTCATCTGAGAAGAATACTTGGTCCCAGAACGTAATTGGTTTACTTTTATACTCCTTTGCGTAGTCCGCTTCTTTTGATTACGTGCAGATATTAATGGCTTTCGCCTCGCAACACGTGCACTGTAACCAGCCTCGTGGTGTACTCTTCTGATGGTCATGGGATGAATATCCTTCCTAAAATCTTGCTTCACTTCTGTAGCAATCAGTGTTGATGTTGTTTTTGGATCTGCTTTAACTTTTCGGGTTATTTGCTTACGTTCGCGATCACTCAAAGCTCGGGGACGGCCAGTATGCTTAGCACTTTTGAAATTGGACGCTGCTTTAAATCGGTTAATCACGCTACAAATAGTAAATCGGCTCCTGTCCATCATTTTTCCAATCTCAGCATACGATTTGCCTTGGTTTGTGTAAATGTAGAATTATTTTACGCTCAGATTTAGTTGTTTCTTTTTGTTTTCGACTTATTTTCACATTTAACCACTATAGCTTATAAATAAAAAATGTCATTCTGGTTTTAAGTTGAAATTATGTATCTGTCAACGGGGGAAGTACAAAAATACACATTTAGGGCTTTTGAAAACTTCGCCTAATGGTACGTATTTACCAATAATTAAGTGTGCCAATAACTTTGTGCAACGAAAACGTAGATTTTTTGTGTTGATTTCATTTAAGAACGATAAATGAAATCAAATTCTTATATATAAAAGTAAAGCATTAGGTATTTAATATATTAAATTATAACGAAAATGTACTTTTACCTAATAGAACTTGTTAATGAGCTTTAAAAACAGCCGTAAAGCGAAATATGATTGCTGTGCCAATAATTAAGTGCGGCACTGTAAGTAAAAAAAAATATTTTATTGTCAATAGTATTTATTAGTATTTATTAGTATGTCCAAGTATTTATTTGATTTTTAACTCTCCGTGTGTACATTGGGTCTTTGAAGGAACAGTCGAAATTTCCATTTTCTGAATTTTCAGACGATTCAGACGATTGTTTCATTTTTATTGACAACAGTTTTAAATTTTTGAACTTGGTAACTGCTCGGCTATGTAGTAGAAGCTTCAATAAGTAACTCAGAATTTTTCTAGAATTTTTGAAAGCCTAGAAAACTTTGAAAACATGCCTGTTCCCTAAAAGACCCAGTATACACACCGTGTCTAAAAAAATATAGTATACACACGCCGGGTTAATAACTTGTTAATTAACGTAATTTGGAATTTGATCAAAGTTTGATTTTAGCAACAACTGACATTTTTTAATCGGGGATAGAATTTTTTTCAAATAAAACATGTACCTTGTTTAATAACAAGCATTAATTATAATAAATATGTTTATAAATTTTCGATATTGTGGAATGAAAATACCGTGTAGTGCTTTTAGGAGCTTTTATTTCACACTAAATTATTTCACACGGTAACTTATGCTAATTTCGAAAATGTATTCTAAGCCGAACACGATCAAATCTATATCTCCATTTCACTCTGAAAGTCTTTTGTAATCACTTTGTTTAACTTTAATTTTTTTGTATTACAAAAACTTGTTCCATTAATCTCCTGCAACCTTCTTTCGGAATCTAAATAATTATGAAATACCGTGTACAGTACATTAAATGGAAATATTAGCCATTATGTAGATGGATCAGTCAATGTTTGCACCTTGATCAAAGATATGTATTGTACCCCGATAAAAAAATGTAAAAGATAACATTTTGATAATCGGTGGTTATATAGCATTCAAGATGTTAAATTTAGCGAGGCGCATCTGGTAATAATCAAACATTTTTTGGGTTTCTACACCATGTCGCTATCCGGGTACTAGGGATTGTACAAAAATTAGATACAGTTTGTAAGTTTATTCCGATTTTAAAATACAGAGTGATTTATAACATACGGATCAAACTAAAAGTGTAGGTACTAGGGGCCAAGTTGAAGACATTTTGTTAATAGTATGTTGAGCACAACTTAATAATCAGAAAGATATAGAACATTAAAGTTCAATTAATTGTCGAGTATTTATTACCATATACACTATTGCACTACTTTTAAATTCAAACTGCGAATATTTCGGGGTTTTTTAAACAATGGACAATTAAGAAAAAATTATAAAAACTTTGTAATATGGCAGTTAGGGCTGGTTAAAAATTTGTTGAAATGCTGAAAATTGGTGTTTATTTGTTGAGAACCGCTGATATGTACCTGGTTTTTATTTCTGTCAATCCATTTGATTTGTTTACCTAGCAACGCTGACAACATCACGGTCGGGATTCATTTAAGTCATTTAACATTTAATAAACGTCTAATTTAACGTCCGGTACAATGCCAATTTACAGTAACGAATAATACGTAGATATGCTTATTGTTTATGGAGCTGCTGGATTTCCAAATCGACAGATGCTTTCAAAAAACACTTTTCTTCAGTTAATCCACCGGGGAAGAGAGTCAGGAAATTTGCAACCTAAGAGAGGTCTTGGTGGCGGTAAACCAAACAGACATGAAGTGAATGTGGAAGAAGAAATTCTGGAAATTGGTAATGCAGATCCAAATATCAGTACGGGTCAAATTTCACACCAACTTGAAGTTTCCCAGAACTTTGTTTGGCGTACATTGAAAAGTAATGGTTTATACCCCTACCATTTGCAAAAGGTACAAGGACTTACTGTCGCTGATTATCCCTTGCGGCTGCAATTTTGCGAGTGGCTACTAAATCGTATTAACACGGAAGTAGATTTTGCAAACAGTATACTGGTAACGGATGAATGGTGTTTTACCAGAAATGGTGTTCTAAATCTTCACAATACTTATGTGTGGTCGGACGAAAATTCACATGTTATTCGTCAGGTTTGTTTTCAACAGCAATTCAGTGTGAATTTATGGGCAGGAATTGTGAACAATACTTTAATAGGACCTTTCGAATTACCAGCAAGACTAAATGGAAATTATTACATATTTACAATTTTTAGAAGAAAATTTGCCAGAACTCCTAGAGGACATTCCGTTATTTATACGACGTAACGTGTGGTTTATGCACGATGGTTGCCCTGCACATTTTAGTCGTAATGTACGAAATTTTCTTAATAATACTTTTCTGCAAAAATGGATTGGTCGGGGTGGACCTATTCCATGGCCACCACGTAGTCCCGATCTTAACCCATTAGACTCTATGGGGATTCATGAAGGAAAGAGTATATGCTACAGATGTTAATACAATCGACGAATTACGACATCGCATCAATACCGCTACAGAGCACATACGTCCTCGATTTCCAAGATTATTCATAAATTGCACTGTTAAAAATAAGGAGTTAAATTTAACTCAATTTTAACTAAATCTGGAAGTTCCCTCGCGACCATCCGTTTCGGAGACAAATTTATATGTAGTGAAAAATTTAACTAATATAATTTGTGACATGTAGTGAAATTCCTTTTAAAAAGTAGTTAGGGTTTACACAGAGATCGGAGGAAAGTAATTCCAAAAAATTGGTAATTAACTACCTATAGTTTGTTGCTCTAACTAATTATAGTTTGTTAATGCAAGATTTTTCGGATGTTTTAAACTTTTTGTACGAATACAATTTACTCCTTTTTGTAGTTAAAGATATCTTTAGGCGTGTTAGGTACAACCCCTTAAGGGATAAGTCGAACTCTTTATTTGTAGTTAAACTTTATATTATTTTAGTTAAAAGTATTCTAGAAAGAGTTACATATCCAGGTCAGTACCTAGGTTATAAAGGTTTTTGAATAGGACCGTATTGAAATAATAACAGTTATGTTTACTTTTTAAAAATATATTAGACAAATAATCACTTATTACACCAGCCGTACCTTTACCACGTTCTATTAAAATGTAATCATTATTTCATTTTTCTTTGTTTTTTCTTTCATGAAATTTTAGCAAGATTATTGATGATCCGTCAGCAATGAGAAACGGTTGATCTGTTTTCTTTTCATGTAAAGCCTCATCTAAACTTTTGGTTAACTAGAATATCAATATTATTAGATTTACTGGTGTCTAATAGAAACACACTTTCACCTCCATCATGAAAAATAATCAATTTATGACTTGCATCAGCAATTGATTGCTTTTTTGCTCCTCCTCTTCCTTTTGGTGGTAGTAAATGTAGTAACGTCAAGATTGCATTTGTGTTACTATCCCAATCTGTAAAAAAAGGATATCAAAAAAGACGCACAAGAGTTTTACATTTGTTATTGCCTTTTGGTGGTTCCTTATGAGTTTCAGATCTGTATATATTCAAAACTTTTTCAATATATTTTGGAAAGTTTTCCCGTATTGTTCCAAAAGATTTAAATTTTAATCGAAATCTAATGTAATCTAAAAAGAAAAACAAAATTTTTATTAGGAAAACTATATCTATCTTGGAATACACGATGATACGTCGAATGAAATCGTAAACGTCGCCGATTTTTTGTCTTTGATGGCGGCGATGGCGCCAAACCATACCGACGCGACGCACGGCATCTTGGCACCAGCATCGGCGAAAATTTTTAATTTACCTTTACAATTTGCATTAATAATAATAATTTTATTGAACATAAGCTCAACGAATAAACCTATGTATCTAATAAACAACATATAGTTTACCAAAAACTCCTTAACTAACAATACAACAAAATAATTCTGTACTTACCGGCCACATCAATTAAATCTTTAGATAATTGGTTTTCACTTATTTTCACCCACTTCTTCCGATCAGAATACTTAACACGTATATACCAGTCGTACATTTCTATTGTAAGAATAGGTACTGTAAGACACTTCTAACAAATCAATTCGTTTATACTCAACGATCATTCGTCTAAATCTAAATAATCGCTAACCGCCATCACCGATGTAGAAGAGTCGAGCAAGAGTCACGTGATGTGATCATGTGACTATAACAACATAATGTAGGGGTGAAAATCATATTCAATGTAGTTAACATATTTGTATTTTAATTTCAACGAACACGTAGAGTTAAAATTTGTTAAGTTCATCTCGGCGGAGTAGAAGTGTTAACACCGTATTGGTAACACTTTTAAACAGATGATTTTCACTCTGAATTGAGTTACTACTTATCGGAATTTAGTCAAATTTAACATTTTTTCGTGGTAATATTCCACCTTATACCAGCAGAGTTAAATATCTCCGTAAAATTTTTAACAGTGTGGATTCGTCGTGCGCAATTGTGCGTCGAAATGCAAAGACAGCACTTTGAAAATTTCTTGTAAATACTTGTTTTAGAGATTTTGTTAATACATTATTATTAAACGTTTCATGAACTAACATCTACTTTATTTATTTATTTTTTTAATTTACCTAAAATAACAAAAATTATAATCTAGTACACCTCCTTCGAACATGAGGATGGCATTCAGAAGTAATGTAATTGTTTTCTACTGAATATCGGCGGTTCTCAAAAGTGGACGATAACTTATTCAAAAAATTAACATTCAATATCTACGTAACTATTAAGTTTTTAACAAAACGTTATTAAGAAAATCTTTTCAGTTTGAGCCCTAGTACCTACACTTTTAGTCTGATCCGTATGTTATAAATCACCCTGTATAAGGTAAATTAGGGTAAGTGCGTTTACGGGACAACTGCACTTTTAGTCATTAAATGTTACATGTTTGAATTTATGCCGCTGAGACCTATGAATAAAAACTTTTACTAACGTATTCGTCCCTATTTTATCGATTGGCGATATTCGCTTCCCTTGTTACTTTGAAAAAAAACGCGTTCAAAATTTTTGTTGCAGTCGAAATTGCAAAGCGAGTTACAGATGTTTGAGTAAATTTTCCAACAGTTTCAATATTAGTTAAGTTATTGTGGTGATATGTGGCAGACATATAGGTTTCTAAATTATTTATTATCACTAGTTATTCTTAAGGTATTTTTCTAACCGTTTAAGGGGGAACAACAGGGTGCAGACCGCGAAAAAAGGCTATAATTAACATTTTATTTTGGTTCACTCATATATTTTAGAAAAATCGGAATTCGATATTTATAACTACGCAATTTAAACTTATTTTAGGAAGTATAGAGAGAAAAAAATATGTCTTAGAATACATGTATGGAGGGTGTCCAAATGTACTAACAAAAAAAAAGCATCTTGTTGGTTGTCACTATAAAACGTGTAAAAATAATCTGAAAATAAAAAAGGAAACGTCATTTTAATCTATATTAGTGTAACTTCAGTTAAGCGTACCCGATTTAAAAAATAATAATTGCTGTTAAAATGGCACCTCTGCAAAAAAAAGAGTTAAGAAAATCGATAAAATAGTTAATCTTTTCAGGGAGTAAAGAGGCAGCAAATATTAATACAAATAAAAATCCGTACGCTTAACTGAAGGGAATTTTATATAGATTGAGCACGTCTCAATAAAATTTGAATGCGATTCTCATTGGTAAAGAAATTGTGACAACAGGTTAAAAAAAATTTACTGTGAGAAAAACGCATTTAAAAAGTTAAGTTTAGTTCTAGATGATATAATGGAGGAAATTTTAAGAGTTACCCCAATTCATCGATTCCTGTTCCATAATAAAGGTCTTTAGAATTTCCAGAACATAATTTGACTGTCTTCTTGGTGCCTGAATTGTCTAAAACACTTGAAATTGAACACACTTGAGCTCGACTCATACGGTGTTGATCTTTAGCTGTACAAAGTGCGTACATTTGTGGTCCAATCTGGATTTGTATTTCATTTGCTACCTTTAATAAAGATGTCATTCCATTATTAGAAATGGAAACCGCCAAATAAGTAGCAATTTGCATAATGACTGCCCGAGTTGATAAAATTTTCGAAGCGAACTTCCAAATGAGAGCGTTAAAGCTCTCATTCGAATTTTGCGTAAATCCGCCTATACAGCGCTCAAGCAACTTCGTCTTGGACAAATCCATATAAATGGGAGTAATAGCATCGATAACATTTTGTGGCAATGGTTGTTTATGTTCGTATTCAAGTAATGGCTTCGTGCGCGCGAGCAGAAAAGAGCTATAATTGAATCGTTTATTTCAGAAAGGAACTAAGTAACATTTTTGTAGTTTTGAGAAAAACGACAAAAAAGGAAAATTTCCAATTTAAAGATTATTCATCACATTTTTTATTATAAATTCTATGTTTAACTATCATTATATGTTGTCCTGACACAATTTATTGTTTATTAAACTGCGGTAGAGAAAAAAATCAAACTCAAAAAATTGTACTTAGTACCTTTCTGCAATAAACCTCATGTTTATAGATTTAGTTTATTCTGTGCTCTCATATTAACATGACAAACAGTATCCAAGATGTTTCATTAACTAAAAAAAGCATTATAGATATTTACAAGAATATATTTCACTAAGTTTTTAAGAGAAAGAACGAAAATTGACACTAAGAAAACAATATTTTATTTTATTTTATTTTTTTTTTTTCATTAATTCGCACTGTTATTTTCTTTTTTGGTTTTAGATGGCAATTTTAATATTTCCTGATAAAATTTCAAATATGGTTCTTCAATGTAAGGAAGCATTTTATTTAGATGTTCAATCTTGGAATTTATAATTGGAACTTTATTAGTATAAGCTTTGGTTATAAGCATTTTTATCGTAGTTTTACCAGAACTTTTTGGCGTGTGCATATGAAATGTGTGAGATGTAAAACCATTTATGTACTCTGAAGCCACAACATACCCAGGTGTTTTATGTTCATGAAGAAAATAATGAAAGTGAGATATTGAAAATGATTGTTAACTCGAGCCACACCGGGTTTCATACTTTCAAGAGAGTTTGCAGTTTTCTTGTAGTATTTAGGCCACCAGTTCTTAAAATCGATTATGTCTTTAGAAGAAATTATGATGATACATAGTCCCTTTCTACAACAAACCAAAAATTCTGTCTCCACAATAAAATGTTCCGGGCATATAATGTATAAGCCTTTCTACTCAAAACGATAGGTCTACAGTCAGAGAGCACGAATATACATTTATCTAAAAATAGTCATAAATGTTACTTACTGTTAGTCCCTTTCTGAAATAAACGATTCAATTCCATTATTTGTACAAATTTTGTTATAATATTGTAGGACAATATTCTAAAAGGTACGTACTTTCGAATTGCGTAAAGAAAAAAAAAACGATTTTTCAAGAAATTTACCCTGTTGTTCCCCCTTAATAGAACTGGTTCTCTCTTAATTTCTTTTCCATTTTTTAATCTATTATGAATATTATATTATGCATAGCAACGTACTTTTTGAAATTTTACTTGAACAAGCTAACGATCATAATATTGTTCCTTTGCATAAAGGGATAGAGCATACATATGTTAGCAATTTGTTGACTGTAATCTTTAACTTTTCGACCACAATTATTTTTACGGGAGTTAATATTAATTATTGCGTTTTTACTTAAACAATCTTTTATTTGTTTCCACAATTTCGAAATTGTTGAACGACTGCAAAAAAAAAAACTTACGTGCAGCTGCACTTATCGCGTCTCTTCTCAAATTTTATCCTCTACATTTTGCAACAAATAATGTAAAATTTGGTTTCTTTGCTCATTACTAAATTCTCCGCATTTTTTTCCACCTCTTTGATTTGTTTCCGAAATATTTCGAACCATTTTTGATGCAGAGCGGTTAAAATTCAAAAACATTTAAATTTTACAGGTAGACTATTTTCGCGGAAAGATGTCTCATGCGTCATTACTTGTCACCGTTTTCTCGACATATGTCAAATATTTTTTTCTTTATTTAATCATATATGTCAGAAAGAGACGAAAACCGAAAATAGTAGTCTAGGATAACATAATTAATTAATGACGCATGAGACATCTTTCCGCGAAAAGAGTATAACAATTACTTATCACAAAACGTGGGCAATAGCTAAGTGGAGGTTAGGGCATGGCACGTTTCGATTATTATATGTTCTACCTACTGATATTTAATAAATTAATTTATCTTGTATATTTATGATAATTTTTACATTAAACTAAAATGTAGCAATTATTTTTGGACAGAGGAAGTATGAAAATACGATTAAAGGAAGAGGAAAAATACACGGCGCTTATAACAATATGAATGAAAATTATATATTGTAGGGTGACTATACTTCATTTAATAACTAGGAGAAGTGATTTGAATTTTGCGTGCCAAAATAGTGAACTATTATTGGTCGCTCCGCAGTCAAGTTTACAGAGACGAAAAAATTGGTTTTTGTCGTTTATTGTTTTTAACGTTTGAGGTTAGGTGCTTTACCTAATTTGTCAACTTGTTTCTCGCTTTTTCGTCGTGCTCAAATGGTTGTGATCAAAAAATATTAAGTTCGAAGAAGGTATGGTACGATGTCATCTGTTGGATATAATACGTCAACACAAGGAACGTCTTTTGGATCAATTTTGAACAATGTACGTATAGATAAACGGCCATAGAGATATTTGGTATGTTCTAGAATACTACGCTCAAACGCTTGGTGTTTTGTTGGTTGCATAAATGTGACTGGTTTGAAGTTTAGAATTCAAATTTGCCGCTAAAAATGTTTAGTGTATTTTTTAATTACTTTTTCCTATGTAAATGGGGTTTTGAGATTCACTCCTCCTAGTTATTAAATGAAGTATAGATGTATGGAATATGATACGCAGTACAGCATAACCACAACGTTGGCAATTTATTATTGAATTTGTGATTGATTAGTAGGGACCTTTTGCAATGAGTATCGTAAAGACATTTATGTTATAATTTTTTCTGTTATCGACAGGAAGAACAGACATTCATAGGTAAAACATAACAAATTCGACTTCAAACAAAATATCACTTGTCATATTTTTGAAAAAAAAAAATCGAATATATAAAAATATACAGGGTGTTTAAAAAATACGTTCGAATATTTGGCCCACTTATAGATCTCATCAGTACAAACAAAAAAGTCAAAATAAACATAAGTCCAAAAATCAGCCGTTTCTTAATTACAGCCTGTTTTTCATATTAAAATAATTTACACTCAAATATCAGTATAAATACGTTTTAATTATTACAAATTAATGATTCTTAAAGAAGATGTTCAAAATGTCCTCCTTCCATTTGTATACACATTTCACATCTCCGTAAAAGTGAACGCCGCACTCTCTCAAAGAGTCCCGGATTTATACGAACAGTCTGGCAGGCATGTTCAATTCGTTCTCGCAACTCATCTAAATTATTCACAGGACTTGAATAAACTAATGTCTTTAAATACCCCCAAATGCAAAAATCGAGTGAAATGAGGTCGGGAGATCTAGGGGGCCATGCAATTGGACCTCCTCGCCCTATCCACCTGCCATTGTAATTTTCGTTTAGATAATTTCTGACCAAGACTCCGTAATGCGCAGGAGCTCCATCGTGCATCAACCACATATTAATTCTGTGGTTGAGGGGCACATCTTCTAACAGCAGTGGTAATGTATTCCGCAAAAAGTCAACGTACAATTGACTAGTCAAACGGTTAGGCAGGAAACAAGGTCCTATCAGATGGTCTCCTAACACACCAAGCCAAACGTTGATTGTAAATCGGTGTTGATGATTCGATTCAACAACGGCATGCGGATTTTCGTCGGCCCAAACATGGCTATTATGAAAATTAAAAATGCCATTTCTCGTGAAACCAGCTTCGTCTGTAAATAAAATTTTCGTAACAAAATTTGGGTTCTGAGCGACTTTTGTCAACATGCTTCGACAAAACACCAGTCGTGCGGCATAGTCAGGCACAGCTAGAGCAGTATGGGTGCAATTGCTGCTCCCGTAAAATTCTCCAAATTAGGGAAAAATTAATATGTATTTGTTTCAGTAGAGAGTCTTCTAGTACTAGTACCAGGATTTTCTTCAATTCGTCTTAAAATGTTAAGTTCTGCGTCGGGAGTACAAACTGATCTAGGAAGACCACCATCACCGTTCCTTGATTTAAACGATCCAACTTCGGATAAACGTTGATGTAAATTTGTAAAAAGTTTGTCACACGGAAGTACCCGGTTTGGGAATGCTTCGGCATAAAGGCGACGTGCCTCACAAGCATTTCCATCGGCTTTGCCATACATAAAATGCATGTCTGCCATTTCTGCGTTGGTATAAGGCATATTCGAAAATTTCAACAATGGGTTACAGCAACAACTACTTCAATAAACACTGACAATAACGGACACACAATAATTACAACAAATGTGGCAACTACACTAACAGAAACGAACAAAATTTGTTTTGTTATTTCCATGGATGACTTCATAAATACGCGAATCACTCCTACCGAGTGTAAATTATTTTAATTTGAAAAACAGGCTGTAATTAGGAAACGGCTGATTTTTGCACTTATGTTTATTTTGACTTTTTTGTTTGTACTGATGAGATCTATAAGTGGGCCAAATATTCGAACGTATTTTTTAAACACCCTGTATGTTCTACTTACTGATATTTAATAAATTAATTTATCTTGTATATTTATGATAATTTTTACATTAAACTAAAATGTAGCAATTATTTTTGGACAGAGGAAGTATGAAAATACGATTAAAGGAAGAGGAAAAATACACGGCGCTTATAACAATATTAATGAAAAACATATATTATAGGGTGAATAGATGTATGGAATATGATACGCAGTACAGCATAACCACAACGTTGGCAATTTATTATTGAATTTGTGATTGATTAGTAGAGATCTTTTGCAATGAGTAGCGTAAAGACATTTATGTTATAATTTTTTTCTGTTATCGACAGGAAGAACAGACATTCATAGGTAAAACATTTCTTTATAACGAATTCGACTTCAAACAAAATATCACGTGTCATATTTTTGAAAAAGAAATCGAATATGTAAAAATACAGGTGTCTCCGAAATGTGTGTACAACGTAAGACCACAGATTCATTGGCTCAAAATAGGTCGATTTAAGTTAACTTATCTATATCCAAAGTTACTTCGTTTCGCCGCTGGAAGGCTTTAAAAATAATATTTTCCATGAGTTTTTCTTAAATTACTCGAAAAATTTGTATTAGATTTTATTGATTTTTGGACCATGTCTTTATATCAGCTGGGTACAGCTTTCTGTGAAACAAATTCGAATTTCGAAACATACAGGGCGTTTACAAACACTCTCACCACAAGTTATCCATCCAAATCTTTTTAACCACCCTGAATAATTTTCTATTAATTCTTTTTCTGAATAGCTACATTAATTTAGATATTATTTTCGCTCTTATAAAATTTCAGTTGGGCAAACGGTTTAGCCACAAAAAAACATTTCCTAACTCCATGCAAGTTCAAATCTGTAAGTTAAGGTAACATTAATCCAGTTCAAAGTAGTAATTTCTTCACAGGATACGCAGCTCTATCAAGAAAATCACATTTTAGAGGATTGAAAGTAGTTTTTGCTCAAAATGTTACCAGGATTTGTGACCATCATCAGGGCACAAATAATACAGTGTGCAAAATTTTTACTGTTTACTCTTTTCGTTGCATTTTTGCTGTTATGATACTCAATAAACAAAATCAGAAGGTGCTTGGTTTATTGATTTTGCTGACCAGTTTACAGAATATGATTTCCTCTTTATTTCCTTCTATTCTAAAGTAAAATCTGCATAATACGAACTAAAAGGGCTAAACCCTGATAACGTTCACAAATGTTGGCGAAAATTTGAAAATTTTAAGCAATAAACTACTTCCAAACCTATAACATGTGGTTTTCTTGAAAGATCTTCATATCCCGTGAAGAAATTGGTACTTTGAATGTTGTTAATGTTACTTTAATTTACCGTTTTGGGCTTGTAGGCATTTAGAAAATCTTCTTTTGTGCCTAAACCGTTTGCCCAACTGAAATTTTGTAAGAGAGAAAATAGTTTCTAAATGAATGTAGCTATTCAGAAAAAGAATTGTTAGAAAATTATACAGGCTGGTTAAAAAGATTTGGATGAATAACTTGCGGTAAGAGTGTTTCTAAACACTCTGTATGTTGCGAAATTCGAATTTGTTCCACGGAATGCTGTGCCCAGCTGATACAAAAACGTGGTCAAAAAATGAATAAAGTTTGATGAAGATTTTTCGAGTAATTTAAGAAAAACTCAAGGAAAATATTATTTTTAAAGACCTCTAACGGCAAAACGAAGCAACTTTGGATATAGATAAGCTAACTTAAATCGACCTGTTTCAAGCCAAGGAATTTGAGGTCTTACGTTGTACACGCATTTCGGATACACCCTGTATATAAGTGTTCCATTTATATTACTTATAGAGAATTTTAGCCTACACTGTCAAATTTTTCATAATGAGTGAAAACTTTTTTAAAGTGCACTTTTTCGAAGAACAACATACATCTCTGGAATCATAAGAGATATCATTATGTGATTTTAACCATTCAATTCGTTATAAAAATCGTGCACCAAACACCTATATCAATTTTCCTCTGTTTTTTTTATAGAAACAAGTCTCCCTTTAAAGATGTCTAATTTGGACCACTTGTATATGCGTTTCATGTGTACAGCACTGAAAGTTAGGAAATCTGGCCACCCTATATATTATTAACTTAAAAAAAAATTAATTATTATTTTTTTTTAATCGATAAACTTACAAGTTAAATTAGACGAACTGTACGTTTTAAAAAGTCATAATTACCTAAATAGTCGATAAAGTAGTTAGCTGTCATTCATACTACGTTTTTTATCTCGATTTTAAACAACTCGTTTTTACACAACGCGTAATCTAAATCCCTTTAGACTACTATTTCCTTGAAAATAATATTTTCGCGAGTTCTAATGCCTTGTGAAAAGCGTACGAAAGCGAATTTAAAGGCGGTGTGTGGCCTACGTGACCGTCAACACGTTTTCCAACGGCGTTTCGTACCGATCGGTTCGCAACATATTTTCGCGCTTTTCGATCCGATTCAACCGCGAACCCAATTTCGAGATTATGATTAAGCTATCGCGAATTACGTGAGTTTTTTTATTAAACTACGTTCAAAACGTTTCGAGTTTTAATTAAACAGATCGACGTTATTAATAAAGGAATGACCGTGAGTTTATTTCATTAATTAAAGTAAGTTCTTTTTTTCTGTATTGATTATTTTAAGATTTGTTATTGTTATTGTTAATGGTGGCGACACTGAATATATTTTTTTGATTTCAATTATTTTATTTTATTTTATTTCAATATTATTATTTTTCTTTTTAATATTTTTAATTTTAATTTTTATTTGTGTATTTATATAATCTTTTAATTTGTCTAATTTGTTTTTATTTTTTTGCAATTTTCAAAATTTTCAAATTTTTGTCGTTTTAAAATCAAATAAATTTAATCATTTTTTTTTTTTTTTTAATAATATTTTTTAATAAATAATATTTTTTTTTTATTAAATAATAATTTTTTTTAATAAATAATAATTTTTTAATTTTTAATTCTTTTGAAATTTATTTTCAGACTCTTCCAGAACAAGTTGTATCATCCGACCCATCCTTCATAAAATATCTAATCCGACTACCTGAACAAGCCCATTTATGTAACTCGAAACCAATCTCTGGTTTAACAATAAAAGATATTTCCCCGGAAACGACCGAAATCCTGGTAAAAGACACCGAATCGGAATGTTCGATTAGAAAAATATCACCTTCTCCCGAAGGCGTTTCCATCGATTTGGTCGAATCGGATAAATCGGGAAAATCGGAAAATTCCGATAAATCTTCCATACCTTTAGACGAGCCGGAAATCTTAACCGTCGACGACGACGCGAACCTCCTGAACGAATCGGATCCTTTGTGCCTCGACGAGGACGTTCAGAAAGAGGTGGAAGGCGAAGACGATACGATGCCGTCGGTGGAATTGATGGGCCAGGCACTGTACAAGTGCAACTGTGGGAAATCTTTCGATACGATGGCGCTTTTAAAAGTGCATATTTTCGATTGCATTCAGAAACCGTATGAGTGCGTACATTGCGGAAAAGAGAGGAAATCGATTTTGGGACTTTTACAACACTACCGAGAGCACGGAAGGAAAAGGTTTAAATGTTCGCTTTGTTTGTTTAAACATTGGCAACAGGAAGCGGTTAGGGTTCATATGAGGACGATACACAACGTTAGTTGTGCTATTGTTTTACCGGCTTTATTCTCTGGAAAAAAGGTAGGTTAGAAATTTAAATTAAATTTTGTTCGATTTTTGATTTTTTTTTAACCGTTTAAAGGTTGGTTCTCACTATACATTCCGTTTCCTTTCCATACACTTTCCGTTCCGTTTACATACAATGTTTTAGGTTGTCAAGCAAATTAACGTGTTCACACTTTCCGTTCCGTTTCCATACCTGCCATTTCCAATCAGTTGCACACCGTAGTGGTATGCTACGATCTTAAAAACCGAATTAGAACATTTTTTGATGCTTTTTAATGAATTTTAGACCATTAAATGGTTTTAAAATAATATTTATCAATTATTAAAAACTGTGGTTTCATTAACTAGTTAACTGTGGCGCTCCGTTTTGAAAGCGCGTGCCTATACGAGTTTATCTCAAATTTTTCATAATTTTTATTTGTTTGTTTTATTTCGACCTGGCCTCAAAATATTCCAAACATCTTGAAATTTGAGAATATGTTTTGATTTTCACAAAAATTACAATTTAAATAGCCAATATTACTACTTTTTACGAGTTGCACAATTTTCCGCCATGACGAGTATACTCGTCAATCACAGTTAACTGGTTAAGTATATTTAATGAAAACGCCGGTTTTTCATAAGTATGCAAATTTCTTGATTTGCAAAAGAGTGATCTTACAAAACAACTAATATGATTTACACAGGAAATAAATATTCGCCAAAACTTAAAAAAATGTGGGCATACTACATTTGTGCTTTAAAACATCGACATATTCAGTTAAATTCCTCCCTCTTAACTTTTTCCGTTGCTAATCATTCTTGTTTATATAAAAGTAGTTTGCAAGTTGAGAAAATGTGGTCTGACGAAAACTTAATACTAGCTGCTCTTATATTAAATGAAGAAGCTAAGCTAGAGAAGAAAAAGAAAAAGAGACGATTTTGGGTACATAGTATGCTAAAGAAAAAAAATGTTGGAGAGAATATGTGATGTTATTCAGAGACTTAAGTGATGACGAAATCAAATTTTCTTTTTGGTTTCGTTTTTTGCTCTTTTGATATTCCGTCCCAAATATTTTCCTCGTAGTGATTATCACTATATTTTTTGTCCTCTAAATCAGCGGTGCTCAACCTCCGGCCCCCGGGTCAAATCCGGCCCATACACAAATTTAATCCGGCCCACCACCTATTTATTATTTTTAGATGGTGAAATAATAAAAGATATTTTATTGCAAATAGCTGAAGAAATTTGTCCAAATAAAATACATTTATTTAAAAATCTTCCTTTGTCCAGGATGACAGTTACACGAAGAACTGAGCAAATTGGTGAAGAAGTAAAATTGTTATTAAAGGAACAAATAAATAACTTTGAAAAGTTTTCATTAGCATTAGGTGAGAATACAGATAGAAGTGATACTGCACAGCTGTTAATTTTTATAAGAGCAGTAGATTCTAATTTAAGAATAACTGAGGAACTGTTGATGTTTGTTCAATAAAAGGCAAAACAACTGGCACAGATATATTTCAAAATTTAGAAAAAGTAATGACAGTTGATAACTTAAGTTGGCATAAACTGGTTAATGTCACTACAGATGGAGCCCGAAATATGTCTGGCACAAAAAATAGTCTTGTTGAAAGAATAAAATCAAAAATGGAATTCATTGGTGCTGAAAAAACCTTTTTTTCTGCACTGCATCATTCAACAACAGGCACCAATGGCAAAGATACTAAATTTCGAAGATGTAATGAAAACTATCGTTAGGATTGTGATTTTTTTAGAGCACACGCATTAAATCACCGTGAATTTAAAGAATTTTTAGAAAGCATTGAATCTGAATGGGGTGATGTTTTGTTTCGCGCAGATGTTAGATTGTTAAGTCGTGGCAAAGTATTAATGAGATTTCTTCAACTAAAAAATGAAACAAAGCATTTTTGGAGACAAAAAATAAAAATTTTACTGAATTGAACGATCCAATTTGGATATGGAAAGCTGGTATATTAAGTAACCTCAAGTCGTATTTAAAAGAATTAAACATTAGGTTACAAGGAAACATGAAAATAATTAATAATACGTATGCTGACGTAAAAGTTTTCAAACAAAAATTAATGTTATTTAAACAACAAGTCGTTGAAGAAAATTTTACACAATTAACAATGTGTTCCTCTCTGTTTTCCGAGCCAAATTTGCAGGATACATTTCCATAAGACTTTTTCTTTAATTGCATAGCATTGCTAGAGCAGCAATTAGAATTTAGATTTCAAGATTTTAAGAACTTGAAAAAAGACGTTAGCTTATTTTAAAATCCTTTCGAATTTCCGATAAATGAAGTTCCGCCCTGTTTGCAAATGGAATTAATAGAACTACAGAACAATGAAACCACAAAAATATGTTTTCGATTAAATTGTAACAATTTACTTGAGTTTTATCGCCATTTTTCAAGTGAACAGTTTAAAGATATGAAAGACTGCCAAAAAACTACTTGTACTATTTAATAGTACGTTCTTATGCGAATCGACATTTTCGACTTTAAAGTATTTAAAAAATAAGTACAGAAATAGGCTCACAGATTCACATTTGGAGCATATTTTAAAAATTTCTTTATATTCTTCTCCATCCCAAATAGATTTTAATAAACTAACGAGCTCTGTGCAAGGTCAAGGATCGCACTGATTGTAAAATAAATAATGTGATTTTGTATTTTAACGTTTTGTTAATCTTCGTTTCTATTGTTTTCTAAAATAAAAATATTAAATAGTTTATTATTAGGTATTTAATTCAAGTTTACCAATTTTGATTTTCTTTCGGCCCGGCAAAAAAATTTTGAAAAGGCTATGAGGCCCGATAATCGCAAAGGTTGTGCACTGCTGCTCTAAATCGTAAAGTGCTCTATTGGCTCTCACCAACTCAATTAGTTTTTCGTCATTCATGTTGTAATGAAGTATACAAAATGTCATTTTCTCCGAAACGTCTCCTGTCCGTAAAAGATACGTAAGCAGTATGGAACATGGAAGGGAATGGAACGGAAACGGTATGGAAATGGAACGTAAAGTGTGTACACGTCCATTGATTTACAGCTAAGAACATTTTTATGGAAACGGAACGGAAAGTGTATGGAAGGGAAACGGAACGTATAGTGAGAACCAACCTTAAGACTTTTAACATTTTGATGACCAGTGACGAGTTAATTCGTTCTTTTTTACACCATATCATTGCTGACTGGTGACGAATCAAGTTGTCATTACACTCATCACTCGTTAAAGCCAATGACACGACATAATTTCTATACTGAGTGTTCCAAAAATTATACCACTATCTATCGACCTATACAACGAAGACTATTGTAATTCATTTTTGATAGAACGGAGTGAGATATAAACGTTTAAAGGTTTTGAACAGAATGCATTTTAAGAAATAAAATTTTCAATGTAAAAATTTCCTGCTTGGTTGCTATAGATCAGGGATTCCCAACCTTTTTCTTGTATCTACCCCCTTGTAAGAGAACAGTTTCTTACATTGACCCACTAGCACTTTTACCTACTATGTAATACAGTAATACAAGTATTTATAGTTAAATGTTTATATCGCTGCCCCAGGAGAATATGGACGTAACTGCAAATCGGTAAATTTTACAGGAGACGTAAAAAGCGAAATCGTCTTTTTTTAAATTTGAGTATTTCTAACAGTTTAATTTGCTAATTGTCATCAATAAATGGTATCTAACTATATATGATGCGTAGCATAGCATGGCGTAATTATAGTTATTCTACGATTAAAATTAAAAGTGAAGTTTGAAGTTACGTCTTTGTTTTACCTGAAAAATATTTTAAATTTGATACATTTTAGTCTTTTTTATTAAACTTTGGAAAATACAAACTGAATAGGGTGCTCTAAATTAAGATAAAGCAATAAAATCTTAACACCGTACTGTACTGCAGTTTAATCTAGATTTATAGAAGAATGTTGATGATTGTCCTACAGGTACAGGCAAAACTGTCTGTAAATCATAAACAGCCAATGTAATTTCGTTATCTAGTGCTCTTCTTTTGTCACTTTCTTTCTCTTTTCGACTAAGCTCCTTTTCTCCTAAGTGTTTTTCATAGTTTTGTTTCAATTCCATTTTTTCATTGTCTGGTGTATTTTTATAACTTTCACAAAGATGGCATTGATCTTTTTTCGGTACGAAGAATCCGATATTGAATTTTGTGTTGAAAATAGTAGCGTAATAGGGTAAGGTTGCTCAAATCGTACCCCCTAAGAAAAAATACTGCATATAAGCGAAAATTTAGCCACAGCATAAAAGCTTTATTTGTTATACTAATCTTGGATTAATAACAGTTTTATTTATTATAATAAAATATAATATAGTAAATGTTAATGGATAAAATAAACTAAATAAAAAAAAACTCTCATGGCTACGACTAAGGAAATTAGTTGCCTAAGTGGTAGCACCCAAGGCTTAAGTCGTACTCCTAAAAAATATTAGGTAACAATGTTCATTACAAGGTATTTTTAGAATATATGCTTTACATGTCTCATACTACTATTTTTTAAGTACACGCTTCATATATTTCTTGATTCTTTTGTTAACTCTAGCACATAGATCGTGCACCTATGATTTACATTGCAAGCACTGAATCATCTTTTCCTCCCGTTCTTCTCCACATATATAGCAAAACCAATCGCTTGCAGTATTGCCTCTCTTCTTTTTAACTTTTAATGCTGATCCCTTTTTATTAATTGTTTCTTTTCTTTTATTTGCAGCATTTTTTATTTTGTCCTTTTTATTAATTTTTTCTTCCCTCTTACTTGCAGCATTTTTTATTTTGTCTTTCTTCGCAGCTGACGTTATTTCGATTGATAAGCTTAGGCGTCTTTGTTCCTCTTTGCTGTCATTGATGATATTTGAAATAGGTGATAAAATATTTAACTGTTATTTCAGTTTATCTGAATCAAATGATGTTAAAGGTTTTGCAATAAAATCCATGGAAGCCTCTTCTTCCTTTTGAATTTGTCCATCTTTGTCCGTCGGCAGACTTTAATTGCTCACTGATTCATTTGAATTATTGCACGTTTTAAACGGCAAAAACGAACAAATTTCCTAAGTAGTACTTGGTACGACTTACGCAGCTCGTTTAGGTACGACTTAAGGTACCAAACATTGTAAACGAAAAAACGGGGATAACCTCACATTGAATATGCGTATACGTTTTATCTTCGGTGGAAAGATTCCGTAATTGCTACAGAACTTATGTTAAAAAGAGAGACTATTCTGTGTATAATTTCCTTCCGAAAAAATCCTCCAAACACATGCAGAAAATTATATGAAATAGCAATAATTTACTTGTTGAGAATATTCTCTCAAATGGCACTTGCATTCAAACGACTCAATAGTGTAAAATGAAGTGCCTACCTTACTAGAGAATCGTATAATGTTACTTTTGCTGTCAACGCTGTGGTGGCATTTAAAATAGCTAAGGTACGACTTAGGCGTAGGTACGCCTTGAGCAACCTTACCCTACGATACAGAAAACGTAAAAAATATAGAAATGTAGAAATTTTATTCGCAAAATTGGTTTAGTGTAGTTACGTATACAGGGTTTCTCACGCAACTGGTTCGTTAGAACATTATTGGGTTCCACTCTTAGTAGATTTTTGAGATTTTGTCAGTAGGGGTTGTTCATCCGAATCTTTCGATTTAAGATATTTTCAAGATGGCTGCCACTTCCGGTCGACCGGAAGTAAGATACGACTTCGTTATTTTAAATGGAATGGTATAATTTTTATTGCATATTTTAATTCTACGTATAAAACCAAGTAAACTTTGATACGGGTTGTCGGCAATTATCGCTTTTCGTTTTCGAGTTATTTTGATTTTAAGATTTTTTTGACAATTTTCAACCTGTTCTTTAAAACCACATTTCTCAGTCACTGTTCAAGCAAGAAAGTTGATAACTGGTGCGATTACTCTCCAAACATTGCCAAATAGAACGCCACCACCTCCACCCTTCTTTAATGTACAGGCTGGCCACAAAGAGAGTTGCCGTTCTTCCATATTCAATTGCAAAAAAGTCGGAAATTTTAAATGGAACACCCTATGTTTTATTAGTCTATCCGATAGAGAATTTAATTATCTACAAATTTGCAATACATGTTCCTATACCCATCGGTTAAGATTTCCAAGATATAAGGGAATTTGTCAAAATTGCGTATAAAATGTCAGAAGTTTTTCTTTTTTTTTATTAGTAGGCTATGGAACTTGGTCGATTTTTTTGCTTGACCCGATAGGGAATTTAATTCTCTACCAACCTCCAATACACTTCCCTATACCTATCGATTAAAGTTTTGAAGATATAAGGGAATTTATCAAAAAACTGTTCTAATTTCGTAGCCTACTAATAAAGAAAAACTGTTTTTGACATTTACCCGTAAGTTTTATAAATTCGCTTATATCTTCAAAACTTTAATCGAGAGGTATAGGGAAGTGTATTGAAGATTAGTAAAGAATTAGATTTTCTGCAAGTTTCATAGCCTACTAATAAAAACAAGACTTTTTCTGACATTTTATACGAGATTTTGACAAATTCCCTTATATCTTGGAAACCTTAACCGATAGGTATAGGGACATGTATTGCAAATTTGTAGAGAATTAAATTCTCTATCGAATAGGTTAATAAAATATGGGGTGTTCCATTTAAAATTTTCGACTTTTTTGCAATTGAATATTGAAGAGCGGTAATTCTCTTTGTGACCACTCTGTATGTGAAAGAAGGGTTGGGGTAGTGAGGTTCTATTTGGCAATGTCTGGAGAGTAAACGTACCAATTATTAACTTTCTTGCTTGAACAGTGACTCAGAAATGCAGTTTTAAACAGCAAGTTAAAAATTGTTAAAAAATCTTAAAATCAAAATAACTCGAAAACGAAAAGCGATAAGTACCAACAACACTTATGAAAGATTACTTATTTTTGTACGTAGAATTAAAATATGCAATAAAAATTATACCATTCCATTTAAAATAACGAAGTTGCATCCTATTTCCGGTCGACCGGAAGTGGCAGTCATCTTGAAAATATTTTAAATCGACAGATCCGGATGAACAACCCCTACTGGCAAAATCTCAAAACTGTACTAATAGTGGAACCCAATAAAGTTCTAACGAACCAGTTGCGTGAGAAACCCTGTATAGAGAGATCACCGAAAAATCGCTCTTCAATGTTAATGCGTATAGTATATTTATTGAACATAAAGTAACAAAAAAAAACATTAGATTGTATGGTAGCCTAATTGTAAGTTATAATTCTGTGGCTTGGTGGAAAAACAGCCTAATTCCCTATAGTTTTCTATAGAAATTGGACCGTTTTTCGACCAAGCCACAGAATTATTAGTATGGGAGTCTTTTAAAAATTCACTTTTCTAATTTTTAAAGCAGCAAATGTATTAATTAATTCATTCAGAAAAGTTAATATTTTAATTATTCAGAATTAATCATTAATTAATTCAGAAAAGTTAATATTTTTTACAAAATTGTTTTCAATGTTTATAAGACTCAAAGCGTTAAGCCGGTTTTGTAGCATCGTTGATCGTTTTTCATTTTTAATCAATGCTAGTTTTGCAAAGCTTCTTTCACCTTCACAAACAGAACATGGCATTGTTAAATAAATCCTGAATGCAATGGTAACATTGGGAAGACATCCTTCCATCAAAATATCTTTGATAGACTTAAGGGGTTAGACCACTCTAGAATTTTCAAAAAATCGATTTTTTGTTCTTTGCGCTAAAAAGTGCCTTATGGTCTTAAGAATAAGATGCAATGTTAGTTATAAGTGGAAACAGTTTTTAAATGCCTGTATTTTGATTCTGCATGTTGTCCGATAACGTGTGCTCAGTACAGGTAAAACAAACTTTAAATGCGTTTTTCTCTAAATCATTTTTCTTGAAACGGCCGGAAACATAACTCGTACACTTCTTTACCGATTTACTTGAAATTTTAACTGCACCTTCCAAATAGCATTATCTAGAGAAAGACGTAGGATTTTTTTGATATCAAACGTAGTTCTTGAATTATAAACAATTTAGTAGATATTTTTTTAGGCTAAAACGCAAAGTTTTTGTAATATACCCACCATTTCTGCAAAAAAATAATTACAAAAGAAATCCCTATGTCTTTTTCTAGCTTTTGAGTTGTAAAAACTAAATACCTTTTCGTTTTTGCTTTAGATTGAAAATTGTAGGTAAAATCGTTCCGGCCGCGGACCCCTTAGCGCTTAACAAGGTTTTCATTCAAGCAGTTACATCGCGTTCATTTTTTATGTTAATTATTTAGCAAAATATATTTCTTATTCCTAAATGTATATACAACAAAGATATATAAACAATTTTTCCACAACTCTTATTGTTTTCTCGGAAAAATATGTGGAAATTACGTTAATTTTCCATGGTCTAAAGTGGTCTAACTCCTTAAGTAAAATAGTTAAGGATATGCTATCATCATTCTGTTTTTCTATAAGCAATTCAAACTCACCTTTCAAGTGGTTATGAACATGAATTTCAATTCATTCTCAAATTCTTCTTTCAGATCGTCTTTAAATTTTTTTATTAGTAGAGTTTATAAGTAGTAGTTTTGCAGCGTTTCTTTTTTCATTTAGCCGTAATCGGCGAGGTGACTTTTCTGTGACGTAACTTGTGACTTGGGGTTATACAAACCCCATTATATATTTTGAATTTCTATAGGCAATGTATGAATAAAAGATTGATTACGTTATTTATTCTTATATTGAATGTAAAATTTGGTGGAGTTTGAAAAACCTCACCTCACCAACTAGTGGTTAATACAGGTGTTGTTATAATCAAATAATACTGAAAATTCTTTATTTATTTGTTCATAGATTGTAAATCTATTTACCATCTCACTAATAAGGCTATCGCAAATAACTAAAAATGTACTAGTTTGAAATTTTTTTCTTGGTGACATTACAACTTCATTAGACCGCTTTTCGTTTACATATTGTTTGCGGTTAATTGTTGTTTTTTTTTGCTCTGTACTGTTCAGTGTTACCAAAAATAATATCAATCTTATCACTATTTTTTATTTTTTCAAGTATGTTTTGCGCTTCCTGCTCATAATAATCAAAATTATAGGGGCTCTCGTCGTGAGGGGGTCCCTAACATGCCTAATGTGCCTAGTGGATAATCCGACACTGCATAGAGGGTTCCGAAAGAATTCACCATAGAAAAATAGCAACTAACTGTTTTCTTTTAAAATTTTTCAAAATCCCCATTCTTTGACTTACGACGGTTTTCGTTGGATAGGTCGATATTTCTTACGTCATTTTAAGTAGACTAATGGTGGGTTTAGGATGTCAAACTTAACCGTAACCTTAGCTGTAATAACTATCAAATTTATCTTAACTCCTAGACATTTCCTAAACGCTTCTATTGAAACAAAATTTTCATTCTTTTTTTAAATACTAGTCGAGCAAATAAAAATTTTAAATAACCAATAAGATACAAAATTAAACTAATAAAGAATATTTTTTTAGGCCGATCCTGATAGTGACGATTTCGTACTACGACCACGTCAAACGGCAAAAGGAATAAACGACATCAGCTTAAAAGTATCAACCGTAACAACCGAACACTCCAATTCCAGCCTAAATAATTCGGTTTTAAAATTAACTTTCGGTCCGGAAGACGTTTCGAAATTACCCCGACAGCCGATTTACACCCAACCTGTAAAATGCGCGATGTGCGATTACGAGACAAAGGTAAAAACAAACATGGAACGGCACTTGCAGATGCACGTGACTCAAAACACCGTTCCGGAAAGCGCTCCCGTCAATCCGGTCCCGTGTCTGGATAAAAACGAAAAGATGTTCGATAAGATGGTTAATTTGGCGAGTAGTTCGCATGTCGGGGGACGAATGGGTGGAACTAATATAAAATTAGAAAAGAAAGAAGATAAACTCCCGGCTTTTATACCAAACGGAAATCGATTTATTTGCGGCGCCGAAGATTGTAGGTATTTATGTTTAGAAGAGGGAATGTTACGCAGACATATTTTGGCGTTTCATTTAACCGAAACTTCGTATAAATGTCTTCATTGTAATATTATGTTAATCGAGGATAAAACGATTAACGTTGATATAGTATTAAAACACGTTAAATTACACGATACGCATCTTTATAAATGTAGCGTTTGTCCGTTTATGCATAATTTAAGGCATAAGATTGAACGACATCTTTCTGATAAACATCCGGATAAACCTCAAAATTTAATAGTTATCCGGGAAATTAAAGAGAATCCATCGGAAGAAAGTGTTTCGGAAAAAGAACGACCTTTCCGGTGTGGAATATGTAAATTTAGATGTTCGGATTTATCCGAAATTAAAAATCACGTTCAAACCAAACACAACATCGATTCTAAGTATAAGTGCGCTTTATGTCCGGTTGGAAGTGACACCGTTGAGGATTTTACGAACCATTTTACGATTAATCACGAGGGTCAAACGGTCGATTTCATCGTTTCTTATTATAAAGAAGACGAGGCTAAATCCGTAACGAAAGAACACGAAGATTCTTTTAATACAACTCCACTTTGGCAAAGAAATAAGAGTATTAAACATATTCGAGGGATTTTACTTGAAGAATCTACTTCGAAATCTCCTCCCGGAAAGAAGAAAGTTGTTAAACCTCGTCGATTGGAATCCGATGATGACGTTAAGTTGATTGAAGATGATTTTACAATTGTAACAACATCCGATGAGAGGAAAGAAGAGAAGGAGAAAAAAATTAGTAGGAAAAGAAGGATTCGAAGGGTTAATAGTAAAGAGGATTTTATTGGAGATGTTATTTCAATTGATGACGATGAAAGTGATGGTAAGTTTTATTAAATCAATCTAAAAATCGTTTCTACTGCATTTTAATTACTAAACATTTTTCGAATAATTAAAAAAATTTTTTTCTAAATGTCTACATTTTGGACTTGAATAAAAATTGAAAGATTGAAGTTTAAAAAATCGCCCAGGCTTTATTTATAAGAACTAAGAAAAGATTTTTTAAATAATAATAGCTGGAAATGTTTATTTTTCATGGCTTTTAGAAAAATTTTTCCAAGTCTTACCAAAAAAATTAAAAGAATTTTTTTCTAAATGTCTACATTTTGGATTTAAATAAAAATTGAAAGATTGAAGTTTAAAAAATCGCCCAGACTTTATTTATAGGAACTAAGAAAAGATTTTTTAAATAATAATAGCTGGAAATGTTTATTTTTCATGGCTTTTAGAAAAATTTTTCCAAGTTTTACCAAAAAAATTAAAAGAATTTTTTTCTAAATGTCTAGATTTTGGATTTAAATAAAAATTGAAAGATTGAAGTTTAAAAAATCGCCCAGGCTTTATTTATAAGAACTAAGAAAAGATTTTTTAAATAATAATAGCTGGAAATGTTTATTTTTCATGGCTTTTAGAAAAATTTTTCCAAGTTTTACCAAAAAAATTAAAAATTTTTTTTTCTAAATGTCTACATTTTGGACTTGAATAAAAATTGAAAGATTGAAGTTTAAAAAATCGCCTAGACTTTATTTATAGGAAATAAGAAAAGATTTTTTTTTTAAATAATGTACGGATATTTATCGATCAATACTAAATTTATAAAAATCAATAATTAGAAAATCGTATGATATCCTTGTTTAGATTCTAATATATTTTTTAATTATTTTTTATCCGAATTCTTTGATTGTATTATTAAAATTAAATAAATAGACTTTAATAGATTAAAACATTAAATTCGCTTTTTTTTAGATAAAAAATCACCGATCGAAGAACCAATCAAAGGGAAAAAACGAAAATTAAGCGTAATAGACTTAAATAAATTAATCGATTCTCCGACAGAAGTTGTTCCTAAGAAGCAAAAAGAGGTAATTGATAAAATATCGCCAGAGTTAGACGCGAAATTCACCTTAGTTAGTAAATCGGATGAAATTATGGATGTGGACGTTGACGAATTATCCGAAGTGATGCCGGAAACGATCGATCTTAGCGAATCGAGTAGTTCTCTATTAGATAATCCGGATAAAATACTCCTCGATGATCCTGAAACGGTTGAGAAGTCGTCTAATTCGGATGTGGAGATTATCCAACCGGAAGAGATTTTAAACGAGAGTCAAACGATAAGAAAAGATAATTTAAATAAGAGTCAAATAACCAAAAAAGAAATTTTAAATGAAACTTTAACTATAGCAAAGGTTCAAAAAGAAAATATGGAAGAGAAAATTGATAATTTCACAAAGAGTAAAATTTCCACGATCGATACCTACGATTTAACGACTAAAGACATCGCAAACATGAGTAAAGATGAATTAATCGAAGGTAATTTAATCGGAACTTACGGTCCTTACGGCGCTCCGTGGGATGGAAAATTAAAGTGTCCACTTTGCGATAAATTCTTATCGAAAACAGAGGCGGAATTTCGTTACCATCTTTACGAAGAACTTCAATGCGCCCCGTTTAAGTGTCAAGTTTGCGACGAACGTTTACCATCGAAGGAATCTGTTGAAGAACACTCGTTGAAGGAACACGGATCGTTCGACGCCCAATCTGTAGTTGTCGACGATCAAGTCGAACGGTGGATTGGAATGACTGTCGCAGTTCAATCGAGGATATTAACGTTGGAAGAAAAGATGTTGGAGAATTTACAGAAAACTCCACAAATTGGTGGTGAAAAATTTTTATGTTTATTTTGTAATTACAGGTAAAAAATTTTTATTTATTTATTTTTTAGTTTCTATTTTAATTTTATCAATTTTTTTTAAATTTCTCTTCTAATTTTTTCAATTATTTATTTATTTTTTTAATCTCTATTTTAATTTATTTTTTTAATTTCTATTTTAATTTATTTTTTTAATTTCTATTTTAATTTATTTTTTTAATTTCTATCGATTTTATAATATATTAAAGTAGTAAGCAAGCAGCGCCTCTTTAAAAGAGGGCGCCGCAGGCGCCTAGCTCTTTTTTTAATAGTTTTTTTGAAAATCGCTTTCCGGACGATTCAATGATTTTACGTCATTCTGCCGACCATTATCTTCACCTCCCCGACGATTTTGGGGGGTCCGTGACCGATTTCGGAAAAACGGCCCTGAAAATCGAACGACGTTGCGGTAGCCCTAATTGAAATTAAAATTCTCGATCGTCCGCCTGTCATTTTCGTTAATTTTCGAACGCACTTTTTGTCCAAAAAGCTACCGGCTCCGGGACTCTGCTTCCGGCTAACCTTCTGAACGGCTTTATAACGCAACGTTATATGCGAATCGGGGCTCCTTTGGACCCGAAACGGCCGATTTAAGCCCTAAACGAAGTCCCCGTTTTCCGTCATTTTCGATTTGGGCCGATAAAACAGTTGGTTCAATTTTTATAAACGTTATTTATTATTCTAACCACGCTAATGCCACATGAAATATCAAAACGATCGGTTTATTAATAATTATCAAATATTTAATTTATGCAGAGCAAAAATTCGAATAAATTTCACTAAAAACTAATTAAATTCTTGAAAATATCACCAAAAATTTAAGTAAATTTGTAAAAATTCCACCAAAGCTACTAAAACTTTTAATAATTCCACCAAAAACAAAATTTGTAAAAATTCCACCAAAGCTATCAAAAATTTTAACAATTCCACCAAAAACTGAATTTTTAAAAAATATGCTAAAATTAAGATTAATTTCGTCAAGAATTGATTAGATTCTTAAAAATTTCACAAAAATAAAAAAGTAATAATAAAAATTCCACAAAAGTTAGTTAAATTGAATATAATTTCACCAAAAATTATTAAATTTGGGGACAATTCTACTAAAAACTAAATTTTTTAAAAATTCCATCCAAAATTAATAAAATTTGTAACAAGTCAAAACTTACTATATTCATAAAAATTCCACCAAAGTTACCAACATTTTTAACAATTCCACCAAAAACGTACTAAATTTTTTCAATTTTCCACCAAAGCTACAAAAATGTTGAATAATTCCACCAAAAACTTACTGATTTTTAAAAAATACCACCAAAAACTTACCAAATTCATAAAAATTCTACTAAAATTACCAATATTTTTAACAATTCCACCAAAAATGATTAAAGTTAATAAAAATTCCACCAAAGTTATCAACTTTTTTAACAATTCCATCAAAAACTTACTGAATTTTATAAAAATTCCTCCAAAAATTAATAAAGTTGGAAAAATTTCACTAAAAGCTTACTAAATTCGTAAAAATGCAATAAAAAACACTAAATTTTTTAAAAATTCCGCTCAAAATCAATAAAATTGGTAAAAATTCCACGAAAAACTTACTATATTCGTAAAAATTCCACCAAAGTTACCAACATTTTTAACAATTCCACCAAAAACATACTAAATTTTTTCAATTTTCCACCAAAGCTACAAAAATGTTGAATAATTCAACCAAAAACTTACTGATTTAAAAAAAATACCACCAAAAACTTACCAAATTCATAAAAATTCTTCTAAAATTACCAATATTTTTAACAATTCCACCAAAAATGATTAAAGTTAATAAAAATTCCACCAAAGTTATCAACTTTTTTAACAATTCCATCAAAAACTTACTGAATTTTATAAAAATTCCTCCAAAAATTAATAAAGTTGGAAAAATTTCACTAAAAACTTACTAAATTCGTAAAAATGCAATAAAAAAACACTGAATTTTTTAAAAATTCCATCAAAAATGAATAAAATTCGCAAGAATTCCGCCAATGTTATCAAAATTTTTGATAATTCCACCAAAAATATACTGAATTTTTTAAAAATTTCACCAAAAAGTAATACAATTTGTAAAAATTCCACCAAAAACTTACTAAAATCATAAGAATTTTACCAAAAACACTGATTATTTTTTTATTCCACTGGAAATGAATAAAATTCGCAAAAATTCCACCAATGTTATCAAAATTGTTGATAATTCCACCAAAAACATACTGAATTTTTAAAAAATTCCGCCAAAAGCTTACTAAATTCATAAGAATTTTACCAAAAACACTGAATTTTTTTAAAATTCCACCAGAAATGAATAAAATTCCCAAAAATTCCACCAAAGCTATTAAAATATTTAACAACTACACCCAAAACTTACTGAATTTTTTTTATTCCACCAAAAACTTACAAGAATCCTAAAAATTACATCGAAATTGTCAACATTTTTAACAATTCTGCCAAAAACTTACCAAATTTTTTAAAAATTCCACCAAAATGTCCAAATTCTTTTAAAATTCCACCAAAAATCAATCAAATTAGAATTTCATTAAAAATTAACTAAAACCTTGAAAATTCAAAACTTAGTAAATTCATAAAAATTCCACCAAAGTTACTAAAATTTTTAATAATTCTACCAAAAATAATGAATTTTTTAAAAATTCCACCAAAAAACTTAAAAAATTTGTAAAAATTCCACCAAAAATTTACCAATTTTTTTAATTCCACCAAAAACTTATTAAATTCGTAAAGCTTCCACCAAAGGTACCAAAATGTTGATCAATTCAACCAAAAACAATAAATTTTTTTTTAGAAAAATACTAAAAATAAAACTAAACTAGTTTTAATTTATTGTTTTAATTTCTATTTTAATTTATTTTTTTAATTTCTATTTTAATTTATTTTTTTAATTTCTATTTTAATTTATTTTTCTTTTTAGATCTGATAAAACTGGTTTACGTTGGAAACACTTAACTCGACACTTCCTCGAAAAATCCTACACTTGTAACCATTGCGGATTCGGAGCTCTCACGATGCAAAGTATAAGACTTCACTGTCGAAACAGCGATTATTGCCGAAAATTAGTTGAGTCAATAACAAGCGCAGATTTATCGAAAGGTCTCCTCGTTAATCCCTACTTAAAAAATTGGAAAAAATTTACGGAAAAAGAACTAACCGAATTAGTCGATGAAGATAAAGCGTTGGAATTGAAAAATGTGATGAAGTGTTACTATTGCGATTTTATGGGAACCGTCGATCAACAAACGGAACATTCGCAAATGAAACACCCGACCGAGTTGCCGCGGATTTATCGGTATAGATGTAACGTTTGTTCGGAGCCGTTTGTCACGATCGTAACTGTTAATCATCACTTTTTCGTGAAACATCCCGGTTTGGACGTTAGTTTTAGCGTAAACGACGACGAACGAACGAAAAATAAGTACGTTTGCGAGGAATGTAAGGTTTCGTTTAATAGCGAGGATAAATTAAGGGAACATTCTTTGAATCATTCGAGTATTTTTAAGTGCGTTTATTGCCCGCAAGCGTTTAGCACGTGGAGGAAAATCGTCGTGCACGTTGAATTTAGACACGTGGGGAAGGAAGTGGTGTTTCGGTTTATGGAGCCGAAAATTTTAGAAAATTTAGATGCCTTTATTCGGAACGATTTGAAAAAAGGTAGTAGAGGGAAGAAAAGAGGGTTAAATAAAAGTGATGAAACAGTAGGGAATGAGAGCGAAAAGAAAATGACGACAGCCACGAATTCTAATCCTGTTTTATATATCGATGATTCGTAGCTAAACATTCAGTAATGTAAACGATTTTTTTTGAATTAACTGTCTTTTAAAAGAGGGAACATTCCGTTTTATAGATTAAATGAATAAGAGTTAAACATTTTTCTTTTGTATTCATAAAATAAATACTTCCTATAAAATTTTCTAGTGGCTACATACATACAAGCTGTGCCAATGGTCTGAAAAAGCTCTATAACTCTACAATAATAAAGTTATGGAACTTTTTCAGGCCGTTGGGATACCTGTATATGCCGTTTAGGTTTATTTTTTGATAAGTATAATAATTGCTTTAGTCGTTAAGATCAATGTTTACAACAAAGTTAACTTACTGTAAAATGGAAGACTTTTGTATTAAAAATTTTTCTTAAGTTTCTTTGCAAGAAAATAATTTTATTATAATAGAAAATGTTGTTTAAGTAATAAAGCGAAGATTATAATAAGAAAATATGTGTTTTTATTTGCTATACTAGTTACAGGGGTGGACACCCTCGAATTTAAAATTCAAATTTTTACTGAACTTCCATTGAAAAAATTTAAGTCTTTTTTAAATAAAAAATATTGCCACCCTTTGAAAATTTGTCACATTTTTAGAACATCAAACGAGGAATGTAAGTAAAAAGCCTAAATTCGATTTATATCTAAATTTATTTTTATTCACGACACACATAAAAGATACAAAAACATAAATATCTTATATAAAATAACCGTTAAAATCGTTAACAAAGTATAATGAGCAATTTGTAACAGCTTCAATTTCCTCTAACCAGCCAGTAAAGTGTCCAGAGGGTCCTTAAGTAAATAAATCCTCGCCCCCAAGATGTAAGTCGTGAAGAAGTCTTCCCATTCCATGGATGACATGTCAAACGGAAACAAATCCTTATCTTCCGGACTTAACTTGTACCATAAAGCCTTCGTATTGTCGTTATTAAACTTCCGCTCGTTCGTACAAAATGTTCTATTCTAATTCTATGGCGTTACAAAACTTATAAATTTTTGTACACGCCTTAACCAACCTAAAATAATAAATCAACTTAATGAATGAATTTAACGAATAAGAAAATCTAATTTCTTACATTGGTTCCTTTCCAATTAGCTTTGCTCCAAAATCAATAACATAAGCCGGAATTGTTTCAACTCTGCGCCTCGACGTCTCTCACTGCAGAGTCGGTTGATAGTGAATTTTTGGGAAAAAAAATGTTTTCCCTTATATGAGTTTAATAGTCGTTTCTAAGCTTAAAAGGCGTTTTTAACAAAGAAAAAATTTTTTTTTTTTGGAGTGTCTGGTAAGGCAGCCAACCCAACTCTGCGCCTCGACGTCTCTCACTGCAGTCGGTTGACAGTGAATTTTTTGAAAAAAATTTTTTTTCCCTTATCTGAGTTTAATAGTCGTTTCTAAGCTTAAAAAGCGTTTTTAACAAAAAAAATTTTTTTTTTTTTTTTGGGGCGTCTGATTATGAAACCACCCTAACTCTGCGACTCGACGTCTCTCACAGCAGAGTCGGTTGACAGTGAATTTTTTGAAAAAAATTTTTTTTCCCTTATCTGAGTTTAATAGTCGTTTCTAAGCTTAAAAGGCGTTTTTAACAAAAAAAACTTTTTTTTTTTTTTGGGGCGTCTGATGATGAAACCACCCCAACTCTGCGTCTCGACGTCTCTCACAGCAGAGTCGGTTGACAGTGAATTTTTTGAAAAAAAATTTTTTTCCCTTATCTGAGTTTAATAGTCGTTTCTAAGCTTAAAAAGCGTTTTTAACAAAAAAAATTTTTTTTTTTTGGGGCGTCTGATTATGAAACCACCCCAACTCTGCGCCTCGACGTCTCTCACTGCAGAGTCGGTTGACAGTGAATTTTTTTGAAAAAATTTTTTTTCCTTTAAGTGAGTTAATAGCCGTTTCTAAGCTTAAAAAGCGTTTTTAACAAAAAAAAATTTTTTTTTTTTTGGGCGTCTGATGATGGAACCACCCCAATTCTGCGCCTCGACGTCTCTTACAGCAGAGTCGGTTGACAGTGAATTTTTTTGAAAAATTTTTTTTTTCTTTTAAGTGAGTTTAATAGTCGTTTCTAAGCTTAAAAAGCGTTTTTAACAAAAAAAAAATTTTTTTTTTGGAAGTGTCTGGTAAGGCAGCCAACCCAACTCTGCGCCTCGACGTCTCTCACTGCAGAGTCGGTTGACAGTGAATTTTTTTGAAAATTTTTTTTTTCCTTTAAGTGAGTTTAATAGTCGTTTCTAAGCTTAAAAAGCGTTTTTAACAAAAAAAAATTTTTTTTTCTTTTGGGGGCGTCTGATGATGGAACCACCCCAACTCTGCGCCTCGACGTCTCTCACAGCAGAGTCGGTTTAAATTAATTAAAATGTATCAATTAGAATGAAGTAATAGCTGTGGGTTTTGACGTTTTAATTATTTAAAGGTTGTTGTTTTTATTCTAGAAACGTCAAATGATTAAAACGTCGTTAAAGAAGTTTTCTTTTTATTTTATGGCGGGTTTTTTAATTTGACGTTTGATTAATTAATTTTTAAAAAGTCAATTTCTTAAATTTTTGTGGCGTTTTATTTATTTATAAAAAAATTTTTCGTTTGATTTGTGTAACTAATTTAATAAAATGGATGATGATGATTATTGTACTTGTACGGTAAGTAAATATATTACATGGTAAGTAAATAATTATTTTATTTTTTTTTAAATGCGAATTGAAAACCTTAGGAAGTTAGTTTTAAAGATAGTCATCGATCAAGATCAGAATCTAGAAGATCTGATAGCTGTTCGGAATCTAAACCTGGACATATTCACGACGATTCTTTTTGTACTTGTACAGTAAGTTGAAAATCATCATTTTGGTTCTTTTAAATTTTTTTTATATTCTTAATTTTTTTTTTAATTTATAACAAAAATGTAGGAAATCAGTTTTAAAGGTAGTCATCGATCGGAATCTAAAAGATCGGATAATTATCCCGATTCTAAACCTAGAGGTGTACACGACGAATCATTTTGTACTTGTACGGTAAGAAAAACCCCCCAACCCAATTTATTTTTGATTTAAATTGGGTTTTAAATCGATTAAAATCGATTTTATCGATTTAAAATCGTAGGGAATTAGTGTGAAAGATAGTTATAGATCTCCTTCGAGAAAATCTGATAGAATCTCAGAAGGGAGGGATGGATCTATAAGAGATGGATCTGTTAAGGCCGGATCTGTACGATCACCTCGTCAAAGATCGATTTTATCAGATGGATGCTCATGTCACGTTAGTTTTAATTATATTTTATCTTTTGAAGTGATTTTAAACGATTTTACATTTTTGAAATGATTACAATTAATATAATTTTAAATAAATTCAGACGAAAGGTGATTCTATAAGAGGTGGATCCATAAAGGAAGGATCTGTAAGACCGGAATCTGTAAAATGTGAATCTGTAAAAGGTGACTCAATAAGAGGTGGATCTGTTAAAGAAGGATCAATAAAAGGGGGATCTGTAAAAGGTGATTCAATAAGAGGTGGATCTGTCAAAGAAGGATCAATAAAAGGAGGATCTGTTAAAGATGGATCGATAAGATCGTCATCTCATCCAAGATCGAATTATACAGGAGAATGCTCGTGCAGTGGAAATGTAATTAACCATTAAGTACATTTTTTAAGTACTTTTAAGCGATTTATTTGAAAGTTAAGACAGATATTAAAAAAATTTCAATTGAAAATTATTTAAATTTTTAATATCCATAAAGCTAAAAAAGAAAATTTTCAAAATTCTTTCAAAACATTAAGTTATAAGTACTTCCGGTAAAACCGGAAGTGATTTTTTTCGAAAACTAAGATAGATACAAAAATTTTTTCAACTAAAAATTATTCGGTATTTTAATATTTATTAATTTAGAAAAGTAGTTTCTAATTTCTTAAAAATTCTTTTAAAAAATGAGGTTATAATCAATTTTCGTTAAATAGAAGTGATTTTTTGAAAATTAAGATAGATACAAAAAAAATTTTTAACTGAAAATTAATTAAATTTTTAATATTTATAAAGTTAAAAAAGAAAATTTTCAAAATTCTTTCAAAAAATGAAGTTATAAGTACTTCCGGTAAAACCGGAAGTGATTTTTCTCGAAAACTAAGATAGATACAAAAATTTTTTCAACTAAAAATTATTTGGTATTTTAATATTTATTAATTTAGAAAAGTAGTTTCCATTTTTTTTAAATTCTTTTAAAAAATGAGGTTGTAATCAATTTTCGGTAATTAGAAGTGATTTTTTGAAAATTAAGATAGATACAAAAAAAATTTTAATTGAAAATTATTTAAATTTTTAATATTTATTAAGTTAAAAAAGAAAATTTTCAAAATTCTTTCAAAAAGTGATATTATAGCGACTTCCGTTAAAACCGGAAGTGATTTTTCTCGAAAACTAAGATAGATACAAAAATTTTTTCAACTAAAAATTATTTGGTGTTTTAAAATTTATTAATTTAGAAAAGAAAAGAATCTAATTTTTTTAAATTCTTTTAATAAATATATAATCAATTTTCGTTAATTAGAAGTGATTTTTTTAAAATTAAGATAGATACAAAAAAAATTTTTAACTGAAAATTATTTAAATTTTTAATATTTATAAAGTTAAAAAAGAAAATTTTCAAAATTCTTTCAAAAAATTAAGTTATAAGTACTTCCGGTAAAACCGGAAGTGATTTTTCTCGAAAACCAAGATAGATACAAAAATTTTTTCAACTAAAAATTATTTGGTATTTTAATATTTATTAATTTAGAAAAGTAGTTTCTAATTTTTTAAAAATTCTTTTAAAAAATGAGGTTGTAATCAATTTTCGGTAATTAGAAGTGATTTTTTGAAAATTAAGATTGATACAAAAAAAATTTTTAACTGAAAATTAATTAAATTTTTAATATTTATAAAGTTAAAAAAGAAAATTTTCAAAATTCTTTCAAAAAATTAAGTTATAAGTACTTCCGGTAAAACCGGAAGTGATTTTTCTCGAAAACCAAGATAGATACAAAAATTTTTTCAACTAAAAATTATTTGGTATTTTAATATTTATAATTTAGAAAAGTAGTTTCTAATTTTTTTAAAATTCTTTTAAAAAATGAGGTTATAATCAATTTTCGGTAATTAGAAGTGATTTTTTGAAAATTAAGATAGATACAAAAAAAATTTTTAACTGAAAATTATTTAAATTTTTAATATTTATAAAGTTAAAAAAGAAAATTTTCAAAATTCTTTCAAAAAATTAAGTTTTAAGTACTTCCGGTAAAACCGGAAGTGATTTTTCTCGAAAACTAAGATAGATACAAAAATTTTTTCAACTAAAAACTATTTGGTATTTTAATATTTATTAATTTAGAAAAGTAGTTTCTAATTTTTTAAAAATTCTTTTAAAAAATGAGGTTGTAATCAATTTTCGGTAATTAGAAGTGATTTTTTGAAAATTAAGATTGATACAAAAAAAATTTTTAACTGAAAATTAATTAAATTTTTAATATTTATAAAGTTAAAAAAGAAAATTTTCAAAATTCTTTCAAAAAATGAAGTTATAAGTACTTCCGGTAAAACCGGAAGTGATTTTTCTCGAAAACTAAGATAGATACAAAAATTTTTTCAACTACAAATTATTTGGTATTTTAATATTTATTAATTTAGAAAAGAAAAGAATCTAATTTTTTTAAATTCTTTTAAAAAATATATAATCAATTTTCGTTAATTAGAAGTGATTTCTTTAAAATTAAGATTGATATAAAAAAAATTTTTAACTGAAAATTATTTAAATTTTTAATATTTATAAAGTTAAAAAAGAAAACTTTCAAAATTCTCTCAAAAAATTAAGTTATAAGTACTTCCGGTAAAACCGGAAGTGATTTTTCTCGAAAACTAAGATAGATACAAAAATTTTTTCAACTAAAAATTATTTGGTATTTTAATATTTATTAATTTAGAAAAGTAGTTTCTAATTTTTTAAAAATTCTTTTAAAAAATGAGGTTGTAATCAATTTTCTGTAATTAGAAGTGATTTTTTGAAAATTAAGATTGATACAAAAAAAATTTTTAACTGAAAATTAATTAAATTTTTAATATTTATAAAGTTAAAAAAGAAAATTTTCAAAATTCTTTCAAAAAATTAAGTTATAAGTACTTCCGGTAAAACCGGAAGTGATTTTTCTCGAAAACCAAGATAGATACAAAAATTTTTTCAACTAAAAATTATTTGGTATTTTAATATTTATAATTTAGAAAAGTAGTTTCTAATTTTTTTAAAATTCTTTTAAAAAATGAGGTTATAATCAATTTTCGGTAATTAGAAGTGATTTTTTGAAAATTAAGATAGATACAAAAAAAATTTTTAACTGAAAATTATTTAAATTTTTAATATTTATAAAGTTAAAAAAGAAAATTTTCAAAATTCTTTCAAAAAATTAAGTTTTAAGTACTTCCGGTAAAACCGGAAGTGATTTTTCTCGAAAACTAAGATAGATACAAAAATTTTTTCAACTAAAAACTATTTGGTATTTTAATATTTATTAATTTAGAAAAGTAGTTTCTAATTTTTTAAAAATTCTTTTAAAAAAATGAGGTTGTAATCAATTTTCGGTAATTAGAAGTGATTTTTTGAAAATTAAGATTGATACAAAAAAAAATTTTAACTGAAAATTATTTAAATTTTTAATATTTGTAAAGTTAAAAAGAAAATTTTCAAAATTCTTTAAAAAAATGAAGTTATAGTGACTTCCGGTAAAACCGGAAGTGATTTTTCTCGAAAACTAAGATAGATACAAAAATTTTTTCAACTAAAAATTATTTGGTATTTTAGTATTTATTAATTTAGAAAAGTAGTTTCTAATTTTTTAAAAATTCTTTTAAAAAATGAGGTTGTAATCAATTTTCGGTAATTAGAAGTGATTTTTTGAAAATTAAGATAGATACAAAAAAAATTTTTAACTGAAAATTATTTAAATTTTTAATATTTATAAAGTTAAAAAAGAAAATTTTCAAAATTCTTTCAAAAAATTAAGTTATAAGTACTTCCGGTAAAACCGGAAGTGATTTTTCTCGAAAACTAAGATAGATACAAAAATTCTTTCAACTAAAAATTATTTGGTATTTTAGTATTTATTAATTTAGAAAGGTAGTTTCTAATTTTTTTTAAAAATTCTTTTAAAAAATGAGGTTGTAATCAATTTTCGTTAAATAGAAGTGATTTTTTGAAAATTAAGATAGATACAAAAAAATCTTTAACTGAAAATTATTTAAATTTTTAATATTTATAAAGTTAAAAAAGAAAATTTTCAAAATTCTTTCAAAAAATTAAGTTATAAGTACTTCCGGTAAAACCGGAAGTGATTTTTCTCGAAAACTAAGATAGATACAAAAATTTTTTCAACTAAAAATTATTTGGTATTTTAATATTTATTAATTTAGAAAAGTAGTTTCTAATTTTTTTTTAATTCTTTTAAAAAATAAAATTATAATCAATTTTCGTTAATTAGAAGTGATTTTTTGAAAATTAAATACAAAAAAAATTTTTAACTGAAAATTATTTAAATTTTTAATATTTATAAAGTTAAAAAAGAAAATTTTCAAAATTCTTTCAAAAAATTAAGTTATAAGTACTTCCGGTAAAACCGGAAATGATTTTTCTCGAAAACTAAGATAGATACAAAAATTTTTTCAACTAAAAATTATTTGGTATTTTAATATTTATTAATTTAGAAAAGTAGTTTCTAATTTTTTAAAAATTCTTTTAAAAAATAAAATTATAATCAATTTTCGTTAATTAGAAGTGATTTTTTGAAAATTAAGATAGATACAAAAAAATTTTTAACTGAAAATTAATTAAATTTTTAATATTTATAAAGTTAAAAAAGAAAATTTTCAAAATTCTTTCAAAAAATTAAGTTATCAGTACTTCCGGTAAAACCGGAAGTGATTTTTCTCGAAAACTAAGATAGATACAAAAATTTTTTCAACTAAAAATTATTTGGTATTTTAATATTTATTAATTTAGAAAAGTAGTTTCTAATTTTTTAAAAATTCTTTTAAAAAATGAGGTTGTAATCAATTTTCGGTAATTAGAAGTGATTTTTTGAAAATTAAGATAGATACAAAAAAAATTTTTAACTGAAAATTATTTAAATTTTTAATATTTATAAAGTTAAAAAAGAAAATTTTCAAAATTCTTTAAAAAAATTAAGTTATAAGTACTTCCGGTAAAACCGGAAGTGATTTTTCTCGAAAACTAAGATAGATACAAAAATTTTTTCAACTAAAAATTATTTGGTATTTTAATATTTATTAATTTAAAAAAGTAGTTTCTAATTTTTTTAAAATTCTTTTAAAAAATAAAATTATAATCAATTTTCGTTAATTAGAAGTGATTTTTTGAAAATTAAGATGGATACAAAAAAAATTTTTGACTGAAAATTATTTAAATTTTTAATATTTATAAAGTTAAAAAAGAAAATTTTCAAAATTCTTTCAAAAAATTAAGTTATAAGTACTTCCGGTAAAACCGGAAGTGATTTCTCTCGAAAACTAAGACAGATACAAAAATTTTTTCAACTAAAAATTATTTGGTATTTTAATATTTATTAATTTAGAAAAGTAGTTTCTAATTTTTTAAAAATTCTTTTAAAAAATAAAATTATAATCAATTTTCGTTAATTAGAAGTGATTTTTTGAAAATTAAGATAGATACAAAAAAAATTTTTAACTCAAAATTATTTAAATTTTTAATATTTATAAAGTTAAAAAAGAAAATTTTCAAAATTCTTTCAAAAAATTAAGTTATAAGTACTTCCGGTAAAACCGGAAGTGATTTTTCTCGAAAACTAAGATAGATACAAAAATTTTTTCAACTAAAAATTATTTGGTATTTTAATATTTATTAATTTAGAAAAGTAGTTTCTAATTTCTTTAAAATTCTTTTAAAAAATGAGGTTGTAATCAATTTTCGGTAATTAGAAGTGATTTTTTGAGTATTAAGATAGATACAAAAAAAATTTTCAATTGAAAATTATTTAGAATTTTATTATCTACTCTTTAATTTTATAAGAAATCAAAATTGATCAAATTAATTCATTTTTTAGGTACCTAGTGTTCAAGCTCCATCAATAAAATCGTACGAATCGGCTACACTTTCACTCCAACCGATTTTAGACCCGCATTGTGATCCGGATAACCCTAGAATGCTAACTTACGATATGATACGACTAGCTAGAAAGAATATTGAAGGAGCAGTCTTAAAGACACCCTTAACGGTGACTTATTTTTTTCTTCTAAGCTAGATAATTGATTATTTAAGCTTGATAATTGATTATCTAGGCTTGATAATTGGTTATCTAAGCTTGATTATTAAGTAGTAAATAATTGATTAATTATTATCATTATTTTTTATTTAGAAATCGAAATTATCCGATTTATACGGTATGAACATCTTCTTAAAAAACGAATTCCTCCAGTACACGGGGAGTTTTAAGGAACGAGGTGCTAGAAACGCTCTTGTAAACATGCCACCTGAGCAACAACGCAAAGGGGCGATTTCCGCGTCAGCGGGAAACCACGCACTCGCTTTGTGTTATCACGGACAACAATTAGACGTCCCTGTTACGGTTGTAATGCCCGTCACCGCTCCAATTATGAAAATACAGAACTGTAGAGCTTTCGGCGCCGAGATTATCGTTCAAGGAAGGGATTTAGGGGAGGCGAAAATGATCGCTCAGAATCTTGCTAAAGATCGGGGTGCACTTTATATTAATGGGTAAAGTATCGTTCAATTAAAAAAAAAAAACAATATTAGAGTTGTATACAAAATTTTTGATTTTCATCTCACAATCAGCGTTATTTAATACACTTATGGCGTTTTTATTTGGCGGAATTCTGGTCAAATTTTGGTGCATACCAGAATTTGACGTTAGGTCCAAAAGTCACACTGGCTTAGTGCAAAAAAGGGCAAATTCAACAAAACGCGATGAAATGAAACATCATCACAATTATCAATTTGATCATAACATCACTTATAAGTGTGATATAAGTGTGTTCAAGGCTTGAGGTTGTTTAAAATATTTTTAGTAAAATGTAATAGAACCCAAAACACTAATTCGGTGCAACCAACGAACAGTTATAGTTCATATAGTTCAGCCACATGAAAACGCCATTATAGAGATAATAAGTGTATTTTTTAATATTCAATTCTGATGAACAACACTTCTGATGAAAGAAAAAGAGTACTAATGTAACTAAGAAGATCGTATATTTATACGAATGATAGCCCTTTAGAAAAACCAGATGATGGTGGTTTAAAACATTGTTTATTTGTTCTATAATAGGCATATTATAGAACAAATAAATTTTCATTCCTAATTGGGAACCTCTTCAGATCTTAAAACCAAAACTCACCCCAATTAATCAGACGTAAATTACCAACGTCACGATCTTACTAAGAACTTAAAACCATTCGACTGACCAATTATAGAATAAACAATGTTTTAATTCACTAATTTGAGTTTTGTTTTACATCACTAATTGAGTTTTGATCTTTCGTTCGTTTGTGAGTCTTTTGTAATTTTAATTAATTGACGTTGGCATCTTAATTGACTGATTAAATTCTCCAGATTTTCTGCCTTTTTGATAGTTCTCATTGTACCTAATTCATTTCTAGTTTAATTTTCATAGGTATGTTTCAACCTTATTTTTTGTAAATCTCGTTTTGCTTTAATGCTTTTTAACTCCAAAGATGCGTTCAAAAAGGAGCGAAAATTTGGCAATTTGAATAAATAAGTAGGATTAAATAAACACTTGTATGTATGTAGGAAGGGGGAGGGCACGCTGTACTTAGGCCCCATTGCACCCTTTGTACAACCTCCCTTTTCACTTCCTCTGTCTATATCCACCAACCCAGTGATTTAATTTAATTTAACCAAAGGTTAGGATGCAGTTTAGAGATGTGTTCCTGATTTCATTCATAGTTGGTTTATCACCCAACTCCCTTAATCTAATTGTAAGAGTTTTTAAGATTTGGGCAATCGCATAGGATTAAGCACCTTGTACAACTTCCCTGTCACTCATTCTGTCCAAATCAACCAACCTAGGAATTTACTAAAAGTTAAAATGTAGCTCAGAGATTTGTCCCTGATTCCATCCATGGTTGGTCAGTTATCACTCAAGTCTCTTAATTTAAAGTCCTTGAAATTCGAGCAATCACATAGGATGTAACAGTCTCAACGTCTTGCTCAAGCGGCAAACCCTAAATTATAAAGGTTTACAGAAAGTAAACCTTTGTAACAGAAAGACACGCTAAACGCTGTACTCTATTCAAGGCAGTAACGGTGGAGAATTTTGAAGTTGTACTTCACCAAATTACTGCCCCGTATGTAAGCATTGGTCGAATTACAGCAGTATACAGGATGTTTATAAATGAATATCGGGGTTTTAACTCTTTATAATATTTATTACATTAAACTTACAGTTATAAATATTATGTCAAATGAAAGAACAACTCAAACAGTTTTGTTTGTTGGCACCAGTGTGCATGTGCGCGAAATATTGCTGCTACAATCAGCTAGAGATGGTACAAATGCAACGAGATTCCCCTAAAGTGAATGTTTTTTGTGCCGTATCCCGACGAAAAGTTTATGGGCCTTCCTTTTCTGTTTAACCTACTGTAACTGGCATTTCTTACCTTGATACACTAGAGCAATGCTTCTTACCTCAGTTGGAAGAAAATGAGTCAGAGGACTTCATTTTCCAGCAAGATGGTGCGCCACTTCACTGGCATAACGATGCATGCATGGCCTTCACGATCTCCTGACCTAACGCCATGCGATTTTTACCTTTGGGGCTTCATCAAGGATCGTGTGTGCCTTTCTCTGCCACCAGCTGACCCCCCTGAGTTAAGAAATCGGATGGAAGCAGCTGTTGCTACAATTACTGAATACACACTTATCAACGTTTGGGAAGAACTCAACTGTAGACTTGATGTGTGCCGTGTGACAAATGGTTGTCACATTGAATATTTATAAGGTTCTTGGTAAAACTGTTAACGTCATTATTATTAGATAAGTAACAGCGTCGTGGAAGATTGTGAGAAAGCTGATTTTAATAAAGAATATTCTAAAACAAGAACTACTAATTATTACATGGTGTCAGGTGGAAAAAAGAGAGTTCCTCAAGTTCAGTAAACATTTACGGAAATGCTACATTAAGAAATATTGCCACTTTGGTTTCATCGTCTTTTTCTGTGTATCCCGCAGCTCTCATGAAGAATGTAAAACTCTCGTAAAACTGTTTAAAGTTTTTATCCACGTGTTCATCGAACTTTAAATTTCTTGGAGGTTTGAAGCACGCCATTTTCTCTACCGGTTGTTTTCTAACCTCACCTTTTTCTCGCGACTTCTCTCCTTTATTTCTATGTTTTAGTCTCTTCTGCTTTTTTACTGAACTTGAGGAACTCTCTTTTTTCCACCTGACACTATGTAATAATTAGTAGTTCTTGTTTTAGAATATTCTTTATTAAAATCAGCTTTCTCACAATCTTCCACGACGCTGTTACTTATCTAATAATAATGACGCTTCCCTTCTAAGACGCCCCCTCTATTCCATTAGCATAACGTATGCTACAACCCCCACGTCCTTCCTATGACCATTTTGCACTGACCGAATGTGACAACTGCTTTTTTGACCCTGTTTTCAAGATGAGATCTCCATGAAAGTTTGCTGTCCAAGGTAATACCAAGATACTTAACTTCGGCAGCCAACTTTAATGGGGTATTAAATGGGGTATTAGCAAGAGTTGGGAGTGTAACATTATCAAACCCCCTTTTCCTAGTGAAAAAGACCAGTTCTGTTTTGTTGGGGTTTACAGAGAGGTCTTGCTTACCACACCAATTCTCAATTTCTTTAAGTGCCACCTAAATCCTGTCGCATAGTACATTAATGTACTTACCTCGGACAAGTACAGTTAGATCATCCGTGTATCCAACGGTAGTGAAATTGTTTGCCACCAAACATCTGATGAGGCTATCCAGTGTGAGATTCCACAATTGGGGCGATAAAATGACACCTTGTGGACAGCCTCGGGTGACAGATCTTTTAATGTGTTTAAGTGTAATTAACTTCACGATTCTTTGTTTTAAGCAGTTCTCAATCCAGCCGCTAAGGATAGAAGGAACTTTATGTAATAACAAAGCCTCGTTTATGCCGCGAAAAGTTGTCTTATCGAATGCTCCTTCCACATCAATAAACACCCCCACATAGAGTAGTAGCTGCAAACCCTAAATTATAAAGATGAGAAATTATAAAGAATTATAAAGACCTTACAGTGTCCCATCATGACAAATAAACACTTAACAAGAAGTGTTTCTTTAATTAAGAGCTACGAACCGCTTTAACAGAACTTTTTTATTCCTTACATTGTCCTGATGTACTTTTTCTTTACTACCACTTTCTGTTTTTTTTTTATGTAGAGAAACCGTATAAATACACGATCAACTTACTTATCAATTCTTTTCAAACAGAAATAGTTGTCACTATGCTCCAACCCCATTAACTCTTTGAGGGGCGAACATTTTCAAATAAAAAAACCCAAAGTGGGCACAACAAAGATATTGTGTCATCTAAGAGATTAGCAAAAAGCATAATTTGAGCTTGAAGTGGTACGCACTCTCAACCACTATACAGCAAAAGGAGTAGAAATTTAAAAAAAATGGTTTATTAAAATGGTACATTAAGCCACTCACCAGCCCTCAACGAGTTAACTTTGTAGAAACAATTTCAATAAAATCCTAAACCTCGATTGGTTGAAAAATCATAAACCGTTAAAAATCTCAATAATTAAATTAAATCTCAATATTAAAATAGGAAATTTCAATTTCAATTTTAGTTATGATCACATAGACGTTTTAGCCGGGCAAGGAACTCTCGGAATTGAAGTATTAGAACAATTACCTTCAGCTACGGTGGTTGTTATTCCAGCCGGGGGAGGTGGTTTAATAGCCGGAATGGCTGTGGCTATTAAAACCTTAAAACCGTGTACTAAAGTTATTGTAAGTTAAAAAAAATTCACCCATTTATTTATTTTTTAATTTTATGTTTTATAAAATATTATTATAAAATTTTAGGGTGTTGAGTCAGAAAACTGTCCAAGTTTTGCAAACAGTTTAAAAGCCGGTCAACCAGTTTTAACAACAACACTTCCAACTGTAGCCGATGGCTTAGCCGTACCACTTCCCGGTTGTAATGCCATTTACACGGCTAAAAATTACGTAGATAAAATGATAATTGTTAAAGAAGACGATATAGCAGTCTCTGTGTTGAGATTAATCGAAAAGGAGAAGTTTATAGTTGAAGGCGCCGGAGCTACTGTAATCGCAGCTATTGCTTCCGGTCAATTAGATGAATTTAAAGGAAAAAAGTAAATTAAAAGAAAAGAAAAATCAAATTTTTTTTTTAATTTAAAATTTTAAAATAATTTAGTGTCGTTGCTGTATTATCCGGTGGAAATATCGACTCAACAGTTTTAGGACGTGTTTTGGAAAGAGGTTTAGCCGCCGATGGTCGGTTTTTAAAAGTATATGTAACCGTAAGCGATCGACCTGGTGGAGTTTCCGAATTAATACGGTTAATTTCTTCGATTGGGGTGTCTATAAAGTCGGTTTCGCAAGAACGAAGATGGATACTTGTAGACGTTTTTAGCGTGATGGTTAAAGTCGTTTGTGAGACGAGAGATTGGGATCACGCTTTGGAATTAAACTGTTTATTAAAAGAACATTACGAAAACGTCTCTCTTGTGCATGTTGATTTTCCACCGTCAACGCGAACAGGAAAAATGGACCTTTCAAATATTTAGATTTTAGCTTTTAAATGAAAAACATTGTTAATTTTTTTGTAATGATTTTTTATTTTTGTATTTACAAGAAGGAGAACTTAACTCTAAGAATCAGTCGTAAAACAAACAAAATATTAATGCCCCTAAATTTGGGGAAGTTTTGAGGGAATAATAAATACTTAGCACACTAAAAAAAATCCTTGGAAAAAAGTCTTTTTTTATTTTTTAAATCCACCTTTAAATCCAAAATTTTTCTTATTTTTTCTTCTTTTTCAACACTTTCGATGTATCACAGTCCGGTTTAACACTTTATTTCCAGAATATATTCTTGTATAATTATGTATTTACGTATTGTATATAAAACGTTTTAAGGTTTTTTATTTATTTATTATTTAGGAAAAGCACTTTTGTATTTTTTTTTTCTTTTTTCATTTTAATTCAAGTTTTAAGTTTACTATAAAAGGCACGAATCGCTTTTTTTAAAAATCTTTTTAAATACAAGGATGATGCATTTTTATAATTTATTTATATAATTCAAAGACTTTTATAAACGATTAAAACCCACATTTTAATTTATTTGAATCTCACATTTCAATGATTTGTAAATTCAATTAAGATACGATTTAAATTCATTTCAAATTTGATTTTAAATTAAAAATTTAACTTAAAATGGTGTTAAAAAAAGGTGTTAGGAAACGACATCCATTTGGTGAGTCTTTTTGCACATTTTTATTAGTTTGTAAGAGTTTTCTCGATTATCAATCGTCTAATATACCTACAGCTTCTTTTAAATGATTTTTTATTTAATTCTGAGTAAGTTTCTAAATGGGCGTTGTTATTCTAGATCCAAAAAATTTCTAACGAATGGTTTTCCCCAACCTTTGCACTCGCAAAAATAAAAATTTTGAAATTTTAACTTTGACCTCCTATAACTCAATCGTTCAATGTTTGATTTCCGTGCCGTTTATTTTAAATGATTCTCTACTCATTCCTAAGTAAGATTCTAAACGGACGTTTTGATGCCATATCTAGAAAATTTCCGACGAGCGATTATCCGAACATCTGTATCCAGAAATTAGAATTTTGAAATTTTTACTTTGAGTTCGTGTAACTCAGCTATCGATCGTCAAATTTCCATGCGATTTGTTTTAATTGATTCTCTATTCAATTCTGAGTAAGAATCTAGATGGGCGTTGTTATTCCACATCCAAAAAATTTCTGACGAATGGTTTTCCCAACCTTTGCACTCGCAAAAACAAAATTTTTGAAATTTTAACTTTGACCTCCTATAACTCAATCGTCCAATGTTTGATTTCCGTGCGGTTTATTTTAAATGATTATCTACTCATTCCCAAGTAAGATTCTAAACGGACGTTTTGGTGCTATATCTAGAAAATTTCCGACGAGCGATTATCCGAACATCTGTATCCAGAAATTAGAATTTTGAAATTTTTACTTTGAGTTCGAGTAACTCAGCTATCGATCATCAAATTTCCATGCGATTTGTTTTATATAAAATAGAAGCTTTAATATAATCCTATTTCAAAAAACTTTTAAAAATTTTCATAAATAAACTCAATGAGATTTTTTCAAATTTGTTCAAATTTTGTTGAATTTAGGAAAAAATCATCAATGACTTTGAGAATTTTTTTAAATTTTTTGGAAACAACTACCATAAATTTGATTTGTTTAGCATAAAATAGATGGATTAATGTATTTCTATTTAAAAAATCTTTTCAAAATTTTCATAAATAAACTCAATGAGATTTTTCAAATTTGTTCAAATTTTGTTGAATTTGGGAAAAAATCATCTATGACTTTGAGAATTTTTTTTAAATTTTTTGTAAACAACTACCATAAATTTGATTTGTTTAACATAAAATAGATGGATTAATGTATTTCTATTTCAAAAATCTTTTAAAAATTTTCATAAATAAACTCAATGAGATTTTTCAAATTTGTTCAAATTTTGTTGAATTTGGGAAAAAATCATCGATGACTTTGAGAATTTTTTTAAATTTTTTGGAAACATCTACAGTAAATTTGATTTGTTTAACATAAAATAGATGGATTAATGTATTTCTATTCAAAAAATCTATGTATTTCTATTTAGAAAATTAATCATTTTTTAAAAAATTCATGAAAAATTGATTTTTAAATATTTTAAGCTGATTTTTTTTCTAAATGAAACTTAAAATATTCTAGTTTTGATTTAAAAAGACCGATTTATTCTAAATGTTGTCAAAAAAATTAAAAAAATTTTCAAAGTTGGTAAAAAATTTTCGACACTTTTTAACCTAAGTTAAAAAAATCGAACAAATTTAAAAATTTATCAAAAATTCATTTTTAAAGATTTTGATTTGATTTTTTTTCTAACTGAAACCTAAAACATTCTAGTTTTGATTTTAAAATACCGATTTATTCTAAATTTTGTCAAAAAAATTAAAAAAATTTTCAAAGTTGATAAAAAAATTTTCGACACTTTTTAACCTAAGTTAAAAAAATCGAACAAATTAAAAAATTTATCAAAAATTCATTTTTAAAGATTTTGATTTGATTTTTTTTCTAAATGAAACCTAAAACATTCTAGTTTTGATTTCAAAATACCGTTTTATTCTAAATTTTGTCAAAAAAATTAAAAAAATTTTCAAAGTTGGACAACATTTTTTTTAGGTTAGAAAATTAATCATTTTTTAAAAAATTCATGAAAAATTGATTTTTAAATATTTTAAGCTGATTTTTTTTCTAAAGGAAACTTAAAATATTCTAGTTTTGATTTAAAAAGACCGATTTATTCTAAATGTTGTCAAAAAAATTAAAAAAATTTTCAAAGTTGGTAAAAATTTTTCGACACTTTTTAACCTAAGTTAAAAAAATCGAACAAATTTAAAAATTTATCAAAAATTCATTTTTAAAGATTTTGATTTGATTTTTTTTCTAAGTGAAACCTAAAACATTCTAGTTTTGATTTTGAAAGACCGCTTTATTCTAAATTTTGTTAAAAAAAATTAAAAAATTTTCAAAGTTGGAAAAAATTTTTTTAGGTTAGAAAATTAATCATTTTTTAAAAAATTCATGAAAAATTGATTTTTAAATATTTTAAGCTGATTCTTTTTCTAAATGAAACTTAAAATATTCTAGTTTTGATTTAAAAAGACCGATTTATTCTAAATGTTGTCAAAAAAATTAAAAAGATTTTCAAAGTTGGTAAAAAATTTTTGACACTTTTTAACCTAAGTTAAAAAAATCGAACAAATTTAAAAATTTATCAAAAATTCATTTTTAAAGATTTTGATTTGATTTTTTTTCTAAATGAAACTTAAAATATTGTAGTTTTAAATGAAAAAGACCGATTTGTTCTAAATGTTGTCAAAAAAATTAAAAAAATTTTCAAAGTTGGTAAAAATTTTTTGGCAGTTCTAACCTAACTTTAAAAAAATCAATCAATTTTAAAAAATTCGTCAAAAATTGATTTTTAAATATTTTAAGCTGATTTTTTTTTCTAAATGAAACTTAAAACATTCTAGTTTTGATTTCAAAATACCGTTTTATTCTAAATTTTGTCAAAAAAATTTAAAAAATTTTCAAAGTTGGAAAAAATTTTTTTAGGTTAGAAAATTAATCATTTTTTAAAAAATTCATGAAAAATTGATTTTTAAACATTTTAAGCTGATTTTTTTTCTAAATGAAACTTAAAATATTCTAGTTTTGATTTTAAAATACCGATTTATTCTAAATTTTGTCAAAAAAATTGAAAAAAATTTCAAAGTTGGAAAAAATTTTTTTAGGTTACAAAATTAATCATTTTTTAAAAAATTCATGAAAAATTGATTTTTAAATATTTTAAGCTGATTTTTTTTCTAAATGAAACTTAAAATATTCTAGTTTTGATTTAAAAAGACCGATCTATTCTAAATGTTGTCAAAAAAATTAAAAAAATTTTCAAAGTTGGTAAAAAATTTTCGACACCTTTTAACCTAAGTTAAAAAAATCGAACAAATTTAAAAATTTATCAAAAATTCATTTTTAAAGATTTTGATTTGATTTTTTTTCTAAATGAAACCTAAAACATTCTAGTTTTGATTTCAAAATACCGCTTTATTCTAAATTTTGTTAAAAAAATTTAAAAAAAATTTCAAAGTTGGACAAATTTTTTTTAGGTTAGAAAATTAACCATTTTTTAAAAAATTCATGAAAAATTGATTTTTAAATATTTTAAGCTGATTTTTTTTCTAAATGAAACTTAAAATATTCTAGTTTTGATTTAAAAAGACCGATTTATTCTAAATGTTGTTAAAAAAATTAAAAAAATTTTCAAAGTTGGTAAAAAATTTTTGACACTTTTTAACCTAAGTTAAAAAAATCGAACAAATTTAAAAATTTATCAAAAATTCGTTTTTAAAGATTTTGATTTGATTTTTTTTCTAAATGAAACCTAAAACATTCTAGTTTTGATTTTAAAAGACCGCTTTATTCTAAATTTTGTCAAAAAAATTTAAAAAATTTTCTAAGTTGGACAAAATTTTTTTAGGTTAGAAAATTAATCATTTTTTAAAAAATTCATGAAAAATTGATTTTTAAATCTTTTAAGCTGATTTTTCTTCTAAATGAAACTTAAAATATTCTAGTTTTGATTTAAAAATACCGATTTATTCTAAATGTTGTCAAAAAAATTAAAAAAATTTTCAAAGTTGGTAAAAAATTTTCGACACTTTTTAACCTAAGTTAAAAAAATCGAACAAATTTAAAGATTTATCAAAAATTCATTCTTAAAGATTTTGATTTGATTTTTTTTCTAAATGAAACTTAAAATATTGTAGTTTTAAATAAAAAAGACCGATTTGTTCTAAATGTTGTCAAAAAAATTAAAAAAATTTTCAAAGTTGGTAAAAAATTTTCGACACTTTTTAACCTAAGTTAAAAAAATCGAACAAATTTAAAAATTTATCAAAAATTCATTTTTAAAGATTTTGATTTGATTTTTTTTCTAAATGAAACCTAAAACATTCTAGTTTTGATTTTAAAATACCGTTTTATTCTAAATTTTGTCAAAAAAATTGAAAAAAATTTCAAAGTTGGACAAAATTTTCTTAAGTTAGAAAATTAATCATTTTTTAAAAAATTCATGAAAAATTGATCTTTAAATATTTTAAGCTGATTTTTTTTCTAAATGAAACTTAAAATATTCTAGTTTTGATTTAAATAGACCGATTAATTCTAAATGTTGTCAAAAAAATTAAAAAAATTTTCAAAGTTGGTAAAAAATTTTCGACACTTTTTAACCTAAGTTAAAAAAATCGAACAAATTTAAAAATTTATCAAAAATTCATTTTTAAAGATTTTGATTTGATTTTTTTTCTAAATGAAACTTAAAACATTCTAGTTTTGATTTTAAAATACCGATTTATTCTAAATGTTGTCAAAAAAATTAAAAAAAATTTCAAAGTTGGAAAAAATTTTTTTAGGTTAGAAAATTAATCATTTTTTAAAAAATTCATGAAAAATTGATTTTTAAACATTTTAAGCTGATTTTTTTTCTAAATGAAACTTAAAATATTCTAGTTTTGATTTAAAAAGACCGATCTATTCTAAATTTTGTTAAAAAAATTTAAAAAATTTTCAAAGTTGGAAAAGATTTTTTTAGGTTAGAAAATTAATCATTTTTTAAAAAATTCATGAAAAATTGATTTTTAAATATTTTAAGCTGATTTTTTTTCTAAATGAAACTCAAAATATTCTAGTTTTGATTTAGAAAGACCGAGTTATTCTAAATGTTGTCAAAAAAATTAAAAAAATTTTCAAAGTTGGTAAAAATTTTTTTGGCAGTTCTAACCTAACTTTAAAAAAATCATTTTTGATGTTGAAATTTTTATAAAATCGTCTATTTTGAGATACAATTTATTATAAAAAAATTAAAACGTGGGTTTTTATCATTTAACAAACGCGATTTCTTTCTCTTATTTTCTTTTGGCGAGAGGATACTTTTTTTTAAATACATTTTAAACTTTAATCGATTAATGAAATATTTTTTTTCTTGAAATTATTTATTTTTTCCTTAAAATTTTATTTTTTTTTCTTAAAATTTTATTTTTTCTTTCTTGAAATTTAATTTTTTTCTTTGAATTATTTTTTTTTTCTTCAAATTTTATTTTTTTCTTTGAATTATTTATTTTTTTTTCTTGAAATTTTATTTCTTTCTTTGAATTATTTATTTTTCTCTTCAAATTTTATTTTTTTCTTTGAATTATTTACTTATTTTTCTTCAAATTTTATTTTTTTTTTGAATTATTTACTTTTCTCTTTAAATTTTATTTTTTCTTGATTTTCTTGATTTTCTTGATTATTTTATTGAATTTTATGTAATTATTTATTGCTATTACCCCCTTCGAAAAATCCCAAACTCCTCAAAGTCGCAGTAACTCTATTAATTAACGGTTCCTTAAATTTCCAAATCGTCGTATCCATAACGCTGGTCTTTCGATAATCCTCGCACGATTTCTTCAAAGTCTTAACGCAATCGGCTCTGTAATGATGCAATTGAGCGTCCGAAGTTTCGATAGGATAACTAGTACAAGAACTGCCTAAACACGACAGTGGGAAATGATTGTGTAGCGTTAAAACTTTTTTCGTATTATGAAAACATTTAACGTACTGTCCCGGTTTAGTAAAATTTTTCGCCCGGTAAACGTGTTGCAACATGTGCATATATTTGGGAATGTTTTGGAACCAACCGTGATCGTGTAATAAATCATCAAGGAAGTAAACGTTTCGTACGTTGTAGCTAGCCCGTTCTTCGGGGTTAATTTTTAAAGCTTTAGGTAAAATAGTCGACATTAAGTGTTTCCAAGTTTTTCCCTCTAAAGGCATAATAACCTCATCAATATCCAACAAAGCGATGTATTTATATTTATACATATTTTTATAAAAACAATCATTATAAGGAATTAATTCGTTTTGTCTCTTATGGTTGGTTTTTTTCGTCAAGTATAAATGTTGAAAAGAAGGTGCATTCGGTTGACCTCCGGCTAAACTAATCGGAGTAACGTGAACTTTATTCTCTCGTTCGTAATGTTTTAATACTTTCGATATATTCGGATGAATTTGCAATTCATAAAAGTAAATCTTTTCCGCTCCTAATAAATTTAATAATTCGATCCATTCGACTAATCTAACCGAAAGGTCTTCGTGTAGAAAATCTAAACCTTTAACGCAAACAGCAAAGTCTTTTTGTTCTTTCGGTTTATCGTAGATAACCTTTAGGTTATTAGTCGCGTTGTCGCAATGTTTTTCCACTAATGAAACCGATTCGGGGATTTTATCTTTGTGTCCTTGGGGTAAAACGCAAGCTATTAAATAAGGTTGATAAATCCCTTGTTTGTAATTGCCCCATTTTTTATACCAAATGTATTTGTATTCGAAACTTTTTGTAACGACGGGTTCTTTTTTCTTATCGAACCAAAATTGACAATAAGTCGTTATAGTTGGTTCGATTCGATTAATCATACCGAGTACTCGAACCGTTGGCCCCAAACGATTCGTACTCCGATTATCCAAATAAGCTCCGTACAATTGAAACGTTCCGTTTTTCGTTTGCAACGTTTGCCAGTAAATATTATTAAATTCCAAGTCGAATAAGTTGGGGAATTTGGCGCAGGTTTCGTTCAAACCCATCGGTTTGTTCTTGTTCTTGTTCCAATAAACGATCGGAAGGTTGGGCATCCTTTCTTGTATGTCTTCGACTAATTTATCCTCGCTTAAACTGGGCGATTTATCGATAAACACGTCTTGATCGTAACCTTCCGTTGTGGAATCGTGTCTCGTTGAGAGTTGTTGGTTCGAGTCCGATTTCTTCGCGAGTAAAAACCGGCTGTTTAGGTGCGGTACGTTCACTTCCAAGTTGAACGTGCGCAATTGGAACACTACGTAGATCACCAGGCCCCATAAGATGAACGTTAGGAAGATTTTCGATAGGAACCTTGAACCTCCTCCGGTTTTACAACACGTCATTTTTTTTAATTCTTCGGTTTTTTAAGTCTTGCTTTTTAAAAAATGTCTGGAACAAAAAAATTGTTTTTTAAAAATTGAAAAAATGATATGGGGAATTTAACGCGGTATGAATAATAATAATTTAGTTATGAATAGTAATGATTTAGTATGTTTTAGTATCAACAATAACCTTTTATCTGTGATGTCACGATAGTAACTATGCGGGGAAAATAGTTTGGTCAATAACCAAACGTGTGCACATAATTCCAAACGTTACCACGGTTGAATTCCATTTTCTCGGAAAATTTCGTGTAAAAATTTGCGGAAAATGCCATTTTATCTCGTGTTATTTTATCTGATGAATAACCGACATTGTTGTGTTGAAATCACACTGAAATTCTTTAAAAAATAACCGGGCTTTTTCCATAGTGAGTTGTTCTTTAAGCAATGACTTTAAAAAATAAAATGAAATGTTGGAATTTTTTTTTTTTTTGTAGAAAAAAATAAAAGTCATAGAATTTCTTTTTCTTTTGTAAAAACTAGTTTAGTTTTATTTTTAGTATTTTTCTAAAAAAAAAATTATTGTTTTTGGTTGAATTGATCAAACATTTTGGTAACTTTGGTAAAATTCTTACGAATTTGGTAAGTTTTTGGTGGAATTAAAAAAAAATTGGTAAATTTTTGGTGGGATTTTTACAAATTTTATGTTTTTTGGTGGAATGTAAAAAAAATTCATTATTTTTGGTAGAATTATTAAAAATTTTAGTAACTTTAAATTTCTATCAATTTACTAAGTTTTTGATGGAATTTTCAAGGTTTTAGTTAATTTTTAATGAAATTGTTTCTAATTTGATTGATTTTTGGTGGAATTTTAAAAGAATTTGGACATTCTGGAGGAATTTTTAAAAAATTTGGTAAGTTTTTGGTAGAATTGTTAAAAATGTTGATGACTTGGTAAGTCTTTGGTGAAATTTTTAAAAACTTTGACAATTTCGGTGTAATTTTTAGGATTTTTCTAAGTTTTATTCATTTCTGGTGGAATTTTTTAAAAAATTGGTAAATTTTTGGTGGAATTTTTACAAATTTTGTAAGTTTTTTGGTGGAATTTTAAAAAAATTCATTATTTTTGGTAGAATTATTAAAAATTTCAGTAACTTTGGTGGAATTTTTATGAATTTATTAAGTTTTTGATGGAATTTTCAAGGTTTTAGTTAATTTCTAGTGAAATTGTTTCTAATTTGATTGATTTTTGGTGGAATTTTAAAAGAATTTGGATATTTTGATGGAATTTTTAAAAAAATTGGTAAGTTTTTGGTGGAATTTTTAAAAACTTTGACAATTTCGGTGTAATTTTTAGGATTTTTCTAAGTTTTATTCATTTCTAGTTGAATTTAAAAAATTCGATGTTTTTGGTAAAATTCTTATAAATTTAGTAAGTTTTTGGTGAAATTTTCAAGGTTTTAGTTAATTTTTAGTGAAATTGTTTCTAATTTGATTGATTTTTGGTGGAATTTTAAAAGAATTTGGACATTTTGCTGGAATTTTTTAAAAAATTGATAAGTTTTTGGTAAAATTGTTAAAAACGTTGATGACTTGGTAAGTCTTTGGTGGAATTTTTAAAAACTTTGACAATTTCGGTGTAATTTTTAGGATTTTTCTAAGTTTTATTCATTTCTGGTTGAATTTAAAAAATATTCGATGTTTTTGGTAAAATTCTTATGAATTTAGTAAGTTTTTGGTGAAATTTTCAAGGTTTTAGTTAATTTTTAGTGAAATTGTTTCTAATTTGATTGATTTTTGGTGGAATTTTAAAAGAAGTTGGACATTTTGGTGGAATTTTTAAAAATTTGGTAAGTTTTTGGTAGAATTGTTAAAAATGTTGATGACCTGGTAAGTTTTTGGTGGAATTTTTAAAAACTTTGACGATTTCGGTGTAATTTTTAGGATTTTTTTAAGTTTTATTCATTTCTGGTGGAATTTAAAAAAAATTCAGTGTTTTTGGTAAAATTCTTATGAATTTAGTAAGTTCTTGGTGAAATTTTCAAGGTTTTAGTTAGTATTTAGTGAAATTGTTTCTAATTTGATTGATTTTTGGTAGAATATTAAAAGAATTTGGACATTTTGCTGGAATTTTTAAAAAATTTGGTAAGTTTTTGGTAGAATTGTTAAAAACGTTGATGACTTGGTAAGTTTTTGTGGAATTTTTAAAAACTTTGACAATTTCGGTGTAATTTTTAGGATTTTTCTAAGTTTTATTTATTTCTGGTGGAATTAAAAAAAAAATCAGTGTTTTTGGTAAAATTCTTATGAATTTAGTAAGTTTTTGGTGAAATTTTCAAGGTTTTAGTTAATTTTTAGTGAAATTGTTTCTAATTTGATTGATTTTTGGTGTAATTTTAAAAGAATTTGGACATCTTGGTAAGTTTTCGGTAGAATTGTTAAAAACGTTGATGACTTGGTAAGTTTTTGGTGGAATTTTTAAAAACTTTGACAATTTCGGTGTAATTTTTAGGATTTTTCTAAGTTTTATTCATTTCTGGTGGAATTTAAAAAAAATTCAGTGTTTTTGGTAAAATTCTTATGAATTTAGTAAGTTTTTGGTGAAATTTTCAAGGTTTTAGTTAATTTTTAGTGAAATTGTTTCTAATTTGATTGATTTTTGGTGGAATTTTAAAAGAATTTGGACATTTTGATGGAATTTTTAAAAAATTTGGTAAGTTTTTGGTGGAATTTTTAAAAACTTTGACAATTTCGGTGTAATTTTTAGGAATTTTCTAAGTTTTATTCATTTCTGGTGGAATTCTTTAAAAAATTGGTAAATTTTAAAAAAATTCATTATTTTTGGTAGAATTGTTAAAAATTTTAGTAACTTTTTAAATTTTTATCAATTTACTAAGTTTTTGATGGAATTTTCAAGGTTTTAGTTAATTCTTAATGAAATTGTTTCTAATTTGATTGATTTTTGGTGGAATTTTAAAAGAATTTGGACATTTTGGTGGAATTTTTAAAAATTTGGTAAGCTTTTGGTAGAATTGTTAAAAATGTTGATGACTTGGTAAGTTTTTGGTGGAATTTTTAAAAACTTTGACAATTTCTGTGTAATTTTTAGGATTTTTCTAAGTTTTATTTATTTCTGGTGGAATTTAGAAAAAATTCAGTGTTTTTGGTAAAATTCTTATGAATTTAGTAAGTTTTTGGTGAAATTTTCAAGGTTTTAGTTAATTTTTAATGAAATTATTTCTAATTTGATTGATTTTTGGTGCAATTTTAAAAGAATTTGGACATTTTGCTGGAATTTTTAAAAAAATTGATAAGTTTTTGGTAGAATTGTTAAAAATGTTGATGACTTGGTAAGTTTTTGGTGGAATTTTTAAAAACTTTGACAATTTCGGCGTAATTTTTAGGATTTTTCTAAGTCTTATTAATTTCTGGTGGAATTTAAAAAAAAAATCAGTGTTTTTGGTAAAATTCTTATGAATTTAGTAAGTTTTTGGTGAAATTTTTAAAAAATTCAGTATGCTTTTGGTGGAATTATCAAAAGTTTTGATAACATTGGTGGAATTTTTGCGAATTTTATTGATTTTTGATGGAATTTTTTAAAAATTCGGTGTTTTTAGATGGAATTTTTAAAAAATTCAGTGTTTTTTGATGGAATTTTTACGAATTTAGTAAGTTTTCAGTAAAATATTTCCAGTTTTATTAATTCTTGGTGGAATTTTTATAAAATTCAGTATGTTTTTGATGGAATTGTTAAAAATGTAGATAACTTTTATTAACTTTAACCATTCTTGGTGGAATTGTTAAAAGTATGAGTAATTTTAGTAGAATTTTTATGAATTTGGTAAGTTTTTGGTGGTACTTTTTAAAAATCAGTAAGTTTTTGGTGGAATTATTCAACATTTTTGTAGCTTTGGTGGAAAATTGAAAAAATTTGGTACGTTTTTGGTGGGATTGTTAAAAGTGTTGATAACTTTGGTGGAATTTTACTAATATAGTAAGTTTTTATTGGAATTTTTACCAATTTTATTGATTTTGGGTGTAATTTTTAAAAAAATCAGTATGTTTTTGGTGGAATTATCAAAAATTTTGATAACACTGGTGGAATTTTTGCGAATTTTGTTCATTTTTGATGGAATTTTTAAAAGATTCAGTGATTTTTTATGAAATTTTTACAAATTTAGTAAGTTTTTAGTGATATTCTTCCAATTTTATTAATTTTTGGTGGAATTTTTATAAGATTCAGTATGTTTTTGATGGAATTGTTAAAAAAGTTGATAACTTTGGTGGAATTTTTATTAACTTTAATCATTTTTGGTGGAATTGTTAAAAAATATGGGTAATTTTAGTAGAATTTTTATGAATTTGGTAAGTTTTTGGTGAAATTTTTAAAAAATTCAGTATGTTTTTGGTGGAATTATTCAACATTTTTGTAGCTTTGGTGGAAAATTGAAAAAATTACGTTTTTGGCGGAATTGTTAAAAATGTTGGTAACTTTGATGAAATTTTTACAAATATAGTGTTTTTCGTGGAATTGTTACCAATTTTATTGATTTTGGGTGGAATTTTTAAAAAAATTCACTAAGTTTTTAGTAGAATTGTCTCCAAATTTAATAATTTTTGGTGAAATTATATTCAATTTAACTAACTTTTGTGGAATTTTTATTATTACTTTTTTATTTTTGTGAAATTTTTAAGAATCTAATCAATTCTTGACGAAATTCATCTTAATTTTAGTATATTTTTTAAAAATTAAGTTTTAATTTAAATCGTCTTAAAGTTTTAATTCTCAAAAATGATTAGTTTTTAAAATATGAATTTTTAAAATATGAATTTTTAAAATATGAATTTTTAAAATATGAATTTTTAAAACATGAATTTTTAAAACATGAATTTTTAAAAATTGGTTTTCGAAATATTACGTTAGGTTAGATTTTATTTTTTGTAGAAAAAATTAAAAGTCGTAGAAAATCCATTTCTTGTAAAAATAAAGATTAAGTTTTAATTTAAATCGTCTTAAAGTTTTAAATCTCAAAAATGATTAGTTTTTAAAATACGAATTTTTAAAACATGAATTTTTAAAACATCATTTTTAAAATTGGCTTTTGGAATGTTACGCTAGGTTAGATTTTATTTTTTGTAGAAAAAACTAAAAGTCGTAGAAAATCCATTTCTTGTAAAAATAAAGATTAAGTTTTAATTTAAATCGTCTTAAAGTTTTAAATCTCAAAAATGATTAGTTTTTAAAATATGAATTTTTAAAACATGAATTTTTAAATATAAATTTTTAAAATTGGTTTTTGGAATTTTACGTTAAGTTAGATTTTATTTTTTGTAGAAAAAACTAAAAGTCGTAGAAAATCCATTTCTTGTAAAAATAAAGATTAAGTTTTAATTTAAATCGTCTTAAAATTTTAAATCTCAAAAATGATTAGTTTTTAAAATATGAATTTTTTAAAAATTTTTTTAAAAATTTTTAAAAAATTTACCAGTTTTTTTTTACATATTAATTAAGTTATAACCGGTACGATATTTGTTGAGCCAAAATCCAGAAAGGAAAAAACTAATAACGTTCTATTCTCGAAAGACACCGGTTTGTTACAGCCTGATATCTACAAGCAGTGGCGTACCTTTAAATTTTCCACGTTACGTCGAATATTTTTTGCACTTTTTGGTGAATATCTCAGAAATTAATCGGAATTTTGGCTCAACAAATATCGTACCGGCTGTAGATTGGATTTTATTTTTTGTAGATAAAAAGTTGTGGAAAAATTATTTTTCGTAAAAATAAAGGTTAAGTTTCAAATTGAATCGTAACATTTCAAATCTCTATAATATTTTTGATGACTAATGATAAAAAATACACAAAAACGGTTTTCACGTTTCTTATAATTTGTAGTGAACTTTAACAAAAAGGCTAAATGAAACCTTTCTTATCTAGTCCTTTAGCCTTTATGGCGTCCTTTATGGTTTAGTTTATAACTCAATGTTACAAAATAAAATAACTTCTGACTGACAATGAGCGTATTTATAGTATGAACGATTGGATAGACTCAAAGCTTTGAAAATTTTCCAACAGATCATATAATTATCTCCATTTTATGAAAAATTAATAGTCTTCAATTAATTTCTGAGATGTGAATTATTAAGTATTAACTATTAATAGTCTGCCTTTAACAGGGGTGGGCAAAGTTTAATGTTCAATGATCGACGTAAATGTTTGCTGGTTAATGGCGATCGACATTTTCAGAAATAGGAAAAAAATCATGCATTGAATGGTAATTAAATTATTTATTCATATCAATATATATAATTCATTTTGTGGAAGTGGACGCATGGCATTCCATTTTATTACTGAGTTTATTAAAATTAGGTTTATATTCACTAAGACATAATCGCATAGATGCCATCAAGTGATTGTCAGTTAGATTGCTTCTAAATTTTGATTTAATGAATTTCATTTGTGAAAATGCTGCTTCGCATAAATATGTCGAACCAAAAAATGCAAATATCCTCAATGCCACAGATTTTAATAACGGATATTTTTCTTCGGATACTGCATTTCAAAATGAATGTTCATGTGCGCCTCCTTTTAAGACGATATCCAATTTTATTGTTAAAACTTCTGATTCTATGTCTGTTTAATTTAATTGGAAATTATCAGCTAAATTTGAAGAAATATCTTCGATGTCATATTCTCCAAACGGAAATGAAATAAATTCAAAAATAACTTGAAAACGACTGAGATTAGAAAAACGTCTTTCAAATTCTTGATTAATATTTTCTATTTCACAACAAAACTGTTGAATGTTGCATTGACTACTAATTTTAATCTGTGTTTCTAAATGTGGAAAATTCTTTAAATTATTTTTTTTATTGTAAAATGTATAATTTCAATTTTGCTTTAAAAGCATTTATTGAACTCACTAATTGAATAATATTTTTTCCTTTTTCTTGTAATTCTAAATTTAGTAAGTTATAATGATCCATAAAATCAGTTAGAAACGCCAACTTTTGTACCCGAAGTGGATCTTCCAGCTGTCAATGATTTTCTCCCAACGAATTTAAAAAATCTACTATTTCGGGCAATAGCTCTAAAAATCGTTCCAAAAAACATCCTCGACTAAGCCAACTAACGTTGAAAAAAAGCACTAAATCTTCATATTCCGAATTATTTTCCTCTAACTGATTACGGAACAATCGCCTTCTTAAAGTCCGTGCTCTTATAGAATTAGCAATTTTTACTGCAACATCCATAACATTGTTAACATCAAACACTTTTGCACATAAAGCGTTATTTATGAATGATGCAGTGGAATGATATAAAATCGGGAAATCGTTTTGTCGACAAAGGGCTAAAAATCCATTTTTCGGCCAACCATACAGGGTGCTCCATCGATTGATATAGAAACCAACTTATGTAGAGGCAATTTTGTTTTTTCAGTAAATATAACAAACGTTGTAAATATGTCTTCACCTCGTGTTGTTCCTTTCATCGGAAGAATTGTTAAAAATTCCTCTTTTTTATAGTATTTATTTATAGTATTTAAAAAACTTTTGTGATCTCCTGCCGATCTCTTCGCGATCGACTGTTTGCCCGCCTCTGGCCTATAATAATCAGTGAGCGTCTATATAGAGTGTTCAGAAATTAAACGGGCATACTCTACCAGTAGTCTACGTTCAAAAATAAGAATAAAAGTCCAAATAAACGTCGGTTCAAAAAATGCTTCCTAAAGGAACTACAGTTAGACCAAAATAGACCATCTTAGAATTTTGTAGTTTCCTTGGTTATGTAATTTAATCATAAAATTAATCGTTTCACTACTAATTGTAAGCAATTCTTGCAAGAACGCTGAAAAACTGTAAGAAATATTTTGACTTGATGTTGATTTTAGCAAAGTAAGCGTGAGGTCAGACGACGTTTACTCCAATGGTGCAACTGGAGGCACAATAATAAAACTCGCAGCGCAAAAGCGCTGCATCGCGGTTTTCGACACAAATGAACAAAATGTTTTCGCGTCTCGTAGCAATCAAACGGTTAATAATCTGCTTATAACAATCAGTAGGCGTCTATACGGGTGTCCCGAAATTAGACGGCCATACTCCAGTTACGTGTAGTTTACGTTCAAAAACAAAAATAAAAACCATCAATTGAAAAATGCTTCCCTCCTAAAGGAACTACAGTTTCTTGAAAGGAGCAATGGCAAAGTAGACCATCTTAAAATTTTCTGGTTTCAATGGTCACGTAATTTAATCATAAAATCAAACTCCAACCATAACGACACACTGTGCTATTAAAGCACTTTGCACACTCTTAGCAAAAAAATTCTGTTTTGTTCAAAGATGAGATTAGACAGTCTTCAAAAACGATTTATTTATCATTCTTGTGTAGAAAAGTCTAACAATAAGATATGTAAATTATAAGTAAGGGTAGTAAAAAGTTAACATGCAAAAAATTTAGATAAACAATTCACAAGTCACCCGTTCCATGCACGCCACTGATGAGGTTCATGCAAAATCAATAATACCATCTAATTTCTCTTGGAATTTTAGAATAGTAGGGGAGACCGGGGACAAAAGTAACATTTTTTAATTTCATGTCAATTATTAATTAATTTACAAGAGTTGTACAGAATGGACTTTACCTGTACACAGTTCATTCATTTCTTTATTAATAAACGCAAACTTTAAACGCGATGTACAGCGGTTGTTTATTTATAAGATTTTTACTGCGAAATGTCAAGTGTTACTTTCATCCCATACATACAGGACGAAAGTAACATATTATGGGGATAAAAGTAACAGGATTTGTACTAATGAATAGGTTATAATAACAAAATGAATTCATTCCAGAAATCAAATAAAAGGTGCAACACAACTTATTCGGATATAGAGCCATCGTCTTCAGGCTCCATAGACCTTAACTCAGTCTATGAAAACTTGTAACGGTCTAGAACTTGTTTCAAATTGTCAAAGAACGTATTAACCTTAGTTTCATTGAAACTGGTTGCACATGCTAAGCTTGTGGCTTGAGGAGTACGTAAGCCTAAAGTGGGATGTCTATGTATAAAACAGGAAAACCATTCGGCTTCAGCTAATTCATTGTTGTGCCACATTTCTGGCATTTTTTTATCATAAGCAACAGCTAATTGGTAAGCCATTTTTCTGACTTCTTGAGGACCAAGTCCATAATAAAAATTTGCCGAATCTATAATATATTAGGTTAGGGAAAAAGATATCCATTATTTTTACGTGAACTAAATAAAAAAAATAATGGATTTTCTTTTCCCTAACCTAATATTTCTCAAAATTTTTTCTTCTTCAGTAAAAACGCGTCTCACACTACGATATCCTACGATGTGTCGCTTGCTTTTATTTGTTTTATATATCCTGATAAGGTAACATGACAAATGTCGTACATTTTAGCCTCCGCTCTAATGCTTATATTATTTATTAAATGTTCTGCTGCTACATTTTCATAAATTTTTATGTCTGCTGTCCCCCTAGCAGTTTTTCTAATACATGTACGAGGCATTGTACAAAGTTAAATTTGAAGATTAAACATAATGTTGTAGTCGGAATTTGTTGTAGACGTAAGCAACATGTTACTTTCGTCCTCAAAGTACTTCGTTACTTTTGTCCCTAAATACGTATTTAAGAACCAAAAATTTACAGCTCCATTGTATCATATCGGACAAGTTACCAAATTTATAAATTAATAAAATAGACCTTCAAGGAACGAACTGACAATATTTGAACCAATTATCAATAAAATTAATGATATTTCTCTATATAAGAATAAAAGCAGACATACTTAATTTAGTCACTTTGAAACATAAATTATGACATACAACTACCAAATAGCACGATGGCCGCATGTCACTTTATCATTTTCATGGAGACAGAAATACACAACTATTAGCCAAGACTAAACCTCTTAAAAGCATAAGTACAAATTAGGAGAAGCATTGTTACTTTCATGACGTGTTACTTTTGACCCCGGTCTCCCCTATAGCGATTTTTATTGACTTAACCTAAGCCATTAAGGGAGGATATTCCTTAAAAACCGTTTTTTTTGTTCTCTTCAAGGGTATGTTGCTTCCCTTAGGAAGCATTTTTCGACCAATGTTTATTAAAAGTTGAATTCTTATTTTTTAATGTAGAATGCGCAGATAGATATAGCCGTTTAATTTCGGGACACCTGTATATTATGCAATCATTTGAACTGATAAATTATACCTTTTCGGGCAAACCTTGTAAGTACTTGATTTATTTATTTTTTTTATTTTTGATCTACGTCATTACTTACGTTATGTTACTTATATTATGACGTACAATAGTTGCGAAAATGATTCAACTTTAGTGAGAAAACGTATAAAATTATTTTCTAGCTAAGTTCATCGAGGTATTAACGGAATATTTACGGTTATATTTACCCAGCTTTTAACTCTAATTACCACACCTTAGAATATCTCGACGGTCAATGTTTTTTGTTCGTTTTATTTATATTCTCCTATCAATTTTTTTTATTTATTTTTTATTTTTCTTATACCTAATTATTTTTTATTATAATTTTTAAACTCATTTATTTCTAAATGAATCAACTTGAGATAACCAAACGGCTTATAACTTGTTGTAAAACGTTAAAACTCTTCTTTGGTATCGTTGTTAAATCGTTTGTGTAATGGTTATGTCCCCATCTGGAAACGTTTAACGTCGCCCTTTTCCCCCCAAGTGGGGCATCAAAACGTCTCTGGTTTCTCGTTTCTTGTTTCTCATTTCTCATCTCTTGTTTCTCATCTCTCATCCTCGTTTCTCATTTCTCATCTCTCATTTCTCGTCTCTTATCTATCGTTTCTTGTCTATCGTTTCTTGTCTTTCGTTTCTTGTCTTTCGCTTCTTGTCTTTTGCCTCTCCCACTATCAAAATGAGTGAATCGCTTGAGTAAGTTAGTCAGTAAACTTTTCAACTTCCTGTTCAGGCCGGTTTCTTTTTTATTAACAATTCTAATCGCCATCCTCATCGCGTTTATATTTAGACTTGTGACGCCTCGCACGACCCGGTCTTCCTTGGCTTTAATTTGTCAATTTGCGCCAAGGTTATCGCTTTAGAGGGGTTATTTTTTTAAATTTTCAAGTTTGATTTATTAACTAATTACTTACAATTTAAGAGAGAGAAAGAGAGAGAGAAAGGATTTGACTTTATTGAATTTTACAAAAACGACCTTGCATTTGGTATTTAAAACTTTGGTATTTCTTTATAACTTTAGTATTGCTTTGTAATTTTAGTATTTTGTTTTGTAACCTTAGTATGTTTTTTTGTAACTTTAGTATTTTTAACTTTAATATTTGTTTTTAACTTTATTTTTTTTTAACTTTATTTTTTTTCACTTTAATTTTTTGTAACTTTAGTATTTGTTTTTAACTTTAATTTTTTTGAAACTTTATTTTTTTTTTAATTTTAATATTATTTTGTAACTTAAGTAATTCTTTTGAGAGCATTACATAAAACTAATTTAGTTTTATTTTTAGTATTTTTCTAAAAAAAAAAATGTATTGTTTTTGGTTGAATTGATCAACATTTTGGTAACTTTGGTGGAAGCTTTACGAATTCAGTAAGTTTTTGGTGGAATTTAAAAAAAAAAATTGGGTTGAATTTTTGGTGGAATTTTTACAAATTTTGTAAGTTTTTTGGTGGAATTTTAAAAAAATTCATTATTTTTAAAATTATTGAAAATTTTAGTAACTTTGGTGGAATTTTTATGAATTTACTAAGTTTTTGATGAAATTTTCAAGGTTTTAGTTAATTTTTAGTGAAATTGTTTCTAATTTGATTGATTTTTGGTGGAATTTTAAAAGAATTTGGACATTTTGGTGGAATTTTTAAAAAATTTGGTAAGTTTTTGGTAGAATTGTTAAAAACATTGATGACTTGGTAAGTTTTTGGTGGAATTTTTAAAAAGTTTGACAATTTCGATGTAATTTTTAGAATTTTTCTGAGTTTTATTCATTTCTGGTGGAATTAAAAAAAAATTTAGTGTTTTTGGTAAAATTCTTATGAATTTAGTAAGTTTTTGGTGAAATTTTCAAGATTTTAGTTAATTTCTAGTGAAATTGTTTCTAATTTGATTGATTTTTGCTGGAATTTTAAAAGAATTTGGACATTTTGGTAAGTTTTTAGTAGAATTGTTAAAAATGTTGATGACTTGGTAAGTTTTTGGTGGAATTTTTAAAAACTTTGACAATTTCTGTGTAATTTTTAGGATTTCTCTAAGTTTTATTCATTTCTGGTGGTATTTAAAAAAAATCAATGTTTTTGGTAAAATTCTTATGAATTTAGTAAGTTTTTGGTGAAATTTTTAAAAAATTCAGCATGTTTTTGGTGGAATTATCAAAAATTTTGATAACATTGGTGGAATTTTTGTGAATTTTATTCATTTCTGGTAGAATCTTAAAAAAATTCAGTGTTTTTTTACGGAATTTTTGCGAATTTAATAAGTTTTTAGTGAAATTTTTCCAATTTTATTAATTTTTGATGGAATTTTTATAAAATTCAGTATGTTTTTGATGGAATTGTTAAAAAAGTTGATAACTTTGGTGGAATTTTTCTTAACTTTAATCATTTTTGGTGGAATTGCTAAAAATATTGGTAATTTTAGTAGAATTTTCATGAATTTGGTAAGTTTTTGGTGTTTTTCTTTTTAAATCAGTAAGTTTTTGGTGGAATTATTCAACATTTTTGTAGCTTTGATTTAGCTCTAATAGCTTTGAAAATTGAAAAAAATTGAGTACGTTTTTGGTGGAATTGTTAAAAATGTTGGTAACTTTGGTGGAATTTTTACGAATATAGTAAGTTTTTTAATTTTTACCGATTTTATTGATTTTGGGTGGAATTTTTAAAAAATTTAGTTTTTAGTAGAATTGTCTCCAAATTTAAAAATTTTTGGTGAAATTATATTCAATTTAACTAACTTTTGTGGAATTTTTATTGTTACTTTTTTATTTTTGTGAAATTTTTAGGAATCTAATCAACTCTTGACGAAATTAATCTTAATTTTAGTATATTTTTTAAAAATTCGGCAAGTTTTTGGTGGAATTGTTAAACATTTTGATAGCTTTGGTGGAATTTTTACAAATTTTATAAGTTTTTGGTAGAATTATTAAAAATTTTAGTAGCTTTGGTGGAATTTTTATGAATTTGGACATTTTGGTGGAATTTTCAAGGTTTTAGTTAAATTTTAGTAGCTTTGGTGGAATTTTTACAAATTTACTTAAATTTTTGGTGATATTTTCAAGAATTTAATTAGTTTTTAGTGAAATTTATTTGAATTTTTGCTCTGCATAAATTAAATATTTGATAATTATTAATAAACCGATCGTTTTGACATTTCATGTGGCGTTAGCGTGGTTGGAATAATAAATAACGTTTATGAAAATTGAACCAAGTGTTTTATCGGCCCAAATCGAAAATGACGGAAAACGGGTACTTCGTTTAGGGCTTAAATCGGCCGTTTCGGGTCCAAAGGAGCCCCGATTCGCATATAACGTTGCGTTATAAAACCGTTCAGAAGGTTAGCCGGAAGCAGAGTCGCGGAGTCGGTGGCTTTTTCGATAAAAAGTGCGTTCGAAAATTAAAGAAAATGACAGGCGGACGATCGAGAATTTTAGTTTTAATTAGGGCTACCGCAACGTCGTTTGATTTTCAGGGTCGTTTTTTCGAAATCAGGACTCCCCAAAATCGTCGGGGAGGTGACGATAATGGCCGGCAGAATCGCGTAAAACCGTTGGATCGTCCGGAAAGTGATTTCTAAAAAAACTATTAAAAAAAGAGCTAGGCGCCTGCGGCGCCCTCTTTTAAAGAGGCACTGCTTGCTTACTACTTTAATATATGAAGCGTATAAATGCAAAAGCAGACATTTGACATTTTCTTCAAAAATTAGTTAGACACGGATCTGTATTGTAAATTTAGCAAGAAATCAATTTTTGTGGCCCCCAGGAACATAACAATACATTTAAACGAGTTATTGCAGTAATAAATTCCGCTTTAAATGCAAAAGCAGACATTTGCGCCAAGTAGTTAGGTGCAAAAGCAGACGATTGTCTATCCAGATCTCGCATTACCTCACGTGATAGCAGTGACATTGCAGTAGCTGTTAGTTTTGTTCGCTTCTGCGTGATTAGTTTAAACGAGAGCGTGGTAACGAATGTATTGCGGAGTTTTGATTACCTTCAACAACATTACCAATGAACCAAGTACTCGTGGCAAAGGGTGAAATAGAATAGCAAATAAGCAAGAGTGCAAGCGTAAAAAAGCCAAGACAAAAAGGCAGAGGTTTAAGGCAGAAGGCTTAAACCTGACAAGATAAGAAGTATTTCCTCTTTGCTAGCCAAACATTATGGTGCAGAATGGGAAAACGATGAATGTTTGGAGTTCTTCAAAAACGCCTTTCAAGACAATCCAGCCAACACTTCGGAAACTCAGGCGGATGTGAATGACACACTAGTGTTTTCTGATAATGAATCTGATACTGATTTACGAATTTAAATTTGTATATAAGAAACTAATTTTGTACTTTTTTCAATAAAATCAGCTTCTTTAAAATCTCTTTTATCGCAATTCCAGATTTTGTTAGTGCCAGATACTGCTAGTTTTTGTACAGAAACGCCAAATCCAGAACTTTGCAGTTCACGAAGCAGAGATTTCCAAGCCTTAGATGTAAAACAGGACATTCTCATTTTTTTTAATCAAAATAACTTTTTTACTATAAGCCTGACTTGCGCTTTAAAGCACATAAACACGCGTGAATGTATTATCTACTTTTGGTTAAAATACCAAGTCGATTGAGTGACTTAAACGACAATGAGAGGTTTTTCGCGCTTTACTCAAAACTATTTGAATGTCAAATGTCTAGTTTTGCATTTATACGCTTCCATAGAAAAAATAATATACATAGAAGGTCAACTCTCACTAGATCAGTGAAATCTGATTTCGTGTTCCTATGCCGACACACTGATGGCGCTAATATCAATTTTTGATTAGAAAGCGCCCCCTTCCGAAATACCCAAAACCACTTCTGAACCCGCGAAATTCGAAATAATTTTTTTTTTTAATTTATATTTTATTTCACCTGTACAATAATAAGTGACTATAGTACACTTATTATTGTACGAAAAATAGTAATGCCAAAAAACGGTTTTAAAATAAGTTAAAATATTTTTTTAATTTTCGTTTACGTAATTAATACAAGTATAGATAATAATTTTTGGTAAAGTTATTCCTTATTCCTTTAATAAGATAGGGCGGATACTTGGTATATTTTCGGTAGATGTCTTTGCCCAATCAGGTAATTAATAGCCTCTTGGTTGTTGCCTTCTCAATTATTTCTTTGAAAAGTTTTGTAATTTACAAATTTTTTTGCAGTCCTTTGTTCTTGGAAAGGTGCATATTTGGCAAAATTTGTTGTTTTTACTTTTCCATAGTCAACAGAATCTTAGAATAAGTCGCCAATTGGTGGTTTCTGAACTGAGCAACCTAGTCAAAACGTAATCTTTACCAATTTTTTGTTAACAAAAGTAACCAGTAAATACTTACATAATGCAAAATGACAAAGCTTAGCGGAGTACTGGATTTGAGAAGATTGGGGGGTTTCAACTGAGAAGGACTGAATTGGTTCATAGTTATTTTCTTTAGACTTCATCAACTTTAACAAACGTTGTAATGCCGAGATTCAAAATGTTTTAAGTTAGTTACCTTACCGATTACAGGATTAATCAGAAAAATATTAGATTTTATTCTACATTTTTTTGGCATTTGTGTTAAATTTTTTTTAATAAACAAGTAAATAGCAACGGTAAGCAGGAAATGACGTAGATTTATTTGAACAAATCAAACTGTCATGGAAACATCTTCTATAAATTTCTGTAATTTTTCAAAATTAGCACATCAGCGCCAGCAGTGTGTCGGCATGTGTACTTTTTTTTGATTTCACTTTTTCCCGCTGAGTTGAACTACCCTGTACGCTTCATATTATATCATAATGCATCTTTTGACCTATTTGGGTCTTAAGAAAAAAAAAATTAAAAATACGCCAGTGTGTCGCATTGCGCGTTCCCTTTGGCTCCAGTCCAGTCCTGGAATCGAGTGCGAATTGGAGTAGGTTTTGCGGGCGACGCGCTATTTCGGATCTGGACGGAAAAATTCGCGACCATCCTCGCCGATCTAATTCTTCGTTTTAATGGAGATAGAAAGGCTTTGAGACGATGCCGGTAACAAACGGCGGGTCGTTGATCGGCGGTGTGTATAGTTTTAAGAAAGTTTACGTTTTGAAAGCATTTCCTTTCACTGTAAGGGAGATTCCCGAAGAGTAAAAAAATCGTTTTTTAAAAAAACGATTTACACAAAAAGTTATTTATTTATTTATTTTTGGGAATTAAGATGAGAAATTTGAATGGAAATCTTTTAATAAGAAATAAGAAATTAATATAAAGTAAAAACCTACCTTTTTTAATTTGTATTGAGCCAAAAAAATCACACCAATAGTTGTTTGCGTTTGTACAGAGACGATTTTGTGGTCACCTCGACACGATAAGGAAACCTACAAGTTAGAGAAAAAAAAAAATAAATAAATAGATAAGATTAAATTTCATTTATCATGTTATTACTATGAAACTACAAAATCCCTTCGTTTTATTTTGTTGACATTAAAAGGATGTGTAATCATTAGATAATTGTTGACAAAAAGTTATAAGTTAGGGATAATAAACTAAAAGCTAGGGATAATAAAAAAAATAAAAGTAGAAAGTTCATTTTTTGGTAAAAATAAAGATTAAGTTTGATTCTAAATGAGTCAAGTTCTCTCAGTCTTGAAAATAATAAATCCGTCTGATGTCTAACGCCACTGATGTCAAAGATAAACTCATTTATGACCTCTCGGTAGAAATTTTTATAAAAAAAAAATAATATTTTTCTCGATAAACTGTTTGTAATAAACGCATAAATTATATATCCGCCCTCTTTTTTAAACTCAGCTCAAGTTTCCTATAAACTCTCTCGGTTATTTTTAGTCGTAAGTTTGAAGTTTCCGATTCCAGACCGTTTCGTGTTTAGTTTGCGTTAAATAAAAAAAGAAAAAAAACGTATAAAATGATGGGGTTAACGAAAATATTTATTTTCACCTTGTTTACGTATTGCGGAACAAAAGGCGTTGAGTATAAATGGAAATTTACTTTGGACGCCGACGACCCGAATAATTTTATCTCTGATGAAGATTCGAATTGTCACGGATTTTATTTCCCCGATTTTGCGGATATTTGTATGATGTCACTATCTAAGTTGAGAACTAATGAAATTTTTTTACCGAAATTCGGAGACGTTTATTTAAAAGAAGGTGCTGAAATTATTTTAGATTCTACAATTAAACAATGTAAGTACATTTTTTACAATTTTTTTTTTTTTTTTAATACACAACAAAAATTTTTTAAGATTTTTTTTCAATTAAACATAAAAATTTTTTTTAGGTATAAAAGTAAAACCAACTTCTTATAAAAACTGGTTTGATTCAAACTCTTGGACATCTGATAAATCAAATAATTTAGCTGTACCTGATTTAGAACGAATACCTTGCAAATGCGACCAAGTATTTTTACCAAATAATTCATTATACGCGATTTCATTCCCAAATAATTTTGAATTTACAACTAATATAGTTTCACAACTTTCATTAAGTGATTCTAGTTGTCCTTTAAGTTTATCTACGTTTCCTGGAAGCGTTATTAATTTTAAAGAAGATTGCTCTCAAAATATCTTTCAAAATATCTCTCAAAATATTCCTCAAAATATCTTCCAAAATATCCCTCAAAATATCTTCCAAAATATCCCTCAAAATATCTGTCACACATCCAATTACAATTTGATTTTAAACCAAGTATGTTCTTCAATTGAACCAAAAAATATCGAATGCAACGAAGGTGTTTTACTTATTGGTCATTGTAAAAAATTTTGTGGAGCTGTTATCCACTTTAAAAGCGAAAAAATTATAAAACCGAAAGATATCTTAAGCTTTTTAAACGACGATTTCGACGTTTACGCTTCTATAGTTTCTAAAAATAAGGAATATACCCATCAAATTTCTCTAACGGATAAATATAAATACACGGGAGATAGTTCGTTGAAAGTGATTGAAAATAAAGAAGAAATCGAAGGGTTATTAAAAAAATTAGGAGCGATTTCGATTGAAATACAAACTTCCGGATCGCCGAATAATCAAGTTTTTGGAAGTAGTAATTTTTGGATTGTTTTTTGTACGTTATTATTTGTTTTAATAACTTTTGGGGTTATTTTTGGAGTATATGAAAAAAATCTTTTCTCGGATTATTTCGATACTGGAAGGTAATAAAAATTTAAAAAAACTAAAATAAAATTAAAATAAATTAGAGGTAATTTAATTAACTTAAAGTTTAATCTTTCCAGATTTAATTTATCTCGATATAACCAAGCTTTGAGAAGATCTGTGATCTTTTCGAGGTTTGATAATATGGAAAACGTTTCCATAGCTGGATCTGTGTTGAATTTAAGAAGGGATGAATTTGATAATCCTTTATATGGAACTGAGGTCCTTTATACGGAAGGTGGTTCTTTAGAAAACGAAGCTGTGGGGGAGTTTAAAAATGATTTATATGAAGAAGGAAATGATAAGAATGTAGAAAATGATAGAAATGTAGAAAATGATAGAAATGTAGAAAATGATAAAAAACTAAAAAATGATAAAAATTTAAAAAATGATAAAAATACAGACGATAAAAATGACAAAGATGATGAAAATAAGGAAGAAGATGAAGATGAAAATGGTTTTAATTTGGAAGAATAATCGATTAACACGTTCGCTGCCACGCCACCGATATGGGTGGACACCGAACTTGCCAATTTTGCCGTCTTCGTATTTGCAGTTCATATATTTGCCAAGCCTATATCTCGAGTTCTAGAAATGATACGTTACTTTTAATAACACACACAGATAGTGCTTAGTCAGGAGAACTATTTAAGATAAATAAACTTGTCAATCCAAAGGGGTGGACAGTTTCATTTTTATTCTGGAGAAAAGTGCTGTCTACCCATTTGGGTGGACAACGAAATAGTAAACAAAAATATTTATTAAACACATATTTTACATTTTTTGAACAACGAATTTTAGTTATTTTGTTTATTTATAGAAGAGTGTGCCGTTTCGAAGCAGTCTACACATAAAAACGGTTTATCGTCACATGATTTGCAAAACGTGGTGACCTTTTTTGCTTTGCTTTTCGCTTCCTTTCTTCCAAATCTCGCTGCAATTTTTTAAAAGTCTTGCAATCTTTTAAGTCTGTTTTAAAAGTTTATAGACTTATTTCAATATATGTAATAAGTAGATTTCGTTTAAAATTGAGTTTTAAAAAACTCTTACTGTCCACCCAAATGGGTGGACAAAAGCAAAAACGTGAGAACTTTTGTCAATCCAAATGGGTGGATACGGCGTTATTGGCAAGACTATTAAATTCACTTTGGCAGCTAACGTGTTAAATCATATAATTTTTTTAGTTTTATTTTAACTAAAAATTTTTTTCTTAACTTACAACTATGGACAGAGAAATAGCACATTTGTAGGTTATATTTATAATACATAGTTTATTTAATCTATATAACACCAAAATCAGCTTAATATAATAACTGGAAATTAAATTAACTCAAAAGGAAAAAATGAACTCAATTCTAATTTGATGTACGTTTTAAAAGTCTGTTAAGCTTATGATAACTGGACACAAAAATAGCACATATCGTTCAATGGCAGCAATATTGGCACATCTCAAAAATTGTAATAAAGGAGAAAATGGCTTTTAAAAATTGCAATAATTTGAAATGCGATATCCATGCACTGGAATATAAACAAAAATGAAAAAAAAAAAACCATAATAACTAGGGTAATTTTTTGAAGTTGGATTAATAAAAGAAATCGATAAGCAGCAACTCTACCGTCGTATTAAATTTGTGTCACTATTGCAGCTATATATAAGTCACAATTGAAATAAAGTGATAGTGTGGCATCCGTCATTTATTCGATTTGAGATGAACTAACTTTGTGGCGCTCTTTCAAATACAAAAGGTGTGTCAGATTTTAATGCAACAGTTATTAGAATATTTACGATTTTTAAGATGTGCTACTATTGCCGCCATTAAACGATATGTATTTGTAGTTCTGTTAAAAAGATTGTCCAAGCATACCAAATTAATATTTTGTAGTAAAGCCATGACTTAACACAGTTGCTACACAACATTAGCTTTTGACATTTGCTCTGAGAGATGGAGTATCACGCTTCCTTAATTCCATCCCAAAGGTCGTCTGAGTTTTTAAATTTTTTTCCCCTAATTTTAATTTTTACATCATTCCATAGATTTTAGGGTTTAAATCGGGACTTTGTACAGGCCAAGAAAGAACATCAATTTTCTCTCTGCAAAACCAATCCTTAATCACCTTAGCAATATGCTTTGGATTATTATCTTGCATAAAAATCCAATTAACCGGCATAGAATCAAATGTGAATGGTTCCATAACGTTCTTAAGGATGTCTAAGTACGCAAACCTATTCATCCTTCCAACAATTCTAATCAACGGCCCAACTCCATGCTAGGAAAATGCCCTCCAGACGCCCAGACCATCAAACTTCCTCCACTATGTTTAATGTTTTTTTTGTGTATTTCTGGTTAAGAGATTGACATTTTGGGCGTTGAACAATGTTTTACCATCCGGTCCAATACGGTCCAACACTCTTTTTCAAAATTTAATGTCCATATTTGCTTGGTCCTTAACAAAAGTTAACTGATAATGAGAAAATTACATATCGTTGGCGTCATATGAAAATTACCTAATTGTAAGTCCATTTTTTTTGGGAAATTGAGATTTTAGTGCAATCTTGTTAAAAATCAACTTAACTATAACGTAGGACCATAGTTTGATAATAAGTTGTTTGGTGGCACCGCAATATCAATATTTGAAAATTGCGTAAGTCCGATCAAGTTTAAACAATGTGAAAATTACGTAAGTCCGTTGCTTTGCAAATTAAAATGGATGAAATAAGATTCGACAATAACGTAAGTGATTTTAATAAAAAAGAAGACAAGATGACATTACAAAATTTATATTATGACCGTTCTCAGGCAATAGAAGTTACAGCCAGTTACAGACTGGCTTAGTAAAGAATCACTATCACCAACTAGAATAAACAGTACAAATTCGGAAACTAAAACTCAATATCAAAATCAAAAACAATTAAGAAGTACTGATAAAAAGAAGAAAGTAATGGATTTTTTCAGCAGTTTACCAAAATTAGAATCCCACTATCGCAGAAAAACATTAATTAAACTGTACTTAGAACAGTGTTGGAAAAGAAAATCTGAACTTTACAGATTTTTCATAAATTCGTGGTGTAAAGACCGAAAAATTGAAGGGGTAAGTAAGACAATGTTTAAATATATTTTTGATGACATGAATTTGGCCCTCTTCAGACCTAAAAAGGATGAACACGATATTTGTGTGGGATTTCGAACCAAAAATATTGCAGAGGAAATCTATCAAGAACACCTTAAAAGGAAAATTGAAGCACGTGATGGAAAAGAAAAGGACAAGGAATCATCAAACTTAGTTATAACCATGGATTTACAATCAGTTTTGTTATGTCCGCAGTCTAATGTCTCCTCTTTATATTATAAGACCAAGTTAATTCATAATTTTACAATTTTTGACTTACATTCTAAGGATGGATATTGCTTCTTCTGGCACGAAGGAGAAGGCCAGCTAAAGGCTAACTGTTTTGCATCTATTATTTATAATTTTTTAGCTACAACAATGTTGCGTGATATAGATCTCAAGAATAAACCTGACATTATTATTTATAGCGATGGGTGTCGTTCACAGAATCGTAACGCTACACTTTCAAATGCCCTGTAAATTTTGCGATGGCACATAATATTTGTGTCATACAAAAATATTTAGAAAAGGGGCACACACAGATGGAGTGCGACTCCATGCACTCTATCATAGAAAGAAAAATATCTGGTAAAGTGATCAACGTACCAGCAGATTATATTCATTATGCAAAAACAGCTAGATCTCGCCCAAGACCTTATGTAGTACATTACACCACGATTTCTTTAAAAATTTCTCTAGCATTAATTTAGTAAATTCAATACGTCCGGGGTTTAAGGTTGGTGATCGTACTGTTAACAACCTTAGAACACTAAAATACAAACCTGATGGATCTATTGAATATAAACTATGCAACTCCGATGAATTTGAAGTTTTACCGGTTAGAATAAATAAGAAGGCTTTAATACCAATGGAAAATTTGCCGAAACTGTACGGTGACAAATTAAAAATTAAGAAATAAAATACGAACATCTTCAATCTTTAAAAAATACAATAGAGAAAGATTATCATGGTTTTTATGATGCTCTTCAACATGTTTAGTTAATATTTACTTCAACATCCTTAATTAATATTTAATTTGAAGTTAATATAATCTTATATAATAAAAGTTAATTGTGCACCAAGAATTTTTTCATTCCTATATAACAATAATAGTGTTTTCGGGTTCATAAAAATCGTGCGTCGCGTCGATGTGAAAATTGCGTAAATCCTAAAAACTAATGTTTTTTGTTATGATTTTTGCCTAACTCCATTGCATTTTTTACGAGTTTTTTTTTTGTATTGTCATTATCTATATGTTAACATAGGACCTTGCCTTAAGCATTATTGAAAAGAAAATTAAGATATATAAAATATTATAGTTTAGAAATGATTTTTTTGTCTCCTGTAAAATTTACTTTTTTGGACTTAGGCAATTTTCATATGACGCCAACGATATGTGCTATTCTTCTGTCCATAGCTGTATACTTTTAAAAATAAATCTAACAAATTCAATAAAAAATAAACATTTTAATTAGTCATTTTTTTAAATTTAAATTTTTTATTTTTACGAATAAAGTTTATACAATTTATAAATAGAATGAATTTGATTTATTTATTAAAAAACCATTTTTTTTTTTAAATAATCGAGATAATAAACTATTACGTTATATCTAATTTTTATCCATTTTCATTCCTTCATTCTTAGAGCTTTCGATTCCAATCTCATTTACCTATTATCCATCTATCTATTAGATAGCAGTAAGTAATAATAGTTTTGAAAGAACCTCGTGCAACTGGAGCGTGGATAATCGAAGAATGCACCGCGATTTTACGCGATTTAACGCGGCTTTTCGATCGTCTCGTCTCCGTTTCCTCCTCCTCGCACGAAACCTCATTCGAACACAACGCCACACCATCTATACAGAGTTAGAGAGACGAAAGAGGAAAGGCGAAAGACTAAAGTCAAAAGAAGAAAGACCGAAACGTACCGGAATGGACGAGCTCGAACGTTCTAAATAAATTTTTCATGCCACGCAACCAAACGAACCGGTACAGTTCATCTTCCGTGCGAAATTTATTCGAAATAACCGTAAATGTCGACAACGTCGACTAACGTCGTCCTCCAGGTGCTTAATACCGATAGATAACTGTTCTCTAATATGCTAAAAATCAAACTTGACCGACGCTAAATTACATATCTGCGAATTTACAGTTTTAATTTTTTTAAATTTTAAATTAGATTTTTTTTTTCATTTCAACTAGAATGTTTTTAGTTTCTATTAGAAAAGAAATCAAATAAAAATCATTAAAAAGTTTTCGGTTCGAATTTTACTCGAAAAAGTAAACCACTAGTCTTTACTTAAATGGTCAAAATCCTTGATAAAAAGAAATCCTTGGTTAAAATTCCTTGGTAAGAATTAGAACAAAATCGATTATTTTAATAAAAAATATTGGATTAATTAGATCAAATTTGTTCTAATTATTACCAAAAAATTTAAAAAAATTCCTAAAAACACTTGAAATTTTTGATGGAATTTAACCAAAGTTTCAAAAAACTTAGATCAACTTTAAAAATTTCCATAGACTTTATTTATAGGAATTAAGAAATGATTTTTTATTCAATAATAGATTAAAATATCTATTTTTTATTAATGTCAGTAGATTTTTCTATTTTATTACCAAAAAAATTAAAAAAATTTTTAAAGACACCGATAATTTTTGACCGAACATAACCTAACCTGTCAAAAATTTGGGTCAACTTTAAAAAATCGTCCAGACTTTATTTCTTGAAATGAAGAAAAGATTTTTTAAATATAAATAAATTAAAATGTCTATTTTTCACCAAACCTGACGGATTTATTCCAACTATTTCCAAAAAAATTAAAAAAAAATTTTAAAGACACCGATAACTTTTCCCCGAACATAACCTAACCTGTCAAAAATTTGGGTCAACTTTAAAAAATCGTCCAGACTTTATTTCTTGAAATGAAGAAAAGATTTTTTAAATATAAATAAATTAAAATGTCTATTTTTCACCAAACTTGACGAATTTATTCCAACTATTTCCAAAAAAATTAAAAAAATTTTTAAAGACACCGATAACTTTTGCCCGAACATAACCTAACCTGTCAAAAATTTGGGTCAACTTTAAAGAATCGTCCAGACTTTATTTCTTGAAATGAAGAAAAGATTTTTTAAATATAAATAAATTAAAATGTCTATTTTTCACTAAACTTGACGGATTTATTCCAACTATTTCCAAAAAAATTAAAAAAATTTTTAAAGACGCCGATTATTTTTGCCCGAACATAACCTAACCTGTCAAAAATTTTTGTTAACTTTAAAAAATCGTCCAGACTTTATTTCTTGAAATGAAGAAACGATTTTTTAAATATAAATAAATTAAAATGTCTATTTTTCACCAAACTTGACGGATTTATTCCAACTATTTCCAAAAAAGTTAAAAAAATTTTTAAAGAGACCGATTATTTTTGCCCGAACATAACCTAACCTGTCAAAAATTTGGATCAATTTTAAAAAATCGTCCAGACTTTATTTCTTGAAATGAAGAAAAGATTTTTTAAATATAAATAAATTAAAATGTCTATTTTTCACCAAACTTGACGGATTTATTCCAACTATTTCCAAAAAAATTAAAAAAATTTTTAAAGACACCGATTATTTTTGACCGAACATAACCTAACCTGTCAAAAATTTGGGTCAACTTTAAAAAATCGTCCAGACTTTATTTCTTGAAATGAAGAAAAGATTTTTTAAATAGAAATAAATTAAAATGTCTATTTTTCACTAAACTTGACGGATTTATTCCAACTATTTCCAAAAAAATTAAAAAAATTTTTAAAGACACCGATAATTTTTGCCCGAACATAACCTAACCTGTCAAAAATTTGGGTCAACTTTAAAAAATCGTCCAGACTTTATTTCTTGAAATGAAGAAAAGATTTTTTAAATATAAATAAATTAAAATGTCTATTTTTCGCTAAACTTGACGGATTTATTCCAACTATTTCCAAAAAAATTAAAAAAATTTTTAAAGACACCGATTATTTTTGCCCGAACATAACCTAACCTGTCAAAAATTTGGATCAACTTTAAAAAATCGTCCAGACTTTATTTCTTGAAATGAAGAAAAGATTTTTTAAATATAAATAAATTAAAATGTCTATTTTTCACCAAACTTGACGGATTTATTCCAACTATTTCCAAAAAAATTAAAAAAATTTTTAAAGACACTGATTATTTTTGACCGAACATAACCTAACCTGTTAAAAATTTTTGTTAACTTTAAAAATTCGCTAAAAATTCATTTTTAAAGATTTTGATTTGATTCTTTTTCTAAATGAAACTTAAAACATTCTAGTCTTAATTAAAAAAGACCGATTTGTTCTAAATGTTGTCAAAAAAATTAAAAAAATTTTCAAAGTTGGAAAAAAAATTTCTTAGGTTAAAAATTTTTAATTATTAAAAAAATCAATCATTTTTAAAAAATTCATCAAAAATTTATTTTTAAAGATTTTGATTTGATTTTTTTTCTAAATGAAACTTAAAACATTCTAGTTTTAATTAAAAAAGACCGATTTGTTCTAAATGTTGTCAAAAAAATTAAAAAAATTTTCAAAGTTGGTAAAAATTTTTTTAGGTTAAAAAATTTACAATTTTTTAAAAAATTTATCAAAAATTCATTTTTAAGGATTTTGATTTGATTTTTTTTCTAAATGAAACTTAAAACATTCTAATTTTAATTAAAAAAGACCGATTTGTTCTAAATGTTGTCAAAAAAATTAAAAAAATTTTCAAAGTTGGTAAAAATTTTTTTAGGTTAAAAAATTTACAATTTTTTAAAAAATTCATCAAAAATTCATTTTTAAAGATTTTGATTTGATTCTTTTTCTAAATGAAACCTAAAACATTCTAGTTTTAATTAAAAAAGGCCGATTTGTTCTAAATGTTGTCAAAAAAATTAAAAAAATTTTCAAAGTTGGAAAAAAAATTTCTTAGGTTAAAAATTTTTGATTATTAAAAAAATCAATCATTTTTAAAAAATTCGTCAAAAATTCATTTTTAAAGATTTTGATTTGATTTTTTTTTCTAAATGAAACTTAAAACATTCTAGTTTTAATTAAAAAAGACCGACTTGTTCTGAATATTGTCAAAAAAATTAAAAAAATTTTCAAAGTTGGTAAAAATTTTTTTAGGTTAAAAAATTTACAATTTTTTAAAAAATTCATCAAAAATTCGTTTTTAAAGATTTTGATTTGATTTTTTTTCTAAATGAAACTTAAAACATTCTAATTTTAATTAAAAAAGACCGATTTGTTCTAAATGTTGTCAAAAAAATTAAAAAAATTTTCAAAGTTGGTAAAAATTTTTTTAGGTTAAAAAATTTATAATTTTTTAAAAAATTCATCAAAAATTCATTTTTAAAGATTTTGATTTGATTTTTTTTCTAAATGAAACTTAAAACATTCTAGTTTTAAGTAAAAAAGACCGATTTGTTCTAAATGTTGTCAAAAAAATTAAAAAAAATTTCAAAGTTGGAAAAAAAATTTCTTAGGTTAAAAATTTTTGATTATTAAAAAAATCAATCATTTTTAAAAAATTCGTCAAAAATTCATTTTTAAAGATTTTGATTTGATTTTTTTTCTAAATGAAACTTAAAACATTCTAATTTTAATTAAAAAAGACCGATTTGTTCTAAATGTTGTCAAAAAAATTAAAAAAATTTTCAAAGTTGGTAAAAATTTCTTTGGGTAGAAAAATTTACAATTTTTTAAAAAATTCATCAAAAATCCATTATTAAAGATTTTGATCTGATTTTTCTTTTAAATGAAACCTAAAACATTCTAGTTTTAATTAAAAAAGACCGATTTGTTCTAAATGTTGTCAAAAAAATTAAAAAAATTTTCAAAGTTGGAAAAAAAAATTTCTTAGGTTAAAAATTTTTGATTATGAAAAAAAATCAATCATTTTTAAAAAATTCGTCAAAAATTCATTTTTAAAGATTTTGATTTGATTTTTTTTCCAAATGAAACTTGAAAGATTCTAGTTTTGATTAAAAAAGACCGTTTTGTTCTAAATGTTGTCAAAAAAATTAAAAAAATTTTCAAAGTTGGTAAAAATTTTTTTAGGTTAAAAAATTTACAATTTTTTAAAAAATTCATCAAAAATTCGTTTTTAAAGATTTTGATTTGATTTTTTTTCTAAATGAAACTTAAAACATTAGATTTTATTAAATTTAAATTAGTTTAAAAATTAGTTAAAAATTTTCTTACCTCAATTAATTTTTTTTTTATTTCACTCAACTTAAATTCACCTAATAAGTGTTAGTTCATTCAAATCTTTTATATTAAACCTATTGTACTTTACTTTTATGGTACATATTTACACACCAACTCGGTTTATATACCAACGTGGAAGATTACGCTATCGTAACTATTAAAAAATCCAGTTTCTAGGCGAATAGTTAAAGTTTTTAACTCGCGGTTTTAAGATTAAAGAACCGCACTTCCTGCTTTAAAGTATTTACGACCGAGTTGCACGTTCGACTAACAAATAACCACGCAAAACGCGTAAATAAATCTATTTTGGATCGAATACACGTGTTTTTATTTTATTTTAACGCAAAAAGTACATTAAACGAAATTAATAAATTCGGTTTTTTACTTTTTTTTATTTAAGCTTTTAATCTAATAATCGAAGCTAAATTGTAATGTTTGTTTTTATCTTGGGGTTTTAATTTGGATAATGTTTATTGGCAATTAGGTTAATCGATTGATTAAGTTTAAGTATTGATTTTTTTAAATTGATTTGATAAGATAAAAAAAAATATATTAAAAGGGAAATTTTTTTAAGTGAATTTTTTAAGTGAATTTTTTAAGTGAATCAAACGGTTTTGATTTTTTAATAAAACACAAAACTTCCAAAAAGAAGAAAATTTTACTCATTGAAATGAATGAATTAGAAAAAAATCTAACAAAAAAAAAATCTAACAAAAAAAAAATCCAACCAAAAAAAAACTTTAAATCCAAATGAGGTGAACATTCAATTTAAATACCCTACTTTGATTAAAATCACTTTACAATCGCTTGGTTTGGCTTGACATTCGCACTTGTATTATACTACGATTTACAATATCCTGTTGATTAATGTGACTCATAGGCAACAACTCGCTATAACACACACACCCACTGTTTGTAAAAATAAAAAATGTAAAACATTTCTTTTTCTACTTTTTTTTTTTTTTTTGGTGTCTCCGTTCTTTCGATATTTTAAATTTAAATGAGCTCGCACGGGTTTTCTCGTGTAATAAACATATTCAATTAGATGGCCATCCGTTCGGGTTAGTTAACCGTCCAAGGTCGGCGCAATTCGTTTTAAATTCGTTTTTATCTCTTTATTCGCGTTACAGCGCAGGAAACGTCGCGTTATCGCTCTCCTCTCGCCTTACAATAAGCTAAATGTTGACTTCGTGTAAACTTAAACCGCTTTATTCTATACGTCTTTTTATTTCTTTAACGCGATTTTATTATTTATTTTATTTTTTTTTATTTTAAGTTGAGTAGAGAAGTTAATACTTTGAAGTGAAATGTGAAAAGTCAGCTAAAAGTGGTAAAAGTTTGATGTTAAAATCGGATTTTTAAAAATTTTACAAAATTGAGAACAAATTTTAAAATTAGGAGCAATTTTTAATAAATCTTGAGAAATTTTTGACAAAATAAGACGAATTTTTAACAAATTAAGACGAATTTTTGACGAATCAATAAGTGTTTGGATGAATTTAATAAAATTAACAACGATTGTTAAATTTACAATGATTTTGTAACAAATTAGGATAAATTTTTAACAAATTTTGACGAATTTCACTAAATGTTGACTAATTAAGATGAATTTTTGACGAATCAAGACGAATTTTTGACGAATCAAGACAAATTTTTGACGAATTAAAAAGTGCTTGGATGAATTTAATAAAATTAATAACGATTGTTAAATTTACAATGATTTTGTAACAAATTAAGATGAATTTTTAACAAATTTTGACGAATTTCACTAAATTTTGACGGATTTCACTAAATTTTGACGAATTTCACTAAATTTTGACTAATTAAGATGAATTTTTGATAAATCAAGACGAATTTTTTACGAATCAAGAAGTGTTTGAATGAATTTAATAAAATTAACAACGATTGTTAAATTTACAATGATTTTGTAACAAATTAGGATGAATTTTTATCAAACTTTGACGAATTTCACTAAATTTTGACTAATTAAGATGAATTTTTGACGAATCAAGACGAATTTTTAACAAATTAAGACGAATTTTTGACGAATCAAGACAAATTTTTGACGAATTAAGAAGTGCTTGGATGAATTTAATAAAATTAACAACGATTGTTAAATTTACGATTATTTTGTAACAAATTAAAATGAATTTTTAGCAAACTTTGACGAATTTCACTAAATTTTGACTAATTAAGATGAATTTTTGACGAATCAAGACGAATTTTTGACGAATCAAGACAAATTTTTGACGAATTAAGAAGTGTTTGGATAAATTTAATAAAATTAACAATGATTGTTAAATTTACGATGATTTTGTATCAAATTAGGATGAATTTTTATCAAACTTTGACGAATTTCACTAAATTTTGACTAATTAAGATGAATTTTTGACGAATCAAGACGAATTTTTGACGAATTAAGACAAATTTCTTACGAATCAAGAAGTGTTTGGATGAGTTTAATAAAATTAACAACGTTTGTTAAATTTACAATGATTTTGTAACAAATTAAGATGAATTTTTAGCAAACTTTGACGAATTTCACTAAATTTAGACTAATTAAGATGAATTTTTGATAAATCAAGACGAATTTTTGATAAATCAAGACGAATTTTTGACGAATTAAGAAGTGTTTGGATGAATTTAATAAAATTAACAACAATTGTTAAATTTACAATGATTTTGTAACAAATTAAGATGAATTTTTAACAAATTTTGACGAATTTCAATAAATTTTGACGAATTTCACTAAATTTTGACTAATTAAGATGAATTTTTGACGAATCAAGACGAATTTTTGATAAATCAAGACGAATTTTTAACGAATCAAGAAGTGTTTGGATGAATTTAATAAAATTAACAACGATTGTTAAATTTACAATGATTTTGTAACAAATTAGAATGAATTTTTAGCAAATTTTGACGAATTTCACTAAATTTTAACAAATTACAATGAATTTTTGATAAATTAAGACGAATTTTTGATAAATTAAGACGAATTCTTGACAAATCAAGAAGTGTTTGGATGAATTTAATAAAATTAACAACCTTTGTTAAATTTACGATGATTTTGTAACAAATTAGGATGAATTTCTAGCAAACTTTGACGAATTTCACTAAATTTTGACTAATTAAGATGAATTTTTGACTAATTAAGATGAATTTTTGATAAATCAAGACGAATTTTTGACGAATCAAAAAGTGTTTGGATGAATTTAATAAAATTAACAACGATTGTTAAATTTACAATGATTTTGTAACAAATTAGAATGAATTTTTAACAAATTAGGATGAATTTTTAGCAAACTTTGACGAATTTCACTAAACTTTGACTAAATAAAATGAATTTTTGATAAATCAAGACGAATTTTTGACGAATTAAGAAGTGTTTGGATGAATTTAATAAAATTAACAATGATTGTTAAATTTACGATTATTTTGTAACAAATTAAGACGAATTTTTATCAAACTTTGACGAATTTCGCTAAACTTTGACTAATTAAGATGAATTTTTGACGAATCAAGACGAATTTTTGACGAATCAAGAAATGTTTGGATAAATTCAATAAAATTAATAACAATTGTTAAATTTACGACGATTTTATAACAAATAAAGATAAATTTTTAACGAACTTTGACAAATTTCACTAAATTTTGGTTCATTTTTGACGAATCAAGACGAATTTTTTACAAATCAAGACGAATTTGGATAAATTTAATAAAATAAACAACGATTGTTAGAATTACAGCCATTTTTTTAACAAATTAAGGAATTTTTAACGAACTTTGACGAATTTTACTAAATTATGATTAATTATTGATGAATCAAAACGAATTTTTCACAAATTTTGATAAATTCTTGACGAATCAAGACGTATTTGAATGAATTTAATAAATTTAACAGCGATTGTTAAATTTACAACGATTTTATAACAAATTAGGGTGAATTTTTAACAAACTCTGACGAATTTCATTCAATTTTGATTCATTTTTGACGAATTACGATGAAATTTAACGAATCAAGATGAATTTTTAACAAATCAAGATGAATTTTTAACGAACTTTGACAAATTTCACTAAATTTTGATTAATTTTTGACGAATCAAGACGAATTTTTTACAAATCAAGGCGAATTTGGATAAATTTAATAAAATAAACGACGATTGTTAGAATTACAGCCATTTTTTAACAAATTAAGGAATTTTTAATGAACTTTAACGAATTTTACTAAATTTTGACTAATTTTTAACGAATCAAAACGAATTTTTAACAAATCAAGATGCATTTTTGACGAATCAAGATGTACTTGAATAAATTTAATAAAGTTAACAGCGATTGTTAAATTTACAACGATTTTATAACAAATTGGGGTGAATTTTTAACAAACTCTGACGAAATTCATTTAATTTTGATTAATTTTTGACGAATTACGATGAATTTCTGACGAATCAAGACGAATTTTTTACAAATCAAGGCGAATTTGGATAAATTTAATAAAATAAACGACGATTGTTAGAATTACAGCCATTTTTTTTAACAAATTAAGGAGTTTTTAACGAACTTTAACGAATTTTACTACATTTTGACTAATTTTTAACGAATCAAAACGAATTTTTGACTAATCAAGATGCATTTTTGACGAATTAATACGTATTTGAATGAATTTAATAAAATTAACAGCGATTGTTAAATTTACGACGATTTTATAACAAATTAGGGTGAATTTTTAACAAATTCTGACGAATTTCGTTCAATTTTGATTAATTTTTGACGAATTAAGAATTTTTAACGAATCAAGATGAATTTTTAATAAATCAAGATGAACTTTTAACAAACCAAGATGAATTTTTAACGAATCAAGACGAATTTGAGTTAATTTTCACAAAATTTTTTAAACAAACAACCAATTTTGAAGTTATAACGAGTTTAATGACGTTGAAAGTCAATTACAAAAAAACTGTTAAAAAAAATCAACGAATTATTAATTGTTAATTTGTAAATTATCAAAATGTCACTAAATCTTTAATAAAATCATCAAATCATCTTAAAATTAGTCTTTCAAATAGTAGTAATTTATTTCTTTAAAAACAAATCTTTGAAAAAGTCACTAAGTTGCTATAAAAACTTAAAAAAAAGATTTAAAAATTAAAACAAAATAAATCAAACTGTCACTATTTCACAATTCGTTAATATTTTGACAATTCGTTAATATTTTAATAATTCATTAACATTCCAACAATTCATTAACGAACTGTTAACTCTCCATCAACGTTTATGAACACTATTTTTGAATACTATACTTAAGTTGGGTTAAATTGAACATAAGATTCGTTAATATTTTGACAAATTGTTAAAATTCCAATAATTCGTTAACATTCTAACAATTCGTTAATATTCTAACAATTCACTAATACTCTAACAATTCATTAATATTTTAACAATTCATTAATATTCTAACAATTCGTTAATATTCTAACAATTTGTTAATATTCTAACAATTCATTAACAATCTCCCAAATCATTAAAGAATTGTTAACTCTCCATTAACGTTTGTAAAAACAATCATTAGTTAGGTTGGGTTGAGTTGTAAATAGGATTGTAGTTGGTTAGAAAAAAAAAAATATTTTTTTCTTTTGAAAATATGGGTGTGTAAAGTAAAAGAATGTCCCTCCTACTCCCGCAATACAAAGAGTTGTAAAACTAAAAGACACAACCTCCACGACGGAGGACTTTCTTCGATAAATGTCGACTCGTTTCTATCGGCTGTGACCTTCGGCTCAGTTATAAACGTTGCAAACCGGCCGAGACGACGAAACTATTATCGAGGAGTTGTGCAAAACGTTAATTTTCCACTTTCTACGATCACTTTCGAGCGTCGTCGTTCAACCCTCGCGACGGCTAATTATAAACGTCTTCTTCCACCCAGGAATAAACCACCAGCAAAAATAACAGCCACGCCGACGATTCATCCTCCTCTTCCTCCTCCACCTTCCTCCTCCTTGCGTAACTCGGATGATTTGATAAACTTGTAGTCCCGACTCGACCCGGGTGTATTGAACCTTCGTATCGTCCGTTTCCGGCCTTTTACTATCTTTAATTACGCCTTATCTAAAATTATTTTTAAAAATCCCAACTATTCAAAACGAACATTTTTTCCTTATCGTAAATATTTATCTTGTTTTTTAATTTTATTGTTGGCATTGTTAAAGTGATGAAGACAGACTGATATAAATTATTTATTTATTTATTACATTTATGCCGGTCGCATCGAGTCCTTGGCTTAAATTGCATCGGGACAATCGTTTGACACACGCAATTTCGAACGATTGTAATCCTCGTTGTCGTTCGTTCGTTCGTTCGTTCGTTCCTTGTCTGAGTATGTGTGTTTATGCAACAGAATTGCGACAGAAGTATGTTGCTCTTTTGTATGTCGTTTGTAACAAACTTTTAAAGGACATTCGAACACACACAAAAATTTTTATTACCATATTATCAATATTCAAAGTGCTTACTCACTTAACCTTAGAATTTTTCAATCTTGGAAAATCGACCAAATTTAAAAATTCGTCAAAAATTCATTTTTAAAGATTTTGATTTGATTTTTTTTCTAAATGAAACTTAAAACATTCTAGTTTTAATTAAAAAAGACCGTTTTATTCCAAATGTTGTCAAAAAAATTAAAAAAATTTTCAAAGTTGGAAAAAAAATTTCTTAGGTTAAAAAATTTATTTTTTTTTTAATTTACCATTTTTTAAAAAATTCATAAAAAATTCATTTTTAAAGATTTTGATTTGATTTTTTTTCTAAATGAAACTTAAAACATTCTAGTTTTAATTAAAAAAGACCGTTTTATTCTAAATGTTGTCAAAAAAATTAAAAAAATTTTCAAAGTTGGAAAAAAATTTCTTAGGTTAAAAATTTTTGATTATTAAAAAAATCAATCATTTTTAAAAAATTCGTCAAAAATTCATTTTTAAAGATTTTGATTTGATTTTTTTTCTAAATGAAACTTAAAACATTCTAGTTTTAATTTAAAAAGGTCGATTTGTTCTAAATGTTGTCAAAAAAATTAAAAAAATTTTCAAAGTTGGAAAAAAAATTTCTTAGGTTAAAAATTTTTGATTATTAAAAAAATCAATCATTTTTAAAAAATTCGTCAAAAATTCATTTTTAAAGATTTTGATTTGATTTTTTTTCTAAATGAAACTTAAAACATTCTAATTTTAATTAAAAAAGACCGATTTATTCTAAATGTTGTCAAAAAAATTAAAAAAATTTTCAAAGTTGGAAAAAAAATTTCTTAGGTTAAAAATTTTTGATTATTAAAAAAATCAATCATTTTTAAAAAATTCATCAAAAATTCATTTTTAAAGATTTTGATCTGATTTTTTTTCTAAATGAAACTTAAATCAATTTAATTTTAATTAAAAAAGACCGTTTTATTCTAAATGTTGTCAAAAAAATTAAAAAAATTTTCAAAGTTGGAAAAAAAATTTCTTAGGTTAAAAATTTTTGATTATTAAAAAAATCAATCATTTTTAAAAAATTCGTCAAAAATTCATTTTTAAAGATTTTGATTTGATTTTTTTCTAAATGAAACTTAAAACATTCTAGCTTTGATTAAAAAAGACCGATTTGTTCTAAATGTTGTCAAAAAAATTAAAAAACATTTTCAAAGTTGGAAAAAAATTTCTTAGGTTAAAAATTTTTGATTATTAAAAAAATCAATCATTTTTAAAAAATTCGTCAAAAATTCATTTTTAAAGATTTTGATTTGATTTTTTTTCTAAATGAAAGTTAAAACATTCTAGTTTTAATTAAAAAAGACCGATTTGTTCTAAATGTTGTCAAAAAAATTAAAAAAATGTTCAAAGTTGGAAAAAAAAAATTTCTTAGGTTAAAAATTTTTGGTTATTAAAAAAATCAATCATTTTTAAAAAATTCGTCAAAAATTCATTTTTAAAGATTTTGATTTGATTTTTTTTCTAAATGAAACTTAAAATATTCTAGTTTTAATTAAAAAAGACCGATTTATTCAAAGTGTTGTCAAAAAAATTAAAAAAATTTTCAAAGTTGGCAAAAAAATTTCTTAGGTTAAAAATTTTTGATTATTAAAAAAAATCAATCATTTTTAAAAAATTCGTCAAAAATTCATTTTTAAAGATTTTGATATGATTTTTTTTCTAAATGAAACTCAAAACATTTTAGTTTTAATTAAAAAAGACCGATTTATTCTAAATGTTGTCAAAAAATTTAAAAAAATTCTTAAAGTTGGTAAAAATTCTTGACACCAGATTTAAAAGAAAATCAACTTTAAAAAATCATACAGACTTTATTTTTAAAGATTAAGAAATGGTTTTTGTTTTAAATTAAAACGAAGAGGTTCTATTTTTGATTATAAAAGTCAAATTTACTACCAGAAAGGTACCAACCTTCAAAAAAAAAAAATTAAATCATCTATTCTATTCTTTTTTTTTGAATACTTTTAAATTCTTTTTTAATTCTATTTTAACACCATTTTAAAACCTTATCCAATTAGTTTAAATTCAAAATCAACCGGAAACGACTAATTAACAACTTAAGTAACCGTCGAAATCCCATCGAAACGAAAAGAAACGTTAATTAACTTTGTTAAAAAGTTACTTTTTTCAAATTTAACGATTAGTTTTAAATTCGCTAATTTAATTATTACGATAAAATCGCAGAGACGAGATAAGTCACTCGCATTCGGGTTTTTAGAAAGCTTTCTCGATTCGCGCGCTCATCTGTACGGCCTTCTCTACGGAGAGAAGAGAAGAGAGCCTTAAATGTCAAACTAAAGGTCACCGAAGACGGTCCTGGTGGCAAAATCGTTACCGATATTTTAACCGACATTAAAACCCCTCGAAAAATAAAAATGGAATTGTGAACGTGGTTTTTATCGCTTAGATAAGTGAATTATTAAACAATGACGTTAGGTTATTTTTTTTTTAGGGTGAATGAATCGATAACAGTTCTAATAAGTAGGTATGATAAAATAAAATTTACTTATTGAGATTAGAAAACATCTGTCGGGCAGATGTTTGATTTATTTTTTTTTCTTTTTTATTAAAAAAAATTTTTTAATTACAAAAAATTTTTAATTACAAAAAATTCTTTCAATTAAAAATTTTTTCAACTAAAAATTTTTTAAATAAAAAATTTTTTTAATAAAAAATTTTTTTAACAAAAAATTTTTTCAACAAAAAATTTGTTTAATATTTTTTTTTGATCATCCCTATATATTTATTTAAGTAAATTTTTTTTCTTACCTAAATCTATGATTTCTCGGACGATCATGATCGGTTAAAAGAGCCGGAACGTCATGACTCCTTTCTAGTCTTGAAACTCATCCCGTTTTAACTTATTATTAACGAAAGGAAGGAGCTATGTAGCGAAAAAACGACGATGTGCACGTACGCGGTGGAAATATATCCGCGACGCGTCCGGATCCGAATTAACACTGAAATTCTTGGCCGCGGAACAACGCATCTCGGTTCTCTTGTGCCCCGTGTTGTTGGGTTGCCAGGTTCTACGAGGCGCGTGCGCCTTTCGAACCACTCGAAGAGGACCGGTTTGTTCTCTCCGGTAGCGGAGCTTTGGGTTTTTCGGCCGATTTTCTGCTTACCTAGAAAATCTAGGGTGTTATTAGAGAAACCGTTAGCTGTACGATTCGATACGAAGGAATTTTTCCTTTGAATCGTTGTATATCTTTAGATATTTTAAAAATTATTAATGTTTTTATATGGTTTTATCATAGCTGATAAATTATTTTGAAAATTATTTAAATTATTAAATTAAAAATTATTTCGGTGTGTGTACAACTTAAATTACTTTAAGGTGATTTGGGTTGCCTAAGTATATTGGATAAAAATTACTTTTGTAATTCTTTTGAATTTTTTTTTAATTTTTTGGTAATAACTTGAGTAATTTTAATTATTTTAATAAAAACTAGATATTTCAATCTATCTTTCTTTAAAATTTCTTTTCTTAATTTTCAAAAATAAAGTCAGGAGAAATTTTTAAAATTGGGCAAAAATTAGTAAATGTTTCGGTTAAAAATTTCAATTTCTTTTAGAATTTTTTAAATTTTTTTAGTAATAACTTAAACAAATTTGTTCATTTTAATAAAAACTAGATATTTCAATCTATCTTTCTTTAAAATATCTTTTCTTAATTTTCAAAAATAAACTCTGGGGAATTTTTATAAATGGACTAAAATTTTTAAATGTTTTGATCAAAAAATTTCAATGTGGTTTTATCATAGTTGATAAATTATTTTGAAAATTATTTAAATCATTAAATTAAAAATTATTTCGATGTGTATACAACTTAAATTACTTTAAGGTGGTTTGGGTTGCCTAAGTATATTGGATAAAAATCAGTTTTCTAATTCTTTTGGATTTTTTTAAATTTTTTGGTAATAACTTGAGTAAATTTGATTATTTTAATAAAAACTACATATTTCAATCTATCTTTCTTTAAAATTTCTCTTCTTAATTTTCAAAAATAAAGTCTGGAGAAATTTTTAAAAGTGGGCAAAAATTAATAAATGTTTCGGTCAAAAAATTTCAATTTCTTTTAGAATTTTTTTAATTTTTTTGATAATAACTTACACAAATTTTATCATTTTAATAAAAACTAGATATGTCAAGGTATCTTTCTTTAAAATTTCTTTTCTTAATTTTTAAAACTAAACTCTGGAGAATTTTTAAAAGTGGAGAAAAATTTTTAAATGTTTTGATCAAAAAATTTCAATTTCTTTTATAATTTTTTTAATTTTTTTGGTAATAACTTGAGTAAATTTGCTCATTTTAATAAAAACTAGATATTTCAATCTATCTTTCTTTAAAATTTCTTTTCTTAATTTTCAAAAATTAAGTCTGTGGAATTCTTTAAAGTTGAATAAAAATTAGTAATTTGGCCAAAAAATTCAATGTCTTTTAGATTTTTTGTTTTAATTTTTTGGTAACATCTTGAATTATTTTGGTTATTATTTAAATTATTAAATTAAAAATTATTTCGATGTGTATACAACTTAAATTATTTTAAGGTGGTTTGGGTTGCCTAAGTATATTGGATAAAAATCAGTTTTCTAATTCTTTTGGATTTTTTTAAATTTATTGGTAATAACTTGAGTAAATTTGATTATTTTAATAAAAACTAGATATTTCAATCTATCTTTCTTTAAAATTTCTTTTCTTAATTTTCAAAAATATAGTCTGGAGAATTTTTTAAAAGTGGACAAAAATTTTTAAATGTTTTGATCAAAAAATTTCAATGTCTTTTATAATTTTTTTAATTTTTTTGGTAATAACTTGAGTAAATTTGCTCATTTTAATAAAAACTAGATATTTCAATCTATCTTTCTTTAAAATTTCTTTTCTTAATTTTCAAAAATAAAGTCTGTGGAATTTTTTAAAGTTGAATAAAAATTAGTAATTTGGGCAAAAAATTCAATGTTTTTTAGATTTTCTTTTAAATTTTCTGGTAACATCTTGAATTATTTTGATTATTATTTAAATTATTAAATTAAAAATTATTTCGGTGTGTATACAGCTTAAATTATTTTAAGGTGGTTTGGGTTGCCTAAGTATATTGGATAAAAATCAGTTTTCTAATCCTTTTGGATTTTTTTTAATTTTTTGGTAATAACTTGAGTAAATTTGATTACTTTTATAAAAACTAAATATTTCAATCTATCTTTCTTTAAAATTTCTCTTCTTAATTTTCAAAAATAAAACCTCGAGAATTTTTTAAAAGTGGACAAAGATTTTTAAATGTTTTGATCAAAAAATTTCAATGTCTTTTATAATTTTTTTAATTTTTTTGGTAATAACTTGAACAAATTTTATCATTTTAATAAAAACTAGGTATGTCAAGGTATCTTTCTTTAAAATTTCTTTTTTTAATTTTCAAAAATAAAGTCTGGAAAATTTTTTAAAAGTGGACAAAAATTTTTAAATGTTTTGATCAAAAAATTTCAATGTCTTTTATAATTTTTTTAATTTTTTTGGTAATTACTTGAATAAATTTGATTATTTTAATAAAAACTAGATATTTTAGTCTATCTTTCCTTAAATTTTTTTTTTTTAATTTTAAAAAATAAAGTGTAAAGAATTTTTTTAAATTGATTTTTAATTTAATTTTTTTAGTTATATTAGTAAAACTTAGGCAACTTAAATAACACATAAGTTTATTTAATTGCCTAGATTAAAAATGTCAAAGTGACATTTAAACATTGGGCGTATCTAACCTAACCTTAAAAAATCATTCTCTTTCCTCTTCGCTTTGTTATTTTGATATTTCCAACGGGGAAAAAAGAGATGCCGGTAAGCTTATCAATAGTCTCTCTTTATCTCGAATGATTCATTCGTTCGTTATTAATACTGTCACCGTTTTCCTGTTTCTCTCCTAATCTTTAAACATGGACGGTTTTAAGGCGTACCATTCGAGCTTCCTCAACCCACAACAAATAATAGGTAACACGGCTATTTTACCGATTAAAACCCAATTTCGTGGACCTTCTATAATACAAACCGGACCGGAAAATGATATAATCGATGAGGCGCTTTATTATTTTAGGGCTAATGTGTTTTTTCGAACTTACGAAGTCAAGGTGAGTATAAAATCCTTTTTAATTACTTCTAATTGAATTAATTTTAATGATTTTTTTAAAATTTTTTAGTCTGAAGCCGATCGTTTATTAATTTATATAACTTTATACATAACCGAGTGTTTAAAGAAATTACAAAGATGTTCAACGAAGAGCCAAGCCCAACAGGAAATGTATACTTTAGCGATAAGTCGTTTCGATATCCCCGGAGATCCAGGTTTTCCTTTAAATACCGTTTACGCTAAGCCGCAAACACCCCAAGATGCTGAATTTATGCGAACGTATTTCACTCAATTAAGACAAGAAACCGGAGCGAGAGTGTGCGATAAGGTTTTCGGTGAAGATGGAAAACCGAGTAAATGGTGGCTTTGTTTTTCGAAGAAGAAGTTTATGGATAAGTCTCTTAGCGGACCGGGACAGTAAAGAAATTAAAAAATAAGAGCCGTTTTATTATAATTTATTCATCTGAAGTGAAATATAAACAATTACTTTTTAATTTTTATCATTTATTTACCTTTTAAATGACTTAAAACATTAAATTTAATCATTATTACTTTAAATTGAATGAAAAATTCTTATTTTCCTTTTGGTGGAATCCAAGGTTCAATTTTCGGCCTAGTAGTACTATAAGGATAGTACTGTTGAGGAGTACCGGTTAAATTCTCTCTATGTACGGCCATCCATTCGTATTTCGGCCTCGATTTATCATTTTGTGGAAGTAAATCGGTTTTGTAATGTAACCAACCGTACCATTCAGCCGGAACTTGACTTCCATCATAATCGGTACCTTAAATTAATAAAAGAACATCTTAAAAACATTTTTACATATAAATTTAATAATTTTTAACCATATTTCGGTGCGTATTCAACCCAACGATTCCTCCCGTAAAAGTAAAAATTATTTTCAAAGTATTTATTTCCGTATCTGTCTTCTCCAACTAATTTTCCTGATTTTAAATCATCAAATCTAAAAAAATTTCATTAGAAAATTGAATTAATTAAGAAATTAAATTGAAATTTTTGAGGTTATGTTAGGTTATGTAATTATTTCTTTCACCAACCTGTATAATTTATACAACGAAGCTCTTATACCGCCGTTTTGTTTAACTATTGATAAAGCTTTAAATATTTTATCGATTCCTATGTATTTTAAAACCATTTTTTTTACTTTATTTTTGTATTTATTTTACTTTTGACAAATCGAGTTGTAGTATTTGACGTTTTAATAGTTACTTTTAAGTTTTTAATGTTGGTGGTTTTGTTTGTACATATTTAAAATTATAAACCAAAAATATAGGGTTAATTAAAAATTTTAGTCACCTTTAAGAATTATTTTAATTTTTTGGGTAATATTTAGAGAAAAATTGACTTTTTTATTAAAAAATAGAATATTTTAACTTTCAATTAGTACAAATTTCATTCCTTAATTTAAAAAAATAAATTCTCTATGAATTTTTAAAATTGATTAAAATTTTTAAAAAAGTAAAAAAAAATTAGTAATCTTTATAAATTTTTTTAATTTTTTGGGTAATAATTAGGAAAAAATTGATTTTTTTATTAGAAAATAGAATATTTTAACTTTCAATTAATACACATTTTATTCCTTAATTCAAAAAAATAAAGTCTCTGCGATTTTTTAAAATTGATTAAATTTTTTTAAAAAGTTAGGTTAAAAAATTTTAGTCAACTTTATGAATTTTTTTAATTTTTTGGGTAATAATTAGAACAAAATTGACTTTTTTATTAGAAAATAGAATATTTTAACTTTCAATTAATACAAATTTTCTTTCTTAATTTTAAAAAATAAAGTCTGATTTTTTAAAATTGATTAAAATTTTTAAAAAAGTAAAAAAAATTTTGTAATCTTTATAAATTTTTTTAATTTTTTGGGTAATAATTAGGAAAAAATTGATTTTTTTATTAGAAAATAGAATATTTTAACTTTCAATTAATACAAATTTTATTTCTTAATTTAAAAAAATAAAGTCTCCACGATTTTTTAAAATTGACTAAAATTTTTTAAAAAGTTAGGTTAAAAAAATTTTGGTCAACTTTATGAATTTTTTTAATTTTTTGGGTAATAATTAGAACAAAATTGACTTTTTTATTACAAAATAGAATATTTTAACTTTCAATTAATACAAATTTTCTTTCTTAATTTTAAAAAATAAAGTCTGAAAATAGAGATAAAAGACATTTAAAATTTTTTAACTTATTAAAATACTTGACATTTACTTTCTAGTGGCGCCATCTATTAACTTTTCATTGAACTTTATTCTTATAAAATTAAAATCAATTTTCTTTCTAAATCTATTTTCAAATTTTTTTTAAATTATTATATTCCTTTTCTAGATTATTTAATTAACTTATTTAGAAAAAATTGTATTTTAATTCGTTTTATTTCAAAAAAAAAGTTTTTTAATTAAAATAATTTAAAATGGCACCATCTATTAACATTTCATTGAACTTTATTCTTATAAAATTAAAATGAATTTTTTTCCTAAATCTATTTTCAAATTTCTTTTAATTATTATATTCCTTTTCTAGATTATTTAATTAACTTATTTAGAAAAAATTGTATTTGAATTCGTTTTATTTCAAAAAAAATTTTTTTAATAAAATAATTTAAAATGGCACCATCTATTAACATTTCATTGAACTTTATTCTTATAAAATTAAAATCAATTTTTTTTCTAAATCTATTTTCAAATTTTTTTTTAATTATTATATTCCTTTTCTAGATTATTTGATTAACTTATTTTAAAAAAATTGTATTTTAATTCGCTTTATTTAAAAAAGAATCTAAGAATTAAAATAATTTAAAATGGCACCATCTATTAACATTTCATTGAACTTTATTCTTATAAAATTAAAATGAATTTTTTTCCTAAATCTATTTTCAAATTTTTTTTAAATTATTATATTCCTTTTCTAGATTATTTAATTAACTTATTTAGAAAAAATTGTATTTTAATTCGTTTTATTTCAAAAAAAATTTTTTTAATTAAAATAATTTAAAATGGCACCATCTATTAACATTTCATTGAACTTTATTCTTATAAAATTAAAATCAATTTTTTTTCTAAATCTATTTTCAAATTTTTTTTTAATTATTATATTCCTTTTCTGGATTATTTAATTAATTTATTTAGAAAAAATTGTATTTTAATTCGTTTTATTAAAAAAAAAAATCTAAAAGTTAAAATAATTTAAAATGGCGCCATCTAATAGAATTTTTTTGAATTTTACTCTTATAAAATCTAACCTAAAATTAATGTAAATAAATCTAATATTAATCAAAATTCTGGATAAATTAATGATATATAAGATATATAAAAGAAAATTTTAATTTAATTCTATGTGCTAGTTTATATATTTCATAACAAATCATTCTACATAATTTAATATTTTGTTACAGAAACCATCCGATGATTTTACTCTATAATTTGCAAGGTTACACCTCTAAAACTACAAGGTATAGTTTTATATAAACTTATTTTGCATTGATTTATAACCAGGTTACATTTTTCAATCCGTATAAAGTGTAAAAAGTACTCTTTATGTAATAATTTATTCACCAAGTTAATACGCTTTAAGCAAAATCAAAGTTTCACTTCCATTTAATTTAATTAAAAGACTACAAAAGGTAAATCAAAAATTACAAGGTTTAGGTACGTATATAAACCGTATTGATTTAAATTTGCTTTTATTCTGAGTTTATGTAAAAGAATGAAGATGTCACATTTGTATTTGTTGCATCTTTGTATGAATTTTTGTGGTCTTCGTCCACCGAATAATTCCGATCGTTTTTATTCTTTAAAAACGAAATTATCTTTAACGGTTTGTTTTTATCATGCTGTTGGAGTTGGAGCTTATTTAATAAGGATAATACCAAGTAATTTAAAACTTTATTTAATTTTTATTCTTTATTTATTTTTATTCTTTAATAAATTTTATAAAGTCTACACGATTTTTTAAAATTGATTAAAATTTTATAAAAAGTTAGGTTAAAAAAATGTTGGTCAACTTTAAGAATTTTTTTAAATTTCTTGGTAATAATTAGAACAAATCTGTCTTTTTTAGTTTAAAATAGAATCTTTTCGCTTTAATTCCAAATAAAAATCATTCCTTAATCTTTAAAAATAAACTCTGGGCGATTTTTTAAAGTTGATGAAATTTTTAAAAAAGTGAGGTTAGTTACCTATCAAAAATTTTTCTAACTTTAAGAATTTTTTTAAATTCTTTGGTAATAATTAGAACAAATCTGTCTTTTTTAATTTAAAATAGAATCTTTTCGCTTTAATTTCAAATAAAAATCATTTCTTAATCTTTAAAAATAAACTCTGGGCGATTTTTTAAAGTTGATGAAATTTTTAAAAAAGTGAGGTTAGTAACTTGTCAACAATTTTTCCAACTTTAAGAATTTTTTTTAATTTTTTGGTAATAATTAGAACAAATCTGTCTTTTTTAATTTAAAATAGAATCTTTTCGCTTTAATTCCAAATAAAAATCATTTCTTAATCTTTAAAAATAAACTCTGGGCGATTTTTTAAAGTTGATGAAATTTTTAAAAAAGTGAGGTTAGTAACTTGTCAACAATTTTTCCAACTTTAAGAATTTTTTTAAATTTTTTGGTAATAATTAGAACAAATCTGTCTTTCTTAATTTAAAATAGAATCTTTTAGGTTTCATTTAAAGTAAAAATCATTTCTTAATCTTTAAAAATAAACTTTGGGCGATTTTTTAAAGTTGATGAAATTTTTAAAAAAGTGAGGTTAGTTACTTATCAAAAATTTTTCTAACTTTAAGAATTTTTTTAAATTCTTTGGTAATAATTAGAACAAAATTGACTTTTTTATTAGAAAATAGAATATTTTAACTTTCAATTAATAAAATTTCATTCCTTAATTCAAAAAAATAAAGTCTCTGCTGCGATTTTTTAAAATTGACTAAAATTTTTTAAAAAGTTAGGTTAAAAAAATGTTGGTCAACTTTATAAATTTTTTTAAATTTTTGGGTAATAATTAGAACAAAATTGACTTTTTTATTAGAAAATAGAATATTTTAACTTTTATTAATACAAATTTCATTCCTTAATTTAAAAAAATAAAGTCTCCACGATTTTTTAAAATTGACAAAAATTTTTTAAAAAAAGTTAGGTTAAGTGATAACATTTTATTTATTTATATACAAATTTATTTCAAAAACTTAAAAGTTGCTTTGGCGATAACTCCACTTTTTAAAGCTTCCAAAGCTTGGTTAAACTCGCTCAATTTGAACATTTTTATTCCCAGTTTTTCGTAATTTAAGTACCTAAAATATTTCAAACGTACAACCAAAAATAAAAATGTGTCACGATTTTACTATATTTTTAAATTTACCTGTCGCCTAAAACTTCCAACATTCCAAGAGCTTTTGGAAACGTAAACGGATTGATTTTAACTCCGATTATTGTTAGTTCCTTTGAAAAGATTTCATAAGGAGATATGCTATTATTTAAAATTAAATAAAAATTAGTAATTAATATTAAAAAATATATTTTTTGGTGGATGTGCCGGATTTTTTTTTAAATACCTTATTTTAACGTTTGGTGGAGCGACTCCAAAAACACATAACTTCCCTCCGTTATTTAAAATACCCATTGAATTTTCAATAGCAGGTCCGTAACCACTACAATCGATGATTACATCGAATTTTTTACCATTTTCTTGTAGTTGCTTTAATTCTTCGGGAGTTATAGCCTTAAATCCCGTATCTAATAATTCTAATTGCTTTCTTCGGTGAGAATTTGGCTCAGAAACTGTCACCTTACGATGACCCATCATATGCAAGGCCACCAACCATAAATTTCCGATTATCCCAGCACCGGTTACTAAAATATCTTTTCCAATGGTTAAAGGAGAGATTTTATCTAAACCGTGTGCTAAACAAGAAATTGGTTCGCATAATGCAGCTAAAAATAATATAAATAAAAAATAAATTAAGACATTTACTTAGAATTAGTTCAAAAATAAACCTTGATTTAATGAGATGTTAGTAGGTAGTAAAAAAACTTGTCTGTCGGGTACTAAACAATATTCGGCCCAACCGCCGTCCCTGTATATACCGATCGTGTTTTTAAGACCACCTGTTTCACAAAAATGGGGGTCGCCGATGTGGCAAGTCGTACAAGTTTGACAACCACTATTTGGATCGACTACAACATAATCTCCGATCTTTACGTTGGTTACTTCAGCTCCTACTTTTACTACAACTCCGGAAAATTCATGACCTAGTATAATAGGTGTTGATTTACATGGAAATTCACCCTTTAAAAGAAAAATACACACATTATTTTTTTTTATTTGACGTTTAAATGTAAAAGTTGACGTTTAAATGTCAAAGATGACGTTTAAATGTCAAAATTTGATCTTCATATGTCAAAATTGACGTTTAAATGTCAAAATCTGATCTTAACATGTCAAAATTGACGTTTAAATGTCAAAATTTGATCTTCATATATCAAACTTGACGTTTAAATGTCAGAATTTGATCTTCATATGTCAAAATTGACGTTTAAATGTCAAAATTTGACATTTAAACGTCAAAATTGATGTTTAAGAGTCAAAATTGACGTTTAAATGTCAAAATTTGATCTTCATATGTCAAAATTGACGTTTAAATGTCAAAATTTGATCTTCATATGTCAAAATTGACGTTTAAATGTCAAAATTTGATCTTCATATGTCAAAATTTACGTTTAAATGTCAAAATTTGATCTTCATATGTCAAAATTGACGTTTAAATGTCAAAATTGACGTTTAAATGTCAAAATTAATAATTACATCTCAAATTTGATGGCTTTAACTGTCAAGCTTGATGTTAAAATGTTAATTTTGACGTTTTAGATCATTTACTAACTTGAAATCGGACGAAATTTAAACGTTTCTTTTCAATTTTGATGTTTTACAGTAAGATTTCGTGTTAAAATGTCTAACTTTGATGTCGAAATGTCAAAGTTGACGATTTAACCGTTACGTTTGAAGATGAAATATTAGTCTTTGACGTTTCAGATTATTTACTAATTTGAAATTGGACTGGATTTCAATTTTTCTTTTAAATTTTGTTGTTTTAGTGAAAAATTTCAAGTTAAAATGTCAAAATTTGATCTTCATATGTCAAAGTTGACGTTTAAATGTCAACATTTGATCTTCATATGTCAAACTTGACGTTTAAATGTCAAAATTGATGTTTAAATGTCAAAATTGATGTTTAAATGTTAAAATTGGCATTTAAATGTCAAAATTAATAATTACATCTCAAATTTGATGGCTTTAACTGTCAAGCTTGATGTTAAAGTGTTAATTTTGACGTTTTAGATCATTTACTAACTTGAAATCGGACGAAATTTAAACGTTTCTTTTCAATTTTGATGTTTTACAGTAAGATTTCGTGTTAAAATGTCTAACTTTGATGTCTAAATGTCAAAATTGACGATTTAACTGTTACGTTTGAAGCTGAAGTGTTAATTCTTGACGTTTCAGATCATTTACTAATTTGAAATTGGACTGGATTTCAATTTTTCTTTTAAATTTTGTTGTTTTAGTGAAAAATTTCAAGTTAAAATGTCAAAATTTGATCTTCAAATGTCAAAGTTGACGTTTAAATGTCAAAATTTGATTTCCATATGTCAAACTTGACGTTTAAATGTCAAAATTGATGTTTAAATGTCAACATTTGATCTTCATATGTCAAAATTGATGTTTAAATGTCAAAATTAATAATTACATCTCAAATTTGATGGCTTTAACTGTCAAGCTTGATGTTAAAATGTTAATTTTGACGTTTCAGGTCATTTACTAACTTGAAATTGGACGAAATTTAAACGTTTCTTTTCAATTTTGATGTTTTACAGTAAGATTTCGTGTTAAAATGTCTAACTTTGATGTCGAAATGTCAAAGTTGACGATTTAACCGTTACGTTTGAAGCTGAAATGTTAATTTTTGACGTTTCAGATCATTTACTAATTTGAAATTGGACTGGATTTCAATTTTTCTTTTAAATTTTGTTGTTTTAGTGAAAAATTTCAAGTTAAAATGTCAAAATTTGATCTTCGTATGTCAAAGTTGACGTTAAAATGTCAAAATTTGATCTTCGTATGTCAAAGTTGACGTTAAAATGTCAAAATTTGATCTTCATATGTCAAAGTTGACGTTAAAATGTCAAAATTTGATCTTCATATGTCAAAGTTGACGTTAAAATGTCAAAATTTGATCTTCATATGTCAAAGTTGACGTTTAAATGTTAAAATTGATGTTTAAATGTCAAAATTGACGTTTAAATGTCAAAGTTGACGTTTAAATGTTAAAATTGTTGTTTAAATGTCAAAATTGAAGTTTAAATGTCAAAATTAATAACTACATCTCAAATTTGATGGCTTTAACTGTCAAGCTTGATGTTAAAGTCTTAATTTTGACGTTTTAGATCATTTACTAACATGAAATTGGACGAAATTTAAACGTTTCTTTTCAATTTTGATGTTTTACAGTAAGATTTCGTGTTAAAATGTCTAACTTTGATGTCGAAATGTCAAAGTTGACGATTTAACTGTTACGTTTGAAGCTGAAATGTTAATTTTCGACGTTTCAGATCATTTACTAATTTGAAATTGGACTGGATTTCAATTTTTCTTTTAAATTTTGTTGTTTTAGCGAAAAATTTCAAGTTAAAATGTCAAAATTTGATCTTCAAATGTCAAAGTTGACGTTTAAATGTCAAAATTTGATTTCCATATGTCAAAGTTGACGTTTAAATGTCAAAATTGATGTTTAAATGTCAACATTTGATCTTCATATGTCAAAATTGATGTTTAAATGTCAAAATTGGCATTTAAATGTCAAAATTAATAATTACATCTCAAATTTGATGGCTTTAACTGTCAAGCTTGATGTTAAAATGTTAATTTTGACGTTTTAGGTCATTTACTTACTTGAAATTGGACGAAATTTAAACGTTTCTTTTCAATTTTGATGTTTTACAGTAAGATTTCGTGTTAAAAAGTCTAACTTTGATGTCGAAATGTCAAAATTGACGATTTAACTGTTACGTTTGAAGCTGAAGTGTTAATTTTTGACGTTTCAGATCATTTGCTAATTTGAAATTGGACTGGATTTCAATTTTTCTTTTAAATTTTGATGTTTTAGTGAAAAATTTCGAGTTAAAGTGTCAAAATTTGATCTTCATATGTCAAAGTTGACGTTTAAATGTCAAAATTTGATCTTTATATGTCAAAGTTGACGTTTAAATGTCAAATTTAATGCTGAAATGCCAGTTCTGACGTTTTAGGTCTTTTTAGTCCTTTCATTAATTCAAAATTGGTCTGAATTTGAAGTTTTCTATTAAATTTTGACGTTTTAGTGTAAGCTTTGATGATAAAATGTCAAAATTTGATTTCCAAACGTCAAAATTACCGTTTAAATGTCAAATTCGACATTTAAACTGTCAAATTTGAAGCTAAAATGTTAGTTCTCAAATTTTAGACCTTTCACTAATTCGAAATTGGTCTGGATTTGAAGTTTTTTATACAATTTTGACGTTTTAGAGCAAACTTTGATGATGAAATGTCAAAATTAGATCTCCAAATGTCAGAATTGACGATTAAATGTCAAAATTTGATTTACAAACGTCAAAATTACCGTTTAAATGTCAAATTCGACATTTAAACTGTCAAATTTGAAGTTAAAATATTAGTTTTGACATTTTAGACCTTTCACTAATTCGAAATTGGTCTGGATTTGAAGTTTTTTATTCAACTTTGACGTTTTAGTGCAAACTTTGATGATGAAATGTCAAAATTTGATTTCCAAACGTCAAAATTACCGTTTAAATGTCAAATTCGACATTTAAACTGTCAAATTTGAAGCTAAAATGTTAGTTCTCAAATTTTAGACCTTTCACTAATTCGAAATTGATCTGGATTTGAAGTTTTTTATTCAATTTTGACGTTTTAGAGCAAACTTTGATGACGAAATGTCAAAATTTGATTTCCAAACGTCAAAATTACCGTTTAAATGTCAAATTCGACATTTAAACTGTCAAATTTGAAGTTAAAATGTTAGTTTTGACATTTTAGACCTTTCACTAATTCGAAATTGGTCTGGATTTGAAGTTTTTTATACAATTTTGACGTTTTAGTGCAAACTTTGATGATGAAATGTCAAAATTTGATCTCCAAATGTCAGAGTTGACGTTTAAATGTTAAAACTTGATCTCCAAATGTCAAAATTGACGATTAAATGGTAAAATTTGATTTCCAAACGTTAAAATTAGCGTTTAAATTTCAAATTTGACATTTAAACTATCAAATTTGATGCTGAAATATTAGTTCTGACGTTTTAAATAGCTTACTAATTTGAAATTCAACGGAATTTGAACTTTTCTTTTCAATCCTAACGTTTTAGAGTAAAATATGCCGTTAAAATGTCTAAATTTGGTCTCCATATGTCAAAAATGACGTTTAAATGTTAAAACTTGATATTTAAATGTCAAAATTGACGTTTAAATGTCAAAATTTGATCTCCATATGTCAAACTTGACGTTTAAATCCCAAAATTTGATGTCCGAATGTTAAAATTACCGTTTAAATGTCAACGCCAACAATTTAACTGTTACGTTTGAAGCTAAAATGTTAATTTTGACGTTTTAGACAACTTGCTAACTTGAACATGAACGAAATTTGAAGTTTTCTTTTCGATTTTAACGTTTTAGTGCACAATTTGATGTCCAAATGTCAAAATTTAATGTCCAAATGTCAAAGTTTGATGTCCAAATGTCAAAATTAACGTTTAAATGTCAAAATTTGATGTCTAAATGTCAAAATTTAATGTCCAAATATCAAAATTAAAGTCCAAATGGCAAAATTAACGTTAAAATGTCCAAATTTAATGTCCAAATGTCAAAATTTGTTGTCCAAATGTAAAAATTAACATTTAAATGTCAAAATTTGATGTCCAAATGTCAAAATTTAATGTCCAAATGTCAAAATTAACGTTTAAATGTCAAAATTTGATGTCCAAATGTCAAAATTAATGTTTAAATGTCAAAATTTAATGTCGAAATGTCAAAATTAACGTTTAAATGTCAATTTAATGTCCAAATGTCAAAGTTTGATGTCCAAATGTGAAAATTAACGTTTAAATGTTAAAATTAACGTTTAAATGTCAAAATTTGATGTCCAAGTATCAAAGTTTGATGTCCAAATGTCAAAATTAACGTTTAAATGTCAAAATTTGATGTCTAAATGTCAAAATTTAATGTCCAAATATCAAAATTAAAGTCCAAATGGCAAAATTAACGTTAAAATGTCCAAATTTAATGTCCAAATGTAAAAATTAACATTTAAATGTCAAAATTTGATGTCCAAATGTCAAAATTAACGTTTAAATGTCAAAATTTAATGTCCAAATATCAAAATTAAAGTCCAAATGGCAAAATTAACGTTAAAATGTCCAAATTTAATGTCCAAATGTCAAAATTTGTTGGCCAAATGTAAACATTAATATTTAAATGTCAAAATTTGATGTCCAAATGTCAAAATTAACGTTTAAATGTCAAAATTTGATGTCCAAATGTCAAAACTTAATGTCCAAATGTCAAAATTAACGTTTAAATGTCAAAATTTGATGTCCAAATGTCAAAATTTAATGTCCAAATGTCAGAATTAACGTTTAAATGTCAAAATTTGATGTCCAAATGTCAAAATTAACGTTTAAATGTCAAAATTTAATGTCCAAATGTCAAAATTTAATGTCCAAATGTCAAAATTAACGTTTAAATGTCAAAATTTGATGTCCAAATGTCAAAATTTAATGTCCAAATGTGAAAATTAACGTTTAAATGTCAAAATTTGTTGTCCAAATGTAAAAATTAACATTTAAATGTGAAAATTTAATGTCCAAATGTCAAAATTAACGTTTAAATGTGAAAATTTAATGTCCAAATGTCAAAATTAACGTTTAAATGTCAAAATTTGATGTCAAAATGTCAAAATTAACGTTTAAATGTCAAAATTTGATGTCCAAATGTCAAAATTTAATGTCCAAATGTAAAAAATTAATGTCTAAATGTCAAAATTTAATGTCCAAGTGTCAAAATTAACGTTTAAATTCAAATTTTGATGTCCAAATGTCAAAATTAACATTTAAATGTCAAAATTTGATGTCCAAATGTCAAAATTTAATGTCCAAATGTAAAAAATTAATGTCCAAATGTCAAAATTTAATGTCCAAGTGTCAAAATTAACGTTTAAATTCAAATTTTGATGTCCAAATGTCAAAACTAACATTTAAATGTCAAAATTTGATGTCCAAATGTCAAAATTTGTTGTCCAAATGTAAAAATTAGCATTTAAGTATCAAAATTTAATGTCCAAATGTCAAAATTAACATTTAAATGTCAAAATTTGATGTCCAAATGTCAAAATTGACATTTAAATGTCAAAATTTGATGTCCAAATGTCAAAATTTAATGTCCAAATGTCAAAGTTTGATGTCCAAATGTGAAAATTAACGTTTAAATGTCAAAATTTGTTGTCCAAATGTAAAAATTAACATTTAAATATTAAAATTTGATGTCCAAATGTCAAAATTAACATTTAAATGTCAAAATTTGATGTCAAAATGTCAAAATTAACGTTTAAATGTCAAAATTTGATGTCCAAATGTCAATATTAACATTTAAATGTCAAAATTTGATGTCCAAATGTCAAAGTTTGATGTCCAAATGTGAAAATTAACGTTTAAATGTCAAAATTTGTTGTCCAAATGTAAAAATTAACATTTAAATGTCAAATTTTAATGTCCAAATGTCAAAATTAACGTTTAAATGTCAAAACTTGATGTCCAAATGTCAAAATTAACGTTTAAATGTCAAAATTTGATGTCCAAATGTAAAGATTTAATGTCCAAATGTCAAAATTAACGTTTAAATGTCAAAATTTGATGTCCAAATGTGAAAATTAACGTTTAAACGTCAAATTTGACGTTTTAAATATCAAATTTCATGTTTAAATGTAAAAATTTGACGTTTTAAATATTAAATTTCATGTTTTAAATGATTTAAAATTAGAAATGAAAATTAATATTTTTTTTTTAAATTTTGATCCGTTGATTGATTGATCTCCTTTTTTAAATACCTGAATAATATGTAAATCGGTTCCACAAATTCCCGCGTAAGCCACCTTAATTAAAACTTGATCATTTTTCGTAATTTCGGGAATTGCCACGTTTACAACTCTAACTGATTTTTTAATCGGATCAAATTGAACCGCTTCCATCTTTTCAATTAACAAGGCCGGTTTCTTTCTTCGAATAACAACTTTAACAAACAATATCTCGTTATAAACCCGACCGAATTGACCTTGTTATCTTTAAATTGTGTAACATTAATCGTTAAAAAGTCATTATTTTTAATGGAAACTAACTAAAAATTATTCCGTCATTATTTATTTTTAAATTTTAAAATAAGTTTATTATCTAAAATTAAATAATTTCAAATATTCATCAAAATAAATAACCATCAAAATATTTTTTTAAAATAAGATAAAATGAGTTTCGAATTGACACAATAAGCTTTTTTAAAGCTTTCAAAATTAATCCAAAATGAATTTTAATCTCCTCGAAGACGATAAAGTACCTTTAGCGATCAGCGAAGATATTTTACGTTACCTACAAGATGTAGACGCGAATCACGAAGATGAAGAAGGGATTTACGAGGGGAAATTTATTAATTTCACCGAGAACCAAATCAGGGAGATTCTCGAAGAGTTATTACAGAAATTCGAAAAGAGAGACAACGTATTAAAGAGGTTTACGAAGCGAGAGCTTCTTGTCACAATCAAAAAGATCTGATTGATTTAAAAACGATCTTTGAAGATTTCAATATAGGTTTTTATTTTTATTTTTTCCTCATTATAAAATATATACATACATTAGATTAGAATAAATATTTTGTTATTAAAGCCGGAGGATATTTTAGAATTTACAATCAGCCATTTTATGAGCTTCGCACCTACACATAATGATCACAATAAAAATGATTACTTCGATTAACAAAAAACTAATCGTAAATAAAATATAATTTAATCGCAAATAAAAACATTTATACTATCGTTTAAAAATTTTAAATTATTTTTTCTTGATTGGATTAAAAATGGCACAACTGGAAAATACATCTAACTCTCGCCTTCTTGTTCTTGTTCTTCTTCTTCTAACAGAAAAGAAATAAAATAAAAAACATGTCTGTATTTATCATAAATAAAAGATGAGAAATGAAATTATAATTGATAAATGTTGTTAAATTTAGGGAACGAAAAAATACCGTACAATACAGGATCGAAACTTGCAGGTTTGAACGCGCTCCAAGGTTCCGTTCGGGAGATGGGGCCCTATCTTGAAAACCCTTCGCTATTTTGACCGCAAAAATGAGGTCACGATCCGGGTTTACAAATCGATCGGGAAATTGCTTCCCAAGAGAACTACAGCATCTTGAAAATGAAGTGTCTGAAGAGGTTTTTTTGAAATATTTTAATAATGCCTTTAGCCATCACAATAAAATTTTGAGCGTTTGTGAACTCCGAAATGCTTCATCGTTTGACATCAACTTATATTTTCTCTTCTGAGAAAAAAGATTTTGCGCTAACTCGCTTAGTTTTTGAGTTAGAGGAAGCCAAAATTTAGGTATGACGTTTTGGGGTTGTTCCAATTCTTGCGCTACAACTCCATAAATATCAATTGTACGAAAAATTTTTTATAACAAAATATGTTCGGAATCGAATGTGGAATAACTCTTATTTAAGGTATTTTTCCCTAACTGGTTTAGTTTTTGAGATAGAGAAAGCCGAAGATGAGGTATGACGTTTTAGGGCTGTTCTAGTTTTTGAGCTACAATTTCATAAATATAGATTGTACGAAAAAATGTTTATAACAAAAGATGTTCGCAGTCAAATAGGGAATAACTTTTATTTGAAACATTTTTCGCTAACTCGCTTAATTTTAGACTTAGAGGTAGCCAAAATTTAAGTATGATGGAAATTTTGGGTTTTGAGGTTATTCCAGTTATTGGGCTACAATTCCATAAATATCAATTGAACGAAAAATTTTTTATAACAAAATATGTTCGGAATCGAATGTGGAATAACTCTTATTTAAAGTATTTTTCCCTAACTGGTTTAGTTTTTGAGGTAGAGGAAGCCGAAGTTGAGGTATGACGTTTTAGGGCTGTTCTAGTTTTTCGGCTACAACTTCATAAATATCGATTGGTCGAAAAAATGTTTATAACAAAAGATGTTCGCAGTCAAATAGAAAATAACTTTTATTTGAAACATTTTTCGCTAACTCGCCTAGTTTTAGACTTAGAGGAAGCCAAAATTTAAGTGTGATGGAAATTTTGGGTTTTGAGGTTATTCCAGTTATTGGGCTACAATTCCATAAATATCAATTGAACGAAAAATTTTTTATAACAAAATATGTTCGGAATCGAATGTGGAATAACTCTTATTTAAGGTATTTTTCCCTAACTGGTTTAGTTTTTGAGGTAGAGGAAGTCGAAGTTGAGGTATGACGTTTTAGGGCTGTTCTAGTTTTTGAGCTACAATTTCATAAATATCGATTGTACGAAAAAATGTTTATAACAAAAGATGTTCGCAGTCAAATAGGGAATAACTTTTATTTGAAACATTTTTCGCTAACTCGCTTAGTTTTAGACTTAGAGGTAGCCAAAATTTAAGTATGATGGAAATTTTGGGTTTTGAGGTTATTCCAGTTATTGGGCTACAATTCCATAAATATCAATTGTACGAAAAAATTTTTATGACAAAATATGTTCGGAATCGAATGTGGAATAACTCTTATTTAAAGTATTTTTCCCTAACTGGTTTAGTTTTTGAGGTAGAGGAAGCCGAAGTTGAGGTATGACGTTTTAGGGCTGTTCTAGTTTTTGAGCTACAATTTCATAAATATAGATTGTACGAAAAAATGTTTATAACAAAAGATGTTCGCAGTCAAATAGGGAATAACTTTTATTTGAAACATTTTTCGCTAACTCACTTAGTTTTAGAGTTAGAGGAAGCCAAAATTTGGGAATGACGTTTTGGGGTTGTTCCAGTTATTGGGCTACAACTCCATAAATATCAATTGTACGAAAAATTTTTTATAACAAAATATGTTCGGAATCGAATGTGGAATAACTCTTATTTAAAGTATTTTTCCCTAACTGGTTTAGTTTTTAAGGTAGAGGAAGCCGAAGATGAGGTATGACGTTTTAGGGCTGTTCTAGTTTTTGAGCTACAATTTCATAAATATAGATTGTACGAAAAAATGTTTATAACAAAAGATGTTCGCAGTCAAATAGGGAATAACTTTTATTTAAAATATTTTTTCGCTAACTCGCTTAGTTTTAGAGTTAGAGGAAGCCAAAATTTAGGTATGACGTTTTGGGGTTGTTCCAGTTATTGGGCTACAACTCCATAAATATTAATTGTACGAAAAATTTTTTATGATAAAATATGTTCGCAATCGAATGTGGAATAACTCTTATTTAAAGTATTTTTCCCTAACTGGTTTAGTTTTTGAGGTAGAGGAAGCCGAAGTTGAGGTATGACGTTTTCGGGCTGTTCTAGTTTTTCGGCTACAACTTCATAAATATCGATTGTACGAAAAAATGTTTATAACAAAAGATGTTCGCAGTCAAATAGGGAATAACTTTTATTTAAAATATTTTTTCGCTAACTCGCTTAGTTTTAGACTTAGAGGTAGCCAAAATTTAAGTATGATGGAAATTTTGGGTTTTGAGGTTATTCCAGTTATTGGGCTACAATTCCATAAATATCAATTGAACGAAAATTTTTTTATAACAAAATATGTTCGGAATCGAATGTGGAATAACTCTTATTTAAAGTATTTTTCCCTAACTGGTTTAGTTTTTGAAGTAGAGGAAGCCGAAGTTGAGGTATGCCGTTTTAGGGCTGTTCTAGTTTTTGAGCTACAACTTCATAAATATCGATTGTACGAAAAAATGTTTATAACAAAAGATGTTCGCAGTCAAATAGAGAATAACTTTTATTTGAAACATTTTTCGCTAACTCGCTTAGTTTTAGACTTAGAGGTAGCCAAAATTTAAGTATGATGGAAATTTTGAGTTTTGAGGTTATTCCAGTTATTGGGCTACAACTCCATAAATATCAATTGAACGAAAAATTTTTTATAACAAAATATGTTCGGAATCGAATGTGGAATAACTCTTATTTAAAGTATTTTTCCCTAACTGGTTTAGTTTTTGAGGTAGAGGAAGTCGAAGTTGAGGTATGACGTTTTAGGGCTGTTCTAGTTTTTGAGCTACAATTTCATAAATATCGATTGTACGAAAAAATGTTTATAACAAAAGATGTTCGCAGTCAAATAGGGAATAACTTTTATTTGAAACATTTTTCGTTAGCTTACTTAGTTTTTGAGTTAGAGGAAGCCAAAGTTGAGATATGTTGTTTTGATATGAATTTTTAAAACTTGACCAATTAGTAGATTGTAGTTTCGTTTCTGTAGAAAAAACTAAAATTCGTAGAAAATTCATTTCTGGTAAAAATAAAGATTAAGTTTTGATCTAAATCCTGATAAAATTTCTAATCTTGAGAATAATTAGTTTCTTAGAAATGAATTTTAAAAAATTGACTAGTTGCACGTAAGGTTAGTGGTAAGTATGTATACCAATATTTGCGAAAGGGTTAAAATATTTCAAAAAAACATATTCAGACACTTCATCTTCAAGAGGCTCTAGTTCTCTTAGGAAGCAATTTCGGATGAGTTCTGGGACATTCTGTATAAACTATTACAATAATACACTCTGCATCAAAATTAACGCACCACAAAAAAAAATCCCAAAATTCAAAGTTCATTTTCTCTCAAGTCACTATACTTCATTTAATAACTAGGAGGAGTAAATCTCAAAACCCCATTTACATAGGAAAAAGTAACTAAAAAAATACACTAAACATTTTTAGCGGCAAATTTGAATTCTAAACTTCAAACCAGTCACATTTATGTAACCCACAAAACACCAAGCGTTTGAGCGTAGTATTCTAGAACATACCTAATATCTCTATGGCCGTTTATCTATACGTACATTGTTCAAAATTTATCCAAAAGACGTTTCTTGTGTTGACGTATTATATCCAACAGATGACATCGTACCATACCTTCTTCGAACTTAATATTTTTTGATCGCAACCATTTGAGCACAACGAAAAAGCGAGAAACAAGTTGACAAATTAGGTAAAGCACCTAACCTCAAACGTTAAAAACAATAAACGACAAAAACCAATTTTTTCGTCTTCGTAAACTTGACTGCGGAGCGACCAATAATAGATCACTATTTTGGCGCGCAAAATTCAAATCACTCCTCCTAGTTATTAAATGAAGTATAGTCTAATTTAATTTTAGTTAGTATAACATTTAACAGAGTATAACATTTTTATTTAAACTTTAGTTTAAGACATGTACATGATGTGTAAGAAAGACATCGTTTTTTCATCGATTTTTGGAACACCTGGGGGCCGTTTCAAATGCACCATCTGATGACCACCATCATCAAAAGGTATTCCCAGTCTTTTCTTAGCCATTTCTTTTTTGAATCATGTGTTTATCTGTTTAATCAAAGAAACCGCGGTTTCTTAAAGATTAACTGACTAATTTATTGAAAAAGAGTACTGAAATAAAACGATTCTTTGATATCATTTAATTTGACAGTAAAGTAAGCCAAACAAAAATAAGACAAGAACAAAATTGTAATAAGTTACATAGCAACTGTCAAAAGTTACTAAAATTTTTAATAATTCCACCAAAAACTTATAAAATTTGTAAAAATTCCACCAAAGCTATCAAAATTTTTAATAATTCCACCAAAAACTTATAAAATTTGTAAAAATTCCACCAAAGCTATCAAAATTTTTAATAATTCCACCAAAAACTTATAAAATTTGTAAAAATTCCACCAAAGCTACCAAAATTTTTAATAATTCCACCAAAAACATAAAATTTGTAAAAATTCCACCAAAAACTCAATTTTTAAAAAAATATACTAAAATTAAGATTAATTTCGTCAAGAATTGATTAGATTCTTAAAAATTCCACAAAAATAAAAAAAGTAATAATAAAAATTCCACAAAAGTTAGTTAAATTGAATATAATTTCACCAAAAATTATTAAATTTGGAAAGAATTCTACTAAAAACTAAATTTTTTAAAAATTCCACCCAAAATCAATAAAATTTGTAAAAATTCAAAACTTACTATATTCATAAAAATTCCACCAAAGTTACCAACATTTTTAACAATTCCAAAAACGTACTAAATTTTTTTCAATTTTCCACCAAAGCTACAAAAATGTTGAATAATTCCATCAAAAACTTACTGATTTTTAAAAAATACCACCAAAAACTTACCAAATTCATAAAAATTCTACTAAAATTACCAATACTTTTAACAATTCCACCAAAAATGATTAAAATTAATAAAAATTCCACCAAAGTTATCAACTTTTTTAACAATTCCATCAAAAACATACTGAATTTTATAAAAATTCCACCAAAAAATTAATAAAATTGGAAAAATTTCACGAAAAACTTACTAAATTCGTAAAAATTCCATAAAAAAACACTGAATTTTTAAAAAATTCCATCAAAAATGAATAAAATTCGCAAAAATTCCACCAATATTTTATATTATTAAAATTTTTGATAATTCCACCAAAAACATACTGAATTTTTTAAAAATTCCACCAAAAACTTACTAAATTCATAAGAATTTTACCAAAAACACTGAATTTTTTTTTAAATTCCACCAAAAATTAATAAAATTGGAAAAATTTCACTAAAAATTTACTAAATTTGTAAAAATTCCATAAAAAAACACTGAATTTTTTAAAAATTCCACCAAAAACTTACTAAATTCATAAGAATTTTACCAAAAACACTGAATTTTTTTTAAATTCCACCAGAAATGAATAAAATTCGGAAAAATTCCACCAATGTTATCAAAATTTTTGATAATTCCACAAAAAATATACTGAATTTTTTAAAAATTCCACCAAAAATTAATACAATTTACAAAAATTCCCCCAAAAACTTACTAAATTCATAAGAATTTTACCAAAAACTTTGATTTTCTTTATTCCACCAGAAAGGAATAAAATTCGCAAAAATTCCACCAATGTTATCAAAATTTTTGATAATTCCACCAAAAACATACTGAATTTTTTAAGAATTCCACCAAAAACTTACTAAATTCATAAGAATTTTACCAAAAACACTGATTTTTTTTTTATTCCACCAGAAATGAATAAAATTCCCAAAAATTCCACCAATGTTATCAAAATTTTTGATAATTCCACCAAAAACATACGGAATTTTTTAAGAATTCCACCAAAAACTTACTAAATTCATAAGAATTTTACCAAAAACACTGAATTTTTTTTAAATTCCACCAGAAATGAATAAAATTCGGAAAAATTCCACCAATGTTATCAAAATTTTTGATAATTCCACCAAAAACATACTGAATTTTTTAAAAATTCCACCAAAAACTTACTAAGTTCATAAGAATTTTCCCAAAAACTCTGATTTTTTTTATTCCACCAGAAATGAATAAAATTCGCAAAAATTCCACCAATGTTATCAAAATTTTTTGATAATTCCAATAAAAACATACTGAATTTTTTAAGAATTCCACCAAAAACTCACTAAAATCATAAGAATTTTACCAAAAACACTGAATTTTTTTTTTATTCCACCAGAAATGAATAAAATTCGCAAAAATTCCACCAATGTTATCAAAATTTTTGATAATTCCACCAAAAACATACTGATTTTTTTAAAAATTCCATCAAAAACTTACTAAGTTCATAAGAATTTTACCAAAAACACTGGTGTTTTTTTATTCCACCAGAAATGAATAAAATTCCCAAAAATTCCACCAATGTTATCAAAATTTTTGATAATTCCACCAAAAACATACTGAATTTTTTAAGAATTCCACCAAAAACTTACTAAATTCATAAGAATTTTACCAAAAACACTGAATTTTTTTAAAATTCCACCAGAAATGAATAAAATTCCCAAAAATTCCACCAATGTTATCAAAATTTTTGATAATTCCACCAAAAACATACTGAATTTTTTAAAAATTCCACCAAAAACTTACTAAATTCATAAGAATTTTACCAAAAACACTGAATTTTTTTTTAAATTCCACCAGAAATGAATAAAATTCGGAAAAATTCCACCAATGTTATCAAAATTTTTGATAATTCCACCAAAAACATACTGATTTTTTTTTTTAATTCCACCAAAAATTTACTAAATTCATAAGAATTTTACCAAAAACACTGAATTTTTTTTTAATTCCACCAAAAATTAATAAAATTGGAAAAATTTCACTAAAAATTTACTAAATTCGTAAAAATTCCATAAAAAAACACTAAATTTTTTAAAAATTCCACCAAAAACTTACTAAATTCATAAGAATTTTACCAAAAACACTGAATTTTTTTAAAATTCCACCAGAAATGAATAAAATTCCCAAAAATTTCACCAATGTTATCAAAATTTTTGATAATTCCACAAAAAATATACTGAATTTTTTAAAAATTCCACCAAAAACTTACTAAATTCATAAGAATTTTACCAAAAACACTGAATTTTTTTAAAATTCCACCAGAAATGAATAAAATTCCCAAAAATTTCACCAATGTTATCAAAATTTTTGATAATTCCACCAAAAACATACTGAATTTTTTTTAAATTCCACCAAAAACTTACTAAATTCATAAGAATTTTACCAAAAACACTGAATTTTTTTTAAATTCCACCAGAAATGAATAAAATTCGCAAAAATTCCACCAATGTTATCAAAATTTTTGATAATTCCACCAAAAACATACTGAATTTTTTAAAAATTCCACCAAAAACTTACTAAATTCATAAGAATTTTACCAAAAACACTGAATTTTTTTAAAATTCCACCAGAAATGAATAAAATTAGCAAAAATTCCACCAATGTTATCAAAATTTTTGATAATTCCACCAAAAACATACTGAATTTTTTAAAAATTTCACCAAAAACTTACTAAATTCATAAGAATTTTACCAAAAACACTGAATTTTTTTTTAATTCCACCAAAAATTAATAAAATTGGAAAAATTTCACTAAAAATTTACTAAATTCGTCAAAATTCCATAAAAAAACACTGAATTTTTTAAAAATTCCACCAAAAACTTACTAAATTCATAAGAATTTTACCAAAAACACTGAATTTTTTTAAAATTCCACCAGAAATGAATAAAATTCGGAAAAATTCCACCAAAGCTATTAAAATATTTAACAACTACACCCAAAACTTACTGATTTTTTTTTTATTCCACCAAAAACTTACAAAAATCCTAAAAATTACACCGAAATTGTCAACATTTTTAACAATTCTACCAAAAACTTGCCAAATTTTTTAAAAATTCCACCAAAATGTCCAAATTCTTTTAAAATTCCACCAAAAATCAATCAAATTAGAAACAATTTTATTAAAAATTAACTAAAACCTTGAAAATTCAAAACTTAGTAAATTCATAAAAATTCCACCAAAGTTACTAAAACTTTTAATAATTCTACCAAAAATAATGAATTTTTTAAAAATTCCACCAAAAAACTTATAAAATTTGTAAAAATTCCACCAAAAATTTACCAATTTTTTTAAAAATTCCACCAAAAACTTACTAAATTCTACATTACAAAAAAAAACTAAAATTAAATTAGACCAGTGACTTGAGAGAAAATGAACTTTGAATTTTGGGATTTTTTTTTTTGTGGTGCGTTAATTTTGGAGTGTACTTTACGATTACCAGTTATTACTATTATCTTTAAAAAACATATCCGAAAAATAAAGAAATACTATCTCTATTACTAACATTCTAAACATAATAAAAATCAGCTACAAATTTTTTAACACTAAAATACAGGGTGTCCCACCGAAGTGGACTGGTCGAAATATCTTGGAAAGTACAAATCCGATGACATTTTGAAAATATTTTCAGTGATCCACGACTTCCAGTTATATCAAAAGGGGTTAAGGAATTATTTTATTCGAACGTAATATTTATTTTTAATTTAAAGATAATTTTGTTTGAAACATTTTTTTCTGCCACTTGTAGTTTCAGAAACCTAAAGAGTTATGAAAAATAATTTTTTTCTCTGAAATTACAAACGATAGAGAAAAATGTTTCAAGTAAAATTATCTTCAAATTAACCAACCTAACGAAAAATAAATATTGCGTTCGAAAATAAAAATTCCTTAACCGGAAGTTATAGATAACCGAAAATGTTTTCAAAATATAGTTTAGTACGTACCAAATATCTGTATAAAATTTCAAATTTATTGGACGAGATATTTCAACCGGTCCACTTCGGCGGGACACCTGTATATGTAGGTTAGCACAATTTACCTGCGTTCCTGGAGAATCTTTGGCGGTTCAGATCATAGGAAGCAATCGATTGACCCTTAAATCAAACAAAATTAAAAATGTGTAAGTATAAAATATGTTTAAATTTAAACATTTATAACTAACAATAAGATACAAGTAACTTAAAATTACTTCGTAGTTATAAAATATGATTATATGGATATAAATCTACTTACAATATCCTCTTTAAATTCATTGATAAGGTTTTCTAACTCAGCTTCGAAAAGCTGCTCACGAAGGCAGTCGTTGCTATAAGCATCTAAAAAAATATTAAATAAAATTTTTTTATCGTAAATAGTCATAGTAAAATGATTAACATTTAACATTCCCCTCATTTATGTTTTAAATACAGTTCTAAATTAACTTACCCATGTTAAAGTCTTCGTTGTTAGCCATTTTTACTATTAAAAAACAAGAAATCAAGGCTTTTTTTTAAGATTAAAAACTTGGCATGGGGATTTTCAGTTAGAAAGTATATCAAAATAAAAACGACTTGCATTTCTAATTAATATTTTAAAAGAATATAGTATACAGGAAATTAATGGTTAAAAATGATTACTATTGTTTATTTATTCATTAAATGATTGTTGTTTTATTATTAGATAAATGCTATTTGGGTTGCCCGCACATTTATATTTATTCATAAAAGAACAATAAACGTGTTTCTATTTGTGATGTACAGTGATACAAAAAAGTCTTAAGAACTAAAAAAAATTTACCAACTTTGAAAATTTTTTTAATTTTTTTGACAACACTTAGAATAAATCGGTCTTTTTTCATTAAAACTAGAATGTTTTGAGTTTCAGTTAGAAAAAGAATCAAGGCAAAATCTTTAAAAATGAATTTTTGGCGAATTTTTAAAGTTGATCGATTTTCTAAAGGTTGGTTAGAAGTTTCCAAATTTTTTACCAACTTTGAAATTTTTTTAAATTCTTTTGACAACATTTAGAATAAAACGGTATTTTTCAATTAAAATTAAAATGTTTTAAGTTTCATTTAGAAAAAAATCAAATCAAAATCTTTAAAAATGAATTTTTGGTGAATTTTTAAAGTTGATCGACTTTCTAAAGTTAGGTTAGAAGAGTCAAAAATTTTTACAAACTTTGAAAAATTCTTTAATTTTTTTGACAACATTTAGAATAAAACGGTCTTTTTCAATTAAAATTAGAATATTTTAAGTTTCATTTAGAAAAAAATCAAATCAAAATCTTTAAAAATGAATTTTTGGTGAATTTTTAAAGTTGATCGATTTTCTAAAGGTTAGTTAGAAGTTTCCAAATTTTTTACCAACTTTGAAATTTTTTTTAATTTTTTTGACAACATTTAGAATAAAACGGTCTTTTTCAATTAAAATTAGAATATTTTAAGTTTCATTTAGAAAAAAATCAAATCAAAATCTTTAAAAATGAATTTTTGATGAATTTTTAAAGTTGGTTTTCTTAAGTTAAGTGTCAAAAATTTTCTACCAACTTTGAAAAATTTTTTAATTTTTTTGGTAATATTTAGAAAAAATCTGTTGGTTTTATTAAAAAATAGATATCTTAATCTATCCATATTTACATTTTCATTCTTTAATTTTCATAAATAAACTCTGTGGGATTTTTTAAAATTGGTCACAAATTTCGAGGTTATGTTCGGTTAAAAAACATTTTAATTTTTTTGGTAATATTTAGAATAAAACGGCTTTTTGCAATTAAAACTACAACGTTTTAAGTTTCATTTAGGAAAAAAATTAAATCAAAATGTTGAAAAATGAATTTTTAATGAATTTTTAAAGTTTATTTTCTTAAGTTAAAAAGTGTCAAAATTTTTTTCTAACTTTGAAAATTTTTTAAATCTTTTTGGCAACATTTATAATAAACCGGCTTTTCAAAATCAAAACTAGAATGTTTTAAGTTTCATTTAGAAAAAAAATGAAATCAAAATCTTTAAAAATGAATTTTTGGCGAATTTTTAAAGTTGATCGACTTTCTAAAGTTAGGTTAGAAGAGTCAAAAATTTTTACAAACTTTGAAAAATTCTTTAATTTTTTTGACAACATTTAGAATAAAACGGTCTTTTTCAATTAAAATTAGAATATTTTAAGTTTCATTTAGAAAAAAATCAAATCAAAATCTTTAAAAATGAATTTTTGGTGAATTTTTAAAGTTGATCGATTTTCTAAAGGTTGGTTAGAAGTTTCCAAATTTTTTACCAACTTTGAAATTTTTTTTAAATTTTTTGACAACATTTAGAATAAAACGGTATTTTTCAATTAAAATTAAAATGTTTTAAGTTTCATTTAGAAAAAGAATCAAATCAAAATCTTTAAAAATGAATTAATGATGAATTTTTAAAGTTGGTTTTCTTAAGTTAAGTGTCAAAAATTTTCTACCAACTTTGAAAAATTTTTTAATTTTTTTGGTAATATTTAGAAAAAATCTGTTGGTTTTATTAAAAAATAGATATTTTAATCTATCCATATTTACATTTTCATTCTTTAATTTTCATAAATAAACTCTGTGGGATTTTTTAAAATTGGTCACAAATTTCGAGGTTATGTTCGGTTAAAAAACATTTTAATTTTTTTGGTAATATTTAGAATAAAACGGCTTTTTGCAATTAAAACTACAACGTTTTAAGTTTCATTTAGGAAAAAAATTAAATCAAAATGTTTAAAAATGAATTTTTAATGAATTTTTAAAGTTTATTTTCTTAAGTTAAAAAGTGTCAAAATTTTTTTCTAACTTTGAAAATTTTTTAAATTTTTTTGGCAACATTTATAATAAACCGGCTTTTCAAAATCAAAACTAGAATGTTTTAAGTTTCATTTAGAAAAAAAATGAAATCAAAATTTTTAAAAATGAATTTTTAACGAATTTTTAAAATTGATCGATTTTCTAAAGTTAGGTTAGAAGAGTCAAAAATTTTTACAAACTTTGAAAAATTCTTTAATTTTTTTGACAACATTTAGAATAAAACGGTCTTTTTCAATTAAAATTAGAATATTTTAAGTTTCATTTAGAAAAAAATCAAATCAAAATCTTTAAAAATGAATTTTTGGTGAATTTTTAAAGTTGATCGATTTTCTAAAGGTTGTTTAGAAGTTTCCAAATTTTTTACCAACTTTGAAATTTTTTTTTAATTTTTTTGACAACATTTAGAATAAAACGGTATTTTTCAATTAAAATTAAAATGTTTTAAGTTTCATTTAGAAAAAGAATCAAATCAAAATCTTTAAAAATGAATTTTTGATGAATTTTTAAAGTTGGTTTTCTTAAGTTAAGTGTCAAAAATTTTCTACCAACTTTGAAAATTTTTTTAATTTTTTTGGTAATATTTAGAAAAAATTTGTTGGTTTTATTAAAAAATAGATATTTTAATCTATCCATATTTACATTTTCATTCTTTAATTTTCATAAATAAACTCTGTGGGATTTTTTAAAATTGGTCACAAATTTCGAGGTTATGTTCGGTTAAAAAACATTTTAATTTTTTTGGTAATATTTAGAATAAAACGGCTTTTTGCAATTAAAACTACAACGTTTTAAGTTTCATTTAGGAAAAAAATTAATTCAAAATGTTTAAAAATGAATTTTTAATGAATTTTTAAAGTTTATTTTCTTAAGTTAAAAAGTGTCAAAATTTTTTTCTAACTTTGAAAATTTTTTAAATTTTTTTGGCAACATTTATAATAAACCGGCTTTTCAAAATCAAAACTAGAATGTTTTAAGTTTCATTTAGAAAAAAAATGAAATCAAAATCTTTAAAAATGAATTTTTGGTGAATTTTTTAAAAAATGGTTAATTTTCTAACCTAAAAAATTTTTAACAACTGAAATTTTTTTTAATTTTTTTGACAGCACTTGGAATAAAATGATCTTTTCTAATCAAAATTAGAATGTTTTAAGTTTCATTTAGAAAAAAAAATCAAATCGAAATCTTTAAAAATGAATTTTTAACGAATTTTTAAAATTGATCGATTTTCTTAAGTTAGAACTGTCAAAAATTTTGGTCACATTTAAGAATTTTTTCTAATTTTTTGATACTAATTAGAGAAAATCCGTCTTTTTTAGATTAAAATAGAATGTTTTAGATTTAATTTAATACAAGAATCATGTTTTTATTCCTATAAATAAAGTCTGTACGCTTCTTTTAAGGTGCATGAAATTTTGGAAAAGTTAGGTTATGTTCATAAACATTCTTATCTTTAATAATTTTTTCTAATTTCTTTAATACTAGTATGTAATAAAGTTGTAAAGGAGTTTTTTTAAACTCATCTTTTACTAAATTAATGAATAAAATTAGAACATTTTATACGAAATTGGGCGAAATTTTAGACGAAATTCGAAAATTTTTTAAAATTTTAGACAAGATTTCACAATTTTAAGTTAAAGTATGTTATTTTTTTAATGAAATTTGAAAAATTTTGATGAAATTAAACGAAATTCAATAATTTTAGACAATTTTATACGAAATTTGGTGAAATTTTAAACGAAATTCGAAAATTTTTTAAAATTTTAGACAAAATTTCACAATTTTAAGTTAAAGTATGTTCTTTCTTTAATGAAATTTGAAAAATTTAGATGAAATTAAACGAAATTCAATAATTTTAGACAATTTTATACGAAATTGGGTGAAATTTTAAACGAAATTCGAAAAATTTTTAAAATTTTAGACGAAATTTCACAATTTTAAGTTAAAGTATGTTATTTTTTTAATGAAATTTGAAAAATTTAGATGAAATTAAACGAAATTCAATAATTTTAACCTATAAATCATTTTAGTTAATATTAAAAAAGACATTTTAATCTATTATTATCCAAAAAATCGTTTCTTAATCTTTAAAAATAAAGTCTGGATGATTTTTTAAAATTTGCTAATTTTGACGTTTAAGGTTAGTTTTGGCGTTTTAAAGTTAGGTGAAAATGTAGACGTTTAGAAAAAAATTTATTTCTTAAAATTTTTATAATCTAACCTATAAATCATTTTAGTTAATATTAAAAAAGACATTTTAATCTATTATTATCCAAAAAATCTTTTCTTAATCTTTAAAAATAAAGTCTGGATGATTTTTTAAAATTTGCTAATTTTGACGTTTAAGGTTAGTTTTGATATTTTAAAGTTAGGTGAAAATGTAGACGTTTAGAAAAAAATTTATTTCTTAAAATTTTTATAATCTAACCTATAAATCATTTTAGTTAATATTAAAAAAGACATTTTAATCTATTATTATCCAAAAAATCGTTTCTTAATCTTTAAAAATAAAGTCTGGGTGATTTTTTAAAATTTGCTAATTTTGACGTTTAAGGTTAGTTTTGACATTTTAAAGTTAGGTGAAAATGTAGACGTTTAGAAAAAAATTTATTTCTTAAAATTTTTATAATCTAACCTATAAATCATTTTAGTTAATATTAAAAAAGACATTTTAATCTATTATTATCCAAAAAATCTTTTCTTAATCTTTAAAAATAAAGTCTGGATGATTTTTTAAAATTTGCTAATTTTGACGTTTAAGGTTAGTTTTGATATTTTAAAGTTAGGTGAAAATGTAGACGTTTAGAAAAAAATTTATTTCTTAAAATTTTTATAATCTAACCTATAAATCATTTTAGTTAATATTAAAAAAGACATTTTAATCTATTATTATCCAAAAAATCGTTTCTTAATCTTTAAAAATAAAGTCTGGGTGATTTTTTAAAATTTGCTAATTTTGACGTTTAAGGTTAGTTTTGACATTTTAAAGTTAGGTGAAAATGTAGACGTTTAGAAAAAAATTTATTTCTTAAAATTTTTATAATCTAACCTATAAATCATTTTAGTTAATATTAAAAAAGACATTTTAATCTATTATTATCCAAAAAATCTTTTCTTAATCTTTAAAAATAAAGTCTGGGTGATTTTTTAAAATTTGCTAATTTTGACGTTTAAGGTTAGTTTTGACGTTTTAAAGTTAGGTGAAAATGTAGACGTTTAGAAAAAAAATTATTTCTTAAAATTTTTATAATCTAACCTATAAATCATTTTAGTTAATATTAAAAAAGACATTTTAATCTATTATTATCCAAAAAATCTTTTCTTAATCTTTAAAAATAAAGTCTGGGTGATTTTTTAAAATTTGCTAATTTTGACGTTTAAGGTTAGTTTTGACGTTTTAAAGTTAGGTGAAAATGTAGACGTTTAGAAAAAAATTTATTTCTTAAAATTTTTATAATCTAACCTATAAATCATTTTAGTTAATATTAAAAAAGACATTTTAATCTATTATTATCCAAAAAATCGTTTCTTAATCTTTAAAAATAAAGTCTGGATGATTTTTTAAAATTTGCTAATTTTGACGTTTAAGGTTAGTTTTGACATTTTAAAGTTAGGTGAAAATGTAGACGTTTAGAAAAAAATTTATTTCTTAAAATTTTTATAATCTAACCTATAAATCATTTTAGTTAATATTAAAAAAGACATTTTAATCTATTATTATTCAAAAAATCTTTTCTTAATCTTTAAAAATATAGTCTGGGTGATTTTTTAAAATTTGCTAATTTTGACGTTTAAGGTTAGTTTTGACATTTTAAAGTTAGGTGAAAATGTAGACGTTTAGAAAAAAATTTATTTCTTAAAATTTTTATAATCTAACCTATAAATCATTTTAGTTAATATTAAAAAAGACATTTTAATCTATTATTATCCAAAAAATCGTTTCTTAATCTTTAAAAATAAAGTCTGGGTGATTTTTTAAAATTTGCTAATTTTGACGTTTAAGGTTAGTTTTGACGTTTTAAAGTTAGGTGAAAATGTAGACGTTTAGAAAAAAATTTATTTCTTAAAATTTTTATAATCTAACCTATAAATCATTTTAGTTAATATTAAAAAAGACATTTTAATCTATTATTATCCAAAAAATCTTTTCTTAATTTTTAAAAATAAAGTCTGGGTGATTTTTTAAAATCTGCTAATTTTGACGTTTAAGGTTAGTTTTGACGTTTTAAAGTTTGGTGAAAATGTAGACGTTTAGAAAAAAATTTATTTCTTAAAATTTTTATAATCTAACCTATAAATCATTTTAGTTAATATTAAAAAAGACATTTTAATCTATTATTATCCAAAAAATCTTTTCTTAATCTTTAAAAATAAAGTCTGGATGATTTTTTAAAATTTGCTAATTTTGACGTTTAAGGTTAGTTTTGACGTTTTAAAGTTAGGTGAAAATGTAGACGTTTAGAAAAAAATTTATTTCTTAAAATTTTTATAATCTAACCTATAAATCATTTTAGGTAATATTAAAAAAGACATTTTAATCTATTATTATCCAAAAAATCGTTTCTTAATCTTTAAAAATAAAGTCTGGGTGATTTTTTAAAATTTGCTAATTTTGACGTTTAAGGTTAGTTTTGACGTTTTAAAGTTAGGTGAAAATGTAGACGTTTAGAAAAAAATTTATTTCTTAAAATTTTTATAATCTAACCTATAAATCATTTTAGGTAATATTAAAAAAGACATTTTAATCTATTATTATCCAAAAAATCGTTTCTTAATCTTTAAAAATAAAGTCTGGGTGATTTTTTAAAATTTGCTAATTTTGACGTTTAAGGTTAGTTTTGACGTTTTAAAGTTAGGTGAAAATGTAGACGTTTAGAAAAAAATTTATTTCTTAAAATTTTTATAATCTAACCTATAAATCATTTTAGGTAATATTAAAAAAGACATTTTAATCTATTATTATCCAAAAAATCGTTTCTTAATCTTTAAAAATAAAGTCTGGGTGATTTTTTAAAATTTGCTAATTTTGACGTTTAAGGTTAGTTTTGACGTTTTAAAGTTAGGTGAAAATGTAGACGTTTAGAAAAAAATTTATTTCTTAAAATTTTTATAATCTAACCTATAAATCATTTTAGTTAATATTAAAAAAGACATTTTAATCTATTATTATCCAAAAAATCGTTTCTTAATCTTTAAAAATAAAGTCTGGGTGATTTTTTAAAATTTGCAAATTTTGACGTTTAAGGTTAGTTTTGACGTTTTAAAGTTAGGTGAAAATGTAGACGTTTAGAAAAAAATTTATTTCTTAAAATTTTTATAATCTAACCTATAAATCATTTTAGTTAATATTAAAAAAGACATTTTAATCTATTATTATCCAAAAAATTTTTTCTTAATCTTTAAAAATAAAGTCTGGATGATTTTTTAAAATTTGCTAATTTTGACGTTTAAGGTTAGTTTTGACGTTTTAAAGTTAGGTGAAAATGTAGACGTTTAGAAAAAAATTTATTTCTTAAAATTTTTATAATCTAACCTATAAATCATTTTAGTTAATATTAAAAAAGACATTTTAATCTATTATTATCCAAAAAATCGTTTCTTAATCTTTAAAAATAAAGTCTGGGTGATTTTTTAAAATTTGCTAATTTTGACGTTTAAGGTTAGTTTTGACGTTTTAAAGTTAGGTGAAAATGTAGACGTTTAGAAAAAAATTTATTTCTTAAAATTTTTATAATCTAACCTATAAATCATTTTAGTTAATATTAAAAAAGACATTTTAATCTATTATTATCCAAAAAATCGTTTCTTAATTTTTAAAAATAAAGTCTGGGTGATTTTTTAAAATTTGCTAATTTTGACGTTTAAGGTTAGTTTTGACTTTTTAAAGTTAGGTGAAAATGTAGACGTTTAGAAAAAAATTTATTTCTTAAAATTTTTATAATCTAACCTATAAATCATTTTAGTTAATATTAAAAAAGACATTTTAATCTATTGTTATCCAAAAAATCTTTTCTTAATCTTTAAAAATAAAGTCTGGATGATTTTTTAAAATTTGCTAATTTTGACGTTTAAGGTTAGTTTTGACCTTTTAAAGTTAGGTGAAAATGTAGACGTTTAGAAAAAAAATTATTTCTTAAAATTTTTATAATCTAACCTATAAATCATTTTAGTTAATATTAAAAAAGACATTTTAATCTATTATTATCCAAAAAATCTTTTCTTAATTTTTAAAAATAAAGTCTGGGTGATTTTTTAAAATTTGCTAATTTTGACGTTTAAGGTTAGTTTTGACGTTTTAAAGTTAGGTGAAAATGTAGATGTTTAGAAAAAAATTTATTTCTTAAAATTTTTATAATCTAACCTATAAATCATTTTAGTTAATATTAAAAAAGACATTTTAATCTATTATTATCCAAAAAATCGTTTCTTAATCTTTAAAAATAAGGTCTGGGTGATTTTTTAAAATTTGCTAATTTTGACGTTTAAGGTTAGTTTTGACGTTTTAAAGTTAGGTGAAAATGTAGACGTTTAGAAAAAAATTTATTTCTTAAAATTTTTATAATCTAACCTATAAATCATTTTAGTTAATATTAAAAAAGACATTTTAATCTATTATTATCCAAAAAATCGTTTCTTAATCTTTAAAAATAAAGTCTGGGTGATTTTTTAAAATTTGCTAATTTTGACGTTTAAGGTTAGTTTTGACGTTTTAAAGTTAGGTGAAAATGTAGACGTTTAGAAAAAAATTTATTTCTTAAAATTTTTATAATCTAACCTATAAATCATTTTAGTTAATATTAAAAAAGACATTTTAATCTATTATTATCCAAAAAATCGTTTCTTAATTTTTAAAAATAAAGTCTGGGTGATTTTTTAAAATTTGCTAATTTTGACGTTTAAGGTTAGTTTTGACGTTTTAAAGTTAGGTGAAAATGTAGACGTTTAGAAAAAAATTTATTCCTTAAAATTTTTATAATCTAACCTATAAATCATTTTAGTTAATATTAAAAAAGACATTTTAATCTATTATTATCCAAAAAATCTTTTCTTAATTTTTAAAAATAAAGTCTGGGTGATTTTTTAAAATTTGCCAATTTTGACGTTTAAGGTTAGTTTTGACGTTTTAAAGTTAGGTGAAAATGTAGACGTTTAGAAAAAAATTTATTTCTTAAAATTTTTATAATCTAACCTATAAATCATTTTAGTTAATATTAAAAAAGACATTTTAATCTATTATTATCCAAAAAATCTTTTCTTAATTTTTAAAAATAAAGTCTGGGTGATTTTTTAAAATTTGCTAATTTTGACGTTTAAGGTTAGTTTTGACGTTTTAAAGTTAGGTGAAAATGTAGACGTTTAGAAAAAAATTTTTTTCTTAAAATTTTTATAATCTAACCTATAAATCATTTTAGTTAATATTAAAAAAGACATTTTAATCTATTATTATCCAAAAAATCTTTTCTTAATCTTTAAAAATAAAGTCTGGGTGATTTTTTAAAATTTGCTAATTTTGACGTTTAAGGTTAGTTTTGACGTTTTAAAGTTAGGTGAAAATTATAACTTACAGGTATTTTTGTTGGAAATCGATTACGAATAGCTAAAACTTCTTCTTTTCTTACATTTAAAAAAAATTTTTTGTTCTAAATAAATTAATGACAGTTTCGCATTGACACAATAAGCTTTTTTAAAGCTTTCAAAATTAATCCAAAATGAATTTCAATCTTCTCGAAGACGATAAAGTACCTTTAGCGATTAGCGAAGATATTTTACGTTACCTACAAGATGTAGACGCGAATCACGAAGGTGAAGAAGGGATTTACGACGGGAAATTTACTAATTTCACCGAGAACCAAATCAGGGAGATTCTCGAAGAGTTATTACAGAAATTCGAAAAGAGACAACGTATTAAAGAGGTTTACGAAGCGAGAGCTTCTTGTCACAATCAAAAAGATCTGATTGATTTAAAAACGATCTTTGAAGATTTCAATATAGGTTTTTATTTTTATTTTTTCCTTCATTATAAAATACATACATTAGATTAGAATAAATATACAATATTTTACAAAATTAATTTAATTTATTATTTTTTTTTTATTTTATTTTAAAGATGAAGAGATGTACGAGGCTTTAACATTTCGCGAAACACTTGTAATATCTAAAATTTTTAATGGGGAAACAATTCCGGTTGGTGGATTGTGTTTGGACGTGCAAAAAGCTTTAGGTAAGCAAACGACCGAAAGAAATCATTGCGATGATATTGAAATACGTCTACAGAGGATTTTTAAAAAGGAACATAAACAAACCGTTGTTTGCGATGAAACCAGAGATTTAAAATCGACGGAAATAAATGTTGAAACAAATTCCGATTCGTGTAATCTTGAAGATGGTTTAGAAAAACAATCTGAGAGGAATTTGAGCAAGTTTTTAATTCACGTTCGATCGCAATTTGATGTAAACGGGGCAAATGCTGGTTCTTGTATAACAAGTTGGGTTGATAGGAAATTTCATACTTTGGAGGAACTTAGAAAAGAGTTTTGCGTCGAAAAAAATAATGATTGTAATAAAAATAATGATTATAATAAAAATAATGATGATAAAAATAAAGATGATAAAAATAATGATGATAAAAATAAAGATTATAAAAATAAAGATGATAAAAATAAAGATTATCAAAATAAAGATGATAAAAATAATGATGATAAAAATAAAGATGATAAAAATAAAGATTATAAAAATAAAGATGATAAAAATAATGATGATAAAAATAAAGATGATAAAAATAAAGATTATAAAAATAATGTTGATAAAAATAATGATGATAAAAATAAAAATAGTACAAATAACAAAGAAAATAAAAATAATGAAAAAGATTTATACGTTGGGATGGTTAAAAATTATTATTACATTAAACACACTTCAAAAATTGAAAATTTCGACGATAGGAAGTTTTATAGTTTTTGTAAAACGAGCAAATTTATTTCCGAAGGGGCTAATTTCGTTTTATTAAGATATCTGGCTATTACCAAGTACATCGGGACTTTTGAACTCTCCGCAATGTATATAAACGGAGATATGTGTCGAAATATTTATGTAAGTTTTTTTTTATTTCAGTTTCAATTTCAATTTCAGTTGTAATTTCAATTTCAGTTGTAATTTCAATTTCAGTTGTAATTTCAATTTCAGTTGTAATTTAAATTCAATTGTAATTTAAATTATTTACCAATATTTTTCATTTTTCTTAAAGTTTTTAATTTAAATTAAATTTAGGAATGTACCGGACCGGAAAGTGAGATAATAAACGACACAAAATTGGACATTTGTAAAATAAACCGAACGATAATTGAAGAATGCGGAATCGAACATAAATGTTACACCGTTTTAACCTTACAAGGTCAATTAATTCATCAAAAATGGGAAGGAACCGAGTACATCTTACAAATAAATCCGTTTGCGAAGGTATCGAATGAAAAACCGACCGGAAACGAACAAGTCTTATTGAAACACACGTGGGAGGGCGACATGCAACTCTTCTCGCATTATTTAGACGAAAAAGTTAAAGCCGAGATGCGTATTAAATCGTACATGCTCGATCATCCGGAATTTAAAGGGATAATAATCGATTATATCAACGCGATTTTGTTATTAAAGCCGGAGGATATTTTAGAATTTACAATGAGCCATTTTATGAGCTTCGCGCCTACGCATATGCCGAAAAATGATTATTTCGATTAACAAAATTATTAACAAAAAAAAAAAATAATCATAAATAAAATATTTAATTCTAAATAAAAATATATTGATTGAAAATGTAAAATTATTTTTTCTTGATTGGATTGCAAACGGCACAAGTGGAAACGTCCTGATCTTGAGGTAAACACATTTTGTGAAACGAATGCGTACAATAGTAAAGTATGATGTCGTTGGAACGGTTGCAATCTTTGGAAATTATCGGCCTTCGACAGCCACAACACACCATCTCTTCGTTTATGTTTATTCCTTTTTGTTGGCGAATTACTAATTTGTTATGTAATTCGAAATAATCCGATGATAGGATTTTCTTACATCCTTCTTTAATCGCTAACTGAAATTTAAAAAAGGACAAAATTAAATTAATATTTTCGCGTTGATTTTAAAATTTGAAATTTTTTAAGAATTTGTGTAAACTTTCATTTATATTCTCCGTTTAGAGACCTTAAAAGAGGTTAGTTATATTTAAAGAGTAAGTTTTAGAATACCAAAGCTTGTGATTCATATCTACAGTGCATCTAAAAATTTATATCAGAGAAAATTCAGATATTCCTTCATTACTTAATCCTTTTAGTGGCAGGCGAAATCGAAGTGATTTTACACGATTTTACTAAAGTTTGGAAAAAGGCTCATAAAAACCAAACAAAAAACAGTATTCACACAATTCACAAAGCAGAGTTATGGAGAGACTAGATATAGAAGTATTTATCTTATTTTGAGATAGAATTCTGGTAAAACGATGCAAAGTGTGAGCCGATATAACGACCCAATATTCGCCGGTGGTCAATAAACGCCAAAATGGTCATTTTTTAGTTAGCAGCACCGTTGAGTAGCATTTTTAAATCTGCATGCAACAGTTAAAGCGGTATACCCGCAAACAAACTTCATTCGCTATAAAATTGGTTTAAAGTTTGCGTAAAAGCCATTTAAGATTCATTATGTCAATCGTTTTTTGGGTTTTCTGAAAAATTAGGTTAATGGCGTTTATGCCGTTTTGGCTTGGCAGCGTCGATATGTTATTTAAATTTATTCCTCTTTGACGTTTTGACACCTTCTTTTAGTTGAATTAATTCCTTTGTGAGAACGGTGCTTCTTATAAATGCATCTCTGTTATCTTTCGACATGCGTATTTATACATTTTAACACCTTGGTGACTAGTGAAGAGTTAAGTCTGCTTCTCATTAGTCCCACGCAGCACAGCACAACGTGGATGCAACAAATTGTAAATTTCAAACGTCAATGGCGTTTTGATTCAATTGAAATTTGCACAAATAAGCATAATTCTTCTTCATCTTTGAAAGATGTGCTTGTATTAAGCCGGCTACTCACTATGTGGTACTTTTTACTCCCCTAAAAATAATTTGTGGTCGAAAAGTTAAAGATTACAGTCAACAAATTTGCTAAAATATGCTCTATACCTTTATGTAAAAGAACCACATGAAGATCATTAGCTTGTTCAAGTAAAATTCCAAAAAAATACGTTACATAATAGATTTAAAAATGGAAAAGAAATTAAGAGAGTAACCAGTTTTATTAAGCCGTTACTTACCAAAGAAAATAAACGGCATCGAATAGAGTTTTGTTTAAATTTTGTATTGCCGACGGGAAATTTTGAGGATTTACTAAACTATATTCACATTAACGAAAAATGGTTTTATTTAGCCAAAACAAAAAAAAGTTTTTATGTCACTCTGGAAGAAGAAATGCCGCATAGAACTTGTAAAAGTAAAAGGTTCATTACAAAAGTAATGTTCATGGCGGCAGTTGCACGTCCACGTTGGGATTTTCACAAAAAAAAAATATGACGGAAAAATAGAGATATGGCCATTTATAAACTCTTTACCAGCCAAAAGAAATAGCAAAAATTAGACTTAGGGAACACTAGTAACCAAAGCTGTAGAAAGTGTCAATAAAGAGGAAGTAAAAAAAAATGATTTTGAATAAATTGATTCCAGTAATACAGGAGAAATGGCCTGTTGGTTCAAAAAAAAACATACAATATTTATTCAGTAAGATAATGCAAAACCGCATTTGTATACTGACGATCCAACATTAATCCAAGCTTTCTGTAGAGATGGTTGAAATATTCAACTGATATCTCAACCACCGAATAGCCCCGATTTAAGTGCCTTGGGTTTAGGTTTTTTTTAGTTCATAAATTATTTTGTGTTTTCATTTAAAATCAATAAACTGTTGTACATAAAATTCTTCTGTTTCTGATTCGCCTTAAAATAAATAAATAAATAAAATGTAGCAACTATTTTCGGACAGAGGAAGTATAAAATAATCCATGAAAAATATAATCAATTATTTGACATTGTGCGAATTCTATTATCTAAAATAAATACCAAATTTCGCCTTTGTATTGAGCCACATGAGCTGTAATCTGTACAAAGTCGCATACATCAGAACGTAGGTTAAGGTTGCTCAAGTCGTACCTGAACTATATTAAATGTCACCACAGCGTTGTCATCAAAAATAACACTACAGGATTATCTAGTACGATGGTATAGAATGGAGTGCCTTCCTTACTAGACAATCCTGTAGTGTTATTTTTGCTGTCAACACTGTGGTGGCATTTAATATAATTAAGGTACGACTTAGGCGTAGGTACGACTTCAACAACCTTACCCTACATCGTGTCGGACCATAATTCACATCTGTCCGTCGAAGTGCAGTGCGACGCAGCACGAAATTCTTTTCAAAGGAATAAAATTTCACTACGCCGCACAGTGGGGAAATTTGCGATTTTTGTGGCCATAACAAAAAAAATGAAAATGTGTTTTATACAAAAAAAAAAGAAATTCTATGAAGTGCAAAAATATTACCTTACGTATTTATAAAAATATCATCACTTCGGCTGAACTGGTTTGTCCATAATAATGGTTTGAGTTAGACATATGTCAGTGATGCTGAAATGCGCATATTTTATGTACAAGTTAGGAAATTAATTTAAGTGCCATTTATTTATTTTTTAAGGAAGCCACTTTTATTATTACATTTCTTGAACGTATATTAATTAGTCTAATGTATTTTGTATTTAATTTTGTGATATTTTAATCATCAAAAGTCCTTCAAAATTAAACTCTGTATTCAGGCTCTAAATTTTTTTTATTTTGAAAGAATTTAGAAGTGAAGTTGGTTCTTATTGCATATCGTTTTTACGTGAAATTAAGGTACTATTGATCTACTTTCGGATGTGAAGAAAGAGTCTGCTAATATTTGCTACCCTTGTGTTACCACTGTTTTAAAGTTTGTATTACATTCCCTCCCTTATTAATTTAATATTATTAATTTTGTTGAGAGGGGCCTGTTAGTGTCTTGTTTATTTGTAACTTATCGGTTGCAGTCAGAAATCATAGTAATTCATATATCACCTGTCTTAGGCCGCTTCCGAAGAAAAAGTTGGCAGTTTGCCAAAAAAAAAAAGCTTTCTTAATGCCCCCAGCAGAAGATGATAATCACGTATTAAGTTCAACGTCCGACAGCAACGATGATAGTGATGCTGAATTCAGCGATTAAATTATTATTAGGTATTATTTTCCTGTGTTATTCCACAGGAGAACTAAAAAAAAATGTTTTGTGGTAATAGTTTATCGAATAAATTTGGACACATTAGGATTGTAAAGTGCTTATCCTAGAATTTATTATTTTATTTGATTGAATTCTAGTTCTCATGATAAACCGTACTGTCCAAAGTTATTCTAAATGAGTATACTGACTACAAATGGTTTGTGTCCGGACATAACATAACAGGGATTATGTGAAAGACCTTCATTATATTCATCGTTCGTATTCTGTGTAATTTTTATTGTAAATTTCTTTTCCGAATAAAGAATTATAGTCATTTCTAAGCGCTATGTCCGTCTTGAATAACTTTATGTCTAAACATTTAACTTGAAACACCTCGTTGATCACGATTGGTAAAAATATCACTTGGTTATATTTTTTAAAGTGTTGCTGTTGCGAATTGAAAATCACATGTAAAGGCTTATTCTTAACTAATATTTATATATTTTTCTTTATGATAATTAATTCTATAATCAATCATTTATGGCATTATTTTTATTTGAAGGCATTTATTTTCCATATGGTTAGATTGCGTTATCTAAAAAAATAGAGTTAATTCGACAAATCTGTTTTATAGCTCGTGCTCAATAGACTAGAATTACTCAGAATGAATCTGTTTTATTTAAACATCATGTACTTCACCGAAACTTTAGGACCTTTTGCAGTGTCTGTCACCTTTTTTTTAAATATTGCAATTGATTCAAGAGATAATCTAAATCTAAAATAGGTACCTAAGAACATTTGGGAGAAAATGCAAGATTCGAAAAAAGAAACGAAGTATCTCAAGTAAGATAATTTCAAGGTCAAAATTGATTTTTTTAAGTATTTTATACAAAAGTTCAAAACTTCCAGTCTGAAAAATCTATTTCCGGTCAAAACCGGAAATTAGAAATGTCATCGTCAGATAGAGCATATGCGACTTAGTAATATTTTTCTTTATTGTTTAACGTACCGCTTCTCTAACTCTTAAAAGGGGGTGACGTGTGGTTGCTAACACCCTGTATAGATAGGTCGTGAGTATGGAACTCAGAATTAAAAAAATAATGAATTTATACAATAGTTATGACCGTTGTGCAAGATTTTAAGTTTTCTACTAATAACAGTTCGTTTATAATAACAGTGGCCACGAATTCTAGGAAATTCCCCACTGTGCGCCAGGTCGTGTTGTATCGTGCTACATCGCACTGCACTAATCATATAGAAACGGATAAAATTTCAAACGGATTTTGTCGCATTGCGTTGCACTGCGCTGTACTAATTCAAATCGACCTTTAACTTTCTTTTCTTTGGGTCTTTTCATACCCAAACGTTGCTGACCAGTGACGAGTCAATTCGTCATTCCCGGTGACATAATAGTTTCTAAGTAAAATTCCTGGTCAATAAAGTGTTAACTCAATTGAATTACAATTAATAAGACAATAATTAGATTGAATTATTTCATAATTTAGGAGGAAAGCGTCAAAACCCCAACAGGTAAACATGAAAATTTCTAAAGACCCCAATGAATCACCAGCTTTGGAATACTCAGTATATATCTTTTAAATTTAAATCAAATTCATGGAAGGTAATTTTTAAATTTACCTGCAAACTATAATCACAAAGCATTTTCACTAAAGAATTTTTAACGTCCGGAATTTTAGCATCTTTTTGAATCTTGTTAATTAAAATTGTCGGATCGACGTAATTTCCTATGTTTCTTAATAAAAACGTTATACATTCTACAAAAAAAGAAAATAAAATAAAATAATTTATTTTAAAACACATTTAAACGATTATAAAGTTTATACCTGGCTTTTCAATCGTGTATTCAATCAAATCGTTCCATAAATCGGGATCGTTGTGTTCCTGACAGAACAATATAGCTTTATGCATATCTTTTAATTCGTTCATAATCAATCCTAAAGCTTCTTTTGTGTCTCCAATTCTATCTAAAAATCATTTTTTTATTATTTAATGAATTAATTAATTAATTAGTTAATTAAAATAAATAAATTATATAAGAAAAAAATAAATTTAAGATTTAAATCAATACCAACCTAATAAATGCACCATCTCCGGATAAAACTTGGCATTTCTACATATATTAAGCGCGTTTTGAATCGGATAACTATCCGAACGTTGCAAAAATGGTAATAATTTATCTCGATCGTAAATTGCGTACAATTTAACTAATAAACCGTGGAATTGTCCCGATGGATTCTTTTTTATGTAATTATCCAAATACTAAAATTTACCAACAATTTGATTATTGTATTTATCCACTTATTTATTTTTTTAAAACTCACTTTATATAAATGTAACTCGTGATTTTTTAATTTTTCAACAATCACTTCCGGATCGACCCCTTGCTTTTTATCCAATAATAAATTGATGGTTTCTTCTTGATCTAAATTCATCAAATCCACAACTAAATCGGAAATGATGTAATAAAGATTTCTCTCGCGGATAAATCTAAAGACATCTTTGTGCTTTAATCTAAAAATTAAATAAATATTTTTTTATTTATTTTTGCATCTACTTATTCCTTATTATGAAATTATTTAAGGATTTCTTTTTATAAAAAAAAATTCTTACTTGAGGTACGTAGCTAAACATTTATCATACTGCTCATCGTACGAATATAAAATGGCCAGGGCTTCATAATAATACACTTTATCCTTCTCTGTTATTACAATGTGACCCAATAAAGCGCTTATAACCGCGTGAATGTTATACAGGGTGTGATCCCAGGTTTTTATTAATCTTAAAAAACCCTAAAAGTAAAAATAATAATCATAAATTAATTGATATTATAAAAAAAAATAAATATATATTTTTTAAATATATATTATTTAAAATATGTATACAGGATGTCCCATTTAACGAAAAACAAATAATTGTAGACATTTTATACGAAATTGGGCGAAATTTTAGACGAAATTTGATTTTTTAAAATTTTAGACGAAATTTCACAATTTTAAACTAAAGTATATTATTTTTTAATGAAATTTTAAAAATTTAGATGAAATGAAACGAAATTCAATAATTTTAAACAATTTTATATGAAATTGGGTGAAATTTTAGACGAAATTTGATTTTTTAAAATTTTAGGCGAAATTTCACAATTTTAAGGTAAAGTATGTTATTTTTTTAATGAAATTTTAAAAATTTAGATGAAATTAAATAAAAATTCAAAGATTTTAAACAATTTTATACGAAATTGGACGAAATTTTAGACGAAATTTGATGATTTTTTAAAATTTTTAGATGAAATTTCTCAATTTTAAGCTAAAATATATTATTTTTTAATGAAATTTGAACATTTTAAATGAAGTTAAACGAAATTCAATAATTTTAAACAATTTTATACGAAATTGGGTGAAATTTTAGAAGAAATTGGACAATTTTTTAAAATTTTAGATGAAATTTCACAATTTTAAGCTAAAGTATGTTGTTTTTTTAACGAAATTTGAAAAATTTAGATGAAATTAAATGAAATTCTATCATTTTAGACAATTTTATTCGAAATTGGGTGAAATTTTAAACGAAATTCGACAATCTTTTAAAATTTTAGAAGAAATTCGATAATTTTTTAAAATTTTAGACGAAATTTTACAATTTTAAGCCAAAGCATGTTGTTTTTTTAACGAAATTTTAAAAATTTAGATGAAATTAGACGAAATTCTATTTTAGACAATTTTATTTGAAATTGGGTGAAATTTTAGGCGAAATTTGACGATTTTTTAAAATTTTAGACGAAATTTCACAATTTTAAGCTAAAGTATATTATTTTTTAATGAAATTTGAAAATTTTAAATGAAGTTAAATGAAATTCAAAGATTTTAGACAATTTTATACGAAATTGGACGAAATTTTAGACGAAATTTGACGATTTTTTGAAATTTTAGACGAAATTTCACAATTTTAAGCTAAAGCATGTTGTTTTTTTAACGAAATTTGAAAAATTTAGATGAAATTAAACGAAATTCTATCATTTTAGACAATTTTATACAAAATTTGGTGAAATTTTAGAACAAATTCGACAATTTTTTTTAATTTTAGATGAAATTTCACAATTTTAAGCTAAAGTATATTATTTTTAATGAAATTTGAAAATTTTAAATGAAGTTAAATGAAATTCAAAGATTTTAGACAATTTTATTCGAAATTGGGTGAAATTTTAGAAGAAATTCGACAATTTTTTAAAATTTTAGATAAAATTTCACAATTTTAAGCTAAAGCATGTTGCTTTTTTAATGAAATTTGAAAAATTTAGATCAAATTAAACGAAATCCTATCATTTTTGACAATTTTATGCAAACTTTGGTGAAATTTTAGACCAAATTCGACAATTTTTTAAAATTTTAGAAGAAATTCGATAATTTTTTAAAATTTTAGACGAAATTTCACAATTTTAAGCTAAAGCATGTTGTTTCTTTAATGAAATTTAAAAAAATTAGATTAAATTAAATGAAATTCTATCATTTTAGACAATTTTATACAAAATTTGGTGAAATTTTAGAAGAAATTCAATTTTTTAAAATTTTAGACGAAATTTCATAATTTTAAGCTAAAGCATGTTGTTTTTTTTAACGAAATTTGAAAAATTTAGACGAAATTAAATGAAATTCTATCATTTTAGACAATTTTATTCGAAATTGGGTGAAATTTTAGACGAAATTCGACAATTCTTTTAAATTTTAGATGAAATTTCTCAATTTTAAGCTAAAGTATATTATTTTTTTAATGAAATTTGAAAATTTTAAATGAAGTTAAATGAAATTCAAAGATTTTAGACCATTTTATACGAAATTGGACAACATTTTAGACGAAATTTGATGATTTTTTAAAATTTTTAGATGAAATTTCTCAATTTTAAGCTAAAGCATGTTGTTTTTTTAACGAAATTTGAAAAATTTGGATCAAATTAAACGAAATTCTATCATTTTAGACAATTTTATACAACACTTGGTGAAATTTTAGACGAAATTCGACAATTTTTTAAAATTTTAGAAGAAATTCGACAATTTTTTTAAATTTTAGACGAAATTTCTCAATTTTAAGCTAAAGCATGTTGTTTTTTTAATGAAATTTGAAAAATTTAGATGAAATAAAACGAAATTCTATCATTTTAGACAATTTTATGCAAACTTTGGTGAAATTTTAGACCAAATTTGACAATTTTTTAAAATTTTAGAAGAAATTCGACAATTTTTTAAAATTTTAGGAGAAATTCGATAATTTTTCAAAATTTTAGACGAAATTTCACAATTTTAAGCTAAAACATGTTGTTTTTTAATGAAATTTGAAAAATTTAGATGAAATGAAACGAAATTCTACCATTTTAGACAATATTATTCGAAATTAGGCGAAATTTTAGAAGAAATTGGACAATTTTTTAAAATTTTAGACGAAATTTCAATTTTAAGCTAAAGTATGCAGTTTTTTTAACGAACTTTGAAAAGTTTAGATGAAATTAAACGAAATTCTATCATTTTAGACAATTTTATACAAAATTTGGTGAAATTTTAGAAGAAATTCGACAATTTTTTAAAATTTTAGCCGAAATTCGACAATTTTTTTAAATTTTAGACGAAATTTCACAATTTTAAACTAAAGCATGTTGTTTTTTTAACGAAATTTGAAAAATTTAGATGAAATTAAATGAAATTCTATCATTTTAGACAATTTTATACAACATTTGGTGAAATTTTAGACGAAATTCGACAATTTTTAAAAATTTTAGACGAAATTTCAGAATTTTAAGTTAAAGCATGTTGTTTTTTAACGATATTTGAAAAATTTAGATGAAATTAAATGAAATTTTATCATTTTAGACAATTTTATTTGAAATTGGGCGAAATTTTAAAAGAAATTCGACGATTTTTTAAAAATTTATGCGAAATTTCACAATTTTAAGCTAAAGTATATTATTTTTTAATGAAATTTTAAATATTTAGATGAAATTAAACGAAATTCTATCATTTTAAACAATTTTATACAAAATTTGGTGAAATTTTAGAAGATATTCGACATTTTTTTAAATTTTAGACGAAATTTCTCAATTTTAAGCTAAAGTATGTAGTTTTTTTAACGAACTTTGAAAAGTTTAGATGAAATTAAACGAAATTCTATCATTTTAGACAATTTTATACAAAATTTGGTGAAATTTTAGAAGAAATTCGACAATTTTTTAAAATTTTAGCCGAAATTCGACAATTTTTTTAAATTTTAGACGAAATTTCACAATTTTAAACTAAAGCATGTTGTTTTTTTAACGAAATTTGAAAAATTTAGATGAAATTAAATGAAATTCTATCATTTTAGACAATTTTATACAACATTTGGTGAAATTTTAGACGAAATTCGACAATTTTTAAAAATTTTAGACGAAATTTCACAATTTTAAGTTAAAGCATGTTGTTTTTTAACGATATTTGAAAAATTTAGATGAAATTAAATGAAATTTTATCATTTTAGACAATTTTATTTGAAATTGGGCGAAATTTTAAAAGAAATTCGACGATTTTTTAAAAATTTATGCGAAATTTCACAATTTTAAGCTAAAGTATATTATTTCTTAATGAAATTTTAAATATTTAGATGAAATTAAACGAAATTCTATCATTTTAAACAATTTTATACAAAATTTGGTGAAATTTTAGAAGATATTCGACATTTTTTTAAATTTTAGACGAAATTTCACAATTTTAAGCTAAAGCATGTTGTCTTTTTAATGAAATTTGAAAAATTTAGATGAAATGAAACGAAATTCTATCATTTTAGACAATTTTATACAAAATTTGGTAAAATTTTAAACGAAATTCGACAATTTTTAAAAATTTTAGAAGAAATTCGACAATTTTTTTAAATTTTAGACGAAATTTCACAATTTTAAGCTAAAGCATGTTGTTTTTTTAATGAAATTTGAAAAATTTAGATCAAATTAAACGAAATTCTATCATTTTAGACAATTTTATACAAAATTTGGTAAAATTTTAAACGAAATTCGACAATTTTTAAAAATTTTAAACGAAATTTCACAATTTTAAGCTAAAGTATATTATTTTTTTAATGAAATTTGAAAATTTTAAATGAAGTTAAATGAAATTCAAAGATTTTAGACAATTTTATTCGAAATTGGGCGAAATTTGATGATTTTTTTAAATTTTTAGATGAAATTTCTCAATTTTAAGCTAAAATATATTATTTTTTAATGAAATTTGAAAATTTTAAATGAAGTTAAATGAAATTCAAAGATTTTAGACAATTTTATTCGAAATTGGGCAAAATTTTAGAAGAAATTCGACAATTTCTTGAAATTTTAGACGAAATTTCACAATTTTAAGCTAAAGCATAGTGTTTTTTAATGAAATTTGAAAATTTTAGATGAAATTAAACGAAATTCAATAATTTTAGACAAGTTTATATGAAATTGGGTGAAATTTTAGACGAAATTCGACAATTTTTTAAAATTTTAGAAGAAATTCGACAATTTTTTAAAATTTTAGACGAAATTTCACAATGTTAAGCTAAAGCATGTTGTTCTTTTAACGAAATTTGAAAAATTTTGATGAAATGAAACGAAATTCTATCATTTTAGACAATTTTATACGAAATTGGGTGAAATTTTAGAAGAAATTCGACAATTTTTTAAAATTTTAGAAGAAATTCGACAATTTTTTTAAATTTTAGACGAAATTTCACAATTTTAAGCTAAAGCATGTTCTTTTTTAACGAAATTTGAAAAATTTAGATGAAATTAAATGAAATTCTATCATTTTAAACAATTTTATACAAAATTTGGTGAGATTTTAGAAGAAATTCGACAATTTTTTAAAATTTTAGACGAAATTTCACAATTTTAAGCTAAAGCATGTTGTTTTTTTTAAAGAAATTTCATAATTTCAAGCTAAATTAAGTTGTTTTTTTTTTTAAATTAAATTCAAAAATGTGGCAGTAAATTGCATTACTAGTTTTCAACAAAGTTTCGTAGGACACCCTTATAATATTTTAAAAATATATATTATTTAAAAAATTAATCATACTTGTGCATCTAAAACTAAATATTCATACAAAACCATCTCGTAAATTTGCGGCGTTAACCGATTCTCTTTAGAAACCGGAATGTAGGCGCTTATCGACCTTAAATGATGTAAAGAGGCGAATTTAAAAAGTTCCTCCTCCCACAATTTCCGATTATCGCCAAAAATCCTAAAACACAACTCCCCCGCTTCGTCAAAACTCTTATTTAACAATAAATAATCCAAATACGCTATTCCCACGCTCTCTTTCGTGTATTTTTTCGTTTCGCCTTTTTTCGATTGTAAAACTACATCTAAAGCTTCTTTATATTTACTTAAAAAAATAAATAAATTAATTTTATTTGTATTTAAGTTAATATAAACTAAATTTACCTTTGCTCGATTAACCATTGAATTCTATCATCAACGTCAAACAAACTAGCTACCACAACGTCTTTCGGAGCGACTATAAAAAACCGATTCTCTTCGATTAACACATCCAAATGGTAATTATTCACTTTGTAATGTTGGTAACCTCTTAATGATAAACTATCGGCGTAAATTTCCGCATAATCGTTTTCTTTATACCTAGCTATGTGTAATTCGGGATGTAACGATCTTCCTTCTTCATCGGTTTCTTTCGGAAATCCCAAAAGTACTAATTGGTGACTTAACGGAGCTATTCCGCTTATAAAAAAATCAGTTCGGAAAGCAGAAACTATTAAAAATTAATTAAATTTAATTTGTTATCAATAAAAATAACGATTAATTTACTCGGATCGACTAAAAACTCCGACAACTCCTTATTACCCAATTCGTTGGCGCTTCGACGTCTTATAATACAAATCCGAACCATATCGACCCAACCGATTAATAAAGTTCTTACGTCGGACCAAGTTAGGTTACATTTAAAACTCGAGGAGGCTATTCCGGGTCGATCTTCCCATTTTATAAGTCCTAGAGAGCACCGTGCGGTCATATCGTACACGCGAACGCCTACATCGCAACTCCACGCGATGAAATTATCACTCCAAGCTAAACTGTTGACTAAACCTTCGCTGTATGATAAAACGGTTAGTTTTGAACGTCCGAATAGGGTTTTTTCGTGTAATGTTAGTTTATCATCACCTAAAAAATCATTTATACTCAAAAATTAACCAAATTATTAATTATATTTATTAAACAAATTAAATTTTACCTGTAATAAATCTTTTATTAATTCCTCCTCGGTAATAAAAAGGATCCAAAGCGATCGTATTAACTAATCGTCCTAAATTCACTTCAACGTTCTCTTTCGTATATAAACTATGTACAAAAACCTTTCCGTCATCCGAACAAGATGCGATAAATTCACCGTGAGAATCGATTGAGATTTGATTGACTCCGACGGTGTGCGATTGTAGTTTTTTATCTTCTATTTTATTTCCTTGGTGATCTAAGATGTGTATAGCACCCCAATCGGTTCCTACGCAAATAAACTACCCCAAAATAAATTTAAAAAGACATAATTTTTGTAAAAAGTACCTTTGGATGTACAGATAGGCATTTAATCGCATCGCTTTCTAAAATTTTATGGAGGTCGTTGGAAAGTCTTAGGTATTTTAATTTGGGTTCGTCTTCTTCTTCATCCGGACTCGCTAAATCGGTACTTTGAGAATCCTATAATTTTTTTTTTAATGAAAAACAAAGAGATTTTAATAATTTTGACAATATAACCTATAAAATTCTTTAATTGTTTAATTTCTCACATTTAATCGAATGTCTTTGGTTAATAATGATTAATAATGAAAAACTTACGTTTGTACTTGGCTCAGACATAGTAAAATATTTTATTTAAACATTATTATTGTGGAAATTACAAGAAAATTAATATTTTTTAGATATTGACATTGATCTTGACAAGCAATGTTACCAACAATTTTTCTTTTTAAGATTAAAATTATTGATTTTAAAAATGAATCATTTTTATTTAAATTCAACTTTAATAATATATTAAATATTTCCTAATTGATTCATTTTAATCAAGACTTTAATTAAAATTTATTTTTTAAATTAGTTTAATTTAATTTTGGTTAAATTTTGGTTAAATTTTGGTTATATCTTCCCCAACTATAAAATAAAATTCCCCAAATTAGTAAACATTAACATTAAAAATAAATCATCATGCTTCCAGATTTATTATTTAAACCACCACATTCTAAATTCATTTTAATTGAAGGTAAATACGATTACAATTTAAATTAACGTTTTCTTTCTTTCTGTGTTAATGTTAATTTTTTTAAACAGATACAATTGAGGTTAAATCTTCCGAATTGTTGACTTCAATCATTAATAATCGAGTTAAAACGTTTAAAAACGTTCATTACTTTGTGTTTGAAGGAAGATTGGTAAAGAAGCAACGTCCGGATGTAAAAATCCATGATTTTTGTACTGACATTAAAGGCTGGTTGAAAAAAGATGTTACGAATCGATTAGACGAGGTTATCGGACAGCTTTCTCAGAGTTGTGTCGTTTTTATTGACTCTTTAGTACATGTTATAAATGAGTATGGGTTTTATCAAACGTACAAATGGATTAATAGGCTTGTACAGAGTAAAACTGGTGGGTTTTATGTTAAAAATGAGTTTGGTTTAATGAATTTTTAAACTTCGGTTTTTTAATCGGAAAAATTTTTTAAGTGTCAAAAATTTTGACCAACTTTAAAAATTTTTTTAATTTTTTTGGTAACATTTAGAATTAAACGACTTTTTTAAATTAAAAATAGAATGTTTTAAGTTTCATTTAAAAAAAGATTTATTTCAAAAGGATTAAAAATGAATTTTTGACGAATTTTTAAAAATTACTCTTTTAAAAAGTTAGGTTAATTAACTGTCAAAAAATTTTTATCAATTTTAAGAATTTTTTTAATTTTTTTGGTAAGATTTAGAATAAAACGACTTTTTTTAATTAAAAATAGAATGTTTTAAGTTTCATTTAAAAAAGGATTTATTTCAAAACGATTAAAAATGAATTTTTGACGAATTTTTAAAAATTACTCTTTTAAAAAGTTAGGTTAATTAACTGTCAAAAAATTTTTATCAACTTTAAGAATTTTTTTAATTTTTTTGGTAAGATTTAGAATAAAACGACTTTTTTTAATTAAAAATACAATGTTTTAACTTTCATTTAAAAAAAGATTTATTTCAAAAGGATTAAAAATGAATTTTTGACGAATTTTTAAAAATTACTCTTTTAAAAAATTAGGTTAATTAATTGTCAAAAAAATTTTATCAACTTTAAGAATTTTTTTAATTTTTTTGGTAAGATTTAGAACAAAACGACTTTTTTTAATTAAAAATACAATCTTTTAAGTTTCATTTAAAAAAAGATTTATTTCAAAAGGATTAAAAATGAATTTTTGACGAATTTTTAAAAATTACTCTTTTAAAAAGTTAGGTTAATTAACTGTCAAACAATTTTTATCAACTTTAAGAATTTTTTTAATTTTTTTGATAAGATTTAGAATCAAACGACTTTTTTTAATTAAAAATATAATCTTTTGACTTTCATTTAAAAAAGGATTTAGATCAAAAGGATTAAAAATGAATTTTTGACGATTTTTTAAAAATTATTCTTTTAAAAAGTTAGGTTAATTAACTGTCAAAGAATTTTTATCAACTTTAAGAATTTTTTTAATTTTTTTGGTAAGATTTAGAATCAAACGACTTTTTTTAATTAAAAATAGAATGTTTTAACTTTCATTTAAAAAAGATTTTTTTCAAAATGATTAAAAATGAATTTTTGGCGATTTTTTAAAAAGTGGATAAATTTTTTTAAAGTTAGGTTAGTTTACCGTCAAAAATTTTTACCAACTTTGAAAATTTTTTTAAATTTTTTGGTAACATTTAGAATAAAGGGGCCTTTTTTAATTAAAAATATAATCTTTTAACTTTCATTTAAAAAAAGATTTATTTCAAAATGATTAAAAATGAATTTTTGACGAATTTTTAAAAATTACTCTTTTAAAAAGTTAGGTTAATTAACTGTCAAAAAATTTTTTATCAACTTTAAGAATTTTTTTAATTTTTTTGGTAAGATTTAGAATAAAACGACTTTTTTTAATTAAAAATAGAATGTTTTAACTTTCATTTAAAAAAAGATTTTTTTCAAAATGATTAAAAATGAATTTTTGGCGATTTTTTAAAAAGTGGATAAATTTTTTTTAAATTAGGTTAGTGATGTGTCAAAAATTTTTACCAACTTTGAAATTTTTTTAAAATTTTTTGGTAACATTTAGAATAAAACGACTTTTTTTAATAAAAGATAGAATGTTTTAAGTTTCATTTAAAAAAATATTTATTTCAAAATGATTAAAAATGAATTTTTGACGAATTTTTAAAAATTACTCTTTTAAAAAGTTAGGTTAATTAACTGTCAAAAAATTTTTTATCAACTTTAAGAATTTTTTTAATTTTTTTCATAAGATTTAGAATAAAACGACTTTTTTTAATAAAAAATAGAATGTTTTAACTTTCATTTAAAAAAAAGATTTATTTCGAATCGATTAAAAATGAATTTTTAATTTTTAAATTTGAATACTAATATTTTTATGATGGGTTTATTTTGATTTTGCAAAGATTTAGAGGTCAACATGTTTATTTCGCGTGTTTGTTAAACGCGAATGTTTACTTTTTACGTTTATATTAATTTATTCTCGGTACTTTTGCGTTTGTGGCTTTGTTATTTTATGATTTGTCGTCGTATTTGTGGTACTTCTTTTTAATAAATACATAAATGGAAGGTGATTTTCGAATATGATAATTTATTCGATCAATATTTAACTTGTCGTTGTTAGAAGGAAGAGTGAAGGTGCGAAGTGAACGATGTTGTAATAAATCGTAAAAGTTTTTTTAAGATTTCTTCATTTAATTTGGTTTTTTTTGAAATAATTTTAGTTGATATTCAAATAATTGGCGTGATTCATAGAGATATCTTGGAAAAATCCCTTCATTTACGTTATTTAGAGCACTTATCGACGTTTGTAATTAAACTTGAGCCGAAATTTAACACGAAAAACTTTCGGGTTTTATATGTTTATAAAAAACCTTCGACGGGGAAAGTTGTAAAATCGGTGGAAGAGTTTTGGTTTGAAAATGGGAATCTTAAAACGAAAAACGTTGACAAAATCGACGTTAAGAAGTTGTTGGAACGTAACGATGATATCGTTCCGGATAAATTAACGACGTTTAAAATAAGCGTTGAGGAACATGAAAGGATGGAAAAGGATAAATTGGTTTTACCTTTTCATCCTACGTAAGTATATTTTTTTATTTTCTAAATTTAATTTGATTTGAAACTAAAAATGAGATTAAATAAAATTTCTTTTTTAAGTTACGAACCGAATAAAGTGGAAGGTGTGAATATTTTCTATCAATTGGATGAAAATGACGATTGGGACGAAGAAGATCCTGATGATGATTTAGATATTTAAGATGGAATAAGTAAATTGTGATTAAAAAATAAATTTGAGTTTAATAAAAAAAGTTATTTTTGTTTAAAAATTTTTACCAACTTTGAAAATTTTTTTAATTTTTTTGATGAGGTTTAGAATAAATCAGTCTTTTTTAATTAAAAATAGAATGTTTTAGCTTTAATTTAAAAAAAGATTTTTTTCAAAATGATTAAAAATGAATTTTTGGCGATTTTTTAAAAATTGGTCAATTTTAAAAAAGTTGGGTTAAGTGTAAAAAAAGTTGTCCAACTTTAAGAATTTTTTTAATTTTTTTGGTAACTTATAGAACCAAACGGTCTTTTTTAATTAAAAATAGAATATTTTGACTTTCATTTTAAAAAAGATTTTTTTCAAAATTATTAAAAATGAATGTTTGACGATTTTTTTTAAATTGGTCGATTTTAATAAAGTTGGGTTAAGTGTAAAAAATGTTGTCCAACTTTAAGAATTTTTTTAATTTTTTTGGTAACTTATAGAACCAAACGGTCTTTTTTAATTCAAAATAGAATATTTTAACTTTCATTTTAAAAAAGATTTTTTTCAAAATTATTAAAAATGAATTTTTGACGATTTTTTAAAAATTGGTCGATTTTAAAAAAGTTGGGTTAAGTGTAAAAAATTTTGTCCAACTTTAAGAATTTTTTTGATTTTTTTGGTAACTTATAGAACCAAACGGTCTTTTTTAATTAAAAATGGAATCTTTTAACTTTCATTTTAAAAAAGGATTTATTTCAAAATGATTAAAAATGAATTTTTGGCGATTTTTTTAAAATTTATTGATTTTTTTAAAATTAGGTTAGAAGTGTCAAAAAAAATTTTACCAATTTTGAAAATTTTTTTAATTTTTTTGACAACATTTAGAATAAGTCGGTCTTTTTTGATTAAAAATATAATCTTTTAGTTTTAATTTAAAAAAAGGTTTATTTCAAAATTATTAAAAATTAATTTTTGGGGATTTTTTAAAAATTGATCGATTTTAAAAAAGTTGGGTTAAGTGCAAGAAACTTTGTCCAACTTTAAGAATTTTTTTAATTTTTTTGATAACATTTAGAATAAAGCGGCCTTTTTTAATTAAAAATATAATCTTTTGACTTTCATTTAAAAAAGGATTTAGATCAAAATAATTAAAAATGAATTTTTGACGAATTTTTTAAAATTGATTAATTTTTTTTTCTTAGAAGTGCCAAAAAAATTTTTACCAACTTTGAAAATTTTTTTAATTTTTTTGGTAACATTTAGAATAAATCGGTCTTTTTTCATTAAAAATATAATCTTTTGATTTTCATTTAAAAAAGGATTTAGATCAAAATAATTAAAAATGAATTTTTCGCGATTTTTTAAAAATTGATCGATTTTTTAAGTTAGGTTAGTTAACCGTCAAAAATTTTGTCCAACTTTAAGAATTTTTTTAATTTTTTTGGTAACATTTAGAACAAATCGGTCTTTTTTAATTAAAAATATAGTCTTTTGACTTTCATTTAAAAAAAGATTTTTTTCAAAATGATTAAAAATGAATTTTTGGCGATTTTTAAAAATTGGTCGATTTTTTTGTTAGGTTAGTTAACCGTCAAAAATTTTTACCAACTTTGAAAATCTTTTTAAATTTTTTGGTAACATTTAGAATAAATCGGTCTTTTTTCATTAAAAATATAATCTTTTGACTTTCATTTAAAAAAAGATTTTTTTCAAAATGATTAAAAATTAATTTTTGGCGATTTTTAAAAAATTGGTCTATTTTTTTGTTAGGTTAGTTAACCGTCAAAAATTTTTACCAACTTTGAAAATTTTTTTAAATTTTTTGGTAACATTTAGAATAAATCGGTCTTTTTTCATTAAAAATATAATCTTTTGATTTTCATTTAAAAAAGGATTTAGATCAAAATGATTAAAAATGAATTTTTCGCGATTTTTTAAAAATTGATCGAATTTTTTAAGTTAGGTTAGTTAACTGTCAAAAATTTTGTCCAACTTTAAGAATTTTTTAAATTTTTTTGATAAAATTTAGAATAAAATGGCCTTTTTTAATTAAAAATATAATCTTTTGATTTTCATTTAAAAAAGGATTTAGATCAAAATGATTAAAAATGAATTCTTGGCGATTTTTTAAAAATTGATCGAATTTTTTAAGTTAGGTTAGTTAACTGTCAAAAATTTTGTCCAACTTTAAGAATTTTTTTAATTTTTTTGGTAACTTATTGAACCAAACGGTTTTTTATAATTAAAAATAGAATGTTTTGACTTTCATTTAAAAAAGGATTTAGATCAAAATGATTAAAAATGAATTTTTGGCGATTTTTTTTTAATTTATTGATTTTTTTTAAGTTAGGTTAGAAGTGTCCAAAAAATTTTTACCAACTTTGAAAATTTTTTTAATTTTTTTGGTAACATTTAGAATAAATCGGTCTTTTTTAATTAAAAATATAATCTTTTAACTTTCATGTAAAAAGGGATTTAGATCAAAATGATTAAAAATGAATTTTTGACGAATTTTTAAAGATTGGTCGATTTTTTTTAAAGTAAGGTTAGTTAACTATCAAAAATTTTTACCAACTTTGAAATTTTTTTTAAATTTTTTGGTAACATTTAGAATAAAACGGCCTTTTTTAATTAAAAATATAATCTTTTAACTTTCATTTAAAAAAGGATTTAGATCAAAATGATTAAAAATGAATTTTTGACGAATTTTTAAAGATTGGTCGATTTTTTTTAAAGTAAGGTTAGTTAACTATCAAAAATTTTTACCAACTTTGAAATTTTTTTTTAATTTTTTGGTAAGATTTAGAATAAAACGGCCTTTTTTAATTAAAAATATAATCTTTTGACTTTCATTTAAAAAAGGATTTAGATCACAATGATCAAAAATGAATTTTTGATGATTTTTTAAAGATTGGTTGATTTTCTTGCTAGGTTAGTTAACCGTCAAAAATTTTTACCAACTTTGAAAATTTTTTTAATTTTTTTGACAACATTTAGAACAAATCGGTCTGTTTTGATTAAAACTAGAATGTTTTAAGTTTCATTTAGAAAAGAAATCAAATCAAAATCTTTAAGAATGAATTTTTAACGAATTTTTTAAAATTTATTGATTTTTTTCAAGTTAGGTTAGAAGTGTCAAAAAAATTTTTATCAATTTTGAAAATTTTTTTAATTTTTTTGACAACATTTAGAACAAATCGATCTTTTTTAATTAAAACTAGAATGTTTTAAGTTTCATTTAGAAAAAAAATCAAATCAAAATCTTTAAAAATGAATTTTTGATGAATTTTTAAAGTTGATAGATTTTTTTAATGTCCGGTTAGTGAAGTGTCAAAAAATTTTTATCAACTTTAAGAATTTTTTTTGATTTTTTTGGTAACTTATAAAACCAAAAGTTCTTTTGAAATTAAAAATAGAATATTTTGACTTTCATTTTAAAAAAGATTTATTTCAAAATCATTAAAAATGAATTTTTGACGATTTTTTAAAGATTGGTTGATTTTTTAAAATAAGGTTAGTTAACTGTCAAAAAATTTTTATCAACTTTGAAAATTTTTTTAAATTTTTTGGTAACATTTAGAATAAAACGGTCTTTTTTAATTAAAAATACAATCTTTTGACTTTTATTTAAAAAAGGACTTAGATCAAAATGATTAAAAATGAATTTTTGGCGATTTTTTAAAGATTGGTTGATTTTTTTGTTAGGTTAGTTAACCGTCAAAAATTTTTACCAACTTTGAAAATTTTTTTAAATTTTTTGGTAACATTTAGAATAAATCGGTCTTTTTTAATTAAAAATAGAATCTTTTGACTTTCATTTAAAAAAAGATTTTTTTTCAAAATGATTAAAAATGAATTTTTGGCGATTTTTTCAAAGTTTATTGATTTTTTTTAAGTTAGGTTAGAAGTGTCAAAAAAATTTTTACCAATTTTGAAAATTTTTTTAATTTTTTTGACAACATTTAGAACAAATCGGTCTTTTTTAATTAAAACTAGAATGTTTTAAGTTTCATTTAGAAAAAAGATCAAATCAAAATCTTTAAAAATGAATTTTTGATGAATTTTTAAAATTGATAGATTTTTTTAAAGTTCGGTTAGTGAAGCGTCAAAAAATTTTTTCAACTTTAAGAATTTTTTTAATTTTTTTGGTAACATTTAGAATAAATCGGTCTTTTTTAATTGAAAATATAATCTTTTGACTTTCATTTAAAAAAAGATTTATTTCAAAATTCTTAAAAATGAATTTTTGACGAATTTTTAAATTTGATTGAAAATTTTAAACTTAATTTTTTTTTAATAATTAAAACAAGGTTTATATTTTTTTATTTTAAAATTTTTATTAAAAAGTAATTGTTAGATAACAAAATGTATATACATTAGAATTATGTTATTAACGTTTAAACGAACATTTACACCTCTTAAAATAATAATAATGATAAAATCTATTTGTACATAACTTTTTTTGTGAATAACGATAAATTATTAGCTAACGTATTCCATATAAAGTTGATTGAAAAGTAGAAAAAGGTTACTTTCATGATGGAATGTAAAAGTTTTAACCTGAAAACACAATTATTAGATTTTTTTTAATCAATAATTTAATATACAGGGTGTTAAATGAACGAAATACATTTTATTTTTAAGATATTTTCAATTAACACCCTGTAAATTATAAATTAATACCTTGTTTGACGTTGTCTGCCTTTTTCAATGGTTTCCAAAGGATCTTTAAGCAAATACAAGCGAATTCCCAAAATGTACGTCTTTAAATACTGTATCCAGTTTAATTGAGCGATATTAAAAAAGAAAATCTTTCTATCGTCTTCACCCAATTTCGACCAAAGTTTAACGACGTTGTTGTTGCTGAATTTAAAGTCGGAAGTCGCAAAATACGTCAAAACGTCCGAGAATTTATGGACTTTATTGTAGAGTTTAAAAAATCTTTTTTTTAATGAAAAATAAAATAAAAATAAATAAAATAAAATAAAAAGAAATAAATAAATAAAATACGAATAAAAAATAAGTATTTAAATGTATAAAAAAAGTTAATTTTCGACTTACCTTGGTTTTTTACCTAAAAACAAACCTAAAAAATCGAGGGAAACCCCCGGAAGATAATGATAGAAGAGCTTTGATAAATTATAAACGCGTCTATCGCTGGTTAACATAAATTTAATGCACCACAAGGCGTTTGAAAGTGGATAAACTTCGCCGTACATTTTATTTATCGTGTAATATTCCTTCCAAGTTATCGGATTTTCAACGATCGAAACGTAATTGTAAATCGGAATGTTTGAAATCGATCTAAAATATATAAAAAAAATTTCATATTTTAAAAAATAAATGTATAATTTAAAAAATAATAATAATATGAAGAGTACAGGAATAAAATTTTTGATAATAAAAGAAATTTTTGAAAGGTGGTGACAATATTTTAAGGTGTTAAAAAAATTTGATGGCTAAAAAAATTCGTATCTAACTAAAAAAAAAAAAAATCGTCAAAAATTCATTTTTAATAATTTTGATATGAATCTTTTTGTAAATGAAAGTCAAAATATTCTATTTTTAATTAAAAAAGACCGATTTGTTCTAAGTGTTGTCAAAAAAATTAAAAAAATTCTCAAAGTTGACAAAGTTGACAAAATTTTTTTGACACTTAACCTAAGTTTAAAAAAATTAATCAATTTAAAAAAATTTATCAAAAATTCATTTTTAAAGATTTTGATTTGATTCTTTTTCTAAATGAAACTTAAAACATTCTAGTTTTAATTAAAAAAGGTCGTTTTATTCTAAATGTTGTCAAAAAGATTTAAAAAATTTTCAAAGTTGGAAAAAAATTTTGACACTTCTTAACCTAAGTTAAGAAAATCGACTAACTTTAAAAATTCATTAAAAATTCATTTTTAAAGATTTTGATTTGATTTTTTTTCTAAATGAAACTTAAAACATTCTAGTTTTAATTTTAAAAAACCGTTTTATTCTAAATGTTGTCAAAAAAATTAAAAAAATTTTCAAAGTTGGTAAAAATTTTTTTAGGTTAAAAAATTTACAATTTTTTAAAAAATTAATCAAAAATTCATTTTTAAAGATTTTGATTTGATTTTTTTTCTAAATGAAACCTAAAACATTCTAGTTTTAACTAAAAAAGACCGCTTTATTCTAAATGTTATCAAAAAAATTAAAAAAATTTTCAAAGTTGGTAAAAATTTTTTTAGGTTAGAAAATATACAATTTCTTAAAAAATTCATCAAAAATTGATTTTTAAAGATTTTGATTTGATTCTTTTTCTAAATGAAACATAAAACATTCTAGTTTTAATTAAAAAAGACCGATTTGTTTTAAATGTTGTCAAAAAAATTTAAAAAATTTTCAAAGTTGGTAAAATTTTTTTTAGGTTAGAAAATTACAATTTTTTAAAAAATTCATCAAAAATTCGTTTTTAAAGATTTCGATTTGATTCTTTTTCTAAATGAAACCTAAAACATTCTAGTTTTAATTAAAAAAGGCCGCTTTATTTTAAATGTTGTCAAAAAAATTAAAAAAATTTTCAAAGTTGGAAAAAAATTTTGACACTTCTTAACCTAAGTTAAGAAAATCGACTAACTTTAAAAATTCATTTTTAAAGATTTTGATTTGATTTTTTTTCTAAATGAAACTTAAAACATTCTAGTTTTAAATAAAAAAGGTCGATTTATTCTAAATGTTGTCAAAAAAATTAAAAAAATTTTCAAAGTTGGTAAAATTTTTTTTAGGTTAGAAAATTACAATTTTTTAAAAAATTCATCAAAAATTCATTTTTAAAGATTTTGATTTGATTTTTTTTCTAAATGAAACTTAAAACATTCTAGTTTTAATTAAAAAAGACCGATTTGTTCTAAATATTATCAAAAAACTTAAAAAAATTTTCAAAGTTGGTAAAAATTTTTTTAGGTTAGAAAATTTACAATTTTTTAAAAAATTCATCAAAAATTCGTTTTTAAATATTTTGATTTGATTGTTTTTTCTAAATGAAACTTAAAACATTCTAGTTTTAATTAAAAAAGGTCGTTTTATTTTAAATGTTGTTAAAAAAATTAAAAAAATTTTCAAAGTTGGTAAAAATTTCTTTGGTACTTCTAACCTAAGTTAAAAAAAATTAATCAATTTTAAAAAATTCATCAAAAATTCATTTTTAAAGATTTTGATTTGATTTTTTTTCTAAATGAAACTAAAAACATTCTAGTTTCAACTAAAAAAGACCGCTTTATTCTAAATGTTATCAAAAAAATTTAAAAAAATTTCAAAGTTGGTAAAAATTTTTTTAGGTTAGAAAATTTACAATTTCTTAAAAAATTCATCAAAAATTGATTTTTAAAGATTTTGATTTGATTCTTTTTCTAAATGAAACTTAAAACATTCTAGTTTTAATTAAAAAAGACCGATTTGTTTTAAATGTTGTCAAAAAAATTTAAGAAATTTTCAAAGTTGGTAAAATTTTTTTTAGGTTAGAAAATTTACAATTTTTTAAAAAATTCATCAAAAATTCGTTTTTAAAGATTTTGATTTGATTCTTTTTCTAAATGAAACTTAAAACATTCTAGTTTTAATTAAAAAAGGCCGCTTTATTTTAAATGTTGTCAAAAAAATTAAAAAAATTTTCAAAGTTGGAAAAAAATTTTGACACTTCTTAACCTAAGTTAAGAGAATCGACTAACTTTAAAAATTTATTTTTAAAGATTTTGATTTGATTTTTTTTCTAAATGAAACTTAAAACATTCTAGTTTTAATTAAAAAAGACCGATTTGTTCTAAATATTATCAAAAAACTTAAAAAAATTTTCAAAGTTGGTAAAAATTTTTTTAGGTTAGAAAATTTACAATTTTTTAAAAAATTCATCAAAAATTCGTTTTTAAATATTTTGATTTGATTTTTTTTCTAAATGAAACTTAAAACATTCTAGTTTTAATTAAAAAAGGTCGTTTTATTTTAAATGTTGTCAAAAAAATTAAAAAAATTTTCAAAGTTGGTAAAATTTTTTTTAGGTTAGAAAATTACAATTTTTTAAAAAATTCATCAAAAATTCATTTTTAAAGATTTTGATTTGATTCTTTTTCTAAATGAAACTTAAAACATTCTAGTTTTAAATAAAAAAGGTCGATTTATTCTAAATGTTGTCAAAAAACTTAAAAAAATTTTCAAAGTTGGTAAAAATTTTTTTAGGTTAGAAAATTTACAATTTTTTAAAAAATTCATCAAAAATTCGTTTTTAAAGATTTCGATTTGATTCTTTTTCTAAATGAAACTTAAAACATTCTAGTTTTAATTAAAAAAGACCGATTTGTTTTAAATGTTGTCAAAAAAATTAAAAAAATTTTCAAAGTTGGAAAAAAATTTTGACACTTCTTAACCTAAGTTAAGAGAATCGACTAACTTTAAAAATTTATTTTTAAAGATTTTGATTTGATTTTTTTTCTAAATGAAACTTAAAACATTCTAGTTTTAAATAAAAAAGGTCGATTTATTCTAAATGTTGTCAAAAAAATTAAAAAAATTTTCAAAGTTGGTAAAATTTTTTTTAGGTTAGAAAATTACAATTTTTTAAAAAATTCATCAAAAATTCATTTTTAAAGATTTTGATTTGATTCTTTTTCTAAATGAAACTTAAAACATTCTAGTTTTAATTAAAAAAGACCGATTTGTTCTAAATATTATCAAAAAACTTAAAAAAATTTTCAAAGTTGGTAAAAATTTTTTTAGGTTAGAAAATTTACAATTTTTTAAAAAATTCATCAAAAATTCGTTTTTAAAGATTTTGATTTGATTCTTTTTCTAAATGAAACTTAAAACATTCTAGTTTTAATTAAAAAAGGTCGTTTTATTTTAAATGTTGTTAAAAAAATTAAAAAAATTTTCAAAGTTGGTAAAAATTTTTTTGGTACTTCTAACCTAAGTTAAAAAAAATTAATCAATTTTAAAAAATTCATCAAAAATTCATTTTTGAAGATTTTGATTTGATTTTTTTTCTAAATGAAACTAAAAACATTCTAGTTTTAATTAAAAAAAGCCGTTTTGTTCTAAATATTATCAAAAAAATTTAAAAAATTTTCAAAGTTGGTAAAGATTTTTTTAGGTTGGAAAATTAACCATTTTTTAAAAAATTCATCAAAAATTCGTTTTTAAAGATTTTGATTTGATTCTTTTTCTAAATGAAACTTAAAACATTCTAGTTTTAATTAAAAAAGGTCGTTTTATTCTAAATGTTATCAAAAAAATTTAAAAAATTTTCAAAGTTGGTAAAAATTTTTTTAGGTTAGAAAATTACAATTTTTTAAAAAATTCATCAAAAATTCGTTTTTAAAGATTTTGATTTGATTCTTTTTCTAAATGAAACTTAAAACATTCTAGTTTTAATTAAAAAAGGCCGATTTGTTGTAAATGTTGTCAAAAAAATTAAAAAAATTTTCAAAGTTGGTAAAATTTTTTTTAGGTTAGAAAATTACAATTTTTTAAAAAATTCATCAAAAATTCGTTTTTAAAGATTTTGATTTGATTCTTTTTCTAAATGAAACTTAAAATATTCTAGTTTTAATTAAAAAATACCGTTTTATTCTAAATGTTGTCAAAAAGATTAAAAAAAATTTCAAAGTTGATAAAATTTTTTGACTTTGTACCCTTCATATTATCATCTTGTAACTTATTTAATGTACTTTTCTGAATTAACATTGAACGTATCCCACGCAGAAGCTATTATAGCAGAGACACACATATCAGCCGGAACTATATTAGCAAGATTATCTTCTATGCATTGCATTACGCGTAATATTCCGGTTGCTGCACCGGTGCAAGCTCCAGTTGGACCGTATAAATTATCCACCCAACCTTCAAGAGGTTCTTTATAAGTTGAAGTCACTAAAAAACATTTTAGAAATCATTACTCATAAATTTAAAAGTGAATAAAACCAACCAATAGCTGGTCTAAAAATCCCAACGCAAATTCCATTCCCTTGATCTCTTATAACAGACTCAGCTAAAGCTTTAGTAAATGTATAAGTATTTGGCCATTTTCCAAGAATCCTAAAAATTTTTTTTAAAGAAAATTATTAAAGAATTAAAAAAAAATCGTTTATTAAATACTTTTTAGTACAAAATTCGACGTTATTATCATCCATCTTCTCCAAAACCATTTCGATATCTTTGTAATTAATAACATCGTAAAAAGTTTCGTCGATTTTCGTTAAATGACAATTTGAATATGCGGTTGAAACGTATAGAAAAGCCTGGTTTAATAAAAACGTTTTGATTTAAATAATTTAAAATTTGGATTAATAAAAAAAAAATTATTAATTAGAAAAATTTTTTTAATACTTACTTTTAGGTTTTTGGTTTGTTTGCAAAGATTTAAAACGGATTCGGTACCTTTAACGTTTATGGAATAGGCGAGACGTAATTTTTCGTCGAAATTAACGGTTGCGGCTACGTGAAATACGATGTTGACGTTATTTATGAGTGTGTTTCGATCGTTTAAGGACAAACCGAGTCCCGCTAAAGTACAATCGCCTTGTACGGGGATTATTTTGCTTTTGTACTTTGGTTTGATGGTTTTTAATCGATCGAAAACCTAAAAATTATTTTATTTTGGATAAAAAATAAGATCGGTTGGTTTAAAAATTAGTATTAAATTTAAAAAATTCGCATCAAATTTAAAAAATTCGTGAAAAATTAATTTTTAATCATTTTGATCTAAATCTTTTTTTAAATGAAAGTTAAAAGATTGTATTTTTAATTAAAAAAGACCGTTTTGTTCTAAATGTTGTCAAAAAAATTTAAAAAAATTTCAAAGTTGGTAAAAATTTTTTTGTCAGTTCTAACCTAACTTAAAAAAAATCAATCAATTTTTAAAAAATCGTCAAAAATTCATTTTTAAAGATTTTGATTTGATTTTTCTTCTAAATGAAACTTAAAACATTCCAGTTTTAATTAAAAAAGACCGTTTTATTCTAAATGTTGTCAAAAAAATTAAAAAAATTTTCAAAGTTGGTAAAAATTTTTTTGACAGTTCTAACCTAACTTAAAAAAATCAATCAATTTTTAAAAAATCGTCAAAAATTCATTTTTAAAGATTTTGATTTGATTTCTCTTCTAAATGAAACTTAAAACATTCTAGTTTTAATTAAAAAAGACCGTTTTATTCTAAATGTTGTCAAAAAAATTAAAAAAAATTTCAAAGTTGGTAAAAATTTTTTTGACAGTTCTAACCTAACTTAAAAAAATCAATCAATTTTTAAAAAATCGTCAAAAATTCATTTTTAAAGATTTTGATTTGATTTCTCTTCTAAATGAAACTTAAAACATTCTAGTTTTAATTTAAAAAGACCGTTTTATTCTAAATGTTGTCAAAAAAATTAAAAAAATTTTCAAAGTTGGTAAAAATTTTTTTAGGCTAGAAAACTTACAATTTTTTAAAAAATTCATCAAAAATTCGTTTTTAAAGATTTTGATTTGATTTTTTTTCTAAATGAAACTTAAGACATTCTAGTTTTAATTTAAAAAGGTCGATTTGTTTTAATGTTGTCAAAAAAATTAAAAAAATTTTCAAAGTTGGTAAAATTTTTTTTTAATTAGAAAATTTACAATTTTTTAAAAATTCATCAAAAATTCGTTTTTAAAGATTTTGATTTGATTTTCTTTCTAAATGAAACTTAAAATATTCTAGTTTTAATTAATAAAGACCGATTTGTTCTAAACGTTGTCAAAAAAATTAAAAAAATTTTCAAAGTTGGTAAAAATTTTTTTAGGTTAGAGGATTTACAATTTTTTAAAAAATTCATCAAAAATTCGTTTCTAAAGATTCTGATTTAATTTTTTTTCTAAATGAAACTTAAAACATTCTAGTTTTAATTAAAAAAGACCGATTTGTTCTAAACGTTGTCAAAAAAATTAAAAAAATTTTCAAAGTTGGTAAAAATTTTTTTAGGTTAGAAAATTTACAATTTTTTAAAAAATTCATCAAAAATTCGTTTTTAAAGATTTTTATTTGATTTTTTTTCTAAATGAAACTTAAAACATTCTAGTTTTAATTACAAAAGGTCGATTTGTTTTAATGTTGTCAAAAAAATTAAAAAAATTTTCAAAGTTGGTAAAAATTTTTTTAGGTTAGGAAATTAACAATTTTTTAAAAAATTCATCAAAAATTCGTTTTTAAAGATTTTGATTTGATTTTTTCTCTAAATGAAACTTAAAACATTCTAGTTTTAATTAATAAAGACCGATTTGTTCTAAACGTTGTCAAAAAAATTAAAAAAATTTTCAAAGTTGGTAAAAATTTTTTTAGGTTAGAGGATTTACAATTTTTTAAAAAATTCATCAAAAATTCGTTTCTAAAGATTTTGGTTTGATTTTTTTTCTAAATGAAACTTAAAACATTCTAATTTTAATTAAAACAGACCGATTTGTTCTAAATGTTATCAAAAAAATTTAAAAAATTTTCAAAGTTGGTAAAATTTTTTTTAGGTTAGAAAATTTACAATTTTTTAAATAATTCATCAAAAACTCGTTTTTAAAGATTTTGATTTGAGGTTTTGTCTAAATGAAACCTAAAATATTCTAATTTTAATTAAAAAAGACCGATTTGTTCTAAATATTGTCAAAAAAATTAAAAAATTTTTCAAAGTTGGTAAAAATTTTTTTGACAGTTCTAACCTAACTTTAAAGAAAATCAATCAATTTTAAAAAATTCGTCAAAAATTGATTTTTAAAGATTTTGATTTGATTTTTTTTCTAAATGAAACTTAAAACATTCTAGTTTTAATTAAAATAGATCGATTTGTTCTAAATGTTATCAAAAAAATTAAAAAAATTTTCAAAGTTGGTAAAATTTTTTTTAGGTTAGAAAATTTACAATTTTTTAAAAAATTCATCAAAAAATCGTTTTTAAAGATTTTGATTTGATTTTCTTTTCTAAATGAAACTTAAAACATTCTAGTTTTAATTAAAAAAGGTCGATTTGTTTTAAATATTGTCAAAAAAATTTTTAAATTTGTTAAGAGTTTTTTTGACAATTCTAACCTAACTTACAAAATCGATCAAATTTAAAAATTCACCAAAAATCGAATTTTACAGGTTTTGATTTGATTTTTTTTCTAAATGAAACTTAAAACATTCTAGTTTTAATTAAAACAAACCGATTTTTTCTAAATGTTGTCAAAAAAATTAGAAAAAATTTCAAAGTTGGTAAAAACTTTTGACACTTTTTAACTTAAGAAAATCAAATTTTAAAAATTCATCAAAAATTCATTTTTAATCATTTTGAATTGATTTTTTTTCTAAATGAAACTGAAAATATTCTAGTTTTAAGTAAAAAAGACCGATTTATTCTAAATGTTATCAAAAAAATTAAAAAAAAAATTCAAAGTTGGTAAACATTTTTTTGGCATTTCTAACCTAAGTTTAAAAAAATCGATCAATTTTAAAAAATTCGCCAAAAATTCATTTTTAAAGATTTTGATTTGATTTTTCTTCTAAATGAAACTTAAAACACTCTCGTTTTAATTAAAAAAGACCGATATGTTCTAAATGTTGTCAAAAAAATTTAAAAAAATTTCAAAGCTGGTAAAAATTTTTTTAGGTTAGAAAATTTACAATTTTTTAAAAAATCATCAAAAATTCGTTTTTAAAGATTTTGATTTGATTCTTTTTCTAAATGAAACTTAAAATATTCTAGTTTTAATTAAAATAGACCGATTTGTTTTAAATGTTGTCAAAAAAATTTAAAAAAATTTCAAAGTTGGTAAAAATTTTTTTAGGTTAGAAAATTTACAATTTTTTAAAAAATTCATCAAAAATTCGCTTTTAAAGATTTTGGTTTGATTTTTTTTCTAAATGAAACTTAAAACATTCTAATTTTAATTAAAACAGACCGATTTGTTCTAAATGTTATCAAAAAAATTTAAAAAATTTTCAAAGTTGGTAAAATTTTTTTTAGGTTAGAAAATTTACAATTTTTTAAAAAATTCATCAAACATTCGTTTTTAAAGATTTTGATTTGATTCTTTTTCTAAATGAAACTTAAAATATTCTAGTTTTAATTAAAAAAGGTCGATTTGTTCTAAAGTTTACCAAGAAAATTAAAAAAATTTTCAAAGTTGGTAAACATTTTTTTGACAATTCTAACTTAACTTAGGAAATCGATCAAATTTAGAAATTCACCAAAAATCGAATTTTAAAGGTTTTGATTTGATTTTTTTTCTAAATTAAACTTAAAACATTCTAGTTTTAATTAAAAAAGGCCATTTTATTCTAAATGTTGTCAAAAAAATTTAAAAAATTTTCAAAGTTGTTAAACATTTTTTTAGGTTAAAAAATTTACAACTTTTTTAAAAATTCATCAAAAATTCGTTTTTAAAGATTTTGATTTGATTTTTTTTCTAAATGAAACTTAGAACATTCTAGTTTACACTAAAAAAGACCGTTTTATTCTAAATATTGTCAAAAGAATTTTAAAAAATTTCAAAGTTGGTAAAAATTTTTGACAGTTTTTAACTTAAGAAAATCAAACTTTAAAAATTCATCAAAAATTCATTTTTAAAGATTTTTATTTGATTTTTTTTATAAATGAAACTTAAAACATTCTAGTTTCAATTAAAAAAGACCGTTTTATTCTAAATGTTGTCAAAAAAATTAAAAAAATTTTCAAAGTTGGTAAAAATTTTTTTAGATTACAAAATTTACAATTTCTTAAAAAATTCATCAAAAATTCATTTTTAAAGATTTTGATTTGATTTTTTTTCTAAATGAAACTTAAAACATTCTAGTTTTAATCAAAACAAACCGACTTTTTCTAAATGTTGTCAAAAAATTTAAAAAAATTTTCAAAGTTGGTAAAAATTTTTTTGACAATTCTAACCTAACTCAAAATCGGTCAAATTTTAAAATTCACCAAAAATCGAATTTTAAAGATTTTGATTTGATTTCTTTTCTAAATGAAACTTAAAACATTCTAGTTTTAATTAAAAAAGACCGATTTGTTCTAAATGTTTTCAAAAAAATTAAAAAAATTTTCAAAGTTGGTAAAAATTTTTTTAGGTTAAAAAATTTACAATTTTTTAAAAAATTCATCAAAAATTCATTTTTAAAGATTTTGATTTGATTTTTTTTCTAAATGAAACTTAAAACATTCTAGTTTTAATTAAAATAGACCGATTTGTTCTAAATGTTGTCAAAAAAATTAAAAAAAATTTCAAAGTTGGTAAAAATTTTTTTGACGGTTCTAACACCTAACATAAGGCAATTTGGTTTAATACTCACTATATCGTTAAAATATTTATCCAACCTTTCCTCAGTACTTTTTCCCCTTTTTTCACGTATCAACATATAAATAGTATCCACTTCCGTACATCTCAACAATTTTTCAACGAGTAACTTCCCCAAAAAGCCAGTTCCACCCGTTAGAAAAACATTAGCGTTTTCGTAAAACGCCCTCAATTGAGATTTATCCTCATTGTAGATATTCTTCGACCAGTTTTCGTTTAAATCGTTTATGTTATCCATTTCTCACTAAAAACTTTCTTTAAAAAACGTCTTTTTTTTATACCAAAATTGTCTTTTTTTTGTTTTAAAATATATTAAACTACAACAAAATCACATTAAACAATAACACCTACAAATAACGGTTAAAAAACCATTTTTTTTTTTTTTCATAATAGAATTACGTGATGTATTGCAAAGAAATTTAATTTAAACGGACGACTAAGCAACCCACTTACCGAGTTAACTGTAAAAAAATTACGTGACGATTTTATTAAGCGATTTATTTTTAAAAACGGGATTTAAAAATAACAAAAAAACCTAAAAATCGATCCGATAAAAAGATCACTTTCTTAATTTTTTTCAACCTTAGAAATTTACTTTCTTTCTCAATTGTAAATAGAAAACGAAAGTTTAAACAAACTGAACTTGAGTTTGAATTGTTACGTTGAGTAAAAGAACTGACCTTAAATTTTAAATTTGCTCGCTCAGCTTTAATTATTAGACTTATTGATGAATAAGTGTTGTTATATAAATCGGCAGTTTTCGATAAATCAAAAGTGTGTCAGTAATAAAGTTAAAATGAATTTAAAGCAAATTATGTTATTTAATTCGAACGGCATTCGAATACAAAGATAAGCTTTTATGCAATTGTCGTGTTCGTATTTTCGATTTGATGCAAATTGAAGTCGTTCGAACGCTTTTAGAATCGTTTTGTTTATTCGTTACGTGTTTATACTTGTAATTTAAATGAAATCGCGATAGTTTGCTAATTATTTCGGGGTAATCGTGTATTTTGAATTAAGTAAATTTATTTATTTTACATACCTTAAATTTGAAGAATTTTTATTCGAATTTTAAAAAAATAATAAGATTTAAAGCACTTTTTTTGGGAATATAAAGATTGAAATAAAAAGGAAATGCTTGAAGACTCAATTCACTTGAATTGACTTCAATCAATGGAATAGGACTGATTGTGAGTCGAGTGGATGAATTCTTGATCGGCTTCAGGTAGAAATTAGGTGTTAAAATGGGAAGGGGAAAAGTAAGCGTTTGGAAGAGGATGTGGGAGGAGTTTTATTTGTTCTAGCACACCTGAAATGCCTAAACTATCCCTAAATTAAAAAAAAAATTCAAGGTTATTACAAAATTTTTAAAGTTGTTACAAAATTTTTAAAGTTGTTACAAAATTTTTAAAGTTGTTACAAAATTTTTAAAGTTGTTACAAAATTTTTAAAGTTCTTATAAAATTTTTAAAGTTCTTCTAAAATTTTTAAAGTTGTTACAAAATTTTTTAAGGTGTTAAAAAAATTTGATAGTTAAAAAAGTCGAAAAATTAAAAAATTGTAATTAAAAAAGTATCTGATTAAAAAAATTCCTCAAAAATTGATTTTTAATCATTTTGAAATGACTCTTTTTTTAAATGCAAGTCAAAAGATTGTATTTTTAATTAAAAAAGACCGTCTTATTCTAAATGTTACCAAAAAAATTAAAAAAATTTTCAAAGTTGGTAAAAAATTTTTTGACACTTCTAACCTAACTTAGGAAAATTGACCAATTTAAAAAAATTCGTCAAAAATTCATTTTTAAAGATTTTGATTTGATTTTTTTTTCTAAATGAAACTTAAAACATTCTAGTTTTAATTAAAAAAGACCGATTTGTTCTAAATGTTGTCAAAAAAATTAAAAAAATTTTCAAAATTGGTAAAAATTTTTTTGACACTTCTAACCTAACTTAAAAAAAATCAATAAACTTTGAAAAAATCGCCAAAAATTCATTTTTAATCATTTTGAAAAAAAATCTTTTTTTTAATGAAAGTCAAAAGATTCTATTTTTAATTAAAAAAGACCGATTTATTCTAAATGTTACCAAAAAATTTAAAAAAATTTTCAAAGTTGGTAAAAATTTTTGACGGTTAACTAACCTAACAAAAAAATCAACCAATCTTTAAAAAATCGCCAAAAATTCATTTTTAATCATTTTGATCTAAGTCCTTTTTTAAATGAAAGTCAAAAGATTGTATTTTTAATTAAAAAAGACCGTTTTATTCTAAATGTTACCAAAAAATTTAAAAAAATTTTCAAAGTTGATAAAAATTTTTTGACAGTTAACTAACCTTATTTTAAAAAATCAACCAATCTTTAAAAAATCGTCAAAAATTCATTTTTAATGATTTTGAAATAAATCTTTTTTAAAATGAAAGTCAAAATTTTCTATTTTTAATTTCAAAAGAACTTTTGGTTTTATAAGTTACCAAAAAAATCAAAAAAAATTCTTAGAGTTGATAAAAATTTTTTGACACTTCACTAACCGGACATTAAAAAAATCTATCAACTTTAAAAATTCATCAAAAATTCATTTTTAAAGATTTTGATTTGATTTTTTTTCTAAATGAAACTTAAAACATTCTAGTTTTAATTAAAAAAGATCGATTTGTTCTAAATGTTGTCAAAAAAATTAAAAAAATTTTCAAAATTGGTAAAAATTTTTTTGTCAGTTCTAACCTAACTTAAAAAAAATCAATAAATTTTAAAAAATTCGTTAAAAATTCATTTTTAAAGATTTTGATTTGATTTCTTTTCTAAATGAAACTTAAAACATTTTAGTTTTAATTAAAAAAGACCGTTTTATTCTAAATGTTGTCAAAAAAATTAAAAAAATTTTCAAAATTGATAAAAATTTTTTTGACACTTCTAACCTAACTTGAAAAAAATCAATAAATTTTAAAAAAATTCGTTAAAAATTCATTCTTAAAGATTTTGATTTGATTTCTTTTCTAAATGAAACTTAAAACATTCTAGTTTTAATCAAAACAGACCGATTTGTTCTAAATGTTGTCAAAAAAATTAAAAAAATTTTCAAAGTTGGTAAAAATTTTTGACGGTTAACTAACCTAGCAAGAAAATCAACCAATCTTTAAAAAATCATCAAAAATTCATTTTTGATCATTGTGATCTAAATCCTTTTTTAAATGAAAGTCAAAAGATTATATTTTTAATTAAAAAAGGCCGTTTTATGCTAAATATTGTCAAAAAAATTAAAAAAAACTTCAAAGTTGGTCAAAATTTTTAACACTTCTAACCTAAGAAAATTGATCAGTTTTAAAAAATTCGTCAAAAATTCATTTTTAAAGATTTTGATTTGATTTTTTTTCTAAATGAAACTGAAAACATTCTAGTTTTAACTAAAAAAGGTCGATTTGTTCTAAATGTTATCAAAAAAATTAAAAAAATTTTCAAAGTTGGTCAAAATTTTTTTAGGTTAGAAAATTTACAATTTTTTAAAAAAATTCTTCAAAAATTCGTTTTTAAAGATTTTGATTTAATTTCTTTTCTAAATGAAACTTAAAACATTCTAGTTTTAATTAAAACAAATCGATTTTTTCTAAATATTGTCAAAACATTTTTAAAAAAATTCAAAGTTGGTAAAAATTTTTTTAGGTTAGAAAATTAACAATTCTTTAAAAAATTCATCAAAAATTCATGTTTAAAGATTTTGATTTGATTTTTTTCTAAATGAAACTTAAAACATTCTAGTTTTAATTAAAAAAGACCGATTTGTTCTAAATGTTGTCAAAAAATTTAAAGAAATTTTCAAAGTTGGTAAAAATTTTTGACACTTTTTAACTTAAGAAAGTCAAATTTTAAAAATTCATCAAAAATTCATTTTTCAAGATTTTGATTTAATTTCTGTTCTAAATGAAACTTAAAAACATTCTAGTTATATATAATAAAGTTGTAACTTCTAAACGTAAAATTTTAACATTAACACATTTTGTTTTCTAAGGGAAAAACTAAAAGTCGTAGAAAATTTATTTTTAGCAAAAATAAAGATTGAGTTTAGAGCTAAATCCTCATAAAATTTCAAGTCTTAACAACAATTAATTTTTTAGATATGGTTTTTTAAAGATTGTCAAAAATTTTTACCGACTTTAAAAATTTTTTAAATTTTTTTGGTAAGAATTAGGAAAAATTCGTTTTTTTAAATCGAAAATACAATCTTATAGGTTTCATTTGATATAAAAATCTTTTTTCAGTTCCTAAAAATAAAGTCTGGATGATTTCTTAAAGTTGGTTAAAAATTTTTATAAAGTTAGGTTAAAATCTACCAAAAAATTTTACTAACTTAAAAAATGTTTTTAATTTTTTGGTAGCATTTAGGAAAATTTTGCATTTTAGAATCGAAAATAGAATCCTTGAAGTTTCATTTTATATAAATTTTTTTTTTTTGAATTCCTAAAAATAAAGTCTGGACGATGTTTTAAAGTTGGTTAATTTTTTTAATAAAATTAAATTAAAACGTGCCAAAAATGTTACTAACTTTAAAATTTTTTTAAATTTTTTGGTAGCATTTAGGAAAATCTTGCCTTTTAGATTCGAAAATAGAATCTTTTAAGTTTCATTTTATATAAAATTTTTTTTCTTCAATTCCTAAAAATAAAGTTTGAATGATTTTTTAAAGTTGGTAAAAATCTTTTTGACAGTTAACTAACCGAACTTAAAAAAAATCAATCAATTTTTAAAAAATTGTCAAAAATTCATTTTTAAACATTTTGATTTGATTTTTTTTCTGAATGAAACTTAAAACATTCTAGTTTTAATTAAAAAAGGCCAATTTATTCTAAATGTTATCAAAAAAATTAAAAAAATTCCTAAAGTTGATAAAATTTTTTTGACAGTTAACTAACCTAACTTTAAAAAAATGGATCAATTTTAAAAAATTCGTCAAAAATTCATTTTTAAAGATTTTGATTTGATTTTTTTCTAAATGAAACTTAAAACATTCTAGTTTTAATTAAAAAAGACCGTTTTATTCTAAATGTTGTCAAAAAATTTAAAAAAATTTTCAAAGTTGGACAAAATTTTTAACACTAACCTAAGAAAATTGATCAGTTTTAAAAAATTCATCAAAAATTCATTTTTAAAGATTTTGATTTGATTCTTTTTCTAAATGAATCTTAAAGCATTCTAGTTTTAATTAAAAGAAGCCGATTTGTTCTAAATGTTGTCAAAAAATTTAAAAAAATTTTCAAAGTTGGTAAAAATTTTTGACAATTTTTAACTTAAGAAAATCAAATTTTAAAAATTCACCAAAAATTCATTTTTCAAGATTTTGATTTAATTTCTTTTCTAAATGAAACTTAAAACATTCTAGTTTTAATTAAAAAAGACCGTTTTATTCTAAATGTTGTCAAAAAAATTAAAAAAATTTTCAAAGTTGGTAAAAATTTTTTTGGCAGTTCTAACCTAACAAGAAAATCGATCAATTTTTAAAAAATCATCAAAAATTCACTTTTTAAGATTTTGATTTGATTTTTTTTCTAAATGAAACTTAAAACATTCTAGTTTTAATTAAAAGAGACCGTTTTCTTCTAAATATTGTCAAAAAAATTAAAAAATTTTTCAAAGTTGGTAAAAATTTTTGACACTTTTTAACTTAAAAAAATCAAATTCTAAGAATTCATCAAAAATTCATTTTTCAAGATTTCGATTTAATTTCTTTTCTAAATGAAACTTAAAACATTCTAGTTTTGATCTAAAAAGACCGTTTTATTCTAAATGTTGTCAAAAAACTTAAAAAAATTTTCAAAGTTGATAAAAATTTTTCCACAGTTCACTAACCTAACTTAAAAAAAAAACGATTAATTTTTAAAAATTCACCAAAAATTCATTTTTAAAGATTTTGATTTAATTTTTTTTCTAAATGAAACCTAAAACATACTAGTTTTAATTAAAAAAGGTCGATTTGTTCTAAATGTTATCAAAAAAATTTAAAAAATTTTCAAAGTTGGTCAAAATTTTTTTAGGTTAGAAAATTTACAATTTTTTAAAAAAATTCTTCAAAAATTCGTTTTTAAAGATTTTGATTTGGTGTTTTTTCAAAATGAAACTTAAAATATTCTAATTTTAATTAAAAAAGACCGATTTGTTCTAAATGTTGTCAAAAAAATTAAAAAAATTTTCAAAGTTGGTAAAAATTTTTTTGGCAGTTCTAACCTAACAAGAAAATCGATCAATTTTTAAAAAATCATCAAAAATTCACTTTTTAAGATTTTGATTTGATTTTTTTTCTAAATGAAACTTAAAACATTCTAGTTTTAATTAAAAGAGACCGTTTTCTTCTAAATATTGTCAAAAAAATTAAAAAATTTTTCAAAGTTGGTAAAAATTTTTTTGACACTTCTAACCTAACTTAGGAAAATTGACCAATTTAAAAAATTCGTCAATAATTCATTTTTTAAGATTTTGATTCGATTTTTTTCTAAATGAAACTTAGAACATTCTAGTTTTAATTAAAACAGACCGATTTTTTCTAAATGTTGTCAAAAAAATTAAAAAAATTATCAAAGTTGGTAAAAATTTTTTGCCACTTCTAGCCTAACTTAAGAAAATCGATCAATTTAAAAAATCATCAAAAATTCATTTTTCAAGATTTTGATTCGATTTTTTTTCTAAATGAAACTTAAGACATTCTAGTTTTTAGTAAAAAAGACCGATTTTTTCTAAATATTGTCAAAGAAATTAAAAAAATTTTCAAAGTTGGTAAAAATTTTTTTTAGTTTAGAAAATTAACAATTTTTTAAAAAAATTCATCAAAAATTCAGTTTTAAACATTTTGATTTGATTTTTTTTCTAAATGAAACTTAAAGCATTCTAGTTTTATTTAAAAAAGACCGTTTTATTCTAAATATTGTCAAAAAAATTAAAAAAATTTTCAAAGTTGGTAAAAATTTTTAAAGTTGGGAAAAAATTTTTAATGTTGGAATAAACTTTTAAAATTAGGAAAAATTTTTGATAGTTAAAAAAATATTTTTCAAAAAAAAAGATTATTTTATTTATTTTTATTTATAGAATAATAATTTATTATTAACATTAAAAAAAAAAATCATTTTCATTCATTTTCAACCTCAACATTCGGTTTATGACTCCGTAACATCTCCACTAAAACCGTCTGTTCCTGCCTTTTCACATTCTTCATATCCAGGATTTTATAAAACTCCCCTTGTTGACAATCGGGTAATAATTTCATATACTGTTCAACGAAAGCTTTCGCCGAATCGATCGGAGTCATTACCACTTTTAAAATCATCTCCGCTTTCGTCATCCCTTTATTAACGACTTTCGTGTAAGCTGCCGGAGCTTGCCGGTTAATTTGGGAGGAAATCGTCGGTAAATTTAATAAAATCGTCTTTAACATATGCGTGTCTAGAAGTAACTGTTCCGCACCTTCCGTATTTATCGGCTTGCATTTGTAAATGTTTCGGATAAATTTCGGAATGAAAGCGTTTACGAATTTTATACAAAATTGAGTGTAATATTTGCGGGAATTTGCTAAGTTATCGCGAATTATCGGGATTGTTGTTTTGAAATGAGTTGTTAAAGCTGTTATATAAGGACTTTGGTCGCCTACACTGTCGATATTTTGCCATTGGATCTGGAAAAGATATAAAAGATAAAATATAAAAAAAAATTGAAAAAATAAATAATTCTTAAAGTTTAGTAGAAATCCTTTAATTTGATACCAAACACGACTATATTCGGATAAAAAGTAAAAAAGTTAGGTTAGTTTAAAAAATTTTTAAGATGGCCGACTTCCGGTTGTCATTAAAATTAAAAATTTCGATATTTTTTTTATTTTTGATCGCAGATATGTCGTGTTTGTATTTGAATTAAAGGAAATTTAATTTCCTATCGATTTTTAATAAAAATTTCATTCTAAAAGTACTTTTGACATTTCTTTTTTTTTTAAATTTAAAATTTTTTTTTTAATTTTTAAAATTTTTATCTTTTTTTAGACATTTTTAAAAGTTTTTGATGTTGTTTTGAAAATTTTTGCACTTTTTTCTTGAAAATTTTAACATTATTTCGAAAAATTTGACACTAAAAAAAAAAATTTCACAATTTTGTTAAAAAATTTGATATTTTTATTAAATATTCTTAAAGTTTATTAAAAATTCTTTAATTTGATTCCAAACACGACTATATTCGGAGAGAAAATAAAAAAGTTAGGTTAATTTTGAAATTTTTAAGATGGCCGACTTCCGGTTGTCATTAAAATAAAAAATTTCGATAACTTTCTTATTTTTGATCGTAAATATGCTGTGTTTGTACTCAAATTAAAGGAAATTTAACTTCCTATCGATTTTTAATAAAAAATTCATTCTAAAATTACTTTTGACAATTCTTTCTTTGAAATTTCTATTTTTTTTTTTTTAATTTTTAAAATTTTTGTCTTCTCTTTAGAAATTTTTAGAAGTTTTTGATATTGCTTTGAAAATATTGACACTTTTTTCTTGAAAATTTTAATATTATTTTAGAAAATTTGACATTTTTTGGAAAATTTGACATTTTTTTGAAAAATTTGACATTTTTTGGAAAATTTTGACATTTTTTTGAAAAATTTGAAATTTTTTATTCAATATTCTTAAAGTTTATTAAAAAATCCTTTAATTTGATACTAAACACGACTGTATTCGGATAAAAAACAAGAAAGTTATCACGATTTAAAAAAATTCAAGATGGCCGACTTCCGGTTGTCATTAACCACAAAAATTTCAATAACCTTTTTATTTTTGATCGTAGATATGTCGTGTTTGTACTCAAATAAAAGGAAATTTAATTTTCTAACGACCTACGACAAAATTTTCAAGATGGCCGACTTTGGGTTGTTCAAAAAATTAAAAATTTCTATAACTTTCAATCTATTAAAATTAGATATGTCATGTTTGTACTCAAATTAAAGGAAATTTAATTTCCTATCGATTTTTAACAAAAATTTCATTCTAAAATTATTTTTGACATTTTTTCTTTTAAAATTTTTGTCTTGCTTTAAAGAAATTTCTTAAAATTTTTGATATTTCTTTAAAAATTAACTAAAAATTTTTATTAAAATCTCAATTTTTTATTTTTCAGAACTAGAAATCCAGATCCAAACCAAACTAACCATCCAGGTGCTTTTAGCGGAGCTTTAACAGCCGCTTTAGACGTTATGGCGTTCACCCAAGAAATAGATTTAACCCAATCGATTAACGAACAACCAAAAATACAACCAAAAATTCCCCAAACAAACGAATCTATTAATCAAACCCGAGGAAAAGTTTGTTTAAACAATCAGATTAACGCTGCGTTAAATAATTTTCAAAAACAATCTTCGATTACATCTCATTCAGTTTTTGCAACTTTTACGCCATTAAAAAAAGAAAATGATGAAAGAGTAAACAGTGAAGAAGTGGATCCTTTAAGAGAATTAGTTTTGTGTTCAAAACGTAAATGCGAACAGGAAAAATTACAAGAATTAGCTAGTTAAAATAATTAAAATAATAATCTTACTTTTGTCATTGCAATAAGAGCCGGTTCGCAAGCATTTTCTAAATCTTGCACTAATAATTGTATACAATTCGATATAACACCGTGGAAATGATCTTGTTCTTGAGATAAATCAATTTGATCCGATAAACTCGGATCAATCTTCTCCTTTAACTTATCGGAAAGTTGTTGAGTGGTTTCTTGACAATATTCCGCCGTCGTTAAAATACAACAAATTCTCATCTGTTCCTCTTTGGTAAACCGAACGGTTTCACCTTCTTTTAATAACGATTGGAAGTTTTGAATCAATCCGGACGTTGAAATTTTTTGTAAATCCCTCGTAATCGATTGTACGCTCGTTCCTAAAGATTGCGATTCCAATTTCGGAAGGTTATTTTGTAGTAATTTCGTCGAATATTCCCGTAGATACTTTTGAAACGTTCTTGTTAAATCTAACATCGATTGCGAAGTATCCAATTGAGTGCATTGTATCATACTTTTTTTATAAAAGACGAATAAATCCGCGCAACTTGGTAAAACGATCGCGTGCGAATCGGTTTCGGTCGTTAAAAATTTCTCGTCTTGTAAAAATCGTTCGATTAAATCCGACAAATTCGAATCGATCGATTCTATATAAATTTTTAAATGCGGAATAAAACAACGACCGATTAAACCGTTAAAAGGTAATTTTTTATCAACAACATCACTTATCGTAACACCGGTAAACTTTTTCGATAGTAAATTTTCAAAATTACAAGTTTTTTGAATCGCATACAATAATAATTTAACATCGATTTCATGTTTACGTTTAGACATAATTTTAATTAACTCTTCTCGAGTGTCGTGACAAAATTGAACGGCTATTCTCTCGGAAACTTCCCAATTTTGAGGAAACATATTCCCCAATCTTTCTTCAAACTCTAATAAGTGTCTTTTTAACCAAGCGTAACGTTTATCGATCTTATCCAACCAAGCCGTATCTTCGGTTTCTTGAAATAAGTGAGTGTACTCTTGTAATTGTAGGTTAACGAACCATTTTAATAAATCCCTTTTAACCCTCGGTTCTAAAATCGAAACCACCAAACAAGCTTGAGCTAATTGCTTATTCGGTAAATTAATTTTAACGTTCCCGGCGAAAGCTTCCTTAAAATCATGAGTTATTTGCTCGGCTAATTCTATATGTATTTGTTTAACTTGATCGCTTAAATTTTTAATCTGTGGAATATCCGAATAATTCTCAAAATGTGTCATAACTTCGCTTATAGCTTGTAACGGTAAAGCTATCTCTCCGTACAATCGTTTCTCTTGTAAACCTTTTAAAGTATCAACTCCTCCGACTAACATATGTAAATGATTTAATGTAGTTATCGCTAAAGTTAAATTTCTTTTCGCACAATCTAATTGTTTTATATCTCGAGTTATCTCACGAACCATTTCTTCCGATCGTTCAGCGTGTTCTTTTATATCTTTTATGTGTACGAACAATTGTTTAATTACTTTTTGAGCTTCGTCTAAAGCTTGACGACCGTCCGAACTTGCGGTGGTTTGTCCTCGAACAACCGTACTTATTTCATTATCGATGGTTTGAATTTTATTTTCCATCTTTGCGACGACCTCATCGATATTCGAAAGAGATTGTTCGGTTGGAAATAAGGAGTTTATATAATCTATCGTGTTAAAATCGGGTTGATCTAGTGGATCTTTACTGGGTAAAACCTAAAATTTAAGATTTTAAAAGATTAAGTTCATTCCGATTTAAGAATTTTTAAAATAAGGGTCTTTTTTAACCTGTTCAATTGCTGTTTGAACTTCCGGAGGGAAATTTATTATTAAATCATCATCTTCTAAGAAATCCTCATCGAAATTATCCATATTTTTTTAAGAAATTGCAAATTTATTTGGTGTTTATGTTTTACAAATGTCAAAATTTTTAGGTTATGTTAGTTGTCATTTTTAATAAATTACTTTTTTAATTAATTTTGATTGATTAAAATAAATTTTTGTTCATTTGAGTTATAATTTTTATAAAGGATTTTTATAATCTACCTTTTTTTAAAGTTTATAAATGAATTTCTTACATAAATAATGGTAAAAAAATTTTTAGGTTATATTAATTGTCATTTTTAATAAATTACTTTTTTAATTAATTTTGATTGATTAAAGTAAATTTTTGTTCATTTGAGTTATAATTTTTATAAAGGATTTTTATAATCTACCTTTTTTAAAAGTTTATAAATGAATTTCTTACATAAATAATGGTAAAAAATTTTTAGGTTATATTAGTTGTCATTTTTAATAAATTACTTTTTTTAATTGATTTAAAGTAAATTTTTGTTCATTTGGGTTAAAATTTTAATAAAGGATTTTTATAATTTACCTTTTTTTAAAGTTTATAAATGAATTTCTTACATAAATAATGGTAAAAATTTTTGATGTTATATTACTTGTCATTTTTAATAAATTTCTTTTTTTAATTGATTTAAAGTAAATTTTTGTTGATTTGTGTTATAATTTTAATAAAGGATTTTTATAATCTACCTTTTTTTAATGTTTATAAATGAATTTCTTACATAAATAAAGGTAAAAAATTTTGAGGTTATATTAATTGTCATTTTTAATAAATTACTTTTTTTAATTGATTTAAAGTAAATTTTTGTTGATTTGGGTTAAAATTTTAATAAAGGATTTTTATAATCTACCTTTTTTTAAAGTTTATAAATCAATTTCTTACATAAATAATGGTAAAAAATTTTGAGGTTATATTAATTGTCATTTTTAATAAATAACTTTTTTTAATTGATTTAAAATAAATTTTTGTTCATTTTTGTTATAATTTTAATAAAGGATTTTTATAATCTACCTTTTTTTAAAGTTTATAAATGAATTTCTTACATAAATAATGGTAAAAAATTTTGAGGTTATATTAATTGTCATTTTTAATAAATTACTTTTTTTAATTGATTTAAAGTAAATTTTTGTTGATTTGGGTTAAAATTTTAATAAAGGATTTTTATAATCTACTTTTTTTAAAGATTATAAATGAATTTCTTACATAAATAATGGTAAAAAATTTTTTAGGTTATATTAATTGTCATTTTTAATAAATTACTTTTTTAATTAATTTTGATTGATTAAAGTAAATTTTTGTTCATTTGGGTTAAAATTTTAATAAAGGATTTTTATAATCTACCTTTTTTTAAAGTTTATAAATGAATTTCTTACATAAATAAAGGTAAAAAAATTTTAGGTTATATTAGTTGTCATTTTTAATAAATTACTTTTTTTAATTGATTTAAAGTAAATTTTTGTTGATTTGGGTTATAATTTTGATAAAGGATTTTTATAATCTACCTTTTTTTAAAGTTTATAAATGAATTTCTTCTATAAATAATGGTAAAAAAATTTGAGGTTATGTTAAATGTCAAAAGTTTTATTTTAAATTATTTTTAATTATTAATTTAAAGATTTTCTTTATTTTATTAAGATAATTAAGATATTTTTTCTTTCTTTTTGTAGATTTAATAAATTTAAAAAGTCAAAAAGTCTTTTCATTGAGAAAAATTTATTTTTAAAAAAGTACAAAAGCTTATAAATTCTTATTATAATATAAATTCTTATTGTAGTATAAGTTCTTATTATAGTATAAATCCTTATTATAGTATAAATCGTTATTATAAATCCTTACAAAAGTATTCAGTCTTAATATTAATCTTAAACAGATTTTAAAATTAATTTATTCGACTAACGGACCCCAAAAATACTTGCTAATTCTACTTTCATCTTCGGCGATAAAAAAATCCTTCCCGTATCTTAAAAACTCCTTCTTATCGACACTTCCATCCCCGTCCATATCAATAATCCTAAAGGTAAATAAAGCGTCTTCTTCTGAATTTCCGAGACATTCAAAGAAGAGTTTAAACTCTTTAAGGGTGATCTTTCCGGAACGGTCTCTATCGATGGCTTCGAATAAGTATGGAAGGAATGCGTCAACCTTTTTAATTCTAGATGGATCGTTGACTACGTGTAACATATCTTCGAGGTATCTTTCGACGGTTATCACATTGTACGGACTGATTTCACCCCATTGAACGTTCCATGTACACTAAAAAAAATTCATTTTGATTAATTTAAAGTTAAATTTTTGGGAGTTTGGTTTTACTTTGATGAATTCTTGAAATTCTTTAGCGCTTTTTTCACTTATGTGACCTAAATTGATAAAGTTATCTGCGAATAATTGGTAGTCTTCGTAAGATATGACTCCGTCTTTGTTAAAATCTAATAAGTTGTGGATCGTTCTCATTTTTCTTCGCCAAAAATCAGTTGTTCCCTTTAATTATAAAAAAAATATTTATGAAATTAGTTTATTTATTTAATTATAAACGAGATTGGTTAAAATTGTTCCCAAATTTAATAATCTTAGATCATTTCAGTTGCAATTTCATGATTTTTGGTTAAAATTTTATATAAAATTCAACAATTTTAGACAATTTTGTATGAAATTACTCAAAATTTTATATAAACTTCGACAATTTTAGAAAAATTTAGTCGAAATTTCACGATTTTTAAAAAAAAGATGTAATTTTTTAATGAAATTCGACTATTTTATATGAAATTGCTATCCGTTTCGGTAAAATAATTGTCTTTTAATAAAAAAATTATCTTTGAATGAAAAATTTTGATTTTATGGACTTCATTTATGTCAAATTTTGAAAATTTTCGATTTTTATAAAAAAAATTGATTTCATGTACTTCATTTGTGTTATATTTTAAAATTTTTCCGTTTTTATTACTGTTTTTTTAAGGATTTAAAAAAAATTTAGTCTAAATTTAACAATTTTTACAAAATTAAGTAATTTTTTTAATGAAATTTAACAATTTTAGACAATTTTGTATGAAATTAATCAAAATTTTATATAAACCGACGATTTTAGAAATGTTTAGTTGAAATTTCACGATTTTTTAAAAAAGGAAGTCATTTTTTAATTAAATTCGACTATTTTATATAAAATTGGCCAAAATTTTATACGAAATTTAAGAATTTTGGAAAAGTTTTAGTCGGAATTTCTCGATTTTAGACCAAATTAAGTGATTTTTTTAATGAATTTGGACTATTTTTTAGGAAATTGGTAAAAATTTTATACATTTTTTAACTTTAATGATTTTAGATATTTTTAGTCGAAATTTTACCATTTTTTTGCTAAATTAAGTGATTTTTAAATGAAATTTGGCAATTTTATACGAAATTGGTCAAAATTTGATATAAAATTCAACGACTTTAGAAAATTTCAGTCAAAATTTCACGATTTTAAACCAAGTTAAGTAATTTTTAAATGAATTTTGACTACTTTATATAAAATTGGCCAAAATTTTATACGAAATTTCAGAATTTTGGAATATTTTAGTCGGATTTTCTCGATTTTAGACCAAATTAAGTGATTTTTTTTAATGAATTTGGACTATTTTTTAGGAAATTGGTCAAAATTTTATGCAAACTTTAATGATTTTAGATATTTTTAGTCGAAAATTTACCATTTCCTGCTAAATTAAGTGATTTTTTAATGAAATTTGGCAACTTTATACGAAATTGATCAAAATTTCATATAAAATTCAACGATTTTAGAAAATTTTAGTCAAAATTTCACGATTTTAAACCAAATTAAGTAATTTTTAAATGACATTTTTGTGTTTTATATAAAATTGGTTAAAATTTCATACGAAATTTAATGATTTTAGAAAATTTCAGTCGATATTAAGTGTTTTTTTGATGAAATTCGAAAATTTTATGCGAAATTGGTTAAAATTTTTACCAAATTCAACAATTTTTGGAAGATTTTAGTCAAAATTTTAAAATTTAAAATTTAGTTTAAAATTTTTCTGCAAAATTAAATGATTTTTTAATGATTTTAAACAATTTTAGTCGAAATTTCACAATTTTAGTCGAAATTTCACAATTTTAGTCGAAATTAAGTGATTTTTTAAATAAAATTCGATAATTTTATGCGAAATTGGTTAAAATTTCTACCAAATTCAACAATTTTAGAAAATTTTAGAAAATTTTAGTCGAAATTTCACGATTTTAGTCGAAATGAAGTGATTTTTTAAATAAAATTCGATAATTTTATGCGAAATTGGTTAAAATTTCTACCAAATTCAACAATTTTAGAAAATTTTAGTCGAAATTTCACGATTTTAGTCGAAATTAAATGATTTTTTAAATAAAATTCGATAATTTTATGCGAAATTGGTTAAAATTTCTACCAAATTCAACAATTTTAGAAAATTTTAGTCGAAATTTCACAATTTTAGTCGAAATTAAGTGATTTTTTAAATAAAATTCGATAATTTTATGCGAAATTGGTTAAAATTTCTACCAAATTCAACAATTTTAGTCGAAATTTCACGATTTTAGTCGAAATTAAGTGATTTTTTTAATAAATTTCGACACTTTTATACGAAATTGGTTAAATTTTTTACCAAATTCAACAATTTTAGAAAAAAATAGTCGAAATTTTACGTTTTTTTTAATAAAATGAACAGCCTTTTTTATGAAATTTGATTATTTTTTATAAAATTGGTCAAAATTTTATGCAAAATTTATGGATTTTGGAAAATTTTAGTCGGAATTTCTCGATTTTACACCAAATTAAGTGATTTTTTTATTAATTTGGACTATTTTTTAGGAAATTGGACAAAATTTTATACGAAATTCAATGATTTTTGAAAATTTTAGTCGAAATTTTACATTTTTTTCACAAAATTAAGTGATTTTTTAATGAATTTAGACTATTTTTTACGAATTTGGTCAAAATTTTATGCAAACTTTAATGATTTTAGATCATTTTAGACGAAATTTTACGATTTTTTACAAAATTAAGTAATTTTTTTATAAATTTCGACAATTTTATATGAAATTGGTCAAAATTTTACGATTTCTTTACAAAATTAACTTCACAATTAATTTCACAATTTTTAAAAAAAATTAAATGATGTTTTAATGAAATTCGACCATTTTTTACGAAATTGGTTAAAATTTTTATCAAATTCAACAATTTTAAAAAATTTTAGTAGAAATCTTACGATTTTTTGTAAAATTAAGTGATTTTTTAATGAAATTCGACAATTTTTTATGAAATTGGTAAAAATTTTATACAAAATTTGATGATTTTTGAAAATTTTAGTCGAAATTTTACAATTTTTTATAAAATTAAGAGATTTCTTAATGAAATTCCACCGTTTTTTATAAAATTAAGCGATTTTTTAAATTAAATTCAATATCTTTATACAAAATTGGTCAAAATTTTATGATTTTAGAAAGTTTTAGTTAAAATTTCCCAATTTTTTTACAAAATTAAGTGATTTTTTAATAAAATTTGGCAATTTTTTATGAAATTGGTAAAAATTTTATACAAAATTTGATAATTTTAGAAAATTTTCGAAATTTTACGATTTTTTATAAAATTAAGAGATTTTTTAATGAAATTCGACTATTTTTTGTAAAATTAAGTGATTTTTTTAAATTAAATTAAATAGTTTTATACAAAATTGGTCAAAATTTTATGATTTTAGAAAGTTTTAGTTGAAATTTCCCAATTTTTTTACAAAATTAAGTGGTTTTTTTAATGAAATTTGGCATTTTTTTATGAAATTGGTAAAAATTTTATACAAAATTTGATGATTTTAGAAAATTTTCGAAATTTTACGATTTTTTATAAAATTAAGAGATTTTATAATGAAATTCGACTATTTCTTGTAAAATTAAGTGATTTTTTAAATTAAATTCAATAGTTTTATACAAAATTGGTCAAAATTTTATGATTTTAGAAAATTTGAGTTGAAATTGGACAATTTTTTTACAAAATTAAGTGATTTTTTAATGAAATTTGGCAATTTTTTATGAAATTGGTAAAAATTTTATACAAAATTTGATGATTTTAGAAAATTTTCGAAATTTTACGATTTTTTATAAAATTAAGAGATTTTTTAATGAAATTTGACTATTTTTTGTAAAGTTAAGTGACTTTTTAAATTAAATTCAATAATTTTATACAAAATTGGTTAAAATTTTATGATTTTAGAAAGTTTTAGTTGAAATTTCCCAATTTTTTTACAAAATTAAGTGATTTTTTTAATGAAATTTGGGAATTTTTTATGAAATTGGTAAAAATTTTATACAAAATTTGATGATTTTAGAAAATTTTATTCGAGATTTTACGATTTTTTATAAAATTAAGAGATTTTTTATAAAATTAAGAGATTTTTTAATTAAATTCGACTATTTTTTGTAAAATTAAGTGATTTTTTAAATTAAATTCAATAGTTTTATACAAAATTGGTCAAAATTTTATGATTTTAGAAAATTTGAGTTGAAATTGGACAATTTTTTTACAAAATTAAGTGATTTTTTTAATAAAAGTTGGCAATTTTTTATGAAATTGGTAAAAATTTAATACAAAATTTGATAATTTTAGAAAATTTTATTCGAAATTTTACGATTTTTTATAAAATTAAGAGATTTTTTAATGAAATTCGACCGTTTTTTGTAAAATTAAGTGATTTTTTAAATTAAATTAAATAGTATTATACAAAATTGGTCAAAATTCTATGATTTTAGAAAGTTTTAGTTGAACTTTCCCAATTTTTTTACAAAATTAAGTGATTTTTTTAATGAAATTTGGCAATTTTTTATGAAATTGGTAAAAATTTTATACAAAATTTGATGATTTTAGAAAATTTTCGAAATTTTACGATTTTTTATAAAATTAAGAGATTTTTTAATGAACTTCGAGTATTTTTTGTAAAATTAAGTGATTTTTTAAATTAAATTCAATAGTTTTATACAAAATTGGTTAAAATGTTATGATTTTTGAAAGTTTTAGTTGAAATTGGACAATTTTTTTACAAAATTAAGTGATTTTTTTAATAAAAGTTGGCAATTTTTTATGAAATTGGTAAAAATTTTATACAAAATTTGACAATTTTAGAAAATTTTCGAAATTTTACGATTTTTTATAAAATTAAGAGATTTTTTAATGAAATTCGACTATTTCTTGTAAAATTAAGTGATTTTTTAAATTAAATTAAATAGTTTTATACAAAATTGGTCAAAATTTTACGATTTTAGAAAGTTTTAGTTGAAATTTCCCAATTTTTTTACAAAATTAAGTGATTTTTTTAATGAAATTTGGCAATTTTTTATGAAACTGGTAAAAATTTTATACAAAATTTGATAATTTTAGAAAATTTTCGAAATTTTACGATTTTTTATAAAATTAAGAGATTTTTTAATGAAATTCGACTATTTTTTGTAAAATTAAGTGATTTTTTAAATTAAATTAAATAGCTTTATACAAAATTGGTCAAAATTTTATGATTTTAGAAAGTTTTAGTTGAAATTTCCAAATTTTTTTACAAAATTAAGTGATTTTTTTAATAAAATTTGGCAATTTTTTATGAAATTGGTAAAAATTTTATATAAAATTTGATAATTTTAGAAAATTTTCGAAATTTTACGACTTTTTATAAAATTAAGAGATTTTCTAATGAAATTCGACTATTTTTTGTAAAATTAAGTGATTTTTTAAATTAAATTCAATAGCTTTATACAAAATTGGTCAAAATTTTATGATTTTAGAAAGTTTTAGTTAAAATTTCCCAATTTTTTTACAAAATTAAGTGATTTCTTAATTAAATTTGGCAATTTTTTATGAAATCGGTAAAAATTTTATACAAAATTTGATGATTTTAGAAAATTTTATTCGAAATTTTACGATTTTTTATAAAATTAAGAGATTTCTTAATGAAATTCGACCGTATTTTGTAAAATTAAGTGATTTTTTAAATTAAATTCAATAGCTTTATACAAAATTGGTCAAAATTTTATGATTTTAGAAAGTTTTAGTTGAAATTTCCCAATTTTTTTACAAAATTAAGTGATTTTTTTAATAAAAGTTGGCAATTTTTTATGAAATTGGTAAAAATTTTATACAAAATTTGATAATTTTAGAAAATTTTCGAAATTTTACGATTTTTTATAAAATTAAGAGATTTTTTAATGAAATTCGACTATTTTTTGTAAAATTAAGCGATTTTTTAAATTAAATTCAATAGCTTTATACAAAATTGGTCAAAATTTTATGATTTTAGAAAGTTTTAGTTGAAATTTCCCAATTTTTTTACAAAATTAAGTGATTTTTTTAATGAAATTTGGTAATTTTTTATGAAATTGGTAAAAATTTTATACAAAATTTGATAATTTTAGAAAATTTTCGAAATTTTACGATTTTTTATAAAATTAAGAGATTTTTTAATGAAATTCGACTATTTTTTGTAAAATTAAGTGATTTTTTAAATTAAATTAAATAGTTTTATACAAAATTGGTCAAAATTTTTTGATTTTAGAAAGTTTTAGTTGAAATTTCCCAATTTTTTTACAAAATTAAGTGATTTTTTTAATGAAATTTGGCAATTTTTTATGAAATTGGTAAAAATTTTATACAAAATTTGATGATTTTAGAAAATTTTCGAAATTTTACGATTTTTTATAAAATTAAGAGATTTTTTAATGAAATTCGACTATTTTTTGTAAAATTAAGTGATTTTTTAAATTAAATTCAATAGTTTTATACAAAATTGGTCAAAATTTTATGATTTTAGAAAATTTGAGTTGAAATTGGACAATTTTTTTACAAAATTAAGTGATTTTTTTAATAAAATTTGGCAATTTTTTATGAAATTGGTAAAAATTTTATACAAAATTTGATAATTTTAGAAAATTTTCGAAATTTTACGATTTTTTTTATAAAATTAAGAGATTTTTTAATGAAATTCGACTATTTTTTGTAAAATTAAGCGATTTTTTAAATTAAATTCAATAGCTTTATACAAAATTGGTCAAAATTTTATGATTTTAGAAAGTTTTAGTTGAAATTTCCCAATTTTTTTACAAAATTAAGTGATTTTTTTAATGAAATTTGGTAATTTTTTATGAAATTGGTAAAAATTTTATACAAAATTTGATCATTTTAGAAAATTTTCGAAATTTTACGATTTCTTATAAAATTAAGAGATTTTTTAATGAAATTCGACTATTTCTTGTAAAATTAAGTGATTTTTTAGATTAAATTAAATAGTTTTATACAAAATTGGTCAAAGTTTTGTGATTTTAGAAAGTTTTAGTTGAAATTTCCCAATTTTTTTACAAAATTAAGTGATTTTTTTAATAAAATTTGGCAATTTTTTATGAAATTGGTAAAAATTTTATACAAAATTTGATAATTTTAGAAAATTTTCGAAATTTTACGATTTTTTATAAAATTAAGAGATTTTTTAATGAAATTCGACTATTTCTTGTAAAATTAAGTGATTTTTTAAATTAAATTCAATAGTTTTATACAAAATTGGTCAACATTTTGTGATTTTAGAAAGTTTTAGTTGAACTTCCCCAATTTTTTTACAAAATTAAGTGATTTCTTTAATGAAATTTGGCAATTTTTTATGAAATTGGTAAAAATTTTATACAAAATTTGATGATTTTAGAAAATTTTCGAAATTTTACGATTTTTTATAAAATTAAGAGATTTTTTAATTAAATTCAATAGTTTTATACAAAATTGGTTAAAATGTTATGATTTTTGAAAGTTTTAGTTGAAATTGGACAATTTTTTTACAAAATTAAGTGATTTTTTTAATAAAATTTGGCAATTTTTTATGAAATTGGTAAAAATTTTATACAAAATTTGATGATTTTAGAAAATTTTCAAAGTTTTACGATTTTTTTATAAAATTAAGAGATTTTTTAATGAAATTCGACTATTTTTTGTAAAATTAAGTGATTTTTTAAATTAAATTCAATAGTTTTATACAAAATTGGTCAAAATTTTATGATTTTAGAAAGTTTTAGTTGAAATTTCCCAATTTTTTTACAAAATTAAGTGATTTTTTTAATAAAAGTTGGCAATTTTTTATGAAATTGGTAAAAATTTTATACAAAATTTGATAATTTTAGAAAATTTTCGAAATTTTACGATTTTTTATAAAATTAAGAGATTTTTTAATGAAATTCGACTATTTTTTGTAAAATTAAGTGATTTTTTAAATTAAATTAAATAGTTTTATACAAAATTGGTCAAAATTTTATGATTTTAGAAAGTTTTAGTTGAACTTTCCCAATTTTTTTACAAAATTAAGTGATTTTTTTAATGAAATTTGGTAATTTTTTATGAAATTGGTAAAAATTTTCTACAAAATTTGATAATTTTAGAAAATTTTCGAAATTTTACGATTTTTTATAAAATTAAGAAATTTTTTAATGAAATTCTACCGTTTTTTGTAAAATTAAGCGATTTTTTAAATTAAATTAAATAGTTTTATACAAAATTGGTCAAAATTTTATGATTTTAGAAAATTTGAGTTGAAATTGGACAATTTTTTTACAGAATTAAGTGATTTTTTTAATGAAATTTGGCAATTTTTTATGAAATTGGTAAAAATTTTATACAAAATTTGATAATTTTAGAAAATTTTCGAAATATTACGATTTTTTATAAAATTAAGAGATTTTTTAATGAAATTCGACTATTTTTTGTAAAATTAAGTGATTTTTTAAATTAAATTCAATAGTTTTATACAAAATTGGTCAAAATTTTATGATTTTAGAAAATTTGAGTTGAAATTGGACAATTTTTTTACAGAATTAAGTGATTTTTTTAATAAAATTTGGCAATTTTTTATGAAATTGGTAAAAATTTTATACAAAATTTGATAATTTTAGAAAATTTTCGAAATTTTACGATTTTTTTATAAAATTAAGAGATTTTTTAATGAAATTCGACTATTTTTTGTAAAATTAAGCGATTTTTTAAATTAAATTCAATAGCTTTATACAAAATTGGTCAAAATTTTATGATTTTAGAAAGTTTTAGTTGAAATTTCCCAATTTTTTTACAAAATTAAGTGATTTTTTTAATGAAATTGGGTAATTTTTTATGAAATTAGTAAAAATTTTATACAAAATTTGATAATTTTAGAAAATTTTCGAAATTTTACGTCTTTTTATAAAATTAAGAGATTTTTTTAATGAAATTTGACCGTTTTTTGTAAAATTAAGTGATTTTTTAAATTAAATTCAATAGTTTTATACAAAATTGGTCAAAATTTTATGATTTTAGAAAGTTTTAGTTGAAATTTCCCAATTTTTTTTACAAAATTAAGTGATTTCTTAATGAAATTTGGCAATTTTTTATGGAATTGGTAAAAATTTTATACAAAATTTGATGATTTTAGAAAATTTTCGAAATTTTACGATTTTTGATAAAATTAAGAGATTTTTTAATGAAATTTGACTATTTTTTGTAAAGTTAAGTGACTTTTTAAATTAAATTCAATAATTTTATACAAAATTGGTTAAAATTTTATGATTTTAGAAAGTTTTAGTTGAAATTTCCCAATTTTTTTACAAAATTAAGTGATTTTTTAATGAAATTTGGGAATTTTTTATGAAATTGGTAAAAATTTTATACAAAATTTGATGATTTTAGAAAATTTTATTCGAGATTTTACGATTTTTTATAAAATTAAGAGATTTTTTATAAAATTAAGAGATTTTTTAATTAAATTCGACTATTTTTTGTAAAATTAAGTGATTTTTTAAATTAAATTCAATAGTTTTATACAAAATTGGTCAAAATTTTATGATTCTAGAAAGTTTTAGTTGAAATTTCCCAATTTTTTTTACAAAATTAAGTGATTTTTTGAATAAAAGTTGGCAATTTTTTATGAAATTGGTAAAAATTTTATACAAAATTTGATGATTTTAGAAAATTTTCAAAATTTTACGATTTTTTATAAAATTAAGAGATTTCTTAATGAAATTCGACTATTTTTTATAAAATTAAGAGATTTTTTTAATGAAATTCGACTATTTTTTGTAAAATTAAGTGATTTTTTAAATTAAATTCAATAGTTTTATACAAAATTGGTCAAAATTTTATGATTTTAGAAAATTTGAGTTGAAATTGGACAATTTTTTTACAAAATTAAGTGATTTTTTTAATAAAATTTGGCAATTTTTTATGAAATTGGTAAACATTTTATACAAAATTTGATAATTTTAGAAAATTTTCGAAATTTTACGATTTTTTTATAAAATTAAGAGATTTTTTAATGAAATTCGACTATTTTTTGTAAAATTAAGCGATTTTTTAAATTAAATTCAATAGCTTTATACAAAATTGGTCAAAATTTTATGATTTTAGAAAGTTTTAGTTGAAATTTCCCAATTTTTTTACAAAATTAAGTGATTTTTTTAATGAAATTTGGTAATTTTTTATGAAATTGGTAAAAATTTTATACAAAATTTGATAATTTTAGAAAATTTTCGAAATTTTACGATTTTTTATAAAATTAAGAGATTTTTTAATGAAATTCGACTATTTTTTGTAAAATTAAGTGATTTTTTAAATTAAATTCAATAGTTTTATACAAAATTGGTCAAAATTTTATAATTTTAGAAAGTTTTAGTTGAACTTCCCCAATTTTTTTACAAAATTAAGTGATTTTTTTAATAAAAGTTGGCAATTTTTTATGAAATTGGTAAAAATTTTATACAAAATTTGATAATTTTAGAAAATTTTCGAAATTTTACGATTTTTTATAAAATTAAGAGATTTTTTAATGAAATTCGACTATTTTTTGTAAAATTAAGTGATTCTTTAAATTAAATTCAATAGTTTTATACAAAATTGGTCAAAATTTTATGATTTTAGAAAGTTTTAGTTAAAATTTCCCAATTTTTTTACAAAATTAAGTGATTTTTTTAATGAAATTTGGTAATTTTTTATGAAATTGGTAAAAATTTTATACAAAATTTGATAATTTTAGAAAATTTTCGAAATTTTACGATTTTTTATAAAATTAAGAGATTTTTTAATGAAATTCGACTATTTTTTGTAAAATTAAGTGATTTTTTAAATTAAATTCAATAGTTTTATACAAAATTGGTCAAAATTTTATGATTTTAGAAAATTTGAGTTGAAATTGGACAATTTTTTTACAAAATTAAGTGATTTTTTTAATAAAATTTGGCAATTTTTTATGAAATTGGTAAACATTTTATACAAAATTTGATAATTTTAGAAAATTTTCGAAATTTTACGATTTTTTTATAAAATTAAGAGATTTTTTAATGAAATTCGACTATTTTTTGTAAAATTAAGCGATTTTTTAAATTAAATTCAATAGCTTTATACAAAATTGGTCAAAATTTTATGATTTTAGAAAGTTTTAGTTGAAATTTCCCAATTTTTTTACAAAATTAAGTGATTTTTTTAATGAAATTTGGTAATTTTTTATGAAATTGGTAAAAATTTTATACAAAATTTGATAATTTTAGAAAATTTTCGAAATTTTACGATTTTTTATAAAATTAAGAGATTTTTTAATGAAATTCGACTATTTTTTGTAAAATTAAGTGATTTTTTAAATTAAATTCAATAGTTTTATACAAAATTGGTCAAAATTTTATAATTTTAGAAAGTTTTAGTTGAACTTCCCCAATTTTTTTACAAAATTAAGTGATTTTTTTAATAAAAGTTGGCAATTTTTTATGAAATTGGTAAAAATTTTATACAAAATTTGATAATTTTAGAAAATTTTCGAAATTTTACGATTTTTTATAAAATTAAGAGATTTTTTAATGAAATTCGACTATTTTTTGTAAAATTAAGTGATTTTTTAAATTAAATTCAATAGTTTTATACAAAATTGGTCAAAATTTTATGATTTTAGAAAGTTTTAGTTGAAATTTCCCAATTTTTTTACAAAATTAAGTGATTTTTTTAATAAAAGTTGGCAATTTTTTATGAAATTGGTAAAAATTTTATACAAAATTTGATAATTTTAGAAAATTTTCAAAATTTTACGATTTTTTATAAAATTAAGAGATTTTTTAATGAAATTCGACTATTTTTTGTAAAATTAAGTGATTTTTTAAATTAAATTCAATAGTTTTATACAAAATTGGTCAAAATTTTATGATTTTAGAAAGTTTTAGTTGAAATTTCCCAATTTTTTTACAAAATTAAGTGATTTTTTTAATGAAATTTGGCAATTTTTTATGAAATTGGTAAAAATTTTATACAAAATTTGATAATTTTAGAAAATTTTCGAAATTTTACGATTTTTTATAAAATTAAGAGATTTTTTAATGAAATTCGACCGTTTTTTGTAAAATTAAGCGATTTTTTAAATTAAATTCAATAGCTTTATACAAAATTGGTCAAAATTTTATGATTTTAGAAAGTTTTAGTTGAAATTTCCCAATTTTTTTACAAAATTAAGTGATTTTTTTAATAAAAGTTGGCAATTTTTTATGAAATTGGTAAAAATTTTATACAAAATTTGATAATTTTAGAAAATTTTCGAAATTTTACGATTTTTTATAAAATTAAGAGATTTTTTAATGAAATTCGACTATTTTTTGTAAAATTAAGTGATTTTTTAAATTAAATTCAATAGTTTTATACAAAATTGGTCAAAATTTTATGATTTTAGAAAATTTGAGTTGAAATTGGACAATTTTTTTACAAAATTAAGTGATTTTTTAATGAAATTTGGCAATTTTTTATGAAATTGGTAAAAATTTTATACAAAATTTGATAATTTTAGAAAACTTTCGAAATTTTACGATTTTTTATAAAATTAAGAGATTTTTTAATGAAATTCTACCGTTTTTTTTAAAATTAAGCGATTTTTTAAATTAAATTCAATAGCTTTATACAAAATTGGTCAAAATTTTATGATTTTAGAAAGTTTTAGTTAAAATTTCCCAATTTTTTTACAAAATTAAGTGATTTTTTAATAAAATTTGGCAATTTTTTATGAAATTGGTAAAAATTTTATACAAAATTTGATAATTTTAGAAAATTTTCGAAATTTCACGATTTTTTATAAAATTAAGAGATTTTTTAATGAAATTCGACTATTTTTTGTAAAATTAAGTGATTTTTTAAATTAAATTAAATAGTTTTATAGAAAATTGGTCAAAATGTTATGATTTTAGAAAGTTTTAGTTGAAATTTCCTAATTTTTTTACAAAATTAAGTGATTTTTTTAATGAAATTTGGCAATTTTTTATGAAATTGGTTAGAATTTTATACAAAATTTGATGATTTTAGAAAATTTTCGAAATTTTACGATTTTTTATAAAATTAAGAGATTTTTTAATGAAATTCGACTATTTTTTGTAAAATTAAGTGATTTTTTAAATTAAATTCAATAGTTTTATACAAAATTGGTCAAAATTTTATGATTTTAGAAAGTTTTAGTTGAAATTTCCCAATTTTTTTACAAAATTAAGTGATTTTTTTAATAAAAGTTGGCAATTTTTTATGAAATTGGTAAAAATTTTATACAAAATTTGATAATTTTAGAAAATTTTCGAAATTTTACGATTTTTTTATAAAATTAAGAGATTTTTTAATGAAATTCGACTATTTTTTGTAAAATTAAGTGATTTTTTAAATTAAATTAAATAGTTTTATACAAAATTGGTCAAAATTTTATGATTTTAGAAAATTTGAGTTGAAATTGCACAATTTTTTTACAAAATTAAGTGATTTTTTAATGAAATTTGGCAATTTTTTATGAAATTGGTAAAAATTTTATATAAAATTTGATAATTTTAGAAAATTTTCGAAATTTTACGACTTTTTATAAAATTAAGAGATTTTTTAATGAAATTCGACTATTTTTTGTAAAATTAAGTGATTTTTTAAATTAAATTCAATAGTTTTATACAAAATTGGTCAAAATTTTATGATTTTAGAAAGTTTTAGTTAAAATTTCCCAATTTTTTTACAAAATTAAGTGATTTTTTTAATGAAATTTGGCAATTTTTTATGAAATTGGTAAAAATTTTATACAAAATTTGATAATTTTAGAAAATTTTCGAAATTTTACGATTTTTTATAAAATTCAGAGATTTTTTAATGAAATTCGACTATTTTTTGTAAAATTAAGTGATTTTTTAAATTAAATTAAATAGTATTATACAAAATTGGTCAAAATTCTATGATTTTAGAAAGTTTTAGTTGAACTTTCCCAATTTTTTTACAAAATTAAGTGATTTTTTTAATGAAATTTGGCAATTTTTTATGAAATCGGTAAAAATTTTATACAAAATTTGATAATTTTAGAAAATTTTCGAAATTTTACGATTTTTTATAAAATTAAGAGATTTTTTAATGAAATTCTACCGTTTCTTGTAAAATTAAGCGATTTTTTAAATTAAATTAAATAGCTTTATACAAAATTGGTCAAAATTTTATGATTTTAGAAAATTTGAGTTGAAATTGGACAATTTTTTTACAAAATTAAGTGATTTTTTAATGAAATTTGGCAATTTTTTATGAAATTGGTAAAAATTTTATACAAAATTTGATAATTTTAGAAAATTTTCGAAATTTTACGATTTTTTTATAAAATTAAGAGATTTTTTAATGAAATTCTACCGTTTTTTGTAAAATTAAGCGATTTTTTAAATTAAATTCAATAGCTTTATACAAAATTGGTCAAAATTTTATGATTTTAGAAAGTTTTAGTTGAACTTTCCCAATTTTTTTACAAAATTAAGTGATTTTTTTAATGAAATTTGGTAATTTTTTATGAAATTAGTAAGAATTTGATACAAAATTTGATGATTTTAGAAAATTTTCGAAATTTTACGATTTTTTATAAAATTAAGAGATTTTTTAATGAAATTCGACTATTTTTTGTAAAATTAAGTGATTTTTTAAATTAAATTCAATAGTTTTATACAAAATTGGTCAAAATTTTATGATTTTAGAAAATTTGAGTTCAAATTGGACAATTTTTTTACAAAATTAAGTGATTTTTTTAATAAAATTTGGCAATTTTTTATGAAATTGGTAAAAATTTTATACAAAATTTGATAATTTTAGAAAATTTTCGAAATTTTACGATTTTTTTATAAAATTAAGAGATTTTTTAATGAAATTCGACTATTTTTTGTAAAATTAAGTGATTTTTTAAATTAAATTCAATAGTTTTATACAAAATTGGTCAAAATTTTATGATTTTAGAAAGTTTTAGTTGAAATTTCCCAATTTTTTTACAAAATTAAGTGATTTTTTTAATAAAAGTTGGCAATTTTTTATGAAATTGGTAAAAATTTTATACAAAATTTGATAATTTTAGAAAATTTTCGAAATTTTACGACTTTTTATAAAATTAAGAGATTTTTTAATGAAATTCGACTATTTTTTGTAAAATTAAGCGATTTTTTAAATTAAATTCAATAGCTTTATACAAAATTGGTCAAAATTTTATAATTTTAGAAAGTTTTAGTTAAAATTTCCCAATTTTTTTACAAAATTAAGTGATTTCTTAATTAAATTTGGCAATTTTTTATGAAATCGGTAAAAATTTTATGCAAAATTTGATGATTTTAGAAAATTTTATTCGAAATTTTACGATTTTTTATAAAATTAAGAGATTTTTTAATGAAATAAATAAATAAATTTAATTCAAAATAAATAAATTTAATTAAAAGTAAATACATTTAATTAAAAATAAATAAATTTAATTAAAAATAAATAAATTTAATTAAAAATAAATAAATTTAATTAAAAATAAATAAATTTAATTAAAAATAAATAAATTTACCCGCAATCCTTTTTTATTATCTTTTCTATCATTATCCGATTCATCGGAATCTGTTAAATAATACTCGGATTTCTTCTTAAGTGGTAATTTCTTCATCGAAGCATAATTTCTCAATTGTAAACTTGAAAAAGCAACCATCGGAGTTAAAAATTGTTTCTGTAAAAATGATTTTTATTTAATAACATGACAACAAACATGACCTTCCATTTTGATGTAACTCACGTTTTCATTGTGAATGAAAGCTCCTCTAACAACGTTTTGGACGTTTATTTTCTTGAAATTCCCCATAATACTTCTTAATAACACTTTGGAAGTATTCAGAGCCATTTTTATGATAATAAAACGCGATTAAACGGTTAAAAACAACTTTGTTATCTTGTGGACGACACGAATAAACACGGTACAAACACAAATAAGGCCCAAATGGCTCATTGAACGCTTATATATGCGATCGAACCCCCACTTTTCCCTCCTTTCTAGTCCTTCTTATTCTACTTACTTCTAAAGATAAATTTCGTTTGGGTTGGAATCGAACAAAAAAGACTTTTCTACCTGGAGTTGGAGTATTATTTTAATTTTTAAAATGTCTTCTTGTTAATTTTTTGGGGATGGTTAAAGATTGTTAGAAGTTTTAATAAAACCGTTAGAAAGTCAAGAATGGTTTTTATAGTAAGTAGAAAATCTACGGTGTTGAGTTCAATGCCTTTGGGGCATTGTGTAAATGTGTACAAGCGTTCGAGCACGTAGCTAAAGTAAAGAGGCGTTTAATAACTTTTAGAATTAATAATTTATTAATTTTTATACATATTAAGTAGGATTTGTTTCTTTGAAATGAATATAATTATGAATAATACAATTATTTTTTTTTTCTCTCTTGGTTGGTTGCTTTGAGATAATAAACTGGGTCTTGAGGGTCAAAAATCGCGCTTAAAACCAAAACAATTTTCTTTAAATAAATAAAAATCTGATTACAAACAATAAGTAAATTACGGAATAAAGATAAAAGTTGAGAACTTAAACTTGTTTAAAAAAAGATTTTAGATTTGAAAGGTTTACATAATTAAATTCTAATTTACAAGTTTGGAATTTGTTGTTAAACTAAGAATAAATAAATTTTAAGATGGGAATTTTAAAATTTGGGATAATTAATTTGAATACGATTTAATTTATAAAAAGTATTTTTTATTTTTTTATTTTATTATTCTATTTTTCTATTATTTTATTTTATATTCGTCGAAAAATTCGTTCAAATTCGTCTAGATTCGCATTAATCTTGTTTAATTTTCTTCTAATTTGCTTAAAATTTGTCCAAATTCGTCTCGATTTTGCTCATTTTTTTTCATCATTCCTACTCTTAAATGATAATCTACGCTATTCTTATTAAAATCTTATTTAAAAAATTTAATTTTATTTAAAATATGAATTTGTTGTTTAAGAAATGGTATCATTTGATACCTTTAAGGTTTGTCATTGTTGTATTAAGAAGTTTCAATGACCTGCCTTTAAAACCATTCATACGAAATACGTAAACAAGAAAAAAGAAGAACCCAAATGTCCGTAAAATGCGACCGAAAATTCGTCAAAAATCATCTTAATTTTTCTAAAATTCTTCCAAATTCGTCTTCACTAATCTAAAATTCGTCTTGATTCGGCTAAATTTGCTTAAAATTCGTCAAAATTCATCTTAATTTTTCTAAAATTCGTGAAAAATCATCTTAATTTATCTAAAATTCGTCAAAATTCATCTTAATTTTTCTAAAATTCGTCAAAAATCATCTTAATTTTTCTAAAATTCGTCAAAATTCATCTTAATTTTTCTAAAGTTCGTCAAAAATCATCTTAATTTTTCTAAAATTCTTCCAAATTCGTCTTGATTAATATAAAATTCGTCTTGATTCGGCTAAATTTGCTTAAAATTCGTCAAAATTCATCTTAATTTTTCTAAAATTTGTCAATATTCATCTTAATTTTTCCAAAATTCGTCAAAAATCATCTTAATTTTTCTAAAATTCGTCCAAATTCATCTTAATTTTTCTAAAATTCGTCCAAATTCATCTTAATCTTTTTAAAATTCTTCCAAATTCGTCTTGATTAATATAAAATTCGTCTTGATTCGGCTAAATTTGCCTAAAATTCGTCAAAATTCATCTTAATCTTTTTAAAATTCTTCCAAATTCGTCTTGATTAATATAAAATTCGTCTTGATTCGGCTAAATTTGCGTAAAATTCGTCAAAATTCATCTTAATCTTTTTAAAATTCTTCCAAATTCGTCTTGATTAATATAAAATTCGTCTTGATTAATATAAAATTCGTCTTGATTAATATAAAATTCGTCTTGATTCGGCTAAATTTGCCTAAAATTCGTCAAAATTCATCTTAATTTTTCTAAAATTCGTGAAAAATCATCTTAATTTTTCTAAAATTCGTCAAAATTCATCTTAATTCTAAAATTCGTCAAAAATCATCTTAATTTTTCTAAAATTCTTCCAAATTCGTCTTGATTAATATAAAATTCGTCTTGATTCGGCTAAATTTGCCTAAAATTCGTCAAAATTCATCTTAATTTTTCTAAAATTCGTCAAAAATCATCTTAATCTTTCTAAAATTCTTCCAAATTCGTCTTGATTCGGCTAAATTTGCTTAAAATTCGTCAAAATTCATCTTAATTTTTCTAAAATTTGTCAACATTCATCTTAATTTTTCTAGAATTTGTCAACATTCATCTTAATTTTTCTAAAATTCGTCAAAAATCATCTTAATTATTCTAAAATTCGTCAAAAATCATCTTAATTTTTCTAAAATTCGTCAAAAATCATCTTAATTTTTCTAAGATTCTTCCAAATTTGTCTTGATTCGGCTAAATTTGCCTAAAATTCGTCAAAATTTATCTTAATTTTTCTAAAATTCGTCAAAAATCATCTTAATTATTCTAAAATTCGTCAAAAATCATCTTAATTTTTCTAAAATTCGTCAAAAATCATCTTAATTTTTCTAAAATTCGTCAAAAATCATCTTAATTTTTCTAAAATTCTTCCAAATTCGTCTTCACTAATCTAAAATTCGTCTTGATTCATCTTAATCTTTTTAAAATTCTTCCAAATTCGTCTTGATTCGGCTAAATTTGCCTAAAATTCGTCAAAATTCATCTTAATTTTTCTAAAATTCGTCAAAAATCATCTTAATTTTTCTAAAATTCTTCCAAATTCGTCTTGATTAATATAAAATTCGTCTTGATTCGGCTAAATTTGCCTAAAATTCGTCAAAATTCATCTTAATTTTTCTGAAATTCGTCAAAATTCATCTTAATCTTTTTAAAATTCTTCCAAATTCGTCTTGATTAATATAAAATTCGTCTTGATTCGGCTAAATTTGCCTAAAATTCGTCAAAATTCATGTTAATTTTTCTAAAATTCGTCAAAAATCATCTTAATCTTTCTAAAATTCTTCCAAATTCGTCTTAATTCGGCTAAATTTGCTTAAAATTCGTCAAAATTCATTTTAATTTTTCTAAAACTTGTCAACATTCATCTTAATTTTTCCAAAATTCGTCAAAAATCATCTTAATTTTTCTAAAATTCGTCAAAATTCATCTTAATTTCTCTAAAATTCGTGAAAAATCATCTTAATTTTTCTAAAATTCGTCAAAATTCATCTTAATTCTAAAATTCGTCAAAAATCATCTTAATTTTTCTAAAACTCTTCCAAATTCGTCTTGATTCGGCTAAATTTGCCTAAAATTCGTCAAAATTCATCTTAATTTCTCTAAAATTCGTCCAAATTCATCTTAATCTTTCTAAAATTCTTCCAAATTCGTCTTGATTAATCTAAAATTCGTCTTGATTCGGCTAAATTTGCCTAAAATTCGTCCAAATTCATCTTAATTTTTCTAAAATTCTTCCAAATTCGTCTTGATTAATATAAAATTCGTCTTGATTCGGCTAAATTTGCCTAAAATTCGTCAAAATTCATCTTAATTTTTCCAAAATTCGTCAAAAATCATCTTAATTTTTCTAAAATTCGTCAAAATTCATCTTAATTTTTCTAAAGTTCGTCAAAAATCATCTTAATTTTTCTAAAATTCGTCCAAATTCATCTTAATTTTTCTAAATTTCTTCCAAATTCGTCTTGATTAATCTAAAATTTGTCTTGATTCGGCTAAATTTGCTTAAAATTCGTCAAAATTTATCTTAATTTTTCTAAAATTTGTCAAAAATCATCTTAATTTTTCTAAAATTCGTCAAAATTCATCTTAATTTTTCTAAAATTCGTCAAAAATCATCTTAATTTTTCTAAAATTCGTCCAAATTCGTCTTCACTAATCTAAAATTCGTCTTGATTCGGCTAAATTTGCTTAAAATTCGTCAAAATTTATCTTAATTTTTCTAAAATTCGTGAAAAATCTTCTTAATTTATCTAAAATTCGCCAAAATTCATCTTAATTTTTCTAAAATTCGTCAAAAATCATCTTAATTTTTCTAAAATTCTTCCAAATTCGTCTTGATTCGGCTAAATTTGCCTAAAATTCGTCAAAATTTATCTTAATTTTTCTAAAATTCGTGAAAAATCATCTTAATTTATCTAAAATTCGTCAAAATTCATCTTAATTTTTCTAAAATTCGTCAAAAATCATCTTAATTTTTCTAAAATTCTTCCAAATTCGTCAAAATTCATCTTAATTTTTCTAAAATTCGTCAAAATTCATCTTAATTTTTCTAAAATTCGTCCAAATTCATCTTAATTTTTCTAAAATTCTTCCAAATTCGTCTTGATTAATATAAAATTCGTCTTGATTCGGCTAAATTTGCCTAAAATTCGTCAAAATTCATCTTAATTTTTCTAAAATTCGTCAAAATTCATCTTAATTCTAAAATTCGTCAAAAATCATCTTAATTTTTCTAAAATTCTTCCAAATTCGTCTTGATTAATATAAAATTCGTCTTGATTCGGCTAAATTTGCCTAAAATTCGTCAAAATTCATCTTAATTTTTCTAAAATTCGTCCAAATTCATCTTAATTTTTCTAAAATTCTTCCAAATTCGTCTTGATTAATATAAAATTCGTCTTGATTCGGCTAAATTTGCCTAAAATTCGTCAAAATTCATCTTAATTTTTCCAAAATTCGTCAAAAATCATCTTAATTTTTCTAAAATTCGTCAAAATTCATCTTAATTTTTCTAAAGTTCGTCAAAAATCATCTTAATTTTTCTAAAATTCTTCCAAATTCGTCTTGATTAATATAAAATTCGTCTTGATTCGGCTAAATTTGCTTAAAATTCGTCAAAATTCATCTTAATTTTTCTAAAATTTGTCAATATTCATCTTAATTTTTCCAAAATTCGTCAAAAATCATCTTAATTTTTCTAAAATTCGTCCAAATTCATCTTAATTTTTCTAAAATTCGTCAAAATTCATCTTAATCTTTTTAAAATTCTTCCAAATTCGTCTTGATTAATATAAAATTCGTCTTGATTCGGCTAAATTTGCCTAAAATTCGTCAAAATTCATCTTAATCTTTTTAAAATTCTTCCAAATTCGTCTTGATTAATATAAAATTCGTCTTGATTCGGCTAAATTTGCCTAAAATTCGTCAAAATTCATCTTAATTTTTCTAAAATTCGTGAAAAATCATCTTAATTTTTCTAAAATTCGTCAAAATTCATCTTAATTCTAAAATTCGTCAAAAATCATCTTAATTTTTCTAAAATTCTTCCAAATTCGTCTTGATTAATATAAAATTCGTCTTTATTCGGCTAAATTTGCCTAAAATTCGTCAAAATTCATCTTAATTTTTCTAAAATTCGTCCAAATTCATCTTAATTTTTCTAAAATTCTTCCAAATTCGTCTTGATTAATATAAAATTCGTCTTGATTCGGCTAAATTTGCCTAAAATTCGTCAAAATTCATCTTAATTTTTCCAAAATTCGTCAAAAATCATCTTAATTTTTCTAAAATTCGTCAAAATTCATCTTAATTTTTCTAAAGTTCGTCAAAAATCATCTTAATTTTTCTAAAATTCTTCCAAATTCGTCTTGATTAATATAAAATTCGTCTTGATTCGGCTAAATTTGCTTAAAATTCGTCAAAATTTATCTTAATTTTTCTAAAATTTGTCAAAAATCATCTTAATTTTTCTAAAATTAGTCAAAAATCATCTTAATTTTTCTAAAATTCGTCAAAAATCATCTTAATCTTTCTAAAATTCTTCCAAATTCGTCTTGATTAATCTAGAATTTGTCTTGATTCGGCTAAATTTGCTTAAAATTCGTCAAAATTTATCTTAATTTTTCTAAAATTTGTCAAAAATCATCTTAATTTTTCTAAAATTCGTCAAAAATCATCTTAGTTTTTCTAAAATTCGTCAAAATTCATCTTAATTTTTCTAAAATTCGTCAAAAATCATCTTAATTTTTCTAAAATTCGTCAAAAATCATCTTAATTTTTCTAAAATTCGTCCAAATTCTTTTAGGTTTTCCAAAAATTTTTTTTGATTCGTTTAAGTTTGTCCAAACGAATCCCAATTCGTCTGTAAATTCGTTTTGATTTCCTCGTATTTACTAAAATTCGTTTCAACTTTGCACCAATTCGTCTTTAGTTTCCCAAATTTAAAACTTTCATATGTTGTAATAATTCCATTTAAGATTAACAAATTTAAGATACTCCACCTTTTGGTGAATAGTAAAGAAAGCTCTACGATAGCTTTAAAAGATTCCTTTTTAACGCGAAAAATTTATACAAATAACAATAATGTAACTCCAAAACCTAACCAGGATAGACAACAAACAACAATAATCTAATTTCATCAAATTAAAAAAAAAAACAATTTAACAAAAAACAATTTAACAAAAACAATTTAACAAAAGAAAATTTATCAAAAGGAAATTTATTAAAAGGAAATTTATAAAAAGAAAATTTATCAAAAGAAACATTTTTTTTATTCAAAAATTCAAAAATATTCAAACTAAACAAACTTTCCAACTTTCAAAAAAATACAAACTTATTTAATATTAATTTGTTTCTTAAATTGATTAATCTGCGAAATCATAATCGTAATTTTTTCATTCCTAAAAAAAAAAAATAAAATAAATTAACATCTTAAATCTTAAATTTAAAAAATAATAAAATAAAATAAAAAATAAGTAAAAATATCTTACATTTCTTGTAAATTCGATTTAATAGCATCAATCTGTACATTTTTAAAGTCTTTATGTTGATTAAGCTTCCGTTTATGCCAATTTTCCATCTGCAACTCTTGATACTTAATCTTCTCCTTTAATTTTTGAATAGCTTTCGCGTACATTTTCACTTTCTTTCCAGATTCACTCATTTCATTTAAATAATCCGTTTCCGCGTTACTGGGTACAGACATTTTCCTCGATATTTGCATTAATAATTGTTCGAAACGTTTCGTCAAACCGTCCTGTTTATCTTTAATATCTTCGTATTTTTCAGCCAAAGCTTCCGCGTTATTTCTCACCAATTGTTGGTTTTGTTTCAATTTTAAAAAATCGTTTTTTTGAACGTCTTCTAACAGCGATAAAATACGAGTATGTTTTTCGATCTCTTCTTTAACAATCATGTGGTTTTTTATTCTTTCGTGAATTTTCTGAGACGCGTTTTGTAACAAATCGAAACACTCTTGTTGAGTGTAATTGGCTTTTTCGTTCGTTTTTAAAATCGGTTGGGTTGAAGACAGTTCAAGTATCTTTTGGATTTTTACATCGAACGGTTCGCTCAAGACTTTTTCCATTGGGAAATTTAAATTTTCGAAATTTTCAACTAACGTATCCATAGCTGGCGTAAATAACGAAGATACTGTTAAAGATACAAATTGACCGTTTGCTAATAAGATTAAAACGCAATTCATATCGTAGTATAAACTAAAACCAATAACCGGGTTTAAATCTGAATTATTAATAGTTGTACTTAGTAAATATTCGGCGGTGGAATTTTCCGAAAATACATCTTCTTCAGATTCGATTTTCGAATCGACGAATTTATGTAATGACTCGACACATCGTACATTAATAGAATGGACGCCGGTTTCGTGTGTGGCAAAATAATGACCGCATTTTCCTTGATTCGGGTATAAATTAACCGGGCAAGTGTAGTTTATATCTTCTTTTGTTGAGGAAAAACCCAATTGGAGTGAGATACATTCAAAAACGTATAAAGAACGATCGGGATCTTCTATAAATCTTGGTCGTTCCTCTTTAGACATCTAAACAAATTAAAAAAGAAATAATGAATTAAAAAAAAATAATGAATTAAAAGAAAAATAATAAATTAAAAAAAAATAATAAATTAAAAAAAAAATAATGAATTAAAAGAAAAATAATAAATTAAAAAAAAAATAATGAATTAAAAAAAAATAAATTAAAAAAATATAAAATAAAAATGTTATAAAATTACTTCTAAGGCGTAATCTTCATCATTTTCATCGCAACTAAGTACTAGAGCGTGATGAATCGTTCCGTTTGTGTTTGAAATGCATAAAATCGTTGGAGTTGTTAGCAAACACAAAATCGAACAGGAATTTTCGCCGTAGTTTTCTTGGTTTTTCGGGAAAAGTTCTAAAGGTCCTTTAACAACAGCTGGTAATCTAAAAAATCGAAAAGTTTAATTAAAAAACGAAGAAATTTAAATAAAAAATTGAAATAAAAGAAGAAATTGAAATAAAAGAAGAAAAAATTGAAATAAAAAAAGAAGAAATTGAATTAAAAAACGAAGAAATTTAAATAAAAGAAGAAATTGAAATAAAAAAAAGACGAAATTGAAATAAAAAAAAAAAAAATTGAAATAAAAGAAGAAAATGAAATAAAAGAAGAAATTGAAATAAAAAAAGAAAAAATTAAAATAAAAAAAAGAAGAAATTGAAATAAAAAAAGAAAAAATTAAAAATTCTTCCAAATTCGTCTTCACTAATCTAAAATTCGTCTTGATTCGGCTAAATTTGCTTAAAATTCGTCAAAATCTATTTTAATTTTTCTAAAATTCGTGAAAAATCATCATAATTTATCTAAAATTCGTCAAAATTCATCTTAATTTTTCTAAAATTCGTCAAAAATCATCTTAATTTTTCTAAAATTCTTCCAAATTCGTCTTGATTCGGCTAAATTTGCCTAAAATTCGTCAAAATTCATCTTAATTTTTCTAAAATTCGTCCGAATTCATCTTAATCTTTCTAAAATTCTTCCAAATTCGTCTTGATTAATCTAAAATTCGTCTTGATTCGGCTAAATTTGCTTAAAATTCGTCAAAATTCATTTTAATTTTTCTAAAATTCGTCCAAATTCATCTTATTTTTTTTAATTCTTCCAAATTCGTCTTGATTAATCTAAAATTTGTCTTGATTCGGCTAAATTTGCTTAAAATTCGTCAAAATTCATTTTAATTTTTCTAAAATTTGTCAACATTCATCTTAATTTTTCTAAAATTTGTCAACATTCATCTTAATTTTTCCAAAATTCGTCAAAAATCATGTTAATTTTTCTAAAATTCGTCAAAATTCATCTTAATTTCGAAATTTAAATAAGAAATTTAAATAAAAAAAAAATAAAAAATTGAAATAAAAGAAGAAATTGAAATAAAAAAAGAAAAAATTAAAATTAAAAAAAGAAGAAATTGAAATAAAAAAGAAAAAATTTAAATAAAAAAAGAAGAAATTGAATAAAAAAAAGAAGAAATTGAAATAAAAAAGAAAAAATTGAAATAAAAAAAGAAGAAATTGAATTAAAAAACGAAGAAATTTAAATAAAAAAAATAAAAAATTGAAATAAAAGAAGAAAATGATATAAAAGAAGAAATTGAAATAAAAAAAGAAAAAATTAAAATAAAAAAAAGAAGAAATTGAAATAAAAAAGAAAAAATTTAAATAAAAAAAGAAGAAATTGAATAAAAAAAAAGAAGAAATTGAAATAAAAGAAGAAATTGAAATAAAAAAGAAAAAATTTAAATAAAAAAAGAAGAAATTGAATAAAAAAAAGAAGAAATTGAAATAAAAAAAGAAGAAATTGAATTAAAAAACGAAGAAATTTAAATAAAAAAAATAAAAAATTGAAATAAAAGAAGAAAATGAAATAAAAGAAGAAATTGAAATAAAAAAAGAAAAAATTAAAATAAAAAAAAGAAGAAATCGAAATAAAAAAGAAAAAATTGAAATAAAAAAAGAAGAAATTGAATTAAAAAACGAAGAAATTTAAATAAAAAGAGAAAAAATTGAAATAAAAAAGGAAGAAATTGAAATAAAAAAAGAAGAAATTCAATTAAAAAACGAAGAAATTTAAATAAAAAAGAAAAAATTGAAATAAAAAAAGAAGAAATTGAATTAAAAAACGAAGAAATTTAAATAAAAAAAATAAAAAATTGAAATAAAAGAAGAAAATGAAATAAAAGAAGAAATTGAAATAAAAAAAGAAAAAATTAAAATAAAAAAAAGAAGAAATTGAAATAAAAAACAAAAAATTTAAATAAAAAAAGAAAAAATTGAAATAAAAAAAAGAAGAAATTGAAATAAAAGAAGAAATTGAAATAAAAAAAGAAGAAATTGAATTAAAAAACGAAGAAATTTAAATAAAAATTGAAATAAAAGAAGAAATTAAAATAAAAGAAGAAATTGAAATAAAAAAATAAAAAATTGAATTAAAAAAACGAAGAAATTGAATTAAAAAACGAAGAAATTTAAATAAAAAAAATAAAAAATTGAAATAAAAGAAGAAAATGAAATAAAAGAAGAAATTGAAATAAAAAAAGAAAAAATTCAAATAAAAGAAGAAGAAATTGAAATAAAAGAGAAAAAACTGAAATAAAAAAAGAAGAAATTGAAATAAAAAACGAAGAAATTTCAATAAAAAAAATAAAAAATTGAAATAAAAGAAGAAATTGAAAAAAAAAGAAAAAATTGAAATAAAAAAAGAAGAAATTGAAATAAAAAAGAAAAAATTGAAATAAAAAAAGAAGAAACTGAATAAAAAAAAAGAAGAAATTTAAATAAAAAACATAAAAAATTGAAATAAAAGAAGAAATTGAAATAGAAGAAGAAATTGAAATAAAAAAAGAAAAAATTGAAATGAAAAAAGAAGAAATTGAAATAAAAAAGAAAAAATTGAAATAACAAAAGAAGAAATTGAATTAAAAAACGAAGAAATTTAAATAAAAAACATACAAAATTGAAATAAAAGAAGAAATTGAAATAAAAAAAGAAAAAATTGAAATGAAAAAAGAAGAAATTGAAATAAAAAAGAAAAAATTGAAATAAAAAAAGAAGAAATTGAATTAAAAAACGAAGAAATTTAAATAAAAAAAATAAAAAATTGAAATAAAAGAAGAAAATGAAATAAAAAAAGAAAAAATTAAAATAAAAAAAAGAAGAAATTGAAATAAAAAAGAAAAAATTTAAATAAAAAAAGAAAAAATTGAAATAAAAAAAAGAAGAAATTGAAATAAAAGAAGAAATTGAAATAAAAAAAGAAGAAATTGAATTAAAAAACGAAGAAATTGAAATAAAAAAATAAAAAATTGAAATAAAAGAAGAAATTGAAATAAAAATTGAAATAAAAGAAGAAATTAAAATAAAAGAAGAAATTGAAATAAAAAAAGAAGAAATTGAATTAAAAAACGAAGAAATTTAAATAAAAAAATAAAAAATTGAATTAAAAAAACGAAGAAATTGAATTAAAAAACGAAGAAATTTAAATAAAAAAAATAAAAAATTGAAATAAAAGAAGAAAATGAAATAAAAGAAGAAATTGAAATAAAAAAAGAAAAAATTCAAATAAAAAAAGAAGAAATTGAAATAAAAGAGAAAAAACTGAAATAAAAAAAGAAGAAATTGAATTAAAAAACGAAGAAATTTAAATAAAAAACATACAAAATTGAAATAAAAGAAGAAATTGAAATAAAAAAAGAAAAAATTGAAATGAAAAAAGAAGAAATTGAAATAAAAAAGAAAAAATTGAAATAAAAAAAGAAGAAATTGAATTAAAAAACGAAGAAATTTAAATAAAAAAAATAAAAAATTGAAATAAAAGAAGAAATTGAAATAAAAAAAGAAATTGAAATAAAAAAAGAAAAAAATTAAAATAAAAAAAAGAAGAAATTGAAATAAAAAAGAAAAAATTGAAATAAAAAAAGAAGAAATTGAATTAAAAAACGAAGAAATTTCAATAAAAAACATACAAAATTGAAATAAAAGAAGAAATTGAAATAAAAAACGAAGAAATTTAAATAAAAAAAATAAAAAATTGAAATAAAAGAAGAAATTGAAAAAAAAAGAAGAAATTGAAATAAAAAAAGAAGAAATTGAAATAAAAAAGAAAAAATTGAAATAAAAAACATAAAAAATTGAAATAAAAGAAGAAATTGAAATAAAAAAAGAAAAAATTGAAATAAAAAAAGAAGAAATTGAATTAAAAAACGAAGAAATTTAAATAAAAAACATACAAAATTGAAATAAAAGAAGAAATTGAAATAAAAAAAGAAAAAAATTAAAATAAAAAAAAGAAGAAATTGAAATAAAAAAGAAAAAATTGAAATAAAAAAAGAAGAAATTGAATTAAAAAACGAAGAAATTTAAATAAAAAAAATAAAAAATTGAAATAAAAGAAGAAATTGAAATAAAAAAAGAAATTGAAATAAAAAAAGAAAAAAATTAAAATAAAAAAAAGAAGAAATTGAAATAAAAAAGAAAAAATTGAAATAAAAAAAGAAGAAATTGAATTAAAAAACGAAGAAATTTCAATAAAAAACATACAAAATTGAAATAAAAGAAGAAATTGAAATAAAAAACGAAGAAATTTAAATAAAAAAAATAAAAAATTGAAATAAAAGAAGAAATTGAAAAAAAAAGAAGAAATTGAAATAAAAAAAGAAGAAATTGAAATAAAAAAGAAAAAATTGAAATAAAAAACATAAAAAATTGAAATAAAAGAAGAAATTGAAATAAAAAAAGAAAAAATTGAAATAAAAAAAGAAGAAATTGAATTAAAAAACGAAGATATTTAAATAAAAAACATACAAAATTGAAATAAAAGAAGAAATTGAAACAAAAAAAGAAAAAATTGAAATAAAAAAAAGAAGAAATTGAAATAAAAAAGAAAAAATTGAAATAAAAAAAGAAGAAATTGAATTAAAAAACGAAGATATTTAAATAAAAAACATACAAAATTGAAATAAAAGAAGAAATTGAAACAAAAAAAGAAAAAATTGAAATAAAAAAAAGAAGAAATTGAAATAAAAAAGAAAAAATTGAAATAAAAAAAGAAGAAATTGAATTAAAAAACGAAGATATTTAAATAAAAAACATACAAAATTGAAATAAAAGAAGAAATTGAAACAAAAAAAGAAAAAATTGAAATAAAAAAAAGAAGAAATTGAAATAAAAAAGAAAAAATTGAAATAAAAAAAGAAGAAATTGAATTAAAAAACGAAGAAATTTAAATAAAAAAAATAAAAATTGAAATAAAAGAAGAAATTGAAACAAAAAAAGAAAAAATTGAAATAAAAAAAAAGAAAAAATTGAAATAAAAAAAAGAAAAAATTGAAATAAAAAAAAGAGAAATTGAAATAAAAAAGAAAAAATTGAAATAAAAAAAGAAAAAAATTGAAATAAAAAAAGAAAAAATTGAAATAAAAAAAAAAACCAAATTAGAAAAAAAAAACCAAATTAGAAAAAAAAAAATTACATACTTTCGATTCAACTCCAAAAAAACCGTATAAACATCCCCATTTTTATACAAAACGTAAACGGGCCAATTGTATTCATCCATTTTATTAAATTGATCAACGCTCGTTCCAACACCTTCGAAATCCGTTTCGTTATCTTTGCTTTCCGGTGGACCAAAATCAAAATCAACCGCTGTATCGCCCAAAGCTTCCAAAAAACTCATCTTTGTTGTGGGAAAACATCCCTTGGGTTGGATTCCGACTGCATAAATTCCGATAGAAATTACGTTCCCTTCCAAGACGTTGTAAAGTCTTAAAACGTTGTTTGACGTTAGGACTAAAATGTGGGTGTCTTGAGCGCTGGCGACGTGGAACTTAACTTGGCGAATTTCGACGTTTCCGTTAAACGCCAACGATTCGAGTATTGTGTGACTCCTAAAGAAAAAAAAAAAAAAGAAAAAAAGAAATGAAGTAAAAGTGAAATTTAAAGTAAGTTTTCGTTGTAGGCTTAACGAGCGGAAGTTTGCGTCGAGCGGAATTTTGCAATAAATACGTCGCGCTCGGAGCGCGCGAAGGTTCGGGCAAATTGCGAACAACTTTAATTTAATGTGCAATATATATCCTATTTAGAGGTGGGCCGCCGTGACATAATGGCTCTGAGGAGACACTTTATAATGGAAGTTTGAAAATTCGGGGACAGGTGTTGCCAACATCGCGTTAGAAAAGAAATTAAGCGCCGCTCCGCGCCCGGTTAAGAGCTCTTCGTTGTATTTCGATTAGGGCGCGTTTCAAGGCGGAAATTAGCGCGAACTTCGCTCGTATTAATAAAAGGGTCAAGGCGGGGAATACTTACTTACTTACTTACTTAAGAATATTTAAATATAAATTTCAAATATACATTTTACTTTTACTAAATAATAATCATCGACTTAAATTTTTATGATCTTAAAATTTAAAGATTTATGAAAAAAAAAAAAATAAATAAATAAAAATTATAAATCATGGGAGAAATAATGTCCATGATTGAGGTAAAGAGTTAACCCCACTTTTTTAAAAAATTAATCCAACTTTAAAAAATCCTGGAGACTTTATTTTTTACAATTAAGAAATGGAATTTGTATTATTTGAAAGTTAAAATATTGTGTTTTGTAATAAAAAAATCAAAATTTCTCTAAATATTACCCAAAAAATTAAAAAAATTCCCAAAGATGATCAAAATTTTTGACAGTTAATAACCTAGCTTCTTTTAAAATTTTGTTCAACTTTAAAAAATTGTAGTGACTTTATTTTTTGAAATTAAAAAATGGAATTTGCACTAATTGAAAGTGAAAATATTCTATTTTACAGTAAAAAAATCAAATTTTCTCTAAATATTACCCAAAAAATTTAAAAAAATTCTTAGTTGACTAAAATTTTTTTATAACCTAACTTTTAAAAAATTTTGACGATTTTTAAAAAATCCTGACTTTATTTTTTTTATTTAAGAAATGAAATTTGTACTAATTGAAAGCTAAAATATTCTATTTTTAATTAAAAAAGTTAATTTTGTTCTAATTATTACTCAAAAAATTAAAAAAATTCATAAAGTTGACTAAAATTTTTTATAACCTAAAAAAAGATTAAAAAAGATTTAAAAAAATAGAAAATTATTTAAAAATTAAAGTTAATATAACTTAATTTATATTAAAATTGTTAAAAAATTACTTAATTTAGTCTAAAATTGTAATATTTCACTTAAAATTTTTTAAAATCATCATTTTTTTCCGAAATTTCACGAAATTTGGTGCAAAATTGTTGAATTTTGTTTAATTTCATCTAAATTTGTCGAATTTCATTGAGAAATAACTTAATTTAGCTAAAAATTGTGAAATTTTATCTCAAATTTCTTAAAATTGTCGAAGTTCATTTGAAATTTCAGGAAATTTCGTCTAAAATTGTCGAATTTCATTGAAAAATCACTTAATTTAGCTAAAAATTGTGAAATTTCATTTAAAATTTTAAAAAATTGTCAAATTTCGTTTAAAATTTTAAAAAATTGTCAAATTTCGTTTAAAATTTCATCCAATTTCATATAAAATTGTCTAAAATCATTGAATTTCATTTAACTTTATCTAAATTTTTCAAATTTCATTAAAAAAATAACATACTTTAACTTAAAATTGTGAAATTTCGTCTAAAATTTTTAAAATATCGAATTTCGTTTAAAATTTTACCAAATTTCATATAAAATTGTCTAAAATCATTGAATTTCATTTAACTTCATCTAATTTTTTCAAATTTCATTAAAAAAATAACATACTTTAACTTAAAATTGTGAAATTTCGTCTAAAATTTTAAAAAATTGTCGAATTTCGTTTAAAATTTTACCCAATTTCATATAAAATTGTCTAAAATCATTGAATTTCATTTAACTTTATCTAAATTTTTCAAATTTCATTGAAAAAATAACATACTTTAACTTAAAATTGTGAAATATCGTCTAAAATTTTAAAAAATTGTCGAATTTCGTTTAAAATTTTACCCAATTTCATATAAAATGGTCTAAAATCATTGAATTTCATTTAACTTTATCTAAATTTTTCAAATTTCATTAAAAAAATAACATACTTTAACTTAAAATTGTGAAATTTCGTCTAAAATTTTAAAAAATTGTCAAATTTCGTTTAAAATTTCATCCAATTTCATATAAAATTGTCTAAAATCATTGAATTTCATTTAACTTCATCTAATTTTTTCAAATTTCATTAAAAAAATAACATACTTTAACTTAAAATTGTGAAATTTCGTCTAAAATTTTAAAAAATTGTCGAATTTCGCTTAAAATTTTACCCAATTTCATATAAAATTGTCTAAAATCATTGAATTTCATTTAACTTTATCTAAATTTTTCAAATTTCATTAAAAAAATAACATACTTTAACTTAAAATTGTGAAATTTCGTCTAAAATTTTAAAAAATTGTCGAATTTCGTTTAAAATTTTATCCAATTTCATATAAAATTGTCTAAAATCATTGAATTTCATTTAACTTCATCTAATTTTTTAAATTTCATTTAAAAAAATAACATACTTTAACTTAAAATTGTGAAATTTCGTCTAAAATTTTAAAAAATTGTCGAATTTCGTTTAAAATTTTACCCAATTTCATATAAAATGGTCTAAAATCATTGAATTTCATTTAACTTCATCTAAATTTTTCAAATTTCATTTAAAAAATAACATACTTTAACTTAAAATTGTGAAATTTCGTCTAAAATTTTAAAAAATTGTCGAATTTCGTTTAAAATTTCATCCAATTTCATATAAAATTGTCTAAAATCATTGAATTTCATTTAACTTCATCTATATTTTTCAAATTTCATTTAAAAAAATAACATACTTTAACTTAAAATTGTGAAATTTCGTCTAAAATTTTAAAAAATTGTCAAATTTCGTTTAAAATTTCATCCAATTTCATATAAAATTGTCTAAAATCATTGAATTTCATTTAACTTTATCTAAATTTTTCAAATTTCATTAAAAAAATAACATACTTTAACTTAAAATTGTGAAATTTCGTCTAAAATTTTAAAAAATTGTCAAATTTCGTTTAAAATTTCATCCAATTTCATATAAAATTGTCTAAAATCATTGAATTTCATTTAACTTTATCTAAATTTTTCAAATTTCATTAAAATATAACATACTTTAACTTAAAATTGTGAAATTTCGTCTAAAATTTTAAAAAATTGTCGAATTTCGTTTGAAATTTCACGAAATTTCGTCTAAAATTGTCGAATTTCATTGAAAAATAACTTAATTTAGCTAAAAATTGTGAAATTTTATCTCAAATTTCTTAAAATTGTTGAATTTTATTGAAAATAAAACTGTATTAATCTTAAAATTGTGCAATTTCATCTAAAATTTTCTAAAATCCGATTTTTTTTCCAAAATTGCACGAAATTTGGTGTAAAATTATCTAAAATTGTTGAATTTCGTTTAATTTCACCTAAACTTTTTCGAATTTCATTGAAAAATAACTTTATTTAGATTAAAATTGTAAAATTTTATCTAAAATTTGCTAAAATCGTCAAATTTGGGGATGAAAATTTTGACCAATTTTAAAAAATCGTGGAAACTTTATTTTTTTTAATTAAGAAATGAAATTTGTATTAATTGAAAGGTAAAATATTTTATTTTGTAATAAAAAAGTCAATTTTGTTCTAATTATTACCTAAAAAATTAAAAAAAATTCATAAAGTTGACTAAAATTTTTCTTAACCTAAAAATTTTGACCAAATTTAAAAAATCGTGGAGACTTTTTTTTTTTTTAATTAAGAAATGAAATTTGTATTAATTGGAAGTTTAAATATTCTATTTTTAATTAAAAAAGTTAATTTTGTTCTAATTATTATCCAAAAAATTAAAAAAATTTGTAAAAGTGACTAAAAATTTTTTAACCTAATTTTTAAAAAAATTTGGTCAATTTTAAAAAATCATGGAGAGTTTATTTTTTTTAATTAAAAAATGAAATTTGTTTTAATTGAAAGTTTAAATATTTTATTTTTAATTAAAAAAGTCAATTTTGTTCTAATTATTACCCAAAAAATTAAAAAAATTCTTACAGATACAAACAACTAATTGAACGAATGTAAGGAGGTAGGGAATTCAATGGAAGTAATTTTTGGTTCTTGGTCATCAGCTTCACCGTCAGAAGCTGATGACCTCATTCGAAGAAGTTCTACGTGCTAGCTCCATCCGTGAGGTAAATAAAAGCAGTTAAAAAAAGTTACTTGTACATCTTCTCTACAATTCAGCTCAAAAGGAAGATCCAAGTAAAAAATAAGTTGACCTCTTGCTTATTTAACCCCATAACTACAATCAAGCGAGTGATTCGTGATAATAAAACACTCTGTATTAGCAGAGAGAAGAAAGTCAAATTAGATATTTGGTTATCAATGTGCGAAATGAATGAAATTAGTGTCAAATAGAGTGCTACATCAAAATAGGTAGCTTTTAATATTTCCCTGGAGAAATACTCGATGATATGATATGAAATTGGTGGAAGTTCTTGAAAAAAATGTCATTTTATATTGGACAGTCTTAAGGAGAGAGTTTCAAGAGGTGGGCGAAAGAAATTCAGGAAGGATGTGATGCAACCAGTACTAAGCAAGGTACAAGTCGATTTATAAGACTACCAATTGATGTAACACAAGAGCTTTGTTCGTTAGGACTACACTGCTTGCAATTAGCAGTTCAGTGTATAATTAAACTTTGGTTACATATCGACGCTCTCCAACCAAAACGGCATAAACGCCAAAATGGTGATTTTTTAGTTAGCTGCACCGTTGAGTAGCATTTTTAAATCTGCATGCAACAGTTAAAGTGGCATACCCGCAATCAAACTTCATTTGCTATAAAATTGGTTTAAAGTTTGCGTAAAACCCATTTAAGATTCATTATGTCAATCGTTTTTTGCGTTTTCTGAAAAATTAGGTTAATGGCGTTTATGCCGTTTTGGCTTGGCAGCGTCGATATGCATTCATAGGATCACAGTTCATACCTGAACTAAAGAAAACCAAATTACCTTGAATCTCAGTCATTTCCCTTTAAATGCTGTACGAAACTGCACCTTTGCACCATAGTGCAAGTTAGTACAATGCAAGTTAGTACAATGCAAGTTAGTACAATGCAAGTTTTAACCCAACGAACAAAACTAAGCAGTAATTAATCATCTGCTAAAAGGAAATAAACGTCAGTTGTTATTTGAGCTACAAAAAGAAAGTGCCACATTTTAATTTTTGTGGTAAAAGTCTTACTTTAGTTTGGTAAAAGTCTTATTTTGGTTTCACAAGAATTCTTACGAATTATTTTTGTTTGAAAAGCATTGATATCAAGCTACAAAGTTACATTTTCAGAAAAACATGTTGGATTGGGGTGTGTTCATAACACTTGTCAAACAACGTGCAACAATTGTCTTTGTAAGTGTCTTTAATGGCAGAGAGAGGAAAGTCGAATTAGATATCTGTGAATTAGAATTTGTGTCGAATAATGCGCATACATCAAAATAGGTAGCTCTGAATAACTTAGTGGAAGAAATGCTTGATGATATGACGTGAAATTGGTGGAAGCTCTTAAAGAGAATGTCCTTCCATATCGAATAGTCTTGAAGAGAGAATTTCAAGAGGTGGGTTAAAGAAATTCAGCAAAGATGTGATGTAATCAGTGATAAACAAGGGACAAATCGATCTATTAGACCACGAACTGATGTAACATAAGTAGTAATCAATCATCAAAAGAAGATAAACGTTGGACTATATTTGAGCTAAAGAAAGTGCAATCGAGGAACGTACCATCCACCAAATGTTGAAGAACGATATGCATTTGCGAAAAATTGCATCAAAGTGGATCACCTACATTATAATATACTCCCTCTGTCCCATAATAAGTGTCCGATTTTGGTATTTCCCGAATCTTAACGTTATTTCGAAATGTCGGTTGCAATCTTGTATTCCATCAAGAGACTTAAGTTAAAACTGTCACATGAATGTTGTTAAAAAATTTAAACGCGTTTACTTAACTTTTGAGTAGTGATTTATAAATCATACGTCGTCTTGTTATTTCTAAAAGTACCGGAGTGGTCACGTAATGGACGGTCGAGGAGTTTTTGAAGTTGTGCCTCAACCAAAAAGGCCTAACCTAAACCAGGAAGTGCGTTAAAGTGTGTACTATTATTTACAAAGTGTGTACCATTATTCAGGCAAAGATTAGTAGCAGTAATTAAATAGTATTATTATTACTCTTACACAGTTTTGTAAAGTTATAAATATATTTCTTAACAATTTTGGACGTTTGATATTAAAAAATCTTGAAAAAAAATTATAAGCTTTTTTATTTTAAAACGGACACTTATTTTGGGACTTAAATTTCCACCATATCGGACACTTATTATGGGACAGAGGTAGTATTAAAGCTACAAATAATCAACGCCATTGTTTCGGATTTTTCGCTTTTTTTCTTCGTGAAAACGAGAAATAACAAACGTACAACAAAACTCAGATCAAAATCTTTAAAACTGAATTTTTTAGGAAATTATTAAAAAAAAAAATTTGCCAACTTTGAAAATTTTTTTAATTTTTTTGGTAAAATTTAGAATAAAGCGGTCTTTTTAAATTAAAACTAGAATACTTTTGGTATTATTTTGAAAAAAAATCAGATCAAGATTTTTAAAATTCAATTTTTTATGATTTTTTAAAGAATAATTAAATTTTTAAGAAATGGTTTAACTTAAAAAATTTTTTGCCAACCTTAAATTTTTCTTTAATTTTTTTTTTGATAAAATGAAGAACAAAACAGTCTTTTTATATTAAAACTAGAATGTTTTTGGTTTCTGTTAGAAAAGAAATCAGATCAAAATCTTTAAAATTCAATTTTGTATGATTTTTTTAATGAGTTTTCGGTTCGAATTTTATTCGAAAAAGTAAACCACTATTTAGTTGATAGAATAAAATATGTAATAAAATATTCGAAACAGATTGAATAACGACCTCCTACTTGTTTTTTTTTTGGGAGTTAGATCCTCCCTTATGATCAACCTTCCCGACTTTTCAATGAATTTTTCCTTAATTTACATTTATCTTTTGAAACTTTTTCAGTGTAGAGATTAGGAAAAACCTTCGTCAAAAAATTTTCTGTAAATGTACGATGTCGCCCTTCTAGAGATTTATTTAGAAAGAAACAGAGAATCTTTTAAAACAAACTGCAAGAAAATCAAACGATAAACATAAGTTATGCGAGCTCAAACTCAAAATTTCTAAAATAAACCGATAAAATCGAAAGGGGTTTATATGAATTTTTTTTCAAAAAATAAAAAGTATTTCGATTTTGTTGAAAGTCACGTTTTTATATAATTCGACCATTAGGAAAACAATGGTGAAATTAATTTCTATCTATTTATTTATTTCTATTTCTAAACATACACCTCTTTTTATTTTTCAAACAAACCTTTTATCTACCAAAAAATGATCAAATTAAAAATACGTTTTTTTTAGACTTCAAGGTGTGAATTATCTTGAAAATTTTCGACCTTTTTTTCTCCCTGAGATTTCAACTTTCAAATTCATTAAAAAATTTAAGAAAATCTTATATTTATTATAACTAAAAATACAAAGATAACTTTTGTTAAGAACATACACTAACACAAAATGTCTTTTTGAAAATTACATTTTGCCATTTTGACCATCAATTCCTTAACTGTTTCAAATTTTTTACCAACTGTATGTATTTTTTCGTTTTCGCACCCTGAAATTTATTAAATACGTACGCGGTTTCGCGGGAACGAAAATTTAAAAAGAACCGCTGCCTTCCAACCGAATTTATTTAACTCGCATTTTATGGCGTGTAACAAACGCAATTGCAGCAAAACTTGAAAACGGTTTCTTCCTGCGAATTAAAAAAAAAGTGGACTCGCCCCACCGGTCATAAACTAGGACGAAAATACGCCTCTTAATGAAAAGAAAACCTAATTGCGCTCCAACCCCTTCTCTGGGAGAAAAAAAAATGCTCGATAATTTTGAATTTACGATTTAAAAACGGGGAAAGTACGTGACTTTAACCCCCTTCTGCCGCACCATTTCTACCTTCGCGAAAAATCGTTCCTTTTGAAACTTAGATAATTTTTACGTGTGCTCGCTCGCCAGGCGATTTATCTTCGCCGGAAACCGCGCACAAATCTAGCGTACGAAGAAAGGGCATTAGTCAAAAATTTACGCGCTCTCTCATTCGGAAATTACGGACGCGGAGCGAGAACCCTCGGAGTTAATTCCCGCGGAGTTTTTTTCCGGAGTCCCCGGACGGATTAAACCGGCCCCAATATAACATTCTATCGCCGGTGCGGTTCGCCTGATACATAATAGAAGCGAGGCGCTAAAATATGGCCTTATTTCGGGACCGCGTTCGCCTATATCTTACGATCAAACCCCCCGAATCCGCACTTGATTATTTATTCATTAATTAATCTATGCCTTGTGTTCGGTGCCTTTCGGAAGGGGAAGCCGAAAATATACTCTCACTTTATTAAGAAAGATTTTCAACACTTTTACTTCATTATTTGTTTACTTCATTTTACTACATTATATAAAATAATAAAATTATATAAAATAAAATTAATAGGAACATTAAATTTGGGATTAAAAAAAATCGTACGATTTGGGGAAAACGAAACCAAAGTGGTAATGGCCCGAAGTGCAAATAGGGAGAAATTAAAACTCGCTATCGATGCGCGGACCCTATCCAAACGCAATAATTCAGGACCCGCAAAAAGGGAAAAACTAGAAGAAGGGAAAATACGTGCTCAGCGCTGGCACGGACAGATAAAAAGGCTCCCCACACGGCACGTGCGCTTTTCGCGACCAACGCCTCGATATTCTCTTATTGGAGAACGGAAAAAATAAGTACAGGATAGTTTCTATTTTCAAAAATAACTAATTAAATACATCACATCTAAATACAAACTTAAAAACGCTAAATTTTGAAAAATTAAAGATGAAAATTATACAAAAATTTCTTTCTTTATAAAAGTTTTTTTTATAAAATGTGAAAAAAAAGATAAATACTGTGAAATATTTCAAATATCTTGAAAAAAAAAAATTTTTTGAAAACCTAAAAACAGAAAAATTTTGAAAAATCAAAATTTTACTTTTCTTTATAAAGATTGAAATCAAAAAGTTGCGGTAGCCGTAATTGAAATTAAAATTCTCAATCGTCCGCCTGTCATTTTCAACGTTATATGCGAATCGGGGCTCCTTTGGACCCGAAACGGCCGATTTAAGCCCTAAACGAAGTCCCCGTTTTCCGTCATTTTCGATTTGGGCCGATAAAACAGTTGGTTCAATTTTCATAAACATTATTTATTATTTTAACCACGCTAATGCCACATGAAATGTCAAAACGATCGGTTTATTAATAATTATTAAATCTGTACCTTAGAGCTAAAGGGACTTAAGTCCAAAATGACATAATTGTGAAATAACAAAAAATATACTATTTTTAATTTGAAATAACAATTTTCATATTCTCAGCTCTCAATTTAGCTCATAATCGCGGAAATACTGTTATTTAATACTAATAGTCTGTCTTTATTCATTAACAAAACATTTTTATGAAAACTTTTTATTTTTACGAACTTTACTTACTACATTTTGGCTTGAAAAAATTATTTCTGAATGACTGTATGGACTTACCACAAAACAATAATTTGGCACAATAATAACATGTATAAACTTATTACAACAAAGAATAAATTTTAAAATATATTAACTCATAAACTCATTCATCGTCAGGGAAATCTGATGCTTCTTCAGTATGGGGTAAGTTTCTGAAATGATCCTGATATTCTTCAGGGACCCATCAAAGGAGAGTTACAAGATTGTCGTACTTTGCTTTACTTATAGATTTTCAAAAAATCTTAATTTGGTCAAACTTTTTGGTATATTTGACGGTTTTCGAATATTTCTATACAAATTAATGGAACAAAAATTGTCATTAAATGATGTGTTATAAAAAAAAGTTCCATATACTTCTCGCCGAAGTTGAAGCCAAACAATGTAGGACAATTTAAACTCTAGGCCATCATTGCTTTTCTTTCTAGATATAAATGGCGCTGTTGATAAGGAGTACAATGTACTAAAATTTTTTAAATCTTCTAGGGCCATGGAGTACACATTAAATCTAGGTTTTTTACAATTGCGAATAAAATTTAACAAAAAAAAAAAAAGAAAATAAATAAGTTAAAATAAAAAAATAAAAGGTTAAAATAAGTTTTAACCTTGATAATTAGATTTTTTGTGGACTTACGACTATTTGGCGCTAAAACGGCAAGGATTTACTTCTTTATAACCCAAAAAATTTTTTTCGTGGTCAATTTTTTTAGATAATGTTGTAAAAAATGAAATGTTGTGTTTAACGAGATACTTATTTTAAGCATATCTCATTTTCATAAAATTTGGACTTACGTCCCTTTAGCTCTCAGGTACAGAAATATTTAATTTATACAGAGCAAAAATTCGAATAAATTTCACTAAAAACTAATAAAATTCTTGAAAATATCACCAAAAATGTAAGTAAATTTGTAAAAATTCCACCAAAGCTACTAAAATTTTTAATAATTCCACCAAACACTTATAAAATTTGTAAAAATTCCACCAAAGCTATCAAAATTTTTATCAGTTTCACCAAAAACTAAATTTTTAAAAAAATATACTAAAATTAAGATTAATTTCGTCAAGAATTGATTAGATTCTTAAGAATTTCACAAAAATAAAAAAGTAACAATAAAAATTCCACAAAAGTTAGTTAAATTGAATATAATTTCATCAAAAATTATTAAATTTGGAGACAATTCTACTAAAAACTTATTTTTTTTTTTTAATTCCACCCAAAATCAATAAAATTGGTAAAAATTAAAAAAACTTACTATATTCGTAAAAATTCCATCAAAGTTACCAACATTTTTACAATTCCACCAAAAACGTACTCAATTTTTTCAATTTTCCACCAAAGCTACAAAAATGTTGAATAATTTCACCAGAAACTTACTGATTTTTAAAAAATACCACCAAATTCATAAAAATTCTACTAAAATTACCAATATTTTTAACAATTCCACCAAAAAATGATTAAAGTTAATGAAAATTCCACCAAAGTTATCGACTTTTTTAACAAATCCATCAAAAACATACTGAATTTTATAAAAAGTCCACCAAAAATTAATACAATTTGCAAAAATTCCACCAAAAACTTACTAAATTCATAAGAATTTTACCAAAAACACTGATTTTTTTAAATTCCACCAGAAATAAATAAAATTCGCAAAAATTCCACCAATGTTATCAAAATTTTTGATAATTCCACCAAAAACTCACTGAATTTTTTAAAAATTCCACCAAAAACTTACTAAATTCATAAGAATTTTACCAAAAACACTGAATTTTTTTAAAATTCCACCAGAAATGAATAAAATTCGCAAAAATTCCACCAAAGCTATCAAAATATTTAACAACTACACCCAAAACTTACTGAATTTTTTTTATTCCACCAAAAACTTACAAAAATCCTAAAAATTACACCGAAGTTGTCAACATTTTTAACAATTCTACCAAAAACTTATCAAATTTTTTAAAAATTTCACCAAAATGTCCAAATTCTTTTAAAACTCCACCAAAGTTACCAACATTTTTACAATTCCACCAAAAACGTACTCAATTTTTTCAATTTTTCACCAAAGCTACAAAAATGTTGAATAATCCTACCAAAAACGTACTGATTTTTAAAAAATACCACCAAAAGTTTACCAAATTCATAAAAATTCCACTAAAATTACCAATATTTTTTAACAATTCCACTAAAAATGATTAAAGTTAATAAAAATTCCACCAAAGTTATCGACTTTTTTAACAATTCCATCAAAAACATATTGAATTTTATAAAAATTCCACCAAAAATTAATACAATTTGCAAAAATTCCACCAAAAACTTACTAAATTCATGAGAATTTTACCAAAAAACACTGATTTTTTTTATTCCACCAGAAATGAATAAAATTCGCAAAAATTCCACCAATGTTATCAAAATTTTTGATAATTCCACCAAAAACATACTGAATTTTTTTAAAATTCCACCAAAAACTTACTAAATTCATAAGAATTTTACCAAAAACACTGATTTCTTTTAAATTTCCACCAGAGATGAAAAAAATTCGCAAAAATTCCACCAAAGCTATTAAAATATTTAACAACTACACCCAAAACTTACTGAATTTTTTTATTCCACCAAAAACTTACAAAAATCCTAAAAATTACACCGAAATTGTCAATATTTTTAACAATTCTACCAAAAACTTACAACATTTTTTAAAAATTCCACCAAAATGTCCAAATTCTTTTAAAATTCCACCAAAAATCAATCAAATTAGAAACAATTTCATTAAAAATTAACTAAAACCTTGAAAATTCAAAACTTAGTAAATTCATAAAAATTCCACCAAAGTTACTAAAATTTTTAATAATTCTACCAAAAATAATGAATTTTGCAAAAATTCCACCAAAAACTTACTAAATTCATAAGGATTTTACCAAAAACACTGAATTTTTTTTAAATTCCACCAGAAATGAATAAAATTCGCAAAAATTCCACCAATGTTATCAAAATGTTTGATAATTCCACCAAAAACATACTGAATTTTTTAAAGATTCCACCAAAAACTTACTAAATTCATAAGAATTTTACCAAAAACACTGAACTTTTTTTTAAATTCCACCAGAAATGAATAAAATTCGCAAAAATTCCACCAAAGCTATTAAAATATTTAACAACTACACCCAAAACTTACTGAATTTTTTTTATTCCACCAAAAACTTACAAAAATCCTAAAAACTACACCGAAATTGTCAACATTTCTAACAATTCTACCAAAAACTTACAACATTTTTTAAAAATTCCACCAAAATGTCCAAATTCTTTCAAAATTCCACCAAAGTTACATTTTTACAATTCCACCAAAAACGTACTAAATTTTTTCAATTTTCCACCAAAGCTACAAAAATGTTGAATAATTCCACCAAAAACTTACTGATTTTTAAAAAATACCACCAAAAACTTACCAAATTCATAAAAATTCTACTAAAATTACCAATATTTTTAACAATTCCACCAAAAATGATTAAAGTTAATAAAAATTCTACCAAAGTTATCAACTTTTTTAACAATTCTATCAAAAACATACTGAATTTTATAAAAATTCCACCAAAAATTAATAAAATTGGAAAAATTCCACCAAAAACTTACTAAATTTTTTTAGAAAAATACTAAAAATAAAACTAAACTAGTTTTTTAATAAACTAGTTATACACAAAATCTGGATTTTTTATATACTATGGATATTTTTTCGTATAATCTACGATATATTCATGATGTCAGATTTTAAATCTATTATATAATATACAGGGTGTTTATAATTACAACTTAAAGAGAAATACCAATGTTTTGGGTTATTTAAAAATTCTTTATTTGATGTAAGTACATTACGTGTTTCGGATGGTGTTTAAAGAGGAAGGAAATTAAAGGAATCGCCTCGCCAAGTTGTTAATCCCTTTGGGGAATTAGCGGGTCGAGTCCCAAAAATATAACGGGCCATGTTTATCAAATAATTCGCGGGGAATATGGGCGAAGTTCGCCCGGGTTTACGCGCGCGACGTTCAAAACTGCAATTATCGGGATTAAAGAAGTTGAAACTCGTCGCGGAAGGAGACGGGGAAACCCCGTCCCTTACCCCCTAGAAGGTGTCATCGAAAATCTAACCTCTCGGCTCGCCAGGTTTAGACGCGGAAATTTTGACGCGAATCGGTAAATAACGTAAGCCGGGGCAATTTTAAATTTCGCGCGCTTTTAATCCGCGCGTTTAATCTCCATTCGCGGTAAGGCGGGGGGCGGGAAAAGGCCGCGGGGAGGCGGTCGTAGCGGGAGCGAACACAGGGGGGAGTCGTGCCAAAACTACGCGCCCTTAATCCAACAATAATTTTATAGGTTTTTTATGCAAATTCGGGCAAATCTTAAAGCCGCGCGCGGCGCCCTCTTCCGCCATAATTTCGCATTAGGACCTGTGTGTACTTAATTGCGGATACATTTAGAATGAATATTCATTGTTTGCGCGGCGACGCGACTTTCGCCGAGTATTTAGTCGAATATTCGAAAAACCCTTTTTCGTTTCTTGACGCCCTTTCGGGGTGTTTCGTCTCGTTTTACCCGGTAATAAGTTGGCCAAACTGCAATTAGGCGGGGGACGCGTTCTGCCACCGTCGCATAAATTACGAAATATTTCTATACGACCGACGTCCCCAACAGCGCAACTTTTAAATAATGTCCCCGGTAAGAGCGTCGCCCGCTAATGTATACGCCCTTAAAACTTGGCTAATATCGCTCGCATCTCTTCTTCTCTTTTAACCAAAAAATAAAATAAGGAAATTTTTACCTGCAGTAGATCAACTCCTTGTTGTCATCAAACTGTCCGTAAGGTGGCGATCTTATCGACGGTAATTCGATTACCAACACTCCGGTTGGACATATAGCTGCAGCCAAAGTATTTGAGTTGTTTACTATTAATGATGTTGGACTGAAAAGTATCAAGCTGGTTGTAAGTAATCGCTGAAAATTTAAAAAAAAATTATTTGGTTTTTAAAGATTTTATAAATAAGTCTTATTTTTAAATTTACAACTTTGAATTTATTTCTAAAAAAGATTAGATTTAGTGCCAATGTTACTTTTACAAGGAGACTACAAGATGTATTCACCGATTTTGATGAAAATACTATCAATCGATAGGTATTGGTACACAATACAAGTTTGTAAAATATTAGGGCACAATGTTCAGGGATTCGCGAGTAAATTGCAATTTTAGCTCGCGATTTAAGGCCACACCACTTTACGTCATCAGTTAGCCACTCCCTCTACGACCGCCTCTGGGTCTTTTTTTAATTAAATTAAATGAAAAATCAAAGTAAAAACGAAAAAGTGTGTTGAATTATTTGTTTTCAAAACATATAACAATAAAATATTAGAAGAAATAAAGTGAAATATTAAAAATTTTGATTACAGTAGAGCCCCGATTATCCGCGGAATTGGGTGGCAAGGGCGCCGCGGATAATAAAAATCGCGGATAACCCAAAAAAGACTAAAAATAAGATAGAAACACAAAACATAAGTGACCATAAAGACTATTTTACTTAAACCTTTCTTCTACATGTAAATCACTAACGACTAAAGACTAGTAATAAACAAAAAATAATATGTACATATGTATTGCATCACTGTACTGTGGATAAAAACTGTCAGTTACATGTTTTTAAAAAAATCGGTCACTAGCTTTTGCTTCTTGCTTTGGAAGCACCTTTTCTTTATTCTGGATTGTACGTTCCTTAACATAAGTTTTTCTGCCAGATGTGCATCGTCTTGCTCCTCTAAATATTGAAGTAATCCGTCTACATGCTGCAAAGCAGTTTCATGTGTCACCCGCGCTTTACCTCGTCTTCTTCACTTTCAATTTGTTCGTTTTCCTCGTTCACTCCCATTGTTTTATTTGTTATTTCTACGTCAGATAGTCGTTCAAACCCTGGCTCATTTTTGTCACATTCCAGCCACTCTTCTATGTTTTCTTAATTTACATTCTCACCTCCCAGAACGGATGTCACTAAGTCATTAAGTGCAGCGATAGGCATATCTTCATTATGTTCTTCACCAATGTTTTGGTTGACATTTACTTCAATATTTGGAAAGAGTTTTCTCCACGATTTGACGAGGGTTAACGGTTTAATGCAATCCCATGCAAACGCAATATCGTAAATGCTATCCAAAATTGTATACATCTTCCAAAGCTGCTTAAAATCGTAACCTTCGTCGATTTTTGTTTTTACCAATTTTGTTCTGTATATCCTCTTCACAGTTGCAATGACCCCCTGATCCATAGGCTGTATGAGCGCAGTAACATTTGGGGGCAAAAACTTCGCAAAAATTTGTTCATCAGAAGATTTAAGCACACTTGCGACAGGGTGTGAAGGTGCGTTGTCAATTAATAAAACGGCCTTGGTAAATTCTTTGAATCAAGGTGTTTACGTACTTGAGGCACAAAAATCTTTTCAAACCATTCTTGAAAAATCTGCTGGTTCATCCAACCTTTTCTTTGATTGAAATAATCGACTGGTAAATTGTCTGCTCTTGTCCCCTTAAAAGACCTTGGTTTCTTAGATTTACCGATTACAAGAAGTTTCAGTTTGTGGGTACCAGCAGCATTGCTGCATGGCAAGATTGTGATTCTTTCCTTGCTACTTTTGTGTCCTGCTGCTTTATGTTCATTTTCAAATGCTAATGTGCGAGTGGGAAGACATTTCTAAAAATTCCTGATTCATCAGCATTATAAATTTGTTCTGGTGACAAATCTTCCGACATTACAAACCTTTCAAAATCACGTTGAAAATCGTCAGCTGCTTGTTGATCACCGCTCAGCTTTTCTCCATGAAGACGTATCTTCCTAATTCCATAACGTTTCTTAAATCGATGTAACCAACCGGACGACGCATCAAAATTTCCTTCCAATCCGAACAAATCAAAGAAGACTTTTGCTTTAGCTGCAATGTTAGGGCCGGATACAGGAGTGCCTTCACTTCGCTCTTGAGCTAGCCACTCCGTCAATGCCGAGTCAAGTTCGCTGTACGTGGATTTCTTCATTGTTTTTCGTTTTTTCATTCCAGAACCACTGTTTGAAACTGTTGCAAAAGCCAATAACTTTTCTTTTTGCTTTAAAACATCTCGCACTGTTGTTTCCCCAATCCCGTATTGTAAACACATCTGCTTTTTTGATGCGCCATTTTCTATTTTAGAAATCATTTCTACTTTTTGTGCAATCGTTAACACAACCTTCTTTCGTTTTTCAGCCATTATTTATTTCAGGAACAAACTAATAATCTTTTAATAACCACCGACAAAGAAACGCGACTGTAGACGGTGTGACAAGTCGAAACACGCTTTAAAACGAGTCGAAACACGTTCATCTGATCAATATCGAGCGCAATTCGGATAAACACACGAGCACACACGAACACATTTCGATATATAACGAAAATCAAATTAAATTTAAAAGAAAAGAATATTTCACGGCACTCGCGGATAATCCGCACTGCGGATAATCCGCTCGCGGATAATCGGTGCTCTACTGTAATTAAAAATAAAAAGCAGTTACGTCATGAGGTTCAGACCATTTTGTTCCGCAAGTGGAAGCTGGTTTGTGATGAGTCACCAAGAGGAGGGGTCGGGAGGAACCATTGCCATATAAGCGGTGTGGCCTTGAATTGCGACCTAAAATCGCAATTTACTCGCGAATCCCTGAACATTGCTCCCTAATATTTTACAAATTTGTATTGTGTACCAATACCTATCGATTGATACTACTTTCATCAAAATCGGTGAATACAACATCTTGTGGTCTCCTTGTTAGTGTAAAGTCTTGTTTTTAAACTTGTGATTTCGAACCACATTTTCAAAAAACTAAACCAGAAAGCTCCTAGTTTTAAATCTAGTGTTAGAGTCATTGTTAATGTTATATCTACTCTTAATTTATTTAATACCGGTCGTAAAAGCCCTTGTACTTAATACACATTTAAGTTAGTCGTGTAAAACAGCCATTTTCGGATTTCCTTATTATATTTAGAAAATCGAATAATTCACGTAACACCTTAACAAAAATGAAGTGGTTTTTCTTGAAGTTTTCAAAATCCCCAGCACAAATTTTAGAATACAACAACAAAAATTGTGATTTTTTTGTTATTTTTGGAAAAAAAAGAATAAAAAACCGGGCGAAATAAGTTCAGTTTTACGATTAATGATTTTTCACCAATATCTTAGGTTAGGAATAAGATATCGAGGTGCGGTTTCCACTAATTTATTTAGGCTTTATTATACTATTTTTTTATAAAGAAAAAGTGATAACGTTTCATTTAACTTTTCGAAAATTCGCAATTTCTAAAAAAAATTTCGAAAATGCCATCTAGCGGCGATATGTGAATTTACAATCACCGTCAAAGTAGTAGGATTCATAGTCCAAAAAAAGCTTTTTTCAAGATCACCAAGTTTATTAAATTCCGTTCAGCCATTTTGAAATTATAGGCATTTGTTTACAAGCACTTTCGAACGCCCCCCACCACTTTATTTTTAAAGATACGGAAAAAAGTTTTTAATAAAAAAGATTGATACTTATCTCCATTTTAAAATGCGTTTATTTTTGTGTTATCTTAATATAGCTGAATTTCGAGAAAAGTCACATTTTGTAATTCAAGATGGCGATTGCCCCCCCTGGCGGCCATTTTAGGAAGTTGAAAATAATTTCGAACATTTTCCCTTGGCCACTTTAGTTATTAAATTTTTTACCGGAAGTCTCTACGATAAATAGTTTCTGAGATACACTCTGCATTTTTATTTGTTCACCCTGTATATATGTAGTCTCTAAATCAATCAAAATTTTGATAAAAATTGGTGAATATAAAGTATGATTTCCTTTTTGGTTCAGTTTTAAGGATGTTTTTGTGTGAAATACCGTATCGACCGTCGGTTGGGATCGTTCTTGGCCCCCCGGAGCAATTTTTTAAGATTTACAACCTTCGGAAAAACCGCAGCGGCTAATGCCCGCCCCGGGCGGAACCATTTTCCGGTTTCCTTTTTTAATCCGCGTTATTGCCTAATTTAAATCGCGGCCCCGGACCGGGACGTATAAATTATCGAAATTATTACGTTAAAAAATCCATCCGGGCGAGTCAAAGCGGGCCATTACGGGGAAACGATTTCTTGGCCGCGCGCGTAAAAACCCGAGGAGGAGGAAAATCTGTCCCCGTCCATTAATATTAATCCCTGTTTTCCATTAGGGCTTATTAGGCGTCGTCGTTGCGTTCTAGTTTTGTTTTTCGTAAAGGGGCGGCGATATACAGGGCGCCCGTAATCAACTGGGAATGTGGATTATTAATTTCCATAATGCCTATCGGCTGACGTGCGGTGTCACCGGCTTTTTCGCCTCGCCAGAGGGCGCGGCGTCGCGTGCTCGCCGTCCGCGATAGTCGATAATGCCCTAATCAACCCTAACAGGTGGTTGAATTCGCCCCCGAACAACTATTATTACCGCTAATGACCGTGTATCGGCTTATAAAGTGAATTACTCTATAACGCAAAACGTATTTTCTTGATTAAAAATTAATTAACATTTCTACAAATTAAAATTATTATTTTTACCGACGCATCCACCATTTTTTTTTTCAAATATAGTATTTTTTCTTTTAATTGAAGATATATATTTTATGGTACAGATGAAACTTTTCAACAAATTTATTCAAAACAGCGTACGAATTCGATTTAACTCCTGTTATATTTTCCATTTTTTTTTTTTTTATTTTTTTGATGATGGACCCCTCTGTTTGAGCGTGATTTCGGGGTTGACTGGTCGACTGGCGTTAAAAACCGCCTGTTTGCACCCATCAATTGCAGATGGCGCGATCAGCGACAAATAAATGTCACGCATTCGATTTTTACCGGACGAAATGTCACCGAGCCGTTGCGAAATGTCACGGAAAATGGAGCCGAAAAATTAAAAATGGGAAAATTATCATCGGGAAATTTGATTCTTTCCCCTTCGTCCCGGTCGTCCTTAAAACACAACAATTCCTGTCGCTTATTAATCTCCGACGCGGCGTTTTTCGCCATAAAAAATTAAAAACCGCCCGGGGGACGAGGCGGATCGGGGTGAAGGCGGATCGGGGTGGGGGTGGGTCGGGGGAGGTGAGTTTTTAAAAGAGGGGCGTTTTTCTGAATATATTAATTGAACAAGTTCACCTTTTCTCCGAGCGGAGCGGAGACAGAAAAGGTTTTTATTGTTAATCTTGGAAATTATTAACCCCGGACCCCCGGGAGGAGACCGCCCCCGGGGGAGGCTTAAAGCGACGGCGAAAATAAGTCCCAATGAATTAGTCAACAACTTTTGTGAAGTCGGCAGGTTCGGGCGTTTTGTTTTTTTCCGCGGAAGTAAGACTAAAGAGGCGGAGGTGGAGAGGAGGTGGAAAACGGGGAGGAAAAGAGGGGTGGTTTTTAATTTGTCGATGTTTTCCGGCTACGTAAGAAGGTAAATCACGCGGCGGTAACAAACGGATCCGAGGGCGGCCCTTATTTTTCATCCGCCGTAACGGAATTGATATAAACGCGTATGGGAAACGCGCAATTTTTATTTATTCGCGCCCTCGGCGTCGAGCGAAATATAAAAAAATGTCGATACTCAAGATTTCGTTCTCGCAGGGTCGAGCATATTTTTGAATTAGGTGCCTTAACGAAATTTTATTAATGCCTAGCACTTTATTTTTCCGGAAAATAATTTTCACTTACAAGGGGAGGGCGCGAGATGGTTTTTTAAAAAAAATTTGTCCTTTTGGTCATCGATAGAATAGCACACAAAAGTTCATATAGCAAAGTACTAAAACGCACTATTCAGCCAATCGAGAGTAAATCGCGTCTAAAGTTTAGCGCCCGCTTCATATAAAAAGTAAGGAAAGCTTTCCGTAAGGTCGCCGTAGCGTTAAAGTTAGCGTGATGACTCACCAATTCGAACGATGCAGGTTCGAATCTCGTATTACAGCTTTTTTAATTTACTGAATTTATCCATTAGACATAATTATTTACTAATTTTCATTGATGATACTTTAGTTAAAAAAATTATTTCTTTTATTAAAAAAATAGTTAATTTTTAACGACAAATGCTTTATAACACCAAGTTATTATAACTACACAGCAATGTATTCCAGTTTTGAATTTGTTTTTGTGGAAACAAGTTTCAAAAACGTTCACAATGTCAAAATCTTACCAGTTCTTCGATTTACGTGCAAAGAAAAGACGTGGATCCTAATTCTATGTACAGCGACGATTCGAAACGGCTCTTGCGAGATACTGTTGAATATTTTAAACATTTACTGTATGAGGAAGGTCTTATCTGTGAAGAAATTTCAATATATTTGACCGAAAATGCAAAAGTTTTTCGTAGTTACTTGTTGCAAACCATCACGAGCTTCTTTAAACTGAAGTTCAGGAATTAATAATGGACAATTCTTCGGATGTTGTTCCTCCATTTTTAACCTGTTGTTCCCATATCGAAATATGGGATGGACAAATAAGATTGATCTATAAAATCTTACCAGACAGACTGGTAAAATTTTTGACATTGTGAACGTTTTTGAAACTTACTACCACAAGAACAAATTCAAAACTGGAATACATTGACGGTGTAGTTCATAATAACTTGGTGTTATAGAGCATTTGTTGTTAAAAATTAACAATTTTTTTTAATAAAAGAAATATTTTTTTTCTGATGGATAAATTCAGTAAATTAAAAAAACTGTACGAGATTCGAACCTACATCGTTCGAATTGGTGAGTCATCACGCTAACTTTAACGCTACGGCGACCTTACGGAAAGCTTTCCTTACTTTTTATATGAAGCGGGCGCTAAGCTTTAGACGCGATTTACTCGCGATTGGCTGAATAGTGCGTTTTAGTACTTTGCTATATGAACTTTTGTGTGCTATTCTATCGATGAGCAAAAGGACAGATTTTTAAAAAAAAACCACCTCGCGCCCTTCCCTTGTTAATAATTTTGTAGGTAATAATTTTGTAGGTAATCATTTTCTATATTAAAAGGTATCAGTTGTTCGTCGATATAATCAAGGATAAACCAATCTCGAGGGGATAAAATATAATTAGCGTTCACCCTTTCCCTCCCGAAGCGAGCCGTTCTTCCCCATTTAATTCCCGACGCCCGCAAAAAAATTATATTTACTAATGAAATTAGGCGAAGTACAAGGAAAGGGACGATTATCTTTGTTAATTCCCGTTTTCTCAGTTCGATCACATTCCTTGTCCTTTGGGAGCGTCGATGACAAAGAGGTTGGTCGTTCGTGGGGCATTCGTCGGACGTTTGTTGGACGTTCGTCGGACTTTCTCCGGAGGTTCGTTGGGGAGGGAGGTGATTTTTATCAATTTCCCCGGCCGGACATAACTCAACGGGAAGGAGAAGAGGACTGGAATGACGGATACGCGTCGTCTTCCTGCGGGGCGCGATAAATCCGATTTTGAGGCGGCGGGACAATGGGTGTCCGCGCGAAAACTTGCTCGGGACGTATAAATTAGGGCGATAATGGTACGGATGCCGCATTAGCGACGACGACGGATCCGTCGCGGGTTCTCAGCGCGATCCACAAAAGTCAGGAAGTCGGTCTCCTTCCGACGTCGACGTTCGCTCGCCGGAACGCCCAAACGGCCCGCTCCTATAGGTGAAGGAACCGGGACGTGGTGAATCATATTAACGACTGCGACGGCCCAGAGATCTCGCGTTATTATATCCTGAAGGGGAGAAACGCTTGTAATTAACCACCGTACTAAGATTTTAACATTACTAACCAACTTCAAAATTTTTAATTCTAAAAAAATAAAAATTTTCATCTTTTAAATAAAATTTTTATAAAAAAAAAATTTTTTATCAAAAAAAAAATTTTTATCAAAAACAAATTTTTATCAAAAAAAAATTTTATCAAAAAAAATTTTTATCAAAAAAAAATTTTTATAATATTGCGTTTTTATTAAAGTAATAAAGTATAATAGAAAGTATGGATTCGTTCGAACGAAAACGCGCACTCTCCAGAAGGGTTTAGACCAGGGGTGGGCAAATACTTTAAAGCGAGGACCAAAATGAAATTTTCAAAATGTCTCCCGGGCCGGAGGACTATACCGCGTATGCTTTGCACAAGCGGATGTTTTGGATGGAGTTTTTTCCCTGCCAATTTTTTTTGACAAAAACACTAAGTATCATTTCAATTTGAATAAAATATGTAACGTAATTTTTAAAGAAATATTTTTATAAATAAATGGCTATTAGATAAACCAGTCAATGAAACATTTTATTTTGTTACTTATTTATGTCTTAATGATACAAATTATTTTATATTGACACATAGTTATTACAATTTAACATTCATATTGCATTTCGTAAATATAATAGTAAATAGAATTCAAAAAAGAAAAGAAAAACATCAAACGTTAAAATAAATATTTAAAGTTAATGCGAAACGTGAAATCTCGAATGTTCATCTGACATTATTTCTTCAAAATTGGGTTCCAAATCACTTGTAGCAATCCTTAATACCGAGTGTAGATTTTCGTCAGTAATTTGTAATCGATATTTATTTTTCGTGGAAACCATTAAAGAAAAAGTTCTTTCACAAATATATGTCGAACCTAATAAAACAAGGTATTTTTGAACATAGTTCAAAAAATGTTTGAAATGTTCATTATTCAAAGCGCCATAGAAGGCACTCAATTCGTTTGAGTGAAAATTTTCTTTTAGTAAATTATTTGATTGTAAGTCAATTAGTTCTAGTTGAATTTCAACAGGGGCTTCTTGCACATCGAAATTGAAAGGTTGGCTAATTAATGATAAAGGTTTTTCAATAGCTTTGAAATCTTGAAATCTTCTTTGGAATTCAGAATGTAGGTCTTGTGTTATTGCACTATATTTAAAAAAATCTGTATTTTTCAATGATTCTCTCCGTGCTTGCAATGAGGGGAAATGATTTAATAATTTATTATTAAAGTTTTCAGCAAATAAATTTAGTTTTGTCATAAATGCTTTGACGTTTGAGTGCATATTGAAAGCAAATTGGTTTTTCCCTTGTAGATTTATATTTAGTTCATTCAAATATTTTACGATATCTACTGAAAATGAGAAATCGTTTAGCCAAGCTCTATTTTGCAATTCAGGAAAATCATGTAGTTTTTGTTTTATCGACAAGAAGGATACTATTTCATCAAGCAAATATTGAAATCTGTCCAAAACTTTACCAATGCTTAGCCATCTCACTTCAGTGTAATAAGGAATTTCGTAGAAGTCACTTTCAATTGCTTTCAAAAATTCAACAAACTGTCGATGGTTTACGACACGTCCTCGGATAAAATTCACAACTTTGGTCACAACAGTAATGACGTGATTCAATTTTAAAACCTTTCTGCATAGCACTTCTTGATGAATAATGCAGTGCAAAAATAATATATCGTGTTCTGGTTGTAACTCTTTTACTTTGTCGCGAATTCGTTTAAGTAGCCTACATTTTTCCCTGTTAAACTAGGACAACCATCCGTAGTGACGCTTACTATTTTATTCCAAGTTAAACTTACTTTAACTAAACACTCTTCAACAGCGAGAAAGAAGTCTTCACCAGTAGTTGTATCTTTCATTGGATGCACACTAAGAAGTTCCTCGTTAATTTCACATTTCTTGTTAATGCCGCGAATAAATATTAATAATTGACTTGTATCAGTAATATCGCAGGACTCATCTAAAGCCAAAGAACAATAGGTAAAATCAGCAATTTTTGTTCTTAGCTGGTCAAGTAAGTTTCCTGAAATATTTTCAATCCGTCGTACTATTGTTCTTCTTGAAAGGCTTACATTTTCAAAAATATGTTTCTTTTCAGGACAACATATTTTCGACACTTGTACCATGCATTGTTTAACAAATTCTGCTTCAGAAAACGGCTTACATAATTTAGCAATTTTGTGTGCGACAACATAACTTGCTTTTGTGGTAGATTTCTCTATATTACTTTGTTTGGTAAAAATATTTTGTTGCTTATTCAAGTTTTTTGCTAAGTTTTCTGCTACAGTTTGAAGTTCTTTTAAAGAATGTGATGCATATTTTGGATGTTTTGTTGTAAAGTGCCTGTTTAAATTGTATTCTTTAAAAACAGCAATTGTTTCCTGACAAACTAAACAAACTGCTTTCTTATTTATGTTTGTAAAAAGATATTTTACCGTCCAAGCTTCATTGAAGTTTCTGCATTCCAAATCCACTTTTCTTTTTTTAGATTCACTCATTTTACAAAGGTCTACAAACCTATAATTTAATTAATACAATAAAATAAAACCAATGTTTTAAAATTTTACTTACAAAAAGTCCACTTTTTCAATTTTATATTTGCAAACTAATATTAGACTCGAACAAAAAAGAGTATACGATCAGTACTAAATCAAAATTAACAATACGCGTGGTGCGACCTGTCGTCCCTCGAAAAGTGAGAGGAGTGCAGCATATGCCGTCCTCACAGGCATTTCGAACCTAGCGCGATCTCTATGTTTGACGAAAAAACCGCCCTGAGAGCGATCGTCGCGAGCGACCCGCGTGAGAATCACACGAGGATTGTTTCAAGGACGCGACATCGTCCACACTAGTGTAGTTAGCCGACCGCCCATTTTATTAAGACTATTATATATATAGTACGCACACTAATAATGCTGATGTCAACAAAATCTCATAAAAGAGTTTAAAAAATTTTGTATGCGGAATTTTTCAACGGGCCGGATAAAATTAGCAAAAGGGCCGGATCCGGCCCGCGGGCCGGCTTTTGCCCACCCCTGGTTTAGACTAAAGACTAACGATGACCGACCGATTCGAACTAACTTGTCTTTTTCGCCCAAGCGCTTATATAGCGTTGGGCGGCTTCTAGAAGGTTCTGGCGCCCTTTCGACGGCTATCGGCGGACGAGTCTGAACGCGCTCGGACTCTCTTCTCGGAAATGTGTTTCGTCGTTACAATAAGAAAAAAAAATTTTATCAAAAAAAAATTTTTATAAAAAAAAATTTTATCAAAAAAAAATTTTTATCAAAAAAAAATTTTTATCAAAAAAGAAAAATTTTATCAAAAAAAAATTTTTATCAAAAAAAAAAACTTTTTACCAAAAAAAAATTTTTATCAAAAAAAAAAAATTTTATCAAAAAAAAACAATTTTTATCAAAAAAAAATTTTATCAAAAAAAAAAATTTTTATTAAAAAAGATGTTTATCAAAAAAAAATTTTATTAAAAAAAATGTTTATTACAAAAAAAAAATTTATCAAAAAAAAAAAATAAAAATTTTCCCTTAAAATCTAAAAGGAAAGAAAAGTGGGGTTTTATTCGGAGACAGACACGACTTGTCTTATATCGTTTTAAACCTCCTTTAATCCGCTATCGATCGTCGGAACGAGAAAAACTTCTTCTCCATGTTTTTATCAAGCAATTTTCCACGCTGACGGAGCCCACCCCAAAGACGGGAGGAGAGGTATCGCGTATCCGAAATCAAAGTCCGGAAAGCCGTATCCGCGATCGTCCTTATCGGGAAATTATTCAATTATAAACTTTTCCCCGGTGGGTTTCGCGAGGCAACCCCCTTTTTCTTCTTCCTACGGCGGCGAACCCCTATTAAAATAATGAAAAAAATCGTCCACTAAATCACTTTAACGGCCGCTCGCATTAACCGATCGCGCTATTTTTCAAATTTCCCCTCGCGCTTCTCATAATTAGACTCGGATTTTTATTGCGTCGATTTAAAACGTTGAATCGCACTCGTTCGAGCAATCAGAAAACGACCGTAACCTGATATACTCCCAGGGAGAGGCGCGACGAGGGGTTATCGCCCATATTAAGCCGGTATTCAATTAATTTGCGCGACGAGGGCCCTTGATCTCGGAACCGGGAGCAGCCGAGGACGCCGCCGCCGCCGACGTCCTGAAGGAAACGCGCTGAAAGGATATATCTCTACCTGGATATCAAACGCCCGAGACGGAACTTGATTAAATCAGCTACTATTTCACTTCTTACTTTACTCGGCTCTTTCGCGCTAATTCGCGTCTTCGTAAACTTGTCGAGAGTACGACTCCTTAAAACAATAAACCGGCCGATCGGACCCCTTGGAAAAGGGGCGCGGCAACCCCTTCGCAACTAGCCCCCGTGGATGTCCGGCATCGTTGCCGCGGGACCCAACAGGTGGTCACGGACCGGACGGGGTCGGAGGTTGTCGATAATGGAGTGTCGAAAGCTCGGGAAACAATTTCCGATAAACCCATTTCGGTTTATCCAAAGACGAAAATTTATTAGGCGAATTAACAATAATAATAAGTAGGTAGTTTAGAGAATACAATTCCTCTGCTTCTACTTCCACCTCCGAAAACCCCCTTATATGTATTATCACGCGAGAGTTATGTCATCCCATTAGAGATTTTAAGGGTAGAAGCTGTAATTTCTCGCTTGACAATATGCCGTGTCGCGTGGTCCGAGGGACGACACAATACCTCCACATACATAACGTCTCCAATACCTCTCGCCGGGTTACAAAAGATGACAAATTCCGTCATTAGCCGCGTCACGTGCCTCGGCGGTTTGTCATACGCTCGGCTCGGCGCGACGGCGATTTTTCCCTTTGAGAGGCGGCTAATTGCGTAATTTCCCGGTTGGGAAAAAAATCAATTCCAGGTGGCCGCAAGACGACGCGACGCGACCGGGGCGCGGAAGGGCGGAGGCGCCGGGAAACGCCCCGCCCTTCGAACGAGGCTCCGTCGCGTCGGTCGGAGAAACGCACTCTCTCCGCTCGGACGCCCCGTTCGATCTAATATAGTAGAGTTGAAATGATAAATCGGCCGCACGATTAATTTCTCGACCGGTCGTACATCAAGTCGGATTAAAGGAAAACGTGAAAAAGCGCACGACGACGCTTTTATTGGCCTTCGAGACAATTGTTGATGAGGCCCGAGACGGACCGAAATACCGGACACGGAGGATCGCTCAGCGTCCCCGGGCCCTTTATTGCCCAAATAAACCCTCCGGGAAGGACGATATTTATTAGATTACGGATCCGCCCGACTTGGACAAATGGCAGATGGCTACGACTCCGTCCGGACCAACAATAATCAATCAACTATTTATGTCAAAGGAACTTTTTCCGGTTTACGCCAGAGAATTACAAATTATTTACTACGACAAAATAAACAAAATGCACTTATTAGTTGAGATCGCTTATATCGACGCTCTCAAGCCAAAACGGCATAAACGCCAAAATGGCCATTTTTAGTTAGCTGCACCGTGGAGTAGCATTTTTAAATCTGCATGCAATAGTTAAAGCGGTACACCCGCAAACAAACTTCATTCGCTATAAAATTGGTTTAAAGTTTGCGAAAAACCCATTTAACCCTTTCCTTACGGCAGTCCGATCCGCTGGAGTGACGCCACTGAACGCACCCGTACACACATATCGTTGCACGGCCGCCGCCTATAGTCGGCACCCGTACACACAGATCGTCGCGCGGCCGCCGCCTATAGGCGGCACCCGTAATGAAAGAGTCATTATGTCAATCGTTTTTTGCGCTTTCTAAAAAATTGGGTTAATGGCGTTTATGCCGTTTTGGCTTGGCAGCGTCGATGTGTTGGTTAGTTGAGTATTTAGCTGATTGATTGATAAACGGAAACAAACTTGTACATTCTCAAGAAAAAACAAAAACAAAAAAAAAAAAAATTGGAAAACAAAGCTTGACTCAAACCAAGCTTTTAATTTAACAGGTTAACAGTCTACAGCCCATATATCTTGTGAACGGAAAGTACTGCAAGTCTACAGCCCATATGTGGGCTCTTTTTCGACACAATTTTTAGGAACTTTAGAGCTGTGGTTGTTGAAAAAATGTCGATTATTTGGACTTTGTAAAACAGACCATAAAGAACACCAAAAGTGCTGGAACATAGAAAAAATCTCGTTTATTTGACGTGGACTTGATAATATTAATTGGTAGAAAAAGGCATATTAGAAAATATTGAAAAATAAAACATTTTTTGAAAAAAAAAAAAAAACAATTCTTCCTAAATATTTTTTTTTAGTGCAGTGGTGTCCACTAATTTTTGACCAAGATCGATTTTTCATGTAAATACGTTACCAAGATCAACCAAAGCAGGGCCGGATTAGACAAATTTTTGACAAATAAAAAAAAAAGATCCCTGATGTATAGTGAAATAGTACCAGTACCAGCCTCAGATTCGTGAATTTGATGGCTATCGACTGAAAATGGCTTCGCGATAGAAGGGTCGATGGCGATCGACTTTATGGACACCACTATTTTAGTGCAAATATTACATATTTACGATACTTTTTTTGCTAGATTAGTTGCAGCTGCTGGAATCTCGCCCTTCAACCTATGTTCATTGTAGCAACCTGCACATCTACGTCTAGTTAGTTTTGCGTTTTTTCTCTTCAATTATGTAAGGAAATGCTTCATCGAGACAGCTAGCGAAACAGTTACTCCTTGTGAGCCCTCAGAAATTGAGCTACTCTGCAGCACAGGTGATGCCGCACAGTGGTCCACAAGCGCTCAAAACGTGATCGAAAATCGATTTTTCAAAAATTTTTTTTTGCGTTTTTTTTTATAGATTACATATTCTTCACCTATTAATAGGCTCTTAGGTGAAGGAAATGGAATTCTATATATCTTCCACAACTAACAGTGCGTAAGCAAAAAGTACTAAAATTTCTGTATTTTGAATAACGTAAAAAGGTACAACTTTAGAATAAGAAAAAGGATTGAATAACACTTTTTCAAGACATTGCGCTATTACTATCTTATAAAGTATAGAAAGGTCGTAATATGTTACCTTTCCAAATTTTAAAATGTTTTTGTGGATATGATTAACAGACACTTCTTTTGATGCTTATTTCAACTTAATGTTAAATGTATTAAAGTAAATATCTCACAGAAGAACACAGAAAAACTAATGCCACTGGATTTATATTATTGGTAGAGGTATAGCTTAGACAATATGAAAAAAAAATCTTGCGCAAAGTTGCGATCTTACAAGATATTGACAGTCAAAGGTAACTCTACAATTTAATTGTTTTCATATAACCTACTTATGTTTTTACCAATAGAATTGGCATATATTTGGTATAGATTCACATAAGAATAAACAAATTAATATCAAATATGGAATTTTGGATATATGTACGTATTGCGTAACCGGAAGTAGTAGTTTAGTGTACCGAATTTTGTCACGTAAATTATATTTTTGTGGAAGAATTTATTCATAATTGGAATAAGTTGTTTAATAACAAATAAAAATAAGGTGAAATACATATTGAAAATACATATTGCTTTAAAACGGCCGAAAAATATGTTCATCTTTATGGGTGGTATTATATGCCTACTAGTGTGCACAAAATTTTAATCCACAGTTCTACCGTCATTAAAGAATCTCTCCTACCCATTGGAAAGTTATCTGAAGAAGCACAAGAGGCAAAAAATAAACAAATTCGTAAATTTAGGGAGAGTCACACGAGAAAATGTAGTAGACTACAGACGAACGAAGATTTGTTTAAAAGACTACTTCTTAGCTCTGACCTTTTATAAGTAATTTTCAAAAAGAAAATCCGGCGAGGAATAAAAATATGGATAGAGACATTAGAAGATTACTTATAATGGACGAGTTTTCAGAAGGAGACGAGGAAGAAGAAGAAGACGAAGAAGAAGGATTGGTGGAAGAAGATGGGTCAGAAGAAATAGAGCAAGAAACCAACGACTCCTCATATTAAGCATTGTTCCGCTTTTGATTTTTTTTCTTTCACTTTTGTATTTTAATAATTTTTACTCATAACTTTTCCAAGCTTTAAACAGAATTAAGCTATTTAAAAAACACAACCGAAACTTGTTAATATTCTCTTAAAATAAGATAGCTGAAATGATCCTACTAACTCCTAGATATATTTGCTAAATTTTAGGTTCTTGTAAATTTCGTTCAATTTTTTGAAAACTCTGCCAAATGTTTTTTTAATACTTTTTTAATATTATTTACTATCGTTATGCAGTTTCACTGTGAAATTTACGAATTCTATTTGTATATAAATTTAAATTGATGTATGATTATGAAACAATTTGGATATGTGTTCAGGTAAACCACCACTTCCGATTATTCAATTCTTTTAAAACTTTATATCTAGTTATTTTTCATCATTTAATACTGGTGTATGAAATTTTGTGTGGTTATCTCAGTTTGATGTCTTAGTTTGTATGAAAAAAATTGACTAAGTGTTTAAGTAAAGTACTACTTCCGGTTGACGGATTTGGATCAAAACTTGACATAACCTTCAGCTTTTGCTCTTATAACTATATGTCAAGTTTCAAAAGCCCATCTAATTGTAAACACCCAAAAAATATTTTCGATCAGGTTTTTATTACGTTCAGACCACTGTGTGCCGGTAACTTAGCTACTTTTATGCCCAATAGATTTTTCACAATATCTGTTTGTACCGGCAAAAGATTACATTTCTTCTGCTGGTTCAACTTGCAAAATTTATTGTAAGTTTGATTTAGGGAGTCCACAGCCCATATGTGGGCTGTCAAAAAAAAAACTTTTAGCTATTTATAGTCTTCATAACATGTAAGGTATTTATATGAACCCTTAAAAGATCGATTTTGCATAAAAAAAGACCGGGCGTGTGTAACGTTTCTCATTCTCTTACTTGGACTGTTAACCTGTTAATAATGAAATTATGTAACAAGTCTCATAATTCTGAATGCAACCAGTAAATAGACTCATATACGTTGATATAGTACGACCAAATAATTCCAATTTTTTTTTTTCTTTTGATAAAAATAACTATCTGAACAAAAAAATTATTTTTAATTGTCCACCAGTACAATTAAAAAAAAATACAATTATATTGTAACATCGTCTTTAGGGAGTGTTTAAACGCTGCGCGAATACCACTATTCGCGCACCGCACACAAAAGTATTTTTGTTTGATAATTTTTCCTGGGGGTCGGCGCGCTACGGCGCTCGTCCTCGACGGACGTGGAGGATCGGCGATTAAACACTCGGCGCAACAACGGCGACGATTATCCTCAACGATACGGGTCGCGCCCGCCGCGTCGCCCCGCGCCGCACAATGGGGCCGCTCGTCGTCGCTCGCGAGTGGACCGTAATGGGCCGCTTCCGGGGCGACCCGCGCCTTTGAATATTTCAAAGAGTTCGACGCGCCCCGCGCCGCGACGACGCTCGAAAATTCAAATTGCTCAAGTTTTTGCGCCGCGCGCCCCCAGGCGTCCTTAGCCCGGCTACACAATTGACATTATTTCCCTATAAATAACTGCGAATTGCACCCCCCGGACGAAACGCTCGCGACCCTTCGCCAAGCCACCGGGAATTTTACATTTGAAAGGTGTGACAAATTTTGAGTTGTCTTCGAGTTTTCTCTTTTTTAGTTTTCTAACAAATGTACAATTTTATTTCTCTTTAAAAGGTTGCTTCTCACTTGTGTTATACTCAATGTCAATTGTACAACGCGACATTTTCAATAATGACTCATCGATGCAAAATATTGCTAGGAAATTACATCATTGATTTAAATTCATACGTTTTCACTTAATTAATGCTGTACAATACGTTACTTTGTCGCGCGACAACTAAGATGCATTGTCAATCACGCGACTGCAGCGGCGATTGTCGCGCGGCTCTGGCTACTTTGCATCAGCCACTCGTTTGCATTGAATTATATGGATAATCCAAAAGAGAAAAAACCGAAGGCAACTTCTGTCGCATAATTGACAATTAATAAGGCGGCTGTAGAAGCGCTAGAAAAGTCACGAGTCTGCAGCCGCGCGACTGCAGCGGCGATCGTCGCGCGGCTCTGGCGATTTTGCGTCAGCCACTCTTTTAGATTGAATCATATGGATACGTGGATGAATATATGGATAATCCGAAAGAGAAAAAACCGAAGGCGACTTCTGTCGCATAATTGACAATTAATAAGGCGGCTGTAGAAGTGCTAGAAAAGTCACGAGTCTGCAGCCGCGCGACTGCAGCGGCGATCGTCGCGCGGCTCTGGCGATTTTGCGTCTGCCACTCTTTTAAATTGAATCATATGGATACGTGGATGGATATATGGATAATCCGAAAGAGAAAAAACCGAAGGCGACTACTATCGCACAATTGACACTTAATAAGGCGGTTGTAGAAGCGCTAAAAAAGTCAGGAGTCTACAGCCGCGCGACAATCGCCGCTGCAGTCGCGTGATTGACAATTCACCTTAATTGAGAACCTGTAGACGCGCGACTCTAACAATTTTGCGTCAGCCACTGACTTACATTGATTTACATGAACACACAAACCAGTGATTGAAGCAAAATTGTCAAAGCCACGCGTCTACAGCCGCGCGACTATAATCGCTGTAATCGCATGATTAACACTGCATTTTTAAACCGAAGTATTCAACAATCAAGCTTTTTTACTTTATTTTTAAATTTGACAATTAAATTTTAATTTTTGGTATAAAAAATATATACATATCGAATTGTGTCCCCCCCCTAAAAAGGGAGATATCCAAAGGGGGTGTAAGCCAAGTCCAAAAAGGGTGGTACACGTTCCGATTGTCCCGATATGCAAATCCGCTTTGTTTTGCTTCTTCCCGAATTCATTACTTAAAACGCGTATCTCGGATTTTTGCCCCTTCGCATTGTTCTCTCCGATCCGGGGGCGGCGGGGGGCGAGATCGCGGAATTTACAGCGTCGGAACCGAGGTTATACCAGAATTGATAATCGCCCGCACGAAACAAAGCGGAGGAAACGAAATTAGCAATTTTATAACTGTCTTTTGTTCGCGCGCCCTTTTGTCCCGGCGACGCCTGTGCTTTCTTTCTTTCTTTCCTTTACGCCGCCGCCCCCGATCTTTTTTTTTCCCGCCGACGTCGAGCGCCCCCGACGACTATCGATTGTTTCCGCGTTAATTAAATTATTCGCGTTAACGCCGTGTTAATGCCGTAAATTTAATATATCAAGTGACTGTTGCCGGGGCGCGAGCTACGAACCAACCCCCGGGGGTGTGGGTTCGGCGCCCGTGGGACGCCTCCGACGCCGCGACGCACATATTTATCAGGTGTTGGCCGCTAACGATACCGTCCGTTTTTATTTATCTTTATTGGAACGTTGCTCCCTTTTCAATATTTACCTTTTCTAATAAACAAAAATAAAAAAAAATTTTTAAAAAAAGTTAGAAAATAAATTCAAATTAAAAAATATAAATTCTCAAGCTTTCTTAATTTATTAATTTTTTAAATTTATTAATTTTTTAAATTTATTAATTTTTTAAATGTATTAATTTTTTAAATTTATATATTTAAGAAATTAAAATAAAAAATTTAAATAAAATATATTTAAAATAAAAAATTAAAATAAAATATATTTAAAATAAAAAATTAAAATAAAATATATTTAAAATAAAAAATTAAAATAAAATATATTTAAAATAAAAAATATATTTAAAATAAAAAATTAAAATAAAATATATTTAAAATAAAAAATTAAAATTAAATATATTTAAAATAAAAAATATATTTAAAATAAAAAATATATTTAAAATAAAAAAATATATTTAAAATAAAAAATATTAAATAATAATAAAAAAACCACCCCGTATATATAATTTTTAAATTTAAATCTAGTTAACCGATTTGTTAAGAGATGGCGCCGCAGTCGCACCGACGCCGTTTAGACGCAACGACGCCGTTCGAGGTTATCAGCGAATAACAAATATAAAAAAACACCTACGTTAAACGATAATTTCTCAAAAAAAACCGGTAAGTTTAACAATTATACGCGTATATTTCAACCCTACCTGTTCTTTAATAGTTTCCCCTTCATTTTCGCGAACAGCCTTGAGATTTAAGGTTAGGAGACAGTTGTTTTGAAAATCCCATGTGTATAAAAAATCCTCTTCGACGGTTAGAACACTTAGCGTTTTCGTTATGTTCTTGGGAAGCGTTTCCCGTAGATTTTTAAAGATATCGTGACCGCTTAACTTTAAAAGATCCGTGTTAGACATCGCGCCGACTTTTAGAGGTTAGGTAGAAAAAACATTAGTGAAGTTGGTTCGAGAGGCGATCATTGCTGCCAACCGGGCAACGTGAAAACTTAAATTGACGTTTTTGAAGGTGTATTTAAAATGAATTTATTTAAACGCGACTTATTTGTTATTATTTCTCGAGTTAGGATTGTGTATATGGAATAATGGTGAGTAAACGTCTGTTAGGTACGTTCGCGTAGTTATTTATTACGTTTCGTCGGACAATATGACCGGCCGGAGCGCTGATTATTTGTTTTGTGGGCATTGTGAGTGCCGGACCCATTGTCCGGGCGAGTTTGGGCGACGATTCTCGCGGCGATACCGCTGCATTATGCACGAACAGGTGGTCAGGGCAAAAATGCGAATAAACTTGCTCTCCTGCAGTCGGCGAAACTAACTTCTACTACCGGGAAGGGCCGATATCGTTCGTCGTCCCTTTACACCGAGGAAGTTACTTGTTTTACATTGTTATTTTTACTCTTTGTTAGTCGGCGATTTTAGATATTAACTTTAAAACGACTTAAATATTTTAGTTAATTTTTTATATTTTAGTTAATTTTTTTATATTTTAGTTAATTTTTTTATAATTTAGTTAATTTTTTATTTAAAAAATCAAATTTTGACGTTTCATTTTGAAATGTCTAAAAATAATATGATAATAGACATAGTAGAAATGGATGTTGTCATTCTAGAATTTATATCGCGAATTGGCCGGTAAAGTCACTTTCATTAAAAAAGTCAAATGTCGATAACGATGGCTGCCGTGTTACAATCGATTTTTTCCTCTTCTTAAAATATTCGAATTAAAATGGGTTTTTATTAAGGAAAAAATGTAGAGTTAAAAAACATTAAATGAAGAACAGAGTAAAGTAGGAAGTAGGGAATTCAGAGGTTGAAGAGTAAGATTCTATGTTAAAAAAGGTAAAGATTTTTTTATATTTGTTTGGCTTCGTCGATCGAGGATTTGATTCGGTTGGTAGTCATTTTCATGAAAAAAATTAAAGGTTAATAATAAACGGAATTCATGTTTGTTAAAATCGATTTTTTCTCTTATTAATATTAAAATTAAAATGTTTCAGGAATTTGCGTCTTCTTGGATCTTCTACTTCGAAATTCTACTTCGATCTTCTACTTCGATATTCTACTTTGAGATTCTACTTCGAGATTCTACTTTGAGATTCTACTTTGAGATTCTACTTTGAGATTCTACTTCGAGCTTCTACTTCGATCTTCTTCGATCTTCTGGTCCGAGATTCTTCTTGGAGATTCTTCTTCAAGCTTCGATCGACGTGAAAGTACATATAAAGGTAAGTTTATTACACTTTAGCGATTTTTTTATAAGTATAAAAGGAATTTATTAAAATTTTCTATAAATTTTCATAAAAAAATTCATTGGAATTGCTATAAATCGCCTAAAATCGATTAAAAATCTTATAAAATGTTATCAACAATCGGTTAAATTATATAAAATTTGCCGAATTATATAAAAATTGACTAAAATCGGTAAAGAAACGACCAAAAATGTTCAAAAATCGACTAAAAATGGTAAAAAATTGATTAAAATAGGTCAAAAATCGATTAAATTGTGTTAAATTCACTAAATTCTCTAGAAAATTGGTTAGAAATGGTCAAATATCGACAAAAGATGGTCAAAAATTAACTAAAAATTGTCAAAAATTGATTTAAAATGGTCAAAAATCGATTAAAATAGGCAAAAAATCGATTAAACTGTGTTAAATTGACCAAATTCTCTAGAAAATTGGTTAAAAATGGTCAAAAATCGACTAAAAATGGTCAAAAATTTACTAAAACGGTCAAAATTGACTAAAAGTGGCCAAAAATCGATTAAAATAGGTCAAAAATCCATTAAATTGTGTTAAATTGACCAAATTCTCTAGAAAATTGGTTAAAAATTGTCAAAAATCGACTAAAAATGGTCAAAAATCGATTAAAATAGGTCAAAAATCCATTAAATTGTGTTAAATTGACCAAATTCTCTAGAAAGTTGGTTAGAAATGGTCAAAAATCGACTAAAAATGGTCAAAAATTTACTTAAAACGGTCAAAATTGACTAAAAATAGCCAAAAATCGATTAAAATAGCCCAAGAATTGATTAAATTGTGTTAAATTGACCAAATTCTCTAGAAAATTGGTTAAAAATAGTCAAAAATAGACTAAAAATTGTCAAAAATTGATTAAAAATGGTCAAAAATTGATTAAAAATGGTCAAAAATCGATTAAAATTGGTCAAAAATCGATTAAATTGTGTTAAATTGACCAAATTCTCTAGAAAATTGGTTAAAGATGGTCAAGAATCGACTAAAAATGGTCAAAAATTTACTAAAACGGTCAAAATTGACTAAAAATGGCCAAAAATCGATTAAAATAGGTCAAAAATCCATTAAATTGTGTTAAATTGACCAAATTCTCTAGAAAATTGGTTAAAAATGGTCAAAAATCGACTAACAATGGTCAAAAATCGACTAAAAATGGTCAAACATTAACTAAAAATGGTCAAAAATCGATTAAAATTGGTCAAAAATCGATTAAATTCTGTTAAATTGACCAAATTCTCTAGAAAATTGGTTAAAAATTGTCAAAAACCGACTAAAAATAGCCAAAAATCGATTAAAATTTATTTATCGTCATTGTTTGTCAAATTTCGTACAAAAATCGTCTGTAATTTACGTAAAATCGTTTAAAAATCTTATAAAAATTATCAACAATCGATTCAATTGTATAAATGTTTACAAATTTTCTAAAAATTTGTTAAAAATGACTAAAATTCGTCTAAAATCGAAGAAACATGGTCAAAAATTGATTAAAAAGAGTCAAAAATCTATTAAAAATTGTCAAAAATCGATTAAACTATGTAAAATTTTCTAAAAAATCGACTAAAAATGGTCAAAAATCGACTAAAGATGGTCAAAAATTTACTAAAAACGGTCAAAATTGACTAAAAATGGCCAAAAATGGATTGAAATTGGTCAAAAATCGATTAAATTGTGTTAAATTGACCAAATTCTCTAAAAAATTGGTAAAAAATGGTCAAAAATCGATTAAAAATGGTCAAAAATTTACTAAAAATGGACAAAAATTTACTAAAAATTGCCAAAATTCGACTAAAAATTGCCAAAAATTGATTAAAATTGGTCAAAAATCGATTAAATTGTGTTAAATTCTCTAGAAAATTAGTTAAAAATTGTCAAAATCGATTAAAAATGGTCAAAAATTTACTGAAAATGGACAAAAATTTACTGAAAATGGACAAAAATTGACTAAAAATGGCCAAAAATCGATTAAAATAAGTCAAAAATCGATTAAATTCTGTTAAATTGACCAAATTCTCTAGAAAATTGGTTAAAAAAAGTCAAAAATCGATTAAAAATGGTCAAAAATTGATTAAGAATGGTCAAGAATTGATTAAAAATGGTCAAAAATCAATTAAAATTGGTCAAAAATCGATTAAATTCTGTTAAATTGATCAAATTCTCTAGAAAATTGGCTATAATTGGTCAAAAATTGTCTAAAAATATCGGAAAACAATTAAAAATTACATACAATTTTTCAAAATTTTAAGAGTTTAAATATAGAAATTAATAATAAATGTTTTTAAGTAAAATTCATATAACATATAATTTTTTTTTAGTATAAAAATGAATTTTTTACAAAAATAAATGTTAATTATCGTCATTTTCTATCAAATTTAGTACAGAAATCGTTTATAATTTTCATAAAATTGTCTAAAATCGTTTAAAAATCTTATAAAAATTATCAACAATCGATTGAATTGTATAACATTTTTCAAATTTTCTAAAAATTTGCTAAAAATGATTAAAATCGGTAAAAGATCGACTAAAAATGGTCAAAAATCGACTAAAAATGGTCAAAAATTTACTAAAAATGATCAAAAATCGATTAAAATTGGTTAAAAATGGATTAAATTGTATTAAATTGACTAAATTCTCAAGAAAATTGGCTAAAATAGGTCAAAAATCGTCTAAAAATGTTGGAAAACAATTAAAAATCAGATAAAATTTTTCAAAATTTTAAGAGTTTCAATATAGAAATTAAAAATGAATGTTTTTAAGTAAAATTCATATAACATATAATTTTTCTTTAGTATGAAGATGACTTTTTTACAAAAATAAATGTTAGTTATCGTCATTTTCTATCAAATTTAGTACAAAAATCGTTTGTAATTTCCATCAAATTGTCTAAAATCGTTTAAAAATCTTATAAAAATGATCAATAATCAATTCAGTTGTATAAAATTTTTCAAATTTTCAAAAAATTTGCTAAAAATGAATAAAATCCATCTAAAATTGACCAAAAATAGTCAAGAAATGATTAAAAATAATCAAAATTCGATTAAATTATGAAAAAATTTACCCAATTTTGTAAGAAATAAACTAAAATAAGTCAAAAATCGTCTAAAAATGTTGGAAAATCATTAAAAATCATATAAAATTTTCTAAAATTTCAGGGGTTTAGATATGAAAATTAAAAATAAATATTTTTAACTAAAGTTCATATAACATATGAATTTTTTTGAGTATTAATATGAATTATTTACAAAAATAAATGTTGTTTATCGTTATTTTCTATCAAATTTTGTACAAAAATCGTTTGTAATTTACTTAAAATTGTCTAAAATCTTTTGAAAATCTTAAAAATTATCACCAATCGATTCAATTGTATAGAATTTTTCAAACTTTCTAAAAATTTGCTAAAAATGAATAAAATCCGTCTAAAATTGACCAAAATAGTCCAAAGAATGATTAAAAATAGTCAAAAATCGATTAAATTATGTAACATTTACCCAATTTTCTAAAAAATAGGCTAAAATAAGTCAAAAATCGTGTAAAAATGTTGGCCAATCATTAGAAATCATATAAATTTTTCCAAAATGTTATGAGTTTAAATATAAAAATTAAAAATAAGTATTTTTAACTAAAATTCATATAACATATGACTTTTTTTACAAAAATAAATGTTCTTTATCATAATTTTCTATCAAATTTTGTACAAAAGTCGTTTGTAATTTACTTAAAATTGTCTAAAATCGTCTAAAAATTTTATAAAAATGATCAACAATCGATTCAATTGTATAAAATTTTTCAAATTTTCTAAAAATAGACTAAAATAGATCAAAACAATTAAAAATTATATAAAATTTTCTAAAACGAGTTTAGACGATTCTTTACTATCAATTTTTCAGCCACTTAATAGTAGGGTATAGTCATCTAATTTTTGGACAGCTGTATAGAATATAATCCCGAATGTACCGTTGAAAATTTCATCCCCTTGAAATATAAAGCTTAAAACCCCTAAAGATTCCTTAAAATTTCGACAAAAGTTTATTTGAACTTTTACCCTTATTTTAAAATTTCAAGATTTTAGATATGAAAATTAAAAAAAAATATTTTAACTTTAAATATCTTAAAGTTCATATAACATATGACTTTTTTTGAATATAAAAATAACTTTTTTACAAAAATAAATGTTTTTATCGTCATTTTTAATCAAATTTTGTATAAAAATCGTTTGTAATTTCTATAAAATTATTTCAAAATTGTTTAAAAAATTTTCTAAGATTCTCCAAAATCGATTAAATTTTGATTACATTAAAATTTAATATTTTGAAGTTACACTTTATTATATAAAATAAATAGAAGATATTTTAAGGGGGAACAACAGGGTAAATTTTTTGAAAAATCGTTTTTTTTTCTTTACGCAATTCGAAAGTATGTACCTTTTAGAATATTGTCCTACAATATTATAACAAAATTTGTACAAATAATGGAATTATAGCTCTCTTCTGCTTGCACGTACGAAGCCATTACTTGAATACGGACATAAACAACCATTGTCACAAAATGTTATCGATGCTATTACTCCCATTTATATGGATTTGTCCAAGACGCAGTTGCTTGAGCGCTGTATAGGCGGATTTACGCAAAATTCGAATGAGAGCTTTAATGCCCTCATTTGGAAGTTCGCTCCGAAATTTTTATCAAGTCGGGCAGTTATTGTGCAAATTGCTACTTATTTGACGGTTTCCATTTTTAATAGTGGAATGGCATCTTTATTAAAGGTGGCAAATGAAATACAAATCCAGATTGGACCCTAAATGTACGCATTTTGTACAGCTAAAGACCAACACCGTATAAGTCGAGCTCAAGTGCGTTCAATTTCAAGTGTTTTAGACAATTCATACAACAAGAAGAAAGTCGAATTATGTTCTAGAAATTCTAAAGACCTTTATTATGGAGCAGGAATCGATGAATTGGGGTAACTCTTAAAATTTCCTCCATTATATCATCTAGAACTAAACTTAACTTTTTAAATGCGTTTTTCTCAGAGTAAAATTTTTTTAACCTGTTGTCACAATTTCTTTACCAACGAGAATCGCATTCAAATTTTATTGAGACGTCCTCAATCTATATAAAGTTCCCTTCAGTTAAGCGTACGGATTTTTATTTGTATTAATATTTGCTGCCTCTTTACGCCCTGGAAAGATTAATTATTTTATCGATTTTCTTAACTCTTTTCTTGCAGAGGTGCCATTTTAACAGCAATTATTATTTTTTAAATCGGGTACGCTTAACTGAAGCTACACTAATATAGATTAAAATGACGTTTTCTTTTTTATTTTCAGATTATTTTTGCACGTTTTATAGTGACAACCAATAAGATACTTTTTTTTTGTTAGTGCATTTCGACAGCCTTCATACATGTATTCTAAGGCACATATTTCTTTTCTCTATAGTTCCTACAATAAGTTTAAATTGCGTAGTTACAAATATCAAATTCCGATTTTTCTAAAATATATGAGTGAACCAAAATAAAATCTTAATTATCGCCTTTTTTCGCGGTCTCCACCCTGTTGTTCCCCCTTAAGATACTTTATTATATAAAATAAATAGAAGATAAATTTTGGTTAAAACCTGTTTTCTCATTTTAACCAATTACAGAAGTAATACACACAATTAAGTTTTAATCGTCGTCGGTAATAAAGTTAGTAAGATTGTAATTTTACGGGGTGCGATTTTCGGGAAAACAGAGAGCGTAGATTGAAATCGAGGTCGGTCGAAGGCGGTTTTTTTTAAAGGGAATTTAGAAAAATTGTAGGCGCGCCGCAAGCCATCTGTCGTCGGTCGTAAACAAATAGATCGCACGTGATCAGAAACATGTGGGACGTTATTGATACGTTCCGATATTTCAAGGGGGGACGTCACGACCGACGCCGTTATGTTTGCCGTGGTCATTACCGGGAAAATGTATACAGGAGCATTAGTGCGTCCCGTTTACGACCGCGTCATCGATTCGTTCGGGGGGGTTGAAGTTGAAAATCCGTGGGGGGTAGGTTACCTGGCGCGTTTAAGATTTTCCGTTCGCCCCGTTTGCACAAGATATTTCGTCGACTTGAGCCAAACATTGACTCTGTCGGGATCGGATTCGGATTTTAGTTTGTTTTACCGATTGGCGTTCCGGTACAACGGTTTCCCGCGCGCGTTTTATCCCCCCGCGAACGATTAACCGACCCCCCTTGCATTCCTTGTTCTCTGCCTTTGTTTAAACCTCCGTTTTGTTTGGGACGAATGTTTGCCAACCGATTTCCGCTCTCTTCCTTCCACCGTAACGGTATTATTATGGCGTTTCCCCGCGAAAAAATTACCGGAATTTGTTTGCGTTAGACCTAATCTACGCTCGCGGACCTTTTAATATGTGTTTTGCGGCCGGGGTATTTTTCACCCCTCCCGCGGGGCGCGTAATTCAGGAGGCCGCTTTTTAATTTTAACGCAGACTGATGCCCGGTAATCAGAGAATAAAACAACCGCGAGAGCGACATCTCGAAACTGCCCCGAAGATAAACGACGGGGACGGGGACGAACACGTGCCTTTCGCATTTTAAAAATATACATATACTAATTATTTAATTACGACCGAGTTAAATATAAATCAACCCCTAAGTATGACGTAACTCGTATTAATTTAGTGCGCGACTAATCTTTTAGATTTATAGTTACCGCCGGACCGGCGTAAAAAAATATAAACCGAGCCCAGCGGTAGATTAATTCGCTGATTACCGGTGATTTATAAATCAGAACGAGCCTAGTTTTTCTTTTTTTCATTTCTACATTATATTAAGTAAGTAGTTGTTAGGGATTTTCATTATACAAGATATCCCAAATAGGTAGTTTCATTCTTCTTAAATTCGCATTTTCGCCGGTTCAATGTTAAACCATTTACTTTTAGTAGGGTAGACCGGGGACGATCGAACCATTTTCAACAAAATAGCTCTTGGTGTCAACATCTTGACCTTAGCATATACGAAAATAAAACCTAATTGAAGCTTAGTTATCAGACTATAAATGAGTGAAGTTATAATAGCATTATCTGTATTACTAAAATATCTAGAAATATTTTAAAAAATCTCGAAAAATGTTTCAACCGTCCACATACCAGGTGCGGTTGAAACAGTGAATGGGGTCAGTTGTAACACTATCAAAATAAGGAGACTTACATTGTTATGTAAATGTTTATTAAGCTAAAACTGATTATTAATATACAAAATCCAAAAATAATCAGTTAGATTCACAATTATGGCACAAGTAATAAGGATCGCCACCTGTGCAAGCCTCATGAGCCCACATTCGACAGTCTCGGCATTGTATCCAGTCGTCTCCTGGCCTACTAGTTCCATAGCTTTCCGTACAAACCAAGCAATAATATTCTTCATCTTCATCTTCATCTGAAGATTCTTTTCGTTTTTTAATACTTTTTTTACTGATATTTTTGATTTTAGTACACTTTATTTTTTTATTTAAATTTACCTTTGCTGCTTTTGCCTTCTTCTTATCTCTTTCTTTAGTTTCTTCTCGTATTGCCTCTTTTTCCGGAGTATCTGTGTATATAGTAGATTTTCTCTTTTTTCTTCCATTGTTTGCCTTTACTCTCGGTGGTGCTTTGGGGTAAGGTTTTACTCATTCAGGTGAAAACACTTTGGTGCTAGTAGATGGTTCCAGGGCTTGTTTCATAGATTCCTTGTTTCCAGATCCATTATCTTTTCCACTGTTAGCATTATTCGGATTTGGATTGGGTTCGTCATCACGTTCATAGATGCTCGGCAGTTCGCATAAAATGGGAGGACCTTCTGATACACTCTTGTTATTATTATCTTCTCGATTTACTTCATTCGAATTTGGTCGGTCAGTCACATATGAAGGAGCAAAATCAAGTTCAGTAAATATGTCGCGGTTAAATGGGTAAATACCAGTTTCCTTAAAACCTGCCTGAATGTTGCCCGGAGTGAGAGCTAATGGCATAGCAGTAGCCACAATACCAGGTATGTGGTAAATGGTAATTGTTTTACCTGGATGGTTCCTCATCCAAGCGTCACACTGCGAATTTATCGCTTTCTTAAAGGGCCCATAAACCGATCGATCTAATGGTTGCAACTTATGCTAGCAATGTAGCGAAAACGATAGACAAACGATTCCGTTTTTATTACAGAAATCGAGGGCATTAATATGAACGTGAGATGAATGATTGTCTAATACCAGTAATACTTTATGAGTAGTTGAAGAGTATGTGTGTTTCTGAGAATGTTTCAAAAATAGTAAGAAACCTTCATCTTGCATCCAACCTGACTGATTTGCTGTTCCTACTGCGCCTGATGGTCCATCTCTTATAAAGTGATCTTGATATCGAACGCGAGGGAATACAAATAAGGGAGGTATAACGTTTCCTAAGGCATTAACAGCAAAAGCTATTGTGACGAGCGTGCCTCGTTCCGCTGATGTTACTGCTCCAACCTGGCGAATACCTCGTCTGGCTACCACTCTGTCAGGTGTTTGGACAGTAGTTACATCCGTTTCGTCAACATTATAAATATCTTGTGGCTCGAAACTATCCCGATCCATTACTCTTTGTAAATTGTTGTAAAATGCATCAACGTTTGTTCGATTAAAACTAGTCGCCCTTGACAAGCTAGTTGCTTGGGCAGCCCTTATAGAAAGTTCTGCATTTCTATGCATGAAAGCACTAAACCAATCCTCTCCTGCCATTTTGTTTTTGTCCCAGGAACTTGGTCGTTTTAGATTATATTTTGTAGCCAGTTCATAACTTAACTTTCGTACTTCCTTTGGAGATAGCCCAAAATAAATATCAGCACATTGCATCAAATATTCACTTAAGGTCTTCTCTTGTGCATCTGTGAACACTTTATTGTGCGCTACGTAACCCACTGAAGTTGCAGCTCCACTTTCATCCTCATTACCCTCCCGTTTTGTTTTGTACCGAAGTAAAGAAATGTGACATAGATTGTGTTTGTCCGCAGATTTTCTTAAAGACATGCCTTTTCTAATATCTTCGTAAGCTTCTAAATAGTGAGATATATCGCTCAAACCTTTACGCGTTTTCCTTACACGTTTTCTCGGCATCTACAAATTTATAACATAATTTTAACCATTTTTAAATACATGCAGGGGTCGGTTGAAACGGGTGAGCATGAAGCGTTTCATCTGACCCCGAAAAAAACGTTACAACCGTACCGGGCTGTATTTTTAGAAAAATTGTTATTGTAACCTCTAAAGCAAACAATGTAGGCAATGAATAATTACGCCTAAGTGAACTCCGATAACTAAAGTTCTTACGTTAAAATTATAATAACCTTAGATAACATAGATTTTGATTAAAATACAAAAAAGAGCGACAAAAAAAACTTACTTTTACACACAAAAATACAATAAGCCCTCTTACAGACGTACAATGCGCTCGACGGGATACTAAACACTGACGGTCAGGTTTGAACACGAAAAACACATCTTCTATCCTTTATACGGAATGCTCTATCACTTACAGTTTTTAAAATATTAGCAATGTTTCAACCGTACCCTGTTTCTAACGACCCCGGTCTACCCTACTTTTAGAATCTTTGTAGCGCACAAAATTCAAGGTATAACGAAATAAAAATTATATCTGGCGTATTATAAGGCCCCGACCAGGTGAGCCAATTGGAATGCTCCTAGAGATGATAAACGGAGAGGAAATCAACCGGGCGCTGGCGTATTATAAGGCCCCACGTTGGGCGCCAAAAATGTAGCGCACAAAATTCAAGTTATAACGAAATAAAAATTAAGTTCGATTCAAAAGCCAAAAACAACCGTTGATAGGACCGGGCTCAGATTCACTCTGCGGAGAGGGGAGGGGTTCAGATGTTAAATGAAAGGGCGCCACGAACTTAAACCAATACCTACCAACCTTCACTTATCCTAGGATCAGGCAAGTCCGAATCCACGATCGAAGGACAACAACAAAATAAAAGACAATTTTGAAAACCATAAAAAAATATACTTGTATTGAATAGCAACAAAGAAATAATAAAGATGAAAAATAAAGAATGTTCAAGCTGAATATACAAGTATAAAACAAATTATACAAATTGTAATAAACCCCTATCGCTGCAGTTGCTCCAAAGAATTAACAAACAAATAAATTTCCTGAAAATTAAATATTAACGCGAACACAAAAAAAAAAAATGATAACAGCTGTTGTCAAATATGTATCACACTTTCAAATGAGTGTCTAACTTTAAATCGGAATAAAAATTCTCTGAGCGATTAGGTACACAAAACAGTTTCGTAAAATGATATTCAATAAATTTCGAATAACACAAGTTAAAATATTATTCGGATTAAAGATCCGTAATAACAAATTTAAATAAAAAAAAAACGATAATAAAAGAAAAATATAAAACGTTGGCTTATCTGTTGGAGGTGTCTCTGTCTGGTTTTACAGGGCTGGTCGTCTCTCTTTGTCTTTCTCGATCAAATGCGTCGCTCTGGACTCGGTTAAGTGTACTTCCGTCCCTGTCTCTCTAACGGCGTTCAATGTAATGATAAGAGAAAGATGGCCGCCAGGAGATCCACTCAAAATTGCGACGCAGTAAATTTTCAATCCAAAATTTCGACGAAATTACCAAAATAATTCCAAAAATAAATGGAATCCAAAAATAAAAATAAAAAAGAAATCCAAAGATAAAAATAAAAAGCCTAGGGAAAACACGAATTACAAAACGATCCAAACGAAAAGATTCTAGTTCCCTCAAAGCGTAAAAAAGCATACCTTACGATGTTAATCGGCTTGAAGTGTTGGCTGATAGAAACCTGATTATCCGGACAATCCGATAATTCATAAATACTGCACTAAATTTGTGGTGTGCGAAGTTGATCCGCCAAATTGCGTTTTAGAAGTTCTCCCAAACACCAACGAGACGCTTCTAGAATCTTCGACACCCACATAGTTTTTATACGAGCCAAAGGGTCCGTCCTCTTCCAAGGCGCAACAACGAAGAGAGCGAAATTACCTCAAATGCGACACTCGAAAGAACTATATCACCACCACGATCGCACTAATCTGAGAAACCAACCAATATCCTGTATTGCGAAATAAAACCAAGAGATCTAAAAATGACAGATTCCAACAGATGACCCAAACCAAATAATTTCAAATTTAATTAAAAACGAAAAACAAAACCGCTACATCTTGCTTAGTGTTTTGTCGTATTCTTCGTTGGTTTTTGTTACTACTAAGATGTCTGTGTGTACGATTATGTTGTCGGATTGTATTCTTCTTACAATGTTATTTATCGTTTTTTTTGGAATACTTCCGGTGCTGATGATATTCCGAATGGAATTCTTCTATATCTGAATCTTCCAAATGGGGTGATGAACGTCGTGTATTTTCTTAAATTTTTGCTTAATTTTAACTGCCAAAATCCTCTAGAGAAATCAAGTTTGGTAAAAATTGTTCCTTCTTGGAGTCTGTTTAATGTTTCGTCCACCGATGGTAGTTGATATAATTTTCTTTTAACGCTTTTGTTTAATTCCGTGAAGTCTGCGCAAATCCTGACTTTTTCCTTGTTTTGTGCGATGATCATTGGAGCACACCACTCTGTTGGATCTTCTACCTTTTCTATCACCTTATCTTCTAACATTTTGTTTAGTTAGTCCACTTCTTTCATTAAAGGAATTGGTACTCTGCGTGGTAAGGTAATTGAATATGGTTGTGCATCTTCTTTTATGGCTATGTTATATTCAAAATTTTTCAGTAATCCTATGCCCTTGAATACTTCTGGGTATTTTTCTATCATTTTCTTTTTGTATTCTTCGTTTTAAGTAATAGAATTCACTTTTTTCAATTTTAATTCCTTGTTTTCCTATTGTGCAATCTTCAGTTTTTCCAGTGTTGTGTAGCGCACAAACTCAAGTTATAAAGGAATAAAAAAATATATCTGAGCGATTAGGTACACCAAAGGAAATCCAAAGATAAAAATAAAAAGCCTAGGGAAAACACGAATTACAAAACGATCCAAACGAAAAGATTCTAGTTCTCTCAAAGCGTAAAAAAAGCATACCTTACGATGTTAATCGGCTTGAAGTGTTGGCTGATAAAAACCCTGATTTTGTAAAATGATATTAAATAAATTTAGAACAATTCAAGATAATCTGCAAGTAAAAGATTATCAAGGATTGAAGATCCCCAATAACCAAATTAAATAACAGTAATTTAATAAAAGAAAATATAAAGCGTGGGCTTATCTGTAGAGGTGTCTCGGTCTGCCAGGAGTGGTATCTCTCTCATGAATACGTGCGTCGCCACAAAGTCAGATGTTCTACCGTCCTTGTTCTTCTAACGGCTTTCAATAATGATGAATGATGGCCGCCAGGGGGGGGGGAGTTGACTCAAAAATTTCGACGCAATAAATCTAAAATCCAAAAGAAAAATCAAAAACAAAAAGGAATCCAAAAAGAAAAAGGAGTTTAAGGGAAACACGAATTACAAAGCGATCAAAAAAAAAGATTCAAGTTCTCTGCAAACGTAAAACATACCTTACGGTGTTAATTGGCTCTGCGTGTTGGCTGACAGAAACCCAATAATCCGGAATCAATCCGATAAAGCACAAACAGGTGTCCAAAATCTGTGGAGAGGGAAGCTGATCCGCCAAATTACGATTAGAAGTTCTCCCAAACACCAAAGAGAATGCTTCTACTATGCTTCGTCACCCACGCAGTTACTATCGGAGCCAAATGTCGTCTACGCTCTTCTAAGGATCGAAAACGAAGAGGACGAAATTACCTAAATTACGATGCAGGAAGGAACTATCTTCACCACTTCCAATCGCACTAATCTAAGAAACGAACCAATATCCTGTATTTCGCAATAAAACTAAGAGATCTTAAAAATGATATCTTCCAACAGATGGTCCAAACCAAATAATGTAAATTTAATTAAATCCGAAAAATAAAACCGTTACAGTTGGTCTTCCTAACAGATTTTCATTGGTATTGGCTACGTAGCATCTTATATTTTTCTCTTCATTTTTCCATTTTACCGGTAACGTTATTTTTTCGTAAACTGTTAATCGATTATTTTTCTTGCATGGTATTAAAGTTATTTTCGTTGGTTTCAGTTCTATTTCTTCTTTAAGTTTATCATATCAATATAAGACAATGGTAGCGTGTAAAACAGGCTTTAAATCAAATCAAATTTCTCTCAATCTTGTAAATTATTTTTAAAATGAAAGTTATTTTCACCCTCTATTAACTAGTACTTTAATTTAAGTAAAAGAAAACGTGAAAAACTTTAGCGTTTAAACTCGTTCGTACCCGAGGGATCATAAACCGGCTCGTTAGCGCATTCTTCCTCAAGACGAGAGAAGGGATAATTCACTAAGGTTACAGTCCGAGGGGCCCGTTAAGAACCTAACTGTTATCACGTGTCCCGCCGCCCCTTTCGCGAGAAAATTATACGAAGGCATCCCGTCCCTTAGGAAATTTAATAAACTTTCCCGGCTCACCTTAGCCCCCGCGATCCGGGCACCGATTTTAATATATGTCGGACTGCGCCCCGTTCGCGTACGTACACACACGTATAGAAGGAAGGGGGCCCCCGCCTCCCGGCCGGAACTTTCCGGGGGGGCGGTTTCGGGCTCCTCTAAACACCACTACGTGTTTAGGCCATAAATTTTAGAGGTTGCTTCTTGCCGGCGTCTTCGATGTAATAATGAGCGGGCATAAAGGGTTGCCCGAGATGTATGCGGGGGCCGCGGGGGCGGCGGGCGCGTTATTTAGTGCCTCATCAGTTTACAATGACCCGGGCCCGGCGCCCTTCTAAGATTGCGCAGTTCTGGCCCAGAATTTATATAGATGAGTAACCCAATGCTTAAGATAACTGGGCGTTCGCGCCGCCGGGGGTTCGGGGACGCCTTCCCCAACCCCGTTCGCCATCTCCTACATCCCGACGACACGCTGTTTGCGTTTATCCAGTGCATAACGAGATACCGCGCCCACTAAAGGTATACAACGCCGATCTTATCTTGAAATAAGAACGATTTGACGAGTAATACGATGACGGGTGAAAATTAATGTGTTAATCGATCGATTTCCCCGTCCGAATTTAGTTCAAATTACGAGCCCATCACGGTTATAATTATCGTTGACCGGCTCACGTGACGCTCACCTTGCCTGGGCTCGGCTTATTTGCGCTCCGTTAAAGGGTTAATATCGCCTCGTTATTAGTCAGTAGTCATCAAGCGCGGGGAGGCCAAATTATGTTTAATCGATTAAGGGAAGATAGAGTAAAGTTACTTTAATTCCCCGCTAATGGACTCGGGGCATACATCACATCGCGACGATGATTTTTCACGACCTCCCCAAACTCCTAAATAACTTAATCATACTTAAGAAAATAATTTCGTTGCGTAATAATTCCGGGCGCCGTTTTAGAGCCTACGTCACGTCGGGGACGCGTTTTGCGCTCTCTGCTAATAATCAAAATTGTTCTCCGACGACTTCTCGGCGCGTAACGCGTCCCTCGACGTCGAAACCGCGTCTTAGGCCTCGGAATTAGGAGAGATACAACGGCATCTCTTAACGGCCGCGTTACGACCGACCTCCGTGATTAAAATTCACCTGGAAAACGACCTTTTTCCTCTCCCCCCTTCGACTGACAAATAGCCCGAAGTCGCGTCGTCAGCGATTAATGCACGCACGTGTGTGTACGTGCTAATAACTTGGCTTTTTCATTCGATGGGAGCGTTTCGTGATTTATTTCCGGACGCGAATGACCTCTGTATGTCATCAATCAAAGGATGAACCAACAATGATGAAACGATGACGATTTGTAAATTTAAAAAAAACACCAACAAGCTATTAATTAAATTAAAAAAAAATAAAATAAAATAAAAATCAATAAAAATAAAATAAAAAAAAAATAAAATAAAAAAAAAATAAAAAAAAAAAAAATAAAATAAAATAAAAATAAAATAAAAATAAAATAAAATAAAATAAAAATAAAAAAAAATAAAATAACTTAATTAGGACAATCACTAATAAAGTGATTGTAATAGAGTTTTCCCTCCAACATTTTTTTTTTTTTATTATTATTTCCCGAGTGTATTTTTTCGAACAGATCGATTGTGTTATCACGCGGGTTAATCTAACCCCAATAGCCGGGGCGTTCGTTCGTGTAAAAAAAATAACGGCGATATCACGAAGGCAATGTGTCATTGTTGGAGTGTCACATCGATATCAGCGCCGTCAATCAAATTTATACAAAATTAAATTTATACCGGGGTCGGGGAATAGGAAGGCGAGCACGGCTCGTTCGCTTATCAGATTTTATTGGCAATACGCGAACCGCCCGCCGACGGTTTTTCCTCTCCTCTCCTTGTTTTTCCGTTTTAACCCCGTTTACACCGACCGGCCGCCGCGCGTATTTGTATCGAACAGGGTTTCCTTGGCAATTAGAAAATAGTATAAACCCATTGATTTTTAAACGAGGGGGGCGATATGCAAATGTGCATTGATTTGCGGCCTCCGCAACCTTTCCATACTTACGTTACTAGTTCGAAAATAAAATCGTTTCGGGGGATTAAATAGTTGCTTTTTTTTAAGGATCCTGATGAGGGAATTAAAGGAAAAGGGACGAGATGTCCACCCGCACCGGACACGGTTGACTTAAATTCACGCTCTGAGAGACTTACGTCCACTAACGTGCGGGGGTTAATCTATATCAGCGGTTTTCAAAAGTAGTACGGACCCAAAGTGTTTTGCTCGAATGCTGTTCGGACGGATCCATAAAACTTACAGTTAGTAGCCTTAAAAACGACTTTCTTTTTTGACTTCTTTGATGGTAGAGTTAATTTTTTTTAAGTTAAAAGAACTTATGAAAAATTAAATATTAAGGACACATCTTCACGAGCAATGAAATCGCAATAAAAAATCCCAACAATAAAATCGCAACGATTTTCATGCAAAAATCAGACGATGCGAGATGCTTACATAGAGTGGTCCATTAAGGCTGTGGTCTTACGGTCATCGAATTTCTCCGGGGCGCAGGAGACGGACGCGCGGAGGCAGGAAGGTGGACCTTAATTCTGGGCTACGCTCCGCCCTCTGTAGATAAGAGACAAAGGATTTATATTCGAAACGCATGTGTTTATTTATCTTTTGTCGAGAAGTGAATACATGAATCGAGTTTCAGTTCGTTTTAGTAAAGTAGAAAAAGACGGAAACATTAGATGTATCTTTCTTACCAAATTCTAATAAGATTCTGACTTATTTTAGTATATGTAATAAATACTGTGCAAAAAAATTAAATGTTTTAAAATGGTACAGCAGTTCGTAGTACAGATAGGATAATTGACTGTACTGTACTGGTGGGCCAAATTGGACACTTGTAAAGGGACATCCCTGTTTCTATAAGAGATAGGGTAAAATAATATTGGTGTCTTGCTCGATGTTTATAAGAAATCGAATGGTGAAAATTGCAAATTGATACCTCTTACGGTTTCGGAAATACAGGTGTTTTTCGAAAAAGTGCATTTTTTAAAAATCTCCATAACTTTTTTTCTATTGCATAATGTTTGATTCTGCGAAAAGATTCCCGAAACAACTTTTTATGTAGAATTTGTTGGTGTAAATTCGATTTTTTGTAAGCAATATTCTAATAAATGCAGACAAGTATTTCTTTTTCAAATGGAACACCTATACATTTTTGCATATTCGACGGGAGTTTAAATTGCCTTTCCAAAAGTGTGCCACACATGATACCTTGCTTGCGATGTCACTTAGCCTTTTTGGTTCACATTATGGATTCAAACAATCTAAATTTTTTTAACATCGAGAAAAATGAGTTTAAACGTTATCTTCGCTCTGTATATCGTTTATGTAAATACAACCTCTACATTTTCTCCAGATTCTCTGAAACAAATTATCGCATCTATCCCATTTTTCAAACTTTATAGGCATATTTTTGGAAAGGGAATTCTAGGCTCTCGTGTATTATGTAATAATATAGTGTTCCACTAAAAAACACTTTTATGTATGTAGCTATTAAAATAAATTATGAAGACTTCAAAAATGCATTTTCTCGAAAAGCATCCCCAATATCTCTGAAACCGTAAAAGATATCAATATGAGGTTTTCAACATTCGATTTCTTATAAAAATCGAGTATCAGTTACCGATATTGCTTTTCCTCTATTTCTTATAGAAACAGGAGTGTCCCTTGAAAAATGGCCAATTTAGCCCAGTTGTACATACTTTCTCTGCTACATGTAGTGTACGTAAAGAAAAAGTTAGTGTTCAAAATTGCAATATCGAAGTTTATTTTCATGAGGTCGAGGTACTTATATAACAAAAAGATTAGTAAAATTATGAACTGAACTTTTCATTCATTTTAGTTTACTAAAATTCTAAAATTTTTTACAAGCAATAAAATCTGTGAATTCCAAACTCGAATAATTCTCCAAAGTATTTTATGTCCAGAAATGCACAACGAAGCAGAATCGACTTACACAAAAAACCTGTTTGTTTACTTACGGCACCTACTCAACTCCGCCGGCCATACCACGTGGTCAATCAGGGCGGAGCTATCTAGCGAAATTGAAAAATATTCTCAAGTTTGTACCGTGGGAATTTCCAAAATTTCTCGTTTATCTTTTAAAATATTAAAAAACGGTAAATGGAAAAAATATATCTTGAATATTTATCTAGACATGTGAATAGCCCGTTTAAAAATGCTTCTTAATAATTTCAGTTATTAACAATAATTTATTAAATATCTCTATTCGCTTGTCTAGATTTTTCAGTTTTATCCAACTTTCCTTTGAAAGTTTTTTTGATTTATCAAACGGTTACCGCGAAATATTGGAACAACTTTTTCGGGCCCGAGACCACAGCCTTAAAATAAATGTTTTAATGTAAAAATCGCAAATATTTTATCATTGCGATTTAATCATTCGTATAAACGCGTCCTAAAAGTTTAAGTTGGTTTTGGTACCGCTGAATTTCATCTCCCAAAGCTGTAATTAGACAAAGACAAAGAGCTTTGCCGCCCGTATCGTCAATGAACGGGTATCGCTTATATACAAATACCCGAAACTTCATTTGTCGCCGAAACTAAACACAGAAACGACCGGGCCGGCGTAAAATCGCGCCCGTCTCTCTTTCGCCCCCCGTTCGTTCACTCTTTCGCCGCCCCTATGCCCTTTGACGGCGCCGCCCCCCCACCGAAAGGGTTGGCGCGCCGCAGTTTCAAGAATTTACATTTACAAAGGCCCCGAGGTCTTCCTACCCCCCGTTTCTTTTATTTCCTCCCGATATACCCGGTCGTCGTTTACCTAAATTTCATTTCCCCGCGAACATTATTAGGAGCGATTTGAAACGGCCCGGCTTGGCCGAGCTGACGTCAACTTTGGTTAACAAAAGACTTTTGGATAATCGGATACGGAGAGGATCCGGACGCGCGTATGCAAAAACCGCTTTCGTCCGTACGAAATCGACGGGGCGTGTACAAGCCGGTTCGCTCGCGGGCGCAAGCACGAGTCCGAACATGTCAAGAAAAACTTTTGTTGACGTGACTTTTAGAGAAGCCTCGATTCGTATTTCACCGCGTAGGAAGCGCATTGTATCCTTCAGGATAGCCGGAACGAATACGTCAGCCGTTTCAACCGAAACACAATACCGAATTCGCGTTGTATTACATTGATCTTTTAACCGTCGAATAAAATTTAAAAATCCCTATATAAGATAAGATGCGGCCCCTCGAAGGGGGAACCGGAGTTTCCTCGCACAAATTTGCCAACTAATTTCGCCGGCATATTAAAATGACAATGGGACCCGGGCTCGCGTCAATCCCGGCCGTCGCGGAAACGCCAAAGATCCCCCTCGACATCTTATCGTGGCGTCCCCGAGCCCCCCGCCCGCCTCCGGTTCTTCTCGGACGCGTAATATATGGCGATATTTATTCATGTAAACTTGGCCGCGAGATTAGCGGCGTTAATCTGGTCGTCAGCGAAGTTCGTAAGACGGTCCGAGAGATCTCGCGCGCTCCCACCCTTCCGCGCCGCCCTCGACCCCGAGAACGTCCCCCCCGAACAATGGATGGTGAATTATTAAGGAAGACAGCTTTGTTTGTTGACTTCCTTACGAGCCGCCGGGGGAACAGGCGTTATCGTTGTCCATTTTCTGTGAGAGCGGACGACTTTGTACCAAGGAGAGGGGCGAACGAGGAGGCGTTTCGGGGGTGAACTTCGAAACCGAGGATATTTCCGGTGGAACCGGAAGTTGGAGATCTTTTTTTGGATCGCCATCAATGACGGAATTAGAAATTGAAAATTACTTAAAATTTGGTCTAATGTATTTATCTAGTTTTTTTTAATGAAGCATATACAGGGTGTTTAAAAAATACGTTCGAATATTTGGCCCACTTATAGATCTCATCAGTACAAACAAAAAAGTCAAAATAAACATAAGTCCAAAAATCAGCCGTTTCCTAATTACAGCCTGTTTTTCAAATTAAAATAATTTACACTCAGTAGGAGTGATTCGCATATTTATGAAGTCATCCATGGAAATAACAAAACAAATTTTGTTCGTTTCTGTTAGTGTAGTTGCCACATTTGTTGTAATTATTGTGTGTCCGTTATTGTCAGTGTTTATTGAAGTAGTTGTTGCTGTAACCCATTGTTGAAATTTTCGAATATGCCTTATACCAACGCAGAAATGGCAGACATGCATTTTATGTATGGCAAAGCCGATGGAAATGCTTGTGAGGCACGTCGCCTTTATGCCGAGGCATTCCCAAACCGGGTACTTCCGTGTGACAAACTTTTTACAAATTTACATCAACGTTTATCAGAAGTTGGATCGTTTAAATCAAGGAACGGTGATGGTGGTCGGCCTAGATCAGTTTGTACTCCCGACGCAGAACTTAACATTTTAAGACGAATTGAAGAAAATCCTGGTACTAGTACTAGAAGACTCTCTACTGAAACAAATATTAATTTTTCCCTAATTTGGAGAATTTTACGGGAGCAGCAATTGCACCCATACCATATTCAAAGGGTACAGGCTCTAGCTGTGCCTGATTATGCCGCACGACTGGTGTCTTGTCGAAGCGTGTTGACAAAAGTCGCGGAGAACCCAAATTTTGTTACGAAAATTTTGTTTACAGACGAAGCTGGTTTCACGAGAAATGGCATTTTTAATTTTCATAATAGCCATGTTTGGGCCGACGAAAATCCACATGCCGTTGTTGAATCGAATCATCAACACCGATTTGCAATCAACGTTTGACTTGGTGTGTTAGGAGACCATCTGATAGGACCTTGTTTCCTTCCTGCCTAACCGTTTGACTAGTCAATTGTACCTTGATTTTTTGCGGAATACATTACCACTGCTGTTAGAAGATGTGCCCCTCAACCACAGAATTAATATGTGGTTGATGCAAGATGGAGCTCCTGCGCATTACGGAGTCTTGGTCAGAAATTATCTAAACGAAAATTACAATGGCAGGTGGATAGGACGAGGAGGTCCAATTGCATGGCCCCCTAGATCTCCCGACCTCACTCCACTCGATTCTTGCATTTGGGGGTATTTAAAGACATTAGTTTATTCAAGTCCTGTGAATGATTTAGATGAGTTGCGAGAACGAATTGAACATGCCTGCCAGACTGTTCGTATAAATCCGGGACTCTTTGAGAGAGTGCGGCGTTCACTTTTACGGAGATGTGAAATGTGTATACAAATGGAAGGAGGACATTTTGAACATCTTCTTTAAGAATCATTAATTTGTAATAATTAAAATGTATTTATACTGATATTTGAGTGTAAATTATTTTAATTTGAAAAACAGGCTGTAATTAGAAAACGGCTGATTTTTTGACTTATGTTTATTTTGACTTTTTTGTTTGTACTGACGAGATCTATAAGTGGACCAAATATTCGAACGTATTTTTTAAACACTCTGTAAATGCAAAACCAGACATTTGACATTCGAATAGTTTTGAGTAAAGTGCAAAAAACCTCTCATTGTCGTTTAAGTCACTCAATCAACTTGGTATTTTAACCAAAAGTAGATAATACATCGACGCGTCTTTATGTGCTTTAAAGCACAAGTCAGGCTTATAGTAAAAAAGTTATTTTGATTTAAAAAATGAGATTGTCTTGTTTTGCACCTAAGGCTTGGAAATCTCTACTTCGTGAAATGCAAAGTTCTGGATTTGGCGTTGCTATAAAAAAAACTAGCAGTATCTGCACTAATAAAATTTAGAATTGCGATAAAAGAGATTTTAAAGAAGCTGAAGAAGATTTTATTCAAAAAAAAGTATAATATTAGTTTCTTAGGTACAAATTTAAATTCGTAAATCAGTATCAGATTCATTATCAGAAAAGACTAGTTTGTCATTCACATCCCCCTTAGTTTCCGAAATATTAGCTGGATTGTCTTGAAAGGCGTTTTTGAAAAACTCCAAACGTTCATCGTTTTCCCATTCTGCACCATAATGTTTGGTTAGCAAAGAGGAAATGCTTCTTATCTTGTCAAGTTTAAGCCTTCTGGCTTAAACCTCTGCCTCTTTGTCTTGGCTTTTTCACGCTTGCACTCTTGCTTATTTGCTGTTCTCTTTCGCCCTTTGCCACGAGGACTTGGTACAACGGTAATGTTGTGGAAGGTAATCAAAACTCCGTAATACATTCGTTACCAAGCTCTCGTTTAAACTAATCATGCAGAAATGAGCAAAACTAACAGCTACTTCAATGTCACAGCTATCACATGAGGTAATGCGAAATCTGGATAGACAAACGTCTGCTTTTGCACCTAACTACTTGGCACAAATGTCTGCTTTTGCATTTAAAGCAGAATTTATTATTGCAATAACTCGCTTAAATGTATTGTTATGCTCCTAGGGGCCACAAAAATTGATTTCTTGCTAAATTTACAATACAGATCCGTGTCTAACTAATTTTTGAAGAAAATGTCGAATATCTGCTTTTGCATTTATACACTTCAAATAAAGTATTTTATGATTTTTTTTTTATTTTTAAAACAATCTAAAAATTTTTTTCCCATCAAAATCATTTCCGTTTGTCAATTTTACCTCTCGAGAATTTTTCCGAAACAACCTCCGGGACCGGTGCGCGCATAAAATATGCACGCATATCTCTCGCGTGTGCGATTCTATCACACGTCGGGACGTATTTCGCGTGCCACCCCCAATTACGCTCCCCCGAAGATCGCGACGTATTCTGGCGGCGGGGAGGTTGTTTAAAATTTTAAACTCCGGTTATCGGCCCGAAAGGTATCCGCGAAGTCTTTTCGGGGCTTGGATAGGAAGGGAAGAAAAACGTATTGAGCCTCTGTATTATGTATGGCCAAGGTATTCAATTTGTATGGCGCGGGGTAATATTAAAAACCGCCCCCGGAGCGATACGCGCTCGCGCCCTTCATAAATATAAGAGAAAAAAAATTCCGATGGAGTTTGATAGGTAATTTTCTCCCCTTCTCCGTCTTGAGAGACGTGTCGTCCGGATGAAATCGTATCCCGTCACGAAAGCACTCAATATTGTATGCGTATGTGTCCGTGCGAGTTTTTTTTTAAGGTCGTATCGAAAAAGAAAACTATTGAAACTTGTGAAAGCGTATTAATTCCCTTGGTCGTTATTTGTTGTTTTATTTATCGAGTTATGGTGACTCGCGTGAAACTTTTCCTCTCTCCACTGTATTATTTATCGTCTACGTCCCCCCATCCGGTCACATATAATTCACCCTTCAACGTATTTTTTTTTTCTTTGGAGTAGACAAACAATATCTCAGATATTTCGTAGATTTCAAATTGCTTTTCGTCCGACTACGATTCAAGCCCGTCTTAAAGGGTCGTGTTTGCTCAGAGCGGGCGATACGTGTGCTCCGCCTTTCACCGGCGTTAATAGCCGCTTTCATTATTAAGCAGCAATAAGCGTTTCGAAAAATTGGTCCGTGCGATGAATGGAACGTCGCGGTTTATCTCTCTTTCTTAACGGAAACGAGAAAGGTTAACAACCCGCGCTTGAAACTACTCATTTTCGTTATTGTTATTGCCCGTATAGTTTTTGCGGTAATTGATTGTTGAAGTGTTTTGCAGTAAAATGTCGAAAGGACATAAACCGAGCGGGGTTTCGAAAATATCGGCCATCGAACCGCGCTTAGCCGCGCCGGAGATTTATTAATTGCCGCATTGCTCGCAGTGGAGTTTTGTCCCCCCACCGCCGCTACCGCCACCGTCGCCCGTATGCGACAAAACAGGAATTGTTTTAAAATTTACTGCTCTACCGTGTTCAGCCGCCTTCTATAGCCGTGGCGCCCTCTACGGCGGCCGTAAATACGCTGATAATATCAGTATTTGCCCTATAAGCGAACCGACGGCGCGGTTTGATCGAAAAACACGCGTCCACGGGACGTTTGCGTGAATTCCATCCGAGAGTTACCAACGACGCTAATTCCACCTCCTCCTCCTCCTCCTCCTCCACCTCGTTTTCCAACGTTAGGGCGGGATGAAACGTTCTTTACGACGTTTCGCATTTTTCAAACATCAAAGACGATGTTCATCCTCGTCTTAATCGATATATACGGAACAAAGAAACGAACTTGTAATATAACGGGGATTATCTCTCCCTTTTATCTATTGACGACGTTTTCTAAATAGGTGTGGTTAATTTCACGTGACCGGACGTGCCTTTGGGGATTTCACGTTGACAAATTTTTCAGGTTATATGGTTATCACGCACTCGCCCCTAAAAACCAACCCTTAAAATAGACTAGGATTTATTAATTAGAAGGCGCGACCACCCTAATTTTTATTACCTACTATAATCCCATAGTAATTATTATAATCCCGACACAAAAAAATCCTTTCAACCCCTGTTTTTTCCCTTTTAGTTTGAAATTAGTTTTCATCCAATTTCCAAAAACCACCTTATTTTTCTTCCCCTCTTAAAAGACATATGCACCCCCTCGGCGACCAAACACATAGTGTTTCTTTCAAGACCACGCGTCTTCTAACGCAATTAGGTGGGCGTTATAAATGACGCGGGGTTAGTTCGGGTCCGTAATGACATTTTTCTATCTGTCAATGCCGTCCTCGGCGATCTCCGAAGATTCGAGACGCCCAAGGGGGCATCTATCCCCCGGATGTCGAGGTGGTTCAAAGAGAAGCGCGCCCGATGAGAGAGCTCGTGTGCTATGACTTGAATTCAATATTAGACCGTATTTCTGGAGGCATTACGAGACAGTGATGGATCGCGCTTACGATCTTTTGTTTTATTTTCCTTTTTTTTCGTTCTGTATCTTTTATTTATCTCCCGATTTTTTTTTTTTCGTGCACGCCATATATTAAAAGACATAAATTCGTGGCTATATTGAAATTGTATAAACCTGTCCGTATGTATAGGGACTATACATACAATGTAAAGGGGGAGCTTTTCAGAGACGGTGGGCGATAGCGACGACTCTACTCCTTTTATATATGTGTATTTAATATCGAAGATATATCATTTTTAAATCGTTTTTTAATATCTTTGGGATTGTGGATGGTTTGAAAATTTGATTTTTTAATATTAGGTGAATCCGAATAAAAAAGCTATAATATAGGTATAGGGATAAATAAATGAATAATCTTGCATATTTTGAGATATTAAGTTTGATGATTTGATTTTTACAAGGAGACCACAAGATGTTGTATTCACCGATTTTGATGAAAGTAGTATCAATCGATAGGTATTGGTACACAATACAAATTTGTAAAATATTAGGGCGCAATGTTCAGGGATTCGCGAGTAAATCGCGATTTTAGGTCGCAATTCAAGGCCATGCCGCTTATATGTCAATGGTTGTACTCCTCCCGACTCCTCCTCTTGGTGACTCATCACGAACCGGCTTCCACTTGCGGAACAAAATGGTCTGAACCTCATGACATAACTGCTTTTTATTTTTAATATAATCAAAATTTTTAATATTTCACTTTATTTCTTCCAATATTTTATTGTTATATGTTTTGAAAACAAATAATTCAACACACTTTTTCGTTTTTAATTTGATTTTTCATTTATTTAATTAAAAAAAGACCCGGAGGCGGTCGTAGAGGGAGTGGCTAACTGATGACGTAAAGTGGTGTGGCCTTAAATCGCGAGCTAAAATTGCAATTTACTCGCGAATCCCTGAACATTGCGCCCTAATATTTTACAAATTTGTATTGTGTACCAATACCTATCGATTGATACTACTTTCATCAAAATCGGTGAATACAACATCTTGTGGTCTCCTTGTTAGTCAAAATTTAGAAAATAATTGTCATTTAAAAATCTTGTAAGAGTAAAATTATAAAATAAAAATATGTAGTTCTTAAACTTTTTTGACGATACACAAAAGAAGTAGAAAAGTGTCTAATGGAGAGAGCCGCTGGGACGTGGTCCATTAGCTAGGTCCCAAACAAAACCCGAAATAACGACGGAACTCGTCGTTCCATAAAATTCAAAAAGTTGCCCAACGACACCTCTAAACGCGCGCGGCGAGATCGCGAAGTTTTTAGAGCCCGCGGCTTTTAACGGTTTTCCCCGCGCGCGCTCCCCGCCCAGATTTGTTGTCAAGATTCTGATAAAATTTAATTTTCGCCCTTAACACGCGCGCGGTGTCGGCGGAGGCTCTCCCCGGGGGGCATTTCGCATCCGGCGGCCTTTGTCGGCCGCAAGGAAACAACGTTCCGGATCTTTAGCATTTATGGTTTTGTTAAGTTTGATATATTGAGGCGGTAGCTCTAAGTTTGACGTGGCGGCGGTCGCGTTTACGGGCCCGATTATTGCCCGAGAACCCGGGAATCATCTTAGGGGCCACTAAGAATTATTATCGTTAAGATAAGACGAGTTAATCAACGATATTAAGTTTTGTTGGGGATCATTTTGTTGGAGATAATTTTGTTGAAGATGAACGCCAAGTTAGGACACATTGTTTTATTAAAAGCTTTGTTTTTCTTTTAGTTGCAGGGATGTCGAGTTGGAGGAACGGACGGGAGATGGCGCTCGGCGTCCGCGAGGGTGAGTCTATTATTAGTTTTATTTTACGGGAAAAATATTCTTTGTGCGGATTCCGTTATTATTAAATCGTCGAGTCGAAAATCAACGTACTGAGGGTAAAAACAAACCGAATTATCGCGGGAGCGTAAGTAACGGTGCAAAACTGTCAACGGCAAAGGGTATTCCGCAGTCTCGGAGAGCGGGCGCTGCGCTAAATAAATGAATAATCTTGCATATTTTTGGGGGCGACACGCCGCCGGAGGACGCGACGACAAAGGGCATATTTATAATAATATATTTAATTACGGAGTCACAAAACACGTCAAAAGCAGCGGCCCCGGGACGACCGTGGGGACGGCGGCGGGGGTTAACGCTAGACTTACCATGTCTCTTTCGCATTAAGGTTTTAACATGTGATATTCTGTGCAACGGATGTCGGGCGCCCTCTTTGGGGCCGCAAAAACGACGCGCAAAAATCCCCGGACCGGGAGAGACAAAGGAGACTTTTGCACTGAAAATTATTTTATTATTTTACTAATTTCTTTTTGTGGCTTCCCGGTGTCTTTGTGCGAATATTTTTCCCGACCCCAAAAACGGTCGTAAAATCGAACGGTTTCGCGGGCATAAAAGGAAACGACTCGATTCGCGCTTCTCCTTCCGGTCGCGGCGGAGGGATCGTCTCGATATGCGAATATCGCCGTATGCGCATAAAAAACCGAACGTTTTATTGTGCGATGCTCGCCTTTTTAATGGGGTAAGGGGAGTTTTATTTTTATTTCCGACGCTGTTCCCGCGCGAAGCCGTTTAGAAAATTCGAGCGGTTTTTGATTTATAATCCGGCGAAGCCAATTCCCGAATATAAATTAGATCGACAATTACCGGAAACGTTCGTTTCCCGTTCGAATTATTACGAGCAACGAAATTCCAGAAATCATTAATATCGTTGTATTTCGGGGTTCGGCCCCCTCGCGAAAAGATATTTTTGTCACGTCCGCCCCCCCAAACCGACCTAAAGGGCGGTCGGGTCGGGGGATGAAAAAACACGGCATCGCGCGAGACGGAAAAATATAATTGATGACGGGCCGCAGTTCTAATGATCAGCTAAAAAGATTTCCCCAATTCAATACCGAAGGGTATAAATACAAAAAAGACGTGACAGCGACAGAACGGGCGCGGGGCTCGGGGCCGAATTCGGGGGCAGCTGCAACAATGCGGGGAAAACAATGTGATGAACAGTTGCCTGTCGGCGGCGTGATAGCCGCGAATCAATTTGTCCGGAAGAATTCGCCTCGTTGGTTGTGTTGCCTCGTTTTCCTCTTTTCGAAAGAAAAACGTCCGTGTAAACTTGAAATATTACTTTATTATCGACGCGATAGAAAATTTTTAATTTGTATTCTTTAATTTCTTTTTGCACTTTTTATTTTTTACTAGTTTAGTTTTATTTTTAGTATTTTTCTAAAAAAAATTTATTGTTTTTGGTTGAATTGATCAACATTTTGGTAACTTTGGTGGAAGCTTTACGAATGTAGTTTTTGGTGGTTTTAAAAAAAAAATTGGCAAATTTTTGGTGGAACTTTTACAAATTTTGTAAGTTTTTTGGTAGAATTTAAAAAAAATTCATTATTTTTGATAGAATTATTAAAAATTTTAGTAACTTTGGTGGAATTTTCAAGGTTTTAGTTAATTTTTTGATGGAATTTTCAAGGTTTTAGTTAATTTTTTGATGGAATTTTCAAGGTTTTAGTTAATTTTTAATGAAATTGTTTCTAATTTGATTGATTTTTGGTGGAATTTTAAAAGAATTTGAACGTTTTGGTGGAATTTTTAAAAAATTCGGTAAGTTTTTGGTAGAATTGTTAAAAATGTTGACAATTTCGGTATAATTTTTAGGATTTTTCTAAGTTTTTGGTGGAATAAAAAAAACAGTAAGTTTTGGGTGTAGTTGGTAAATATTTTAATAGCTTTGGTGGAATTTTTGCAAATTTTATTCATTTCTGGTAGAATTAAAAAAAAATCAGTGTTTTTGGTAAAATTCTTATGAATTTAGTAAGTTTTTGGTGGAATTTTTAAAAAATTCAGTATGTTTTCGGTGGAATTATCAAAAATTTTGATAACATTGGTGGAATTTTTGCGAATTTTATTCATTTCTAGTGGAATAAAAAAAAATCAGTGTTTTTGGTAAAATCCTTATGAATTTAGTAAGTTTTTGGTGGAATTTTTGCAAATTGTATTAATTTTTGGTGGAATTTTTAAAAAATTCAGTATGTTTTTGGTGGAATTATCAAAAATTTTAATAATATAAAATATTGGTGGAATTTTTGCGAATTTTATTCATTTTTGATGGAATTTTTAAAAAATTCAGTGTTTTTTTATGGAATTTTTACGAATTTACTAAGTTTTTAGTGAAATTTTTCCAATTTTATTAATTTTTGGTGGAATTTTTATAAAATTCAGTATGTTTTTGATGGAATTGTTAAAAAAGTTGATAACTTTGGTGGAATGTTTATTAACTTTAGTCATTTTTGGTGGAGTTGTTAAAAATTCAGTATGTTTTTGGTGGAGTTATCAAAAATTTTGTTAACATTGGTGGAATTTTTGCGAATTTTATTCATTTCTGGTGGAATAAAAAAAACACTGTTTTTGGTAAAATTCTTATGAATTTAGCAAGTTTTTGGTGGAATTTTAGCAAATTGTATTAATTTTTGGTGGAATTTAAAAAAAATTCAGTATGTTTTCGGTGGAATTATCAAAAATTTTGATAACATTGGTGGAATTTTTGCGAATTTTATTCATTTCTTGTGGAATAAAAAAAATCACTGTTTTTGGTAAAATTCTTATGAATTTTGTAAGTTTTTGGTGGAATTCTTGCAAATTGTATTAATTTTTGGTGGAATTTTTAAAAAATTCAGTATGTTTTTGGTGGAATTATCAAAAATTTTAATAATATAAAATATTGGTGGAATTTTTGCGAATTTTATTCATTTTTGATGGAATTTTTAAAAAATTCAGTGTTTTTTTTTATGGAATTTTTACGAATTTACTAAGTTTAGTGAAATTTTTCCAATTTTATTAATTTTTGGTGAAATTTTTATAAAATTCAGTATGTTTTTGATGGAATTGTTAAAAAAGTTGATAACTTTGGTGGAATGTTTATTAACTTTAGTCATTTTTGGTGGAATTATTAAAAATTCAGTATGTTTTTGGTGGAATTATCAAAAATTTTGTTAACATTAGTGGAATTTTTGCGAATTTTATTCATTTCTGGTGGAATAAAAAAAATCACTGTTTTTGGTAAAATTCTTATGAATTTAGTAAGTTTTTGGTGGAATTTTTGCAAATTGTATTAATTTTTGGTGGAATTTTAAAAAAATTCAGTATGTTTTCGGTGGAATTATCAAAAATTTTGATAACATTGGTGGAATTTTTGCGAATTTTATTCATTTCTGGTGGAATAAAAAAAATCACTGTTTTTGGTAAAATTCTTATGAATTTAGTAAGTTTTTGGTGGAATTTTTGCAAATTGTATTAATTTTTGGTGGAATTTTAAAAAAATTCAGTAAGTTTTCGGTGGAATTATCAAAAATTTTGATAACATTGGTGGAATTTTTGCGAATTTTATTCATTTCTGGTGGAATAAAAAAAAATCACTGTTTTTGGTAAAATTCTTATGAATTTAGTAAGTTTTTGGTGGAATTTTTGCAAATTGTATTAATTTTTGGTGGAATTTTAAAAAAATTCAGTAAGTTTTCGGTGGAATTATCAAAAATTTTGATAACATTGGTGGAATTTTTGCGAATTTTATTCATTTCTGGTGGAATAAAAAAATCACTGTTTTTGGTAAAATTCTTATGAATTTAGTAAGTTTTTGGTGGAATTTTAGCAAATTGTATTAATTTTTGGTGGAATTTTAAAAAAATTCAGTATGTTTTTGGTGGAATTATCAAAAATTTTAATAATATAAAATATTGGTGGAATTTTTGCGAATTTTATTCATTTTTGATGGAATTTTTAAAAAATTCAGTGTTTTTTTGTGGAATTTTTACGAATTTACTAAGTTTTTAGTGAAGTTTTTCCAATTTTATTAATTTTTGGTGGAATTTTTATAAAATTCAGTATGTTTTTGATGGAATTGTTAAAAAAGTTGATAACTTTGGTGGAATGTTTATTAACTTATTCATTTTTGGTGGAATTGTTAAAAATTCAGTATGTTTTTGGTGGAATTATCAAAAATTTTGTTAACATTGGTGGAATTTTTGCGAATTTTATTCATTTCTGGTGGAATAAAAAAATCACTGTTTTTGGTAAAATTCTTATGAATTTAATAAGTTTTTGGTGGAATTTTAGCAAATTGTATTAATTTTTGATGGAATTTTAAAGAAATTCAGTAAGTTTTCGGTGGAATTATCAAAAATTTTGATAACATTGGTGGAATTTTTGCGAATTTTATTCATTTCTGGTGGAATAAAAAAAAATCAGTGTTTTTGGTAAAATCCTTATGAATTTAGTAAGTTTTTGGTGGAATTTTAGCAAATTGTATTAATTTCTGGTGGAATTTTTAAAGAATTCAGTATGTTTTTGGTGGAATTATCAAAAATTTTAATAATATAAAATATTGGTGGAATTTTTGCGAATTTTATTTATTTTTGATGGAATTTTTAAAAAATTCAGTGTTTTTTTTAAGGAATTTTTACGAATTTACTAAGTTTTTAGTGAAATTTTTCCAATTTTATTAATTTTTGGTGGAATTTTTATAAAATTCAGTATGTTTTTGATGGAATTGTTAAAAAAGTTGATAACTTTGGTGGAATGTTTATTAACTTTAGTCATTTTTGGTGGAATTGTTAAAAATTCAGTATGTTTTTGGTGGAATTATCAAAAATTTTGATAACATTGGTGGAATTTTTGCGAATTTTATTCATTTCTAGTGGAATAAGAAAAATCACTGTTTTTGGTAAAATTCTTATGAATTTAGTAAGTTTTTGGTGGAATTTTAGCAAATTGTATTAATTTTTGGTGGAATTTAAAAAAAATTCAGTATGTTTTCGGTGGAATTATCAAAAATTTTGATAACATTGGTGGAATTTTTGCGAATTTTATTCATTTCTGGTGGAATAAAAAAATCACTGTTTTTGGTAAAATTCTTATGAATTTAGTAAGTTTTTGGTGGAATTTTAGCAAATTGTATTAATTTTTGGTGGAATTTTAAAAAAATTCAGTAAGTTTTCGGTGGAATTATCAAAAATTTTGATAACATTGGTGGAATTTTTGCGAATTTTATTCATTTCTTGTGGAATAAAAAAAATCACTGTTTTTGGTAAAATTCTTATGAATTTAGTAAGTTTTTGGTGGAATTTTAGCAAATTGTATTAATTTTTGGTGGAGTTTAAAAAAAATTCAGTATGTTTTCGGTGAAATTATCAAAAATTTTGATAACATTGGAATTTTTGCGAATTATATTCATTTTCGATGGAATTTTGTAAAAATTCAGTCTTTTTAAAAGAATTTTTACGAATATAGTAAGTTTTTAGTGAAACGTTTCCAATTTTATTAATTTTTGGTGGAATTTTTATAAAATTCAGTATGTTTTTGATGGAATTGTTAAAAAAGTTGATAACTTTGGTGGAATTTTTATTAACTTTAATCATTTTTGGTGGAATTGTTAAAAATATTGGTAATTTTAGCAGAATTTTTATGAATTTGGTAAGTTTTTGATGGTATTTTTAAAAAATCAGTAAGTTTTTGGTGGAATTATTCAACATTTTTGTAGCTTTGGTGGAAAATTGAAAAAATTTAGTACGTTTTTGGTGGAATTGTTAAAAATGTTGGTAACTTTGGTAGAATTTTTACGAATATAGTAAGCTTTTCGTGGAATTATAAACCCTTTTTGCATTTTTAATATTTACAAAAAAACTCTTTGTATTTTTAATATTTATTATTTTTATTAAGGGGTTATACCTAGTTGGAATTTCCAAAAAACGGATTTTTTTTTTGTTGCACTTCCGTAATGTACACATATTTATGTATATTCTCTGAAACTTTTAAATTGATCCGGCAAATATTTATAAAAATAAACGCCGATAAATAAAAGATAAATCTCCGACTCGAGAGCGCAAGAAAGCACACGAGAGGGAAGAATGGCTCGCAGACAACAACAGCTGGGTATATTGGAAGCAAATGATGACGCCGAGGGCACATCTTTTGGCACCGGAATAGATGATTCGATGTAAGTCGAAATTTTTTTTGTTGACCAAATTTGTCATTTGAAACTTTGAACTCGTTTTTGTCAAAACGGTGTTTTTAAAGTCGGTGAGCACGATTTCTCGAAATCGGTTTGACCGATCGGTTTCAAATTTTTACACAACCTTCTTAGATATATTCTGCAGGTATTAATCGAAGGAATAAGATTTCTGCAAATTATTTCTATTTTTTAGACCACTTGAAATTAAAATTTTTTTCAAAAATTTTACATGTTATATCTACTGAAATTAAATGAAAGGTCTTTTAAAAAAAAATTATAAAAAAACACATTACTTTGAGTTCACAACTAGGTATAACCCCTTAAGTTATTACATAGTAACTCGATTTAGACAAAAGGTACAAAGGTACATGGTCGATCCTTCGTACGGTTGGAGTGGTAACTTTCCACGACGATTACAAATTCACCCCGTAATCCCGAAGTTGCGAGCGAAGTGCACTCGTATCGGTCGTGTACGTCCGAAAATCGCTAATAGAATTATCTTTCGGTTATCAATTTAGCCGGCGGCGTATTCGTTCGGCGCAAGGTCCGATTCCCGGGGTTTCCGCGTCGGCCGGAGGGTTAATAGTTCGCTAACTATATTCCAAAACGCGTTATTAACGCGCCATTGGCTCGCCCGAAGGAGAGAGGTTAGATTCCGGAACGAACGTAGTCGTCGGGAGAACTCCTCCGAACGTGTTCGCGGCCGTACAAATTGAACGTTATTTGTAAATTCAATACGGCAATTTCCTTCGGGGACGCGTCGGGCCGCGCCGCGCCGCCCGGGTCAGTTACTGAGAAAAATAACCCCCATTTCCCCCGAGATTACCCTATAACTTGGTTACATACTATATATTTCGGGGGCTGGTCTTGAATACCGGATTTCACTTCGCCCCGGTGACGAATGCCCGGACATTTAAGCCTAGATTCGGGACGTGTCATATTTAGAGCGTAAAATTTTTAAACAATATTAAAAAATGTATATGTATCAAAAAGGAAAGTTTGCATTTCGTCGTCGGTCGTCCTCCTCTCTCTCTATTGATTCATTTAGATAATGCAACCAACGTCCTCTCCGCGTTTCTCGGCGTTCGGTTCTGTTTGCGTATTCCACCCGTCGGGGGGGGGCGGCGAACGGGGGACGCCGAAGGGGGCGCCATCGGCATACTTACGCAAATTGAACGTCCCGGCTCTCCCCAAGTGGCCGAGACAATAATTTGCGTCGCCGAGACAAATACACCGGCCTCCGGTTAAAACGCCGAGACCGACCTGATTTACAACCGAAATCTCAATTTTTACGGTAGTAAACACACGTATAATACAAACACGTAAGTATTCGCGCCGAAGGAGTTAAACAAGCAACGCCTTGTTATAATTAGGACGTAACCGCAATCCTAGACGTGCGAACTAAGGATGGTTATTCGTCTGCGGTGACTTTAGTTGAAGGTGAAGGATTGTTACGTTATGATTTTACTCTCTTGAGGGAGGTATAAAGTTCTTTTGAGGATTATGATAAAGGTTGTTTTGCGCGAATCGAAATTTTGTTTTTGTTGAAATTCTTTTTTAACTTTTAACAGTTAACGATGTAACCGTCCCAAACCTAACATTACTACTCGCGCGGGTTTCATTTTTCGCCAAAACACCTTCCGGCGTCCTCGTGAATTGTTAAGAGAGTCGTGATTGCAGTTCGCAAATTAAGTTGGACCGCGGAATGGACCTTTGAATGCCAGATTAGCGGCTCCGCGTCCGTACGTTAATGTTTATTTAGAGGGGCGTAGGCCGCGTACGGCCCCCGACGGGGTAATATTCCGGAATTTCGCGATAGTTTTTTTCCGGGAGTCCGGGAAGCGAGGACGACGTTAAGTAAATCCCGTCGTAAAATCGCTTTACGAGGATTTGCATGTCGCGCGCGCGTCGCGTCCATTAAGAGGTTCGCGAGCTTAGCAATTCCGTCTTGGAAAGACGCGTCTTCTTGGTCGCGCTTACGCACCGGAGGAGATTCGGGCCGCCACCCCCCTTAATTAGCCGTGTTTGTATACAGAGAGAATTAAACAAAGGGGTTAGAGAGGGCGTAATGTGTGCGAGGGCGTCGCGACGAGGTGTTAACGCGTTTCCTCCTTTCCACTCGTTCGAGTTTAAAAAATAAATTTACTTATGTAGATATCTTAGGTTTAAGTACTGGTTTTAAGTACTGGTTCTAAGCACTGATTCTAAGTACTGATTCTAAGTACTGATTCTAAGTACTGGTAGGTATTCGATTAGGAGGAGGAGTGAGGAGACGAGGCGACGGGGCCACACGCACACTCAATTAAAGACGTAGGGGGGGCGCGTTCAGTGATTTAAGTTGTCTGGTGCAAGGAATCCTCCGGTTCAGTTCGGGAACAATTGGCCGACTACCAAATTTTGAACAATGCTCGGCGCTCCAAGTTCCGCCTCCGGCGCCCCCTCCGTTCGAAACTGGTAAACTACATGTTTAGACATCATTTCGAATCTATTAACTCGCAATTTATATATACAGCCGCACTCCGGTATCTATGTTCTACACATGCGACGACGCCCCGCGTCCCCCATAACCCCCCAGAACCGGCACTACCAGACAATTTAACAAGTTTCCCGCCTTGGATAACTAACGAGATGAAATGCAAACCCGTTTTCTCGCCCTATTAGATTTCAAATCATTCCAAAAACAAAACTTTTTAGTTAGTTATTAAGATTTTCAGCATTTGACAAAATGCGGCTTTTAAGATTTTTATTTCATTAACAAGTAAGAAGTCTAGTTCCTTTATCCACATACACTTGAAAGAAAATTCATGTATATTCGTTAGACACACATTCTATCAGATGAAGAAAGGGTGATATCCTCGATAATAACTCCTAGGGGAGGGTGGGACAAGACGGGGAAGTGGGGTAAGATGGGGTACCCGGTTTTTACTTGAAACAAAGCACTTTTATGCAACGCTAGAAATAATGAGGGCTTTTATCAGTTCCTTTTTATAATATCACTTGACAACCAATATTGTAGGAAGTCGGATTGCCATGCTATCGAGCAAAATCCTGTTATGTCGAATTTTATTATAATTTATGAAATATTTCATCGCGTGATAGTTATTAAACGATGCGCTGACTTCATACAAGTGTTAGTTTCATGAAATTAGTAAGAAATGAGTATTAAACATGAGTACCTTTTTAAGTCCATTTTAAGTGTGCAGTTGTATTATCATTATTTTTTTGTAAAAGTGCCCAATGGGGCAAGATGGGGTACCCGTCTTAACTTCTTCATTTAATGGAGGGTGGGACAAGACGGGGAAGTGACGTAAGATAGGGAACTGCGTCTTAGGAAGAGAGCTGAAAAAATCGAAAAGAAACAGGAAAAACCGAGCAAAAAGGGAAAACTTTATGATAAAACCCCAAAAACAAGAAAACGTTTCGTGTCGATGAGGCGTCCATGTTTGCGTATTATGACAATCTGATAAACACCCTTTAATAATTGTTTCACGTATATTATATCTTGTTCCCTATCTTACCTCACACGTGGGGCAAGATGGGGTGAAATGACTTTTTATGTTTAATCGTTGATTATGTTAAAATTAAGGAATTAGTATTCCGTTCTTGCCAAAAATCTTAAAGTTTAATCATCGAAGATTATATAAACTAAAACTATTTTCCTCTATGAACGAAATTCTGGATTTTATTAACCTCCAAACCTTAAGTACCCCGTCTTGCCCCACTCTCCCCTATATACTTTTTTTTTCTTAGAAATTCATCAAATTCATTTTTATTGGTTAACTGTATTTCGGAGCTAATAAGTAAGTACGGAGCTAATAAGAAAGGGTTCATTGAAGAAATGGTTTAGGTCGGGATATTTTGTAATAAGTATGTTAAGGAGGTGGGAATCTCAAGTAACGTTTTAGTGTTTGTTCTTATGATGATTTGTCGCGTTTCGTAATGCGTCCCCTAATACGCGCGACTCTTGGATTACGGCCCCATTAGCAAGTTGCGGAATAAATCATAATAATTGGTGATTAAAAGGTCGCGGAAGAGGTGGCGGCGGAGGAAGAGGTGGAGTTGGTTCTTCTTCTTAACCCTACCGGGGCGGCGTCGGAGGCACGTGTGCGTCGACGCCGCCTCGCGCCTCGTCGGTTAATAAGGGCGGACGGTTTATCAACGTAAAGTATGATTATTGCGCGGGCGCCTCGGCCTCGGCTTTAGGGGCGACTGTATTTCCTAATTTTTTACGGAAACGGCCCGTCCGTCCGTCCGGGGGAGGACAGCGACAGCGAGAAAGGGGTGGATTTTTTTGCATCGCTAATTGCAGGATTAACATGTCCTTGAAAATGACGCGGGGGGGCGCCGCCATCGAAACCTATCAATCGTAAGGTGTATCCATGGCAACCCGAAAGGGACATATTAAGAGCATTGGCCCATTTAGAAAATTATACAGGAACAGCAGGGGGACATTGTTCCCGCTCGACCGTCTCGTTCTCTCTTTCTATCTATCTATCTGCGGTGCTCTTTTCGCGTCGTCCTCTCCCGGCATTGTGTCGGACCGCGTTTCTTTCCGTACCGTGTATCCGTTCTCTCCTGCTATCCATCCCCCGTATGAATATTTATCGATCGCGAAACGTCCCGCGCGCGTGTTTATACGGACGGCCCCAGTCGCATCGGTCGGCCTAATCTCCGTCCGAAATTCAATTCTTTCCGATGTTATCTCGGCTAGGCGAGGCGATTAATCGTAAGAGGAGAGAGACCTCCTCGACGCTCGACGGAAAACCAATTTCTGGGCAGTCAGTGGGCCAGAAATTAGTGCCGATACTGGATCATTTAACCCGGGCCAACAATTACAAGTAAATTGGCGACGGCCGTCCGCAGAACTTCCGACCGGCCTTAATGTCGTATCTTAACCGCCGCAGGGCTGTAAATTTCGACTTCAGGGGGTCGCGGCCCGAACTGACCCCACGCTGCCCTTAACGCGTACCTCACGACGACGACGTCGACTACTCCGCCGCGGTCGTCGGTCCCCTATACTACTACCCCTGAGGGGTCGATCTTGTTTACTGCGTCGTTAGACGAGGTCCGGTTAGTTTTTCACGGTCGAGATTATCGACTTGGGTGCTTCAAATATCTCTAGTTAACCGCGATATTTAACGCGGCGAAATACCTACATTTCCTGTTTTTATCTTGAACGTTTTCTTCTTTTCGGTTCGTTCCGCCCTGATGACGGCGGGAGGCCGAAAAATAATTAAACGCAATAATTCGCGATGGCCGAGCGGAGATACGGGGCGCAGGAAATGTAATTTTTAATTTAGTGCCCTTCGCGGGCGCAACTCGGCGACTTCAATGATAAAACGTAATTAGGGATGATTCAAAGGGGGGCGGCGGCGGCGGCGGCGTCGGCGATGAGGTCACGTGACCCTCCGGGCGGTAAAAAGTCTGCGGACCCGTCTTCGTCCTTTTGATTTGTGGCGATTCCCGCGGAAGATTAAAATTTCGCTCGGTTTTTATCTGGAACTTCGGAAAATTATTTATTCCTAGATCCTTCGCCCGAAGAATAAATCTCGAGCGGCGGCGGGGGAAATTAAAAAAAGGAAACGGCCGGTTTTCCCGGTAATTTAACGCGATCCGCCGCCGCCGCCCCCCTCCGAGGCGGGCGATTTTTAATTTTTAATCTACGATAAATTTTAACTACGCGCCGAGACTTTTTCGGCCCCGACGGGGGCGTTGTAAGTCTTGTCACACCCCCGGACCACTCGAACTCGCCGTATAATTCCCGAAGTTGATTACTTTTTAATTCGATTACCGGACTCGGGGCTATCTTGACGGTTATCCCTGTTTTTAATTGTTTTTTTCCTTCGCCGTTAAGGCGACCGCCTCCTCCTCCTCCTCGCGCGACTAACGTCTAAAAAGGGGAGTTTACGTTTTACTTCAACTCGAAAATGAAAATCAATAAGCTCGTTCGCGTCATTATCATCTTACGAGAACGCGGATCGGCGACAAAAGCGGCCGCCATTCGCTTTAAAGAATTTCGAATCGATCCCGGGCAGGAAAAACAGACAAAGAGATAAATAATAACAGCACTCAGGACCGATATCGTCCCCGACAGTCATTACGTCCCGTGTCCTTTTAACGGGGCCCACCCTCGGCGAGGACGTCAAAGTATCGAGATCGCGGGACCGCCGGGAACAATGGCGAGCTTTGATGAGTGCCAATAAATCAGGGAGTATGCAAAACCCTCCCCCTTTATTATTCCCCCTCCGCGGCGGTGCGGCCCTTAATGGCGCAAACATCGATATTTCCATCTGAGGATAACGGCTCATCTTTAATTATGTGAAATAGGTGACTGGGGGGTCGAAGGGAAGAGCGGGCGGGCGGGCGGCTTGGGGGCGAAAAGAGAAGAGGGGTCCCCCGGGACGTCGCTCTCCCGAAAAACCAGTTATCAGTCGAAAGGAGTAATATCAAAGTTAAGAACGGCTCCTCTTGAATATTCATAGGGGTAAATGTCGTTTCGACGCCGCGTCTCGGGTTGATAAATCCGCGCGGCCGGAAATTTTAATAAATCCCGTCCAATCTTTAGAAGGAGGAAGGGAGAAAAAACCTCTTCCTCCCGATATCGTTATTAAGTAGCGTGTGCGACGGCGGCCGCGCGCGTTTCGACGTATCCGGAATCCGAAATCCGCGTTCGGATCCGGTCCCGGGCGGCCCTAATTACAGATTTGCATATTCATGCATGGTGGAGAAACGGGAAGCGCGGGGGCGGTCCGGGGGGCGGCCGGGACCGGGCGACATCGGCTTCCCGCCCCCGCCCCGAAAGTATGGATCAAAACGTCCCGTCCCCGGCGTGGCAAACTGAATTTCTAATCCAGTGTCCTGCGATTTAAGCCCTGGTGGCGGTATCGCAGGACCGAACTTGCCCTCTTTTACACATTTAGTTTATCAAATCTTTCGCAATTATTTTTAGTTGTCTTAAAATTTGATTTTTGCGGGCCTATTTTAAAACTTTCAACAACGTCGTATAAATCGTTCATAAACGACAATTCGTATTCTGAATTTCTAATCATATCATTGTTCATCAGCTTAGGTTTAGTCATTTGGTGAATAATTTCTCAAAATATGTGAAATCAAAGTTTGGTATTATTTTCATTTTTATGTTATGACTTATATTAAATAAAACCTTGACTTGAACGAATAATAAGATTTCTACTAATTGTAAGTATTAAAATTAGTAAATTTTAAAAAGGCGTTTTTATCATTATTGTTACTTTTTTTTTGTAAGGTAAGATTTATTATTTGTAGATGTTTTAAATAAAAAAGTGAAAATGTTACGGTCCTGTTGGAAAAGCCGCTAGACGATTTTAATGCGCGGCACTTCCGGTCCGGTTTATTAACTCGAAGTCGGCGGCTTGGAGCGGCCGTTCCTCGTTTGTTTTTTGGGGGGTATCTATGATTTCGCAGGCAATTTCGGCGGACGCGGCTGTTGTCTTTACTCTTTCGCCCGTCCGCGCGGCCGGGTTGCTGGAAAAAGAGGGGCTGCGATTAAGCGGGAGCCCCGTCCGGGGCTTAAGGATTTAATCTTCCGATGTCCGCAAAGGGTTTCGACTGTCCTCCTCCCTTTCTCCCTTCCTCGCCGTGTATCTAAAGCGCAGACGGGTTGGGTTGGGTTAAATACGAGGTTTTGGTGTTATTTTTCGAATGTGACTTAAGGGAGGGAGACGGGCGCGTAATGCGGCAATAAGTAACAATTAGGGCGAGAAGGGGTTGTCGTCGCAGATTTTTGCCGGTGCGGCGGGTGTCGCGGTTGTTCTTAAATATATATCCTAATTAGCGGGCGCGGCGGAACTTTTAAATTAGGAGCCGGCGGGCGACCCCCTAACTTTTGTCATAGAACCGTCTCCGGAAATGAATTTATACGTTCCGTTTCAACTCGGTCGCGGGAAATTTTCGTTGCCATCGTCCAGGTACGTGTTAATTGTGAATTATGACGCGCGACGGTCGGTCGTTTTTTTCCTCGTCCTTCCGGTCGAAATTCGGTTTTCGAAATTTTTCTACCGGGACGAATCGTGTTAATATTCATTATTTGTTTAAACCGCGATTGTCGCCCCCTTTTTTCGCGCGGACGCGATTTTTTCCGCGCGCGCCGCCGGCGAATTTAATGAACACATGAATGCGTAAAAAGAGAAAAATTGCGTTTCGGTTTTTATGTGTCGTTAGTTGGTCGGGGCTGCTGAGCAGATTGTCAATTTTAATATTAAATCGCGACCGCGACCGTCCCTTAACGGCGATTTCGACGCGCCGTGCCGGTTCTTCCCCTTAATTAATCGGACCGCATTAACGTTTCAGTTATGCATCGGGACGTCTTGAACCGTCAGTCTTAGCTCGCGTCTCGCGAAATTTAATTAGCAAACAATACTGGCGACGGCCGCAGAGGCCCCCTTTCCTCCTCCTATTCTGCGACGGCTGCTCAACACCTCCCGGTTTCTCGTAGATACACCGACATACTTTACGATGTCTTAGAATTACATTGCCCCTTGAAGATGTTCGGGAGATACCCGAGCCCGGCCTCTCGGGGGGCCTCCGGGGATCCGGGCGCGTTAGTAATCGAAAGACAATCAAGGAAACTCGCAGTATCAGCGCAGGAATGCAGGACCGGCTTGACGGGAACGCTACGAGGAGCCGAATAATTGCGATCTTCGGTGACAGTTGGGTGACGCGAACGGTTTACGTTAAAATACGATACGGGAAATATCCCTCCCCCGCCCCATCTCAAATTCAACTTGATTGTTCATTTTGTTAAAAAAAACGATTATTATTAGAAAGATTTTAAAAAGTTTTTAATGAAGTAAATCGTAAATTGTAACCGCCTTCGCCGATTCTCCGCCGACTAGAACGCTAATCGTCCTTTAATAACGTTCTCTGCCAATTTCCAAACGCTAACTAGATTTTAACGCGGACAATTTGCCCGGTTGCCTTCACTGAAACCTGTTCCTCGTTGATATACGACGGTGTTTATTATTATTTGATGCTTTTTGCGCCGGCCGGGGCTTTGTGCGGGAGGACGAGGAGTTGGCGGAGGCGCCGGGGTCAAGGGTTAGGAATCCGTGCGAGAATTTCCTTGTTGTCTTGGCCAGGGCCGCACCGCCGGCGCTTTGAGCAATCAGCGCCCGAAGACCTGTATTTGATGTTGCTGCACACCTCTTTGTTGCCCAAGTTCCGAGTTTCCGCGTATTTGTGTTGCCATTCGTGATTGATGTTGTTAAACAACGGGACTTTGTATCTGTAGTAGACGCGAAACGGCGGAAAAGGAGGTGGAAGAAGGTGGAGGAGGAGAGCAACCCTCCGGCGGAGACGCCGTCGCGGGCAATAAATATCTATATTTAAATGCGTTCGAATGCTCACGAGCGCGGGGGGCGCGGACGCCCCGCTTTTTGATACCCGAATGTCTCTACAAAGCTGACACATGATTTGTGGTCGCGATCTTTCCTTGCTAAAGCCCTTTTGACATTAAAAACGACAATGGAAGAGAGAGGATCGGCCGACCCGCGCGCGCGGTCGATATTGATACAGTTTTTACCCCTCTTCTCGTGGCATTTGAATCTTTACCCTCCCCCCCTCCCCGAAACTGAACTTTTCATAACCGAAAATACAAGTGGGAAAATCGAATTCGGTTATAATTCCCTTGTATTTTGGAGTATCTTCGATTTAGGGTTTTCGGTTCGACCTCCGGCCATCCCGGAAGGTTAATAATGAAGTATTACAGCTAATTAACCCCTTCCGGACGATTCGGCCGGCGGCGACCCTTATTGCCGGCCAACTAGTGACCGTTTGCAAATTGACCGCCTACGTCTAAAACCTTAGGTTTTAGCGAGGACTTGCCAAATTACAAGGGGTTAATTCGTGTTTTTAGAGGTCCCCGGAAGGGCGCGCGGCCCTCTCGCGCCGGAAGGGCTTTAATTATTTACAAGAGTGACCTGTGACCGGTGAACTGCGCTAATTGGGCCACAATACAAAGGCCCCAGATTACGTACCTTAGGTATTTCCACCTCTAATGGTATTTTTATAACGAGACAAGAAGTTTTTAACCGGTGTTTTTACTTACCTTAGTATTTTTTCTCCATTTTTTCACTTTAAACGTTATGTTGGTTAAAGAATTTTATTAGTAAATTTTTTAAATCTTTTATAGAGTAGAAGTTTCGTATTTTTTGGTGGAGGCGCCGGTTATCATTATTGTTACTTTTGTCTTATTGATATGTAAACTCAAAATAATTAAATTGCGTTTACTACAGCGTTTTTACTTACCTTAGTATTTTTTCTCCATTTTTTCACTTCAAACGTTATGTTGGTTCAAAAATTTTATTAGTAAATTTTTTAAATCTTTTATAGAGTAGAAGTTTCGTATTTTTTGGTGGAGGCGCCGGTTTTTATTATTGTTATTTTTGTCTTATTGGTATATAAACTCAAAAATAATTAAATTAAGTTTAATACTTGGAAAATTTTTACATTTTATGTTTGGAATTTCAAGATATTTAATAAAACAAATTTTAATAGGTTTTTATACACATTTTTGGCGGAGGTGCCGGTTATAATATTAAATAATCCTAAGTATTCTAAAACTTAAAATAACTCTAAAAACTCTAAAACTTATAAATAACTCTAAAAACTCTAAAACTTATAAATAACTCTAAAAACTCTAAAACTTATAAATAACTGAATTAAATTTAATATCGGATAACTTTCTATCCTTGACGTTTACAATTCCATATCACTTCATGGCACCGCATTCGACTAAGGGATTGGCCGCATAAAAAATAACGTCTAAGGAGGAGGAAAACATCGCTCCTCGGGAATATTTGAATATTTTACATATTGGCTCGCCCGGATGGCGCACAATACAAAGTAATCTTTCAATTTCTTGCCGTCATATTCGACTTCGGGAAGGAGAGAGTCTCTTTCCCCTTTTCCAACTGGGAAGACAGTCCGGATCATTTGGCTAATGCGACGCCGCCATAGATACTCGAAAAACTGCAGTTAATGTAGCGACAAACGCGCTCCCCGCGCGGGATCTTTAAATTTTACGACTTTGGATGTCTGATCCGGAGAATACGGTCCGCCGCGGGGGTTTGGGTTTGATAAAACGGGGATTACAATTAAAAACCGAGTGATTATACTGTCTTCTACTTTGAGTGTTTTTAGATTTTTTTTTGTTTAAAAGTGTCGTTCGAAAACGTTCCATTAAATAGAAGAGACATCGTCATATATTTCCACTCTCGTATTCTTTTATATCTCGCGGCGGTCGCGTCCCGGCGTCCCACAAGTATTTAGTGTTTTGACAGGGGATATTCCCCGAGGGACGTACCGTTCCTATCACATTTCGGTCTCGCAAACAAAAACACGATATTCGCCTTGTCGTTGCCAATAAGTTTTTTCCCTTGCTCGCTTTTGTCGTAACAAATCAAACTAAATCGACGAAAATTACTAGCCTTTAAACGATCGAACTACAACAGCGTTTTTATTATTTTCTCATTGATTTGATTTGACCGAGACATGCGATATCGTCGTAAAAATCAACGCGCGCCTTAATAAATTGAAACGTAATTTTTTCGGGGCGGAATTTAGTAGATGATTTCGGTTTTTAAAATTCATCAATCGAAAATTGACCGAGTAGCCGCCGCTCGCTGTCAAATTTACAGCCCTATGCATAGATATTGGCATATCAATAACAGAGATAGGTGTGTGTCGTCTGTACGGACCGTGTCGAATGCTTTGACGATAGAGGTCGTAATGACCACGGTTCCGGTAACGAATCCGCCCCGCTAACGCGAATTGAAGGGTGAATATTTGATAGGAACCTCGAGGAATCACCGGCAATTGCAACCAACATTGATTTTTTAGGTTATTCATTGCTTTCTGTAACCGAGATGACTCGGTAAAGAGATTGGTTGCCTACTATCCGAAGGAAAAAGTACCAAACACCCAATCTAAAACGTATAAATACTCGTTAGGTCATAATAACGGTGTGTACGCGACCGTATCAGCGTTATTTTCCAGATCTCCGACTCCGGTGATGAGTTCGGTCCCGCAGGAGTCCCGTAGGAGCTCCTCTTCGTAGGATACGAACTCCCCGAGGAGTCGTTATGCATAAAAATATTGTCTTTCGACCCTATTTTCCTACCTATTTAAAATTAAACCGGTCGAATGTCGTTAAATCACACGTTTTAATACAAACAACTAAAATAATTTAATAAATTCCTGCAATTGAATCCGTCACGTGGCGCCATCTCTCGATCGCTTTGCTAACTCTTCCGGATATTTCGTTAAAATTCGTTTTTTTAAACGGACGCGAGCCGTTTTATTATTCAATAACGTCGTAAAAAATCAAATATCAATAAGTCGGGCTCCCCTCGTCGAAAAAAAAATCAAAAGCGGGTCCGACAAGCTATATCGGCGTTAAAAATTCAATATTCTAGCGTAGGGGGACTCCGCCGGCGGTCAGTGTTGCCAATACGAACGGAAAAAAAATCCCCAGCGTCGAGTTTGTGCCCATAAAATCACTTACGCGGCGTCCCCGTAGAAATTCGCGAATAACAAGTGGTCAAGGACGGTTTTTTTTTTAAAGAGGGTGAATTTTGTTCCCCGAGAGGGCGAAAACGACACGTACGATACGTCCCAGGGCGGTCTTTAACCGCTTCCCGAATTGGAATATCCGGGATTTTTTTTGTGATTTTTTCGAAAGCGATCTTTGAACGCGGGGAGTTTATTTTTTTACGGGGGGTTTATACGCGATTTTATAGGGGTTGTTAAGAGGGAATATTAACCTGGGTGACAATTAAAAATGTGATTTATTGGTTTTTGTATTTTGTTTCATTTGAAATTTTCGTCAAGTTACAATAAAAGAATGTTTTTCTAGTTATATACGTTAAAGGGATAAAATCGGGTAGATTACTCGTATAGAAACCGATGTGCCCTTTCTATTCGCGTTCGGTTTGAAGGAGGAATTGAATTCCTCGCGGCGCATCCGCCAAAACGGGCTGAAAGAGAACGCGAAGCGCCGTCAAAATAAGCCACCAAACCCCCCGCGAACGGCAAACGACCGAATCAAACCGTATATAACGGAAAACCCATTCAAGCGATCCACTCAAAAACAAAAAGCGGAGTCCCCATTCAATAAACTTACGGAGGCTGCAAAAGGCCGAATAAGTGGCCTCGTTTCTGCGGATCCGCGGATTGAAAGCTATCGCTACTGAAGCGAACCCCTAACCGAGCAGCGCGCCTTTTCAACTCTCCCGTACGATATTATTATTATTATTTCTTTTGAAACACGCCGGGACGACGTGGTTCGAGTGCGCGAGATCGAACGTCGAGGGATCTCTCTCGACGGCTAACGAGGTTATGGCGCCTCGTTTTCGAAACATCCACTCGACCCATCATCTTTCAAAGAAAACGCGGACCTTCCCCCACAAATGACACAAGCTTGTTGATTCAAAAAAAAAATGTAACCGTACTTAAATTTGAATAACGTATACAAGAGATCTAAAAAAAAATTAATTTATTTTTTAATCTCGAACATAAGTTTAAAGATTCTCTAAGAAGAAAATGTATTTTTTGTTATCGCCGGAGCGGAGGAGAGATTTGATCGCTACGGAAAAATTGCGTCCCCCATTAAACTTTAAATACCGCCGAAGATGGCGTCGTAAATCAAACTTTCGTAACTTCCCCCTAAAAATAAAAAAAAGCGACAGATCCGGGCGTAATACATCGCCGATATCCGGCAACTTCGCGCCGATAATTCCTCCCAAACGGGCCGTAAACCTGCAGGTGAGAACGATACGGAAGTTTTCGGAGGTAAAATTCAGGGTAATTTATCGACACCGAAAAGAAAGAAAAGAAGGGAAACGTATATACCCAACTATACAGTCGGGTTGAAAAGGAAACGGTCTACTAAGGTCTTTAATTAAATATTTGCTAATTAGAGTCGAGGAAACGGGCCGCTATCTGCCATTCCCGATCGGGATATAATTCATATCGAGCGGGGCGCCTTTGAGACGGATTATCTTTGGGGATCTTCGTTGCGGACCTCACGGCGCGCAGATCAAAGGAGCCGTTGAAAGTCTTGTAGCTAAAAGTCCCAACTTTAGGAGGAGGAAAGCCGAGGAAGAAGGAGAAGTTTTAGAGGAGAGGAGAAGAGAGTTCGGGGGGATTCAATACGTACGGTGGCGGTCGTTTCAACCGTTTCAACCCCAATTCACTTGCAAACAATCGGCTCGAATATAAATTGTGTTCGTTTTGAATGGGGAAGTGGCCGCCCTCGACCGAAGGGGTTGCAGTGGACGTCCCCGCACGGCTGACCGCCCTCGAAGGACGACGGAGGGGACGTATTTCTTCGTTTCCGACCCCTACTGACCCTCGAGTGGCGTGTCCACTTAGTATTAAGTCGTCAACGTTCCGCGCGAACGATTTTCGGCTATAAACAAAAACTCCCGCCGCCTCCGCTCGCCCCGAAGACGTCTTTTTTATAGATATCTCGGACGTAAACCCTCCTCGGGGGCGGTCGGCGGCTTAATTGGTGCCCTCGCTATTAGCAGAAATCGCCCCGGCAACATCGGCGCCTGTACCTATAACAATAAATGTTTTCCGACCCCGTCGTCGTAATCGGCCCCCGGAAGGTGCGCGCGTATCGATACGGAAGGCCTCTTTCGGCTCGAACCGGTAGCGTTAATTGGGCCGGGCAGTAAAAACCCCGTGCACTTGACGTTCGGGCTCGTTTTCGGGGGCGTTTCGCCATATTCGGCCCGGTTTATCGCTGATTGCCAGCGAGTAATTATTATTTTCGGGGTCCTGTAAACTTCGGGGATATTGCCGTTTGAGCGGACCGGGAAAGCCGCCCTAAATGTAACCGTCAATAACGTTACAAGTTACGATCGGTTTTCAGAAACCACTTTTTCTCCTTTTATCCGATAAACCGATACGCAACTTTCTCTCTTTCGCGGTAAAAACGAAAACTCGATTGAAACCGATCCAATTATTGCCGCGTTTAGAAAACCAGGAAACGAGACTGTATTTGGCTACTTTTGTATTTATCTCTTTGAAAGTTTTTTTCCAAGATTTAGATTTTGTTTAATGAGTGTTGTAGGAAAAATACAATAAAACTCTATTTTGAAGGTTGAACAAATGTGCCCATAATTATGAAAGTCGTCTAACAAGGAGAGTGCAAGGTCTTGGGGTCGTGGATTTAGTTCAAATTTCGTAGAATGGTAGATTTAGTTTCCCTGTTGATGAAAATATATGGTTGTAGGGGCCACTACCCAACAGCTCTTTAGATATTTGCCATTAAAGATGCAATTCACTAGTTAAATTCAAGTCTGTAGCAAACGATTAAACATAATGGGTTTAGCGTAGCACCAATAGATCGATATTTCTCGTTATTAGGCGCCGGGTTCGAGTTCTGAGAGTGTCTATTCTTACATATAAAGATACCATGGGTGGATATAAAATGTTGCGACATCGAAACATTTTTTGAGTGTGCACCGCACTTTGGATTTGTCAGTTAATTGTCATTTGATCTGTCAAGACTTCAAAATTAATACAGGAATATCACTTGACATTATCCGGACTTGTCTTAACGAATTAATTGCATCTTTAATTGCAAATATTTTAAAAATTATTGAATAGTGGCCCCTATAACTATATATTTTCATCAACAGGGAAACTAAATCTACCATCCTACAAAATTTGAACTAAATCTATGACCCCAAGACCGTGCACTCTCCTTGTAAGTCAAAATTTAAAAAAAATGAGTTTATCACTTATTTCACACCACATTATTCTAAACTAAATTTATTGAATGTAATTTTTGCGATTTCGATAAAAATGAACTTTTAGGTAGTGGTTGTAATTTGAACGTTATACGGAATTCATTTAGTGTTAATTATGTAAGTAGTCTAAGTCAAAAATCATCAAATTTGTATATTGAAAAATAATATTGAAACGCTAGACCATACATTTTTGATATCGGGTCATTCCTTTCTACCAAATGACCGTGATTTTGGTTTAATAGAAACGAAAATAAGGAAAGCCAATTTCTTATACAACCCTGAGCATTATTATGAATTGATAGAAATGTGTAGAAGACGAAATACACTTTCTATAAAACGAATGTCGGATGTTATTTCAATAAAATCACTAGAAGAATCATCAATAAGAAGAGTAAAAAATACCTCAGGCGAATCTGTCTCTTGGCTGCAAATTCAGTGGATGAGATTCTTGAAAAATGAACTTTATAAAATGTTTTATAACACTTCTTTAGATTATTCTGAATTCCACGTTTTGGATCTTTCACCTAAAAGAGGAAGACCAAAAATATACGAAAACATTACTTTACTTCTATTATAGACCTCCATTAGACCAGCAACAGAAGAAAAAACATAAAGATATTATATGTTTACTACCATACACCCTTCCAGTTTTTCAAGAACATTTTAAAAATTTTAAAACCTCGGAATGATAAAAATGGATTACTTTTTAATTAATAAATATTCATAAATTATTTTATTAAAGTTATTGTTTTAAGTGAAACTTATAGTTCTTTACTGCTCTAAGTCATTTATTGGACATTCAGTTAATTTTGAAAATGGTCTAATTGTAAGTCAATTCAAGCTTTAAAAATAACATTTTAGTATGAAATTCACACAAAATTTCATATTAATAATAAATTTCCATTAATCAAGACTAATAAAATTATAAATTAATATGTCGTATAACGTGAAAATATTTTTTAATTCCTTCAAATACAATTCATTAAATATCTCGAAACAAAAAATATATGACTTACAAGGAGACCTTACGACTTGTCCCTCACCGATTTTAACGAAAGTGGTACCAATCGATAGATATTGGTACGTAGTACAAATGTATAAAATATTAGGGCGCACTATTCAGCGGTTCGCAAGAAAATTGGTGTTAAAGTTTGCGAATAGCGTCTGTCAGTGACAAGTCCCGCCCTTTAAGCCTCACCCATTGTCGTACTGAACATGTATAGGCTTCCACACACGAGGTTCGAATTCTGAATAATACTTTTTTTTATTTCCATTTTTATTTTTAATGCAACATTTCACTTTATTTGTATAATATTTTGATATTATAAAATATAATTCATTAAGGACAGTCTTTCGTTATCCTACTTTTAATTTGTCTACTTCTGTGTTTAGGAAACTTACGGTACTTTTATTGGAATCAGCTTTCTTCTTAAAACTGGGTTCCCCATGTTACTTCATCTCCCCGTCTTATCTCATCCTCCCCGAAATAAAGGAGATAAGACGGGATGTTTACGTGGGTATTTTTATTATAAAACGTAATACCATTTTAAATGGTAAAGAAGAAATTGTAAAGAATGATTCTAATAAAAGTACCGTGAGTTTCCTAAACATAGAAGTAAAGAAATTAAAAAGTAGGATAACGAAAGAGTGTCCTCAATTGATTGTATTTTGTAATATCAAAATATTATAAAAATAAAGTGAAATGTTGCATTAAAAATAAAAATGGAAATAAAAAAAAGTATTATTCAGAATTCGAACCACGTATGTGGAAGCCTATACATATTCAGTACGACAATGGGCGGGGCTTAAAGGGCGGGACTTGTCACTGACAGACGTTATTCGCAAACTTTAACACCAATTTTCTTGCGAACCGCTAAATAGTGCGCCCTAATATTTTATACATTTGTACTATGTACCAATATCTATCGATTGGTACCACTTTCGTTAAAATCGGTGAGGGGCAAGTCGTAAGGTCTCCTTGTTAGACCACTTTCATAATTATGGGCACAAATATTTATTTATCGCTATGGAATTAGCAGTATTTTGAATGAATACCGCGTTATTACCGAGACTAACGTAGACCTTTTTTGATTTTTCCTGGTTTCTTGTAGCGTCGTCGTCGTCGGAGGAAGCGATCGCCTCCGACCTATGAATAATCGTTGATTGGGTATACAGAGAGCGCGAGGGGGCAATTGACCCCATAAATAAGGTCTAATCCGGGGGCGGCGGGGCCAGTCAGTGGCGTGCTCCTTTTAATCTTATAATTTCGCCCGGATTATTCGCAATCAGTCGCTCTTCGAAAGGGCGGGGGCCGAAGACGACGCGACGCCTAGCCATTAATACGTCCCGACGCCGCGCCATCGGATCGTCGCGTAGATTCGGATAGATCGCAGATATATTCGGTTTCAATTAGTCATTGTCCGATTAGGAGAAATTACAGTCGATAAATCTGGCCGGCGGGCAGTGTCAATACCGGGCAGTATCAATTGTTTGCCGATGATGTATGTACGCAACGCGTATTATAGAACGGGAGTGCCGGCCGGGGCCATCGTCAGGTGCGATCTAAGAGAGCGGGGGCGGAGGCGGCGGAGGCGGAGGTGGAGTCGTCGTCCCGCGTCAGGGTTTCGGGTCGCGTTTCCAAAGGGCCGGTGATTTACGGCGGCCGTGTTTAGCGAGAGGGAACAAATGACCGTCGCCCGGCTGACATATGCAACAATAATATGCATATGTGCGCGCTATGTTAATGGGTTGGCTAATTGTAGACAGTTGGCAGTAGTGCATCACACTACGTCACCGCGCGGTATCGCCTGTCACCCGGACCTATTGACATGTATATTAGCGGGAGCGCGCCCCCGATACAACCGCCGCCGCCGTGCCGCCACCTAACGGGAACTACACGACGCCGACGCCGCCCGCTTGATATATCGGCGTCCGCGTTATTATCAGTCCCCGGACCGCGTTACAGCGCTATGGCGGACGCCTTATCCTGTACGTATGCTAATGTTACCTGCATCCATTATCGGCGGACAATCCTATAACGCAAATAATACGCATAAACAACGACCGCGTCCTTCCTCCACCCCCTCGCCCTTCCGCCTTCCTTCCTTCGCCTACCCGCTCGTCCGACCCTTTCCCTCCTCCTCGCGCTACACAATTAAAGGCCAAGTGGACGTTAGCGCGGACCGTATAGTTTTATGCTCTCAGGATCCCGATAATGAGACAAGTTCTCGGCGTACGAATCGAGGTCCGAATGCCGCACCGAAACAACGTTCGAATTCGGCTCGGTATTGTACCCCCCGAATTACGGACGGGGGTCCTAATGGCGGCCGCCGCTGCCGCCTCCGCTGACCGAAACTTGCGTCGACAGGCAATTGTTTCCGAGGGACACGAAAGATCGGAGTGTTTCGACCGATTATTACCCTTGTTTCACCGTTTCTTTCTCTACCACCTTACAACACATTCAAGATTGTATACTCTTTTCGCGGAAAGATGTCTCATGCGTCATTACTTGTCACCGTTTTCTCGACATATGTCAAATAATTTTTTCTTTATTTAATCATATTTTTTAGAAAGAGACGAAAACCGAAAATAGTAGTCTAGGATAACATAATTAATTAATGACGCATGAGACATCTTTCCGCGAAAAGGGTATATATCTAATACAAAAAATCGTCAACAGACTTTATTTCTAATAAAATGATTTTTTTATTTTTTTCAAAAAATACATTTTTGATTTTTTTTTTTTCAGATTCATCCCATCAAAATTTGGCTACTTTATAAATAATGGTGAGTACTTTTTTCGTGTTATTTAACTGGGAAAAATTGACAACTTCTTTGACGTTTATTTATTTTTTTTTTTCGTTCGTGCTCGTTTCGTTTTCCCTCTTCTCCCAATCGTACCCGCCTAATCAAGTTGCCTCGTAATTGTAATTGGGAGATCTTTGAAATTAACGGGAACGGAAAAACCGCTCTCCTTCGAACCGTCCCAACGACGGGGGAAATAGGAGAGAAAGAAAAAAAAAGGGGGCGACCGACGTTAATTAGTTTGAATAATTTATTAGAGACGCGCGGGGGCGAATCTCACCTGTCAGTTGATGGCGGGCGAAGTCACTGTCTGGCATAAATCAAGCGATTTTTGCAATAAGGCGGTAGATTGCCGGCCGAGTAGATTAGGCCACGAAAATGATGTACACTATCGTCGCTTGGCGTGAGATTTAGCAGTAATAACGTCTCGGTTTATCGACGCGAGCGATCTCGACCCGCAATGTGTATTAGTTATTGCGCGGCCGTTTGCGTATCGGACGATCAGCCCCTGTGCGGTTATCAGCACGGTTTATACCACGGTGTCTAGTACGATGGTACATAGAATAAACGTGGCGAAAACCGCCATTCGATATCCGGTCGAGTTTAGGAGATATCGCCGCCGAGACCGCCAACTATCGGTATTAAGATCGCCAACTATCGGTATTAAACGCGAGAAAAAAAATACGTTTTAGAGATGGAATATTTAAGAAATCTCTCTCCCCCATCGAAGAATACGAAAGCAGAAACGACCGATCGTAAACGTTTTACGCATTAATAAATTTATTAATGCGCAACAAGATGGAATTCCGATGATTTCGGGGCCGGTCGTAAAACGGGCTGCCCTTCGGTATCTCTCCCGATCGTATAGTTTTAATGCGCGGCCGCGTCAATAATTAATAAAAGTGAACGAAGAAGTAGGAGCTGCCTCCCGATTTTTATCTATCAATGAAGTATTTAGAGGGGTTTCGTCGGTCGTTAAGCGGACCACCCCGTAGACGCGCGGGGCTGCGTCGGGCTTCGATTATTTATCGTATCGTAAAACCAATATGAGACGGCTGTAAATTCACTAAATACTTGTTAATGCCGGCTTTAATTGGTTTTAGTGCGGCAGCGCTTAACTCGCGGTCGCATATCTTAGATGGTTTTTGATAAGAGACTCGGTTGTTACTTTTCATTCTTTCTTGAAAATTGTCACAAGAAATATAAAATGGGTAATTTTTTATTTTTATTATTTTTTTTAAATATTAAGTACAATACTGATTTGTAAGTCTAGTGCAGAGAAATTTTTTAAAGAAGGGTAAATATAATTAATGTCCGGGGCCCTAAAGGGGTCAAACAAAGCCGGAGCAGGACAATTGCGAAGGTGAAAGAAGTAAAAGGCAAAAAGGCGCGGGTCGCGGCAAACAGAAAGGGTTAATTGGGGCGTCCTCGACGGAGATAAGGATATCGGACGCGGGACGGGGTGGGCATCGGAATTCTTTTAATTTAGTCCTGTTTGAAGAAACCTGGCGGGACGCGGCCCTTTATTTAATTTGTCGTCGCAGCAGCGGGCCGGATTTTTTGCCAAGATAACAAAATCAAAATGTTAATTAACAACGGCCTTTGCCCGTTTTCTTTCCGTTTGAAATTAAAGGAAAACATCCTTTCGGAAAAATCGTAATTAAATTATTTTTATCTGCCGCGCACAACAAACCCTTTCAGTGCCGGTTCCGTCGGTACGAAGCACAATTAGCGCGTAATTTAATATTAATAATTAAAAAGGGACCGGGTTCGCCGGCTTCGAGAGAAAAAAAAATCGTATTATCTCTCCGTTGTTCTTTGTGAAATCCGAGAAAGTCGCCGATGTCAATCCGGTATTTCAATATGCGCTCGAAATAGCGGCTACATTCCAAAGTGACCACTCCCCATCTAATAAAAGACGCCCGAAAAACCGTCAGCCCTTGTACGGTCGCAACCGCGACAAGCGGACGCAATACGGACTTTTATTTTTTATTCTTTTCCTTTTTTTCATTTCGAAGGAATCCCCGACATGTTTCCGGATTTGCATATTCACATTTATTATAAAAATTCTTTTCCAAACACTTTTACAAATTTAATTTTCTACATCTCCCATGTGAAATCGTTAAAAGAGAAAAACAGATTTCGGTTTATAGGTTAGAAATTCCAGTAGCCTAATCTGTACAAAGTTAGGCCTTTAAGCACATTACGGCCTAAGAGCATTTGGTCGGAGTTCAAAGCGCGCCCGGTATAAATCACCGGGTATTATAGATCTTATTTCTCGCTTTTTGTGTGTTCGGGCCGTCTTCGATTTTTTCCCCGCCGCGTCGCGCCGATTCGTGTAAAATGCAGTCAAAATACTGATAAATTATCGAGATTATCCATCCCCCGGCCCGAATAAGCCGCGCGCTCGAATCGGCTCTCTCTCTCTCGCGCCGCGTCCCGCGTCGTTGAGGTGCACTATGAATTATGCGAGTGGTGCCTCCACTTGTCGACCGGATATTCGGGGGATCAACGCGGGGGGCGTCACTGGATCTGTCAATTCGTAAACCCCAGATTTACGGCTATTTTATTCCGATCCTCAGACGAAAAACCGTTATTTATATATTTTTTTATCTCTTTCTCGATTTTTTTTTTTTTTTTAAGAAAAAATAGATTTTATTTGATTTTTCTTTTCTATTTAGATTGATTTTTAAATTATTTAACTGACTGTCCTTTTCTATTTAGATTGGTTTTTAAATTATTTAACTGACTGTATTAAATTTGTAGTGTTTAAAAAAAAATCTGCTGAAATGTATTTGGGTTTAATAATAAAGATAACAAACCACATTGTGTTGGATGTGAAATAAAAGTGTTTTTAAAACGGTTTACAACCGGTGGTTCGGCGTGGCAAAAGGGCCGTGTTGTTGGGTTGATCGTCGAGTTAGAGTCAGCGGCGTCGGTCGGGCGTCGATTAAACCCGTTCGGGGGTAAACGTAGGTGCGATATCCGGTGGGTAAACAGGCGTGCGGTCGACGCTGCAGGCGTCGTTCGCGAACGCATTTGCGCAAAATAATCCCCAAAAGCCGCGGAATCAATTGCAGCCCGACCAGAGTGTCTACACATCTATCAGCCGGCGGGGCGCCGCGGCGCCGCGCGTCGCAAATCCCATATCAATGCTCGCCGCCCGCCCTGCACGGAGAGCGCTAACAGGTTAGGTGTTAAACATATTAACCGAGCTTTCGGTTTTGCGGTCTCGCTCCGCGAGCTTTTACGGCCGCCCGGCGCGCTCGTCGCGACGCCGCCGGCGCCGACGCCCCCGAGCGCCAACTGGCCGACTGTAACGGCCGCGATTGCACCGTATCTGTTATTGAGGCTTTTGATTTAGCTGATTTCCCGAACATATCGCCGCGCGTCGATTTGCATACGCCGCGCCGCCTCCCCTTCCAAACCGAAAAACCGGGTAATAAATCGCGTCAAAGAGAAACGCGAATATCGCTTTCAATTTGTATTTTTGTTTCGATACGTGTTACACTATTGTTTCGAATTAGATTATTTTCTTTTTTACTTAACCGCCGGATTAAATTGACAATTGACCTTTTACCGGTTTAGTATGCGGGGTGTTTTTCGGAAAGCTCTCTCAAAAGACCTCGGTCGATCGATCACGGGGCGGAAGCGAGAAGGCGGAATGGCAATAAAACGGAAAAGGGCCTTATTCCGAAGGCGCGGGCGTCTCATTGATGGGCTTAAATGGCGCGTGAAGCGTCGGGGCGCCGAAATTTGTCTTCATTTGTTATTCATTGTATCTCCGCCTTGAGTATCGGGTTCGGTGCCGTTCAATTTCGTTAATTTTTAGCGCCAAGGATTGAAGTGGACGGGCGGGCAGTCCTCCGTCTATTTTCGGGAACGATTTCGCGCCAGAGTGACCCGTACAAGATCCAATAAGACGGTAATCCCGAGTCGGGACGCCCGGTAGGGCTTTGGGCGCACCGACTGATATATAGAGAGCGGGACGCGGAGTAAATTTGGAGGATATAAAGGGTTGGTTCGGTGCAGCGGCCGGTGGCTCAACTAATTAATTGGTTATAAGCGGACGGACGGCGGCGCGCCGTTTCGCTGTATTATTGGAGACTTAGCGCGGACACTCCGGGATCAATTTAACGATGTATTAAACGGGCTCTCGGATTACGGGGCACCCGGATAACTTAAGGACGAAATTAATTGATGGGACCGTGGAGCGGTGTTTTACGTAGAAAAGCTTCGATCCCGCATAAGATAGCCTACTAGTATACCTACCCGACCTATCCTTATACCGTATAATTCTCGACACGTCCAAACATAGTTTCGAAGTGGATAAGCGAAGAAGAGATTTGTCGTACGGTCGTAATAAATAATCAGGAAAATTAAAAGTGACCGTGCTCGGGCGGAATACTGAGGCGCGTTTCGAGCGTCGAAACGCGTTCCGGGAAAGGCGGCTCTCCTTATCGAAAAGCGAAAATCTACGCGTCGGATGATGTAGGGCCGGAGCCACCGGCCGGCCCGACCGCGTTCCGGGAAATCGCCGATCTCCTTTCGGATCGACCGAGCTAATTGAAACATTACCTACGCCGGTCACGTCGCGAAACTTATCATATTTTAAAACGGAGCCGCGATAAACCACGTCGAAGAACCGTAAATTCACGGAATTTACAAACGCGGACGGGGAGGACAGCGTTTGTCGTCCGTTCGTCGCGACGCCGAAAATAACAACCAGACCAATTTCACAGTCGATTGCTGTTGCTGAAGGAAAACGGCCATCGTCTTTTTCCGCGTCGTCGTTTTTTTCCCTCCCGGTCCTATCTGACCATTTATCTTGCGATCGCGCGGTCCTTGCGGCCAGTTTAAAGGGACGTCCGCCAAATTGGACCGTTTTAGGCGGGATCAATTTGTTTTGCATGTTTTTCTGCCTCGCAGTCGAACGTTCCCCTCGAAATTGGCCGAATTGGGGGAACGTATAACGCAGATTTTTCACGGGCGACGTCGCTTTTATATTTTTATACTAGAAACGTCTCGTCTTGATATATAATAAATTTCTCGTCGGACGGATACGACGACCGCTTGGAATGGTAATCGGATAAGTATCTAGGTTTCGAGTTATCACTTTATGCTCGGCGATAGATAGACGAGAACAATAGTGAACACCCGATACAGAAGCGCACGCCCGTCGGATAAAGGGTTTTATGTGTCCGCGTGCAACAAGTGACGGTTTGATTCCCTCCAATAATCGCGAAAAATCTCACAAAAGCATATAGTCTTTCGTCGAGGACCGTGAGGCAAACCGCAAAGTGCCGCGTTACTCGCAAAGTCTATTGTCTTTCGAATATCGTTTACGGCGCGACTTCCGCCGACAACGTCTTATAAGTTTAAGAGGACGCCGCCCGTCGTTTTCTTTGTCCCCGTTTTTTTTATTACGTAGGTACGTCGTCGTCGTCGCGGGTTTTAAGGATTCACGAGGCGAGGAAAAATTCAAACGCTCGATTCCCGGGATACATTTAAACTGTTATATTTCCGCGGGCTTTACGCCGCCGGGCCGGGGAACATGAATAAACCAAACTATCTTAAGCGGACGGGACCGGGTATATCTAAAGTGCTCAGGACCGCGAATTATTCAATGCCCTTCGCCGATACCGGGGTCACGTATGCCCCGAAATACGGCGCCTAAATAAAAAATTCCCCCCGGAAAGTTGAGCGGTAAAGGCAAAAAAAAGTGGATACGCCGAGCGAGGAGACTCGGCACTATCGTCGCCGTGGACATTTTTCTGACAGCCCAATTAAAAAAAAAGACGCGAACGAATTAAATTGCGAATTGCACTTCGGAGGTACCGCTCCGTGATGCGCCGCCGTCGCCGCCGCCGCGAAACGAGCAGCAGCTCGAAATTCAAAGCCTACTGATATAATTGCTCCCGGCTACGCGGAAAGGGTGAAGATCTCCCGGAGCTTTTTTCACCCCCGAGAGACGCCCAAAGAAAATTGGAAATTTAACGCGACTGCTTTAATTAATGCTGCCGGTTCCATCCCGCTTCTTTTTTTTTCGTAGTAACGATTTTCTTTTCGTACTTACCATATCTCTTCCTGAATAAGTATCGTATATTTTATTTAAAAAAATTCTAGAGTGTTATATATATATATATATATTTTTTTTTAATTAACAAGAGGAAATTTGACCATATTTAAATTTGTCATTTTGTAAATTTGTCATTTTGTAAACTTGTCATTTTGTAAATTTGTCATTTTGTAAATTTTAGTTAAAATTGCCTAATAATATAAAAGTTGTTACGATTGAAAATTTGAATAAATCTCTTCTTATGAAAATTAATTTTCCCTCGATTCGGAATCGAACGAAATTCGCCTTCGTGCGAATGCATATTCATTGTTATGTTAAAATAAGTAAATTACCGAACGAACCCGACGGCGAACGGCGCCGTCTCGCGACAGAAAAGCTAATTGTATGTATGTAAGCACGAGGTGTGTTTACGTTCGCGCTCGAATTCACCTCGAACTCTATTTAGCGACACTTCGATTGACGACAACGTTCCTCTCTGTACTAGTTTCTCTCCCCGCCTTCGATTCAATTCGCGTTTGTTACGGTAAACACGTTTATGGAAATTTCGATCGCTTGTAAATACAAAAATCGATTTACGTTACATCGAAAAACCATAAACCCACTTTCATTTTTACCCGTTCCTCATCTGACGGTTGGTTATTAATGCGAGTATCAGGAATATACTTGGGGAACGACCCGGTTTTAATACAAGCCATTAATTACATTCTGAGGACAGTCGACCAAGTAAATAATCGTCTTCATATTTATTAATTTTTTTTTATTTTATGAAAAATAATTTTTTTAAGAAAAATTTAAAAATAAGTAAAATGTAAGAATAATTTTTTTAAGAAAAAAAATATTTTTCAAAAAAGACCATCATGATAGACGGGCGGTATTCGGTATCAAATTGAAGGAAATTGAGGAAGACAACGACTATGATCATTAATAATCGAGATATCGCTGTTCGTAACGCCAGAAAACAAAAGACTATCATTTCTTTTCCCCCTCTCTACTTTGTTTTTTATTAAACATTTAATGTCTATAAAAGTGATTTTGTTTTATTTATTTTATTTATTTATTTTATTTATTTATTTATTTTATTTATTTGTTTGTTTTTTTCGTTTATTATAAAAATAATGTATCCGACTTGCGTTTAATAATAAATTTAAAATTAAAAAAAAAAAAATTAAGGTTAGATATCAGAATTTGCCAATGACATGAAACAAATGACCGAGGCGGGTTAATTGATGACCGGCTGGCCATATCTAGAGTGGTAAATCTCGTATGGCGGCGCGAAGAAGAAGAGTAGAGGAGGAAGAAGAGTAAGATGAAGACGAAGAATGAAATAGGTGGGAAGGAGAAAGAGAGAAATGGTGTGTGTGTGTATAGCGAGAGATATCAATGACAATAGGTCGGCGTAGTTACACGTTGTTGTTGATCCACTTGGGTGGTCGCGCGCATTAATGCACAATCGCGTTTTACGGCCGCCGAGGAGACTCGGGAATCAATAAAATTTAATAACTCGTCGGCTTCGGCGGCACCGCTCTTCGGAAAGCGACGAAGAAGAGAGAGATCCGAAAGAGATTTGCGCTAAAACCGAGAGATTAACGATTAATAAGTCTCGTCGTCGACGTCCTCCTCCTCGTCGCGGTCGCGTCCACCGGAAATAAAGCGCCGGACGGGCCAAGATTGATGCAAAAGTCGGAACCGGGTTCGTTAAGAATATATACGCTTACGAATTTACCCCGCTTCCGGATTTCGGCCCGTTTAGACCCGTTTCCGGTCGGAGGAAATGCTCGCCTGCTCCTGCGGCCGGATCTGCCCACTACAACAACGCGATCCGAGGCGAGCTTTTAACCCGGCCACTCAACCGACCCTCGCTCGCGATTTAAAAATTTAGATTTAAAATTCCGCTCGAAATCTGTCACCTAACGTCTTTATTACCCCCGCAGCTGTAACGCAAACGAGATCCCATCGCCGAAACCACACGTGATACATTATTCTTTCGCCAACGGAAAAATTGCCGAAATGTGACCGCGCGTCTATAAGAAGAAGAAGTAGTAGAGTCGTCTCGTTATAACGAGATGCGCGAGGGTGGGTTTTTTATTCAATCAAAAAAGAAATTAGAATACAAACGGGGTATTGTCGCGCGTTTATACAAAGGTTCATTTTTTTAACACCTATGCTACTCTTTTGGCGTCCGTAGGGCCACAATCGGTTATATATTAAAATAAATACGTCCGGGGCGAAGAAAGAAAGAAAGGTCCAATTTTAGATTACCCATTGTGTCGGGACGCCCACGCGGACCGCGTAGTGGGAAGAACACACGCCACACGGTGACAATAATCGTATTATCCCCCGGCCACATAATGCGATAAAATAAAATCAAACGAGAGACGAAGGAGAAGAGACGGGGAGTGAACGTGAATCTGTACATCTTTTGAATTGTATCATTTCTGAATCGTACATCTTTTCAATTGTAACATTTCTGAATCGTACACTGTTAAAAATTTTACGGAGATATTTAACTCTGCTGGTATAAGGTGAAATATTACCACGAAAAAATGTTAAATTTGACTAAATTCCGATAAGTAGTAACTCAATTCAGAGTGAAAATCATCTGTTTAAAAGTGGTACCAATACACTTCTACTTCGCCGAGATGAACTTAACAAATTTTAACTCTACGTGTTCGTTGAAATTAAAATACAAATATGTTAATTACATTTAATACGATTTTCACCCCTACATTATGTTGTTATAGTCACATGATCACATCACGTGACTCTTGCTCGACTCTTCTACATCGGTGATGGCGGTTAGCGATTATTTAGATTTAGACGAATGATCGTTGAGCATAAACAAATTGATTTGTTAGAAGTGTCTTACAGTACCTATTCTTACAAGGGAAATGTACGACTGGTATATACGTGTTAAGTATTCTGATCGGAAGAAGTGGGTGAAAATAAGTGGAAACCAATTATCTAAAGATTTAATGGATGTGGTCGGTAAGTACAGAATTATTTTGTTGTATTGTTAGTTAAGGAGTTTTTGGTAAACTATATATTGTTTATTAGATACATAGGTTTATTCGTTGAGCTTATGTTCAATAAAATTATTATTATTAATGCAAATTGTAAAGGTAAATTAAAAATTTTCGCCGATGCTGGTGCCAAGATACCGTGCGTCGCGTCGGTATGGTTTGGCGCCATCGCCACCATCAAAGACAAAAAATCGGCGACGTTTACGATTTCATTCGACGTATCATCGTGTATTCCAAGATAGATATAGCTTTCCTAATAAAAATTTTGTTTTTCTTTTTAGATTACATTAGATTTTCGATTAAAATTTAAATCTTTTGGAACAGTACGGGAAAACTTTCCAAAATGTATTGAAAAGTTTTGAATATATACAGATCTGAAACTCATAAGGAACCACCAAAAGGCAATAACAAATATAAAACTCTTGTGCGTCTTTTTTGATATCCTTTTTTTACAGATTGGGATAGTAACACAAATGCAATCTTGACGTTACTTCATTTACTACCACCAAAAGGAAGAAGAGGAGCAAAAAAGGAATCAATTGCTGATGCAAGTCATAAATTGATTATTTTTCATGATGGAGGTGAAAGTATGTTTCTATTAGCCACCAGTAAATCTAATATTATTGATATTTTAGTTAACCAAAAGTTTAGATGAGGCTTTACATGAAAAGAAAACAGATCAACCGTTTCTCATTGCTGACGGATCATCAATAATCTTGCTCAAATTTCATGGAAGAGAAAACAAAGAAAAATGAAATAATGGGTACACTTTAATAGAACGTGGTAAAGGTACGGCTGGTGTAATAAGTGATTATTTGTTTAATATATTTTTAAAAAATAAACATAACTGTTATTATTTCAATACGGTCCTGTCCAAAAACCTTTATAACCTAAGTACTGACCTGGATATGTAACTCTTTCTAGAATACTTTTAACTAAAATAATATAAAGTTTAACTACAAATAAAGAGTTCGACTTATCCCTTAAGGGGTTGTACCTAACACGCCTAAAGATATCTTTAACTACAAAAAGGAGTAAATTGTATTCGTACAAAGAGTTTAAAACATCCGAAAAATCTTGCATTAACAAACTATAATTAGTTAGAGCAACAAACTATAGGTAGTTAATTACCAATATTTTGGAATTACTTTCCTCCGATCTCTGTGTAAACCCTAACTACTTTTTAAAAGGAATTTCACTACATGTCACAAATTATATTAGTTAACTTTTTCACTACATATAAATTTGTCTCCGAAACGGATGGTCGCGTGGGAACTTCCAGATTTAGTTAAAATTGAGTTAAATTTAACTCCTTATTTTTAACAGTGTACATCTTTTGAATTGTATCATTTTTGAATTGTATTATTTTTGAATTGTAGTACTTTTGAATTGTAGTACTTTTGAATTGTATCATTTTTGAATTGTAGTATTTTTGAATTGTATCATTTTTGAATTATAGTACTTTTGAATTGTACCACTTTTAAATTGTACCACGCACCCTCTTCTTCCGTCTTCCATCTTTCCGAAAGACGAATCGATATATCGCGACTAAGTACGAGTCCGAAACCGTTCGGATTCGCGTAAAACGAGGTTTTCCCGGCGATTACGCCCCGAGACCGAACAACAATAGAGTTTCTCCTAATGCCGTGTTCACTTCCTCCCGTCGAGTACATACGTGGAATAGTACTATGATACGCGTCACGCCACGATCTCGATGAATTCTCCAGTTCCCACGACGTACCGTTTCAAAACTCTGCAATTGTCAACCTCTGTGTTTATTTTCCAATTTGTGTTCCGACCGTCTCTCTATGTAATCCCGGATCTAGTTTTCCCTCCCATCGGGAACATTTTCTCACGGACCTAATTATAAATCGCTCTATAATAAAAAAAAAATTTCCTCCTACTTTTTCAAATTTCAGTTAATTTCGAAAATATCAAAATATGATTGAATTTAACCCTCTGGTGGGCGCGTATGCGGCAGTTAGCCGCATTTGTTTCCCAAAATATTTCTAAGTTCACTGTGAAACCATTAAAAATCCTATTGCGGTGTAAAAGCCGCAACGCGCCCATTCGTGTAAGTTCGATAGGCGCGCCCACCGGAGGGTTAAAAAATTATTTTCTAATGAGATAAATCTTTCTTTTAAACTAACATAATAAGAATAACTATAAAAATTCATTTCTCTTAAATTTGTTGTAAAGCAATAGTAATTCCATTTTGAAAATCATTCTCGATAACAAACATTTTTAATTTATACGGTCTTAACCCTTAAACGCGACCGTTGATATCCGCATCGGCGATGATTCATTGATGACTTAATTTAGGCGTAGCCATAGCGACGCGTCGCATCTCTCTCTGGTCCCGATCGTCCTCTCGGACGGAGTCCGGGACGTCGCGGGATGAATATTCACAAGATATTAAACCCTCCGCGCGCTGCCTCTCTTCCTATCTATCTATATGGAGGAAAAGCCTCGTCGTCCGTTCATTTCCCATCTTTTTCGGTCTCACGTTTTTAGTCGACGTAAAAACCCCGGCGCAATTTTAATATTAGTTTTACGAAATGTGATTTTCGTTCGTTCTCGGGGTTTCGGTTTACTTGCATATTTTAAATAAAATTTTTTTACCCTTTTCGATAGATAACCGAGTTCAGATGAGATGAGTTGAGATGAGATGAGGGATAAAATGTATCTTTAAAAAAAGAGGGGGGTAAAAAGAAAGATATTTAAAAGATAATTCAATTAGCGTCCATCGAGGTATAGAGTTATACTAATAAAAAAGAAGGTCCCTAATTTAAATATGGAAATGGGGAATTTTCGACAGTCGAACGAAAAGAAGGGGAGAGGGCGGTATCGGACGTAATTCCCATAAAAATTCTAATATCAATTTCGGCGGAGAGAGCAATTTTCGATTAACGTTACTCCGGGCGAGCGCGGCTAATCGTTTTTAAACTTTTCTCTTAAGGCCCCGGGGCCGAAAAATTCCTCTCGGGGGTGAATTTTTATGCCACATAACCGAACCGGGGCGATTGGCGCTCAAAGACCCGTGTAATTGATAGGCTGTGTCCTTAAATTCCATCTTAATTCTCTTTCCGTTTCCTTTTTCCCGTTTCTTATCCTCCAAATAACCCATCTCAATTACGTTTTAGAAAAAAATTTAAAATCGCCAATCTATATACCTACCTATTTGGTTTCGGTTTTACGACATTAAAACCGACGCCGACGTTTTTATTCGCGGAATCGTAAAGGTAGAGAAAAGTCTCGATGCGAATTGCATCTCGTATTGAGTTATCTGTAGGATGACGGATCGGCACTTAAAATACCCTTTTAAAATTTTTTAGAGCCTATTTATAAGTTCCCCGTCGCGACGGTTATAAACCGCGATAAAGCCGGCAATTTGCAACTATTTACGAGCGTCGAAAGCCCGAAGCGTCTTCTTCGGGCGTCGATAAAAATTAAATAAAACGGTTGTAAAAATCGCGTCGTTTTTACTACTTACTATTTGGATCGGTTTTTATTATTATTTATTTATTTATTATTTATTTATTTTTATTTATTTATTTATTATTTATTTATTGATTTATTTTTATTTATTTCTTTATTTATTTTTAATTTTTTTTTTTGGAAGTAGACACGGTCGGTCAGTGTATTTCGAGCTTTCGAGTGGCTTGTTAAAAACTCGCGCATGAATGCTATCGGCCCTCTTCCTCCGAAAAAAAGGGGTTATCTCTCGAAACGATTGATGCGCGAGGTCGTTAGTCATCGAATCGAATGATGATATGAATTCAATGTGGAAAACCTAAAAAGTAATTTTTTCTATTGAAAGAAAAAAAAATATTTTTTAATTTTTTTAAATTTTCAATCTTAAAATGGGGATACATTGACACATCTTTAAAAATTATTTTTTTTCTCTCACTTTATTAATTATTATAATGCAACTATTGTATCCAATCTATTAAGAGGTATCTTATGAACCAATATTTAAAAGCTATTTTGGTAACTAGTTCTTAATTAAGAAGTAGTTACCCAAAACAGACAAATGGTACAATTGTCAATGTTGCCCTGACATATGGGTAACATTGACACAATAAAATATTATAATATATTGAAGTAGTAAGCAAGCAGCGCCTCTTTAAAAAAGGGCGCCGTAGGCGCCTAGCTCTTTTTTTAATAGTTTTTTTGGAAATCGCTTTCCGGACGATTCAATGGTTTTACGTCATTCTGCCGACCATTATCTTCACCTCCCCGACGATTTTGGGGAGTCCGTGACCGATTTCGGAAAAACGGCCCTGAAAATCGAACGACGTTGCGGTAGCCCTAATTGAAAGTAAAATTCTCGATCATCCGCCTGTCATTTTCGTTAATTTTCGAACGCACTTTTTGTCCAAAAAGCCACCGGCTCCGCGACTCTGCTTCCGGCTAACCTTCTGAACGGTTTTATAACGCAACGTTATATGCGAATCGGGGCTCCTTTGGACCCGAAACGGCCGATTTAAACCCAAAACGAAGTCCCCGTTTTCCGTCATTTTCGATTTGGGCCGATAAAACAGTTGGTTCAATTTTCATAAACGTTATTTATTATTCTAACCACGCTAATGCCACATGAAATGTCAAAACGATCAGTTTATTAATAATCATCAAATATTTAATTTATGCAGAGCAAAAATTCGAATAAATTTCCCTAAAAACTAATCAAATTCTTGAAAATATCACCAAAAATTTAAGTAAATTTGTAAAAATTCCACCAAAGCTACTAAAATTTTTAATAATTCCACCAAAAACTTATAAAATTTGTAAAAATTCCACCAAAGCTATAAAAATTTTTAACAATTCCACCAAACGTTTGCTGAATTTTTAAAAAATATACTAAAATTAAGATTAATTTCGTCAAGAATTGATTAGATTCTTAAAAATTTCACAAAAATAAAAAAGTAATAATAAAAATTCCACAAAATTTAGTTAAATTGAATATAATTTCACCAAAAATTATTAAATTTGGAGACAACTCTCCTAAAAACTTAATGAATTTTTTAAAAATTCCACCCAAAATCAATAAAATTGGTAAAAATTCCACGAAAAACTTACTATATTCGTAAAAATTCCACCAAAGTTACCAACATTTTTAACAATTCCACCAAAGCTACTAAAATTTTTAATAATTCCACCAAAAACTTATAAAATTTGTAAAAATTCCACCAAAAACTTATAAAATTTGTAAAAATTCCACCAAAGCTACTAAAATTTTTAATAATTCCACCAAAAACTTATAAAATTTGTAAAAATTCCACCAAAGCTATAAAAATTTTTAACAATTCCACCAAACATTTGCTGAATTTTTAAAAAATATACTAAAATTAAGATTAATTTCGTCAAGAATTGATTAGGTTCTTAAAAATTTCACAAAAATAAAAAAGTAATAATAAAAATTCCACAAAAGTTAGTTAAATTGAATATAATTTCACCAAAAATTATTAAATTTGGAGACAATTCTACTAAAAACTTGGTGAATTTTTTAAAAATTCCATCCAAAATCAATAGAATTGGTGAAAATTGGTAAAACTTACTATATTCGTAAAAATTCCACCAAAGTTACCAACATTTTTAACGATTCCACCAAAAACCTACTAAATTTTTTCAATTTTCCACCAAAGCTACAAAAATATTGAATAATTCCACCAAAAACTTTCTGATTTTTAAAAAATACCACCAAAAACTTATCAAATTCATAAAAATTCTACTAAAATTACCAATATTTTTAACTATTCCACCAGAAATGATTAAAGTTAATAAAAATTTCACCAAAGTTATCAACTTTTTAACAATTCCATCAAAAACATATTGAATTTTATAAAAATTCCATCAAAAATTAACAAAATTGGAAAAATTTCACTAAAAACTTACTAAATTCGTAAAAATTCCTTAAAAAAACACTGAATTTTTAAAAAATTCCACCGAAAATGATTAAAGTTAATAAAAATTTCACCAAAGTTAACAACTTTTTTAACAATTCCATCAAGAACATACTGAATTTTATAAAAATTCCACCAAAAATTAATAAATTTGGAAAAATTACACTAAAAACTTACTAAATTCGTAAAAATTCCATAAAAAACTGATTTTTTTTTTAATTCCATCAAAAATTAATAAAATTGGAAAAATTTCACTGAAAACTTACTAAATTCGTAAAAATTCCATAAAAAAACTGAATTTTTTTTTAAATTCCATCAAAAATTAATAAAATTGGAAAAATTTCACTAAAAACTTACTAAATTCGTAAAAATTCCATAAAGAAACTGAATTTTTTTAAAATTCCATCAAAAATTAATAAAATTGGAAAAATTTCACTAAAAACTTACTAAATTCGTAAAAATTCCATAAAAAAAACTGATTTTTTTAAAAATTCCATCAAAAATTAATAAAATTGGAAAAATTTCACTAAAAACTTACTAAATTCGTAAAAATTCCATAAAAAAACTGATTTTTTTTTAAATTCCATCAGAAATTAATAAAATTGGAAAAATTTCACTAAAAACTTACTAAATTCGTAAAAATTCCATAAAAAAACTGAATTTTTTTAAAATTCCATCAAAAATTAATAAATTTGGAAAAATTACACTAAAAACTTACTAAATTCGTAAAAATTCCATTAAAAAACTGAATTTTTTTAAAATTCCATCAAAAATTAATAAAATTGGAAAAATTTCACTAAGAACTTACTAAATTCGTAAAAATTCCATAGAAAACTGAATTTTTTTAAAATTCTATCAAAAATTAATAAAATTGGAAAAATTTCACTAAAAACTTACTAAGTTCGTAAAAATTCCATAAAAAAAACACTGAATTTTTTTAAAAATTCCATCAAAAATGAATAAAATTCGCAAAAGTTTTAGTGTTATCAAAATTTTTGATAATTCCACCAAAATATACTGATTTTTTTTAAATTCCACCAAAAATTAATACAATTTGCAAAAATTCCACCAAAAACTTACTAAATTCATAAGAATTTTACCAAAAACACTGAATTTTTTTTATTCCACCAAAGACTTGAAAAAGTTAGAAAAATCCTAAAAATTACACCGAAATTGTCAACATTTTTAACAATTCTACCAAAAACTTACCAATTTTTTTAAAAATTCCACCAAAATGTCCAAATTCTTTCAAAATTCCACCAAAAAGTCCAAATTCTTTTAAAATTCCACCAAAAATCAATCAAATTAGAAACAATTTCATTAAAAATTAACTAAAACCTTGAAGATTCCATCAAGAACTTAGTAAATTCATAAAAATTCCACCATAGTTACTAAATTTTTTAATAATTCTACCAAAAATAATGAATTTTTTTTTAAATTCCACCAAAAACTTGCTAAATTCGTAAAGCTTCCACCAAAGTTACCAAAATGTTGATCAATTCAACCAAAAACAATAAATTTTTTTAAAAAAATACTAAAAATAAAACTAAACTAGTATATTTTTAAATTTTTTTAAATTTTCAATCTTACCAATTTTTCGATTTCACTAGGTCTTCACCGATTATAATGAAAGTCGATTAGTAGTATTCAGCGATTCGCCAGTAAATTGTAAATTAGTTCGAAGCCGCCCCTCGTTGAGTCACCGCGAACCAACGTCCACATTTCACATATTATTTCAAATCAGTTTATCTATTCGTGTTTCATTATCAAATTTTTTTTGAATGTCAAAATTAAAATCTCGTTTTATATAAAATTTTTAAAAAAATTGACATAGAATAGTTGTACATAGTGTTTGGTTTTAAGGCGACGATATAATGAGAAAACGATTAAACGGTCCGGAACGATTAGTTTCCGGAAACAAACTGACGCACTTAACGGAGGCGGTTGTTGCGGCGAGGGAGGAGAAAAAATTAATGTCCCCGTATAAATATGTTCCGCGGCAATAAATACTAGCGCAGATGCGCCAAACTGAACGGATATATAAGTGGGATATACGGCGATGGGCCGGCGATTTCCACCGCATTACTAATAATAACCGTTCCCTAATAATGTTTCCGCGTGATTTACGATCTCGGGACGTGGTTAATCTACGGTATTATTGCCGTGTAATTTATTTATAGAATATACAAGATATTTCGTATTTACACTTGATAGTTTGTTATTAATATCGATTTGCATTAAATCATTTTAGAAAATTTAGTAAAACTTGGAAATAAAAAATCAAAATTAAATCTTTGTATCTATGTGGATAAAGTAATAGTAATTAGATTTTATACTATATGATAACGGTGGTCAAACGGCGGTTCGCGAGCCACATGCGGCTCTTTTAGAGTTTGAGTGCGGCTCAATTAAAAAATGTCATCAATAATACTTTCTACTAGGTTTTGAATGACTAACAACATTTGTTTCCTATACTGAAAGGGAATCAGGAAGTATAATTCACTGGATCTCCTTTTTTTTGGAGGGCGAATTTCCGATGAGACTCAAAAAAATGGCCAAATGGCGTTTTATTCCGGCTCAATTACAAAAGTTTCATAAATTTTGAAGAGTGAATTTTCCGATGTGGCTCTTCAAAATTTTCGATTTTGCAATGTGGCTCTAAGTACTACCAAGCGTGACCATGTACAGAGTGTTTAAAAAATACGTTCGAATATTTGGCCCACTTATAGATCTCATCAGTACAAACAAAAAAGTCAAAATAAACATAAGTCCAAAAATCAGCCGTTTCCTAATTACAGCCTGTTTTTCAAATTAAAATAATTTACACTCAGTAGGAGTGATTCGCGTATTTATGAAGTCATCCATGGAAATAACAAAACAAATTTTGTTCGTTTCTGTTAGTGTAGTTGCCACATTTGTTGTAATTATTGTGTGTCCGTTATTGTCAGTGTTTATTGAAGTAGTTGTTGCTGTAACCCATTGTTGAAATTTTCGAATATGCCTTATACCAACGCAGAAATGGCAGACATGCATTTTATGTATGGCAAAGCCGATGGAAATGCTTGTGAGGCACGTCGCCTTTATGCCGAAGCATTCCCAAACCGGGTACTTCCGTGTGACAAACTTTTTACAAATTTACATCAACGTTTATCCGAAGTTGGATCGTTTAAATCAAGGAACGGTGATGGTGGTCGGCCTAGATCAGTTTGTACTCCCGACGCAGAACTTAACATTTTAAGACGAATTGAAGAAAATCCTGGTACTAGTACTAGAAGACTCTCTACTGAAACAAATATTAATTTTTCCCTAATTTGGAGAATTTTACGGGAGCAGCAATTGCACCCATACCATATTCAAAGGGTACAGGCTCTAGCTGTGCCTGATTATGCCGCACGACTGGTGTTTTGTCGAAGCGTGTTGACAAAAGTCGCGGAGAACCCAAATTTTGTTACGAAAATTTTATTTACAGACGAAGCTGGTTTCACGAGAAATGGCATTTTTAATTTTCATAATAGCCATGTTTGGGCCGACGAAAATCCGCATGCCGTTGTTGAATCGAATCATCAACACCGATTTGCAATCAACGTTTGGCTTGGTGTGTTAGGAGACCATCTGATAGGACCTTGTTTCCTGCCTAACCGTTTGACTAGTCAATTAATTGTACCTTGACTTTTTGCGGAATACATTACCACTGCTGTTAGAAGATGTGCCCCTCAACCACAGAATTAATATGTGGTTGATGCACGATGGAGCTCCTGCGCATTACGGAGTCTTGGTCAGAAATTATCTAAACGAAAATTACAATGGCAGGTGGATAGGGCGAGGAGGTCCAATTGCATGGTCCCCTAGATCTCCCGACCTCACTCCACTCGATTTTTGCATTTGGGGGTATTTAAAAACATTAGTTTATTCAAGTCCTGTGAATAATTTAGATGAGTTGCGAGAACGAATTGAACATGCCTGCCAGACTGTTCGTATAAATCCGGGACTCTTTGAGAGAGTGCGGCGTTCACTTTTACGGAGATGTGAAATGTGTATACAAATGGAAGGAGGACATTTTGAACATCTTCTTTAAGAATCATTAATTTGTAATAATTAAAATATATTTATATGGATATTTGAGTGTAAATTATTTTAATTTGAAAAACAGGCTGTAATTAGGAAACGGCTGATTTTTGGACTTATGTTTATTTTGACATTTTTGTTTGTACTGATGAGATCTATAAGCGGGCCAAATATTCGAACGTATTTTTTAAACACCCTGTATGAGAACGTATTTAGTCTCCAGCGATAACTACTGCCAGCCTTGCGCCGTTGATGCAAAGCATTTCTGATCGGAGTATTCAACAGACTAAGTGTTAAATTTGAAATAAATCAAGGAAAAAAATATGTAGGGAAAATTAAAATTGTATGGAAAAAAATTTTCTTGTTTGATGGGGTTTAAAAGTTTAAACATAAAATTTGATGAAATATAACGGTGACCGTGTTATGTCTAGCAACCGTTTTAAGGGAGGTAATTGGCGGTAATGGGGGGTCGGTCGCGAAGAGCGTGCCCGCGCGAAATTGGGCCTATAATATCGGCGTGATTAACAATAACAGCCGCCGGCCGCCAATTTATAGAGAACCACCTGTCTAACTGTAATTAACAAACCGTAATTAAACTAGGTGATGTTGATGCGGCGGCGGCGGCGGCGTCGACGGCTCGACCAGACCCGCAGTTGTTGATTTTACCGATAACGCGCGAGGGAAAATATTATCCCGCTCGACCCGACCGCGGTTGTAACCAACCGCAAACTCGAAATTCTTCTGTACTTTGATTTTTATTAATTGGGCTTAATAAATTTTATTAATTATACTTAATACATTTCGGTATTAAGTATACCAAGTATTAAAAATAATATGGGGGTTAAATGTTAAATGTTATCTCGTTCTACTCAACCGAGGTTTTTAATCAACCCCAAACTCAAAATTCTTCTATACTTTGATTTTTATTAGTTGGACTATTACAAATTTTCGTATTACTAGTTTAGTCTTATTTTTTGTATTTTTCTAAAAAAAATTTATTGTTTTTGGTGGAATTGATCAACATTTTGGTAACTTTGGTGGAAGCTTTACGAATTTAGAAAGATTTTGGTGGAATTAAAAAAAAAAATTGGTAAATGTTTGGTGGAATTTTTACAAATTTTGTAAGTTTTTTGGTGGAATTTTTAAAAAATTCATTATTTTTGGTAGAATTATTAAAAATGTTGGTAACTTTAAATTTTTACGAATATAGTAAGTTTATCGTGGAATTTTTACCAATTTTATTGATTTTGGGTGGAATTTTTAAAAAATTCAGTAAGTTTTTAGTAGAATTGTCTCCAAATTTAATAATTTTTGGTGAAATTATATTTAATTTAACTTACTTTTGTGGAATTTTTATTATTACTTTTTTATTTTTGTGAAATTTTTAAGAATCTAGTCAATTCTTGACGAAATTAATCTTAATTTTACTATAGTTTTTAAAAATTCAGTTTTTGGTGGAATTGTTAAAAATTTTGATAGCTTTGGTGGAATTTTTACAAATTTTATAAGTTTTTGGTGGAATTACAAAAAATTTTAGTACCTTTGGTGGAATTTTTACAAATTTACTTAAATTTTTGGTGATATTTTCAAGAATTTAATTAGTTTTTAGTGAAATTTATTCGAATTTCTGCTTTGCATAAATTCAATATTTGATGATTATTAATAAACCGATCGTTTTGACATTTCATGTGGCATTAGCCTGGTTAGAATAATAAATAACGTTTATGAAAATTGAATCAACTGTTTTATCGGCCCAAATCGAAAATGACGGAAAATGGGGACTTCGTTTAGGGCTTAAATCGGCCGTTTCGGGTCCAAAGGAGCCCCGATTCGCATATAACGTTGCGTTATAAAGTCGTTCAGAAGGTTAGTCGGAAGCAGAGTCGCGGAGCCGGTGGCTTTTTGGGCAAAAAGTGCGTTCGAAAATTAACGAAAATGACAGGCGGACGATCGAGAATTTTAATGTCAATTAGGGCTACCGCAACGTCGTTCGATTTTCAGGGCCGTTTTTCCGAAATCGGTCAGGAACCCCCCAAAATCGTCAAGGAGGTGAAGATAATGGTCAGCAGAATGACGTAAAACCATTGAATCGTCCGGAAAGCGATTTCAAAAAAAACTATTAAAAAAAGAGCTAGGCGCCTGCGGCGCCCTCTTTTAAAGAGGCGCTGCTTGCTTACTGCTTTAATATATTAAATGCAATAAATATTATATGCTGACCGTTCACAAATCAATGTAGGGTGTTTGAATTTGGCGCGCTTGGCGAAGTATTAAAAATAAGAAGGAGGTGAATAAACCTTGTTATTCTTAGGGTTCGATGGGGTCTCGGTTTTTAAGTTCCCGAAGCTCACTTAATGACAATATTAAAAATGGCGGTCGACGGGGGCCCCCTCGCAGCGGGGCGTCGCCGCCCAAGTCGAAATACAGTAGCGCCAACAATAGAGAGCTATTAGTTCGTGCCAGTATAAGTAATGTAATATTGTCGTACGCCGGGACGCAGGTATTTGTTAGGCTGCGCCGGGCGGCCGCGAGGGGGCGCCTACGATCCGCGGCTAACAAATATGAGCGCGCGCGCATAATGTCTTGCGTATGGTAATGCCGCTAAACGATTTAAAACGGGGGGGACGCCGTCGAGAACCGGACATTTGTCTCTTCTCTTTTCGCCGTTGTACCGGTCTTCCACGTAACCCCCTCTAATATTTATTTTAAAAAGAAAAATTTTCATTCATTTCGAGTATTTTTCGATATTTTTGATTATAATTGGAGTTGTTTTTTTGGGGGGAGGAAGTAAGTACGGTACCTAAATAAACTTGAGTTAAAGGAATTAATTCATTTTTGCGTCTGGCGGATATAAAACTATTCCTGTCCGTTCGAGTCGGTGACGCCCGGGGTTAATAAGGCGCCGTTTTCGTTCGGAAAACGGCCGACGCTGTCCGCCGCTGACTAATGGGGGGCCGTGAGCCGCTCGTAAAGTCGCCTTAATGGGTTGTATTTCACGGCGCGATTGTTATTAATCCGTAACTCAGTTTGAAATTTTCGAACCGAAATAGGCGTCGGTCGTCATCTCATCATTTTCTTTGATATCATCCTCTTCACTTCTCTACGTCTTCCTAGAAGAGTCTTCTTTTTCATTTTCTTATTTTTCTTTATCATCTTCTTATTTTTTTTATCATCTTCTTATTTTTCTTTATCATCTTCTTATTTTTTTTTTATCATCTTCTTATTTTCCTTTTCATCTAAATTGGCGAAGACCCGACTCGAATCCGAACTGAAGTGTGTGGGGATCGGTCGGCCCTCTCTCCCCTTTGACAAAGACATATGGGGCGGCCCGAGAGGCGCCCCCGCGGCGCGGCGCCCCAACGCAATCCAATATGAAATAGTGCCACTAAGAAGTATCGAAATATAGCGGGAATTTATCACAATTGTCGATAGCAGTGACAGTAATACACCCGGCGAAAGATATTGATGTGGTGTTCGAGCATATGTGGAGCTTTTTCCGCCTCCGTTATGGGAGTCTCGCACGAGCGGTCGTTATTCTTCCCGTTTTTACTCCGGAAAAACGACCACAGACGTATTTCTACTTCTGCTATTTAGAAGAGGCGAGAACGAATATAAAAGGAACGAATATAAACATTTTTTTTTGTTAGACCGATTTCTTACTCTTTGAAACTTTTTATTTTTATTATAATTTAAAAATAAAAAACCAAAATACTTTTTATTAAATATTAAAATTTTATTATTTTTACAATTTAAAATATTATTCAATAGAAAATTGTATTCTATACAAATCAAAAAACGGTCGTTGTAAATTTGTTCGAATGGTTTGAAAAGACAGGAAATAAAAGATTATCATTTCTTTAAGGTTCCCAAATCGGAATAGGTTAGGTAAAAAGATTCTAACCGTACATCCCTTTTAAAAAATTGAAAATTACCCCGTGGATGCGAATAGGTAACCTCCCGGGGAGACATTGTAACTTGTCCCTTTTTGAAAAATTAATCGATGATCGATGTAACCGCGAATTACGGAGCGTTAGTAAGCTAGTTTTTACCTTTTCTCGTATTATATACGATTTCCTTTCCGGATCGACCGCAAATCGATTTATAATTCGATATTAATAACTCGTCATTATATCGGGACCGATTTTATCGCCTCGCCGCGGGTCGAGAGGCGCTTTTTTAATCAAGATACATCGAAATCCGTGTATTTACATCGGGCCCCCGGTGCCCGACGGCTGCAGGTGGTCCTCCCGGACGGGATCTGCCACTCCGCACGTCAGTTCTTCGGCCCCACGACGTCCGTTGGCTAATAATTACCCGCCACGATACGCCTAATTATACCGTGAACCCTTCGCCGTCCGTTTAAACGATTTTTAATTGGTTCTGGAATTTCTTATTTTTTAAATATCGAAATTTGTGTTAAATTCGAATCCTCCTTCTGCGAAATCCTCGACGTCCTTGTATCGGAACTGATTAAATTCGGTAGCGAACTGAACAAGGCAAATACGCGGGGAGGCGTGCGATTCTTAGCGTATGCAAATGTGGGGCGAAACACGACGACGACGACGATGGGGGAAACGGGGGGATGGTGGTGAAAACGGTCCTCGTTCGATAAACAGGGGCGTCCCGTTACAAAGGTACTGTTTGCATTTGATTACCGATACGGAATCGGGTTATGCCGGGATCTCGCGAGAGGGGGCCCCTCCCGTTTTTAATCAGGAAACGTCGCAATTAGGCGGGTTTCCTACTTACGAGAAACGCCGCGCGCCCACCACTTCCCGTGCGTATTTAATACGACCGGCCGGTCGTCTTGTTTAATTCTTAAATGTATCTGATATCAACCCGAATTACGACGAACGAGCGAGCGAGCTCCCGACCGGCGAATTATCAATTTACGCCAAGTGGCGGCGAGTCATCGTTTTAAATCGACGTTATTTACATTTTCTAGAACAGTTGGAGGTACAAATAATCAACTTGTAAATTTAAGTTACTATGTTCTAGATCAGTGTTTCCCAACGTGGGGCGTAGGCTCCACAGGGGGGCAATTTGATTGTTAAGGGGGGCAATTTCGGATTTTGAAGATGTGTTAAAAAAAATTTTGTTAGTCCGTTTTGTAAAAAATTTGCTATTGACTTCTTCGTAAAAGGCATCAGAAAAGATTGTTATAAGAACAATCCCATAAGAAATTATTAGTTTTAAACCGTGTGACCTTTTTTTTTTTTTGGGCGCATCGATGTGTCCTATGACATACTTTTCCCATGACGTAAATACCCAAATCAACATATTTTTTCTTGGTGGGGCCTCGCGGAACCTTAGGGGGGACATAGCAATATTACGAAACCTAACATGGGGCATGGCAGAAAAAAGGTTGGGAAACACTGTTCTAGATACAGTTTTAATTTTAAAAAACAATCAATTTTCTTAAGTTAGGATAAAAATCCTCTTTGGGATTTTTTGAAATCGATCGATTTTTTTGAGGTTGAGTTGGATGAAAATCGTTCAAGTCTTTAGGAACATGAGTTGACAAGAAGGCAAAAAAAGGGTTTTTTATTTTTTATCTTTGATCTGTTCGAAGCTACCGTGGTACGCGTTCGCATTATGCCCTCGAACCTCAGAGCTTATCTTCCTCCGCGCCTCCGGATTTTCCATTCAGATATTCAAATCAAAGGGTTAGGCCTCAATTGGGGGCCCCCGCCGAAAAGTTCCGCATAATGCGCCCGGCGACATGAATATGAATAAACTTCGAATCTTATTGATGGTTTAAATGCAGGTGTACGTTCCTTTATCCTCGTCCACCTCGTCCTCCTCCTCCACCTCCGGGTCTTTTTCCTCCTCCGCTCGGTCCCGATCGAACATTAGCTTCTGCTCTAATCTCCGGGCCGCTCGGAGGCATTCATTATTAATAAATGAATGCCGGGACGCTGGTTTTTTGTCCCAACCGCGCGGCCACAGATGTCACTGAACGATATTCAAATGCGAGGAGGCCGGGGGAGCGTCGGAGGGGGCGGAAACCGCGCACAAAGAACCGACGACGACGGCGACGACGATTTGAGCGTTTTCGATCGTCGTCGCTTTTTATTTTCATTTCGGACCCGGCGTTTTCGAGTTAATTAACGAAGATTGCCGCCGACGAAGGCAGACGCCAGCTGTCAATGCGGTGACGTCACATCCTGTCGATGATCCCCTCATTGACGCCTCCTTCTCGGCCGCGACCATATTGAAAGATTATCCTTTTTTATTGTTTTAAACGCGCCCGATTACCGCCAATTGTCGCCCGTCTGCGACGGTGGGCGTCGCAGACACAATAGCCGGAGAGACCATCATCCGTCGCTCGGTGGCGACGACGACGACGACGTCCGCGAAGAATCATTAATATTTCATTCCTATTATCATTTTTTAAAACTATACCAAACACTTATCCTTGACATCGAATTTTATTTTTAATTTTTATTCGAGGTTGGATAATTTTTTTAAAAAATCTATCCCTAACACGTTACAATGTAACGTGAAAAATTCGATTTATTATGATTTTTAATTATTATAAATACCGGCCGAATAAAGAAGAGAGACGGTCGTTTGTAGGTATAATTAGGCGAGAATTTCGATTTGGTTTCGACCGGTGCGGTGCCTCGGTTGCCCGAAAAATCGGAATGCCAGGTCTTGGAATAAGTCTCCGCCTCTCTCTTCTTTCTCTCTGTGGGAACTATTCGGGTTCACGACAGATTTGACACGTTACGGGACGGGGCGTCGTCTCCGTGGGGCGAGCGATCCACATCAAATATCGCGCCGGTTCATTTCAAGGCGATGGCAAAAAGAGGATCCGTCCGGGCATCGTAGGGCCGGGGCAGATTTATAAATTAAACCTTCAGTTTCGTTACCGTCCGGCGGCGTATCAATATCAGATTTGAGTGACGCGCGGCGGACGCAACGTTGTTATTATTAGTCGCGCGGAGAGTCCGGTCCTGCTCTTTCCTCGGTGTTCATCGAGGACGGGGTAATACATATTTATTAAGAATTTGACGCCGCGTCCGACAGACACTTTTTTATTCTTTCAAACTTTGTATATATATTCATTAAAAAATATTAATTTTATTGAGGCGAGATATTACAAAAAATAAAAAAAATAGAGTTATGGAAGTTATGGTTGTTATAGTAGTAAATTCCGAGAAAATGAAAATTATTAACGAGCGTTTTGATTTGGCCTGGGCAAAACACTATTAGCTATTTGCGGACGTAGAGACGGCGGCGCGTCTTAATTACGCGGTTGATGTACGGGACGCGAGGACAGGTGCGGCCCCGCTAATTCTGACAATTGTAAATTCGCGTGATGCATCATCGACAACGACGCTACATATACCCGCTATTTTCGACATTTGGCAATCGCCGATCTCTTGAACTCGGTCCAACGACTCCCGACTCTCTATATAATATCCCCGGTCGTCGGAATGACTCACCTTCGACCGAACCGAACCGAAACCGGGCGTTGTTCGCCTCTCCTTTTGTTGATTTTCGATTATTTTTAACGAAACTTTTGTTTCTCTCGACACTTCCCGGGACGATAATGACGACCGCGTTCTTGGATCATATTCAAAAATAATAAATAAAAATAAAAAAAAAATTCGGTCGGGTTAAGTATTGGCATTTTTTTGTAGTTGGTATATTTGCGGTTTTGAAATGAGGCGAAATATGTGTAGGTACGTTCTCAATCTATAAACAGATCGCAAAATATGAGAGATCGTCCCGAAAATAAACGCCCGCGTCGATGTAGCGTGATTTGTTCAAGTCGTTGCCAAATCGGTGCAACATTGTCAACGCGTAATAACGAATTGCATAAAAAAAAAATTCAAATCGATTTTCTATTAATTTTTTGATTTAATTTTGAAATTATAGACAAATTTTTTAGTTGGGTCTTTTATATTTTTGGGAAATTCTATTATTAAACCTTTACTTATTGTTAGAAAAAGAAATTGAATAAAAGAAAATAAAAATTAGCTACTACTTCGTTTCCGATGTAAATCGCTTGGGTTTTTATCGACGATACCGATCGGATACTACGTATTGTCCTGTTTTGTACCGAGCCAATAAATAAATTAATATTTCATTGGGTCGTGCCCGGGCAATTTTTCAAACATACAATACTTCATTTGAATATCGGATAAAGGAGCTACCGAACGCGCCGTTTTCCTTACCGGGATCGTTTTCTTTATTTTGTATTTTTTTTTTTTTGTTTTTGAGGATTTTTATTTTTATTTCGGTCGGTCGCGCGCGCATTTATTGTTTATTATTTCGCCCGATCGATCGTATCGGGGTCCTCGGCGACCACTCTTCGTGACGATTTCGTACGAATCGACCGGCGACATCTTCTTCGGACGTCACGACCCGTCGTAAACTCCTTCGCGTATTAACATACCCGACCCCGGAAAAGTTTTCCCGGCGATAAAACGGAACCTCCAATCTCGGCCGGGTAGCTAGCGCTAAAGTGGCGCGGCGCGGCGCGGCGGTCCGGGCAAACACCAAAAAAGCCGGATTAAATCGCTATCAGGTGTGTACAAGGATTAAATTCGGGGAGGAGAACCTAAAGGTTCTCTTCTCTTCCCCCGGAATAAATCCGTTACCGCGCCCCGGTGTTTGTCTAAGAACGGCTGCCGCGCTTAAGAACACTAATTATCAAAGTTAGAAACTGTATTAAGATTATGCGCGAAGGTGAGGTATTAAATATTGTCAATTTAGCAATTCCCGGATCTCGCCTGTTATTATAGATAATGGCACGCTAAATTGGTTGACTTTGGGCGCAGACGGTTTGTTTTAGAGCGCCGCGCCGCGCCGCGCCGCTTCCTCGTCTACCGGATTATTTGACAGGTGTCTGTGCTTTCCGAGCTTTCAGCTTAGTAGGTACGACTAAAGTTTTTAATCGCCGATTTAAATAATATAATCGATCTTTTCCCCCCTTACGAGACCCATCTCCGACGTGGTTTACGGAATTTTGAATCCCACGTCCTTCTTCTTAACGAGGATTTACTGTCTCCGCCGTCCTTAAACGTAGATATTCCGCGAAACAATCGTCGTATTTCGCAATTATCGGGCGTCGTCGTCGTCGTCGCAGATCGATGCCCGTAGCAGCCGTCGACGACATCGTCGTCGCCGGGGGGCGTCGCGAGGGCCGGAACGGTCCGACCCCCGAGGAAATGAAGCAACAAACTTACAAATGGCCCGAAACGCATTAAACAGCGTGCGGTCGATCTCGCGAGATCCCGGTTTTCGCTCTCTCCTCCGAAGGAGGAGATGCGACGAGCGTATTGTCTATAAATATCCATAAATCCCGCTTCTAGAACTGATGTCGAAAAACAAACAAACAGATAAAGTTCCCCTCTCTCTTCGTTAAGAGAGAGGGACCCTTATTACGGCTTTAATACGGGGATAATTCTTATAACTAGTTTCGGAATGTTATGTATCTTGATATCTCTACGAAGGTTATTAATAGCTAGATGCTCTCGGGAAAGTCAAATAAAGACACTCGGGATGGAGAAGGGGATTATTAACTATTACTCGTCCTTTTGATAATAAGATATAGTGTATATTGAAAGATTGATTTTACAAGATTAATTTTTTTATATAATAATTTTTTTTAGATAATAATTTTTTTTTGGAAGGTGAACGAAATTTTCCTTTTTAACACTAGGAATTTATTGAGCTATAGTCAGAAATAAATTTATTCAAAAGGTGAAAAGAACAATGATTTAGAAATTATAGCTCAGAATGATGACTTTTTAGAATTGCTCAAATTTTTGTAGGATTATTTTAGATTCGGTCAAAAAATCTACGTTCTGTTTATGATTCATTTTTAATTTTTTTTAAGTAACAATTTGGTAAGTTTTTGGTAAAATTGTTAAAAATGTTGACAATTTTGGTGTAATTTTTAGGATTTTTCTAAGTTTTTGGTGGAATAAAAAAAAATCAGTAAGTTTTGGGTGTAGTTGTTAAATATTTTAATAGCTTTGGTGGAATTTTTGCGAATTTTATTCATTTCTGGTGGAATTTAAAAAAAATTCAGTGTTTTTGGTAAAATTCTTATGAATTTAGTAAGTTTTTGATGGAATTTTTAAAAAATTCAGTATGTTTTTGGTGGAATTATCAAAAAATTTTGATAACATTGGTGGAATATTTGCGAATTTTATTCATTTCTAGTGTTTTTTTTGAATTTTGTTGGTTTGGAAGTTTTTGGTGGAATTTTGACAAATTGTATTAATTTTGGTGGAATTTTTAAAAAATTCAGTATATTTTTGGTGGAATTATCAAATATTTTGATAATATTGGTGGAATTCTTGCGAATTTTATTCATTTTTGATGGAATTTTTAAAAAATTCAGTGTTTTTTTATGGAATTTTTACGAATTTAGTAAGTTTTTAGTGAAATTTTTCCAATTTTATTAATTTTTGGCGGAATTTTTATAAAATTCAGTATGTTTTTGATGGAATTGTTAAAAATGTAGATAACTTTGGTGGAATTTTTATTAACTTTAATCATTTTTGGTGGAATTGTTAAAAATATTGGTAATTTTAGTAGAATTTTTATGAATTTGGTAAGTTTTTGGTGGTATTTTTTAAAAATCAGTAAGTTTCTGGTGGAATTAATCAACATTTTTGTAGCTTTGGTGGAAAATTGCAAAAATTTAGTAGGTTTTTGGTGGAATTTTTACAAATTCTGTAAGTATTTTGATGGAATTTTAAGGAAATTCATTATCTTTGGTAGAATTATAAAGAATTTTAGTAACTTTGGTGGAATTTTTATGAATCTACTAAGTTTTTGATGGAATTTTCAAGGTTTTAGTTAATTTTTAATGAAATTGTTTCTAATTTGATTGATTTTTGGTGGAATTTTAAAAGAATTTGGACATTTTGGTGGAATTTTTAAAAAATTTGGTAAGTTTTTGGTAGAATTGTTAAAAATGTTGACAATTTCGGTGTAATTTTTAGGATTTTTCTAAGTTTTTGGTGGAATAAAAAAAATCAGTAAGTTTTGGGTGTAGTTGTTAAATGTTTTAATAGCTTTGGTGGAATTTTTGCGAATTTTATTCATCTCTGGTGGAATTTAAAAAAAATTCAGTGTTTTTAGTAAAATTCTTATGAATTTAGTAAGTTTTTGATGGAATTTTTAAAAAATGCAGTATGTTTTTGGTGGAATTATCAAAAATTTTGATAACATTGGTGGAATTTTTGCGAATTTTATTCATTTCTAGTGGAATAAAAAAAATCAGTGTTTTTGGTAAAATTCTTATGAATTTAGTAAGTTTTTGGTGGAATTTTGACAAATTGTATTAATTTTGGTGGAATTTTTAAAAAATTCAGTATATTTTTGGTGGAATTATCAAATATTTTGATAATATTGGTGGAATTTTTGCGAATTTTATTCATTTTTGATGGAATTTTTAAAAAATTCAGTGTTTTTTTATGGAATTTTTACGAATTTAGTAAGTTTTTAGTGAAAATTTTCCAATTTTATTAATTTTTGGCGGAATTTGTATAAAATTCAGTATGTTTTTGATGGAATTGTTAAAAATGTAGATAACTTTGGTGGAATTTTTATTAACTTTAATCATTTTTGGTGGAATTGTTAAAAATATTGGTAATTTTAGTAGAATTTTTATGAATTTGGTAAGTTTTTGGTGGAATAAAAAAAAATCAGTAAGTTTTGGGTGTAGTTGTTAAATATTTTAATAGCTTTGATGGAATTTTTGCGAATTTTATTCATTTCTGGTGGAATTAAAAAAAATTCAGTGTTTCTGGTAAAATTCTTATGAATTTAGTAAGTTTTTGATGGAATTTTTTAAAAATTCAGTATGTTTTTGGTGGAATTATCAAAAATTTTGATAACATTGGTGGAATTTTTGCGAATTTTATTCATTTCTAGTGGAATAAAAGAAATCAGTGTTTTTGGTAAAATTCTTATGAATTTAGTAAGTTTTTGGTGGAATTTTGACAAATTGTATTAATTTTGGTGGAATTTTTAAAAAATCCAGTATATTTTTGGTGGAATTATCAAATATTTTGATAATATTGGTGGAATTTTGCGAATTTTATTCATTTTTGATGGAATTTTTAAAAAATTCAGTGTTTTTTTATGGAATTTTTACGAATTTAGTAAGTTTTTGGTGAAATTTTTCCAATTTTATTAATTTTTGGCGGAATCTTTATAAAATTCAGTATGTTTTTGATGGAACTGTTAAAAATATAGATAACTTTGGTGGAATTTTTATTAACTTTAATCATTTTTAGTGGAATTGTTAAAAATATTGGTAATTTTAGTAGAATTTTTATGAATTTGGTAAGTTTTTGGTGGTATTTTTTAAAAATCAGTAAGTTTCTGGTGGAATTATTCAACATTTTTGTAGCTTTGGTGGAAAATTGAAAAAATGTAGTACGTTTTTGGTGGAATTGTTAAAAATGTTGGTAACTTTGGTGGAATTTTTACGAATATAGTAAGTTTTTTTTAATTTTTACCAATTTTATTGATTTTGGGTGGAATTTTTAAAAAAATCACTAAGTTTTTAGTAGAATTGTCTCCAAATTTAATAATTTTTGGTGAAATTATATTCAATTTAACTAAATTTTGTGGAATTTTTATTATTACTTCTTTATTTTTGTGAAATTTTTAAGAATCTAATCAATTCTTGACGAAATTAATCTTAATTTTAGTATATTTTTTAAAAATTCAGCAAATGTTTGGTGGAATTATCAAATATTTTGATAATATTGGTGGAATATTTGCGAATTTTATTCATATTTGATGGAATTTTTAAAAGATTCAGTGTTTTTTTATGGAATTTTTACGAATTTAGTAAGTTTTTAGTGAAATTTTTCCAATTTTATTAATTTTTGGCGGAATTTTTATAAAATTCAGTATGTTTTTGATGGAATTGTTAAAAATGTAGATAACTTTGGTGGAATTTTTATTAACTTTAATCATTTTTGGTGGAATTGTTAAAAATATTGGTAATTTTAGTAGAATTTTTATGAATTTGGTAAGTTTTTGGTGGTATTTTTTTAAAATCAGTAAGTTTCTGGTGGAATTATTCAACATTTTTGTAGCTTTGGTGGAAAATTGAAAAAATGTAGTACGTTTTTGGTGGAATTGTTAAAAATGTTGGTAACTTTGGTGGAATTTTTACGAATATAGTAAGTTTTTCGTAGAATTTTTACCAATTTTATTGATTTTGGGTGGAATTTTTAAAAAATTCATTAAGTTTTTAGGAGAGTTGTCTCCAAATTTAATAATTTTTGGTGAAATTATATTCAATTTAACTAAATTTTGTGGAATTTTTATTATTACTTTTTTATTTTTGTGAAATTTTTAAGAATCTAATCAATTCTTGACGAAATTAATCTTAATTTTAGTATATTTTTTAAAAATTCAGCAAATGTTTGGTGGAATTGTTAAAAATTTTTATAGCTTTGGTGGAATTTTTACAAATTTTATAAGTTTTTGGTGGAATTATTAAAAATTTTAGTAGCTTTGATGGAATTTTTACAAATTTACTTAAATTTTTGGTGATATTTTCAAGAATTTGATTAGTTTTTAGGGAAATTTATTCGAATTTTTGCTCTGCATAAATTAAATATTTGATGATTATTAATAAACCGATCGTTTTGACATTTCATGTGGCATTAGCGTGGTTAGAATAATAAATAACGTTTATGAAAATTGAACCAACTGTTTTATCGGCCCAAATCGAAAATGACGGAAAACGGGGACTTCGTTTTGGGCTTAAATCGGCCGTTTCGGGTCCAAAGGAGCCCCGATTCGCATATAACGTTGCGTTATAAAGCCGTTCAGAAGGTTAGTCGGAAGCAGAGTCGCGGAGCCTGTGGCTTTTTGGACAAAAAGTGCGTTCGAAAATTAACGAAAATGACAGGCGGACGATCGAGAATTTTAATTTCAATTAGGGCTACCGCAACGTCGTTCGATTTTCAGGGCCGTTTTTCCGAAATCGGTCACGGACCCCCCAAAATCGTCGGGGAGATGAAGACACTGGTGGGCAGAATGACGTAAAACCATTGAATCGTCCGGAAAGCGATTTCCAAAAAAACTATTAAAAAATTACTACTTTAATATATTATAATATTATTAAACTAAATGTTTTCAATTTCTTTACCTTGGAAACGATAATCATTGTTGAGAGTTTCGGTTTTATTTTTTTTTTTCTCTCGCCAAGAAAGAGATTTAAGTCTCCCCTTCGGATACGTTTCTTTCTTAATGCACGTCGGATTGCAAAATCGATACGCGACGATTATATTGTTCCAGATGGGCCCCCTTTGAGGCGCGGTTTTTTCCTTTAACGCGGCGCGTTCCTTTTGGCGTCGACCGACGTCGTTGTTGGCGTCGTTACGACGAGAGGTTCTCTCGCGTCCGCGGTACATCAACTTCAATTAATTTCTCTCGATTGAGGAGGCCCCAATGGCGGAAATCGAAGCCGTAATTACGCGCCGAGCGCCTTTTGGGCGTCGCGACCGCCGCCTTTGATCGCGAGCCGCCGCCGCCGCCGCCGTCGCCGGAGGCCATGTCGTTATTTGAGGTTTTTCTCTTTCCGGGATCGAAGGAACGGGATTAAAAAACCCTTTCGCGAGGGTGGTTATATTAGCCCCTAACGCGTTATCTCTTTTCGTTCGGAAGATGATTTAAATTAAGAATATTTAAAGATTGAAAGAAAGATCTGTATTAAAGATGGATATTAAAGATAGATTTTAAAGATAGATATTAAAGATGTATAAAGATGTAAGTATATTTAGAAAGGAAGATAGGAGAGAGTTTTTTTGGGGAGGTATGATATTTCGAGTCGGTTCGGTCGGATCGAACTTGGAATGAAATTCTGCATACCAACGCGAGACACATCAACACTTTATGGCGGACGAAATATTTCAATTTGCCAGATAGCCGAGGCGATTTATAGAGCGCCATCTATCCGGGCGACTATTAACTTTTTCTTGCATAATTTTATTGCCAATTTCGACCCGAATTCTCTTCAATTTCCTGGAACGGAATTCACATAAAGGATATTGAACGTTTTCGGCTTGTAAATGAAAATGAAGAGGTTTAGAAAAAATTTTTTTCTTAAATTTGTTATAATCTAACCTTTACAATTTTCTTTAAAGAAAACACTTTGAAAATTTAGTGGAACAATATATACGAGCATCAAAGATGTTGCAAGACACTTTTATGTCAAAAATTGGTGCGATTCCATCTCTTGTGTCGAGGCGCCCTTAGTCTACAATTTCTCAAAAAAGTAGGGTAAATGCACTGGTTAGCCGACCGGCACTGGATCTCGACCATTTTGTCATTTAAAGTCAAATAATAAGAAATATATTCGCTATACTTTAAAAAGGTATGCACATTTGGTTTTGTACTTCTGTAGCACTTTTAAAATTGTTCTCAAAATGGAGCTAAAAATCTGCGTTATTCCGTGAAAAATCAGTAAATACATGTCTATCGCGATGACAGTATAGTTTCATGTATAGTGTAAAAAAGTGTTAAGCGAACCCGGCCAGAAAATAGTAAATAATTTTCATTTTAAACACGTTAGATGATTATATTATGATTTATATCTATTATTAGTTATAGTTGCTTATATATTTTAAAGAAAAATAGGTTCACAGTAAGTTTTTTGCTTAATATTTGATGGTCGCCAACCAATATTAAAATAATTGCCTTTTTCAGTTTTCGACCAAAATGGTCGAGAATCAGTAAGCTTTTAAAAAAATTAATTGTTTTGGTAATATCGTCTATTTAAGAATTGTTGGTATTTTTGTGTATACTTCAATTAATTCATATATCTACTTCTTAAGGTTTAATTTGCGACCATTAAATTAGACCTAAGTATTCTTTTTTTACACTCGTATTATAGGTGATCGAAAATCAATTAGTTCTCGACCACTGTAACAAGAAAATTGATTAATGTCACTTTCTTTATTAGTAAAAAATAATAATCTATTTTTTTGTAAATTCCTTTTTATGTTTGTTTTGTGAAAATATAAGTATACACACCGGGTCTCTCCGAAATGCGTGTACAACGTAAGACCTCAGATTCCTTGGCTTGAAATACGTCGATTTAAGTTAACTTATCTATATCCAAAGTTGCCTCGTTTTGCCGCTAGAGGACTTTAAAAATAATATTTTCAATGAGTTTTTCTTAAATTACTCGAAACATCTTCATTAGATTTTATTCATTTTTTGACAACGTCTTTATATCAGCTATTCAAAGCTTTCTGTGAAACAAATTCGAATTTCGAAACATACAGAGTGTTTAGAAACACTTTTACCGCAAGTTATTCAACCAAATCTATTTAACCAGCCTGTATAATTTTCTATCAATTCTTTTTCTGAATAGTTACATTCATTTAGAAACTGTTTTCTCTTTTACAAAATTTCAGTTAGGCAAACGGTTTAGGCACAGAAGAAGATTTTCTAAATGCCTACAAGCCCAAAACGGTAAATTAAGTTAACATTAACAAAATTCAAAGTATCAATTTCTTCACGGGATATAAAGATCTTCCAAGAAAACTACATGTTATAGGTTTGGAAGTAGTTTATTGCTTAAAATTTTCAAATTTTCGCCAGCATTTGTCAACGTTATCAGGGTTTAGCCCTTTTAGCCCGTATTAAGCCGACTCTACTACAGAATGGAAGGAAATACAGAGGAAATCATGCTCCTGTAAACTGATCAGCAAGATCAGTAAACCTAGCACCTTCTGATTTTGTTTATTGGGTATCATAGAATCAAAAATGCAACGAGAAGAGCAAACACTAAAAATTTTGCACACTGTATTATTTTTGCCCTGATGATGGTCACAAATCCTGGCAACATTTTGAGCGATAAACTACTTCCAATCCTCTAAAATGTGATTTTCTTGAAAGACTGCATATCCTGTGAAGAAATTACTACTTTGAACTGGGCTAATGTTACCTTAACTTACAGATTTTAACTTGTAGGGAGCTAGAAAATGTTTTTTTGTGTCTAAACCGTTTGTCCAACTGAAATTTTATAAGAGAGAAAATAATGTCTAGATTAACGTAGCTATTCAGAAAAAAAATTGATAGAAAATTATACAGGATGGTTAAAAAGATTTGGATGAATAACTAGTGGAGAGAGTGTTTGTAAACGCCCTGTGTGTTTGGAAATTCGAATTCGTTCCACAGAGAGCTATAGTCAGCTGATATAAAGACATGGTCAAAAAATGAATAAAACCTAATACAAATTTTTCGAGTAATTTAAGAAAAACTCACGGAAAATATTATTTTTAAAGCTTTCTAGCGGCGTAACGAAGGAACTTTGGATATAGATAAGTTGACTTATATCGACCTATTTTAAGTCAAGGAATCTGTGGTCTTACGTTGTACAGACATTTCGGAGACAACCTGTATATTAAAATTGTTTGAATTTATGTCTTTCTCTAATGGAATCTATTGTTCTATATATTTTTTCTTAGAAATTAGTCCAATTTGTGGTGGTCGAGAACTAACATAAAATGGTCTAGAACTCTAGTAGTGATATTGTACTTTTTTTATTTTTATTGAAATTTTAATAAATATTGTTGAAAGAAAAGAAAAGGCATACCTGCACACTGTTAAGAACTCATTGAGGAATAGTTGAAAGCTAGGTGTGATACAATTTGAATAATTTTTCGATATGTTAAATACATTCAAAGTCAATTTTTTTGTTAACTGGTCGAGAACAAATCCATTGACCCTATTTCCCAATTCTTAAAACTAAGATTTGGACAATTTTTTTTTATTTTTTGATTTTAGATTAAAGTTAGTTTTAGACCTTAAAATGACTTATAGTATTATTAATAAATAATTGGACGATGCGTCGCATTGACGACGAGAAATCAGCAACAGTCAGCGAGGCGACGGGGCAGTTTTGCGGTAGCGTAGCCCCCGCATAGTACGTTCGTTGTGGGGGGCCGCGGGGGCGCGATATTTTATCGATTCCGAAAAGAGTGATTTATGTAGCGAAGGAGCGTTGCGTGCGGCGAAACAATTGCGACCGTTCAATAAATCGCTCACGGCGGCCCGGTTTAATCTACTCAATGACGCATATGATACCTAGCAAACTGTTTATTAGAGGGATTTCGATGGGGTTAAGGGAGGCGACCGACTCAGCCGCCCCCATTTCGCCGCTCTCACCGATTTATCGCTTTTACGTAATCCAACCGCATTTACACCAATTTTTTTTTTATTTTTATTTTTATTTCCTTCACCATATCATTTTCGTAAAATTAAAATTTAAAAGTACAGATTGGAAATATTATAAATTTTTAATAAATTGGAGTATAAATTTTTTTTTGGGGGGGGGGGGTAAAAAAAAGAGGGTGGTTTACTTAAAAAAAAAATGTTTAGGTTATTTATGTTACTTTAAAGCTCCTTTAATCTCTGGTACGAAACGGTGCCGGGGCGCATTAGCAAAAGTAAAAAGATTATGGGGCCCCGACCGGAAAAATATGTACGGAGGAGCGCTTTTTCACTTTTATTTCGGGCTAATTTGTACGGGATTCCCCGGGCAAATATAAAATTACGCCCCGCGCGTAATTTCTCTAAATAAATAATTTACGCTGCCGCGTAAATGCGCGGATTACGCCTGCGGGGGACTCGAAAGTGCACGAAAGATACCTCCACGTACGTTTATGTACGTTAGTATGAGCGTAACCCTCTACGGTTTGTCATTAAAAGGGGTCACATACAAGTTATTACGTTTTTATAACTTTTTTTTTAATTTTTAAAATTTTTTTTTAAGTGAGGAATTAAAATTTAAAACGGAGAAAATTTTTCCCGGTGTACATTTAAAAGATTGTAATCTATTAGGAATCTGTTCTCGAAATAAATTGTTCTCGAAACAAACTGTTCTCGAAACAAACTGTTCTTGAAACAAACGGTAGGAAAATCGAATGCCTAAGGGAAACGGTTTTTTTGCCAATTTCCGTTATCAGTTTGTCGTTTTCTCCGATCACCCTTCTCTTCTTCAACACTACGAGAATCGCTATTTTCTTATCGCGATCGAATACTTTTTTTTACGTTTACACGTCCCATTTATCAATCCCCCGTTTTGTCTCGAAACTCTATTTACAAATTCGATCTTTATTTCCGGACGAAATTGCGACGACACAATAACTGGTATAATATCTCGCGGATGAAAAGAGAGGGAGAGAGAGAGAGGTGCAAGAGGGGGGAATTTGCGAATTTCCCTTTTCCAATTCCTCTCTCTTCGCCTCGAGGACGAGAAGGCGTAAAATTCTTCGAGATGAATCCGACGACGTCGACGCCGTCGTTCTCCCCAACGGTTGCAACTTGTCAAACTTCATATTGTGTACATATTAAAAGCAATAAAGTGTCGCGCGAAATTCGCATCGATGTCGCGGCAATTTCGCGGAAGCCGGAAGGGGGACGCGGTTCCAATTTGATTTTATTGCCAAAAGGGAAAAGGAGACGGGAGAGTACCCGGCTATCAATTATATAGGAATTTCATAAAAGCCAAAGTGTGGAACGGGGCGAGGAGTTTTTAAACTTTATTTTTTACTCGATGAGAAACGACGTTTAAAACTTTCGTTTAAAAATAAAAAAATTAAAAAATAAAAAAGTCTTTTTATTTTAACACATGACATTAGCTGAATCTCACAAGGAGACCACAAGATGTTGTATTCACCGATTTTGATCAAAATGGTATCAATCGATAGGTATTCATACACAATACAAATCTGTAAAATATTAGGGCGCACTATTCAGCGATTCGGGAATAAATCCTTATTAAATTTATTAATAAATTGCGTTTGGAGGCCCAATAACTTGTTAGCCATTCCCGCTCCCCCTCCAAGCGCCGCCCATGGATGAGGTGGCATGCTTCTATTTCCAGTGAATTTCTAGTCGCGCACTGTGCTAGTTCGAATCTCGCAATTTACCGCTTACTCTCTCATAATTTTAATTTAATATTTCACTTTTTTTATAATGTTTTGGTTATATTTTTTTACATTTAAAAAAATTACCACACGTTTTACAACCTTGATTTTCAATTCCTGCTCCTTTTCGTTTAGGATTTTTTTATATTATTTTTAATAGAATATTTCTCATTAATTTTTACTTAACATTTAAAAGGTTATACTTTTGGTTAATGCATAAAAAATACAAATAAATATTAATTATTTTTTCCTTACCATCTAACAGGTTACCTGTTAATAAAAATAGACTAACGTACGTAAATAATATAAAATAATTTATTAAGCTCTTTTTGCAACGTTTACAATAAATACATTTATATTTGAACATATATGATATTTTTCTATACATTCAAATAAAATTTCCAGATCTGTATATTATTTGGTATTACTTATATCGATTAATTTTAATTTCAAACGTACTAAATTTTGAATGTTATGTTAAAAAATATGCGCGACTGGAAATTCAATGGAAATAGAAGCATGCCACCGCATCCGTGGGCGGCGCTTGGAGGGGGGGCGGGAGTGGCTAACAAGTCATTGGGCCTCGAAACGCAATTTATTAATAACTTTAATAAGGATTTATTCCCGAATCCCTGAATAGTGCGCCCTAATATTTTACAGATTTGTATTGTGTATGAATACCTATCGATTGATACCACTTTGATCAAAATCGTTGAATACAACATCTTGTGGTCTCCTTGTTAGTTTTTAAACATTACATTTATTTTCTTATTATATATTTTCTCATTATATATTATTTCATTAGATATCCACAATATCTAGATAAAAAACTTTTAAGAATTAAAACTTAATCATTAAAAAAAAATCACACAAATCAAATTAAATCGAATCGTCAAATAAAAGAAGAAAGAGATAAATATACAAATTATTGAGCGAGCTTAAACGCGTTATGATTTCTCGAAAGAACCCGGTTTTATCCTTTGAGTCGATCTTAACGACGCGAACGGACGGAGGGAAAACTACCTGGACGACAATAAACGTTGTCGACACGGTAGCTTCACGATTTATTTATTTTTTATTTCGTCTTCTTTCTTTTCTTAGTTTTTAACTTTTCTGTATGTGTGCGTGTGTGTATATATGCAGTTTCGTTTTAACTGTAACCGCATCGTATTTTTGTTATAGGACGGACATCAAAGGGACCGGCGTTTTATCGGACGGGAATCGACAGGAAGCGCAGAGGAAAACATGTGCGGGCCACACATTCGGGTTTCAGCCTCTCCTCTGCTTCTTCTTTATGGTGAGTACGAACGGTTTTAATGTAACTTTATTATGGCTTGGTTAATTCACTGACGTTTGACTCTTCCTTTGGATTCAAATGAAAAAATGATTGTTTAACAATTTTATCCTTTGAATTGAGTTATTATTTTTCTTACGATAAGTAGTATTTGTAAAAGTTCTAAAAAGAGAAAGTCTTAGAGGTTGTCGTCAATAATTTCCGATTTCTGACCCTTACCGAGAGAAAAGCGAAGAAAAACATATAAGTTCCAATATTACAATGACAACTAATAGCGCGCGTCCGAGGGTAGGAATTGACCGCAGAGGACGGTTCGGGGGGCGGTTATTGGCAGCGTGAAAGCCTCGGCCGCCATAAAAATTTCGGTTTATGACCGGACTCGGAAGGAAATCCCGGTCCGAGCCCCCGATATTGACGTCAAATAAATTACTATTTAACGCAATTATTGGCTTCTTTTCCCCCGGCCAAGTTTTCGCTCGCAATCAGGGCGAAAATTGAAACGGCGGCGCCTCGATGAATATTCAATGCGGAGGAATTCGCCGCCACCGCCGCTCGAAATCTTCTCCAAAATCTTCCGAACACCTTTAACTGGATTAGATCTTCCAAATAAGAAATACTCGGGACGAAGTCGAAGTTATTTGGGAATGAGCAATTAATAATAATTCCCCGACTTTGAATTTGAATACCAATTCGCGTATTGAATTATTTATTAAATTAGCATCCGTATTGTTCGGCGCGAAAACAAATCTAAATTGAACTCGATTTTCTTCTTCGAGAAAATATTTCAACACTTTTCGAGCGCCGGTTCGTAGAGCTTTCCGTGATCGTCGATGGTTGTTAAAAACGCGATCGGTCAACGTCAACCGATCCGTACGGACGTTGAATGATAGATTGAGGCAATTAAATAAGTCGACCAATCATAATCACGGGGAGGTGCGTTTTTCGCGATTTTCCCCCCGTTTTCGATCAAAGTCCAAGCGCGCAATTAATTCCTTAAAGACGGCGCAATTAAAGACGACGTCGTAGTTTCAACACAATACGCCCTCATGGTTGTTCCTACCAAAACCGTTCGCCGTATCCTCGGATCCGTGTAATAGACGTGTATTATCCGACGCGACGTCGGATTCAATACTAATAATAATTCCCGGCTCCTCTCGAAATCTACCGGATCGGGAGCCCAAACCGGAGCTTTGAAGTTGACAATCCGATTGTTTGCCGCCTGATTTCCTTATCTATTCCGACGACGCTTAAACAATCGCGGCGTCGACGTCGTTTGTTTTCGACGTTCCTTTGTCGAATTTCATATCAATCCTTCCCCCCACCATAAAAATAAAAAAAAAATAATAATAATTAAAAAAAAAAATAATAATAATTCAAACAAAATAATAATAATTCAAAAAAATAATAATAATTAAAAGAAATAATAATAATTCAAAAAAATAATAATTCAAAAAAAATAATAATTCAAAAAAATAATAATTCAAAAAAAATAATAATAATTCAAAAAAATAATAATTCAAAAAAAATAATAATAATTCAAAAAAAAAAAAAAATAAAATAGTTTAGCTAATCGATACAACGATCCAAATTAATTCAATGATGCTCTCGTGTCTCGCGACCGACCGAAAACCGTCCATCAACCACTTGATCCGCGCGCTTCGAAATAATCAAATTTATACAGGGTGTAAATTGTAAATAACCCGTAGGCAAAACTGCCGCTGACAAATTGAACGAGCTCCCGGTCCAAAAGGTGCGCATGCAATTGACATATCCGCGCGTTATTTATTACCAAACAGCGCCCACCTCCCTTCCGTATCTCCGTCTCTTCGCGTCCCTTTGTTCTCCGATAAATCGCAATTATTAGTGTTACGCGAGCCGACCGGACCGTTGTTGCAGGTCTTCCCTTTTAATCTGTTAAATCAAAGACGGGAAAGAGGAAGCGAAACCGTACTCGTAATTTCATAATTCTTCGTCCTTTGATGGTCGTCGGAGAGAAGCGAACACAGGTTGGAGGACGGTAACGCGATTATCCGACTTTTTGACCGGACTGAGAACCGATCGAAACCGCCGCGTTTATAAGGTTAGTTAATTGCTAATAAATCACTCACAAGGGGAGGGCGCGAGGTGGTTTTTTTAAAAAAATTTGTCCTTTAGCTGATTGGTAGAGTGTCATACAAGGATTCAATTGACAAAGTACTAAAACGCACTATTCAGCTAAAACTGAATAAATCGCGTTTGAAGTTTAACGCTCCGTTTATATTTTGGATAAGTAAACTCGTTTACAGGTACTCGATAGCCGAACCGTAAGAGTGGTGAATAAGCAATCCAAAAAAGCGGGCATCGCTGGTTCGAATCTTTTCGTGTCTTTTACTTTTTAATTTTTGTTTAATACACTAATTTACAAATATTTATTTATTTAATGAATTTTAAATATATTTTGTTTTCAATAAAAAAATCAATTCACATTTTGCTATTAAATGATCTATCCTTTTTGTTTTTTGTTTCTACAATGATTATTATTTTGGTTTCTATAAAGCATATTCTCAATAAGCGTTTTCGTCGCCGAGTCTATCCGTTTGAATAATTCAATTTTCCGTAATTGATGTTTGCTGCTAACATCATTGTATTTACCAGTAATTTCTTTTCTAATTATTATTTTTTGTTCAAAATTGTTGAAGTTTGTTCTATAATGAGATATTTTCATTAAAAATCAAAGTTTATTTTAAATTTATAAAAACATCAATAAAAATCGATGAATATTTATAAATTAGTGTATTAAACAAAAATTAAAAAGTGAACGACACGAAAAGATTCGAACCAGCGAAGTCTACTATTTCGGGATTGGTGATTCACCACTCTTACGGTTCGGCTATCGAGTACCTGTAAACGAGTTTACTTATCCAAAATATAAACGGAGCGTTAAACTTCAAACGCGATTTATTCAGTTTTGGCTGAATAATGCGTTTTAGTACTTTGTCAATTGAATCCTTGTATGATACTCTACCACTCACAAGGAGACCACAAGATGTTGTATTCACCGATTTTGATCAAAGTGGTATCAATCGATAGGTATTCATACACAATACAAATCTGTAAAATATTAGGGCGCACTATTCAGGGATTCGGGAATAAATCCTAATTAAAGTTATTAATAAATTGCGTTTCGAGGCCCAATGACTTGTTAGCCACTCCCGCCCCCCCCCTCCAAGCGCCGCCCACGGATGAGGTGGCATGCTTCTATTTCCAGTGAATTTTCAGTCGCGCATATTTTTTAACATAACATTCAAAATTTAGTACGTTTGAAATTAAAATTAATCGATATAAGTAATACCAAATAATATACAGATCTGGAAATTTTATTTGAATGTATAGCAAAAAAATCATGTATGTTCAAATATAAATGTATTTATTGTAAACGTTACAAAAAGAGCTTAATAAATTATTTTGTATTATTTACGTACGTTAGTCTATTTTTATTAACAGATAACCTGTTAGATGGTAAGGAAAAAATAATTAATATTTATTTGTATTTTTTATGCATTAACCAAAAGTATAACTTTTTAAATGTTAACTAAAAATTAATGAGAAATATTCTATTAAAAATAATATAAAAAAGTCCTAAACGAAAAGGAGCAGAAATTGAAAATCAAGGTTGTAAAACGTGTGGTAATTTTTTTAAATGTAAAAAAATATAACCAAAACATTATAAAAAAAGTTAAATATTAAATTAAAATTACGAGAGAGTAAGTGGTAAATTGCGAGATTCGAACTAGCACAGTGCGCGACTGGAAATTCACTGGAAATAGAAGCATGCCACCTCATCCATGGGCGGCGCTTGGAGGGGGAGCGGGAATGGCTAACAAGTTATTGGGCCTCCAAACGCAATTTATTAATAACTTTAATAAGGATTTATTCCCGAATCCCTGAATAGTGCGCCCTAATATTTTACAGATTTGTATTGTGTATGAATACCTATCGATTGATACCACTTTGATCAAAATCGGTGAATACAACATCTTGTGGTCTCCTTGTCAGCTAAATGACAGATTTAAAAAAAAAGCCACCTCGCGCCCTCCCCTTGTCAGACTTTAACGTGACGCGTATTCGACGAACGAATATCGTACGCAAGAACTTTGGGTATTACAAAAAAAAAATACGAGATGGAATAAATAATTTATTTTATTTTATCATATTATACATACATAGGTACGTGTGTGTAGGATAAAATGGGACAGACCGGGGACGGATAAAGGGGTGTAAAAGGGGTGGTTGGACGGGGGAGGTGGCTTACTTGAAATTCAAACCGCGACGGCGCTTCCTCCGCGTTTTTGAATATCGTAACCAAGTGTGACTTTGCATACACTTATTTGATTTATTAGAGAGAGAGCCGGTCCTCTCGTTGTTGTATGTGTGTGTGCCAGCCAACCCTTTTCCCGGCTTTTCCCGTTGCGGGCAGTTTTATTACGACCGCACCCCGTTTTTATATCTATTTTTTGTTGTTTATTTTCCCCCTTTTGTCTTCTTCGTTTTATCTTCCGCTTTTTCCCCGACATCGATCAAATCCAATTGTTTTAATCGATATCTCGTAATGGAATAATCGCGGGTAAAGAGGGTCATCGAATCGGTTCTAACGCGTCCGGAAGCCGGGGGGCGGCGGCGGCGGGAGGACGTTCGTATAAAGGGCGGCGAAGAGCCGATAGGGCGTGTGATTCGTTTTATCGCCCAGATAACCGTCGAGGCGACAGTGCGAGCAACCGGACAGCGCCAGCTGCGAACAAATAAGGCACATTAAGCGCCGCCGCCGCCGGCCGCCGCCGGTGCGCAATAACTCTTGCATTATTAATAAAACAATTATTCGATTGTAACGGACGCGAGCTCCGCGCGAGCGACCGACCCAACGCGATGATCGCTTAATCAACTGAGAGCTTTGTTCTACGGATTTCAACCGTTTTCTTGTCTACACTTTTCATTAGACGAACAAATTAACTTTTTATCGGAATTTTTCTAAAGTACTCGTCAAATCCTCTTATTTGATACCAAACACGATTGGGTTATTTTTTTAATTTTAAAAACCACCCTTAAAATTTTTTAAGGAATATGATATTTAAACGACGTGTTTGTTCAATTTTAAATAGTCGTGTTTTGTCGAATTTTAAATAGTCGTGTTTTGTCGAGTTTTAAATAGTCGATTTTTTAATTTAATGTCAAACACGATTTGATTACTTAAAAGATAATTAAAAAAGAAACTACCCTCTTAAAAGTCTTTTAAGGGGCGAATGTTTTCTTAATGATGATAATTGTGATAAGACCGTCGCGTTTGGTATCAAATAACTCCTTTTTTAATAACCTATTGAACGGCGAGCGGGAGAAGCGCGTGAAAGCGTTTTGCAAGTCACAGTTTCGTTCAATAGGAGAAGAAGGATTGATGAAGAAATCGATTATCGCGGCTCGCGAACAAAAGACAGGATGTCGATTGTACGCGGTCGCTTCTGTCGATGTAAATCGAGGTTGCGGTCGGTCGGTAACTAATAAAATTTCCAAAGGACTAAGTATAGCGGGGCTACCTGATTTTTACGACGGGCGCTCGTTTATTACGATTAAGGACGAGGATAAATCGGCCGTCCGGATTGAAAGGGAAGGAAAAGTTTAAAACGGGGAGCGATTGATGGTCGGCGGCGGGAAAAATTGAGAGGAAACCGCCGCCGCGCCGTTCGGTCGGTTAACCGTTTTCGGAGCGGTTGAGGGATAGGGGTTGGGGGGTGGTTTTTCTTAGGCACCTGCATCTGGTACATCTTCGGCATCAATAATGGACGGGCGAAGGGGCGGCGGAGACAAAAGAGCCAATATATATTAATAAGGCAACCCTTCTATACCCTTAATCCGGAGCACCCTTTTAGCGCTTCGCGGGGCGGCGAGGGGGCGCGCGGGGCGACGTCGTTTTATACGCGGGGGGTGCGCCAGAATTACACTAATTGTTGTCAGTTGCCGGGGAAACGCCGGGCGCCTTCCTCGTGGATGTTATTGAGGAGATATTGACGATTTCAGAAGTCGGGCGGAAAGGGCGCTTGATGAGAAATAATTTTTAAAATAATAATACAATAAAATCTCGTCGAGTGTGTGTATTTCAAGGGAAACGTGACGCGAATGTAGGAAAAATGTAGGAAACCGCGGAGGCGCGCACGTGTCGTTGGGGGCGGCTTTGAATTTTATATTTTTCGGGGGCGGGGACATTAAATTCTTTTAATTGCCCCCCGTATCTGCGAGCGGCGGGCGTCGTCGGGGGTCGGGGGAGGCGGCGGCGGCGTCCGGGTGCCGTACACACATACACACGACGACGACGGTAGTTTTTTGCGACCCGCGCCCCCTGAATACTGATTAATTCTCGCGGAATTATTTATTCCGACGTTATATTTTTCGTGCGGGGCAGGACGGGGGGCGGTGCGCCGGTATATTGCCGTCGCCGCCGGGATTTTTAATTTCTTTTGTCCGCCCCTTTGCCCGCCGGAACCGCGTCCGTGACGGAAATACCGAAAACCAACCCTTTTTTATCAACTGGCCCCCCTTAAAAAGAGGGCCCGACGGGGGCGGGTCGGTTCGCCTTCCCGATAGCGTTAAATTAAACCTTTTTAAAAAGCCACCTCGATAATGTTTCCTCCCCGCCTTTCGTCGAAAAGGCGGAAGAAAACCCACCGCAAACCGATAGATAGACACAGTTTGTTCGGAAGGCGTCATAAAACTAGAGGATTGTGTAGGAGGTGGAATAGAGGGATATAAAAGCCCCGAAGTGAGGGTATTTGCAATAACGCGCTGATGCCCCCTTTGCGGCGATCCTTTTAGCTTTTACCCCGCGTATCGGGGAAATCTAATATCGGCCGCGGCGACAGTAACTTATAATTTCGGCCGGCTCTTAGGAAGCCGCGGCCGTCCTCCTAATGGAGAGGACGGATAATGGCGGAGGAGGCCATTAAACAATCGCCTCTCTGACGCTGACGCCCAGCGTCCATCGATCCGACGACGCCGCCACCGCCGACGACTCTCCCCCACATATACACGTTCGCACACCAACCCCTAACGCACTACTGACCGATTTACAAACCATTTATAAACATTGCGTTATCATTTCGTTCCAAATCGATATTTCGTCGGGAGAAAATTTTCCCAAAAGTGTCTAAATTGTAAATTTAAAAGTGTCTAAAAAACTTTAAATTACCATATCAATATTCGTACAATTTAAAAAATTTGAATCTATTTAAAAATTAAATTGTCTAACCGTAAATTCCCTTTTATTTTATTGAACATTATCGCGAATGACTTATTTAAAGTAGTCGAGGGAGGAATGAATAAAAAAAGGAGAACAAGATGTTGTCGAAAAATAGGGAATTTTACCGTTTCGATGTCGGCGGTGAAGAAGGGGGAAGGTGGGGTTAAATCGTCCGTGAATATTTAACAAGAAGCCATTGATCCGCGGCGATTCCTCTCTCCGCGCCCTTTGTTAAATAAGGGGTGAAACGACCGGATCGCTTACGCCCTTGAAAAATTCGCCCGGTCGAAGTTAAGATCCGAAGAAGGAGTTGATTAGTATGCGAGGTGTCGGCCCGTGATTGAATTCCCGAAAAAGAAGGGGGCCGACGCGGCGTTTAACACCTGGGATGGTTATGCAAATACGAAGACGACGACGTCATTTTTTTCTTTGCACTTTTTTGGTCTTATTTTCGGCTTGAATGAGGAATGAAAAGCAAAAGGAAGATTCCATAGGTGGGCTCGGTGATAAAAGGATAGTAACACGGGGGCGATACCAATAAAAACGGGGGAAATACAAGAAAAAGGTTTCTTTACAACTGCCTCGCTTTTATAACCGACCAAAATCACCGATACGGGAAAAAATCGCCCGAGGGTTTTACACTGATACACTCCGACCGTTTCGGTTGAGGCATAAAACGGCCGGTTTTGTGTGTCTCTTAACTCCCCCCAAAACCATCAAAAATACACACATGTATTTCCCTTTTATTTTTTTGATATTAGACACATTACTATACTTATTAGATTATTTGTTACGCCCCAAATTAAATCGCAAAGTTTAATTTAGATTTTGTACATATACGAGAAATACATAGACAGCTTGTAGGTATGGGGTTTTAATAAAAGCGGGTTCGAGGGACGTCGATATTAGAAGACATCGTGGTCGTCCAATACCGGCTCATAAACGACGCTTTACGACGTCGCCGCGACGGACGGGCGCGGATATCGAGGTTCGCGTCAGATTGGGGCCCCCCGAAGCACCGGAAGAATGGCGGGCGTAATCCCGGAGGCGATCTTATTGACCTCGGTTGGGATACAATGTTGTTGCTTTTTCCTCTTTCTTTCCTTTCCCCTAAATTAATATTAAATTTAGTTTTTGGGGAAGGTTTCAATTTAGTTATTGGGGTTAAAATATGTCATCTTTTGAAGATACCTGTTAATTAAAACTTGATATATTTTTTTGGCTAAAAACGAAACTAATAGTATTCGTTGGTATAAATGGTAAGCGAGACGGATCGTTTCTGGGGGGATAAAGGGGGTAAATCTGCGGCGTTACCCGCATCCGAGGCTCGAATTTAATTAGGATTTCTAAATCTGTAAGGCTAAGGGCGGCAGGAAGGCTAAACGCCCGGGATTGATGCTCTCTATCCGCGTGCAGGTTTCAATAGAAGGACTAGCGGCTCGGAGGGGCGTACGCGAGGAAATTCAACGGGGGCTGCGAAGGTCCACGAATTCCTGGGTTTCCCGAAGGCACGCCGCCGCGGTAAACACGTTGTTTTCCCGTCGATTTCGCCGAAGAGATCGATGACGGAACGGCACGTCACGATGCCTCCTCCGAAGCCGCTTTCACGTCCCGATTAGCTATTCTCTTTAATACCCGGAACGCTCCATTTCGATGCCCGGCTAATCCACGGCCGAAATATTGCTTTCAGAAATTAATTTATTCCATTACCTTTCAATTCATTAATATTTCATACAATCACGACGCGCGCGCGCGCCCCCAAAGTCAAAGCTAATCTCTGATCAAAGTCGTTCCCCTTTCGCCCCCCACAACCGCCACGTAAAGTGGAGGTTAGAGCGGGGGCCGAAGGGGATGGCGACAACATAGAGAAATCGAGAGGGAAAGAGAGAAGAGAAGAAAATATGTGCCGCTTTTTAATCCTGTCCTCTTCCTTGATTTAGTTTTCATACCTTCGGGGGATTTTCATGTTTACACGGCCTTAATAGAATCGTTAATGCCTCCCCTCGTCGCGGCGCCCCGCGGGTTCTTTTCGAGACGACTACGACGACTGCAACGACTTTTTTCCCAACCGCCACCACCACCGCCACCCCCATTGGTGGCGGTTTGTTTGCTTTTTATTCCGGAAACCGACTCGAGTCAATATACGCCTCTTTTGTAACGAAAAACCAAGTTTGATATTTCGTTTTTAAACTTTTCTCGAATTTAGTTAATTTTTGTTACATCCTATATAATATAACTTAAAAAAATAACATAAATAATTAATACGAAATGAACGTGATGTGATTACTTAGCGAGGTTGTTTTACTTAACGCGAAAAATAAACCAAAATAACCGATTCACTCGATTTCCCTCTCCATCTTTCTCTCGCTCGTTGTGTGTTTCGAGGTGCAGATTAATAGTGCGCTCTTAAAAACATGATTTTAAACTTAAAGGACTGGTCGGCCGGCGCGCGGTACATATTGCCATTGTCCGCATTGAGTTATAGGTCCTGTTTCGATTTCGATTCCGTAACGGACGCGCCGAAAGGGCTAAAAGAGGGACCGAACCCGAACTCTAACCAACGGTCATCGACGACGACCGGTTTTACTTTCCAACGTCCTCGAGATGAAAAGGGAAAGTGATCGAAAGTATATCGAAACGAAAATAAAAGTAAAGTTAAAATAGAAAAACATTTATCGCAAACGATAAGTCGAAATTGTGGTTTTCGAGGTCGTTTAAGAAAGTTAAGGTCGAAGAGGATGAGGAGGCGGAGGAGCGTAGAATTGATCGATTTGGAAGTTTTGGCCGCAACAGTTTAAGCGCGCGAGCGTTCTCGTGTGGGATTGCCGAAAACAATTCCGGCTCTAATTCGATTAAGAAATTTTAATGGGGGTGTCAAAAACAGCTGTGGGGGTGTTTAATTCTCAATTCCTTCCAAGTTTTCGTTTTTACTTATTAAAGCTAATTTTTTTTTTCTTTCGATACATTGAAACGATTTGGATAAGTTTTCTTAAATTTTTTCTCTACAGAAAGAAAAATCTCTAACTTAATTTAATTTACAAATTTGACAAATTTTATGTTCATTAAAATTTGTCAATTTAAAAAAAACATATCTAAGAAGCTAATTATTGTTGAGACTTGAAATTTTATAAGGTTTTAGATTAAAATTTAATTTGTATTTCTACCAAAAATGAATTTCCTACGATTTTTAGTTCTTCCCTTAGAAGAGAAAATGTAACTTAATGTCTTTAATTGAAATTTTTTAACATTTGCGTCTTCGGGTAAGTGAGTACATGAAGATGATTTTATAATAATAATTCGAAATTCGTCTCGGACCGTTTCTAATCGACTTTTAATGACGAGACACCCTCGGAACGGAACCCGACCACGATTGATTGCCGGCGATTTATTAAAACGTATCGATGCGCGCTCCGCTCGGGCACTAATCTAAGCCCGAAAGTATCAATCAGCCGGGTTATGTCATTAACTGGGACTGTGTGCCCCCTTTATTTTTCGCCTCAAGGTCATCCGCGATCTGATGCCGCCGCCGCCGGTAGGAAATTAGTTTTGAGACGCGTCTTTAGGAAATCTTATTAAAAATAATTTTCTTTTCAAGTCTTACTACATTTAAGTAAGAATTGATTTAAATTATTAATTTGTATCTTATTCATTTTAAAATTTGAACGATTACGGGGTTGAAAATTGAAATCGAATTTGATTTTGGACGTTCTCAAAACTACCTTCCGAAGACGTAATGTATTTATAATTACAAGTAGGTTGGTCCCTGATACGGAACCGCCTACAAAAATCAAAAATCCGTACGCGTCCGTTGATGACGCCCGGCGGGCATTAAGATACAAATTGACAAAGATGAGGAGGAGAAGGAGAAGAAGAAGAAGAAGAGCGCATTACTACGCCGGTGGAAAACAGATTGGCCCTTAATGTCCGTGGGTTTCTGTAATCCACGCGAACCGTCTAATTATATCGGGAATATTCGCAAAAATGATGATTTATCATCGGGTACGAGTCTCGGAGTCGATCAATAACCTTAACCAACGTTCTGACGTGGCTCGTTATTATTTTCGAATTAGACCCCGGAATTTATTAGATAGATCGAAAAATTCCTCGGCGATCTCTTTTAGTTATTTGTTTATTTCATTTTTTATTTTTTTAATTTGGTTTAAAAGTCAAAAACCGATTGTGTGGTCTCCGGTGAATAAATAAATGTCCTCTCCGCAGGCTCCCTACGGTTATGCCCAGCAACTCGACCTAACAGTACATAAATAAACCCGGCGGAATTTAATTTATACGCGAACGGGCGACAATCAATATTATTTCTTCCCCCTTCCCGCCGCACCGTCCGAGAGAAGAACAAGAAATAAGAATGAAAAGGCGATTGTTGTGTTCGTCCCGATTGACCTTCCTTTCGATTCTTTTTTACAAATCACGACGACGGTAGCACCACCACCGCCACCGTGCACCAAACGGCCGCGACGCCAAAATAAATAACGCTAATGACAAATATGAGTGGTAAATTGAGTAAATCGTCGTTATCGTCGCTCGGGGATCTCGAAAACACGTTTCAATCAAATCCGATGACACTGCAAACGGCTACTGCCGGACCCGAAGAGGAACAAACCGAACCCTACGCCGTCTCGCTCGTTCCTACACCTTTCGAAACCGTCTTTTAACCGAGTTTGTACAACCCCGGCTTCGGACGGCCCTTACTCTCTCTCGGAAATATTCCGATTCACAACGACAAAGAAACGTTCCAAAGCGTTTAATGATCGCCCACATCGAACCCGAACGAACGAAAACTCAACGGTCGCGTTGACAATTATTATTTTGTTGTCGAATCATTCCAACTTTTCATTTTTACTTTTTTTTAGTAGGTTGAAATATTTTTTAGATTTTTCTCAAAATGAAAGGAAATTTAATTTTATGAATTGGGAAAAAATGAATTGAGGAAATTATAATCATTTTTAATTATGATTCTATAATTTGAAAATATTAAAAAATTTGATTTTTAATTTAAGTCTTTAGTAAGTTAACACCTTAATGGTTAGTCGCTGGGGTTCATTTCAACGACTCTCCGGAGAAGTTGAGGTTTTAGCGAATCGCCGGTGATTAGTATTAATTTTATTAATTTTACCGTGGTTTCTGATATGTAGTGTAACAATCTTATTCACTATAATAAATCGGGACAGTCCCGATTTTTCACAATTTGTCCCGCGTCCCGCTATGTTTTTCAAAAGTCCCGACTTATAGTATTAAGTGAAATTTTATATTTATGAAAATCATTGTTTTGCGTTCTAAGATTCCTACGGGTTACGATGACTAGCATATTGCTTTTGCTGCGGAAGTTGAATGTCGTAAAATATAATAGTATATATTTTAATACGTCAATACAGTTAAAACGCGTTGGTTAGCTCTTCTGTCAGCTATCGAATAAATTTTGAAAATGTATGATCCTACTTTCTATCACAGGACAAATGAAGACCTTGAAGCAAGACCGGGATTAGTCATTTTGTGAAAATACAGTAAAATCTCCCTTAGGCGGACATCAACGGGACCGACCGAAAGTGTCCGTTCAAGAGGGGTGTCCGTTCAAGAGAAATCCGAACTAAATATCGTATTTTTTTTTAATGAAAAATATTATTTAAAAAATCGGATATTTAAAGCGTATATGTGAATGTTTTTAAAATAAAGCTTAAATTCACTTATTAAGTAAAATTAAGAGTATTCTTGCTCTCTGTATTAACAAATTGATGTAAGTATTAACTTAAAGGGACTGAAATTCTCTTTTAAAGATTAAATAATTCCGACATTCTTTGAAAACTTGCGAAAAAAAGGATTTGTTAGCTTACAAAGTACATACATATAATGGAACATAATATGTAACAATACAAAATATCAAACTAAATGTTAGTCTAATGACATAAAAAATCATCTATTGTTGTTTGTCTCCTCTTTTTCTTTAAACTGGCGTCCGGAAATCGTATTTTTAATTTATAAAGAAGCTTCAAAGACTCTATAACCATAATTTTGGATATTCTCTGCTAGTACTGGAACCTCATCGACGTCAGAATCTTCAGATAGTTCTTGCACTTCTGGATTTTCAATTTCTTGTTCTGAATCTAGTTCCTCAACATACAAATTTTCAGCCACTTTTAAAAAATCATTAAGGTTTTTATTATCAGTCAATTTCAACAAATTCTTATATTTGAGAATATCTGCAGAGTACATCAAGTGGTAAGTCATCTTCTGGATCAGATGTAAAAATCTCATTTAGCTAGTTTTCACTTTGCATATTGTCGTGCTTAAATCCTGTTCTACGGAAGCAATTTTTAACTGTTTCCTTGGTTACTTGGGGCAAGCGGTTTTTGCAAAGTACATTACATCCGCATATCTTTTTCTGCATGGATGTCAAATTAGTTTTGAACCCCGTATGTACCGAAAAAATGAGAACGTTTAAATATTGATTAGTCGGGGAAGTCCCTCATTCAAACTAAGCAGAAAGACATGACATAGGCTACGCTTGTACCTTGCAAATATTGAAGTTGGTAAAACACCGGTTAAAGAAAAAATCTTTTATTAAAGAGAGACAGTCAAGTCTGCGCGCGTCGCGATTGTCCGTTTAAGAGAACACTTGGTAGTGTCCGCGTCCGTCCAAGAGAATGTCCGCCCAAGAGAGAGTTAACGCAATGCAAATTAAATGAGAGTCGGTCCGTTCCATGAGAAACTGTCCGCCCAAGGGGGGTGTCCGCTCATGGGGGGTGTCCGCGAGGGGGAATTTCACTGTATATGTGTTCTTGATGAATCCCTAATCTTCTAACTTTTCTAGTTCTTGTTCCAGTTTTTGCATCGTTTTGTATAAGAACGAGAAAACAGCTTCTATAAATAACAAGGTTATTGATTTCCTTAGCTCGTTTTTGTTTAAAATTTTGAGCAAAAACGGAATAAATCGCCAATTGAAGCAATGACTTATCCCCTTTTTGCACCAAGTTCTTTAAATGTTCTAGAATTTTAGAAAAGTTTTTTGAAAGAAAATCTTCAAACATTTGGCTAGAGTTTCTACAAAATCAAGCTGCTATTTTCAAAACGTTATAAAACTTATTGAAGGTGACAAAATATTGGCAATATGGGTTAGAAAGTAATTTTCTAACGTTGACTATCCGCAATAGTATAAATCAACTCGAAGAACAAGGTGCTATAAATCGTCAAGATATCATGAACCATGTCAAAAAGTTTTCTAGTAACTGCAAAGATTATTTAGAAGACTGGACGGTACAATATAATCATATTGATCATTTTCGTTGACTTATATTAAAGCCAGAACTTAAGTGGAACGATGTGCAAAAATAATTTGATTATACAGGGTGTCCCACATTTTAATACGCAAACTTTACCAGGACATAGTACTCATAAAAATAACACAAAAGTTTTATATAAACATGGGGTCGCAACTCTTTTGTTTTCGAGATATGGCCGTTCAAAGTTGGAAGAAAAATTTACATTCTCATTTTTATTTCAGCTATTTGTAAACGCAGGAATGTGAATTTTTACAATAATGTACTACAGCCTAGTACGTTATTTCCAAGCCTTAATTAACCCACCCCGGCGTACCTGAAAGGGTTGAAATTCACGATCACCACTACATTTTCCAATAGAACTTTTTAACCCGGTAAAATTTTAACATGAAAAAATATCCCTTAGGAAGCTCATTCCTTAGCGAGACTTTTTTATCTCTTACACTTTTTGCATGAAACTGATAGTTTTCGAGAAAAAAAATAAAATCCTAGCGCGTGTCGTACTGTACCGCTTCATCCCGAACCAAAAGTTCTTTAAAAGTTGGCCGTGGTTTTGGTCTGATTTCTTTGTACTGATGAACTGTACGTTGACTAAGATAGAATGCATTTAATTTAAAGTGTAATTGTTGATCTTTTTAGCTTATTATTATTGTTATCACTTATTACTCTAAAACCATAGCCAACTTTTAAAGAACTTTTGGTTAGGGATGAAACGGTACAGTACGACACGCGCTAAGATTTTATTTTTTTTCTCGAAAACTATCAGTTTTATGCGAAAAATGTAAGAGACAAAAAAATCTCGCTAAGGAATGAGCTTTCTAACGAATATTTTTTTAGGTTAAAATTCTACCGAATTAAAAAGTTCTTTTGGAAAATTGGTCTGATACGCGATAAGATTTTAGGTTTTTTCTCGAAAACCATCAGTTTTATGCAAAAAATGTAAGAGATAAAAAAGTCTCGCTAAGGAATGAGCTCTCTAAGGGATCATTTTTCATGTTAAAATTTTAAAGGGTTAAAAAGTTCTATCAGAAAATGTAGTGGTGATCGTGAATTTCAACCCTTTCAGGTACGCCGGGGTGGGTCAATTAAGGCTTGGAAATAACATACTAGGCTCTAGTACATTATTGTAAAAATTCACATTCCTGCGTTTATAAATAGCTGAAATAGAAATGAAAATGTAAATTTTTCTTCCAACTTTGAACGGCCATATCTCGAAAACAAAAGAGTTGCGACCCCATGTTTATATAAAACTTTTGTGTTATTTTTATGAGTACTATGTCCTGGTGAAGTTTGCGTATTAAAATGTGGGACACCCTGTATTTCTCAAAAATTTCCAAATAATAATGCTTTTGAAAACGATCTTTTTAATGAAGTGTCATTAGTAGACAAATATAGTGATAAGAAAAAGCTTAAATAGCATCTCAAAAAATCACAGTAGAAAACAAATGGTTAGATATATTTTATCATTTGGAAACAAACTATGTTCCATTCAATAATGTATTAAAAATATTATTTTTATTCTGTATGAAAATTTCCCTTTCTTCTTAGTTGTCCCGCTTTGCCCATCTAAAAATCTGGTCACCTTAACTATAATAAGTACGGAATTTAAAAATCACTTAAATGTCTCCCACGATTTTAATACACTCTGCATCAAAATTAACGCACCACAAAAAAAAATCCCAAAATTCAAAGTTCATTTTCTCTGAAGTCACTAGTCTAATTTAATTTTAGTTTTTTTTTCTAATGTAAACTTTTTCTTCAGGAACAATCCAGAGTATAACATTTTTATTTAAACTTTCGTTTAAGACATGTACAGGGTGTCTAAGGAAGACATCATTTTTTCATCGATCTTTGGAACACCTGTGGGCGGTTTCAAATGCACCATCTGATGACTACCATAATCAAAACGTATTCCAGTCTTTTCTTAACCATTTGTTTTTTGAATCATGTGTTTATCTGTTTATGCAAGCAAACAGTGGACCTTTTAAAATTGACGGACTAATTTATTGAAAGAGTACAGAAACACATTAAACATGTAAGCCAAGGTAGGCTAAGGAGAAAAACGATTTATTTGAAAAATTAAAAAAGAAATTTAACATTTTTAAACCTAAGAAGTTACATCAAGTAACAAAAAAAAGTAGCGCGTATTTCCGCCCCTAGACCGTATGACGGCCTCACAGCGACGTCTCATGCTTAAAAATAAACGCCGTATTTCATTTTGATCGATGTTGTCCCAAATTTCTCTTACATATCTCTCAACATCATCAAGAGAAGCAGCGAGCCGTTGATGATTTCTTAGTTTCTTGCCAATGCTTCCCACACGTGCTCAATGGGATTGAGGTCTGGGCTATGAGGAGGCCAGTTTAGGGTCTCTATACCTTCGTGCAAGAAATCCTGCACTATCAGAGCAACGTGTGGTCTAGCATTGTCTTGCATCAACAAGAAATCGCTTCCAATGTACCCAGCAAATGGGACTACATGTTCTGCTAAAATCGCATTGATGTATCGTTGACTGTTTAGAGAGGCTCCTCGTAACGATACCAGTTCTGTTCGAGCGCTTAAGGAAATTCCTCCCCAAAACATCACAGAACCTCCACTAAATGAAACCGTAGGACGAATATTGCATTGTGCGTATCGTTCGTTGGCCCGTCTAAGAACTTGTACCCAGCGATCAGACGAGTAAAGGTAATATCTGATTTCGTCAGTAAACAGAGCATGCTCCCAATCTCGAAGTGTCCAATTGACATGATGTCTCGCAAATTCCAACCGGACTCTGCGATGGCTTTCAGTCAACTTTGGTGCCCTTGCTGAAATCCTAAATTTTAAACCTCGTTCCTCTAAACGACGTCTTACGGTGGACAAACTTATTTGAATGTTGTGAGTTGCATTCAGTTGTACCTGAAGATTTCTTGATGTTACAAATCGTTCTCTCAAACCTCGTAATTGAATGAAACAGTCTGGCATAAGTGTGGTTTTCCGAGATCTTCCCTGTCCATGACGTCTGCTATAATCATTAGTTGCTTCAAAACGACGAACAATTCATACAGAAGTATGAGATACACCGAGTCTCTTACCAATAGCACGGTAGCTTAATCCTTCTTGGGCCAATGTAGTCGCCATTACACATTCATCGCGACTTAAATTTCTTGTTTGGCTCTTTTTCAATAAATTAGTCAGTTAATCTTTAAGAGACCACTGTTTCTTTGAATAAACAGATAAACACATGATTCAAAAAACAAATGGTTAAGAAAAGACTGGAATACCTTTTGATTATGGTAGTCATCAGATGGTGCATTTGAAACGGCCCACAGGTGTTTCAAAGATCGATGAAAAAGCGATATATTTCTTACACACCCTGTACATGTCTTAAACTAAAGTTTAAATAAAAATGTTATACTCTAGGTTGTTCCTGAAGAAAAAGTCTACATTACAAAAAAAAAACTAAAATTAAATTAGACTAGTGACTTGAGAGAAAATGAACTTTGAATTTTGGGATTTCTTTTTGTGGTGCGTTAATTTTGATGCGGAGTGTAGATAGCACGTATTTGAGAAGTCCAATTTTTGATGACTTGGTTGCGTAATATTGACGATTTCGGTCATATCTTTAATATTTTTCCATAGCATCTACATATTTTGTATTAAATGCCTTAATTTCATTAGGCGATATGAGCAACTTAAAATTTTGGGGACTTTCAGGCAGGTTGTTAAAGTTGCATAGATCGCGTATGTAGATTACATCATCAATAGGTTGCTATCAAATTGTTTCATTGACGGATCTCCACTTAATTATTTAGGAAGCAACTGAGACACGATATCACATTTCTGTTGAGTTGCTTTCCGGTTGATCCGTGTGCGGATAACCTAAGTGTTTGGTTGGCTAAAAGTGTTTTTAAGATTGAAGAAGTGTGAAAGAAGTCGGAGGCTATCGATACAAGGCACACACGCTCACTACACTCACACGGTCGTCATATCGGTAAACACCCATTACACGGCCGGGTAATCGATTAACGTGTAATGGCAGAGCCACCTACGTCGAAGGCGGCCGCCTTTGTCGACCGGACCCGCAAATTATTGATTAGGCTCGGCGCGGTGGAGATAATCGCGATGGACCCGATATTGATACAGTATCGGTTTCCGTTCGCGGGACGAACTCGACTCAGGTACTACGGGACTTGGTTCGTCCATTCGATCGTTCGTTCGTTCGTCCGGGTTCATCTGTTGCGGTTTTTGCCGGCATGCAACAGGTCCTGCGGGACCCTTCGACGGGACGGGGGTGAAAAATCGGTTTTCAATAGCCCGTGGGAACGTGCCCGGCCGATTTGTCAGGCGCCGGTCGAATTTTACGAGAGAGGAAAGATCCCTTTTTTTGAAACAACAACTCGACAAATTGGACGTGTCGATCTCAATTTGGTTTTTTTAAAAATGAAAGTCGTTTTCTTTTTAATCGATGATTTACGATTTAAACGTAAAGGAAAATGACGTATAAAAAGTGATTTTGTATTGTAAACAAAGTTATAGACGAATCGAAGGTCGTCTTGTTTTTTTGGAAGATAGACAAAGGATCCTTAAAAGACGTGTTACCATCGGAGTTCGGACGGGGGCATAAAATAGAATATAAAACCTTTTAGTGCCTGCAATTAAGGTGGCGAAGGCAATCAAAACATTAATAACGGGGCGCGTCCCGTCGCGCCACCGGCCATCGACGCCAGAATTTGTAGTTGTAAAATCGGAGTGCCGCCATAAAGATGATTATCGGCCAATTATTGGCCAATAAAGACGGGCTTACGGCGTTTTTACAAGTCCTTACGCGTCATCCCGACGATTTTTACCTCGAAAACAGCCAAACTTTATTTTTTTACTTTCGTGTTTTCGTCGATACCTCTCGATAAATTTCAAATTCAACAAATTCCCAACCGGTATTATGTTGTTGGTACTCAAATAAAACGATATTTTAAGATGTATCGATTTAATACAATCGTTAAGATTAAAAAATATTTTTAATATAAAAATATTTTTGTTAATTAAAAATTTTTTTATCTAATCTCACTTAGTAATTAAAAAATAAACATTAAAAAATAAAAATTAAAAAATAAAAATTTAAAAATAAAAATTAAAAAATAAAAATTAAAAAATAAAAATTAAAAAATAAAAATTAAAAAATAGAAATTAAAAAAATACGATTTCCACTTAAAACAATTTAAAGAACAATTAAAAACGTGAAACTAAGTTTAATCAAAAATTGTACCAATTAGAGCGTCCGATTAATTTATATCGCCAAATTACCATTGAAAAGTCCCGAAAAAAAAAAATTCCGGTTAACTGTATTCGGTTCGCGATCGGTATCGCGCCAACCGGACCGTGTTGTTGAATATTTATTCGGCCGGATTATTTATATATTTTTCCGCGGCGGATCGCGCGCGCTTATTCATTCAATTGTAATTAGCGCGATTTCGTACGCGCGTTCTCACAAATCCGAACCGTTCTGACCGAATTAAGAGTCGAGCCGGTACGAACAATGGCCCGAGGCCGCGTTTTCACATGCTTTTCACGCTCGCCGGCGTTTTCCAATTACGTATGCAATTAAATTAGAGTCCGCGATATGGTGATCAAACCGACCCCGCGAATGTGTGTGTGTGTGCTCAGTTCGTTGCCGCCGACGCCGTCGAGTTTTTTTTCTTTCCTCTTTCTTTTAACTTTAAGACAACCGGCTTCATAGATCAACTTGATAGATTCCCCTTTGCAGAGCCGGAAATCCGCACACACTTCGTAACTACCGCGGAATAGATATAGATCGATGATATCATTTTGGGAACCACACAATATATTTTTTTCTTTTAGATTGGAGAAGGATTTTACAATTAGATAATTTACAATTAGATAATTTACGATTAGATAATTTACAATTAGATAATTTACGATTAAATAATTTACAATTAACAAACTTTTTCAAAAAATTAGGCTTGAAATTTTATGACGATTTAGTTTCATTATTTATTTTTGCTAAAGATGAATTTTCTACGATTTTTAGTTTTTCCCTCAGAACAGAAAACGTTAATAAAAAGTGTTGATAAAATCATTTTATTTCTGTACTTTTTATTTGGTGTCGTTTTAAAGGTTTTTGAAAGCTGTATCAAAAAATTAGGCTTGAAATTTTATCACGATTTAGATTCATACTTCATCTTAATTTTTACTAAAGATGAATTTTCTACGATTTTTAGTTTTTCCCTCGGAAGAAAAAACGTTAATAAAAAGTGTGAATAAAATCATTTTATTTCTGTACTTTTTATTTGGTGTCGTTTTAAAGGTTTTTGAAAGCTGTATCGATTGAGCGAGCTTTTAGGGTTGGTGGGAGGGGTTCGAATGGAAAACTCCCGCGAAATGAGAACGATGCCCGCTCGGGGCATTTTTAATTTTCGAGAAATGATCGCGCATGTTACGCGGCGTAATAAGGGATCTTCGGGAGACAGAGGGATCGTTTCGCTTCCGCGCCCCCTCGAAGCCCCCCAGGACCATCGGGAGCCCGTCATCCCTTACCTTTCACGTTAATTGCGAATCACGGTTCTCTCTCTCCGGGCGATTTTTTCCCCGGATCGGAATCTTAGGGATTTCTCAATTATCCGTTACGCGCTCGCGGGGTTGAAAAGAGAAAAGCGTACTAAAAACCCCCGGTCGCGGTTGTTTCATTATACAAATTGCGCGGGGTAAAAATCGCGTTAAAATTCGCCCCAACCCTCGCGATTCGAATCTTTCGATTTTTCCCGATTACACAATCGTCGCCATTCGAACGGGTAAAATAAAATGAATCAACAGGTAATCGACTCGTTAAGTTGTCGAGTCGAGTTGAATGGGTGAATTAAAGATCGGTAATTAACCGGAGGAGTTCGACGAGGTAATTTAAAAGAATTCTCATCAACCGCCCTTTATTTTTTTCGGGTTTACACCCCCTTATTCTAATCGAAAAAGTTTCGGAGAGAATTTATTTCGGTTCAATTTGAAGAAAAGAAATAAATAAAGGTCTTTATAAAGGGTACCATTGAAATTTACTTGTCACATAATGTAAAGGATTTTTTTTCAGAAAATTTATATAACTTAACCGTTTGGCTGCCACTGCGCTCCTCGTTTTAGTATGCTTATTTAGTTTTCGTCGAAAAAAATTGGCGTAAAGACTGTCATAATCGGTGATCATTTCTGTGTAACATATCACCGATTGAAAATCGTAGGTCCCGCGGTTTAGGAAATATCGCGAGTTAAATGAAAAAAGGACCAGTTTTTTGACCGGTCCGTGAGGAGCGCAGACTTTGGGAATTTTTTTCCCGAAAACCGCTGAAGAAAAAAATTCGGGCCTTTTGTAGGATGTAGCCTCATCTGTTTACTATAACGTGGTATTTTTTTCTTTTTGAAAAATTCCGTCTATTTTCGCTAAAAAAATCAATTTCCGAAATAGTCGAGTTCGAGAACCGCTGGTCGCATCTTAACGGGATTGCCACGAGGTGATAATAAAAAAATCGAACTATCTCAATTGCTAGGAATATATTTATTTTTCGATTGTTAAATAATAATAAAAAATTATTTTGTGTTTAATGAAAATGTGGTATCTCGCGCATTCAACGATCTCCTTCTTCTCCGTACCTCCTCCCTAATTTCTAGTTTTTGTGATTTTGGCCATGTGATTCTGGTGAGACGCCATTGCGGCGTCTACGTTTATAGGTTCGAGATGCACTCCATGTTTATTTTGAATGAACTCGTACTGTATTTTTTGTTTTTAAAAACATGGCGAGAACCACAAAAACTGGGAATTAAGGAGGAGCTAAGGAGAAGAAGGGGATCGTTGCTGCGCGAGATACCACATTTTCATTAAATACAAAATAATTTTTTATTATTATTTAACAATCGAAAAATGAGTATATTCCTAGCAATTGAGATAGTTCGAATTTTTTACTATCACCTCGTGGCAATCCCGTTAAGATGCGACCAGCGGTTCTCGAGATCGACTATTTCGGAAATTGATTTTTTTGGCGAAAATAGACGGAATTTTTCAAAAAGAAAAAAATACCACGTTATAGTAAACAGATGAGGCTACATCGTACAAAAGGCCCGAATTTTTTTCTTCAGCGGTTTTCGAGAAAAAAATTCCCAAAGTCTGCGCTCCTCGCGGACCGGTCAAAAAACCGGTCCTTTTTTCATTTAACTCGCGATATTTCCTAAACCGCGGGACCTACGATTTTCAATCGATGATATGTTACACAGAAATGATCACCGATTATGACAGTCTTTACCCCGATTTTTTTCGAGGAAAACTTTCGGAGTACGGGCATGCGAAAGTTTAATAAACAAGTATACTGAAACGAGGAGCGCAGTGACAGTTTAACGGTTAATTATCAATTTTTATATGTAAAATTAAAAAGGACGTTTTTACCTATAATTTCCCCAAAAATCATTTCTTAATTCCTAAAACTAAAATCACAGTCATTTTTTAAAATTAAAATTGACTTAAAATCGCCTTGATTGATAATTTTAAACTTTAAATTTTAAAAATTGATAACTTACCAAAATTCGTCCTTTATCTAAAAATTTTTCTTTTATTTTAATTTTTCCCAAATAATATTCGTAAAGGCATCGATTTAAAAGGCTAATAATGTGTGGTAGGTAGGTGAATCGGATCGGGTTTGAAATATGGCGTAATTACGCGGTCGCCGCGAGTTTTTTGATTAAACTCGGTCAGCGTATGGACAAAGCGCGAGCAGCGGGCGGTACCTCCGTCGGCGGGCATAAATTTCAGTTTGAAGCATCCGTAATTGCGAGGGGGCAGCCAAAGGAATCGGTATTATCAGTAGTTTTGATTTATAAGAGACCCCCGCGACGTCGCTCGCCGCGTGACGTCCGACGTCCTTTCCCTTCCTCTCTCTCTCTTACTAATCTTTAAGAGTTTTAAAAGTTCGACGTCGAAAATCTTTAGTTGGGTTTACCGCTTAAATTATAAATTATTCTGGTTCGTTTTTTATTTTTTTACTTTTTGAAGATTCGATTGGTATTTTCGTGGTAATTATCCACGGATTCGTCGTGGGCACGTTTTCTCTGTAATAATAACCGAGTAGTAGTTTCCGTCTGCGGTTGATATTAAAACGGGGGTCGCCGAGTTAAAGATAATATAAGTTTCTCTGACGACGTCATGAATATTCAGCGTTTGTTGTCCTGGAACTCTTCTTCTGGGTCGGTCTCTTTCTATCTCGGGAAATTCCCCGGAGCCATTAATTATCCTTGTCAATTCTTCTCGAAACTCTAAAACCAAAAATTACAAAGTTACAATTTGAATTTTTTGTTTAATTTTTAAAAATATCGAGGGGAAATATATACACAGAGCGTATTTTTTCGATTTAAAATTTTAAATGTGTTAATATCACGCGATACACATGTACGCGGGCGGAGTGTTTAGTTATAAAAAAAAATAAATTAACTTGTACGACCGATATCGATGTACCGGACCGAAAGGGGGCAATTACGCCCCTTTAGTATAAGGGTGGGCGGTATTTCACTGTATTTCACTTAATTTTTCCCCGCGCTATCGGGGCCGATACGTCGCGACCGCCTTAACGACAACTATAAATCACGCGTTATTGCGTTCCATGCAGATTTTTTCGATAGCGACTCCGGTTTCTTTGTTTAATTAAGCCGCCCCAACCTTTTTCCGACAACCCTTTCGGCCGGCACGGTCGTTTTTCCTCCCCCGCGCCGTTTCGGGGACGTTCCTAAATTAAAAGTCATAACTCAGGGTCATGAGAACGTCGTTCCGAAACTCTAAAACGGGCCTAAGGACAATATTTGCGATCGCAAGGTGCCGAAGGTAAACAAATCCGGCTCTAAAGAGGAGGCGATAAGAAAGGAAGAACAGGTGAACTTTCGTCACCTTATTTCATGAGAAAATTCGAGGGGAAAAAATGTTAGAAAAATTAAAATTCCTAAAGGAACGCGTTTAAACCGGTCGTGATTAATTAATTTCGGGTATATGGGGAGGAGGAAGGGAGGAAAGGCGCCTCGCGTCCCCCTTTCCGTTAAGTTATCCAAAGGGATAACTAATGATTTGTAAAGACACGGTCTGGTCGACATGTCCCACGTCCTTCACGTCACGGCATTATGCTTAGAATTAATACTAACCGTTTGTACACGGTATTTGATAAGTTGTCATCCCCGGTACAGGCGTCCCGGACACTTTGGGGCCCTTCTGTCTCCGGACGCACGAGCCATTTATACCGAGGACGTCACTCGATCCGATACAACTACTTATATTAGGACAACGTTTACTTATTACTTTGTACCCTTTAAAGTCTTTTTTACTTTTACATATCGACCTATCCAACGAAAACTGTCGTAAGTCAAAAAATGGTGATTTTGAAAAATTTGAAAAGAAAACAGAATTAATTGCTATTTTCTATGGTGAATCCTTTCGGAACCCTCTATATAAGATATCTATAGCAGCCAAGTAGGAAATTTTTACATAGAAAATTTTATTTCTTAAAACGCAATCTATTCAAAACCTTTAAACGCTTATATCTCACTCAGTTCTATCAAAAATGACTTACAATAGTCTTCGTTGCATTGGTCGATATGACATTTAACGGTTAAACTTATTGCACTTCAAACATGTACAATCTCCAAATCTTTAAATATCTAAAATTTAATAACCAAATTAAATAAAAACACTAATTGTAAAGAGATTATTGATGATTTTCTCAAGTCATGAAAAGGGACGTGAACGTTAACAAAAACAAAACTTTCTCCCTCTCCCCTTTAAACTAATTACATAATCCCCGGTAGATAATTATAATTTCTCGGAGAAGGTTACGTTGTATCGAAAGTTGTTGTGTTGGGTTGGGTTTAGAGGGCGTATAAAATCTCGTGAAGGAGGAAAAGGGGGAGGCGGGGAAGGAGGTTTAGGGGCGACGTCCTGATCTTGATTGATCGTAATTAGCCGACGAACTTTACAAGTTTCTTACGCATCGCGCCCAAAACCGCGTCCGCCCGTGAAGCTTTATTAAAAGCGGCCGCATTTCACGCCGAATCTGCGTTTCCGGGAAAATAGACGAATTCATCGTCGCGCCGCGGCGGCGACTTGAAACGCAACCTCTCCGTTCGGTCGGTCATCAGGAGACGTCCCGTCGCGACGCCATTGACTCCATTGACGCCCGTCGATCGGGAATCATCTCGAAAAATTACGGATTCTTCGAAATCTCGAGGTCAACGAATCTTTTACGCTCGACAAAAAATAAGAAAAAGGAATCAAGACGGACTTGATTACCGGTCGATGTCGCTGACATCTAATTTCGCGCGACATCTGCTTGTGTTCCAACTTGTTTTTTTTTCTTTTTCTTCTTATTTCGAACAGCTTTGCAATTTCAATTTCAATTTCAATTTTTTTTTTTTTTTGAGAAAATTACGATTTACTTCTAAAAAGTCGAATGAATTTAAATTGACATGTAGCAACTTAAAAATTTTTATCGTGACATTCTATACTGCGCTTTTATTTCGCTCTTATTTTTTAATAGAAGCGACTACACGTTAATTATGAATAAATTGGAAGCTTTTGTGCGGTCGGTCCGTTATTGTTTGTTCTTCCGGACGCGCGCGTTTAATTCGTTTTCGATTCGGGGGTCTCCCGACAAAGGAGCGGCGTCGGCGGCGCTCCGTTTTGGCAGGAAATTTGTATCCGCGGCTCGGCGAGGGTCAAAGGTGGTCTCGAAGGGCCCGGAGGCGTCTTCGCCGACGCCCGGCGTTAATTCCTAGCGGTCGGATTCTACTTTGATTAACTATAGATTCAGCCAAGAAGACCGGGAGAACCGACCGAAGCTTATCTTGGCTGTATATCCCCCGAAAAGTTCTCGAATCCACCTGTCGTCGTCGTCGCCGGGGCAAATATTTAATTCCAGATAATAATTAAGCGGGCAAACACGTGATTTCCCGGACGCGGGACGCGCGATAACAGTTTTATGCGTTTATAACGCGAGGTTTTCGGTAAATATTAATCTTGGGCGCGCGATAAAAAAAATATACTTCTTCGGGCCCGATAAAAACCGTGGTCGAACCGAAAAGTTAAGGCGGCGTGCGACAGTGACGTATCGGAGGCAATAAGGCCGCGGGAATCGAGTGGGTTTGACCGATCGTCAGCTGTTTGGGGCCCGCTGAGATCCCCGCCGAGCGGACCCTAATCGAAGATCTGTTATCTTACGTTTTGATATGGGTTCTGGACCTACGTCCCCTGATGTATTGCCGTATCGACCTTCCACGTTACATTATAAGATACCACCCTACATACGAAATTAATTAATTTTTTCCCGAAAAATTCCTCGAATCGATCAAATATTTTAAGGTGTTATTTTATATATACGGGGTGAATCGTAAAAATTTTAACTTTTTATTACTATTCAATACAGTTGTATAAATTTCTCTGGAATTCTCGAAACGCTGATTCACAACAACTTGTTTTACTTTAAATAAATATTTATTCTTCTATATTGTGTATTGTATTGATTTTTTAACAAAGTTACAATTCAGTATTTTTCTGGTTACGAATGAAGTCAAGTAACGAAACTAACTAAACGAATGTTGACTGCACGAAGTTTACTAAACGAATGTACGAATGTACGAAAACGAATTGAAAAGCGGTTCTTATACACAACACGTTTATCGCACGTGCGCCGAACGAAAGAATATTAAAACAAAAAATGAATTATAAAAATGCAAACTCGCCCACCTACTTTAATATAACAAAAATTAAAACTAATAAAAATAAAACAAATTAAACAATTTACTAAACAACAGTAGTTTATGGTTTTTGAAAATCATTTTTTGTTTAATTTTTTTTTTGTGATGCAACATATAAAACCGTTAAAATCGGTTCATTTGTAGGGGATGAAAAGTTTGACCTCCCGCGGGAAACTCGTCGGTAAATTATCCGCACATATATTAACGCGTCGAGCTGTCGATGCGCCCCCAAAACCGCCCCCCATTTCGGGGACGGTAACGATTTATTTATTGAACTGAAATTACGCCGAATATTTGCCGTTGCGGAATTCGCAATTTCGGCGGCAGTTTAGTTTATCGTCCGGTTAATTTACCGTATTTTGGGGGCCACTCAATTTTTAATTTTAAAAATTAAAACTTAAAAATCAAAAAGCATTTTAGATTTATAACCGACCGTACGGTTTTGTTAAATGTTGTTTTTATCGTTGCCGGTTAAATGGTTGATTTGATTTTAATTGTAGGTGATGTGATGGTTTTTGTTTAAAATTGTCGTTCGTAGGGACGTGAATTAATTCCGCGCGACCAAACAAGCGCATTTGGCACGGTTTCGGCGTCGCGACGCTCAACACTTGATAGATTTATATTTACAGATTAATTCGGAACCGGTAAATTACTGTCCGATACGTCGCTACGGCTCAAACGGCTCGTGCTGTATATTCTTGGAACGCACTCCCGCTACTTACTCTCTCTCGGCCGATTCTATTTTAATTCGGTGCCCCGCAAGTCGCGACTCGTCGTCGATTTGTCTCTCGACGGCGCACGTAAATATCTTCCTTCGTGGGGCTTTCGGCCTTCGACGACGAACCGTTCGGTTCGGGATAGATACAAAGAGGACCGGAATCAAGGACAAGTCGGATCATTTATCAATAAGCTTTGACGGCTCGAACGGCTTCGGTAGCCGCCACTTGTCAGTCAACTCGCCTCCGGTTATAATAAATGATGAAATCTTTGATAAAATTTGACTTAAAAGATTCGTACTTCATTTTTAAATCTCGTTTAAGAAAATAAGAAATAAAATGAGGATCCCCGACCGTTTCAACTGTTTCCAACTTGGTTTCGACTGTTAACCAAGTAAGCTATAAACCATCCCGAGCGTCAAAACAACAATTTACAGCCACCGTTTCGAATAGTAATCCATCACATCCTCGGGGACCGTTTTAAACGAAACTTTTTTATCTTTTTCGTTGTTTCGTAGATATAATATTACCTAAAAATCTCGATTTTTTACTTCTGGGAAGCTTAGTCCCCAAACGAAAAGAAAAAAAAATAGAAAAAAAACTGATCAATATTCAATGGGACACTTCGGGCAGGTATCGGCGGCATCCCAAGAATCCCACAAAACACGACCGGGGCATCCGAAAAAGACTTTCCTAGAAGCATAACATATCGTGTTCCACGAGATAGATACAGGTGTTCGATCGGGAGATAAAAACCCCGCGCGAGAAGGGACAATTTGTAAGGTGATGTATGCGTCTTTCGCTCGGAACGAAATTGATGGCGAAAAAACGGAAATAAATCTAAGTAGAAACTTAAAAAAAAAACGAAAAGAAAAGAGCTAACTAACTCTTATAGTAATATCTTCTTCTATCTTTTCTTTTCTTGTGTTTCAGATTCGAGTGAGCCGATAAAATCGGCAAAGCCACCTTCTCCGATCTACAAAAATGAGTGACATACATCAGGCGAACGGTTCGAGGGGGCGCTGCGGGCGGCGCGACCGTTTTTATGACCGACGGAGATCCTGACGATCCTCGTTATCCTTAACGGTGAGTTATAACTTCATATTAGATCGATGGTGTTGATAACGAAGGTCGCGATTAACTCGGGTTCGAAGATATTTCCGTTCTTAATCTACCCCCTCTTGAATCTAGCTTCTTACACGTATTAAAAGAGCAAAAAATATGTTTCTAAAATATAAGCAAAAAATGTGTTTCTAAATGAAACTCATTTTGACTCATAATTAAATAGTAACCATAATAATATTATGGTGTTATTGTAGTTGATGTAAATTTGAAAGACAAATCCGTATTAGATCTTGACGAAATTTGACATGCACACACGTAATGCATCTCCCTAAACGTTAATCTAGTAGCGATGTCGCCACGTCACCTCCAGCAGGAGCTAACACACCGGGGTTCGTAATAATTCGCCCCCCAATCACGCCGTATACGTATTACCTGGTGAATTATTCCATTTTGACACGTACAGCCAGCCGGTTAATTCCAACTCCACCTCCCTTCGGACACTTGACGAGCAAATAACATATTTAATATAATATTTTCCCGCCCGACCTTCCGTCATTCTTAGTCTTGGGAAAATCCATCAAGAAAAATAATAGAATCAGTCGTGTTTGACGCGATCACGCGAGGAAAAACCGTTTCGGGAGGAAAACGTGTCTGTTCGTATCGATCGTGTTTAGCGCGTTTCGGTTCGTTTAGCTCTCTCCTTATAATAATATCTGGTTCGGACGGAATTGAAATTTGTCGCCGACAGACGGAGGGAATTTTCTAGAACGTGGGAAATCGAGGTGTATACGTTTACGCTTCGACCTGTAACCTTTAAATTGGACGAGGTGCGAGTTCCTCTAAAAAAAAAAATTACGCGTACAGCTTCGCGGAACGGCCACGAACGACATTATAAGCGGCCCGCTCCCGTTAAATGGTCGCCGGGGCCGAAGAGAAGCCATAAACAGCGATAAAACTGGACTTTACTGTTCGATACGTCCCTTCATTCTAAATACTTACTCCTTTTACCTGAACGTCCTACAGGTGGTTTTAACTTAAAAATAATGTACATACAAATTTTTTTTGCTTTTCAAATAATGGTCTATAAAAAAATTTCTAACTTAAAATTTTTAATAAATAAAATGCAATGTTAAAATTTTTAAGTTAGAAATGTGATACGAATTTTTTTATTTAAAAAAAATCTGTTGAAATATAGATGTATCATCTGTATAGACAGATGATATCGATTAGTTCTCTTCTCGTTAAATAAAGAGGGGTGTAAACTATCGGTACTCATTAAGGGGACGTCCATTAGCTCCCTAAGGATCTCAAAAGAGAACAGATAGGGAAAAAAATCGGGTGAAACGCGGGAAATCGAAAACAACTTTTTCTAGAGACGTTCCGATCGTTTATCATCGAGGTGTTTGAGCGATGTTAACGACGTCGTTGGCGATCGTCAATCGAAAGGTCGAAGGAATTTTTTTTAAAAACGATTACGGTCGTCGCGATTTGACTTTATAATCCGGGATCTTCGCCTTACCGAACCGTGCGGTATAGATATGTTTATAACTCGAAAAGTATCACCTGTTCGCTTTTTACGGTTATTGCGTTTTATTTCCATTATTATTATTTTTTCCCTCCGTTTGGCCGCGCGGTACGGCACCCATTACAACCAATCATGTAGAACGCATAAACAATCGAAGGAACTCGCGCAATAATCGTAAACTAGGGGAAAACGGCCGGCATAATGCGTCGTTATTGCCCCGACTAGTATTTTTTGTGTTGCCTCTTTTGGTTGATTTCGAATCGAGACGGGAATAAACCCGCGTTTAGACGGTGAAAAATTTTTCAAGATTTATTTGGGTGTTTTCATATTGAAATTGATTACGACTAATATCGAGGCGAGTATTTTGAAAACCAATTTGCCTGATTGCTAATTGTTGATATTGCTCCGAGTGCTTCGGGGGAGATATCCGACGAACAAAAGGACGGGGGAACACGATTCTAATACCTCCAAGTACGACCTTTAGAAACTCACGAAATACTCAAACGTTCACCTAACCGTAATAGCTTGTCGTTAAACCTTGTATCTTTAAGATTATAAACGTTTAAGGTTTAATTTTTATTTTTTCAAATTCGCGTTTAGGATTTGTTATAGAAAATAGAGTCTTTGAATTAGAAATAAATGTTTGGTAGTTTAATTTTTATAAAACAGTAATAATTTTTTAAGTAAATTTGAACAGTTTAAAATTGATTTTGATTGAAAAGTAATTCAGGTGCGGTTCGGATATATAAGTGTATTATCAAAGGCCCGCGTTGGTGCCCGATTGTTACCCGATGGGAGTCTATAATTTTAGCTACTAATGGCGTTATTACGGCGCGGACCACCGAAGTAGTTGCGACACTCGCGCGGCCACACGCGCGATTCGCTTTGATAACTCATCAAGCGCCGATGATGGGGACCGAATTAAATTCGAAATTGTAGAAATATAGAGAAATTATTACTTAGTTACTTCCGAACAAAACCTCAGTCGCACGCCCCGACTTTCTTTAATGACGAAATTAAATTGAAAGAAATGTTTTTTTAATTGATTTTTTTAAGAAGAAAAAATATAAAAGGAAAAAAAATATAAAAGTAAAAAAAAAATTATAAAAGTAAAAAATTAAAAGTTGTGCGATATGGGTTTTCTTCTTCTTCTCTAGTGTGCTTCTTCTAAAAATAGAAGCGAGAAGACCGGCCGAGAGCCGAACCCGAAGGAGACGATTAAAACGAAAAGGACGGCGACCGACGACGACCAACCACACTAAAAGAGAGAAAAAGGGAAGCGATGGAGACAAATACGCGCGAGCGCGCTGGTCCGGGTTATACCGTCTTGGAATGCATTTTGATATATGGTCGCAGATAATTCGATAATTCAAAGTGAACCGCTAATGTGTCACTTCGATTATAACATGGGACCCTGCGCGAGCACCATCTGTATCCCCGACTAAAACGTCCTACACGTCCTCTACAACCGTTTCAATCCAACTCCCATATGTTTTTCTTCGAATAAAATCTTTCCGTTTTTAAATATCAATTTTAATTGCAATACGATTCGAAAATCATCAAGTTTTTTCAAGTGGAATTTTTTTAAAAAATGATTTGATATTAAATTGAAGAAGAAATGTAAAGATCGAAACAAGAAAATACAAGAGGGAAAGATGCTACGTGAAGAACATCCTCGGTTATCCTGAAATCCCATAAATATAACCACCCGATCCGTTCTTGCCAAGCGGAGAAGGTACATAAAGAACGCATTGGCTCATAATTCAAAGGACGAGACGCCGGGACATCGAAGTCGCCTGGAAATTAAGCACGAAGAAACTTTTTGTCCCTTTTTTTTTCGACTCGGAGTATCGAATCGCCCCGAGAAACAGGTGTGCACCATCAAAATTAATCCCGACCTTAGAAAACTTTTTCGCAAAATTTTATGTTAATTTATTCGATTCATCTTCCCACACATCACCTCTTCCCGTCTTAACATCGATTCTCACTTCCAATATCTCCGGCTGGCGCTCGGAGCCTTCTCTTTCTGAACGTCTTCTCGGTTAGTTTACTTCTCTCTCGGTAAATCACGGTCCGATTTTTGTTCGAAGAAGAGAAGTAGTCGCATCGGTCGTAAATCATCCGGTGCGAGTTTGCATTGTGTAGATCGACGCGGGTCGGGTGTGGGCCGGCCGCGGCCCGCGGACGCGGGTAAACAATGCGGCCCGTCGTGTCGCGCGAATTAAAACCTTATTGTCTCTAATAAGGGAAAAATATCCCCGCTACGGACACAAACACACGATTTATCGGCCGTAGATTGCGCGACAATGTGTCCTACATCAACTCTAAACTCGAGAGCGGAGGCGTTTTCAACTTTTTACTCTCTTATTATATTATTATGTCTACGCTATAAGCGTTTATTTGATTGTAAATTGTAACCACTTAAAATAAGTGGTTGTTAAAAAATTAAAAATGCTATTGTTAAAATAAAAAATGTTTTTTTATTATGATTATTAAATTAAATTTATTAAAATTATTACCAATGGATTCGAATCATATCGACCTATGCAACGAAAACTATCGTAAGTCAAAAATGGTGATTTTGAAAAATTTGAAAAGAAAACAGAATTAATTGCTATTCTTCTATGGCGAATCCTTTCGAAATCGTCTATAAGATATCTACAGCAACCAAGTAGGAAATTTTTACCTAGAAAATTTTATTTCTTAAAATGCAATCGGTTCAAAACCTTTAAACACTTATATCTGACTCAGTTCTATCAAAAATGACTTACAATAGTTTTCGTTGCATAGGTCGATATGAAAGTTGATTCGTGATGACTCAACCAAGGGCGGTTTTAAACATATATAATCATTACTTAACTTACGCTATCATATTTAATGTGATATTAAAGAAAATTCAAAACGATTCCCACAAAATAAAACAACATAAACGATCGTGTAAAGTTATAACGACGACTTTACGAGTTAAAATGTTTAAAACGTGAAACGTTGTTCTCGTATTATAGGGAATTACCTGGAAGTGCGTAACGCGAGCGACTCGTCCCGTTTGTCGCATCGGGTCGGTTTATATCGCGACTTTTTCCGAGAACGACGAGCAACGATGAGGACGTCGGTTTGAATGAATTATGGTAACGCGCTTTGGACGGCGCTGGGAACGCGGCAATTAACTCGCCGAAAAATATTAATCGCGGCCTCCTCTCGTTGACCCGCGAGAATGAGAGACAAAAGGAGAGTCGCCGGGAATCGAGGAAGTTCGTTGCCCGGGCGCAAACCGTGAAAGAGTTTTTAAAACGTTTAAAAACGTTCGAAATGAGGAAATGGGAAAAAACCGTTTTAAGTAATTTTTATAAAAGCGGTTTTAGACGTTTCGATCGTGTTCGAGAAAGACTTACTGCCGCGTTCGTTGCCGCCGACTTTTCTAATTGCTATATTTTACGCCGCTATCAGCGTGCTGCAACCCTCTCAAGACTGTTAACGCCACGCCGCCGATATTTATACCCTTTTAGGGGGTGTAAATGGGGTCGGGGGGATGGTTTTTAGTGCCGCCTAAAACAACAACCGGGAATCAACTCCATCTACTCCCTCCCTCCCTCCCTCCCGACCCACCAGGTTTTCCCACCCACCTTCTTTTCGATTTTATTTAAATTTTCAATTTTTTCATTTTTTATTAAATATCATTAAGTCGTTTTCGGGGGAAGTGATTAATTCGAAAAGAAAACCGTTGTCGTGACCTTCCGTAAAATCGGAGGGAGGGAGGGAGGGTTAGTCGAAAGGGGTTGATTTACAGTCGAATTCCGTAAATCCCTTTTAATTTCTGGGGATCACGCGCCTCTTCTATATCGGCTCCTAAAATCCCATCGTCGTCGTCGTTAAGCGATGGTAAATTACGGGCCGTTTTTCATTCGGCCCCGGTTTAAAAACGATTCGGATCGTTTGTCCTCGGTTCGAATAAAATAAGTCGACGCGACGTCGATTTGTCGCGGAAACAAGGCGCGCGATCTTCGGTTTCGCGCATAGATTAGGTCGCTACAACTTCTCTCCGGACCCGACTTGTCCCGGAATAAACTGGTAGCGTGGAATAAGCGAGGCGCGACGCCCCCGCGACGCCCCCCGCTCGGCGGGCCCCCGTCTCTCGCGGACGCGCCGTCCTCGTCGCGCGCTCGCCCGGCGCCGAGGCGATGTATGCATACCCCTTTCTTGTAATTTAGCGAAATAAACATTAACAGTACTAAAGGCAATAAAATAAATCAAGGAGCCTGCGAGTTCTCTCCCGTTCGCCGCCCCTCGAACCCCGCGCGCCCCCCGCGCCGCCCCCCCTTCGCTCGCCATGCGGAGAAACCTACATTTAAAGGCCCGCGCGACTGTCTCCCCGCCGATATATTCCATTATTACCGCGTAAAATTTATCGGGAACCTTACACGTACAGAACTCCACAAAAGTTTTCTATTTTTAACCTTATTTTTTAACTTTTAAATTTATCGAAACTTTTAAAAATTTTTGAAAAAAGTAATTTCAGATTTTATTCGAAAAAAAAATCTTGAACGTTACAAAGTTCAATCAAAAACGTTCATCAAGCTCGATTTATATAAAGAGCAGGAAAAGTGGGTGTAGTAGGTGAAGAGGGAGGAGGTAGGAAGAGAGAGAGACCTCGGCCCTTGGTATTTATTAATTTTTCACATAGTTCGCAACCCTTTGTGGCATCCTTTGATCCCGCGTCCGGGATAACGCGGGAAAATGAGCCTCCAGGTATCGGGAATAGTTGACGCATACTCCGCGACGAAGACCGACAAAGACTTTAGAGAGAGAGAGCCGCCAGACGAATTTCCATCGCGTCCATCCGTCCCGTTTGTTCCTTTTTCCGAACGGAACCGACCGACCGCGCTAAACAAAAGCTTTGATTCCCTCTTTCGACACACAAAAGCTTGCGAGGCTCTTTAAGAGGGAGATAATATTAATTTTATTGACGTGTTACCAAAAAAATTTTTTTATTTTTTTTTTTTAAGTGAAGAAATTAACATAAAGACGGTTGAGTTCGGAGTGTGTTCTCAAAACCTCCTATTTTCCGTTTCGTCCGTTCGAGCTCAAAGGAGTCGGTTGGTAATGACACAGTGCACCTTATAGCTTCCGCCGGAAGGAGATCGTTCGACCTGATACGCGTTTTATATTCTATTAGGCCCGAGAAGGAGGAGCACGGCGCGTTTCGTGCGGGGTTGCCACACTTGAAAGAGCTCAAGTGGATTCGAACTGAATACTTTATAAAGAGATCTTTCGGTTTCGGTCGGTTTTAAATCATCACATCGTTATTATCGTATTATACGATTTTTTTTACATTTATTTTCCTTCCATTTCTTATTTTAAGGAAAGAATAAAAAAAATTAAGTCGTTCACGTAAGCGAATCGTAAGATAAAAATCAACGTGGCGACACTCCTCGCGCGCAATTACTCGGGTTAATCGTACAATTTTTTTCCGCCAAAGATTGCCAACAACAATAGTTATGAAAGATCGCTTTTCGTTCTTTCCGTTTCGGTTCCTTTCGAAAGGTCGGGAGAAAGAAAAAAAGTCCGAGAGGAGAAGAGTCGGAGAGTTGATGATTTTGGTAGATGGGGGTCGTTTTCGGGGTCCGGCGCGGAATCCCGCGATTATTAATCGCGCTCTCACGGAGGGGGCCGCGCGGGGCCCCGCGTCAATAGTGCCAATCGGCGCGAATGCCTCGGCCGCCGGCCCTTTGATGTTCGGGTCGCCGAAAAGGCGGCCCGGTCGGCCCGCGGGCCGCGGATGCCTTCCCACCATTTCCCATGGGCCCGAACACTGCCCCGGACCACAATTAAAATAATTCCGACCGCGCGATTTCGTAATTGCGCGCCGCGAACCTCCACCCGATGACGACTGCGACCACGACCACGACGACTACCTTAATATTCGCATTTTTATCCTTTTAAAATCTAAAAACTATCGTAAATTTTTATTTATTTTTAAAAATCCTTTAGACTGTTTATAGAAGTAAAGGAAAAATAGTTTAATCAAAAAAAATTTTTTTTATTGGGATACTTTAAAGCAGTGTTTCCCAACCTTTTTTTTGTGCTGTGGCCCACCTTACCTTTCCTAATATTCCTATGCCCCCCTATGTAACATACACCAGAGACGGCGAGGCCAAGTGCGAACTGTAAACGCGAGGCCCTACAAAGTAAAAATAATATAAACTTTGAAATCTTTCTAAAAATTTTCATGGGACACAGTCGATGTCTAAAAAAAAAATCACTAAGAAATTGTTAACAGAACAGAGTAAGTACATTTTATGAAAAAACGAAATTGCCCCCCTTAACAGTCAAATTACTCCCCTGTGGGGCGTGGGCCCCACGTCGGGAAACACTGGTCTAAACGAATTTTTAATTATTTTCGATATTATTTGAAAATTCTATTGGTAAAAATGAACCAAAGAGTAAGTAAGAAAAGATCAAAACCTCGAACAAAAATCCATCCCATAAAATTAAATTAGATTGTAAAGTTTATCCGGGCGCGTATATTATGAGAAACGCGTCCGAGCGAACAAGTCCGAAAAGCGAATAAGGCAAAAAGATGACGACCGAAGAAGAAGCGAAGCGACTACGACGTTCGAGGGCCGATTGCCGAAATTACCCTTTGTCGGCGCGTCTAATGAGTCGCCGGACATGTGTCAGCGATCGGGCGATCTCAAGAATCTCCGAGAACGGCGGCGGATCGATCGGGCATCGAAGGAATCCCACCGTCCGGTTTCAAAATTCGGTTTTCGTCCCCCCCTCACCCACAAAATTCCATCTTAAACCTACTTTTAACCTATACGATCAAACCCCCGACGAGATTTCGCATAATTTAAGTCCAAACGCGACCCATCTATAATCATTTAAAAAAATTTAGGCTAGAGTTGACTGTCAAAAAGTTTTATCAACATTAAGAACTTTTTTAATTTAGAATCTTTTGATTTTGATTTAAAAGAAGATTTTTTTCAAAATGATTAAACATGAATTTTTAAGAAATTTTTTTTAAATTGATGAAAAAGATTTCAAGAAAAGAGAATTTAAAAATGTTAAAGAATGGAGTTAATTAAAGAAGAAAAAACGGGTTCGGATTGTATCTATAGTACGTATCGAGTTAAATGTGGCGTGTATGCGGGCATTTTCGATCGGAGAAGCAGGAGAGCCGCTTCCGGTCGTAATCGCACACGTCGGGGGCAACGGAAAAGTAGTCTAGAACGTTGGTTGCTATCTGGCCGTGAATCGGAAACAATCGAAGCGAGACAAATGACGACCGAGGAAGCGGCGGTCGCGGCCAACCGAGATCCGCCGATAATACCTCAACCACTCGTGAAACAAAAAAAAAGAGAGGACGAATAATTTCAAATAGAAAATGGAAAACGCAAGCAATTAATAATAATTGGTTCGAGAACGAGGACAATAATCAAAATTCGTATTTAAATTTAAATTGAAAGGGGGGCGACCGGAAAGAATTGCCGTTTAATTAAGAAAAATACGAATTCGGAAAACTTATTTAATTATCGAGATTTCCCGTTCCCTTTCTCCGCGACCATCAAAAATTCAAGATTTAATCAACCTCTCACTTTTCTTTCTTTGCGTTTTTATTTCTTGTTTTATTCGGCGTTCGTTTCGCGTCCGTCCGGTTTTCGACGATCGATTCGTCCTACGACCCCTCCTGCTTCACCCCTTTCGCGGAAAAGATGAATAAATCATCCCGACGTATCAAAGGAGAGCGGTCACTCTCTCTCGGCCGCGCGTACGTATACACACGGGGTGCGTTTTGAAAAGGGGAGCCCCGCGTCGTACTAACCCTTCGGGGTGACCCGACGAAAGGTCACTTGATTGATATCCGCTCTCTAACTCTTTCTCTCGTTCGTTAGAAACTTGTCTTTAAGTACATAAAATTAAAAATCCCTCCCAAGAAAAAGTTTTAAAGTAAAAATTTTAACCGCCATTCGATTAGTTATTGAAAGAGGTTTAATTTGATATCAAACACTTTAAAGTTATGTTAACTTTTATGTTAACCCTTTATATGGCAATAAGGGGTGATTTTTAAGATTTTTTTAAGGGATGAAAAGTAATTTTTTAGATAACTACATCATGTTTGGTATCAAATTAAAAGATTTTAAATGACAATTACAAAAGTGTTACATATTTAAAATTAAAAATGTCAATTTTTTTTAAGTAAATAATTTTTTTAAGTAAATAATTCTTTTTAAGATTAAAAAATTTTTTTAAGATTAAAAACTTTTTTTAAGATTAAAAACTTTTTTTAAGATTAAAAATTTTTTTTTTCTTTAAATATTAGATTTTTTTATTAAATATTCTACTTATACTTGTTTATTTTAATATTTTCTTTTTGATTTATCTCTCCCTCCGAAACGTCGTTGGTCGTTTTGATTTATTCTCGTCGGTCTGGATGTGTAAATTGTCTTATCGCGTTTCGTCGGTTCGGCTTTTAATTGCTATCATCTAAAAAGGGAGAAGAAGGGTTGCGACGACCGACGTCGAAAAGGAAAAGGGGTATTGGTAGTAGTCACGCTTGTATATCCAGAATAAACGCGCCGGCATAAATCATCGAATTTGGCGATTTATACCTTAGGAAAAGTTTGACGGTGGAAGGGAATTAACGGTCACGAAACCATCGTTTCCCTTTTCATTATTTTTTTACCCCGTTATAGACAAAGCTGGATGGCAAAAGGGGGAACCTACATCAAACTTCGTCTCCCACACCCCGTCCCCCCTTTTCCCGCCCGCCATACATCATCTTTATATAACTTAGCGACAATGTTGGATTGTACCCGGTTAGTGACTAATGACTTATGACCAATAGACGTATTTCGGACCGGTTCCGTTCGTCAACCGTCCTTCCTTCTCTTTCCGCCGCGCCGCGCCGCGCCGGCCGGCGTCGTTAATGGTTTTCGGTTTTTGTCGGAAAATTTCTCTTCTACTATTTAGTAACTATATTGCGAAAAGCGTCCGACCGAGGCAAAGTTAAAATCCGCGTGAAACAGTTTCGAATTCAATTGTCTTCCGGTGACCTAGGAGAGAACCCTAAAAGGGTCAAAACGGCTTAAGCCGAAAACGTACGCTGCGGAATCTAATCAGTATTTTCGGCGCGACTAATTCAACTTAAAATGTTAATAAAGTTAAAGGGACAGGAAAACAACATTTTCGGGATCGGACGGACCTGGGCGCTAATGGAAAGCCGCCCCGACATACGCTACATTCCATATGTAATGGGAAAATTCCCGTCCAACCCTTTTCTTTACTTTATTTAGTGGAAAATCACTCGGCGCGGTCATAACATTCCCCGTTCGCTCTATACTCACGGAATTTTCATTTTCCCGTTCGCGCCATCCTAATCTACGCGAAAAAATCTTTTATTTGACTATAAACACCATACGGTTACCTTTAAAAACGCAAATTGATCTTTAGTGTACACCCAGCTTAACTTTTTTTTTGATGAAATGAATTTTTGAAATTGATCAATTTTTTTAAGTTAAGTACACGATCTAAAATGATGGCAAAGTTGGGAATCTTTGTAGTGAATATTTAATGAAGCCGTATCGCGTGTTTATAGTAAAACTACCGGATTTTTTACGGACTTATCGAAAGTATAATTCATTAAAGTTTTTATAAAACGTCGTGTCGTCGGAGTAAAAGATAATCGCGACATCTGGTCAAAAAGGAAAAACGGATCTCCCGGTTCTCGGTATTCGGGGTGGCGAGGGGGAAGGCGGCGCGGCGCCCGTTCCGAGGAATTAAGCCATAAAATTTTCTCGCACGGCCGGGAAAGATGAAGATCTCTCTCCGGGTTGAGTCGGAGAGCGCGCGGCGGCGACGAGCGCCCGATATGGTTTTAGAATATGAAATGGGGGCCCCGGGAACGGCGCAGTCAGTCAACAGGCAATAAACAAATTCGAAATCGGCCTGCGGATCTACCGTGGAGTCGCGCCGCTCCGAAGGGGGGCGTCGAGGGGCGTCGCGGGCCCGGCCTCTGCGACCGCTCGTATTTATTTTACAAATTTACGAGCCGAGATCGCATCTACGGGGCCGCAATTATATACGTTACACGACCGCGGCCATAATACGATATTCAGGTAGCATTCTGACCGCGTAAGCGTATAGCTCGCGTTCGGACCGTCGCCGTATATTACCGCGGAATGCGTGCGAAGAGTTATGCAGACATCTTTTTGTTTTCAGTTTTTAGTTACTTGGCATTTTTTTTTTTTTTGAATCAAAAGAAAAATGGAATATTCCCAAAACTTACTTTGTAAAAAACTCAAAACTTTGCAAAAGTTTAAATTTTCGTAAAGATTTTGAATTAGAGCCTGTCTACACATCGCTGGTGTAAACGCGCCTTTAATTTATATTAAAGATATAAATTAAATGATATATTTTTTTAAATAACAATTTTTTAAATAATAATTGTTGAATAAGGATGAATGTATTATAGTGGGAAATAGCGACGGTTTTAATTTTACAAAAAATATTAAACGCCGCCCGCGAACCGGATATTCTTAATTAGACAAGTGTTGCTGGCCACTTAAAAGCATTTACCGTCTGGTGAATTCATCAATTGATTACAATTAGTGGAAATATTTCATTAATTCCCCGACACTCTATACGCTAAGTCCGTTATTAACATGCAGGCGGTTAATTGGCCGGACAGAAGACCCGGTTCGGAATTAAGCCGTGACTCACCCCGAATCGGGGAAAACGGGGGGAGGTCGGTGAGTATCGGGAATCCATCGTTAAACGCCAATTTGGTCCCTTTTAGGTGATTTCGGGGGCGGAATGCCGCGGTTAACCCTCTCGTAAAGTCGTTTCGACCCTTCGATCCCCTTTACATCGTCTCAATTAATTTTTCTTTTTTTCTCTTAAATAATTTTTAATTCGATTTTGAATATTCTTTGATGTATGTAGGTATTATTATTTTTTTGTGTGTAAAAATCGTTTGAAGGAGTAAGGAAGAAGGGGAGAAGGGAGGTCGCCTCGAGTTGTAATTAACCGAAAATCGCGAGGTACATTGGGGGGGTTTCCCGGGCAAATCTAATATGCGCCCGGAGAGGCGAGTTTCGCCGGTGAAACAAGACTGGCCGCGCGGAATTATTCATAAATTGAATGTTTCACAATTGCTAATTCAAGGGGGAGGCGGGGGGCGGGGTCCCGAAACCGCGCGGAACGCCACGTTACGTTGTAATTAAGTTTGTTTTCTATTATGTGCGCCTTTTCGGCGTATATAGGCACGGGGTTGACCAAAGCGTAAATAATTTAATTGTTCCCGCCGCGGGCCGCCCGCGTGCCCCCTTCGCGCCCCTCCGCGACCCCCGCGGCCGCTCCTACGCCCGCCGCCGCCGGCCCGTCCGGTAGTTTAAATTAAGTTTCGGCCCGCTACACAATGTGTAATACCTTTAGGGCGGCGAAAGTCAGACGAAATGGGGGAACTGACCCCCTTTTGTACCTATAACGAATATGTATTTAAGAAAATTTAAACAAAACTTGAAATTTACAATAGATATATGAAATTAAACATTTCAAGGATTTACGTCCTCTAAATACGACGACGGTAGGAATTAAAAAGGTAGATTAATAAAATAAAAAGGATTAACGTGATGAGACGATACGAGACAAAAGCCGATTCGATTAGAAACGACTACTGTTTGTTTGCGTCGCGAGTCGAATGCTGAATCGGGCATTAAATCCGTCCGGATGCGTTTCGGCCGCCGCGGGCTCTTCAATCCATCTTAGACGCCATTACACGGGACATCAAATTAGCGGTCTTAACGATTTTTATCGCCTCCCCGACGGCTACACACGACCTTCTATTAGATATCTAAGGTACACCGCAAAAACACTCTTGAAGAAAAATTAACCAAACAAATTTTTATTTATAACATTAAAATTTAAATAAAAATAAAATAAAATTTAAATAAAAAAAAAAATAAAATTTAAATTAAAAAAAAAATAAAATTTAAATTAAAAAAAAATTATCAAGCCAAGTTTTTAAAAAATCAAATCGATTGATTTTACACGATTTCAAAGCTCGTTACATTCTTCCCTCAAAACAAAAGAGGGAATTACTCGAAAAAAAATAACAATAACAACGAAAAAAAAAAAAAGTTTAATAATTCTCGAATTCCGGTCGAGCGGTCCGTGAAACGATCGCGCGGAAAAACAAACGACGCGAGAGCGAGCGAACGAACAGCGTCGAAACGCTAATAATTCCGCGCCGCGCGGACAAAAGCTCGGATCAATCAAAAACGGGGAACGAAATAAAACCGAAACAAAAGCGAAAACCGGCCCGAAACAAAATCGAATCGTGTCGGCGAACAATCGCCGCGTCGATCACGGCCTCCTATTAATCTTTGAGGGGCACGAGCGCGAGCGAGCGCGGACCGAATGACAAGCGCCACGCCGCCGTCGACGCCACCCCCGAACCCCTTTTACGCCAAACCAACCCCCCATTCCAACGTTTCGGAAGCACTTGTATATTCCCCCATTTTCCAATAAACTGATATCAATAGCGACCTGTTGAACGTCGACCGTCGCGTCGCTTCTATAGAAAGGGGCGATAAAAAAAAAGTAAACCAAGTCAAATCCTAAAAACGTCCCGTATAAAGATATGTGTTTATACGATTTAAAAAAAAAAAGATATTTTTTTTATAATTTTATTTTTTTTTTAATTTTATTTTTCTATAATTTTAATGTTTCTATAATTTTATTTTTTTAAATTTTATTTTTCTATAATTTTAATGTTTCTATAATTTTATTTTTTAAAATTTTATTTTTCTATAATTTTAATGTTTCTATAATTTTATTTTTTTAAATTTTATTTTTCTATAATTTTAATTTTTTTAACATTTTAATTTTTTCTATAATTTTAATTTTTTAACATTTTAATTTTTTCTATAACTTTATTTTTTTTATAGTAAAAAAATTTTTTTTGTCTCCCTCGACGATTTTATAATATACCGAGTAAATATAGGTATCCCCACCGGAATTAAAACAACCGAGTTACCGCGCTCGCTATTGTTTAACGCTTCAGCGCCTGCCGCGACGTCATTATTGTTATATTTATCGCGGTCGACCGCGATAAAAAAAAGAAACGACAAGAAAAAAAAATGGTAGTTGAGGGGGGAAAAGAGAGGATGGGGAGCATAACGAGGAGAACTACTACCGTTCGCCATCTTTATTATCGTTATTTTCTTGTTACGATTTGCCGGAGGTTTTTAACAATAACCGAGAGAAAGAGAAAGAGAGTAAGTAAGCGCGCGCGTTTACCCACGGGAATTAGTAGCCCCGTTGTTGTCTCGTCTCGTTTATTTTTTTTTGTTATTATTATTATTTTCTATACCGTGACACACGAGGAGACAACGCACATATATACTCGAACAGGAGCTTCGGTTCGTGAATTTCCCGCTTTGTTTCTTTTTTTTTATTTGGTAGGTATTTTTATTTTATTTTATTTTTGAGCAATTGAAAAAGAGGAAATCGTCGATATTATTATTTGTGGATTTAACAATGATAATAATTTTTATGTGGTTAACACTTGAAGCGTAAAAAAATTTTTTCATTCAATGTTAGATTTTTTTAGTGGTACTAATTTAAAAAAAAAATGTGTAAGTTTTGATAAAAAGAAGACTTTTTCTTTCTTATTGAGGAGCACTCGGAAGTCTTAGTCTTAACACTAGTAGCCGAGTTGCGGGGGGGAACTTAAATCATTGAGTGCGACCGCGGCGGGTCGGAGGGCCGACAGAGAAGGGTAAAAAGCTCGCGGGGGGCGTCGAACAAGGACGGGGCTAACTTGATTCCTAACCGAGGCGATATATCTCGGCGTTTTTTCCTCCCGGGCCCGCTAACCAAAACATATATAGCGGTTCGCATCCCGTCTTAAGTTATGGCCCCCTAAGACGCCCGTATCGAACGATTGTTACCCCCCTTATCCCCCGCCTGCAACTCCTTTTCCCCCCACGTCGACGTCGCCTTTTGTTTCCTCAACTAAAGTGACCTAACTGTTTCCAGTTTCGACTTATTCGGTCATTGTCTTTTCTTCTGCTTCTTCTTCTTCTCGTTCGTCTCTTTTCGACGAATAAGACCAAACGTCTTCTTCATTGTTGTCGTTGGTTGGCGGTAATGACAGGTGAACACACGCACACACAATAAACGCGCGAGAGGGGCGAGGGGGCGGGAGGGGGAGTCGGTGACATCCGGAAACGTCAATCGGTGGGGCCCCGACCGTGGAAAATTAGCGATTAAAACGGCCGCGCGATCGCCTAATGTCCTCTTTTTCTTCCTCTTCGTCGTTTCCCACTCGTTAACCCGGTTAATCTCGAGATTTTTCGTGGGATCGTTAAAAACGATTTAAAAAAGATCACAATACGAGATTGTTGTTGTAGGAAGTTTACTTTTTTACTTTATTTTTTGTTTGGATTTTAATCGATCCTAACATAGTCTTACAATTAAGGAAACAACAAGAAATGCTAAAGCTTATTTATTATGTCCTTGACTAACTAGATTTCGGCATTGTCCCCGTCCTCAGGCCAATCGCTGTGGAAAAACATACTTTGAGACATTTTTTGTATTTACATCTATCGTGTTCTTTCATAGCGACTGACCTGATGATGGCGAAGATGCCGAAACCTAGGTAGTCAAGAACGTAATTAATAAGCTTCAGTATCGAGTGTTCATTTAAATTCGTGCTCAAGTGAGCTATGGATTTTACCTGTATTTTTGACGTATGTCCAAGAAAATTTAATTAAAACCATGTCATAACACTGAAATGTTCACTAGGTTATAAGTAACAAAGCGAAAATGAAAGAAAGTTGGGTAATAAGTTGCTTTCGGCTAAAATTTACCTAAACGCCAATTTAATCTGCGATCTTTTTAGTAATCGGTCCTTCAAAGTTTCATGGTGATGTTCAAATGGCCAATAAAATTATGTTAGAAACAGTCCTAAACTGTATCGACTTTCTAACCAGTTTGAATGTAAGACTTAACGGCCATCTTTTTTGTTAGAAACTAAACGCGTTATCGATAAATAGTCATTGCAAGCAGTTCAGTGTAATTTGAGTAGAGTTGATGTTTGTCAAATTTGAAATTTAATTGACAAGAGTACACTAATAATGCGATATACATTTTCTCTTCATCATTGTCTAACAAATTCTCAAAGCACACTAGAGCACGAATTTAAATGAACACCCGATATATCCTGTTTTTCCTCAATTATCAACTGAAGAATGGAGAAGTACATTGCACAAAAAATTTTTGGTCAAATAATTTTTTGATCAACTTTGAAAAATCTTCTAGACTCTATTTATAAGAATTAAGGAATGATTTTTATATCAAATTAAATCTTAAAGATTTTATTTTCTAGTATAAATATTAAATTTATTCTAATTATTAGAAAAAAATATTTTAAGTAGTCTTTGAAAAAGGAGTAAAATGAAATTTATTATTTAACAGACGATTTTAGAGATTTTCCGGTTAGAATAGTCGGTGTCGTAAAAGTTTCGGGGTGCGATTATGCTAAATACGCGGGTTCGGTCCGGTTTTTATTGCACCGGGCACCGTCGAGGGAAAGAGAGAGATTTCGGGTTTGCCGCCGCTGCCGTAAAATGCATATTTAGCGTCGTCCGTCGCGGCGCTTTACAAATTAGAGGAGCCGCGGGCCGCGTGCGTGTATTTTTAATTGTCCATTGTTAGTTAACGCTAATTAACGAATCCGGGCGAAGATGCGGGCTTTCGGCGTCAACCGCGTCGTCCTCGTCTGCTCGCGCGTTCCGAAAAAGGACGGAAACTTTACCAGACGTTCGTAGCCTCCCGAACGGCGCAATTAACGGCTCCCGTAATCGTCCACTAATAAAGTTTTAGGATAGTTTACAAGTATAATGCGGAACGGTATTAGAAATTATTGTACAGTCGACGTTCGAAACGATTTTTTTTTATTTTTATTTTTATTTTTTCGTTTCGTTTGGTTTAATGGAACAAAAAAAAATATAGAAACCCGGTAATTTCTTTTTTAAAAGTCACCCGAATTGAGAGCTGTCGATCTCCTCCTCCTCCTTAAAAACTTAAAAAACCGATACAGGAAGGACGTCGAGAGTCGAGAACGACCAAGTTTTTATTTTTTCGCGTGAGAACGACGGCGATTCGTCATTAATACGCGATTAGGAGAGGTTTCGGGTTCCGCGCCGCGGCCGACTCGATCCGACAACGTTTTTTGTTCCCATTATCCGAGACGGCCGTGAAATATTCTTTGTGTCCGCGTGTGAGTCTACGCGAACGATGCCTATAACCTGTGACGGTGACGTTAACGACTCAATTTTTAAATTTATATATGTGTATAGACAAAATGTCAATTAATTCAATTTTTTATTTTACAATTTAAAATTTTTTTTAAACCGAAAAAAATATTTTTCAAAAAATTTGAAATATTCGTAATGGTTATTAAAAAATATATAATTTACCAAACACGACTACATTTGGGTTAAAAAAAAAAGAGTTGAAGTGATGACGTTTAGTGTATACCCACCTTAATTTTTTTTATATTGTTAAAGGCGTTTAAAAAGTCTTTTAATTTGAGTACAAATACGATCATATATAAAAATAACGACGACGACTAACAATAAGATACAACTTAACCTTTTAAGTGTTATTAAGTAAAAAGCTTTGAAAAATTAAGACAATATTTTAGATGTTCATAGGCATTATACTTATTCATCTCTTAGCTCTCATCCGGACTTCGTTTCTAGAACCAAATCCGGACTTGGTGTATCAAATTGACAAAATGCCAGGTAATAATTGTATGCCTATTTTTCTTATGATTGGTTCATTGAATTCATGTGAATAGTTGAAAATAAGGATCTTTCTTTAGCTTTTATATTTTATTGACTATTGGCTATTTCACTGAGCCAAAATATCTAGTGGATTCGACTATAAATAACAAAAAGATTAACAATTAACTTTGAAAATTGTATCAATTTGACACAAAATCTGGATGAGGGTTAAAATATAAGTTCGATTTAATAAAAAAATCGCAACAATTAATGTAATGCATTTATTTTAATGAACCAGTCTATACCAATGTCTGATTTTTGGGTGAAAATCGCTGCGATTCTATCGTTACGATTTCATCGCTCGTGTAGACTCACCCTTAAAGATAAGGGTTGTAGATTGTTTTTAAAAGTTGAAGAGTAGATAACTTGGAGACTCTTTAAGCTACATAGGTGGTGTTTGTACTTAAAGGAAATTTAATTTCTTATCGTTTTATCGTGGAAATTTTATCGAATCAATGAAAAATTTGAAATGAGGATTTTTCGATAAATTAATAATTATCGGGAAAAGGTTGAGAAAAGTGGGGCGTCGACCGTTAGAGAAGCGAGAAGCGGTCGGCGGCCGCGAATGCCGGTTGTTGTCGATCGATAGCGCGCGAAACGCACGCGAAAAGTCGAAACAAGTCGAAACAAGACGCCCGACTCGTTTCGCGGACGGAGAGAGAACTTGGGTTCGGGTCGAAGTTGGAAGGGGACGGCCGGGCGGGCGGGCGAAGGCTCCGATGATGCGTTTTAAAATTCGCGGGGGAGCGGGTTCATTTGGCAAATGAGTCGATTCTCATCTCGAAATTATCTTCTCCCCCCTTAACTCCTCTTACCCTTGACGCGCCTCGAGAAAGGGGTTTTTGCTCTATAGCTAGCTCCCTTTTATTTATTATCGGGGAATGGGAATTTTTGAAAAAGGGAAAAAGTGAAAAAAAATTTTAAGATGGGATGGGGTTTTTTTTAAATAAAATCAATATAGTTGCGGTGGGTGGGTGAGTGGGTGGATGGTGATGTAGATAGGTTGGGTTAAGAGTGGGAATATAGGAACGTTGGTTGGATAATTAGTAGTCGACGTCGGTTTTTCCACGTTTCCGGACGTCGGGTAGCTTGCGGACGTATGGAAAATCAATAGGTTGGGCTATGGGAAAGAAAAAAGGAGGAAAACGTAGGCGAAAGAGAGTAACGGGAACTTGCGCAATGGCCGGGAATCGCTCACACCGTGCGACCTATATACCTACATAGGTCGTCGGGCGATACATAGGGTAGAACGGGCCGGGGTCGGTATATACGGGGTGTATTGGTCGGGTATTGCCTATAACGGTTCGCATCTATAGCAATGAAATTGCCAGTATCGATTGTGCGCAGTCGTTCGACCAATCGCGAGCAGTTAACGACGACGACGGGCGGCCGACGGTGGTGGGGACGGCTCCGATCGGCTCTATCGGAACCTACCAATGCATCTATTTTCCCGAAGATATCCGAACGGGGAGCGCGAAACTGACCCGTACGGCCCGTGGGCGTAGGGAACGCGACGCGCGATTGATTCCGGTGCGGAATTATGATTGGGCCGCGTTCGATTCCCATCCGGGGGCGGCCGCGGCGGCGGCAGCGGCGGCGCGCGCCCGTCGATTTTTACGACGACGACACGCCGAAAGGAAAAAATCGCCGGCCGCTACTCTACTCTACTCTCCACATAAGAAAAATCAATACAGCTCTCTCTCTGGTGGCGACGACGCGCCCCGGCGACGCGCGGAAACAATCCGTCCCGAGATACAAATCCATCGAAGATTCCCCAAACTACTCCAATTTTCATACCTACACTTCAACCGACACCATTTAACCGCATTTTCAAAACATTCATAGAAAATTTTTAAAAATCGAAAGATTTTCCAATAAAAGATTCCTTTAGAACACTCTGTATATAGAAATATATCTCATTTATCCAATAATATCTAAGAGATTAAATTAAAAGTATTAACTAACATTCCAAAAACTTTCATATTTTAACATGAAAAATTAAAACACTATTTAGATCACCCTGTATAATATAGCGGAATATGTTTTTTTTTGGAAATTGTACAATGATTATCCGATTAAACTCAACTTTAGGAATAACTAGTATTTCAAAGTTATTATTTACGAGATTTCAGATAATATCAAAAAATTGAAATATTTTTTAGATCACTCTGTATATACCTAATGGTGTAAAATGAAAATTATATCATTTTACAATGAAACTTATTTTCAAATGAGTTAGTATTTTTTCTTTTTGGGTTGAAACGATTATCAAATTTAACTGAAAAATTCATCACAATCGAAGAATTGTATTTTTTACATCAGAATTGAAATGAATTATTATTGAAACTTAACCCAAGTTAACATTAAAATGATTGAGAAAAAATGTACTTTTCTAAGTTTTTAATGAAATAAATGTTAGGTGGATTTTTGGGGAAAGTTGCCTATGTGATATGAACTTAGGTGAATTGTACCTTCTCTTAGATTTAACATCTTTTGGATATAGCTAGGAAAAAGAGGAAAAATCTTAAATTAAGCAAGTTTCCCCCAACTTCTTAATCATGTTTCTCAACATTTTGATACATAGATATTTTGTAATTTATTAAAACTTAAGTATAGCTTGTTGGAAAATGGTAGCACGTTGGAGTATCTTTTTATGGAGATAAGTATATATATAGTTATATTAGTTTGGGGTCGTCCTATCGATTTCTGGTATAGTTAGTAGTAGTACTAGTAGAAAACGGGGCCGTCCGAGAGCAGGTTCCCCCCTCGGTTCCCCCCACTAATGGGCGTGTTTTCCGATACGGCGTCGAACGTCGAAGCGATCGGGCGTCGGTCGCTTCGACGACCCGCCCCCTTTTTCCGAAACCGAAGAAAAATCCATACGCGTGCAGCACGCGCGATCTTCGGGGCGCGGACGAAGCGGGCGGCGGCGTCGCGAGAAGGTGAGATTTACTACTCCGCCCGGCGAGGGGCGCGGGTGGCAGCGCGGCGGGCCGGTGTATCGAGCAGCCGCCGCCAGCCGGTTGGTCGTCTATCGCGCGAGATGGCCAGAAAAAACCGGGGCGGCTCCCCGCGCCCCCTCCGATATCGGGCGGCCGCCGCCACCGCCGCCGCCGCTCCGCGTGCAACCTCTGACCTCTCGACCCGGCTTCGACTTCTTGCGCACATCCACTATAGACGTTCGATTTTTCGCGGGGTCGCGGTACCGACGACGTCGGCGCGTCGAGGACGCCCGACGACGACGACGACGCCCCAACAAACCGCCAGACGCCAACGTCACTAACTCTCTCCTCTCTATATTATCTACTAAAACTTAAAACGATTCATTTTCGATTAACCACCATAGATTACCATTAATAGCACTTATTTAAAAAAATCGATTAAAATTTAAAAAAAATCATTTAACTGATCTTAACACGCTTAAAACTTACAGATATCATCTTAAGATTATCAAAATTTATCTGTAACTTGTTAAATATTTTTCAAAAATTATCATCAAATTTTCTAAAATTTACTCAAATTTACCAAATCGAACTTTTTTTAAAATATAAGATAAATACTTAGAAATAAATCGATTGAAATTGGGATTCTTATCATTTTAAAGGAAACCAAAAAAGGTGGGAAATGGGGTTGAACACACTTTCTTTTTTCTCTTGTGAGGATGGGTTGGAAAATTTTTTCGTAGTATAACGGCGACGAAAGTGAAACCTCGATAACAAATGACCGGGGCATAAATGTAAACCGCGTTTTTCGGGGGGCGGACGAGGTGTTTCGGGGAGGAATTTTTTCGCGGCTCGCACTAAATTACGCGCGACACGCCATATTTCGCCGGCGTCGCGGGGTCGTATCGGGGGGCGGCCGTCGTCGTGTTTACGCGCGCCCCCGCGACACGTTATGAAATATCTCCCTACTTAAGGTGATGGCTTTTCTTAAATTCGTCCGCGCGAATCCGCGTCGCTCGCCTATAAATTATGCGCGTATTCTTATTTTCACGACACAACGACGACAACGACGACGACGACGACGTTCTGAATTTATTTTCACGTTAAAACGCTTTTCATACAAATTCGAAATATTTCCCCCCTTATCTTTACCAACTACGGGGGGATGGGTTATTTATCTTAATTAAATTGAAATTCTAATTTTCGATCAGATTTAACGATTCATTTACCACCTAATATGTCTTTTGTCTACGATAAAGGTTAATTCGTTTCCAATATATTTAAAGGTTAAAAGGGGAGGGAAAGAAAGTTCCCTCATTTTTTTTATTTATTATTACCAGTATTTAGATTAAAATTTAATCTTTATTTCTATCAAAAATGAATTTTCTATGATTTTTAGTTTTTCTTTCAAAAGAGAAAATTTGACTTAAAGTCCCTTAATTGAAATTTTTAAACATTCTAAAAATTAAGTTACATAGATATTAAATGTTAAAATTTTAATATACATAATATTTTTTTTTTATTTATTTCTAATCTTTCTTCTAAGTAAGGTTTTGATGTCATCACACGATATCTCTTCTTAAGGTTCGTGCAGGAGCGTTAATGACGTCAATTACGCGTCGATCCGCTCGTTTTTCCTTTCGATCACGAAAGGTAATTTCGTAGCGGAAGCGAAACACCGTACGGATTGAAAGGAAAAAAAATCGAATGAAAAAGAAAGAAACAACCGAACGTTAGCTTTGATTGACTAAAACCGAAAAAAGCTCGATTCTCGATATTTCGTGATCGGATCGAAATCACGCGATCGTTCTTTCCCTTCGTTCGGTCGGAAGAAATAATATTAAGTTGGGTGCAAGTACGCACCTGTCTAGTACTCGATCATCGAGAAAACGAATGCGACCGTTGCAGCGACCGTTTGGACCTAATAAAGTCCGCTCGGTCATCAAAGACGGTAGCTATTCGGCCCGGTCGTAACTCAAATCACTTGGCAACGTCCGCGGATTTCCGATACGCTAATAAAGATATCTGGTGTAGTGATTAACAAGGAATCCCGACGGCCGGAGCCCAAAACGATGACGAGAAAACCGATCGGCTAAATTTAAACGAAGCGACGAAGCGAGCGAACGCGCGCGCGCATTATAAAACTGTCCGCGTTCGAGTGCCGCCGGCCAATAAATACAGGTATAACTCGGATTCGGATACCTTAAATCACTTTAAATCTAAACGTTGACAAGATTACTTCAATACGGCAGAGATATGAATGAAAAGATGCCTTAGAAAAATTTATATCAAATCAAAATTTAAGTACTTTTCATCAATTTAAGAAAAATGATTTAACTTAAAAAAATCGGTCAACTTCAAAGTTGAAAAAAATCAAAGTAAAAACGAAAAAGTATTAAAAATAAAAAGTACTTACGTTATGGGGTATTATCTTGTTCAGCATATGGAAGCCCGCGCAGTGAGTCAACAAGGGGCCGGTTCGGAAGGAGACCAACCAATAATGTAGAAGTGGTATGGTCTTGAATAGCAAACTGAAATCGCGATTTACTCGTGAATTGCTAAATAGTGCACTCTAATATTTTACACATTTATACTATGTACTGATATCTATCAATTTGTACCATTTTTTAACCACTTCGGTACGACGCCTATCGGCCACGAAACGTCGTTAAGAACCGGCTTTCATCGTCCGTACGCTAGCACAGCCGTCGACTATAGTCGACGCTCAGCTCTGTGGGGTCATCTGTTTTTGTCGACTATAGTCGACGTTCGTACCAAAGTGGTTAATCCTTGTTAGTCGTGCTTGGTATCAAATTATATAAAATTTCATTTAGAATTAAAATTTGAAAAATTATACTTTCAATTTAGCTTAATTTAATTATTCGAAGGTTGAAAAAAAAATAAAAATTATTTAAAAGCAAGGGTTCGAATCGTTGGTACTCTCCCCATCCGTATATAAACACAAACGGAAGCGGCAGCGCTTCGGCGGCGACTTTTGAAATTTACGATCTTAATGCAATTCTCAATTAGTGGCGTAATAGCGTCGGCCGTGCCACGCTAAATGAACTATGGCGCGGGCGGATCGCCGCCGCGGTGGCGGCGTCGGCGGCGTCGGAATTTAGTTTTAGCGGCCCGTTCGGTCCGGGGGCGAACCTGTCACGACGATTTATCGGTACCGCCGCCGTGAATTATCGACGACCCCAAAACGACCCATTGCCGCCGTTACGTTGCGTGCGAGTGTGCGTACGCGCCCTAAGAACGTTTATAATTTCCCGAATTCTTTTCATTATCTATAATAATTATAACGGTTTTAAGAAGCAACCCTCCGCGTCGGGTTTGTTAGTGTGGGAAAATCGTTTCTGATCAAGCGGGAAGAACCGGTTTCGATTCCGATTAACCCTTTTCATCGGTCGCGGTATTAATTAAAGAGGCAAATTTTATGCGTCGCTGTCGTCCCTTTTGATTCGGCACCCCGTAAAAGAAAAAAGAAACCGCGCCGAACTCTCTCGCTACCAATCTCTTTTTCAGGTACGAAACGCGCGCTTAATAATTAGAGCGTGCGTTCGTTCGTTCGTTTTCGTGAAGGGGTTTTTCGCTTCTACTTACTAGGTCCGGTTTCGGGACCCCAACCAGGTGATGGTTTCGCGTCGTGTATGTAAATCGATACCTCACCGGGGGCAATTAAATCGTTTCGGAATTATATTCCTTGAAGAAGAACGTTGGATGAATCATTTCTTCTTTTATAACGGTCGATAAAAACATACCATTTTTTTTCTAAGTTCCAATTTAAAAAAAATCCCTCAAACTTTATTTATAAATATTTCAAAATGATTTTTATTTTAAATGAAATTTAAAATATTCTAATTTGAAATAAAAAAGCGAATTTGTTCTAAATATTACCTAAAAAATTAAAAAAAAAATTCAAACTTATCAATTATTTTTGATAATTTCAACTTAACTTTTAAAAATCAATCGATTTAAAAAAAAAATTTTTTTAATTTATTTTTGATGATACAATGAAAGCTCTAGTATACGGATGCTCTAATAAGCGGACATCTCTCATAACCGGACAAAAACCTTGGCACGAACCTCAAAGATATGTCTTTCCATACAAACTGCTCTCCCTTAAGCGGACGCTTCAATAAGCGGACGCGGACACCATTTTTTCCTCAATAATGGACAAAAATCTCTAATAAGCGGGCGCACAGCTCTAATAAGTTAGACGAACACGTCACTAAACAGTAGTAGATATACATACTTACCGACAAGTTTTCGGGGATTCCCCTCTTTCATTCATTAGAAATTGCTTTAAAAAGGCTGGATTTCATATGGATCAAGATAATTCAATTGACAATGACTACGATGCTGAAGGTGATTTAGCACTCGCAAGACTAGCTAATTTGCTTAAATGTAGTAAAGAACTGGGAGTAAAAAGTGTAAAGGTAGTAGAAGAATATTTAAATGTGGACGAAGATGTCGAAACAGAAGATTTGGAATTTTCGGAACAAACAAAAGAAATAGAAGACATTGAAAGTGAAAATGAGTCGGAAGCAGGTGGTGCGGAGGAGGACTGCAATCCAATCAGGTCTTATAAAGCAGCATTGAATGTAGTTTTCAGACTTAAATCGTTCATGAAGAATGATTTTACTGGTTTCCAACATGTAAAAAATATAAAAACACATATAGAACGTTGTTTCCTATCACAAAGAGAAGCTTCACTTCGTCAATTAAGTATTTTAGATTTTATTGAACAAAAAGATAAATAGTTTAAGTTTAAATAGTCAATGTACAAGGTAGTACAAGGTAGAATATTTTGTTTTAAATAAAAATATTTTAAGATAAAAAGTTGTTTATGTTTTAATAACGTTAAAAAATCAAAAATTGACAGAAATAGTGCAATATTTTCCATTTTAATAGCTCTTTCTTATAAGCGGACATCTCCAATAACCGGACAAAAATATTGGCACCATCAGTGTCCGCTTATTAGAGCTTTCACTGTAATAAATTTTTTTTTTAATTAAAGTTAATAAATTGTAATTTTAATTAAATAAGACGGATTTATTCCAAATGTTACTAAAATTTTTTTTTTATTTTTATAAAGTTGGTAAAAATGTTTAAGAATGTCGATAATTTTTTTTACTACAATTACACAATATCTTCCCTTTAGATTTTCGTTTGGGTTTTATATGTGGTTTTAATTAAGGAAAACCGGGTTGGGTCCGCTCGAAAATTTTTATATAATTCAACTAACGAGCGAAACAAAAGCCGGCGGCGGCGGCGGCGGCCGCGTTTCCATAATTCATTATTTCCACGTAAGATTCTCCCGTTTCCATGCCCTTATAATTACTTCCACAGCGCGATTCGCGGGTATTTGCCTTTTCTCTGCCGGGGCGCCCGTTTTATTTGACGGCGGCCGCCGCCGCCGCCTCACGTACCTCCGCCCTTCGCCCCCCGAGCCGCGTCCCGTCCCGTCCCTTCTGTTTGTGCGGTAATAATTAAATAATTCCACGTATATACGAGAAACGAAAATATAATAACGGCCGACGCGAGCCGGACGCCGGCAACCTAACGCCACCGCCGCCGCCCTCCCCGCACCCCCTCGACCGCCTCCCGACAACGGACGACTCTAAATTCATTAGTAGTAGGTTTTAAAATGGGAATTACAAACGAGAATTCACTACATACTGGTATTTTTTATAAATAAATAAATTTAGAAAATTAGACAATTTAAAAAATATATATACAGGGTGAGTCTACAAAATTTCAATTTGGTATTACAAAACGCGTATAAAGGTGTAATCGAATATAATCAAAAATGCCCAGATGAGAGATGTCAAGTAATAAAACTGGCGTTTTAATACAGAAAGTATTCGCTTATGTTACTGCTCTTTTATGGAGCACCCTGTATAAATATATTTTTTGATTAATAAAGTAAAACGTTGTTCACCCTACTGAAATCCTATAATTTTTTTATAAAAGTCCTATAAAATACCGTATTTTTCGGACTATAAGACGCACCGGACGATAAGACGCACCTCAAATTTATAAGATGATTTTTAGAAAAATGTACTTTAATGTTATCTTCGGACGATAAGACGCACCTCAAATTTATAAGATGATTTTTAGAAAAATGTACTTTAATGTTATCTTCGGACGATAAGACGCACCTCAAATTTATAAGATGATTTTTAGAAAAATGTACTTTAATGTTATCTTCGGACGATAAGACGCACCTCAAATTTATAAGATGATTTTTAGAAAAATATACCTTAATGTTATCTTCGGACGATAAGACGCACCTGAAATTTATAAGATGATTTTTAGAAAAATATACTTTAATGTTATCTTCGGACGATAAGACGCACCTGAAATTTATAAGATGATTTTTAGAAAAATATACTTTAATGTTACTTTCGGATCATAATTTTTATTTATTAACATAACTCGTACTAGCAACATTCAGTTCATCTTCGCTCTCGGTACTATCACTCATCTCGTTACTGTCCCCGTTCGGATTACTTTCGTCTGAACTACTGTTATCGCTCTTTGCAAAAACTGCGTCATCTTCAGTACCATCCATAGCATTACTTATTCCGCATTTTTTAAATGACTTTATAATCGTATCTTCTTTCACAGCTTCCCATGAATTTTTCACCCAGGTACAAACTTCTGAAACTGTTGGCCGTTTCATACGTCCTGTTGCGGTGACATCATGATTTGGTTTTGCCATCCATTTATTCCACTCTTCTCGCATAAAATTTTTAAAAGGTTTATTGATAGAGACATCTAAGGGTTGCAATTGCCTTGTGAGGCCTCCAGGAATGACTGCTATTTCTGTATTCATTCCTTTTACAAGTTTCTTGGTTGATTCCGTTGTATGGGCTCTGAATTGATCCCACACTAACATCGCAGGCTTTTTAAACAATGCACCTGGACGTTTTGCCTATATATTTTCTATCCAAAATTTCATGCCCGTCTCACCCATCCAGCCTTTTTCTTGAACGTGAATAATAATGCCATTAGGAATTTTATCTTTTAGTAATGTTTTTCTCTTGAAGATTACCATGGGTGGTAGTTTTCCTCCGTCCGCGCAACAAGCTAAAACTACAGCGTAGTGAGTTTTTTCGTGACCTGTTGTTTTGATTAGTATTGATTTGGTGCCTTTTGAATCTACAGTTCGATTTGAAGGAACATCAAAAGTTAGAGGCACCTCATCCATATTCGCAATTTGATTAAACTCGAAATTATATTTCCTTCTCGCTGATATTACAAATCTATGGAATCTATAACTTTAGATTCGTATTCAGCCGGCATTTTTTGGGCTAGTGTAGTTTTTGTACGCATACATAACCCATGTCTTTTCATAAATCTAAAGCACCAAGACGGTGACCCGGAAAAATCTAAAATTCCATTAGTAGTTGCCCATCTTTTTGCTTCAAAAATTATCATTTTTGTAGAAACAGATATGCCCATGCTTCGATTGTATGTTACCCAATTTTTCATGTGTACTTCTAATTCTGGCCATTTTTCTAAGTGTGAACGGAATGTTTTTTTGTTTTTACTTAGCAGTTTTAATTGTTCCTCTTGTTTTCTCCATTCGTGAACCATTTTCTCTGTTGGTGGTGGACCAAAATGTCTCTCTGCTGCTCTGTTTCCATATTGTTTTGCATAATTGATCACATTTAGTTTATACCTCACGTTATATGAAAGTCTTTTTTGTTTTACGCTCATTTTTTCGAATTTTAGAAAAAAAAATATTAAAGATGTATAAAAGTAATTCAAACGAATCATACAAAAACACACACGATTATAGGCTAAGCCTAATAGGTACTATTTAGTTATCGACGATCATAGACAAAGACGGTAGGTAAATCGGTAATTCCCCTGCTTGTCTGTGTCATACCAACCTGTGATACCAACTTTCAATGGCGAGCCATATTTTTCGGACTTGTAAGACGTACCGGACTATAAGACGCACCCAGAATTTATAAACTGATTTTTAGAAAAATATACTTTAATGTTATCTTTGGACGATAAGACGCACCCAAAATTTGAGTCCATTTTTCTATGTAAAAAGTGCGTCTTATAGTCCGAAAAATACGGTATCTATTGATTTAGAAGTTAGAGGAGTGCTTATCCAGACTCACCTGTATATGAAAATTGATCAAGATTAAAATTAGTATTGTTATTTTGTTTTTTTTATTATTTGTTGTAGATTCGAAATGGTTGGTGATGTTTTTTGTGGTGGATAACATGAAGAGTCAATTTATTTATAACGTACGGCGACAGGTGTCGCTGGGGATTGAACCCATAGGTAAGTGTTAACGACGCGATGTTACATTAAAGGTATTTATAAGTGTATCAGACCGGTCGGTCGCGCACACCCACTCTAAATTTACGCGCGACCGTTCGGATTCTTGGCAAACCTTCGCCTCGGTCCGTATGCGTGTCTGTGTGACTCTTTCCGAAGATCCCTCGTTCGACCATTATCTTACTTATACACGCGTAGTGCGTACAATAACGACGGTCGGCGTCGTCCGCCTCCGTCTCTATTCTGGTTCGTTCGGCGTCCAGACGCGTTAACGTCGGTCGTCGTTTTTCGCGGAATCCTAATCGCCTGTAACGCGTGGCGGTTTAATAACCGGTGCGAGTCCGTACGGAATTATGCAAAGCGACCAAACCGATTTTGGCACCGGTCCATCCGATTATTATAATGTACCGTTTGATCCAGAAACGCGCGCTTCGTAAAAAAGGAAAAACGACCGACCGACCCGCTGATTTACGACCGTCGATTATAAATTATAACGAACGGATTAACCAAGTAACGTCGAAGTCGGCCGAATTCATTTCGTTTCGTCCCCCGAACGACCGGACGTACAATTGTCTTAATTGGTTTTGTATGTAGCCGGTGTAAAAAGGATGTTTTAAACGGGCCCTTAACGGAAAATCGACCGGAAACGGCGACGACGGTCGCGAACCGTCGATACAACCCGCGGACAGGTGTATGTATTGATAGTTAACGGACTTTTAAAAAAGGGAGATACAATAGAAATTAAAGAAAAAAAAATATTGGGAAGAAATTGAGTCATTAAAAAAAAATTAACAAAAATTTCAAACCTAAAGAACAGAAGAAGAAAACAGAAGAATATTTTAAAAAATTTCAAAGTTGATACAAGTTTTTTGACAGTTCTAACTTTAGAAAATCGATCAACTTTAAAAATTCATCAAATATTCATTTTTAAAGATTCTGTTTTGACCTTACTACCTTGTGTTACCTTTTGAATCTTCATTCTCAGAGCTGACAAACGAAGTAGGTGAGAGCCGCGTTGGTTTACGTCTCGAAATTGGGGGCCCTTGGCCCCCAATTTCGAGACGTAAACCAACGCGGTTCTCACCGATACTTTGGGTTCAACAGCGTTTTCCTGCTTTAAGAGGGTGGTCTTCGTCGTTTCGTCGTTGAAAATATTTTTTCAAATTAAAAACACAACTTAAGAAAATTGATCAACTTTAAAAATTCATCAAAAATTCATTTTTAAAGATTATGATTTGATTTTTTTCCTAAATGAAACTCAAATCAGTCTAATTTTAATTAAAAAAGACCGATTTGTTCTAAATGTTGTTAAAAAAACTTTTAAAAAAATTCAAAGTTGGTAAACATTTTTTGACACTTTTAAACCTAACTTATAACTAATTTTTTGGAAAAATCTCCTAATCTGGCAACCCTATGGGTGTGGTATCCATTCGTGGTGACTCAACTAAGGGCGGTTTCATAAGACTTTTTACTACATACCGATATCTGATCTCAGAGCTGGCAAACCAAGTATACTTTGGGTTCAACAGTGTTTTCCTGCTTTAAGAGGGCGGTCTTCGTCGATTCGTCGTTGAAAATAATTTTTCAAATTAAAAAAATAGCTTAAGAAAATTAATCAACTTTAAAAATTTGATTTTTTTTTCTAAATGAAACTTAAAACATTCTAATTTTAATTAAGAAATACTGTTTTATTCCAAGTGTTGTCAAAAAAATTAAAAAAATTTTCAAAGTTGGTAAAAATTTTTGACACTTCTTAACCTAAGAAAATCGATCAAGTTTAAAAAATCATCAAAAATAATTTTTAAAGATTCTGTTTTGACCTTACTACCTTGTGTTACCTTTTGAATCTTCATTCTCAGAGCTGACAAACGAAGTAGGTGAGAACCGCGTTGGTTTACGTCTCGAAATTGGGGGCCCTGGGCCCCCAATTTCGAGACGTAAACCAACGCGGTTCTCACCGATACTTTGGGTTCAACAGCGTTTTCCTGCTTTAAGAGGGCGGTCTTCGTCGTTTCGTCGTTGAAAATATTTTTTCAAATTAAAAAAACAACTTAAAAAAATTGATCAACTTTAAAAATTCATCAAAAATTCATTTTTAAAGATTATGATTTGATTTTTTTCCTAAATGAAACTCAAATCAGTCTAATTTTAATTAAAAAAGACCGATTTGTTCTAAATGTTGTTAAAAAAACTTTTAAAAAAATTCAAAGTTGGTAAACATTTTTTGACACTTTTAAACCTAACTTATAACTAATTTTTTGGAAAAATCTCCTAATCTGACAACCCTATGGGTGTGGTATCCATTCGTGGTGACTCAACTAAGGGCGGTTTCATAAGACTTTTTACTACATACCGATATCTGATCTCAGAGCTGGCAAACCAAGTATACTTTGGGTTCAACAGTGTTTTCCTGCTTTAAGAGGGCGGTCTTCGTCGATTCGTCGTTGAAAATAATTTTTCAAATTAAAAAAATAGCTTAAGAAAATTAATCAACTTTAAAAATTCATCAAAAATTCATTTTTAAAGATTTTGATTTGATTTTTTTTCTAAATGAAACTTAAAACATTCTAATTTTAATTAAGAAATACTGTTTTATTCCAAGTGTTGACAAAAAAAAAATTTCAAAGTTGGTAAAAATTTTTGACACTTCTTAACCTAAGAAAATCGATCAAGTTTAAAAAATCATCAAAAATAATTTTTAAAGATTCTGTTTTGACCTTACTACCTTGTGTTACCTTTTGAAACTTCATTTTCAGAGCTGACAAACGAAGTTGATGAGAACCGCGTTGGTTTACGTCTCGAAATTGGGGGCCCTTGGCCCCCAATTTCGAGACGTAAACCAACGCGGTTCTCACCGATACTTTGGGTTCAACAGCGTTTTCCTGCTTTGAGAGGGCGGTCTTCGTCGATTCGTCGTTGAAAATAATTTTTCAAATTAAAAAATAACTTAAGAAAATCGATCAACTTTAAAAATTCATCAAAAATTCAATTTTATAGATTTTGAAATGAAACATTTTTTAAATGAATTCCAAAAAATTCTATTTTTAATCAGAAAAGACCATTCTATCCCAAGTGTCATCAAAAAAATTTAAAAAAATTTTAAAGTTAGTAAAAATTTTTTCTACTTTTTTTTTTATGATGTTCGATTTTCTCACAAGGATTAAACGAACCCATTAATAAATCAAGTAGCATTCAATAACGACGTCCCTTTAATGTATTTATACAGGATGCGTTCGGAAGGAGTTAAAACCCTCCTTCGGAGACCCGATCCTTTCGATCTGTGAAAGCAAATTATGCGTCTCCGCACATCTGCGACATGCAAATGATGATCCGTCCGTGTGTGAATATATCCTTCGATATATTCGAATATTCAAATTACTCCTTTTAGAGAGAGGACAAGAGAGGCGAGCGGTGATATATATTTCTTCTCTTTACGCGTCGCGTCGCGTCGTTCCTCCTTTTTTGCCGGTTACCGAGTGAGGCGATTTTCTAAACCGAAATCGCTCTCGAGGTTCTTTGTTCGCCCGGGTTTGTATTCCCGCATAAGTAATCTTAACCCTTTTATTTACCATTCAGGTAGATGATCATTTCTTTCCGGCGGGACGTTTAGGGTAAGTTTTCTATACCTTAAATCGGTTTAATGTTGGATAATAAACGAAAAGTACGTTTTGATTTTATCATTTTCTTTTAGTGCATTTCATTTCATTTTTTTTTTTTTAATAGGGAATCAAATAAGAGTTTGAGAATCAGATTTAATTTCAACTCGGTTCGAAATGAGTAAAACGAATGAGTTCGAGGATATTAAGAGGGGCGGATGGGCGGGGGGGCACCTCGGAAATCAACTAATTATACGTAATTTCTCCCCTTTCGGAAATCGTTGGTTCGTTCGAGGAGGATCCGTAAGGAATCGGGCAATACGCTCGGTCTAAAACAATTAAAACTACAGGCGCCGAGGGAGCGCCTTCGGAAAAACTCCATGATTTGTAGCGGCTGAGGCCCCGATCTCGCTCTCTCGCTCCCCTTTGATGCCGAACGTAAGCCTTTTTCGGGGAGAAATTCGCAACTCGGGGGGCGGCTAATTATAAGGGAGATCGCGGGGTTTATTTGATCGCCACCGTCCCCCGCGCCCTCCCCCGGTGCCGTTACCGTTCGGTCGTCACTTTATTAGCCGCCGTCGTTTTATTTCGGCCGCTAATGCCGTCCAATTTTACGGATCGGTGGCCGAAACAGTGCGGAGTAACAGTTAACCTGTTAAAAAGTTACGAGATTAGTTTTTCGGACAAACGATTTTCATTTCATATTATTAGGTAGTATACCGGACGAGATAAAATCGATTTTCCTACCAAGTTTAATAAAAACTAGACTATTTAATCTACTTTTAGACTTAACTAAAATGTCTAGTTAAGGGCAAATAAACTTATCAAGGTCGCTTCACACTTGCGTTACACTCACAATCAGCCGTGCAACGCGAAGCGACTTATGGATGAAAAATTATCGCTAGGAAATTTATGTTACTGATTTAAATGGATACGTTCTCATTTTTGTTGAGCGACAAGGTGACCCATCGTGCAGTATTAAGTGGGAACGTATCAATTCGAAGCAGTGATATCACTCCTAATTTCCTAGCGGGAATTTGCATCGATGAGTTGTGTTACATCGTATAACTGAGTGTAGTATAAGAGAGAAGTGACCTTAGAATAAATCGGTCTTTTTTAATTAAAATTAGACTGTTTTGAGTTTTATTTAGAAAAAAAAAATCAAATCAAAATCTTTAAAAATGAATTTTTGATGAATTTTTAAAGTTAACTTTCTTAAGTTAGAAAAGTGTCAAAAATTTTTACCAACTTTGAAAACTTTTTTAATTTTTTTGACAACACTTGAAATAAAACGGTATTTTTTAATTAAAATTAGACTGTTTTTGAGTTTCATTTAGAAAAAAAATCAAATCAAAATCCTTAAAAATGAATTTTTGATGAATTTTTAAAGTTGATCGATTTTCTTAAGTTATTTTTTTAATTTGAAAAATTATTTTCAACGACGAATCGACGAAAACCGCCCTCTTAAAGTAGAAAAACGCTGTTGAACCCAAAGTATACTTGGTTTGCCAGCTCTGAGATCAGATATCGGTATGTAGTAAAAAATCTTATGAAACCGCCCTTAGTTGAGTCACCACGAATGGATACCACACCCACAGGGTTGCCAGATTAGGGGATTTTTCCCAAAAATTAGTTATAAATTAGGTTAAAAGTGTCAAAAAATGTTTACCAACTTTGAATTTTTTTTAAATTTTTTTGACAACATTTAGAACAAATCGGTCTTTTTTAATTAAAATTAGACTGATTTGAGTTTCATTTAGAAAAAAAATCAAATCAAAATCCTTAAAAATGAATTTTTGATGAATTTTTAAAGTTGATCGATTTTCTTAAGTTATTTTTTTAATTTGAAAAATAATTTTCAACGACGAATCGATGAAGACCGCAGTTTCAAAGCAGGAAAACGCAGTTGAACCCAAAGTATCGGTGAGAACCGCGTTGGTTTACGTCTCGAAATTGGGGGCCAAGGGCCCCCAATTTCGAGACGTAAACCAACGCGGTTCTCACCTACTTCGTTTGTCAGCTCTAAGAATGAAGTTTCAAAAGGTAACACAAGATAGTAAGGTCAAAACAGAATCTCTAAAAATGAATTTTTGATGATTTTTTAAAGTTGATCGATTTTCTTAGGTTAAGAAGTGTCAAAAATTTTTACCAACTTTGAAAATTTTTTTAATTTTTTTGACAACACTTGGAATAAAACGGTATTTTTTAATTAAAATTAGAATGTTTTAAGTTTCATTTAGAGAAAAAATCAAATCAAAATTCTTAAAAATGAATTTTTGATGAATCTTTAAAGTTGATCAATTTTCTTAAGTTATTTTTTTAATTTGAAAAACTATTTTCAACGACGAATCGACGAAGACCGCCGTCTTAAAGCAAGAAAACGCTGTTGAACCCAAAGTATACTTGGTTTGCCAGCTCTGAGATCAGATATCGGTATGTAGTAAAAAATCTTATGAAACCGCCCTTAGTTGAGTCACCACGAATGGATACCACACCCATAGGGTTGCCAAATTAGGAGATTTTTCCCAAAAATTAGTTATAAGTTAGGTTAAAAGTGTCAAAAAATGTTTACCAATTTTGAATTTTTTTAAAATTTTTTTAACAACATTTAGAACAAATCGGTCTTTTTTAATTAAAATTAGACTGATTTGAGTTTCATTTAGAAAAAAAATCAAATCAAAATCCTTAAAAATGAATTTTTGATGAATTTTTAAAGTTGATCGATTTTCTTAAGTTATTTTTTTAATTTGAAAAATTATTTTCAACGACGAATCGATGAAGACCGCAGTTTCAAAGCAGGAAAACGCAGTTGAACCCAAAGTATCGGTGAGAACCGCGTTGGTTTACGTCTCGAAATTGGGGGCCCTGGCCCCCAATTTCGAGACGTAAACCAACGCGGTTCTCACCTACTTCGTTTGTCAGCTCTGAGAATGAAGTTTCAAAAGGTAACACAAGGTAGTAAGGTCAAAACAGAATTTTTAAAAATGAATTTTTGATGAATTTTTAAAGTTGATCGATTTTCTAAAGTTAGAACTGTCAAAAAAATTTGTATCAACTCTGAATTTTTTTAAATTTTTTTTAAAAATATTTGTAATAAAAATTCTAAAGTCTTGAATTGAAAAGTCTTTTTCAATTAAAAGTAGAATGTTTTGAGTTTCATTTAAAAAACTATTTGTTTCAAAATCATTAAAAATGATTTTTTTACGAATTTTTTGGGCCCCCAATTTCGAGACGTAAACCAACGCGGTTCTCACCTACTTCGTTCGCCAGCTCAGAGTGCAGTTTTCGGACTCGGGATATTTTTTTGCCGATGGTTGGTCGCATTTTACGCACATCTGGGTTCTTGTTTTTTTGTTTACGTATTTCGTATGAATGGTTTTTAAAAGACAATTCATTGAAACTTCTTAATACAACAATGACAAACCTAAAAGGTATCAAATGATACCATTTCTTAAACAACAAATTCATATTTTAAATAAAATTATTTTTTTTTTCTGAATATTTCCCAATTCTGGGGGATTTATTTCTAAATTTGCTTATTTTTGGGTATTTTAGAGATATGCTTCAATCGCGAAAATTGATTAAAATTTAAAAGTAAGAAATTGTAATTTACGAAAACAATAAAATTATTTTCTGGGGACTTTTTATTGAAAACTTCTAAATTTAGGGTATTTTTCAATTTTGACTGGGGAAATCCAATCAAACGATCTGTGTCGCTTTAGTGTGTAGTCACCTTTAATCTTTACTGAAAATATTTTTACTTATTTACAAATACACTTTGAAAGATTACACAAAAATTTTTAAAATTCTTTTTAAATTTCTTTCCCGATCTATTTTCTTTGTCCCTTAAAAAAAATAAAAAGAAAAAAAAGGAGAAAGAAATAAATAAAAGTTGATATGTTGAAAGTACAAAGGTGGGAGTGTATAGTAGAAACGGGGGTTGGTTGTCGTGCGGGGGGAGGGGGTTGGATTTGAAACAAGTGCTCTCTCCGGCGCGAACAGACAATTGAAGTGGCCCTCGGACTTGTAGGGGTGTGCGACTGTGTCGAAACGTTAATGACTTCATCCCTTAGAGACGGAACGAACGCACGGTCGATAAAAATTACTCTTATTACGATTATAGGGGGTATTTTTTCGACTCGGGTCCTTTGACGCGGCGCTAATTTGTCCCCATTTAAAAATAGGGAATAATCTAAAAATAATTTCTTATTTGAGTTGTCACCGTTTCTTTTGTTATCCGCCCCCTTCCCCCTTTTCAACTTTCCCAAGGATCACTTGACCGGAAGAAACATACGCGCGCGCGAGTGACGAGGTGTATCCACTATTGATGTCAACAATGGTTTGTTAGTTACCGGGAGCGCCTCGACGGCCACAATGGGGCCCTCCTCCAGACGCCTAGTGTGTAGCGCCGCGACGCTACGACGACGTCGAGTACGCCTCCGGCGGCGGTGGCGGCGGATAACAACGGCGGCGGCGACCGGGCGGGAGGTAGGACGAACTAATGAGGCGCCCTTTTTTCACCCCGTTAATTGGAAAGTCGCCCCGCGCGTCCGTGAAAAATGGCCCCCAATAGCGCGGCGCCTTTCACGGGGCCCGTTCGAAGCTCCCGAGCTTAATGATCATGAAGATTGAGCGGCCGGGCGAACGACGGGCGACGTCAAAAAATCGCTCCGGCCTGATGAAGACGGCGACGACGACGCCCGACGACTTCGAGTTGCTCCCGATTGATTAATCCCGATCATAAATAACTTAGGAGTCTTACAGTCTCAAATTTAAATTAGTACTCGATCAAAGAAAAAAAATACAATACAATACAGAATACACCCCGACATTTCTAATCTAATCTTAAAAATTTTATTTAATTTAAAAAAATTCGTCCAAACTTTATTTATGGAAATTAAGCAAAAATTATTTTAATCAAAGAGAGAATTTAGTTCTAGTTTTTTTAGTTAAATAATCTAGTTCTTATTAAACCTATCAAATTTATTCTAGTTACTAACCAAAAAATTTAAAAAATTCTCAAAGATTTAAAAGTTTTTATTTTCAAAAAATTTTTAATCTTGAACTTCAAATTTATTTTGTTCTATATATACCTAAATATTTAGATTTTCTTAAGTATTTTTTATTAAACGATTAAAAGATTTTCTAATAAAAAGAAAAAAAGGGTACAAAAGATTTTTCTTTCTTCGAATTGTACCAATAAGGTAAGAAACAAGAATAGGAATCGCATGCGGAACGTCGTAAATCCGTACACACGCATACGAAAAGGGAAATTACTGTCCGTATCGATTGGAGACATGCAAAAAAGTGATTAGAACCGTATTCTTTTGTCCCTCGAAGGGGTGTTTGGTTCGGTTCCTAAACAACAAAATCGAAGGTCCAAGGGGCAAGCGGCGAGCGGCAAGCAACATTTTTAATTCTCGTGGAAGCGATCGAATTACGTCGTGTCCGCGTGCGTTCCCGTACGTTTTCACAGTGCGCGCCCACCGTACCGTAACTTTATAGTTATAGCACTCATATCCGGCAACGGTTGACCGGCCGAGACGGCTACGTCGCCGATTTCGCGTCTCTATCGTTCGCGATCGGTCGAACAGAGACGGAAGCAGGCCGAACCCCGCGACGATTGTTTTTAATTACGGAACAATTGATTGTAGATACAGGTCGCTAACGTCGGGGGCCCCGGTAATTAATGCCTAATTTATTAATTTATTCCGATATTGTTTTTTAGTGGCCGACCGGTGACCCAACACCGTGAAAATTAGCGATAACGGCCGGAGATAACCAACTACGCTCCTCGCACGCCGTCTCTTTCTTTCCGTTCCGTACAAAAAAAAAGAATCTAGTTATATTTTAGTTTATTATTACTTTATTATTCTTACAAATAATGGGAATTTTTAGATGAGTTATTATAAAAAAATTTTGAGAAATTAATTAAAAGTTGTTTAAAGTACCTCATTTTTTATCGGATACTTTATCCCATTTTTTCTTTAATTTTTTTAACCATGATTAGGATAAATTTGATAGATTTAATAAAAACTAGATGATTTCATCTACCTTTGATTGCAATATTTTTCCTTAACTCCTATAAATAAAGTCTGCAGGATTTTTTAAATTAATTAAAATTTTTTAGGTTGTATTAGAAATATCGTCTCATTTGAGAATTTTTTAAATTTTTTTCGTAATAGCTAGAACAAATTTGATAAGCTTAATAAAAACTAACTCCTTAATCCATCTTTAGTTAAAATATTTTTTCTTAATATCCATAAATAAAGTCAGGAGAATTTTTTAAAGTTAATCAAAATTTAAAAAAATTATATTATGTGAAAACTTAAGTAACTTTAAGAATTTTTTTAATTTTTTTGGTAGTAACTAGAATAAATTTGATAAGCTTAATAAAAACTAGACTCTTTAATCCATCTTTGGTTAAAATATTTTTTCTTAATTTTCATAAATAAACTCTGGAGGATTTTTTAAAGTAACCTAATCAAAAGCGCATTCATAGTTTTTTATTTTTTTAATTTTGAAAAACTTTCACCCCCCGGCTCGTTAAAGTGGCGGGTTAAGTACGCCGCCGGTTAGAATCCGTTTGAAATTACATTTAGTACCGGAACGAGGTCTCGGAGTGAGACGGAGAAGGCGTCCCGACGCTCCGTAGGTGATCTTAACACGTAACAAAGCGCCGAAACTGCTCCGGACCGCAGAATGGAGCCCCCGGAACCGAGCTGCTAGATTGTTATCGCTCCATTCCGGGGGCGTCGCGACGCTCGCGGCCACCGACGGCTATTTGACTTAGAAGACTATGGCTACTTTAACGCTAATATAATCATCACTTAAAAGCAAAAGTTAGAAAAAAATCTTCTTTTTTATTAATTCATTGTTTTAACCTCCTTAACGCAATCCTAAACTTTCAGTTTAAAACTCGTCGCAATCGAGTTCTCGTTTTTTGAGTCCAAGGCCTTTTCGGTCCATTGTCTATTCGCGCGCTCCCCATTCAATTAGGATTTCTTCCCATATGTACACATAATCGGGACCTTCCCCCCGTTTTTCCCCCCTCGTTTCGACCGGTTCTTATAGATTATTTTTTTATTATTCGTCCTTGCGCACATTTTATCGCGGTCCGTTTTTTCTCACGCCGGCGACAAAAACAATAGTTCGCCGTGCCCGTTTTTATTATTTTCTTGGGCAACGCCGAAAGAGATGTACCGAATTAACAATTAAGTCGGCGGTTTCGCAAAAACTCGACCATTGTCTTTCCGTCTCTCTTATTTGCACAATAAAATTTCCCTGCCGAGAGGCGGCCGTCGTTTACCTACTCTGTGTGTCATATTCGCCCGCAATTTTCGATTGTTTAAGAACGACTCGCGCGATCGTTTATCTCTCAAGTCTATGACTACCACCATAACGACAAAGAAACGTTGTTTTCGCAAAGAAACCATCAAAATGTCATCAGAAAGGAAATTTAAGTACTTACTCAAGAGAAATCATTAAATAAAAAAAGAAACATTTTAATTAGGTATATTATGAGTTTTTAATTTAAAAATTTTTAAATTAGAAAAAAAAATTTTTCTTAAAATAAAATTTATTATTAAAATAAAACTTATTATTAAAATAAAATTTATTAAAAAAAAACTAGATTAAATTTCGATTAATTTATCGAAAAAATCATATTTGTATCTTTTTTAATTTTCGAAATATTTAATTTTAAACTTTTAATCTAAAGTACTTTGAAAAATATTTTCATAAATAACTCATATATTTTTAAAAATAACTCTAAAGTGTTTATATTCTTTTTAAAGGAAATTTAATAAGGAATTTAATAAAAATAACCAATTTTTAAAAATTATCAATTAAAAAATCTATAATAAAAAATTTTTTTAAGACTAAAAATTTTTGTTTTTGAAAATAAAATATTAAACAAAAATTGAAACAAAAATTGAAACAAAAATTGAAAACAAATTGAAAACAAATTGAAAATAAATTGAAAATAAATTAAAAACAAAAATAAATTTTGAAGATTAAAAATAATGAAAATTTTTATGGGGCTATTTCTAAAAGGCATTTTTTTTAAGATTTGAAAATAACGGGTGTTTATTTTAAATTCATGCTCAACTCCAAAGCTCTTAAGCTTTGGAATTTTATTAGACGACGATGGAAAAAAATGTGTGTCGCACTACTGCAATATAATTAATTAAATTTCAAATTTAACAAACGGTAAATCTGGTCAAAGTACTAACCCTAGTACTAACATTAAACGACTTACAATGGGTATTTAAACTTGGAAAGTCGATCAAGTTTAAAACTGCATTCTACATGTATGCATGTTTATGCATACTACATCATTCCATTGATCACTTGAAAATCCTAAAATTTTTTTCGAGGACCGACTACTAAAAAGATTGACGTCTAAATAGGTTTTATCCAAAAGCAATTTATGCACAAATTCTTTCTTCAGTTTCTATCTTATTATTTATAACCTATTGAACATTTCAGTATCTCCGAATGCAATGTCATTAATGACACTGCTTTAATTAAATTTTATTGGACGTACGTGAGAAATGCAGGTAAAGTCATTTCACTTGAGCATGAATTTAAATGAATATCGGATATTTTTTAAGATTTGAAATTATTTTTTTTAACCCTTCGTCAGTGTGGTGGGGTATGACATACCCCAATCATTATATTTTTCAAAATGTATTTTCAGTATTTGTTACTCCTATAAAAAGTAAAAGTATTGTGTAAAAAAGTCGTGGGGTATAAGATACCCCACCACACCACTGATGTAACTTTACATCACCACACTGACGAAGGGTTAAGATGTGAAAATATTTTTTTAAGATTTGAAAAAAAACTTTTTAAGATTATTTAAAATATAAAATTTTCTAATTTTATGAAAATTGTTAACTGACTAAAAATGATTTTTTTACGAAATTTTTTGGGAAATTTTGAAATTTTTTTCTAATTAACCCATATTATCCCAAACCTAGAAAAACGTCTTTTTATGAAATTTACATTCGATCATCTTATTTGATTAGAGAACAAAAAATATATGCATACACTTCCTAGTGTTGCATTGTTATTGTATCCACTCATCAATAAAATGAAATTTTAATGTTTTTGGTGACGATAATTCTAAAGTTGTCTGTTTCAACAATGGAATACTAGAAAGATATGGGTTAAGAAATAAAAAAATTTTATAAGTGTAAAGATGAGGATTTAATTTTTTAAAAAATGTTTTGAAAAGGATTGTTTGTAGTCGATGGGTGATTATTGAATGGGCGGTCGAATCGCGTTTCGAATAGTCGCGTGTACCTTCTTCTCGGGGAGGGTCCCGCAGGAAAAAGTCGTCCGTCCCGTCTTTGGGACCTGGTAGTAGAGGCAGAGGCAGCGGCGGTGGCGGCGGCGGCGACCACCACGGCAGAGTGGGGGGAGGCGGCCCAACATCGAAGCGCACTGACAACGGAGGCACGTTCGATTTTTAACGAAAATCGGCTGTATCTGCCTTTTCTGCTACTGCCGGTCGGCCGCGTCCGCATCTGCGGAGAGTTTATTGGACGAGCCTCGACGAGGATCGACTTTGGGGCGGCAGTTCGGCGCGAGCGAGACGCCGTCTACCTAAGTGCCGGAATTGGCCACCAGTTGGCGTCACCCGTCAACGGAGGGGGCGGGGCCTGCGTCCCGGCGACGTCCTAAACGAGCGAGACGGACTTATACGGCGCGTTCTGCATCTCCTCGAAATGCACGGCCACCTATTCAGTTGTGGACGAAACGTCCTCACGTGAGCATCGCCCTCTATTTTAATAATACTAAACGAAACGAGTTTTCAAAAACCGCGCGCGTTTTCATTTTTTTTTAAACATCGACACCCTCCGTGATTGTGTGCATATTGTGCGTATGTATGTCGTAATCTTTACGATAATAATTAAGTCATTTTTCATTTTTTTTCTAAATAATACCAACTATTAAGAACAACAACGTGTCAGTGGCTAAGTGCGCGCTACCACACTACGAATTTTATTGTTGTAAAAGTGATTTATTTTTATTTACCAACGACAGTATATTTCGGCTTTTTTTTATATGAATAGAGAAAAAGTCGGAGTACTTTGAAGTACTCGAAGTGAGTGATTTGAGGGGAAAATCGAAAAGAAGGGGGAAGAGGAAAAAGATGACCTCGAAGAAAAATGGACAAATATTATGACCGCCCCCGATCGGATTCTGAGACTTTTTCTCGACTAAATGCAACCTTCGGCCACAGCATCGGTCCCAGCGCCAACTGAGATGGACTTGCAGGCCATGCAATCGATGAGCTGGTTGTTCAAAAAAGAAAATTTCTTCAACCTAGCACAATTTTATCAACACGTAAGTCAACAAACATTTCTTTTATTTTTGAAAACTTTTTTATCCCACTTTTCTCGTTAAAAAGGTCATTAACACTTACAAACAAAACTTTTTTTCTTCTTAACCATCTTATTTTCCTCTCAACCCAAACTTAACACTCTCAATGAATAAGTTTGTCATCGGTAAAAAGTCGTTTTTACCTAACTTGATAAAAGAAATAAAAATAAACCGATCTTATTATACGGCGTGTTATTTTCGTCCGGCGTCTAATTTTAGTAAAGAAGCGATTTTTAAACTTTTCGATTCTCATTCCTTTCCGTTAGATTAAGACATAAAAAAAAGTCCACCCTTCTTTTGTAGTTTTACGCGCTCGTACAACGTTCGAAACGGTAAATATCCCCGGTAATAACGACCGGTTTTGTTTGGGTATTGTTTTAACTGCCCTTTTAACCGTTCGATGAAACAGTTTCTAATGTATACAGTTTCCTTTAAGTTTTAAATAAACGTTCCCTTTGACGTTTTACCGAAATGTATCATTGTTATTTTCTAATTTTCATCTTTTCATCAATTCTCAATTTTTATCATTTCATTTTCATTTTTTATCATTTCATTTTCATTTTTGATCATTTAATCTTTTTTATCATTTCATTTTCATTTTTGTCATTTAATTTTCATTTTTGATTATTTAATTTTCATTTTTAATCCTTTAATTTTTATAAATTTTCTTTAAATAGTTTAAACATTTGAAAAGAAAATGACTTTATTAAGTACAACAAACTAAAAGTTAGAAACAAGTTTAACCCCGTAGTAATGTGTTCGTTTGTATGTAGTTCAAGGTTGAGTCGTAGTCGTAGTCGTCGGACTTTAGTTTTTGACCGCCTCGAGAGGGCGCTCGCCCTTTGAAGGGGGTTGGCGCGCGCGTCCGCAATATCGAAATCAAACACAATCGCGAAACGCCGCCGCCACAGTATTCCCACGGCCATTAATTAAAATTTGACTAATTAATAATTGGACCCGACGGCGACGTTTCGTCTCGCCTTCGACTTTCGCGAGGGGGGTGGAAATCCACCCGCTTAAATTTTCCGCGAACCCTCAACCTCAGCAATTTCGGTTTTCTGCTATATTTATCGATTATACCCGAATATTATTCCTTCTAAAATCGTATATAAATTTTAAATAAAAAGAAACATTTTAAATAAAAAGAAACAAATCCAACCCCCTTTATGTACAAAATGTCTAAAAATGAAAAAAATTAATCATATTAATCGATTCTAGATCAAAAGTAATTTATAATACAAAAAAATTATTTAAATATCTTATTTCATTTGTAAGATATCCCATTTTAAAGTTTTAAAGGGGTGAGTTTTTTTAATGTAAATATTTAAAAACTATAAAAGATACCTTTAAAGTGTTTGTATTCATATCAAAGAGTTTTTAATAATTTTTACGATAATAAAAAAAATTACAATTTTTCATCCATTTTTGTTAAATATAAAAGGGGTGGTTTTAAAAAATTAAAATAAACAACTAAAATACTTTTAATTAATTCTAAATTAAAAGTAATTAACAATATCAAAAAAATTATAAAAATATCTCATTTTGTTTCTAAGATATCCCACTTTAAAGTTCCAAGGGGGTGGTTTTTTTAATTTGTAAATATCTCAAAAACTATAAAAGATATCCAAAGTTTTTGTACTCATATCAAAGGATTTTTAATAAATTTTATGGTAATAAAAAAATTACATTTTTATTTTCATCCATTTTCGTTAAATATAAAAGGGGTGGTTTTTAAAAATTAAAAAAATCAACAAAAATAGTTTTAATCAATTCTAAATTATAAATGATTTATAATACAAGAAAAAATTATATTAATATTTCATTTTGTTTGTAGGGTATTTTAAAGTTTTATGGGGGTTGTTTTTTTTTTTTAAATTTGCGATTATCTTAAAAAGTATAAAAAAGTTAAAAAGTGTTTGTACCCGTATAGAATGATTTTTAATTATCTTTATAGTTATAAAGAAAGTGAATTTTTATCTTGGTTGGTTTTCGAAAAACGTAAAAGGGGTGGTTTAAAACTCGGACGTAGCGAAGTCCACCCTACGAAGGGCGCGTCGCGACTGCGAGCGGAATTGAAGCGGCCGGCGGTCGCGGTGGAGGGGGTAAAACGTAGACGGCGACTGTATGAAAATCGCATAGGGGGGTGTAAGATAAAGTAGAAGGGGTTGCTGCCGGGAAAAGATGGGACCTGGGCAATCAATAATATTGTACATGTATATATATATATATATACGCGCGAGATAAAATATCTCTCTCTGGCCCCCGCGTCCTTTTCCTTCTCTTACCCCTTTTCTCCGAACGCGCGGCGGGGGTTGAGCGGGATGAGGGGGGTGGTAGCGCGTCGCATCTTGCATCTCAATCAAACAGGAGCTCGTCTCGCCTCCACATATGTAACGTCGGGACGTGAATTCGTAAAAGTGACGGAAGGGGGTTGTTACACCCCCCTTCGACCCCCGTAAAAGGGCGAAGGGGGGTGGTGAACATCCCCAGATCCGATATCTCCCGGTACTAATGGTGAATTATAGATTTTAATTTACTTTCTGCTATTTACGAGTGCGTACGAGGGTGGTTTTAAAGCAGGGAGGGGGTTGAAACAGGCTTGATTGGGGTTTGAAAAAAAAAACATTTATTTTTTAAATCCTTAAAACTTATAATTAGAAAAGAAAATATTTTTTTCAACCCTTAAAGGTTAAGGATTGAAACCTTGAAAAGAGGTAAAAAGTTCGAAGGGGTGAAAATTCGAAATTTAAATCAGATCGGTTTCTTAAAAAAAAGACCTACCTCAAGAAGTTAAGGAAAAATCTTCCCCTTTTTTTAAGAGGTAGTAAAACCAACAACCCCCATCCACTTTGAACCCCCATTCTTCAGATTGGGGGTTGATAGAGACATCGTCTTTTTTCCTTCTTAAAGGGGAATCGGTAAGCGATCGGAATTCGGGAAAACCCCCTCGTTTCAGGATCCCTTACCTTTTCCAAAGCTTACCCCTGACCCTGACGGCATACTTTTTCTTTGGCCTAGTTTTACTCGCTCCCCCAACCCTCTTTACAAAAAAAGACACTTGTTGTCTTCTTTCGATAAACTTGAAATTTCCTTTTTAAATTTTTTAAATCTAATTATCGATTAACTCCGATAATAAACCAAGTAGAAAAGTAACGAAGAGTTATCTCGTCGCTTTTGTTAGTTAATTGAAAGGTCTCTCTCTGTATGAGTGCGTTTCCGTCCGTCCTTACACGCACGTAATACACATCCAGAGCCGTAATACCCCATATCCTTTCAATCAATTGTCCCTTATACCGCGGTACCATAATCGCCGAATCAACGAATAAAAACCAATTGATCGAGATTGACGCGACCGAGCCGGGGACGACGACGACAGACAAAGACGGCTGATTAGAAAATTATGATCGCGTCACGTCCGGTTTTGGCCAATTGAGAGTTACAAAATCCGCCGCCCGGCGATCTCTCACGATTGCATCGGTGAAAATGTATCGATGGCATTGAATTACCTAACGCGATTTTAAATTTTACGTCGAAAACCGCGTTCGAATATCTCGAGTCGTTTTCAAGATATTTCAGTTTCAATCTTAGGTTAAGATTGAAACTACGGTTAAGTTTCAAATTGAAGGTTAAGAATAAAGTTAAAAATTTGAAATATGTTAAAAAGTATTAACATATAAAATAAAATAACCCAAAAATAACCCAATTGTGTTCGTACTTAAATTAAAGGAAATTTAATAAGGATTAATAATTTTTTTGTTGGTAAACTAAAATTTATGTGGAAATAGTTGTAAGTTTAAAAGGAGTTGAATTAAAAAAAATTTTTAGTTTGATATTTTTTTTTTTGATATTTTTTTTGATATTTTTCTGATATATTTTTTGATATATTTTTTTGATATATTTTTTGATATATTTTTTTGAAATATTTTTTGATAAATAAGTTTGATTAAAAATTTTATTGATTCGGGTCAATCGAATTAACATATAGACACCGCCCGTCCGGCTCGTGAGCAATTAATGGACGGCGTTAAGTGACCGATACGCTTTTCGCGGACCTCATGAGTCACATTCTATAAATTCCGGATTACAATTGCCGGGTCGATCGACACATCTGCCGAGGTCCCCCAGATGCACATCTCCTTTTCTCCTATTATTAATTCCTTTGATCCCACCCCAATAATTATCCATTAATTTTTAAAAACTTTTCCAATCAACTGTTATAAGTTTAGAATTAATTTGTTCAAGGATGTATACAATTCTGATTAACGCGGTTATCTCGAATACTTCCGGAGATATCCCCCCAAAAATAGACTTAAAAAACCACAACCAAAAAAAATTAATAATAAATAAATAAATAAATGAGTTAATAAATAAATAAATAAATGAGTTAATAAATAAATAACAATAACAAAGTGTTATAAGAGTTGTTTTTTTTTAATTTGTATGTTTCTTAATGAGCGCGTATGAGATGAAAGAAGAACGAAAGTTCTTGATCATTGTCGCGACGGAGGATGCGTTGACAAAAAAAAAAGAGATCGAAGGAACGAGGGTGAACATCCTGAAAGGCTCTCGATAATTTATTCCCTTTCCTCCGGCCTCTACACATGTTAAACCGTTCTCGTTCGGAGGCATATCGCTCTTTGAAATATAGAAAACATATGCTATTCGTTCGGAAAAGAAGCATTAAGGAAAGGAAAAAAAAACGACGGACAAGAACGGTGAAAAAAATCCAAGCGACCAGCTGCGCATTGTCGTTTTTTCGCGTCCTTGGCCGGCGCTCGAAACTCGATTGGGCGATTGCTCACTCCCAAAAACAACACGACCAAAACGTCTTCTTCTTATTCGACTGCTTAAGAAGCCGCGTACGTTACCGTCTACGTGTGGGATTTACCAATATATTATATTTTATACACATACAATATTTTCTTAAAAAAAATGAGAAATAAAAAAAATAAGAATTAAATTAAAAGTTAAAAAAAATTAAAGGGAAAAAAAATTCATAAAAACAAATTAAAAAAAAATTTTTATTCAAAAAATTTTTATTCAAAAAATTTTTTATTCGAAAAAAATTTTTGTTCAAAAAAATTTTTTATTCGAAAAAAATTTTTGTTCAAAAAAATTTTTTATTCGAAAAAAATTTTTGTTCAAAAAAATTTTTTATTCGAAAAAAATTTTTTTCAAAAAAAATTTTTGCTCAAAAAAAATTTTTGTTCAAAAAAATTTTTTGTAAAAAAACTTTTTTTTGTTAAAAATTTTTCTATTAAAATAGAATTTCTTTTAAAACGAACCCAAACACCTTACAGTTAGATATCTTTAAAAACAAACGAGTCAGCCAAGAAAATATTATGTTCCTAAGCACACTCGATTGTAACTTTAAAATGAAATATCTCAACAACTAGAAAAGGTGCGAAGATGATTTTTGTTATAAACTATTTAGATTTATAATCCAACTTAATTTATTTTTTATTTTTATTATTATTTATTTTATTTTATTTATTTATTTATTTATTTTTTTTTTCATATTAATCTAAAAAATAAAAATTGTTCTATATTCAATTTATTTTTTAAGTTGGCAACAAATTATGATCTTTGTTATTGTTGTATTAAAGGTTATCAAATTCCCTTTAAAACAAGTCCAAACACGTTATGGTTATCTTTAAAAATAAACAAGGTATAGAAAAAAGTGCTGTAAGTGTGAATGAAATTTATTTGAGTTAATACAAAACTTAAATGGTTATGAAAATGCAACAAGACAAGACGTTATTGAATGGGTTACAGCAGATGATTTAGAAGAAGAAATGAGTGTTGAAGAACTAACGAATGCCTTTCAGGAAATCGAAAAATCAAATGACGACAACGATGAAGCAGTGGATGAACAGCCTCCCATTAAGATCTCCCATCAAGACGGTTTTGCTTCCTTGGAAAAAACTCTAAGGTGTATCGAACAACAATCAGAGGCAACTTCTGCGGATTTGCTTCTTCTTAACAGATGGAGAAACATAGCAGCAAGAAAAAGAAGATGCAATTTGAAACAACAGCGCGTAGACACCTATTTTAATGTTTTATTATATCGCCGTTTCGGAACAACATCGATGTAACTGTAATTTTTTGATAAAATGAGATAAGGCCATCAATGTATCCAAAAAATGCTAATTTTAATTATTTTTGCTTCTTCTGCAAATTTTTTTTTCGCAGTTATGTCGATATTCTTCCGGAACGGCGATATGTTAAAAACGTTAATAAACCGATTAAAGTACATTTGTGTTTATTTTTTTAAGAAATAAAAATTAAAACCGTATTATTCTAGTTTTCAGTTATGCGAGGTGGGTGTCTCCCCATGTTACCTCGAATAATCGGGGTTCTACTGTAATCAAATTATTTATAACCACCTAGATTATAATTTAAAAATGAGATATCTCAACAATTTCTCGATTCATTTAAAAAATGAATAATTCCTATTATTTGTCAAATTTTTATTTACCTATTTATTTTCTTTATTCAAAATAAAAAAAATCTAACTTATCTTAAAGACTTTTAACCTTACAATTTAATTTAGAGAAAACGTTAAGAAATACGGATGAATTAACTTCCCTTGTACTTTCCCTCCTCCTTTCCTGCCATCCACCCCCAACACCCCTCCTTTAGCGAAAGCTCGAAAACGTTTCCGAATGTTTAACGTTTCTCTCTCCTCAACCCTTTCTCGTTGTGCTCCTCGCGACGTCTCCGCCAGCTATTACCGGCTTAACCATGCCTCGGTGGCGCCGCCACGTGACGCGCGCGGGGCGGAAGCGGCCCCCAAAAATCGCGTCTAGTTAATTTCCACCCCCCTCGCCCTGCTCGGTATCGCGCCTCGTCCCCCCGATTCCGTCCCGAAGTTAACTCTTAACGGGATGGATTAATAAGTAATGAACGTCGAGAAGTGTGCATACCGATTTTCTGGATAATTCGCTAAAGTTTTGTTTAAATACAATGATTGGAAATACAGCTTGTTTGAAAATTAGAAATCTGAAAATTAGAAATCTATTTGAAAATTTCAAATTGGAAATCAATTAGAAATTTGATTAAACTTAACTTTAATAAATTTAAGTAAATATAATTAATAGTATAAAATGATTAATCCCTATTAAATATCATTTAATTTAAGTATAAATACAATGGGGTTATTTTAAATACTTTTTGAGGTATTTACAAAAAATTGTAAAAATTCTCCAAGGTTGATTAGATTAAAACTTTAAAATTAAATATCTCCCGAATGGATTAAGACATTTAGGTGATTCTTTCAACATGTTAAATCTAATTTAAACCTAATTATTTTAAAATAGAAAATTCATTCATACATAGATTGAAATTTAAAAATTAAATATTTCAATAATTAAGGAAGATAGAAATATGATTCTTGTTTTAAATTAATCGTTTTTTAATCTAGTTTAGGTCGGTTTGAAGAAATTTTTTAAACTTTTTTTTCTTCAATGACTTTCTTTTGTTTTTAAGTTGGTCTGTTGGTTATTACGAGTAATTTCTTTGTTTAAGAGTGGATAAAAAACGTGCGCGTAGAACGTTCGAAGACGGAAGGTAAAAAAACCGTCCGTTTTTGCTCACGAAACGAGAGGCAGGTGTTGTCGAGCTCTCCGAGCGGAGTTTATGTCTTTTAATTACGAAAAATAACTCTCCGGGACCCGGTGGCTTATTAGCTTCGCGAAGACGCCACGTGCGGCGTGCGCGGCGGCTCGCGCCGACCTTTTGTTTCCGCCGCGGACAAAAGATTGTCTTGAATTTTTCGAATCGTTTTTAAAACGCGAAGAATCTCCGAACGGAATCGCCCGATGGCGGATAGTTTGTTCGTAGTCGGCGGAAAAAGAAAAAGGAAAAATTTTTTTTTTCCAAAACAAAAGAAAAGGTTTTTGGTCCCGGTGGAGGGGGCCCCCCCGTGGAAGGGTTATCGCCGGTGGGTGGCCCCACGTGCAGGACACACCTCCGGCTCCTCCCGGACCCGATTTCGCAGCCTCCTACTTTTATATCATCGTGTGCTCGCTCTGTCTACCTTCGCGCAAAGCGATCGTCTTTTTTTCCGCGCCTACGCCCGCGCTCGCTCAGATATCCGCGCTTCGTTGCGCTTTTGTCGACTCGATTCGATATTGTTTTGTATTTTCTCTCCTCCCACCCCCGCCGTCCGACTCCTTTTTCCACGTCCCCCCCGACGACGGTTCAACCTTTTTCCCCCTTTTGCTCCGTCTTTATTTACAACGAACGGAGATATTCGAAACTCAACTGAACTCGGATTCAACTTTATCCTTTGTCTTTCACAATACTCATATATTTGTTAATATACAGGCTGTCCCGAGGAATTAAACTAATACTTATGCTACCAGCGCATTCTACGTTCAAAAATAAGAATAAAAACCCAAATAAACATTAGTGGAAAAATGCTTCCTAAAAGAGCTACAAATCCTTGAAAGAAGCAGCAGAAAAATAGCTTTTAAATAATTTCCTCAGAATACCTTGAGTTAAGTCAATAAAAATTCTCTGAAATTATACCTTGATGGGTGGTTATAGAGGCGGAGGGGACAGAGTTTTAGTTGGTCGATGTATTCAAGAAGAGTACATCAACCCAACACAGGGTGGTCATTGATACAGATCACTTAGATAATGATTCGGACCATTCGTCTGTCAACAGATTTCCTAAACCCCTCCTTAACAAAATAAACAAAAAAGTCAACAAAAATTGGCCTAAAATTCCAATACAGTTTAGAAGGTGGTATCAATTCTGCATGAAACTGACCAGTGGCGTTCGTGCAAAGGGGTGACTTGGTGAATTGTTTATCTAATTTATTTTTATGCCAATTTTTTACTACCTTGACTTAAAATTTAGCTATCTTACAAGGAGACCACAAGATGTTGTATTCACCGATTTTGATAAAAGTAGTATCAATTGATAGGTATTGGTACACAATACAAATTTGTAAAATATTAGGACGCAATGTTCAAGGATTCGCGAGTAAATTGCAATTTTAGCTCGCGATTTAAGGCCACACAACTTTACGTCATTAGTTAGCCACTCCCTCTACGACCGCCTCTGGGTCTTTTTTTAATTAAATAAAATGAAAAATCAAAGTAAAAACGAAAAACTGTGTTGAATTATTTGTTTTCAAAACACATAACAATAAAATATTAGAAGAAATAAAGTGAAATATTAAAAATTTTGATTATATTAAAAATAAAAAGCAGTTACGTCATGAGGTTCAGACCATTTTGTTCCGCAAGTGGAAGCTGGTTTGCGATGAGTCACCAAGCGGAGGGCCGGGAGGAGTACAACCATTGACATATAAGCGGCGTAGCCTTGAATTGCGACCTAAAATCGCAATTTACTCGCGAATCCCTGAACATTGCGCCTTGATATTTTATAAATTTGCATTGTGTACCAATACCTATCGATTGATACCACTTTGATCAAAATCGGTGAATACAACATCTTATGGTCTCCTTGTTAGACGTAACCATTAGACCATTCTAGTTTTCGAGTAAATCGTCTTTGAACTAAATAGGATTTTTTTGCTAAGAGTATTGTTTTTGAGTATTGTTTTGTTAAGCCCCAACGTTTTGGAGTTTGACTTTATGACTGAATTGCTTGACTTTGAAATTGATGAAATTGATGACTAAATGAAATTTTGTCATTGCTCCTTTCAAGGAACTGTAGTTCCTTTATGAAGCATTTTTTGACCAATGTTTATTTAGGCTTTTATTCTTATTTTGGGAGTCTAATTTTGAAACACCATTGAACATGCTAGTTTACTTTTTAGTATTTTTTTGAAATTTTTATTTCTCAATTTCGACAAATTGATTGATTTATTCGATTATAGAACGGGGTTCCGGGGAGATTCGAATGAAAATTCAATAATAAACTATCTCAAGTTCGGTCGTAATGAATGACGTTTGAAATCCAAAGACGTAACCGGTTCGAGGGGGGACCGATCCCGGGGGACGTTCGCTCGATTGTGTTCGGGGGCGGTTTTACCATCGGGAACGTCTATCCGATTCGTAACGAACCGGGAATCTTCCTTTATTATCAGACACCATTCGTTACACTATGAATTTTTTTTAAAGTCACTTAAATTTTTCTTTTAAAATCACTTAAATTTTTCTTTTAAAATCACTTAAATTTTTCTTTTAAAATCACTTAAATTTTTCTTTTAAAATCGCTTAAATTTTTCTTTTATTAATCCCAACCCAAAACGATTTAATCAAATCCAACCTAACTTCGATTTAATTTTTATATTTTATTCTTAAATCAACTCCCATTGAGAATATTTACCAACATTTTCAAAAAGTTCATTAAATTCCCTTTAAAACAAGTCTAAATAGGGTTATTTTTAAAAATAAACGAGTTATTCATGAAATTGTCATTTTTTGAGGCGCTCTAGAGATGAAAAATTAAATATCTCAAAATGATTTTTTTCGATAAATTAATCAAAATTTAATCTAGATTTAAAGGTGCCACCTACAATCACATTTTTGTAAATATCTCATAAACTAATGAAGATAAACCCATTGTGTTGGTACTTATTTAAGAGGATTTTTAATTCTCTCTCAAATAGTTTTCAATTCATTTTGATTTTCAATTAATTTTTTTTTATATTTTTTTTTAATAATTTTTTTTAATAATTTTTTTAATAATTTTTTTTAATAATTTTTTTAAATAATTTTTTAAATAATTTTTAAATAATTTTTTTAAATAATTTTTTTAATAATTTTTTTAAATAATTTTTTTAAATAATTTTTTTTAATAATTTAAATAATTTTTTTTAATAATTTTTTTTAAATAATTTTTTTTAAATAATTTTTTTTAATAATTTTTTTTATAATTTTTTTTAGATAATTTTCCTAAGAAGATTAAAAAATACCTTTGTAAATTTTATGAAAGGTTATTTCCGATAGTAGTCGATTCGAGACGGCGCGAACGCGATAATCCGAAAGTCGAACCTCTAAAATTATCCGAAGAATGCTCCCCCCTCAACGGGCAAACAAATATAGAATGGATGGGACCGTTTGATTTTTCATATTATGGCCCCCGCGGACCCACGCGACATCTTTATGCGGGCAATTAAAAATAAAGACGTGTCCCGGACGCACAGTCTATCGATGAGGAAACGTCTAAAATAGAATCGAGATCTTAATCGAAATAGAATCAAAATATAAAACTTTTTTTTTCTTTAATCTAATACTAATTGTATTAGTAATTTATAAATAAAGTCTTTTTAATATCTTTAAAACCGATCTTTTCCCCCGATTTAATTACTTGAAATCCCTTTTAAAACCGCGCTAAAACCAAGTTAAATTTTACGGTTTTTCGACCGAAATGGTTTTCGTTTTCCGTCTTCGTTCTTCTTTTTATTTTTTCGGTTGGTTGTATTTTTTTTAAGTGGCCGTTCGAGGCACTCAGCTTAATTACTCCCGGAAACCGCTCGATTAATCAAAAAACATTCAACGCCGACCGCTGATTAATCAATCCGCGGATTGACAACGAAAATTTTCCCGTTCTCCTTCCCCCCTGTCTCTCTCTCTCTATGGTCCGTTTGGTTCTCGCGTCCATTCTGAATTATTATTATAATAAATGCCCCGCAATTTGTTGGGGGCATTGTAAGGCTAATTGCCTATAAGTCGCCCGTGCATTCAGGCATATCAATTAAGGCGGCCCGAGCGACTTTTCAGCCTCGCGGTCGAGACCCATTCAAAACCGACCTTTAAGGTGTGCGCACACCAAACGGATTAACTCGTCCTTTTTTCTCTTTTTCTCCCGCTCGTCGAGTTATTTTGTAATTCTTTGAGGGGTACCATTCAACGCTTATAAAACGCGTTCGAAGGGTTTTTGATAAAAATCTTTCTTGTTAAGAGAGAAAGAAACGTTTAATTAACTTGGCAAATTGGTTAAAAATGACAGTTAAAAAAATCGATCAATTTTAAAAATTCAAAAATTTATTTTTAATAATTTTGAAATAAATTTTTTTTTAAATGAAACTTAAAATATTCTATTTTTAATTAAAAAAAAGTGCTTTATTCTAAATTTGACCAAAAAAATTTTAAAAAATTTTTTCAAATTTGCGAAAATTTTGGATGGTTAGAAATCTAACCTTAAAAATCGATCAACTTTAAAAATTCGTAAAAAAATCGATCAACTTTAAAAATTCGTACAAAAATCATTTTTAATGATTTTGAAACAAATCGTTTTTTAAATGAAACTCAAAACATTCTACTTTTAATTGAAAAAGACTTTTCAGTTCAAGACTTTAGAATTTTTATTACTAATATTTTCAAAAAAATTTTAAAAAATTTCAAAGTTGATACAAATTTTTTTGACAGTTTTAACCTAACTTTAGAAAATCGATCAACTTTAAAAATTCATCAAAAATTCATTTTTAAAGATTCTGTTTTGACCTTACTACCTTGTGTTACCTTTTGAAACTTCACTCTCAGAGCTGACAAATGAAGTAGGTGAGAACCGCGTTGGTTTACGTCTCGAAATTGGGGGCCAAGGGCCCCCAATTTCGAGACGTAAACCAACGCGGTTCTCACCGATACTTTGGGTTCAACAGCGTTTTCCTGCTTTAAGAGGGCGGTCTTCGTCGATTCGTCGTTGAAAATAATTTTTCAAATTAAAAAAATAACTTAAGAAAATCGATCAACTTTAAAAATTCATCAAAAATTCATTTTTAAATATTTTGATTTGATTTTTTTTAATGAAACTCAAATCAGTGTAATTTTAATTAAAAAAGACCGATTTGTTCTAAATGTTGTTAAAAAAATTTTAAAAAAATTCAAAGTTGGTAAACATTTTTTGACACTTTTAACCTAACTTATAACTAATTTTTGGGAAGAATCCCCTAATCTGGCAACCCTGTGGGTGTGGTATCCATTCGTGGTGAGTCAACTAAGGGCGGTTTCATAAGATTTTTTACTATATACCGATATCTGATCTCAGAGCTGGCAAACCAAGTATACTTTGGGTGCAACAGCGTTTTCCTGCTTTAAGAGGGCGGTTTTCGTCGATTCGTCGTTGAAAATAATTTTTCAAATTAAAAAAATAACTTAAGAAAATCGATCAACTTTAAAAATTCATCAAAAATTCATTTTTAAAGATTTTGATTTGATTATTTTTCTAAATGAAACACAAATCAGTCTAATTTTAATTAAAAAAGACCGATTTGTTCTAAATGTTGTTAAAAAAATTAAAAAAAAAATTCAAAGTTGGTAAACATTTTTTGACACTTTTAACCTAACTTATAGCTAATTTTTGGGAAAAATCTCCTAATCTGGCAACCCTATGGGTGTGGTATCCATTCGTGGTGACTCAACTAAGGGCGGTTTCATAAGATTTTTTACTGCATACCGATATCTGATCTCAGAGCTGGCAAATCAAGTATACTTTGGGTTCAACAGCGTTTTCCTGCTTTAAGAGGGCGGTCTTCGTCGTTTCGTCGTTGAAAATAATTTTTCAAATTAAAAAAATAACTTAAGAAAATCGATCAACTTTAAAAATTCATCAAAAATTCATTTTTAAACATTTTGATTTGATTTTTTTTCTAAATGAAACTCAAATCAGTTTAATTTTAATTAAAAAAGACCGATTTGTTCTAAATGTTGTTAAAAAAATTTTAAAAAAATTCAAAGTTGGTAAACATTTTTTAACACTTTTAACCTAACTTATAACTAATTTTTGGGAAAAATCCCCTAATCTGGCAACCCTGTGGGTGTGGTATCCATTCGTGGTGACTCAACTAAGGGCGGTTTCATAAGATTTTTTACTACATACCGATATCTGATCTCAGAGCTGGCAAACCAAGTATACTTTGGGTTCAACAGCGTTTTCCTGCTTTAAGAGGGCGGTCTTCGTTGATTCGTCGTTGAAAATAATTTTTCAAATTAAAAAAATAACTTAAGAAAATCGATCAACTTTAAAAATTCATCAAAAATTCATTTTTAAAGATTTTGATTTGATTTTTTTTCTAAATGAAACTCAAATCAGTCTAATTTTAATTAAAAAAGACCGATTTGTTCTAAATATTGTTAAAAAAATTTAAAAAAAATTCAAAGTTGGTGAAACATTTTTTGACACTTTTAACTTAAGAAATGAAATTTAAAAAATTCATCAAAAATTCATTTTTAAGGATTTTGATTTGATTTTTTTTTTCTAAATGAAACTTAAAACATTCTAGTTTTAATTAAAAAATACCGCTTTATTCCAAGTGCTGTCAAAAAAGTTAAAAAAATTTTCAAAGTTGGTAAAATTTTTGACACTTTTCTAACTTAAGAAAGTTAACTTTAAAAATTCATCAAAAATTCATTTTTAAAGATTTTGATTTAATTTTTTCTCTAAATGAAGCTTAAAACATTCTAATTTTAATTAAAAAAGACCGTTTTATTCCAAGTGCTGTCAAAAAAATTTAAAAAAATTTCAAAGTTGATATAATTTTTTTTGATAGTTTTAGCCTAACTTTAAAAAAATAAACTTTAAAAAATCACCCAGACTTTATTTTTAAAGATTAAGAAATGACTTTTACCTTAAATTAAAACTTAAATATCCTATTTTTAACCATAAACGTCAAATTTATTTCAACTACCAACCAAAAAATTTAAAAAATAAAATTTCCTAACCAAAAAAAAAATTCCTAACCAAAAAAAAATTCCTAACAACAAAAAAAAATAAATCTAAAATCGGTTTCGTATGCAAATCATATAAATGACGCGTGGGACGAAAGATACGAGAAAAGGGGTAGATAAGGGTCGTTTTACCCTCCGTCGACCCTTCCCCGGGTGTATCGCTAATTGGCGGGGGCGCTCGCGTCAACCCGAAGAGGGTACGAGAGGCGAACGGGTACAAAAAAAAGACAAATATTTATGCGCGTTCGACTAAAAGTCAAAAACACAAAATCCGATCGAAAGTTCCCTTTTTTTTTTTTCGAGCCCTATTTAAAACCATATGTTAGATGACGACGCGAGAAAAAGACGAAAAATAGGAGTTGGGTTGGAGTCGTTTTAAACGTTTCGAACACACGTGTGTGTCTCCGGTGGAGGAGAAAAAACACCCCCTTAAAGACTAAACTACTTCTTAAGAACACCACATGGCCAAAAAACAACCGCCTTTTTTTTCTTAATTAACGAACTTCATTGAAAAAATCCGTCAGAGAGAAACAAAAGGGAATTTTTAAAAACGGTTTTGTAGGCGTTGAATTTCTTATTATTCCTTTTAAAATTGGTCTTTATTCAATATAATAATAAATACTAATGATTTTCGAGTGGTAAAATTCACACTTCCGTTCGCACTCTTTGTGTGAGTTTTAAATGGTTGTCAGTCAAAAACCGCCCTCTTAAAGCAGGAAAACGCTGTTGAACCCAAAGTATCGGTGAGAACCGCGTTGGTTTACGTCTCGAAATTGGGGGCCATTGGCCCCCAATTTCGAGACGTAAACCAACGCGGTTCTCACCTACTTCGTTTGTCAGCTCTGAGAGTGAAGTTTCAAAAGGTAACACAAGGTAGTAAGGTCAAAACAGAATCTTTAAAAATGAATTTTTGATGATTTTTTAAAGTTGATCGATTTTCTTAGGTTAAAAAGTGTCAAAAATTTTTACCAACTTTGAAAATTTTTTAAATTTTTTTGACAACACTTGGAATAAAACGGTGTTATTTAATTAAAATTAGAATGGTTTAAGTTTCATTTAGAAAAAAAATCAAATCAAAATCCTTAAAAATGAATTTTTGATGAATTTTTAAAGTTGATCAATTTTTTTAAGTTATTTTTTTAATTTGAAAAATTATTTTCAACGACGAATCGACGAAAACCGCCCTCTTAAAACAGGAAAACCCTGTTGAACCCAAAGTATACTTGGTTTGCCAGCTCTTAGATCAGATATCGGTATGTAGTAAAAAATCTTATGAAACCGCCCTTAGTTGAGTCACCACGAATGGTTACCCCCTTTTTATTTTTCCTTTTTTAATTTCTTCTTTTTTAATTTTTAATTTTTTCTTTTTTAATTTTTTCTTTTTTAATTTTTTCTTTTTTAATTTTTTCTTTCTAATTTTTCTTTTTTAAATTTGTTCTTTTCTTATTTAAGATTTCCGTTAAGAAAGAAAATTAAATATAAAATCGTACCAATTTGATTACTAATCGAAAGGAATTTCATTTGATATTTTTCGTTTGTTATTGATTCGAGGAGCAAAAGAATAAAAAAAGAATCGCTTTTGTTTACCGTTCTACGATTACTCGAGGCGACTCCGGTTACATCCTCTCGATGATTAAATAAAAGCAACGTGGCTAAAGTTATCAATAATCGTTTCTCTTCTCACGGTATAAACTGAAACCGTTTGCTGAGCCAAGTATGTGCGTATAATCAAAATCTAATCTTTCTCCTACTCCTCCTTACTTTGTAAGTAAATGTATAGGTGTAATTTCGTTCCCATGCGGATATTATGACCGAACTGAGACGATATTCCGATTAAATTCTTCAACCTTGAATTGTTCATATTTAACGATTATTTTTTTAGTTTTGAAAAATAAACAAAAAAGTTTTTACACCTTCTATCGCTATATAATCGAAATAGTGGTTGTTTATTTTTATTAAGTTAAAAAAAGTTAAGTTAGAACTTATTAAATTCTCTTTAAAATAAGTACAAACACTTCAAGGTTATTCTTTTAAATTAAACTAATTATTCAAGAAAATATAATTTTTTTTTAATACATTAATCAGAATGTAGTTTTTAAAGTGCCATCTACAATTACATTTTTGTAAATATCTCTTAAACTTATGAAGACTTAAAGTATCAAAACTTTATTGTTTTGGTACTTGTTTGGATATTTAATTTTTAATTCCCTATCGACTTATTATCAATTCAATTTGGATTTTATCTCTTCATATTTTTAATCGAAAAATTTTTCATTTTATACCCCCCTCTTTCCGACTCAAAAAAAAGAGATAAATAAAGCCATAACTCGCGGGGATCGCGAAGATATATAAGAATCATTATTACCGGGGTTGTATCGAAGTAATCTCCACCCCTCACCTAATAACGGTGGCGGCCGCAACCGCCGCCACTGGTTCGTTCGTTCGTTCGTTCGTTTCGGAGTCATAAAACAGTGTCTGAGTTTGAATTAAAAATCAAAATATATTGCCCTATGGCGCCCCCTTATCCCTGCCGCGTCCCCCTTTTTCTCTCACTCGGCGTGCGGTTTTTTTTAATAAGCGCCGCCCGGCGGATTACCGGTAAATTCACCGTTCGGCCCCCGCGAAGGGGCTAAATTCGGATTTGCGCCCGAAACGAATGGCCCGACGTTCTAGGCCTTTTAAAGACCTTTAATTTGAACCCAAATACTACCCAGTTATCTCACACGGTTTATTATACAGGGTGTTCGGAAATTATGTTGGTATATTTAAGGGTATTAAGTATTATTATATTGTATTGTATTATATTGTCAATTTTAAGATCAAATTTACTTTCAATTTTCTTCAGAAAATAACCAATAAAAGATAGGGGGATTTTAAGTTTTTTTTTTTCAACCTCAGTACCAAAGCCTATTCATCATAGATCATCTTACCATCACTATATTTCCTATGTAAATCTTAGGGGATGATCTAAAATTCATAAACTAACTCTAAGCAATAAGTAGAATAATTGGAAAAAAATCAGAATGAATCTCATCTTTAAAATGTGTTTGTCAACCTCAGTACCAAAGTCTATTCATCGTAGATTAGTTTACCATCATCATATTTCCTATGGAAATCTTAGGGGATGTTCCAAAGTTCATAAACTAACTCTATACAATAAGTGAAATAATTAGAAAAAAATTTGGAATGAGTCTCATCTTCAAAGTACACATCTCAACCTCAGTACCAAAGCTTATTAATCGTAGATCATTTTACCATCATCATTTCTTATGGAAATCTTAGGGGATGTTCCAAAAATCATAAACTAACTTTATACAATAATTAGAATAATTGGGAAAAAATCAGAATGAATCTCATCTTTAAAATGTGTTTGTCAACCTCAGTACCAAAGTCTATTCATCGTAGATTAGTTTACCATCACCATATTTCCTATGGAAATCTTATGGGATGTTCTAAAGTTCATAAACTAACTCTATACAATAAGTGAAATAATTAGAAGAAAAATTGGAATGAGTCTCATCTTCAAAGTACACATCTCAACCTCAGTACCAAAGCTTATTAACCGTAGATCATTTTACCATCATCATTTCTTATGGAAATCTTAGGGGGTGTTCCAAAAATCATAAACTAACTTTATACAATAATTAGAATAATTGAAAAAAAATCAGAATGAATCTCATCTTTAAAATGTGTTTGTCAACCTCAGTACCAAAGTCTATTCATCGTAGATTAGTTTACCATCACCATATTTCCTATGGAAATCTTAGGGGATGTTCCAAAGTTCATAAACTAACTCTATACAATAAGTGAAATAATTAGAAAAAAAATTGGAATGAGTCTCATCTTCAAAGTACACATCTCAACCTCAGTACCAAAGCTTATTAATCGTAGATCATTTTACCATCATCATTTCTTATGGAAATCTTAGGGGATGTTCCAAAAATCATAAACTAACTTTATACAATAATTAGAATAATTGGAAAAAAATCAGAATGAATCTCATCTTTAAAATGTGTTTGTCAACCTCAGTACCAAAGTCTATTCATCGTAGATTAGTTTACCATCACCATATTTCCTATGGAAATCTTAGAGGATGTTCCAAAGTTCATAAACTAACTCTATACAATAAGTGAAATAATTAGAAAAAAAATTGGAATGAGTCTCATCTTCAAAGTACACATCTCAACCTCAGTACCAAAGCTTATTAATCGTAGATCATTTTACCATCATCATTTCTTATGGAAATCTTAGGGGATGTTCCAAAAATCATAAACTAACTTTATACAATAATTAGAATAATTAGAAAAAAATTCGGAATGAATCTCATCTTCAAAGTGCATTTCTCAATCTCAGTATCAAAGCCTATTCATCATAGATTTCACCATCAATGGTGATGGTGAACCAGATATGGATCTCTTATGGAAATCTTAAGGGATGTTCCAAAATTCATAAAGTAACTCTATACAATAAACAAAATAGTTAGAAAAAAAAATCGGAATGAGTCTCATTATTTTAACGATGTGTATCATCTTTGTTGTAGTTGTAGTTCCTTTGGGAAAAATTTCCAGACTCATTTTCAAATTGAACTTTTCTTCATACTTTTTCCTTTAGAATAACTGCTTTCATAAACATTTCCGCACACCTTGTATAAGTGAAAAAAAAAATCATTAAAAAAAATCATTTAAAAAAATTAATTTAAAAAAACAAAAATTAAAAAAAAAATTAAAATTAAAGAAAAATAATATCTCAAGTATTAATTAAGATAATTTTTTAAAGACGTTTTTTTAAAAAAAAGGTAGACGTGTAAACCTATACAATTCAAAATCGTCTTTCAACGTTTGTTGTTCCGTTCCCATTGTCGTCTGAGTAGCTTAATTCTAAATCAGAGAGACACCGAGTAGGTGTCTTTGTACTGTCTCTCGTCGTGAGTCAATTTTGGGAGCGGTTGTTTTGTTTATGCGAACGACCGCCCGGCGAGGATCGAACCGAGTTCGATTGATTTGAATGGGTTTCCCATTTAAATCACACACCAACGTTAAGAAACTTAAGAACCTATTGTTCCACCTTTTCCAACCTATCTCGATATCAAACTTTCCATGCGAGTTTTAACCAAAATCATCTTCATCTATTCATTAAAACGTTTAATTTGATACTAAACACGACATATTCATTAATTTTTAATTAATTTTTCAAAAATAAAATCCCATTTAGTGGTTGAAATTTAAAATAGATTGGCCGTGTTGGTACTCAAATAAAAGAATTTTTTTTTGGGAATTTTATGAATTTCATGGTGGGTTTTGTTTTTAGACCGCGGCGTTGAAAGATAAGGATATAGCGGAACTGAAAGGACAAGTAGCTAGTCTCGAGAATAAACTGGAAGCGAATATGGATCGGCATAGTTTTGAAAGCGAGATTACGGCGAAGGAAAAACAGGTAATTTTTTATTTTTTACTGAATTGGTACATTCTTCTCGATTTTTTTTTTAATTTTTATAAAATCTCGATTTTTTTTTTTAATTTTTATAAAATCTTCTCGATTTTTTTAAAATTTTTATAAAAAAATATCTAAAACATTTTAAAATTGATTTTTTGAAGTACCCTTCAATCTTTATCTACAATTTTTTTTTGTCTGTCAAGTAAATAACAACAACATCCGGGTTGGATCTTGTTGTTTCCTTGATCCTATTAAGTTTGCGAAGGGTATCCTCCCAAAAAGGAGTAATTAAAAGGAATAAAAGGGGGAGAGAGAAGCAAGCGATCGCGATGCCAAAAACTTGAGAATTCTCGCACCTGTTCGGTTTTACTTCTCTTCGATACAAGTTTAAGTCGAGGATTACTACCCACCCCCGTCCTTTTTTCGAGGGGTTGAAGCGGGGTGAAGCTTCTTAAATCGCCTTACGAGAGGATTTTTGTTCTTATTTTAATTCCTTTTAGTTTTTCTATATATTTTTTTTATTTGTCTATAAATCGACAATTTATATAACTAAATCGACATTTATATAAATAATTTTTTTCGCTACAAAAATTTTTAACGAAAATATTTCTTGTTAAAAAGTTTTTTTTTAATTTATTTCAGTTGCTATTAAATTAATCAAATTAAAAATTGAATTTTTATATTCCTTATTAAATTCCCTTTAATTTGATATGTAACAACACATACCTCCCAAAAATTTTTTAAAGCGCCCTCTACAAATTACATTTTTTGAAATATCTCCCAAACCGATTAAAATAACCGGGTCGTGTTTGTACTCGTTGGAGAGGATTTTTCGTTTCGCGTCGTTTCCGATCGGTTCGGAGTTCGTTTACATCGGTTCGAAAAGTCGCGTTTAATGACACATTCGTCGGCGAAATAACGTTGGCGTAGCGGCGACGGTGGCGGCCGATAGCGAAGCGCCGATAGCGGCCTATATCCGTTTCCGGCTCGCTCAGACACAGAATAGAGATATAGTTCGTTGGCTTTTGTTTTAAAACCGATTATTACAACACGTACCATCACAACCAACTAGTTTTATTTCAACTTACTTTACTAAAATCATAGATATTTCAAAAAGATAAATGAGACGAAAAAAAAAATTGAAAGGAGAAAGAATTGAAAGGAGAAAGAAAGAAAATAAAGGAAGAAAGAAATAAAATAAAAGAAGGAAAAAAATAAAATAAAAGAAGAAAAAATAAAATAAAAGAAGAAAAAATAAAATAAAAGAAGAAAGAAATAAAATAAAAGAAGAAAGAAAAAAAATTAAAAAAATAAAAGAGAAAGAAAAAAAGAAAGAAGGAGACACAAAAAAAAATTATTTTTAACTTTTTTTTTAATGATGATACGATTATGTAATGCGTTTTTATTAGGATTTGAATAAAACTAATCTTATCTCATTTGACCTTTTTAAATTAATCGAAAATTCGAAATAAATCGTTAAAGAAAATAATTATTATTTTTTTATTAAACAAGTGTTAATTTAATGGTTTCGGTGGAAATAATAAAAAAAATTAATTTGCCATAACTTTGATTGAGTTAATTCTTAAGAGTTGTTAATTAAAGATTTTTTTAAGAAATAAAAAAAAAATGTTATTTTCTCGTTTGATTTAATAAACATAAATAAAAGCGATAGGTTATCAAAAAAAACTTCGATTATTGGTCCGGACGAAAAAATCGTAATCAGAAAGTATCATTCTTTCATTTAACGAACTAACAAGATAGAAGATCGACTCTTTAAAAATCTTCTCTGAGTAAAATTTTTTTCCAAGATGTTAAAAATCGGCGAAAAAGTAAGTTATTATTTCTTTGCTTATTATTTTTTTTTACTTATTATTTCTTCTTTATGATTTTTACTTATTCTTTTTCTTTATTTACTTATTATTACTTATTATTACTTTTATTATTTTTACTTATTATTATGAATCATTTAATTTGAATTCATTAAAAAAATTATAACGGGTATATTAATAAAAAGAAAAAGGATCAGAGTGAGTGATAATAACTAAAAACGGACGCGAAACTCACTCATTCTCTCCTCTCTTAAAATCGATACACACCGCCCCCCTAATGAATAATGAAAAGCCTTTTTACCAAAAGTATAAACGCCCCGGTTACGTTTTCGGTTAGGGGATGGGGGCGGGGTGTCGCGGGGGTTCTCTAAGGGTCCGATTCGGAACGACCTCTCCTCCTACGGTTATAATAACGTGTGTTATAAAAAGGGTTGACCGAACGAAGCTCGTCGGCTCTCTCTCGGTATCTCGTCTCCCTTATTTCTCATCGCCCTCTCGATTTGTAAGCGAAAGAAAATATGAATATGCAGATATAAACGCGAAATCAGATAATGGACGAAAGGGTTAAAGGGTTTGCGAGTTTTTTTTTTTTTAATTTCTCCGGTTGTTTTTCGACGTAAATTTTAAAAGTAAAGTAAATTTGACTGACCTTTTAGCTGGAATATATCGATGACGGACAGCATTCCACTAGTTCTGGTATACCAGAACTAGTGAACATATCCGATGGTGAAGCCTTCGTCCTTCAATGGGGGATGAAGGTATACTGATGAAAAAGAATTCCATGTTGAAATTTGTTTAAATTTTCCGAAAATCCAAATTTTATACTTTCTACCTGTACTTGTTTACAGTTACCTGAAAATGGGAATAAAACCTTGTTGAGTTTCTTTGCTAATTCGTATCTTTGGTATTTTCTGACACTTACAATCAGATGAAAAGTCACAAATTTTTCTGCTCCTTCGTTTGAATTGGAACAATTTTTGTGAATTTTATCGGTTTTTTATTTTCCTCATAATCTTATCAGTGGAGTTTTTCGCTTTCTATGTAGCTACATTCAATAGATTTGTCATCTTGTTGTCATATTCTTGTCTATTCATGACTACTGTCGCATTTCCTTTATCTGCAAATAAAAAGATTATATTAGTTTTTTCCTTGATCGTCCGAAATGCTTCTTTTTCACCAATCGTCAAATTTTGACTTTGGTGATTTCGAAGATTTGGATGTTCTCATTACCTCTTGTCAGAATTCTTCTCCTATTATTGCTGATATCTTCCAAATAACTGTTTCCACGTTGCATGTGATCTCTTGACTTTGGTGGTTTTGAAAAATCGGATATTTTTGCTGTCTCTGATCGAATTTCTTCTCCTATTATAGCAGATGTCTTTCAAATAGCTGTTTCTACTTTGTAGAATATCTCTTGGCTTTGGTGGTTTTCAAGATTTGGATATTTTTGCTGTCTCTTGTTGAATTTCTTTTGCTATTATTGCAACTATGTTCCGAATAGCTGTTTCCACTTCACAAATGATCTTTTGGCTTTGGTCGTTTTGAAAATTTGGATATTTTTGCTATCTCTTATTGGATTTCTTCTCCTATTATAACAGATATCCTTCATATAGCTGCTTCTACTTTGCAGAATATCTCTTGGCTTTGGTGGTTTTGAAAATTTGGATACTTTCGCTATCTCTTATTGGATTTTTTCTTCTATTATAGCAGATATCTTCATATAGCTGTTTCCACTTCGCAGATGATCTCTTGACTTTGGTGATGCTTCTCTTTCACCAATCGTCATGTTTTGACTTTAGTGATTTTGAAGATTTGGATATTTTTGCTATCTCTTGTTGAATTTCTTTTGCTATTATTGCAACTATGTTCCGAATAGCTGTCTCCACTTCACAAATGATCTTTTGACTTTGATGGTTTTGAAAATTTGGATATTTTTGCTACCTCTTATAGGATTTCTTCTCCTATTATAGCAGATATCCTTTATATAGTTGATTTTACTTTGCAGAATATCTCTTGGCTTTGGTGATTTTGAAAATTTGGATATTTTTGCTATCTCTTATCGAATTTTTTCTCCTATTATAGCAGATATCCTTCATATAGCTGTTTCCACTTCGCAGATGATCTCTTGACTTTGGTGATGCTTCTCTTTCACCAATCGTCAAGTTTTGACTTTAGTGATTTTGAAGATTTGGATGCTCTTATTACCTCTTATCGAATTTCTTCTTTTATTATTGCTGATATCCTCAAAATAGCTGTTCTACTTCGCATGTGATGTCTTGACTTTGATGGTTTTGAAAAATTGGATATTTTCACTATCTCTTATCGGATTTCTTCTCCTATTATAGCAGATATCCTTCATATAGCTGTTTCTACTTTGCAGAATATCTCTTGGCTTTGGTGGTTTTGAAAAATTGGATATTTTTGCTATCTCTTATCGGATTTCTTCTCCAATATAGCAGATATCCTTCAAATAGCTGTTTCCACTTTGCAGATGATCACTTTGGTGATCCTTCTCTTTCACCAATCGTCAAGTTTTGACTTTAGTGATTTTGAAGATTTGGATATTTTTGCTATCTCTTGTTGAATTTTTTTTGCTATTATTGCAACTATGTTCCGAATAGCTGTTTCCACTTCACAAATGATCTTTTGACTTTGGTGATTTTGAAAATTTTGATATTTTCACTATCTCTTATTGGATTTCTTCTCCTATTATAGCAGATATCCTTCATATAGCTGTTTCTACTTTGCAGAATATCTTTTGGCTTTGGTGGTTTTGAAAATTTTGGATATTTTTGCTATCTCTTATCTGATTTCTTCTCCTATTATAGCAGATATCCTTGAAATAGCTGTTTCTACTTCGTAGATGATCTCTTGACTTTGGTGATGCTTCTCTTTCACCAATCGTCAAGTTGTGACTTTAGTGATTTTGAAGATTTGGATTTCTTTGCTATCTCTTGTTGAATTTCTTTTGCTATTATTGCAACTATGTTCCGAATAGCTGTTTCCACTTCATAAATGATCTTTTGACTTTGGTGATTTTGAAAATTTTGATATTTTCACTATCTCTTATTGGATTTCTTCTCCTATTATAGCAGATATCCTCCATATAGCTGTTTCTACTTTGCAGAATATCTTTTGGTTTTGGTGGTTTTGAAAATTTTGGATATTTTTGCTATCTCTTATCTGATTTCTTCTCCTATTATAGCAGATATCCTTCAAATAGCTGTTTCCACTTCGCAGATGATCTCTTGACTTTGGTGATGCTTCTCTTTCACCAATCGCCAAGTTTTGACTTTGGTGATTTTGAAGATTTGGATATTTTTGCTATCTCTTGTTGAAATTCCTTTGCTATTATTGCAACTATGTTCCGAATAGCTGTTTCCACTTCACAAATGATCTTTTAACTTTGGTGATTTTGAAAATTTTGATATTTTCACTATCTTTTATTAGATTTCTTCTCCTATTATAGCAGATATCCTTCATATAGCTGTTTCTACTTTGCAGGATATCTTTTGGCTTTGGTGGTTTTGAAAATTTGGATATTTTTGCTATCTCTTATCTGATTTCTTCTCCTATTATAGCAGATATCCCTGAAATAGCTGTTTCTACTTCGTAGATGATCTCTTGACTTTGGTGATGCTTTCTTTCACCAATCGTCAAGTTGTGACTTTAGTGATTTTGAAGATTTGTATATTTTTGCTATCTCTTGTTGAATTTCTTTTGCTATTATTGCAACTATGTTCCGAATAGCCGTTTCCACTTCACAAATGATCGTTTGACTTTAGTGATTTTGAAAATTTTGATATTTTCACTATCTCTTATTGGATTTCTTCTCCTATTATAGCAGATATCCTTCATATAGCTGTTTCTACTTTGCAGAATATCTTTTGGCTTTGGTGGTTTTGAAAATTTTGGGTATTTTTGCTATCTCTTATCTGATTTCTTCTCCTATTATAGCAGATATCCTTGAAATAGCTGTTTCTACTTCGTAGATGATCTCTTGACTTTGGTGATGCTTCTCTTTCACCAATCGCCAAGTTTTGACTTTGGTGATTTTGAAGATTTGGATATTTTTGCTATCTCTTGTTGAATTTCTTTTGCTATTATTGCAACTATGTTCCGAATAGCTGTTTCCACTTCACAAATGATCTTTTGACTTTGGTGGTTTTGAAAATTTTGATATTTTCACTATCTCTTATTGGATTTCTTCTCCTATTATAGCAGATATCCTTCATATAGCTGTTTCTACTTTGCAGAATATCTTTTGGCTTTGGTGGTTTTGAAAATTTGGATATTTTTGCTATCTCTTATCTGATTTCTTCTCCTATTATAACAGATATCCTTCAAATAGGTGTTTCCACTTCCCAGATGATCTCTTTGACTTTGGTGATGCTTCTCTTTCACCAATCGTCAAGTTTTGACCTTAGTGATTTTGAAGATTTGGATGCTCTTATTGCCTCTTATCGAATTTCTTCTTTTATTATTGCTGATATCTTCAAAATAACTGTTTCTACTCAGCATGTGATCTCTTGACTTTGATGGTTTTGAAAAATTGGATATTTTTGCTATCTCTTATAGGATTTCTTCTCCTATTATACTTTGCAGAATATCTCTTAACCTTGATAGTTCCAAAGATTTTGATACTTTGTCTGATGGTGTCTGATTTCTTCTGCTACTATTGCAGATATCTTCCAAATAGTTGTTTCCACTTAGCAAATGATGTTTTAACTTTGCTGGTTTTCAAAATTTGACACTTTTGCTATCTCTTATCGGATTTCTTCTTCTATTATTGCTAATATCCTTCCGAATAGTTATTTTTATTTCGCAGATAATCTCTTAACTTTGGTGGTTTCGAAGATTTAAATACTTTCGCTATCTTTTTTCAGATTTCTTCTACTATTATTGCAGATAATATCCAAATAGCTGTTTTTTTTTTACTTCGCATATGAACTTTTCTTTTGGAATTTTTCTTAGAGTGATTGAGTATTCCAATCTTTTGGCGAGTACCGTATTTTTTTCCCTCTGTTAGAGGAACACTTGATAATTATTAGAGGAACACTTGATGACTATTTGCACTGGCAAGCCATTATTTCACACCTTTCATAGCCTGAAATATAAAATTGTTTTTTCAGTTAAGGAAAATTAACAATACTTCTTAGAAAATAACACTTAGAACTTTAACCTATTACATCTATTAAATCGTAAAAGTTATCTTAACGATTTACGAACTAAAAGTTATTTATAAAATCATCTTTCAAATAATAAATTTAATGAAAATAATTGAAATTGTTTCCCATTTTTCATTTATATTTTAACCAAACCCAAGTTCCTTTTTGAAATCTTAATTTTTGAGATTAAAAAAATTTTCAAGTTTCATTATTTTACCATGAACGTGAATGATTTTATTTCTTTTCTATTTAGTATAATACGATTTTATTTTTTTTTTCTATTGAGTATAATATGATTTTATGAATTTTTTTTTCTATTGAGTATAATACGATTTTAATTTTTTTTTCTATTAAGTATAATATGATTTTATGAATTTTTTTTTCTATTGAGTATAATACGATTTTATTATTTATTATTTTTTTTTTTTTTAATTGAATATAAAATAAAATAATTTTATTCTTTTCTATTGAATATAATACGATACAAATTTAGATAAACCGAATCGAACAGAGGCAACAGCTTCTCCCTCTAATACTCTAAAACCGTACTCGAGAGTAGTAGTACACCCTAAGAATCAATCGATTAAAACCCGTATCGTTCTAATTGTCAGTCTCTCGGAGGCGCGCGGGCCGAAGGGTAGCTACGCGCGGGGGCCGCGGGGGGCCCAGCCGCGGGCGCTCGCGGGGCGCCGCGCGGGGGGCGTCAATAGAGAGCCATAGAAATCGGCGTTTAGACGCGAAATATGGAATATCGGAAGGGTTAGAGACGCGATGCGATCGAGGGGGGATTTCGCGGCCTGAGGGGAGGCGCGACGGACGGTGGCGGCGGTTTAAAGGGTTCAGAAGGCCGATATGGATAGATTGTATAAAGACGACCGATGAGAGAAAGAGACGGACTGAGATAGATTTGATTATTAATTAAGAGGATTTTTTTTTCTTTTTAAAACTTATAGTTTGTTTTGATGTGAAGATTAATAAAAAAAATTAAAAATAGAAAAAGAAAAAAAAAATTAAAACACCAAGAGATACATTTCTGGTGATTGTATTTATAAAGGGAAAGTGGGGGATGAACGTACTGAATTTCGGAAGGGTTTGAGTAGTAGGGATGAATATTCGAAGTGGAAGCCTCGAACCACCCTTTGGTCTCTTTATATATTTGAGTATAATTATTGATTATTGAGACTGGAGCCGGCTCTCCGAGACGTGACAGGAGTGATTAAGCTATGCGCTTGAAACATCCCCTTTTCCTCCACAATCTCACTCCCCAACCCACCCCTCCGATCCTTCAGATTTTATCATCATCCCTTTCTATATCTTCAATTCGTTTAATTTTAATTCTAATTTTTACCAACAATAAATTTAAAAAAAATCAGTTTGACTTGAATAAAATTATCTTCTATTTAATTAATGATATTAAATACCCAACAAACAAAGTTTTACAGCCACCGCACTTAATCACTCCAGATTTCTTGTTGTCGTCACCTACTTTATTTAATACAAATTTACGATCCCCCCGTTTAATTCCCCCCCGCTTTCCCCCGCTGTCCCCCCTCTAACCGTCATTTTCCGCTCTTCGCTTTAATCTTCCACGAATTATTTGATATGACCGTTTCGAAAATCAAACAGAACGCGCACTGATAATGACTCTTCTCTATCTAATCTATTTTTCATCCGATTGTTGTTCGTATAAGATTCACGACGCCTCCATTTTGTTTGCTTTATTAAACAATCGAGTGTCGACCGCGAATACGAACGCGATTTTATCAGTATTAGTTCTGATTTCATTCCGATAGAGTTAAGATGGAGGAAAATGAAAATTTTCAAAATGATCATGTAACAAAGACAACCGAAAATGTAAGTTTTTTTCTTTGGTTAAAATTTTTCTTTAAGTAGAATTTTTTATTTATATATTTTTTTGCAAGATGGGCAAAAAATCGATTTAAAAATTAATTTTAAATTTAAAGAAAAAAATTCTTTCAAAAAAATTACGAAACTTTAAAATTAAATTTCTATTGTATTCGTTATCTCAAAAAAAAAAAATTAATCCTTACTTAATAAACACATCTATCTCTTTTTGCGTAATTAACACCTTTAATTACTTATTATTTATTCACCTCTAACTTTAACCTTCGATATTTCAACAAACCAACCGTAAATTTTTTTTTTTTATAAAAATTTCTTTTCAATAAAAATTTTTTTTCTCAATAAAATTTTTTTAATACAATTTTTTTCCCCAATAAAATTTTTTAATAAAATATTTTAATAAAAATTTTTAAAAAAATATTAAAAAAAATATTTCTTTTTAACAAAAATTTTCGTAACAATATCATTTCGATCCCAGTTCTTGTTGCAGATATCTCAATTAGTAGAAGAACTCCAAAGAAAAGAAGCAACAATAGCAAAGTTACACGAGGGTTTTTCAAAAGTACCGATTTTAGAAGAACAATTGGACCAGAAAAACCAATACATAGCGAAATTAGAAGCTAAATTAGAAAGTCAAAAAGATTACGATGAAATCAAAAAAGAATTAAACGTTTTAAGGTTATCGAATCAAGTTAATCAAGATCAAAAGACTATAAACTTGGAAAATTTAAAACAAGAACTGCCGAAAAGTCCCGAAACGGCCGAAGAGAGGAAATCCCCGAAAACCGTTCCACCTCATTTTCAAAACGTCGAGACGTTTGGGACTTTGTTAGGCGAGGAAATCGTCGCGAATTGGAGGCGGAGTATCGAAACTTTAAGCGTGAAAGCTTTAAGTACGGAAGTCGAAACGGAAAAAAGTTCGGCTTCGACTCCACAACCTCAAGAAGTCATCCGACAAAACTCCCCGATCGTTAACGGTCAAGTTAATAATCCGAAAAGTCCCGAAGATAATAATAATTTAAGTAATAACAACAACCTAAGTAACAACAACAATAATAACATCCCGATTTTAACCTCTAACGTTACCGTTTTGGCGAACAACTTTTTAAAAGCTGAGGATTTAAAAAGTCCTTTTAGATTCGACGAGCAGCATCAACAACAACAACAACACCAACAACGATCGTTTCGATTCGCCGAAGATATGGGTTTACCACCGGGTTCGATGGTCGGTCGTTTGGGGGAAAGTTTAATCCCGAAAGGTGATCCAATGGAAGCTCGTTTACAAGAAATGTTAAGGTTTAATATGGATAAATACGCGAGTCAGAATTTGGACACTTTACATATTTCGAGGAAGGTTAGAGAACTGCTTTCGATCCATAACATCGGTCAGAGATTGTTCGCCAAGTATATTTTGGGTTTATCCCAAGGAACTGTTTCCGAGTTACTTTCCAAACCGAAACCGTGGGATAAATTAACGGAAAAAGGACGGGATAGTTATCGGAAAATGCATGCGTGGTCTTGCGATGAAAATGCAGTACTTTTATTGAAGAGTTTAATACCAAAGAAAGGTAAATTTTTTTAATTGCAAAAAAAGGAACTTTAAAATGACACGATTTAATAACTTTTTCAATCTAAAAAGAACAAATTTTAATATAAATCGTACAAACATAAGAACAAACATGACTTATCTAGTTCAGTTTGAAGACTTTCGACATTTTAGAGTTCTTTTCCTTCTCTATACTTTTTCTTATTAAAACAATTAAAAAATCCCCTAAAATCAATTTTTAAAATTGTCATTACAGATAATTTTTCAACAGGAAAAGAGATCGCTTCGTACGGTCGACAAGAAGGCGACTTCAACGACGAAAGAATCGCTCACATCCTCAGCGAGGCGTCTCAAATCCACTCAAAGCCGGAAGACACGCACAGCAACGAAGATTCGAAGTCGCCGCAAGGTTGTTCGAGTCCGTTCTCGAAAGATTCCTCCCAAAATCGAAAATTAAAAAAATACGAAAACGACGATATCTCGCAAGAAAAAGTCGCTCGAATCTATCAGGAAGAAATGGCTAAGTTAATGGGTCGAAGAATGGAAGATTTACGTAATCCGAGAGATATCCAAGGGATGTTTTTACCGCAAATTTTTACCGGGAATCATTTGGAACGGTCCCAAGAAGAAATGAGGGCGCTTTTAGACGCTTATCATCAATTGGCGAAGATGAATACTTGCGGGAATCCGCAATTACAAAATTTCGGGTTGTTGGCGCTTCATCAACAAGCGATGGCTCAACAAAATAATTCCATAAACGGAGGTGTTCAAGATTTATCCCTTCCTAAAGACGTTAAGCAAAAAATTAACGGTTTAGATGAATCCAAAGACTGCGAAACCAAAGAAATCGACGCTAAACACGGCGGGAGCGCTTTTAGCCTGGTCAAACCTAAAATCGAAGGAGGAACTTCTTCGACGACGTCGAGTCCACTTGGAAACACGATTCTCCCACCTCAAATCACCTCGAACGAAGACTTTAACACGAACGCTTCCGCCTCGCCGTTACAAAGAATGGCTTCGATTACAAATTCTTTAATATCTCAACCGCCAACGCAACCGCATCCGACGACGAACCAAAGACCTTTAAAAGCTGTTCTTCCGCCGATCACCCAACAACAATTCGACATGTACAATAATTTGAATACGGAAGATATCGTGAAGAAGGTTAAAGAGCAATTGAGTCAGTATTCGATCTCGCAGAGGTTGTTCGGAGAATCCGTTTTGGGTTTGTCTCAGGGTTCGGTTAGCGATTTGCTCGCGAGGCCGAAACCTTGGCACATGTTAACGCAAAAAGGTCGGGAACCGTTTATCCGAATGAAAATGTTCTTAGAGGACGATAACGCAGTTCATAAATTGGTCGCAAGTCAGTATAAAATCGCGCCGGAAAAACTTATGAGAACCGGTGGATATGGAGGAGGTAAGTTGGGTATAAACTTTATTTTTAATTCCAATTTTCAGAAATGAAATTCTTTTTTCCAGCTTGTAACGTAAACAAACCCTTATCATCAACCCCGAAAATGTTAACCGACGCAGCAGGCTTATTGAACCAAATGAAGGAATCCCAAGGTTTACTTCCGCCCAGTCTTCAAATGGGTCATCACAATCAAAGCGCGCCCCAACCGCCACCGCCCCCGATGCTCCTAACGCCCCCCGGAGTCCCCCCGCATCACGCCATCAACCTCCAAACGCAAGAACACCTTAAAAAATCCCATAGTCCCCATTTAGGGGCCGCTAATTCCATGAGTCAACAAGCGATGAGATCGATGCATCAACACATTTCACCGAGCGTTTACGAAATGGCCGCTTTAACCCAAGATTTAGACACTCAGGTCATTACTACGAAAATTAAAGAAGCTTTATTAGCTAATAATATTGGACAAAAGGTAATTATTTGAAAAAAAAATAAATTAAAAAAAAATAAATTAAAAAAAAAAATAAATTAAAAAAAAAATAAATTAAAAAAAAATAAATTAAAAAAAATAAATTAAAAAAAAATAAATTAAAAAAAATAAATTAAAAAAAAATAAAATAAAATAAAAAATTAAATTATAATAATTTACAAAAATTAAATTTTTTTTTTGTATTTTAGATTTTTGGTGAAGCAGTTTTGGGTTTATCACAAGGTTCGGTAAGCGAACTCCTCTCAAAACCGAAACCCTGGCATATGTTGAGTATAAAAGGTCGAGAACCTTTTATCCGAATGCAACTTTGGTTAAACGACGCTCACAACGTTGATAGACTTCAAGCTTTAAAGAACGAAAGACGCGAAGCTAACAAACGGAGAAGATCTTCCGGTCCGGGAAATCACGATAACAGTTCGGATACATCCTCAAACGATACATCGGAGTATTATCATTCAAATTCTCCCGGTCCGGGACCTCCGGTACCGAAAAAACAACGCGTTTTATTCACCGAGTACCAAAAAATCGCTTTAAACGTCGCGTACGACTTGAAAAATTATCCGAATCAATCCGATACGGATTTTTTGGCGATGGAACTTGGTTTACCCGATCGAACGGTAAGCAATTGGTTTCATAATCACCGGATGAGATTAAAACCATCGGGAAATACAACCGATCGGGAACAAAGCGCGAATCAACCCGGATTGGATCCGACGAGGTTTCGTTTATTATTAAATAAAAGGATGTTGGAACTGAGTCAGGAGAGAATCGGCTTGGGTAATTTACCGATCGGTTATCCTTATTTAGCCGCGAATCCAAACATCGCCGCTTTAATCAGTCGCGGTTTATTACCGAACGAATTGGACTTAACCAGTTTAAACAACGCGGTTAAAGAACAAATATCCGGTTTGGATTTAAGTATTGGAGTTAAAAGGGAATCGTCCGAGTTTGGAGAAGACGACGATATCATCAGTAACGCTTCCGAAGATTCCAACCTTTCGGAAAACCTCCACAACGACATCAAAATGGAACCTCCTAATCCAAATAAAGAACAAATTTCGACGAGTAACCAAAGTAGATCTTCCCGAAGAAAACCCGCCGCTCCGCAATGGGTTAATCCCGATTGGCAGGATGAAAAAGATAAAACCCATCAACAACAAACCGACGAGGTTATTATAAACGGAGTTTGCGTGATGCAAACCGACGATTTTGGACGGAGGGGATCTTTGGAAACCGTCCGAATCGAACCTCAAGCTGTTGTCGATCAATTCGATGACGATCGGAGTGAAAGTTCTTCGATTAGTCAAGAACACGATCAACAAAGTCAAAGAATAGGAGGGTTAAGCTCACCCGGAGGAGAAAAAAGTATTCGAGAAGGTATGGAACCCGGAAAAAGTGAAGTTGAAAGTAATGTTGGGGTTAAACAAGAAAGAGATGACGATGACGGTCAAGAGATGAATTTGGAAGATAGTAGGTGGGATTATTAAATTTCTTTTTAACAAGAAATATTTTTTTTTAATTAATAATAATTTTTATTAATAAGTGACAAGACTGTTACCGTTTAAGGTTTTTTTAACCATCATTAAAAAAAAAAATTAAATCCCATTATTATTATTATTATTTCAAATATTAATTATTAAATAAATCTTTTCCGTTCTAATCATTGTGATATAAAAAAAGTTAAGATCAAAAAAATTTTTTTTGTTAAAAATCTTTTTTACATTAAATTAAAAATCGTACCAAAACACGAAAGTCAAAGTCTTCCGTGAAAACTTAAATTACAAAAAAAATTAAAATACCAAAACGAAGGGAAAAAGATTTTTGATTTACTTCAAAGTTTCTTCTTCAATGAAGATTTAAAAAAAATGTAAAAAATAAGTACATATCGTAATTTTAAATCGTCTATATAGTCTAAATTAAATGACGAAACGAAAAAAAAGATTTAAAATTATTTAATGAATTAATAAATTCATTCTTGTATTATTATTATTAATTGATTAATTAATTAATTCATTAACTAATTATGATTAATTAATTATTATATTATTATTATTACCGAAAATAAAATTAGATTAAGAAAAAAAAAATAATTAAAATTTGTATATAGAAGATGTTTTTAAATTAAATAAGAAAAAAAATAAAAAATAATTACTAGAAGTTGTTATAAAAAAAAAATAATAACAAAAAAGGAAAAATTCCTTTTTTTGTAAATACAAAATATATATATATTATATATAATTATTAATTATTGTGTAATAATTTAGAATTAGTAACGAAAGTACGAATGAAATATCGAGTGATTGTGAGCGTTAAAAATATGGTGATATAGCGGAATAACGATTATTATTATTAATTAATTAATTAGTTAGTTATTTTTTAGTGCAATATGGACGTTGATTTGTTTTTTTAAAGTAATAAGAAAGGAATGCAACCAAAAAAAAAAAACACGATAATAATAAACAGAAATACGTAAGAATTATTCGACAAATATTTAAGTGAAAACCAAAAAAAAAATTACATTTGATCTTGTAAAATTTTAAAAAAGTTAAATTACTACTCTGTACTCTTAACGAAATATGTAAAAAAAAAATTCTAGCGGGGTTCGTAAAATTAAAAAAAAAAAGTAAAATACAAGAGATACAAATGAAGATGATGGAGAAGAAGTAATAAAAGTAAGAAGTATGCGTCTCGTGCCACCGAATCGAAGAAAGAAGGCGAGTTTAATCGTAGCGTTTTTGCGTAATAACCGAGTTTCATTTCTAATGTATATATTTATACACCATATCATGGATACTTTGTGAAATTTTTAAATTAAATTCCCTCTGTATTTAAAAAAAAAATGAGTTTTCTTTCTTTAATTTAACTATTTAACCATTTTTAAACATCTTAGGAATAAATAAGTAAATAGGGATTAGGAATAAGTAAGGTAGGTGTAAAGTTTTAAAGTAAAATTTCCGAAAACTCACCTTATTTGATATCAGGATCGTAAGAATACTAGAAGGTGACATTTACGGTCCGAAAATGGGATATCTCGTTCGTTTGATGTTCTCTTGATACAAAGTTGAAATTTTTAATGGAAAATTTTGGAGAATTTAGTATCAGGATCGCAGAAATACTGAGTATGGTACGGGATATTATCTTCTGAATTTGTACCATTGGAAGAAACTATAGGGTAGTTTTTCTTAGTAGGTTTCGATGGGAAAAATGAAAGTTAATTGGAGTTATCAATTAGCTTATAAAGTGCACATGACTATCTTCCAGACAGAAACCTCAATTATGGTGTGTGTGCAGAAACTATTAAAGAGAATAGCCAAGGTGTTGGGGTCTTTAGAGATACTGATAGATCTGAATAGTGATAGTACAAGATTAGAGCTGGTATTGGACTGTGTCTAGGCGAAGGATACAAGACTAGTACTAGTGTGGGTATCATGCTGGCATATTAGGAAATGAAAGGGCTGATATGTTAGCCAAGAAGGACGGATCAAAGCATCCGAATCCTTCTGTGGTGTTGCTACAGGGGTAATTTAGTATGAAATTAATAACCAGCTGTGTCAATGGTAAGTGAACTATATTAGAGATCACCCTAGGCAAAAAACTGCCAAGGTATGTCTGAATGAAGTCTTTAGAAAAACGTTGGAAAAGATACTCTGGCTGAGCTTATCATAACTTCAAACTGTGGACGATGATTGTGATAGGACACGGAGCGTTAAGGTAACACTTTCACAAGATGGGACTCATAGATCTGTAAAGGATAAGGAAAGACATCTCCCTTCACCTGGTGTGTGAGTTTGAGGCTTTCATCCAGGTGAGACAGGAATGGCTGGGGGAGTCTAAGCTATTAAACTGGGGCTATTTGATTCCAAAGTGGTGTTGGAGTTTATGAAAGATACGAAGCTCTTTTGAGAAGATTTCTTGAGGGTATAATAGAACTGAAGACGCGATGCGAAATTAGAGATCATCTCCTGTTCTACAACAATAATAAGAATAATAATAATCAGGATCGCAGAAAATTGAAAAAATGGTAAGAAAAAAAAATCTCATTCGATTGATGTTGTTCTGATACAAACTATCGTGATTGCAGAAAAATGGTGAGGTAACAAGGTGACAAGGTTTAAAGGAATAAAGGAAAATAAGTTAGGATGTGGGATGGAAAGGAATGGAAGTCTGCTAGGACCCCAGACAGTGCGGTTGTAGCACACAGACAAATGTCACAACCCTGAGCTGAATGGGGAAAATTTTCAAGCACGACCTTAGTATAAATTATTGATGGATTTGTATAAAGGTGGTTTTAGAATCGCAAAAAAGCGATGAGGTGATAAAAAAACTTCCTTAGATGAATGTTATTTCTTCTGATACAATGTGAAAGAATTGGGGGAAAAGTGAGATGACGAGGTTTAGAGGGATAAGGAAAAATAAGTTAGGATGTGGGATAGAAAGAAAAGGAAGTCTGCTAGGACCCCAGACAGTGCGGTTGTAGCACGCAGACAGATGTCACAACCCTAAACTGAATGGGGAAAATTTTCAGACAGGCTCTTATGGATCTTGGTATAAATTACTGATGAATTTGTATAAAGGTGGTTTTAGAATCGCAAAAAAGCAAAGAGGTGATAAAAAAACTTCCTTAGATTAATTTTATTTCTTGTGATACAATGTGAAAGGATTGGGGGAAAGTGAGATGACGAGGATTAGAGGAATAAGGAAAATCTTAATTTTCATCCTAACTTATTAGGATGTGAGATGGAAGGGAAAGGAAGTCTGCTAGGACCCCAGACAGTGCGGTTGTAGCACGCAGACAGATGTCACAACCCTAAGCTGAATGGGGAAAGTTTTCAGGCACGACCTTAGTATATATTATTGATGAATTTGTATAAAGGTGGTTTTAGAATCGCAAAAAAACGAGGAGGTGATCAAAAAAACTTCCTTAGATTAATGTTATTTCTTCTGATACAATGTGAAAGGATTGAGGGAATGTGAGATGACGAGGTTTAGAGGAATAAGGAAAAATAAGTTAGGATGTGAGATGGAAAGGAAAAGGAAGTCTGCTGGGACCCCAGACAGTTCGGTTGTAGCACACAGACAAATGTCACAACCCTAAGCTGAATGGGGAAAATTTTCAAGCACGACCTTAGTATAAATTATTGATGGATTTGTATAAAGGTGGTTTTAGAATCGCAAAAAAGCGAGGAGGTGATAAAAAATACTTCCATAAGATTAATGTTATCTCTTCTGATCCAAAGTGAAAGGATTGGGGGGAAAGAGAGACTACGAGAATTAGAGAAATAAGGAAAAATAAGTTAGGATGTGGGATAGAAGGAAAAGGAAGTCTCCTAGGACTAAGGTGACCAGACGTCCCGCTTTTGGCGGGACAGTCCCGATTTTTCACAATTTGTCCCGCGTCCCGCGACGTTTTTCAAAAGTCCCGACTTTTAAAATTAAGTGAAATTTTCTATTTATGAAAATCATTGCTTTGCGTTCTAAGAATCCTACGGGTTACGACGACTAATATATTGCTTTTACTGAGAAAGTTGAATATCAGAAAATACTTGGATACAGTGAAACGCGTTGGTTAGTTCTACTGCCAGCTATCGAAAGAATTTTGAATATGTATGATCCTTTAAAATCCTACTTTCTATCACAGGACAAATGTCCTAGAATTTTAGACAAGTTTTTTGAAAGAGGATATTCAAAAATTTGGCTAGAGTTTCTACAAAATTAAGTTGCTCTTTTTCAGCACGTTATAAAGCTTACTGAAGATGATAAAATATCGCCCATAAAAGTAGCAAATGAAGTTAATAATTTAATATGTCAGTATCAAGCAAGTTTAGAAAATAATTTTCTACCGTTAACTATCAGCAATAGTATAAACCAACTCGAAGAGCAGGGTACAATAAATCGTCAAGATATCATGAACCATGTCAAAAAGTTTTATAGTAACTGCAAAGATTATTTGGAGGACCGAACCACATTTTCAGTGGTTTACATTACAACCAGAACTTAATTCGAACGATGTGCAAAAATCATTTGATTGTGTTTCTCAAAAATTTCCAAATAATAATATTTCCGAAAATGATCTTTCTAAGGAAGTGTCATTAGTAAAAAATATATTGATAAGGAAAAGCTTAAATATTGGACATCACAAAAAATCACAGTAGGAAACAAAGTAGGAAATAAAATTTTAGTTGTCCCGTTTTGTCCACCTAAAAATCTGATCACCCTACCTAGGACCCCAGACAGTGCAGTTGTGACACGCAGACAAATGTCACAACCCTAAGCTGAATGGGGAAAATTTTCAAACACGACCTTAGTATAAATTATTTATATAAAACTGTTTTTACAATGTAGGTTAGATCATTTAAAAATTCAATAAAATTGTTTATGCATTTAAATTTATTTATTTCATAAACTTTAAAAAAATCGTTTCAAACTTAGTTCTTTTTACAATAAAGGATAATTTAACATAACATCCTGTCTGGCCAACTCCAACAACATCGGATCGTCGAAGAACTTGTTAATGGATACGTCCTGGCTTAAACCTTTCCTCCTGCGCGTTTTAATCATAAATTCCCGAGCTAAATGCGTCGCTGGTTGTGGTTCTAACGGCCGAATAGTAATGCTTTTATCCAAAGGATCTCCAGGAACGATCTAAAAAATAAAGTACTTGTTCGATAAGCGATATTAAGAAGTTCACACTAATCATACATCGAAGTTCACATTAAGACATTAAGATTACATGCATATAAAATATAAGTTGTTAAAACAATTCGTATTCGTAAAAATTGGACTTGTATTTAAAATTTTTCAATAGTACAACAAAATGTTATTTTTTTAGTATTCATTCACAAAGTCAACATCACAAAGTTAACTTCTTTTAATATTTTTTTACTAACTAACCTGCCAGTGATGAAACACAGATAAACAAAACGCTTGGCCTTGAGTATGCGTCCTTAAGTCGGTTTCAAAACCAAAACTGTCTATAGCTGGAATGAAGGCTTTTATTGTGTATAAAGGCGAACCAGGAACCGGAGCGTCTTGAGTTACATGACCGCTAAAAATTTATAAATAATAGTTTATTAAAAAGGAAAGAATAAAAAATACAAAAGAATAGAATAAAAAAATACAAAAGAATAGAATAAGAAAATATTAAAAAATAGAATAAGAAAATATAAAAAAAATAGAATAAGAAAATACAAAAAAAAAATAGAATAAGAAAATATAAAAAAATAGAATAAGAAAATACAAAAAAAAATTTACCGTCTTTTTGCTAAAACCGTATAAACGGCTGAAACGCAATCCGCCGGAGCTTGGACTTCGACGAATAAGTAAGGTTCCATTAAACGAGGCGTTGCCATTAAAAACGCCGAATAAACTACTCTACGAGCTGTTGGGATTACTTGACCTAATTTAAATTGAAAATATATATAACATCTTTAACTTAAAAATTAAATTAAATAAAATACCTCCTCCTCTATGTAAAGGTTCTCCTGCAATAACCGCATCTAAAATTTTAAACTTGGTATTCCTAATCGGTTCCTCGCAAAGTGGTCCTTCTCTGGTACCCCATTGAAAACCTTGAACAATCGAATCCTTAACCGAATTTAATAATCCTTTATCTACTTCGGATGGCAATGTATCATCCACCAAAATATTCGGTCCAGTTGCGTCCGGTCCAAAGGACCAAATACTCCTCGCGGCTAACAAATCCCAATCGTACTTCGTTTGAAAGAATTCCCCCAATTTTTTCTTATTCCAATCAATTTGAACGTTCTCGTTCTCGATATCCTCCGCTAAACCTTTCTCCAAAGGTTCCGCGATCATGGTCAGTTTGTTCTTTTTGTTCGGAGTCTCAGCGAAACATTTTAAACTTGATGTTTCGACGACCGTTTCGCAAAATACCACAACAGGATCGGCTACTTTTATATCAATTTCAGAATACATTTTTCTTAAATCGTGCATTACACAGTCGAGATATAACTCCCCAGTTCCTAAAATAATATGTTCACCGCTTTCTTCAACTTTGGTGGTTAATAAAGGGTACGATTTATTAACTTTGCGGAGACCATCGAGCATTTTTGGTAGTTCTGATGGGTTAACTGGTTCAACTAGATTAATAATTAAAGAAGTTATTAAATTTTAAAATTACTTTTTTTGTAATAAATAAAAAGTTTAAAAGTTTAAAATTTACCTGCAATTTTAATTATACTTTGAGTGTTAAACTTCAACGGTCGGAAGATGTACAAATCTTCATGTATCGTTAAGTCGGTTATAGTTGCAGTTTTTACGATGCTTTGGTCAATCCCTTCGATTAAGACCCAATTGCCGGCAGGAACACGATTCAATTCAATTTTGTACCTAATTAAGAGAATAAATAAACAATTATTTTTGGATTATTATTTTATTTATTGCTTATTAGTTTCTATTTTTTCATAAAACTTTAAAAAAATAATTGAGATCAATAAAAGTTTTAAAACCCACCTTGCTTCATATATCCACAATCTTCCAACAGTCAAAACTCTCGAATCTTCTTCATCTTGTAAACTATAATTCTCCCCTAAAATCCTAACATCTGTTCCAGCATGTAAAGTTCCACTCATAACTCTCCCCAAAACTTGAAAGAATGTACAATCATCCGTCGGGTACATTTTCGAGCTGTGAACCATTAACAATCCCTCTTGGTCGCAATTAACCATATCATCGTAAATTTTACTCTCCGAAGGACCGGTATAAATATGAGAAACCTTCAACTTGGCGTTATCTAACGGAGACTTAACGTGTTCAACTACCATATTCACAAAACCGCTAAAATCGCCCAAGAATTTATTACAAACTAGTCTTAAAAGCGGACGAATATTTAATTTCAACTCTTGTTTATTTAATTTAATCCCCAATTCGTCTAAAACTTGGGGTAAAGTCGTATCGACGTCTCCGACAACTTGAGCGAATATTTTATAAAGCGGTTCTAAAATAAATTCGACAAAACTTCTCTGAGCGGAATTGTGCGGGGCTTTTTTAGTAAATTTCCTGGTTTTACCGTTAAAATAAATATCGCCCCAAAGTCTTTTCGAAAATTCCTCAACGTTCACTTCATTATAATAAGATTTATAAACGTTAGCGAAAGATTTTAATGTAAAACACACCCCGTATTGGGAACTAGCAAAACAAACATTTCCCAAAACCGGGGAAACTATTTGAGGGTTTAAATCGTCAGAGTACAACGTTAACAACCCGTTAATTTCTTCAACGATGTGTCTCAATTTATAATAAGCATCTTGAGGAGGTAATTTTAATTCCAACATCAACCGGTCGATTTTATTTATACAAACCGTGATTTGCATCCGTTCTTGTACCGCGTGTTTTAATAATCTCTCCGTATTTAACATAACTCCTTCCGCCGCATCGACAAATAAAACGATTCCATCGCAAAGTCTCATTGAGGCGGTTACCTCATCGGAAAAATTTACATGACCGGGAGTATCAAAAATATTCATTAAATAATTTTTATTTTTTACGTCACTTAATAATAAAGTAACGGGGATTGATTTTATCGAACAACCTCTTTGTTGCTCGGTAAATAAAGTATCGGTGTATCGTAAATTTTTTTCTTCGTAATCTTGATAACCAGGGTGAGTTTGACGGATTAAACAATCGACAAAGGTGGTTTTTCCATGGTGGAGGTGACCGATTAAAGCTACGTTACGGATTAAAGAGGTGTTATCCATCATATCGGCTAAATATCTAAATATGAAAAGAATTATTAGATTATTAATGAATTTTTATTATTTTATTTTACAAAAAAAAAGAAAAAAAACCCTCACTCCATGTTATAAATCGTCTCGGGGAGATCTTGTTCTTTTAATTGAAACTTTTTTTTCTTAACTGGTTCGACTAAAGGTACGTCTAAAGGTTGGGCGTCTTCTTCTTGAACGATTGTTTCAACTTCAGGTCCGTAAACTTGTAAAGCTGAAGGATAATAAGTTTTATCTTCGTGAAGGACGATAGCCATCGGTTGAGGTTCGGTTTCATCCATGTGTTCATCCTAAATATACATTTTATTAAAGATTTTATCAAAGATTTTATTAAAGATTTTATTAAAGAATTTATTAAAGTTAATTTAAATTTTAAATCTTAATTTGTATCAAAAACATTTAAATTTTAAACAACCCACATCGTACTCTCGTTGTTCATCATCTTCTCCAAACTGCTCCTCCTCATTTTCATCCTCTTCTTCGCTATCCAACTCCGGTCCGATGTAATTTCCAAACTCATCGTATAAATCAGCATCCATTTTTTAAGGTTATGTTGCTAAAAAAATCTTTTATTAACAACTTTGAACATAAGTTGAATGAAAAATATACTTACAAGTTAACCAACGCAATTTTCCGGCTTATAAATTATATATAAACCTTGTTATGTTTAATAAACACTCGAGTTTTTATTAAAAACGCCGAAATTAAAACGAATTTGACAGACGTTTTGTATACGTTCTATCACTTGAGTGAAGTTAGCTAATATAAAGTAACACCAACGATCTGGCAACGTCGCTCGCTACGCACTCCTACAGCAGTAGGATGGCTGCGTTGCCACATCGTTGAGTAACACCAACATAAAATAATGAAAAGAAAACTGTTAATTTATAACCAATAAATCAAAAAATTAATTAATGGTGGATAATTTAATTAATATTTTCGATTATTTTGTCATTTCATCTAAATTTATAAAAAGTTACATTAATTCTCTTAAAATTAAAAGAAAATTATCCCGCCATCTATACATAACTGGATGTATTATACACGTAAATTAAATAAATTAAGATTTTTAAGTATTTTTATATCTAAAAAATACTAATACTTAAAAATGTTTAAAATTAGACTAAAATAAGAATAAAATTTACAAGAGAAATTATAATTTTCTATATTTTTTTTATTAACATGGATAAAGTAATTTTATCATTTAAATAATAGATGGCGCTATAAGTAAATTTCTCAATTTACAATCTAAAGTTCTTATATTATTTTTATAATAACTTCTTTTAAATGCTTATAAGAAAGTAATTTTAAGTAAATTTAATTATTTATAGTAAAAATTTTTCACAATAATAAAGAGGAAGTAGTAATTCTGGGTTACTTTCACCAAAGTGAATGGATTTTTATTGTGTAACAGCTTCCCCCTTCTCTTTCATGATTGGAGGATGTTTCGGAGTACGTCACGCCCTTTTAAAAGGTTTAGCCACGCCTACAAGTGTGAGCCACGCCCCTTTCAAAGCACTCTTGACGGGATTTCTCACCAAAAACTAACTATTAATATCTTGGAAACTATTAAAGATATCAAATCGGGGGTTTCACCACATGATTTTTTATAAAAAGGTGGGTTTAGATTTGAAATTTTGTCAAAATCGGTTGGTTATAAAGGAAGATATTTAATGTAATAAGTTTATGAAGATTGATTTTTTTAATTTTCTTATTTAAGCTGATGATTTTAAAGAAATTTTGTTTAAGTAAAGATATATATAAATAGTATGAGTTAGTAAAAATTTTTTGGTGGTTGTAAATTGATGGTATTGTGGGAACAAAGGTACGAAGAGGGACGCGGAAAAAAACCGAAACCGTGAGCCAAGTTAGAGAGTTGGAGAGCTGACGAGGGAGAAAGAGAAAGATAGAGGGAGAACGGTAGAGGTCGACGTGAGACGCCGGGAGAGCGAGGAGAAGCGGCAACGCCGCAGTTGGTCATTATCCTCGATAGATCGGGGAGTATCGGCCGCTTTCGGGAGTTTATATAATTGCCGATGAATCATTTCTCGTGCACCACACGGTGCTATGCTCTCCTCTTCGCGATCCTCTCCTCCTCTCCCGTCCTCACCCGTTCTCTCCCGTCCTCTCGCCCTCGGGAGAATCCGAGAGAGGAGCTATTTCGATGGGAAATTTCTATATTAAAACTCCCTTAACCCAAATAAATCACACATAAAAAAATTAATAGTGCGGTACACAATTGAAAATGTTATCAATAAACGGCTGAAACTACATATTCAAAGAAAGAAAAAGCCGATAAGGCGAATAAACAAACAAGTAGGCCGTTTATGCGATTCAATGGAAACGATTTATTTTTCTTCTTTGAATGGGATATTATCGCACGTTGAACGAAAACAAGCGAACGAGGTTTACGTTTTGAAAATTGATGACGGGGAGATATATTTTTCTAACGGTTTCGATTATTCTCTTTGGATGTGAACACACGCCGCTCCATTTTTCATTCACAACATTTTTATGAGCCATTATTTGAAAGAAGTGTCCGTACTAATTGTGAGATGGACAAGTGCAAAGTCCGTTTTAGTATGGACAAGCATAAAGATATTCTTGGGTTAGATTTAGAGAACATTATAGATGATGACGGTGATTTTAGATTGATGCTTTGGAAGATTATTCCAAACTGTAAAAATCTAAATTAAACGTGCGGTCGGCATAGTTTTAAGTATGCGAGACAACTCACTACAAATGAATCGCGAAACATTCCTTAAAGTAAAGCATAGCATCTACAAGCACGTATTTTTAAACCATCGAATGCTCTTAGTGAATAGGTAATTACCACATTTAAGGTCGTACGTAGTATTCAAATAAACAAGGTGATCAAGTATCAATCATATCATATAGAGGCATATTTGAGCTTATTTTATTTTATTTGAGCTTATTTTATTTTATTTTATTTGGGCTTATTTTATTCTATATGAGCTTATTTTATTTTATTTGAGCTTATTTTACGTACTGAGCTTTTTACCGACTTACAACACGTGGTTGGGCGAGTTTAGAACGATGCGAACAATTCAAGACGAGCAAAACAGACTTCGTCTAACAATAAGTTTGCGTGTGAGATGCGCAGAAGAGTAAAACAGACAAATGTAAGAAAGGTATTAAAAGGCCTTAAAAAAAAGAGAGTCTCGATCAATGAAAATCTCGGTGCATTTTGGGTAAATATTTTGCTCAAATGTCTTGAAGGCAAAAACAAATTGGAGGGATATACTTTTTTTGGCAGTTTATAAACGCGGAAACCAAGGATACTCGACTAACAGGATTGCTCAATTTTATAAAATGTATATGTTACGCCGAATCCGTGAAACTGCCGAACGCACGTATTCCGCAAAATTTTGCGCAATGCATGAAGGCGGCAATGCCGCTGCTTATTCCGTGAAAACCTGCAACATATTACTGATTACATGAAATAGGCATTCAAATCGTTGTCTATTACACGTATGCGGCGAAACTAAAACTTATAGCTTATGTATACTGTAATGTGTAGGTTGTGTATTTGTTTTGTAATATTAGAGGAAGATGTTGAAAAGCTGCTGCAAGCAGACAGAAATGAAGAAGAAGAACTAGCTGGCGATTTTTCAAACAGCGGAACTGATTTTGAAAAGCTGCTGCAAGCAGACAGAAATGAAGAGAAAGAACTAGCTGCCGATTTTTCAAACAACGGGACTGATTTTTGATTGTTGAAGAAGAAGAACATCCGGCTCCGAAACTAAGAATTATCACTCATTAAGGTATATCAAAACAGGCAAGAAAATTGGTACACAGATCCAACAAAATATTGGGATCATGTCCTGCAGGTGACAATGTGTTAATGGGTAAGAAATAGTTTCTTTATTTCAATTGCCTTGTTTTTATATTTTTTCAATTAAGGCGATAGCTTGACAGAGTGAGTTTGAAAGAGGAAGAGGAGATCCAGCTAATCTTATAGGAGTGGTTTTAACCCTTTCGCGACGGGTGCCGTATATATACGGCAGCCACTTGGTGCGTCACACTGGCGGATGTCGTATATATACGGCGGTCAGTTGAGACTTCCCATAAAGCGACAAAGTATGATTTAGGTAGAGTATCACAAAGAGCGAAAAAAATTTTTTTGTAAATTTATAAGTAAATGGCAATATATGGTACAGGGGCGCCGTCGCGAAAGGGTTCAAAGAAAAGGAAGGGAAATTTAAAGTAGGAACTAGGCATGGGATTATCAATACGTGGTTGGAGAGAAATTGTTTGTAGTCGACTAGTTTCAACAAAATACAAATCAGCAATGTGTCTAATAATGTATCCAACATAAGAACACTTGTACGAATGGATTCCGTAGGTTCTGGACAAGGCTACCAAAGGTGCAATTGTAGACGAAGGTGCAACACAAATAAATGTAAATGTGTTAAAAATAAGTATTCGTGCAATTCAGCGTGTCACGCAGGTGAACCATACAATAATCACAAATAAGTTCGTTTCCGTAACTTTGCAATAAATTCGTTTTGTAAATATATTTTTCAATTAAGTATTCTATTTTGTTTCTGTTGCCTATCAAATAATGAGATAACTAGTTTGCCCATTTCATAAAATATGCAGTCGGATTTACTAAAATTGCTTAATCCATGTAATCTACAAAGGGAGTACCTATTTCATGAATTAGACAAAATATTGCCGTTTACACGTATTAGGCAATTCCTTGAATTCGGCGTAACATATATACAGGGAATTTTTACTACGCAGACGTTAGTTTGAACGCTAGAAGTTTTCAAAGTGAAACAGTACCATTTGATCATTGGTACCCTAAATATATTCCATTCTATAAAGTATTCCCCAATCAATTCAACAACAAAATTCACGGTTAAAGTGAGACAATTATGTATAAGACAGAGACGCTCTTCCTGGCAGTGACGTCAAAGGTGGCGGACGATTATATCAAATTGAGCTATCGTTCTTAGTACTGAGTATCCTTCTTAGTTATCATTGGACTGAACTCATCATTACCTATCACCAATAAAGACACCATCGTACAGTCAATATTTATTTATATCGTACAGTCCTTTTTTGTAACTGCGTAACATGAAAATTTAAATCCAGGTACAGACGTAGTGCTTTTAAGAGCGAGTTCCATCGTACGTTTCCTATTATGCTTGATTTTTTTTATTGAGCCCTACGTCATTAATAAGAAAACACCGCCCAAATATTCAAATTTGAACTGCTCAAATTAATACATAGAAATTAACATTTAATTAAATGCAGTTTCGATACTGTTGGTTTCTGTACGTAATATAACTGAATTACAGAGAGATACGTATAAAAATATAAGTACAAAATGCAATATACGTTACTGCCTAACTTCACGTGATACAAGTTGTTTAGGTTCGCTAAAGCGCTGTTGTCAAGTGTCTTACTGATTTCGAGGTTATGTTCACGTTTGTCTGTCCTAACCAAAACAATAAACGCTTGGCAACGTAGGATGTGACGTCACTATAAAGTGATGACGTTGTCTTTCAAATTAATGACGTAGGGCTCAAAATAAAAAAAATCAAGCATAGCAAGTATACAAGTGAGCGTTAGATAAAATGTACGCTTTAACAAAAATCTCGAATCAGATTTAACGCTTGAATCTATACACTTCGTATCTATACATACGTATGTACTAAAACACGCGTTAGCAAGCGTGCGATTAATCATGCGCTAAAAAAAATTAATCATACACTAAAAAAAAAATTAATCATACATTTAAAAAATTTAATCGTACGCTAAAAATATTAATCGTGCGAAAAAAAGCCCTGTACCAAGGCTTAAAATAAAAATACTACATCCACATTACAAACAGTAAGTGCGATTGTGGTACGATTGACTAAACGAGTATGTTTGATGCACGTAATTCCATTCTGTGGATACGTACTTACCTACCTCAAGAATCATTTTAGTCATAGTCATCATATTTGTTATGTATCCCTTAGAAATGTTCAACAATAAAGTTAATCAATTTAGAGTCTATCCCATCGGCATTTATGCATCGAAGTGGGTTTCTGTATGTTCTTGTGGGAATATCGAGACTGTTGTGCTATATTTATGCAACGTTATAGGTTGATTGACAGTGAGATGTCTATCATGTCGTCATCTGGTTGTCATGTTATAAATTGTTCAATAGTATTATGAGAATAAATCCAAACTCTGTATAATAAGTTAAAATAATTAGACAAAATCAATAAGTATCATTCTCAAAGACGTATACCTCCTTTGAAAAATATTTCCAAATACTTTAAGGATACATAGTATACAAATATTAAACCATTACATTCTACATTGTATTTGTTTAAATTCTAATTCAACTGGGAATTTAAGGAAGGTAAAAAACGTAAAAGCAATGATCGACACTACACGAATTAAAAACCCCAGTTTGAACGTGATTTCATTTTTATTGAAAAACTTAGGAAAAATATTGTACACATTGTTCCCTTACGTCTATAGTAGGCTTTATACAAACGTCATTCGAGGAAGAGTGGGGATGGTTACGTTCCGTTTTGAGGGGGGGAGGGAGGGTTAGATAACCATAGTAAACGAAGGTGGTGTGGGGGCGAGGGGAGGCACGAGGGGGAGAGAAAAGGGAGAGAATCGATAATAAATACAAAAAATACTTATCAATTAATTAACTAAGCGATCGTAATAATTAATTAATAATAATAAAATTGAAAAATTAATACAAATGGACTATTCTTTTCATGCTTTTTCTTTTTTCATTCGAATAATTTCTATAATTTGATTTTCTTGATAAACAATTTTTATGCAAAAACAATTTTTATGAAAAAACAATTTTTTAAAAATCAATTTTATAAAAAATCAATTTTATAAAAAAATCAATTTTATAAAAAATCAATTTTATAGAAAATCAATTTTATAAAAAATTAATTTTATAAAAAATCAAAAAGTAATTCATTAATTTAAATAAGAAAAGAAAAACTTAAACACTTAATTTTCTTTAGTAACGATTCGACTCGTATTTACGTTCGCGTTTATATTAGTAGAGGGCAGGTACTTGTTGTTTGTCTGAAACTGACTCATTTGCCAATTCTGTCTGTTCTGTAACTCGAATTGTTTTAATATCGCCTGTTGCAAAACGATCGGCGACGGTTGAACGTTCAACATCGGGTTGAAATGCAAACTGGCGGTTAATTGAGCCAAATTTTGTATGTTGTACTTTTCCATTAATTGATTCGTCGTTAATGTTAAATTATTGCCACCACCACTTTGAATATTACTTTGAGGACTACTTTGAAGGCTATTTTGAAGACTATTTTGAAGGTTATTTTGAAGACCATTTTGAAGAGTATTTTGAAGACTATTTTGCAGACTATTTTGAAGGTTATTTTGAAGACTATTTTGAAGATTATTTTGAAGGCTATTCTGGAGAGTATTTTGAAGACTATTTTGAATGCTATTTTGTAAATTATTTTGAAGATTATTTTGTAAATTATTTTGAAGATTGTTTTGTAAACTTTGTAAATTATTTTGAAGGTTATTTTGTAAATTTTGTAAATTATTTTGAAGACTACTTTGTAAATTATTTTGGTTATTTTCAAACCCAATCGGTTTTGGTAAAATAGGAATAACCGGTTGAGGTGTTTTTATCTCAACAGTTCTCGTTAAAATTTGACTTTGCGACGACTTTTTAACAACTTCAACTTTATGATTTTTTACTTCATGATTTTCAACTTTATGATTTTTAATTTCATGATTTTTAATTTCAACCTTATTCTTAATCTGACCACCACTCAAATTACTTTCCAATTTCTTTCCATTATCCATCTCTAATTTCTCCTTCTTCCTAAAACTTTCAAATTTCGGATCCAACTTTCCAAAATGAGTTTTAACATCCTGATTAATAGAAACAGTATAATTCATTCCTAAACTCGGCGAATGTAACTTGGCGACGTTTTGTTCAAATTTTATTAAATTCGAGTTGGGAAAACTTTTAAATTTCTCAAAATCAAATCGTGGTTTTTTACTTTGACACTGATTTAATCCTTGATTTAATCGTTTATTCTTATTATTTTGACCCAAACTCTCCTCAAAAGTCGTTTGGAAACTCTTACTATTTCCGATTAATAAACTCGGAGCGCTTTTCGATTTAAATTTCGTTTCTTGATCGGGTAATTTTAAAATTTCAATATAATTTTTAACCGGTTCCAATTTTAGATTTTTTCCTTCGTCTTCGGGCGAAGTTTCTTTCAAAGTAATCGATAAAGAACTCGGTATGTTAAATTTACAATGAGAAAAAATCTGTTTTAACTCATCGTTTGTATTATTTGTGGCATAATCGTTTGTGGAATTATTATTTTTATTGTTGGGGGAATTTAAGATGATTTTTTGAGGCGGAGACGTTTTTCTTTTAACTTTTTTTGATGGTAAACAAGTTTCGTTTTTTAATGGACTTGGATTTTTACGTTTTTGACCAGATTTTAATCCATTATTTTGTTTATCATTTAATTTATCATTTTGTTTATCATTTAATTTATCATTTATTTTATCATTTAATTTATCGTTTAATTTATCCTTTAATTTATCATTTATTTTGTCATTTATTTTATCGTTTAATTTATCATTTATTTTATCATTTATTTTATGACTTATTTTATCATCTACTTTATCATTTATTTTATCAATTAATTTATCATCTATTTTGTCATTTATTTTATCATTTACTTTATGATTTATTTTATCATTTGATTTTTTATTTAATTTATTATTACTTAATTTATTATCCACTTTTTCGGGAGTTTTAGCTGTTAACTCAATCGATTTAAAAAATTCCGATTTTTCATCAATAATCATCGATTTGCTCTCTTCGTTTTTAATTTTCTTCGATTTATAACTTCCCAAATCGCAATTTTCCCTCGCTTCTTCAATTTCAAAGTTGTAATGATCGAAATCTTCCGTTTTAATAACTTTGTTCGGTGAATTTTGTTGAATTTCATTTTTTACAGATTCTTTATTTTCTTTAAAACTTTGATTTTCTTTTAAATTCCTTAACTTATTTTCGTTTTGTAAAGTTTCCGATTTTACAATTTCATTTTTATTTAAATTTCGATCGTTTTTGTCTTCTTGATGTTCGATTTTAATCGTTTGAACAAAATTTTCGTTTAAAAACGAGTTGCTTTGAGTCGATTTAGAACAATTTTCTACTTTTATTTTATTAATTTGATTCAATTTTTTTCTACTTTGATCAAAATTAACTTTATTTTTATCCAAATTTTCTTCAATTAAGTTCTTATTTTTTTCAATTTTGTCTTTATTTTCATTTTTGGGATTTTCACAGCCGTTTAAATCGATTTTATCGCCACTTTTACAATCTCCTTCCTTTTTAACTTTAAATCTTTGATCATTAATTTCTTGTTTATCTAAAATTTTAATATTTTCGTTAAAATCTTCACCTTTTTGATCGATCTTCTTGTCTTTTTTGATCGTTTTACATCGATTTTCGTCCAATTTTTGGTTATTTTGATCCAAATTTAGGTTCTTTTTGTCCAAATTTATATTATTTTCATTCAAATTTGATTTATTTTCTATCAAATTTGATTTATTTTCTATCAAATTTGAGTTATTTTCTATCAAATTAGATTTATTTTCTATCAAATTTGATTTACTTTCGTTCAAATTTGACTTATTTTGATCAAAATTTGAGTTATTTTTATCTAAATTTGAATTATTTTGTTCCAATTTTAAACACTTTTGAAGGAAATCACCATTTCTTTCCTCATTTTCACTCCTATTGACTAGTTTGGAACTTTTTTCTACCTTTACACTACATTTCTCTTCTTTAATTGGACTTTTACCATTTTTATCTGATTCGTTCCAATTTTTTTCCTTTTTGGAATCATTCTCGTCGATAACTAACGTAATTTCGTCGTCTTTTAAGTTTTTCTCTCTTTGAATCGATTTTATACCTAAATTCTTTTCATTTTCGTTCGTTAAATCAAGTTTTAGGTCAGTTTTGATCGTTTTTTCGATACCTTTGGAGTCGTCTTTATGTAAATTTAAATTTTGATCAATTTTACCTCGATTTTCAGTATTCTTTTCGAGATTTTGATCAAATTGATTTAAATTTTGATCAATTTTGACTCGATTTCGATCAAATTCTTCCTTATTTTGAATAAATTCTTCCTTACTTTGATCAAATTCTTCCTTATTTTGATCAGTTTTGACGCAATTTTTATTCTTTTCTCGATTTTGACAACTTTTTTCATGTTTTTGACTATTCTCTTCATGGTTTTGACTATTCCTTTCATGATTTTGTTCTAGTTTATCGTAATTTTCAGTTTTATCTTGATTTTGAGCAAGTTTTCCTCGATTTTGACAAAACTCTTCTGAATTTCCACAATTTTTTCCTTGATATTGAGTATTTTGACCATTTCTTTCCCGATTTTGACCAATTCTTTCATGATTTTGATCAACTCTGTCAAAATTTGTACTAAATTTATCTTGATTTCGATTTTTTTCTCCTTTTTGACAAAGTTTTTCTCGATTTTGAACAAGTTTTTCATTTTGCACAAATTTCTCTCGATTTTGACTAAATTCTTTCTTTTTTTGATCAAATCTTTCATTATTTTGATAAAATTTTTCATTATTTTGATCAAATTCTTCCTTTTTTTGACCAACTTCCTCACAATTTCGATTAACTTCATCACAATTCTGACCAATTCCATTTAAATTTCGACTAATTTCACCTCCATCTCCTTCAAAATTATCCCTACTTCCTTTTTTACTTTCAAAACGACCCTCATCCTTTTTGATTTTTTTTAAATCCCCATTTAAACTTTTTAATCGTTCAGAATCGCCTTCAACCTCTTTAAACCGTCCTTTCGGACTTAAATTCCCGGTTTTAACATAAAAATTCTCTTCGATTTTAACGCAATTTCCAAAACTTTCCCGTTTCTTTTCCGAGTTTTCACCATTAACACTTTTAACTTCATTTTTAACATCAACCAATCGAATTTCTTCATTATTTCTCGATTCTTCCTCATTTAACTTTGGACTTTTTCGAAAAATCGAAATATCTTCGTTAAGGACTAAAAGTGGCGTTTCCTTTTTAGGACTTTCCGTTTTATTAAAAATAAACTTGGTCGTTTCGCAAGTTAAATCGTTTTTATCAAATTTTAAAGTATCCTCTCCGATTTTTAACGTCGTTTCGACAATTTTCGAAATATCATCGAAAGTAATTAAATTTTGTTGCTTTTGGTTACTTTGAGGTAGCTTTTGTTGGCTCGAATTTAGATTAATTTTCGATTTTTTCGTTTTCCGATCGTTATTCGTACTTTCAATCCGATTTTTTAAACCGGAATTTTTCGTTTCTTTCGAATCCTCAAATTTTTCGCTCAAATAACTTTTAACCGTTTCGTTTAAAACGTTCAACCCGACCTCGCCGTTTTTATTACAAACCTTTTCGAGTTTCCTAACGATTTCCAAGTTTTTACTACGATCTAACGTAACGTTTGTAAATGTTTTATTACTATCGTTATTATTATTATTATTGAGATTTTTACCGATTTCTAAATTATTATTATTAATTTTTCGTTTCGAATTATCTCTAAACTTAGGCGGTTTTACAAAGATATGATCGACCGAGATTCTCTCCGCTTTTTCCACCGAAACCTTATCCAAGATCCGAAAGAAGAACTTCATCGGCTCGTTCCTCTTCCACGAGTAAATGTACGCGATGTCGATCAGCGTGTAATGGTTCGGAAGCGGCACCCTTTTATACAAAATCTCGATCTGTTCGAGGTGGACAAATTTTTAAACTCGATTCGTGCCAAATTTCAAAAAAACATTTCAATAAAAGAAAATGTGCGAATATGTACTTACGTGAAACGCCGCGACGTCTACGCTATACTTATTTTGGACGAATTTTTTCAACACCTCGATCCTACAATTTCCCGGACATTGTAAAAACCGCTTCATTTGCGATTCTTGCTGTTGGTGTTTCGTTTCGGGGACGTTTATTGCTCCAGGAGTTGAATCATCACTGTAACAACAAAAAATAATAATAAATACTTTTTTTAAATAAAATATTTAGACGAATTGTGAACGATTTTAAATAATTATGTACAATTTTGAACGATTATAAACAATTCTAAACGATTTTTAATGATTCAAAACGATTTTGAATGATTACAAACGATTTGAAAACAACATAAACCATTTTAAACGATGTTGGAAAAGATTGGAAACGATTTAAAAAAAATAGAGTCATTTTTTACAATAAATGATTGTGTTATTCGATTTATTATGTGCGACTGTAGCAACTGACTGATGATTTCTGACGATTTTCTGTCTCCCTTAGAGTAAGCTTTATCTTTCGCGTATATCTCGGACAATCTCTAAAAATTTCTGAACGGTTCTTGATACGATGAATGAATACTAAGATTTTAAGATTCTAAACAAACGATTTACGATTATACGAAGACAAGTAAATTCCGAACGATCCGTAAAAGAATTCCGACCGATCCCGAACGATTCCAATCCAAATCCGAAAGCGTCGAGTATAAAGACGAAGCGAGACAAACATACGAGATCCAATCGGTTAGAAAAAGAGAGTGAATTACCTTGTCAAGAGGGGGATCCGGGTAGTATCTACACCGGCCGCGTAAATACATAAAGGACGGTCTCGTCGTCGGCGTCGCGTTCGTTATGTACACGGACGGGGTTCTATAACGCCGGGTATATAAGGAGCGGAGGCCGCGGGCGGAGGCGGCGCGCGGGGAACGAAGGCAACAGCTGTTTTCTGTTCGGGACGGTCGGTCGGACGGATGAGGACGGACGCGGAGGCTTCGGCGAAAAGCCCGAAGAAGGAAGGAAGGCGGCTTCGGTAGGTATAGGCCGCCGCGCCGCTCAGGGCGAACTCGGAAAGCCGCCGCCGCCGCCGGATTCTCTGTCTTTCTCCGCGTGTGCGACGATCGTGATATCGACATACACGCACACGTACATCTATACGCATACAAACGTATATACGTGGGGAGAGGCGGAAAGAGAATCACTTGGATAAACGCGCCGAAAAAGAAATTAGTATAAAAGGGGGAAAAAGATAGAATAAAAAAGGGGGATGGAAAATAAACGTGATGTACTTAATGAGAGTGTATATAAGTAAAATACGATTTTGTAAAAGAATAAAAAGTTGTTTTCATTCGATTATATTGATCGACAAACTTAAAAATTTAAATTTCTTTCTTACATTTGTTTCATGAGATTAGATCAGATACTTTAGTAAAGTCAACTCTTGAATATCGGTTATTTATCAAACGAGTGCTTTAATTCACGAAACAATGATGTTTTGAAAGATCGCAACAAATATTCGATAAAGAATGTATGCTAGTTATATCAAGAGTTAGTTATTTATATCCGGTCTTCACTGTATATGAAACTATTCACGGTGTTATATAGGCAGGCGGAAAATGAGTGACTACATTTACAAAGATGTACTTTAAAATGAGGAATTCGTGGAAGGTCATTCAACATCTCATTGCAAAGTGTAGGAGGTTTAGTTTTTGTATTCTATTCTATTGTGGTGTGCAAAATTCTTCGTTCGCTCTTTCAGAGAGGCGTTTATTAAAAAAATAAGTTATTTACGATTTTGTATCGCACTTTTCGAACGTATTTTTTCGACATTTTTTTCGAACGTATTTTTTCGACAATCTTTTCGAACGTATTTTTTCGACATTCTTTTCGAACGTATTTTTCCGACATTCATTCACAAAGTTCGTTCGGATATGATTCACATTTTCTAATCTTATCACTCTTAGGGCCTATCATCACGACACTATAAGAAGTCAATGCGATATTGACGCTTTGAGGTTGCTTCCATATATTTCTTATGAAGGCATCTGAACGTCACCACACTACATCTATGCAATAATAGAAATGTTGAATGTAGACGTACTGAAATGTCGTGAAGATAGACTTTGAAGGTGCTTATATACTCCAATCAAAATATGCCACGTAGCACTGATAGTGCCATTCTAATGCGACTTGTACCATACAAAACGCTTAAAACAATAGCTTTCTTCGTTGGGTTAAAACCTGCACTGTACTAACTTACACTATGGTGAAAACTCGGTGATCTTTAATTTAGGTATAAAGTGTGATCCAACGAACGCATATTCTGCCCTGTTAATTCAAAAGGGCGTATCTACAAATTTTGATGGTTTTGAGTTAAACACGTTTCTGGGTTCACCTGCACCTAATACATCTCACTATTAAGAAATTTCGACGAATTAATTATTTTCGTAAAAGAAAACAGTTAATAAAAGAAAACGATTTTTTTGTTCCAAATTATGAGGATAGCTTGTGTTAGAAGAAAAGGGCGTATCTATCAAAAGTCGAATTTATAATATAAAACTTCTATTTTTAAAGTTTGTAATGAAAAATAGAAGTAAAATTTTAACACTTTCAAAAGACAAAAGTTTATTTTTTTATAAACTTCATCATGACATAAAACAAAACACAAAAGTTCATTTTGCTCAAAATTCTGTTTTGTGCAGATACGCCCATTTGGATTAACAGGGCAATATAGTGAAAAGCTGCAATTTCGTGTAGCATTTAAAGGGAATGATTGTAATTCATTGTAATTCGGTGATCTTTAGTTCAGATATAAACTGTGATCAAACGAACGCATATGTAACCAAAATTTAATAATGCACTGAACTGCTTAGTGCAAGCAGTTCAACCCTAACGAACAAAGCCATGGTATGCATTAAATATAGATGTTTTATAGTGTCGTGAAGATAGACCCTTAAGGTAACTACACACTATAGCGACACTACACTACGCAACGCTGCATGTCACCTTAAGCCCTCCGCACAAGAGTCGACCGATTGGCAACCTAAGTTTGAAATCAGTTGGATATTGATTGCAAATTGTTCTCATTTTTATCGCTCGTATGTGGATCCTCGTTCTTATAGATGGACAAAGTCACCAAACAGTTGCATCTCCAACTGATTTGAAACTTGGATTGTAAATCGCTCGATTCATGTGCGGAGGGCCTTATGCTTAAATCAAAATATGTCACGTAGCACTGGTAGTGCCGTTCTAATGCGACTTGTACCATACAAAACGCTTCAAACATTATTTTGTCGCGAGCGTAATATCGCTCTAGTGCAGTGTTTCCCAACCTTTTTTGTGTCATGCCCCATCTTAGCTTTTCTAATATTCTTATGCCTCCCTAAGGTTTCGCGAGGCCCCACAAAGTAAAAATGCGTTCATTTCGTTGTAAACTTGAAACATTGAATCTTTTTAAAAAAAATGCCATGGAACACAATCGATGTCCAAAAAAAAAGGTCACACCTTTTGAAAGTAATAATTTTTAATATTAAAAAATGGAATTTCATAAGAAACTTCAATGATACCTTTTAGGATGAAATCATTAGGAAATTCTTGACAAAACAGAGTACGTAAATTTTCGAAACATATTATGAAAAGCCGAAATTGCCCCCCTTAACAATCGAACTGCCCCCCTGTGGGACGTGGGCCCCACGTTGGGAAACACTGCTCTACTGTAACGGTGGGCAACCTACTGCCCATGGGCCAACTCTGGCCCGCGAGACCTTTAGAAAGAATAATAAATAATTTTTGTTTTAAATCAAAAATGTGTAAAGTAAAAGAGTAAACCGTAATGTGAGCCCCACTATCCAAAAGGTTGCCCACCCCTGGTCTAGATCAGGGGTTAGCAACCCGTTGCCAATGTTTGTGCGGCCCATAGATTAAATATAATATACTAATATAGATAGGCAACTCCCAACTTTTAATTTTGACAATGTTTTTAGTTCAACCCGCACCGCATTTGGCGCTAATGAGCAAACGCGGGAATTTTTAAAATCTTTAAAATAAAATGTTACTTCTATTTATTACAAAACCATGCATGGTAAAATTAAACAAAAACAAATTTTGCTTGTAGCCTGTTTGTTTTTGTTCAATTTCATCATACACAGCTTAAAAACTACAAAAGGGTGTATCTTAAGATAGAACAACTCAAGGACACTCTCCAGTACAACTGCGAACACAACTTTATTCTCATCGATCTTATTCTGGCGGTGGTTAATAACAAAACAATTTTTAACAACAAAATAATATTTTGAATAAGCGCATAAAAAGAAACCTCGCATCTTCAGCAAATCTACAGTTCCCACATCTCGAGATGCTAGTGAAATCAAAGATTCGCGTAGTTTCCATCAGAGCCTTTCATCTTTGGACGTATTTGTGGACATACGTGACAATATTCTAGTCATTAGATACCAATGAACACAAATTGCAACACTAAATACAATGTTAAGATTTTTTTCAAAAATTTCAATACAATTACAATACTTTGTTCACTCGCGTATTTGACATATGTAGATGTCAGATATTATGTTGGACATCTTATTGTCAGCACGTTTCATTTTGGCCGGTAAAGAAGCTGCTATTTTCCGCTATCAGCGCTTCCAGTGATGCGGGTTGAACTAAATTTATTGTCAACGAATTTCTATACAGAGGTAACACAGCCTGGTGCGGCCTACCAAATGGTAAAATTCTAATAAATTGACTTGAAAACACTAGTAGAAATTGGAGTCCAGTGATATTTCTATGACAATCACCTAACAGTGCGACCCGCTTAAAAATATTCGTTTTAAATATGGCCCGTCATACAAAAAAGGTTGCCGACCCCTGCTCTAGTGTGTAGCCACCTTGAGACTATACGTAAAGGGTTTTGAAGCCCCATTACCACTTTAACTCCCTATAAAACACCTTTTAGGTGTTAGAAATAGTTATAAAATAAGATTGAAAAGTGTCAATCTTTTCAAAAGTGTGTTTAATCAATCATTAAATTTTTAAATAAACGTCTTCGTGTTAAAGGAAGGATATTACATCGACCTATGCAACGAAAACTATTGTAAGTCATTTATGATAGAACTGAGTCAGATATAAGTGTTTAAAGGTTTTGAACCGATTGCATTTTAAGAAATAAAATTTTCTAGGTAAAAATTTCATACTTGGTTGCTATAGATATCTTATAGAAGATTCCGAAAGGATTCACCATAGAAGAATAGCAATTAATTCTGTTTTCTTTTCAAATTTTTCAAAATCAACATTTTTGACTTACGATAGTTTTGGTTGGATAGGTCGACATATCCGTAAAGGATATGACAACTAATCTCCGAAACTCCAAACTAGATCTTTCACAAATGTCACTTATTTTCCCTCACCCTGTATAACTATAACGCGATCCAAAGAGGGGTTGTAGAGGGTTCTAATCTGAGTTATTTTTCGGAGTATAAAAAGATCAAAACATGAGCATAAGGATATAAATCCTGATATCATTTATTTGTTAAAATCAAAGTGTTATCTATTTGAATAGTTTTCGGATTTGTGGATATCGCAATAATTTTATTAACTTAAGGGGTTAGACCACTTTAGACGGTGGAAAATTAACGTAATTTCCCCATATTTTTCCGAGAAAACAAAAAGAGCTGTGGAAAAATTGTTTATATATCTTTGTTGTACATACATTTAGGAATAAGAAATATATTTTGCTTAATAATTAACATAAAAAATGAACGCGATGTAACTGCTTGATGAAAACCTTGTTAAGCGCTAAGGGGTCCGCGGCCGGAACGATTTTACCTACAATTTTCAATCGAAAGCAAAAACGAAAAGGTATTCAGTTTTTACAACTCAAAAGCTAGAGAAAGACGTAGGGATTTCTTTTTAATTATTTTTTTTGCAGAAATGGTGGGCATATTACGAAAACTTTGCGTTTTAGCCTAAAAAAATATCTACTAAATTGTTTATAGTTCAAGAACTACGTTTGATATCAAAAAAATCCTACGTCTTTCTCTAGATAATGCTACTTGGAAGGTGCAGTTAAAATTTCAAGTAAATCGGTAAAGAATTGGATGAGTTATGTTTCCGGCCGTTTCAAGAAAAGTGATTTAGAGAAAAACGCACTTAAAGTTTGTTTAACCTGTACTGAGCACATGTTATCGGACAACATTCAGAATCAAAATACAGGCATTTAAAAACTGTTCCCACTTACAACTGACATTGCATCTTATTTTTAAGACCATAAGGCACTTTTTAGCGCAAAAAATAAAAATTCGATTTTTTGAAAATTCTAGAGTGGTCTAACCCCTTAAAGCCTGTTTTAGACGATGCATTTAGCAAACATTTGATAATTACAAGTAATCAAAGGAAAAGTGAACGTTTGACAAAGATTATTTTCCGTATGTTATGAGAATGTATAGGGGAGACCGGGGTTGGTTGATACACGGGGCTAATTGACACAGCGTCAAATATGAGCCATCTATTTTACCTACGATTTTTAGTCATATCGATGATTCAATGCTGTGAGTGTAGAGTCGTTGACACCCGATCGAGAAAGTGCCAGTGAAGTACAAAATACGATTAAGTAGGTAAAATAGATGGCCCATATTTGACGCTGTGTCAATTAGCCCCATGTGTCAACCAACCCCGGTCTCCCCTACAATGAAAAGTTTTTAACGTTTTTAGTTACTTTAAGGTTAAATCCAAATTTAGCACATTCACTAATCAAAGCGACTGTTAATTTGGTGATTTTCTTTAATTATATTACGTCTTTTACTACATTTTTAATGTGTCCCCAATCAATTTCCAATAGTCATTCGTATTTTCCCAAACTAGACGATTTTTTAATCAACTTTTCGGAACACTAATCACTGAATTCTTTCAATTATCATTTCAATGTACGAAGTTATCAAAGAAAAACTTCATTTTATCAAAGTAAAACGTCATTTTATCAAATCAAAACCTCTTTTTATCAAATCAAAATTTCATTTTATCAAATTAAAACTTATTTTTATCAAATCAAAACTTAATTTTATGAAGTAAACCCTTAATTTTATAATCAAAAAGATAACACAAAAACACTCAAAACAAAAATTATTCCCACCGCACACACATCTCCTTCGAGTCTCATCCACAGGTGTCCCCTCGGATCAATAATAACCGCCCCCCCAAAAACCCAACCGCGCGCTTCATTCCAAACAAAACCTCGATTTCTAATCTACACAAACGATAAAACGTAAAAGTTTCACTTTATAAGCAATTCAAAACCTTGTAAAAACGACCCAAATGTAACCCAATCGATCGAACGTTATCATTTTCCGTGGAAAACCCCCGATTCCGAGCTCGGAATCGCTCGGCCGGCTCCTTTCCGACTCGAATTTCTCACCCTCGCCCCTCAACCTTCCCCGAAAACTCACCTTATATACTCGATCGAGAGACTTATAGCGTCGCGAGGGTTGAAAATCGTCCGTTCGGTGTCCACTCCGCGCTCCTCCGGCGTCGTCTTTGATAATTCTTCCGGTCTCGATTTGTAAAATCGCTGTCTACGTGCCATCTCGTTTATAAACAATTCCGGAACTAACTTGTACACAATATCTTGAAGTGTTTTATCCAATCTGTATAATTTAACAAATAAAAAAAATTAGAAAATTTAAAAAATTTGAAAATTTAAATGTATTTAAAAATATATTAAATGTATTAAGAAAAACTTACTTTATATTTGGTTTAGCCTTATTTATAATCATTTCACATATCGGACAGTGACTATTTTCTTGTAGAAATTTGATTATACAACTTCTACAAACTAAAAATTAACGAAAAAAATAATTTTAATTAAATTATTTTAAATTTCAAAAAAAAAAAATTCTTACATGAATGTAGACACTCTGATATAGTTGTAGCGTTTATAAAGTAACCTTTACAAAGCTTACAGGTGATGTACTCGTTAATTTCAATCAATTTGATCTTTTCCTGTTTTACGTTCGGTAGAGGATCCATTTTTTTTTTTTTGCTTTTCTAAGATTTCAAATCCTGTAAAAAAGAAAGGCCAAATTAAAATAAATAATCATAAAAAATAAAGGTTGGAAGAGAAACGTACGAAACGTAAAAGAACGGAAAGAAAAGAAAGAAACGGCTAAGGGTCGAAAGAGAGAGAGAGGGAAACCGCGACGAGTCGCTTTGTTGGGAACATTTTTTTTATAATGGGAGCGAGCGGAACGGAGGTATAAAAGGGAACGAGACGAGCTACGACAACCCTCACGTCGGTTTTTAGTGGATTTCGGACGGTTTTAAAGATAGATTTTTCGACCTTGGACATTAAAAAATTAATTTCTTTTAAATCAATCCAACTTACATTTAAATTTAATTTTAAAATAACTTATTTAAATAAAAATTAAATAATAACTAACAACCAAAATTTAAAAAATCATTTTTAAGAAGAAAAAAAAATAATAATAATGTAGGTTATGTTTTGACATTTATTCAAAATAAACCCTTAAATAAAATCTAATTAAAGAAAGTTTGTAAATTTAACAAAAGCGTTTACCTGAAACCTATTTTCACATAAAAACACCCTTCGGGAACATTTTATCCCCTTGAAAATCTAAACTCTCGGTATTCACTTAAATATTCACTTTATAAACGGCGTTTTCTCGACAGCACAACTTTTATTCAATTATTTTCCGCGACTAAAACGATTTCTAAAAATCCGACTAACTTCACGCCGTTGGCGCTCCGCACGCGTCGCCCCCTATTTCTAAACAGCAAAACATAACCTCACCGAACAACACTTTACGTTCTCAACACCCGATTTAAAACTTTTAACACAATTAAAAACATTCTTAACGCGAATCCGACTCGTTATTTGAGTTTTATTTTAAGCCCTTTAGGTTTTATTTACTTCTTTCCGTTCGTTTTGGAGTAAAATAAGGTGTTGACGGCTTATTAGGTGGAATTAAAGAGGTTAGAAACTTGGACGAACCGCTTCGTTTGAAAGATCGAGGTAGACTGAGTGTTCGGTGCGGTTAAAGCGAACGCGAAACGAAACGCTGTGTATGCCGTTGGAACCGAGTACATAAGGTCGGGTTATGTAAAGAGGTTATGTACACGGTTCCCCCTTATTTACGGGTCTTTTTCGTATATAAAAGCGCTTCGAAAGCCGACGGGACGGGATAAAAGGTGGGGGACCCGCCGGCTAAACATTTTCAACAATAAAAATTATTCCCAGTCTTATTTATTAGTTCTATTTTCTAAAAAAAAAAATACATTCGGGTAAAAACCCTAACCTAAAAAAAATATTTTTATTAAAAAAAAAGTATATTTACATTTAATTCTTTTTTAATTAAAATTAAAATTTTTAAAAAAATTTGATAAAAAATAAAAGAATATATAAGTAAATTTCATTTTTAGATTTTTTTAAAAAGTAAGTTTAAAAAGAAAAATAAAATTTGAATTTTTATATTTTCCCGGGCTTTTTACGACAACTTACGAACGTTTCCGATTTTAAACGAACGTCAAATGAGTTCCTTTTAAATGATTTTTAACCCTTTTAAATGATTTTTAACCTGTTTAAATGATTTTTAACCCGTTTAAATGATTTTTAACCCATTTAAAACAATTATTAACCTGTTTAAACCCACAAAACACCTAAAAATTCCTTCTTTACGGTTTTATTAATTCATTTTCATCAATATTTTAATCTCTCATTGAAAAATTAGTGAAAAAGTAGCATTTAAATTTGTTTACGTTTTAAATTCAATGATTTTTTTCAAAAATATAAGGATTTTTAAAAAATTTTAAATGAATTGTATGGAATTTTTAAAGAATTTTCTAAAAATTATACAGTTTCTAAATAATATTAGCAAGATGTTAATAATTTTAGGAAAATGTTGATAATTGAAGACAATTTTTAAAAGAATTTTAATCGTTTTAGACGATTTTTAGAACATTTTGAGGAATTTTAAAAGAATTTTATGGAATTTTTAAAGAATTTTCTAAAATTTAAACAAATTCTAAATAAATTTGAGCAAAATCTTAATAATTTTAGGAAATATTGCTAACTCAAGACAATTCTTAGAAGAATTTTGTTTTAGACGATTTTTAGAACATTTTGAAAAATTTTAAAAGAATTTTATGGAATTTTTAAAGGATTTTCTAAAATTTACACAAATTCTAAATAAATTTGAGCAAAATGTTAATAATTTTAGGAAATGTTGCTAATTGAAGACAATTTTTAGAAGAATTTTAATTGTTTTAGACGATTTTTAGAGCATTTTGAGGAATTTTAAAAGAATTTTATGGAATTTTTTAAGAATTTTCTAAAAATTAAACAGTTTCTAAATAAATTTGTGCAAAATGTTAATAATTTTAGGAAAATGTTGATAATTTAAAACAATTTTTAGAAGAATTTTAATTGTTTTAGACGATTTTTAGAGCATTTTGAAAAATTTTAAAAGAATTTTATGGAATTTTTAAAGAATTTTCTAAAATTTACACAAATTCTAAATAAATTTGAGCAAAATCTTAATAATTTTAGGAAATGTTGCTAAGTGAAGACAATTTTTAGAAGAATTTTAATTGTTTTAGACGATTTTTAGAACAACTGAAGAATTTTTTTAAATTTAAGGAATTTTAAGAAATTCTTCCAAAAGTTAAGCTATTTTTAAACAATTTTCTAAAAAAAAAAACAAAAATAATTCTAAATTTTAGACAATTTTTTGAAGAATTTTAACTATTTTAGACGATTTTTCAAAAAATTCAGGGAATTTTTTGGAGAATTTTAAGAAATTTTTCCAGAAGTTAAACTATTTTTAAACAATTTTCTGAAAAAAAAAACAAAAATAATTCTCAATTTTAGACAATTTTTTGAAGAATTTTAACTATTTTAGACTATTTTTCAAAAAATTCAAGGAATTTTTTGGAGAATTTGAGGAATTTTGATAGATTTTTCAAAAAATTAAACTATTTTTAAACAATTTTCTGAAGAAAAAAAAAACAAAAATAATTCTCAATTTTAGACCATTTTTTAAAGAATTTTAACTATTTTAGACGATTTTTCAAAAAATTCAAGGAATTTTTTGGAGAATTTGAGGAATTTTAATAGATTTTTCAAAAAATTACACTATTTTTAAACAGCTTTTTGAAAAATATTAACAATTTTTGTTAACTTTTAGAAGAAATAGAACTATTTTGGGCAATTTTTCGGAAAATTCAAGGAATTTTTAGAGAATTTAAGGAATTTTAATACATTTTTCCAAAAATTAAACTATTTTTAAATAGTTTTCTGAAAAATAACGAAAATTATTGTCAATTTTAGAAAATTTCTTGAAGAATTTTCACTATTTTAAACGATTTTTCGAAAAATTCAAGGAATTTTTAGAGAATTTAAAGAATTTTAATACATTTTAAAAACAATGAACCTCTCTTTAAACAATTTTATGAAAAATATTAACAATTTTAGACAATTTTTTGAAGAATTTTAACTATTTTAGTCGATTTTTAGAAAAATTCAGGGAATTCTTAGAGAATTCAAGGAATTTTAATAGATTTTTCCAAAAATTAAACTATTTTCAAACAGTTTTCTGAAAAATAACGAAAATTATTGTCAATTTTAGACAATTTTTTGAAGAATTTTAACTATTTTAAACGATTTCTCGAAAAATTCAAGGAATTTTTAGAGAATTTAAATAATTTTTCAAAAAATTAAACTATTTTTAAACAGCTTTTTGAAAAATATTAACAATTTTTGTTAACTTTTAGAAGAAATAGAACTATTTTGGGCAATTTTTCGGAAAATTCAAAGAATTTTTAGAGAATTTAACGAACTTTAATAGATTTTTAAAAAACTGAACCTACTTTTAAACAATTTTATGAAAAATACTAACAATTTTTGGGCAATTTCTTGAAGAATTTGAACTATTTTAGTCGGTTTTTAAAAAAATTCAGGGAGTTTTTAGAGAATTTTAGGAATTTTAATAAATTTTTCCAGAAATTAAACTATTTTAAAACAGATTTCTGAAAAATAACGAAAATTATTGTCAATTTTAGACAATTTTTTGAAGAATTTTAACTATTTTAGACGATTTAAAAAAAATCAGGGAATTTTTAGAGAATTTAAGGAATTTTAACAATTTCTCAAAAAATTAAGCTATTTTTAAAGAATTTTGTCAAAAATATTAACAATTTTAGATAATTTTTTGAAGAATTTTAACTATTTTAGTCGATTTTTAGAAAAATTCAGGGAATTTTTAGAGAATTTTAGGAATTTTAATAGATTTTTCCAAAAATTAGACTATTTTTAAACAGTTTTCTGAAAAATAACGAAAATTATTGTCAATTTTAGACCATTTTTTGAAGAATTTTAACTATTTTAGACGATTTAAAAAAAAATCAGGGAATTTTTTAGAGAATTTAAAGAATGTTAATAATTTTTCAAAAAATAAAACTATTTTTGAACAACTTTCTGAAAAATATCAACAATTTTAGATAACTTTTAGAAGAAATTGAACTATTTCAGATAATTTTTAGAAAAATTCAATGAATTTTTAGAGAATTTAAGGAATTTGAAGAGAATTTTTAACGATTTTTCAACAATTTCTTGAAAAATATTAACAATTTTTGAGAGATTTTGAACAAATTTAGCCATTTTAGACGATTTTTCGCAAAAAATTAACGATTTCAGACGATTTTTCGAAAAATTTAAGAATTATTTACGGAATTTCAGGAATTTTAAAAGAATTTTCAAACAATGAAGCAATTTTCAATCTTTTTCCAACGATTGTTTGAAAAATATTAGTAATTTCAAATAGATTTTTGAAAAAATTAACCTATTTTAGATAATTTTTGGATAATTCAAGGAGTTTTAAGAGAATTTTAAACAATTAAACAATTTTTAACAAATTTTCAATAATTTCTTGAAAAATACTAACAATTTTAGAGAGCTTTTTGGAAAAATGTTGCTATTTTAGACGATTTTTCGTAAAAATTTAGCTGTTTCAGACGTTTTTTTGTAAAAAATTAACGATTTCAGACAATTTTTCGAAAAATTTAAGAATTATTTACAGAATTTAATGAATTTTAAAAGAACTTTCAATCAATGAAGCAATTTTCAACCTCTTTTCAACGATTTCTTGAAAAATGTTAGTAATTTCAAATAAATTTTTGAAATAATTTACCTATTTTAGATAATTTTTGGATAATTCAAGGAGTTTTAAGAGAATTTTAAACAATTAAACAATTTTTAACAACTTTTCAGCAATTTCTTGAAAAGTACTAACAATTTTAGAGAGCTGTTTGGAAAAATGTTGCTATTTTAGACCATTTTTCGTAAAAATTTAGCTATTTTAGACGTTTTTTTTGTAAAAATTTGTCTATTTTAGACGTTTTCTTGTAAAAATATAACTATTTCAGACGATTTTTCGAAAAATTGAAGAAGTTTTTAGTGAATTTAACCACTTCGTTACGGGCGTCGACTATAGTCGACGGCCCCTGATGACCCCACAGTCGGCATTCGTCGTCCTTACGCTGGCACGGCCGTCGACTAAAGTCGACGCTCGGCTGGGAGGGGTCACCTGTGGCCGTCGACTATAGTCGACGCCCGTACCGAAGTGGTTAAGGAATTTTAAAAGAATTTTCAACCAATAAAACAATTTTCAACCTATTTTCAACAACTTCATGAAAAATATTAATAATTTCAGACAGTTCTTTGAAAAAATTTACCTATTTTACGCGATTTTTAGGTCATTGAAGGAGTTTTAAATTAATTTTTAATCTATTAAACAATTTTTAAGAATTTTTTAAGAATTTCTTGAAAAGTATTAAAAATTTTAGAGAACTTTTTGAAAGAAATTTGCTATTTTAGACGATTTTTCGTAAAAATTTAACTATTTTAGACGTTCTTTCGTAAAAATTTACCTATTTTACGCGATTTTTAGGTCATTCAAGGAGTTTTAAATTAATTTTTAATCTATTAAACAATTTTTACGAATTTTTTAACAATTTCTTGAAAAGTATTAAAAATTTTAGAGAACTTTTTGAAAGAAATTTGCTATTTTAGACGATTTTTCCTAAAAATTTAACTCTTTTAGACGTTTTTTCGTAAAAATTTACCTATTTTACGCGATTTTTAGGTCATTCAAGGAGTTTTGAGAGAATTTTTAATCTATTATACAATTTTTAAGAATTTTTTAACAATTTCCTGAAAAGTATTAAAAATTTTAGAGAACTTTTTGAAAGAAATTTGCTATTTTAGACGATTTTTCCTAAAAATTAAACTATTTTAGACGTTTTTTCGTAAAAATTTACCTATTTTACGCAATTTTTAGGTAATTCAAGGAGCTTTAAGAGAATTTTTAATCTATTAAACAATTTTTAAGATTTTTTTAACAATTTCTTGAAAAGTATTAAAAATTTTAGAGAACTTTTTGAAAGAAATTTGCTATTTTAGACGATTTTTCCTAAAAATTTAACTATTTTAGACGTTTTTTCGTAAAAATTTACCTATTTTACGCGATTTTTAGGTCATTCAGGGAGTTTTGAGAGAATTTTTAATCTATTATACAATTTTTAAGAATTTTTTAACAATTTCCTGAAAAGTATTAAACATTTTAGAGAACTTTTTGAAAGAAATTTGCTATTTTAGACGATTTTTCCTACAAATTTACCTATTTTACGCGATTTTTAGGTCATTCAAGGAGTTTTGAGAGAATTTTTAATCTATTATACAATTTTTAAGAATTTTTTTAGAATTTCCTGAAAAGTATTAAAAATTTTAGAGAACTTTTTGAAAGAAATTTGCTATTTTAGACGTTTTTTCCTAAAAATTTAACTATTTTAGACGTTTTTTCGTAAAAATTTACCTATTTTACGCGATTTTTAGGTCATTCAAGGAGTTTTGAGAGAATTTTTAAACTATTATACAATTTTTAAGATTTTTTTAATAATTTCTTGAAAAGTATTAAAAATTTTAGAGAACTTTTTGAAAGAAATTTGCTATTTTAGACGATTTTTCGTAAAAATTGAACAATTTTTGACGATTTTTCATAAAAATTTAACTATTTTAGACGTTTTTTTCGTAAAAATTTAACTATTTTAAATGATTTTACGAAAATCCTCATAAAAAAAATAAATAAATAATATTTGAATTTTAAATTTTCCCGGGATATCCCAGCGAAACTTCCGAACGTTTCCGATTTAACCCGAACATCAACCAACACGCTTTCAACCCATTTAAAACGATTTTTATCCAAAAATAACTCGTTTAAACCCAAACTACTTCCTAAAAACCCTCATTTACATTTCTTTTAACCCATTTTTATCAATATTTTAACTCCCAAGGAAGGTAACCGCCCGTAAAAAGGAAAAAAACGGTATCGGAATCAACCGGGGATACACCTCGTTCACACGACCAACTCTACATACTTAATTTCCAACTATTTAGAAATAACAAATATTTAGACTTAAAAAAAGTACTTTTTTAAATAAACTTTATATAGATAAAAAAGTATACATTTATTATACGAAAAAATACAAAGAAATTATTAAGTTAAAATGGTTTAATTAAAAAGGTTTAGTGAACGTAATGTTCCGTGTATTTTTAATGCTATATTTAGAATTGTATGGCTCTATTCTAGATCTACGTCGACGTTTTGTTCAACGTATGCGAACGTAAGCGGTTTTTGAAGCGTATCGAAGATTATTTTGTGATTTTTTCTTATAAAATATGGGTTTTTTAGTCGTTTAAATTTATTTGTTAATGAATAAAGTGTATTTTTTATAAATAAGGTACATTTTTAATCAATTAAATTTGATTTTTTAATTAATACATAAAAATTTTTAATTAATACATCAAATTTTTTAATTAGTACATGAAATTTTTTAATTAATACATGAAATTTTTTAATTAATACATTAAATTTTGTAATTAATACATAAAATTTTTTAATTAGACATCAAATTTTTAACTAATTAAGTCTAATTTTTAACTAATTAAACCAAATAAACTAATTTTTAATCAATTTATCGAAAAAAAATCCATTTTTAGTTAAAGGATTGACTATAAAACAACATTTATCGAGAAGTAATTTGAGTTCATTCTTCCCTTGTGAGTATTTGCCGAGCCAATACAAGGTTTAGATGGGGAAATCGATATAACATATAAAACGCGATTGTACGCGTGCGCGCGGTGTGCTCCGGTTCTCATGAGTTTCGAATAGCACCTGGGAAACGCGATCCTTACAAGAAAATACTAATTAACAAATTTTTTTTTATTAAAAATTTTTTTCAAATCGACTTTTATAAAACTAAACGGGTTTTTTTAGATGGGGGATTAAAAATCCTTTAAAACGAGTACAAACACGACATATTTTCGATGGGTACTTTAGGAGATATCGCCGGTTTTAACCCTGGAAACAATCGACGATCGTCCGTGCGTTTTTAACGATATCTCGATTGTTTTTTAAGTTTGATATGGGTTGTTTGGTGTTAAACTTTAATTTTTTTTATTATTTTTATGATAGTATTAAAAAAAATTAACATTAATTATGATTAAAAAAAAATTTTTTTTTGTTTATATTAAAATTTATTTTTTAAAAACTTCATTAAAAATGCTTTAAAATGATACTAAACACTATGGGGTTAAATCAAATAGTTTACGAGATATCTTAAATTATTACAGTGAAAACAAACGAATATCGACGAAAGGTTTAAAAGCGATATCTCGCTTGTTTTTAATCGTAACTATATCGTGTTTGGTATTAAATTTTATGTTTTTTTATCCTTTTTATAACTGTGTGAAAATTTCTTTTTTAAAAATCATTTTTTTTTATTAAAAAGGTGAAATTTGAATCTTTTAATTTTTACCCTTGGATTGTAAACACGGTTTTAAAATTAAACTTATGCGTGTGTGTGTGGTTATCGCGTAAACAAACCTAAACATAGACCGAAACGGCTTAAAGACGCTTTCATCTTCTCTTCGCGCGAGAAGGAAAATTTTCCCAACTTAAAGTACGGATGGGTTTTTACGGTTGAGCGTTCTCGCCGGTTCTTTCGATTCGAAGGGGTCAAAAATTGCCCGCGTGGGTCGGTTTGGTGGGGGCAGTCATAAACAATTCGTAATGGACGGCTCGGCGGCGGTGTTGAGAGAGCGAGAGAGAGAAAAAGGGGAGAGAGAGAACTGCGTCGACCTTTAAACGAAGACGGACTTCTGTGAAACCTGTCGCTCGTTTTATAGATAGGACCGGCGGCGGTGGCGGCGGTGACGGCGGCTGTTGTGACGTCGTCGTCCTCGTGGCCGCCGATATCGATCCGGGATAACTCGGGACTCCGCGCGGGATGAATCCGGGCGGCGATTCGGACGCGAGGGTTGCATAAGTATGGAAAATTTTAGGGGGTGGAATAACGAATAAGGGCGATGACGAGCTTTTACCGGGTGTGTATCAAAGAGGCGGATTATTAAATTTTATAAATAATAGGGTTGATGAGGAAGTAGATGAATGGTTTTATTCAACCTTTTAGATATTTGGAAGGTTGATGTTAAGATTTAGTGCTTTAATTTAATGATGTTAAGATTTAATGCGTTGTATGCTGTACACATACAACGCATACACAAGATGGGCCAAATTTGACATCTTTAAAGGAAGTTTTCTGTTTCTTTAAGACACAGAGAGAAATTGATATCGGTGTCTGATGCTCAATTTTTGTAAAGAAATGAAAATTTTCACAAAAACTATGTCATATCACCACAATGCAAATATACTATAACTCGAAATGGAGCTGCACCATAAACAGAAAGATGAAAGAGTACTTAATGTTACGGAAAGAGGACTTACTTTTTCATCTTTCTTTACATGGTGCAGCTCCATTTCGGTTTATAGTATAATGACGACGAAATTAACCCCTCACCGGTCAACAACGTTTAGGTTTGAAAAGACTGTTAATTCGTCACCGCTCAGCAAAGTGTTAACAATAGCGTACGACTGTATTCCTGACTAGGAATTTATAGAAATGCCCGTTCTATACTGCAACTCATATCGTTCTACAATACAACAAAATTCTAGACATAAACCTTAACTTACAAGTAGTCAAATGGAAATCGTATCAATATCGAATCAAAATCAAATCAAAATAGAATCGAAATGGAATTTTTGTTACAGCACTCAATATGGTTTCTGGAAGTGATTCCTATAGAGATAAAGGATATTTCCCGATACCACGCTTGATTATTTTATCGCTATTTCGTTACCACATCACTTCACTATAATCGCTAATATAAATCCAACCCTTATTTGTAATCAAGATTTTTTAATATTGTAAAGATGGAATGTTTGATAAGACCTTGAAACGTTCTTGTCGTAGAGCAGTTTGCTGTATTTTGTCTCTAAAGCTGGATCCAAACCAAACGCGCCGCTCCGCGTTGCGCTGTACTGCGCCCAAAAATACCGCGCTGAACTGCGCAGCGCCGCACAGAGCAACGCAGAATGGTGCAACCATTTTAAACAAACATATGAATTTCAGCTCTGTTCCATTTGTCGCGAGCGCAAGTCAGTATGGAATTTAATAGAAAAATTATAATTGCCGCTGCTATTATTGTTATCATAGTATGAACAAAAAAAGGCAAAATAGAAAGCGGCGTCTTTGGATAACTCCGATGCTTGCAAGTAGATCCACATACTGTGCAAAACAACTGTTAAGTGAAATGTTGATGGGCAATACTGGACATTTACTGGATTTTTTACTGGAAATTTGAAAATTTTTGTCGAATGTCTTTGAAAGACTTTGAATTCTTGTTAAATTTAATCGAACCAAAAATGATACAAATTATAGAGAGGCTATTTCTTCCAAAGAAAAGTTAGCTGTAACCTTACGGTTTTTGGCTTCAGGAGACTCACTCACCAGCTTGATGTATCTCTTCAAAATATCGAAACAAAGTAGTGGTTTTTATTTTTTATATGGTAATTATTGTTTTTTAGATTCCATAATTCGGGTTTTTTGGCGGTATAAATCTATAACTTTCTCAATATTTTCGTGTGACCACTCAGTTGAACTCATTTTTGCGATTATCAACATTGAAGGGTATGTATGTGGCTTGGTATATTCAAAACACCGTCCAAACCAAATGCGCACAAACAATCAATTCCCTTTGATGTACCGACACTCGACGGATCGTGTTCGATCGTACGCAAAACAGCGCATTCTAGCGCAATTTTGCGCAGTTTGTCGTCCAAACCGAAGACGCCGCGTCGAGCCGCGCTGCTTAAAACAGCGCGGCGCGGAGCGGCGCGTTTGGTCTGAATCCAGCTTAACGTATTTGTATTCACTATCGTGTTTTTAAAAAAAAGTGTTGAGTGTGTCTCAAACACTTTAACTAGAACTAGGAGCTTTTGGATTTAACTTAAGGTTTACTAGAAAATCGAATTTTGATTTTTTTCGATTTTCGACCATTTTAGAAAATTTCTAGCTGATTTTTCTGGAAAACCAAAAATCTACGGAAAAACGGATTTCACCATCGTTTTCCTTATTGTTGAATTATATCAAAACGGGACTTTCAGCAAAATCTAAAATTTTCAATTTTCGGAAAAAAAAATCCATACCTACCCCTTTCGATTTTTTCAATTTTTGGCTATTTTAGAATTTTTGACTTTAAGCTCGTGTAACTTGGCCATCGATCGTTCGATTTTTATGGGGTAAGTTTTCAACGATTCTCCGATTAATTCTAAGTGTGATTCTAGAAGGGCGTTGTCGTATTAAGCCCGGAAACTTTCTAACGAACATTTTTCCAAACCTTTACATTGAAAAATTAGATGAAAATTTTGAAAAATTTTTTTTTATTTTGTTGTAAATTACGATTATTATAACGTTTATAATCATTTGGAAAGTATTTTTCTGCGTATCAAATTATTCCTTCGCCGAGAAATTGCTAGAAAATCGAATTTTGATTTTTTTCGATTTTTGACCATTTTAGAAAATTTCTAGCTGATTTTTCTGGAAAACCATAAGATCTACGGAAAAACGGATTTCACCATCGGTTTCCTTATTGTTGAATTATATCAAAACGGGACTTTCAGCAAAATCTAAATTTTCAATTTTCGGGAAAAAAAATTCATGCCTACCCCTTTCGATTTTTTCGGTTTTTTAGCTATTTTAGAAATTCTCTTATGAAGCAATTTCGAATAAGAACTTTTCCGTTGAATCGGCACGAAATCAACTCTAGAATGCGTGGTTAGCATTTGGAAACTGAATTTTAGGACCACTTATGTAAATGCAAATGCCTCACGATTGGTGTTTAGCTAAATTAGAAGCTTAACTCTACGTTAGATCTAGAAATAGAAACTTTTCGGTTTAATTGTAAATTAAATTTAATTGAAAATCCTTTCTGATAAAATTCAACAACGGGGAAAACGATGGTGAAATCCGTTTTTCGTAGATCTTATGGTTTTCTAGAAAAATCGGCTGGAAGTTTTCTAAAATGGTCGAAAATCAAAAAAAATAAAAATTCGATTTTTTAGCAATTTTTCACCGAAGGAATAATTTGATACATAGATAAGTACTTTCCAAACGATTATAAACGTTAAAATAATCATAATTTACAATAAAATAAAAATTTTTTTTTAATTTTCGTCTAATTTTTCAATGCAGAGGTATGGAAAAATGTTTGGTTAGAAATTTTCCGGGCTTAGTACGATAACGCCTTTCTAGAATCACACTCAGAATTAATCGGAGAATCGTTGAAAACTTACCGCATAAAAATCGAACGGTCGATGGCCAAGTTACACGAGCTCAAAGTCAAAATTTTTAAAATAGCCAGAAAACCGAAAAAATCAAAAGGGGTTGGTATGGATTTTTTTTTCGAAAATTGAAAATTTAGATTTTGCTGAAAGTCTCATTTTAATATAATTCAACAACGAGGAAAACAATGGTAAAATCCCTTTTTCGTAGATTTTATGGTTTTCTAGAAAAATCGGCTGGAAATTTTCTAAAATGGTCAAAAATCGAAAAAAATCAAAATTGGATTTTCTAGCAATTTCTCGACGAAGGAATAATTTGATACATAGATAAGTACTTTCCAAACGATTATAAACGTTAAAATAATCATAATTTAAAATAAAATGGAAAAAAGAAATTTCAAAATTTTCATCTAATTTTTCAATGTAAAGGTTTGGTAAAATGTTCGTTAGAAATTTTCCGGGCTTAGTACGATAACGCCCTTCCAGAATCACACTCAGAATTAATCGGAGAATCGTTGAAAACTTACCGCATAAAAATCGAACGATCGATGGCCAAATTACACGAGCTCAAAGTCAAAATTTCTAAAATAGCCAAAAAACCGAAAAAATCGAAAGGGGTAGGTATGGATTTTTTTTCCGAAAATTCAAAATTTAGATTTTGCTGAAAGTCCCGTTTTGATATAATTCAACAATAAAGAAAATGATGGTGAAATCCGTTTTTTCGTAGATCTTCTGGTTTTCTAGAAAAATCAGCTAGAAATTTTCTAAAATGATCGAAAATCGAAAAAAATCAAAATTCGATTTTCTTGCAATTTCTCGACGAAGGAATAATTTGATGCATAGATAAGTACTTTCCAAACGATTATAAACGTTAAAATAATCATAATTTAAAATAAAATGGAAAAATTTTTTTTTAATTTTCATCTATTTTTTCAATGTAAAGGTTTGGTAAAATGTTCGTTAGAAATTTTCCGGGATTAGTACGATAACGCCCTTCTAGAATCACACTTAGAATTAATCGGAGAATCGTTGAAAACTTACCCCATAAAAATCGAACGATCGATGGCCAAGTTACACGAGCTCAAAGTCAAAATTTCTAAAATAGCCAGAAAACCGAAAAAATCGAAAGGGGTAGGTATGGAATTTTTTTCCGAAAATTGAAAATTTTAGATTTTGCTGAAAATCCCGTTCTGATATAATTCAACAACGAGGAAAACAATGGTGAAATCCGTTTTTCCGTAGATCTTTTGGTTTTTTAAAAAAATCGGCTAGAAGTGAAATTGAGCATTAATTTTTCGATGTAGAGATTCGGAGAAACCTTCGCCAAAAAATTTCTAGGTCTGGCACGATGATGCTTTTTTAGAAACTTATTCAAAATTGAATAAAGAATCATTTGAAACAAACTGTATGAAAATTAAATGGCTGATGGTTGAGTTATGGAAGCTCAAATTTAAAATTTCTAAAATGGACGAAAATCAAAAAAAAATCAAAATTCGATTTTTTTAGCAATTTCTCGGTGAAGGAATAATTTGATACTTGGTACAATTTTTAAGAAGAGACAGGTAAAATTACCGCTATTGATAGTAACGACTGATAGAGCTAGCTTATTGGATAGAAATTGGTTCCAATCGTTAGGAATAGCGATTGAAGGAATTAACGTATTGTAAATGTGTCCGGATTACGTAAAGGATTATTCCGAGGTATTTGATGGAAAAATCGGTACATTTCAGATACATTCATCGGTACAAGGTCCCGCAGTATTATTCGATTTAGACAAAGAAATCAAGCCAGTGGTTCTAAAACCAAGAAAGGTTCCATTTGCTTTGAAAAACAAAGTAGACAAGGAACTGGATCGTCTGATAAAAGAGGAAGTATTGAAAACGGTCGAACATCCAAAATGGGCTACACCAAGGGACACCGCACACTACAGACTTTTAATCGGCCGATAGTTTGGTCGGCCTTTTAATTACAATTAGGGCATATACAGATCTGGAAATTTCATTTGAGGACATAGGAAAATAATGCGTGCAACAGAGAAGCATATAGGAAGTAGATTAGATAAACAAAGAGCGATATAACTGTTTAACCACGCCTTTTCCGATCCGACCCTAATCGCCCAACCAACCACCTTCTTTCCACAAACTGTCGAACTATCAGACTGTCAAACTGTCAGTTCGTTGCGTGGTTAAACAGCTATATCGCTCTTTGTTTATCTAATCTACTTCCTATATGCTTCGCTGTTGCACGCATTATTTTCCTATGTCCTCAAATGAAATTTCCAGATCTGTATAAGTGCGCACACTTAAACGATTTGAAATCGGCCGACAGTTAAGTTTAATGGGCAAACCGATTCCCTTTCAACTTCGTAGTTTGCCAACTATCGGCCGACTGCTTAAACAGCACTAGTTTCTATGCACAGACGCACACTCGACGACTTTTCAGTAGGTAGTTGTCTTTGATTTGTATTACAACCCCTTCTCATTCTACAATGTCGCTGATTTCGGAAGAATTGGTCGAAAACCTTAATGAAGAAGTGGAGAAGATGCCAGCGTTATATAAAAAAAGTATGAAAGAATACTCGGAATAATCGTACTACGGAAAGCAGCCTAGAACCACTTTCTGATGATGATGATGTTGACGGCAACACCGAAAGTGGACCTCTTCCATCCACTTTTATGTCAACTCCTCGACGTAAGAAAGTAAAAACGCTAAAAAATCGCTCAGCTAATGATTGATGAGAACACCAACTTTGCTTTATCTATTGTCCCTTCTCTGCGCGCTCTTAACCCAGAAGAGAAACTGGATGCCAAGATCGAAATATTAAATATATTTAAACAGATCATTGCTAAGCGGCATCATCAGACAACTTCAGCATCACATCAACGCACAACAAATGACACATCTCACATTTCTTTCCAGTACAGAACGTATTGAATATACAAAGCATTACATCTCCAGGGTGTTCAAACGACACGGTCCCTTCCTATTACTCGAGTTTTAGTGATGATTCTGAATTAGTAAATTTATAAAAGTAAAATACAAAATACACCTAAAGAACGAAAAATTATGTTGTTTTACTTATCGTAATGTCACACTCAATCTCTTTTCGACAGATATTGCACGTCGTAAAATGGTATCCCGTTTTGCTATGGCTGGTCCAATTAATTGGACACGTTCATTAAAACTGGTAATGCTCATTTTATAAAAAGTAAAAAAACTTTTTGGGATACTCTAGTAATTTATGATGCAGCGTGTGAAATTGCCCTCGCAACAATCGATCAGTGAATATTGGATAGACCCAATATTCCCAGTTTCTGCGCATACTATTTTGTTTCTTCCTTTGTTTTATAATAAGGGAAATTATAACAGCCCTTCGCGACATTATGATAATCGACAGACTGTCGTAGTCAGTGTGCGCACCTACCTCCAACCCGACAGTTTAGTTTGAATAATGTGCGAGCGTTTAGTCCAATTCGATCAAATTATCGGCCGACCAAAAGTCTGTAGTGTGCGGTGTCTCTTGGAGACATTGTAGAGAGAGACAATAGTGATCGTGAGCAAAGAAAACGGTGACGTGTGTATTTGTGGCGATTACCGGTCAACGATTAACTGCGCGTTAAAAACGGACAAATATCCCGTACCATCGGTGCTTTGTTAGTGACTCTTTGGAGGAACCGTATTCGCGAAATTAGTCTTGGCGAAGGCGTATCTGCAATTACGGGTAGATGACGAGGTCGCGGACCCGCAAACCATAATAACGCATCATGGTGCATTCAGGTGCCGAAAATTACAGTTAGGAGTGGCGGTTGCGCCTAAAATATTTTAGAGGTTTATAGACGCTCGATTGTGCGGAATACCAGGAGTGATGCCGTATTACGACGATATTTTGATCGTCGGGAGTTCCGATGAAGAACTTGACCGGAGAGTGCGCGTCGTGCTACGATGATGCCTTTCTAGAACCTTACTCAAAATTGAATACAGAATCATTTGAAACAAACCGTATGAAAATCAGACGGCTGATGGATGAGTTATGGAAGCTCAAAGTTGAGATTTCTGAAATGGTCGAAAATCGAAAAAATGGGAAAAATCGACAAGACTTAAGGTACGTGTCCACTTGAGACTAAAGCAGTCTCGAGACTGATCTCGAGACTTTGATCGCCAGTGGACAAGGTGCTGAGAGCATTCTCTGAGACAAGTTCCGACTCGCATACAAGTAGTCTCGAGAGTAACCGTGTCTCCAATCGATAAGGTTCAATTCGGTCTTTCAGAGTCTAGTCTCAGATTTCGATACCAATTCGAAATATATTTCGTGTCGCGAGACTGTAGTTTGGACTGAACTTTATTGATGGAGTGGAACGACGAAAAACGTACAAACTAATCAGTTTATACGAAGAAAACGAATTTTTGTGGAATGTAGTACATTCTAACTATAGGGATAGAAAAAAAAGAAATTTAAAATTCTCAGAATTTGGTGCAGTTTTAGGTTGCGATGCACACGAAATTCAACGCAAAATCCACAATTTGCGCAATCAGGTATGTATTACATTATATTAAACAAAATGAAACAAATGTTGGTAATTTTTAAATATTTATTAGTAAATAAACATTGTAGGTTTCACACGAAATTCAAAAAACTAAAAATAAAAAAAGTGGTGCAGGGACTGATGAAATTTATCACAGTACATGAAAGTTTTTCAGCGCTTTGAAGTTCATAATACCGTTTTTTAAACCAACAACAACGGAAACAAATTTCGTAAGTAAAATTATTAAGTACGTATCGCTTTAAATGCTTTTAGTGAAACCTATAACTGTCCTCATAAAGCGCGATGTACGGCAAACACGGAAAATTATGAAATTGAGAAAATTGTCAATTACACTTTTCGGTAGATGCCGTACTATTCTTTATAGGAGCAGTTGAAAAGTTTACATTTTTTCAGGTGAATACTCATCAGGAAAGTGCAAATACAATAAGCGAAGAAGAAATAAATCAGGTGCCAGAACAGCAGGCAAATGTACCAGGTAATGAAAAAAGAAAGAGGAAAAGAAGTAAAAAAGAAAATGAAGAAGATGACGATGCTTTGTTAAAGGAAGCGATAGAAATAATGAAAGAAAGAAAAGACGATTTTGACCGTTTCGTTGAATATGTAGCGCTAGAACTTAGAACTTTAAAGTCTGGTTTTTATAGAGGAAAATTGAAAAGCGAAATCCGTAAGTCAATTGCACGAACTTCTGATGAAGACGAAAATGCCTATTGGTCTTCTACAACTACAGCACCCTCAACTTCGTCCCTCAACGTGTCGTGCGACCCTTCATTTGTTGCAAGTCAAAATGTTCAAGAATTATTTACATCATTCCAAACATAATTGTAAATAACTAAGGTCTTCGGAATATAGGAATTATTATAAACAAATGCATTATTATTGTCCTGTGTTATAAATAAATATATTATGCATAGATTATCTATGTACCTTTAAATTTTCAAAAATGGCTATGCATACTTCCTCGACTATTCTTCCAATTGTACAAGGTGGAATGCGGAAGAGGTATTGTAAGCTGGAATATGAATCGCCTATGAAAAACATAAATAAAATATGACTTGTAAAGATTGGTAAGTATACAAATTATAGTAAATATTTACCTGATGCCAAAAAACGAAGTGTCACCATTAATCTATCGCCAACAGGAATAGGATCTCTCATTTTTGTCACCTGCTTAGCAATTTGATGGCCAATTAAATTTAGCATCAATTCAAACTGCACCGCAGACATTCGAATAAAATTCCTGAACTGTTGGGCATCCTCCATTTTTAATTCCTTTGCTAGTTTTTCAGAAGCTCCTAACTCATTTCGACGGTCTATCCATTGCCTGACCCAACACTGCTTTCTTTTCTTATTCTTTTCATTTTTTCGTTTTTTCAAAAGTTTAATTATTATGAGCGCTAGTGCCTGACGCTCCATGATTGCTTACAAATCACAACTGTTCACAACACAACCGTCGGCTTCTGTCTCAAATCGACACGATACTGCGACTACTCTCCGGTCGCGGAGTCTCAGATTCTATCTGAGAGTCTTCGGATACCAAAATTACTCTCAAATCGACAAGATTTCGAGACAAATCTCGAGATTCTATCTCGAGATTTAATCTCAAGTGGACACGTACCTTTAGATTTTGTTGATAGTCACGTTCTATTATAATTCGACAATGGGGAAAACGATAGTGGAATTTGTTCGGCATGAAATCAGCTTTAAAATGTGGAGTTTGCGTTTGGCAACTGAGTTATGGGACAGCTTGTATAAAGGCGCGTACAGCGTTCGTACAACGTACAGCAAAACGGTCGCGAACGTTGCACGCGCTTTCAATTTGAACGGGTTACCGCTGACAAACGCGCAACAACGCGCACTAACGAGCGTTGGCAAACATTATCCGCCTGGTGTCGGTACATCAAAGAAAATTGCTTGTTCGTGCGCACTCGTTTTGGACGGACTTTTAATTTGTACGTGGATTCGTCAAGAGCGTCAAAATCCGTCTATATCTCATTAGAAAATGGAAGACAGCAATAATGCTGAGTGGGACTATGAAAGGGCTTTGAACTTCATCAATTTATATCAAGAGTGAAATCGATTCTTCATCGATTTATACCGCGAAAGGGCAAAAATAAAGAAAGTAGGTGCGCTTTAATTTCTTCATCATCTGCCATAATCGCTACGAACGAAACAAACGCACTAAACTCGGAACCTTGCCGAACATAGCCAAACATCCGCGCATTCGTTCTGTTTAGACAGTTCTGCGAACATATACGAATTTTGTTCGCAAACGTTCGCGAACGTTTTGCACGATGTGGCGCGGATTGGCGCGTTAGATCTGTACGCGCCTTAAGGTGTTTATTTCAATTCGTAAAGTTTTATTTTTTATGATCTCTGCTAGCATCTTTATTCGTTTCTTACGTATCTTCTCATCATTGTCTAATAAAAATTCAAACCATACCTAAGCACGAATTTAAATGAACACCGAAATATACAATTTACTTTCTTCCAATTGTTAATTATTAATTATAACCAGAGTGAAATTAGAAAACACTTCTCAAACATAAAAATGTTTGAAACTCAATAAAAATTGAGTCTTATCGATCTTAATATCGATTCCGAAAACAATTCAAACACCCGAAAGATAAAAAAAAGGTGGGTTTATAACAGAATTATAAAGATAAATAAATAATTAAATAAATAAATAAATACAACAGTATTCATTCAAATGTTATAAGTATTACAAACGTTTTTTTATTTAATCACCCTATATATGAATATGATATATCATATATCATCTTTAATCGATTTAAATTTTAATTTTAATCTCCTTAATTAACATAAAAACTTAAAAAATTAACTTAAAAACCTGTTTTTACCTTAAAATCCATCCGGAGAGAAACACCCAGGCGAAGAAGGCATCTATCGCGGTCTTGTTAATCGATCCGGATATAAAAATTGTAATTCCTAAAAAAATAGACGGTTAACTTTTGTATAAATTAAATTCTCATCTTTAAAATTTAAAAAAATTTAAAAAAAATTAAAAAAAAATTTTTTTTAATTTAAAAAATTAAAAATTACGATAAAAATAAGTAGTTTTATCAAAAAAATAAATAAAACACAAAAAAATTTTCGTTTAGTTTTTATTTAACCATCCTGTACATAACACCAGCCTGTACATAGCACCACCCTGTACATAACACCTTTCGATACAAACAAACATGGCGTCGCACCAAACCGAATTTTTGATTTTTATTTCGCTAATTACTCCCAGAACTCTTAAAGAAAGTTCATTTCTTACCTTGCAATTGAAAACAACACTCGTAAAAGCACTTAAAAAGACGATTTTTAACCCGATATAAGATAAAAATTTTCGGAGCGGACAAAAACACATGTGATTACCGCGAAGATCTACCACCGACTACGCGGAAGAAGGGATTTTCTCACGGGCGTCTCGATCTTGAATTTAGTACGCGAAAATGAGCATTAATGTAAGTGGGGATAAGGTCGATTATCGGATGCGTTTTCGGAACTTGATTTGATTTTTGCGATACAAACAAATATGGATGACGAAAAAATTAAGATTTTTTTTTTTAATTAAAATAAAATTATTTTAAAAAATAAAAATTTCTTTATTATGACTTTTAAAGACTGTTAATTAGTGTAAAATTAAGTAAATTTAATAAAAATTATTATTTTTAAGTAAACAATTAAGTTTAAAGGTGTAAATTTAAAAAAAAAATAATTTTTTTTTTGGTTAATTTGTTAATAATTTTTTAATATAATAAAAGAAATTGTTATTATTTTTGATTAGAAAAATTAGGATGAGTTGTATTTAGTGAATATTAACCGTATAATTGAGTTTTATCGTTTTATCAACAAGATTTTCATTAATTCTAATATATTAAAACGATAAAACTCAATTATACGATTAATATTTACTAAATACAACTCCCCATACTCATTTTATTAAAGAATTAATACAATTAATTAATGCAATGACAATTTTTTAATCAAATTAATCGATTTAACCTCAAAAATTAAGACATTTTTTAAATTTATTCCCATTTAAACTTAATTATTTACTTAAAAATGATAATTTTTATTAAATTTACTTAATTTTACATTAATTAACGGTCTTTAAAAGTCATAATAAAGAAATTTTTATTTTTTAAAAAATTTTATTTTAATTAAAAAAAAAATCTTAATTTTTCCCGTCATCCATCTTTGTTTGTATCGCAAAAATCAAATCCAGCGCCGGAAACGCATCCGATATTCGACCTTATCCCCCCCTTTATTAACGCTCATTTTCGCGTGTTAAATTCATCAAGAAGTCCGCGGAAGATCGCGTCTTCCTCGCAGTCGGTGTCGGATCTTCGCGGAAATAACTTGTTTTTATCCGGTACGAGAATTTTTTTCTTATATCGGGTTAAAAATCGTCTTTTTAAGTGCTTTTGTGAGTGTATTTTTAAACTACAAGGTAGGTAATAAAGTTTATTTAAGTATTTCGGGGTTAATTAGCGAAATGAAAACTCAAAATTTGGTTATGTGCGGCGTCCATGTTTGTTTGTATCGAAGGTGTTATGTACAGGGTGGTGGTATGTACAGGGTGGTTGTATGTACAGGATGGTTGAATTAAAACCGAAATTTTATTTTTTTTTTCCTTAATTTAATAATAATATTTTAGTTATTTTTTTTGATTTTTTTATGAAAATTTTTATTTTTAAAAATAAAAAAAATTAAAATTTTAAAAAATTATGTGATTTTCTTTATAAAAACGTTAATAATCTCTTTTTTTTAAGGTTTATAATTTTCCGAATCGTCAAGAAAGACGTAAAAGATCATTTTGATTCGATTTATATTCGATTTTTAAAGAAATAAGAAGCTAAAATCGTCTAAATCGACTAAAAATCGTCGATGTGAATACTCTTAAGGGAGTTTCTTTGGTTTAAAGGTAAGTAAAAAGGATTTTTTTTAAGTGTTTTGAGATTAATTAATAAACAAAATAAAAAAATTAAAAATTGAGTCGTTTAAGTTATTTATATTAACCTATTTGTTTGTATTAAAGGTGGTTTATGTATATACAGGTGGTCGAATAAAAACAAGACTTATTTTTTAACGTTTTTTTTCGATTTCTTGAAAAAAATTTTTAAAAAATTGAGTCGATTTGATTGATATTTTGGGTTTATGTTGGTATTGAAGGTGTTATATACAGGTGGTTGAATAAAAATAAACCGGATTTTTTAGTATTATTTATTTTTTTCTTTATTTTGAATAAATTTTTATAAAAATAAGTCAATAAGGTTAATATTTAACCTTTATTTTGGTATTAAAGGTGTTATATACAGGTGGTTGAATAAAAACAAACCAGATTTTTTTACTATTGTTTATTTTTTTCTTTATTTTCAATAAATTTTTATAAAAACAAGTCAATTAAGTTGATATTTAATCTTTATCTTTATTTTTTTCTTTATTTTGAATAAATTTTTATAAAATTGAGTCGATTTGATTGATATTTTAGGTTTATGTTGGTATTGTAGGTATTATATACAAGTGGTTGAATAAAAACAATCCCGGATTTTTTAGTATTGTTTATTTTTTTCTTTATTTTGAATAAATTTTATAAAATTGAGTCGATTTGATTGATATTTTGGGTTTATGTTGGTATTGTAGGTGCTATATACAGGTGGTTGAATAAAAACAATCCCGGATTTTTTAGTATTGTTTATTTTTTTCTTTATTTTGAATAAATTTTTATAAAAACAAGTCAATAAGGTTGATATTTAACCTTTATGTTGGTATTGAAGGTGTTATATACAGGTGGTTGAATAAAAACAAACCGGATTTTTTACTATTGTTTATTTCTTTCTTTATTTTGAATAAATTTTTATAAAAACAAGCCAATTAAGTTGATATTTAATCTTTATGTTGGTATTGAAGATGTTATATACAGGTGGTTGAATAAAAACAAACCGGATTTTCACTATTGTTTATTTTTTTTTCTATTTATTGAATAAATTTTTATAAAAACAAGTCAATTTTTAATTTAAAGGTTGATATTTAACCTTTATGTTGGTATAGAAGGTGTTATATACAGGTGGTTGAATAAAAACAAACCGGATTTTTTACTATTGTTTATTTTTTTTCTATTTATTGAATAAATTTTTATAAAAACAAGTCAACTAGGTTGATATTTAACCTTTATTTTGGTATTGATGATCATATATACAGGTGGTTGAAGAAAAACAAGCCGGATTTTTTTACTATTGTTTATTTTTTTCTTTATTTTCAATAAATTTTTATAAAAACAAGTCAATTAAGTTGATATTTAATCTTTATGTTGGTATTGAAAATCTTATATACAGGTGGTTGAATAAAAACAAACCGGATTTTTTACTATTGTTTATTTTTTTTCTTTATTTTGAATAAATTTTTATAAAAATATGTCGATTAGGTTGATATGTAACCTTTATTTTGGTATTGAAGATCTTATATACAGGTGGGTGAATAAAAACAAACCGGATTTTTTAGTATTGTTTATTTTTTTCTTTTTGTTTTGATAGGTTAAAGAAAAATCTTGATTAAAGGAACATAAACAAGAAGATTTAATAAGGATGAAAAGGATTAATTTTTAAATTTTAACCGGTAAGTTTTGAACTTACCGCGCTTTAAAAACCTCAACGGTTTAGCCGCCTCGATCTAAATATAAACAATAAAACCGAACCCAAATAGTACAAAAAGATCAAGACAACCGTCGCCTTAGCGTAACACAACAAAATGGTATGCGTTTGTTTCAACTTCGACCTTGTCCGTAAGCGGTCGAGCGTTGCCGTAATGACGTCACGAGAGGATAATCTCGCCATTGGTGGAGGGCGTGGCCTATCTGTATGGGTCGAAGCGCACCGAAGTACAGCACGGCAGTGTAGATCAAAGTGGTTCGGTGTGCGGTACGTCGCGGATTTTACCATACCTGGAAACCGTTTTTTTCCAAGTTTCGGCAAGATTCAAACGGTGATCGAGTCGGACGACCGAGTACGATGTATTGTGCGATTATGATGGAGATCGGACCGCCGGAAGGCCGTTAAAACCGCGCCCGAAATCGGGCTATTTTAACATGCAGTGCGGCTGTGTGTTTGTAGGCAGCGCGCGGTTGCCAAGCGTCTAAGCGAGCCGGCGGCGTTGCCGCGCTGACAACGGAGCCAGTTCGAATATTGTTGCGGGGCCGTTTTAGAAGATGGGAGATACACTCCACCGCTAAAACACTACTTTTCTCTTTGATTTTATTTTTTATTTAAAGAAGAAATAAGGAGGATTAGAACTGTTAATTAATACGGTAAGTTCCCTATCTTTAAAAGATACAAGTTTATTTTAGTAAAAAAGAAATGAGTAAATGTTTTGGTGTTATAAAAAAAGAGGAGAAAATAAATAAATAAAAAGAAGTACCTTGGAGGATTTAAATGTGGAACGGTGTATAGTGGAACCACGTGGTTACCTTCTCGGGTTGTATTAGGCTAGCATGAGTGCGGGGAAGTGGGGCGTGGTTACCGAACAGCGTGACCTCCCCCCACTACCCTCTCAACCCCTCCCTCGAACCAAATTACGCCGAGGGGGTGATTTTTTAGGGCACATTAGCCGCCTCTGATCTCATCCTGTACAGAATGCGAACCCTTAACTTAAACAAATTACAACGTTGTATTCCTTTTTGAATATTAATCATTTTTGGTTTTAATTACATAATAAGTAATTAATATATTATATTAAAACATATGATATAACATGAGAAGGATTATAATTATGTAAATAATGTGACAAATTTATAATTTGATATTTTGTTAATTTTGATTGTTTCTTACAATAATACGTAAATTTTATTGTATACTTTCTCTTTGGATGGATAACATTGCGAGAAAGTATTTGTTGTTTTCTATTTTTCTTCTATTCTTTGTCTAATGGTTGAGTATTGTTTGCTTTTGAAGTATTCTTTGTGTTTCAGAGTTCTCTCAAAGTTTAAAAAGGGACTACTTTTACATTTTCATCAGTTAATTCAGTTCTGATTACTTATTCTATTTTTGTAATATTTTCCTTCCTTGAAGTAGTTTGAAGTTTGCTTTTTGATTTTATAGCATTGAAGTTGGAATTGTAATGTCTAATTAATGTCTAACTAATATCTAATTAATGTCTAACTAATGTCTAATTCTAATCGTAAATCTCATTCAATTGCTTTTTCAAATATACAGTATGTTGAATGTCGGGTATAAAGATATTTGTAAAATTCGGCAGTATATTTCCCCTTTCTTCAATTGAGAATTAATAAAGAAAACAGTCAACTGAAACTTGAAAGTTTATTGTGAGCTTGACAACCAAAATTTCGGCGCCTATGACTATAGATAGGACCATTATCAGGTTTATCGAGTATCAAAGCTGTAAGAGAAGTGTTAAATTATGGTTTGTTCAACGCACTTTATACATATACAGGGTGTCCCACATTTTAATACGCAAACTTCACCAGGACATAGTACTCATAAAAATAACACAAAAGTTTTATATAAACATGGGGTCGCAACTCTTTTGTTTTCGAGATATGGCCGTTCAAAGTTGGAAGAAAAATTTACATTTTCATTTTTATTTCAGCTATTTATAAACGCAGGAATGTGAATTTTTACAGTTATGTACTACAGCCAAGCATGTTATTTTCAAGCTTTAATTTAGCCACCTTGGCGTGCCTTAAAGGGTTGAAATTCACGATCATCACTACATTTTCAAATAGAACTTTTTAACTTGGTAAAATTTTAACATGAAAAATTATCCCTTAGAAAGCTCATTCCTTAGCGAGATTTTTTTGTCTCTTACATTTTTCGCATAAAATTAATAGTTTTCGAGAAAAAAAATAAAATCCTAGCGCGTGTCGTACCGTACCGCTTCATCCCTAACCAAAAGTTCTTTAAAAGTTGGCCATGGTTTTGGTCTGATTTCTTTGTACTGATGAACTGTACGTTGACTAAGATAGAATGCATTTAATTTAAAGTGTAATTGTTAATCTTTTTAGCTTATTATTATTGTTATCACTTATTATTCTAAAACCATAGCAAACTTTTAAAGAACATTTGGTTAGGGGTGAAGCGGTACGGTACGACACGCGCTAGGATTTTATTTTTTTTCTCGAAATCTATCAGTTTTATACGAAAAATGTAAGAGACAAAAAATCTCGCTAAGGAATGAGCTTTCTAATGCATATTTTTTTAGGTTAAAATTCTACCTAATTAAAAAGTTCTTTTGGAAAATTGGTCTGACACGCGCCAAGATTTTATTTTTTTTCTCGAAAACTATCAGTTTTATGCAAAAAATGTAAGAGACAAAAAAGTCTCGCTAAGGAATGAGCTTTCTAAGGGACATTTTTTCATGTTAAAATTTTACCGAGTTAAAAAATTCTATTGGAAAATGTAGGGGTGATCGTGAATTTCAACCCTTTCAGATACGCAGGGGTGGGTTAATTAAGGCTTGGAAATAACATACTAGGCTGTAGTACATTACTGTAAAAATTCACATTCCTGCGTTTATAAATAGCTGAAATAAAAATGGAAATGTAAATTTTTCTTCCAACTTTGAACGGCCATATCTCGAAAACAAAAGAGTTGCGACCCCATGTTTATATAAAACTTTTGTATTATTTTTATGAGAACTATGTCCTGGTGAAGTTTGCGTATTAAAATGTGGGACACCCTGTATTTTCACTATGTTTTCTTGAATAATTGCAGGAGTTGTTAAATTTCGAGTTGTTGGATGTGTTGAATAACCGAATATCTATTTAGTGAGTTTGTATTGTGTTTGGGATGTAAATCAATATCCATTGATTTACGGATATAATGTGATGGTTTTTAGGATTGACAATCGTTTGTTTGATCCTTGGTTTAAAACTGTATACGCTTTAGGGCCACTTTTACCACCTTCTGTTATTCCTACTGTTATGTTTAACTTATTGTTATGTCAAAAATCGTCTTTTACCACCATTTTTATGTTGCTGTTAGAGGTAACTGACAGTTATTTGCCACCTAACAGTAACTGTAGGTTTAGGGTTCGGTTATCGGTCTAACCTTAGGTTAACGATTGTTTCAACTTCTTTCTGCGAGGTGACGTATCGTTCGAACTGTTTATAAACGTGAAAACGTGCGTTGACAGTTGATGGTTGAAGGTTTGATTCGATGTAGTAAATATGGATGTTGAACATGTCGGTTTTAAAATTCGCCGACCGTACTCGCTTATCGCCCATTTTTAATATGCTAAAAAAAATTATGTATTTTACGTCATTTGTATTTTATGTCATTGTATTTTATGTCATGTTGTATTTTATTTTATGTCATTTGTATGCCAGGGTCAAGTGTCTTTACAAAATTCCCTTAGATATATCGGCTTAACCGATAGTTTTCTTATTCTACTGGTAAGTTGTAGCGGTAAAAACCATTTTGGAGATAACCTTATGTTATACGTTAACTGCCAGTTACGATTCCAGTCAGATTAACAGAAGGTGGTAAAAGTGGGCATTAAGAGGTAAAACAATAATTGAATCGTTTTTAGATTGATTGTTGAATTCTGAACGTATTGGCTAACTGAATATCTAATTAGTGAGTTTGTATTGTGTTTGGGATGAAAATCAACGGATATAATGTGATGGGGTTTAGGAATGACAATCAGTTGTTTGATTCTTGCTTTAACCCTTGCCACTTCGCACATTTTTGCACGTTATGACGAAAGGCTCCGTAGCGAAGCGTTATGGGTTAAAATGGTATATATTTTAACCCTTAGCGCTCCGCGCGTTTTTGTACCACTGCCTACCAGCAACTCCGGTACATTATAGTTTATACACGTATTTATTATACAATTATACACTCAATTTCTTAACATCTTAACAAATTTCCTTTCCAATGAGTCATATATGACTCTTATATCATCAGTCATATATCATCACTATATCAATATGAGTTGGATGGGGACAGGGAAGTTGTTAAGCGTAATTATGTTAAAAACATTGGGCTCCGCAGCGGAGCCTACGGAGTTACGGGACAAATGACTGATGGCTCCGTAGCGGAGCCTACGGAGCGCTAAGGGTTAAAATGTAGAGAGGTAATGGTATCGTTTTTAGATAGATTGTTGAAATTATCTTCAATAATCTAATGTTCAATTCATCTCATGTAAGTTGTAGACATGTCCCTGTCTAATTATGTCTTTTATGCAATTTAAGAAAGTCCAACTCGGTGTAAAATAGCTGAACGAGCTTGGATTAGTGCGTAAATCGAGATGTTATAGAAAACAGGAAAAAAATCGAAATTAAGGACAGAACCAACAAGTCTGTCACAATGATGCAACCGTAGACATGTATTTCGAACTTGTTAGTTCTCATCAGAATACGGTATAGCCAAGGAGCAAGGTGGAAACTCATTGGGGCAGACACAAAAATGGAACATAGTCAGAGGACCAATCACCAATTTGTTACTTCGGCTGTAACGTACTGATTCGGCTATACCGTACTGATGAGAACTAATAAGTTCGAAACATGTGTCTACGATTGCATCATTGTGGCAGTTCTGCACTTAATTTCGACTTCTTTCTTATTTTCCCACCGTCGATATTGTTCTTCATTATAGAAAACGTTACAATGAAAGTTTGTATCTTAACATGATTTCTTGTTTTCGTTTTTATCAGTTTTTATTGTGGAAAAGTGTTGAGTGTTTTTTTTTTTTGGTTTGTGTAATATTGTACATACGTAAATAAATGAATACGTTTATTGATAAATACTAACTTCATCGAAGATCAATGTGGAAATCTAAAATTAATGTGTCCATCGTGTTCGTTTTTCTAGATTAGCGTCTGTTAATTCGCCGGGAATACACCTGGAATATGAATCAGAATGAGAATGAATGTTACCATTCGTTCCTATTCTCGAGGATTTCTTGCTCATGTATGGACATGCGTTTGCAGCGAAATTAATAACAGGACGAATGGGGAAGGCACGAAGGAATCTGTTCCATCGGTTTTCGGTAAAAGTAAAAAAATCAAAGGAAAATGTCAACTACGAATGTCTGGAAACGTTCATATGTGGACGTGTTCAATAAGATGCAGTAGTTATTTAGCGTTCGTCGATACAAAACGAATTAAATACAATCGAATCGAACTATTCGCAATGAGGGAAAGCTAGCTATTCGTTCAAATATCTACGCTGTCAAGCCAAAACGGCATAAACTCCAATATGGCCATTTTTTAGTTAGTTGCACCGTTGAGTAGCATTTTTAAATCTGAATCCAACAGTTAAAGCGACATACCCGCAAACAAATTTCATTCGCTATAAAATTGGTTTAAAGTTTGCGTAAAAGCCATTTAACAAGGAGAGTGCAAGGTCTTAGGGTCATAGATTTAGTTAAAATTTTGTAGGATGTTAGATTTAGTTTCCCTTTTGAAGAAAATATATGGTTGCAGGGGCGACTACTCAATAGCTCTTTAGATATTTGCAATTGAAGATGCAATTCACTAGTTAAATTCAGGTCTGTAGCAAACGATTAAACATAATGGGTGTAGCGTAGCAGCAATAGATTGGCGTTTCTCGTCATTAGGCGCTGGGTTCGAGTTCTGAGAGAGTCTATTTTTACATATAAAGATACCATGGGTGGATATAAAATTTTGCGACACCGAAGCATTTTTTGAGTGTGCACCGCACTTTAGATTTGTCAGTTAATTGTCATTTGATCTGTCAAGACTTCAAAATTAATGCAGGAATATGACTTGGCATTATAACCTTTCTTCAAAAAGCCTGACTTAATCGGTATAAATTCGGTTAATTTTGACATTATCCGGACTTGTCCTAACGAATTAATTGCATTTGTAATTGCAAATATTTTTAAAATTATTGAATAGTGGCCCCTATAACCATATATTTTCATCAACAGAGAAATTAAATCTACGATTCTACGAAATTTGAACTAAATCCACGACCCCAAGACCTTGCACTCTCCTTGTAAGATTCATTATGTCAATCATTTTTTGCGTTTTCTGAAAAATTAGGTTAATGGCGTTTATGCCGTTTTGGCTTGGCACCGTCGATATATCGCGCCACCCCGAAGAAATCTTTGCGAACGGGTAGCAATAGTGAGAACGAATGCGAACGGCTGCGAACGAATGGTAACTTTCGCCAAGTGTATTCCCGGCTTTACAGAGGTTAAATATTATTCATATGTTCGACGCAATGCTCAACAATGTGCGTCGAAAATTTCCATTTTTTGGCTTTTGTGAAAGAATGGATTCATTCAACAGTGCTTAGTATTACATTAAAGATTGTATAAGTACAAAAGATCTAAAATAATTCATTGTATTAGATTCAAAAATGATTAAAGAAATTTATAAAATGTTTTACTTATTAAAATGTTTTTCTTTTTTCAACACACTATCATTTCCTCCATTACATTCTTGGTGTCTTTCTTCTTCCTAGCATCATGTTTTCCACTCGAATAAGGTGATCATTCCATTTCGATTACATCTTCTTTTAGAACATGTTCGATAAGAAAGAACCTCTAGAACTTTTTTTAAGTTCTAGAATCTCATTTCTTCGAGCTTGATTTATCCCGATTTTCAAATTATCCAAATCAGACTTGCTGTTACTTTAGTAAATTAAAGTTCATTCATCAAAAATATAAACATGAACAAACATTTATTCGTGTTCGTTATAGCTTGTTACGGATTCTCATAAAACCTCGCTTTAAGCCCGGTTCACATTATTTCAGTAGTATTCCAGTACAGTGATCGAAACCAGTGTTGGAATGCTACTGGAATAATGTGAACCATTACTGGAACAAACTGGAATGCACTCATTCCAGTGAGCAATTCAGTCTACTTTTTCAATCCAGCTCGCCCATTCCAGCACCACTGGAATAGTGTAGACAGCTAATCCAGTGCTGGAATCCATGCGTGAACATGTATACGATCCAGTCTAACACTGGACTGGGTTGACTAACTGGATTACTAGACTGGAATAATGTGAACGATATGATCCAGCCTAGCACTGGACTGGATTGACTAGATTGGATTACTAGATTACTGGATTACTGGACTGGAATAATGTAAACTGGGCTTTAAGTCCACAACATCCCGAAAATGTTGTGTGCATTTGACTTATTGATCGTTTGACAGTGACGAACATTTATAAAGCAGCAGAACACTTATTTCCGTAAATACTAAACAACCATAAACATGACTTCTCTTTGATGTACTGACTCCGGTTCGATTTTTTCAAACACGAATTAACAAACTTTCCTCATTAGTTAACAAATACACGACGACTATTGATAATGAATACTCGTCATTTCTTATTTATTTTTGTGTTATCTGTTCGCTGTTTTGTTATATGTTTGTCTTTATGGTGAATACACTCTTTTATAATCATGTTATGCGTATTATTTAGAATTTTTTCATTAGGATTTTCAATTATACAGATTGTCAGTAGGATTTGAAGGATTTGATAATTAGTAAAATCGACATTTTCTATTGTAATTTTCACTGATATTTCATTTCTATTGAATGAAGATTAGATCTACCATTGACGCTAAATCTAACACTAGACTTAGAACTAGGAACCTTCGAGTTTAGCCTTGTGTCTTTTTGAAAAAATGTTTAACGTTTCAGATGCTATGTTGCAACCTTCTTCCAAAACGAGTTCAAAGTGATTCTTTCTTATTTTTGATCTGTATCTATCTAAATTTTTTAAATCTTCTTTTTTATTTAAATGAAATATTTAGATTATACAGATCTGGAAATTTCATTTGAGGACATAGGGAAATAATGCGTGCAACAGTGACGCATATAGGAAGTACATTAGATAAACAAAGACCGATATAACTGTTTAACCACGCCTTTTTCGATCCGACCCTAGTCGCCCAACCAACCACCTTCTTCCCACAAACTGTCAAACTGTCAGTTCGTTGCGTGGTTAAACAGTTATATCGCTCTTTGTTTATCTAATCTACTTCCTATATGCGTCGCTGTCGCACGCATTATTTTCCTATTTCCTCAAATGAAATTTCCAGATCTGTATATTAAATGTAGCTATATCGAGTTTTGTATGAAATTAAACCATTTTAAATCCTCCATCGCATTAAAAAAAATCACCTTTTATGTATTTCTTTTTTAATTCAGCACACAATGAAAAAACCACGGGGAATCATGTTAAAGGAACTAAACCCTTTACTCACGTGTCCTCTATGTTCCGGATATTTGGTCGACGCGACAAAACTCTTGGATTGTATGCACACTTGTAAGTAACTTATTAACTAATTTGTAAATTATCTAATTTTGTAAATTATTTAAATAGTTTGTCGAAGTTGCATCGTAAAACATTTCGAAAACAGCAAGTTTTGTCCTGTAAAAGACTGTTTGCAACCGTACAAAGACAAAAGGCCCGATATGACGCTTCAAACTCTCGTTTACAAAATCGTTCCCGGTTTGTATTCGAAAGAGATTCAACGTAGGGATGATTTTTATAGAAGTACGGACGCAAGGGCGAGTAGTTCTTGTAGCGATGATAGTTTATTCGGGGAGAATAATCACGAACAAGAAGAATGGGTAATTTTATTATAAAAAAAGTCTTTTTTTAATAATGATAGTTTTGATGGGATTTTAGATTCACAATTTGGGACAAGAAAACCAATTTTTAAGCCCGGACGATTCGGTTTCGTTATCTTTGGAGTATTATCAAAAGGAATTGGATAATACTCCGGTTGAAAACGGGGTTAAAACTTGTCAACAAGTACAAAATCAAGTTAATAAAATTAACTCGAAATGCGACAGGAGGTATCTTCAGTGTCCCGCTGCCGTTCAAATGACGCATTTACAGAAGTTTATAAGGATGAAATTTGGATTAAAAGATGATCACAAGGTAAGTTATTACTTTATGATTTTAAAAAATCGAGATTTAAAATGTTAAATTTGATAATAAAGTGGTTTAAGAACAAAGTTTAGAAATTAAAAAAAAATGTTCGTTTACTTTTGTCAAATACTGTACAGTACACACATTGTACGCGCGCGATTCGTTCTAACGGCGCGCGACAATGAATCCGGTCGGCCTTGAAAGCCTTATCAGCGAAATTTGCGCGAGTTACGACTTTTAAAACCTTCTCAAACCTCGATTTATTCCTCTTTTTATTTTTACTTTTTTTAAATTGAAGTCATAACTCATTTTTTAATTTAAAGGTGGATATAATCCATAGCGGGGAGGTGTTGCCGACCTTTTTCACCCTGATGGACGTGGCGTACACCTTCAAGTGGAACAGGGTAAGTCCGGTTACATTCTTTTTTGTCGCCGCGTAAAGTAAACGTTAAAAAGCTACGCGATAAGGACGCGGATGACGCGGACAATGGCGTCTACGACGACGACGACGTCGCCGACGTCGTTTAGCGGTAACCGACGGGTTGTTGAACTTATTTTGTCTGCGCGTTGTCGGCGACGACGACGACGACGACGGGTGAGTTGCGAGAGAGACGCGGGTTCGCCGCGCGAAACTCTACGTCCGTGAAGGCTGAGAAACTTAAATGAAATCGCGGGGCTATTTTTAAATCGTTTCGAAGTCGATTCGGAATATTTAGTCGAAAGAAATTCGTTTAATGGAAATTTTTGATATAACTTTTGGGAGTTTGTTTTTAATGAATTTTCGAAATTATCTCTTTTTAACTCTTTAAAACTAATTTTAACTCTTTGACTGCTTTTAAGACTTTGACTCTTTTATTTGTCTTATATAAAATAGAATTTGATAAATTTTAAAGTACAAAACTGACTTAAAAAAAGATTAATTTTTTAAATCAGTAATTTATTAAAAGGATTTTTTAATAAATCTGTAAGTATAAAATTTAAACAAGTCGAAATACATCTGACTTATCTCAAGTTATTTGTAAAATATCAAAATTGATACTTGTTTGATGTGATATTTATTAAGAATTTATAAAATTCATTTAAGGTTTATCTTCTTTTAAGGATTCTTCTTTAATCTAGTGTAAAATTATTCGAAACAATTATTTGAACTCAAATTCAATTGAGTTACTTAAAAACTTTGGTAGGATATCAAAACCCTAATTTTAATGTTAGATGACTAAATTATCGAAAATTTTATTCGAAATTTTTATTTTAATTCGAAATTTTTAGTCGAATTTTTGAACGAATCTGTTTAATATTACTTGAAACAAACCCAAATACAAATTACTTTAAAACCGAAGAAGATATCAAAGTTGAATACAATTTTGAAGATGGATTATTAAATTATCAACTTTTAAAAGTAAGAATTGATAATTTTTGGTTGAATTTGTGAACGAATTTAAAGCAAAAATGTCCACGGTTTAAAATTTCTTGAAACGAACCTAAGCACGTTTAAATGATCTCAAACCATAAATAAAATATCAAAGTTTTTAATTTTAAGGTTAGATTATTGAGTTATCGACCTTTAAAATCAAAAATTGACACTTTTTGAACGAATTTTCGAATGAATTACTCGAATTTTTAAACGAATCGGTTTTAAATTATTTGAAACGAACCTAAATACCATTAAATCATTTCAAACCATAGATTAAATATCGATGTTTTCACTTTTAAAGTTAGATTGTTAAATTATCGATCTTTAAAATCAAGAATTGACACTTTTCAAACGAATTTTCGAACGAATTACACGAATTTTTAAACGAATCTGTTTAAAATTACTTGATACGAACCAAAACATGTTTAGATTATCTCAAACTATAAATAAAATAACAAAATTTTCTGTTTTAAGGTTGGATTATTAAATTATCGACTTTTAACATTAAAATTGACACTTTTCAAACGAATTTTCGAACAAATTACATGAATTTTTAAACGAACCGATCGAATTTTTAAACGAATCGGTTTAAAATTTCTTGAAACGAACCCAAACACTTCGAAATTATCTCAAACCATAAACAAAATATCGAAGATTTCAATTTTGAAGTTAGATTATTGAATTATCGACCTTTAAAATCAAAAATTGGCACTTTTCAAACGAATTTTTGAACGAATTACACGAATTTTTAAACGAATCGGTCTAAAAATTACTTAAAACGAATTCAAACGTCTAAATTATCTCAAAACATCACTAAAATATCAAAGTTTTCAATTTTAAGGTTGGATTACTAAATTATCGACTTTTAACATCAAAATTGTCAGTTTTCAAACGAATTTTCGACCGAATTACTCGAATTTTTAAACGAATCAATCGAATTTTTAAACAAATCAATCGAATTTTTAAACGAATTAGTCTACAATCACTTGAAGCGAACCTAAACATGTTTAAATGATCTCAAACCATAAATAAAATATCAAAGTTTTCAATTTTACGGTTAGATTATTGAATTATCAACTTTTAAAATCAAAATTGACACTTTTCAAACGAATTTTTTTTTCAAAATTCGAATAATTTTTAAACGAATCAAGCGAATTTTTGAACGAATTATACGAATTTTTGAACGAATCTGTTTAATATTATTTGAAGCGAACCCAAATACAAATTACTTTAAAACCAAAGAAGATATCAAAGTTGAATGCAATTTTGAAGATGGATTATCAACTTTTAAAAGTAAAAATTGATAGTTTTTGGTTGAATTTTTGAACGAATTTAAAGCAAAAATGTCCACTTTTTACTCGAATTTTTGAACGAATCTGTTTAATAATATTCGAAACGAACCCAAATACAAATTACTTTAAAACCAAAGAAGATATCAAAGTTGAATACAATTTTGAAGATGGATTATTAAATTATCAACTTTTAAAAGTAAAAATTGATAGTTTTTGGTTGAATTTTTGAACGAATTTAAAGCAAAAATGTCCACTTTTTAGTCGAATTTTTGAACGAATCTGTTTAATATTATTTGAAATCAACCCAAACACAAATTACTTTAAAACCAAAGAAGATATCAAAGTTGAATACAATTTTGAAGATGGATTATTAAATTATCAACTTTTAAAAGTAAAAATTGATAGTTTTGGTTGAATTTTTGAACGAATTTAAAGCAAAAATGTCCACTTTTTAGTCGAATTTTTGAACGAATCTGTTTAATATTATTTGAAATGAACCCAAATACAAATTACTATAAAACCAAAGAAGATATCAAAGTTGAATACAATTTTGAAGATGGATTATTAAATTATCAACTTTTAAAAGTAAAAATTGATAGTTTTTGGTTGAATTTTCGAACGAATTTAAAGTAAAAATGTTCACTTTTTAATCGAATTTTTGAACGAATCTGTTTAATAATATTCGAAACGAACCCAAATACAAATTACTTTAAAACTAAAGTAGATACCAAAGTTGAATACAATTTTGAAGATGGATTATTAAATTATCAACTTTTAAAAGTAAAAATTGATAATTTTTGGTTAAATTTTTGAACGAATTTAAAACAAAAATGTCCACTTTTTAGTCGAATTTTTGAACGAATCTGTTTAATATTATTTTAAATGAACACAAATACAAATTACTTAAAAATCAAAGAAGATATCAAAGTTGAATACAATTTTGAAGTTGGATTATTAAATTTTAAAATCAACTTTTAAAAGTAAAAATTGATAGTTTTTGGTTGAATTTTTGAACGAATATTGAATTTATTTACCGAATATTCGGTTGTCTATGTAGCTGTTGTAAGTTTTAATAAATTCGAAGAATATATTAAATGTGCATACAAATGATAAGCTATTCGGAGAATAGCTTATTTTAATAAGCTATTTTAGAATAGCACTTTTGCTAGTTTACTCATTTTTGGGTATTTCAAGCTATGTTATTTCCACTAAATAAATGGAACTTGCTCTTTCATTAGTAATTCCTCAGACAAGTAACCGTCCAGTTAAATTGCTACTCTATTTCTAAGACTGCAGTCATTAACAGCCTTACTAGATGTGGCTATGGCTTTATAGCGGTCCCAAAACGAAAAATGACTTCGATTCAAGTTTTTACTTCTTATCATTTCTCTTCCAAGTCTTTTCCAAGTGTTTCAAAAAAATAGTATGCCTTCTAACGGATATGTTTTCACAGAGAAAAAGTTTAAGCGATATCGGGGATTTAACAACGTTGACATAAAATAATTTTTTTCCCTCTCTATTTTTTTTAATCTTATTTTCACTCCATTCAACAAAAACCAAATATTCGGCCGAATATTTGGTTCAAATTTAGCCGAATTTTTGATGTTCGGTTATTCGGTTGAATTACTATTCGTCACATCACTAATGAAAACTAAAGAGGATATCAAAGATTAATACAATTTGAAGGTTGAATTATTAAATTATCAACCTTTCAAATCAAAAATTGACACTTTTCAAATGAATATTTTTGAATAAATTACTCGAATTTTTTAAACAAATTACTCGAATTTTTAAACAAATTACTCGAATTTTTAAACGAATTACTCGAATTTTTAAACGAATCAATTGAGTTTTTATACAAATCAATCTAAAAATGACTTAAAACGAACCCAAACATGTTTAAATTTTCTCAAATCAGAAATAAAATATCAAAGTTTTCAATTTTAAGGTTAGATTATTGAATTATCGACCTTTAAAATAAAAAATTGACACTTTTCAAACGAATTTTTGAACGAATTACATGAATTTTTAAAAGAATCGATCGAATTTTTAAACAAATCGGTCTAAAACTACTTGAAACGAACCTAAACACCTCTAAGTTATCTCAAACTATAAATAAAATATCAAAGTTTTCAAGTTTAAGGTTAGATTATTGAATTATCGGCCTTTAAAATCAAAAATTCACACTTTTCAAACGAATGACTCGAATTTTTAAACGAATCCATAGAATTTTTAAACGAATTAATCGAATTTTTAAACGAATCGGTTTAAAATTTCTTGAAACGAACCTAAACACGTTTAAATTTTCTCAAGTCATCAATAAAATATCAAAGTTTTCAATTTTAAGGTTAGATTATTGAATTATCGACCTTTAAAATCAAAAATAGGCACTTTTTGAACGAATTTTCGAACGAATTACTCGAATTTTTAAACGAATCTGTTTAAAATTACTTGAAACGAACCTAAACATGGCTAAATTATCTCAATTCATAAAGAAAATATCAAAATTTTCAGTTTTAAAGTTGGATTATTAAATTATTGACTTCTAACATCAAAATTCATACTTTTCAAACGAATTTTTTGACGAATTACTGGAGTTTTTAAACGAATCAATCGAATTTTTAAACGAATCGGTTTTGAATTACTTAAAACAAACCCAAATATGTTTAAATTATCTCAAACTATAAATAAAATAACAAAATTTTCTGTTTTAAGGTTGGATTATTAAATTATCGACTTTTAAATTAAAAAATTGACATTTTTCAAACGAATTTTCGAACGAATTACATGAATTTTTAAACGAATCAATCGAATTTTTAAACGAATCGGTTTAAAATTTCTTGAAACGAACCTAAGCACGTTTAAATGATCTCAAACCATAAATAGAATATCAAAGTTTTTAATTTTAAGGTTAGATTATTGAATTATCGACCTTTAAAATCAAAAATTGACAGTTTTTGAACGAATTTTTGAATGAATTACTCGAATTTTTAAACAAATCGGTTTTAAATTATTTGAAACGAACCTAAATACCATTAAATCATTTCAAACCATAGATTAAAGATCTATGTTTTCAATTTTAAGGTTAGATTGTTAAATTATCCATCTTTAAAATCAAAAATTGACACTTTTCAAACGAATTTTCGAACGAATTACTCGAGTTTTTAAACGAATCCATCGAATTTTTAAACGAATCGGTTTAAAATATCTTGAAATGAACTCAAACACGTTTAAATTATCTCAAACCATCAATAAAATATCGAAGATTTCAATTTTGAAGTCAGATTATTGAATTATCGACCTTTAAAATTAAAAGTTGACACTTTTCAAACGAATTTTTGAACGAATTACACGAATTTTTAAACGAATCGGTCCAAAAATTACTTAAAATGAACCCAAACGTCTAAATTATCTCAAATCATCAATAAAATATTAAAGTTTTCAATTTTAAAGTTGGATTATTAAATTATCGACCTTTAAGTACAAAAATTGGCATTTTTCAAACGAATTTTTTGACGAATTATTCAAATTTTTAAACGAATCAAGCGAATTTTTAAACAAATCAATCGAATTTTTAAACGAATTAGTCTACAATCACCTGAAACGAACCTAAACATGTTTAAATTATCTCAAACCATAAATAAAATATCAAAGTTTTCAATTTTAAGGTTGGATTATTAAATTATCGACTTTTAAAATCAAAATGGACACTTTTCAAATGAATTTTTTGACGAGTTATTCGAATTTTTAAACGAATCAAGCGAATTTTTAAACGAATTAGTCTACAATCACTTGAAACGAACCTAAACATGTTTAAATGATCTCAAACCATAAATAAAATATCAAAGTTTTCAATTTTAAGGTTGGATTATTAAATTATCGACTTTTAAAGTCAAAACTGACACTTTTCAAACGAATTACTCAAATTTTTAAACGAATTAAGCGAATTTTTAAACGAATCAAGCGAATTTTTAAACGAATCAAGCGAATTTTTAAACGAATCAAGCGAATTTTTAAACGTATCGATATAAAATTATTTGAAGCGAACCTAAATACGACTAATTGTAAGTTATCTCAAATTTTAAATAAAATATCAAAGTTGATGCCATTTTAAGGTTAGATTAGTATATTATCGACCTTTAAAGTAAAAAAATCGCACGTTTTAAAAAGATTTTTGAATAAATCGGCCTAAAATTATAAAAAATGAGTCTCAAACTGGGTGTATTTTTTACAAAATTTGGTTTTAAACATTAAATTAAGTATTATTTTAGAAAAACTTTTGGTATAAAATCTATTTAAACTCAGGCAAAACCACTTCGCTTCTTCTATCGGATCTTCTCACACGTAAAAATCAAACCGATTCGGATAATCAACACGACTTCATCAGCCGGAGAAAAACACCATCAAATCGTCTCAATTTCCTCGAAAGATGAAACGAAAGAAATGACTTCGGTAAAAGACGCGAAAGATGTTAAAGATTCCCGCTTGGTTTTGAGTAGTTTAGAAGAAGAGCAAAGAAATAAAGATAAAGAACGGTTAATGAACGAGTTAAAACTACAAGTGAGGAAACGGGTCGATCATCAAACTCCGGAAGGGGATATTTTTCGTTACGGGGAGGATAACAAAGAGAAATTTGCCGAAAGTCGAGATAGAGAATGGGAATTGTTGAAGAATCCGGAAGAAGAGTATAAAATAAGTAAGAAGAGGAAGAAGAATAAGCACTCGAAAGACGAACATAAGAAACGAAAGTTGCACGCGGAAATTACAAGCGAGGAAAGGTTGAAATTAAAGGTTAAATTAACGCCGCATAATGGACATAAGCATAAGCATCATAAAAGTGTTGGGTTTGATTTAAAAAATGATTTAAAAAATGATTCAAAAAATGATTCAAAAAATGATTTAAAAAATGATTCAAAAAATGATTCAAAAAATGATTTAAAAAATGATTCAAAAAATGATCAAAAATATGATCTAAAAAATGACCCAAAATATGATTCAAAAAATGATCCAAAAAATGATTCAAAAAATTACCCAAAAAATGATTCAAAAAATTACCCAAAAAATGACCCAAATTATGATCCAAAAAGTAATTTTAAAAATGATTTAAAAAATGATCCAAAAAATAGTCCTAAAAATAGTTCAAAAAATGATTTGAGTGATTTAAAAAATGATTTTAATGTTTTAAAAAATGATTTTAAAGGTGATTTGAAAAGTAATTTAAAAAGTAATTTAAAAGGTAATTCAAAAAATGAGTTAAAAAATGATGGAAAAAGTGAATTTAAACCGGAAATAAAAACCGAGTCAAAATCGGAATTAAAAAGTGAGTCTAAAAGTGAATTAAGAATCGATTCGAACGATCAGTCGGTTAGTTCTAAGGAAAAAGTGAATCAATTAAGACAGGTTAGACATAAAAGTATAAGTAGCGAGGAAAAATCGGTTAAGTTTTTTGAAAAAAAAGTCGAGGCGCATCAGATTGTTGGCGGGGAAGTTAATAAAATGATGCAAAAGAAAAATATTCAATATCCACCGGGTTTTACGGTTAGTAGAGTCGATCAACAAGGTGGGATTAAAAGGAAATTCGATGAGTTACAAAACGAGTCGAAAAAACCAAGTTTGGAAATTACGTTAATCACCCCAAATCAAAATAACGCTAAGGGTAGTTTTAGCAATCGCGAGGGGATAAAAAGACCACCTCCTGCGACGATTCCGTTACAAAAAATTAAAAATTCGATTAGTTTTTCATCCGGGGTTAGTATTATACCGAAAATTCCGGAAAAAAAGTCCGAATTTGAAAATAAATCGGAAAATTTTCAAAGCAAATCCGAACATTTTCAAAATAAATCTGAAAAATTTCAAAATAAATCTGAAAAATTTCAAAATAAATATTGTAAATTTGATAATAAGTCGGAAAAGTTTAATAAAACGGAAAAATTTAATAAATCCGAAAATTTTGATAATAAATCAGAACATTTCCAAAATAAATCTGAAAATTTTCAAAATAGATCGGAAAATTTTCAAAATAAATCGGAAAAATTTCAAAATAAATCGGAAAAATTTCAAAATAAATCGGAAAAATTTCAAAATAAATCTGAAAAATTAGATACCGTACCATTAGACTTATCAAAACCCCACAATAACGGTTTTAAATCATCCCCAACGTCAACTACAGCGGCTAATTTATCAAATTTACAAATGTTATCGAAAGTTGCGAGCGAGCACGCTCAAACCATCAATAAATCCCATCAAATCAATAAAAGTACGAACGCGAGTAAACCTCAAAAACCTCAAATACCCAACTTGCAAAGTATTAAATTGCCGTTTAATCACCCGGAGACGAAAAAATCGATGCCCAAGTTAAACGAGATTAATAAAAGCGACTTTTTACAGAATCGCATGTTGAATAATTCGAGGATTAATCGACCGAATCAGAATCAATGTATTAGGAATATTCCCAATCCGAGTTTGTTGGTGAGACAACAAAATCAAAATCGATTGAATTGTCTTATGCAACAAGCTAATAGTGGGAGTAATAATAAGAATGGTAATAATAATAATAATGGTAACACTAATAATGGTAACACCAATAATGGTAACACCAATAATGGTAACACCAATAACAACATCAATAATAACACTAATAATAACACTAATAATAACACTAATAATAACACCAATAATAACACCAATAATAACACCAATAATAACGCCAATAATAACACCAATAATGGTGGTAATAATGGAGGTAATAATCAAGGATGTAATAATGGGAATAATTTGGGTAATAATATTGGAAATAATGGGGGTGGTAATAACGGGAGTAATAATAATATGAGTAGTAACGAAAGTAACAATAGTAAAAATAAAAATTCAAATACTATTAATAACACAACAAAACAAAATTCAAATTTAACAAACTTGGCAAATAATAAATCTTCAAATTTGATAAATTCCGATTTAAAAGTTCAACTTACTCAGATAAATATGAATTGTAAAATTAACACTTCTAATTCGAATTTGAAAAGTCAAAATTTAAGTGTTAAAGAAGCGGGTAATTCAACATTGACGAACTCTAATTTAAACGTGGATAAAAATCCGGGTAAAAAAGAATCGGAATCGTCGCAAAAAGTAAGTCAGAGTCAGCAACAAAAGCAGGTGTCACAACAGCAACAAAAAGTATTACAACAAAATCAATTGCAACAAAGTCAAAGTCAAAATCAGCTACAACAGAATCAACAAAACTCGCATCAATCTAATAGCGCTTCGACTTTGGTTAGTAATAGTAAGCAAAGTAATAATAGTTCGAAGGGTGTTAATAATAATTCGAATGTAAATGAAAAATCTGAGACTTAAATGGTATAGTAATTATAAAAAAATTAAGGTTAGAAAAAAAAAAACGTATATTGAACGTGTTAATTTATTTGTGTTAGTTATCTAAGATGACTTGTATTATCTAAAAAATTTAAATCTAAGGGAAAAAGATTATTATTATTACTTTAATTTTCGATATTTTTTTTTTATAAATTTTAATTTTAACGACTGTGTGAATGAGTTTTTAACAGATGAGATTTTTTTATATATTTTTAATATTCTGGATGTTCTATAATATGTTTAGTAAAGAGAGAAAAAATGCATTTGAAGTGGCAATTTGGCTATTTGATTTGAGGTTTAAAAAATCAGATGAAACGTGAAAAAGTTAACGTTTTATTTTATAAAACTAACATCAGAAATTTGAACGATTAATTAACCGCTTGGTTTTCATGAAATATGTTCATAAAGTTTTAGATATTACCCATTCGGGTTCAATACTTTCTGCCATTTTTCTAGTAGTACCATGAATCATACTACTCATGGTAGACACTCATAAAATTTTTGGTCTTGGCAAAAAAACTGATCGAGATGGTTTTTTACCTCTTCATTTGAAATGAAAATTTTACCATCTAAAAAGTTTTATGGTAACTGGAATAAATAACAGTCCGAAATTGTACCCCATTCAAGCTATAAACGCTTTTGGTGAGTGATCAAATTTATATGTGGATGAGACACTACACCTTTTCTGTTTTGATTAATTCTGGTTTTTTCTTTTGAAGAGTATCATTCAGTTTGTATAACTGATGACAGTAGATTTCCGAATTTATTGTTGTATAAGTAAAATGGGTCTCATTGTTACTTAACCCTCCGTGTGTCATTGGGTCTAAATTTCCGTTTTTCTGACTTTTCAGACGATTGTTTCATTTTTATTGACAACAGTTTTAAACTTTTGAATTTGGTAACTGCTCGGCCATGTAGTAGACGCTTCAATAAGTAACTCAAAATTTTTCTAGAATTTTTGAAAGCCTAGAAAACCTTGAAAACATGCCTGTTCCCTAAAAGACCCAGTATACACACCGTGTCTCAAAAAATACAGTATACACACGCCGGGTTAATAACATCTTACATATAATTAAGTGATGGCTCTTACATTGGAGCAATTCGATATCGCCTCTGAATTTAGCGATTCAGAGAACGAAGAGACGTTTGCTTTATGTCTATGTAAAATATCATCAAGTGGCGATATCGCTTACTATTGGTTGCTAGTTGATGGTTACCTCAGTGTAATGGTGGGTTTAGGATATCAAATTTAACCGTAACCTTAGCTGTAATAATCATCAAATTTATCTTAACTCCTAGACATTTCCTAAACGCTTCTATTGAAACAAAATAGTTGAACTTTTTTTTTAATTCTGGAGTTATTACTACGGTTATGATTACAGCCTTTTAGTTTAACATCCTAATTCCATCATAAGACGTGCCTAAAAGTTCAAAAAAAAAATTCATTAAAATCCCACCAAACGAACAGCTTCACCTTTTTTGATGGTGTTCCTTCTGAACTTTGTAAAACAGTTTTTGATAATTTGCTAATATTTGATAATATAATTTGATAATATTTCCCATCCTAACGTAAAAATTCAAAAATTAATTAATGCAAGATACTTTTGGCTTCGCATCAATACAGATATTTTTCTTTGGACAAAGTGCAAAGTGCATTTTATGCAAAAATCGTGTATAAAATGTCAGTCTTCTAAAATAAATAAACATATAAGATCTCCCATTGAAAAAATAGATATTCCAAAAGGTCGTTTTGAATATATACACATAGATCTTATTGGTCCTTTGCTTCCTTCTGCTGGTTCTACATTTATTTTAAATGTTATTGAAAAATGTAATAGATGGACAGAAGTGCTTTCGCTTTCGTCAATTTCGGCACCAACGTTAGCTAAAACTCTGTTTAAGCATTACTTTTCACGTTTTGGACTCATGAATACATATATTCTTCTTTTTCTACAGTTCTTATTGTCTTTTTAGACTTCAGATTGGCTTTTCAGGCTTTAGATTGCCTTTTCAGGCTTGAGATTTTTCAGATATTACACTTTTTACAGTTCAGATCGTCTTTTTAGACTTCAGATTAACTTTTCGGAATTTAGATTGGCTCTTCAGGTTTTAAATTTTTCAGATGTTACACTTTTTAGATTTCAGATTATCTTTTTAGACTTCAGATTGACTTTTCAGACTTTAGATTGACTTTTCAGAGTTCAAATTTATCAGATGACAAATTTTTCAGAGTTCAGATCGCCTTTCCGTACTTCAGATTGACTTTTCAGTCTGCAAATTGACTTTTCAGGCTTCAGATTGGCTTTTCAGGCTTTAGATTCTTCAGATATTACACTTTTTAGAGTTCAGATCGTCTTTTTAGACTTCAGATCGTCTTTTTAGACTTCAGATTGACTTTTCAGGCTTCAGATTAACTTTTTAGGTTTTAGATTGGCTTTTCAGGCTTTAGATTTGCTTTTGAGGCTTTAGATTTTTCGGATATTACACTTTTTAAACTTCAGATTGACTTTTCAGAGTTCAGATCTTTCAGATGGCAAATTTTTCAGAGTTCAGATCGCCTTTCCCAGGCTATGTTACCTCTGTATAGAAATTCGTTGACAATAAATTTAGTCCAACCCGCATCACTGAAAGCGCTGATGGTGGAAAATAACAGCTTCTTTACCGGCCAAAATGAAACGCACTGACAATGAGATGTCCAACATAGTATCTGACTTCTAGATATGTCAAATACGCGAGTGAACGAAGTATCGTAATAGTATTGAAATTCTTGAAAAAAATGTTAACATCGTATTTAGTGTTGCAATTTGTGTTCATTAGTATCCATTGACTAGAATATTGTCACGTATGTCCAAAAATACGTCCAAGGATGAAAGGCTCTGATGGGAACTACGCGAATCTTTGATTTCAGTAGCATCGCGAGATGTGGGAACCATAGATTTGCTGAAGATGCCAGGTTTCTTTTTGTGTGCTTATTCAAAATATTATTTTGTTGTTAAAAATTGTTTTGTTATTAACCACTGCTGGAATAAGATCGACGAGAATAAAGTTGTGTTAGCAGTTATACTGAAGAGTGTCCTTGAGTTATTCTCTAAACCCTTTTGTATTTTTTAAGCTGTGTATGATGAAATTGAACAAAAACAAACAGGTACAAGCAAAATTTGTTTTTGTTTAATTTTATCATGCATGGTTTTGTAACAAATAGGAGTAATATTTTATTTTAAAGATTTTAAAAATTCCCGTGCTTGCTCATTAGCGCCAAATGCGGTGCGGGTTGAACCAAAAACATTGTCAAAATTAAAAGTCGGGAGTTGCCTATCTATATTAGTATATTATATTTAATCTATGGCCTTTCCATGCTTCAGATTGACTTTTCAGCTTGTAAATTGACTTTTTAGGCTTCAGATTGGCTTTTCAGGCTTTAGATTTTTCAGATATTACACTTTTTAGGGTTCAGATCGTCTTTTTAGACTTCAGATTGACTTTTCAGACTTCAGATTGGCTTTTTAGGCTTTAGATTTTTCAGATGTTACACTTTTTAAAGTTCAGATCATCTTCTTTGACTTCAGATTGACTTTTCAGGTTTGAGATTTTTCAGATGGCAGACTTTTCAGAGTTCAGATCGCCTTTCCGCGACTCAAAAAAATGGTAAATTAAGATTTACTAATAAAAGCTATGGAAAAGACGGCTTCCACAAACTATATTAATTGCCTTAACCCGTTTAGATAAAGAGAATATTTCTGATCTATTTCTTTAATTAAGTCAGCGATTAGTTCAAAAATTGAATTAATCTTAACTCAAACTACTAAATTCTGTTGAAATAAAGATAAATTAAACCTTGATTTACAAATTGCACGAGTAATTAGTATTATTTTTTTTTTAGAACATCCAGTATAATAAAGATAAAAAATAAAAATAAAACACAAAATAAAAATATAGTCGCTTTTAAAAAACATTTACAAAGTATAGAACGAGTGCCAATCTTATAAAAAACAAGAAAAACATACCTAACCTAAAAAAAGACTTACTTAAAGTACTTTTTATCCTAATCCTACCATAAATTTAAAAATGGGCATTACGTTTGATTTTTAATTTACCTACATAATAAACTACTAATTTTATTAGTTACTACTATTATTAATTAATTAATTAATTATTATTATTATTAATTTACAAATTTTACAAGATTGTTTCTCGCGTTGTAATTACGTTTTTAATTTTTTTTTTTTATTTTAAATATATGTACAAATTATATTAGCACTTTTTAATGGGGATTTCACCACTGTCAAAGAATTAATTAATTGTTATTATTATAATTATTATTATTATAATTATTATTATTAATTATTGCAATTATTATTAATTATTATTATTCATTGTTAAAAAAACCGCAATATTTTACTTTTAAAACTTAAACCGATTTAAAGCCCTTTAAAAAAACCTTTAAAACGAGTCCAAACACTAATTATCTTTAATAATTTATGAAATATAAAGATTTAAATCGTGTTTGGAAACTTTATGTTTTTTTTTTTAATATTTTCGTTTAAAATAAACGAAAAATGCGTTAAAATTATGATCCTCACAACAGTACCTTATGTTTTGCTTATTATATTTTTTAATTTTTTTTTTTTTAATTAAATGTAAAAAAGATGTAAATATATTTTTATCGTGTAAGATGTGCAACCGCGTGAAAAAGTTTTTAGCTTAATTTTAAGCTTTTTTAAAGACGTTTTGGTTTTTTAAACACTTTAAATTAAAAAAAAATTAAATTAATTATCTAAAATGATAAAGTAAGGATTAATGATAATACTTGTGTGTATGTATCTGCGTAATAATAATATTAATAATCTTATTAATCCGTTTTAATAATTTACTGTGTACTGTATATGTAATATATCTATTATAAATATGTATGTATAAAAAAATTGATGAAAAATTGATATAAGGAATATAGTATGTATAAAAAGTGTCGATAAATATTGGGTTTTTTTTCGTCATCTTCTCAATTTCCATTTTTTCCAATAGTGATTTTAAATTTATTCCTATGACCTTCAAATATTCCCAAAGATTTCCATTTGTTAATTTCCAATAAGTTTTTTTGTTTCTATCGATCTTAAAATATTCCCAAGGATTTAAAATTCGCTAGATTTCCAACGATTTTGAATCTTTTAGATGTCCATCGATCTTAAAATATTTAAAAAGGATTTTGAATCCTTTAGACTTCCAACGACCTTAAAATATTCCCAAAATTTTCCAGTTCTCGATTTTCAACGATCTTAAAATACTCCCAAGGATTTCAAATTCGTTAGATTTACAACGATTTAGAATCCTTTGGATTTCCATCGACCTTAAAATATTTAGAAGGATTTTGAATCTTTAAGATTTCCAATGACCTTAAAATATTCCCAAAATTTTCCAGTTTTCGATTTTCAACGATCTTTAAATACTCCCAAGGATTTCAAATTCGTTAGATTTCCAACGATTTCGAATCCTTTAGATGTCCATCGACCTTAAAATACTTGAAGGATTTTGAATCCTTTAGATTTCCAATGACTTTAAAATATTCCCAAAATTTTCCAGTTCTCGATTCTCAACGATCTTAAAATACTCCCAAGGATTTCAAATTCGTTAGATTTCCAACGATTTTGAATTCTCTAGATGTCCATCGACCTTAAAATATTTAGAAGGATTTTGAATCTTTTAGATTTCCAACGACCTTAAAATAATCCCAACATTTTCCACTTCTCGATTTCCAACGATCTTAAAATACTTCCAAGGATTTGAAGTTTGTTAGATTTCCAACGATTTTGAATCCTTTGGATTTCCATCGACCTTAGAATACTTAGAAGGATTTTGAATCCTTTATACTTCCAACGACCTTAAAATATTTCCAAAATTTTTCAGTTCTCGATTTTCAACGATCTTAAAATACCCTCAAGGATTTCAAATTCGTTAGATTTCCAGCGATTTTGAATAATTTAGATGTCCATCGACCTTAAAATACTTAGAAGGATTTTGAATCTTTTAGATTTCCAATGACCTTAAAATATTCCCAAAATTTTCCAGTTCTCGATTTCCAACGATCTTAAAATACTCCCAAGGATTTCAAATTCGTTAGATTTCCAACGATTTAGAATCCTTTAGATTTCCATCGACCTTAAAATACTTAGAAGGATTTTGAATCGTTTAGATTTCCAATGACCTTAAAATATTCCCAAAATTTTCCAGTTCTCGATTTCCAACGACCTTAAAATACTCCCAAGGATTTCAAATTCGGTAGATTTCCAACGATTTTGAATGATTTAGATTTCCATCGACCTTAAAATACTTAGAAGGATTTTGAATCTTTTAGATTTCCAATGACCTTAAAATATTCCCAAAATTTTCCAGTTCTCGATTTCCAACGATCTTAAAATACTCCCAAGGATTTCAAATTCGTTCGATTTCCAACGATTTTGAATAATTTAGATTTCCATCGACCTTAAAATACTTAGAAGGATTTTGAATCTTTAAGATTTCTAATGACCTTAAAATATTCCCAAAATTTTCCAGTTCTCGATTCTCAACGATCTTAAAATACTCCCAAGGATTTCAAATTCGTTAGATTTCCAACGATTTTGAATTATTTAGATTTCCATCGACCTTAAAATACTTAGAAGGATTTTGAAGCTTTTAGATTTCCAACGACCTTAAAATATTCCCAAAATTTTCCAGTTCTCGATTTCCAACGATCTTAAAATACTCCCAAGGATTTCAAATTCGTTAGATTTCCAACGATTTTGAATTCTTTATATGTCCATCGACCTTAAAATACTTAGAAGGATTTTGAATCTTTAAGATTTTCAATGACCTTAAAATATTCCCAAAATTTTCCAGTTCTCGATTTTCAACGATCTTAAAATACTCCCAAGGATTTCAAATTCGTTAGATTTCCAACGATTTTGAATTCTTTAGATTTCCATCGACCTTAAAATACTTAGAAGGATTTTGAAGCTTTTAGACTTCCAACGACCTTAAAATATTCCCAACATTTTCCAGTTCTCGATTTCCAACGATCCTAAAATACCCCCAAGGATTTCAAATTCGTTAGATTTCCAACGATTTAGAATCCTTTAGATTTCCATCGACCTTAAAATACTAAGAAGGATTTTGAATCTTTTAGATTTCCAATGACTTTAAAATATTCCCAAAATCTTCCCGTTCTCGATTTCCAACGATCTTAAAATACTCCCAAGGATTTCAAATTCGTTAGATTTCCAACGATTTTGAATCCTTTAGATTCCCAGCGACCTTAAAATACTTAGAAGGATTTTGAATCTCTTAGATTTCCAACGACATTAAAATGTTCCCAAAGATTTCCAGTTCTCGATTTCCAACGACCTTAAAAAATATTCCAACGACCTTAAAATACCCTCAAAGGTTTTATCTTCTTTAGATTTCCAACGACTTTAAAAATATTCTAACGCCCTTAAAGTACTTTCAAAGATTTTGAATCTCTTAGGTTTCCAAGGACCTTAAAATGTTTCCAAAAATTTCCAGTTCTCGATTTCCAACGACCTTAAAATACCCTCAAAGTTTTTATCTTCTTTAGATTTCCAACGACCTTAAAAAATATTCCAACGACCTTAAAATACCCTCAAATGTTTTATCTTTTTTAGATTTCCAACAACCTTAAAAAATATTCCAATGACCTTAAAATACTTCCAAAGATTTTGAATCTTTTAGGTTTCCAACGACCTTAAAATGTTTCCAAAGATTTCTAGTTCTCGATTTCCAACGACCTTAAAAAATATTCCAACGACCTTAAAATACTCCCAAAGATTCTATGATCTATCCATTTCCAACAACCTTAAAAAGTATTCCAACGATCTAAAAATTCCCTCAAAGATTTTTACTTCTTTAGATTTCCAACGACCAAAGAAATATTCCAACGACCTTAAAATACCCTCAGAAGTTTTAACTTCTTTAGATTTCCAACGACCTTAAAAAATATTCCAACGACCTTAAAATACTTCCAAAGATTCTTACATCTCTAGATTACCAACGACCTTAAAATACCCTCAAAGGTTTTAAGTTCTTTAGATTTCCAACGACCTTAAAATACCCTCAAAAGTTTTAACTTCTTTAGATATTCAACGACCTTCAAAAATATTCTAACGACCTTAAAATACTTCCAAAGATTCTAAAATCTTTCAATTTCCAAGGACCTTAAAAAATACTCCAACGACCTAAAAATTCCCTCAAAGATTTTTACTTCTTTAGATTTCCACCGACCTAAAAAATATTCCAACGACCTTAAAATACCTTCAGAAGTTTTAACTTCTTTAGATTTCCAACGACCTTAAAAAATATTTCAACGACCTTAAAATACTTCCAAAGATTCTTACATCTCTAGATTACCAACGACCTTAAAATACCCTCAAAGGTTTTAAGTTCTTTAGATTTCCAACGACCTTAAAATACCCTCAAAAGTTTTAACTTCTTTAGATATCCAACGACCTTAAAAAATATTCTAACGACCTTAAAATACTTCCAAAGATTCTAAAATCTTTCAATTTCCAAGGACCTTAAAAACTATTCCAAGGACCTTAAAATACCCTCAAAGGTTTTAACTTCTTTAGATTTCCAACAACCTTAAAAAACATTCCAACGACCTTAAAATACTCCCATAGATTCTAACATCTTTAGATTACCAACGACCTTAAAAACTATTCCAACGACCTTAAAACACCCTCAAAGGTTTTAATTTCTTTAGATTTCCAACGACCTAAAAATATTCCAACGACCTTAAAACACCCTCAAAGGTTTTAATTTCTTTAGATTTCCAACGACCTAAAAATATTCCAACGACCTTAAAATACCCTCAAAAGTTTTAACTTCCTTAGATTTCCAACGACCTTAAAATACACCCAAAGATTCTAACATCTCTAGATTACCAACGATCTTAAAAACTATCCCAACGACCTAAAAATTCCCCCAAAGATTTTAACTTCTTTAGATTTCCATCGACCTTAAAATACTCCCAATCATTTTAACTAAATTAGATTCCCAACGACCTAAAAGATCGTTAAGAATCAGGGTTGGACTTTTCGTCGAGGCGTGGTTTTACCTCCCTCGAGATTGGACGTTTCGTTAATAACCTAAATGGGCGTGTCCTATCCTATTGGTTAGGTTTTTGACGTGGGTTGGGTTTAATTTCACTCTTTCAAAAGATCCAAGTTTATTTTATCCAAAAAAAGAAGTCTAATAACTTTCCATAAAATTTAGATCATTTAAGAAAAGTTTATTTTTGATTCAAAGATGAATTTAATAAAGTTTAGATGTTAGTTTACCATTTTTAAGGTTAGTTTTAGAATGTATTGATTATTACGCCATCTATTGACGGGAATAATATTTAAGTTCTCAACCTAACGCATCTTGCGCCATCTTCAGTTCAATTCTAAAGTTCGTTTAGATAGGTTACATTAAACAGTTGATACCTTTAATTTAAGTTGTTATAAAGCACCATCTATTAATGAAGGATGAAATGTGTTCGGTATATTAAGGGATTTTTAATAAGAGATGGCAGGAAAAAAATTAAAATCTTCATTTACAATTAGTTAATTTTATTCTTTTTAGTCTTTTATTTATATCTAGTTTTTATCAATAAATTCCTTTATTTATCCGAGCGTATAAATAGTTTTATATTATCCTTTCTAAAATCGGTTTTTGTTTAGATTTAAAATAATTTCATTTTTATTTAATTTTATTTTTAGTTTTTATTTTTTGTTTTTAGTTCTTATTTTTAATTCTTATTTTTATTTTTATTTCTTATTTTTATTTTTAATTCTTAGTTTTATTTTTAATTCTTACTTTTATTTTTAATTCTTATTTTTATTTTTAATTCTTACTTTTATTTTGAATTTTTTGATTTAATTGAAATGATTTAAAGGACAATTTTATTTCTAAATACCTTGTCTTTGTTTTATTTTTTTTGCATTTTTTGTGTTGTGGGGTTATAAGTGAGAATGAGAAAAGGACACTTGGTCCCCTCCTCCCTCTAAGAAGTTGATAAATGGGGACAAATCTGTGCCCGCGGGGGTGGAAATCTCTAGTGGTCAGTTCGGTCGTAAGTCATACGGCGTGACGCTTTTTGCAACCCCCACGAAACGTTGTAACTACTCGGAGGGGATCGAATTAAATTTAGTTTTGTTATCAAAAAGACTTATCGATCGTTTTAATTGAACTTAAAAAAAATAATAAATAAATAAATAAAGTCAAATACTAGACATTTGTATTGAAATTTCATGGAGAGTACATTCTCTTGAATTTCCAGAAAAGATACGGTGTAACATACGTACCCTCAATTTAACATACGTATCCTCAATGTAACATACGTATCCTCAATGTAACATACGTATCCTCAATGTAACATACCCTCAACATAATCACTCAGATTTATAATTTCCCGATACCTTCCTAAAATTTCTCACAAAAACGCCATCATCATTCACATTGACAAAGTATTTTCGATAACCATAGATTTTAAATTAGCTTAGATTCATAAACATTGTGGGATTTTTACCTTTTTAGACCTTTGGTTTTTTACAAAAAGTTGACCCCTAATTTCTGAAAAATTTTCCAAAACACCCCAAAAATTAAGTCCCTTCAATATATTAATAAACCAATTAAATGATTTATTACCTTTACTATCACTTTTTTAGAAATAAGTTTTTGGTGGAATTGTTAAGAATTTTTGTAACTTTGTTGGAATTCTTAAAAATTTAGTGAATTTTTAGTGAAATTGTTCAAAATTTTTATAATTTTTGATGGAATTATTCTTAATTCTAGTTATTTTTAATAAATTCTTAAAAATTCAGTGAGTTTTTGGTGGAAGTGTTAAGAATGTTGGCAACTTTGGTGGAATTCTTACAAATTTAATGCATTTTTAGTGAAATTGTTCTAAATTTTTATAATTTTTGGTGGAACTATTCTCAATTTTAGTTATTTTTAATAAATTCTTAAAAAATTCAGTAAGTTTTTGTTGGAATTGTTAAGAATTTTGGAAACTTTGGTGGAATTGTTAAGAATTTTGGTAACTCTGGTGGAAATCTTACTAATTTAGTAAGTTTTTATTAAAAGAAAAGTACTTGCTTCATAAGTTGATTAGCGCTGGTTTGTGACCAAGCAAAATTTCCAAATATAACACTTATAGACTTCTTTTTATTTAATAAAAGTGTTACATGACAAAAGTTACCGTGGACGCCTGACTTTAATTTAAATACACGATAAAAGATTAAAAATTAATTTAAAAGGACTCAAACAAACACACAAAAAATGTAAAATCAAACGAACACATTAGTTTTAAATAAATTATCTTATTTTAATAAGATTTATTAAAATAAAAATCCAACCTAACCACAAAATTTGAAAATAAATCATTAACATAACCTCAAATTTAAAAATTGTTTATAACTCGATTAATTTTAATGATAAATCCATCGAGTTGGGGTTCGTTTCAAATAAATTATAGATTTTCTATCGATTTACAATGATAAATATCCAACCTAACTTTAAAATTTAAAAGTAAACCATTAATATAACCTCAAATTAAAAAAATTATTGTTACTTGGTTAGTTTTAGAGGTAATTACGACAAATTGGGTTCAAATTACATCGAATTGGGATTCGTTTCAAATAAATCATAGATTTTCTATTGATATACTATGATTAATATCCAACCTAACCACAAAATTTGAAAATAAATCATTAACATAACCTCAAATTTAAAAATTGTTTATAACTCGATTAATTTTAATGATAAATCCATCGAGTTGGGGTTCGTTTCAAATAAATTATAGATTTTCTATCGATTTACAATGATAAATATCCAACCTAACTTAAAAATTTAAAAACAAATCATTAATATAACCTCAAATTAAAAAATTTATTGTAACTTGGTTAGTTTTTCAAATAATTACGATAAATTAGGTTTAAATGATATCGAATTGGGATTCGTTTCAAATAAATCAGATTTTCTATTGATACATAATGATTAATATCCAACCTAACCTTAAAAATTGAAAGTAAATCATAAATATAACCTCAAATTTTAAACTTGGTTATATCTCGATTAATTTTAAAGATAAATTCATCATGTTTGGACTCGTTTCAAATAAATCGTATATTTTCTATCGATTAACAATTAAAAATATTCAATCTAACATCAAGATTGGTTAATTTGATATAAGTCGGTAACCATAAAAGATAACTGGTTCGTGTTATCTTTATTTCTGAGTTTATTTCGGGCAAACGGCTCATCCCCTATCGATTAACCGTCGTAAAAGTTTAAAAATAAAATCCGAATTTGATCTGGGCGAGATTTAGAAAGTCCGCGAAGGACGTGTAAAAAATAAATAAAAGTATGAACGTAAAATCGCCGTCCGGTCGGTCCGCGACTAATTCCGCGTAATTCTGAGTGACACTAACACGACGTTTTTCGCCCCGAACGGACACGTACGATTATGTAAGGATTAACTTGGCCGAACCGACTCTCCGGAGGCTTAACGCGGCCAATTTGCATCGTCCGCGAGGAGACAGGCGTAATGCTTCGGGTTTACCAGTCGTTTTTATGCGTTCTTATTCGCGCGAAACGGAAGAGACACACGGAAAGATGGATTTTGTACATCTAAAGGGTATAATGATGGTAAACAAGGGTAGGGATGATTTTTTTTTTTTGGAGTACGAGAAGGGCATTGACCATTTCTTATCTAAAAAGGGGTGTAAGGGGGGCGTTGAGGTTAAAGTAAGGGGTGACGTACCCCAATTTACAAATGTCCCGACTTAATTTAATCTCTGACCGGCTGGCTAAAAGGTTTTGACCAAAACTGAAACCAAGCTGAAATAAAGGGAGATAAAGATTTGATTTATATTTGATTTTACTTTAGAAATTTTTTTTCTTTACTTAACTTATATTTTCTTCATTATTAGAACGGTTAACTTTTGAATTATCACGATTGAAATAAACCATATTAATGGATAATTACGATCCAAACTTTAATAATTTTTTTTATGCTAACACGAGTTTGATAATAACAGCCTATTCAAATGGATTTTGTTGAACATACTCCATTAATTGTTCATCTTTATTTCTTGCAACATTCGACCTTTCATAATCAGGTTTACTCATTGTTCTGCTGTAATCTAAAATTTTTTGTTTTGCTAGCAAGATTGTGTTTTTAGTAATTCCCAATTTGAAGGCTATAGCACGAATATGTATTCCATCTTACTCATCTTTCTGATTGACCCATTCGACGTCTTTTATCTGCATAACATTTTTTTTGCACGCGCGTCTAATGCTTCCTTTGGAATCGTTTTTCGAGCGGTATTATGCTGATTCCGACGAAGACAAGGATTTTTTGTATTTTCAGTTAACCCTAATAATATTGCAACAATTCCCTAAATATTCTAATATTTACATTTTTTATTGTCGCAATTTTGTAAACCGTCAAACCGTTTACAACAGAAATTCCCAGAAGTAGTTGAATAACAAGCTTTCGGTGCTTCATTCCTTTTCTAATTGTATTGCCATAGAAACTCATTCATTCCATAAGAAACCATTAGGTCGGAATAATCTATATCACACTTTCCCGAATTGTATTCATTAACAGCTAGTGGTTTTAGCGTTGCAGACGTCTATTGGGTTGAAGAAACAGCACGGACGCTACAATTTTTTTTGTACTGGGTACCATGATAGGAGCGAGTTTTGTTGATAAATTCTTTCATCCCGCGTGTCTTTATTATCTTCTTTGGATATAATCTCCTCTTTTCTTAGATTGCAATGGAGAATATCTTTTGGGAGGAATTTTTTTGTTATTCCTAAGTGTTTCCACCACATGGGTTTTGCGGTTTAAGCATGATATCGCTAATTCATAACTGGTGTAAAAATTATCAATATACAATATTAGTCCTTGACAGAAAAAATTCTGTGCAAGCTCAAGACATATATTGTGTGCCAATCCCGTTTCTCTAACACCATCAGCTGATTTGCCAAAGTAAATTTTCTTCTTCTATCGCCGATGTGCATCCGTGCTCGAGCATAACGAATTGGGGTAAAGATTTTAAGTTATACCGTTGGTTACTTGGCAAGGAATCAAACTAATCCTGTACAATGACCAGATAACAACTAAACGCGAAGTAACAACTTTTTGCTTGCCCATAGTCAACAGAATCTTAGCTCAGTCTAGAAACTCACCAGTTGGTGGTTTCTAGACTGAGCAACCTAGTTAAAACCTAATCTTTATATATTTTTTTGTTAATAAAAGTAATAAACAAATACTTACTAATGCATTAATGCTGAATGACAAAGTTTAACGGGGTACTGGATTTGAGAAGATTGGGGGATTTCAGCTGAGCAGGACTGAATTGGTTGATAGTTAATTTCTTTAGACTTCAGCAACTTTAACAAACGTTGTAATACCGAGATTCAAAATTTTTAAGTTAGTTACTTTACCGATTATAGGGTTAATTCATAGAAAAAGAAACATATAGAAGGTTAACTCTCACTAGATTTTTGAAATGCGTCAAATTTAGTACGTAAACCGAAAACTCACAGCGCTGATGTGTAACTATTCAAAAAAACCGCGAAATTTGAAATAAAATATTTTTTTATAAAATTTTATTTTTTTATTCGTACTACAATAAGTGAGCCATAAGTGACTCACTTATTGTATACGAAAAATAAGTGGCAATGATAAAAGAAAAAGCATTTTTTAAAATAGATTAATGTTTTTTATTTTCATTTATGAAGCTAATACAAGAATGCGTAATTTATTAAACAAAACGAATATACCTACTACACTAATAATAATACTAGTTTACAAATTTGAACATTTTATACCCCGTAAGGATTTTATTTATATAAAAGTATTTTACAATACCTTCCGTAAACCTAAATGTGTTAGCAAAAACATCATCACGTCTCATATTTTTTTTAACACGTATCCACTTAGCCCAAATCCACTTATTAAACCTCTCCGAATCCTTACTGCAATTCGGGAATCGATAACGGGACGACTCCTTATCATTACAAATAGAAATCGTACACGGCATATATCTGAAAAAGAAACATAATATAACGCAAGGTTGTAAAAATGTTAAAGTTAGTTAACACTTACCGATAATAGAAGAGAAAGAATACTACAGAACACAACTGTAGTCACTGTAAACGTTATGTTTCAGCTTTGAACTCGAAATGATCAAAAATCAATTACAATAACTCCGAATGCTCTGACATGAAGTTAAAGTATGTTTTAAACGTGTTGTCATGGAAACGTCGTTGTATTTTCCTATTTGTTTAAAATGAATGTCCCTAGATTTATAAATCTAGGGACTTCACTAAAAAATTATACATCAGCGCTAAAGGTGTTTCGGTTTACGTACTAAAAATCGATCTCAAATATTTTATATTGAGTTCGCCCATCCTGGGTTAATTACAAAAATATTAGATTTTATTCTACATTTTTTGGCATTTGTGTTATTTTTTTAACCAGTTAACTGTGATTGACGAGTATACTCGTCATGGAGAAGTGGCACTATTTTGTGTATTGACGAGTATACTCGTCATGCATATAATATAGTGACCATTGACTCGATTTTGGTGACACAAAACGGTGGGCGCTTTCAAACGAAGGCGCCACAGTTAACTGGTTAAATAAACAAGTAAATAGTAACGGTAAGCAGGAAATGACGTAGATTTACTTGAACAAATCAAACTGTCATGGAAACATCTTCTATAAATTTCTGTAACCTTTCAAAATTAGCACATCAGCGCCAGCAGTGTGTCGGCATATGTACTTTTTTTTTATTTCACTTTTTCCCGCTGAGTTGAACTACCCTGGCGACCGCTTAAGTTTAGTGTCATCAATCTGGCCCGCGACAAGGGGCAATATAGTTAAGGGCAGTAAAATTAAAACTGTTTTGGCCCTTGGAACATACTGAAAAAATCATTGTAGCCCGAAGACTTTAAAGTGTTGTTTTAAGTCAACAGAATCTTAGAGTAACTCGACAATTGGTGGTTTTTAGACTGAGAAATCTAATTAAAACCTAATCTTCATTATTTTTTTGTTAATAAAAATAATCAACAAATACATAATGCAGAATAATAAAACTTAACGGGGTATTGGATTTGAGAGGATTGGGGGGTCGACTATAGTCGACGCCCGTACCGAAGTGACTAAAGGAGGGAAAAGGATGAAGCGTTAAACTGGATTTTTCGGGGTGGGAGTCAAATTCTCCCAGCGGAATAACAATTAATCGAGCGTTAATGACCTGAGCCACTCTTTATTGGGTCATCTAACCCTTACAAAACTTCTCTACGACCTCGAATTACCCTAAAAGGGAGTTTGAAACAAGAAAATCGGTTAATTAATAACAAATTAAAAACGTAATAACAAATAATTCTAATTACTTAAGTTTTTACAACAGTCACGGATAGCCTTAGTTATAACTAACTATTTTTTCTAACCAACCATTTTCAAAGTTACAATTTTTATGTTAAAACACTTCGTTTCAAAGTTACAACAATTTAAACTTTCCAAAACACGTGTTTTGGAAATTTATTAGAAATAAATTAGAAAAATAACAGTCATTACAGGTTTAATTATTCGAAACTTTAGTAAGATGGAGTTTAAAATTCCCTAGGTTTACAAAGAGTAAACTAATTTACTCCTAATTAATTCGGATAACCTAATTGAAAGGTTATTTTTAATAAAAACGATCATTGAGAGCTTTATAACTAACATAATAACGAAAGTATGACAATGAAAATCATTCAACATGATATTCTAAAGGAAAGCAATCAAATAGGATAAACTAAACGTTTGATGAACGTCTAATTCCGCACTCATTAGCATATCGGATTAATTACTCCCATTGGTCTTCCCTCCGGTGGACGGATGACTTGGTTTCTTGAAGGGTTTTTTGGTTGGTAACGGTGTGGATCATTTTTAGTCCCAAAATCGTAATTATCTTCTTTAATTTGATGATTAACGAAACTCACGTGTAATTGAGCTATTTTTAGAAAACTTTTGTGTCTTTCTATTTATTGATTAATCGGTACTGAGGCGTCTTATGAACTTGAGGTTGAAGTTGAGTTGAGGTTGAAGTGATGTTAAGACGGATGGAAAAGTGAATGTTTAAACTTTAGATTTCTAATTAATGGAAAATAAAAATTGGGAAGAAAGGGTGGCCTATATTTCGGGGAATTATCAGAGAAAAATTGTGATAAGCCAGTCGATGTAAAACGGGTTCTCTAAGGAATACGATTTTTATTTTGAAATCGGAATTTAAAATTAGGTACTTTTAGTACTTTCAAAATTAGCACATCAATGCTTTACTAACTACTTTATTTTAATTTTACTTTTTTCTGCTGAGTTGAACTATCCTGGTTATACACAATAAAAAAATTTCGGTGTTTCAAGATTTTTTAAACATGGATGATATAATCTCATAGCTTCATTAATGAAACAGTTTTAAAATTTTCAAGACTTTCTGGGTTTGGGATATTATGGGTAAATATTTTTCTTCTCTTAAGGGTAAATTTTTTGAAAAATCGTTTTTTTTTTCTTTACGCAATTCGAAAGTATGTACCTTTTAGAATATTGTCCTACGATATTATAACAAAATTTGTACAAATAATGGAATTATAGCTCTTTTTTGCTCGCGCGTACGAAGCCATTACTTGAATACGAACATAAACAACCATTGTCACAAAATGTTATCCATGCTATTACTCCCATTTATATGGATTTGTCCAAGACGGAGTTGCTTGAGCGCTGTATAGGCGGATTTACGCAAAATTCGAATGAGAGCTTTAATTCCTTCATTTGGAAGTTCGCTCCGAAAACTTTATCAAGTCGGGCAGTTATTGTGCAAATTGCTACTTATTTGACGGTTTCCATTTTTAATAATGGAATGGTATCTTTATTAAAGGTGGCAAATGAAATACAAATCCAGTTTGCATCCCAAATGTGTACACATTTTGTACAGCTAAAGACCAACACCGTATAAGTCGAGCTCAAGTGCGTTAAGTTTCAAGTGTTTTAGACAATTCAGACAGCAAGAAGAAAGTCGAATTATGTTCTAGAAATTCTAAAGACCTTTATTATGGAGCAGGAATCGATGAATTGTGGTAACTCTAAAAATTTCCTCCATTATATCATCTAGAACTAAACTTAACTTTTTAAATCCGTTTTTCTCACAGTAAAATTTTTTTAACCTGTTGTCACAATTTCTTTACCAACGAGAATCGCATTCAAATTTTATTTAGACGTCCTCAATCTATATAAAATTCCCTTCAGTTAAGCGTACGGATTTTTGTATGTATTAATATTTGTTGCCTCTTTACCCCCTGGAAAGATTAATTATTTTATCGATTTTCTTAACTCTTTTTTGCAGGGGTGCCATTTTAACAGCAATTATTATTTTCTAAATCGGGTACGCTTAACTGAAGCTACACTAATGTAGATTAAAATGACGTTTCCTTTTTTATTTTCAGATTATTTTTACACGTTTTATAGTGACAACCAACAAGATGCTTTTTTTTTTGTTAGTGCATTTGGACACCCTCCATACATGTATTCTAAGACACATATTTTTTTCTCTATAGTTCCTAAAATAAGTTTAAACTGCGTAGTTACAAATATCAAATTCCGATTTTTCTAAAGTATATGAGTGAATCAAAATAAAATCTTAATTATCGCCTTTTTTCGCGGTCTCCACCCTGTTGCTCCCCCTTAAGAATTTTTTTCCCACTTTAAGAGATTGTCTTCAGTTAAAAAATTTTTCTTTACTTAAGAAATTTTTTCCAACTTAAGAAATTTTTCTTCTCTTAGGAAATTTTCTCTCACTTAAGAGATTTGTCTTCACTTAAAAAATGTTTCTTCATTTAAGAATTTTTTCTTCACTTAAGAAATTTTTCTTCTCTTAAGAAATTTTCTCCCACTTAAGAGATTTGTCTTCACTTAAAAAATTTTTCTTCACTTAAGAAACTTTTTTTTTCTCTTAAGAAATTTTTTCCCACTTTAAGAGATTGTCTTCAGTTAAAAATTTTTTCTTCACTTAAGAAATTTTTTCCAACTTACGAAATTTTTCTTCTCTTAAGAAATTTTCTCCCACTTAAGAAATTTGTCTTCACTTAAAAAATTTTTCTGCACTTAAGAAATTTTTCTTCTCTTAAGAAATTTTTTCCTACTTTAAGAGATTGTCTTCAGTTAAAAAATTTTTCTTCACTTAAGAAATTTTTTCCAACTTACGAAATTTTTCTTCTCTTAAGAAATTTTCCCCCATTTAAGAGATTTGTCTTCACTTAAAAAAATTTTCTTTACTTAAGAAATTTTTCTTCTCTTAAGAAATTTCTTCCCACTTTAAGAGATTGTCTTCAGTTAAAAATTTTTCTTTACTTAAGAAATTTTTTCCAACTTACGAAATTTTTCTTCTCTTAAGAAATTTTCTCCCACTTAAGAGATTTGTCTTCACTTAAAAAAATTTTCTTCACTTAAGAAATTTTTCTTGTCTTAAGAAATTTTTTCCCACTTTAAGAGATTGTCTTCAGTTAAAAAAATTTTTCTTTATTTAAGAAATTTTTTCCAACTTACGAAATTTTTCTTCTCTTAAGAATTTTTTTCCCACTTAAGAGATTTGTCTTCACTTAAAAAATTTTTCGTCACTTAAGAAATTTTTCTTCTCTTAAGAAATTTTTTCCCACTTTAAGAGATTTGTCTTCACTTAAAAAATTTTTCTTCACTTAAGAAATTTTTTCCAACTTACGAAATTTTTCTTCTCTTAAGAAATTTTCTCTCACTTAAGAGATTTGTCTTCACTTCAAAAATTTTTCTTCACTTAAGAAATTTTTCTTCTCTTAAGAAATTTTTTCCCACTTTAAGAAATTGTCTTCAGTTAAAAATTTTTTCTTCACTTAAGAAATTTTTTCCAACATACGAAATTTTTCTTCACTTTAGAAATTTTTTTCAACTTACGAAATTTTTCTTCTCTTAAGAAATTTTCTCCCACTTAAGAGATTTGTCTTCACTTAAAAAATTTTTCTTCACTTAAGAAATTTTTTCCCACGTTAAGAGATTGTCTTTAGTTAAAAAATTTTTCTTTACTTAAGAAACTTTTTCCAACTTACGAAATTTTTCTTGTCTTAAGAAATTTTCTCCCACTTAGGAGATTTGTCTTCACTTAAAAAATTTTTCTTCTCTTAAGAAATTTTTTCCCACTTTAAGAGATTGTCTTCAGTTAAAAATTTTTTCTTTACTTAAGAAATTTTTTCCAACTTAAGAAATTTTTCTTCTCTTAAGAAATTTTCTCCCACTTAGGAGATTTGTCTTCACTTAAAAAATTTTTCTTCACTTAAGAAATTTTTCCCAACTTAAGAAATTTTTTCCTACTTGAGAAATTTTTTCCCACTTAAGAGATTTGTCTTCACTTAAAAAATTTTTCTTCGCTTAAGAAATTTTTCCCAAATTAAGAAATTTTTTCCCACTTAAGAAATTTTTCTTGATTAAAGAAATTTTTCAAGTTACGGTCGATTCGATTTTCCGATCGATATAAAAGAGAGAAGACAAAAGATCATTACGGAGAATGACTAGTCGATGTGGCGTCGATCTCTCTCGCGTTGATGTGGTAAAGAACAAAGATGTTTGATATTCCGGGGAACAGAACAGAACAGAACAGAACGGAACGGAACGGAACGGTTTGGGTTATAAGAGTTTTTAATACTTTTTGTTCTTTTCGGTGGTTTCCGAGACGGTAGTCGGTACATGAACGTATCGGGTAAAAATCTCCGGTCGATTTGGTCGAATGAACACGGGTAAGGCGGCTCAAACGAGTCGAACGGGGCACGAAAACGTCTCGGGAAGGTGAACGGAACGTTTGGACGACCAGAAAACGTATAAGAGCGGCGTATCGTTAAATTGCCCGGTACTAGAAATGATCTTATTTTAAATATAAGGCTCTCTCCGATCGGGATGGATAATCGGTTATTGAAAAGTGTGGGTCTGTGTAAGGAGAGCAGTAGCATTTAATAACGTTTAATGGGGATAATAAGGTTCTTTCCTTATTCTTGGGGGGATTATAATTTATGCGAAACAGATTGATATTTGCGCAGAGGGGTCTCCAGTCGACCATAACGAATTAATAAGCCGGCTTCGAGAAACGGCTAAGGTGATAATTAAAAAGGTTTTATCTTTTTAGATTATTCATTTTAAAACGAAAAAATACAAATGCTTTTTCTTATCTTTAAATACATTTCTAAATAAGGGGTTAAATTATAAAAATAATATTTTTATCTAAAAAAATTTGAAACGAAAAGAGGGAATAATCGATTTGGTCGATTGTAAACCCAATTATCCCTTTTAAAGAGGATATACCACACGTACTAAATTTCTTAGGTTTTAATTTTCGTTTTTGCAAGGAAGAACCCCGAGAGTAATCATTATCCTTTTCGATCACCGTACTTAAAAAACCACCACTTTTTCCTTTTAAATTATAGCTTTTAACTTTCCCCATATTCAATATATCCCAAATTTTTCTTAAATTAATCTCTCTATTTTTATATTTTTATATTCTTTAATTCAACTTGTATTTTCAAAATTTTTCTTTCAATTTTTTTATTGTATTTAATTTTTTTATTGTATTTAATTTTTTTATTGTATTTAATTTTTTTATTGTATTTAATTTATTTATTTTATTTTATTTATTTATTTTATTTTTTTATTCCTATTTTTCAAACGTTTGCATTCTTCAAAGTCTTTCTAACAATTTATTCCAAATCAATCAATAGCTTTGTTCGTGCAGGCAGTTTCCAACAGTTTTTGATTATTCTATCCAATCAAATTGTTTAATTTTGATCACATGCAAAAAAATCATGAATCTTGATTGTATGAAAAAATCAAGAACTGTTGGAAATTCCCTGCACGAACAAAGCTTATGTCTATTCATATCGCTGTATTATCGAATCGTGTTTTATTTCAAAAAAAACTTTCGATTCAAGTAAGAGTGAGAGAGTCGAAATCTGATTAGAAATCAGATTAAACGATATCATTCTCTCTGCAAAAAGGTGAAGAAAAGAATTGTATTATTTCACATCTACCTGTAAGTGAATTCTTAAATCAATGAATAATAAGCAAAATAGCCTGATTTTAAGACGATGATACAACATCGAATATTGGATTTAAATATTATCCACTAACTCTATTTTTTTTTATTCCTCGCTAACATTTTCTATGTTTTGAGTCAATTCTCAAATTTGTTTTGAGTCAATTCGCAGATTATTCTTCTCATCTTCTCATTTTCAAAGCTCGAAGCTATTATGAAAGATCATAATGTCATCATACGTTTGTTTCGATCTTCTCTTTGACACTTTGGCTTTCCAAATTCAAATCTTATATCGATGTCTCTCATTTTATGTTTTCTCATGATACTTATAATTGTTCGTAACTATTTTATTTCCATTGTTTGAATTTGTATTTTATTGTTTGAATCTAACTATCTTATTAGCAACCATGTCTCCCACCCAAAAAGTTATTACAGATTGGACATCATTTTCAATACGTTAATTTCATAGCAAATACACACCAAACTGAATTTTAAATTTTTTTTATTAAGATCTTGACAACCAAAGGTTTAGCTTCTATGTCGTCATCTATCCCTCTGAGGTGATAGCTTAAAAATAATTTTCAAATGCGATAGGCAGAAAAAATGAAGAAATATATTGCTTAAAATATTGATTTAAATTTTTTCTTATTATTTTTTCTAAATAATTTATCTTCTAGTAACTTTTTGTTTGGACTAGTATACTTTTATTTTTAGTATTTTTCTAAAAAAATTTATTGTTTTTGGTGGAATTGATCAACATTTTGGTAACTTTGGTGGAAGCTTTACGAATTTAATAAGTTTTTGATGGAATTAAAAAATAATTGGTAAATTTTTCGTGGAATTTTTACAAATTTTGTAAGTTTTTTGCCAGTATTAAAAAAAATCATTATTTTTGGTAGAATTATTAAAAATTGTAGTAACTTTGGTGAAATTTTTATGAATTTACTAAGTTTTTGATGGAATTTTCAGTTTCAGTTAATTTTTAGTGAAATTGTTTCTAATTCTCTTGATTTTTGGTAGAATTTTAAAAGATTTTGGACATTTCGGTGGAATTTTAAAAAAATTTGGTAAGTTTTTCGTAGAATTGTTAAAAATGTTGACAACTTTGGTGTAATTTTTAGGATTTTAAGTTTTTGGTAGAATAAAAAAAAAATTAGTAAGTTTTGGGTGTAGTTGTTAAATATTTTAATAGCTTTGGTGGAACTTTTGCGAATTTTATTCATTTCTGGTGGAATTAAAAAAAATTCAGTGTTTTCGGTAAACATTTTTTCTAAATAATTTATCTTCTAATAACTTTTTGTTTGGATATCGTGACTGTAACACTGTTCTCTTTAAACGTCTCTATTCGTTAAGTGTACGTTCGTTTTCCCTCCCTCTCGACACGCCTTCTAATCCGAACCGGGGGTGGAATTAAATTTCGTTACACTCACCACCGCCTTATTACTTTTTCTCTCCGAGATCACCCTCCTTTTCGTATTGATTGGTTAATTTAGTTAAACGCTTACGATTCCGATCTTGAAAGATCTCGCTTGATTACCGCAAAAATCCAAGTAATTAAATGACATCGGCAAAACGAAACTTTCCCAATTAAATTTGAATTTAATTTGAATAGTTTGGGTTTTCTTCGTTTTGAAAAATCGTTTTTGGAGTCGAAAGAGCGGTAGGATTCGAAGGTCGGTAGGATTCGAAGTGTTCTTCGTCCGCGTGAAGCATCGGAGAGTCTGAAGATTGTAAAATCGGTAATGACGCCGCGGCGGACGGCCATAAAATAAACACCAGTGGCCGGTCGGGGCTCATCCCGCCCGTAAAAAACTAATTTCAAATAATTGAAAGTATGTGTAGAGTCAATTTGTTTAAATTCGTCTCGCTCGCCCCTGCACAACCTGTTTGAGCCGGCCAGCCCCGACCTTCTTCTTCCTCCCGTTCTTCCCCCCGAAAACCGTTCCTTTTCTCTCGCGCGCGGGCCGCAGATTAAATTAAAGAAGCGCGCCGGTTGCTTAAGTGTAAAATTGACCACCTTCCTCACTTGATTACCAATTGTCGATTTGTTAGTTCGGTTAATTTCGTTCTTTTTCAACTTATAAGATGAGATAAAATTTAGATTTGGGTTTGAATAAAATTTAGATTTGGGTTTCACGAGAGGGTGAATACTAACAATAAATTGATTTTCTTCGAAACCGATCGGATCGTGGGGGATAGAAAGACGGAAAAGTGGGCGCCTCTCTACTTCTACTTCTTCTTCTTCTTCTTCCTGCGGGCGAGTCGGGAGACTCCCTAATGACGCCGGGCGTCCTCTATGATCATTATGGACGGGAAAGCCGTCCGCGCAGAAACATTATCTCCCTTCCCTAATTCATCACGGCAATAGATTGCGTAGATGTTTCTGCTAATTTTCCAACGGATCATTAAGCGTTGACGGGGCGTATCTAGGAAAATTCGTTTTTACCCCTCCAGGAAAAAGGAAATTACTTTATTTTTTCTTCTTGGGGGTTTCTCTTCTTTTTAAACAAAATTTTATCTCGAAACTTTACGTTAGTTATAATAGTAGATTCGTATTTGGGGTAAAATTTCTAATAATTTGAGTACCCATATGATAGGGTTCTTAATTTATTTAGTTTTATGATAAAATAAATTTTGATAGATAATAAAATTAAATTTATTTCAAAATTGGTTGGTTGGTGTTGGGGATTTAACATTTGATGGGTAGTTTAGGATATTTTTAACATTTAAGCAATGTTTATAGATGTGGTTTATAAAATGTGGTTTGTACTCTAACTACAACACTGTGTTAAGTACTACCACCCGACCTATTTTATTTGAAATAGGGGAAATGAATGAGTCTCTATTCGCTTTCGTCTTAAAAGTGAAACGTATATGGGTCGTTCTTATGAAACGTTAAAATGTGGAGCGAAAATATATTTGAATTTCAAAGTCAACAAGAAATTATGAAAAAAGTACTGTGTGAAGTGGAAGGTGTACTAATCATTAGCTGGTGGTTTAACGCGCTAAATTTTTTGTTTTTGTGGGTTTTTCAAAATTTCGAATCCATTCTAATGACGAGCGATCCACTCTAATGATTATCTTAAGGTAATTATATAAAATGCTTATTTGATTTAAAAAAATAGTTTATTAATAACAAAGTTTTATTTTAAATTTCATTTTTATAAGAACATTTATTTATTAATTACAAAGTTTGTTTATTAGAATTTTTTTAGCAATTTTTAACTGACAACATACTTATATTAGTATACGTATTCCCATGTACACATTCTGTGCCAAATTCACAATGGAAACAACTGAGCTTATTTAGAAAAATTTGCTTCCTTTTCTGGACCATGTTATTTGGTGAGTTTGCATCAGTCCTTTAGCACCTTTTATAGTTTTAGGAAGCTCTTTGTCAACTTTTTCAATATCGTCTACATCAATTACATCAATGTGGATTTTCAACATAGCTTGCTGTAATTTACACACAAAAACTTTAAAATTATTAATGTCACAGTTGAATCTTCATCTAGTTCATCTGATGTGCCTGTATCTGAACTGGTAGGTGGCGTATTTTTTCGTAAGTTTTTCAAAGCTTGTCTTTTTTCTCTGTATCGCTTAGAATTTTCTTTCCATTTCTCTCTCTGAACAGGTTTTTCACGATTTGATAAATCTTTTATAGACTTAACTATTCCCTTTTTCTTTGCGTTCTTGTATAATTCATGCTTTTTTATCTGTTCGATTTTTTTCCTTTCAGGATTGTTTTTTATTTTTTCACGTCTTCTCTTTTCACACTCACGCTTTCTCTTTCGAATTTCTTCGCTTGAAAATTTTTTTGTTCTGGCCATGTTCCTTATTAACAAAAACAAAATATAAATCATTAGATTGGATTTTTATCATTAGTATGGATGAAACTTTGTTAAAGACAATAAAAATAAAATCCACGCTAATGATATTTTAATTTAAAATACTTTTTAATTCGTAAACTAATTAAGCTTTTTTGAATCAAATATACTTGAATATACCGCACAATTTACGTCACGATTTCATCTTATAATGTCTTAGTTCTTTGTACACCTAAAGATTTTATCAAACCCACTCTAATGTTGCTGCATTGATGTACTTACCTGTCTAGCAACACAACGTCACCCTTTAATTATCACTGAATAATTGTCAAAATCAAATATGTCAACATAAAATAAAAGTCAAACGGCATCAAATTAGAATGTAATTTGTGTCAACTAGAGAAAACAAAATATTCTCTGTATATTAGATGTTCAATTCTTTCCACTCTAATGATGGAAGAAATCAGGGACAGAAGTTCAAAGTCATTTTATTGAAAATTTGAAAATATGAAATTAATACTACTATAACTGTACATGCTTAAGCTAAGCATATGTGTAATTATAAGATATTTACAAAATTTTTACTAGGGAAAACAATAAGTGTTGTATTATAAAGCAACGTTAGGGACATCCACTCTAATGATATTTTACAGGTAAAACTTCATTTTTCTTTTCTAACATTTTGATATTAAATACAAAATCAAATGGACTTAATAGTCATTGGTGTGTAGTAAATTGTGACAATTATGTTTTTATGATAATATCTTTTATTTAATTTATTTTGATCAATGACATTAAAATTTAACGTTTTGTGAGAATTACCCATATTTGAGGAGATGTAAAGTGTATTTTCGTAGTAATTTTTAATGATTGGATAGTATCACGATGTCATTAGAAATCTCTGAGCATTAGAAATTGAATTAAATAATGTTAGTCGACGACACTATTTAAAGACAATGGTTTTAGGTATGTCTCACTAGCAAGGAGACTACAAGATGTTGTATTCACCGATTTTGATGAAAGTAGTATCAATCGATAGGTATTAGTACACAATACAAATCTGTAAAATATTGGAGCGCACTATTCAGGGATTCACATACGTCATCGGTTAGCCACTCCCTCTACGATCGCCCCTGGTTCCTTTTTAATTAATTTAAATTAAAAATCAAAGTAAAAACGAAAAAGTGTGTTGAATTATTTGTTTTCAAAATATATAACAATAAAATATTAGAAGAAATAAAGTGAAATATTAAAAATTTTGATTGTATTAAAAATAAAAAGCAGTTACGTCATGAGGTTCGGACCATCTTGTTCCACATGTGGAAGCCGATTCGTGGTGAGTCAACAAAGAGGTGGGATCGGGAGGAGAACAACCATTGACATACAGTGTGGAAATCGTCGACCGCTATATAGGGATTTTAGTAAGAGCAAACGGCAGAACCGAATAAAGCGTCAGTAGAAGCGAGATGACTACAAACCTCCCACTTAACTTATTAATGGCGAATTCGATTGGCAAAACTAGTATGCACTGGTGCACACTCGTTGAGTGCAAAATGTGACATATGTCACACTAGCTTAGTGCAAAAAAGGGCAAATTCAACAGAACGCGATGAAATCAAACATAATCATAACATCACTTGTAAATGTGTTCAAGGCTTGATGATGTTTAAAATGTTTTATAAACCACAATAATAAAATGTAACAGAATACAACGAAACAACCAACAGAACACGCTGTTATGCACTGGTGCGCACTAGTTCTGCCAATTGAATTCGCCATAAGTTATTACCAATCAGACGATCGGCTTTGAATGCTGTCACATGTCACATTTGCGCTGTGACAGGGGTTAGATGAAAATGCATAAAATAAACAGAAAACGAGTAGAGAGGCACGAATTTCGAATTTCGAATGAAATTTAATGCAGCGCATTTATCCTCAAAAATGTATTATTATACAATAGAAGAGGAAGTGCAAATGGTTAAACTTTACTACGGTGGCAACTCGTTTGCACGAGTTAGCGAACTATTTTCTGTTTTATATCCAGAAAACCCTATCCCTCATACCACTACAATTGCGAAAACCGTAAAAGCGTTTGAAGAAACAGGTTCCGTTATACATTCAAAAAATAAAAGAGCTGGAGGTGATGATAATGGAGAAAATGAACTCCATATTCAGATTTGTTCAGCTGTGGAAAACGACCCAACTACACCTTCCCGACAATTAGCATCTGATTTCAATATAAATCATACCACTGTACAAAAAATTCTACGAAAACACCACTACCACAGTTACAAATTGAGTACCACCCAGGAAATTTTTGACAACGACCATTTTCGTCGTATGCAGTTTTGTGAATTCATGCAAGATAAATGCAATGAAAATGGAACATTTTTAAATAATGTCTTATTTGCCGACGAGTCGTCCTTTTATCTACATGCACGCCATAATTCCGCCAATGTTCGATATTGGTCAAGAGAAAATTTACGTCTTAACATATCATGCAGAACACAGTATCCACAAAAAGTGAATGTATGGGCAGGTATCCTAGGGAATCAAATTATTGGATCATTTTTTATTGAAGTAACTCTGAACGGCAGAAAATATTTGGATCTACTCAGGCTTCAAATTATACCTGCTGTAACGGAACAATTCAATGTTAACGAGATATGGTATCAGCATGACGGATGTCGTGCTCATAATACAATAGAGGTTGTGCAGTTTTTTAATACTATGTTCCCAAATCGATGGGTAGGAAGGAATGGTTCTATAGAATGGCCAGCACGATCACCCGACTTGTCTCCAAACGATTTTTTCTTATGGGGTTATTTAAAAAATTCTATTTATGGGCATCAAGAGCAACGGCCCAATGACACGAATGAATTGCGAGCAAAACTATTAGAACTGTGCCGTTCCATTGACAATAACACTATTGCTAACATGAGGAGATCATTTTATAATAGAGTAGGCTATTATTTAGCCTAATATGGTGGCTTATTTGAACATTTAATTTAAATATTAAAGTTGTTAATTTTCTTTGTAATATAATCGAATATTATTTGAGTTGTTAATATTAGTTTTATAGTAGATATATTTTTATAAATTTGTTAATTTCTCTAATTAAACCTGCATTTTGCAAGCAATTGGCGAATGCATGTTTATTTTTATATTATTTTTTAATTAAGTGTGGTACATGGGGTAGAGTGCCAACACATTTTAAATCCAAAACATACTTTGTAAATTAAAACAAATAACGTGCCTCTCTACTCGTTTTCCGTTTATTTTATGCAATTTTATCTAACCCCTGTCATAGCGCAAATGTGACAGGTGACAGCATACAAAGCCGATCGTCCGATTGGTAATAACTCAATAAGTTAAGTGGGAGGTCTGTAGTCATCTCGCTTCTACTGACGCTTTATTCGGTTCTGCCGTTTGCTCTTACTAAAATCCCTATATAGCGGTCGATGATTTCCACACTGTATAAGTGGTGTGGCCTTGAATTGCAACCTAAAATCGCGATTTAGTTGCGAATCGCTGAATAGTGCGCCCTAATATTTTACAGTTTTTTAATACGTACAGATATCTATCGATTGATACTACTTTCATCAAAATCAGTGAAGACAACATCTTGTCGTCTCCTTGTAAGCTAACCAGCAATTTGTAACCAATTTCCGATTTCGATAAGTAATTTCTGATATTGCTACTTAGTGACATTTCACATAAAATGACGTCTCTCACATTGGAACAATTCGATATTGCAAATACAGAGATGATATTGTATTGTTTCAATGTAAGACGTTCGCGAAACATCAATCTTTATAATGTATATAGATAGTATCTGATAATATAATTTTGTGTAAATCTCAAAGGTATAATAAACCACAAATACAATCCAAACTTACTTAGTTAGTATGAACAAGACGTTTTGGGTGTCTTGACCCGCGGCCGGTCTGTTTACAAATCATAGAACGTCGCGTCCTCTCTGTTCGGTGCGCCCCAAGGGGTTGTATTTAAGGGACGACGCGGGGAACGATAAGGACACAAATAGCGCACTAAATTTGTCGTTGATTGCGGGCCGGCGTTGAATTACGGCCGGGCGCCAAGACGCCGGGGCAAGAAAATTTAATTAATAAACGTTTAGATAGCGCGCGGCCGTTCGGTCGGTCCGAACAAGAAGGAGGGCCCCCCTACGAGCACGGATTTATAGTGGGGCCATATATATCCATCGCTGACCATCGGTGGGCATTTTATTAATTGCCGCGTTTCGTATTCCGTTTCCGCATAGTGGAGGCGCAAGAAGCGCGGAAACCGAGAGAGAGATTTAGTTTTTGAATTATAAACGGAAGGGGGAGGAGGGGGCGGTTAGCTTTAATTTAAGGGGGTCGTAAATTATAAAAGCAACCGCGCTTCCACTTCGGAGTAACAAATAGTTTTCGGTATACGTGACGTCTTTAAAATAATAACCCCGACGTTGTTCATATTTCCCAAAGTTCAAACTCCCCCGATGTGGTTTAACCACATCAAAATTAACTTTATAAACATGTCCTTAATTTAATATTCAAACGCATCTTCACCTCATTTTTGTACTTTTTTTTTCTTTTCTTTTCTTTTTCTTTTCTTTTTTTTTCTTTTCTTTTCTTTTTTTTTCTTTTCTTTTCTTTTTTTTTTTTCTTTTCTTTTCTTTACTTCTTTATTTAATATTAAATAAAGCGGGGTGTTATGAATTCTTTTCGAGTACATTATAGGGGGTTAAGGTTTTTCTCGGACCGCTTTCTTTTACTTATGAATGGTCACTTTTAGACGAAATCGGGACGCGAGGGGTTGATTTAATATGAAACGAGAACTGACCCTCGGCGGTCACGAGGGGCAACATCTGCACCGTACAAGACCGGAATATATTGCTCCGTCAAAAACTACTCGCGAACATCGAGCCAAATTTACGCGAACCCCACGAGATTTATGGAACTCGGATGATTTACGACCGATTCGAGAACTTAAAACGTACACGATTCATACCGATTGTAATCGAAAGAACTTTTAAAATCCTTTAAAATGAGTAGAAAGAAATATGGTATGTGTATCTTCATTATTTTCAAAGATGTGTTAACGAAGCTCTATGGCAGTGATGGCGAACCTATGACCCATGGGTGATGACTGATCCACACAATCCTTTTAAGTGACCCATAGCTTGATTTTTGTAAACTTATTTTTTATGTCCTATTATTTATGAGAATAAATAATTGAAAAGAAAAATGCAAAATCCATCCTCAACCCAGAGCTCTAACGCTCGGATCTTGCAGATTTCTCTTATAACACATTGAAGAGAAGAAGACAAGATCCATTCTTAACTCAGAGGTCTAGTGCTGGGATCTTGAATTTTTCTCTTTATGGTGGTATTAGAGAAAAATGCAAAATCCGTCCTCAACCCAGAAGTCTAACGCTCCGATCTTGCATTTTTCTCTTATAACATGATAATTATCTTATAATCATGAAGAGGAGAAAACAAGATCTGTTCTCAACCCAGAGGTCTACTGCTCGGATCTTGCACCTTCCTCTTCATGGTGCTGTTAGAAAAAAATGCAAAGTCTGTTCTCAATTCAAAGGTCTAACGCTTAAATATTGCATCTTTCTTTTATAACACCATGAAGAGAAAGAGACAAAATCCGTTCTCAACCCAGAGTTCTACTGCTCGGAATTTGCACCTTTCTTTTCATGGTGCTGTAAGAGAAAAATGCAAAATCTGTCTTCAACCCAGAGGTCTAGCACTTAAGGTACGTGTCCACTTGAGATTAAATCTCGAGATCGAATCTCGAGATTTGTCTCAAAATCTTGTCGATTTGAGAGTAATTTTGGTATCTGAAGACTCTCAAATAGAATCTGAGACTCGGCGACCGGAGAGTAGTCGCCGTATCGTGTCGATTTGAGAGAGAAGCCGACGGTTGTGTTGTAAACAGTTGTGATTTGTAAGCAATCATGGAGCGTCAGGCACTAGCGCTCATAATATATAAACTTTTGAAAAAACGAAAAAATGAAAAGAATAAGGAAAGAAAACAGTGTTGGGTCAGGCAATGGATAGACCGTCGAAATGAGTTAGGAGCTTCTGAAAAACTAACAAAGGAATTAAAAATGGAGGATGCCCAACAGTTCAGGAATTTTATTCGAATATCAGCGGTGCAGTTTGAATTGGTGCTAAATTTAATTGGTCATCAAATTGCTAAGTAGGTGACAAAAATGAGAGATCCTATTCCTGTTGGCGATAGATTAATGGTGACACTTCGTTTTTTGGCATCATTGATTCCGCAAATTGTGAATTTTGCGTTGAATTTCGTGTGCATCGCAACCTAAAACTGCACCAAATTCTGAGAATTTTAAATTTCTTTTTTTCTATCCCTATAGTTACAATGTATTACATTCCACAATAATTCGTTTTCTTCGTATAAACTGATTAGTTTATACGTTATTTTTTTGTTCCACTCCATCAAGTTCAGTCCAAACTACAGTCTCGCGACACGAAATGTATCTCGAACTGGTGTCGAAATCTGAGACTAGACTCTGAAAGACCAAATTGAACCTTATCGATTGGAGACACGGTTACTCTCGAGACTACGTATATGCTAGTCGCAACTTGTCTCAGAGAATGCTCTCAGCACCATGTCCACTGGCGATCAAAGTCTCGAGATCAGTCTCGAGACTGCTTTAGTCTCAGATGGACACGTACCTTTAGACCAGTGATGGCGAACCTATGACCCATGGGATTTTTGCAAACTTATTTTTTATGTCCTAGAAAGAGAATAAACAATTTTATTTCAACTATCTATTTATTAATAAATAATACTATTATGTCATAGTATGTATGTAATTTTATCTTGTTCAGTCAAATATTTAGTGTAGGGAGTACTAAATAGTGTTATCCCAGCGATATCATCCACTTGTAATCGATTTTTATTTTTTAATCTTTACTTACTAATGTAAAAGTTGTAAAACAAAAAGGAAAAAAAGTTCTTTTAGTCCTTAGTCTAAGTAAGGATATTAAAAGTAAGTTTATTAAAAACACATTTCCCTTTTGCATGTGGCTTAATACTGTGACCCACGAGCTAGCACCAAAACAATATAGTAAACAAAATTTGACCCACTGCGCTAAAAGATTCGCCATCACTGCTCTAAGGGGTAGAACGACAGTTCAAACGTGTTTACTAATATTAGAATTCACGGTAATAACCTCTGACAATCCCCTTCATCAGTAGAACCAACTGAATATAATGATTATGACCATCTAAAGAGTAAAAGATACCATACTATGGATGTATACTGTAGACAAAATGCCATCAATGTCATAAATAGAGTTTTCAGTATACTGACATTAGCAGAACGACCAATCTAACAAGAATCCCAGAATATCATACGCTCATGAACACAATTTTACAATATGGGACAAAAACGAGAACTCACTATTAAAAAGCACAGCCATATTTATCATCTTGCGGATTCTAAACAATGGTGAAGAAGTCATTCAAAATAGCATATCGCAATTAGACCTCACTGCGTCCTTTATACCAACGGTGGGCAACTCCGGCCCGCGCGAGGGTTTAATCTGACCCACAAGACCTTTAGAAAGAATAATAAACCATTTTTGTTTTAAATCAAAAATTTTTAATAGAAAGACATAATCAAAAAAAGGTTTTTACCACTAATGTGTTATAGAGAAAGAAGTCTCATTACTGAACAAGGATACGAACCCAGATCTCCTGCTTTTTGGGCAGTTGTATAATGATTGAGGGATGTCTGGGGCCTAAAAAGATTTTTTAAGCCAATTTTTAAAGAATTCAAGACCGATCCACCCTTAGAGCTCTTTACCATTTGAGTCTGCTGCAACAGAATTGCGGCTTAAGATACTCAGAGGCTAAGGACACTGGAGTAACAGGATAGCTCAATCTGCGATAATTGCTCGCCACCCTTTAACGTCACTGCCAAGTTTAGCGTCTCTGTCTTACACCCGACTCCCCGATACGAACCCAGATCTCCTGCTTTTTGGACAGTTGTATAATGATTGAGGGATGTCTGAGGCCTAAAAAGATTTTTTTAAGTCAATTTTTAAAGAATTTAAGATCAATCCACCCTTAGAGCTTTTTACCATTTGAGTCTGCTGCAACAGAATTGCGACTTAAGATACTCAGGGGCCAAGGACACTGGAGTAACAGGATAGCTCAATCTGCGATAATTGCTCGCCACCCTTTAACGTCACTGCCAAGCTTAGCGTCTCTGTCTTACACCCGACTCCCCGATACGAACCCAGATCTCCTGCTTTTTGGGCAGTTGTATAATGATTGAGGGATGTCTGAGGCCTAAAAAGATTTTTTTAAGTCAATTTTTAAAGAATTTAAGACCGATCCACCCTTAGAGCTCTTTACCATTTGAGTCTGCTGCAACAGAATTGCGACTTAAGATACTCAGAGGCCAAGGACACTGGAGTAACAAGATAGTTCAATTCCCGACTCAACACCCGACTCCCGATACGAACCCAGATCTCCTGCTTTTTGGGTAGTTCTACCAATCGAAAGCAGAAGATCTAAAGTCTAATCTTTAACTTTGTTTTTTATATTGAAAACAAAAACTTGTAAGTATCAAACATTTGGCAATTTTATACTCCAGCCTGCGTACGAAAAGTAAACTGTAATCTGGCTCCCAATATACAAAAGGTTGCCCGCCCCTGCTTTATACAACCCCCCTTCCACTCTTTTTGTCTATTTTAACTAACCTAAGGATTTATCAAAAGTTAGGATGTAGTTGAGAGGTGTATTCCTGATCCCATACAAATTAGGCGGTAAAGCGATTTGTTTGTAGTTTGGATACAAGGGAATTCACCCTTTTTAAAAATAGGAATGATTAGCCAACCTCCAACGTTGAGAAAATGTGGAAGAGAGTAATTAACGATGACTACTGTACTTTAAAAGCTTAGCAAAAGCATATTTAGAAATCTCATGTAGGAATTTCATCCACAACTCAGTTTATTAGGAAATTTCTTCATCACATCAACCAATTTATCTTCGATCACTGATTGCTAATTGACGATAACGTTGAAACCAAGTAATTAATCAAAGTTTGGAATAAACAGCTAAAAACCCAAAATCCTCATTCAACCTTGCTTCCTTCGAACAAATCTCCAAAAATTTTTTAGATAGCAAAAATACCCTAATTTGATCTTTTACAAATGAGCGACTTCCACTGAACTAATGATGACAAAAACCAAATCATTAACCAATCCTTAAAATTGTAAGGTTTCTAATTACTTATAACCGACTATGAATATTCATCAAATTTGGTCAAGTCATCGTTAAAATCAACTTTTCCTCCTTCATACAATAATAATAATAATTATATGAAAGCAATTTAAATAGAGATATTACGAAACAAGATCTTTTAAAAAATGAATTTATATTAAAAAAAATTAGAGATGATTCGTTTTCAAAATGACAAAGTAGTTCATTTTTATTTTACCTGATGCAATTCTCCCTGTGTTTAAATGCGCGTACGGTTGTAATAATCCCCATAAATCCCCATTATTAGCTATAGCATGTTCTAGAAGCGTTGCAGTTAGGGTAACATCCGCGTCAGATGGTAAACACTGCATAAGAATTTCTTCTAAAAGGTTTTCTAATCCAGCACAAAGATAAACTGCTGCATATCTAAAATTTACCATTTAAAAATTTTAGTTTATATTTTATTTATAAATTTTAAAAAATTGTATTAATACATACTCATGAATAAACCTAGCTAATTTAACATCGGTCATCCATCGATGAAACCTTCCAACGTGCATTTGTAAACCCGCTCTTGAAGATTTACTCTGCCTCAAAGTACAATCTCCAGACATAGCTAACTTAGCAGCAGCTTTTAAACAAGCTTTAATGCAAGAATCAGCTAAAGGTGGACATAAAACGATTCTAAACGATAACGTGATATCGTGTTTTGTACATATCCCTAAATTTGAAGATAATCTTTGCGTTTCTCTCCCAATTCTCACCAAAGCTCTTTGTAGTAAATTAGATAATCTCGGGATGGTTTCCACGCTAACTCTAGACGTGTGATCGCGACATCTTCCAGTTTGTAAAACCCTCAATATGCAATGATTTGTCCAAGGTAGGTGTTGAAGCTCAACGAGTCTATTATGGGAATCAACCCAAACGAATTCATCCGCGTTTGTTATGTTGGTGTTTATCGTTTCTAATGAGGAATGTCGCATGAGTCGTCTCATTACTGGTTCTGATGATTCAGAACCTGCGCTTACGCTTGAATATGTGCTTGTGGATGTATGTAAGCGCATTGTTAGTTGTTGGAGGGCTAGTTTTATGTCTTCTAAACCTCCATTTCCAGTTCATGGTACTTGAAGCTAAAACTAGTGTGGAACATCACTTGAGTGTACGGATACTATGAATAAGTAAAAGTTATTGCCATGGACAATTCGCTTTGTAAATCGGCGGTCCTTTTGAGAACCTCAAATCCGTCAAAAACACCAAGCATTTTCTGAGCCTTATCAATATTTTTAAATTGAAATCATTGTTTGTCTGTTTTTTAATTCTATGCAAATCGCACCCACTCTTTAATTTTAATGCTAATACGAATTAAGTTCGGATTCACAAAAAGGGTTTTGAAGTGATTGATATTACGACTCCCGAGTTTACTAAGCGACTTGTAAATACGATCTAGAAAATTTCATTAACCAATCTTTAAAATTTTAAGGTTTCTAATTACTTATAACCGACTATGAATATTCGTCAAATTTCGTCAAGTCATCGTTAAAATCAACTTTTCCTCCTTCATACAATAATAATAATAATCGCATAATGTAAGTGGGTTTTTAAGGCCGTCCCAGGACACGGGTCAGCCCGGTAATTAACGACGTTATTAATCAAATTCGCGGTCGAAGCCGAGAGGGTGGCTGCGGACCTTCATCCCTTCTGAAAAAAAAGTCTCCACGAGTAGAAGGGGTGGAGGGAGGCATTGTTTAAGATCGCCCCTTCGCGGTCGCCGTAATTAATGCGACTAAGAGCATGGAAAATTAAATTGTTCGTGAGTAAAGAGGAATTATGAGTGTTATAGATGGAATAACATTAAATTATTATTTTTTTTTTTTTTTTAAGGAAAATTATTATTTTTTAAGGAAAATTATTTTTTTAAGGAAAATTATTTTTTATGGAAAATTATTAATTTTTTTTAAGGAAGAATAAAATTGTTTAAAAAATTTGTTTTAAAAAAGTGGGTGGAGTGTTGGTACTAGTATCGACCGGAAGTGGGCGTAGTTTTCCGGGAAAAAGCTCCCGGAACCGGAGCGCTGAGCGCGTTTTTACGCTTCGTGACCGATCCGTAATGGAAGCGGAGCTTTTATGCAAATTTATGCAAGTTTCCGCCTCCGCTCCGAATATATAAAACAATATGACGTCGCCGTCACGAGATATTAATTGCTAAACGCCATCGTTATTACGTCATTAGTGAATACTGAACATGGCGCGAACTGCATAAATTTACCGTACTCACCCTTTAATACATAATCACTCTCAACAAAAAAAATATCGTAGGGATAAGATTCCTAACCTAAACTCAAAGTCACTTAAACTTGTCTAAAGACAATCGTCGTAGAATCACACTCCGGGGGCTGTTTATGGTCGAAACTTTGTTATGTTTGGCTTTTATTGGGCGTTTATTGTACTCTCGGATGGACTCGGCGGTGCTAGAACGGATCGTGATGTTATTAAGACGTTATTTCGCACTTTCCTCTAACCCTAACCCATTCAAAACCGAACCGTCGTCTCTTCGATGATAATGATGATGATGGGGATATATTAATTACGTTATCCGCAAAATCAACCGACCCCGGTCGGGTCGACGTCGCCGGTCGTCTTTCCCTCCCCGAGAGTCGAAAGTCCTTCATAATGTCACGGTTCACAATGGCTTATTATATCTCGCGTTTCGGGGGCCTTAGTAATATAGATATTATTAATGATGGCGCCGGGAGTGAAGTGTTGATTATTTCCCTCCACAAGAGAAGAGCGTTTCGGAAGTCATTTGCAGTCGCCGTAATAACGCTTTTGTTCAACCTTGACGTGTTAAGCATTACTTTTTTTTTATTTTAGAAAAAACTATCTTTTTAAAAAGGATTTCCAAGTACAGTGATATAAACGTAAATTGATTTCAGTATTTAAATATTTACCAAAGTGGGTTTCGTTGTAGTGGAATATATTTTTTTTTTATAATTTTTTTATCGATCAATTAGGATTTGGGGGAACGGGGACGGTAATCGGTATTAAGTCGGAAGTAGTGAGAGAAGGTTCGGAAGAAAACGGGAGGGCGCTTGGCGATAAATCATATGCCAGATGGCATATTTTTGCATCTAGAACGCGAACTGTACCGACGTTCCAAAGATATATCGGTAATGTATGCCGATTTAATACCGCGCGAACGTCGAGGGAAGAAAACAAAAAATGACAACAAAGCGAAAATAAATTTTTTCGTTTTTTAAATTCACAGATTTCTCAAAAAAAATATCCAGTTATTTTAAAATATTCGTTCTTTTTGAATGAAAATTTTCCCCAACTTTAAGAATAAGTAATTAAATAAATAGACTTAATTCTGTAGTTTTACTGGTTTATTTCGTAGTTTGCTACTAGTTTCGGCTGTTAGCCATCATCAGGTCTACAAAGAAGCGTTTGAATTTCTAATTAACAATTTTGTAGGCCTGGTGATGGCTAACAGCCGAAACTAGTAGCAAATTACGGAATAAACCAATAAAAGTACAGAACTAAGTCAATTTATTTAATTATTACTAATCGGTAGCATGCATCACATCTTTGAATTTTACTCTTTAAAAATAAGTGTTTCGCAAAAGTGATTGTACTTAATAATAAGATTGTACTTAATAATAAGATTGTACTTAATGATAAGATTGTACTTAATAATTAAGTCCTAAAACGACCCTTTTCTGTGGTTCGTTAGCGAGGGTTTTAGTTTTCGCGATCCTTTGCGGTCTCTAAAAGACGATTTAACCCAACTCGTCCCATCTAAATGTTTGTAAAAGGCGATTACCTATCCAAAAAGATAATTTGTTCCGAAATAGATTCTTCTTCCAAAATAGATTATTCTTCCAAAACAATTTTTCTTTTAAAAATTTGTTTCTTTGTGTTTCCAAAGCTCATTTTTTTTTCAAAAAATTTTAAGATGTTGACATGAAAACAATGTGTGTTTTATATGATTACGATTAATATGAGTGAAGGATTATTAAGATAAAGACGACAAAAGGGATCGGATCGAAATGGAAAAAGGCGGTTGCCGAGAAGGCGTAACGACGACTTCTTCGTCGTCGCGGGCTAAAAAACGAGCGGTTTCTGGTCACGTGTCCGACGACGCCATCTTAAACGAGTCGTCTCGGACGGTAGTTCCATCTATACGACGTTTTACCTGTTTTTCGTTTGTCTTTTGCGGTATGCGGCCGTTTCTTTTGTCTTCTTTTTCCGATTCGAAAACCAAAGATCGCCAGCAAGTCGCTGTCTAGAAGTTAATCGAATCGATGTTAACGCGAAAATTTACGTTTGACGTTAAAATTTCGAAAGAAAAGCCGGTTAAATGACGGCCGGGCCGGTTAATTTTGTATGTGAGAATGAGCGAAGCGGATGAGAAGAAGGCAAATAAACGTTGACAACTGTCGGGAAATGGTATCTTTTTGTATTTATTTCGGCGCGAAACGGTCACGTAACTGTACCGGGACCGTCGTTAGAACGTACCTAGCCAATTACCAGTTATTAAATTAATATAAAACCGGGCGAACGGCCCTAATTACTGTGTTTAGAGGCGGCTTAGATAGGCTTCTGGTCTTCGAGAGTTCGCAGGATCCAGCAAATGACCGACTCTGAGGCCGCAATCTGCATAAATTGCGGAAGATATTTGCTGCTCTCTCGCGATACTTCCAACTTACTTACGCGTAAACTCAAAAGACAAGACAAGACGAAACGAATACCATCTCCCTCTTTCTAGATCGTTCTCTTGTATTATACGAAGCATGTGTTTAACACTTTTCCGAGCCAAGACCAGCACATGTTTTCAAATTTCGAAACACGTGTCTTGTTTTCGTCTTTTTAATAAAGGCGAAATATCGAAGGTTAAATAAGGGAAAAGATCGAAGCGAAGGCACCTGAACGCGTAATTAAGGAGTTAATTAAGTCAACGCGATGTTAATCCGTCTTCCTCTATGCCGGAGCAATTACGGGTTGACGACGACGATGACGGGAGCGAGACGGAACGCGCCTTGGTCGTCTTCGTTGTTTGTCGCTTGAGCGAAGACAAAAAGATGGCGAAGAGCGTAATTAAATAAACATACATAATCAGCCGGGAGGTGTGCGGAATTGCGGCCAAGTGTTAAAAGTTAACCATATGAAATTCGCGCACGTAGCCGAAAGAATTCGCAAAAAACCGCTCCATATTCAGTCCGTTTCACTCGGTGCCGAGCGAAGCCGCATGCGATCGTCTCTCTCTAATATATATACGGTATAGCGGCATAAGCCACCGGCGGTCGCCGGCTCGAATGCTTCGTACTGCTTTTTACAGCCATAATCACAACAATTTCCATCGTTTTTCAGCGCTGGCATCTCAGCTATACGCGCGCGAACGTTTCTTTGCGACATTTTAGTCTCTCACTTTGTGTCGCATACTAATTCGGCGATTATCACTCCCTTTTAAACAACATTTTCAATACTACCTTAATACAAAACAAATCAAAAATCTTACTAACAATAAGTAAATCTTAAATACTTTTTGAAAAAAAAAAAAAAAATCTAAAAGATAATAAAAGTTTAAACTAATACTATTTTCTTATTATTGCTTCAAAATTAAAACTTAATTTTTTTTATAAGAAGTAGGAATAAAAAAAACTTAATATAAGAATCCTCTAAGAAAATGGTTTTTCGCGAAAGACGACAATTCATCTAGATCTGAACTAATCCGAGTTGTAATCGATTGTACGTAGATTTCGGGGTGTGATAGACGGACGGGGGTATTAGAACATAGTTAGCAAAGTGTCTCTCGGCAAAGCTGAAAGAGGAGAAGGAAGGGCGGGTTGCAGACAGCGGCTAATGCCCGGTTATAAATGATTGGCCGAGCCATTAGATGCAATCTCGTTAGGTGCCGTCGGCGACGTGGCGCGGCGGTGCAGCACAGCTCGACGAAAATATTTTCGGAACCGGACAATGGCCGGGTTAAAAGAAGGGTGAAAAAGCGGCCCTAATGCCCCGTTTTTTCGCGAAGGGGATGATTAAAAAGGGATTAGGTGCGAGAGACGAAAACAAGGAGAAATTTTTAGGGATTTTTGAGAAGGAGGAGATTTTTGAGGGTGTTGATTAGCGCCCCGTCGGGGGGGTGAGGATCGGAAAGTGCCGCATTTGTCAGCCTTTATGCTCGGTAATAGCGGTCATTTGTCCCGTTTTCCCGGTTTGTGTCATCTCGTGAAACGTCTTACTGGCCTGTGAATTATCACCCCCGATTGAAACCGACTTTCTAACCAACCCCTACTGGTTTCGCCGGTCCTTTCAGAAGAGTCATTTTCATAATTAGCTTTCCGTTTATGGAAAAAATTTCCATTTTTAATCAAAATTAGAATTTTTTTTAAGTTAAATTAAAGTTTCGCTTAAAATAATACTCATTTTAAAATCATCAAAAATGAAATCTTTACGAATTTTAGAAATAATTTTTTTTTTGAAAATTCTAGAAAATTCTTGAAAATTCCTCTCGAATGTAGGTTAGAAGGAGGTAGTATCTCTAAGGGGGCGGAAAATCCCCCCATTCCCCGTTCGTACGGAAACTAATTCGACCCCCGGTGGGGGTTCGGAGCCGGAGGAAGCCGCCCCCGAAGCGCTCCCGAGGATGGACGTTTTTGCCATCATCCTCCGTGCAGGCGAAGAGTTTTTGCTGCGGATTTTTTGCCGCGGAGGGCCTGTGTCGGCTCCACAGTTAGCTAGTTTGTCAATGCTGCCGTCGGGGCGCCGCGATCGACCCGGACCGTCCCCTTTTCCGCCCCCTTCGCCTCCACCCCCTTCAACCCTCGTACTTTCGGTCTCGCACCGAACCGACGTTATGAATCGCTTCCTATTATTGTATTTGCTCGTGTCGCTAAGTCGGGGGAATTTCAGATAATATGACAAAGAACCAAAACAAGATTTTGGATTAAACTCGATTTTTTTTTTTTTTTAGTCGAATTCCGAGAATTAATTTTTTTATTTAATTGAATTTCTCAACTTTACTACTTCTCTTTCACCTTTCAATTGATTGACAACCAATAAATCTAATCGTGTTTCCAAACTTCCTGGAAGTTCGGTTATCCACGTTTAAACGAAAGAAATACCTTCGCCGAAATAAATAAAAAAAAAGTAGTAAGAGACAAACTCTCGAGAGAAGACCGAAGTCTCGCGGCTCGACTCGACGGACGTCCAACGCGCTCGCGTCGATGCGGCGTTCATTCACTCCTCGAAGCTAACTCACTCCTCACTTCTCGTCCCGATGATCGCTGTTCGTTCGCCCGTTTGGACGCGTTTCGTATCGTTTGTTATGAAGGAAGAACAACTAAGAAGAAGATCCGAGAGGGCGAATGGAGAATATCATCGCGCGGGACGTCGCCACTTAAACGTAACCATATGCTCTCTCGGTTTCGATTTATGGATATGACAAATCTAGTGTTGCCGCTGCGCTGCCGCTTCGTTCGCCACACATGTTCCATTCGTTCGTTCGTCGGCGCGGCCTTATCGTGAGAATTAAGAACGACCGAGTCGAAGAGATGAATTTATTTTTAGAACTACATGTATGTATGTAAGTAGTGTGAAGTTGACGAACGAAACTCACACACACTACTTTCTTCATACAAGTTTATTTCATATAAAAATTATAAAATTTTTCTATTTAATTGAAAGGATTTTTTTTTTAATTTATTAAGGTTGATTTAAAAAATGAAATTTTTAAATTAAAATTAAAATTAAAACATTTAACTTTTTAATTTAAAGTGTAATCAACTTAAGGTAAAAAAAGTTTTATTTTTTAAAAGGTTTTAAGATTTTTTTTAGGGTTTTAGATTTTTTTTTTAAAGTTTTAGATTTCTTATTTTAAGGTTTTAGATTTTTTATTTTAATATAATAAAACGGTATCATATAATCTTAATAATAATGTAAATGAACCTATTAAGACAAATGGTTGACGGTTAAGGTCGTTCGATCGCTTCGAACGTCTACTCGAAGCAGATATAAGCACGGCGACGATGATAATCTATAAATATCCGGGCGTTTCAATAAGAGCACGCACACACGGCATCACGTCGAAGACGCCCATCGGGGTTACGTACTAGAACGATTTATGTCCACAAATTGCATCAGACGGACGCGTCATTACGCCCAATTAAAAGAAAACGCCGACCGGATTGATTTATTAGCGCCGATTTGCACCTCGGTTCTTCCTACCCGGAATGATTTATACCGTTAATATATGATTTACGCCGATTTTCGCGTTTTTCCAATTTTGCGAAACTCGGCTAAGAATGCGAAGAAGTTTGCGCGCGCGGCCGCGAGGTCATTAATCACCACTCGTCCTGCCACCGACAGCCTCTTGCGTGATGTCCAAGTTGTTTAAACCCTTCCGAGGGGTAGTTTATGGTTTTCGAAGTGACTGCCGCAGGGCTGCGCATAATACTATTAGAGAAAGCTCGTTAGCCCGGTTAATAATTCAAGGAGATAAGCGCGGGAGAGTTTCTCTCTCCACCCTCTTTACTTATTACAACTCCAAAGCTTTTATTCAACTACAAACACGGGTATTAAATATTTCCGTTACGAACCGGGAGACCCTTTAAGGAAAACAAGAAGTTAAATAACAGAAACACGAAACGAGAGGTGCGCGTTCGTACGGTGGCTCTCTTACGGGCTCGAAACGCAACTTATAATTTTAAACTCATCAAGATGTCGTTTTCACACCGCCGACTCCGCGGCTAATGCCGCGTATCCGTCCGCTCTTTTTTTTAGTATTTTTTTGCGGTGTCAGACGTCATTAGAGAAGTGCCATCTATACCCGCCCCGTCACACCGCCGGCCATTTGTTTATTAAAAATGCATTTTTAATACTCGCCCCCCGACCTTAATTTCCTGTTTCGCCAACGCAACGGGGCGACCGTTTGATTCGATTTTACGCCCTATTTCTCAACACCCTCTTAAAAGAAACCAAGACGTTACTAAATCCACCCCGTGGGCTATTTAAATTATTTTTAGGTTTTCCCTAACTGATTTGAAATCTGCATTTATCTTATTTATCTTATTACTTATCTATCTTTTGCATTCGTATCAAGGTTTCTAATGGGTAGATCTTTAAAATAAGTTAAAAGATTTCCTTGTAAAAAATTATTTATTATAAATTTAAATCCCTATCTAAATGGGGGTTGGACATTTTTGCGAGAACAAAATGTGTATAGAATTCGACAAATACAACGCCGTGTAAATGCTTCTAAGTAGAGGGTTAATCTGTAAAATTTGAGATTCTGTAAAACTAGAGATCGGTCATTTCTCTAAATTGATAGAGGAAATCCTAACGAATCGATTTGTGTACCTTGTAGATTGCGAAGAGCAGACGAATATAATTCCTGGTTGAGGTTTTAAGTTGGTTTTATTTCACTTCCAAAGCCCTAAAGCTAACATACAATAATTTTCTTTAAAAAAATTATTTACTGTAAATCCCGTATGTAAAAGGGTGGCTTTGTTTTTGGTAATATATACACTACCGGCCAAAAGTTTAGACTCACCCTCATAATGTAGGGATATTAACAAATAAGACGAGTTTAATGACATGAATTCCCATTAAGCAATTGAATCGCTCATTTCAAAAACCACATAAGTCAAAATTTTACAAAATCGAGTTTTTGCCACGAATCGTTTCTTTGGGGGTATTCACACCGTCTGTGCAAAAATCGCACAAGTCTCGTGAAGCGTTACCAAGATATGTCAGTACAAATATCTGCGTTCGCAGGTGAAACCACATAAGTGATCGACTTGCGTTGTTTCTGCAACTCACCAAATTCTAAATTCCTCTCAGTGGTGGCCAACATGTTATAAAAGAACGTGTTTGTCAAATGAGAGTTTTGGCAAACGTGTTAAAAAGGAATATAAAGAATCATTCTATCCTTCTCGTTATTTATCATTTCAATATGAAAAGGATAAGAAAGGAACTATGATCGTTCAAGACTTTATCGATGGTTTAGGTAACTATACATTTAACTTGACAAGAAACAAATCTATTACCATTAAACTACCAACAGAATGTACGTATCCAACTGGTTCTGTTCCCATAAACCCCAAAAAGATAGAAAATATCAAACAGGTACAAAGTATTATTATTTCCAAACATATATCTTTCTATAAAAGAATTTTTCTATGGCCAACTACAGAAGAGGAAGAAAATGCCATCGAAAGTGGCAATGAATGCGATTATGTACCATAAATTTGCCTCGTTAGTCATATAATACTTTTTTCAAACTGCAATAAAACTTTTGTGTTGACTCTCTTATATTTATTTCCCTCTAATGTCAGCATTTAGACTTGGGAAAAACAGTCCGTGCAAAAACCACGTAAGTCATACAAAAAAAATACCGTTTTTGCAAAAATCTAACAATTCATTATACCGTGTTTCATTACATTTGTTGTAGTTTCATAAATAGTTCAATTTGCATTCACGGTTTTGTTCATGCAAGGCATACCTTTTATGTTAAACGGTTTTTTAGTCCTACTGAAAATTTAACTTTTTTGACTTATGTGGTTTTTGAAATGAGCGAGTCAATTATATTTCCAGAAAAAAATAGTTTAGGAACAAAATACAATGTAAAATTTCGTATAAAGACTATGATTTTTTTCCCAATTTTTGACTCTTCAAAATATCCCCCTTCTGCTTTTACTACAGCCGCGCATATTTTCGGCATTCTCGCAATCAATTTTTGCAAAGTTGTAGCTGGGATTTTATTCCAACAAACTTGCAAAGAGTCCCAAAGTACCTTGTGATTGGTTGGTTGCATTCTTCGCACACTCCGGTCTAATTCGTCCCATAACAGTTCAATGGGATTTATATCAGAGGATTGAGACTGCCACTCCATGTATTTTAGTATTTTTCCCTTCTCTTCGTTCCCTATGTAGTTCCTACACAATTTTGACGAGTGCTTAGGATCATTATCTTGCTGGAAAATAAATCCTTTACCCACGAGTCTCTGTCCACATGGAAAGCATGATATTGTAAAATGGCGTGGTATTTCTTTTGATCCATAGTGGCGTCAATTTTTACGAGATCTCCGATTTTACTTCCGGCAAGACAGCCCCAAACCATGACGGATCCCCTACCATGCTTCACTGTTGGCATTATACATTGACTCGTTATACGTTCGCCAACCAAACGACGAACATATTGCCTGCGTTTTCCTCCGAAAATCTCAAACTTTGACATTGTTTGACAAAATTTTACATTGTATTTTGTTCCTGAACTATTTTTGTCTGGAAATATAATTGCTTAATGGGAATTCATGTCATTAAACTCGTCTTATTTATTAATATCCCCACATTACGAGGGTGAGTCTAAACTTTTGGCCGGTAGTGTATTTTTTAATTTTAGAAAAAAAATAAATATGTATTTGGTATCGTTGCCGGTGGTATAGAAGCGATTAGCGTTTTAAATGAAAATCACCAAATTAATTTTAGGTATTTCGGGTTCGTCCGATCGCCGAACGTCGCCGTCTCAAAAAATCGACCGCGAATCGCGAATTAAATCATTGCATTACGACCGCGGCGGAGATGTCTCGCTTTTAATTTACCTCTAGGGATTCTAGAGACGTCCGCTCGCCAGTCGGTAATAGGTCCGGTCCGTTCCATATTTATAAGTTTTCCGTTCGGGACCTCAATCCAAATCGAATTTTTACCTACCGTCGAATTTCTATTTTACAATTATCGAATTAATTTTCATATCGTATTATTTTTAAAAAGTAGGATCGGAAAAAGTAACCGAGTATTAAATTATTTTATCTGGCGGAATAATATAATAAGTGAGTTTAAGTGGATTGATTGTTGTATAAGAGTTGTTTGTTTGGTATTAAAAGTCCGAAGAAGGAGTCAGACGTTGGCGGCAAACGTCGGCACCAACAAAAGACCCACTCGGCCCGATCTACAGACAAAAGACTAAGGTTTTTGTCGGCTACCGGGGGCCGAGAAAGGGCCGCGGCCGGCGAAATATGTACATAATGTCGACGAATGGCCACTAGACGCGATTTTTTTCCTCCCGCGGTCGTCCTTTTGCTCCTGTCCCATCATCCGACTGTCGGAACTGAATTTAGATTAGCCGCCCTTCAACCGAACTCGCGATCCAAACATTTTTCCTCTCCGTCCCGAAGAAGAATTTTAACCTGTACGAATTCAAAAATCAAAGTTCTCGTGCGTCCTCTTTCTTCCAATTTAAAAAACCGTGTTAAATTATTTCGCGTTAAATTAACTCGGACCGAGAAGAAGGAACCATCTCCAAACCGTATTCGAGCGAGCGAAGGGGTTTTTAAAAACCGTATTTTAAGTGATTACCGGTAGCTAGGTGGCGCGCAGTAAAAGTAAAATATACTCCCTACCTAAAAGTTAAAAGTTAATTAGAAGCGGGCGCTAGTAGTTATACGATGCCGTAAGAGCCGCCGGTGGTAATCGACTCTCGCGAACCTTTTATGACCGTCTCGAATCCTCGAGGCCGCGCAATTTTGATTTTTAAAAGAAAACAAATTAATTTATTAATTGTGACTTTTTTTACCTCATCTTTAATTTTCCTTTTTTTAAAATATTACATCTTAACGAAAAGACAAAAAAAAACATTTTATTTTTGTTTTTCTCTTTTCTCTCTTTTCTTTTTTGTTTTTATTTTTTGTTTTTTGTTTTTCTTTTTCGTCTGTCGTTTCGCTTTTGTTCCGTAAATAATCGCGTAAGAATTCAATTATTTCACGCCGGACCGATCGTAATTAAATTACGGAGCGATGAGGTTGCAGTTTTTGATCTCGAAAACTTCACTTCACGTCTTAACCCTTTCCCGAATCGATCTAACTAACCAACCCGGTTTTATCATTAAAATCCGATCGGATAAAAAATCAAAAATTAAAAAATTTTCCTTTTGAGTAGTTAGGAGCTGGGTTGGGTAGTTGTTCAGAAGGGTAATTCGAAATTCCGTTATTGTTATCTTTGATTTTCGGTGTTTGAGTTGTCTCTTTGAGTTGCTATAAACTATATAACCTTTCAATCTATGAATTTTGGTGGTTGGGGGTTTAAGTTAGGTTGTTACTGAAAAAATGAGCTGGGATGTCTTTATATGACGCCCCAGTCTATGATATACCACCTGAATTTTGGCGATGGAAAGTCGAGTTACGTTCCAATGAGTTGTTAAGAAAGACTAGCTAATACTTGATCATTTGAACTGAATTTTAATTCTTGAGAATTGACTTTACATGAGGTGTTCTTTAAAATGAGTGAGTTTTTTGCATCAAATCAAACCACGACCTAATTATCTTCTACGATTATTGAGTTACAACAAAATTCAAAGTGCCATGAATTTGTGATCACTGTGACTTTTGGTGGTTGGGTTGAATTGCATTGAAAAATATGGATCTGGGTGACTGTTGTAATTTATGTAATTTCTTGACTTATATATTTTAACTGTTGAGTTGTTATTGAAAAAGAGTGATTGGGAGAGTTGTTATTATAATAATACTCCAATTAGATTTCAACCATAGGATTGAGTTGGATTTAGATGAGGTGTTGTTGAGAAAGAGTCGTTTGAAGGGTGGTTTTTATATGATTATTAGACTTGAGTTTTGATGATTGAGGATTGATCTTATTTGGTGAATCACTAGTATCATCACTAGTATCTAATTCATGGGAGATTTGGTTCTGTTGGGCTTTTATTGAAAAATGTAAGGTTTTTATGTGAGTATTGGACTTGAGTTTTGATGGTTGAGGATTGATCTTATTTGGTGAACCACTAGTATCATCACTTAGTATCTAGTTCATGGGAGATTTGGTTCCGTTGGGCTTTTATTGAAAAATGTAAGGTTTTTATGTGATTATTGGACTTGAGTTTTGATGGTTGAGGATTGATCTTATTTGGTGAACCACTAGTATCTAGTTCATGGGAGATTTGGTTCCGTTGGGCTTTTATTGAAAAATGTAAGGTTTTTATGTGATTATTGGACTTGAGTTTTGATGGTTGAGGATTGATCTTATTTGGTGAACCACTAGTATCATCACTAGTATCTAGTTCATGGGAGATTTGGTTCCGTTGGGCTTTTATTGAAAAATGTAAGGTTTTTATGTGAGTATCGGACTTGAGTTTTGATGGTTGAGGATTGATCTTATTTGGTGAACCACTAGTATCATCACTAGTATCTAGTTCATGGGAGATTTGGTTCCGTTGGGCTTTTATTGAAAAATGTAAGGTTTTTATGTGAGTATTGGACTTGAGTTTTGATGGTTGAGGATTGATCTTATTTGGTGAACCACTAGTATCATCACTAGTATCTAGTTCATGGGAGATTTGGTTCCGTTGGGCTTTTATTGAAAAATGTAAGATTTTTATGTGATTATTGGACTTGAGTTTTGATGGTTGAGGATTGATCTTATTTGGTGAACCACTAGTATCATCACTAGTATCTAGTTCATGGGAGATTTGGTTCCGTTGGGCTTTTATTGAAAAATGTAAGGTTTTTATGTGAGTATTGGACTTGACTTTTGATGGTTGAGGATTGATCTTATTTGGTGAACCACTAGTATCATCACTAGTATCTAGTTCATGGGAGATTTGGTTCCGTTGGGCTTTTATTGAAAAATGTAAGGTTTTTATGTGATTATTGGACTTGAGTTTTGATGGTTGAGGATTGATCTTATTTGGTGAACCATTAGTATCATCACTAGTATCTAATTCATGGGAGATTTGGTTCCGTTGGGCTTTTATTGAAAACTGTAATCTAAAGGGCAGCTAGTATGTGATACATATTTTGCTTGGTTTCACTCAGGGTTTCCAAATTTCGGGATTTTGTATTTCAATCCCGGGATCCCGGGATTAATCTCGAAATCCCGAAAAATTAGAAAAATAATTTGTAGGGTTAAAATAATTTATATTTTTGACTATTTTAATAAAAGAACTGGGTTGTTGTAACCGGTTTCGTCGCATTTGTTATAGCCTGTTCGAGTTTGTTTTTGAGACTTAAATTTTCATCTCCTTTCAATCGGCTGATTGGCAACTCATCTTCAGAGTCGAAACCGTCCTTATCTAGATTTATTGTAGTTGATTCAGCTTGATTGCTGAGAACGGTTCCTGATAAGCTTTCTGAAATATTTTTGACGAAATTCGCAATTATGTCGGTAGGGGCAAATTAAAAGAAGGATCTTCGCTGTCTTGCTTATTGGGATTTTAGAGATAATCCATGACTCCAGACATTATGGTTCTTCGCTTTCTTAAAGACTCTTCCAGGCCATTGCTTAATTTTGTTTTTAGTTCACGTAGCTCCCGAAACAGAAATTGAAAACTTGCATCCGCAGTAGCAAAATTAGCATCTCGTCGGCATATACCTTCTACAGTTAAAATATAAAACAAATTTTTATGCTTATACTGGTTATATATTTAATCTCTTGCCTAACGCGTTTCTTCTTAATTTGCCATCTTCGGAGGCTCTAAAATAATACTCCCTCTGTCCCATAATAAGTGTCCGATTTTGGTATTTCCCGAATCTTAACGTTATTTCGAAATGTCGGTTGCAATGTTGTATACCATCAAGAGACTTAAGTTAAAACTGACACATGAATGTTGTTAAAAAATTTAAACGCGTTTACTTAACTTTTGAGTAGTGATTTATAAATCATACGTCGTCTTGTTATTTCTAAAAGTACCGGAGTGGTCACATAATGGACCGTCGAGGAGTTTTTGAAGTTGTGCCTCAACCAAAAAGGCCTAACCTAAACCAGGAAGTGCGTTAAAGTGTGTACTACTATTTACAAAGTGTGTACCATTATTCAGGCAAAGATTAGTAGCAGTAATTAAATAGTATTATTATTACTCTTACACAGTTTTGTAAAGTTATAAATATATTTCTTAACAATTTTGGACGTTTGATATTAAAAAGATCTTGAAAAAAAATTATAAGCTTTTTTATTTTAAAACGGACACTTATTTTGGGACTTAAATTTCCACCATATCGGACACTCATTATGGGACAGAGGTAGTATACTACATTCAAAAAATCTAATTACAAAATGTTACATGTTAAAAATATTTTAAAAGTTCAAAAATTTTAAAACTTAAAACGATATACGCTATAACGTTCTCGAGTTTGACCGGTTACAACTTAAAAAACAGGTGAAGAAAGAACATGTGGACTTACTTCGTCTGGAAATTATTCTTTACTACGTCTGTACATAAAATTATTTTCTTTCTTATTCCGGGGATATATTTTCTTCGTATGTAGTGTGTATTTGTTTGTTAATGATAATTTGAATTGTTGAAAAGCCTTTTCTGCATTCTTTAAAAAATTTATTTAAGTTGTAACCGGTCAAACTCGAGAACGTTATAGCATATATCGTTTTAAGTTTTAAAATTTTTGAACTTTTAAAATATTTTTAACATGTAACATTTTGTAATTAGATTTTTTGAATGTAGTATATTATTTTAGAGCCTCCGAAGATGGCAAATTAAGCCGAAACGCGTTAGGCAAGAGATTAAATATATAACCAGTACAAGCATAAAAATTTGTTTTATATTTTATTCAACATATTGGTTAAACGGATCTACACCATGACTTCTACAGTTAGTTTAACTGCTTCTAAGCAACAGACACTAGTTTGTACGACTTCAAAATCTGAATTTGTGAATATTATTGGGCTCTCTAAATCGATCAGAGCTTTTCTGATACAATCTTTTAGTTGAACAAATCGATCTAACATATTTATTAAGCTGTTCCATCTTGTTGGACAATCTAAAATTAACGAAAGTGCTAATAATATTGTCCTAATATTAAAGATAGATATAAAAATTTCGGGACTAAATCGGGATTTGTTTCGGAATTTCGGGTTTTTTTCGGGATTTCGGGATTTTTTCGGGATTTCGGGATTTTTTCGGGATTTAAAAAAAACATCGGGATCCCGGGATTCGGGATTTCGAGATCCCAGGATTGGAAACCCTAGTTTCACTATAGTGTAGTGACTACACTAATGGTGAACTTATGACTCGCGGGGAGACACTGATCCACACAATTTTTTTGATTAAACCACAAAGCTCTTTTAATCCCAGAAGTAAGGACCTTGCTCTTTTCCAAAATCAACAAAATTCCACCCATTTTTCAAAAAGGTTCGCCATCAGTGGTTCACTAGTATATGATAATTCGATTTGTTTTTCGACAATTGGAAATTGAATTGATTGACGTTGGGTTATTTCATGTAGGATTTGTTTTAGTTAGGCTCGTATTGAAAGAAATCAACCTAAAAGGTCGCTGATATATGATTACTCTCCTTGAGTTTTCTAGTATATGATTATTCGGCTTGGATTTCTGCGGTTGGAGATAGGGTTGACTGGGGATCAGTTATTTCATATAGGATTTGGCTTACAATTAGATAGATTCGTATTGAAAGAAATCAACCTAAAAGGTCACTGGTATATGATTATTCTTATTGGGTTTTCTAATATATGAGGCTGTCAGAAGCCAATGTGACTAACTCCATATCGCTGCCCCAGGAAAATATGGACGTAACTGCAAATCGGTAAATTTTACAGGAGACGTAAAAAGCGAAATCGTCTTTTTTTTAATTTGAGTGTTTCTAACAGTTTAATTTGCTAATTGTCATCAATAAATGGTATCAAACTATATATGATGCGTAGAATAGCATGGCGTAATTATAGTTTTTCTACAATTAAAATTAAAAGTGAAATTTGAAGTTACGTCTTTGTTTTACCTGAAAAATATTTTAAATTTGATACATTTCAGTCAATTCTCTTCGTCAATTCTCTTATGATTTCCGTGCTTTCCTCTGCGATCTTCTTGTGGGATGCCCTGTTCAGATACTTCTGATTTAGTCACAGCTCTAATCACTTTTTCCGAAATCCCAAAAGTGTTCATCAAAAACGCCTTACATACTCTGATTTTTTTTCATTATCGTGAAGGTAAAACGCACAGTTTGGATTTCTTAGCTCTGCAGATGAAACTCGCTTATATTTAAGCGTCAGTTTTTCGATACACGAGCCAAGAAAATCTCGCTGGCGTTGCAAGTTTCCTAAGTCCCAATATTTTTTAAACAGTTGGATTCTAAAATCCTCAGAGATGTTTTGTAAACAAGAGCGAATGCATTTATCGGAGCAAGCAGGTTTCATGGACTTAGCTTTGACAATTTTTCTAGTTCTTAAAGAAGTGTATTGTTGACCTGAGTTTCTCAAACGTTTTGCTTTCACCTGTTATCAATTGTTCACATTTTTAACCTTTTTTTTTCCTTTTTTGGCTGGGGAATTCGTAGTTTCTTCTTCCTTGTCATCAGAATTATTCTTACCAATATTTTCGAGATTTATTGATCTTTCACCTGAAGAAGGTGAATCATCAGTATTACCATCATTAGGGTTGGTTGTAATCATCACTTGATCCTGCAGAAAAAGGTTCCTTTTCAGAATTCCAGTATTCCTTGTAACACTGGTTTATTTTCCTTAACATCAATTTTGTGCTATTTTTCCAATAATTATTAGTTATGACTTTTCATAAGACCTATACTTGCAATTAGTAAAACATAGACGTTAAATTGTACTTACCTCATTGTTCTTCTGAAAGTAAGCAAGAATGAATCACGACAATTGACCTAACCAGCATTTACGGCAATATTTCATTCAAATCCCGTGACAGCTAAGACACAACTAATAAATGTGACAAGGACGTAACGGCTCTTTTGCAGCCAATAGTGCAAGTACAGGTACGGCGTTTTTTTTTAACGGATAAATAGGAATATTCTGCGTTAGTTTACAGGAGTAACTCATTTTCTAAAAAAATTGCAGTTGCGTTCGTGTTTTACTGGAGCAGCGATATAATGACAATTTTCAGTACGAAAAGGTAAAGCTAAAAGTTCATAAAAAAAAAACAGGTGATGAAGTGTTCAGTTGCCAAAGCAGTTAGCGCATTCTGGTAGCAAACGAGTGAATTATGGAGTCAATCAGGTTGTACACCGAAATAATATTGAAATTTGCAACCAAACAATGTTATCTAAATTTTGAAAAAAAAAATGGAGTTAGTTACATTGGCTTCTGACAACCTCATATGATTACTCGATTTGTTTTTCGACGATTAGAATTGGGGTTTATTGGCGATCGGTTATTTCATGTGGTATTTTGTTTACTTGGGCATCTATTGAAAGAGAAAAACCAAAAATCCAGTAGTATATGATTATTGCTTGGGTTTCCCAGGATATGATTATTCGGCTTGGATTTCTGGGGTTGGAGATGGAGTTGACTGGGGATCAGTTATTTCATATAGGATTTGGTTCAGTTAAGCTCTTATTGAAAAAACAGCAATCTAAATTGCCATTATTTGCAATTAGGGTTGAGTCAAAAACTGCTTCATATAGAATTTGGTTCAGTTTGGCTTTTACTGAAAAAAACAAATCTATAGGGTCATTAATAAGTGATTATTCGACCTAAGCTTTAGCCATGGGAGTGTTGGTTTTGATTAACCACTTTTTCAAAATGTCAAAACTTCTATATTTTCAGTTGAACGCTTGTTCGAAGTCACTTCGATCTCGTTTCTGAAGAAGGTTGCAACATGGCATTCGAAACGTCAAACGCTTTTTCAAAAGACGTAAGGCTAAATCCGAAAGCTCCTAGTTTTAAGTCTAATGTTAGAGTTAGCACTAATGTTAATTCTAGTTGTAGTTAACATCGACCATAAAAGCCTTCGAATTTTTATATTTTCAGCTATAAAAATTTTTAAACCATTTTGCTCGAAATATTAGTCAAAAAAGCATTCATTTTTTCCCTCTATAAAATTTCTTTAATTCTTCAGAGTCCTTTGTCTAGTCATTGTGGACATTGTAGTGTTTTTTGCCAGATCCTATCTCTAGAAATTGTAGATATGTATCGAATGTCAAATCACTGTGATTGCTGGTGGTTGGGTTTTTTTAAGGCGTTATACTACCCAAGCAAACTGAAAAAATGAAGTTTTTTTTGTGATTTTTTTTCGATTTATACTAATGAATGACTTAAAATGCAATTTCGAACATTTATTGCGCATGTATTAAGCTATATAAAAATATATTTTGTTTTAATTTTCGATATAAAATGGCGTTGTGGCACGGTATTATTTGAAAGTATGTTTTTTTCCGAAGAGGAAAGCTGCGTAGTCAGTTTCAGCATTCATTTGCCACCTAGAGCAAAAAGTATTTTTTTTTCTTTTACTATATTAGTTTTTCTTTGGAAGTACACAGGGTTATATATTTTTTTAACATTTCGCAAATTGGCACCAATTTTAAGTTTTTTTTTTTTTTCACTTTTTGGCAAAAAATTTTCAATAAATTGTTGATAGCAAATGTAATTTTTTATCAATCTGAAAATCCCTATGTACTTCGATAGATAATCTATCTGTGAAGATACTTTTAAAATACTGAGTAAATCTTATGAAAATTGATTGAGTTTCAGACAACGCAAGTGTGAAAAACATAGTTTCGAGAAAAAACCGTTCAAAGTTTTAATAAAGCGGCGCGGGGGTGTTGTATCAAACGTTCTACGGTGCTTAGACACTTACGAAAATAAGCTAAAAAAATATTTTCAGTCGCTTATCATTCAAAGTTGTTTTTGGATATGATTCTTAGGTACTATAAGCATCATTTAAGCCAATAAAAAAAAAATGAAAAAAAGTATTTTGCTGGGTAGTATAACGCCTTAAATAAAATTGCCAAAATCCCCCTTAAATTATTCTACACTTTATTTTAGTAATTACCACGGAAGCGTCCAATATTACCAACTTGTTGATAAAGTTAGGTTTTCAGATTACTTTCACGACTCCAATTCTGTTCTCTTTCCTACGCGTAATTCAAATAAATACAATGCAGTGTGCCGACTCTGCACACTGAGTTACAAGAGACATGTATTTTTCCATTACATCACATCAAAGTTTGTTTGAAGTGCCGAGACTCACAATCAGTTAATATCACTGATTGACGACTATGCACAGTCGAAATGTGCCAAAATAAAAAGACTATTGAGGGTTAAATTGTTCCATTAAATTTTTTCGAAAAAAAAATTAAAAATTTTTTTTTGAAAATCAACAAAAATCTCTTTGTTCTTTCGATCAGCTGATTCGGGAAAAATCAATACGTCCTCGTGTCGTTGCAAAAACTGACCTACATCGCCCCCCTTTGCCACACGGGAAACCGGGATAGATAAATCTTCCTCTTTGTAACCAACAAGGGGGTTTGGTTGGTCGCATTTTTCGACGTACATACTAGTAGGGTGGAAGCAAAACGAAATGATTCATCATTTTTTTTTTTATTTTTCAAAATAGTTAAATCTCACCAAAATTGAAAAAAAAAATTCTAAAATTTCAAAAAAAATCCTAAAATTTAAAAAAAAAATCCTAAAATTTCAAAAAAAATCCTAAAATTAAAAAAAGATCCTAAAATTTCAAAAAAAAAATCCTAAAATTTCAAAAAAAAAATCCTAAAATTTCAAAAAAAATCCTAAAATTTCAAAGAAAATCCTAAAATTTCAAAAAAAATCCTAAAATTTCAAAAAAAAATCCTAAAATTTCAAAAAAAATCCTACCAAAATTTCAAAAAAAAATCCTACAAAAATTAATTTTTTTTTTTTTTTTTTTAATAAAATAATAATTTAAAAATACGTTAAATCCACAAAAAAACCTATAATTTTAAACTACCTACTTAAATGGACTTTTCATAATCTAAGAATCGTTCAGGTGTTTGAGTGAATATTCATAAAAGCGGGTTAATTGTTTACCGGCTCGGGGCAATTATAGTTAACGTTCCGCCGTTAAAGTAGGTAAAATTGATAGGACTCGGAGAGCTAATTGGTCGTAGTTTCTTGGTTTTTGCGCGACACCGGCCCCCCTTGTATAATCGCTAAGGTTTTTTTTAGATCCTCCGCAACAATTACCTTTCGCAATTAAACCCGATATCTATATCTACGACGCCACCACGTAGGCGGCTTGGACTTTTTTTTCCTTCAAGGACCGTTTTACATGAGTAATTTTATGTGTATAGGGGCGACAATTAATTCCAATTGGAGTTTTTTTTTTCCTTTTTAGAGGGTTGAAAAAGAAAAATTGAAACGAATTAATCTGGATTGTAACCCAACTTTTTCCGTTTTGTTTACTTTAAGGATTAATTTTTTTTTGACAAAGTCATCATCATTAATTTTAACGATCATCGCCAAATTTCATTTTAACAATCACTTTGAAAATTAAAGGTTGTGAGATTTTTTTGGATCATATCTAAAAAATTAATCTTTGTATTTCTTAATCGTTGATTTCTTGTACTTTTCTTTGGTTTTTTTTGTATTCTTATTATTTCTTTTTTGTTATTTGTGGTTTTGTTTTTGTTCTTTTTTGATTCTTTTTGCTTATTTTTTGATATTTTTGATTCTTTTTTGATATTTTAGGTTCTTTTTTGATATTTTTTGTTATTTTTTGATAATTTTGGTTCTTTTTTGATATTTTTGGTTCTTTTTTGATATTTTTGGTTCTTTATTAGTTCAGTTTTAGTTCTTTTTGATTCTTTTTGAATCTTTTTGATTCTATTTTCGTTTTTTTTGATTCTTTTTGAATCTTTTTGATTCTATTTTCGTTTTTTTTTTGATTCTTTTTGAATCTTTTTGATTCTATTTTCGTTTTTTTTTTGATTCTTTTTGATTCTATTTTCGCTTCTTTTTTGATTCTTTTTTGTTCTGTTTTTGTTCTTTTTTGATTCTTTTTGGTTATTTTTTGATATTTTTGATTCTTTTTTGATATTTTAGGTTCTTTTTTGATATTTTTGGTTATTTTTTGATAATTTTGGTTCTTTTTTGATATTTTTGGTTCTTTTTTGATATTTTTGGTTCTTTTTTAGTTCAGTTTTAGTTCTTTTTGATTCTTTTTGAATCTTTTTGATTCTATTTTCGTTTTTTTTGATTCTTTTTGAATCTTTTTGATTCTATTTTCATTTTGTTTTTTGATTCTTTTTGATTCTATTTTCGTTTCTTTTTTGATTCTTTTTTGTTCTTTTTTTGTACTGTTTTCGTTCTTTTTGTTCTCTTTTTTTTCTTTTTTTTGGTACTGTTTTCGTTCTTTTTTTGTACTTTTCTTGTTCTATTTTTTCCCTCCCCTTTAGAAAATAAAACATAACCTAAACCATCCCTGGGAATACGACGAAGAATCGACCGGCGAACATTTTAGCCAATCGTGCGGCGGCTACCGGTTTCGGTCGCCCCCTATTGGCGGCGGTTTTAGTCGCCTCCTTCGGCCGGTATCTACCTTTAAAATCTCGGCCACGCCCGGCAAGAGACGGTCGCGACGGACGTAAAATGTTTAATGCATTTCGTATACCTGCGCGCACTTGATGACAAAAAGGATCAAAAACGAAACGAGACCGCGCGCGCGGGGAACAACCAAAAAGAGTCCAAACAAAACCCCAACGGGGAGGAACGAAGATGAATTAAAAACAAAAAAAGAAAAGAAATCGAAACGGGAGTATAAGTAAAAAAAAAAATGAATGAGAATGGGTAAAGAAGAAGGAGACAAAAGTAAAACGCCTCCCGCGAAGATGTATGGGTTTTAAAATTTCAGGGCCTCCTATCGTATAAATCGCGGGTTTTTATTGTTGCAGTGTGGTTTCGTGACATTCTTAATTCTTTAAGGAGAAAAAATTCTCAGTGTTACGGTTGCTAGAAATCGATTTCTTATTCCATTTCTTTATTAAAACCTTCATTAGGATTTGATTTTTCAAATTTTTTAATTTTTCTTAAGTGTGAATAGTAGCGAATTCAGAGGGGGGTTTTGGGGGTTGAAATCCCCCCGAATTTTCTACCCAACCCAACTCAATCCAATCTGAACTTTTTTTTTCATAACCCCCCCCCCCTAAAAAATTTTTCTGGATACGCCACTGCGTATAGAGATTAATGATTTCATGTAGAAGAGATGGTGATGCTTCATATTCACAATTCTTAAACTTTTTAATCGTCTATTAGAGTTCTCATCATATATCCATGTCATAATCATATTTTGTCTTGATTTAATCTTTTAGTACTTTCTTGAGATGTAATTATATGATCACACTTATTATACACACTTATTATACGTTCACACTTCTTAAGTGTGAACAGTAGCGAATCCAGAGGGGAGTTTTGGGGGTTAAAATCCCCCCGAATTTTCTACCCAACCCAACTCAACCCAATCTGAACTTTTTTTTTCATAACCCCCCCCCCCTAAAAAAAATTTTTCTGGATACGCCACTGAGTATAGAGATTAATGATTTCATGTAGAAGAGATGGTGATGCTTCATATCCACAATTCTTAAACTTTTTAATCATTTACTTGAGTTCTCATCATATATCCATGTCATAAACATATTTTATCTTGATTTAATCTTTTAGTACATTCTTGAAATGTAATTACATGATGTATAAATTCCCAACCATTTGATTGAAGAATTGAAGATGCAATAGAATTACAAAGTATATCGTTTTTTTAAATTTATTAACCAAACCAATTTAACAGCAGTTTTTCTTGGTTATTTTGGTTCAGAAAAAAAAACATCACGTAAAAATTAGTTAGAATTAGTAAAAATATGGAAATCCGCTCTGGTTTTGATGTAGATAGCTATTATTTTGTACCAGATGAAATCAGGTCTTGAAGAAGCTTCCTTTTTAGGTGTATGTGGATTTAGACTTTATGCTTAGACCATACTAAAGCATATCGTTGGCCTAATTTTAAAACCTCCTAAGTCATTTTTGACTGCTTTTAGGGGAACACCAAAAAACGTACAATTTTAGGAGATTCTATTTTAGGAGATACAATTTGGGATTAAATTTAAATAATGAAAACTGCCGATATATGTCGCCGGGTGCAAGCTTAATGTACGACGTTTTAAAATACGGTTAGTATTCAATTTTGAAGACGAAATAAACAATAATCTCAATTTCAGAATTTTTTGACTTACGAGGTTTTAAAATTAGGCCGACTATATGTTGATGTTGTAGAACTTTTTGGTTACGTTTTTAATAAACTAATAGTTGGTCTTTTGGCACTTTTAGGTCTTTATGTAGATGGTTCCTTATAAATTATAGATGTCCATTGAGATTTTAAAAATTTTGTTCTGTAGGGTTTGAATCTTTTTCATATTTGAGGCTGCTGAGTTACTCCAAACCGGGCAAGCGTAGGTGACCAGTGGTCTAATAAGAGTTTTGTAGAGGAGGGGAGAGTACACTCTATTCCAGTGATGGCGAACCTTTTTTAGAAGTGGGTAAAATTTTGTTAAATGTATTTGTTTAGTGCTTCCTCGTGGGTCACTAATTTAAAATCACTTCGAAAAAAGGAAGGTCATTACTTGAATCTTTCTAAAAAAAAAGTCATGGGACACAGTCGACGTCTAAAAAAAAGTCATGATGCACAAGTGGACATTTTTCTATATTATAAAATCGCCGGCGAATGATTTAGACGTCAAATTCTGATGTGAATGACGAAGATATATTGAACGTCGATGAAAGTGGACTCTCTTTTCGAGGATTACCGAATAAAACTTTATCTTTAAAACATGAAAAATGTAAAGGAGGAAAGCTCTCTAAAGAACGATTAACTAATTTGTTTAAATGTAGTAAAGAACTGGGAGTAGAAAGTGTAAAGGTAGTGGAAGAATATATAAATGTGGACTAAGATGTCGAAACAGAAGATTTGGAATTTTCGGAAGAAACAGAAGAAATAGAAGACATTGAAAGTGAAAATGAGTCGGAAGCAGGTTTTACGGAGGAGAATTGCAATCGAATTAGGTCTTATAAAGAAGCATTGGATGTAGTTTCCAGACTTAAATCGTTCGTGAAGAATGATTTTACTGGTTTCTAACATGTAAAAATATAGAAACACATATAGAACGTTGTTTCCTATCACAAAGAGAAGCTTCACTTCGTCAACGTTAAAAAATCAAAAATTGTCAGAAATAGTGCAATATTTTCCATTTTAATAGCTCTTTCTTACAAGCGAACATCTCCAATAACCGGACAAAAATGTTGGCACCGTCAGTGTCCGCTTATTAGAGCTTTCACTGTAGTCAAAAATATAAGTTATTTTAACCCTACAGATTATTCTTCTAATTTTTCTGGATTTCGAGATTAATCATGGGATCCCGGGATTGAAATACAAAATCCCGAAATTCAATCCCGATCCCGAAATTTGGAAACCCTAGTCATGATGCGCAAGTGGGCATTTTTCTATCTTATAAAATCGCTTCATATCCGGCCCTTTGTAGGTCACTTAAAAGGTTTGTGTGGGTCAATGTCTAACCCGCGGGTCATAGGTTCGCCATCACTGCTCTATTCTCATAGGAGATGTTCTATTAATTAGGGGATAAAGCTATCTAAGTAATTAGGGGATAAAGCCTGCCATATCGTTGGTTAAGTTTTGCGTTGATATATTTCCAAGTTAGGTCAAGGAATACTCCAAGTTGTTGATATTCTCTTCTTCTAATCAAAGTCTTTTGCGCTCCAGGGGATTATTTGGTTGTTGATAACAACGCAAGGTGCATTACGTTGCGTGCAGGTGCCTTAGCGTAAAGACTTGAATTGACATTGCCATTGAGCATAATGTCCCACTTTATTAACCAGTGTTGGATTTCATCAATTAATCTTTGCAGTATTGTCGTTAAGAATGCCATTTTGTACCATTATTTATCATCAGCGAACATTGCAATTTCGAAGTTTGGGTCAGAAGGGATGTCATGCATAAAAATGTTAAATAGAGTTGAGGATAAGAAGCTTTTTTAGGGGACTCTAGAATTTTCCGGGTGCTGAGGAGAATCCATTGATGATAATTTAAAAGATTTTTTTCCTTTAAGGATAGCAGGATAGTAGGTAGTTGCAAATTCCAATTTTATTAAGTTTAAATTTAAGTCCACGAAGTATATCTAAGAATTCAAGAGTAACACACTAGTGTGAATATGAGCTCTTTTTGCAGTCAATGCACTTAGTTGAGGAAATGTAGATAAGGAATTTTGAAGTTGATGTCCATGATATCAACAATTCCTTTTTTGACGTCTATTATTTTTTCTTTTTTGCCAAGTTTAGATGAAATTTAAAAATAAAATTCTCTTTCTATTGGGTATCCATTCTGTTTTTTTTTTGATTTCCATTCTTTTTTCATTTGATATTAATTTTTTTTTCATTTTGCATTCTTTTTTCATTTTGTATTCTTTTTTCATTTTGTATTCTTTTCTCATTTTGTACTCTTTTTTCATTTTGTATTCTTTTTTCATTTTGCATTCTTTTTTTATTTTGTATTCTTATTTCATTTTGTATTCTTTTTTCATTTTGTATTCTTTTTTCATTTTGCATTCTTTTTTCATTTTGTATTCTTTTTTCATTTTGCATTCTTTTTTAATTTTGTATTCTTTTTTCATTTTGCATTCTTTTTTTATTTTGTATTCTTTTTTCATTTTGTATTCTTTTTTCATTTTGTATTCTTTTTTCATTTTGTATTCTTTTTTCATTTTGCATTTTTTCATTTTATATTCTTTTTTCATTTTGCATTCTTTTTTCATTTTGCATTCTTTTTTCATTTTGTATTCTTATTTCATTTTGTATTCTTTTTTCATTTTGTATTCTTTTTTCATTTTGTATTCTTTTTTCATTTTATATTCTTTTATCATTTTGTATTCTTTTTTCATCTTGCATTCTTTTTTCATTTTGTATTCTTTTTTCATTTTGTATTCTTTTTTCATTTTGCATTCTTTTTCCATATTCATTTCTTTTTTATGCCCAACAATTTAATAATTTTCATGTAAAATATCTAATATTTCATCATTTTTTTTACAAAATACTTAATCATCAAACTAATTCTACTAATTCTAACACTAAAGTTTTTTTTTATAATTAGAGCTAAAACTAAAAGCTATGGAGTTTAACCGGAAGTGTTTTGAAAACTCTAACGTTTCGGATGTCATGTTGCAACCTTCTTCAGGAACAAATTCGAATCTTACATCTTTTAATCATTGTCTCGCGTTTCCCCCGATAAAACAAGAACTAATTTCTAACCAATCTTTCTAACCAATTTCTAACCAATCTTTCTAACCAATTTCTAACACCACTCAATGAATAAAATCCAGCTTTTTGTGGATAAACCCCAATTGAGAATTGATTTTAACTTTTATTTCGATTTTTTATCTAATAGATGTTAGATAAACTTAAGTTTAGATTGATTTATACTAAACTAGTGTAGATTTTTTACTATTTTATATGGATTCTTGAAAGGTGTGAATTCAAGAAAGGTATCGTCGTTTTTGTTGCCGAAATATACATTCTTGGGGAAAACTTCAATAAACGGATTGTAAACTTACCGATTTAAGGAGTAAATAGGTCTGGATTTACGCAAATTCTAGGTTTTAAGTACACATTTAACGTTTTGACGTTTAATTAGAATAGTCGAGAAATTCGGAAATTAAGGGCGAAATGGGGGTTCCGTTTGAATTCTATATTGGACGATTTGAGATCGCGAAAGCCCCGATTCGAAAAGAAAAAAGTAAGGTATAGGGTCGTCGAGAAGGCTAGCTTTTATAGCGTTTCAAAAGGGGCGTATTTTGACGTTTAGTCGAGAAACGCACCGTGGACGAATAATAGCCGAGAAACGAACCGCCGAAAAAATTTTGCAAACAGTTTTTTCGAAAAAGTGATACAACAACGTATTCGTTTTACTCAATTTTAATGATTTTGAACAATTTTTTACATAAGCAAATTGGATTTTATCCACTTTCGTTGAAAAATTTGTTGTTCGAAAAGCGATCAATAGAAATCGTACCCGCGCTAAAGTCCCAAAATCTGACCCGGATAAAGACAGTCGAAAAGGCGATATTTAACCGATTTAGGCCTAGAAATGGCATCAAATTTATGAATTAAGTTGTATTTTAACGTTTTGTTTGTCAACATGAATGGCACCTAAAGTGTCGAGGTCGGAAAGAGCCAGGAAAGAACGGTTAGGTTGACATTTCGAAACGTCAAAAATTGTCGGCAATTCCGCACAGTGATTGGTCAATTTTTGTTAGTTCGGTGCAAACTAAGGACAAAAAAAGACGGCGCTGCTGGTTTACTACTTTATTATATGTGCCGCATTTAGACTGATGACATGAAATGAACTGATGTAAACATATCAAACACTAAGCATATCAGCACTTAGCTTAGCTTAATTCAGTGCATTATTAAATTTTGATTAAGTATACGTTTATTAGATCACAGTTCAAATCTGAACTAAATTACACACCAAAGCACCAAATTAGAGCAAAATTAGAGCACCAAATTAAATCCTATAGGAAACTCCACCTTTGCACCATAGTGTAAGTGCAGTGCAAATTTTAACCCAACGAAAAAAGCTATATAACGTCAGAAATTTAACGTTTTACTTATCAATTTAAAGTGTTGCCAACTTAGCATAAAAAAAATTCTTAAATCAAAAAGAAAACATTAAAAAACACTTTAAAAACATTCGAATTAAACTAAAAATAAAAGAAAAACCAACGTCAATTGTTTTCTCTTGATGATATTTAACGATATCATGGCGTTTGAAGTTCATTTCGAAGCAAATTTAACATATTTTTCTTTATAAGGAATTAATTTTTTTTAAGGAATTATAATTTTTTTTAATCAAGATATTTAAATTATACTTAATAACTAAACTTACGTATTTACTAATCACATATAATTTATTTTATTATTAGTATTATTTTTTTTATTATAATTTTTTTATTATTATCTAATTTAAATCTAAAATCGTTTATATTAAAAAAAAAACGATTTAAAAAAGATCTTTTAACGTGGAAAAAAAATTAGTATCGCATTTCTTTGCGGTTGATAAAAAACGATCTCGGAGCGTGGTCGGCGCTCGTAAAAACCCTCCTCTTATTAACAAGAGGCTCGCGAGCCGCAAACAAAAAATCCGAGCAAAAACATGGAAATAAACAATTAAAGCGGTCCTCGGTTAAATTCGGTACGATTCGTTTTACCCCGATGAGGTCTGATCTTTACGTTTGTGGTGAAATAGGCGGAGCTAAAGGCGACGGGAACGCCCGATGTGTAACGAAGGTCGTTCGCCGTTATCCTGCACCCCGGCTTTTAGTTCACGTTTGGGTCCTGCACGGTTACAAGCGCGTTTCTTACCGGGTTATTTACGCAGGGTTTTTTTTTTCTTATCCGGGTGGATAAAAAAAAACGAAGGGATAAAAACTGAAGGGGTTGATACAAAAACCCACAGTTCGTGAATGATAGATTTTGAAAAAAAAGTGCGTACGGGTGAATAAACAAATTTAAAAAAGATGGCGTGTTTTTACGATTTTCATTATTGAATTTTTTGAAAAATAAGATCAAATGGTTGATAATTTCAGGGGATTTTTTAAATTTATTTAAGTGAGTGTGGTGATTTTTTCTTTTCGTTTAAGAAGAAGAAAAAAAACTTAGTTTTTCAGTTTTTAAAAGGGTGCTTTTTGAAGATTGGTGGAAATTTTTAATGAAATTGGTAAGATTTATAACAGTTTTTTTTTAAATTTCATTCTCAACGCGTATTAAAATCGCCAAAGTTTCGAGGTGATTTCAATTCTGGTTTTCTAACAGTTCCCGTGGGAAAATCTCATCTTTACTTTTTACAACAACCTTATATTTGTTTTATAATTTTAGAATTTAACTTAAAACGATATAAAAATCCAACATTTTCGTGTATTTGCTTTGTAAACCTAAGTTAAGACTTGATTCGAAATCCAGTTTTTCACATGTGCGGACCACATGTTCAATTTCCTTTTATACGGGTTAAAAGACATCAAAACACTTTAAAATTTATAAAATATAAAGTACATAAAATACGTTTTTGATTTTGAATAAAAGAAAATTATTAAAAAAAAAATTTTTAAATTAAATTTAATTTGTTAATTTTTAATTCAAATCATTAGAAAAATTAGGAAAGGAAATTAAATTCGGATTTTCTAGATATTAATAATTTTTTAATTGAAAACTTATTAAAAAAATTATTATTTTTTTGTTTTTAATCGTATATAGTGAAATCTCCTTTGTGCACCCTGAATCTGGGTCTTCAACATACAAATTTTCATCTAGTTTTTAAAGAAATTAAGGTTTTTTTTTTATCAGTAAATTTCAAAAAATTCTTATATTTGAGAATATCTAATAACTACATTAAGTACTAACAATAAGTCATCTTGATTAGATGTAAAAGTCTTATTTAGCTGGTTTTCACTTTGCATAATGTCGTGTATTTAGAAGTTTCTTTAAATCTTACTTTAGGAAGCAATTTTTAACTGTTTCCTTGGTTACTTGGGTCAAAGCGGTTTTTGCAAATATTGAAGTCGGTAAATCATTGGTTAAAGGGAAAATCTTTTAGTGAAGGGAGGCAGTACAGTTAAATTCGTCTTCGCGAACACCCCTCTTGAACGGACAGTTTTTCATGGAAACGTCCGACTCTCATTTAAGTATTTCATATTTCTCTTAAGTGGACACCCCTCTTGAATGGACACCCCCTTGGTCGGACAGTTTCTCATGGAAACTGTCCGTCCAAAAAACACCAAAGTGTCCATTCAAGAGGGGTGTCCGCTTAAAAGAAATGCGAAGTAATTGTATGAAAGTCGGACGATTCCATGAAAACTGTCCATCCAAGGGGGTGTCCGTTCAAGAGGGGTGTCCGCGAAGGGGAATTTCACTGTAAACGCAATTTACAATAAAATAAAAAAAAAATTTAATTTTCGTCTAATTTTTCGGTGCAGAGGTTTGGAAAAATATTCGTCAAAAATTTTCCGGGCTCAGTACGATAACGCCTTTCTAGAATCACACTCAGAATTAATCCGGGAATCTTTGAAAACTTACTGCACAAAAATTGAACAAAAATTTCAAAGTCAAAATTTCTAAAATCGCGTTTTGATTTTTTTCGATTTTCGATCATTTTAGAAAACTCCTACCTGATTTTTCCGAAAAACCAAAAGATCTACGGAAAAACGGATTTCATCATCGGTTTCCTTATTGTTGAATTATATCAAAACAGGACTTTCACCAAAATCCAAATTTTCAATTTTCGGAAAAAAAATTCCATACCCAACCCCTTTCGATTTTTCGGTTTTTTGGCTATTTTAGAAATTTTGACTTTGAGCTCGTGTAACTTGGCCATCGATCGTTCGATTTTTATGGGGCAAGTTTTCAACGATTCTCCGATTAATTCTGAGTACGATTCTAGAAAGGCGTTATCGTACTAAGCCCGGAAAATTTCTAACGAACATTTTTCCAAACCTTTACATTGAAAAATTAGATGAAAATTTTGATTTTTTTTTTTATTTTATTGTAAATTATGATTATTCTAACGTTTATAATCGTTTGGAAGGTACTTTTCTATGATTTTATTGAAATTTTCTATGAAATTATTCCTTCGTCGAGTAATTGCTAAAAAATCGCGTTTTGATTTTTTTCGATTTTCGACCACTTTTTGCCGATTTTTCTGGAAAACCATAAAATCTACGGAAAAACGGATTTCATCATCGTTTTCTTTATTGTTGAGTTATATCAAAACGGGACTTTCAGCAAAATCTAAAATTCTTGTTCTAATGTTCTTATTCGAAATTGCTTCTTAAGAGAATTTCTAAAATAGCCAAAAAATCGAAAAAATCGAAAGAAAGTATGGAATTTTTTTCCGAAAATTGGAAATTTTAGATTTTGCTGAAAATCGCGTTTTTATATAATTCAACAACGGGGAAAACAAGGGTAAAATCCGTTTTTCCGTAGATTTTTTGGTTTTCCAGAAAAGTCGATTAGAAATTTCCTAAAATGGCAGAAAATCAAAAAAAATCAAAATGCGATTTTCTAATAATTTTTCGGGGAAGGAATATTTTGATAGATAGATAAGTACTTTCCAAACGATTATAAACGTTAAAATAATCGTAATTTATAATAAAATAAAAAATTTTTTTTAAATTTTTGTCTAATTTTTCGGTGCAGAGGTTCGGAAAAATATTCGTCAAAAATTTTCCGGGCTCAGTACGATAATGCCTTTCTATAATCATACTCAGAATTAAATGGGGAATCGTTGAAAACTTACTGCATGAAAATCGAACGACCGACGGCCAAGTTACACGAGCTCAAAGTCAAAATTTCTAAAATAGCCAAAAAACCGAAAAAATCGAAAGGGGTTGGTATGGAATTTTTTTCCGAAAATTGAAAACTTTAGATTTTGGTGAAAGTCCCGTTTTGATATAATTCAACAATAAGGAAAACGATGGTGAAATCCGTTTTTCCGTAGATCTTTTGGTTTTCCAGAAATATCAGCTAGAAATTTTCTAAAATGGTCGAAAATCGAACAAAAAAAATCAAAACGCGATTTTCTAATTGCGAATTTTACTGTACTTCGTATTTCTCTTAAGCGTACACCCCTCTTGAACGGACACCCTCCTTAAACGGACAGTTTCTCATGGAAACGTCCGACTCTCATATAAGTACAGTGAAATTTCCCTTGGGGAATTTTGGACGGGAATTTTGGAACTTGGACGGGATCCAGCAAAGTGTCCATTCAAGAAGAGTGTCCGCTTAAAAAAAATGCAAAGTAATTGTATGAGAGTCGGACGGTTCCACGAATTTTGTCCGTCCAAGGGGGGTGTCCGTTTTTTTTGTTTGTCCAGAATTTTACTGTACTTCGTATTTCTCTTAAGCGGAAACCCCTCTTGAACGGACACCCTCTTGAACGGACACCCTCTTGAAAGGACAGTTTCTTATGGAAACGTCCGGCTCTCATATAAGTATTTCTTTTAAGCGGACACCCCTTTTCAACGGACACTTTTGCTGGATCCCGTTGGTGTTCGCACAAAGAAAATTTACATGTATTCGACGCGATTGTCCGTTTAAGAGAACATGTTCTGGTGTCCCCGTCCGTTAAAAAGAATGTCCGTTCAAGAGAGAGTTGATACAATGCAAATTATATAAGGCTCGGACCGTTTTATGAGAAACTGTCCGTCCAAGGAAGGTGTCCGTTTAAGAGGGATATTAACACGTTCGCGCCGACGTGTACCGTGGTACATCTCATTCGTCTCATCTTTTATATATTTGAGACAATTAAAAATTAAAGTCAATCGTTATAAATGAAATAAAATTTGGTGTAAGTTGACACTAAACACGACTATTGCAATTGAAGGGGTCAATGTAAGAAGTGGACATGTCCACTTTTTGGTGAAAATTACTTTTTGATGTAGATTTGTTCTCTGAAGAATTCTGCATCGTTCTGTGCAAAAATCAAACCTTTATTTGTACAGCTAATAAGTTTTTTATTAAATTAAAAATAATATATAAATAATTTTATAAATACTGAAAAAAACCTGTGCAAAAGTGGACATGTCCATTATTATTACCATCATTATTGGACAAGTAAAAATATAAAACCGGAATAATTTATAAAAAAAGTAACCACAAACCAATAACATTTAACTGCCCAAAGTCAAAATTTGATTAATTATATTAATAAATATTAAAAACTTTTTTTACCCCCACTGTAAAATGTTTAAAAGTGGACATGTCCACTTCTTGCATTGACCCCTTCAATTATAAGTTGGATAGCGCTTATCTAAAAGGTACCAACCGCCAAATCACGTTTTTTCATATAAATGCATTAAACGTCTTTTAAAACAAAGACTTAGTTTACTCTAAAAAGATCGAAACACTAAACTGCTCGTAGGGACCTCTGTTAAGGCTGATCCGTTTCATCCACAAACTTATTTTTCAGTATTATAAAACTTTAATCACGATTTGCTCAAAACTATAATTTGGCGATTGGTACCTTTTAGATAAGCGCTATTTAGTTATACTCTCTATTTTAAATCGTAAGTATAAGTGTTTCAAAATTAGACGATTGTTTTGGGTTAGATTTTGAATGTTCTCGTATTCATTGTTAGGCAATATAATTAAATCAAAAAGTAAAATAAACCCCTAGCGATAAAGACTAAAGCTTTCCGCACACTAATAATCGATTGATAACCCAAGTTTGAAATCATTTGGATATTGATTGCAAATTGCATTTTTATCGCTGATGTGTGGATCATCGTTTTTGTATAACAAGCAAAGTCATCAAACGATTGTATCTCCAACTGATTTGAAACTGGGATTGCAAATTAATCGAATCATTTGCGGAGAGCCTAACTGAGTATTATTAAAGCACTTAGACTTTGCAAAAAAATAGTTAATAATTTCTTAATTACCATGGTTACATCTAATTCCTAAAAATGATTAGGAAAATGTAAATTAATTTGAGTGTTATAAAACCGAGCTTTAATTCAAGTTATTCGGATATTCCTTAAAACTCGTTTTCAGGAATTTTGAAAAATTTTCAGGAATTTTGAGAAATTTTCAGGAATTTTGAGAAAATTTCAGGAATATTCAAAGGGTTGTAGTTCTTTTATGAAGTATTTTTCGACCAATATAAGCTTTTATTTTTTATTTTTGAACGTAGAATGTGTTGGTAGTGTACGATCATTTAATTTTGAGACATTTGTATATCATATTTGGTCTTAATTTTTATGTTTCTTAAATTTTAAGAATTGAATCAAAACTAGAATTAACATTAGTATTAATTCTAACATTAGAACTTCCTTAGAGTTAGAACTATTAGATAGAAGCTTTTATGTTTAGTCGGGCGTCTTTTGAAAAGACGTTTGATTCAGATGCTTTCTTTAGATGCTTTCTTTAGATGCTTTCTTCAAATGCAATTTCAGCCTTCTATTTCAACAATTCTATCCATTCAAATGCATTTCAGCCTTCTTCAGAAACAACTTCCAAGTAAGGTTTTTCTTTTGGTGTTTTTTAAAAATTCAATTTTATTAAGTCAATTCACTATATAATCATTATACAGGGTGTTTACAGTCTTGTGATTTTATTTTTGGGGAGTGATAAAGCATCTTAAAAGAAGGTTATTAATAATAAAATGTCTTAACAGAAGTTGCATAATAAGAGAGATATTACTATTAAAAAAATTATTTTATTTTTTCTTTTTGAAGTTTAAGTTAATAAAAAATCTTGTTTTAATTTCCAGGCTTCGTTAAATACGATAAAAGAAAGTTATTAACGCAAAAGCGAGTGGTCAACAATTTTTGAAAAATCTAAAATCAAAGGGTAACAGTACAGTTACGTCTCTCTTATTATACAACTTTTGTTAAGACATTTTATAATTAATGACCTTCTTTTACGATGCTTTATCAATCCCCAAAAATAAAATCACAAAACCGTAGACACCCTGTATAAAAAGTTAATAAAAAAATCATCTTTTTAAAAACAGTTTTTGAAAAAGCTTGATTTATAATAAATTTATTCCGTTTTATTTACAACTCTTACTTTTGCCTGCTTACTTTTTATAAAATCTTGGTGTATATGAACGAAACTAGAATAAACTCGTCGATCGCGCTTCTCTCTCGTAATTTACCGCCGCCGCCGCTAACAAAGTGTGAAATATTTTTATGGCATTTCTCCGCTCCATACGGGTCACTGGTTTCCGCTACATAAAAACCCGGACAATTGACCATTACGTCAACGGTTTTGCTGTTCACATGTGAACGACTGCATTATCACCCAATAATAGATTTCTCCTCCCCCTTTCATCTTTACCAATCCTCAAATTCATCCAAAACTTTCAAATGCCATTTATTAGTTTTTAATTCAAATTTTATTTTTTAAATTTTTACTTTTTAATTTAAATTTTATTTTTTAAATTTTTATTTTTTAATTTAAATTCTATTTTTTAATTTAAATTTTATTTTTTAATTTAAATTTTATTTTTTAATTCAAATTTTATTTTTTAATTTACATTTTATTTTTTAATTGAAATTTTATTTTTTAAATTTTTATTTTTTAATTTAAATTTTATTTTTTTAATTTTTATTTTTTAATTTAAATTTTATTTTTCAAATTAAAAACACATACCTAACAAATCTCTCATTCGTAGCTTATTCAAGTTTCCTCCTCTCATTATATCCAACATACTCCTTTAAGACTTACTAGGTTATTAAGCTAAGAAAATACTCTCGAGACACGACACGAAGACATTACGCGTGATGGTGATGATTCCTCCTCAACACGGTAGCTTGGAAGTTTTTCCCTTTTTTTCCAAAAAAAAACAAGAAAAATTGAAAATAAAAAAGTATAAAGTGTGGGTTATTTTAATTTTATTTCGGTTCGACGGGGATCCAAGCGCTCGAACGGCGGGGATCTTTTAAATCGACGTCGCTGACCTGCCCTCGGGCCTATTTGATCCGAAAATAACAACCGGGGCTTCGTTTTCATTCATCCCGATCCATGAATGAAAACGTAGCTTTTTTTTTTTTAATCGTTACTATTTTTAACCCTATTATTTTTAATTTAAACACACCGAGCGTTCATAAATGATTTGGTGTTTGAAAATAAATGGTGTTTGAATTTGGCACTCTGGTAAATTTAGTAATTTTTGATGCTTAACGTTGTTACTTATAAGTTATCTACATTTTATGTTGCATATTAATGGGGTAAATGGTTTTATTCATGATTTATTCTATTCAATATTAAGTTTTCTTAAAAAAAATTAAAATATTCGAATACGGTTTTTTTTTTAATTAATTTAAAAATTTTTTTTGTGGTTGAGTAAAACTGAAATGAAATGTAATGAAAATAATTGAATTGTTTTAGGTCGAAAATGTATCCATGGTACAGGGATTCGGTCGGCGGTCAATTAGGACAACTTTGCGGCCCGATGCCGACCACAATAAAAACAGAAAACGGCTACAACGACTGTATGCTGGCGCTGGATTATGCAACCCAAACCAAAGTGAGTGAGAGATCTTAACCCTTTGTAGCTAACGTCCCGTTCAAACAAAACGAGATCCCGATTAATTAGCATCGTCTCTTTTCGTCCCTCCACCCTACCTTACTCATCGGTCAAAAATTAGCATAAACAAACGTGAACAAACACGCCGTCCGTCACGGCGACCGAACCTCGTTTAAATTAATTTTAAACCTAAGTGCAACTGACCCAAATGAAAATCCCTAATTGGGTTGGTCGGTTGGTCGGTTCATTTCTACCTCTTTACGGCGGTTGTTGTTTTTTTCGCGCGTCAACCGACTACCGTACGGTTTAAGACGATCGCGTTTTTTAAAACGCTCGCGATATATTTATGTGCGCCGCGACGGCAAATACAGAGACACGCGGCGGTAAACACGACGACGACGTCGACGGTCGGGACTTTACAAAGACCCCGGTGGTGGGTACAAAACCTCTGTGTGCGGGACCGACGATGTATGTTAATGCGTAGATAACCATCTACAAGCAGATCGGTATCACTTAAGGGTTTAATTAATTTCGCTATTATCTTTTCCCTTGCGACAGACGCGACGGTGCGACGGCGACTTTTCTCGCTGAATCGTTTTCAACTCGTTTACTTCTTCTTACTACTTATGTTAGTTGTTGGTAGCTAAGTACTCTTCGAATCATTTATTTTATTTTATTTTTTTTAAACTTAATTTTATTATTATTATTTTTTGAGAAATTTAAAAGTTCTCAATTTAAAAATCGACTACTAAATCGAATATTAAAAATTGAAATTTGATTCTAATTTGCTTATTTCTAAAATGGTAAGAGGTATTGTGTGGTTTTGACCGTTCAATTTTTTATAAATTTCAAACATCAGACACTATTATCAATTTTCATCTCTTAAGGTGCATTTAAATTAGAGCAAATTAAATTTCGTAACGAACGCGAACTGCAGATTTTTACGATATATCGATTTTTCAAGTTAGGTTATTTTACGTTCGTGAGTGTTGTAAGTTTTTAGCAACATGGAATGGACAAACGAAAAAACACTTCAGTTGATTGAATTATACAGGGTGTCCTGGAAAATGTGGGAAATCTCTTGGATTCTGATAGAACATTAAAAAATATGATTACAAGTTCCCATATTTTTTTTTCCTAGCGGCCCTCCCCTCGGAGATACAACCTCCTAAAAGAAGCGACTGGAAAACAATTTTTTTAAATAAGTTTTAAAGTACCTAATTTAATTTAATGAAAACTTAATATGATAAACAGTAGTAAGAACCTCTTAAAAAATGACCTTAGAAGATAATTAGTTTCTTTAGTTTACCAGGGGCGTACTAGGTTGTACGTTTTAATGCTTACATTTTTAACACCCTGTATGGTAAGGAGTTAAAAAAAAGAAATTTAGATACCTTGAATATTTAGCTAAAGAAAAGGTACTCTTATTCAGTGTCGATAAAATGAAAATTTTTCAAGAAAAATTGTTTTCCAGTGGTTTCCTTAGGAGGCTGTATCTCCGAGGAGAAGGCCGCTAGGAAAAAAAAATTATGGGAATTTGTAATCATATTTTTTAATGTTCTATCAGAATCCAAGAGATTTCCCACATTTTCCAGGACACCCTGTATAGGAAAGAAACATGTTTGTGGGATTCAAAGTCAAAACTGTATAAACTAATAATCTAAAAAACGGATGCATGGAATAAGATTTTTACAGAGAGAGCACACCTCGGAAATGATGTAACATATTGCAAATGTTGAAATTTTGAATAAATATTTGAGGCTTGCATAGGAGTCACCCGTTGCAAGGAAGCGAAAAGTCACTAGCAGTCATTCTTTTGCCGTAATTGCTTTTTTGAAACTTGTATCTTCTCAAGAAATGTTAGGTCCAATCAAATTTAATAAGAATTTAAAATCTTTAAATTTTTAAACTTCAAATTTAAAGAAGTTGGTGACTTGGGCCAAATTGTCACTCGTTAAGTCCATTAACAAAGCTTCCCCTCACATTTTGCTTCTTTTCTTTAATAAATTAAAACACCACACTCTCTTCTTTCTTTTTTTCTCGGACAGTCCAATAATAACTACAAAACTAACGGCGCTAACTAAAATGTCTTCATCCGTATCCGACATCGTAAACGGATTATTGACGAACGCAAATGTTCGCTCTAATTTAAACCCTCCTGTTTTATAGAGAACAAACGAACGAGCGAATACCTGCGAATTCGTTCCTTCGTTCGTTCACTTCTGTTCGCTCTAATTTAAATGAAGCGTATAAATGCAAAATCAAACATTTGATATTTGAATAGTTTTGAGTAAAGCGCGAAAAACCTCTCATTAAATTTTAAGTCACTCAATCGACTTGGTATTTTAATCAAAAGTAGATAATACATCGACGCGTCTTTATGTGCTTTAAGCGCAAGTCAGGCTTATAGTAAAAAAGTTATTTTGATTTAAAAAATGAGATTGTGTTGTTTTGCATCTAAGGCTTGGAAATCTCTGCTTCGTGAACTGCAAAGTTCTGGATTTGGCGTTTCTATAAAAAAAACTAGCAGTCTCTGCACTAATAAAATTTAGAATTGCGATAAAAGAGGTTTTAAAGAAGCTGATTTTATTGAAAAAAAAAGTACAAAATTAGTTTCTTAGGTACAAATTTAAATTCGTCGGTATCAGACTCATTATCAGAAAACACTAGTTCCCCAACATCCCCCTGAGTTTTCGAAGTATTTTCTGGGTTGTCTTGAAAGGTGTTTTTGAAGAATTCCAAACGTTCATCGTTTTCCCATTCTGTACCATAGTTTTTGGCTAGTACAGAGGAAATGCTTCTTATCTTGTCAGGTTTAAGCCTTCTGCCTTAAACTTCTGCCTCTTTGTCTTGGCTTTTTCACGCTTGCACTCCTGCTTATTTGCTATTCTCTTTCACCCTTTGCCACGAGGACTTGGTTCAATGGTAATGTTGTTGAAGGTAATCAAAACTCATTAATACATTCGTTACCATGCTCTCGTTTAAACTAATCATGCAGAAGCGAGCAAAACTAACAGCTACTTGAATGTCACGGCTATCACGTGAGGTAATACGAGATCTGAATAAGTTCAAACACAAACGTCTGCTTTTGCACCTAACTACTTGGTGCAAACGTCTGCTTTTGTATTTAAAGTGGAATTTATTATTGCAATAACACGCTTAAATGTATTGTTACGCTCCTGGAGGGCACAAAAATTGATTTCTTGCTAAATTTACAATACAGTATGTCATGGATGACTGAAAATATTTTCCAAATGTAGTTTACAATCTACTAAATCTGTGTACAAACCTTCAAATTTATTGGACATTTCGTTTCCGAGATATTTCGACAAGTCAACTTCGGTGAGACCCCTGTATATTATTTGGTATTACTTACATCAATCGATTTTTCAAACTTACTAAATTTTGAATGTTATGTTAAAAAATAATCAAAAACATTTTGTTTTATTTCAAAATCCTAAATAGGAAAGGAGGGAACATTTTTAGTCGGAGTAAAAAGAAAAGAAACTGGGCTTAAATATTTACATGAAGTGAAATATTAAATTAAAATTACGCAAAAAAAGTAAATAGTAAATTGCGAGATTGGAACCGCCACAGTCCGCGACTAGAAACTCACTGGGCACAGAAGCATGCCACCTCATCCATGGGCGGCGTTTAGGGGGAGTGGCTAAGACTGGGATATAAGTCACTCGGCCTTGAAACGCAATTTATTAATAACTTTAATAAGGATTTATTCCCGAATCCCTGAACATTGCGCCCTAATGTTTTACAGATTTGTATTGTGTACTAATACCTATCGATTGATACTACTTTCATCAAAATCGGTGAATACAACATCTTGTGGTCTCCTTGTAAGTCTCTCTTTCAAGGTGTTCAATTTAGCTCACTTGTATATGCGTTGCATATGTACAACATTGAAAGTTAAAAAATGTGGTTATCCTATTTTAACTATTATACAAAAATGTACATTTAAGACTACTAAAGTTGGATTAGCGAGGTTTACTTAAAAAAAAATAATTAAAAAACTTGAGTTAGTTAATCAACCCGTTCAATTTCATCACTAAAACGAAATTTTTACGAGCGGGTTCGTGGTTTATTTTTATTTTTTTCCTCTCTCGCGGGTCATTACGGCCCTAAATAGGTACGTTTCCTGTACGGTAGCCACGAACGGCGAGAGATCTCTCTTCGGGCCGTGTCCGTTCATCTCGGGCCACTTCTTAATGATGATTACGGTCGCCGTCCGACCGGCGAAGAGTCGCTCCGTCCATCCGTCCGTCCGGACGGGAATTTCTCATTGAGAGAGGAGAAGACGTCATTCCCGGAATTAAAACTATTTATTTCACCCGGAGACCCGCGCGGTCGCTCGATTTGAAGATAGAGGTACGAAGCGACCGACGCCACGATTCTGAAGCGACACGTCGGCGTCGTGTCGACGGTTTTCGGGCGACGCGACGCGACTTTTCGGTTTTAGAATGACGCCACGTATCGATTTTTGAATGAGGCGACGTATCGTTTTTAGAATGACACGATGTGTCGGTTTTTGGCCGTCCGGTTGACCAATTGGCAACTCGAGTTTTAAATCAGTTGGATATTAGTTGCAAAATGATTTTATTTTTGTCGCTCGTGTGAGAACGGATCTCCGTTCTCGAGAATGGGGAAGTACATGGGCAAAGTCTCCAAACGATTGCATCTCCAACTGATTTTGAGTTGGAGATCAATTGAGTTGACAACTTGAGTTGCAAATCAGTCGACCCATCTGCGGAGGGCCTTAGAATGACGCGACTTTCGATTCTCCAACTACGCGACGACAATGAGAATCGAGACGGTTACATTTTTCGGAACGGGAATACCATACCACGTGTTAGCGAGCTCCTCGCACACACAAATTTCGACTAACGGGCGTGTTGTTAATAAAATATGTGGCCGGCGGCGACGGACGCGATCGCCGCGTGGCAAATGGCCCGTGAACGGAAAGATCTCCGTCCGATAACAAAAAGGAAGAAAAGAATAAATAAGAAAAAAAAAGGAGAGGCGAAAAAAAGAGACGCTACACGAAATACGGTAGCTGTTTTTTTTACAAGGCGCCCGAAAGACGAGCAATGAACGAGCTACGAAACTCTGTTCGGTTGCGCCATCGATTATTTCTCGGTAGTTTATAACTTTATACACGCTAGGAATGCAAGACTATTCATTTTATTTTAATTTAAAAATCATTACGAATCTTTTTATTTTAATTTTTTTTACTATTTAAAAAAAATTTTTTTACTATTTAAAAAAATTTTTTTTACTATTTAAAAAATTTTTTTTTACTATTTAAATAAATTTTTTTTACTATTTAAAAAAAATTTTTTTTACTATTTTTCTTTTATTTTTTCAAAAACATTTTAATTCATATAAAAAAAATTTAGATATCTCGAAAAGTATAAAAGATAACTTAGTCGTGTTTGAACTTTCATATTTTTTTTTTTTTTTGAAAGAAATTTCATATTTTTAACCCCCTTTAAAAATTTTCCTTCGAATTAGTTTTGTTTTATTTTGATATCTACTAATACTCTTATCTTAAAATGAGGATACGTACATCCCCTAATATTTTCTATCAAAGTATATCGTTGTGGAAGTCAGGGATGGATATCCATCCCCCTTTTTCGGACAACAAACAACCGAAGCGAAGCGAAACCGTCAACGAAATCGTTCGGCGACCCCCTTGACTTGACGCGGGGGCGGCGGCGACGTCTAGAAAAAATCGGCGTCAACAAAAGAAAACGCACAGACGCCGGTCGGCGTTCATTTGTCACTGACGCTACCGAACTTGCTTCCGCTTCCCGATCTTGCCGTCGGGGGGCGAACACCCCACGACGAAGCTACCGCCGCCGCTGCCTCCCGCCGGGGGACTAACTATCTGTGACATCATCTGCAGATCCGTCTAATGCGCATTTCTAATCATTTGTTTCTCGGACGGGAAACGCCCACGAGGTCGTTTATCAAAACGATCCCGAGCTTAAAAAAAAAAGAAGATGTGTATAATCGCCCTTTTTTTTCGTCTTTTTTTTTTGGGTGGGTTTTATCGATTAACAAAATAAAAATGATATGGTTAAAATAAAAAAAAAAAAAATTGAGAACTTTCTATTTTGGAATATTATTTAAGAAAAAAAATTTGAATACTTACACAATCTATTTTATTTCAAAAAGAAAATTGAATCGTGTTAGATAGGCTTTAGTTAAAACATAGTGATTTTTTTTTAATTTTCGATCGATTTTTTTAAATTTTCGATTGATTTTTTTTAATTTTTTTTTTATTTAAGATTTATTTTTTTAATATCGTTTCAATTTGGGTTAAAAAATAATTATTTTATTAAAACAAAAAAAAAATTAAGTGTGTGAAATGGTCTTTATTTAAAAATATGATGAAAATATAATTTTTTTTTAACTAACAAATTTGATACATCAAATGAAGCTATTTTTTTACTCTTCTTTCTAAAATTTTAACTTATTATCTAAAATTTTAACTTATTATCTAAAATTTTAACTTATTATCTAAAATTTTAACTTATTATCTAAAATTTTTATTTGAAATAGAAAATTTTCTTTCTATTTCAAAATTTAATTTTAATTTCTTTTAATTCCATATCGATTTCGATCCGAAAGTATTTTATTTTCGCTTTCCGGTCGTTTTACGTACTTTTAAATAAAAACAAGAAAAAATATCGTTTAATTAACGCTTCCGAAAGGTAGCTAAAGGTTTTCGCCCAAGAAAAAAATAAAAATAAAAAAATAAAAAATGAAAAAAACGCGAAGCAACTAATAAAGAAAGAGAGAGGATTCGAGGTCTTTTTGACGACGAGCGACGGCAACGGCATGGCTTCGACCGTCCGTCCATCCGTCCAATTTATGCGTTCTTAATTAGAGCGCGCGATAGCAGCAGCAGCAGCAGCAGGAAAGGATTATCGCCGACGACGGCGACGGCGACGACCACGACCCGCCGAAGAGAGTCGCGCATAACACGGCAATTTAGGTATCTAAAACACAAGTAAAATGTCATGTTCGATCGCCTCTCGCGTCCTCGTTAATAACAGTAAATTTGAGATTCAAATCGACGTCGCATCGGACATGTGTGTGTGTGTTGGACGTAAAATCCTTTGCTCTCTTCCTTCGTCTCGATCTTTCTTCGTCGTATGCGATCGTTAAAAGTAATATGCAAATCGAAACGGAATGGCAGCCGGTCATTACGTAAATACTTGCGTTTTTCGCGTGGGTTGTGTCCACCTGATGTATCTGTATATCTACAAAAGTAAAAAGTTTGAGTTCAACGTCTCTTTTGATAACGAGACGTTCGAATACAATTTATTTATTTTTATTTTTAATTTTTTATTTTTATTTTTATTTATTTATTTTTATTTTTTAATTTTTATTTTTATTTTTTTATTTTTATTTTTTATTGTTATTTTTGAGGGGAGTAAAATACTTTGACCTAATTTAGGGTTTGACTTTGACCCAGTTATTCCCCTAAAATAAACTCTACGAGGGGAGTTCTCACCCTCGATATTAAAACTTACTATAATAATAACACTTATAATAAGACTAAACTTACTATAATAATAAGACTAAACTTACTATAATAATAAGACTAAATTTACTATAATAATAAAACTAAACTTACTATAATAATAAGACTAAACTTACTATAATAATAAGACAAAATTTACTATAATAATAAAGACAGTAGTATACTTGCGGAAAAGTAGAAAGTCACTTCTCGATCAAATAAAGTTTGAAAGTTCCAACTCGGAATAAAAAAAAAAACGTTTCAAGTCGATCCAATTCAAATCGAATCGCGGAAAGGCACGGGTCTGTCCTGAAAAAAAACCGTAGGACCGACCGAGTGCCGAGTCGAAGGAGCAAATGGAGCGTGGAACGCTGCGGTTTGACGGACAGTTACTTTTAGCGCAATTCTCACTCAGGAATTTTCACGGAATAAGATTAAAGGAGAGAAAAAAAATCGTCTAAAGGTAAAAATAAAATAAGTAGGAAGAAGGAAAAAAAAAAATACCGTTACACCTATCGAAGATTACAAAGTTTCGACTTTCGAAAAGAAGGTATCTATTACTTTGACGTTTGTTAATTAAACTAAAAAGTTAACACGAAAAAAATTCAAATTATATAGTTATTGTGAAAAAAAATTTAAACTAAAAAGTTTTAGTTTGGCAAAAAATCGAAATCTTTGTAAAATTTCCTTTAATTTAAGTACAAACATGACATATTTATCTTAAATCACTTTTGAGATATCTTAACTCATTACTGGCCGCTAAAAATCCTTACTTCACCCGACGTGAAGCCGGGCCTTGATCATTCAAATAACTAGTGAATTTATTCAAAAACGAGTGCCTAATTTGAAAATTGAATTACTAGTAATTTCACTTAATATGGTAGTTCTCAAAATATTTTTCTGCGCATAAAGGCATCTGACAATATTCCTACACGAAGCAAGTTTCTTTTCGTTTGTCGTGATTTTTGCAAACTTTGCAATGTTTCTGAGGAAACTTTTCTACGAACTACAATTTTTATCAATCTGTGCTTTTTTTTATATCTCCTGAAAGCCTAGTTGGTGCATCTTTACAAGAGATTATTTTTGATGGACCTCTGGATTTTCGTCCACCTCTTTAGCAACTTGTAGTAAATAAGAGGTAAATTTTATTTTCTTTGCTGGTTTCAATTTTTTGTATAAATGAATGTCGCCTTCAGACATTCGCAACAAGTTTTAAAATCCTCTATGTAATAACTTCTTAGCTCTCTGTCTACTAAACTATGTGCTTCCCATTTTCTGTCAAAAATCTTTCTAACCCACCATCGTCTTTTCTTCCGTTTCTCTTTCGATTTTAGCAGCCGATTCGTTCTTTGTGCTAAAATAACACCAAAATCTGAACTCATCATAGCATAAGCCTCAAACAGATACAACAAACTGATTGTGTAAAAACGTATTAATACGTCAACGGCTTCTGTGTTGGGAAGAAAAAATGACGTATTATTACGTCAGCGGCCAGTAACGAGTTAAAAATAATATTTTATGGAAAAATAGGTTTGTCATATGTTTATTTTCAAACTTAAATAACTCACACAATTATTAAATAATTCGGTTGAATATTAAAGTTTACAGTTTAACTCTACATCATTTATGTATCAATTGGCTTGTTTTCCTAAAACCGCCCTTAGTTGAATCACCACGAATCAGCTCCTACATTTAAAAATACATTCATTCAAAAAAAAATTTCCTTTAGAGTCCAAATACATGTTTATTTTAAATGACTTTTTTGATACCTTAAAAAATAACATTTGATAGAGAACTATGGTCGTTATTTATTTTCAAATTTAAATGACTCGATTAGTTATTAGGCTGGTTTTAGTACTTAATCAACGATTTGTGTTGAGTGACGTCAACGCTGACCGTCGGTTGAGCACAAGGATACTGCACTAACAGGATGGTGCAATCCAGTGTTGCCGCAGCGAAGAAAAAAATTATACTGAAAATGCGTACTGAAAATGAAAAAAATGTACTGAATTTAGCGAGAAACTTTTACGACCTTTTTTTTTTAGTGATCATTTTCATCAATTGCTTTGCCAGCAATAAATTTTCCACGGTGAAAATATTTAAATTATTTCAGTACTTGTTCTTTATGATGCATAATGATGGAAACGCTCTCTCTGCGCTGGCACTTCCACGAGGCAACGATAGCAATGCCTCAAACAACTTTACTACAGTTGGAAATGGCTCGTCTCATAATCTATTACGTTGCTTTCTTAAAAAATTTAAAATATCTTCAATATTACAAAATGTTCTTTCTGTTTTAAACTCTCCAATAAGTCGCCATTCTAAAATTAGATCTTCAAATTCGGTCGATTTAACAATATTTGAAAACATCTGTCCCAACTTTTGAATGGACGGCTTATCATCACTAAATATTTTTGTTACATCTAAAACTTTGGTAATTTCAATTAATTTTGCATTTTTAAAATTTATTCTAAAAATGGTACTGCATTCCCTAAAAATGTGCTGATTTCAGTACAATTGTACCGATTAAAAATTTTGTTCTGAATTGCTGTTTTCACGTACTTTATCCATGAAATCGTACTGAATTCAGTACAATTGTACCGAAACGGCAACACTGGTGCAATTCCATAAGATGTGTATACATTGAAATTTAGTGCGCAGCCACCAGTTTGACGTCACTTATGATTTCAGTTGACTGTCAGACAGAGTGGATTGTGAGACACCCAAGTGTTAAACAGAGACGCTAAGCTTGGCAGTGACGTTAAAGGGTGGTGAGTGATTATCGCAGATTGGACCATCCTGTTAGTCCAGCGTCCTTGGATTAAGCACTAAAACCAGCCTTAAAAGTTCACGATTTAAATCTACGTCGTTTATATAACAATTTATTTATTATTTTCCCAAAACCGACCTTAGTTAAATCAGTTTCCTTATTCGAAAATATATTACTTTCATAAAACTTCAAATTCAAATTCATTTTTAAAGTAAACTCATTTCAAAACTCACTTGGACTCGTTTTAAAACATTTCAAAACATTTATAATTTATCATTTATATTAAAAAAATTTTACTTTCGGATTAGATGAATATTTATATCGTGTGGAATTCCATTAAAGATAATTTTTAATTTTCTAATAAGTGGTTAACTCTATAATTGTTTAAAATTATAATTTTCAAAAAAAAAAAAATATTTGTAATTTGATGTTTTGAAGTTCAATGTTTTAATATTCAATCTGTTGATTAAAGTTTATTAAAATAAAGTTTATTAAGATGAAGTTTATTAAAATAAAGTTTATTAAAATTACCTTTAATTTTAGTCCAAATTATCTTAATTAAGTTTTCAAGTATCTTAAAAATATTTCATGATTAGCTATAATCGTCGTTTTTAAAATAAACATATCGTGTTTGGTGTCGTTTTAAATGATTTTTAAAGTTTTATTAAATATTAAAAATAGAATTTGATTCAAATTGATTAAAAAATTAGTTGTTGATTTAAAAAGTTAAAAGTAAAAGTTATATAATTGTGGGATGTTTTGATGATGTCGAATTTTATAACCATGGTATTAAAAAAAACGGGTCGGTGGATCGACTCGGCTTTCGTCTTGGCGTCGTCCTTTTAAAGAAATTTATCGCGAGTAAACGATCGACGTGCGTCTTATTAAAATTCTTATCGGTTTCGCGAGGCCGATCCCTTGATTATACCCCTTTTTAGCGCGCCCTTAACCGAATAGGCGGTAATCGGCCCCGTTTACAGCGCAATTATAATAAATTTTAAAAGAGTTTTCCCTCAATAATAATAAGAGCCGGGGATATTTAAATGCGCCGTCGATCTACATATGCAGGCGGTAATTTTAACGCACACCGCGAAGATTTATAACTTAATACCGTCCGTTGGTCGGGAATATAAGGAGAGGAGAGAGAGTTTCGCGTTCGATTTACGACCAGTTCGGTTCGATTTTACGACTCTTCTTCTCAATTTTCCTCCGGTCTTCGTCCGACCGACGGCGACGGATCGGTTTTAGTCGCCGCGACCGTTTTAACCGCCGCGCCGCGACCGTTTTGATTGCAAGGTACTCATTTAATATAGATTAAAATCTTGTTTTATTATACGTCGGCCGAGCGAAATAGGCGAATCCGGGCAGATGCGTATCTTTTCGTTCGTATTCGTTGGACGCGCGCGACGCGAACCGGACGTTCTCTTCTCTCTTCTCTTCTTTTCTGCGACAGTTTCACCACTAATTATACCTGTATAAAACCAGATCGAGAGAAGGAGACGGGAAAGTACAGATAACCAAATGTGGAAGAAATCGATTTATCTTTAATCTACTTTGATATTCTAATAACTATATAAAGGAGAAAAGAAAAAAAATTAGGATTGTAATTTAAATTTCCCAAGTTTTTAATGTTAGAAATTAAGATGTTTTAGTTTAATTATTATTTTAAAAAAATTTAATTCCCCAAATGTTCTTTAATTTGAGATCAAATATGACATAAATTTTTAAATACTTTTAAATACTATTAAATACTTAAAAGCAGTAAATGCTATTTTTTTATATTTTTAAATACTGTTTAAATACTTTTATATTTTTTAAATACTTTTATATTTTTTAAATACTTTTATATTTTTTAAATACTTTTATATTTTTAAATACTTTTATATTTTTAAATACTTTTAGTACTTTTAATACTTTTAATTAACTAGATTGAAAAAAAATTACGGGGATGAAATTCAAATTAGAGTAGGGATATACTGTAAGTCGAAATGAAACTGCACCATGAATAAAAAGATGAAAGAGTATCTCTAGTATTTCCTATTTCAATCCTTTTCTTGCACTTTTATTTTTTGTCTTTCTTCCTAAATAGACCAATCTTTTTCTTCATGGTGTAGTTCCATTTCGGGTTATTGTACAAACCGATTCGTGATGACTCAACTAGGGGCGGTTTAAAACAAGCCAATTTGATATACGTCGAGAAAACAGTGACAAGAAATGATGGACGAGATTATTTTATTTCTTATTTTCTGACGAACGAAATGTACAATAAAAAAGAAGAAAAATAATAGCATTAATTTTGTTGATTTAACACTCATAAAAGCAAGCCTCCCACCTTTCAAATCTCCTTCGAAGCTTTTTACAAAAAACATAATAATTCCGTAGAACTCTCATGCATATCACAGTCGTAAGGAGGTTACTTCAGGGACTTTACACAGAGACTTCGACACGTCTCACACTAAGGCAATCAGCAGCAAGAAACTAGTAATCAACAACAAGCGACATTGCCACTTGATGACAGGTTAACTACAATTAAAGCAGACGTCTCACATTCGTCGAATTGCTCCAATGTGAGACACATCATTTGATTATAATATGTAAAATGTCATCAAATGGTAATATCGCTTGTTGTTGATTACTAATTGTTTGTTGTTGGTTGCCTCAGTGTGAGACGTATCTTATAGAACCAGATCTACATTAGAGACTCGCAATTTTTAAAAACAAACAATCCACAATAAACCTGTGTAGTCAGATAGACTAACACCCGTATGCATAGTCGTTCGTCGGCGATTTGCCGGAGATTCTCCGGAGACTCGCCAGCGATTCGCCGGAGATTCTCCGTCCGCCAATAGAAAATTCGGATGCATAGTCATCGCCATGGAATCATTCACGTACGTTATGCTGTTTTTTCTAGCGACGCGCCGGAGATTTGCCGGAGATTTGCCAGAGAGCGGTCGATGTCAAAAATGTCAATAAAATCATAATTTATGTCAGATTAATATTGTATATATAAAATCGATAGGGATTTAAATTGGATGTGTAGTGCCAATACATCACAAATCACGTTACAAATCACCAGCGATTCGCCAAAACGGAGATCGCTGGGAGATCGACTATGCATCACAAATTATATTCCGACCGTTCGCCGGCGAGTCTCCGGAGAATCTCCGGCGAATCTCTGGCGAATCTCCGGCGAATCGCCAGCGATCGACTATGCATACGGGTGTAAGGATTTATACTCATTACACTATAAGATATCAACATAGCACTCAGACGATATGTCATTCTCTCTATGATCAGCATACAATACCTTTGTTCGTTAGGGCTGCACTGCACTTAGCAGTTTAGTGCAGATATCAAGTGTTCGTGAGGCAGTGTGCTGTTTAGTTGCACTCGTATTATTCATTACGCCACGGACAGTGCAACTTTGTGCAACCAATGCAAATTAGTGCAGTTTTTGTCGAACCTGCTCTGAAGTAAGTTTAAACGATGTAGTGCGAGTGCAAAGGCAGAAATTTTAGAAAGATGGTTCGTACTAAACGATGACAGAACAAAAATGATAAAAAATTGGCAAATTTGATATGACAAAAATATTATGTGACATTAGCTTTGTTCATACAGGCAATTTCCAACAGTTTCTGACTTTTTCAACCAATCAAGATTTAGGATTCTTTGCATGTGATCAAAATTGAACAATTTGGTTGGTTGAAAAAGTCAGAAACTGTTGGAAATTACCTGCACGAACAAACCTATTGTATGCTTGATTTTTTTTATTTTGAGTCCTACGTCATTAATAAGAAAACACCGCCCAAATATTCAAATTTGAACTGCTCAAATTAATACATAGAAATTAACATTTAATTAAATGTAATTTCGATACTGTTGGTTTCTGTAGGTAATATAACTGAATTACAGAGAGATACGTATAAAAATATGAGTACAAAATGCAATAAACGTTACTGCCTAACTTCACGTGATACAAGTTGTTTATGTTCGCTAAAGCGCTGTTGTCAAGTGTCTTACTGATTCCGAGGTTATGTTCACGTTTGTCTGTCCTAACCAAAACAATAAGCGCTTGGCAACGTAGGCTGTGACGTCACTATAAAGTGATAACGTTGTCTTTCAAATTGATGACGAAGGGCTCAAAATAAAAGAAAATCAAGTATACCTGAAATAAAGTGCACCAAATTACACTGAATTACAGTCATTGCATTTTAACCCCTTGAGTACTGATTTATTTCCAACGTTATGCAATTTATGACGAGTCTCAAACGTCAAATGTACTCAAAGGGTTAAATACTTTACAAAACTGCACCTGTGCACCATTGTATAACGTAGTGCAGTGCAAGTTTTAACCCTACAAACAAAATTAATATCATGTTGGCAACCTGCAGTGTCATGAGGATAGACCCCAAGTTCAGCAAATATTTAACATTACTAATAAGGCACTAGAAAATTGTGGGTTAATAAGAAGCACATTTTTTCTTAACGCACACAAACATAAACGCCCGGCGTGAACGTGTTAACCCTTTATATATTCATCATGATCTCATGTAATTTCAATCCATCGAACCGCTTAACGGGTTAATAGATAACACCCAAAGAAAAATTGAAGGGGGGGTGGTGGTGTAAATCTAAGAATAGTAATCTATTAAAGCTTTCCTATTGGAAAGCTTTAATAGATGACTCTTGATTTGAAAGAAGTCTAAAGATTAGATGAATGAGCACTAAAAAAAAATCTCCTAAAAAAACAATGTTATAAAAGTGTTCATTACAACACTGTTTTCAGTGTATTATAATGAAGAAGTTTTACACACCCAAATAGAAAAATGACATAAACGCGTTTCGATCCGGTCGTATCAAAATTATTCCTCCGGTAACCAATTACGGGAGTGTTTATGCATCGAAACCGGGTTATTACCCGGTGTGGGAAAGCACTTTACGCGCGGGCCTCATCTACACCGGATCGATTACGTTTAGAAAACACGAGTAAAACATCGAGCGAAATGAAATTCCTTCTTATACAACATCTATCATTGAATACCCTTCGAAAAATATTTTTTTCATGATAATTCTTTTTTAATTTTGCCGGGACGAGAAGATGAAGAGAAAAAAAGGGGAAAAGGAGAAGAAACAAAAGGATGAAATCGCTAAAAATAAAAGAAACGGTTTAAAAAAAGAGGGGCCGGGAGTTTTAAAAACCGGTAGCGGCGGATCGTTTCGCAAAAAACAATTGCTGCCGACGCGTACGTCGCATTGCAATCGCGCTACCAGGGGGCGTACAGTCGGCGCGATCGCCACCTGTCGGTCGCGGACTGTACCGTCGCGGAACGGTGGGCGGGGATCGGTGGGATCCCTCTCGCTATTGGTCGGTGTGGGTGGGAAGACAATCCCGGGGCCACGCCCTCACGAACGGAAGCCGCGCTCGCAGCGCCGTTATTGAATTTCGCGAACGGCCGGCAAAAAACTTAACGAACGAACGGACGCGGACGTTTCATGGCGTTCGGTCGTTTTTTTCCCTCTTCGTTTTTTTTCCCTTTATTTTAGTAGTAGGTCTCGTTGTTTTAGTTATACCGTAGCTTGTAGCTCTTCGCGCCGTTGTGGTAACCCTTGGTTACCGAACCGAAAACACGCCCATCAACTCCGACGAGTTTGTTTAAAACTACGAGTACGTAGTAGGCGATCGATAACGTTTTAAGGTCGATGGTGGATTTAAAAGTTTAAACACGCCAACTTATAATCTGATTATTTATTGCTTTTTTACTTATTTTTATCCTTTTTTTACTTATTTTCATCCTTTTTTTACTTATCTTCATCCTTTTTTCTTCAATTATCTTTATCTCGAATCTTTACCTAACCTCAATTAAGTATACGTTTATAAGTTTATAAATTTAATCCGAGTATACGGGCGAATAAATTAAAAAACAAGTGTTCTTGTCGGACGTAACGAGTCGTAATCGAATCGGAATTGATATAAGGGCGGTTTTATAAGCTTACTTCTTGTCGTCGACCCTCGTTTTATAAAACCGATTAGGAAAAACGACGTGTCCGCGTATCCGATTTCTTTGCCACCCTTTGGAGATTTATGCACGCGCTCCGGGGCGAACTTATCTGTGCTTTTTTACCCGCGGGGCGTCTCTTTATGGTCCTTTAATGTCCCTCTGCCCTTTGACACGTTACAAATGACGGTATACTTCCGATTTTTACACTCGAGGCTATATAAGATATTTTCACAAATCAAAAATCTTTATTTGGATTTTTAATCTTTAATCAATTAATTTCTAACAATAAGTAAAATTTATTAATTGAAATTTATTAAAATAAATGTAATAAAAAAATGTAATGAAATAGTAAAAAAAAATTTTTTTAAAAAAAGTAATATAAAAGAAATTTTTTGTTGATAAAACAGATTTTTTTAATAAGAAAGGGTAGTTTCATCCCCTTGTTAAATCTAGTTATCTAGCTATCGTCCGTGAGAGGGCGCGTCGCTCGAAAATCGATTTCTCCCTACCCTCCACTCTATCTTTGGAGAGGAGAGAAGGGGTTCGTTTTAGGGGATGAATTTCGAGCTTGAGGGTTTCGACGGGTAGATGTCGCTTTATTGTCGTTTTCTCGATGAGCGGTCGGTATTAAACGGAGCGCGGCGTCGTCTCAAAGGACACAATGAGGCATTCCGCGGGTGCCTTCGCGGACGGAGGGACCGTCATAAAAAGCGCCGGTTCTTCGGATGCCGAGGCGTTTCGGTTTCGGGACGTCCCGAAATATTCGGGGGCCCCGGAGAGTTTTTGGGGTAATTATCTAGCCGTCGTTGGTCGACTGCCGGAGTACGGGTTGGGGGAAAAAATTTCGCTGATATTATTTTAAAATCAAGCGGATACAAAAAAAAAAAAAAAATTAGTTGAAAATTGTTTCTTTATTTTTTAGGTTAGCTTGAAATAGTTAAAAAATCTTTATCGAAATTAATCTTAATCGTTTGTGTACTGAGGGGTTTTAATGGTATGATTGAAAAATCGTACTATAAATCGTACTATAAATTTAATCGTACTCCCTCGATTAAGTGTTCTATATCTTGCGACGATGCCTCGAGAGTCGCCATAAGAGCTGACTCATTCGGTGAAGTTGATCAGTTCATATACTATTACTCTTGCGATGGTGTCTTAAGATCCCAATATAAAAGTCGGTTGTTGCACCCTACAACTACTTAATTATTATCTGAAGTGGGGTTTGATAAAAATCGAAATACTTTTCAGCAGTTTTCACATACTATTCTATTATCATGTCCTCAGCTATGGAATCTATCATATCCTTTCATTTTTTTTATTCACTGTGTTGGAGATTAAATGAGGACAATGATTGAGATTTCCAAAAAAATTCTGAATTTTAAACTCATGCGTACGGTCTATTTTGCACGTATGCTTCATTGGGCTTGCTTCGTTTTTGCTTGAAACCCAAGACGAATGGAACTTTTTCACACATACTATAAGTTGATTCTAAAACTCACTATGGAAAAAAGGATACAAGAGCGAGGTTCCTCCCCGCAACTTTACCAAGTAGGGGAGATCGGGGTTGGTTGACACATGGAGCTAATTGACACAGCGTCAAATAAAGGTCATCTATTTTACCTACGATTTTAGTCATATCGATGATGCAATTCTGTGAGTGTAGAGTCGTTGACACCCGATCGAGAAAGTGCCAGTGAAGTACAAAGTACGATTTAGTAAGCGAAATAGATGGCCCATAGTTGACGCTGTGTCAATTAGCCCCATGTGCAAACCAACCCCGGCCTCCCCTAATCCCGACTGGAGTACAGATCTTGTAGGCCAAAACTCCGTCGAAATCAAGGATTATAATGCAAAGTCGATTTTGTCATTTGGGAATTAACTCTTCTCGTCTCTGCTGTAAGACTTAAAAAAGAACCAAAATCCAAGCGCAAAAACATCGAAGTGCGGTAGGTTTCTATTTGACAGTATTTTGGTTTGCAAGACCTTTGCATTAGAGGTTGTAACCGACTGTATTCCAATCGGGCCTACTCAGTAAAGCTACGGGGAGGACCCTAACTCTTGCATCTTTCTTTCCATGGTAAGGCCTAGGATCAACTTATAGTACGGTTCTGTTACGGTTTATGTTAGGTTTTGTGTTTCCTACCACATACATATTAAGTCACATAGTAAATAGTAATCATCAATGAAAAGAAGTCAAATTGTTGATATCTTTCTCTATGGTAGAATAAAAAAAATGAAGAAGAAATACTAATAAAATTCATTGGAAGCACTTCACAACACTTCACGGCTGGAATTTGAAGCATTGTTCCTCATCTTCTCGAAACTAAGTAAATACCAAGCGACGACGACGACAGCGTCGTTGTCACCACTCTGATATCGCCACGTAAAGGACGCTCCTCACTTGTGTTAAGGCGCGGTTACACGGCGCGTGGTTCGCCGAACCTCTCTGGACGAACCACGAACCACAAGCCGTCTGACATAGCCGGTTCGCATTGGTTCGAGGTTCGTGGTGTGCGGTTCTCTGATTCCCATCGAGTGTCGGTAAACTTGGAAAGATCAAAGGAGAGCTCAGGCAAGGTTCATGATTGTTTGTGTTGGCTCGTGTTATCTCCTGTTGGCTCAAAGTCATAGAGGAACTTCGTTGCAGATTTTGTAGGTTAAACAACGTAGGTACATCATTCCAAAAATGTTTTCTACAGTACGTCTAGCCCTTGATAATCTTCTAACTTGGTGGAGTAGATAAAAATTCTTTCAATACTGTCTTCTGCATGTGTTCCAGGGAATGGTTTCATAACGTTAGGCCCAAGAGCAAATCCATTATCAACCACTATTACGCAGGGTATACATTCGCTTCGAAATGGTAGTGCTTTTTCTGGTGGCAAATTCAATTCCTTCGTCTGAAGTTTTTCAAATAAGATAGTATTACGGAACACTCCCTTATCGCTGATGCGTTCCTGACACCCTATGTCAAAAAACGTGAACGAATAATTAGCGTTCTAAAACTAACTTTACTTACGTTTCCCTATTTTTCATGTAAGATGCCATCCACCATCTCTTTTTACGACGCTCCAGTCCATAGATTAAATATAATATAGTAATATAGATAGGCAACTCTCCACTTTTAATTTTGACAATGTTTTTAGTTCAACCCGCACCGCATTTGGCGCTAATGAACAAACGCGGGAATTTTTAAAATCTTTGAAATAAAATGTTACTCCTATTTGTTACAAAACTATGCATGGTAAAATTAAACACAAACAAATTTTGCTTGTAGCTTGTTTGTTTTTGTTCAATTTCATCATACACAGCTTAAAAAATACAAAAGCGTTTAGAGAACAACTCAAGGACACTCTCCAGTACAACTGCTAACACAACTTTATTCTCGTCGATCTTATTCTGGCAGTGGTTAATAACAAAACAATTTTTAACAACAAAATAATATTTTGAATAAGCACATAAAAAGAAACCTTGCATCTTCAGCAAATCTACAGTTCCCACATCTCGCGATGCTTATAAAATCAAAGATTCGCGTAGTTCCCATCAGAGCCTTTCTTCTTTGGACATATTTCTGGACATACGTGACAATATTGCAGTAATTGGATACTAATGAACACAAATTGCAACACTAAATACGATGTTAACAATTTTTGGAGAATTTCAATACAATTACGATACTTCGTTCACTCGCGTATTTGACATATGTAGATGTCAGATATTATGTTGGACATCTCATTGTCAGTGCGTTTCATTTTGGCCGGTAAAGAAGCTGTTATTTTCCGCTATCAGCGCTTCCAGTGATACGGGTTGAACTAAATTTATTGTCAACGAATTTCTATAGAGAGGTAACATAGCCTGCTCCAGTCGCTTATGCAGTATTAATTCTGCGTTAATAACGCACAATGACGCAGTCACAATAATTTTCTGTCTGTCATCCATGATTCCAATTCAGGACTAACAGACTTTGGATAAACCACGGACGAACCATTAGGACAAGCCAAATCACGTTAAAAGTCTGACGAATCGCGCACCGTGTTGTCACTACTGGTTCGTTAAAACGCAAGCCATCCCGAACTGGCTTGCAGTTTCGTGGTTCAGCGAACCACGCGCCGTGTAACCGCACCTTAACACTCCACTTCGCGACTCGATGCGACTCATCGATCAAAATTGTCATTAGAAAATTATATCACTGATTTAAATGCATACGTTCTCAATAAAGGTCGCTTCTAACTTACGCTACACTCATCTATGCAACGCTACGCGACTCATCAGTGCAAATTGTTACTAGGAAATTATATGACTGACTTAAATAAATACGTTCTCAATTAAGGTTCGTTTTACATTGAGCATCTAGCAACAAGAAACTAACAATTAGAGCAATCCGATATCGCCTCTCTATTTGCAATATGGAATTGCTCCAATGTGAGAGACATCATTTGATTATATGTAAAATGTCATCAAGTGGTAATATCACTTGTTACTGATTGCTAGTTGCTGGTTGCTTCAGTGTGAGATGGGTCTAATATTGCACGATGCATTGCTTAGTCACACAACGTAAGTGAAAACGTTTAAATCAGTGATATAATTTCCTAGCGACTATTTGCTTCATTAAATCGCGTCGCGTTTATGAGTGTATCACAAGTAAGAAACGACTTTTAAATCCTGACTTTTTCATAGATACGATTGTGCAAGCGGTTTGACTAGTAAATATTACTGGGTGGAATATCCCAAGAGTTATTATGTTTGGACTGTTTTAAAATTTTTTTTCAAAAACAACCAAAAAATAAAATAAAAAAGAAATAAATAAAAAAAAGAAAGAAAAGATAAAATTAGATTTTACCGGACGTCGCGTATATCCACATCTCTCTCGTGGTGTGTTGTCTTTAAAAACACTTTGGGGGGGAAAAATGAAAAAACAACAGAGGAGCGTCGATTTCCCGGTTTTCCTTCGTTGAAATAACAATCTCCTATTTTCCTCCTCCCGAATCGAAACGTTTTTTAAATACCGAACATTTTATCCGCCGGAAATTTTCTTTACTGGTTACGTTAGTTAAAAAATTCTTTTTGATTTTTATCAAAATAAAAAAGGAAAAATTAATATCATAAGGGTAACTAACTATTAAAATAATAATGTAAACAACCGGGATTACTTCTTAAAACCCCTCTTTCTCTCCGGTTTAAGTTGGGTTTAAGCTCGCTAAGTTAATTGACACCCGTCGATAATGATCGCATCGTCGCGTTCTCGTCTTCGTTCCTCCTCATCCTTTCGGTTTACGTGCAAAGTTAAATAAATTGCCGGCTCCCCGATTCGAGTCGAGTCGAGTCGAGTCGCGTCTCTTTGCGAGCCTCTCGATTGCGTGCGTGCGGGAAAGACGAAGAGACGACGACCGAAGAGATAAACCGACAGACTTCCTGCTTAAGCGAGCGGTAATTGGACGCGTAGGATATGTAAATGCGTGTGCGCGCCGGCCTTAACTCAATAATTAAGCGGCCGCGCAATTAATTCAAAAATGATAGCTGTCCATCTCCTCGGGACGACTTCTTGGCTCGCTTTATTTATTTTACTGCTGAATTAAACGAAAGGAAAAAGATGCGGGAAACGGGCGCGAATCGAGAGAGAACGAAAATTAAACGGAAACCCCACATAAGAGGGAAAAGGACGACCGGGTACGAACGGGGTCAGAGAATTCCAAATTAACGACTGTTTTATTATATGGAACACCTTGTCGGCTATTAGCGGTCGTCGTATGTATGTATATATATGTGGGCAACGCGATTCCGCCTCTTTAATTGGCCGCCGAGAGATCCGCAGATTGTCTTGTAGGGATTATACGTTTTTACTTTTAATTGATCTGCGCGAATTTTTAATTTACATTCGATTTTTATAAATATATATTTCAATATCCGATAGTAATAAGGATTAAAAGAATTTTACAATAAAACTTTTACCAAAGATCGATAAGAAATTCCATTTCTTTTGAGTTCAAACACAATTAGGTTATCTTTAGTACTTTTGAAGATATCTAAAGTTTTAAAAAACGAACTTTAAGAAACCTTTCAAAGCTAACTCGATTATTTTTAAGGTTAGATATGGGGTGTTTGGTATCAAATAAAAGGATTTTTTATCAACTTTAAGATTTTTTAATTAAATTTTTTTTTCTTTCTTAAGGTTTATTATTTATTTTAATATTTTATTACTAAATTTTTAAAAATGTTGACAGTTTCGGTGTAATTTTTAGGATTTTTGTAAGTTTTTGGTGGAATAAAAAAAATTCAGTAAGTTTTGGGTGTAGTTGTTAAATATGTTAATAGCTTTGGTGGAATTTTTGCGAATTTTATTCATTTCTGGTTGAATTTTGAAAAAACTCAGTGTCTTTGGTAAAATTTTTATGAATTTAGTAAGTTTTTGGTGGAATTTTTAAAAAAATCAGTATGTTTTTGGTGGAATTATCAAAAATTTTGATAACATTCGTGGAATTTTTGCGAATTTTATTCATTTCTGGTGGAATAAAAAAAAACAGTGTTTTTGGTAAAATTCTTATGAATTTAGTAAGTTTTTGGTGGAATTTTTGCAAATTGTATTAATTTTTGGTGAAATTTTTAAAAAATTCAGTATGTTTTTGGTGGAATTATCAAAAATTTTGATAACATTGGTGGAATTTTTGCGAATTTTATTCATTTTTGATGGAATTTTTAAAAAATTCAGTGGTTTTTTATGGAATTTTTACGAATTTAGTAAGTTTTTAGTGAAATTTTTCCAATTTTACTAATTTTTGGTGGAATTTTTAAAAAATTCAGTATGTTTTTGGTGGAATTATCAAAAATTTTGATAACATTCGTGGAATTTTTGCGAATTTTATTCATTTCTGGTGGAATAAAAAAAACAGTGTTTTTGGTAAAATTCTTATGAATTTAGTAAGTTTTTGGTGGAATTTTTGCAAATTCTATTAATTTTTGGTGAAATTTTTAAAAAATTCAGTATGTTTTTGGTGGAATTATCAAAAATTTTGATAACATTCGTGGAATTTTTGCGAATTTTATTCATTTTTGTTGGAATTTTTAAAAAATTCAGTGGTTTTTTATGGAATTTTTACGAATTTAGTAAGTTTTTAGTGAAATTCTTCCAATTTTACTAATTTTTGGTGGAATTTTTATAAAATTCAGTATGTTTTTGATGGAATTGTTAAAAAAATGTTGATAACTTTGGTGGAATTTTTATTAACTTTAATCATTTTTGGTGGAATTGTTAAAAATATTGGTAATTTTAGTAGAATTTTTATGAATTTGGTAAGTTTTTGGTGGTATTTTTTTAAAAATCAGTAAGTTTTTGATGGAATTATTCAAAATTTTTGTAGCTTTGGTGGAAAATTGAAAAAATTTAGTACGTTTTTGGTGGAATTGTTAAAAATATTGTTAACTTTGGTGGAATATTTACGAATATAGTAAGTTTTTTTAATTTTTAACAATTTTATTGATTTTGGGTGGAATTTTTAAAAAATTCACTAAGTTTTTAGTAGAATTGTCTCCAAATTTAATAATTTTTGGTGAAATTATATTCGATTTAACTAACTTTTGTGGAATTTTTATTACTTTTTTATTTTTGTGAAATTTTTAAGAATCTAATCAATTCTTGACGAAATTAATCTTAATTTTAGTATATTTTTTAAGAATTCAGCATGTTTTTGGTGGAATTGTTAAAAATTTTGATAGGTTTGGTGGAATTTTTACAAATTTTATAAGTTTTTGGTGGAATTATTAAAAACTTTAGTAGTTTTGGTGGAATTTTTACAAATTTACTTAAACTTTTGGTGATATTTTCAAGAATTTAATTAGTTTTTAGTGAAATTTATTCGAATTTTTGCTCTGCATAAATTATATATTTGATGATTATTAATAAACCGATCGTTTTGACATTTAATGTGGCATTAGCGTGGTTTGAATAATAGATAACGTTTATGAAAATTGAACCAACTGTTTTATCGGCCCAAATCGAAAATGATGGAAAACGGGGACTTCATTTAGGGCTTAAATCGGCCGTTTAAAAAGGAGCCCCGATTCGCATATAACATTGCGTTATAAAACCGTTCAGAAGGTTAGCCGGAAGCAGAGTCGTGGAGCCGGTGGCTTTTTGGACAAAAAGTGCGTTCGAAAATTAACGAAAATGACAGGCGGACGATCGAGAATTTTAATTTCAATTAGGGCTACCGCAACGTCGTTCGATTTTCAGGGCCGTTTTTCCGAAATCGGCCTCGAACCCCCCAAAATCGTCGGGGAGGTGAAGATAATGGTCGGCAAAATGACGTAAAACCATTGAATCGTCCGGAAAGTGATTTCCAAAAAAACTATTAAAGAAAGAGCTAGGCACCTGCGGCGCCCTCTTTTAAAGAGGCGCTGCTTGCTTACTACTTTAATATATTATATAGTAATTTTATTATTAAATATTAATTTTATTATTAAATATTAATTTTATTATTTAGTATTAATTTTAATATTAATATTTAAATAATTTATCATTTTTATACCATATTCCGCTTCCTTTCTCATGGTTTTAAAAGCCCCGCCTATCGCAAACACGGATTACAATGGTTTATATCCCAATATTTACCCGCAATTTGTTATTTAAAAAAGCTTCTTTTCTCCGTTCGAACTCTTTCGCGTATTGTTAAACGGTGAATGGGAAGAATGGGTTATTGGTAGGGGTATTGTGACCGCCGGTTAATTTGAATATTTTTACGTCCCGAAAACCACCCCTAATTCGTCGTTTAAGTGCCTCGATCTCTTCTCTTCTCCTTTCTTTTCCGGGTTCGGTTGTTATTGTCGTGAACTTTTTTTTTTGCCCGTCCCGTTCCCGAATCGGTTATTTGAATGATAAAGGGTAATTTGGCGGAATTAACGATCTCTCACTCCGGTCGATATACGAACTCGTAAAAAATTCAAAAGGAGGTGTTTGATTTTTTTTTCCTCTTTTTTGTATTTTTCTTTTTTATACTTTTCTTTTTTAATTTTTTTAAAAATGTAGTATCAAACTTTAAGATTTTTATTTCTAATTTAACTTAATTATCAAAAAAATGGTTATTTGAATGATAAAGGGTAATTTGGCGGAATTAACGATCTCTCACTCCGGTCGATATACGAACTCGTAAAAAATTCAAAAGGAGGTGTTTGATTTTTTTTCCCTTTTTTGTATTTTTGTGTTTTTCTTTTTTATACTTTTCTTGTTTTTTTTTTTTGGAGGGATGTAGTTTCGTCTTTCTTCTTCTTGTACGTCTGCGGCCGTGTCTAGCGCGCGACCGGAAAAATCGATCCCCCCCACTACGGTTTTCTTACGTGCCCATATACGCAAAGACACCCCCCTTTTTTTCCCTCCTTGGATTCCTTTTTTTTAAGTGACAAATAATTCCTCCCTGAAATTTACTTAACTTGATTCGCGCCACCCTCCCGGTTTAAAAGTGAAAACTACTTTCGCCCGTTAATTACCGACCACTTTCGGTTTTCAGGATCCCCCCCCCACGCCTCCTTCTTGTTGTGTTGACGAACTTCTTTCTCTCCCGCTTCCCCCCCCACCCCGCTACCGAACTATCTTTTGAGGTCGTTCGCGGTGGTGGAGGATTTGGTGGGGGGAGTCTTGAGGGTTTCCCCGCGAGAAAAAAAAAAATTGAAAAAAAATCTTCGGCGTTTTGGGGCCGCCCCCAGAGGGTGGAAGGTGGGGGAGTAAAGTGAACCGTTTAAAATAGTTTATTAGGATTTAATTTTTTCCCGGGGATTTTTTTTTTTTTTTTAATTAAATTTCTTTTTTTAATAATTAAGTTAAATTAGACATAAAAAATCTTAAAGTTTGATACTACATTTAAAAAAAAAATTAAAAAAGAAAAATTATTTTTTTTTTATTTTTCTTTTAATAAAATTCCAATTTTTTTTTTTTTAATAAAATTTCAATTTTTTTTTTTAATAAAATTTCAATTTTTTTTAATAAAATTTCAATTTTTTTTTTAATAAAATTTCAATTTTTTTTAATAAAATTTCAATTTTTTTTTTAATAAAATTTAATTTTTTTTTAATAAAATTTCAATTTTTTTTGAATTAAAAAAATGTTAAAGTATAACATCAAATATGTTTAGGGTTTATTGTAGATATACTCTTTTCGCGGAAAGATGTCTCATGCGTCATTAATTAATTATATTATCCTAGACTACTATTTTCGGTTTTCGTCTCTATCTGACATATATGATTAAATAAAGAAAAAAATATTTGACATATGTCGAGAAAACGACGACAACTAATGACGCATGAGACATCTTTCCGCGAAAAGAGAGTATATGATGTTTGGTATCAAATGAAAGGGAATTTAATAAGGAGTTGATTGATGGGGTTAATTTTGAGACTTGATTGGGGTTGGCGGTAAAATTTAGGATTGTGGTTTTTTGTATAAGATTGGAAGGTGTTGTAAAAAGGTGGGTTGTTCTTGGTGTAAAAGGTCTTGGCGGGTGGTGGTTCGCGCGTCGCGACGCCGGGCGCCGTCTGGCTTGAGATACCCAATCAATATATATATAGAAAGTGGTGGGGAGCGGCGGCGGATGCACTGTCCCCGAAAGAAAGGGGGAAAGGGGGCGGCTGGAGCGAGACGGACGGAGTGCATGCAAGTCCGGGAGGAGGAGTGTATGGTACATGCATTTTTTCCGTCTTTCTTGCGCTCGCACCGCGCGGCCGATTTTTTTACTGTTATTTTTTCTCGGAGCACGGGGGCGGTTTTTTTGAGACTATTTTTCGTTAGCGCTGCTCTTTTTTCCCCGAGACCGGGACGGCGGCGGCGGTGGCGGCGGCGGCGGGGGGCTGTCTTCTTCTACTCGGGCCGCCGTGTATTTTCCTGGTCTTTTTACCATTTTTTCAGTTCTTATTTCAGCGGAACGTAACCTACTTTCGAAACCAAGGAGGTTCAGTCGAAGTTCGGACTTACAACGGGGAAAATCTAAGAAAAACCAAGGGGGGGCACCGCGTCGCGACGCTCGCCGCCGTCGCCACAGTGGAATAAGTTCGCTAATTAGGCGCGCCCCGGAGTGAAATTTAGTAGTGGGCACGCGCTAACAACCGTCGGCCGACCGACCGCCCCCTCCAAGGCCCCCCGCCGCCTCCGCTTGTTCGGTGCGAAAACTAAGACGGAATTTTGCATGTTCAATTAGCCGAAAGTAGGGGGGGATTCCGCCGCGTACCAACCCCCCTACACTTTAAAAGTGAAAGTGTCCTCAAGTTCCTAACCATCAACAACAACAACAACTACCACTATTACTACTAAATACTTAATTAAAACAAAATAATTAAAATAAATTAATTAATACGACAAAAACAGTTCCTATCCGAGTACAAAACAGAAAAAAAACTCATTTTTAATTTTTCAACTTTTAACACGTATTTTTATAAAATACAATTCGCGATGACCGCCCTTAGAGAGGATAACAACATCATCGACAGCTCCGACTCGTCAAACTCCTCGACGGATCTTCACGCCACCTCCTCCCCTTCGATCTCCAACAACAACGACATTTTCTATAAAACCGCCTCTTTCGTCAACAAATTAGACTCGTACAACAACAACCAGCTTCTACTACCGACGCAATTTTACAAAACCCTTTTAGCCAAAGCCGTATTGTCTTCGTCCACAACCACCAACGATGATAAATCTAACGTCTATAAAAATATGCTTTGCAAAGTAAATCAATTTTCAATTTTTCCTTTATTTTTCCTTAATTTTTCCTTAATTTTTTTTCAATTTTTCCTTAATTTTTCCTTAATTTTTTTTTCAATTTTTCCTTTATTTTTCCTTAATTTTTCCTTAATTTTTCCTTAATTTTTTTTTTTCAATTTTTCCTTAATTTTTTTTTTTCAATTTTTCCTTAATTTTTTTTTTTCAATTTTTCCTTAATTTTTTTTTCAATTTTTCCTTTATTTTTATAAAAAAAAATATATTATAAATATGAATTTTAAAAAATACATTTTTTATGTCCATTTCTTTCACAATTTTTCCTTCTAGAAGGCTTTCGGTTGGTCGGACGGTTCTCAAACGACGGGAAACCCTGGCGCGCCCCAAAGCGGGGCCATGGGCTCCCAAGGAGCCCAAGGCCTCGTCCACTGGATGTCCGTGATGGCGGAAATGGATCCCGCCGTTTCACACTACATGTCTTGGAACCAAGAGGTAGGTACCAAACGATTCTACTTTAAGAAATATAAAAAATGAGTACAAACACGACTAGGTTATCTTTGATACTTTGGGAGATATCTTGATTTAAAGTTTAATGAAACAAATGAACTTTGAAAAAGCTTTAAGAGAGCTTTCAAAGCTAACTCGGTTGTTTTTAAAGTTAGATATGGGGTGTTTAGTATCAAATAAAAGGATTTTTTGTGAACTTTAAGAAAATTTAATTTTTATTTATTTATTTTTATTTATTTTTATTTTTTTTTTATTTATTTTTATTTTTTTTTGTCTTTTTTTATCTATATTTTTCTTTTTATTTTATTTTTTTTCTTTTTCTTATTTTTTATCTAATTTTTTTGTATAACTACCCATCATTTTTTACAAATCTCACTCCTTAACGAACTCTCTTCAAAACCGACTGTCTGTCGTATTTTTTTTTTATACATCCCGGTCCGAAAAGGACCGTAAAAAAACTTCCCCGCGTGTGTACATAAACGTCGGTGCATAAACGTACCCGAAATTAAAGGGTGCGCGCGTTTAGTTATCTAACGACAATAGAAAAAACTATAGGCATCATCTGCATACCGGTAGAGACGGTCGAAGAGATCTCTCGCACCCGAGCGACCGCGCAACCCCTTTGGATTTCGTTAGACAAAACGGAAAGGGTCGCGGATACTAGCCCATCATCCATCCAGCATGGGCACGCATGCAAATGAGCCGGGCCGGGAGACAAACGCACCGGGAATAAGATGATGATAGATCGTGAGAACTGCTCTTGTCTTTTTTTTTGTTGTTTGGGGAGGTTGGTTCGGTTTTTAGGGGGGAGCGGGAATGATGGTGGATGAGGATTAGGGGAAAAGGGAGGAAGGGGTTATTAAAAAGTCGTTTTTATTTTGTGTATAGGTACTTTTTTTTAAGGTAGGCGGGATGTGATTGATCGGGGAGTTTGAAATTGAGGTTAGGAATCAATGTTGGAGTTTAGAAAAAAAAAACGTCAATTTTAAAAAATCATCCAGACTTTATTTATAGGAATTGAGAAAAGATTTTTTAAATAAATATAAATTAAAATGTCTAGTTTTATATAAAATAGTTGGATTTCTCATATTTTTTATGAAAAAAATTAAAAAAAAAAAATTTTAAGAATTGAAAATTTTTTACTTAACCTAAATTTTTTACCAATTTTTTAAAAAATCACCCACACTTTATTTATATAAATTAGGGAAAGATTTTTGGACTTGATGTAAATTAAAATGGCTAGTTTTATATAAAATGGGTGGATTTCTCATATTTTTTATCAAAAAAATTAAAAAAATTTTTTAATAAATTGAAAATTTTTTACTTAACCTAAATTTTTTACCAATTTTTTAAAAAATCACCCACACTTTATTTATATAAATTAGGGAAAGATTTTTGGACTTGATGTAAATTAAAATGTCTAGTTTTATATAAAATGGGTGGATTTCTCATATTTTTTATCAAAAAAATTAAAAAAAAATTTTTTTAATAAATTGAAAATTTTTTACTTAACCTAAATTTTTTACCAATTTTTTAAAAAATCACCCACACTTTATTTATATAAATTAGGGAAAGATTTTTGGATTTGATGTAAATTAAAATGTCTAGTTTTATATAAAATGGGTGGATTTCTCATATTTTTTATCAAAAAAATTAAAAAAAAAATTTTAAGAATTGAAAATTTTTTACTTAACCTAAATTTTTTACCAATTTTTTAAAAAATCACCCACACTTTATTTATATAAATTAGGGAAAGATTTTTGGATTTGATGTAAATTAAAGTGTCTAGTTTTATATAAAATGGGTGGATTTCTCATATTTTTTATCAAAAAAATTAAAAAAAATTTTTAATAAATTGAAAATTTTTTACTTAACCTAAATTTTTTTACCAATTTTTTAAAAAATCACCCACACTTTATTTATAGAAATAAGGGAAAGATTTTTGGATTTGATGTAAATTAAAATGTCTAGTTTTATATAAAATGGGTGGATTTCTCATATTTTTTATCAAAAAAATTTAAAAAAAAAATTTTAAGAATTGAAAATTTTTTACTTAACCTAAATTTTTTACCAATTTTTTAAAAAATCACCCACACTTTATTTATATAAATTAGGGAAAGATTTTTGGACTTGATGTAAATTAAAATGTCTAGTTTTATATAAAATGGGTGGATTTCTCATATTTTTTATCAAAAGAATTAAATTAATTAAATTAAAAATTAAAACATTTTTTAATAAATTGAAAATTTTTTACTTAACCTAAATTTTTTACCAATTTTTTAAAAAATCACCCACATTTTATTTATATAAATTAGGGAAAGATTTTTGGATTTGATGTAAATTAAAATGTCTAGTTTTATATAAAATGGGTGGATTTCTCATATTTTTTATCAAAAAAATTAAAAAAAATTTTTAATAAATTGAAAATTTTTTACTTGACCTAAATTTTTTTACCAATTTTTTAAAAAATCACCCACACTTTATTCATATAAATTAGGGAAAGATTTTTGGACTTGATGTAAATTAAAATGTCTAGTTTTATATAAAATGGGTGGATTTCTCACATTTTTTATCAAAAAAATTAAATTAATTAAATTAAAAATTAAAAAATTTTTTAATAAATTGAATATTTTTTACTTAACCTAAATTTTTTACCAATTTTTTAAAAAATCACCCACACTTTATTTATATAAATTAGGGAAAGATTTTTGGATTTGATGTAAATTAAAATGTCTAGTTTTATATAAAATGGGTGGATTTCTCATATTTTTTATTAAAAAAATTAAAAAAATTTTTGAATGAATTGAAAATTTTTTACTTAACGTAAATTTTTTTTACCAATTTTTTAAAAAATCACCCACACTTTATTTACATAAATTAGGGAAAGATTTTTGGATTTGATGTAAATTAAAATGTCTAGTTTTATATAAAATGGGTGGATTTCTCATATTTTTTATCAAAAAAATTTAAAAAAATTTTTAATGAATTGAAAATTTTTTAATGAATTGAAAATTTTTTACTTAACCTAAATTTTTTACCAATTTTTTAAAAAATCACCCACACTTTATTTATATAAATTAGGGAAAGATTTTTGGATTTGATGTAAATTAAAATGTCTAGTTTTATATAAAATGGGTGGATTTCTCATATTTTTTATCAAAAAAATTAAAGAAATTTTTTAATGAATTGAAAATTTTTTACTTAACCTAAATTTTTTACCAATTTTTTAAAAAATCACCCACACTTTATTTATATAAATTAGGGAAAGATTTTTGGACTTGATGTAAATTAAAATGTCTAGTTTTATATAAAATGGGTGGATTTCTCATATTTTTTATCAAAAAAATTAAAAGAAATTTTTAATAAATTGAAAATTTTTTACTTCACCTAAGTTTTTTACCAATTTTTTAAAAAATCACCCACACTTTATTTATATAAATTAGGGAAAGATTTCTTGGATTTGATGTAAATTAAAATGTCTAGTTTTATATAAAATGGGTGGATTTCTCATATTTTTTTATCAAAAAAATTAAAAAAATTTTTTAATAAATTGAAAATTTTTTACTTAACCTAAATTTTTTACCAATTTTTTAAAAAATCACCCACACTTTATTTATATAAATTAGGGAAAGATTTTTGGACTTGATGTAAATTAAAATGTCTAGTTTTATATAAAATGGGTGGATTTCTCATATTTTTTATCAAAAGAATTAAAAAAATTTTTTAATGAATTGAAATTTTTTTACTTAACCTAAATTTTTTACCAATTTTTTAAAAAATCACCCACACTTTATTTATATAAATTAGGGAAAGATTTTTGGATTTGATGTAAATTAAAATGTCTAGTTTTATATAAAATGGTTGGATTTCTCATATTTTTTATCAAAAAAATTAAATTAATTAAATTAAAAATTAAAAAATTTTTTAATAAATTTAAAATTTTTTACTTAACCTAATTTTTTTACCAATTTTTTAAAAAATCACCCACACTTTATTTATATAAATTAGGGAAAGATTTTTGGATTTGATGTAAATTAAAATGTCTAGTTTTATATAAAATAGATGGATTTTTCCTAAATACTACCAAGAAAATTTAAAAAAATTGTAAATGCAATCAAGATTTTTGTTTAAATTTTTTTTTTTATATAAAATATTTTTTTATGTATAATTTTTTTTATGTACAATTTTTTTATGTACAATTTTTTTATGTACAATATTTTTTTATATACAATAATTTTTTTTATCAATCTCACGACGGTTAAAAACCTTTTTTTTATATATCTAATGACTAACCCCGTATGCACCTAAGGGAATACGTTGCCTTTAATCCTTCCATTATTTTTTACAACCCCAATCGGAATGAAGGGCGATTTTTTCATACTTAATTACTTATGCGCCTTCCGGTGCGGCTCCTCCTCTCGTTTCACATGCGACGCAGATGAGCCGCGCTCTCCTCTTCCCCCATTCTTTTTGCCCGGCTAAAGCGCACAGTTGATTAATTAATTTTAAAAAAGTCCTACCTGAGGATTACTCCTCGGGAGTTAATGAAAGATATATGGAAATTACGGAGCGCTTAAGAAATCTGGCCGAGAGAAAGAAAGGGTTGTTGCGCGAATGGGTTGGTAGACGGGCTTTTAGGACGGAGGAAGAGCACCCCGAAAAAACAGTGAGAAAGCCATCCGTGTGGAAAGAAACAATGAGCGGGGCGCTATGCAAAAATGCCGAAGATTAACCGTGGCCTTAAGTGGAGAGTAAAGGAGGAAAAAAACCCGCGGGGCGCCCGTACGGGTTTTTATTTTGCATAATCGCCTCATTATCTCCGTGGTGAAAAAAAGGAGCCTGAGAAGAGAGGGGTTAGAGATCTTCTCTAACCCCTTCTTACTTATACCTCTTTTTTTTTATTCTTCACCGGTAATAAACAAAAACTATGTACCCTTCAAATTGTACTCCCATAAAATTTTTATCTTTCTCACATAATAAAAAAAAATAAATTTAAAATCATCGGAAGTTTGGTTGATTTTTTAAATTCGAAATTTTGAATTAAGTAAAAAATATCGATTGTGTTTATGTGTTTTAAATTCTTTGATAGTTTCAAGTAATTAAGGGAATTATTTGTTTGGAGTGTTTATTTGGATGAAACGTAGTTATGAAATGAATTTCTAAGAATTTTTATGAAGGGTGGGTTTTAGAACCCGGGGAAAAAGAACCTGTGCTAGGTGGTTATTTTTGTTTAATTTGGGGAAAAAACGCGCGCGCATATTTTTGCAAACGTTATCGACGTTCGGGAACGAGAACGGGACTCGAAATAAAAAAAAAATACATAGTGTGCACGCGTCGCAGAAAAAGGTAGAAAAAAAACGCTGCCGAAAATAAAAAACAAAGAAAACAATTTCGCGTGCAGGTCCGGGCCGGCGCGGGCGCCGCCTCCGCGTCTCTGTCCGTCTCGGGGCGGCGCGGATCGCGCGGTCCTCGTTTAAAAAAATAATTTTTCTGTTCGCGCCGCTGCGAGAAAAAATCGGCCGCACGCACGTACACACACACGCGCGCGCTCGGCCGGTTTTTTTCCGATTTTTTCCGGCGGATTTTTTCCGGCGCTGGGCGAGGGGCGTCGCGGCGTCGCGCGGGGGCGAAAAAATAAAGAACGACGAAAAAAATGTCGAAAAAATCGCGCATGCCCCCTGCGGGTCTTAGGCCGGCCCCGTCTGCACCCCCGGAGCCCCCGTGTCGCCGGTACATTTTTACAAGTAGTAGCTCTCTGACGCTATATTGATTTTATTATAGCCCGGTCTTTGTCTGGCGTCGCGACGCTAGCGCCGTCTAAGGACCGCCGGGACCGCCACCTCTGACGTACTCTATCGGCCGACGCCGACTCCGCCGACTCCAACTCCGCAGACCGACCGACCGTTCTCGCCCCGGTCGTCCTTTCGCGATCCTGACCTGTGACACGTCGCGACGCTTTACCCCATGCCGACTACGATGTCTACGACGACGTCGATCCGATCCCCCAACAAAAAAACAAGATTTCCCCACAACACCCCAAAAAATAATCCCACCTAAAACTTTCATAACAAAAATTAAACTTTTAATTTTCGCATGATTTTAAAAAAAGTTGAAAAGTTAAAAAAAATTAAAATCATCATTTAAAAGAGGGTGAAATTTCCTATTATTTGAGTACCAACAAATGGTGTTTGGGATGATTTTTTAAAAAGATACCTACATCATTTTTTTTTTTTCAATTCTTTAACCCTTAACCCATTCGAGACCTATTACACACCGTGTGTGCAATTAATTTCCGAGGCTATAAGGGAGCCTACACATCATGTGTATGCTTGATTTTTTTTTTATTTTGAGCCCTACGTCATTAATGAGAAAACACCGCCCAAATATTCAAATTTGAACTGCTCAAATTACCACATAGAAATTAACATTTAATTAAATGGAATTTCGATACTGTTGGTTTCTGTAGGTAAGGACCTTCCCATCAGTTTTGACAGTTACGTCACTACTTACGTCTGGTCACATGATCGCGCTGTTGTCAAGCGTTTAACGTTTTGATTAGGGGTACTAGAACATAACCTTGCGACAATGTGCGGCAACGGTGTAAACAGCTGTTTAACTAAGGTTGGGTAACATTGAAACGCTAAATCATATTAACTTTTTATTTCAGTTTAATACGAATTTTATTTCGAAATTTAGTTTTAATGAACATATTTTGTCACTTTGTCGTCGTATAAAAAATATTCTGTGAAAAGTGTATTTTAAAATAGCTTAATTATGAAAATAATTCTCGATGCGATTTTCCACCGAACGGTTAGTGGTAAATCTAAATTCAAATTATGATGACATAAACAGTGACGTATCTGTCAAAACTGATGAGAAGGGCTTTAATATAACTGAATTACAGAGAGATACGTATAAAAATATGAGTACAAAATGCAATAAACGTTACTGCCTAACTTCACATGATACAAGTTATTTAGATTCGCTAAAGCGCTGTTGTCAAGTGTCTTACTGATTTCGAGGTTATGTTCACGTTTGTCTGCCCTAACCAAGACAATAAACGCTTGGCAACGTAGGATGTGACGTCACTATAAAGTGATGACGTTGTCTTTCAAATTAATGACGTAGGCTCAAAATAAAAAAAAATCAAGTATACAATATAGCTCTCCCAAGCAATCATTGTCCCTGGGGAATTTGACATGTCGCTGCAGGTACATTCAGAGGCAAAAGTATATGGGCGGTAAATTAGATTTCTTTTTTGCTTTTGATAAAATGAATATAAATTAAGTTTTCATTTACATTATATAATTGAAAAAAGACATAGGAAAAATAAAGTTTGATATAATTACCATTTCATGCTTGTGAATGGATAAGTTTCCTCAATTTTCCTGTATTTTTCACACTACAAGCTAAAACCTAATGTTACTAATTGAATTAACCTTACATTAATTATTGACTTACGTAATTGCGAAGAAGTTGATGCAGTAGGAAGTATATCCATAGCGTAGTTCTCAAAAGAACTGATTTTTCTCAAATAAATCGTGAAATATAAAGAAAATGGAAAAGGCAGATGTCAAGTATGTCAAGCGGATGTAGCTAGACGTCAGATGAAATAAACAACTTTTAATTCAGAGTGTATTTTTTTTTAATTCTGAACGTTGATTGTCCGAAATATTTTCGTCTGAGTTTAGTTCGCATATTTTCCGGGGATAATGATTGCTTGGGCGCGCTATAACAGTAAATGAACAATATAAAGAACAAAACAATTTTTATCTCAAATGGGTATTTCAAACGGGTTAAGGAACGAATTTTTCTAAAACTACGACTTGTAGGTCAAAGAAATTTCCTAAAATATCACGTCATGTTGTTTGAATGCTTAAGAACTTTTTATTGATATCTCAAAAAGTATTAAAGATAATCCCATCTTTTTAAAGATCCCATTTTGGTATTATTTTTAAATTAAAAGGTGATGAAATTTCCTATTATTTGGGTACTAACAAGGGGTGTCTAGGATAATGCACTTATCGTTTTCTTAACGTCAAATAATTTTCCTCATTTATGTAACAGACAGAAATGAAAATCGAAAATAATCGACAAGGATAGCACAATTAATTGATGACGTATTTCTTTCACCGAACTTTGTATTCATTAATCATGAACATCTTAAAAAGTATTGAAGACCCCATAAAGTTTATATTCGTTTAACCCCATCAAATTTATACTGGTTTCAAAAACACTTTTTATCCTCAAGGTTTTAAAAGAAAATCTTAAAATACCCATTCCAACCTAATTAACTAACAACAAGGCTCATTACTACCAATTATAGTTACCAAACCGTGGATGACTTAAATATGTATGTTAGCTTTAGGGTTTCGCAAGTGAAATAAAACTTGTAAAATTGTATTCGAGCGCTTCTCGCAAGCTAACGCCCGCCCCATTCAATCTTGCTTTGATCTGTATATGATCTGTACCCCGTTGAGTATATTACACATATGAGCTCTCTAAGATCCCCCAGCTATTGTTATGCGCAGATCACCTGGGAAGGCCAAGATGGTTTGGGCCGGCTATACAAGTTACAACTTGTTCAGGTAGATTTATTCTTAGAGTTAAGTCGTATATCATCCTCGAATCAAGATATACTCCAGATTCAACGGAATGCGAAAAGTGGCGATCGGATTTATTGCAATATACAGATCTGGAAATTTCATTTAAGGGCATAGGAAAATAATGCGTGCAACAGCGACGCATATAGGAAGTAGATTAGATAAACAAAGAGCGATATAACTGTTTAACCACGCAACGAACTGACAGTTCGACAGTTTGTGGGAAGAAGGTGGTTGGTTGGGCGACTAGGGTCGGATCGGAAAAGGCGTTGGTAAACAGCTATATCGCTCTTTGTTGATCTAATTTACTTCTTATATGCGTCGCTGTTGCACGCATTATTTTCCTATGTCCTCAAATGAAATTTCCAGATCTGTATAATGACGAAGAGGCTCCCGATGGTGAGATAAGAAAGAAAAAATGGTCTAAGAAATGGTTGCTGGTCTCTTTGTTTTATTTAAATAATCTTTGGATTTTACATTCCATACACAGGTGTTTAGCCTATATAGAGACATGTTTTGACCCGTGTATTGGAGTCATTTTAACCTAATTTTGACAAGATACATTGAAAGTACCTAACACTTTCGTGACCGGTGATGAGTTAATTCTTCTTTTTGTACTCAAACTTTGGTGACCGGTGAGACAAGTTAAGTCGTCATAGCCGGTGACATGACATAGTTTTTATGTAAAATTCCCGGTCAGCAAAGTGTTAATTATTAGATCTTTTGAATGTTTAGTGTTGCCATTTGAAAACTTAAAATTGCCTCCACATTGCTATCTTATAAAGTTTATTAGATAAATGGAAATGATAGTAGCCACCATATTTCTATCTATCGGTTAAATTCTACCTTATAGATAAGGTGACCAGACGTCCCGCTTTTGGCGGGACAGTCCCGATTTTTCACAATTTGTCCCGCGTTCCGCGACGTTTTTCAAAAGTCCCGACTTTTAGAATTAAGTGAAATTTTCTATTTATGAAAATCATTGCTTTGCGTTCTAAGAATCCTACGAGTTTCGACAATTAACGTATTGCTTTTGCTGAGAAAGTTGAATATCAGAAAATACTTGGATACAGTGAAACGCGTTGGTTAGTTCTTCTGCCAGCTATCGAAAGAATTTTGAAGATGTATGATCCTTTAAAATCCTACTTTCTATCACAGAACAAATGTCCTAGAATTTTAGAAAAGTTTTTTAAAAGAGAATATTCAAAAGTTTGGAGAGTTTCTACAAAATCAAGCTGCTCTTTTTCACCACGTTATAAAGCTTACTGAAGATGATGAAATATCGGCAATCAAAGTAGCAAATGAAGTTAATAATTTAATATGTCAATATCAAGAAAGTTTAGAAAATAATTTTCTACCGTTAACTATCCGCAATAGTATAAATCAAGCTCGTCTAAAGAGTTTGTGTTGATTATTTTATAGTTTTATAGTAACTGCAAAGATTATTTGGAAGACCGGACCACATTAAGATGGTTTTACACCTTAAGGTTTCAAAAATCTGACAAAGTTCTTTGGAAAAATCGGAGCTTTAGTACTTCTAAACTTGGTTTTTTCCTTACAACTTGATAAATTATTCCAGAAAACCAAAAAAGTGATTTTTCAGAATAACATCTTGTATATTAAAAATCCAATCTATTGAAAATCTATTTTTTGAATCTTAAGATTTTAAAAATCTAACAACATCCTTTGAAGAAATCGTCTTTTGTAATTTGTTAGCTTGGATTTTTTCCTTACAATCAGATAATTTTTTCCTCACAATCAGATAATTTTTTCCTCACAATCAGATAATTTTTTCCTCACAATCAGGTAAATTTTTCCAAAAAGCCAGAATAGTAAAATTGAATATTATTTTTAGATAGTGAATCCAAATTAGAAATGTAGAAACACTACATTTCTAAAAAAACCTAAATCTCTAAGAAAATCCTTCGTAAGACTTGAGAATTCATTGTAATCTACCAAAGACAAGAATTCAAAAGCTTGAAATCTTGTCATTTTTGGTTTACGATGAAGTCATAAAGTCAAGATGTTAATTGAAATACGAATTTGGATCCAGCGATAAAAGCAATATTCAATTTTACAACTTTAACTTTCTGAAATAACATCTTGTACTTTAAAAATCCAGTCTAATATCCAATATATCAAAAAACTATTTTTCGAACCTTAAGATTTTAAAAATCTAGCAGCATCCTTTTGAGAAATCGTCTTTTGCAATTTTTTAGCTTGGATTTTTTCCTTACAATCAGATAATTTTTTCCTTACAATCAGGTAAATTTTTTCAAAAAGCCAGAATAGTAAAATTGAATATTATTTTTAGATAGTGAATCCAAATTAGAAATGTGGAAACCCTACATTTCTAAAAAAACCTAAATCTCTAAGAAAATCCTTCGTAAGACTTGAGAATTCATTGTAATCTACCAAAGACAAGAATTCAAAAGCTTGAAATCTTGTCATTTTTGGTATACGATGAAGTCATAAAGTCAAGATGTTAATTGAAATACGAATTTGGATCCAGCGATAAAAGCAATATTCAATTTTACAACTTTAACTTTCTGAAATAACATCTTGTACTTTAAAAATCCAGTCTAATATCCAATATATCAAAAAACTATTTTTCGAACCTTAAGATTTTAAAAATTTAGCAACATCCTTTTGAGAAATCGTCTTTTGCAATTTTTTAGCTTGGATTTTTTCCTTACAATTAGATAAATTTTTCCTTACAATCAGATAAATTTTTCCTTGCCATCAGATAAATTTTTCCAAAAAGCCAGAATAGTAAAATTGAAAATTATTTTAGATGACCAGAACTTAATTGAAACGATGTGCAAAAATCATTTGATTGTGTTTCTCAAAAATTCCCAAATAATAATATTTCCGAAAATAATCTTCTTAATGAAGTGTCATTAGTAAAAAATATATTGATAAGGAAAAGCTTAAATATTGGGCATCACAAAAAATCACAGTAGGAAACAAAGTAGGAAATAAAATCTTAGTTGTCCCGCTTTGCCCACCTAAAAATCTGGTCTTCTTACTTATAGGTGACCTCTCTCTTGGATTCTTGAGATAGTTATATTAAATAACATTAAATTGGTAGTAATGGGCGTAACTAAATTAAATGAAATAATCAACCCTGTTGATAAATTTCACAATTTCTAACTTAACAATTCTTTTGTACTTATTTGACCAACGTTAAGATGTAAGATGGTCGTATTAATTTCATATGACACATACGATCGAAACTAGCTAATCATCCGAAAAAATGAAACGTCGTCGTCGATTGGGTTTGTCGGCGAAAAGGTCAAGGTTTTTCGCGCGCAACCCAAACACGGCCTCTCTCGCGAAAGAAACGAAACGAAACGACGCCGAACGCCGATCCAACGCCGAATTCGTTACGGTAGGTTCAATAAACATCGTCAGACGACGTCCACGACGTCGTTTCGGTCGCCGGCGTCGCGCGACGTCTTTGCGATGTCTTTGCGACGTTTTTGCGACGAACCGAGCGACCAAACGGGGCAAACGATCTAAAGATCAACAACATTCGAGGAGTAAAAAAAGAAAAAAATGGGGAGAAAGATTGAAAAGCGCAAGTGTTAATGCGGCAACGGGGTCGACTTTTAAGGGTTGTCCCGGCGGCGGCGTCGAGCCCGTCTCGTTTCCATGACGACCCCAAGGTCACTGTCTGACCGAAACCGTCAGCGTCTCCTCCTCAGACGCCTACTAACTTCCCTCCGCCCGTCGCGCGTCCCACGAAACAGATTATTATTGATGGCGTGCATTTTTTACGGGGGAAAGAAGGAAAGGAGAAGAAGGAGAGAAAAAAAAATCGGGGGAAAAAGGGAAACGTTTACCCCTCGATGTTCTATATTTAGAATTTTTGTGTGAGGGGGGTTAAGATGTTTTAGATTGACCCAGGACCGCTCTACTAAAAAAGTAAATTTTAACTTCAAATATTTATATGTTTTTTTTTTATTTTTTTACAGCAATGCGGCCAACACGATAAAGATAGTTATCCGAATTGGTCCAGGAATTCGATGGGTATTAACAAACAAGGGTACGAGGCGAAAATGAACGAGCACCAGGCGCAAGGGCAGAAAGGAAACTTCAATTTGTGTAAGTTTCGAGGTTCGACGCGAAGTAATAAATAGAGAAAAAAATCGAACGAAAATAGGAAGTCCTCGGGCGAGTTCCAAACCGCTCGGGCTTCTTTAGGTACACTGAACTTTGACGGATTACATAACGACTCCTTACGTCACCTTATAATCTCGTACGGCGTGTGATTTTCGGGTTCCCGCCTGCTTCGGTCGCAGGTGTACGAAGGTTGTTACGACCTTGAAAAAAATAAAACTTCTCCTACTCCGTAACTAAATACGAAAACGTTAGTTTAATTATTCAACTAACACAATTACTAACCGATTAATATTAAAAAATCGTAGAAAATATATTTTTAGGAATTTTGAAATGGCTCTTATGCTAAATTAAACCTAAATGATTCTATTTTATGTTAAAAAAGACGAAGTTGTTCTAAGTCTTACCAAAAAAATTAAAAAAATTCTTAAAGACATTCATGACTTTTAACCTAACTTTTAAAGAAAATTGATAAAATTTAAAAAATCGCTGGGACTTTATTTTTTGGAATTTTGAAACGATTCTTATGCCAAATTAAAGCAAAAATATTCTATTTTTTATTTAAAAAGACAGATTTTTTATAGATTTCACCAAAAAAATTAAAAAAAAATTTAAGGACTTTAATGATTTTTAGTAAAATTTTTGAAAAATTTCAACTTTAAAAAATCGTAGAAAATTTATTTTTAGAAATTTTGAAATGGCTCTTATGCTAAATTAAACCTAAATGATTCTATTTTATGCTAAAAAAGACGAAATTGTTTTAAGTTTTACCAAGAAAAATAAAAAAATTCTTAAAGACATTCATGACTTTTAACCTAACTTTTCAAAAAAATTGATCAATACAAAGATCAATATAAAGGTACAATTTAAAAAGAATCTATCTATTGTAAATAAAACTAGGTATTTTAATTTATATTCATTTAAAAAATCTTTACTCAATTCTTAAAAATAAAATCTGGTTTTCTTTTAAAGTTGATCAAAATTTAAAGTTAAGTAAAAATCTTCGTTGTCTTTAAATTTTTTTTTTAATTTTTTTGGTACAATTTAAAAAGAATCTATTTATTGTAAATAAAACTAGATATTTTAATTTATATTTATTTAAAAAATCTTTACTCAATTCTTAAAAATAAAGCCTGGGTGGTTTTTTAAAATTGACCAAAATTTGAGGTTATTAATCTTTGCTTTGCTAAAAATTTTTTTTAATTCTTTTGATACGATTTAAGAAATATTTGTTTATTTTAAATAAAGCTAGATACTTTAATTTATATCTAGTCCAAAAATTTTACTAAAATTTTTATAAATAAAGTCCAGGTAATTTTTTAAAAATAGGTCAAAATTTTAGGTTATTAAAAAATCTTTGTTTTATTAAAATTTTTTTTAATTTTTTTGGTACGATTTAGGAAAATTTTGTTTATTTTAATTAAAACTAGATGCTTTAATTTATATCTAGTCCAAAAATTTTACTAAAATTTTTATAAATAAAGTCCAGGTGATTTTTTAAAAATAGGTCAGAATTTTAGGTTATTAAAAAATCTTTGTTTTATTAAAATTTTTTTTAATTTTTTTGGTACGATTTAAGAAAAATTTGTTTATTTTAAGTAAAACTAGATACTTTAATTTATATCTAGTCCAAAAATTTTACTAAAATTTTTATAAATAAAGTCCAGGTGATTTTTTAAAAATAGGTCAAAATTTTAGGTTATTAAAAAATCTTTGTTTTATTAAAAATTTTTTTAATTTTTTTGGTACGATTTGGGAAAATTTTGTTTATTTTAATTAAAACTAGACACTTTAATTTATATCTAGTCCAAAAATCTTACTAAAATTTTTATAAATAAAGTCCAGGTGATTTTTTAAAAATAGGTCAAAATTTTAGGTTATTAAAAAATCTTTGTTTTATTAAAAATTTTTTAAATTTTTTTGGTACGATTTAGGAAAATTTTGTTTATTTTAATTAAAACTAGATACTTTAATTTATATCTAGTCCAAAAATCTTACTAAAATTTTTATAAATAAAGTCCAGGTGATTTTTTAAAAATAGGTCAAAATTTTAGGTTATTAAAAAATCTTTGATTTACTAAAAATTTTTTTTAATTTTTTTGGTACGATTTAGGAAAATTTTGTTTATTTTAATTAAAACTAGATACTTTAATTTATATCTAGTCCACAAATCTTACTAAAATTTTTATAAATAAAGTCCAGGTGATTTTTTTAAAATAGGTCAAAATTTTAGGTTATTGAAAAATCTTTGTTTTATTAAAAATTTCTTTAATTTTTTTGGTACGATTTAGGAAAAATTTGTTTATTTTAATTAAAACTAGATACTTTAATTTATATCTAGTCCAAAAATTTTACTAAAATTTTTATAAATAAAGTCCAGGTGATTTTTTAAAAATTGGTCAAAATTTTAACTTAAGTAAAAAAATTTTCGTTTCGTTAAAAAATTTTTTTAATTTTTTTCGTACAAATTAGGAAGAATTCGTCTATTTAAATTAAAACTAGATATTTTAATTTATATCTAGTCCAAAAATCTTTCCAAATTTTTCATAAATAAAGTCCAGGTGATTTTTTAAAAATTGGTTAAAATTTTAGGTTAGGTAAAAAAAAGTTTTTGTAAAAATTTTTTTTTTAATTTTTTTGGTATAATTTAGGAAAAATTCTTCTATTGTAAATAAAACTAGATATTTTAATTTATATTTATTTAAAAAATTTTTACTCAATTCATAAAAATAAAGTTGTGATGATTTTTCAAATTTGGTTAAAAAAATTGAGGTTATATTTTTCAGTCGTTTTAATTTTTTTTTTTTGTAATGTTATTATAATATATTTGATACTAGTTTAGTTTTATTTTTAGTATTTTTCTAAAAAAAATTTATTGCTTTTGGTTGAATTGATCAACATTTTGGTAACTTTGGTGGAAGCTTTACGAATTTAGTAAGTTTTTGGTGGAATTAAAAAAAAAATTGGTAAATTTCTTGTGGAATTTTTATAAATTTTGTAAGTTTTTTGGTGGAACAAAAAAAAAACATTATTTTTGGTAGAATTATTAAAAATTTTAGTAACTTTTGTGGAATTTTTATGAATCTACTAAGTTTTTGATGGAATTTTCAAGGTTTTAGTGAATTTTTAATGAAATTGTTTCTAATTTGATTGATTTTTGGTGGAATTTTAAAAGAATTTGGACATTTTGTTGGAATTTTTAAAAAGTTTGGTAAGTTTTTGGCAGAATTGTTAAAAATGTTGACAATTTCGGTGTAATTTTTAGGATTTTTGTAAGTTTTTGGTGGAATAAAAAAAAATTCAGTAAGTTTTGGTTGTAGTTGTTAAATATTTTAATAGCTTTGGTGGAATTTTTGCGAATTTTATTCATTTCTGGTGGAATTTAAAAAAATTCAATGTTTTTGGTAAAATTCTTATGAATTTAGTAAGTTTTTGGAGGAATTTTTAAAAAATTCAGTATATTTTTGGTGGAATTATCAAAAATTTTGATAACACTGGTGGAATTTTTGCGAATTTTATTCATTTCTGGTGGAATTAAAAAAAAACAATGTTTTTGGTAAAATTCTTATGAATTTAGTAAGTTTTTGGTGAAATTTTTGCAAATTGTATTAATTTTTGGTGGAATTTTTAAAAAATTCAGTATATTTTTGGTGGAATTATCAAAAATTTTGATAACACTGGTGGAATTTTTGCGAATTTTATTAATTTTTGATGGAATTTTTAAAAAATTCAGTGTTTTTTTATGGAATTTTTACGAATTTAGTAAGTTTTTAGTGAAATTTTTCCAATTTTATTAATTTTTGGTGGAATTTTTATAAAATTCAGTATGTTTTTGATGGAATTGTTAAAAAAGTTGATAACTTTGGTGGAATTTTTATTAACTTTAATCATTTTTGGTGGAATTGTTAAAAATATTGGTACTTTTAGTAGAATTTTTATGAATTTGATAAGTTTTTGGTGGTATTTTTTAAAAATCAGTAAGTTTTTGATGGAATTATTCAACATTTTTGTAGCTTTGGTGGAAAATTGAAAAAATTTAGTACGTTTTTGGTGGAATTGTTAAAAATGTTGGTAACTTTGGTGGAATTTTTACGAATATAGTAAGTTTTTCGTGGAATTTTTACCAATTTTATTGATTTTGGGTGAAATTTTTTAAAAATTCACTAAGTTTTTAGTAGAATTGTCTTTAAATTTAATAATTTTTGGTGAAATTATATTCAATTTAACTAACTTTTGTGGAATTTTTATTACTACTTTTTTATTTTTGTGAAATTTTTAAGAATCTAATCAATTCTTAACGAAATTAATCTTAATTTTAGTATATTTTTTAAAAATTCAGCCAGTTTTTGGTGGAATTGTTAAGAATTTTGATAGCTTTGGTGGAATTTTTACAAATGTTATGTTTTTGGTGGAATTATTAAAAATTTTGGTAGGTTTGGTGGAAAGTGATCCGGAAAGTGATTTCCAAAAAACTATTAAAAAAAGAGCTAGGCGCCTGCGGCGCCCTCTTTTAAAGAGGCGCTGCTTATTTACTATTTTAATATATTATAACTAGTTTAGTTTTATTTTTAGTACTTTTCTAAAAAAATTTATTGATTTTGGTGGAATTGATCAACATTTTGGTAACTTTGGTGGAAGCTTTACGAATTTAGTAAATTTTTGGTGGAATTTTTACAAATTTTGTAAGTTTTTTGATGGAATTTTTAAAGCATTCAATATTTTTAGTAGAATTATTAAAAACTTTGGTGGAATTTTTATGAATTTAGTAAATCTTTGGTGGAATTTTTACAAATTTTGTAAATTTTTTGGTGGAATTTAAAAAAAATTCATTATTTTTGGTAGAATTATTAAAAATGTTAGTAACTTTGGTGGAATTTTTATGAATTTACTAAGTTTTTGATGGAATTTCCAAGGTTTTAGTTAATTTTGAATGAAATTGTTTCTAATTTGATTGATTTTTGGTGGAATTTTAAAAGAATTTGGACATTTTGGTGGAATTTTTAAAAAATTTGGTAAGTTTTTGGTAGAATTGTTAAAAATGTTGATAATTTCGGTGTAATTTTTAGGATTTTTGTAAGTTTTTGGTGGAATAAAAAGAATTCAGTAAATTTTGGTTGTAGTTGTTAAATATTTTAATAGCTTTGGTGGAATTTTTGCGAATTTTGTTCATTTCTTGTGGAATTAAAAAAAAATCAGTGTTTTTGGTAAAATTCTTATAGATTTAGTAAGTTTTTTGATGGAATTTTTAAAAAATTCAGTATGTTTTTGGTGGAATTATCAAAAATTTTGATAACATTGGTGGAATTTTTGCGAATTTTATTCATTTCTGGTGGAATAAAAAAAATCAATGTTTTTGGTAAAATTCTTATGAATTTAGTAAGTTTTTGGTGGAATTTTTGCAAATTGTATTAATTTTTGGTGGAATTTTTAAAAACTTCAGTATATTTTTGGTGAAATTATCAAAAAATTTGATAACATTGGTGGAATTTTTGCGTATTTTATTAATTTTTGATGAAATTTTTAAAAAATTCAGTGTTTTTTATGGAATTTTTACGAACTTAGTAAGTTTTTAGTGAAATTTTTCCAATTTTAGTAATTTTTGGTGAAATAAAAAAAAGTTCAGTAAGTTTTGGGTGTAGTTGTAAAATATTTTAATAGCTTTGGTGGAATTTTTGCGAATTTTATTCATTTCTGGTGGAATTTAAAAAAATTCAGTGTTTTTGGTAAAATTCTTATGAATTTAGCAAGTTTTTGGTGGAATTTTTAAAAAATTCAGTATGTTTTTGGTGGAATTATCAAAAATTTTGATAGCATTGGTGGAATTTTTGCGAATTTTATTCATTTCTGGTAGAATAAAAAAAAACATCCGTGTTTTTGGTAAAATTCTTATGAATTTAGTAAGTTTTTGGTGGAATTTTTGCAAATTGTATTAATGTTTATTATAGAAAATAGAATCTTTAAGATTTATTTTAGCATAAAAATCATTTTTTAATTTCTCTTTTTTTTTATCGTAGGGATGGACGAACATCATATGGGTGGAACACCGGGAATCTACCAAAGTGGCAGGTCCACGTCGAGCAGCTCAAGTCCTGGGGTCGCCGGTTCGAGCCCAGCTCTCCTCGTCGTTCCCCAACCCATAAACGCGACGAAAATGGGCGGCATGCAAAACGGCGGTCCACAACCGAGAAAGTACAATTGTAAAATGTGCCCGCAGGTAGGTCCTCTATATTTTTTATCCCACCAAAGTTGAAAACTACACGAAAAATCATCAAGTTTTATACCCAACATGATATATCTACGATAAAAAATAAGAAAGTTGCGAGAGGTTAAAAACAAAAAAAAAACAATCGATTATTGATCGTTGATTGTTTTTAAGGTAAAAATCGTGGATATCTTTGGAAAGATTTAAGATAAATAGGTCGTGTTTGGACTTAAATGAAAGGAAATTTAATTTTAAATCATTAAAATTTAAAAAAAATAATTTTTTTAAATTAATTTTTAATTTTATAAAAGGAAAATTGTAAATTTGAATGAAAATATTTTTAAAATTTGAATGAAAATATTTTTAATGTTTAAAAAATAAAAGTTTATTTTTTTTTTTAAGTTTAAAGAAAGTGTATTTTGTAATATACGAAACGTGTCTGCACCCCACGTGTGTGTGTGTGTTTTAAAACTTGGGGTTGGGGCCTCTCCTTCGAAAATAAAAGGAAGGAAAAAAAATAGGAAAGAAAAAAAGTTTCGATCGCCTGCCGAGTAGGTAGCACTGATTTGAAAAGTGAAATTAATATTAAAGGAAGATAGAGAAAAAAAAAAGACAACAGGTGGTAACCTAGGTTTTTATTTTATTTTTTTTTTTAAGGGGGTAAAGACTTTCCTTTATTATTTTTATTATTCTTTATGGTGCATTATAAAAAAAAGCAGGTGTTTATTATTTACTTATTTACTTATTTTTACTGACTTATTTATTTATTTTTTTTTTAATTTTTAAATTTTTATTTGTAATGATTTAAATTTTTTTTTTTTAAATAGATTTAGACTTTTTTCATCCCTTAATTTTGTGTAAGATTATCTGTTAAAAAGGGGGTGTTTATTTCGGTTCGTTTCCGCAAAAACTTTAGACGGGGGATCGCGTCTAAGAAAAAGAGACATTTTTTAAGGGGCCTGCGTCCTCTCGCCGGGTCGAAAACGTTGCGGGGGTGTGGGTGTGTGTGTGCAGCGTGCACCCTCTCTCTATTAATGGTCCCGGGCGCTGCGGCGGCGTTCATGGGAACGTTCCCATGCCCTGTCTGCCACCTGTTCGTCTCGAATTCACCTTGGGCCCCGAATCTGGGCCCGAAATAGATTTTTTTAATAGATACGACCGGGACGATTCGACAACAGACGACCAGGACGCTTCCTGTTCGAAACTAAAGACGTAGAAATCGAAAGTAATAGAATTCATTTCCTCACGGGGTTTCTATTAGATTTGAAAAATCACCCAGGGTGTATTTATGAAAATTTAAGAAAAATTTTTAGAGTAGATGTGGATTAAAGTATCTAGTTTTAATTCAAATAGGTGAATTTTTTCTAATTTGTACCAAAAAAATTAAAAAAATTTTTTAACGAAACGAAAATTTTTTAATAACTCGAAAATTTTTTATCTAAGTTAAAATTCTTACCAATTTTTAAAAAATCACCCAGACTTTATTTACAGAAATATTGGAAAGATTTTTGAGCTAGATGTAAATTAAAGTATCTAGTTTTAATTCAAGTAGGTGAATTTTTTCTAATTTGTACCAAAAAATTAAAAAAAAATTTTTAACGAAGCGAAAAATTTTTAACGAATTGAAAATTTCAAATCTAAAATTTTTACCAATTTTTAAAAAATCACCCAGACTTTATTTATAGAAATTTTGCAAAGATGTTTGGGCGAGATGTAAATTAAACTATCTAGTTTTAACTAAAATGAACGAATTTTTCCTAATTTGTACCAAAAAAATTTAAAAAAATTTTAACGAATTGAAAATTTTTTACCAAATCTAAAATTTTGACCTATTTTTAAAAAATCACCCAGATTTTATTTATAGAAATTTTAGAAAGATTTTTGGGCTAGATGTATATTAAACTATCTAGTTTTAATTAAAAGGAACGAATTTTTCCTAATTTATACCAAAAAAATTAAAAAAAAAATTTTAACGAATTGAAAATTTTTTTACAAAATCTAAAATTTAGACCTATTTTTAAAAAATCACCCAGATTTTATTTACAGAAATCTTAGAAAGATTTTTGGGCTAAATGTAAATTAAAGTATCTAGTTTTAATTCAAATAAACGAATTTTTCCTAATTTGTACCAAAAAAATTTAAAAAAATTTTAACGAATTGAAAATTTTTTACCAAATCTAAAATTTTGATCAATTTTTAAAAAATCACCCAGACTTTATTTACAGAAATTTTGGAAAGATTTTTGGGCTAGATGCTAATTAAAGTATCTAGTTTTAATTCAGATGAACGAATTTTTCCTAATTTGTACCAAAAAAATTTAAAAAAATTTTAACGAATTAAAATTTTTTTACCAAATCTAAAATTTTGACCAATTTTTAAAAAATCACCCAGACTTTATTTACAGAAATTTTGGAAAGATTTTTGGATTAGATGTAAATTAAAGTATCTAGTTTTAATTAAAATGAACGAATTTTTTCTAATTTGTACCAAAAAAATTTAAAAAAATTTTAACGAATCGAAAATTTTTTACCCAACCTAAAATTTTAACCAATTTTTAAAAAATCACCCAGACTTTATTTATAGAAATTTTGGAAAGATTTTTGGACTAGATGATAATTAAAGTATCTAGTTTTAATTAAAACAGACAGATTTTTTCTAATTTGTACCAAAAAAAGTTAAAAATAAAAAAATAACAAATCGAAAATTTTTTACCTAACCTAAAATTTTAATCAATTTTTAAAAAATCACCCAGACTTTATTTATAGAAATTAGGAAAAGATTTTTTAAATAAGTATAAATTAAAATGTCTATTTTTAATTAGAAATGACGAATTTTTCCTAAATACTATTAAAAAAATTTAAAAAATTCCCAAAAATAAGGAAGATTTTTTTCACCTTATCTAAAATTTTATGCAATTTAAAAAAAATCATACTGAATTTATTTATGAAAATTAGAGGATGGAAATTTTAAAAAATGATAGATTAAGATGTCAATTAAAACGTAAATTTTTTAGTAAAATCATCAAATTTGTTCTAATTATTACTGAAAAATAGAAAAAAATTAAGATAATCGACGATTTTTGAACCAAATTAAACCTAAAATTTTTATCAATTTTAAAAAATCATACTGAACTTATTTATGGAAATTGATGAAAAGAATTTTTATAAAATGATAGATGAAAATATCTATTTTTTAGTAAAACCATCAAATTTGTTCTAATTATTACTGAAAAATAGAAAAGAATTAAGATAATCGACGATTTTTGAACCAAATTAAACCTCAAATTTTTACCAATTTTAGTCCCCAGACTTTATTTATGGAAATTAAAGAAAAATTTTTGGATTAGATGTTAATTAAAGTATCTAGTTTTAATTAAAATAGACAGATTTTTTCTAATTTGTACCAAAAAAATTAAATAAAAAAAATTAACGAATCGAAAATTTTTTACCCAACCTAAAATTTTGATCAATTTTTAAAAAATCACCCAGACTTTATTTATAGAAATTTTGGAAAGATTTTTGGGCTAGATGTAAATTAAAGTATCTAGTTTTAATTCAAATGAACGAATTTTTCCTAATTTGTACCAAAAAAATTAAAGAAATTTTTTAACGAAACGAAAAATTTTTAACGAATTGAAAATTCCAAATCTAAAATTTTGACCTATTTTTAAAAAATCACCCAGATTTTATTTACAGAAATTTTGGAAAGATTTTTGAGCTAGATGTAAATTAAAGTATCTAGTTTTAATTCAAATAGGCGAATTTTTTCTAATTTGTATCAAAAAAATTAAAAAAAATTTTAAAGAGAATTAAGATTTTTTTTTTTATTGGAGTTTTAATAATGTACAAACACGAGCCGTTCGCGTGCTCTCCGATCCCGAAACTAATAAAATAACCATTGTTACCCCGACGACAATGCCGCGAAAATATAGATCGCGATCTACTGAAAAAGTCTATCCTCGAAACCAACCCTTAAACGGCGAAGGGTTGTTTCGGGGTCCCCGTTCGTCGACGATTGAACGGGGTTCGATTCTTTCCATTGTATCGATCACAATCCGATTGTTGGCAAACTCGTGGCGGACTAAAAAAGAAGAACCCCCGACTTAACACCCTTTTATCACCACCCCCTTTTTTTGACAAATTTATTACTGTGTTACATCTATGTTAAAATTAATTATTTTTAAGAAATTAAATTAAATTAAAAAAATTAAATTAAATTAAAGAAATTAAATTAAATTAAAGAGTAGAAAATAGATTAATGTTTGGAAGTAGAGCAAAATTTTTTTTTCTCACGACTTTTAGTTCTCCATCTCGCTCTCCCCTTATATGTAAATGACGAAATGATTTCGTACCAACGAAAAATAGCAGCGTTAAGGGGCGATCGTTAAACTACCTACTATTCAAACGAGAGATGCGTATATACGTTCGTTCTAAGCTCTCTCGGGTTAGAAACGTCACAAAATATTTGAATACAGCCGACCGAATCGTTTTTGATCGAACGGTAACCGAAACGGGGTGTTTCTTCGACTCGGACCGCTTTATAGTACCGGTCACAATAAGGGTGACGCTGCGTTCCGTAGAGAAGGGGCCTTTTTAACATTTTTAACTCGCCGTGGACATCGTTCGGGGGTCAAAGATTGCGTAGCGCCGCGGGGATTTGCCCCCGAAAGAACTCGGGGACAGATAAAGGACAGGGAAAAAAAAAACGAATTTTTTTGACCGTTATATTTTTTTTTGCCACAGATTTAGACGTAGAGTTTGTAGCACGTGCCTTTTAATTTTTTTGTGTTACGTGGCTTCTTGAAAACTTTAACCGGATTTTTTTTTTTAATAGGGTTGTTATACCGTTAGGTTAGGTCAACATATAAAGCCAAAAAAGAAAAAGAAATAGGTCGAAAAAGATAAAATATAAACACAACCTTTTTTTTTCTAAAGAAAGAACAAAATCTAAGTGTTGCACAATAAGGTTGTAAAAACATCTAACTCTTTTCAGTCGGGACTCTTTTAACTTGTAGTTCTTTTATGTTGTAATTCTTTAAGTTCTAATTCTTTCAAGTTCTCGGAAGTTATTGTGCAATAATATTCCGAACGTATTTGACTTGAGGGAAAAGGGTTGACCGTTTTCGTTGAAAAAGGTCACAAAAAATTTACCTTTTTTTCCGTTCGGGGGACGAATTTCTTCGGTTATTTGTCGTTTATTGCCCCGCAATTGCGTCGTAAAAGTTATTTTGGAATGTTTTTAAATAAAGAAATCATACGTAACCGAAAATACAAGTTTACATAAACCACCCCAACTTTTTCTTTTAATTTTAATAATAATTTTTAAGAAAAGAAGAAAATCTAACTTTGAAACATTTTGACACTTTTAAAAAATCGCTAGAAATTTATTTATAAGAATTGAGATATGATTTTTGCAAACTTTGAAAATTTTTTTAATTCTTTTGGTAAAATTTAGAACAAAACGGTCTTTTTGAATTAAAACTAGGATTATTTTAGTTTCATTTAGAAAAAAAATCAGATCAAAATCTCTAAAATTCGATTTTTCGCGAATTTTTAAAAAATGATTAAATTTTTAGAAAATGATTTAACCTAAAAAAATTTTTGTCAACTTTGAAAATTTTTTTAATTTTTTTGGTAAAATTTAGAACAAAACGGTCTTTTTAAATTAAAACTAAAATGTTTTTAGTTTCATTTAGAAAAAGAATCAGATTAAAATCTTTAAAATCCAATTTTTTACGATTTTTTAAAAAATGATTGATTTTTTTAACTGTCAAAATTTTTTAACCTAAAAAAATTTTTTACCAACTTTGAAAATTTTTTTAATTTTTTTGGTAAAATTTAGAACAAAACCATCTTTTTAAATTAAAACTAAAATGTTTTTAGTTTCAATTAGAAAAAAAATCAGATCAAAATCTTTAAAATTCGATTTTTCACGAATTTTTAAAAAATGATTAAATTTTTAGAAAATGATTTAACCTAAAAAATTTTTTTGTCAACTTTGAAAATTTTTTTAATTTTTTTGGTAAAATTTAAAACAAGACGGTCTTTTTAAATTAAAACTAGGATTATTTTAGTTTCATTTAGAAAAAAAATCAGATCAAAATCTTTAAAATCCAATTTTTTACGAATTTTTAAAAAATTATCGATTTCCTAATCTAAAAAAATTTTTGCAAACTTTGAAAATTTTTTTAATTTTTTTTGATAAAATTTAGAATAAAACGGTCTTTTTAAATTAAAACTAGGATTATTTTAGTTTCATTTAAAAAAAAATCAGATTAAAATCTTTAAAATTCGATTTTTCACGAATTTTTAAAAAATTATTAATTTTTTAGAAAATGATTTAACCTAAAAAATTTTTTGTCAACTTTGAAAATTTTTTTAATTTTTTTGGTAAAATTTAGAACAAAACGGTCTTTTTAAATTAAAACTAGGATTATTTTAGTTTCATTTTAAAAAAAAATCAGATTAAAATCTTTAAAATTCGATTTTTCACGAATTTTTAAAAAATTATTAAATTTTTAGAAAATGATTTAACCTAAAAAAATTTTTGTCAATTTTGAAAATTTTTTTAATTTTTTTGGTAAAATTTAGAACAAAACGGTCTTTTTAAATTAAAACTAGAATTATTTTAGTTTCAATTAGAAAAAAAATCAGATCAAAATCTTTAAAATCCAATTTTTTACGAATTTTTAAAAAATTATCGATTTCCTAATCTAAAAAATTTTTTGCAAACTTTGAAAATTTTTTTAATTTTTTTGGTAAAATTTAGAACAAAACGGTCTTTTTAAATTAAAACTAGGATTATTTTAGTTTCATTTAGAAAAGAAATCAGATCAAAATCTCTAAAATTCATTTTTTTTACGAATTTTTAAAAGATTATCGATTTCCTAATCTAAAAAATTTTTTGCAAACATTGAAAATTTTTTTAATTCTTTGGGTAAAATTTAGAACAAAACGGTCTTTTTAAATTAAAACTAGGATTATTTTAGTTTCATTAAAAAAAAAATCAGATTAAAATCTTTAAAATTCGATTTTTCACGAATTTTTAAAAAATGATTAAATTCTTAGAAAATGATTTAACCTAAAAAATTTTTGTCAACTTTGAAAATTTTTTTAATTTTTTTGGTAAAATTTAGAACAAAACGGTCTTTTTAAATTAAAACTAGGATTATTTTAGTTTCAATTAGAAAAAAAATCAGATCAAAATCTTTAAAATTCGATTTTTCACGAATTTTTAAAAAATGATTAAATTTTTAGAAAATGATAGAATAGATGAATAGATCTAAAAAATTTTTTGTCAACTTTGAAAATTTTTTTAATTTTTTTGGTAAAATTTAGAACAAAACGGTCTTTTTAAATTAAAACTAGGATTATTTTAGTTTCATTTAGAAAAAGAATCAGATCAAAATCTCTAAAATTCGATTTTTCACGAATTTTAAAAAAATGATTAAATTTTTAGAAAATGATTTAACCTAAAAAATTTTTTGTCAACTTTGAAAATTTTTTTAATTTTTTTGGTAAAATTTAGAACAAAACGGTCTTTTTAAATTAAAACTAGGATTATTTTAGTTTCAATTAGAAAAAAGATCAGATCAAAATCTCTAAAATTCGATTTTTCACGAATTTTTAAAAAATGATTTAACCTAAAAAATTTTTTGTCAACTTTGAAAATTTTTTTAATTCTTTTGGTAAAATTTAGAACAAAACGGTCTTTTTAAATTAAAACTAGGATTATTTTAGTTTCATTTAAAAAAATAATCAGATTAAAAACTTTAAAATTCGATTTTTCACGAATTTTTAAAAAATAATTAAATTTTTAGAAAATGATTTAACCTAAAAAATTTTTTGTCAACTTTGAAAATTTTTTTAATTTTTTTGGTAAAATTTAGAACAAAACGGTCTTTTTAAATTAAAACTAAAATGTTTTTAGTTTCATTTAGAAAAAGAATCAGATTAAAATCTTTAAAATCCAATTTTTTACGAATTTTTAAAAAATTATCGATTTATTTATGTTTAAAAAAAAATCTAACTTTGAAATATTTTTACACTTTTAAAAAATCACTACAAGTTTATTTATAGGAATTAAGAAACGATTTATATCTTAAATTAAAACTAAAATAATCTATTTTAAGATAAAATATCTAAATTTTTGATATAATCGAAATAAGAATTTTAAAAAAGTCATAAATAAAGACTAAAAAACTAAAACTAAAAACTAAGACTAAAAAGACTAAAAAATCGACCAATTTTTAAAAATCTTTAAATTTATTTATTTAAGTTAGTTGATTTTTTTTAATAAATGGAACGTAAAGTACTAAAGGGATTTTATTCAAGCTTAGTACTAGATTACCCAGATTTCGATCAAGTGTCTTATCATCAGGTCATCAAATGTAATCAAATGACATCAAATGTAATCAAATGTTATCAAATGTAAGCAAATATAAGCAAATGTCATTAAATTGAAAAAAAAAAACGTTTTGTCTTTTATAAAGTCAAAGCAGAGATAATATTATGTAATAAACCTGATGATGGTCAGATATTCGTTCGAAATCTGGTAGTTTGTAGTTAAATCTTAAATTTTAAAATGAGTCTAAAATAAGAACAAAATTAATGTAAAACAAGAACAAAATGAGTCTAAAATCAGTCCAAAATTAGTCAAAAATTAGTACGAAATTAGTCCAAAATTAGTACTAGATTACCAGATTTCGATCAAATGTCCTATCATCAGGTCATCAAATGTAATCAAATGTCATCAAATGTAATCAAATGTTATCAAATATAAGCAAATGTCATTAAATCGAAAAAATAACATTTTGTCTTTTGTGAAGTCAAAGCAAATATAAAATGATGTAATAAACCTGATGATGGTCAGATAATCGTTCGAAATCTGGTAGTTCGTAGTTAAATGTTAAATTTTAAAATGAATCTAAAATAAGAACAAAATGAATATAAGATAAGAACAAAATTAATGTAAAACAAGAACAAAATGGGTCTAAAATCAGTCCAAAATTAGTCAAAAATTAGTACAAAATTAGTCCAAAATTAATCCAAAATTAGTCCAAAATTAGTCCAAAATTAGTACAAAAAAAGTACACAAAAAGACACCATTATTTATTTCCAATTTTATTATACAGGGTGTCTCATCTATCTGGGCAAAAAAATCAAAATATCTCGAAAATCACAAATACAATAATTTTGAAATTTTATATAAAGATTAAATAGATAATAACCTACATTTTTAAACATATATATTTTTTAAACCTTAAAATTTTTTTTAGTGATTACATATAAGACTTCTCTTTACCTAGTTTTTTTTTCTGATGTTGCGTAAATGCATGTAGGCATAACATAAGTCTTCAAACATAATAAATTTTATGTTTGAAGAGTTACTTAGACTTATTGTTAGTAGCTAATTTGAGTGTGAAAATTTATTCTTTTAGGGGTGTTAGGTAAATAATTTTTTTGAGGTGTTGTTGTCTAGGAAAAAAAAAATAGTAAATAAAATGTGGGTCCATTCTAATTCTAGTTCTAATTCGGTCGTAGAAAAACCGAACTGGGCCCGCAATTTTTTCGGCCCGGTTCTTCACCGGCCCTCCTCCGGCCCTGCCCCCACCGCGCCGCGCGCGCCCCCCCGCGGCCCCCTCCTCGTCCTCTCCGCGCCGCGGATGCTGAAGCGCTTTTTTCTAACTCCGCGCCGAGCACGCTGCGATCAGTTTTTGTCGGGCTGTCGTAGCGCCAACTCTCGCACCCGATTCCAAAACTTACCGTCTCTCGTTTACGTTTATCGTCCCGCACCCGTCTAATCCCGAGCGCCGTCTCGCTCGCACCGCCGGCGTTTCGCCCGTTTTCAGTGCGCGACCCTGTATATCGATACGCGAGTGTGTACGATTCCGCGCAATTGATATGTGAACAAACTTTTTTTTAATCTCCTAATTTTAATCAAAATTTTTATTTTTTTTATATTTTCTTAAATTAAATTAAATTAAATTAAAGAAAGTTAAATTTAAAAAATAAATTAAAAAAAAAATTTATTTTAATAAATTAAAAAAATAAATTAAAAAATAAATTAAAAAAAAAATTATTTTAATAAATTAAAAAAATTAAATAAAAAAATAAATTAATTAATTAAAAAAAAAATGGAAGGGAGATTAGAATATCGTTCTCCCGGATTGGATTTTCAACCATCACCTTTACTATTAGAAAATAACAACACATACTCGCACCTACAAAGGTCGATAGATACTTTACGAACTTTGGGGGATCGTTTGGGGGAGAGAAACGTCGATCTTCGATTAAACCTCCATCAGGAACGTTTAAACCCGATCGAAAGGAACAGTTTGGAATTAAATCTAACATTAAATTCGGAAAGGTTACACCACGAAAAGCTCCAACAGGATAGATACAATCAGGACAGGTACCAGCACCATTTGGAGACGTCGACGAACAATTTAAACCACTCGTCGCATCCCCACCATCAGCAGCACAATAACTCGTCGTTTAATTTATTGCAACCGCCCCCGCCGATAGCCAATCCGAATTCGACGATAGACAGGGCGCTTACCGATAGGAATTTAAATAATTTGGACCGGCTCAGGTTCGATAACCATCCGAGTAATGACTCGATATCCGATCTTAAGTATAAGGAGTACAAAGCTCATCTGGATAGTTTAAGGAACGATCATCCGAGTAGAAACGATCCCCTCAGGAGTAACCTTCAGAACGAGGAGGAAACTGTTAGGAATAACGCGACGACGCCCCCTACCACACCGTTATCTGTCTCGGAAAACTTTAATGAAGAAAAGGTAATCTCGCGATTCAACTTAATTCTATGCATTTTGTTGTATTCTATGAAAAAAATTCTACTAGTGTTAAAAATGTGACAAGTTAACAATAAATTGATGATGGATTTGATATTTGGTATGAAATTAAAGGGAATTTTATACTGATTATAAAAAATACTAAAAATAATTAATTTTATAACTTTTAAGAACCGTTTTGTTTATTTTTCTTTATCTTAATTTTCGATTTTGTAGAACTTAAAAATTGGGAGTTTTTAAAAATTGAACAAATTTAATTTTTCGTTGAATAATAAAGAATGATTAAATTTTCTTTAATTAAGTGAAGGAATAAAAAAAATTTTAGGTTATCTTTCTGTTGAGTTGATGTAAATTTATGTTCGAGATATTTTGATTCATTGTTTACAAATTTATAGTTGAGAAAAAGTTTGACTTTGTTCAAATTGATGATTTGTTGCATTCATTGTTGGTTTTTAAGACTTTGTTTTTTAAGACTTTGGTTTTTAAGACTTTGGTTTTTAAGACTTTGATTCTTAAGACTTTGGTTTTTAAGACTTTGGTTTTTAAGACTTTGGTTTTTAAGACTTTGGTTTTCAAGACTTTGGTTTTCAAGATTTTGCTTTTAAAGACTTTATTTTTGAAGACTTTATTTTTGAAGACTTTGCTTTTTAAGACTTTGATTTTCAATATTTTGCTTTTTAAGACTTTGGTTTTCAAAACTTTGCTTTTTAATGCTTTGATTTTCAAGACTTTGCTTTTGAAGACTTTGCTTTGGAAGACTTTGTTTTTGAAGACTTTATTTTTGAAGACTTTGCTTTGGAAGACTTTGTTTTTGAAGACTTTATTTTTGAAGACTGTTTTTTAAGACTTTGGTTTTCAAAACTTTGCTTTTTAAGACTTTGATGTTCAAGACTTTGGTTTTTAAGACTTTGGTTTTCAAGATTTTGCTTTTTAAGACTTTATTTTTCAAAACTTTGCTTTTGAAGACTTTATTTTTGAAAACTTTTCTTTGGAAGACTTTATTTTTGAAGACTTTGCTTTGGAAGACTTTGTTTTTAAAGACTTTGGTTTTCAAGACTTTGCTTTTGAAGACTTTATTTTTGAAGACTGCTTTTTAAGACTTCGATTTTCAAGATTTTGCTTTTTAAGATTTTATTTTTGAAAACTTTTATTTGGAAGACTTTATTTTTGAAGACTTTGCTTTGGAAGACTTTAATTTTGAAGACTTTGTTTTTAAAGACTTTGGTTTTCAAGACTTTGCTTTTGAAGACTTTATTTTTGAAAACTTTTCTTTGGAAGACTTTAATTTTGAAGACTTTATTTTTGAAGACTTTATTTTTGAAGACTTTATTTTTGAAGACTGCTTTTTAAGACTTTGGTTTTCAAGATTTTGCTTTTTAAGACTTTATTTTTCAAGACTTTGTTTTTGAAGACTTTATTTTTGAAAATTTTTCTTTGGAAGACTTTATTTTTGAAGACTTTGCTTTTTAAGACTTTGGGTTTCAAGATTTTGCTTTTTAAGACTTTGATTTTCAAAACTTTGCTTTTGAAAACTTTATTTCTCAAGACTGCTTTTGAAGACTTTATTTTTGAAAACTTTTCTTTGGAAGACTTTAATTTTGAAGACTTTATTTTTGAAGACTGCTTTTTAAGACTTTGGTTTTCAAGATTTTGCTTTTTAAGACTTTATTTTTCAAGACTTTGCTTTTGAAGACTTTATTTTTGAAAACTTTTCTTTGGAAGACTTTAATTTTTGAAGACTTTATTTTTGAAGACTGCTTTTTAAGACTTTGGTTTTCAAGATTTTGCTTTTTAAGACTTTATTTTTCAAGACTTTGCTTTTGAAGACTTTATTTTTGAAAACTTTTCTTTGGAAGACTTTATTTTTGAAGACTTCGCTTTTTAAGACTTTGGTTTTCAAGATTTTGGTTTTTAAGATTTTATTTTTGAAAACTTTTATTTGGAAGACTTTATTTTTGAAAACTTTTCTTTGGAAGACTCTAATTTTGAAGACTTTATTTTTGAAGACTGTTTTTTAATACTTTGGTTTTCAAGATTTTGCTTTTTAAGACTTTATTTTTCAAGACTTTGCTTTTGAAGACTTTATTTTTGAAAACTTTTCTTTGGAAGACTTTATTTTTGAAGACTTTGCTTTTTAAGACTTTGGTTTTCAAGATTTTGCTTTTTAAGATTTTATTTTTGAAAACTTTTATTTGGAAGACTTTATTTTTGAAAACTTTTCTTTGGAAGACTTTAATTTTGAAGATTTTGTTTTTTAAGACTTTGGTTTTCAAAACTTTGCTTTTGAAGACTTCATTTTTGAAGACTTTTCTTTGGAAGACTTTAATTTTGAAGACTTTATTTTTGAAGACTGCTTTTTAAGACTTTGGTTTTCAAGATTTTGCTTTCTAAGACTTTATTTTTCAAGACTTTGCTTTTGAAGACTTTATTTTTGAAAACTTCTCTTTGGAAGACTTTATTTTTGAAGACTTTGCTTTTTAAAACTTTGATTTTCAAGATTTTGCTTTTTAAGATTTTATTTTTGAAAACTTTTCTTTGGAAGACTTTAATTTTGAAGACTTTGGTTTGGAAGACTTTAATTTTGAAGACTTTGTTTTTAAAGACTTTGGTTTTCAAGACTTTGCTTTTGAAGACTTTATTTTTGAAAACTTTTCTTTGGAAGACTTTATTTTTAAAGACTTTGCTTTGGAAGACTTTAATTTTGAAGACTTTGTTTTTAAAGACTTTGGTTTTCAAGACTTTGCTTTTGAAGACTTTATTTTTGAAAACTTTTCTTTGGAAGACTTTATTTTTAAAGACTTTGCTTTGGAAGACTTTAATTTTGAAGACTTTGTTTTTAAAGACTTTGGTTTTCAAGACTTTGCTTTTGAAGACTTTATTTTTGAAAACTTTTCTTTGGAAGACTTTATTTTTAAAGACTTTGCTTTGGAAGACTTTAATTTTGAAGACTTTGTTTTTAAAGACTTTGGTTTTCAAGACTTTGCTTTTGAAGACTTTATTTTTGAAAACTTTTCTTTGGAAGACTTTATTTTTAAAGACTTTGCTTTGGAAGACTTTAATTTTGAAGACTTTGTTTTTAAAGACTTTGGTTTTCAAGACTTTGCTTTTGAAGACTTTATTTTTGAAAACTTTTCTTTGGAAGACTTTATTTTTAAAGACTTTGCTTTGGAAGACTTTAATTTTGAAGACTTTGTTTTTAAAGACTTTGGTTTTCAAGACTTTGCTTTTGAAGACTTTATTTTTGAAAACTTTTCTTTGGAAGACTTTATTTTTGAAGACTTTGCTTTTCAAGACTTTGGTTTTCAAGATTTTGCTTTTTAAGACTTTATTTTTGAAAACTTTTCTTTGGAAAACTTTAATTTTGAAGACTTTATTTTTGAAAACTGCTTTTTAAGACTTTGGTTTTCAAGATTTTGCTTTTTAAGACTTTATTTTTCAAGACTTTGCTTTTGAAGACTTTATTTTTGAAAACTTTTCTTTGGAAGACTTTATTTTTCAAGACTTTGCTTTTGAAAACTTTATTGTTGAAAACTTTTCTTTGGAAGGCTTTATTTTTGAAGACTTTGCTTTGGAAGACTCTATTTTTGAAAACTTTTCTTTGGAAGACTTTAATTTTGAAGACTTTGTTTTTAAAGACTTTGGTTTTCAAGACTTTGCTTTTGAAGACTTTATTTTTGAAAACTTTTCTTTGGAAGACTTTAATTTTGAAGACTTTATTTTTGAAGACTGCTTTTTAAGACTTTGGTTTTCAAGATTTTGCTTTTTAAGACTTTATTTTTCAAGACTTTGCTTTTGAAGACTTTATTTTTGAAAACTTTTCTTTGGAAGACTTTACTTTTGAAGACTGCTTTTTAAGACTTTGGTTTTCAAGATTTTGCTTTTTAAGATTTTATTTTTGAAAACTTTTATTTGGAAAACTTTATTTTTGAAGACTTTGCTTTGTAAGACTTTAATTTTGAAGATTTTTTTTAAGACTTTGGTTTTCAAGACTTTATTTTTGAAAACTTTTCTTTAGAAGACTTTATTTTTGAAGACTTTGCTTTGGAAGACTTTAATTTTGAAGACTTTGTTTTTTAAGACTTTGGTTTTCAAGACTTTATATTTGAAAACTTTTCTTTGGAAGACTTTATTTTTGAAGACTTTGCTTTAGAAGACTTTAATTTTGAAGACTTTGCTTTAGAAGACTTTAATTTTGAAGACTTTGTTTTTTAAGACTTTGTTTTTTAAGACTTTGGTTTTCAAGACTTTATTTTTGAAAACTTTTCTTTGGAAGACTTTAATTTTGAAGACTTTGTTTTTAAAGACATTGGTTTTCAAGACTTTACTTTTGAAAACTTTTCTTTGGAAGACTTTAATTTTGAAGACTTTGTTTTTTAAGACTTTGGTTTTCAAGACTTTGCTTTTGAAGACTTTATTTTTGAAAACTTTTCTTTGGAAGATTTTATTTTTGAAGACTTTGCTTTGGAAGACTTTAAGTTTGAAAACTTTTCTTTGGAAGACTTTAATTTTGAAGACTTTGTTTTTAAAGGCTTTAGTTTTCAAGACTTTGCTTTTGAAGACTTTATTTTTGAAAACTTTTCTTTGGAAGACTTTATTTTTGAAGACTTTGTTTTGGAAGACTGCTTTTTAAGACTTTGGTTTTCAAGATTTTGCTTTTTAAGACTTTATTTTTCAAGACTTTGCTTTTGAAGACTTTATTTTTGAAAACTTTTCTTTGGAAGACTTTAATTTTGAAGACTTTATTTTTGAAGACTGCTTTTTAAGACTTTGGTTTTCAAGATTTTGCTTTTTAAGACTTTATTTTTCAAGACTTTACTTTTGAAGACTTTATTTTTGAAAACTTTTCTTTGGAAGACTTTATTTTTGAAGATTTTGCTTTTTAAGACTTTGGTTTTCAAGACTTTGCTTTTGAAGACTTTATTTTTGAAAACTTTGCTTTGGAAGACTTTGGTTTTCAAGACTTTGCTTTTAAAGACTTTGCTTTTTAAGACTTTGGTTTTCAAGACTTTGCTTTTGAAGACTTTGGTTTTCAAGACTTTGCTTTTTAAGAGTTTGGTTTTCAAAACTTTGCTTTTTAAGACTTTGGTTTTCAAGTCTTTGCTTTTGAAGACCTTATTTTTGTAGACTTTACTTTGGAAGACTTTGTTTTTAAAGATTTTGTTTTTGAAAACTTTGCTTTTCAAGATTTTATTTTTTAAAACTTTGTAGATTCTTTAAAAACTCAAAAAGCTTCCCAAAAACAATCAAACATAAAGTAATTTTTTCTAAGTTGGTGAATTAACTTTCGAGAAGTTTTCTAACACGTTCGAACAATTACACAAAGACTGATTTAACTCACTCTTTTCATTTGAATTAAGAATGTTGAAATTTTTCATTACATAGAATCCCAAACTTCATTATTTGGGACTTTTTAAAATACCAATAACAAACCATAAAAGTTACAAGTCTTGAAACAACCCAACATTCAAAAATTTGGAATTTGTTTGCTTGAAAATGGTTGAAAGTTAACATCTGAAACGTTAAATAAGTTTTCAAAAGATGTACGATTACTAAATCTCTAAAGACTAAATCTCTTAGTTGTAAGTCTAAGAATGACCTAATGTTTTAATTTATCGTTTGCTTCTGAGGATGGTTTTAACTCTTTGAGGGTTGGTGGGTAATAAACCATTTTTAATTAAACCATTTAACAAACTAAACCATTTTTTTTTAATTTCTATTCCTTTTGCTGTACAGTGGTTGCTAATTATGCTTTTTGCTAATCTTTTAAATGACACAACATCAATATTGTGCCCACTCTGGGTTTTTTTATTTGAAAATGTCCACCCCTCAAAGAGTTAAACCGAAACTAAGCAAGCAATGAAAATCTAATAGCTGAAAATGTGCAAAATTAATCAAATTCATTACCTAATCTAAGCTTTGTTTGTGCAGACGATTTCTAATAGTTTCTGATTTTTTCATCCAATCAAACTTTAGAATTTTTGGCATTAAACAACTGTTTAGCTAAATCGTTTAATTAAACGATTAAAAATAAACAGTTTGATTGGACGAAAAATCAGAAATCGTTGGAAATTGCATGCATAAATAAAGCTCTAATGTTTAAGTTAGTTTTAATCTTAGTTCATTCAAGAAAAAATTGTCGTTTGAATGAATTGTTTTGAATGAATTGTTTTGAATGAATTGTTTTGAATGAATTGTTTTGAATGAATTCTTTTGAATGAATTGTTTTGAATAAAATGCTTTGAGACATTTCAAATTCTTGCTTTCAAACGTTTTGAAAGTAACAATTCGAAATATCATCGAATGAACACAGATATACATCAATTTGATAGAATTTTACTTTCGTGAAACTTCTAAATCTACTTTTGAAGAACTTTATCTTATTTTGTTAGAAATTCTAATTTATAACAAAATAATTTATAACTTTTTCTTGATTACTTTTCTGAATTCGCTTAAATAAATTTACTACGATTTTTTTAAAGTTAATAAAAGTTTAAGGTTACGGTTGATTTAAAAATCATCGATTGTCTTAAATTTAAAAAAAATTTTTTTAATTTTTTTAGTAATAGTTTAAATAAATTTGATGGTTTTACTAAAAAATAGAAATTTTAATCTATCATTTTATAAAGTTTCTTTTCATCAATTTCCATAAATAAGTTGAGTGTGATTTTTTAAAATTGGTAAAAATTTGAGGTTTAATTTGGTTCAAAAATCGTCGATTATCTTAATTTTTTTCTATTTTTCAGTAATAATTAGAACAAATTTGATGGTTTTACTAAAAAATTTACGTTTTAATTGACATTTTAATCTATCATTTTTTAAAATTTCCATCTTTTAATTTTCATAAACAAATTCAGTATGATTTTTTAAAGTTGCATAAAATTTTAGATAAGGTGAAAAAAATCTTCCTTGTTTTTGGGAATTTTTTTAATTTTTTTTATAGCACTTAGGAAAAATTCGTCTTTTCTAATTAAAAATAGACATTTTAATTTATATTTATTAAAAAAATCTTTTGCTAATTTCTATAAATAAAGTCTGGGTGATTTTTTAAAAATTGATTAAAATTTTAGGTTAGGTAAAAAATTTGCGATTTGTTATTTTTTTTTAACTTTTTTTGGTACAAATTAGAAAAAATCTGTCTGTTTTAATTAAAACTAGATACTTTAATTTACATCTAGTTCAAAAATTTTTTCAAAATTTCTGTAAATAAAATCTGGGTGATTTTTTAAAAATAGGTCAAAATTTTAGATTTGGAATTTTCAATTCGTTAAAAATTTTTCGTTTTGTTAAAAAATTTTTTTAATTTTTTTGATACAAATTAGGAAAAATTCGTTCATTTGAATTAAAACTAGATACTTTAATTTACATCTAGTTCAAAAATTTTTCCAAAATTTCTGTAAATAAAATCTGGGTGATTTTTTAAAAATAGGTCAAAATTTTAGATTTGGAATTTTCAATTCGTTAAAAATTTTTCGTTTCGTTAAAAAATTTTTTTAATTTTTTTGATTCAAATTAGAAAAAATTCGTCTATTTTAATTAAAACTAGATACTTTAATTTACATCTAGTTCAAAAATCTTTCCAAAATTTCTGTAAATAAAATCTGGGTGATTTTTTAAAAATAGGTCAAAATTTTAGATTTGGAATTTTCAATTCGTTAAAAATTTTTCGTTTTGTTAAAAAATTTTTCGTTTTGTTAAAAAATTTTTTTAATTTTTTTGATACAAATTAGGAAAAATTCGTTCATTTGAATTAAAACTAGATACTTTAATTTGCATCTAGTTCAAAAATCTTTTCAAAATTTCTGTAAATAAAATCTGGGTGATTTTTTAAAAATTGATCAAAATTTTAGATTTGGAATTTTCAATTCGTTAAAAATTTTTCGTTTCGTTAAAAAATTTTTTTAATTTTTTTGGTTCAAATTAGGAAAAATTCGTTCATTTGAATTAAAACTAGATATTTTAATTTACATCTAGTTCAAAGATCTTTTCAAAATTTCTATAAATAAAATCTGGGTGATTTTTTAAAAATAGGTCAAAATTTTAGATTTGGAATTTTCAATTCGTTAAAAATTTTTCGTTTCGTTAAAAAATTTTTTTAATTTTTTTGATACAAATTAAAAAAAATTCGTCCATTTTAATTAAAACTAGATACTTTAATTTACATCTAGTTCAAAAATCTTTCCAAAATTTCTGTAAATAAAATCTGGGTGATTTTTTAAAAATAGGTCAAAATTTTAGATTTGGAATTTTCAATTCGTTAAAAATTTTTCGTTTCGTTAAAAAATTTTTTTAATTTTTTTGGTACAAATTAGAAAAAATTCGTTCATTTGAATTAAAACTAGATGCTTTAATTTACATCTAGTTCAAAAATCTTTCCAAAATTTCTATAAATAAAATCTGGGTGATTTTTTAAAAATTGGTCAAAATTTTAGATTTGGAATTTTCAATTCGTTAAAAATTTTTCGTTTCGTTAAAAAATTTTTCGTTTTGTTAAAAAATTTTTTTAATTTTTTTGATACAAATTAGAAAAAATTCGTTCATTTGAATTAAAACTAGATACTTTAATTTACATCTAATTCAAAAATCTTTCCAAAATTTCTGTAAATAAAATCTGGGTGATTTTTTAAAAATAGGTCAAAATTTTAGATTTGGAATTTTCAATTCGTTAAAAATTTTTCGTTTTGTTAAAAAATTTTTTTAATTTTTTTGGTACAAATTAGAAAAAATTCGTTCATTTGAATTAAAACTAGATAGTTTAATTTACATCTAGTTCAAAAATCTTTTCAAAATTTCTGTAAATAAAATCTGGGTGATTTTTTAAAAATAGGTCAAAATTTTAGATTTGGAATTTTCAATTCGTTAAAAATTTTTCGTTTTGTTAAAAAATTTTTTTAATTTTTTTGGTACAAATTAGAAAAAATCTGCCTGTTTTAATTAAAACTAGATACTTTAATTTACATCTAGTTCAAAGATCTTTCCAAAATTTCTGTAAATAAAATCTGGGTGATTTTTTAAAAATAGGTCAAAATTTTAGATTTGGAATTTTCAATTCGTTAAAAATTATTCGTTTCGTTAAAAAATTTTTTTAATTTTTTTGATACAAATTAGGAAAAATTCGTTTATTTGAATTAAAACTAGATAGTTTAATTTACATCTAGTTCAAAAATCTTTTCAAAATTTCTGTAATTAAAATCTGGGTGATTTTTCTTAGAGTTAAGAAAAATTAGAACAAACATTTCCGGGTTTAAAATTATTTTTAGTCATTTCAATGACATTATTTTTTGTACATTTTATTTTATTTTTTGTTACATTTTATTTTATTTATAATGTGTGTGTGTGTTGGTAAAGTTTTTTTTTTGTGCTAAATCATACCCAAGGCGATTTTTACATAACAACGCCAAAAATGCGATAACCCGTAAAAATTATCTCGCGAATTAAAAATTAATCTATCCTCCCGAAATTAACGGAAATTATCTTCTCTCGGCAGTGTGTAATTTTTATCGCGCGACACGTGGTTATCTAATCGTTCACCACCCGATAATACAAATGAAATCCGAGACGTTCCGTTCTTTCTCCCTTTCGATTTCGCCCTTTTTCCTTCTCACTCTTGTATTCATCTTCAAATAGATCCAAAAAGCCGATTGTGTTTTTGTTATTATTATTATCTTCATCGAATTTCGTCGTAATTCCGAGACACACCTACGATTTTTTTCCTCCTTTTTTTTTCTTAACGAGAGAAAAAGCGATTTTCTAACCGAGAGTTTCAGTTTACATTGAAACCATGCCAAAGAATGTTACTAGGCTTTTTTTAGATTTGCCCCTCGATTCATTCATCGAAGCCGCTTTAAAAAAAAAATTTGACTTAAAAATAAAATTGGAAAAAAAAGTTCACACTAAAAAAAAAAAATTAAAAAAATTAAAAAAAAAATCTAAACACATAATAATCGTTTAGTAATAAGTTATTAAAAGTGAATTGTGGTAGCGGTAGTCTACACGTCTAAATAGTATGCTCTAGCAAAAGTCATGGTCACGCAGAAAACCATGGCCTTGTGTGACTCGACTCTAATAATAACACTTCTAAAAATTTTTCTAAATCGACATTCACTTCTTAAAAAAAAAAAATTACTTTTTAAACAAACCCCGTAACTACTTTCAATTTTCATTCACAACTTACAAAGTTACATCAAAAAGTTTTCTTTAAAAAAAATTTTTTTATCTTAATTTTTTTTTTTTAACTTTAATTTTTTTTTCTTTTTAAATAATCTAACGTTGTTTCTCTCCGCGCGAACGATAGAAACCTTTCTCTTTCGTTCAGGAAACGAGTTTGACGACTTGGACGGGCCGCGAAGGTCGAAAATTGTACGCGCGGGCTGCACCTCTGCGGTCGCGCCGAAGGTCGTCGATTTGACGAAATCTTTCTCGTTAAAATTAACTTCCGGACGGTTTTTTTTTTCGGACGAATTAAACCCGACGTTTTGAATCTCGAAACGCGTCGCTCGGATCGGAACGAAAGTAATTTTAATCGACGCGGAATTAAAATTCCTTTGAAACGAGTACAAACGCGACCGGTTTATCTCTTTGCGTTCGCGAGATATCGTTTTCTTTTTTTGGGGGGTTGTGGGAGGGGGATGGGGGTGGGATAGCCATATCCCACCCCCAGATTTTTGTTTGTATTGATGCGGGTTGGATTTTTTTAGGTAGATATGGCGTGTTTGGTATCAAATTATAGGGAATTTTATAAGGAATTAATTTTTATTTATTTTGCTTTACTATTTGTTGAAAAAAAAATTCATATCTTAAAAAAAATTTATATCTTAAAAAATAATTTAGATATCTTTATGAAATTTTCATCAATTATAAACGAAACTATTCTAATTTAAAATTACTAAAAGAATTTTGTATAAGTTTTATCAATTTTTTAGAAAAAAATAAAAATAAAAAAATAAAAATAAAGGTGAAAATTTTAAGAAAAATCGAGTGTTTTTAAAAATTCATATCTCAAAAAATAATTTAGATATCTTCTTGAAATTTCTAACAATTATAAAAGAAAGTATTCTAATTTAAAATTAATAAAAAAAATTGTTTAAGTTTTACCAACTTAAAAAAAAATCATAAAAGTTAAAATTCAAAAAAAGGGTGATTAAATCTCTTTAAAAATTCATATCTTAAAAAATAGTTTAGATATCTTCATGAAATTTTCATCAATTATAAACAAAACTATTCTAATTTAAAATTACTAAAAGAATTTTGTATAAGTTTTATCAATTTTTGAGAAAAAAAAAAATAAAAATAAATAAAAATAAAGGTGAAAATTTTAAGAAAAATCGAGTGTTTTTAAAAATTCATATCTCAAAAAATAATTGAGATATCTTCTTGAAATTTTCATCAATTATAAACAAAACTATTCTAATTTAAAATTAATAAAAAAATTGTCTAAATTTTACCAACTTAAAAAAAATCATAAAAGTTAAAATTCAAAAAAGAAGAGTGATTAAATCTCTTTAAAAATTCATATCTTAAAAAATAGTTTAGATATCTTCATGAAATTTTCATCAATTATAAATAAAACTATTCTAATTTAAAATTAGTAAAAGAATTTTGTGTAAGTTTTATCAATTTTTGAGAAAAAGAAAAAAAATAAATAAAAATAAAGGTGAAAATTTTAAGAAAAATCGAGTGTTTTTAAAAATTCATATCTCAAAAAATAATTGAGATATCTTCTTGAAATTTCTAGTAATTATAAATGAAAGTATTCTAATTTAAAATTAATAAAAAAAATTGTTTAAGTTTTACCAACTTAAAAAAAAAATCATAAAAGTTAAAATTTAAAAAAGAAAAGTGATTAAGTCTCTTTAAAAATTCACATCTTAAAAAATAATTTCGATATCTTCATGAAATTTTCATCAATTATAAACAAAACTATTCTAATTTAAAATTATTAAAAGAATTTTGTATAAGTTTTATCGATTTTTGAGAAAAAAAAATAAATAAATAAAAATAAAGGTGAAAATTTTAAGAAAAATCGAGTGTTTTTAAAAATTCATATCTCAAAAAATAATTGAGATATCTTCTTGAAATTTCTAGCAATTATAAAAGAAAGTATTCTAATTTAAAATTAATAAAAAAAATTGTTTAAGTTTTACCAACTTAAAAAAAAAATCATAAAAGTTAAAATTCAAAAAAAAGGGTGATTAAGTCTCTTTAAAAATTCATATCTTAAAAAATAGTTTAGATATCTTCATGAAATTTTCACCAATTATAAACAAAACTATTCTAATTTAAAATTACTAAAAGAATTTTATATAAGTTTTATCAATTTTTGAAAAAAAAAAAAATAAAATAAAAATAAAGGTGAAAATTTTAAGAAAAATCGACTATTTTTAAAAATTCATATCTCAAAAAATAATTTAGATATCTTCTTGAAATTTTCATCAATTATAAACAAAACTATTCTAATTTAAAATTAATAAAAAAAATTGTCTAAATTTTACCAACTTAAAAAGAAATCCTAAAAGTTAAAATTCAAAAAAGAAGAGTGATTAAGTCTCTTTAAAAATTCACATCTTAAAAAATAATTTCGATATCTTCATGAAATTTTCATCAATTATAAACAAAACTATTCTAATTTAAAATGATTAAAAGAATTTTGTATAAGTTTTATCGATTTTTGAGAAAAAAAAATAAATAAATAAAAATAAAGGTGAAAATTTTAAGAAAAATCGGGTGTTTTTAAAAATTCATATCTCAAAAAATAATTGAGATATCTTCTTGAAATTTCTAGCAATTATAAATGAAAGTATTCTAATTTAAAATTAATAAAAAAAAATTGTCTAAATTTTACCAACTTAAAAAAAAAATCATAAAAGTCAAAATTCAAAAAACAAAAGTGATTAAGTCTCTTTAAAAATTCATATCTTAAAAAATAGTTTAGATATCTTCATGAAATTTTCATCAATTATAAACAAAACTATTCTAATTTAAAATTATTAAAAGAATTTTGTATAAGTTTTATCAATTTTTGAGAAAAAAAAAAATAAAATAAAATAAAAATAAAGGTGAAAATTTTAAGAAAAATCGAGTGTTTTTAAAAATTCATATCTCAAAAAATAATTGAGATATCTTCTTGAAATTTCTAGCAATTATAAATGAAAGTATTCTAATTTAAAATTAATAAAAAAAATTGTCTAAATTTTACCAACTTAAAAAAAAGTCATAAAAGTCAAAATTCAAAAAAGAAGAGTGATTAAGTCTCTTTAAAAGTTCATATCTTAAAAAATAGTTTAGATATCTTCATGAAATTTTCACCAATTATAAACAAAACTATTCTAATTTAAAATTATTAAAAGAATTTTGTATAAGTTTTATCAATTTTTGAGAAAAAAAAAAAATAAATAAAAATAAAGGTGAAAATTTTAAGAAAAGTCGGGTGTTTTTAAAAATTCATATCTCAAAAAATAATTGAGATATCTTCTTGAAATTTCTAGCAATTATAAATGAAAGTATTCTAATTTAAAATTAATAAAAAAAATTGTTTAAGTTTTACCAACTTAAAAAAAAAATCATAAAAATCAAAATTCAAAAAAGAAGAGTGATTAAATCTCTTTAAAAGTTCATATCTTAAAAAATAGTTTAGATATCTTCATGAAATTTTCATCAATTATAAATAAAACTATTCTAATTTAAAATTATTAAAAGAATTTTGTATAAGTTTTATCAATTTTTGAGAAAAAAAAATAAATAAAAATAAAGGTGAAAATTTTAAGAAAAATTGGGTGTTTTTAAAAATTCATATCTCAAAAAATAATTTAGATATCTTCTTGAAATTTCTAGTAATTATAAATGAAAGTATTCTAATTTAAAGTTAATAAAAAAAATTGTCTAAATTTTACCAACTTTTGAAAAGAAAAAGTCAAAATTAAAAAAGAAGAGTGATTCTCTTTAAAAATTCATATCTTAAAAAATAGTTTAGATATCTTCATGAAATTTTCATCAATTATAAATGAAAATGTTCTAATTTAAAATTAGTAAAAAAATTTTGTATAAGTTTTATCAATTTTTGAAAAAAAAATAAATAAAAAAATAAAAATAAAGGTGAAAATTTTAAGAAAAATCGGGTGTTTTTAAAAATTCATATCTCAAAAAATAATTGAGATATCTTCTTGAAATTTGTAGCAATTATAAATGAAAATATTCTAATTTAAAATTAATAAAAAAATTGTCTAAATTTTACCAACTTAAAAAAAAAATCATAAAAGTTAAAATTCAAAAAAAAGGATGATTAAATCTCTTTAAAAATTCATATCTTAAAAAATAGTTTAGATATCTTCATGAAATTTTTATCAATTATAAACAAAACTATTCTAATTTAAAATTATTAAAAGAATTTTGTATAAGTTTTATCAATTTTTGAGAAAAAAAAAAAAAAATAAATAAAAACAAAAGGTGAAAATTTTAACAAAAATCGAGTGTTTTTAAAAATTCATATCTCAAAAAATTATTGAGATATCTTCTTGAAATTTGTAGCAATTATAAATGAAAGTTTTCTAATTTAAAATTAATAAAAAAAATTGTCTAAGTTTTACCAACTTAAAAAAAAAATAATAATAAAACGAAAGATGAAAAATTTTTTTTTAAGTCAATGAATTTTTAATAATATTCTAATAATTTTTTAATTTTTTTTTTTTATTATAGGTTTTCGGTTCAAAAGCAGAACTCCAACTCCACACGCAAGCGCATATGCGCGAAGCCAAACCGTACAAGTGCTCGCAGTGTTGTAAAGCTTTCGCCAACAGTTCCTATTTGTCCCAGCACACAAGAATCCATCTCGGCATCAAACCGTATCGTTGCGAAATCTGCCAACGGAAGTTCACTCAATTATCGCACCTACAACAGCACATTCGAACTCACACCGGAGATAAACCATATAAGTAAGTTTACAAAATTTTAAATTAAAAATAATAAGTTTTAATTTTGATTTTTTTTTGTAAATTTTAGATGTAGACATCCTGGTTGTCAAAAAGCATTCTCTCAACTAAGTAACTTACAAAGTCATTCGAGGTGCCACCAAACGGACAAACCGTACAAATGTAACAGTTGTTACAAGTGTTTTAGCGACGAACCGAGTTTATTAGAACACATCCCGAAGCACAAGGAGAGCAAACATTTAAAAACGCACATTTGTCAGTATTGCGGGAAGAGTTACACCCAAGAAACTTATTTAAGTAAGCATATGCAGAAACATTCCGAGCGAACGGATAAAAGGCCGCCGATTACGACCGGATTGGGGGGTTTAAATCATCGCGGGGGGTTGGAACACCCTTACTGGCCGAAGATCTCCCCCGATAGCGCGGAGAACATCCACGATTTTCCCGGCGAATTGGGCGGATCGAGGAATTTATTAGAAAACAACGAAGATCTGGTAATCATAAGACAACAGTTACAAAACCCCCCAGCTCCTCCAAGCACCCCGAATACTAACTTAAATGCAGGGAATAATTACGATTCCGCATTGGGGAAGAATTCCGGGACGACGAGTTCCGCTTTCACGCCGATAAACGCGATGGGCAGTCACTTAAATTTAAACCATCATCATCAGCTAGCTCCGAATAGGCCGTACATATACGAGCCGTTAACTTTTCAAAAGCAGAACTCCCAATCGTCTAACGGATTCCCGAACTTCATCTCGCTACACCAGATTAAAAATTATCAACCGAACACGACGAATTTAATGGAACACGGAATATTGGGAGGCTTGAAGGATAAATGAATTTCAATTTAAATTAAATGTTAGCAAAGAAGAAAAAAAAACTTCGACTTAATAAAGCAAAAATAAGGGTGTTAAAAGTTGATGTTAAGTTGTTACAACAAACAAAAAAAATTGGGTTAATTTTCAAATTTTGATTTAGTTTTCAAATTTTCATTTAATTTTCAAATTTTCATTTAATTTTCAAATTTTCATTTAATTTTCAAATTTTCATTTAATTTTCAAATGTTGATTTAATTTTTTGAGTTTTCTTGTTTCATTTTGAAAGTAAGTTTTGATTTTTTGGGTGGTAAAAAATTTTTTTGTTAGATTTTTTATTGAAAGAAGGAAATAAAAAAAAATTCTTTCAATAATAAAACACTAACAAACAAAAAAATAACAAAAAAAATGAATTAAACAATCGAAGTTTTATTTTTTTTTTCTCTATTATTAAATAAATATAGTATATTGTACGATAGAGGGGGGTGACTCTAAAAAAGACTGCTCGGTAGGTAAGTCTGTTATCGAAGTGTAGATTAAGTTTTGAAGATCGAATGGATCCTGTTTTTTGTTTTTTTCATTTTTATTTTTTGATTTTTATTTTTTGATTTTTATTTTTTGATTTTTTTTTTGATTTTTTTTTTTGATTTTTATAATTATTACTTTAATTTCCATTTTCATATAATATTACTTTTTGATCGTACCTGGTATAGAGCAGAAACGTTTTTTCCTCTCTCTCTCTCTCTCGTTGTTGAAGAAGACGTTGATTATTAATTAAAAATTATTATTATTAACCGGTTAAAAATTAATCGATTGATTAATCAATTTTCCATTTTCTATTCGGTTCGTTTTTGATTGATTAATTGATTGATTGATTAATTAAAAAGAAAAAAAATTAGTTAGTTATTATTATTATTGTCCTTATTAAATAATTTATTAGATGATTAAAAAACTGTGAGTAAAAGAAAACTTACGTAAAACGAATAAAGTAAAACGAAAAGATTAGAAAAAGGAATAGAAAGGAAGAAGAAGAAGAAGAAGAAAACTCTTCGTGTATAAAAAAGAAGTTAGTTTTAAGTTCGAATTTAAATCGGTAAATTATTATTTTATTTTTATTAACTTTTTCTCTCTTCTTCTTATTATTATTTTTTTTTTGTAAATATAAAAAGAATGCAATATTTATTTCAAACGGGAAAAAAAAATCTAAAACATATCTAAGAAAAGTTCTTATTTTTATTTTTTGGCTTTAATCTCTTAAATTTACTTGTTGATTTATTATTATTATTTTCAAATAAACGTTATTTTCCGTTCAAAAAAAAAAAAACAAAAAACTTTTTCACTTATTTTCTTATTATTTTCCTAAATTAAAACAAATTCCTAACGTCGTTAATTAATTAATTAATTAATTCATTATTACTTATTATTACTACATACAAGCTGTGATAATTTTTCGTACTGAGTATATATTATATAATAATAATAATGATAAAAAAGTATAAAATATAGAAAAGTGCGCAGATGACGGTCGGAACGTGTCTCTTGTGTGTTGTGTATGTATATAATGATTAATAATAATAAAGTTGTACAATAGTCACACAAGTAATAAGCGGATAAATCCGAAAACTCAAGAAAAGTACCCATTTTTCGATCGAATAAAGAATTATAAATAAATAAATAAATAAAAGAAACGAATAAACGGATAAACGGATAAGTAAATAGCATGTAAACACTCCCCAAATTTCTCTCTCTTTATCTCTAACTCTCGTTAAGTTTTAGTCAATTTGTAAATAATAATTATAATAATTAACGCCCGTGATGAATGGATGATAAAAGGGAGAAAAAAATAAATAAGATATTTAAAAAAAAAAACGACGAAAACTCATCTCTTATCTTCTCTCTCTCTCTTTTTCTCTCTCGCTGTCCGAGAAAACGTACTATTAAACAAACAATAAACGATATTGATATTGATAGCAAGTTGATCAATTTTTAATTCGATTTATTTAACAAACAATCCTTTATTATTAATATTCCATAAGTGATATTTGAAAAAAAGAAAGGTAAGTAAGCGATATTTAAAAAAAAAGGTAAGTAAATAATAGTAGGGTAAACCAGGGTGACGTGGTGAATGAAAAAATTAAGGCTGGAAATTCACTGGAAATAGAAGCATGCCACCTCATCCGTGGGCGGCGCTTGGAGGGGGAGCGGGAGTGGCTAACAAGTTATTGGGCCTCGAAACGCAATTTATTAATAACTTTAATAAGGATTTATTCCCGAATCGCTGAATACAACATCTTGTCTCCTTGTTAGTACAGTCTTCGTGCAGCCAACGTTGACAGCGAATACATTTGATACAATCCACAACCTTTTTAGTGATGTTGTATAGTTCGCTGCACCCTACACAACTAAAATTTTCATTGTCCACGTCAACATTATCGTCTTGCAATTGTACGTTGTGCGATGCGTTAGATTTGATGTCAGTAGTAAAGGCTTTTTGCTTCCTAAATGGTTTGGGTTCTTTTAGTAGTTTGTGTAGTTATGGTATTTACTTGGGTCTTTCTTTTAGCATAAGCTCCACTCTCCACTGCCGCAATTGTTTTAATTTGGTTAAACCTTAACCTCAAAACTTCAGTTAATACTCTGGAATTTTTCCTAGTAAATTCAGATTTCCCTCCGATTTGCGAACTGAGAGTTTTGGATTTCTCTTCAAGAATAAATGCAGTCAATCCAATCCAGTAATTTCCTTTTCTCGATTAAATTTGTGATGCTGATTACATTTCTCAGCTAATTCAATGGTACGTAACTTCTGTTGTTGTCGGTGTTTAAAATAACAAACATATTTTAAAAACCCAATTTTTTAAAATATGTTTCACCATATTCATCTCACATTTTTGTGTTAGAACAGGCGGTCCGCCCAATTTTTTTTTTTTAGTTAAGCAACCATTTGCTAGTCTTCTTTTCAGTGTTGACCATGCAATGCAGAATTGAAGCAGAATTCAGGCTCATACCATTTTGTATTGCCTTTACGGCATCTTTAAGCTGCTCATCTCCATTCAACACGGGTAGATCCTCTTTACCTTTTATAAAATGAAGGTATCCTTGCCTGGAGCAATGCTGATAGTAAAACTTTTAGTTAGGTCGAGAACTACCAGCACTGATAAGAAAAACCATTCGCCGTATCACCCATGCACGAGTTCACCATTTCCCCCATTTGTCATGGGTGAAACGGTGAAGAGTGCGGCAAGCAATTGAAAATTTTGCTGGTAACGTTTTCTAGGTTATATAGTGCATAAATAGTGTAAGAACGTAGAACTTATCAAAAAATACCTCACAGATTACGCTGCTTGATGTAACATCTATGCACAGCATAAAAATTAATGAAAGTGCATGCACAGCATAAAAATTATTAAGGATTGGGAAACAGTTTTGTACAAATTACTTGCGATTTTCAAGACCGGGTTGATTTTCAGCAATGCTCGTTCCAAAGGTGATCGTAAACAATCGCCATACAAACGTCCAGGAACATTTGTACGCTCGGAAATGAAATAAAGTAAATCACCATTTCACCCGATTCTCTATATCACCCTAGTTTACCCTATACAAAATCTTATCGAAAAGTTCATTTTTCCTTCCAAAATCGAGAGAAAATTTTTTTGTTAAAAACGCTTTGTAAGCTTAGAAACGACTATTAAACTCAAATAAGGGAAAAAAATTTTTTTCAAGAAAATCACTGTCAACCGACTCTGCTGTGAGAGACGTCGAGGCGCAGAGTTGGGGTGGTTCCATCATCAGACGCTCCCAAAAAAAAAAAATTTTTTTTTTTGTTAAAAACGCTTTGTAAGCTTAAAAACGACTATTAAACTCAAATAAGGGAAAAATTTTTTTTCGAAGAAATTCCCTGTCAACCGACGCTGCGTTGCAGACGTCGCGTCGCCAAGTTGGGTTGGCTGCCTCAGCAGACGCTCCCAAAAAAGAAAAAAAAAATTTTTTTTTTGTTAAAAACGCTTTTTAAGCTTAGAAACGACTATTAAACTCAGATAATAAAAAAAAATTTTTTTCCAAAAAATTCGCTGTCAACCGACTCTGCTGTGAGAGACGTCGAGGCGCAGAATTGGGGTGGTTCCATCATCAGACACACCCAAAAAAAAAATTTTTTTTGTTAAAATGCTTTTTAAGCTTAGAAACGACTATAAACTCAGATAAGGGTAAAAAATTTTTTTCCAAAAAATTCACTGTCAACCGACTCTGCTGTGAGAGACGTCGAGGCGCAGAGTTGGGGTGGTTCCATCAGACGCCCCAAAAAAAAAAATTTTTTTTTTTGTTAAAAACGCTTTTTAAGCTTAGAAACGACTATTAAACTCAGATAAGGGAAAAAAAAATTTTCCAAAAAATTCACTGCCAACCGACTCTGCTGTGAGAGACATCGAGGCGCAGAGTTGGGGTGATTCCATCATCAGACGCCCCCCAACGAAAAAAAAAATTTTTTTTGTTAAAAACGCTTTGTAAGCTTAGAAACGACTATTAAACTCAAATAAGGGAAAAAAAATTTTTTCCAAGAAATTCACTGCCAACCGACGCTGCGGTGGCAGACGTCGCGTCGCCAAGTTGGGTTGGCCGCCTTTGGCGCTGACTATTTTCTGCTTTTAATAATAAAAGATAAAATTTTATCTGTATAAATAGATAAAAATTGATTTAAATGAATATCTAATATTTAAAAAATGGGAAATAAAAGTCATAAGTAACTTCAAAAAAATTTATTATCTTTTGTCATCATCATCATCATCGTCGTCGTAATAATTATTAATAATTAAGAGCTAGGTTGCAAAAGGCTCGGTTATCTTAACGTTTTAATATTTGGCACTGCCGTGAGAACATTGCTTTTTAATCCAGGGAAACAGGAAAAGAATATAACAATATTTCCAGAAAATCGGGATATTAAGGTCGAAGGTTAAGGTATTAAGCCGATATTAAACTATTAAAGATTTTATAAAAGATCTTTTATAGAGGGTTAGTATAAAGTACAAAGGGTCGATTTATTTATTATTATTAAGATTTCTCATTATATGAGAAATATCAATTTAAAAATTCTGATTATACAGTTGAATGTAGCGAATTTATTAATAATATTTTCATTTTTCTTTACAAGACGTTTTACGTTTTACTAGAAATGTTTCCTCGTCATATTTTTATTTTTTAGAACTAGAAAGCTTTTCTTATAAAAACGAAAAATGTTATCAATTATACATCCAACAGTACAACTAAAATTTCAAAATTAATAAAATAACAAATTTATCGATCGTTTATACTTTATACGAACCCCGTAACCTTTTATAAACTCTGATAGTCTAATAACGATCGAAAAAGGATTCAGGGAGAAAAATCAGTCCACAACATTTACATTTCTCTTCTTAAAGTTAAAATTAATCGTAAAGAATAGTGTTATTTAAGTACAAATTGCAACAACAAAAAAAAATTCTAGACGAGAAGTCCAATAAACGATTTGTTACGAAAAGGCGAACGACTCTTTAAATTCACAAACTTTTATTATTATAATACAATTTCTTAAAAACATTAACATACATTACACTCAAGGAGGGACACATCTTGTGCGTTTATTTCATTTATTTATTAAGGCAGCCGCTTTTTTTTCAAATAATTTCTTTCTTCTTTACTTTATTCCTTTTAAAATCTTTAAATCTTTTTAATTTATTTAATTCAATTAAAGAAGGCACTTCGTTACCAACAAAGATATATCCTATTTAGAGAGACATACCAATAAACAGAAATAACAGATAAATAGAAACGTATAGAGAGAGATAAAAAAAGGCTGCAGTCTTAGCACCATCTGTTATTATTCCATCGCAGGAAATAATTCAATGAAACTTCAATAAAAAAAAGGCTAATGTAAAATTCAGTAATTAAAAAAAAAAAATTAAATGTTAAAACAATTAGATGAAAAATTAAAGTATATCAATAAATAATATTGTAAAAATTATTATTATAATAAGCGGAAAAATTGATTTTTTTTTAAATGTATAAAAAGAATAGAGGAAAAATAAAATATAATAAAAGGAAGAAAAAAAAATCGTTAACTAATGTATGTAATAAAGTTGTAAACGAGCAATGAAATCTTTTTTTATGTTTAACTTGCATAAAATTAATCAAAATCAATCAATCACAAAATATCATTCAAAATATGTCATTTAACAAATTGTTTTATAATAAACGTTCGTTATTTAAACGATTTTTCGTTAATTAAGTTGATTCTAAACCTCACCATGAAAAAAAGGATGCAAGACTTTAGAAGTTCAAGACAAGAAAAGTTCAAGACTCGAGTTCTTTCCCGTAACTTTACCGAGGAAGCCCGATTGGCATTTCACGGCTGATATTTGGAGCATTGCTTTTCATTTTCTCGAAACTGAGTAAACACCAAAATACAGTTTTTAAATATTATACTAAATAATATATACTAAAGGTTGTAAAATCGAAAACTGATGAAAGAAGGAGTTGCAGTTAAAATTACTCTGGTAATTTTGTGATTGATTTTTCATTATTTCATTTTTACTAAATAATAATTTAAAAAAAGACAACACTGCTCGTTATAATAATAATAATAATAAAATCGTTTATGTATATACATTTTAAATCATTTTCATTTCACTTTTTTTTTTAAGGTAAATTTTTCAAATTAAAAAAAAATGAGCTAAAATGTTTTTATTATTATTATTACTTTTCTTTTTTAATTTTCTCGTTTCTTTTCCGTTTTCATTCGCTTATAATAGTAATTATTTTCTTTGCGAAATATTCTTCATTTACCTAAAACAATTTTTTAAAGATTAATTAATATCGAATTTAATAATTAATATTAAAGATTAATTAAACATTTTTTGTTACCTTATTTGAGCAAAATCAAACGAAACGTTATCCGAGCGATCTGGTTACACCTCATCCGAAGCCATCGTAACAGGAGGGGCGACGTTCGAGTTAAGGCCATCACCTCCGGGACCATCATCTTCTGCGTTATTCGCTTTTTGCTTCGATACTTCCTCTTCGAGCTTTCGAATCCTTGTCTCGTGCTTTACGATCATCGCTTTTAACTTTCGAATTTCATCCGCAAATTCTTGCAACGTTTTATCCTAAAAATTAAAACGTTAATAATGTTTACTAACAATAAGTATTGAATCCTAGTCTAATAGTAATACTTTAGTACTTTATGAGGACTTTAATCGAATAATAATAATGATATAATAACAAATTTGGTTACATTTTCAATCAAGTTTACCTATCAATATTTGGTTTAAAAATCAATTTTGACTAAAATCGTGAATAACTTTTTAACTAAAATTCTCTAAAATCGTTAAATTTTGTATAAAAAATTGACAAATTTTGTCTAAAATTAACTAAGAAATCACTTAATTTTACAAAAAATAGTCGAATTTCATTAAAAAATCTCTTAATTTTATAAAAAATCGTAAAATTTCGAATAAAATTTTCTAAAATCATCAAATTTTGTATAAAATTTTTACCAATTTCATAAAAAATTGCCAATTTTCATTAAAAAATCACTTAATTTTGTAAAAAAATTGTCAAATTTCAACTAAAACTTTAAAAAATCATAAAATTTTAACCAATTTTGTATAAAACTATTGAATTTAATTTAAAAAATCACTTAATTTTACAAAAAATAGTCGAATTTCATTAAAAAATCTCTTAATTTTATAAAAAATCGTAAAATTTCGAAAATTTTCTAAAAAGATCAAATTTTGTATAAAATTTTTACCAATTTCATAAAAAATTGCCAAATTTTATTAAAAAATCACTTAATTTTGTAAAAAAAATTGGGAAATTTCAACTAAAACTTTCAAAAATCATAAAATTTTGAGCAATTTTGTATAAAACTATTTAATTTAATTTAAAAAATCACTTAATTTTACAAAAAACGGTCGAATTTTATTAAAAAATCTCTTAATTTTATAAAAAATCTCTTAATTTTATAAAAAATCGTAAAATTTCGAAAATTTTCTAAAATCATCAAATTTTGTATAAAATTTTTACCAATTTCATAAAAAATTGCCAAATTTCATTAAAAAATCACTTAATTTTGTAAAAAAATTGGGAAATTTAAACTAAAACTTTCTAAAATCATAAAATTTTGACCAATTTTGTATAAAACTATTGAATTTAATTTAAAAAAAATCACTTAATTTTACAAAAAATAGTCGAATTTCATTAAAAAATCTCTTAATTTTATAAAAAATCGTAAAATTTCGAAAATTTTCTAAAATCATCAAATTCTGTATAAAATTTTTACCAATTTCATAAAAAATTGCCAAATTTCATTAAAAAATCACTTAATTTTGTAAAAAAATTGGGAAATTTCAACTAAAACTTTCTAAAATCATAAAATTTTGACCAATTTTGTATAAAACTATTGAATTCAATTTAAAAAATCGCTTAATTTTACAAAAACTAGTCGAATTTCATTAAAAAATGTCTTAATTTTATAAAAAATCGTAAAATTTCGAATAAAATTTTCTAAAATCATCAAATTTTGTATAAAATTGTCAAATTTTGTTTAAAATTATCAAATTTTTTCTAAAATGATCAAATTTAATTAAAAAATCACTTAATTTTGTAAAAAAATGGCCCAATTTCAACTCAAATTTTCTAAAATCATAAAATTTTGACCACTTTTGTATAAAACTATTGAATTTAATTTAAAAAATCACTTAATTTTACAGAAAACGGTCGAATTTCATCAAAAAATCTCTTAATTTTATAAAAAATAGTAAAATTTCGAATAAAATTTTCTAAAATCATCAAATTTTGTTTAAAATTATCAAATTTTGTCTAAAATTATCAAATTTTGTTTAAAATGATCAAATTTAATTAAAAAATCACTTAATTTTGTAAAAAAATGGCCCAATTTCAACTCAAATGTTCTAAAATCATAAAATTTTGTCCAATTTTGTATAAAGCTATTGAATTTAATTTATCTATATTATTTTAAAAATATTCGAATTTCATTAAAAAATCTCTTAATTTTATAAAAAATCGTAAAGTTTCAAATAAAATTTTCAAAAATCATCAAATTTTGTATAAAATTATCAAATTTTGTTTAAAATTATCAAATTTAAGTAAAAAATCACTTAATTTTGTACAAAAATGGCCCAATTTCAACTCAAATTTTCTAAAATCATAAAATTTTGTATAAAACTATTGAATTTAATTTAAAAAATCACTTAATTTTACAAAAAATAGTCGAATTTCACTAAAAAATCTCTTAATTTTATAAAAAATCATAAAATTTCGAAAATTTTCTAAAATTATCAAATTTTGTATAAAATTTTTATCAATTTCATAAAAAATTGTCAAATTTCATAAAAAATTGCCAAACTTAATTAAAAAATCACTTAATTTTGTAAAAAAATTGTCAAATTTCAACTAAAACTTTCTAAAATCATAAAATTTTGACCAATTTTGTATAAAACTATTGAATTTAATTTAAAAAATCACTTAATTTTACAAAAAACGGTCGAATTTCATTAAAAAATATCTTAATTTTATAAAAAATCGTAAAATTTCGAAAATTTTCTAAAATCATCAAATTTTGTATAAAATTTTTACCAATTTCATAAAAAATTGTCAAATTTCATTAAAAATCATTTAATTTGGTCTAAAATCGTGAAATTTCAACAAACATTTTCTAAAACTGTCGAAATTGGTAAAAATTTAAACAATTTCGTATAAAATTGTCGAATTTCATTAACAAAATTACTTCCTTTTTTAAAAAATCTTAAAAATTCGACTAACATTTTCTAAATTGTTAAATTTTATATAAAATTTTAACCAAAAATCATGAAATTTCAACTGAAATGATTTAAAATTATTAAATTTGGGTATAATTTTAACCAATTTCGTAAAAAAATGGTCGAATTTCATTAAAAAAACACTTAATTTGGTCTAAAATCCTGAAATTTCAACTAAAATTACTTCCTTCTTTAAAAAATCGTAAAATTTCGAATTGAAATTTTTTTAAATCATCAAATTTTGTATAAAATTTTTACCAATTTCGAAAAAAACTGTCAAATTTCATTAAAAAATTACTTAATTTTAGAAAAAAACGTAAGATTTCTACTAAAATTTTTTAGAATTGTTGAATTTGATAAAAATTTTAACCAATTTCGTAAAAAAATGGTCGAATTTCATTAAAAAATCATTTAATTTAAAAAGAAATTGTGAAATTTCGACTAAAATGTTCTAAAATCTATTTCGTACAAAACTTAGATCAATTTCTTAGAAAATTATCGAATTTCATTAAAAAATCAGTTAATTTTGTAAAGAAATCGTAAAATTTTGAACAATTTCATATAAAATTGTCGAAATTTATAAAAAAATTACTTAATTTTGTAAAAAATCGTAAAATTTCGTCTAAAATTATCTAAAATCATTAAAGTTTGCATAAAATTTTGACCAAATTCGTAAAAAATAGTTTAAATTCATTAAAAAATCACTTAATTTTGTGAAAAATTGTAAAATTTCGACTAAAATATTCAAAAATCATTGAATTTCGTATAAGATTTTGTCCAATTTCCTAAAAAATAGTCCAAATTAATAAAAAAATCACTTAATTTCGACTAAAATCGTGAAATTTCGACTAAAATTTTCTAAAATTGTTGAATTTGGTAGAAATTTTAACCAATTTCGCATAGAATTATCGAATTTTATTTAAAAAATCACTTAATTTCGACTAAAATTGTGAAATTTCGACTAAAATTGTTTAAAATCATTAAAAAAACATTTAATTTTGCAAAAAATTTTAAACTAAATTTTAAATTTTAAAATTTTGATTAAAATTTTCCAAAAATTGTTGAATTTGGTAAAAATTTTAAGCAATTTCGCATAAAATTTTCGAATTTCATCAAAAAAACACTTAATATCGACTGAAATTTTCTAAAATCATTAAATTTCGTATGAAATTTTAACCAATTTTATATAAAACACTAAAATTTCATTTAAAAATTACTTAATTTGGTTTAAAATCGTGAAATTTTGACTAAAATTTTCCAAAATTCTTAAATTTCGTATAAAATTTTGGCCAATTTTATATAAAATAGTCAAAATTCATTTAAAAATTACTTAACTTGGTTTAAAATCGTGAAATTTTGACTGAAATTTTCTAAAATCGTTGAATTTTATATCAAATTTTGACCAATTTCGTATAAAATTGCCAAATTTCTTTTAAAAATCACTTAATTTAGCAAAAAAATGGTAACATTTCGACTAAAAATATCTAAAATCATTAAAGTTAAAGAATTTATAAAATTTTGACCAATTTCCTAAAAAATAGTCCAAATTCCTTAAAAAATCACTTAATTTGGTCTAAAATCGAGAAATTCCCACTAAAATTTTCCAAAATTCTTAAAATTCGTATAAAATTTTGGCCAATTTTATATAAAATTCGACTAGAATTTCATTAAAAAATGACATTTTTTTAAAAATCGTGAAATTTCGACTAAACTTTTCTAAAATCGTCGAAGTTTATATAAAATTTTGATTAATTTCATACAAAATTGTCTAAAATTGTTAAATTTCATTAAAAAATTACTTAATTTTGTAAAAATTATTAAATTTAGACTAAAATTTTTTAAAATCTTAAAAAAACTAATAAAAATTGAGAAATTTTAAAATTTAACATAAATGAAGAACATAAAATCATTTTTTTTTATAAAAATCGAAAATTTTCAAAATTTGACATAAATAAAGTCCATAAAATCAAAATTTTTCATTCAAAGACAATTTTTTTTTATTAAAAGACAATTATTTTACCAAAACAGATACCAATTTCATATAAAATAGTCGAATTTCATTAAAAAATGACTTCCTTTTTTAAAAAATCGTGAAATTTCAACTAAACTTTTCTAAAATCGTAGAATTTTATTTAAAATTTTAAGCAATTTCATACAAAATTGACTAAAATTGTTAAATTTCATTAAAAAATTACTTAATTTTGTAAAAATTGTTAAATTTAGACTAAAATTTTTTAAAATTTAAAAAAAAAAACTAATAAAAATTGAAAAAATTTAAAATTTAACATAAATGAAGTACATAAAATCAATTTTTTTAAATAAAAATAAAAAAATTGGTCTAAAATCGTTAAATTTATTTAAAAAATCATTTAATTTTGTAAAAATCGTCAAATTTAAACTAATTTTTTTTTTTAATCCTTAAAAAACAGCAATAAAAATTGAAAAATTTTAAAATTTAACACAAATGAAGTACATAAAATCAATTTTTTTTATAAAATTCAAAAAATTTGTCTAAAATTGTTAAATTTATTTAAAAAATCATTTAATTTTGTAAAAATCGTCAAATTTAAAATTAGACCAAAATCTTTAAAATCCGATTTTTTACGATTTTTTAAAAAATGATTGATTTTTTTAACTGTTAAAAATTTTTAACCTAAAAAATTTTTTTACTAACAAAATTTTTTTAATTTTTTTGGTAAAACTTAGAACTAAACTATCTTTTTAAACTAAAATTAGAATGTTTTAAGTTTCATTTAGAAAAAAAATTAGACCAAAATTTTTAAAATCCAATTTTTTACGATTTTTTAAAAAATGATTGATTTTTTTAACTGTTAAAAATTTTTAACCTAAAAAATTTTTTTACTAACTTTGAAATTTTTTTTAACTTTTTTGGTAAAATTTAGGACAAAATGATCTTTTTTAATTAAAACTAGAATGTTTTAAGTTTCGTTTAGAAAAAAAATTAGACCAAAATCTTTAAAATCCAATTTTTTACGATTTTTTAAAAAATGATCAATTTTTTTAAAGTTAGGTTAGAACTGTCAAAAATTTTTTCCAACTTTAAAATTTTTCTTTAATTTTTTGGTAAAAATTACAACAAAACCATCTTTTTAAGTTAAAACTATAATGTTTTAAGTTTCATTTAGAAAACAAATTAGACTAAAATCGTTAAATTTATTTAAAAAATCATTTAATTTTGTAAAAATCGTCAAATTTAGACTAATTTTTTTTTTAAATCATTAAAAAACAGTTGTAAAAATTAAAAAATTTTAAAATTTAACGCAAATGAAGAACATAAAATCAATTTTTTTTTATAAAAATCAAAGAATTGGTCTAAAATCATTAAATTTATTAAAAAAATCATTTAATTTTGTAAAAATTGTGAAATTTAGACTAAAATTTTTTAAAATCTTAAAAAAAACTAATAAAAGTTGAAAAAATTTAAAATTTAACATAAATGAAGTACATAAAATCAATTTTTTTTTATAAAAATCAAAAAATTTGTCTAAAATCGTTAAATTTATTTAAAAAATTACTTAATTTTGTAAAAATTGTTAAATTTAGACTAAAATTTTTTTAAATCCTTAAGAAACAGTAATAAAAATTGAAAAATTTTAAAATTTAACACAAATGAAGTACATAAAATCAATTTTTTTTATAAAAATCAAAAAATTTGTCTAAAAATTGTTAAATTTATTTAAAAAATCATTTAATTTTGTAAAAATTGTTAAATTTAGACAATTTTTTTTTTAATCCTTAAAAAACAGTAATAAAAACTGAAAAATTTTAAAATTTAACACAAATGAAGTACATAAAATCAATTTCTTTTATAAAAATCAAAAAATTTTCGTAAAATTTTTAAATTTATTAAAAAATCATTTAATTTCGTAAAAATCGTCAAATTTAGACTAAATTTTTTTTAAATCGTTAAAAAACAGTTGTAAAAATTAAAAAAATTTAAAATTTAACACAAATGAAGTACATAAAATCAATTTTTTTTAATAAAAATCAAAAAATTTGTCTAAAATTGTTAAATTTATTTAAAAAATCATTTAATTTTGTAAAAATCGTCAAATTTAGACTAAATTTTTTTTAAATCATTAAAAAAGAGTTGTAAAAATTAAAAAAATTTAAACTTTAACACAAATGAAGTACATAAAATCATTTTTTTTTAATGAAAATCAAAAAATTGGTCTAAAATTTTAAAATTTAACACAAATGAAGTACATAAAATCAAAATTTTTCATTCAGACAATTTTTTTTATTAAAAGACAAATTATTTTACCGAAACTGGTGCGGATTGTTGACTCTGTCCTTTTCCCTTTTGCATCTTATCCAAAAGATTACTCCTCTTGGTCACGCTAATAGTCGATTTGGATTCGGGCGGTTTGTATCCGTCTTTAAGCGAGATCAGTATCGGTTCGGCATCTTTTCCCTCCATCCATTCATCGGCGGATTGCGCGGCCGTATCACCCAACGTATCCGGATACAAATCCTCCTGGAACAGCTCCGACTTCCTCGGCACCGTCATCGTTATCACCTGACACAATCCCGAATTATTCAACCGGAAAAACCGGGAAATCTCGCACGATGAAACGTCGCAACCTCGCTTCGGCATCATTCCGATCCCTCTTTGAGGATCCGGCGTTTGAAACGTGTTGATGTAATGAACGAAAGGCGGTTCTGGGGTGATCTCAAAGTACCTAATCACCGAATCTCCCTTTCCGCATAAATAAACCAAATTCGTATCCGGATCGTACAACGGAAACATCACTCCGTTCGACGTATCCAATTCCACCATCACGATCGGCTCGGATAAAGCGTCCGGCGTTCGCAAACTGTACTGCCTCTCGGACATTTTCGAAAATCCGGTCGTAAACACCAAACCGTGCCTCAAAAAAATCGCCCTCGTCGCTTTCGACCCCTCGTGACAAATCGCATCGCTCTCAACCTCCCCCGTCCTCGGATTAATTATCCGAATCTTCTTATCTTTACACGTCGTTAATAACTTTGATCCGTCCCAGTTAAAACACGCGCTGTAAACAATATCCGGATGACAATCGATTTGTACCAAAGCTTCCCCGGTTCCTACATTCCATATAACGATTTGATTATCGCTTCCTGCAGTTAAGAGGACGTTTAAAGCCGTGGGATGCCAAAGGACAAGTCCTACGCGTCTTTGATGGTAAACCAAATCGACGATCGGTTCGGTTAAAGTTTTGATTAATCCGTGATCGGGGATGTGCCATACTTTTACGACGCAATCTTCCGAACCACTCGCTATTACGTTATCGTTGTGTGGACACCATGCGATATCCAAAACTGGACCTTTATGACCTCCTACTAATGGATGATCTGCTGGGATTCTACCAACCTATTTATATGAAAAATACAAAAAAAAATATATTAATAAAAAGATTTAAAAATTAAATTATACATTTAAGACATCAAAGTAAGTTAATATCACGATTAACATTAACAAAGAAATATTTCTAAAGACTGCCAACACAGTAAATTCGTTCTAGTAGTTGGTTAAGAGTGTAAACATGTCGCATTTCCATTTATTATTAACGTTATTATTCTAGTATTATTCTACCGCGCTTTATTTATTATTGTATACATTAAATTTAATTGGAAGCCATTGTTAAAATCGGTTAATTAAATTTAAAAGAATAAAAATCTAGATCAACTTGGAAAAAAAACACTCAATCCAAGTTCAAGGAAGCGATAAACGTAACAATTTAAAACATCAAATTAACGATGCATCAGCGGTATATATCAGACCGTGACTGGTTTTATGTATTATCAAAACGGGGATTAAATCGCTTAGCACACTTTTACGATTTACTTAGCGATTAGAAACGTACAAATGAATCAGTTTTAAACGATAAATAAAATGTAGTTTTACACCAAAAAATTTTTTTCTTTCAAAAATTTTTACATAAAAAAAATTATTTTATCAAAAACTTTTACCAACTTTGAAAATTTTTTTTAATTTTTTTGGTAAAACTTAGAACAAAATGATCTTTTTTAATTAAAACTAGAATGTTTCAAGTTTTATTTAGAAAAAAAATTAGACCAAAATCTTAAAAATTCGATTTTTTACGAATTTCTTAAAAATGATCATTTTTTTAAGTTAGGTTAGAACTGTCAAAAATTTTTCACCAACTTTAAAAATTTTTTTTAATTTTCTGGTAAAAATTACAACAAAACCATCTTTTTAAGTTAAAACTAGAATGTTTTAAGTTTCATTTAGAAAAAAAATTAGACCAAAATCTTAAAAGTTCGATTTTTTATGAATTTTTTTAAAAATGATCATTTTTCTTAAGTTAGGTTAGAACTGTCAAAAATTTTTCACCAACTTTAAAAATCTTTTTTAATTTTTTGGTAAAAGTTACAACAAAACCATCTTTTTAAGTTAAAACTAGAATGTTTTAAGTTTCATTTAGAAAAAAAATTAGACCAAAATCTTAAAAATTCGATTTTTTACGAATTTCTTAAAAATGATCATTTTTTTAAGTTAGGTTAGAACTGTCAAAAATTTTTCACCAACTTTAAAAATTTTTTTTAATTTTCTGGTAAAAATTACAACAAAACCATCTTTTTAAGTTAAAACTAGAATGTTTTAAGTTTCATTTAGAAAAAAAATTAGACCAAAATCTTAAAAGTTCGATTTTTTATGAATTTTTTAAAAATGATCATTTTTCTTAAGTTAGGTTAGAACTGTCAAAAATTTTTCACCAACTTTAAAAATTTTTTTTAATTTTTTGGTAAAAGTTACAACAAAACCATCTTTTTAAGTTAAAACTAGAATGTTTTAAGTTTCATTTAGAAAAAAAATTAGACCAAAATCTTAAAAGTTCGATTTTTTACGAATTTTTTAAAAATGATCATTATTTTTAAGTTAGGTTAGAACTGTCAAAAATTTTTCACCAACTTTAAAAATTTTTTTTAATTTTTTGGTAAAAGTTACAACAAAACCATCTTTTTAAGTTAAAACTAGAATGTTTTAAGTTTCAATTAGAAAAAAAATTAGACCAAAATATTAAAAATTCGATTTTTTATGAATTTTTTAAAAATGATCATTTTTTTTAAGTTAGGTTAGAACTGTCAAAAATTTTTCACCAACTTTAAAAATTTTTTTTAATTTTCTGGTAAAAATTACAACAAAACCATCTTTTTAAGTTAAAACTAGAATGTTTTAAGTTTCATTTAGAAAAAAGATTAGACCAAAATCTTAAAAATTCGATTTTTGATGAATTTTTTAAAAATGATTATTTTTTTTAAGTTAGGTTAGAACTGTCAAAAATCTTTCACCAACTTTAAAATTTTTCTTAAATTTTTTGGTAAAAATTACAACAAAACCATCTTTTTAAGTTAAAACTAGAATGTTTTAAGTTTCATTTAGAAAAAAATTAGACCAAAATCTTAAAAATTCGATTTTTTACGAATTTTTTAAAAATGATCATTATTTTTAAGTTAGGTTAGAACTGTCAAAAATTTTTCATCAACTTTAAAAATTTTTTTTAATTTTTTGGTAAAAATTACAACAAAACCATCTTTTTAAATTAAAACTAGAATGCTTTAAGTTTCATTTAGAAAAAAAATTAGACCAAAATCTTTAAAATTCGATTTTTTACGAATTTTTTAAAAATGATCGATTTTTTTTAAAAGTTAGGTTAGAACTATCAAAAGTTTTTCGCCAACTTTAAGAATTTTTTTTTAATTTTTGGTAAAATTATAACAAATTTAACATTTTAAATCAAAAATAGACTCTTTTAGCATTAATTTAATATAAAAATCGGTACTTAAATCTAATAAACAAAGTCGTTTTATGATTTATTAAAGTTACAAACATTTATTAATATTTAGGAAATGAAAAAGTTTTTCCAAAAACAAATAAAATCCTTGAGAGGTCTCACGCAAGAGATATTTGGAAGTGTCGCGGTCTATTTTAGGCGCACGCACCTCTAAAAATAGGAACGTTGAAATTTTGCCAACTTGCCAAAATTTCTCACCGTCGTTTCCATCCGAAAAGCAAAAAGGGAAGAAAAAACGCGCCGCATTTCTCGTTTTTATTTATAGGATCGGAGCGCATTCCAAAACACGACCAGGATAAAATTCCTACTAAAAAAGATAACCGCCGGCTAACTCCTGTTACTTCATAGATAAAAGATAACACTTCCTAGCGTAATTCAAACCCATTCCATTTCAATATCTTTGTTCCGTCTCCTTCTTTTACAATTATTTCCATTTAAAGGGCTTATTTTTTTAAATAAGCCTTATATTAAACTTACCTTATTTAACGGTAGTACAACAAAGGCTCCACCGCCCGCGCTTTCAACAATAATAGCAAGGAACTTAGGGTTGACCGCACAGAAGGTAGAGTCCCAAGAGCTTTTGCTCACACGAATATTATCATAGCACTGCTCCCTTTTGAGGGCCTGGCCGTACACGTGCCGAAACTTGGAGCTGCGCACCACCCGGAAAGACATCTAAAAGCCGAAATTATAAAGGTTGAGCCGAGGGAAAACCTCCTGGTTCGAGGGGCGTTACTCACCGTGTTTCTAGGTTATGTCGGGTCTGTCTCGTGGCGTCGTCTTCTAGCAGCGGTATCCGCACGGGGCCCCTTTATTCCGAACGGCGGGGCATTACACTTTTCGGCGGCGAACACCTCCGGAGCGGCACTCTGTATATAACTAGCGCACAGGTCTCCACAAACATGCCATATTTGGCAATGGTAACATTTCGAAACGTCAAACGACCGATGAACGCGCCATCTATTATCAATCGGTTCAAGTTAATATCAACATTAAAAAATAAATTTAATTTTAATTAAATATTTAATGTAAAATGAATTAAAATATTTTTAAAAAAGATTTCAAATTAGTATTTTAACTTACTTAAAATAAATAAACTTGTATTCGTATTTAAAATAAATATGAATAAATAGAAAGCAGTGTTACCAACATATTTTTTTTTTCTTGAAATATTTATATTTTTTAATTTTTTAACCATAATTTAAAAAAATTTCGACTAACTTTAAAAAATCATACTGAGTTTATTTATAAAAATTGAGTGAAAAAATTTTAAAGATGGGTAGATTAAAATGTCTATTTTTAATTAAAAGTATCAAATTGTTCCTAATTTTTACCAAAAAAATTAAAAAAATTTCCAAAAGTATCTTAATCATAACCTTAAAAAATTTCCGATTTTTTAGAAAATCATACTGAGTTTATTTATAAAAATTGAGTGAAAAAATTTTAAAGATGGGTAGATTAAATTGTCTATTTTTAATTAAAAGTATCAAATTAATTCTAATTTTTACCAAAAAAATTAAAAAAATTCCCAAAGGTATCTTAATCATAACCTTAAAAATTTTCCGATTTTTAAAAAAATCATACTGAGTTTATTTATAAAAATTGAGTGAAAAAATTTTAAAGATGGGTAGATTAAAATGTCTAATTTTAATTAAAAATATCAAATTAATTCTAATTTTTACCAAAAAAATTTAAAAAATTCCCAAAAGTATTTTAAGGATAACCTTAAAAAAATTCCGATTTTTAAAAAAATCATACTGAGTTTATTTATAAAAATTGAGTGAAAAAATTTTAAAGATGGATAGATTAAAATGTCTATTTTTAATTAAAAGTATTAAATTATTTCTAATTTTTACCAAAAAAATTAAAAAAATTTCCAAAAGTGTTTTAACGATAACCTTAAAAATTTTCAACTAACTTAAAAAAATTCATACTGGGTTTATTTATAAAAATTGAGTGAAAAAATTTTAAAGATGGGTAGATTAAAATGTCTATTTTTAATTAAAAGTATCAAATTGTTTCTAATTTTTACCAAAAAAATTAAAAAAATTCCCAAAAGTATCTTAAGGATAACCTTAAAAATTTTCCGATTTTTAAAAAAATCATTTTGAGTTTATTTATAAAAATTGAGTGAAAAAATTTTAAAGATGGGTAGATTAAAAAGTCTATTTTCAATTAAAACTATCAAATTAGTTCTAATTTTTACCAAAAAAATTAAAAAAATTCCCAAAAGTATTTTAAGGATAACCTTAAAAATTTTCTGATTTTTTAAAAAATCATACTGAGTTTATTTATAAAAATTGAGTGAAAAAATTTTAAAGATGGGTAGATTAAAATGTCAATTTTTAATTAAAAGTATTAAATTATTTCAAATTTTTACCAAAAAAATTAAAAAAATTCCCAAAGGTATTTTAATCATAACCTTAAAAAATTTCCGATTTTTTAAAAAATCATACTGAGTTTATTTATAAAAATTGAGTGAAAAAATTTTAAAGATGGGTAGATTAAAATGTCTAATTTTAATTAAAAGTATCAAATTGTTTCTAATTTTTACCAAAAAAATTAAAAAAATTCCCAAAAGTATTTTAATCATAACCTTAAAAAATTTCCGATTTTTAAAAAAATCATACTGAGTTTATTTATAAAAATTGAATGAAAAAATTTTAAAGATGGGTAGATTAAAATGTCTAATTTTAATTAAAAGTATCAAATTGTTTCTAATTTTTACCAAAAAAATTAAAAAAATTCCCAAAGGTATTTTAAGGATAACATTAAAAAATTTCCGATTTTTAAAAAAATCATACTGAGTTTATTTATAAAAATTGAGTGAAAGAATTTTAAAGATGGGTAGATTAAAATGTCTAATTTTAATTAAAAGTATCAAATTTTTTCTAATTTTTACTAAAAAAATTAAAAAAATTCCCAAAAGAAGAAAAAAATCGTAAAAGAAAAAAATCGTAATTCAGTCATCTGTTGCCAAGTAGTTGAACTACACTGCTACTCAAAAGTAATCAAACAGCGAATGACTTCATTCAAATGGGATTGAAGTGAATGGACTTCATTCATAATTTTTTTACTTTGTACTCAACAAACGTATTTTTTTTTATTCATTTTATATAACCTTTTGAACACAAAAGATAATCATCTTTCCAAACCCTTATCTTAATGCGTTATCGTCATTTTAATTATCACTCTTACTACTCACGTTACAACACACACACACACATTTAGTCACGCAATATATAGATTATCATACGTTTGGTAACTAATTTTTTAACACGTTTTTGTTACTTTACCATTGTAATAATTAACAAATTTCTTTAATAATATTAAAGTTGGATTTGCAATTTTATTATGTGTGTTTTCTTATGTATATTTTATGTTGTGTCCTTGGACCTATTGATCCCCAGAGTGGGAATAAACGTCAAAATCGTCCTTCGCGAATCGTGGGGATAGATTTCACGTTTTCGGTTCGTTCTCGTTTTCGAGGAATCTTTCTCCGCCCGAAGGAGAAAGAGAACGATCCGTTTGGTTCTCGGGGAAAAGGGAGGTCAAGGATAAAACAATGCCGAGCAGCGAATGTCGTCGCGACGGCGACCGCCGTCGTCCGAAAAATTGCGACGGCTCGTGTGAGGTTAGAACGATCGGCGATTGTTAAACAAATGCGGATCGCGGGCGAAGGCGGATCGAAAAAGGCGCGGAAAATCCAAAAAGAGGAAAAAAGATGATGCCCACCGAACGGATTTACGATAACGAGCTTAGTTATCCGAGAGAGGAACCGAAAAAGTGTCTCATTTATAGGATTTTCGGTGAGTTTCTATTATCATTCTTTTTTCATTATAAATCGATTCTTTTTTTATTCTATTTTGATTCTTTTTTTATTATATTTCAATTTTTTTTTATTATATTTCGATTTTTTTATTATATTTCGATTCTTTTTTTATTATATTTCAATTTTTTTTATTCTAATTCGATTCGATTTTTTTTACAAACTCTTTCTTTAATAATTAACACTTATTTAATCCATTCCTTACATTTAAATGAATTAAATTCACTTTGTGCTCAATCGATCGGTCATTTATTGATAACGAAGTCAAATCCGTTTCAAACAACCTTGAAAAATACAACTACTAATTTTTTTTATATCTCATTCTCTATCATTTTCCGATTGTTATTGTTAACGTTAGCGTGTCGTTTTTAATTTATTCAAGAACCGTTTCTCCCATATGGAAATTCCCAAACGACTTTAGTTTCGCTTCGATCGCATTTTTGCTTAAATAACATGTAATAATCGAAATATTACGCAATAAAATTTCAATTTCAATTTATTATTAAATAATTTAAAAGAATGCAATAATTAAGGAATTTCAAATTATCTACCATTAAAATTATCAACTATTACATTGTTTAAGTGTGTGTGTGTGTCGTTAATTTTGATTTTATTTGCCGATTAAGCGATAATTTACAATGTCGTAAACTAGCTAATAATCGAGAACGTTTATCGTTTTAAAAACCTTGTAAAAAGTGAGGTATAAAAAAAATTATTTATTCTTTTTGAACCGTTTGTAATAGATTATCGCCATCTTTTATATTATATTTAACTTTTATAATATTAGAATTAATTTAATACTTTTAATTAAAAATAGACATTTTAATCTACCCATCTTTAAAATTTTTTCACTCAATTTTTATAAATAAACTCAGTATGATTTTTTTAAAAATCGGAAAATTTTTAAGGTTATCCTTAAAATACCTTTGGAAATTTTTTTAATTTTTTTGGTAAAAATTTGAAATAATTTGATACTTTTAATTAAAAATAGACATTTTAATCTACCCATCTTTAAAATTTTTTCACTCAATTTTTATAAATAAACTCAGTATGATTTTTTTAAAAATCGGAAAATTTTTAAGGTTATCCTTAAAATACCTTTGGAAATTTTTTTAATTTTTTTGGTAAAAATTTGAAATAATTTGATACTTTTAATTAAAAATAGACATTTTAATCTACCCATCTTTAAAATTTTTTCACTCAATTTTTATAAATAAACTCAGTATGATTTTTTTAAAAATCGGAAAATTTTTAAGGTTATCCTTAAAATACCTTTGGAAATTTTTTTAATTTTTTTGGTAAAAATTTGAAATAATTTGATACTTTTAATTAAAAATAGACATTTTAATCTACCCATCTTTAAAATCTTTTCACTCAATTTTTATAAATAAACTCAGTATGATTTTTTTAAAAATCGGAAATTTTTTAAGGTTATGATTAAGATACCTTTGGGAATTTTTTTAATTTTTTTGGTAAAAATTAGAAATAATTTGATACTTTTAATTAAAAATAGACATTTTAATCTACCCATCTTTAAAATTTTTTCACTCAATTTTTATAAATAAACTCAGTATGATTTTTTAAAAAATCGGAAACTTTTTAAGGTTATCCTTAAAATACTTTTGGGAATTTTTTTAATTTTTTTGGTAAAAATTAGAAACAATTTGATACTTTTAATTAAAAATAGACATTTTAATCTACCCATCTTTAAAATTTTTTCACTCAATTCTTATAAATAAACTCAGTATGATTTTTTTAAAAATCGGAAAATTTTTAAGGTTATCCTTAAAATACCTTTGGGATTCTTTTTAATTTTTTTGGTAAAAATTAGAAACAATTTGATACTTTTAATTAAAAATAGACATTTTAATCTACCCATCTTTAAAATTTTTTCACTCAATTTTTATAAATAAACCCAGTATGATTTTTTTAAAAATCGGAAAATTTTTAAGGTTATAATTAAAATACTTTTGGGAATTTTTTTAATTTTTTTGGTAAAAATTAGAAACAATTTGATGGTTTTAATTAAAATTAGACATTTTAATCCACCCATCTTTAAAATTTTTTCACTCAATTTTTATAAATAAACCCAGTATGATTTTTTTAAAAATCGGAAAATTTTTAAGGTTATGATTAAGATAATTTTGGGAATTTTTTAAATTTTTTTGGTAAAAATTTGAAATAATTTGATACTTTTAATTAAAAATAGACATTTTAATCTACCCATCTTTAAAATTTTTTCACTCAATTTTTATAAATAAACTCAGTATGATTTTTTTAAAAATCGGAAAATTTTTAAGGTTATCCTTAAAATACCTTTGGAAATTTTTTTAATTTTTTTGGTAAAAATTTGAAATAATTTGATACTTTTAATTAAAAATAGACATTTTAATCTACCCATCTTTAAAATTTTTTCACTCAATTTTTATAAATAAACTCAGAATGATTTTTTAAAAAATCGGAAAATTTTTAAGGTTATGATTAAGATACCTTTGAGAATTTTTTAAATTTTTTTGGTAAAAATTAGAAACAATTTGATGGTTTTAATTAAAATTAGACATTTTAATCTACCCATCTTTAAAATTTTTTCACTCAATTTTTATAAATAAACTCAGTATGATTTTTTTAAAAATCGGAAATTTTTTAAGGTTATGATTAAGATACCTTTGGAAATTTTTTTAATTTTTTTGGTAAAAATTAGAAACAATTTGATGGTTTTAATTAAAATTAGACATTTTAATCCACCCATCTTTAAAATTTTTTCACTCAATTTTTATAAATAAACCCAGTATGATTTTTTTAAAAATCGGAAAATTTTTAAGGTTATGATTAAGATAATTTTGGGAATTTTTTAAATTTTTTTGGTAAAAATTTGAAATAATTTGATACTTTTAATTAAAAATAGACATTTTAATCTACCCATCTTTAAAATTTTTTCACTCAATTTTTATAAATAAACTCAGTATGATTTTTTTAAAAATCGGAAATTTTTTAATGTTATCGTTAAAATACTTTTGAGAATTTTTTTAATTTTTTTGGTAAAAAATAGAAATAATTTGATGGTTTTAATTAAAAATAGACATTTTAATCTACCCATCTTTAAAATTTTTTCACTCAATTTTTATAAATAAACTCAGTATGATTTTTTAAAAAATCGGAATTTTTTTAATGTTATCCTTAAAATACTTTTGGGAATTTTTTTAATTTTTTTGGTAAAAATTAGAATTAATTTGATAGTTTTAATTAAAAATAGACATTTTAATCTACCCATCTTTAAAATTTTTTCACTCAATTTTTATAAATAAACTCAGTATGATTTTTTAAAAAATCGGAAAATTTTTAAGGTTATCCTTAAAATACCTTTGGGATTTTTTTTAATTTTCTTGGTAAAAATTAGAAACAATTTGATACTTTTAATTAAAAATAGACATTTTAATCTACCCATCTTTAAAATTTTTTCACTCAATTTTTATAAATAAACTCAGTATGATTTTTTAAAAAATCGGAAAATTTTTAAGGTTATCCTTAAAATACCTTTGGGATTTTTTTTAATTTTTTTGGTAAAAATTAGAAACAATTTGATACTTTTAATTAAAAATAGACATTTTAATCTACCCATCTTTAAAATTTTTTCACTCAATTTTTATAAATAAACTCAGTATGATTTTTTAAAAAATCGGAAAATTTTTAAGGTTATGATTAAAATACTTTTGCGAATTTTTTGTAATGCGAATGTATAATCAGACTAAATTATTTAGAAAATTGGTAAAAAAAATTGTTTAAATCTTTTTCAAATTGTCTCCAAAAAGTCGTTAAAAAAATCGTTCAAAAAATTTACGCTTAAACAATTAGGATTATAAATAAATCCGATTTATGTAATTTTAAAATTGGCGGATAAATACTCGGATTTACTTCTTTTACTTTTAACATTCCTTTTTTAATCGTCTTTTAAAATTCACTCCTAAGTAAAAAGTAAATATTTAAAATTAAAAAAAAAAAAAAAATAGTGCAAGGTAAATTTAAATCAATTAGATTTGTTCTAAAAAGATAATAATCGCCATTTAAATTACGGTAAAAGAAATTAAATCTGTATCGACCTTGCTCTAGATTTTGATGCATACAAAAACCTCTAATGAGGATGTTTGATTAAACTACTTAGGTACTAATTCCATTATAAAAGGTGAGATAAAGAAATAAAATAATTAAAGAAAAATTATTGGTATGTCCTTTACCTTGAACCGAATAAATTGAATAAAAACGTATCTAATCAAGTTCCTTTCTGAATCATCATCAAAGTTTTCTCCTTTGTTGTTTTTGCTTACATTAGAAAAAAATTGTTTTGATGATTTTTCCATTTGTTTCTTTATTCATAGGTCAAGTTCCGGCTCGTTTCGTCCTCTACCTTCTATCATGGTCCGGATTTTTGGTTTCGTTCATGATGCGAACGGACATCAACCTGGCGATCGTTGCGATGGTTGAAGAACCGCAAAAAGACGTCGATCCGAACGTCACCGATCAATATTGCTTCGTTAAACAACCGGAAGTCGATAGCGTTTCTAATAATAAATTACTGGTGATTAATTTAAATCGTAAAAATTTCGTTAAAGATGTTATATGTATAAATTGCATTTCATCGATATATCGTCGCTGCCAAGCTAAAACGGCATAAACGCCATAAACCTAATTTTTCAGAAAACGCAAAAAGCGATTGAGATAATATATCTTAAATGGCTTTTACGCAAACTTTAAACCAATTTTATAGCGAATGAAGTTTGTTTGGGGGTATGCCGCTTTAACTGTTGCATGCAGATTTAAAAATGCTACTCAACGGTGCAGCTAACTAAAAAATGACCATTTTGGCGTTTATGCCGTTTTGGCTTGAGAACGTCGATATACAAAAAATGATTTAAAAATACATAAAATACATTAAAAGTCCATAACTTGCAAACTAATTGACGAAATTGTCTCAATTTTAATAGTTTGTTATTAGTTGTACCTAGTTACTCGAGTAAACATAGCTGGCGCAAAGCTTACATTCGATAAACCGAAGTTTTGAAGTTGTATGAAAACATTAATGAGGTTCAATGGCAATAGTGATGAATATCAAAAATGAATACAAATGAGTATCAAACAGAGCCACATTCGAGATAAATTTTAAACCGATGGCTGTGTTAAAGATGTACACAAACAACCATCTGGACGATTTGTAATGGTAACAAGTCTAACTAACTTCCGTCTTCTGTTACAACAATTCACTTGCTCTCCACAGAAGTCTGTGAGACTTGCCCGTGAAATTGGAGTGAGTCGCTCAAGTGTTTGGCGAATTTTGCTACATCCCAAGATTGTTACACGCAACGAACGAGGATAACCCAGATCGTAGAGTGGTTTAATAACATGGTGCGCAACTTGTGTGGATTGTGTGGTCTGATGAGGCACAGTTTAAACCCAATGGTCAGGAAATTGTCATAATTACGTCTATTGAGCCGCCAAAAATTCAAACATTCATGTCGACTTATCCAACGAAAACTATCGTAAGTCAAAAATTATGATTTTGAAAAATTTGAAAAAAAAACAGAATTAATTGCTATTCTTCTATGGCAGTGGCGTAATTACGGGGGGAGGGATAAGTGGGATATATCCCCCCCCCCTATGACATCTATCGACTCCGCCATCCTTTTTAAAATATTAAAATTGTCCAAGACATTCGAGAAATAGAAAAACCAGGTTTTGATTTAAATATATATATGTCGTGGTCACATGGCGAAATCCGTCAGTTTCCAAAAATCCTAGGGAATTCATGAAGCGTCGGTATTTTGTGTAAATGCTAAGGATTTCGTTTTCTGACGAGGCTGTTCACGAAACGCCTGATCATATTCGGCAAATCGCGTACTCCATCTCGGTACACAATCTGCCGCAATAAATGTATCGAAGGTTCATGACACGCCCAGCACTAACTAAATTAGCTAGCATGGAAAATCATTCTGGAAGAAGTGATGAGGAGCTGTTTAAAGAACACTACAGGCGTAAACATTGCGAAAGAACTTTTGAAGATTTTTCTACAATTTGGTGCGCCATCGATTTTGCAAAGCGACAATGGGCGTGAATTTGTGAACAAGATAGAAGAGTTGAAAATCTTATGGCCATAGTTATTAATTGTTCATGGAAGACCTCGCCTTCCTCAAAGCCCGGGCAGCGTTGAGCGTTCAAATCAAGATGTCGAGAATATCTTACGGTCGTGGATGACTGATAATAAATCTAAGGGGTGGTCAGTTGGGTGTTATTTTACGCAACGGCAGAAAAATAATTTGTTGCACAGAGTGATAGGCCGGACACCGTATAAGGCAGTTTTTGGTGATGACCCCAAATTTGGCCTGAAGTCAACAAATCTTCCGCCCACCATTCTTTCAAATATAACTACAGAAGAAGAGCTAGAAAATCAGGAGAAAGAAATGGGAGTTTTTAGAGAAGAAGAACACGAACAGCGGCGTGAAGAACCGGTCACAGAAGCAACGAAAGAGCTAGGTATCGAACTAGAGGAAAATGAACTGGATACTAACGAAAAGATCCAAAACGTAGACTCCATATACATTGCTAAAATACAGTCTGTCTATCTATTATTTTGTGCTGGTCGTTTCGCGAACCTTCAATACCTTTATTGCGGCAGATTTTGTACCGAGATGGAGTACGCGATTTGCCGAATATGATCGGGCGTTTCATGAACAGCTTCGTCAGAAAACAAAATCCGTAACATTTACACAAAATACCGACGCTTCATGAACTGCCTAGGATTTTCGGAAACTGACGGATTTCGCCATGTGACCACGACATATACAGGGTGTTTAAAAAATACGTTCGAATATTTGGCCCACTTATAGATCTCATCAGTACAAACAAAAAAAGTCAAAATAAACATAAGTCCAAAAATCAGCCGTTTCCTAATTACAGCCTGTTTTTCAAATTAAAATAATTTACACTCAAATATCAGTATAAATACATTTTAATTATTACAAATTAATGATTCTTAAAGAAGATGTTCAAAATGTCCTCCTTCCATTTGTATACACATTTCACATCTCCGTAAAAGTGAACGCCGCACTCTCTCAAAGAGTCCCGGATTTAAATCCGGGAACAGTCTGGCAGGCATGTTCAATTCGTTCTCGCAACTCATCTAAATTATTCACAGGACTTGAATAAACTAATGTCTTTAAATACCCCCAAATGCAAAAATCGAGTGGAGTGAGGTCGGGAGATCTAGGGGGCCATGCAATTGGACCTCCTCGCCCTATCCACCTGCCATTGTAATTTTCGTTTAGATAATTTCTGACCAAGACTCCGTGATGCGCAGGAGCTCCATCGTGCATCAACCACATATTAATTCTGTGGTTGAGGGGCACATCTTCTAACAGCAGTGGTAATGTATTCCGCAAAAAGTCAAGGTACAATTGACTAGTCAAACGGTTAGGCAGGAAACAAGGTCCTATCAGATGGTCTCCTAACACACCAAGCCAAACGTTGATTGCAAATCGGTGTTGATGATTCGATTCAACAACGGCATGCGGATTTTCGTCGGCCCAAACATGGCTATTATGAAAATTAAAAATGCCATTTCCCGTGAAACCAGCTTCGTCTGTAAATAAAATTTTCGTAACAAAATTTGGGTTCTCCGCGACTTTTGTCAACATGCTTCGACAAAACACCAGTCGTGCGGCATAATCAGGCACAGCTAGAGCCTGTACCCTTTGAATATGGTATGGGTGCAATTGCTGCTCCCGTAAAATTCTCCAAATTAGGGAAAAATTAATATTTGTTTCAGTAGAGAGTCTTTTAGTACTAGTACCAGGATTTTCTTCAATTCGTCTTAAAATGTTAAGTTCTGCGTCGGGAGTACAAAGTGATCTAGGACGACCACCATCACCGTTCCTTGATTTAAACGATCCAACTTCGGATAAACGTTGATGTAAATTTGTAAAAAGTTTGTCACACGGAAGTACCCGGTTTGGGAATGCTTCGGCATAAAGATGACGTGCCTCACAAGCATTTCCATCGGCTTTGCCATACATAAAATGCATGTCTGCCATTTCTGCGTTGATATAAGGCACATTCGAAAATTTCAACAATGGGTTACAGCAACAACTACTTCAATAAACACTGACAATAACGGACACACAATAATTACAATAAATGTGGCAACTACACTAACAGAAACGAACAAAATTTGTTTTGTTATTTCCATGGATGACTTCATAAATACGCGAATCACTCCTACTGAGTGTAAATTATTTTAATTTGAAAAACAGGCTGTAATTAGGAAAACGGCTGATTTTTGGACTTATGTTTATTTTGACTTTTTTGTTTGTACAGATGAGATCTATAAGTGGGCCAAATATTCGAACGTATTTTTTAAACACCCTGTATATACACATATTTCAATAATAGTTTTTATATCCCCTCCCAAGGGTCAAGTCTGGATACGCCACTGTTCTATGGTGAATCCTTTCGGAATCCTCTATATAAGATATCCATAGCAACCAAGTACGAAATTTTTGCATAGAAAATTTTACTCCCTCTGTCCCATAATAAGTGTCCGATTTTGGTATTTCTCGGAACTTAACGTTATTTCTAAATGTCTAATCTTGTATTCTATAAAGAGACTTATGTTAACACGTTCACGCCGGCGCGTACCACCGGTGGCCCGCACTAAACTGTTTCATCGGATGGCGCGTACCACCGGTGGTATGCAAAATATAGGATTATATTTTTTGCCGCCAGATGAAGCGCAGCATGAAAATCGGTTCCGGCGTGAACGTGTTAAGACACATGAATGTTGTTAAAAAATTTAAACGAATCTATTTAAGTTTTGAGTAGCGATTTATAAACATACGCCATCTTTTTGGTTTTAAAAGTACCGGAGTGATCACATAATAAACCGTCAAGGAATTTTTGAAGTTGTGCCTCAACGAGAAAGGCCTAACCTAAAGCAGGAAGCGCGTCAAAGTGTGTACTATTATTTGCTAGAAGTGTAAATGGTAAACTTAAACATGGATTGATAAAGAACACTGCTCAGTATTTGGCATCGAGGACAAGAAACATTACGTGAAGGAGCGGTAAACGCGAATTTAAATTCTCGAAATTCTGAAAGAGTCGGCAGGAAATGAGAAATCGTAGATACTTGTATATGTCATTGGAATTTCAAAAATCACAATTCATAGAAGCATTAAATTTGGACTGATCAAACCTCATTCAAGCGCAATAAAGCCATTTCTTACTAGCCGTAGAAAATCGTTTGGACTACTGTTTGGCAATGCTTGATTCTGAAAGTATCGCTGCTGGTGAACCTATTTTTAATGATATGAAAAACTACATTCATGTTGACGAGAAATGGTTTTATTTAAAAAAGACCTCTAATAAATATTACCTCGCTCACAATGAGAGAGCCTGATGAAACACGTAAGAGGTTTATTACGAAGGTCATGTTTTTAGCCTTCTGTTACCCGTCCAAAATAACTACCGTAATCAATGGTTTAATGAAAAACTAGGGATTTCGCCATTTGTAACTCAACAACCTGCCAAACGTCTTTCTTTATTTTAAAACGGGCACTTATTTTGGGACTTAAATTTTCACCATATCGGTCACTTATTATGAGACAGAGGTAGTATTTCTTAAAATGCAATCTGATCAAAACCTTTAAACGCTTATATCTCACTCAGTTCTATCAAAAACGACTTACAATAGTCTTCGTTGCATAGGTCGATGTAGACAAAGCCGTGAATTTTCCAAATTTTTGATTGATTTGATTTCCAATGGTTTAATTGGGCTATTCTTCTTTGATGGTTATCGATGACAGTTATCGGTGAGGTGTACCTTTAGACATCCATTTTACCTATCATCCGAGACTTGTATGGAGACTGAAGATTTTACTTTCAATGGTGCCTTAGCCCAGCAACAAAATCGTGATGAAGATCGATAGGCCGTAAAGGTTCTGTAGAGTATTCACCTTTTTCCCGAGACTTAACTCCCCTGGACTTTTACCTGTGGGGAATTCAGACTACTGAGACAAGGTTAAGGGCTACCAAGTATCTAAATCATTACTAAAATACCTTTCGTGTTAGGCGACCCGATTCTTTAGAGGTATCAACAGGAAGGACCTACGCCTAATCACAGGGCTCCTGATGGGACACTGAAAGATGAATGAGCACCTTTATAATTTAGGGTTTGCCGCTTCTTCTCTATGTCGTGCTTGCGAGCAAGATGTTGAGACTGTTAAGCACATCCTTTGTGATTGCCCGAATCTCAAGACCTTAGATTAAGGGACTTGGGTGACGACTGGCCAACCATAGATGGAATCAGGGACACACCTCTGAACTGCATCCTAATCTTCGGTAGATCCCCAGGCTGGTTGACGTAGACCAGTGTTTCTCATCGTGGGCAATATCGCCCCCTAGGGGGCGTTGGTACGTTTGCTGTGGGCGATTATTTCATTAACTATTTTTGGGGGGCGATAACTAGTTTAAAAGGGCGAAAACACTTCGTACAATTAATCCATTTATTTTAAAGAAAACTGTAAATAAACTAAAGAAACCGACAATTATTTCCTGTGATTCCCCTTCTTCTGCTGGATCAATTTCTGTTGACTGAAGTAGAGCTATGCTTAAGAACAGGTGTTGATATTCAGTGTGTTTTTTGGTTTTCTTTCTTTCGTTCTGTATTCCCATTAAAATATAGTTCTTTGTTTTACTGTTTCAGAGGTAGGTTAACTCATAATTATTAGTAATAATAGATCAACCCCAAAAAATGTCGGCCAAAAAGAAGTGCAGGCAATATCCTATTTATTATATATAATTTGATTCTATTGCTCCGCAATTTAACAGCCAATGTGTTTACTTCCTAATCAAGTATTTTCAAATGAAGCAATGAAACTATCGCAAATGGTTGAACATTCAAATAGAAAACATCCCAACAAAAAAGATATTAACTACTTTAAAAGGCTAAATGTTAATTTTGAAAGAAGAAGCAAAATAACCGATGTATTTAAAACAACAACTTCAAATATAAGTAAAGGATTGGAGATGTGATAATTGTTCAAAATGCAAAAATTCACAACACTGGAGATAAATTATTAAAATCACTGACTGGACATGCAATTTTCATTCAAAAAGTGTAGGGGGCGATCATTGAAACAAACTTGACTAAGTGGGCATTTCCTTCAGAAAGGTTGAGAAACACTGTCGTAGACAGAGTGAGTGATAGAGAGGTTGTACAAAGGGTGCAACAGGGCCTAAGTGCGGCATGCCATCTGGCGTGCCCTCCCATTTCCTACATACATACCTATGGAGAAGATTTAAGAACGTCGTTTATCGACAAAACCACATTGGATGTAAATTCAAAAATCCATCTTTATATGCAAATATCCAACTGAATACGTTGCAGTTATCTTTTGTGTGTGTGGATGTTAATAGTGACCATTTCAAACACCTACAGTGATATCTTTAAGTTAGATTATAAGCTACACTTTCACCAAAAATGAAACAACTCCGTTTAGTTTGCAAATTATGGACTGTCAAACATAAAAAGTGTAAAAAAGTGGATATATTTTTTTGAACCTCTTTGTATTTTAAAAAAAATTAAAAATAAAATAAAAATTTTTTTTTTGTAGGATTACGGAGGTACATTACAGTGGTCAGCGGATATCCAAAGTTACGTTTTAGCCTCTTTTTACTGGGCTTACATAATATCACAAATAGTCGGAGGTTTGGCGACTCAAAAATTAGGTACGAAACGCGTCTTCGGATACGCTCAGCTCGCGACAGCTATTTGCAGCCTTTCCATACCTTGGGCGAGCGAGACCCATTACGGTATTGTTATCGCTTTGAGAAGTATTCAAGGATTCGCTTCGGTAAGACAAAAAATTCTTAAATCTTACCTTTTAATAATAATTTTATCTAAATCAGGGTTTAACTTGGCCTGCAATGTACGCGTTAGTCGGTCATTGGATTCCGGTTCCCGAACGTAGCCGTTTCATGTCCAGTTTTCAAGGGTTCAGTATTGGAATCGGAATAACCTATCCGTTATGCGGTTTTCTAATCGCAAACTTAGGTTGGAGATCCGTTTTCTACACGACCGGCTCGATAGGGGTTATCTGGTGTTTCGTTTGGTACCTTTTGGCGTTTGATAGTCCGGAAATGCACCCGAGAATCTCATTAAGCGAACAGCAATATATCAAAGAGAACACGGTTAACACTTACGAGTCGTCCAGGCAGACGAGCGTTCCTTGGATGAAGATCTTGACGTCGATGCCCGCTTGGTCCATCGGGATCACTACTTTTGGACGGATTTGGGTTCATTATACTTTTATCGTACCGGGACCAAAATATATGCACAGTATTTTAGGATTTAGTATACAACAGGTTGGTGTATTGGTGGATTTAAGATGTCAAATTTAAAGGCTGTAAAGAAGTTCAACTATCTTGTTTCAATAGAAGCGTTTAGCCAACGCCTAGAAATTACAGCAAATTTGATGGTTATTACAGCTAAAATTACGGTTAAATTTAACATCCTAAAGCTACCATATTTTTAACGTACATTTTAATTTTTTTTGTTAATTAATTTTTTTTGTTGATTAATTTTTTTTGTTAATTAATTTTTTTTGTTAATTAATTTTTTTTGTTAATTACTTTTTTTTTGTTAATTAATTTTTTTTTGTTAATTAATTTTTTTTTGTTGATTAATGTCCTTAATCTTTTCCAGAATGGTGTATTATCCGGAGCCCCATTCATATGCAGTTACGTAGCTTCGGTCGGATTCTGTTACGTGGCCGATAAATTAGTAACGAAAAACGTAATGTCCTTAACGAACGTTAGGAAATTATTCACCGCTTTGGCCCAAGTCCTACCCGGAATCCTAGTATTTTTAATACCGTACTTAGGCTGCGACTACCACTTAATCTTGGTGTTGTGGTTCGTCGCCGTTACTTTTATAACGGCAGCTTACGCTGGTGCGATGGCCAATGTCGTCGATATAGCTCCTAATTTCGCCGGACCGGTCTTAGCTTTCGCGCAGACCATTCACATGACGGCCAGTTTTCTCAGTCCATTAGTTGCCGGACATTTAACATACGATGGGGTAAGTTAATTAACAATTAAGATTTATATTAATAATTCATATTAAGGGGGAACAACAGGGTAAATTTTTTGAAAAATCGTTTTTTTTTTCTTTACGCAATTCGAAAGTATGTACCTTTTAGAATATTGTCCTACAATATTATAACAAAATTTGTACAAATAATGGAATTATAGCTCTTTTCTGCTCGTGCGCAGGAAGCCATTACTTGAATACGAACATAAACAACCATTGTCACAAAATGTTATCGATGCTCTTACTCCCATTTATATGGATTTGTCCAAGACGGAGTTGCTTGAGCGCTGTATAGGCGGATTTACGCAAAATTCGAATGAGAGCTTTAATGCCCTCATTTGGAACTTCGCTCCGAAAATTTTATCAAGTCGGGCAGTTATTATGCAAATTGCTACTTATTTGACGGTTTCCATTTTTAATAATGGAATGGCATCTTTATTAAAGGTGGCAAATGAAATACAAATCCAGATTGGTCCCCAAATGTACGCATTTTGTACAGCTAAAGACCAACACCGTATAAGTCGAGCTCAAGTGCGTTCAATTTCAAGTATTTTAGACAATTCAGACAACAAGAAGAAAGTCGAATTATGTTCTAGAAATTCTAAAGACCTTTATTATGGAGCACGAATCGATGAATTGTGGTAACTCTTAAAATTTCCTCCATTATATCATCTAGAACTAAACTTAACTTTTTAAATGCGTTTTTCTCACATTAAATTTTTTTTAACCTGTTGTCACAATTTCTTTACCAACGAGAATCGCATTCAAATTTTATTGAGACGTCCTCAATCTATATAAAATTCCCTTCAGTTAAGCGTACGGATTTTTATTTGCATTAATATTTGCTGCCTCTTTACCCCCTGGAAAGATTAATTATTTTATCGATTTTCGTAACTCCTTTTTTGCAGGGGTGCCATTTTAACAGCAATTATTATTTTCTAAATCGGGTACGCTTAACTGAAGCCACACTAATATAGATTAAAATGACGTTTCCTTTTTTATTTTCAGATTATTTTTACACGTTTTATGGTGACAACCAACAAGATGCTTTTTTTTTGTTAGTGCATTTGGACACCCTCCATACATGTATTCTAAGACAGATTTTTTTTTCTCTATACTTCCTAAAATAAGTTTAAACTGCGTAGTTACAAATATCAAATTCCGATTTTTCTAAAGTATATGAGTGAACCAAAATAAAATCTTGATTATCGCCTTTTTTTCGCGGTCTCCACCCTGTTGTTCCCCCTTAATTGTATTAATAATTAAATTAAAATAATTAATTTTTTTAAAGCATACTTTATCGGCTTGGAGGAACGTTTTCAACGTAACGGCTTTCGTGGCAATCTCCACGTACGTAGTCTATCAAATTTGGGGTACGGGGGAGATTCAACCGTGGAATTATACGCAAGAGTGCGAAAATATGGCGAGGGAACAAGAATGTATGCTCGAAAAAGGAACGGAGGTGAAAATTTTAAAGAAAGATGATTCAGTTAAAAGTAATGAAGTTGTGGCTTAAGCACAATCATCGATGTTATGGAATTTTTATTAACGATCGAAACGTAAAAAATCATTTAAGTCATTAATTGTTGTGATTCGTATTATTTTGGTATTTTAATTTCCATAAATAAAGTTTCTACGAACTAACAAGGGGAGGGCGCGAGGTGGTTTTTTAAAAAAAAAATCTGTCCTTGAGCTGAGTGATAGAGTATCATACAAGGATTCAATTGACAAAGTACTAAAACGCACTATTCAGCCAAAACTGAATAAATCGCGTTTAAAGTTTAACGCTCCGATTATATTTTGTATAAGTAAACTCGTTCACAAACAGCCGTTGGCCGAACCGATAAGAGTGGTGAATCAGCAATTCAGAAATAGTGGACGTCGCTGGTTCGAATCTTTTCGTGTCTTTTACTTTTTAATTTTTGTTTAATATCCTAATTTTTAAACATTTATCGATTTTTATTGATGTTTTTATAAATTTAAAATAAACTTTAATTTTTAATGAAAATATCTTATTATAAAACAAACTTCAACAGTTTTTAACAAAAAATAATAGAAAAGAAATTATTGGTAAATGTAACGATGTTGTTATGAGCAAACGTTAATTACGGAAAATTATATTATTCAAATAGAAAGACTCGGCGATAAAAACGCTTATTAAAAATAAGCTTTATAGAAACCAAAATAATACTCATTGTAGAAACAAAAAACAAAAAGGATACATCATTTAATAGCAAAATGTGAATTAATTTTTTTATTGAAAACAAAATATATTTAAAATTCATTAAACAAATAAATATTTATAAATTAGGTTATTAAACAAAAATTAAAAAGTAAAAGACACGAAGATTCGAACCAGCGATGCCCGCTATTTTTGGATTGTTGATTCACCAGTTTCACGGTACGGCTATCGAGTACCTGTAAACGAGTTTACTTATCCAAAATATAAATAGAGCGTTAAACTTCAAACGCGATTTATTCAGTTTTGGCTGAATGGTGCGTTTTAGTACTTTGTCAATTGAATCCTTGTATGATATTCTACCACTCAGCTAAAGGAGAGATTTTTTTTAAAAAAACCACCCCGCGCCCTCCCCTTGTAAGATTAGAACTAACATATTAGAACTAATTCTAACATTAGAGTTAGAACTAGGAACATAAACCCAAAAGTCAGAACTAGGACTTAGGAGAAGAACTAAGAAGTCTGAGATGCCCTTAGATATTTTAGAAGGAATTAGCGTATCTTCTCAGATCAAGATACTTGAGTAATGTTTTGAACCTCCTTCGTGCTAGCAAAGACTTGGGACTTGTAATTATTTCCCATGAATGAGGAATTTCCACTAAACGCTCTCATAAGCTCATAAGCTCTCATTGATTTCGTCCCAGTTACCCATTGAATGATTTAGCGAGATCTTTGGAAACATATGCGATAGAGTTTCAACCTCACCCGTGTTGTTGGAAAGATGACTAAACTTCATCATTTAGAGGAAGTAATAGTCACTAGGAACACAGAACTAGGAACATGGTTAAAGCCAAAAGCTCCTAGTTTGAGATCTAACTTTTAAGATTAGCTATGCTCTTAGTTCTAGATCTAGAGTTAAAGGTAAAAGCTCTTAGTTTTGGGACTTAAATTCCAATTAATTCTAATTATAACATTAGAACTAGAACTAGGAGCGTTTTGATTTTACACTAATCATAGAACTAGGAGTATGACTAAACCTAAAACTATTTTTCATTTAGAGAAAGCAATAGTCATAATTTAAACACTAGAGCTAGAACTAGGAACATGGTTAAAGCCAAAAGCTCCTAGTTTGAGATCTAACTTTTAAGATTAGCCATGCTCTTAGTTCTAGATCTAGAGTTAAAGCTAAAAGCTCTTAGTTTTGGGTCTTAAATTCCAATTAATTCTAATTATAACATTAGAATTAGAATTAGGAGCGTTTTGATTTTACACTAATCATAGAACTAGGAGTATGACTAAACCTAAAACTATTTTTCATTTAGAGAAAGCAATAGTCATAATTCAAACACTAGAGCTAGAACTAGGAACATGGTTAAAGTCAAAAGCTCCTAGTTTGAGATCTAACTTTTAAGATTAGTTATGCTCTTAGTTCTAGATCTAAAGGTAAAGCTAAAAGCTCTTAGTTTTGGGACTTAAATTCCAATTAATTCTAATTATAACATTAGAACTAGAATTAGGAGCGTTTTGATTTTACACTAATCATAGAACTAGGAGCATGACTAAACCTAAAACTATTTTTCATTTAGAGAAAGCAATAGTCATAATTTAAACGCTAGAGCTAGAACTAGGAACATGATTAAAGTCGAAAGCTCCTACTTTGAGATCTAACTTTTAAGATTAGCCATGCTCTTAGTTCTAGATCTAAAGGTAAAGCTAAAAGCTCTTAGTTTTGGGACTTAAATTCCAATTAATTCTAATTATAACATTAGAACTAGAATTAGGAGCGTTTTGATTTTACACTAATCATAGAACTAGGAGCATGACTAAACCTAAAACTATTTTTCATTTAGAGAAAGCAATAGTCATAATTCAAACACTAGAGCTAGAACTAGGAACATGGTTAAAGCCGAAAGCTCCTACTTTGAGATCTAACTTTTAGGATTAGCCATGCTCTTAGTTCTAGATCTAAAGTTAAAGCTAAAAGCTCTTAGTTTTGGGTCTTAATTTCTAAATAATCCTAGTCATAACATTAGAGCTAGAATTAGGAGCGTTTTGATTTAACACCTAAAACTAGAAGCATGACTAAAAACCTAGAACTAAAATCACGACAAAACTTGAAAATTTCTATTTCTTGGTCTAACTAACTGGGTCTAGTATTAAATTCTAACACTAGATCTAGAACTAGGAGGGTTTGAGTTTAACACTAGACCTAGTACTAGGAGCACAGGTAAACCAGAAAGTTCTTAGCTCTGGGTCTAGTGTTAAATTTTAATACTAGAATTAAGAAGATGGTTAAATCCGGTTAAAACTCCTGTTCTGGATCGAACTTTTGGGTTTAGGTGTACTCCTAATTGTAGTTCTAATATTGAAACTAAAAGCTCTTAATTCTGGGTTTAATTTCTGATTAATTCTAATTAGAGCAGTGATAGCGAACCTTCTTGAGAAGTGGGTAAAATTTTGTTAATTGTATTTATTTAGTGCTTCCTCGTCGGTCACTAATTTAAAATCACTTGTAAAAAAGGAAGGTCATTACTTGAATCTCCCTAAAAAAAAGTCATGGGACACCACAGTCGACGTCTAAAAAAAAAAGTCATGATGCACAAGCGGATATTTTTTTATATTATAAAATCGCTTCATAACCAGCCCTTTGCGGGTCACTTAAGGGGATTCACCACTGAAAATAGTGAAAAATCATTAAATAAAAAAAAATTTTTTTTGTCTTATTTTGTCATTTGGAGCCTACTGAATAAGAGTACTGCACTTTTCTGAAAGTTTTAATTTGGACAAATTTTCAGACAAAAATTGATATATCTTGAGAACCAATTTAGATAGAGAGTTCATATTTTCACCACATATTCAGTAGATCTTTTACTAAATATTTAGGTAGAATTAGATTTTTAGGTGCATATGCTGCTTAGAAACATAATTATATATGTATATATGTATGTTCTTTGAAAAAAAGTAAAAAATTGTCTATGATTTTTTTGAAAACCACTAAAGCTAACTAAATATATCTACCTAAATATTTAAAATAGATCATTATCTTCAAAATAAGACCAGGATCAGTGCAATATGTTGAAAAGTTTTTTAGATATATCACTTTGAAATATGGTCTCAAAAACGTGGAAAAAAAATTCATTTTTATTAGCTGTAGCCTGTACCTGACAACTTTTTGGCCATTTCATATTTTTGTATTTTTTATAACCTACTATACATTAGAAAAGAATAGTTAGGCCATTTTTATTGTGTATTTAAAAAAAAAGTATTTTTTCAGTGGTGAATCCCCTTAAAAGGTTTGTGTGGGTCATTATTTGGCCCGCGGGTCATAGATTCGCCATCGCTGAATTAGAGCATTAGAGCTAGAACTAGGAGCGTTTTGATTTAACACTAATCATAGAATTAAGAATATGATTAAACCCAAAAACTCCTAGTTTGGGATCTTACTTTCAAGTTTAGCCGTGCTTCTAGTTCTAGGTTTAGAGTTAAAGCTGAAAGCTAGCTCTTAGTTCTGGGTCTTAAATTCCAATTAATTCTAATTCTAATATTAGAACTAGAACTAGGAGGGTTTGGGTTTAATACTAAGTCTAGAACAACTAAAATCGCGGAAAAGCTCGAAAATTTCTACTTCTTGGTCTAATTAAATTGGTTCTAGTATTAAATTCTAACACTAGATATAGAACTGGGAAGGTTTGAGTTTAAAACTAGATGTAAAACTAGTTGTGCCGTTAAACTGGAAACTTTCTAGTTTTGGGTCTAGTGTTAAATTCTAACATTGGATTTAGAACTGGGAGGGTTTGAGTTTAACACTAAATCTAGAACTAAAATCATGGCAAAACTCAAAAGTTTCTACTTCTTGATCTAATTAGCTGGGTCTAGTATTAAATTTTAACATTAGACTTAAAAGGAGGAACCAACCTTAATTCTAATTATAGTATTAAGATGTAGTGTCAATCACGCCACTGCAGCGACGATTGTCGCGCGGCTCTGGCGACTTTGCGTCAACCACTCGTTTGCATTGAATTATATGGATACGTGGATGGCAGTGTTGGGCATCAATTTATTAATTTTTTAGTCGGATGATTAATAACTTGAAAATTTAATCGAGATTAAATTAGTCGAGATTAATTGAATCTAAATAAACATTAATTCTATGTTGCGATTAACAATTTAATAGCGATTAGGTCAATCGCATATCTTACGATTAATTTGTAATCGTGATTAATTAATTGCGATTAATTTTTCAATTAAGCAGTTAGTAAAGCAGATTGTTTGACGTTTAGAAACGTCAAAAATTGCTGTTTCGAGATTCTGAAGCAGAACATGCAACAATAGCCGCCCTTTCATATCCCCGGTTTAAAAACAAGTAGATACTTGCTTGGAACCTGAGGAGAGACAAAAGGCGTTAGACCTTTTCAAAAATGCTGTTTCAAAGGAAATAAGCGTAGAGCAACAACAAATGATAAATACAGCAAAAAACCGGATAAAGAAAACAACTTTCTATCGATTCTATTTGAATCAGATTCTGATGCAGAAAGTAACGATAATAATTATGTGACGTCTTCACTGCCTTCTAATACTTATGTCCCTCACAAACAGCGCGAATCATTAATGTTACATTTTTTTGCTGAACATAACGAGGAATCGGATTTGCTGTATAAGTATCCAGAGATTAGAAACGTTTTTATCAGATATAACACTCCGTTACCTGCTTCTGCAGCAGTTGAACGACTGTTTTCTATTGCCACTATGGCAAATTTACCCAAAAATCACAGGTTATCAGATCAAATGTTTGAAAAACGAGTGTTGTTAAAGTGCAATTTCAATTATTCAAAAAAAATAACAAGCACCATTCATTTTTTTAATGCGTTCAGTTATTATTAACTTTTAGTTCTATTGTCGTTTTGATAAACGTTCTTTAATTAAAAATACAAGTTGAGTAAGAAATATTGTTTCTTTGTTGTTCTAAAGGATGGGTAAACTGAAAACGCTGATTTTCTAACTATTACAAAATATGTTTACAATAATTTTCTATAACTTTAAAGTTTCTTGAACATAGGTAAAAATAATAATACAAAAAATCTTTAATTTTTTTGGAAAGAAACTGTGTAAGAATTTCTTGTGGCCAATATTAATTTTAATCGTCAGTATCTTTCAATCAGAATTACGATTAAATTAATCGTCAATCGTCTTACCTCGGAATTATAATTAATTAATCGTCAATTGCATTCACTCGAAATTACGATTGATTAATCGTAATTCCGAGTGAAGACGATTTACGATTAATTAATTTTAATTCCTAGGGAAGACGATTGACGATTAATTAATCGTCAATCGCTACCTCAATTGATGTTTGCCCAACACTGGTGGATGGATATATGGATAATCCGAAAGAGAAAAAACCGAAGGCGACTATTGTCACACAATTGACACTTAATAAGGCGGCTGTAGACGTGCTAGGAACTAGGAACTAGGAACGTTTTGATTTAACACTAATCATAGAATGAAGAGTACGACTAAACCTAAAAGCTCCTAGTTCTGGATCTAACTTTCTGATTTAGTTGTGCTCCTAATTCTATGACTAGTTTTGGGATTTAGTCGTGCTACTAGTTCTATGATGAGTGTTAAAGTCAAAAGCTCTTAGGTCTAGGTCTTAAATCTTAATTAATTCTAATTATAACATTAGACCTAAAACCAGAAGCGTTTAGATTTAACACTAGCCATATAACTAAGAGCACGATTAAATCTAAAAACTCCTAGTTATAAATCTAACTTTCAAATTGAGCCGTTCTCCTTGTTGTAGTTCTAGTATTAAAGCCGAAAAAAAAGTTTTAAATCGTAAACCTTAACTAATTTAAATTTCAATATATTCCTCCTTTTAAATCTAATTCGGTTAGAATTAATGCTAATGTTAGTTCAAGTCTTAGTTCAATTAACACCGACTCTAAAAACCTTTCTATTTATAAACTTTATACGACTTTTTTTCCATTACTTTAATTTTTAACATTAGTCGTGAAAATATATTTTAAAAATTTTTTAGAAATTAAAAAATCAAACTTGACAATTAATGATGTAAAGAATAAACTTAATAATATAAGAAATGAAGAATAAAAATAATATAAAAAATAAAGAATAAAAATAATATAAAAAAATAAAGAATAAAAATAATATAAAAAATAAAGAATAAAAATAATATAAAAAATAAAGAATAAAAATAATATAAAAAATAAAGAATAAAAATAATATAAAAAATAAAGAATAAATTTTCGATCGTTAACAAAAACTCTAAATGTAATTAAAATTTAACAATAATAATCATACTTAAGACGGTGGTAGTCTACTTACAAAAGAAAAAAAGAATCAGTGGGTTTAGCCATAACTCAAAGATTATTGAAAAGGCTGTGTTGAATAAAATGAAATTTAAAAAAATAATAATAAAATAAATAACCAGTGTTTTGAGATTTCTTCGTAGCTATTTAGGTGTTAATTAATATTATTACGTTAGCATTTAGGCACTAAATCTCGAACAGGTGTTGTGATAGGGGACAAGCGAAACAACAACAATAATTATTATTATAATACTATCATGGTACACTTTAAATCGACTTAAAATCAGACACTTACCGTTCCTATTTACCTACAATTTACCTAAAAATGTTTTATTTACTTAAATCAAATTAAACTTATTTTCTAAATACAATTCCTCCGTACAAATAAATTCCCTACAATTTTTTTAAAGTTGAAACTTGAAAAAATATTAATAAACAACTTTTTTAGGTCTGTAGCTTTAAAATTTTTCAAAAATTTTTTTCAATTATTAAAATAACATTCGCTGTACTTTCCCAAAACATTATACGTACGTATTGTATGTCTCTCAGGTATATCTTAAATGTGAAAAGCGACACAAGTATGTATATCGTAGTGTTGTTATGGTAAAACGTTGAAGAGAAGAAAAAAAAAATATATATATTAACAATGAGTTTTAATTAAAATTAAAACTGATTGATAAAAAATGTTCAAATGAATTTTCGAATAAAAAAAATTTAAGAATTAAGTTTTAAAAGCGACATTTTACCATAAATTAATTGTAAATAATCGATTATATAATCATATAATCTTATAATCACTCTTATAATCATTTTTATAAACATTTTTATAAACATTTTTTTAATCATTTCATCAATTCAACTTTACAATTTCAATAGACAAATCATTCCACTTACAATTAAAAAAAACCTTAGGTAATTAATTAAATAAGTCTATTTTTCTCTCTTTTTATCTCTGTACGTTTCCGTTTATGTGATCGTTTACAATTACAATAAAAAAATTATGTACACACACAAGGAAAGAAAAAAAAAATTAAAAAAAAAACACGTATTTTGTGTTTAATAAAGAGATATGTCAACTTGAATGTGTTTTTATTTTTAAACCCCATTTTATTTATTTATTTTTGTTTAGATTTGTGTCTACACAATAAATATCAATATTTGTAATTAATTTCTAACTTTTTGTAGATGTAATACACGAACTATATTAATTAGTAATTAATTATTATAATCACAACACCTATTTTTTATATTATATTGAATTATATCATTATTTTTTTTTATTATTATTTTATTTTTTCGTTTTAAATGTCATTACGATGTTACATTCTCATTTTATTTTCTCTTTCTGTCTTTCAAGATATTCATACAAAACCTAATACACACAAAGATGATATACAACCATTGGTGTTCAATTCATTGCAAGACCGATGGGTTCTTGCAATGTTCGGAGGGGTTGTTAACCCCTCCAAAGATGAATGATGTGTGTATTAAGTTATAATCTACTCAAAATAGTCTCTTTTTCAACTACAAAGCCGTTTGCATTCATTGACTAGATCCACACGAATTAATTTCAATAAATATTAAATTTGATTTTACTTAAATAGAAAAAAATTCATTTAAAAATCAAAATTTGATAAAAATTTTAAAATGTTAACATAATTTGAGTGAATTTACCTTTTTTTTTTAATTGATTTCATATTAATTAGTTATTCCATAGAGTTAAAAAAAGTATTGAAACGTTCGTTATTCCGAGATGTTTCTAAAATGAACAAAAAAATTTTAACAATATGAGAAACAAGATTGGATTCTTTTTTGTGGACTTACAAAATGTGCATGATTTCTAAACTCGTAGAAATCGATTTTTATATAGAGTTTATAAGATTCAAACTTAAGGCTCCTGGACCACGGTCCTAAAGTTTCTGAGGGGATTCGCTGTGTGGGGAGAGGAAGCTCAAAGGCGGGCCGGTGGGTATGGTCTAAAATTATCACGTGATCGTTTCTGTTTATAGAATATGACAGGTTCAAATATCGGCAAAGATAAATACCGGTTCTTTACACTTTAAATAAAGAAAAGCAATGCTTAAAATATCAAAGCACCTACGTATAATATGTTCGATAGAACGAAATGATGTATATTTTAATATACATCGAAACATATACATTACGTGTATAGTACTTATTATTTAAATAATTTCCGTGAATATTTGTATTACGTTATGATAGATAACGGAAAAAGCATTATACAAATGTTAGACATATGTTAAATGGAGAAATGTTAAATGCTGGAGAATAATAATAACCAATTAAAACTGAAAAAAAAAATCATAATTGTTACTACCAGTTTTTATTAGGAAAACGAAATTCTAATCTAACCTAATGAACATGTTTAGTAAAACTTGTCAATTATTAAAAAATCATATCTAAGAAACTAATTGTTGTTGAGACTTGATATTGCATGAGGATTTAGCTTGAGATTGAATTTTTATTTGTACCAAAAATGTATTTTCTACGACCTTCAATTCTTTCTACAAAAAATAAATTCTAACCTAACTTAATTAACATCTCAAAAACTTCTTAATTTTTAAAAATTCATATCTAAAAGACAAATTGTTGTTGAAACTTCAAATTTTATTAGAATGTTGCTTGAAAATGAATCTTTATTTTTGTCAAACAGAAATTTTCTACGATTTTTAGTTTTTTATCAGAAAAAAACGTGACTTAACGTCTTTAATTGATATTTTTAAACATTAAAAGTTAGACTATGTCCTCAAACTGAAATTTTCTTTAGATTACATTAAAATTTAACGTTTGGTACATTTTATATCACTTGCCTATTACAGTCATATTTATTTGTTCTTTCCTACCTCTTTCTCTTTCCTATTCAAATCACAACATCACCGCTGTTAATACACTGCTATCTGGTTTCGCCAGTCATAAAAACGAAACGTAAACAATGAATGCTCGATCAGCTCGTAGACCACGCAATGTGTTCTTTGGGGCGGGGCCAAATTCAGATTAACGAAGAAATTCAATTTACAACTACCGTGAGAATTTCCAATTTTTCTTGATTATTTAAAAAAATATCAAAAACATTTATTTACAAAAAGCGACCGTAAATTAATTATCTAGGGCACTCCGTTGTTGATTTAAAAACAGTTCTTAATAATCTCCGTTATTATCAACTTTTAACCAAACATCTCATCGGAATGCCCTAGACTTTGCCTCTCTAATCACTTCTTGTTTGAAAAGTTTTTTGATAAAATAAATAATAATCGCGAAAAAATGGAACAAAATTTTTGAGCCCGGTTCAGGAGCCTTAAAAAATCCTTAAATCCTTTATAAATTTTTAAATTCTTTTTTTTTCTAATATCTCAATAATATCACAACACAAAATTATCATTTAAAAAATATATAATAATTATTTCCTAATTTCACTTTTATCTTTATCTTTACCATCTTTATCCCCTTTAATAACGCGAACCATCTTGAGTGTTAACACCGCTAAAATCGCGTCTAAAGGGTCCATAAAACCTCGCTGCATCCACTTCGGTATTGTAGTGCGAGCGTGTGCAAATCCGAGCTTTTGAAGGATATAATCGATTCCGTACGGTTCTAAATATTTTCCGGCTACACTAAGTAGTCTAACCGTAGGTTCTAAATGCCACGTTTTGCAATTATAATTGCGCCAATCTTTTGCGAAGATGTCACCGTCTAGATTCGTTTTGGTTTTCGATGAGTCGCCGTTGGACGTCGAAGGTTTTGTTGTTACTCCTCCAAGCTAATAAAATAAAATGAAAAAAATAGTTTTAGTATGAAATAGTAATAAATATATACTATACCGAATGTGTAAGACCACCCGCACACTCCTTTCAAAATCAAGAGAAATGTTTTCTTTTTTATATCCAAATAATTTTGATTACCAAATGGAGTATGCTCTATCCGTTGATATTTTCAACTTTCGGTTCTGACCGGAAATAGGTTATTCAGACCGGAAATTCATCTTTTTTAATGGAACGTCGGATTTTTTATTACATATTTTTAGATTTCAGGCGTTTCTGGAAGTCACCTTCGCTTAATTCTTGATGAAGCTGAATGCGATATGTACAAAACTTATTTTCCCTTAAAATTTGAGCAACCGTCCTATTACTAATACCGGAGTCTCTGGATATTCCTCTCGTCGAGTAATGGGGATTCATAGTAACTGCTGCGATAACATCCGCTGCTCTTTCATCTCTTACTCGACGTTTGATTTTTCTGTTACGATTATGATGAGGCTGTACTTCATTCGTAGTGCGAATTCGTGATGCCAATCGTTGAAAAACTTTACAAGACCGATGTTCCCGATTTATCACTCGGCGTAAAGACACTCAGCAGCCGAATAATTTTGATGGCACTCAAATTGTTGTCAAATTTTTTTTACGTAGAATTAAAATATGTAGTAAAATGTACCACGTTCCATTTAAAAAAATAATCTTCCGGTATGAAAAACCTAATTTCGAAATCAAAATTTTTTGGATTTTTCAAAAAAACCATTTCTCTTGATTTTGAAAGGGGTGGACGGGTGGTCTTACACACCCAGTATACTATATAATATATAATATAAAACGAACATATTAAAAATTTACTTACGACTTTTTCTTTTTCTTTTAAATAAGACGAAATTAGATCGTGTAGGAAGAAGAAAGCTTCGGCGTCGACTGTCACAAAGATGTGATCTTCGAATTCGGTTATGAAACTACATTCGACGACTGGTTTTTCATCTTTAATAAAATAAATTTGGTTAAAATTTACAAAAAAAGTTAGATTTAACCCCTTCGGGCCCCATGCACATTGTAATGTACATAACACTTTTCGTGCTGTATTTGATGCTGTATAGGTTTAACACGTTAACCGCAGCGCGGCATTCACTTGTTCCGCGTCTGATTTCGGTTGGTGTAATGCGGCACACGGTTTGTGCCGCGTTCTTATGCATTTTATTAGGAAGTGGCCTGAGCGGAAAAATTTTTTTTTCTTAAGTGGCGAATAACGTGTTAAACTTCGCTTTAACACCTAATGTACCTACAAGTGATCATCTAACATGAAAGAATAACGTCCATAACGCCATCTGGTTTTTGTGTGTTGAGTTACAGTGCTTCTTACGTCAGTAGTTGGAAATTCGAATAGCAGTGACAGCGGTAAGTAGCAAATATTGTTAGTTTTTCGTTCTTATTTTTTCAAATGAATGTCAAAACATCATGTCACTAAAGTATGTATGGGTCTACGTAATAATGAAATTGTACAAAAGATATTTACTTTGGCTTCGTATTATAACATCTATAAAAAATACGTACATCCTAATGTACATCCTGTCCCAATCAATGGAAACACTGTATAAAGTTTTCGATTTGATTTTTTTGCGAGTAATAGTTAGACATAAAATTCTTGAAAATATTTTTGCAGATTATTTTATCCTTCAAGATGAATAAGAAACTAAATAAATCTAATTTAGAAAATGAAAAATATGTAGATAAACTATTAAAATTGTTGGAAAATGGGAATGATTCGGATATTGATGACATAGAAGAAAGTGAAGATGAAGTTGTTGAAGGTGAAAGAATAAGAAAAGACCGGGAAGTTGAGGAAATCGGAGTCGGTAGAGAAGATGTCATTTTAAATACAATTTTGAAAACAATGAAGGTTTTCAAAATAAGAAAAGAGTACGATGGAGGAAACAAACACCCGATGTACCAAAATTCGAATGGATAGAGAATGACAAAATTGGCGATTCTATTGTATTGGATCCTATGCAATATTTTTCTAAATATATAACAGATGAAATGTTTGAACAGATGGTCGAATGTACAAACATATACGTACTTCAACATGGACAAACTCGATTAAAACCAACAAATGTTATTGAAAATGAAACTTTATTTGGATTACATATTATGATTGGATGTCTAAATAAGTTCCCACGCATACGAATGTACTGGAGTTCTGTCCTTGGCATAAATGTTTTCTTGGAAAACATGTCAAAAAATAGGTTCTTTCAGCTACGGACGATGTTACGTTTGGTAAATAATTTAGAAAGACCTAACGCTTGCACAGATAAATTTTACAAGGTCAGGCCTATTATGGATGCAGTGCTAAAGCGCTGTAAGGAATTAGAAATTGGACAAAATATTTCCATAGACGAACAAATGATCCCTTTTACAGGAAAAATAAACATGTTGCAATATGTTCAAAATAAACCATGTAAGTGGGGATTAAAAATGTTTGTATTATGCAGTCCAAATGGACTAGCCCACAATTTTATACCATATCAAGGTAGTACCACTGAAATAAACAGAGACAACGTGAAAAAATATGGCCAAAGTAGTGCAATTGTTTTAGAATTACTAGAAGTCGCAAAGAAAGAAGGTCATACGGTGTATTTTGACAATTATTTCAACTCTTATGCTCTTCTTCTGCGATTATTGGAATTGAAAATGTACGCTGCTGGTACAGTTCGTATGAATAGGTTTCATAAACCACATTTTATATCTGATAAAGATATAAAAAAGAAGAAAAGAGGCTATTCCGAAGATCTAGTTAGTCAGGATGGCATTATCATGGTAAAGTGGTTGGACAACAAATCAGTTCATATGGCTTCCAACTTTGTTGGCACCGGAACAATTGATAAAGCAAAACGGTGGGATAAGCAAAAATCAGCATATATCGAAATTGATAGACCTGAAGTTGTTAGGCAATATAACAACAACATGGGAGGAGTTGATCTGCTCGATATGTATATAAGTTTATATCGCATATATATTAGATCTCGAAAATGATTTTGCTTTATCTAATAGTTGGATAGAGTATAAACAAGATTGCATCAAAGCTAAAATTGATAAAAAAGATATTATGGATTTGTTAGAATTTCGTATGCACGTTTCCAAAAGTTTAATTTATAAGAACAAGCATGTAAATGTAAAGAAACGTGGTCGTCCTTCAAAAAGTGACGAAGAAATTACACCGGACAGAAAAAGGAAATTTCGTTGCTGTGAGAAAAGACCAATAAGAGAAATTCAACACGATAATGTGGACCATATGCCCCAAATCGATGATAAAAAAGAAGCAACACGATGCAAGATGTCATTATGCAAAGGAAGGACACATTTTTATTGTGACAAATGTCGTGTCCATTTGTGTTTAGTAAAAGAGAAGAATTGTTTTGAAAGATTTCACAGAATATAATAATTATGTATACAGGGTTTCTCACGCAACTGGTTCGTTAGAACTTTATTGGGTTCCACTACTAGTAAATTTTTGAGATTTTGCCAGTAGGGGTTGTTCATCAGGATCTTTCGATTTAAAATATTTTCAAGATGGCTGCCACTTCCGGTCGACCGGAAGTAGGATACAACTTCGTTATTTTGAATGGAATGGTATAATTTTTATTACGTATTTTAATTCTACGTACAAAAATAAGTAAACTTTGATAAGGGTTCTTCGTACTTATCGCTTTTCGTTTTCGAGTTATTTTGATTTTAAGATTTTTTTGACAATTTTCATCATGTCGTTTAAAACCACATTTCTGAGTCACTGTTCAAGCAAGAAAGTTAATAACTGGTACGATTACTCTCTAGACATTGCCAAATATAACCCCACTACCCCTACCCCTCTTTCACATACAGAGTGGTCACAAAGAGAATTACCGCTCTTCCATATTCAATTGCAAAAAAGTCGAAAATTTTAAATGGAACACCCCATATTTTATTAACCTATTCGATAGAGAATTTAATTCTCTACAAGTTTGCAATACATATCCCTATACCTATCGGTTAAGGTTTTCAACATATAAGGGAATTTGTCAAAATCGCGTATAAAATGTCAGAAAAGGTCTTGTTTTTATTAGTAGGCTATGCAACTTGAACGGTTTTTTCGTTTGATACGGTAGGAAATTTAATTCTTTACCAATCTTCAATACATGTCCCTATACCTGTTGGTTAAAGTTTTGAAGATATAAGCGAATTTATAAAACCTTCGCGTAATATGGCAGAAAAAGTTTTTCTTTATTAGTAGGCTACGAAATTTGAACAGTTTTTTGATAAATTCCCTTATATCTTCAAAACTTTAATCGATAGGTATAGGGAAGTGTATTGAAGGTTGGTAGAGAATTAAATTCCCTGTCGTGTCAAGAAAAAAAATCGATCAAGTTCCATAGCCTACTAGTAAAAAAAAGAAAAACTTCTGACATTTTATACGCAATTTTGACAAATTCCTTTATATCTTGGAAACCATAACCGATGGGCATAGGGACATGTATTGCAAATTTGTAGAGAATTAAATTCTCTATCGGATAGGCTAATAAAATATAGGGTGTTCCATTTAAAATTTTCGACTTTTTTGCAATTGAATATGGAAAAACGGTAACCCTCTTTGTGACCGGCCTGTATATTAAAGAGGGGTGGGGGTAGTGGGGTTCTATTTGGCAATGTCTGGAGAGTAATCGTACCAGTTATTAACTTTCTTGCTTGAACAGTGACTGAGAAATGTGGTTTTAAACAACAGGTTGAAAATTGTCAAAAAAATTTTAAAATCAAAATAACTCAAAAACGAAAAACGATAAGTACCAATAACCCTTATCAAAGTTTACTTATTTTTGTACGTAGAATTAATATACGTAATAAAAATTATACCATTCCATTTAAAATAACGAAGTTGTATCCTACTTCCGGTCGACCGGAAGTGGCAGCCATCTTGAAAATATTTTAAATCGAAAGATCAGGATGAACAACCCCTACTGGCAAAATTTCAAAAATCTACTAATAGTGGAACTCAATAAAGTTCTAACGAACCAGTTGCGTGAGAAACCCTGTATATATCTAACTGCTTATTCAAAAGCAATTATTTATAATATAATAATAAATTATTTATAATATAGTAAGAGATTTTTTTATACAAATTTCACTCAAGATCTCCTATACTACAAATTTTGAATAAGAACCATATGTCCATTAAAATGTACATTTAAAAATTATATATAGATGAGCAAATATTTTTGTAAAAAGTATATTGTTGCTTTTATTTACATGAATTTAGTTAATTTTAGTATAAAAATATTTTTTTCCTAAACGACAAAAAATTCGGGCCTGAAGGGGTTAAAAAAGTAAGATTTAAAAAGTAAGGTGAACTGTTAAAAATTTTAATCACCTTTATTTTAATTTCTTGGGTTTTTTTTAAATTTTTGATAATAATTAGAACAAAATCGACTTTTTTATTTCAAAATAGAATATTTTAGCTTTCAATTAATACAAATTTCATTTCTTAATTTAAAAAAATAAAGTCTCCACGATTTTTTTTAATTGATCAAAATTTTTTTAAAGTTAGGTTATAAAAAATTTTAGTCACCTTTTATTTTTTTTAATTTTTTGGGTAATAATTAGAACGAAATCGACTTTTTTTATTACAAAATAGAATATTTTAGCTTTCAATTAATACAAATTTCATTTCTTAATTTAAAAAAATAAAGTCTCCACGATTTTTTAAAATTGGTCAAAATTTTTTAAAAGTTAGGTTATAAAAAATTTTAGTCACCTTTTATTTTTTTTAATTTTTTGGGTAATAATTAGAACAAAATTGACTTTTTTATTACAAAATAGAATATTTTAGCTTTTAATTAATACAAATTTTATATCTTATTTTAAAAAAATAAAGTCTCCACGATTTTTTAAATTTGGTCAAAATTTTTAAAAAGTTAGGTTAAAAAAATTTTAATCACCTTTATTTTAATTTTTTGGGATTTTTTTAAATTTTTTGGGTAATAATTAGAACAAAATTGACTTTTTTATTACAAAATAGAATATTTTAGCTTTCAATTAATACAAATTTCATTTCTTAATTAAAAAAAATAAAGTCTCCACGATTTTTTTAAATTGATCAAAATTTTTTAAAAGTTAGGTTATAAAAAATTTTAGTCACCTTTTATTTTTTTTTAATTTTTTGGGTAATAATTAGAACGAAATTGACTTTTTTATTACAAAATAGAATATGTTAGCTTTTAATTAATACAAATTTTATTTCTTAATTTAAAAAAATAAATTTTCTACGATTTTTTTTAATTGATCAAAATTTAAAATTATTAAAGAAAAACTTTTACTGATTAAAAAATAAATAAATAAATTCTATCAAACCTGTTAAATCCGGTGTTGTTGCCGTTTGTAAATGTTCCGTTTTCAAATGTAACTGTAAACTTGGTAACGCAAAAATAACCTCTCGATTATGATTAGGATCGGTTAATTTTTGCGCGTTGCTTCCTCGACTTCTCTCCATTGAATTATTATCCCTTTCTCTTTCTAAAGATGGGAATTTATCCACTTCTATAAAACAAAAAAAATAATAACTCAACTTAAAGAAATAAAATAATTCAACTTAAAGAAATAAAGTAACTTAAAGAAATAAAATAACTTAAAGAAATAAATAAAATAACTTAAAGAAATAAAATAACTCAACAAATATTAAAATTAAAAATTCTACTTACCATCTATTTGACTATTAGCAAAAGCATAATGAAACCATTCTTGTAACGTTTTAAACTGCGGTGGGAAAATAACGCTCCTCGAAACTTTACAAACCATAGCCATGGATTGATGTGTTTTATAAGTACTCACTCCTAAACTACATTGTAAAGTTTGAACGACGTGCACGTCGTGTAAATTAGCTTCGCTTGTTGAAGGAATCTCTTGCGATTCGGTATTGAAAGTTATGCACGGTTCCTTAAGGCTAAACAACGCCCACGAACGGCTTTTGAAATTAATCCCGTGGAAGCACGCCAAAGAAATATTTTTCCCGTGTAATTCGATATTACCGCCAAGAACAGTCCCGGTTTTCGGAAGCGGACTATGCATCGTTGAAAGTTGTAATCCCGCGACATCCGCTAAAACTTTTTGCCAATGACGGTGATGTCGGGCGTCTTGAATCGTCCCCGCGGGGACTTCGCTCCGTGTTGACTCCCTACTTTTTTGTGGGGTAACTCTCGACGGTCGATGACTTTGCGAAAAACCACTAAACACTCGCTTGCTGCTATTAAACTGTTGCGAGAAGAACTCTTCTAGTTTATTATACATTTTTAGTAAATCAGCCGTTGAAGATTTCGACATCATTATTTGAAGCTGGTTCCAAGAGAGATCACCGTGTATAAAAATACTAGCCGGTCTTCTTGTTACAGTCGCTGAAGTTGTCGTTCTATTTAAACTCCAATCGTCGCGTAAATTAACATTTAAATCGCTCACTCTACACATTAAAACGGAGGTTGCCATATAATCGAGACGTAACTCTAAGGCGTGTAATCTTAAACCAACTATGTGGTCTGGTTCTAAATCGGGTTCTTCACGAATATGAACTAAAATAAAAAAAATAAATGAGTTATATGGGGTAGTCAAAAAATACATAAAATGTAAGGTAGTCAAAAAATACATAAAATGTAAGGTAGTCAAAAAATACATAAAATGTAATGAAGATTTTTCTATTAATTTAAGAAAAATAAAAATATTAATTTTTAAAATTAATAGTGGCTAATTAAAGTGGCTAAACTAAGCAAATTTAGATATACATAAATTAACTTAACCCTTTCACTGCTACTGGAGTAAATATACACCCAACAAACATTACCTTTTAGCTGTACATTTTTTTTTGATTAACCGTTTGCCTACCACGAACTACTTTCGCGCTCTCCAGATTTCGTGTCGAACAAAACCAGGGCATTTTGTCAAAACAGACAACCGGCCCACCGACACATTATGGAAGGAATGCTATCGCGTTTTCTGGCATTTTTCGGCACATAATCGAGGAACGTGATCGCGCTCCTTGGCGCTTTTCGATCGTGTTTTTTCAAAAATCTCTGACACGCAAACGGTTAAAGAGGAGTTTAGGAAATCTATTGACAGACGAGAGGTCCGAAATACTATGTGAGTACTCATTTTGAATACATCGACCAACTAAAATCCTTTTAATGTGGTTTTGATCCATTTTAACCAGTATTAATAATTAAGAAATAAAAGACTTATTTTCGTACCAAGCTGGTTATAAGTTTTTTTTATTATTGTCTGACTAGTTTCGGCTTATGAAGCCATCTTCTGAGACAAACGTCTAACACACTTTAACGTCTAACACTTTGAACAACTAAACTTAGACGTTTGTCTCAGAAGATGGCTTCATAAGCCGAAACTAGTCAGACAATAATAAAAAAAACTTATAACCAGCTTGGTACGAAAATAAGTCTTTTATTTCTTAATTAAAATTCTTTTCCCTCCACCTTCGGAAAAGTCCAGAGTTTTTTATGTTCCTTACGTCTACTGTATATTAAAATCTTTAGATCTCTAAAGCTGTTTCGGCATTCGTCCTTATAGCTTAGACTCGCAAGAACTCTAACTGCTCTTCGTTGAATAGCAAAGACACGATGAAAGACCTTGCATGACCCCTGGTTTGCATGACCCCAAGTCAAAAGACCATAAAGCTCAAGCAAGTGACTTTGAAACAGTGATAAATAAGTTGTCATGAGCACTTTCTGAGAGACCGTTTCAGACAACAGACGCAGAAGAAATACACAAGAAGATAGACGGGCGGCGAGTTGTTCCCCGTGATGATACCACTTTAGCTCAGAATCAAAACACCCAAAAATTTAACATACTGACCCTTATTATTATTCTCCCGCTTGAGAGAGAAGGTTGGATTTACTGTTTTCTCCTCATTCAGGGTCAGCAAGTTTGCCTTAAACCACCTCTGTGCACAACTCAGCAGCTGAGTTTGGTTGAAGACCGTTTCATTGTTTGTGAGGGATTTGTTATTCGTAAGTATGGTGGTATCATCGGCATAAAGAATAGATATACCTGTCTTCAATGAATCAAGCAAGTCGTTAATATAGATCAGAAACAACAAGGGTCCAAGTATTAAGCCGTGAGGTACGCTGCTGGTGATATGTCTAAGTTCTGATGTAGTAGAATCTGTTCGAACAGATTGCATACGATTGGACAAATAAGACAGCAATAAACTGCAAGTAGACTCAGTGAGGTTATATAATGATAATTTAGATAAAAGCAAGTCATGTGAGACATAGTCAAATGCCTTAGATAGATCCAAAAAAGCAGCTGAACAGAACTCCGAGCCCTCAAATGCGTCGACTATCTGATCTGTGAGAAACATTATGGCAAAAGTGGTAGATCTCCCAGCCCTAAAGCCAAATTGGCAATCACTAAGCAGGTTAAGCATTTCAAAGAACTCCATCAATTGCAGGTAGAGAAGCTTTTCGAAAATCTTAGGGAATACCAGTAGGATGCTGATAGGACGATAATTGGCAGGGTTATCAGTGGTGCCCTTTTTATGAATGAGCAGTACAACAGCAGTCTTAAGAACATCAGGAAAAACACCGTCATGTACGCATTGGTTAATCAATCTGGTGAGCGGTTCAATGATTATGTTTTCAATTTTTTTAATCATTAAAATATTCATACCGTAGTAGTCATTACTTCTCCTGGTTTTAAAACTACCTCTTACATCCCGAACCTGGATTTGAAAGACCTGCCAAAATTTGAACGGTTGATCACCAGTCAATCGCTCAACAACTGGAATTTGCCTCACATATGGAGGGCTCAGAAGCCAAACAGTCTAAGTCCTAAAAACTACAAATCGAGAAATGTAATGCTTTATTGTAAATTAACTTAAAAAAATAAATGTCCATATTAAATTACTAAGAAAGTTTTTTTATTCATTGAAAAAATAAAAGGAACTATAAGAATGAAAAAATAACAAGCTAATCAGAAACAGAAAATACTAAATGTTGTCCTTTAATTAACTTTTTTATTTAAATTTGGGACTTGGTCTTTTTGCCTACTGAATTTTTTAGTCAATGTAATCATCATCGGTATCACTTTCGTTTGATTGTAAATGTTTTACGCTGGAAGCTGGAGTACCAGTAGCGGTTGATAACTTTTTATAATAAGGATGCCACATTGGGGGTATGTATTTCAACCAGTCAAACATATGCTTTCTTTTAATATATTTTACCAGTCTTGGTTCTTCATACAAGTGGTTTTGATAAATATTTGCTAAGTTGAAAGGTCTTCATTGAGACTTTAGTTTCGATAAATTAATTTCATGAAATTCGGCATCTTCATCTATAGTTTCTTTAAAAAAAAAATGAACATTGTCGATTTTTTGAATACCTTAACCATTTTATTTTTAACCAATTTACTTTATGTCCATCAGACGCAATTTTTCTGTTGCAAACGGCATCTTCCAATATTTTCGTAGACAAAAACTCGTTATGTTTCATTTCAACAACGTTGAAGGGATTGGTCCTTTCCGCAGTTTTGACTATTTCTATCTAATCATTTGGACCAAAAATTAAATCTTTCTTTTTGGCACTCAGTTCAATTATACCAAAGTCATCGTCGTTCGGCAGATAACTGTGACCTGATTCTAAAAATTTATGATCTATGTATTCCGCATTCATCATAGGATCTTGCTCCAATTGATATGACAATTGGCCTGATATTTCTTTTTCGATTCCTACCATGAACGATCACACTGCTTTCAGGTTCAGTTACTACATTTTCCAAGTCTGAACCGGCTACAATAATATTGCAAGACATAATATGGAGTACATTATCATAGCGCAAATTTTCCTTATTATAGTTCACCTTTTTGTGATATAATGAACTAACAATAAAAATGTCGAACTTACACTTAGGACTTGTACTACTTTGTTCGGAATACACTGTAAACATTGTTACTTTGGACTTAATCTATTTGACCACTGAATTTCATGTAAAAATTCTCCGTTGTCAAAGAAAATAACGATAAAGAAAACGTGTTCAAGTTTTTGCACCAACTTGCAACTATTGACAGTGCCAGTTCTATTAATGAATATCATTTATTCGTGTCTAACTCGATTTTTGTAAATTTGTGACTTATGGCGTATTCGATTGGTTGCACTCCGTTGCACTGGTGCGCACCAGTGCATAGCAGCGTGTTCTATTGGTTGTTTCGTTGTGTTCTATTACATTTTATTATTGTAGTTTATAAAACATTTTAAACATCATCAAGCCTTAAACACACTTACAAGTGATGTTATGATTATGTTTGATTTCATCGCGTTCTGTTGAATTTGCCCTTTTTTGCACTAAGCTAGTGTGACATATGTCACATTTTGCACTCAACGAGTGCGCACCAGTGCACACTAGTTTTTCCAATCGAATTCGCCATTAGACTGTTTGGCTTCTGAAGCCCCCATATAATGATAATTTAGACACAAGCACGTCATGTGAGACATAGTCAAAAGCCTTAGATAGATCCAAAAAAGCAGCTGAACAGAACCCTCAAATCTCCAAGCCCTCAAATGGGTCGACTATCTAAATGTGAGAAACATTATGGCAGAAGTGGTAGATCTCCCAGCACTAAAGTCAAATTGGTAATCACTAAGCAGGTTATGCATTTCAAAGAACTCCATCAATTGCAGGTATAGAAGCTTTTCGAAAATCTTAGAGGATACCAGTAGGATGCTGATAGGACGATAATTGGCAGGGTTATCAATGGCGCCCTTTTTATAAATGGGCAGTACATCTGGTCAGCGCTCAGTGGTCGGAATTGCGAAAAAGCTGGACAAAAGTCGAAATTTCAAAGTCGTAGTTTTCGTGTTAATACAATAAAATGTCGTACAGAAGGAGCTAGTGCATCGTTCTATGAAAGAACAAAGAACTCGCCCACGTGTATGGACCGCGGTTTACTGAAGTTTACTGAATCTCATTAGCATCTGACACCAATTACTGACCTCTTAAAAACCAGTGGATTGAAAATATGGTCAAATTTTGTATTAGAGATTGAATCGTTATCTGCAATATGGAAGGCATTCCTGGAGATAAGTGTAATATATTTACATAAATATATTACACAAAAATTAGGTTATGGATACATATCCATAACCTAATTTTTCAAAAGTTGCATGTTTGTAGCATATAAACAAAAAACCCCTTGCGATTTTCATCGAATTCAGATTACTGGAATAGTGAATCATCGAAATAGTTGTGATTCCAAGAGATTCTGCACTATTGATTCTTGGAAATCACACACAGGAGTGTCAAGATTATATATCAGAAGAGAAAACTACCGGATATCGCCGGTTTCGAGCTTTGAGTCATTAAATTGTTATTAATTTTTGATATCGCTTTTGATTGGTTTGAATTAGATTCATTTGAAATTAATCCAACTTCATTTTTCGTCGTATCATCTTCAATACTTTGTATTTCGGCGATCGTATCGTCATCTTCGTCGGACTTATCCGAATTATCCGGAAAACCAAATTCGGATAAATCAACCGAACCCGAATGTATAGAAGCGTGAACTATTAAGCTATATACTTGGAACGTCTTCTTCGTATTTTTTAATTTCGGTTGGTCTTAAATCAACTTTTTTTAACAAAATTTTCGATTTGTTCGGATAATTTTCAGTTAGGTTTAAATCGCTTTTTGGTGGAATAAAATCGCTAGTGGTTTTAATTGATGATTTATTTCTTGATTTTATATCAATTGAACGACTTCCAACTTTTTCGGGAATTTAAAAAAAAATTTCGGAAATTTTTGAAAAATTATCTGAAATTTTTTGAATATTTTCGGATTTTTTTGGGATATTTTTGTAAAATTTTGAAGCATTTTCTGGGATTTTTGTAAGATTTTTTGATGTTTTTTATGATTTTCGGGAATTTTTGTAAAATTTTCGGATTTTATTGAACAATTTTCGAAAAATTCAAAATTTTCTGTAAAATTTTCAGGAACTTTTGTTACATCTTCGGGATTTTTAGGAAAAATTTCGGATTTTTTAGAAAAAATTTCGGATTTTTTAGTAAAACTTTCTGATTTTTTAGTAAAATTTTCGGATAATTTTGTTACATTTTCAGGATCTTCTGTAAGATTATCGCAAATTTTTATATTTTCAGAAATTGTTGTAATATTTCTAGAATTTTATGGAAAATTTTCGGATATTTTCAAAGAATTTTCGGATATTTTTGAAAAATTTTCTGATATTTTCGAAAAATTTTCGGATAATTTTATTACATTCTCAGAATTTTTTAAATTTTCACTCTTCCTTTTAACCGGAAATCCTACCTGAAAAATCTTAAATTCCGATCTTACATATGTTTTACACGGCCTCAATATCAGATGTACTCAATATTGCAAACAGATTCAAACAATTAACGCTATATATCGGCCATTTTGTGTCAGCCATTTTTTATTTGAAACTTCCGATTGCGTATTTAGTTTTAGCGACTTGAAAAACATAAAAATCTATTTTTTTATGATCATGCAAACCTTTTTGGATTTTTGTCTGGCATTTTTGGAATTCCGACCACTGTGTAGCGGTTCAATGATTATATTTTCATTTTTTTTAATCATTAAAATATTCATACCGTAGTAGTCATTACTTCTCCTGGTTTTAAAATTACCTATTACATCCCAAAACTGGACTTGAAAGACCTGCCGAAATTTGAACGGTTGATCAAAACAGTTGTTGAGTCAACCGCTCAACAACTGGAATTTGCCTCACATATATTAGGAGTATTCAGCAGTCAAAAGGTTAAATCGGCTTATTTCAAACTAAGGAATCCGAGTTCTTGTACATGCATTTTGGAGACACTTTATATAATAAATTAAAAAAGAAATTGACTTACTGAAAGTATCTATATTGGCTATTTCAATATTTCCACCCACAATACCACCTTTAGCATCCAAACCAGATCCTCCGAGTCCGACAGCAATGTATAAATTTTTATGTCCAGTTGAACCGATACTTAATCGACCCTCACTTCGAAAATCTTTGGTTAACCACCTTTAAAAAAAATATTTTCTAAACTTCTATTTTTAAATCTAGCAAAAAGACTTTTTTAATTAAATTAATTAATTGTTTTTTATTAAAAAAGAATTTTTAACTAATAAAAAATTAAATAAGAAACTTACGAAACATTTCCCATAACATTCCCCATATTCATATGAACATTTAACTTTTTAAAATTAACCGCAAACAGAACCAAAGTCTCCCACGCGGTTAAATTTTGATGTTCGGACGGCGTTGAATTGGTATTCGCCGATTCCGTGCTAACGGTTCGTCCTAATTCTTTATTTTTCTGCCAGAGATTATCGTCAAGGGCTAATTTGAGTTTTTCCTTGTTGTTTAATAACGGGCTTCGATCGGAATGTGATTTCTTCGATTCGGAATTACGGGAGGAATTTAAAGAAGCGCTGAGGATGTCGTCTTCATCGTTTGCCGGAGCGGACATGCTTAAATCTCCCAAGAACATCCTTCGGACTATTGAACGTCTATACCAGGCTTTTGGAAAAGCTAAAATTTCCGTTAAGCGACGCATATCGTATTTAAATGACGCTGAACCAATATCGGTAATGGCTAAAATTTAGAATATAACATAATTTATTTAATAATTTTGATTGTTAATAAACTAACAAGGAGTGTGCAAGGTCTTGGGGTCGTGGATTTAGTTCAAATTTCGTAGAATGGTAGATTTACTTTCCCTGTTGATGAAAATATGTGGTTATAGGAGCCACTATTCAATAATTTTTTAAATATTTGCAATTAAAGATGCAATTAATTCGTTAGGACAAGTCCGGATAATGTCAAAATTAACCGAATTTATACCGATTAAGTCAGGCTTTTTGTGGAAAGGTTATAATGTCAAGTCATATTCCTACATTAATTTTAAAGTCTTGACAGATCAAATGACAATTAACTGACAAATCCAAAGTGCGATGCACACTCAAAAAATGTTTCGATGTTGAAAAATTTTATATCCACCCACGGTATCTTTATATGCAAAAATAGACGCTCTTAGAACTCGAACCCGGCGCCTAATAACGAAAAACACCGATCTATTGCTGCTACGCTAAACCCATTATGTTTAATTCTTTGCTACAGACCTGAATTTAACTAAAAGTTTCTGAATATCCGCTGCTTTGTTTACCGAATGATTTAATAATGAGTTTGTTCCCAATGTTGGGTCTTTTTTAAAGTTGAAAAATCTTCCAAGAAAAGCAGTTTTGTTAATCGACAACGCCCCTACACACGCACAGAATCAGCAGAATGGTGACATTGTTGTTCAGTTTCTACCTGCTAATATCATAAGTCTGATTCAACTCCTAGATCAAGGTGTAATAGAATGCTTCAAAAGGCACTATAGGGCGTTGTTTCTTAGATATCTATTGCAAGAGGCACACGAGTCAAAAAGTATTCCTGAAAACCATTAACATGAAGCATGTTGTTTATTGGTGTGCTGAATCTTCGGAGAAGATAAAATCATCAACCCTACAAAAGTGCTGGAATAAACTTTTTGACGGAATTTTAATAGATGACAATACTGAGAACGATGAGAACCTTGCAAACTTGATTAAGAAATTACAAGGATGTGAAGGAATCGGCGAAGATGAAATGAGTGAATGGGTAAATGATGATGACTCAGAATTAAATTTCAATGACCAAGATATTATTGATTATGGTATTCCCTGAATCGCAAGACAACAACAACACTCTAGACCAGAGGTGGGCAAACAGTCGATCGCTAAGAGATCGGCAGGAGATCACAAAAGTTTTTTAAATACTATAAATAAATACTATAAAAAAGAGGAATTTTTAACAATACTTCCGATGAAAGGAACAACACGAGGTGAAGACATATTTACAAAGTTTGTTATATTTACTGAAAAAACAAAATTGCCTCTACATAAGTTGGTTTCTATATCAACCGATGGAGCATCCTGTATGGTTGGCCGAAAAAATGGATTTTTAGCCCTTTGTCGACAAAACGAACAATTTCCCGATTTTATATCATTCCACTGCATCATTCATAATAACGCTTTATGTGCAAAAGTGTTGGATGTTAACAATGTTATGGATGTTGCAGTAAAAATTGCTAATTCTATAAGAGCACGGACTTTAAGAAGGCGATTGTTCCGTAATCAGTTAGAGGAGAATGATTCGGAATATGAAGATTTAGTGGTTTCTCCCAACGTTAGATGGCTTAGTCGAGGATGTTTTTTGGAACGATTTTTAGAGCTATTGCCCGAAATAGTAGAATTTTTAAATTCGTTAGGAGAAAAACATAGACAGCTGGAAGATCCACTTTGGGTACAAAAGTTGGCGTTTCTAACTGATTTTATGGGTCATTATAGCTTACTAAATTTAGAATTACAAGGAAAAGGAAAAAATATTATTCAATTAGTGAGTTCAATAAATGCTTTTAAAGCAAAATTGAAATTATACATTTTACAATAAAAAAAATAACTTAAAGAATTTTCCACATTTAGAAACACAGATTAAAATTAGTAGTCAATGCAACATTCAACAGTTTTGTTATGAAATAGAAAATATAAATCAAGAATTTGAAAGACGTTTTTCTAATCTCAGTCGCTTTCAAGTTATTTTTGAATTTATTTCATTTCCGTTTGGAGAATATGACATCGAAGATATTTCTTCAAATTTAGCTGATAACTTCCAATTAAATTAAACAGACATAGAATCAGAAGTTTTAACAATAAAATTGGATATCGTCTTAAAAGGAGGCGCACATGAAAATTCATTTTGGAATGTAGTATCCGAAGAAAAATATCCGTTATTAAAATCTGTGGCATTGAGGATATTTGCATTTTTTGGTTCGACATATTTATGCGAAGCAGCATTTTCACAAATGAAATTCATTAAATCAAAATTTAGAAGCAATCTAACTGACAATCACTTGATGTAATAAAATGGAATGTCATGCGTCCACTTCCAAAAAATGAATTATATATATTGATATGAATAAATAATTTAATTACCGTTCAATGAGTTATTTTTTTCCTATTTCTAAAAATGTCGATCGCCATTAACCAGCAAACATTTACGTCGATCATTGAACATTAAACTTTGCCCACCCCTGCTCTAGACAATAAAGACGGTGATGCAGAAGAAAGTACTAGCCATGACACCGCAGATGAAGTATTCAATGCCTCAGAGGTAACAGTTTAAAACATGAGATATAAAATTAAACTCTATAAAAGGTGCATTTATATCAAACCCTTCTGACGTTTTGTTAATGAAACGGTGGCGTGATATATAGAAGACTTTTTCAAAAAAAAAGTAGCTGTACTGTGTATATGTTACCGCTAAAGTGTACAATGCCGGTATTCTATGAAATAACCAGTTATTTTATGAAATACCGACCCACAATAGTTAAAGTATAAAATGGGTTATTTATTTCATACTTTGACTAGTTATTTCATAGAATAACTAGTTATTTCATAAAACAACGAAGTTCTACAAATTAAAGTATGAAATGGCGAAAAAAAAATTACTTCCTCTGTCCGAAAATAGTTGCTACATTTTAGTTTAATGTAAAAATTATCATAAATATATAAGATAAATTAATTTATTAAATATCAGTAGGTAGAACATATAATAATCGAAATGTGCCATGCCCTAACCTCCACTTAGCTACTGCCCACGTTTTGTGATAAGTAATTGTTACCTGTAAAGTTTGAATGGTTTTGAATTTTAACCGCTCTGCATCAAAAATGGTTCGAAATATTTCGGAAACAAATCAAAGAGGTGGAAAAAAATGCGGAGAATTTAGTAATGAGCAAAGAAACCAAATTTTATATGATTTGTTGCAAAATGTGGAGGATAAAATTTGAAAAGAGGCGCGATAAATGCAGCTGCACGTAAGTTTTTTTGCAGTCGTTCAACAATTTCAAAATTGTGGAAACAAATAAACGATTGTTTAAGTAAAAACGCAATAATTAATATTAACTCCCGTGAAAATAATTGTGGCCGAAAAGTTAAAGATTACAGTTAACAAATTGCTAATACATGCTCTATCCCTTTATGTAAAAGAACCACATGAAGATCGTTAGCCAGTTCAAGTAAAATTCCAAAAAAATACGTTGCACAATAGATTTAAAAATGGAAAAGAAATTAAAAGAGTAACCACTTTTATTAAGCCGCTACTTACCGAAGAAAATAAACGGCGCCGAATAGAGTTTTGTTTAAAATTTGTATTGCCGACGGGGTATTTTGAGGATTTACTAAACTAGATTCACATTGACGAAAAATGGTTTTATTTAACCAAAACAAAAAAAGTTTTTATATCACCGCGGAAGAAGAAATGCCGCATAGAACTTGCAAAAGTAAAAGGTTCATTACAAAAGTAATGTTCATGGCGGCAGTTGCACATCCGCGTTAGGATTTTCACAAAAAAAATTTCTTTGACTGTAAAATAGGGATGTGGCCATTTATAAACTCTTTACCAGCCAAAAGAGATAGCAAAAATTGGGCTAAGGGAACACTAGTAACCAAAGCTGTAGAAAGTGTTAACAAAGAGGAAGTAAGAAAAATGATTTTGAAGAAATTGATTCCAGCAATATGGGAGAAATGGTTCAAAAAAACATACAATATTTATTCAACAAGATAATGCAAAACCGCATTTGTATACTGACGATCCAACATTAATCTAAGCTTTCTGTAAAGATGGTTGGGATATTCAACTGATATTTCGACCACAGAATAGCCTCGACTTAAGTGTGTTGGATTTAGGTTTTTTTAATTCATAAATTATTTTGTATTTTCATTTAAAAACTATAAACTGTTGTACATAAAATTCTTCTGTTTTTGATTCGACTTAAAATAAATAAATAAATAAAATGTAGCAACTATTCTCGGACAAAAATTAAATTAAAATGTAGCCACTATTTTCGGACAGAGGAAGTAGTGAATTACATCTTCAATTGCAAATATCTAAACAGCTGTTGAGTAGTGGCCCCTACAACTATATATTTTCATCAACAGGGAAACTAAATCTACCATCCTACAAAATTTGAACTAAATCTATGACCCCAAGACCTTGCACACTCCTTGTAAAATAATTTTCATGTCTTTAAACATACTTGAAAATCGAATAACGTTCCTACTTTGATCGGAAACCGTTTTTCCTTTAATAGGAACCTCCTGTTGGAAATTTAACATCCTCGATCTCGTCAAATGGAACTTTACAAATTCAACATTAATCGATAATGAATCTTTTCGTTCGCTATCCGAAAGAGGCGACCATTGAGCTTCTTTTAAAGCGGATTTTTTACCACCGTACGGATGGAAAATATAGACGGAAAAATCTGAGAGACATCCGGTTACGCTTAATCCCCCAATAGCTGTAGCTGCGGTGTTTGGTGCACCATCTCCAAATTCACTGTAAATATAATTTTAATTAATATACATAATGTTTTTAAATAAAAAATTAAGAATAAATAACCTTTGTAATAATTCATGTTCAGCCCTCTTCGAACTAAAAACAATATCCAAACTAGGAAGTTGTAACATACACTCCACCCTTGAAACCGGTAAACAACTAAACCTAAAAGTGCTCGGTTGCATATGAAAGTAAACGATGACATCAACCGGGAAGCTCGCGTAGACGTAATTTCCGTAATTAGTTCCATCTTGTTCTTGAACGTTCGCCGTAGTATTAAAATTAGTTTTTGGCGGGATCGGTTCTAAACTCTGCTCTAAAAATTCTAATATATGCGGGCTGATTATCGTTTCTTCGGGTACACTTTGAAGCGTCATCCAAGCGAATAATGAAGCTTTTTTAATACCGCGATTACGCTTTAAGGTGTCATGTGGGGGAGTTACGCTCATTTGAAATGGGAAATTATCCAAGCTAGTTTTACTAGATGACGGAGAGCTACCGTAATTTGGATTTGATATTCCATGTAAAGAACTGGATGATTTCATATCACCTTCTTCGATTAAAAACGAATCTTGACGTTTAAAAGCTTTTTCAATACGAATCTCTTCGGATTTTTCAAATGTTAGATTGTTTTCGGGGAATTTATTCGCGTAAAAATCAGGAAAGTTGTGTAAAGTCTCCGATAAGTTGGTTGTGTCTTCTAAAAGATTTTCTTCATTCACCACTTTAGATTGGTAATATAATTTCACATCCATTCCGGGAATATGAAAAATCGTTAAGTCCACCAACGTGTTATGAGGGACATTTCTTAACCTCGCGCTTGACGTTTGACCGGATAATTTTTCTTTATTCTTTCTAGAAGTATCAGGACTTCCGGAAGAAGTTGGAAATTCTAATAAACCCGCCGAACAACTTCTATCTTTACGCATACGTAATTTTATATCATCATCTTTCTCTTTATCCTTTGTATGTAAAACACATTTACCACTATTTATAAAAACTTTAACGTCTAATTCCAAGTCGATATTCGGTTCTTGCGGCTTTTGCAATAAACTCTGTCCGGTTCCCGTTTGATTAAATACATTATTATTAACAACTTGTTCTTTCGGATACGGTTCTTCGTACGAATCGTGAGCGTAATCGTATGGAAGCTTTTTCCTTAAATCTACGTTTTGTCCGTCGATATTTAAGTGTTCCGTCCATTCGAAATTCCCTTCCGGAAGGCTTAAATCCGAACTTGCACTTGGTAAAGACGATTGCCTAAAAACATTATTATTATTACTATTATTATTTAATTTAGTTTAAGTTTGTAAAAAATTTTTGTCATTTCTAACCTAACTTAAAAAAAATCGATTAATTTTAAAAATTCGCTAAAAATTCATTTTTGTAGATTTTGATTTGATTTTTTTTCTAAATGAAACTTAAAACATTCTAGTTTTAATTAAAAATGACCGATTTGTTCTAAATGTTGTCAAAAAAATTAAAAAAAAAATTTTAAGTTTGTAAAAATTTTTTGACAGTTCTAACCTAACTTTAAAAAAAATCGTAAAAAATTGGATTTTTAAGATTTTGGTCTAATTTTTTTTCTAAATGAAACTTAAAACATTCTAGTTTTAATTTAAAAAGATGGTTTTGTTCTAAGTTTTACCAAAAAAATTAAAAAAATTTTCAAAGTTAGTAAACATTTTTTTTAGGTTAAAAATTTTTTACAGTTAAAAAAATCATTTTTAAAAAATTCGTAAAAAATTGGATTTTAAAGATTTTGGCCTAATTTTTTTTCTAAATGAAACTTAAAACATTCTAGTTTTAATTTAAAAAGATGGTTTTGTTCTAAGTTTTACCAAAAAAATTAAAAAAATTTTCAAAGTTAGTAAAAATTTTTTAGGTTAAAAATTTTTTACAGTTAAAAAAATCAAACATTTTTTAAAAATTCGTAAAAAATTGGATTTTAAAGATTTTGGTCTACTTTTTTTTCTAAATGAAACTTAAAGCATTCTAGTTTTAATTAAAGAAGATGGTTTTGTTCTAAGTTTTATCAAAAAAATTAAAAAAATTTTCAAAGTTAGTAAAAATTTCTTTTAGGTTAAAAATTTTTTTAGGTTAAAAATTTTTAACAGTTAAAAAAATCAATCATTTTTTAAAAAATCGTAAAAAATTGGATTTTAAAGATTTTGGTCTAATTTTTTTTCTAAATGAAACTTGAAACATTCTAGTTTTAATTCAAAAAGATGGTTTTGTTCTAAGTTTTACCAAAAAAATTAAAAAAATTTTCAAAATTAGTAAAAAATTTTTTTAGGTTAAAAAATTTTGACAGTTAAAAAAATCATTTTTAAAAAATTCGTAAAAAATTGGATTTTAAAGATTTTGGCCTAATTTTTTTTCTAAATGAAACTTAAAACATTCTAGTTTTAATTTAAAAAGATGGTTTTGTTCTAAGTTTTACCAAAAAAATTAAAAAAATTTTCAAAGTTAGTAAAAATTTTTTAGGTTAAAAATTTTTTACAGTTAAAAAAATCAAACATTTTTTAAAAATTCGTAAAAAATTGGATTTTAAAGATTTTGGTCTACTTTTTTTTCTAAATGAAACTTAAAGCATTCTAGTTTTAATTAAAAAAGATGGTTTTGTTCTAAGTTTTATCAAAAAAATTAAAAAAATTTTCAAAGTTAGTAAAAATTTCTTTTAGGTTAAAAATTTTTTTAGGTTAAAAATTTTTAACAGTTAAAAAAATCAATCATTTTTTAAAAAATCGTAAAAAATTGGATTTTAAAGATTTTGGTCTAATTTTTTTTCTAAATGAAACTTGAAACATTCTAGTTTTAATTCAAAAAGATGGTTTTGTTCTAAGTTTTACCAAAAAAATTAAAAAAATTTTCAAAATTAGTAAAAAATTTTTTTAGGTTAAAAAATTTTGACAGTTAAAAAAATCAATCATTTTTTAAAAAATTCGCCCAAAATCGAATTTTAAAGATTTTGGTCTAATTTTTTTTCTAAATGAAACTTAAAACATTCTAGTTTTAATTAAAAAAGATGGTTTTGTTCTAGGTTTTATCAAAAAAATTTAAAAAATTTTCAAAATTAGTAAAAAAATTTTTTAGGTTAAAAATTTTTTACAGTTAAAAAAATCTATAATTTTTAAAAAAATCGTAAAAAATTGAATTTTAAAGATTTTGGTCTAATTTTTTTTTTAATGAAACTTAAAACATTCTAGTTTTAATTGAAAAAGATCATTTTGTTCTAAATTTTACCAAAAAAATTAAAAAAATTTTCAAAGTTAGTAAAAAATTTTTTTAGGTTAAAAATTTTTGACAGTTAAAAAAATCAATAATTTTTTTAAAAATTCGTAAAAAATTGGATTTTAAAGATTTTGGTCTAATTTTTTTCTAAATGAAACTTAAAACATTCTAGTTTTAATTAAAAAAGATGGTTTTGTTCTAAATTTTACCAAAAAAATTAAAAAAATTTTCAAAGTTAGTAAAAAATTTTTTAGGTTAAAAATTTTTGACAGTTAGAAAAATCAATATTTTTTTAAAAAATCGTAAAAAATTGGATTTTAAAGATTTTGGCCTAATTTTTCTTCTAAATGAAACTTAAAACATTCTAGTTTTAATGAAAAAAGATGGTTTTGTTCTAAATTTTACCAAAAAAATTAAAAAAATTTTCAAAGTTAGTAAAAATTTCTTTTAGGTTAAAAATTTTTTAGGTTAAAAATTTTTAACAGTTAAAAAAATCAATCATTTTTTAAAAAATCGTAAAAAATTGGATTTTAAAGATTTTGGTCTAATTTTGTTTCTAAATGAAACTTAAAACATTCTAGTTTTAATTAAAAAAGATCGTTTTGTTCTAAATTTTACCAAAAAAATTAAAAAAATTTTCAAAGTTAGTAAAAATTTTTTTTAGGTTAAAAATTTTTTTAGGTTAAAAATTTTTGACAGTTAAAAAAATCAATCACTTTTAAAAAATTCGTAAAAAATTGGATTTTAAAGATTTTGGCCTAATTTTTTTCTAAATGAAACTTAAAACATTCTAGTTTTAATTAAAAAGGATCGTTTTGTTCTAAATTTTACCAAAAAAATTTAAAAAATTTTCAAAGTTAGTAAAAAATTTTTTGGGTTAAAAATTTTTAACAGTTAAAAAAATCAATCATTTTAAAAAAATCGTAAAAAATTGGATTTTAAAGATTTTGATTTGATTTTTTTTCTAAATGAAACTTGAAACATTCTAGTTTTAATTTAAAAAGATGGTTTTGTTATAATTTTTACCAAAAAATTTAAAAAAATTCTTAAAGTTGGTGAAAAATTTTTGACAGTTCTAACCCAACTTTACAAAAAAAATCGATCAACTTTAAAAATTCGCCAAAAATCGAATTTTAAAGATTTTGGTCTAATTTTTTTTCTAAGTGAAACTTAAAACATTCTAGTTTTAATTTAAAAAGTTGGTTTTGTTCTAAATTTTACCAAAAAAATTAAAAAAATTTTCAAAGTTAGTAAAAAATTTTTTTAGGTTAAAAATGTTTTTAGGTTAAAAGTTTTTTACAGTTAAAAAAATCAAACATTTTTTAAAAATTCGTCAAAAATCGAATTTTAAAGATTTTGGTCTAATTTTTTTTTAAATGAAACTTAAAATATTCTAGTTTTAATTAAAAAAGATGATTTTGTTCTAAGTTTTACCAAAAAAATTGAAAAAAATTTCAAAGTTAATAAAAAAATTTTTTAGGTTAAAAATTTTTAACAGTTAAAAAAATCAATCATTTTTTAAAAAATTCGCCAAAAATCGAATTTTAAAGATTTTGATTTGATTTTTTTTCTAAATGAAACTTAAAACATTCTAGTTTTGATTAAAATCTAATGAATTAAAAGGCAGATTAAAAAAAAATCTGTAAATGTGTGTAAACATACCGATCGATGTGATGGGTTTCGCCAAAAGTAACCCTCGGTCCGTCCGAGCTTCGAACTCTTAACGAAGCCGAACGAGAAGGTCCCGAACGGGGCGAACTTTCGTAGCTAGCGGAATTTCCGCTTCCGGTGCCGGCGTGATTGTCTTCCGGGCTGATTTTCGTGCGTAAACAAACACAGTACGATTCGAACGGGTGACAAAATGCAACAGAAAATGATTTTTTGTGAACACGCAAATTAAGTTGTGTTAGTTAAAATTAAATAAAATTTATAACTAAACTTTAAAAACTTAAAATATCGCATGTGATTAAATATTAATAACATAAATAATGAGTTTTTAATATAATTTTTTTTTTAAACTGACCTTCCTTGATTTTCCAACATAGGACTTGGAACGATAAAACTTCTCGACCGATAAGTACTCGGTTTAGCTCCTAAAATCTTCCCTTTAATCGATGAACCTCGCATACTTTGCCTCCTTAACTTTTGAATCATATCCCTACGGAAATCCTTAAACACCATAGCTTCTAATTCGTGTAACTTCTTCAATTCAAGCTCAATAGTCCCATGCGATGCCCCCAAAGATCTTAAATCGTTGATTATTTTCGCCTGTTCGTTCATCTCTCGTTCGATTAATTTCGATCTCTTCTTATTATCCAAATTCGGGTCGAAGACGAAAGCCGGAAGTATCGATTCTTGGCTAGCTTTCGTATCCGTTTGATCGTTCTCATCGCTATCGTAATCGACGTGAAGTGGAGTGTCTTCGGCGCCTGTTAATTGAGTGAGAGTGTGACCTAAAGCGGAGAGTTGTTTACCGATGTTCGTGTCTAAATGGATATCGACGCCTTCCATTTGCCATTGAACGTTTAAAAACCATTTTGCGTTTTCTACATAAATAAATTTTCTTATTAATATAAAAATTCTTAATAATATAAAAATTCTTATTAATATAAAAATTCTTACTAATATAAAAATCCTTATTAATATAAAAATTAACGTTTTGAAAAAAAGTAATTTTTTTGAGAAAAAGTAATTAAAAAGTAATAAAAAAATAAACAAACCGTTTTGTTTTCCCGCTATAGTTCGACTACAAACTTCGTATGTACCATCACTAACAACGCATAAATTCGAGGAATTATTCATATCCGGTTTCCAATCGTCTAAAGATGTTTCAAAATCATCTTCGAAACGTAAACATAAATTAGAAAATTTCCCTTTGCTTACTAACGAACCGGAATTACAAGCTAAAAATTACATATTATAATATTACATATTACAATCAACAAGATAATCAATATAAAAGAAAATTAATACAAACCAGAAATACTAGTATCTAAAGTAATAACAACAGCTCCTCTAGTTTCCTCATAAGTATTTCTTCCCCAAGTTTTTAACGGAAGCGGATTTAACGGTAAACAAATCCCCATATCTTCAACGGTAAGTTGTAAAAATAACATACCGACGTGAGGTGCGCCCAATTGACTCGTAATTTGTCCCAATTGAAACTTTTCGTAAACTTGTTGCGTGGCCGTAAGAACTTCTTTATTCAAATTCGCTCGTTTTTCGTTCCAGTAATCGTACGCGTTCTTATAATTCAACCAAACTAAGATTGCTTTATCGACGGCAACCGGTTGGATGTATATCAAAGGTCTTTTTAAAGTTATTAATACGACTTCTTTATCTTCGCCTTCCGTTATTTCATCTTGGAACATGTTCCTCAACCCGACGCGAGTTTTAAAATAAGCGAACTGTTGGAATTCGGTTTCCGCCTCTTCGAATAAAACGTTTCGGATTAGCTGACCCAGCGAGAGGTTAAAATCGACTTGAGCGCGACCAAATAACCGGGATGAGGCGTTTTTACTCGCTCCGGATACGTTTTGAACGCGGTTTGAAAGCTCTAAAACAACCGCGCCCGTTTCTAACCTCACAGCGGAACTTCCGGCCGTTGTTGCCGTTAATTGAATACGTTGGATTTTTATTATTAGCGAGAATAAGATTCGGTTTAATGTGGAAGGTTCTTCGGAATCTTCTAACCATATTGGAACCGGTCTTTCACCACCATAAACTTTTTGAACCACTTCGTTCACTTCCTAAAAATTAAAAAATGAGATTTTATTAAAAATTTAAAATTTTTATAGATTAATAAATTTTAATAAATTAATAGATTTTAATAAATTAATAAATTTTAATAAATTAATAAATTTTAATAAAAGATGTAGGCTGGATTTAGTCAACCGGTCGATATGTATCATCAATACTGATAAAACGCGCTTACTGTTGGTTAGTTGAGAGTTGTGCTTAGTTGATTGACAGATGGAAACAAATTTGTACATTCTAAAGAAAAATTTGATGCCCACCGATAAAGGAAAATTAAGAAACAAAGTTCGACACACTTTAAGAAAAGCTTTTAATCGTGCATTAAGGTCTTTGTATAAATTATGAGACAAGTTCCATAATTTTGGATGCAACCAAACTTCGATTATTAGACGTTTCGTATCAATGCTTATTTTCTTGTTTAAAAGGATTGTAATATAACTCGAAATGAAGGTGCACCATCAAGAGAAAAATGAGAGAGTACTTGGGGCTTACTTTTTCATCCTTCCCTTTATGGTGCAGCTTTATTTCGGGTTATAGTGCATGCACTGATAAATCTGCCAAACGCTAAACGGTGTACAGGGTGTGGCAAAAGTTCCTAAGCCTCCCCGGACCCATATCGTAAATTTTTTGTTTATTGTTCTATTTCGTTGATTTTCTGGGTGTTTGTTCGTTATATTGTTGTTAATCTTTCCTCCAAATTTCACGCTCCTACCTATCTTACTTTCAGAGTTATGGTCTCTGAAGCAGGTGGGACCACAATTCTGACCTTGGACCGTGCTGGAAAGTCTAACCGTGAAATCCGAATTATCACTGGATTTTCCCGATCGATGATCCAGTACACCCTCCGTCGTCATAGGGAGCTTGGTACTGTAGCGCACAAACTCAAGTTATAACGAAATAAAAATTAAGTTCGTTTCAAAAGCCAAAACAACCGTTGATAGGACCGGGCTCCGATTCACTCTGCGGTGAAGGGGGGGGTTCAGATGTTAAATGAAAGGGCGCCACGAACTTAAACCGACACCTACCACGTGTAGGTCGCCACGAAGTCGGTTCGATGTTCTACCGTCCTTGTTCTTCTAACGGCTTTCAATAGTGATGAACGATGGCCGCCAGGGGGGGGGGTTGACTCAAAAATTTCGACGCAATAAATCCAAAATCCAAAAGAAAAAGGAATCCAAAAAGAAAAAGGAGCCTTACGATGTTAATCGGCTCTGCGTGTTGGCTGATAGAAACCAATTAATCCGGAATCAATCCGATAAAGCACAAACAGGTGCCCAAAATCTGTGGAATGGGAAGCTGATCCGCCAAATTGCGATTAGAAGTTCTCCCAAAAACACCAAAGAGAATTCTTCTACTATGCTTTGCCACTCACGCAGTTACTATCGGAGCCAAATATCAACCGCGCTCTTCCAAGGATCAAAAACGAAGAGGACGAAATTACCTAAACTACGATGCAGGAAGGAACTATCCCCACCACTTATGATCGCACTAATCTAAGAAACGAACCAATATCCTGTATTTCGCAACAAAACCAAAAGATCTAAAAAATGACACCTTCCAACAGATGGCCCAAACCAAATAATTTAAATTTAATTAAAGACGAAAAATAAAACCGCTACAGTACGGTCCAGGACCGTCCTCGGAGCGGAAGACCGAAGACTGCAGTAACTCCCACTATGGTAAAGCGCGTCCGGGAGAGGATCAGGTCGAACCACAAGCGGAGTCACAGAAAAATGGCATCCGACCTGAATATCAGCGTTCGTTCCGTCAGCAAGATCACCAAACAGCATCTCAAGGTTCGTAACATAAAAACTGCAGAAGACAAACATGCTCACGGACAAGATGAAGACCACTCGGCCTCAGAGGTGTCATCAACTTCTGAACCAATTTTCTCCGACAGGCCACATGGACGTCCTCTTCACCGACGAGAAGTTGTTCACCGTGGAGCAGTGTTTCAATCGCTAGAATGACCGTATCCTTGCTCAATCGGGATGTCAATGAGAAGGGTCGCTACGTCACCAGAAGCGCACATCCCGCTCAGGTCATGGTCTGGGGTGATATCACCTCTACTGGCAAAACACCCCTGATATTCGTCGATCAGGGCGTTTTCGTTTAGGAATTAATATTATTTCATTGTAGCTATTGCATAAGACAGGTCAATACCTTTATATTGCAATAAATCGAACGCTAGCAAATAGCCAGACGAAACTTGACACCGTGTTCAATTGAGTTCGTTACCCAAAGTTCATATTGGCAAATGCTAATCAATCAGCAATAGTGCTTGCGCTTCTAAAAGAACCAAAAATGGGGACATCGACGTTTAGAGCAATAACCTTTGGAAGCTACATATTCAAGATTGGTGAACAATATAACTTAATAGGGGGGAGAATTAATGTTAGAAGCGGAAGTGACTTTAACCCATCGGCATCATAAGCGCATATATGCGCGCATTTTGCCTGGCCAGTATCACCAAAGCGCGCATATATGCGCTCATCGCATATAAAATTGCATATAAAAAAAATGTTCGGTGATAATGGCAAATTTTTCATTTTTCTGTGTGATGCAAATGGGTTAAGCTGATAGGAAAAAAATGAGTTTAGTTCTTCGCGGATATTAACAGTGTTCGGCTCGCGAGTTCCCTCCCTCCTTGGACACCGGATAGGATTATTTAGACTTGTCCCGGGGGTCAGGGGTAAGTCTGTCCTTTTGCTAGCGAACGGTATCGGCCTGTCTTTAGTTAGGAAACATGCGCGGTTAGTTTTCATTTTTGTTATTTTATTCATTTTTGTATTGTTTCATTTTATTTTATTCATTAAATTCAAGTAAGTATCCAACTCCAGTGGTTTTATTTAAAAATGTTTTTGGCACACTACCTATATAGCTCTGAGAGAGACACATACAATAAGGAAAACGCCTCCATGGGGAACGAATGCAGCAGGGCCTAGGTGTAGCAGATAGAGTTACTTAGGTTCGACTTCCTTATTTTATAAATAATTATTTGCTAACAACCTCTGGATCCTTTCCCCGCCAGGGTTGTTACAAAAGTGAATGCCGCTAACTACCTGGACGACATTCTGAAGAAGGTAGTGCTTCCCTCGAGCCAGACACACTTCAACGGACGCCCCTGGACCTTCCAGCAGGACAGCGCGCCCGCCCACAAGGTCAGAGTGGTTCAGCAGTGATGCCAGGCCAATTTTCCTGCCATGACCACCTCCTCGGAATGGCCACCGTACTCCCCGGATTTGAATCTTGCTTGACTTCTCCCTGTGGTCGGTGCTTGAGCAGAAAGCCTGCGCGAAGGCACACACCGGTTTGGACGCTCTGAAGCGTGACCTTCAGAAGGCGTGGGACGAACTAGACGTCAACTACCAGCCTGCCACGGTGGGTGCTTTCCCTACCAGATTCCGCGCCTGCATCAAAACCAAGGGAGGATATTTCGAACTTTGACGTTAAATTATTATTGTTGACACTTTGAATAAACTATATAACAAATTTGGTATGTTTATCTTTATCTGTACTGTTTTTGGCAGACTATGTACCATGCTTAAGGACTTTTGCCAGACCCTGTAATACAATGTAACAGTCTGTCAGCTAACTGACGTGCACTCATGGTCATTGGAAGTGAACTTCAAAGCTCTGCGCGAGAGTGATAGCTAAAACGGTCTCGGGTTCGGCCTAAAATGAAACCCGGCGCGAGACTAAAGACATAGAGGCATGTAGACGGGGGCGCAACTCGACTCGGTACGGTATTTATGTGGGATGTCCGTCGATGGAGGAGACCGCTTCAGATGAGAAAAGGGAAAGAGGAGCGACGATAGGGAAGGGTCTGGAAGGAGCGAGGCAGTTGACGACGAACTGCAGGGAATGGACGGCGAACCGCGGAAAGTTGACGACGAACTGCAGAGAGTTGAAGACGAACCACAGAGAGTTAAAAACGAACCACAGAGAGTTAAAAACGAACCATAGAGAATTAAAAACGAGTCGCAGAAAGTAGAAGACGAATCGAAAGGAGTTGAAGACGAACTGCAGAAAGTGGAAGACGAGTCGCAGAAAACAGAAGACGAAGCAAAGTTAGTTAAAAACGAACCGCGGAGTAACGAAGGTCGAAATACGCGTTTTCGCGGAGTGAAGCGAGTGAATGTTAGATTTTAGTTGACAAGGCGTGTTTTTGTATTTGATATTTTTATTATTAAACCCTCTCAAAAGAAAACCTCATTGCGATTTATTCAAATTCCACATTTATAAATACGGAGCAGGTACAGCCGACCCAACCCATCTTGGTCTATGAAGGTCACCAAAAACGCGCAGACGAAGAAGTGCGACAGTAAATTGTTGGGGAAAGATGGGTGTATTCGTTAGACAGAGAACGACAAGTATTGAGTGCGGCAAAACTTGACCTGTAGAAAAATATGTACCCTGTGCGCCATATATTGCCTGTTCAACAATGGAGCATTACGGGATTTTAGGAAATGGGTGTATTTGAAAGTACGTCGAATGCTGAACAATGACGTGCAATTAAAAAAGCTCAAATTGGTTCACTTTACTTTCCGCCATCTCGAACTTAAATATCGGGTGTTCATTTAAATTCGTGCTCAAGTGTGCTTTGAAATTTTGTTAAGCGACGATAGAGAGAAAAATGTGTGTCGCATTATTAGTGCACACTAATCAATTAAACTTCAAATTTGACAAACGTCAAATCTGGTCAAACTATACTGAACGGCTTGTATTGGCAATTTATCGATAATATTTTTAATTTGTGACAAAAAACTTGATGATAAGTCATAAGTCTTACGTTTAAGCTGCTTCGAAAGTCGATGAAGTTTGGGAATATTTACTGTATAGTTTCATTCACAACTTGAACATCCCTATGAAATTTTGGACGACCAATTACTGAAAAGATTAGAGTTTAGGTAGGTTTTAGCCAAAAACAAGTTATTAGCCAATTTCCTTTCATTTTCTGTCTTGTTATTTATAACCTATTAAACATTTCAGTGTTATGACATTGCTTCAATTAAGTTTTATTGGAGATACGTCAATAATGCAGGCAAAATCCATAGCTTACTTGAGCACGAATTTAAATGAACACCCGATATTATCTCACGCACTTATACACAAATTTTTGCTTTGATCTGTATACGATCAGTACCCCATTGACTATCCTACGGAAATGAGCTCCCTAAGAACCACCCACCGATTGTCATTGCGCACTTGACCTTGGTAGGCCAAGACGAAATAGGCCAGCTGTAAACGAACATTGACTTGGATGAATTATAGCCTCATGAACGGTTTCATTTTCTTGAAATCCGACCGAACCCGAAACCGTTCTAGTTATCGCTCTCATATAGAGCTTTGAAGTTCATTTCCAGTGTTCATACCCGTCGCTTAGCCCTATGCGCGTAGCTGTTCATCAGTGGAGTAGTGAATAGACTCATACCCATATCTTGATATTGCTACGATAAGGGGAAAGTCCCAAAAAGGGGGTCATTGTATATTGCGGAATTAGCATAAACGCCTAATCGAACGAGTATAAGAAGGATCAAGAATACTTCTTGATTCTTGCTCATCAGCCCACCATCAGCTCATTCGAAGAGGTTGTGGTTACTAGCTCCTCTCATGAGGACAAAAAAACCAACTGCTTTTATTATGTAACTGTTAGTGCAGCTCCAAGGAAAGTAAAGTAAGTAACTAATATCAACATACAACTAATATCAACACAGATCGTCAGTTAAGTACTAAAACCAGCCTTAACGTAAGAAAATAAAACCTACTTTCATAAATACTTTCTGTACAAACACCAGATGATTTAATAAATCCGTCGTTAAGCTATGTTCAAAGACACCAATTTCCGCGTTCGCGCTTAAGTATCCACCTTGCATAAAAACAACCCCTTCCGGACCCTTGTGGACATCTCTTAAAGTCGCCGTGGCGCTTTCGGGGATGTATTCGGCCGAAACGTGAACTGCCGGTAATGCTATGCTCGCTTCGGATGGTAAGTTTGCTTCTGAAACCTAATAAAAATCAAATTTATTAAAGGGAAATTATGGATAATTAAAAATTACTTACTTGCAACTTGGTCGTAAAGCTGAGGGAATGATGCGGTAAATCAATCGTAAATTTCGCTTTACTTCCGGTCGTTCCGGTGCTATTCACCTGATCCATTTTGTACTGGGCTTGTAAAGATGGTAGTAAAGCTGCTGTTATACTTAAACTCTAAAAAAATAATAATTGAAGGGCCGCGGCTAAAAACGATCAAAATCCATTTTTTTTTTTCAAAAATGAGATAATGTCACTATAAAATAGCTTATAGTATCATCCAACAGTTATCCCCTACTGCTAAACAAAATAATATTCTTCGAAAAAAACGTCTTTGAAAATAATAGGTACCGCCGAAAAACGATCAAGGTCCAGGTATTAACAGGCATAAAAGATCAAAGTCTACATTTAAAAAAAAAATAAGTAACTGTCAAATTTGACATTAAATTTAATAAAAATTTACAAAAATTCAGGATGACAGGACAGCACATTTAGCAAATGCTGCAAAATTTTACTTGTTAAAAAAGAAGTACAGGAAAAGGGTACAGAAAAAAGCAAATACAGAATCAATCCCCATGGGTTTTCAAAAGAATCTACCAATTCCTAACATTACAACATCTGATGTCTATTACCGCCGACAGTTAAATTTCATATCTTTCAATATACATATTTTATCAGATTCAAGATCATTTTTTTATACATACGATGAAAGCGTGGCGCGAAAGGGCGCAGATGATGTCTGTTCGATGTTAAATCATTTTTTTTTTAATTATTTAGGCTTTCATATCCGTAATTTAATCATTTTTTGTGATTCTTGTGCTGGAGAAAATAAGAATTATACAGTCATGCGCTTCCTACACTACATAGTTAATACCACAAAAAGTTTTGACAACATAAAAGTGATGTTTCTAATACGTGGCGATTCCTATCTAGAATCCGATAGGAATATGGGCTTGGTAAATACCAAATCATATACGGAAACACCAGATGACTGGAGAGATGTGTTGAGAAGTAGTAGATTAAAGCCGTCACCTTTTAACATAATAAATTGCAAGAATGAAGTTGAATTTCAGGGTTGGACAGAGTTCTTTACACAAACTTACTTATATATCCCGAAAAATCCTATGCAATCACGGCCGATTAGAGTGTTTAAAATAGAGAAGTGTGAACCAAAATGTATTTAACACAAAAACAATTATAGTGGAAAATATTTGAAAACTGTTGTAGTTTCTCTACAACAAAGCAATAATCGACGAAAAAAATCCTGTATTCATAGAAATAAAAAACTTTACAATGGACCAGTGGCTATAAAGGCAGCGAAAATGAAGGATCTTTTTCATCTTACAAAATTTCTGACATTTGATAAATCGAAAATATTTTATAATTCTCTATTATTCGACGCCAAAATAACAAACGATGAGGATGATGAATTCGTTGACGACCCACCTATTGATTAAGTAGATGATTTGAGTGACTTTTGTTAATCTTTTCTTAGAATATAATGCTTTTTATTAAACAATAGTTGTTCGTTTGAAATCACATTTTTCTTTTATTTTTACTGTACTGACTAATTTTTAAGTAATTTTATAGAAATTGTTTAAGAATTTTAGTCATTTAAAGCAATTTTATAAAAAAAATAGACAACTTTTTAACAATTCTAGTGGATTTTATTGAAATTTCGACGATTTTTTAAATAATTTTGAAACAATTTTTAAAAAATTTTAGCTATTTTCAACAATTTTGAATGTTTACTTTTCTTTTAATTAAAATTTAAACCATTTTTAATCTTTTTTCCAAAAATTATGACAATTTTTGAACGATCTTTCTAAAATTTTGAAGTTTTTAAAAAAAATTTTTAATTTTAACGATTTTTATATTTATTTCTATAAATTTCAAACAATTTTATTAAATTTTACATCGTTTTTAACGATTTTTACAAAAATTTTAACAATTTCGGGTGATTTTCTGGAAATTTTTGATAAAGTTTAACAATTTTTCTCGATTTTTGTTTAATTTCATCTAAATTTTTCAAATTTAGATGATTTATTTATTTAGATGATTTAGATTCATCTAAATTACAAAAAAAATTTCAAAGTTGGAAAAAAAATTTTTTAGGTTAAAATTTTCTATTATTAATTGTAAGTCATTAAAAAAAAATCATAACAAATTGAATTTTAAATATTTTGATCTAATTTTTTTTCTAAATGAAACTTAAAACATTCTAATTTTAATTAAAAAAGATCGTTTTATTCCAAGTGTTGTCAAAAAAATTGAGAAAATTTTCGAAGTTGGAAAAAAATTTTTTTAGGTTACAAATTTTCTATTAAGTCATCTTTAAAAAAATCATAAAAAATTGAAATTTAAAGATTTTGATCTGATTTTTTCTTTAAACGAAACTTAAAACATTCTAATTTTAATTAAAAAAGACCGTTTTATTCCAAGTGTTGTCAAAAAAATTAAAAAAATTTTCAAAGTTGGAAAAAAATTTTTTTAGGTTAGAAATTTTCTATGAAGTCATTTTTAAAAAAATCGTAAAAAATTGAATTTTAAAGATTTTGATCTGATTTTTTTTCTAAATAAAACTTAAAATAATCTAGTTTTAATTAAAAAAGATCGTTTTGTTCTAAATCTTATCAAAAAAATGAAAAAAATTTTCAAAGTTGGAAAAAATTTTTTTAGGTTACAAATTTTCTATTAAGTCATTTTTTAAAAAATCATAAAAAATTGAATTTTAAAGATTTTGATCTGATTTTTTTTCTAAAGGAAACTTAAAACATTCTAATTTTAATTAAAAAAGACCGTTTTATTCCAAGTGTTGTCAAAAAAATTAAAAAAATTTTCAAAGTTGGAAAAAAATTTTTTTAGGTTACAAATTTTCTATTAAGTCATTTTTAAAAAAATCATAAAAAATTGAATTTTAAAGATTTTGATCTGATTTTTTCTTTAAACGAAACTTAAAACATTCTAATTTTAATTAAAAAAGACCGTTTTATTCCAAGTGTTGTCAAAAAAATTAAAGAAATTTTCAAAGTTGGAAAAAAATTTTTTTAGGTTACAAATTTTCTATTAAGTCATTTTTTAAAAAATCACAAAAAATTGAATTTTAAAGATTTTGATCTGATTTTTTTTCTAAATGAAACTAAAAACATTCTAATTTTAATTAAAAAAGACCGTTTTATTCCAAGTGTTGTCAAGAAAATTAGAAAAATTTTCAAAGTTGGAAAAAAATTTTTTTAGGTTACAAATTTTCTATTAAGTCATTTTTAAAAAATTCATAAAAAATTGAATTTTAAAGATTTTGATCTGATTTTTTTTTCTAAATGAAACTTAAAAAATTCTAATTTTAATTGAAAAAGACCGTTTTGTTCCAAGTGTTGCCAAAAAAATTTAAAAAATTTTCAAAGTTGGAAAAAAATTTTTTTAGGTTACAAATTTTCTATTAAGTCATTTTTTAAAAAATCATAAAAAATTGAATTTTAAAGATTTTGATTTGATTTTTTTTCTAAATGAAACTTAAAACATTCTAATTTTAATTAAAAAAGACCGTTTTATTCCAAGTGTTGCCAAAAAAATTTTCAAAGTTGGAAAAAAATTTTTTTAGGTTACAAATTTTCTATTAAGTCATTTTTAAAAAATTCATAAAAAATTGAATTTTAAAGATTTTGATTTGATTTTTTTTTCTAAATGAAACCTAAAACATTCTAGTAATAATAATAATCAATTAAAATTTTTCAAATTTAAATACTGTAAAATGTAGATGTTTGGACTTTGATCGTCTTTAGCCGCAGCACTTCAATTAGATAAATAAAAACCACATTTACAACATTGGAGTTTTAATAATTCCTAACAATTCAATATTGAGTAGTTCTTAAGTCTAGAAAATGTATCTTAAATACCCTTAAAATGTATCTTAGTTAGTTTTATTCTTTAAAACAAAATTTAACTCGATTTTTGAAATTTTTCATAGTATTTTCCAACTATTCTTGATTAATCGTGATTCATTAACCGAAAATTTGGAAATCCGAGATTGAAATAGATTCCTTTAATTTTAAATAGATTCCTATACTAAGAGCATTATTAAGTTCTGACTATCGACAAAATAATTAAGAATAATTAAGAAATCTTAAATCTCAAACTATTAATTTATTTAAGATAAATCGATTTGAATTCCAACTCTTATTTAATTTTACATTAAATAAACATTTAATACTAAAACTTATACTTACTTGTAAAATAACAGAAAATTGCATAACCAAAGGTTGCAACAATCCTTTTTCCAACTCTCCCCTGGTTAAATTTTCCGGCGTCTTCGAAACTTTTTTATCCGCGTAATTCGGCGAATAATTCACGCCAACCTCTTCCTCCGTTTGCAACCTAGATAACCTACTACAAGTCCTCGTAACCCTTAATTCTTGTAACGTAGAACTTAATTGTTTACTTCCTCTCGTAACCATTCCGTGTAAAGCGACCGGATGTTGAGGAATATCGATGTTAACCGCTCCGACCGTTAACAATCCCGAATTTTTATCCTTCGATCGTTTGCTGATGCTCGAATACAAAGCTTGAGATTTCCCCACGGTTACTTTAACGACCGTTTGTAGATTAGGAACGACTCCTTCTAACAAGACAATCATAGTACGACCGATTTGACCGGTTAACGAACATTCTAAGCTAGTTGGAGCGGATTTTTTACGACACGTTAAGCTCGAATGTAAGCTGGTTATTTCCGCTTCGAGTTTTAAGCCGGATAACGTTGCTAAAAGTCGCGTTTTGTGTATCCTAGCGACGCCGAAAACGATCAGTTTAGTATGTTCTTTACTCGAACTCGGTTGATGAGTTAAACCTTTAGTTTGATTAGATTGAATTTTAGTTGTGGAAGTTTGAGTATTTGGAGTACTTTGGATATTATTAACGTTAACTTCTTTATCGACGTTTTCAGTTGATTTAACTTCGGTTAAAACATCATACTTTCTATTTCCTTTGTAATGTTCGGAAACGTCGTTATTTAAATTTGTGTTTAAATTCGTCGTTCCGCTAACGGAAAATCGATGTTTAATCGTTTTCGTATCGGGCATGTTCGCATATAAATCTAAAAGATGTAAAATCGTCTTCCAACATCTTCCAACGTTTCTATCGTCGATCGGTGCTCTTTCAAAACCGGATATGGAAGGACTTGATACGGTTACGGGAGTTCCACCTTCGTTTAAATTTACGTAACCTTTAACACTTTTCCCCGTTGATATTAATTTCTGAGCTAAACTTTGAGGTCTCGATCGTACGCTTGGAGAAGGTGAAATAACGGGTTTTTGAGAAATAATCGAGGATTTATCCGAAAGGATGCTTCGTAGTTTTCTGTCTTCATCCGAAATACGAGTGGTTTCGTTCACTTCGATTAATAAATCGGAAGCTGTATAAATTTATTAAATAATTAAAATTTAGTCTCCATAAAAAAATTAATTTCCATAAAAAAAATTTAGTCTCCATAAAAAAATTAATTTCCATAAAAAAAATTTAATTTTCATAAAAAAAATAATTCAAAATTAATTATTAAAAAAAGAAAAACTTACTTGAAGTTGAATTATGTTTAACATCAACGTGATCACTCGCGCTAGTTTTAGGTCTTCGAACTTCAACAGGTTGTTGCTCTCTAAGTTCGTTTTGGGTGTCTTTAACGTTTTGATACATATTACTTATTTGATGTAATAACCGAAGTAAAGGCATGTTGACTCGTTGAGAAATATATCGAACCCCTAAATCACATAATAATTAAATAAAATTAATATTCACAATTAATCCAATTACTTCCTCTGTCCGAAAATAGTTGCTACATTTTAGTTTAATGTAAAAATTATCATAAATATATAAGATAAATTAATTTATTAAATATCAGTAGGTAGAACATCGGTGGTTATAATAGAAAAACTGGGGACACTAAAATTGATTACCAGTAGCTGGGATATCATAACGTTTATTAATTTGAATGTATATGAATCCAAATTATCCGTATTAAAAGATATTTCGGTAAAAATGCACGAATGGTGCTTAAATTCAGCAACATCAGTAACCATCTGTAAGCAGATGAGGGATGTATCAAGCCTGATTGATTTAAGACTACGTCGGGTTGAGTTGGAAGGTGAGCAGATGAGAGATTTGATTGGCCATTCTAGGCCCAAAAGGGGACTTATTGGGGACGATATTGTTGGTAAGGGCGCGAAGGTTTTATTTGGAACATTATCTGTAGATGACGCTGATCATTACGAATCAATGATTAATACCCTTCAGGTTCAGCAAAAGGGCTTGATTGAGATAGTGGCGAAACAAACGTCGATTGTGGACCAAACATTACATAGGGTTAATGATTCGTTAGCCAGTATCGAGAAGAATGAAAAAGTATTATATGAGAATTTTATGAAGTTAAAAAACGTCCTGAAAGGTCAAGAGGACCAAGTCGTGGGTTTACAAACGTTCGATGTTTATTCCGCTACTATAGAGCTAATGTTAACTCAACTACAATTTGAAATCTCCCATCTGGTCGACGTGATCATAGCGGCTAAACAAGGAATTGTTCACCCCTTCCTACTCACCCCGAATACCGTTCGTATTGCGTTAGACAATGTAATTGGTAAAATTCCTCCAGGTGTCATGTTACCCTTCGATTTGCAACATAAGGAAACGCTTCACCACATTTTAGAAATTTCGAAAATTAAAGTTTTGGCTAGAAATAATAAGGTTATTGCGGTCGTTTCGGTTCCATTGGTAGAATCTGAACCCTACACCCTCTATCAGTTTACTCCGGTGCCATTGAAGTTACGCGGTACGAAATTTGTTAAATTTAATCTGCGAAATCCGTATTTTGCGGTAAACGAGGGAATGGGGTTATCTCTCAGCTGTTCGCAAAACGATTTTGAAACATTCATTCAAGAATCGGTTGGCAACTACATTGGGGATGTTCGACAGCCCCGTGGCAGCTCGTCCACATGCGAACTAGATCTACTACACCCGCTAGCGAATGTAACACCCAATTGTAGTAGGGTAGTTCTTGACGTGTCTCAACCGATGTATTTGCCAAATCGGGAAGAAAATATTTGGACCTATGTAATTCCTGAGGGAGAACCCGAGGTGTTAACGATAAGTTGTTCAACCAACGGTTCTCTTTGGGGTACTAAGATACACTTAAATGGCACCGGACTAATCCGCTTAGACGCGGGCTGTGTGGCGAAGAATAAACTAATTATTTTAAGAACGCCTCAGCGTCTTACAAGTTTGGTAAATGGCACAATCTTTTCCAAATTAAATATAACTCTGCCCAAATTAGATGATCTCCATGTGTCGCATATGAATTTACCTTTTGAACACCTAGATAGAGTGCACTTAGTGGAGGGGGAGGAAAAACCATTAGAGGACATCTTGGAAGAGGTTAAGAGTCTGGACAGACTGGATAATCAAACCATTGTGACACAGATTCACAATGGGGTGATATACGCATTATGTACGGTGGTTGTCCTGGCTCTTATCATCTTCCTTGTAATTAAAATATTAAGTTGGAAGCGAAGTGGGGACACTTTGAGGAACGGACCGAAAGAAAACATGTTCGTCCTAGCGGATGGTCGGACATGTCGAATACGATACGCCGAATAAAATTGTACCCTCCGTCTCGCCATACACTGTGTAGTTTTAAGGATAGCTTAGGATTTTAGTTAACGGGGTAAGCAAATTGGCTTCACCAGTTAGGATAGGATTAGGGAATAGGAGGTTTTAGAATAAAAATTTAGTTAGTGGTAAGAAAATATAAACCTTTACTGCCTAGTATTACTTTTGTTGCATGTACGCCGCCAACCGAGGTATCTGAACGCTGCTGGTCTGAGATTTCACTATGAGCTAGCTGGTGGTGCAAATTGGACGGTCAGGGTCTAACAACATCCTTTCAACAACACGACTCCTGTACAACCAAGAAGCAATAGGCCGAAATGGGCATTACGAGTGGGGGGGTCCTAAACCCGTAGAAGTGGCACAATGTACTGGAGCAATCAACATCATCGGCAACGAAGAGCTCAACTTCGAATGCCAAGCGTAAAGAAGAAGGGGGGAAGATGGAAAATTTCACAACTTCCTCCAAATCAACAAACCGTTCGCAAATCCAGGGAGTCAGCCTTATAACACGGACAGCTACCGTCAAAGCTAGTTGGTCTCCTTCAGACAGTAGCAAATAGAATCCCAGTGGCTTCAGGGATGAGGATACTCTCCACTCATTTGCCCCACCAACCGCCGACCCAAGATAATGAAAAATCATCCTCACCAGCAAATCCCAGCGGGCAGCGTCGGACCTTCGATGGGCGTGTAGAAAAATTTGTAATAAAATAGTGTATTTCATGTAAATCGAGGCACTTCCTTCTCGAACATATATGCCGGAGGCATATATGCTAGAGGGGAGGGAAATGCCACGACCAGGTTGATACCCTAAAAGGGGGTCATTGTAAATGCGGAATCAGCACCGAAGCCTAATCGAACAAATGTTAATAAAAAGAGGGGACTTGCCAACAACGCGCGGTTCGAAGAGGTCGAGGTGCTGGCTCCGCTTGGAACGAATAGATTATTGTCCACGTCAACCAACTGGTTTTTGTAACATCCCTCAACCCCCATCTACCAGTGCCAGTGAAAATACTAAACCCAGTAAGCAGCGAGTAGCTCACCGGTACGCGACAATATAATAATCGAAATGTGCCATGCCCTAACCTCCACTTAGCTACTGCCCACGTTTTGTGATAAGTAATTGTTACCTGTAAAATTTGAATGGTTTTGAATTTTAACCGCTCTGCATCAAAAATGGTTCGAAATATTTCGGAAACAAATCAAAGAGATGGAAAAAAATGCGGAGAATTTAGTAATGAGCAAAGAAACCAAATTTTATATGATTTGTTGCAAAATGTGGAGGATAAAATTTGAAAAGAGGCGCGATAAATGCAGCTGCAGGTAAGTTTTTTTGCAGTCGTTCAACAATTTCGAAATTGTGGAAACAAATAAAAGATTGTTTAAGTAAAAACGCAATAATTAATATTAACTCCCGTGAAAATAATTGTGGCCGAAAAGTTAAAGATTACAGTCAACAAATTGCTAATACATGCTCTATCTCTTTATGTAAAAGAACCACATGAAGATCGTTAGCCAGTTTAAGTAAAATTCCAAAAAAATACGTTGCACAATAGATTTAAAAATGGAAAAGAAATTAAAAGAGTAACCACTTTTATTAAGCCGTTACTTACCGAAGAAAATAAACGGCGCCGAATAGAGTTTTATTTAAAATTTGTATTGCCGACGGGGTATTTTGAGGATTTACTAAACTATATTCACATTGACGAAAAATGGTTTTATTTAACCAAAACAAAAAAAGTTTTTATGTCACCGCGGAAGAAGAAATGCCGCATAGAACTCGCAAAAGTAAAAGGTTCATTACAAAAGTAATGTTCATGGCGGCAGTTGCACATCCGCGTTGGGATTTTCACAAAAAAAATTTCTTTGACTGATAAATAGGGATGTGGCCATTTATAAACTCTTTACCAACCAAAAGAGATAGCAAAAATTGGGCTAAGGGAACACTAGTAACCAAAGCTGTAGAAAGTGTCAACAAAGAGGAAGTAAGAAAAATGATTTTGATGAAATTGATTCCAGCAATATGGGAGAAGTGGCCTGTTGGTTCAAAAAAGGAAAATAAATTAAAAGAGTAACCACTTTTATTAAGCCGTTACTTACCGAAGAAAATAAACGGCGCCGAATAGAGTTTTGTTTAAAATTTGTTACGGTTCGAATTTTTCTTTCAGGGATTTAATGTTTCCTTTTGGTTGTGTGTTGGTGTTTGGTTTTGTTTGGGAGTATTTTAGGTTGCCTGGTTTGGTAATTTAGTTTGCTTTATTGTTAGTTTAATCAAGTTTAATTAGGAAAGTACTTTTTTTTACATTTTGTTGGTTAATAGTTTTTCTTTACAGCGACGTTACTCCGAAGATCTCTATTTTCCCTCTTCCTAAAATTTTATTTTCCTTCCCCTCTCGTTCTTTATCTTTAAGAGATGGAGTTGGTGCGCAAGTGTTTTTGTTGGTATAGAGGGTATTTATGCTTCGAATTTTTATTCCGGCTCTCTCTCTTTTCCTGTATGCGAGATCGAAAAGTTCTCATAAGAGTGCGCATAAGAGTGGGTTTATTGTTGAGCCATATTGGATTTTGGTGGAATACCTTTTCCGAATTTTTGGGATTCATCTTTACGACACAGTCCTTTTGGAAAACTTTTTCGTTGACCAGAATTTCGGTTTTGCCCGGATATATCAGTATTTTTCATCTACTCATAATTATTCTGTCTAAACCTCGAAGAACTGAGGCACAGTGGTCCACAAGCGCTCAAAACGTGATCGAAAATCGATTTTTCAAAATTTTTTTTTGCGTTTTTTTTTTATAGATTACATATTCTTCACCTATTAATAGGCTCTTAGGTGAAGGAAATGGAATTCTATATATTTTCCACAACTAACAGTGCGTAAGCAAAAAGTACTAAAACTTCTGTATTTTGAATAACGTAAAAAGGTACAACTTTAGAATAAGAAAAAGGATTGAATAACACTTTTTCAAGACATTGCGCTATTGCTATCTTATAAAGTATAGAAAGGTCGTAATATGTTACCTTTCCAAATTTTAAAATGTTTTTGTGGATATGATTAACAGACACTTCTTTTGATGCTTATTTCAACTTAATGTTAAATGTATTAAAGTAAATATCTCACAGAAGAACTGATGCCACTGGATTTATATTATTGGTAGAGGTATAGCTTAGACAATATGAAAGAAAAATCTTGCGCAAACTTGCGATCTTACAAGATATTGACAGTCAAAGGTAACTCTGCTATTTAATTGTTTTCATATAACCTACTTATGTTTTTACCAATAGAATTGGCATATATTTGGTATAGATTTACATAAGAATAAACAAATTAATATCAAATATGGAATTTTGGATATATGTATGTATTGCGTAACCGGAAGTGGTAGTTTAGTGTACCGAATTTTGTCACGTAAATTATATTTTTGTGGAAGAATTTATTCATAATTGGAATAAGTTCTTTAATAACAAATAAAAATAAGGTGAAATACATAGTGAAAATACATATTGCTTTAAAACGGCCGAAAAATATGTTCATCTTTATGGGTGGTATTATATGCCTACTAGTGTGCACAAAATTTTAATACACGGTTCTATCGTCATTAAAGAATCTCTCGTACCCATTGGACAGTTATTTGATGAAGCACAAGAGGCAAAAAATAAACAAATTCGTAAATTTAGGGAGAGTCACACAAGAAAATGTAGTAGACTACAGACGAACGAAGATTTGTTTAAAAGACTACTTCTTAGCTCTGACCCTTTATAAGTAATTTTCAAAAAGAAAGTCCGGCGAGGAATAAAAATATGGATAGAGACATTAGAAGATTACTTATAATGGACGAGTTTTCAGAAGAAGACGAGGAAGAAGAAGAAGACGGAGAAGAAGGATTGGAGGAAGAAGATGGGTCAGAAGAAGAAGAGCAAGAAACCAACGACTCCTCATATTAAGCATTGTTCCGCTTTTGATTTTTTTTTTCTTTCACTTTTGTATTTTAATAATTTTTACTCATGACTTTTCCAAGCTTTGAGCAGAATTAAGCTATCTAAATAACACAACCCAAACTTGTTGATATTCCCTTAAAATAAGATAGCTGAAATGATCCTACTAGCTCCTAGATATATTTGCTAAATTTTAGATTCTTGTAAATTTCGTTTAATTTTTTGAAAATTCTGCCAAATGTTTTTTTAATACTTTTTTAATATTATTTACTATCGTTATGCAGTTTCACTGTGAAATTTACGAATTCTATTTGCATATAAATTTAAATTGATGTATGATTATGAAACAATTTGGATATGTGTTCAGGTAAACCACCACTTCCGATTATTCAATTCTTTTAAAATTCTATATCTAGTTATTTTTCATCATTTAATACTGGTGTATGAAATTTTGTGTGGTTATCTCAGTTTGATGTCTTAGTTTGTATGAAAAAAATTGACTAAGTGTTCAAGTAAAGTACTACTTCCGGTTGACGGATTTGGATCAAAACTTGACATAATCTTCAGCTTTTGCTCTTATAACTATATGCCAAGTTTCAACAGCCCATCTAATTGTAAACACCAAAAAAATATTTTCGATCAGGTTTTTATTACGTTCAGACCACTGTGTGAGGTAAGTTTCACGTCATGCTTTCTGTCATAAATCATCTCGCACTCATCTTTCATTCCTTCATTTTAAAACCCTCCATCTACTAAATCAAAAGAATCTTTGTTCAAAAAAAATCCTAAACTATTTCCACGTCCTACTTCTACTTTTCTATATCCTTTCTTCTTTTTTTTGCGTCTCTAACTCCATTATTTCATAGGTTTTTAATCAGGGAGCAAAAATTGATAAGTCTAAGAGCAAGTTTCTATCTAAGGAGCGTAATCTTCCTGGGAGTTTTAAGTTTACTCCTGAGACGCCATTCTCTCTCTGGTTGGGAAATATTCCTTTCTGGGTCTACTTCGGGGCCGTCAACCCCATTTCCAGGACCACCGAAAGTTATCCTTATCCTATATTGGAGGAGTATGTACAAGTGAAGGTCACCTTAAGGGTAGTAAACAACCTCGGCACCATCCAGACAGTGTACCAGGTCAGACCGTCTACTTTTTTACTTTTACTTCATATTACTGTCGTGACATTTTGTTCGGTCTTTTGATTTAAAAGAAGACATTAACGCAAATTATTCATTAATTTTTGATTGTATACAAAAAAAAGATTGTTTTACTGTAAATTTCGGCGTAGAATACTTATATGTTATTTTGTAAAATTTCGGCGTTTCTTTTTTGAGCCTTCAAACTTCGAAATTTTGAGCATTTACTAAACTATATTCACATTGACGAAAAATGGTTTTATTTAACCAAAACAAAAAAAGTTTTTATGTCACTGCGGAAGAAAAAATGCCGCATAGAACTTGCAAAAGTAAAAGGTTCATTACAAAAGTAATGTTCATGGCGGCAGTTGCACATCCGGGGTGGGGTTCTTACAAAAAAAATTTCTTTGACTGAAAAATAGGGATGTGGCCATTTATAAACTCTTTACCAGCCAAAAGAGATAGCAAAAATTTTGGGCTAAGGGAACACTAGTAACCAAAACTGTAGAAAGTGTCAATAAAGAGGAAGTAAGAAAAATGATTTTGAAGAAATTGATTCCAGCAATATGGGAGAAATGGCCTGTTGGTTCAAAAAAAACATACAATATTTATTCAACAAGATAATGCAAAACCGCATTTATATACTGACGATCCAACATTAATCCAAGCTTTCTGTAGAGATGGTTGGGATATTCAACTGATATCTCGATCACCGAATAGCCTCGACTTAAGTGTGTTGGATTTAGGTTTTTTTAGTTCATAAATTATTTTGTATTTTCATTTAAAAACTATAAACTATTGTACATAAAATTCTTCTGTTTTTGATTCGACTTAAAATAAATAAATAAATAAAATGTAGCAACTATTCTCGAACAAAAATTAAATTAAAATGTAGCAACTATTTTCGGACAGAGGAAGTAATTTTTTAAAAGACTCAAGTTGTTAACTTACCAACATTAAAGTGTAAAACCGTACTGGTGTGATTTTTTAATTGTCCTCGGCTAATATACACCATATTTTTACTTTTAATCATGTCCGAGACAGCCATATCGGTCATTCGATCCACTTCCAGTTCAATTGAGACTTTTTCGCAGACAAATGCGGGACATTCATCTAAATTATATAAATAAAATTAATTATAAAAGTTAAATTTTAAAAGTTATCAATTAAAATAATAAAAAAATTATACCAACCTGTATTTATCTCCAAAAACATCCTTCCTTTACCCTTTCCCTTTCGTTTCTTATCCGTTTTACCATGTTCGGAAACCACTATATCAATTTTCATCGTTTCCATATTTCCAACTAAAGATAAATTCGATCCGAGTGCGTCTAAAGATGTTACATCATTACCAGATGCTATAAATCGCATAAAAGGTCTTAAACTTGACTTAAACTTAACTTAAAAAATCGTACATCATCAAATTATTTAGATTTAAATATTAAATTAGAGTATAATATAAAAATACTTACGATTTTCAATACTAGTTAATTTTAATTGTTGTGGCATAACTCCCAAGCTCGATAACAACGGTTGGAAAATTAAATTCGCATCGAGTAACTTCCACGAATCGTGTAATTGATGTAAAGGTACTAAAAACGCTTGGTTCTCCTTAACGAGAGTCTCTTCGCCCGATGATTGCGTTTGCAACGTATCAATCTTTGATTCGACGCCGGTTTCGAAATTTTCCACATCTTGCTTCGCCATCCAGCTGTATAAATCTTCCGAACTTTGATTTCTAGTAGGTAATCGATGTAACGGGCTTGAAGGAAGTTCCGGCGATGAATTCGTACATACACTAGGATCTGAACCCAAATTAACAGCCGTGTGATCTTCTCTAAGCGTACCGTAACCTTACAAATAAATAAGATTAAGTTTGGATGAAAGGCAAATTGGAAGGTTAAAAGCGCACACTCACATATGTTAGCGTCGTTAATTTTTTTCTGTAAAAACGGGTTAGAGCCGTTCAGCAAGGGTAAGACGACGCTCGCGCGGCTGCTAGAAGCCCCCGTCGGGGGTTGCGCGCTCATCTTACGACGTTTTTGCGACACTGAGGGACATAAAAGCGAAAGCAAACGTGAAAACAGCTCGGATGTGAAAAGGAAACAGCTCGGATGTGAAAAGGAAACACCAAAGGAGGGGTAAATCGCACGTGTAATTTTTCTATCTGCTTACCGGGTGGACTTGGTGAAGTTAAAAGACTTTCAACGCCGCCGGAAACGACGGCTACTTGAGGCGATAACATCGCGTTTTCCATATAATTTGGAATTCGTGTTGTATTCAATGGTAACGTTGAAGAATCTTTACCTATTTTTAAAATTTGTTAATCAGTGATTTTATTCAAGACACTAATAAAACAAATAAAGGGTATATGAATAACAAAAATTGTTCATTAACTTTCTTTTTGAATAACTAAACGCATCTCGGTAAAAAATCGGATTAAAAAAAGAATTTATTTGTGAAAATTAAAAAAATCAATGAACCCTTTTTATTCATATACCCTTTAAATAACAATATTAAAGCGACTAGTTAAAAGCGAACACTTAAACATTGAAAATAAGATGAAAAGCGAAACATGGATCTAAAATGAAAAACTACTTAGCTCCTTTATCACCCTGAGACATGCAAGAAGTATTTTTCGGTTAAGTTAAATATTACAGTAGAATCACGATTATTTAAAATTCGTATTATCTAGTCTTCAAATTAATGAAATATATAATTAAGAGGGAGATACTCTGTTAAGTGGATTTATTTTAATCCCGAGTTACTATTAAATCGCTCCACTGATCTTTGGAGAGGTTGTAAAACCGTCGGTTCTGCAAGCACTTGAACTTATTTAGTTGTGTATCATCCTTGTGACACGTCTATAAGAAATTCTGAGATTGTTAGGACACAGTTAAGAGCTGCCATGTTTCTAGTTCTTTGTAGGTCTCAATATTGTAACGGTTTTGTTTTTCGTCTAATTAAATTTGAAATTATTTGATTTGGGGCCATCTGTTGGAATCGGTCATTTTTAGATCTTTTGGTTTTATTTCGCAATACAGAATACTAGTTGGTTTCTCAGATTAGTGCGATCGGAAATAGTGGTGGGGATTTAGTTCTTTCGAGTGTCGCAATTGAGGTAATTTCGCCCTCTTCGTTGTTGTGTCTCGGAAGAGGATATACGTTCTTGGCTGCGAAAAAACTGCGTGGGTGTCGAAGAGTCTAGAAGCGTCTCCGTTGGTGTTTGGGAGAGCTTCTAAAAACGCAATTTGGCGGATTATCTTCACACACCACAAATTTAGTGCTGTATTTGCGAGTTATCGGATTTTCCGGATTAAAAAGGGTTTTTTTACGCCAGCCAACACTTCAAGCCGATTAAGATCGTAAGGTATGTTTTTTTTACGCTTTGAGAGAACTAGAACCTTTTCGTTGGGATCATTTTGTAATTCGTGTTTTCCCTAGGCTTTTTATCTTTGGATTTCCTTTTTATTTTTATTTTTGGACCTATTTTTGGTAATTACGTCGAAATTTTGGATTGAAAATTTACTGCGTCGCAATTTTGAGTGGATCCCCTGGCGACCATCTTTCTCTCTTCATTACATTGAACGCCGTTAGAGAGACAGGGACGGAAGTACACTTAACCGACGCCAGAGCGACGCGCTTGATCGAGAGAGACAAAGAGAGACGTCCAGATCTGCGAAACCAGACAGAGACACCACCAACAGATAAGCCAACGCTTTATATTTTTCTTTTATTATTTTTTTTTTATTTTGTTTGTTATTACGGATCTTCAATCCGAATAATATTTTAACTTGTGTTATTCTGAATTCATTGAATATCATTTTACGAAACTGTTTTGTGTACCTAATCGCTCAGAGAATTTTTATCCCGATTTAAAATTAGACGCTAATTTGAAAGTGTGAAACATATATATATTTGACAACAGCTGTTATCATTTATTTTTTTTTGTGTTCGCGATAACATTTAAATTTCAGGTTATTTGTTTATAATTCTTTAGAGCTACTGCAGCGATAGGGGTTTATTACCGTTTGTAAATTTTTATATGAACATTCCTTTTGAACATTCTTATTTTTCATCTTTATTATTACATTGTTTCTTTTCAATACAAGTGAATTTTGGTTTTCAAAATTGTCTTTTATTTTGTTGTTGTCCTTCGATCGTGGATTCGGACTTGCCTGATCCTAGGATAAGTGAAGGTTGGTAGGTATCGGTTTAAGTTCGTGGCGCCCTTTTATTTAACATCTGAACCCCCCCTTCTCCGCAGAGTGAATCGGAGCCCGGTCCTATCAACAGTTGTCTTTGGCTTTTGAAACGAACTTAATTTTTATTTCGTTATAACTAGAGTTTGTGCGCTACAATATGATGTACAATAAGTTGATTCTGAGCTTCACGATGGAATGAAGGATGCGAGAGTGAAGTTCCTTCCCGTTACTTTACCGAGTAGACCTGAGTGAAGTACGTTAAAAGAGAGAACCGGAATATTTTCCGGCCCTCCTTAATGCAAAGACCATTATTCGAGTTTAACAACAGAGACGAAAAGGGTTGGACTAAAGTGTAATAATTCAGAATATTCGGCTGATTCAGATTATTACGGGTTGAAATTTAAAGATCTTTTTTTTAATTAAAATTTAGTTTTGTATTTTGTGTTTTCACTTCAAGTCAGGTAGAAAGGACTTTGTCCCTGCAAAAAAAGTAATAAATTCAAGCAATAAGAATGTCATTTTTAACCCGTTAAGCGGCTCGATGGATTGAAATTACATGTAATCATGACGAATATATACGTCATAGCCGCTTAAGGGGTTAAAAGTGCCTTTTGGCAGGTAGAAGAGTCCAAAGCACGAAGAAATTGAATGGATCAAACAAGAAATTATAGTTGAAGAGGACAAACTTTTTAAGAACGACGAAATAAAATCTATAATATCAAAATTAAATAATAAAAAAAGCTCCAGGCCCAGACGGTATTACAACAGAAATATTAAAAATTTTAGTAGAAAAATACTGCGAAGATTTTAAAAATGTTTTTAATAAGTGCCTAAAAGAAGGAATTTTCCCCGACATTTGGAAAAAATCTAAATTAGTACTAATTGAAAAACCAAAAAAAAGTAACGAAAAATCATATAGGCCCATTTGTCTAATCGATGCAACTGGTAAGGTATTAGAAGGACTAATCAAAAAAAAGACTAGAAGAAGAAGTAATAGATAAGAAACTAATCGAAAGAAACCAATTTGGTTTTCAGAAAGGTAAGTCAACTCTAGACGCAGTTTCTAACGTTCAAATCATTGTAGATCAATTAAAAGAAAAAAGCTATAGGAACAGGGAATTATGCGCGTTGGTGCTACTTGGTATTAAGAACGCATTTAATTCTGCTCCATGGAAAGGAATTATAAAAACTTTAGAAGAGGGTAAGATTAGTGACTATTTGATGAACATAATAAAGTCCTATTTCTCAAACAGAAGCGTGATATCTGAAAACGAGGAAATCTACAAGGTAACTTGCGGAGTTCCTCAAGGCTCTCTTTTAGGACCTCTCTTTTGGATTATTTTTTATAATAAAATTCTAAAAATTAATCTAGAGCCAAATATTGATTTTATTGCTTACGCGGACGATCTTGCGCTCGTAATTACACACAAAGATAGCAGTCTTCTACGAGAAAAGGCTAATTATGCGATTCAAAGGGTCACAGAAGAACTTGATAGAATGGGACTTCAAGTAGCACCAGAAAAAACAGAAATCGTATTACTACAAGGAAGAAGAAAACTAAAAGAAATACAATTAAAAATAAACGAAAATTAGATAAGGAGTGTCAAGAAGGCAAAATATCTCGGGGTCTACTTAGACAAAGATATGAAAATGACGGAACATATAAAGGAAATTTGCAAGAAAGCAAACGTCATGATAAATAACTTATCGAAAATTATGCCAAACATCAGAGGACCCAAAGAAAAGAAAAGGAAACTCCTTGCTTCTACTGTTCTTTCGGTCATTTTGTATGCCGCTCCGGCATGGAGTAGAGCTCTAAATTATAAATACTGTTTAAATATGCTTTCCTCAATTAATAGAAGATTAGGAATCAGGATATCTTCTGGATATAGAACGGTTTCTACGGTGGGTATTGAAGTGGTCGCTCATCTACCACCCATTTAATTAATTGAGGAAAAATATAACCTATACAGTAGAGGTAAGGAACATAAAAAACTATATAGAGAAGAATTATTGGAAAAATGGAACAGAAGATGGAATCACGGAATTAAATGGACCAACGTATTAATCAAAGATTTAAAAAAAATGGTTTGAAAGAACATGGGGCGAATTAAATTACTACCTAACACAATTTTTGACGGGTCATGGAATTTTTTGTAGTTATTTGTTCAAAATAAAAAAGAAGGAGAATGAATTTTGTTGGTTTTGTGAAGAAATAGATAATCCAGAACATACGTTTTTTATATGTAATAATTTTGCCGAGGAAAGAAATATTTGTCGTAATAAAATCGGAAAAAATATCGAAAAAGAAAACATAATAGATATAATGCTAGAAAAACAAGAGCACTGGAGAGCCGTAGATGAAATGGTAACAAACATTATGAAAAAAAAGGAAAAGCATGAAAGAGAACTAGAAAATAGAAGAAGAAATGTACAGTAGACCCCGAAAATTACATTTATATACCTCTGAAGTTATACCTTGATGGGTGGTTCCGGAGGCGGAGGGGAAAGGGTTTTAGTTGGTCGATGTATTCAAGATGAGTACATCAACCCAACACAGGATGGTCATCGATACGAATCACTTAGATAGTGATTCGGACCACTCGTCTGTCAACAGATTTCCTAAACCCCTCCATAAAAAAAAAAAAGGTAGAAGAGTTTAACTAAGGGTTGTTTTTAGAAATTTGAAAGGAATTGGAATTGGAAATTTGGAAGATTGGGTGCTCAGATCGCTCTCTCTTCCCGGGGTTTTCTTCGAGTCAAGAAGATTTTTCTTCTTCGCGAAACTGTGTTGGATATGCTTTGGGAAGCTATTCAACACATCGACGGTTTTCCGCGGGTTCAGATTCGCGTCCGAGTTTGAGTGTTCCTCGGCGGTTATGTCCGCATGATAGACTTGCACGTGCTCCCATCCGGGGTTTATCTCCGTTATGGTAATTTCGCCATCTTCGCGAGCGCAAACTGAGGGCATAACCGCAAACCAACGGGTTTTGTGGTTGAGGAAAAGAGGGTGAGTTTTCTGAGCCTGGGTAATTAATTACTAGTATGTAGTCAAATCTCTCCGGTTAATAATTATTTAAGTTAGGAATTCGTATAGCTCTTGATTAATTAGATTAATAAAGTTTTGCAATTTTCTCAATAAACTTTTAAAGTTAGGTTGTGTTTTATTTAATAAAGTTTAATTTTCCCTTCTCTGAATCTAATTTAATTAAAGTTCTTGATAATAAAAATAAAGTAGTTTTTTTTATATCACTTTCTACCCTGCAACACTTTTGCATTTCGAATCAGGAGCCTTGGCGCAAGAATCCACGGATTTTCCGGAAAGTTTTCGCGGGGTAAAACCTTGCCCTGGTGGCGGGTACGTTATCCCGTTCATTTTTAATAATGACGGTACAGCATGAGGTTTAATTACTTAATTAAATGAGCCCCAAGCATTACAAAAGTCCTAGCGAAAGAGTTAAAGTTGCGAGGTACAGTGGGCCTCTTTTTTTACCTGCAAGACCTTTACATTAAGAAGGTTCGGATAATACTCCTGTTCTCCCTTCGACTGTACTCTAGTCTTCAGTATGAGGCTCAATATCAACTTAAAGTACACTTAATCAACATTTACACTTAATCTTAAAGTACTTAATAAAAGGTGTTATTTATTAAGTAAATAACACCTTTATAATTTGGGGCTTGTCGCTATTTCTCTCTGGCTTGCTTAAGAGCAAGACGGCTATTAAACACATCCTTTATAATTACCACAATCTTCAACGACCTCAAATTGAGGGATTTGACGATAAGTCAATCATGGATGGAATCAAAGGCACACCTGTAAGCTGCATCTTAATCCTTAATAAAATCCGAAGCTGGTTAACGTAAATAAAGAGAGTAATAAAAAGATTGTACAAATAAGAAAGTTTGTATAATAAGATCTACATTTGAACTCGCTAAACAGTTAAAACGAAGGAAACTTGTAAATAAGAAAATATTATGTAGTTATTCCAACACCAATAAATCTCCTGACATTCCAAATATAAGAATAATAACACCCTCACTCACAATACAAGAAAAAAAACTTAATAAAAACCAATTTTTTACGCTTACTTAAATGAATCGGAATTCTACTGTAGTATAATAAGTTTACGGGTTAGAGTTTCGAGTTAATAAACGTACCGATATTCTTGTGCGGCTTTAAAATGATCCCCGAATGCAGTAGCTGGGCGTGCTCGTCCGTAATATCGGCATCCTCGTTAGCACTTTGCTCGCCGTCGGTTAAACACACGTCCTAATGGAAAAATTACATTGACAAAAAAAAAACATATAGAAAGTTACGTTAGTCACAGGGTTGGTCGACGTTTAAAATTCGCTTTAAACATCAATTTATTTTTTTATTAATTAAGGAGCAGAGCATCGTTTAAAATTTAAAAGTGAGAACACACTGATAATAAAATTTGACGCATTAATAAAACATGATTAATAAAACATGACGCATAAGAAACATAGAATAAAAGCGTAATGAATGCATCGAATCAAAAGATAAAATAAATAATTTAGAGATAATAGGGACATAAAATAAGCTAATAAGAGAGATATAAAATAAGCTACTACTGCATTAGATATTTTTTTAAATCCCTTTTCCCCATATTTTTAACTAATTTAGTTCTTACTGGATACAGAAGATCTTCTCTCCTTATGAATAAATCCAAAATTAAATTCCAAAATTATATATATATATAAAAAAAATAAAAATAAATTCAATACGAAATAAAAAATAAATAAATAAAAATATACAGTTATCTTACCTCTTGTTGTATTTCCGGAATCGCTATCGTTACATTTAACGGTTTCAATCTCGTTTTTACGTTTTGTTGTGGCAATAATGGAGTGTATAAGTTTGGTTTCCACTGTCTACTAAGAACGATAACTCCCTAAAATTGATGATTAATTGAAATTATGATTGATTTTTAGTAAGGTTTTCAATGTTTTCAAATATTTTTCTTACCTGTCGTAAAATAAATAACTGTGGTAAATCCGATTCACGTAAATTAGCTTCGATCGTTTGTGGTTCGGCTTCTAAATAATACTTTTGTAAAATCGTACATAACTGACAGCTCGGATCGTCTTGTAACGTTTTAGAAAGAGGTGTTAACTTTCCATAACGACTCTAAGAAATAATAATAATAATAAATTAAATCCAATATACGAAGGTTAGGCTATTAGACATGGTAACCGTTTTTGTTTGAAAAAAAATTATGCCAGGCTACAAAATTACGGTTAACCTGTATGTTAGAAAACCATGTTGGGTTTCTGTAGGTGTATTTAATAGCTCAGAGAGGAAAATCAAAGAAATCTGACTACCGTCATGTGAAATGAATGAACAATCTTTCGCAAATCGTTCATCAAAATCCGATGATGCGTTTTTTGATTTCGACTTTCATCTTTTGTGGACTTAACTTTCCTTGTGTAGTTTAAATAGCGTCCAATGTCTGTCTCCTTCTAGCAGATGCTTTATTACTGCTTATGCCACATCAGTTGATAGACTCTCAATCCAACCCAGATTACTATATTTTAATTATTGTAAAATTTGCCTAAACCTTTAACATTCTCGAAACATCTCATGCATCGAGATATTTTTTTGGCAAATATACAAAGTTACAACATTCTTAAAAATTAATTTAAAATATGTACAGTGAACGCTCTGTATAAGCAACCTCTCTATAAGCAACATTCTTTATAAGCAACCTCTATACAAGCAACTTTTTTTAGTTCAACTGTTCTGTATAAGCAACTTATTTTTTTAAGCTAAATATGTAACTTAGGTTTGGACCAATTAAAAGTAAAATCAGCTATTCACAACAACATAATCTCAACTTGTAAAAAATTCTGTTATTGGAATATGTTTGAGTTTTGTGCTGCCAGTATTGAAGTGAATTTCTGGTAAATAGAAAAGTTACTTAAATTCTGTTAGTTTCTGTTAATTAATAAATTAATTAATTAATATTTTTGTTCTTTAAAGTCAACCATAAAATATGAATCTAAAGAAAAAAAGACGTTCAATTTCGTTAAAAGATAAGCTACCCATTTTAAAGAACATTGAAAATGGTAAGAAAACAAAGGACATTTCTAATCTATTATATATTAAAGCTATAAAACAACTAGGGCCCTCTTTTTTAAAGAGGAATTATTAAAAAGTAAGTACATTACACTAGTCTATTATATCTATTTCTATTTTCTATTATATATTAAAGCTATAAAACAACTAGGGCCCTCTTTTTTAAAGAGGAACTAACGCGCGAAGCGCGATTGGTCGCCGGCTGCAGGCCGGCCTTCCCATTGGTCGCCGGCCGCCGCCGGCGGCGCATCGGGCGGGAGCTCCGCCGCACGACGATCGTATTTTCAAGGATTCTTATTAAAAAGTAAGTACATTACACTAGTCTATCCAACTACTATATATTAAAGGAATAAAGACCCAGCGCCCCCTATATCGATGGAACTAACGAAACAGGAAACTGCCGAGCGGCGGCGAAGCCGCCGCGCGGTCCCGAAGGGACCGCGGGCGGCGCCGGAGGCGCGGGCGGTCCCGAAGGGCCCGCAGGCGGCGCCGGAGGCGCCCCAGCCGAAACAAATTCGCGTAAAATCGAAATAAAATTAACCCAAAATTAAACGACCGTTTTCGACGGAGGCGTCCTCTAAGAACGGTGCTGCTAGTCCAACTACTATATATTAAAGGAATAGAGACCCAGCGCCCCCTATATCGATGGAACTAACGAAACAGAAAACTGCCAAGCGGCGGCGAAGCCGCCGCGCGGTCCCGAAGGGACCGCGGGCGGCGCCGGAGGCGCGGGCGGTCCCGAAGGGCCCGCAGGCGGCGCCGGAGGCGTCCCGGCCGAAACAAATTCGCGTAAAATCGAAATAAAATTAACCCAAAATTAAACGACCGTTTTCGACGGAGGCGTCCTCTAAGAACGGTGCTGCTAGTAATATATTAAAGCTATAAGACAACTAGGGCCCTCTTTTTTAAAGAGGAACTAACGCGCGAAGCGCGATTGGTCGCCGGCCGCAGGCCGGCCTTCTCATTGGTCGCCGGCTTTCGGCTTATAAGGCCATCTTCTGAGGCAAAATTCTAAGTCAGTTGTTCAAATTGTAAAAGTCAATCAACATTTTAGTAAGACACTTTAAAATAAACAATACGAAAACTGATATAATGTTTAGGTTACAGTTATAGTACGACGAAAACGTGAACGTTAACGTTTTTATTCAACGAATGTAACAACAGAAAACCTCTCCAGGCATGATATGCTAGCGTGGGTCAACGATTGCCTCCAGAGTAGCTTTGGAAAAATTGAGGAGCTATGTGCGGGAGCCGCTTATTGTCAATTTATGGATATGCTCTTTCCCGGATCTGTACCATTAAAAAGGGTCAAGTTTAAGACCAATCTCGAGCATGAGTACATACAAAACTTTAAGGTGCTTCAAGCTGGGTTTAAAAAAAAATGGGTGTCGATAAGATCGTGCCGATCGACAGGCTGGTAAAGGGCCGTTTCCAAGACAATTTCGAGTTCCTGCAATGGTTTAAGAAGTTTTTCGATGCGAACTACAAGGGGACGGAGTATGACGCTTTGGGCATGCGTAACGGCGAGCCGATGGGTAACGGAGGCGGCTCGGCCCCAAAATCGAGCGGAATCGCTACTAGAAAAAACGTTACGCCGTCCGCTCCGACCAAAATTTCGCCGGCCGCGAAGCCCCTCGCAAAAGCTATGCCTAGAGTAAATCCTGTACGTCCAGTGGCGAAACAAACGGCTTCGGTGAACAGTCGCGGAGATTCTGGGAAAATAGAAGAGCTCACAAATCAGATTTTAGAATTAAAAGTGAGCGTCGAAGGTTTAGAAAAAGAACGCGATTTTTACTTTGGGAAGTTACGAGATATCGAGGTCGTGTGTCAGGAATCCGAAGAGGGAAATCCCCTGATTCAAAAGATTTTGGAAGTCTTATACGCGACCGAAGATGGTTTCGCACCTCCCGATGAATTAGAAGGCGGTCCGGATGAACAGGACGAGTACTAAAGAGCCTAAAAAACCCTCCCCGTTTAACACCACCCTATTTTCTATACTATTAAATTCGGACGTTGGCGCACTCACGTCTTAAATTTAAAACAAAAAGCGGAAAAAAGTTATTTACGTGCGAGGATATTTGTTTTGTCGTTAAATATTATCGCAACCGGTAGACTTTTCATTTTTATTTACACTCTTATTAAATTTTATTGTAACCGTTGCCTACATACACGAAGTTATGGCATATATTCTATTATACATTTGAAAAAGAAAAAAAAAAAGAAAATAATATAAATTAAAAAAAAAAAAACTGAAGAGATTAAATAGTACGTTTCGAAGATTGTGTTGTTTTGCGTGTGTAAAAATTGTTACGTTTTGAAAAAGAGAATAAGAAACGAAAATAAACGCGATTTCGACTATGATAATCATTGCTATTTTCTCTTTCTTTTTTTCCGATTTTTGCGGTCAGTAGAGAAACGCGCACTCACTCGTCGCTCTATAGTTACGTTTTACTACTGTTTTTTGTGTTATCTACTACATTGTGTTGGCAAATTTGAAATAAAAATAAATCATTTACAGTTAAAAAAAAAAAAAAAAAAAAAAAAAAAAAAAAAAAAAAAAAAAAAAAAAACATTAACGTTCACGTTTTCGTCGTACTATAACTGTAACCTAAACATTATATCAGTTTTCGTATTGTTTATTTTAAAGTGTCTTACTAAAATGTTGATTGACTTTTACAATTTGAACAACTGACTTAGAATTTTGCCTCAGAAGATGGCCTTATAAGCCGAAACTAGTCAGGCATAATAAATAAATCTCATAACCAGCATGGTACAAAAAATTTGTCTTTTATTTATTGATTAAAACTAGAATGTTTTAAGTTTCATTTAGAAAAAAAATCAAATCAAAATCTTTAAAAATCAATTTTTAATGAATTTTTAAAGTTAACTTTTTTAAATTAGAAAAGTGTCAAAAATCTTTACCATCTTTGAAAATTTTTTTAATTTTTTTGACAACACTTGGAACAAAATGGTCTTTTTTATGTAAAACTAGAATGTTTTAAGTTTCATTTAGAAAAGAAATCAAATCAAAATCTTTAAAAATGAATTTTTGATGAATTTTTAAAATTGATCGATTTTTTTAAGTTAGGTTAACCCTCTGACCGGGCATTCTTCGATTTCCGCGTGCAGAATCTACTAGTCCAATATGAAAGGACATTCCCTCTAAAAACTTCCACCAATTCATTCATCTTATATCTATATTCTATCCGTCTATATCTGTCCAATTTGACTTTCCTCTCTATGCTATTAAAAACACAAAAAGTTGTTGTTACATGCCTTATTCAAAACGTAATTTTATACCTTGACATCATTAACATAAACAAAAAAACTCACCATGACTTAACCCCCAACCTTAATAAAAAAATAATCGTTAATTTTATAAATCTCCTTTTTAATTACCTTAACCGGTAAATGACCACCATAAGCATCTAAAGCTTCCGTCATTAAACACGCAACAATAGCCGTCGATCTTCTATACATACTCCTAACCATATGAACGACTCTAATCGCCAATCTATTACTTGGATTCATCCATGCGTTAATAGCCGGAGAAGCTGTACTTAATAAATTCCAATCTAATCGTGTATAATCGATTTTACGCGTAATCGGGGTTCTAGGAGGAGCGGCAAAATTAAACCAAACCGTTTTTAATTCAATCACGCACGAAATTACATTCCCACAATCTTTTTTAACTTCCCTAACTTCATCAGTTTGTTTATTACCCAAAACGTTATCGGTTTGAGTGGTACGATCGTTTATGTTTGATTTAGGTCTTGATTGTTCAATTTTCGGTTCGTTTTTCGATTTATTTTCCCATTTATTTTCCGATTTATTTTCCCATTTATTTTCCGATTTATTTTCCCATTTATTTTCCGATTTATTTTCCGATTTGTTTTCAAATTTAGTTTCCGCCCCTTTTACATCTTTTTTATCCGGTTCATTTTCCGATTTGTCTTCGTTAAATTCCTGTTCGAGTTGTTCTTGTTGAAACTTTTTAACGACTTTTAAAGAAACCCCTTCCAATCCACACTCGAACATTATAAAACCGAGCTTTTCCTCGTTCGCGATATCATCTAAATTTTGGGAAATTTCCTGCGCGTTTTCATTTCTTAAATAATAATCCAAAAATTTATTTTCATTCTTCATTTTAACCGCGGTGAATAAAACTTTCGAACTGTAAGTTGGTATCGCGGTTATAACCGCATCGTCTAAAACCGAACATTCGTTTTTTAACCTTCTTAATTGAGCGTGAACCTTCCCCACGCCTAAACTAACGACAAGTTGCTTTTGTTGTTGCTCGCAACTTTCGATAAAAACCGGCTCTCCGCGAATTATATCCGGATTCGTATTCGAATGTAAACTTAAAAAGTGTTTTTTGCCCTTTTTACTTCCCGATTGAACGACCGGGCGGTAAAACTTTTGTAAGACTTCTTTGATTTGATCGTCGGAATGAAATTTAGCGGTGATGTTATCCAAACAAACGGAAAAAAGAGAAACGCAGGTTAAATCTCGCATATTATCCAAAGCGCTAAATGAAATTATCTCTTCGACGATCGAAACTTGAAGCATCGTTACGTTTATTTTCGGAATGATAATCGACGCTTGTAATTGAGATTTTAACGTTTCTTCGTAATAACCATCGGAATTATTTTGAGTTAAAGCCGAAATATTTTTTGTTGTTTTTAAAACATTTGTTGAGACAACTTGTCCAACGCATGAAGTATGAAGGTGGTTTATTACGGTCATCGGATGTAAATTCGCTACGGTTGGGATTAAAGAATCGATGAATCTTTGAAAAGATTCTAATAATAAAGGTGTTATTAAAATATCCAAATCGCCTTTTAATTTTATAATTAGTGACGTTCTAGTTCCATTAAAATTACTTGAACTTAATAACTCTTCATCATCATTAACTAAGTCGTAATCACCTTGACCATCTTCATAGTTATATACAAAATTTTTCGTTGGGGTTTTACTCGAAGAAACTTCCGATCTTGAAACCATCTTCATCGAAGTTACACCTTCATTAATAACTTCCATAATCGGTACAAATCTCCCACCGATATAAACTAATTTATCGTCGTCGTTTTTTTGAAATAACGGTACGGAAAAATTATCTCCTTGTAAAATATTAGTATTATTCCAATTTAAACACTTAATTTGTTTTAAATGTCCAACGTAACTGGACATTAATAAGGGGGAATCTATAATTTGTCGATTAATTTGCATATGAAGATCAACGAGAGTAAAATCATCTTGACTTCCGATCGCGGAAACGTACGAATTACTACTGTAACTATCCGAAGAGTCTAAAATCGAGTCTGAGGGAACGTTTTTAACTTTGGGAATAATAATTTTATTTTGGGTATTTTGAGCACTTTGTGCACTTTGAGTACTTCTCATACTTGGATGTCTTTGAGGAGTTACCAATCCTTGTACGGTTTTTTGACAGTCTACTTGTCCGGAAAAACTTCTATGTTCCGGAGTGTGTATTTCATGATCGCTTCTATGCGAAGATAACCTTAATTTTGAATTTTCCGGGACGGAATTTGTTAATCCGATCGTTTTATACGTTTGTTTATCGGCTACGATACTTAATTCGCTTGAGTATTTTTTTCTAGTCGGAGGTGCACTTCCGCTATCTTGTCGTGTTAACGTTCCGTTTGATGATAACATTGAATTTCTTAAACTTGAACATCGAGAATTTAAATTCATATCTTCGTCGGCGGAATAAAACGCTTCCGATTGATTTTCACTCGACATAGAAATCGTACGTTGAACTTGTAACTCGCGTAATCTTTCTTCGGAGGTTCCGCCGAGGGAATGGTGACTTTCTGAGACGTTTACTTGCTTTGGTTGGATTCCAATTGGGGAGGTTTTATCATATGGTAAATTACTTTTATCACATGATAAATTAATTTTATCATATGGTAAATTAGAATGTTGAGATTGATCAAATTTCTCTAATTTATCAAATTTATCAAATTTTTCTAATTTTTCTAATTTATTTTTTTCTAATTTATCTTTTTCTAATTTATTTTTTTCTAATTTATCTTTTTCTAATTTATCTTTTTCTAATTTATCTTTTTCAATTTTATCAATTTTTTCTAATTTTTCATTCTTAACCTTATCAAATTTTTCAAATTTATCAATTTTTTCATTATCACCGGGAGAATTAAAATAATCCACTGCTAATTTCGAATCGGAAATACTATTTTTCGGTAGAGGTTCAACGTCCGGATTAACAACCGTCAACTTAGCTTTTTCCGTATGTAATTTTGAGTCAGAATCTAATTTATTCGGAAGTACAGTTGTACAACTATCGACTAAACGAGCATACGGTACATCTTTGCTTCGTATTGAGGTTGAAGAATACCGTCGATTTGCAGCCTTCTTTTCTAAGCTATTATGTATAGAAACGGCTTCGTTTTGTACACTTTGTTCGATTTTATCTCCGATTAATCGATTTTCTAAAATGCGTTTTTTAATTTTTCTTAAACTATCTTGTAAGGAGATTTCGTTTGCCGTATAGGGAGGTGTTCTAAAAATTAATTGACCTTCATGAAGGATACTTTGACCGTATCCGGGATCTCTTCCCGGTTCGTTAATTCTAAACGCGGCTACATTAATCCCTTCTTCTAAATCCTTCGAACAAGGTTTAAAAAACCTCGTTCCGTGTTTATTACTCCCAAAAAATAAACACCCTCCAACGCAACCGCATCTACCTAAAGCTTTATTTAATTCCGGCCATAAAAACCATAATTTTTTATGTCGTTCATCGTGGATTTTTAAAAATCTTTGTTGGATCGTGTACATATCGAAATCTTTAACTTCCGATGAAGTAGCTGATTCGATAACTAAAGGTCCTAAATCAATAGAACCGACTTCTAACCAAATATCCGAGTTATCCGACTTTGAATATTTATGCGGTTGATAAATACATTGTCTCAAACCAACCGAATAAATTACGCAAGTTAATCCAGTTCCGACTTGTTTTCCGTGAAGATTACACATCGCTAAACGAACCGGAGAGATAAATAATTGAAGTGAAACTCCCGATTCAACCAACCATAAATCTAAAACATCCACCGCTAATCGAGTAACTTTATATTTTAATTTATGACAATCAAAACTATTTAAATCATCATTTGTACTCGTACTTTGATTGGATTTTTTCGTTTCAATTTTTTTATCAACCTTCTCATTTTTCCCAACTTTCTCATTTTTAACGGTACTATTCGAAGAATTCTGACTGATTGTTTTCGTCGCGTTCGTATTACTACTTCTCGCCTGTAATAATTGTAACGGGAAAAAATTTTGATGAGTACTCGCCGTTTTTTGAGTCGTTTGAGGCTCTTGTAATAAAACGTCATCAGTAGGGGAATTAACTTCATTCTCGCTATCTTTTAAAAGCAGCAAAAGGGTTTCTAATCCGGTTAAAATCGCGTGTAATTGAGGCGTGGATATTTTCCCGCTTAATCGACCCAATTGAACATCAATCAACCACGCGTACTCAATAGTATCCTCATCTAAACTCCTTCCAACGTCCGAAAACATCGCATGACCTCGAACTTGCAACGAAGATAAGGTTAAACGACCCTCGTTTAAGTGTTTTTCTTTATTGGGGCGTATCACCGGATCGGAAACTAATAATATCGTCGGAGAGAGTAATAGTTGAAGTTCGGTTTGATCGTAACGTTTTTTCATTTCAAAGCCAAAACGTTCTATTAAGATAACTGGGCAAGATGGATCCTTTTCCATACAATTCTATAAATTTAAATAATATAATTAATGAATATAATTGAATTTTTAAATAAAATAAAAAATTTACTTACTTTGAGTATATGTGCTTGAACGTCATGTATAATAATCGAAAGATCGACTTGAAACGGTCGGTAATCTCTCATATCGAAATCTTCTTGTAGTTCTATTGGAACGTCCATGGAACTATGTTCGGATTTTAATTCGTTTTCATTACTGGACGAAGCTTGCATATCGAAGAACATTTGGTCGTCTCCGAATAAATTCTCTTTACAATTTACAAAGTTACGAAGAGCGGTTCCATATAAAAGTAGTACGGAAGGTCCAACTTCAATTTCGACGGTTACTATGTCGGGTTTTAGAGTCGTCGGGTCGAATTTTCTAACACCATCTTGCTATTATTAAAAATTAATAATAATAAAATTAATTGTTGAGTTAGTATTAATCGAATTTTGAAGTTAAATTAGTTTTATGATGACTAGTATCGGTGTCATAAGTTAGCGAACTTTCGGATGTTGATACTCCAAGTTTTTGTTGAAAAAAATCGGGGTAAAGACTATTATGATTGATGATCATTTCTGCGTAATTCATAAGAATTTTACCAAAAACACTGATTTTTTTTATTCTACCAGAAATGAATAAAATTCGCAAAAATTCCACCAATGTTATAAAAATGTTTGATAATTCCACCAAAAACTTACTGAATTTTTTTCATTCCATCAAAAACTTACAAAAATCCTAAAAATTACACCGAAATTGTCAACATTTTTAATAATTCTACCAAAATGTCTAAATTCTTTTAAAATTCCACCAAAAATCAATCAAATTAGAAACAATTTCATTAAAAATTAACTAAAACCTTGAAAATTCCATCAAAAATTTAGTAGATTCATAAAAATTCCACCAAAGTTACAAAAATTTTTGATAATTCCACCAAAAACATACTGAATTTTTTAAAAATTCCACCAAAAATTAATACAATTTGCAAAAATTCCACCAAAAACTTACTAAATTCATAAGAATTTTACCAAGAACACTGATTTTTTTTTATTCCACCAGAAATGAATAAAATTCGCAAAAATTCCAATAATGTTATCAAAATTTTTGATAATTCCACCAAAGAAATACTGAATTTTTTTAAAAATTCCACCAAAAACTTACTAAATTCATAAGAATTTTACCAAAAACACTGATTTTTTTTATTCCACCAGAAATGAATAAACTTCGCAAAAATTCCACCAATGTTATCAAAATTTTTAATAATTCTACCAAAAATAATGAATTTTTTAAAAATTCCGCCAAAAACTTACTAAATTCATAAAAATTTTACAAAAAACACTGAATTTTTTTTAAATTCCACCAGAAATGAATAAAATTCGCAAAAATTCCACCAAAGCTATTAAAATATTTAACAACTTCTTCCAAAACTTACTGAATTTTTTTTATTCCACCAAAAACTTACAAAAATCCTAAAAATTACACCGAAATTGTCAACACTTTTAACAATTCTACCAAAAATTTTTAAAAAATTCCACCAAAATGTCCAAATTCTTTTAAAATTCCATCAAAAATCAATCAAATTAGAAACAGTTTCATTAAAAATTAACTAAAACCTTGAAAATTCCATCAAAAATTTAGTAAATTCATAAAAATTCCACCATTTATTAAAATTTTTAATAATTCTACCAAAGATAATGAATTTTTTTAAAATTCCACCAAAAAATTTACAAAATTTGTAAAAATTCCACCAAAAATTTACCAATTTTTTTTTAAATTCCACCAAAAACTTAGTAAATTCGTAAAGCTTCCACCAAAGTTACCAAAATGTTGATTAATTCAACCAAAAACAAGAAATTTTTTTTAGAAAAATACTAAAAATAAAACTAAACTAGTCCAAAATTTAAAGTCGTAAGTTACGCGATTTGGAAATTATCGATAGTTAAATGAAAAACCGATCGGTTTTTCGGTGCGCGGAAAACGTAAATTTTGGGATTTTTTTCTCAAAAACCACCGAAGGACAAAAATTAAGACTTTTTGTAGGATGGAGCCTCATCTGTTTACTATAACGTGGTATATTTTCCTTTTTCAAAAATTCCGTCTACTTTCGTTAAAAACTTTTTCGAAAGTCAATCTCGCCGTGAGAGGATCACAGATCACCTCCCGGCTTATATTTGATTGTCACAATGCACTGGAAGTAGCAACCATGCATAATAAGATAACTCTTCAGTGAATAAAGGGACACTAAATCATTACTAAGCCGCTTCTCTTCTACGTCGTGTTTGCGAGCTAGACGATGAGACTGTTAAGCAGATCCTATGTGATTGCCCGAATCTCAAGGACCTTAGATTAAGGGGTTAGACCACTCTAGAATTTTCAAAAAATCAAATTTTTGTTTTTTGCGCTAAAAAGTGACTTATGGTCTTAAAAATAAGATGCAATGTCAGTTATAAGTGGGAACAGTTTTTAAATGCCTGTATTTTGATTCTGAATGTTGTCCGATAACGTGTGCTCAGTACAGGTAAAACAAACTTTAAATGCGTTATTCTCTAAATCACTTTTCTTGAAACGGCCGGAAACATAGCTCATACAATTCTTTACCGATTTACTTGAAATTTTAACTGCACCTTCCAAGTAGCATTATCTAGAGAAAGACGTAGGATTTTTTTGATATCAAACGTAGTTCTTTAACTATACACAATTTAGTAGATAGTTTTTTAGGCTAAAACGCAAAGCTTTTGTAATATGCCCACCATTTCTGCAGAAAAGTAATTAAAAAGAAATCCCTACGTCTTTCTCTAGCTTTTGAGTTGTAAAAACTAAATACCTTTTCGTTTTTGAATTAAATTGAAAATTATAGGTAAAATCGTTCCGGTCGCGAACCCCTTAGCGCTTAACAAGGTTTTCATTAAGCAGTTACATCGTGTTCATTTTTTATTTTAATTATTTAGCAAAATATATTTCTTATTCATAAATGTATGTACAACAAAGATATATAAACAATTTTTCCACAGCTCTTATTGTTTTCTCGGAAAAATATGGGGAAATTACGTTAATTTTCCACGGTCTAAAGTGGTCTAACCCCTTAAGAGACTTGGGTGACGATTAGCCAACCATGGATAGAATCAGAGGTACACCTCTGAACTAAATCCTAACCTTTGGTAAATCCCTAAGCTGGTCAATGTAGACAGAGTAAGTGACAAGGAGGCAGGGTTGCCAGACCGTTCGATTGAGTTTCCCCAGTCACAATTGAAAAATATCCTAAATTTGGAAGTTTTCAATAAAATTCCCCAGAAAATAATTTTATTGTTTTCGTAGATTATAATTTGTTACTTTTAAATTTTAATCAATTTTTATGATTGAAGCAGATCTCTAAAATACCCAAAAATAAGCCAATTTAGAAATAAATCTCCCAGTTACTTTGTAGTTTTTTTACTTAGCAGTTAAGATTAATTTAAATTTATAATAACTTTTAAAATTGAGTGAAAGTTATAGCAGAACAATCAAAGATACATCCGACGTTAACAGTCAGTGTCTAATTAAGGTTATAGAAAATTTAGAATCACAACAAGTGGATGTTAAAGAAAATGTGTCGGGGTTAACTTATCCTACTTTTCTAAAAGATGAAGGTGATGGTGATGATGTAATTCCACTATCCCAATCGTCTCAACTTCAAGAGAATAGGTTAAATTTAACCCTATCTTCTTATTCTGAAACGTTGGAAGGTGAAGTACCGCAGCAGAAAAGAAGTAAACTTTCGTTAAAAGGAAATCCTAAGTCAATAGTTTCAAAGGATGCTGTGATACTTCAACTTTTAACAGTAAAATCTGTGGATGAATGTTCGGATTTCGTGAAAGTTTCACCCATCCTCTCCAGTATCGGCACGAAAAAAGAAATAAAAATTTTATCAGACATTTGTTTGAGAAAACCTAACAAACCGAAATGCCAAACTCACCGCTCCCCTAAAATTCTCAAAAATGTATTAACAAAACCCATTTCAAAGAAATCAAAACCTGAATCTGCATTAAGTTCTCCAAAACAGCAACCTAAATTTATTCCTACAAAATCTTAACCCGAACCATACCCATACTTCCTTGATATGAATCGAGCAATGTTTAACGTAATAATTGATAAAGTATCTGAAGATTTTTAATATTATTAAGTAGTGCCAGACATAAAATCCCCTGTTAATTTCCACCTAAATTTTTTTTCCCCAGAAATAATCCCCAGAAAAAATATTCCCAAAAAATACCCCAAAATGGGAAAAAAAACCTAATTTTTGGGGATAATCCCTTAATCTGGTAACCCTGCAAGGAGGTTGTACAAAGGGCGCAATAGGGCCTAAGAGCGGCGTGTCATCTGATATGCCCTCCCGCTTCCTACATACAAGAGTCAATCTGAAGAACTGCTAATTGCATCTTACAATTAATGAAATTTCCTCCAAATGGTAATTGAGAATGCAAACCCAATTCCTACGAATATGTTCATTTTTCGACTGCTAAATAACAATAAAAAATTATTTTGTGTTTTTGGATTTTTCTATAAACACAAAATATTTTAACTTATTATTTAACAATAAAAAAATGAGTGTATTCCTCGGAATTAAGACACTTAACATTCTCAACTACCACCTTTCGGCAATCTCGTTAAGATGCAACCAGCAGTTCTTAATATTTTCTAAACCGCGTGAACTATGATTTTGAATTTTGGCTATGTTACATATGGCGAATTCGATTGGGTGCACTGGTGCGCACCAGTGCATAACAGCGTGTTCTATTGGTTGTTTCGTTGTATTCTATTACATTTTATTATTGTAGTTTATAAAACATTTTAAACATCATCAAACCTTGAACACACTTACAAGTGATGTTATGATTACGTTTGATTTCATCGCTTTCTGTTGAATTTGCCCTTTTTGCACTAAGCTAGTGTGACATATGTCAGATTTTGCACTCAACGAGTGCGCACCACTGCACACTAGTTTTACCAATCGAATTCGCCAATAGAAATGATCACTGATTATAACAGTCTTTACCTCGATTTCTTTCGACAAAAACTTTCGGAGTACGAGTACCCCAAACTTAACTGACTTGACTTTTGGTACCAAGAGTAGTTTAAAAATGGTAGAGTAGTCTAAATTCAGTAAAATAACATTTTACCGGTGAACGATGAGGTCTTCTTGGTCTTGGAAATCGCATCGGAGAGAGTAAGATCTCTTCTTTAACCGGAGTTGAGATATCCGCTTGAGGAGTTGGACCTAACGGTGGACACGGATGGTAAATGTAACCTATATTTATTGCGCCTATTGGTATCCACCAAAAATCAACCCAACCGTTACTGAAAAAGAAAATTAATTAAAAAATAAATTAAAAAAATTAATGTAATTCTCATCAGTACGATATAGTCAAGGAGAAATGATGAGAGCTTAAAGGAGAAGACACAAAAACATATTCAAAGGACTAATTAGCAATTTGAAGCTTTAACTGTGATATAAACAATTTGAACAACAAACATCCCTATCCGTGGCAACAACATCACTCTCCGTGAAACCAAAACCCAAGAATATGAGAAAAAATATATGAATCGTTTATTTCAGAAAGGAACTAAGTAACATTTTTGTAGTTTTGAGAAAAACGACAAAAAAGGAAAATTTCCAATTTAAAGATTATTCAAGGCATTTTTTATTATAAATTCTATTTTTAACTATCAGTACATGGTGTCCTGACACAATTTATTGTTTTTTCAATTGCGATAGAGAAAAAAAAATCAAACTAAAGAAATTGTACTTTTAGTACCTTTCTGCAATAAACCTCATGTTTATAGATTTAGTTTATTCTGTGCTCTCATATTAACATGGCAAACAGTATCCAAGATGTTTCATTAACTAAAAAAAGGATTATAGATATTTACAAGAATATATTTCACTAAGTTTTTAAGAGAAAGAACGAAGAAACTAAGAAAACAAAATTTAATTTTTTTTTTTCATTAATCCGCACTGTTATTTTCTTTTTTGGTTTTAGATGGCCATTTTAATATTTCCTGATAAAATTTCAAATATGGTTCTTCAATGTAAGAAAGCATTTTATTTAGATGTTCAATCTTGGATTTTAAAATTGGAACTTTATCAGTTTAAGCTTTGGTTATGGGCATTTTTATCGTAGTTTTACCAGAACTTTTTGGCGTGTGCAGATAAAATGTGTGAGATGTGAAACTATTTATGTACTCTGAAGCCACAACATACCCAAGTGTTTTATGTTCATGAAGAAAATAATGAAAGTGAGATATTGAAAATGGTTGTTTGTTAACTCGAGCCACACTGGGTTTCATACTTTCAAGAGAGTTTGCAGTTTTCTTGTAGTATTTAGGCCAACAGTTCTTAAAGTCGATTATGTCTTTAGAAGAAATTTCATATTGAGGATGAGAATAATCTCATCTGATGATACATAGTCCCTTTCTACAACAAACCAAAAATTCTGTCTCCACAATAAAATGTTCCGGGCATATAAAGTATAAGCCTTTCTACTCAAAACGATAGGTCTACAACCAGAGAACACGAATATATATTTATCTAAAAATCGTCAAAAATGTTATTTAGTCCCTTTTTGAAATAAACGATTCATATATAAAATTAAAATTGACTTACGCGGAAGTACAAACGTTTCTCCATTTGGGTATAGCCTCAGTTTTTTTCTTTCCTTTCCCATCTTTCGATCGAATCTTGGCGTATTTTTCCAAAGCTGTAACGGTGACTCTGCTGGTGTGATACTCGGGAATAAATACCACAAAATCAATTGATTCGCCCTAACAAAGAATAAAAATTATTTTTTTTTATTTTAAAAGTTTCATTCATTCCAATATTTTTCTTACCTGTATACTAAAATTCAAAGGTAAGGTTTCAGGTAAAAATTCATCAAATGGTAAATCGAAAGATAGATGAAGAAAATGCGCGCAAAAAGCAATCTGTCCGTTTTCGTGGTTTTTCCCCGCGCTAGTACAATCAACCCAATTGTATTCATTACTAGGTGTGATCAACTCACAGTGTTTAAGCGTAACTCCAAATCGCCAGGTATAAGGGACGAAATGTAAAAGATCCGGTCGTTGTTTTGTAGACCAATCGTTCATTAAATCGGTAAAAAACCACTTATGAGAGAATAACACGTTTACGGTGGCTTTTCCGCCTGTTAAATTAAATTCCCACAATTGATGATCGTTCCACATCAACGGATAATGACACAAAACGGAAAATTCCAACGTTTCGCTCACTAATAAATCCCTAAATTGTAAACTGGTCGTCGCTTCGGTATGAAACAATTGTCCGGTTATTTTCGAAGTGTAACCTTTCTCCGTAGTCACCCAGGGTATCGATATTTCCAAGTAAGACCCCGGTCCTAAATTAACATGTACCGCGTTCGTTTCCTTATTCTTCGAAAATAATATATCAACCGTAGCTTTACTTTGCATGGATAAACGAATATCGAACGAATGCATTTGACGTTTTTCACCCGGTACGGCCATTTTTGTTACTTCCATCGGAAGGTAATCTTGCGGGTAAAAGAATTTAAAGAGGTGTTCACGTTGTCGATCAGCCCACGGACCATAACTAAAATCAGTCCCTTTACCACACTTTATATCAATTCCCCATTGAGGAGGACTTGGTTCCACGATATCTCCATTGGGAAGCTTTATTGAAACTGGTTCTTCCGGAACAACACCCGGTTCATCCATGTAAAAGTACAATTCGAGATCATTCGTCGACATTAGTACAAAACCTTCACCCATATATCTTGGAGGGTCATCCAACATCCCTAAAATAAATTAAAATCATTAGATAATTAAAAAATTTTTTTAGGTTAAAAAAAAGCTTTAATCATTAAAAAAAACACACTTAAAAAATTCATAAAAAATTGAATTTTTAATATTTTGAAATAATTTTTTTTCCAAATGAAACTTAAAACATTCTAGTTTTAATTAAAAAAACCGTTTTATTCTAAACGTTGTCAAAAAAATTAAAAAAATTTTCAAAGTTGGTAAAAAAATTTTGACACTTCTAACCTAATTTTAAAAATAATCGATCAACTTTAAAAATTAGCAAAAAATCGAATTTTAAATATTTTGAACTGATTTTTTTCTAAATGAAACTTAAAACATTCTAGTTTTAACTAAAAAAGGCGGTTTTAATCTAAATGTTGTCAAAAAAATTAAAAAAAATTTCAAAGTTGGTAAAAAAATTTTGACACTTCTAACCTAATTTTAAAAATAATCGATCAATTTTAAAAATTCGCAAAAAATCGAATTTTAAATATTCTGATTTGATTTTTTTTCTAAATGAAACTTAAAACATTCTAGTTTTAATTAAAAAAGACCGTTTTATTCTAAATCTTACCAAAAAAATAAAAAAAATTTTAAAGTTTGTAAAAATTTTTTTGATAGTTCTAACCTAATTTTAAAAATAATCGATCAACTTTAAAAATTAGCAAAAAATCGAATTTTAAATATTTTGATTTGATTTTTTTTTGTAAATGAAACTTAAAACATTCTAGTTTTAATTAAAAAAGACCGTTTTATTCTAAATGTTGTCAAGAAAATTAAAAAAATTTTCAAAGTTGGTAAAAAGATTTTGACACTTCTAACCTAACTTAAAAAAAAATCGATCAACTTTAAAAATTCGCCAAAAATCGAATTTTAAATATTTTGATCAGATTTTTTTTCTAAATGAAACTTAAAACATTCTAGTTTTAATTAAAGAAGACTGATTTGTTCTAAATTTTACCAAAAAAATTAAAAAAATTTTCAAAGTTGGTAAAAAAATTTTGACACTTCTAACCTAATTTAAAAAAAAAATCGATCAACTTTAAAAATTCGCCAAAAATCGAATTTTAAATATTTTGATTTCATTTTTTTTCTAAATGAAACTTAAAACATTCTAGTTTTGATTAAAAAAGACCGATTTGTTCTAAATTTTACCAAAAAAATTAAAAAAATTTTCAAAGTTGGAAAAAATTTTTTTAAGTTAAACCATTTCCTATAAATTCAATCATTTTTTAAAAAATCACTAAAAATCGAATTTTAAAGATTTTGATCAGATTTTTTTCCCAAATGAAACTTAAAACATTCTAGTTTTATGATTTGAAATAAACGATATCTTCTGCACTTAACTGGTTTATTGTTATAAAATAGCCTTACATGTTTCGACTTTATGTCATCATCAGAGGTAACTACAAATTAACATAAAAATAAAAACTTTTTGGTTGATAATTGAAATATTAAATTATGTCAAATTTATAAATTTACTGTAGAAACTTAGGTAAAATGAAACATTGGTAAAGTTATGTTAAAAATTAAATATAAAATTATCAAAAGTTAAATAGAAAGATTTTTAAAAACTTAAGTCTAAAAATAGTGTGGTTTACAAAAATGTTTACTTACTTTAGTCTTAAATAAATTGATTCAAAAGGTGGATTAACATTGTTCAATTGGAATATAAGTTTTTTAACCACTAATACACACAAGTTACCTTAACAAACTCTTAAAACAGCACGAGGACATGTGACAAGTTAAAATGAAAATCGGAAATGGAGGCAAGTATAAAAACTGGTTTATATTGTAGTGATTTTTAGTGATTTTTAAGTTTATCGTTGTGAGCAGAGGAAATAACCTGTTATTAATAATTCGATTTTGAAAATATCAGTAAAATTAGATTTAATAGTAAATGTTAATACAGGGATATGGGAAGGTCGTTATAACTTGAAATGATGGTAAAACTTGAAAAATGGAGAATGGGAAGGGAAGTTTTAAGGAAAAGGGGGGTTTTTAATTTTGGGATGGGAAAGGTTTGAGACCGCTAGGGCCCCAAACAGTGCGGATATCTTACGCGGTCTCGGAAAAGATATCCCTAGGCTGTTTGGGGATAATTTTTAAAAGGATTTCGAAGGAATTTGTATAAGGGTGTTTTGTTCAGAAGAACCTGATCGTTGAGGCATTCTAAGTCTGTGTTGTTTTCTTTAAATTTATCTATTTCAAAGGCTTCAAGCAGATTAAGTTTATAGCCTTTGTTTTGTTTATGAATAAGTTTAACATTTTTCTGTTCATCAAAATCATGTCTGTAAGTAAACATGTGTCTGCCGAAATTCGAATTAAGATTAAGTTTGTGTTCTTTAATTCGTTGTTTAACAGATCTGCCTGTTTCTCCTATATAGGAGGCACCACAAGTATCGCATTCTAACTTATATACTCCGTTCTGATGGAGAAAGTCAATACTGTCTTTGGCATTGAAAAGGAGTTTTTGTAATGTTTTATTGTTTTTAAAAGAGATTTTAACATTATATTTTGTAAAGATGTTGATTATTTTGTTAGATATTAAGCCTGGATAGGTAATTGATCTATAAATTTCTGTTATTCTGTTAGATATGGGTAATAATGAAGTAGAATTTTGAACTTGTAATCTGGATTGGTATCTGTGAATAATTTTAGATATGTAATTTGGTGGAAAACGATTATTTTTGGCTATGTTATGGATAATATTTAATTCTTTATTACTTTTATTGTCATTTAGTGGTGTATTAAGATATCTGTAAATATAAGCTCTAAAAGCAGCTGCTTTATGGGCATGATGGTGATAGGAATCAAATGGAATGACTGTATCTGTGTGTGTTGGTTTACGGAAAATGTCAAATTCTATGGTGTTATGTTCTTTAATTAAAGTTAAATCTAAAAAGTTTAATTTGTTTTCGTTTTCCAATTCAATAGTAAAAGTGATGTTATTATGTAACGTGTTTATGTATGTGTGAAGATTATTAATTTCATTGATATCATTTCTTTATTTTTAGACTTAAGTTTTTAAAAATCTTTCTATTTAACTTTTGATAATTTTATATTTAATTTTTAACATAACTTTACCAATGTTTCATTTTACCTAAGTTTCTACAGTAAATTTATAAATTTGACATAATTTAATATTTCAATTATCAACCAAAAAGTTTTTATTTTTATGTTAATTTGTAGTTACCTCTGATGATGACATAAAGTCGAAACATGTAAGGCTATTTTATAACAATAAACCAGTTAAGTGCAGAAGATATCGTTTATTTCAAATCATATTACTTCCTGGTGAAAAGATGGATCCAAAAGTCTCTACTCTTGAATATTCTAGTTTTAATTAAAAAAGACCGATTTGCTTTAAATTTTACCAGAAAAATTCAAAAAATTTTCAAAGTTGGAAAAAATTTTTTTAGGTTAAACCATTTTCTGTGAATTCAATCACTTTTTAAAAAATCACCAAAAATCGAATTTTAAAGATTTTGATCAGATTTTTTTCTAAATGAAACTTAAAACATTCTAGTTTTGATTAAAAAAGACCGATTTCCTCATAATTTTACCAAAAAAATTAAAAAAATTTTCAAAGTTGCAAAAAATTTTTTTAGGTTAAACCATTTTCTATAAATTCAATAATTTTTTAAAAAATCACCAAAAATCGAATTTTAAAGATTTTGATCAGATTTTTTTTCTAAATGAAACTTAGAACATTCTAGTTTTAGTTAAAAAAGACCGATTTGTTCTAAATTTTACCAAAAAAATTTAAAAAATTTTCAAAGTTGGAAAAAATTTTTTTAGGTTAAACCATTTTCTATAAATTCAATCATATTTTAAAAAATCACCAAAAAATCGAATTTTAAAGATTTTGATCAGATTTTTTTCCTAAATGAAACTTAAAACATTCTAGTTTTGATTAAAAAAGACCGAGTTGTTCTAAATTTTACCAAAAAAATTAAAAAAATTTTCAAAGTTGCAAAAAATTTTTTTAAGTTAAACCATTTCCTATAAATTTAATCATTTTTTAAAAAATCACTAAAAATCGAATTTTAAAGATTTTGATCAGATTTTTTTCCCAAATGAAACTTAAAACATTCTAGTTTTAATTAAAAAAGACCGATTTGCTTTAAATTTTACCAGAAAAATTCAAAAAATTTTCAAAGTTGGAAAAAATTATTTTAGGTTAAACCATTTCCTATAAATTCAATCATTTTTTAAAAAATCACTAAAAATCGAATTTTAAAGATTTTGATCAGATTCTTTTTCTAAATGAAACTTAAAACATTCTAGTTTTGATTAAAAAAGACCGATTTGTTCTAAATTTTACCAAAAAAATTAAAAAAATTTTCAAAGTTGGAAAAAATTTTTTTAAGTTAAACCATTTCCTATAAATTTAATCATTTTTTAAAAAATCACTAAAAATCGAATTTTAAAGATTTTGATCAGATTTTTTTCCCAAATGAAACTTAAAACATTCTAGTTTTAATTAAAAAAGACCGATTTGCTTTAAATTTTACCAGAAAAATTCAAAAAATTTTCAAAGTTGGAAAAAATTATTTTAGGTTAAACCATTTCCTATAAATTCAATCATTTTTTAAAAAATCACTAAAAATCGAATTTTAAAGATTTTGATCAGATTCTTTTTCTAAATGAAACTTAAAACATTCTAGTTTTGATTAAAAAAGACCGATTTGTTCTAAATTTTACCAAAAAAATTAGAAAAATTTTCAAAGTTGGAAAAAATTTTTTTAGGTTAAACCATTTTCTATAAATTCAATAATTTTTTAAAAAATCACCAAAAATCGAATTTTAAAGATTTTGATCAGATTTTTTTTCTAAATGAAACATAGAACATTCTAGTTTTAGTTAAAAAAGACCGATTTGTTCTAAATTTTACCAAAAAAATTTAAAAAATTTTCAAAGTTGGAAAAAATTTTTTTAGGTTAAACCATTTCCTATAAATTCAATCATTTTTTAAAAAATCACTAAAAATCGAATTTTAAAGATTTTGATCAGATTTTTTTCCTAAATGAAACTTAAAACATTCTAGTTTTAATTAAAAAAGACCGACTTGCTCTAAATTTTACCAAAAAAATTCAAAAAATTTTCAAAGTTGGAAAAAATTTTTTTAGGTTAAACCATTTTCTGTAAATTCAATCATTTTTTAAAAAATCACCAAAAATCGAATTTTAAAGATTTTGATCAGATTCTTTTTCTAAATGAAACTTAAAACATTCTAGTTTTGATTAAAAAAGACCGATTTGTTATAAATTTTATCAAAAAAATTTAAAAAATTTTCAAATTTGGAAAAAATTTTTTTAGGTTAAACCATTTTCTATAAATTCAATCATTTTTTAAAAAATCACCAAAAATCGAATTTTAAAGATTTTGATCAGATTCTTTTTCTAAATGAAACTTAAAGCATTCTAGTTTTAATTTAAAAAGATCATTTTGTTCTTAATTTTACCAAAAAAATTAAAAAAATTTTCAAAGTTAGTAAAAATTTTTTTTAGGTTAAAAATTTTTGACACTTAAAAAATCAATCATTTTTAAAAAATTCCTAAAAAATTTGATTTTAAAGATTTTGGTTTAATTTTTTTTTTTTTTCTAAATGAAACTTAAAACATTCTAGCTTTAATTAAAAAAGATGGTTTTGTTCTAAATTTTACCAAAAAAATTAAAAAAATTTTCAAAGTTAGTAAAAATTTTTCTTAGGTTAAAAATTTTTATCAGTTAAAAAAATCAATCATTTTTAAAAAAATCATAAAAAATTGGATTTTAAAGATTTTGGTCTAATTTTTTTTTAAATGAAACTTAAAACATTCTAGTTTTAATTAAAAAAGATGGTTTTGTTCTAAGTTTTACCAAAAAAATTAAAAAAAATTTTCAAAGTTAGTAAAAATTTGTTTTAGGTTAAAAATTTTTGACAGTTAAAAAAATCAATCATTTTTTAAAAATTCATAAAAAATTGGATTTTAAAGATTTTGGTCTAATTTTTTTTTTCTAAATGAAATTTAAAACATTCTAGTTTTAATTAAAAAAGATGGTTTTATTCTAAATTTTACCAAAAAAATTAAAAAAATTTTCAAAGCTAGTAAAAAATTTTCTTAGGTTAAAAATTTTTGACAGTTAAAAAAATCAATCATTTTTAAAAAATTCGTAAAAAATTGGATTTTAAAGATTTTTGTCTATTTTTTTTTCTAAATGAAACTTAAAACATTCTAGTTTTAATTAAAAAAGACCGTTTTATTCTAAATGTTTTTAAAAAAATTTAAAAAATTTTCAAAGTTGAATTAAACTTTCATGAATTAAAAAACGGTTTCTTAAGAAACCAATTAAACATAAAACATAAAACGTCATTAATTATGTCGATAAACATAGCTTTTTATTCAACGTTTTTTACAACATTAACCGTTTTAATCCTCTTAGAACTTCAACACCTTTATTTAAACAACATTTCATGTTCGAGAAATCAAGAAAGAATATTTGCGAGTTTAATAATCGATGAGATCGATAATATCGAAACGTTGAATTGTAAAAGTAGACAGTTTTCAAGATCGGCTTTAAAAGAACGGGTAAAAGCGACCGAAGGTCAACATTTAGGTAAAAATAATTGGATTTTAGAATCAGTTTGGGAAATAAACGAAGAAAATTTATTACGCAAGATTGAGAAAAAACGAAACGATTTAAAAACGAATTTTACGACTTTTAAAGAGAATACTTTAGAAATTAAAAAGAAATACTTTTATTTTTTATATAACATAGCTGTTATAACCGGAAATACTTTTACAATGGAGGAAATCGAAAAGATTTTAACCGATGGATTTGTAATAAATGGAAAATGTATCAATGAACATAATAATATCCTCGGATTACATTCAGCGATGGTGTATTTAAAAAAATTAACCGAAAAAACCACTAATGAAATAAAAACTAATGAAATTTCACTAGAAGATCTAATTGAATTGCATAAAAATCTCTTGGGATATTCAAATCCATTAAAAGCTGGAAAAATCCACCAAAGAAACTCTCGAGACATTAATTTATTTATAAACACCTTAAATAACCACAAATACGGAAAGGTATTATTACACGAAGCTATTGAAATCTTTTCCGAATCGATAAAACTTAAATTATTTCAAATGGGAAATTTACGAACGTCTTTAATGCTTTTAAATTTAATCTTATTACGATCCGGATATCCTTTGATTATAATCGATCAAAAATACAAACAAAAATTCTTTGTTACACTTAATTTAAATGAAAATCGTGAAAAATATTTGATAAAATTTTTAATATTTTGTATGGATCGTTCGTTTGATATTTATTTAACAAATAAATTTTATTAATGTTTTTTTTTTAATATTTATTTCAAAAATAAAGACAATGTAGAGGTTAAAAAAATGCAGAGGTTAAAAAAATGCAGAGGTTAAAAAAAATGCAGAGGTTAAAAAAAATGCAGAGGTTAAAAAAAATTCAGAGGTAAAAAAAATGTAGATGTTAATAAAAATGTAGAGGTTAATAAAAATTGTTTTCTCAACATACCAGTATATTTAGGACTCGATACCAACATAACCCGAGCATTTTCCGCCTTACACTTTGTAAAGTGCATAAATCTATCCAGTTGACAGACAGCCGGTTTGGTTGAGTAAACGAAATGAGACTCTTCGACGGTGATACTCAACGTAGTTGGAACTAAGCGGTTTCCAAACACCATACGAAGCTAAATTTAATTAAAAAAATATAAATATATTAATAAAGTAACTTTTTCTTGTTGATTTTGTAATTTTTTATATACATTTTGAATGAATGTATACAGTGCCGCACTTAATTATTGGCACAGCAATCATATTTCGCTTTACGGCTGTTTTTAAAGCTCATTAGCAAGTTCTATTAGGTAAAAGTACATTTTCGGTATAATTTAATAAATTAAATACCTAATGCTTTACTTTTATATAAGAATTTGATTTCGTTTATCGTTCTTAAATGAAATCAACACAAAAAATCTACGTTTTCGTTGCACAAAATTATTGGCACACTTAATTATTAGTAAATACGTACCATTAGGCGAAGTGTTCAAAAGCCCTAAATGTGTATTTTTGTACTTCCCCCGTTGACAGATACATAATTTCAACTTAAAACCAGAATTACACTTTGTATTTATAAGCTATAGTGGTTAAATGTGAAAATAAGTCGAAAACAAAAAGAAACAACTAAATCTGAGCGTAAAATAATTCTACATTGACACAAACCAAGGCAAATCGTATGCTGAGATTGGAAAAATGATGGACAGGAGCCGATATACTATTTGTAGCGTGATTAACCGATTTAAAGCAGCGTCCAATTTCAAAAGTGCTAAGCATACTGGCCGTCCCCGAGCTTTGAGTGATCGCGAACGTAAGCAAATAACCCGAAAAGTTAAAGCAGATCCAAAAACAACATCAACACCGATTGCTACAGAAGTGAAGCAAGATTTTGGGAAGGATATTCATCCCATGACCATCAGAAGAGTACTCCACGAGGCTGATTACAGTGCACGTGTTGCGAGGCGAAAGCCATTAATATCTGCATGTAACCAAAAGAAGCGCATGGACTACGCAAAGGAGTATAAAAGTAAACCAACTACTCCAACCAAGTACTCTTCTCAGATGAGGGTAAATTTAATATTTTCCGTTCTGATGGCCGCATTAAGGTATGGAGAAGAGCCAATACAGCGTTTGAGAAACAAAACCTTACACCAACAGTAAAACACGGTGGAGGAAGCGTAATGGTATGGGGTTGTATGTCTGCTGCAGGTGTAGGCGAATTGGTATTTATAGAGGACACTATGGACAAAACAGTTTGTTTAAATATTTTAAAAGAAAACCTTCATAAAAGCATTCAAAAGTTGAATTTATCGCCCTTTTACACATTTCAACAAGACAATGACCCAAAACATTCGGCTCATATCGTCTGTATGTGGTTGACATACAACACCCCGCACGTCTTACCACATCCTCCGCAATCCCCAGATCTCAACCCCATTGAGCATTTGTGGGAGAAATTGGATAGACGGGTGAAAAAGTTACCAATAACTAACAAATAGGAGTTGAAACAAGCATTGCTAGAAGAATGGCATAAAATTGACAAGAAAACTACTGAAAAATTGGTGCATTCTAGCCAAGACGTTTGGACGCCATCATTAAACAAAAAGGACTGCCCAGAAAATATTAATTTAGTTCAATATATTTTTAAAATAGTTCATTTCTTAGGTGTGCCAATAATTTTGTGCGATGAAAACGTGTAGTTTTTTGTTAGTTTTAATTTAAAAACGATAATAAAGAATAAATTATTGTTAAAAAAAACTGCTTTGGGTATTTCATTAATTAAATTATACAATAAAACTATTTTCAACTAATACAATTTGTTAATAAGCTTTAAAAACAGCCGTAAAACGAAAAATGATTGCTGTGCCAATAATTAAGTGCGGCACTGTATGTCGTGGTCACATGGCGAAATCCGTCAGTTTCCGAAAATCCTAGGCAGTTCATGAAGCGTCGACATTTTGTGTAAATGTTAAGGATTTCGTTTTGTCACGAGAGTGTTCATGAAACGCCCGATCATATACGGCAAATCGTGTACTTCATCTCGGTACACAATCTGCCGCAATAAAGGTATTGAAGGTTCGCGAAACGACCAGCACTAACTAAATTAGCAAGCACGGAAAATCATTCCAGCCGGACACCTTATAAGGCAGTTTTTGGTCATGACCCCAAATTTGGCATGAAGTCAATAAATTTTCCGCCCACCATTCCTTCAAATATAACTACAGAAGAAGAGCTAGAAAATTAGGAGAAAGAAATGGGAGTTTTTAGAGCAGAAGAACACGAACAGCGGCGTGAAGAACCGGTCACAGAAGCAACGAAAGAGCTAGATATCGAACTAAAAGAGAATGAACTGGATACTAACGAAAAGATCCAAAACGCAGACTCCATATCAAATGATGTGAACTGTGGAATTGTTAAGTTGTAACTGGCGACAAAAGATGATAGGGGAAGGTGGGGCAGCTTCATACAGTTTTTACATTTTGTCGTACAGAATCTTCACTGATATCAATAACTATATCGATCTATCAAAAACTGATAGTTTTGCTATCTGACTTTATATCAAAAATATGTGATTTGTGTAAATATACTTATGCGGCTTTTTGTCAAGGTTAAGAAAAAAAGAGAATAAGGGTTCTGATGGGGCAGATTCATACACGTGAAAATTACACAAATTAAGTGTGGAATATTTAACTATTTATCAACACCAAAGTATGAAAATACAATATTTACGAAAACAAAAGCAATTAATCTGTATGAACATATAATACTAATTGTAAGTAGGGTGGAATGTTCAGCCAGCATGAAAAAACTTGCTGTGATGTAAATTTGGATTCAAATATACGATTTTCGCTATCAGGATCTTGTGTTTTGCTTATTTTTTTATACGGCTTTATAGTGTTTGTGCATTAACTCCATATTTGGCTGCTGATTTCCGTAAAGAAAGTTTGTTTTCCAAAATTTCTTCGATAGTTTTTAACATTGCCTGTTCGTCCACCTCTCCACTACTAGTTCCCTTTTTCTTGTAATTTCTGACCATAATTTTTCTATAAAATAGGATCATACCAGTTCAATTAACACTTGGCATGCGGGAAACGTATTTTTACGTTTTACGCTTATGGCAACGAAATATCCCCGCATACCAAGTGTTAAGTCAAGCTCAATTCAAATACGTTTGGGTTATTCCACGGTTCCGGATGGATTAGTTGATTGTCCCGACTTGTTTTATTTTAAGTTTAAAGTAAGTTTTAGATATTACATATTTTGAAAATGCAGTTTATGGCGAGCTTACATACCATAATTATAATAATAAGTAATCAACTTCCCCTAGAATAACCCTTTTATCGTGATCTAAAAGTGATAAATTAATAAATGAACTTCAATCCTAACAAACGATAAAAACGGTGTATAGTCATACAGTATGAATGTACCCCGCGTACTGCTGTATGAACCTACCCCATCTCAATAAAATGAAATAAAAATATTCCTAAAAAAAAGTAACCTTTTAAATGATCCTTCACATATCAAATTAGAAACTGGACCGTATCATCTTTAAAATTAAATGGTATTGGATAATGTCAAAAACAGTTTATATCACTAAAAATATGTTCAAAGTGAGGTTGTAAAATTACTTGGACGTGACTGAATCACTTTTTGTGTCACATCTTTGCGCGTTTCGCACCGACTGCTGTTAAACTTCGTGAGCCAGCACACTAGGATACAAGCTACGTACACACACATAAGTCACTCAGTTTCTGCACTCCAAACAACGGATATCACTAGTGTATGAAAGTGCCCCTTATATGAAGGTGCCCCACTTCCCCCTACCCATGTTAGATATGTGGAAAATATAAAGTTCTCATACATATATCATGTGCTACTGATGACAAACTGTGCAATTTATGCACTATAGAACAACTAATACCGTTACAACGGGAAAAATGTTATAAAAGTTAGAAAGGTCAGGCAGAAGATATGATGTCAACTTCCAAGAAGTGGTTACCTGATAAAGATGTGAGAGACTGTGTTTTACTCAATATTGATCCTGTAGACCGCAGTCCAGGCGCTCCACTTAATCTTCTTACAGTTGTTACTGACATACAGAATGGTGTTTACCAAGTTGGAACCGTAAATAGAATCATAAAGTCTTGGTTCGGTAGACCAGATCTGAATATTGCCACCAACAAATTTATTTTACATACTCAGGTGGACAAAACTAAATTTCTTTCCATCAGAGAAGCTGTTTCCCTAGAGTTATTATTCCAAGGATAAGGATTTGTAAAGTATTCTTGCCAACCAAGTAAAAAACAGTGTAAAACAAACAGGTGCGTTTGCTTTAAGGGAAAAAACAGTGTAATTCAAGATGTCATAGAAGTGAATCATATGCTAACAAATAACTTTGTTGACAAATTCAGATTAATTTTTATTTTATTATTTTTTTAGATTTTTTGTTTTATTTAATCACTGTAAAACAATAAGCAATAAAAACTAGGAATTAACCGGTGCTCTAGTAATCTTGATCCTAATAAAAGAATATGTATTAGAACCGACCCTTAGAATATCAGGGTCTTAGCTTAGAATTTTTACCTCTCAAAGCTTATGTCCGGTTTTTCAATTAATTTACGGTAACTAATAATTATATAATAGGTTTTCTATGTTTTAATCTCGCTTATGTTACAATTCTATAGATGTGCCTGAAGACGCGTAAAGCAAAACATTAAGGTAGCACTTACAACAAATTAAAATAAATTTTATCATCGTGGTTTACAAAAACTACTGTTTTTATTCATTTGTTAAATCACACACGATGAACCTGGAGTATAAACTTGCCCAACTTAGAATATCATTTCACGAAATGCCCAATAACATTGCTGAAATAGAGTCTGTCTATCTATTATTTTGTGTAGGTCCTTTCGTGAACCTTCGATACCTTTATTGTGGCAGATTGTGTACCGAGATGGAGTACGCGACTTGCTGCATATGATCGGGCGTTTCATGAACAGCCTCATCAGAAAACAAAATCCTTAAAAACACCTTATAGACCGGTGACGAGATAACTCGTCATTTCATATCCAAACGTTGCTGACCAGTGACGAGTTAATTCGTCATCATAGCACTTGTTATGTCACATTGCGGTGACATGACATAGTTTCTACGTAAAATTGCCGGTCAACAAAGTGTTAACATTTTCGGAAACTGACGAATTTCACCATGTGACCACGACATATACATTATTTTGAGTTAATGTGACTTACGGATGAAATATCGGCTTTTATAACTGGAATTAAATCTCGCCAAGTTCGTGCCATTGCAGCTTCAGGTCTGGGTTTGTTATCGGTTCTATATTAAAACAAATAATACTTTTATAAATAAAAAATCTCGTACAAACATAAAAATAAATTAAAATTATTTTTTTAATCACCTTTGATTAGTTTCCGTTTCATTACTTTGTTGGTTTTCAACGTTAAAACTCTCCGGAAGGACGCTCGGATCGATTTTAAACAATTTAGCCAAGTTAGAATACAAATCGGTTCTATTATAAACGTGTACTTCTAATCCGTTAAGAACTACGGATAATCTCGTATCGGAATGTGATAAATCTACAAATTACAAATAAAAATTTATATTAAATTATAAATTAAAGTAAAATTAAGGAATTAAATTATAAATTAAAGTAAAATTAAAGAATTAAATTATAAATTAAAGTAAAATTAAAGAATTAAATGAAAATATAAACCCACCTTCGGAGACATCTTTAGGTACGTACGATCTCCACCAGCGAAAAATTAAATAACCATCCTGTATTCGAATACTATAATCTAAAGTGATATAAACGACGTCTCTAAACATAATTTTTCCCGATAAAGCGTTCAAGGTAAGCGAGCCGATTTTAAAATAACCATCTTTACTAATAAACAATCGGTTGACAACCTTCGTTATGATATATCCGGCCAATCTTGAATTATAATACGTTATGTAGATAACCCATCCGATTGCAAATATTAGGCTGCATAGTAACATTGCGAAGTTCGTATCCATTTTGATGTCTTCAAAGCTAGTACCGGAAGTATTGCCGCCCCACGGTTGAGGCACCAAAACGTCCGAATTCTCGGTAACACCCATCGCGTAACTAAAGCTACCCATTTTAAAACTACTTTTAACAATTACACATTACATATTTAAAACTTAAACTGTTAAACTGTTTTTACATAGTTTTTACACAACTTTTACATGATAAATCACTAAATTTCAACTTATTTGTGATAGATTAGTGTTTTGACAGTTCATTGACAGTTTTAATAAAGTCGATATAGTAGATTTCTTTTTTTAACTTTAGGTTATTGCGATATCTATGAACGTAATGTTTAAATAACGATTTAAATTCAATTTATGTGTTTTAAATAATTAAAATACTTAAAAACTATCCGTTTTTCATCCCAATTTTAATCCTTTTTAATCCAAATCTGAATCAAAAACGTATTTTTTAAGCTTTAGTATTAACACATAGAAATTACTCACTTTTTTGTTGCTTCGTTTTTTTGATTTTCTCTTTTTGAACTTTTAACTAAATTTAACACTCAACTAACTATTAAAACTAACTATTCTTAAGGGGTTAGACCACTTTAGACCGTGGAAAATTAACGTAATTTCCCCATTTTTTTCCGAGAAAACAATAAGAGCTGTGGAAAAATTGTTTATATATCTTTGTTGTACATACATTTAGGAATAAGAAATATATTTTGCTAAATAATTAACGTAAAAAATGAACGCGATGTAACTGCTTGATGAAAACCTTGTTAGCCGCTAAGGGGTCCGCGGCCGGAACGATTTTACCTACAATTTTCAATCTAAAGCAAAAACGAAAAGGTATTTAGTTTTTACAACTCAAAAGCTAGAGAAAGACGTAGGGATTTCCTTTTAATTATTTTTTTGCAGAAATGGTGGGCATATTACAAAAACTTTGCGTTTTAGCCTAAAAAAATATCTACTAAATTGTTTATAGTTAAAAAACTACGTTTGATATCAAAAAAATCCTACGTCTTTCTCTAGATAATGCTACTTGGAAGGTGCAGTTAAAATTTCAAGTAGATCGGTAAAGAATTGTATGAGTTATGTTTCCGGCCGTTTCAAGAAAAATGATTTAGAGAAAAACGCATATAAAGTTTGTTTAACCTGTACTGAGCACACGTTATTGGACAACATTCAGAATCAAAATACAGGCATTTAAAAACTGTTCCCACTTATAACTGACATTGCATCTTATTTTTAAGACCATAAGGCACTTTTTAGCGCAAAAAACAAAAATTCGATTTTTTGAAAATTCTAGAATGGTCTAACCCCTTAAGTAAATAAATAATTTCGCGACGTTTAAAATACCTAAAAATTTACTTCATTTCCTTGACAACTGTCGGCCATCATTTTTCCCTTCGTTTCCTTGACAACCCACCTTCGGCCATCATTATTTTTGCTTAAGCGAGTGAAGTTATAATTAAGTCAGCGGTTCTCAAACAATTTTAATAATGTACCAAACTTAAAAGTTAAAAATGTTTTTTTTTTAATTTAATTATGTTAGTTTTAATGTAAAAATGATTGAAAATAAGGATAATAAATCGGTTTTAAATTCTTATTTTAATTATTATTTATAAAAATAAAAAATTTATTAAATGAGATACACACACGAGTTGCTACTTATTATTTAATTAATAATTAATTAATTATCTAGCTTAATTAAGTTGGGTTTTGTATAAAGCTATCATTTATCACCGTTTTTATCTTTGCTCTTAATTAAAATACGTAATTATATAAAAAATAAAATTAATTAAAAGGTTAACGTCTTAAAATCGATTATTTACACGATATTTCTACCATTATTACGATTTTTTTAATATAATTCTTTAAATACTTTCAAATTTTTGTGAGATATAAATTTAAATACGTTTAAATTTATACTTAAGGAGCTCCGTACGACGTTGAAGGTGGATTCGCTGGTGGACCATATTGAGGACTTGGTACTCTATCCGGATAACCCTCCTCTTTCTACAAATTTACATTTTAAAGTTCATTCAAGTCATTTTTTTAAATGATGTAAACTTACCTGCGTCTTATAACGAATAAAGTACACTTCCGGTTTGCTTGGTTGCGTTGGTGCAGGCGTTGGTACAACAATATCCGGTTGTTCTTCCGGTTTCTTCACCAAAACGTATACCAAAGTCTTTTCTTCGTTTTGTGGTTGAACAGGAATTACCGGAGCTGTTGGAGTCGGTGGAGTTGGAGCCTAATGAAAAAATTATATATGAATAAAGTTGTAACAAATAGAAATGTATTTTAATATTAAAGATTTTATTTAATTAAAGAAGTTTAAATTTAAATGGAAAATTTTAGAAAATGTTGAATGATTTTGAGACTATTTTAGAAAATAATTTTGAGATTATTCTAAAATAATTTTGAGACTATTCTAAAATAATTTTGAGACTATTCTGAAATAATTTTGAGACTATTCTAAAATAATTTTGAGACTATTCTGAAATAATTTTGAGACGATAAGCATTTAGATTAGTAATTAATCTTTATTTTTACAAAAGAGAAATTTTTTACGACTTTTAGTTTTTCCCTCAGATGGAAAATTCTAACCTAACTTAATTTCCATGTCGATTGAAAATTATCAATTTTTAAAAATTCAATTTTAAAAAAATCATATACCAAAAACTAATTGTTATTAAGACTTGAAATTTTATCACGATTTAGATTAGTATTTAATCTTTATTTTTACCAAACAGAAATTTTCTACGATTTTTAGTTTTTCCCTCAGACGGAAAATTGTAACCTGACTTCTATTAAAAGTTGTTAATTTTTAAAAAATCATATATCAAAAGCTTATTGTTTTAGAAATTTGAAATTTTATCACGATTTAGATTAGTATTTAATCTTTATTTTTACCAAAGGGAAATTTTCTACGACTTTTAGTTTTTCCCTCATTCGAGAAATTCTAACCTAACTTAATTTACATGCCTATTGAAAAATGTTAATTTTTAAAAAATCATATCTCAAAAACTAATTGTTTTTAAGACTTAAAATTTTATCAGGATTTAGATTGAAATTTAATCTTTATTTTTACCAAACAGAATTTTTCTATGACTTTTAGTTTTTCTCTCAGATAGGAATTCTAACCTGACTTCTATTAAAAGTTGTAAATTTTTAAAAATTCATATATCAAAAGCTAATTGTTTTTAAGACTTGAAATTTTATCACGATTTAAATTGAAATATAATCTTTAGTTTCACCAAAGAGAAATTTTCTACGACTTTTAGTTTTTTCCCTCAGACGAGAAATTCTAACATAACTTCTATTAAAAGTTGTTAATTTTTAAAAATTCATATATCAAAAGCTAATTGTTTTAGAAATTTGAAATTTTATCAGGATTTAGATTAGTATTTAATCTTTATTTTTACCAAAGGGAAATTTTCTACGACTTTTATTTTTCCCCTCAGATGGAAAATTCTAACCTAACTTAATTGACATGTCTATTAAAAAATGTCAATTTTAAAAAATTCATATCTCAAAAGCTAATTGTCTTAGAAATTTGAAATTTTATCACGATTTAGATTAGTATTTAATCTTTATTTTCACCAAAGAGAAATTTTCTACGACTTTTATTTTTCCCCTCAGATGGAAAATTCTAACCTAACTTAATTGACATGTCTATTGGAAAATGTCAATTTTTAAAAAATCATATCTCAAAAACTAATTGTTTTAGAGACTTGAAATTTTATCACGATTTAGACTGAAATATAATCTTTAGTTTTACCAAAGAGAAATTTTCTACGACTTTTAGTTTTTCTCTCAAACGGGAAATTCTAACCTAACTTCTATTAAAAGTTGTTAATTTTTAAAAATTCATATCTCAAAAGCTAATTGTTTTTAAGACTTGAAATTTTATCACGATTTAGATTGAAATATAATCTTTATTTTTACCAAAGAGAAATTTTCTACGACTTTTATTTTTCCCCTCAGATGGAAAATTCTAACCTGACTTCTGTTAAAAGTTGTTAATTTTTAAAAATTCATATCTCAAAAACTAATTGTTTTTCAGATTTGAAATTTTATCACGATTTAGATTGAAATATAATCTTTATTTTTACCAAAGAGAAATTTTCTACGACTTTTAGTTTTTCCCTCATTCGGGAAATTCTAACCTAACTTATTTTCCATGTCGATTAAAAATTGTCAATTTTTAAAAATTCATCTCTCAAAAACTAATTATTATTGAGACTTAAAATTTTATCAGGATTTAGATTACTATTTAATCTTTATTTTTATCAAATAGAAATTTTCTACGACTTTTAGTTTTCCCTCATTCGGGAAATTCTAACCTAACTTCTATTAAAAGTTGTTAATTTTTAAAAAATCATATCTCAAAAGCTAATTGTTTTAGAAATTTGAAATTTTATCACGATTTAGATTAGTATTTAATCTTCATTTTTACCAAAGGGAAATTTTCTACGACTTTTAGTTTTTTCCTCATTCGGGAAATTCTAACCTAACTTAATTTACATGTCGATTGAAAATTGTCAATTTTTAAACATTCATATCTCAAAAACTAAATGCTATTGAAACTTGAAATTTTATCACGATTTAGATTGAAATATAATCTTTATTTTTACCAAAGAGAAATTTTCTACGACTTTTAGTTTTCCCTCATTCGGGAAATTCTAACCTAATTTAATTTCCATGTCTATTAAAAGTTGTTAATTTTTAAAAATTCATATCTCAAAAATTAATTGTTTTAGAGACTTGAAATTTTATCACGATTTAGATTGAAATATAATCTTTACTTTTACCAAAGAGAAATTTTTTACGACTTTTAGTTTTTTCCTCAGATGGAAAATCTTAACCTAACTTAATATCCATGTCGATTAAAAATTGTCAATTTTTAAAAAATCATATCTCAAAAACTAATTGTTTTTAAGACTTAAAATTTTATCACGATTTAGATTGAAATATAATCTTTATTTCCACCAAAGAGAAATTTTCTACGACTTTTAGTTTTTCCCTCAGACGGAAAATTCTAACCTGAGTTAATTTACATCTCTACTAAAATTTGTCAATTAAAAAAAAATCATATTTCAAAAACTAATTGTTATTGAAACTTGAAATTTTATCACGATTTAGATTAAAATTTAATCTTTTTTTTTATCAAAGAGAAATTGTCTACGACTTTTAGTTTTTCCCTCAGAAGAGGAAATGTAACTTAATGATTTATTTCGGTTAATACTTACCTAACTTAAGGAATTTTTGATTTTAGACGACTCTAATATAAAAATAATATTTAAAATGATAAAATAAGAGTTAATTACCTTGATAAAGATGATTTTGTAGTGTTTTTGAGCCAGGGCGAATTCGATAGGTTTACGAGGGGCGTGATATTCGGGTTCTGGGGGTGGTACGTGGACGTAAACGTGTTTATGAACAGTCGGGGGTTGAGCTGGAGGTCCGTATTTAGGTGCTGGGGCTCCGTAACTTGTACTGGGGGCGCTATAACTGGAAACGGGGCCACTGGGTGCGCTATAACTGTAACCTGGTGGTTCTGGACGAGCGTAAACCGTCGCCAAAACGAAAGGAAGAACCTGAAAATAAAACATATCACTAAACTTTGAAAACTTTAAATCAAAACATTAAAGGCACTAAAACATTTTGTATTCAAACAACATTTTTTTAAAAAAGCATTTCATACCGTTAATATCCTCATCCTGAATGTGAAAAAAGTTTAAAATCGGTTTGTCACAACACCCCGAACTCTGAAGGTAAGAAAGCATAAGGCCACCTATTTATACACTTTTTGGAGCCCCGTGGGGCTCTTCCTCGTTTAGTGGGGGCGACCGAGAGAAGATGTTACTCGCATTATTGTCGCTTCCCCACCAACAAGCGTGCAATAAAAAAAAATATCGTCGGGTTCACTTTCTTTAGCATAGGAATCACCGCGCTCGGGTAAAAGGTAAGAAGATAGAGTGTTGTGTAACACTTTTCAAGTGGAGGAGAAAAAAAAAACACTTGACGCAAGGTCGGTCGTTTGGAAGTTTGGTTGTGGATTGGATTGATGATGAAAATTAAGGTGTAATTTAGATACAAATCGATTTACAAAATATAATTTAAGAAAAATACAACAGAAATCTTATGAAATTAGTTAAAGAATAAAATTTTAATAATTCCACCAATAGTTAGAAGATTATAGTAAATTCCACCAAAAATTATACATACCACCAACCTTGTATTACATTTTCAAGTCCGTTACATTATAATTTAACGATCATAACCCATTTTATTACTCTATATAAACGCTTCGACTCGCATTATATCACCCTGAATCATGAGTTATTACGCATTAATCCCATTATTATTAAATCACAACAACTCTAATTCAAATACTATCTCACAACTTTCTAAAATCTACTAATTACGTAACCTAAAATCGAATACGTTTAGAATAAACAACCCCCGTTAAAAGCTATAAAAAAAATAAATAAAAATCAATCAACTACCCAAATAAAATCAAGCTTTGAGTTAGTAAATCAAGTCTTGTAATAAATCGAGCTTTATCAGCTTGGTTATTTTTTCGAAACCTCATCCGAGGTGCATATTTGCACACGTGTCCATCGTAAAACCGCAATTTACACCGCGTTATTTCCCCCGCGTGCGAGAAATCAACCTCTTTCCCATCCCCCGTTCGATTTACCCCCCAAAATCGGGCGACGTTCCGGCTGGCAAGTCGCGATCCACAAAGACAAACCGTCGGTGACGTAACCGTCGCCGTCTCGGCTCGACGTTTCGGCGCCCGTCATCCCAACCTCCGTCAGGAGTGGATCCCCCCGAAACCAACCCCCAAATCCGCCCACGCTTGTACATTTATTTGATTTTTATCGAGGAATTTTTCGAGTGCGGTTACGGGATGCGTAGGCGTTAATAGGGTTGGGATTTTGTGGGAAAATACACGATTTAAGAGAGAAACGAAGAGGGAGAGAAATGAGGTTTTTGGGGGTAGTTAGAGTTTGTGTCCTGGTTTTGCAAGGACGAAAACAACTCGGGGTGTTTTGTTTATCTATTTGTACGGCTATAAACTCAATCGTTCGATTTTTAAGGGTAAATGTAGTTATTTATTTAATTTTTTTTAAAGAAAATATTTTTGTTATAAATTTTTAAATTATCATTTTTAAAAAATTCGTAAAAAATTGTAATTTAAAGATTTTGGTCTAATTTTTTTTCTAAATGAAACTTAAAACATTCTAGTTTTAATTAAAAAAGATGGATTTGTTCTAAATTTTACCAAAAAAATTTAAAAAATTTTCAAAGTTAGTAAAAATTTTTTTTAGGTTAAAATTGTTTTTTAGGTTAAACATTTTTAACAGTTAAAAAATCGATCATTTTTAAAAAATTCGTGAAAAATTGGATTTTAAAGATTTTAACCTAATTTTTTTTCTAAATGAAATTTAAAACATTCTAGTTTTAATTAAAAAAGATGGTTTTGTTCTAAATTTTACCAAAAAAATTAAAAAAATTTTCAAAGTTAGTAAAAATTTTTTTTAGGTTAAAAATTTTTTCAGGTTAAAAATTTTTGACAGTTAAAAAAATCAATCACTTTTAAAAAATTCGTAAAAAATTGGATTTTAAAGATTTTGGTCTAATATTTTTTTAAATGAAACTTAAAACATTCTAGTTTTAATTAAAAAAGATGGTTTTGTTCTAAATTTTACCAAAAAAATTAAAAAAATTTTCAAAGTGAGTAAAGATTTTTTTTAGGTTAAAAATTTTTTTTAGGTTAATAATTTTTAATAGTTAAAAAAATCGATCATTTTTAAAAAATTCGTAAAAAATTGGATTTTAAAGATTTTGGTCTAATTTTTTTTTTCTTAATGTAACCTAAAACATTCTAGTCTTAATTAAAAAAGATGGTTTTGTTCTAAATTTTACCAAAAAAATTTAAAAAATTTTCAAAGTTAGTAAAAATTTTTTTTAGGTTAAAAATTTTTGACAGTAAAAAAAACCAATCATTTTTAAAAATTCGTAAAAAATTGAATTTTAAAGATTTTGGCCTAATTTTTTTTCTAAATGAAATTTAAAACATTCTAGTTTTAATTAAAAAAGATGGTTTTGTTCTAAATTTTACCAAAAAAATTAAAAAAATTTTCAAAGTTAGTAAAAGAATTCTTTTAGGTTAAAAATTTATAACAGTTAAAAAAATCAATCATTTTTAAAAAATTCGTAAAAAATTGGATTTTAAAGATTTTGGTCTAATTTTTTTTTTTAATGAAACTTAAAACATTCTAGTTTTAATTAAAAAAGATGGTTTTGTTCTAAATTTTACCAAAAAAAATTAAAAAAATTTTCAAAATTAGTAAAAATTTTTTTTAGGTTAAAAATTTTTGACAGTTAAAAAAATCAATCATTTTTAAAAAATTCGTAAAAAATTGGATTTTAAAGATTTTGGCCTAATTTTTTTTTTAAATGAAACTTAAAACATTCTAGTTTTAATTAAAAAAGATGGATTTGTCTTAAATTTTACCAAAAAAATTTAAAAAATTTTCAAAGTTAGTAAAAATTTTTTTTAGGTTAAAAATTTTTTTTAGGTTAAAAATTTTTAAGAGTTAAAAAAATCATTTTTAAAAAATTCGTAAAAAATTGGATTTTAAAGATTTTGGCCTAATCTTTTTTTTTTAATGAAATTTAAAACATTCTAGTTTTAATTAAAAAAGATGGTTTTGTTTTAAATGGTATCAAAAAAATTAAAAAAATTTTCAAAGTTGGAAAAAATTTTTTTAGGTTAAATTATTTTTTATAAATTCATTTTCTAAAAAATCGCCAAAAATTGAATTTTAAAGATTTTGATCAGATTTTTTTTCTAAATGAAACTTAAAACATTCTAGTTTTAATTAAAAAAGACCGATTTGTTCTAAATGGTATCAAAAAAATTAAAAAAATTTTCAAAGTTGGAAAAAATTTTTTTAGGTTAAACCATTTTCTATAAATTCAATCATTTTTTAAAAAATCACCAAAAATCGAATTTTAAAGATTTTGATCAGATTTTTTTTCTAAATGAAACTTAAAACATTGTAGTTTTAATTAAGAAAGACCGATTTGTTCTAAATGGTATCAAAAAAATTAAAGAAATTTTCAAAGTTGGAAAAAATTTTTTTAGGTTAAACCATTTTCTATAAATTCAATCATTTTTTAAAAAATCACCAAAAATCGAATATTAAAGATTTTGATCAGATTTTTTTTCTAAATGAAACTTAAAACATTCTAGTTTTAATTAAAAAAGACCGATTTGTTCTAAATTTTACCAAAAAAATTTAAAAAATTTTCAAAGTTGGAAAAAATTTTTTTAGGTTAAACCATTTTCTATAAATTCAATCATTTTTTAAAAAATCACCAACAATGGAATTTTAAAGATTTTGATCAGATTTTTTTTCTAAATGAAACCTAAAACATTCTAGTTTTAATTAAAAGAGATGGTTTTGTTCTAAATTTTACCAAAAAAGTTAAAAAAATTTTCAAAGTTGATAAAAAAAATTTTTGACAGTTCTAACCTAACTTTAAAAAAAATCGATCAACTTTAAAAATTCGCCAAAAATCGAATTTTAAAGATTTTGATTTGATTTTTTTTCTAAATGAAACTTAAAACATTCTAGTTTTGAATAAAAAAGACCGTTTTATTCTAAATGTTATCAAAAAAATTAAAAAAAATTCTAAAGATATCCATGTTTTTTTTTTCTAACTAACCTAAAAAATTAGTCAACTTTAAAAAATCGCTGCAAGTTTATTTATTGCAACTAAGAAATGATTTATGTGTCATATTAAATCTAAAAAATTCTATTTTCGGATAAAGAAAAAAGACAGATTTATTCTAAGTATTAACAAAAAAATTAAAAAAAAATCTAAAGATATCCATGTTTTTTTTTCTAACTAACCTTAAAAATTGATCAACTTTAAAAAATCGCTACAACTTTATTTATTAAAATTGAGAAATGATTTTTGTGCCAAATTAAACCTAGAAGATTCTATTTTCGATTAAGAAAGACAGATTTATTCTAAGTATTAACAAAAAAATTTAAAAAAATTCTAAAGATATCCATGTTTTTTTTTCTAACTAACCTAAAAAATTAGTCAACTTTAAAAAATCGCTGCAAGTTTATTTATTGCAACTAAGAAATGATTTATATGTCATATTAAATCTAAAAGATTCTATTTTCGGTTAAAAAAGACAGATTTATTCTAAGTATTAACAAAAAAATTAAAAAAAATTCCAAAGATATCCATGTTTTTTTTTCTAACTAACCTAAAAAATTAGTCAACTTTAAAAAATCGCTGCAAGTTTATTTATTGCAACTAAGAAATGATTTATATGTCATATTAAATCTAAAAGATTCTATTTTCGGTTAAAAAAGACAAATTTATTCTAAGTATTACCAAAAAAAATTAAAAAAAATCTAAAGATATCCATGTTTTTTTTTTTCTAACTTAACCTAAAAAATTGATCAACTTTAGAAAATCGCTACAACTTTATTTATTGCAACTAAGAAATGATTTATATGTCATATTAAATCTAAAAGATTCTATTTTCGGTTAAAAAAGACAGATTTATTCTAAGTATTACCAAAAAAATTTAAAAAATTCCTAAAGATATCCATGTTTTTTTTTTTTTTCTAACTAACCTTAAAAATTGATCAACTTAAAAAAATCGCTACAACTTTATTTATTAGAATTGAAAAATGATTTTTGTGTCAAATTAAACCTAAAAGATTCTATTTTCGGTTAAAAAAGACAGATTTATTGTAAGTATTACCAAAAAAATTTAAAAAAATTCCTAAAGATATCCATGTTTTTTTTTTCTAACTAACCTAAAAAATTGATCAACTTTAAAAAATCGCTGCAACTTTATTTATTGCAACTAAGAAATGATTTATATGTCATATTAAATCTAAAAAATTCTATTTTCGGTTAAAAAAGACAGATTTATTCTAAGTATTACCAAAAAAATTAAAAAAAATTCTAAAGATATCCATGTTTTTCTTTTCTAACTAACCTAAAAAATTAGTCAACTTTAAAAAATCGCTGCAACTTTATTTATTGCAACTAAGAAATGATTTATATGTCATATTAAATCTAAAAGATTCTATTTTCGGTTAAAAAAGACTGATTTATTCTAAGTATTAACAAAAAAATTAAAAAAAAATTCTAAAAATATCCATGTTTTTTTTTCTAACTAACCTAAAAAATTAGTCAACTTTAAAAAATCGCTACAACTTTATTTATTGCAACTAAGAAATGATTTATATGTCATATTAAATCTAAAAGATTCTATTTTCGGTTAAAAAAGACAGATTTATTCTAAGTATTAACAAAAAAATTAAAAAAAATTCTAAAGATATCCCATGTTTTTTTTTCTAACTAACCTAAAAAATTAGTCAACTTTAAAAAATCGCTGCACGTTTATTTATTGCAACTAAGAAATGATTTATGTGTCATATTAAATCTAAAAGATTCTATTTTCGGTTAAAAAAGACAAATTTATTCTAAGTATTACCAAAAAAATTAAAAAAATTCCTAAAGATATCCATGTTTTTTTTTTCTAACTAACCTAAAAAATTAGTCAACTTTAAAAAATCGCTGCAAGTTTATTTATTGCAACTAAGAAATGATTTATGTGTCATATTAAATCTAAAAGATTCTATTTTCGGTTAAAAAAGACAGATTTATTCTAAGTATTAACAAAAAAATTAAAAAAAATTCTAAAGATATCCATGTTTTTTTTTTCTAACTTAACCTAAAAAATTGATCAACTTTAAAAAATCGCTACAACTTTATTTATTGCAACTAAGAAATAATTTATATGTCATATTAAATCTAAAAGATTCTATTTTCGGTTAAAAAAGACAAATTTATTCTAAGTATTAACAAAAAAATTTAAAAAAATTCTAAAGATATCCATGTTTTCTCTTTCTAACTTAACCTAAAAAAATTGATCAACTTTAAAAAATCGCTACAACTTTATTTATTGCAACTAAGAAATGATTTATATGTCATATTAAATCTAAAAGATTCTATTTTCGGTTAAAAAAGACAGATTTATTCTAAGTATTACCAAAAAAATTTTAAAAATTCCTAAAGATATCCATTTTTTTTTTTTCTAACTTAACCTAAAAAATTAGTCAACTTTAAAAAATCGCTGCAAATTTATTTATTGCAACTAAGAAATGATTTATGTGTCATATTAAATCTAAAAGATTCTATTTTCGGTTAAAAAAGACAGATTTATTCTAAGTATTACCAAAAAAATTAAAAAAAATTCTAAAGATATCCATGTTTTTTTTTCTAACTAACCTAAAAAATTGATCAACTTTAAAAAATCGCTACAACTTTATTTATTAGAATTGAGAAATGATTTTTGTGCCAAATTAAACCTAAAAGATTGTATTTTCGTTTAAAAGAGATAGATTTAACCTAAGTATTAACAAAAAAATTAAAAAAAATTCTAAAGGCATCCATGTTTTTTACTAAATTGACTTAAAAAATTGGTCAACTTTAAAAAATCATTACAACTTTATTTATTAGATAAGGTTTTTAAGATTTGATATTTAATTAAATTAGAAAATCTTTTATTTAATATTCACATAAGAGTTTAAAACTTATTTTTCTCTTTAGAATACTTAAAATTAATTAATTTAAAAATTATTAGTAAGTAGAGAACATAAATTCTAAAGTTATTCTCCAAGTAGGAAGCGACGAAACGGAAACGTGACGACTTGTAAACTTCAATTTAACGTTTATAAAGTTTTAATTAAACTCGGCGAGAAATTCCAAACGATATTAATAATAGAACCGCGTGAAGACGTGTCTTCGTTTTATTACAATTGTGTACACGATTTTATTCTCTTTTTTAATCGTCTTTCTGCGTCATCGAAGTCTAAAATCGATGTTTTACGACGAAAATAGGATAAGATGGACTATGGTGTGGAAAATCCTTTAACATTTTTGATCTTTTAGAAGAAATTTAGCGGAAAATTGGGCTATTATTATTTTTTTTGGTGTTATTTAAATTATTTTCTAAGTAACTCGATTGGAAAATTAAATTTTAAGTTAAAAGGGGTTGTTTATCAAAGGGAAAACTTAATAATAGTCGAGTGAACGTTACACAAGATCCAGTTTAAATTGCGCTTATATTATTGCACCAAGGATAAGCTGAACAATAAAATTTTATTCGTGAAAGCGTTTTAAAGGCGTGTGATAAGCAACCCGACGAGTTTTTCCATTCAACAAACGTACTAAACATATATATTTATAGTTTCGTTACTTTCTATTACCGAATTTAGTCACGAAACTTTTTTTTTGACGCTTGTAATCGTTGCCAATGGATTTGTTTAAAATGCAAATTACATTTTCTATCAAAATTCAGAAGAATTTCAATTAAAATTATTAGAGGGTTGAATAAAATTACTAATTTGAATAAAAATATTTAATAAAATTGCTAATTTCACCAACACCTTATTAAAATTCACTCTAATTCCACCAAGAATTAAATTTTTAAAGAACAAAAATTAAAATTTCTTACAAATACTTATTTTCAACGCAATTCCATGTAACTTAATGGATTATCAGAGTCGTTTCGGTCGGAAACGTAAACTACATAAGCGGTTTTCTAAAGTAACCCATTAAAAGAAGGTTTGGTAATCGACATTCGAGCTTAGAAAGTACAACATCCAAAAAAAAATCCAAATAAACACATTTGTATCTACTTAATGTAACATTAACATTAAGAAATAAAATAAAATAAAAGCTGAAATATAAAAAAAAGTAAAAAATATAAAGAGTGAATAATACAAGTTAAAAAAAAGGATTAAAAAAATCGTTTATAATCACATCCGAAATTGCGACGACCTCAAACTTTTACTTCCCAAACAACAACAACTTTTACTCGCAAGTCCGTCGTCGCAATTTTCTAATTCGTAATTAAGAACAACGCGAAATTAGCATTCTGTGTGCGCGTAACGCCCAAAGACAATGAGCGTCCGACGAAGCGGTTTTGTAACATTTTTTTTTCTATTCTTCTACGTTTAGCCGAACCAGTGTTCCGGTGCAATCATTAAGCAAAAAAAGACTGCTTAAGAAAGTTATAGATTTAGGATAATTTTTGGTGGAATTTATCATTTTTCATTCTAATGGGAAAACTAAAAGTCTTGGAAAATTCATCTTTGGTAAAAATAAAGATTAAATACTAATCTAAATCGTGATAAAATTTCAAATTTCTAAAACAATTAGTTTCTGAGATATGATTTTTTTAAAATTAACAACTTTTTAATAGAAGTTAGGTTAGAATTTCCCATCTGAGAGAAAAACTAAAAGCCATAGAAAAATTCTATTTGGTAAAAATAAAGATTAAATAGTAATCTAAATCCTGATAAAATTTTAAGTCTCAATAATAATTAGTAATTGAGAGATGAATTTTAAAAAATTGACAATTTTTAATCGACATGGAAATTAAGTTAGGTTAGAATTTCTCGAATGAGGGAAAAACTAAAAGTCGTAGAAAATTTCCCTTTGGTAAAAATAAAGATTAAATACTAATCTAAATCGTGATCAAATTTCAAATTTCTAAAACAATTAGCTTTTGAGATATGATTTTTTAAAAATTACCAACTTTTAGAATTTAGAATAGAAGTTAGGTTAGAATTTCCCGTCTGAGAGAAAAACTAAAAGCCATAGAAAAATTCTATTTGGTAAAAATAAAGATTAAATAGTAATCTAAATCCTGATACAATTTTAAGTCTCAATAATAATTAGTTTTTGAGAGATGAATTTTTAAAAATTGACAATTTTTAATCGACGTGGAAATTAAGTTAGGTTAGAATTTCCAGAATGAGGGAAAAACTAAAAGTCGTAGAAAATTTCCCTTTGGTAAAAATAAAGATTAAATACTAATCTAAATCGTGATAAAATTTCAAATTTCTAAAACAATTAGCTTTTGAGATATGATTTTTTAAAAATTAACAACTTTTAGAATTTAGAATAGAAGTTAGGTTAGAATTTCCCGTCTGAGAGAAAAACTAAAAGCCATAGAAAAATTCTATTTGGTAAAAATAAAGATTAAATAGTAATCTAAATCCTGATAAAATTTTAAGTCTCAATAATAATTAGTTTTTGAGAGATGAATTTTTAAAAATTGACAATTTTTAATCGACATGGAAATTAAGTTAGATTAGAATTTCCCGAATGAGGGAAAAACTAAAAGTCGTAGAAAATTTCCCTTTGGTAAAAATAAAGATTAAATATTAATCTAAATCGTGATAAAATTTCAAATTTCTAAAACAATTAACTTTTGAGATATGATTTTTTAAAAATTAACAATTTTTAATAGAAGTTAGGTTAGAATTTCCCGTCTGAGAGAAAAACTAAAAGCCATAGAAAAATTCTATTTGTTAAAAATAAAGATTAAATAGTAATCTAAATCCTGATAAAATTTTAAGTCTCAATAATAATTAGTTTTTGAGAGATGAGTTTTTAAAAATTGACAATTTTTAATCGACATGGAAATTAAGTTAGGTTAGAATTTCCCGAATGAGGGAAAAACTAAAAGTCGTAGAAAATTTCCCTTTGGTAAAAATAAAGATTAAATTTTAATCTAAATCGTGATAAAATTTCAAGTCTTAAAAACAATTAGTTTTTGAGATATGATTTTTTAAAAATTACCAACTTTTAGAATTTAGAATAGAAGTTAGGTTAGAATTTCCCGTCTGAGAGAAAAACTAAAAGTCTTAGAAAATTTCTCTTTGGTAAAAATAAAGATTAAATAGTAATCTAAATCCTGATAAAATTTTAACTCTCTGGAACAATTAGTTTTTGAGATATGAATTTTTAAAAATTAACAACTTTTAATAGAAGTTACGTTAGAATTTCCCGTCTGAGAGAAAAACTAAAAATCATAGAAAATTTCTCTTTGGTAAAAATAAAGATTATATTTCAATCTAAACCGTGATAAAAGGTCAAGTCTCTAAAACAATTAGCTTTTGAGATATGAATTTTTTAAAATTAACATTTTTTAATAGACATGTAAATTAAGTTAGGTTAGAATTTTCCATTTGAGGGGAAAGCTAAAAGTCCTAGAAAATTTCTCTTTGGTGAAAATAAAGATTATATTTCAATCTAAATCGTGATAAAATTTCAAGTCTTGAAAACAATTAGTTTTTTAGATATGAATTTTTAAAAATTGACTAATTTTAATAGACATGTAAATTAAGTTAGGTTAGAATTTCTTTTCTGTGGAGAAAACTAAATATCGCAAAAAGTTAATTTTTAGTAAAAATAAAGATTAACTATCATAGAGTTATAGATTACTATAGATTTTTTCCTATAACTGATGAGTTACATTCCACCCTGTATAACGTGCTTTTATAAAATTTCAGTTTTGGTCGAATTTATTCATGTACACTGTCGGCGCTCACGGTTTTGGAAATTTAATATGGTTAGCGACGATAAAACCGAAATCCGTCGATCCAAAATTCGCCATTATATTAACGTCGCAAATAAAAATCGTCATCTTCGCATTATTCGCTTGTACCATTTCGATAATATGTCAAGAAAATCGGGTGCATTTTAGAATTAGAGACTTATCTTGTCTACCAGTTAATGGTAAGTATTGTTAGTGACATTATAGCTGAATCTCACACTAACAATAAGTTAACTAACAAGCAACTAGCAATCAGTAACTGGTAAAATTGCCAGTTGGTGAGATTTTGGCAACAAGTATTCACCAACACGCGACATTGCTACTTATTGTTAGTGACATTATAACCTAGTTTCACATTGAGGCAACCAGCAACAAGCAACTAGCAATCAAAAACACGCGATATTATTACTGGGTAACATTTTATAAAATTAAATTGGTAAAAAAATTTTTTGACACTTTTCTAACTTAAAAAAGTTAACTTTAAAAATTCGTCAAAAATCGAATTTTAAAGATTTTGATTTGATTTTGTTTCTAAATGAAACTTAAAACATTCTAGTTTTAATTAAAAAAGACCGATTTGTTCTAAATTTTACTAAAAAAATTAAAAAAATTTTCAAAGTTGGAAAAATTTTTTTAGGTTAAACCATTTTTTATAAATTCGTCCATTTTTAAAAAAATCACCAAAAATCGAATTTTAACGATTTTGATCAGATTTTTTTTCTAAATGAAACTTAAAGCATTCTAGTTTTGATTAAAAGAGACCGATTTGTTCTAAATTTTACTAAAGAAATTAAAAAAAATTTCAAAGTTGGAAAAAATTTTTTTAGGTTAAACCATTTTTTATAAATTCGTCCATTTTTAAAAAAATCACCAAAAATCGAATTTTAACGATTTTGATCAGATTTTTTTTCTAAATGAAACTTAAAGCATTCTAGTTTTGATTAAAAAAGACCGACTTGTTCTAAATTTTACCAAAAAAAAATTAAAAAAATTTTCAAAGTTAGAAAAAACGTTAGAACGTTAACAAAACGTTAACAAAGTTAGAAATATGATTTTTTTTTTAATTGACAAATTTTAGTAGAGATGTAAATTAAGTCAGGTTAGAATTTTCCGTCTGAGGGAAAAACTAAAAGTCGTAGAAAATTTCCCTTTGGTAAAAATAAAGATTAAATAATAATCTAAATCCTGATAAAATTTTAAGTCTCAATAATAATTAGTTTTTAAGATATGAATTTTCTAAAATTGATAATTTTTAATCGACATGGAAATTAAGTTAGGTTAGAATTTCCCGAATGAGGGAAAAACTAAAAGTCGTAGAAAATTTCCCTTTGGTAAAAATAAAGATTAAATACTAATCTAAATCGTGATAAAATTTCAAATTTCTAAAACAATTAGCTTTTAAGATATGATTTTTTAAAAATTAACAACTTTTAATAGAAGTTAGGTTAGAATTTCCCGTCTGAGAGAAAAACTAAAAGTCGTAGAAAAATTCTATTTGGTAAAAATAAAGATTAAATAGTAATCTAAATCCTGATAAAATTTTAAGTCTTAATAACAATTAATTTTTGAGATATGAATTTTTAAAAATTGACAATTTTTAATCGATATGGAAATTAAGTTAGGTTAGAATTTCCCGAATGAGGGAAAAACTAAAAGTCGTAGAAAATTTCCCTTTGGTAAAAATAAAGATTAAATAGTAATCTAAATCCTGATAAAATTTCAAATCTTAATAATAATTAGTTTTTGAGAGATGAATTTTTTAAAATTGACAATTTTTAACCGACATGGAAATTAAGTTAGGTTAGAATTTTCCATCTGAGAGGAAAACTAAAAGTCGTAGAAAATTTCCCTTTGGTAAAAATAAAGATTAAATACTAATCTAAATCGTGATAAAATTTCAAATTTCTAAAACAATTAGCTTTTAAGATATGATTTTTTAAAAATTAACAACTTTTAGAATTTAGAATAGAAGTTAGGTTAGAATTTCCCGTCTGAGAGAAAAATTAAAAGCCATAAAAAATTCTGTTTGGCAAAAATGAAGATTAAATAGTAATCTAAATCCTGATAAAATTTAAAGTCTCAATAACAATTAGTTTTTGAGATATGAATTTTTAAAAATTGACAATTTTTAATCGATATGGAAATTAAGTTAGGTTAGAATTTCCCGAATGAGGGAAAAACTAAAAGTCGTAGAAGATTTCCCTTTGGTAAAAATAAAGATTGAATACTAATCTAAATCGTGATAAAATTTCAAATTTCTAAAACAATTAGCTTTTGAGATATGATTTTTTTAAAATTAACAATTTTTAATAGAAGTTAGGTTAGAATTTCCCGTCTGAGAGAAAAACTAAAAGCCATAGAAAGATTCTGTTTGGTAAAAATAAATATTAAATAGTAATCTAAACCGTGATAAAAGTTCAAGTCTCTAAAACAATTAGCTTTTGAGATATGAATTTTTTAAAATTAACATTTTTTAATAGACATGTAAATTAAGTTAGGTTAGAATTTTCCATCTGAGGGGAAAGCTAAAAGTCCTAGAAAATTTCTCTTTGGTGAAAATAAAGATTATATTTCAATCTAAATCGTGATAAAATTTCAAGTCTTGAAAACAATTAGTTTTTTAGATATGAATTTTTAAAAATTGACTAATTTTAATAGACATGTAAATTAAGTTAGGTTAGAATTTCTTTTCTGTGTAGAAAACTAAATATCGCAAAAAGTTAATTTTTAGTAAAAATAAAGATTAACTATCATAGAGTTATAGATTACTATAGATTTTTTCCTATAACTGATGAGTTACATTCCACCCTGTATAACGTGCTTTTATAAAATTTCAGTTTTGGTCGAATTTATTCATGTACACTGTCGGCGCTCACGGTTTTGGAAATTTAATATGGTTAGCGACGATAAAACCGAAATCCGTCGATCCAAAATTCGCCATTATATTAACGTCGCAAATAAAAATCGTCATCTTCGCATTATTCGCTTGTACCACTTCGATAATATGTCAAGAAAATCGGGTGCATTTTAGAATTAGAGACTTATCTTGTCTACCAGTTAACGGTAAGTATTGTTAGTGACATTATAGCTGAATCTCACACTAACAATAAGTTAACTAACAACAAGCAACTAGCAATCAGTAACTGGTAAAATTGCCAGTTGGTGAGATTTTGGCAACAAGTATTCACCAACACGCGACATTGCTACTTATTGTTAGTGACATTATAACCTAGTTTCACATTGAGGCAACCAGCAACAAGCAACTAGCAATCAAAAACACGCGATATTATTAGTGGGTAACATTTTATAAAATTAAATTGGTAAAAAAATTTTTTGACACTTTTCTAACTTAAAAAAGTTAACTTTAAAAATTCGTCAAAAATCGAATTTTAAAGATTTTGATTTGATTTTGTTTCTAAATGAAACTTAAAACATTCTAGTTTTAATTAAAAAAGACCGATTTGTTCTAAATTTTACTAAAAAAATTAAAAAAATTTTCAAAGTTGGAAAAAATTTTTTTAGGTTAAACCATTTTTTATAAATTCGTCCATTTTTAAAAAAATCACCAAAAATCGAATTTTAACGATTTTGATCAGATTTTTTTTCTAAATGAAACCTAAAGCATTCTAGTTTTGATTAAAAGAGACCGATTTGTTCTAAATTTTACTAAAGAAATTAAAAAAATTTTCAAAGTTGGAAAAAATTTTTTTAGGTTAAACCATTTTTTATAAATTCGTCCATTTTTAAAAAAATCACCAAAAATCGAATTTTAACGATTTTGATCAGATTTTTTTTCTAAATGAAACTTAAAGCATTCTAGTTTTGATTAAAAAAGAAAGACTTGTTCTAAATTTTACCAAAAAAAAATTAAAAAAATTTTCAAAGTTAGAAAAAACGTTAGAACGTTAACAAAACGTTAACAAAGTTAGAAATATGATTTTTTTTTTAATTAACAAATTTTAGTAGAGATGTAAATTAAGTCAGGTTAGAATTTTCCGTCTGAGGGAAAAACTAAAAGTCGTAGAAAATTTCTCTTTGGTGAAAATAAAGATTAAATAGTAATCTAAATCCTGATAAAATTTTAAGTCTCAATAATAATTAGTTTTTAAGACATGAATTTTTTAAAATTGACAATTTTTAATCGACATGGAAATTAAGTTAGGTTAGAATTTCCTGAATGAGGGAAAAACTAAAAGTCGAAGAAAATTTCCCTTTGGTAAAAACAAAGACTAAATACTAATCTAAATCGTGATAAAATTTCAAATTTCTAAAACAATTAGTTTTTGAGATATGAATTTTTAAAAATTAACAACTTTTAGAATTTAGAATAAAAGTTAGGTTAGAATTTCCCGTCTGAGGGAAAAACTAAAAGTCGTAAAAAATTTCCCTTTGGTAAAAATAAAAATTCAATAGTAATCTAAACCCTGATAAAATTTTAAGTCTCAATAATAATTAGTTTTTGAGATATGAATTTTTAAAAATTGATAATTTTTAATCGACATGGAAATTAAGTTAGGTTAGAATTTCCCGAATGAGGGAAAAACTAAAAGTCGTAGAAAATTTCCCTTTGGTAAAAATAAAGATTAAATACTAATTTAAATCATGATAAAATTTCAAATTTCTAAAACAATTAGCTTTTGAGATATGATTTTTTAAAAATTAACAACTTTTAGAATTTAGAATAGAAGTTAGGTTAGAATTTCCCGTCTGAGAGAAAAACTAAAAGTCGTAGAAAAATTCTATTTGGTAAAAATAAAGATTAAATAATCATCTAAATCCTGATAAAATTTTAAGTCTCAATAATAATTAGTTTTTGAGATATGAATTTTTAAAAATTGACTAATTTTAATCGACATGGAAATTAAGTTAGGTTAGAATTTCCCGAATGAGGGAAAAACTAAAAGTCGTAGAAAATTTCCCTTTGGTAAAAATAAAGATTAAATTTTAATCTAAATCGTGATAAAATTTCAAGTCTTAAAAACAATTAGTTTTTGAGATATGATTTTTTAAAAATTACCAACTTTTAGAATTTAGAATAGAAGTTAGGTTAGAATTTCCCGAATGAGGGAAAAACTAAAAGTCGTAGAAAATTTCCCTTTGGTAAAAATAAAGATTAAATAATAATCTAAATCCTGATAAAATTTTAAGTCTCAATAATAATTAGTTTTTGAGAGATGAATTTTTAAAAATTGACAATTTTTAATAGAAGTTAGGTTAGAATTTCCCGTCTAAGAGAAAAACTAAAAGTCGTAGAAAAATTCTATTTGGTAAAAATAAAGATTAAATAGTAATCTAAATCCTGATAAAATTTTAAGTCTCAATAATAATTAGTTTTTGAGAGATGAATTTTTAAAAATTGACAATTTTTAATCGACGTGGAAATTAAGTTAGATTAGAATTTCTAGAATGAGGGAAAAACTAAAAGTCGTAGAAAATTTCCCTTTGGTAAAAATAAAGATTGAATACTAATTTAAATCGTGATAAAATTTTAAATTTATAAAACAATTAGCTTTTGAGATATGATTTTTTAAAAATTAACAACTTTTAGAATTTAGAATAGAAGTTAGGTTAGAATTTCCCCTCTGAGAGAAATACTAAAAGCCATAGAAAAATTCTATTTGGTAAAAATAAAGATTAAATAGTAATCTAAATCCTGATAAAATTTTAAGTCTCAATAACAATTAGTTTTTGAGAGATGAATTTTTTAAAATTGACAATTTTTAATCGACATGAAAATTAAGTTAGGTTAGAATTTCCCGAATAAGGGAAAAACTAAAAGTCGTAGAAAATTTCCCTTTGGTAAAAATAAAGATTAAATACTTATCTAAATTGTGATAAAATTTCAAATTTCTAAAACAATTAGCTTTTGAGGTATGATTTTTTAAAAATTAACAATTTTTAGAATTTAGAATAGAAGTTAGGTTAGAATTTCCCGTCTGAGAGAAAAACTAAAAGCCATAGAAAAATTCTATTTGGTAAAAATAAAGATTAAATAGTAATCTAAACCCTGATAAAATTTTAAGTCTCAATAACAATTAGTTTTTGAGAGATGAATTTTTAAAAATTGACAATTTTTAACCGACGTGGAAATTAAGTTAGGTTAGAATTTCCCGAATGAGGGAAAAACTAAAAGTCGTAGAAAATTTCCCTTTGGTAAAAATAAAGATTAAATACTAATCTAAATAGTGATAAAATTTCAAGTCTTAATAACAATTAGTTTTTGGGATATGATTTTTTTTAAATTGGCTTTTTTTAAAATTGATTTTTTTAAAATTGGCTTTTTTAAAATTGACTTTTTTAAAATTGACTTTTTTAAAATTGACTTTTTTTAAATTGACTTTTTTAAAATCGACTTTTTTAAAATTATAAAATTATAAATTTATGTTTTCCTATAAATTTACTTAAAATTTTCCATCATCATTCTTTTTCGTCCATTTCCATTATCTGTTGCTTGTCGAAATCCATCCAACTCAGATCGGAATTCCTCTCAAAACGTTTTTCCCACCCCCGATCCCCCGTTTCATCCCCCAGATGATTCCGGGGGTAGTTTTGGCAAAGCTTCACGCATGCAGCATCCGACCGGCCCTATTTAAGCAACTCGACGTCCCAAACCGACCCAGTTCACCACCAGATCCCAAGGGAACTTTACCAGAATCTCCAACCCCAAGAAATCACCAAATAAGTCTCAATAAAACGCCATCAATAAAAACCCACAAATAAAAAAACCAAAAATAAAAACCGACAAATAAAAAAGTCTCCAATACCAAAAAAAACACCAAGAAAAAAAAAACACCAAGAAAAAAAAACTCCAATTTAACCGGGTAAGTTTTTTTAACTTTAATATTTTACCTCCCAAAAAAATTTTTCAACTTTAATTTTTCTTTTAGAACGAAATGGTTCGAAAAGTTTTAATTGGATTATTCTTAGTTGTTTTAATGTTGATGTATTTAAACGGTGAAGTTGATGGTAGATATTTACCAACGAGGGGAAATGGGGATAAATTGGATAAACTTAGGGAGTTGTTAAAAGAGGTAAATTTGAAATTAGAAATGAAATTTTTAATAAAGATTGAAATATTTATAGTTGTTGGAGACTGAGATTGAAAATAACGAATATTACGATTCCCAACCGAGATGGCATCCGGAAAGTAAATTATTTTATAAAAGAGAGATCAACGGTCATTAATAAATAACCCGGAAATTAAGAAAATAATGAAGATAAAACGGCAATTTCCACGGATTTTCACAAAAAGGATAAAATTCAAAATTTACTATTTCAAAAAAAATAAATCTTTTATAAAAGCAAATATGAACAAGAAAAATAAAAATTACAAAAAAAGAATTTTGAAAAAATATAAATGTATTTTCTCATTTATTAAATAAAAAAAGATGTTAGGGAATTAAATCGATAAATAAATGTGTTATTTCTAGCGTTGCGAATTGCATTTTAATACTACTTTTTTAAACCTATTCCCTTTCTTTTTTAAACCCATTAATTTCTTTTTAATTTCATAACCGAAATTTCCAAAGAGATTACAGAACTCTTGGTCTTCTCGTCTTGGATTTTTTTTTGCTTTCGTTTCAAATAAATAATTAATCTTCTTCGAAATACCAAAGGCGATCTTCACGAAGAAGTTTTAACGCGTTCAATCTCGACGATAGTTCGGTTCGTTGCCCTCATTTCGAACCTCTTTGCCCCACAATTACCCACACGCATCCGATACTTCTAAACCACCTTACCATACCATACTATACCATTGTTCGATAAAAAGGAAGCGAAGTTAAGGCTTCTACTTTCACCTATTTCTTGTCCACTGACACCAACGACGATTACATTTACAAAGATACAAGTTGCAAAGGTAAAACTTTAGCAAATTAGTTTAGTCTACGTGATATACCAAAGTTCTAATCGTTTTCACGAAATCTTGATGAGCTTATTTCAATTTCAATTTCTATTACAAATTATAGACTTGAAATTATAAACTTATTACAAATTACAAGCCTTTATAACAATGAAAACTATTTAATTATTTGTCTAGATACTTCAAATATTAAATTTGTTGTGTCTAAACGTCTGTCCACAACGTCTGGACATAGGACTTGACAGGAATAATGCATTGTCCACAAATTTTTACATACTTTTGGAAAATTTTGAAATTTTTATAAAAAAAATTAATTTTTTGGAAAATTTTGACATTTTTTAAAAAAATTTTGACATTAAAAAAAAATGTTTGACATTTTTTAAAAAAACTTTGACGTTTAGGAAAATTTTGAAATATTTCTTAAAAATTTTAACAGTTTTTCTTAAAAATTTAAAATTTTCATTAAAAAATTCTTAAAGTTTATTAAAAATCTTTTAATTTGAGTACAAACACGACCCATCTACGATTAAAAATAAAAAAGTTAGGTTAATTTTTAAATTTCCAAAATGGCGGTTTAAAAAAATTGAAATTTTCATTAAAAATTCTTAAGGCTGATTAAAAATCCTTTAATTTGATACCAAATACGACTATATTCGGATAAAAAACAAAAAAGTTAGGTTAGTTTAAAGTAATTCAAAATGGCGGACTTCCGGTTTTTACTAAAATGAAAATTTTTAATAACTTTTTTATCTTTGATCGTAAATATGTCGAGTTTGTACTCAAATTAAAGGGAATTTAATTTCCTATCGATTTTTAATAAAAATTTCGTTTTAAAATTATTTTCGATATTTCCTTTTTGAAACTTTTAACTTTTCTTTTTGAAATTTTTAGCATTTTTGTCTTTTTTCGAAATTCTTTGAGGTTTTTGATATTGCTTTAAAAATATTGAAAATTCTTTAAAAAATGTTGACATATTTTTGGAAAATATTAACATTTTTTTTGAAAATTTTTACATACTTTTGGAAAATTTTGAAATTTTTATAAAAAAAATTAATTTTTTGGAAAATTTTGACATTTTTCAAAAAAATTTTGACATTAAAAAAAAATTTTTGACATTTTTTAAAAAAATTTTGACGTTTAGGAAAATTTTGAAATATTTCTTAAAAATCTTAACATTTTTTCTTAAAAATTTAAAATTTTCATTAAAAAATTCTTAAAGTTTATTAAAAATCTTTTAATTTGAGTACAAACACGACCCATCTACGATTAAAAATAAAAAAGTTAGGTTAATTTTTAAATCTCCAAGATGGCGGTTTAAAAAAATTGAAATTTTTATTAAAAATTCTTAAAGCTGATTAAAAATCCTTTAATTTGATACCAAATACGACTATATTCGGATAAAAAACAAAAAAGTTAGGTTAGTTTAAAGTAATTCAAAATGGCGGACTTCCGGTTCTTACTAAAATGAAAATTTTTAATAACTTTTTTATCTTTGATCGTAAATATGTCGAGTTTGTACTCAAATTAAAGGGAATTTAATTTCCTATCGATTTTTAATAAAAATTTCGTTTTAAAATTATTTTCGATATTTCTTTTTTGAAACTTTTAACTTTTTTTTTGAAATTTTTAGCATTTTTGTCTTTTTTCGAAATTCTTTGAGGTTTTTGATATTGCTTTAAAAATATTGAAAATTTTTTAAAAAATGTTGACATTTTTTTGGAAAATATTAACATTTTTTTTGAAAATTTTTACATACTTTTGGAAAATTTTGAAATTTTTATAAAAAAAATTAATTTTTTGGAAAATTTTGACATTTTTTAAAAAATTTTGACATTTTTTAAAAAATGTTGACATTTTTTAAAAAAATTTTGACATTTTTTAAAAACAATTTTGACGTTAAGGAAAATTATGATATATTTTTTTAAAATTTTAACATTTTTTCTTAAAAATTTAAAATTTTCATTAAAAAATTCTTAAAGTTTATTAAAATTCTTTTAATTTGAGTACAAACACGACCCATCTACGATTAAAAATAAAAGTTAGGTTAATTTTTAAATTTCCAAGATGGCGGTTTAAAAAAATTGAAATTTTCATTAAAAATTCTTAAGGCTGATTAAAAATCCTTTAATTTGATACCAAATACGACTATATTCGGATAAAAAACAAAAAAGTTAGGTTAGTTTAAAGTAATTCAAAATGGCGGACTTCCGGTTTTTACTAAAATGAAAATTTCTAATAACTTTTTTATCTTTGATCGTAAATATGTCGAGTTTGTACTCAAATTAAAGGGAATTTAATTTCCTATCGATTTTTAATAAAAATTTCGGTTTAAAATTATTTTCGATATTTCTTTTTTGAAACTTTTAACTTTTTTTTTTGAAATTTTTAGCATTTTTGTCTTTTTTCGAAATTCTTTGAGGTTTTTGAAATTGCTTTAAAAATATTGAAAATTCTTTAAAAAATGTTGACATTTTTTTTGGAAAATATTAACTTTTTTTTTGAAAATTTTTACATATTTTTGGAAAATGTTGACATTTTTATAAAAAAATTGACATTTTTTGGAAAATCTTGACATTTTTTAAAAAATGTTGACATTTTTAAAAAAAATTTTGACATTCTTTAAAAACAATTTTGACATTAAGGAAAATTTTGATACATTTTTTTTTTAATTTTAACATTTTTTCTTAAAAATTTAAAATCTTCATTAAAAATTCTTAAAGTTTATTAAAAACCCTTTAATTTGAGTACAAACACGACCTATCTACGATTAAAAATAAAAAAGTTAGGTTAATTTTTAAATTTCCAAGATGGCGGTTTAAAAAAATTGAAATTTTCATTAAGAATTCTTAAGGCTGATTAAAAATCCTTTAATTTGATACCAAACACGACTACATTCGGATAAAAAACAAAAAAGTTAGGTTAGTTTAAAGTAATTCAAAATGGCGGACTTCCGGTTTTTACTAAAATGAAAATTTTTAATAACTTTTTTATCTTTGATCGTAAATATGTCGAGTTTGTACTCAAATTAAAGGGAATTTAATTTCCTATCGATTTTTAATAAAAATTTCGTTTTAAAATTATTTTCGATATTTCTTTTTTGAAACTTTTAACTTTTTTTTTTGAAATTTTTAGCATTTTTGTCTTTTTTCGAAATTCTTTGAGGTTTTTGATATTGCCTTAAAAATATTGAAAATTCTTTAAAAAATGTTGACATTTTTTTGGAAAATATTAACATTTTTTTTGAAAATTTTTACATATTTTTGGAAAATTTTGACATTTTTATAAAAAAATTGACATTTTTTGGAAAATCTTGACATTTTTTGGAAAATCTTGACATTTTTTAAAAAATGTTGACATTTCTTAAAAAAATTTTGACATTTTTTAAAAACAATTTTGACGTTAAGGAAAATTTTGATATATTTTTTTAAAATTTTAACATTTTTTCTTAAAAATTTAAAATCTTCATTAAAAATTCTTAAAGTTTATTAAAAACCCTTTAATTTGAGTACAAACACGACCTATCTACGATTAAAAATAAAAAAGTTAGGTTAATTTTTAAATTTCCAAGATGGCGGTTTAAAAAAATTGAAATTTTCATTAAAAATTCTTAAGGCTGATTAAAAATCCTTTAATTTGATACCAAATACGACTATATTCGGATAAAAAACAAAAAAGTTAGGTTAGTTTAAAGTAATTCAAAATGGCGGACTTCCGGTTTTTATTAAAATGAAAATTTTTAATAACTTTTTTATCTTTGATCGTAAATATGTCGAGTTTGTACTCAAATTAAAGGGAATTTAATTTCCTATCGATTTTTAATAAAAATTTCGTTTTAAAATTATTTTCGATATTTCCTTTTTGAAACTTTTAACTTTTCTTTTTGAAATTTTTAGCATTTTTGTCTTTTTTCGAAATTCTTTGAGGTTTTTGATATTGCTTTAAAAATATTGAAAATTCTTTAAAAAATGTTGACATTTTTTTGGAAAATATTAACATTTTTTTTGAAAATTTTTACATATTTTTGGAAAATTTTGACATTTTTATAAAAAAATTGACATTTTTTGGAAAATCTTGACATTTTTTAAAAAATGTTGACATTTTTAAAAAAATGTTGACATTTTTTAAAAAAATTTTGACATTTTTTAAAAAAATTTTGACGTTTAGGAAAATTTTGAAATATTTCTTAAAAATTTTAACATTTTTTCTTAAAAATTTAAAATTTTCATTAAAAAATTCTTAAAGTTTATTAAAAATCTTTTAATTTGAGTACAAACACGACCCATCTACGATTAAAAATAAAAAAGTTAGGTTAATTTTTAAATTTCCAAGATGGCGGTTTAAAAAAATTGAAATTTTCATTAAAAATTCTTAAGGCTGATTAAAAATCCTTTAATTTGATACCAAACACGACTACATTCGGATAAAAAATAAAAAAGTTAGGTTAGTTTAAAAAATTTCAAAATGGCCGACTTCCGGTTTTTATTAAAATGAAAATTTTTAATAACTTCTTTATCTTTGATCGTAAATATGTCGAGTTTGTACTCAAATTAAAGGGAATTTAATTTCCTATCGATTTTTAATAAAAATTTCGTTTTAAAATTATTTTCGATATTTCTTTTTTGAAACTTTTAACTTTTTTTTTTGAAATTTTTAGCATTTTTGTCTTTTTTCGAAATTCTTTGAGGTTTTTGATATTGCCTTAAAAATATTGAAAATTCTTTAAAAAATGTTGACATTCTTTTGGAAAATATTAACATTTTTTTTGAAAATTTTTACATATTTTTGGAAAATTTTGACATTTTTATAAAAAAATTCACATTTTTTGGAAAATCTTGACATTTTTTAAAAAATGTTGACATTTTTTAAAAAAATTTTGACATTTTTTAAAAACAATTTTGACGTTAAGGAAAATTTTGATATACTTTTTTAAAATTTTAACATTTTTTCTTAAAAATTTAAAATCTTCATTAAAAATTCTTAAAGTTTATTAAAAACCCTTTAATTTGAGTACAAACACGACCTATCTACGATTAAAAATAAAAAAGTTAGGTTAATTTTTAAATTTCCAAGATGGCGGTTTAAAAAAATTGAAATTTTCATTAAAAATTCTTAAAGCTGATTAAAAATCCTTTAATTTGATACTAAACACGACTATATTCGGATAAAAAACAAAAAAGTTAGGTTAGTTTAAAAAATTTCAAAATGGCCGACTTCCGGTTTTTACTAAAATTAAAAATTTCGATAACTTTTTTATTTTTGATCGTAGATATATCGTGTTTGTACTTAAATTAAAGGAAATTTAATTTCCTATCGATTTTTAATAAAAATTTCTTTCTAAAATTGTCTTTGTAATTTTCTTTTGAAATATTTAACTTTTTTAAGCTTATTTGTCTTTTTTTAGATATTTCAGGAAGTTTTTGATAGACTTGAAATTATAAACTTATTACAAATTATAGACTTAAAATTATAAACTTATTACAAATTATAGACACTTTAGAACCAAACCATGTTCGGTTTTCAGTTTTTAATCAATTAAGTTTCTAGTCAATTTTTAAAAAATCATATCTCAAAAACTAATTGTTTTTAAGACTTAAAATTTTATCAGGATTTAGACTGAAATTTAATCTTTATTTTCACCAAAGAGAAATTTTCTACGATTTTTAGTTTTCCCCTCAGATCGAAAATTCTAACCTAACTTAATTTACATGTCTATTGAAAAATGTCAATTTTTTAAAAAATCATATCTCAAAAACTAATTGTTTTTAAGACTTAAAATTTTATCAGGATTTAGATTGAAATATAATCCTTATTTTCACCAAAGAGATATTTTCTACCACTTTTAGTTTTCCCCTCAGACGGAAAATTCTAACCTAACTTAATTTACATGTCTATTGAAAAATGTCAATTTTAAAAAAATCATATCTCAAAAACTAATTGTTCCAGAGAGTTAAAATTTTATCAGGATTTAAATTGAAATTTAATCTTTATTTTCACCAAAGAGAAGTTTTCGACGATTTTTAGTTTTTTCCTCAGACGGGAAATTCTAACCTAACTTCTATTAAAAGTTGTTAATTTTTAAAAATTCATATCTCAAAAACTAATTATTCTTAAAACTTGAAATTTTATCTGGATTTAGATTGAAATATAATCTTTATTTTCACCAAAGAGAAATTTTCGACGACTTTTAGTTTTCCCCTCAGATCGAAAATTCTAACCTAACTTAATTTACATGTCTATTAAAGAATTTCAATTTTTAAAAAATCATATCTCAAAAACTAATTATTTTTAAGACTTAAAATTGTATCAGGATTTAGATTGAAATTTAATCTTTATTTTTACCAAACAGAAATTTTCTACGACTTTTAGTTTTTCTCTCAGACGGGAAATTCTAATCTAACTTATATTAAAAGTTGTTAATTTTTAAAAATTCATATCTCAAAAACTAATTGTTTTATAAATTTGAAATTTTATCACGATTTAGATTGGTATTTAATCTTTATTTTTACCAAACAAAATTTTTCTACGACTTTTAGTTTTCCTCTCAGAAGAGAAAATTTAACTTAACCTCCTTAATTAAGAATTTTTAAACATTCTAGAATCGATTAGAAAAGATATACAAAAATTTACAGTGGTTTTAGTTCGTAATCCTTTCTTAAAGAGATCAAAGGAGATCAATTTAGACTGTATGAAGTTTAACCCAACAAAAAAAAACTCAGTTAATTGCTAACGATCAGCTTTACACCACTTTACACTGAACATAGTGCTGTTACGGTTTGTGGATTCAATGAAACGCGTCGTAAGCTCGTCACAGAGAGTACAATTTATCCTTTGATGTTTGTAAAATTACATCGCTGCGCAAACCGCTGGCTGTTCTCTCTCTAGTCAATGTGGTTACTTTGTAATTAAACGTGTAACTGTAAACTTGACAAGTAAACGTGAATCAAGACGAATTTTCATAAAAAAATATTGATTACTCTAATTTATATTCGCGATCAACTTTAAAAATTCGTCAAAAATTCATTTTTAAAGATTTTGATTTAATTTTTTTTCTAAATGAAACTTAAAACATTGTAGTTTTAATTAAAAAAGATGGTTTTGTTCTAAATTTTATCAAAAAAATTAAAAAAATTTTAAAAGTTGGAAAAAACTTTTTTAGGTTAAATCATTTTTTATAAATTCATTTTTTAAAAAATCACCAAAAATCGAATTTTAAAGATTTTGATCAGATTCTTTTTCTAAATGAAACTTAAAACATTCTAGTTTCAATTAAAAAAGACCGATTTGTTCTAAATTTTACCAAAAAAATTAAAAAAATTTTCAAAGTTGGAAAATTTTTTTTTAGGTTAAACCATTTTTTATAAATTCATTTTTTAAAAAATCACCAAAAATCGAATTTTAAAGATTTTGATCAGATTTTTTTTCTAAATGAAACTTAAGACATTCTAGTTTTAATTTAAAAAGACCGATTTGTTCTAAGTGTTATCAAAAAAATTTAAAAAATTTTCAAAGTTAGAAAAAATTTTTTTAGGTTAAACCATTTTCTATAAAGTCAATATTTTTTAAAAAAATCACCAAAAATTGGATTTTAAAAATTTTGATCAGATTTTTTTTCTAAATGAAACCTAAAACATTCTAGTTTTAATTAAAAAAGATGGTTTTGTTCTAAATTTTATCAGAAAAATTAAAAAAATTTTCAAAGTTGGAAAAGATTTTTTTAGGTAAAATTATTTTTTAGGTATAATTAATTTTTTAGGTATAAATTCAACCATTTTTTAAAAAATCACCAAAAATCGAATTTTAAAGATTTTGATCAGATTTTTTTTCTAAATGAAACCTAAAACATTCTAGTTTTAATTAAAAAAGATGGTTTTGTTCTAAATTTTACCAAAAAAATTTAAAAAATTTTCAAAGTTGGAAAAGACTTTTTTAGGTAAAATTATTTTTTAGGTATAATTAATTTTTTAGGTATAAATTCAACCATTTTTTAAAAAATCACCAAAAATCGAATTTTAAAGATTTTGATCAGATTTTTTTTCTAAATGAAACTTAAAACATTTTAGTTTTAATTAAAAAAGATGGTTTTGTTCTAAATGTTACCAAAAAAAATAAAAAAATTTTCAAAGTTGGAAAAAATTTTTTTAGGTTAAATCATTTTTTATAAATTCATTTTTTAAAAAATCACCAAAAATCGAATTTTAAAGATTTTGATCAGATTTTTTTTTTAAATGAAACTTAAAACATTCTAGTTTTAATTAAAAAAGTCCGATTTGTTCTAAATTTGACCAAAAAAATTTAAAAAATTTTCAAAGTTGGAAAAAAATTTTTTAGGTAAAATTATTTTTTAGGTATAATTAATTTTTTAGGTATAAATTCAACCATCTTTTAAAAAATCACCAAAAATTGAATTTTAAAAATTTTGATCAGATTTTTTTTCTAAATGAAACTTAAAACATTCTAGTTTTAATTAAAAAAGATGGTTTTGTTCTAAATTTTACCAAAAAAATTTAAAAAATTTTCAAAGTTGGAAAAAAATTTTTTAGGTTAAACCATTTTTTATAAATTCAATCATTTTTTAAAAAATCACCAAAAATCGAATTTTAAAGATTTTGATCAGATTTTTTTTCTAAATGAAACTTAAAACATTCTAGTTTTAATTAAAAAAGGACGTTTTATTCTAAATGTTATCAAAAAAATTAAAAAAAATTTTGAAGTTGGAAAAAATTTTTTTAGGTTAAATCATTTTTTATAAATTCATTCTTTAAAAAATCGCCAAAAATCAAATTTTAAAGATTTTGATCAGATTTTTTTTCTAAATGAAACTTAAAACATTCTAATTTTAATTAAAAAAGATGGTTTTGTTCTAAATTTTACCAAAAAAATTAAAAAAATTTTCAAAATTGGAAAAAATTTTTTTAGGTTAAACCATTTTTTATAAATTTAATCATTTTTTTAAAAATCACCAAAAATCGAATTTTAAAGATTTTGATCAGATTTTTTTTCTGAATGAAACTTAAAACATTCTAGTTTTAATTAAAAAAGACCGATTTATTCTAAACTTTACCAAAAAAATTAAAAAAATTTTCAAAGTTGGAAAAATTTTTTTTAGGTTAAATCATTTTTTATAAATTTATTTTTTAAAAAATCACCAAAAATCGAATTTTAAAGATTTTGATCAGATTTTTTTTCTAAATGAAACCTAAAACATTCTAGTTTTAATTTAAAAAGATGGTTTTGTTCTAAATTTTACCAAAAAAATTAAAAAAATTTTCAAAGTTGGAAAAAATTTTTTAGGTTAAATCATTTTCTATAAATTCAATCATTTTTTAAAAAATCACCAAAAATCGAATTTTAAAGATTTTGATTTGATTTTTTTTCTAAATGAAACTTAAAACATTCTAGTTTTAATTTAAAAAGATGGTTTTGTTCTAAATTTTACCAAAAAAATTAAAAAAATTTTCAAAGTTGGAAAAAATTTTTTTAGGTAAAATTATTTTTTAGGTATAATTAATTTTTTAGGTATAAATTCAATCATTTCTTAAAAAATCACCAAAAAACGAATTTTAAAGATTTTGATCAGATTTTTTTTCTAAATGAAACTTAAAACATTCTAGTTTTAATTAAAAAAGACCGATTTGTTCTAAATTTTACCAAAAAAATTAAAATAATTTTCAAAGTTGGAAAAAATTTTTTTAGGTTAAATCATTTTTTATAAATTCATTTTTTAAAAAATCACCAAAAATCGAATTTTAAAGATTTTGATCAGATTTTTTTTCTAAATGAAACTTAAAACATTCTAGTTTTAATTAAAAAAGATGGTTTTGTTCTAAATTTTATCAAAAAAATTAAAAAAATTTTCAAAGTTGGAAAAAATTTTTTTAGGTTAAACCATTTTCTATAAATTCAAACATTTTTTAAAAAATTATTGAGTACTTCAATTTATAATCCCCTGTCAATCAATTCATTGACATTTCTTCACTAATACATATTTTTTAAAGATATTTTTTCTGCTTATCAACACTTATTAATTCTTCACATCTACAAGAAATGAATCGAGTATACAAAAAGAAAGTTTATCCGACGAGAGAATCCGAATTACCTCGAATTAAAAAAGCCAGAATGAAAGATTTAAGAGCGATAATTGGCTCTCAAGAACCCGTAAGAAATTATTTACTTCCTACCTTCCATTTAATTTTTCCTCTTTTCTGCTAAGTTTGAGAATTTTTTAAATTCGATCGAATTAAAAAAAAAATAGGTTAATTAACTGTCCCATTTTTTTATTTTAGTACACTCAAACTTTTGAATTAACTATGTTAGAGTATGTAATGTTAATAATCATGTACGAATGTAGTACAAACACTTTGGTATCTTACGTAGACCTTGTCGTCGAACATGGAGCTTGTAAGTCTATAAAATCTAACATTAGGTTATTAAATCTACTATACTTCATTTAATAACTAGGAGGAGTGAATCTCAAAACCCCATTTACATAGGAAAAAGTAACTAAAAAATACACTAAACATTTTTAGCGGTAAATTTAAATTCTAAACTTCAAACCAGTCAAATTTATGCAACCAATAAAACACCAAGCGTTTGAGCGTAGTATTCTAGAACATACCAAATATCTCTATGGCCGTTTATCTATAGGTACATTGTTCAAAATTTATCTAAAAGACGTTTCTTATGTTGACGTATTATATCCAACAGATGACATCGCACCATACCTTCTTCGAACTTAATATTTTTTGATCGCAACCATTTGAGCACAACGAAAAAGCGAGAAACAAGTTGACAAATTAGGTAAAGCACCTAACCTCAAACGTTAAAAACAATAAATGACAAAAACCAATTTTTTTGTCTTTGTAAACTTGACTGCGGAGCGACCAATAATAGTTCACTATTTTGGCGCGCAAAATTCAAATCACTCCTCCTAGTTATTAAATGAAGTATAGTATCTATTGAATCAATGACGATTGTACGATTTTCACTTATAGTTTATGTAATCATCGCGCACATCTTAATAACGATCGTATTAACGATGCCCCTTTACATGTTGTTAACGTTCATGGGCAGTTATTCGAAGAAGAGTTACCTTGGGATGTTTGCGTGCGCGCCTTTATTCGAAGGATTGGGTTACATGTTGGGAATAATTCGCATCGTGGTCGAATTATACAACAGTAGTTTGGCGGCGATCGCTTTGTTGATTTTCTTCCATTGTCTGGTGAGTCAATACAAAGATGAACTTTGTCAAGGACTCGCTAAATTTATCAATGGGACTTACGATGAGTGTCTTACGAGACTTCCGAAAGTTGATTATAATTTTAGTTGTAACGAAGATGGCATTACTTTACTCACAGCGACTCAATATTACGTTCAGTAAGGTTTAAATTTAACCCTTAAAAGTCTTTTTATATTAATACATGACATTGAGTCTCAGTACTTCAAATATTACATTTATTTTTCCTAAATGTTATGTCCAGTAGTTATCGTAAACAGGGCCGGATTGCGCCCAATCGAACATTATGTAGTGTTGGATTTTATAAAGCTGACTTTTTTATATTTTTAGACGTCGATTACAGCTTTTACAGTTTGCACTTGGCCTCGCAAAACCTTGCGCCGTCCCTGGTTATATCCACAATATCTGAATAAAAGACTTTTAAGGGTTAAAATAAAATAAAAAAAAAACAATTTATTCTTTATTAATTTTTATAAACTTACTTTTTTAGCACGAAAGTTGTTCGTATAGAAGATTTTAATCGAGTTAAAATACCGGAAATAAACTATCCCCTTCTAACATCCTTACTAGTAATTTGGTGTTTGATTTTGTTCTTGGCGATGAACGGTATAAAACGATTGAAAGGATTGACGATTAATTTACAATTCGTTTTCGGATTTTTCGTCATTACATCGATCCTTTTGTCGATTTGTTATAGTCACGATGTGGCTTATTACGGACAGAATATATTCGGATCTCAAGAAAGATTCTTTTCTTTCGACGTAAGTTCACCCTTGGTAAAAATAAAAATTAAATTTCAATCTAAATCGTGATAAAATTTCAAGTCTTAAAAACAATTAGTTTTTGAGATATGAATTTTTAAAAATTAACAACTTTTAGAATTTAGAATAGAAGTTAGGTTAGAATTTCCCGTCTGAGAGAAAAACTAAAAATCATAGAAAATTTCTCTTTGGTAAAAATAAAGACTATATTTCAATCTAAATCGTGATAAAATTTCAAGTCTTAAAAACAATTAGTTTTTTAGATATGAATTTTTAAAAATTGACTAATTTTAATAGACATGTTAATTAAGTTAGGTTAGAATTTTCCATCTGAGGGGAAAACTAAAAATCATAGAAAATTTCTCTTTGGTAAAAATAAAGATTATATTTCAATCTAAATCATGGTAAAATTTCAAATCTCAATAACAATTAGTTTTTTAGATATGAATTTTTTAAAATTGACATTTTTTAATAGACATGTAAATTAAGTTAGGTTAGAATTTTCCATCTGAAGGGAAAACTAAAAATCATAGAAAATTTCTCTTTGGTAAAAATAAAGATTAAATACTAATCTAAATAGTGATAAAATTTCAAATTTCTAAAATAATTAGTTTTTGAGATATGAATTTTTAAAAATTAACAACTTTTAATAGAAGTTAGGTTAGAATTTCCCATCTGAGAGAAAAACTAAAAATCATAGAAAATTTCTCTTTGGTAAAAATAAAGATTATATTTCAATCTAAATCATGGTAAAATTTCAAATCTCAATAACAATTAGCTTTTTAGATATGAATTTTTAAAAATTGACTAATTTTAATAGACATGTAAATTAAGTTAGGTTAGAATTTTCCATCTGAGGGGAAAACTAGAAGTCGTAGAAAAATTTTGTTTGGTAAAAATAAAGATTAAATACTGATCTAAATCGTGATAAAATTTCAAATTTCTAAAACAATTAGTTTTTGAGATATGAATTTTTAAAAATTAACAATTTTTAATAGAAGTTAGGTTAGAATTTCCCGTCTGAGAGAAAAACTAAAAATCATAGAAAATTTCTCTTTGGTAAAAATAAAGATTAAATTTCAATCTAAACCGTGATAAAATTTCAAGTCTTAAAAACAATTATTTTTTGAGATATGAATTTTTAAAAATTAACAACTTTTAATAAAAGTTAGGTTAGAATTTCCCGTCTGAGAGGAAAACTAAAAATCATAGAAAATTTCTCTTTGGTAAAAATAAAGATTATATTTCAATCTAAACCGTGATAAAATTTCAAGTCTTAAAAACAATTACTTTTTGAGATATGAATTTTTAAAAATTAACAACTTTTAATAAAAGTTAGGTTAGAATTTCCCGCCTGAGAGAAAAACTAAAAATCATAGAAAATTTCTCTTTGGTGAAGATAAAGATTATATTTCAATCTAAACTGTGATAAAATTTCAAGTCTCTAAAACAATTAGCTTTTGAGATATGAATTTTTAAAAATTGACAATTTTTAATAGATATGTCAATTAAGTTAGGTTAGAATTTTCCATCTGAGGGGAAAACTAAAAATCATAGAAAATTTCTCTTTGGTAAAAATAAAGATTAAGTTTCAATCTAAATCGTGATAAAATTTCAAATTTCTAAAACAATTAGTTTTTGAGATATGAATTTTTAAAAATTAACAACCTTTAATAGAAGTTAGGTTAGAATTTCCCGTCTGAGAGAAAAACTAAAAATCATAGAAAATTTCTCTTTGGTAAAAATAAAAATTATATTTCAATCTAAACCGTGATAAAATTTCAAGTCTCTAAAACAATTAGCTTTTGAGATATGAATTTTTTTAAATTGACATTTTTTAATAGACATGTAAATTAAGTTAGGTTAGAATTTTCCATCTGAGGGGAAAACTAAAAGTCCTAGAAAATTTCTCTTTGGTAAAAATAAAGATTATATTTCAATCTAAATCGTGATAAAATTTCAAGTCTCTAAAACAATTAGTTTTTGAGATATAAATTTTTAAAAATTAACAACTTTTAATAGAAGTTAGGTTAGAATTTCCCGTCTGAGAGAAAAACTAAAAATCATAGAAAATTTCTCTTTGGTAAAAATAAAGATTATATTTCAATCTAAATCGTGGTAAAATTTTAACTCCCTGGAACAATTAGTTTTTGAGATATGATTTTTTAAAAATTGACATTTTTTAATAGACATGTCAATTAAGTTAGGTTAGAACTTTCCATCTGAGGGAAAAACTAAAAGTCGTAGAAAATTTTTCTTTTGTAAAAATAAAGATTAAATACTAATCTAAATCATGATAAAATTTCAAATTTCTAAAACAATTAGTTTTTGAGATATGAATTTTTAAAAATTAACAACTTTTAATAGAAGTTAGGTTAGAATTTCCCGTCTGAGGAAAAAACTAAAAGTCGTCGAAAATTTCTCTCTGGTGAAAATAAAGATTATATTTCAATCCAAACCGTGATAAAATTTCAAGTCTCTAAAACAATTAGCTTTTGAGATATGAATTTTTTAAAATTGACATTTTTTAATAGACATGTCAATTAAGTTAGGTTAGAATTTTTCATCTGAGGGGAAAACTAAAAGTCCTAGAAAATTTCTCTTTGGTGAAAATAAAGATTATATTTCAATCTAAATCGTGATAAAATTTCAAGTCTCTAAAACAATTAGTTTTTGAGATAAGATTTTTTAAAAATTAACAACTTTTAATAGAAGTTAGGTTAGAACTTCCCGTCTGAGAGAAAAACTAAAAATCATAGAAAATTTCTCCTTGGTGAAAATAAAGAATATATTCCAATCTAAATCGTGATAAAATTTTAAGTCTCTAAAACAATTAGTTTTTGAGATATGAATTTTTTAAAATTGACATTTTTTAATAGACATGTCAATTAAGTTAGGTTAGAATTTTTCATCTGAGGGGAAAACTAAAAGTCCTAGAAAATTTCTCTTTGGTGAAAATAAAGATTATATTTCAATCTAAATCGTGATAAAATTTCAAGTCTCTAAAACAATTAGTTTTTGAGATATGAATTTTTAAAAATTGACTAATTTTAATAGACATGTAAATTAAGTTAGGTTAGAATTTCTTTTCTGTGGAGAAAACTAAATATCGCAAAAAGTTAATTTTTAATAAAAATAAAGATTAACTATCATAGAGTTATAGATTACTATAGATTTTTTCCTATAACTGATGAATTACATACCACCCTGTATAACGTGCTTTTATAAAATTTCAGTTTTGGTCGAATTTATTCATGTACACTGTCGGCGCTCACGGTTTTGGAAATTTAATATGGTTAGCGACGATAAAACCGAAATCCGTCGATCCAAAATTCGCCATTATATTAACGTCGCAAATAAAAATCGTCATCTTCGCTTTATTCGCTTGTACGATTTCGATAATATGTCAAGAAAATCGGGTACATTTTAGAATTAGAGACTTATCTTGTCTACCAGTTAATGGTAAGTATTGTTAGTGACATTATAGCTTAATCTCACACTAACAATAAGTTAACTAACAACAAGCAACTAGCAATCAGTAACTGGTAAAATTGCCAGTTGGTGAGATTTTGGCAACAAGTAATCACCAACACGCGACATTGCTACTTATTGTTAGTGACATTGTAACCTAGTTTCACATTGAGGCAACCAGCAACAAGCAACTAGCAATCAAAAACACGCGATATTATTACTGGGTAACATTTTATAAAATTAAATTGGTAAAAAAAATTTTTGACACTTTTCTAACTTAAAAAAGTTAACTTTAAAAATTCGTCAAAAATCGAATTTTAAAGATTTTGATCAGATTTTTTTTCTAAATGAAACTTAAAACATTCTAGTTTTAATTAAAAAAGACCGATTTGTTCTAAATTTTACCAAAAAAATTAAAAAAATTTTCAAAGTTGGAAAAAATTCTTTTAGGTTAAATCATTTTTTATAAATTCATTTTTTAAAAAATCGTCAAAAATCGAATTTTAAAGATTTTGATCAGATTTTTTTTCTAAATGAAACTTAAAACATTCTAGTTTCGATTAAAAAAGACCGATTTGTTCTAAATTTTACCAAAAAAATTAAAAAAATTTTCAAAGTTGGAAAAAATTATTTTACGTTAAACCATTTTCTATAAATTCAATCACTTTTTAAAAAATCACCAAAAATCGAATTTTAAAGATTTTGATTAGATTTTTTTACTAAATGAAACTTAAAACATTCTAGTTTTGATGAAAAAAGACCGATTTGTTCTAAATTTTACCAAAAAAATTTAAAAAATTTTCAAAGTTGGAAAAAATTTTTTTAGGTTAAATCATTTTTTATAAATTCATTTTTTAAAAAATCGTCAAAAATCGAATTTTAAAGATTTTGATCAGATTTTTTTTCTAAATGAAACTTAAAACATTCTAGTTTTAATTAAAAAAGATGGTTTTGTTCTAAATGTTATCAGAAAAATTAAAAAAAATTTCAAAGTTGGAAAAAATTTCTTTAGGTTATATCATTTTTTATAAATTCATTTTTTAAAAAATCGTTAAAAATCGAATTTTAAAGATTTTGATCAGATTTTTTTCTAAATGAAATTTAAAACATTCTAGTTTTAATAAAAAAAGATGGTTTCGTTCTAAATTTTACCAAAAAAATTAAAAAAATTTTCAAAGTTGGAAACAATTTTTTTAGGTTAAACCATTTTCTATAAATTCATTTTTTTAAAAATCGTCAAAAATCGAATTTTAAAGATTTTGATCAGATTTTTTTTCTAAATGAAACTTAAAACATTCTAGTTTTAATTAAAAAAGATGATTTTGTTCTAAATTTTATTAAAAAAATTTAAAAAAATTTTAAAGTTGGAAAAAATTTTTTTAGGTTAAATCATTTTTTATAAATTCACTTTTTAAAAAATCACCAAAAATCGAATTTTAAAGATTTTGATCAGATTTTTTTTCTAAATGAAACTTAAAACATTCTAGTTTTAATTAAAAAAGATGGTTTTGTTCTAAATTTTACCAAAAAAATTAAAAAAATTTTCAAAGTTGGAAAAAATTTCTTTAGGTTAAATCATTTTTTATAAATTCATTTTTTAAAAAATCACCAAAAATCGAATTTTAAAGATTTTGATCAGATTTTTTTTCTAAATGAAACTTAAAACATTCTAGTTTTAATTAAAAAAGACCGACTTGTTCTAAATTTTACCAAAAAAATTAAAAAAATTTTCAAAGTTGGAAAAAATTTTTTTAGGTTAAATCATTTTTTATAAATTCATTTTTTAAAAAATCGCCAAAAATCGAATTTTAAAGATTTTGATTTGATTTTTTTTCTAAATGAAACTTAAAACATTCTAGTTTTAATTAAAAAAGATGGTTTTGTTCTAAATTTTACCAAAAAAATTTTAAAAATTTTCAAAATTGGAAAAAATTTTTTTAGGTTAAACCATTTTCTATAAATTTAATCATTTTTTAAAAAATCACCAAAAATCGAATTTTAAAGATTTTGATAAGATTTTTTTTCTAAATGAAACTTAAAACATTCTAGTTTTAATTAAAAAAGATGGTTTTGTTCTAAATTTTACCAAAAAAATTAAAAAAAATTTTCAAAGTTGGAAAAAATTTTTTTAGGTTAAATCATTTTTTATAAATTCATTTTTTAAAAAATCATCAAAAATCGAACTTTAAAGATTTTGATCAGATTTCTTTTCTAAATGAAACTTAAAACATTCTAGTTTTGATTAAAAAAGACCGATTTGTTCTAAATTTTACCAAAAAAATTAAAAAAAATTTCAAAGTTGGAGAAAATTTTTTTAGGTTAAATCATTTTTTATAAATTCATTTTTTAAAAAATCACCAAAAATCGAATTTTAAAGATTTTGATCAGATTTTTTTCTAAATGAAACTTAAAACATTCTAGTTTTGATTAAAAAAGACCGATTTATTCTAAATTTTACCAAAAAAATTAAAAAAATTTTCAAAGTTGGAAAAAATTTCTTTAGGTTAAATCATTTTTTATAAATTCATTTTTAAAAAATCACCAAAAATCGAATTTTAAAGATTTTGATTTGATTCTTTTTCTAAATGAAACTTAAAACATTCTAGTTTTAATTAAAAAAGACCGATTTGTTCTAAATTTTACCAAAAAAATTAAAAAAATTTTCAAAGTTGGAAAAAATTCTTTTACGTTAAACCATTTTCTATAAATTCAATCACTTTTTAAAAAATCACCAAAAATCGAATTTTAAAGATTTTGATTTGATTCTTTTTCTAAATGAAACTTAAAACATTCTAGTTTTGATTTAAAAAAACCGATTTGTTCTAAATTTTACCAAAAAAATTAAAAAAAATTTCAAAGTTGGAAAAAATTTTTTTAGGTTAAATCATTTTTTATAAATTCATTTTTTAAAAAATCACCAAAAATCGAATTTTAAAGATTTTGATCAGATTTTTTTTCTAAATGAAACTTAAAACATTCTAGTTTTAATTAAAAAAGGACGTTTTATTCTAAATGTTATCAAAAAAATTAAAAAAATTTTCAAAGTTGGAAAAAATTCTTTTACGTTAAACCATTTTCTATAAATTCAATCACTTTTTAAAAAATCACCAAAAATCGAATTTTAAAGATTTTGATTTGATTCTTTTTCTAAATGAAACTTAAAACATTCTAGTTTTGATTTAAAAAAACCGATTTGTTCTAAATTTTACCAAAAAAATTAAAAAAATTTTCAAAGTTAGTAAAAAATTTTTTTAGGTTAAAAATTTTTTTAGGTTAAATCATTTTTTATAAATTCATCCATTTTTTAAAAAATCACCAAAAATCGAATTTTAAAGATTTTGATCAGATTTTTTTTCTAAATGAAACTTAAAACATTCTAGTTTTGATTAAAAAAGACCGATTTGTTCTAAATTTTATCAAAAAGATTTAAAAAATTTTCAAAGTTGGAAAAAATTTTTTTAGGTTAAATCATTTTTTATAAATTCATTTTTTAAAAAATCGTCAAAAATCGAATTTTAAAGATTTTGATCAGATTTTTTTTCTAAATGAAACTTAAAACATTCTAGTTTTAATTAAAAAAGATGGTTTTGTTCTAAATTTTACCAAAAAAATTTAAAAAATTTTCAAAATTGGAAAAAATTTTTTTAGGTTAAACCATTTTCTGTAAATTCAAACATTTTTTAAAAAATCACCAAAAATCGAATTTTAAAGATTTTGATCAGATTTTTTTTCTAAATGAAACTTAAAACATTCTAGTTTTAATTAAAAAAGATGGTTTTGCTGTAAATTTTATCAAAAAAATTAAAAAAATTTTCAAAGTTGGAAAAAATTTTTTTAGGTTAAATCATTTTTTATAAATTCATTTTTTAAAAAATCACCAAAAATCGAATTTTAAAGATTTTGATCAGATTTTTTTTCTAAATGAAACTTAAAACATTCTAGTTTTAATTAAAAAAGATGGTTTTATTTTAAATGTTACCAAAACCCTTAAAACTTACCTTAAACTAAATTATTGTTAAAATCTACATTAAACATTTTATTTTTTAAGGTTTCGATTTGATTTTCTGTTTTATTCCGGACGTTTTATTTCGAGCCGGAATCAGAAACCTCGTAATCCCGATGTGGTACGTCATCATCTTCTACTTTTCATTTCTAACACCCCTTTACACCGTAATCGGACTCGTGGATTCGATCACTCAACGTTTTCGGACTTTAAACCAGTATAAATTCTACGTTTGTTCGACGATTTGCGCCGGAAGTTTCCTTTTAAACGTCATTTTAGTAACCAACATTGGAACCTACGTTATTACGGTTTACAAGGAATGTTCCATGCCTTTAGTTTCCGCGGGGATTTTATTATTAACGAATTTAGCCTTGTTTTTCGCTTATTCGAGCAGAAGCATTTTAGACGATTATTTATTTACTTACGGTGTTAATCCGGAAAAGTATTGGATTACCTTTTGGAAATCTTCGCCTATTTTTGCTATTGTAAATTTAAAAAAAATGTTTAATTTAACCCTTAAAAGTTAAATTTTGATTTTATTTGATTTTTACGAATCAAGAAAAGATTTAAAGTGATATACAGATTATAAAATAGAATTATTCGATGAAAATGTTAAAAAAGAAATTGTCCCAGAAGCTAAGTACGGTCCTGGTCATCAAACGTCAACTTGACAGTTAAAGTTAACTTGACATATCTAACCTCAAACTTGTATATTATCAAAATAAAGACTTTTAAGGGTTAGGTTAATAATTAAATTAATAATTTAACAACTTTCTTTTTCAGTTTGCATTTATATTCGTCGGATATAACCAATATCAAATGCCCGAATGTTCAAAAGGTAATTACGTAATAATTTTAGGTTACTTAAACACCTTTTGTATGTTCTTCCCGGTTTTTTTAATGGGTTTTATAAGATGTTGCACTCAAGTAAGATCCGAGGTAAGTTTATATTTCAATTAATACAATTGTAATAAATCTTTTGTGTATCTCCTCAAAACGTTATTTTAATTGTCCAGGAAACCGTTGAACTTTCTAAACCGGATAACGAATGGGGTCCGTACGATCCGATCGATAGAGAAATCAGAAAAACTTACCTTCCACACCGCGAAATCCGTTACAGGACGACCACTCTAAAATGCAAACACCGATGCTGCTGCTCGTTCCCATTATCTTATCAGAAACGCGTCCGGATTGAACACGCCAAGCTGGAAAAATTGGAAATTCAATTTAACAAAGACGTACAAAGTAATTCTCAAGATGAGGAGAAACACGTTACGGAAAGTGTCATTTCAAGTGATAGTTCAATAATTGAGAAAACTTTTTAATCTTAATTACTCGAAAAGAAAGGAAAAAAAAAATCACTAATAAACCGATTAAATAAAGTGTTTGTTATAGTCGAATTATCGCCATCGGGGGTCATTTAGCGACGAGATGGAATGTTTGTCGAAAGTCTAAAGATGTCATAAGACTAGAACGTGCGTTTTTGTGCAGGAATTAAGGGAAATTTTGTGTTAATTAACCTGAATTAGTATCTAAATTTTACACTTCTTATGGAAATTTTGTGAAATAGGTGCATATCATAAATAAATTTGTCAATGATTTGATTTTTTTTTTTTCTAAACGAAACTTAAAACATAGTTTTAATTAAAAAAGGATATTTTGTTCTAAATCTTATCAAAAAAATTAAAAAAAATTTTAAAGTTGGAAAAAATTTTTTTAGGTTAAATCATTTTTTATAAATTCATCCATTTAAAAAAAATCACCAAAAATCGAATTTTAAAGATTTTGATCAGATTTTTTTTCTAAATGAAATTTGAAACATTCTAGTTTTGATTAAAAAAGACCGATTTGTTCCAAATTTTACGAAAAAAATTAAAAAAATTTTCAAAGTTGGAAAAAAATTTTTTAGGTTAAACCATTTTTTATAAATTCATTTTTTAAAAAATCGTCAAAAATCGAACTTTAAGGATTTTGATTTAATTTTTTTTCTAAATGAAATTTAAAACATTCTAGTTTTAATTAAAAAAGACCGATTTGTTCTAAATTTTACGAAAAAAATTAAAAAAAAAATTTTAAAGTTGGAAAAAAATTTTTTTAGGTTAAATCATTTTCTATAAATTCATTTTTAAAAAAATCGTCAAAAATCGAATTTTAAAGATTTTGATCAGATTTTTTTTCTAAATGAAACTTAAAACATTCTAGTTTTAATTAAAAAAGATGGTTTTGTTCTAAATTTTACCAAAAAAATTAAAAAAAATTTCAAAGTTGGAAAAATTTTTTTTAGGTTAAATCATTTTTTATAAATTCATTTTTTAAAAAATCACCAAAAATCGAATTTTAAAGATTTTGATCAGATTTTTTTTCTAAATGAAACTTAAAACATTCTAGTTTTAATTAAAAAAGATGGTTTTGTTCTGAATTTTACCAAAAAAATTAAAAAAAATTTCAAAGTTGGAAAAAATTTTTTTAGGTTAAATCATTTTTTATAAATTCATTTTTTAAAAAATCGCCAAAAATCGAATTTTAAAGATTTTGATCAGATTTTTTTTCTAAATGAAACTTAAAACATTCTAGTTTTAATTAAAAGAGATGGTTTTGTTCTAAATTTTACCAAAAAAATTAAAAAAATTTTCAAAGTTTGAAAAAAATTTTTTTAGGTTAAATCATTTTTTATAAATTCATTTTTTAAAAAATCGTCAAAAATCGAATTTTAAAGATTTTGATCAGATTTTTTTTCTAAATGAAACTTAAAACATTCTAGTTTTGATTAAAAAAGACCGATTTGTTCTAAATTTTACGAAAAAAATTAAAAAAATTATTCTTTTTCTAAATGAAACTTAAAACATTCTAGTTTTAATTAAAAAAGACCGATTTGTTCAAAATTTTACGAAAAAAATTAAAAAAATTTTCAAAGTTGGAAAAAATTTTTTTAGGTTAAACCATTTTCTATAAATTTATTTTTTAAAAAATCACCAAAAATCGAATTTTAAAGATTTTGATTTGATTTTTTTTCTAAATGAAACCTAAAACATTCTAGTTTTAATTAAAAAAGATGGTTTTGTTCTAAATTTTACCAAAAAAATTAAAAAAATTTTCAAAGTTGGAAAAAATTTTTTTTAGGTTAAATCATTTTTTATAAATTCATTTTTTAAAAAATCACCAAAAATTGAATTTTAAAGATTTTGATCAGATTTTTTTTCTAAATGAAACCTAAAACGTTCTAGTTTTAATTAAAAAAGATGGTTTTGTTCTAAATTTTACCAAAAAAATTAAAAAAATTTCCAAAGTTGGAAAAAATTTTTTTTAGGTTAAAAATTTTTTTAGGTTAAATCATTTTTTATAAATTCATCCATTTTTTAAAAAATCACCAAAAATCGAATTTTTAAGATTTTGATCAGATTTTTTTTCTAAATGAAACTTAAAACATTCTAGTTTTAATTTAAAAAGATGGTTTTGTTCTAAATTTTACCAAAAAAATTAAAAAAATTTTCAAAGTTGGAAAAAATTTTTTTAGGTTAAATCATTTTTTATAAATTCATTTTTTAAAAAATCGCCAAAAATCGAATTTTAAAGATTTTGATCAGATTTTTTTTCTAAATGAAACCTAAAACATTCTAGTTTTATACAAAAAAGACCGATTTGTTCTAAATTTTACCAAAAAAATTAAAAAAATTTTCAAAGTTGGAAAAAATTTTTTTAGGTTAAATCATTTTTTATAAATTCATTTTTTAAAAAATCGCCAAAAATCGAATTTTAAAGATTTTGATCAGATTTTTTTTCTAAATGAAACTTAAAACATTCTAGTTTTGATTAAAAAAGATGGTTTTGTTCTAAATTTTACCAAAAAAATTAAAAAAATTTTCAAAGTTGGAAAAATTTTTTTTAGGTTAAATCATTTTTTATAAATTCATTTTTTAAAAAATCGCCAAAAATCGAATTTTAAAGATTTTGATCAGATTTTTTTTCTAAATGAAACTTAAAACATTCTAGTTTTAATTAAAAAAGACCGATTTGTTCTAAATTTTATCGAAAAAATTAAAAAAATTTTCAAAGTTGGAAAAAATTTTTTAGGTTAAACCATTTTCTATAAATTCAACCATTTTTTAAAAAATCACCAAAAATCGAATTTTAAAGATTTTGATCAGATTTTTTTTCTAAATGAAACTAAAAACATTTTAGTTTTAATTAAAAAAGACCGTTTTATTCTAAATGTTATCAAAAAAATTTAAAAAAATTTTAAAGTTGGTAAAAATTTTTTTGACACTTCTAACCTAACTTTAAAAAAAATCAATCAATTTTAAAAATTCACCAAAAATCGAATTTTAAAGATTTTGATCAGATTTTTTTTCTAAATGAAACTTAAAACATTCTAGTTTTTATTAAAAAAGGACGTTTTATTCTAAATGTTATCAAAAAAATTAAAAAAAAATTTAAAGTTGGAAAAAATTTTTTTAGGTTAAATCATTTTTTATAAATTCATTTTTTAAAAAATCGTCAAAAATCGAATTTTAAAGATTTTGATCAGATTTTTTTTCTAAATGAAACCTAAAACATTCCAATTTTAATTAAAAAAGATGGTTTTGTTCTAAATTTTACCAAAAAAATTAAAAAAATTTTCAAAGTTGGAAAAAAATTTTTTTAGGTTAAATCATTTTTTATAAATTCATTTTTTAAAAAATCGCCAAAAATCGAATTTTAAAGATTTTGATCAGATTTTTTTTCTAAATGAAACTTAAAACATTCTAGTTTTAATTAAAAAAGACCGATTTGTTCTAAATTTTACGAAAAAAATTAAAAAAATTTTCAAAGTTGGAAAAAATTTTTTTAGGTTAAATTATTTTTTATAAATTCATTTTTTAAAAAATCGCCAAAAATCGAATTTTAAAGATTTTGATCAGATTTTTTTTCTAAATGAAACTTAAAACATTCTAGTTTTAATTAAAAAAGACCGATTTGTTCTAAATTTTACGAAAAAAATTAAAAAAATTTTCAAAGTTGGAAAAAAATTTTTTAGGTTAAATCATTTTTTATAAATTCATTTTTTAAAAAATCGTCAAAAATCGAATTTTAAAGATTTTGATCAGATTTTTTTTCTAAATGAAACTTAAAACATTCTAGTTTTGATTAAAAAAGACCGATTTGTTCTAAATTTTACGAAAAAAATTAAAAAAATTATTCTTTTTCTAAATGAAACTTAAAACATTCTAGTTTTAATTAAAAAAGACCGATTTGTTCAAAATTTTACGAAAAAAATTAAAAAAATTTTCAAAGTTGGAAAAAATTTTTTTAGGTTAAACCATTTTCTATAAATTTATTTTTTAAAAAATCACCAAAAATCGAATTTTAAAGATTTTGATTTGATTTTTTTTCTAAATGAAACCTAAAACATTCTAGTTTTAATTAAAAAAGATGGTTTTGTTCTAAATTTTACCAAAAAAATTAAAAAAATTTTCAAAGTTGGAAAAAATTTTTTTTAGGTTAAATCATTTTTTATAAATTCATTTTTTAAAAAATCACCAAAAATTGAATTTTAAAGATTTTGATCAGATTTTTTTTCTAAATGAAACCTAAAACGTTCTAGTTTTAATTAAAAAAGATGGTTTTGTTCTAAATTTTACCAAAAAAATTAAAAAAATTTCCAAAGTTGGAAAAAATTTTTTTTAGGTTAAAAATTTTTTTAGGTTAAATCATTTTTTATAAATTCATCCATTTTTTAAAAAATCACCAAAAATCGAATTTTTAAGATTTTGATCAGATTTTTTTTCTAAATGAAACTTAAAACATTCTAGTTTTAATTTAAAAAGATGGTTTTGTTCTAAATTTTACCAAAAAAATTAAAAAAATTTTCAAAGTTGGAAAAAATTTTTTTAGGTTAAATCATTTTTTATAAATTCATTTTTTAAAAAATCGCCAAAAATCGAATTTTAAAGATTTTGATCAGATTTTTTTTCTAAATGAAACCTAAAACATTCTAGTTTTATACAAAAAAGACCGATTTGTTCTAAATTTTACCAAAAAAATTAAAAAAATTTTCAAAGTTGGAAAAAATTTTTTTAGGTTAAATCATTTTTTATAAATTCATTTTTTAAAAAATCGCCAAAAATCGAATTTTAAAGATTTTGATCAGATTTTTTTTCTAAATGAAACTTAAAACATTCTAGTTTTGATTAAAAAAGATGGTTTTGTTCTAAATTTTACCAAAAAAATTAAAAAAATTTTCAAAGTTGGAAAAATTTTTTTTAGGTTAAATCATTTTTTATAAATTCATTTTTTAAAAAATCGCCAAAAATCGAATTTTAAAGATTTTGATCAGATTTTTTTTCTAAATGAAACTTAAAACATTCTAGTTTTAATTAAAAAAGACCGATTTGTTCTAAATTTTATCGAAAAAATTAAAAAAATTTTCAAAGTTGGAAAAAATTTTTTAGGTTAAACCATTTTCTATAAATTCAACCATTTTTTAAAAAATCACCAAAAATCGAATTTTAAAGATTTTGATCAGATTTTTTTTCTAAATGAAACTAAAAACATTTTAGTTTTAATTAAAAAAGACCGTTTTATTCTAAATGTTATCAAAAAAATTTAAAAAAATTTTAAAGTTGGTAAAAATTTTTTTGACACTTCTAACCTAACTTTAAAAAAAATCAATCAATTTTAAAAATTCACCAAAAATCGAATTTTAAAGATTTTGATCAGATTTTTTTTCTAAATGAAACTTAAAACATTCTAGTTTTTATTAAAAAAGGACGTTTTATTCTAAATGTTATCAAAAAAATTAAAAAAAAATTTAAAGTTGGAAAAAATTTTTTTAGGTTAAATCATTTTTTATAAATTCATTTTTTAAAAAATCGTCAAAAATCGAATTTTAAAGATTTTGATCAGATTTTTTTTCTAAATGAAACCTAAAACATTCCAATTTTAATTAAAAAAGATGGTTTTGTTCTAAATTTTACCAAAAAAATTAAAAAAATTTTCAAAGTTGGAAAAAAATTTTTTTAGGTTAAATCATTTTTTATAAATTCATTTTTTAAAAAATCGCCAAAAATCGAATTTTAAAGATTTTGATCAGATTTTTTTTCTAAATGAAACTTAAAACATTCTAGTTTTAATTAAAAAAGACCGATTTGTTCTAAATTTTACGAAAAAAATTAAAAAAATTTTCAAAGTTGGAAAAAATTTTTTTAGGTTAAATTATTTTTTATAAATTCATTTTTTAAAAAATCGCCAAAAATCGAATTTTAAAGATTTTGATCAGATTTTTTTTCTAAATGAAACTTAAAACATTCTAGTTTTAATTAAAAAAGACCGATTTATTCTAAATGTTATCAAAAAAATTTTAAAGTTGGTAAAAAATTTTTGGTAAAAAAAATTTAGCTTAGAAATCAATCATTTTTAAATAAATCGAGTTTTGAGGAAAACACATTCGATTTTCTCCCCCCAAATTGAACACTTTGCAACTTAATACATGTTCAAATTCAAAGCAATCGCTCGTTCGATACAAAGTGAACTTAAACGGCGATAATGTGGAAAGTTCAAAGTTCCCGTCAATTCCACATACTTCGGTAATTATGTAACGGCAGTAAGGAAGAATTTAGAGAGAATAATTTCGGTTTGGGAAAACAGATACTACGCCTAAAACGACTTTCACTGTCTACGTTTGAAAATAAAAAAAAAGATTATTACTCATTGAATACTTATTGAGTAATTTATAATTAAAAACTTATAAACTTGGAATAAAGTTGGTTAGTTTTAATAAACTTAAATTAGTTTTATATTACTTTTTAATTGCTTTAAAACCTTCCTAATTACTTAATATTGTAGATTAAAGCTTTAAAATTAAGCTTTAAAAAATGGTAAGATAAATTTATAGCATAGCTTTTGTTAATTTACGTAATTTATATCAATTTACGTAACATACAGATGGCAAATGTGCATCTTATTGACCTATCCGGATAACGCAAAGAGTTTTTAACTTTAATTAAAAGATTTGTCTTAAGACAACACCTATAAATTGTTTTTCACGTTTCCTTATTGAGGTTATGTAAGTTTAACGGTCAATAATTAAATAATTTTAGGTGAATTAATTAAAAAATTAATTAAAAAGCTTAAAAGCTTACCCATTAGAACAAAATTTTCCGTAATTTTTCTCCAAGTATTAAGATAACAGAAGAGCTGAGGAGTACTTAATTTATTTATTTTTATTTTTAGGTTACTTGCCACCATCAGCGACATCTTTGAAGGTTAACTCGAACTTAACCTATTTCTTGAAATACAGGTGTTCCAGACCACCCGTACCACCTGATTTACTCGAAAACTATAAGTCCTAGGAACTTGAAACAAAAAATTTGATACATAAATAAGGTATAAACTTTCTTATGAATGAGAAAGGAACATCGAATATTAACCGGAAATATGAATAATTGAAAGTCACTTTATAATTTGATATATGAAGGGGGGTTAATTTTGGTATTGTTGGAAAGAGCTTTTCAAAAGAAATAACTTTTATAGGAAGCATTTTTTGATATTATTTACTATTTTTACCCAAAATCGCTTTAAACGTTTCGGTTTTTTATGAGTGTTTTCTGATATCACCATTAGATGTCGCTGTTGGCCATTTTAAAAAATCATGACATTTAGAAGTGACGAGTAATAGTAAGTCACAAGGAATAATTTTATTAACAATACGACAAAATAATGTAATACCCTTACCTAAACTTCATAATTTAATACATTTAAGCCCAATAACATAAAGCAATTTGATTTTTTAAAATGGCCGATAGCGACATCTAATGGTGACATCAGAAAACACTCATAAAAAACCGAAATGTTTAAAGCGATTTTGAACAAAAACTGTAAGTAATATCTGTTATATATTACCGTAGACTGAGGATTAAAAATAAAAGACAGACTTGCGCTTGTACTTTATTTCTTACTACTGCTGCCATCTACAGTGACACAATATACTACACTACCTTCCCTTTAAATACGTTTACAAATTTAAACGCACTACCGGCTTTCGTACTCTCTCAGATCTACGTACATTATCATTCTACAATTTCTGTACAGCTACTGTCATCATTATTAGCGTTGTCTTTAACTACAATGGTTTCTGGTATATCATTATTAACAATAAGATCCCTAAAACTAGTTTCCTTGCCCGTTATATTATCATCGTTCATGTCTACCCTATCATGTCTATTAGAATTATTACATTCTGGTGTACTAGAATTTACGCCATTACTTAACTTAGGCTTATGAATTAACATTTCAGTTTTATTTGAACTAGGTACACATGTATCACTCTCAATATAACATGGCTTTAACGATCCCGCATGAAACTGTTTAATTACCCCGTTTACTTCTACAAGATAAGTAGTACTGCTTAAAATCTTTACAATCTTCCCTTCAACCCACATCTTTTCTCCATACAGGTTTTTACATAAGACTTTCTGTCCTTCACGGTATAATTCTCTCCTCTTTAACTGCATCTTCCTTCCTTTCAACAAAATGATTTGGTTTCAATATATCGAATCTTGTTCGAGGTTTTTGCTTAAATATTAACTCATTTGGGCTTAAACCATTAATGCATGGCGTATTACGATGTATAAAAAGTACACTCTGTAATCTTTGTTCTACTGATAACTTATTCTTCGTCTCATCTAACTGTTTCACCAGTGCTTTTTTTATCGTTTGTACTTTTCGTTCAGCTATACCATTTGATTGAGGATGATATGGTGGACTTCTGACATGCTTAATATCATTAGCTTGTAGAAATTTACCAAATTCACTTGATGTAAATGGAGGACCATTGTCGCTTACTAATTCGTGTGGTAATCCTATAATTGCAAACGTTCTGCACAACTTCTCTATAGTATTTAATGCTGTTGTTCCATTCATTATATGAATACCTAACCACTTAGTTCTAGTATCGACAATTAACAAATATGTTATTTGATCTTTAACAAAAAAATCAATATGTATTCTTTCAAAATTTCGACTAGTTTTCGTCCATGGCACTAAATCTGAGAAACTCGTGAAATTCTGATGTTTTATACATGTCTCACACTTGGCTATCATCATTTCAATATCATCGTTAACTTTTGGCCACCAACAATAACTTCTCATTAACATTTTAGTCTTAACGATTCCCATATGAGCCTCATGAAACAACATTAAGCAGTGTTCCCTTAGTTTAAGTGGTATTATTACTCTATTTCCCCACATAACGCAATTTTGTTCCACAGTTAACTCAGTTCTCCGCATAAAATATGGTTTTAGTTCTTCATTATTTAAATGTTCTGGCCATCCCAACATAATAAAATCATAGACTTTACTTAATGTTGCGTCCTTCTTAGTGAAATTTGCTATTTCTTTAAATGATAACGGTATATTTTTCATAAAATTAAATGAATTTATTGATTCTTCAGCAATATTAGTTGTTTCTTTGACTGGCAACCTAGACAAAGCGTCTGCATTACCTATAGATTTACCTTTTCTATATATGATATCATAATTGTATCCCGATAATATCACTGCCCATCTCTGCAAGCGCGCTGCCGTGGTAGTAGGTATGTTTTTATGTGGACTAAAAATTGTCTTCAATGGCTGATGGTCTGTTACTAGGGTGAACCTTCGACCATACAAATATTTATGAAACTTATTTACAGCTACTACCAAAGCCAATGCTTCTTTCTCCAATTGTGAATAATTTCTTTGTGCATTTGTTAAAGTATTTGAAGCAAAATATATTGGTTCCGAATCTATTTGATGACTTAGTACACAACCTATACCATAACTACTGGCATCACATGTTACGTATAGTGGTTTAGTTGAATTATAATGGACTAATAGATTATTTTTCAATATCAACTCTTTACTAAGCTCAAAAGCCTTACTACACTCCGCTGACCAATTAAAAGAACTTCCTTTATGTAGGAGGTTGTATAGAACATACAATTTTTCCGACAATCTTGGTAAAAACTTCCTATAATAATTTAGAAGTCCTAAATAAGCTTGCAACTGTTGTAATGTTTCTGGAATGGGTGCTTTTTGAATCGCCTCAACTTTTGCTTGTACTGGTCTGATACCTTTTGCGCTTATTATATGGCCAAGAAATTCAATTTCTGTTTCAAAAAACTTACTCTTATTAAAATTTAATCTGACATTATGTTTTTTAAATCTGTTTAACACCTCACATAAAGCATTATGACATTCTTCCATATTTTTTCCTGAGATTATTATATCATCAATATAACAATGTGTATTTGCAACACCTTGCAATATTCTATCCATTACTGACTGAAAAATAGATGGACCACTAGATATTCCAAATTGTAAACGTTTTGGCCTATACAACCCTAAATGAGTGTTAATAGTAAGATATTCCCGAGACCTATCATCCAGAATGAGTTGTTGATATGCCCCTGATAGATCCAACACACAAAACACTTTCCTTCCACTCAATGACACAAATATGTCTTCTGGAACAGGTAAAGGATAATGTTCCACATCTATTGCTCGGTTAACAGTTACTTTGTAATCAATACACAGCTTGATTCCACCCTGCTTTTTGGGAATAACCACAATAGGACTTGCCCAATCGCTATTTTTTACTTTTGTAATAATTTGAGCTTGCTCTAATTTATTTAACTCATGTTCTACATCTTTTCGAATAGCATATGGTACTGAATAAGCTTTATGAAAAATAGGACTAAACCCTTCCTTTAAAGTAACTTGTGCAACAAATCCTTTAATACATGATTTTCGATCTAATGTGATTAAATCACTGTATTGACTCTTAATTTCATTTAATGATTTTTCTTTCGCTGTTACATTGACTACATTCATTTGCCCTGTGACTGACTCCTTTAGAAAATAATTCCGCCACCCAGGATATAATTCATCCAACCAATCTCTACCCATTAAAGGTTTCAGTGGTGATTTCTGATCTACTACAATAATTTCCAACAATTTACAGACACCTCTGACTTCAACTTTAAGTTTACAAGAACCTAACACGTCTAAATTTTCGCCAGTTACCTGTTTCGCCAGTTACAGTTTTGTTAAAACTATATTTTTGCCAAACTTATTTTTAAAATCGCTAACATGCATAACACTACGACACGCACCTGAGTCAATTTCCATTAAACATTTTACACCGTTTAGCTTAATATTTATCGTTTTTGGCTTATTTTCTCCTATACTATTTATTAACTCCAACGTATACTCATCTGTTTGCTCCTCTGAACCTTCATTTTCCTGATTTCGCTCCTCTTCGACAGCCTTGACACTTCTTTTCCTACATTTCTGTGATGTATGACCCTTCTTTTTACACGTGTAGCACTCCCATTGTTGTGCTGGACAGGTATTTGGATTGTGAAAACGACCACATCTCCAACATTCCTTATTGAACCCTGTAGACTGGACCTTGACTTGACTTCCGATTTGACTTTTTTCTCCGAGACTGCTCTCTGGACCATTTAACGACTTCCTGACTTCTTTTGACTCACGTTGACCTTTATTTGATTTGAGCTTGATTTGACCCACGTTTACACCTGACCCTTGTAATGCTTTGTGTAACGATCCAAATTAAAATTAAATTAAATTAAATAAAAATTTAACAAATAATTAGAACATTGCAAAACTGCAACTTAATCACCAGACTGATGAGTAGACAATTAAGCAAGTCTAATGTCATTTATGTAACAGGTGAATGCCTGCAGAACTAGGACACCTTTTTGTCTATTCATCGGTTCAAAGTACGTTAAAGTCAGTTTCGGACAGCTAACGCGCGCGAACAAGGAAAAAACTTGTTATAAATATCACGGGTCTTTTAGTGACACATCTCTCTCAAGGAGTAATTCTGGGTAAGTCTGTTTCCTTATACCTTCATTTCATTTCCGCGGTTTATCGTGATTAAGATTGCGAGTAGAAGTCAAGTTAGGGATTTAGTATTTTTTTCCATTATTTCGGCCTAAAACTATAAGCTCCCCTTTTTAAAGTCATTAAGTCAATCGTAAGAATTCGTGGAAATTTGATTTATTGTAGATTTGTTTTCATTAGATTAGTTTTAAAGGATTTCAGTTTCGTTTTATTTTACAAACCCTTCTTTTAAACATTAACATCTAGTCAAACCACGCTACCAGAATTTGGCTAGGTGTTACATTTGACTTGCGAATCTGCTAACTCCATATTAACTGCTATCTTTTTTTGCATTTTCCCATGTTAAGTTTTCCTCAGCTAGTAACTTCCGTTGTACTGCTACAGACCTAATCCCAGCTACGAATCTATCTCTTAGTGCTTCATCTAAAAACGCACCAAAATTGCATGTATCTGCTAGTTTCTTTAACCCCACCACATATTCACTGATGGTTTCGTGTTCCATTTGATCTCGTTTGTTAAATTTAAACCTTTCAGCTATAATATTTTTTATAGGTGAAAAATGCCTTTTCAAAACGTTGACCAATGCATCATACGATTTGGTACTCGGTTTATCCGGTAGTAATAAATTACTTAAAACCGCATATATTTTAGGACCTATTAAAGCGATAAGCAAAGCTGCTTTTTTCTCTTCCTTTACTTCGTTAATTATCATATCGACCTATGCAACGAAAACTATTGTAAGTCATTTTTGATAGAACTGAGTCAGATATAAATGTTTAAAGGTTTTGAACCGATTGCATTTTAAGAAATAAAATTTTCTAGGTAAAAATTTCCTACTTGGTTACTATAGATATCTTATATAGGATTCCGAAAGGATTCACCATAGAAGAATAGCAATTAATTCTGTTTTCTTTTCAAATTTTTCAAAATCACCATTTTTGACTTACGATAGTTTTCGTTGCATAGATCGATATATTGCTCGAGACGCTCGACATACTGTTCAAAATCTTCAGTTTCTGATGAAAACTCTTTAACATTTCCGATTGACATTTTGAGGTTAGATTTTTGTTTTGACTGTTTAAGACTGACTAACCGAAATTCTCTTTTCCAGTTGACTTTCTTTTTGTGTATCCTGACTTACTTGTTTTCTCGTTTTCCTCGTCGCCAATTATGTTATACAGGGTGTCCGGAAATGTCGTGTACAACGGAGTACCACAGACACCTTGGTCAAAAATATGACGATTTAACCCAACTTATCTATATACAAAGTTGCTTAGTTTAGCCACTAGAAGACTTTAAAAACAATATTTTTTGTGAGTTTTTCTTAAATTACTCGAAAAATCTTTATTAGATTTTATTCATTTCTTGATCATGTCTTTATATCAGCAGGCTACAGCTTTCTGTGGAACAAATTCGAATTTCGAGTCATACAGGGTGTTTAAAAACACTCTCCCGACAAGTTATCCATCCAGATCTTTTTAACCAACCTGTTTAATTTTCTCTCAATTTTTTTCTGAATAGCTATATTCATTTAGAAACTATTCCTTCTCTTATAAAATTTCAGTTGGACAAACAGTTTAGCCACAAAAAAATATTTTCTGAATCCCTGCAAGCCTAAATCGATAAGTTAAGGTACAATTAACAAAGTTCAGAATAGCAATTTCTTTAAGCGGTATGAAGTTCTTTCTATAAAACCAGATGTTACAGGTTTATAACTACTTTATTGCTTAAAGTATTCAATTTTTCGCCAGGATTTGTGACCATCATCAGGATTTAACCCTGATTGGCCAGCAAGATCACTGGACCTAAGACTTTGTTTATGGGGTGTCATCAAGCAAAAATGCCAAGAACAAAGCAAATTGTAAAAGCTTTGCACTCTGCATTATTTGTAGCCCTGATGATGGTCATAAGTCTTGCCGAAAATTTGAATAGTTTTGCAATAAAGTACTTCTAAACCTGAAAATTTTGGTTTTTTTGAAAGAACTTCACACCGTTTAAAGAAATTGCTACTTTGAACATTGCTAATGGTACCTTAGTTTATCAATTAGGGTTTGTAGGGATTCAGAAAATATTTTTTTGTGGCTAAACTGTTTGTCCAACTGAAGTTTTATAAGAGAGAAAATAGTTTCTAAATTAATATAGCTATTAAGAAAAAAATTGACAGAAAATTCTACAGGCTGGTTAAAAAGATCTGGATGGATAACTTGTCGCGACAGTGTTTCTAAACACCCTGTATGACTCGAAATTCGAATTTTTTCCACAGAAAGGTGTAGCCTGCTAATATAAAGACATGTTCAAAAAATGAATAAAATCTGTTAACAATTTTTCGAGTAATTTAAGAAAAACTCATGAAAAATATGATTTTTAAAGTCCTCTAGCGGCTAAATTAAGCAACTTTGTATATAGATAAGTTGAGTTAAATCATTGTATTTTTGGCCAAGGTATCTGTGGTATTCTGTTGTACACGACATTTCCGGACACCCTATATATTACCGTAGACTGAGGATTAAAAATAAGACAGACTTGCGCTTGTACTTTATTTCTTAGTACTGCTGCCATCTACAGTGACACAATATACTACAATATCAAAAAATGCTTCCTATAAAAGTTATTTCTTTTGAAAAGCTCTTTCCAACAATACCAAAATTAACCCCCCTTCATATGTCAAATTATAAAGTGACTTTCAATTATTCATACTTCCGGTTGATATTGGATGTTCCTTTTCCACTCATAAGAAAGTTTGTACCCTATTTATGTATGAAATTTTTTGTTTCAAGTTTCTAGAACTTAGGCTGGTTTTAATGCTCAACCGACGGTCGGTACCGACGTCGGTCGCGCGTAGCTTATCAACGTATTTATATGTAGCTGTTCAGTGCTGCACTGATGAACCCTACGCGCGTACGGTACGCGGCGCGTATGACAACTGTCGGTCGAACGCGTCCGGATGTACGTCAGCCAACTGACAGACTGCTGGATTATATTATAGCGTTCATTGTTTGGCAAATACGTCAGTATGGTCAGTACGTGTACAGTCATCGTGAAATAATGAGCATAGACACAGAACGATTAATAACCGAAGTCCGGTTGCATCCGGAATTATGGGACTTGTCTCATAATTTATATAAAGACCGTGATGCACGGTTAAAGAATTTCAGAACAATGAAATACCCAAGTATCGTGCAATTTGTTAATGCGTCCATTTTTCGTGAGACTGTACAAATTGACGGTCAGCGCGTTTTGACAGATCTGTCAATCTGCTAAGCACTGAACAACACAAACCGACGGTCAGCGCGTTTCGTCAGTAGTGACGGTCAGTACTGACCGTCGGTTGAGCACTAAAACCAGCCTTATAGTTTTCGAGTAAATCAGGTGGTACGAGTGGTCTGGGACACCCTGTATTTATTAGCGTTAAATCGAAGGGATGACGAGATTTACGGAATGTATCTTCCTTTGTATATTTTAGCTGCCGGTACGATTTTTATTACACTTACACTTTGGATTAAATTCCCTGAAACTAAAGGAAAAACTTTAGAGGAGATTCAAATTATGTTGTGAAAGTGAAAAAATAATTTTTATTATTATTTTTTTAATGTTTTATTGTCGAAAAACTAAAATAAAATTCTATAATGAAAACAAAAACATTTTCTTTAGATATAAGTAAAAAAAAACATATCTTTCCAAAATGATGTTAGCGTCCTTATATCTTGGCGCTGGCATGCTTATTTCTATGTGAAACGAGTTGGACTTTCCGCCGAAATTCCTTTCCGCACTCGCAGCATTTATGCTACTTTTTATCCGAATGGATAAGTTCATGACGTTTCAACACAGTAGCAGTGCAGAAATGTTTTCCGCACTGGGAGCATTTATACGGCTTTTTATCCGAACGGATAAGTTGATGCTGTTTCAAGTGACTAAGACGGCGGAAATGTTTTCCGCACTCCGAGCATTTATACTGCTTTTTATCCGAATGGATAAGTTCATGACGTTTCAACACAGTAGCAGTGCAGAAATGTTTTCCGCACTGGAAGCATTTATACGGCTTTTTATCCGAATGGATAAGTTGATGCTGTTTCAAGTAACCAAGAAGGCGGAAACGTTTGCCGCACTGGGGGCATTTATACGGCCTTTTATCCGAATGGATAAGTTGATGCTGTTTCAAGTGACTAAGACGGCGGAAATGTTCTCCGCACTCCGAGCATTTATGCGACTTTTTATCCGAATGGATAAGTTCATGACGTTTCAACACAGTAACAGTGCAGAAATGTTTTCTGCACTGGGAGCATTTATACGGCTTTTTATCCGAATGGATAAGTTGATGCTGTTTCAAGTGACTAAGACGGCGGAAATGTTTTCCGCACTCCGAGCATTTATGCAGCTTTTTATCCGAATGGATAAGTTCATGACATTTCAACACAGTAGCAGTGCAGAAATGTTTTCCGCACTGGGAGCATTTATACGGCTTTTTATTCGAATGGACAATTTTATGCTTTTTCAAGTAACCAAGAAGGCGGAAACGTTTGCCGCACTAGGAGCATTTATACGGCTTTTTATCCGAATGGATAAGTTGATGCTGTTTCAAGTGACTAAGACGGCGGAAATGTTTTCTGCACTCCGAGCATTTATGCAGCTTTTTATCCGAATGGATAAGTTCATGACGTTTCAACACAGTAGCAGTGCAGAAATGTTTTCCGCACTGGGAGCATTTATACGGCTTTTTATCCGAATGGATAAGTTGATGCTGTTTCAAGTGACTAAGACGGCGGAAATGTTTTCCGCACTCCGAGCATTTATACTGCTTTTTATCCGAATGGATAAGTTCATGACGTTTCAACACAGTAGCAGTGCAGAAATGTTTTCCGCACTGGAAGCATTTATACGGCTTTTTATCCGAATGGATAAGTTGATGCTGTTTCAAGTAACCAAGAAGGCGGAAACGTTTGCCGCACTGGGGGCATTTATACGGCCTTTTATCCGAATGGATAAGTTGATGCTGTTTCAAGTGACTAAGACGGCGGAAATGTTCTCCGCACTCCGAGCATTTATGCGACTTTTTATCCGAATGGATAAGTTCATGACGTTTCAACACAGTAACAGTGCAGAAATGTTTTCTGCACTGGGAGCATTTATACGGCTTTTTATCCGAATGGATAAGTTGATGCTGTTTCAAGTGACTAAGACGGCGGAAATGTTTTCCGCACTCCGAGCATTTATGCAGCTTTTTATCCGAATGGATAAGTTCATGACATTTCAACACAGTAGCAGTGCAGAAATGTTTTCCGCACTGGGAGCATTTATATGGCTTTTTATCCGAATGGATAAGTTGATGCTGTTTCAAGTGACTAAGACGGCGGAAATGTTTTGCGCACTCCGAGCATTTATGCGGCTTTTTATCCGAATGGATAAGTTCATGACGCTTCAACACAGTAACAGTGAGGAAATGTTTTCCGCACTGGGAGCATTTATACGGCTTTTTATCCGAATGGATAAGTTGATGCTTTTTCAAGTAACCAAGAAGGCGGAAACGTTTGCCACACTGGGAGCATTTATACGGCTTTTTATCCGAATGGATAAGTTCATGACGTTTCAACACAGTAACAGTGCGGAAATGTTTTCCGCATATATAATAATATCTAAATAAAATATTCTCCCTGTATATGTAATAAAAATTTGAGGTTAGATTGAATTAAAAAAACTCACTTTTACGCCGGTACATGTAAATATGTATTTTCGCAGTTCGTTTGAGTTTATTATTTCTTTGCTAAACACGCTTACAACGTTATTGTTAGCTACAGCTAACAGTATATTAACTTCCACTTTTCAGTCACTGCTAATATTAACGGAGGAAAACCTTACGTTAAATTTTACTAACAATAAGCTCTTTTCAATTTCTTTTAAGAAACGTTCGGCTTCGTAGACGAGTTTTTTTGAATATTATAAACCTGTCCTTTTTCTCCTTCAAATCGAAATCGGTAGATGGCAGTACGTAGACTATTTTCTGATTTCAATATATAGACTAGTGATTAAAAAATAATTAAAATAATTATAAAAATATAAATTAGGTAAAAAAAAGGACTTGAAAAGATTAAAAAAACAAAGTTTTAAACGAATTGAGTATTTATTTATTTATTTCTTTTCTATAAAACTTCTTTTTTATAAAATTGAGAATTATTAAAGAAATTTCTTTCCTTATTTGCATCGGAAATCGTTAGAAAATTAAATTTCCTTTTATTTGAGTACAAACACCACATATCTATCTTTAATACTTTTCGAAATATATGAATTTTTATTTTTTTAAATAATTGAAAATGGCCATATTTTTAAATTTTTGTTAGAAATCGTTAGGAAATTAAATTCCCTTTTATTTGAGTACAAACACGACATATCTAACTTAAATAGTTTAGAAATTATCGAAGTTTTTAGCTTTAAAAACAATTGGTGATCCACCATCTTGAAAATTTTTAAACTGATGTAACTTGTTTGTTTTTATTCGAAATATAGTCGTGCTTTGGTATCAAATTAAAGGATTTTTAACGATCTTTTAGAAAATTTAAGAGTTGACAATCAGTCATCTTTAAAATTTTTAAATCAATGGATTTCTGTTATTTTTAAACGTATTTTTGTTATTTTTAAACGTATTTTTGTTATTTTTAATCGTATTTTTGTTATTTTTAATCGAAATTATTGTTAATTTTAGTCGGAATATAATCTTATTTGATATCAAACGAAAGAACTTTTAATAAATTTTAAGAAAACTTAAAAATTGATAATCGGCGATCTTTAAAATTTTTAAATCGATGGAATTTTTTTATTTTTAATTGATTTTTAATTAATTTTAGTTGGAATATAGTCGTGTTTGGTATTAAATTAAATGATTTTTAACGATCTTTAAGAAGATTACAAAACTGACGATAGGCCATCTTTAAAATTTTTAAATCAATGGATTTTTGTTATTTTTAAACATATTTTTAAACGTATTTTTGTTATTTTTAAACGTATTTTTGCTATTTTTAATCGAAATTATTGTTAATTTTAGTCGGAATATAATCTTATTTGATATCAAACGAAAGAATTTTTAGTAAATTTTAAGAAAACTTAAAAATTGATAATCGGCGATCTTTAAAATTTTTACATCGATGGAATTTTTTTATTTTTAATTGACTTTTAATTAATTTTAGTTGGAATATAGTCGTGTTTGGTATTAAATTAAATGATTTTAACGATCTTTAAGAAAATTACAAAACTGACGATCGGCCATCTTTAAAATTTTTAAATCACTGGATTTTTGTTATTTTTAATCGAAATTATTGTTAATTCTAGTCGGAATATAATCTTATTTGATATCAAATGAAAGAATTTTCAATAATTCTTAAGAAAACTTAAAAATTGATAATCGGCGATCTTTGAAATTTTTAGATCGATGGAATTTTTTTACTTTTAATTGATTTTTAATTAATTTTAGTTGGAATATAGTCGTGTTTAGTATTAAATTAAATGATTTTTAACGATCTTTAAAAAAATTACAAAACTGACGATCGGCCATCTTTAAAATTTTTAAATCACTGGATTTTTGTTATTTTTAATCGTATTTTTGTTATTTCTAATCGAAATTATTGTTAATTTTAGTCGGAATATAATCTTATTTGATATCAAATGAAAGAATTTTTAATAAATTTTAAGAAAACTTAAAAATTGATAATCGGCGATCTTTAAAATTTTTAAATCGATGGAATTTTTTTATTTTTAATTGATTTTTAATTAATTTTAGTTGGAATATAGTCGTGTTTGGTATTAAATTAAATGATTTTTAACGATCTTTAAGAAAATTACAAAACTGACGATCGGCCATCTTTAAAATTTTTAAATCAATGGATTTTTGTTATTTTTAATCGTATTTTTGTTATTTTTAAACGTATTTTTGTTATTTTTAATCGAAATTATTGTTAATCTTAGTCGGAATATAATCTTATTTGATATCAAACGAAAGAATTTTTAATAATTTTTAAGAAAACTTAAAAATTGATAATCGGCGATCTTTAAAATTTTTACATCGATGGAATTTTTTTATTTTTAATCGAGTTTTAATTAATTTTAGTTGGAATATAGTCGTGTTTGGTATTAAATTAAATGATTTTTAACGATCTTTAAGAAAATTACAAAACTGACGATCGGCCATCCTTAAAATTTTTAAATCAATGGATTTTTGTTATTTTTAATCGTATTTTTGTTATTTTTAATCGAAATTATTGTTAATTTTAGTCGGAATATAATCTTATTTGATATCAAACGAAAGAATTTTTAATAAATTTTAAGAAAACTTAAAAATTGATAATCGGCGATCTTTAAAATTTTTAAATCGATGGAATTTTTTTATTTTTAATCGATTTTTAATTAATTTTAGTTGGAATATAGTCGTGTTTGGTATTAAATTAAATGATTTTTAACGATCTTTAAGAAAATTACAAAACTGACGATCGGCCATCTTTAAAATTTTTAAATCAATGGATTTTTGTTATTTTTAATCGTATTTTTGTTATTTTTAAACGTATTTTTGTTATTTTTAATCGAAATTATTGTTAATCTTAGTCGGAATATAATCTTATTTGATATCAAACGAAAGAATTTTTAATAATTTTTAAGAAAACTTAAAAATTGATAATCGGCGATCTTTAAAATTTTTACATCGATGGAATTTTTTTATTTTTAATCGAGTTTTAATTAATTTTAGTTGGAATATAGTCGTGTTTGGTATTAAATTAAATGATTTTTAACGATCTTTAAGAAAATTACAAAACTGACGATCGGCCATCCTTAAAATTTTTAAATCAATGGATTTTTGTTATTTTTAATCGTATTTTTGTTATTTTTAATCGAAATTATTGTTAATTTTAGTCGGAATATAATCTTATTTGATATCAAACGAAAGAATTTTTAATAAATTTTAAGAAAACTTAAAAATTGATAATCGGCGATCTTTAAAATTTTTAAATCGATGGAATTTTTTTATTTTTAATCGATTTTTAATTAATTTTAGTTGGAATATAGTCGTGTTTGGTATTAAATTAAATGATTTTTAACGATCTTTAAGAAAATTACAAAACTGACGATCGGCCATCTTTAAAATTTTTAAATCCATGGATTTTTGTTATTTTTAAACGTATTTTTGGTATTTTTAAACGTATTTTTGTTATTTTTAATCGAAGTTATTGTTAATTTTAGTCGGAATATAATCTTATTTGATATCAAATGAAAGAATTTTTAATAAATTTTAAGAAAACTTAAAAATTGATAATCGGCGATCTTTAAAATTTTTACATCGATGGAATTTTTTTATTTTTAATCGATTTTTAATTAATTTTAGTCGGAATATAGTCGTGTTTGGTATCAAATTAAAGGATTTTTAACGATCTTTAAGAAAATTACAAAACTGACGATCGGCCATCTTTAAAATTTTTAAATCATTGGATTTTTGTTATTTTTAATCGTATTTTTGTTATTTTTAATCGAAATTATTGGTAATTTTAGTCGGAATATAATCTTATTTGATATCAAATGAAAGAATTTTTAATAAATTTTAAGAAAACTTAAAAATTGATAATGGGCGATCTTTATAATTTTTAAATCGATGGAATTTTTTTATTTTTAATTGATTTTTAATTAATTTTAGTCGGAATATAGTCGTGTTTGGTATTAAATTAAATGATTTTTAACGATCTTTAAGAAAATTACAAAATTGACGATCGGCCATCTTTAAAATTCTTAAATCAATGGATTTTTGTTATTTTTAATCGAAATTATTGCTAATTTTAGTCGGAATATAATCTTATTTGATATCAAATGAAAGAATTTTTAATAAATTTTAAGAAAACTTAAAAATTGATAATCGGCGATCTTTAAAATTTTTACATCGATGGAATTTTTTTATTTTTAATCGATTTTTAATTAATTTTAGTCGGAATATAGTCGTGTTTGGTATCAAATTAAAGGATTTTTAAGGATCTTTTAGAAAATTTAAGAGTAAAAATAAATTACAGATTTTATCATTCAAAAAAACTTTTTTTTATGCGTTACTTCCCTTTTAAACTTTCCCGGAGTATTTTTTTCCAAACTATTCGCTATGCTATTTAATTGCGCATTACTAAAACTACTTTTTACGTTATCTTTAACGGGAGGTAAACCGGAATTTTCCGAAAATGACGTTTTCACCTCCCCTTCCTTATTGTGAATCTTTATTTTAAATTCGAACGGTTTTAAAAGTTTATCGGGAGGTTTTTCTAAAAGCTGTCTGTTCGGGAAAAGCTTTTTCTCGAAATAATTAAAAATTAATTCGGTGAAATTCAACGCTTGGTCGCTGATACGCGTCGTGTTGCAAAAAACCGGAAGCCAGACGTTCATCACAGGAAGACGGTTGTTCCGATGTTCGAATACTTTAAATAGGTGGTTCATTATTTTTTCTAAGGTGTGTTTTCGATCGGTTTCGAGATTCTCCAAGTGTTGTTCGACGAGTTTTTTCCTTTGATCGCTATTTAGTCTTTCTAAAAATTAATAAAGGATTGAATGAATATAAAAAATAAGAAATTAATACAAAAAATAAAAAAATAAATACAAAAAACTAAAAAATGAATACAAAAAATAAGAAATGAATTCAAAAAAATAAATTAAAATTGTAGTATAAATTCACCATAATTATCACAATAATCTATAAAGATTTTTTCCGGGATAAATTTATCTTCAAGTTCCCTTAAAATTTTTACTAAAATTATGGCTAAATCCAACGGTTCAATCTTGCTAATATCAGGTTTGCTTTTACAAACTTTTTTTCTAAACTTAATCATGTAATCTTTACTATAACTTTTTATGTATAAGTCTTCAACGTTCGATTTCGTTTCTAAAATGTTTAAAATTTCCGAAATAATCCAAGGAATCGTTTCGTTTTCACGTTTTGGCAACGAATCGAATGAATATCCATAATAAGGGTTTTCATTAACTAAAAAAAAATAATAATAAGATGATAATTAAAAAAAAATTAAAATAAAAAAAAAAATTTATTAACCTTTTTTTGATTCCAAACCAAACGATGATAAACTCCAACTACTTCCAGATAAAACCTCCTTCGATTCAGCCTTCCTCAATCCAAAAAACCCACCAACAATCGACGCCATACTCATTTTATTACCCTCATTCTCCCCATCATCGGAAATCATCCTTTCGACTTTTTCCTCCAATTTATTTTTAATTTCCTTCGATTAAAAAAGGTTTAAAAATCAAACCATCAACTTATTTTTCTTTAATAAATAAATCTATTCCTTTGGTAAAGTGACAAAAACTAACTAAATAAATAACATATACAAAAAAGCTAATTTAAACTTTTTTTTTTAAGCTAGTACAACACTGTACACATGCTAAATGAGAGCGAATAAAAAACGATTAACATATCACATGTAAAAAATGGGATTTATGGCACTAGACGGTTCCAAACATGCACAAGACACGCTAACTCACTGAAGACGGTTGCACTTTCTGAGTGAATAAGGTCTTGTAAGAGGTGAAAATCATCTCGACGACTTTATTAGCCAGTAAACTAAAGTTGACCGGGTGATAAGTCGGACATTTATCCGGTTGGTACCAAATTAGAGACGGTCCCCAAACAATGGCGAGACTTTGCAACGTCATCTTGTTGTAAGAGCTGTTCGCTTCGATTTTAAGAAGGTGAGCGATCAATTCTTTCAAGTTTTCTTTAAACGGAGATTCGACCGCTTCTATTATTTCGATTACCTGAGTCGAACGTTCTTTTGGATTTAAATCTTTATCTAAAATTAAAAATTTTATTAAAAAAAATACTAAAAAATAATAAATTCATTAATTAAAAACCGATTTTCTAATGAAATTTTTTATTAAAAATCGATTTTTAACGAAATTTTTATTAAAAATCGATTTTTTAATGAAATTCTTATTAAAAATCGATTTTTTAACGAAATTTTTTATTAAAAATCGTTAGGAAATTAAATTCCTTTCATTTGAGTACAAACACGACATATCTATCTTTAATACTTTCCGAAACATAAAAATTTTTAACTTAAAAAAAAATTGAAAATCGGCCATCTTTAAAATTTTTATTAAAAATCGTTAGAAAATTAAATTTCCTTTCATTTGAGTACAAACATGACATATTTATCTTTAAAACTTTCTGAAATATATCAATTTTTAATTTTTTAAGTAATTGAAAATCGGCCATCTTTAAAATTTTTATTAAAAATCGTTAGGAAATTAAATTTCCTTTAATTTAAGTACAAACACGACCTACCTAACTTTAATAGATCGATAGTAATCGAAATTTTTAATTTTGACAAAAACCGGAAGTCGGCCATCTTGGATTTTTTAAAACTAACCCAACTTTTTTATTCTTTATCGGAATATAGTCGTGTTTGGTATCAAATTAAAGGATTTTAAACGATCTTTAAGAAAATTTAAAAATTGACGATCGGCCATCATTAAAATTTTTAAATCGATGGATTTTTTGTTATTTTTAATCGTATTTTTGTTATTTTTAATCGTATTTTTGTTATTTTTAATCGTGTTTTTGTTATTTTTAATCGTATTATTGTTATTTTTAGTCGGAATATAGTCTTATTTGATATCAAATGAAAGAATTTTTAATGACTTTTAAGAAAACTTAAAAATTGATAATCGGCGATCTTTAAAGTTTTTAAATCGATGGAATTTTTTTATTTTTAATTGATTTTTAATTAATTTTAGTCGGAATATAGTCGTGTTTGGCATCAAATTAAAGGATTTTAAACGATCTTTAAGAAAATTACAAAACTGACGATCGGCCATCTTTAATATTTTTAAATCAATGGATTTCTGTTATTTTTAAACGTATTTTTGTTATTTTTAATCGAAATTATTGTTAATTTTAGTCGGAATATAATCTTATTTGGTATCAAACGAAAGAATTTTTAATAAATTCTAAGAAAACTTAGAAATTGATAATCGGCGATCTTTAAAATTTTTAAATCGATGGAATTTTTTTATTTTTAATTGATTTTTAATTAATTTTAGTTGGAATATAGTCATGTTTGGTATCAAATTAAAGGATTTTTGACGGTCTTTAAGAAAATTACATAACTGACGATCGGACATCTTTAAAATTTTTAAATCGATGGTTTTTGTTATTTTTAATCGTGTTTTTGTCATTTTTAATCGTATTATTGTTATTTTTAGTCGGAATATAGTCTTATTTGATATCAAATGAAAGATCTTTCAATAATTTTCAAGAAAACTTAAAAATTGATAATCGGCGATCTTTAAAATTTTCACATCGATGGAATCTTTTTATTTTTAATTAATTTTAGTTGGAATATAGTCGTGTTTGGTATCAAATTAAAGGATTTTTAACGATCTTTAAGAAAATTTAAAAATTGACGATCGGCCATCATTAAAATATTTAAATCGATGGATTTTCTTATTTTTAATCGTGTTTTTGTTATTTTTAATCGTGTTCTTGTTATTTTTAATCGTGTTTTTGTTATTTTTAATCGTATTATTGTTGTTTTTAGTCGGAATATAGTCTTATTTTATATCAAATGAAAGAATTTTTAATAATTTTTAAGAAAACTTAAAAATTGATAATCGGCGATCTTTAAAATTTTTACATCGATGGAATTTTTTATTTTTAATTGATTTTTAATTAATTTTAGTTGGAATATAGTCGTGTTTGGTATCAAATTAAAGGATTTTTAACGATCTTTAAGAAAATTACAAAACTGACGATCGGCCATCTTTAAAATTTTTAAATCGATGGTTTTTGTTATTTTTAATCGTGTTTTTGTTATTTTTAATCGTGTTTTTGTTATTTTTAATCGTATTTTTGTTATTTTTAATCGGATTATTGTTATTTTTATTCGGAATATAGTCTTATTTGATATCAAATGAAAGAATTTTTAATAAACTTTAAGAAAACTTAAAAATTGATAATCGGCGATCTTTAAAATTTTTACATCGATGGAATTTTTTTATTTTCAATTGATTTTTAATTAATTTTAGTCGGAATATAGTCGTGTTTGGTATCAAATTAAAGGATTTTAAACGATCTTTAAGAAAATTACAAAACTGACGATCGGCCATCTTTAAAGTTTTTAAATCGATGGATTTTTTCTATCTTCAATCGTGTTTTTGTTATTTTTAATCGTATTATTGTTATTTTTAATCGGATTATTGTTATTCTTAGTCGGAATATAGTCTTATTTCATATCAAATAAAAGAATTTTTAATAATTTTTAAGAAAACTTAAAAATTGATAATCGGCGATCTTTAAAATTTTTAAATCGATGGATTTTTTTTATTTTTAATTGATTTTTAATTAATTTTAGTCGGAATATAGTCGTGTTTGGTATCAAATTAAAGGATTTTTGACGATCTTTAAGAAAATTACAAAACTGACGATCGGCCATCTTTAAAATTTTTAAATCGATGGATTTTTTGTTATTTTTAATCGAATTTTTGTTATTTTTAATCGTATTTTTGTTATTTTTAATCGTATTTTTGTTATTTTTAATCGGATTATTGTTATTTTTAGTCGGAATATAGTCTTATTTGATATCAAACGAAAGAATTTTTAATAAATTTTAAGAAAACTTAAAAATTGATAATCGGCGATCTTTAAAATTTTTAAATCGATGGAATTTTTTTATTTTTAATTGATTTTTAATTAATTTTAGTCGGAATATAGTCATGTTTGGTATCAAATTAAAGGATTTTTAATGTTTTTTATGAATATTTTTAAAAGAGTTTACAATAACAAAAAAATTATAGTGAAAATATATTTACCTAGGATTTTATTGAGTTTTTCAAAGTCTGTATGTGGTAAAATAGGATCGATTAGTTCCCTATAAAATAATTTTAACGTCCCGGTTAAAACTTCAACGTCCTTTTCGTGTTTATCTAATATTTTGATATTATTTTCGTCGATTTGCAGCCGGATTTTTTGTATAACGGCCATATTTCCGGAAATTCTATAAATGTATTCGGATTTAATGTTCTCGTCGCTTTCGATTAGTGCCATAATGATTTTAACAAACGGAGGAACCGCTTGTCCGAATCTCTCCTTTAAAACCGTCAGTTTATTTCCAAAAACGTTCTCGTTCTTTAATATTCCCTTCCTTTCTAATAAATATTTATCGGATCGTCTTCGTAAGAACTTTCTCAAAAAACTTCTACTGTCAGCAACCAAAGAATCCTCTTTATTAATGGGATTTTTAAAGATAACGACTCGAACTCCGTCTTTTGTGTTGTAGCTAATTTGATGTTTATCTTTTTCGACTTTACCTTCGATTATTTCCGATCTTAATAAAGTACCGTTACTCCAAAATTGTACGGTATGTTCTTTCACCTCTACTTTTCCATTTTCCACTTTTAATTTTGTTTTATTATCACCTTTTAATTTATACGGACCTTCAGTTGTGAAACTGTAAACATTTATTGATATCTTATCGTTTTATTTAAAAAAAAATTAATGGTAAATAACTCAATAACTCACCATTCCGAATTATTTGACGTTGAATGAATTGTATTAGCGTAAGCTCTTCTATTTACATGAGTTTCTGTTTTTCTCAACTCAACTACGTCTTCGGAGGTTGGAAATTTTTCCGGTTTAGGTCTTCCAGATGAATTGGAATGTTTTTGATCGTATTCCGTACAATTATGAAGTATTTCCTGTAATAAATAACCTTTATACAATTTTTTCTTTAATATTTTTTTAAATTAAAAACCTCAAAATATATATTTGATCTCATTTTTTACTTTTAAATTTATTCGTGGAGTTTTGAAATTGAAAATCAACGTTAACGTTAACGTTACTAAAATGAATGTAGGCTGAAATTTATTTTTTTTTTTTTGATAAGGATAATATCGCTACGTAACGCCACAACGATAAGAAACAAAGCCCGGTTTTGTCGTTATTGGTCGATAAATTAGCGGGTTTTAACGTACCATTTTCGATGGACTTCAGGATGAAAAACTTTACTACATTAACGTCCCGTTTATACGGGACGAACTAAAACCGATTCAACGGAATAATTGTTTCCATCCTAAACGCGCTTAACCGCAGCTTCCTTTACCAATTGAATCATATCTGCGTAGAAGGTTGTCACAACAAAAAACAAGTAACGATAACAATTTTTCTTTTGTATCAATTCAATTTTATACAATTTTAAAGTAATTTTCTTTATAAAATCCCGATTAAAAATAATTTTTAAGTAAAAATTTTATTAGAAATCGATAAAAAATTAAATTTCCTTTTATTTGAGTACAAACACGACATATCTATCTTAAATACCCTTCGAAATATGTCAATTTTTAACTTTAAAATTAATTAAAAGTCGGCCATTTTTAAATTTTTTAACTAAAATCGATAGAAAATTAAATTTCCTTTTATTTGAGTACAAACACGACATATCTATCTTTAATACTTTTTGAAATATATCAATTTTTAATTTTTTAAATAATTGAAAATCGGCCATTTTTAAAATTTTTATTAAAAATCGTTAGGAAATTAAATTTACTTTAATTTAAGTACAAACACGACCTATCTAACTTTAATAGGTCGAAAGTTATGGAAATTTTAAATGTTGATAAAAACCGGAAGTCGGCCATCTTGGATTTTTTAAAACTAACCTAACTTTTTTATTTTTTATCGGAATACAGTCATATTTGGTATCAAATTAAAGGATTTTAAACGATCTTTAAGAAAATTTCAAAATTGATGATCCTCCATCTTTAAAATTTTTAAATCGATGGATTTTTTTTATTTTTAATCGTGTTTTTGTTATTTTTAATCGTGTTTTTGTTATTTTTAATCGTATTATTGTTATTTTTCGTCGGAATATAGTCTTATTTGATATCAAATGAAAGATCTTTCAATAATTTTTAAGAAAACTTAAAAATTGATAATCGGCGATCTTTAAAATTTTTAAATCGATGGAATTTTTTTAAATTTTAATTGATTTTTAATTAATTTTAGTCGGAATATAGTCGTATTTGGTATCAAATTAAAGGACTTTAAACGATCTTTAAGAAAATTTCAAAATTGACGATTGGCCATCTTCAAAATTTTTAAATCAATGGATTTTTGTTATTTTTAAACGTGTTTTTGTTATTTTTAATCAAAATTATTGCTAATGGTGATTTTTTAAAAAATGATTGAATTTATAGAAAATGGTTTAACCTAAAAAAATTTTTCCAACTTTGAAAATTTTTTTAATTCTTTTGGTAAAATTTAGAGCAAGTCGGTCTTTTTTAATCAAAACTAGAATGTTTTAAGTTTCATTTAGAAAAAAAATCTGATCAAAATCTTTAAAATTCGATTTTTGGTGATTTTTTAAAAAATGATTGAATTTATAGAAAATGGTTTAACCTAAAAAAATTTTTCCAACTTTGAAAATTTTTTTAATTTTTTTGGTAAAATTTAGAGCAAGTCGGTCTTTTTTAATCAAAACTAGAATGTTTTAAGTTTCATTTAGAAAAAAAATCTGATCAAAATCTTTAAAATTCGATTTTTGGTGATTTTTTAAAAAATGATTGAATTTATAGAAAATGGTTTAACCTAAAAAATTTTTTTCCAATTTTGAAAATTTTTTAAATTTTTTTGGTAAAATTTAGAACAAATCGGTCCTTTTTAACTAAAACTAGAATGTTTTAAGTCTCATTTAGAAAAAAAATCTGATCAAAATCTTTAAAATTCGATTTTTGGTGATTTTTTAAAAAATGATTGAATTTATAGAAAATGGTTTAACCTAAAAAAATTTTTTCCAACTTTGAAAATTTTTTTAATTTTTTTGTTAATATTTAGAACAAATCGGTCTTTTTTAATCAAAACTAGAATGTTTTAAGTTTCGTTTAGAAAAAAAATCTGATCAGAATCTTTAAAATTCGATTTTTGGTGATTTTTTTAACAAATTATTGAATTTATAGAAAATGGTTTAACCTAAAAAAATTTTTTCCAACTTTGAAATTTTTTTTAATTTCTTTGTTAATATTTAGAACAAATCGGTCTTTTTTAATCAAAACTAGAATGTTTTAAGTTTCGTTTAGAAAAAAATCTGATCAGAATCTTTAAAATTCGATTTTTGGTGATTTTTTAACAAATTATTGAATTTATAGAAAATGATTTAACCTAAAAAAATTTTTTCCAACTTTGAAATTTTTTTTAATTTTTTTGGTAAAATTTAGAGCAAATCGGTCTTTTTAAATTAAAACTAGAATGTTTTAGGTTTCATTTAGGAAAAAAATCAAATCAAAATCTTTAAAAATGAATTTTTGGCGAATTTTTAAAGTTGATCGATTTTTTCTAATTATTTTCTAATCGATTTTTCAGAAATTTTCCAATTTTTTACGTTCTAAAACGTCAAATTTAGAAATTTAATTGATTTTTTAATCTTTAAAAGGACTTGAAAAGATTAAACAAACAAAGTTTTAAACGAATTGAGTATTTATTTATTTATTTATTTTCTATAAAACTTCTTTTTTATAAAATTGAGAATTATTTTAAAAACTTCTTTCTTTATTTGTATCGGAAATCGTTAGAAAATTAAATTTCCTTTTATTTGAGTACAAGCACCACATATCTATCTTTAATACTTTTCGAAATATATGAATTTTTAACTTTAAAATTTTAAAAAACTTTAAAATTAATTAAAGGTCACCCATCTTTAAATTTTTTAACTAAAATTGATAGAAAATTAAATTTCCTTTCATTTGAGTATAAACACGACATATCTATCTTTAATACTTTTTGAAATATATCATTTTTTATTTTTTTAAATAATTGAAAATGGCCATTATTTTAAATTTTTGTTAGAAATCGTTAGGAAATTAAATTCCCTTTTATTTGAGTACAAACACGATATATCTAACTTAAATAGTTTAGAAATTATCGCAGTTTTTAGTTTTAAAAACAATTGGTGATCCGCCATCTTGAAAATTTTTAAACTGATGTAACTTGTTTGTTTTTATTCGGAATATAGTCGTGTTTGGTATCAAATTAAAGGACTTTTAACAATCTTTAAGAATATTTTAAAATTGACGATTGGCCATCTTTAAAATTTTTAAATCGATGGATTTTTTTTTATTCTTAATCGTATTTTTGTTATTTTTAATCGTATTATTGTTATTTTTAATCGGAATATAGTCTTATTTGATATCAATTGAAAGAATTTTTAATAATTTTTAAAAAAACTTAAAAATTGATAATCGGCGATCTTTAAAATTTTTAAATCGATGGAATTTTTTTATTTTTAATCGATTTTTAATTAATTTTAGTCGGAATATAGTCGTACTTGGTATCAAATTAAAGGATTTTAAACGATCTTTAAGAAAATTTCAAAATTGACGATTGGCCATCTTTAGAATTTTTAAATCGATGGATTTTTGTTATTTTTAAACGTATTTTTGTTATTTTTAATCGTGTTTTTGTTATTTTTAATCGTATTATTGTTAATTTTAGTCGGAATATAGTCTTATTTGATATCAAATGAAAGAATTTTTAATAATTTTTAAGAAAACTTAAAAATTGATAATCGGCGATCTTTAAAATTTTTACATCGATGGATTTTTTTATTTTTAATCGATTCTTAATTAATTTTAGTCGTACTTGGTATCAAATTAAAGGATTTTAAACGATCTTTAAGAAAATTTCAAAATTGACGATTGGCCATCATTAAAATTTTTAAATCGATGGATTTTTCTATTTTTAATCGTGTTTTTGTTATTTTTAATCGTATTATTGTTAATTTTAGTCGGAATATAGTCTTATTTGATATCAAACGAAAGAATTTTTAATAATTTTTAAGAAAACTTAAAAATTGATAATCGGCGATCTTTAAAATTTTTAGATCGATGGAATTTTTTTATTTTTAATTGATTTTTAATTAATTTTAGTTGGAATATAGTCGTGTTTGGTATTAAATTAAAGGACTTTAAACGATCTTTAAGAAAATTTCAAAATTGACGATCGGCCATCTTTAAAATTTTTAAATCAATGGATTTTTGTTATTTTTAATCGTATTATTGTTAATTTTAGTCGAAATATAGTCGTATTTGGTATTAAATTAAAGGATTTTTAATGATCTTTAAGAATATCTAACGACTTTTAAGAATATTTAAAAAACAACAATCGGCAATCTATAAAATTTTTAAATCGATGGAATTTTTTTATTTTTAATCAATTTTTAATTAATTTTAATCGGAATATAGTCGTGTTTGGTATCAAATTAAATGTTTTTTAATGACCTTTAAACGTATTAACGAATTTTTTAAATTTCTTAATTTATAAAGATAAACATATCGATTCTCTCTATTTATAAACACGTTATAAATGATTTTAAAACCGAACAAAGTTCGTCTTAAAACCCAAACTTCCAATAAACGTTTCCCATGCATCATCGTCACCACCGTCCTTTTTGTTTGTTTGTTGTCGTCGTTCTTGAAACTACACGGTTTAACTCGGTCACGATAATATAGTAAACATATCCGGTCCGAGTGAATAATAAGGAACGTCACGATGACGCGCCCGAACGTGTCTCACATTTTTTTCACGTTAGTAAAATTAAAAAACGTCGTCGCGCGCCGACAAATGTACCGTTTCACTTCGGAAGTGATTTGTTAAAACGTTTCAAACATTTCTAAACAGTCAATTAAATCGATTATAACTTAAAATTTAATTTTTAATGAGGTTAAATGTCATTTTTTGATGTTTTAAATGTCATTTTTTGACTTTTTAAATGTCATTTTGACGTTTTAAATGTCATTTTGCCTTTTTAAATGCCATTTTGACTTTTTAAATGTCATTTTGACTTTTTAAATGTCATTTTGACTTTTTAAATGTCATTTTGACTTTTTAAATATAATTTTGACGTTTTAAATGTCATTTTTGACGTTTCAAATGTCAGAATTTTGAATTATCGTTAACCTATTAAATGTCAATTTGACGTTTTAAAAGTAAAACAAAATTTTTTGACGTTTTAAATGTCAAATTGACGTTGTAAATGTCATTTTGACTTTTTAAATGTCATTTTGACTTTTTAAATATAATTTTGACGTTTTAAATGTCATTTTTGACGTTTCAAATGTCAGAATTTTGAATTATCGTTAACCTATTAAATGTCAATATGACGTTTTAAAAGTAAAACAAAATTTCTTGACGTTTTAAATATCAAATTGACGTTTTAAATGTCATTTTGACTTTTTAAATGTCATTTTGACCTTTTAAATATAATTTTGACGTTTTAAATGTCATTTTTGACGTTTCAAATGTCAGAATTTTGAATTATCGTTAACCTATCAAATGTCAATTTGACGTTTTAAAAGTAAAACAAAATTCTTTGACGTTTTAAATGTCAAATTGACGTTTTAAATGTCATTTTGACTTTTTAAATGTCATTTTGACTTTTTAAATATAATTTTGACGTTTTAAATGTCATTTTTGACGTTTTAAAAGTAAAACAAAATTTTTTGACGTTTTAAATGTCAAATTGACGTTTTAAATGTCATTTTGACTTTTTAAATGTCATTTTGACTTTTTAAATGTCATTTTGACTTTTTAAATATAATTTTGACGTTTTAAATGTCATTTTTGACGTCTCAAATGTCAGAATTTTGAATTATCGTTAACCTATTAAATGTCAATTTGACGTTTTAAAAGTAAAACAAAATTTTTTGACGTTTTAAATGTCAAATTGACGTTTTAAATGTCATTTTGACTTTTTAAATGTCATTTTGACTTTTTAAATATAATTTTGACGTTTTAAATGTCATTTTTGACGTTTCAAATGTCAGAATTTTGAATTATCGTTAACCTATTAAATGTCAATTTGACGTTTTAAAAGTAAAACAAAATTTTTTGACGTTTTAAATGTCAAATTGACGTTTTAAATGTCATTTTGTCTTTTTAAATGTCATTTTGACTTCTTAAATATAATTTTGACGTTTTAAATGTCATTTTTGACGTTTCAAATGTCAGAATTTTGAATTATCGTTAACCTATTAAATGTCAATTTGACGTTTCAAAAGTAAAAAAAAATTTTTGACGTTTTAAATGTCAAATTGACGTTTTAAATGTCATTTTGACTTTTTAAATGTCATTTTGACTTCTTAAATATAATTTTGACGTTTTAAATGTCATTTTTGACGTTTCAAATGTCAGAATTTTGAATTATCGTTAACCTATTAAATGTCAATTTAACGTTTTAAAAGTAAAACAAAATTTGTTGACGTTTTAAACGTCATTTCGACTTTTTAAATATAATTTTGACGTTTTAAATGTCATTTTTGACGTTTCAAATGTCAGAATTTTGAATTATCGTTAACCTATTAAATGTCAATTTGACGTTTTAAAAGTAAAACAAAATTTTTTGACGTTTTAAATGTCAAATTGACGTTTTAAATGTCATTTTGACTTTTTAAATATAATTTTGACTTTTTAAATATAATTTTGAGGTTTTAAATGTCATTTTTGACGTTTCAAATGTCAGAATTTTGAATTATCGTTAACCTATTAAATGTCAATATGACGTTTTAAAAGTAAAACAAAATTTTTTGACGTTTTAAATGTCAAATTGACGTTTTAAATGTCAAATTGACGTTTTAAATGTCATTTTGACTTTTTAAATGTCATTTTGACTTTTTAAATATAATTTTGACGTTTTAAATGTCATTTTTGACGTTTCAAATGTCAGAATTTTGAATTATCGTTAACCTATTAAATGTCAATTTGACGTTTTAAAAGTAAAACAAAATTTTTTGACGTTTTAAATGTCAAATTGACGTTTTAAATGTCAAATTGACTTTTTAAATGTCATTTTGACTTTTTAAATATAATTTTGACGTTTTAAATGTCATTTTTGACGTTTCAAATGTCAGAATTTTGAATTATCGTTAACCTATTAAATGTCAATTTGACGTTCTAAACGAAAAAAGAATTCTTTGACGTTTTAAATGTCAAATTGACGTTTTAAATGTCATTTTGACTTTTTAAATGTCATTTTGACTTTTTAAATATAATTTTGACGTTTTAAATGTCATTTTTGACGTCTCAAATGTCAGAATTTTGAATTATCGTTAACCTATTAAATGTCAATTTGACGTTTTAAAAGTAAAACAAAATTTTTTGACGTTTTAAATGTCAAATTGACGTTTTAAATGTCATTTTGACTTTTTAAATGTCATTTTGACTTTTTAAATATAATTTTGACGTTTTAAATGTCATTTTTGACGTTTCAAATGTCAGAATTTTGAATTATCGTTAACCTATTAAATGTCAATTTGACGTTTTAAAAGTAAAACAAAATTTTTTGACGTTTTAAATGTCAAATTGACGTTTTAAATGTCATTTTGACTTTTTAAATGTCATTTTGACTTTATAAATATAATTTTGACGTTTTAAATGTCATTTTTGACGTTTCAAATGTCAGAATTTTGAATTATCGTTAACCTATTAAATGTCAATTTGACGTTTTAAAAGTAAAACAAAATTTTTTGACGTTTTAAATGTCAAATTGACGTTTTAAATGTTATTTTGACGTTTAATTTTAAATAAATTTATTTTTTTTAGGTTGGATTAATGAAATATTACCTCTTCAAATTCATCTTCGTCCTCGCTACTGTACCATAAATTGGTAATCCAATCGAGTACATCTTTGGTGAGATAAAATTCGACCTTTTCGACTTTTACCGGTTTGGTAAATTCCTGTTCGACGCATTCTTGAAAAACGGTCGAAACCGGTCGTTCTTCGGCGAAATTAATCTTTGAAGTTTGAGTGGAGCACTCCCAGAGGCGCACGTAAACGCTCGCCGGGGATTCCTTGTGCATTTCTTTATCCTTCTGGCACAGGAGTAACGACAGTTCGGAGCCGATCGATTGCCGAAAAAATTGCGGTTCGTAACTTTCTGTTTGGAATCGCAACTCTTCCAGCCAACTGGAAAGGCTGTCGCAGCCGCAACCGCCGTCGTTATCGTCGCGTTTAAACATATTTCGTGACGAATCGCGCGATAAAAGCCACTCCTCGCGATTGTTACGAGTTTTGTAACGTTTGAAACGTTTGTAACGTTTGTAACGTTTGAAACGTTTGTAACGTTTGAAACGTTCGGAGTTTGGTCGACGTTTGTGTCTTTACGCGAGCACGCGTCGCCACTTAACTGACCGCGTTAATTGGTTCAATTAATTTTATATGAAAGACGGCAAAGAGCAAAGTTGAATGAGCTAAGGTTCCGTTCTCGCTTTCGAATGAATAATACTCCCATAGAGGACACAATATACATTCAGTACGTGCTTATAACTAACTACGGTCGTATTCTTTATAAAGATACTTACGAAACGTTTTTAAAAACTTCACCTTATAAGAAGAAATTTAAAAATATTTCCTTTCAAAGAACAAATTCCTTCAACAATTACTTGACTGATTTTTATTAAGTTATTTCTTTAAAAAAAATCATTTCACCACCTAAAATTCTTAATAAATCTTAAAATTTATTAAAAATCCTTTAATTTAATACCAAACACCATAAATTTTCAATTAAAAATACGACTCTTCTTCATATTTTAAATTAGTTAATATTTAAACGTCACTTTGACATTTAAAATGTCAAAATTTTTTCTTAACCCAACTTATATTTACTTAACCTAATTTTTACTTAACCTAATTTTTATTAAACCTAATTTTTATTAAACCAAATTTTTATTGAAGCTAATTTTTTTCTTAACCCAATTTTTTTCATTGAATTCAAAATTATATTTTAATTACATCTAAATTATATCTAAATAACATCAAAATTAAAACTTACTACGGTTGTTGTAGCTCGATGTTTCTTTAATAATTCCTGAATCCTTTGATACTCGGTTAAATTAGATTTTTTCACCGAAACACTTTTACTCTTTTTAATTTTACCCATTTTCTTACGTGTCGTTTCCTCGTTTATAACACTTAGATCGTCCATCGACACAGATCTCCTATTTTCCGTATTGTGGAGTCTCCTTTGCCTCGTAAACTGATCGTTAGCCTTTAAATCAGCGGTAAAATTGATCGGTCTTCGAACGAAACCGTAGCTAAAATCGGAATTACTATTCGAAGCCATTTCATAAAATAATCGACACGTTTATAACATTACGCACAAATATTGCAACTAAAAGGTGTTTTATCTATTTTGTAATCTTATCGGTTCGTAGATATAATTCAAGTGTTGAAATAAATTTGAGCGCGTTGTTTCAAAAATTTAATTTGGTTTTAACCAAAATTAACGAAAGATTTATCTTTCATTAATAATAATAAGTACTTTATTTAACTTTATTTTAAAAGTATTTAAAAAGTATTTAATTAATAATTAATTTTTTTTATTTATATTTACCACTTTAAATTTACCCCTTAAAAGGTAGGCAACCCAAATATCAAAAGTATATGTTTATATAACATTTACTCAAAATTTAATTTTTTTTTAAATATTAATGATTGAAAAAATATATTTAAAAAAACATTAAAAAATTATCTATAATAATTTATTTTAATTAAAACAAAGATTTACATTATTTTCTTTGAAATAAAATTAAATTAACTGTAAGTTAATAAAACTTTGACGATTTATCAATAGATGGCGTATATTTACTAGTTCTAAATTCTGTAAATTTGATGTAAATTAAATCTTTAAAAATGTAATTTATCATATTTGTGTAACAAAATAGTCTTAATTTAATAATTTACATTTAAATATTAAATTAAAAATTTTAATTATAAAATCCCACTCTTTGTTATTGTTTGTGTTTGTGTGGTTGGTAAACAAATACGGCGGTAAGAGTATCAAATCTTAACGTATTAATTTAATTTTAAGCGGTGTTTCAGTGAAAATTTACTTAATTAAAAGCGAGAACGTTCGATATGGATAAAATGGAAGTTAAGTTCGAAGGGCTGAACGTCCCCGAAGGTTTTTTCAAAGGTGTACGGTTTTATTTAACGGGTAAAGTTCCCGAGAAGGTAAGCTACTAAAACATAACCTTAAAATTTGGCGGTTGGGATTTTTCTTCGATTTCAAAAGAATAGAATTTCTTTATTAAAATTTAATTAATGAATTTTTAGGTTGGAGATTTATTAAAACAAGGCGGTGCGATGCGAATGAATTACTTTTCGGATTACGTTACCCATTTAATATGCGGAGAGGAAGCCGAAGATACCGATTTGTGCGATGCGAACGACATTTACGAAATCCCCGCGGTTGAGATCAGCTGGATTTTACATTCTATCAAATTGAATCGACTTTTAGATACGAAACCGTTCACGTACGTACGAGATAAATTATTTGCAAACTTGGTTTTTTCAATATCGGGTTTAAAAAGCGATCGAAATACTTTAGCGTCGATTGTAAATTATTACGGTGGGGTTTTTCAATTAAATTTAGATGAAAATTGTACGCATTTAATCACCGTCGACGTTAGTAATGAAAAGTATTTAACTGCAGAAGGTAAAATGAATATAATTACTCCCGATTGGATTTTAGAATGCGTTAAAAGTAAAAAATTAGTCGAATGCCGTGGTTATCACCCAAAGTTGTTAAATTGGCCAAAAAAGGGTGAAAGTACCACCGCGATAACCGGTTTTGAACCGGAAGAGTTGGAAAGTAACAATAAGGTTTCCGATTCGACTCAAGCTTTGTTGGAAAAGTTAAAACAACGTTTGCCGTGGAACGTACCTCAAAGTACAACATCCGGGGATATAATTCCCCCAAATGTAGTAGCTCCGAGTTATGCTAGCACTAAGTTACCTCAACCGCAGGAATTAAATCAATCGAAATTGATTTCCAATCAAAATTATTCGCAAAAATTTATTCCAAGCTTCGATCAACAACTTTTTGAAAAGTTCATACAAGACAGTATTTTTAATAAGACACAGAGGACGACTATGGAATTGTTTTTAGCGATTTCGGGTCCACAGCAACAAGCGAGAAGTCAAATACAACAAAGTCAGGAGATTTTGATGCCGTCGAGCAACAATCAAGCGTTTTTAAGTCAGGATGAAAAGGAAATCGCCGACGAAACTAAAAGAGTCGGAGGAGAAGCCAAATACTTGGACGAAGAACCGGAAATGGCCGGCAGCTTTAAGAAATTGGACGTTTCTTAAAGCTTTTTATTTCGTTTTTAAAACGAAAAATTATTTTTAATAATAAAAAGAGAGATTTTAATAAGTTAAGTTTATAATTAATTAATAATTTTAAGAAATTAAGTTTATAATTAATTAATAATTTTAATAAATTAAGTTTATAATTAATAATTAATTTTTTTCTTTATATTTACCCCTTAAAAGATAGGCAACCCAAATATCAAAAGTATATGTTAAATTATATAACATTTACTCAAAATTTAAATTTTTTTTAGATATTAATTATTAAAAAAACATTAAAAAACTATCTATAATAATTTATTTTAATTAAAACAAAAATTTACTTTATTTCCTTTGAAATAAAATTAAATTAACTGTAAGTTAATAAAACTTTGACGATTTGTCAATAGATGGCGTATATTTACTAGTTTTAAATTCTGTAAATTTAATGTAAATTAAATTTTTAAAAATGTAATTTATTATATTTGTATGGTAAAATAGTCTTAATTTAATAATTTACATTTAAATATTAAATTTAAAATTTTAATTATAAAATCCCACTCTTTGTTATTGTTTGTGTTTGTGTGGTTGGTAAACAAATATGGCGGTACAAGTGTCCGATCTCAACGTATTAATTTAATTTTAAGCGATGTTTTAGTGAAAATTTACTTAATTAAAAGCGAGAACGTTCGATATGGATAAAATGGAAGCTAAGTTCGAGGGGCTGAACGTCCCCGAAGGTCTTTTCAAAGGTGTACGGTTTTATTTAACGGGTAAAGTTCCCGAGAAGGTAAGCTACTAAAACATAACCTTAAAATTTGGCGGTTGTGATTTTTCTTCGATTTCAGAAGAATAGAATTTCTTTATTAAGATTTAATTAATTGATTTTTAGGTTGGGGATTCATTAAAAAAAGGCGGTGCGGAGCGAATGAATTACTTTTCGGATTACGTTACCCATTTAATATGCGGAGAGGAAGCCGAAGATACCGATTTGTGCGATGCGAACGACATTTACGAAATCCCCGCGGTTGAGATCAGCTGGATTTTACATTCTATCAAATTGAATCGACTATTAGATACGAAGCCGTTCACGTACGTACAAGATAAATTATTTGCAAAGTTGGTTTTTTCAATATCGGGTTTAAAAAGCGATCGGAATATTTTAGCGTTGATTGTAAATTATCACGGTGGGGTTTTTCAATTAAATTTAGATGAGAATTGTACTCATTTAATCACCGTCGACGTTAGTAGTGAAAAGTATTTAATTGCTGAAGGTAAAATGAATATAATTACTCCCGATTGGATTTTAGAATGCGTTAAAAGTAAAAAATTAGTTGAATGCGGTGGTTATCACCCAAAGTTGTTAAATTGGCCGAAAAAGGGTGAAAGTACCACCGCGATAACCGGTTTTGAACCGGAAGAGTTGGAAAGTAACGATACAGTTTCCGATTCGACTCAAGCTTTGTTGGAAAAGTTAAAACAACGTATGCCGTGGAACGTACCTCAAAGTACAACATCTGCGGATATAGTTCCCCCAAATGTAGTCGCTCCGAGTTATGCTAGTACTAAGTTACCTCAACCGCAGGAATTAAATCAATCGAAATTGTTTTCCAATCAAAATTATTCGCAAAAATTTAATCGAAGCTTCGATCAACAACGTTTGGAAAAGTACATACAAGACAGTATTTTTAATAAGATACAGAGGACGGCTACCGAATCGTTTTTAGTCTCGGGTCAACAGCAACAAGCGAGGAGTCAAATACAACAAAGTCAGGAGATTTTGATGCGGTCGAGTAATGCTTTGAATCAGAGGATACAAATGATGTCGCCGGAAACTCAACAAATCGTGCAGAGTATACAGCAAAGTAGTGTACAACAAAGGTTGGGGGTTCCGGCGACTTTACAACAACAAAAACAATTATTACAACAACGTCATCAACAGTTATTAAAGAATCAAATGTTGAGCGGCAGTCAGGTTTTGCCGAATAGGCAACTTTTAAAAAGTCAGATTTCTCAAAGTACGATTCAGAGGAATTTACAACAGTTGAGTCAAAATGTACAAAACCAACAAGATCAAAATCAAAATAATCAGATTCCTTCGCAACAATTTCTTCAAAAACAACAAATTGGTGTTGTTACTACGAGTCAGAATGTGGTGATAAGTCAGGGTTCGCAGTTGAATCAAGGTCAACAAAATTTGCAAAGTGGACAAAGTCAGGAGTTGATTCAAAGTGGACAAAGTAACTTGGGAGGTTTGCAAAGTAATTTGGGAGGTTTGCAAAATAACTTGGGAGGTTTGCAAAGTAATTTGGGAGGTTTACAAAGTAATTTGGGAGGTTTGCAAAGTAATTTGGGAGGTTTGCAAAGTAATTTGGGAGGTTTGCAAAGTAATTTGGGAGGTTTACAAAGTAATCAGAATGTTATAACGAGTAGTCAAAATGTTTTGACAAGTAATCAGGGTGTTTTGACGAGTAGTCAGAGTATTTTGCCAAATAATCAGGGTGTTTTGACAAGTAGTCAGAGTATTTTAACGAGTAATCAGAATGTTTTGACAAGTAATCAGAATGTTTTGACAAGTAATCAGAATGTTTTGACAAGTAATCAGAATGTTTTGACAAGTAATCAGGGTATTCTGTCAAATCAGAATGTTTTGCAAAGTCAGGGTTTGTTATCGAGTCAACAACAGCAGCAAATGTTAAGGAATCAACAGTGTTTGATGCAAAATCAGGTTTTGCAAAGTCAGCAAAGTGTGCAAAATCAACAAAATTTGTCCGGTCAACAGAATTTACAAAATCAATCGATTTTACAAAGTCAACAAAGTATGCAAAATCAAAGTTTGGCGAATCAACAAAATTTGCAAAGTCAACAAAGTTCGCAAAATCAAGTTTTACAAAATTTATCGAATCAACAAAGTTTGTCGAGTCAACAGAATTTGCAAAGTCAACAAAATTTACAAAACCAACAAAATTTACAAAACCAACAAAATTTACAAAACCAAAATTTACAAAACCAACAAAGTTTTCAAATTTCCAATCTTCAAAATCAACAAAATCTTCAATCTCAACAGAACATTCAAAGTCAACAAGGTTTACAAAATCAGTCGGTTTTGCAAAGTCAAAATTTACAAAATCAAAATTTGCAAAGTCAAAATTTACAAAGTCAAGTTTTGCAAAGTCATCAACAGATTTTGCAAGGTCAGGAAAATTTGCCAAGTCGACAAGGTTTGCTTCAACAAAGTCAAGGCGGTCAACATCAGATGGTTCAAAGTTCGAATTTGGGTCAAGGTCAGTTGGTTTTGCAAAGTTCGCAGGGAAAACAACAACAACAGGTTTTAACGAGTCAACAGAATTTACAAGGTCAAAGTTTGCAAAGTCAAAATTTACAAAATCAACAAAATTTACAAAGTCAAAGTTTGCAAAGTCAAAATTTACAAAGTCAAAGTTTACAAAGTCAAAATTTACAAAATCAACAAAACTTGCAAAATCAACAAAATTTACAAAGCCAAAATTTACAAAGTCAAAATTTACAAAATCAAAGTTTTCAAATTTCCAATCTTCAAAATCAACAAAATTTACAAAATCAACATTTGCAAAACCAACAAAATTTACAAAACCAACAAAATCTTCAAATTTCTAATCTTCAATCTCAACAAAATCAACAAAACTTACAACATCAACAAAATATACAATCTCAACAAGGTTTACAATCTCAACAAAGTTTAAATTTGACTCAACAACAACAACAGCAGCAGCAGCAAGCTAACGCGACGAGTTTTCAACAAACCCAACAAAGTCTTCAATCCATGCAAAATCAACAGCAAATAATCGATGGTAATCAACCGATTTTGATGAATCAACAAAGGTTGTCTCAATCGAATCAGGTTTTGCAACAAAGCCAAGTTGTTCAAAGTCAGATTGTGACGTCGGCGACTCAACAGCAAGTGTTGATTCAGAATAACCAGCAGTTGATGCAAGGTCAGCAGATTATTTCGAGTAATCAACAGGTTTTAACGACGAATGTGATGATTCAATCGGGCGGTCAACAGTTGATGCAACAACAAAGTCAAAGTTTGCAAAATTCGAATTTACAAAATTCAAATTTACAAAATTCAAATTTACAAAATTCAAATTTACAAAATTCAAATTTACAAAATTCAAATTTACAAAATCCTAATTTACAAAGTCAAAATTTGCAAAATTCGAATTTACAAAATCCCAATTTACAAAATCAGAATTTAGTTCAAAATCAAAATTTACAAAATCCCAATTTACAAAATCAGAATTTAGTTCAAAATCAAAATTTACAAAATTCGAATTTAGTTCAAAATCAGAATTTAATACAAAGTCAAAATTTGGTTCAAAATCAAGAAGGTTTAATTCAAAACCAAGAATTGTTGGCTCAAAGACACGCGATTTCTCAACAACAACAACAAGGTTTAAGAAATATAAATCAACAAATTGTACAAAATAAATTGCAAATGCAAAGCGGACAATTTTCTCAAAATCAAAGTCAGTTTTTTCAAACGAGTCAGTTTCAAGGTACTCAATTGGGGCAACAGCAAAAATTGGTGCAAACCTCTCAACAGCAGCAACACCTCTTAACTCAAAAGCTCGGCCAGCAACAGCTTTTGTTGAGTCAAAATCAACCGAGTCGAGGTCCGGCTCACGTCTGGCAGAACCAGCATCTTCGTCAGCCTTCGGCGGTGATTCAGCAGCAGGGGGGGCCTCCGAGGGTGCAATGGGGGCCGAATCAACAACCGGGGGTGATGCCGCGGCATTTTATCCATTTGGACGCGCAGACGCATCAACGGTTGCAAGAGATGAGTCCGGAAGAGCGGACGATTTTCGTGCAGAAGTTGCAAAAGCAGAGGATTTTACAGAGAACGGGGCATTTTGTTATTCGAGGGGGAGTTCCTCCCCAACAACAGATGCAATGGTTGCAGCAGCAGGCTAAGCAACAAGGGGTTATTTTACAACAACAAGTCGGGCAACAATCGCAACAACAAGGAAGCGGAGTTGCGGGACAAGTTGGACAAATTGGGCAGGTCGGACAGGTTGGACAAGTTGGGCAAGTTAGTCAAATTAGTCAGGTTGGTCAAGTGAGTCAAGTTGGACAAATTGGTCAAATTGGACAAGTCGGACAAGTTGGACAAGTAAGTCAAGTTGGACAACAAACACCCGGGTTGAGTCCGTTGATGCAACCTCAAACGGGTGGATTTGATCAAAGTCAACAACAGCAGCAGCAGCAACAACATTTGTTACAACGGCAGCAACAGCATCGGCTTCAACAGTTGCAGATGCAAAGGGAACAAGCTCAAAAAGGATTAACGGTGAGTGCTTAAACGTTAAAAAATTAAGTTTTAAATTTTAAATAATTTTAATTTTATTTAGTAAATAAAATCAAATACGGACCTGTTGCTTAAACGTCAATTTTGACATTCAATTTTGACATTTAATTTTTTTATTAATGTTTTTAAATTATTCTTTTTTATTAAATTATTCTTTTTTATTAATTTATGTTTTTTTTTTTTTTTTAATTGAAATGTAGGGTCAAAATTTAAGACCGATCGGTCCACCACCTCCAACTTTGGATCCTTCAAACTTAGTTTTGGACGCAAACCAACAAAATCCGCTCGTCGTCAATCCAAAAACGAAAACCGCCCTTGCGAATATGTTAAACACCCGTTTACAAAGCGGCACAACCCTTCCGGAAGCTATTCAAGAACCGTCAGCGGCAGGAACTTTAAGACTAATGACCGCGCAACATAACGCGGCTTTAAATTCGGCAAATAATCGCCCTCCGGATATCTTAACGATGCAACAAAGAAGGATTATCACCCGACCTAACCCGGATATGATTAGACCTCCCGTTCCCCCGAATCAAGTGGTTACGGCTGCCGTTTCCAGCGAGGTAACGAAATTACAGTACTCTCCGAGAAGTAATGTACCGTTACAACATCGACCCGGACCTTATTACGGACACAATCCTAATTTAAAACGTAAGTGGAAATTGCAATACTAGAAAAATATCATTTTATGGTACAATTTTATTTTTCAACGATCTTTAATTAAAATGTATATTTAAAATTTTTAAATTTTCTTAAAATTCATTAAATTTCCTTTAATTTGAGTACAAACATGACTATATTCGAATAAAAAATGAAAAAGTTAGAAAAAATGATTATTTTTTGATAAATTTTAATTTTTTTTTTGCTAAAATATACTTAAAAACCTATTATTTATGGAAATAATAAATTATATTTGAAATGTTATTTAAAAAAAGTGAGGTTATGTTCAATTTTTGGTCTTTTATGATGAAAAAATGATTATTTTTTGGTAAATTTTAGCTTTTTTCGTCTAAAATTTACTTAAAATTACATTATTTACTCAAATAATTTAAAATTTATAAAAAAATGAAATTTTACTAAAAAAAAGTGAGGTTATGATCAATCTTTGGTCTTTTATAATGAAAAAATGATTATTTTTTGATAAATTTTAATTTTTTTTGCTAAAATATACTTAAAAACATATTATTTATGGAAATAATAAATTATATTTGAAATGTTATTTAAAAAAAGTGAGGTTATGTTCAATTTTTGGTCTTTTATGATGAAAAAATGATTATTTTTTGGTAAATTTGAACTTTTTTCATCTAAAGTTTATGTAAAGTCATATTATCTAGCGAAATAATAATGAAATTTAAGAATTTGCTTTAAAAAAAGTGAGGTTATGTTCAATGTTTGGTCTTTTATGATGAAAAAATGATTATTTTTTGGTAAATTTTAACTTTTTTTTGCTAATATATACTTAAAAACATATTATTTATGGAAATAATAAATTATATTTGAAATGTTATTTAAAAAAAGTGAGGTTATGTTCAATTTTTGGTCTTTTATGATGAAAAAATGATTATTTTTTGGTAAATTTGAACTTTTTTCATCTAAAGTTTATGTAAAATCATATTATCTAGCGAAATAATAATGAAATTTAAGAATTTGCTTTAAAAAAGTGAGGTTATGTTCAATTTTTGGTGTTTAATATTGAAAACATGATTATTTTTTGGTAACTTTGAACTTTTTTCATCTAAAGTTTATGTAAAATCATATTATCTAACGAAATAATAATGAAATTTAAGAATTTGCTTTAAAAAAGTGAGGTTATGTTCAATTTTTGGTCTTTAATGATGAAAAAATGATTATTTTTTTGGTAAATTTTAACTTTTTTTTTTGCTAAAATATACTTAAAAACATATTATTTATGGAAATAATAAGTTATATTTGAAATGTTATTTAAAAAAATGAGGTTATGTTCAATTTTTTTTGTCTTTAATGATGAAAAAATGATTATTTTTTGGTAAATTTGAACTTTTTTCATCTAAAGTTTATGTAAAATCATATTATCTAGCGAAATAATAATGAAATTTAAGAATTTGCTTTAAAAAAGTGAGGTTATGTTCAATTTTTGGTCTTTGATATTGAAAACATGATTATTTTTAGGTAAATTTTAGCTTTTTTCGTCTAAAATTTACTTAAAATTACATTATTTACTCAAATAATTTAAAATTTATAAAAAAAAATGAAATTTTACTAAAAAAAAAAGTGAGGTTATGATCAATTTTTTTGTGTTTAATGTTAAAAAAATATTTTTCGGTAAATTTTAACTTTTTTCATCGAAAATTTACTTAAAATCACATTATTTCTTGAAATAATAATTAAATTTGAGATTTATTAAAAAAAAAAGTGAGATTATGATCAATTTTTTGTCTTTAATGATGAAAAAATGATTATTTTTTGGTAAATTTTAACTTTTTTCGTCTAAAATTTACTCATAATAAGATTATTTACTCAAACAATTCAAGATTTATAAATAAATTTAAGATTTTTTTAAATTTTTCTAGTTCCTCCGAATCAATTTTTATCCGGTTGCGTATTCGTCGTGGTCGAGATAGAAAACTACCTTCAAAAGGTGACCCCAAACTGGCAAAAACGCGTCGAACGTTTCGGAGGCGAAATAGAGAAGCAATATTGCAGTCGAGTGACGCACGTTATCTGCGAAACTCAACGTCACGGGGTCGTAATGCAAGCTCTGCGCGATTGCAAACGTTGCGTGACGTTTTACTGGCTTTCGGACGTTCTGGAGAGGAAGCAGGTTCTTCCGCCTTGGATCGCAATCCATTTGCCGTTGATGAATTGGGATTCTCCTCCCGCTTCCAAACATCTTATAAGTATCGGTGGATTTGTCGATTTGGATCGGGAAAAAGTTAAGGTTATGATTAAATATATCGGTGCGAAGGTAAGTTAGTTTTTTATTTATAATTTTTAATTTGTAATTTTAATTTGTAATTTTAATTTTCGATTTTTTTTTCTATTATAATAGTGTACGTCGTACTTATCAAAGCATAATACTCTTCTAATATCAACAAGAACGGACGGACCGAAATTTCAACACGCGAAAAGATGGGGAATTCCCGTCGTGTCTGTTAATTGGTTGACGGAGGTCTTATTGGGACATTTGTCGGCGTTAAATCAGTTGGAACACGCCAAGTATCAGAATTTTACGGATCCGCCTAATTTCTGTTTCGATCCGGTTCTTGTGCCGAACTTAATGTGTAAGTATCCTAAAGATTTTAATTTCGATAAGTCTTGTATTGATTTTTTTTCTGTTTGTGTGACTTTTAGACGGTTGGAAAATGCCGATAAACATATCACAAGAATCGTTCGAAAAGATAAAACGTCGAGCTTCATCTCAACTACAAAACCCAACGCTAAAAAAACCCAAATTGGAAAAAATAATCGATGAAAACGATAACGAACAACCGATTAATCAAAACTCTCCGTATAAAATTTTATTTTCCAACGTTCCTAATGACATCTATTTAGAATTAAAACGAACAGTAATCGAATTAGGCGGAAGCGTAGTAAATCACCCGACGCAATGTACTCATCTAATTATGAACGATTTAAGACGAACTCATAAGTTATTGTGTTGTATCTCGTTAGGAACGTATATTTTGCCCACGTCTTGGTTAAAAACTTGTCAAAAAGCTAAGATGTTCGTTGACGAACGTGAACATTGTTTCGATTACAAGTCGTTTAATTCCGAGTATAAATGTGACTTGGCTCAAACGTTGCTAACGAAAAATAGGAGTAAGTTGTTCGAAGGAAGGACGTTTTTCGTGACTCCGAGCGTTGTGCCGAGTAAAAGGGAAGTGATCGAGTTGATTCATTTGGCCGGTGGGAATACGGAAAGGATAAGGAGGACCCAGGCGCAAATCGACGCTACGAACGCAACGGCGCCGTATTCGTATATTATTTTAACCGACGAGAAGGATTTACATTTAGTCGGGGATATTGTAAGGAATAAAAAGGGTAAAGTGAGGACGATTTGTGTCGCGGAATTGGTTTTCGGGGCGATTGTAAAACAAACGTTTGAAGTCGATCCGTATTGCCTTAAAATTTCTTGTTAGTTTTTCTTTTTTGTAAGGTGTTAATGTTTTTTCTAAGATTTAAATGTTTTTCTAAAGGTTTAAGGCTTGGTTTATTCATTTTTTGGTAAAGTAATCTATCCGATATGGTTACAGGTTAACGAGCCCATCCTGAAATTTATTCAAAAGTGAACGAACTGGTCTTAAGACTTGTTTTAGTGCTCAATCAACAATCAACACACATAATATGTGTGTCAACATATTATGTTGATATACCTACACACGACCAATGTCAGTGCTGACCGTCGATTAAGCACTAAAACCAGTCTAAATCGTTTTTTTTTTTTTTTTAAGATGTTTAATAAATATATAGGATAAGTAAACGAACTGTAAAAGAAAATCTTTAATAATTTATTTAGTGTTTCTCAAAACTAAGCTAATATTACATTAACATTTATTTTGAAGTAAATAAGTTCGATTTTCTTAAATAGCTTCAAAATAAATTAATTCATACTTAAAAAATTGGAGTTTTTTGAAAAGTGGAATTTATTTATTTTATGATTGGAAATGTTTTAAGTTAAATTATTAGTTACATATAATAAAGTTACAAATGAGTAACTCTGTCTTTTCTTTGCACATAACTAGCACTGAATACCTCTCCCTTATTTCATATTCTCTTTATTTGATATCAGAATCGCAGAAAAGCGAGAAGGTGTTAGAGGTTAAGTGGTCCGATGACTGACTTAAGGGTTAGGTTGGCAGGGTAACCGCAAACGCAAAAAAATTTTTTTTGGTTAAACACGTTTTGTAAGCTAATAAACGTTTATTTAACTCAGAAAAAGGAAAAAATTTTTTCGGAAAAATTCACTCTCAGCCGACTGTGCGATGACAGACGTCGCGACGCAGAGTTGGGTTGGCTGCCTCGTCAGACGCCACCAAAAAAAAAAAATTTTTTTTTTTTGTTAAACACGTTTTCTAAGCTAATAAATGTTTATTTAACTCAGAAAAAGGAAAAAATTTTTTTCGAAAAAATTCACCCTCAATCGCCTTGGATTGGTAGCCCGGTGACTGACCACATAGGGTTTTTTTGTTATTAAAACACAATTAAAATATACAAAAAAGCTTTTAATTTAACTTATTTAAATATCTAGTCTTACACAAGTATAATTAATCCTAATTGATTAATTTTTCTTTTCTTTCCAACAATACATAAAAAAATCAGTTTTATTCAAATTTACACAATATTAAAAAAAAATTAACTTATGTAACTCCTCTTGATTCCTTTTTCAACCTTTTCGGAACTAAGTCCTCCTAGAATTAAACCATTTTGGAATAAAGTCGCCCCGAAACGGTTTAATAAGTAAACCATACAAAACTTAAATCGTAGCACAATCCACAATCGAAAACACGAACGAAACGCATCCGAACCTCAGCAATGACCCATGATTGAGAACCGCCGGTCCTTCCCAACCCGTTTTAACCTCCTCAAACCCATTTCCGTCGCAAGAACACTCCATCCGATCCAAACACTCGATCGCTATCATCTTGCTATCGGTACAAGTCTTCCTAATCCTATTAACCTTCCTCCTCTTGTCCACAATCTCCCTAACTTGCTTGTCCAACTCCACCGAGCGACTTTTAAATTTTTCCTCCCCCATTTTCAAACCCCTTTCACCCACATTACTCAAATTATTCGAATATAATACGTTATTAACGTAACTTCCGTAACAAGAATAATTAATTAACTCGTAACTTTTTGTGTGTTCGTCGAAAAAGATTACCGCGTGTTTAGCCGAGACGTAGTTACAATGTCCGTACCTATCTAGTTCCAAATCGTTAGCCGAACCTCTTCCTATGTTAATACTCCGATATCTCATCGCCGTGGCTTCCGGAAATCTCGCCGAGACCGTGGGCCGGTAACCCATAAAGCTAGCGTCATGACGAACGTCTAACGAATCGACGTCCGACGTCCGCACGTTGTAAAAATACTTGGAGATGACGGGACAGAGCATCGCCCGCGCTCGGAGGTTCGAACGGGGTTTATTTCTGCGCTTCGGGGAGGAGAAAACCCGCGAAATCCGGTCGATGTCCGCCGGGGTTAATAATTCGCTCGGTAGCGGCATGTGGCGCAATTTGGATTGTAAAGAGGCGGATAAAAACGGCAGGTGATGGTGATTATTTGAGTTTGAAACGTCCGGTTGGGTTACAAGTTGTTGAATCCTTTGGAACGCCAGAAGTTTTAAAAGTCGGGCGTCGAGTTGTTTTAAATCCCTTTCGACTAGAAAAAAAAAAAACCTTAATTAGTAAATTGTATAATAAATATAAATTTTGAATGATAAAGTTCTTTAAAATGTATAAAAAACGTCAAAAGTTAAATTCATTCAAAAAAAATTTTTTTGAAAAAAATTTTGAACATAACCTTAAATAAGTTACAAAAAAAATTTTTCAAACTAAATATAAAAAAAACGATTTTTTAACAAAAAATTAGTCTTTATATAACAAAAAGTGTCTTAATTTATTAATTTTACGTATAATTCGCTTACCGTTTATTAAATTTCCACAGCTTTTAAGAGATTTTCTTTTAAAATTTATACAAACGTCGTTTTTGACGTTTTAAAATTTTTTAGTGATTGCTACCAACCTTATAATTAAAAAAAATTTTTAAAATAACGACTAATTCCTAAACAGATTTTGTTTTAATTTTAATTTAACACAAAACGATTTTAATATATTTAAATGAATTTTAACTCTGGTTAAACAAAAAATTATTCGAAGAATTATTAAGATTAATAAAAAAAAATTTTAAAGCTAAATACAAACAAAAAAAAAGAACTTTTACTAAAAATTAATTTTAATACAATAAAAATATATATTCTTTTACTAATTTATATAAAAGAAGTGACTAACCTAACTTTCTTAAAAAATCACCCAGACTTTATTTATTGGAATTAAAGAATAATTTTTGGTTTAAATGAAAGATAAAAGATTCTGTTTTTGAATTAAAAAGGACAGATCTTTCCTAATCCTTACAAAAAAATTAAAAAAAAATTTTAAAGTTGGTGAAAATTTTTGACAGTTCTAACTCAACTTTTTAAAAAAATCACCCAATTTTAAAAAATCACCCAGACTTTATTTATGAAGATTAAGGAAAGATTTTTGGTTTAAATGAAATTTCAAAGATTCTGTTTTGAATTAAAAAAGACGGGTTAGTTCTAATTATTATCAAAAAAATTAAAAAAATTCTTAAAGTTGGAAATTTTTTTTGACAGGTGACTAACCTAACTTAAAAAAAAATCGACCAACTTTCAAAAATCGTCCAGACTTTATTTTTGAAAATTAAGGAATGATTTTTGGTTTAAATGAAAGATAAAAGATTCTGTCTTGATTTAAAAAAGGCAGATTTTTTATAATTATTACCAAAAAAATTAAAAAAATTCTCAAAGTTGGTAAACATTTTTAACGGTTTCAACCCAACTTTTTTTAAAAAATCCACCAACTTTAAAAAATCACTGAGACTTTATTTTTTGGAATTAGAGATTGATTTTTGGTTTAAATTAAAGCTAAAAGATTCTATTTTCAAGTAAAAGAGATATTTTTTTCCTATTGTTAGCAAAAAAATTTTAAAAAATTTTCAAAGTTTCTTCTGAAATCATCGAATTTTATTAAAATTTTTGTCAGATTTTGTAGAAAACTACTTAAATTGATTTAATTGAAGGGTGGAGTGCAAGAAGTACTTAAGTAGGCATTTTTATAAAATCTGCCTAGGTTTAAAATCTAGGTTTATCCAAGGTCAATAGAGCAATGGTATAAGGTTGTCCAACTCGAGTGGCGCCGTGTTTAAAGGGAGAGAGGCGGGCGTGACGTCACGCTTGTCCGGCGAGATGAAATTTTTATCAATAATTCTTACAACAAAATATAATAAAAAGAAAATTTTACATATTTTGAAAATAATGATAATTTACTGATAAAAAATGATTTTTAGTGGGTGAATTTTTTGTTTTTCCTTTATACTGAAAATTTTTCTTTTAAAATATTGACTTTTTTTAAAGTCTGATTTTTGTATTTAAACAATTTATTCTAATAAATAGCCTTTGTTTAATATAAACTTTAATTACATGATGAAAATTCACAGGAAAATGTGGAATAATTTTTGTATACAATTTTTTTACTGTTTTCTTTTCTGTGGTTAACATTTTCCCCTAAATATTTTTTAAATTCCTCTTTCAAATTCCCAATCAGTACTTTAAAGGCAATACGTGAAATAATAACGTGAAATTTACAAACAACGCGTACATCGCGCGGACGGCTAGGACAAGGATGACGTCACATAATCGAGAACTTGGGTATGTGAGGGGAAATTTTGCTTGCAACATAGGAAGGATAGGGAGTTGGACAACCTTATAAGCATTACTCTAATGACCTTGGGTTTATCATGTTTGATAAACCTAGATGTCGCGATTCTAATGTCCCGAAATCTGACCCAGAGAAGGACGTTCGAAAAGACGCTATTTAACCAATTTGGGTCTAGAAATGGCATCAAACTTATAAATCAAGTTGTATTTTAACGTTTTATTTGTCAACATGAACGACACCTAAAGGTGGGATTTCGTTGCAACGTCCAGCGTTTGCGGCTGGTCGCGACGTTTGGCAGTCAAGAACTGTTCCTAATGATTTTGAACCGGAGTGATTTCGTTGAGGCGATGCGTCTTGTCGGCTCGACGGAAAGACGTCGACGGCTGCGTCTGGACTGCTCGAATAGCAGTCGAGACGCGAACGCCTTTAACAAGCGCTTACGAAAATAACAAATTAAGTTAAAATTTTTAAGATTTTCACTGAGATTTAATAATTGAAAATGGCACAGAAATTCTCGAATGTTGATGATTAAAAATTGATTGAAATAGTGCGTGAATATCCATGCTTGTACAATCACGAACAGAAAGGTTTTAAGGATTTTCAGATTAGAGAGAATCTGGTGAACGTGCAGGCCAAGCCCCTCTTCCAATCCATCTGTTTGGAAATTGTGCATTTAAATAATTTCGGCAATTTAATCCAAAGTGCGCTGGTGCACCATCACGTTGAAAAATAATATTTCTTCGAATATTAAGTGGGATATTTTCAAGCAATTCTGGTAGAGTATATTCAAGAAAAATGCTATACACATGACCATCTAATGGTACAGGCAGTAAATATGGTCCTACTACATAATTATCAACAATCCCAGTCCAAAGATTAAGCGAAAACTTCCATTGATGATGTAAACTATGAACGGCACGAGGATTTTCTTCGCTCCAAATGTGACTATTGTGTGTATTAAAATAGCCATCTTTTGTAAAACATGCCTTATCTGTCCATAATACATTCCTAGGAAATCTTGGTTCATCAGTAATTTTATTCAAGTACCATTCGGCAAATTGAACTCTGTTGGGATAATCAACTGGAACTAATGTTTGAACTTTTTGAATGTGAAACGGATGCTTCTGATATTCCTTCAATACCCTCCATACAGATGTGCGACTTGTATGCATCGTCTGTGCAATGGCACGAGTACTTGTTTTTGGGTTATTTTCAAAGTGTTGAAGAACTTGGTCCTCAAAATTAACATTTCGGACAGTACGAATGGCTCCTGAATCTCTTTTCTTTACTTGAAATTCACCACTATCTCGAAGACGCTGAGCCAATCTTGAAAACGGTGTATGACAGGAAATGTGACGCTGCGGATATCGCTCCGCATAAATTTGCCTTGCTTCATTAGCGTTACCGTAAGCTGCTCCATAGGCAAGATGCATGTCTGCTAAAAATGAAATTGATCTTTATTTATTCTAAAAAAACTATGAAACTTTTCATTCGTAGTTTCGTTTGATAATATCCTTCTTGGTTCCGTAATTTGTAAATGTTATTAGAAAGTTTACGGGTAGATAGTAACAGGCTTGTATAATCATCATCTTCATCTTCTTCTAACAAAATTAATGTAGCTAAAGTTTTCTTATTCATCCTGAATAAGCGTTTCAGCTCAGAGCTATTAATGAGTAGAACTGCCGAAACGCACAGGACAGACGATTCAACGAAATCAAGGCGATCGTAACGGCTAGCCGTGACTGCCAGACGTCGCGGCGAGCCGCGTACGCTGGACGTTGCAACGAAATCCCACCTTAAGGCGTCGAGGTCGGAAAGAGCGGTTAGTTTGACGTTTAGAAATGTCAAAAATTCGCTTGTCAGCAATTCTGCGCCGAAATTGGTCGATTTTCGTTAGTTCGGTGCAAACTGAGGGCAAAAAAAGACGGCGCTGCTCGTTTACTACTTTATTATATGTGCCGCATTCGCTTACCTTTTTATTAAATGTACACAAGTTTTAAGTGATTTTCTTTAAAAGTTTACATAAAAGTAATTTTTGACGTTTATAAAAATTTATAAAGAACACTACCAATATTTAAATTTAAAAAAGAACTACTCTCCCACTAAAACACTTACCTTCATAACTAATACTATCTGTATTATCCCCAAAACAATTATTAAAATATTCGCTTCTATTATCACAGTTGAAAATCCCATTGTTAACCCCATTTTGACCATCGAAACGCTCCTCCTTCTCAATTTTCACCCCCAATCCATTTTCTCCCCCATCGAAAACCTTGTTCTCGTCTTTTCCGTCCCCGGAAACCTCCTCCGCACTCTCCCCGTTATTATTTTCAAACGTCGTCCGCTTCTGCTTAATCTTAACCCTCCGAAAACCGCCAAAAGTCGCCTTCTTTTCCCGTTCTTTTAACGCCACGTTTAAAAATTCCGCCGCCTCCCCGTTCAATTCGAAAACCCCGTTAAATTTACAATCCTTCGTCGAGGAATCCTCCTCGACCTCCGTTTTCGGTTCGATCGTATCAACAATCTCCGTCGAAGTAATAGAATCATCACTATTACTATCCGATTCGAAATTTTTAAAATTTTCCACGTTCTCGTAATAACTTTCTTCCCGATGAATGACCGTGTTCAATCGTAAAACGTCTCTAAGACTCGACAAGAGTTGAACGGGTTTGTTATAGTGATGTTTCACCATTTGGGGGATTATCGCGTGTTCTCGACGGGGCAATTTTATTTTAAATCTAAACGGCGGATTTTTACTATGCACCTTGCGAAAAAATTCGACTTTTATCGCATCTTGATCCACCGGTCCATTGTACAAATCCCACAAACGATTTCTTTCGGTTGCTGAGATGGTAGTTAATAAATTCGAGTCCTAAAATAATAAAAAATCATTCATAAATCAATTAATTTTTAAAGTATTTAAAATTTCAATTTCAATTAAAAAAATCAGAAATACCATTCTAATTCTTTTTTTAAATGATAGCAAACTATTTTTTTTTTATTAGGTAATTTATCCTAACCTATTTTTTTAATTTTAACACAAATATTAATAAAATATTTAAAAAAAAGCAATAAAAACATAAAAAAATCATAAAATAAATCAAAATGTAACATTTTTAACCTCGATTTAAAAAAAAATAACTTACTAAAAAATGTTGAATGTGATTCGGACACATCCACCGTCCCGTCGGCAAGCTAGTTAACGGCGGATCCAAACAATCCAAGTGAAAACATAACGGACAGTAATCGCAAGAAAGTAGTGGAGCCACCCGACACGATTTTCTACACGTATAACACTTTTTAGCCGGTAACGGAACCAAACCGTCGTTTAACCGATCGTGTTGTTTGTGTACTTTTGGATTTCTTCGACTTCCAACTCGATTGTACGGATTTATAACTGTAAATAAAACATTAAATAAAATCTAATTAATTCTTAAAGAAAAAAAAATTAGTTGTTGAAGAAAAAATTTGTCGTAGAACCAAAAATTAACCATTGAACTAACCTTTATCCGTCCCGGGAAAGATACAAGGCTCTAAAAGACTTCTCGGTAATTCAAACTGTTTCGGATTAACAGCTTTCGCGGCGTCTATTAAAATTTCCATGTTGGTTTTTTGTTTTTTCGCTTTTGGAGCTGTCGAACTTCCGGAAGAAGACGAACCGGCTCTTTTTCTTGGTTGGGGACGATCGATTTTGTACCTACAGCTTTGACAAAGCCATTGACCGGTTGGTATATCCGATTCTTCAAGCGGTGGATCACTAAATAAACAAGAAAGGTTATAAAAATCCTTAAAATTAAATTTTAATTAAATTAAATATTAAATTAATCCTTAAAAAATCTCCTAAATGTTTAAAAATTAAAATTTAACCACTTCGGTATGGACATCGACTATAGTCGACACCGCATATGGGGCCACAGATGCCCCCCCTTACAGCTGAGCGTTAACTATAGTCGATGGCTGTGCCAGCATACGGACGATGAAAGCCGGTTCTTAACAACATTTCGCGGCCGATAGGTGCCGTCCCAAAGTGGTTAAATCCTTTAAAATCTCAATTTTATTTAAACAAACAACCTATTTATTAATAAAATTTAACAAGAAAATTTTTTTAACTTACTGACATTGTAAATGAAAACTAGAAGGACATTTATCGCAACAAATCAACTCTCCACCTTCGCTACACGCATCGCAACTATCGTGATTATGTCCTCTTCCCGGTCGTTTAAAATACGGATGCTCAACCTTCTTCTCCTTGTCTTCAGAGTCCGGAGGAGCGATTAACTTTTGTATTTGCTAATCAAACACAAATACCGGAGTTTCAAACAGACTTAAAAGGATATTTTTTAAATATTTACCTCCATAAGCCCCCCGGACGTGTCCAGATCGTATACAACCGTCGACATTGTCGGCGGGGATCGAAAAACCTCAACTTATTGAAAATCGCTTTTAGAACTTTGGCGGTTAAGTGATCGTTTTACAGCTGAAAAACGAAAATTTCAACATTTTATAGGGTTTTGAAACTCGGCGGGGTTTTATTAAACAATTTAAGAGGTTTTTAGACGGGAATTTGGCTTAAATCGGTTGAAAATTGAAGAACTTTCACTAAAAACTTACTACATACAAAAAACTTAGTTTGTCAAAATGACAAATGTCAAATATGGTTTTAGTGGAATTTGACTTTTTATGTTTTAATAAAAGAAATTAATTTATTTTAAAATATAAATAAAAACTCATTTAATCAAACTAAAAATAAATAATTAAAGTAAATTTGATATAAAAATAAATTAATTAATTCAATTAATCCTTTCAAGGAATCTATAAGATTTATAAATATATTCTAGGGGAATTTGACTTTTTATGTTTTAATAAAAGAAATTAATTTATTTTGAAATATAAATAAAAACTCATTTAATCAAACTAAAAATAAATAATTAAAGTAAATTTGATATTAAAATAAATTAATTAATTCAATTAATCCTTTCAAGAAAATCTATAAGATTTATAAACATATTCTAGGGGAATTTGATTTTTTACGATTTCAATTTTAGTAAATTTATTATTTTAAATAATCGTTGGTAACTCTGTTTTTAAAACGTCAGTTCGTATCGAAACGTCACTGTCATGTCTTAAAGTCAACTTTTATCAAAGTTTTTATCGCCGATTAAATCGTCGTTCCGTTCGAATTTAGTTGAATGCGCCACTTAAGGTAACCGCGAGCCCCGCGCACAGTCCCCGAACATGGCCAGGGACTACGACCACCTCTTCAAACTGCTTATAATCGGCGATAGCGGTACGTGGGTGGGGTTAGATTTTCGCCCGAAACGGAAAAACTACAATTTTCTTCGTTTCAGGAGTCGGAAAGAGCTCGCTGCTGTTACGATTCGCCGACAATACGTTTTCCGGAAGTTACATAACGACGATCGGGGTTGATTTTAAAATAAGAACCGTCAACATCGACGGACAGAGGATAAAGTTGCAAATTTGGGATACGGCCGGCCAAGAACGGTTTCGAACGATAACCAGCACGTAATTACAATCATTTTAAACTTGATTTACTATTATTACATTTATTTTTATTTAAATTTTAGTTATTATAGAGGAACCCACGGAGTTATCGTAGTTTACGATGTTACAAACGGTGAATCTTTCGCTAACGTTAAACGTTGGTTATTAGAAATCGAACAAAATTGCGATGTGGTTAATAAAGTATTAGGTAAGTTAATTACTTACTAAAATTACTTACTTAACTAATTATTAACTTCCTAAACTAAAATTTAAACTTACTTTTTTTAATTAGTTGGAAATAAAAACGATTGTCCGGATCGGAAAGTAGTCCTAACGGAAGACGCGCAAAGATTTGCGGGTACAATGGGAATACAACTATTCGAAACGTCTGCCAAAGACAATATAAATGTCGAAGAGATGTTTATAAGCGTTACAAAGTTGGTTTTGGCTTCGAAAAGGGAGAAAATGGAACGACAGAATGTTACGGATAACGATACGGTTAATTTACGGAGGAGTACTAATAAAGGAAAGAAGAAATGTTGTTAACCTTTTTTTAAAAAAACCAATTGAAGGTTATTTAAGGAGCGGAAAAATAAAATTGAATTAATAAAATGAAAAATGAATTAACAAATTGAAAAATGAATTAAGAAATTGAAAAATGAATTAACAAATTGAAACATCTTGCCAGTGAATGTTAAAAAACCTATTTTAACTATGTAAGGTAAAAAAAAGCTCCGTAAATCCCTTGTACATATGTACAAAATGTGAATCCTAGACAGAAATAGGTTATTTAGTCGTTTTTTTTTTGTACCATGTAAAGTTAAAGTAATCCGACGGTAATTATTATTTTTTATGATTATTTTTGTAAGCTTCAGTGTTCCGATCTAAAGAAAATGTATCAATATAACACATAGATATAAATATATTAAGTATATATGTGTATGTAAGACAATTTTTTTTTTTTTGAAATCGAAATAAATTGTATATTTGTTGTGATAAATACTTTTTTTTAATCATTTAAATCCTAACCTTAAAAAAAATTTTTTAAATAAATTTGACACTAAAAAATCGATCAAATTAAATGTCCTAATGGTTATTAGTACTAATGAACTTTTTAGTTAATAAAAAAATACTTTTTTTAAATTAAACTTAACACATCGTTTGATAGATGGCGTAAACTTTCGCGACTAATTTCACCGCGATTGCTTCATCGTTCTTTTTTGACACTTGACATAATTTTGACAGTACCAAGTGATTGTTTTTAAATCGAAACGATGAAGACGTAAAAAAAACCCCAACCGAATAGATTTTTATCGTATTTTTGCGTTTAATATGCGAGAGAAAATGCCGCCGTTTAGGAAAAAGAAGTCCTCGAAGAGTTTCCCGGTTAAAGTTTGCTCTTTAGACGCGGAATTGGAGTTCAATTTAGAGGTAAAAATGTAAACAATAAACGTCGCAACAATTTTTTTTATTTAATCCGATTTTTAATCGATTTAAACCTAATTTATATTTGTTTTTAAATAGTGGAAAGCGACCGGAAGGGAACTGTTCGATTTAGTTTGTCGTACGATCGGTTTACGCGAAACCTGGTACTTTGGATTACAATACGAAGACTCGAAAGGATTAATTTCTTGGTTAAAATTAGATAAAAAAGTTCAATATCAAAGTATACAAAAAGATGATCAAAAAACGGCTTCGTTTATGTTCTTAGCAAAGTTTTACCCGGAAGAAGTAGCCGAAGAACTCGTTCAAGAAGTAACCCAACATTTATTCTTCCTCCAAGTTAAACAAGCGATCCTATCGATGGATATTTACTGTCCTCCGGAAGCTTCCGTTTTATTAGCTAGTTACGCCGTACAAGCAAAGTTCGGAGACTTTGACGAAGACACCTACAAACCGGGAATGTTAGCCAGCGAAGATTTACTCCCGCAAAGAGTAATCGATCAGTATCAGATGACTTTGGACATGTGGGAGGAGAGAATTAGGGTTTGGTACGCGGACCATCGCGGGATGAGTCGCGACGAAGCCGAAATGGAATATTTAAAGATCGCACAAGACTTGGAAATGTACGGGGTGAATTATTTCTCGATTACAAATAAAAAAGAGACGGAATTATGGCTCGGAGTGACCGCTTTAGGATTAAATATTTATGAGAAGGAAAATAAACTTCAACCCAAGACTACGTTTACTTGGTCGGAGATAAGACATATTAGTTTCGATGATAAAAAATTTATTATTAAACCCGTTGATAAAAGTTCACCTAATTTTGTGTTTTTTAGTCAAAAAGTACGAATGAATAAATTGGTTAGTTGATAAAAAGAATATTTTTTTATTAATTTTTTTTATTATTAATTTTTTCTTATTATTAATTTTTTTTATTATTAATTTTTTTTATTATTAATTTTTTTTTTATTTATTTCTTTTTATTATTTATTTCTTTTTATTATTTATCTTAATTAATAAAAATTTAGATTTTAGATTTATGCATCGGAAACCATGATTTATTTATGAGACGTCGAAAACCCGACTCAATGGAACTCCAACAAATGAAAGCCGCAGCTAAAGAAGAAAAACAACGTAGGCAAGTTCAAAGAAATCGCTTAGCTAAAGAAAAACAACTTCGGGAAGAAGCCGAAAGGGAAAAAGCCAACATGGAACAACGCTTACTTCAATATCAAGAAGATATCCGACTAGCAAACGAAGCTTTAAGGAAATCGGAAGAAAGCGCAGACCTTTTAGCCGAAAAGAGTCGCATAGCCGCCGAAGAAGCCTTACTTTTAAGTCAAAAAGCCACTAAAGCCGAACAAGAAATCACCAAAATGAGATTAAACGTTATGAGAAGCGAAGAGGAAAGAGTTACGTTGGAGAGAAAAACCCGAGAAGCTGAATTATTAACGGCTCGATTAGTCGAGGAGAGCGAACGGAGAGCTTTAGAAGCGAATAAATTAAAAGAGGAATTATTAAAAGCTCGAACCGCGGAAAAATTAGCTAAAGAAAAACTTTTAGATTTTTTAAATCGAGGGAGATATACCGGTTCCGTTGCACCGAGTCCTTTATCGGTAAGTCTTAATTAGAAAAAAAATGTTAGGTTAGTTAATTGTCAATTTTTTAAACTTGACAATTAACTAACCTAACTTTTTTTTTTCTAATTAAGGTTAGTTAATTGTCAAGTTTAAAAAATTGACAGTTAACTAACCTAACTGTCAATTTTTTAAACTTGACAATTAATTAACCTAACATTTTTTTTTCTAATTAAGGTTAGTTAATTGTCAAGTTTAAAAAATTGACAGTTAGGTTAGTTAACTGTCAATTTTTTAAACTTGACAATTAACTAACCTAACATTTTTTTTTCTAGTTAAGGTTAGTTAATTGTCAAGTTTAAAAAATTGACAATTAACTAACCTAACTGTCAATTTTTTAAACTTGACAATTAACTAACCTAACATTTTTTTTTTCTAATTAAGGTTAGTTAATTGTCAAGTTCAAAAAATTGACAGTTAACTAACCTAACTGTCAATTTTTTAAATTTGACAATTAACTAACCTAACATTTTTTTTTTCTAATTAAGGTTAGTTAATTGTCAAGTTTAAAAAATTGACAGTTAACTAACCTAACTGTCAATTTTTTAAACTTGACAATTAACTAACCTAACTTTTTTTTTTCTAATTAAGGTTAGTTAATTGTCAAGTTTAAAAAATTGACAGTTAACTAACCTAACTGTCAATTTTTTAAACTTGACAATTAACTAACCTAACTTTTTTTTTTCTAATTAAGGTTAGTTAATTGTCAAGTTTAAAAAATTGACAGTTAACTAACCTAACTGTCAATTTTTTAAACTTGACAATTAACTAACCTAACATTTTTTTTCTAATTAAGGTTAGTTAATTGTCAAGTTTAAAAAATTGACAGTTAACTAACCTAACTGTCAATTTTTTAAACTTGACAATTAACTAACCTAACTTTTTTTTTTCTATCATCTTTTTTTTCTATCTTTCAAACATTTTTTTTTTTTTAATTTAATTTAATTTAATTTTTTAATTTGATTTAATTTTTTAATTTGATTTAATTTTTTAATCTAATTGAATTATTTATTTATTATTATTATTTTTTTTTTCAGTCGGTAACAAATTTATACTCAACTCCATTAAGTACATCTTATCAATCGGATTTACAAACACTGGAATGCGATCCAATGTCCGATTTAGCACTAACAGCCTACGATTTAGTATTAGGATCGGAACCGGATCCCCTTTCGTTAGAAATGGAAAAAGAACGTGTGGAATACTTACAGAAATCCAAACATTTGCAAAATCAGCTCGTTCAATTGAGATCGGAGATCGAGGTGTTGAAAGTCGGTGAGAAACAGTCCGATTTGGATCATATCCACGACGAGCAGATTAAAACCGGGGAGAATAAGTATTCGACGTTGAGGAAGAGTAAATCCGGTTCGACTAAGTCTCGGGTTGCTTTCTTCGAGGATCTGTGAAGGTAGTAAATGAGAAATTGGTAATAAAATAAATAAACAATGTATGATTTTTGAGGACATTTTAGGATATGAAGAAATTTAATTGATAAAGAAATTTAATTGATAAAGAAAATCAATTGATAAAAAAATCAATTGGACCCTTTATTTTGAAAGCGGTGTAAGTCCATTTTTGAAAAAAAAGAGATATCACGTAATTCATGCTTAATTTAATGTAAATTTTTTATGTGTGATAAGTCCGTTTCTAATTTCTTAAAAAATTCCCATGTTTTATACAACTTAAAATTGGTTGGTAAATGAAATTACATAGGGACAGATATGCTAACCTCTAATTTTCTCGAAACAAGAGAAAATGGACTTACACCACTTTCAAAATAAACGGTCCAATTGATAAAAAAATCAATTAATAAAAAAATCAATTGATAAACAAATTCAATTGATAAAGAAATTCAATTTGATAAACAAATTCAATTGATGAAGAAATTGAATTGACAACAAATCGATCCTATAATAATTTTATTTAAATCGAGGCCTTTTTTCAAATCGAATTAAGCTCCGATTAACAATTTTTCTCCCTTGTGTTTTAAAAAAGAGGTTTAGTTTTGGTAAAAAATTTGAAATGAAATTTAAAATGAGATTTGAAATGAAAACGGAAACGAAAAACTATTTCTATTTCTAAAATTTTTAAGTTTAGAAAGAGAATTTAGAAAAACAAGGAAATTGAGACAATACGGAGCTTAAAATCGATTTGATTTTAATTATTATTATTATAATTAATATTATTATTCTTGAAATAGATTTAAAAAAGGAAAAAATACATCTATATTTGTATATTTTGTCGTTTTAAGAGATAAATAAACGAGTTTAATTTCGTAAAAATTTGTTTTTTGTTTAAATACTCTGACCTCAACCAGGAATTATATTCGACTGATTCTCTCAAGTTAGAAAATAGAGTAGAACCTCTATTAACTGGAACAAAGGCGGGGGAGGTGTTTCGGATAAATAAAATTTCAGATAATAATCAAAATGTAATTTTTGGTAATCAGGAATCGTCTTTTGAAGTTTTGGATAAAAAATAAATGAAAATACAACACATATACAATATTAACCCAGTGTTTTAATAAGTCTAAACTGTGTATTAAAAAAAAAACCTTTTCAATAGTGCATATAGAGTAGGGGTGGGCAACCTTTTGTATAGTGAGGGCCGGATTACGGATTAAGTTGCCCACCGTTGATATAGAGTATAGTGTATACACAGTACAGCTCCTTTTTTTTTGAAAAAGTCTTCTATATATCACGCCACCGTTTCATTAACAAAACGTCAGAAGGTTTTGATATAAATGCGCCTTTTATAGAGTTTAATTTTATATCTCATGTTTTAAACTGTTACCTCTAAGGCAGCGGTGCACAACCTTTGCGATTATCGGGCCTCATAGCCTTTTCAAAATTTTTTTGCCGGGCCGAAAGAAAATCGAAATTGGTAAACTTGAATTAAATACCTAATAATAAACTATTTAACATTTTTATTTTAGAAAACAATAGAAACGAAGATTAACAAAACGTTAAAATACAAAATCACATTATTTATTTTACAATCAGTGCGATCCTTGACCTTGCACAGAGCTCGTTGGTTTATTAAAATCTATTTGGGATGGAGAAGAATGTAAAGAAAATTTTAAAATATGCTCCAAATGTGAATCTTTGAGCCTATTTCTGTACTTATTTTTTAAATACTTTAAAGTCGAAAATGTCGATTCGCATAAGTACGTACTATTAAATAGTACAAGTAGCTTTTTGGCAAAGTCTTTCATATTTTTAAACTGTTCACTTGAAAGATGGCGATAAAACTCAAGTAAATTGTTACAATTTAATCGAAAACATATTTTTGTGGTTTCATTGTTCTGTAGTTCTATTAATTCCATTTGCAAACAGGGCGGAACTTCATTTATCGGAAATTCGAAAGGATTTTAAAATAAGCTAATGTCTTTTTCCAAGTTCTTAAAATCTAAATTCTAATTGCTGCTCTAGCAATTCTATGCAATTAAAGAAAAAGCCTTGTGGAAATGTATCGTGCAAAATTGGCTCGGAAAACAGAGAGGAACACATGTTAACACATGTTTGTTAAATGTGTAAAATTTTGTTCAACGACTTGTTGTTTAAATAACATTAATTTTTGTTTGAAAACCTTTACGTCAGCATACGTATTACTAATTATTTTCAGTTTTCCTTGTAATCTAATGTTTAATTCATTTAAATGCGACATGAGGTCACTTAATATGCTTTCCATATCCAAATTGGATCGTTCAATTCAGTAAAATTTTTATTTTTTGTCTCCAAAAATGCTTTGTTTCATTTTTTAGTTGAAGAAATCTCATTAATACTTTGCCACGACTTAACAATCTAATATCTGCGTGAAACAAAACATCACCCCATTCAGATTCAATGCTTTCTAAAAATTCTTGAAATTCACGGTGATTTAATGCGTGTGCTCTAAAAAAATTCACAATCGTAACGATAGTTTTCATTGCATCTTCGAAATTTAGTATCTTTGCCATTAGTGCCTGTTGTTGAATGATGCAGTGCAGAAAAAAAGGTTTTTCAGCACCAATGAATTCCATTTTTGATTTTATTCTTCCAACAAGACTATTTTTTGTGCCAGACATATTTCGGGCTCCTTGTGTAGTGACATTAACCAGTTTATGCCAACTTAAGTAATCAACTGTCATCACTTTTTCTAAATTTTGAAATATATCTGCGCCAGTTGTTTTGCCTTTTATTGAACAAACATCTAACAGTTCCTCAGTTATTCTTAAATTAGAATCTACTCCTCTTATAAGAATGAACAGCTGTGCAGTATCACTTCTATCTGTACTCTCACCTAATGCTAATGAAAACTTTTCAAAGTTATTTATTTGTTTCTTTAATAACAATTTTACTTCTTCACCAATTTGCTCAGTTCTTCGTGTAACTGTCATCCTGGACATAAGAAGATTTTTAAATAAATTTTTTTTTTATTTGGACAAATTTCTTCAGCTTTTTGCAATAAAATATCTTTTATTATTTCACCATCTTGGTGGTGGGCCGGATTAAATTTGTGTATGGGCCGGATTTGGCCTGGGGGCCGGAGGTTGAGCACCGCTGCTCTAAGGCATTGAATACTTCATCTGCGGTGTCATGGCTAGTACTCTCTTCTACATCACCGTCTTTATTGTCTAGAGCAGTGTTTCCCAACCTTTTTTGTGCCATGCCCCACCTTAGCTTTTCTAATACTATTATGTCCCCCTATGTAACACACATAATTTTTAATATTAAAAAATTTTATTATTCACCTAAGAAACTTAAATGATAGGTTTTAGGAAGAAATCACTAGGAAATTGTTAACGAAACAGAGTAAGTACATTTTCGAAGCATATAATGAAAAACTGAAATTCAAATTTCAAATTATTTTAAAGAATATTTTTATATATTAATTCATTATTTTAATTTAATGAGATCCTTGCGATTGATGCTTGCTGCACAAAGACTTTATATTAGGTTCCAATTTGGTTAGCTTCAGTTTCAAGTTTCCAAGATGCGTTATATTCAGCCGATTTCTTTTTTTTTACCAGTAAATCATTTATAACACTAAATCCACATTCAGTTAAATTTGAAGATGGAAACGGTAGCAATAGTTTTCTTGCATATTTGGTTGAATTTGGGTATTTCATTTCTGTTTTCTCACAAAGCCATGCCATCGCTTTTTTATAAAGTTTTAACTGACTCATCATTTTGCAATTCTACAAGTTCTTCTTTATACTGCATATTTGATATATCAGACAAATCCACTAACATTGGCCGCATATTTCATCTTGGAAAATCAATTTGTTTTAAATTAGAAAATCTGTCTTTTAAATCAGCCGATAGAATATTTTGATAAGTAAAGCGGTATCAGTTACTTGATATTTTTGGAGCCAATGAAACTGTTCCAAGTTTTTGTTGTTAATATGTTTCTGACATAACTCAATATGGGTAATGAAACCAAATATCTTTGCTTTTGCATCGACAAGAGTTTTATTTGTTCCTTAAAGTTGCTTATTTAATATATTTAGTTTTTCAAGTACATCGGCTAAATAACACAAATGCTTTACCATCGATTGCTAACAGATACTTCATTTCAGATTTGTCGCTTAAAAAACTACTAAGAATATCAATTAGTTCCATAAATCTTTTCAAACAGTTCGCTTTGGATAGCTATCTTACTTCACTATAAAGTAAAAGTTTCACATGGTCTTCATTTTGTTCTTTACAAAATAGCTTGAAGAGATGATCACATTTGGCATTAGCTTTAAAACTATTAATGGCATTAACACATTTTATTACTGAATGTAGTACTTCTTTTAGAAGAGGCGAGATGATTTTAGCTACCAAACAGCCATTTGATATTTTGGTCTCGTCAAACGAAATTATACCTAATAATTATGTACCGCAGTTATTTAGGAATTGACTCTTTTCGTTAAATTTGGCACCGAAATCCACCATTGTATTTAAATGGCCCAGAGCGAAAGGGTTTAACTCGTGTCAAGTCCATTTTCGAATTGCTCCCCTTAACAATCAAATTGCCCCCCTGTGGGGCGTGGGCCCCACGTTGGGAAACACTGGTCTAGAGTGTTGTTGTTGTCTTGTGATTCAGGGAGTACCATAATCAATAATATCTTGGTCATTGAAATTTAATTCTGAGTCATCACCATTTACCCATTCACTCATTTCATCTTCGCTGATTCCTTCACATCCTTGTAATTTCTTAATCAAGTTTGCAAGGTTCTCATCGTTCTCAGTATTGTCATCTATTAAAATTCCGTCAAAAAGTTTATTCCAGCACTTTTGTAGGGTTGATGATTTTATCTTCTCCTAAGATTCAGCACACCAATAAACAACATGCTTCATGTTAATGGTTTTCAGGAATACTTTTTGACTCTTGTGCCTCTTGCAATAGATATCTAAGAAACAACGCCTGATAGTGTCTTTTGAAGCATTCTATTACACCTTGATCTAGGGGTTGAATCAAACTTCGTCACCATAAAACAATGTCACCATTCTGCAGATTCTGTGCGTGTGTAGGGGCGTTGTCGATTAACAAAACTGCTTTTCTAGGAAGATTTTTCAACTTTAAAAAAGACCCAACACTGGGGACAAACTCATTATTAAACCATTCGGTAAACAAAGCAGTGGACATTCAGGAACTTTTTTAGTTAAGATAGAAGACAGGAAGAGAATTTGCCGAAATATCTTTCAAAGCCCTGGGTTTTTTAGATTGGATATAAATTAAATACCCAGTATTACACTTGAATGTAAAGTAGGCATACACGGTATATTATTTAATTGCTCAGTAAAAAACTAGCCGCTCAGTATTAATATAAATATTCTGTACGGAAACTAAATGACCATTAAAAATGTTAAATGCAGAGTTAATATACTAAACGCTCAATAAAAATCCTAAATGTTCAGTACAAATCTTAACTGTTCAGTAATTACACCAAATAATCAGTAAAAAATTGAAACTACTTTTAAAAAAATAATATGCTCATTTCAAAACTCAACAAAACTTGAACAAATTTAAAAAATCGTACTGAGGCTATTTCTGGAAATTCAGAAAAAAAAATTAAGCAGAAATACATTAATCCATCAATTTTATGCTAAACAAATTAAATTTATCGTAGCTGTTTCCAAAAAAATTTAAAAAATTCCCAGTCATCGACGATTTTTGCCCGAACCTAAAAAAATTTGAACAAATTTGAAAAATCGTACTGAGCTTATTTAAGAAAATTTTGAAAAGCTTTTTTAAATAGAAATACATTAACATATCTATTTTATGTTAAACAAATCAAATTTACTGTAGCTTTTTCCGAAAAAATTAAAAAAATTCCCAAAGTCATCAATGATTTTCGGTCAAATTCAATATAACCTGAAAATTTTTAAAAAATCGCACTGAGCTTATTTATGAAAATTTTGAAAAGATTTTTGGAAAAGGAATACATTAAAGTATCTATTTTATGCTAAACAAATCAAATTTACTATAGCTTTTTCCGAAAAAATTAAAAAAATTCCCAAAGTCATCAATGATTTTTGACCAAATTTAATATAACCTGAAAATTTTTAAAAAATCGCACTGAGCTTATTTATGAAAATTTTGAAAAGATTTTTGGAACTGGAATACATTAAAGTATCTATTTTATGTTAAACAAATCAAATTTACTGTAGCTTTTTCCAAAAAAATAAAAAAAATTCCCAAAGTCATCAATGATTTTTGGCCAAATTTAATATAACCTGAAAATTTTTAAAAAATCGCACTGAGCTTATTTATGAAAATTTTTAAAAGATTTTTGAAATAGGAATATATTAAAGCATCTATTTTATATAGAACAAATCAAATTAATTATAGCTGTTCCTAAAAAAACCAAAGTCATCAACGATTTTTGCCCAAACTAAACATAACTTGAACAAATTTAAAAAATCGTGCTGAATTTATTTATGAAAATGTTGAAAAGATTTTTTAAATAGAAATACATTAAAGCATCTATTTTCTACTAAATCAATCAAATTCATTGTAACTGTTCTCAGAAAAAATAAAAAAAATCCCAAAATCATCGATGATTTTCGAATTCAATATAACTTGAACAAATTTGAAAAATCTCATTGAGTTTATTTATGAAAATTTTGAAAAGATTTTTTATATAGAAATATATTAAAGTATCTATTTTATGTAATACAAACCAAATTTACTGTAACTCTTCCCAAAAAATTTTTAAAAATTCCCAAAGTCATCGATGATTTTTTCCCAAATTCAACAAAATTTGAACAAATTTGAAAAATCTGAGTTTATTTATGAAAATTTTGAAAGGATTTTTTTAATAGAAATAGGTTAAAGTATCTATTTTATGTTAAAAAAAATAAAATTAATTGTAGTTGTTTTCAAAAAAATTTAAAAAATTTACAAAGTCAACGATAATTTTTGCCTGAACAAAACAACAGTTTCTTCGTGTTTACTTTCTCTTTCATCACTCTCGTAATGAGGTATTTCATTCATTTTTAATCTAAAATTTTGATGAACAATTTTGAGGTAAGATGAACACACGGCGAGCACTGTAAATGGTGATCCCCGATGTCAGTGTTACCAACCAATTTTGATGAACAATACGTCGCATTAGTGTGACGTCATATGTTGAGAAGGTCATTGCATTGAATCCAAACAAACTTTTTCTACATAGATTCAGTCCATAAGCGGCGAGAAAGTCATTTTTTTAGAGTACTTAGAGACATATTTAAGGTATGAAAAGTGGGCAATGCAATGTAAAATATCGTTTTCTACATCTAAAGCAAAAATGGTAAATTAAATAAATTTTTTAACGCCGCAAAAGCAGAAATAAGTTCGCGTATACATAACCTCAAAAATCGTATCTGTCAAACGTAAGCTTAAAGAGTTCGTAGTTCGGTAATTAATGAGATTTGGGCCACCAAATCTTACAAATGGGATGGCATTATCCTCAGAATATCTTACAGCCCTTCTTTGGTGAAAAACAACACCGTTGGATTATTTTAGATTTAATGCTAGCAACAGGTATAAATTTGATAAAAATATAGGTATTTTGTTATAAAGGAAGGGATTTTCATAGTTTTATGACCTTTATTATTGTACCCTTTGCAGGTAAAACATAACAACTATGACATTTACTGATAAAGAATGTCTATTAAAAGACATTTTACCTCAAGACGTACAAGTACACCAAACAGAATAGTGCGAATACACTCTTTGAAGCCACTCCGACATCATAGTATAAGTTATTAGAACTCTTAAAGATTTACTTTACTTAACTTGAATAATTAATGAATAAATAAATTAAAATGTGTAGCTGTGTTTTACTTTTAATTCAGATTTACACATTCATATCCAACTTTTGAACCTAACCATTATAGTTATTACTACCACCCCCATTTGTTACTAGCTAGGATTTTTATTTCAATAATATAAGTATTTTGTTGTGACTTATTATAAATTTAATATGTTTTGTGTATTTTCCTTCCTGTGTTCTGATTTTTATTAGTTTATTTAAAATATTTACCTTCCTGTAATAAGATATAGAATAAGAGTACTATGAGCACTGCTATATTAAAAATCTAAAGATCAGAGTTAAAAATATTTAATATTTAAAATTAAAATTACATTCACTCTATAAGAACCTAAGAAAAAAACAGAAGTCGTGAAGTCAAAACATAGAAGACTACAATAACCCAACAGAATTTGATCCTATGAAATCCTATAACAGAAAAAAGTTAGTTTAGTAGTACTGATACTCACCGTTACTTATTCCAGAAATAAAATGTACAAAATAGTCCACGGTAATCTCTGTTACTCGAAGAATGGCAATGTTCTACATATGTAACTAAAGGGGGCTACAAATTTGTAAGAACTTGAATAACTTTTACTGTTGTGTTAGAATGTATGGTCCTTTTAGCATGTATCCTAGCTCTTACTATGATTCTGTTTGGTGTATTTCTACGCCTTGTGGTAAAATACCTTTTAATAGACATTCTTTATCAGCAAATTTCATAGTTGTTAAGTTTTGCCTACAAAGGGTACAATAATAAAGGTCATAAAACTATGAAAATCCCTTCCTTTATAACAAAATACCTATATTTTTATCAAATTTATACCTGTTGCTAGCATTGAATCTAAAATAATCCGACGGTGTTGTTTTTCACCAAAGAAGGGCTGTAAGGTATTCTAAGGATAATACCATCCCTTTTCTAAGATTTAGTGGCCCAAATCTCATTAATTACCGAACTACGAACTTTTTAAGCTTATGTTTGACAGATACGATTTTTGATGTTATGTGTACGCGAACTCATTTCTGCTTTTACGGCGTTAAAAAATTTATTTAACTTGCCATTTTTGGTTTAGATGTAGAACACGGTATTTTGCACTGTACTGCCAACTTTTCATACCTTAAATATGTCTCTAAGTAGTCTAAAAAAAATGATTTTCTCGCCGCTTATGGACTGAATCTATGTAGAAAAAGTTTGTTTGGATTCAATTCCATGACCTTCTCAACATTTGACGTCACACTAATGCGGCGTATTCTGAGGTTAGATGAACACACGGCGAGCACTGTAAACGGTGATCTCCGATGTCAGTGTTGCCAACCAATTAAAGCAGCGCTTCACATTTACTGATCTACTTGATACTCGTTAAGCAATCGTAATTTTTTACTGGAAGTTATTGAATTTAATACTATGCTTTATATGTTTAACATTTCAAATATTTTACTGAGCATTTTTTGTTTTTATACCTTAACATGTTTAAAATTAAATACTGAGCGTTTAGTATTTTTTACTGAGCAATAAGATATAAAAATACTGAGCATTTAAATGCGATCCTGTTAGATTTTCCTATGCACATGGGCAGTCGGTAAGTTCTGGGTGTTTCGGTTAAACGCTATTTTGGTAAAAAGTATTTCGGATAATAGAGGTTCCACTGTATAACATTTTAATCGTCTTTAAGAATTTTTAATCAAATTTTCAAAAATTCTTGATTTTTTTCAAAAAAACTTGTTTTAAATTAACTTTTAATGCTATTTAATCGAAAAAAACTTTTAACATCTTATCTTTTGTTGAAAAACTTGATAATTTGAATTAACAAACCCGAAAATTTGTTAAAATGTTAAAATTTTAACGTTTTCTAAAATTTCAAGTTCTTTTCTAAAATTTCAAGTTCTTTTCTAAAAGTTTCAAAGTTCATTTTTAAAAGTAAAAACGATTTTTGAACAAATTTAAGACAAATTAACGATAACGAGACCAAAAATTAACGATTTCACAACCAACTATTAAACTTTATCTTATCTTTTAATGATAACTATTACTAGACAATACTTATTAATTTATCATTTCAACGATAACACCACTTTCGTTCGCATATATGCATTTTTCTTTAATTTGATGTAAACAATTTAAAAATATACAACTTAAAAAAATTTCAAACGTGTCATCGTTATATTACATCTCCATCTTTATAACCCGCGTTAATCGGCATAATCAACATAGACACAGATAAAATTATCGCTAATTCCTTGAGTTCACATGACGAAAACTCGATTAAAACTCCCAATTTAACAACGAAAACGTGACCGGTTACGTAGCCGGACGATAAAGACGTCTTTATCACGGTCGTTTCGGTCGAAAATAGGTCGGGCCGGTTTAAATTTCGCGCCAACGGGCGTCGATTGACACGTGCTTTAAACGCAGCGATCGCTACTACTGCTGATTTTGCGTCAGTTGGTCTTCGAACGGTCTCGGCCATCTTGATAGGTGAGTGCACTTTTAATTTTCCCCTTTTTTTTAATTTTATTTCAACCCAACTAACTCTCCAATTCAATTAAAAAAACCCATACAAAATCAAAACGAAAAAATCATTCCACAAATATTAATTTTTAATATAAAATGAATTTTTTTTCATATGATTATGTAATAATTCAATTTCGATTTTTATTAAAAAAGACTTTTAATAAAAACTTTAATTAACTTTATTATAATAAATTCATAAATTTACGTAATTTTAATAAAAGAAAAATCCAAGGAAAATTTTTAATCGTAAGGTTTCCCCCCTCAATCTTCACGTTTATTGATTTTTCCTCTGAAATATTTTACACCTCTCCTAATTTTGCTTAATTTAATTTAATAATAAACTTGTGCGAAAAAACATCCAAACAATTAACGCGTTACGTAATTAAAAAGGGCTAAAAGCGATTTTGATGGTCAACGTCAGAGACATATGTCAAGGACTGAGAGTTTTTGAGGTTATGTCACAAGTCGTACTTACTTTGACGGACAAACAACCTATTTTTAAAATAAAACAAGGGTTTTTGCACGTGATTACGTTTTAAATTTAACTACGCGCGTCCTTCTTCGACATTCCAGTTCAATTTGATTACTTATAATCGATCAAATTTTATGTCGATGTTAAATGGAAAATTTTATTATTTTTTGAAAAATTTATTAAGTTAGATATTTAAAAAAATCATCTATATATTAATTTTTAATTTGTTTTACTAATTAAGTTATTAATTTAACTTATCAAGTCAATTATTATTTAAAAAAAGTAAAACATCGTTTCTAACGTTAATTTAAAAATTTCTATTTCTAAAGTAAAATTAAAAAAAATTAAAGTCTTTTTTTAGTCCATTAATTTTTAAAATCATTTAAAAATCAGTTTTAAAATCATTTTTTTATATATAAATCGATAGGAAATTAAATTTTCTTTAATTTAAGTACAAATATGAAGTACTTATGTTAAATATTTAAGAATTTATTAAAGATTTTATATAAAATTCTTTAAAGTTAGGTTAAATTTTTAACTTAACCTCAAAATTTTTAACCTAACCTCAAAATTTTTATTAAAAATCGATAGAAAATAAAATTTCCTTTAATTTAAATACAAACATGACGTATTTATCTTAAAAAGTTTAAAATTTGTTTAAGATTTTGAACCAAATTAAATTATTTTGAACCAAAACTTAATCTAACCTCAAAATTTTTATAAAAAATCGATAGAAAATAAAATTTCCTTTAATTTAAATACAAACACGACATATTTATGTTAATTTTTTAAGGATTTATTAAAGATTTTATATAAAATTTTTTAAAGTTAGGTTAAATTTTTAACTTAACCTCAAAATTTTTAACCTAACCTCAAAACTTTTATTAAAACTCGATAGAAAATAAAATTTCCTTTAATTTAAATACAAACATGACGTATTTATCTTAAATAGTTTAAAATTTGTTTAAGATTTTGAACCAAATTAAATTATTTTGAACCAAAACTTAACCTAACCTCAAAATTTTTATTAAAAATCAATAAAAAATAAAATTTCCTTTAATTTAAATACAAACACGACATATTTATGTTAAATTTTTAAGGATTTATTAAAGATTTTATATAAAATTTTTTAAAGTTAGGTTAAATTTTTAACTTAACCTCAAAATTTTTAACCTAACTTCAAAATTTTTATTAAAAATCGATAGAAAATAAAATTTCCTTTAATTTAAATACAAACATGACGTATTTATCTTAAATAGTTTAAAATTTGTTTAAGATTTTGAACCAAATTAAATTATTTTAAACCAAAACTTAACCTAACCTCAAATTTTTTATTAAAAATCGATAGAAAATAAAATTTCCTTTAATTTAAATACAAACATGACGTATTTATCTTAAATAGTTTAAAATTTGTTTAAGATTTTGAACCAAATTAAATTATTTTAAACCAAAACTTAACCTAACCTCAAATTTTTTATTAAAAATCGATAGAAAATAAAATTTCCTTTAATTTAAATACAAACACGACATATTTATGTTAAATATTTAAGGATTTATTAAAGATTTTATATAAAATTCTTTAAAGTTAGGTTAAATTTTTAACTTAACCTCAAAATTTTTAACCTAACCTCTAAATTTTTATTAAAAATCGATAAAAAATAAAATTTCCTTTTATTTAAATACAAACATGACGTATTTATCTTAAAAAGTTTAAAATTTGTTTAAGATTTTGAACCAAATTAAATTATTTTGAACCAAAACCTAATCTAACCTCAAAATTTTTATAAAAAATCGATAAAAAATAAAATTCCCTTTAATTTAAATACAAACACGATATATTTATGTTAAATATTTAAGGATTTATTAAAGATTTTATATAAAATTTTTTAAACTTAGGTTAAATTTTTAACTTAACCTCAAAATTTTTAACCTAACCTCAAAATTTTTATTAAAAATCGATAAAAAATAAAATTTCCTTTTATTTAAATACAAACATGACGTATTTATCTTAAAAAGTTTAAAATTTGTTTAAGATTTTGAACCAAATTAAATTATTTTGAACCAAAACTTAATCTAACCTCAAAATTTTTATAAAAAATCGATAGAAAATAAAATTTCCTTTAATTTAAATACAAACACGACATATTTATGTTAATTTTTTAAGGATTTATTAAAGATTTTATATAAAATTTTTTAAAGTTAGGTTAAATTTTTAACCTAACCTCAAAATTTTTATTAAAAATTGATAAAAAATAAAATTTCCTTTAATTTAAATACAAACACAACATATTTATGTTAAATATTTAAGGATTTATTAAAGATTTTATATAAAATTTTTTAAACTTAGGTTAAATTTTTAACTTAACCTCAAAATTTTTAACCTAACCTCAAAATTTTTATTAAAAATCGATAAAAAATAAAATTTCCTTTTATTTAAATACAAACATGACGTATTTATCTTAAAAAGTTTAAAATTTGTTTAAGATTTTGAACCAAATTAAATTATTTTGAACCAAAACTTAATCTAACCTCAAAATTTTTATAAAAAATCGATAGAAAATAAAATTTCCTTTAATTTAAATACAAACACGACATATTTATGTTAATTTTTTAAGGATTTATTAAAGATTTTATATAAAATTTTTTAAAGTTAGGTTAAATTTTTAACCTAACCTCAAAATTTTTATTAAAAATTGATAAAAAATAAAATTTCCTTTAATTTAAATACAAACACAACATATTTATGTTAAATATTTAAGGATTTATTAAAGATTTTATATAAATGTTTTAAAGTTAGGTTAAATTTTTAACCTAAAAAATAAAATTTCCTTTAATTTAAATACAAACATAACGTATTTATCTTAAATAGTTTAAAAACTATTTAATATTTTGAATCAAATTAAATTATTTTGAACTAAAACCTAATCTAACCTCAAAATTTTTATTAAAAATCAATAAGAAATTAAATTTCCTTTAATTTAAGTACAAATACGACATATGTATCTTAAATACTTTAGAAATTATTAACATTTTTATCATTTTCAATAATTAAAAGTCAGCCATTTTGAAAATTTTTATTAAAAATCGAAAGAAAATTAAAATTCCTTTAATTTAAGTACAAGCACGACCCATCTAGCTTAAATAGTTTGCAAGTTATTGACATTTTTAATTTTAAAAACAATTGAAAGTCGGCCATCTTGGATTTTTTAAAATCTAACCTAACTTTTTTATTTTTAATCGAAATATAGTCATGTTTGGTATCAAATTAAAGGATTTTTTATTCTTTTTAAGAATTTTTAAATAAATTTTCAATAAATTTTTAAATAAATTTTCAATTTTCAATAAATCTTTAAATAAATTTAAAATTTTCAATTAATCTTTAAATAAATTTTCAATATTCAATAAATCTTTAAATAAATTTTCAATTTTCAATAAATCTTTAAATAAATTTTCAATTATCAAGAAATCTTTAAATAAATTAATTTTTTTTTTTCAAACTTACTTTTAATAATTAAATTCTTTTTTCTTGTTTAAAAGCAGGAGGTTTTCGTATCAAATCGTTCCAAAAAATCGCACCATCATGTTCTTATCCCGGGTAAAATGCCAGGAGTCTTGTCCGGAAACCCAAAAGCCGGGTTTAGTCAGCTCCTTAGTCTCCGGTAGGCAAATCGCCGCAGCCGCCATCAATCCGGGCGAAAGTTGCGAATTTGGATCGATGAAATACTTCGCCCTGTGCGGTTTGGGAGGTGTTCTTTCGTGCGGAATAACCCACACGATGGTCGTGCCGTTGGATTTGGTCAAGTGTCGTATTCAAGTCGATCCGGCCAAGTATAAGAACATCGTAACCGGATTTAAAGTGACGATGGCCGAAGAAGGGATGAAAGGATTGGCTAAGGGTTGGGCTCCTACTTTCTTCGGGTATTCCGCTCAAGGTTTATGCAAATTCGGCTTCTATGAAGTCTTTAAAGTAAGTTAATTATTATTTTTATTATTATTTTTTTAAATAAAAATAAAAAATTTTATAATTTAGGTATTCTACGGTGATTTAATTGGTGAAGAAAACAGTTATTTATACCGCACCTGGTTATACTTAGCCGCTAGCGCTTCGGCTGAATTCATCGCTGACATCGCTTTATCCCCGTTAGAATCCGCCAAAGTAAAAATCCAAACCACCCCCGGATTCGCAAACACAATGCGAGAAGCCATGCCGAAAATTTACGGCCAAGAAGGAATGAACGGTTTTTATAAATCCTTAGTACCTTTATGGATGCGTCAAATTCCGTACACGATGATGAAGTTCGCCTGTTTCGAACGTACCGTCGAGCTTCTTTACAAATACGTCGTACCGAAACCGAGGGCTCAATGTTCTAAAGGAGAACAATTAGTCGTTACTTTCGCCGCCGGTTACATCGCCGGCGTATTCTGTGCCATCGTTTCTCATCCGGCCGACACCGTAGTATCAAAATTGAACCAGGAAAAAGGTATGACGGCGATCGATGCGGCCAAAAGGTTAGGTTTCGCCGGAATGTGGAAAGGTTTAACGCCTAGGATCATCATGATCGGTACTTTAACGGCCGCCCAATGGTTTATTTACGATGCCTTCAAAGTAGCGACCGCTATGCCGCGTCCTCCGCCACCGGAAATGCCCGAATCCCTCAAAAAGAAACTAGGTGTGCAGTAAAAACTGGACCTGGGTGGGAGAAATAAAATAAAATATAGATAATTTTTTTTTCTTCAGTATTTTCCAGGAAATTATTATTATTAATTCTTAATTTCACCTTCTTCTTTATTTTGTTGTAATTGGAAAAAACCCTTTTTTTTTGTCCTAATCTGTATATAGACCGCAGAGAATTTATTTTTACCTCTTTATTTTGATAAAAAAAAAACCGCCCAAAAAACCAATTTAACGCCTATTTAAAATATCATCATCCAACGTTATTATTGTTATGAGTATTTATTCTTAAGAGCGAGATTCAGATTAGAGGAGACTTTCGAAAAAAATAGAAATAAAAAAAATCCTACAATTAAAACGTGTTTCTTTTTTAAATATTAATCCAACACTTACCATATAAACATATTTTTAAATAAATTTAATTATAAAAGGATTGTTTAAATCATTAATAAATGATTTTACACGTTAAAAATACTAATTTAACGCAAAATTTTTTATATAATTCGATAATGGGGAAAATGATGGTGAAATCCGTTTCCGTGTAAGTCATTTGATTTTCCAGAAAAATCGGCTGGAAGTGAATTTGCGACGCGCACTAATTTTTCGGTGCAGAGGTTCGGAGAAACAATCGCTAAAATTTTTTCGGGTATGTCACGATAATACCCTTCTAGAATCCTATTTAAAATAGAATGGGAAATCATACAAAATAAGCCGTATGAAAATCAGATCACCGACGGACGAGTTATGAAAACTAAAAGTCAAAATTTCTGAATTGGTCGAAAATTGAAAAATTCGAAATTTGGTTTTCAAGCGATTTCTCACAAGAAAAAGTTTTTGATACTTAGATAAGTTAGGTAGCATTTAGACCAGTGTTTCCCAACGTGGGGCCCACGCCCCACAGGGGGGCAATTTGATTGTTAAGGGGGGCAATTCGAAAATGGACTTGACACGAGTTAAACCCTTTCGCTCTGGGCCATTTAAATACAATGCTGGATTTCGGTGCCAAATTTAACAAAAAGAGTAAATTCTTAAATAACTGCGGTACATAATTATTAGGTATAATTTCGTTTGACGAGACCAAAATATCAAATGGGTGTTTGGTAGCTAAAATCATCTCGCCTCTTCTAAAGGAAGTACTACATTCAGTAATAAAATGTGTTAATGCCATTAATAGTTTTAAAGCTAGTGCCAAATGTGATCATCTCTTCAAGCTATTTTGTAAAGAACAAAATGAAGACCATGTGAAACTTTTACTTTATAGTGAAGTAAGATAGCTATCCAAAGCGAACTGTTTGAAAAGATTTATGGAACTAATTGATATTCTTAGTAGTTTTTTAAGCGACAAATCTGAAATGAAGTATCTGTTAGCAATCGATGGTAAAGCATTTGTGTTATTTAGCCGATGTACTTGAAAAACTAAATATATTAAATAAGCAACTTTAAGGAACAAATAAAACTCTTGTCGATGCAAAAGCAAAGATATTTGGTTTCATTACCCATATTGAGTTATGTCAGAAACATATTAACAACAAAAACTTGGAACAGTTTCATTGGCTCCAAAAATATCAAGTAACTGATACCGCTTTACTTATCAAAATATTCTATCGGCTGATTTAAAAGACAGATTTTCTAATTTAAAACAAATTGATTTTCCAAGAGGGATGATGCGGCCAATGTTAGTGGATTTGTCTGATATATCAAATATGCAGTATAAAGAAGAACTTGTAGAATTGCAAAATGATGAGTCAATTAAAACTTTATAAAAAAGCGATGGCATGGCTTTGTGAGAAAACAGAAAAGAAATACCCAAATTCAACCAAATATGCAAGAAAACTATTGCTACCGTTTCCATCTTCAAATTTAACTGAATGTGGATTTAGTGTTATAAATGATTTACTGGTAAAAAAAGAAATCGGCTGAATATAACGCATCTTGGAGACTTGAAATTGAAGCTAACCAAATTGGAACCTAATATAAAGTCTTTGTGCAGCAAGCATCAATCGCAAGGATCTCATTAAATTAAAATAATGAATTAATATATATAAATATTCTTTAAAATAATTTGAAATTTGAATTTCAGTTTTTCATTATATGCTTCGAAAATTTATTTACTCTGTTTTATTAACAATTTCCTAGTGATTTCTTCCTAAAACCTATCATTTAAGTTTCTTAGGTGAACAATAAAATTTTTTAATATTAAAAATTATGTGTGTTACATAGGGGGACATAATAGTATTAGAAAAGCTAAGGTGGGGCATGGCACAAAAAAGGTTGGGAAACACTGATTTAGACGCTTTCTAAACGATTATAAATGTTCAAATAATCGGAATTTACAATAAAATGGAAAAAAAAAAATTCAAAATTAATAATTTTTCGGTGGAGAGCTTCGGAAAAACGTTCATCAGAAATTTTCCCGACCCGATACGATAACATCTTTCTATAGTCGTACTCAGAATTAAACGGAGAATCGTTGAGAACAAACCGCATGAAGATCGGGCGACCAACGGCCAAGTTACGCGAGCTCAAAGTTAAAATTTCTAAAATAGCCAAAAAACCGAAAAAGTCGTAAGGGGTAGGTATGAGATTTTTTTCAAAAATTGCAAGTTTTCAAATTTTGCTGAAAATCGTATTTTTATATAATTCGACGACGGGAAAAACGATGGTGAAATCAGTTTCTTTGTAAGTCCTTTGGTTTTCCAGAAAAATCGGCTAGAATTTGGGACTTTCATTAAGGGGAGAACCTACATTACAGGGTCAAATTTTCATGATTTTTTTTATTTTATATATCAATAGTAAAACTCTTTAAAAACGTTATAGCAAAGTTTTAGATCGAAATTCGTACCCTCTGTGTAGATATAGTACTATAAATGAAAGGGCTTTATGCTACTATTAGAAATATAAATTAGGTATCCCGATTAATAATATGTGTAGTATTTTTTTATCATTAAATACAGAGGTGTTAAATTTTTTTTGAAAGGGGTGAATAAGGAACGAACTCTTCCCACACATCGTTAAGAAATAAGTAAAGACCAAGGCAGACAAAGCTCTAAAAATAGTAGGTAAATTAAATAATATATTAAAGTAGTAAGCAAGCAAGCAGCACCTCTTTAACAGAAGGCGCCGCAGGCGCCTAGCTCTTTTTTTAATAGCTTTTTTGGAAATTGCCTTCCGGACGATTCAATGGTTTTACGTCATTCTGCCGACCATTATCTTCACCTCCCCGACGATTTTGGGGGGTCCGTGACCGATTTCGGAAAAAACGGCCCTGAAAATCAAACGACGTTGCGGTAGCCCTAATTGAAATTAAAATTCTCGATCGTCCGCCTGTCATTTTCGTTAATTTTCGAACGCACTTTTTGTCCAAAAAGCCACCGGCTCCGCGACTCTGCTTCCGGCTAACCTTCTGAACGGCTTTATAACGCAACGTTAAATGTGAATCGGGGCTCCTTTGGACCCGAAACGGCCCATTTAAGCCCTAAACGAAGTCCCCGTTTTCCGTCATTTTTTATTTGGGCCGATAAAACAGTTGGTTCAATTTTCATAAACGTTATTTATTATTCTAACCACGCTAATGCCACATGAAATGTCAAAACGATCGGTTTATTAATAATTATCAAATATTTAATTTATGCAGAGCAGAAATTCGAATAAATTTCACTAAAAACTAATTAAATTCTTGAAAATATCACCAAAAATTTAAGTAAATTTGTAAAAATTCAAAGTTACTAAAATTTTTAATAATTCCACCAAAAACTTATAAAATTTGTAAAAATTCCACCAAAGCTATCAAAATATTTAACAATTCCACCAAAAACTGAATTTTTAAAAAATATACTAAAATTAAAATTAATTTCGTCAAGAATTGATTAGATTCTTAAAAATTTCACAAAAATAAAAAAGTAATAATAAAAATTCCACAAAAGTTAGTTAAATTGAATATAATTTCACCAAAAATTATTACATTTGGAGACAATTCTACTAAAAACTTAGTGAATTTTTTAAGAATTCCACCCAAAATCAATAAAATTGGTAAAAATTCCGCGAAAAACTTACTATATTCGTAAAAATTCCACCAAAGTTACCAACATTTTTAATAATTCCACCAAAAACGTACTAAATTTTTTCAATTTTCCACCAAAGCTACAAAAATGTTGAATAATTCCACCAAAAACTTACTGATTTTTAAAAAATATCACCAAAAACTTGCCAAATTCATAAAAATTCTACTAAATTTACCAGTGTTTTTAACAATTCCACCAAAAATGATTAAAGTTAATAAAATTTCCACCAAAGTTATCAACTTTTTTAACAATTCCATCAAAAACATACTGAATTTTATAAAAATTCCAACAAAAATTAATAAAAATGGAAAAATTTCACTAACAACTTACTAAATTCGTAAAAATTCCATAAAAAAACTGAATTTTTTAAAAATTCCATAAAAAATGAATAAAATTTTTTACTATTTCGTTTCATTTTGATATTCCACTGAAGAATGGAGAAATACATTGCATATTTTATTTCCTACTGTGATTTTTTGTGATGTCCAATATTTAAGCTTTTCCTTATCAATATATTTTTTACTAATGACACTTCCTTAAAAAGATCATTTTCGGAAATATTATTATTTGGGAATTTTTGAGAAACACAATCAAATGATTTTTGCACATCGTTCCAATTAAGTTCTGGTTGTAATGTAAACCATTGAAAATGCGGTTCGATCCTCCAAATAATCTTTGCAGTTACTATAAAACTTTTTGACATGCTTCATTTATTGACCAATTTATTCACGATTATTTATTAACGATTTATTATACCCTGCTCTTCAAGTTGGTTTATACTATTGCGGATAGTTAACGGTAGAAAATTATTTTCTAAACTTGCTTGATACTGACATATTAAATTATTAACTTCATTTGCTACTCTGATTGCCGATATTTCATCATCTTCAGTAAGCTTTATAACGTGCCGAAAAAGAGCAGCTTGATTTTGTAGAAACTCTAGCCAAATTTTTGAATATTCTCTTTCAAAAAACTTGTCTAAAATTCTAGGACATTTGTCCTGTGATAGAAAGTAGGATTTTAAAGGATCATACATCTTCAAAATTCTTTCGATAGCTGGCAGTAAAACTAACCAACGCGTTTCACTGTATCCAAGTATTTTCTGATATTCAACTTCCTCAGCAAAAGCAATATATTAGTCGTCGTAACCCGTAGGATTCTTAGAACGCAAAGCAATGATTTTCATAAATAGAAAATTTCACTTAATTCTAAAAGTCGGGACTTTTGAAAAACGTCGCGGGACGCGGGACAAATTGTGAAAAATCGGGACTGTCCCGGCAAAAGCGGGACGTCTGGTCACCTTAGCTATGAACCCAAATATTCGTTCTGGCATAACCATTTGCTTTAAGTTACGAACGCATATGTGGGTGTAATTTGGTCTGCCTAATTCAGTCTACAAGTTACGATCTTTCGTAAAAGGTGTGCAATCCATGGTAAGCTTTCTAGTACAGACTAGGCAGCGCTCAAAGGGTTAAGACACTTCTAAGTGATGTTCTAATCAGGTTGGCAGCTATGGTTATGATTGAGTTCGTCGTGTTCTCTTGAATTTGTGCATTTTTGCACTAAGGAAGTGTGACAAATGTACCTATTATGCACTGAATTTCAAATTCTGGTGCACATCAATCCAACCAAAAGAAAACGACATAATTTTAAATTTATAACATCTCAACAAAAAAAAATTACTCTTATTTTTACTAAATTTATCCCATTTTTGAATCAAAATCCTCAATAATTTTAATTAAATCATTCTAAAAAATATCTAACCATATTTTTTTAAGCAGACTGCAGCACAACAAGAAGCTCTAGCTGCTTTAAAGAAAAGATTAGAAGAATCAACCCTCCCAGAATTTCCAAGACACAGATTAAGAATGTTATCAAAATTATCCGAAGGCGCTTTCGGAACCGTTTACATAGCCGAAGCAGACGGCATCGCCGAATACTCATCAACACTAACATTAGGAACTCGATTAGTCGCTATAAAATTCCTAAGCGAAAACGCCTCAGAAAAAGAATGCAAAGACTTCCACCGCGACGTCCGAATTTTAGCCGCTTTAGAAGACTCAAACATGGCAAGAGTCTTAGGAATTTGCACCAACGACGAACCACTTTGCGTCGTCATGGAATACATGGAACACGGCGATTTATGCCAATTTTTAAAGACACACGTCGCCGAAACCAACAACACTTTACCCTACGGCGTAAAAACCCTTAGTTTTAACTGTTTACTTTACATGGGAGCTCAAATCGCTTCCGGTATGCGATACTTAGAATCATTAAATTTCGTACACCGCGATTTAGCAACAAGAAATTGTTTGGTAGGTAAAGCTTATCAAATAAAAATCTGCGATTTTGGAACGTACAACGAAGTCTATCTAAACGATTATTATAAAGTTGATGGAAACACCCCACTTCCAATAAGATGGATGGCTTGGGAAAGCGTTTACCAAGCTAAATACACCACAAAAAGCGACGTATGGGCTTTTGCGGTCACCTTATGGGAAATTTTAACATTTTGCCGAAGACAACCTTACGATGGACTAAACGATCCTTTGGTAATGGAAAATTTAGCACACATGCACTGTGATGACGGTCAGTATATGTATTTACCACGACCTGTTAATCATAAAGATATTAACGACTTAATGTTGGAATGTTGGCGACGAAAAGACGTCGAAAGACCTAGTTTTACCGAAATACATTTGTTCTTGCAAAGAAAAAACTTGGGTTACGCCCCAACGTAGATTAATAAGAAGAGGTTTTAAGTCTTCTTTAGTGGGATCAAGAATTTAGATGAGAGAATGAACAAAAAAAAAGTTTTTTAAATGATAGGGTTATTGTTGAATTTTTCATGTTTAATAAAGACAAAGAATGGAATTGGTTTCATTCTAAATCAATTGCAATAATTTAAATAATGTATAATATTTTGTATTTTTTAAATTTTTATTTAAAAAAAAATTTTTTAATAGAAAAAATTTTTAATAAAAAAAAATTTTTAATAAAAAAAATTTTTTAATAAAAAAATTTTTTTTAATAAAAATTAAAAAAAAAACAAAATATTATAACTTTATTTAAAAAAAAGAAAAAATTTTAAAATTTAAAGAAAGCTTAAACACGCAATAATATTGTAAATAATACAAAAAAACAACCCTTTTTCTATGAACTGTATTATTATGATTATAGCTTAAGAAAGTCACTATAGTTATTTATTATTATTATTATTATTATTAATTTTATTTGTTTCAAATCGTAAATGTATATAGAACACAGGGTGATAACGTGTATTATTACAAAAAAAAATAATACTATAAATATATAAAAGTGTATCTTTTGTAGGATTTATTTAAACCGCAAGAAGCTTTTCTCGCTTGTAAATATATTATTTTTTATTGTTTGTAAAAAGGAAGTTATATTTAACTAATAATTTAACCCTTTATAACTTAAATTTTTTAAATGGTAAATTTTGAGAATTACTATAATATTATTTCAAAGTCTTTGTTTTATATTTGAAGGGTGCGGGAATAAAAAAAAAGTTCATCAACTTCTTATTAAATAAGTAATGTGAAAATATGCTGAAAAGTATATACAGGATGGCATAATTGGTTTTATCAATTTTTAAAATGTTACTGTGGTTAGAAAAACGAAAAGGTGAATGTTAAAAGTGTACAATTTTATTTTAACCACATTATGAAGTTTTGCAACAATAAATTTTGAAAATAATGTCTTTTAAATGGTCATTACTATAATCCATACATTCAAAACGAGTACAAATTTTGATAACACGTATTAGAAACTTGGTTTATTGTCTTGATTTCTTTAATGATGTTGACTTTAAATGATTATAGCGTTTGCAGCTTATTTGCGAAAATTCTAGCTTTGAAAATCGTCTAGGAAAGAAGTTTCTTAGCCGTTTGAGTGCCAACGAGTGATTTTGGGTTTCATTTCTGTCGCTTGAAAAGTGCCATTGCTTTATGCTGCGAAGCTAACAACCAGAAACGCCCCATTTCTGTTGTGGTACGGGTGCACTACTTAATTCAGTAACCCGATTATTTATCTATTGGTATTTCCGCTGCCACCAGAAACAGTTATTTTTATGCTAATTAATTATTAAATTGTCCTCAAAAGCGCCCGGTTACTACTTCAGAATCGTGAGTTCTTGCACTAAAGCTCTAATAGAAAAGGGAAATGAAACTCAAGTGTAAAACAACACTTAAACTATATTTACAAAGGAACCGAAAATTAAGGGCAAAACCACCACAAAGGTGCAACCGTAGACACGTGCTTCGAAACTCATTGGGGAAAACACAAAAAGGGAACACAATCAGGTACTACTAATCACCAATTTGGTGCTTCGGCTGTAAGATCCTCAATTTGAGGACAACAAACAAGCTTCGCATCGGAGACAACAACTTCACTTCCCGTGAACCTAAGCCCAAGAAATATAAGGAAAAACAATAACGGCGGTGGGAAAATAAGAAAGGAACCGAAAATTAAGGGCAAAATCTTTGTGACGGTTTTGCCCTTAATTTTCGGGTCCTTTCTTATTTTCCCACCGTCGTTATTGTTCTTCCTTATATTTACAAAGTAATATAAATCTGAGATTTGTTACAAACAAAGCAATAATCCTAACTATAACTGACCCGAAGTTACTTTTAGACAGAGAGGGGGAGACATTAAAAATCTCGATTTTCATCAGATATCCTAACACATGGATGATCCTTAAACAGGTGATCACGAAAGTTGACAAACAGACTTACTCTGGACTTGCGGATGACTATTGCAATTATCCTGATCGTCAATCTGAATTCCTCTGGTGTCTTCTCGAACTGGGTTGCTCGTAAAGATCCAACACTTTGACAAAAACACTCTACGCCGAAATAACACACGCGCGGCGGTTTATTTCCAAAGTCCTAAAGTCTGAATGCACCGAAGAAAGCGAATACTGAGGTTCGATATATAAGTATTTAAGTTTTTTAAATTCTTTATAATGAAAAAATAATACAATCAGTGGTAGGAATAATAAGAAAGAAAAAAAAATTATTGGGCAATTTCGCCACAGAGTTGAAACCATAGGCACATGTTCTGAACTTATTACCTCTCATCAGTAAAGTATAGCCACAGAGCAAGATTGGAGCTGATTGGAGAAAATAGAAAAAGGAAACACATCCAGAGAATTACCTACTAATTTAGTACTTCAGCTGCGCGATTATTAGAGGACAACAAGTAACATCGCTACCAGAGATAACAACGTCACTCTATGTGAATCCAAGCCCAGGAATATGAGGAAAAAATAATAAGACGCGACTACAGTTGCAATACTTTTCCTTTCTTATTTTTTACAATTTTAAAAATTACATAGTGTTTACCAATTTTAAATTCTTTGAAAACTTGGAAATGTTAGAAGATTTGATTTGCACCAAGCAGTGTCGCTACCAGAGACAACGTCACTCTCCGTAAACGAACGCCTAGGAATACGGGGAAAAAATAATGAGACATGAGAACGGTTTCAATTTTTTTCCTTTCTTATTCGTTACAATATTGAAAATTACATGGTGTCTACTAATTTGAAATTCCTTGAAAACCTGGAAAAGTTAGATTTGATTTGATTTGGATTTTTGATCATGGTTTTTGATATCAACGTTTTGTTAAATTTTACTTAAGTTGTAGCTAAAAATTTAAAATCTTGCCAAGATTTTTAATAAGATTTTCGAATGAGATTTCAATTGAGATTGACAAAATGAAGAAAGTTCTCTTGCAAGTAACCTCGGTTCAAGGAAGGTGGTAATTCCGACTTACTACTATCGCCGTCAAAATTATAGGCCCCTCACTTTGAAGCGGAATATCTCCGCAACCACTTGTCGAAAACAATCGGGACAAAGTTCATCGTATTCCGTAGACATTTTTGTGTAACATATATTTTTTTAAAAAAATTCGGCTCCGCAGTTTTTGAGCGATCGCGAGACAAACGAAAAATGAACCAGATTTTCGAGCCGCCGAAAAATTGTCTAGCTTTGTGAATTTTTTTCTTGAAATCTATTGGAGGAAAAAAAATCGGGTTTTAACATGTGATAACAGTATATGTTTATGGTGGTTGACGTATTTTACATTTTGAAAATTTCAACTACTTTCGCGATAATCGCGATTTGTTCGAAGCGCTGATATCTCGAAAACGGCCGAACATATTTTAATCAAATTTGGGTACGATGCAAGTTTTTAAGTTTTTTGATCCGATCCATATATTAATTTCACAAAATTCCAACTTTTTAATTGGTTTTAAGCCACGTAAAAGTAATAAGAAAATTCTCTAGCCGCACCTCCTCTCGCGGCAAGAGGGGAACCCTCGAGTCGATCTGAGACGCTCCGAAGTCCGCTCGTAGGTAGCTGCACACAGGACTGTATTCAGATCTTGTTTTTGGAATAACAATTACCTATATCACAGCAAATATTCTTTCTGTGATTTATGTATACGTTGAATTTTACATGTAATGCATTGATTAACAATTTTTTCACAGTTCTGGTGTAAAGATATTAATAGGCTCCCTACATAACATTAAAACATCGTTGATATTGAATGGGTTATTGTATTTTACCACTCTATTTTTAATGAAAGTCCAAATGTATCGAATAGAGTTGAATTCGCAGTGAGTGAGAGTAACTATAAGCAATTTAGGTTGTATTTTGTTAATTATTGAATTTTAGTAGAAAATAATACTTGTTTTCGTAGTAATGTATACCTGTATAAAATAAACCACTTGATAACAATTATTTATCATAAAAAATAATGGTGATAAGTCGGTTATCATTATTTATTAGGAAAAAGAAAACCAATAAATGTTATCAAGTAATTTGTTTTGTTATACCACAGTGTTTTTTTCGGTTTTAATAAAAAATTATAATCTGCTTATTATCATAAGCCAATAATAATTGTTATCAAATAACTTGTTTTATATAAATACTAATCGAAAAAACATATGGTGCCAATAAACATACAGTTTTGAAGAAGTCAAGATCTTGAAATTTGTATTGTTGAATTATAAAGTACGAAAATGCCAAAACATTTAAGTGTGGAAGAAAAAAGGATAATTATAAACGTACGAAACTTTTTTGAACAAGAGCGAATTAACAGGGAAACGCCTATAGATGTAAGTAAAGTTGTACAAAGAACTGCTCTGGCTGTCGGGGTAAGTGCAAGAACGGTAAAAAGGGTTACCGCTAGAGAAGGTCAGCCTGATGGAAAATAGGACTCTGGGAGACCTCCAGCGAAATCTACGCCGGGTGGAGACCACAGCATTCATGATTGGCCAAGTCCGCTTCCATAACTCAACACCCACTACAAGCCGCACATCCGATCGAGAGGTAGAAGAACTGAAAAAACAGGTTGCCGATTTGCAAAGGATGCTAAAAGGTAGGACTTTTAACCATTCTAATAATCGTCCTCGAAACGATCTTGTTGCGATAAAACGAGAGAATTTGCCATCCCGAACACCTGACGGTCGCGTCATTTGTTTCAACTGCAGAAAACCAGGTCATTACGCAAAAAACTGCCGCGCCACGAAGAACGAGCCCGATCAAAAATAAATATGGAATACGCCGCATTAGTGGTGACGTCACATTGTTGTCAAAGGTCCGGGACTGAATCCAAACAAACTTTTTCTACATAGATTCAGTCCATAAACGGCGAGAAAATAATTTTTTTTAGAGTACTTAGAGACATATTTAAGGTATGAAAAGTTGGCAGTACAGTACGAAATACCGTGCTCTACATCTACACCAAAAGTGGCAAGTTAAATAAATTTTTTAACGCCGTAAAAGCAGAAATGAGTTCGCGTACACATAACCTCAAAAATCGTATCTGTCAAACATAAGCTTAAAAAGTTCGTAGTTCGGTAATTAATGCGATTTGGGCCACCAAATCTTACAAATGGGATGGTATTATCCTCAGAATATCTTACAGTCCTCGTTTGGGGAAAATCAACGCCCTGGGATTATTTTAGATTCAATGCTAGCAACAGGTATAAATTTGATAAAAATATAGGTATTTTGTTATAAAGGAAGGGATTTTCATAGTTTTATGACCTTTATTATTATACCCTTTGCAGGTAAAACATAACAACTATGACATTTACTGATAAAGAATGTCTATTAAAAGACATTTTACCTCAAGACGTACAAGTACACCAAACAGAATAGTGCGAATACACTCTTTGAAGCCACTCCGACATCATAGTATAAGTTATTAGAACTCTTAAAGATTTACTTTACTTAACTTGAATAATTAATTAATAAATAAATTAAAATGTGTAGCTGTGTTTTACTTTTAATTCAGATTTACACATTCATATCCAACTTTTGAACCTAACCATTATAGTTATTACTACCACCCCCATTTGTTACTAGCTAGGATTTTTATTTCAATAATATAAGTATTTTGTTGTGACTTATTATAATTTTAATATGTTTTGTATATTTTCCTTCCTGTGTTCTGATTTTTATTAGTTTATTTAAAATATTTACCTTCCTGTAATAAGATATAGAATAAGAGTACTATGAGCACTGGTATATTAAAAATCTAAAGATCAGAGTTAAAAATCTTTAATATTTATAATTAAAATTACATTCACATTATAAGAACCTAAGAAAAAACAGAAGTTGTGAAGTCAAAACATAGAAGACTACAATAACCCAACAGAGTTTGATCCTATGAAATCCTATAACAGAAAAAAGTTAGTTTAGTAGTACTGATACTTACCGTTAGTTATTCCAGAAATAAAATGTACAAAATAGTCCACGGTAATCTCTGTTACTCGAAGAATGGCAATGTTCTACATATGTAACTAAAGGGGCTAAAAATTTGTAAGAACTTGAATAACTTTTACTGTTGTGTTAGAGTGTATGGTCCTTTTAGCATGTATCCTAGCTCTTACTATGATTCTGTTTGATGTATTTCTACGCCTTGTGGTAAATACCTTTAATAGACATTCTTTATCAGCAAATTTCATAGTTGTTAAGTTTTACCTACAAAGGGTACAATAATAAAGGTCATAAAACTATGAAAATCCCTTCCTTTATGACAAAATACCTATATTTTTATCAAATTTATACCTGTTGCTAGCATTGAATCTAAAATAATCCGAGGGTGTTGTTTTTCACCAAAGAAGGGCTGTAAGGTATTCTAAGGATAATATCATCCCATTTGTAAGATTTGGTGGCCCAAATCTCATTAATTACCGAACTACGAACTTTTTAAGCTTATGTTTGACAGATACGATTTTTGAGGTTATGTGTACGCGAACTCATTTCTGCTTTTACGGCGTTAAAAAATTTATTTAATTTACCATTTTTGGTTTAGATGTAGAAAACCGTATTTTACATTGCATTGCCCACTTTTCATACCTTAAATATGTCTCTAAGTACTCTAAAAAAATGATTTTCTCGTCGCTTATGGACTGAATCTATGTAGAAAAAGTTTGTTTGGATTCAATTCCATGACCTTCACAACATTTGACGTCACACTAATGCGGCGTATTTAACCAAAATTCTAATGATTATGCGTGTCACTTCTGTCATAAATTAGGTCATAAAAAACGGACATGTCGAGCTAGGATAAAATATTTAAAATCTAACGAAACCGTCTTTGTTGTAAATACCGATAAATTGGTAATGTTATCAGGGAAAGTGTCGAAATTACCAGCAAAATTTATAATAGATACCGGGGCGGGAGTAAGCCTTATTAATTCAAAATTTATTTTAGACGAAACGGAAATTTCGGTTAGTCCTTATATAAGAATTAGGTCCGCCTCGGGTACCAATTTATGGCTTTTGGGACAGGTCACATTAAATTTTAAAATCGGAAATACGAATTTTAATCATCCATTTTTAGTAATAAATAACCTTGACGTAGACGCGATTTTGGGAAACGATTTTAATTCGAAATATGCAGCCGATATCAACTTTATTAGCAAAAGTATCAAAGGTCACGTGAACGGCCGCGAACATTCCTTTCGTTTCCACACAAACGACGAATCAGCAGTCACGTACCTCCGAACGTGCACAGATGTCACGTACCTCCGAATCAGCAGAATAATTGCGTTATCTTGTCTAACAAAGAAACACGTGTTTTACCCATGTCAACAACTAGAATCGCGATTAAATTCTCGGAACGCGTAATTAACGGAAATATCCTTTCGTTTCCACACAAACGACGAACTATGTCACGTACCTCCGAATCAGCAGAATAATTGCGTTATCTTGTCTAACAAAGAAACACGTGTTTTACCCATGTCAACAACTAGAATCGCGATTAAATTCTCGGAACGCGTAATTAACGGAAATATCAAACTTAATTTAAAACTTTTCTCAAATCCATTTCTTCGAATTAATTTTGTTGTTAAAAATGCCTCTAAAATCTTGGCTTACGTCACAAATTGGGGAGATAAGATCGTCCGTATATTAGCAAATACCAAATTAGGTACAATTGAGGAATTTAGGGAATTTGCCGGTAACTTAAATGTTGACCGAGATGAAGATCATGCGGAGGTAACATTAAAAGGCAATCTATTTAACATTAATTCAAATTTAACGTCGTGTCAAAAGGAGCAATTAAAAGAATTATTAACCGAATATGCCGACATATTCGCTTCAGACAATTACCAACTGAGTCAAACCCATCTTGTGGAGCATGAAATCGAAACAGGCGACGCGAAACCGATACGTCGGGCACCGTATAGAGTGTCGCACAAGGAAAAGGAGATCATCCGAAATCAAATAACCGAAATGCTAAAAGCAGGAATAATTAGGAAATCGTACAGTGCGTGGGCGTCACCCGTTGTACTTGTACGCAAGAAAAACGGCGAATGGCGTTTCTGTGTGGACTACCGCAAAGTCAATTTAGTCTCAAAATTAGATTCCTACCCTTTGCCGGTTATTGACGATTTATTGTCATGTTTAGAAAACGCGCAATTCTTTTCAGCTTTAGATTGCTTTGCAGGATATTGGCAAATCAAAATTAAAGAATCCGATAAACCTAAAACGGCTTTTATAACACCGGAAGGTCTATACGAATTTAACGTTTTACCATTTGGATTAAATTCGAGTCCGGCCACATTTCAGCGTTGCATGGACCAAGTTTTGGGGGGACTAAAATGGAACTCCTGTATAGTCTATTTAGATGATGTAATTGTTAAAGGGCATTCGTGGGAAGATCATTATCAAAATTTAAGAGAGGTTTTTCACAGATTTAGAACTGCCAATTTGAAATTAAAACCTAGTAAATGTTTGTTTGGCTTTGAACAAGTTAAAGTGTTAGGTCATGTGGTCAATCAAAGCGGAATATCTCCTGACCCGGGCAAAATTAGGGCCGTCGTTGATTTTCCTCAACCGAGAAAAGTTAAAGATGTGCAATCATTCATTGGTTTAGCAAATTTCTATAGGAAATTTATAAGGAACTTTGCCGATATCGCCCGCCCACTTACCCAGCTAACACGTAAAGATGTTAAATTCAAGTGGACTGATGTAGAGCAACGCGCATTTGATAAATTAAAATCTTGTCTCATAGAATATCCCGTGTTGCGGCATTTTCGCGTAGACTTACCGGTAGAGATTCACACAGACGCCAGCGATTTCGGACTTGGGGCTGTAATTGTACAAATTGATGGAACCTCAACGTGTCCTGTAGCGTACGCGTCTAGACGGCTATCGGAGCCGGAGAAAAAGTATAGCACCACCGAAAAAGAATGCTTAGCCGTGGTATACGCGATTAATCATTTCCGGCACTATTTATTTGGAAAAAAATTTAAAATTGTAACCGATCATCACGCGTTGTGTTGGCTCCATAAGCACGAAAATCCGTCGTCACGACTAAACAGGTGGATAATCAAACTTCAAGATTTTGAGTACGAAATAGTACATAAAAGCGGTAAACGACACCAGGATGCCGATACATTGTCGAGGAACCCCGTGGATAAGCCACCCGATGATACAGATGAGTTAGAATTGCCAGTCCTTATTATAAACCTAGAGGACATAGCGAAATTTCAGTCCGAAGACCCGGACATCGAGTGTTTGATTCAGGCGGTTAAGTCCCCTGATACAGTTGAGAACAAATTAGCCAAAAAGGCACGCAGCTTCTTATTAGAAAATGAAATCCTATACAAAAAACACTTTAGTCCTCTTGGCCACTCAAAATTATTAGTTGTTCCTAAAAGTTTACAAAAGGAAATCCTGTTTGGGTGTCATGATGATCCGCTAACAGGAGCTCATCTGGGCTTTGCGAAAACATTTGGAAAAATTCAAAGTCGGTATTATTGGGATGGTATGAGGAAGGATGTCGAAACCTACGTAAAAACCTGTTTGAGTTGTCAACAGCGAAAAAGGCCACCAAAAGCTCCACTGGGGATGCTGCAACCTATTTCTGTAGGCAAGCCATTTGATAAAATCGGAATTGACCTGTTAGGGCCGTTCCCAAAATCCACATTAGGGAACACGTATATTGTTACAGCGGTCGACTACGCGACGAAATGGGCAGAAGCCAAAGCACTGCCTAATGGAAGCGCTCAGTCGATAACCGATTTCTTATTAGAATACATCATCTGTAGACATGGTTGTCCATCAGAGATTATTAGCGATCGTGGTAGATGCTTTACATCCACTTTAGTTAGTGGACTTGTAAAAGCAATAGGCAGTAATCCGAAATTTACCACAGCATACCACCCGCAAAGTAATGGCTTGACCGAACACTTCAACGGGACGATTGCTTCTATGCTTTCTATGTACGTTTCGACCGATCAAAAAGACTGGGATACGTACGTACCATTAGTAACATTTGCGTACAATTCGTCTAAACAAGAGACTACAAAAGAAACACCCTTTATTTTAGTCTACGGAAGAGAACCAAAATTGCCATTTGATGTTACCCTCCAGTTAAAATCAGAAAATGTTGAGGTAAACGAATATCTAGAAAAAATAAATAACGCCTATAGATGTAAGTAAAGTTGTACAAAGAACTGCTCTGGCTGTCGGGGTAAGTGCAAGAACGGTAAAAAGGGTTACCGCCGAATGTAAAAGCAAAGGAACGGTAGAAAATCCCGTAAAAAACACTGGAAGAACTAAAATAGAATGCGATGAATATTTACAAGGAGTAATAAGAAGACTTGTATTTGAATATTATGAAACAAAAAAATTTCCTACCGTTTCACAACTTTATGTTAACATTCGAAACGAAATCCCCGACATAACCCAATTTTCTGAAAGTACACTTTATCGTTGGTTAAAAAATCTTAACTTTTCCTATAAAAAATTAAACAACAAACCCATTTTAATGGAGCATCCAACCATAGCAGCGAATCGCGCAAATTATTTAAGGTCAGTTACAACTTATAGAAGTAAAGGATGGAAAATGTGCGAAAATGGGAGAATTAGTTGCAACAGCAGGTTTAAAAAGTATATGTAACTTGCACTATTATTTTTAATACAATCATTTTTCTGTTTTCTTTACCGTTTAACACGTTCGCTACCAACCGGCTACGCGTCCTTTAATAGCTTTATTTTTGCACATTATAGATATGTAAATACTTGTGTTTTTATTTATATTAAAATATTAGCACTCAAAACTGCACCAGCCTTTTATTGTTATTAATAACGCGTCGCAATAGTTGAGGGATAAAATCAAAATTAAGAAAAAGTATTCTTAATTAATTATATTGCGCAAAAATAAAATATTTTAAAAATAGATTGAAATATTATATTAAAAATTAAAAAGAAAATAATTATTTTATTCCGGATTCGAACCAGCTACGTTTGCACGTGAACTCGGCTAATTTCACCGCGGCTATGAATCGGCCTTGGGGGCGTGGTCTGTCACTGATGTCAGCTCGCTCGGTCTTGATTGGCGATTAATTAATTTATTTATTAATGATTTACTCGCGAACCGCTGAATAGTGCGCCCTAATATTTTACAGATTTGCACTATGTACGAATACCTATCGATTGGTACCACTTTCGTTAAAATCGGTGATTCCAAAGTCGTGAGGTCTCCTTGTTAGATAGTCTGATAAGTGTACCTAAAAAAAATCATTAGGACTTCCTATATAAATAAAAAAACACAAACCAGAAGTACCAAAAACAATAAGACTTCAAAATTCAGAGCATAAACCTATTCGAGCCACCAGAAGACGCACTTTGCAGCACAAAGAATTGATGTTCGATCTAACTGGCAGTGCTCAGTGTGTAAAGTGGCATTTAGTTTAATCAAAAATAAAAATTACTTTGAACAATACCATTCTGGCTAAAGTGTTTATTGTGGGCGGTGGTACATTGTATGAACCGCATCTTAATTTCTTGCAAGTACACAAATTTTTCAAAAAATTGTTTATACTACTTTTAATAATCATCAAATTATATACATTAACAAAAGTTGACCAAATAAAAACGCTTTTGAAATGTTGTGCCCACTTTGGGTTTTTTATTTGAAAAAGTCCGCCCCTCAAAGAGTTAAATAGAAACTAGACATTTTAATTTACCTTTTCCTAAAGTTTTATTCAAAAGCTACAATTGGGAAAAGTTATGGCTAAAAATCTTTTTGATAGATTTGAAGACAACTTGAGTTTAAGTTATCAACTTTTATAAAAGATTTTCCCGTGGAAGGGGTTACTCCCACCTTATCAAAACGAGTTTTCAACCCCGTTGTGTATAAAAGCCGAAAAATCTTCCTCATCACTCTCTTAGTTTTCCGAACGCCGTTACTCTGTCTGTAAGTAAGCTCAATTTGTAAGTAGAGACTTTATCATTTTTACAATTTTAGTTTTCATTATTTTACATTATGTAAGATTTTCTATGTTGCTTAGAGAGAATTTCCGGCAACAAATTCTTTCCTTCGTTGTTTAAGGAGAATTTCCGGTAACAGTACGATCTTACAATCTTATTCTCACCAACAAAACCAGTTTTACACTCAAACTCCAATATAAACCAACCCGTTTCGACAAAAACACCGTAGTTATTTTAAATCTTCCAGCCTGACCACGTTTCCAAGAGAGTATTTTAAATCTTCCAGTTAAACAACGTTCCCGAAAGAATATTTTAAACCCCCAAAAGAAAATATGTCCGATTCAGAGTATGAAATATCAACTAGTACATCAACAATTCCTACCGATTCAGATTGTGAAACAGAACTCGAAGAATCAAACCGTTTTATACAACATGATAAAAGAAATAGACAATCCGTTATCAAACGCAAAAGTAATCAAAAATTCTTCAATGTTAGACTTAAAAAAACACGAAATTCTCCAAAGCATGATAACATCCATATGGTATCTCTCAAAACACAAAATCATAAGAGAAATGGAGCCATTCAAAATGAAAAACCAAATATTATCGATGAAAAATCCGTTAATACAAAACCGAAACATTTTACCGAAAATCAATCCGTATCTACCGCTCAAATTAAACTAAATCCTGGTACTACACCCAATATTCAAGATACATCGTATCTTGAAATACTCAAAAACTTACCGCCTTTACCACCGTTAATGAAATTATCTACAAATACACATAACCGTATTAATTCCACATTTACAACCCGATATGTAGCAATTAAAAGTGATACCTGTTGGAGATGTGGAAAGCAAGGACACAACCGAGGGGATTGTTACGGAGAAGGAATTGTATTTTGTTCCCGATGTGGAAAAATAGGCGTACTATCTCGAAACTGCCAATGCTTACCATGTCCAACTTGTAAAAGACCTTTTGGAACAGTGAAGATATAATTTTAGTTTAGTACTATGAAGAAAACTTTTATTTTTTTTTTTTTTAAATAAGAATTATTTGTTATTTTTTATGTAAACACACAGAGTGAGTTAATATTCATTTATATTATAATAAAGGGTGAGTCTGGATAAGCGTCTGGGCATTGTTGATTGTACTAGATTACAACTTTACTTACATTTTGTAATTCCAAATTGGACTTCCTTGAGAATAAGCAGGACGTATATCCAGACTCAACCTGTATACACTCATATACATCACCCTATATACATCAGGTAAAATTCTAAATTAGATTAATAAAACACACATCTGATTGAGTAAAAATATATTGACTCACCCTGTATATCATATTTAGTATCCAAAATACATCAAGAATACGTATTAAATTTTTTATCGAAGTAAAAGAAGTTTGTCACAAACTTATAAGAAAATCCGTTTATGAATAAGAATTTATTTCTTCTTCCAAGTAAAATTTTGAGTTAATTTGTTTTCCTTTTATTCTCCAAAATCCGTTTTATTTAATATTAACAACATCAAGATAAAATAATTTTTTACCGAAGAATGAGGAGTATTTAATAAAGTTACTATTCCGTTTTTAATTTTGTTGTTTTGTATATCAACCTAAATATGAATAAAGTTATTTTTGTTAACCTAATTATGTGAGTTTTAATCAATTTTTGACTTCTAGGTAATTAAATTCTTAATTGTTTAAAATCCAAACATTATGTGAAAGCAATTATCAAACAATACGCACCTTAATAATCCTTTTAAATTCACTACAGGACTTCTTTCTTCTAAACTTTATAAAGAACTAATTTTTTGATATCACAGTATTATGAAAAAATTACCACATCAAAATTTATTTTACACTAATAGTAAGACCATTTAAAAATAATACATTTATAACTGTCATATCACAGGTTAGCCAACCAATTGTTGTATGGCAACGGCCATACATAATTTTATTAGATTTAATAATTAATTTAGTTCATTTACCTTTCAATATTATTCATTTATTAACACGTCCGTTCCGAGAATTCCGCAATCATCGCATACATTTTCTTTGTTCTTTCGTTCTGAATTCACGTTAAATTCATTACTTTGTTTATACAATTATTTCTATAAAAATCACGTACGATGTTTCGTCTTCCATAACATTCTTTCGATCTTTTAGCGTTTAGAGATGAATTCACATAATCTTTTTATTGGTTGTTCGTGACATTAGAAAAGAACCTCATTGGTTGTAAGACATGACGAAACACCGTACCACTTTTTCACATAAAAAGGAATATCAGCAGCGAAAGAGCATCAGTTAGAAAAGTCATTCCTCACGTAGATAATAGTTAAGTAATTAAGTTAGATTAAGTGCGCGACACCGACACCTGTAGAAAACTTTGGTTAGGTGAATAAAAATACTTGGAAAACCTTCTTAAATCTTTTATTAACAACAACCCACAACAAAAATTGGTGGCAGCGGTGGGATCCCAAGAAGAAATTAATTTGGGATATCTCTTTCGAGAGGTGCAGCAGACAAGAAGAATCCGAGTAACTGTTACATTGGGAAACTCGTCGAATCACCTCGGTGGAAAATAATCGGCAGCCAAAAGCCCAAAATCAGTATCACCAACCAAGAGGAGCAAGTCTTCTATCAGTAGTGAAAACTGCGTAGAGAAGTCCAAGCTAAGAAACAGGAAGGTGCGCGCAGCATACCACGTCATCATCACAAAAACCACTTCGACTCTTGGGTCCGCTAAACGTCGAGTTCGAAACGTCCAGTCGGAGTCCCAGAAGAGGTCCATACATCTCCCTGGTTAACGACACCGCCAAGGGTCCTTCCAGACCAAGGATTGTGACATCCGATCGGAGAACCAGGAGTGCCAGCAACGCAGGAAGAGTGTTCGTTCAGTGTACATCCGTCCGAGTGATCGCTTAATTCTTCATCACAACCGGAGACATAGGTGAGTCTTTCATGTCCCTTTAGTATCTTTATGGCAGGAAGCGATAACGAAAACGACTCTGGTAGCGAACGATCTGTATACGGTGATATTATAGACATGCCCCTTAAAACGGAATTTGCGTTTAAGATAATCCCCGAATTTGACGGTAGTAGGGAAAATTTACAAAAATTTATAGCTTGTTGTGACATAGTTTCTAGATCAGCCACTACGGCAGGCGATAAACAGTTATTATTACAGATAATAGAGAGTAGGTTGTCCGGGAAAGTTTATAATTTGATAAAGTATGGCATTTACGATTCTTGGGAAGCTTTAAAAGAAATTCTTCAAAGTCAGTTTTTAGAGAAGCGTACAATCACGCAATTACAAACCGAATTAGTCAACTGTCATCAATATCATAATGAGGATGTACACACTTGGACAGCGATTACGACGCCTAAAGCTCTGTGCGAGAGCGATAGCTAGAACGGGCTCGGGCACGGTCGGTTTTCGAGGGAAAGAAACCTGGCACGAGGTTAGGTGTAGAAACGTTCGACGGGCCGCAGCCAGACTCGGTGCGGCCCGTCGATGGTTTCTACACCTAGCCTCGTGCCAGGTTTCTTTCCCTCGAAAACCGACCGTGCCCGAGCTCGTTCTAGCTATCGCTCTCGCACAAAGCTTTAGGCGTCGAATTCGCTGTCCAAGTGTGTACGTAGCTTTGCTAATAGAATAGAAGCTTTATATTCAGATTTAAACGATGCCTGCGTGCAGAGCGAAGGCAGAGATGCCGCCCCTGTAATAATTAGCTTAAATTCCAAAACCGCGCTTAGAGCTTTTGAAAACGGTCTTTTAGAACCATATCGATTAATTATTAAAGCCAGCAGACACGAGAATCTAAATGACGCAGTAGAAGCCGCGGTATTAGAGGAGCGGAATAATAAATCGCGAAAAACTACTAATAATCCTTCTTCAAAATACAGCTCTAAAAATAAACCACCCGACCTTAAATGCTATAGGTGCAATAAACCCGGTCATACCGCGTCTAGATGTTATACCGCGCCAGTCGGATCAAATTTCGTTAAAACACCCGGTGTTCACGTCAAACAGGAACACGTAAGGGTAATAACGTGTGCGTATTGTAAACGCCCGGGTCATCATATTAAAGATTGCCGTAAACGAGAGCGTAATAACTCGAACAGTCCTCGTCCGGAAAACTTAAACGCCGCCGGTACGTCAGGCAGTGTAACCGGAGCTCAGATGAAAAAATCTGCCTAGATCAAGTTACGTCGTTAAATTCCGATTCCACATCTAACTCGTCGTGCGATTCGATTTCTAATTCATTAAGTGACGCGAATACAAATATCTATAACGTTGATCTAAAGGAATCTTTAGGGTCACCCTGTGTAGTTTTAAATAGTAAGGGTTATGAAAATAATAGCGCTAAACTTCTCGTAGACACAGGGAGCGATATTTGTCTTATTAAAGTTCAAAATATCAGTGATCATCAAATAATTTACGTGGATCAAACTGTTCAGCTCAAGGGTATAACCACAGAGTATCTTAAATCGTTAGGTGTAGCTTATGTTGAGATAGAATTCGGAAAAACAATCATCATTCATCCGTTTCATATTGTACCTCGTGACTTTCCTCTTATATGCGACGGCATCTTGGGAACTGATTTCTTTGAAAAATACAAGGTTAATTTAGATTACGCCGTAGGACAGTTGTCATTTCGAAGTCGACAGACAGTTGTCGTTTTAGCTTTTAATTTCTAAAAGATCTTTTCTTAGGTATTAAAAGTAAATTTATGGGGATTTTTAAAAATTGACTTGATTTTCTAAAAAAATTAGATTATAAAATGTTAAAAATTCTTTACCAACTTTGGGAATTTTTTTAATTTTTTTGGTAAGACTTAGAAAAAAATCCGTCTTTTTTAATTAAATTTAGAATGTTTTAACTTTCATTTTCTAAAAAATCATTTCTTAGATGTTAAAAATAAATTTATGGGGATTTTTTTTAAATTGATTTGATTTTCTAAAAAATTAGGTTATAAAATGTCAAAATTTTTTTACCAACTTTGGGAATTTTTTTAATTTTTTTGGTAAGACTTAGAAAAAATCCGTCTTTTTTAATTAGATTTAGAATGTTTTAACTTTCATTTTCTAAAAAATCATTACATAGATATTAAAAATAAACTTATGGGGAATTTTTAAAGTTGACTCAATTTTCTAAAAGTCAATAATCATTCTCATCGTTAAAATTTTCTTAAATTTTTTTGGTACTAATTAGAGAAAATCCATCTTTTTTAAATTAAAATAGAATGTTTTAGATTTAATTTAATACAAGAATCATGTTCCTATTCCTATAAATAAAGTCTGTGCGATTTTTTAAAAGTGTACTAAATTTTCAAAAAGTTAGGTTATAAGCATTCCCATCTTTAAGAATTTTTTTAATTTTTTTGATACTAATCAGAGAAAATCCTCCTTTTTTAGATTAAAATAGAATATTTTAGATTTAATTTAAAACAAGAATCATGTTTTTATTCCTATAAATAAAGTCTGTATGATTTTTTTTTTAATTTACTAAAATTTTGAGTTTTTTACTTTTTAAGTTAAGTGAGAAGTTTTGGAATTTTTTAACATTTTATTAATATTATTAATAATATAAATAAATTTATTGATACAATCTCTTTTTATCATCAAAAATAAACCGTTTCATTTCTAATTTAACCCTATTTTTTCCATCTTGACCTTCTCTCGAACTATCTTCACTTCCGGATTCAACCTTCCGTTCAAATACAACTTTAACCTTCCCACTTTTTCCAAAACCACTTTCAATTTTTCCAACTTTTCCATCAAAAGTACGAACAAAAAAGCCTATAAACATCCTTAAATCCGTTATCAAAATTTTAAATTTTTTAAACAATGGAAAGGCGGCCGTCTTGAGAATTTTACTATAAATCGTTAGAAAATTCAATTTCCTTTAATTTGAGTACAAACAGTACATATCTACAATCAAAAATAAAGAAATTGTCGAAATTTTTAATTTTGATAAAAACCGGAAGTCCGCCATCTTGGAATTTTTTAAATGATGATAACTTCTTTGTTTTTTATCCGAATATAGTCGTGTTTGGTATCAAATTAAAGGATTTTTAACAAACTTTAAGAATTTTTAAATGTAAAAATTTGAAGTTAAGGAACAAAGTTAACATTTTGAAAAATAACGTCAAAATTTTAAAAAATAATGTCAAATTTTTCAAAATAATATTAGGATGTTCAAAATAATATTAAAAAACAGCAAATTTTCAAAAAAAAAAAAAAAAATTAAAGTTCTTAAAAAATGTTAAACGAGTTAAATTTAACGAGTTGAAAATTTCAAATAGAGAAATATCAAAAATAATTTCAAAATGAAACTTTTATTAAAAATCAATAGGAAATTAAATTTTCTTTAATTCGAGTACAAACACGACCTATTCAACCTCGATGCATCAAAAGTTATCAAAATTTTTAATTTTTTAAACAATCGAAAGTCGGCCATCTTGAAAATTTTACCATAAATCGTTAGAAAATTCAGTTTCCTTTAATTTGAGTATAAACACAACATATCTACGATCAAAAATAAGAATGTTATTGAAATTTTTAATTTTGTTAAAAACCGGAAGTCGGCCATCTTGGAATTTTTTAAATGATGATAACTTCTTTATTTTTTATCCGAATATAGTCGTGTTTGGTATCAAATTAAAGGATTTTTAATAAATTTTAAGAATTTTTAGTAAACATTTCAAATGTTTCAAAAAATTTTTAAATTCTCCAAAAAAATTTCAAATTTGTTAAAAAATTTCAAATTTGTCAAAAAAATTTTCAAAGAAAATGTCATAGTTTTCGAAGGAATGTCAAAAATTTCAAGAAATTTGTAAAGAAGATAAAAATGTTGAAAGTTCTAAAAGATTTTAAAAATGTCAAAAAAAGAAAAAATGTCAAAAATAATTTTAAAAGGAATGTTTTATTGAAAATCGTTGGGAAATGAAGTTTCCTTTAATTTGAGTACAAACACGACCTATCTAACTTTAGTAGATCGAAAGTTATCGACATTTTTAATTTTAATGGTATCCGGAAGTCCGCCATCTTGAAATTTTTAAAACTCAAGATAACTTTTTTGTTTTTTATCCGAATATAGTCGTGTTTGGTATCAAATTAAAGGATTTTTAATAAACATTAAGAATTTTTAAAAATAAAAATTTGAACTTAAAAAACAAAGTCAACATTTTAAAAAATAATGTAAAATTTTTCCAAAATTTAAAAAATTTCCAAAAATAAAATAAAAACTTTTAAAAATAATGTGAAATTTTTTAAAATAATGTTAAAAGTTTCAAAAAAATACCAAAAAGCTTTAAATTTCTAAAAATAAAAAACAAAAATATTTAAAAAAAATATATCAAAAGTAGTTGTAGAACAAAATTTTTATTAAAAATCGATAGAAAATTAAATTTCCTTTAATTCGAGTACAAATATGATATATCTACGATCAAAAATAAGAATGTTATTGAAATTTTTAATTTTATTAAAACCCGGAAGTCGGCCATTTTGAAATTTTTTAAATGATGATAACTCATTTGTTTTTTTTCCGAATTTTGTCATGTTTGGCATCAAATTAAAATATTTTTGATAAACTTTAAGAATATTTAAGAATTTTTAAATATTTTTAATTTTTTGATTTACGATTTTTCAAAAATTAAATTTTTAACCCTTCAAAAATCGATAGAAAATTAAATTTCCTTTAATTCGAGTATAAACACGATATATCTACGATCAAAAATAAAGAAATTGTCGAAATTTTTAATTTTGATAAAAACCGGAAGTCGGCCATCTTGAAATTTTTTAAATGATGATAACTCATTTGTTTTTTATCCGAATATAGTCGTGTTTGGTATCAAATCAAAAGGATTTTTAATAAACTTTAAGAATATTTAAGAATTTTTGAAAATTTTTAATTTTTTGATTTATGATTTTTCAAAAATTAAATCTTCTTTAATTCGAGTACAAACACGACATATCTACGATCAAAAATAAGAATGTTATAGAAATTTTTAATTTTATTAAAAACCGGAAGTCGGCCATCTTGAAATTTTTTAAATGACGATAACTCATTTATTTTTTATCCGAATATAGTCATGTTTGGTATCAAATTAAAGAATTTTTAATAAACTTTAAGAATATTTAAGAATTTTTGTATATTTTTAATTTTTAATTTTACGATTTTTCAAAAATTAAATTTTTAACCCTTCAAAATTCAATTTTTTTTAATCATTTTAAGATAAAAGTTTAATTTTATTTATTTTTTTTTGTATAATTAATAAAAATTTTTTTTTTACGTTTTTGTATATAAAGTGTAAAAATTATCATGAATATCTACTTTAAACCCCCTATAAAAGGTATTTTAAAGCTTCCTTTCTTATCGTAAGACGATTTATTTTCTTATTATTTTTATTTTGACTCGTTAGGATCAATTAAATACCCTAAAGCTCGTAAACCAACGGCCTTGCTCTTAGCGTATCTTAAAACGTAACGAGTCTCGGCCGTTCGGTTCCCGGAACAAAGTCACTACGGCCACTACTCCTTCGTGACTCTTCGCTTATTGCTGGCACACGGGGCACCGCGGCACCGGTGTCTCAGTTTACGGTATCTTGGCAGCTTACCGCGCCACGCACGTTTCGAGCCAGCGGGAGCTTTCAGTGTTTTACCTCCTTCGGCGAAGACCGTTTCGGTTTCGCGAGAAGACCTTTCGGTATACGCGATTCGAACGCACGTTTTTCCCTCGAGTGTCCTTTCAATCTCGGTACTTTTATCTCGGTGGTGAAGTGAGATGGTGGATCGCCATGAAGAATGGTAGTCGTGACTTCCACCGAGACTTGCATACCCGTCACTTATCACAAGGACCATTTTAGAGGCAGGTCAGTGTTTGCTTATCGTCGAGCGTATCGAAAAGATTAAGTTGTTTGTCAGGTTTTAGTTTATTGTTAAAACCGTCGAGAGGTAGTTTTATGTTACAGCGATAAATTTCGCTGGTTGGGGTTTTAATTACGTGAAGTGTTTATTTGAGGTTGTTTGTTAATTTGTGTGGAATTGGATCTTGAAGTAGTTTGAGTTTTGGTTAATGGAAATGTTGTAGTGAGTTAAATACCTTTAAATTGGTGAAGTTTGATTAAGTTTGAAATAAATTTTTAGGAATTTTTTTTTTTTTGAAAATTATTTTTATTCTTGTTTTAAGAATACCATTTTAAGAAATTTGTGGTCTATAAAATACTTTAAGTCAGAAAATCTAATTGTGTATCAAAATCACACAATAAATTCTTAACAACCTTTACTAATTATCATCTACTCGGTAAGTAGCTTGTTAATTATTATAATTACTATAAAGATTAAGCTGAAAACCTATTCTATTCGGTTATTATTTTATCATTACTTTGATAATTTAATTAATATGAACTACTCAAACTAGCTGATTTGATAGCTGTTTTTGTTTGATATCTGTAATGGTTTTTATTATCTAATATGTAATATAAAAGTTGGAAGAATATGAACAGAAAAATAGAAAGGAATCACTTAGGATTAATTAATAGATTGTAATATTAATATAGAGAATGTTCAGTTTAGATTTATGATTATAATCCAAGACAGGGAGCTATTTGAATTAATTCAGAACACTATTTATATTTTTAAAATTTTAATCAGCATTCTCTCGTTTCATCAACATTTAAGAAGTGGTTTGGAATGTGGTTTGTAAATTTTTGTGTAAGGGGGCTTTATATTAAAGCAATAACTGGTGCTATATATCATGTTACAGTTTTTTTGGGATGTTGTCGGTTGATCAAAAACTAGTTTGTGCGATTTAATAGCCTGCGATAGGTCTATACAACTGTTGTCATAGTTAAATTCAATATTTGTAAATTGTTGGATATAATTATTGCAACTGTGAGATATCTTATTTTGGCACAACGTGTTAAAGAGAAAAAAATGACGATGTTGGATGATAGTTGTATATACTATAAATTGATTCTAAGCCTTACCATGGAAAGAAGGATTTTTTGTGATGTCCAATATTTAAGCTTTTCCTTATCAATATATTTTTTACTAATGACACTTCCTTAAAAAGATCATTTTCGGAAATATTATTATTTGGGAATTTTTGAGAAACACAATCAAATGATTTTTGCACATCGTTCCAATTAAGTTCTGGTTGTAATGTAAACCATTGAAAATGCGGTTCGATCCTCCAAATAATCTTTGCAGTTACTATAAAACTTTTTGACATGCTTCATTTATTGACCAATTTATTCACGATTATTTATTAACGATTTATTATACCCTGCTCTTCAAGTTGGTTTATACTATTGCGGATAGTTAACGGTAGAAAATTATTTTCTAAACTTGCTTGATACTGACATATTAAATTATTAACTTCATTTGCTACTCTGATTGCCGATATTTCATCATCTTCAGTAAGCTTTATAACGTGCTGAAAAAGAGCAGCTTGATTTTGTAGAAACTCTAGCCAAATTTTTGAATATTCTCTTTCAAAAAACTTGTCTAAAATTCTAGGACATTTGTCCTGTGATAGAAAGTAGGATTTTAAAGGATCATACATCTTCAAAATTCTTTCGATAGCTGGCAGTAAAACTAACCAACGCGTTTCACTGTATCCAAGTATTTTCTGATATTCAACTTCCTCAGCAAAAGCAATATATTAGTCGTCGTAACCCGTGGGATTCTTAGAACGCAAAGCAATGATTTTCATAAATAGAAAATTTCACTTAATTCTAAAAGTCGGGACTTTTGAAAAACGTCGCGGGACGCGGGACAAATTGTGAAAAATCGGGACTGTCCCGCCAAAAGCGGGACGTCTGGTCACCTTAGCTATGAACCCAAATATTCGTTCTGGCATAACCATTTGCTTTAAGTTACGAACGCATATGTGGGTGTAATTTGGTCTGCCTAATTCAGTCTACAAGTTACGATCTTTCGTAAAAGGTGTGCAATCCATGGTAAGCTTTCTAGTACAGACTAGGCAGCGCTCAAAGGGTTAAGACACTTCTAAGTGATGTTCTAATCAGGTTGGCAGCTATGGTTATGATTGAGTTCGTCGTGTTCTCTTGAATTTGTGCATTTTTGCACTAAGGAAGTGTGACAAATGTACCTATTATGCACTGAATTTCAAATTCTGGTGCACATCAATCCAACCAAAAGAAAACGACATAATTTTAAATTTATAACATCTCAACAAAAAAAAAAATTACTCTTATTTTTACTAAATTTATCCCATTTTTGAATCAAAATCCTCAATAATTTTAATTAAATCATTCTAAAAAATATCTAACCATATTTTTTTAAGCAGACTGCAGCACAACAAGAAGCTCTAGCTGCTTTAAAGAAAAGATTAGAAGAATCAACCCTCCCAGAATTTCCAAGACACAGATTAAGAATGTTATCAAAATTATCCGAAGGCGCTTTCGGAACCGTTTACATAGCCGAAGCAGACGGCATCGCCGAATACTCATCAACACTAACATTAGGAACTCGATTAGTCGCTATAAAATTCCTAGGCGAAAACGCCTCAGAAAAAGAACGCAAAGACTTCCACCGCGACGTCCGAATTTTAGCCGCTTTAGAAGACTCAAACATGGCAAGAGTCTTAGGAATTTGCACCAACGACGAACCACTTTGCGTCGTCATGGAATACATGGAACACGGCGATTTATGCCAATTTTTAAAGACACACGTCGCCGAAACCAACAACACTTTACCCTACGGCGTAAAAACCCTTAGTTTTAACTGTTTACTTTACATGGGAGCTCAAATCGCTTCCGGTATGCGATACTTAGAATCATTAAATTTCGTACACCGCGATTTAGCAACAAGAAATTGTTTGGTAGGTAAAGCTTATCAAATAAAAATCTGCGATTTTGGAACGTACAACGAATTTCACCGCGGCTATGAATCGGCCTTGGGGGCGTGGTCTGTCGCTGATGTCAGCTCGCTCGGCCTTGATTGGCGATAAATTAATTATTTATTAATGATTTACTCGCGAACCGCTGAATAGTGCGCCCTAATATTTTACAGATTTGCACTATGTACGAATACCTATCGATTGGTACCACTTTCGTTAAAATCGGTGATTCCAAAGTCGTGAGGTCTCCTTGTGAAACCTAATCTTTATTTGTACTATAAATTAACTTCTTACGTCTATTCATTTTTTCCACAGCAAAGAATTTCTAACCTAACTTATTTTACATGTCAATTAAAATTTGTCAATTTTTAAAAATTCATATCTCAAAAACAAATTGTTATTGAGATTTGAAATTTTATCAGGATTTAGGTTGAACCTTAATCTTTATTTTTACCAAAGATAAATTTTCTACAACTATTAGTTTTTCCCTGAGAGGTGAAAATATAACTAAGACGTACACAGTTTAACTCCCCTCGGTGTTATACAACCTGACAACCTGGCACTTCTCCGAACTGGTGTTATTATTAATTTAGAATCATCTTTCTTCTTTTTGTCTTTTTTACAAACAGCAAATTGAATTATCGTTGATTTAAAGACATTTTTAGCTTCAATAATCATCTTTCTTTTTGTACTTTCTTCCTTATTATTTACATTACAATCGATATTTAATAAATTAAACTTGTCTAAAAGTAAATCAACAGATTCATCAACATTTTTCACTTCCGCTCCTTTTAAAATAGCCGTTCTATAGCACATAATAGCAGTGGATATGTTTTCATTACGTTCTTCTAAAGCGGCTCGACATTCCCAATATATTGGTTCCTCGTCTATGTTTTTACATTTTTCTCTTATCATATTTAACCATTCGTTGCATTGTTGAGGGGAATAACCTTCTTGTATTAGCTTAAATAAATCGTTTAATGCATCTCGAGCAATTAAATCGTAATTTATAATTGGGGGATTTTCGATATTTGTTTCGGGGATAATATTAAGTGCTTTATAACTTTCCGATCGAGTTAATTGGGGTGGTTCGATGTTTTCTTTCTCTTCTTCGATTTCTTCGAGTTTGATTCAGAAACATTTTAAATGGTGGTATGTCCCCATTGATTTACCATGTTTTCCCAACCATGTATTTAGTTTGACTTTTATATCTACCGGTGTGGATGTGTAAAGATGTCTTGAAGGTGTGTTTATTGTCGATGGGGTTGCGAAAAGTGGTTTTTGTTTTTGTGGTGTTTTAAAATGAAAAAATTCAGTTTAGGGTTGTTGATTTTGTTGAATGTTTTCTTCCGATCGAGTTTTTATATTTTCTCGCCGACTATTATCAATGCGACTTTTAACATTGTAATTTTCAGCGGAAACTGACCGTCTAAGATTATTTTCTGGTTCATTGTTAGACGGATTAATTAATTTAACATCATTAGATGTTGATGGTTCTTTATTTTTATTATAAAATGTACCTAACTCCATAGTTTCTCTAACTAAACCGATATGACCTAACCGTTTTAATTCCTCATCGGTAATTCCCAAATCTTTTCTGATTTTTTCATCAATGGCAATTAAAGGATTCGCTTTTATAATTCTTAATAAACTACCTTTGGTTTGTTTTACTATCGGAAGCTTTTTTGATGGTTTTCTATTCAATCTTATTGTATTTTTACGTTCCATTTTAATTATTTATTAACGAATATAAGCTTACAAGGAGACCTCACGACTTTGAAATCACCGATTTTAACGAAAGTGGTACCAATCGATAGGTATTCGTACATAGTGCAAATCTGAAAAATATTAGGGCGCACTATTCAGCGGTTCGCGAGTAAATCATTAATAAATAATTAATTTATCGCCAATCAAGGCCGAGCGAGCTGACATCAGCGACAGACCACGCCCCCAAGGCCGATTCATAGCCGCGGTGAAATTAGCCGAGTTCACGTGCAAACGTAGATGGTTCGAATCCGGAATAAAATAATTATTTTTTTTCTTTTAATTTTTAATATAATATTTCAGTCTATTTTTATAATATTTTATTTTTACGCAATATAATTAATTAAAAATACTTTTTCTTAATTTTGATTTTATCCCTCAACTATTGCGACGCGTTATTAGTAACAATAAAAGGCTGGTGCAGTTTTGAGAGCTAATATTTTAATATAAATAAAAACACAAGTATTTACATATCTATAATGTGCGAAAATGGGAGAATTAGTTGCAACAGCAGGTTTAAAAAGTATATGTAACTTGCACTATTATTTTTAATACAATCATTTTTCTGTTTTCTTTACCGTTTAACACGTTCGCTACCAACCGGCTACGCGTCCTTTAATAGCTTTATTTTTGCACATTATAGATATGTAAAATACTTGTGTTTTTATTTATATTAAAATATTAGCACTCAAAACTGCACCAGCCTTTTATTGTTATTAATAACGCGTCGCAATAGTTGAGGGATAAAATCAAAATTAAGAAAAAGTATTCTTAATTAATTATATTGCGCAAAAATAAAATATTTTAAAAATAGATTGAAATATTATATTAAAAATTAAAAAGAAAATAATTATTTTATTCCGGATTTTTCTTTAATCCCACAAATTTGGGGGCTCAACCGGGATCATCGAAAAATCGTTTACAAGTCATCGTGGGATTTGTGAAGAATTTGACGAAGAGTTGGTGAGGTGTTTGCGAACCAAGAAAAGAAAAAAGGGAAATAATACACAAAGGACGAGTAAACAAAAGACGATAAAAGAAGACGTTTGATTTATTTTCTTTAAATAAAATAAATCATGAGTGATAACGATAAAGGACGTATGACGGAAGACGACGTTAATGAAAATAATATGAACGTTGACAGCACGTCGAGAATGACAGCATCGGCGAACGATCAGGTGTTGCTAATGCGGGAGATGGATTTAATACGGAGAGAAATGGAAATACTAAGAAAAGAAAACTTGTTGCTGCAGAAAGAACAGGCAGCACCTAGAACTGCTTTCAATATTAACGATTTACGTAGTGGTTTACCAACGTTTGGTGATAATCCAACCCAACCTGTTGAAAAATGGATTGCGGATTTAGAAGACAATCAAGTCCTATTCGGATGGACCCCGATACAAACAATGGTATGTGCAAAAACGTTATTAACTGGCACTGCAAAAATATGGTTGAATTCATTACCCACAATCAAAAGTTGGGAGGAATTCAAGAATCAAATCACAAGTGAATTCGGCAAGAAATTAAACAGCGCGGTGATTCATCAGCAACTAACTAGAAGAAAGAAAATGAAGAATGAAAGTTATCAAGAGTATGTGCTAAATATGATGTCCATTGCAAGACAAGGAGATATTGAAGAGAAAGCGATTATCCAGTACATCATCGATGGTATAACTGACTACGAGAATAACAAAGTATTACTTTATACGGCAGAAAGTTTGGCGGAGCTAAAGGATAAATTGAAAATTTATGAACTCATGAAGTCGAAAAGTGGAAAAGTGGAAAAAAGGTCAAGTAGTAAGGACGCGAAACCAGAAGAAAAAATGATGCCAGAAAAAACGTTACACTGCTTCAACTGCGGTGAAAAGGGGCACAAATCGCAAGATTGCAAAGACAAAGCAAAAGGTACGAAATGTTTTGCTTGTAATAACTTCGGACACGTCGCTGCAAAGTGTCCGAAAGGTACTACCAGTAGAAAAAGCCTGCAAATAGCTGACCATAACGACAGTAATAAGATGTTTAAGAAAATTAGCATAGATGGAGCTAGTACGACCGCTTTAATAGACACCGGCAGCACGGTTAATCTAATAAGAAGCGATGAATATTTCAAAATCGGCGCACCAAAGATCACCATGCAGAAAATAACTTTAAAAGGATTAAGCCAAGAAGAAGTAGAGACGTTGGGTTCATTTGAATCGCAGATTGAGGTTGATGGTGAATCATTTAACACAAAAATACACGTGGTGAATGAAAAAGTTATGCCCGTAAATTGTTCATTGGGAGAACCTTTACTGAAACAAACTAAGCTCGCCGTTACCCCAGAGGAAGTGAAGATTTCGAAATGGACGGAAAAAGACTTTGTTTTATCAGTCCAGCTAGTTGAAGTGAAGGAAAAAACTGAAGAAGAAAACCATCCAGTAGAAACGGAAGAAATAGGAGGGAGCGAATATGTGAAAGTAGACGAAACCGAAACAACAGATGATGAAGAAAATACTGAAGGTGATAAGAAGGACTACGTTCAGGATCAACAAGACGAAGAAAAGGAAGACAAAGAAGAAAAAGGAGACGAAGAAGAAAAAGAAGACGAGGAAAAAGAAGACGAAGAAAAAGAAGACGAAGAAAAAGAAGACGAAGAAAAAGAAGACGAGGAAAAAGAAGACGAAGAAAAAGAAGACGAAGAAAAAGAAGACGAAGAAGAAAAAGAAGGCGACGATGACAAAGAAGAAGAAGACGAATTAGAAATGAGAAACAAAGAAGATTCAAAGTTACAAGAAATGATAGAGGAAGAGCATAGAGTTGGTTTACAGGAGGAAAGGGTAGAATTGAGGGAAGAAGCCAGAAGTCAAATCCAGGCAGTACCGACCGAGATCATGAGAAATTTTAAAAAGAAGAGGAAGAAGGCGAATCAATACGATTTGAGCGATTTAGTAGCCATAGAAAAGACATCAATTGCCGCTGATTTCATGAAACCTTGGAGACAGACTGATGGGTTCGACATTATGACCAACGAGTCATCCGAGGCGGATGACGAGCAGGAGGGCCGAGTTGTGGGATGTTCCTTGATCCAGGAGGCCGGTTCAAAAAAAAAGCAGAACAGAAGACGACGTAAGAACGGTTGACAAAAAAAAAAACGAAAACAACAGTTGACGACAAGCCGTTGAGAAAGCAAGACGCAAAAATAGTTAAAAACGAATCAGTGCTTTGCTACGATTTTTCTGTAATCCCACAAATTTGGGATTAAAACATAATTTAATAACAAATAATAATTTGTGGGATTACGGAAAAATCATAGCAAAGCTTTTCTTCAATGACCTTTGACAGCCCCAAACACATCAAACACAAAATACGTCCTCCAAACTAAAACTTAACCCTCACGTGCTTCTGTCCCCGAAAACGCGTCTTCCGATCTTCACCGAGCTCCGATTCGTCTTTCACTCTTCTTGCGTCCTCCTTTCTCCACGGTTTGTCGTCAACTGTTGTTTTCGTTTTTTTGTCAACCGTTCTTACGTCGTCTTCTGTTCTCTTTTTTGAATCGGCCTCCTGGATCAAGGAACATCCCACAACTCGGCCCTCCTGCTCATCATCCGCCTCGGATGACTCGTTGGTCATAATGTCGAACCCATCAGTCTGTCTCCAAGGTTTCATGAAAACAGCGGCAATTGATGTCTTTTGTATGGCTACTAAATCGCTCAAATCGTATTGATTCGCCTTCTTCCTCTTCTTTTTAAAATTTCTCATGATCTCGGTCGGTACTGTCTGGATTTGACTTCTGGCTTCTTCCCTCAATTCTACCCTTTCCTCCTGTAAACCAACTCTATGCTCTTCCTCTATCATTTCTTGTAACTTTGAATCTTCTTTGTTTCTCATTTCTAATTCGTCTTCTTCTTCTTTGTCATCGTCGTCTTCTTTTTCTTCTTCGTCTTCTTTTTCTTCGTCTTCTTTTTCTTCGTCTTCTTTTTCCTCGTCTTCTTTTTCTTCGTCTTCTTTTTCTTCGTCTTCTTTTTCTTCGTCTTCTTTTTCCTCGTTTTCTTTTTCTTCTTCGTCTTCTTTTTCTTCTTCGTCTTCCTTTTCTTCGTGTGTGGTTAGTTAAAGTGAAGTCAACATTTATATCTAAGCTTATATTCGTTAATAAATAATTAAAATGGAACGTAAAAATACAATAAGATTGAATAGAAAACCATCAAAAAAGCTTCCGATAGTAAAACAAACCAAAGGTAGTTTATTAAGAATTATAAAAGCGAATCCTTTAATTGCCATTGATGAAAAAATCAGAAAAGATTTGGGAATTACCGATGAGGAATTAAAACGGTTAGGTCATATCGGTTTAGTTAGAGAAACTATGGAGTTAGGTACATTTTATAATAAAAATAAAGAACCATCAACATCTAATGATGTTAAATTAATTAATCCGTCTAACAATGAACCAGAAAATAATCTTAGACGGTCAGTTTCCGCTGAAAATTACAATGTTAAAAGTCACATTGATAATAGTCGGCGAGAAAATATAAAAACTCGATCGGAAGAAAACATTCAACAAAATCAACAACCCTAAACTGAATTTTTTCATTTTAAAACACCACAAAAACAAAAACCACTTACGGCCCAAAAATGGGTAAGAGGAAACTAATTGCCACCACGGTTTATTCTCAGATGTTGTACGCTAGCCGGGCATGGAGTGATGCGATAAAGTGCAAGAAAAACGTAAAAAGTCTAAACAGCCTGCAGAGGAAGGTCTTGATAAGGGTGACGTGTTCGTACCGGACGGTATCCACCGAAGCACTCCAAGTGATGGGTGATACAATGCCAATTGACTTAATGATCCAAAAAAATGCTAGCCTGGGAAAAGGGAAAGAAGAACTGGAGCAGGCGATTATGGGAGAATGGCAGAGCAGATGGCTTGCGGACACAGGGAAGGGGAGCTGGACCAAGAAGCTGATCCCCGACATCCGCGTTTGGTGTAGGAGAAAGTGGGGAGATACGAACTACTACCTCAGCCAGTTCCTATCGGGCAATGGATGTTTCAGGGTGTACCTGCACAGGTTTAAGAGAGTCAGAGACGAATTCTGTACATATTGTGGAGGGGTTGACGACGTTGACCATACCTTCTTCGACTGCCCGAGATGGGCGAAGGAGCGTGAGGCCTTCTGGAGATTGGCGGGTCCGGTTGGCACCCCGGAGGGCATGGTGAGGGTTATGCTGGACAGGGAGGAGGCGTGGGAAGCTGCGAGCACCTTCGTCACCGATGTTATACGGAACAAAGAGATTGAAGAGAGAGAAGAGTATGGAGGGGGGGCGCCTCCCCCCCTCTCCCAGGTATAAAAAGTTGGGTGAAGCTTTGGAGGTAAAGATCGGATATTCACATCACCTGGACGAGGTCGTGGAGACAGAAGAGAAAGGAGAGGATAGAGGGGGGGAGCATACCCTACCATCTCCCAGGGAGAAGATGCTGAAATGTTGCCCAGGGAATATACTGAGTTCAGATGGAAATATCGGGATGAAGTGAGAGGATGGCGCACGACTCCGATGTAATGCCTTCTTGGTGGTTCCGGAGAAGACGAGGAAAGGGGTTTTTAGTGGGTCGGTACCCTAAGAAGGGATCCAACCCCACACTACCCGGCCGCCCAACATCTTAGGCCGGGTGTCTGTTTAGCAGATTTTCCCCGACCTCGTAAAAAAAAAAAAAAAAAAAAAAAAAAAGGCGGAGAACTCTAACGACGCCGTCCTGTCCCCGAATTAATTCCAGAATTCTTCCCATCGGCCAGTGCGTAGGGGGTGTATTGGGAGCGTACCATAAAACTACGTCTCCCACATTTGGTGGATCGATTGACTGCGTCCATTTGGGTCGGTGTTGCAAGGTGTGAAGGTAGTCTCTGGCCCATCGTTTCCAGAATGAATTCGTTATTTGCTGCACCAACTGCCATCTCGTTTGGCGATTCTCTGGCACGTTTGACAAATCTACTTCCGGTCTTGAAAGTATAGGTCCCCCAATTAGAAAATGACCAGGTGTTAATGGATCCAAATCTTCGGGCGTAGCTGAAGGAGCGCAGAACGGTCTTGAGTTGAGAATCCCCTCAATGCGTGTCATGACGGTAAGAAACTCTTCCAAAGTAAAACGACGATTATGCATAATACTTTTCAAGTGGTATTTGGCTGATTTTATTCCCGCTTCCCAAAGCCCACCGAAATGAGGGGCGTAGGGAGGATTAAAACTCCAGGAAATCTGTCGTTTGGCTAAATAATCGGTTATGTCCGGCTGATTATTATTAAGAAAATTCGTTATTTCGGAAATTTCCCTCGCTGCTCCACGGAAATTCCGTCCTTGGTCTGAATAAAGATGTGAAGGAAGACCACGTCGGGCGATAAATCTATCCAGACAAGCCAAGAAGGCGTTCGTTGTGAGGGAAGTAGTAACTTCTATATGTACTGCTCTGGATACCATACAAACGAAGAGGCAGATATAAGATTTTTCGTACCGTGCGTTGCGTAGATAAGAAGTCTTTACTTCAAAAGGTCCTCCAAAATCCACTCCCGTATGTGCAAAACATCTTCCAGGTTCTAAACGATAATTAGGTAAATCTGCCATAGGAGGATGTACTGGTTGGGCCTTAAAACGATAACAAATGCTGCAGTGGAAAATTCGGCTACGTATCAGGCGTCTTATTGATGGAATCCAGTATTCTCGATTGATGAGTGACTGCGTTAATCTTGGACCTCCGTGGCCGGAATATAAATGATAGTGGTCACAAATTAAAGTAGCTAAACGACTTTCGTAAGGAATAAGGTAAGGATGTTTCGCTCGCGTTGGAAGGTTTGAATTTCGCAATCGGCCCCCCACCATTAATAGCCCTTCTTGAGACAAAAACGGGGAAAGTTGTCGGTATTTCTTACTGGCAGGAGAATTTCGTTCGATGGCGGAAATGTCGTTACTTAAATATTGCAATTGTGTCGTTTTTATAGCTGTAATGAGTCCTTGATGATAATCTTCTGCCGTTAAAGAACCCAATAAAAAGTCTTTGTTACGTTTTCTCGCTAAACAGTTATGTATAAAGCGCAGTACATATGCAAAAATTCGTTGGACTTTTAGGAAATTTGACGTTCGTTCCAAAATATTAACAAAAGGTAAGTACATCGTTTTAATGGTCAGAGATACTTGTGTACTATTCTTCATTTCAGGTAAATTGGTCGGAGTGTTTACTTCGTTTCGAGGAATATCGTTTGGATTATGAAGAAATGTAGGTCCATTCCACCAAAGGCTACAACGTAACAATTCAGACGGTAGTAAACCACGACTGGCTGGATCAGCAGGATTTGATTCCCCCGGAATGTGATACCACCTTGCGTTCGGTAAGTTCTCATGAATTTGTACGACTCTGTTTGCAACAAACGTTTTCAATCGGTAAGGTGGCGTGCGTATCCAATTAATGACAGTAGTAGAATCCACGAAACATATAATTTCGTTCATTATAGGAAGAAATTCAAGAGCGTTCATGGTATGATGCATCAATTTTGACAATAAACTAGCAGCGCCTAGTTCCAATTTTGGTATTGTTTGCAGTTTCAAGGGAGCTACTTTAGATTTCGCTGCAATTAAACTCACTTTACAAGTATTGTTGATCTGAAGTTGTAAATATATCACCGCGACCATTCCAAGCTCACTCGCATCAGAAAAACCAAAAAGACGAGCCTGGAACCCATTTGTTCGCCAGATGCATCTAGGAATTTTTATTTCTTTAAGGTAAGTAATTTCATTTTGAATAATATCCCATTTTCTTGCAATTTCAGGCGGTAAAGGATCATCCCAGTCGACCTTTAATAACCAAAGTTTCTGGATCAAACTCTTTAATAGAAAAGTAAATGGACTTAAATACCCGTTAATGTCAAACGTTCTGGCCACTCGGGATAGAATACAACGTTTCGTGGCGCCATCTAACAGTTCCGGAATATTGTAATAGAAGTAATCGTTCTCCGGATTCCAACATAATCCCAAAACTTTAACAGGCTGCAAGGGGAAACGATCTCCGATTGGAAGATTACGTTGTTTTGAAGATTCAACCACATCCGAACTGGAACTCGCCCATTTAGCCAGCTCAAAACCTCCTTGTTTTAACATTGCGATAAGCTGGTTCTTCAAAGATATAGCTTCTTCAATAGTATCAGCGCCCGATAATATGTCATCCACGTAAGTAGAATTACGAAGAGCTAATGCAGCTTCAGGATAATTGTGACCTTCATACTCAACTAACTGAATCATTGTTCTCAGAGCCAAAAACGGTGAAGATGTAGCTCCAAATATAACTCGGGTGTGTTCCCATTCTTGTAAAGGTTCATTAGGATGAAATCTCCAGAAGATGTGAAGCAGTTTTCTATCATCAGGGTGGACAATTATACTTCTAAACATTTGTTTGATATCACATGTTAATGCTACTGGATGTATTCGAAATCTTGTTATAATAACACCAATGTCTGCTTGTAATTTCGGCCCGGAATATAATAAATCGTTTAAACCAAAACCTTTGTTATCTCTTTCTGTAGGATTAAATACAACTCTAACCCTTGACCTTTCCTCACCTCGTTTAAATACACCGTGATGGGTTATTACATATTCAGACGGTGAAGAAGAAAGCGTTAGGTGACCTTGATCAATATAATCTTTAATGTTTTCAGAATATAATCGATAAAATTCAGGATCATGTTTGAAACGTTGCTCTAATTTCTTAAAACGATTAAACGCGATGTGTCTAGTACTCTCCAAACAGAACTTTTCTTTTTTGAGGGGTAATTTAACAATATATTGTCCGAAATCATTTCGTTCAGTCGTTTCCTTGTAATAACTTTCACAGTATTCATCCTCAGGCGAAATTGGCGACGGTAACGATATCTCTTCGGATTGCCAAAACGCTCGAAGAGTTTCATTAAGTGATAATTCGGTATCAAAAGTAATATCGCTGAAGAGAGAGTTAGATATGCAAGTATTCGAAGCTGGAATGTTTCCCATTATAACCCATCCAAGGGAAGTAAGGCAAGCCGACGGTTCTCCCTTGATAACTAACGGTTGATCGGGAGTAATATCCAAAACTGCTTGTACACCTAACAACATATCTATCGGTGCCGCAACGTCGAAATTTGGATCCGCCAGTTGAAGATGTTGAAATCGATTTTTAACATCACTAGGTAACGAAACCGTGGGAAGGTCTGCTGTAATTCGGGACAAAACTGCTGCTTGGAAATTAAACTTCAACTCATCGCTGTAGGAGGATCTCAACTTACAATCAACCATTCCCAAGACTCTATTCACTTGCGATTGTCCGACACCATGAATTTCATAAGGACACCTTCTTCGAAATAAACCCAGTTTATCCGCTAACGAACTTGTAATGAAATTCGATTGACTTCCGGAATCTAAAACTACTCTGCATTCATGTAAGCTTAAATCGGAAGAATAAATAAGGGCCTTTGCCGTTCCTAACAGAGCTATACTTCTTTGCATGGAAGCGCACATGGAGGCTACGCTCGTTGAAGGCGTATCAGTAGCGATAGTTGGTGATACTGTAGCGTTAACGGTGGCTGTATCCGAGGTAGGGGCGCGTCCGCTGAAACTCGTTTGATGTAGAAGAGTGTTGTGTCGATTACTGCCACAATGACGGCATCGAGCAGTAGATGGACAACGGGCAACGGGATGCGGAAAAAGACATGCGTAACATCGATGTGAATTCTTCACTAACTCGTGTCGTTTGATAGGTGTTAGCGATAGAAAATGTTGGCAGCTCGATAAATTGTGTCCCTGACGTGAACAAGCTGGACAATTTGCGTTGATTTTACGTTGCGGAGAATCCTGTGTTGGTAGATTCTCTTGGACAGTCATTGAGATACGTTTACCGTCGGTAACTCTAACATCAAATTTGGAAAATTCTGAACGAGGAGCGTTCTTGTTCACGGTCGACCCAATTATTTCAGCAATGGAACATTTACTTCGAAGAAACTTCATTAAATCATCAAATACTGGAAATTCTGTATCCAAAAATTCTTTTTCAAAAGCTTCTCTAGTTTTGGAATCAAGCAATCTTAATGAGAATTGAAGAAAAATATAATCTGCCAGATTGGGTAGTTTCAAATCAATTAGAGCGGTCACATTGGCTTGAAGAACTTCACAACATTCAGTCAATAGATGCGACGAATCGGTTTTTAATGGAGAAGTGTTGAAAATCGCTGAAAGGTAATAATTTGCGATAATCCGTTTATTAGTGTAGCGTTGAACCAACAAATTGTATACGACGTTGTAATTTTCGGGAGAAAAGCGAACCGTTTGGGCATATTTCAAGGCCGATTTTTCTAAATAGGTTAATAGGTAGCTGAATTTTTCAATATCACTTAAGTTTGTATTGTGAATTAGGTTATCATACAAGGCGATGAAAGCAGGAAATTTTTCAGGACGTCCATCAAACTTCGGAATTTTAACTTCAGGTAACGTTAATTGCTTCCGCGGAACGTTGGAGGTTTGGTCACGATCCGTATTTGTTGGTTGAGAATGTTTACTAGCTGCTTCCAAGATATCGTAATACAACCGATCTAAAGCCGATTCAATTTCAGTAGTATTAGTCTTAAATTGATCATAATTGTTCGACAAATCATCGATCTCATCTAGTGTTTGGGTAAATTCGGCACGAACGGCGTCGATTTGCGCTACTCTAACTTTGAAATTGGTTAGCGACTGGGGAAGATTTGGTATTAAATCATGACAATCCTGGATTTTTCTCCATAAGCGTTCTTTTCGTGACGTTAAACGTTTGAAAGTATTTATTTCTGCAGGTGTTGGTTCGGCCATAATGTTTTTTTTTTGTTGCGTTATGAATGAAAACGAGAAAACTGGTATCAGAGTTGAACTGAGCACCCTCGTTGGATGTGACGTTATCGTGACGTATAGACCGGTTAAATCAAAATCCGTGGAAGATGCCAATATGGCGGAGGCGTATTTAGTTATGAAAAACAAGATATCGATACCAAACAACGTTAAAAATGTATAAGTATTACATTTTTAATGTATTAGTTTGGGTATAAGACTGACCTTGTATCTGGGAGTTTGGCTTCCGATATCCTGGATCCTGGCATTCGGTGTACTTAGCACTCCGAAACACGTTAAAGAACTTTACGTTACGTTATTAGATTTTTACCCGCAACCGATATGCGTTTTTCGTAATCGTACGTTCATCCTACGTTCGTACGTTTTATGTTATCAAGGTCTTAAAAATCGTCTCCCGTCACGATCACCCCCTCATCCCTCCTCCATACAGGTTTTAGGATCAGAGTGGGGAAGGAATAGCGCATCGAAAAGTAATCAGAATTCTGAACACAGGTGTTGCACAATTCATAATGGATCGCATTTAAATGCTCAGTATTTTTATACCTTATTGCTCAGTAAAAAATACTAAACGCTCAGTATTTCATTTTAAACATGTTAAGTATAAAAACAAAAAATGCTCAGTAAAATATTTGAAATGTTAAACATATAAAGCATAGTATGAAATTCAATAACTCCCAGTAAAGAATTACGATTGCTTAATGAGTATCAAGTAGATCAGTAAATGTAAGGCGCTGCTTTAACTGGTTGGCAACACTGACATCGCAGATCACCGTTTACAGTGCTCGCCGTGTATTCATCTAACCTCAAAATTGTACATCAAAATTTTAGATTAAAAATGAATGAAATATTTCATTACGAGAGCGATGAAAGAGAAAGTGAACACGAAGAAACTGTTTTTTTTTTGTTCAGGCAAAAATTATCGATGACTTTGGGAATTTTTAAAATTTTTTTGTCAACGACTACAATTAATTTGATTTTTTTAATATAAAATAGATACTTTAACCTATTTCTATTCAAAAAATCTTCTCAAAATTTTCATAAATAAACTCAATGAGATTTTTCAAATTTGTTCAAATTTTGTTGAATTTGGGAAAAAATCATCGATGACTTTGGGAATTTTTTAATTTTTTTTGGGAACAGTTACAGTAAATTTGGTTATGCATTGCATAAAATAGATACTTTAGTGTATTTCTATATAAAAAATCTTTTCAAAATTTTCATAAATAAGTTCAGTACGATTTTCCAAATTTGTTCAAGTTATATTAAATTTGAGCGAAAATCATCGATGACTTTGGGATTTTTTTTATTTTTTCTGAGAATAGTTACAATGAATTTGATTTATTTAGCATAAAATAGACGCTTTAATGTATTTCTATTTAAGAAATCTTTTCAAAATTTGCATAAATAAACTCAGCACGATTTTTAAAATTTGTTCAAGTTATGTTTAGTTTGGGCAAAAAACGTCGATGACTTTGGTTTTTTTTTTTTTTTAGGAACAGCTATAATTAATTTGATTTGTTTTATATAAAATAGATGCTTTAATGTATTCCTATTCCAGAGATCTTTTCAAAATTTTCATAAATAAGCTCTGAGCAGTTTTTCAAAATTCTTCAATTTATACTAAATTCGGGCGAAAATTATCGACGACTGGGATTTTTTTTATTTTTTGGGAAACAGCTGCAGCAAATTTGATTTGTTTAACATAAAATAGATACTTTAATGTATTCCTATTCCAGAGATCTTTTCAAAATTTTCATAAATAAGCTCAGTGCGATTTTTTAAATATTTTCAGGTTATAGTGAATTTGACCAAAAATTATTGATGACTTTGGGAATTTTTTTAATTTTTTCGGAAAAAGCTAGAGTAAATTTGATTTGTTTAACATAAAATAGATATGTTAATGTATTTCTATTTAAAAAAGCTTTTCAAAATTTTCTTAAATAAGCTCAGTACGATTTTTCAAATTTGTTCAAATTTTTTTGGGTTCGGGCAAAAATCATCGATGACTTTGGGAATTTTTAAAATTTTTTTAGAAACAGCTACGATAAATTTGATTTGTTTAGCATAAAATGGATGGATTAATGTATTTCTATTTAATTTTTTTTTTTTTTGAATTTCCGGAAATAGCCTCAGTACGATTTTTAAAATTTGTTCAAGTTATGTTGAGTATGAGCATATTATTTTTTTAAAAGTAGATTTGATTTTTTACTGATTATTTGGTATAATTACTGAACAATTAAGATTTGTACTGAACATTTAGGATTTTTACTGAGCATTTAGTATATTGACTCTGCATTTAACATTTTTAATGGTCATTTTATTTCCGTACTGAATATTTATATTAATACTGAACAATTAAATAATATACCGTGTATGCCTACTTTACATTCAAGTGTAATACTGGGTATTTAATTTATACCCATTCATAATTAATTTGGATCATCCTTCTCCTGGCGAGCTATTTGGTTAGTTTTTCGCTGACGACATGAACTTTGTCGACAAATTTGACAAAAATAAACATACTTACGAGCTAAGTCGAAAAAGCCACAAATTGTAGTAAAGGATTTTTTTACCTAATTGATAGATGTGTTGGGGATGCTTTCATCCTATACAAAAATCTGAATTTGCATAAAATGTCTATGAAAAAGTTCAGGTTATTACTCTTAGATAGTCTGATAAGTGTACCTAAAAAAAATCATTAGGACTTCCTATATAAATAAAAAAACACAAACCAGAAGTACCAAAAACAATAAGACTTCAAAATTCAGAGCATAAACCTATTCGAGCCACCAGAAGACGCACTTTGCAGCACAAAGAATTGATGTTCGATCTAACTGGCAGTGCTCAGTGTGTAAAGTGGCATTTAGTTTAATCAAAAATAAAAATTACTTTGAACAATACCATTCTGGCTAAAGTGTTTATTGTGGGCGGTGGTACATTGTATGAACCGCATCTTAATTTCTTGCAAGTACACAAATTTTTCAAAAAATTGTTTATACTACTTTTAATAATCATCAAATTATATACATTAACAAAAGTTGACCAAATAAAAACGCTTTTGAAATGTTGTGCCCACTTTGGGTTTTTTATTTGAAAAAGTCCGCCCCTCAAAGAGTTAAATAGAAACTAGACATTTTAATTTACCTTTTCCTAAAGTTTTATTCAAAAGCTACAATTGGGAAAAGTTATGGCTAAAAATCTTTTTGATAGATTTGAAGACAACTTGAGTTTAAGTTATCAACTTTTATAAAAGATTTTCCCGTGGAAGGGGTTACTCCCACCTTATCAAAACGAGTTTTCAACCCCGTTGTGTATAAAAGCCGAAAAATCTTCCTCATCACTCTCTTAGTTTTCCGAACGCCGTTACTCTGTCTGTAAGTAAGCTCAATTTGTAAGTAGAGACTTTATCATTTTTACAATTTTAGTTTTCATTATTTTACATTATGTAAGATTTTCTATGTTGCTTAGAGAGAATTTCCGGCAACAAATTCTTTCCTTCGTTGTTTAAGGAGAATTTCCGGTAACAGTACGATCTTACAATCTTATTCTCACCAACAAAACCAGTTTTACACTCAAACTCCAATATAAACCAACCCGTTTCGACAAAAACACCGTAGTTATTTTAAATCTTCCAGCCTGACCACGTTTCCAAGAGAGTATTTTAAATCTTCCAGTTAAACAACGTTCCCGAAAGAATATTTTAAACCCCCAAAAGAAAATATGTCCGATTCAGAGTATGAAATATCAACTAGTACATCAACAATTCCTACCGATTCAGATTGTGAAACAGAACTCGAAGAATCAAACCGTTTTATACAACATGATAAAAGAAATAGACAATCCGTTATCAAACGCAAAAGTAATCAAAAATTCTTCAACGTTAGACTTAAAAAAACACGAAATTCTCCAAAGCATGATAACATCCATATGGTATCTCTCAAAACACAAAATCATAAGAGAAATGGAGTCATTCAAAATGAAAAACCAAATATTATCGATGAAAAATCCGTTAATACAAAACCGAAACATTTTACCGAAAATCAATCCGTATCTACCGCTCAAATTAAACTAAATCCTGGTACTACACCCAATATTCAAGATACATCGTATCTTGAAATACTCAAAAACTTACCGCCTTTACCACCGTTAATGAAATTATCTACAAATACACATAACCGTATTAATTCCACATTTACACCCCGATATGTAGCAATTAAAAGTGATACCTGTTGGAGATGTGGAAAGCAAGGACACAACCGAGGGGATTGTTACGGAGAAGGAATTGTATTTTGTTCCCGATGTGGAAAAATAGGCGTACTATCTCGAAACTGCCAATGCTTACCATGTCCAACTTGTAAAAGACCTTTTGGAACAGTGAAGATATAATTTTAGTTTAGTACTATGAAGAAAACTTTTATTTTTTTTTTTAAATAAGAATTATTTGTTATTTTTTATGTAAACACACAGAGTGAGTTAATATTCATTTATATTATAATAAAGGGTGAGTCTGGATAAGCGTCTGGGCATTGTTGATTGCACTAGATTACAACTTTACTTACATTTTGTAATTCCAAATTGGACTTCCTTGAGAATAAGCAGGACGTATATCCAGACTCAACCTGTATACACTCATATACATCACCCTATATACATCAGGTAAAATTCTAAATTAGATTAATAAAACACACATCTGATTGAGTAAAAATATATTGACTCACCCTGTATATCATATTTAGTATCCAAAATACATCAAGAATACGTATTAAATTTTTTATCGAAGTAAAAGAATGTAACAATCTGGGACTATTTTTGGGAGTGCGTCGCGAACCACGATAAACAAAGCGCGAGAGCGGTAGAAAGGTGGGGAAAAGGGGAGAAGACCTCGGGGAGTCGATGGTGAAGAACGGAGAAGAAAGGACGGGAATTAATTAGAGAGAGTGTGAGTTGTGTGAAAAGTAAGTGATTGAGAGCGGGTTTGTGCGAAGTAAAAAGAGAAAGGGGAAAGATTGGGACATCGGGGATAACAATAAAAGAGAATTAAAAAGGCGTCGTTGAGAGACAACAATTGTAAGTAGAATTAAGATCATTGTTTAGATAGAGATAAGGTAATTCCGTAAAGTTCGAAATTGTTTAGTTTAAATTGTTAGGGTTCGTTTTTGTGTTTGGTTTTTATATTATTTTTTTAATTAAATTAGATTAGTCCTAAAAAATTTGATTTTTTTTTACTTTCTTCCGGGTTAACACGCTATCAGATTTGCGCGGGTGGACCCGAGGGTGGTGAAAACTACCCGGAATATGGCCGCGTAGATCTTTTGTCCACTCAGGGGCTCGGGGGGTGGTAACATATTTGGTGGCAGCGGTGGGATCAAACAAATTGAGATATATTCAGGCGGGATAATAAAAAATTGGGATGTAATAAATAGAGGAATTAATTAGATTAATAGGGTATATAAAATTTAAAATAAAGGGAAAATAAAATTTAGTGAACGGAAGAAAGATCTCTATTTAAGTAGTTGTATGAACATTCAAATTTTGGGTCTTATATCCTGAAAAATTAATTAAATTCCTATTAAATTTTGAAACGTAAAAATTTTAAGTGGTCGAATTAACGTTTAAAGACGACGGCTATAACGGCGAAGACGATAAAGAAACGCTGACGGAGTAAATACCGTGGGACTTGTGTTTATTCTCGGAGTTACGTCGCGTCGACTACAAACTAACTGTATTATTGTAATATAAACAAAACTCATTTTAATCGTCATGAGCACCACAGAGCCGGATCAACCCGTAATTAAAGTCGAAATTCCAAAACCATCATTGGGAACTCTTTTAAATTCAATTGAATATTTTTCGGGAAAGGAAAATGTAAAAAATTTCTTTGAAAAAACCGAACAAAGGGGAAAATTAGATGGAGTGGATGAAGGGGATCTAATTAAAATTATTCGTTGTAAACTAGTGGGAGAAGCCTTTAATTTTTATAAAAGTGAACCAACTTTGGCAACAGATGAGATATTATATAAGGATTTTAAACAAAAATTTCTAAATAAATTCAAACAACTCAGAATACCAGGAGCGGCTCAAGTGAAGCTTTCGCGATGTACTCAGAACAGAAATGAAACTGTTTCGCAATACTTAACGAAACTTAAACTGATAGGACAAGAAGTTCTTCAGGAAGATTTAGAAGGTGCTACGATGGACGAAATACCGGGAATACCTAAGAAAAATAATGATATATTATTAACACAATTTAAAGTGGGACTTCGGAGAGATATTTCTAAAACAATTGGAGTTTTACTGATGAGGGAGCCGAATTTAGATCTAGATAAAGCGGCAGAGATCGCAAGCCTAGAAGAATTAAATCAGATGATGCTTTATGCGACGACAAATGAAATAAATACGTGTCAAACAACTAACCAAAGCGCAAGTACAAATTGGACGAATCGCGATCGGAGAAGTAATAAATTTAAAAATAATACAGATAATAAAACGTCATATTTTCGAAAACCAAATCAGAGAGATAACCCACTACGAGAAGTAAATTCTACTCAAGGGAATGCAAATGTTTGTTATAAATGTTTTGAACCGGGTCATTTCGCCGCATCATGTTCCAATACAGTAGTATGCAGAGTTTGTAATAAAAAGGGACATATGGAAGCAAAATGTTGGCATAAAAACAAGGCTAGGACTTCGGGATTCACAATCCAAAATACTTTTCAACAAAGGTCATCTAATCGCATGAAATTTGACCAAGGGAATCGGAGAAATGATGGGTTACGACAGCATAATCGAGGAAATTTAAACGGGGCAATGACCTCGAACGAACCCCGATTCGAGGAAAGGAAATAAAAGGGGTCCGAAATTCAAATAAACAAAATCCAAACACTACCGATACTACAAACAAATCAATTATTAAACCTATACTGATACCTAACACCACTAAAGCGGAGAAAATAAATGTGATTAATGAGGCTATATCATCTATTATCTTTATGTTTATTAATAATACGAAATGTTCATTTTTAGTAGATTCAGGATCAGCAGTTACATTAATTAAATTAAAAAGTTTGCAAGCAACAGGAGTAAGTCATAAAATAAACACAGAACGAGAAATCACCTTAAGGGGAATAACGGGAGCGGAAATGAATACTTTTGGGATAACGGAAATAAATCTTAATTTTGCAAATCAAAATTTTCCAATAGGATGCATTGTGTGCGAGGATGTATCAACGGAAGCCGATGGGCTAATTGGCAGAGATTTTCTTACTAAATACCGAGCGATAGTAGATTTTGGAAATGAGAATGTTTTATTAGGAGAGGTAGTGGTACCAATGAAGACGGAAATAAATCGAGTGTGCGTTGTCGAAGATGAATCTGTAAGGGCATCAAATAATAAGGGAGTAATAGTAAAAAGGGAAAATACATTAAAATATTCTGAAGAGAAGTTAATACCGGGAAGAGAGAGGGGTGGAGTGAAGTCAACTCAGATTAAAAAGCATTGTGAAAGAATGAGACAAAGGAAGAGATCATCATCATCTGGACCAGAGGTGATTGATGGTACAGGCGGAACAGCTGGTCCCTGTTCGGTTCTGTTGGAGGAGGTTTTAGAAATACCAGCACGATGTGAAGTGGTCTGTGAGGCTTTACAACATCAGTTGCAGAGAGATGAAGAAGCTATCATCGAACCTATTGATACTAGGATCTATGGGGTAATGGTAGCTAGGGTATTAACAAGGGTAAATGAAAACCTAAGGGTTCCGGTACGCCTGATCAACGTAACCGAGAAACCTCTAGTGTTAAATAAGGGATCTTGTATTGGGGTTATAATGCGCATTAAACAAAAAGAATGTAAAGTTGAAAAGGGAAATATACATGAGAAATGGGGAGATGCATCTCAAGGGATTACAAATGGTACTTCTTGTAATGAAAAGAAATGTACTAACACTTACGGGAATAAAAATGAGTTTAATGATAAATATGTTAAAAATGGGAATGGGAACTATCAAGAATATCTACAGAATGTAGCAAATGAGATTGTGGAAAACTGGGATATTGTTGAAGACAAAGGGAATTTATTTGATGCACCGGAGGATTATAGTTTGGCACACTGTGTTAGTAAAGATTTAAAAATGGGAGCCGGAATAGCAAGGGAATTTAAAGAGCGGTTCGAAGGAGTAGATGACTTAAAATTGCAAAATCCACAAGTAAGGGGGTTAGTTAGTTTACAACAAGGGCAGAGGTATATTATCTACTTGATTAGTAAAGAAAGATATTTTATGAAGCCAACATATAAAGATTTATATTACACTCTATGCAACTTAAGAGAATTTTGTAGTAAAAACGGGATTTCAAAATTAGCATTACCGAAAATTGCATGCGGATTAGATAATTTAGATTGGGATAAGGTATTACACATGATTAAATGGATATTTAAGGGAGCGTTCGTGTGGATTAGAATTTATTGTGGAGAAAAGTTAACACCACACAAATGGGGGTCAGTAAACTTAATTCACCAAAGAGCAGAGTCGTTGATAGAGAAATTCGATCTAAGTCACCTTAATGAAAATGATAGAGATGGGCTTATGAAGGTAATTTCTGAATATGAAGATATTTTCTTATATGGAGATAACAAATTGGGGACAGCAAAAGGGGTGAAACATCGTATTATTACCGAAGATGTACATCCCATCGCGAAACAACCATATCGTGTTCCCCACAGTCAACGGGAAGTTTTGCGAGATGAAATTAATAAAATGTTACAAGACGGAGTAATCGAGGAATCGACCTCACCCTGGTCAGCACCTGTGGTGATGGTTCCTAAGAAATCAGAAAACGGAGAAGAACAAGTTAGAGTTTGTATCGACTATAGAGGTCTAAACGGTATTACCAAAAAGGATTTCTATCCGTTACCGAACTTACATGAAACTATAGATCAATTGGGAAAAGCAGTTTTATTTTCGACTCTTGATTTAGCTTCCGGCTACTGGCAGGTAGAAATCGAGGAAAAAGATAGAGAGAAAACTGGGTTCAGCGCGCCAGAGGGTCACTACCAATGTAAAAAAATGCCTTTTGGACTTGTGAATGCACCAAGTACTTTTCAGAGGCTGATGAATACCATCTTATCGGGCTTAACAGGTTCTAAGTGCATGGTTTATTTAGATGATGTTATCGTTTTCAGCAGAAACGACGTAGGAGAGCATTTGCTCAGACTAAAAGATGTGTTTAATAGAATTCGAGCAACTGATTTAAGATTGAAACCTAGTAAGTGTAAATTCATGGTTAGGGAAACAAAATATTTAGGGCATATTATTGGACAACAAGGAATCAAACCAGATCCGGATAAGATTAAATCAGTTGTAGATTACCCGATACCGAAAACAGTTAGGGATGTGAGAGCATTTTTGGGCTTGGCAGGATTTTACAGGAAATTTATTCAAAATTACTCAGGTGTAGCGAAACCTTTAAGTCAATTGACGAAAAAGGAACAGAAATTTATTTGGGAGAAAGAACAGGATGAAGCATTTAATAAATTAAAGAAGGCCTTGTGTACTAAACCCGTACTACAATACCCAGATTTCAGTCAAACATTTTACTTAACAACAGACGCATCGGGAATTGCAATTGGCGCTATTCTTAGCCAGAAAATAGGAAATGATGAAAAACCAGTGGCGTATGCAAGTCGACAATTGGGGAAAGCCGAGGTAAATTATTCAACAACAGAGAGGGAGTGTTTAGCCGTAGTGTGGGGTATAAAGCATTTTAGGGTTTATTTATATGGTAGGCATTTTAAAATCATCACCGACCACAGACCTCTAAAATGGCTGTTATCCATCAAAGATCCGAGCTCACGATTAGCAAGGTGGGCGTTAATCTTAGCCGAATATGACTTCGACATTATACATAGAGCAGGAAGACTTAATGGAAATGCAGATGCATTATCTCGAGTTCAAATTAAAGCTGATGTCAACTACCTACATACATTAGACATTGAATCAATTGCGAAAAAACAGGATGAAGATTTACAACTACAGCCACTTATCCAAAAAGTAAAAAACGATCCGACATACGCTGAATTCTTTTTAGATGAGGATAATATACTCTATAAAACGCGGGGTCAAAACGAACGATACCATAGACTAGTAGTCCCTAAAGCTTTAAAAAAGGAAATTATATATCAGTGTCATGACTTGCCTTATTCAGGACATTTTGGATTTGATAAAACAAAAGCTGAAGTTAAGAGAAAGTATTACTGGAAAAATATGAAGGAGGATATCAAGACGTATTGTGATAACTGTTTGGAGTGTAATCGACGGAAAACTTGACCACATTTAAAACCTGTACCATTACAATTATTCGCTCCAGCACAAGAACCATTCGAAAGAGTAGCAATGGACATTGTTGGTCCCTTGCCAGTTACATACAACGGAAATAAATATATATTAACCTTTCAAGATTTCTTTACAAGGTACGTAGAAGCCATTCCTCTAAATGATCAGAAAGCAGAAACAGTTGCAAAAGCTTTTGTTACAAGTATTATAACACGTCACGGGACGCCTCAAACCTTACTCACCGATCAAGGTACAAATTTTATGTCGAAACTATTAGAGGAAGTGTGTAAACTATTAAAGATAAAGAAACTTCGAACTACTCCTTACCATCCCCAATCAAACGGAATGATAGAGAGGATGCACCGTGTTTTAAAAGATATGTTATCTCATGTAGTAGACGAGAAACAAAAAGACTGGGATGAGTGGTTGCCCTACGTAATGATGGCTTATCGAAACACCATTCATTCCGCTACGGGAGAAACCCCATACTTTTTACTTCATGGCAGGGATATGAGCTTACCGACTGAAGTTTATGCGAAACCAAATCGACTTCGTTATGATTATAGTGAAAACTACGTGTCAGAATTAATAGAAAGATTACAGCAGTCATACAAGCTTGTCAAGCAGAATGAATTAGCTACAAAAGAGGGACGAATTGACCGATTTAACAAACGAGCGAAAGACACTTCTTTAAATTTAGGCGATAAAGTATTATTACATAATCCTACAATTAAACCGGGTACCAATATGAAGTTAAATAAGCCTTGGGTAGGACCTTATAGGGTAATAGAAAGAATGGGTCCTGTAAATTTCAAAATTAAAGAATTAAACGGTTCAAAAACTATGATTGTACATGCGAATCGCATCAGACCATATCGTGGAGATGAAGAAGAGGTAAAGGAAAAACGAAAAATTCAAAAGGAGATGATGGAAGGAGCGACCCCTTTAAAGGGAGATGACCTAGAGATGTATCAATGGGGAGTTATACGAAGAAAGATACCAGAAAATGAGATCGGAGGTCAGGACGGAGCAGTAGAAGATTTAGAAGAAGACGAAATTAATCTACCCGATGAAGAAATTAATCTACCCGACGAAGAAATTAATTCACCCGACGAAGAAATCATCACGGATAATGACCAAAATCAAAATCGGGATGAACCAAATCAGTTAGTTCATCACCACACGCGAAGCAAAGGACGAGTTCCTGATTATCCTTGAGTTTTAAGGAAACGAATATAATTATTAGTTATCATTTATAGATTAGCTTTTATGTATAAATAGGGGTCATAGATTTTAACCGTAGTTGTAGCATGTACTAAACTTTTTATGTTTTAGGGTTACAATGTTCCTTAAGTTCATATTAGCTGGAATGATGATAGTACTTACTAATGGGCTCATCGTATATGATTGTGGAGGGCTATCCACCAATATAACTGCCATATCAGTGAAGGACGTTGCACCGTGCCCGGTGCCAGGAGCAAATTACACGCAAAATGAAATTAATATCAAAGTAATTCAAAAGAAGGATTATGCCAAGGCCAAGGTTCGTACTTGTTTGGTGGAGGTTACGCGGATGATACATCATTGTGGGATGCACAGTCACAGCAGCATTGTTCGACAAGGGGTATTAAAATACGTAAAACAGCTTGGAAGGGAGGGATGTCGTCAATTACACGTTACCGGAATGTTTATTGGATTCGAGGGACATGTGATGTCAAATATTAAGATCAACGCTTCTACTTCTGCCTCAATAACACTAGCGGGAAAATTATCAATGAACGGAGCTTGTCGAGGGACAACATACATAGAAAATGGAAATACCTGGACCGACGTTGTGGTTACCGCCGGAGTAGTAATACTGCTGAAAGAATATTACGCGGATGTGATATTGGATACTAATGAAATTTCGTTAATGGGAGGCGTAACGTGTCCATTTTTGGATGGATACTGTATGGATGTGGAAATGGGCGAAACTACTTGGGAGGAAGGAAATTTCAAGGATTGTCACAATCAAAAGCTTATGGTACTTTATGAGGGTCTAGCAACGGAAGTGGTGGTAAGCAATTTAGATAACGAAGAAAACTATTTAGTTGTGGATCAAGGTGAGTATATTTTTGCATTAAATTTACTAAGGAAAACAATAATATGTAACCAGGAAGTGTGGATCACTGAACACCCTAAATTGTTAGTCACTAAAACACTAAATTCCTTTGGAAAATTAACAGATGGTATCAATAACGTTAATAATATTAATCTTTTCACTTATATTAATTCCAAATTTATGTATGTGGAAATTTCGAGTAAGCTTATGATGAGAAACTTTCATGTTGAGACGATTTATCGTCGATGTTTGTTAAAAAGGGAAATATTGAGAAATAGATTGTTATTGGCACCATTTAGTCCAGACGCTATTGCTTCAATTCTAAAAACATCTCGGGGTTATTTGGGAAAAGTACTAGGGGAAGTTTTGTATATTATTAAATGTGAACCAAAAGTAGCCGAAATTCGTAGAACTGACAAATGTTACAATGAGTTGCCAATACGGGTAGGAAATGAGTCCATGTTTATGGCTCCAATAACTCACGTTATACAAGAACATGCGGAAGAGATTCCATGTTCCCCAGTGGCACCTCCATTGTATCATTTAAATAATCATTGGGTTGGTTTTAGTCCATACCCAGCCCAAGTGCAAGCACCGGCTATTTTGGAAGCTTATGATGAACATCACATAAAATTTACCCCAATTAGAAGTCTTAGTAGTGGGGGTCTTTATACCCAAAAAGAAATAGAAAAAGTACAGCATAATTTCGTTTTTGGTAAAGAAAGGGAAGCAATTACCTCATTTATCGCGAATAAAGTTACCGGTAGAATTGAAGATTCCGAGCAGTATGATGCTACAAAATTATTTAATCGAAAAGAAATAGAATCGTTGGCTAAATCAGCCCTAAGTCATGTTTGGGGATGGTTTACGAACCTTGGACTTTTTATGTCAGGATTTATGGGAATTTATATGATGTTCATTATTTTAAAATACATATTTTCTGTTATACTAAATGGTTATGTTTTGTATCAAGCTATGGGATGTGGGATGTCGATAATTGCGAGCCTATGGACAGCATTAACCACCTTATTTGTTCATCGAGCCTATCAGCGAGCAAACACCGAGACACCGAAAGAATCAAATGAAAATCCGGAAAATTTTGTGGAACCCGGACCTTCTAAAACACCCGTAACAAATCGGTTGTATCCCGATATTAGAATTAAGCTTAACAACCCAGCTGAGTGAGCTATAGGGTATTGTAACCTTTGTAATAGATAAGCTAGGCTAAGTGTAATTAAAATTGTTATAAAATTCGCACCGTCACTTTTCAACCAGGGAATTTTATTAGATAAGCTTTACATCATCATCTCTCTAAAAAAAAAAAAAAACTCCAGTGAAGTCGAGAAACAGAAACGTTGAGAAAAAAAAAACAGTTAAATCCATAAGATCCATGGTGAAATTATTAATTAAATGAAACTACTTAGAAAAAGAAAGAAGAGAATGCGGTTCCTGATTAACATCAAATCAGTAAAATCGCCAAATTCGTCATTATGGTACTATATAACAGAGTTACCGCCGTTAATAGGAAATATGAAGAGTGCATAATCCACACCAGGAAAATAAATTTGGGTGGACTTAGAAAGAACAACCTAAACAATTAGTCAAGCTAGTAGATGGAAGATAAAACAATGAAAAGAATTAACAGAAGCAAAGCTGTTCCATAGATTCACAGAGAAAAAGAAGATAACAGAGGAGGAAAGCGTCAGGAAAAAAAAATAATAATTGTAGGGAAATGATGATGGATGTGGGAGTAAAAGATAGTTCATATAAGAATGATGTGTTTATATTTTGGTTGACAGGTGAAGGGCTATTGAGAATATTATTATAGTAAGTTTTATGTAACTAAGAACAAAAAAAAAGTTGTTGTCTCGTCGAACGTATTTTGAGTTATGGTTGTAAACTGATTTATGGAGATGTTCGTTTAACGATGTAACAAACATCTAAAAAACGGGGGAGTAATGTAACAATCTGGGACTATTTTTGGGAGTGCGTCGCGAACCACGATAAACAAAGCGCGAGAGCGGTAGAAAGGTGGGGAAAAGGGGAGAAGACCTCGGGGAGTCGATGGTGAAGAACGGAGAAGAAAGGACGGGAATTAATTAGAGAGAGTGTGAGTTGTGTGAAAAGTAAGTGATTGAGAGCGGGTTTGTGCGAAGTAAAAAGAGAAAGGGGAAAGATTGGGACATCGGGGATAACAATAAAAGAGAATTAAAAAGGCGTCGTTGAGAGACAACAATTGTAAGTAGAATTAAGATCATTGTTTAGATAGAGATAAGGTAATTCCGTAAAGTTCGAAATTGTTTAGTTTAAATTGTTAGGGTTCGTTTTTGTGTTTGGTTTTTATATTATTTTTTTAATTAAATTAGATTAGTCCTAAAAAATTTGATTTTTTTTACTTTCTTCCGGGTTAACACGCTATCAGATTTGCGCGGGTGGACCCGAGGGTGGTGAAAACTACCCGGAATATGGCCGCGTAGATCTTTTGTCCACTCAGGGGCTCGGGGGGTGGTAACAAGAAGTTTGTCACAAACTTATAAGAAAATCCGTTTATGAATAAGAATTTATTTCTTCTTCCAAGTAAAATTTTGAGTTAATTTGTTTTCCTTTTATTCTCCAAAATCCGTTTTATTTAATATTAACAACATCAAGATAAAATAATTTTTTACCGAAGAATGAGGAGTATTTAATAAAGTTACTATTCCGTTTTTAATTTTGTTGTTTTGTATATCAACCTAAATATGAATAAAGTTATTTTTGTTAACCTAATTATGTGAGTTTTAATCAATTTTTGACTTCTAGGTAATTAAATTCTTAATTGTTTAAAATCCAAACGTTATGTGAAAGCAATTATCCAACAATACGCACCTTAATAATCCTTTTAAATTCACTACAGGACTTCTTTCTTCTAAACTTTATAAAGAACTAATTTTTTGATATCACAGTATTATGAAAAAATTACCACATCAAAATTTATTTTACACTAATAGTAAGACCATTTAAAAATAATACATTTATAACTGTCATATCACAGGTTAGCCAACCAATTTTTTTTTTTTTTTAATTTTATTTCTTTACATTTTTTTCAAATTTCCACTTTTAAACATTTTTTAAGTAAACATATTTGATGATGTTATCTTGTAATAAATCATATTTTATAAAAATATCATTTTAAAACACTTTAATTAAAAAAATTAAGTTTTGCCTTAAAATTTAAATTGACATTGACATAAACTGTCAAATAATTAATTATTTTCCTACTTTTTGTGTTTTTCCGAAGAAACTTCTTTTTCCACCTCAAACGACGATATAAAACAATAAGATAATAATAAGAAATAAGTAATCACAAAAAAATCAGTTTGAGAACGTAACCTAATTTTTATTTCTATAAATAAAGTCTATATGATTTTTCTAAATGTATTAAAATTTCGAAATCTTAGGTTATATTATTAAAATTCTCATCTTTAAGAATTTTTTGTCATTTTTTGGTACTAACTAGAGAAAATCCGTCTTTTTTAGATTAAAATAGAATGTTTTAGATTTCATTTAATACAAGAATCATGTTTCCATTCTTATAAATAAAGTCTGTACGATTTTTTTAAATGTATGCACTAAAATCTCGAAAAGTTAGGTTATAAAATGTCAAAAAATTTTTACTAACTTTGGGAATTTTTTCAATTTTTTTGATAAGACCTAGAAAAAATCCGTCTTTTTTAATTAAATTTAGAATGTTTTAGCTTTTAATTTCTAAAAGATCTTTTCTTAGGTATTAAAAGTAAATTTATGGGGATTTTTAAAAATTGACTTGATTTTCTAAAAAAATTAGGTTATAAAATGTTAAAAATTTTTTTCCAACTTTGGGAATTTTTTTAATTTTTTTGGTAACACTTAGAAAAAAACCGTCTTTTTTAATTAAATTTAGAATGTTTGAACTTTCATTTTCTAAAAAATCATTTCTTAGATATTAAAAATAAATTTATGGGGATTTTTTAAAAATTGACTTGATTTTCTAGAAAAATTGGGTTATAAAATGTTAAAAGTTTTTTTCCAACTGGGAATTTTTTTAATTTTTTTGGTAAGACTTAGAAAAAATCCGTCTTTTTTAATTAAATTTAGAATGTTTTAACTTTCATTTTCTAAAAAATCATTTCTTAGATATTAAAAATAAATTTATGGGGATTTTTTTAAATTGATTTGATTTTCTAAAAAAATAGGTTATAGAGTGTCAAAAAATTTTTACTAACTTTGGGAATTTTTTTAATTTTTTTGATAAGACCTAGAAAAAATCCGTCTTTTTTAATTAAATTTAGAATGTTTTAGCTTTTAATTTCTAAAAGATCTTTTCTTAGGTATTAAAAGTAAATTTATGGGGATTTTTAAAAATTGACTTGATTTTCTAAAAAAATTAGGTTATAAAATGTTAAAATTTTTTTTCCAACTTTGGGAATTTTTTTAATTTTTTTGGTAACACTTAGAAAAAAACCGTCTTTTTTAATTAAATTTAGAATGTTTGAACTTTCATTTTCTAAAAAATCATTTCTTAGATATTAAAAATAAATTTATGGGGATTTTTTAAAAATTGACTTGATTTTCTAGAAAAATTGGGTTATAAAATGTTAAAAGTTTTTTTCCAACTGGGAATTTTTTTAATTTTTTTGGTAAGACTTAGAAAAAATCCGTCTTTTTTAATTAAATTTAGAATGTTTTAACTTTCATTTTCTAAAAAATCATTTCTTAGATATTAAAAATAAATTTATGGGGATTTTTTTAAATTGATTTGATTTTCTAAAAAAATAGGTTATAGAGTGTCAAAAAATTTTTACTAACTTTGGGAATTTTTTTAATTTTTTTGGTAACAATTAGAATAAATCTAATTTTTCTAATTGAAAATAGAGTTTTATGTTCAATTTAAGGTAAAAATTATTTCTTAATTCCTATAAACGATTTTTTAAAGTTGATCGAATTTCTTAAAAAGTTAGGTTAGTTAAGTGTCAAAAATTTTTGTCGACTTAAAAAATTTTTTTAATTTTTTTGGTAAGAATTAGAACAAATTTGTCTTTTTTAGATTAAAATAGAATCTTTTATGTTCAATTTGACATAAGAATCATTTCTTAATTCCTATAAATAAAGTCTGGACGATTTTTTAAAGTTGATTGAATTTTTTCCAAAAGTTAGGTTAGTTAATTGTCAATAGTTTTTCTTAGTTAAAGAATATCGAGATTACTTGTTTCTTATCATTCTCCAAAGACCTTTTTAATGTACATTTTTTCATTTTTCGATCATAACTTCTAGTTGAAGGCAAATTTCAAGTATATTTAGGGGCTTCCTCAAGTAAATCTGAAGGCCAAACATGTACTATTGATTGGTAAACGAACAACACCATGAAGAGTAGCGCCCGGATCTTACATCTTGTTACATATGTTCGAAATAAATAAATATTCAGATATTATAATTTAAGAAGTTTATTGAATAATTTTATTAAATTACATCTGGAAAATCGGAGTTGTTTACAAACTTATGCGAAGGTCACGATTGAGACGGGTTTTTAAGTATACAGGTCTTAACATTTTGTATTTTTGATAATCGTGATCACTTTGTTAGTTGCTACGACGAGAAATTCTAGAAAATCCTCTAGGTTTAGCGTAATAAGAAATTATTGTTGAGTTGGTGGTAATACCAGGTGAAATTTAAGATTTGGACGATACTTTTTATTTGTACCAATTTTTCTCTTCACGGTGTTATTCGTTTATCAACCGACAGTACTTTCGAGGTACCCATAAACGATTAAGTTTATCAAAAGGCAAAGATTCCGACGAGCTAAATCGGAAGCAAAATTTTCAATCTCGCGCTATCTATACACGTTTAGTTTTGAATGAAACCTTTGTTCATTTATTGATAAATTCTCGGCTTGCAGGCCTATGTAGGCTTATACGCGTGCAGGATTGTAAGAGGTATGGTTTGCCTTCCGGCAACAAAGCATGCCTTCCTGCCTTCGAAAGGCTTAGAGTTCAGGTTTTCCGGTCGATTTGTCTACTAACAGTGAGGTTTGCAGAAATATCTATCGATCAGAAGGCTTGCCTTCCGGTAACCCTGATCGCCTATGACTACCCTAACAAAATTCCAAACATGTTGGGTCATATTTCGGTCTGAATTTAAGTATTCCTCTAAATTCTTTAATCATTATACTTTAGGTAACCTTTATTTACCCAATTTAACTTTTGATTAGAATACAGTAAATTGGAACCTCATTTACCGAACTAACTGTGAATAATAAGCTGGTATAAGTAATAATTATAGATAATGTGGGTAATAAGCTGAACAAAATCGTTAAGTATTTATGCGCACTTGTATCTACAAAACCTGTACTAGGTAATAAAATTTGCAAGATTTGGCTTACTTATACTTGGGTTCTTAGATTATACAGAGCGATTTCTTAGCTCTACGACAAACTTTTTTAAAGAAAAGCTGATCAAGTCAAACTTTTAATACTTAAAAAGAAAGGGAAATTTTAATGTTGACGTAAATTCGCTAAATTTAATATTACTGAATAACAAAATTTTGTTCATTGGGACGATTACAAGTATGGCTCTTTTCTCTCTGTTGAATCTTCTAACAGAGTACAGAATAGGCTAGGTCAGAATTTCTATTTGATCATCTTACCTCGCATACCTTGACAATATGTGATTAATTGAACATGAGACAAAGAGAAACCTTTCATCTCTTCACCTGGCAATGTTGTATGATAAAAATTTTTAAACATGGTATTCCGCATTACTTATTTTGTAAGATTACATTCGGAATCAACATTCACCATCTGAATTTAAAGCGGCCCCTAGACGGTTTATAATATTGTGGAAATATATTGTACAAGATTATTGTTGGTTGGTTATCCTATACGGTACAATATTATTTCTCGATACAGTTACTCAATATTTAGTTGACGTTTAATACTTCAGTAGTTAACATGTTAATAAGTAATAATGAAGCTATTTGCGTGGCAATTGCGCTAGCTGTTTGCCTAAAAAAGAAGAGAAAGCACAGGTCGATTTAAAAAAGGATGTAAAAACAAAAAGATTGGTTTAAAAAAATACGTAAATACACTCATGAAAATTTATTTTGTTGTAATCTTTGCTTTTTATATTCCACAAAATCGGTAACGACTGATACAGTTCGATACATTCTAAAATAAATATTTTTTCAGCTTCGTTTGCCGCTGTAGCCATATTTGTCACCGTAATTTCAACCTACTCACTCCAAGTTCGAAGTAAAATTAATTTTAGTATTGTGCAATTGAAGGGTGGAGTGCAAAAAGTACCTAAGTAGCATTTTTATAAAATCTGCCTAATTGCGAATTTATCATGCTATCAAACATGATAAACCGAGATATCGCGATTAGGCATATTATATAAAAATGCTACTTATTTAGGTACTTCTTGCACTCCACCCTTCAATTGTACTCACAGATTATGCAATTTATTCCATATTGTAAAATAAAAATCAAATCTGTTTTGATTTACTCAATATATCGACCTATCCAACGAAAACTGTCGTAAGTCAAAAATGGTGATTTTGAAAAATTTGAAAAGAAAACAGAATTAATTGCTATTCTTCTATGGTGAATCCTTTCGGAATCTTCTATATGATATCTATAGCAACCAAGTAGGAAATTTGTACATAGAAAATTTTATTTCTTAAAATGCAATCTATTCAAAACCTTTAAACGCTTATATCTCACTCAGTTCTATCAAAAATGACTTACAATAGTCTTCGTTGCATAGGTCGATATATACTTTCAATGTGATCACCAAACGGTCAATATTATTGTGCAATATTTAATTTTGCACAATAATATTGATCGTCTATGGGCCGCTTAAGGCGTAAATTCTTTATAGTAATACCGTTCCACAGAACAGCTAGATTTAAATTTGATTTCTCTTATCATGTATCTAGATTGTGGAACTCTGTGCTTGGAATCGTAAAAAGCACAAAGTCGATGTCGTTTAAATTATGTGCGTTGTGGGTTTTCCCTCTGATTCAGTTTCTACTGGGTTAAGTCGTTGCTTTTTAATTTTAGGTGTTGATCTTAATTTTTTATTCGTTTTATTTAACTAATGGAGAACTGTGCTTGAGGTTTATTGTAGGTATTGTATTGTTATTATAATAAACTAGTTGAGTTTTATTTTTAGTATTTTTCTAAAAAAAATTTATTGTTTTTGGTTGAATTGATCAACATTTTGGTAACTTTGGTGGAAGCTTTATGAATTTAGTTTTTGGTGGAATTTAAAAAAAAATTGGTAAATTTTTGGTGGAATTTTTACAAATTTTGTAAGTTTTTTGGTGGAATTTTTAAAAAATTCATTATTTTTGGTAGAATTATTAAACATTTTAGTAACTTTGGTGGAATTTTTATGAATTTACTAAGTTTTTGATGGAATTTTCAAGGTTTTAGTTAATTTTTAATGAAATTGTTTCTAATTTGATTGATTTTTGGTGGAATTTTAAAAGAATTTGAACAGTTTGGTGGAATTTTTAAAAAATTTGGTAAGTTTTTGGTAGAATTGTTAAAAATGTTGACAATTTCGACGTAATTTTTAGGATTTTTGTAAGTTTTTGGTGGAATAAAAAACTTCAGTAAGTTTTGGGTGTAGTTGTTAAATATTTTAATAGCTTTGGTGGAATTTTTACGAATTTTATTCATTTCTGGTGGAATTTAAAAAAAAATCAGTGTTTTTGGTAAAATTCTTATGAATTTAGTAAGTTTTTGGTGGAATTAAAAAAAATTGTTAAATTTTTGGTGGAATTTTTACAAATTTTGTAAGTTTTTTGGTGGAATTTTTAAAAAATTCATTATTTTTGGTAGAATTATTAAAAATTTTAGTAACTTTGGTGGAATTTTTATGAATTTTATTAATTTCTGGTGGAATTTAAAAAAAATCTATATTTTTGGTAAAATTCTTACGAATTTAGTAAGTTTTTGGTGGAATTTTTAAAACATTCAGTATATTTTGGGTGGAATTAACAAAAATGTTGATAACATTAGTGGAGTTTTTGTGAATTTTATTCATTTCTGGTGGAATAAAGAAAATTAGTGTTTTTGGTAAAATTCTTATGAATTTAGTAAGTTTTTGGTGGAATTTTTGCAAATTATATTAGTTTTTGGTGGAATTTTAAAAAAATTCAGTATGTTTTCGGTGGAATTATCAAAAATTTTGATAACATTGGTGGAATTTTTACGAATTTTATTCATTTTTGATGGAATTTTTAAAAAATTCAGTGTTTTTTTTATGGAATTTTTACGAAGTTAGTAAGTTTTTAGTGAAATTCTTCCAATTTTATTAATTTTTGGTGGAATTTTTATAAAATTCAGTATGTTCTTGATGGATTTGTTAAAAAAGTTGATAACTTTGGTGGAATTTTTATTAACTATAATCATTTTTGGTGGAATTGTTAAAAATATTGGTAATTTTAGTAGAATTTTTATGAATTTGGTAAGTTTTTGGTGGAATTATTCAACATTTTTGTAGCTTTGGTGGAAAATTGAAAAATTTAATACGTTTTTGGTGGAATTGTCAAAAATGTTAGTAACTTTGGTGGAATTTTTACGAATATAGTAAGTTTTTCGTGGAATTTTTACCTATTCTATTGATTTTGGGTGGAATTTTTAAAAATGTTGACAATTTCGGTGTAATTTTTAGGTTTTCTGTAAGTTTTTGGTGGAATAAAAAAAATTCAGTAAGTTTTGGGTGTAATTGATAAATATGTTAATAGCTTTGGTGGAATTTTTGCGAATTTTATTCATTTTTGATGGAATTTTTAAAAAATTCAGTGTTTTTTATGGAATTTTTACGAATTTAGTAAGTTTTTAGTGAAATTCTTCCAACTTTATTAATTTTTGGTGGAATTTTTATAAAATTCAGTATGTTCTTGGTGGATTTGTTAAAAAAGTTGATAACTTTGGTGGAATTTTTATTAACTTTAATCATTTTTGGTGGAATTTTTAAAAAAATTTGGTAAGTTTTTGGTAGAATTGTTAAAAATGTTGACAATTTCGATGTAATTTTTAGGATTTTTCTAAGTTTTTGGTGGAATAAAAAAAAACAGTAAGTTTTGGGTGTAGTTGGTAAATATTTTAATAGCTTTGGTGGCATTTTTGCGAATTTTATTCATTTCTGGTGGAATTTAAAAAAGTTCAATATTTTTGGTAAAATTCTTACGAATTTAGTAAGTTTTTGGTGGAATTTTTAAAAAATTCATTATTTTTGGTAGAATTATTAAAAATTTTAGTCACTTTCGTGGAATTTTTATGAATTTACTAAGTTTTTGATGGAATTTTCAAGGATTTTTTAAATTTTTAATGAAATTGTTTCTAATTTGATTGATTTTTGGTGGAATTTTAAAAGAATTTGGACATTTTGGTGGAATTTTTAAAAATGTTGACAATTTCGGTGTAATTTTTAGGATATTTGTAAGTTTTTGGTGGAATAAAAAAAAATTCAGTAAGTTTTGGGTGTAGTTGTTAAATATTTTAATAGCTTTGGTGGAATTGTTGCGAATTTTATTCATTTCTGGTGGAATTTTAAAAAATTCAGTGTTTTTGGTAAAATTCTTATGAATTTAGTAAGTTTTTGGTGAAATTTTTAAAAAATTCAGTATGTTTTTGGTGGAATTATCAAAAATTTTGATAGCATTGGTGGAATTTTTGCGAATTTTATTCATTTCTGGTGGAATAAAAAAAATCAGTGTTTTTGGTACAATTCTTATGAATTTAGTAAGTTTTTGGTGGAATTTTTGGAAATTGTATTAATTTTTGGTAGAATTTTAAAAAAATTCAGTATATCTTTGGTAGAATTATCAAAAATTTTGATAACATTGGTGGAATTTTTGCGAATTTTACTCATTTTTGATGGAATTTTTAAAAAATTCAGTGTTTTTTATGGATTTTTTACGAATTTATTAAGTCTTTAGTGAAATTTTTCCAATTTTATTAATTTATGGTGGAATTTTTATAAAATTCAGTATGTTTTTGATGGAATTGTTAAAAAGTTGATAACTTTGGTGGAATTTTTATTAACTTTAATCATTTTTGGTAGAATTGTTTAAAATATTGGTAATTTTAGTAGAATTTTTATGAATTTGGTAAGTTTTTGGTGGAATTATTCAACATTTTTGTAGCTTTGGTGGAAAATTGAAAAATTTAGTACGTTTTTGGTGGAATTGTTAAAAATGTTGGTAACTTTGGTGGAATTTTTACGAATATAGTAAGTTTTTCGTGGAATTTTTACCAATTTTATTGATTTTGGTTGGAATTTTTAAAAAATTCATTATTTTTGGTAGAATTATTAAAAATTTTAGTAACTTTGGTGGAATTTTTATGAATTTACTAAGTTTTTGATGGAATTTTCAAGGTTTTAGTTAATTTTTAATGAAATTGTTTGTAATTTGATTGATTTTTGGTGGAATTTTAAAAGAATTTGGACATTTTGGTAGAATTGTTAAAAATGTTGACAATTTCGGTGTAATGTTTAGGATTTTTGTAAGTTTTTGTTGGAATAAAAAAAATTCAGTAAGTTTTGGGTGTAGTTGTTAAATATTTCAATAGCTTTGGTGGAATTTTTGCGAATTTTATTCATTTCTGGTGGAATTTAAAAAAATTCAATATTTTTGGTAAAATTCTTACGAATTTAGTAAGTTTTTGGTGGAATTTTTAAAAAATTCAGTATGTTTTTGCTGGAATTATCAAAAATTTTGATAACATTGATGAAATTTTTGCGAATTTTATATATTTCTGGTGGAATAAAAAAATCAGTGTTTTTGGTAAAATTCTTATGAATTTAGTAAGTTTTTGGTGGAATTCTTGTAAATTATATTAATTTTTGGTGGAATTTTTAAAAAATTCAGTATGTTTTTGGTGGAATTATCAAAAATTTTGATAACATTGGTGGAATTTTTACGAATTTTATTCATTTTTGATGGAATTTTTTAAAAATTCAGTGTTTTTTTATAGAGTTTTTACGAATTTAGTAAGTTTTTAGTGAAATTTTTCCAATTTTATTAATTTTTGGTGGAATTTTTATAAAATTCAGTATGTTTTTGATGGAATTGTTAAAAAAGTTGATAACTGGTGGAATTTTTATTAACTTTAATCATTTTTGGTGGAATTGTTAAAAATATTGGTAATTTTAGTAGAATTTTTATGAATTTGGTAAGTATTTGGTGGTATTTTTTAAAAATTAGTAAGTTTTTGGTGGAATTATTCAACATTTTTGTAGCTTTGGTGGAAAATTGAAAGAATTTAACACGTTTTTGGTGGAATTGTTAAAAATGTTGGTAACTTGGTGAAATTTTTACGAATATAGTAAGTTTTTCGTGGAATTTTTACCAATTTTATTGATTTGGGTGGAATTTTTAAAAAATTCACTAAGTTTTTAGTAGAATTGTCTCCAAATTTAATAATTTTTGGTGAAATTATATTCAATTTAACTAACTTTTGTGGAATTTTTATTGTTACTTTTTTATTTTTGTGAAATTTTTAAGAATCTAGTCAATTCTTGATGAAATTAATCTTAATTTTAGTATATTTTTTTAAAATTCAGTTTTTGGTGGAGTTGTAAAAAATGTTGAAAGCTTTGGTGGAATTTTTAGAAATTTTATAAGTTTTTGGTGGAATTATTGAAAATTTTAGTAGCTTTGGTGGAATTTTTACAAATTTACTTAAATTTTTGGTGATATTTTCAATAATTTAATTAGTTTTTGGTGAAATTTATTCGAATTTTTGCTCTGCATAAATTAAATATTTGATAATTATTAATAAACCGATCGTTTTGACATTTCATGTGGCATTAGCGTGGTTAGAATAATAAATAACGTTTATGAAAATTGAACCAACTGTTTTATCGGCCCAAATCGAAAATGACGGAAAACGGGGACTTCGTTTTGGGCTTAAATCGGCCGCTTCGGGTCCAAAGGAGCCCCGATTCGCATATAACGTTGGGTTATAAAGCCGTTCAGAAAGTTAGCCGGAAGCAGAGTCGCGGAGCTGGTGGCTTTTTGGACAAAAAGTGCGTTCGAAAATAAACGAAAATGACGGGCGGACGATCGAGAATTTTAATTTCAATTAGGGCTACCGCAACGTCTTTCGATTTTCAGGGCCGTTTTTCCGAAATCGGTCACGGACCTCCCAAAATCGTCGGGGAGGTGAAGATAATGGTCGGCAGAATGACGTAAAATCATTGAATCGTCCGGAAAGCGATTTCCAAAAAAACTATTAAAAAGAGAGCTAGGCGCCTGCGGCGCCCTCTTTTAAAGAGGCGCTGCTTGCTTACTACTTTAATATATTATAAATTGTAGAGGAAATGATTGTATTTTTGTTGATTGAAGACCTGAACTTTTTGAGCAATTTTTTTTGTGAATTTTCGTTATTTTCTAAATATCTAGAATTTAGATCTTCCTGCAAACCTCACTGTTAGTGGACAAATCGAAAAACCTGAACTCTGTTTTCCGAAGGTAGGAAGGCATACTTTGTTGTCGGAAGGCAAGTCATACCTCTTACAATCCTACACGTGTATAAGCCAAACAGGCCTGCAAGGTGAGAATTTATCAGTAAATGTACAAAGGTTGTCCTCAAAATGAATCATGTATGGATACCGCGAGATTGCAAATTTGGCTTCCTATTTACTTGTCGGAATATTTACCTTTTGATAAACCTAATCGTTTATGAGTACCTTGAAATTATTGTCGGTTGATAAACAAATAACACCGTGAAGAGAAAGATTAGTACAAATAAAAACTATCGTACAAATCTTGAATTTCACCTGGTATAATCACCAACTCATAATTTTTTATTACTCTAAACTAGAGATGGGACCGAAGCCGAACAATTATTCGGTATTCGGCTTATTCGGCTTCATTTGCAATATTTGGTTTTCGGCCGAATATTAAATTTATTTACCGAATATTCGGTTGTCTATATGACTGCTCTAAGTTTTAATAAATTCGAAGAATACATTAACCTTTAACTGGTGACGTGCATGTGGAGGGACGTACGTGGTGACCTTGGGTCCTAGGGACTCAAGTCTTTTTAAGAGCCTTTGGTATATTTTTCTTTTAGTTTGCCGTTTGTTTGTCGTTTAATGCTTCACTTCATACCTTATTTAATTAGAAAAGTGGATTCAGCTCATTTTATCACTATTAACAAGGGCGGTATTAAATAAACAGCAATAGCCTACAAAAAAACTGGCAACCAAAATCAAAAATCACGGGTCCCACAGCCTCATACGTCACCAGTTAAAGGTTAAAAATGAGCATACAATGGATTTTTGCGCAATTGTCGATTAGTTTTTTTGTATGTTTACTCCTTCAGAGAACAACTGCTCACTGAAAACTGTACTTGATGGGGCTGATAAGTACACTTTTGCCAGTTTACTTATTTTTAGGTATTTCAAGCTATGTTATTTCCACCAAACAAATGGAACTTGCTTTCTCTTTAGTAATTTTTCATACAAGTAACACTCAAGTTCATTAACGACTGGATTGGAGTCACTAACGGCCTTACTAGCGGCTATGACTTTATAGCAGTCGCAAAATGACTTCGATTCAAATTTTTGCCTGTTGTAGGGGACAACTGCTTAATGTTTGTGTTTACATTCATCTTATCACTTTCATCGCTACTACTGCTTCCGGAATTTAGCGAGTCTAAATCTCTTCCAAGTGCCTCCAAAAAAAGTATGCCTTATAACGAATATGTTCTCACGTGAGAAAAAGTTTAAGAGATATCGGAGATTCAACGACGTTGCCATAAAATAATTTTTTTGCTTCTCTATTTCTTTGAATCTTATTTTCACGGCAGTCAACAAAGGCCGAATATCCGGTTCAAATTTAGCCGAATATTCGGTATTCGGTTATTCGGTTGAACTACTATTCGTCACATCACTACTCTAAACCCGCCAATTTTTTTAGTCTTTCTCGTCGCAGCAACTGACGACAATTGATCACGGATATCAAAAATACATTCAACCCTGAACTTGCTAAAAACCCGTCTCAATCCGGATTTGATTTTCCAGATCAAATTTATATTGTACTGTTAGTACTCAAAAAATTAAAATTGAAAAACTGAATAATATCAGAGTTATGTTCCTAAAATATTTTTTTAAGTCATCAGATTTTCTCCCTCTAAATTGTTGATAGAAATTTCAAATCACTCTATAGTTAAATTATTAAAAACTATCTAAAAATGAACATTAATAAAAAATGTACGTATCCAGTCCCTATAAACAAGTTTCTGTTGTATAAGAAAACCAAGTATGAGATTCTAAATTCCCCCTTTTCTTGTTTACACTCAATTGTATCCAAATTGAAATCTTCTAAACTAAACATTTTCGGTAACCTCTATTTACCCAGTTGTAGCCGTTATTTCCTCACTAATGCGTTCTCAAGTCGTCAAGGGATACCAATAATAGCCCCGCAATACGGTTACCCAGTATTCTTGAACGGTCTAAAATTAGACATTTTAATTAACGTACACTTCCTGCTCAAGTGTTCAACCAGAATTATACCATATAACGTTCAAACCAATCTCCAACCCTTTATAATTTATCGAGCGAACACGAAAATTATTCCAAAAATACCCTTATTATTCATCAAATAACGTATTTTTTTTTAACTGACTAAAAATTATCCTTATTAAAGTCAAAGTGTTTTTGTATATAAATAAATTTGCACAGAAATGAAGATATAAAACAAGTTATTGTTATTGGTTGTGTTATTTATTGTTAAGTATTCCCATTTTACCGGTTTCAACCTTAAGCGGCCATCATCACGCTTATCTAGATTAACATTATGGATATAAATGTTGAAAAACCGACGTTAAATTCATTAATATTGGAAGATGCAATATTTAAATTATCCTTAACTTAACTACGAAAACATCAAAATTCAAACAAGTAATAATGCCATTTCAGATTATCTAAATTCATCCACCTGTTAATAATACCTCATTAAAAATTCTAATTCATCTTAATTACTTAAATTTTTTCCAAATAAATTCTAATTCTAAGTAAATTCTAATAATCCATCAACTTGTATTCTCTTCAGGTATTCTCATTAAGAACGTTACTAGCATATAAAAACAAACCTTAAGTAGTATACTTTGGCTCTAACTGTGCTTAATGTTTTCAAGGTACAGTAACTTTTCTCTGCTGCGAACTCTTATATAAGTCTGGCCGCCACCTGTCAATGCGTTCCAAAAGAAGTGTAATTACGCTACACCTCCGTGAAAATATTCAAGTAACATATTGCGGACGAGCCAGTGAAATTTTAACAGTGGTTACTAATGATACCTTCATCTTTTGACTTTCGCCGTACTTTCAACTTAATTACATTTATAAAAATTACTCATTTACAGATATTTGGTCTAAAATTCTTTTAATTTTTTAAGTCTTAAACTTTTAGAATGCTCTTCTTAAATAAACTATAGCTTGTTACGCTCAGTAAACTCACACACACATTGTTACCGGTTACCAGTTACGTCGTTACATTGTTAAGGCGTAACCGTACGCCAACCTACTATAATCCAAGCTCAATCTACACCATGGAGAGAAGGATGCACGAGCGCGCTTTCTCCCCGTAACTTTACCGAGTAGGCCCGAGTGGACTACAAGGGAAGGGAGAACCGGAGTTTTAAGCGATCCTCGCAAACGCAAAGGTCTTCCGGCAAGAATGCCGTCGTAGACAGGCCCGCGGCACCTCGCTGTTTTAACTTTTTCGGTCAGACTTTTGGCCCTTTTTCAGGTCTTACAGGACAAGCGAGAAGTGTTAATTCACCAACCACAATCATTGGTTGTAGTTTTAATCATATTTTATACATATTAGGATGTGGCGTCACAAATTCGCCTTCATTCTTACAAATTTATTATTTTAAAATCAAGTTTTGATGAACTTTCATCATTTAATTTTATCAGAAATGAACAACGTCGTCATGTCATAATAACTTTATCTTTAAATCAATTTATAACTTTATCAATTTTTGATTTAAAAATTAGAAAATTGAAAGCCAAAAAGTAAACTGGTTTTAGAATAATGAAATAAATGTCTAATTAGGAAAGGAATATTTAAATATGGGAAAAATAAACAAGTAATAAGTTTTTATGACAAACATTTATTATTGTAATGAAATAAGGAAATTCATTTTCAAGATACTGGTAGATAGCAATAAGTTTATTAATTTTCTTCATTATATATAATGTTTACGAATAATCTGTAAATTTGCTTAATTGATTTTCATTTAAAAAGAAGGTCGATGAAAACGCACACTGAAAAGAACTCATGTATTTAAATAACTAGAAAGGATTTTGAAGTATATTAACATTTAAACAATCAAAAGCTAACCAATAACTTTAATATTTTTAAGTAACAATACTTAAGTAATTATTATGAGAACATGAATAGTAATCATAAGGTTTATAGACATAAACACAATGTTGCGTAAAATTTCATATATGTAATGAAAAATAACAACTACTACCTCGCCGACATCTTCGACGGTGAAAGGGATTTTTATCATTTAATAAATGTTTTTTAAAATCATTTTCATATTTCACATGTTATTTGCTAAAAGCCATACTTACAATTTAAATTGAAGACCACATGCTAAGAATGCGCTTTGTCAGAAAAGTAATTTTGACAAAACCCGGCGAAAATTGAAGAAATTAATTGGTCACCGGGACTGTGCGCTTTCCAGGTAAAGCACAAAATTAACGTCGGGTCTTTGTCACCCCGAACACCACGGATATTTGAGAATACCTGCGTGTTTGTTGACTTTATATTTTATTAAAAGTATTATTATTAACGAAAATTACTCCAACAATAGAAATGTTGCAGGTGTATTCCATCAATTCTTCTACTTTCCATCAAGATTTCTACTAATTAAACTCTTACACGTGTTGGTAATGTTCTTCTAATTCTATATCCAAACCGTTTTTGTTTTGTGTTACAACAAAATCAACAAACCTTGAAAGAAATTTATTTACTAATCGAGATATTTTTAAACTAATAGGTAGAATCGGGAAAATCAAATGACTAAAAAATGAATTACAAAGATAATATATTTTTATAAACATCAATGTTCAATTGTTGGTTTGTGATTTATTGCTACTTACAGTTAAAAGTTAAATTAAAACTTTCTTATTTTCATTGTAGCAAATTCATAGAATTATTATAGTCACATTACTCTACTATCTTATGCAAAATCAATTTACTATTTGATATAATAATTATCTAAAAACTGTTACTTAAAAATCCTAAAGTTATAGGTTAGCTTTTGATTGTTTAAATGTTAATATACTTCAAAATCATTGGAACTTTTCTAATTATTTAAATACACGATTTCTTTTCAGTGTGTGTTTTCATCGAGCTTCTTTTTAAATGAAAATCAATTAAGCAAATTTACAGATTATTCGTAAACATTATATATAATGAAGAAAATTAATAAATTTATTGCTATCTACCAGTATCTTGAAAATTAATTTCCTTATTTCATTACAATAATAAATGATTGTCATAAAAACTTATTACTTGTTTATTTTTCCCATATTTAAATATCCCTTTCCTAATTAGACATTTATTTCATTATTCTAAAATCAGTTTACTTTTTGGCTTTCAATTTTCTAATTTTTAAATCAAAAATTGATAAAGTTATAAATTGATTTAAAGATAAAGTTATTATGACATGACGACGTTGTTCATTTCTGATAAAATTAAATGATGAAAGTTCATCAAAACTTGATTTTAAAATAATAAATTTGTAACAATGAAGGCGAATTTGTGACGCCACATCCTAATATGTATAAAATATGATTAAAACTACAACCAATGATTATGGTTGGTGAATTAACACTTCTCGCTGGTTCTGTAAGACCTGAAAAAGGGCCAAAAGTCTGACCGAAAAAGTTAAAACAGCGAGGTGCCGCGGGCCTGTCTTCGACGGCGTCTTGCCGGAAGACCTTTGCGTTCGCGAGGATCGCTTAAAACTCCGGCTCTCCCTACCCTTGTTCTCCACTCGGGCCTACTCGGTAAAGTTACGGGGAGAAAGCGCGCTCGTGCATCCTTCTCTCCATGGTGTAGATTGAGCTTGGATTATAGTACGTTGTTACTCAGCATTTGTAAGTAAGTAGTTATTGAGTGGAAGTCGTAAGTTGCGCTACCGGCGATCTATTTTAACGACTTTATGTTTGAACGAACATGCTTCACGCTCCTTAATAAATTATATATATTACAGTTATAACTTTTAAAATTTGAAAGTTAGGTTCGGTAAAAAAAATCGATATTTTTGAAAATTTTTCTAATTTTTTTGGTTATAGCTGGAATAAATCAATCGATTTTATTGAAAAGTACACATTTTAATTTATCCCTCTTTAAATTATTTTTTCTTAGTTTTTATAAATAAGTTCAGAATGATTTTTTAAAGTTGGTCGAAAATTTAAAGGTTAAGTTCGGTAAAAAAATCGATATTTTTGAAAATTTTTTTAATTTTTTTGGTTATAGCTGGAATAAATCAATCGATTTTATTGAAAAGTACACATTTTAATTTATCCCTCTTTAAATTATTTTTTCTTAGTTTTTATAAATAAGTTCAGAATGATTTTTTAAAGTTGGTCGAAAATTTAAAGGTTAAGTTCAGTAAAAATATCGATATTTTTGAAAATTTTTCTAATTTTTTTGGTTATAATTGGAATAAATCAATCGATTTTATTGAAAAGTACACATTTTGATCTACCCCTCTTTAAATTATTTTTTCTTAGTTTTTATAAATAAGTTCAGAATGATTTTTTAAAGTTGGTCGAAGATTTAAAGGTTAAGTTCGGTAAAAAAATCGATATTTTTGGGAATTTTTCTAATTTTTTTGGTTATAATTGGAATAAATCAATCGATTTTATTGAAAAGTACACATTTTAATTTATCCCTCTTTAAATTATTTTTTCTTAGTTTTTATAAATAAGTTCAGGGTGATTTTTTAAAGTTGGTCGAAAATTTAAAGGTTAAGTTTGATAAAGGAATCGATATTTTTGGGAACTTTTCTAATTTTTTTGGTCGATTGGTTGAATTTTAACTTTGTATTACTAATTTACATAATACATTTCTTAATTGTGATGATTAATAACAACTTATTTTCGTTTCAGATTACAAATACGGTACGTGATGCCGTCAGCTCGACTAACCCTCCGAGAGGAGGATGTCGTGCGACTGGCCCTCGATTTCTTACACAATCGCGAGCTTCACATAACCCAATTAAGTCTGGAAAGAGAAACTGGTGTAATAAATGGCGCTTATTCGGACGACGTCCTCTTTCTTCGACAATTAATTCTCGACGGCCAGTGGGATGACGTACTGGAGTTCATCCAACCGCTAGAAGCTCTGCCAACGTTCGATATGAAAAAATTTAACTACGTAATACTTAAGCATAAATACATAGAACTCTTATGTATAAAATCAGAGGCGAATACTCAAGGAAGTAGTGTAGATAACGCCGTAGAAGAAGTAGTTAACGTTTTGGGTGAATTAGAAAAGTATTCTCCATCGAAAGATGAGTATTCAACGATGTGTTTACTTTTAACCTTACCCCGGCTTACGGATCATTTTAGTTATAAGGATTGGAACCCTAGTAATGCAAGGGTGCAGTGTTTTAGGGAGGTTTATCCCTTAGTTTCGGAATTTTTACCCGGTGATAAAAAAACAGATCCTACTTTGAATACTTGGGCGAAAAACGATCGATTAATACAACTTATAATCAAAGGAATTTTATATGAATCTTGTGTAAATTACTGCCAGGCGAAAGCAACGGGAACTAAAGAGGCGCAATCTCAAGAAATGAATTTTTCAAGGTTATTAGACGGAAGCGTTGGTTTTAGCGATTCTGATTTAAGTTTATTATCGTGGTTACAAAGTATACCCCCGGATACTTTTTCGGTACCATTCGAACAAAGAACTTTAAACGTAGAACTTGAAAAATTAGAAAGACCCTCGCTTGAAACTTCTTGGACTGAGCATATGTTAATAACGCCAATAAAACCAAAAACATTTCCACACTCAGCGATGCCATTTACAAGGCCTCGATCTGCAGCGGATATTATGTCGAGATCGTTAATGCCAGCCCTCGATGGTCTTCCTTTTGGTTTATCACACGGAGCTAGAAGCGCTCAAAACGGAAATCCCCGCGTTATGGCACTTAGTACAGGAGATATTCTTGCGAATGGACCTATGTCTAGATCTAGTTTTGCCAGCTTCCATCTTACCGGGATTAAAAACAGCAAACTTATGAATACATCCGTTGATAGACTTTTTGAAAATGATGGGGATGTATTTTTAAGTAATAGTTACGCGGAATTTCAACAATTACCTTCAATACAAGAAGCAAGTACGCCTAAATCAACACCTGTACCACCTTCCTCCGGTCCTAGATCTAAAAGTCCGATTGATAAAAAATCTTCTGCGTCTACACCCGAACATAGAGGAAGAGAATCACCCGCTTCCGTTAGTACGGCGAGATCTTCGCGAAGGGACTCGTTAAATGAAAAAACTTTGAACAGCGTTGTGCCGTCGTTAAATACTGTGGTTTCGGGACCTGCACCCGTGCCGATCGCTTTAGAACAGAGCTTTACCGGTGAACTTTTAAAAGAGTTTCAACGGCAGAAGCAGAAATTGCAGGAAACTTTAGCTTTAAGGGAAAAGGAACGCGAGGAGTTAATTAGACAGTTCGGTGGACACGATAACAAGGTTTTAGAAGAAGGGCGAGTATAAAGAATATTTTAGTTAATTTTAGTCTGGACGTAAAACTTTATACAGAATAATATAATGTTTACACAAAAAAATTATTATTAACTTTTAAGGGTTGTAACTCAAGAACTAAGAATGATATCTATACGGTTTTAAGTTTTAAAAAGTTTATACTTTTTTCTTTTAAAATTGATCAAGTTTAGATTTTTCGAAACAAAATCTAGATTTTTAAAAAAGTTTTGAATTTTATATCAAAGAAAATCGCTGGTTTTAAGAATATCAAATTTTAAGGGCTGTAACTCGAGAATTAAGGGTGATATCTTAATGCGGTTTAAAACTTTCGAAAGTTTATACTTTTCTTAATTAAAATTAATCAAGTTTAGATTTTTTTGACCAAACCTCGATTTTTAGAAATTTTTTAATTGTAAGTGAAAGAAATCGCTTTTTTAAAGCATTGATATTTTGAGAGTTCTAAGTCTTTTGACAACATTTATAGTGAAGCGGTATTTTATAATTAAAATTAGAATGTTTTAAGTTTCATTTAGAAAAAAAATCAAATCAAAATCTTTAAAAACGAATTTTTAATGAATTTTTAAATTTTATTTTCTTAAATTTTTCCAAATTTGAAAATTTTTTTAATTTTTTTGAAACCACTTGGAATAAAACGGTCTTTTTTAATTAAGATTAGAATATTTTGAGTTTTGTTTAGAAAAAAAATCAAATCAAAATCTTTAAAAATGAATTTTTGATGAATTTTTTAAAAAATTGTTAATTTTCTAACATAAAAAAAGTTTTTACCAACTTTAAAATTTTTTTTAATTTTTTTGAAAATATTTAGAACAAAATGATTTTTTTATATGAAAATTAGAATGTTTTAAGGTTCATTTAGAAAAAAAATCTAATCAAAATCTTTAAAAATGAATTTTTGATGAATTTTTAAAATTGATCGATTTTTTCAAGCTAGGTTAAGAAGTGTCAAAAATGTTCACCAACTTTGAAATTTTTTTAAATTTTTTTGACAACACTTGGAATAAAACGTTCTTTTTTAATTAAAATTAGAATGTTTTAAGCTTCATTTAGAAAAAAAAAATCAAACCAAAATCTTTAAAAATGGATTTTTGATGAATTTTTTTTGATTATTTTTTAAAAAATCGCACAGAGCTTATTTTTAGAGATTAAGGTATGATACTTTCTCTAAATTAAAGAAAAAAGGTTCTATGTTGGTTTAAAACGGTTAGATTTGTTGTAATTATTATTAATAAAAAAATTTTCAAAATTGACAATAACTTAACTTAAAAAAAAAATGGTCAGTTTTAAAAAATCGCACAGAGTTTATTTTAAAAAATTAAAACTAGGGGTTTAATTTAAATCATACATAAAATAATCTATTATTGTTTAAAAAAGTCAGGTTTTTTTTAATTGTTACCACAAAATTTAAAAAAAAATCTTAACATTGGTAAAAATTTACTAACCTAAGCATTTGATCAATTTTTAAAAAATCGCACAGAGCTTATCTTTAGAGATTAAAATATCATTCTTTCTTTAGATTGAACATAAAAGATTCTATTTTAATTAAAGAAAGTCAGATTTGTTATAGTTGTTACCAAAAAATTTAAAAAAATTCTTAAAGTTAGTAAAAATTTTTGACAGTTAACTAACCTTACTTTTTAGAAAATTTGAACAACTTTAAAAAATCGTACAGAACTTATTTTTAGAGATTAAGAAATGATTTTTTCTTTAAATTGAAGACAAAAGGTTCTATTTTGGTATATAATTGCGAGATTTGTTATAATTGTTATCAAAAATTAAAAAAAAAGAATCTAAAAATTGATAAAAATTTACTAACCTAAAATTTGATCAATTTTTAAAAAATCACACAGAGCTTATCTTTAGAGATTAAGACATGATTATTTCTTTAAATTGAACACAAAAGGTTCTATTTTGGTATGTAATTGTCAAATTTGTTGTAGTTAGTAAAAATTTTTGACAGTTAACTAACCTTACTTTTTTTAAAAATTGACCAACCTTGAAAAAATCACCCAGACTTTATTTAGGAAGATTAAAAAATGATTTTTATATTAAATTGGAGACAAGATATTCTAGTAATATAGTAAAGTAGTAAACAAGCAGCGCCTCTTTAAAAGAGGGCACCGCAGGCGCCTAGCTCTTTTTTTATTAGTTTTTTGGAAATCGCTTTCCGGACGATTCAATGGTTTTACGTCATTCTGCCGACCATTATTTTTGATTTTGGGGGATCCGTGACCGATTTCGGAAAAACGGCCCTGAAAATCGAACGACGCACAGTGGTCTGAACGTAATAAAAACCTGATCGAAAATATTTCTTTGATGTTTACAATTAGATGGGCTTTTGAAACTTGACATATAGTCATAAGAGCAAAAGCTGAAGGTTATGTCAAGTTTTGATCCAAATCCGTCAACCGGAAGTAGTACTTTACTTGAACACTTGGTCAATTTTTTTCATACAAACTAAAACATCAAGCTGAGATAACCACACAAAATTTCATACACCAGTATTAAATGATGAAAAATAATCAGATATAAAATTTTAGAAGAATTGAATAATCGGAAGTGGTGGTTTACCTGAACACATATGCAATTTGTTTCATAATCATACATCAATTTGAATTTATATACAAATAGAATTCGTAAATTTCACAGTGAAACTGCATAACGATAGTAAATAATATTAAAAAAGTATTAAAAAAACATTTGACAGAACCATCAAAAAATCGAACGAAATTTACAAGAACCTAAAATTTTGCATATACAGTGAACTCTCCCATAGCGGACACCTCTAATAAGCGGACAACTCTGGTAACCGGACATTTTTCGTAATACCGTCCGAAGAATACGTATTTTGTATAGAATGCCACCTCTGTTAAACGGACACTCTATTAAACGGACACGGACAGCAGTATTAGACAAATTTGACGCAAATTTCTCTCGTAAGTGGACAGTTGGTTGCATAAACTCGTGCATTAGAATAGTCTGTAACACGTGCCCACAGTAGAGCATTCGGGGGAGCACCTAACTCTAACCTAATGATTGTATGACCTGTGCGTTTCATAACCTATACCTTAGTTTTAAAAACCTGTGTGTAGCTGGTGTTTGTGCTAAAGAATTCTAGAAATATATCGGTGCATTTGCATTTTAATATTAAGTTATATTTGTGGTAAGTTTTTTTTTATTTATATACCCATGTTTATATCATAATATGATTTATGTTTCACGTAGCGATATCATGGAGTGGTCTAAAAGCTAGAAGCGTGTGTTATCACTTAAAAAAATTCAAGTTCTTGAATGGTATGACAATTACAAATGTAGTGTCCGAAATTTGGCCACCAAGTTTCAAATAGGGAAAACGCAGGCAGCAAATATAATCAAAAATAAGGCGGAAATATTGAAAAAATGGGAATCTAACGGAAACGTTGGTGAAAAGAAATCCTTTCTAAAAACCAGTGGCCTAAAAGTCGATACTTTAACATATGAGTGGTTTACAAAGGCACGAAACAAAAATATTCCCCTGTCCGTAACAGTTGTTAAAGGTAACGCCAAAGAAATTGCAGAATCTTTAGGTATTACAACGTTTAAAGCATCAGAAGGATCGCTAGAAAAATTCAGAATTCGTCATAACATTGCATTTAAGTGTATTTCTGGAGAATCTACCAATGTTAACGAAGAATGTGTTTTTGAATTTTATCAAAGATTACCCTCTCTAATTCAAGGCTACAGTCCTGAAAATATTTATAACGCTGATGAAACTGGGTTGTTTTTTTTGAGCATTGCCTGACAAAACTCTTGCTTTAAAAAGAAAGAAATGTTCAGGAGGAAAACTAATGGAAACTGTGGAATGGAAATCTAACAAAAAGGCACGGATGACCTGTCAAATTATGACTGAATAGTTACTGCAGTTTGACCGGAAAATGATACTCCAGCACAGAAAAATAATTCTTTTTTTAGACAATGCTGAATCACATCCCCGAGATCTGGCCCTAACTAACATTAAAATATTATTTCTTCCACCTAACACAACAGCAGTTTGTCAGCCTTTAGACCAGGGATAATCAAAAACTTTAAAACGTTTTACAAATTACTGATTTTGAAGCACATTCTGGCGCACATAGACGAAGCACACAACGCACAAGATTTAAGTAAATCTATAGACATGTTGGATGCAACTTATTTTATGAAGAGAGCTTGGGACCAAGTGTCCAACTGAAACATATTTGCTCACTTTTCTTCTCTATTATTTATCAATAAAACTTTGAAAAATAAATGCTTTCTCTATTAAGCGGACACCTCCTATAAACGGACAAAAGAGTTGACACCGTCGGTGTCCGCTTATGGGAGAGTTCACTGTATATCTAGGAGTTAGTAGGATCATTTCAGCTATCTTATTTTAAGGGAATATCAACAAGTTGCGGTTGTGTTATTTAGATAGCTTAATTCTGCTCAAAGCTTGGAAAAGTTATGAGTAAAAATTATTAAAATACAAAAGTGAAAGAAGAAAAATCAATAGTGGAACAATGCTTAATATGAGGAGTCGTTGGTTTCTTGCTCTTCTTCTTCTGACCCATCTTCTTCCTCCAATCCTTCTTCTTCGTCTTCTTCTTCTTCCTCTTCTTCTTCTGAAAACTCGTCCATTATAAGTAATCTTCTAATGTCTCTATCCATATTTTTATTCTTCGCCGGACTTTCTGTTTGAAAATTACTTATAAAGGGGTCAGAGCTAAGAAGTAGTCTTTTAAACAAATTTTCGTTCGTCTATAGTCTACTACATTTTCTCGTATGACTCTCCCTAAATTTACGAATTTGTTTATTTTTCGCCTCTTGTGCTTCTTCAGATAACTCTCCAACGGGTAGGAGAGATTGTTTAATATTTTATTGCATGTTTTGTATAAAAGATTAATTTAGAAATCGCCAATTTAAGGAAACGCCAATGGATAAATAGCCAATTCGGAGTAAAGTATGACTTTTGGTTGCAGGATATGTTTAAAATTTCACCTTATTTTTAGTCTACCACATTTTCTCGTGTGACTCTCCCTAAATTTACGAATTTGTTTATTTTGTCTTGTGCTTCTTCAGATAACTCTCCAATGGGTAGTAGAGATTTCTTTAATAACGATAGAACCAGGATATGTTTAAAATTTCACCTTATTTTTATTTGTTATTAAACAACTTATTCCAATTATGAATAAATTCTCCCACAAAAATATAATTTACGTGACCAAATTCGGTACACTAAACTACCACTTCCGGTTACGCAATACATACATATATCCAAAATTCCATATTTGATATTAATTTGTTTATTCTTATCTGAATCTATACCAAATATATGTCAATTATATTGGTAAAAACATAAGTAGTTTATATGAAAACAATTAAATAGCAGAGTTACCTTTGACTGTCAATATCTTGTAAGATCGCAAGTTTGCGCAAGATTTTTTTTCATATTGTCTAAGCTATACCTCTACCAATAATACAAATCCAGTGGCATCAGTTCTTCTGTGAGATATTTACTTTAATACATTTAACATTAAGTTGAAATAAGTATCAAAAGAAATGTCTGTTAATCATTTCCACAAAAACATTTTAGTTTTGAAAGGTAACATATTATGACCTTTCTATACTTTATAAGATAGCAATAGCGCAATGTATTGAAAAAGTGTTATTCAATCCCTTTTCTTATTCTAAAGGTGTACCTTTTTACGTTATTCAAAATACAGAAATTTTAGTACTTTTTGTTTACGCACTGTTAGCTGTGGAAGATATATAGAATTCCATTTCCTTCACCTAAGAGCCTATTAGTAGGTAAAGAATATGTAATCTATAAAAAAAATCTGTAATCTGCAAAAAAAAAAAAATTTGCAAAATCGATTTTCGATCACGTTTTGAGCGCTTGTGAACCACTGTGCGACGTTGCAGTAGCCCTAATTGAAATTAAAATTCTCGATAGTCCGCCTGTCATTTTTGTTAATTTTCGAACGCACTTTTTGTCCAAAAAGCCACCGGCTCCGCGACTCTGCTTCCGGCTAACCTTCTGAACGGCTTTATAACGCAACCTTATATGCGAATCGGGGCTCCTTTGGACCCGAAATGGCCGATTTAAGCCCTAAACGAAATCCCCGTTTTCCGTCATTTTCGATTTGGGCCGATAAAACAGTTGGTTCAATTTTCATAAACGTTATTTATTATTTTAACCACGCTAATGCCACATAAAATGTCAAAACGATCGGTTTATTAATAATTATCAAATATTTAATTTATGCAGAGCAAAAATTCGAATAAATTTCACTAAAAACTAATTAAATTCTTGAAAATATCACCAAAAATTTAAGTAAATTTGTAAAAATTCCACCAAAGCTACTAAAATTTTTAATAATTCCACCAAAAACTTATAAAATTTGTAAAAATTCCACCAAAGCTATCAAAATTTTTAACAATTCCACCAAAAACTTGCTGAATTTTTAAAAAATATACTAAAATTAAAATTAATTTCGTCAAGAATTGATTAGATTCTTAAAAATTTCACAAAAATAAAAAAGTAATAATAAAAATTCCACAAAAGTTAGTTAAATTGAATATAATTTCACCAAAAATTATTACATTTGGAGACAATTCTACTAAAAACTTAGTGAATTTTTTAAGAATTCCACCCAAAATCAATAAAATTGGTAAAAATTCCGCGAAAAACTTACTATATTCGTAAAAATTCCACCAAAGTTACCAACATTTTTAATAATTCCACCAAAAACGTACTAAATTTTTTCAATTTTCCACCAAAGCTACAAAAATGTTGAATAATTCCACCAAAAACTTACTGATTTTTAAAAAATATCACCAAAAACTTGCCAAATTCATAAAAATTCTACTAAATTTACCAGTGTTTTTAACAATTCCACCAAAAATGATTAAAGTTAATAAAATTTCCACCAAAGTTATCAACTTTTTTAACAATTCCATCAAAAACATACTGAATTTTATAAAAATTCCAACAAAAATTAATAAAAATGGAAAAATTTCACTAACAACTTACTAAATTCGTAAAAATTCCATAAAAAAACTGAATTTTTTAAAAATTCCATAAAAAATGAATAAAATTCGCAAAAATTCCAGCAATGTTATCAAAATTTTTGATAATTCCACCAAAAATGTACTGAATTTTTTAAAAATTCCACCAAAAATTAATACAATTTGCAAAAATTCCACCAAAAACTTACTAAATTCATAAGAATTTTACCAAAAACACTGATTTTTTTTATTTCAGCAGAAATGAATAAAATTCGCAAAAATTCCACCAATGTTGTCAAAATCTTTGATAGTTTCACCAAAAATGTACTGAATTTTTTAAAAATTCCACCAAAAATTAATACAATTTGCAAAAATTCCACTAAAAACTTACTAAATTCATAAGAATTTTACCAAAAACACTGATTTTTTTTTTATTTCACCAGAAATGAATAAAATTCGCAAAAATTCCAACAATGTTGTCAAAATTTTTGATAATTCCATCAAAAACCCACTGGGTTTTTTAAGAATTCCTCCAAAAATTAATACAATTTACAAAAATTCCATCAAAAACTTACTAAATTCATAAGAATTTTACCAAAAACACTGATTTTTTTTTATTTCACCAGAAGTGAATAAAATTCGCAAAAATTCCACCAATGTTGTCAACATTTTTGATAATTACACCAAAAACATACTGAGTTTTTTAAAAATTCCACCAAAAATTAATACAATTTGCAAAAATTCCACCAAAAACTTACTAAATTCATAAGAATTTTACCAAAATCACTGAATTTTTTAAAATTCCCCCAGAAATGAATAAAATTCGCAAAAATTCCACCAAAGCTATTAAAATATTTAACAACTACAACCAAAATTTACTGAATTCTTTTTATTCCACCAAAAACTTACAAAAATCCTAAAAATTACACCGAAATTATCAACATTTTTAACAATTCTACCAAAAACTTACCAAATTTTTTAAAAATTCCACCAAAATGTCCAAATTCTTTTAAAATTCCACCAAAAATCAATCAAATTAGAAACAATTTCATTCAAAATTAACTAAAACCTTGGAAATTCCATCAAAAACTTAGTAAATTCATAAAAATTCCACCAAAGTTACTAAAATTTTTAATAATTCTACCAAAAATAATGAATTTTTTTTAAATTCAACCAAAAAGTTTACTAAATTTATAAGAATTTTACCAAAAACACTGAATATTTTTTTAATTCCACCAGAAATGAATAAAATTCGCAAAAATTCCACCAAAGCTATTAAAATATTTAACAACTACAACCAAAATTTACTGAATTTTTTTTATTCCACCAAAAACTTACAAAAATCCTAAAAATTACACCGAAATTATCAACGTTTTTAACAATTCCACCAAAAACTTACCAAATTTTTTAAAAATTCCACCAAAATGTCCAAATTCTTTTAAAATTCCACCAAAAATCAATCAAATTAGAAACAATTTCATTAGAAATTAACTAAAACCTTGAAAATTCCATCAAAAACTTAGTAAATTCATAAAGATTCCACCAAAGTTACAAAAATTTTTAATAATTCTACCAAAAATAATGAATTTTTTTAAATTCCACCAAAAAACTTACAAAATTTGTAAAAATTCCACCAAAAATTTACCAATTTCTTTTTTAAATTCCACCAAAAACTTACTAAATTCGTAAAGCTTCCACCAAAGTTACCAAAATGTTGATCAATTCAACAAAAAACAATAATTTTTTTTTAGAAAAATACTAAAAATAAAACTAAACTAGTTGATTATTAAACCTTTAAAATTTCTGTCAAAATTGACATCATTCAAATTTCGTTTAAAATATCACTAAATTCCGTCTAAATTTGTCGAATTTCACTGAAAAATAACTTTGTTTAGATGAAAATTGTGAAATTTTATCTAAAATCGTTGAATTTCTTCTGAAATTTTCTAAAGTTATCGAATTTTATTTAAAATTTCACGAAATTTCATCAACATTTTTTCGAATTTCATTAAAATAAAACTTAATTTTAGAAATTGTGAAATCTAAATCAAAATTTTCTAAGTTCACCAAATTTAATCTAAAATTTCGATTAAATTTGTCGAATTTCATTAAAAATAACTTAATTTAGCTAAAAATTTTGAAATTTTATCTCAAATTTCTTAAGATTTTCGAATTTCGTTTGAAACTTCATGAAATTTCGTTTAAAATTGTCGAATTTTATTTAAAGAAAACTTTATTTATCTTAAAATTGTACAATTTCATCTAAAATTTTTTAAAATCATCGATTTTTTTCCAAAATTTCACGAAATTTGTTATAAAATTATCTAAAATTGTTGAATTTCGTTTAAACTTTTTCGAATTTCATTGAAAGATAACTTAATTTAGCTTGAAATTGTAACATTTCGACCAAAATTTTCAAAATTCGTCCAATTTCGTTTAAAATTTCATTAAATTTCGTCTAAAATTGTCGAATTTCATTGAAAAATAACTTTATTTGTCTTAAAATTGTGAAATTTCATCTAAAATCGTTGAATTTCTTCTGAAATTTTCTAAAGTTATCGAATTTTATTTAAAATTTGACGAAATTTCATCTAAATTTTTTCGAATTTCGTTAAAATAAAACTTAATTTTAGAAATTGTGAAATCTAAATCAAAATTTTCTAAGTGCACCAAATTTAATCTAAAATTTCGATTAAATTTGTCGAATTTCATTAAAAAATAACTTAATTTAGCTAAAAATTTTGAAATTTTATCTCAAATTTCTTAAAATTTTCGAATTTCGTTTGAAATTTCATGAAATTTCGTTTAAAATTGTCGAATTTCATTTTAAAAAAAACTTTATTTATCTTAAAATTGTACAATTTCATCTAAAATTTTTTAAAATCGGCGATTCTTTTCCAAAATTTCACGAAATTTGGTGTAAAATTATCTAAAATTGTTGAATTTCGTTTAATTTCATTTAAACTTTTTCGAATTTCATTGAAAAATAACTTAATTTAGTTTGAAATTGTAAAATTTCGACCAAAATTTTCAAAATTCAAACTTCGTTTAAAATTTCACTAAATTTCGTCTAAAATTGTCGAATTTCATTGAAAAATAACTTTATTTAGATTAAAATTGTGAAATTTCATCTAAAATTTCTTAAAATCGTCAAATTTCTTATAAAATTTCGCTTAATTTTGTATGAAATTGCCTAAAATGATTGAATTTCGTCTAATTTCATCTAAAATTTCCTTAAGTTATCGAATTTCGTCTGAAATTTCACCAAATTTCGATAAAGGTACTCAGATTTCATTGAAAAATAACTTTATTTAGATTAAAATTGTGAAATTTCATCTAAAATTTCTTAAAATCGTCAAATTTCTTATAAAATTTCGCTTAATTCTGTATGAAATTGCCTAAAATGATTGAATTTCGTCTAATTTCATCTAAAATTTCCTTAAGTTATCGAATTTCGTCTGAAATTTCACCAAATTTCGATAAAGGTACTCAGATTTCATCGAAAAATAACTTTATTTAGATTAAAATTGTAAAATTTTATCTAAAATTTGCTAAAATCGTTAAATTTGATGATGAAAATTTTGATCAATTTTAAAAAATCGTAGAGACTTTATTTTTATTAATTTTGATTTGATTTTTTTTTCTAAATGAATCTTAAAATATTCTTTAAAGTCAGTAAAGTAGTAATGTAAAAAAAACCATAAAACGCCATCTATGGAATTAAACACGAACTATAACCTAAATTAAAAAAAAAAAATTTCTTAAAATTTTAAGATTTTCATTAATTTGTGGATAAAAATGTATTTAAATTAAACATTTAATTTGATTTGATTTGATTTACTTTGAAATTAAAAGATACCGTTGTAAATATATTAGCAACAATTAAAATTTCAATCTTGGAATTTATTTTTATAGATTTTATGCGAAAACTTACCACCTTACCACTTAAACTTTTTGCGTGCACAAATACTTCTTCCAAAACAACAAAAATCACCGTTTAAATCGAAATCGATCCAAAAATTATTTCAAAATTAACGCAAATTTACTTAAAAAAACGCGTCAAACTTATCGTTAAAAAAATTACATTAAAAATCTTATCAATTAGGGTCCCTAGATACAAACTCAGGGAATTTATTATCTTCATTTAAGTTCTCTCCAACTATCTTCATAAATGTTTTGGTTTCTCAAATTTTTTTTAAAGGTTGGTTTTTAAAAATTAAAAACCTTAAAAAAAACATAAGTAAAATTGTATTTTAATCAAAGGACGAGTGAATTAATTGTGTAATTTAAAGTAAAGATAAAATACAGTATTATCTAAAGTGGAACGTGTATTTAATAAAGTGTAACAATTTCAAAATTAACTCAATATTACATAAAATCAAGATAAAATGACTAGTGATATAGTGATTTTTAGATAAATTGTAAACAAGATGGTTAATTAAATAAATCTGGTTTGATTTAGAAACGTTTGGTTTTCTTTTTTAGATGATAAATTAACTAGGTTATATAAAAAAAAGAAAAAAATAAAGTTGTATTTAAGTGAAATTTGTTGTAAATAAAGTTGTATTTATGTAAAAATTTTAATAACTTAAACAACCTTGAACTTATTTTCTAAGAATTTTTTCATTCCGTCATTCAATAGTATATATTAAAGGTATTATTCCAATTACATGTACGTTTTTATCCAAGTGTAAAATAAAAAATTACCCAGGTATAAAGAGAAAAAGAAATGGAATTAATCTGACGTGAAGAAAATACAAGTTTTTTTTTTGCGACTTTATTGCATAATTTTCCATCCCACATCAAACCATAAAACACCAAAAAAAGTACAAACGATGAGATGTAAATGGGTTTTTACGTCGAAAACGTTCGTTTACGCCTTATTTTTAGTGGATTAACACTTGAAAGATATGGCGTTTATTGCACATTTTTATCTCTGGAGATTTTTATCAATTTGAATGGCCGGAGAATGAAGGTGTATTTGTTACAAGTTTTTGTGATTCGATAGAGTGCGGTTGTAATGTTGGCAGTAAGCGAAACTATAAAGGTAGAACGAAATCGAGCGTTTAATCGCGTTTAGTTTAACATTAAACAACGTTAACGTTAAGTTATAAGTGAAATCGTTTAAAAGTAAAAACGTGTTTTAATTTATTTCGATTTGAAAGGAACAAAAATATGGAAGAGATTAACAGTGGTGAGCAAAAATGATTTTATTAAAAATCACCTTATTAAAAATGAGTTTATTAAAAATCACCTTATTAAAAATGAGTTTATTACAAATGACGTTATTAAAAAGGAAAACGTTTCTAAAATAATAAATAAAATCGTGTTTACACCGATTAATTAATTTAATTTAATTATTAATTTTAATCCTTTTTAATCCATTAAATTAAAAAAAAAGTAATAAGATAAGAACTTCCTGTTTTTATTGCAATTGACAAAAATTGATATATTGCAACGAAAATATACTTTATTTAATTTTATATTATAAAAAAGATAATTCAAATCTATCTGATTTTACGTAAATAAGGTATTTTAAACTACCCTTTATTAAAAAATGTTTAAAAAATGTTATAATCTTAATAAAATAATAAAATCTTATCTATTTTTCTATTTTTTCCAAAACTTTAACTATTTAAAGCAGTCTTTATTCGTCATTTCGTATTAAATTCCAATCATATATAGATAATCGATTATCTATTGAGTTGAAATAGTTTAAATTTAAAATATTATGATATTTTAAATCGATCGCTATAAAATAGTTGATATTTTTACAAAATTCTTTAAAATAATTCATTTGGAATTTAACTTATTTAAAAAAAAATCGCTAAAATTTTATTTATGGGAATTAAAATAAGATTTTTGGTTTAAATTAAAGTTAAAAGGTTCTATTTTTAATTAAAAAAGTCAAATCTTTCGTAAATATTATCAAAAAAATTAAAAAAAATTCCAAAATTGGTGAAAAATTTTTTGACGGTTTTAACCTAATTTTTTCTTTTAATTGACCAAATTTAAAAAATCACCCAGACTTTATTTATAAAGATTAAGGAATGATTTTTGGTTTAAATGAAAGACAAAAGATTTTATTTTTAACTTACAAAGTAAAATTTTTCATAAATATTATCAAAAAATTTAAAAAAATTTTCAAAGTTGATAAAAAATTTTTGACAGGTTAACCAAACTTTTTATTTTAATAAAAAAAAAAATCACCCAGACTTTATTTATAAAGATTAAGGAATGATTTTTGGCTTAAATGAAAGACAAAAGATTTTATTTTTAACTTACAAAGTCAAATTTTTCATAAATATTATCAAAAAAATTAAAAAAATTTTCAAAGTTGATAAAAAATTTTTGACAGGTTAACCCAACTTTTTTCTTTGTTAAAAAAAAATCGCCAATACTTTATGTATAGGAATTAAAATAAGATTTTTGGTTTAAATTAAACTTAAAAGATTCTATTTTGATTTAAAAAAGTCAAACTTCTCATAAATACAACCAAAAAAATTAAAAAAATTCTCAAATTTGATAAAAAATTTTTGACAGTTAACTAACCTTACTTTAAAAAAATCGATCATCTTTAAAAAATCGCCCAGACTTTATTTTTAGGATTTAAACAATGACTTTAGTTTTAAATGAAAGCTAAAAGATTTTACTTTAAACTTACAAAGTCAGATTTTTCATAAATATTATCAAAAAAAATAAATAAATTCCCAAAGTTGGTAAAAAATTTTTGACGGTTTTAACCTAATTTTTTTTTTAATTGACCAAATTTAAAAAATCACCCAGACTTTATCTATAAAGATTAAGAAATGACTTTTGGCTTAAATGAAAGACAAAAGATTTTATTTTTAACTTACAAAGTCAAATTTTTCATAAATATTATCAAAAAAATTAAAAAAATTTTCAAAGTTGAAAAAAAATTTTTGACAGGTTAACCCAACTTTTTCTTTTAATTAAAAAAAATCCCAAAGACTTTATGTATAGGAATTAAAATAAGATTTTTGGTTTAAATTAAACTTAAAAGATTCTATTTTGATTTAAAAAAGTCAAATTTCTCATAAATACAACCAAAAAAATTAAAAAAATTCTCAAACTTGATAAAAAATTTTTGACAGTTAACTAACCTTACTTTAAAAAAATCGATCATCTTTAAAAAATCGCCCAGACTTTATTTTTAGGATTTAAACAATGACTTTAGTTTTAAATGAAAGCTAAAAGATTTTATTTTTAACTTACAAAGTCAGATTTTTCATAAATATTATCAAAAAAAATAAAAAAATTCCCAAAGTTGGTAAAAAAAATTTTGACGGTTTTAACCTAATTTTTTTTTTAATTGACCAAATTTAAAAAATCACCCAGACTTTATTTATAAAGATTAAGGAATGATTTTTGGCTTAAATGAAAGACAAAAGATTTTATTTTTAACTTATAAAGTCAAATTTTTCATAAATATTACCAAAAAAATTAAAAAAATTTTCAAAGTTGATAAAAAATTTTTGACAGGTTAACCCAACTTTTTCTTTTAATTAAAAAAAAATCACCCAGACTTTATTTATAAAGATTAAGGAATGATTTTTGGTTTAAATGAAAGACAAAAGATTTTATTTTTAACTTACAAAGTCAAATTTTTCATAAATATTATCAAAAAAATTAAAAAAATTTTCAAAGTTGATAAAAAATTTTTGACAGGTTAACCCTACTTTTTTTTTGATTAAAAAAAAATCGCCAAGACGTTATGTATAGGAATTAAAATAAGATTTTTGGTTTAAATTAAACTTAAAAGATTCTATTTTGATTTAAAAAAGTCAAATTTCTCATAAATATAACCAAAAAAATTAAAAAAATTCTCAAACTTGATAAAAAATTTTTGACAGTTAACTAACCTTACTTTAAAAAAATCGATCATCTTTAAAAAGTCGCCCAGACTTTATTTTTAGGATTTAAACAATGACTTTAGTTTTAAATGAAAGTTAAAAGATTTTACTTTTAACTTACAGAGTCAGATTTTTCATAAATATTATCAAAAAAAATAAAAAAATTCCCAAAGTTGGTAAAAAATTTTTGACGGTTTTAACCTAATTTTTTTTTAATTGACCAAATTTAAAAAATCACCCAGACTTTATTTATAAAGATTAAGGAATGATTTTTGGCTTAAATGAAAGACAAAAGATTTTATTTTTAACTTATAAAGTCAAATTTTTCATAAATATTACCAAAAAAATTAAAAAAATTTTCAAAGTTGATAAAAAATTTTTGACAGGTTAACCCAACTTTTTCTTTTAATTAAAAAAAAATCACCCAGACTTTATTTATAAAGATTAAGGAATGATTTTTGGTTTAAATGAAAGACAAAAGATTTTATTTTTAACTTACAAAGTCAAATTTTTCATAAATATTATCAAAAAAATTAAAAAAATTTTCAAAGTTGATAAAAAATTTTTGACAGGTTAACCCAACTTTTTCTTTTAATTAAAAAAAAATCACCCAGACTTTATTTATAAAGATTAAGGAATGATTTTTGGTTTAAATGAAAGACAAAAGATTTTATTTTTAACTTACAAAGTCAAATTTTTCATAAATATTATCAAAAAAATTAAAAAAATTTTCAAAGTTGATAAAAAATTTTTGACAGCTTAACCTAACTTTTTCATTTAATTAAAAAAAAATCACCCAGACTTTATTTATAAAGATTAAGGAATAATTTTTGGCTTAAATGAAAGACAAAAGATTTTATTTTTGACTTACAAAGTCAAATTTTTCATAAATATTATCAAAAAAATTAAAAAAATTTTCAAAGTTGATAAAAATTTTTTGACAGGTTAACCCAACTTTTTTTTTTATTAAAAAAAAATCGCCAAGACTTTATGTATAGGAATTAAAACAAGATTTTTGGTTTAAATTAAACTTAAAAGATTCTATTTTGATTTAAAACAGTCAAATTTTTCATAAATATAACCAAAAAAATTAAAAAAATTCTCAAACTTGATAAAAAAATTTTGACAGTTAACTAACCTTACTTTAAAAAAATCGATCATCTTTAAAAAATCGCCCAGACTTTATTTTTAGGATTTAAACAATGACTTTAGTTTTAAATGAAAGCTAAAAGATTTTACTTTTAACTTACAAAGTCAAATTTTTCATAAATATTATCAAAAAAATTAAAAAAATTTTCAAAGTTGATAAAAAATTTTTAACGATTTTAACCAAACTTTTTTTTTCTAAATTGACCTTTCAGCCAACATGGAAAATGGAAATGGTTCATTAGAAATGCTCACAAAACCAACAAAAACCAATTCATCATTCGTAGGAAAAAAACTACAAGATTTTCACGAATCAATCGCAAATTTTACCGAAAATCATGCGAAACAAATCCAATTTAGTTTAAAAATCTTCGTTTTTGGATTAATAACCGGACATTTCATCTGGGCGACGGTTTATTATATACAGGATGGACGTAAAGTTTAAAGCCAACTTTAAAAAAATATATATTTAATTAATTAATTTTTTTTTAATTTAGCGGATGACTTTGGAAGTACAATGTGCGTCGGTTACGGATTTTTAATGCTTATGTACATTTTCACGGTTATTTTAGCTTCTTACAAATTGTTAATAAAACCCTTTATAATCACACCAATTACAACGTTTGTAATCAAACCGATTTTAAGGATTTTACAAAGGATTTTTTCAAATATGTAAGATTTTTTTTTCTTTTAAGGATTAAAAAAGTTATTATTTAAAAAAATTATTTTGTATTTCTTAAATTTTGGTGTCTTTTTTTTAGGATATTAAAAATTGCCGGTTATTTAATAATCTTAATCGCAGCCTTGGTTTATTTAATTATAGACACCGGAAACGACACGGATCGTTCCCGTTTAATCGCATTATCCGGAATATTCGCATTTATACTATTCGGATATCTCCTTAGTAAATTCCCTGGAAGAATTCGCTGGTCGACCATAATCTGGGGATTAATCGTACAATTCTGTTTCGGCTTATTAACCATCCGTTGGGAAGTCGGAAGAAATATATTTAAATGCTTCGGAGATAAGGTCGTAGCGTTTTTAAATTACGCCCAATTGGGTTCCGCGTTTGTTTACGGAGACGATTTAGTTTTTACGATGGGAGTTTTTGCTTTTAAAGCATTATCCACGATTTACTTTTTGAACTTTATCATCAACATTATGTACCATTACGGATTGATGCAGAAGATTATTTTGGCTTTGGGAAGGATTTTACAGAAGATTTTGGGGACGTCTATTTGCGAATCGGTTAACGGAGCGGCTAATATGTTTTTGGGGCAAAGCGAAGCGCCTTTATTACTTAAACCCTACTTGAAAGATCTTACTACGAGTGAATTTCATACGATTATTACTTCTGGATTTGCTTCAACGTCAGGTAAATAAAAAAAATAATTTTTAAATCTTTTTTTCTTAAACAAAAAAGTCTGAGTCCGGTCCTGTCACTTAAACGTCAAATTTGACAGTAGTAAAATAACCTAAAATTTTATTTAAAATAAGTTTGTTTGTTGTTAAGTTAAATCTTAAAATATTTTTTTGGTAAAAATCGCATGATATATTAATAAGAAAAAATTTCGTTTTTTAGGTACAGTTTTAGCAGCTTATATCGGTTTTGGTGCTAAAGCGGAACATCTAATCACAGCTACGGTTATGGCAGCTCCAACGGCTTTATATTACAGTAAATTATTTTACCCGGAAACCGAAGAAATTAAAGCGACAAAACACACCATTAAACTAGCTCAATCGTATGTACTTTTTAAGTCTTGGCAATTTTTAAACACTTCGTTAAAAATACTGATTAAAAATAGTGACTAAAAATACTGATTAAAAATAGTAATCAAAATACTGATTAAAAACACTTACGATTTTTAGTAATTTCCGTTCGGTTATGGATGCAGCTAGCAAAGGAGCTTCCGAAGCGACAGGAATCGTTTTAAACATCATCGCAAACTTGATCGGTTTCATAGCTTTCGTCTTCTGGATCAACGGAATCTTAGCTTGGATGGGATCCTTAGTCGGTTTCACCAGTGAAGAAGAAACTTGGTCGATTGAAATCGCCGCTGGATATATTTTAACCCCGGTGGCTTTCGTCATGGGCGTTCCGTGGGAAGAATGTCGTGACGTCGGGAAATTATTAGGAATTAAAATGATGGTTAACGAATTCGCCGCTTTCGAACTGTTTTCCAGGATTAAAGACCAGTTATCTTTAAGAACTCAAGTCATAGCGACTTATTCCATCGTTGGATTTGCAAATCCCGGTTCGATCGGATTGATGATTTCCGCTTTGAGCGCTCTATGTCCTGAAAAAAGCCACACTGTGATATCCGTCGTTATGAGAGCTTATTTAGCCGGAACTATAGTTTGTTTATTAACAGCTTCGATGGCTGGATTGTTAATTACCGAAGATATGTTATAAATTAAGTAAATTAAAAAAAAAAATTGTAAAAACAGTACAGTTTTTTTAATCTATAACTTAATTTACCTTTTTTCTTAATTTCCATCATTATTTTATCAATTAATACTAATATTTACCTATTTTCATTAATCACTTGCACTGGAAAGACGTACAAAGTACACTGACGCTTTTCTTACTAGATTGCAAGCGCCGTATTACGCACGTCGTCAGACCAATGTTGCAGGTAGAAAAATGAGTCATCTAACACGCTCAGACGTGAATTTCTTGCCACTGCAATGATTTAAAACTTTGAATGCAAATAAACTTGTACATTAAAATGACAGTTTTGAATTTTATACAGTGCCGCACTTAATTATTGGCACAGTAATCATATTTCGTTTTATGGCTGTTTTTAAAGCTAATTAACAAATTGTATCAGGTAAAAGTACATTTTCTATATAATTCAATAAATTAAATACCTAATGCTTTACTTTTATATAAGAATTTATTTTAATTTATCGTTCTTAAATGAAATCAACACAAAAAATCTACGTTTTCGTTGCACAAAATTATTGGCACACTTAATTATTAGTAAACACGTACCATTAGGCGAAGTTTTCAAAAGCCCTAAATGCGTATTTTTGTACTTCCCCCGTTGACAGATACATAATTTTTATAAGGAATTATAAAAACTTTAGAAGAAGGTAAGATTAGTGACTATTTGATGAACATAATAAAGTCCTATTTCTCAAACAGAAGCGTGATATCTGAAAACGAGGAAATCTACAAGGTAACTTGCGGAGTTCCTCAAGGCTCTCTTTTGGATTATTTTTGATAATAAAATTCTAAAAATTAATCTAGAGCCAAATATTCATTTTATTGCTTACGCGGACGATCTTGCGCTCGTAATTACACACAAAGATAGCACTCTTCTACGAGAAAAGGCTAATTATGCGATTCAAAGGGTCACAGAAGAACTTGATAGAATGGGACTTCAAGTAGCACCAGAAAAAACAGAAATCGTATTACTACAAGGAAGAAGAAAACTAAAAGAAATACAATTAAAAATAAACGAAAATGAGATAAGGAGTGCCAAGAAGGCAAAATATCTCGGGGTCTACTTAGACAAAGATATGAAAATGACGGAACATAAACATAAAGGAAATTTGCAAGAAAGCAAACGTCAAGATAAATAACTTATCGAAAATTATGCCAAACATCAGAGGACCCAAAGAAAAGAAAAGGAAACTCCTTGCTTCTACTGTTCTTTCGGTCATTTTGTATGCCGCTCCGACATGGAGTAGAGCTCTAAATTATAAATACTGTTTAAATATGCTTTCCTCAATTAATAGAAGATTAGGAATCAGGATATCTTCTGGATATAGAACGGTTTCTACGGTGGGTATTGAAGTGGTGGCTCGTCTACCACCCATTTAATTAATTGAGGAAAAATATAACCTATACAGTAGAGGTAAGGAACATAAAAAACTATATAGAGAAGAATTATTGGAAAAATGGAACAGAAGATGGAATCACGGAATTAAATGGACCAACGTATTAATCAACGATTTAAAAAAATGGTTTGAAAGAACATGGGGCGAATTAAATTACTACCTAACACAATTTTTGACGGGTCATGGAATTTTTTGTAGTTATTTGTTCAAAATAATAAAGAAGGAGAATGAATTTTGCTGGTTTTGTGAAGAAATAGATAATCCAGAACATACGTTTTTTATATGTAATAATTTTGCCGAGGAAAGAAATATTTGTCGTAATAAAATCGGAAAAAATATCGAAAAAGAAAACATAATAGATATAATGCTAGAAAAACAAGAGCACTGGAGAGCCGTAGATGAAATGGTAACAAACATTATGAAAAAAAGGAAAAGCATGAAAGAGAACTAGAAAATAGAAGAAGAAATGTACAGTAGACCCCGAAAATTACATTTATATACCTCTGAAGTTATACCTTGATGGGTGGTTCCGGAGGCGGATGGGAAAGGGTTTTAGTTGGTCGATGTATTCAAGATGAGTACATCAACCCAACACAGGGTGGTCATCGATACGAATCACTTAGATAGTGATTCGGACCACTCGTCTGTCAACAGATTTCCTAAACCCCTCCATAAAAAAAAAAAAACTAACAAATGGAAGCTGAAACAAGCATTGCTAGAAGAATGGCATAAAATTGACAAGAAAGCAACTGAAAAATTGGTGCATTTTATGCAAAAACGTTTGGATGACGTCATTAAACAAAAAGGGCTGCCCACAAAATATTAATTTAGTTCAATATATTTTTAAACTTGTTCATTTCTTAGGTGTGCCAATAATTTTGTGCGATGAAAACATGTAGTTTTTTGTTAGTTTTAATTTAAAAACGAAAATTAAGAATAAATTATTGTTAAAAAAACTGCTTTGGGTATTTTATTAATTAAATTATATAGGAAAACTATTTTCACCTAATACAATTTGTTAATTAGCTTTAAAAACAGCTGTAAATCGAAAAATGATTGCTGTGCCAATAATTAAGTGCGGCACCGTAGCTTACAATTACATTTTTTTCTTCCACACTAAAATATCCATATAATTACATATAAATTTAATCTAAAATTACTTTTTATTATATAAAAACTCTTAATAATTCTTATAAAGTTACAATTAAATTTTCAATTAAATTCGTATTTTTTGATAGTTAATTAAATTTACTATTACGATTGAGCGCCATCTCTTTGAATTTTTATGAATTAACAATCTGTCAAACGTTAAAAATCATTAAAATTTTCATATAATGATATATAAATTTAATCTATAACTACTTTTTACTCAATAAAAATCTTAAACAATCAGAAACCCAAATTTTCAATTAACTTTGTCCTTTTTTTTATAATTAAAGTTACGATCTCGATTGAGCGCCATCTCTTTGAATTCATATCAATTAACCTTCCATCAATTTAATTTAAAAAAACATTAAAATATCCATATAATTACATGTAAGTGTAATCAAAAATTACTATTTATTATATAAATATTCTTAAAAAACCTAAATTTTCAATTAAAACCATAATTTTTATAATTAAATTTTCAATCATGATTGAGTGCCATCTCTTTGAATTGAGGTGAACTCTCTGTTAATTTTAAAAAATCTTAAGTCTAAAATTTTCTTATAATCACATGTAAATTTACCTTTTTTAAAACTTCCAACACAAAAACATAAAGTAAGAAATTAAATCATAAGGAATTAAGATTAAAATTAACTAGAAATTTATTTATTTAAAAATTCTAAACAAACTTGTAAGAATTCGGTAGGTTTTTCGCTGTGAACCCAATGACCGGCACCCTCTATGTAGTAAAATTCCGCGTTCGGGAATAATTTTAGTATTTGGGGATGATCGCTTTTTCTTAAAAAAGAAAAAAAGTAACAATAAAGAAAAACCAAGTAGTATTTTTGTACTTACTGTATAAAATCGGAAGCCGTACCTCCTATAAATAACACGGGGCCATTAAAAGTACTATTTAAAACCTCCGGAAACATTGCTATTTCATTAAAATTAGCCGATAGAGCTTCCAAATTCATCCTCCATTTAAAACTTTAACATTAAAGTTGTCAATAGAAATTTCTAATTAGATTAGATCGCTTTTGATCATTTTGATCATCAAAATGATCGACTTTTGATCATTTTGAATGATTTTTTAATTAATTTGATTTTTGACATTTTTAGAATTAATTATGTGAATAAAATAAGTAATTTAACCGTTTTAAAGTTAACTTAATTATAAAAATAATTACCTTCCGTCTCCTTTTTGTACTAAATTCGTTAATAAAAACGACCTCATTCCTTTATTATTAACGAGCTTAAGTAATTGTTGATCTGCGGCAACTCTAGCACTTGAAATCGGAACATTTACCGGTAATTTAACTTTATTTAAAGCTTCGAAAAGTGACGGCATCGTTTTTAAGTTCGGACTTGTTCTTACCGGTGAAATATCAGCTACGATTAATTTATCAACCATTTTTGGCTACAAAAAATAACATTTTTTAATATTTAATATTAATTTAAAACTATTATATCTTTAAATAAAGCAATTAAATATTTAAATAAAGCTAAATGTTCAAATAACACAATTAAATGTTCAAATAATACAATTAAATATTCAAATAATACAATTAAATGTTCAAATAATACAATTAAATATTCAAATAATACAATTAAATGTTCAAATAACACAATAAAATGTTTAAAATACTTCAAAAATGTTTAAAATACTCCAAAAATGTTTAAAATACTTCAAAAATGTTTAAAATACTTCAAAAATATTTAAAATACTTCAAAAATATTTAAAACGCACAAAAAAATCTTACATAAGTTAAAGCGAACAACATCATAGTTCTTCCACCCATCGAATGACCCATTAACGAAGCTTTATTAATTTTTAAACTTTGTAATAACTTCCGTACGTCTTGAGATAGATGTTCGTAAGTGTGTTCAGCCGTGTGCGGACTGTCACCGTGATTTCGAGCGTCCACCGCGATTACTTTCCGTTGAGGGGACGTTTTCTTATGGATCACCTTGCAAAGACTGTTCCAATTGCCTTTCGAGCCGAGAAGACCGTGCATTATAACCAACGGAGGCGGAAACGAACCCAAGTTGGTTGATTCGTACGAAGCGTAAGCTAAATCCACCGGTTTGATCTTCGATAATCCTTGAGAGAAATATCTTAAGATTCTCGTATTGTTTCCTATCATTTTTATAAATTTTTCTTTTTAAATAAGTAGATTTTGAGAAAGTCGTTATTTTTGAGGTTATATAAGTTTAGATTTTCACCTAAAATAAAACATTTTTATTTTGTTAAAAGATAAAAAATTGGTTTTAAATTAAATTTTGAATCGATTTGTCAAATTTGATTAAATTGACGTTAATTTTTCTTGAGTTTTTTCTTCAAATCAATTTTATTTATGTAATGTCTTAACTGTCAAGTTGGAAATAACATAACCTAGAAATTTTACAATAACAAAAATATTAATACTCCTAGCGACATCTTTTATCTAATAATTAAACATTTTTTAAATTTATTTAAATGAATTTATTACAAAAAATAGAAATAAAATATAATAATTTTATTTATCTTGTTTTTCTTTATAAGATACAACACCCTTTGCTATTAAATCCGGAATTTCTACGGCTAACCAAGGTCCTAACTAAAAAAAGAAATTAAAAATTAATAAAAAAAAAACACTTAAAATACTCACTCCTAAAGCCATCGCATGTCCAATACCAAATTTAGGAACGTTTCGCGCCCACAAAGGTTTAAAATGATCACTCAAACAAATTTTTCCACCCCTGTACATTTTAGCCGTCTTTCCGTCCAATTCGGGAAGAGCTATTTCTGGTGCGGTCATCGGATAAGTAACGGGTATCTATTTTAATTAAAAAAATTTTAATTTAAGACAATTTAATTAATAAAATAAAGAAAATAAACTCAATAGTTAAAATTTACTTACATCAAACTCAACATCGAACTCATACTTTAACAATTCGTGTATAAACCAACACTTTCCGAACCACTTAGTACCTTCTTTATTGGATTCTAACCGAAACCAATCGTTATCTGCCGCTTTATTATTTTGAACATACTAACAAAAAGAAAAAGACATTATTGTAAGAAAAAGACGTTAAAAGAAAATATTTAAGAAAACATATGTTAAGATTAAAAGAACTTTCAAAAAATTGAGGTTAACTAACCTTAATTAAGCTTTGATACTCTTCTTTTAAACGTTGCACCCATAATTCTTTATCTCGGGGCCCCGCTTTCGTTTGTAAAAGGGGGATACTACTTAAAGTCTTTCTAGTACCTTCATCTACCATTGTTTATCATAAAAAACTTATTTACGATGGGTTTTGTGGACTCAATATGTCAAATGTCATTTAAACGTTAAAAATTTTTAGGTTGGTATTAAATGACAATAGATAAGTTAATAAATTGATAGATAAATTTAAGAACTTTTTTGATCCCAAGATGAAATTAACTATAAATAATCAGTTAAATGAAAATGTTAAGGAAAAAAGCACTTTATTGCAATTTTTTTAATATTAACGCGTTTCAAAAGCAATAAAACAAACAAATATCTTTTTATTATTATTTTTTTTTTAAACGAAATTAATTCCATTCTTTCCATTCCATTCCATCGGGAGGTTTAACCGGGACTTTTTCTTTCTTAATTTCATCCCAATTCGTACTAAGAACAGTTCCACCACTTTCAAGCTTAAGAAAAATCCAAATTATCTCAACATAATCGTCAAATATATTAAAAAAAAAATTATAAAATTACTTACATAACTTTTATTCATCGCCATTTTTACCTCATCACCTCCTTTACTGTAAATATCTTGAAATAACTTATTCAAGGCTTCGTCACCTTCCGGTTTTTCATTTTTCTCCTGTTCTTTAATTTGTTTTTCAATCGCAGCCCAATCCTTGCCTTTCATCGAGGTCGGATAAGGCGGAGGACCGCTACAGGAACCAACGTCTTGTTGTAAACTTACTTTCGGCTCGACCACTTCAGGTTCGCCTTCTAATTTACTCCAACGGATTCCGTCGACTTTAATTAACTTTATTTCAATCTAAATACAATTTTTATATTAAAAGTAATCATAAATAATCGTAAAATAATCATAAAAAAATAACCAATAAGTTAATATATAAGTTTTAAAAGAAGTTTTTAATCAAATACCTTTGAAGGAGTGATTTTATAACTCGACTTTTCCGGGTAAATAACGTGAGATAAATAAAAAGAGAGGTTATGTTCGCTTTCTTGGGTTTTAACCAATAATTTAATAGATTTATCCCCAAATTCTATATTTAAATCGTCTTTTTGAACGTTTTTAATGAGAACGGTGATAACTACGGTTGATTCTGTTTGATACCAATCGTGTTTAACCTAAAAATGAAAAAAAAATTTTACAATTTTATTTGTTATAAAAAATATTAATTACTTACGGTTGAAATATCCCCCATTTTAACTGTTTTCTATTAAAAAAAAAACCTATTTATTTGGTTAAATTAATGATTTTTTTTGCGCAAGTTATTATTGTGATAAACGTCATAATAAATGTCAATAGTCAAGATGGCAACCTTAGAATTTTTAAAAACTAAAAGTGTCGGTAAAATAGAACTTTTTAAGAATTGGGATAGTTCTTGGATTGACTTTAAAAGAAATTTCTCATTTCTCTCAAAGATGGTGTCACTTTAAAATTTTATTTTTAAATTATTTAATTATATTAATTAATTTTATATTATTTAATTTTAAGTTAACTCTTAATTAACTCAAACAATTAATTAAGAAAAACTCTTAAAAAGGTTAAAAAATAATCAGGAGTACTTATCTTGGATTTAAAAGGAATGTCGGGATGAATCGTCCTACGTTAAAAGTTAAAACTGTCATCATCATGTTGTCATCATCTTCCAAGAAAGCTGAGGTGGGTTTTCTTGGAATCAAGAGCCTACCGTTCCTCGTTTCATTCGCTTCGTCTTGTTGCCATGCGAGTAGATTAGATCGCCGCCTTTTACAAAAGGGGCTTCATTTATGAGTCTTTCTTCTTGGAAAAAATGTTTCGGTCGTTTACTATCGCTATAATAAAGAAAGAAAGAAAGAAAAAAAACATTTTCCTTTTCTTTTTTTACCTTTCCCTTTCTAAATTATAAAATCCTAATTTTAAAGTCCTAAAATCCTAATTTAAAGTTTAAAATCCTAATAAAATATTAATTACACATTTGATTTAAATAAATTTAAATAAAATCAGTCGGTATTAGAATAGAATAAAGATCAATGAATAAAATAAAGATCACAAACTATATTATCTATTGGGAAATTTGAAATCACATATTTTTTTCTTATCTATAACCACTCATCACTCCTTTCATGCGTCATCAAACTCGTTTAGATTGTAAATTACATAGTATTACGACCTCTTGTGAAATTTAAAGTATGCTAACAACTAAAATTTTCTGGGAAATGACGATAAAACTAATGAATGAAAGGAGAAAGTTCGGAGAATTAAAAAAAAATTTTAATAAAAAATGTTTATAATTAAAAAGAGGTTTTTAATAAAAAATGTTTATAATTGAAAAAAGGTTTTTAATAAAAAATGTTTATAATTGAAAAAGGAATAAATTTTATTTGAAACATTTTTTTCTATTTTCTTTGGTTTTTTAATTATTTGAAAATAAAGCTGAAAAATTGACATCTTGAGGTTATAATAAGTTTTTAGGTTATAACTCATTTAATATTGAAAATTGAAAAAAATATTTAGAATAAAAAATGTTTATAATTAAAAAAGGAATAAATTTTATTTGAAACATTTTTTTCTATTTTCTTTGGTTTTTTAATTATTTGAAAATAAAGTTGAAAAATTGACATTTTGGGGTTATAACTAGTTTTTAGGTTATAATTCATTTAATATTGGGAATTGAAAAAAATATTTAGAATAAAAAATGTTTATAATTAAAAAAGGAATAAATTTTATTTGAAATTTTTTTTCTATCTAACTGAGTTTTTGAATTATTTGAAAGTAAAGTTGAAAAATTGATGTTTTAGGGTTATAACTAGTTTTTAGGTTATAACTCATTTAATATTGAGAATTGAAAAAAATATTTAGAATAAAAAATGTTTATAATTAAAAAAGGAATAAGTTTTATTTGAAACATTTTTTTCTATTTTCTTTGGCTTTTTAATTATTTGAAAATAAAGTTGAAAAATTGACGTTTTGAGGTTATAATAAGTTTTTAGGTTATAACTCATTTAATATTGAAAATTGAAAAAAATATTTAGAATAAAAATTGTTTATAATTAAAAAGGGAATAAATTTTATTTGAAACATTTTTTTCTATTTTCTTTGGTTTTTGAATTATTTGAAAATAAAGTTGAAAAATTGACGTTTTGAGGTTATAATAAGTTTTTAGGTTATAACTCATTTAATATTGAAAATTGAAAAAAATATTTAGAATAAAAAATGTTTATAATTAAAAAAGGAATAAATTTTATTTGAAACATTTTTTTCTATTTTCTTTGGTTTTTTAATTATTTGAAAATAAAGTTGAAAAATTGATGTTTGTAGGTTATAACTAGTTTTTAGATTTAGATGATAACTCTTAGGTATATGTAAATAAAATTCAAGTTAACGTTTTAATCGGTTCATTTTTTGTATATTTTGTATATTTTATATAATAATATTGGTCGTAGTTTGTGTCTTTTTTTTTAGTATAATCTTTTTGTTTTGTATAATAGGAGGGAAAATAATACATTTATCACTTTATAAAAGTAAAAAATAAAAATAAAAAAAAGTAGAAACCTAAGTACGCAAAAATAAATTAAGTTCTTAAACGTACCTTAATTAATAATAATATAATACATAATTATTATATAGTAAAAAAAATAAATAAATTAATTAGACATAGTTTTCTTTTTTTTTATATAGTAATAATTAATTAATTAATTAATTAATAGTATTTATAGTAGAATTCGAATAGTTTTGGACTAGACGTTTGGCGTGTGCGTGTGCCCATTTTTGGTGGACGTAATACCTTTTATTTTGTAGTCGTTGATGTTTGTTGAGACCGAAATATTTATTTATCAGCCTGGATTATAATAAATTCGGTTAGTTTCTTATTGATAGTAAGATTTTATGGAACAATGTAAAAATTACTTACCGACATTGGATACAAAAACGTCTGTATACTATCTTCCCCTAAGCTATTCTTAACAACACACGTATATTGTCCCATATCGCTCCAACGAAGTCCACTTATCCTCAATCCACCGGAAGGTAAGACGGTGTATCTTTGGTCTGCGCCCGGAACGATGTATAAGTTGTTGGGTCCGATCCAAATGCTATCCGGAGCGGGATTTCCAACCGATTTGCATGGAATCTCCGCCGTTCTCCCAATATTATCCATGTAGATAACGTCGTAGAAGACGATCCTAGCAGCGTCTAATTCGCTCCTACCGGGTTCTTCTTTAAGCTGCCTGATTTCGTTCGCGATGAACTCGCTTAATCTCTTTCCGACGACCGTTACTTTAGTGGAAGCTTTCGCGACTTTATTACCGCTTTGAGCGCGGCAGAAGTAAACTTCCGTTTGTCCGGCTACGATTCTTAATTTAGCTTTGGTGTTTGCCAATCCTTTTGAGGGGTAGTTGCTGATTACGTTTGAAAAACGTTCGTTCTATAATTCAATAAAAATAATTAAAAAAAATAAATTAAAAAAATAAATTAAAAAAAAATAAATTAAAAAAAGGATTACAAATATGTAATCCTTATAAATAAATCCTTACATTTGTGATTTTAACGTTGTCTTTGTACCATTGAATAACCGGAGCTGGAGATCCACCGTGAGCTTCGCACTCCAACTCAACGACCTCCCCAAAGTTAACGGTGACTTCCTTCGGCGATGACTTAATAATCCTCACCCAGCTTTCGACGCGGGGTTGTTCGTACGCTTCGCTCGAATCGACCTCGTTGTCCAGGACGCTTCGAATGTTAATCCTCCGGGAAAATCCCGCCGAGAGGCAGCAGAGGATGACGAAAGTCGATAAACACCGATACATCTGAGGGGTGATTTATGTTAAGTAAAAACTTTCTCTTAACTAACGAAGATTTAAATGAAAATTTTAAACCGAAGAGAAAATATTCTAGAATTTTTTTTGTTTGTTTCTCAATAGGAGAGATATAAACGCGAGTGAAGATCGTTTCGGAATGCGTGAGAGAAAAGGACGGTAACCGGCGCGTGAATGAACGTGTAGATGAATGAATGGAAGCTACACAAAGACGTTTCTGCCGTGTGGAATAACGCAATCTTATCGGTAGGCTCGCGTGATACGAGTGGTGATTTATTGCTCCCGCTCGATAAAGTAAATATATACAAATGATTTGTGCGGCTGCGAGGATTAAGAGAGAGGATTAAGAGGAAAAAAAAATTGTTACAAAAAAAAGTTATTGTCGAGCAATTAAAAGATACGGCAATTGGATGCAGATGGAAATTTTTATAAAGAAAAATAATTAATAGTTGATTAATTAGTACCAATTATCTAACACCTTGTATACTTTGGAAAATAATTTTGATACTTTTTAACTCATGAAATTCAAATATCATTTATAGTGTTTGCAAAAAAATTTGGAGCTGTAAATTGTAGACAAGCTAAAAAATTAACATCTTATTTTAAGAGATTAATTATGAATTTTAATGCTAACTGTTGATTAGCTAATTAATTTTTCTAACTGTATTAAGTGAAACTTAATTTTTAAATATGTTTATAATTGAATCGCTCATTTCAAAAACCACATAAGTCAAAATTTTACAAAATGAAGTTTTTGCCACGAATCGTTTCTTTGGGGGTATTCACACCGTTTGTGCAAAAATCACACAAGCCTCGTAAAGCGTTAGCAAGATATGTCAGTACAAGTATCTGACTTTATGCAAAATTTACGCCCTGCCACACCTACCAATTCAGGAAATATTTTATCTCCGCCAATTATGGGTGAACTGTTTTGGTATAAAAAATTTAAAAAACTAATGAATCCGTATTTTACGTCTTCCATGACGCCATGGCAAACAAAGGGGTAAACGAAGTTTGCTCAATGTTTCTTCATTACATGGACAATTTTTTAACAGATCAAGTTAAGGAATTAATACTGTTTTCGGATAACTGCCCTGGTCAAAACAAAAACCACATCGTCATCAGGTTTTTATTATCATTGAGATATACAGGAAGGTTTTCAAAAAGCAAACACTGTTTTCCTGTAAGAGGCCATTCATTCCTTCCGAATAACCAAGATTTTCGTGTGATGAAAAAGATCAAGAAGTGTGATCGTCTATATGTTCCTGACGAATACTATGCGATTATGTCAGAAGCAAGCCCCAACTTTAAAGTCTTTATGTTGGCAACTCACCAAATTCTAAATTTCTTTCAGTGGTGGCCAACATTTTATAAAAGAACGTGTTTGTCAAATGAGAATTTTGGCAAATGTGTTAAAAAGGAACATAAAGAATCATTTTATCCTTGTTGTTATTTGTCATTTCAACATGAAAAGGATAAGAAAGGAACTGTGATTGTTCAAGACTTTATCAATGGTAAACTATACATTTAACTTGGCAAAAAACAAAAAAAAAAAAACTATTACCATTAAACTACCAACAGAATGTGCGTATCCAACTGGTTCTGTTCCCATAAACCTCAAAAAGATAGAAAACAACAAACAGGTACAAAGTAGTATTATTTCCAAACATATGTCTTTCTATAAAAGAATTTTTCAATGAACTACAGAAGAGGAAAGAAATGCAATCGAAAGTCACAATGAATATGATTATGTACCATAAATTTGCTTCGTTAGTCATGTAATACTTTTTTCAAACTGCGATAAAACTTTCGTGTTGACTCTCTTGTATTTATTTCCATCTAATGCCAGCATTTAGACATGGGAAAAACAGTCTGTGCAAAAACCACGTAAGTCATACAAAGAAAAATACGGTTTTTGCAAAAATCTAAGAATTCATTATACCGTGTTTCATTACATTTCTTGTACTTTCATAAATAGTTCAATTTGCAATAACGGTTTTGTTCATGCAAGGCATACCTTTTATGTTAAACGGTTTTTTAGTGCTACTGAAAATTTAACTTTTTTGACTTATGTGGTTTTTGAAATGAGCGATTCAATTAAAAAAGGAATAAATTTTATTTGAAACATTTTTTTCTATTTTCTTTGGTTTTTTAATTATTTGACAATAAAGTTGAAAAATTGACGTTTTGAGGTTATAATAAGTTTTTAGGTTATAACCCATTTAATATTGAGAATTGACAAAAATATTTAGAATAAAAAATGTTTATAATTAAAAAAGGAATAAATTTTATTTGACACATTTTTTTCCATCTAACTTAGTTTTTGAATTATTTGAACTTAAACTTGAAAAATTGACATTTTGGAGTTATAACTAGTTTTTAGGTTATAACTCATTTAATATTGAGATTTGAAAAAAATATTTAGAACAAAATATGTTTATAATTAAAAAAGGAATAAATTTTATTTGAAACATTTTTTTCTATTTTCTTTGGTTTTTTAATTATTTGAAAATAAAGTTGAAAAATTGACGTTTTGAGGTTATAATAAGTTTTTAGGTTATAACTCGTTTAATATTGAGAATTGAAAAAAATATTTAGAATAAAATATGTTTGTAATTAAAAAAGGAGTAAATTTTATTTGGAACATTTTTTTCTACTTTCTTTGGTTTTTTAATTATTTGAAAATAAAGTTGAAAAATTGACGTTTTGAGGTTATAATAAGTTTTTAGGTTATAACTCATTTAATATTGAGAATTGACAAAAATATTTAGAACAAAATATGTTTATAATTAAAAAAGGAATAAATTTTATTTGAAACACTTTTTTCTATTTTCTTTGGTTTTTTAATTATTTGACAATAAAGTTGAAAAATTGACGTTTTGAGGTTATAATAAGTTTTTAGGTTATAACTCATTTAATATTGAGAATTGAAAAAAATATTTAGAATAAAATATGTTTATAATTAAAAAAGGAGTAAATTTTATTTGGAACATTTTTTTCTATTTTCTTTGGTTTTTTAATTATTTGAAAATAAAGTTGAAAAATTGACGTTTTGAGGTTATAATAAGTTTTTAGGTTATAACTCATTTAATATTGAGAATTGAAAAAAATATTTAGAATAAAATATGTTTATAATTAAAAAAGGAATAAATTTTATTTGAAACATTTTTTTCTATTTTCTTTGGTTTTTTAATTATTTGAAAATAAAGTTGAAAAGTTGATGTTTTGAGGTTATAACTAGTTTTTAGGTTATAACTCATTTAATATTGAAAATTGAAAAAAATATTTAGAATAAAATATGTTTGTAATGAAAAAAGGAGTAAATTTTATTTGGAACATTTTTTTCTATTTTCTTTGGTTTTTTAATTATTTGAAAATAAAGTTGAAAAGTTGACATTTTGAGGTTATAACTAGTTTTTAAATTATAACTAGATTTTGTGAGGATTTAGATTGAAGCTTAAAACGCCGAAGACCGTCCTCTCAAAGCAGGAAAACGCTGTTGAACCCAAAGTATCGGTGGTTCTCACCTACTTCGTTTGCCAGCTCTGAGAGTGCACTTTCAGGAGTACAGTTTTCGTTAGGACTCGGGGCCATCAATTGGTAGTTTGATAATTGAATTTGTTGTAAATTTAATCGAATATAAAATTAACAAACGATTAAAGATCGGTTTACCGTTCGTTAATCGTCGGTTGAAACCGGGATTCCCCGCGACAATTCGCACTGTGCGTGTGCGTTGTGCGATTTCAAAGTCGCCGGCGTCGTCAAACGACAAAAACGAACAGTCCGCGTTTCAATTTGTTCGATCTAAATTTACTCTTATACTTTATTTAAACGTGAAAACTTTACGGCACCAATAAACCCTCTACGAAACGTCCTCAAACTAAATTTAGAAAATTAAACGCATATTCAAAGTCAAAAGCCTATCAAAAAGATAATCAAAAAGATTATCAAAAAGATTATCAAGAAGATAATCAAAAAGATAATCAAAAAGACAATCGAAAAGACAATCAAAAAGACAATCAAAAAAAATCCTAAATATAAAAAGTAAATTTTAAAAAATAAAAACAAACTTACCGTTTTAATTTGAGTTTTCTTGTAGACAGATGTAGATATCTTTATAGGATTTGTGTTGGTGTTTCTTTGGTGGTTCGTAGTGAACTGATGTATTAACCGAAACACCCTCGGGCTTTTATATCCGTCCCGTCTGTGCCCAGGATCACGTAGACGACGAGGAAGAAACGTTTTCGCCGTCCGAAACGAGCGGGAGAGGGAGAGAGAGAGGGAAAAATCGGCCGCCGGAGGCGGTAATTCGAGGGTTGAAGCTGATGATGGCCACTTGTTGGAGCCGCGCGTAAACACGGCGATTGGTGGCGGAAAGATAATAGGAACTTGATGATGATAAGACACACACGCGGGATAATACGGCCAATTTATCGTCGATGAATTCCCGGTTTAATTCGTTCGAGCCTCTTATTTCTTTTCCTTCAAGACAAGCGACACGGTAAGAAACACGTGTATAGATGTAGATATCACTATAAGACAGTAGATATAGTAACCGTTGAGGTAGAGGTGTGTTGAGATTACGGCCGTTTCTATTTGTACGTTTCTATGTGTACCTTCCTCGTCATAATTTTTGTTTGGGAGGGAGTTCGGCTGATGTAACATCTCAGGTAAATGAGTGAGAATTTTTCTTTTCATTGGGTGGGTGTTGATTATGTAGATAAAGGCCTTTCCTTTCATAATCTTTACGCGTAAATCTGAAATAAATTAAAGATCGTTATTTATTTTTAGCTGATGTAACATCAAAGGTAAATGTGGTTAAATTAGCAAAGTGAGATCGAGGTCGAATTGTCTTCGAAACTATCGAAAAAATGTTAAAAATTTTAACCAACTTTAAGAATTTTTTTAATTTTTTTGAAAACATTTTAAATAAAACGGTCTTTTTTATATAAAAATATCATCTTTTAACTTTCATTTAAAAAAAGATTTAGGTCAAAATAGTTAAAAATGAATTTTTGACGATTTTTTAAAAATTAGTCGATTTTTTAAAAATTGATCGATTTTCTTTAAAGTTAAAAAACTGTCAAAAATTTTTACCAACTTTAAGAATTTTTTTAATTTTTTTGAAAACATTTTGAATAAAACTCTCTTTTATATAAAAATATCATCTTTTAGCTTTCATTAAAAAAAGATTTATGTCAAAATAGTTAAAAATAAATTTTTGACGATTTTTTAAAAATTAGTCGATTTTTTAAAAATTGATCGATTTTCTTTAAAGTTAAAAAACTGTCAAAAATTTTTACCAACTTTAAGAATTTCTTTAATTTTTTTGAAAACATTTTGAATAAAACGGTCTTTTTTATATAAAAATATCATCTTTTAACTTTCATTTAAAAAAAGATTTATGTCAAAATAGTTAAAAATGAATTTTTGACGATTTTTTAAAAATTAGTCGATTTTTTAAAAATTGATCGATTTTCTTTAAAGTTAAAAAACTGTCAAAAATTTTTACCAACTTTAAGAATTTTTTTAATTTTTTTGAAAACATTTTAAATAAAACGGTCTTTTTTATATAAAAATATCATCTTTTAACTTTCATTTAAAAAAAGATTTATGTCGAAATAGTTAAAAATGAATTTTTGACGATTTTTTAAAAATTAGTCGATTTTTTAAAAATTGATCGATTTTCTTTAAAGTTAAAAAACTGTCAAAAATTTTTACCAACTTTAAGAATTTTTTTAATTTTTTTGAAAACATTTTAAATAAAACGGTCTTTTTTATATAAAAATATCATCTTTTAACTTTCATTTAAAAAAAGATTTATGTCAAAATAGTTAAAAATGAATTTTTGACGATTTTTTAAAAATTAGTAGATTTTTTAAAAATTAGTCGATTTTTTAAAAATTGATCGATTTTCTTTAAAGTTAAAAAACTGTCAAAAATTTTTACCAACTTTAAGAATTTTTTTAATTTTTTTGAAAACATTTTAAATAAAACGGTCTTTTTTATATAAAAATATCATCTTTTAACTTTCATTTAAAAAAAGATTTATGTCAAAATAGTTAAAAATGAATTTTTGACGATTTTTTAAAAATTAGTCGATGTTTTAAAAATTGATCGATTTTCTTTAAAGTTAAAAAATTGTCAAAAATTTTTACCAACTTTAAGATTTTTTTTAAATTTTTTTGAAAACATTTTGAATAAAACGGTCTTTTTTATATAAAAATATCATCTTTTAACTTTCATTTAAAAAAAGATTTAGGTCAAAATAGTTAAAAATGAATTTTTGACGATTTTTTAAAAATTAGTCGATTTTTTAAAAATTGATCGATTTTCTTTAAAGTTAAAAAACTGTAAAAAATTTTTACCAACTTTAAGAATTTTTTTAATTTTTTTGAAAACACTTTAAATAAAACGGTCTTTTTTATATAAAAATATCATCTTTTAACTTTCATTTAAAAAAAGATTTATGTCGAAATAGTTAAAAATGAATTTTTGACGATTTTTTAAAAATTAGTCGATTTTTTTAAAATTGATCGATTTTCTTTAAAGTTAAAAAACTGTCAAAAATTTTTACCAACTTTAAGAATTTTTTTAATTTTTTTGAAAACATTTTGAATAAAACGGTCTTTTTTATATAAAAATATCATCTTTTAACTTTCATTTAAAAAAAGGTTTATGTCAAAATAGTTAAAAATGAATTTTTGACGATTTTTTAAAAATTAGTCGATTTTTTAAAAATTGATCGATTTTCTTTAAAGTTAAAAAACTGTCAAAAATTTTTACCAACTTTAAGAATTTTTTTAATTTTTTCGAAAACATTTTGAATAAATCGGTCTTTTTTATATAAAAATATCATCTTTTAACTTTCATTTAAAAAAAGATTTATGTCAAAATAGTTAAAAATGAATTTTTGACGATTTTTTAAAAATTAGTCGATTGTTTAAAAATTGATCGACTTTCTTTAAAGTTAAAAAACTGTCAAAAATTTTTACCAACTTTAAGAATTTTTTTAACTTTTTCGAAAACATTTTAAATAAAACGGTCTTTTTTATATAAAAATATCATCTTTTAACTTTCATTTAAAAAAAGATTTATGTCAAAATAGTTAAAAATGAATTTTTGATGATTTTTTAAAAATTAGTCGATTTTTTAAAAATTGATCGATTTTCTTTAAAGTTAAAAAACTGTCAAAAATTTTTACCAACTTTAAGAATTTTTTTAATTTTTTTGAAAACATTTTATATAAAACGGTCTTTTTTATATAAAAATATCATCTTTTAACTTTCATTTAAAAAAAGATTTATGTCAAAATAGTTAAAAATGAATTTTTGACGATTTTTTAAAAATTAGTCGATTTTTTAAAAATTGATCGATTTTCTTTAAAGTTAAAAAACTGTCAAAAATTTTTACCAACTTTAAGAATTTTTTTAATTTTTTCGAAAACATTTTGAATAAAACGGTCTTTTTTATATAAAAATATCATCTTTTAACTTTCATTTAAAAAAAGATTTATGTCAAAATAGTTAAAAATGAATTTTTGACGATTTTTTAAAAATTAGTCGATTTTTTAAAAATTGATCGATTTTCTTTAAAGTTAAAAAACTGTAAAAAATTTTTACCAACTTTAAGAATTTTTTTAATTTTTTTGAAAACATTTTAAATAAAACGGTATTTTTTATATAAAAATATCATCTTTTAACTTTCATTTAGAAAAAGATTTATGTCAAAATAGTTAAAAATGAATTTTTGACGATTTTTTTAAAAATTAGTCGATTTTTTCTAAAGTTAGGTTAAAACTGTCAAAAATTTTTACCAACTTTAAAATTTTTTTTTATATTTTTGGTAAAATTTAGAACAAATTTGACTTTTTTAATTCAAAATATAATCTTTAAGATTTAACTTAGAACAAAAATCACATCTTAATTTTCATAAATAAAGTCTAGACGATTTTTTTAAGTTGATTTTTTTCAAGAAAAGATTTAAAATTATTAAAGAAATGTCTTATCTCTTGTAAAAAAGTTTCCTGGCCTTTGACTCGTTTATTTAAATCATTAATCATGGAATTAAAACGATTTCACGGAAATAACGAAATAATTGTTATCAAATTCTATCCAGTAAAAAAAAATGTAAATACTGAATTTTTAAAATTAAGTGGAACATTTTTTTTAAAGTCATTGAACACTTAAACCATTCAAAACACTTAAACCATTCAAAACACTTAAACCATTCAAAATACTTAAAACATTCAAACTAGCAAGTTAAAAAAAGTAAAAAAAATACCGCATTGAATAAAATTTTCCAAACCAAGTGTGTTTCTTATTCGGAATAAATTGAAAACATAAATAAATTAATTCCAAATTAGTATTTAAATTACATTCCGAGCAGAAGCGACGATTTGAATAAAACAATAAAACGGTATCATTGTGTTCGATTTGCGTCAACAACTTATAAGACTTGCGTCAGAGATTATAGTGACTTAATAGCTTCAAAAAAAATTTTTCTTTAAAATTAAATTTTAATTCTTTTATAAAGCGAAGATGGAATTCCCTCGGATTCATTGAAATCCGCAAAATGCAATTGTGAAGCCATTCCAATTGTTCCCCCCTTTTACTTTCGCTTCCTCGATCAATTAATTCCAATTATTCCACATCTCTCTAATAAAACCATCAAATTATCATCGTCGTCGTCGTCGTCCGAGAAATGGAGACGTTAAATTACACTACTCCGAGAAAAACCTGACGTAATTCCCGAGTGGAATAGTAAAATTAAGACGTTAAAAACGTCCGCCTCATTTCGTCCACGAAACTATCGTTAATTTTTACAGATCATAAACCTCCCGAAACCGTACTATAGATGCCCCATTCAAACGGTTTACGGAGCGTCGCTCGGGAGTCGTTACGGCATCCCGTATTTTATAAATATAACCTTCTAATCGGCGATAAATCCGATTTACCGAGCGGAAAGACGAACGACGTCCGTCCGACGTTCGCCCGTTCCAGCTTCGCCTTCCTTTAATTTTCTTACCGACTTTTTTTTCCCTTCTCCTCCTTCTTCTTCATCTTTCTCGCGTTTAATTTTCTTCCGGTTCGCGCACGCGTTTTGTAGCGCCACCTACCGACACACGTGACGAACGACGCGTCCGAGACGTCCGAAATTGGGTCAGTTACGTGACACCGGCGGCGTTACTGTCGCCCGGATTTTAATAGAGTAATCTCAATTGAAAGGGGGTCACGGAAAAACCTGTTGAATGAAATTTTTACGAAACGATCTAACAATAAGAATGAATAATTAGGAGAGGTTTGTTTTGATAATTTTTGGTCAGATGTGTATTTAGACACGTTTTGCATTGAGGTTGATGATGATACTACAAGACATCAACACGACACTGACACCTCGAGGTTGCCTCCTCCATACATTCTTATGGGATCCTCCATACATCTTATCTAGATACAATATCCATGTAACATTGTATGCTGATTATAAGAAAAATGAGATATCGTTTGAATGTTATGATGATGTCTTATTACTATAAGACACTTCACGACACTTCGTGAGGATAGACCCGTACATTGAATTAAAGCAAACGTCTCACATTATGAGACACATCCTATCCAATTGGAGAGACATGATTTACTTATATGTAACATGTCACCAAGTAGCAATATCGCGTGTTGCTGATTGTATGTTGGTGGTTCCTTAAATGTGAGATATGCCTTATGCAACGTAGCTTCCAAGTTCTTAGTGCTAGAGTGGGTTATAGCATATCACTGGAAAGTAGATTTTTAAACCCATAACATGCTGAAAGAATTATCACGATAGCACAAGTAATAAGGGAACTATGAACGATGAAATGTAAGTCTATGATATTTGAGTCCATTTTTTTAACACATTGCGTATGGGTCACGAGATATTTCGTTTTCATGTTTTTTTATTCAGTCTTCAACAAAACAATGAGCCGCATATACTTTAATTACGTTACGATAGTAACGAAGCCTATCGCATAGCAACGTTCAGTTTGCTAAAAACGAGAATTCTCGTGACCCGTACGCAATGTGTTAACATAGCTTCCAAATTCGAAGTGCTAGAGTCGATTATAGACTGTGCGAACCCTGGGTTGGCAGTCGGGTGACTTGCCACCACGCCACCAAAAATAATTTTTTTTTCATTTTTTTTCGATAAAAAAATGTTTGTTGATAGGAATGTTCAAAAGACCTAATGTTCAAAATTATTAATGTTCAAAATTATTAATTTTCAAAAGTATTAATTTTCAAAATTATTAATTTTCAAAAGTACTAATTTTCAAAAGTGCCAATTATTAAAAGTGCTAATGTTCAAAAGTCCTAATGTTCAAAATACCTAATGCTCAAAAGACCTAATGTTCAAAAGTGCTAAATTTTTATCATTTGTAAAATTTTTGAAATTTTTGATATTTTTTGTCATTTTTAAAACTTTTGACATTTTTTAACATTTTTTGTCTTTTTTGAAACTGTTGACATTTTTGTAATTTTTGACATTTTTGACATTTTTTTGTCGTTTTTGAAATTTTCATATTTTTTACATTTTTGACATTTTTTGGCATTTTTAAAATTTTTGACATTTTTGACATTTTTTGGCATTTTTAAAATTTTTGACATTTTTTAACATTTTTTGTCATTTTTGAAATTGTTGACATTTTTTGCCATTTTTTTGTCGTTTTTGAAATTTTTGAAATCTTCATATTTTTGACATTTTTTGAATTTTTTTTGTCGTTTTTGAAATTTTTGAAATTTTCATATTTTTGACGTTTTTGACATTTTTTGACATTTTTAACATTTTTTGACATTTTTGACATTTTTTGACATTTTTTGGCATTTTTAAAATTTTTGACATTTTTTAACATTTTTTGTCATTTTTGACATTTTTTGACATTTTTGACATTTTTTGTCATTTTTTAAATTTTTGACATTTTTGATATTCTTTAACATTTTTTGTCATTTTTGACATTTTTGATACTTTTTAACATTTTTTGTCATTTTTGAAATTGTTGACATTTTTGTCATTTTTGTAATTTTTGACATTTTTTGACATTTTTTTGTCGTTTTTGAAATTTTCATATTTTTTACATTTTTCATATTTTTTACATTTTTGACATTTTTTGACATTTTTTGACATTTTTGACATTTTTTGGCATTTTTAAAATTTTTGACATTTTTTTGTGGTTTTTGAAATTTTCACATTTTTGACATTTTTGATATTTTTTAACATTTTTTTGTCATTTTTGAAATTGTTGACATTTTTGTCATTTTTGTAATTTTTGACATTTTTGACATTTTTTGACATTTTTTGAAATTTTTGATATTTTTTAACATTTTTTGTCATTTTTGTAATTTTTGACATTTTTGACATTTTTTGACATTTTTGGAAATTTTTGATATTTTTTAACATTTTTTGTCATTTTTGACATTTTTTGACATTTTCTTGTCGTTTTTGAAATTTTTGAAATTTTCACAATTTTAACATTTTTAACATTTTTGATATTTTTTGACATTTTTTGACATTTTTGATATTTTTTAACATTTTTTGTCATTTTTGAAATTGTTGACATTTTTGTAATTTTTGACATTTTTTTGTCGCTTTTGAAATTTTTGAAATTTTCATATTTTTGAAATTTTTTGGCATTTTTAAAATTTTTGACATTTTTTAACATTTTTTGTCATTTTTGAAATTGTTTACATTTTTGTCATTTTTGTAATTTTTGACATTTTTGACATATTTTTGTCGTTTTTGAAGTTTTTAAAATTTTGAAATTTTCACATTTTTGACATTTTTAACATTTTTGATATTTTTTGACATTTTTTGACATTCTTTGACATTTTTGATATTTTTTAACATTTTTTGTCATTTTTGAAATTGTTGACATTTTTGTCATTTTTGACATTTTTGACATTTTTTGACATTTTTTTGTCATTTTTGAAATTTTCACATTTTTGACATTTTTTGACATTTTTGATATTTTTTAACATTTTTTGTCATTTTTGAAATTGTTGACATTTTTGTCATTTTTGTAATTTTTGACATTTTTGACAGTTTTTGACATTTTTTTGTCGTTTTTGAAATTTTTGAAATTTTCATATTTTTGACATTTTTTGGCATTTTAAAAATTTTTGACATTTTTTAACATTTTTTGTCATTTTTGAAATTGTTGATATTTTTGTCATTTTTGTAATTTTTGACATTTTTAACATTTTTGATACTTTTTGACATTCTTTGACATTTTTTGACATTTTTTGACATTTTTGATATTTTTTAACATTTTTTGACATTTTTGAAATTGTTGACATTTTTGCCATTTTTGTAATTTTTGACATTTTTGACATTTTTTGACATTTTTTTTGTCGTTTTTGAAATTTTTGACATTTTTGACATTTTTTGACATTTTTAGGCATTTTTAAAATTTTTGACATTTTTTAACATTTTTTGTCATTTTTGAAATTGTTGCCATTTTTGTCATTTTTGTAATTCTTGACATTTTTGACATTTTTTGACATTTTTTTGTCGTTTTTGAAATTTTTGAAATTTTTGAAATTTTCACATTTTTGACATTTTTTGACATTTTTGACATTTTTGACATTTTTTGACATTTTTCGACATTTTTCGACATTTCTGTCATTTCGTCATTTTTTGATATTTCTGGCATTCTTGAAATTTTTGACATTTATTAACATTTCTGTCATTTTCCTCATTTTTTGACATTTCAATTGTCGAAAAACGTAACAATTTGAAGAAAAGAACAGAAGAATAATAAAGAATAATTTATTCATATTAACATTTAAGTTAGGCAACTCATTTTACATCAAATTTTTTTTTTTTATAAATCATAAAATTTAATTAAAATAAAATCAAAATTAATTTATAACCTAACTTGAAGAAAATTTTTTAAAAAATTTGCATATGATTAAATTAAAAAGAAGTTTTAAAATATTTTACGATATAATTTCAAATTGTATGACATAACCTCAAATCCTATGACATAACCTCAAATCCTATGATATAACCTCAAATCCTAAGACATAACCTCAAATGTTATGGAGATAAACTCAAATGTAAACCAAACAAATCGATATGTCGGAAATGAAAATCGAAAATTTAAACGATTTATGTCGAATTTGTTTAAGACAAACCGACATAATGCATCCCATAATTGAAATAGATCAATCAACGAAGGATTGTATAAATTTTTCCCTAGATTTTAAGGTAAAGAAAATTTTCCAACCTTAAAAATATTAATTTACTAAACTAAAATCAAATAATTCCAGATTATGGAAACCTTTACATCTTTAACAACAATTTGTAATGAATGCAAAACGAAATTAGACGATTTTACTTTATTAATAAGTATTTCGAAAACCACTCAAATGATTTTAAGAAATTTATGCGATAACGTTTTATATTATTTCATGTTATAAAGCCTTTTTTAAAAATTAAAATTTTAGGTTTTGGAAGACGACCACCAACTTTTAACCGAACCCGAAGAAGGAATTGAAGAAATTAAAGACGATAAAAAGGAAGAAACACATTTAATAAAATCTCAAATAACTTACAATGATATTATGAAATCAATTAAAACAGCCAAAACGATTTCTTACGACAATCTAAATTGTGTATCTTGTAATTTCATCGGAGTAAACTTAAAAGGATTAATATCTCACTTTACAATCGTTCACAAAGAATTAAAATCAAAATGGTGTCCGATTTGTAATCGACTAATAGAAAACTTAACTCAACATAAAAAAAATCATTCTAAAAGTGATTTAACATGTCGATTCTGTTTTAAAAGTTTTACACTGAACGAATATTTAATAAAACATTTATTAAGTCATTTAAACGAAGAGGAGAAAGTTAAACGAAAGAGAAATAAAAATGAAAAGAATAACGGCAAAGTTGGAGATAGCTTAGTAAGTTTGGAAAATGAAGTTAAAAATGCAGAGAATGAAGTTAAAAATGCAGAGAATGAAATTAAAAATGCAGAGAATGAAATTAAAAATTTAGAGAATAAATTTAAAAACTTAGAGAATAAATTATGTAACGTTTGCGGTAAACAATTTTCAAATAATTCAAAATTACTCACTCATTTACGTTCGCACTCGAAGGAAACTCCCTTTCATTGTGGAATCTGTAACAAAAAGTTAAAAACTCGATCACATTTACGTCAACATGAGAATATTCATCGTGAATTTCGAAGATATATTTGTAACGTTTGTGGAAAGGTAAATTAAATTTTTTTTTAATATTTAATTTATTTACTTATTTATTTTTTAGTCATTTAATCAATCGAGTACTTTAAATACACATTTAAAACTTCACGGAGACAAAGATAAATCTTGTCCGTTGTGCGAGAAGAATTTTTGTCGATCGGCTGACTTAAAAACACACTTAAGAACGCACACAGGGGAGAAACCGTTTCAATGCACGATCTGTGAAGCATCCTTTGTTCAAAAAAGTCATTTAACGGAACACGAGAAGAAACACCTTGATATTAAACCGTATAAATGTTCGTTTTGTGAGAAATGTTTCGCTCAAAAATCGACTTTAAAATCTCACATTGATATACATCTCGGTGTGAAACCGTTTAGGTGTAATTTGTGTCCTTATGCGGCGAGACAAAGTTTTGTACTTAAAACTCATATGAAACAACATGAATCAATAAATGTTTTCTAATCTAAAGTTTGTCTTTTTGTAAATAGAATCTTTTAGTTTTAATTTAATTTTAAAATTATCTGATAATTTCTATAAATAAAGCTTGGACGATTTTTTAAAGTTGATCGAATTTTTCTAAATGTTAGGTTAGTTAACTGTCAAAAATTTTTATCAACTTTAAAATTTTTTTAAATTTTTTTGGTAACATTTAGAATAAAACGGTCTTTTTTATTTAAAAATATAATATTTTGGCTTTCATTTAAAAAAAGATTTATTTCAAAATAGTTAAAAATGAATTTTTGACGATTTTTTATAATTGGTCGATCTTTTAAAGTTCGGTTAAAACTATAAAAAATTTTACCAACTTTAAAATTTTTTAAAATATTTTTAGTAAGATTTAGTACAAATTTAACTTTCTTAATTCAAAATATAATCTTTAAGATTTAACTTGGAACAAAAATCATATCTTAATTTTTATAAATAAAGTCTACACGATTTTTTTAAATTGGTAAGATGGTTATTTTGAACATAAATTTAAAAGATGGTTATTTACTTTTTTTATTATTTTATAATAGAAGGAGTTTTTTCTTTAAATTTAATTTGGGGGATTTTGTGATTTACCAAAATCGATATTTCGCATTTGGGGACAAGGTGCAACGGACTCTCAAATAGGTCACGTTCCCCCCTCGATTTTGCGCATTGCACAGGGGCGGTTTGCCTGAAAAACAACAACAATAAGACCCCCGGAAAGGTGCCGATTTTGTTGGGTTCCGAATCGAAATTATATATTTCCTTCGGTAAGATTTCCATCTCTATTATTTTACAATCATTTCCGCCAACAAAAAAATTTTTTCAACCCCATTTAAAGGAAATATCAGAAGATTATGGATCCACCCGGACCAGAAATCTTAGACTTCCCCAACAACCCGCTCCTGTGCCCCATTTGCCACGATTACTTCACCGAACCGTGCATCTTAAGTTGCTACCACACGTTTTGTTCGCGGTGTCTTCGCGGTAGGGAACAAGATCGAAAATTAATATGCCCTTATTGCAGGTAATTATAACCATTTTACTAATTTCTTTATTAAGATTCAAATAAAAAATTATTTTAGACAACCAACTATGTTAAAAGACGGCTCAATTTTACCGCCACCGGACACTTTAATGCGTCAACTTATCGACATTGCAAACAGCGAAAATCCGCCGTGTTCCAACTGCGATAAACGAGACAGAGCTACCATGTATTATTGTAACACGTGTGGTAAACAATTTTCATCATAAACCATTTAATTTAAGTTAATCAGATAGAGAATTAAAAACGCTTTAAAACGAGTACAAACACGACCAAGTTATCTACAATAGTTTTCAAGTTATTTAATTTTTTCATCTTGTCATCCATAATTTTTTGACGTTTGTGAGTGAGGTTAGATTTTAAACGTTAAAACTGAATTAAAACAAATATCATCATGTCAAAAAATCAACTGCTAAACTGTCAAAAATATAAAACGTCAAATTAAAAAAGAAAAAGATGAATTTTTTAAAGTTAATCCATAACAATCCATAAAATGCTCCATAACACTTATTTCGGTTAATTTTTAAGGTAAATCCGTCGTGTTTGGACTTAAACTTTATATTCTTTCCCCTATATTATAAATTTAATGCAATTTTTTTTCTAAAATAAACCTAACTTTAAAATTAGTCCATAAAAATCCATAATAAGTTTCATATCGCTTATCTCAGTTAATTTTTAAGATAAATCCATCGAATTTGGACTTAAATTTTATTTTTTCTCTCTCTATATTATAAACTTAATACACTTTTTTTTCTAAAATAAACCTAACTTTAAAATTAATCCATAAAAATCCATAATATGTTTCATATCACTTATCTGGGTTAATTTTTAAGATAAATAAGTTGTGTTTGGACTTAAACTTTATAGATTTTTTAAAATTAATCCATAATCGTCCATAATATCCTCCATAACGCTTATTTCAGTTAATTTTTAAGATAAATCCATCGAGTTTGGACTTAAACTTTATATTTTTTCCCCTATGTTATAAATTTAATACATTTCTTTTTCTAAAATAAACCTAACTTTAAAATTAGTCCATAAAAATCCATAATATGTTTCATATAGCTTATCTCAGTTAATTTTTAAGATAAATCCATCGAATTTGGACTTAAATTTTATTTTTTTTTCTCTATATTATAAATTTAATACAATTTTTTTTCTAAAATAAACCTAACTTTAAAATTAGTCCATAAAAATCCATAATATGTTTCATATCACTTATCTGGGTTAATTTTTAAGATAAATAAGTTGTGTTTGGACTTAAACTTTATAGATTTTTTAAAATTAATCCATAACCGTCCATAATATTCTCCATAACACTTATCTCAGTTAATTTTTAAGATAAATCCATCGAATTTGGACTTAAATTTTATTTTTTTTTCTCTATATTATAAATTTAAATTTAATACATTTTTCTTTTAAAATAAACCTAACTTTAAAATTTGTCCATAAAAATCCATAATATGTTTCATATCACTTATCTGGGTTAATTTTTAAGATAAATAAGTTGTGTTTGGACTTAAACTTTATAGATTTTTTAAAATTAATCCATAACCCTCCATAATATCCTCCATAACTCTTATCTCAGTTAATTTTTAAGATAAATCCATCGAATTTGGACTTAAATTTTATTATTTTTTTTTTCTCTATATTATAAATTTAAATTTAATACAATTTTTTTTCTAAAATAAACCTAACTTTAAAATTAGTCCATAAAAATCCATAATATGTTTCATATCGCTTATCTCAGTTAATTTTTAAGATAAATCCATCGAGTTTGGACTTAAATTATATATTTTTTTTTCTCTATATTATAAATTTAATACATTTTTTTTTCTAGAATAAACCTAACTTTAAAATTAATCCATAAAAATCCATAATATGTTTCATATCACTTATCTGGGTTAATTTTTAAGATAAACAAGTTGTGTTTGGACTTAAACTTTATAGATTTTTTAAAATTAATCCATAACCGTCCATAATATCCTCCATAACGCTTATCTCAGTTAATTTTTAAGATAAATCCATTAAGTTTGGTCTTAAACTTTATATTTTTTCCCCTATATTATAAATTTAATACATTTTTTTTCTACAATAAACCTAACTTTAAAATTAGTTCATAAAAATCCATAATATGTTTCATAACGCTTGTCTCAGTTAATTTTTAAGATAAATCCATTAAGTTTGGACTTAAACTTTATATTTTTTCCCTATATTATAAATTTAATACATTTTTTTTCTAAAATAAACCTTAAACTTTAAAGTTAATCCATACAAATCCATAATATGTTTCATATCACTTATCTGGGTTCATTTTTAAGATAAACAAGTTGTGTTTGGCCTTAAACTTTATAGATTTTTTAAAATCAATCCATAACCGTCCATAATATCCTCCATAATGCTTATCTCAGTTAATTTTAAAGATAAATCCATGGAATTTGGACTTAAATTTTATTTATTTTTCTCTATATTATAAATTTAATACAATTTTTTTTCTAAAATTCTTCTATTTTTGTACAGGACAAGCTCTATGTTCAAACTGCCGTGATAATACGCACAGGGCGAAAATGTTTTCCGCTCACGATGTCGTACACATGTCGAAATGTACTAAAGAACCCAAAAGAGTAAGTTTTAATGTATTTGAAACATATACTAGTAAAAAATAATTTATTGTAAAATTTTTTTTAATGATAATTAAGTGTCTTCAACACGGAGAACAATACATAATGTATTCCCCGATACAACACACGATGTTATGCGTGAATTGTTTCCGGGACACTCCGAATGAAATCCGGGCGCAATGTTTAGACATAGATACGGCTCATACTCAAGCGGCTAAAAGACTTGAAAGGGGTCAAAATGCCATTATGGATTTACAAGTATGTATATTAATCAAATTTTTAAAAATCCAATAATAATTAATTTTATAAAATAATAAATTGTTTGTTTAAGACTTCGGTTCGTGATGGTATCTTAGCTTTAAAAGGTTTAATGGACGAATTGCGAAGAAACATGGACTCGGAGAAGCATACGATTAACACATTTTGTCAGGGGATGCAAGAAGCGATGGCTAAAACTCACGCGGCTATGATTATGGAGGTTCAGCGGCAGTTCGAGAGTAAAGATCGGATTTATCGGAGCCAATTGTTACTGTTGGGTTCGGTTATGCCGGTTTTACAATTACATTTGGTGTTATGTACGACTTTTACGTCGGCCGCCAATAAGTATCAATTTTTGGAACTGTGTCCGTCTTTAATCGAGAGATTATCCGCCGTTGGTCAACTAAGTCAACCCGTTAGGTACAATTTTAATCATAAAATTTTAGTCGTCTTATTTTTTTTTGGGTTATTAATTTATTTTTGATAAATTTGTAGATCTTTACAAAGCTCGTCTATTAAAACCAATTACCGAAGTGAATTTGCTCAAAGTTTGGAACCTTGGATAGGTCCCCAAGCTGTTTCTCAACATGCTGCCGAATTAGCTGGTAAGAAAAAACCTTATAAATGTGAAAGGTTTCAAAATCATTGTTAATTAAACTAAGATTAGAACTAACATTTGCACTAATTTTAATACTGAACCAAGAATTATGAGTTTTTTGGGTTGGTTATGTGTCACTGACTTTCAGAACCAGCAACCAGTTGAATACCTCTGATTACGAACTAAGCCTACAGGCCCATTTACCTACACTTTTATCTACACTTTGATTAGTGCGAGTGCAACTGATTAGTGCAGGTGCTTAGCTACGTCTCGCACGCCTTGCACTTACAGCTTACCTTCTACTAAACACGTTTGGACATGCTACTAAATACGTTTGGACATACTTCTGATATAAATTTACCGGTGGTCGACTTTGGTATTCTGAATAGGTGTTGCAAACAGCGTAAACTAATTCCATTTGCCAACAAGTATAAAATAGCGTGCAATTTCACTTGTGCCAGCAAAGCAGGTCTCATAAATATATCAGATTTCTGAATAACAGGTGCGACAAGATTGAGTAATGTATTAAATGACGCTTCAGTCATCCTGACAGCAAAGTAGTACTCCATGGTATCTTCATAGACCAATTCCTTAAGGCTGTGGTCTTACGGTCATCGAGTTTCTCAGGGGCGCAGGAGACGGACGTTCGGAAGCAGGAAGGTGGACCTTAATTCTTGGCTACGCTCCGCCCTTTGTAGATAACAGACAAAGGATTTATATTCGAAACTCATGTGTTTATTTATCTTTTGTCGAGAAGTGAATACAAGAATCGAGGTTCAGTTCGTTTTAGTAAAGTAGAAAAAGACGGAAACATTAGATGTATCTTTTTTACTAAATTCTAATAAGATCCTGACTTATTTTAGTATATGTAATAAATACTGTGCAAAAAAAATTAAATGTTTTAAAATGGTACAGCAGTTCGTAGTACAGATAGGATAATCGACTGTACTGTACTGGTGGGCCAAATTGGACACTTGTAAAGGGACACCCCTGTTTCTATAAGAGATAGGGTAAAATAATATTGGTGTCTTGCTCGATGTTTATAAGAAATCGAATGGTGAAAACCGCAAATTAATACCTCTTACGGTTTCGGAAATACAGGTGTTTTTCGAAAAAGTACATTTTAAAAAAATCTCCATAACTTTTTTTCTATTGGATAATGCTTGATTATGTGAAAAGATTCCCGAAACAACTTTTTATGTAGAATTTGTTGGTGTAAATTAGATTAAAGCAATATTCTAATAGAATCAAATATTTTTTTTTCAAATGGAACACATATACATTTTTGCATATTCGACGGGAGTTTAAATTGCCTTTCCAAAAGTGTGCCACACATGATACCTTGCTTGCGATATCACTTAGCCTTTTTGGTTCAGATTATGGCTTCAAACAATCTAAATTTTTTTAACATCGAGAAAAATGAGTTTAAACGTTATCTTCTCTCTGTATATCGTTTATGTAAATACAACCTCTGCATTTTCTCCAGATTCTCTGAAACAAATTATCGCATCTATCCCATTTCTCAAACTTTATAGGCATATTTTTGGAAAGGGAATTCTAGGCTCTCGTGTAATATGTAATAATATAGTGTTCCATTTAAAAAAAAACACTTTTATGTATGTAGCTATTAAAATATTGCTTACAGAGAAAACTAACTTACGCCGTCAAAATCTACATAAAAAGTTGCCACGAGAATGTTTTCACAAAATTAAACATTTTCCAATAGGAAAAAAATTATGAAGACTTTAAAAATGCACTTTCTCGAAAAGCATCCCCAATATCTCTGAAACCGTAAAAGATATCAATATGAGGTTTTCAGCATTCGATTTCTTATAAAAATCGATCATCAGTTACCGATATTTTTTCCCTCTATTTCTTATAGAAACAGGAGTGTCCCTTGAAAAGTGACCAATTTGGCCCAGTTGTACATACTTTCTCTGCTGCATGTAGTGTATGTAAAGAAAAAGTTAGCGTTCAAAATCACAATATCGAAGTTTATTTTCATGAGGTCGAGGTATTTATATAACAAAAAGATTAGTAAAATTATGAAATGAACTTTTCATTCATTTTAGTTTAGTAAAATTCTAAAATTTTTTACTAGCCATAAAATCTGTGAAGTCCAAACTCGAATAATTAGTATTCCAAATTAGTACTCCAAAGTATTTATCTCCAGAAATGCACAACGAAGCAGAATCGACTTACACAAAAAACTTGTTTGTTTACTTACGGCACCTACTCAACTCCGCCAGCCATACCACGTGGTCAATCAGGGCAGAGCTATCTAGCGAAATTGTAAAATATTCCCAAGTTTGTACCGTGGGAATTTCCAAAATTTCTCGCTTATGTTTTAAAATATCAAAAAACGGTAAATGGAAAAAATATATCTTGAATATTTATCTATTCATGCAAATAGCCCTTTTCAAAATCTTTCTTAATAATCTCAGTTATTAACAATAATTTATAAAATATCTCTATTTGCATGTCTAGATTTTTCATTTTCATCCAACTTTCGTTTGAAAGTTTTTTTGATTTATCAAACGGTTAACGCGAAATATTGGAACAACTTTTTCGGGCCCGAGACCACAGCCTTAAGGCTCCTTATTTGAGAGCGTAAACGTAGTTTACTAATAACTTCTTTATTTATTAACGGATTGAACTGATTTTTTGTGTGCAGGTTTCTATGACAATTCTACATCCGGGAAAACAACAAAAAATAAAATTTGAAGAAAAATGTTACTTTATTTCTTAAAGTATTGGGATTTTCGCGCTTTTTCTTGTTTTCCCGGATGTAAAATGAAAAAATAGAAACATTTTTCCTTTATCATTTTTTCGAAATATCAACAATAAGCACGTGATTAGTAAACTACGGTTTAACATGAAATTTAAAAGGTTCGGAATATGTATTTCTGGTTGTCAAGATCTCACGAGTTGTGATTGGTTTAAAAGAAGTGTGGGCCGACGTGCCCACTTCTCTATTGAAATCACTGTGTAAACAAACAAAACGCAGGCACAAAAACGATATCTTTGGAAATGAATAAAATCGACTCCGATATTTAATTCTTTCGACCAGTTGAAGTAGATTTTTCTACTTTCTGGGTTAGTTTTAGAAAAGTAACATGTATGGTATTTTAACGTTTTCAATAATTATTGATAAATATAAAAACACTGTCCTGATTTCTTAAAAGCTCGACATTCACCACCGCTTCGCCCCAAAAACGTCCCCTTACAACTGAGCTGTTTTTGAAAAAAAGTATTTTTTAATCATTAGTTATTCATGTTCTTACAGAAAAAAAAAGGTTGTAAAATAATTATTCCTACAACACCTTAAATGACGTGACTTTCAGACGCTGTGCAACGGTTATTAGATTAACATTAAACAAATGGGCTATAGATTCTCAAAGAGGTGATCTAGGACTATCTTACTTCGAGTTTTCATTCGCGAATATCTTTCGCGGTCTGCAAAAAAAAACGCGTTTAACCCTTTCATTACGGGTGCCGCCTATAGGCGGCGTCCGCGCGACGATCTGTGTGTACGGGTGCCGACTATAGGCGGCGGCCGTGCAACGATATGTGTGTACGGGTGCGTTCAGTGGCGTCACTCCAGCGGATCGGATTGCCGTAAGGAAAGGGTTAAATAGAACCTTACCTGTCACAGTCTACAACTCCTTTTTCCTTGTTAATTTCGTTATTTGACAAGGAGAACATTTTGGGGCGACGTCTATCCTATAGGAAATTTTCTGCTCTTTTCAACGGTGTGCGTCACCTTTCGATCGGCCGTTTGCATAAGCGTGTTTTTGGCCAAAAACCCTCCGAATACAGGGTTTTCGTTGTGATTAGTCAATCCGGTTAATAACTTTTTTATTTGATATGCATGTGCGTCACATTTTTGATCGGATATTCGCACAAGCATGTTCTTCGCCAAAAATACACTTGTACAAACGTTCGATCGAAAGGTAACGGATACCTTTAGTCGGTTGGAAAGAGCAGAAAATTTCCTATAAGGTAGATAGTGTTCCAGAGTTTTCTTCCTATCAAATAAGAAAGTTATTAATGCTAGAAAGGGTTAGTAGTAACGAAAATCTGCTGTTTAGGTGGTTTTTGGCCAAAAACACGCTTGTGCATCCGTCTGATCAAAATATGGTGCATACATTAAAGAAAAACGTGTTGGGAGCTGTCACAGATAAGGTTCTATTTAACCCGTAGTCGGTGAGGTGACTTTTCTGTCACGTAACTGGTGACTTGGGGTTATACAAACCCCACTATAAATTTTGAATTTCTAGGGGTAATGTATAAATAAAAGATTGATTACATTATTTATTCTTATTTTATATTGAATGTGAAACATATTTACAAGTTTTCACCAGGTTCGGGAAACGCAAATCCATATAATCTAATTGGCACAATCCACGCAGCGTCCCACAATGCAATCTCCGCAAATAGGACTCAACAGTCCGCACAGGCAAACCTGGTCTTCCTATCGCGACTTCTTGGACATTTTTTACATCTTACCTGCTTTTGCAGTAATTCTACAGCGGTTTCCACAATTGTCTTTTGTAGGATTCTTGAAATGTTCATCCGCAACTCACGCGGCAAACGCAAATTCGTCATTCTGCGATGCATATGAGGTTCCACCAACTGCTTTGCCAAACATTTTGTGAAATCAAGTCTGGTTTGAGGTTGATTACGTGGATAACTTTGTCACTATCGGATCTTAATTGGTGATCAGAATCGCTGCTAGAAACACCAACTTCTGAATTCGAGTTCTGATCGCTTTCGAAATCAGGAGCAACTCCATCATCATCGGAACCACTTGAATTGCTTTCCAGCTCGTCGAGTTGTAATCTGATCCACTCTTCAAAGCGAGGATCATCTGGATTCATCTGTTTTACGGTACAAAGCGAAGTCATGTCAAAACCGAATTTGTACTACAACTGATGAGGTGGGGAAAGATATTCGCGAACGAAAACTCGGATTAAGATAGTCCTAGGTCGTCTCTTTCATAATCTGTAGCCCATTTGTTTAATCTTCCCCTAATAAGCGCTGCAAAAGGCTTTGAAGTCCGGTCATTTTAAGGTGTTGTAGGTGAGACGACACGTATCATATTTTTTTCATCGTTAGTGTTAAGATTTCCATGGAAGAAAACCCGGTTTTATATAGCAAAAGGATCAAGCTTTCCGATGGTGTACTTAGATTTTCGCTATTTTTATTATTAACAAAGATATCGTGAAGTAAAGTAGATAGGAATATAATGGTTAAAGTTTGTTGCTGGGATGTTTGTTGCTATCTTCACGCGGGTAAAGCATAAATGATATTGAAAAATATTTAAAATAATAATTGTTTCTAAAAGTTTCTCTTTCATTATTATTAAAAATATCTCTTCCTTCTTTCTTTTACACGAAGAAAAATGGCTCCAGTTAACGTCCCTCCCGTTTTGTATAAAATAAATAAACAGAACGAATATCGATAACAACTTCTTTTGTCGGCTGGTTACCGCGGGCGGTGCTTAAGCGATAACCTAGTCCAGCCTTTTTACTACCGAACGTCTTACCGCTGCCCCCCTCAGAAACTTTAGGACCGTAGATGAGGAGCCTTAAGCCTTTATATCCACTTTCGTTCCCATAATCTGCCTGGTCGTGTAAGTTCCGATTCCAAGAGTTTTTCGGATTCAGACACCACCGCGTTTAGTACTTCTTTTAGTATCTCTTGTAATTGCAAGCGGACGTGAGCTTGTTCGGCCATACTTGCTGTTTCGACGCACGACCGTTGAGGTATAAGCGCAGTAGCTAAACAGTACAGTGGACAATACTCGCACTACACACTTGAACTAATCGCTCACAAAAAACACTAATCACCAATCATTTGCACTCGCATTAATCAAAGTGTAAATGGGGCTTACAACACATTAGCACTAACTCTAACAACACTAACATTATATCTAGAATTAGGAGCTTTCGGATTTGAAGTAAACTTGCAACTTGTTTACTTAGCATCTGAACTGTCAGATTTTTTAAAAGACTAATTTTTTCCTAATTTTTGTTCTAGTATTAAAATGTTAGTGCTAAACTAACTTCAAAATTTAAACTAATTGTAAGTCCATTTTAGAAGATTTAATTATTATATTTTAGCCGCCTCTAGAACATTTGACGGAGGCCCACCTACAACAAAAAAACAACAAAACCTCCTAAAAACCAAAGTGTTGGAAGCAGAAAGCTCCTTCGCCTCGCACTGTCGATCGTTCGAGTCGCAAATACGCGAATTAAATCAACAATTTAACACCGTCAAAGATAAAGTGAGCGAGTTACATAAAGACATCACGGCTTTGAGAAAAGCCCAAACGCCACCTTTAATAAACCGTTACGAATTATTAACCAGGGAGTGTAATATATTAGAAGCGAGCTTGGAAAGACAACAACAAGAACTCGATCGGATGTCTACGGTTTTCGACACGGCTTGGGAAGAACAACTTTGGCGGATTCGCGTCGAGCAGGAAGTGTTTTCTTGTCAAAGGGCGGACGTGATGACCTTAAGAAACGAATTGAAACATTTAAGTAACGTCGCGAGTCAACTCGAACCGTACATAAGAAGCTTAACGCCGGCTCAAAGCGATCAAGCTGCCGAACAAGCTTTACACCTTCAAAGCTTGTTGGAACATATCGGAAGGATCCATCAATCGGAACAAAATTTAGGTAAAATTCCGCGATCGAGAAGTAGAGTTTTAGGACAGTTGTTTGACAAAGTTCGTCCGAGTTCGAGCGCCGGACATCACGAAAGAGAACGAAGTAAATCCGAAAGTAAGAGTGAAAAACCGACGGTTACTAAATTAAAAAAACCCGCGCAACAATTAAACATGGAACGGCTCGAAACTCAAATAAAAGAAAAATTACAAGATATCGTTTGTAGAAGACAAAGTCAAGTTACTTCTAAATCGGACACGGAAACCGAAAGGAAATTATCAAAACCCGACTTGGAAAAAATCCAATCGAAAAAAATAATGTATAAAAAAATCGGAAAAAGTTGCGATCGAATTAATTCCTGTACGAATAAAAAACCGGAAGATTATCAAAGGATCGATACGACGAAAGCTTTAGTCCATAAGGAAATCCATTCAACTCCCGGAAGTCCCAAATGTCCGAAAAACAAAACCAAAGTCACTCCAAAACATCGCAAACCTAAAGTATACCCTTACAGCGATGGCGAGGATAACGTTTTTTATTCGGTAAACGATTCGGCGGATTCAATGAGTACTTCAAGTCGGAGATCGTCCTTCGAAGGACCTGATAAAACCCTGGTTGTTGTCATCAATCGTAGAAATAAGAATTTAACCCTCGCGCAAAAACAACGCAGTTGGGAAACGTTTCCACCAAAACGCAAACATCACGTTTGTCAGAAATTATCCGCCCCGGCTCCGATGCCATTAAGGAAAACTGATAGTTTTGAAGGACACGAAGAAGCGGTTAAAAGTCTCGTTGCAGCCGTTCAAGAAACTAGACGTAAACCGAAAGGTAATTAATGATTTGGATGTTAATTGAAAATTGATGATTTGGATGTAAACTGAAAATTGACGATTTGGGTCTAAACTGAAGATTTATGATTTGGATTTAAATCGAAAATTGATGAGTTCGATGTAAACTGAAAATTTATGATTTGGATTTAAATCGAAAATTGATGATTTCGATGTAAACTGAAAATTTATGATTTGGATTTAAATCGAAAATTGATGATTTCGATGTAAACTGAAAGTTCATGATTTGGATTTAAATCGAAAATTCATACTTTGGATGTAAACTGAAAATTCATGATTTGGATTTAAATCGAAAAGTGATGATTTGGATTTAAATCAAAAATTCATTATTTGGATCTAAACTGAAGATTTATGATTTGGATTTAAATCGAAAATTGATGATTTCGATGTAAACTGAAAATTCATGATTTGGATTTAAATCGAAAATTCATACTTTGGATGTAAACTGAAAATTCATGATTTGGATTTAAATCGAAAAGTGATGATTTGGATTTAAATCAAAAATTCATTATTTGGATCTAAACTGAAGATTTATGATTTGGATTTAAATCGAAAATTGATGATTTCGATGTAAACTGAAAATTCATGATTTGGATTTAAATCGAAAATTCATACTTTGGATGTAAACTGAAAATTCATGATTTGGATTTAAATCGAAAAGTGATGATTTGGATGTAAATTGAAAAGTAAATGATTTGGATGTAAACCGAAAGGTGTTGATGATTATAATTCATTGATCATTTAATTAATTGATGATTAAACGATCGATTGGTTACGATAGAAATGTTCTGTAGTGATTTAAAAGTAACAAAATGGATTAAAAAGTTTAAAAAATAAAAATTAAAATAAAGTGAACGAAGCGAAATTAAATAAAGGCAGTTACATTGACAAAAAATTGTTATTTTCATTCAACCACTAGCTTAGTTTTATTTTTAGTATTTTTCTAAAAAAAAATTATTGTTTTTGGTTGAATTGATCAACATTTTGGTAACTTTGGTGGAAGCTTTACGAATTTAGTAACTTTGGTGGAATTTTTATGAATCTGCTAAGTTTTTGATGGAATTTTCAAGGTTTTAGTTAATTTTTAATGAAATTGTTTCTAATTTGATTGATTTTTGGTGGAATTTTAAAAGAATTTTCACATTTTGGTGGAATTTTTAAAAAATTTGGTAAGTTTTTGGTAGAATTGTTAAAAATGTTAACAATTTCGGTGTAATTTTTAGGATTCTTGTAAGTTTTTGGTGGAATAAAAAAAATTCAGTAAGTTTTGGGTGTAGTTGTTAAATGTTTTAATAGCTTTGGTGGAATTTTTGCGAATTTTATTCATTTCTGGTGGAATTTTAAAAAAATTCAGTGTTTTTGGTAAAATTCTTATGAATTTAGTAAGCTTTTGGTGGAATTTTTAAAAAATTCAGTATGTTTTTGGTGGAATTATCAAAAATTTTGATAACATTCGTGGAATTTTTGCGAATTTTATTCATTTCTGGTGGAATAAAAAAAAACAGTGTTTTTGGTAAAATTCTTATGAATTTAGTAAATTTTTGGCAGATTTTTTGCAAATTGTATTAATTTTTGGTGGAATTTTTAAAAAACTCAGTATAGTTTTGGTGGAATTATCAAAAATTTTGATAACACTGGTGGAATTTTTGCGAATTTTGTTCATTTTTGATGGAATTTTTTAAAAATTCAGTGTTTTTTATGAAATTTTTACGAATTTAGTAAGTTTTTAGTGAAATCTTTCTAATTTTATTAATTTTTGGTGGAATTTTTATAAAATTCAGTATGTTTTTGATGGAATTGTTAAAAAAGTTGATAACTTTGGTGGAATTTTTATTAACTTTAATTATTTTTGTCGGAATTGTTAAAAATATTAATAATTTTAGTAGAAGTTTTATGAATTTGGTAAGTTTTTGGTGGTATTTTTAAAAATCAGTAAGTTTTTGGTGGAATTATTCAACATTTTTGTAGCTTTGGTGGAAAATTAAAAAAAATTAGTACGTTCTTGGTGGAATTTTTAAAAATGTTGGTAACTTTGGTGGAATTTTTGCGAATTTTATTCATTTCTGGTGGAATAAAAAAAATCAGTGTTTTTGGTAAAATTCTTATGAATTTAGTAAATTTTTGGCAGATTTTTTGCAAATTGTTTTAATTTTTGGTGGAATTTTTAAAAAACTCAGTATATTTTTGGTGGAATTATCAAAAATTTTGATAACACTGGTGGAATTTTTGCGAATTTTGTTCATTTTTGATGGAATTTTTAAAAAATTCAGTGTTTTTTATGAAATTTTTACGAATTTAGTAAGTTTTTAGTGAAATTTTTCCAATTTTATTAATTTTTGGTGGAGTTTTTATAAAATTCAGTATGTTTTTGATGGAATTGTTAAAAAAGTTGATAACTTTGGTGGAACTTTTATTAACTTTAATCATTTTTGTCGGAATTGTTAAAAATATTAGTAATTTTAGTAGAAGTTTTATGAATTTGGTAAGTTTTTGGTGGTATTTTTAAAAATCAGTAAGTTTTTGGTGGAATTATTCAACATTTTTGTAGCTTTGGTGGAAAATTAAAAAAATTTAGTACGTTTTTGGTGGATTTTTTAAAAATGTTGGTAACTTTGGTGGAATTTTTACGAATATAGTAAGTTTTTCGTGGAATTTTTACCAATTTTATTGATTTTAAATGGAATTTTTAAAAAATTCACTAAGTTTTTAGTAGAATTGTCTCCAAATTTAATGATTTTTGGTGAAATTATATTCAATTTAACTAACTTTTGTGGAATTTTATTGTTACTTTTTTATTTTTGTGAAATTTTTAATCTAATCAATTCTTGACGAAATTAATTTTAATTTTAGTATATCTTTTAAAAATTCAGCCAGTTTTTGGTGGAATTATTAAAAATTTTTGTAGCTTTGGTATAATTTTTACAAATTTACTTAAATTTTTGGTGATATTTTCAGGAATTTAATTAGTTTTTAGTGAAATTTATTCGAATTTCTGCTCTGCATAAATTAAATATTTGATAATTATTAATAAACCGATCGTTTTGACATTTCATGTGGCATTAACGTGATTAGAATAATAAATAACGTTTATGAAAATTGAACCAACTGTTTTATCGGCCCAAATCGAAAATGACGGAAAACGGGGACTTCGTTTAGGGCTTAAATCGGCCGTTTCGGGTTCAAAGGAGCCCCGATTCGCATATAATGTTGCGTTATAAAGCCGTTCAGAAGGCTAGCCGGAAGCAGAGTCGCGGAGCCGGTGGCTTTTTGGACAAAAAGTGCGTTCGAAAATTAACGAAAATGACAGGCGGACGATCGAGGATTTTAATTTAAATTAGGGCTACCGCAACGTCGTTCGATTTTCAGGGTCGTTTTTCCGAAATCGGTCACGGACCCCCCAAAATCGTCGGGGAGGTGAAGATAAAAGTCGGCAGAATGACGTAAAACCATTGAATCGTCCGGAAAGCGATTTCCAAAAAAATTATTAAAAAAAGAGCTTGGCGTCTGCGGCGCCCTCTTTTAAAGAGGCGCTGCTTGCTTACTACTTTAATATACAGGGTTAGTATAAAGTCCCGGAACGGTCAAATAACTTTGTTGTTTGAGAAGTATCAATGTTGAAATTCTACCTGATTATATCACTCAACGGCGACAATAGTGGCACATCTCAAAAATTGTAATAAAGGAGAAAATGGCGTTTGAAAATTGCAGTCATTTGAAATGCGATATCCATGCACTGGAATATAGCCAAAAATGAAAAGAACCATAATGACTAGTGTAATTTTTGGAAGTTGGATTAATAAAAGAAATCGATAAGCAGCAACGCTACCGTCGTATTTAATTTGTGTCACTATTGCAGCTACATATAAGTCCCAATTGAAATAAGGTTATAGTGTCACATCTGCCATTTATTCGATTTAAGATGAACTAACTTTGTGGCGATCTTGCAAATACAAAAGGTATAAGATGTCAGATTTTAATACAACAGTTACTAGAATATTTACGATTTTTGAGATGTGCCACTATTGTCGCCGTTGAGCGATATAGTTAAGTGCTACGCTTTTAATAATAACAGTTTCATTTTTTTCTCGTTTCCGGTTTTACAGGAAATGCGTCAAAGTTTGTTTTCTTAAATGGCATGTATAGTATATTCGTGCATTTTCGAATGCGGAATAAAAAACTACGTTCAAAAATACCAAAATTCTTTATTCTATTGATAAAAACGCATAATAAGACCTAAATTAGAAAAATCAGTTTAACGCAAAATCGAGCAGACATGTCACTTTACTGCAATATCATATTGCTGTCATATGCTTATTCCTGCACGCTCGATCGGGCACAGAAGAGCGATTGAATGGCCAACCCGTTCACCAGACTTGTATTCCTACTGCATTTCTTTTTATGGTGTCATTTAAAATGCCAAGTGTAGACAACTCAGCCAAATAATTTAGACAAATTACAGCAACAAAAATTTAAAGAAATGTACAGCGTTACACCACAAATAATACAAAATTCCTTAATTTGTTGACCGATTACGTCGGTGTCAAACGGTAAACGGGTCGCATTTATAACTTAAAGTTAATCGTTTATTATTTATAATTTCAGTTAATTTTTTAATAATTGCGTTTCATTCAATAAAAATAAACATATTATTGTCCTTGTAACAAGTTTTACAGTCATTTCTTATTTTTTTATTAACTTAATTAATTATTCATAATGACACAAGTAACATATGGCAGTAATGTAAAGTTTCAGTAAGGTGACGTGCCTGTTTGATTTTGTGTTAAACAGACTTTTTTAATTTGAATCCTATTATGCTTTTTTATTAATGGAATAAAGAATTTTAGTATTTTTGAACGTAGTTTTTTATTCTGCATTCGAAAATGCATGAATATACTATACATGCCATTTAAGAAAAAAAAGTTGGGTGCATTTCCTGTAAAACCGGAAACGAGAGAAAAATGAGAATGTTATTATTAAACGCGTCACATATAACTATATAATCAGGTAGAATTTCAAAATTGATACTTCTCAAACAACAAAGTTATTTGACCGTTCCGGGACTTTATACTAACCCTGTATTATAATTTGAATTAATTAACCTTTTCTTTATCAAACTTTTAATACAGTGAAATCTCCCTTGTGCGGACACCAACGGAACCCACTAAAAGTGTCCGTTCAAGAGGGGTGTCCCCTTAAGAAAAATGCAAAGTAATTATATGAGTTGGACGGTTCTATGAGAAACTGTCCGTTTAAATGGAAGTCCATTCAAGAGAAGTGTTCGCAAAGGGGAATTTCACTGTACAGTAAAGCTCCACTAATCCAAACTTAAATAATCCGGATGAAATTGAAATACGTTATTTACATTATGTATTATAATCCGGATTAAATGTGACTCCATAATCCGGATTACCTCGGTTTACATTGATTCAGATTAGCGGAACTTCACTGTATATTAGGTTCGGGAAAACGAAATCGATTTTTTTACATCATGAACTATTCCGAACAAACAATAGATTTCTTTTTCCCCAACCGAACATCAAATTACAAAAATACAAAATTACAAAAATAACAAAAAGACAGTTTAGTAACACTTAATGCCACTTTACAATACAACACAAATAAAAAAAACTACTTAAATAGTCAAAAAACGAATTTATTATTTATTTATTCAAGTTATAAAAGTTATTCGTTATCGTCTTCATCGTCATCTTCCTGGTTGTTAATCTGGAAGTAACGTAATTCATAGCTATCCTTCCCATTAGCGACAACTCTCAACCAATCCCTCAAGTTTTGCTTCTTTAAATACTTTTTAGTCAAGTATTTAAGATAACGTTTGGAAAATGGAATTTCCGAGTTCAAAACCAACTTCGTTTGCTTCTCTCTCAATAAAGTAACGGCGTTGCCCAAATTTCCGGTCTTTCCGTTTACCTTGATTCTTTCTAGGAGGTACTTTTCCTAATAAAAAACATCATTAGTAATCGATTAAACACAAATTATTGCTTAAAATAGTAATAGAATACAAATAAAAATAATAATTTGTAAAATACAATACAAATACTTACAAAATTAGCAACATCTAAAATGTTATCTTCTACCGGATGAGTACAATCGACCATAAACTTCAAAGCGACCTTCTTTTTCTTGAGTCCTTTTCCACGAATATGTTGCTTCTTCGGCTGAGGCTTCGCAGGAGCGGCTGCTTTAGTCTGGAATCCACAAGAGTTAATCTTGTGTTTCGACCAGACTTTTTGAGGTTAGGTCAAAATGCGGACTTTCATCCGTAAAAACCTCAACCATCTTTCAATAAAAATACCCAAATTTACCCTCGGATTAATCCGCGGTAAATATAATTTTTATTTTCGAAGGTATTTTTATTAATTTTTACCTGATTAGGTAAAAAAAATATTTTTTTTTATACTTACCACTGCCATATTGAAGTTTACACTATGCGAACACAAGTGAAATGAGAAAGATTTAGGTTAAGTTACCGACCGATTTAATGTTTGTAAAGTTGCGCCATCTATTAACAACCAGTTAAAGTTTACTTTAAATTTAATTTTCTTTCAATAAATATTTTTTTTTTAAATAAAAATACGTAAATTTACCTTTGAATTAATCTGTGGTATATATAATTTTCATTTTCAAAGGTATTTTTAATACATTTTACTTGATTAAGTCGAAAAAAACCTTTTTTACTTACCATTGTCATTTTGACGTTTACACTATGAAAACATAGGTTAATTTGTTACCATTACCAACCGATTTAATTTTTTTTTAATAGCGGCATCTATTAATAACCGATAAAACTTTATTAGTTTAAATTCAAATTTAAAAATTAAAATTAGATTAATCTTTTTAGTTTTTATTAAAAAATCGTTTTGTAATTATAAATAATTTTTTTTTTTAATGAAAAAAGTAAATGATAAACTCATTATAAAAATGTAAGGGAAGGATTAAAGCACCGGAAATGTAATAGATTAGAAACGATATTGTGTTTTCCGGCCGCTAACAACGCTTGCGCCCGGAAAATCGATCCCGATTTCAAGGTAACTCCACTATTTACCATTCCGAGGGCCGATGGGACACGGGAAACGGTAAACCGAGCGAAAACCCTCCCGAAAACACCCCGAAACGTTCCGAAAATGGCCTCAAAATCCGGTAAGAGACTTTCGGAAATTTTATTTTTACACTTTTCCTTACGATTTACACCGATTTATCGATCGTTTACGTACAACAGGTGTTATTTTATCAAATTTCGTTTTAATTTTCGCGCATACATTTTCTTTTCCATTCTACAGACGACAACTTTAAAGCTAAATTAATAGCCAACGTGAAGAAGGAGGTGAAAAATGTTATGGCGGAATCTGTTACCAGAAAATTTGTTCACGAAGAATCGGGATCGGTTACCGCTTTATGTGGAGCCGTTGAGGCGTGTTTATCTCAAGGTAAAATGACAGTTAAAATTAAAATTTTTTAAAATTTGACGTTTAAAACGTCAAAAGTGGCAGTTCATTTAGAAATAAGAATGAAATTTCTAAAGGTTGACGTTTAAAACGTCAAAAATGACAGTTGAAATAAAAATATGACCTTCAAATTCGACATTTCAATAAGTTTCATAAAAAATAAGAATAAAATTCTTAAAATTTTACTTTTAAAACGTCAAAAGTGACAGTTCCTTTAGAAATAAGAATGAAATTCTTAAAAGTTGACGTTTAAAACGTCAAAAATGATAGTTGAAATAAAAATACAACCTTCAAATTTAATATTTCAGTAAGTTTCATGAAAAATAAGAATAAAATTATTAAAATTTGACGTTTAAAACGTCAAAAATGACAGTTGAAATAAAAATATAACCTTCAAATTCGACATTTCAATAAGTTTCATAAAAAAATAAGAATAAAATTCTTAAAGTTTGACGTTTGAAACGTCAAAAGTGACAGTTTTTTTAGAAATAAGAATTAAATTCTTAAAAGTTGACGTTTAAAACGTCAAAAATGACAGTTGAAATAAAAATACAACCTTCAAATTCGACATTTCAATAAGTTTCATAAAAAATAAGAATAAAATTCTTAAAATTTGACGTTTAAAACGTTAAAAGTGACAGTCCCTTTAAAAATAAGAATGAAATTCTTAAAAGTTGACGTTTAAAACGTCAAAAATGACAGCTGAAATAAAAATACAACCTACAAATTCGACATTTCAATAAGTTTCATAAAAAATGAGAATAAAATTCTTAAAATTTGACTTTTAAAACGTCAAAAGTGACAGTTCCTTTAGAAATAAGAATGAAATTCTTAAAAGTTGACGTTTAAAACGTCAAAAATGATAGTTGAAATAAAAATACAACCTTCAAATTTAATATTTCAGTAAGTTTCATGAAAAATAAGAATAAAATTATTAAAATTTGACGTTTAAAACGTCAAAAAAGACAGTTGAAATAAAAATATAACCTTCAAATTCGACATTTCAATAAGTTTCATAAAAAAATAAGAATAAAATTCTTAAAGTTTGACGTTTGAAACGTCAAAAGTGACAGTTTTTTTAGAAATAAGAATTAAATTCTTAAAAGTTGACGTTTAAAACGTCAAAAATGACAGTTGAAATAAAAATACTACCTTCAAATTCAATATTTCAATAAATTTCATTAAAAATAAGAATAAAATTTTTAAAATTTGACGTTTAAAACGTCAAAAGTGACAGTTCCTTTAGAAATAAGAATGAAATTCTTAAAAGCTGACATTTAAAACGTCAAAAATGACAGTTGAAATAAAAATACAACCTTCAAATTCGATATTTCAATAAGTTTCATGAAAAATAAGAATAAAATTATTAAAATTTGACGTTTAAAACGTCAAAAGTGACAGTTCCTTTAAAAATAAATATGAAATTCTTAAAAGCTGACATTTAATACGTCAAAATGACAGTTGAAATAAAAATACAACTTTCAAATTTTATATTTCAATAAGTTTCATAAAAAATAAGAATAAAATTCTTAAAATTTTACTTTTAAAACGTCAAAAATGACAGTTGAAGTAAAAATACAACCTTCAAATTCGACATTTCAATAAGTTTCATAAAAAATAAGAATAAAATTCTTAAAATTTGACGTTTAAAACGTCAAAAGTGACAGTTCCTTTAAAAGTGAGAATGAAATTTTTAAAAGCTGACGTTTAAAACATCAAAAATGACAGTTGAAATAAAAATACAACCTTCAAATTCGACATTTCAATAAGTTTCATAAAAAAGAAGAATAAAATTCTTAAAATTTGACGTTTAAAACGTCAAAAGTGACAGTTCCTTTAAAAATGAGAATAAAATTTTTAAAAGCTGACGTTTAAAACGTCAAAAATGACAGTTGAAATAAAAATATAGTCTTTAAATTCGATATTTCAATAAGTTTCATAAAAAATAAGAATAAAATTCTTAAAGTTTGACGTTCAAAACGTCAAAAGTGACAGTTCCTTTAAAAATAATAATTAAATTCTTAAAAGCTGACGTTTAAAACATCAAAAATGACAGTTGAAATAAAAATACGACCTTCAAATTCGATATTTCAATAAGTTTCATAAAAAATAAGAATAAAATTTTTTAAATTTAACGTTTAAAACGTCAAAAATGACAGTTGAAATAAAAATATAACTTTCAAATTCGACATTTCAATAAGTTTCATAAAAAATAAGAATAAAATTCTTAAAATTTGACGTTTAAAACGTCAAAAGTGACAGTTCCTTTAGAAATAAGAATGAAATTCTTAAAAGCTGACATTTAAAACGTTAAAAATGACAGTTGAAATAAAAATACCACCTTCAAATTTAATATTTCAATAAGTTTCATAAAGAATAAGAATAAAATTTTAAAAATTTGACGTTTAATACGTCAAAAGTGACAGTTCCTTTAAAAGTGAGAATGAAATTCTTAAAAGTTGACGTTTAAAACGTCAAAAATGATAGTTGAAATAAAAATACAACCTTCAAATTCGACATTTCAATAAGTTTCATAAAAAAGAATGAAATTCTTAAAACTTGACGTTTAAAACGTCAAAAGTGACAGTTGAAATAAAAATATGATCTTCAAATTTAATATTTCAATAAGTTTCATAAAAAATAAGAATAAAATTCTTAAAATTTGATGTTTAAAACGTAAAAAATGACAGTTAAAATAAAAATATGACCTTCAAATTCGATATTTCAATAAGTTTCATAAAAAATAAGAATAAAATTCTTAAAATTTCACGTTTCAAACGTCAAAACTGATAGTTCTTTTAAGAATAGGAATTAAATTCTTAAAAGCTAACGTTTAAAACGTCAAAAATGACAGTGGAAATAAAAATATAGTTTTTAAATTCGATATTTCAATAAGTTTCATAAAAAATAAGAATAAAATTCTTAAAATTTGACTTTTAAAATGTCAAAAGTGACAGTTCATTTAGAAATAAGAACGAAATTCCTAAAAGTTGACGTTTAAAACGTCAAAAATGACAGTTGAAATAAAAATATAACCTTTAAATTTGACATTTCAAAAGACTTAATAAAAATAAGAATAGATTTAATTTAATTTGACGTTTAAAATGTCAAATGTGACAGTTAAAAATAAAAATATAACCTTTAAATATCATATTTCGATGAAACTTTGAATAATTTCAAATTTTAATTTGACATTTAAAATGTTAATTTTGACTTTGAGTGTGGTCAAAGTAGTTTATTTAATGATTTTTGGTATTTTCAATAATCTTCATTGATACTTTTATAAAATATCAATAATTAATAACCTTAAATAACTAATAACCTTAAATAACTAATGACCTTAAATAAATATAAGAATTTAACTTAAAAAAAAATTTTTAATACAAATCTGTTAATTTAGGATTACGTAGACGTGCTTTAGGGTTATTTAAAACCTCTTCAACGACGGCACTTCTTCATAAAATAGCAAAACACAGTCCCGAAGCGGCCGTAATATCAAAAAAAGTGTTAGAAATCGAAAATTTGGATCCGAATCGTCGCTCATCGAGCAGCAGTGATAGTTTAACAAAACCCACTCTTAAGAAAAACGCCTCTTTTCACGGTTTAACCCCAACGCCGAAATATTTATGGATTCGTTTGGCTTTGTTTGAAAAGTATCTTCCAAAAATCATCGATTATTTAGTAAAAAACGCGACGAAATACTACGAGGAAAATAGTTTAGTCGCCGATCAAGATTATGGAACGATTTTAAGTTATTTACTCGTCGGACCGTGCGCTTTGGATTATTCAAAGACAAAGACGCAAACTTATTTTTGGACGGATCCTCCTGCCGATGAATTAGTACAACGTCATCGAATATCTTCCGTACATTCGACTCCGCCGTCGGTTCGAAGACCGATTTTAAATTTTAGAAGGTCTCTAAACGCCAGTAGCGAAGATTCGATTTCTACGAGAAATTCAACTCAACACTACGCTAAAGATTACGTCGAATCACTCCATCAAACCCCTTTAGCTACTTTACTTTACGGTAAAAATAACGTTTTGATTTCTCCGCCAAACGCGGATCGTTTCGAACCGATGGCCGGTTATTTAAGTTTACATCAATCGGCCGACGGTTTAACCATAAAATGGATTCCCAATCAACTTATGGACGAATTCGCGGATGAAAGTGTTGATAAAAGCGTTTATTGGGATTACGCCCTTCAAGTACGTTTAGACGAGATAGTTTACGTTCATTGTCATCAAGAAACCGAAACGGGAGGGACGATTATTTTAGTGGGACAAGATGGGGTACAAAGACCGCCGATTAATTTCCCAAAAGGTGGTCATATGTTAGCGTTTTTATCTTGCGTTGAAACCGGGTTGTTACCTAGAGGGCGTTTAGATCCACCTTTGTGGTCGCAAAGATCTAATACGAAAAAACGGAGACCTTTAGCTACTTTAGGAGAAAATGAGGAGGATACTACTAAAGATTTGGTATTTAGGATTATCGATCATAAAGAAATTGGTTGTAAGTATTTTTTTTTATTAAGTTGTTTTGAGATAATTTTTTTACAATCACCTTGTGTATATGTCGCAGGCAAATACAGTGAACGCTCCATATAAGCAACGTTATAAGCAACATTCTTTATAAGCAACCTCTATACAAGCAACTTTTTTTAGTTCAATTCTTCTGTATAAGCAACTTATTTTTTTAAAGCTAAATATTTAACTTAAGTTTAAGCCAATTCAAAAATAAAATCAGCTGTTCACAACAAAATATGAATCAGAAGAAAAAAAGACGTTCAATTTCGCGAAAAGATAAACTATCCATTTTAAAGAACATTGGAAATGGTAACAAAACAAAGGACATTTCTAACAAATATAAAGTTGCTAAATCTACTATAAGTAGAGTAAAAGAAAATAAAGGAAATTTAGAAGAATATGCATCCAAAAAGATTAAGAGTAGTATGTATTTACCTATTCAAGAACCTCCACCTCGAACCTGCGCTCCAGAAGAAGGTTCTTGAATCGGCAAATATAATGAATAAAATATAGTGAAATCAAGGATACAGTGTTTTCTTGGTTCTTGGAGTGATGACAATTAAACGATTTAGTTCCAAATGAAATGATAACATTAGACGAAGTAAATAAATTAAATAATGGACCTGAAACATTTGTAGCAAGTGTTGGATGGTTAACGAAATTTAAGAAACATCACGGCATACGGATTTTGTCTGTTTGTGGAGAGAGTATGTCTTGCAATGTGGAGCTAGCTAATTTATTTAAAAATAAATTTAAAAATATATTGCTGAAAATGGCTTTTTGCTTGAACAAATATGTAATTGCGACGAAACTGGCCTCGTCTATAAAGCGTTTGCCCAATAACGTTACTTTACTAACTAAAACTAACGTTATTCTACACAGTTTAGTTAATAAAAGAAATAAGTAAACATATTTTCCAAAAAGTAAGCATTTTTATACTTCTTTTTTCCCTATAAGCAACTTTTCCCAATAAGAAATTTTTTTATTGAAATTGGTTTAAATTAGTTGCTTATATAGAGCGTTCACTGTAGTAACTTAAGGAAAATAACTTTTGTCTAGCCAAATAGCATTTGTCCGTTTAAATGGTTTTTTTTTATAAATTTACACACGATTTTACTAGAAAAATATCATTTAACTAGGCAAATAGTATTTGCCTAAAGGTTCCTTAGGAAAATAAAAGAGAAGGTCCACCGCAAAACTAACTTTTATTTTAAGGTGAAACCAAATATGCTTTAAATTTTGATTGTTTGCGATTATTTGTTTTGGCAGGGAATACTGTAATGACACCTGCTATTGCATAAATTTTTAGCTTTAGAGCACGCACATCGTTTGGTATTGCACTAGTTTTTTGATGGTTGACACTGGAATTTGAAAAATCCTTGACCTGAGAACATTGATTGGGCAGCACAGGCTTCTCTTAAAGAAATGAAGTGGTTCTGAGGAATGTCATTGTAATTAAAAGTTAAGGGTGGATTACACGGAGCTAGTTTACACGTCACAGGCGCGCTTTTTTACTATCCGGCTAATTAGATAGTTGGCGAGTGAAAAGCGCGCATGACTATACGTAGCTAGTAAACAAGTTTGAACTCGGATACTCGCACCCACCTGATTATTGTGTTACTTGTACTTATTCGTACCTACAACATGAAGTGGAATTCGAATAACATCGTCAAATTTTTAGAAATTTATGAAAATTTTCCAATATTATGGAACGTAAAATTAAAAAACTATCACGATACAAAATTAAGGGACTTGGCTTTCGAGAAATTAACTGAAAAATTGAAAAATGAGTTTGCTTGGGGATATGACAGCGAAGCAGGTCAAATCAAAAATAAAACGTCTTAAAGATGCCTACCTCCAACGTTCCGGTAGGGTTTGAGAACTTCTGATATTACAGTCAGGACTTCTGGTAAAAATTTTGAAATTGTGCATTCCGGGACGCGAAATAGATATTCCAAGAATTTAAAGCTATCGCCAGTGGCTAAATAGCGTAGCGTTATTTCAAGTTTAACTCTTGGAAGAATAGCCATTCTCATTACGGTATTTCTTTTTTGGATTGACTCTTCTACCATTTGCAGCAAATTATTAAAATTTGTAGTACTTATTCTTAGGCTATTCCTGTAAGCTGTTGGATCTTCTTCGGCAAATTCTTTCAAAAGGGTGCAAGAAACACCCAACGTATCCCTGCGAGAAATCCATTCCCTCACCTATTTCGTTTCCCGTTTCTCGCAAATCGTGTTTTTAATCCTTGCTGTAAAATGGCTCCAAGAACCAAGGTACATCCAAGTAACACTTCTTTGGATATTTTATTAGTTGCCATTTTGACTCTATGGCAACTGAACTAACCTTGATAGTACAACCGGCAGCGTTGTAAAATCTTCTCCTTTGTAGCTAGTTTACTAGCCGATATAATTACACGATTCTTTTTTAATATCTAGATAGTAAAAAAGCCAGCTAGTGGCTAGTAAAGTTGACCGGTCTCCAACTTTACTCGCTCACGTATTTACTAGCAAACTATCTGGATAGTTTACACGCTACCATAATTATACAGAGCTAATTTACTAGTAGCCAGTAAAAAAACGCGCAAGAGGCGTGTAAACTAGCTCCGTGTAATCCACCCTTTACTACTGAAACTTCTGTTAGATCACTTCTAGAAAACCAGGTTCTTAAAACACCAGATTTTGTACCTATTCGGTAAACATTATTCTTTTTATCAATTACAATCCCTTCTAAGTTCTTCTTGTTTAATGGTCCTCTATTGACTTTCGGGACAGCAACAGTGACGTATTTGCCACATTCTATGTCGTTGTATGTTGCTCTGCTAGCTCTTGTCATTACTTCAGCAGCTTTCAGTTGGCCTTCATATGACCTCTTCCGATTTCTTCTAATATTGTCTTCATTAACACAATGATTGCATATGACCTGGCTACCTACGTCTTCACTGTCTTCCTGAATAACGCCACAAGTAACGTGCAATATTTTGGAACACTTCAAACAGATATGTGCACCTGTACTGTGGTTTCCACAGACACAGCAGTACATCGATGCTCTCAAGCCAAAAGGGAATAAACGCCAAAATGGCAATTTTTTAGTTAGCTGCACCGTTGAGTAGCATTTTTAAATCTGCATGCAACAGTTAAAGCGGTATACCCGCAAACAAATTTCATTCGCTATAAAATTGGTTTAAAGTTTGCGTAAAAGCCATTTAAGATTCATTATGTCATTCATTTTTTGCGTTTTTTGAAATATTAGGTTAATGGCGTTTTGGCTTGGTAGCGTCGACATATCGTCATTCATAGTATGGCAGTTATTGTTGGATTCTAAACCGTCTTTTGAAGTGTCAATTTGTACTTCTTCCTCGAGATTTTCCGAATTGATGGGAACGCTAATTTCGTTCACATTATTTTTTTTTTTCAACTATATCTTCTGCTCTGGAATCAACAACTTCATTTACTTGATCGGGAACATTCGGCGCAAGATTTCCAAGTCCTCTTCAGTGAATATTTTATCTAGAAGGTCTGTGGGCAGATTTGTCGATCGTAAGCCTACTTTTGGATCAACACCATATAAATTAGTGTAGGGTGTTCTTCCAATAATACGATGATAGGACGCACAAAATGACAACCTATTGACCAATGAGAAGAATTATTCTCCTCCATCCAAATTCTTAACATTTGCTCTACATCTTCGTTTGATCGCTTAACCTCAATTCGGTCATCGTAAACAATGTACATTATTTGGCTAATAGCAATTCAGCTAAATACCATTTTCCTAGTATAATAACACCCGGCAAAAAATAAATATCGATATGTCAGTTGGCTAGACAAATACCATTTGGCTAGCGTAAAGCTATTTTCCTTTAATTACTATTTGCCTGCGACATATATACCAGTTGTGTAAGTATGAAACCGGAATTTTTGTACAGAAAAAAAAACACGTTTATTGTAATGATATGATACAAAGCAACTTATTCAAAGTATTGTCTGTCGATATCTATACATTTTCCCATCTTTCTGGCAATTTGTGGATTCCGCGCCAAAAAAAAAATTGTTGCTCTTTTTAGGCAAACCAGTCATCGAGACATTTTCGTACATCTTTGTAAGAAGTAAAGCGCTACTCAGCAAGCGCGCTTTCCATCGATGCAAACTGCAAACAAGTAGTAATCGGATGGGGCAAAGTCTGGTGAGCAAGGCGCGTGCTTAAGAATCTCCCAACCGAACGACTCTATCGTTTCCTGGATCTGTTTTGCTTTGTGTGCTGGTGCCTTGTCATGCAGCAAAATCACCTTGTGTATTCTTTTTTCACTTAAAACTTGATCCAAATCGGTTATTTATTGGTAGCGTTGAGCATTGACAGTTTTTCCAGATTTCAGCAGCTTGTAGTAGATTACGCCCTTTTAATCCCACCAAATAGCATTGTCTTTCATCCGTAGCGGTCTGAAGGGATGTTGATAGTTCACCCAGACCAACCCATGACTTTTTGCGCTTACGATTTACGAAATATATCCACTTTTCATCGCCAGTCACAATCCGATAGAGAAATTACTTTTTTTGAACCTTTTTTTTATGGAGGGGTTTAGGAAATCTGTTGACAGACGAGTGGTCCGAATCACTATCTAAGTGATTCGTATCGATGACCACCCTGTGTTGGGTTGATGTACTCATCTTGAATACATCGACCAACTAAAACCCTTTCCCCTCCGCCTCCGGAACCACCCATCAAGGTATAACTTCAGAGGTATATAAATGTAATTTTCGGGGTCTACTGTACATTTCTTCTTATATTTTCTAGTTCTCCTTCATGCTTTTCCTTTTTTTTTTTTCATAATGTTTGTTACCAATTCATCTACGGCTCTCCAGTGCTCTTGTTTTTCTAGCATTATATCTATTATGTTTTCTTTTTCGATATTTTTTCCGATTTTATTACGACAAATATTTCTTTCCTCGGCAAAATTATTGCATATAAAAAACGTATGTTCTGGATTATCTATTTCTTCACAAAACCAACAAAATTCATTCTCCTTCTTTTTTATTTTGAACAAATAACTACAAAAAATTCCATGACCCGTCAAAAATTGTGTTAGGTAGTAATTTAATTCGCCCCATGTTCTTTCAAACCATTTTTTTAAATCTTTGATTAATACATTGGTCCATTTAATTCCGTGATTCCATCTTCTGTCCCATTTTTCCAATAATTCTTCTCTATATAGTTTTTTATGTTCCTTACCTCTACTGTATAGGTTACATCTTTCCTCAATTAATAGGTCAATGGGCGGTAGACGAGCCACCACTTCAATACCCACCGTAGAAACCGTTCTATATCCAGAGGATATCCTGATTCCTAATCTTCTATTAATTGAGGAAAGCATATTTAAACAGTATTTATAATTTAGAGCTCTACTCCATGTCGGAGCGGCATACAAAATGACCGAAAGAACAGTAGAAGCAAGGAGTTTCCTTTTCTTCTCTTTGGGTCCTCTGATGTTTGGCATAATTTTCGATAAGTTATTTATCATGACCTTTGCTTTCTTGCAAACTTCCTTTATATGTTCCCTCATTTTCATATCTTTGTCTAAGTAGACCCCGAGATATTTTGCCTTCTTGGCACTCCTTATCTCATTTTCGTTTATTTTTAATTGTATTTCTTTTAGTTTTCTTCTTCCTTGTAGTAATACGATTTCTGTTTTTTCTGGTACTACTTGAAGTTCCATTCTATCAAGTTCTTCTGCTTTTTTTTGAACCTGGCGATAAGCATTTCGCATAATGTTTTGTGATTTTCGTCTCTCGTTGAGTTCATGTGGAACCTATTTCCCTTTTGTACCTTTCTCATGGCTTTCAACCGAAGGGAGATGGCTTCTCGGGTCACCTGATCCGCCAGTTACTGTTGTGTTTGAACGTCGTCTTCGTCCAACAAATGCAGGTCAGCGCCTTCAAACTTTTTCGGTGGTCTTCCAGATTCTTCGTTCCTCATGTCAAAATTGCCATTTTTGAACCATTGAACTATTCGAAACACTGTATTTTGACATACTCACCAAACACCTCCACAAGCATTCGATGCGAGTCGGCTGCGGTTTTCTTCAGATGAAAACAGAAAAGTAGTGCTGTCCGCAAATCGTAATTTCTTGGCACAAAACTCGACATGTTTATCTCTAATAAATGCTACTGAATGAAACTCTAAGTGAGTTGGAAATCTTTGTCGGATATCAATACAATAAGACACCGCTGATGTAATGTCGGTAACTGCATCGACATCTAGCGTCACTTATGGGCGAATTCCGGTTTCATACTTACACACTTAGTACTATACAGATCTGGAAATTTCATTTGAGGGTATAGGAAAATAATGCGTGCAACAGAGACGCATATAGGAAGTAGATTAGATAAACAAAGAGCGATATAACTGTTTAACCACGCCTTTTCCGATCTGACCCTAGTCGCCCAACCAACCACCTTCTTCCCACAAACTGTCGAACTGTCAGACTGTCAAACTGTCAGTTCGTTGCGTGGTTAAACAGTTATATCGTTCTTTGTTTATCTAATCTACTTTCTATATGCTTTTCTGTTGCACGCATTATTTTCTTATACCCTCAAATAAGATTTCCAGATCTGTATACTATACTTCATTTAATAACTAGGAGGAGTGAATCTCAAAACCCCATTTACATAGGAAAAAGTAACTAAAAAATACACTAAACATTTTTAGCGGCAAATTTGAATTCTAAACTTCAAACCAGTCACATTTATGCAACCAACAAAACACCAAGCGTTTGAGCGTAGTATTCTAGAACATACCAAATATCTCTATGGCCGCTTATCTATACGTACATTGTTCAAAATTTATCCAAAAGACGTTCCTTGTGTTGACGTATTATATTCAACAGATGACATCGTACCATACCTTCTTCGAACTTAATATTTTTTGATCGCAACCATTTGAGCACAACGAAAAAGCGAGAAACAAGTTGACAAATTAGGTAAAGCACCTAACCTCAAACGTTAAAAACAATAAACGACAAAAACCAATTTTTTCGTCTTTGTAAACTTGACTGCGGAGCGACCAATAATAGTTCACTATTTTAGCGCGCAAAATTCAAATCACTCCTCCTAGTTATTAAATGAAGTATAATACCTATCAATTGGTACTACATCATTAAAATCAGTGAGGAGCTAGTTGTGTGGTCTCCTTGTATTACACTTGGTAAATTTGAAAAAATTAAAATTTGATAAAAATTAAACTTACAATTTTTTTTTCATAGTAAAACGAACCCAACTAATGGATACCCACGTTCAATTCCCACCGAAAACCAAATCGCACCTAACAAGTTCAAGTACGAGTTCCGAAAGTTCAACGAAAAGCTTAAGCATCGACACCCAAACCGTTCCGGATAGCCCTCCAAGTATTCAAGCGGTTTGCGATTCGATGAAACGTCAAATCATCTCGAGGGCTTTTTACGGTTGGCTCTCGTATTGTAGACACCTCTCGACCGTAAGAAGACACCTCAGCGGACTCGTTAATGCTAAAATAGTAAACGGAGACGGTGCCAAAGATGGGATAACACCCGAAAAATGGAAGGAATTATGTCCGGGGGGAATTATTCGAGATAAGGAAGAATTATACAGGTTGGTTTATTTCGGAGGGATTTCACATGAATTACGAAAAGATATCTGGCCGTATTTATTGGGACATTATCAATTTGGAAGTGATCAAGATGAAAGAAATAAATTATCTGAAGAAACTAAACAAGCGTAAGTATCATAAACATATTATATTTAATAATTAAAAAAAAATAAATAAAAAAAACAAAACAAAATTAAACAAAATTAAACAAAATAAAACAAAGTATATTAAATGTATCTTTTTAAATTACTTTATCTTATGAAATTACTTTTAAGTTATGAAACTACAATGTCCGAATGGTTAGCTGTAGAAGCAATCGTAAGACAACGAGATAAAGAAAGCCAAGCGAACGCTATCGCTAAATTAAGCAGTGATAGTATAAACGGTACGGAAATACCAAAACAAATCCAAAGGGATTTAAGCAACGACGTTTTCGAAGACTTTACCAGTTCGGATGAAGAGGAAAAAAATATTCTAACCAAAGAGAAAATCGTTCAACACGATTTAAATTTTTTGAAAAAGGAGAGTTTTTTAAAAGAGGATTCAACTTCATCGATGAGAGCCCAATTTTCAAGCGTTGAAACGGAGTATTCTAGCAAAGAAACGGAAAGTTCGGATGTGACGGAAATTCATGACGCGGAAAAATCGAAATTAACTAAAAAAGTTGATGAAGATGATGACGAAAATAATGAGAATAATGAAGATGAAGTTGTAAAGAATCGGGAAAATCTCGACTTGGTTTTACCCGATACGATGGAAGATTACGTTCACAATAACGTTATTGTAACTACTGCGAGTGTTGATTTACCATCAAATCAACCGGAACAAATTAGTAAAAATAATTTAGACGCGGTTACCGAAGAGAACAGCTTGGATACTTTGGATTGTACGGATTCGCACGGTTTGGTCGGTTCGAATATGTCCGCTTGTGTTTCTCCTGCTAGTTCAAATGGTGGAGTTTATACGGTAAGTTTACAAAAATTTAAAAAAAATCTCAATTGTGTAGATCCACCCTTTATATTTTCATTCTCTTCTTATTTTGTTAAATTTTATAAATACGAAGGCTTATACCAGGACTGCTCAATGTGCATTGTACAACTAGTTCACTGTACCCATGACGTGCACATTATTCCTTTGGAGAAGCACCCCCTCCATCTGTCATTACTTCGTGATAAATTGTAACCAAGCAACAAGTTTATATTTCACATTTCACTCATTTTCATAAATGATTTTGTGGACCGTTTTCGAGGTTCGGAACGATCACAATCAAGTAGTAAATTATAAACTATTTATTTATAAATATCGATACCTTACTTTGAAAACCTCGTAAATCCATATCAACTAATTTTACAAGAGCAACAAAAAACTTTTTTTTGCAAAGTACTATTGGAATTTTGGCATGAATGTATGTTTCAAAATACTATTTCACTTGCAAGTTTCATTTGTCGATTCAAAATTAAAATAATTTTGTTTCTGAAGGGTTTTACCACAACTTACGACCTTATGGCAACAAAATACAGTTGCTCCCAAAAGTATCCGGCCGCCTGGCAAATTCTCACATTTAACACTGTATTACTTAAGAATTAAATAATATAACCAATAGTTATTTTTTTTTATGATGCTAGTATATTATCATTCAACTTTTGATACATTGCAAATATAACAACAGCAAACAATGTAACAAAGAACATAAATAACATTATTATAGGCACACAAAAGTATCCGGCCACCTATACAAAATAGCTTTAAAAAAACTAAATATGTAACTCTTAAAAGCTATTAAAACAGCTTTTTAATATTTTGTGGGGTAACCTTTTGAATTTAACACATCTCTCAATCTGTTGGGCATTGACTTAACCAATTTATTCGTTAGTGAAGAGTTTATCATCTTCCATTCCAGCAGTGAATGGTTTTTAAGCATTTCTTTACTGGAAATGCGCTTTTTGTTCAGACTAACAAAACTTTCAAAATTGCCCATAAATGCTCTATTGGGTTGAGAACTGATTTGTTGCGTTATATAATAAGCATTTTCCCGTTCTCATGTCACAATATATATTAAGTAATATAGTGTTAAATGTGAAAATTTGCCAGGCGGCCGGATACTTTTGGGAGCAACTGTATGCCCGCATGCCAAGTGTTAAGTAATGAACATCATACGGTTTAGGCAACTTTCGAGCTTTCTGACAATGTACGGCATACTCTGCAGGAATGTTAATCTTACGATTTTTGAACCTTCTTTCAATACACGCATGCATGCTGTCTACCTCCACTTGCGTGTGACCTTTCTCTAAGTACTTTTGTATGATGTATATATTTTTTTATATAACAAAATTCAAAAGTGCGTTACATAAAGTAGAGTTTTTATTTTGGTAGCCACAATTGTCGCTATAAAGAATGTCTTCTTTTCCAACTTCTATTTCCTGGTTTAAAATGAAATTGCAAATAATGCTGGCAAATTCTGAAGCAGATATAGCACCTCCCCCTCATGCCATATGAAACAAAATCCGTAATGATTCTTCATATTATAAAGAGTAAAGTTATGAACACATAGTTTGCGTTTGTAATATAAGGAAGAAACCGTCGAATGTGGGGACAGTAACACCTTCTGTAAATCCATACAATAAACATATTTGGCTTCTGCTTTGTCCTTTTCCTTTTCTTTCCTACAAGCTTCTTTACTTTGCTGGTGTTTTAAATAGTTCTTCTCTTCAAAAAGATTTCTCATTTTAAAGCTAGTGCAAACATTGCACTGACCTTTTTTAGGTACATACAAACTTAGATTCAGTTTCTCAAACACCGATGCAAAAGTTTTTATAGAAATTATTCTAATTTCTCGATTTAGATCTCTGGCAAATTTTTGGTATTCCAGGAAAAGTTCAGCCTTAGACTGCCAAATAGGTTCTAGATACAATTTGTTACTTTTTGAACAAATCTCTCTTTCAACAAAAAAAAATTGAAGTTACGAGGTGTTCGGTTTCTAGATAATGAAGAAATTCTTACGAGGTTTACAAATTTGTTTATAGATAGCGTAATATTGATATACAATTCTCGAGATTTTCACAGCACTTACAAGATGTGGGTTTTCGCAAGATATTCCAAAAAATTCAATTTCGCAAAAAAGTGAAGTTACGAGGTTTTCAAAGTAAGGTAACGATATGTAGATGTCAGATATTACCTTGGACATCTTATTGTCAGTGCGTTTCATTTTGGCCGGTAAAGAAGCTGTTATTTTCCGCTATCAGCGCTTCCAGTGATGCGGGTTGAACTAAATTTATTGTCAACGAATTTCTATACAGAGGTAACATAGCCTGATGTGCATTGTGCACTATTTGAGCAGCCCTGGCTTATACGATGGCTGTCAACTGAACTAATTGTAAGACTATTATGCGTGACAAAAGTCAAGTTAGTTTAGTTTGGGATACTCATGCGAAAGCACGAGTATTATACAAATATTTTAATCTCTTGAAATAACTAAATGTCCACGGTATATTAAGTCATTTTCTTTGTGGTATTTTCAGCAAGAACTTTTGGAATCATTCGGCCAAAACTTACACAGAATAGATAAAGACGTCGAAAGGTGCGACAGAAATTATTGGTATTTTACAACCGAAAATCTAGAAAAATTACGTAACGTTATGTGCACGTAAGTATATTATATGTGATAAAGTTATAACTCTTAAACGTCAAATTGTTTTTACGAGTTTTTAAAACTGAAAAATCTTCATTGTCTTTGGGATTTTCTTTAATCTTTTTGACACAACTTAGCAAAAATCCGTCTATTTTAATCAAAACTAGACATTTTAATTTACATTCATTTCAAAAATTTTTCATTAATTCCTATAAATAAACTCTCGGGGATTTTTTAAAAATGGTAAAAATTCCACGAAAAACTTACTATATTCGTAAAAATTCCACCAAAGTTACCAACATTTTTAACAATTCCACCAAAGACGTACTAAATTTTTTCAATTTTCCACCAAAGCTACAAAAATGTTGAATAATTCCACCAAAAACTTACTGATTTTTTAAAAATACCACCAAAAACTTACCAAATTCATAAAAATTCTACTAAAATTACCAATATTTTTAACAATTCCACCAAAAATGATTAAAGTTAATCAAAATTCCACTAAAGTTATCAACTTTTTTAACAATTCCATCAAAAACATACTGAATTTTAGAAAAATTCCACCAAAAATTAATAAAATTGGAAAAATTTCACTAAAAACTTACTAAATTCGTAAAAATTCTATAAAAAAACACTGAATTTTTAAAAAATTCCATCAAAAATGAATAAAATTCGCAAAAATTTCACAAGTGTTATCAAAATTTTTGATAATTTCACCAAAAATATACTGAATTTTTTAAAAATTCCACCAGAAATTAATACAATTTGCAAAAATTCCACCAAAAACTTACTAAATTCATAAGAATTTTACCAAAAACACTGATTTTTTTTATTCCACCAGAAATGAATAAAATTCGCAAAAATTCCACCAATGTTATCAAAATTTTTGATAATTCCACCAAAAACATACTAAATTTTTTAAAAATTCCACCAGAAATTAATACAATTTGCAAAAATTCCACCAAAAACTTACTAAATTCATAAGAATTTTACCAAAAACACTGATTTTTTTTATTCCACCAGAAATGAATAAAATTCGCAAAAATTCCACCAATGTTATCAAAATTTTTGATAATTCCACCAAAAATATACTGAATTCTTTAAAAATTCCACCAGAAATTAATACAATTTGCAAGAATTCCACCAAAAACTTACTAAATTCATAAAAATTTTACCAAAAACACTGATTTTTTTTATTCCACCAGAAATGAATAAAATTCGCAAAAACTCCACCAGTGTTATCAAAATTTTTGATAATTCCACCAAAAATATACTGAATTTTTTAAAAATTCCACCAGAAATTAATACAATTTGCAAAAATTCCACCAAAAACTTACTAAATTCATAAGAATTTTATCAAAAACACTGATTTTTTTTATTTCCACCAGAAATGAATAAAATTCGCAAAAATTCCACCAATGTTATCAAAATTTTTGATAATTCCACCAAAAATATACTGAATTTTTTAAAAATTCCACCAGAAATTAATACAATTTGCAAAAATTCCACCAAAGACTTACTAAATTCATAAGAATTTTAACAAAAACACTGATTTTTTTTATTCCACCAAAAATGAATAAAATTCGCAAAAATTCCACCAATGTTATCAGAATTTTTGATAATTCCACCAAAAACATACTGAATTTTTTAAAAATTCCACCAAAAACTTACTAAATTCATAAAAATTTTACCAAAAAAACTGAATTTTTTTAAATTCCACCAGAAATGAATAAATATCGCAAAAATTCCACCAAAGCTATTAACATATTTAACAACTACACCCAAAACTTACTGAATTTTTTTTATTCCACCAAAAACTTACAAAAATCCTAAAAATTGCACCGAAATTGTGAACATTTTTAACAATTCTACCAAAAACTTACCAAATTTTTAAGAAATTCCAACGAAATGTCCAAATTCTTTTAAAATTCCACCAAAAATCAATCAAATTAGAAACAATTTCATTAAAAATTAACTAAAACCTTGAAAATTCCATCAAAAACTTAGTAGATTCATAAAAATTCCACCAAAGTTGGTAAAATTTTTAATAATTCTACCAAAAATAATGTTTTTTTTTTAAATTCCACCAAGAACTTACTAAATTCGTAAAGCTTCCACCAAAGTTACCAACATGTTGATCAATTCAACCAAAAACAATATTTTTTTTTAGAAAAATACTAAAAATAAAACTAAACTAGTTTTAATTAAAATTAGACATTTTAATTTACATTCATTTCAAAAATCTTTCATTAATTCCTATAAATAAACTCTTGGGGATTTTTTAAAAATGGTCAAAATTTTAGGTTAGGTGAAAAATCTTCATTGTCTTTAAAATTTTTTTTAATTTTTTTAACACAACTTAGAAAAGATCCGTCTATTTTAATCAAAACTAGACATTTTAATTTACATTCATTTCAAAAATCTTTCATTAACTCCTATAAATAAACTCTTGGGGATTTTTTAAAAATGGTCAAAATTTTAGGTTAGGTGAAAAATCTTCATTGTCTTTAAAATTTTTTTTAATTTTTTTAACACAACTTAGAAAAGATCCGTCTATTTTAATCAAAACTAGACATTTTAATTTACATTCATTTCAAAAATCTTTCATTAACTCCTATAAATAAACTCTTGGGGATTTTTTAAAAATGGTCAAAATTTTAGGTTAGGTGAAAAATCTTCATTGTCTTTAAAATTTTTTTTAATTTTTTTAACACAACTTAGAAAAAATCCGTCTACTTTAATTAAAACTAGACATTTTAATTTACATTCATTTCAAAAATCTTTCATTAATTCCTATGAATAAACTCTTGGGGATTTTTTAAAAATGGTCAAAATTTTAGGTTAGGTGAAAAATCTTCATTGTCTTTAAAATTTTTTTTAATTTTTTTAACACAACTTAGAAAAAATCCGTCTACTTTAATTAAAACTAGACATTTTAATTTACATTCATTTCAAAAATCTTTCATTAATTTTTATAAATAAACTCTTGGGGATTTTTTAAAAATGGTCAAAATTTTAGGTTAGGTGAAAAATCTTCATTGTCTTTAAAATTTTTTTTTAATTTTTTTGACACAACTTAGCAAAAATCCGTCTATTTTAATCAAAAGTAGACATTTTAATTTACATTCATTTCAAAAATCTTTCATTAATTCCTATAAATAAACTCTTGAGGATTTTTTAAAAATGGTCAAAATTTTAGGTTAGGTGAAAAATCTTCATTGCTTTTGGAAATTTTTTTAATTTTTTTGACACAACTTAGCAAAAATCCGTCTATTTTAATTAAAACTAGACATTTTAATTTACATTCATTTCAAAAATCTTTCATTAATTCCTATAAATAAACTCTTGGGGATTTTTTAAAAATGGTCAAAATTTTAGGTTAGGTGAAAAATCTTCATTGTCTTTGGGAATTTTCTTAATTTTTTTGACACTACTTAGCAAAAATCCGTCTATTTTAATTAAAACTAGACATTTTAATTTACATTCATTTCAAAAATCTTTCATTAATTCCTATAAACAAACTCTTGGGGATTTTTTAAATATGGTCAAAATTTTAGGTTAGGTGAAAAATCTTCATTGTCTTTAAAATTTTTTTTAATTTTTTTAACACAACTTAGAAAAAATTCGTCTATTTTAATTAAAACTAGATATTTTAATTTACATTCATTTCAAAAATCTTTCATTAATTCCTATAAATAAACTCTTGGGGATTTTTTAAAAATGGTCAAAATTCTAAGTTAGGTGAAAAATCTAGTAATTAAATAAATTCGTAACCCAACCTTAAAAAACCGTATAAAGTGTAAAATTTTTAGAGAATTGTAAATTAGAATATCTATTTTTTAATAAAAATCGATAAATTTGTTATAACTATTGTTAAAAAATATTAAGAAAAGTTCTTAAAATTAAAGATTTTTGATCCTAACCTAAAATTGAATTTTAAAAAAATCACACCGAGTTTACTTATAAATATTAAAAAGAAAAATTTTAATGAAAGATAAATTAAAATATGTATTTTTTATTAAATTAATCAGTTTTGTTATAAGTATTACCAAAAAAATTAAAAAAAATCCCAAAAACACTGACGATTTTTCATCATATTTTCTAACCTTAAATATCAGTTTTAAAAAATCACACTGAAGTTATTTATCAAAATTAAGAAGTTAAATTTCAAAAAAAGATAAATTAAAGTGTCTATTTTTTATTAAACTAATCAATTTTATTGTAGATATTTCCAAAAAAAAATTTTTTTAATTCCCAAAGACATTAGAATTTTTTCGCAAAATTACAACCTTAAAGTCAACAAAAATTAATTTCAAAAAATTGTACCAAATTTATTTATGAAAATTAAGGAATAATTTTTACTTTGAATCAAATTTTAAACATTCTATTTTCTTATAAACTAACTAATTTTATTCCAATTATAAACAAAAAATAAATTTTTAGAGTTGTTAAATTTTTCGTCTTGGTTTGAAATGTTAAATTTTTTAGAGGTTAAAGAAATATTCTAAAACTCAAAATTTTTACTATCTAACATCTAGATTTTTATCTATTACTTAAAAATAGACATTTTGATCTGTCTTTAGTATAAAAATCTTTTCTTAGTTTTTATAAATAAAGTCGTAATGAATTTTTAAAGTTTCAACATTTTTCGTCTAGGTTAGAAATGTCAAATTTTTTAGAGGTTAAAGAAATATTCTAAAACTCAAAAAATTTACTATCTAACATCTAGATTTTTATCTATTATTTAAAAATAGACATTTTGATCTGCCTTTGGTATAAAAATCTTTTCTTAGTTTTTATAAATAAAGTCGTAATGAATTTTTAAAGTTTCAAAATTTTTTATTTAGGTTAGAAATGTCAAATTTTTTAGAGGTTAAAGAAATATTCTAAAATTCAAAAAATTTACTATCTAACATCTAGATTTTTATCTATTATTTCAAAATAGACATTTTGATCTGTCTTTAGTATAAAAATCTTTTCTTAGTTTTTATAAATAAAGTCGTAATGAATTTTTAAAGTTTCAAAATTTTTTATTTAGGTTAGAAATGTCAAATTTTTTAGAGGTTAAAGAAATATTCTAAAACTCAAAAATTTTACTATCTAACATCTAGATTTTTATCTATTATTTAAAAATAGACATTTTGATCTGTCTTTAGTATAAAAATCTTTTCTTAGTTTTTATAAATAAAGTCGTAATGAATTTTTAAAGTTTCAAAATTTTTTATTTAGGTTAGAAATGTCAAATTTTTTAGAGGTTAAAGAAATATTCTAAAACTCAAAAAATTTACTATCTAACATCTAGATTTTTATCTATTATTTAAAAATAGACATTTTGATCTGCCTTTGGTATAAAAATCTTTTCTTAGTTTTTATAAATAAAGTCGTAATGAATTTTTAAAGTTTCAACATTTTTCGTCTTGGTTTGAAATGTCAAATTTTTTAGAGGTTAAAGAAATATTCTAAAACTCAAAAATTTTACTATCTAACATCTAGATTTTTATCTATTATTTAAAAATAGACATTTTGATCTGTCTTTGGTATAAAAATCTTTTCTTAGTTTTTATAAATAAAGTCGTAATGAATTTTTAAAGTTTCAACATTTTTCGTCTTGGTTTGAAATGTCAAATTTTTTAGAGGTTAAAGAAATATTCTAAAACTCAAAATTTTTACTATCTAACATCTAGATTTTTATCTATTATTTAAAAATAGACATTTTGATCTGTCTTTGGTATAAAAATCTTTTCTTAGTTTTTATAAATAAAGTCGTAATGAATTTTTAAAGTTTCAACATTTTTCGTCTTGGTTTGAAATGTCAAATTTTTTAGAGGTTAAAGAAATATTCTAAAACTCAAAATTTTTACTATCTAACATCTAGATTTTTATCTATTATTTAAAAATAGACATTTTGATCTGTCTTTAGTATAAAAATCTTTTCTTAGTTTTTATAAATAAAGTTGTAATGAATTTTTAAAGTTTCAACATTTTTCGTCTTGGTTTGAAATGTCAAATTTTTTAGAGGTTAAAGAAATATTCTAAAACTCAAAAAATTTACTATCTAACATCTAGATTTTTATCTATTATTTAAAAATAGACATTTTGATCTGCCTTTGGTATAAAAATCTTTTCTTAGTTTTTATAAATAAAGTCGTAATGAATTTTTAAAGTTTCAAAATTTTTTATTTAGGTTAGAAATGTCAAATTTTTTAGAGGTTAAAGAAATATTCTAAAACTCAAAAATTTTACTATCTAACATCTAGATTTTTATCTATTATTTAAAAATAGACATTTTGATCTGTCTTTAGTATAAAAATCTTTTCTTAGTTTTTATAAATAAAGTCGTAATGAATTTTTAAAGTTTCAACATTTTTCGTCTTGGTTTGAAATGTCAAATTTTTTAGAGGTTAAAGAAATATTCTAAAACACAAAAAATGTTCTAAAACTCAAAATTTTTACTATCTAACATCTAGATCTTTATCTATTATTTAAAAATAGACATCTTGATCTGTCTTTAGTATAAAAATCTTTTCTTAGTTTTTATAAATAAAGTCGTAATGAATTTTTAAAGTTTCAAATTTTTTTGTCTTGGTTTGAAATGTGAAATTTTTTAGAGGTTAAAGAAATATTCTAAAACTCAAAAATTTTACTATCTAACATCTAGATTTTTATCTATTATTTAAAAATAGACATTTTGATCTGTCTTTAGTATAAAAATCTTTTCTTAGTTTTTATAAATAAAGTCGTAATGAATTTTTAAAGTTTCAACATTTTTTGTCTTGGTTTGAAATGTCAAATTTTTTAGAGGTTAAAGAAATATTCTAAAACACAAAAAATGTTCTAAAACTCAAAATTTTTACTATCTAACATCTAGATCTTTATCTATTATTTAAAAATAGACATCTTGATCTGTCTTTAGTATAAAAATCTTTTCTTAGTTTTTATAAATAAAGTCGTAATGAATTTTTAAAGTTTCAAATTTTTTTGTCTTGGTTTGAAATGTGAAATTTTTTAGAGGTTAAAGAAATATTCTAAAACTCAAAAATTTTACTATCTAACATCTAGATTTTTATCTATTATTTAAAAATAGACATTTTGATCTGTCTTTAGTATAAAAATCTTTTCTTAGTTTTTATAAATAAAGTCGTAATGAATTTTTAAAGTTTCAAAATCTTTTGTCTTGGTTTGAAATGTGAAATTTTTTAGAGGTTAAAGAAATATTCTAAAACTCAAAAATTTTACTATCTAACATCTAGATTTTTATCTATTATTTAAAAATAGACATTTTGATCTGTCTTTAGTGTAAAAATCTTTTCTTAGTTTTTATAAATAAAGTCGTAATGAATTTTTAATGTTTCAACATTTTTCGTCTTGGTTTGAAATGTGAAATTTTTTAGAGGTTAAAGAAATATTCTAAAACTCAAAAATTTTACTATCTAACATCTAGATTTTTATCTATTATTTAAAAATAGACATTTTATCTGTCTTTAGTATAAAAATCTTTTCTTAGTTTTTATAAATAAAGTCGTAATGAATTTTTAAAGTTGCAACATTTTTCGTCTTGATTTGAAATGTCAAATTTTTTAGAGGTTAAAGAAATATTCTAAAACTCAAAAAATTTACTATCTAACATCTAGATTTTTATCTATTATTTAAAAATAGACATTTTGATCTGTATTTAGTATAAAAATCTTTTCTTAGTTTTTATAAATAAAGTCGTAATGAATTTTTAATGTTTCAACATTTTTCGTCTTGGTTCGAAATGTCAAATTTTTTAGAGGTTAAAGAAATATTCTAAAACTCAAAAATTTTACTATCTAACATCTAGATTTTTATCTATTATTTATAAATAGACATTTTGATCTGTCTTTAGTATAAAAATCTTTTCTTAGTTTTTATAAATAAAGTCGTAATGATTTTTTAAAGTTTCAACATTTTTCGTCTTGGTTTGAAATGTCAAATTTTTTAGAGGTTAAAGAAATATTCTAAAACTCAAAAAATTTACTATCTAACATCTAGATTTTTATCTATTATTTAAAAATAGGCATGTTAATCTGTCTTTAGTATAAAAATCTTTTCTTAGTTTTTATAAATAAAGTCGTAATGAATTTTTAAAGTTTCAACATTTTTCGTCTTGGTTTGAAATGTCAAATTTCTTAGAGGTTAAAGAAATATTCTAAAACTCAAAAAATTTACTATCTAACATCTAGATTTTTATCTATTATTTAAAAATAGACATTTTGATCTGCCTTTGGTATAAAAATCTTTTCTTAGTTTTTATAAATAAAGTCGTAATGAATTTTTAAAGTTTCAACATTTTTCGTCTTGGTTTGAAATGTCAAATTTTTTAGAGGTTAAAGAAATATTCCAAAACTCAAAAATTTTACTATCTAACATCTAGATTTTTATCTATTATTTAAAAATAGACATTTTGATCTGTCTTTAGTATAAAAATCTTTTCTTAGTTTTTATAAATAAAGTCGTAATGAATTTTTAAAGTTTCAACATTTTTCGTCTTGGTTTGAAATGTCAAATTTCTTAGAGGTTAAAGAAATATTCTAAAACTCAAAAAATTTACTATCTAACATCTAGATTTTTATCTATTATTTAAAAATAGACATTTTGATCTGTCTTTAGTATAAAAATCTTTTCTTAGTTTTTATAAATAAAGTCGTAATGAATTTTTAAAGTTTCAACATTTTTCGTCTTGGTTTGAAATGTCAAATTTTTTAGAGGTTAAAGAAATATTCTAAAACTCAAAATTTTTACTATCTAACATCTAGATTTTTATCTATTATTTAAAAATAGACATTTTGATCTGCCTTTGGTATAAAAATCTTTTCTTAGTTTTTATAAATAAAGTCGTAATGAATTTTTAAAGTTTCAACATTTTTCGTCTTGGTTTGAAATGTCAAATTTTTTAGAGGTTAAATTAATAATTTCCCATTTTTATTTAAAGGTACGTTTGGGAACACCTCGATATAGGTTACATGCAAGGAATGTGCGACTTAGTGGCCCCACTTTTGGTAATCTTCAACGACGAAAGTCTAACTTACGCGTGTTTTTGCCACCTGATGGAACGTATGGTGGAAAATTTTCTAAGCGGAAACGCGATGGACTGCCATTTCGCCAACATGCGTTCGTTAATTCAAATTTTAGACTCGGAAATTTACGAATTGATGCAAGCCCAAGGCGATTACACGCATTTTTCCTTCGGCTATCGTTGGTTTTTGCTCGATTTCAAACGGGAAATGGCTTACGCGGACGTTTACGCCACGTGGGAGGTGCTTTGGGTCGCGCAAGAAATCTCATCCGGTCATTTCGTATTATTTATCGCTTTGGCTTTATTGGAAACTTATCGAGACATTATTTTATCAAACACTATGGATTTTACGGATATTATTAAGTTTTTTAATGGTAAGAATTTAATTTTTTAATTCAATCTAAGCTTTGTTCGTTAGGGCTGTATTGCTTACACTTAACAATTCAGTGCATTATAAAATTTTGGTTACATTCGTTGAATCACAGTTCATACCTAAACTAAAGAGCACCAAATTATACTTATTTACAACCATTCTCCTTTAAATCCTAAAACTGCACCTTTGCAAAATAGTCTAAGTTAGTGCAGTGCAAATTTTAACCCAACGAACAAAGTTTTATTCTCAATACAATCTAATAATAAAAAAAATTAATAATCATTTTATATATTTTTTAGAAATGGCTGAAAAACACAATGCTTCCGCCGTATTAAGTCTAGCAAGAGATTTAGTACTACAACTTCAATTATTAATAGAAAATAAATAATAAAATCACGACCTAAACCTAATTAATAGCACAGGATATTAACAGAGCTCAAACGATTTATAACTGTGCCAAAGTTAAAATATATAAAAGATGGTTTTTAACATTAAGAATTAAGAGTTGAAATATTTTTATTAAATATCGATGTATTCTATTTAAAAAAAAAATCATGCATACGAAAAGTTATTAATATTACAATTTTATTATTATCGCAAAGAAAAAAAAACTACCTGAAAAGTAAGCGCACGTATAAATACAGTTGTGATCTATATTTAAAGAAATGACGAGTAGACAAAAATCTTACTTATTTTTTTAAAGAGTATTTTAATATAATGCACCCATTAAAAACAAATAAAATAAAATAAAATAAACTTTTTCATCTATTTCATTTTAACACACACAAAATATTATATAAAAAAAAATAATATCCAAGTTATATTTTATATTTTAAATGTGCCTTTTAAACAAAGAACTATATTGTATAAGGGTTAAAATAGACGAAGAAGAATTTAAGGGTTAAAATAGAAGAAGAAATTTCAAAATGATCAAACGAGGTTGAAACAAATTTAAAGTTAAACTATTAAAGTTAGAACTTATAAGATACATAATCGGTTAAAAATTATGGAAATTAAAGTTTTGTGTGTACATAAAACATATCAAAAAAACGAAGGAACTTTAAAAATAAATTAATGATAAACAAAAAAAAAAAACAAAAAAAAAGGAAAAGGAAAAGAAAAGGAAAAGGAAAAGAAAAGGAAAAGAAATGCTATTATAATGGTTAAATATGTACGGATAATTAAATTAAATTAAATTAAATTACTGTTGTTTTTAGATTTTAAGTGGAAGAATAAAAAAAAATAATTAAAAAATTTTTGTTTTATTATTATTAGTTAAGAATAGATAAATTAAATGATTGGAGAGAGTTAATAATTTATTAGGATTGAAATTTGATGGGTTACTAACTACTATCTATAACAGAAGTTAAGGCAGGTGAGTTTGAAAAGTGATTTATTCTGTAATTTTTCGTCAAAATAAGAATTCGAAAGCGTTGTTATTCAAAAATAGAAAAATTAAACGTTGATAAAGAGTTAATAATTTAGAATTAAAATTTGATGGGATATTAACTACTATCTACGATAAAAGTTAAGGTAGGTGAGTTTGAAAAGTGATTTATTCTGTAATTTTTCGTCAAATTAAGAATTTGAAAGCGTTATTATTCAAAAATAGAAAAATTAAACGTTGATGGAGAGTTAATAATTTAGAATTGAAATTTTATGGGTTATTAACTACTATCTACGATAAAAATTAAGGTAGGTGAGTTTGAAAAGTGATTTATTTTATAATTTTTCGTCAAAATAAGAATTCGAAAGTGTTGTTATTCAAAAATAGAAAAATTAAACATTGATGGAGAGTTAATAATTTAGAATTGAAATTTTATGGGTTATTAACTACTATCTGTGACAAAAGTTAAAGTAGGTGAGTTTGAAAAGTGATTTATTCTGTAATTTTTCGTCGAAATAAGAATTCGAAAGCGTTATTATTCAAAAATAGAAAAATTAAACGTTGATGGAGAGTTAATAATTTAAAATTGAAATTTTATGGGTTATTAACTACTATTTGTGACAAAAGTTAAGGTAGGTGAGTTTGAAAAGTGATTTATTCCGTAATTTTTCGTCAAAATAAGAATTCGAAAGCGTTGTTATTCAAAAATAGAAAAATTAAACGTTGATGAAGAGTTAATAATTTAGAATTGAAATTTTATGGGTTGTTAACTACAATCTGTGACAAAAGTTAAGGTAAGTGAGTTTGAAAAGTGATTTACTCTGTAATTTTTCGTCAAAATAAGAATTCGAAAGCGTTGTTATTCAAAAACAGAAAAATTAAACATTGATGGAGAGTTAATAATTTAGAATTGAAATTTTATGGGTTATTAACTACAATCTATGACAAAAGCTAAGGTAGGTGAGTTTGAAAAGTGATTTATTCTGTAATTTTTCGTCAAATTAAGAATTCGAAAGCGTTGTTATTCAAAAATAGAAAAATTAAACATTGATGGAGAGTTTATAATTTAGAATTGAAATTTTATGGCTTATAAATTACTATCTGTGACAAAAGTTAAGGTAGGTGAGTTTGAAAAGTGATTTATTCTGTAATTTTTCGTCAAAATAAGAATTCGAAAGCGTTGTTATTCAAAAAATAGAAAAACTAAACATTGATGAAGAGCTAATAATTTAGAATTAAAATTTGATGGGATATTAACTACTATCTACGATAAAAATTAAGGTAGGTGAGTTTGAAAAGTGATTTATTCTGTAATTTTTCGTCAAAATAAGAATTCGAAAGCGTTGTTATTCAAAAATAGAAAAATTAAACATTGATGGAGAGTTAATAATTTAGAATTGAAATTTTATGGGTTATTAACTACTATCTATAATAAAAATTAAGGTAGGTGAGTTTGAAAAGTGATTTATTTTATAATTTTTCGTGAAAATAAGAATTCGAAAGCGTTGTTATTCAAAAATAGAAAAATTAAACATTGATGGAGAGTTAATAATTTAGAATTGAAATTTTATGGGTTATTAACTACAATCTGTGACAAAAATTAAGGTAGGTGAGTTTGAAAAGTGATTTATTCTGTAATTTTTCATCAAAATAAGAATTCGAAAGCGTTGTTATTCAAAAATAGAAAAATTAAACGTTGATGGAGAGTTAATAATTTAGAATTGAAATTTTATGGGTTATTAACTACTATCTGTGACAAAAGTTAAGGTAGGTGAGTTTGAAAAGTGATTTATTCTGTAATTTTTCGTCAAAATAAGAATTCGAAAGCGTTGTTATTCAAAAATAGAAAAATTAAACGTTGATGAAGAGTTAATAATTTAGAATTGAAATTTTATGGGTTGTTAACTACTATCTATGACAAAAGTTAAGGTAGGTGAGTTTGAAAAGTGATTTATTCTGTAATTTTTCGTCAAAATAAGAATTCGAAAGCGTTGTTATTCAAAAATAGAAAAATTAAACGTTGATAAAGAGTTAATAATTTAGAATTAAAATTTGATGGGATATTAACTACTATCTACGATAAAAATTAAGGTAGGTGAGTTTGAAAAGTGATTTATTTTATAATTTTTCGTCAAAATAAGAATTCGAAAGCGCTGTTATTCAAAAATAGAAAAATTAAACGTTGATGAAGAGTTAATAATTTGTTAGAAGTGAAATTTGATGGGGTATTAACTACTATCTATGACAAAAGTTAAGGTATGTGAGTTTGAAAAGTGATTTATTTTATAATTTTTCGTCAAAATAAGAATTCGAAAGCGTTGTTATTCAAAAATAGAAAAATTAAACGTTGATGAAGAGTTAATAATTTGTTAGAATTGAAATTTAACTGTTGATTGAAATTGATAATTGAAATTGTTACTATTCTTAATAAAATTAAAGGTAGTTAGTTTGAAAGAGGGTTTACTTTATATTTTTCGTCAAAATAAAAATTATAGAATAAAATATCGCGTTGTTATTTAAAAATAAACGAAATAAACACTGATGGAAAGTTAATCATTCGTTAGAATTGAAATTTGACAAAGTGTTAACTACTATTCATGGTAAAAGTAAAGATAGGTTGGTTTGAAAGAGGGTTTATTCTGTATTTTTCAAATATAGAAAAACTAAACGCTAACAGTGAGTTAATAACTTGATAGAATTGAAATTTAAGTGATTGTCAACTACTATGCATGACGAAAGTAAAGGTAGGTTGCTGTGAAAGAGGATTTACTCTAATTTTTTTCGTAAAAGATTAGAGTAAAGATTGTTAAGATTAGTAGTCATTTATTTAGTAATGGGAAAGAGTTGAAAAGGGAGTGGGAGATGAAAAAAGTAAGAAAAAGAAGTCTCCGAAAGGGCAGGGTATTTCACAAAGGGCATGGGAAAGAGAAGAGTAGATGGTGGATTAACCAGGTGTGGTGGAGGAACTAAAAATTGGAACAAGTCAACTTGGAATGAGGAACAAATCGACAGATTCAGAAGACGAAGGAGAAGCATTAAGCAAAAAATCAACAAGCGTAGCTTCCATGGGGAGTATTAGTTCCATAAGAGCAGAATCACCAAAATCAAGAATTATGGAAAAATATGCGGGGAGAATTTTCGGGGAAGATCAATTGACGATGAAAAAATTACTGTATATACAAGAAATCAGGAAAAAATAGAAGCAGTGGTAGCAAAGGAAAGAAACAAATTTACGAAACGAGCAGGATCGTATATGTTTAATATGTTTAGAAAAGTGGAAGGAGCTGCTATAAGAATATTAAACGACCTGCAGGAGGCAAGAACGGAGTTAAGAATTAGAAGAGAGTTGGAAGAACGAACGGAGAAAATAGAAAAAGCGATGGAAAAACTGATAGATAAATCAGAAGAAAAATAATCACAGAAGTATTCTTATGCTATGGCGACTGCTGGATGGGGAAGAAAAAAGGATATAAAGCAAAGGATTATTAAGTATTCTTAATCTATTTTTTTTTTTTCACTCACTCAATAAGAACTCAAATTTTATGAACTCCTTTTCTCTCTTAAAAATTTGTTTCTTTCCGTGTATTAAACGAGGATGGAATGTATACTGAGAATCAATCTTTATTCTAAAATTCCATTCGAAAAAAGAAAAATCGGTAAATTAAGAATTCAATTACGATTAATAATAATCACTAAACTACAGTTTCTTTCTGCTATCGTCTTTAAAAAGTCTAACGATCGTTGAAAAATCATCTAATGATCATCGTCTAATGATCATTGACATAAAATCGTTTGAATGCTTTCATAAAGCACGTTTCACATTGAGGCATCAAGCAACTAATAATCAACAATCAGCAATATACGATATTTGCATTTAATAACATTTTACATAGAATTAAAGGGAAAGTTTTATCTTAAGGCTGTGGTCTCGGGCCCGAAAAAGTTGTTCCAATATTTCGCGTTAACCGTTTGATAAATCAAAGAAACTTTCAAACGAAAGTTGGATAAAAATGAAAAATCTAGACATGCAAATAGAGATATTTTATAAATTATTGTTAATAACTGAGATTATTAAGAAAGATTTTGAAAAGGGCTATTTGCATGAATAGATAAATATTCAAGATATATTTTCTCCATTTACCGTTTTTTGATATTTTAAAACATAAGCGAGAAATTTTGGAAATTCCCATGGTACAAACTTGGGAATATTTTACAATTTCGCTAGATAGCTCCGCCCTGATTGACCACGTGGTATGGCCGGCGGAGTTGAGTAGGTGCCGTAAGTAAACAAACAAGTTTTTTGTGTAAGTCGATTCTGCTTCGTTGTGCATTTCTGGAGATAAATACTTTGGAGAATTATTCGAGTTTGGACTTCACAGATTTTATGTCTAGTAAAAAAATTTAGAATTTTAGTAAACTAAAATGAATGAAAAGTTCATTTCATAATTTTACTAATCTTTTTGTTATATAAATACCTCGACCTCATGAAAATAAACTTCGATATTGTAATTTTGAACACTAACTTTTTCTTTACATACACTACATGTAGCAGAGTAAGTGTGTACAACGGGGCCAAATTGGTCACTTTTCAAGGGCCACTCCTGTTTCTATAAGAAATAGAGGAAAAAAAATATCGGTAACTGATGCTCGATTTTTATAAGAAATTGAATGCTGAAAATCTCATATTGATATCTTTTACGGTTTTAGAGATATAGGGGATACTTTTCGAGAAAGTGCATTTTTGAAGTCTTCATAATTTTTTTCCTATTGGAAAATGTTTAATTTTGTGAAAACATTCTCGTGGTAACTTTTTATTAGATTTTGACGGTGTAGGTTAGTTTTCTCTGTAAGCAATATTTTAATAGCTACATACATAAAAGTGTTTTTTAATGAAACACTATATTATTACATATTACACGAGAGCCTAGAATTCCCTTTCCAAAAATATGCCTATAAAGTTTGAAAAATAGGATAGATGCGATAATTTGTTTCAGAGAATCTGGAGAAAATGCAGAGGTTGTATTTACATAAACGATATACAGGGAGAAGATAACGTTTAAACTCATTTTTCTCGATGCTAAAAAAATGTAGATTGTTTGAATCCATAATCTGAACCAAAAAGGCTAAGTGATATCGCAAGCAAGGTATCATGTGTGGCACACTTTTGGAAAGGCAATTTAAACTCCAGTCGAATATGCAAAAATGTATAGGTGTTCCATTTGAAAAAGAAAAATTTGTCTGCATCTATTAGAATATTGCTTACAAAAAATCTAATTTACACCAACAAATTCTACATAAAAAGTTGTTTCGGGAATCTTTTCACAGAATCAAATATTATCCAATAGAAAAAAAGTTATGGATATTTTTAAAAAATGCACTTTTTCGAAGAACACCTGTATTTCCGAAACCGTAAGAGGTATCAATTTGCGGTTTTCACCATTCGATTTCTTATAAACATCGAGCAAGACACCAATATTATTTTACCCTATCTCTTATAGAAACAGGGGTGCCCTTTTACAAGTGTCCAATTTGGCCCACCAATACAGTACGGTCGATTATCCCATCTGTACTACAAACTGCTGTACCATTTTAAAACATTTAATTTTTTTGCACAGTATTTATTACATATACTAAAATAAGTCAGGATCTTATTAGGATTTAGTAAGAAAGATACATCTAATGTTTCCGTCTTTTTCTACTTTACTAAAACGAACTGAACCTCGATTCATGTATTCACTTCTCGACAAAAGATAAATAAACACATGAGTGAGATAAATCCTTTGTCTTTTATCTACAGAGGGCGGAGCGTAGCCCAGAATTAAGGTCCACCTTCCTGCTTCCGCACGTCCGTCTCCTGCGCCCCTGAGAAACTCGATGACCGTAAGACCACAGCCTTAAAATAATTCGATTTCACCTCTGTTTCTAATATCGAATTATTTCAATTTGAAAGACATGATTTAATTTTATATGAAATGTCATCAGTAGTAACATCGAGCGTTGCCGATTGCTAGTTGCTTATTTCTAATTGTTTACTTCTAGTTAGTTCACTATGAAACCCATCTAATAGTATAAAAAGAGTTCATTATTATTCATTTTCAAGAAATAATTCAAAGCGATCAAAAGATAGAAATTAATACTCTAAAAATTTATCACCACTTAAATTCATAACAGTTCCTTTGACAAAAAACTAGTAAAACCGTTAAAATATGTAAAACATAAAACCAATTTTTCACATATAAACACGATTTAAAAACACGATTTAAAAACACGATTTAAAAACACGATTTAAAAAAACGATTTAAAAACTCGTTTTTTAATCCAGGTGTAACTCCACCGTTCGAAAAGTTTATTCACCTTCGCCGAAATGACATTGACCCTGAAGATAACACACACACCAACGAACCCATCAAGAAACAAATAAAACCAAGTAAGAAAAATGACGAGTTCTCAAAACCAGAACAGAAAATAAAAACGGAAATAAAACCAAACAATCCAGAAGGACGAAAGAAAGAATCACGTTTGTATATAAAGTCTTTTCAACCTTCTCATCATCAAACTCCTCCTCCTCCCTTATAAATTATTTATCACCGTTCGGGGTTTTATTTTATTATCGTTGTGCGTTCGCGTTCTTATTGTACGTTTTTCCTTATATGCGTTCTCGCTTTCGGGACGCTCCTTGAAGCGATGAGCCGAGTGGAATTTTAAACGAAAGTTGGACGGACAACCAAGTCCAAGTTATAATGTTTTTATTTGTCAACCGGCGAAAAATGTGGGAGAGGGGGAGTGATGTATATAACAAACCCAATTTTGGTTTTGGTGATTAGTATTTCACCATGAAGAAAGTTACTTTGTTCTTCTTTGGTTTCATTTTATTACTTCAACAAGGAGGTAAGATTTAATTTAATTTATTTTGCTTAATAACTTCATTGTTTTAATTTATTTTTTATTATCAAAATTTTTTACCATAAAAATTTTTTACCATCAAAATTTTTTACCATCAAATTTTTTTACTATCAAAAATTTTTTACCATTAAAATTTTTTACCATCAAATTTTTTTACCATTAAAATTTTTTATCATTAAAATTTTTTACTATCAAAATTTTTTATCATTAAAATTTTTTACCATAAAAAATTTTTTACCACCAAAAATTTTTTTAAGATTCATCTCCATCAAGAGTAGTGTGTTACTTTAGTAACTGGGCAATTTACCGTCCGGGAATAGGAAAATACTCCCAAGATGACATTCCAGGAGATTTATGCACCCATCTAGTTTATTCATTTATCGGAGTTGATGATAAATCATGGTCGGTGTTGGTAATCGATCCGGAATTGGACGTCGATCAAAACGGTTTTAAAAATTTCACAAACCTTCGTAAAAAATACCCCGGATTAAAACTTCAAGTCGCGGTCGGAGGATGGGCTGAAGGTGGTGAAAAATACTCAGCGATGGTAGCTCAAAAATCCCGACGAGATTCGTTTATATCGAGCGTGGTTAATTTTATGAAACAATACGATTTCGACGGTTTTGATTTGGATTGGGAATATCCCGGAGCCGCGGATCGAGGTGGAAGCTTTTCCGATAAAGATAGATTTTTTTACTTCGTCGAGGAACTTCGAAGAGCTTTCGATAGAGAAAATAAGGGTTGGGAAATTACTATGGCGGTTCCTATTGCTAAGTTTAGGTTACAAGAAGGGTATCACGTACCGGAATTATGCGAGTAAGTTTATTTTTAATCTTTAGATGGATAAAAAAATTATGAATCTTGAAAAACTAAAGAAAAAACTAAAACTAAAAAAAAAAACTAAAACTTGAAACGAAAAATTAAAAAAAAAAAAATTTATTAGATTACTCGACGCTATTCATGTAATGTCTTATGATCTTCGTGGAAATTGGGCTGGATTTGCAGACAGTCACAGTCCCCTTTATAAACGACCACACGATCAATGGGCTTATGAAAAATTAAATGTGGTAAGTGTAAATTTATTTTTAAACAAGTTTTACAAAATTAAAAACCTAAAAATTCCTAAATATTTTCCAAGATCATTAAAAATCCCCTAATTTACATACAAAATTATTTCAAAATTTGTAGTAAATAAAGTCGATTTTCAAACTGTCAAAACTGAAATTTTAAGCTGTCAAACCCCCTTAAAAATCAAACCCCTCTCTAAACAGATTATAACATAAGGCGTTTTCTGGCGTGCAGCGCTTTCGAACGTGGATTCAAATCGGTTTGAAACGCTACGTCATAGTTTATGCACTCGTGCGAATGTGTGTTTTGAATCCGCATTCGAATCATTCGATTATCAACAATCGTTACATAACCAAATATAACAAATTTTTATTTCTATTATTTTCAAAAATTGACCTCAGAACTTCGGTATTATGTTTAATTAACAACAATTTTAATACAAACAGGGAAATGGAAATGTTGTGGATGTTGAATAATGGAGAGGAAATGCCACACTTTTCTATTTTATTATAAAAAACTCAATACTTAGCCATTAGAGCAGAGGTGGACAACTTTTTGTAGTGTGAGCTAGATTACGATTTACTTTTCGTACTCTGGCCGGAATACAAAATTGGCAAATTTTTGTTACTTATAAGTTTTTTTTATATAAAAAATAAAGTTCATTTTAGATCTTCTGCTTTCTTTGGTATAACAACTACCCGGAAAGAAAGAGATCTGGGTTCGAATCCCAGTGCAGCAACAAGACATTCTTCTTCTCTACTGCATTAGTTATAAAAACCTTTCTTTGATCATTTCTTTCTGTCAAAAACTTTCGAGTTTAAACAAAAATTATTTATTATTATTTCTAAAGATCTCGCGGGCCGGATAAGACTCTCACATGGGCCGGAGTTGGCCAACGGGCCGGAGGTTGCCCACCCTTGCATTAGAGGATATTATGCGGAATGGTTAACTTTGTACCTTGGGCACGATCTTTTTCAATTATTTCAAATTTGAAGAGCTACGTTTAAAACTCTGTTAGAAAAGATTAATTGCCTTGAATGTAATAAAAGTTTTATTGATAATCTGCCTGTATCTGGGGAAAAGATTTCGTCGACCTTTATCTGAATATCGTCCACTACTACGTCGACTAGTTTATTTTCATCTGTTTATTGCATTTTGAGTATTACAATTTTATTAGAAACTAAATTCACTAAAAATTCTGCGCATATGTAAACACTCGGACAGCGAACATGTCACGGCCGACCGTGCACGAGCTCTATCTAGCTATCGCTCTCCCACAGAGCTTTAGGCGACTTGTTCGCTGTCCAAGTGTGTACATCTTTATGTAATTACAGTAATTAGCGAAACGTTAGTGTTATTTACTCTTTTTTAATAGTTTTTTTGAAAATCGCTTTCCGGACGATTCAATGGTTTTACGTCATTCTGCCGACCATTATCTTCACCTCCCCCGAAGATTTTGGGGGGTCGGTGACCGATTTCGGAAAAACGGCCCTGAAAATCGAACAACGTTGCGGTAGCCCTAATTGAAATTAAAATTCTCGATCGTCCGCCTGTCATTTTCGTTAATTTTCGAACGCAGTTTTTGTCTAAAAAGCCACCAGCTCCGCGACTCTGCTTCCGGCTAACCTTCTGAACGGCTTTATAACGCAACGTTATACGCGAATCGGGGCTCCTTTGGACCCGAAACGGACGATTTAAGCCCTAAACGAAGTCCCCGTTTTCCGTCATTTTCGATTTGGGCCGATAAAACAGTTGGTTCAATTTTCATAAACGTTATTTATTATTCTAACCACGCTAATGCCACATGAAATGCCAAAACGATCGGTTTATTAATAATCATCAAATATTTAATTTATGCAGAGCAAAAATTCGAATAAATTTCACTAAAACCTAATTAAATTCTTGAAAATATCACCAAAAATTTAAGTAAATTTGTAAAAATTCCACCAAAGTTACTAAAATTTTTAATAATTCCACCAAAAACTTATAAAATTTGTAAAAATTCCACCAAAGCTATCAAAATTTTTAACAATTCCACTAAAAATTTGCTAAATTTTTAAAAAATATACTAAAATTAAGATTCATTTCGTCAAGAATTGATTAGATTCTTAAAAATTCCACAAAAATAAAAAAGTAATAATAAAAATTCCACAAAAGTTAGTTAAATTGAATATAATTTCACCAAAAATTATTAAATTTAGAGACAATTCTACTAAAAACTAAGTTTTTTAAAAATTCCACCCAAAATCAATAAAAATTGGTAAAAATTCTACGAAAAACTTACTATATTCGTAAAAATTCCACCAAAGTTACCAACATTTTTAATAATTCCACCAAAAACGTACTAATTTTTTTCAATTTTCCACCAAAGCTACAAAAATGTTGAATAATTCCACCAAAAACTTACTGATTTTTAAAAAACACCACCAAAAACTTACCAAATTCATAAAAATTCTACTAAAATTACCAATATTTTTATCAATTCCACCAAAAATGATTAAAGTCAATAAAAATACCACCAAAGTTATCAACTTTTTTAACAATTCCATCAAAAACATACTGAATTTTATAAAAATTCCACCAAAAATTAATAAAATTGGAAAAATTTCTTTTTAGAAAAATACTAAAAACAAAACTAAACTAGTGTTATATTAAACAAATTTATTTTTATTATTAGAACGATGGTCTCCAACTATGGGTAGATTATGGTTGCTCCCCAAAAAAATTAATAGTAGGAATTCCATTTTACGGAAGGACTTTCACATTAAGCAATAGCAATAATAACTACAATTTGGGAACTTACATCAATAAAGAAGCTGGAGGAGGTGATCCAGGACCATATACAAATGCTTCTGGTTTTTTGGCTTATTACGAAGTATAGTTAAAATTTTTTTGTTATTAAAATAATTTTAAAATCAAAAAAATTAAAATAAATTTAAAATCACAAAAAATTTATTTTTTTTAAAGATTTGTTCTGAAGTTCAAAATAAAGAATCAGGTTGGACGGTAAAATGGGACGAATACGGAAAAGTACCTTACACGTACAAAGGAAACCAATGGGTCGGTTACGAAGATCCGCAAAGTGTTCAAATTAAAATGGATTACATTAGAGAAAAAGGTTACGGAGGTGCTATGACTTGGGCTATTGATATGGACGATTTCCATGGTATATGCGGACCACAAAACGTCCTAATGCATATTTTACACGCGAATATGAAAGGGTATAACGTTCCAGAACCGAGTATTACAACCACACCTAGAGTAAGAAAATACTCTTTTTATATAGGTGTCCCAGAACTCAGTTGCCAAACGCTAACCACGCATTCTAAAGCTGATTTCATGCCGATTCAACGAAAAAGTTCTCTTAGGAAAGAGAACTTATCCTGGTAGCGCTTATCATGCCTACCAATTTTTTTATTGCCATTTTACGATAGCAATAAAAAAAATTGTTTTGTCAGCAAACGATGAAGCATTTCATAAACGCTCAAAATTTCATTGTGATAGCTAAATCGTTATTAAGATATTTCGAAAAAAACATGATCAGACACGTCATCTTCAGGATGTTCTAATTCTCTTAGGAAGCAATTTCGTATAAGGAGTTTTTCATTGAATCGGCATAAAATCAACTTTAAAATGCGTGGTTAGCGTTTGGCAACTGAATTCTGGGACATTCTGTATATAGGATGTTTTACGAATGAATAGGTATATAAAATTAAAATTTTAGCCTGAATGGGCAAGACCACCAAGTACATCATCGGACGGAACGGTAACAACAACAACAGGAAGTTGGCAATCAACTCAAAAAACAACTACAACTCAAAGAACGACTACAACTCAAACGACAACTCAAAAATTAACCACAAGTCAAAGTATGACGAGTGAGCAGGTTATTATTGATAATAATACAACTCCCGGAAGCGTTGGAGAAATTAATTGCGATGGAAAAGATTACGTACCCGATAAAGATTGTACAAAAGTAAGTATTAAACGGATTTATTAAAAAAATTTTAGAGGGAAGAAAGTTAATTAGAATAAAAATTAAATTTAATTAGAATTAAATTTAAATTTAATTAGAATTAAATTTAAATTTAATTAGAATTCAATTTAATTTTAATTGTACTAATTGGAATTGTTTTAAAAGTATTACAGATGCGTACATGGAAAACCCACGTTGTTCCAATGCCGAGATGGAACGGTTTTCCACACGCAAAGTTTCGTTTGCGATTGGCCGAATAACGCCGATAGAGAATATTGTAAGAATTTCGCTTAATACGAAATTTATTTAATAATAAGATAAAAAAAACTCTTAACAAGGAGACCTCATAATTAGATCCTCACCGATTAAAAAAAAAATAGTACCAATCGATAGATTAGTTTGTAGATAAATGTGTAAATTATGCGAGAACTTGCAGAGCTGAGATTTCACAAAACTGCGCGACAGCGAGAGTGGGAAAGTATTCGGATAGATAGAGATAAAATTACGCGTGGCTCTTTAGCTGCAGCGTGCTATCCCCAGATCCGCCTCAAGGGTCCAAAGACCTTTGAGGAACGTGACATCGTTAACACGTTTATTACACAAATTTATTACTTTAGGTCTGAGTCCCTACCTGAATTTAAGAAATGCGTAAAGATAAAACTTTTTAAAAAATGTTTAAAGTAAAGCCCGAAATATATGGAATTATTACAAATCTATAAAATACTATATAAAATAATATTTTACTCATTTGTACTATATATTTGTACTTTAATGAAAATAGTACCTATCAATGGATTAGTACATAGATAAATGTGTAAATTATTAAGCGAGAACTTGCAGCTGAGATTTCACAAAACTGCGCGACAGCGAGAGTGAGAAAGTATTCGGGTAGATAGAGATAAAATTACGCGTGGCTCTTTAGCTACAGTGTGCTATCCAGGGCCGTCTCAAGAGTCTAAATTTATTACTTTGGGTTTGAGTCCCTACTTGAACTTAACAAATGCGTAAAGATAAAACTAAAAAAAAATTTAAACTAAAGTCTAAAGGCCCCTACAGACGCTCCGACTTACCGGTACAGGCGGCCTGTGCAGGTCAAAACTGCGCAGGCCGCCTGAACCATGGAATTGCCTTCACACGTACAGTCCGATTTGCTGGATTAGCTCAGTTTTTCAGCATGGAGGGAAGTAGTGATTGGATCTACTTCCTGCATTTTGTTGACCAACACATCGTATGCCCCAGATTTTTTATGTTTATCACTATATTCTTTGGATTTCACTTTCCAAAGACATGGAAAGTTTTTGCAATGTTCGATAAAACTCAATAAAAAGTCTTTTGAAATACTTCTGGTATCCATTTTGTAAATTTACGTAGAGAAAACTATGTATGTTCACTTTATAGGTTAAGTTAAGTATTTTAACTGTTACTTTACGACAAAAACTGAGCCAACGGACAGAGCCTGCCTACACACGTACGAACTTGCCTGCACAGTTTTATAAAAATATCAAACAAGACGGATTTAGCACAGGCCAGGCCATTCGCCTGCACAGGCCGCCTGAATTGCCAAAAATTACTAGGACTTGCCTGCACAAACCGGAACTGCGCAGGCAAGTCGTCGGATAAGTCGGAGCGTCTATAGGGGCCTTAATATATGGAATTATTACAAATCTATAAAATACTTAATTGTAAGACGACTCTGGTATATTCAGATCTCTTCACTGTGAGTGACTGCCTTTAAATCACCTTTAAATGAAGCGTGCTAGTCTGAACTTACTATTGTTCATTGCGCAACTGTAGTCAATAGTTGAGCTCTTATTTATACAGGGTGGGGCGTGGTAACTTCCTTTTTTTTAAATGTAATAAAACACTGTACATGTTTCATACAACGTTATTCTTATTTGGAGCCTATCACACAACATTGGAGATTTGAATTTACACAGTTTTAAAAAGAATTTGTGGCAAATGTCGCCCTCCATTATCGCTTGGGATATTGACAATTTGAATGTTGTTCTATAAGTGTTCCAGGGTATTAGGACGATCATTGTAAACTAGGGACTTGAGATAACCCCAGAGGAAGTAATCAAGGGGAGCTAAATCGGGCGAGCGCGCAGGCCAGTTTATGCCCCCTTGTTTGCCAGGCCAGTTTGTCCCCTCAAAACATCCATAGACACCCTGGAGGTGTGGGCCATAGCCCCATCTTGTTGGAACCAGACGTTCTCAAGATTCATTTCTTCGAAACTGCATGCTTACGCGCAGAACGCTTAGGTGACCGCTGAACAGACACACGAACTCTTTCCACATTTTCAGGTGTTGTAACTTCGGAGGTCCTTTGCTTCTTTTGGAGACACCTCCCGTTTCTCTTAATATATCCACCCACAATAAAACAGATTTAAATGAACACGACCCCGTGGGAGAATATCGAAGTAACGACGAAAGGAACGTTGTACCGCAATTATTGAGCAACCATAAGAAAAATACGCCTCTACAGCAAAAGCGCGCTGTTGATTAGACCAAACCATGCTTGCGACTGAGGAGGGTAAAAACACAAACCTCCCATTCTACCCCTTTCATTGAACACTTTCTTGTCCCTTTGTTATCATCGCTAACTGCACTACAGTATATTCAAAAAAGGAAGTTTCCACGCCCCACCCTGTATTAAAAATAAAAAGCAGTTACATGGGATTCGAACCATCTGGGACGGTATGTGTAAGCTGGTTTGTAATGACTCAACAAGAGGCAGTTTCGAAAAAACAACCCAACTAATAGCGTTTAACCGGCGTTAATTTTCCAACTAATTTATTGACGAATCGTTGAATAGTACTTATTTAATATTTTACTCATTTGTACTATCTACTAATACCTATCAATTGGTACTACAACATTAAAATCGGCGAGGAACTAATTGTGAGGTCTCCTTGTAAGATATAAAAAAAAACTATTAAGGTTATACAAATTGTTTCAACATAAACTAATCTTTAAAAGATTTTAAAAACAATTAGACTGTGTAAAACCTTCGAATTTATACAATTAGACTGTGGTTAAGAAATAAATTAAGGTTTAAAATAAAAACTAAAAAAAGAACAAAGTTTATTTATTTATTTTAATAATATTTCATATAAAAAAAAATCTTTAAGAATTTTTTTTTTACAAATTGATGAATTCCTTTTCATCCTCTTCATTTAATTAAGACCAATTTTTTTTTTTAATTGGTCAATTTATCTTCATCTATCCTTTTCGTCATAATGTATGTATATGTAATGTATGTATATGTAACATATGTATATGTAATGTATGCATAGCTTTGTTCGTTGGGTTAAAATTTACACTGCACTAATTGTAAGTTACACTACAGTGCAAAGACGAAATTTCGTGCAGCTTTAAAAGGGAATGACTGTAATTCAGTGCAATTTGGTGCACTTTAGATATAAAATGTGACAAAACTTAAATATAATATATAAATATATGTAACAAGTGACTAACCTAACTTTCTTAAAAAAAACCCAGACTTTATTTTTGAAGATTAAGGAATGATTTTTGGTTTAAATGAAAGATTAAACATTCTGTTTTGAATTAAAAATTACAGATCTTTCCTAATTCTTACCAAAAAAATTTTAAAAAAATTTAAAATTGGTGAAAATTTTTGACAGTTCTAACCAAACTTTTTTAAAAAATCGCCCAATTTTAAAAAATCACCCAGACTTTATTTATGAAGATTAAGGAAAGATTTTTGGTTTAAATGAAATTTCAAAGATTCTGTTTTGAATTTAAAAAGACAGGTTAGTTCTAATTATTATCAAAAAAAATTTAAAAAAATCTTAAAGTTGGAAACATTTTTTGACAGGTGACTAACCTAACTTTAAAAAAAAATCGACCAACTTCAAAAAATCGTCCAGACTTTATTTTTGAAGATTAGGGAATAACTTTTGGTTTAAATGAAAAATAAAAGATTCTGTTTTGATTTAAAAAAGGCAGATGTTTTATAATTATTATCAAAAAAATTAAAAAAATTCTCAAAGTTGGTAAAAATTTTTAACGGTTTCAACCCAACTTTTTTTAAAAAATCCACCAACTTTAAAAAATCAGAGAGATTTTATTTTTTGGAATTAGAGATTGATTTCTGGTTTAAATTAAAGCTAAAAGATTCTATTTTCAATTAAAAGAGATATTTTTTTTTTCAATTTTTACCAAAAAAATTTAAAAAAATTTTCAAAGTTTCTTCTGAAATCATCGAATTTTATTAAAATTTTTGACAGATTTTGTAGAAAACTACCTAAATTGATTTAATTGAAGGGTAGAGTGCAAGAAGTACCTAAGTAGCATATTTATAAAATTTGCCTAGGTTTAAAATCTAGGTTTATCATGTTTGATAAACCTAGATGTTGCGATTCTAATGTCCCGAAATCTGACCCAGAAAAGGACGTTCGAAAAGGCGCTATTTAACCAATTTGGGCCTAGAAATGGCATCAAACTTATAAATCAAGTTGTATTTTAACGTTTTATTTGTTAACATGAACGACACCTAAGGCGTCGAGGTCGGAAAGAGCGGTTAGTTTGACGTTTAGAAACGTCAAAAATTCGCTTGTCAGCAATTCTGTGCCGAAATTGGTCGATTTTCGTTAGTTCGGTGCAAACTGAGGGCAAAAAAGACGGCGCTGCTCGTTTACTACTTTATTATATGTGCCGCATGTATACTCTTTTCGCGGAAAGATGTCTCATGCATCATTAATTAATTATATTATCCTAGACTACTATTTTCGGTTTTCGTCTCTATCTGACATATATGATTAAATAAAGAAAAAAATATTTGACATATGTCGAGAAAACGGTGACAAGTAATGACGCAGGAGACATCTTTCCGCGAAAAGAAAGTATGTATATGTAATGTATGCATATGTAATATTTATAAATATGTAGCATATGTAAAAGAAATATTAAAAATGAGAAGAGTTTGTTGAATGAAAACTATGTCATCATTCAACTGATGTTATAAGAGAGCTGCTTATTTCCGGTAGAAATCACCGAAATAGCAGAAGAAGGTTGCTTCGGGAAGGTCACTAAAATCAAAAAATCGTAATAAAATAATTATTAAAAAATAGAAACTGATTAAATTCTAATTTATTTACTTACTTACTTATTAGATGGATATTTATCCAAGCAAAAGTGCAAACAACAAAACTCCAAAAGAACCCTCATCTAAAAAAAAAATACAAGGTTTAATCAACAAATTTTTTTTTAAACTTCAAATTTTAAATTCAAGTTTATTTTTAAAATTCATTCATTCTCTACCTATTAATTTGAGATAATGACTGAAATTTAAAAATATATATAATTTAAACATACTTACTATCCATTTTAAGAAAAAACCGGTCCACAATTAAACACTAAATGGACATTAATTCACACCGATTCACCACTTTTATACCCTTATCTTCAATTGTACCGTGTGCAAAACTTTGATAAAGGTTTAGTAAGACTATACCTTTAATTTTTTATCATATACCTTTAATATCACTTTATAAACATTTATAAAGAGCGATTAGTAGTTTTAAATTACCGAAATAAGAAAAGATAATAAATTAAATTAAATTATTATTATATATAATAACTAGCTAAAATTTAATTAATACAGACGTGATACTTGACTATCAGGGGTGGATACATCCCGAAAAGGAAAAATGGGATTTCAGGGGTGGGCAAACCTCTTTGAGGGAGGTTTTAGGGGTTGACAAACTTTGTTGAGGGACATTTCAGGGGTTGTCAAACTTTCTAGAAACCAAATTCAAGGATAAATAAACCCTCTATTTCTCAAATGGTCTTCAGGGATGGGAAAATCTCATTTAGTCTCATTTTATAAAATTAGCAACGAATTATGACGATTTTTTAAAGAATTTTGTCAAATTTGAACGAAATTTGTTGAATTATAACGAACTCTTAAAGAATTTTGTCGAATTTGAACGAATTTTGTCGAATTTAAATGAATTTTTTCAAATTTAAACGAATTTCATTAAAATTTACACAAATTATGACGATTTTTATAAAATTATTAACGAATTATGATGAATTTTTAAGGAATTTTGTCGAATTTGAACGAATTTCATAAAGAACTACACGAATTTTGTGAAATTTAGTCTCATTTTGTAAAATTAACAACGAATTATGACGAATTTTTAAAGAATTTTGTCGAATTATAAAATTTCTGACGAATTTTTGAAAATTTTGACCAAATTAAAAAAATCGTGGAGACTTTATTTTTTATAATTAAGAAATGGAATTTGTATTAATTGAAAGTTAAAATATTCTATTTTGTAATAAAAAAGTCAATTTTGTTCTAATTATTACCCAAAAAATTTAAAAAAATCATAAATGCGACTAAAAATTTTAACAGTTAACCTAACTCTTTTTGAAAATTTTTTACCAATTTTAAAATATCGTGGAAACTTTATTTTTTTTTTAATAAGAAATGAAAGTTGTAGAAATCGAAAGTTAAAATATTCTATTTTGTAATAAAAAAGTCAATTTTGTTCTAATTATTACCCAAAAAATTTTAAAAAATCATAAATGCGACTAAAAATTTTAACAGTTAACCTAACTCTTTTTGAAAATTTTTTACCAATTTTAAAAAATCGTGGAGACTTTATTTTTTTTTTAAATAAGAAATGAAAGTTGTAGAAATCGAAAGTTAAAATATTCTATTTTGTAATAAAAAAGTCAATTTTGTTGTAATTATCACCAAAAAAATTAAAAAAATTCATAAAGGTGACTAACATTTTTTGCTAAAACGTTCAAAAAGTTACAACTTTATGCGGCACATATAATAAAGTAGTAAACGAGCAGCGCCGTCTTTTTTTGCCCTCAGTTTGCACCGAACTAACGAAAATCGACCAATTTCGGCGCAGAATTGCTGACAAGCGAATTTTTAACGTTTCTAAACGTCAAACTAACCGCTCTTTCCGACCTCGACGCCTTAGGTGTCGTTCATCTTGACAAATAAAACGTTAAAATACAACTTGATTTATAAGTTTGATCCCATTTCTAGGCCCAAATTGGTTAAATAGCGCCTTTTCGAACGTCCTTTTCTGGGTCAGATTTTGGGGACATTAGAATCGCAACATCTAGGTTTATCAAACATGATAAACCTAGATTTTAAACCTAGGCAAATTTTATAAAAATGCTACTTAGGTACTTCTTGTACTCTACCCTTCAATTAAATCAATTTAGGTAGTTTTCTACAAAATCTGTCAAAAATTTTAATAAAATTCGATGATTTCAGAAGAAACTTTGAAAATTTTTTTAAATTTTTTTGGTAAAAATAGAAAAAAAATATCTCTTTTAATTGAAAATAGAATCTTTTAGCTTTAATTTAAACCAAAAATCAATCTCTAATTCCAAAAAATAAAATCTCTCTGATTTTTTAAAGTTGGTGGATTTTTTAAAAAAAGTTGGGTTGAAACCGTTAAAAATTTTTACCAACTTTGAGAATTTTTTTAATTTTTTTGGTAATAATTATAAAAAATCTGCATTTTTTAAACCAAAACAGAATCTTTTATTTTTTATTTAAACCAAAAATCATTCCTTAATCTTCAAAAATAAAGTCTGGGCGATTTTTTAAAGTTGGTCGATTTTGTTTTAAGTTAGGTTAGTCACCTGTCAAAAAATGTTTCCAACTTTAAGATTTTTTTTTAATTTTTTTTGATAATAATTAGAACTAACCTGTCTTTTTTAATTCAAAACAGAATCTTTGAAGTTTCATTTAAACCAAAAATCTTTCCTTAATCTTCATAAATAAGTCTGGGTGATTTTTTTAAATTGGGTGATTTTTTAAAAAAGTTTGGTTAGCATTGTCAAAAATTTTCACCAACTTTAAAATTTTTTTTATTCTTTTTTGGTAAGAATTAGGAAAGATTTGTAATTTTTAATTCAAAACAGAATCTTTAATCTTTCATTTAAACCAAAAATCATTCCTTAATCTTCAAAAATAAAGTCTGGACGATATTTTAAAGTTGGTCAATTTTTTTTAAGTTAGGTTAGTCACCTGTCAAAAAATGTTTCCAACTTTAAGATTTTTTTTAAATTTTTTTTGATAATAATTAGAACTAACCTGTCTTTTTTAATTCAAAACAGAATCTTTGAAGTTTCATTTAAACCAAAAATCTTTCCTTAATCTTCATAAATAAAGTCTGGGTGATTTTTTAAAATTGGGTGCTTTTTAAAAACGTTTGGTTAGAACTGTCAAAAATTTTCACCAATTTAAAATTTTTTTTTAATTTTTTTGGTAAGAATTAGGAAGGATCTGTAATTTTTAATTCAAAACAGAATCTTCAATCTTTCGTTTAAACCAAAAATTATTCTTTAATTCGAATAAATAAAGTTTGGGTTTCTTTTTAAGAAAATTAGGTTAGTCACTTGTTATATATAAAGTTGTAACTTTTGAAAGCCAAATTTTAATATAATTCAAAGAAAATCACTTTATTTTAAAATTTACGTTAATAAACTCAAATTGGAGATTTCTTTGCAAACTGGAAAACGAGCAGGTAAATTTCAACCCAATTTTTGTCTAATTTCTCTGGTAGGGGGTCAGAAAAACCTTCCTTAGAAATTTTCCAGATTCAGCGCAACGATGCCCGTATAGAATCTTTCTTAGAATTGAACAGAGAATCGTTTAAAGCAAACTGTACAAAAATCAAACTATCGACAATCGAATAAAGCGAGTTCAAAGTCAAAATTTAGATTTTTTTTCTAATTTCTCTGTGCAGAGGGTCAGAAAAACCTTCCTTAGAAATTTTCCGGATTCAGCGAGACGATCCCCGTCCAAAACCGTACTCAAAATTGAACAGAGAATCGTTTAAAGCATACTATATGAAAATCAAACGATCGACGGACGAGTTAAGCGAGCTCAAAGTCAAAATTAAAAAAAAAAACTGTCTAATTTCTCTGTGTAGAGGGTCAGAAAAACCTTCCTTAGAAATTTTCCAGATTCAACGCGACAATACCCATCTAGACTCTTACTTAGAATTAAACGGAAACTCGTTTAAAGCAAACCGTAAGAAAATTAGACCATCGACAGCCGAGTTAAGCGAGTTCAAAGTCAAAATTTCAAAATATTTGTCTAATTTCTCTGGTAGGGGGTCAGAAAAACCTTCCTTAGAAATTTTCCAGATTCAGCGCAACGATGCCCGTATAGAATCTTTCTTAGAATTGAACAGAAAATCGTTTAAAGCAAACTGTACAAAAATTAAACTATCGACAATCGAATAAAGCGAGTTCAAAGTCAAAATTTAGATTTTTTTCTAATTTCTCTGTGCAGAGGGTCAGAAAAACCTTCCTTAGAAATTTTCCGGATTCAGCGAGACGATCCCCGTCCAAAACCGTACTCAAAATTGAACAAAGAATCGTTTAAAGCATACTATACGAAAATCAAACGATCGACGGACGAGTTAAGCGAGCTCAAAGTCAAAATTTTAAAAAAAATTGTCTAATTTCTCTGTGTAAAGGGTCAGAAAAACCTTCCTTAGAAATTTTCCAGATTCAGCGCGACAATACCCATCCAGACTCTTACTTAGAATTAAACGGAAAATCGTTTAAAGCAAACCGTAAGAAAATTAGACCATCGACAGCCGAGTTAAGTGAGTTCAAAGTCAAAATTTTAAAATATTTGTCTAATTTCTCTGGTAGGGGGTCAGAAAAACCTTCCTTAGAAATTTTCCAGATTCAGCGCAACGATGATCGTCTAGAATCTTACTCAGAATTGAATGAAGAATCATTTGAAACAAACCGTACAAAAAATCAGAAGATTACTTGTGTAAAATAAAAGATTAATTAAAAATTAAAAATTATTTAATTAAAAATTAAAAATAATTGAAATTCTTTCCAATTTCCGATTTAATTAAAAGAATAATAATAAATGAATAATATCCTTTGTTAAAGTATATGTAATTTAAATATCTAATCGACCGTTTAAGGTTGTGGTAAATAATCGCACCGATTAACACCAAGATCAACTTTCTCTTCCTTGATTTTAACATTCCCTCGGAGTTTAACGTTCACTTTGGATCTTTAAAGTTGAAAGAAACTTGATTTGTTTAACAATCAAACTTGATTCGTTTAAAAATCAAATTTAATTCGTTTAAAAAACAAAATTCGTCTAAAAATCAAAATTCGTTTAAAAATCAAACTTCATTCGTTTAAAAATCTATATTAAAAAAATAATAATAAAATAAAAATGGTTCTTTCTATGGATAGATGGTTAAATAAAGTGGCTGTTGTAACGGGTGCTAGTTCGGGAATAGGAGCTGCAATTGCTAAAAAATTAGTCGAAGAAGGACTTATTGTAAGATTTTTTTATATTTTTATTAATTTTTCATCTAATTCCACTTCATCTTCATCTATTCAACTTAATTTTTTAAAAATACCTTTTTTATATTGAATTTTAGGTAGTAGGAATTGCACGTCGAGTTCAACTTATTCAAAACCTCTCTGACACTTTAAAAAACGAAAGGGGAAAACTCCACGCGTACAAAGCTGATATTACAAAAGAAGATGAAATCATCGAAGCATTTAATTTTATTAAATGTAACATTGGAGTCGTTCACGTTTTGATTAACAACGCCGGAGTAGCTCGAGATACAACCCTTTCAGATGGTGATATCTTAAAATGGAAAGAGGTTTTAGACACTAATGTCTTAGGGCCGTGTATAGCTACAAGAGAAGCCGTCAAAACGATGAAGGAGCATTCGATTAAGGGACAAATTATTCACATTTCGAGCGTTTTAGGACACTATGTCGCTCATATTCCTAAATTAAATATGTATCCGGCTTCGAAATTTGCCATCAGGGCTTTAACCGAGACTTTAAGACAGGAGTTTTTAGCTGGGAAGTCACCAATTAGAGTTTGCGTAAGAAAATTTAACTGAACAATAAAATTATAACTAAACAATAAAATTATAACTAACTAAACAATAAAATTATAACTAACTAAACAATAAAATTATAACTAAACAATAAAATTATAACTAAACAATAAAATTATAACTAACTAAACAATAAAATTATAACTAAACAATAAAATTATAACTAACTAAACAATAAAATTATAACTAAACAATAAAATTATAACTAACTAAACAATAAAATTATAACTAAACAATAAAATTATAACTAAACAATAAAATTATAACTAAACAATAAAATTATAACTAAACAATAAAATTATAACTAAAAAATAAAATTATAACTAAACAATAAAATTAGAACTAAGATGTATTTATTTTTTAGACGATTAGTCCCGGTCCAACCGACACAGAAATTAATAAAACGACCGAAGGTGGCGATTTCGATCAAGTTTTTCAATCCATGCCTAAATTAGAATCCGAAGACGTGGCAGATGCCGTCGTTTACGTTTTATCTACTCCGAGTCACGTTCAGGTGAGCATAAAAATAAACTATAAGTAAATTTAACGTAATTTAATTCCTTTCTTTATGTATTTATTACAGGTTCAAGATATCATGATTAGACCGCTTGGTGAACCAGTTTAAAACCAATAATAATTAAAACTTCAGTTTTCAAACCAACATTTGTACTTAAATAAAAGGAAATTTAATTTCCTAACAATTTTTTTAAGAAAATTTTACTCTAATATTGATTTAAAAAAAAATTACTCTAATATTGATTAAAAAAAAAAATTTTGTTCTAATATTGATTTAAAAAAAATTTTGTTCTAAAATTAACTAAAAAAAAAATAGAATTACTAAAAATTCTTAAATATTCTTAGACATGACTAAAAATCTTTTAATTTAAATACAAATATGACTATAATTCGATTAAAAATAACAAAATTATAATAATTTTAAGAAAATTTTTGAGGTTATGTTCACAAAATTAAAAGATATCATATTTTTTTTTTATATTCTTAAAAAGAATTTAAAATCCTTTAATTTAAGTCCAAACACCACTAAAATCGGTTGAAAAATAAATAAGTTATGACATTTTATAGAAATATTTTGAGGTTATGTTAAAAAATATTAAAAATAATTACAACTTATTTATTTTTCAACCGATTTTAGTGGTGTTTGGACTTAAATTAAAGGATTTTTCGCCCTTTTTAAGAATATTACAAAAATTTTATAATAACTTTTGATTTTATTATCACAACCTTAAAAAATCTTTTTGACAAATCAAAACTTTTTTATTTTTTAACCGATTTTAGTCGTGTTTGGACTTAAATTAACGAAAATTTGATTTCCTAGTGTATTTATTACAGGTTCAAGATATCATGATTAGACCGCTTGGTGAACCAGTTTAAAACCAATTAATAATTAAAATTTTAGTTTTCAAACCAACATTTGTACTTAAATAAAAGGAAATTTAATTTCCTAACAATTTTTTTAAGAAAATTTTACTCTAATATTGATTTTAAAAAAAATTTACTCTAATATTGATTTAAAAAAAAATTTGTTCTAAAATTAACTTTAAAAAAAAATAGAATTATTAAAAATTCTTAAATATTCTTAGACATGACTAAAAATCTTTTAATTTAAATACAAATATGACTATAATTCGACTAAAAATAACAAAATTATGATAATTTTAAGAAAATTTTTGAGGTTATGTTCACAAAATTAAAAGATATCATAACTTTTTTTTAATATTCTTAAAAAGAATTTAAAATCCTTTAATTTAAGTCCAAACACCACTAAAATCGGTTGAAAAATAAACAAGTTATAACATTTTAAAGAAATATTTTGAGGTTATGTTAAAAAATATTAAAAATAATTACAACTTATTTATTTTTCAACCGATTTTAATGGTGTTTGGACTTAAATTAAAGGATTTTTCGCGCTTTTTAAGAATATTAGAAAAATTTTATAATAACTTTTGATTTTATTATCATAACCTTAAAAATCCTTTTTGACAAATCAGAACATTTTTATTTTTTAACCGATTTTAGTCGTGTTTGGACTTAAATTAACGAAAATTTAATTTCCTAGTGTATTTATTACAGGTTCAAGATATTATGATTAGACCGCTTGGTGAACCAGTTTAAAACAAATAATAATTAAAATTTTAGTTTTCAAACCAACATTTGTACTTAAATAAAAGGAAATTTAATTTCCTAACAATTTTTTTAAGAAAATTTTACTCTAATATTGATTAAAAAAAAATTTACTCTAATATTGATTTAAAAAAAATTTTGTTCTAAAATTAACTTAAAAAAAATAGAATTATTAAAAATTCTTAAATATTCTTAGACATGACTAAAAACCTTTTCATTTAAATACAAATATGACTATAATTCAACTAAAAATAACAAAATTATGATAATTTTAAGAAAATTTTTGAGGTTATGTTCACAAAATTAAAAGATATCATATTTTTTTTTTAATATTCTTAAAAAGAATTTAAAATCTTTTAATTTAAGTCCAAACACCACTAAAATCGGTTGAAAAATAAATAAGTTATGACATTTTATAGAAATATTTTGAGGTTATGTTAAAAAATATTAAAAATAATTACAACTTATTTATTTTTCAACCGATTTTAGTGGTGTTTGGACTTAAATTAAAGGATTTTTCGCCCTTTTTAAGAATATTAGAAAAATTTTATAATAACTTTTGATTTTATTATCACAAGGTTAAAAAATTTTTTTGGCAAATCAAAACTTTTTTATTTTTTAACCGATTTTAGTCGTGTTTGGACTTAAATTAACGAAAATTTAATTTCCTAGTGTATTTATTACAGGTTCAAGATATCATGATTAGACCGCTTGGTGAACCAGTTTAAAACCAATAATAATTAAAATTTTAGTTTTCAAACCAACATTTGTACTTAAATAAAAGGAAATTTAATTTCCTAACAATTTTTTTAAGAAAATTTTACTCTAATATTGATTTAAAAAAAAATTTACTCTAATATTGATTTAAAAAAAAATTTGTTCTAAAATTAACTTAAAAAAAAAAATAGAATTACTAAAAATTCTTAAATATTCTTAGACATGACTAAAAATCTTTTAATTTAAATACAAATATGACTATAATTCGACAAAAAATAACAAAATTATGATAATTTTAAAAAAATTTTTGAGGTTATGTTCACAAAATTAAAAGATATCATAATTTTTTTTTTAATATTCTTAAAAAGAATTTAAAATCCTTTAATTTAAGTCCAAACACCACTAAAATCGGTTGAAAAATAAACAAGTTATGACATTTTAAAGAAATATTTTGAGGTTATGTTAAAAAATATTAAAAATAATTACAACTTATTTATTTTTCAACCGATTTTAGTGGTGTTTGGACTTAAATTAAAGGATTTTTCGCCCTTTTTAAGAATATTACAAAAATTTTATAATAACTTTTGATTTTATTATCACAACGTTAAAAAATTTTTTTGACAAATCAAAACTTTTTTATTTTTTAACCGATTTTAGTCGTGTTTGGACTTAAATTAACGAAAATTTAATTTCCTAGTGTATTTATTACAGGTTCAAGATATTATGATTAGATCGCTTGGTGAACCAGTTTAAAACCAATAATAATTAAAATTTTAGTTTTCAAACCAACATTTGTATTTAAATAAAAGGAAATTTAATTTCCTAACAATTTTTTTAAGAAAATTTTACTCTAATATTGATTTAAAAAAAATTTTATTCTAAAATTAACTTAAAAAAAAATAGAATTATTAAAAATTCTTAAATATTCTTAGACATGACTAAAAATCTCTTAATTTAAATACAAATATGACTATAATTCGACAAAAAATAACAAAATTATGATAATTAAAAAAAAAATTTTGAGGTTATGTTCACAAAATTAAAAGATATCATAATTTTTTTTTAATATTCTTAAAAAGAATTTAAAATCCTTTAATTTAAGTCCAAACACCACTAAAATCGGTTGAAAAATAAACAAGTTATGACATTTTAAAGAAATATTTTGAGGTTATGTTAAAAAATATTAAAAATAATTACAACTTATTTATTTTTCAACCGATTTTAGTGGTGTTTGGACTTAAATTAAAGGATTTTTCGCGCTTTTTAAAAATATTACAAAAATTTTATAATAACTTTTAATTTTATTATCACAACATTAAAAAAATTTTTTGACAAATCAAAATTTTTTTATTTTTTAACCGATTTTAGTCGTGTTTGGACTTAAATTAACGAAAATTTAATTTCCTAGAGTATTTATTACAGGTTCAAGATATCATGATTAAACCGCTTGGTGAACCAGTTTAAAACCAATAATAATTAAAATTTTAATTTTCAAACCAACATTTGTACTTAAATAAAGGGAAATTTAATTTCCTAACAATTTTTTTAAGAAAATTTTACTCTAATATTGATTTAAAAAAAAATTTACTCTAATATTGATTTAAAAAAAAAATTGTTATAAAATTAACTTAAAAAAAAAATAGAATTATTAAAAATTCTTAAATATTCTTAGACATGACTAAAAATCTTTTAATTTAAATACAAATATGACTATAATTCGACTAAAAATAACAAAATTATGATAATTTTAAGAAAACTTTTGAGGTTATGTTCACAAAATTAAAAGATATCATAGTTTTTTTTTAATATTCTTAAAAAGAATTCAAAATCCTTTAATTTAAGTCCAAACACCATTAAAATCGGTTGAAAAATAAATAAGTTATGACATTTTAAAGAAATATTTTGAGGTTATGTTAAAAAATATTAAAAATAATTACAACTTGTTTATTTTTCAACCGAATTTAGTGGTGTTTGGACTTAAATTAATGGATTTTTCGCCCTTTTTAAGAATATTACAAAAATTTTATAATAACTTTTGATTTTATTATCACAACCTTAAAAAAATTTTTTGACAAATCAAAACTTTTTTATTTTTTAACCGATTTTAGTCGTGTTTGGACTTAAATTAACGAAAATTTAATTTCCTAGTGTATTTATTACAGGTTCAAGATGTCATGATTAGACCGCTTGGTGAACCAGTTTAAAACCAATAATAATTAAAATTTTAGTTTTCAAACCAACATTTGTACTTAAATAAAAGGAAATTTAATTTCCTAACAATTTTTTTAAGAAAATTTTACTCTAATATTGATTAAAAAAAAATTTACTCTAATATTGATTTAAAAAAAATTTTGTTCTAAAATTAACTTAAAAAAAATAGAATTATTAAAAATTCTTAAATATTCTTAGACATGACTAAAAACCTTTTCATTTAAATACAAATATGACTATAATTCGACTAAAAATAACAAAATTATGATAATTTTAAGAAAATTTTTGAAGTTATGTTCACAAAATTAAAAGATATCATAATTTTTTTTTAACATTCTTAAAAAGAATTTAAAATCCTTTAATTTAAGTCCAAACACCACTAAAATCGGTTGAAAAATAAATAAGTTATGACATTTTAAAGAAATGTTTTGAGGTTATGTTAAAAAAATATTAAAAATAATAACAACTTATTTATTTTTCAACCGATTTTAGTGGTGTTTGGACTTAAATTAAAGGATTTTTCGCGCTTTTTAAGAATATTACAAAAATTTTATAATAACTTTTGATTTTATTATCATAACCTTAAAAATCCTTTTTGGCAAATCAGAACATTTTTATTTTTTAACCGATTTTAGTCGTGTTTGGACTTAAATTAACGAAAATTTAATTTCCTAGTGTATTTATTACAGGTTCAAGATATCATGATTAGACCGCTTGGTGAACCAGTTTAAAACCAATAATAATTAAAATTTTAGTTTTCAAACCAACATTTGTACTTAAATAAAAGGAAATTTAATTTCCTAACAATTTTTTTAAGAAAATTTTACTCTAATATTGATTAAAAAAAAAATTGTTATAAAATTAACTTAAAAAAAATAGAATTATTAAAAATTCTTAAATATTCTAAGACATGACTAAAAATCTTTTAATTTAAATACAAATATGACTATAGTTCGACTAAAAATAACAAAATTATGATAATTTTAAGAAAATTTTTGAGGTTATGTTCACAAAATTAAAAGATATCATAATTTGTTTTTAATATTCTTAAAAAGAATTTAAAATCCTTTAATTTAAGTCCAAACACCACTCAAATCGGTTGAAAAATAAATAAGTTATGACATTTTAAAGAAATATTTTGAGGTTATGTTAAAAAATATTAAAAATAATTACAACTTATTTATCTTTCAACCGATTTTAGTGGTGTTTGGACTTAAATTAAAGGATTTTTCGCCCTTTTTAAGAATATTACAAAAATTTTATAATAACTTTTGATTTTATTATCACACCTTAAAAATTTTTTTTGACAAATCAAAGCTTTTTTATTTTTTAACCGATTTTAGTCGTGTTTGGACTTAAATTAACGAAAATTTAATTTCCTAGTGTATTTATTACAGGTTCAAGATATCATGATTAGACCGCTTGGTGAACCAGTTTAAAACCAATAATAATTAAAATTTTAGTTTTCAAACCAACATTTGTACTTAAATAAAAGGAAATTTAATTTCCTAACAATTTTTTTAAGAAAATTTTACTCTAATATTGATTTAAAAAAATTTTGTTCTAAAATTAACTTAAAAAAAAATAGAATTATTAAAAATTCTTAAATATTCTTAGACATGACTAAAAATCTTTTAATTTAAATACAAATATGACTATAATTCGACTAAAAATAACAAAATTATGATAATTTTAAGAAAATTTTTGAAGTTATGTTCACAAAATTAAAAGATATCATAATTTTTTTTTAACATTCTTAAAAAGAATTTAAAATCCTTTAATTTAAGTCCAAACACCACTAAAATCGGTTGAAAAATAAATAAGTTATGACATTTTAAAGAAATATTTTGAGGTTATGTTAAAAAAATATTAAAAATAATTACAACTTATTTATTTTTCAACCGATTTTAGTGGTGTTTGGACTTAAATTAAAGGATTTTTCGCGCTTTTTAAGAATATTACAAAAATTTTATAATAACTTTTGATTTTATTATCACAACATTAAAAAATTTTTTTGACAAATCAAAACTTTTTTATTTTTTAACCGATTTAATTAAAATTTCAGTTTTCAAACCAACATAATAATTAGATTAACAATCCAATTTTAAAATTACCATATTAAAACATCTCCCCAATCGGTCTTAAGGTTATTTCATGAACCTGTACGTTCGGACCTGTTGACAAAACATAACCGATACTTTGAGCAATATCTTCCGGTTTGAGATAAGGCATATCGTTTATTTCCTCTTCGCTGGAATTACAACCAGAAGGATTTTCAATGGTTTTAACAACACCAGGACTAATACTCTACAAAAAAAAATTAATTATAACCCAAGCTCAATAAATTTTTAAATAAATCAAATTTTTCCTTACAGTCACTTTAATTTTACTTTTATAATATCGCAATTCCTGTCTTAAAGTTTCCGTTAAAGCTGTAACCGCAAATTTCGAAGCGGGGTAAACGTTTAAAAAGGGTTCGGTCATTAAGGGGACGTAATGACCGACCACGCTGTTCATATTAATGATTTGTCCTTCGACGTTGTTTTCTTTCATCGATCTGATCGCTTCTCGGGTGCAAATACACAATCCGAGTACGTTAACGTCTAAGATTTTTTTCCAATCGTATGTATTTCCATCTTAAAATCAAAATTATCAAAATTACCAAAAATTATCAAAAATAAATAATCAAATAGATCAAAAAATAAATAAATATTTAAATAGATCAAATTTACCACTTAAATTTGTTGATCGAGTTAAAGCTGCATTATTAACCAATAAATAAACAGCCCCTAAATTCTCCTTAACGAATCGAAAAGCTTTTACGATGTCATCTTCGCGACTCACGTCACATTTAAATGCGTACAACGCACCGGGTTGGTGTTGGTCAGCGAGCTTTTTCGAGAGTTCCTCGATTCGATCGATTTTCCTCGACAAACCAACCACTTTCATTCCTTTCTCGACTAAAAATTGAGATATCGTCGATCCCATTCCAGCACTAGCACCGGTTACAACGGCCACTTTACCTATCCACCTTTCCATCTTATTATTTTCAATAAACAGAACCGAAATACTCTTCGGGAGAATCAGGAATAAAAAAAAAAAACGGTTTGTTAGAAAAATACCGATTTAACAAAACCAAGAGAGACGTTTTGTTTTGTTGTATTTATAGATAATCGATTTCAAAATGAAAATTAAAGGTGGGAAAACTTCTTCACAACGAGAAATTTAAAAAAATCGATTTATTCTTAAATCGCGCGGAAATACAAAAGAAAAATCCTACAATTCTTACAATTCTACAAAATCTTACAATTTAATTAACAACGATATATATCACATCACGCTACGAGGAAGCACACGAACGTTGCCAAAAGCTCCGATTGAGGTCAGTCTGGCATATCTATCGATATGATGGGCATGATCGGTTTTAAAAGGTCCATTCGGCGTGAAACGTGCTCGCGTTTATCACCCTGACGGACGTCCGAGCCAACGGAACGTTCACTCCTATAAGAAATGTTTGCGTACTCCTGTAAAATCGGACACACGCCCAATACGAACGAACAAAAGTCTTTCCTTATACCAAACCACCCTAAAAATTCATAAATTAATAAAAAAAAAATTTTTCATTGAAATTAAAAAAGATGAATTACATTTATTTCCTCCTTTTGCATTAAACGACATTAAAATTAACGTAGCAAATGATACAAATAAAGGAATAGCTACTCCTATGTATGTAATATCGATATCATTATCTAATTTGTTTGCTAAAAGAACCTAAAAAAATTTTTTTTTTGTTTATTTTATTAAAAAAAAATTTTTATTAAAAAAAAATTTTTATTAAAAAAAATTTTTATTAAAAAAAAATTTTTATTAAAAAAAATTTTTTTATTAAAAAAATTTTTTTAATAAGAAGTTTGAATATTTGAATTATGAATAAGTTTTGTTTATTTTATTAAAAAAAATTTTTATTAAAAAAAAATTTTTATTAAAAAAAAATCTTTATTAAAAAAAATTTCTTTATTAAAAAAATTTTTTTAATAAGAAAAAATTTTTTAATAAGAAAAAATTTTTTAATAAGAAAAAATTTTTTAATAAGAAAAAATTTACCATAAATATTAAAATAGGTATAACAAGAAACGTATAACTAATCGCTGTTTGTAAACTAGCTCTTCTTTGTTGTACGTTAACTTCCGGAGTTCTTAAAAGAATCCCAGCGAATATAATCGTATATAAAACTCCAACCTACAACTTGAAAAAGTTAAAATCGAGAAATTCGGTTTAGAATACGTACGTTTACCAAAGATAGACACATTACGATCCAAAGAGGCACGAAAACAATCTCCCAACTCCAATGAATGAACTGATCTAATCTCAGTGCCAAGAAAATAAACTGAAGAACGTTCACCGCACAAAATAACTCCAACTAAATCATTTTTTATGTTTAAAATCTTCAAATTAGAAAAAAAAACCTCTTCTTTCTTACCTCGAAGGACCGATCGTGTTTAACAGCCCAAATACACACCGCAATACTAACTATCGATATAAAAATAAGCGGTATAAATACTAAAATCCACCAATGACGACCCGATTCTAATTTATCGCAGACCAACAGCTCAAACATCAATAAAACTAAGTGTAAAGCTAACGAGATCAACATGGATTTATAGTGAATGTAGGCTTCGCCTTCAAGACGGAAATGCGGGTATCTCCACCAGACGTAACTTCCAACCGTCGCCCCCATAATTACCAAACCTTTCCACACCCATATCGGGGCGAAAACCGTCCAATAAGACCACGTTATCGTATTATCAAGCCTCAGAGCGAATAAAACGAAGAAAATTAAGAGGCAAGTGTGCACTATAAATTTGCTGGAGAAAATTTTTGGTTAGAATTTTATAATTGTATTATTTTTATAATTGTAATCTTTAAAAGATTATATTCTTTAAAAAATTATATTCTTTAAAAGATTATATTCTTTAAAAGATTAATTAATTACCTGGGATTGAAATCTTTAAAAAGCGATTGTAAATTCATTGTATTCAGAAATTGTGGTTAGATGCTCATTTTTAATTTTTATTTGGTTGGTAATATTTTTGACAGGTAAATTTGGAATTAAAAACAAATCTAGTAACTTAAATTTTTTCCAAGATGGCATTACTTACTTGTCAAAAATAACCTTAACCTAAATTTAATGTTTATTTATTTTTAAACCCAAACAAGGACGAAAAATCGTTATAAATTAACCCAAAGTTATTAAATGATTATTTAAAGAAAATTAAATAAAAAAAATTACTTAAAGTAAATGAAAAATAAATCCAAATTAAAGGTAACTTAACCTCTAAAAACACCTGTCAAAAAGTGTTGTGTTGTCAATATGCCATAACCTATCTCAACTTGGAGACAAAAAGAGAAGAAAAGTAAAACATGTTTCTACCGAGATAAACCGTTAATTAACGTTTTAAGACGAGATAATTCCCCGAAACGGAATTAAAAAAGATTAAGAGATTTTTCGCGAATTTGCTAACGTGGTAAATTATGTAAACACCATATTGTTGTTGCTGCAAAAATTATATTTTAAAACCAAGTGGAATAAAATCGTTTACTCGACAAATTTAATAAACACGTATGCAGCTGATAGTTTACACATTAATACTTTTAAAAGAGTTTAAAGTCGGTGAAAGGTGAAAGAAAATGGAAGAAACGGCTATGTTGGTATCTTTGGTGATCGTTATGTTGATCGGATCTTATTTAGCCGGATCGATACCACTATTTTTTAGTTTTTCGGAGGTATTATAAATGAAATTTAATTTCATTTAAATTGAAATCATTTAAATTAATTTCATTTAAATTGAAATCATTTAAATTAAGATCATTTAAATTTAGATCATTTAAATTAAGATCAATTAATGAATAAATTTCTTTTTATTTCAGGAAAAACTTAAAAGAATAACAGTATTAGGTGCTGGTCTTTTAGTCGGAACAGCTTTAGCTGTAATAATTCCGGAAGGAGTTCGCGCATTAGCCTTAGACGATCACCACGAAGTGACCCCGACTCAATCTCAACCGCACAAAGACCCATTTTCCGTGATAGGAATAAGTTTGGTTCTAGGATTCGTTTTTATGTTACTAGTCGATCAAATTTCACAAAATCGGAATGAAAATCTAAACCCTTCGGAGCGTAATATCACCGCCACGATAGGTCTTGTTGTCCACGCAGCTGCCGACGGAGTAGCTTTAGGAGCTGCGGCTACTACAAGTCACGCGGACGTTGAAATAATAGTATTTTTAGCGATTATGTTACATAAAGCTCCGGCAGCTTTCGGCTTGGTGACGTTTTTATTACACGAAGGGATCGAAAGGCAACGAATAAGGAAACACTTATTAATCTTTTCTGCCGCAGCACCTTTACTAACGTTATTAACGTATTTTGGAATCGGAAAAGAACAAAAGGAGACTTTAACGTCTATGAACGGAACAGGTTTGATTTATTTTTAAAATTTATTTTTTAAAATTTATTTTTTTAAATTTATTTTTTAAAATTTATTTTTTTAAATTTATTTTTTTAAATTTATTTTTTTAAATTTATTCTTTAAAATTTATTTTTTAAAATTTAATTTTAAAACTGTGTTTTAATTATTAAAATTTCTTATTGTTTAGGTATAGCAATGTTATTCTCTGCCGGAACTTTTCTTTACGTAGCAACCGTTCACGTGTTGGCAGAACTCACCCAAAACGTTCATCATAATTACTCGAAACTTCAAAACGTCGAAGCTAATACAACTGCGACACCCTCGAAAGGCTTAAAAAGTGCCGAGTTGTTAATTTTAGTTATCGGGTGTTTAATGCCCCTCGTTTTATCAATCGGTCATCATCATTGATTTATTTAAGATTACGATAAATTTCAATTAGTTATTTTTAAACTAATCTTTAAGAAAAAAATAAAATTTACTTTATAGTTATTAATTATGTAAATATTTATATGCTTTTTTTTTGTATATATTCCTTTATACAAAAAGATGTAAGTAAATCGAGTAATTTCGAACAAGGTTTTTGGATTTTAATAAATGTGGTTTTTTAAATAATTGGTTTTTTTTTACTAATTTTTATAAAAAGTAAATAAGTAATAATAAAATCCTACCTTTTATCCGGTTGTTGGACCATTTCCATTCCTGAAATCAAAAAAATACAATTTAATTTTAAAAGTGAAAATCAAACATAACCTAAAAATTTTTAATTTTAAAATTAATCCAAACTAAACAATTTTAACCAAAAAAAAATACTCCTAACCTCTTCATAAAAGACTTTTGAAGCGATTTAAACACCACTTTTAATTAATAACACTAAATTTAATAAATAAAGATAAAAAGTTAAATTTTAAAATCACCGATGACATTTATCCATTTGAAAGTCGGTAAAACAGGGTACTTTATTACAATGCGGGAATTTCGAATATTTTAATATTTATAGGGTGTTTAATATAATGGATATTTTATCACTTATAGGGTGTTTAATTTAATGGATATTTTATCACTTATAGGTGTTTAATATAATGGATATTTTATCACTTATAGGGTGTTTAATATAAAAATAAATAAATATTTTATAAATATCTTTATGTAATTCGTGTGCAAGCACAAAAATATAATCTTTACGTACAAAAACTAGGATAACACAAAACAATTCGGTTTTAAGAAGTGCGAAAATAAAAATTAACAACAATCTCATTTAATTTATTTTTGTCTTAAAATTAAATACGTCTCGAAATTTCGAAACTAATACAAAAAATGAAAAATGTAATTCGTATAGCAGTAGAAATCATCACATAGAAAAAAGAAAACGTTTAATTGTTTAGTTTGCCATAAAAAAGCACCTTGTATAATTAAATCAAAAGTTATTCGAGTGAAAATTATTTAAATCAAATAATTTTTGATCTTGTTATACAATTAAAATGGAAAAAAAAGATCTATTCTAAAAGATAAATTCAGGATTCGAATACTTTTATACTAGAGAATATTATACAGGGTGTGGAAAACACTACTAAAATGTGAAACGTCAAATGTTAAAAATTTGACATATAATCTCAAAAATTTGATATATAATCTCAAAAATTTGACATATAACCTCAAAAATTTGACACATAATTTAAAAAAATTGACATATAATCTCAAAAATTTGACATATAACCTCAAAAATTTGACATATAATTTCAAAAATTTGACATATAACCTCAAAAATTTGACATATAATCTCAAAAAATTTTAATTATTAAATTTCACACCCTGTATAAAAGAAATGCACAACTTTTAATAAGGAAGACAATATAAAAATAAATACTCTTTTCTTTTTTAGTTACAAACTAAGTTATACAATATATAAATTTGCACTTTTCTTGGAATATATACTTATAATTAACATTTTTAAATATTTATTTAGGAGCAGCACCACTTTTACTAATCGAAACATCGTTATCTACCTCCGGTTGAAGCGGCATCTTGTTTTTGATTTTTCATCTTCAACGTTTGTCTAACGTGTTCGACTTCGAAATCCCTCTCGGTCAAATTCAACTTATTAATATGGAAAATTAAATACTCTTCGGTTAAAACGTGTTCCGGGGGGTTTCGTAACAACTGTAACGTTTCGTACAAACCGGGACATTTTTTTCTGTACTCGTGTTTTCCCAAACAGCCGATTAAAATAACCAGAGCGGTTTTAAATAAGACTTTGACGCCTTCGCAAAGGAAAATATCCCAAATTCTTAATAAAGTGTCCCAAGGTAAGGTGCGAGTGAATGCGCATAAAAACCATTCGGTACAATACAACATAGGTTCGGCGTTAACCTTCTTTAAATGTTTATAACTAACCATCGAGAGTTTTTTTAACAGTGCTTGTAAAATAAGACCGTCTCTTTGAACGATTTCCATCGAAGGGGAATAATAATCTTGTAGGTATTTATCGGAGATCCTTACTAAACACCAAAATGCTTGTACGGAAGGCATGTGCATTAGTAAAAAAGCTGCCACGGGTGCTTGCGCTTGACAATAACCCGCTTTCGGATTATAAACTGTGTACGCTTTTAAAACGTTGAATAATTCTTGTTGGCCGGGTTTTTCTTCCGATATAAACATCTCGTGGTAAGGAAATTGTCTGTGTAAATCTTTACGAATCTCCTCTAAACATTTTGCATCCCCGCTTTGTCTAATCAACTCTTCGTATTTATCCGGATGATTATCTAATAAAATCTTCCCTCCGCATAAATACAACCAAGCGCGCGGTCTAATCGACATCGGAATCCCTTTATAACATCGATTCCTTAATTTCTTATAATCTTTAATCGTGTAATAATCCCATTTCGATAGCATATTTAACCATTTGTGTTCACGACGGATAACGGTTTCAGCTGTGGGTGTTTCTTTCGATCCGTTCAGTATTTTCGATTCGTCTTTGAGAAAACCGTACTTGTCTACCGAACAAATCGACGAAACTTCGCTTTCTGCCGAGGCACCCGCCATTTTTTAACTTCCCCCGATGTGGATTAAAAAAAAATAGCTTATAAAAACCCACCTAGCATTATATTTTAATATTTTTCATTTCCAAACGGGGCAAAACCCCCCTTTTCTTGTTGTTTTTTCAATGTTTCTTTACGTGTTATTTGGGTGAGGTTCACATTTGACATTTGTCAACTTGACAGTTAATGAAATACAAACGTGAAGTTAGTTACAAAATATAAAATTAAGAAGAAAATAGTTTGGTAGCACTTCTTAAAAAGAAATCATAAAATTCAAAAATAAAATTAAAAAATTTTCTAGTTTTAACTTTAAATCGTGCATTTTTAATTTAAAATCATAAAAATATCATACAAAAAAAAAGATGACCACACCAGATAAAGATAATAATAATGAAAAAACATCGGTAAGTACTTAAAAAAATGTTTAATTTTTTTTAACCTAAAAATTTTAAAAACTCAAATTATTACTTTCCTTTTATATTATAGACAAAAAACTCAAATAAAACCAATTTAAAAGATAAAAATAACCAAGGTAAGTGTAATAATTGCGATGGAAGTAATAAAAGTACCGATACTTCTTCCGAAAGTGACTTTTCATCAACTTCTTGTGGATATTTATCGGATGATTCAAGTATTTATAAAGAAGAGGAAAAGTTGGATGTGTGTAGGGAAAAATCGGGAACGGATTCAAATGAAACTTGTAAATAAATTTAAATAAACTTTAAATAAAAATAAATTTTAAATTGGGAAATTAGTAAATTTTAAATTGTAACTAATAGATGTCGCTAATCTCTAAGTAACTAAAATTTATATTTTTATTAACATATTTTTAAATGATTTAAAGAGAATTTATATATTAATCACTTTTAAAATTCCTAAAAAAAGATAAAATTATTCATATGAATTAATTTTACGAATAATGATTAAATTTAAAAGCGGAAACCACACCCTTTGTTTACATACCAACATAAACTGTCATCTTGACAGATAACCAACAATTCAAAATGGTTCCTTGTCAATAAACTACATGCAGTGTGTTTGTTAATTATAAAGAAATTATCACAAAAAATTCTATAAAATCGAGTTAATTCTAACCGAAACGTTCCTACTTTTACGTGCCCCTTTTAGTGATTGCTAATTCGAATAGAAAAGATGTCCAACGATACGCTTAAAAACGTAAATATACCAAATGCTTTGTTTAAAGCAAAGCTTAATTGTCTTTAAAACGCTTTTTATTGCGATTTATTTATTTTGTTGTAGTTTCCTAACTTGGAAACTCCCGGATATGTTGGTTTCGCTAATTTACCGAATCAAGTCCATCGGAAATCTGTGAAAAAAGGCTTTGAATTTACTTTGATGGTTGTCGGCGAATCCGGTTTGGGTAAATCCACATTGGTTAATGCTTTATTTCTTACGGATTTGTATCCTGAACGTGTTGTTCCCGATGCTATAGGTTTGTTATGTTATTTAACACTTTACCGATTGGTAGCGATTCAAAAATACTATGTTTTTTTCACTGGGCGCTTAGCCAAGAGATGAGATACTCGAATAATCGATGACTGGTTCGTAAGCACTGTGGAATAAAAGTGAAATAATCGACTTCCAGTCGGTAAAGTGTTGGTTATTAAAAACTTAAAATAAGAAATGTATTTTTTTTAGAAAAAAGTAAACAAACCGTTAAATTAGAACCATCAACTGTTGAGATTGAAGAACGAGGTGTTAAGCTTAGATTAACGGTTGTTGATACTCCGGGATTTGGAGATGCTATCGATAATACCGATTGTTTTACTGAAATTATAAGATATATTGACGAACAATTTGAACGGTTTTTACGCGATGAGTCTGGTTTAAATCGTAAAAATATTATGGATAATCGAATTCATTGTTGTTTTTATTTTATTTCACCGTTTGGACATGGGTATTAAATTTATATATATTTATAAAAATATATAAAAATTTAATTATTAATTTAATTATCTAAATAATAAAAATTTTTTTTTTCTAGTTTAAAACCTTTAGATATAGAATTCATGAAGCAACTTCACAACAAAGTCAATATCGTTCCTGTAATCGCCAAGGCGGACGTCCTAACACGAAAGGAAATGCAAAAATTGAAAAAAACCGTTCTCGATGAGATCGCTGAGAATGGAATCCGGATTTATTCGCTTCCCGAGTGCGATTCAGATGAAGACGAGGAGTATAAGGAACAAGTTAAGCAACTCAAACAAGCCGTACCGTTTGCCGTTTGCGGTGCTAATACCCTTATGGAAGTTAGAGGGAGGAAGGTGCGTGGACGGTTGTACCCTTGGGGAGTCGTCGAGGTTGAAAATCCCGAACATTGCGACTTTATCAAGTTGCGCACCATGCTTATTACTCATATGCAAGACTTACAGGAAATTACTCAGCAAGTACATTATGAAAATTATCGATCGGAGAGGCTTGCTAAAGGAAATGCCGTTCCTAAAAGAGCAACGTAAGTTATAAAATAAAATACTTCCTCTCTCCGAAAATAGTTGCTACTTTTTAATTTAATTTTTGTCCGAGAATAGTTGCTACATTTTATTTATTTATTTATTTTAAGGCGAATCAAAAACAGAAGAATTTTATGTACAACAGTTTATTGTTTTTAAATGAAAATACAAAATAATTTATGAACTAAAAAAAAAACCTAAATCCAACACACTTAAGTCGGGGCTATTTGGTGGTTGAGATATCAGTTGAATATCCTAACCATCTCTACAGAAAGCTTGGATTAATGTTGGATCGTCAGTGTACAAATGCTGTTTTGCACTATGTTCCTGAATAAATATTGTATGTTTTTTTGAACCAACAGGCCATTCCTGTTTATTGACATTTTCTACAGCTTTGGTTACTAGTGTTCCCTTAGCCCAATTTTTGCTATTTCTTTTGACCTCTTTGATTTGTTTCTGAAATATTTCGAACCATTTTTGATGCAGAGCGGTTAAAATTCAAAAACATTCAAATTTTACAGGTAACAATTACTTATCACAAAACGTGGACAATAGCTAAGTGGAGGTTAGGGCATGGCACATTTCAATTATTATATGTTCTACCTACTGATATTTAATAAATTAATTTATCTTATATATTTATGATAATTTTTACATTAAACTAAAATGTAGCAACTATTTTTGGACAGAGGAAGTAGCTTTTTTTGGAGATTATTGACTAATATAGGGTGACCTGGATTTTTCTATTTTCAATGGTGTATACATGCAACCCATGTACAGGGGTGAGCTAAATTGGATACCTTTAAAGGGACACTCCTGTTTCTATAAGAGACAAAGAAATTGATATCTGTGTCTGATGCTTGATTTTTATAAGAAATTGAATGGTCAAAACCACATAATGATATCTCTTGCGAATCTACGAAGCTATTTTTCGAAAAAATGCATTTTTTACATATTCGATGAGAGCTTAAAATTTCCATTTCAAATGGCAAATATTGTGTCTTTGAGTATGGGTTAATCTGGGTTAATATAATGAAATAAATGGGATTACTATACACAAGTATTAATTAAATGAAATAATTAAATAATAATTCGACCTTCTATTATGCATTAAAGGAGAAAAAATGTCTCATTATTGCACTGGGATCCGAACCTGGATCTCCTGCATTCCGGGCAGATGTTCTAACCAATTGAACTATGCAGCTCGACAATTTTCTCACATTTCTGGCTGCGTATATGTTGCAAATGGGATCCGAACCCAGATCTCCTGCTTTCCGGGAAAAGCAGGAGATTTGTGTTCGAATCCCAGTGCAGTAATGAGACATTTTTTCTCTTTTAACGCATAATAGACGGTCAAATTATTATTTAATTATTTCATTTAATTAATCTGGGTTACACTAAGAACATAACTTTAACAATAGTAACAAAAATAGCATACAATCGGTAGTTCACAGAAGTGTCTGTTCTTCCTGTCGATAGCAGAAAAATCTATAACATAAATGTCATTAAGTTACTCATCGTAAGAGATCACTAATCAAAAATCACAAATTCAATAATAAATTTCAAATGCTGTACGTTTGCTATACACACGCGTATGTTGTACTGTAAGTTGATTCTAAAGCCGCGTTTTCACAAGTCGATCGGAGTCGAGCGATCTAAGTTATTCAATCAGATCGAAAGACAGCAAACGTTCACACCATGCAACTAAAGTTGAAGCAATATAAAAAATTAAAATGGCGTCAAATGAGATAGTTAGTGTGGAAGTACAAATAATTTGTACTGCATTGAAAAACGAAATGAAACGAGATATAAGAAAAAAGAAAAATAAACGACGTTGGTTGACACGACTGTGGATTTTGAGACGTGATGCCCTTGGGCCTTCTAGTCTTCTATTAGAAGAATTACTACCAGAAAATCCAGAGGATTACCGAAACCATCTGAGAATGGATAACGCACACTTCCAATACCTGCTACAGAAAACCGCACCATTCATTCAAAAACAAAATACGTCGATGAGAAAGGCGCTACCAGCCCGATTGAAATTGCATGTAGTTCTGCGGTTCTTAGCTACTGGTGACAGCTATTCCTCTCTTTCTGCCTTGTATAGAATTCCAACTTGGGTTTTTGTATACTGTTTTTGTGTACTTGGGTTTTTGTGTACTGTTGTCTACTGTCTAGTGTGCTCAGTACAAGTCGAATCTTGTCGTTTTGGCTGTTTACACGTACGATTGCGGTCGTTCGATGTGCGTTCGACGACGATCGTTCAACAAAAGCAGACTTTCTTTCTACTTCGATTGAATCGAAATGCTCGTCGCGTGACTACGCCGAAATTTGGTTTACACCTTCAATTTTATTTCAATTTGCTTACGATTCAATGATCGCTCGACTCCGATCGACTCGTGAAAACGCGGCTTAAGTCTCACCATGAGAAGAAAGATGCAAGAACGAGGTTCTTCCCCGTAACTTTACCAAATTGGTCCGACTGGAGTACAAGTAGAAGGGAGAAGCCGAGTACTGTCCAACCCTCATTAATGCGAAGGTCTTGCTGACCAAAACACCGTTGAAATCAAGGATTATAAAGTAAAGTCGATTTTATGATTTGGGGGTTAACCCTTCTCACCTCTGTTACAAGACTTGACAAAGGACAAAAATCCGAGTGAAAAAGGGGTGCTGTGGGCAGGGTTGTTAGTTTTAAACGATTTGTTAAAAACTATTTGTTTTTAACATGTTTAAAACACTAATATATAAAACTTAACATGTTTTAAACTAAATTTGTTTTAAACAGTTTAAAACCTGTTTAAAATCATAGGACTTTGTGTGAAGAATTATTTTTTAAAAGACACAATAAATAATATTATAAAGTATTTACTTCTGATTTCTTATACATTTGATAACACTTTAAACTAAAATTTCTAAAACTTGAGCATTTTTTTAAATTTTATTTGTTATTTAATTCCTTAAATATGGAAACTAATTTTGCTGTTTTCTCATTCCCTAATCTATTTCTGATATGCGAATGTACTAAACCAAAAGACGAAAAAATCCTTTCTATATCTGCTGACGATGCTACTGCAGTATGCAAATTGCTGTACCAAATTTAAAGTAACTGGATCTAAACAGTTGAAGGATCTCCACCAGACTAAGGGCTTGACGTTGTCTATTAGTTGTTTAGAAAACATATATTTTTTAAACGGTGTACTATTTGCTCGAAAATTTATGATGGTTGGCAACGTTTCCGGATAGTATATTTCGACGTATTCCATAGCACAATCTAACTGTATTTGAGTATGATTTTCTCCCTTAAATCGGCGATCCAATAAATTTGCTAAAAAGTGTGGAGCCTTTAGTGCCATATTTAATCGCTCTTGAACTTTTTCTACTTCTGTAGCACTGAATTCTCCATTGGCGTGCTCATCTTGAAATGATTTTAATAATTGTACTCAAACTTCAGTTGCTTTGCTTAAAATACAAGTTTTTTTTTGTACCTTGTCTAATGCTACAGCAATATATTTTAATTTTTTAAGGTAATCTTGAGCAGCTGCTTTTAAGTTTCTATCATTTACAAGTTTAACAATTCCATTATCTAATACCACTCTATTTTCTGTGTAAATATTGTACAAAATGGGCCAGTTCTTTATATAATTTTCTAAGCAATCCGCCAAAGTGTTCCAACGAACATCCTGCGGTAAAATTAATGCTGATCTACCGGCTTCCTTATATTTGCACATTTTTTTTATGTTTCCCTTTACTTCACGAGTTTCGAAACTTCCTTGTAAGTCACGGGCTAGTAAATTTAATATGTGGGCAGAGCAACCATACGTAATTATATCCTTATGGTCTACTCGGTTCACACAAGAAACGATGGGAATCTCCGAATATTGTTGATCACTGGTAGTGGTTTCCTGTACAACCGCTTGAGGGAATATTTCATTTATTTCCAACAGCTTGTTTAAAACACAGTTTAAAACAGGTTTAAAATGCAATTTTTTGGTAGCAACATAAATTAAGTTTAAAACAAAAAAAACTGTTTAAAACAATTAAAAACAGGTGTTTTGTTCAAAAATAAAAAAAACCTGTTTTTTTTTCAACCCTGGCTGTGGGTCTCTATTCGTCGATATTTTGGCTTTGCAGAACCTTTGCATTAGTGGTTGGGAGGTAGAGAAGCTCCCTTCCATTGTACTCGAGTCGGGTCTACTCGGTAAAGTTATAGCGAGAAATCTCTTGCATTTTTGTTTCCATGGTGAGGCTTACAATAAACTTATAATACTGTGTATCATATTGCTGTATAATACAGAAAAATTCCATATGTCTGGTCACCCTAACTTATAACGTCTATAAGTGATTCGACAGCCCAGCGACTAACTCTTCCGTTAGCACGCTATCTTGGGTTTGAACCTTAGTTATTCTAATATCTAACCAATTTATCAACTTTTAAAGGGGTTGTTAAGCCATCCGGACCTGCAACCAGTCAAATACTTCCGGTTACATATCACTTTTGTGTGGAGGAGGTTTATGTAGATGAAAGTGGCACTGTTTATTTAAACACTAATACTTAGACCTCAATAAGCTCTTTGTTTTAGATCCCAGGAGATTTATAGGTGTTGAAATAACCAATACTGCTTTCTAGCAGACTCTGAACAACCCTTGATTCGAGCCGGTCTTATTTGCAAGGCTCAGGGAATGGATACAAGGATTTAGTTGAACAAATCTCCTATACATTACAGCAAAGATGGGGAACCTTTATATGAGGGTCTAATCTGGTCCGCGAAATCTTTAGAAACAATAATAAATAAGCAGATTCCATGCTTTCCGTGCAGTAGTTCTACCAAGGAAAGCAGGAAATCTGGGAGATCTAATAATCAACTTTGTTTTTTATATAAAACAAAATTATAAGTAACAAAACTTTGTCATTTTTCTACTCCGGCTCGTGTACGAAAAGTAAATAGTAATCTGGCCCCCATTATACAAAAGGTTGCCCACCCCTGCACTAGAGCTTGATACATACTAAAGATATTAGACTAGTTACGAGATCGATGACTTTACACCCCTCCGTAAATCATTAGAATGACTCGATTTTAAAACAACTCAAACCCACATCAAATGTGTTAACTTGAGAATTCACTTCATTCCCATATAGTTTTTAGTAGACTTTACACTCTCACATTGTTTTGTGACTTTACAAATTTGATTACGTAGAGAAGTTAGAAAGTCCTAAATGGTATTTCTATGGAACTTTCTAACTTCTAACGTTTAAAGTCTCTAGAATGATTGTATTGTATTAGTTAACCAAATTCGATTATGGAAAGAAATTAGAAAAGAAGGAGTTAGAAAAACTAAAAGAAGGAGTTAGAAAAACTCCTTCTTCTAGAAGTTAAAATGAATTAATCAGTTACTTATTTACTTATTTATTTATTTTTTTTTCATTTAAAGGATCATCGAAGATAAAACAAATACCAACGTAAGCGAAAAAGATAGGATTTTACAAGAGAAAGAAGCGGAATTGAAGAGAATGCAAGAAATGTTAGCCGCCATGCAAGCAAAGATACATCAACAACAACAGTAAATTAACTACAAATATGCCAAAAAATTGAAATGTTTAAGACTTGAAAAGAAGAAAAAACAAGAAGAAGAAGATTGAGTTTTTATTTCGCAGGTTTATGATTTTAGTTTGTTTTGATATTGATTTTCTATTTCTGATTCCTTTTTAATTTGCTCAATTTTTACGATTTTCTTTCTAGGTATTTTTTTACTATGTATTTTTTTTTATTTTTAAATGATTTTGAATCTCAATGCCTTAATCTTCATCATATCATAAAAAAATTAAACGAAAAAAAAATTAAACCAAAAAAAAATTAAACAACAAAAAAATATTTGCCATTTTCATAGCAAAAAAAAATCCCAAACAGATTTTTATTATAATTTTTTGATATCGCATAGAGTTACTTATAGTACTTAGTTTTTTTTTTATAATAATTAATCTTTAACGCCATATTTTTATATTTTAACGAGAGAAAATTAAATATATATCGATATCTTTCTTATTTTTCTTTTTTTCTTCTTCGCCTTAGTGTACTTTACTAATAGAATACTAATATAGTAGACTTTACTAATAGAATTAAAATCGAAATCCTAACACGTGCACCTTTAATTAAATCAATTATTATCCCTCTTATTTTTTTCACCTTGAAACTCAATTATCACAAAAAATTTTAAATAACTTAAATTAAAAAAAGAAAATCTTAAAAATACTTTTTAATTAAGTTTAATAAAAAGATAAATATAAAGTTATAAAAATGAATAGAATTCGAATCGAAACAAAAAATAATAAAAAAAGAAAGAAAACAAATAGAGAAAAAAGAAAAAAAAGAAGTGAAATTTCCTCAAGGACGTCTAGATGACCATTTTAAACATGACGTCACGGCAAAATGGCCGTCGCGAGAGCTACTGGGTTTTCCATCAGTTTTTCTGACCGAAACTGATCGATTTTTATCAATTTCGATACGATTTCAACCCTTCGATAACAGCCAGGAAAAAAGATTACAACCGATTAACGAAAAAAAAATAACGGTAAGTTTAGGATTTAGATTTCTCGATGAGTCACTTTTAAAGACCTAGAAATATAATGGATCTATTTTATATAGACACTCGCGTTCTAATTAATTGTATTTATAGATGAGGGAAAATTATAAAGTTTTAAAAGTTTGGGGGTTTTAATTTTTTTTTAAACAAGTATATTTAAAAAAGAAAAAGGACGTTCTATAAATAGAAATTTATTAATCCCTGGTTTCGTTATTTTATAGATTTTTTTTTCTTTATTTTTAAGCAAACAACTTTTAATGGAAGCCGCTTCAAATCCTCATCGAAGTATTTAACGCAGGGAATATTGTAAATTTTAAAGTCAAGAAAAAAATAAAAATAGGAAGATTGAAAAATGCCTGTGCTCTCGCCCCATCGTAACAGCGTGACCGGTAGTTACCGGTCTTCTTTGGGTTCGTCCTCTTTAAGTCGCTACCCTTCATCCGGTTATTCGCCGAGTTATTATTACGAACGGTATTCCACCAGAAGTTATACCGATACAGATGGTAGAAGGATTTTTTCAAGGTAATATTAATATAAGTATTGTATGTAGATATATTTTTTTCTTTATAATTAATCGTTGGATTTTCTTTCTAATTGATCGTTGGAAATTCTTGAAGATTGTTAAAAAAATCTCAAATGTTGTGATGGGTTTTTAAAAAAATTATGAACGTTAGAAATGATTACTTTCAGGAAAAAAAATCAATAATTTTAGAAATGTTGGGTTTAAAAAAATCAAAGACGTTAGAAATGATTGCTTTCAAAAGAAATGAAGAATTTTAGAAATGATGGGTTTTAAAAAATCAAAGACGTTAGAAATGATGGGTTTAAAAAAAATCAAAAACGTTAGAAATGATGGGTTTTTAAAAAAATCAAGAATTTAAAAAATGATAGGTTTAAAATAATTTCAAATGTTAGAAATGATGGGTTTAAAAAAATATGGACGTTAGAAATGTTTTGTGTCAAAAAAAATCAAGAATTTTTAAAATGATGGGTTTTTAAAAAAATCAAAGACGTTAGAAATGATTGCTTTCAAAAGAAATGAAGAATTTTAGAAATGATGGGTTTTAAAAATCAAAGACGTTAGAAATGATGGGTTTTAAAAAAAATCAAAAACGTTAGAAATGATGGGTTTTTAAAAAAAATCAAAGACGTTAGAAATGATTGCTTTCAAAAGAAATGAAGAATTTTAGAAATGATGGGTTTTAAAAAAAATCAAAAACGTTAGAAATGATGGGTTTTTAAAAAAATCAAAGATGTTAGAAATGATCGGTTTCAAAAAAATCAACACAACAAATCGTCGCCTCAATGCGGAACTATACTAACAATAAGTCCAAAAACTAAATTTTTCAGGAAACGAGTTTTTCATTTTTAGGCTTATTATATTTAAGTATTTTAAACTAGAAAACCTTAATTGAAGTGTAGGGGAAATTGAGCGCTGGGACTCAATACTTCTGCATGCAACGAAGCGCACTATTAACTATTTCACTAGCATTTATTGACCAAAACCGATTTTAAGAAAATATGGACTTACACTGGTTCTGTTTTCAAGCGATGAAATACAGGGTGTTTATAAATGAATGTAGGGGTTTTAACTCTTTATAATATTTGTTACATTAAACTTACAGTTATAAATTATATGTCAAATTAAAGAGCAACTCAAACAGTTTTACCACGAACGTTATAAATGTTGAATGTGACAACCATTTGTCACACGGCACACATAAAGTCTATAGCTGATTTCTTCCCGGCTATATCCGGTTTTTTAATTCAGGGAGGTCAGCTGGTAGCGGAGGCACGTACACATGATCCTTGATGAAGCCCCAAATGTAAAAATCGCATGGCGTTAGGTCAGGAGATCGTGGAGGCCATGCATAGCAAGCCCTGTCATTTGGGCCTTTGCGCCCTATCCAGCGCTCGGGTACAGTGACGTTCAGCAAATCGTGTACTTCGTTATGCCAGTGAGGTGGTGCACCATCTTGCTGGAAAATGAAGTTCTCTGGCTCATTTTTCAACTGAGGGGAGAGCCATTGCTCTAGTGTATCAAGGTAATCTTTGCTATTATCGCCGTCTAGCGGATTGTAGCAGAAACACTGCGCGCACTGGTGCCAACAAACAAAACTGTTTGAGTTGCTCTTTCATTTGACATATAATTTATAACTGTAAGTTTAATGTAATAAATATTATAAAGCGTTAAAACCCCTACATTCATTTATAAACACCCTATAGAATAACAACCTTGTTTAACGATAAAATGATCATTGATACAAAACGGCTAAAGGCCGGTCCAGACGCTACGTTTTGCACTACTTTTTGTCTACACAGTTCAACATGTTGCAGACAAAATGTTGCGTGTAGATCGGAAAATTATGCAGTTTTGAAACCTGCGTGAAGACTGTACAGTTGCAGCGATAATTGAGCTAGAGAACATAAATTTCCTAGAAGAGTGCGAATAAGTCGGTGAATGTAGATGGTAGGTCCGTTTTCCAATTCATTTTGTACCTCAGTTTCAATTAGTCAAGCGATCATGGCTGATCTACGGCAATGTTCAAAGATATCATGACATTTAATTCACAATTTGTTATGAATTCTAGGTCTTTGTAACTTCTGCCAGTTGCCAAAAATCTTAAAGTTGATGTTAGCCGTTAAAAGCTTTTAAAAGCTTATAAATGTGGTGATATTGCTGTTCTCATACAAGTATTTCCTTTGATGGTATCCGATGTCACTAATTCCAATAAACATATACCAAACGTCTCACAAGTGTGAGACGTTCCAATCTTTTCTTTTTAACAAGACACCATACCAAAATACACAAAAGTAGTACCGCCTCCATGACGATATCACTCAAAACTGAGCGAAATATACAGATATATCTGCACTGTGTGGACGCTTAAAAAATTACAACGTTTTCATTCCGTTTTAAGACTGCGCAGACAAAAGGTAGTGCAAAACGTAGCGTCTGGACCGACCTTAATAAGCAAAATCCGGTTGTAACCAAGGATACTGAACTAACAGGATGGTTCAATCCCATAAGATATGTATACGCCGAAATTTAGTGTGTAGCCGCCAGTTTGACGTCACTGCTGACCGTTTTGTTGTGATTTCAGTCGAGTGTAAAACAGAGAATGAAGTGTAAAACAGAGACTTTAACCCTTTGGCCTATAACCACGAGTCTGACTCGTGGTAAAGAATTTGTGCCACAAACGAAAACAACGAGTCTGACTCGTGGTGAAGATTTGTACCATAAGCGAAAACCACAAGTCCGACTCGTGGTAAATCTTTTGTGTCCTATTACTCCTAGTTTCTTTTCTCGCCAGTTCGGGTACCCGGCTAAACGTAGCTAAATGGTTGAATGTTATGGCGCGCGATCAATTTTCTCGTATACTATGGCTCGCGCAATTGGCAGATGTTGTGTAGGCCATGGGGTTAAGCTTGGCAGTGATGTTAAAGGGTGGTGGGTGATTATCACAGATTGAGGTATCCTATTAGTTCAGTGTTCTTGGGTTGTAACCATAATTATGAAAGTTATCCTATAATTTGTATAAAGATCGTTGAAGATACAGGAATTGAAAGGTTCGGTGTAAAAAGCAGTCATCCCCATTTATTCAAATTTTACAGTGTCATTAAAAAACTGATCGATTCTTGCATCCAAACAAATTAATGCCAGCTCCATTTCTTATGCAACTTCCAATTTACAACGGTGGAGATAGCCGTTTCTTTATACCAAACGATGCGCACTGCTGAGTAGGGCCAAATTCAGGCAAAAAAGAAATTTCATCAAAAAGTGGATTTGACCGGTTTTTGCACCGAGCCCTTCAATTCTAAACATATTTTGTCGTCTTATATTATCTTGAAGTCTCACTACTACCTCATCAAAGCACCTACCAAAGATTCTAAATGTAATTTTTTAACGCGTCCATTTTTTTTGAGAATGTACAAGTTTGCTTCTGTGCATCAAACTGCTAAGTACTGATAAAGACTTAAATAATCAACAGTGATCGTGTTTTATCAGTATTGGCATCAGTATAGATCGTTAATTGAACGCTAAATCCAAACATAATCATTTTTTTTAATCATTAGTTTTCAAAAAAATCGAGATCGTTAGAAATGATTGGTTTCAAAATAAAATCGGAAACGTTAGAAATGATCGGTTTGAAGTTAGTTTCAAACTAACAAGAAGAGTGCAAGGTGTTGGGGGCCACAGATTTAGTTCAAATTTTGTAGGATGGTAGATTTAGTTTCCCTATTGATAAAACTATAGGGTTGTAGGTGCCACTACTCAATAGTTTTTTAGATATTTGCAATTTAGTTAAATTCAATTCTGTGGCAAACGATCAAATTTAATAAATTAAGCGGCCCAGCAACAAATCGGTATTTTTCGTCGTTAGGCATCAAATTCGAGTTCAGGGAGTGTAATTAATTCTTTTTTAATATTAAGTCTATTTTTAGATATAAAGATATCATCGGTGCCTATAACATGTAACAAAAATCGATACATTTTTTGACTGTGCACCAGACTTTGTCGATTTGTCAGTTAATTTTATCATTTAATGGGTCAGAATTTCAAAATTAATACTGGAACATAACCGGACATTATAACCTTCTTTCATTTTTTATAAAATTTGATGTAAAATTCGTTATTTTAGCGAAGAAATCGATAATTTTGAAGAATACATCAAAAAATAATAAATGATTAGGCAAATTAAAGAATAGTACGAATAAAGTAATCAAAATGTACTCATCATACTCAGATCGCACATTTTAATGGAAAAAAGTGAAACATAAACCTTGAGACTGAAGAAGAAGAGCTAAACATTCAAACTCCAAATCCAATACCTCGTAAAATAAAAATAAATAAATAAATAACCTTCTTTGAAAATCAGTTTTAACTGTCAAATTAAATGAAAGTTATTTTATAAAAAGTTGATGTAAAATTCGTTATTTTAGCGAAGAAATCGATAATTTTGAAGAATACATCAAAAAATAATAAATGATTAGGCAAATTAAAGAATAGTACGAATAAAGTAATCAAAATGTACTCATCATACTCAGATCGCACATTTTAATGGAAAAAAGTGAAACATAAACCTTGAGACTGAAGAAGAAGAGCTAAACATTCAAACTCCAAATCCAATACCTCGTAAAATAAAAATAAATAAATAAATAACCTTCTTTGAAAATCAGTTTTAACTGTCAAATTAAATGAAAGTTATTTTATAAAAAGTTGATGTAAAATTCGTTATTTTAGCGAAGAAATCGATAATTTTGAAGAATACATCAAAAAATAATAAATGATTAGGCAAATTAAAGAATAGTACGAATAAAGTAATCAAAATGTACTCATCATACTCAAATCGCACATTTTAATGGAAAAAAGTGAAACATAAACCTTGAGACTGGAGAAGAAGAGATAAACATTCAAACTCCAAATCCAATACCTTGTAAAATAAAAATAAATAAATAAATAACCTTCTTTGAAAATCAGTTTTAACTGTCAAATTAAATGAAAGTTATTTTATAAAAAGTTGATGTAAAATTCGCTATTTTAGCGAAGAAATCGATAATTTTGAAGAATATATCAAAAAATAATAAATGATTAGGCAAATTAAAGAATAGTACGAATAAAGTAATCAAAATGTACTCATCATACTCAGATCGCAGATTTTAATGGAAAAAAGTGAAGCATAAACATCGAGACTGGAGAAGAAGAGCTAAACATTGAAACTCCAAATCCAATACCTTGTAAAATAAAAATAAATAAATAAATAACCTTCTTTGAAAATCAGTTTTAACTGTCAAATTAAATGAAAGTTATTTTATAAAAAGTTGATGTAAAATTCGCTATTTTAGCGAAGAAATCGATAATTTTGAAGAATATATTAAAAAATAATAAATGATTAGGCAAATTAAAATATTGCACGGATAAAGTAATCAAAATGTGGTCATCATACTCATATCGCAGATTTTAATGGAAAAAAGTGAAGCATAAACATCGAGACTGGAGAAGAAGAGCTAAACACTCAAACTCCAAATCCAATATCTTGTAAAATAAAAATAAATAAATAAATAATAACCTTCATTCAAAAAACCTGACTTAATCGATAAAAATTCGGTTATTTTTGACATTATCCAACTTTGAAAATTCCTAATGAGGGAAATGTACCCTCAATTGCAAATATTTAAGAAGCTATCGATTAGTGATCCTTATAACCATATATTTTCATCAACAAGGAGACTAAATCTATCACCCTACAAAATTTGAAGCAAATCTGTAACCCCAAGACCTTGCACTCTCCTTGTTAGTTAGAAACTAAGTTGAAGTCAACTTAATTTCTGACTTTTTTTTAAGATTAAAGCTGTCATTTGTGTTATTTAAGATAAAAAATTCTTTTTAATTTTTAGATCTGGAAGTATAATAGAAGATGGTAAATCAACTCGATTCTACGAAGAATCCTGCGACGGATCAACCCGTCGCGAATCAATATCAAGAGATTCCGGAATAAGTTCGATCCGGGAAAACTCGATATTGGACACACCATCTCGAAGAGACCGGGAAAGCTCCCTAACTCGCCTCGGCGGCGACTCTTCAAGTCGTTACACCCAACTAAACATGGTCGACAGTTTGGCCGATTTGCGTAACAAATACTCCCCCGCGAACTACGTCCCCGCCGTTTACCGGAACAAAGAGAATCTGGACCGGATGTCCCGATCGAAGAGCATCAACGACATCGGAAAACCGCCCTCGATCGCGGACCTCTCGAAACCGGACAAAGAACCGACCAAAAGCAAGGTAAAAACAACGCCTTACAATAACGGAGTGGTTGGTGTGACTTTCCCTAACAATATTAATCTCAATAACGATTCGAACGGTAACGATACGACCGCTCAAGAAGAACCGAGCCAACCCGTTTCCGAACTGCGAAAAAAGTTCGAAACGAAATTCACCTCCCAAGATAAAAACGAAAACCGACGTCCGTTTAAACTCACCAAATACGATTCGACAAACAATAAAAACGACGAATCTCAACCGTCAAAGTCGTCGATCAAAGTCATAGTTAATGGGGTTCCGGCGACGTTAAAAGATCCGACGGTGGAAGATACGGATTATGAAGACTCGAACGACGGCACGACCGCCACCGAAGATGTTTCTTCGACCACCATCTCTATAAATGAAATATCCAGCGAGTTAAACACGGCGAACGGAACGAGGGGAAATCCATCCGTAGCTTGTACCAGTCGCGTTAGTAATTTTTCTTCGTATATTCCGGTTAAAACTTACGAAAAGGGGGATTTAAACGGCGGAGATGTTATCGTCAAGAACGGGGAAGTTAACGTTCAAGTAAGTTTATTTACATCTTCAATACTAATATATTTAGAATTTTTTAAAAACTAATTTTTTTTTATTAACTTAAAAATATTGACATTTTTTTCTTCTTCTTTACAATAAATAGGAAAGTAAATTTGATTCAACTCACAATTCATTTTCACCGTTTTTGACTAAAGTCTTAAACGGAATAAATTTTGCGTTATCTAAAAATACAAAATAGCTCTGTTCTTTGGTTTTTTTCTTCTTGTACTTATTAAAATTTGGTTACATATGCTCTTTATTGAACTAAAGAGTACCAAATTAGAATTGCATTCTTCTTTAAATACTACATACGGTACATCTTTGCACCATAATGTAAATTAGTGCAATGCAAGTTTTAACCCAATAAAGCTAATGACAAGAAGAAATGTCGAAAAGTTTTTTTTGATACATGAGACGTCAAAGACGAGCCGAATGGAAAGTGATACGATTAAAACGGCTTCGAGCGCAGTATGTAAACGCCGTGAGACAGTTTTATCGAGACTTGGAGACGGTTTGCGCGCGAATTCATAAATTGGAATATAAATTACGATACTACACCGCATTATTCGAGTTTGAACTTTCCCTACCTGTAAGTTTTTATCATTTCAATAAATAAAAAACTAAAACTTAACTTTAACACATTCACGCCGAGGCCAGTTTTTGTATTTTTCACTGCGAGGCGATACTCCAATTCATGTTACACTTTATCTGGCGGCGTATGATTATTGCTTATTCAGATTTGTTATATAATATATATTAGAACTTTCTGACTTAGCAAAAAATATAATCCTATATTAAAAAATATATTATTTGGCGATGCGTACCACCGGTAGTACACACTTCCCGATGAGATAATCTAATGCGAGCCACCAGTGGTATTCGCTGGCATGAATTATATATAATAAAGTAATAACTCTTAAATAGCAAATTTTACTGTAATCCAAAAAAAAAATCCACTTTTAGAACGTAGCTAAATTTTTAGAATGTAAAAAAATTTCAATTATCGACATTAAGTGATATTTTTTCTTCTGAGAGGAAAGCTAAAAGTCGCAGAAAGTTCATTTTTGGTAAAAATAAATATTAAACTTCATTCTAAATCCTCATAAGATTTTGAGTCTCAACAACATTTAGTTTTTTAGATATGATTTTTTAAAAATTGACAAATTTTAATCGGCATTATGTTACATTTTCTCATCTGAGGAAAAAAAACTAAAAATCGTAGAAAACTTTTCTTTGGCAAAAATAAAGATCATGTACCAATCTAAATCCTCATAAAATTTTAAGTCTCAACAACAATTAGTTCTGTAAATATGAATTTTTAAAGATTGGCATGTTTTAATCGACATGTTAAGTAAGTTAGGTTAGAATTTTTTTTCTGAGGGAAAAACCAAAAGTCGTAGAAAATTCATTTTCGGTAAAAATAAAGATTATGTTTCAAATTAAATCGTCATAAAATTTGAAATTTCTAGAATAATTAGTTTTTTAGATATGAATTTTTAAAAATTGACTATGTGTTAATAAAGAAATAAATAATAAAATTTCTAAATAATAAAATTCTTAAAACGATTAAATTCCCGAGAAATTCCGAACAAATTTCCTTATTAGATAACGTAAATTATTTCGTCAATTAGATAAGATAAAGAATTTTTTTTTTGAGAGAGAGAGAGAGAGTTCAATTCATTGTACGTTGCGTCATTTTAAACCAAGTACTTGATTTTAATAGATACCAATAGATATTAAGTGTCGTTTGTGGAGAAATAGAAGCGTTTGTAAGATGGGTGTGTGTAAAAGTGGTGAAAATCTTGAAGGTTTTCAAAAAAATGTAAGATTTCTAAGTTTTTTTTTAGATTTTTTGTTAATTTTTGTTTTTAGATTTTTTGTTAATTTTTGTTTTTAGATTTTTTGTTAATTTTTGTTTTTAGATTTTTTGTTAATTTTTGTTTTTAGATGTTTTGTTAATTACGTAAGAAATCATAACAACTAGTAAAAGATTCCATCATTTTAATGGTGTAGGATGTGTAGGTTGTCGTTTACGATTAATTCGTCTCTGTTTTATACAAAGTCTATTGCTTTTCTTCGGGTAATATTTGTCTTTTAGTATTTGTGCTATAGCATAAATACTATACTACTTTTTCTTTGATCTGACTCTTCTTCTATTCTTTTCAATTCTATTTTTTCTTTCATTCTCATCAAGCGACTCCATCATGATAGCTGTTTGTCTTCGATGTTCTTCATTTTGTCTTTCCTAGTTAGTTCCCTTAATCTTTTTATGTGTCCCATTTTCGCCACTTGTAGTCTACTTTTTAGTTATACTTTTAGTATCCAAGTTGCATATCTGTAGGTGCATATTGGTTAGTATACCATTTTATAGATCTTCATTTTCGTGTCTCAGGATATTGTCACGAGTCACAATCGAGCTTGTTTCTGGTATACTTACTTTCTTGTTGGGGCTTCCCTTGAAACTGCACTAACACTCGCAGAAGAGAGGGTCATATCATAACCCGAAATGAATCTCTCTCTTCATGGTGCAGCTCCATTTCGGGTTATAGTACAAGTAACACACCAGTCGACGTTCCACAATTCATTGACCTCACGACTCACAGTGGTCCACAAGCGCTCAAAACGTGATCGAAAATCGATTTTTCAAAAATTTTTTTTTGCGTTTTTTTATAGATTACATATTCTTCACCTATTAATAGGCTCTTAGGTGAAGGAAATGGAATTCTATATATCTTCCACAACTAACAGTGCGTAAGCAAAAAGTACTAAAATTTCTGTATTTTGAATAACGTAAAAAGGTACAACTTTAGAATAAAAAAAAGGATTGAATAACACTTTTTCAAGACATTGCGCTATTGCTATCTTATAAAGTATAGAAAGGTCATAATATGTTACCTTTCCAAATTTTAAAATGTTTTTGTGGAAATGATTAACAGACACTTCTTTTGATACTTATTTCAACTTAATGTTAAATATATTAAAGTAAATATTTCACAGAAGAACACAGAAGAACTGATGCCACTGGATTTGTGTTATTGGTAGAGGTATAGCTTAGACAATATGAAAAAAAAATCTTGCGCAAACTTGCGATCTTACAAGATATTGACAGTCAAAGATAACTCTGCTATTTAATTGTTTTCATGTAACCTACTTATGTTTTTACCAATATAATTGGCATATATTTGGTATTGATTCACATAAGAATAAACAAATTAATATCAAATATGGAATTTTGGATATACAGGGTGTCCCAGACCACTCGTACCACCTGATTTACTCGAAAACTATAAGTCCTAGGAACTTGAAACAAAAAAATTGATACATAAATAGGGTATAAACTTTCCTATGAGTGGGAAAGGAACATCTAATATTAACCGGAAGTATGAATAATTGAAGGTCACTTTATAATTTGATATATGAATGGGGGTTAATTTTGGTATTGTTGGAAAATCATGATATTTAGAAATTACGAGTGATAGTAAGTCACAAGGAATAATTTTATTAACAATACGACAAAATAATGTAATACCCTTAACTAAACTTCATAACTTAATACACTTAATCCCAATAACATGAAGCAATTTGATTTTTTAAAATGGCCGACAGGTACATCTAGTGGTGATATCAGAAAACACTCGTAAAAAATCGAAATTTTGAAAGATTTTCAACAAAAACAGTAAATAATATCAAAAAATGCTTCCTATAAAAGTTATTTCTTTTGAAAAGCTCTTTCCAACCATACTAAAATTAACCCCCCTTCGTATATCAAATTATAAAGTGACCTTCAATTATTCATACTTCCGGTTGATATTAGATGTTCCTTTCCCACTCATAAGAAAGTTTATACCCTATTTATGTATCAAATTTTTTGTTTCAAGTTCCTAGGACTTATAGTTTTCGAGTAAATCAGGTGGTACGGATGGTCTGGAACACCCTGTACGTACAAAAATAAGGTGAAATTTTAAACATATCCTGGTTCTATCATTATTAATGAATCTCTACTACCCATTGGAGTTATCTGAAGAAGCACAAGAGGCAAAAAATAAACATATTCTTAAACTTAGGGAGAGTCACACGAGAAAATGTAGTAGACTACAGACGAACGAAGATTTGTTTAAAAGATTACTTCTTAGCTCTGGCCCCTTTATAAGTAATTTTCAAAAAGAAAGTCCGGCGAAGAATAGAAATATGGATAGAAACATCAGAAGATTACTTATAATGGGCGAGTTTTCAGAAGAAGACGAATTGGGGGAAGAAGATGGGTCAGAAGAAGGAGAGCAAGAAAACAACGACTCCTCATATTAAGCTTTGTTCCGCTTTTGATTTTTTTTTCTTTCACTTATATAACCTTTAATGTTTTGTATTTTAATAATTTTTACTCATAACTTTTCCAAGCTTTGAGCAGAATTAAGTTATCTAAATAATACAACCGAAACTTGTTGATATTCCCTTAAAATAAGATAGCTGAAATGATCTTACTAACTCCTAGATGTAATTGCTAAATTTTAGGTTCTTGTAAATTTCGTTCAATTTTTTGAAAATTCTGCTCAATGTTTTTTTAATACTTTTTTAATATTATTTACTATCGTTATGCAGTTTCACTGTGAAATTTACGAATTCTATTTGTATATAAATTCAAATTGATGTATGATTATGAATTATGAAACAATTTGGATATGTGTCCAGGTAAACCACCACTTCCGATTGTTCAATTCTTTTAAAATTTTATATCTAGTTATTTTTCATTATTTAATACTGGTGTATGAAATTTGGTGTGGTTATCTCAATTTAATGTCTTAGTTTGTATGAAAAAAATTGACTAAGTGTTCAAGTAAAGTACTACTTCCGGTTGACGGATTTGGATCAAAACTTGACATAACCTTCAGCTTTTGCTCTTATGACTATATGTCAAGTTTCAAAAGCCCATCTAATTGTAAACATCAAAAAAATATTTTCGATCAAGTTTTTATTACGTTCAGACCACTGTGCGACTGGAGCTAGCCCCTGGAACCTCTTCGAACCAGTGGCGCACCGAGAAATTTCACCTAGGAGGGGTTTTCGCTAAAAATTTGCTTGGCTTATACTTTTAATGCAAATGTTTGTACAACCTAAAGTTCTGACGAATTCCTATTAATCAAAGCAATAGTGATATAAGTAAAATAAGTTTAAGTTGAAAGGTTTTTTCTATTCTATAACGAGTTCAAATTGTCTTAATGTCTTAAAGGGCATTAACGACGAAATTAAAAATTTATTTAATAAATTCACACCCCCTGGGTGCGCCACTGCTTCGAACGAGCTGACGGTGAGCTGATGATCAAGAACTAGGAAGTAGTCCCTTCCATTGAATTCCTTACCTTCTTATACTTTTTCGATTGGGTGTTTGTGCTAGCTCCATAATATACAATGACCCCCCTTTTGGAGCTTTGCCCTAATCGTGGCAATATCTCCTTGAGAATTTGATGTTTATTTGTGAAATATAGTCTTTTAGATTTGGTCTATCTTTCAACCTTTGCTCAAGTCGATCCACTTCTCTTAATTTCTGCATCTCGAGATAATCCTGATGACTTTTGGACGATCCTGCTTGTGACGTAGACTGTCCCAATAAGAATGTGGTAGCTTCAACCTTGCGAATGTTGTTTCTTAGATCCTCCAACGTTCCATTATTCATTAGGTTCACTTTTTCCAGTGTTTTGGACTGCAATCCCTTCTTCCATTCTCGGATTAACATCATGGCACAATTTGAGAACATTATCAAAATACTCCCAAACATCTTCGCACACAGATTTTTATTATTTCCTTACAACATTTTTTGCTTGTTGGGGCTTCCCTTGAAACTGCACTAACACTCGTAGAAGAGAGGGTCATATAACCCGAAATGAATCTTTCTCTTCATGGTGCAGCTCCATTTCGGGTTATAGTACAAGTAACACACCAGCCGACGTTCCCTTAACTGCCTTTATTGACCTCACGACTGTAACTAGCGCCTGCCACCTTTTCGAACGAGTTGACGGTGAGCTGATGATCAAGAACTAAGAACAAGTCCCTTCCATTGAATTCCTTGCCTTTTTATACTCATTTGATTGGGTGTTTGTATTAGCTCCACAATATACAATAACCCCCCTTTGGGGGCTTTGCCCTAATCGTTGCAATATCTCCTTGAGAATTTGATATTTATTTGTGAAATATAGTCTTTTAGATTTTGTCTATCTTTCAACCTTTGCTCAAGTCGATCCACTTCTCTTAATTTCTGCATCTCGAGATAATCCTGATGATTTTTGGACGACCCTGCTTGTGACGTAGACTATCCCAACAAGAATGTAGTAGCTTCGACATTTTGGACTCCAACCCCTTAAGTATAAAACGGATCTTCTCTTCTTCCTCCATTCTCGGATTAACATCATGGCTAAGGTGACCAGACGTCCCGCTTTTGGCGGGACAGTCCCGATTTTTAATAATTTGTCCCGCGTCCCGCGACGTTTTTCAAAAGTCCCGACTTTTAGAACGAATTGTAAGTTAAATTTTATATTTATGAAAATCATTGTTTTGCGTTGTAAGAATTCTGTGAGCTACGACAACTGACAAATTCTTTTTGCTACCCAGTTACGTGTATTTTTAATGTATTAAAAATTGTGGAATATGCACTCTCTTTTCCTGGAACTAACGCTGCGAGTGAACGCGTTTTTCTACAGTAAGTCAAGTGTGGACATCAGAAAAATCAAAATTAAGTGCTGAAACTATAAAAGCCATTTTATATTTCAAATATAATTTGACCAATTCTTGTGAAAACTTTTACAATATTTAAAAAAGTCATTTTTATCGTCTAATTTTTTCATTTTTAACATAAGTCAAGGAATAAAATATTATACATTTTTTATATTTGTAAATTATACTTATGTTAAAAATGAAAAAATTCGACGATATTTTTTTAGTCTGTATGAAAATTTTTGTTGATACATCCCCCTCTGGTCACCTTAATCATGGCACAATTTAAGAACATCATGAAAATATTCCCAAACACTGTCCCCCGATCTCTGGACCCGAGTGAACAGCCTGTAGTACACTTGAAGAGCACTTTTCCAAAACTAACTAAGTCCAAAATAAGTATTTGTAGATATATCTCAATTTCTGTAAAAAGTTGTATACAACACATTCAGCAGAAATGTGTTAATATATAAATGATATTATATTTTGTAGTGAAGGAGTCACATGAATATTTAGGATTAATTTATTTTTTTCTTGCAGACAATAGGTTTCTTGCAAACAACAGGAACTTTTCTGTTCTCTTTTACGTTTTCCTCTTAAGCAAAGTAGCACTTCTATATTATCATCATCCGATATTTTAAATAGTTTATTACAGGCACACAGAAATAAAACGAAATAACCAAATTACCAAACACCTTGTTTGACGTTTTTCCCAGTACTAAGCATTGTCAATGCACTCTAATTAGCGTGACTTACAATTAGTCAGTTTTGGAATAAAATCTTTTTGGACTTGGATTAGGTTTGGAATAAATCTTTTCGAGGTTGAAAAATGCAACTTTTTTTGTACTTATTTTAAACACAAGAACACGATTTTTTATTTTTTGGACTTAGTTTTAGAAAATACCTCTTCACTTGTTCTTTTAAAGTGCTGTTGGCGAATATTTTTTCAATCTCTCGCTCTAAATCTTGATATGTATCGAACATTTCCTCTGCGGTCTCATACCATTTCAGCGCGGCATCCGTCAAGTAACAAGGTAACTGGACAAGTTTTGTTTCTTCTGACCAACGATTTGCTCTCGCGATCCCCTTAAAACTCCTCAAAAAGTTTCTTACGTAGGAGAACGTGGGTATGTTAGGGACACTTTTTATAGTCCATTTAATTGTGGCCATACCAGCAACATAAAAATTTTAAAATGTATACCATCGAATAGCTTATTATTTATACTATATTTTGGTACTTATTTGATGTCATTTTTTCTAATGGTTAGAGTTTTGTTGCAGTAGAAGTGATCATTTGTACTTTTGTCCCAAACGTACCTTGCGTTGGTATGTATGGGACAGTCACAAAATGACGGAAGCATAATTGATTTCTTCATCTTCTTCCGTCTCTAATTTCTCTTTACGTTGTGTTTAAGTTTTTTTTCCTTCTTTCGAAATTTTTCATTCTTGATTTTTAATCTTTCTTCTATTAACAGTTTTTCGGGTGTGCTTGTTAATATCTTTGTAATATCTTTGTAAATTGTAACTGTTTTGCACGGGTTATTCAAGAACCATTTACCAAGAGCCGATTATGTATATAGGAGGTATATCTGGGACGTCCCAAATATCTCTTTCTTTCAATGTCCCAAACATACCTCATTGTAGTTTGTCTACATTTTTTTTTTTTTTAATTTTAGTATAGGACACAAATAAAAGACAGCAAGGTGTATTGATCAAAAACAGTTTGTAGACTTCACCAATAATAATTTATTAAGTTTTGTAAATAAACATAGTTATAACCAGTACTTATCTGGTGCACCCGATTTTTACTTTGAAACAACATAAACGCAAACGGCCAATTTTTAAGGTTAAAACAAACTGACTGCATTTCAAGTTTCGACGATGTAGCACTGTAGGTAGCACTAGTAAATTTAAAGTAAGAGAACGGGGTAAATTCAAATAAGTTTTCGGTTTGGATCAATTGTCCCAAATATACCACCGTCCCAAACATACCCACCTTCCCCTACTCATAATTGCGCCCGAAAAGGATTTCGCTTGTATAGCTGACCTTATCTTTGGTTTGACTGCGAGTTTCATGGATTGATCCATTTTAACTTCGTTTTCGGATTCTTAAGCCTGTACCTCTTGTAGTCCTCTGGTTTGATTCCTAGTGATTGGCATTTGGTCGTTCCCTTCTTCGATATCTTTGTTTTACTCCGCCATTGTGATAGATATGAGGGTTGGGGATGCTCGGACGTCGAAAAGAAATAGATTTTACGCACATAGATTTTTATTATTTCTTTACATTTTTTGTAACAATTTGTTATGACGATTGTCTGATTTGATTGTCTAATCGAAGGTCCCTCGAAGCCCCCGCTTTCCTAGTCCTTTTTATGTCAATTCTGTTCCTTTCACAATTTTATATTTCTTTGGTATTTACTAGAAACATCGACTGCTTTTCACCGATCGATCTCCAATTTCGCGCACATCACTTATGCGATTTTGCTAAAATATTTTTACATAAACGAGAACTTTGCTATTTTTCTAGACCACCTATATATAAAATCACGTCATTTTGACACTTTTAATTTGACAATTAATCTCTCTTTTAACCTAAATCTTCCAAAAATATATCAAGATGACAGTTACCATGTGATAATTTTGTTTATTTATTTATTTTTATTAATTAACAACTTTCACCCCGAAAAAAAATGCCAATTTCGGAAAAAAATCGGTCGGTGTTTCATTCCTTCCCGGATTGAGGCGTACGATCGCTTTCGGGACGCTTTGTTTGGCAACATGTAGAAAAAATTGCATTGTTTGACAAGTAATAGTGTAACACCGAGAGATCGCGACACCAACATAGGAAAAAAATATACCGAGCGTGTGCGTTCGAGTCCGCCGTATTTATAAACCGAATCCCGTCCGCGGACGAACGTGGAGCGCACGTGTCGGCCGCCCGGTGCCAATTTCCGCGCGCTATTTTCGCGATTTCCCCGGAACATGTCAATCAGACACTATTATTTCACAGTGAGTACCGAATTAAAACTTACCCAAAAGTTAAAATCACCGTTTTCAATCATACATCAATTCAATAAAAAAAAAGTGGCGCGAAAGTTTAAATTTTTAGTGTTTAATAGATGTCGCTTTTATTTAAATACCTGTCAAATTAATGGAATGGAGAAAGATTTATTTTCAACAGTTTTATTTTAATAAATTTTAATACATTTTAATAAATTTTATAAAATTCTCCTCTTAAAAAAAAATAAATAAATAAATACAAACCTTACTCTATATATAACTTCATTATGCTACTACAAAAATAACCATCTCGTTTCGTCCAAAAAAACCAACTTATAAAATGCTGTATAAATTCACGCCGATCATCTTGTATAGTTTGTGGGGTATCGTACTGTGTTGTGTCGTATACGGGTTCATTTTGGGGTTTTTAGATAACGCAAAACGTTACCGAATCGTTTCTAATCCGAAGATAACCAACTATCCTCCCACGCGGTACTGTTTTCAGGATCTGACAGCGTCCCAACGTTTAAATAAATCGGTAGCGGCACAGAATGCGACCGGAAGCGGTTCGTCGACGGCCAACAACCAGCGCGTTTCGTTAGACCGCGAAGAGGAGAAGATTTACGACCGGAAACCGTACGGAAGCGCCTCCGTCGCAGGCCAGGGAGGCCTCAACGGACTTAAGAATATCGGAAATACTTGTTTTATGAATTCCGTGATACAGTGCCTATCGAATACTAAACCTTTATTGGAGTACTTAAGGAAGGATTTGTACGCTAACGAGATTAATACGACGATTTCTGGTATGAAAGGAGCTTTAATTAAAGGTAAATATTAAAAAAAAGAAATATTTTTCATCGAGCGATTTCGACTAATGTGACCATCTTTATAGGTGATAGTTAAATAGTATAATAAACAAAAAATATCTAAAGTTCAGGACGTATAAACATAATTTAATGGTTGTTTTCTACTTTTGATTATCACTTATGAAGATGGTCGTATAAGTCGAAATCTGTCGATGGAAATAAAACCACATTATGTATATAATACAGGGTGATTTTCATTAGCTCTATGACAAACTTTGGCAGATGAAAGGTGATGCGATTCTAAGGAAAATATGTTATACGAATATGGGTCCGATTCATTTTGGTTAAAGAGTTACAAGCCTTTGAAAATTTTACACAGTTTAATAGGCAAATGAAAATCTAACATAAAAAATAAGTTTAAAAATTACAAAATTGTTCGAAATGTCCGCCTTCAGCTTGAATGCACGCCTCACATCGATGAAGTAAAGATTCGCAACAATTGCAACAATAATACGGAATGATCCAAATATCATAAGTCGTGTGACAGAATCTTTACTTCGTCGATGTGAGGCGTGTATTCAAGCTGAATGCGGACATTTCGAACAATTTTGTAATTTTTAAACTTATTTTTTATGTTAGATTTTCATTTGCCTATTAAACTGTGTAAAATTTTCAAAGGCTTGTAACTCTTTAACCAAAATGAATTGGACCCATATTTATATAACATCTTTTCCTTAGAATCGCATCACCTTTCATCTGCCAAAATTTGTCATAGAGCTAATGAATCACCTTGTATAATAAAAGTATGAACATTTTTTTTGTTACTTATTTTGTATACTGGTGAAAATTAATCTTGGATTAAATTACTTTGTTGTAGCTTTCGCTCAAGTAATTAAAGAACTCTGGTCGGAAGAGAGTTGCGATCGCGTAGTAAACACGGTTTCGTTAAAATCGCAAATACAAAGGTTCGCGCCTCGTTTTATGGGTTACGCGCAACAGGACGCTCAGGAGTTTTTAAGGTACCTTTTGGAAGGACTCCACGAAGACGTTAATAGGGTTACCACTAAACCGACTCCTATTCATACGGAAATTGATGAGAAACTCAGGTAATTAATTACAAATACAAATTTTTTCATTATTTTTTAATTTAATTTCTGTTTGTTTTCTTTGGCAGTGATAGCGATAAATCTTCGGAATCGTGGCAAAGATACCTCCGCATGGACAATTCGAAAATCGTCGACATTTTCGTCGGTCAATTAAAGTCAACGTTAAAATGCACCCATTGCGGCCACTGTTCGGTCACGTTCGATCCGTTCTGGGACCTTTCCCTCCCGATACCGCAAAAAGTCGGCCCCGTTAGGTTACAACAATGTTTAGACAGTTTTACGCGCGAAGAAACATTAGATGGAGATGAAAAACCAGTAAGTTTAATTTATACACTAAAGCTTTTAACGAGTTTTCTATATTAATTCAAACAAGGGGGTCTTTTTTTATAACTGTCTTTGAGCTAAGTGGTTAATGATGCTGTTAGGATAAGGTGACCAGAGGTCCCGCTTTTGGCGGGACAGTTCCGATTTTTCACAATTTGTCCCGCGACGTTTTTCAAAAGTCCCGACTTTTAGAATTAAGTGAAATTTTCTATTTATAAAAATCATTGCTTTGCGTTCTAAGCATCCTACGGGTTACAACGACTAATATATTGCTTTTGCTGAGGAAATTGAATATCAGAAAATACTTGGATACAGTGAAACGCGTTGATTAGTTTTACTGCCAGCTATCGAAAGAATTTTGAAGATGTATGATCCCTTAAAATCCTACTTTCTATCACAGGACAAATATCCTAGAATTTTAGACAAGTTTTTTGAAAGAGAATATTCAAAAATTTCGCTAGAGTTTCTACAAAATCAAGCTGCTCTTTTTCAGCACGTTATAAAGCTTACTGAAGATGATAAAATATCGGCAATCAAAGTAGCAAATGAAGTTAATAATTTAATATGTCAGTATCAAGCAAGTTTAGAAAATAATTTTCTACCGTTAACTATCCGCAATAGTATAAACCAACTCGAAAAGCAGGGTATAATAAATCGTCAAGATATCATGAACCATGTCAAAAAGTTTTATAGTAACTGCAAAGATTATTTGGAGGACCGAACCACATTTTCAATAGTTTACATTACAACCAGAACTTAATTGGAACGATGTGCAAAAATCATTTGATTGTGTTTCTCAAAAATTCCCAAATAATAATATTTCCGAAAATGATCTTTTTAAGGAAGTGTCATTAGTAAAAAATATATTGATAAGGAAAAGCTTAAATATTGGACATCACAAAAAATCACAGTAGGAAAGAAAGTAGGAAATAAAGTCTTAGTTGTCCCGCTTTGTCCACCTAAAAATCTGGTCACCTTATGTTAGGACCAAACATTAATTACGGCATTAATTCCCATTAGTCCAGCGCAGCGCAACGTGGCGACGCATCATTTTTGGAATACACATTAGTACAACATAACGCAGCAAAACACAGCACAACTTGGAGGCAACAAATTGTAAATTTCAATCTGTACAAAATTGCATACATCAGAATGTACACTCATGGTCACTAGAAATGAACTTCTAATCTCTATACAAAAGTAATAGCTAGAACAGTCACGGATACAGTCAGTTTTCGAAAGAATGATGTTAAAGGCATAGAAGTGTATTGACGAAACAGATAAATGAACATTGGTTTGAATAAATGATATTTTTTAAATACGTTTGAATTTAAAAAGATTTACCAAAAGGAAATCTATCATTACCTACTAAAACTTTAACGGCCGTATGCATAGCTTTTTTAGTGGCTACTAACGTCATTTTTACATGTTACTAAGCAAAACCCGTATGCATAACCGTATTTATACTTCATTTAATAACTAGGAGGAGTGAATCTCAAAACCCCATTTACATAGGAAAAAGTAACTAAAAAATACACTAAACATTTTTAGCGGTAAATTTGAATTCTAAACTTCAAACCAGTCACATTTATGCAACCAACAAAACACCAAGCGTTTGAGCGTAGTATTCTAGAACATACCAAATATCTCTATGGCCGTTTATCTATACGTACATTGTTCAAAATTTATTCAAAAGACGTTCCTTGTGTTGACGTATTATATCCAACAGATGATATCGTACCATACCTTCTTCGAACTTAATATTTTTTGATCGCAACCATTTGAGCACAACGAAAAAGCGAGAAACAAGTTGACAAATTAGGTAAAGCACCTAACCTCAAACGTTAAAAACAATAAACGACAAAAACCAATTTTTTCGTCTTCGTAAACTTGACTGCGGAGCGACCAATAATAGTTCACTATTTTGGCGCGCAAAATTCAAAACACTCCTCCTAGTTATTAAATGAAGTATAGTAGCCTTTTAACGCTAGTTGGTTACTAAGATTTTAGTGGCCAAAATAGGCTTGTTTAACTGGATTTTAACGTCATTTTCTAGAATGTCACCCGCGATACAACAGAAATATCATCATTACTACTTATAAAACTTTAGATATATCGAATGAATTTGGTGTAAATATATTCGCCGTAAACAGAACATTTTTCAAAAAATTTTTTTCGTCGTATGCTGCATCACAAGTCTTACTATAGGGGATAATAATACAATTTTCGCAAATGCACAATTTTTTTAAATGGATCGAACGTTTTTAAGATTATGTTATCCATTCCACTTTTTGAATTTTTTGGTAATAGAAAAAGTTTGATAATTTTAATAAAAAATAGTCATTTCGAACTACCCTTCTTCGTCTATTTTCTTATAATTTCTACGACAGAGCTCTGCATGATTTTTTGTTTTCCAAAATTAGTAAGTTGGTGATTAACATTCCAATTCTTTACCATATATTTCTTTAAAATAAACTAAACAATTTAGTAAACGATTTAATGGTCAAAAATATACAAAGTTATATAATATGGTTATTGCCGTTAAGTATGTCGTAAATGGGACCCAAAGGCCGACATCATTTTTTAGATCTTTTAGAAGGGTCCTCTTATTTTATTACTACTTCTTCCCTGCATTATAAGTTTCTCCACCTTTGCAGCATACCTATACATTATAAATGATGAACTGTCGTTGCGTTAACGTAGGACACTTATAGATCACCTTTGGGGCATTCCTTTCAAAGTGGTGGTGTTTAATTACTTCTAATTCTTCTTTAATATTAAATAAACCCACCGTGTTGTATAATTTTTTCCACATGTCATTCATTTCACTTGTCAATATACCAAAAATATACAAATTTTGCGATGTTGCCGCCTTAAAAGATAGTTTAGTTTTCTATTAACTAGTGACAAGTTAAAATGAAACTATGCATACCATTTTTTAAAATGCTTTTAAATACAACTACTGGTTACTAGTTAAAAGCATCTTAAAATCATAATAAACGTGTAGCTATGCATACGGCCGTAACTGTTTAAGAAGGTTATTCATAATTCCCGATTAATGATCAAAAATTCCTTGGAAAGAACTTTTTTTCTTTTAAAAAGGTTTATATTAAAAGTTATACTTGCGATGTCTCTTCTTCAATTACCGGTAAAACTAACCTTATTAGCAGGATCCACGTCGACACACTTCTACGTCTTTAGCCAGGTTTTATTCTTTTGAAAATCGAACCTGAGGCTGCACTAGCTATCGTTCTCGCACAAACCTTTTAAGTTCATTTTGCACCGTAGCACCGTGCGACATGCTGCACAAAATTCTTTTTGAAGGAATAAAATTTCGCACTGCATTAATATGAACGGTATCATATAAAAACACGGAGAAAATTTTAATTAGATTTTGTCGCGTGATGTTGCGCTGCGCTGGACTAATGGTAATCGGTCTTTAAGCCTAACATTAGAGTTTTTTAGAGCCAAATCAAGTTTTTGGATTTAATTGTGCCTATTTCGAAAATGAGTTTGATATTTTAGATATTTTATCATGTTGCAATCTTCTTCAAGTAAGGTTGAAGAAAACCTTTAAACACAAGTTTAAACTTGCTTTGAGAGACTTCACTTCGAAAATTATTTCTGAAGAAGGTTGCAACGTAATATTCGTAATATTCCAAACATCAAATCGTTCAATGGCGGCAATAGTGGCACATCTCAAAAATCGTAAATATTCTAGTAACTGTTGTATTAAAATCTGACATCTTATACCTTTTGTATCTGCAAGATCACCACAAAGTTAGTTCATCTTAAATCGAATAAATGACGGATGTGACACTATAACCTTATTTCAATTGAGACTTATACCGTGCGTTCAGAAATGATTGTAGATCGTTTGAATTTGGCGCGCTATAGATTAATTTTTAAGGTTGGTATAAATACAATAATGTTAATCATATCTCATAGGCGTGTCATGGAAAATATTGAAAGCTGTCATAAGTTGTCAAAAAACCGTAAGACAAAGGTATTTTATTAAATTTATTGACCAATGCCATTGCAATTGATATCCGATCTCCAATAATTATGAGTATATGTGCATATACACTTAATACTGAAAAGGATACATCATGAATAAATCCGGCTACGCCACTGATATGCAAGATACGACGTAGGTAGTTCACAGGTAACAATATTGACCATCGAAAATCACTAAATTACGAGCGCGCCAAATTCAAACGATCTACAATCATTTCTGAACGCACGGTATGTAGCTGCAATAGTGCCACAAATTTAATACGACGGTAGCGTTGCTGCTTATCGATTTCTTTTATTAATCCAACTTCCAAGAATTACACTAGTCATTATGGTTCTTTTCATTTTTGTCTATATTCCAGTGCATGGATATCGCATTTCAAATTACTGCAATTTTTAAACGCCATTTTCTCCTTTATTACAATTTTTGAGATGTGCCACTATTGCCGCCATTGAGCGAAATGTCTTTTTTAAAAATCATGTTGTCAACCTTCTTCAGAAACTTCACTTCAAATTTGTTTTTAAAGAAGGTTTCAAGAACATCTTTGTCGTTTTAGATACCTTCTTCAGAAACCTAACTTCGATTTTGTTACAGAAGAAGATTACAACATGATATCTGAAATGTCAAATACCTTTTCAAAAGACATGGTGTTTGTGAACAGATGCTATGTTGTAACCCTCCTCAGAAACTTCGAACTTGTTTCTAGAGAAGGTTATAATATGAAATCCAAAACGCCAAATATCTTCAAAAGATACACAGTTACACCCGAAACCTCCTAGTTTGAAGTTATAATGTTAGAGTTAATTTTAGTTATGTTAGAATTAATTTTAGTTCTAACCTTAATTCAATTTAATTCTATCGTGCGTTCAGAAATGATTGTAGATCGTTTGAATTTGGCGCGCTCGTAATTTAGTGATTTTCGATGGTCAATATTGTTACCTGTGAATTACCTAGGTCGTATCTTGCATATCAGTGGCGTAGCCGGATTTATTCATGATGTATCTTTTTCAGTATTAAGTGTATATGTACATATACTCATAATTATTAGAGATCGGATATCAATTGCAATGGCATTGGTCAATAAATTCAGTAAAATACCTTTGTCTTACGGTTTTTTAACAACTTATGACAGCTTTCAATATTTTCCATGACACGCCTATGAGATATGATTAACATTATTGTATTCATGCCAACCTTAAAAATTACTCTATAGCGCGCCAAATTCAAACGATCTACAATCATTTCTGAACGCACGGTATCATATAATTTAAAAAACAATACAAATAATATAAATTAAATTTTCAGACTTGTTCGAAATGTAAAGAAAGAAGAAAGTGTACGAAATCGTTTACGATACAAAAGTTCCCGAAAATACTGGTGATACACCTTAAAAGGTTTTCTCCCACGGAACGTTTTCGTGGAAAACTCTCGGTGACCGTTGATTTTCCTTTGGAAGGCCTCGACATGAGCAATTATTCGGCCGATAGTCACACGCAATGTCGATACAATTTGTACGCGATTTCAAACCACAGCGGAACCACTTATAGTGGACATTATACGGCTTACTGTCGACATCCGTATTCGTTAACATGGCACGAATATAACGATTCAAGGTAAAACATATACAAGATATCTCATACGTCATATATTAAGTTATCTAATGGTGGAATAATGGTTGGGTTAGGATGTCAAACTTAAGGCGTTATACTACCCAAGCAAACTGAAAAAATGAAGTTTTTTTGTGATTTTTTTTCGATTTATACTAAAGAATGACATAAAATGCAATTTCGAACATTTATTGCGCATCTATTAAGCTATATAAAAATATATTTTGTTTTAATTTTCGATTTAAAATGGCGTGGCACGGTATTATTTGAAAGTATGTTTTTTTCCGAAGAGGAAAGCTGCGTAGTCAGTTTCAGCATTCATTTGCCACCTAGAGCAAAAAGTAATTTTTTTTTCTTTTACTATATTAGTTTTTCTTTGGAAGTACACAGGGTTATACATATTTTTTAACATTTCGCAAATTGGCGCCAATTTTAAGTTTTTTTTTCGGTTTTTGGCAAAAAATTTTCAATAAATTGTTGATAGCAAATGTAATTTTTTATCAATCTGAAAATCCCTATGTACTTCGATAGATAATCTATCTGTGAAGATAGTTTTAAAATACTGAGTAAATCTTATGAAAATTGACTGAGTTTCAGACAACGCAAGTGTGAAAAACATAGTTTCGAGAAAAAACCGTTCAAAATTTTAATAAAGCGGCGCGGGGGTGTTGTATCAAACGTTCTACGGTGTTCAGACACTTACGAAAATAATCTAAAAGAATATTTTCAGACGCTTATCATTCAAAGTTGTTTTTTGGATATGATTCTTAGGTACTATAAGCATCATTTAAGCCAATAAAAAAAAATGAAAAAAAAAAAAGTATTTTGCTGGGTAGTATAACGCCTTAAAGGCTGTAACCGTAACCTTAGCAGTAGCTGTAGCATTTAAAAAAGTTCAACAATATTCATTCAAATGATATCGTTTAGGTAACGGCTTACGGCTGCTAAAAAATACGGCAAATTTAATCGTAACCACAAAAGTTGGCCAACTTTTAACTTTTTACAGTTACAGCTAAATACTTGCTGACAATTTTCTGTCAACGTATTGACAATGTCAACTTCTATTGATTTCGATGCTAAACCTACTAGTTCATTGTAAATACGACCCTGATATTTTTTCTAAATGTTTAAATGCTGGAAATTACAACCTTGTATATCGATGGTTTAGAACACAAATGTAGTATGTCCACTTTTTATAATTCTGGAGGAGATTGATATTCTACATCGACAAAACTTAATTTACCAAAATTTCAAAATTTTTCACCATTTTCGGAAGATAAAAAAATTTTGACAAATTCTTGGTGCTCTAAATCATTAATAATTAAGAAACTGATCATGATTTTCTTCTTTGCAAAATATATCTTTTATTAAGGTCAAGAAATGACCCTTCAATTCCCGATTTCGATTCACGGGTCTTCTAAAAAATCACTGGCCTATTCTACTTTTTCTTTTAGCTGCAACAATCGCTGCAGTTGCAGACAAAATAGCTGTTGTTACACCAAGAACTATTTTTTTCTCATTTGTCGCAACCAAATTCAAATTCTTAAATATTAAATCAATCACATGTGCAAAAAACGAAAACATTAGTGATTATGAACGTCTTGTAACTTTAGTTATATTCCTCATTATTTTATTGGACGATTAATTAAGTTTTAAAATTTAAAGAAAATCTCCCTAAACTAGGAAGAGGTAAGCACTACATCCTTTACAGTTACGATTAAAATTACTGCTACGGTTACCATTAAGTTTGACATCCTAAACCCACCATTAGGATGTCAAACTTAAAAGCTGTAATCGTAACCGTAGCAGTAACTTTAGTATTTAAAAAAAGTTCAACTATTTTGTTTCAATTGTAACGTTTAGGCAACGTCTAGGAATTACGGCAAATTTGATGGTTATTACAGCTAAGGTTACGGTTAAGTTTGACATCCAAAACCCACCCTTATGGTGGGATTAGGATGTCAAACTTAAAGGCTGTAATCGTAACCATAGCAGTAACTGTAGTATTTAAAAACAGTTCAACTATTTTGTTTCAATAGAAGCGTTTAGGCAACGTCTAGGAATTACGACAAATTTGATGGTTATTACAGCTAAGGTTACGGTTAAGTTTGACATCCTAAACCCACCCTTAGATTATTTTATAAGTAGTATTAATATATTTTTTTTTATTTTTAGGGTTTCATCAATATCTTCAAAAAGTATAATAAGCGGTGAAGCTTACGTGCTTTTTTACGAATTGGACGGTCAAAAATCACACCTGTAAAGAAGAATTAAAGAACCCCGATGGAGAAAAAAACTTGGTTTTCTTGGTTTATTATTATTTTTTTTAAGAGAGAGGTTTTTTAATTTAGCGGCGAAAGCCCCAAACGTTTTTATTTAATACCGAACTTAAAAAACAAACAAAAAAATATATAATAATAAAAGCGATTTTATTGTATAAAAGGTTGTTGTTAAAGGGTGACGATTCATTATGTATTTGTACATAAAAATTTAAATTGAGAGCGATTTAGAGAATTTTTCTCTAATTGTAAGTGTTTGTTTACTTTTTTCTTTCTCTTCTAATATTTTTTTTCTGATTTAATTTTTTTTTTCTAATGTAATTTTTTTTTCTAATTTAATTTTTTCTCTAATGTAATTTTTTTTTCTAATTTAATTTTTTTCTCTAATGTATTTTTTTTTCTAATTTAATTTTTTTCTCTAATGTAATATTTTTTTCTAATTTAATTTTTTTCTCATATAATTTTTTTTAACGATTATTATTATTTATTACGTCCTATTTATTAATATTTTTTCTGTTGTTATAAATGAGGTAAAGAACAAAAACATTAAACAATTAAAATCTAGGTCAATATAAGTATAAAAGAGAATCTAGTCCTTGCAAAGTATATTTTCTTAAAACAAATAAACCTTATTAAGAGATTTATTAATGCTCGTACAATTTAAAAATTAAAAATTTATTAAAAAAAAAAAGAAAAAAATGGTTAAATTAGATGCTGTGAAATTAATTAATAACATTGTACAAGTATTATACATCTAGAGAGGAAACTTAATTTATTAATTTTTATCAGATAAGAACAAAAAAATATACGAAAAGATAATTTTAGCTACATAAAGCTTAGTTGTTTAATGTAAGTTAATATAAATTTAAAAAAAAGAGAAAGTTTAACCACCGCTAAGAAGGCGATTCCGTCTCCTTTTCGTTAATTAATTGTTTAAATAATAAAATTTCAGGAGATTCAGAATACTCAGCTTTGTACATTTAAAAAAAATCCAAAAAAGAAATATATAAAAAGAGAAAATTGTAAAAAGAGATCGACCTAAAAAAAAAAAATAAATTAAAATAATAAAAAAATTGTTTAAATGAGCACTAACTTATTAAAAATTGTTTGCAAAAATATAAAAAGTTTTATTTTTAAATTTCCTTACCCTTCTTTTCAAAGTTAAAAAATCGTTCTAATATGATTCTAAAAATCAATCATTCTCATATGATTCTATTTTGATTCTATTAAGATTCTATAATCACTTTATATGATTAAACATGATTTTATATGATTTTACTAAGATTCTATAATAGTTCTAATATGATTCTAAAAATCAATCATTCTTATGTGATTCTATTTTGATTCTACTAAGATTCTATAATCACTTTATATGATTAAACATGATTTTACATGATTTTACTAAGATTCTATAATAGTTCTAATATGATTCTAAAAATCAAACATTCTCATATGATTCTATTTTGATTCTACTAAGATTCTATAATCACTTTATATGATTAAACATGATTTTAGATGATTCTACTAAGATTCTATAATCACTTTATATGATTAAACATTATTTTACATGATTCTACTAAGATTCTATAATAGTTCTAATATGATTCTAAAAATCAATCATTCTCATATGATTCTATTTTGATTCTACTAAGATTCTATAATCACTTTATATGATTAAACATGATTTTACATGATTTTACTAAGATTCTATAATCGTTCTAATATGATTCTATAAATCAAACATTCTCATATGATTCTATTTTGATTCTACTAAGATTCTATAATCACTTTATATGATTAAACATGATTTTACATGATTCTACTAAGATTCTATAATAGTTCTAATATGATTCTAGAAATCAATCATTCTTATATGATTCTATATTGATTCTACTAAGATTCTATAATCACTTTATATGATTAAACATGATTTTACATGATTCTACTAAGATTCTATAATAGTTCTAATATGATTCTAAAAATCAATCATTCTTATATGATTCTATATTGATTCTACTAAGATTCTATAATAGTTCTAATATGATTCTAAAAATCAATCATTCTCATATGATTCTATTTTGATTCTACTAAGATTCTATAATAGTTCTAATATGATTCTAAAAATCAATCATTCTTATATGATTCTATTTTGATTCTACTAAGATTCTATAATCACTTTATATGATTAAACATGATTTTACATGATTCTACTAAGATTCTATAATAGTTCTAATATGATTCTAGAAATCAATCATTCTTATATGATTCTATATTGATTCTACTAAGATTCTATAATCACTTTATATGATTAAACATGATTTTACATGATTCTACTAAGATTCTATAATAGTTCTAATATGATTCTAAAAATCAATCATTCTTATATGATTCTATATTGATTCTACTAAGATTCTATAATAGTTCTAATATGATTCTAAAAATCAATCATTCTCATATGATTCTATTTTGATTCTACTAAGATTCTATAATAGTTCTAATATGATTCTAAAAATCAATCATTCTTATATGATTCTATTTTGATTCTACTAAGATTCTATAATCACTTTATATGATTAAACATGATTTTACATGATTCTACTAAGATTCTATAATAGTTCTAATATGATTCTAAAAATCAATCATTCTTATATGATTCTATATTGATTCTACTAAGATTTTATAATCACTTTATATGATTAAACATGATTTTAGATGATTTTACTAAGATTCTATAATAGTTCTAATATGATTCTAAAAATCAATCATTCTTATATGATTCTATTTTGATTCTACTAAGATTCTATAATCACTTTACATGATTAAACATGATTTTACATGATTCTACTAAGATTCTATAATAGTTCTAATATGATTCTAAAAATCAATCATTCTTATATGATTCTATTTTGATTCTACTAAGATTCTATAATCACTTTATATGATTAAACATGATTTTACATGATTCTACTAAGATTCTATAATAGTTCTAATATGATTCTAAAAATCAATCATTCTCATATGATTCTATATTGATTCTACTAAGATTCTATAATCACTTTATATGATTAAACATGATTTTAGATGATTTTACTAAGATTCTATAATAGTTCTAATATGATTCTAAAAATCAATCATTCTTATATGATTCTATATTGATTCTACTAAGATTCTATAATCACTTTATATGATTAAACATGATTTTACATGATTTTACTAACATTCTATAATAGTTCTAATATGATTCTAAAAATCAATCATTCTTATATGATTCTATTTTGATTCTACTAAGATTCTATAATCACTTTATATGATTAAACATGATTTTACATGATTCTACTAAGATTCTATTCTTATATGATTCTATAATCATTCTAAAATGATTCTATATTGATTATAATATGATTTTTTTACATAAATAAAAGTGTATTTAATTTTTTAGTTAAAAAATCTATTCTACCAACTTAAGTTAACCTTAAAATTGAAATAGAGATCAATTTTACCAACATAAACAAAATGGGTTAACGTCGATTGTGTTGTGAGTGGTCATGGTTTTGCGGTTAATTAACGAGAAATAATATCCCGTGTTTATTTAAAAGTGCGTTCGGTAGTTGTAGTTAAATAGGCGGGATTTGTTTCTAAATGATTGTTAAAATGAAACCGGAACGAAGTTTGCGAAAATCGTTTGGTTCGGCGATCTCGAGATGGCGCCAGGAACATTTTCGCACGTAACTTTTCAATGTTGCGGGTTTATCGGGCGAAATGTGCTCGGAAACGCGTGGAAATCCGCGAAATCGGTCGCGTTAAACGGACGGGTCGGTTTTCCCGGTTTCGCGTTGAATGAAAACCTACGAGAACCGTACGGAAAATGTCGCGAAAGTGAGTGAATAGCGTGCCTCGGCGAAAATTCGCGACACCGTTGACCTAGATTCGATATTTCGGGCTCTTTTAAGAAGTATTCGCGTCGTTTAGATCTCTTATAAGATCGTTTAGAAAAACCGACCGAATCGGGGATTTTTCCACGGGAGAAAATCCGCTCGGAAAAGCGTACCGTTCGGCCGCGATTTATAGGTTAGTTTTCGCGAACCTGTTGCCAGTTCGCGGCCTACTTGCGAAAAAGAGAAATCGACGGAAAAACGATCGAATTTAAACGGCTGTCATAAAGTGGCGGGTTTGTTAAAAAAAAAAAAAAATAATCAACCGAAAACCTTTCTATTTTTTTCAGGTAGGTGCCTCCTCTTTTATACTAACAATAAGTCTTCGAAATGGGGTTGGGGTTTTTTTTCTTCTTCCTCTCCATTTTTTGGGGAGGGGGACCACAAGTCTATAGGGTTCGTTATATAGAGGGGTGGTTTTTCTATTTACTATTGGGTAGGTCTAGTCTGACAATGAATGGGGTGAATTAATTTAGAAAATGGTGGATAGTTAAAATATTATTTTATTCTTATAATCATTCTAATTTTATAGTCATTTTAATATGATTCTATAATCATTCTAATATGATTCTATAATCATTCTAATATGATTCTATAATCATTCTAATATGATTCTAAAGTCATTTTAATATTATATAAGCATTCTAAAATTTTATAATCATTTCAATATGATTCTATAATTATTCTATAAACATTCTAATATTCTCTAATGATTCTAATATGATTCTATATGCTTTCCAACATTTAATAATTATTCTAATATGATTCTGTAATCATTCTAATATGATTCTATAATCATTCTAATATGATTCTAAAGTCATTTTAATATTATATAAGCATTCTAAAATTTTATAATCATTTCAATATGATTCTATGATTATTCTATAAACATTCTAATATTCTCTAATGATTCTAATATGATTCTATATGCTTTCTAATATTTAATAATCATTCTAATATTATTCTATATGCTTTCTAATATTTAATAATTATTCTAATATGATTCTGTAATCATTCTAATATTCCATAACGATTCTATAATCATTCTAATATTCTATAACGATTCTATAATCATTCTAATATTCTATAATCATTCTAATATGATTCTATAATTATTTTAATATTATTTTAATATGATTTTAATACTATTTTATGGTACGGTTGAAAGAATTATGATTTTTTCTTAATTAAAATTGATTGGAATGAGTTTAAGACTTTTGATTTTGGAATGAGAGGAGAGAAAAAAAAATTGTTGAGGTTGGGTCCGAATAAAGGATTTCCGGGAAACGGACCGGGAACTAGACGGGGCCCGGGAGAGTGGGATAGGACCGGGAGCGAAGAGGGGACGTTAGGCGTCTGGTGTTCAGTCTAGACTACAACGTAAGACTTTGAGATCAATACGGTGGCGAAAGGTCATTGCCATCTTGGTACGAACGTGCGAAAAGCTCGAAACGTCTACTTCGGATTCGGTTTGGACGACCCTTTCGCTCCTGGTCTAATATGGAAGTTATTATTTGTACGGGACGTCGTTTACGAAAGTTGTGGCAGAGTGGTAATGTTTGTGAGATTGAGGGGAAATTTGTTAGATTGGAGATCATTATTTTGGGTTAATTTAAAATTCTTGGTTTAAGACTTTTGGTATGATTTTTTGAAGAAAGGTTTTTTTAGTTTAAGACTTTTGGTATGATTTTTTGAAGAAATAATTATTTGAAGGGTGGAGTGCAAGAAGTACCTAAGTAGCATTTTTATAAAATCTGCCTAATCGCGATATCTCGGTTTATCATGTATGATAGCATGATAAATTCGCAATTAGGCAGATTTGATAAAAATGCTACTTAGGTACTTCTTGCACTCCACCCTTCATTTGTATTGATTATTTGTATTAATTGTTTGTATTGATTTTTTGTAATGATTTTTTGTATTGATTTTTTGTAATGATTTTTTGTAATGAGTTTTTATAATGAGTTTTCTTAAAATTTGTTAATGATTCTTTCTGAAATGATTTTTTATAAATATGTCTATTAAAAAGATTCAATAATATCAACAAAAATTGTACCATTCAAATATTTTATGAACTTAGAGGTCATTACCCTCTAAATTTTCAGACAGATTTTAAAACGTTTAGATATCTACGTCTATTTTGGGAAATTAACATTTTAACATAATGATTCACTTTAGTTGCAAATAATTTTTTGTTAGATAAATTTATATCTCGGTTTTGTAAAAAGACCCGAAACGAATTGATGAATAACATTTTGTTTTTATCCATTTTTCGGTTTTATAAGCTACTATATTTAACAAAGCTACTATATTTATAGCAAATGTACAAAACGATGGATTCTTTGTTGTAAATAACAATTCTTCAACTTAAATCTAAAAATATTGATTTTCATCGTTCCGTTTTCTTAGATTATTGTGGTTTTTCGTTGCCTCTTAATGTTGTATTTCTTCTAAGTCACAACTCCTTCAAAGTTTTTACTATTGCTTATTTTAGATTGAAGCTCTTGTAAATTACATTCAAGATTTTTATTGAGCGTTAATAATCCTCCAATAATCCTTCTTCGAAATATAGCTACTGGTCGCTAATTTTGATGGATTACAGAAATATTTCAATTATCTTCTGGAAACTTTTGTTGTCTATATTCCAAACTTTTGGTCATTAACAAAGAAAAATAAAACTATGTGTTTCCCGAAAAGAAACTAATTAGTATCATATTAGCGCTAAAAATATTTTGACTATTTTTGGTCAAGTTATAGAAGACGGTATTTTTCTACTCTTTTGATTGGTTTTTATACCTTAACTACTCTTAAAAGTGATTTTCTCGCAGCTTATGGATTAGATCTTTGTAAAAAAAGTTTGTTTAGATTCAGTTAACTGATCTACACAACTTTTAACGTTACACTAATATGGTATATGTGCCCTTAATTATGAAAGTGGTCTAATTGTAAGTCAAAATTTTTAAAAAATGAGTTTATCACTTATTTCACACCACATTATTCTAAACTAAATTCATTGAATGTAATTTTTGTGATATCGACAAAAATGAACCTTTAGGTAGTGGTTGTAATTTCAACGTTATACGGAATTCATTTAGTGTTAATTATGAAAGTGGTCTAAGTCAAAAATCATCAAATTTATATATTGAAAAATAATATTGAAACGCTAGACCATAAATTTTTGGTATCGGGTCATTCCTTTCTACCAAATGACCGTGATTTTGGTTTAATAGAAACGAAAATAAAAAAAGCAAGTTTCTTCTACAACCCTGAGCATTATTATGAATTGATGGAAATGTGTAGAAGAAGAAATACACTTTCGATAAAACGAATGTCACAGTCGGATGTTATTTCAATCAAATCACTAGAAGAATCATCAACAAGAAGAGTAAAAAATACCTCAGGCGAATCTGCCTCTTGGCTACAAATTCAATGGATGAGATTCTTGAAAAATGAACTTTATAAAATGTTTTATAAAACTTCTTTAGATTATTCTGAATTCCACGGTTTGGATCTTTCACCTAAAAGAGGAAGACCAAAAATATACGGAAATATTACTTTACTTCTATTATAGACCTCCATTAGACCAACAACACAAGAAAAACATAAAGATATTATATGTGTACTACCATACATTCCTTCAGTTTTTTAAGAACATTTTAAAAATCTTAAAACCTCGGAATGATAAAGTGGATTACTTTTTAATTAATAAATATTCATAAATTATTTGATTAAAGTTGTTGTTTTAAATGAAATTTATAGTTCTTTACTGCTCTAAGTCATTTATTGGACATTCAGTTAATTTTGAAAATGGTCTAATTGTAAGTCAATTCAAGCTTTAAAAATAACATTTTAGTATGAAATTCACACAAAATTTCATATTCATAATAAATTTCCATTAATTCCTATAAATAAAGTCAGAATTATTTTTTTAAAATTAGTAATTTTTTTCGGTTAAGTTAAAATGTCAAAGTTTAGAAAAAAATTTCTCACTCCAAAGTTTTTTAATAAAATCCAGATTCTTTTATCGTATTTTAAAGAAGATATTTCAATCTATCTTTGATTACAAAATCTTTTCTTAATTCCTATAAATAAAGTCAGAATGACATTTTAAAAATTGGTAATTTTTTTAGGTTAGGTTAAAATGTCAAAGTTTAGAAAAAAATTTCTCACTCCAAAATTTTTTAATAAAATCCAGATTTTTTTATCTTATTTTAAAGAAGAGATTTTAATCTATCTTTGATTACAAAATCTTTTCTTAATTCCTATAAATAAAGTCAGAATGATTTTTTAAAAATTGGTAATTTTTTTAGGTTAGGTTAAAATGTCAAAGTTTAGAAAAAAAATTCTCACTCCAAAGTTTTTTAATAAAATCCAGATTTTTTTATCGTATTTTAAAGAAGATCTATCTTTGATTGCAAAATCTTTTCTTAATTCCTATAAATAAAGTCAGAATGATTTTTTAAAAATTGGTAATTTTTTTAAGTTAGGTTAAAATGTCAAAGTTTAGAAAAAAATTTCTCACTCCAAAGTTTTTTAATAAAATCCAGATTTTTTTATCTTATTTTAAAGAAGATATTTCAATCTATCTTTGATTACAAAATCTTTTCTTAATTCCTATAAATAAAGTCAGAATGATTTTTTTTTAATTAGTAATTTTTTTCGGTTGAGTTAAAATGTTAAAGTATGGAAAAAAATTTCTCACTTCAAAGTTTTTTAATAAAATCCAGATTTTTTTATCTTATTTTAAAAAAGAAATTTGAATCAATCTTTAGATAAAAAATCTTTTCTTAATTCATATAAATAAAGTCAGAATGATTTTTTAAAAGTTTGCCATTTTTCAAGGTTAGATCAAAATGTCAAACTATAGAAAAAAAAGTCTACCTTAAAAGTCTTTTAATAAAAACCAGATTTTTATTCCTTATTTTAAAGAAGAGATTTCAATCTATCTTCAGTTAAAAAGTCTTTTCTTAATTCTTATAAATAAAGTCTGATTTTTTGATGATTTTTTAAAATTTGGAAAAAATTTAAAGTTATAAAATGTCTTAAAAAAAATTTATCTTAATATTTTTTAAATAAAACACAAATTTTTATATTTTATTTCAAAGAAGAAATTTTAATCTATCTTTGATTAAAAAAATCTTTTCTTAATTCCTTCAAATAAGTCCAGAATGATTTTTCAAAGTTGAATATTCTTCTCGATTTTAATGTCAAAAACTTTTGGTAAAAAAAAAACTTTTTTTTTCTCTTTTATTTATACAAACCAACCCAAAAGTTATTAAAAACTCACATCAATCCATTCAATTTACCTTTAAACTTTTATCAATAACTCCAGTAGCAACTAAAATCTCTAGATATCAAGACTAATAAAATTATAAATTAATATGTCGTATAACGTGAAAATATTTTTTAATTCGTTCAAATACAATTCATTAAATATCTCGAAACAAAAAATATATGACTTATTGTTAGACCACTTTCATAATTATGGGCACATATAGCATTAGTCGTATCCTTCATGTAATCAAAATTGATTTTAACCCTTAAAAGTCTTTTGTCCAGACATTGTGGATACTAATTTGGTCTTTGCTGAGTTCTTGGATAAAGTTGTGAACATAACGTTATGTCCAAACGTTGTGGATGTAACATCTAAGCTAAACAAATCTAATGTTTCAAATACTGAGGTTAATCTAATGTCATGTGTTAAAATAAAAAGACTTTTAAGAATAAATGGAAGTAGTAATAATAATAAGACAGATAATAAGGAAGCTAATGGTGAAGAGATGAGAGTTTTAATTTTTTATCCTTTTGTATTTTGTGCAATTTTTTTTAAAAGAACTTTTTGGTTTTAAAAAACTTGTGCCATAAGTTTTCGTTTTTGAAAATTGTTTCTATAACGTTTCATTTGATTCAATGGTATATTTCTCTGTTCTTTAGTTGAGAATTGGTGAGGAAAATGCAGTAAACTGAAGCTTAAGCCCCGGTACAGACGAGGCGTTTTTCAACACGCGTTTAATCGTACGTTTGCTATTGACAAGTGTACAACTCAGCGTTAGATGCCATAAAATGTAGGCTTTAACAAAAATCTCGAATCGCGCGTTTGTCAAGCGTTTAATGCTCGAGTCTGTACAATCATATTAAAATACGTATACAGTGAAATCTCCCTTGGACGGACACCAATGGAACCCGTCAAAAGTGTCCATCATATACAGATCTGGAAATTTCATTTGAGGACATAGGAAAATAATGCGTGCAACAGCGAAGCATATAGGAAGTAGATTAGATAAACAAAGAGCGATATAACTGTTTAACCACGCAACGAACTGACAGTTTGTGGGAAGAAGGTGGTTAGTTGGGCGACTAGGGTCGAATCGGAAAAGGCGTGGTTAAACAGTTATATCGCTCTTTGTTTATCTAATCTATTTCCTATATGCTTCGCTGTTGCACGCATTATCTTCCTATGTCCTGAAATGAAATTTCCAGATCTGTATACAAAAATGCGCGTTAGTAAGCGTACGATTAAACGCGCGTTCAAAAGCGCCCCGTCTGTGTATGTCTTTAAGCGCCCGTTCAAAAGCGTCACGTCTGTGTAGTTTATTATAAGCCTGACAATCAATATTTTTCCAGATTTGCCATTATCAGGTCTATCGCGTTTGAAAACTAAACCTTTCCAATTAGATATTTGTACTATAATCTGAAACGGAGCTGCACCATGAAGAGAAAGGTGAAAAAATAAGCAGCAAAAAGTGCAGCTCCATTTCAGATTATAGTATATTCAGACCAATTGAGTCACAATCGAGTTATTTCTAGACGCGATAAACCTAATGACGGTATTGTTGTCGAAACCTAGGTTGTCAAAATCATAATAAAAAAAATTTAGGTTTAAGTTTTATTGTATTTTCTTCATTTCATTTGATTACTACCAAATTTTGAAGCTCTCTTGCCTTACTATGTGTCGCAAGTGAGGATTTTCCTTAATGATTTGCTAGAAATTTTCAATAATTCCAGCTGTTATTACGGTAAGACGACTAATTGATTTTCCATTTGTTAAGTTTTCGATGTTTAACGTTTCGAATGCCGTGTTGGAACCTTCTTCAAAAATTTCATTTCGATTTTGATTTCTATTCTTCATTTCTAAGCTATTATTTCGTTATACTCGTTTATATTCCTAAATCTAAACGTTTTTTTAAAGAACAGATGATATTTTAAAGAACACATAATGATTGACGTTTCGGATACTATGTTGCAACCTTCTTCAGAAATTTCACTTCGAATTTGTTTCTACAGAAGGTTACAACATAGCAAACATAGCTAAAAATTCAAATGAGAGCAAATTAAGACTAGATTGAACTAAGATTAGAACTTACATTAACCCTCATCCGGACTTCGTTTCTAGAACCAAATCCGGACTTGGTGTATCAAATTGACACAATGCTAGGTAATAATCGTATGCCTATTTTTCTTATGATTGGTTGATTGAATGCATATGAATAGTTGAAAATAAAGATCTTTCTTTAGTTTCTTATATTTTATTGACTATTGGCTATTTCACTGTGAGCCAAAATATCTAGTGGATTCGACCGTAAATAACAAATAGATTAACAATTAACTTTGAAAATTGTGTCAATTTGACACAAAATCCGGATGAGGGTTAATAAAACTACCTCTATCAAACTTTCTAGATCTAGAATTAGAAGCTTTTGGGTTTAATTGTACGTTCAAACGAAATTTAACGTTTCAGGAGTCATGTTGCAACCATCTTCAAAAACAAATTCAAAGTGTTTCTTTAGAAATAAGTTCCAAGTGTTTGAAAGTTAAGTTTGAAGTGTCCGAAGAAGCTTGCAACATAGTATTCAAAACGTCAAATACCTTTTCAAAAGACACACGACGTTTAACGTTTCAGATATCATGTTGTAACCTTCAAAAGGAAGAATAAAATCGGTAATAGGAATAATAAGAAAGGAATTGAATTAAGAGCTATTCTGCCCCAGAAGTGCAACTATAGACAGGTGTTTCCAACTTATTAGTTCTCATTAGTGTTCTCATCAGTTCTCATACACAAAGAGGAAGATGGAAACTTGCTCCTTGGAGGAGGAGACATAAAAAGGGAATAAAACTACAAAACTAATCATTAAGTGTTTCTTTAAAAATAAGTTGAAAGTGTTTCTGAAGAAGGTTACAACATAGTAGTCGAAACATCAAACGTAATGTGTCCTTTGAAAAGGCGTTTGACTGTTGATTGGCCCTCATGCGAATGTGGTGATGAGGTGTGTGATGTGGATCATTTGTTGTTTAGTTGTGCCAGATATTAGAATGAGAGAAGGAATTTTATGCAAGAGCTTCTAAAATTGGGAGTGGAATTTCGCGACATGCGCTGTAGTATTATTAAGTACGTATAGGAGAGAGATTTACAAGTGTATTGGTCGTTTTATAAGATATTCGCGCATCCGGTTGTAATGCTGGCATGAACCTCATTGAGTGAATTCGGTGGCTAATGGTCGCAGAGTCCAAAAAGCCTTAATAATAAAAAAAGGCATTTGACGTTTCGAATACCATGTTGCAACCTTCTTCAAAAATTTTACTTCAAACTTGATTCTAAAGAAAGTTGTAACATGGTCTTTTTAACGTCTGATTTTGACATTTGATTAAACTGCTAAATTTTGAAGCTCTCTTCTCTCACTTTTTGTCTTAAGGAAGTATGAGTAGGTTTCGCGATTTTCGCTCTATTCGTTGTGGAGAGTGTGGTTTTGGTTTCTACCGCGAGCCGTTCGTCTTTCCAAAAATTTAAGAAAAATTTTCCAATTTGGCTAATGGTCGCAGAGTCCGAAAAGCCTTAATAAAAAAAAAGGCGTTTGACGTTTCGAATACCATATTGCAACCTTCTTCAAAAATTTTACTTCAAACTTGATTTTAAAGAAAGTTGTAACATGGTCTTTTTAACGTCTGATTTTGACATTTGATTAAACTGCTAAATTTTGAAGCTCTCTTGTCTCACTTTTTGTCTTAAGGAAGTATGAGTTGGTTTCGCGATTTTCGCTCTATTCGTTGTGGAGAGTGTGGTTTTGGTTTTTCCCGCAAGCCGTTCGTCTTTCCAAAAATTTAAGAAAAATTTTCCAATTTGGCTAATGGTCGCAGAGTCCGAAAAGCCTTAATAAAAAAGAAGGCATTTGACGTTTCGAATCCCATGTTGCAACCATCTTCAAAAATTTTACTTCAAACTTGATTCTAAAGAAAGTTGTAACATGGTCTTTTTAACGTCTGATTTTGACATTTGATTAAACTGCTAAATTTTGAAGCTCTCTCGTCTCACTTTTTGTCTTAAGGAATTATAAGGATTTTCTTTTTCAATTTTTTCGATGGAACGACCAGTTGGTTTTCCATTTGTTACATTTTCGGTGTTTGAAAAGCTCTCAACTCTTCTTTAATATCGGGTATTCGTTTAAATTCGTGCTCAAGTGTGTTTTGAAATTTTGTTAGACGACGATAGAGAGAAAATATACGTCGCATTATTAATCAATAGAATTTCAAATTTGACAAATGTTAAATCTTCTCAAACTACACTAAACGGCTTGTATTGGCTATTTATCGATAATGTTTTTAATGTGTGACAAAAAACTTGATGGTAAACCTTACGTTTAAGCTGCTTGGAAAGTTGATGAAGTTTAGGAATATTTACTGTATAATTTTATTCACTACTTGAACATCCCTATGAAATTTTGGATGACCGATTACTGAAAAAGATTAAAACTTAGGTTGGTTTTAGTCAAAAATAAGTTATTAGAAATTTTTTTTTCATTTTCTGTCTTGTTATTTTTATAACATATTGAACATTTTAGTGTTGTAACATTGTTTCAATTAAATTTTATAGGATATACGTTAAAACTCGTTACGTTATATATACGTTACGTTACGATATACGTTAAAACCTCACTTGAGCATGAATTTAAATGAACACCCAATAGTACACGTGTAAAAACTTTATATCTAATTTGTTGAATGTATCCAATTTCCATCTTTGATTTCTTTCGGAATACGAATCAGAATACAAATTGCTTTGAAAATTATTCCATTTGATTGTAGGGTAAACCGCCCAAATGTCGCCCCCCCCCCCCCCCCCTCTAAAAATGCTCCCTAAAGTCGGCCTTTCTATCAAAATCCATACAGAAAAACTGGAAGGCCGACTTTAGGTGCATGGCCGAGATTTGCTGAGTTTACCCTATTTAAAATTAAGAAATAAAAGACTTATTTTCGTACCAAGCTGGTTATAAGTTTTTTTTATTATTGTCTGACTAGTTTCCATCTTCTGAGACAACTATAAAAGGTACATTTTCTCAAATACAAAATTATCAAGGTCAAAAGATTTAAAAGAACATGTGCGAATATGAATTTATATTCCTAAAGTTTAAAATACTTACACGTCTAAGTTTAGTTGTTCAAAAAGTAAAAATCAATTAACATTTTTGGTGTACACAAGATGTGTACAGTGTGTGTCTCAGAAGATGGCTTCATAAGCCGAAACTAGTCAGACAATAATAAAAAAAACTTATAACCAGGTTGGTACGAAAATAAGTCTTTTATTTCTTAATTATTAATACTGGTTAAAATGGATCAAAACCACATTAACTATTTAAAATTGTAAATATTTGTAAAATTGGATATGATTTAGTTTTTATTTCCATTTTTTTTATTTCCAATTTTTTTTTTTATTTCCAATTTTTTTTTTTACTCCCAATTTTTATTTTGTTCCCAATTTTTGTTTTAATCCAGATTTTTTATTTATTCGCAATTTTTTTTATTCCCAATTTTTGTTTTAATCCAGATTTTTTATTTATTCCCAGTTTTTTATTTATTTAATTTTTTCCTCTCTAAAAGTGAACATTATGTAACAAGAAAGCCTTTTTTGCGTTTAATACCGTTCTAATCGGGCTTTTATATCAGGACCCGCGTTTCCCTATCTATAAATAGCGAGATATCTCCTCTTAATTTGATACGGTTTCGCGACCCAAGTCGAATTTTATTTAAATTTTAATACAAATTTTTTTTTGATAAATTATTACTTCGTTGTACTCATTTATATTCCTAAATCTAATCGATTGACTAAAATACTAAGTTTAAGCGGTTTAGTTTAGTGCAAATTTAGTTTAGTGGAATAGATTTCTATTAATTCTAGATTTGTTTTTTATTAGTTTTAGACTAATCTTCTATTAGTTCTAAACTAGTCTTCTAATAATTCTAAACTAGTCTTCTATTAGTTTTAGACTAGTTTTCTATTAGTTCTAAACTAGTCTTCTGTTAGTTCTAAACTAGTCTTTTGTTAGTTCTAAATTAGTCTTTTATTAGTTTTAGACTAGTCTTTTATTAGTTCTAAACTAGTCTTCTGTTAGTTCTAAACTAGTCTTTTATTAGTTTTAGACTAGTCTTCTATTAGTTCTAAACTAGTCTTCTATTAGTTCTAAACTAGTCTTCTAATAATTCTAAACTAGTCTTCTAATAATTCTAAACTAGTCTTCTGTTAGTTCTAAATTAGTCTTTTATTAGTTTTAGACTAAGGTGATCAGACGTCCCGCTTTTGGCGGGACAGTCCCGATTTTTCACAATTTGTCCCGCGACGTTTTTCAAAAGTCCCGACTTTTAGAATTAAGTGAAATTTTACATTATGAAAATCATTGTTTTGCGTTCTAAGATTCCTACGGGTAACGATGACTAGCATATTGCTTTTGCTGCGGAAGTTGAATATCATAAAATATAATAGTATATATTTTAATACTTCGATACAGTTAAAACGCGTTGGTTAGCTCTTCTGTCAGCTATCGAAAGAATTTTGAAAATGTATGATCCTACTTTCTATCACAGGACAAATGAGGACCTTGGAGCAAGAACGGGATAACTCACTTTGTGAAAATATATGTGTTCTCGATGAATCCCTAATCTTCTAACTTTTCTAGTTCTTGTTCCAGTTTTTGCATCGTTTTGTGTAAGAATGAGAAAACAGCTTCCATAAATAACAAGGTTATTGATTTCCTTAGCTCGTCTTTGTTTAAGATTTTGAGCAAAAACGGAATAAATCGCGAATTGAAGCAGTGACTTATCTCCTTCTTGCACCAAGGTCTTCAAATGTTCTAGAATTTTAGAAAAGTTTTTTGAAAGAGAATCTTCAAACATTTAGCTAGAGTTTCTACAAAATCAAGCTGCCCATTTTCAAAACGTTATAAAACTTATTGAAGGTGACAAAATATTGGCAATATTGGTTAGAAAGTAATTTTCTAACGTTGACTATCCGCAATAGTATAAATCAGCTCGAAGAGCAAGGTGCTATAAATCGTCAAGATATCATGAACCATGTCAAAAAGTTTTCTAGTAACTGCAATGATTATTATAGAAGACTGGACGGTACAATATAATGATATTGATCATTTTCGTTGGCTTACATTAAAACCAGAACTTAAGTGGAACGATGTGCAAAAATCATTTGATTATATTTCCTAAAAATTCCCAAATAGTAATACTTCCGAAAATGATCTTTTTAATGAAGTGTCATTAGTAGACAAATATACTGATAAGAAAAAGCTTAAATATTGGGCATCTCAAAAAATCACAGTAGAAAACACATGGTTAGATAGATGTATAGTTCAATGCGATGAATTTAATGATAACATTTTCATTTTTCTCTCGTTTCCGGTTTTACAGGAAAGGCTTCCAACTTTTTTTTCTTAAATGGCATGTATAGTATATTTGTGCATTTTCGAATGCGGAATAAAAAACTACGTTCAAAAATACCAAAATTCTTTATTATATTAATAAAAAAGCATAATAGGACTTAAATTAAAAGTCTGTTTAACACAAAATCAAGCAGACACGTCACCTTACTGAAACTTCACATTGCTGTCATATGTTACCTGTGTCATTATCAGTAATTAATTAAGTTAATAAAAAAAAAAAAATAGGAAATGACTGTAAAACTTGTTACAAGGACAATAATATGTTTATTTTTATTGAATGAAACGCAATTATTAAAAAAATAACTAAAATTATAAATAATAAACGATTAACTTTAAGTTATAAATGTTCAAAATGCGACCCGTTTACCATTTGACACCGACGTAATCGGTCAACAACTTAATAAATTTTGCATTATTTGTGGTGTAACGCGGTACATTTCCTCAAATTTTTGTTGCTGTAATTAATAATTAATAATTTGTCTGAATTATTTGGCTGAGTTTTATACACTTGGCATTTCAAATGACACCATAAAAAGAAATGCAGTAGAGATAAAAGTATGGCGAACGGGTTGGCCATTCAATTGCTCTTCTCCGCCCGTTCGAGCGTGCAGGAAATAATAAACATGAAATCGCAGGAAATAATAATAAGCATATGACACCAATATGATATTTCAGTAAAGTGACATATCTGCTTGATTTTGCGTTAAACTGATTTTTTTTAATTTAGGTCTTATTATGCGTTTTTATCGATAGAATAAAGAATTTTGATATTTTTGAACGTAGTTTTTTATTCCGCATTCGAAAATGCACGAATCTACTATACATGCCATTTAAGAAAACAAAGTTGGACGCATTTCCTGTGAAACCGGAAACGAGAGAAAAATGAAACTGTTATTATTAAATCCGTCGCATTTAACTATATAATCAGGCAGAATTTCAACATTGATACTTCTCAAACAACAAAGTTATTTGACCGTTCCGGGACTTTATACTAACCCTGTATATGTTAAGAAAAAATAGGCTCACAATAAGTTTTTTGCTTAATATTTGATGGTCGCCAACCAATATTAAAATAATTGCCTTTTTCAGTTCTCGACCAAAATGGTCGAGAATCAGTAAGTTTAAAAAAAATTAATTGTTTTGGTAATATCACCTATTTAAGAATTGTTGGTATTTTTTCGTATACTTCAATTAATTTATATATCTACTTTTTAAGTTTTAGTTTGCGACCATAAAATTAGACCAAAGTATTCTTTTTCTACACTCTTCTTATAGGTGGTCGAAAATCAATTAGTTCTCGACCACATCAACAATGAAATTGATTAATGTCACTTTCTTTATTAATAAAAAATAATAATCTATTTTTTGTAAGTTCCTATTTATGTTCGTTTAGTGAAAAATATGTGTATACATATATTAAAATTGTTTGAATTTATGTTTTTCTCTAATGAAATCCATTGTTCTAAATATATTTTCTTAGAAATTAGTCCAATTTGTGGTGGTCGAGAACTAATATAAAATGATCGAGAACTCCGCGGAGTGGTCGAGAAGTAGTGATATTGTACTTTTTTTTATTTTTATTAAAATTTTAATAAATATTGTTGGAAGAATGGAAAAAGCATGCTTGCACACTGTTAAGAACTCATTGAGGAATCGTTGAAGTCTAGGTATACTAAAATTTGAATCATTTTTCGACATGTAAAATACATTCAAAGTCAATTTTTTTGTTAACTGGTCGAGAACCAATACATTGACCCTATATTTTATCATTTGGAAACAAATTATGTTCCATTCAATAATGTACTAAAAATTTTATTTTTATTCTGTATGAAAATTCCCCTTTCTTCTTAGTTGTCCCGCTTTGCCCATCTAAAAATCTGGTCACCTTATTTTAAATTAGTCTTCTATTAGTTCTAAACTAGTCTTCTAATAATTCTAAACTAGTCTTCTGTTAGTTCTAAATTAATCTTTTATTAGTTTTAGACTAGTCTTCTATTAATTCTTAACTAATCTTCTATTAGTTCATCAAACCATAATTTACTTATTTTACATACAACCACATTACTTATTTTATTATTATTTTTTTTTAAGTGCAATTGTTCCTTTTAAAAAAGTAACCACTATCGCAAAAGGGGCATATCGGTTCGCGCATTATAACCTTTTTTGCGTCCGGCCGAAACAGGTTCCGTCCCGTTCGCGGCCCCAAAAAATCCTCCCGAAACCGTTACCCGACCGTCATCGAATGGGTTCACTCGACGACGTTCTCCGGGGGCCACCACCGGCCTCTACACGGTTACAAAATCAAAACGACTACCAAGCAAAGAGCAAAATAAAAAATAAGAGGTTAAAAAAAAAAAAAAAATGTAAAAAAAGCTCACGCTCCGAGCTTCCAACGTGCTCTCGACACGTCTGCAAAAATCAAACTGGCCGTGCACACGCGATTTTTACACTGGAAAACCAGTCGGTAGACTTCGAGAGAAGAATCTCTTTTCCAACGGTCAAATTCAATTTTACAATTTAACTTGGATGATTTTAGATGAAATTTTATCTTTTTAAAAAGTAGGATTTTTTTGTATATGTATATGTATATATATATATGTGTGTGTGTAGTATATATATATATATATATATATATATATATATATATATATGTGTGTAGTATATATATATATATATATATATATGTGTATAGTAAGTATGAAGTGCATACAGTAGGATTGCAACGCCACCTTTAGTCCGCGCATTTTGCAGTAGAGTGCGCAAGTGCATACCGTATGGCATCGCGATCGCAGTTGCAAGTGCACGTACACGAAGTTGGTCGCGTTCGGTCGCGGTTGGTCTTCTTCTCTCCTTTATGTACCGTCCATTGCGAACGGATCGGAGTTGGTTTCGCGATTTTCGCTCTATTCGTTGTGGAGAGTGTGGTTTTGGTTTTTCCCGCGAGCCGTTCGTCTTTCCAAAAATTTAAGAAAAATTTTTCCAATTTTACCCGATTATTATGTTTGGTGGCGAATCCATCGATTTTATCCGGATCGGAAGAGAACGAAAACCCGACGAGCGGATATCTTAAATATCTCAAACGTAAAGGTACTGGTTGAAAATAATTTAAAAGGGAAATCAAAAGAACCGTCGAAGGGTAAGTTGGGTTGGGTTCGGAGAAAAGATTCCGGGTTCGGTTCGGTGCAGTGTAACTTTCTGAAATTCAGTCCGCCATTTTGATTTTTACGCCGTCCATTGTTTTGCAATAGGTCCCGCTTCATCCGGAACGTTTATCCAACAACAATTTCAAATAAACATAAAAATCTTACAAAATCCAAAAGCTCAATTTTAAAAAAATAATGCCAAAACCCCTTTTTAATTTTTTACCCCCTTTTTTAACCCCCTTTGATGGTTACTTAAAATAAATCAATACTCACACAACTATCCCAAAAAAAAAAATAGTAATAAATTCAAAATTTGTAAAAATCAAAATAAAATCAAAAAGTCTAAAAACCACTTCAAAAAAAAAAAATCTATGGTTTTGAACGGAGGTATTCAATAAAATACGATTGGTTGAAAGAAGAAATAGTAAAAACGCTATGGTATAGTAGGTAAAAAAATGGGAGTGGCTTAGTGACCCTCCGAAAGTTGTCTAAACCACTATTGGAGAGGGAACGGTGTGTGAGTGTTCCTCCCGAACACTCAGTTATGCATTTTTCTAGTCTTGTAATGGCTGATCTATTCCATTTTGATGTTACTTTTCTAGTGCCATATCTTTCTAATACCATACCAAGTTAGAGTATCATATTTTTCAAATTGAAGTGGCATATCTTTCAGATTACAGTTTCGAATTAAAGTACCTTATCTTTGAAATACCAAATTTTTTAAGTATTACATCATTCAAATATCACATTTATCAAGTATCATATCTTTCAAATATTAGATCTTTCAAGTATTTTATCTTTCAAATATTAGATCTTTCAAGTATTATACCATTCAAATATCACACCTATCAAGTATCTTATCTTTCAAGTATCTTATCTTTCAAGTATTAGATTTTTCAAGTATTAGATCTTTCAAGTATTAGATCTTTCAAGTATTAGATCTTTCAAGTATTAGATCTTTCAAGTATTAGAACTTTCAAGTATTAGATCTTTCAAGTATTAAATCTTTCAAATATTAGATCTTTCAAGTATTAGATCTATCAAGTATTACATCTTTTAAAAATCACATATTTCAAGTATGGCATCTTTCTAATATACCTTCCAAATACCACATCCGAGAAATCCAAGAATTGTAAAAGTACATACCTGAAAAAAAAAATAAAAAATTTAATTAATACTCAAATTTTTAATTAAAATATGAAATTATTCAAAAAAATTTTCAAAAAAATCCGATTTTAAAGTCAATTAAAAAAAATCGAATCAAAAAAGAACTCTATTTTGATAAAAAATATTAAAATTATTAGAGTGCTCTGGATTTTTCTTTTAATTTTTTATTTTGGTAGATTGAAATTGAACAATTTTAGAAAAATTTTAAATAAATTTAATTTTAAAGTGAATTTAGAAAAATCGAATCAAAAAAGAATCCTATTTTAGTAAAATATATGGATTTTTTTAAATTTTTTATGTTGGTATGTTGAAATTGAAACAATTTTAGAAAAATTTTAAATAAATTTAATTTTAAAGTCAATTTAAAAAAATCGAATCAAAAAAGAACCTTATTTTGATAAAAAATATTAAAATTATTAGAGTGTCATTGATTTCTCTTTTAATTTTTTACGTTGGTAGATTGAAATTGAACAATTTTAGAAAAATTTTAAATAAATTTAATTTTAAAGTGAATTTAGAAAAATCGAATCAAAAAAGAATCCTATTTTAGTAAAATATATGGATTTTTTTAAATTTTTTATGTTGGTATGTTGAAATTGAAACAATTTTAGAAAAATTTTAAATAAATTTAATTTTAAAGTCAATTTAAAAAAATCGAATCAAAAAAGAACCTTATTTTGATAAAAAATATTAAAATTATTAGAGTGTCATTGATTTCTCTTTTAATTTTTTACGTTGGTAGATTGAAATTGAACAATTTTAGAAAAATTTTAAATAAATTTAATTTTAAAGTGAATTTAGAAAAATCGAATCAAAAAAGAATCAAAAAAGAATCCTATTTTGGTAAAATATATGGATTTTTTTAAATTTTTTATGTTGGTATATTGAAATTGAAACAATTTTAGAAAAATTTTAAATAAATTTAATTTTAAAGTCAATTTAAAAAAAATCGAATCAAAAAAGAACTCTATTTTGATAAAAAATATTAAAATTATTAGAGTGCTCTGGATTTTTCTTTTAATTTTTTATTTTGGTAGATTGAAATTGAACAATTTTAGAAAAATTTTAAATAAATTTAATTTTAAAGTGAATTTAGAAAAATCGAATCAAAAAAGAATCAAAAAAGAATCCTATTTTGGTAAAATATATGGATTTTTTTAAATTTTTTATGTTGGTGTATTGAAATTGAAACAATTTTAGAAAAATTTTAAATAAATTTAATTTTAAAGTCAATTTAAAAAAAATCGAATCAAAAAAGAACCTTCTTTTGATAAAAAATATTAAAATTATTGGAGTGCCATGGATTTTTCTTTTAATTTTTTACGTTGATAGATTGAAATTGAACAATTTTAGAAAAATTTTAAATAAATTTAATTTTAAAGTGAATTTAGAAAAATCGAATCAAAAAAGAATCCTATTTTGGTAAAATATATGGATTTTTTTAAATTTTTTATGTTGGTATATTGAAATTGAAACAATTTTAGAAAAATTTTAAATAAATTTAATTTTAAAGTCAATTTAAAAAAAAATCGAATCAAAAAAGAACCCTCTTTTGATAAAAAATATTAAAATTATTAGAGTGCCATGGATTTTTCTTTTAATTTTTTACGTTGGTAGATTGAAATTGAACAATTTTAGAAAAATTTTAAATAAATTTAATTTTAAAGTGAATTTAGAAAAATCGAATCAAAAAAGAATCAAAAAAGAATCCTATTTTGGCAAAAAAAAATATGGATTCTTTTAAATTTTTTATGTTGGTATATTGAAATTGAAACAATTTTAGAAAAATTTTAAATAAATTTAATTTTAAAGTCAATTTAAAAAAAATCGAATCAAAAAAGAACCTTATTTTGATAAAAAATATTAAAATTATTAGAGTGCCATGGATTTTTCTTTTAATTTTTTATGTTGGTAGATTGAAATTGAACAATTTTAGAAAAATTTTAAATAAATTTAATTTTAAATTGAATTTAGAAAAATCGAATCAAAAAAGAATCTAATCCTATTTTGGTAAAATATATGGATTTTTTTTTAATTCTTTACGTTGGTAGACTGAAATTGAACAATTTTTTTCCTGATATAGTTAAATTTTTTCAATAAACTCATTTTTAAAGTCAATTTAAAAATCGAATTAAAAAAGAATTCTATTTTGATACGATATAGAATATAATTGAATGTTATACATTCCTTTAAAATGATGACAGTCGTCATTAAAACGTTGTTAAATACTCAAAAATTGATATGAGATAAAGGTAAGATAAAATAGGAACTTTGTTTGAGATTCACTGGAATTTCCGAAAAATCTTATTGGAAAATTTTTTAGAACGAATTTTTTTAAAAAAGTATAAAATTTTTATACTCCCTCTGTCCCATAATAAGTGTCCGATTTTGGTATTTCCCGAATCTTAACGTTATTTCGCAATGTCGGTTGTAATCTTGTATTCCATCAAGAGACTTAAGTTAAAACTGACACATGAATGTTGTTGAAAAATTTAAACACGTTTACTTAACTTTTGAGTAGTGATTTATAAATCATACGTCGTCTTGTTATTTCTAAAAGTACCGGAGTGGTCACATAATGGACCATCGAGGAGTTTTTGAAGTTGTGCCTCAACCAAAAAGGCCTAACCTAAACCAGGAAGCGCGTTAAAGTGCGTACCATTATTTACAAAGTGGGTACCATTATTCAGGCAAAGATTAGTAGCAGTAATTAAGTAGTATTATTATTACTCTTACACAGTTTTGTAAAGTTATAAATATATTTCTTAACAATTTTGGACGTTTGATATTAAAAAAATTTTGAAAAAAAAATTTATTTTAAAACGGACACTTATTTTGGGACTTAAATTTCCACCATATCGGTCACTTATTATGGGACAGAGGTAGTATTATTTAAAATTATTCACCATTCTGGAACGAAATCATATAGAAAACTATTAGAAACGTGGCGTTTAAAATCAACAATAAAATATCAAAATTAAAGATAAAAAATTAAAGACGATATTTAACAATTTAAAACTGATATCGAATAATCGTCTCAAATGTCTTTTTAAAGGTATTTTTTGTTTTCAAAAGCAACAGATAAGATTATAAAAGTTATTTGCTTTTGAAAAGTTCTTTCTAACAATAATCTCTTTCCATATAGAATTTCAAAGGAATATTTAATACAATTATGAAACGTTTAATTTCTAGTATTTATAAAAAAAAGATACATTTTTGATTATTTAACAGTATTTTAATGAAGATAAAAGGACGAAACTAACTTAAGAATTTGATATTTAAGTTTTCCTAAGGTTAGTTTAGATTGATTTAAAATCCAATCGGTTAAAATAAAAGAAGTATCAGTTTTTTTATTAAACACACTATATAAGCTATTAAATTTCAATTCAAATGAATCATTAAAACTTATTCCGATTAAAAACTAAAACGTTTTTAGTATAATCTACTTTAGTAAAATCTAGTAAATTAGTAATAAGCAAAAAATTCAGATAATAACATGAATAAAAAAAAAATTATAGTACAGGTCCGGCTTTAGAATTTTCGATAATTAAAAAAAAACTTGTATATAAATAACACAATGACAAATTTCTTTAACCACTTCGGTACGGCGCCAAATTTAAAATTTTTTTAAATTTTTTTGATAAAATTTGGAAAAAATCTACCTTTTTTAGATTAAAGTGGAATGTTTTAATTTTCATTTAAAGCAAAAATCATCTTTCTATCTTTAACCACTTCGGTACGGCGCCTATCGGCCGCGAAACGTCGTTAAGAACCGACTTTCATCGTCCGTACGCTTTCACAACCGTCGACTATAATCGACGTTCGGCCGTGAAGGGTCATCTGTGGCCGTCGATTATAGTCGACGCCCGTACCGAAGTGGTTAAATTTTACAAACTCGATTTAAAAGTCTTGCTTTCATTCAATCCTTCTTTTATTAATTTAAAAACCCTTCGAGATAAATTCATCCACAAAGAAGCTCCCCGACCTTCATTGGCGAACGTAACCTCGAATATCTCTAAAAGTACTTACTCTTAAGATAACCCTGTATTAATTTTACATTTGAATCGTTTAAATTTAAATCGTTTTTAACAACAGTTCTGTTTAATTTTAAAAAGGAAGGTAAAACTTATTTATTTAATATACAGCATGTCCTAGAAGTCTATTGCCAAACGCTAACCACGCATTTTAGATTTTATGAAGATGATGTATCTGATCAGATTTTTTCAAAATATCTTAATGAAGCTTTTTTAGCTATCACAATGAAATTTTGGGCGTTTTTAAATTTCCAAATGCTTCATTGTTTGTTGGAAAAAAAATTTTTTAGTTCTCTTAGGTATGTCTTACATTGAGGCAACTAACAACTAGTAATAAACAACTAGCAACAAGCAACTAGCAACAAGCAACTAGCAACAAGCAACTAGCAACAAGCAACTAGCAACAAGCAACTAGCAACAAGCAACCAGCAACAAGCAACTAGAAACCAACAATAAGTGATATTGCCACCTAATGAGATTTTACATAGAATTAAAGCAGACGTCTCATTAGAGCAATGCGAAATCACCTCTCTATTTGCGATATCGAATTGCTCCAATGTGACATCATTTGATTATATGTAAAATGTCATCAAGTGACAATATCGCTTATTGTTGGTTGCTAATTGCTTGTTGCTGGTTGCTTCATAGTCAGTGTGAGACCCACCTTAGGAATCAAATTTTAGATGAAGAGTTTTTCGTTGAATCGGCATGAAGTAAATTCTAGAATGTATAGTTAGCGTTTGGCAACTAAGTTCTGAGACACCTATATATATATATATATATATATATATTTTTATTTTTGAAGAAGTGATTTTTTTTTAAATATTAAGTCTGTTGTTGGTAACGTTCCGAATTTCGACCGGTGACCCCTCTCGGTTCGGTTCGGTGCGAAAACCCGGGCGGCGGTCGGATAAAAAGCAATAAAAAAAATAAAAAGTGGAATAAAAAAGGAGCCCCCGATAGCGGCGCGACCCCCTCCACGGTGCTTTAAAAATAGCCCGAAATCGCATGGGCCCCCGTCCGCACACCGTTTTGTCGTCGTCGACGTCGTCTTCGTCTTCTTCTTTTCCTTCCTCGGTGCGTTTCTGTGCGTCTCCGCGAATCGTTCTACCCGATCGAGAGGGCGCTGCACTCGTCCGTTGCACTTGTTTTTAGGCAACGTTGCCAAGTTATTTTATTTAATTTTTTTTAACAAAAAAAAAAATTTTTTTAATTTTCAAAAATTTAAGAGAATAAAGTGCATAAAATTAACTAAAAAAATAAAAAAAAGGAAAAAAAAAGAAATTTGTATATAACGGTTTTTCAACGGCTGGACCAAAAAACGGTTCGTCCGTCGATGGAACGAATCTCTCGGCGTGCACACTGCGTAGGGCATTACACTCCGCTAAGTTGGCTGCTGCGTGCAGCTGCATTTCAACCTTGACAGTGCGGAGGGCCCCTGTTTGAGCGGTTGCTAGGCAACCGCGACTAGACACCGGAGGCGTGGCTCCTCGCAAGCTCCGCCCCCGGCACGATCGCACTCCGATTCCTCCTGTTGTTGCCCTCACTGTGTCCGCGCCTCGAACAATTATTTTCTTTATTTTAAATTTCAACATAAAATACCCCCGAAATATTCTCTCTTTTTTTACTTATTAAAACTAAATTAACTTTTAACGGTAGTGTTTTATAAAACCGTAAAAAAGAATAAAATTTCAAATCGGCAATGACACTGAAACTACTACAAACGGCAGCCCTAACCTCGCACAAGCGTGCATCGCGTAAGTGTCTAATCTAATCGGCGAAAACGACGCGATAACCGTCTAAAAATACGCTAAGCGACGACCTCCGACTACGAGAGAGCAACAAACCTTGTTTTTGTGTTTTTGTATCTCGCGAAAAATCGAGCTTTCGGATGTTTTGGTTTGCCAAAACGAAAACATTTTTTTCCTTTAAACGAGGAAAGGATGAATTGACGTTTTTTTGGGTGAGTAAACGTTTTAATAGCCGTATTAAATCGAATTAATTAAATGCGAAAGTGACCGAGCGCCAAGTCGTGTGTGGAAAGCTTTGATCAACTTCTTACTCGATTACTCATTAAATCGTTTGGAAATGTCACAAATTCACTTAAGTGTTTAAGTTTGAATTTGATTAAGTTGTAATCTAATTTCAATTAATTTAGTTGTAATGTAATTTCAATTAATTTAGTTGTAATCTAATTTAAATTAAAAAAAAAATAAAAAAAATTGTTTTTTGTTGTATAGGGGGCGTTACACTGTTTTAAAATGCATAAAAAAAAATCCTTCCTGCTCCCACCCCCGATCGCCCTCGATGACATAACATCGGGTCGTTTCTTCGGGTCTCCGCGACGATTGCGACGACCTCTCGCGGTCCGGGACCCTCCTCGTGTCACGCACCGCGCACGGGGAATACGTGGCAACGCCGCGTCTGTCTCGTTGCGTCGCAGTCGCCCTTGGAATCCGCGACCACCGGGTCACAGACCGCCGATCGGCCTCGAACCGATCTCGACCGAACGCGTCCAATCTTACATTCGTTTCGTTTCATTTCATTTCATTAAAAAAATCCTTTTAAAAAAATATACGGGGTTTTATAACACCCCGTATATAAGGTATCTCATCAAAATGAAGATATCTCAAATACTACCACTTATAAATTCCAAAATTTATATCAAAAAATTACTAAATAATAAAATTAATTGAGGGAGGTAATATTGGGGGTTTTATAACACTCTGTATATAAGATTTTCCATTAAAATAAAAATATCTCAACAATTACCATTTGTAAATTTCAAATTTTATACAGAAATTTATTAAATAATAAGATTAATTTTAGATAGTTAATATTCGGGGTTTTGTAACACCCTGTATATAAAGTTTTTCAATAAAATGAAAATATTTTTAAAACAAATTACCAATTGGAATTTCGAATTTTATATTAAAAATTCATCAAATAATAATAAAAATTTAAGGGGGTAATATTCAGGATTTTATAACACCCTGTATATAAGATTTTTTATTAAAATAAAAATATCTCAACAATTACTATTTGTAAATTTTAAATTTTATACAAAAATTTATTAAATAATAAGATTAATTTTAGATAGATAATATTCGGGGTTTTGTAACACCCTGTATATAAAGTTTTTCAATAAAATGAAAATATTTTTAAAACAAATTACCATTTGGAATTTCAAATTTTATATTAAAAATTCACCAAATAATAATAAAAATTTGAGGGGGTAATATTCAGGATTTTATAACACCCTATATATAAGATTTTTTATTAAAATAAAAATATCTCAACAATTACCATTTGTAAATTTCAAATTTTATACAGAAATTTATTAAATAATAAGATTAATTTTAGATAGTTAATATTCGGGGTTTTCTAACACTCTGTATATAAAGTTTTTCAATAAAATGAAAATATTTTTAAAACAAATTACCATTTGGAATTTCAAATTTTATATTAAAAATTCACCAAATAATAACAAAAATTTGAGGGGGTAATATTCAGGATTTTATAACACCCTGTATATAAGATTTTCCATTAAAATAAAAATATCTCAACAATTACCATTTGTAAATTTCAAATTTTATACAGAAATTTATTAAATAATAAGATTAATTTTAGATAGTTAATATTCGGGGTTTTGTAACACCCTGTATATAAAGTTTTTCAATAAAATGAAAATATTTTTAAAACAAATTACCATTTGGAATTTCGAATTTTATATTAAAAATTCATCAAATAATAATAAAAATTTAAGGGGGTAATATTCAGGATTTTATAACACCCTGTATATAAGATTTTTTATTAAAATAAAAATATCTCAACAATTACTATTTGTAAATTTTAAATTTTATACAAAAATTTATTAAATAATAAGATTAATTTTAGATAGATAATATTCGGGGTTTTGTAACACCCTGTATATAAAGTTTTTCAATAAAATGAAAATATTTTTAAAACAAATTACCATTTGGAATTTCAAATTTTATATTAAAAATTCATCAAATAATAACATAAATTTAAGGGGGTAATATTCAGGATTTTATAACACCCTGTATATAAGATTTTTTATTAAAATAAAAATATCTCAACAATTACCATTTGTAAATTTTAAATTTTATACAGAAATTTATTAAATAATAAGATTAATTTTAGATAGATAATATTCGGGGTTTTTTAACACCCTGTATATAAAGCTTTTCAATAAAATGAAAATATTTTTAAAACAAATTACCATTTGGAATTTCAAATTTTATATTAAAAATTCATCAAATAATAATAAAAATTTGAGGGGGTAATATTCAGGATTTTATAACACCCTGTATATAAGATTTTTTATTAAAATAAAAATATCTCAACAATTACCATTTGTAAATTTTAAATTTTATACAGAAATTTATTAAATAATAAGATTAATTTTAGATAGATAATATTCGGGGTTTTTTAACACCCTGTATATAAAGCTTTTCAATAAAATGAAAATATTTTTAAAACAAATTACCATTTGGAATTTCAAATTTTATATTAAAAATTCATCAAATAATAATAAAAATTTGAGGGGGTAATATTCAGGATTTTATAACACCCTGTATATAAGATTTTTTATTAAAATAAAAATATCTCAACAATTACCATTTGTAAATTTCAAATTTTATACAGAAATTTATTAAATAATAAGATTAATTTTAGATAGTTAATATTCGGGGTTTTCTAACATCCTGTATATAAAGTTTTTCAATAAAATGAAAATATTTTTAAAACAAATTACCATTTGGAATTTCAAATTTTATATTAAAAATTCATCAAATAATAACATAAATTTGAGGGGGTAATATTCAGGATTTTATAACACCCTGTATATAAGATTTTTTATTAAAATAAAAATATCTCAACAATTATCATTTGTAAATTTTAAATTTTATACAAAAATTTATTAAATAATAAGATTAATTTTAGTTAGTTTATATTCGGGGTTTTGTAACACCCTGTATATAAAGTTTTTCAATAAAATGAAAATATTTTTAAAACAAATTACCATTTGGAATTTTAAATTTTATATTAAAAATTCACCAAATAATAATAAAAATTTGAGGGGGTAATATTCAGGATTTTATAACACCCTGTATATAAAAATTTCACAAAAATGAAAATATTTCAAAAATTAACATTGCGATTAATTTCAAATTTTATACACAAATTTTGTTGATAATAACTTAAGTTTTAAAAATATTTTCAAGCATTTGTAACTTGAAAATCACTTCCGGTTAAACCGGAAGTGATTAACGAATTAGTTTTTTTAGGATTTTTTATCTTTTTCAATTAAGTTAGTTAATTTTAATTTACAATTAGTAGTTTTCGATATACTTTAACTTGCCCACTTCTTATCAAAGTGAGACACCCTGTATAGTATATATGTACTTCCAAAAGTCGTATTGTTTTAAGTTTTCACGACTTGATTTTACTTGTTTTTTTGTTGGTTAATTTTAATTTAAAATTAGTAGTTTTCGATATACTTCAACTTGCTCACTTCTTATCAAAGTGCGACACCCTGTATAGTATATATGTACTTCCAAAAGTCGTATTATTTTAAGTTTTCACGACTTGATTTTACTTGATTTTTTGTTAGTTAATTTTAATTTAAAATTAGTAGTTTTCGATATACTTCAACTTGCCCACTTCTTATCAAAGTGAGACACCCTGTATAGTATATATGTACTTCCAAAAGTCGTATTATTTTAAGTTTTCACGACTTGATTTTACTTGATTTTTTGTTGGTTAATTTTAATTTAAAATTAGTAGTTTTCGATATACTTTAACTTGCCCACTTCTTATCAAAGTGAGACACCCTGTATAGTATATATGTACTTCCAAAAGTCGTATTATTTTAAGTTTTCACGACTTGATTTTACTTGATTTTTTGTTGGTTAATTTTAATTTAAAATTAGTAGTTTTCGATATACTTCAACTTGCCCACTTCTTATCAAAGTGAGACACCCTGTATAGTATATATGTACTTTCAAAAGTCGTATTATTTTAAGTTTTCACGACTTGATTTTACTTGATTTTTTGTTAGTTAATTTTAATTTAAAATTAGTAGTTTTCGATATACTTCAACTTGCCCACTTCTTATCAAAGTGAAACACCCTGTATAGTATATATGTACTTCCAAAAGTCGTATTATTTTAAATTTTTATGACTTAATTTTAAGTTTTCACGAATTAATTTTACGTTTTCGCAAATTAATTTTACGTTTTTACGAATTAATTTTACGTTTTCACGAATTAATTTTACCTTTTCACGAATTAATTTTACATTTTCACGAATTAATTTTACGTTTTCATGAATTAATTTTACAAGTGATACAGATTAGAATTAATCAAATTGATTTGAATGAGAAAAGAAATGTTAATTAGCATGAGGGAAAAAATTAAGTGTTGTAAAAAAAATTTTTTTGAATGAAAATTTGTAATAAAAATGTAATTTGTTAATTTTAAGACGTACGCCTTTTAGGAATGTTGTTATTGTTATCATTATTTTGCGATAACGGTAACCCGTAGATCCGAACTTGTGCGTTAAAAATCACAAGTTCGTATGTACCGGGGATTGTTGTTGCGAAAACTCACCGAGGGATGCATTATTTACTTTCTAGAAGATTCAAAAATAAACATGTTTTATAAAAAGGAAGAATAGAGTTAAAAAAGAAGGAATTTTCCAAAAATATTGATTTTTAATTAAAATAAATATAACTAAACGAAGTGGTTTTTGTATGGATTTAAAATGGTTTTTTAAATTATATGAACAGGTTATACAGATCTGGAAATTTCATTTGAAGACATAGGAAAATAATGCGTGCAACAGGGAAGTATATAGGAAGTAGATTAGATAAACAAAGAGCGATATAACTGTTTAACCACGCAACGAACTGACAGTTTGACAGTCTGACAGTTCGACAGTTTGTGGGAAGAAGGTGGTTGGTTGGGCGACTAGGGTCGGATCGGAAAAGGCGTGGTTAAACAGTTATATCGGTCTTTGTTTATCTAATCTATTTCCTATATGCTTCTCTGTTGCACGCATTATTTTCCTATGTCTTCAAATGAAATTTCCAGATCTGTATAAACAAATGTAAATTTACCTGAAAATAAACCACGACGAATTAGGATGATTTTCAATTAAAACGATGTAAATTGTCTTAAAATTAGAAAATGGAAATAAAATGTTTGAAAATTGTTTTTTAACGAATCGTAAATTACTCAAAATTGATTCTAAATGGATCAAAAATGGAACAAAACGCTTTGATATGAATATAAATAGTTGTAAATTGATTCTAAATGAAGAAAAATGAATGGAGTTGGAATGATTGTAATTCAAATCGACTTGGATCCAAGAAAAAACTTCTATTTAAGAAAATCGTAATTTCGAAGAAGAATTTTTGAGGTGTTTTGGATTGAGGTAGTAGGTTGTATAGCAAAATACACGTCTAGGAGTACTGTACGACCTGCTAACTTTGTTCAATCGCCTTTAACTCATCGTCATCGAAAGAAAATCATCTAGCAACGAAATCAATCATCAATGAAATTAATCATCAATGAAATCAATCATCAACGAAATCAATCATCAATGAAATTAATCATCAATTAAATCAATCATCAACGAAATCAATCATCAATGAAATTAATCATCAATGAAATTAATCATTAATAGAATCAATCATCAACAAAATCATCTAGCAACGAAACTATCTTTCAAAGAAAGTAACCATCAACGAAATCAATCATCAATGAACCCAAACTAATAACAAAATCACATATTAAATAAACTAACCATTAACGAAACCAACCATTAAAGGAGTCATCCATCAACGAAACCAATCATCAACGAAACTATCTATCAAATAAATTATCCATCAAATAAATTATCCATCAAATGAAGCGTATAAATGCAAAAGCAGACATTCGACATTTTGTTCAAAAATTAGTTAGACACGGATCTGTATTGTAAATTTAGCAAGAAATCAATTTTTGTGGCCCCCAGGAGCATAACAATACATTTAAGCGAGTTATTGCAATAATAAATTCCGCTTTAAATGCAAAAGCAGACATTTGCGCCAAGTAGTTGCGCCAAGGTACAAAAGCAGACGTTTGTGTTTGAACTTATCTAGAGTTTTGATTACCTTCAACAACATAACCATTGAACCAAGTCCTCGTGGCAAAGGGCGAAATAGAATAGCAAATAAGCAAGAGTGCAAACGTGAAAAAGCCAAGACAAAGAGGCAGAGGTTTAAGGCAGAAGGCTTAAACCTAACAAGATATGAAGCATTTCCTCTTTGCTAGCCAAACACTATGGTGCAGAATGGGAAAACGATGAACGTTTAGAGTTCTTCAAAAACGCCTTTCAAAACAATCCAGCCAACACTTCGGAAACTCAAGCGGATTTGAATGACACACTAGTGTTTTCTGATAATGAATCTGATACTGACTTACGAATTTAAGTTTGTATATAAGAAACTAATTTTGTACCTTTTCCAATAAAATCAGCTTCTTTAAAATCTCTTTTATCGCAATTCCAAATTTTATTAGTGCTAGTTTTTGTACAGAAACGCCAAATCCAGAACTTTGCAGTTCACGAAGCAGAGATTTCCAAGCCTTAGATGCAAAACAAGACATTCTCATTTTTTAAATCAAAATAACTTTTTTACTATAAGCCTGACTTGCGCTTTAAAGCACATAAAGACACGTCAATGTATTATCTACTTTTGGTTAAAATATCAAGCCGATTGAGTGACTTAAACGACAATGAGAGGTTTTTCGCGCTTTGCTCAAAACTATTTCAATGTTAAATGTTTGATTTTGCATTTATACGCTTCAAATAAACTATCCATCAAATAAGTTAACTATCAATGAAATAAATCATCAATGAACCCTAACAACCAACGAAACTAACTGTCAACGAAATCATCAATCAAAAAAAACCAACCAACCCTCAACGAAATTATCTATCAATTTAACTAACCATCAACGAAATTACCTATGAAAGGAACCAACTATCAACGAAACTGCCTATAAATTTAACTAACCATCAACGAAATCATCCATAAACCTAACTAACCACCAACGAAATCATCAATCAAAGAAACCAACTAATCCTCAACGAAATCATCTATCAATCTAACTAACCATCAATGAAATTATCTATGAAAAGAACCAACCATCAACGAAATCATCCATAAACTTAACTAACCAACAACGAAATCATCAATCAAAAAAATCAACGAAATCATCTATCAATCTAACTAACCATCAACGAAATTACCTTTGAAAGGAACCAATTATCAACGAAATTATCTATAAACTTAACTAACCACCAACGAAATCATCTACCAACCCAACCAACCATCAACGAAATTATCCATCAACTTAACTAACCATCAACGAAATCATTCATAAACTTAACCAACCATCAACGAAATCATCAATCAAAGAAGCCAACCATCAACGAAATTATCCATCAACTTAACTAACCATCAACGAAATCATCTATCAATTTAACTAACCCTCAATTAAATTACCTATGAAAGGAACCAACCGTCAACGAAATTATCCATCAACCTAACTAACCATAAAAAAGCCAAATCATCAACGAAATCGACAATCAAAGAAATAAAGCATCAACGAATCCAATCATCAACGGAATTATTCATGAGTCTAACTAACAGTCAACGTAATCATCTAACAACGAAACCATCCATCATATAAACTAATCATCAACAAAGTCAACCATCAACGAAATTATTCACCAGTCTAACTAACCATAAAAGAACTAATCATCAACGAAATCATCAATCATAGAAACCAACCATAAACGAATCCAATTATCAACGAAATTATCCATCAACCTAACTAACCATCAAAGAAATCCAACCCAACTATCAGCAAATCGTCAATCAAAGAAATCAACGAAGTTATCCATCAACCTAACTAACAGTCAACGAAATCAACCATCAACGAAATCATCTACAAAAGAAACCATCCATCAAAGAAACCCATCGTCAACGAAATCATCCATCAACCTAATTAACCACCAACAAAATTATCCATCAACCCAACTAAAATAATAAGGTGGATGTTAATCCACCAAAGAAACCAATCATCAACGAAGTTATCCATCAACTTAACTAAAAATCAACGAAATTAACCATCAACGAAATTATCTACCAAGGAAACCATCCATCAAAGAAACCCATCATCAACGAAATCATCCATCAACCTAATTAACCACCATCAAAATTATCCATCAACCCAACTAATCTAACATCCACCAAACCAAGCAACCGTAAACGAAATCATCAATCAAAGAAACCAACCAAATGAAATCATCAATCAAAGAAACCAACCAAACGAAATCATCAATCAAAGAAACCAACCAAATGAAATCATCAATCAAAGAAACCAACCAAACGAAATCATCAATCAAAGAAACCAACCATCAACGAAAGCATCAATCAATAAAATCAATTTAAATCATTTAAATTTACTTATTGTATAATAATATTTTTTTGCCTTTCTCCAAACCAAATTTTTAGAATCTTCATTTCCCTGAGACCCTAACTTGTGATGTCATTTTAAACTCTCACAAGCTAGCGACTCGGGTATTGATGGTTCGACTTACACATCGTTTACTTATTATTAAAATTTGTGTTAATTTTAATTGTGAAAATTATTTTGTTTGCTTAGGTTAAGTAAGATTTGTTCTGTGAAAGATTTAAAAGCCGTTTTAAATGTCGCAACGTGACGTCTCATCGCGTTTCATGTCGTCGTAGAATTTCGTGTCGTCGTAGGATTTCGCGTCGTCCGAATGCATTCTTGGCCAAAACAAGGCGTACGTATTGATTTTAAACGGTGCCGGCTGCGCAATAACACGCGTGCAACGTTACAATGTGGGATATGTTGGGCTAGGTTAGGTATTAGATCGATAATTGTACCAAAATAAAAAAAAGTTTACTTTCGATTATTTGTCTTTTTTATATTTTTTTTATTATTATAAGTCAAAGGTTGTTAAATAATAATTAATTAATTATTAATAATTAACCAAATGAAGAGAGAAAGTTTTGAAATTGTTCAAATAAATTCATTATGGGATTTTTATTATTATTTGGTTTTTCTTGGTCTTTCGCTACAGTACAGTTGTACATGTTTCTTATTTTTCGGATATCGCCAGCGCTAAAACCGTCACGTTGTCCAATTTGGACGTTTCTTTTCGGGACAATCGTCGGTTTTTGATTAGCGCTGAACGCGTAAGCTGAATAATGCATAACGGAATTATAATCGTACGGGATGCCATATCCAACGGCCGTTTCTTTTGGAACTTTAGCGAAATTATAATCGTGACCTAAAATAAAAATAATTAGGTACTTGGATGATTTAAATAACTTAGGTGACTTAAATGACTTAAATGACCGTTAGAAATGACCAGTTTTAGAAAAAAATATATCAATAACGTTAGAAATGATCAGTTTCTTTTAAGTAAACTCATAAATTTTAAAAATAATAGCTTTTAAAAAAATCATGGATGTTAGAAATGACCGATTTTAGAAAAATATATATCAATAACGTTAGAAATGATCAGTTTTTTTAAGTAAACTCATAAATTTTAAAAATAATCGATTTTTAAAAAATCATGGACATTAGAAATGACTAATTTTAGAAAAAAAAATATCAAAAACGTTAAAAGTAATCAGTTTCTTTTAAGTAAACTCATAAATTTAAAAAATAATCGATTTTTAAAAAATCATGAACATTAGAAATGACTAATTTTAGAAAAAAATTTATCAAAAACGTTAGAAATGATCAGTTTCTTTTAAGTAAACTTATAAATTTTAAAAATAATCGATTTTTAAAAAATCATGGACTTAAAAAATAATCGATTTTTAAAAAATCATGGATATTAGAAATGACTAATTTTAAAAAAATATATAAAAACGTTAGAAATGATCAGTTTCTTTTAAGTAATCCCATAAATTTAGAAAATAATCGACTTTAAAAAAATCATGGATGTTAGAAATGACCGATTTTAGAAAAATATATATCAATAACGTTAGAAATGATCAGTTTTTTTTAAAGTAAATTCATAAATTTAAAAAATAATCGATTTTTTAAAAATCATGGACTTAAAAAATAATCGATTTTTAAAAAATCATGGACATTAGAAATGACCAATTTTAGAAAAAAAATATCAAAAACGTTAAAAGTGATCAGTTTCTTTTAAGTAAATTCGTAAATTTTAAATATAATCGATTTTTAAAAGATCATGGACATTAGAAATGACCAATTTTAGAAAAAAATTTATCAAATACGTTAAAAGTAATCAGTTTCTTTTAAGTAAATTCAAAAATTTTAAAAATAATCGATTTTTAAAAAATCATGGACTTAAAAAATAATCGATTTTTAAAAAGTCATGGACATTAGAAATGACTAATTTTAAAAAAATATATCAAAAACGATAAAGTGATCAGTTTCTTTCAAGTAAACTCATAAATTTTAAAAATAATCGACTTTAAAAAAATCATGGATGTTAGAAATAAGCGATTTTAGAAAAAAAATTATCAAAAACGTCAGAAATGATCAGTTTCTTTTAAGTAAACTCAAAAATTTAAAAAATAATCGATTTTTTAAAAATCATGGACATTAGAAATGACTGATTTTAGAAAAAAAATATATCAAAAACGTTAGAAATGATCAGTTTCTTTTGAGTAAATTCAAAAATTTAAAAAATAATCGATTTTTAAAAAATTACGGATATTAGAAATGACCAATTTTAGAAAAAAAATATATCAAAAACGTTAGAAATGATCAGTTTCTTTTAAGTAAACTCATAAATTTAAAAAATAATCGATTTGAAAAAAATTACGGACATTAGAAACGATTTTGATAGAAATGTTGAAATTTTAGAATAAAAAAAAATCAGAAAGTACTTTATATATAATAAAGTTGTAACTTTTTGAACGTTTTGCAAAAAATCTTAGTCACCTTTAAGAATTTTTTTAATTTTTTGGGCTATAATTAGAACAAAACTGACTTTTTTATTGCAAAATAGAATATTTTAGCTTTCAATTAGTACAAATTTCATTTTTTAATTAAAAATAATAAAGTCTCCACGATTTTTTAAATTTGGTCAAAATTTTTAAGGTTAGGAAAAATTTTGGTCACCTTTACGAATTTTTTTAATTTTTTGAGTAATAATTAGAACAAAATTGACTTTTTTATTACAAAATAGAATATTTTAGTTTTCAATTAATACAAATTTCATTTCTTAATTTGCAAAAATAAAGTCTCCACGATTTTTTTAATTTGGTCAACATTTTTTAGGTTAGGAAAAATTTTAGTCACCTTTACGAATTTTTTTAATTTTTTGAGTAATAATTAGAACAAGATTGACTTTTTTATTACAAAATAGAATATTTTAGTTTTCAATTTATACGAATTTCATTTCTTAATTTGCAAAAATAAAGTCTCCACGATTTTTTTAATTTGGTCAACATTTTTTAGGTTAGGAAAAATTTTAGTCACCTTTACGAATTTTTTTAATTTTTTGAGTAATAATTAGAACAAGATTGACTTTTTTATTACAAAATAGAATATTTTAGTTTTCAATTTATACGAATTTCATTTCTTAATTTGCAAAAATAAAGTCTCCACGATTTTTTAAATTTGGTCAAAATTTTTAAGGTTAGGAAAAATTTTGGTCAACTTTATGAATTTTTTTGATTTTTTGGGTAATAATTAGAACAATACTGACTTTTGTATTACAAAATAGAATATTTTAGTTTTCAATTTATATAAATTTCATTTCTTAATTTAAAAAAAGAAAGTCTCCACGATTTTTTAAATTTGGTCAAAATTTTCATCACCAAATTTGACGATTTTAGCAAATTTTAGATAAAATTTTACAATTTTAATCTAAATAAAGTTATTTTTCAATGAAATTTGATAACTTTTGTCGAAATCTGGTGAAATTTCAGACGAAATTCGATGACTTAAGAAAATTTTTAGTGAAATTAGACGAAATTTAATCATTTTAGACAATTTTATACAAAATTTTAGAAGAAATTTGGCAATTTTAAGAAATTTTAAATGAAATTTCACAATTTTAATCTAAATAAAGTTATTTTTCAATGAAATTCGAAAAAGTTTAGGTGAAATTAAACGAAATTCAACAATTTTAGATAATTTTACACTAAATTTCGTGAAATTTTGGAAAAAAATCGGATTTTAGAAAATTTTAGATGAAATTGCACAATTTTAAGATATATAAAGTTTTTTTCAATGAAATTCGACAATTTTAGACGAAATTTCGTGAAATTTCAAACGAAATTCGACAATTTTAAATAATTTGAGATAAAATTTCACAATTTTTGTCTAAATTAAGTTATTTTTCAATGAAATTCGACAATTTTAGACGAATTTCGTGAATTTTCAAACGAAATTGGACGAATTTTGAATTTTTTTGTCGAAATTTCACAATTACAAGCTAAATTAAGTTGTTTTTTAATGGAATTCGAAAAAATTTTGATGAAATTAAACGAAATTCAACAATTTTGCACCAAATTTCGTGAAATTTTGGAAAAAAATCGATGATTTTAAAAAATTATAAATGAAATATTACAATTTTAGACTAAATTAAGTCATTTTTTATCAATTTTAATATAAATTAAGTTACGTTAACTTTAATTTTTAAATAATTTTCTATTTTTTTACATGTTTTTTAATCTTTTTTTAGGTTATAAAAAATTTTAGTCAACTTTATGAAATTTTTTTAATTTTTTGGGTAATAATTAGAACAAAATTGGCTTTTTTATTACAAAATAGAATATTTTAACTTTCAGTTAATACAAATTTCATTTCTTCATTAAAACAAATAAAGTCTCCACGATTTTTTAAAGTTGGTTAAAATTTTCAAAAAATTGGGTTATGAACTGTCAAAAATTTTGATCATCTTTGTAAATTTTTTTAATTTTTTGGGTAATGTTTACAGAAAATTTGATTTTTTTAATATAAAATAGAATATTTTCACTTTCAATTAATACAAGCTCCATTTCTTAATTGTAAAAAATAAAGTCTCCACGATTTTTTAAAGTTGGTTAAAATTTTCAAAAAATTGGGTTATGAACTGTCAAAAATTTTGATCATCTTTGTAAATTTTTTTAATTTTTTGGGTAATATCTAGAGAAAATTTGATTTTTTTACTATAAAATAGAATATTTTCACTTTCAATTAATACAAATTCCATTTCTTAATTGTAAAAAATAAAGTCTCCACGATTTTTTAAAGTTGGATCAATATTTTAAAAAAGTAGGGTTATGAACTGTCAAAAATTCTAGTAAGAAAATATATAATTTAAATAAATACTAACCAGTTTGTATATTTTCCCATTTAATATCAACAAATCCATCCCTTTCGTATCTAGTTTGTTCGTGATGAAACCCAACAACATGCATCAACTCGTGCACGGGTGTCCCCAAAGTCGATAAACACCCGGGACTTTGTAAATTAACTTCTTGCATTCCCCCCAATTTCCCGATACTCGACCAACACCCCGTTCGCGTATTAACAATGTTAATATAATCGAAATCGTCCGGTTGTTTCCTCCTAAACCTTATACAGGTGTTCTCGTGGTATTGTCTCATCGCTTCGTAAATCATATTCAAATCTTCTTTCGAAAACGGACCGGTTATAACGTAGGGAATAATCCCGGCGTCCCATTTCGATTCAAAATTAACCAAACCGTTTTTCGATTGGCGATTTATTAAAATGTCTCCTTGTAAATAACCGGAGAGTTCTTCCGGATTTGCTTGGTTTGTTTTCGGGGAGTAATTTGAGATGATTTCGCCGATTTTTTCGTTTGGTATGCCGTACATTCTCGTTTCGTAATTTTCAATTAAATTAGTTTCAATCGGATGAGAATAAATCGATTTGAAAATTAAACTCAATTGAAAAATTAAACTCAATAAATTTAAAAAAACCATTTTTCTCTCTCTCAAAAACTTCACTAATTGTAAGTAAAGATAAACGTTTGTTTGAAACACGTTTTTAGCACTGGTTTTTTTAACAAAGGGTCGACGCGTTTTTATACCGAACGATTCAAGATCACACAATGTTAATATGACCTAAATTTAAACGATGTCTAAAACGATAACGCGTTTTAATTGCAACGGTGCGGTCTTTAACGCACGCATAAAAAATAAAATTATTTTAATTTATTTACTATTTTTTTTTTTAAAGCTTCCTTCCTTGGAAACTATTTACATTTCGAAATGTGTAAATATATTTTTTAACAAATCGTTGTTTTATCGTTGTATGGTAATTTAAAGATACGATGTTAAAAAACTATTTCTATTTTGAATTTTAAATTAATAAAATTTTTAAGTTTTTTTAAGTTTAAGTTTTGAAAAATTATTGACAAATTTCGAAGAATTTTTAAGGAATTTGATCGAGTTTCAAGGAATTTTATGAAATTAAACAAAATTAAGAGAAATTTTTGGTAAATTAAAAAGAATTTGTAAGGAATTTTATAAAATTTTACAAACCTATGATAAATTTTTAGGGAATTTAATCGAGTTTGAAGGAATTTTTAAGGAATTTGACCGAATTTAAAGGAATTTTTAATGAATTTTCACGAATGTTGTAAAATTAATGAGGAATTTTAAATTTATAACAAATTTTCGATGAATTAAGACATATTTTGAAAGAATTTGATTTAATTTTGATGAATTTTGTAAAATTAACACGAATTATGACGAATTTTTGATAAATTAAGTAGAAGTTTAAGGAAATTTATCAAATTTTCGATAAAATAAGACAAATTTTTAAGAATTAACAAGAATTATGAAGAATTTTTGATAAATTAAGACGAATTTTACCAGATTCGTACGAATTTTATCAAATTAACTCGAATTATGAACAATTTTTTATAAATCAAGACGAATTTTATAAAATTAACACGAATTATGACGAATTTTTGATAAATTAAGTAGAAGTTTAAGGAATTTTATCAAATTTTCGATAAAATAAGACAAATTTTTAAGAATTAACAAGAATTATGAAGAGTTTTTGATAAATTAAGACGAATTTTACCAGATTCGTACGAATTTTATCAAATTAACTCGAATTATGAACAATTTTTTATAAATCAAGACGAATTTTATAAAATTAACACGAATTATGACGAATTTTTGATAAATTAAGTATAAGTTTAAGGAATTTTATCAAATTTTCGATAAAATAAGACAAATTTTTAAGAATTAACAAGAATTATGAAGAATTTTTTGTAAATTAAGACGAATTTTACCAGATTCGTACGAATTTTATCAAATTAATTCGAATTATGAACAATTTCTTATAAATCAAGACGAATTTTATAAAATTAACACGAATTATGACGAATTTTTGATAAATTAAGTAAAAGTTTAAGGAATTTCATCAAATTTTCGATAAAATAAGACAAATTTTTAAGAATTAACAAGAATTATGAAGAATTTTTGATAAATTAAGACGAATTTTACCAGATTCGTACGAATTTTATCAAATTAACTCGAATTATGAACAATTTTTTTATAAATCAAGACGAATTTTATAAAATTAACACGAATTATGACGAATTTTTGATAAATTAAGTAGAAGTTTAAGGAATTTCATCAAATTTTCGATAAAATAAGACAAATTTTTAAGAATTAACAAGAATTATGAAGAGTTTTTGATAAATTAAGACGAATTTTACCAGATTCGTACGAATTTTATCAAATTAACTCGAATTATGAACAATTTTTTATAAATCAAGACGAATTTTATAAAATTAACACGAATTATGACGAATTTTTGATAAATTAAGTAAAAGTTTAAGGAATTTTATCAAATTTTCGATAAAATAAGACAAATTTTTAAGAATTAACAAGAATTATGAAGAATTTTTGATAAATTAAGACGAATTTTACCAGATTCGTACGAATTTTATCAAATTAACTCGAATTATGAACAATTTTTTATAAATCAAGACGAATTTTATAAAATTAACACGAATTATGACGAATTTTTGATAAATTAAGTAAAAGTTTAAGGAATTTTATCAAATTTTCGATAAAATAAGACAAATTTTTAAGAATTAACAAGAATTATGAAGAATTTTTGATAAATTAAGACGAATTTTACCAGATTCGTACGAATTTTTATCAAATTAACTCGAATTCTGAACAATTTTTTATAAATCAAGACGAATTTTATAAAATTAACACGAATTATGACGAATTTTTGATAAATTAAGTGAAAGTTTAAGGAATTTTATCAAATTTTCGATAAAATAAGCCAAATTTTTAAGAATTAACAAGAATTATGAAGAATTTTTGATAAATTAAGACGAATTTTACCAGATTCGTACGAATTTTATCAAATTAACTCGAATTATGAACAATTCTTTATAAATCAAGACGAATTTTATAAAATTAACACGAATTATGTCGAATTTTTGGAAAATTAAGACGAATTTTATCAAATTAACGCGAATTATGACTAATTTTTAACAAATTTCGTCGAATTTCATAAAATTAAAACAAGTTTTGATGGATTTTTGATAAATTAAGACGAAAATTTAATGAATTTTACCAAATTCGGACATATTTTATAAAATTTACTCAAATTGCAACGAATTTTTATAAAATTAACACGAATTATGTCGAATTTTTGGAAAATTAAGACGAATTTTATCAAATTAACGCGAATTATGACTAATTTTTAACGAATTTCGTCGAATTTCACAAAATTAAAACAAGTATTGATGGATTTTTGTCAAATTAAGACGAATTTTCAACAAAATAAGATAAACTTTTAACGAATTTTATAAAATTAACACGAATTATGACTAATTTTTAACGAATTTAATCGAATTTCACAAAATTAAAACAAGTTTTGATGGATTTTTGATAAATTAAGACGAAAATTTAATGAATTTTACCAAATTCGGACATATTTTATAAAATTTACTCAAATTGCAACGAATTTTTATAAAATTAACACGAATTATGTCGAATTTTTGAAAAATTAAGACGAATTTTATCAAATTAACGCGAATTATGACTAATTTTTAATGAATTTCGTCGAATTTCATAAAATTAAAACAAGTTTTGATGGATTTTTGTCAAATTAAGACGAATTTTCAACAAAATAAGATAAACTTTTAACGAATTTTATGAAATTAACACAAATTATGACTAATTTTTAACGAATTTAATCGAATTTCACAAAATTAAGACAAGTTTTGATGGATTTTTGATAAATTAAGACGAAAATTTAATGAATTTTACCAAATTCCGACAAATTTTATAAAATTTACTCAAATTGCAACGAATTTTTGAAAAGTTATGACGAATTTTTATAAAATTAACACGAATTATGTCGAATTTTTGAAAAAAATAAGACGAATTTTATCAAATTAACGCGAATTACGAACAATTTTTTATAAATCAAGACGAATTTTATAAAATTAACACGAATTGTGACTAATTTTTAACAAATGTCGAATTTCATAAAATTAAAACAAGTTTTTTTGATGGATTTTTGTCAAATTAAGACGAATTTTCAACAAAATAAGATGAACTTTTAACGAATTTTATAAAATTAACACGAATTATGACTAATTTTTAACGAATTTAATCGAGTTTCACAAAATTAAAACAAGTTTTGATGGATTTTTGATAAATTAAGACGAAAATTTAATGAATTTTACCAAATTCGGACATATTTTATAAAATTTACTCAAATTGCAACGAATTTTTATAAAATTAACACGAATTATGTCGAATTTTTGAAAAATTAAGACGAATTTTATCAAATTAACGCGAATTATGACTAATTTTTAACGAATTTCACAAAATTAAAACAAGTATTGATGGATTTTTGTCAAATTAAAACGAATTTTCAACAAAATAAGATGAACTTTTAACGAATTTTATGAAATTAACACAAATTATGACTAATTTTTAACGAATTTAATCGAATTTCACAAAATTAAAACAAGTTTTGATGGATTTTTGATAAATTAAGACGAAAATTTAATGAATTTTACCAAATTCGGACATATTTTATAAAATTTACTCAAATTGCAACGAGTTTTTATAAAATTAACACGAATTATGTCGAATTTTTGAAAAATTAAGGCGAATTTTATCAAATTAACGCGAATTACGAACAATTTTTTATAAATTAAGACGAATTTTTAATAAATTTTATCAAATTATTGCGAATTACGAACAATTTTTTTATAAATCAAGACAAATTTTATAAAATTAAGACGAATTATAAAGAATTTTTGAAAAATTAAGACAAATTTTTATAAAATTAACACGAATTATGTCGAATTTTTGAAAAATTATGACGAATTTTATCAAATTAACGCGAATTACGAACAATTTTTTATAAATTAAGACGAATTTTTAATAAATTTTATCAAATTATTGCGAATTACGAACAATTTTTTTATAAATCAAGACAAATTTTATAAAATTAAGACGAATTATAAAGAATTCTTGAAAAATTAAAACGAATTTTATAAAATTAACTTAAATTACGACGAATTGTTAACAAATTTTACCAAATTTAAACGAATTTTATAAAATTAACAATAGATTTTAAATAAATTCGAATAATTTTAACCAATTTTGGATTATTTCTTCAAAAAATAATTAATAATCTAAAAAAATTACCATTTTTTTGACGATTTTTTTAACAGATTATATCAATATTTTTTTTTAATTAATTATTAAAATTTTAATATTGGTAACATTGTTCAATAATTATTTGTGAGAAGGTTGTTAACACTGATTTAACTTAACCTTAAAATTTTTTTGACAGTTAGTTGACAGTTTGAGTTATTTTTCGGCATAAATCGTAAATTGAATCTCCTTTTAAAATTAAATCCAAAATGAGTCGATTTTTTTAAAATTTAATCCCAGAAACTTTCTTCAATCAACAATAACCTTCAAAATTAAGTGTATTTTTAGGTATCATCATCTAAATACAACCTTAACCTTTTTTTTAACTCTCCGAATAAAAATTAAATCGTTTTCAGAGAATCTTTCATCATATTTTAATATTTTTTCGTGTTCAAATAAAAATACGAGGCTAAGGTAAGATGTATAATAGAATATTTACTTAAAACTTTAAGGTTATCTCAAGGTTCTTTCTAACGCATATAAATCATAAAATAACAAAGTGTTTCCCTGCTAATAACGATAAATATTATTTTGTAGGTTACGATGGCGTTAAAAAACGATTTGGAAATGTTGATAAAGTACCCGATGGTTTTACCGAAGAAACATTCAAATTCTGAATACTGCGGATACGTTAAAGTGGATGAAATGGAGTACGAAGTTAATTTTAAAGTTAAAAATAATAAATATACCATGGAACAAACTGATGATTTAAAAGATTTTTTTAATAAAATCGAAGAACTTACCGAGAAGGAATTTTCATCTACAGTTGATTTTTTAAATGAATTAACTTCCGTAATTAAATTAAATACAAAAAAGGAAGATCCTAAAGTCCCCGTTGATATATATAGAAAAGTTTTACGTGGATATTACGAATTGAGACAGTTTTACATCAACATACACTTTGCTAAATTATCCAAGGATTTAACAACCATCGATGTGATTCATTCCGATGAGAAAAACCGTAAACATCCGATTGTTATAAAAGTGGATTACTCGACAAACGATAAAGTGTTTATCATTTCAAAATGTGATCTTCCCGATCATCAGAAAAGTTTGATTTCAAAACCGGAATCTTCTTTGTTGGAAATTTACGATAATTTTTTAAAAGTAGTTAATAATCCTTCGTTACAATTACTTTTTGATGTCTTGGATAATATCGATAAAAACTGTTGGGTTTTAGAACCGGAAAAACCTATGAGAAAAGACATTTATAGACGAATTATGCTTGGTATGATTTTTAAATTAATTTTTTTTTGATTTAATAAATTTTTTGATTTAATTAATTTTTTTATTAATTATTTTGCCTCTTATCAATTTGTTTTAGATGATCAAGTCTCCGTCATGATTAATTTCGATTCCAAATGCGTTGGAACGATCCCTCAAATTAAATTTTTAGGTCCGGCCATTCTAACTAAACGATATACAGAGTTGTTGAATAAAAATTGCGTTAATTACGATCCAAACGGTGATGTTATTTTAGAATTATATAATTTATTCGGTTAGTTTTTATTTTTTATTAAAATTATTTGTATCAAGAAAAATAATAATAAAAAATAAATTAAAAAAAATATATATACAGGGTGATCAAATAACTTAAAGAACTGTATCTCAAAAACTATTCATCGAAGAGACTTGCAACAAAAAATTTAATGGTTGCTAAGAGATGATTTGAGATATAATAGTTGGGTCACCCTGTATATATTGAATTTTTTTTTTAAAGAAATAAAACATTTTCCAAGGCAACCCCAAGACGTTTTGGAAGAAGAACTTCTCGTCAACGATGGAGACTGTTCCATATGCTTTTCGAAATGGTTAAAGGGAAAAGTTCCGGAAATTATTTGCGATAATTCATCTTGTAGGCATAATTACCATTCAGAATGTTTATATCAGGTATTTATTTATTTATTTATTTTAATTAGAAACTCAAATTAGAGTGAATTAAGATTAGATTGAACTAATTGTAAGATTATAACTAACATTAATAGAAATAACTCTAGACTTAGAGCTAGGAGCTTCTAGACGTAGAACTAAGAGCTTTCGGGTTTAACTATGCATTGAAAAAAGGTTTGACGTTTCAGAATAAAATCAACGATGGGAATAATAAGAAAGAAATTGAATTAAGAGCTATTCCGCCACAGAAGTGCAACCGTAGACATGTGTTTCAAACTTATTAGTTCTCATCAGTGCGGTATACCCAAGGAGAAAGATGGAAACTTACTTCTTGTTGGAGGAGACATAAAACGGGGATTAAAAATACAAAACTAGTCATTAATTTGGTTCTTTGGCTGCAAGATTTTCAATTAGAGGACAACAAACAGCTTAGCTACCGGAGGCAACAACGTCACTCCCCATGAGGATCAGGAATATGCTGTTTGTTGCTCTCAAATTGAGGATCTTGCAGCTGAAACACCAAATTGGTGACTAATCCTCTGACCGCGTTCATTTTTTGTGTCTTCCAAATTGAGTTTCCATCTTGCTCCTTGGCTATACCCCTAAAACACCTATTTCAAAGTTATTAGTTGTCATCAGCACGGGATAACCAAGGAGCAAGATGGAAACTCAATGGAAAAGACGTAAAAAGAGATTAAAACTACAAAACTAGTCATTAATTCGGTTCTTTGGCTGCAAGATTTTCTTTGGCTGCAAGTTTTTCAATTAGAGGACAACAAACAGCTTAACTACCGGAGGCAATAACGTCACTCCTCATGAGGATCAGGAATATGCTGTTTGTTGCTCTCAAATTGAGGATCTTGCAGCTGAAACACAAAATTGGTGACTAATCCTCTGACCGCGTTCATTTTTTGTGTCTTCCCAATTGAGTTTCCATCTTGCTCCTTGGCTATACCCCTAAAACACCTATTTCAAAGTTATTAGTTGTCATCAGCACGGGATAACCAAGGAGCAAGATGGAAACTCAATGGAAAAGACATAAAAAGAGATTAAAACCACAAAACTAGTCATTAATTTGGTTCTTTGGCTGCAAGATTTTCTTTGGCTGCAAGATTTTCTTTGGCGACAAGATTTTCAATTAGAGGACAACAAACAGCTTAGCTACCAGAGGCAACAACGTCACTCCCCATGAGGATCAGGAATATGCTGTTTATTGCTCTCAAATTGAGGATCTTGCAGCTGAAGCATCAAATTGGTGACTATTCCTCTAACTGCATTCATTTTTTGTGTCTTCCCAATTGAGTTTCCATCTTGCTCCTTGGCTATACCCCTAAAACACCTATTTCAAAGTTATTAGTTGTCATCAGCACGGGATAACCAAGGAGCAAGATGGAAACTCAATGGAAAAGACATAAAAAGAGATTAAAACTACAAAACTAGTCGTTAATTTGGTTCTTTGGCTGCAAGATTTTCTTTGGCTGCAAGTTTTTCAATTAGAGGACAACAAACAGCTTAGCTACCAGAGGCAACAAAGTCACTTCCCATGAGGATCAGGAATATGCTGTTTGTTGCTCTCAAATTGAGGATCTTGCAGCTGAAGCATCAAATTGGTGACTATTCCTCTGACTACGTTCATTTTTTGTGTCTTCCCAATTGAGTTTCCATCTTGCTCCTTGGCTATACCCCTAAAACACCTATATCAAAGTTATTAGTTGTCATCAGCACGGGATAACCAAGGAGCAAGATGGAAACTCAATGGAAAAGACATAAAAAGAGATTAAAACTACAAAACTAGTCGTTAATTTGGTTCTTTGGCTGCAAGATTTTCTTTGGCTGCAAGTTTTTCAATTAGAGGACAACAAACAGCTTAGCTACCGAAGGCAACAACGTCACTCCCCATGAGGATCAGGAATATGCTGTTTATTGCTCTCAAATTGAGGATCTTGCAGCTGAAACACAAAATTAGTGACTAATCCTCTGACCGCGTTCATTTTTTGTGTCTTCCCAATTGAGTTTCCATCTTGCTCCTTGGCTATACCCCTAAAACACCTATTTCAAAGTTATTAGTTGTCATCAGTACGGGATAACCAAGGAGCAAGATGGAAACTCAATGGAAAAGACATAAAAAGAGATTAAAACTACAAAACTAGTCGTTAATTTGGTTCTTTGGCTGCAAGATTTTCTTTGGCTGCAAAATTTTCAATTAGAGGACAACAAACAGCTTAGCTACCAGAGGCAACAACGTGACTTCCCATGAGGATCAGGAATATGCTGTTTGTTGCTCTCAAATTGAGGATCTTGCAGCTGAAACACCAAATTGGTGACTAATCCTCTGACCGCGTTCATTTTTTGTGTCTTCCCAATTGAGTTTCCATCTTGCTGCTTGACAAAACCATACTGTATTCCATACCGTATTGATGAGAACTTACAAGTTCGAAACAAATATGTACTATTGCATATCTGTGGTGGAATTGCCCTTAATTTAATTCCTTTCTTTTTCAAAAGCTTCACTTTAAACTTGTAAGAGGGTTACAACTTGGCATCCGAAACGTGAATCATCATGTGTGACCTGGTCTACAAAAAGGGGGCTTAGGTGTGAAAAGTTTTTGAGAAAACAGCCAAAACAGCTGTTAAACAAGTCATTTTATCAATTTCGCTTTAGTTGTTCGCGTTGGACATTCTTCTTTTTTATTACATTTACTGAATCATTTTTATGCGTCTTTTTCTTCCGAAAGAAATTAAAAATAAGTGTTGAAGAAGAGTTCAGTGCCGTTTACAGACAATATTGTGGTGAAAACGAAAAAGATAATGATAAATCCGATATTGATAATGATTTGGATAGCGATTATGATTTATATCAGGGAAGAGATGATACAGAGGAAAGTTTTATTAAAGTGGACTTATCTATGGCCGATTTAGAAGAAGAAGAGTTGATGATTGTTGCAAAATTTCTCTCTGCCGATTGTTGTATTAAGAAATGCAATACACTCATACCTTGAGATTGGATTGTTAGTAGTAGAACTAATCGTTTAGAGCTATCCAAAAACAAACTTGATTTAGTGATATTTTTTTTTCTTTTTCTATCATTTCTGCTTTTTTTTTTGTAAATTTTTAACAAACTTCCCTACCAGTTAGAACCTTCCAGTTTGCGCCAATCGAAAGAGCATATTTTAGTTTATCCAAATCGCCAAAAAAGTAAAAAATCGTCGGCCTAATTTTAAAACCTCGTAAGTCAAAAAATTTTGGAATTGAGATTATTGTTTATTTCGTCTTCATAATTGAATACAAATCGTATTTTAAAACGTCGTACATCAGACTTGCACCCGGCGACATACAGTTAGTAACAGTCATATTTGTACACCTCAGTGTCTAAATAAATTTCTATTGAAATTAAAGGATAGAAATCAAATTAACGTGTTTTCTTTGATTTTTTGTATTGCAAGATCAACAATAAATATTAGGGAATATGAACTTAAAATAACAAATGTAGAAACAGCATAATTAATTTTTTTTTTTTTATTAAAAATGTATTTAAGTACTGATCGAAAGTTTTTTGAAACGCAACATTCTTATTTGTACACTGATTAAGGGACTCGTATTCTATTGAATAAACTACAAACGCATGCCCACTGCTACGAAAAGTGCGCATGAGTTACTTTCGAGGGTGTCATTTTAATTAATTGATTTTAATTTGACATTTGGTATTTGCTTTTTTGAGTTTAAAATGGCTAAAGGAAGGGAGTTAAGTAACGAAGTGAAAGACATGATAATTAGACTTGCATTAAAGGGATATTCACTCAGAAAAATCGGTGGAATTGTAAATAAACCACATTCTACCATAAACTATATAGTGAATAAATTTAAATATACTGGAACAACAAAAAACAAACCATGAATTCCTAAAAAGAAAAAACTTAATAAAAGAGACGAGCTCTTCATTATCAGACAACTTAAAATAAATCCGAAATTAAGTGTTCCAAAAATAACAAAAATGTTAGAAACATCTTTAGAAAAGAAAGTATCAACTCAGACCGTTCGCCGAGTATTATGGAACAATGAATATCACGGAAGAATCGCAAGACAAAAGCCATTTGTTAGTAAGAAGAACCGCATCGCTAGATTGAAATTTGCTAGAGAGCATAAAGATAAGCCGCAATCTTTTTGGGATAACATTATTTGGTCCGATGAAACAAAAATAAACTTATTTGGGTCAGATGGAATTGTCAGAGTGTGGCGAAAGAAGAATAAGGAATACAATTTTAAGAATACTTTACCTACTATAAAACACGGCGGTGGATCAGTGTTAATTTGGGGCTGCATGTCATCTAAGGGAGTGGGTAATATTCAATTTATTGATGGCATTATGGACAAATGGGGATATCTGGACATTTAAAAAAATAATATAAAGCAAAGTGCAGCAAAAATGGATATGGGTGCGTCAACAATGTTTCAACAGGACAACGATCCGAAACATACAGCGGAAATAAATAAGTTATGGCTTATATGAAACATTCCAAAACAGCTTAGAACACCGCCACAGTCTCCGGATCTTAATCCGATAGAGCATTTATGGACAATTTTGAAAAAGAAAGTTCGTGAGACGGCCACTACCAACAAGAAAGAATTAAAAGCAATTATTGAACGAGAGTGGAATCAAATAGATCCCAAAATTTGTAATAACCTCGTGCAGTCAATGCAAAAGAGGTGTAGGGCTGTAATTCAACTCAAGGGCTATTCAACAAAATATTAAATTTTATTAAACTTATCTCTTTTGGACAAATTATAAATGTAAATTCTAAGTGTACAAATAAGAATGTTGCAGTTAAGAAATCGTATTTCGGTACTTGAGTAAGTTTTTATTATAAAAATATTAGTTATAGGGTAAATGCACTGGTTAGCCGACCGGCACTGGATCTCGACCATTTTGTCATTTAAGGTCAAATAATAAGAAATATATTCGTTATACTTTAAAAAGGTGTGCATATTTGGTTTTATACATCTATAGCACTTTTAAGATTGTTCTCAAAATGGAGCCAAAAATCTACATTATTCCGTGAAAAATCAGTAAATACATGTCTATCGCGATGACAGTATAGTTTCATGTATAGTGTAAAAAAGTGTCAACCGAACTCGGCCAGAAAATAGTAAATAATTTTGATTTTAAACACGTTAGGTGATTATATTATGTTTTATATCTATTATTAGTTATAGTTGCTTATATATTTTAAGAAAAAATAGGCTCACAGTAAGTTTTTTGCTTAATATTTGATGGTCGCCAACCAATATTAAAATAATTGCCTTTTTCAGTTCTCGACCAAAATGGTCGAGAATCAGTAAGCTTTTGAAAAAATTAATTGTTTTGGTAATATCATCTATTTAAGAATTGTTTGTATTTTTGTGTATACTTCAATTAATTTATATACCTACTTTTTAAGTTTTAGTTTGCGACCATTAAATTAGACCTAAGTATTATTTTTTTACACTCTTATTATGGGTGGTCGAAAATCAATTAGTTCTCGACCACATCAACAAGGAAATTGATTAATGTCACTTTCTTTATTAGTAAAAAATAATAATCTATTTTTTGTAAGTTCCAGTTTATGCCTGTTAGTCAAAAATATATGTATACATATCGTCGGCTTAATTAGTAAATCACATAAGTCCATTTTTAGTCAAAATGAGATTTTTGTGTAATTTATTGCAGAAAACAATAAACTATACTCTAGGAAGTTCGCATGTACCTTAATATCAATAACCACTCAAAGATAATTGTTCTTCAATAGTACCCAACAACATCCTTCTATAGTTCATTTAGCAATAAGAGGTTTTTTTGCTCTCCTACACTATCTGTGATTTGGGACTTATGTGATTTACTAATTAAGCCGACGATATATTAAAATTGTTTGAATTTATGTTTTTCTCTAATGAAATCCATTGTTCTAAATATATTTTCTTAGAAATTAGTCCAATTTGTGGTGGTCGAGAACTAATATAAAATATTGTACTTCTTTTTATTTTTATTGAAATTTTAATAAATATTGTTGAAAGAAAGGAAAAAGCATGCTTGCACACTGTTAAGAACTCATTGAGGAATCGTTGAAGTCTAGGTGTACTAAAGTTTGAATCATTTTTCGACATTCAAAGTCAATTTTTTTGTTAACTGGTCGAGAACCAATGCATTGATCCTATTGTTTCTAGAATTGTTATTTTACGTTCGTCTTTCCCTATATTTGTTGTTAATGTTGCAACAAAAAAATCAAAGACTACACTTTGTTAGTTTGATTGTTATCTTTCGATTTTAATACAAATTTATTTAGACACCGAGGTGTACAAATAAGACTGTTACTAACTGTATATCGGCAGTTTTAATTATTTAAATTTAATCCCAAATTACTCCCTCTCCTAAAATTGTACGTTTTTTGGTATTCCTCTAAAAACAGTCAAAAAGGACTTTAGGTTTTAAAATTAGGCCGACGAAATGATTTTTTCACACCTAAGCCCCCTTTTCGTAGACCAGGTCACATGTGTTCTTTAAAAATGCGTTTGACGTTTCAGATTAATCCATATTATCCGAAACGTCAAACGCCTTTTCAAAGGAGACATATTTGACGTTTCGGATACCATGTTGTAATATTTTTCAGAAACAAGTTTGAAGTAAATTTTCTCAAAAAAAATTACAACATGACATCCAAAACGTCAAACGCCATCTTTTCAAAACACATTTGAAACACCATGTTGCAACCTTCTTCAGAAACAAATATAAACTTTTAATAATAATTTTTTTTCTCTATTTTTAGTGGTTAAGACAATCAAGTTCAAAAGTATTCTTCTTCGAAGTTTACGGGGATTGTCCAAACTGTGAAAAGAAGATACGTTGTCCGTTTCCAACCGAAGAGAAAGAATAAAAAGAGAAAATCATTAAAGAAAAATTCATAAAAGAAAAAAAAATATATATATAAATTATAAAAGAAGAGACACAAAAGAAAAGAATAAAAGTTCCTTTATTTAAATACAAAAAGAATTCTTTTTATTTAACATTAAAATCAAATTAAGTTGTATTAAAATTAAATTAAATTAAAATACAAAAACGTCTTTTTTATTAAAATCCTTTAAATAACCACATATACACTCGCTAAAATTCTCACTGCCACAAATTAAAACCCAAACGTTACTTTTATTATTTAAATAATCCTCGATATCACTTTTTAATAACTTTCTTTCGTTAATAACTTCATTATATTTCAATTTTTCCACTTTACTTTCACTTAAAAATACTTCATAATTAAAATTCCAATATTTTTTTAATAAATAAACCTCGTCTCTTAAAAAAATCTCGTTTTCATTTTTACAACAATAAAATAATTTAATAAAACTTTCAAAATTCTCATCGCGAAGCATTTTAAATAAAACCGAGTAAATCGGAGCAATTCCCGTACCTTGAGCTATCATTAAAACGTTCCTGTAGGAATAATTTATTTTAAAATCACCGTACGGACCTCTCCATAAAGTTTCATCTCCGATTTTCATCCTATTAAAAATTTTAGAGATTAACCCATCTTCGTAGACTTTTACCAAGATTTTAAATTGTAATTTTTCTAAATTTTCACTTAATAACGGTGTGTAAGCTCGAGTGAAATTAATTTTATTCGATCGGAGTAAAAAATGTTGACCTGAATTATAATACAAATGATTTTTATTATCCGCACTTATTTTATTATCTTCTATATATTCAAAAACCATTATATAAGAATTTTCCGTGTGTTTTTCTTTACTAACCAGCTTAAAATTCGAATACGAAGTATCAGAAATACAATTTTTTAAATTACCTTTTAGGTTATATTCTAGATTAAGTTCTCCTAATTTAAATTTACGTAATTTCTCTTCGTAAACGTCGAATATACACGGATTACAACCCGAATTACAACAATCTTCTTCTTTCGGTTGTTGAATTAAATCCATTTAATTATATTTAAATAATAAGTTAATTTGTAAGAAATTTTTGACGTTTGATTTGACAGTTAAAAGTAAGGTTAAATTAAAAAATGAAAATGTGTTGGTAGCACTGACATTTATAACACGACTTTAGCGGCTAAGTTCACGACGTTCTTTTCTGCAATCGCTAAGCGAACATGGCGGTAGGCAAGAATAAAGGTCTCTCGAAAGGAGGTAAAAAGGGCGTTAAAAAGAAGGTGTAAGTACTAAATATTTATTCGAATTTATTCTTAAATGTATTTTTTATGTATATGGTAAAAAAATTTTTTGATTTATAAGCGGATGATTGAGAAAAATTTGGATGAAATTTGTTGTTATTGTGACATGCTTTGAAAGTTATTAAAAAAAATTAATTTTTCTAAATGATGATATCACTCAGCTCGCTTTGAGTAAAAAAAATCGATGAAGAATCATTGTTCCCTATTATTTTTAACTGAAATTTTAAAATAATTTAATTTTTATGATTTAAATTTTTTTTTTTCTAATTAAATTTTTATTTTTTTTATATAATACAGAGTGGATCCCTTCACCCGTAAGGATTGGTATGATGTAAAGGCCCCGTGTATGTTTAACAAGCGTCAAATCGGGAAGACATTGGTAAACCGAACCCAAGGAACTCGCATAGCTTCCGAAGGGCTTAAATTTCGAGTATTCGAAGTCTCCACGGCCGATTTAGAAGATGATACCGATGCGGAAAGGGCATACCGTAAATTCAGACTCATCGCCGAAGACGTTCAAGGTAGAAACGTCCTCACCAACTTTCACGGGATGGATTTAACGACCGATAAGTTGCGATCGATGGTTAAAAAATGGCAGACTTTAATCGAAGCTTCCGCCGATGTTAAAACCACCGATGGGTATCTTTTGAGGGTTTTTTGTATCGGGTTTACGAATAAAGATCAACAATCGACCCGGAAGACTTGTTACGCTCAACATACACAAGTGAGACAAATCCGGAAGAAGATGGTCGAGATTATTACTAAGGATATCACGACTATCGATTTAAAGGAGGTTGTTAATCGTCTAAGACCGGATTCGATCGCTAAAGACATCGAAAAAGCTTGTCAGGGGATTTATCCTTTACACGATGTTTATATCCGAAAGGTAAGCTTTTAAAAATTTTTATTTTTATTCGTTAAGCATTTGTTAACCACTTCGGTACGAAACATCATTAAAAACCGGCTTTCATCATCCGTATGCTAGCACAGCCTTCGACTATAGTCTACACTCGGCTGTGTGGGGTCATCTATGGCCTCATATGCTGTATCGACTATAGTCGAAGTCCGTACCGAAGTGGTTAAAGTCATTTGATTTGATTTTAATATAAAATGATGATAATCTCAGCTCTCTTTGAGTGTTTCAATGAAGAATATTATGTTCCCTATTAATTATTCAATCTGATTTTTAATAAAATGCATTTTTACTTTTAATAATTCTATAATTTGTCAAAATTTAATTTAATTATCATTATTTTTCTTTTTTATTTAGGTTAAAGTGTTGAAAAAACCCCGTTTTGAACTGTCAAAGTTGTTAGAGTTGCACGGTGATTCTGGAAAAGGTGGAACCACCGAGGTCGGGGAAGTTGGAAGCTCGGCGGATCGTCCGGAAGGTTACGAGCCCCCGGTTTTAGATTCGGTGTAATCATTTCGTATATAACGATAAATAAAAAGTTGTTTAAAAGATATTTTTTGGCGTTTTAGTTGTTAATCGGAACTTTTTTTGGTATAAAATTGATAAATTACTTTGAAAATTTAGTTCGGTTAAAATCAAAAAGTCCTACCTTGAGATGATCGGAGAAGCGACTTGGAAAGCTTCAATCTTGAATCACAACACTTTAACACTTGAAATGATCATCTCAAGTGATCATTAAACTTTTAGTAAGTTCTTAATTCGATTTAATCGATTTTTTTAATGAATTTTTACCGAAATTATTCGCGAACCGAAACCGTTTCAAGATGGCGTGCTCAAGACTAACAGGTGGTTGGTGGTTGTCAATTAAGATACTGAATACATCAAAAAATCAAAAATAAAATATTTTTTATTTAAATTTAAATTAAAAAAACTAAAAGTATAAGTAAAAAATAAACTAATTGGTTTATTTAAATTAAATTTTTATTTTAAAACGGCGGTTTTAAAAAATAAAGATTTATTTGACGGGGTTGATTTGACTAATTCGATCCGCGGTGGCTTCTTCATCTTCAAGATCACCGCAGCGCCGCCATGTTTACGCGCCTTTTCGCGTCGCGTTTCCGTTTAAAAATTAATTAAAAAAAATAAAGTTCGAGCGTAATTAACAGTTCAATTAATATCAAATTAGTAATCGTTTTGTAATTATCGGTGTTATTATACGATCGAGAGGGAGACTTCGAGGGAATCATAAATAAGTGTTTTAAGGTAAGATCATTGCCCTTTTAGGCTCTTACAGGTGCTTATTTGTTTACACCGTCTATAAGTCTTTAATCTTGTGATTTTATTTACATTTATGAAGAAGTAATTTTTGGTTTAAATCAAAGGTAAAAGAGTATATTTTCGATTAAAAAAGACAAATTCTTCCTAATTATTACCAAAAAATTTGAAGAAAATCCCAAACTTGGTAAAAAAATTTTTGGCAATTTAACCTAACTTTAAAAAAAAAATCGATGAACTTAAAAAAATCGTCCAGACTTTATTTTTAAAGATTAAGAAATGATTTTTAGCTTAAATTAAAGATAAAGTGTTCTATTTTGAATCAAAAAAGGTAAATTGTTCCTAATTATTATCGAAAAATTGGAAAAAAATCCCAAACTTGGTAAAAATTTTTTGATAATTTAACCTAACTTTTTAAGAAAATTCTATGAACTTAAAAAAATCGTCCAGACTTTATTTTTAAAGATTAAGACATAATTTTTGGTTTAAATGAAAGATAAAAGACTATATTTTCGATTAAAAAAGACAAATTCTTCCTAATTATTACCAAAAAATTAAAAAAAAATCTCAAACTTGGTAAAAAAATTTTTGGCAATTTAACCTAACTTAAAAAAAAAAATCGATGAACTTAAAAAAATCGTCCAGGCTTTATTTTTAAAGATTAAGAAGTGATTTTTAGCTTAAATTAAAGATAAAATGTTCTATTTTGACTCAAAAAAGGTACATTTTTCCTAATTTTGGTCAAAAAAATTAAAAAAAATCCCAAACTTGGTAAAAAAATTTTTGGCAATTTAACCCAACTTTTTAAGAAAATTCTATGAACTTAAAAAAATCGTTCAGACTTTATTTTTAAAGGTTAAGAAATAATTTTTGGCTTAAACTAAAGATAAAAAACTATATTTTCGATTAAAAAAGACAAATTCTTCCTAATTATTACCAAAAAATTAAAAAAAAATCCCAAACTTGGTAAAAAAAATTTTGGCAATTTAACCTAATTTTTTAAAGAAAAATCGATGAACTTAAAAAAATCGTCCAGACTTTATTTTTAAAGATTAAGAAATGATTTTTAGCTTAAATTAAAGATAAAGTGTTCTATTTTGAATCAAAAAAGGTAAATTCTTCCTAATTATTATCGAAAAATTGGAAAAAAATCCCAAACTTGGTAAAAATTTTTTGATAATTTAACCCAACTTTTTTAAAAAATCCAATTAACTTAAAAAAATCGTCTAAACTTTATTTTTAAAGGTTAAGAAATAACTTTTGGCTTAAATTAAAGATAAAAGACTATATTTTCGATTAAAAAAGACAAATTCCTCCTAATTATTACCAAAAAATTAAAAAAAAATCCCAAACTTTGTAAAAATTTTTTTGGCAATTTAACCTAACTTTTTACAAAAAAATCGATGAACTTAAAAAAATCGTGCAGACTTTATTTTTAAAGGTTAAGAAATGATTTTTAGCTTAAATTAAAGATAAAGTGTTCTATTTTGAATCAAAAAAGGTAAATTTTTCCTAATTTTGGTCAAAAAAATTAAAAAAAATTCCAAAGTTGGTAAAAATTTTTTGATAATTTAACCCAACTTTTTAAGAAAATTCTATGAACTTAAAAAAATCGTTCAGGCTTTATTTTTAAAGATTAAGAAATAATTTTTGGCTTAAATTAAAGATAAAAGACTATATTTTCGATTAAAAAAGACAAATTCTTCCTAATTATTACCAAAAAATTAAAAAAAAATCCCAAACTTGGTAAAAAAAATTTTGGCAATTTAACCTAACTTTTTAAAGAAAAATCGATTAACTTAAAAAAATCGTCCAGACTTTATTTTTAAAGATTAAGAAATGATTTTTAGCTTAAATTAAAGATAAAGTGTTCTATTTTGAATCAAAAAAGGTAAATTCTTCCTAATTATTATCGAAAAATTGGAAAAAAATCCCAAACTTGGTAAACATTTTTTGATAATTTAACCTAACTTTTTAAGAAAATTCTATGAACTTAAAAAAATCGTTCAGGCTTTATTTTTAAAGATTAAGAAATGATTCCTAGCTTAAATTAAGGATAAAATATTCTATTTTGACTCAAAAAAGGTAAATTTTTCCCAATTTTGGTCAAAAAAATTAAAAAAAATTCCAAACTTGGTAAAAATTTTTTGATAATTTAACCTAACTTTTTAAGAAAATTCTATGAACTTAAAAAAATCGTTCAGGCTTTATTCTTAAAGATTAAGAAATGATTCCTAGCTTAAATTAAAGATAAAATGTTCTATTTTGTCTCAAAAAAGGTAAATTTTTCCTAATTTTGGTCAAGAAAATTTAAAAAAAATCCAAACTTGGTAAAAATTTTTTGACAATTTAACCCAACTTTTTTAAAAAAACCAATTAACTTGAAAAAATCGCCCAGACTTTATTTTTAAAGATTAAGAAGTGATTGTTAGCTTAAATTAAAGATAAAATGTTCTATTTTGACTCAAAAAAGGTACATTTTTCCTAATTTTAGTCAAAAAAATTAAAAAAATTTTCAAAGTTGGTAAAAAAAAATTTTCAGTTGGTAAAAAAAATTTTCAAAGTTAGTAAAAAAAAACTTTATTAGAGATTATACTTTATTTTCAAACATCTAAAGACTTACACATAACATATTAACATAATTTTTAAAAAATTAAAACTGGATTTATTTCAATTTTCTGGAAATATCAACCGTAAAAGGTTTTTATAAATCGTATTTGCTTCCTAAAACAATAAAAAAGTAAAAATCCAATAAAAATCTAAAAAAACTTTAGTAAAACTTACCAAGTATTCATCTTTATTCTCTGTAAATTCAATATGATTCTTAAGAAACCCTTCCAACTCTTCGTGACCTCTACAAACGGAAATCCCAGACTCGTTATCTTCGATAAGTGTTTGAAGAAGCATTCCGCAATCTTCAAATGACGTCTGATACTCTTGCATTAAAACCGTTACGATATCATTGACGTAATCCATTGATATTAACTTTTCTATAAATAAAAACTTATTTGTATCGTTTATAAATAATTAAAATAGATTTACCTTTTAAATTTGGATCCATATTACATAAAGCGACTAACAAAAATGCTGATTTTTTTCTTGTACGTTCATCCATATTTAATAAAGGTTCTTTTATGTTTTCAAAGCCTTGTAAACTGTCAAAAAGATGTAAACCGGGTGGATTTTCTCGTATTATACAGCTTATAGCGTAAATAACTTTAGCCACAACGTTGTGTTCGGTTTCTTTAAGCATTGGGATGAGTATTTGAAGAAAACCATGATTAATAGCCACGTTTTGACAGAATAAATTGTTCTGACACAATTCCGCTAATAAATCGGCTGCTCTTAACTTTAATTCCGGATGTTTCGATTCCAAACATGGTCTTATAATGCTAAATCCTCCGATTTTATAAAAATCATTTGCGATATCTATATTATCCACATAATCGCATATAGTTTCGAAAGCTTGAACGTATTCGGAGACGTCGTCATCTTCTGAAACGTCTCCGACACCATCGAAAGCTTTAATTTGCTTCACTAGGATTTCTATAACGTCTATAGTCATCGATTTGAGGGCTTCTTCGAGGAATTTACGTTTTTCTTCTTCCATCGGGGCGAAATTCGAGGTTCCATTTGGAGCGTCTTCCCTTCTAGTTGCTTCGACAGCGAATCTAAGAAGACCTTCTAAATTATGGGGTTGTCTCGGTTGACTCGGAGATGGATTGTCTACTTCCGAGCTTAATACCAAAGCTTGTTGGGGTTTTTTTAAAACACCAGGCATTTTTATTTCGCTGAAAACACTGTTGATACGTATTAATTATTAATTAAAATGAGTGAATTAGAATGAATTAATAACTGTGGGTTTTGACGTTTTAATAATTTTAAGGTTAAGTTGTTTTTATTCTAGAAACGTCAAATTATTAAAATGTTGTTAAAGAAGTTTTCTTTTTATTTTATGGCGGTTTTTTTAATTTGACGTTTGATTAATTAATTTTTAAAAAGTCAGTTTTTTAAATTTTTGTGTGTTTTCCCGCATACTCGCACTTATTTTAGTTTTTAAGGTGTTATTTTAACTGATTTCCTCTTTGTTCTTATATCTGATTTTGCAATTCTGTTCACTTTTTCAGTTGTGCCTGAAGAGACTTTTAAGTCGGAAATTCGAATAACACAGAAATAAATAATATTCTTTCATCGTTTATACTATTTTTTATTTTATCTTATAAAGATTAAATTTCAATCTAAATCCTGATCAAATTTTAAGTCTCAACAACAATTAATCTATTAGGTATGAATTTTTTTAATTTATTTTTTAAATTTAATTACATATAATAAAGTTGTAAAGGAGTTTTCTTTTAACTGATCTTTCACTAAATCAATGATTAAAATTACAACATTTTATACGAAATTGGGCGAAATCTTAGACGAAATTCGACAATTTTTTAAAATTTTAGACGAAATTTCACAATTTTAAGTTAAAGTACGTTATTTCTTTAATGAAATTTGAAAAGTTTAGATGAAATTAAACGAAATTTCACAATTTTAGACAATTTTATACGAAATTGAGTGAAATTTTAGACGAAATACGACAATTTTTTAAAATTTTAGACGAAATTTCATAATTTTAAGGTAAAGTATGTTATTTCTTTAATGAAATTTGAATAATTTAGATGAAATTAAACGAAATTCTACAATTTTAGACAATTTTATACGAAATTGGGTGAAATTTTAGACGAAATTCGGCAATTTCTTTAAATTTTAGACGAAATTTCATAATTTTAAGTTAAAATATGTTATTTTTTTAATGAAATTTGAAAAAATTAGATGAAATTAAACGAAATTCTACAATTTTAGACAATTTTATACGAAATTGGGTGAAATTTTAGACGAAATTCGACAATTTTTTAAAATTTTAGACGAAGTTTCATAATTTTAAGGTAAAGTATGTTATTTCTTTAATGAAATTTGAAAAATTTAGATGAAATTAAACGAAATTCTACAATTTTAGACAATTTTATACGAAATTGGGTGAAATTTTAAACGAAATTCGGCAATTTTTAAAAATTTTAGACGAAATTTTATAATTTTAAGTTAAAGTATGTTATTCTTTTAATGAAATTTGAAAAAATTAGATGAAATTAAACGAAATTCTACAATTTTAGACAATTTTATACGAAATTGGGTGAAATTTTAGACGAAATTCGACAATTTTTTAAAATTTTAGACAAAATTTCACAATTTTAAGGTAAAGTCTGTTATTTTTTTAATGAAATTTGAAAAAATTAGATGAAATTAAACGAAATTCTACAATTCTAGACAATTTTATACGAAATTGGGTGAAATTTTAGACGAAATTCGGCAATTTTTTAAAATTTTAGACGAAATTTCATAATTTTAAGTTAAAATATGTTATTTCTTTAATGAAATTTGAAAAACTTATTTGAAATTAAACGAAATTCTACAATTTTAGACAATTTTATACGAAATTGGGTGAAATTTTAGACGAAATTCGACAATTTTTTAAAATTTTAGACAAAATTTCACAATTTTAAGGTAAAGTCTGTTATTTTTTTAATGAAATTTGAAAAAATTAGATGAAATTAAACGAAATTCAATAATTTTAGACAATTTTATACGAAATTGGGTGAAATTTTAGACGAAATTCAGCAATTTTTTAAAATTTTAGACGAAATTTCATAATTTTAAGTTAAAATATGTTATTTCTTTAATGAAATCTGAAAAACTTCTTTGAAATTAAACGAAATTCTACAATTTTAGACAATTTTATACGAAATTGGGTGAAATTTTAAACGAAATTCGGCAATTTTTTAAGATTTTAGACGAAATTTCATAATTTTAAGTTAAAGTATGTTATTTCTTTAATGAAATTTGAAAAAATTAGATGAAATTAAACGAAATTTTACAATTTTAGACAATTCTATACGAAATTGGGTGAAATTTTAGACGAAATTCGACAATTTTTTAAAATTTTAGACGAAATTTCATAATTTTAAGTTAAAGTATGTTATTTTTTTAATGAAATTTGAAAAAACTAGATGAAATTAAACGAAATTCTACAATTTTATACAATTTTATACGAAATTGGGTGAAATTTTAGACGAAATTCGACAATTTTTTAAAATTTTAGACGAAATTTTATAATTTTAAGTTAAAGTATGTTATTTTTTTAATGAAATTTGAAAAAATTAGATGAAATTAAACGAAATTCTACAATTTTAGACAATTTTATACGAAATTGGGTGAAATTTTAGACGAAATTCGGCAATTTTTTTAAATTTTAGACGAAATTTCATAATTTTAAGTTAAAATATGTTATTTTTTTAATGAAATTTGAAAAAATTAGATGAAATTAAACGAAATTCTACAATTTTAGACAATTTTATACGAAATTGGGTGAAATTTTAGACGAAATTCGACAATTTTTTAAAATTTTAGACGAAATTTCATAATTTTAAGGTAAAGTATGTTATTTCTTTAATGAAATTAGAATAATTTAGATGAAATTAAACGAAATTCTACAATTTTAGACAATTTTATACGAAATTGGGTGAAATTTTAGACGAAATTCGACAATTTTTTAAAATTTTAGAGGAAATTTCATAATTTTAAGGTAAAGTATGTTATTTCTTTAATGAAATTTGAATAATTTAGATGAAATTAAACGAAATTCTACAATTTTAGACAATTTTATACGAAATTGGGCGAAATTTTAGACGAAATTCGACAATTTTTTAAAATTTTAGACAAAATTTCATAATTTTAAGGTAAAGTATGTTATTTCTTTAATGAAATTAGAATAATTTAGATGAAATTAAACGAAATTCTACAATTTTAGACAATTTTATACGAAATTGGGTGAAATTTTAGACGAAATTCGACAATTTTTTAAAATTTTAGACGAAATTTCATAATTTTAAGGTAAAGTATGTTATTTCTTTAATGAAATTTGAATAATTTAGATGAAATTAAACGAAATTCTACAATTTTAGACAGTTTTATACGAAATTGGGTGAAATTTTAGACGAAATTCGGCAATTTTTAAAAATCTTAGACGAAATTTTATAATTTTAAGTTAAAGTATGTTATTTTTTTAATGAAGTTTGAAAAGATTAGATGAAATTAAACGAAATTCTACAATTTTAGACAATTTTATACGAAATTGGGTGAAATTTTAGACGAAATTCGACAATTTTTTAAAATTTTAGACAAAATTTCACAATTTTAAGGTAAAGTATGTTATTTCTTTAATGAAATTTGAATAATTTAGATGAAATTAAACGAAATTCTACAATTTTAGACAATTTTATACGAAATTGGGTGAAATCTTAGACGAAATTCGACAATTTTTTAAAATTTTAGACGAAATTTCATAATTTTAAGGTAAAGTATGTTATTTCTTTAATGAAATTTGAAAAGTTTAGATGAAATTAAACGAAATTTCACAATTTTAGACAATTTTATACGAAATTGAGTGAAATTTTAGACGAAATTCGACAATTTTTTAAAATTCTAGACGAAGTTTCATAATTTTAAGGTAAAGTATGTTATTTCTTTAATGAAATTTGAATAATTTAGGTGAAATTAAACGAAATTCTACAATTTTAGACAATTTTATACGAAATTGGGTGAAATTTTAGACGAAATTCGGCAATTTTTAAAAATTTTAGACGAAATTTCATAATTTTAAGGTAAAGTATGTTATTTCTTTAATGAAATTTGAAAAGTTTAGATGAAATTAAACGAAATTCTACAATTTTAGACAATTTTATACGAAATTGGGTGAAATTTTAGACGAAATTCGACAATTTTTTAAAATTTTAGACGAAATTTCATAATTTTAAGGTAAAGTATGTTATTTCTTTAATGAAATTTGAAAAAATTAGATGAAATTAAACGAAATTCTACAATTTTAGACAATTTTATACGAAATTGGGTGAAATTTTAGACGAAATTCGACAATTTTTTAAAATTTTAGACGAAATTTCATAATTTTAAGGTAAAGTATGTTATTTCTTTAATGAAATTTGAATAATTTAGATGAAATTAAACGAAATTCAATAATTTTAGACAATTTTATACGAAATTGGGTGAAATCTTAGAGGAAAATCGACATTTTTTTAAAATTTTAGACGAAATTTCATAATTTTAAGGTAAAGTATGTTATTTCTTTAATGAAATTTGAAAAAATTAGATGAAATTAAACGAAATTCTACAATTTTAGACAATTTTATACGAAATTGGGTGAAATTTTAGACGAAATTCGGCAATTTTTTAAAATTTTAGACGAAATTTCATAATTTTAAGTTAAAGTATGTTATTTTTTTAATGAAATTTGAAAAAATTAGATGAAATTAAACGAAATTCTACAATTTTATACGAAATTGGGTGAAATCTTAGACGAAATTCGACAATTTTTTAAAATTTTAGACAAAATTTCACAATTTTAAGGTAAAGTCTGTTATTTTTTTAATGAAATTTGAAAAAATTAGATGAAATTAAACGAAATTCTACAATTTTAGACAATTTTATACGAAATTGGGTGAAATTTTAAACGAAATTCGGCAATTTTTTAAGATTTTAGACGAAATTTCATAATTTTAAGTTAAAGTATGTTATTTTTTTAATGAAATTTGAAAAAATTAGATGAAATTAAACGAAATTCTACAATTTTAGACAATTTTATACGAAATTGGGTGAAATTTTAGACGAAATTCGGCAATTTTTTTAAATTTTAGACGAAATTTCATAATTTTAAGTTAAAATATGTTATTTTTTTAATGAAATTTGAAAAAATTAGATGAAATTAAACGAAATTCTACAATTTTAGACAATTTTATACGAAATTGGGTGAAATTTTAGACGAAATTCGACAATTTTTTAAAATTTTAGACGAAATTTCATAATTTTAAGGTAAAGTATGTTATTTCTTTAATGAAATTAGAATAATTTAGATGAAATTAAACGAAATTCTACAATTTTAGACAATTTTATACGAAATTGGGTGAAATTTTAGACGAAATTCGACAATTTTTTAAAATTTTAGAGGAAATTTCATAATTTTAAGGTAAAGTATGTTATTTCTTTAATGAAATTTGAATAATTTAGATGAAATTAAACGAAATTCTACAATTTTAGACAATTTTATACGAAATTGGGCGAAATTTTAGACGAAATTCGACAATTTTTTAAAATTTTAGACAAAATTTCATAATTTTAAGGTAAAGTATGTTATTTCTTTAATGAAATTAGAATAATTTAGATGAAATTAAACGAAATTCTACAATTTTAGACAATTTTATACGAAATTGGGTGAAATTTTAGACGAAATTCGACAATTTTTTAAAATTTTAGACGAAATTTCATAATTTTAAGGTAAAGTATGTTATTTCTTTAATGAAATTTGAATAATTTAGATGAAATTAAACGAAATTCTACAATTTTAGACAGTTTTATACGAAATTGGGTGAAATTTTAGACGAAATTCGGCAATTTTTAAAAATCTTAGACGAAATTTTATAATTTTAAGTTAAAGTATGTTATTTTTTTAATGAAGTTTGAAAAGATTAGATGAAATTAAACGAAATTCTACAATTTTAGACAATTTTATACGAAATTGGGTGAAATTTTAGACGAAATTCGACAATTTTTCAAAATTTTAGACCAAATTTCATAATTCTAAGGCACAGTATGTTATGTTTTTAATGAAATTTGAAAAATTTAAATGAAGTTAAATTAAATTCAATGATTTTAGACAATTTTATATGAAATTTGATGAAATTTTAGAAGAAATTCGACAATTTTTCAACATTTTAGACGAAATTTCATAATTTTAAGGCAAAGTATGTTACTTTTTAATGAAATTTGAAAGATTTAAATGAAGTTAAATTAAATTCAATGATTTTAGACAATTTTATATGAAATTGGGCGAAATTCGACGATTTTTTTAAATTTTAGATGAAATTTCACAATTTTAAGGTAAAGTATGTTATTTTTTTAACGAAATTTGAAAAATTTAGATGAAATTAAATAAAATTCAATAATTAGACAATTTTATACGACATTAAGTGAAATTTTAGACGAAATTCGACACTCTTTTAAAATTTTAGACGAAATTTCACAATTTTAAGCTAAACTAAGTTATCTTTTTTTAATGAAATTCAAAAATGTGGCAGTAAATTGCATTATTAGTTAAAATTAATATTTTAATTTAAAAGTATTAATGCCATCTATTAAACGTTATCTAAAATTTCCAAAAGAATATCGGTAATATAAATTCCTATCTTTACCTAACTTCACTTATATTTTGACAATGACACATTAAATCAACCTAACCTAAATCAATAACCTAAATAACCTAAAAAAACTCATTAAAAATCAAATATTATTAAAAATAAGAAGCACAAAAAGGGAATAATTTATTAAAATGGAACAATTTTCAACAAACGAACAAATCGCGCTTGAAAAATCAATCAACATCGACCGAAAATGGAGTAGAATTGATAAAACTGTTTGTGAATATTACGATTTAAACGATGTCATTGAGTATGTAGTTAAAAACTCATTTAAAACGGTAAATTTCGTTTATTTAAATCAAAACTGATTTGTTTCATTTTGAAAATTGTACATTAGGTTTGTCTTCAATTTCCGGATTACATGTTAGAAGACTCTTACGAAGTTGCCGAGTATCTTAATAAACGATTAGAAAATAACGTTTATATTATGGCAGATGCTACATACGAAAGGTAAATTTAACTAATTGTGACATTTCAAGTAATAATAATAATATTTTTAGTTGTTGCGTTGATTACATCACCGCTCAACATGTAAACGCTGACGCTATAATACATTTTGGGCCGAGATGTTCAAACGAATGGACGGGAACGATTCCGTGTTTATGTATTTACGAAAAGAACCCTTTAAACGTTCAAAATTTTACACGTACTTTGATTGAAACCTTCACAAACGAAAAAGAATTATTTTTAAAAATCGACACACCGTATTTGTATTTAAAAAATGAAATCGAAAGTACTTTAAAAGGTTTGGGTTTTAAAATAATTGAATTTAAAAAAGATGATGTTAATACTGTTAACGTTTACTTGGGTGAAGATAATAGAAATTTATTAAATTACCAATTAAAAGAAAGAATCGATTCTTTATATTATTACGATCCGAAAAATCAATCGAGAGGAATTAAAAGGTACGATTTAAATCAACTCCTTTTAAAACGTAGACGTTTCCTAATAGAAACCATTAAAGATAGCAAACGAGTTGGAATAATCATCGCTACATTGGTTATTAAAAATTTTTTAAAAGCCATCGAACGTGTAAAAACACTTTTAAAATTACACGGGAGGAAATACTACGTGTTGAATGTTGGTAAACCGACGGTTGCTAAATTAGCAAATTTCCCCGAAATGGATGTGTACGTACTCGTTTGTTGCCCATCGAGTACCATATTCGAAAGCCGAGACTTTTACAAACCGATTGTAACTATTTACGACGTTGAAATGGCTTTAAATTCCAACGATAATTCATTTGAAAGATTTAATTATGAAATTAATGCGGAATTTTTAGATGATGATATTAAAATTGATGATAACGAACCGGATGTGAGTTTAATTTCCGGTGATGTTCGATGGAATGATGAGATAACAAATAAAGATGATGAAATAATAAATAAAGATGATGAAATAATAAATAAAGATGATAAAAATACTAAAATTGATGATAAAAACGAAATTGTATTAAAAGATAAAGGAATCGTATCTTTAACGAAAAATTCTGGAGCTGAATTTTTATCGGAGAGAAGTTTTAAAGGACTAGAACAGAAACTGGGTGAAACGGAAGTGAAAATGGCTAAAGAAGGACGAAAAGGAATCGCTCAAAGTTATCAAAACGAAATGTTTTAGTATCTCGCACCAAAACGGTGTTTATCTTTCGTTTATTGCACTTAAAATATAAACGACTAAGAAAACAAAAAATAAAATTTAAAAAAAATAAAAATTTAGTAAATCTAGTTATTAGTTTAGACGATTAGATATCTAATTTAGATTAATCTAAATAGATTAAGTTAATCTCGGTTTATAATAACCTTATTTTTACGTCTTAATACAAAAATACGCGCGAACTATAGTCTAAGTTATTTTTGCCTTAAATGTTAAGGAATAAGATGTTGGTATAAAATGTATTTTTAAAAATAAACATTTTTGTAATCAATTCGAGATCGTTGTTACGTTTTCTTTTTAGGTTTTTACAATAGAACCTCTTTTAATCCATTTTTTAATAAAATAATTTTTATTAACTAAAAAAAAAAAATCACACTGAACTTATTTATAAAAATTGAATAAAGAAAATTTCAAAAAAGACAGATTAAAATGTCTATTTTTTAATAAATTTTGTTCTAATAATAACATTTGTTCTAATTATTACCAAAAAATTAAAAAAATTTCCAAAAGAAGACAAATTTTTTTATAACCTCAAATTTTCAAATTTAAAAAATCATGCTGAACTTATTTATAAGAATTAAGTAAAGAAAATTTCAAGAAAGATAAATTAAAATGTCTATTTTTTATTAAAACCATTAGATTTATTCCAAATATTACCAAAAAATTAAAAAAAAATCCAAAAGTACCGACATTTTTTGATCGAACCGAAACATAACCTTTATAAAATTTTGATCAACTTTAAAAAATCATACCGAATTTATTTATAAGAATTAAGTAAAGAAAATTTCAAAAAAGATAGATTAAAATATCTAGTTTTTAATAAATAAATCGTATTTGTTCTATTTATTATCAAAAAAATTAAAAAAATCATAAAAAATTTTTGACCGAAAATCAAAAATTCAAATTTAAAAAATCGTACAGACTTTATTTATTGGAATTGAAGAAAGTTTTTTTAGAAATAGGTAGATTAAAACATCTACTTTTTGCTAAACTTATCAAATTTCTTCTAGTTATTACCAAAAAATTTAGAAAAAATCCGAAAAGAATAAACAATTTTTTTATCATAACCTCAAATTTTTACCAAATTTAAAAAATCATACTGAACTTATTTATAAGAATTAAGTAAAGAAAATTTTAAGAAAGATAAATTAAAATGTCTATTTTTTATTAAAATCATTAGATTTATTCCAAATATTACCAAAAAATTAAAAAAAAAAAATCCAAAAGTACCGACATTTTTTGATCGAACCAAAACATAACCTTTATAAAATTTTAATCAACTTTAAAAAATCATACCGAATTTATTCATATAGAATTAAGTAAACAAAATTTCAAAAAAGATAGATTAAAACATCTAGTTTTTAATAAATAAATCGTATTTGTTCTATTTATTATCAAAAAAATTGAAAAAATTCTTAAAAAATTTTTGACCGAAAATCAAAAATTCAAAATTAAAAAATCGTAGACTTTATTTATCGGAATTGAGAAAAGATTCTTTGGAAATAAATGCATTAAAATATCTATTTTTCACTAAACTTATCAAATTTTTTCTAATTATTACCAAAAAAATTAAAGAAAAATTCATAAAAAATTTTTGACCGAAAATGAAAAATTTGGTTCAAATTTAAAAAAATCGTAGAGACTTTATTTATCGGAAGTGAGAAAAGATTTTTTCTAAATAAATGCATTAAAATATCTATTTTTCACTAAACTTATCAAATTTTTTCTAATTATTACCAAAAAAATTTAAAAAAAATTGATAAAAAATTTTTGACCGAAAATCAAAAATTTGGTTCAAATTTAAAAAAATCGTAGAGACTTTATTTATCGGAATTGAGAAAAGATTTTTTGGAAATAAATGCATTAAAATATCTATTTTTCACTAAACTTATCAAATTTTTTCTAATTATTACCAAAAAAATTAAAAAAAAAATCATAAAAAATTTTTGATCGAAAATCAAAAATTTGGTTCAAATTTAAAAAATCGTAGAGACTTTATTTATCGGAATTGAGAAAAGATTTTTTGGAAATAAATGCATTAAAATATCTATTTCTCACTAAACTTATGAAATTTTTTCTAATTATTACCAAAAAAATTAAAAAAAAAATTCATAAAAAATTTTTGACCGAAAATCAAAAATTTGGTTCAAATTAAAAAAAAATCGTAGAGACTTTATTTATCGGAATTGAGAAAAGATTTTTTGGAAATAAATGCATTAAAATATCTATTTCTCACTAAACTTATCAAATTTTTTCTAATTATTACCAAAAAAATTTTAAAAAAATTCATAAAAAATTTTTGACCGAAAATCAAAAATTTGGTTCAAATTAAAAAAAAATCGTAGAGACTTTATTTATCGGAATTGAGAAAAGATTTTTTGGAAATAAATGCATTAAAATATCTATTTCTCACTAAACTTATCAAATTTTTTCTAATTATTACCAAAAAAATTTTAAAAAAATTCATAAAAAATTTTTGACCGAAAATCAAAAATTTGGTTCAAATTAAAAAAAAATCGTAGAGACTTTATTTATCGGAATTGAGAAAAGATTTTTTGGAAATAAATGCATTAAAATATCTATTTCTCACTAAACTTATCAAATTTTTTCTAATTATTACCAAAAAAATTTTAAAAAAATTCATAAAAAATTTTTGACCGAAAATCAAAAATTTGGTTCAAATTTAAAAAAAATCGTAGAGACTTTATTTATCGGAATTGAGAAAAGATTTTTTGGAAATAAATGCATTAAAATATCTATTTTTCACTAAACTTATCAAATTTTTTCTAATTATTATCAAAAAAATTAAAAAAAAATCATAAAAAATTTTTGACCGAAAATCAAAAATTTGGTTCAAATTTAAAAAAATCGTAGAGACTTTATTTATCGGAATTGAGAAAAGATTTTTTGGAAATAAATGCATTAAAATATCTATTTTTCACTAAACTTATCAATTTTTTTCTAATTATTACCAAAAAAATTAAAAAAAAAATTCATAAAAAATTCATAAAAAATTTTTGACCGAAAATGAAAAATTTGGTTCAAATTTAGAAAATCGTAGAGACTTTATTTATCGGAATTGAGAAAAGATTTTTTGGAAATAAATGCATTAAAATATCTATTTTCCAATTAAATTGACAAATTTTTTCTAATTATTACCAAAAAAATTAAAAAAATTCACAAAAAATTTTTGACCGAAAATCAAAAATTTGGTTCAAATTTTAAAAAAATCGTAGAGACTTTATTTATCGGAATTGAGAAAAGATTTTTTGGAAATAAATGCATTAAAATATCTATTTTTCATTAAACTTATCAAATTTTTTCTAATTATTACCAAAAAAATTAAAAAAAAATTCATAAAAAATTTTTGACCGAAAATGAAAAATTTGGTTCAAATTTAAAAAAATCGTAGAGACTTTATTTATCGGAATTGAGAAAAGATTTTTTGAAAATAAATGCATTAAAATATCTATTTTTCACTAAACTTATCAAATTTTTTCTAATTATTACCAAAAAAATTAAAAAAAAATTCATAAAAAATTTTTGACCGAAAATCAAAAATTTGGTTCAAATTTAAAAAAATCGTAGACTTTATTTATCGGAATTGAGAAAAGATTTTTTGGAAATAAATGCATTAAAATATCTATTTTTCACTAAACTTATCAAATTTTTTCTAATTATTACCAAAAAAATTAAAAAAAAATTCATAAAAAATTTTTGACCGAAAATGAAAAATTTGGTTCAAATTTAAAAAAATCGTAGAGACTTTATTTATCGGAATTGAGAAAAGATTTTTTGGAAATAAATGCATTAAAATATCTATTTTTCACTAAACTTATCAAATTTTTTCTAATTATTACCAAAAAAATTAAAAAAAAATTCATAAAAAATTTTTGACCGAAAATGAAAAATTTGGTTCAAATTTAAAAAAATCGTAGAGACTTTATTTATCGGAATTGAGAAAAGATTTTTTGGAAATAAATGCATTAAAATATCTATTTTTCACTAAACTTATCAAATTTTTTCTAATTATTACCAAAAAAATTTAAAAAAAATTCACAAAAAATTTTTGACCGAAAATGAAAAATTTGGTTCAAATTTAAAAAATCGTAGAGACTTTATTTATCGGAATTGAGAAAAGATTTTTTGGAAATAAATGCATTAAAATATCTATTTTTCACTAAACTTATCAAATTTTTTCTAATTATTACCAAAAAAATTAAAAAAAAATTCATAAAAAATTTTTGACCGAAAATGAAAAATTTGGTTCAAATTTAAAAAATCGTAGAGACTTTATTTATCGGAATTGAGAAAAGATTTTTTGGAAATAAATGCATTAAAATATCTATTTTTCATTAAACTTATCAAATTTTTTCTAATTATTACCAAAAAAATTAAAAAAAAATTCATAAAAAATTTTTGACCGAAAATGAAAAATTTGGTTCAAATTTAAAAAAATCGTAGAGACTTTATTTATCGGAATTGAGAAAAGATTTTTTGGAAATAAATGCATTAAAATATCTATTTTCTAATTAAATTGACAAATTTTTTCTAATTATTACCAAAAAAATTAAAAAAATTCACAAAAAATTTTTGACCGAAAATCAAAAATTTGGTTCAAATTTAAAAAAATCGTAGAGACTTTATTTATCGGAATTGAGAAAAGATTTTTTGGAAATAAATGCATTAAAATATCTATTTTTCACTAAACTTATCAAATTTTTTCTAATTATTACCAAAAAAATTAAAAAAAAATTCATAAAAGATTTTTGACCGAAAATGAAAAATTTGGTTCAAATTTAGAAAATCGTAGAGACTTTATTTATCGGAATTGAGAAAAGATTTTTTGGAAATAAATGTATTAAAATATCTATTTTTCACTAAACTTATCAAATTTTTTCTAATTATTACCAAAAAAATTAAAAAAATTCATAAAAAATTTTTGACCGAAAATCAAAAATTTGGTTCAAATTTAAAAAAATCGTAGAGACTTTATTTATCGGAATTGAGAAAAGATTTTTTGGAAATAAATGCATTAAAATATCTATTTTCCAATTAAATTGACAAATTTTTTCTAATTATTACCAAAAAAATTAAAAAAATTCACAAAAAATTTTTGACCGAAAATCAAAAATTTGGTTCAAATTTTAAAAAAATCGTAGAGACTTTATTTATCGGAATTGAGAAAAGATTTTTTGGAAATAAATGCATTAAAATATCTATTTTTCACTAAACTTATCAAATTTTTTCTAATTATTACCAAAAAAATTTAAAAAAATTCACAAAAAATTTTTGACCGAAAATGAAAAATTTGGTTCAAATTTAGAAAATCGTAGACTTTATTTATCGGAATTGAGAAAAGATTTTTTGGAAATAAATGCATTAAAATATCTATTTTTCACTAAACTTATCAAATTTTTTCTAATTATTACCAAAAAAATTAAAAAAAAATTCATAAAAAATTTTTGACCGAAAATGAAAAATTTGGTTCAAATTTAAAAAATCGTAGAGACTTTATTTATCGGAATTGAGAAAAGATTTTTTGGAAATAAATGCATTAAAATATCTATTTTTCATTAAACTTATCAAATTTTTTCTAGTTATAACCAAAAAAAAAAAAAAAATAAAAAAAAATCATAAAGAAATGTTAACCAAATATAACCTAAAAAAAAAATTGGTTCAACTTTAAAAAATCGTACAGACTTTATTTATTGGAATTGAAGAAAGTTTTTTTAGAAATAGGTAGATTAAAACATCTACTTTTTGCTAAACTTATCAAATTTCTTCTAGTTATTACTAAAAAATGTAGAAAAAATCCGAAAAGAACAAACAATTTTTTTTTATCATAACCTCAAATTTTTACTAAATTTAAAAAATCACACTGAACTTATTTATAAGAATTAAGTAAAGAAAATTTTAAGAAAGATAAATTAAAATGTCTATTTTTTATTAAAATCATTAGATTTATTCCAAATATTACCAAAAAATTAAAAAAAAAAAAAATCCAAAAGTACCGACATTTTTTGATCGAACCGAAACATAACCTTTATAAAATTTTAATCAACTTTAAAAAATCATACCGAATTTATTTATAAGAATTAAGTAAAGAAAATTTTAAAAAGGATAGATTAAAATATCTAGTTTTTAATAAATAAATCGTATTTGTTCTATTTATTATCAAAAAAATTAAAAAAATTCATAAAAAATTTTTGACCGAAAATCAAGAATTCAAATTTAAAAAATTTTAGCGAGTTTATTTATCGGAATTGAGAAAAGATTTTTTGGAAATAAATGCATTAAAATATCTATTTTTCATTAAACTTATCAAATTTTTTCTAATTATTACCAAAAAAATTAAAAAAAAAAATTCATAAAAAATTTTTGACCGAAAATCAAAAATTTGGTTCAAATTTAAAAAAATCATAGAGACTTTATTTATCGGAATTGAGAAAAGATTTTTTGGAAATAAATGCATTAAAATATCTATTTTTCACTAAACTTATCAAATTTTTTCTAATTATTACCAAAAAAATTAAAAAAAAATTCATAAAAAATTTTTGACCGAAAATGAAAAATTTGGTTCAAATTTAAAAAAATCGTAGAGATTTTATTTATCGGAATTGAGAAAAGATTTTTTGGAAATAAATGCATTAAAATATCTATTTTTCACTAAACTTATCAAATGTTTTCTAGTTATAACCAAAAAAAAATAAATAAATAAATAAATAAAATCATAAAGAAATGTTAACCAAATATAACCTAAAAAAAATTGGTTCAACTTTAAAAAATCGTACAGACTTTATTTATTGGAATTGAAGAAAGTTTTTTTAGAAATAGGTAGATTAAAACATCTACTTTTTGCTAAACTTATCAAATTTCTTCGAGTTATTACCAAAAAATTTAGAAAAAATCCGAAAAGAACAAACAATTTTTTTTTATCATAACCTCAAATTTTTACCAAATTTAAAAAATTATACTGAACTTATTTATAAGAATTAAGTAAAGAAAATTTCAAGAAAGATAAATTAAAATGTCTATTTTTTATTAAAATCATTAGATTTATTCCAAATATTACCAAAAAATTAAAAAAAAAAATCCAAAAGTACCGACATTTTTTGATCGAACCGAAACATAACCTTTATAAAATTTTAATCAACTTTAAAAAATCATACCGAATTTATTTATAAGAATTAAGTAAAGAAAATTTCAAAAAGGATAGATTAAAATATCTAGTTTTTAATAAATAAATCGTATTTGTTCTATTTATTATCAAAAAAATTAAAAAAATTCATAAAAAATTTTTGACCGAAAATCAAGAATTCAAATTTAAAAAATTTTAGCGACTTTATTTATCGGAATTGAGAAAAGATTTTTTGGAAATAAATGCATTAAAATATCTATTTTTCACTAAACTTATCAAATTTTTTCTAATGATTATCAAAAAAATAAAAAAAAAATTGATAAAAAATTTTTGACCGAAAATTAAAAATTTGGTTCAAATTTAAAAAATCGTAGAGACTTTATTTATCGGAATTGAGAAAAAATTTTTTGGAAATAAATGCATTAAAATATCTATTTTTCACTAAACTTATCAAATTTTTTCTAATTATTACCAAAAAAATTTAAAAAATTCACAAAAAATTTTTGACCGAAAATGAAAAATTTGGTTCAAATTTAAAAAATCGTAGAGACTTTATTTATCGGAATTGAGAAAAGATTTTTTGGAAATAAATGCATTAAAATATCTATTTTTCATTAAACTTATCAAATTTTTTCTAGTTATAACCAAAAAAAAAATAAAAAAAAATCATAAAGAAATGTTAACCAAATATAACCTAAAAAAAAAATTGGTTCAACTTTAAAAAATCGTACAGATTTTATTTATTGGAATTGAAGAAAGTTTTTTTAGAAATAGGTAGATTAAAACATCTACTTTTTGCTAAACTTATCAAATTTCTTCTAGTTATTACCAAAAAATTTAGAAAAAATCCGAAAAGAACAAACAATTTTTTTTATCATAACCTCAAATTTTTACCAAATTTAAAAAATCATACTGAACTTATTTATAAGAATTAAGTAAAGAAAATTTCAAGAAAGATAAATTAAAATGTCTATTTTTTATTAAAATCATTAGATTTATTCCAAATATTACCAAAAAATTAAAAAAAAAAATCCAAAAGTACCGACATTTTTTGATCGAACCGAAACATAACCTTTATAAAATTTTAATCAACTTTAAAAAATCATACCGAATTTATTTATAAGAATTAAGTAAAGAAAATTTCAAAAAGGATAGATTAAAATATCTAGTTTTTAATAAATAAATCGTATTTGTTCTATTTATTATCAAAAAAATTAAAAAAATTCATAAAAAATTTTTGACCGAAAATCAAGAATTCAAATTTAAAAAATTTTAGCGACTTTATTTATCGGAATTGAGAAAAGATTTTTTGGAAATAAATGCATTAAAATATCTATTTTTCATTAAACTTGTCAAATTTTTTCTAATGATTATCAAAAAAATAAAAAAAAAATTGATAAAAAATTTTTGACCGAAAATTAAAAATTTGGTTCAAATTTAAAAAATCGTAGAGACTTTATTTATCGGAATTGAGAAAAAATTTTTTGGAAATAAATGCATTAAAATATCTATTTTTCACTAAACTTATCAAATTTTTTCTAATTATTACCAAAAAAATTAAAAAAAAATTCATAAAAAATTTTTGACCGAAAATGAAAAATTTGGTTCAAATTTAAAAAAATCGTAGAGATTTTATTTATCGGAATTGAGAAAAGATTTTTTGGAAATAAATGCATTAAAATATCTATTTTTCACTAAACTTATCAAATGTTTTCTAGTTATAACCAAAAAAAAATAAATAAATAAATAAATAAAATCATAAAGAAATGTTAACCAAATATAACCTAAAAAAAATTGGTTCAACTTTAAAAAATCGTACAGACTTTATTTATTGGAATTGAAGAAAGTTTTTTTAGAAATAGGTAGATTAAAACATCTACTTTTTGCTAAACTTATCAAATTTCTTCGAGTTATTACCAAAAAATTTAGAAAAAATCCGAAAAGAACAAACAATTTTTTTATCATAACCTCAAATTTTTACCAAATTTAAAAAATCATACTGAACTTATTTATAAGAATTAAGTAAAGAAAATTTCAAGAAAGATAAATTAAAATGTCTATTTTTTATTAAAATCATTAGATTTATTCCAAATATTACCAAAAAAATTAAAAAAAAAAATCCAAAAGTACCGATATTTTTTGATCGAACCGAAACATAACCTTTATAAAATTTTAATCAACTTTAAAAAATCATACCGAATTTATTTATAAGAATTAGGTAAAGAAAATTTCAAAAAAGATAGATTAAAATATCTATTTTTTAATAAATAAATCGTATTTGTTCTAATTATTACCAAAAAATTTAAAAAAATTTTCAAAAGAACTAACAATTTTTTTTATAGTAACCTCAAATTTTACCAACTTTAAAAAATCATACTGGATTTATTTATAAGAATTAAATAAAGAAAATTTCAAGAAAGATAGATTAAAATGTCTATTTTTTAATAAATTAATCGTATTTATTCTAATTATTATCAAAAAATTTAAAATAATTTTTAAAGAGAGAAAGGTTTAATTATTTTAAATTAAACAAGAATTAAAAGTCAGATTAAATGAGATTCTAATGTATAAATTAAATTAATAAAAGTATTCCAGTTAATATTCTTTTATAAGAAACCAAAATATTAATACGATTGAAAATCACCAAATTAAAAAAAAAAAAGAATTTCACCGTTTATCCAAACTTATCGAAACGCTGAAAAATCTCCAACGTTCACACCGACAACAGTCACATGATCCAACTTCCCAGGTAAATTCTGCACCCTTTCGATGGCTCTTTTCCTCCTCGATTTCTTCTCAGCGGAAGTAACCTCCACCAATAAACCATTCCGATTATCAAAATACAACTCGTTATCTTCCAACGTTCGTCTTTTAGCAGCCGTAATACTCATTGTAAAACCCATAAGGCTCTCGCAAAGTTTCCTAGCGGTTACACAACGATTTTCCCTCCCGGAAATTCCATTTTTTAAGATATCCTCCATTAAAAGCAAAGCCAGGTCGTAACGTTGTATCGGAGAGACGTACGGCAATCCATCCGGGTTTCTTTGAATAGTATTTACTTTAATTGGATTCGTTTTCGGTTGAGGACGTAAATCTATCGACGTTTTCGACCGTAGAAAATTATAATTGGTCGGTTTTTGCGTTGTAATTGAATCGTCGTTCGATAAAGTCCGATTAAAATTGTTTTTACTTTGACTGTGGGGATTTTTTAAATTTTTACTTTGATTTAAATTTTTATTTTGATTCAAATTTTTTCTAGGCGGTTTAATCGGAGGTATTTTCATTTCTTTAACTGAATCTAATTTAGAATCTATTTTTGAATTAATTTTCGAATCTAATTTAGAATCAATTTTAGAATTAATTTTGGAATCTAACTTGAAATCAATTTTTGAATTCATTTTCGAATCGTTACAATCAACTTTTGTATTATTCCGACAATTACTCGGTAAATTAACCGCAAATTTACAAACGCTAGCATCAAAATTATCCGTCAACCCATCGCTAGCTATAAAAACGATATCCCCTTTTTGTACTTTCGTCACGGAAAGCGTTAAATTACTCAACTCGGGGTTAATTCCATCGACGGGTCCTAAAGCGCCCAAAGCGTCCCTCATATCTCGATTACTTAAAACGTCGTGAGACCCTTTCGTTATCTCCCTAACGCCGTACCTTTGCGAGTAAACGTACGCCAAAGTATCTCCGACGTTACAACAGCAACATATGAAATTATCCTTCGAGTCTTTAAGCGGTAAAATAACCGCTACGGTTAACGTCGTTAACATTCCCTCGTTTTCCAAGATGAGATCGTGTGCGCAATTAAAAGCTCGCAAAAGACTCACGAAAACGTCCCTGGTATCCGTCATGTAAACGTCTCGACCGTTTAAATAAGTCTCGGATTTGTTAAACGTTTCGAAGGGTTTTGTATCGTTGAAAATCGTCTTGTTTAAATAGTGAAGACTTCCGTGAACGGCTGATTTTGCGGCTATACAAGCTTTTTCACCTAAAAAATAATCGTTTTAGTAATAATAAACGAAACATCTGTCAATCTGTCAATAAATTTAGAAGTTAAACCAAAACAATGTGAAGATAGTTAGACAACCTAAAGAAAAATAAATTAACTAATCGATTTCTTTACAAAGTTGAAAAATTGATGTTTTAAGTAAATAAAATCTTCTTTAATATTAATTTATACAAATAAAATATAATTAAAAACGAAAAACTTATTAATGGTATTTAATATTTATTTTAATATTCTCATTTAAATTAATTTTCCTTAATTTTCATAAATAAAGTCTGGGGGATTTTTTAAAGTTGACCGAAAATTTTGCAGGTTAAGAAAATTTTTCGATTATTTTGAGAATTTTTTTTAATTTTTTGGTGAATGTTGGAACAAATCTGACTTATTTAATAAAAAATAGATATTTTAATCTATTCTCATTGAAATTAATTTTCCTTAATTTCCATAAATAAAGTCTGGGGGATTTTTTAAAGTTGACCGAAAATTTTGCAGGTTAAGAAAATTTTTCGATTATTTTGAGAATTTCTTTTAAATTTTTGGTGAATGTTGGAACAAATCTGACTTATTTAATGAAAAATAGATATTTGAATCTATTCTCATTGAAATTAATTTTCCTTAATTTTCATAAATAAAGTCTGGGGGATTTTTTAAAGTTGACCGAAAATTTTGCAGGTTAAGAAAATGTTCCGATTATTTTGAGAATTTTTTGAAAATTTTTTGGTGAATGTTGGAACAAATCTGACTTTTTTTTAATGAAAAATAGATATTTTAATCTATTCTCATTTAAATTAATTTTCCTTAATTTCCATAAATAAAGTCTGGGGGATTTTTTAAAGTTGACCGTAAATTTTGCAGGTTAAGAAAATTTTTCGATTATTTTGAGAATTTTTTTTAATTTTTTGGTGAATGTTGGATCAAATCTGACTTATTTATTAAAAAATAGATATTTTAATCTATTCTCATTTAAATTAATTTTCCTTAATTTCCATAAATAAAGTCTGGGGGATTTTTTAAAGTTGACCGAAAATTTTGAAGGTTAAGAAAATTTTTCGATTATTTTGAGAATTTCTTTTAAATTTTTGGTGAATGTTGGAACAAATCTGACTTATTTAATGAAAAATAGATATTTGAATCTATTCTCATTGAAATTAATTTTCCTTAATTTTCATAAATAAAGTCTGGAGGATTTTTTAAAGTTGACCGAAAATTTTGCAGGTTAAGAAAATTTTTCGATTATTTTGAGAATTTTTTTTAATTTTTTGGTGAATGTTGGAACAAATCTGATTTATTTAATAAAAAATAGATATTTTAATCTATTCTCATTTAAATTAATTTTCCTTAATTTCCATAAATAAAGTCTGGGGGATTTTTTAAAGTTGACCGAAAATTTTGCAGGTTAAGAAAATTTTTCGATTATTTTGAGAATTTTCTTTAATTTTTTTGTGAATGTTGGAACAAATCTGACTTATTTAATAAAAAATAGATATTTTAATCTATTCTCATTGAAATTAATTTTCCTTAATTTCCATAAATAAAGTCTGGGGGATTTTTTAAAATTGACCGAAAATTTTGCAGGTTAAGAAAATTTTTCGATTATTTTGAGAATTTTTTTTTAACTTTTTGGTGAATGTTGGAACAAATCTGACTTTTTTAATAAAAAATAGATATTTTAATCTATTCTCATTTAACTTAATTTTCCTTAATTTCCATAAATAAAGTCTGGGGGATTTTTTAAAGTTGACCGAAAATTTTGCAGGTTAAGAAAATTTTTCGATTATTTTGAGAATTCTTTTAAATTTTTTGGTGAATGTTGGAACAAATCTGACTTTTTTAATAAAAAATAGATATTTTAATCTATTCTCATTTAAATTAATTTTCCTTAATTTCCATAAATAAAGTCTGGGGGATTTTTTAAAGTTGACCGAAAATTTTGCAGGTTAAGAAAATTTTTCGATTATTTTGAGAATTTTTTTTAAATTTCTTGGTGAATGTTGGAACAAATCTGACTTATTTAATAAAAAATAGATATTTTAATCTATTCTCACTTAAATTAATTTTCCTTAATTTCCATAAATAAAGTCTGGGGGATTTTTTAAAGTTGACCGAAAATTTTGAAGTTTAAGAAAATTTTTCGATTATTATACAAGCTTTTTCACCTAAAAAATAATCGTTTTAGTAATAATAAACGAAACATCTGTCAATCTGTCAATAAATTTAGAAGTTAAACCAAAACAATGTGAAGATAGTTACAGACAACCTAAAGAAAAATAAATTAACTAATCGATTTCTTTACAAAGTTGAAAAATTGATGTTTTAAGTAAATAAAATCTTCTTTAATATTAATTTATACAAATAAAATATAATTAAAAACGAAAAACTTATTAATGATATTTAATATTTACTTTAATATTCTCATTTAAATTAATTTTCCTTAATTTTCATAAATAAAGTCTGGGGGATTTTTTAAAGTTGACCGAAAATTTTGCAGGTTAAGAAAATTTTTCGATTATTTTGAGAATTTTTTTAAATTTTTTGGTGAATGTTGGAACAAATCTGACTTATTTAATAAAAAATAGATATTTTAATCTATTCTCATTGAAATTAATTTTCCTTAATTTCCATAAATAAAGTCTGGGGGATTTTTTAAAGTTGACCGAAAATTTTGAAGTTTAAGAAAATTTTTCGATTATTATACAAGCTTTTTCACCTAAAAAATAATCGTTTTAGTAATAATAAACGAAACATCTGTCAATCTGTCAATAAATTTAGAAGTTAAACCAAAACAATGTGAAGATAGTTACAGACAACCTAAAGAAAAATAAATTAACTAATCGATTTCTTTACAAAGTTGAAAAATTGATGTTTTAAGTAAATAAAATCTTCTTTAATATTAATTTATACAAATAAAATATAATTAAAAACGAAAAACTTATTAATGATATTTAATATTTACTTTAATATTCTCATTTAAATTAATTTTCCTTAATTTTCATAAATAAAGTCTGGGGGATTTTTTAAAGTTGACCGAAAATTTTGCAGGTTAAGAAAATTTTTCGATTATTTTGAGAATTTTTTTTAATTTTTTGGTGAATGTTGGAACAAATCTGACTTATTTAATAAAAAATAGATATTTTAATCTATTCTCATTGAAATTAATTTTCCTTAATTTCCATAAATAAAGTCTGGGGGATTTTTTAAAATTGACCGAAAATTTTGCAGGTTAAGAAAATTTTTCGATTATTTTGAGAATTTTTTTTTAACTTTTTGGTGAATGTTGGAACAAATCTGACTTTTTTAATAAAAAATAGATATTTTAATCTATTCTCATTTAACTTAATTTTCCTTAATTTCCATAAATAAAGTCTGGGGGATTTTTTAAAGTTGACCGAAAATTTTGCAGGTTAGGAAAATTCTTCGATTATTTTGAGAATTTTTTTTTAATTTTTTGGTGAATGTTGGAACAAATCTGACTTTTTTTAATAAAAAATAGATATTTTAATTTATTCTCATTTAAATTAATTTTCCTTAATTTTCATAAATAAAGTCTGGGGGATTTTTTAAAGTTGACCGAAAATTTTGAAGGTTAAGAAAATTTTTCGATTATTTTGAGAATTTTTTTTAAATTTTTTGGTGAATGTTGAAATAAATCTGACTTTTTTAATAAAAAATAGATATTTTAGTCTATTCTCATTGAAATTAATTTTCCTTAATTTCCATAAATAAAGTCTGGAGGATTTTTTAAAGTTGACCGAAAATTTTGCAGGTTAAGAAAATTTTTCGATTATTTTGAGACTTTTTTTTTAATTTTTTGGTGAATGTTGGAACAAATCCGACTTTTTTAATGAAAAATAGATATTTTAATCCATTCTCATTTAAATTAATTTTCCTTAATTTCCATAAATAAAGTCTGGGGGATTTTTTAAAGTTGACCGAAAATTTTGCAGGTTAAGAAAATTTTTCGATTATTTTGAGAATTTTTTTTAAATTTTTTGGTGAATGTTGGAACAAATCTGACTTTTTTAATGAAAAATAGATATTTGAATCTATTCTCATTGAAATTAATTTTCCTTAATTTCCATAAATAAAGTCTGGGGGATTTTTTAAAGTTGACCGAAAATTTTGCAGGTTAAGAAAATTTTTCGATTATTTTGAGAATTTTTTTTAAATTTTTTAGTAAATGTTGGAACAAATCTGACTTATTTAATAAAAAATAGATATTTTAATCTATTCTCATTGAAATTAATTTTCCTTAATTTCCATAAATAAAGTCTGGGGGATTTTTTAAAGTTGACCGAAAATTTTGAAGGTTAAGAAAATTTTTCGATTATTTTGAGAATTTTTTTTAAATTTTTTGGTGAATGTTGGAACAAATCTGAATTTTTTTAATGAAAAATAGATATTTTAATCTATTCTCATTGAAATTAATTTTCCTTAATTTCCATAAATAAAGTCTGGGGGATTTTTTAAAGTTGACCGAAAATTTTGCAGGTTAGGAAAATTCTTCGATTATTTTGAGAATTTTTTTTTAATTTTTTGGTGAATGTTGGAACAAATCTGACTTTTTTTAATAAAAAATAGATATTTTAATTTATTCTCATTTAAATTAATTTTCCTTAATTTTCATAAATAAAGTCTGGGGGATTTTTTAAAGTTGACCGAAAATTTTGAAGGTTAAGAAAATTTTTCGATTATTTTGAGAATTTTTTTTAAAATTTTTTGGTGAATGTTGGAACAAATCTGACTTTTTTAATAAAAAATAGATATTTGAATCTATTCTCATTGAAATTAATTTTCCTTAATTTCCATAAATAAATTCTGGGGGATTTTTTAAAGTTGACCGAAAATTTTGCAGGTTAAGAAAATTTTTCGATTATTTTGAGAATTTTTTTAAATTTTTTGGTGAATGTTGGAACAAATCTGACTTATTTAATAAAAAATAGATATTTTAATCTATTCTCATTTAAATTAATTTTCCTTAATTTCCATAAATAAAGTCTGGGGGATTTTTTAAAGTTGACTGAAAATTTTACAGGTTAAGAAAATTTTTCGATTATTTTCAGAATTTTTTTTAAATTTTTTGGTGAATGTTGAAATAAATCTGACTTATTTAATAAAAAATAGATATTTTAATCCATTCTCATTTAAATTAATTTTCCTTAATTTCCATAAATAAAGTCTGGGGGATTTTTTAAAGTTGACCGAAAATTTTGCAGGTTAAGAAAATTTTTCGATTATTTTGAGAATTCTTTTTAAATTTTTTGGTGAATGTTGAAATAAATCTGACTTATTTAATAAAAAATAGATATTTTAATCCATTCTCATTTAAATTAATTTTCCTTAATATCCATAAATAAAATCTGGGGGATTTTTTAAAGTTGACCGAAAATTTTGCAGGTTAAGAAAATTTTTCGATTATTTTAGATTTTTTTTTTAATTTTTTGGTGAATGTTGGAACAAATCTGACTTTTTTTAATAAAAAATAGATATTTTAATCTATTCTCATTTAAATTATTTTTCCTTAATTTCCATAAATAAAGTCTGGGGGATTTTTTAAAGTTTCAATGACCTTCCCTTTATAACCGTAATAATAAAAGAAATATCTGTCAATCTGTCAACAAATTTAGAAGTTAAACTAAATTGATGTTTTAAATAAATAAAATCTTCTTTAATATTAATTTATACAAATAAAATATAATTAAAAACGAAAAACCTATTAATGATACTTAATATTTATCATCGAATGTTATTAATAAAATATCTTAACTCAGAATAGAATTCTGAAACTTTGTTTAAAATTTCCGAATTTTGTCAAAAATTGTAGAATTTTGCCTAAAATTTGGCCCAATGTTCCATAACATTGTTTGAAATTATTGAATTTCGTCTAATTTCATCCAAAATTGTCCAATGTTATTAAAAAATAACTTAACTTGGGCTAAAATTGAGAAAGTTTGTCTAAAATTGCCAAATTTTGTCAAAAATTGTCGAATTTTGCCTAAAATTTGACCCAATTTTTTGTAATACTGTCTAAAATTATTGAATTTCGTTTGATTTCATATAAAATCATCGAATGTTATTAAAAAAATACCTTAATTCAGCCTAGAATTTTGAAACTTTGTTTAAAATTGTCGAATTTTTACAAAAATTGTCAAATTTTGCCTAACATTTGGCCCAATTTTCCATAACATTGTTTGAAATTATTAAATTTCATCTAATTTCATCCAAAATTGTAGAATGTTATTGAAAAGTAACTTAACTTAGGCTAAAATTGTGAAATTTTGTCTAAAATTGCTGAATTTTGTCAAAAGTTGTCGAATTTTGCCTAAAATTTGGCCCAATTTTTTATAGCACTGTCTAAAATTATTGAATTTCGTCTAATTTCAAATAAAATTGTGGAATGTTATTAAAAAATATCTTAATTTAGCTTAGAATTCTGAAACATTGAGTAAAATTGTGAAATTTTATCTAAAATTTTCGAATTTTGTGTAAAGTTTAGCCCAATTTTGCCTAACATTGCCTATAATTATTGAATTTCATCTAACTTAATCTAAAACTGTCGAATGTTATTAAAAAAGAATTTAACTTAAGCTAAAATTGTGAATTTTTTTTCTAAATTGCCGAATTTTGTCAAAAATGGTCGTATTTTGTCTAAATTTTGGCCCAATTTTCTATAACATTGTCTAAAATTATTGAATTTTATGTAAAATTGTCGAATTTTGTCTAAAATTGCCGAATGTTGTCTAAAATTAGGAACAAATTTTCTATAACGTTATCTAAAATTATTGAATTTCGCCTAATTTCATCTAAAATTCCCGAATTTTGTCTAAAATTTTGTATACCATTATCTAAAATAGTCGAATTTTGTCTAAAATTTGATGCAATTTTCTATAACATAGTCTAAAATTATTGAATTTCGTCTAATTTCATCTAAAATTGTCGAATGTTATGAAAAAAATAACTTAACTTAGTTTAAAATTGTGTAACTTTGTCTAAAATTGTCGAATTTTGTCTAAAATTTTCTAATATCAACTGAAAATTATTAACAAATAGTATACTTTTTCATAAAACCTTCAAGAAAGATTAAAATTACTAAAAACCGAGTATAATTTATAACACGTGATTTATAAGAAACCTCCGATTAAATCATAAAGATATTGTCACATATCAATAAGGTGCACAATAAGATCGACGCACAAAATAGTCTTGAATAATGCGCTGAAAACTTGGTATACACTTTATTAAAAGGTCAAAATTTTGGACGGATATAAACATTCCATCCATTTCCAATCAAAGCCGGGAAATAAAATCACGACTGTTTTCTATTGTATTAAAGTATCTTTAAGTATCTTTAAAAAATAACCTTTTTGAAAGAGAGATAGGTAGATTAAATTCTTATACAGTCTTTTATAGACCTCTCTCATTATTTCTATTCTTAAGATTATTCTTTAGAGACGTCTAGTTTTAATATTAGAAATAAATTTAAATAAAGTGCCATCTATTGATAAAAACAAAAACCCAACTAAATAGTTTGATAAATTCTTAATAGATGGATTTTATTAATTAATCTTTTTTAAATTTTTACCCCAATTAACTCCATCGGCGACGGCTAAAACGGCAGAATCTTCTCGAGCAATTATTCCAAAACAATCAGCTATAGGATCGCCGTTTTTTAATTTCGTTATTAAATTCTTATCGTATAATGAATCGGAAAGTCCGTAAACGTGATCGGAAGTTCGGTTCCATTCGATCGGCAATAAAAGGTCCGGTTTTGCTAAAGAGGAAGCGTCTGTTACATCCGAAGCGGCAGAAACTGTAAATAAAAATATGCATTTTTTAATAATAATAAAAAAATAATAATAATAATGATTGTGACTCATAAAATTGTTTCAAAGTTAAAATTTTAATTTTAAAAATAAACATTTAACTTTTTAAAAATTAACATTTAAAAATAAACATTTATCTTTTAAAAATTAACATTTAAAAATAAACATTTATCTTTTAAAATTAACATTTAGAAATTAACATTTAAAAATAAGTTTAAATCGCCATCTGTTGAAAACAAATTAAATTTATCAAACTGTCAAAATTTTAAAATAACCTTAAAACTACTCGACTTGAAAAATTTTAACTTGAATTATGTCGATAAATGCCATGCTGATAAAAATCATGCGATAAAAAGCTGTACAAAAAGAAAAAAAATATCACAAAATAAAATAAAACATTGAAACGGTACAATAAAATTGCTGCTTTCATGCTCGTAAATGAATTTACCGGTGCTATTTGGTCTCTCGACTCGAATAATCCGTCCCCTTTTCTTATGCCGAAACGGGTTTCCCTCGCTTTTCGACTTTGAAAGTTCGTACGGTCTTTCTTTTAAACTTTCCTGTCTTTCAACAGGGATTTTTACCATATTTTTAACCAGATTCGTTTCCGCACTCTTTAAATCGTCACCATTTCCACCTTTATTAGTGTTTATTTCAATTTTATTTTCTTCTTGATCCGTATTTAAATCCGAAAGACTTCCTAAACTGTGACTTTTATGTTTTTTTGAGCTTGTTACGAAATATTCTTGACCGCCGACTTTAATAACCATCGTTGAATTATCAATCGGAACATTTTTTCGACTTTTTTGCATCGAGCTGTTTGTAACTGGTTTTTAAAAATCATTTTTTATATATTTATAAACGATTTTAAGTTTAAAAAGTTAAATTAACTTTAAATAATACACCTACCGTTTTCTTCTTGTACATCGATAAAATCGATCTCCGCTTCGGCAATCGATAGATGTTTTTCTGTTCGTTTAACAGTTGCCAATCCTCCGTTAGGACCCGTATGACATCCTACGATCGATTCCGGACCGATTTTATAAGTTCCGAGGTCATAATTGGGTAAATCCGTTGGAGTTTTTCCCGAAATAACCGGCGGACCTTCTTGTAACTTAAGTAAACTTAAAAAAAAAATTTTTAAATTAAAAATATCTTTATTTTATTCTTATAAATCAATTAAAAAGAAATAAGTTAATAATTTATTTACCCTTGAAGATATTTGATCACAAATGAGTTTTCGTTGATTCCGAATCTTTTCTCCCTTGGTTCGTTGTGAAAGGAAAGTTGACGGAAATAACTGCTAACTCTTTTTCTTAAGGAAGGCATTTCTTTTTTTTCTTAAGGAAGGTTTTCTTCACGTAGACAATAACAAAATAAATAAACACAATTAATAAAGATAAGATAACATAACCTCAAAATTTAATAACAATAATCCACTTGATTATTACCACTTAAAACCGAAAGACGTTGATAATTACTCACCCAAATCGCGATTTGCCAAGAGATCAACGCTTATTAGCGCGGACAGATGTCAAATTCCTTTGTATTTCTGCAATGGGTTATTGGTCATCGCGAGTCGAGTTTAGATTTACGGTTTGTTGCGCTTCCGTTGTGTTGACACTCCGATCACGTACTTTATAAACACCCGTTGAATATTAACAAGGATAAAATGGTACTTGTAAACAAAGACGGTTCTTTTGCTCGATAATAAAAACGATAATAATAATTAGGTTATTATAACCTATAACGACTTGTCAATTTGAAAGATGGTGATTATTGTAATTATCAGGAGATGGCGCTTTATTATTTATATTATTATTTTTCCTAAATTTCCTAAATAAATTTTCTATTTGGAGAAAGTGAATATATTAGTTAAAAAGTCATAATTAAATTAAGAAATAGATTTAAGGAAAAATTAAATTTAATTTTATAAATTACAAGAATAAAATGACATAATGAAAAGTAACCATGGTAAACGTCAATGTCAAATTAAACTTTCAATCTCTTTATTTTACCTTTAATTATGAATAATCCTAAATAAATTCTCAATTAGATCTTAATTAGAGATGAATTTTATGAAAATTGTAAATAAATAAAAAGAAATTAGTATTTTTGATAATTCATATAATTATTATATAATAGATATGATCAACATGGAGGGAACGTCAATGTCAGATTAAGATTTCAATTTTGTATATATTCTAATAATAAATATTTTTAATAATAAATAATCTTAAATAAATTCTTAATTAGATATTAATCAGAGATGAATTTTATGCAAATTGTAAATAAATAAAAAGAAATTACTATTTTTAGATTTTTTCATATAATGGATATAATGGACATTGTACAAACGTCAAATCAAATCGAGTTTTAAATTTTTTGTACTAATTTATTTTCACAATCTTAAATAAATTCGGAATTAGACATTAATGAAAATTAAATTTTATGAAAATTCTAAATAAATAAAAAGAATTAGTATTACATTAAATATTATATTAAAGCCAAGAAATGTGTTGCCGGTAAAGACGTTTTCCTTTTTCAAGCAATTTAGAACTGTCAATTTTGCAATTTTAAGAACCGTTTCATGTCCGAACTTTATTAACAATTTTACCCAGTAAAAATCGTTTTAACCGCGTTACGTTTACATGTGTTAGTTGGCGAATAGGTTAGTCTAAGTGTCTTCCGGTTTTAATTTAAGGTAAGCGATATAATTTGAAGGAAATTAGTGTTTTTAAAAATGGCTCTATTAAGGTTAATAATATTTAGAAAATTAGTTTTTATCTAATTTAACTTTCTTTAATTTCAGTGTGTGTTTGTGTTTTTGGAAGGTGTAGCAAAGGAAGTAGCTGTCGTCGGATCGCTATTTTGCGATTGCCAGGAGGTATAGAACGATTGTAATTTAATATAATTAAAAATGATATTAAATTTTTTTCTATTTTTTAGTTAATTGGAAACGTCATTCGCTCGGTAAGTCTTTATGCATGTTGTTTTTACTAGTTTTTAAGAAGTGAGTGTTAAGTGAAATGTTAAGGTTTGGTAATATATGTTGAGGTAAGTAGACAAATTAATTGCTTATTAATAACCACTTCGGTACGGGTGTCGACTATGGTCGACAAAAACAGATGACCCCACAGAGCCGACCGTCGCCTATAGTCGACGGTTGCGCCAGCGTACGGACGATGAAAGCGGGGTCTTTTACGACGTTTCGCGGCCGATGGGCGCCGTCCCGAAGTGGTTAAAATTAAATACTGACGGTAAATAAATGAAAAAAATTGTGGAGAGTTTATCTTTTAAAATTAAGAAATGAAATTTATATTAATTGAAAGCTAAAATATCCTATTTTGTAATAAAACAATCAATTTTGTTCTAATTATTACCCAAAAAATTAAAAAAATTCTTAAAGTTGACTAAAAAATTTTTTAACCTAACTTTTTTAAAAATTTTGACCAAATTTAAAAAATCGTGGAGCCTCTATTTTTTTTAATTAAGAAATGAAATGTGTATTAATTGAAAGCTAAAATATTCTATTTTGTAATAAAAACAGTCAATTTTGTTCTAATTATTACTCAAAAAATTAAAAAAAATTCTTAAAGTTGATTAAAATTTTTGACGGTTCATAACCTAACTTTTAAAAATTTCTATCAATTAAAAAAAAATCGCCCAGAGTTTATTTTTAAAGATTAAGGAATGATTTTTATCTTAAGTTAAACTTAAAAGATTCCATTTTGATTAAAAGACGACAAATTTATTCTAATTATTACCTAAAAAATTCTTAAAGTTGATAGAAATTTTTGACGGTTTTAACCCAACTTGAAAAAATCGATCAAGTTAAAAAAAAATCACCCAGACTTTATTTTTAAAGATTAGATGATAATTTATACATCAAATGAAACCTAAAAGATTCTATTTTTAACTCTACAAGTCAGATTTTTCCGAATTATATTAATCTAAAAAGAATGTAGTCTGAAAATTATTGAGAATTATTAAATATTTGATGAAATGCAATTAAAAAATTGCAGTGTTGAAATAAAAGGAAATTAGGAGATGGGAGATTAAAATGGGTACTCTGAATAAAAACTAAGGATAAGGGTTAAAGGAATGGGAAAAAAGTTTCTCACATTTCAGTTAATGTTTCATAATTTGCCCCCATTTCAATAAAAACACATTTCTTAAAGTTAGTTTATTTATTTATTTAATTTAAATTTAAGTGTCCCGTTGTAGTTTCCTGGAATGTAAATAAATTACAGATAGGTTAAATATATTTTTTTAAGATGGAAAAGGAACAGAGTATAGTTTACATGCAAACTGTGAAAATAGGATATCTGGACATAAAGGAAATTAACCAAAGTATTTAGGTTTTTATTGTATGAAGACTTACGTCTTTACGTTTTTACGTCGGTTCCTTTAATGTGCATTTGGGCCGAGCTTCCCTATGAGGGCTTCGGTTAATCTAAAATTGATACATTGATATTACAATTATATACAAAATAATTTTTTGGTAAGAAAACCAATAATTGTTTAAAAATTCAATTATTAAAAAAAATCATAAAAAATCGAATTTTAAAGATTTTAATCTGATTTTTTTTCTAAATAAAACTAAAAACATTCTAGTTTTAATCTAAAAAGACCGTTTTCTTCTAAATTTTACCAAAAAAATTAAAAAAATTTTCAAAGTTGGAAAAAAATTTTTTAGGTAAGAAAACCAATAATTTTTTAAAAATTCAATCATTAAAAAAAATCATAAAAAATCGGATTTTAAAGATTTTAATCTATTTTTTTTTTCTAAATAAAACTAAAAACATTCTAGTTTTAATCTAACAAAACCGTTTTGTTTTAAATTTTACTAAACAAATTTAAAAAATTTTCAAAGTTGATAAAAATTTTTTTAATTTAGATTTTCTAAAAATTCATTTTTAAAAAAAATCATAAAAAATCGAATTTTAAAGATTTTAATCTGATTTTTTTTTAATGAAACTAAAAACATTCTAGTATTAATCTAACAAAACCGTTTTGTTTTAAATTTTACTAAAAAAATTTAAAAAATTTTCAAAGTTGATAAAAATTTTTTTAATTTAGATTTTCTAAAAATTCATTTTTAAAAAAAATCATAAAAAATCGAATTTTAAAGATTTTAATCTGATTTTTTTTTAATGAAACTAAAAACATTCTAGTATTAATCTAACAAAACCGTTTTGTTTTAAATTTTACCAAAAAAATTAAAAAAATTTTCAAAGTTGGAAAAAAATTGTTTTATTAAAAAAAATTTTTTTTAATAAAAAATTTTACTTACAGATTCACGGGGCGGAGGGGCTCACCCGGTGCCTCTGGTGTTAATCTAAAATTGAAACATTCATATTAAGATTATATGAAAAATAATAAAATGCGAATTATCTTACGGCCTGTTGATAAAAATTTTACTTATACATTTGCGGGGCGGAGGGGCTCTGCAGGCGGGGCCTCTGGTGTTAATCTAAAATTGAAACATTCATATTAAGATTATATGAAAAATAATAAAATGCGAATTATCTTACGGCCTGTTGATAAAAATTTTACTTATACATTCGCGGGGCGGAGGGGCTCTGCAGGCGGGGCCTCTGGTGTTAATCTAAAATTGATACATTGATATTACGATTATATAAAAAAAAATTTTTTTGGTAAGAAAAGCAATCATTGTTTAAAAATTCAATTTAAAGTATTTAGGTTTTTATTGTATGAAGACTTACGTTTTTAGACTAGGCTCTTTCAGGGAGGCGGTTGGCCTGGCCTCCCTATGTGGGCTGCGCCTTCTGGGCGGCCCTGGGACCCTGCATATAGCAGCCTCCGGTGTTAATCTAAAATTGATACATTGATATTACGATTATATAAAAAAAATTTTTTTTGGTAAGAAAAGCAATAATTTTTTAAAAATTCAATTATTAAAAAAAATCATAAAAAATCGGATTTTCAAGATTTTAATCTAATTTTTTTTCTAAATAAAACTAAGAACATTCTAGTTTTAATCTAAAAAGACCGTTTTGTTCTAAATTTTACCAAAAAAATTAAAAAAATTTTCAAAGTTGGAAAAAATTTTTTTAGGTAAGAAAAGCAATAATTTTTTAAAAATTCAATCATTAAAAAAAATCATAAAAAATCGGATTTTAAAAATTTTAATCTAATTTTTTTTTTAAATAAAACTAAAAACATTCTAGTTTTAATCTAAAAAGGCCGTTTTCTTCTAAATTTTACCAAAAAAATTAAAAAAATTTTCAAAGTTGGAAAAAAATTTTTTAGGTAAGAAAAGCAATAATTTTTTAAAATTCAATCATTAAAAAAAATCATAAAAAATCGGATTTTAAAGATTTTAATCTAATTTTTTTTTCTAAATAAAACTAAAAACATTCTAGTTTTAATCTAACAAAACCGTTTTGTTTTAAATTTTACTAAACAAATTTAAAAAATTTTCAAAGTTGATAAAAATTTTTTTAATTTAGACTTTCTAAAAATTCATTTAAAAAAAAAATCATAAAAAATCGAATTTTAAAGATTTTAATCTGATTTTTTTTTAATGAAACTAAAAACATTCTAGTATTAATCTAACAAAACCGTTTTGTTTTAAATTTTACTAAACAAATTTAAAAAATTTTCAAAGTTGGAAAAAAATTGTTTTATTAAAAAAAATTTTTTTTAATAAAAAATTTTACTTACAGATTCACGGGGCGGAGGGGCTCACCCGGTGCCTCTGGTGTTAATCTAAAATTGAAACATTCATATTAAGATTATATGAAAAATAATAAAATGCGAATTATCTTACGGCCTAATAAAAAATTTTATTTATACATTCGCGGGGCGGAGGGGCTCTGCAGGCGGGGCCTCTGGTGTTAATCTAAAATTGATACATTGATATTACGATTATATAAAAAAAAATTTTTTTGGTAAGAAAAGCAATCATTGTTTAAAAATTCAATTTAAAGTATTTAGGTTTTTATTGTATGAAGACTTACGTTTTTAGACTAGGCTCTTTCAGGGAGGCGGTTGGCCTGGCCTCCCTATGTGGGCTGCGCCTTCTCGGCGGCCCTGGGACCCTGCATATAGCAGCCTCCGGTGTTAATCTAAAATTGATACATTGATATTACGATTATATAAAAAAAAATTTTTTTTGGTAAGAAAAGCAATAATTTTTTAAAAATTCAATTATTAAAAAAAATCATAAAAAATCGGATTTTCAAGATTTTAATCTGATTTTTTTTCTAAATAAAACTAAGAACATTCTAGTTTTAATCTAAAAAGACCGTTTTGTTCTAAATTTTACCAAAAAAATTTAAAAAATTTTCAAAGTTGGAAAAAAATTTTTTAGGTAAGAAAAGCAATAATTTTTTAAAAATTCAATCATTAAAAAAATCATAAAAAATCGGATTTTAAAAATTTTAATCTAATTTTTTTTTTTAATAAAACTAAAAACATTCTAGTTTTAATCTAAAAAGGCCGTTTTCTTCTAAATTTTACCAAAAAAATTAAAAAAATTTTCAAAGTTGGAAAAAAATTTTTTAGGTAAGAAAAGCAATAATTTTTTAAAATTCAATTATTAGAAAAAAATCATAAAAAATCGGATTTTAAAGATTTTAATCTGATTTTTTTTCTAAATGAAACTAAAAACATTCTAGTTTTAATCTAAAAAACCGTTTTGTTCTAAATTTTACCAAAAAAATTAAAAAAATTTTCAAAGTTGGAAAAAAATTTTTTAAGTAAGAAAAGAAATAATTTTTTGAAGTTCAATTATTAAAAAAAAATCATAAAAAATCGGATTTTAAAGATTTTAATCTGATTCTTTTTCTAAATGAAACTAAAAACATTCTAGTTTTTATCTAACAAAACCGTTTTGTTCTAAATTTTATTAAAAAAATTTTCAAAGTGGGAAAAGAATTTTTTAGGTAAGAAAAGCAATAATTTTTTAAAATTCAATTATTAAAAAAAATCATAAAAAATCGGATTTTAAAGATTTTAATCTGATTTTTTTTCTAAATAAAACTAAAAACATTCTAGTTTTAATCTAAAAAGACCGTTTTGTTCTAAATTTTACCAAAAAAATTTAAAAAATTTTCAAAATTGGTAAAAATTTTTTAAGTTAGATTTTCTAAAAATTCAATCATTTTTTAAAAAAATCATAAAAAATCGAATTTAAAGATTTTGATCTGATTTTTTTTCTAAATGAAACTAAAAACATTCTAGTTTTAATCTAAAAAGACCGTTTTGTTCTAAATTTTACCAAAAAAATTAAAAAAATTTTCAAAATTGGTGAAAAATTTTTTTAAGTTAGATTTTCTAAAAATTCAATCATTTTTTAAAAAAATCATAAAAAATCGGATTTTAAAGATTTTAATCTGATTTTTTTTCTAAATGAAACTAAAGACATTCTAGTTTTAATCTAAAAAGACCGTTTTGTTCTAAATTTTACCAAAAAAATTTAAAAAATTTTCAAATTTGAAAAAAAATTGTTTTATTAAAAAAAATTTTTTTTAATAAAAAATTTTACTTACAGATCTTACCCCCTTCCTCTACTAACTTCCTCCGGAGCCTGTAAGTAAAAAAAGAAATGATGTAAGAAGTTTTGCTTTAATATGGTACACTCTCAGCGTCGGTCGTAACAGAATAACCTTTGTAAAAGAGACAAGTAGTGTATCTATTTTAATGGCGCCCCTGAGAGTAACTTGCAGTATCATATACAGGGTGTCCTGGAAAATGTGGGAAATCTCTTGGATTCTGGTAGAACATTAAAAAATATGATTACAAGTTGATGGTTTCTTTTACATTTTTTTTCTCGAAAACAGTTCATTTTATCGACACTGAATAAGAGTACCTTTTCTTTAGCTAAATATTCAAGGCATCTAAATTTCTTTTTTTTTACCCTTTACCATACAGGATGTTAAAAGAGACTAATTGTGTTTTAAGGTCATTTTTTTAAGAGGTCTTTACTACTGTTTATAATATATTAAAGTAGTAAATAAGCAGCGCCTCCTTTAAAAGGGGGCGCCACAGCTTTTTTTTTAATAGTTTTTTTGGGAAACATTTTCCGGACGATCCAACGGTTTTACGCGATTCTGCCGACCATTATGTTCACTTCCCCGACGATTTTGGGGGGGCGGGTTCGAGTAAAAACTAATTAAATTCTTGAAAATATCACCAAAAATTTAAGTAAATTTGTAAAAATTTCCCCAAAGTTACTAAAATTTAAAAAGAACGTACTAAATTTTTTCAATTTTCCACCAAAGGTACAAAAATGTTGAATAATTCCACCAAAAACTTACTGATTTTTAAAAAATACCACCAAAAAGTTACGAAATTCGTAAAAATTCTACTAAAATTACCAATATTTTTAACAATTCCACTAAAAATGATTAAAGTTAATAAAAATTCCACCAAAGTTACTAAAATTTTTAACAATTCCACCAAAAACTTGTAAAATTTGTAAAAATTCCACCAAAGCTATCAAAATTTTTAACAATTCCACCAAAAACTTGCTGAATTTTTAAAAAATATACTAAAATTAAGATTAATTTCGTCAAGAATTGATTAGATTCTTAAATCTTTTAAAGATTTTAAACGATCTTTAAGAAAACTTAAAAATTGATAATCGGCGATCTTTAAAATTTTTAAATCGTTGGATTTTTGTTATCTTTAATCGTATTTTTGTTATTTTTAATCGAAATTATTGCTAATTTTAGTCGGAATATAGTCTTATTTGATATCAAATGAAAGAATTTTTGATAATTTTTTAAAAAAATTAAGTGATGACGTTCGGCGACCTATGAAATTTTTAAATCGATGGATTTCTTTTATTTTTAATTGATTTTTAATTAATTTTAGTCGGAATATAGTCGTGTTTTGTATCAAATTAAAGTATTTTAAACGATCTTTAAGAAAACTTAAAAATTGATAATCGGCGATTTTTAAAATTTTTAAATCGATGGATTTTTGTTATTTTTAATCGTATTTTTGTTATTTTTAATCGAAATTATTGCTAATTTTAGTCGGAATATAGTCTTATTTGATATCAAATGAAAGAATTTTCGATAATTTTTAAAAAAAATTAAGTGATGACTTTCGGCGACCTATAAAATTTTTAAATCGATGGATTTTTTAAATTTTTAATTGCTTTTTAATTAATTTTAGTCGGAATATAGTCGTGTTTGGTATCAAATTAAAGTATTTTAAACGATCTTTAAGAAAACTTAAAAATTGATAATCGGCGATCTTTAAAATTTTTAAATCGATGGATTTTTGTTATTTTTAATCTTATTTTTGTTATTTTTAATCGAAATTATTGCTAATTTTAGTCGGAATATAGTCTTATTTGATATCAAATGAAAGAATTTTCGATAATTTTTTAAAAAAATTAAGTGATGACGTTCGGCGACCTATAAAATTTTTAAATCTATGGATTTTCTTTATTTTTAATTGATTATTAATTAATTTTAGTCGGAATATAGTCGTGTTTGGTATCAAATTAAAAGATTTTAAACGATCTTTAAGAAAACTTAAAAATTGATAATCGGCGATCTTTAAAATTTTTAAATCGATGGATTTTTTTTTATTTTTAATTGCTTTTTAATTAATTTTAGTCGGAATATAGTCGTGTTTGGTATCAAATTAAAGGATTTCAAACGATCTTTAAGAAAACTTAAAAATTGATAATCGGCGATCTTTAAAATTTTTAAATCGATGGATTTTTGTTATCTTTAATCGTATTTTTGTTATTTTTAATCGAAATTATTGCTAATTTTAGTCGGAATATAGTCTTATTTGATATCAAATGAAAGAATTTTTGATAATTTTTTAAAAAAATTAAGTGATGACGTTCGGCGACCTATGAAATTTTTAAATCGATGGATTTCTTTTATTTTTAATTGATTTTTAATTAATTTTAGTCGGAATATAGTCGTGTTTTGTATCAAATTAAAGTATTTTAAACGATCTTTAAGAAAACTTAAAAATTGTTAATCGGCGATCTTTAAAATTTTTAAATCGATGGATTTTTGTTATCTTTAATCGTATTTTTGTTATTTTTAATCGAAATTATTGCTAATTTTAGTCGGAATATAGTCTTATTTGATATCAAATGAAAGAATTTTTGATAATTTTTTAAAAAAATTAAGTGATGACGTTCGGCGACCTATGAAATTTTTAAATCGATGGATTTCTTTTATTTTTAATTGATTTTTAATTAATTTTAGTCGGAATATAGTCGTGTTTTGTATCAAATTAAAGTATTTTAAACGATCTTTAAGAAAACTTAAAAATTGATAATCGGCGATCTTTAAAATTTTTAAATCGATGGATTTTTGTTATCTTTAATCGTATTTTTGTTATTTTTAATCGAAATTATTGCTAATTTTAGTCGGAATATAGTCTTATTTGATATCAAATGAAAGAATTTTTGATAATTTTTTAAAAAAATTAAGTGATGACGTTCGGCGACCTATGAAATTTTTAAATCGATGGATTTCTTTTATTTTTAATTGATTTTTAATTAATTTTAGTCGGAATATAGTCGTGTTTGGTATCAAATTAAAGGATTTCAAACGATCTTTAAGAAAACTTAAAAATTGATAATCGGCAATCTTTAAAATTTTTAAATCGATGGATTTTTGTTATTTTTACTCGTATTTTTGTTATTTTTAATCGAAATTATTGCTAATTTTAGTCGGAATATAGTCTTATTTGATATCAAATGAAAGAATTTTTGATAGTTTAAAAAAAAATTAAGTGATGACTTTCGGCGACCTATAAAATTTTTAAATCGATGGATTTTTTTAATTTTTAATAGCTTTTTAATTAATTTTAGTCGGAATATAGTCGTGTTTGGCATCAAATTAAAGGATTTTAAACGATCTTTAAGAAAACTTAAAAATTGATAATCGGCGATCTTTAAAATTTTTAAATCGATGGATTTTTGTTATTTTTAATCTTATTTTTGTTATTTTTAATCGAAATTATTGCTAATTTTAGTCGGAATATAGTCTTATTTGATATCAAATGAAAGAATTTTTGATAGTTTTTAAAAAAAATTAAGTGATGACTTTCGGCGACCTATAAAATTTTTAAATCGATGGATTTTTTTAATTTTTAATAGCTTTTTAATTAATTTTAGTCGGAATATAGTCGTGTTTGGCATCAAATTAAAGGATTTTAAACGATCTTTAAGAAAACTTAAAAATTGATAATCGGCGATCTTTAAAATTTTTAAATCGATGGATTTTTGTTATCTTTAATCGTATTTTTGTTATTTTTAATCGAAATTATTGCTAATTTTAGTCGGAATATAGTCTTATTTGATATCAAATGAAAGAATTTTTGATAATTTTTTAAAAAAATTAAGTGATGACGTTCGGCGACCTATGAAATTTTTAAATCGATGGATTTCTTTTATTTTTAATTGATTTTTAATTAATTTTAGTCGGAATATAGTCGTGTTTTGTATCAAATTAAAGTATTTTAAACGATCTTTAAGAAAACTTAAAAATTGATAATCGGCGACCTATGAAAATTTTAAATCGATGGATTTCTTTTATTTTTAATTGACTTTTAATTAATTTTAGTCGGAATATAGTCGTGTTTTGTATCAAATTAAAGTATTTTAAACGATCTTTAAGAAAACTTAAAAATTGATAATCGGCGATCTTTAAAATTTTTAAATCGATGGATTTTTGTTATTTTTAATCGTATTTTTGTTATTTTTAATCGAAATTATTGCTAATTTTAGTCGGAATATAGTCTTATTTGATATCAAATGAAAGAATTTTTGATAGTTTTTAAAAAAAATTAAGTGATGACGTTCGGCGACCTATAAAATTTTTAAATCGATGGATTTTTTTAATTTTTAATAGCTTTTTAATTAATTTTAGTCGGAATATAGTCGTGTTTTGTATCAAATTAAAGGATTTTAAACGATCTTTAAGAAAACTTAAAAATTGATAATCGGCGATCTTTAAAATTTTTAAATCGATGGATTTTTGTTATTTTTAATCTTATTTTTGTTATTTTTAATCGAAATTATTGCTAATTTTAGTCGGAATATAGTCTTATTTGATATCAAATGAAAGAATTTTTGATCATTAAAAAAGAAAAAAAAATTAAGTGATGACGTTCGGCGAGGCATCGCATTAAACTTTTCATTTCTCATCATTATAAACTTTTCAACAAAATTTTGTAAAAGTGCTAGGGGGTCGATGTAAGAAACTGTTCTCTTACAAAGGGTCGATACAAGAAAAAGGTTGGGAATCCCTGACTTAGGTAGTGATTCGGACCACCCGTCTGTCAACAGATTTCCTAACAAAATATTTGTGATCTAATGTATTAGTATTGTTGTTATCTTAAAATTAGTGATGTTTAAGTAATTCATAGATTTTTCAAAATATGTATCTCAAATACTTAAAATAGGACTCACTTGAAATTTAAACTATTCCGTCGTCGGCAGAACCATCAATGGCGACAGCGGGGCCGTCGACAGCGGTGGCGGGGCCGTCTTCCCCGTTGGTGAAAGTTATTTTATCTAACAATTCATTCACATTGAAAGAATTAAATTTATTTTATTTTGTGAGTTAATAGGACATTTGAATGCGTATTTACAAAAAAAAAATTACTTAAGATATTTCTTGAGCGTTATAATAGACATTAATTAAATTATTTTAATTAGCCGTTTATTAAACACCTAAAACTAGCATTCCAAACATAATAAAAATTAGCTATAAATTTTTTAACTCTAAAATAAATATGGGTTAGTTATATTTACCTGTTATCTGTCTTATTTCTTGCATGATCTTCCGGTAACGCTAAAATGAAACAAAATTAAAAACGTATAAGTATAAAATATGTTTGTATTTAAACATTTACGAGTAACAATAAGATATAACTTAAAATTACTTCGTAGTTATAAAATATGTTTATTTGGTTATAAATCTACTTACGGCGAGGTCTCTCCTTAATTTTTAACTTTGTTGTCGACGGCTATCTAAATAAAAACAAACATAAAAAACCAAAATAAATATTCTAATTAGTATATTTTTTTAGTATTTTAAAGAAATATATAATTTATAGAAAATTAGGACTAACTAAAGGCTACTTGGGTTGCGTACACATTTGTATTTATTCATAAAAGAACAATTAATAAACGTGTTTTTATCTTTCAAGTAAGTTTTGAAAAGGGAATATTTCCAATTTGATTAGATTTAAAAAAAAAAACAAAAAAATATTTAATAACAAACCGAAAAATATATATTTTTTTCCTAGAAATTTAATCCGTCAAACAAAGTAGTTTCATTTTGCTCTATTCGTGAAAAAAATTAAGTACAAATTTTTCCCAAATGGAATGGACCAAAAAAATAAAAAAAAAAATTTAAAGTTAGTACAAATTTTTAATAGATTTTAACCAAACTTTTTTTAAAAATTAGATCAACTTGAAAAAATCATTCAGATTTTATTTTTAGAAATCGAAAAAAAAATATATATATATAAAATGAAACTTAAAAGATTATATTTTCAATTTAAAAAGAAAAATCTTTCCTAATTGTTACCAAAAAAATTAAAAAAAAATTTAAAGTTAGTACAAACTTTTAATAGATTTTAACCAAACTTTTTTGAAAAATTAGATCAAATCAAAGGATGTAGGTATTGAGGAGGTATCAAATTAAAGGATTTTTAATGAACTTTAAGAATTTTAAATAAAAACTTGAAAATTTTCGAATAAAAAATCAAAATTTTCGAATAAAAAATTAAATTTTTCGAATAAAAAATCAAATTTTTCGAATAAAAAATCAAATTTTTCGAATAAAAAATCAAAATTTTTCGAATAAAAAATCAAATTTTTCGAATAAAAATCAAATTTTTCGAATAAATCAAATTTTTCAAAAGTAACGTCAAAAATTTCTAAAAAATTTGTTAAAGTTTTCCATAAAGTATCAAAAATTTCAATAAATTTCTAAAAAAGATAAACATGTTAAAAATTTAAAAAATAAATCACTAAAAATATTAAAAAAAAAAAAAAAAAAATGTCAAATATAATTTTTGAATTAAGATTTTATTATAAATCGATAGGAAATTAAATTTCCTTTAATTTGAGTACAAATACGACATATCTAACCTTAATAGATAGAAAATTATCGAAAATTTTTATTTTAGCAAAAACCGGAAGTCGGCCATCTTGGATTTTTTAAAACTAACCCAACTTTTTTATTTTTTATCGGAATATAGTTGTGTTTGGTATCAAATTAAAGGATTTTTAATGAATTTTAAGAATTTTCGAATAAAAAATCAAAATTTTCGAATAAAAAATCAAAATTTTTCGAATAAAAAATCAAAAAGATTTTATTTTTAGAAATCGAAAAAAAAAAAAAAAAATTATATAAAATGAAACTTAAAAGATTATATTTTCAATTTAAAAAGAAAAATCTTTCCTAATTGTTACCAAAAAAATTTTAAAAAAATTTAAAGTCGGTAAAAGTTTTAGACAATCTTTAAAAAATCATATCTAAAAGATTAATTGTTGTTAAGACTTGAAATTTTACGAGGGTTTAGATTTAAACTTAATCTTTATTTCTACTAAAGATAATTTTTCTACGACTTTTAGTTTTTCCCTCAGAAAAGAAAATGTGTTAATGTTCAAATTTTACGTTTTTTAAGTTACAACTTTATTATTATACAGGGATTAAAAATGGATTTAAACATTTAAACGTTAAAATTGACATTTTCAAAACGGATTTAGACAATTAAACGTCAAAATTGACATTTCGAAAGAGAATTTTGATCTGTAAACGTCAAAAGTGACACTTTAAAGATGAAAAGTGACATTTAAACGTTAAAATTGACATTTTGAAAACGGATTTAGACATTTAAACGTCAAAATTAACGTTTCGAAAGAGAATTTTGATTTGTAAACGTTAAAAGTGAAACTTTAAAGATGAGAAATGACGTTTAAATGTCAATTTTAACATTTTGAAAATGGATTTAGACATTTAAACGTTAAAATTGACATTTTCAAAACGGATTTAGACATTTAAACGTCAAAATTGACATTTCGAAAGAGAATTTTGATTCGTAAACGTTAAAAGTGAAACTTTAAAGATGAGAAATGACGTTTAAATGTTAATTTTAACATTTTGAAAATGGATTTAGACATTTAAACGTTAAAATTGACATTTTGAAAGCGGATTTAGACATTTAAACGTCAAAATTAACATTTCGAAGGAGAATTTTGATTCGTAAACGTTAAAAGTGAAACTTTAAAGATGAGAAATGACGTTTAAATGTTAATTTTAACATTTTCAAAATGGATTTAGACATTTAAACGTTAAAATTGACATTTTCAAAACGGATTTAGACATTTAAACGTCACAATTGACATTTCGAAAGAGAATTTTGATCTGTAAACGTCAAAAGTGACACTTTAAAGATGAAGAGTGACATTTAGACGTCAAAATTGACATTTTGAAAACGGATTTAAACATTTAAACGTCAAAATTAACATTTCGAAGGAGAATTTTGATTCGTAAACGTTAAAAGTGAAACTTTAAAGATGAGAAATGACGTTTAAATGTTAATTTTAACATTTTCAAAATGGATTTAGACATTTAAACGTCAAAATTGACATTTTGAAAACGGATTTAGACATTTAAACGTCAAAATTGACATTTCGAAAAAGAATTTTTGTCTGTAAACGTTAAAACTGAAATTTTAAAGACGAGGAATGACGTTTAAATGTCAATTTTAACATTTTGAAAATGGATTTAGATATTTAAACGTCAAAATTGACATTTCGAAAGAGAATTTTCGTTTTTAAACGTCAAAAGTGACACTTTAAAGATGAAAAGTGACATTTAAACGTCAAAATTGACACTAAAAAAAAAAAAAAAATGTGATCTGTAAACGTAAAAAATGACACTTTAAGATAAAGATTTAAAGATAAAGATTGGCATATGAAAAAATCGTTAAAAAGTCGACCTTTGGCGAGTTTATCCTATCTAGAAAACCCGAATTTAATTTCCTTTCCCAATTTTTCTAATGATTTGAATTAGAAATGAATAAATTAAATTTAATTTTTTAATTGAAATTAATATTTTCTTTTATTGTAAAGTAAAAACGCAGTATTTTATACTTTATGCGTTTTAAAGTAAAGTATTTTCACGTGTTTTAACCCGTATAAAAGGAAATTGAAGATGCGGTCCGCACATGCGAAAAACTGGATTTCGAATCAAGTCTTAACTCACGTTTACAAGGTGAATTATAGGTCGAGAGGTTGGATTTTTGTATCGTTTTAAATTAAATTTTTCCCACGGGAACTGTTAGAAAACCAGCCTTGAAATCACCTCGAAATTTTCGCGATTTTAATACGCGTTAAGAATGAAATAAAAAAAAAACTGTTTTAAATCTTACCCATCTTACACTTGCTCACTTCGCACTCACAATACGATATGAGGTCCCACTCATATGAAAATTTAGGTTCTCGTCGCAATCGCGCATGCTCTACGTGCAGCTTACTTGGTTGCATCTGATTTAAACCATGAAAAATTTTTGATAAATATGATTTCATATCACCCTCTGTGGTGTGTACATAGACCTTGAATAAATGTTTTAACAATTACCCTAGTTTACGTTTACCCCACTTAACCCTAGAACACTAACCGTGCGTAAAATTTACGTACATATGAATGGAAAAATATAGTGTTATATTTTATGGTTAGTATTCTTGGGTTAATAGATCAGTTAATTATTATTAATTGTTTATTGTTCATTCGTTAAATAAAAATATACTCAAAAAAATTCACAAAGATGATTAAATTTTTTTATGGTTCATAACCCAACTTTTTTTAAAATTTTATCAAACTTTAAAAAATCACGGAGACTTTATTTTTTGGTATTAAAACATAAAATTTGTGTTAATTGAAAGTTTGAATGTTTTATTTTTTAATGAAAAAGTCAAATTTCCTCTAAATATTATCCAAAAAATTTAAAAAAATTCACAAAGGTGATTAAATTTTTTTATGGTTCATAACCCAACTTTTTTTAAAATTTTATCGAACTTTAAAAAATCACGGAGACTTTATTTTTTGGTATTAAAACATAAAATTTGTATTAATTGAAAGTTTGAATGTTTTATTTTTTAATGAAAAAGTCAAATTTCCTCTAAATATTACCCAAAAAATTAAAAAAAATTCACAAAGGTGATTAAATTTTTTTATGGTTCATAACCCAACTTGTTTTAAAATTTTATCAAACTTTAAAAAATCACGGAGACTTTATTTTTTGGTATTAAAACATAAAATTTGTATTAATTGAAAGTTTGAATGTTTTATTTTTTAATGAAAAAGTCAAATTTCCTCTAAATATTACCTAAAAAATTAAAAAAATTCACAAAGATGATTAAAATTTTTGACGGTTAACTAACCTAAAAATTTTATCAACTTGAAAAAATATCTTTTATCTCTTATTAAAATTCCTTTTGAATTTTTTTACTTATAAAAGGAAAATTTTTCTTCTTTTAATCCAAATATTTGATCGATTTTTAATTAATTTAAGTTATCGTAGTCAATTATGTAAAATTTAACTTCTGATTCAGTTATCGGATAAAGATTAAAAATTTATTTTAAACAAAATGAAATTATATTATCCGAGCCCAATATATACTAAAGACGTAAGCAATCAGCGACACCTGGATTACTAGCGCCGCCACTATTTATTTTTAAAATTTCAATCGTTTACAACTTTTTTATTACCGCGCGTAGCGCCTCACGGTTTTTTTTAAACCGTTTCGTATCGAAAAATTGAGACATTTTTATGCCGCGTATAGTTTCGTAGGGCCCCCAAGGGGGTCAACTCGAGATGCTTCGTTTAGTACCTCTGACTGCCATTCCCGCCAATCGACAAAATCCTTTCCCGCCACTTTTGACCGATTTAAATTTTTTAAACGAAATTTACGAAAATAATCACCTTTTTTAACTTACTCAAACCGCCGATCGATTAAAATGTATGTAAAAATGATATTTGCGTACGATTCAACAGTCCGAGGGCCCCAAAACCCTAAAATTATCGTTTTATGAACGAAAATCATTTTTGTACGTCGGGTTCGTCGCTTTACGCACTGCTAGAGTCGCCGGGTGACGTCACAAGTGCAATTTGACAGGTTCGCGAAAATTTCCGCGTGAATTTCGGAAAAACGGACCGAAACGGGCTTCGGGAGCTCCGACGCGGTCACCAAAACGTCTTAAAATCCGTTTCCGGACGACCAATTGCGTACTCGGGGCAAAGTATACCGCTATCGATTCATAAAATGTGTATACACGTCACCGGTCGGACGGTCGGCCGACGAGCTCACGAAAATTGGACGAAAACGAGCCGAAAAACCCTTTTGGCCCCCCGATAGGGCTCAAAACACGTCCGAAAACCTTTTTTTCGTCGATTTGGAGTGTTTAACGGAGGCAAGTAGCGTTAAATTATCTTAAAAAATGTCAACAAACTTTCAGTTGCAGGTTAGGTTATGCCGTGTCAAATCTTTTCGTTCAAAAAGGATTTCAAAAACGCCTTATCGGCCTCGACGGGGTTTTAAATATACTCAGGAACCTTTGTTTCATTGATTTGAAGCGTTTAATCAAGGCAAGTAGCATTAAATTACTTGGAAAAATGTCAACAAACATCGAGTTGCAGGTTAGGTTATGTCATGTCGAATTTTTTCGTTCAAAAAGGAGTTCAAAAACGCTTTGCCGGCCTCGATGGAGCTATAAACATACTCGGGATCCTTTGTTTCATTAATTTGGATCGTTTAATCAAGGCAAGTAGAGTGAAATGACTTAAAAAAGTCCAAACAGTTATCGAATTGTAGGTTAGGTCCGGTTACGTCGAAATTTTTGTTAAAAATGAAGCCAAAAGCGTTTTGTCGGTTTATAAAGGGCTCTAAATATACTCGGGAACCTTTGTTTGATTGATTTGAACCGTTTAATGGAGACTAAATACGGCGAGTAAGGTAAAAACTTGATTTAAATGACAACATAACCCCAAAGTTTACGGTAGGATTTTTTTTTGCTTCAGAAAGCGTTTGGACGATAAAATTTGGATTGTAAACAAGTATTTGAATCTTTTCGATGCTAACTACGCCAATTTAAGGAAAGTATTTAATTTGGTTAATTCAAAAACAGCAAAAGTTGTCGGCACACTTCATGCCGAAAAGAGTTTGTCCAAGAAACAGTCTATAAGATGTATACAGCGAATTATAAGTACATTAATCAAGTTTGTCAACTGTGTAAACTTTAATAAACTTTAATATTCCCGTTTTAGAATCATACGAAAGACAAAAAGTACCATTTAACCTAATTTTTTGGATGTCGAAAACTATTTGTCTTGGAAATGGTTTATAAGGTGATCCAAGTGAATTTAAAGCATGTTAATCAACTTAAATTATTAACAAAACTTTAATAAACTTCAATTGTCCCGTTTTGAAAGGTGAAGAGAGTCAAAAATCATCTTTAACCGAAATTTTTTTATGCCAAAGAGAGTTTGTTCAAAAAACTGTTTATAACATCTCATAAAGTAGATTTAAGGTAAATTAATCAACTTCAACAATTAAGTAAACTATAATAAACTTTAATGTTTCAGTTTTTGAAACTCAAGAGCTACTAAAATTGAATTTAACCTGAATTCTTTGATGTCGGAAAGAATTTGGCCCAGAAATAGTTTATAAGATGTATAAAACGGATTTTAAATTTATTAATCAATCTAAATAATTAAGTAGACTTTAATATTTCTCTGAAATAAATTAAAAATGAATAAATAGGATTTTTAAAATGTTCCCTATTGGTTAAAAATTTGGCGTTCTTTCGGACGTCATTTGGGTTGCCTATACGAGAATGGGTTGGCCGATGTAATTTGGGTTGCCTACCAAAAACTGTTTACCAAAAAAGTACTATGATATCGGTCAATTTTGAATTCCGCTCGCGACCCATTCGTAAATTTGGACCTTTTTTCCTACACCCCTGTGCACTCCCCAAAACTTTTCCGTTTCGTCATCCCGATTGAATTTCGATCGCGAACCATCCGTCAATAAAAACTGTTTAAATTTCATTTGAATCGGACCGGGTTCGCGCGCGCACCTTTGCGTCAACGGATCGCGACGGCGCGTTCGCCGTTGCCTTGGTTACGTCACGGAACGCTTGCAGCCGATTGGTCCGTTTGGTTCCGGTAACAGGGCGGCCGCAGGCCGCCTGTCATGTATCCCAAACGATTTTTTTTAACTGTCTGCCACCCTTCTCTGATTCACACCCTCAAGGATCCTTACAAAAAAGGCGATCCACTTTACACTAGTTATATATAATAAAGTAGTAAACAAGCAGAGTCCTCTTTTTTTGCACTCAGTTTGCACCAAACTACCGAAAATCGACCAATCACAGGGCAGAATTGCCGACAAGCCAATTTTCGACGTTTCCAAACGTCAAAATTGCCGTTTTTTGCCCGCTTTTTTGCGACATTTACACCTTGGTTGCCGTTCATGTTGATAAACGAGACGTTCAAATGCAACCTCCTTTATAGGTTTCGGGCCATTTCCGGGCCTAAATCGGTTAAATCGCGCCGTTTCAAACGCTTTTTTCCGGGTCCGATTTCGGGCCCTCGGCGCGAGTACGCGTTCGATTGACCGCGTTTGGAACGACAAATTTTTCAAAGAAAACGGGTAAAATCCAGTTTGATTAATGTAGAAAATTGTTTAAAATCGTTAAAATCGAGTAAAACGAACGCGTTGTTGTATCCGTTTTTCGAAAATTGCCTTCAATTTTCGATTTCTGACGCGGTTCGTTTCTCGGCTATTTCAATCAAACGTCAAACCTTTCAAGGTTCATTTCTCGGCTCGATTTTAATTAAACGTCAAAACACGCGTCAAAACGTCTTTAAATGTGTACTTAAAACCGAGAATTTGGGCAAATCCGGACCTAATTATAACTGAAGTCGACAAGTTTATAATCCGTTTACCGAAATTTGCCCCAAAAATGTACGTTTCGGCGGCAAAAGCGACGATACGTCAATTTGCGTTTGGTGTGACGGTCGGCGTCGTATACGGTTGCCGTAAATTCAAGAAAAAGTGACTTAAAAACGTTGCGGGGACCAAATTTCGACCGCATCGACGTAAAATAATAGATTCTTTACCGATACCGTACGTTCAAGGAGGTAAGCAACTTAACGTTATTTTTAAAAAATATAAAAATCATCGCTAAACGTCAAATTTTAGGTAAACGACTGTCTTTATATTAAAAAAAAGAGCAAAAACGAGTTTCGGCGGTGAAAAACGGGCTGTATTTAGATGATCGGACGACGAACAAAGCTATTTCAACCCTCAAATGTGTTACTATAATAAAAATATTTAAAAAATCATAACCTAACCTCAATTTGCGTTTGGTTTGACAGCCGGCGTCGATTGCGCTTGGCGTAAATTCATGAAAGGTGACTTAAAACCGGTGTATGGGACCGAATTTCGACCGCATCGACGTAATTTAATAGATCTTCTACCGATATCGTACGTTTAACGAGGTAAATAACTTATCGTTACTTAAAAAATTATAAAAATTGTCTCTAAACGTCAAATTTTAGGTAAACGATTGCCTTTATATTTAAAAAGAAGCAAAAACGCGTTTCCGTGATGAAAAGCGGGTTTTATTTAGATGATCGGACGACGAACGAAGCTATTTCAATCCTCAAATGCGTTACTATTAATGAAAAAATTTAAAAATTCATAACCTAACCTCAAGTGGTAGTCGTGCGTTTTCTTTTTCATTTAAAAAGACCTAAAATGCATCTTGGCGGACCAACGCAAGCACTATTGGGAGTTAAACAGTGAAAACATCAAGAATATTATAAATTAATTGCAGTTTTTAATATTACCAAACGAATTTTTTTTATGCTGGCAAAACATGATGAAAATGCGGTTCATGCAGACCGAGAATGCTAAAAAAGGGCCTAACTGCTCTAAACAACCAAGTAAGCGTTAACGTTTTCAAAAACTTTTCTGTTTGCTTATGTAATTTAAATGTTTTAGATACGTTTATCAGTAAAATCCATCAAATGGAGTATCATTATAATGTAATTACACAGACCAACAACATTTTATAAAAAGTAAGACCCATAGATTACATAATACTTCTCTAAAAGATTTTTGAAATCAAATGTGATTTCAGATCTGCTTTATCACTTCAGATCCTCAAGATATTTCTAATCCATAAACGCAAAAAATACGAGTTTTGAACATATTTGGAATTAAATAACGTAGCAAATAAATTACTATCCACAAAACTCTATATGGCATCCGAATGTACCACTTTTCCCATTCAAAATGCATTGAATTTTTTCAATATCTTAATTCCTTCATGAAAAAATCTTTTTACAATCCCTCTGTCTTAGTTGTCGGTATACTAAGCAATGATTTGGTCGTAGTCTCAAAAAAATCGTCTTTTTATTTCAAATGAATGTTGTAGTGACTGAACCCAACTTATCTCAATACTCTATTGACAGTCGTTGACTGCGGCTCTTATAGGTTTATGATTGGGCAAAAAATGATATTATGGAAATGATAGTCCTTCAAGACGAAATGAAGATATTTGAAAAATTCAAAATACATTTAAAATGGAATAAAAATTGTGAATTGTGAATTATTATTTTGTGAATAAAAATTTATTCGCTGTTATTTAATCCAAAAAATGTTTGAAATCTATGTTTTTTGTATCTTTAGGTTAGAATATTTTAAAAACCTGATGTGATGGAGCAGTTCTGAGGCCAAATTTTAGTTCAGTAGCCCAAAACTATTAGGAACTATTGTCTGATCTATGGGTCTAAAAAATGTTGGCCAGTGTTATTAAAGTAAAGGAACCATTTCATTAAATTGTCGAAAAAGAAAAAATGAATAATTATATTAATATTAAAGCGTTTTTGATAGACAAAAATTAATGTTTGTTTTTCTTAATTCTCTTCTTAACTCTTTCTTTTATCTAATTAACCGTGAATTGGTTTGTTTTAGGGGAATTTCTTTAATGATTTAATAAAAATGTTTGAATTTGAATTGAACCGGATTCGCGTGCGTAGCTTTTAGTAAACGAATCGCGTCGGTGCGTACGTTATTGCCGTGGTTGCGTCGCGGAATGCTTGGCGTTGATCGCGGGCCACCCGTTATGTATTCCAAACGATTTTTCTCAACTGTTCTCCACCCTTCTCGGATTCACACCCTTCAGGGATCCGTATAAAGTGGCGAATACTCCACACTAGTATATAATAAAGTTGTAACTTTTTGAACGTTTTAGCAAAAAATGTTAGTCACCTTTTATGAATTTCTTTAAATTTTTTGGGTAATAATTAGAAATAGAACAAAATTGACTTTTTTATTACAAAATAGAATATTTTTACTTTTGATTAATACAAATTCCATTTCTTAATTTAAAAAAATAAAGTCTCCACGATTTTTTTAATTTGGTCAAAATATTCCAAAATTCGTCAGAAATTTTATAAATTCGACAAAATTCTTTAAGAATTCGTCATAATTCGTGTAATTCTTTATGAAATTCGTTTATATTCAACAAACTTCGTTCAAATTTGACAAAATTATTTAAAAATTCGTCATAATTCGTTGTTAATTTTATAAAATCAGATCAAATTTCATAAAATTCGTCATAATTCGTGTAGTTCTTTATAAAATTCAACAAAATTCGTTCAAATTCGACAAAATTCTTTAAAAATTCGTTAGAAATTTTAAAAATTCGTTCAAATTCGACAAAATTCTTTAAAAATTGGTCAGTAATTTTATAAAATGAGATAAAATTTCATCAAATTCATCATAATTCGTGTAATTTTTTAAGAAATTCGTTTATATTCAACAAATTTCGTTCAAATTTGACAAAATTATTTAAAAATTTGTCATAATTCGTTGTTAATTTTATAAAATCAGATCAAATTTCATAAAATTCGTCATAATTCGTGTAGTTGTTTATAAAATTCGTTCAAATTCGACAAAATTTCTTCAAATTCGACAAAATTCTTTAAAAATTCGTTCAAATTCGACAAAATTCCTTAAATTGGTCAGTAATTTTATAAAATGAGATAAAATTTCATCAAATTCATCATAATTCGTGTAATTTTTTATGAAATTCGTTCAAATCGACAAAATTCTTTAAAAATTCGTTATAATTCGTTAATAATTTTATAAAAATCGTCATAATTCGTGTAATTTTTTATGAAATTCGTTTAAATTTGAAAAAATTCTTTTAAATTCAACAAAATTCGTTCAAATTTGACAAAATTCTTTAAAAATTCGTCATAATTCGTGTAATTCTTTATGAAATTCGTTTATATTCAACAAACTTCGTTCAAATTTGACAAAATTATTTAAAAATTCGTCATAATTCGTTGTTAATTTTATAAAATCAGATCAAATGTCATAAAAGTCGTCATAATTTGTGTAGTTCTTTATAAAATTCAACAAAATTCGTTCAAACTCGACAAAATTCGTTCAAATTCGACAAAATTTTTTCAAATTCGACAAAATTCTTTAAAAATTCGTCATAATTCGTTGTTAATTGTACAAAATGAGACTAAATTTCACAAAATTCGTGTAGTTCTTTATGAAATTCGTTCAAATCGACAAAATTCTTTAAAAATTCGTTATAATTCGTTAATAATTTTATAAAAATCGTCATAATTCGTGTAATTTTTTATGAAATTCGTTTAAATTTGAAAAAATTCTTTTAAATTCAACAAAATTCGTTCAAATTTGACAAAATTCTTTAAAAATTCGTCATAATTCGTGTAATTCTTTATGAAATTCGTTTATATTCAACAAATTTCGTTCAAATTTGACAAAATTATTTAAAAATTCGTCATAAGTCGTTGTTAATTTTATAAAATCAGATCAAATTTCATAAAATTCGTCATAATTCGTGTAGTTCTTTATAAAATTCAACAAAATTCGTTCAAATTCGACAAAATTTCTTCAAATTCGACAAAATTCTTTAAAAATTCGTCAGAAATTTTATAAATTCGTTCAAATTCGACAAAATTCTTTAAAAATTGGTCAGTAATTTTATAAAATGAGATAAAATTTCATCAAATTCATCATAATTCGTGTAATTTTTTATGAAATTCGTTCAAATCGACAAAATTCTTTAAAAATTCGTTATAATTCGTTAATAATTTTATAAAATTCGTCACACTTCGTGTATTTTTTTTATGAACTTCGTTTAAATTTGAAAAAATTCTTTTAAATTCAACAAAATTCGTTCAAATTTGACAAAATTCTTTAAAAATTCGTCATAATTCGTGTAATTCTTTATGAAATTCGTTTATATTCAACAAATTTCGTTCAAATTTGACAAAATTATTTAAAAAATCGTCATAATTCGTTGTTAATTTTATAAAATCAGATCAAATGTCATAAAAGTCGTCATAATTTGTGTAGTTCTTTATAAAATTCAACAAAATTCGTTCAAATTCGACAAAATTCGTTCAAATTCGACAAAATTTTTTCAAATTCGACAAAATTCTTTAAAAATTCGTCAGAATTCGTTGTTAATTGTACAAAATGAGACTAAATTTCACAAAATTCGTGTAGTTCTTTATGAAATTCGTTCAAATCGACAAAATTCTTTAAAAATTCGTTATAATTCGTTAATAATTTTATAAAAATCGTCATAATTCGTGTAATTTTTTATGAAATTCGTTTAAATTTGAAAAAATTCTTTTAAATTCAACAAAATTCGTTCAAATTTGACAAAATTATTTAAAAATTCGTCATAAGTCGTTGTTAATTTTATAAAATCAGATCAAATTTCATAAAATTCGTCATAATTCGTGTAGTTCTTTATAAAATTCAACAAAATTCGTTCAAATTCGACAAAATTTCTTCAAATTCGACAAAATTCTTTAAAAATTCGTCAGAAATTTTATAAATTCGTTCAAATTCGACAAAATTCTTTAAAAATTGGTCAGTAATTTTATAAAATGAGATAAAATTTCATCAAATTCATCATAATTCGTGTAATTTTTTATGAAATTCGTTCAAATCGACAAAATTCTTTAAAAATTCGTTATAATTCGTTAATAATTTTATAAAATTCGTCACACTTCGTGTATTTTTTTTATGAACTTCGTTTAAATTTGAAAAAATTCTTTTAAATTCAACAAAATTCGTTCAAATTTGACAAAATTCTTTAAAAATTCGTCATAATTCGTGTAATTCTTTATGAAATTCGTTTATATTCAACAAATTTCGTTCAAATTTGACCAAATTCTTTAAAAATTCGTCATAATTCGTATAATTCTTTATGAAATTCGTTTATATTCAACAAATTTCGTTCAAATTTGACAAAATTATTTAAAAATTCGTCATAATTCGTTGTTAATTTTATAAAATCAGATCAAATTTCATAAAATTCGTCATAATTCGTGTAGTTCTTTATAAAATCCAACAAAATTCGTTCAAATTCGACAAAATTTTTTCAAATTCGACAAAATTCTTTAAAAATTCGTCATAATTCGTTGTTAATTGTACAAAATGAGACTAAATTTCACAAAATTCGTGTAGTTCTTTATGAAATTCGTTCAAATCGACAAAATTCTTTAAAAACTCGTATATGTATAATAAAGTTGTAAAGGAGTTCTTTTCTTCAACTCATCTTTTACTAAATTAATGAATAAAATTACAACATTTTATACGAAATTGGGCGAAATTTTAGACGAAATTCGATTGTTTTTAAAAATTTTAGATGAAATTTCATATTTTTAAGGTAAAGTATGTTATTTTTTTAATAAAATTTGAAAAATTTAGATGAAATTAAACGAAATTCTATCATTTTAGATAATTTTTTACGAAATTTGGTCAAGTTTTAGAAGAAATTGGACAATTTTTTAAAATTTACGAAATTTCACAATTTTAAGATAAAATATATTATTTCTTTGATGAAATTTCAAAAATTTAGTTGAAATTAATCAAAATTCAACTATTTTAAACAATTTTATACGAAACTGAGTGAAATTTTAGAAGAAATTGGCCAATTTTTTTAAATTTTAGACCAAGTTTCACAATTTTAAGGTAAAATATGTTATTTCTTTGATGAAATTTGAAAAATTTAGATGAAGGTAAATGAAATTCAATGATTCTAGACAATTTTATATGAAATTGGGTGAAATTTTAAGCGAAATTCAACAATTTTTTAAAATCTTGGACGAAATTTCACAATTTTAAGGTAAAATATATTTCTTTGATGAAATTTCAAAAATTTAGTTGAAATTAAACAAAATTCAACAATTTTAGACAATTTTATACGAAATTGAGTGAAATTTTAGACGAAATTCGCTAATTTTTTAAAATTTTAGACAACATTTCACAATTTTAAGGTCAAATATGATTTCTTTGATGAAATTTAGATGAAATTTAACGAAATTCTATCATTTTAGGTAATTTTTTACGAAATTTGGTCAAGTTTTAGAAGAAATTCGACAATTTTTTTAAATTTTAGACGAAACTTGACAATTTTAAGCTAAAATATATTATTTTTTTAATGAAATTTGAAAAATTTAGATGAAATTAAACGAAATTCAATAATTTTAGACAATTTTATACGAAATTCGACAATTTTTAAACATTTTAGACGAAATTTCATAATTTCAAGCTAAGTTAAGTTATTATTTTTTTAATGAAATTCAAAAATGTGGCAGTAAATTGCATTACTAGTTCGTGAGATTCGTCGGTATTTGAATAAATTCTTTAAAAATTCTCTAAAATTCATCAAAATTCGTCCAAAATTAAGGTTTGTTAAAAATTTGAGAAAATTCCTTCAAAATCAACAAAATTAGTTAAAAATTCGTGTTAATTTCATTAAATTCGCCAAAATTCAATAATATTTGTTAAAGATTCGTCGGAATTTAAATAAATTTGTTGAAAATTCGCTAGAAATTCGTTCCACGTCGAGAATATTTGTTAAAAAATCATGAAAATTAGATAAAATTTCTCCAAAATCAACAAAATTTGTTAAAAATTCATTTTTCTAAATTCGTTAAAAATTCTTCATAATTTCATAAAATTATTAAAAAATTTGTCTTAATTTCATAACATTATTAAAAAGTTTGTCTTAATTTCATAAAATTCGACATATTTTGTCAAAATTCAATAAAATTTGTTACAGATTCGGCGGAATTTAAATAAATTTGTTGAAAATTCGCTAAAATTCCTTCAATATCGAGAATATTTGTTAAAAAGTCGTGAGAATTAGATAAAATTTACTAAAAATTCATATTGACTTTTCTAAATTCGTTAAAAATTCTTCATAATTTCATAAAAGTATTAAAAAGTTTGTCTTAATTTCGTAAAATTCGACCAAATTCGTTAAAAATTCTCTTTAATTTCATAAAATTCGTCATATTTTGTTAAAATTCGATAAAATTTGTTAAAAATTCGTCGGAATTTAAAGAAATTCGTTGAAAATTCGTCAGCATTTACAAAAATTCGTGAAAATTTACTAAAATTCGCGAAAATTTGTTAAAATTCGTGAAAATTTACTAAAATTCGTCAAAATTCTCGAAAATTCGTTATAAATTCACCTAAATTCGTCAAAAATTGAGAAGATTTATTAAAAATTCGTGAGTATTCGATAAAATTCGTTCAAAATTAACAAAATTTGTTCAAAATTCATCTTGATTTAATTAAATTTATACAGATTTGTTAAAAATTTTTCTTATTTTCATAAATTTCGTTAAAATGTGATAAAATTTGTTAAAGATTTGTCGGAATTTAAATAAATTCGTTGAAAATTTGTCAAAATTCGCTAAAATTCGTCAAGATTCTTTAAAATTCGATATAAATTAATCAAAATTCATCCAAAATTGAGAAGATTTCTTAAAAATTCGTGAGTATTCGATAAAATTCGTTCAAAATTAACAAAATTTGTTAAAAATTGGTCTTGATTTAATTAAGGGGAGATATCAGTGTGAAAAAAAAAAAATTCGATTTTTTGCTTAAATAGTTAGTTTTGTCCTTTAAGAATATGCCTACAAAGTGTTTAAAAAATATTCGGCTTAGAAGTATTCGAAATTGGCGTCAAGCGTCGACGCTTTCAGAGCAGTCTATAGAAGACTGTGTTTTTGTGGCGCCCAAGTAGTCAAAACAGCTGCTAATTTGGCTACTGTCATATTCAACGATGGTCAGGTGGCTTTGTTGAATGTTGTTGAGGACTTGGGAACCTCCATCGGCGAGAAACTGTTCAATTATTGCCACGAAATCGACCGAAAACGTATCGAGGACGCCGAACGCTACTCTTTAAACCGACGCGAGGAGGAGGAAATGTTATTGTTGGACGCAGATGAACTTCTATATGGTCCAGGGATAGCAGAATAATCGGTAAGAACTTGTTATATATAATAAAGTTGTAACTGTTAAATGTCTCTACGAAGTTTGTCCGCGCCTGAAATGTCTCTCGATGAAGTTTGCACACCCTTGAAGTTTATTTGAAAAATCGAGAGTTTAGTTACCCTTAAATCAGGTTTTTACGAAGTTTGTCAATCTCTAAGACGTCTCTCGACGTGTTTTGCCCATCCCTGAAGTCGGTTCGAAAAATCGAGGGTTTATTTATCTATCCTGTAATCGGGTTTCTACGAAGTTTGTCAATCTCTGAAATGTCTCTCGATGAGATTTGCCATCTTTGAAGTTCGTTTGAAAAATCGAGGGTTTACTTATCCTTGAATCGGAGATTTTCCGAAGTTTGCCAACTCCGGAAACGTCTTTCGACGAGTTTTGCCAACCCTTAAAATGTATTTCGACGAGGTTTTCCCACCCTTAAGGTTTGTTTGAAAAATCGAAGGTTTACTTATCCTCGAATCAAGTTTGTCAATCCCTAAAATGTCTTTCGATGAGGTTTGTCCATCCCTGAAGCCCGTTTGAAAAATCGAGAGTTTACTTATCGTTGAATCGGGTTTGTTTCTACGAGGTTTGCAAACGTTTGAAATGTCTCCCGACGAGGTTTTCCCACCCCTGAAGCCCGTTTGAGAAATAGAGGGTTTACTTATCCTTGAATTTGGTTTCTAGAAAGTTTGACAACCGCCGAAATGTCCCTCAACAAAGTTTGTCAACCCCTAAAATCTCCCTCGAAGAGGTTTGCCCACCCCTGAAATCCCATTTTTCCCTTTCGGGGTTTGTCCACCCCTGATAGTCGAGTATCACGTCTTTATGAATGAAATTTTAGCTAGTATTAAATAAAACACAAGAAAATTCTAAAATTCAACGTGCACATTTTATTGCTGAATTTACCGTATGTACAAGGCGATCAATTACAATACACGCAGCTGCTGCAGTATCCATGATGACAGTTTATGCACTGACATTAGCTTTGATCGTTAGGGCTGCACTGCTTCGTTCGTTCGCGTCCGTTCGCTCTAATTTAAATGCACCTTTACTATAATCCAAGCTCAATTTACACCATGGAGAGAAGGATGCAAGAGCGCGCTTTCTCCCCGTAACTTTACCGAGTAAGCCCGAGTGAAGTACAGGGGAAGGGAGAAACGGAGTTTTAAGCGGTCCTCGCAAACGCAAAGGTCTTCCGGCAAGAACGCCATCGTAGACAGGCTGTTTTAACTTTTTCGGTCAGACTTTTGGTCCTTTTTCAGGTCTTACAGGAAAAGCGAGAAATGTTAATTCACCAACCACAATCATTGGTTGTAGTTTTAATCATATTTTATACATATTAGCATGTGGCGTCACAAAGTCGCCTTCATTGTTACAAATTTATTATTTTCAAATCAAGTTTTGATGAACTTTCATCGTTTAATTTTATCACAAATGAACAACGTCGTCATGTCATAATAACTTTATCTTTAAATCAATTTATAACTTTATCAATTTTTGATTTAAAAATTAGAAAATTGGAAGCCAAAAAGTAAACTGGTTTTAGAATAATGAAATAAATGTCTAATTAGGAAAGGGATATTTAAATATGGGAAAAATAAACAAGTAATAAGTTTTTATGGCACACATTTATTATTGTAATAAAATAAGGAAATTAATTTTCAAGATACTGGTAGATGGCAATAAATTTATTAATTTTCTTCATTATATATAATGTTTACGAATAATCTGTAAATTTGCTTAATTGATTTTCATTTAAAAAGAAGGTCGAGGAAAACACACACTGAAAAGAAATCGTGTATTTAAATAATTAGAAAAGTTCCAATGATTTTAAAGTATATTAACATTTAAATAATCAAAAGCTAATTTATAACTTTAGGATTTTTAAGTAACGATTTTTAAATAATTATTATAGCAAATGGTAAACTGATTTTGCATAATGTAGTAGAATAATGTGGCTATAATAATTCTATGAATTTGCTACAATGAAAATAAGAAAGTTTGAATTTAACTTTTAACTGCAAGTAGCAATAAATCACAAACCAACAATTGAGCATTGATGTTTATAAAAATATATTATCTTTGTAATTCATTTTTTAGTAATTTGATTTTCCCGATTCTACCTATTAGTTTAAAAATATCTCGATTACTAAATAAATTTCATTCAAAGTTTGTTGATTTTGTTGTAACACAGAACAAAAACGGTTTGGATATAGAATTAAAAGAAGATTGCCAACACGTGTAAGAGTTTAATTAGTACAAGTCTTGATGGAAAGTAGAAGAGTTGATGGAAAACACCTGCAACATTTCTACTGTTGGAGTAATTTTCGTTAATAATAATACTTTTAATAAAATATAAAGTCAACAAACACGCAGGTATTCTCAAATATCCGTGGTGTTCGGGGTGACAAAGACCCGACGTTAATTTTGTGCTTTACCTGGAAAGCGCACAGTCCCGGTGGCCAATTAATTTCTTCAATTTTCACCGGGTTTTGTCAAATATGATTAAAACTACAACCAATGATTGTGGTTGGTGAATTAACACTTCTCGCTTTTCCTGTAAGACCTGAAAAAGGGTCAAAAGTCTGACCGAAAAAGTTAAAACAGCGAGGTGCCGCGAGCCTGTCTACGACGGCGTTCTTGCCGGAAGTCCTTTGCGTTTGCGAGGACCGCTTAAAACTCCGTTTCTCCCTTCCCCTGTACTCCACTCGGACTTACTCGGTAAAGTTACGGGGAGAAAGCGCACTCTTGCATCCTTCTCTCCATGGTGTAAATTGAGCTTGGATTATACATGTATAGAAAATAGGTATCTTTCGAAAGCTTCATCCTTAGCGAATGTGAAGATGAAATGGCCGATTCGAACTCCTTTAAGAACTACCCAAAAAAGATAATTAAGTGGAAAAACACACTGATCGAAAATATAAAGAAGAGCAAATATTTTGCAATACAATTCGATGAAAGTACAGATGTCACAAACTTTGCGCAGTTAATGGCGTTTATTCGATATGAAAAAAACCAAACAATAGAAGAAGAATTCCCATTTTTTTAAGTACTTCCACATTATACAACGACAGATGAAATTTTCAACCTAAACGAAAACATATGGGGTAAAGGTTATCAGATTGTAATGAAAAGATTAAACTTAAAGAAGAGAACTAAAATTGAAGAAAACACTGTTAAAAATGAAATCAAGAAACTTTTTTCAAAGCACGAAGAAATTGAATGGATCAAACAAGAAATTATAGTTGAAGAGGACAAACTTTTTAAGAACGACGAAATAAAATCTATAATATCAAAATTAAATAATAAAAAAGCTCCAGGCCCAGACGGTATTACAACAGAAATATTAAAAATTTTAGTAGAAAAATACTGCGAAGATTTTAAAAATGTTTTTAATAAGTGCCTAAAAGAAGGAATTTTCCCCGACATTTGGAAAAAATCTAAATTAGTACTAATTGAAAAACCAAAAAAAAAGTAACGAAAAATCATATAGGCCCATTTGTCTAATCGATGCAACTGGTAAGGTATTAGAAGGACTAATCAAAAAAAGACTAGAAGAAGAAGTAATAGATAAAAAACTAATCGAAAGAAACCAATTTGGTTTTCAGAAAGGTAAGTCAACTTTAGACGCAGTTTCTAACGTTCAAATCATTGTAGATCAATTAAAAGAAAAAAGCTATAGGAACAGAGAATTGTGCGCGTTGGTGCTACTTGATATTAAGAACGCATTTAATTCTGCTCCATGGAAAGGAATTATAAAAACTTTAGAAGAGGGTAAGATTAGTGACTATTTGATGAACATAATAAAGTCCTATTTCTCAAACAGAAGCGTGATATCTGAAAACGAGGAAATCTACAAGGTAACTTGCGGAGTTCCTCAAGGCTCTCTTTTAGGACCTCTCTTTTGGATTATTTTTTATAATAAAATTCTAAAAATTAATCTAGAGCCAAATATTCATTTTATTGCTTACGCGGACGATCTTGCGCTCGTAATTACACACAAAGATAGCACTCTTCTACGAGAAAAGGCTAATTATGCGATTCAAAGGGTCACAGAAGAACTTGATAAAATGGGACTTCAAGTAGCACCAGAAAAAACAGAAATCGTATTATTACAAGGAAGAAGAAAACTAAAAGAAATACAATTAAAAATAAACAAAAATGAGATAAGGAGTGCCAAGAAGGCAAAATATCTCGGGATCTACTTAGACAAAGATATGAAAATGACGGAACATATAAAGGAAGTTTGCAAGAAAGCAAACGTCATGATAAATAACTTATCGAAAATTATGCCAAACATCAGAGGACCCAAAGAAAAGAAAAGGAAACTCCTTGCTTCTACTGTTCTTTCGGTCATTTTGTATGCCGCTCCGACATGGAGTAGAGCTCTAAATTATAAATACTGTTTAAATATGCTTTCCTCAATAAATAGAAGATTAGGAATCAGGATATCTTCTGGATATAGAACGGTTTCTACGGTGGGTATTGAAGTGGTGGCTCGTCTACCGCCCATTGACCTATTAATTGAGGAAAGATGTAACCTATACAGTAGAGGTAAGGAACATAAAAAACTATATAGAGAAGAATTATTGGAAAAATGGAACAGAAGATGGAATCACGGAATTAAATGGACCAACGTATTAATCAAAGATTTAAAAAAATGGTTTGAAAGAACATGGGGCGAATTAAATTACTACCTAACACAATTTTTGACGGGTCATGGAATTTTTTGTAGTTATTTGTTCAAAATAAAAAAGAAGGAGAATGAATTTTGTTGGTTTTGTGAAGAAATAGATAATCCAGAACATACGTTTTTTATATGTAATAATTTTGCCGAGGAAAGAAATATTTGTCGTAATAAAATCGGAAAAAATATCGAAAAAGAAAACATAATAGATATAATGCTAGAAAAACAAGAGCACTGGAGAGCCGTAGATGAAATGGTAACAAACATTATGAAAAAAAAAAGGAAAAGCATGAAAGAGAACTAGAAAATAGAAGAAGAAATGTACAGTAGACCCCGAAAATTACATTTATATATCTCTGAAGTTATACCTTGATGGGTGGTTCCGGAGGCGGAGGGGAAAGGGTTTTAGTTGGTCGATGTATTCAAGATGAGTACATCAACCCAACACAGGGTGGTCATCGATACGAATCACTTAGATAGTGATTCGGACCACTCGTCTGTCAACAGATTTCCTAAACCCCTCCATAAAAAAAAAAGGTTCGCCATCACTGTTCTAGACTTTAGATGGACTTTAAATGAAGATGGTCACATTGGTCGAAATCGCTCGGTTAAAAAAATATATTTTTTTTTTAATATTTACCTTTAATTAAAGCTCCTTTCATACCAGAAATCGTCGTATTAATCTCGTTAGCGTACAAATCCTTCCTTAAGTACTCCAATAAAGGTTTAGTATTCGATAGGCACTGTATCACGGAATTCATAAAACAAGTATTTCCGATATTCTTAAGTCCGTTGAGGCCGCCCTGGCCTGCGACGGAGCCGCTTCCGTACGGTTTCCGGTCGTAAATCTTCTCCTCTTCGCGGTAGCGTTACCATAAACAACTTCACCTTTTGCCTCCATTAAAGGTTTACCCGACTCTGCGGTCATTATCTCAGCTATACCATCGGCATTTTGCTCCAATAAATCAAACCATTTCCTTAATAACTTTGAACGTTCTTTAGCGGTGGTTAATTTCCATGATTCAAACGCATCCAATGCGGCTTTTATAGCTAAATTACAATCGTTTACATCCATATCCGGTACAGATCCAACCACTTTTCCATTTGCCGGGTTGTAAACATCGAAAGTTTGTTTATTTTCGGCAGCGCTCCATTTTCCGTTCACAAACGCCTTTTCTTTCAACAGATGCATACTTCTTACGTTTGACATTATCACTTGCGACACTCTCTGGTTAATTACGTACATCGTGGAAAGTGAATTTTAAAATAAATGTCCTTGTAACTTTTATCTTAACCTAATAACACGACTTTTGACATTTTTAATGACAGATAATTTATAAACTTAAAACCAACAGCGACATCTCTTGAAAACTAATTGTATTTTGAAAGGCGGTTTTGTTGTTAGATTTTAAAATAGAATTAAATGTTTCTTTTATGTTGTAAGGTATGTAACTGGGGGTTTTAGTAGTTTATAATGGATTTTATTAGATAATTACGTTCCGGGTTTAATAATTTAATCTTGTTAATGGTTTATTTTTAGAAGTTAACACTCTGTTTTATCGACATGTTACATCATTTTAAATTAACTAAATTTAAAGAAGTTTTAAAATTTGTATTTTAATAAAGTTAAAGATGGATTTTTCTGATTTCAATGAAACTTATTGTTTGGAAAAATTAATTAACGAAAAAGTAAGTAAACCAAAAAGTGTAAATTTAAAAACAACTAGCGACATCTCTTGAAAATTTATTATATTTACTAAAAAAAATAATTTTAGGTTTTAAAATAAAATTATATGTCTTTTGTATTATAAATTAAATAATTGGGAGAGTAGTTTATAATTTTATTAGATGATTATATTTTAATTTTAATAATTTAATCTTGTTATTAATTTTTAAAAATTAACATCCTGTTTTATCGACATGTTATGTCACTTTGACTTTAAAATAACTGTCAATTTAAAGAACTGTCATAAATTGTATTTTAATAACGTTTAAGATGAATTTCTCCGATTCCCACGAAACTTATTGCTCGGAAGAGTTAATTACCGAAAAAATAGATAACCCAAGAAACTCACGAAGTGAAGATGCTTTAATAGATATTCGCAAATCGTTTAAACGTTATGAACAAACAAACAAAAAGATGAGTGTTGCAAAGGCAAAAATTTTATTAAAAAAATTATCGAAGAAAGTTTCAAAAGATGATAGGGAATTTCAAGAAATGGTTAAATACAAGGATCGTTTAGAAGCTGTTATTTTCGATGCGTTTAGTAATAGAAAGTTGTCTAAAAGGTCAACAAAATCAGTTTATAAGACTAAAAAAAGACATCTAATATCAGATATTTTACTTTTGTGTAATGATAACAAAGATATAGAAAATTGCTTTGATGATTTATTAGATAAAAGTATCTCTTTCAATGATTCTTTATTAACCAATGTAAATTTCATTGAATCGGATGAAGTTATCAATCATACTAAGCAAGAAAATACTTTAAATACAAACAGTAATGAATTTGAAAACCCAAAAACAATTTTAAATGATAAAATTAATGATTTAAAACAATGCATAGAAAATTTAAGTCTTAATCGTAAAGATTTTGATGACGATGAGAGTTTATTATCAATAATTCAAAGTAATAGTAAATGTATTACTCAAGATGCAAGTGTAAATATGAAGAATAACAAGAAAAAGGAGAATATTGAAAAGGTAGGTGAAGATTTTAATGTGGAAACTTTAAAACGTGATCTGGAAATGTGTACTCGTAAAATTTGTGTATTAAGTGGAAATTTTTACAAACCGAAGGTTAAAAAAATTGATGAAAATAAAATCAAGATAAATTATTTTGAATATAATGGTCCGGTGATTATTAAAAACGGTGAAAAATTTTCTGACGATGAATGTTGTAACAAGGACGATTTTAATAAGAAGAAAAATGCGTTGGTTAATTTATCTTTAAATTTCGAAAATGAATTTAAAGAGAAATTCAAAAATTTGATGCTGTATTAATGATTAAGAAGGATTTTTCTAACTTTATTTGTTTTTATTTTATAAATTTATATTTATTTTCTAAATTTGTTACGTTATGAATTACCTTTTTATTTTTAATTAAGTAACCAAAGAATTTATCAAATAAAATATCTTTTAAGTGAAATATATCTTTTAAAAATTGACTTTAATTTGAATTTTATTAATTTAAATCCACACTAGCGCAGTGCATCAATTGAGAGTATGGATACTATGAATAGGTAAAATTGCTGTCATGGACAATTCGCCTTGTAAACCGTGTGTATGCAAGACGGGCCTGCCGAATTTAAATCCACCAATGGTGTCCAACAATTTCCTAAACAACGTGATTGATTAATTTAAATTCCTTAGCCTTATCAATATTTTAAATTTGAAATCATTACTTTGCTGTGTTTTAATTTTATGCAAATCGTATCCATTCTTTAAGTTTAATACTAATACGGACTACTTTCGATTTCACAAAAAGGGTTTCAGATTGACCGATATTATGACTGATAAATATGTTTACTTAACTATATAAACAACCTGTAAACACGATCTAGAGAATTTGAATCAATGTGGTTGGTTAATTTTAATTCAGAGCTTTGTCCATGTTTTAAATTTGAAATATTGCTTCGGACGTTTTTTAGTTCTGAAAGGTATAGAATTTGGTATTGATATTAAGGCAAATCGTATTCCGCGATTTTTACTTTTTTCCGGTGATCTTTAGTGGTAACAGTTAATTATTTCATAGACCATCGTTCAATTACAGTGCGGAAAGAAAAAATTAGAATCCCTTGATGATACTTTTGGTTTGTCCCATACCGAGTGAATTATTCCAGAAACGTTAATTACGATGGGCAAACTGTTTTAAGAACTGCACTGGTCAAAAATAATTTAAAGTACGTTTTCGATGTTCGTCTTTTCGTGTTGAAAAAAAAAGAATCATAAGTTGCTTGTAATCAAATAAAACAGAAAAAGATTCGTTGCTTACAAAACTGTTCTCTAAAGATCCCATTAAGTTAACATATTGTTGAAACTAACATCAAGTGATTTTGTTAGCTTCGAAAATACACTTATACATTGTTCTGGCATCGCAATTTCTTTCTAAAAAATAAGTTTATTACTTATTTCACACCACATTATTTTAAACTAAATTTATTGAATGTAATTTTTGCGATATCGACAAAAATGAACCTTTAGGTAGTGGTTGTAATTTCAACGTTATACGGAATTCATTTAGTGTTAATTATGAAAGTGGTCTAATTGTAAGTCAAAAATCATCAAATTTCAATCATCAAAGAATAATGTTGAAACGGTAGAACATAAATTTTTGGTATCGAGTCATTCCTTTCTACCGAATGATCGTGATTTTGGTTTGATTGAAATGAAAATAAAAAAAAAAACAAATTACTTATACAACCCTGAGCATTATTATGAATTGATAGACAAGTGTAGAAGAACAAATACATTTTCGATAAAACGAATGTCACAGTCGGATTTGATTTCAACGAAATCACTAGAAGAATCAACAACAAGAAGAGTAAAAAATACTGCGAGCGAATCTGTCTTTTGCCTGCAAATTCAATGGATGAGATTTTTGAAAAATGAATTTTATAAAATGTCCTATAAAACTTCTTTGGATGATTCTGAATTCCACATTTTGGATCTTTCATCTAAAAGAGGAAGACAAAAAATATACGGAAATATTACTTTACTTCCATTATAGACCTCCATTAGACCAGTAACGGAAGAAAAACATAAAGATATTATATGTTTACTACCACACACCCCTTCAGTTTTTCAAGAACAATTGAAAAATCTTAAAACCTCGAAATAATAAAAATGGATTACTGTTTAATTAATAAATGTTCATAAATTTTTTTATTAAAATTACTATTTCAAATGAAACTTATAGTTCTTTACTGCTTTAAGTCATTTATTGGACATTCAGTTAATTTTGAAAATGGTTTAAGTCAATTCAAGCTTTAAAAATAACATTTTAGTATGAAATTAATACAAAATTTCATATTCATAATAAATTTTCATTAATCAACACTAATAAAATTATAAATTAATATGTCGTATGTTGTGAAAATATTTTTTAATTCGTTCAAATGCAATTCATTAAATATCTCGAAACGAGAAATATATGACTTACAAGGAGAGCGCAAGGTCTTGGGGTCATAGATTTAGTTCAAATTTTGTAGGATGGTAGATTTAGTTTCCCTGTTGAAGAAAATATATGGCTGTAAGGGCCACTACTCAATAGCTCTTTAGATATTTGCAAGTGAAGATGCAATTCACTAGTTAAATTCAGGTCTGTAGCAAACGATTAAACATAATGAGTGTAGCGTAGCAGCAATAGATTGGTGTTTCTCGTCATTAGGCGCCGGGTTCGAGTTCTGAGAGTGTCCATTTTTACATATAAAGATACCATAGGTGGATATAAAATTTTGCGACATCGAAGCATTTTTTGAGTGTGCACCGCACTTTGGATTTGTCAGTTAATTGTCATTTGATCTGGCAAGACTTCAAAATTAATACAGGAATATGACTTGGCATTATAACCTTTCTTCAAATGAAAGTTATTTTATAAAATTTGACGTAAAATTCGCTATTTTGGCGAAGAAATTGGTAATTTTGAAGAATATATCAAAAAATAATAAATGGTTAGGCAAATTAAAATATAGTACGAATAAAGTAATCAAAATGTACTCATCATACTCAGATCGCAGATTTTAATGGAAAAAAGTGAAGCATAAACCTTGAGACTGGAGAAGAAGAGCTAAACACTCAAACTCCAAATCCAATACCTTGTAAAATAAAAATAAATAAATAAATAAATAATAACCTTTCTTCAAAAAGCCTGACTTAATCGCTATAAATTCGGTTAATTTTGACATTATCCGGACTTGTCCTAACGAATTAATTGCATCTTTAATTGCAAATATTTTAAAAATTATTGAATAGTGGCCCCTATAACCATATATTTTCATCAACAGGGAAATTAAATCTACCATTCTACGAAATTTGAACTAAATCGACCCCAAGACCTTGCACTCTCCTTGTTAGACCACTTTCATAATTATGGACACAAATATCAGGGACTGGTTACTAACTCAAATTAATGAAAATTTCCCTGAGACTTCTATAGGTGGTCATAAAATGCTAATTTTATGTTTCAAGACATATTAATTGTCAAACAATATGGCGCTAACCTATTACGATATTTAAAGATTTTATGAACTCAAAATTTTATGTCTAATACTGCATAATAATAAATAATAATAATAATAATTTTTGAATATCTCGAAATAGGTGCATTATAGGACACCGTATGTTAGTAACTTTTTTTATGTATTTTTGTCTATACATTCCAATTTTGAGATTTTCAAAAATGATTAACCAAAAAAAAATACGGGACTTTAAATGCGCTCCTCAACCTCTGTACCAAAGCCTATTCATCGTAGATTATTTTGGTTACCATCACCATATTTCTTATATAAATAACAGGGGATGTTCCGAAATTCAACATCCAACTCTGTAGGATAAGTGAAATAATTTAAAAAAACCACACCATGACTATCAACTTAAAAGAGCTGTAGCTTCTTTTGGAAACAATTTCCGACACATGTTCATATGAAATTCTCCTTATATTTTTGATGTAGAAGTATACGAACCCCTTAAGTATACGAACTCCTTAAGTATACGAACGTTATTCCCGGACACCTGTATATTTTGTGGATTCAAATTGTATTTTTGTTAAAGTAATAAGAGTTACTACCTACTATATTTAAAAACGTTTACAAAAAATTATAAAATCTTAGGATCAATCGATACAAATTAATCGATTATAATAAAGATTATTCCATAAAAATGTGTGATTTGATCAATATTAAACACAAATATAAAATTTTGACATACCTTTACATGTCTTTCAATAACAATTTTCTAACCAAATTAATACAAAGCCACCAGACTTATAGTTTCCAAAATATTTCAACTGGTTCACTTTGGTGAGACACCTGTATATAGAATATAGGGTAAACTCACCAAATCTCGGCCATGGACCTAAAGTCGGCCTTCGAGTTTTTTTATATGGAGTTTTATAGAAAGACCAACTTTAGGAAGCATTTTTTGAAATGCCGACGTTTAGTCAATTTACCTTATTAAAAAAAACTGACCTTAGTTTGAATTTTATACATTTAAACCCACATATTTTACCAAGAACACTCATTTCAAACTTAAACCTTACTATTTTGAGATTAATAATGCTATTATAACTCGAAGCTACAGTTTAATCTCTTGTTTGTTGTAAAATGTAAGACGTTAATTTAGATAAGAACAGTGATGTACGATTCTAGAGAAGAAATTTATTCAAAGAAAACACTATTTAGTAATACGATATTTAAATTTACACACTTTATTGAACAAATAATTCTCTATTTGTTTTATAAATTACTTTAATAAGAATAAAATACACTTCTAACTTTTTTTTTTAATTACATCAAAAGTAAATTACCTTCTTTAATTACAATACGCCGCATTAGTGTGACGTCACATTGTTAATGAAGGTCCGGGACTGAATCCAAACAAACTTTTTCTACATAGATTCAGTCCATAAGCGGCGAGAAAATAATTTTTTTAGAGTACTTAGAGACATATTTAAGGTATGAAAAGTTGGCAGTACAGTACGAAATACCGTGCTCTACATATACACCAAAAGTGGCAAGTTAAATAATTTTTTTAACGCCGTAAAAGCAGAAATGAGTTCGCGTATACATAACCTCAAAAATCGTATCTGTCAAACATAAGCTTAAAAAGTTCGTAGTTCGGTAATTAATGCGATTTGGGCCACCAAATCTTACAAATGGGATGGTATTATCCTCAGAATATCTTACAGTCCTCGTTTGGGGAAAATCAACTCCCTGGGATTATTTTAGATTCAATACTAGCAACAGGTATAAATTTGATAAAAATATAGGTATTTTGTTATAAAGGAAGGGATTTTCATAGTTTTATGACCTTTATTATTATACCCTTTGCAGGTAAAACATAACAACTATGACATTTACTGATAAAGAATGTCTATTAAGAGACATTTTACCTCAAGACGTACATGTACACCAAACAGAATAGTGCGAATACACTCTTTGAAGCCACTCCGACATCATAGTATAAGTTATTAGAACTCTTAAAGATTTACTTTACTTAACTTGAATAATTAATTAATAAATAAATTAAAATGTGTAGCTGTGTTTTACTTTTAATTCAGATTTACACATTCATATCCAACTTTTGAACCTAACCATTATAGTTATTACTACCACCCCCATTTGTTACTAGCTAGGATTTTTATTTCAATAATATAAGTATTTTGTTGTGACTTATTATAATTTTAATATGTTTTGTATATTTTCCTTCCTGTGTTCTGATTTTTATTAGTTTATTTAAAATATTTACCTTCCTGTAATAAGATATAGAATAAGAGTACTATGAGCACTGGTATATTAAAAATCTAAAGATCAGAGTTAAAAATCTTTAATATTTATAATTAAAATTACATTCACATTATAAGAACCTAAGAAAAAACAGAAGTTGTGAAGTCAAAACATAGAAGACTACAATAACCCAACAGAGTTTGATCCTATGAAATCCTATAACAGAAAAAAGTTAGTTTAGTAGTACTGATACTTACCGTTAGTTATTCCAGAAATAAAATGTACAAAATAGTCCACGGTAATCTCTGTTACTCGAAGAATGGCAATGTTCTACATATGTAACTAAAGGGGGCTACAAATTTGTAAGAACTTGAATAACTTTTACTGTTGTGTTAGAGTGTATGGTCCTTTTAGCATGTATCCTAGCTCTTACTATGATTCTGTTTGATGTATTTCTACGCCTTGTGGTAAATACCTTTAATAGACATTCTTTATCAGCAAATTTCATAGTTGTTAAGTTTTACCTACAAAGGGTACAATAATAAAGGTCATAAAACTATGAAAATCCCTTCTTTTATGACAAAATACCTATATTTTTATCAAATTTATACCTGTTGCTAGCATTGAATCTAAAATAATCCGAGGGTGTTGTTTTTCACCAAAGAAGGGCTGTAAGGTATTCTAAGGATAATACCATCCCATTTGTAAGATTTGGTGGCCCAAATCTCATTAATTACCGAACTACGAACTTTTTAAGCTTATGTTTGACAGATACGATTTTTGAGGTTATGTGTACGCGAACTCATTTCTGCTTTTACGGCGTTAAAAAATTTATTTAACTTGCCATTTTTGGTTTAGATGTAGAACACGGTATTTTGTACTGTACTGCCAACTTTTCATACCTTAAATATGTCTCTAAGTACTCTAAAAAAATTATTTTCTCGCCGCTTATGGACTGAATCTATGTAGAAAAAGTTTGTTTGGATTCAGTCCCGGACCTTCATTAACAATGTGACGTCACCACTAATGCGGCGTATTAACTCTCAATTTGCATTTAAGGTGAATTAGATGACTCATTTCTTTCATACAAAACGCCTTGTAAGGATAATTTCAAAACGGAACTACAAACACAGTTCCACTATTGTTTATAATTACGTGATATGAAAGAAATTAGATTGAATACGCGATAAAAATAGGCCAGAAACGTACACAAAAACCGTTATGGTTTGGATCTGAACAATACACCACAGAAAACAATCAGTCAGGTGTTATTTTTAGAAACTATTCATTGGTAATTTAGGTAAAATTAAAAAAAAATATATTAAAACCAACGTTTTAAATAATAAAATATTCCCCAAAAAACTGATTCTATTTTTAACATTGAATCCTGTTATGTATGTGTCAAAGTGCCAACAACCTCAGAATACTTATACTTTAATTTCATACCTTTTATCGTGTTCTTCCTGTTCAACTGAAGATTGTTTTTTGTAATTTTCAAAAGCACGAATCATAAAATCTTCAGACATTTTCGTTTAGTCGTTTACGAGTTATACTTTCACCGGACACTTTCAACCGCTTACTGAATCAAACACTGGTCCAGTTACAACGTTACCACGCGGATTTCTCAGCAATATAAAATACAACTCGCCTGGTTGTACCAATTCAATCGTGCGGAAATTACTCAACGTCTATGACGAGATTTTGTCAAGGTTTCTTCGGAAATTCGTCATGGAAAGATGTGTTTTCCAAAGTTATTATTTCTTAGAGGTGTTAAATAAATAATTAAATACGATAGAAATGATTTAAAAAGAATTAAATGGATTTAGGTTTATCAAATTATTAAATAATTATTTAAATTAAACGAGATGTAAACCACTATAAACATCTTATCTAGATCAGTTTATGTCTGTTGTGGTTTACAAAGTTATTTATAGATGTGAATGTAATTATGACACACTGTATGAACTTGAATAATAAATCAAAAAAAAGAGGCGGATGAATTCAAATATCTAAATACGAATATCTAATCGAATGTGTCAAGTTGTTATTTTTTAATCGACCTAATTTAGACATGACTAAATATTAATAAATCATTTTGAGATATAAATTAAAAATAAATTCTTATCTAATGATAAAATTTCTCTAATAAAGCCTTAACTTACTCTTGTCTAGCTTTAAACCAACGAAACAACCCTTTACGAAACATTATAGATTTTTAAAAGACTCCCTGTTCTATATTTGGATGTCTTCCACAAAGTTTTATACTTAAATCGATACTGACAATGGGTCTGTTTACGTGAAATATAATAAAGTTAAGTTCCCCTCAATTTTCCTAATAACATGTTGCATAATTCATTGCTATTCTAGTAATAATATTGAATTATTCTATCGTACCGTGAGAATTCATTGTGTTTGGGTTTTAAATTTTGTGCGTGACAGTGAATTTGGTTCGTTCTTTTAACTGAAATATAGGCAACTCAGATTACTTTTAATAAAGTTATGTATAGGAACTGTCAAAAGTATTTGTACTTAAAAAATATATTTTAATGTTTATTATGCGATCAGTTTAATTTATTAAGTTAAATAGATTTATTTTTCAATTTCTACTTATTAAAAGAATAAAAACGAATAATTAGTTTTGTTTTGGAAAAGATTTTACGACATAATTTTCTAACTTTTAAATAGTAATCATTATTTTAATAGAGTTTTAATTGTTATTGTAGTTTCCAAAATATTTTGACTTGAAAATACTTATTGAAATAATCTAATTTAAATTTAAATGTTTTTCTTATCACTTTCTTTTTAACCTGAAATTTGGTTTCAAACATTTCTTAGAAATCATAGTGGTTAAAAAAGAGGAAATAGAAAACAGATTTCTAATCTCTATTCCAAAAATAGCCCCAAAAACCACATTCTAAATTGTGTATATTACTTAAAACATAATCGAATTTTATTTTATCTGGTGGTTTTAAACATACAGTCTGTTCATAAAGTAACTGCATCAATAAATTTTTAGTAAAACCAAGAATTTTAATGAAAAAATTTCACGACAGTTCAATTTTTCAATTTACCACAATTTTATCTAATAATTAAATATACAGGGTGAACCATCTATGAGTAAAAATGTATTGCCTTAAATTATAGTAGATTTAAAGTACTGAAACTGACAATACTACTATATTCTACAAGTAGCCCAAAAACTGTACCGTAAATTGTATGTTACTTAAAAAATAATCGAATTTCATTTTTTCCGGTGATTATAAAATATGTATTAAACATACAGTGCGTTCATAAAGTACTTATAAAAATAAATTATTCGTAAAACTTAAGTTTTTGACTAACATTTCCTAAGACAGGTCGATTTTTGATTTCTATTTATCATAATTTTATCTATTAATTAAATACACAGGGTGAACCGTGTTTAAAATATATACAGAACGATCTGTACTTTAAAAATAACTTAAAAACCACACCTGAAAATGTGTTTTATTTTAAATACAATCCAATTTGATTTCATCCGGTGATTTTATACATACAGTGTGTCTCTAAAGTATCCGTGTAGATACATTTCTCATAAAATAAAGGAACTTTAACGAAAATTTCTCGTGAAGGGTAGATTTTTTATTTCAATTTATTATAATTTTTAGTAATAATTAAATATACAGGGTGAACCATGTATCAGTAAAAATGAATTACCTTAAATAATAGTAGATTCAAAGAAATGAAACAAAAAATCAAACTGTACTCTAAAAGTAAACCAAAAATCACACTTGAAAGGGTATTTTATTATAAATATAACCGAATTTTATTTCATCCGGTGATTTTATATATATATAGGTGTTTATAAAGTATCCATCTCAATAAATGTTTCTTAAAATAAAGACTTTATAAAGAAATAAACGAAAAATTTTCAAGAAAAGTCGATTTTTGATTTCAATTTGTTATAATTTCACCTTATAATGAAATATACAGGGTGAACCATGCGTCAGTAACCATGGATTAACTTAAATTATTGTGTATTTAATGTATTGAAACTAAAAATCGAACTGTACTTTAAAACTAACCCAAAAATCACACTTTAAAGCACGTTTTATTTTAAATATAGCCTAATTTTATTTCATCCGGTGATTTTATACATACAGTGTGTCCATAAAGTATTCATCTAAATAAATTTTTCATAGAACAAAGAACTTTAACAAAAAATTTGAAAGACAAGTCGATTTTTGACTACAATTTTTCAACATAATCAATTTGTGATAATTTTAGCTAATAATTAAATATACAGGGCGAACCATATATGAGTAAGAATATATTATTTGGAATTATAGCGAATTTAAAGGAGTGTAAACTAAAAATTGAGTGATACTCCAAAAATACCCCAAAAATCATACTTTTAAATTATGTATTGTTTAAAATTTAATTAAATTTTATTCTCTTCGGTGGTCTTCTACATACAGGTGTCCATAAAGTACTTGGATAAAAAAATTTCTTAAAATCAAGGATTTTTATGAAAATTTTTCGAAACAGATCAATTTTTGACTTCTATTTATTACAAATTCAACTAACAATTAAATATACAGGGTGAACCATACGTTACTAAGAATCTATTATTCTAAATTATAGTGGAATTAAAGTATTAAAATTAAAAATCGTACTGTACTCCAAAATCAACCCAAAAACCACACCTTAAATTGTATTTTATGGAAAGATAACCAAATATTATACTATCTGGTGAATTTATGTATACAGTGTGTCCGTAAAGGAACCATGAAAATAAATTTTTCGTAAAAAAAGAAGAATTTGACGAATATTTTCCTAAACAAAACACTTTTTGACTTCTATTTACTACAAACTCAATTAACAATTAAATATACAGGGTGAACCATGTGTTACAAAGAGTATATTATCTTAAATTATATTGGAATTACAATTTTAAAACTAAAAATCGTACTGTACTCCAATAACAAACTAAAAATCATAACTTAAATTATATTTCATGTGAAACATAATCACAATTTACTTTATCTGGTGATTTTAGACATACAGTGTGTGCATAAAGTGTGTATAGAAATTAATTTTTTATAAAATCAGGAATTTTGACGACAGTTTTTCGAAACAAGTTAATTTTTAACTTCTATTTATTAACAATTAAACAAATTCGACTAATAATTAAATATACAGGGTGAACCATATATTACTAAAAATGAATTGTAATAAATTTTAGTAGAATTGAAGCATTAAAAGTAAAAAACGTACTGTACTTCAAAAATAACCCAAAAACCACACCTTAAATTATATTTGATGTAAAACATAACCACATTTTATTTTATCTGGTGATTTTATACATACAGTATGTTCATAAAGTACCAATATAAATCAATTTTTTACAAAATCAAGGATTTTAACGAAATTTTTTTGAAATAAGTCGACTATTGATTTCAATTCATCATAATTTCACCTAATAATTAAATATACAGGGTGAACAATATATAAATAAGAATGCATTATCTTAAATAATAGTAAAATTAAAGTATTAGAACTAAAAATCGTTCTGTACTCCAAAAATAACCCAAAAACCGCACATTAAATTGTATTTCATGTAAAACATAACCAAGTATTATTTCATCTGGCCATTTTATACATATAGTGTGTTCATAAAATACCCATACAAATCAATTTTTCATAAAATAAAGGATTTCAAAGAAAATTTTTTGAAACAAATCCATTTTTGATTTTAATTTACCATAGTGTCACTTAATAATTTAATATACAGGGTGAACGATGTATAAATAAGAATGCATTACGAAAAATTATAATGGATTTAAAATATTCAAACTAAAAATCGAACTGAACTTTAAAAATAACTTAAAAAACCACACCTTAAATTGTGTGTTATTTTTAAAACATAAATTTAATTTTGTTTGGTGTTTTTATAGATACAGTGTGTTTATAAAGTTCCCATATAAATATTTTTTTTTATAAAATCAAGGATTTTAACCAAAATCTTATAAGACACATCGATTTTTCATTTCAATTTACTATAATTTTACCTAATAATTAAATATACAGGGTGAATAATGTATGAATAAGAATGTACTACGACAAATTGTAGTGGATTTAAAGTATACAAAGTATAAATCGAACTATAGTCTAAAAATACCTCAATAAACCACACCTTGTGGTGGTCAAATTGTGTGTTATTTTTGGAACATAAATTTTGTTTGGTGATTTTATACATACAGTATGACTATAAAGTAAAATAACATATTAAAAAAATATTTACCTATTTTTTTCTTCTTTAGGATGAACCTTTCTATAAATCCACTTATTAAACCAACGATTCGGTTTCATTTTCGATTTCATATGATCATTAACCAATCGAATACGTTCCACAGAAAACTTATCACAAAATTTTCTCCTAAAAAAACCAACCGTATTTTAATCCCCAACTTCTAAAAAACCACAAAACCTACTTTACAGATTTCTTCCGGGGAATTCCCTCAAAGTTCTTAATCCTTCTCACGCATTTCCTCCGTTCAAAGTTCCTCACGCTGCTGTTCCTCCGTCTCAACTTGTTGCAACTTTTACACTGACCGCGCATATTTACCGGATCGCTCTCGGAACCGACCAAAGATAGTGATAACAACTTTATAATGAAATATTGCGTCATTTAGTACTTCCCGCGGGATAAAATTTTTTGTAAAGGTTTACCACAAAGTAAACATTTTTCGACGCGTTTAACAGTGTTTACCAAACGCGACTGATGAAGAAAGGGTCATTGACAACGCGATACACTTGACGGGCTCGACTTCCGTTCGGTAAATGCACGGATTTCCACAATTTGTTCAACGGTCGGCTGCTTTTGGATGACACACACCTAGTAGAAGCGTGCCATTACCATAATTATTTCTGTATTTCAACAAAACTAAATTGTGTAATAAAAATGAGTGTGTGTAACTTTTAAATAAAGGTTTTCACATTTTATTTTGATTTAGTTTTTGTATAAATAAAGAAATAACTATAATAAGTTAATTTCTACCTCTTTTTAATTAAAAAAAAATTAACTATAAAAAAACGTTCGTAAAATCTTTATTTAATCGATTTGTACTAAAAAATCATTTAAAACTTAAAGAATAGATTTTAAATTAACATTTTTTACATCAACATAAACCTTAGATAAAGTTTTAAAGTTGAAAAATGTGGTTAAAAAGTGATTAGTTTGACGTTTAGAAACGTCAAAAATGAAAGTTATTTTATGGATTAAACGAAACATTTAAAAAACCTTCGTAAAATCCTTATTTAATCGATTTGTACTAAAAAATCATTTAAAACTTAAAGAATAGGTTGTAAATTAATGTTTTTTACATCAACATGAACCTTAAATAAAGTTTTAAAGTTGAAAAATGTAAGTTAAAAAGTGATTAGTTTGACGTTTAGAAACGTCAAAAATGAAAGTTATTTTATGTACAGGATGGTTAAAAAAAACATTATTTTAATTTAATTAATTGATTTTAGACTCATTTTAGATAGTTTTTTCTTATTTTAGTAATGTTTTAACAAATTTTAAAAATCTTGCTTGAATAAGAATTAACATTGAGTTTAAAAACTGAACGGTTTTTTAAGCGCTTATTTCTGAAAAATGAAAAATGGATAGCTTTGTAAAAAGAAAACATTAAAAAACTTAGTAACTGTCAAAATATTTCAAAATGAAAATTCAATCACTTCATATTTTATTGTTAACATTCTTTAAAATAACTTTAGTTATAAGTATGGTGTGTAAACCAAATGTGGAATTTGATAAATGGTAAGATAATTGTATAAATTCAAGCACACATTCTTGGGTTAATTTTGTTTTAATTTTCTTTAGTAAAACAACGACAGGTTCATCAAATCCATACTGGAACTCGGATAAACATTCAAGTTTAAGTTTCCGACTTAACATACGAAAATTATGTACAAATTCAGTCTTGCGAATCGAATGGACTTTACAAAATATGCGTAAGTTATTAGCTTTGTTCGTTGGGTTAAAACTTGCATTGCACTAACTTACACTATGGTGGAAAGGTGCAGTTTCGTGTAGTATTTAAAGGGGAATGACTGTAATTCAGTGTAATTTGGTACACTTTAGTTCAGGTATGAACCTTTTGCCATCTTTCTGGTAGTAGCATAATTCCACGCTCATAAAATTTTTAGCCTTTGCTGGCAAAAAAACTGATTGAGGTGGTTTTTGACCTCCTCATTTGAGGTGAAGGTTCTACCGTATAAAAAATTTTGGAGCGATCGGAATAAATAACAATCTGATGGTGCTAGGTTTGGAGAATATGGTGGGTGTGGTATTGTATCCCATTCAAGCTGTAAAAGCTTATGGTGAGTGACCAAACTTGAGGTCTCGCGTTGTCTTGGTGAAACACTACGCCTTTCCTGTTGATAGTTTCTGGCCTTTTCTGTTGAAGTGATCATTCAGTTTGTCCAGCTGATGACAGTAGAGAACGTGGAGAACCCATATATCGAGCTTCGAGGATAATCCCAGGCATTTCAAGTGGTCATAAACTGTTGAATTTGATAAATTTAACCTCAATCCGATCTCACGTTTTGTTATTCGCCGGTTCGCGTCAACTAATACGAACTAATACCTTTATCGCGTCTTTATCAGTTTCAACCGGCTTTTCCGAATGTGGTGCATCTTCGACATCAACATTGCCGGATCGAAATTTAGCAAATCAGTTCTGGTACTGGCGTACTGTCAACACACCTTCTCCATACACATCGGTCAATTTCTTTGTGGCTTGAACAGCATTTTTACCCTTTTTGTAGTAAAACACTAAGTTATCGCTCTCCATATTCAAAAGGACACCAACCAAAAACTACTACGTAAAATTAATTGGATTTTTTCACGCCCAAGCCTTGCTATTTGAGCTCTCAAAGTATATAATGATTCAGGAGCTGGTGAACAAAAGCGGTCTTGTCCCAGAAAACAAATTTTTCAGGAGCGCCAAAAAACTGTAACGGCTGTATAGAAAAAAAACATCTTTTTTGGTTTTGCTTAGTTCAATATCATTTCTTAAGCGCTTTTAGGTAGTTTTCATTGAAACTATGAGGTAGGATGTATAAAAATAGACATTTACAGTCCGAAACCAACAAAATATAAAATTCATCATATCGTCGCTGCCAAGCCAAAACGGCATAAACGCCATTAACCTAATTTTTCAGAAAACGCAAAAAATGATTGACATAATGAATCTTAAACGGCTTTTACGCAAACTTTAAACCAATTTTATAGCGAATGAAGTTTGTTTGCGGATATACCGCTTTAACTGTTGCATGCAGATTTAAAAATGCTACTCAACGGTGCAGCTAACTAAAAAATGGTCATTTTGGCGTTTATGCCGTTTTGGTTTGAGGGCGTCGATACTGTGGACAAATCCGCTTTTGTTCGCCAGCTCCTCAATTATAGGGCTTCTGTGAGAAGTTGGGTGCAAAAAATACAATTAAATCTGTCGGCGAAAAACGAAATTACTTTCTGAACAACCCAATATACAGGGTGTCTAAAAAACATGCGGCAATATTAAAGGGGGTGATTGTCCAGATCATTTTTACAAAAAAGTTTATAATAAACATAGTCTGGAAAGGCGTCATTACCGATCTACAGCGTGTTGAAGTTTAATTAAAAAAAGCAGTAAAAATTTACATATTTTGAAACAGTTCAACGCGTTCAAGCATTACTTCCTGTTGATTTTCCTCCTCGCATTGCATTCTGGCTTTTGCAGAAAATGGTTGAAATCCTTCAATTCATGATCTTGATTTTGTTCACCGATGAAGCGAATTTTTCAAGAAATGCAATACGCAATTTCCATAATAACCATGTATGGTGTGACGAAAATTCACATTAAATTGTTGAAGATCGTTTTCAACAACAGTTTTCTTTGAACGTTTGGCTTGGAATTGTGGGTGACTGCCTAATTGGACCGGTATTTTTACAAGGAAGACTTACCGGAGAGGTGTATTGCAACTTTTTGGAAAATAGGCTCCCTGGTTTTCTGGAGGACGTACCATTAGCAATTAGAGATGCAATGTAGTATATGCACGATGGCGCACCAGCCCACTTTAGTCAAGTAGCTCGTGATTTCTTAACACAAGCATATGGAAATCGCTAGTTTGGCCGAGGTGGACCTCACTTATGACCTGCACGATCCCCGGACTTAAATCCCCTGGATTTTTTCCTGTGGGGCCATTTCAAGTCCTTGGTGTACGCTACTCCATTCGAAAACGTAGAAGACTTAAGAAATCGAATCATTGTTGGGTGCAAATCAATTCAAACAGATCCTAGTGTTTTTGAGAGAGTTCGCCAGTCAATGAGGAGAAGATTGGATTCTTGCATCCGAGCTCGAGGTGGTCACTTTGCACAGTTTTTATAATTTTTGCTTGGTAAAATTGTTGGTTTGATAAAATATTTGTTTTTGTCCTTGAATAAAACCCTTGTTTTTAAAAAATAAAGTTCTTTTATTATAAACTTTTTTGTTTATAATAAAAATGTTTAAACTTCAACACACTATAGATCAGTAACGAAGCGTTTTCAGACCCTGTTTATTATAAACTTTTTTGTATAAAATGACCTGGAAAATCACCCCCTTTAATATTGCCGCATCTTCTTTAAACACCCTGTATTATTTACAATGCTGTGTGTACTTATGTATAGTAAATAAGAATTTTTTTTAGGTACTAAACAGTTTTATTTAAAACCACAATGGGATAATGAACAAGAAGTAATCTTGGACACCACAAGTTTAAAAACTTTAGAACCCTATATTGTAACGGCTGTCGTTAAAGAAAGTGCTTTTGGATTTGGTTCTGGTTCGGTAGCAGCATCAGTAAGATTTTAAATTTTAATCTTGTTAATATAGTTTTTTTAATTTGGATTTGATTAATGATAGTGTTGGTTTCGTTTGGTTAATCGTTATAATAGATTAGAGAAAATAGCACCGAGAGTTTCTGAAGCTACATCAAGCAAATTGAAGTAACTATAAGTATGAATTTTTGATTTTAATTGAAGGTCAATGTTAATTTTTTTAGGATAGAAACTAACACTCGGGAAACGGGTTGGGTTAATTGCGCGGATCCAAAAATGTTTATAATGACAAGTCCTGAAAGTGATTTTAGTGGACATATTTTCTTTGGAGAGATATCAGAATTAAGTAAGTTTCTTTTTCAACGTTCCTTTTTTTAACTAAGTTCTACTTAACTTTCTAGAATTCTAAAAGATTCTATTTTCAATTGAAAATGTCAAATTTGTTCTAATTGTTACCAAAAAAATTAAAAAAATTCTTAAAGTACACAAAAATTTTTGACAGTTAACTAACCCAATTTTATAAAAAAATTGATCAACTTTAAAAAATTGCCCCGGCTTTATTTCTGAAGAATAAGTAATGATTTTTGGTTTAAATGAAAGATAAAAGATTCTAGTTTAGACTAAAAAAGACTAATTTGTTCTAATTGTTACCAAAAAAATTAAAAAAATTCTTAAAGTTCATAAAAATTTTTGACAGTTAATTAACCTAACTTTTAAAAAAATTGATCAATTTTAAAAAATCGTCCAGACTTTATTTTTGAAGATTAAGGAATGATTTTTGGTTTAAATAAAAGATAAAAGATTCTATTTTAAACTAAAAAAGACTAATTTGTTCTAATTGTTACCAAAAAAATTAAAAAAATTCTTAAACTACACAAAAATTTTTAACAGTTAACTAACCTAATTTTATAAAAAAATTGATCAACTTTAAAAAATCGCCCAGACTTTATTTATGAAGATTAAGGATTGATTTTTGATTTAAATGAAAGATAAAAGATTCTATTTTAGACTAAAAAAGACTAATTTGTTCTAATTGTTACCAAAAAAATTAAAAAAATTCTTAAAGTACACAAAAATTCTTGACAGTTAACTAACCCAATTTTATAAAAAAATTGATCAACTTTAAAAACTTGCCCAGGCTTTATTTTTGAAAGATTCTATTTTAGACAAAAAAAGACTAATTTGTTCTAATTGTTACCAAAAAAATTTAAAAAATTCTTAAAGTTCATAAAATTTTTTGACAGTTAAACCTAATTTTATAAAAAAAATTAATCAACTTTAAAAAATTACCCAGACTCTATTTATAAAGATTAAGAAATGATTTTTGGTTTAAATGAAAGATAAAAGATTCTATTTTAGACTAAAAAAGACAAATTTGTTCTAATTATTATCAAAAAACATTTAAAAATTCCCAAACTTGGGAAAAATTTTTAACAATTAAGTAACCCAACTTTAAAAAAAAATTATGAAGTTTAAAAAATCGCCCAAACTTTATTTATAGGAATTAGTGAAACATTTTTAAAGTGAATGTAAAACAAAATGTCTAGTTTTGATTAGAATGGACGAATTTTTGCTAAGTAGTATTAAAAAAATTTTGAAAATTCTTAAAGACAACGAAGATTTCTCACCTGACCTAATATTTTGACCATTTTTAAAAACATCGCTCACACTTTATTTCTGAAGATTAAGAAATGATTTTTGATTTAAATGAAATATAAAAGATTCTATTTTAGACTAAAAAAGACAAATTTGTTCTAATTGTTACCAAAAAAATTAAAAAAATTGTTAAAGTTCATAAAAATTTTTGACAGTTAAGGGGATTCACCACTCAAAAAATACTTTTTTTTTTAGTACACAATAAAAATGGCCTAACTATTTTTTTCTAATGTCTAGTAGGTTATAAAAAATACAAAAATATGAAATGGCCAAAAAGTTGTCACGTACAAGCTACAGCTAATAAAAATGAATTTTTTTTCCACGATTTTCAGACCATATTTCAAAGTGATATATCTAAAAAACTTTTCATCATATTGCACTGATTCTGGTCTTATTTAGAAGATAATGATCTATTTTAAATATTTAGGTAGATTTATTTACGTAGCTTTAGTGGTTTTCAAAAAATCATAGACAATTTTTTACTTTTTTTCAAAAAACATACATATATTTATATATAATTATGTTTCTAAGCAGCATACGCACCTAAAATTCTAATTCTACCTAAATATTTAGTAAAAGATCTACTGAATATGTGGTGAAAATATGAACTCTCTATCTAAATTGGTTCTTAAGATATATCAACTTTTGTCTGAAAATTTGTCGAAATTAAAACTTTCGGAAAACTGCAGTACTCTTATTCAGTAGGCTCCAAATGACAAAATAAGACAAAAAAATTTTTTTTTTAATTTGATGATTTTTCACTATTTTCAGTGGTGAATCCCCTTAACTAACCTAACTTTAAAAGAAAATTGATTAACTTTAAAAAATCGCCCTGACCTTATTTATGAAGATTGAGAAATAATTTTTGGTTTAAATGAAAGATAAAAGGTTCTATTTTAGCTTAAAAAAGTCAAATTTATTCTAATTATTATCAAATAATTATTTTTAAAAAATATTAATTGTACCTTTTTATTCATAGTTTTGTTATGTAATTAATCTTTTTTTCACCTTTAGTTAGATTAATGAACTCAAAAATTAAACAAAAATCTGAAATACTTTACGCAAAAACTTCTTCAAATAAAACCGAGAATAAAATAGAAGGAATTAACACTCTCAGAAGAGAATTTTTCGAAGTAAAAGGCCGACAAATCGACATTATAAGAGGATTAAGACACAATAAAAAGTACAGATTTCTTCTTTGCAAATACACATATCTATCGAAAAAATGTGACACCTTAACGGATATCATAACGTGTCCAAATTTAGCCGTAATGGTAAAATGCTCTCAAAACGTTGGAAATAAAACGATCTTCGATACTTACAAAGACGTTATTGGGATTAATTGTTCGTTGCGTGGCAAACCGCTTGATGAATCGGTTGCTTATGGACTTTATAGTGTTGGCGGAGGAGCTTCGCATGGAAAAGGACCTAAAGATATCTTAATAGGACATTTTACAGATTACAAATCGATTAATTTTCGATTATTTCCTAATATAGAACATGTTGTGATGTTACGTCCGATTGAAACTAAAACTCACATTAGATTTAATTGTTTACCGCAAAGATGTAAAGATAGTACTTAAAGTTTTACGGTATTTATTTCATTTTTAACTTTTTAATACGAAAATATATATATATATATATATTTTAGGTTACTTCATCAATAACAAATTCTTTAAATATATCAACAACAGCTCAAATTTACATGTTAAAACGTGCGAAAGATGGGAAACTACCTTGTCCATTGTGTAATTCGAAATTAGCTTTGTCGGATTTTTCGTTTAAATCGTTGGTTTCTTCGGGGAAACTAAACGATGCTGTTCAATTGGCTTTAAGTTTGTTAAAAGATCAAGAGGTGTTGTTAATGAAGGATATTGAAATTAATGAGTTTCAAATTTCTATGTTGACTGAAATAGCTAAAATTGTAAGTTTTTGGTTTATTTTAAGTTTGATTTTTTAAAATATTGAATGGATTTTAAATTATTTTTGTTGTAGACTGATTGGACTTGGCCTAGGTTAGAATTAATGGTTGGATTGTTACCACATTTTGATTTAAATGGGATTTCAAAAGAAGTGTCTCACACGAAAACGAAAGCTTTGTTATTAAAAAATATGATGAAAAGTATGAAAAAGTTGATTCTTACTGAGAAATTTCCGATGACTTTGCGTCTTGATATGGAAGAGATTTATTTTGAGTAAGTATTTTATTTTTGAACTTTATTTGGGGACTAATTGAAGGGTAGAGGAATAAATGGAATTGATCAACACTTTATCAAGTTGTTAGTAACTTTAAAAAGTCATAACAACTTCTTTGATTTCTCCTTATTTGATTTTTAAGGTGTTTTTTACTGTTAATTTACCTAATTAAAAAAAAATAATGAACTTTTTTTTTTTTTTTTATTAAAAAGACGCAAAAATTTTAATCAAACAGTAATAATTTTCACTTATATTGCGGGTTTTAGCAAAAATTTAGATAGTTTTGGGGCGAGAAAACCATAAGAGTTACGTAATAAACATATCAAAGTATGTGAACAGTTGGTAGGCTGGACATTTTCAATTCAAATATTGTTCCTTAGGAATTGTTAAATGTAAGACTCAACTGATCGTTGAATAAATAGAATCTTGAGTTAAATCTCTTGACGGACGTGTAGAGTTTTTCTTGGTGAATGGGGGATAAGGTGTAAGACTTGTAGGTATATAGAGTTAATTATGACAACCTCCACTCTACGTAATATTGGCTCCAGTATAGGGATTAGTAAAGTCAATCGTTAGGCTGACTTTAGGGCTCAACCGACGATCAGCACTGACATCGGTCATGCGTAGCTATATCAACGTATGTGCATCAGTTTATTTACTACTGCACTGATGAACAGCTACGAGCATACGAAGACTGTCGGTCGAACGCATCCGCCTGATGTACGTCAATCAGATAACATACTGTTAAGGTGCATTGTCAATCACGCGACTGTAGCGGCGATCGTCGTGCGGCTCTGGCGACTTTGCATCAGCCACTCGTTTGCATTGAATTATATGGATACGTGGATGGATATATGGATAATCCGAAAGAGAAAAAACCGAAGGCGACTATTGTCGCACAATTGACACTTAATAAGGCGGCTGTAGAAGCGCTAGAAAAGTCACGAGTCTGCAGCCGCGCGACGATCGCCGCTGCAGTCGCGTGAATGACAATGCACCTTTACATTGTATTACAGCGTTCATGCTGCTTTCAGTGCTCAACCGACGGTCAACGGTCATGTCGTCGGTTGAGCCTAACTATATCAAAATATTTATATGTAACTGTTCATCAGTGCAGCACTGAATAGACACATACAAATACGTTGATATAGCTACGCACGTCCGAGTCGGTTGAGCACTAAAACCGGCCTTATGGCGAATTCGATTGGCAAAACTAGTGTGCACTGGTGCGCACTCGTTGAGTGCAAAATGTGACATATGTCACACTAGCTTAGTGCAAAAAAGGGCAAATTCAACAGAACGCGATGAAATCAAACGTAATCATAACATCACTTGTAAGTGTGTTCAAGGCTTGATGATGTTTAAAATGTTTTATAAACCACAATAATAAAATGTAATAGAATACAACGAAACAACCAATAGAACACGCTGTTATGCACTGGTGCGCACCAGTGCACCCAATCGAATTCGCCATTAGTGTTTGGCAGATTCGTCAGTGCATGCGTTTCTTAAGCAATAAAACGAACATTGATACTGAACGACTAATAAACGAAGTGTGGTTGCATCCAGAATTATGGGACTTGTCCCATAATTTATATAAAAACCACGATGCACGATTAAAAGCTTGGCTTGAAACTTATCAAGCTTTGTTTCCTAATTTTGTTAATATGTCGAAGACTGTCAAATTTTTTTTGAGAATGCGCAACTTTGCTTTCGTCAGTCAATCAGCCAAACACTAAACAACACTCAACCAGCCGACGCACAGTGGTTCAGATATGCATGTTTGCGGAAAAAAGTCTGTAACTTTTGGTACGATCCTCATATATGGACGAAATTGCACATGGAGTTGATAGACACTATTGAGAGACTCATGTCAATTTTTCAATCAAATTCGTCAACCGGAAGTGGTACTTTACCTGAACTCTTATTCACTGTTTTTCATATAAATTAGTACTTTAAATTGCAATAAATGGACAAAACGTTGTATAGCCCTTTATAATCATGAAAAGAGTTGAGATATTAAATTTAAATAAAATCGGATAACCGGATGTGGTAGCTTATTTGAAGATATATTTAGTTTTTTCATAATAAATGGCGATTTAATGTGGGGAAAGTACCATCGGGGGTGTAACATACTCCTCTTTGAGTCCATTTCCATTTATTTGTTTCTGGTATAAGATTTAATTGACTCAACATATGCGGCTATAACGCATAAAGTACTATCGGTTGTAATTTTCTAACATTCTCATTTGAGAGTTTGTTGCTGGCTATACCCTAAAAATGCGTGTAGGCGTATTAATCCTCAATAACAGATACAAAAATCATGCGAAAACTCCGACTTGGAAGATATTTATTGAATCATTCAATACATAAAACATTTTGATAATAAAACTGAGTACATTTTCTACTATACTTCTTTTTGTGTATTTATTATAATAAAAGTATTTCTTAAAACGAAATAAATTATTAATAACAATTTAGATATATGTAATAAATATTAATTTGAACAATAATAACAAATAGATAATAATAATAATAAATTCATTTAAGTATCACAAACGTCATGAATTAAGAAAACACTAACTGAAGTTTTCTTAAAAGAAGGTTCCAAATCGTAAGAGGATAAGAAAAAAAGGCTTTTGAAAAACGGAATAAAATTGAGGCGAAACAAAAAGGTGACGGCAAACGGAAAAAATAATTAATCTTATTCAAGTTACACGATTAGGATAACATTGTAGATGGGAGATGAATTTAAAAGAAAATAACCAAGGAAAAAATAAAAATAATAGAAAAGGAGACTAAGGCGCAAAACAAAGTTACAAATACAACACATAGGAAACTTTTGGTGTATATAATAAACTGTAAACAGCTCATGAAATGTATAAAAATTCTGCAAAATACACAATGATGCGTAAAAGTATGTTCTCTTACAGTAGTTTTTTAAATCTGGAATATGAGAGACGTAATGATATAATAGCACATGCCAGTAAGTTGAAAAATTTGGCCTTTCGATTAAATGTTTTAAATCAACCGATGGACGATGAATTGCTAATATTAAAAAACCTTAGAACTCTATCAGACAACTGCAAATTCTTTGGAAGAGCATCGTTATAAGGAACGATTGAATTTTATAAGAAACAAAAAAGATTTAGGACTAAATGTGCTGCCCATAAACGTTATTAACATAATTATGCTATGGCGGATTAAAAAAAATGCGGCAATATTTGAGACCAATATCGTTTTTTCGGTCACTTCTAAGTTTCTAAAATCTGATCGCAAACTATAAAAAGATGTCAATTAGATGTAGAAACTCGCTCATAAAAAATGGTTCAAATCGATTAATGCAAATAAATCAATTTATTTTTCCAACTTTGAAGTCCTCTAGCGGCGAAACGAAGCAACTTTGTATATAGATAACTTATGTTAAATCGACTTATTTTGATCAATAGAATCTGAGGTTTTCCGCGCTTCACAGAAATTTGCATATTTTATATCAATAAAACCTACCTATGAGCAGCTACCACTTCAATTACATCTTTGTTATCGGGGTGGCAGATGGGGGCAGCTGAAATTCACTTTATTGGATCGAGTTTGATGTAAGCTAACACCAAGTGGTAGCCATTGGACGGAGCAGCGTGGAGCTCAACAGTTCTTCACTGCACTAATAAAAAACTCTAACCTTTTTTAGGCGTTTATTGAAATATCTGAGACCAATATCGTTTATCTTAACTTAGATGTAGAAACTCACTCATAAAAAATGGTTCAAATCGATTAACGCGTTTTCGAATTAAAATACAGAAATCAATTTATTTTTTTAACTTTGAAGTCCTCTAGCGGCGAAACGAAGCAAGTTTGTATATAGATAACTTATGTTAAATCGACTTATTTTGATCAAAAGAATCTGAGATTTTCCGCACTTCATAGACATTTGCATATTTTATATCAATAAAACTTAACTATGAGCAGCTACCACTTCAATTACATTTGGTTATCGGGGTGGCAGATAGGGGCAGCTGAAATTCACTTTATTGGATCGAGTTTGATGTAAACTAACACCAAGTGGTAGCCATTGGACGGAGCAGCGCGGAGCTCAAAAGTTCTTCACTGCACAAATAAAAAATTCTAACCTTTTTTAGGTGTTTATTGAAATCGAAAACATGGCTTGCGCTTACACCTTATGTATAATTTAAATCGATCTGTACATTATAAAAATACCGTACTTTCACGTAAAATAGGTTTTATTTTCATATCTACTACGGATATGTTTTAATATTAATGTAAAATGTAGGATTAATTCCGCGTGATTTGCTACGATTTCGTTACCCATACTTCTTTTCTTTACCCATATCTTTACTTTATTCGTAAACGACATGAGAAATAACGATTATTTTTACTGTTTTATCATTGTAAGACATTTCTAATGTTATGGCCAGAACCATATTTCCATATCAAAAAGTTGAGAAAACGGACTTTTTGCCGCCTCTAAACCACTGTGCGACGCACAGTGTGATATATTGATAATCTGACTGGACAAAAATGACTTTTTCGAACTGTTCGAATAATTACAATAATTTAATATATCGACGCGTCCAACGAAGAGTGTACTAACTCAAATTTTTGGTTATTTGAGTTACATTGCCTAAAACATTTATTTTCAAGTGGTCTTCCGACGAACAAAAATTCGACGTGTAGTGAAGACGAGGATGAGAGTGTGGAAGAAGAAGAAATTGAATAACAAACAAAATAAATAATATTGGAGGTGGTTCAAAAGTTTTACTTGATTCATCTCCAAAGTTCAAAATTTGAGTTAGTACAGTCTTCGTTGGGAGCGTCGATATGAACTCTTTAGAATCCATAGTATTAGAAAACATTAGTTTTTAATTAATAAAGTTATCCAATAAAAATTACAGTAGGTACATAACGTGTGATTTTTATAATTTGAAATTTTAAGTGAATTGTGTACTTACTAGTATACTCCAGTGATCTTTTTAAATTTTCGTCAATAATTAGAGCTATTTAGTGTGTATTTAAAGCATTTTTTCTTTTTAAAATAAGTTCTTTACTTGTAATAAATAAAAAAAGTGCGTCTTTGACTAATGACTTTCCGAAAGTAAAGTCACGGTTTTTATATATTATTATGTTGTATACAATATTACTTTTTGGCTTAATTTAAACATAATTCATAGACCTACTGAAAAAGAAGGGAGATATTTCAGACGAATGTTGACATCAATTTTTTTAAAATTTTAAGAATGGCTGTACAAATTTCGCGTGAACAAGTTTTTCATTTATAGCGAACAAAAAAAAGAATCTGTTATTTACATATAAAAAATATAGAATAATGTGAACAATTTCCGATTGAAAGTTATGTAGAATGAAGCTTTTTGGTATACATTTTCGGTCACACTGGAAATGGTATAGGGTTGCAACTACTATCGAAAGAAAGACCCTAATTTAATCATTAAATTAAATTGTTTGTACTTATTGTTCTCATATTACTAATTTTGTCCAAGTAGAATTGATATTCGTCACACTGTGCGAGGTGAGCGCGTTTCATCAGTATCGATCGTCGGTTGAACACTAAACCTAGCCTCAATAAATTCATGTGCATTATATTTTTTCCTTTTTAGCGACGATCCATATTATTTTCGGAGATACACCGGAGATTAATCGATGAAAGAAACATCAATAAAATCAGAATGTAGAGTGAGACAGGCAAATTAGGACAGATTCTTTTCTTTAATTAGGAACGTCTAAAACATAATCCCTACTGTAAAGACGAGATTATTTAAAAGAGGGTTAGCGTTCCAATATATCCCTCTTTGTGAAGTTCTTTTCGGATCCTGAAAAACTGCTTCGCGATAATATGTTGGAAATGCTTTAAGCTTCAGTTTCGTTTCCGAGTTTGAGTATTTCTCGGTAGTTATGTCTATATGATAGATTTGCGCGATCATCTATCCGGAGATGATCTTTGTTATTATTATTGTAGAATAGTAGGTGGTTTCTACTTGGTCTCCGCCCCGCAATTTTAGGCCGAATGAACCCTACAGAAATCAGCTCAAAAGAATTCCGTGTCTTTGATTAAGTCCAGCACCACCTTGGAATCTAAGAGCCCCAATATATCGGGGTTTACCCTGGGTTCCTCTCTCATCTGGACGGAAGCCTTATATTCACATGCCAGAAGAAGGCAAGTTTCTGCTTCTACCTGCTCCTACCACCACAGTAGTTGGTTATTGATTTCCCTTTGAATTCCCTCTGTAGGAACACCACAGAAAGATTCAGGTCCTACGATTGGCTTCGATCCACCCTTCTTAGCTAACAACCCTGTCCTGTCATATCCTAAGTACACCAGAATATGCTGGTACTCACACTAATACTAGTCTTGTATCTGATCTCCTTAATAGTAATTTCACCCTCAAAGAAAGCCACCAACCGAGGACACAACATTACCCTGCTGGTGACAACTATATTTACTACGATCGTAGTAAATATAGTTGTCGTAGTAAATATAAATTATTTACAGAACCCAACACAACATTATAAGAAAATGTTGATGCACCCCTTTTATTCTTGTACAATTCATTTTAGATCGATTGATATCAAACAATTATTTATTTATTATTAAACATTTATTTGTCTTTTAGCGAATTCTTTCGACAAATCAGTCTATTATTCGATCCAGATTTTATAATGCCTCACACATTTAGAGAACCGTACGTTCAAAGTCCGGACTTTCACAGTGGAATAAAAGAAGAATATGAGGATTATAGTGAAAAAATTGATGATTGCATGATAGATGATGTAAGTCATCTAATTATTAAAATTTAATAAGCACTATATTTATTTTATAATTATTTATTTATTTTTTAATTTTAGTTTATACAATTAACTCATTACGCATTAAAAGCTTTATCATACTTATTATTTTCCCGATCGAAAACACTTGATTACAAAGAAGAACATTTAACATTAATCGAAAGCGGTGTAACAAGTAAAATATTCAACGAATTTGAAAACATAGATTATATAGAAACGAATATAAGTAGTCATTTTAATGTAAAATTAGGTAATCCAGTTGCAATGCCTCCAACTGAGAAAGAATTTAGATTCATTGTAAGTAGATAAATTAATTTACACCTAAAATTTATTTACTTTTAACATATTTAAAATTATTTAATTTAAATTAATTTGTAGTGGTCTTTAATTGACCGGGAAGGATTTTTCTGGCACAACGACAGTTACAAATGCACGTCTCAATATTTATACATGCAATTTTATTCCGGAGATACTCAAATTAAAAAAGGTTTTGATATAAACCCCATCGTTCAAATACGTTTAGCAAAACAAATATTTCGCGTCCAAGCTGATGGAATTGTCGTTCCTTGTAATCTTAAACTGTGGAAGAGTTCGATTATGGATAGATTTATGAGGGTTTACAGGATAAATGTTAAGAAATATGTTGGGTATACATTCGCTATTTACATAACAAAAATTACTCGAGTTAAACGTTTAAGAGTAAGGTTTTAAACAAATATGATTTTTTTTACCTAAAAAAATATTGTAATTTAAAGATTATTATTGATACAAATGGTAAGAAACCAGTTTTGGGCGATTTTAGTAATCCTAAGACGGAAATAATTATTTTCGATGAGCAAAATACGGCGAAATTTCTTAGTGTTACTTCTAAAGGTTATTGGTATATTGCTGTTTTACCATATGAGGAAGATATTAAGGTGAGGAAGTAATTAAATTAGTTATTTAAAGATAATTAAGCTTAATTTAATTTATTTTTTGATGTAGCCTGCAAGAAAAGGTCGTTCATTACAAGAGGAAGTTACTCAAAAAGAAGAAGAGTCTGATGAAAGTGAAGATATTGAAGAAAACTCGAGTAAACGGATTGAAACTTTTGGGATTCAATATTTGCATAGTTTTATGATGTATTCGTGCCCTATGCTTATCAAAGGAGTTTTTAAACATGATGTTTGCACGGTAAAAAATTTAAAGAATTTCTCTATTACACATTTTGAAGTGTTTAGTTTCAAGTTCTAACTTTTAAAAATCGCACACTCTTTCACAAGGATTTCATAAGTATTCCAATTCATGTAAAAATGGATAATGAATCATTCTTAATTCTATAATTTATAAAAGTTTATAGAATAAAAAATTGAATAGAGTTTTTAAGGCAGTTAAGATAGAAAATATCCCTTCTCAACTTGGCCACAATTGTTATCAAACTAATATTTTCCGTATTAAAATTCGGCGTTTTACTAATTTTCATAAAAGTATTCTAAAAACAAAACATGATGTTAAAGAGTAAGAGGGTATGGCTAGATTAGGAAGTGGAGTAAGATGGGGTATTTCGTCTATACTTGCAACAAATCACTTTTATGTAACGCTAAAAATAATGAAAACCTGTGTTAACTTCTCTTCATCATATCACTTGATAACCAGTTTCATCGCGTGATACCTATCAAATGGTACAGTGACTTGATAGAAATTATAGTTTCATGAAATTAATAAGAAATAAATATTAAGGACAATTACCTTTTTAAGTCCATTTTAAGTGTGGAATTGTATTACTTTTATTTTTTTGTAAAAGCGCCTAACTGGACAAGATGGGATACCTCGTTTTAGGTTGGGTGCCTTTTATTTTATTGGCATCAGTAACGTATTTACTGCTTTTGTCCCATTTACCCACAACCAAAGAGGAGATTTTACCCAAGAGCAAGTAAAGAGATATTCTTCCCCCGATAACCCACTCAATATGTACGCAAAATAAAACACGCGACCCTCCGTCAGTGATCTCATCGCCGACCAGCTAATAAAACACGCGACCCTTCGTCGACCAGTTCATAACGTTATCAACTGGTCGACGAATTGACGTATTCAAATAAATATCCGACTGATGCAAAATATCTGACGTTTTATCGCGAAATGTTGGAGGATAAACATCACGAGATTTCTCTTCAAAAACTTTCTCGTCATTTAGGCAGAACCTGTTGGTTGTAATAAAACTCGCATAAAATAGGTCCTTATTCCTGAACTTGACGCCTTGGAGAAGAAGAACCTCCTCGTAGGAAAGAGGGAGGAGGATGTAAAACATTTACTTGAGCATATTTGTCGCTTTCGGAACCTCCTCCTCGAACACAGGTGTGAGGAGGGGGTTCCAAAATATTTGCGGATTCAAGAACCTCCTCCTGGAACGCAAGTTCGAGGTTATTGGTAATGGAACACAAGTTCGAGGAGGAGATTCTTGAATCGGTAAATATCTACTACTCTTCTTCATTTAGGAGAGGATGGGATAAGACGAAAGGGTGAGGGAAGATGGGAAACCCCATTTTAGGAAGAAGACTGAAAAACTCAAAAAAAGACAAAGAAAAACTGAGTAAAAATGCGGAAACTTTATGATAAAATCCCAAAGACAAGAAAACGTATACAATTAATATACTTGTTTAAATGATTTGCTTGATTCATATATGAATTATATGAATCTCACTAATACAGTGAACTCTCCCATAGCGGACACCTCTAATAAGCGGACAACCCTGTTAACCGGACATTTTTCATAACACCGTCCGAAGAATACGTATTTTGTATAGAATACCACCTCTGTTAAACGGACACTCTATTAAACGGACACGGACAGCAGCATTAGACAAATTTGACGCAAATTTCTCTCGTAAGTGGACAGTTGGTTGCACTAACTCGTGCATTAGAATAGTCCGTAACACGTGTCCACGGTAGAGCATTCGGGGAAGCACATAACTCTAACCTAGTGATTGTATGACCTGTGCGTTTCATAACCTATACCTTAGTTTTAAAAACCTGTGCGTAGCTTGTGTTTGTGCTAAAGAATTCTAGATACTATATATCGGTGCATTTGCATTTTAATATTAAGTTATATTTGTGGTAAGCTTTTTTATTTATATACGCATGTTTATTAAGTTCTTGAATGGTATGACAATTACAAATGCAGTGTCCGAAATTTGGCCACCAAGTTTCAAATAGGGAAAACGCAAGCAGCAAATATAATCAAAAATAAGGCGGAAATATTGAAAAAATGGGACTCCAATGGAAACGTTGATGAAAAGAAATCCTTTCTAAAAACCAGTGGTCTAAAAATCGATACTTTAACATATGAGTGGTTTACAAAGGCACGAAACAAAAATATTCCCCTGTCCGGAACAGTTGTTAAAGGTAAAGCCAAAGAAACTGCGTAATCTTTAGGTATTACAACGTTTAAAGCATCAGAAGGATGGCTAGAAAAATTCAGAATTCGTCATAACATTGCATTTAAGTGTATTTCTGGAGAATCTGCCAATGTTAATGAAGAAAGTGTTTTTGAATTTTATCAAAGCTTACCCTCTCTAATTCGAGGCTACAGTCCCAAAAATATTTATAACGCTGATGAAACTGAGTTGTTTTTTTCGAGCATTTCCTGACAAAACTCTTGCTTTAAAAAAGAGAGAAATGTTCAGGAGGAAACTAAGCAAAGAACGGATAACAGTTTTGCTGTGTACTAGTATGGCAGGAAACAAAGAACTACTATTGGTTATAGGCAAATCTGCTAGGCCTCGCGCATTTAACAGTGTTAGTATGAATTCGCTTCCTGTGGAATGGAAATCTAACAAAAAGAAAAACTTTGTAAAATAAATGCTTTTTCTATTAAGCGGACACCTCCTATAAACGGACAAAAGAGTTGACACCGTCGGTGTCCGCTTATGGGAGAGTTCACTGTACTCTTTACTAATATTAATTTAATTACACTTTGTCTTTTTCCACGTATATTACATTTCTTGTTCCCCATATTCTCCTTATTTTATCCCACACGTAGGACAAGATGGGGAGAAATTACTTCTTATGTGTAATCGTTAAAACTAGTTAATTAATATTCCGTGACAAAATGTTTGTTAACTAATTCATGGTTTTAGCAGTTGAAAATTCAGAATGTAAATTTTGAATAAAAAGCTGCACTCTTACTGGTCTTTGTCATTTGTTATCGTTATACATGTTTCAACTTACGTCATCGTCGGAGACGAAATATAGTTCAGAAATTAACATGATAATCTTTAAGACATTGATAGTGATTCCAACTCCAAAATAATACATGTTAAAATTAATCAAAATAAAATTGAAACTGAAATTCAAATCTGATTTGAAGTTGGAATCAATATCGATGTCTTAAAGATTATCATATTAATGTCTGAACTATATTTCGTCTCCGACGACGACCTAAGTGGAAACATGTAAGACGTTAATAAATTATAAAGACCAGTAAAAGTACAGACTTTTTTTCAATTTACATTCTGAATTAGTATACCGTTCTTACCAAATAATCTTAAAGTTTGAGTATCGAAAGTTATATAAACAAAAAGTATTTTTCTCTATGAATTAAATTCTGGATTTTATTTATCTTCAAATCTCAAGTACCTCGTCTTGCCCACCCTCTCCCATTGAAGAAAAATGAAAGTCCATATTAACTGTAAACCGCCCTTACCTTTGTTATTATTAACAAATCCACTAATTGCAAGATAACTTTAACTTATAGTAATATTTTGATGTGATGAAGTCAATTGTACTCTGTGTCTGATTGGCTACTGATCATTTTATATCTTTCAGATGATTTACTCTAACTTATACACATCCTATATTAAGGGTCGGTTTATTCAGCGTTGGATAAATTAATCTATACGATAATTTCTATGGTTATTGTAAATTCGCGTGGTATGATTGGCTATTTTGCGTGTAACCATAGTAAATATCGGATAGATTAACCCTCCGGTGGGCGCGCATGCGGCAATTAGCCGCATTTTTTTTCCCAAAATATTTCCAAGTTCACTATGAAACCATTAAAAATTCTATTGCCGTGTAAAAGCCGCAACGTGCCCATTCGTGTAAGTCCGATAGGCGCGCCCACCGGAGGGTTAATTTATCCAACGTTGAATAAACCGGCCCTAAGTTATTTAAATTTTATATTATTTTTGCTCCCCTAAAATAGTGTGGATTTTTAAGCAAAAATCCTATTTAAATCTTTTTTATTTAAACACTAAACCTAATTTTTAACACCTTTTTTAGGTTTTAGAATCCAGTGCTGCACCATATTTAGAATGTGAATGCTCAGAAGCTGGCGGTCCTTTAGCTCCGAGTGTTTCCAGCGTTTCTTACAAACTTTACGGAATCGTAGATATTCCTACAAAATTAGAATTAACCGTGGAATTTATTGTTGTTATCTTTACATTAATTTCCATCTTTATTTATTGCTTGCTATTGATTTTATGGCCTTATCGAAGCAGACCAACGGTAAGAAAAGAAAAAAAAAATGATAAATATTAACTTATCAAAGTACACTTTTTAGGAATTAATTTATTTTCTTGCTGATAACACTAAACAATCCAGATTTGGATATTTAGTTAGAGTAACGACAGCTGATTTTACCCAAGCTGGAACAACAGCTCACATTGGAATTCAACTTTACGGATCGACAAATAATAGCAGAGTAAAAAAAAATAAATACAAACCTTTAACAAATAAAATTAATAAATTTTTTAGAGACACATTTTAAATTACCCCGATCCCGATTGTAGATTACTTCGTACAGCTTCCACAGATCATTTTTTAGTAGCAACGGATGAATCTCTAGGTAATTTAGAACGTTTAGAAATTTGGAGCGATTGTTCCGGATTTAAACCGGAATGGTATTGCGAAAGTATCCGCGTTTACGACATTCAAAGATACATTTCTTGGCACTTCAACGTCCAGAAGAGATTCAGCATTAGAGATGGATATTACAGTCATTATTTTGTTAAACCTACTCATCCAACCGATCCAACTGTTCGAACGCCTTGGAAACATTTTAATTTTCACGTCGGTGGAAACCATACTTGGAATATTTTAGAAAGGTAAGATAAATATTATTTAAGTGTTATCTTTTTCGGTTATATATTTTTTTAATAGTTCTCATGATCAATATTGGTCTTACATGGAAAGATTAACAATAATTTTAACACACGTATTAGGAACTTTTGCTTTGGCTTTATATATTATTCATCCCCCAATCTTTGAATTTCAAGATGGAATTGGAATTAGTAAATTTAATAATGTTATGTTTTTTGTAAAAACGATCGCTATAGTTACTTTTATTGTTGCTCCGGTTAATTATTTATTATCTTGTTTCCTAAAGTAAGTATTAAAGAGAAATATAGAATCAAGTTGTTAATAAATCTTTTAATTTTTATTTTAGAGGGAGTTATAAATCCGGAAGATTTCGTGGTAGATACGGTTATTTCCCAAGATGTTACAGCTACGTATCTTGGATTGCATTATTTACAATTAATATCCTCTGTTTAGTTTATTGTTTGGTTTACGGTCCTTTTATTTCTTCAGTAGTAGTTTACGATTGGGTTGTGGTCGTTATTTTATCTTTATTAATCAATATTTTCTTTGTTGAAAATTTACTCTTAGCTTTACACGCTTTAATTCATTTAACATTCTTTTATTTAAACGCTTGGGTTCCCTCAATTGGTACAACTTACTTGTATAAAGAAATTATTTCTGATGTGGAAAATCAAAGGAAGTTTTTATATCGTTATATGGATCGAAGAGGAATTAGGCCGTTTATAACGGCTATGTATAAACCTTTAGGAGGAGATATTCTTAAAGTATTTTTAATTAATTATAAAAAATTAATTTTACAAATTTTATTTATTTTTATTTTTTAATTTAGAAAAGAAGACAAGAAATTAGAAATAAAACTGAAATAAAACGAACTTATACAAACATGTTAAACGTATGGGTGACTCTTATTTTCTTAATACTTTTAATTCCCTACTATAAAGATGAAAGATCAGCTATTTTTAATAAACATTTACACGATACGTTCGTTTTTGGAAAATCCTCACCTAAAGGAATATACCATGTTACAACTCACGATGAGTAAATTTCTCTCTTTTAATAATTTCTAAAATAATTTAAAAATTATTCTCTAAAAAAATTTTTTTTAGACTTTATGATTATCTAAACACAACTTTAATAACATCAATAACACCAACAACTTGGTATTGGCCGTATACAGTAGCTGATTCGGGAATAATAAAAGACCTAAGTAATAAAATAATAGGAAACGTACGTATAAGACAACAAAGGGCTAAAGAAGTGGCTTGTCTTCAACCGGAAATAGCTAAAGCGTTCGGTTTGGATGCATGTTTGAGTTCGTTGGAGGAAATGACGATGAAAAACTCGTCTCATAATGAGGAATTGAAGCATAATAACAGTATGTGGTGGCATCATTCGGAAGATGAACCGAATACTTACAATGGGTTTTTGTTGGATTATAATGGAGATGGGTATATGATAAATATTGGAAAAACTAGGGCGAATGCTTTGTATCGTGTGAGGTTGTTGTATGATAATCAATGGTTGGATGATAATACGAAGTTTGTTATCGTTGAGATGTTGTTGTATAATGCGAATACGAATTTGTTTGCGGATGTTAGGCTTGTTTGGGAAAGGGAGGCGAAATATATGTATCCGTCTAGGAGTGTAAGTATTTTTATTATTATTTTTTTTTAATATACAATGTATTTAGTATTTGTTTTATGAAAAATTTTGTGTTAAGGAAATTTGAATATAAAAATTGATTAAACATTTTTGGATAGTTCAAAATTATGAAATAAGATTAATTAATATAAAGTAAATGCACATTAAAAATTCCAATTAAGAAGAAATCAACTTTTTTAAAATTTTCTAGATTACTGATATCGATGCTCTCAAGCCAAAACGGCATAAACGCCAAAATGGTCATTTTTTACTTAGCTGCACCGTTGAGTAGCATTTTTAAATTTGCATGCAACAGTTAAAGCGGTATACCCGCAAACAAACTTCATTCGCTATAAAATTGGTTTAAAGTTTGCGTAAAAGCCATTTAACCTTTCGCTACACGCTACCGGACTCTCAGTCCGGATTTTGCGCGCCATCTATTAGTGTTATTTCGAACTTGCGCTGACCATAATTCTTTTGATGAATTTCTTTCTTACCGACATTTTATTATCTGTCAATGTCATTGTGTGTTGAGTTTCAACTCAATTTTAAAATCGGTTATTTCGAAAATATGAGCTATAACGAAGAAAGGAACAAGAACTTGTTGTCCAATAATGAGGAGGAAGAGGATGAAAACCTATTATTGGACAACAACGTTTCAGAATATGAAGATGAGGAAGATGAAAATGAAGAAGATGATTTGACATTATTAAATAATTTTTTATTTCGTATCAGCTCCCTCTCTTATTTATTTTCCGAACCCGGACTCTCAGTCCGTAGCGTGTGGTCACGCGAACAAAAAAAGCGCGTGTACTAGAAGGTTAAGATTCATTATGTCAATCATTTTTTGCGTTTTCTGAAAAATTAGGTTAATGGCGTTTATGCCGTTTTGGCTTGGCAGCGTCGATATATTCCTTGACGTATATAAATGACGTATGTACAATAATTTTTTATGGAAGCGGAGTATGAAACTCCGCTTCCATAAAAACTGGTTTTATTTTACTTGGTTGATTAGTCACTTTCACCTCCCATTCTTCAATTGGGACTGCTTTTAAAGTTTTCATCAATATTTTGAACTGCTTATTCTCTAAATTTAGCCTTCACCTTACCTCAACTTCTTTTTTATTTCTGGTGACTAATGAAACTTGTAACTGTTACGAAAAACACTTTCAATTCCCATTTTTCAATCAACTGTTTTCAAATATTTTATTAATATTTTGAGCTGTTTGTCCTCTTAATTTAGTCTTCAACTTACCTCAACTTCTCCTTTATTTCTGGTAACTATGTATGTAGGAAGCGGGAGGGCATGCCAGATGGTACGCCGCACTTAGGCCCCATTGCGCCCTTTGTACAACCTCCCTGTCACTCACTTTGTCTACATCAACCAGCCTAGGGATTTACCAAAGGTTGGGATGTAGTTCAGAACTGTGTCCCTGATTCCATCAAAGTCGTCACCCAAGTTCCTTATCTAAGGTTCTTGAGATTCGGAGAATCACATAGGATATGCTTATTAACCGTCTCATCGTCTTTCTCGCAAACACTATATAGAGGAGAAGTGGCAAACCCTAAATTAGAAAGGTATGTACTTATTAACCTTACAGTGTCCCGTCAGGAGCTCTGTGATTAAATTCGCTTTCAAAGTTTTTATCAATATTTTGAACCGTTTGTCCTCTAAATTTAGCTTTCAAATTACTTCCTCTTTTTTATTTCTGGTGACTAATGAACTTTGGAAAGTTGTAACTGTTACGGAAGAAGAATGAATAATGAATATATTTCTTGATTACCTGCAATTACCAAGGCATAATTTATCTTGAAAATTCGGTTTTAACAAAAAGAAAACTAGCTTTGTTTTCCTTTTAGATTTAGTTGTTTCAAAAAGTATTATTCGTTGGAATATTTCATTTCTAAAATCGTTAGACTTCAGTACTGTTGTGGAATGAAAATACGGTACCGTAGTTTTAGGAATTTTTGTTTAATAATAATAAATTATTGCTCTGATTCACGAGCAAATCTCAATCTCCGTTCCAGACTCAAAGTCTTTTGTATTCCCCTTCGTAAAGTAATTTTGGTATTCGAAAAGACTTAACTTTTGTTCTTATTAGTATTTCATTACATATACCAGCATCTAAACTTACTTCACCGTAAAACTATAATAATTCGGAGAAATGTTTATGGGAGTTGAATCTGGACGAGCCGGATTTAAAATTACTTGTGCGACTTTTCTATATAATCTTAACTTACAACAAGCTTTCTACGAACTACAAATGAAAGATGCAAAAGGTTTGAAAAGTAATGCGAAAGTATGTTTAAAAGGACATAAGTACAGGTGGTTTATAACAGTACCAAACCTTGTACTTAACATTTAAGAATCGTTTCTTAAATTTCTATAAACATTATAAACCGTTTATTCCCTAAATTTAGTGTAATGTACTGTTGAGTTCTCTGTTTAACCAAACGTTTCTAATACTTTTCCTTTCAATTTTCCCATTGTTTTTGGTTTATATTGTATTTTTCTTTCCAACTCTACTTGCTTCTTTCTCGCAGCACACTCCACTCTTGTTTACTTGAATACTTGGTTTGGATACGCTCCTATCAGTCTTTTTCCTTTTCATCGATTAATAGTTAATTTTTTCAGTTCTCAATCAATTCTTTGAACTTTGAAGTCCACGCAAAAACACTGCGTTCATTTGTGTCAAAAACCGCGATGCAGAGCTTTTGCGTTGTGAATTAAAGTGTGCCTTTGTTAGACTGTGGAGTAAACGTAGTCTAAACTCACGCGTACTTTACTAAAATCAAGATCAAGTCAAAATACACCCCGCAGTTTTCGAGCGTACTTACAAGAATTGCTTAGCAGTGAAAGGGTTAAATTAAACGTTTTTCAAATTAAAACATACCATGCATTCTAAAAATTAACAGATTATTTGAGCTAGATTTTCATATTATGTATAAATCGGAATGCTTAGAGCAGTGTTTCCCAACCTTTTTTCTGCCATGCCCCATGTTAGGTTTTGTAATATTGTTATGTCCCCCCTAAGGTTCCGCGAGGCCCCACAAAAGAAACATGTGTTAATTTGGGTATTTACATATGAAAACAATATAAACTTGAAACATAAAATCTACCTAAAAATATGTCATGGGACACAATCCATGCGCCAAAAAAAAAAAAAAAAGGTCACACGGTTTTAAAGTAATAAATTTTTATGGGATTGTTCACATAACAATCTTTTCTGATGCCTTTTAGGAACAAATCAATAGCAAATTTTTTACGAAACGGACTAACAAAATTTTTTAAACACATCTTCAAAAACCGAAATTGCCCCCCTTAACAAATTGCCCCCCTGTGGGGCGTACGCCCCACGTTGGGAAACACTGGCTTAGAGACTTTTTCTAATCTCATATTTTTTAAAACTTCTTTACACATAGATCAAACAGGTCTGGTTAATAAAAAATCCTCTTAAAAATCAAATGCACTGCTTAAGAAAATTGGAACAAGTATTTTTCGTATATGTATAACTTTCATTGTGAAAGTAATATGAATATGGGTTATTTGAAGTTTTAAAACCATATCGGTTCCACAAAACCAGCCTTTTCCATGTCCATGTTTTAAAAATTTTACAGAAAACGAAATTTAAGTTTTATCATTCAATGTAATGTAATGTGCTTCTACAAAAAATGATTGGATAATACAGCGATACTAATAGATGTGGACTGATTTGGAATAAACCTTTAGAAAGAGCTTGAAACTTAGCATAGGAGGAATCTCCTATAGTTTGGTGGATCTACACCAACCTAGGAATCTGGATTGATGTTAAAAATTCAATTCTAGGGAAAATTGGATATAGAATAGTCTGGTATGAACTCCACCAGCATAACTAACTTCATAAGACCTCCTTGGCTATGTTTCTCCTGATTTCCAAAAAATCTTCTTGGGGTACACTTACTTTATTTAAGTTCTTGGGTGATTAATTTATCTGAAAATTCAAACTTATACGAGGAGTATAAATTGATTAGTGAGTTTGAATCTGATTTTCGAAGGGGGCATAAGACAACAACGGCACTTATAAAAATAATAGATCCTATAAAATACGTCTACGACAACTACCGCATTATCCTTTTGATATTACTTAATTTCAGCAAGGTGTTTACTTCAGTAGATCATAACATTTTGTTCCCTGTGTTGTCTGCTAATGCTTCTACTCCTTCTCGTGTCTCTTGTCTTGTTTCAAATCTTGGTTTCAATTATATCTTTTCTACCGCCGTTTGTGTGTACGATCTGATTCTAGTATTACCTCCATTTTATGAAGTTACAAATATTATTACTTAGTATTACCAAGAGCAGTTGCTGGGTTCACTGCTCCTCTCCATATTTATTGGCAGTAATACTAAAATTATTTCGTGTAACTACCATTTCTACCCTGATCTTTAAATTTATGCTACTACCTCTGCTGAGGAGCTTCTTAATGCTGTGTTACGTCTTAAAAAGGCATCTCAAGTATTGCGGATTGGTCTAAACGTATCGATCAGTTCTAGGAAAAATTGGACATGGAATAGTCTGGTATGAACTTCACCAGCATAAATAACTTCATAAGATCTCATTGATTATGCTTTTCTTTATTTCCAGAAAATCTCCTTTAAATCCATTCTATTCAACAAGTCTCAAACATTCTATAACAGATTTAAATTGGAAAACATCTAACAGAAATACCAACAAAACTGTTCCTTTAATTTTTTTACCAATGTATTTTTATTCCATCAATTTTATTACTACCATATCAATTTTAAAGCACAAATTTTTATTTTTCTTTGACACAATTTTCCTTTTTTTAATTTACTTCCTTAACTTTCAAGATATTAACCACTTGAGTACATTTGACCGCTGAGACTCGTCATAAGTTGCATAACGTTCGACATAAATCCGTACTCAAGGGGTTAATGTTGATGGAGATTTTAACTAACTTTTTTTCTTTCTAGATCATTATAGCCAGATTGATAAACGTAAAAGAAGGTTCTCAAAAATTCAACATCCTAATCCTCTTAGCATACGCATACATAAGCTTCCGAATGTTAATTTTCGCCCTCCAAGCACTCTTCACCCGTTCCTGCACGGTCTTTAAAAGTTTTCGCGAAATAGGCGTTTTAATCTTCTGCATAATAAACGTCTACGCCATCGTTTTATTCATAACCCGAAACATAGCCATCAACAAAATGTTAAACGGATTAAAACACGCCGACAGAACTAAATTTGTCCCCCATTCTTACCTAATACTCCTCCACAGAGAAATCGAAGTCGTTTTAGCAGTCGCCGTCTGCATCATAATCCTTTTACTCATCGAATTTTTAGAATTTACAACTTGGACGTCAAGTATAAGTAAAGCCGTCCGAAGAGCGTGCTCACTTTTCATCACTGTATTTGTTTATGTAACCATATGCTTATTGTTTTTTGGTATAGTTTCGCATATGTTTTACGGAAATACTTTAAATGAATTTAAGAATTTTTCAAGAAGTTGTATTCACTTTGTTTTGGTGATTGCAAGATGCGATAAAACTGATTTATGGCAGAAAGTTTGTGAAGAATCGGGAAATTTTGTTATTATCGGTCCTATACTTCTCGTTGGGGTTATTTTTGTAACTAAAGCTGGATTTTTTATGGGTTGTGCTTGGTATTTAAACGTTTGTAAAAAAGAAGCTTCTGCTATGAGATATAATTATACTTTACAAAAGTATTTAGCGGATAAATTAGATGCTTTTAAAACTAAATGGCATGTGAGGTAATTTTAAAAAGATTCTGTTTAGACAACTTTATATTCAAATTAATTTTTGTAGATGGTATTTTATGACTAGAGAAGAAAGATACGTTGAACGTCGTGAAAGAGGAGGTGAATCCGCCGAACCTTCTATAGTCACTCCAGCTCCGGATTCTTATCGTTACAGAAATGCGGTTTATTTAAGCGAATGGAGACTTAAAAAGCAAGAACTTATCACAAAAGCTTACCTTAGAAATACTTACGTTAGAAAATCAGGTTCTAAACCTTCTTCAACTGACATAGAATATATGCGAGGTATTTCCGAGCTTGTAGTTGGCCCACATCATCTTCGTCAAGATTTATATTTCGAACAGAGAATTCCAGAAACTCCGTGTACGACGACAATTGTCGTCCCAGATGAGAAAATGCGAACTATGGCTCGTATTGCAGAAAAAGTACTTGAATATAGAGGTAAAACCGAAACGGATAAAAAAGAAAATGTAAAAGATGATGAGGATGAAGAAAAAGTTAAAGAAGAACAACCTCAAACTTCTAAAGCACAAGAAAAAAAACCGAAAGATTTAACAAAAGATAAGATTAAAGAAATCGGAAAGATTCAAAGTAAACAATTACAAGGAATGTTGGTAATTTTGGAAATAAGTAACGACGTTATAGATACACTCACTCAAAAATTACTTGGTCCTTTTGCTTATGGTCTACCAAAAGTGGAATGTTGTGAAGATGAGGATTAAAATAAAACAAATTTAAAGCTTTTATAGGTAATTAATTAATTACTAATGCTTGTATAATGTTTTATAATAATTTCAAATATAATGATTGAAATTATCCGAGCCCAATATATACTAAAGACGTAAGTAATCAGCGACACCTGGATTACTAGCGCCGCCACTATTTATTTTTAAAATTTTGTTTATTAATAACTTTTTTATTACCGCGCGTAGCGCCTCGCGGTTTTTTTTAAACCGTTTCGTATCGAAAAATTGAGACATTTTTATGCCGCGTATAGTTTCGTAGGGCCCCCAAGGGGGTCAACTCGAGATGCTTCTTTTAGTACCTCTGACCGCCATTCCCGCCAATCGACAAAATCCTTTCCCGCCATTTTTGAACGATTTAAATTTTAAATGAAATTTACGAAATAATCACCTATATTCTACCTTACTCGAGCCGCGTATCGATTAAAATGTTTGTAAAAACGACATTTGCGCGCAACCCAACAGTTCGAGGGCCCCAAAAACCTAAAATTATCGTTTTAAGAACGAAAATCATTTTTGTACGTCGGGTTCGTCGCTTTACGCACTGCTAGAGTCGCCGGGTGACGTCACAAGTGCAATTTGACAGGTTCGCGAAAATTTTCGCGTAAATTTCGGAAAAACGGACCGAAACGGGATTCGGGGGCTCCGACGCGGTCACCAAAACGTCTTAAAATCCGTTTCCGGACGACCAATTGCGTACTCGGGGCAAAGTATACCGCTATCGGTTCATAAAATGTGTATATACACGTCACCGGTCGGACGACCGGCCGACAAGCTCCCGAAAATCGGACGAAAACCGGTCAAAAAACGCTTTTGGCCCCCCGATAGGGCTCAAAACACGTTCGGGAACCTTTGTTTCGTCGATTTGGAGTGTTTAACGGAGGCAAGTAGCGTAAAATTGTCTTAAAAAATCTCAACAAACTTCAAGTTGCAGGTTAGGTTGTGCCGTGTCAAATTTTTTCGTTCAAAAAGGAGTAAAAAAACGCTTTATCCCCCTCAACGGGGCTCAAAACGTACTCGGGAACCTTTGTTTTATTGATTTGGAGCATTTAATCAAGGCAAGTAGCATTAAATTACTTTGAAAAATGTCAACAAACATCGAGTTGCAAGTTAGGTTATGCCATGTCAAATTTTTTCGTTCAAAAATGAGTTCAAAAACGCTTTGTCGGCCTCGATGGGGCTTAAAATATACTCAGGGACGTTTGTTTCATTAATTTGGATCTTGATTACGTTTAATCAAGGCAAGTGGTATTAAATTACTTGGAAAAATGTCAACAAACATCGAGTTGCAGGTTAGGTTATGCCATGTCAAATTTTTTCGTCAAAACAAGAGTAAAAACGCTTCATCCCCCTTGACGTGGCTCAAAATATACTCGGGAGCCTTTGTTTCATTGATATGAAGCGTTTAATCAAGGCAAGTAGCATTAAATTACTTGGAAAAATGTCAACAAACATCGAGTTGCAGGTTAGGTTATGCCATGTCAAATCTTTTCGTCAAAACAAGAGTAAAAAACGCTTCATCCCCCTTGACGTGGCTCAAAATATACTCGGGAACCTTTGTTTCATTGATATGAAGCGTTTAATCAAGGCAAGTAGCATTAAATTACTTGGAAAAATGTCAACAAACATCGAGTTGCAGATTAAGTTGTCATGTCGAATTTTTTCGTTGAAAAAGGAGTAAAAGAGCGCTTTGTCGGCTTCCACCGGGCAATAAATATACTCAGGAATAATTATTTTATTGATTTGGAGCATTTAATCAAGGCAAGGAGCATTAAATTAATTAAAAAACTCCAAATAAACATTGGTTTGTAGGTTGGGTCCGGTCATGTCGAAATTTTTGTTAAAAATGAACCCAAAAGCGTTTTGTCGGCTTATAGAGGGCTCTAAATATACTCAGGAACCTTTGTTTGATTGATTTGAACCGTTTAATGGAGACTAAATACGGCGAGTAAGGTAAAACCTTGATTAAAATTACAACATAACCCCAAAGTTTACGGTAGGATTTTCTTTTGCTTCAGAAAGCGTTTGGACGGTAAAATTTGGATTGTAAAGAAGTATTTGAATTTTTTCCATACTCACTATGCCAGTTTAAGCAGAGTATTAAGTTTGGTTAATTCAAAAACAGCAAAAGTTGTAGGCACAATTCATGCCGAAAAGAGTTTGTCCAAGAAACAGTCTATAAGATGTGTACAACGAATTATAAGTACATTAAGCAAGTTTGTCAACTATGTAAACTTTAATAAACCTTAATATTCCCGTTTTAGAACCATACGAAAGACAAAAAGTAACATTTAACCTAATTTTTTGGATGTCGAAAACTATTTGTCCCGGAAATGGTTTATAAGGTGTACCAAGTTAATTTAAATGCATGTTATTCAACTTGGACGATTTAGTAATCTTCAATAGACTTCAATAGTCCCGTTTGGAAAGGTCAAGAGAATCAAAAATCATCTTTAACCGAATTTTTTTGATGTCAAAGAGAGTTTGTCCTAAAAACTGTTTATAACGTCATAAAGTAGATTTAAGGTAAATTAATCAACTTCAACAATTAAGTAAACTATAAGAAACTTTAGTATTCCAGTTTCTGAAACTCAAGAGCTACTAAAATTCCATTTAACCTGAATTCTTTGATGTCAGAAAGAATTTGACAAAGAGATAGTTTATAAGTTGTATAAAACGGATTTTAAATTTACTAATCAATCTAAATAATTAAGTAGACTTTAATATTTCTCTGAAATAAATTAAAAGTGAATAAGGCCCGGTCTTACGAAACACAGAATAAATTAATCCTCGAATAATTGCTATAGTTACGCCTTTTTTAAGTAATGTGAGTGGCTGAAATAGAAGTTATTCTGGCAATTATTCAGAAAATAACTTATTCTGCCTTTTATAAGACCGGGCCTAAATAGGATTTTAAAAATGTTCCTTATTGGTTAAAAATTTGACGTTCTTTCGGACGTCATTTGGGTTGCCTATACGAGAATGGGTTGGCCGATGTAATTTGGGTTGCCTACCAAAAACTGTTTACCAAAAAAGTACTATGATATCGGTCAATTTTGAATTCCGCTCGCGACCCATTCGTAAATTTGGACCTTTTTTCCTACACCCCTGTGCACTCCCCAAAACTTTTCCGTTTCGTCATCCCGATTGAATTTCGATCGCGAACCATCCGTCAATAAAAACTGTTTAAATTTCATTTGAATCGGACCGCGTTCGCGCGCGCACCTTTGCGTCAACGGATCGCGACGGCGCGTTCGCCGTTGCCTTGGTTACGTCACGGAACGCTTGCAGCCGATTGGTCCGTTTGGTTCCGGTAACAGGGCGGCCGCAGGCCGCCCGTCATGTATCTCAAACGATTCTTTTTAACTGTCTGCCACCCTTCTCTGATTCACACCCTCAAGTCGACCAATTCGACCAATATCGACCAATATATACTAAAGACGTAAGTAATCAGCGACACCTGGATTACTAGCGCCGCCACTATTTATTTTTAAAATTTCAATCTTTAATAACTTTTTTATTACCGCGCGTAGCGCCTCGCGGTTTTTTTTAAACCGTTTCGTATCGAAAAATTGAGATATTTTTATGCCGCGTATAGTTTCGTAGGGCCCCCAAGGGGGCAAACTCGCGTTACCTTTTTTAGTACCTCTGACCGCCATTCCCGCCAATCGTCAAAATCCTTTCCCGCCACTTTTGACCGATTTAAATTTTTTAAACGAAATTTACGAAAATAATCACCTTTTTTAACTTACTCGAACCGCCGATCGATTAAAATGTATGTAAAAATGATATTTGCGTACGATTCAACAGTCCGAGGGCCCCAAAAACCTAAAATTATCGTTTTATGAACGAAAATCATTTTTGTACGTCGGGTTCGTCGCTTTACGCACTGCTAGAGTCGCCGGGTGACGTCACAGGGTTCGATTTGACAGGTTTGCGAACATTTTTACCTATATTTCGTAAAAGCGGACCGAAACGGGCTTTGGGGGCCCCAGCGCGACCTTAAATATTTACTAAAATCCGTTTCCGGATGTCCAATTGCGTACTCGGGGCTAAGTATACCGCAATAGTGTCATAAAATGTATATAAACGTCACCGGTCGGACGGCCGGCCGACAAGCTCCCGAAAATTGGACGTAAACGAGCCGAAAAACCTCTTTGGCCCCACGACGGGGCTCAAAACACGTCCGGGAATCTTTGTTTCGTCGATTTGGAGCGTTTAATCAAGGCAAGTAGCGTTAAATTGTCTTAAAAAATGTCAACAAACTTTTAGTTGCAGGTTAGGTTATACCGTGTCAAATTTTTTTGTTCAAAAAGGGGTTCAAAAACGCCTTATCGGCCTCGACGGGGCTTTAAATATACTCAGGAACCTTTGTTTTATTGATTTGGAGCGTTTAATCAAGGCAAGTAGCAGTAAATTACTTGGAAAAATGTCAACAAACATCGAGTTGCAAGTTAGGTTACGTCATGTCAAATTTTTTCGTTCAGAAAGGAGTTCAAAAACGCCTTATTGGCATCGACGGGGCTTTAAATATACTCAGGAACCTTTGTTTCATTGATTGGAACCGTTTAATCAAGGCAAGTAGCATTGAATTAATGAAAAAACTCCAAATAAACATTGGGTTGTAGGTTCGGTCCGGTCATGCCAAAATTTTTGTTAAAAATGAACTGAAAAGCGTTTTGTCGGCTTACAGAGGGCTCTAAATATATTCAGGAACGTTTGTTTAATTGATTTGGATCGTTTAATGAAGACTAAATACGGCGAGTAAGGTAAAACCTTGATTAAAATTATAACATAACCCCAAAGCTTACGGTGGGACTTTTTTTGCTTCAGAAAAGCGTTTGGACGGTAAAATTTGGATTGTAAAGAAGTATTTGAATCTTTTCCATACTCACTATGCCAGTTTAAGGAGAGTATTAAGTTTGGTTAACTCAAAAACAGCAAAAGTTGTCGGCACACTTCATGCCGAAAAGAGTTTGTCCAAGAAACAGTCTATAAGATGTGTACAACGAATTATAAGTACATTAATCGAGTTTGTCAACTATATAAACTTTAATAAACCTTAATATTTCCGTTTTAGAACCATACGGAAGACAAAAAGTAGCATTTAACCTAATTTTTTGGATGTCGAAAAGTATTTGTCCCGGAAATGGTTTGTAAGGTGTACCAAGTGAATTTAAATGCATGTTATTCAACCTGGACGATTTAGTAATCTTCAATAGACTTCAATAGTCCCGTTTGGAAAGGTTAAGAGAGTCAAAAATTGGCTTTAACTGAAATATTTGGATGTCAAAAACGGTTTACGCCCGGAACGATTTATAAGATGTACCAAGTGAATTGGAAGCATTTTAATTTACTTGGACGATTTAGTAAACTTTAATAAACTTCAATGTTCCCGTTTTGAAAGGTTAAGAGGATCGAAAATCAGCTTTAACCGAAATTTTTTGATGCCAAAGAGAGTTTGTCCGAAACACAGTTTATAACATAGCTTAAAGTGTAGTTGAGGTAAATTAATCAACTTGAACAATTAAATTAAGTATGGTAAACTTTAATATTCCCGTTTCAGAAGCGCAAAAGAAACGAAAAAGACCATTTAAGTTTTAATTTTTTTGATGCCACCGAGGGTTTCTCCAAAAGATGGTCTATAACTCTGTATAAAGTGGATATGACCGTAACGTCATTACTTATTTAACGTTAATCATTAGTGTTAAGAATATACCTAATTGTTTAAGTAAATAAATGTTTTATTTGAGAAATCAATTTAAAATTGCCCTTTTTTGTGAAATAGTATATTTCTGATGCTCATGTTGCTATACATTTGGTATCCGTTTGTAAAATCTAAATATATTCTTTTATTAAACTATCAAATTATTGCTAATTAAATTAATGAATTGAATATTTCGAGTGGGTTTATGTAATAAATAGAATATAATACTTTATGTTTTTGTTCTCAATTTTAACCTTCTTCATAAATCCCGAATTAGACCTGCTTGAATTGAACGAGATCGTTTTAAAGAGAAAGAAACGGTAAGTTTGAACAATCAATGCCGCTGAATATAATATAAATAATTAAAACATTTATAACGTTTGTTTGGATAAATATTAGCTCTTTATGTTTGGTTTTTTCTCATCAAAAGATGGCGCCACGTGTCGAGCTTAAAATATATTATTTAATTATTCGGTTACGTTAAGGGAACGGGAAGTTTAATTAGAAAAGAGAAATATGAAACGAACAAATTTCGTTTATACTTTATCGTATTTTACCCACGTTTTTGCGATGACGTGTTTGTTCGTTTTTTAAATTTACGTTATCGCCGACAGATGTCGCGGCGAGCTGGCGAGTCTTTCGATTTCTAAAAATTACTTTGCATCGTCAACAAAATGTTTATCATTGGAATGGAAACCAGTACGGGGACGTTTGCTTTCGTTCGGTTTCGCTTTTTGTGATTGGGTATAGTTTTGGAATTTTTTTCGCCTAAATTATCGGTCTGTTGGCAATTGTTCTTAACATGGTCGCCGTGGGCCAATGGGGTTGGGGTAAGCTTGAGTTGTAACTATATCATTGGTCGATACTTTAAGTTTCAACGACGAATTTAGTAATAACGGTCGTTTTCGAAAAAACCGTTTAGTTTCGATTCTGGCTTCAACAGGAAAAGGTTGTTTTTTTCATTGAGCTTCGAATTTTTTAATTTGAGTGAGCGGAAATGGAAAGAAAACCGACCCAACCCATTCCTACGCCCCGCCGTGGACGTCCCACGAAAAAAGAGGTGGAGGCGCGCGAGAAATTCAACGACTCAGGTAACGACTATCATAACATCGTAATCGTTCAAGGTAGGTTTAATCAAGCCGACGAGAGATTCGATTCGTTTAGCCGCGGAAAGCAATGCACCGCGAATGCCGCGGTCGCGTGCGCCGGCCTTTTTATACGCCGTTCAAATAATTGGTCTTCCGCGGATATCGATGAGGTCTTAATGGTAGGCGACGATTTATATCGTCGCAGTCGAGCGGCCGGTCCAGGACTAGCTTTCGACCTCGGCAATAATCAGTATTTAACGGTGGCAGAATTATGCACCAGTTTAGTTTTGTTTAGGACTTTGATGGAGTTTTCGCCGGACGAGAGCTCCCTTTATTACGGCAATTTGACCGAAAATCGGCCTCCTTTCCCGAATTTAGAAGGGTCATTTAACAGATTTTTTTCAAATAATAACGATCGCGACGGCAACAATTTGTGTGCCGTTCTTACGTCCAACTTGAAATCGGTTGCCGTAGGAAAGATCGGTTCATCCTTCTTCTATTTTGATTCACACAGTTTGGATTCGACGGGGCGAACCGCGGCGCGCGGTTTCGCGACGTTGATGAGGTTTAGCGACGTATTAGCCTTACGCGATGCCGTCATCGGCAACTTAATGGTTGCTTCAAACGACCCGACGGACATCAACTGTAATGCGTACACGTTGACTCCGTTGAACGTCCGTCGAGTGAGAGCCGTCGAGGGCGATCGCGTACCGTCCGCGTCAAGAGTTCCGTCGTCTACCACCGGAACTCCTGTATGTTCCGTCGATCGTCCAGTCGTCACCCCGACGAAAAGAACGGTCAGCAGTCAACGTTGCGTCGCACCCAAAGCAATGCGAACCGTCGACGCTACGTCTGCCTCCGAAGACGTTGTTGGCCAAGGACGACCATCTCGCGGAAAGCCGTCCTCCGTCTCCTCCGCCGCGTTTATTCGACGCATCGAAACCATGAATAGCAAGGGTGGCGTGCCGCATTACGTCGGACCGTTGGACGTTGTCTGTTCGTTTTGCGGAGCCCTCTTCTTCCCGGAGGAAACAATCGAGTGTTGTAAAAAGGGTTTAATTAATTTACAGGCCGTACGCTATCCGTCGTTATTACGAGATTTATTAACCGGCAATCACGAGCACTCGAAAATTTTTAGAAGAAATATCGTCCGGTACAACAACATGTTTGCCTTCGCGTCGATCGGCGCCCGTCTCTTTAAACCTCCGGGAGTAGGTCCGACCATGTACATAGTACAAGGTCTGATATATCATCAAATCCGCGACGTGTTTCCTAACGCGCCCGCCAAATACGGCCAACTATACTATTTGGACCCCGAAATCGCCAACGCGTCTCGCGCAGCAAACAATCCCGATTGCCCGCGCGATTTATTAAACGAAATTGACCGTTTGCTTAGGGAGATTAATCCGTTCGCGAAGGTTTATAAAACGCTACGGGAAGCCGTCCAACACGAAACGACGCGCGCGCGCGTCGAAAACGTTCCGTCCGCGTACGTTCACATTCAAGCGAACCGTTACAGACGCTATAATCGACCGGAAGTCGATTATGAGTTTGCAGCCGTTTTCGAAGGGCCCGATGGTAACGTGCCGAACGTCGGCGATTTACGCGTATACTATCAGAACGAACCGTCCCGTATGGACTCGCTGTCGGCGACCAGTCCGTTTGTGGAGCCGATGGTTTTCCCCATCCTCTTCCCTTACGGAGAAAGCGGATGGACCTTCGACCTGCGGTACGGCGATGACGCCAACGCCGCCGGCTCCTCCGCCAAATCGTCGTCGCGCGTAGTAAAGAAACGCACGAAAATTACTTGCCGCGAGCACGTGTTGTACCGATTGAGTATTCGCCGCGACGTCACGGGATCTAACAGCCGTTTTTCTTCGATTCTAAACGCCGGAAAATTAACTCAACAGTACATAGTAGATGGCTACGTTAAGGTGGAAACCGATCGGCTAACTTACTTACGAACAAATCAAATTCACTTACGCGCGCGAGAGTACGCGGGATTGCACGATTACTTAGATTCGGCCGCCGATCGAGAGAATGTCGCCGTGGGACGTATAGTAATTTTGCCTTCCACCTTTACCGGGAGCCCGCGATCGATGCAGCAGCATTTCCAAGACGCGATGGCGATCGTTGCAAAATTCGGCCGTCCGGACTATTTTATAACTTTTACGTGTAATCCCAATTGGCCGGAAATAATTCGAAACAAACTGCCCTACGACGAGGTCAGTAACCGTCCGGATTTAGTTTGCAGGGTCTTTCACGAGAAATTCCGAAATTTCCTGTACGAACTGACCGTTAAGGGAATATTCGGTACGGCCGCGGCCTACGTTTACACCGTGGAGTTTCAAAAACGCGGCTTGCCGCACGTCCATCTGCTATTAACCGTCGCCGACGAACATAAACCCCGCGAATCCGAACAAATCGACGCAATCGTTTCCGCCGAAATTCCCGATTGCACCACGGACGGTCAATTATATAATTTAGTTACGAAACATATGATTCACGGGCCGTGCGGCGAAGGTTTTAACGAGAAAAGCGTGTGCATCGGCGAAGACGGGAAATGCGGGAAAAAGTTCCCGAAGCGTTTCGCGGAACGCACCGAAACGAGAACGGGTTATCCGGAATATCGACGCCGCGACACCGGACGAACGGTCAGCGTCCAACGGGCGAATCGCGTATTCGACAACGTTGACAACCGGTTCGTCGTCCCCTACAATAAGTACCTATTAACGCGGTACAACGCGCACGTAAACGTCGAGGTATGCCATTCCATTAAATCGGTAAAGTACGTCTACGATTACGTGTACAAAGGTCACGATTGCGCGTTGTTGCGCATCGACATATCGTCCGGGGTTTACGACGAGACGACCCAATTCGTCGATTCGCGTTATGTGGGTGCCTACGAGGCGTATTGGCGCGTTCGCGCTTATACCCTTCAGGGCACGTCCCACGTAGTGGTTCGGTTAACCATACATTTGCCCGGGCAAAAGAATGTTTATTTTGAGGAGGGAAAAGAGGTTGCCGCTCTTGAAGCGGCCGCCGGACGTCATTCAATGTTTGAGGCGTGGTTTGAACTTAACCGGACGGACAGTTTTGCTCGCGGGCTTTTCTACCACGACATTCCCTATCACTACCGATTCGACAGCAGGCATACGTACAAATGGCAAAAGCGCCAGAGACACATTAAAGTCATTTCGCGAATTTATAGCGTTTCTCCAAAATGCACGGAACTGTTCTACCTGCGTATGCTTTTATTTCACGTGCGCGGGCCGCGATCGTTCGAAGAATTACGTACCGCGAACGGGACCGTGTGCGAAACCTTTTACGAAGCGGCCCGGATTTTGGGATTAACGGGCGACGACGCGGAGTGGCTAAACTGTATTAAGGAAGCGATACCGGTCGCATTGCCGAAAAGGTTACGAAAACTGTTCGTAACAATGTTGGCCTTTTGCACGGTAGAAGATCCGCTAAGAATTTGGAATTTATTCCGAGACGAGTTTAGCCACGATTTCGTCCGCAAAGGGTTCGACGTGGAAACGGCCCGACAAAAAGCTTTAAGATCTATAAAATATTTACTACGCCTCGCGGGCGTAGATTACGACACGCTTCGATTGCCGATGATTGACGGAGAACCGGTTCTCGACGAATCCAACGATCACCACGATTCGGACGACGCGGAATTATTAAATTTGTACGATTTGGTCGCGGACGTCGTCGATAATAAGACGAAATTTAACGCGGAACAAGCCGATATCTACCGGAAAATTATCGACGCCGTATTTCGCGACGATGGGCACCACCCCCGACTATTCTTCATCGACGGGCCGGGCGGAACCGGAAAAACCTTCCTTTACAACACGTTGCTTGCCGAATTACAATACGCGGGCAAGCTATCAGTAGCGGTCGCGTGGACCGGCATCGCCGCGATATTATTACGAGGGGGCAGGACCGTTCATTCGCGATTCCGATTGCCGTTTAACGTAACGTCAGAATCGTCGTCGGGTCTGACTTTAGATTCGGAAGACGCGCGCGAAATCAAACGGGCCGATCTCTTCGTTTGGGATGAGATTTCGATGACGACGGTCCACGCGTTCAACGCCGTCGACCGCTTTCTGCGAGCACTAATGTGCGACGATCGCCCTTTCGGCAATAAAGTTGTCGTAGTCGGCGGCGATTTTAGGCAGTGTTTGCCCGTGGTCCCTCACAGCGGTCGCACGAAAATAATCGAGGCGTGCGTAATTAACGGCGACGCGTGGACCGATTTTACGCACGTTCGATTAACGCGGAATATGCGGGCCGACAAAAACGAACGCCGATTTTCGGATTGGTTGCTGAAATTGGGCGAAGGCGCCCTCGCGAACCCGTTTTCGTCCTCTCCGACGAACGACGACACGGCCGGAGATTCCGACTATATACAAATTCCGCCCGAGTGCATCACCGCGAACGTCATAGACGACGTGTACGGCGGGAATTTCGAGAACTTGGGGACGGAAATTTTCGCGAATCGTACCATCTTGACGCCGACCAACGAGGGTTGCGACGACATCAATAACACCATTTTAACATCCATGTCCGGTTCGCGGCGCGTATATCTTAGCGCGGACAGTTTGGACACCGATAGCATACAGGAAGCCGCGAATTATCCCCTCGAATATATCAATTCGTTGACGCCGCCCGGAATGCCGCCGCATCGGCTTATTTTGAAAGTAGGAGCGCCCGTTATGCTCCTAAGAAACGTGTCGATCAACGAGGGTTTGTGCAATGGCACCCGGTTAATAGTCAAACGTTTAGGGGAACATTTAATCGAGGTCGAAATTGCTACCGGCGTTTTTAAGGGGAATCGCGTGTTTTTACATCGGATGGATCTCGCGGCGGACGTTTCGTCCGGATTACCGTTTCCGTTAAAACGACGGCAATACCCGATCCGCGTTTGCTTCGCGATTACCATCAATAAGGCGCAAGGCCAAACGTTTGATACCGTCGGTCTATATCTCGAGAGACCGGTATTCTCTCACGGACATTTATACGTCGCGTTTTCTCGCGTTCGATCGTTCCGTAGCATTAAAGTTCAAGTAAAGCAAATTGCAGGAGAACAGGGTCGATTACTGAACGACCACCGTGTGTTTTCGAGAAACGTCGTTTATAAATCTTTACTGGAACGCCTCAAACAATGAATTTTTTCCTCCGTTTTTTTTTTTTTCTCTTTCGAATTTAAGTCAGTACAAAATTTAGGATTTATTTTGCTTTTTTTTTAATTAATTTCTATAGGTTTTTTTTTAATGCGCGCTTCGTGACGCAAGGATAACTCTATCCTACTACGGCGGAGCGTTTTTTTTTTTCTTTTGTTTTCTCATAGAGCTCTCAAAATTTAAATTTGGGTAAACAAAATTTTTTTGGTTACTCAATTTTGTCTTTCGAATTTAAATTAGTACAAAATTTAGGATTTATTTTGCTTTTTTTTTTAATTAATTTCTATAGGTTTTTTTTTCAATGCGCGCTCCGTGACGCAAGGATACCGTCTATCCTACTACGGCGGAGCGTTTTTTTTTTTTCATTAATGGCTTATAGGGCTCTCAAAATTTAATTTTGGGTAAACAAAATTTTTTTTGGTTACCCAATATTAAATTTTGTCGGCGATCTCGCCATTTAAAATAACGAGAAACGAGCCTGGAATGGAACCTCCTGGGTGGTTTGAGAATGGGACCATAATAAAGGGTGTTTTTTTAAATTCGCGCTCAAGTGACCTATGATCTCTACTAATATCTTTGTCACCGTTTAATAAAAATTTTAGGCATGCCTGAGCACGAATTTAAATGAGCGCTTGATACTGTGTTCGTAGAAGCGATTTCTAATTTTTCCAACCAATTAAATTGTTTAGTTTGAAAATCGCTTCTACAAACGAAGCTAATGTGTATCGTTTCATTCTTTGTGGAATACCATTCAAACTTTTATGCCTTATGCGTAAAAGTTTTGTTTCGAATTTTTCTTTTCTTTCAATCACGTTGTTTCATGTTTCACTTGCAAAAAAATTTTATTGGAAATTTCGAAACCTAAAAGTTTAAAATAAGCGAAATAAATCTTACAAGAGGTAACAAGTTGATATTTAGATTTTTTTACCGTTTGTTAAAGTTGTTTATCCCGCGCGGGAATACACACACATTTTAATATACATCTTTTATTTTTCTCTATAAACGTTTAGATTCTTTCTTTCAGTATTATCTTTTTCAGTTATGTTGCAGAAGAGACCGCACGTGACGGAAGATGGAACCCGTCCGGTAGGTATTCGTAAACCGCGAGGTTTTATTGTCGAATGATTTTAAATGTAAATAATTTTATTGATTCCTGAAAATACGAGTTTGCTTTTAAAACTGTTTTTATCGATCTTTAGTCTTACGTTGGACGTCATTAATTTCAGATCGCGAACATGGACTATTACATGGGCGATAGTAACATGTGCAGAATGCTGTGTGAAATTACCGGTAATTTTTTTTTTAATTTCCGCAAATTTTTTTTTTTCTTTTTAACGGAATAATATTTTTAGGAAGGCGCAAGGAGCGTACAGACGCTAACAAATTATTTATTGATTTGGCGGTGGGCGGGCAACGAATAGGTCAACTGACGAAAAAAATTAAAAAATACGTACCAAATCCACGATCGCGGTGGTGCGTACGAGATTTAAAAGATCGCCGTGTCGTTATTGTGATTGGCACGAACGATCTCTTTAAACGAAAAGGATTGCGAAACTTTTGCACTCACTTTGCTCATCTTCTACGGGAGGCGAATAAATTGGGTGCAAAAGATTTGCTGATATGTACGATACCACCCTGTGTAGGGTATACGGATATGGTGGACGTAAGGTACTGTGTTAGTTTTGTTTTCAAATTTTTTAAATTAACTTTGTTGTAGGGTTACAATCGGTATATTGTCGAAGTTTGCAAAAAAATGAACTTAAAATGTCTTGACCTACGAAGCATACTTCAGCTTAATATGTTGGAAAGGTAACAAAAGGGACATTTCACAAGAAAAATATTTGTCTGTTTATCTTTTTAGAGACGGGATTCATTTAACTAAAAGAGGATTACAAATACTCCACGACAGAATTCAACGCGCTCCCTAAGGAGTACATCTGCTATGCGGATATAATTTTTTACAAGGCCTTTAACAAGGCCACCAAATATATTGTTGATAAAGATTTATCGCTGCCAACGAAATATTAAAAACGCATTTCATCAACGATTCATGGTGTAACTCGAAAATTATTTATTTTTAAGAACAATTTTAAGTTTCACTCGCGAAACTAACCGTTAATTTATTTTTTAAACTTCTCTTTAAATACGATAAAATAACGGTGCTATTTGGGTTGCCTATCCGATTTTTTTTTTTTGAATCGATTAAAAAGTATAGCGATTTCAGGTCAATTTTTAAATTTCGCTCGCGAGCCCCCCTAAAATTTGAGCCCTTTTTCTGGACCCCCCTGGTTAATCCCCAAAACAGTTGGAAAAACTTTTCCCCTTCATCTGCTCGATCCCATTTCACCGGCGGACGTCCTGCTTTAACACGGACCGTTCGTTCGTCGTCGTCGTCGTCGTAATCTCCCACGTACCACCCCTTCGACAAAGAAATTTTTCCGTTTCCGTCGGAGCGAGTGAGCGTTCGTTCGCTCGCCCGTCCGTCCGATAATTGTTATGTATTATATAAATAAATAAAAACCCGTTGAATTTCGATTGCCCATTCGAACGAACGGCGAATCGCACGCACGCGCACGTCCGGACAGTGCCGGCCGCAGGCCGGTCGGTCCGTCCGCGCGCGAAAAACGATTTTTCCCCAACGTCTGCCACCCTTCTCGGATTCATCGCCCTCAAGGATCCTTACGAAAAAGGCGATCCACTCTACACTAGTTAGTATATATTAAAGTAGTAAACGAGCAGAGCCGTCTTTTTTTGCCCTCAGTTTGCACCGAACTACCGAAAATCGACCAATCACAGGGCAGAATTGCCGACAAGCCAATTTTTGACGTTTCCAAACGTCAAACTAACCGTTTTTTGCTCGCTTTTTTGCGACATTTACACCTTGGTTGCCGTTCATGTTGACAAACGAGACGTTCAAACGCACCTTACTTTATAGGTTTCGGGCCGTTTTCGGGCCTAAATTGGTTAAGTAGCGCCGTTTTCAACGTTTTTTTCCGGGTCTGATTTCGGGCCCTCGGCGCGGGTACGAGTTCGATTGACCGCGTTTAGAACGACAAATTTTTCAACGAAAACGGGTAAAATCCAATTTGATTAATGTAGAAAATTGTTCAAAATCGTTAAAATCGAGTAAAACGAACACGTTTTTCTATCAATTTCTTAAAAAAATGCCTTCAATTTCCGATTTTTTACGCGGTTCGTTTCTCGGCTATTTCAATCAAACTTGCATGATTCATTTCTCAGCTATTCTACTTATACGTCAAAATCAAAGTCAAAACGTCGTTAAATGTGTACTTAAAACGGAGAATTTGCGCAAATCCGGACCTAATTATATCTGAAATCGACAAGTTTACAATCCGTTTATCGAAATTTACCCCAAGAACGTAAGTTTCGTCGACAAAAACGACGATACGTCAATTTGCGTTTGGTTCGACGGTCGGCGTAGTTTGCGGTTGCCGTAAATTCAAGAAAAAGTTACTTAAACACGTTGCGGGGACCAAATTTCGATCACATCGACGTAACTTAATAGTTTTTGTACCGATATCGTGCGTTTAATTGGGTAAGCAACTTAACGTTACTTGAAAAATTATAAAAATCGTTGCTAAACGTCACATTTTAGGTAAACGACTGCTTTTATATTTAAAAAGGAGCAAAAACGCGTATCCGCGATGAAAAGCGGATTTTATTTGGATGGTCGGGCGACGAACGAAGCTATTTCAACCCTCAAATATGTTACTATAATAAAAATATTTAAAAAATCATAACCTAACCTCAATTTGCGTTTGGTTTGACGGCCGGCGTCGATTGCGCTTGGTGTAAATTCAAGAAAAGGTGACTTAAAATCGGTACGGGGACCGAATTTCGACCGCATCGACGTAATTTAATAGACCTTCTACCGGTGTCGTGCGTTTAATGAGGTAAACAACTTAATGTTACTTAAAAAATTATAAAAATCGTTGCTAAACGTCAAATTTTAGGTAGACGACTGTTTTTATATTTAAAAAGGAGCAAAAACGCGTTTCCGCGATGAAAAGCGGGTTCTATTTGGATGATCGGGCGACGAACGAAGCTATTTCAACTTTCAAATGTGTTACTATAATTTCTTTTTCATTTAAAAGACCTAAAACGCGTCTTGATGGACCAACGCAAGTACTATTGGGAGTTAAACGAGTGAAAACATCAAGAATATTATAAATTAATCGCAGTTTTTAATAATACCAAACGAATTTTATTATACCGACAAAAACATGATGAAAAAGTGGTTCGTGTAGACTGAGAATGCTAAAAAAGGGCCTAAACGCTCTAAACAACCAAGTAAGCGTTAACGTTTTCAAAAACTTTTGTGTTTGCTTATGTAATTTAAATGTTTTAGATACGTGTATCAGTAAGATGCATTAAATGGAGTATCATTATAATATAATTACACAGGCCTACAACATTTTATAAAAAGCGAGACCCCCATAGATTAAATAATACTTATCTAAAAGATTTTGGCGCACTGAATTCAAATGTGATTTCAGACCTGCTTCATCACTTCAGATCCTCAAGATATTTCTAATCCATAAACGCAAAAAATACGAGTTTTGAACATATTTGGAATTAAATAACGTTGCAAGTAAATTATTATCTACAAAACTCTATATGGCATCCGAATGTACCACTTCTCCCATTCAAAATGCATTGAATTTTTTCAATATCTTAATTCCTTCATGAAAAAATCTTTTTACAATCCCTCTATCTTAGTCGTCGGTATACCAAGCAATGTTTTGGTCGTAGTGTCAAAAAAATCGTCTTCTCTTTATTTCAAATGAATATTGTAGTGACCCATCCCAACTTATAGAATTATCTTCTCTTTTCAAAGTTCAGCAATAGTAGGTCATAATTTTTCCGCCCCATCTATACTCATTTTTTGTATCTAAACGTGCACAAATGTAACAAAATTCATTAATTTTTTTAACACAATGGCTTTTTGAAGTCATCGGCTGCAAATCATCTAAATTGTACAGTTATGTATGCTAGAATGACATTATAGACCTACTCTATTGACGACTACTGCTGCTTAATTCAAAATACATTCAAAATGGGAACAGTGGTGCTTTCAGATGCCGTATGGAATTTTGTGAATAAAAAATTTATTCGCTGTTATTTAATCCAAAAAATGTTTGAAATCTGTTTTTTTTGTATCTTTAGGTTAGAATATTTAAAAAACCTGATATGATGGAGCAGTTCTGAGGCCAAATTTGAGTTCAGTGGCCCAGAACTATTAGGAACTATTGTCTGATCTATGGGTCTAGAAAATGTTGGCCAGTGTTATTAAAGTAAAGGGGCCATTTCATTAAATTGTCGAAGAAGAAAAAATGAATAATTATATTAATATTAAAGCGTTTTTGATAGACAGAAATTGATGTTTGTTTTTCTTAATTATCTTCATAATTCTTTCTTTTATCTAATCAAGCGTTTTAAGCGTGAATTGGTTTGTTTTAGGGGAATTTCTTTAATGATCTAATCAAACGTTTCAATTTAAATTGAGCCGGATTTGCGTGCGTAACTGTTAGTAAACGGATCGCGTCGGTGCGTACGTTATTGCCGTAGTTGCGTCGCGGAATGCTTGGCGTTGATCGCGGGCCACCCGTTATGTATCCCAAACGATTTTTCTCAACTGTTCTCCACCCTACTCGGATTCACACCCTTCAAGGATCCGTATAAAGTGGCGAATACTCCACACTAGTCCGAGCCCAATATATATTAAAGACGTAAGCAATCAGCGACACCTGGATTACTAGCGCCGCCACTATTTATTTTTAAAATTTCAATCGTTTACAACTTTATTATTTTAGCGCGTAGCGCCTCGCGGTTTTTTTTAAACCGTTTCGTATCAAAAAACTAAGAGATTTGTATAGCGCGTATAGTTTCGTAGGGCCCCCAAGGGGGTCAACTCGAGATGCTTCTTTTAGTACCTCTGACCGCCATTCCCGCCAATCGACAAAATCCTTTCCCGCCACTTTTAACCGATTTAAATTTTAAATAAAACTTACGAAAAAAATCATTTTTTCTACTTTACTCGGGCCGCGTATCGATTAAAATGTTTGTAAAAACGACATTTGCGCGCAACCCAACAGTTCGAGGGCCCCAAAAACCTAAAATTATCGTTTTATGAACGAAAATCATTTTTGTACGTCGGGTTCGTCGCTTTACGCACTGCGGGAGTCGCCGGGTGACGTCACAGATACGATTTGACAGGTTCGCGAAAAATTTCACGTAAATTTCGGAAAAACGAACCGAAACGGGCTTCGGGGGCCCCGACGCGGTCACCAAAACGTCTTAAAATCCGTTTCCGGATGTCCAATTGCGTACTTGGGGCTAAGTATACCGCAATAGTGTCATAAAATGTATATAAACGTCACCGGTCGGACGGTCGGCCGACAAGCTCCCGAGAATTGGACGAAAACGAGCCGAAAAACCTCTTTGGCCCCACGACGGGGCTCAAAACACGTCCGGGAATCTTTGTTTCGTCAATTTGGAGCGTTTAATCAAGGCAAGTAGCGTTAAATTGTCTTAAAAAATGTCAACAAGCTTCGAGTTGCAGGTTAGGTTATGCCGTGTCAAATTTTTCGTTCAAAAAGGAGTAAAAAAACGCTTCATCCCCCTTGACGGGACTAAAAACGTACTCGGGAACCTTTGTCTAATTGATTTGGAGCGTTTAATCAAAGCAAGTAACATTAAATTACTTGGAAAAATGTCAACAAACTTCGAGTTGCAGGTTGGGTTATGCCGTGTCAAATTTTTTCGTTCAAAAAGGAGTAAAAGAACGCTTTATCCCCCTTGACGGGGCTCAAAATGTACTCGGGAACCTTTGTTTTATTGATTTGGAGCATTTAATCAAGGCAAGTAGCATTAAATTATTTGGAAAAATGTCAACAAACATCGAGTTGCAGGTTAGGTTATGTCATGTCAAATTTTTTCGTTCAAAAAGGAGTAAAAGAACGCTTTATCCCCCTTGACGGAGCTCAAAATGTACTCGGGAACCTTTGTTTTATTGATTTGGAGCATTTAATCAAGGCAAGTAGCATTAAATTATTTGGAAAAATGTCAACAAACATCGAGTTGCAGGTTAAGTTGTCATGTCGAATCTTTTCGTTAAAAAAGGAGTAAAAGAGCGCTTTGTCGGCTTCCACGGGGCTATAAATATACTCAGGAATATTTATTTCATTGATTTGGAGCATTTAATCAAGGCAAGGAGCATTAAATTAATTAAAAAAATCCCAATAAACCATGGTTTGTAGGTTCGGTCCGGTTATGTCGAAATTTTTGTTAAAAATGAACCCAAAAACGTTTCGTCGGCCTATACAGGGCTCTAAATATACCCAGGAACCTTTGCTTGATTGATTTGAACCGTTTAATAGAGACTAAATACGGCGACTAACGTAAAACCTTGATTAAAATTACAACATAACCCCAAAGTTTACGGTAGGATTCTTTTTACTTCAGAAAGCGTTTGGACGGTAAAATTTGGATTGTAGACAAGTATTTGAATTTTTTCCATACTCACTATGCCAGTTTAAGGAGAGTATTAAGTTTGGTTAATTCAAAAACAGCAAAAGTTGTAGGCTCCCTTCATGCCGAAAAGAGTTTGTTCAAGGAACAGTCTATAAGATGTGTACAACGAATTATAAGTACATAGATCAAGTTTGTCAACTATGTAAACTTTAATAAAACTTTAATATTCCCGTTTTAGAACCATACGAAACACAAAAAATACCGTTTAACCTAATTTTTTGGATGTCGAAAACTATTTGTCCCGGAAATGGTTTATAAGGTGTACCAAGTGAATTTAAATGCATGTTATTCAACTTGGACGATTTTGTAATCTTCTATAGACTTCAATAGTCCCGTTTGGAAAGGTTAAGAGAGTCAAAAATTGGCTTCAACTGAAATATTTGGATGTCGAAAACGGTTTACCCCCGAAACGATTTATAAGATGTACCAAGTGAATTGGAAGCATTTTAATTTACTTGGATGATTTAGTAAACTTTAATAAACTTCAGTATTCCCCTTTTGAAAGGTCAACAGGATCGAAAATCAGCTTCAACCGAAATTTTTTGATATCGAAAACATTTTGACCGAAAAACAGTTTATAACACAGCTTAAAGTGTAGTTAAGGTAAATTAATCAACTTCAACAATTAAGTAAACTATAATAAACTTTAATATTTCAGTTTTTGAAACTCAAGAGCTACTAAAATTCCATTTAACCTGAATTCTTTGATGTCGGAAGGAATTTGGCCCAGAGATAGTTTATAAGATGTATAAAACGGATTTTAAGTTTACTAATCAATCTAAATAATTAAGTAGACTTTAATATTTCCCTGAAATAAATTAAAAATTAATAAACAGAATTTGAAAAATATCTTTTATCGGTTAACATTTTCGCGTTCTGTCGGACGTCGTTTTGGTTGCCTACCCGAAATGGTTGGCCGATGCAATTTGGGTTGCCTACCAAAAACTGTTTGCCAAAAAAGTACTGTCATATCGGTCAATTTTCAATTCCGGTCGCGAACGCTTCATAAATTTAGACTTCTTTTCCGTACCCACTACCGAATACCACTCAAAACTGTTGGAAAAACTTTTCTTTTTCATTCGGACAACGTACCAACAAATAAAAAACGGTTTAAAATTTTATTTGAATCGATCTGGGATCGCGCGCGTACCTTTGCGTCAACGGAACGCGTCGGCGCGTTCGCCGTTGCCGTGGTTACGTCACGGAACGCTTGCAGCTGATTGGTCTGTTTGGTTCCAAGGACAGGGCGGCCGCAGGCCGCCAGTCATGCACCCCACACGATTTTTGCCAACTGTCCTTTACTCTTCACTGATTCACACCTTTTCAAGGATCCGTATAAAAGGGCGATCCACTTTACACTAGTTAGTATATATTAAAGTAGTAAACGAGCAGCGCCGTCTTTTTTTGCCCTCAGTTTGCACCGAACTACCGAAAATCGACCAATCACAGGGCAGAATTGCCGACAAGCCAATTTTCGACGTTTCCAAACGTCAAAATTGCCGTTTTTTGCCCGCTTTTTTGCGACATTTACACCTTGGCTGCCGTTCATGTTGACAAACGAGACGTTCAAACGCACCTTACTTTATAGGTTTCGGACCGTTTCCGGGCCTAAATCGGTTAAGTAGCGCCGTTTTCAACGTTTTTTTCCGGGTCCGATTTCGGGCCATCGGCGCGGGTACGAGTTCGATTGACCGCGTTTCAAACGACAGAGTCAACAGCGAAAACGGGTAAAATCCTATTTGATTAATGTAGAAAATTGTTCAAAATCGTTAAAATCGAGTAAAACGAACGCGTTTTTGTATCAATTTCTTGAAAAAATGCCTTCAATCTCCGATTTTTTACGCGGTTCGTTTCTCGGCTATTTCAACCAAACTTGCATGATTCATTTCTCGGCTATTTTAATTAAACGTCAAAATGAAAGTCAAAACGTCGTTAAATGTGTACTTAAAACGGAGAATTTGCGCAAATCCGGACCTAATTATATCTGAAATCGACAAGTTTACAATCCGTTTATCGAAATTTACCCCAAGAACGTACGTTTCAGCGGCAAAAACGACGATGCGTCAATTTGCGTTTGGTTCGACGGTCGGTGTAGTTTGCGGTTGTCGTAAATTCAAGAAAAAGTGACTTAAAAACATTGCGGGGACCGAATTTCGACTGCATCGACGTAATTTAATAGATTATTTACCGATATCGTACGCGTATGAGGGTAAGCAATTTAACGTTATTTGAAAAATTATAAAAATTGTCTCTAAGCGTCAAATTTTAGGTAATCGACTGCCTTTATATTTCAAAAAGAGCAAAAACGCGTTTTCGCGATGAAGACCGGGCTTTATTTAGATGATCAGACGACGAACGAAGCTATTTCAACCTTCAAATGTGTTACTATAATAAAAATATTTAAAAAAATTATAACCTAACCTCAATTTGCGTTTGGTTTGACAGCCGGCGTCGATAGCGCTTGGCGTAAATTCAAGAAAAGGTGATTTAAAAGCGGTGCGGGGACCGAATTTCGACCGTATCTACGTAATTTAATAGATCTTCTACCGATGTCGTGCGTTTAACGAGGTAAACAACTTAACGTTACTTAAAAAATTGTAAAAATCGTTGCTAAACGTCAAATTTTAGGTAAACGACCGCTTTTATATTTAAAAAGGACGAAAAACGCGTTTCCGCGATGAAAAGCAGGTTCTATTTGGATGATCTGACGACGAACGAAGCTATCTCAACCCTCAAATATGTTACTATAATTAAAAATAAAAATATTTAATAAATCATTGCAAATGTATAAAAATAATTAACCGTTACCACCGAAAATAATCGGAACATAGATTAAAATCGCGGGATACGATTTGCTTTAATGTTAATATCAAATTCTATATCCTTGAGAACTAAAAAGCCGACCAAAGCAATGTTTCAAATTCCTCCATGGGCCGAATTTTTGTTTAAAAAAGAAAGTTACAGTTTGCAGAGCATTTTTACTTTGCTACAGCAGATTGATGAGTCTGGCAACGGTCATAAATATTGACACTGATTGTATGGCAACTCTATAGAATTAAGATTTATGCGCAAGTACATGAAAAACTATAATTATTTAATAAAATGTTAATGAATACAAATGTGACCTGAAAGTTACACGGTTCAATAGAGGGTTAAAACGTGGACAAAACACTGAATTAAAATTAACCAATTACGCTGATTCAGAATCTTTAGATCGTATTTACAAGTCGTTTAGTAAAAACGGAGAGTCGTAATATTAGTCACTTCAAAATCCTTTTTGTGAATCCGAATTTAATCCGCATTAGTATTAAAATTTAAGAACGGGTACGATTTGCATAGAATTAAAAAACAGACAAATAATGATTTCAAATTAAAAATATTGATAAGGCTCAGAAAATGCTTGGAGTTTTTGACGGATTTGAGGTCCTCGAAAGGACGGCCGTTGTGTGCACCAACGGTTTACAAAGCGAATTTTTACTTATTCATAGTATCCGTACACTCAAGTGATGCTCCACACTAGTAATATATTAAAGTAGTAAACGAGCAGCGCCTCTTTAAAAGAGGGCGCCGCAGGCGCCTCGCTCTTTTCTTAATAGTTTTTTTGGAAAGAGTTTTCCGGGCGAACAAACGGTTTTACGCGATTCTGCCGGCCATTATTTTCACCTCCCCCGACGATTTTGGGGGGTCCGATGGCGATTTCGGAAAAACGGCCCCGAAAATCAATTGAAAAAAAAGTGGCCCTAATTGAAACTAAAACGCGATCGTTGGCCGACCGACATCCGTCTGTCATTTTCGCCAATTTTTGAACGCAATTTTTGCCCAAAAGGCCACCGGATCCGCGACTCTGCTTCCGGCTAACTTTCTGAACGGCTTTACACTGCAACTTTACATACGAATCGGGGCTCCTTTGAACCCGAAACGGCCGATTTTAGTCCTAAACGAAATCGCCGTTTTCTGTCATTTTCGATTTGGGCCGATAAAACAGTTGGCTCGATTTTCATAAACGTTATTATTTATAAAAACTGTAAATTTTGACATTTTCAAAGTCAATTTTTTACTAAACTTTCAACTTTGATATCTTAAATGTCAATTTTTAACTAAAATTGTCTGTTTTTACAGTTTAAATGTTAAATTTTATTCAAAATCATCGATTTTGATATTTCAAATGTGAAATTTTAGTTAAAACTGTCAATGTTGACATTTGAAACGTAAAATTTTATTAAAATCTGGATTTGTTTACATTTTAAACGTCAAATTTTGATTAAAATTGCCAATTTTGACATTTTAAACGTTAATTTTGAACTAAAATTGCCAATTGTTACAATTTAAATGTTAAATTTTATTCAGAATAATCGATTTTGTTACTTAAAATGTTAAACTTTACTTAAAATTGTCAATTTTGACATTTAAAACGTTAAATTTTACCAAGACCTAGAATTGTTTACGTTTTAAACGTCAACTTTTGATTAGAACTGTCAATTTTGGCAGTTTAAATGTAAATTTTTAACTACAATTGTCAACTTTTACCGTTTGAATGTTAAATTTTATTCAAAATCATCGATTTTGGTATTCCAAATGTCAAATTTTACTTAAAAGTGTCAATTTTGACATTTGAAAGGTTAAATTTGGTTAAAATCTGGAATTGTTTACATTTTAAACGTCAAATTTTGATTAGAATTGTTAATTTTGACAGTTTAAACGTCAAATTTTGATTACAATTATCAATTTTGACATTTTAAACGTCAATTTTTAACAAAAATTGTCAAAATTGACAACTTTTGTCGAAATCTGGTGATATTTCAGACGAAATTCGATAACTTTAAGAAATTTTAGATGAAATTAGACGAAATTCAATCATTTTAGGCAATATTATACAAAATTTGGGAACATTTTAGAAGAAATTTGAAATTTTTTGTCGAAGTTTCACAATTTTAAGCTAAATTAAGTTATCTTTCAATGAAATTCGAAAAAATTTAAATGAAATTAAACGATATTCAACAATTTTAGATAATTTTACACCAAATTTCGTGAAATTTTGGAATAAAAAAACGGATTTTAGAAAATTTTAGATGAAATTGCACAATTTTAAGATAAATAAAATTTTTTTCAATGAAATTCGAGAATTTTAAGCAAAATTTCGTGAAATTTCAAACGAAATTTGACAATTTTAAGAAATTTAGGATAAAATTTCACAATTTTTAGCTAAATTAAGTTATTTTTCAATGAAATTCGACAATTTTGGACGAAATTTCGTGAATTTTCAAACGAAATTGGACGAATTTTGAAAATTTTGGTCGAAATTTCACAATTTCAAGCTAAATTAAGGTATTTTTAATGGAATTCGAACAAATTTTGATGAAATTAAACGAAATTCAACCATTTTGCACCAAATTTCGTGAAATTTTGGAAAAAAATCGATGATTTTAAAAAATTTTAAGTGAAATATTACAATTTTAGACTAAATTAAGTCATTTTTTAACAATTTTAATATAAATTAAGTTACATCAACTTTAATCTTTAAATAATTTTCTATTTTTTTCAACTTTTTTAAGATTATAAAAAATTTTAGTCAACTTTATGAATTTTTTTAATTTTTTGGGTAATAATTAGAACAAAATTGACTTTTTTATTATAAAATAGAATATTTTAGCTTTCAACTAGTAAATTAAAACGTAATTACGAGTATAAAAGTGTAATAATTACTCTTTCAATCCACGGCAGTTTAATGAAGTTGTAATTGTGTACGTTGTTATATTCGTGGTTTGTTGTTTATTGTTGTATTTATTGGACGTTGCTGAAAAAAAAATACATATTTATTTTATTAAAAAAGAAAAAAAATACACATTTTTTATAATAGAAAAATAATTGTAGAAATAAATCAGATTAATTTTAAAATCAATACACAACGGATTCGATCATATCGCTTACGTACTTACACGACTCTCATGGTGTTTGTAAAACCGGAACCTTGTCTCCATCCCGTCACAACAACGACAGGATCTCCGCTGTTTATGAAACCGTGGGCTTTGCCGTGGTTAATTCCGCATTGAACGCGAGCGTCGACGTCTTTAATCCAATCGGTTAGGCGATCATCTAATTATAAAAAAATAATTATACTTAAAGAATTATAAAAAAATGTTTATACTTTGAAAATAAAATAGAAAAATTTGGAAAATAACCTTCGAAAATTAATGGGAGAATAGCTCTGTATAAATGAGCTTGACGAGCTACTTGAGCGTTTCTTGTAATTGCGATAATTGGGCATCTTGGGCGGTATTTTGCGAGTAAATGTGCAGATCGTCCTGAAGATGTTACAACGATTATAGCCGCGGCTAAACATTTTGTTGAAGCTTCAACGGCCGCGATTGCGACTGTATGAGCTGGATCAATTGGTGGAACAATCTAAAAAAAGAAAATTGTTTAGGTTATGTAAAAGAAAAATGATGGATGAAAATACAAAATTATATGAAGATAATGTTCATATGCTTTAAGAAAATCTATAATGTCGGGAAAAAAATCTCAAATGACGTCATACTCCTTATGATTGTCAGTCAGCTTAGAACCAGACTAATCTATGTTAATTTTTTCTTAAAACTAAGTTTTTAACACCAACCTATATTTCAAGCGCTTTCTGAGAGTTTATTTAGAATTAATTTACATCTATTCGTGTCGATATATTATCAAATTGTTTTTCGTAGTTGCTTATTATATTATGTTGAATGTCAAAACTAAAAAGTCGTTTTCTATAAAATTAAAAAATATCTGAAATAGTCTGATTCTAAGGCAACGATATGAAGGCAACTTCGAAGCGTCAAAATCGTTTAGGCGTTCTGTAGTGTCGAGAAGATCAATCTTACACTGAGGCAATGAGCAACAAGCAAATAACAATCAGTAAAATGCGACATTGTAACTGTAGGAATCGTTTATTTTTATTAGTAATAATTGATTAGATTAAGGGGTAACATCTAAGTAAAATTTTTAAAATAATTGAAAATTTTTTTTCACCTTAAATGATGCTTTAAAGTCTTAAAGATAAAGTATAACTGCTATAACACCAAAAAAAAAATTTTTAAGTGATGCTTACAGGCGACTTAGAAAGTAACGTACGACACACGTTCAAGATTTTTGTGTAAATTATATCGTTAATATTTTATTTTACAAATTAAGTTGGCACTGTAAAACCGGTTTATGAAGATTTGAGTAAGGATGACTTACTCAACCGCTGTTTAGGAGGTTTTACACAAAACAGTAATGAAAGTTTTAATTCAACGGTTTGGTCCATCGCCCCAAAAATATCATCAAGTGGGAAGAAATTGGTTGACATCAGTACTAACCTCGCAACGTGCATTTTTAATGATGGATTATCAAGTATTATGGCTGTAATGCAAAGGTTACAATTAACTGTAGGTCATAATTGCCATAATTTCTGCGTCGAAAGCGATGCACGCCGCATCAAGTTTTCCTAACGCTCCCTTACTGATGCCGCCAAGGAGGCACGTAAAACCTCAACTTTTTCGAGGAGACTTGAACAGGAAGAAGATATTCATGTAGAAGGGCATTTGTATGGTGCAGGCATCGCAGAGTAATGGCAAAAATGGGAAGGTTGGTTAAGCAATACGAAATAATATTAGTGTGAACTTTAAATGCGATTTTCTCAAAATTACCGTTTTCAAATTGGCTTGCAGTATAACTTTAAAAAAACTTATCCAAGCGATTTGAAATCTTTACGGCATCTTCTAAACAAAATTCTCTAAAGAAGTACATAGGGATTTTACGATCGGTTAAGAAGTTTTGTTGTAAAAAATATTTTTTTGTTGAAATTATTGAGTAAAATTGATACTTTTGTTTGAATGCTTGCCATTTGTAGAAATATCAATATTTTAACGAACACCTATGTACTTCTCTAGCAAATATAATGTAGATTAAAACAAAAAAAATTCTTTGTCCTCAGTGGAAGTATACGACACTTCTGCTGCAAGCCGTGTAAGTTTGTTATGAAAACGCTTGTCTACTTGGCCAGCGTTAATGCCGCCATATTAAAAGAAAAAAAATGCAGAATTCATTTTTACATATTTTAAAGGACGTACATTAAAACCTATAAAACCAAATTATTCCATGTCTTGTTGTTTCGCTAAATAAAGATTCCAAAGCTACTTCATGTTTTCAAACATTTACTTAGATATTACCCCTTAAGTTTTTATTAGTTCTTACCAATTGCGCGGAAGTAAGTATAGAGAGTTTGGGTTGGAAGGTGGAGTTGAGTAGTTCGGAAACGATAAGCGAAGAGAGTTTAGTTGGGTAGAGAATCAAGTAATGTAACGACGTAAAATGAGAGTAGTGTAACGACGAGAGATGTGAAATACCAAGAGATATATAAAGATGAAAATGTGTAACGACGATAGGCGGAGGAAAGTGGCAGAACATACGCGAGTAAGTTAAGACGCGAAAAGAATCGAGAAGTGCAACGACGTTAGGAATAAGAAGAAGTGTAAAGATGCTAGACTAATTAAGACGTAGGAAGACTAACAATTGTACATATTATTGTTAAATATATTCGTTTATATTGTTTTACAACACAAACCGACCTTATTACAAAAATCAATCCCTAGGCACACCCAATTTCCTACACTACTTTGCGTTAATTCTATGTAAAATATCACCAAGTAACAATATCGCATGTTTCTGATTGCTGGTTTCTTGTGCTCCTTGCTTCAATGTGAGACGTATTTTAGAATTAAAGTGGAATTTTGTACAAGGTGGAACAAAGGCAATCTCTTAAGGTAAATTGCTTGCCATTTAGATATAAATTAAAAAAAGGAGGGATTTATTTTCTTGTAAAGTTTTTTTATATGTGTAAAATCAATTATATTATTTTGAAAAAAATATATCGATTAAATAACCCTTTCCTAAGTGAATGCAAACGAACATAAATCGTTTTACCACATTTTGATTTGTAAATCACGAAACATAATTTTATCTCTAAATTAATGATTACTTTAATTAATTAATAATTAATGATCTTCTTCATTATTAGCTTTCAAGATTTTCAAGCTTTGTAGATTGTTACGATAAAGGCGAAATTTCAAAAAACACCTTAGAAAGAACCAAATGTTAACCCTTTGGCTATATTTAACGTATCAAAACGTCATGCATTTATTTGGGCAAAGACCCACATAACGTTCTGAAACGTGATTGAAACTGATTGTTAGATGATATCATCATCTTTTCATCGTCCTTGCAAGAGCACATAGAACGACTTAGTGACGTATTTGAAAGATTAAGGAAAACGAATCTAAAAGTCCAACTAGATAAGTGCGAGTTTCTGAGTAAAGAAGTCGCTTATTTGGGACATATTATAACACCGGAGGGAGTCAAACCAAATCCTGATAAGATCAAGAGTGTATTAAATTATCCAATACCAAGAACGGTAAAGGAAATAAAAGCATTCTTAGGACTTGTTGGTTATTATCGTCGATTCATTAAAGATTTTGCTAAGTTAACAAAACCCTTGACAAAATGTTTGAAAAAGGGATCAAAAATCGAACATACATCTGAATTTTTGGAAGCAGTAAACACTTGTAAACAAATATTGGTAAATCATCCGATTTTGGCATATCCCGACTTTGAGAAACCTTTCCTTTTAACTACTGATGCATCCAATATGGCCATAGGAGCCGTTTTATCACAAGGGACAATAGGACAAGACCGACCTGTAGCATATGCATCGAGAACCCTAAGCGAAAGTGAACAAAGATATTCAACCATTGAGAAGGAGTTATTGGCAATAGTATGGGCCACGAAATACTTTCGCCCATATCTCTATGGTAAAGAGTTGACGATAATTACGGATCATCGACCTTTGGTATGGTTATTTAATCTAAAGGATCCAAATTCTAAATTAACAAGATGGAGATTACGTCTAGAGGAATTTAACTTTAAGATATTATATAAAAAAGGAAGCCAAAATAGTAACGCTGACGCATTATCTCGAATTCAAGTAAATGCAATAGATAATATTTCTATGATGGGAAACGTTGATGAAGAATTGGAACAAAGAATTAGAAATTTACAGATGAGAGAGAAACGGCCTGATTCACCAACAACTAAGGACATAAAAAAATTATTATTTGAAGAAACGTCGGAGCATGGAGAAACATCTTATACGCAGTTAGGCTCTAGAACAGAAGATGAACCAATTAACGGAATCCCAATTTTAGATGAAGCGATAGATAATAAACCGGTACAAATTTTTATTCAAACCGTATTCAACGGACAAATGGAAGTAAAACAATATCAAGAAGAAAACAGACGTATCCTAAAGGTTAACATGCCAAAACTTGAAAACGAAGAAATGATTTTAAACTTCTTGAAAGAATATACAATACGAGATAAGAAATATTTTATGCATTTTGATCAGGAAGGAATGTACAAAGATTTTTGTAAAGTTTACACAACATATTTGACAGACAATGGACCAAAACTAATTCGGTGTTTAAGAAGAGTCATAGTAGTACAGGATCCAGAAGAAAAACAACAACACATTTCCAATTATCATGAAGGAAAAACAAACCATAGAGGAGTGAATGAAACGCTTAAACAACTTGAAAGAAACTATTATTGGAATAATATGAAAGCTGACGTAATGGAATTTATTGGGAAATGTGATCTATGTAAACGCCACAAGTATGACCGACAACCGCCTCGAGTGGCAATGGCCTTGACAGAGACAGTGGATAGACCGTTTGAAAGAATACATGCTGACACTTTTGTAATTGGAGGCCAGAGTTTCCTTACTATTGTTGATTCATTTTCAAAACTGGGTCAATGCATTCCGATCAGTAGTAAAAATGCAATTAGTCTGACCGATGCTTTGATACAATTATTTACGTACTATGGAATTCCATCCGCAATTACAACTGATAATGGGACGGAATTCAAGAATGAAACTGTAAAACAACTGTTGGACCTACATAAAATTAATATACACTTTATTACACCAAACAACCCACAATCGAACGGACTTATTGAACGTTTTCATTCAACTATTATAGAACATATTAGGATTTTAAAGGAAATTTATAAGGAACCTGTTATAAATTTGATGAAATATGCTCTCATTGCATACAACAATTCAATTCATTCAGCAACAGGATTCACCCCTTTCGAATTAACTTTTGGTCACACAGCACAACGAAATCCGTATGATGCGTTTTACAACAAACAATATTACCAGGAATACGTAAATAAACACAAAGAAAAGATCGAGAGAACCTATAATATGATTAAAGAAAACATGTTAAGAAATAAGGAAAAAATAATAGACAGAAGGAACTGTAATGTTTCTGATAATCAATTTAAGATAGGAGATATAGTTTACGAAAGAAGGACGAGTGACAACCGAAATAAAACTACGCAAAAATTTAATGGACCTTACAAAATTATACAGCTACTGCCGAACAATGTGGCTGAAATACAAAAAAACAACATCAATAAAACCGTTCATTTGCGTTTATTAAGAAAAACATCTGTTGGTTCAAATGGTGGGTCCTCGTCTGCGTCGTGAGGGGAAAATTAGACGTAGAAAAAGTAGTAGATAATCCAGGGATTTTAATTACTAGAGAAAGGGAAGTAGTAAATATGGTAGATTATTGGACCTTAATTAATATATGCGATTTGAAGCCTTTATTGGAAAGTACTCATACGATAATTCAAAATTATAACAAAATGTTAAGAAGTACAGGAGAAACTAAATTGGAAAACATTTGCAAAAGGGAGGCAGAAAATTATCAAGAAATATTTGAAAGCTTAGTGAAAACAGTACACCTAAAAATAAAACAGTTAATTCCGGATCATAATATTAAGCGGAGAGGTTTGATTAATGGATTAGGAGCAATTATAAAATCCATAACAGGAAATTTAGATCAACAAGATGCACTCAAATATGAGACTGCGATATCAAAATTGGCATCAACTACTAACAAAATGAAGGAAGCAGTATCGTTGCAAACATCGTTAACTGCTAAGGCAATCAGAAGGTTTGAAACTACATTAAAAGCAGTAGTCGAAAATCAAGAAAGGTTGAGAGATAAAATTGAGGAAATCGGGCAGGAGATGCAAAATCAAACGTTCAAAGTAATATCAGCCTACACCGTATTAATAACATACAACCAATTAATTCTGGCTATAAATCAAATAAATAATGTTCTGGAAAGTATCGAAGATGCAATAACATTCGCACAAATGGGAAGAATGCATCCATCCATCATTCAACCTGAAGACTTACTCGTAGAATTGCAACAAATACAACATACATTACTAAATAACAAGCTTCCAGTGGAACCCACACCTCAAAATATCCTTGAAATTGAACGAGTCATAAACATAAAAGCCTACATCCAAGAAACTAAACTAATAATAATCCTAGAAGTACCAGTAGTTGAATCCATCCCTTATATCAAATATCATTTGTATCCTTTTCCAATACCTATGGAATCCCAATTGTTTCAAATTATAATTCCGACCCACAAATTCCTGCTTATAAACCAGCAAAATTATGCATTAACCAATGAAGCCTGTGTGGAGATAAACATTAAAAAATCATTATGTAAAAATGTCGAAACTACGAAGATATCACTATCATCACCCTGTGAAGTTCAGTTATTACAATACAGTCACCAATATGGAAATTGTTTATTAAACCATGTAAAGTTAATTAATGAGACGATACAGAAGATTAATGAAAATCAATGGATAGGAATTTTTCCAAACAAGATCATTGGAACAATGGAATGCAAAGATACAAGAGAAACCCAGGAATTATTAGGCAGTTATATTATCAATCTGGAGGAAGATTGTACTATGCAGATAGGACAACGTACTATACGTAACTATAAATCGGCAATAAGGAAATACAGAATATCCCAACTACCGAAAATAACAGTGGAAGACATAAAAGCCGTTCCTTCGCGAAAAATCTCGGAAATCGAATTAAAAGAAGTCCAATTAGATGAACTCCAATCTATGGATCTACAAATGAGAGCTGCACAAAAGAAAATAGATGGCATTCCGGAAGATCAAATCCAACTAAAGCAAATTAGCGTTTGGACAATTTTTATTTATATCATAATGTTTCTAATTTTGGTATATGTTTTAGCAAAAAAACTTTATAAACATATAAATCGACCCGTGACTGCAGAACCTGAAAATTCATCCAAACCACAGGAGATTTGCCTAGCAAATATTGGTTATCGAAATACAGGATTTCCAAGTCAACCCTGATTTCGATTTTTAGAAGGGAGGTGTTACGCCATGCTGACGACGGCTACCTAGTAACCCAATTATTAGTTTAAACTATTATTAATTGTCACGCAATATGAATTGTCCACTAAGCAAATAAATTGATATAAAAGACCCTCATTCAACTTGTAAGATTAGTATTGATCGTGAATTTAATTGTTAATCGTCGTACTCCGGCTAAAATCGCTGTAGTTGTATTGTTAGTTTAAGTAGAGTTTTCAATAAAGTTCTTTTTAAAAATACAAAAGTTCTTTGCGAAAACTTAAGTTACGCATATTTTATGTACAAGTTAGGAAATTAATTTAAGTGCCATTTATTTATTTTTCAAACAAGCCACTATTATTATTACATTTCTTGAACGTATATTAATTAGTCTAATGCATTTTATATTTAATTTTGTGATATTTTAATCATCAAAAGTCCTTCAAAATTAAACTCTGTATTCAGGCCCTAAATTTTTTTATTTTGAAAGAATTTAGAAGTGAAGTTGGTTTTTGTTGGATATCGTTTTTACGTGAAATTAAGGCACTATTGATCTACTTTCGGAATGTGAAGAAAGAGTCTGCTAATATTTGCTACCCTTGTGTTACCACTGTTTTAAAGTTTGTATTACATTCCCTCCCTTATTAATTTAATATTAATAATTTTGTTAAGAGGGGCCTGTTAGTGTCTTGTTTATTTGTAACCTATCGATTGCAGTCAGAAATCATAGTAATTCATATATCACCTATCTTAGCCCGCTTCCGAAGAAAAAGTTGCGCAGTTTTTCAAAAGAGGTCTTAGCTTTCTTAATGCCCCCAGCAGAAGATGATAATCACGTATTAAGTTCAACGTCCGACAGCAACGATGATAGTGATGCTGAATTCAGCGATTAAATTATTATTAGGTATCATTTTCCTGTATTATTCCACGGGAGGACTAAAAAAAATGTTTTGTGGTATTAGTTTATCGAATAAATTTGGACACATTAGGATTGTAAAGTGCTTATCCTAGAATTTATTATTTTATTTGATTGAATTCTAGTTCTCATGATAAACCGTACTGTCCAAAGTTATTCTAAATGAGAATCCTGCGATTTCTTGCAATGGTATTATGTGAAAGACCTTCATTATATTCCTCGTTCGTATTCTGTGTAATTTTTATAGAAAATTTCTTTTTCGAATAAAGAATTATAGTCATTTGTAAGCGCTATGTCCGTCTTGAATAACGTTATGTCTAAACATTTAACTTGAAACACCTCGTTGATCATTTATGATTGGTAAAAATATCACTTGGTTATATTTTTTTTAAGTGTTGCTGTTGCGAATTGAAAATCACATGTAAAGGCTTATTCTTAACTAATATTTATATTTTTTTCTTTATGATAATTAATTTTATAATCAATCATTTATAGCATTATTTTTATTTGTAAAGACATTTATTTTCCATATGGTTAGATTGCGTTATCTCAAGAAATAGAGTTAATTCGACAAATCTGTTTTATAGCTCGTGCTCAGTAGACTAGAATTGCTTAGAATGAATCTGTTATATTTAAACATCATGTACTTCACTGAAATTTTAGGGCCTCTTCCAGTGTCTGTCACCTTTTTTAAATATTGCAATTGATTCAAGAGATAATCTAAATCTAAAATAGGTACCTAAGAACATTTGGGAGAAAATGCAAGATTCGAAAAAAGAAACCAAGTATCTTAAGTAAGATAATTTCAAGGTCAAAATTGATTTTTTAAAAGTATTTTATACAAAAGTTCAAAACTTCCAGTCTGAAAAGTCTATTTCCGGTCAAAACCGGAAATTAGAAATGTCATCGTCAGATAGAGCATATGGGACTTAGTAATATTTTTCTTTATTGTTTAACGTACCGCTTCCTTAACTCTTAAAAGGTGGTGACGTGTGGTTGCTAACACCCTGTATAGATAGGTCGTGAGTATGGAACTCAGAATTAAAAAAATAATGAATTTATACAATAATTATGACCGTTCTGCAAGATTATAAGTTTTCTACTAATAACGGTTCGTTTATAATAACTGTGGCCACGAATTCTAGGGAATTCCCCACTGTGTGGCGTTCAGAAGTAAGTTAATTGTTTTCTACTGAATATCAGCGGTTCTCAAAAGTGAACGATAACTTTTTAAAAAAATTAACGTTTTTAACAAAACGTTATTAAGAAAATCTTTTCAGTTTGAGCCCTAGTACCTATACTTTTAGTCTGATCCGTATGTTATAAATCACCCTGTATAAATCTAAATTTGATAGATATGAAAAAGGAATATGACAGAGAGATGAAACATTGCAAGTTATAAAAAAGTAATTCAAAATACATTGAAGAAATTCATAATTATTCAAGGAAAAAATGCGATACTAAACGATAAAGTATGTTTTTAGTTTTCCAAATCTTCAGTATTATAATTTTCTTTTTTAAGTAACAAAAACTGTTTGATTTATTAACCTTAAAAATTCACTAACAAAATGGGATCATTCCATGCATTCGCTGCGTACATTGCATCCTTTTTACTCCGAATGCGATCTCACTCCTCTCTCTTTGCATCTCCGCGATGGTCTGTTCGATAGTCTGTTTTCAAAAAAATATCAACACCTCTCTATTTAATGATAAAAAGATACTGCATATGTTATTAATCGCGCTACCTAATTTATATTTTTATAATTATTTTAATTATTTTTGTAATCAATAGTTGGAAGGGAATGAATGAAAAGAATAATCTCTTATTGTTTAGCGTGCATTCGCTGCGTACATTGCATCCTTTTTACTCCGAATGCGATCTCACCCCTCTCTCTTCGCATCTCCGCGACGGTCTGTTTCGATAGTCTGTTTTCAAAAAAATGTTAACACTTCTCTATTTAATGATAAAAAGATACTGCATATGTTATTAATCGCGCTACCTAATTTGTATTTTTATAATTATTTTAATTATTTTTATAATCAATAGTTGGAAGGGAATGAATGAAAAGAATAATCTCTTATTGTTTAGCGTGCATTCGCTGCGTACATTGCATCCTTTCTCCTCCGAATGCGATCTCACTCCTCTCTCTTTGCATCTCCGCGACGGTCTGTTTCGATAGTCTGTTTTCCAAAAAAATGTTAACACTTCTCTATTTAATGATAAAAAGATACTGCATATGTTATTAATCGCGCTACCTAATTTGTATTTTTATAATTATTTTAATTATTTTTGTAATCAATAGTTGGAAGGGAATGAATGAAAAGAATAATCTCTTATTGTTGAGCGTGCATTCGCTGCGTACATTGCATCCTTTTTCCTCCGAATGCGATCTCACTCCTCTCTCTTCGCATCTCCGCGACGGTCTGTTTCGATAGTCTGTTTTCAAAAAAATGTTAACACTTCTCTATTTAATGATAAAAAGATACTGCATATGTTATTAATCGCGCTACCTAATTTATATTTTTATAATTATTTTAATTATTTTTATAATCAATAGTTGGAAGGGAATGAATGAAAAGAATAATCTGTTATTGTTTAGCGTGCATTCGCTGCGTACATTGCATCCTTTTTACTCCGAATGCGATCTCACTCCTCTCTCTTCGCATCTCCGCGACGGTCTGTTTCGATAGTCTGTTTTCCAAAAAAATATTAACACCTCTCTATTTAATGATAAAAAGATACTGCATATGTTATTAATCGCTCTACCTAATTTGTATTTTTATAATTATTTTAATTATTTTTATAATCAATAGTTGGAAGGGAATGAATGAAAAGAATAATCTCTTATTGTTTAGCGTGCATTCGCTGCGTACATTGCATCCTTTTTACTCCGAATGCGATCTCACTCCTCTCTCTTCGCATCTCCGCGACGGTCTGTTTCGATAGTCTGTTTTCAAAAAAATATCAACACCTCTCTATTTAATGATAAAAAGATACTGCATATGTTATTAATCGCGCTACCTAATTTATATTTTTATAATTATTTTAATTATTTTTATAATCAATAGTTGGAAGGGAATGAATGAAAAGAATAATCTCTTATTGTTGAGCGTGCATTCGCTGCGTACATTGCATCCTTTTTCCTCCGAATGCGATCTCACTCCTCTCTCTTCGCATCTCCGCGACGGTCTGTTTGGATAGTCTGTTTTCAAAAAAATGTTAACATCTCTGTATTTAATGATAAAAAGATATTGCATATGTTATTAATCGCGCTACCTAGTAAATTTTAGAAAATTATTAATTTTCTCAAATTTTCTATTTTTAAACAACTTTTTGAAAAATATCAACAATTTTTGTCAATTTTTAGAAGAAGTTGAACTATTTCGAACAATTCCTCAAAAATTTTAAAGAATTTTTAGAAAATTTAAAGAATTTTAATAGATTTTTCTAAAAATCTACTTATTTTTAAATAATTTTGTGAAAAATGTTAACAATTTTAGAAAATTTTTTCAAGAATTTTAACTATTTTAGACGATTTTTGTAAATATAAGGATTTTTTTTAAGATTTTGAAGGAACTTTATGGAATTTTTTAAAATTTTCAAAGAATTTTATAAAAAATAAAACAGTTTCTAAATAAATTTTAGAAAATTATTAATAAATAAAAAAATGCTAATAATTTAAGACAATTTTCAGAAGAATTTTGATTGTTTTAGACGATTTTTAAAGCATTTTGAGGAATTTTAATAGAATTTAATGGAAATTTTAAAGAATTTTCTAAAAATTAAACAAATTCCAAATAAATTTTAGCAAAATGTTAATGATTTTAGAAAAATGTTGGTAATTTAAGACAATTTTAAAAAGAATTTTAATTGTTTTAGACGACTTTTAGAAAAATTCAAGGAATTTTTTTAGAATTAAAGGAATTTGAGGTTTTTAAAAAAAATTAAACTGTTTTTAAACAACTTTTTGAAAAATATCAACAATTTTTGTCAATTTTTAGAAGAAATTGAACTATTTCGAACAATTCCTCAAAAATTTTAAAGAATTTTTAGAAAATTTAAAGAATTTTAATAGATTTTTCTAAAAATCTACTTATTTTTAAATAATTTTGTGAAAAATGTTAACAATTTTAGAAAATTTTTTCAAGAATTTTAACTATTTTAGACGATTTTTGTAAATATAAGGATTTTTTTTAAAAGATTTTGAAGGAATTTTATGGAATTTTTTAAAATTTTCAAAAAATTTTATAAAAATAAAACAGTTTCTAAATAAATTTTAAAAAATTATTAATAAATAAAAAAATGCTAATAATTTAAGACAATTTTTAGAAGAATTTTAATTGTTTTAGACGATTTTTAAAGCATTTTGAGGAATTTTAATAGAATTTAATGGAAATTTTAAAGAATTTTCTAAAAATTAAACAAATTTCAAATAAATTTTAGCAAAATGTTAATTATTTTAGAAAAATGTTGATAATTTAAGACAATTTTAAAAAGAATTTTAATTTTTTTAGACGACTTTTAGAAAAATTCAAGGAATTTTTTTAGAATTAAAGGAATTTAAGGTTTTTCAAAAACAATTAAACTATTTTTAAACAACTATTTGAAAAATATCAACAATTTTCGTCAATTTTTAGAAGAAGTTGAACTATTTCGAACAATTCCTCAAAAATTTTAAAGAATTTTTAGAAAATTTAAAGAATTTTAATAGATTTTTCTAAAAATCAACTTATTTTTAAATAATTTTGTGAAAAATATTAACAATTTTAGACAATTTTTTGAAGAATTTTAACTATTTTAGACGATTTTTAGAAGAATTCAGGGAATTTTTAGAAAATTTAAGGAATTTTAATAGATTTTTCTAAAAATTAAACTATTTTTAAACTGTTTTTTGAAAAATAACGAAAATTATTGTCAATTTTCGAAAATTTTTTGAAGAATTTTAATTATTTTAGATTTTTAGAAAAATTTAGGGAATTTTCTAGAAAATTTAAGGAATTTTAATAGATTTCTCTAAAAATTAAACTATTTTTAAACTGTTTCTTGAAAAATAACAAAAATTATTGTCAATTTTCGAAAATTTTTTGAAGAATTTTAATTATTTTAGACGATTTTTAAAAAAATTCAGGTAATTTTTAGAAAATTTAAGGAATTTTAATAGATTTTTCTAAAAATTAAACTATTTTTAAACTGTTTTTTGAAAAATAGCGAAAATTATTGTCAATTTTACACTATTTTTTGAAGAATTTTATCTATTTTAAACGATTTTTAGAAAAATTCAAAGAATTTTTAAAGAATTTAAAAAATTTTAATAATTTTTCAAAAAATTAAGCTGTTTTTGAACAACTTTTTGAAAAATATCAACAATTTTAGACAACTTTTAGAAGAAATTGAACCATTTTAGATAATTTTTAGAAAACTTCAAGGAATTTTTAGTAAATTTTAGGAATTTCAGGAGAATTTTTAACGATTTCCCAACAATTTCTTGAAAAATAACAATTTTAAATAAATTTTTTAACAATTTTAGAGAATTTTTGAACAAATTTTGCCATTTTAGACGATTTTTCCCAAGTTTCGAAAAATTGAACAAGTTTTTAGAGAATTTAAGGAACTTTAAAAAAGTTTTCAAACAGTTAATCAATTTTTTAACCTTTTTAAAACAATTTATTGAAAAATATTAATAATTTCAGATAGGTTTTTGAAAGAATTTACCTATTTTAGACGATTTTTAGGTAATTCAAGGAATTTTAAGAGAATTTTTAAACAATTAAATAATTTTTAACAAATTTTTAACAATTTTTTGAAAAATATTAACAATTTTAGAGGGCTTTTTGAAAAAATTTAGCTATTTTAGATGATTTTTCGTAAAAATTTTGGTATTTTAGATGATTTTTTGTAAAAATTTAGCTATTTTAGATGATTTTTCGTAAAAACTTACCTATTTTAGACGATTTTTAGGTAATTCAAGGAATTTTAAGAGAATTTTTAAACAATTAAATAATTTTTAACAACTTTTTAACAATTTCTTGAAAAGTATTAACAATTTTAGAGAACTTTTTGAAAGAATTTTGCTATTTTAGATGATTTTTCGTAAAAATTTTGTTATTTTAGATGTTTTTTCGTAAAAATTTTGTTATTTTAGATGATTTTTCGTAAGAATTTAGCTATTTTAGATGATTTTTCGTAAAAATTTAGCTATTTTAGACGATCTTTCGTAAAAATTTTGTTATTTTAGATGATTCTTCGTAAAAATTTTGTTATTTTAGATGATTTTTCGTAAAAATTTAGCTATTTTAGATGATTTTTTGTAAAAATTTAGGTATTTTAGGTGATTTTTCGTAAAAATTTAGCTATTTTAGACGTTTTTTTCGTAAAAATTTATCTATTTTAGACGATTTTTAGGTAATTCAAGGAGTTTTAAGAGAATTTTTAAACAATTAAATAATTTTTAACAACTTTTTAACAATTTCTTGAAAAGTATTAACAATTTTAGAGGGCTTTTTGAAAAAATTTTGCTACTTTAGATGATTTTTCGTAAAAATTTTGTTATTTTAGATGATTTTTCGTTAAAATTTTGTTATTTTAGATGATTTTTCGTAAAAATTTAGCTATTTTAGATGATTTTTTGTAAAAATTTAGCTATTTTAGATGATTTTTCGTAAAAATATTGCTATTTTAGATGATTTTTTGTAAAAATTTTGCTATTTTAGATGATTTTATGTAAAAATTTAGCTATTTTAGGTGATTTTTCGTAAAAATTTACCTATTTTAGACGATTTTTAGGTAATTCAAGGAATTTTAAGAGAATTTTTAAACAATTAAATAATTTTTAATAACGGTTTAACAATTTCTTGAAAAGTATTAACAATTTTAGAGGGCTTTTTGCAAAAATTTTGTTGTTTTAGATGATTTTTCTTAAAAATTTTGTTATTTTAGATGATCTTTCGTAAAAATTTAGCTATTTTAGATGATTTTTGTAAAAATTTAGCTATTTTAGATGATTTTTTGTAAAAATTTAGCTATTTTAGATGATTTTTCGTAAAAATTTTGCTATTTTAGATGACTTTTTGTAAAAATTTTGCTATTTTAGACGTTTTTTCGTAAAAATGTACCTATTTTAGACGATTTTTAGGTAATTCAAGGAGTTTTAAGAGAATTTTTAAACAATTAAATAATTTTTAGTAACTTTTTAACAATTTCTTGAAAAGTATTAACAATTTTAGAGGGCTTTTTGGAAAGATTTAGCCATTTTAGACGATTTTTCCCATGTTTCGAAAAACTGAACAAGTTTTTAGAGAATTTAAAGAGCTTTAAAAGAGTTTTCAAACAGTTAATCAATCTTTTAACCTTTTTAAAACAATTGATTGAAAAATATTAATAATTTCAGATAGTTTCTTGAAAAAATTTACCTATTTTAGACGATTTTTAGGTAATTCAAGGAATTTGAAGAGAATTTTTACACAATTAAATAATTTTTAACAACTTTTTAACAATTTCTTGAAAAGTATTAACAATTTTAGAGGGCTTTTTGAAAAAATTTTGTTATTTTAGATGATTTTTCGTAAAAATTTTGTTATTTTAGATGATTTTTCGTAAAAATTTAGCTATTTTAGATGATTTTTTGTAAAAATTTAGCTATTTTAGGTGATTTTTCGTAAAAACTTAGCTATTTTAGACGTTTTCTTCGTAAAAATTTACCTATTTTAGACGATTTTTAGGTAATTCAAGGAATTTTAAGAGAATTTTTAAACAATTAAATAATTTTTAGTAACTTTTTAACAATTTCTTGAAAAGTATTAACAATTTTAGAGGGCTTTTTGAAAAAATTTTGCTATTTTAGATGATTTTTCGTAAAAATTCCGTTATTTTAGATGATTTTTCGTAAAAATTCTGTTATTTTAGATGATTTTTCGTAAAAATTTTGTTATTTTAGATGATTTTTCGTAAAAATCTTGCTATTTTAGATGACTTTTCGTAAAAATTTAGCTATTTTTGATGATTTTTGTAAAAATTTAGCTATTTTAGATGATTTTTCGTAAAAATGTTGCTATTTTAGATGATTTTTTGTAAAAATTTAGCTATTTTAGATGATTTGTTGTACAAATTTAGCTATTTTAAATGATTTTTCGTAAAAATGTTGCTATTTTAGATGATTTTTTGTAAATATTTAGCTATTTTAGATGATTTTTCGTAAAAATTTTGTTATTTTAGATGATTTTTTGTAAAAATTTAGCTATTTTAGATAATTTTTTGTAAAAATTTAGCTACTTTTGATGATTTTCGTAAGAATTGAACCTTCTAACCCATTTAAAACGATTTTTACTCAAAAATAATCCGTCTAAACCCAAACTACTTCCCAAAAACCTTCATTTATAATTCTTTTAATCCATTTTTATCAATATTTTAACTCACAACGAAGGTGATTGACCGTAAAAGGGAAAAAAGCGGTTTACAAATAAACCGGGGATACACCACGTTCACACGACCAACTCGACATACTTAATTTCCAACTATATAAAAATAAAAAATATTTACATTTAAAAAAGTACTTTTTTAAATAAATTTTATATAGATAAAAAAGTATATATTTATTAAATTAAAATATACAAAGAAATTACCAAGTTAAAATGATTAAAATTAATAGGTTTAGTGAACGTAGTGTTCCGAGTATTTTTAATGCTATATTTAGAATTGTATGGCTCTTATAAAAAAAACTTAATTTATTCTTAAATCTATTTTTAAATTTATATTTACTTGTTATATTCCTTTTCTTGATTATTAAATTAACTTATTTAGAAAAAATTGTATTTTAATTCGTCAAATTTTCGATAAGAATAAAGTTCAACGAAATTCTATTAGATGGCGCCACTATGAATTAATTTAATTTTAATCTAACATTTTATTTAATCCTTTCGCGGATAGTGGCATACATACTTACCATTAACTTTACGTGCAATTTTATTGTATTAAATATTTCATTCAACGTTTGATAATTTACCCCCATTTCTATAAAAACACATTTCTTAAGATTAGTATGTATATTTCATATAAACAAACTATATACAGCTGTAATTTACAAGGAGACCTTACGACTTGCCCCTCACCGATTTTAACGAAAGTGGTATCAATCGATAGATATTAGTACATAGTACAAATGTGTAAAATATTAGGGCGCACTATTCAGCGGTCCGCAAGAAAATTGGTGTTAAAGTATGCAATCGGCTTATATGTCAATGATTTGTCATTTCCCCTACAACCCCCTAATAGCCATAGTGGAAATATATCGGTTTCCAGATCCATAGTTCGGTGGTTCGAATCTCGAACAATAACTTTTTTATTTTTATTTTGAATACAATATTTCATGTTATTTTAAAAATATTTTAATATTACATCAACATGTTATAAAAATAACTTAGAACAGTGTATTAAAAAAGAAAATTAAAATATATTATTCGAGATTCGAACCACCGAACTATGGATCTGGAAACCGATATATTTCCACTATGGCTATTAGGGGGTTGTAGGGGAAATGACAAATCATTCACATATAAGCCGATTGCATACTTTAACACCAATTTTCTTGCGGACCGCTGAATAGTGCGCCCTAATATTTTACACATTTCTACTATGTACTAATATCTATTGATTGGTACCACTTTCGTTAAAATCGGTGAGGGGCAAGTCGTAAGGTCTCCTTGTTAGTGATAATATAATACAAATATTTAATAATAATAATAATAATAATAATATAACACACTTTTTTTTGAAATTCTTTACAATAACGTACATTTATACATAATATAATGAATAATAACGATAAAATATTGAAAATAATAACTGATAGCTACATTTTTATACAATACGGTGCGGTTTTTAGTGCTTAACTAAGAGTTTAAGATCCTAAATATAAGTTCTAAGGTTACGATATCTTCTCCTAGATTATTTGAAACGATTCTATGTAAAACCGGAATCAATTCGTTATCCAAACTCTTCATGTAGATCGGTGGGAGTTTAACGTTGTTACTTCCGGCACTGTACGACACCTAAAAAGACAATTAATTGATTTTATTATTATTTTTTTGATTTCAAAAAGAGAAAAAAACGTACATTTTCAACGTGTAAAGTAACTCTTATTCCGATTTTAAAGAAATTATTACTGCACAATAAGTCTAAGTATTTAACTAAAGCCGTACAAGTGGCTTTTGCTATGTTATCAGATATCTTGGAGATATCTAAAGGGTGGTCCCTTGTTTTTGACGTTTCATCGGTGTTTTGTAAAATAAAGACTTCGGTCCATCGGATCATTTTTGAATTTCCCGGTCCGGTAAAGTTTTTACCATTGTGAATTCTAATCGAAGGGACTCCGCTTAAAGATTGGTTGTCGATCGGTGATACAACACTTAAAAAAAAATAAATTAATTAATAAAAATTAAATAAATTAATAAAAATTAAATTAATTAAGAAAAATTAAATTAATAAAAATAAATTTCATTTTGAAATAACTTACCCAACATTAAAATCGCGATCAACTTCACCCCAGATAATATTAACGGTTTCATCGGAAGGCATATTAATACATCCGCATTGAATGGTAAAGTTTTTCATGTTTCTTAAACACTCTCGAAGACTAATCATATCTTCGGCTAAGATTTGAATCATTAATCCGTCTTCTACGATGCTACTTTTGGCGGTTAAACCGCTTGTTGATTTTAAAGCTCCGTTAAACACTATAAAACTCGCTCCGATAACTAAAAATACATCCATTAAAAATTTAATTTAACATCCAAGTTAACAAAAAATATATATGAAAGACGATAGGAGAATAAAATACCTTTTCTAGGTTGATTTTTAATATCGATGGTGTGCGTCGTGTAAGAATTTTCGGTACTACTTTGTGTATCTTGAATACAAACCAAATGCGAATCCGCCTTCGTACTAAAATTACCCCCGAAAACCAGAATGTGATCGCTGGAATTATTCATCGAGGTGATTACTTCATCGTAGCGATTTGTGGGGATCCGAACCATTGTGTTTTTACCTTCCATGTGTATAGAAAGACCCCGAATGCTCGTCATTGTATAGGAAAAGTTTCGAAAATCCTACATATTAATAATAAATCAATTAAATAATTAAATTACTAACATAACATATTTTTTATAATTAAATTAAATGATTGTTTACTTACAGCAAAAAGTGTTATCACCGTATGTCCTAATTCAACAAAGAGACTGTCTCGGAATCTGGTTGAGATTAACGGACAAGGATAGTATCTGTATTCGGCACCTAAACGAAGCATTAACCTTAATGGGAATATTTTCGCCCATGGAGTTTCCCATCTATAAACATATATAAAAAAAAATTAATATATTTTTTTAAATTTTTTGAACGTATCTTTTAAATTCTTAGTGTTAGAATGGATTATAGCACATAGTAAAAGAAAAATCGTGATAGAAGCAACAATAAGAGAGTTTTGAACGATTAAAGATCTGTTGTTCCGGTATTTGAGTTAGCTTTTTAAACGTAGCTTCCAACAAAATGAAATAAAACTCAAAAAGTTTTTGAGCCAACGATGACAATTTTTTATTTAAATCTTTTAAGTGCTACATATGTTTCGACCTTAGGGCGGTATCAGGCACATCATCAGAAAATTAAAAAAAGATGTGTTTTTCCATTACATCCAAAAAACGCAGGAAAATACGATCGAAAGAACAAATTTTATGGCTGAAGGCGTGTAAAATCTTAAATTGATATTAGACATAAAATTTGAATGAAAATTGTACTTTTACCAGTATTACAATTTATTATCGTTTAACACGTTTTGATTTTCATCATCATCGGAGACGAAATTTAGATAATTTGTTCAAAAATTAACATAAAAATTTTAAAAATCTCGGCATTGACTCTAATTCCAAAAATAGACACTTGAAACTTAAAATCATGGATTAATCAACAAATATTCGTTCATTTAAATTGATATGTTAGCTTGAGTCAAAACGATTTACATTCAACTGTCCATGCTGAAGCCGTAAACCAGGGATTCCCAACCTTTTTCTTGTATCGACCCTTTGTAAGAGAACAGTTTCTTACATCGACCCCCTAGCACTCTTACAAAATTTTGTTGAAAAGTTTATAATGATGATAAATGAAAAGTTTAATGTGATGGCTCGCCGAACGTCATCACTTAATTTTTGTTTTAAATGATCAAAAATTCTATCATTTGATATCAAATAAGACTATATTCCGACTAAAATTAGCAATAATTTCGATTAAAAATAACAAAAATACGATTAAAAATAAAAAAAAATCCATCGATTTAAAAATTTTAAAGATCGCCGATTATCAATTTTTAAGTTTTCTTAAAGATCGTTTAAAATCCTTTAATTTGATACCAAACACGACTATATTCCGACAAAAAATAAAAAAATTGGGTTACTTTTAAGAAATCCAAGATGGCCGACTTCCGGTTTTTGTTAAAATAAAAATTTTCGATAACTTTCTATCTATTAATGTTAGATAAGTCGTATTTGTACTCAAATTAAAAGAAATTTAATTTCCTATCGATTTATAATAAAATCTTAATTCTAAAATTATATTTGACATCTTTTTTTTTGATATTTTTAGTGATTTATTTTTTAAAGTTTTAACATGTTTATCTTTTTTAGAAATTTCTTGAAATTTTTGATACTTTATGGAAAACTTTAACATATTTTTTTGAAATTTTCGATGTTACTTTTGAAAAATTTGATTTATTCGAAATATTTGATTTTTTATTCGAAAAATTTGATTTTTTATTCGAAAAACTTGATTTTTTATTCGAAAATTTTGATTTTTTATTCGAAAATTTTGATTTTTTATTCGAAAAATTTGATTTTTTATTCGAAAATTCTCAAGTTTTTATTTAAAATTCTTAAAGTTCATTAAAAATCCTTTAATTTGATACCAAACACGACTATATTCCTATAAAAAATAAAAAAGTTGGGTTAGTTTTAAAAAATCCAAGATGGCCGACTTCCGGTTTTTGTCAAAATTAAAAATTTGGATGACCATCGATCTATTAAAGTTAGATATGTCGTGTTTGTACTTAAATTAAAGGAAATTTAATTTCCTAACGATTTCTGACAAAAATTTTAAAGATGGTCGATTTTCAATGATTTAAAAAATTAAAAATTGATATATTTCAAAAAGTATTAAAGTTAAATACGTCGTGTTTGTACTCAAATAAAAGAAAATTTAATTTTCTATCGATTTTAGTTAAAAAATTTTAAGATGACTGACCTTTAATTAATTTTAAAGTTAAAAATTCATATATTTCGAAAAGTATAAAAGATAGATAGGTGGTGTTTGTACTCAAATAAAAGGAAATTTAATTTTCTAACGATTTCCGATACAAATAAAAAAAGAATTTTTTTTAATAATTTTCAATTTTATAAAAAAGAAGTTTTATAGAAAATAAATAAATACTCAATTTGTTTAAAGTCGGTAGCTATACTCTTTTCGCGGAAAGATGTCTCATGCGTCATTAATTAATTATATTATCCTAGACTACTATTTTCGGTTTTCGTCTCTATCTGACATATATGATTAAATAAAGAAAAAAATATTTGACATATGTCGAGAAAACGCCGACAACTAATGACGCATGAGACATCTTTCCGCGAAAAGAGAGTATAGCTATCGACCCCCAATCGACCCTCTGATTAACATTGACCCCCTCTACAACTTCATTGATCCCCAAGAGGTCGATACCGACCCCGTTGGGAATTTCTGCCGTAAACATTGCAACAAGTTGAAACGAGTCATTTTTAGTTTTTCTAACGTTTTTACCTTGATTATATTCCTTAACCGCTTAATGCACACCTCCGTGACATATACGGGCAACGTTTACCGGCAGAATTGTGCAGCTACCTGAACGTCACGGTCACTAATGAAAAATAAATGATTTTTTTTGTACCTAAATTGATTTAAAAAATGTGCATTAAGGGGTTAAGTCCTTTTTATTTAAGTCTTTATTTTATTTTATTTTTTTTATTTATTTAAATTTAAGATTTTACACGCCTTTAAATTTTGATTTGTATTTAATTTATTCTCCTAATGCGTCTTCAGCCATAAAATTTGTTCTTATAATCATGTTCTTGCGTTCTTTGATCTAATGGAAAAACACCTTGCTCTTTAATTTTCTGATGATGAACCTGGAGTCCACTTTAGCTAAGTAGCTGCCAAGTTCTTAGTACTAGAGTGAATTATAGAGGATTATTAGAAACTAGACATTAAAAGTTATGATATACTAAAAGAAAAATCGTGATAGAAACAATTATAAGAGAGTTTTGAACGATTAAAGATCTGTTTTTCTGATATTTAAGTCAGTTTTTTTAAACGTAGCTTCCAATTTCTTAGTATTAGAGTAAATTACAGCACATCATTGGAAACTAAAGTCTAACAAGTATTTAACCTGTGTATTAAAAGTCCCACAAGATACGGTTCCTTCGGTTTGATGATGTTTTGAGTGCATTGAAACGTAGGACGAACGTAAAGAAACCCAGCGTGGTTTTTAAATTCCAAAAATGTTGAGCTATCGTGTAATGATATTCCTAGTTCGGTGACTGTCGTTCCTGTAAATTATAATAATTAACAATAACGTTTTAAATAATTCAAAATTGAATCAAAAATTTTAAATGAAATAAAAATTTAAAATGGAATCAAAAATTTTAAATGAAATAAAAATTCAAAATGGAATCAAAAATTTTAAATGAAATAAAAATTCAAAGTGACAAAAAATTTACCTTTTAAAGCATCATTATAAATGATATTCAAATGATTAAATATATCAACGGGAAGACACAGTTCTTTCTCGTTTAATTCAATCAAATAAACAATTTCATCCTGTCCGACTGATAAAAATCCTTCAGTTGAAAAACACCAAACTTTTTTATTTATACAACAATTCACTAAAATTAAAAATTTGGTTTTTAAGTTGTCTCTATTAAGATTTTATTTTAAAATCTTACGATCGATTATTTTAACGTGTACAAAAACGTTCTTCTGTAAAGCAAACGTTAATTTCTCTCCTTTTAACACCTCTAATAAGTCACCATCGTTCTTATATGTGTTACAAAAGTAAGTAGTTTCGGATTTACAAACCGAAACTAAAGGAGGAAGTTCCTTACTGTCTTTCGGAACGAATGTAAGCGTCTCCGGATAAACTTTCGGCATCTCTCGATTTTTAACCGTCCTATTATCGGCGTTATTCCCATCAAAATCGCTATCCAATTTGGTTAAATCGCTTCCCGGTCGAATCCCATCGCAAAACATGACGCTTTTATTTGACTTTTTCGAACCTTTACGTTTTAAAACACCAACAGGGACCATAACGGTAGGTGGATTATTACTTCCGGCTCCGACTTGTTGTAACGGTGGAACCACCGAACAATACTCCATCGGATTATTTGGATTCGGTTGACGATTTGGAGAGTTTCCCGTTGATGGTGAAACATCACTCGAACTCGAATCACCCCGGCTTAAAATATTATGACATTTCATACAAACCCGAGCTTCCGCGTCTAAATATTCCAGACGGTATTTTAAATTACAACATTTAGAACAGAGAACTAAGCCGCAAGCGCGACAATGATGACGACGTTTTATCACCGTAAAACGGATGTCGCAATGGAGACAATTTAAAGCTTCCGAATCTGGGATCCATAACGGAGCTTGTTTTCCCAACCAATAAACTAAAAAAAAGAAAATGATATTATTTTTTTAATTTTTTGTTACAACATTTAGAACAAATCAATCATTTTTCCTTAAAACCCATAAATAAAGTCTTGGGGATTTTTTAAACTTTGAAATTTTAAGGTTAAAAATGTCAAATTTTATAAAAAAATTTTTTTAATTTTTTTAACAAATTTTGGAAAAAATCCAACTTATTGATAATAAAATAGACATTTTAATCTATATTTAGTTAAAAAATCTTTTCTCAAAAACCATAAATAAAGCCTGGGAGATTTTTTAAACTTTGAGATTTTAAGGTTAGAAATGTCAAATTTTATTAAAAAATTTTTTTAATTTTTTTAACAAATTTTGGAAAAAATCTAACTTATTGCTCATAAAATAGACATTTTAATCTATATTTAGTTAAAAAATCTTTTCTCAAAACCCATAAATAAAGTCTTGGGGATTTTTTAAACTTTGAGATTTTAAGGTCAAAAATGTCAAATTTTATAAAAAAAAATTTTTAATCTTTTAACAAATTTTGGAAAAAATCTAACTTATTGATCATAAAATAGACATTTTAATCTATATTGGGTTAAGAAATTTTTCCTTAAAATTCATAAATAAAGTCTTGGGGATTTTTTAAACTATGAAATTTTAAGGTTAAAAATGTCAAATTTTATAAAAAAAAATTTTTAATTTTTTTAACAAATTTTGGAAAAAATCTAACTTATTAATCATAAACTAGACATTTTAATCTATATTTAGTTAAGAAATCTTTTCTCAAAACCCATAAATAAAGTCTTGGGGATTTTTTAAACTATGAAATTTTAAGGTTAAAAATGTCAAATTTTATAAAAAATTTTTTTAATTTTCTCAACAAATTTTGGAAAAAATCTAACTTATTGATCATAAACTAGACATTTTAATCTATATTTAGTTAAGAAATCTTTTCTCAAAACCCATAGATAAAGTCTTGGGAATTTTTTAAACTTTGAGATTTTAAGGTTAAAAATGTCAAATTTTATAAAAAAAATTTTTTAATTTTTTTAACAAATTTTGGAAAAAATCTAACTTATTGATCATAAAATAGACATTTTAATCTATGTTTAATTAAAAAATCTTTCCTCAAAACCTATAAATAAAGCCTGGTAGATTTTTTAAACTTTGAGATTTTAAGGTTAGAAATGTCAAATTTTATTAAAAATTTTTTTAAATTTTTTTGACAAGCTTTGGAAAAAATCTAACTTATTGATCATAAAATAGACATTTTAATCTATATTTAGTTAAGAAATCTTTTCTCAAAATCCATAAATAAAGTCTTGGGAATTTTTTAAACTTTGAGATTTTAAGGTTAAAAATGTCAAATTTTATAAAATTTTTTTTTTAATTTTTTTGACAAGTTTTAGAAAAAATTTAACCTATAGATCGTAAAATAGACACTTTAATCTATATTAAATTAAGAAATCTTTTCTTAAAATTCATAAATAAAGTCTTGGGGATTTTTTGAACTATGAAATTTTAAGGTTAAAAATGTCAAATTTTATAAAAAATTTTTTTTAATTTTTTTAACAAATTTTGGAAAAAATCTAACTTATTGATCATAAAATAGACATTTTAATCTATATTTAGTTAAAAAATCTTTTCTCAAAACCCATAAATAAAGTCTTGGGAATTTTTTAAACTTTGAAATTTTAAGGTTAAAAATGTCAAATTTTATAAAAAAATTTTTTAAATTTTTTTAACAAATTTTGGAAAAAATCTAACTTATTGATCATAAAATAGACATTTTAATCTATATTGGGTTAAGAAATTTTTCCTTAAAATTCATAAATAAAGTCTTGGGGATTTTTTAAACTATGAAATTTTAAGGTTAAAAATGTCAAATTTTATAAAAATTTTTTTTTAATTCTTTTAACAAATTTTGGAAAAAATCTAACTTATTGATCATAAAATGGACATTTTAATCTATATTGGGTTAAGAAATTTTTCCTTAAAATTCATAAATAAAGTCTTGGGGATTTTTTAAACTATGAAATTTTAAGGTTAAAAATGTCAAATTTTATAAAAAAATTTTTTTAATTTTTTGGCAAGTTTTGGAAAAAATCTAACTTATTGATCATAAAATAGACATTTTAATCTATATTTAGTTAAGAAATCTTTTCTCAAAACCCATAAATAAAGTCTTGGGGATTTTTTAAACTTTGAAATTTTTAGGTTAGAAATGTCAAATTTTACAAAAAAATTTTTTTAATTTTTTTGACTAGTTTTTAATTAAAACTGTTTCATTAAAATGTTTTATGTTTCATTTAGAAAAAAAAATTAAGTCAAAATTTTTAAGAATGAATTAAAACTTACATGAATCATTTTCAACACCGATAGTTTCACCGGAAGCTTCATCGTCAACACTATTAACACCGGGAACTTCCTCCTCTTTAGATAAACCTTCCGTACTTTCAATATTATCACTTGTCGTCTCATCTCGATCAATATTATCAGATTCTCTGCTTATTTTATCACCGTCAACGTTTCCCACTTCAATTTCAACATCGTTAGAGTCACTAACGGTGTCGGTGGAGGCTTCCGAAAACGTCGGGGAAGCTGAAGTTTCCTTTTCTTTTAATACCGCGTCTTTAACGTCTTCTAAAGTTAGTTCTTTTGAAATGTAAAGGTTGTTGTATGGTGTAGAACCTGGTTCGCCTAAATTAAAATGATAAATTCACATATTAGATTTTAATAAATTTAGATTACTTAATTTAATTTATTTTAGTTTACTTAATTTATTTTAATTTACTTAATTTATTTTAGTTTACTTAATTTGATTTTATTTTACTTAATTTGATTTTATTTTAATTCAATTTTAATTAATTACCTATTAAATCGATTTTACGACTTTTTAAATCATCATTTTCGGATCCACCGGCTAAATCTAGAACATTCGGTCTTTCAAAATCCAAACTACCACATTTGTGCTCATCGTTATTTATTTCTTCCTCAATTACTTCTTCCGATACTTCATTTGTAACTTGAATTTCATCCTTACCTTCCTTGAAATCATCTTTACCTTCAATTTCAAGTCTTTGTTCATCTTTTTTACCTTCATCGTCTTTAATCGCCATAAGATTTTCTTTCAATTCAGATTCAACCTCGATTTCCTTTTCCGATTCTTCTAAAACACCTTCATTTCTTTGCGTATTAACATTTAAACCATTTTCTTCTTCAAATTCGACTTCTAACTCATCGAGAAATTTATTTAAGGTTGAATCGTCAATGTCTAAGTTATCATCGAACTTAATAATTTCCGGTTCAACGGTTTTTACCGGCTTTTGCACATCTTCGATGACGTTTTGTATTGTAACCTCCTCTTCGGTAACTTTATCATTACTTTTATCATCGGTTTTACTTGGATTCATTAAATTTGAACCATTTTCGTGAGATTCCTTGTGTGGTTTGTTAGTTAATTGAATGTTTTTATCTTTTTTTAAATTTTTTTCATCTTTTAAATCATTTTTAACTTTTATTACAATTTTTTCATCATTTATTACAATATTTTCATCATTTATTACAATTTTTTCATCTTTTATTACAATTTTTTCATCATTTATAATTTTTTCATCATTTATTATAATTTTTTCATCATTTATTATAATTTTTTCATCATTTATTACAATTTTTTCATCATTTATTAAAATTTTTTCACTTTTTATTACATCACTTTCATCTTTTATTAAATTTTTTTCTCTTATTACATTTTTTTCATCATTTATTACATTTTTTTCATCATTTATTACATTTTTTTCATCATTTATTACAATTTTTTCATCTTCCGATAAATTATTTTCATTTTTTAATTGACCTTCGTTATTTCTAACCTCAATATTTTCATTTTTAACCCGAGTATCACTTTGATTTTTATTATTTCCCCCAAAATCATCATTTTTCCCATCTTCCTCAACTTCGTAAACACAAATATCATCTTTTCCGCTTTCAAAACTAACCTCGTCTTTTAAATTATGTTCGCAACGATCAAAAATTTCCTCAATTTCACTTTTATTTTCATTACGTTTCTTAATTTCTTCTTTATTTGGTATAATTTCTTCTTTATTTGGTGTAATATCTTCTTTATTTAGTATAATAACTTCTTTATTTGGTACGAAAACTTCTTTATTTGATACACAAACCTCATCGGAAAAATTTAAATCTAATAAATCGCCGGTGTTAATTTCAACGTTATTATTCTGAGCTTCGTTTTCTTTATTACTATTGTCGAGGGAAACTTGTTTAGGTTTAACCGATATATCCGTGTTTAGGTACTCGTTTAAGCTGTGGAAGACGTTCGTTATGGAATGTTTGGTATCTCCGGTTCGGGATTTCGAGCTAGACGCGTAATTCGAACCACCTTGGGCTAAATACGTTCGACTAGATCCAAAATTATCTGTTAGCTCGCTGTATTCAAAGTCATCGAGGACCTTGTCTAAATCAACGATGTATTTGTCCATTTTTTTCTAGACAAAGATTGAGAATCTAAAAGATAATGAATTAGGTAAACTTAAACTTGTTGTTGTTGACTCATATATTAAATAAGTCGTGAATTATTCGGGGAATTTATTCGTATGTAATATTAAAAAACAAACTTACGTTGTTTTTATTGTCTATCCTTGATTAACAAACCATAATTATCCTTAAAATATGTTGATTAACCGTTAAATTATTGCATTTCGCGACGTTGACATTTGTCAAAATTTTTAGGTTATGTGTATCTGTCATTAAAATGTAATTTTCATTCAAATGTAATTTTCATAAAGAAAAATCCAATTTAAGTAATAATCTTAAAGTATTAAGTAAATTTAATTTTATATTTTACAATACAATACATTAGAAAGCTTTGTTTAAACAAATTAAATTAGGAAATTATCAACGAAAAAAAAAAAAGGGTTGGCAGTATGTTTTTTCTTGAAATAATTAAATATTTATTTAAAGATTAGATTAAAAATTAATTATTGTTGGTTTTTATTAACCAATTTGATTATTCATGTTGATTTGTATTTCGTATTTTAATAAAATTATTTTATTAATTATTTAATAATTAATTTATTTTAAAATTTCGTCTAATTCAAACATATTTCATTGTCATATTGATTTGTAGGTCAAATCAAAACGTATTTCAACACTTGAACAGAGATAATAGAATAAATATATTTATATAATATTTTCATTGATTACAATGAAAATATTTAAAACTAAAAACAAATTAATTTAATTTCTTCGTATTTTATTTACATAAGAGTATAGTTTAAGACTTTACTCATAGATGGCGTTTGGATTTTAATTTTAATGGCCGACGAAATATTGCGGTCTTCGCTTCGGCTTAATTTTCTTTAAAAATCAACCCAAAAAGTCTTGTTTAAATTATAAGTGTGGATGATTTAGCATCTTTAAAGTGTTCCTTGGTCTTCGCGAGTGATTTTAAATTTCCGGTCGTTCTTGAAAAGGTAAGAATTTGATTTAAAAATTGGGGATGTAAATACTAGTATTCGTATTACGTTTGATTTTTAATTTTACTTATATTTAATTAATTTCGATTGAATATTAGATGATTTTTGGTTGATTACAATGAACATATTTAAAACTAAAGACAAATTAATTTAATTTCTTGGTATTTTATTTACATAAGAGTGTAGTTTAAGACGTCACTCATAGATGGTGTTAGGATTTTAATTTTAATGGCCGACGAAATGTTATGGTCTCCTCTTCGGCTTAATTTTCTTTAAAAATCAACCCAAAAAGTTTTATTTAAATTATAAGTGTGTATGATTTAGCATCTTTAAAGTGTTCCTTGGTCTTCGCGAGTGATTTTAAACTTCCGGTCGTTCTTGAAAAGGTAAGAATTTGATTTAAAAATTGGGGATGTAAATACTAGTATTCGTATTACGTTTGATTTTTAATTTTACTTATATTTAATTAATTTCGATTGAATATTAGATGATTTTTGGTTGATTACAATGAAAATATTTAAAACTAAAAACAGATTAATTTAATTTCTTGGTATTTTATTTACATAAGAGTGTAGTTTAAGACGTCACTCATAGATGGTGTTTGGATTTTAATTTTAATGGCCGACGAAATGTTATGGTCTTCTCTTCGGCTTAATTTTCTTTAAAAATCAACCCAAAAAGTCTTGTTTAAATTGTAAGTGTGGATGATTTAGCATCTTTAAAGTGTTCCTTGGACTTCGCGAGTGATTTTAAACTTCCGGTCGTTCTTGAAAAGGTAAGAATTTGATTTAAAAATTGGGGATGTAAATACTAGTATTCGTATTACGTTTGATTTTTAATTTTACTTATATTTAATTAATTTCGATTGAATATTAGATGATTTTTGGTTGATTACAATGAAAATATTTAAAACTAAAGACAGATTAATTTAATTTCTTGGTATTTTATTTACACAAGAGTGTAGTTTAAGACGTCACTCATAGATGGTGTTTGGATTTTAATTTTAATGGCTGACGAAATGTTACGGTCTTCTCTTCGGCTTAATTTTCTTTAAAAATCAACCCAAAAAGTCTTGTTTATATTATAACTGTGGATGATTTGGCATCTTTAAAGTGCTCTTTAGACATCGCGAGTGATTTTAAACTTCCATCTGTTCTTGAAAAGGTAAGAATTTGAGTTAAATTAAGATTGTAAACACTACCTTTATAAGTGTATGATTTTTATTCATTTCAGTGGTATTTAATTAATTTCGATTGAATATTAGATATATTTTGGTTGATTACAATTAAAATATTTGAAAATAAAGACAACTTGTTCGAAAAATTTTTTCATAAAAGTAACTTTATTTTAAATTTACCTCTATATGTATAAAGTTCAACGCTTTGTTACTAGATGGCGCGTAATCGGGTGTTTAATTTTAATGGAAGCTTGAAATGTCAAATAGTGTTTTGTTGGTGAAGTTTTTATTAAAATCTAACCTAAAAAGGCGTCTTTAAATAACAAATATAAACGATTTAGTAAGTTTAAAGTGTTTATTAACTATTATAAGTGTGTTTAAACTCCCAGTTATTAAGTAAAGGTAAGAATTTGGTAAAATTTCCTTTGGTAAAATGTTTGGTTAATATGTTTGTTTATTTGATTGATTTTTATTGATTTTTATTGATTTTCTTTAAATTTAAACAATTTTGAATGGACTGAAGTTAAGTTTTGTTTGATATTGAATTAAAAAAATAATAATTTTTTTAATTTATCGATTTTTTTTCTTTATTTATTTGAAATAATTTAAATGAACCATCGATTTATAATATTTTAACTATTTTTGCAGTAACTTGAAGACTTGGAACGAACTCAACCGTGACAATCGGGCCGGGAATGAATGCTTAGGAAGGTAAGTAAAGTTTCGAGCCGCTTTAAAACTCGGAACGGAAAATGGAAAGTCGAACGAGGCGAAGTTTTCGCGACTTTAGAGGCGGAAACTCGCTCGTCTTGGGAAAATCGCGAATTATGCATCGAACGGCGTCGCGCGAAACACCAAACGTCGTGTTTATGAAAGAATTTTTCGAGACTTGGTTAAATCTTTGGGGAAATTTTCTTGTATGAGTTTTAAATATACTTATTTTTAATGTGGGAGTATTTATTTATGTTTTTAGTTTATGTTGATGTGGTTTGAAAGACTCGATTGTGAGTTAAAAGATTTTGTAAAACACTAAAGTGGGATTTTTCTTAACGTTTCTTGTCGTGACCTTTTGGTTCGTGCGGGAAGCTTTGGGGATCGCGTAAAATTCGAGTCACGGAGCGACGTCACAAACACGAGATTATCTGCCCGAGGCAGTGCATTTCTCCTCTGACACTCTCTTTATAATCCACCTAACCACATATAAGATACACGAGATATAGAATCTTAAAGTTTTTGATATTTGATTTTTTTTTCTTCACTAAAACGTTTTATTCAAGACATCTTAAGACAATTTTATACATCTTAGAATAATTTTCAGTGCGTTTTAGACAATTAGTAACGAATTAAAGTGAATTTTTAATGATTTTAGAGTATTTAATGTGATTTTTAAGAAGTTTTATTTAATTTAGAACCGTTTTAGACGAATTAAAGGTTACTTTTGACATTTCAATACAAATTTAGAAAATCTAAGATAATTTTAAAGAAATTTTAGACAACTTAAAACGAGTTAAAGAGAATTTTCGATGATTCTAGACTATTTCGAACGATTTTAAACAATTTTTTAACAATTTAGGACGGTTTCAGACGAGTTAAAGGCAACATTTTACATTTTAAGACAAATTCAGTTTATTTAGAATAATTTTTAAGAAATTTTAGACAACTTAAAACGAGTTAAAGAGAATTTTTGATGATTCTAGACTATTTCGAACGATTTTAAACAAGTTTTAAACAATTTAGGACGGTTTTAAACGATGAAAGTGTACTTTTGACGTTTTAATACAAATATAGGAAATTTATGATAAGTTTAAAGAAATTTTAGACAATTTAGAACGAGTTAAAGAGATTTTTTGATAATTTTAGGCTGTTTGGAACGATTTTGAAGTAGTTTTAGACAATTTAGAGCGGTTTTAGATGTGTTACAAGAAACTGTTAATCTTTTAAGAGAAATTTAGTCAATTTAGGATAACTTTCAGGAAATATTAGGCAATTTAGGATGAGTTAAAGAGATTTTTTGATAATTTTAGACTATTTAGTATGATTTTGAAGAGGTTTGAGACTATTTAGGAAGGTTTTAGACGAGTAAAAAAAAAACTTTTTGCATTTGAAGACAATTTTAGGAAATTTGAAATACTTTTCAGGAAATGTTAGATAATTTAGAACGAGTTAAAGAGAATTTTTGATAATTTTAGACTATTTAAAACAATTTTAGAGATATTTTAGACAATTTAGGGCGATTTTCAACGAGTTAAAGGCAAAATTTTACATTTTAAGGCAAATTTAGTTCAATTAGAATAATTTTTAAGAAATTTTAGGTAAGTCAGGACAAGTTAAAGAGAATTTTTGATGATTTTAGACTATTTAGAACGATTTTAAACAATTTTTTAACAATTTACGACGGTTTTAGACGAGTTAAAGGCAACATTTTACATTTTAAGACAAATTCAGTTCATTTAGAATAATTTTTAAGAAATTTTAGACAACTTAAAACGAGTTAAAGAGAATTTTTGATGATTCTAGACTATTTCGAACGATTTTACACAAGTTTTAAACAATTTAGGACGGTTTTAAACGATGAAAATGTACTTTCGATATTTTAATACAAATATAGGAAATTTATGATAAGTTGAAAGAAATTTTAGACAATTTAGGACGAGTCAAAGAGATTTTTTGATAATTTTAGGCTGTTTGGAACGATTTTGAAGTAGTTTTAGACAATTTAGAGCGGTTTTAGATGTGTTACAAGAAACTGTTAATATTTTAAGAGAAATTTAGTCAATTTAGGATAACTTTTAGGAAATATTAGGCAATTTAGGATGAGTTAAAGAGATTTTTTGATAATTTTAGACTATTTAGTATGATTTTGAAAAGGTTTGAGACTATTTAGGAAGGTTTTAGACGAGTAAAAAAAACTTTTTACATTTGAAGACAATTTTAGGAAATTTGAAATACTTTTCAGGAAATGTTAGATAATTTAGAACGAGTTAAAGGGAATTTTTGATAAATTTAGACTATTTGGAACAATTTTAAAGATATTTTAGACAATTTAGGGCGATTTTCGACGAGTTAAAGGCAAAATTTTACATTTTAAGACAAATTCGGTTCAATTAGAATAATTTTTAAGAAATTTTAGGTAAGTCAGGACAAGTTAAAGAGAATTTTTGATGATTTTAGACCATTTAGAACGATTTTAAACAATTTTTTAACAATTTTAGGCGATTTTAGACGATTTTCAAGGAGTTTTAGACAACTCTAGGCAATTTTAGATCATTTTTAGGAAATTTTACACGACTTCGTTTTATTCTAGACGAATTGGAAGGAGTTTTATAAACTTTAGAATATTTTTTAGACGGTTTTAAACAACTTCAAGTGATTTTAGTCGATTTTCGAGAAGTTTTAGACAAATCTAGGCAATTTTAGATCATTTTTAGGAAATTTTACACGACTTAGTTTTATTTTAGACGAATTGGAAGGAGTTTTAGAAACTTTAGAATATTTTTTAGACTGTTTTAAACAACTCCAAGTGATTTTGGACGATGTTCAGGAAGTTTTAGACAAATCTAGGCAATTTTAGATCATTTTTAGGAAATTTTACACGACTTAGTTTTATTATAGACGAATTGGAAGGAGTTTTAGAAACTTTAGAATATTTTTTAGACGGTTTTAAACAACTCTAAGTGATTTTGGACGATGTTCAGGAAATTTTAGACAAATCTAGGCAATTTTAGATCATTTTTAGGAAATTTTACACGACTTAGTTTTATTCTAGACGAATTGGAAGGAGTTTTAGAAACTTTAGAATATTTTTTAGACTGTTTTAAACAACTCCAAGTGATTTTGGACGATGTTCAGGAAGTTTTAGACAAATCTAGGCAATTTTAGATCATTTTTAGGAAATTTTACACGACTTAGTTTTATTCTAGACGAATTGGAAGGAGTTTTAGAAACTTTAGAATATTTTTTAGACTGTTTTAAACAACTCCAAGTGATTTTGGACGATGTTCAGGAAGTTTTAGACAAATCTAGGCAATTTTAGATCATTTTTAGGAAATTTTACACGACTTAGTTTTATTCTAGACGAATTGGAAGGAGTTTTAGAAACTTTAGAATATTTTTTAGACTGTTTTAAACAACTCCAAGTGATTTTGGACGATGTTCAGGAAGTTTTAGACAAATCTAGGCAATTTTAGATCATTTTTAGGAAATTTTCACGACTTAGTTTTATTCTAGACGAATTGGAAGGAGTTTTAGAAACTTTAGAATATTTTTTAGACGGTTTTAAACAACTCTAAGTGATTTTGGACGATGTTCAGGAAATTTTAGACAAATCTAGGCAATTTTAGATCATTTTTAGGAAATTTTACACGACTTAGTTTTATTCTAGACGAATTGGAAGGAGTTTTAGAAACTTTAGAATATTTTTAGACGGTTTTAAACAACTCCAAGTGATTTTGGATGATGTTCAGGAAGTTTTAGACAAATCTAGGCAATGTTAGATCATTTTTAGGAAAATTTACACGACTTAGTTTTATTCTAGACGAATTGGAAGAAGTTTTATAAACTTTAGAGTATTTTTTAGACGGTTTTAAATAATTCTAAATGATTTTAGACGATTTTCAATTGTTCTTGAAAATCGTCTAAAATCATTTAGAATTATTTACAACCTTCTAAAAAATATTCTAAAGTTTATAAAAGAAGTTTTAAACGACTCTAGATGATTTTAGACAATTTTCAAGAAGTTTTAGACAAATCTAGGCTATGTTAGATCATTTTTAGGAAATTTTACACGACCTAGTTTTATTCTAGACGAATTGGAAGGAGTTTTATAAACTTTAGAGTATTTTTTAGAAGGTTGTAAATAATTCTAAATGATTTTAGACGATTTTCAAGAAGTTTTAAACGACTCTAGACGATTTTAGACAATTTTCAAGCAGTTTTAGACAAATCTAGGCAATGTTAGATCATTTTTAGGAAAATTTACACGACTTAGTTTTATTCTAGACGAATTGGAAGGAGTTTTATAAACTTTAGAATATTTTTTAGAAGGTTGTAAATAATTCTAAATGATTTTAGACGATTTTCAAGAACAACTCAGCTTTATTTCAGACGAATTGGAAGTAGTTTTAGACAATTTAGAATATTTTAAGGAGATTTTAAGCAACTCTAAACGATTTTAGACAATTTTCAAGAAGTTTTAGACAACTGTGGGAAGTTTTAAACAACTCAGCTTTATTTCAGACGAATTGGAAGTAGTTTTAGACAATTTAGAATATTTTAATGAGATTTTAAGCAACTCTAAACGATTTTAGACAATTTTCAAGAAGTTTTAGACAACTGTGGGAAGTTTTAAACAACTCAGCTTTATTTCAGACGAATTGGAAGTAGTTTTAGACAATTTAGATTATTTTAAGGGGATTTTAAGCAACTCTAAACGATTTTAGACAATTTTCAAGAAGTTTTAGACAACTCTGGGAAGTTTTAAACAACTCAGCTTTATTTCAGACGAATTGGAAGTAGTTTTAGACAATTTAGATTATTTTAAGGGGATTTTAAGCAACTCTAAACGATTTTAGACAATTTTCAAGAAGTTTTAGGCAACTCTGGGGAGTTTTATTCAACTCAGCTTTATTTCAGACGAATTGGAAGTAGTTTTAGACAATTTAGAATATTTTAAGGAGATTTTAAGCAACTCTAAACGATTTTAGACAATTTTCAAGAAGTTTTAGACAACTCTGGGAAGTTTTAAACAACTCAGCTTTATTTCAGACGAATTGGAAGTAGTTTTAGACAATTTAGAATATTTTAAGGAGATTTTAAGCAACTCTAAACGATTTTAGACAATTTTCAAGAAGTTTTAGGCAACTCTGGGGAGTTTTAAACAACTCAGCTTTATTTCAGACGAATTGGAAGTAGTTTTAGACAATTTAGATTATTTTAAGGGGATTTTAAGCAACTTTAAACGATTTTAGACAATTTTCAAGAAGTTTTAGGCAACTCTGGGGAGTTTTAAACAACTCAGCTTTATTTCAGACGAATTGGAAGAAGTTTTAGACAATTTAGAATATTTTAAGGAGATTTTAAGCAACTCTAAACGATTTTAGACAATTTTCAAGAAGTTTTAGGCAACTCTGGGGAGTTTTAAACAACTCAGCTTTATTTCAGACGAATTGGAAGTAGTTTTAGACAATTTAGATTATTTTAAGGGGATTTTAAGCAACTCTAAACGATTTTAGACAATTTTCAAGAAGTTTTAGGCAACTCTGGGGAGTTTTAAACAACTCAGCTTTATTTCAGACGAATTGGAAGAAGTTTTAGACAATTTAGAATATTTTAAGGAGATTTTAAGCAACTCTAAACGATTTTAGACAATTTTCAAGAAGTTTTAGGCAACTCTGGGGAGTTTTAAACAACTCAGCTTTATTTCAGACGAATTGGAAGTAGTTTTAGACAATTTAGAATATTTTAAGGAGATTTTAAGCAACTCTAAACGATTTTAGACAATTTTCAAGAAGTTTTAGGCAACTCTGGGGAGTTTTAAACAACTCAGCTTTATTTCAGACGAATTGGAAGTAGTTTTAGACAATTTAGAATATTTTAAGGAGATTTTAAGCAACTCTAAACGATTTTAGACAATTTTCAAGAAGTTTTAGGCAACTCTGGGGAGTTTTAAACAACTCAGTTTTATTTCAGACGAGTTGGAAGTAGTTTTAGACAATTTAGAATATTTTAAGGAGATTTTAAGCAACTCTAAACGATTTTAGACAATTTTCAAGAAGTTTTAGGCAACTCTGGGGAGTTTTAAACAACTCAGTTTTATTTCAGACGAGTTGGAAGTAGTTTTAGACAATTTAGAATATTTTAAGGAGATTTTAAGCAACTCTAAACGATTTTAGACAATTTTCAAGAAGTTTTAGGCAACTCTGGGGAGTTTTAAACAACTCAGTTTTATTTCAGACGAATTGGAAGTAGTTTTAGACAATTTAGAATATTTTAAGGAGATTTTAAGCAACTCTAAACGATTTTAGACAATTTTCAAGAAGTTTTAGGCAACTCTGGGGAGTTTTAAACAACTCAGCTTTATTTCAGACGAATTGGAAGAAGTTTTAGACAATTTAGAATATTTTTAGAAGGTTTTAAATAACTTTAAGCGATTTTAGACAATTTTCAAGAAGTTTTAGGCAACTCTGGGGAGTTTTAAACAACTCAGCTTTATTTCAGACGAATTGGAAGAAGTTTTAGACAATTTAGAATATTTTTAGAAGGTTTTAAATAACTTTAAGCGATTTTAGACAATTTTTAAGAAGTTTTAGACAACTCTAAGCGATTTTAGATAATTTTTAGGACGCTATACAAGATTCAGTTTTATTCTAAACGAATTGGAAGGAGTTTTAGCCAGTTTAGAATGTTTTTCAGGAAGTTTTAAACAACTCTAGATGATTTTCAAGGAGTTTTATACCACTATAGACGATTTCAGAGAATTTTCAGGAAGTTTCACTCGTCTCAGACGATTTCAAAAAATTTTCAGGAAGTTTCACTCGTCTCAGTTTTATTCTAGATTAATTGGAAGAAGTTTTAGATAGTTTACAATAATTTTAAAGGATATGAAGAAGTTTTGAACAACTTGAGAGACAATTTTTGACTTTAGAAGACTTTGAAATCTGTGGAATATTTAGATTTTTTAATATTTTTTTAGTACCTTTTTAATAACTTATTTTTAATAACTTTTTAATAACTTATTTTTAATAACTTTTAATATCTTTAAGATTTTTAATACCTTTAACATCTTTAATTCTTTGAGGGTTGATGGGTGGCTTAATTTTCGAACTTCGAATTTTGACTTTTGTGCTCACTGGTACACAAAATAAACCATTTTCTTTTTAATTTCTACTCCTTTTGCTGTACAATGGTTGAGAGTGCGTACCATCTCACCACTTTAAGCTCAGATTATGCTTTTTGCTAAGAGATGTTGTGCCCACTTTGGGTGTTTTTATTTGAAAAAGTCCGCCCCTCAAATAGTTAAAACCTTTAAGGTAGTTAGAATCAAAACAAAATTAGCCATTTTAATCACTGAATCGTCTAACAATAAGAAATGAAATAATCTTTACTCAACCCGAAATATATCTTTATTACAAATTACTTTAATAAACGCGAACGTAATAATTGAAAATCCGAATTGAAAATTTAAAAAAATTCAAATTGAAGTCTCTGCTCGGCAAAGATAAGAAACTCTCACCCGTTTAATTCAATTTAATTTCGCGCCGACCTCTCGATATTTCCTCTTCCGCGGAGGAAAAGTAAGAAAAGTGGGAAAACGGCGCGCCGCCGATTCGATTTCGCCCCCCGAACTCGCAAAACCGACCGGCGAGTAATATTACGGTAAAATGACGAGGTGCGAAACGAACGGGGTCGAGGTTATTCGATTCGCCGCGGTCGGTTCGCCTCTCATCTCCAGATAATAAAAATTTGCTGAATATTTATGACAAAGAGGAAGATCCGAGACGAAGTCGAAAAAACAGCCTCGGGCGAACGACGAACGACGAACCGCGAAAGACTTTAAAGGCACTTCTTAGAGTTGAAAACCTATTTAAAGTTCAATTTAAATAAAAGTTTTTTTCTTATACAAATTTCAAATTGTTCAATTTGTTTTCAATTGATGCTAATTAAGTTCCGATTGTCTAATTGATAATTTCCAACCCTAAACTATTCCATTTGATCTAGTTGTAACCATTATCGACCGTTTGGCTTCACTTTGGCGAACATTTAGTGCGCCTTTAGTGCTCCAATTAGTAACCGTAACAAGCTACATAGTTACACAGCGACCACAACGAAATTGTTTGTTAATTTAATAAAAGAGGAATTATTAAAATGTTTGTAAATTTCTATAAAGTGTGCGTAAATTTCAATGAATGTGTGTAAACTTTAATGAAATGTGTATTAAGAAAATTTTTCAAAATCTAAATAAATAAGAAAACATTGAAAGTAAATAGAATTTCTCGGTGGTAAAATTGATTTTAAATATTAAAACTTCGATTTTAAAGTTTACTTTTAAAGTTTATTTTTAAAAGTATTTTAAAAAATCGTAAAATAAATGTAACTATACCCTGTTCACCGAACAGATGCAGTAAACCTGAACGAAGGAACGCCCATTACTCCCACTATTGCACAATAGCCAGTTTCACACACAAAAAATAAAACAGAATAAAATTGAGTTATAAGCATGAAGTGTAATGTTAGTGATAGAGTTAGTGATATATGTCATTTAAAAACTTACTTATGTGACATATCGTTCAACGGCGGCAATAGTGGCACATCTCAAAAATCGTAAATATTCTAGTAACTGTTGTATTAAAATCTGACATCTTATACCTTTTGTATCTGCAAGATCGCCACAAAGTTAGTTCATCTCAAATCGAATAAATGACGGATGTGACACTATAACCTTATTTCAATTGGGACTTATACCGTGCGTTCAGAAATGATTGTAGACCGTTTGAATTTGGCGCGCTATAGATTAACTTTTAAGGTTGGTATAAATACAATAATGTTAATCATATCTCATAGGCGTGTCATGGAAGACATTGAAAGCTATCATAAGTTGCCAAAAAACCGTAAGAGAAAGGTATTTTATTGAATTTATTGACATATGCCATTGCAATTGATATCTGATCTCTAATAATTATGAGTATATCTGCATATACACTTAATACTGAAAATAATACATCATGGATAAATCCGGCTACGCCACTGTTATGCAAGATACGACGTAGATAATTCACAGGTAACAATATTGACCATCAAAAATCACTAAACTACGAGCGCGCCAAATTCAAACCATAGAAAAAGAAAGATATAGAAGGTGAACTCCCACTAGATTTTTGAAATGCGTCAAATTTAGTACGTAAACCGAGAACTCACAGCGCTGATGTGCAACTATTCAAAAAAACCGCGAAATTTGAAATAAAATATTTTTTTATTTAATTTTATTTCTTTATTCGTACTACAATAAGTGAGTCATAAGTGACTCACTTATTGTGTACGAAAAATAAGTAGCAATGATAAAAGAAAAAACATTTTTTAAAATAGATTAATCTTTTTTATTTTCATTTATGAAGCTAATACAAGAATGCGCAATTTATTAAACAAAAAAAATATACCTAATATCCACTTAGCCCAAATCCACTTATTAAATCTCTCCGGATCCTTACTGCAATTCGGGAATCGATAGCGGGAAGACTCCTTATCATTACAAATAGAAACCGTACACGCTATATATATTTGAAAAGGAAACATAATGTAACGAAAGATTGTAAAAATGTTAAAGTTAATCAACACTTACCGGTAATAGAAGTAAAAAAAATAGTACGGAACACAATTGTAGTCACTGTAAACGTTATGTTTCACGTTTAAGCTCGAAATGATCAAAAATCAATCATAATAACTCCGAATGCTCTTACATGAAGTTAAAATATGTTTTGAACGTGTTGTCATGGAAACGTTGTTGTATTTTCGTATTTGTTTAAAATGAATATCCCTAGATTTATAAATCTAGGGACTTCACTAAAAAATTATACATCAGCGCTAAAGGTGTTTCGGTTTACGTACTAAAAATCAATTTCAAATATTTTACATAGAGTTCGCCCACCCTGATTCAAACGATCTACAATCATTTCTGAACGCACGGTATGTAGCTGCAATAGTGACACAAATTTAATACGACGGTAGCGTTGCTGTTTATCGATTTCTTTTATTAATCCAACTTCCAAAAATTATACTAGTCATTATGGTTCTTTTCATTTTTGTCTATATTCCAGTGCATGGATATCGCATTTCAAATTACTGCAATTTTTAAACGCCATTTTCTCCTTTATTACAATTTTTGAGATGTGCCACTATTGCCGCCATTGAGCGATATGTTAGGTGTCAAAATGAATTCCACAATTTAATAATGTAAATCGTGAATAGTAAAAGTAATAATATATAAAATGATTTTAAACTTTTTATATAAAAACAAATAAAAAATAAATGCAAACAAGATTTAATTTATGTATACAATTTTAAGACCACATAAAAGTTTGTAGAATTATTCGCACCACCTTATATGGCTAGGTTTACTGGTAAATAATATTTTACGGCGTTTTATATATCGTATTATAAAATAATATTGTGATCAGCTCATTGTTAAAAGGAGAATTTTCTAAATTGGGATAATCTGATTTAGTCCGAATCAGTTTCAGAGGAAGTTTTCTCTTCCGAGGAAGAATCATTCCCCACGTTAATTTCCAACTGCTCTGTTGTAGTCTCCATTGCATTGTCGACCTGCCACATGTTTTCTTCCTCACCTTTGGCATGACGAATAGCATTTCTCCAATTATCAGGTGAAGCATTTCTTACAGCTTGCTGAAATAATGCAGCGGCTTCATCCATAGTAACAATAAGTTATAAAATTACGGTAAATCGTACTGAAAAGTACGGGATTTACGGGAAAATAATGTTAAGTCGAAGAAGGATTGAACGCAAATTAGTTTGAAATTCGAATGACAAACGTCAGAAATATACGTAATAACAAGGAAAATAATAGCAAAGATAGCTAGTTTTGGTTAACCTATGTAAATTGCGCTTACCAATAGAAAAATTCGATTTAAATTTCGCACGTAATTGTGGGAGGAGTTGTAATTTCAAATCACTGCATCTGTTCGGTGAACGAAGTATAGTTTAGTTTTATATTTAGTATTTTTCTAAAAAAAAATTATTGTTTTTGGTTGAATTGATCAACATTTTGGTACCTTTGATGGAAGCTTTACGAATTTAGTAAGTTTTTGGTCTAATTTAAAAAAAATTGGTAACTTTTTGGTGGAGTTTTTAAAAAATTCATTATTTTTGGTAGAATTATTAAAAATTTTAGTAACTTTGGTGGAATCTTTATGAATTTACTAAATTTTTGATGGAATTTTTAAGGTTTTAGTTAATTTTTAATGAAATTGTTTCTAATTTGATTGATTTTTGGTGGAATTCTAAAAGAATTTGGACATTTTGGTGGAATTTTTAAAAAATTTGGTAAGTTTTTGGTAGAATTGTTAAAAATGTTGACAATTTCGGTGTAATTTTTAGGATTTTTTAAAGTTTTTGGTGGAATAAAAAAAATTCAGTAAGTTTTGGGTGTAGTTGCTAAATATTTTAATAGCTTTGGTGAAATTTTTGCGAATTTTATTCATTTCTGGTGGAATTTAAAAAAAATTCAGTGTTTTTAGTAAAATTCTTATGAACTTAGTAAGTTTTTGGTGGAATTTTTAAAAAATTTGGACATTTTGGTGAAATTTTTAAAAAATTTGGTATGTTTTTGGTGGAATTATCAAAAATGTTGACAATTTCGGTGTAATTTTTAGAATTTTTGTAAGTTTTTAGTGGAATAAAAAAAATTCAGTAAGTTTTGGGTGTAGTTGTTAAATATTTTAATAGCTTTGGTGGAATTTTTGGGAATCTTATTCATTTCTGGTGGAATTTAAAAAAAATTCAGTGTTTTTGGTAAAATTCTTATGAATTTAGTAAGTTTTTGGTGGAATTTTTAAAGAATTCAGTATATTTTTGGTGGAATTATCAAAAATTTTGATAACATTGGTGGAATTTTTGCGAATTTTATTCATTTCTGGTGGAATAAAAAAATCAGTGTTTTTGGTAAGATTCTTATGAATTTAGTAAGTTTTTGGTGGAATTTTTACAAAACGTATTAATTTTTGGTGGAATTTTTAAAAAATTCAGTATATTTTTGGTGGAATTATCAAAAATTTTGATAACACTTTTGGAATTTTTGCGAATTTTATTCATTTTTAATGGAATTTTTTAAAAATTCAGTGTTTTTTATGGAATTTTTACGAATTTAGTAAGTTTTTAGTGAAATTTTTCCAATTTTATTAATTTTTGGTGGAATTTTTATAAAATTCAGTATGTTTTTGATGGAATTGTTAAAAAAGTTGATAACTTTGGTGGAATTTTTATTAACTTTAATCATTTTTGGTGGAATTGTTAAAAATATTGGTAATTTTAGTAGAATTTTTATGAATTTGGTAAGTTTTTGGTGGTATTTTTTAAATATCAGTAAGTTTTTGGTGGAATTATTCAACATTTTTGTAACTTTGGTGAAAAATTTAAAAAAAATAGTACGTGTTTGGTGGAATTGTTAAAAATGTTGGTAATTTTCATGAAATTTTTACGAATATAGTAAGTTTTTCAATTTTTACCAATTTTATTGATTTTGGGTGGAATTTTTAAAAAATTCACTAAGTTTTTAGTAAAATTGTTTCCAAATTTAATAATTTTTGGTGAAATTATATTCAATTTAACTAAGTTTTGTGGAATTTTTATTGTTACTTTTTTATTTTTGAGAAATTTTTAAGAATCTAATCAAATCTTGACGAAATTAATCTTAATTTTAGTATATTTTTTAAAAATTCAGCAAGTTTTGGGTGGAGTTGTTAAAAATTTTGATAGCTTTGGTGGAATTCTTACAAATTTTACAAGTTTTTGGTGGAATTATTAAAAATTTTAGTAACTTTGGTGGAATTTTTACAAATTTACTTAAATTTTTTGTGTTATTTTCAAGAATTTAATTAGTTTTTAGTGAAATTTATTCGAATTTTTGTTCTGCAAAATTAAATATTTGATAACTATTAATAAACCGATCGTTTTGACATTTCATGTGGCATTAGCGTGGTTAGAATAATAAATAACGTTTATGAAAATTGAACCAACTATTTTATCGGCCTAAATCAAAAATGACTGAAAACAGGAACTTCATTTAGGGCTTAAATCGGCCGTTTCGGGTCCAAAGGAGCCCCGATTCGCATATAACATTGCGTTATAAAGCCGTTCAGAAGGTTAGCCGGAAGCAGAGTCGCGGAGCCGGTGGCTTTTTGGGCAAAAAGTGCGTTCGAAAATTAACGAAAATGACAGGCGGACGATCGAGAATTTTATTTTCAATTAGGGCTACCGCAACGTCGTTCGATTTTCAGGGCCGTTTTTCCGAAATCGGTCACGGACCCCCCAAAATCGTCGGAGAGGTGAAGATAATGGTTGGCAGAATGACGTAAAACCATTGAATCGTCCGGAAAGCGATTTCCAAAAAAACTATTAAAAAAATTACTTTAATATACTTATTACTTTAATATATTATAATTTTTTTTTAAATAATAATAATAATTATTTTTTTTAGGTGATATCTACAAATAGAAAACTAAGTCGGTCGTAACTCGCAGTTTTCGGCGTTGAAGACGCCCAACGCAATTTCGGGGGCTTTTCGGGACTTTACTGGTAAGAGAAACGCCGCCATTCGTTCGCGTTAGCTTTTCTGGAAGCCGCCGCAATGAATTTCCTTTAAGAAAACTAACGTGAAAAGCCGGGGAAAATAATAGAAATTTTTCCAAACCCCTCTTTCGACGAAAAAAATATCTTTTAGGGGTTAAAACGAGGGTTAGAAGGATTGTAGAGGTTTTATTTTCCAATGTGGTAATGAATAACCTTAACGGGAAGGTAGGAAATGTTTGGGGGGGTTTTGTATCGTATTAATAATGTTTTTAATTCAATTAGAGAGATATACAAATTAATAAGATTTACTAAGATACAATTATACGAGTTGAATTGAAAGATGGATTATTAATGTTTATAAGATGAACATATTGAATGTGATTTTGAGCAACATGATTAAAGGTTACAATGATAAAGTAATCAAGTTAATGGACGGTAACCTTTGAGCGTGTTTCGAGACGTGATTTCGCCTCTAATTCAATTATTGGCGGAGTTTGGGGTTAGATGGACGTGGGGGATCGATCGGTTTCCTTCTTGTTTGATCTTAGGCCGTCTTAGAAAAGATTTTTAAAGAATTTTATATTTTTCAATCAAAATCTCAAGAATAAGTAAAAAAAAAAATCAAATTTTTTTCTTAAAATTGCTTTATGACATCAAAATTTCGTTTTAAGTCATCTAAAACCGTTCTAAGTTGTGTAACACTTCCTAAAAATCGTCTTAAATAGTCTAAAGTTTTCGATCGGTTTCCTTCTTGTTTTTTTTTTTTAGGTGCTTTTAGAAAAGATTTTTAAAGAATTTTATATTTTTCAATCCAAATCTCAAGAATAAGCAAAAAAAAAATCAAATTTTTTTCTTAAAATTGCTTTATGACATCAAAATTTCCTTTTAAGTCATCTAAAGCCGTCCTAAGTTGTGTAACACTTCCTAAAAATTGTCTTAAATAGTCTAAAGTTTTCGATCGGTTTCCTTCTTGTTTGTTTTTAGGTGCTTTTAGAAAAGATTTTTAAAGAATTTTATATTTTTCAATCCAAATCTCAAGAATAAGCAAAAAAAAATCAAATTTTTTTCTTAAAATTGTTTTATGACATCAAAATTTCGTTTTAAGTCATCTAAAACCGTTCTAAGTTGTGTAACACTTCCTAAAAATCGTCTTAAATAGTCTAAAGTTTTCGATCGGTTTCCTTCTTGTTTTTTTTTAGGTGCTTTTAGAAAAGATTTTTAAAGAATTTTATATTTTTCAATCCAAATCTCAAGAATAAGCAAAAAGAAAATCAAATTTTTTTCTTAAAATTGTTTTATGACATCAAAATTTCCTTTTAAGTCATCTAAAGCCGTCCTAAGTTTTGTAACACTTCCTAAAAATTGTCTTAAATAGTCTAAAGTTTTCGATCGGTTTCCTTCTTGTTTGTTTTTAGGTGCTTTTAGAAAAAATTTTTAAAGAATTTTATATTTTTCAATCCAAATCTCAAGAATAAGCAAAAAAAAAATCAAATTTTTTTCTTAAAATTGTTTTATGACATCAAAATTTCGTTTTATGTCATCTAAAACCGTTCTAAGTTGTGTAATACTTCCTAAAAATCGTCTTAAATAGTCTAAAGTTTTCGATCGGTTTCCTTCTTGTTTGTTTTTAGGTGGTTTTAGAAAGAAAAGGAATTTTATGTGTTTAAATCAAAACCTCAAGAGTAAATAAAAAAAATGATATAGAGATACTAATACTTAATTAATTCTTAAAAGTTCATTGAGCCTAAGTTAAAATTCTAAAACTTTTAAAATCCATTTGGTTCGTAGAAATTTGTAAAGTCATTATAGATCTTCTAAATTTACTAAAAAACTTCAAAATTTCTTAAAAGTTTTTAAAAATCATTCTAAATGGTATAAAATTTTCAAAAATTGTCTTTAACTCGTCTTGTATTATTTAAAACTTCCTGGAAATTGTTCTAAATTGCCTAAAATTGTTCTAAATTGCCTAAAATTGTCTTAAGATTATTATATTATAATATATTAAAGTATACTATTTTCGGCGAAAGATGTCTCATGCGTCATTGTTTAATTATGTTATCCTAGACTACTATTTTCCATTTTCGTCTCTCTCTGATATGTACAATTAAAGAAAAAAAATTATTTGACATATGTCGAGAAAACAGCGACAACTAATGACGCATGAGACATCTTTCGCCGAAAATAGTATAGCAAGCAAGCAGCGCCTCTTTAAAAGAGGGCGCCGCAGGCGCCTAGCTCTTTTTTTAATAGTTTTTTTGGAAATCGCTTTCCGGACGATTCAATGGTTTTACGTCATTCTGCCGACCATTATTTTTGATTTTGGGGGGTCCGTGACCGATTTTGGAAAAACGGCCCTGAAAATCGAACGACGTTGCGGTAGCCCTAATTGAAATTAAAATTCTCGATCGTCCGCCTGTCATTTTCGTTAATTTTCGAACGCACTTTTTGTCCAAAAAGCCACCGGCTCCGCGACTCTGCTTCCGGCTAACCTTTTGAACGGCTTTATAACGCAACGTTATATGCGAATCGGAGCTCCTTTGGACCCGAAACGGCCGATTTAAGCCCTAAACGAAATCCCCGTTTTCCGTCATTTTCGAGTTGGGCCGATAAAACAGTTGGTTCAATTTTCATAAACGTTATTTATTATTTTAACCACGCTAATGCCACATGAAATGTCAAAACGATCGGTTTATTAATAATTATCAAATATTTAATTTATGCAGAGCAAAAATTCGAATAAATTTCACTAAAAACTAATTAAATTCTTGAAAATATCACCAAAAATTGAAGTAAATTTGTAAAAATTTAAGGTTACTAAAATTTTTAATAATTCCACCAAAAACTTATAAAATTTGTAAAAATTCCACCAAAGCTATCAAGATTTTTAACAATTCCACCAAAAACTTGCTGAATTTTTAAAAAATATACTAAAATTAAGATTAATTTCGTCAAGAATTGATTAGATTCTTAAAAATTTCACAAAAATAAAAAAGTGGCAATAAAAATTCCACAAAAGTTAGTTAAATTGAATATAATTTCACCAAAAATTATTAAATTTGGAGAGAATTCTACTAAAAACTGAATTTTTTAAAAATTCCATCCAAAATCAATAAAATTTGTAAAAATTCAAAACTTACTATATTCATAAAAATTCCACCAAAGTTACCAACATTTTTAACAATTCCACCAAAAACGTACTAATTTTTTTCAATTTTCCACCAAAGCTACAGAAATGTTGAATAATTCCACCAAAAACTTACTGATTTTTAAAAAATACCATCAAAAACTTACCAAATTCATAAAAATTCTACTAGAATTACCAATATTTTTAACAATTCCACCAAAAATGATTAAAGTTAATAAAAATTCCACCAAAGTTATCAACTTTTTTAACAATTGCATCAAAAGCATACTGAATTTTATAAAAATTCCACCAAAAATTAATAAAATTGGAAAAATTTAACTAAAAACTTACTAAATTCGTAAAAATTCCATAAAAAAACATTGATTTTTTTAAAAAAATCCATCAAAAATGAATAAAATTCGCAAAGATTCCACCAATGTTATCAAAATTTTTGATAATTCCACCAAAGATATACTGAATTTTTTTAAAATTCCACCAAAAATTAGTACAATTTGCAAAAATTCCACCAAAAACTTACTAAATTCATAAGAATTTTACCAAAAACACTGATTTTTTTTATTTCACAAGAAATGAATAAAATTCGCAAAAATTCCACCAATGTTATCAAAATTTTTGATAATTCCACCAAAGACATACTGATTTTTTTTTAAATTCCACTAAAAATTAATACAATTTGCAAAAATTCTACCAAAAACTTACTAAATTTATAAGAATTTTACCAAACACACTGATTTTTTTTATTCCACCAGAAATGAATAAAATTTCCAAAAATTCCACCAATGTTATCAAAATTTTTGATAATTCCACCAAAAACAAACTGAATTTTTTTAAAATTCCACCAAAAACTTACTAAATTCATAAGAATTTTACCAAAAACACTGAATTTTTTTAAAATTCCACCAGAAATGAATAAAATTCGCAAAAATTACACCAATGTTATCAAAATTTTTGATAATTCCACCAAAAACAAACTGAATTTTTTTAGAATTCCACCAAAAACTTACTAAATTCATAAGAATTTTACCAAAAACACTGAATTTTTTTAAGATTCCACCAGAAATGACTAAAAGTCGCAATAATTCCACCAAAGCTATTAAAATATTTTACAACTTCACCCAAAACTTACTGAATTTTTTTTATTCCACCAAAAACTTACAAAAATCCTAAAAATTACACCGAAATTGTCAACATTTTTAACAATTCTACCAAAAACTTACCAAATTTTTTAAAAATTCCACCAAAATGTCCAAATTCTTTTAGAATTCCACCAAAAATCAATCAAATTAGAAGCAATTTCATTAAAAATTAACTAAAACCTTAAAAATTCCATCAAAAATTTAGTAAATTCATAAAAATTCCACCAAAGTTACTAAGATTTTTAATAATTTTACCAAAAATAATGATTTTTTTTAAAAATTCCACCAAGAACTTATTAAATTCATAAGAATTTTACCAAAAACACTGATTTTTTTAAAATTCCACCAGAAATCAATAAAACTCGCAAAAATTCCACCTAAGCTATTAAGATATTTAACAACTACACCCAAAACTTACTGAATTTCTTTTTTATTCCATCAAAAACTTAGGAAAATCCTAAAAATTACACCGAAATTGTCAACATATTTAACAATTCTACCAAAAACTTACCAAATGTTTTAAAAATTCCACCAAAATGTCCAAATTCTTTTAAAATTCCACCAAAAATCAATCAAATTAGAAATAATTTCATTAAAAATTAACTAAAACCTTGAAAATTCAAAACTTGGTAAATTCATAAAAATTCTGACAAAGTTACTAAAATTTTTAATAATTCTACCAAAAATAATGAATTTTTTAAAAATCCTACCAAAGAAATTACAAAATTTGTAAAAATTCCACCAAAAATTTACCAATTTTTTTTTTTTTTAATTCCACCAAAAACTTCCACCATCGTAAAGCTTCCACCAAAGTTACTAAAATGTTGATCAATTCAACCAAAAACAATAAATTTTTTTTAGAAAAATACTAAAAATAAAACTAAACTAGTTAAAGATCTTAAAGCTATTAAAAATATTAACCTTTCGCTACACGCAACGGACTATCAGTCCGGATTTTGAGCGCCATCTATTAGTGTTATTTCGACCTTGCTTTGACTATAATTTTTTTGATGAATTTTTTTCTTACCGACATTTTATTATCTGTCAAAGTATCGTGTGTTGAGTTTGAATTCAATTTCAAAATCGGTTATTTGGAAAATGTGAGTTATAACGAAGAAAGGAACAAAAACTTGTTGTCTAATAACGAGTAGGAAGAGGATGAAAACCTATTATTGGACAACAACGTTTCAGAATATGAAGATGAGGAAGATGAAAATGAAGAAGACGATTTGACATTATTAAATAATTTACATACTTTTTTATTTCGTATCACCTCCCTCTCTTATTTATTTTTCGAACCCGGACTCACAGTCCGTTGCGGGCAATCGCGCGAACAAAAAAAACCGCGTGTACTGGAAGGTTAAAAGTCTTAAAGGTGTTAAAAGTCGTAAAAAACCTAAAAGCCTTAAAGTATTTAAATATTTTAAAGGCTCTAAAGTCTTTCAAACTCAAAAATTGTCTCTTAAATCGTTCAAAACTTCTTCAAAATTCTCTAAAATTACTCTAAACTGTCTAGAAGTCCTTTCAATTCGTTTAGAATAGAAGTAAGTTGTGTAAAACTTCCTGAAAAGTATCTAAAATTACCTGAAGTTGTTTAAAACTTCTTTGAATTTGTTTAGAATAGAATTGAATCGTATAAAACTTCCTAAAAATCATCAAAATTTCCTAGAGTTGTCTAAAATTCCCTTTAATTTATCTAGAATTCTTTCATTTCGTCTAAAATAGAATTGAGTGGTATAACATTTCCTAAAAATCATCTAATATTGTCTAGAGTCGTCTAAAACTTCTTTGAATTTGTTTAGAATAGAACTGAATCGTATAAAACTTCCTAAAAATCATCAAAATTACCTAGAGTTGTCTAAAATTCCCTTTAATTTATCTAGAATTCTTTCAATTCGTCTAAAATAGAATTGAGTGGTATAAAATTTCCTAAAAATCATCTAATATTGTCTAGAGTCGTCTAAAACTTCTTTGAATTTGTTTAGAATAGAATTGAATCGTATAAAACTTCCTAAAAATCATCAAAATTACCTAGAGTTGTCTAAAATTCCCTTTAATTTACCTAGAATTCTTTCAATTCGTCTAAAATAGAATTGAGTGGTATAAAATTTCCTAAAAATCATCTAATATTGTCTAGAGTCGTCTAAAACTTCTTTGAATTTGTTTAGAATAGAACTGAATCGTATAAAACTTCCTAAAAATCATCAAAATTACCTAGAGTTGTCTAAAATTCCCTTTAATTTACCTAGAATTCTTTCAATTCGTCTAAAATAGAATTGAGTGGTATAACATTTCCTAAAAATCATCTAATATTGTCTAGAGTCGTCTAAAACTTCTTTGAATTTGTTTAGAATAGAACTGAATCGTATAAAACTTCCTAAAAATCATCAAAATTACCTAGAGTTGTCTAAAATTCCCTTTAATTTATCTAGAATTCTTTCAATTCGTCTAAAATAGAATTGAGTGGTATAACATTTCCTAAAAATCATCTAATATTGTCTAGAGTCGTCTAAAACTTCTTTGAATTTGTTTAGAATAGAACTGAATCGTATAAAACTTCCTAAAAATCATCAAAATTACCTAGAGTTGTCTAAAATTCCCTTTAATTTACCTAGAATTCTTTCAATTCGTCTAAAATAGAATTGAGTGGTATAAAATTTCCTAAAAATCATCTAATATTGTCTAGAGTCGTCTAAAACTTCTTTGAATTTGTTTAGAATAGAATTGAATCGTATAAAACTTCCTAAAAATCATCAAAATTGCCTAGAGTTGTCTAAAATTCCCTTTAATTTATCTAGAATTCTTTCAATTCGTCTAAAATAGAATTGAGTGGTATAACATTTCCTAAAAATCATCTAATATTGTCTAGAGTCGTCTAAAACTTCTTTGAATTTGTTTAGAATAGAACTGAATCGTATAAAACTTCCAAAAAATCATCAAAATTACCTAGAGTTGTCTAAAATTCCCTTTAATTTACCTAGAATTCTTTCAATTCGTCTAAAATAGAATTGAGTGGTATAAAATTTCCTAAAAATCATCTAATATTGTCTAGAGTCGTCTAAAACTTCTTTGAATTTGTTTAGAATAGAACTGAATCGTATAAAACTTCCTAAAAATCATCAAAATTGCCTAGAGTTGTCTAAAATTCCCTTTAATTTATCTAGAATTCTTTCAATTCGTCTAAAATAGAATTGAGTGGTATAAAATTTCCTAAAAATCATCTAATATTGTCTAGAGTCGTCTAAAACTTCTTTGAATTTGTTTAGAATAGAATTGAATCGTATAAAACTTCCTAAAAATCATCAAAATTGCCTAGAGTTGTCTAAAATTCCCTTTAATTTATCTAGAATTCTTTCAATTCGTCTAAAATAGAATTGAGTGGTATAAAATTTCCTAAAAACCATCTAATATTGTCTAGAGTCGTCTAAAACTTCTTTGAATTTGTTTAGAATAGAACTGAATCGTATAAAACTTCCTAAAAATCATCAAAATTTCCTAGAGTTGTCTAAAATTCCCTTTAATTTACCTAGAATTCTTTCAATTCGTCTAAAATAGAATTGAGTGGTATAAAATTTCCTAAAAATCATCTAATATTGTCTAGAGTCGTCTAAAACTTCTTTGAATTTGTTTAGAATAGAACTGAATCGTATAAAACTTCCTAAAAATCATCAAAATTTCCTAGAGTTGTCTAAAATTCCCTTTAATTTACCTAGAATTCTTTCAATTCGTCTAAAATAGAATTGAGTGGTATAAAATTTCCTAAAAATCATCTAATATTGTCTAGAGTCGTCTAAAACTTCTTTGAATTTGTTTAGAATAGAACTGAATCGTATAAAACTTCCTAAAAATCATCAAAATTTCCTAGAGTTGTCTAAAATTCCCTTTAATTTACCTAGAATTCTTTCAATTCGTCTAAAATAGAATTGAGTGGTATAACATTTCCTAAAAATCATCTAATATTGTCTAGAGTCGTCTAAAACTTCTTTGAATTTGTTTAGAATAGAACTGAATCGTATAAAACTTCCAAAAAATCATCAAAATTACCTAGAGTTGTCTAAAATTCCCTTTAATTTACCTAGAATTCTTTCAATTCGTCTAAAATAGAATTGAGTGGTTGTACAACTTCCTGAGAATCATTTGAACTTACATAGAGTTATCTAAAACCTTCTAAACGTTATTCTAATTGCCTAAAATAGTTATAAGTTGTCAAAATTTCGCTTTAACTCATCCAAAATCTAAATTGCATAAAACTTCTTAAACATTATTTTAAAAAATAGTATAAATCATCAAAAATTTTCTTTAGCTCGTCCTTAATTGTTTAGAATTTTTTGAAAAATATATGAAATTATCTTAAAATTCCTAAATTAGTCTTAAAATGTTAATAGTATCCTTTAACTTGTGTAAAATGGTTCTAAGTTGTGTAAAATTTCCTAACAATTGTCTTAAATAGATTAAAATCGTCAAAAATTCTCTTTAACTTGTCTTGAGTTGTAGAATCAGATTGTTTAGTAAATTTAACATTCTTATTTATGAAAATCTATTCTTAAATTAGATAGAAATGTTATAACTTATTGATATAACTAAAAACTTTTATAGAACACGTAAATACACCGCGAAAACGACCACCTAACAGTCAAATAGACACGATAATTGATTGAACCAATTAAACCGAAACGGTACAATTAATGGAGATTTTTTTAGGGCATTTGTGGGAACGTTGGGAAAGCCGGGAAAGGCCGGGAAACTGTTTACTAGTTCGCTATTTATCGTAAACAGTTAACGGTGCAGTTTCGACCGGTTTTAATTGACAATCATTTATTTAGGTCGAATCGAAAGGCTAACCGAACGATTTATTACTTGTTAAATTCATATTTTCATCCAGCCATTAAAAATTTCAATAAGTTGGAAAAAAAATACTTTAATTTAAAATCGTATTTTTATTTTATTGATTAATCTAAATTTTTCTTTTTAAGGGTTCTTTTTGGGGGTTTTTTTTTGAAGACGTCGGACGTTTGTTACGGGATCGCGTGGACGGACAGCTTTCGACGCTTGTTCCTCTTGGAAATCTCCCATCGGATCCGAGGGATCTCCAAATCCCGATCCGATCCCGTCACGATCGTCCTCCGATCCCGGTACAGTAGTAAAATCGCCGATCCGGTCTATTTATCACCGGAAAGACGTCCCGACAAGAGATAACCCTAATGAAACTTTTACAATTTAAAATATTAAAAGTTTAAAGTTGTCGCTTCTTTTTATTAAATGAGTCTCCGGATTATAGACGAATTATTTCGTTATCAACGACGCACGTGACGTCGCGTGTAGACAGCTTGCAAATCCTCTAAATCCGGGTTAAATCCGTACGAATTACAGTTTGTTTGGTCGGGTCGGGGGTTAGATGTTCGAGTTTAGGATGATTTAGGGGCGAGGCGTCGAGTACCGGTTTAATCTCGTCTAAATAGGTAAATATTCGAGATGTCATCGAAAAGCGACAAAACGTGGGTGGGTTTTGTTCTCCTTTTTTCTTTTCTCGAAGGCTAACAAATCGCGTCGCGACGCGGAGATGATATTTTCCAATAACTTCTTTCCCCGGGAGTCATATCGACGGGAAATACGTTGAAATAAGAGGGTAAAGGGGGCTAAAAAGGGAGACGTTTCGGGTCTCCCGGTCGAACAGGTGTTCTTTATTGAAACGCCGAGACGTCCCTTTTCAAACGTTTCATACGGTTATGTGAAGGTTGGCTTTCCTTATTCCGATACAATAAAATTAATAAAACTGAAATTGATTTAAAAATATTGTTTATTCTCATGATTTTATTGAAAAATAATCGATAGATAAAAAAAAATTGTTATAAGAAAAGGTAATAAACGTTGTTTTAAGAAAAATTAAACTATACTTTAAAATCATAATAATTTTTAGGAAGTATTAGATAATTTAGAACGACTTTTTAAACAATTAAATTAAAGACAATTTTTTAAACAATTAAATTAAAGAGGTTAAATTTACCTTAGTTCACAGAAAATTGTTGGATAACGAAGCAAACATCTTTATAAATGATTAAAAAAGTTTTAAAATTTATTACTTAATCAATTAGTTAAATTGAATATAATTTCACCAAAAATTATTCAATTTGGAGACAATTCTACTAAAAACTTAGTGAATTTTTTAAAAATTCCATCCAAAATCAATAAAATTGGTAAAAATTAAAAAAACTTACTATATTCATAAAAATTCCACCAAAGTTACCAACATTTTTAACAATTCCACCAAAAACGTCCTAAATTTTTTCAATTTTCCACCAAAGCTACAAAAATGTTGAATAATTCCACCAAAAACTTACTGATTTTTAAAAAATACCACCAAAAACTTACCAAATTCATAAAAATTCTACTAAAATTACCAATATTTTTAACAATTCCACCAAAAATGGTTAAAGTTAATAAAAATTCCACCAAAGTTATCAACTTTTTTAACAATTCCATCAAAAACATACTGAATTTTATAAAGATTCCACCAAAAATTAATAAAATTGGAAAAATTTGACTAAAAACTTACTGAATTCGTAAAAATTCCATAAAAAGCACTTATTCTCATGATTTTATTGAAAAATAATCGATAGATAGAAGAAAATGTTATAAGAAAAGGTAATAAACGTTGTTTTAAGAAAAATTAAACTATACTTTAAAATCATAATAATTTTTAGGAAATATTAGATCATTTAAAACGACTTTTTAAACAACTAAATTAAAGACGATTTTTAAAGAGGTTAAATTTACTTTAATTCACAGAAAATTGTTGGATAACGAAGCAAACATCTTTATAAATGATTAAAAAAGTTTTAAAATTTATTACTTAATCAATTAGTTAAATTGAATATAATTTCACCAAAAATTATTCAATTTGGAGACAATTCTACTAAAAACTTAGTGAATTTTTTAAAAATTCCATCCAAAATCAATAAAATTGGTAAAAATTAAAAAAACTTACTATATTCGTAAAAATTCCACCAAAGTTACCAACATTTTTAACAATTCCACCAAAAACGTCCTAAATTTTTTCAATTTTCCACCAAAGCTACAAAAATGTTGAATAATTCCACCAAAAACTTGCTGAATTTTTAAAAAATATACTAAAATTAAGATTAATTTCGTCAAGAATTGATTAGATTCTTAAAAATTTCACAAAAATAAAAAAGTAATAATAAAAATTCCACAAAAGTTAGTTAAATTGAATATAATTTCACCAAAAATTATTAAATTTGGAGACAATTCTACTAAAAACTTAAATTTTTTAAAAATTCCACGCAAAATCAATAAAATTAGTAAAAATTCCACGAAAAACTTACTATATTCGTAAAAATTTAAAGTTACCAACATTTTTAACAATTCCACCAAAAACGTACTAAATTTTTTCAATTTTCCACCAAAGTTACAAAAATGTTGAATAATTCCATCAAAAACTTACTGATTTTTAAAAAATACCACCAAAAGCTTACCAAATTCATAAAAATTCTACTAAAATTACCAATATTTTTAACAATTCCACCAAAAATGATTAAAGTTAATAAAAATTCCACCAAAGTTATCAACTTTTTTAACAATTCCATCAAAAACATACTGAATTTTATTAAAATTCCACCAAAAATTAATAAAATTGGAAAAATTTCACTAAAAACTTATTAAGTTCGTAAAAATTCCATAAAAAAACGCTGAATTCTTTAAAAATTCCATCAAAAATTAATAAAATTCGCAAAAATTCCACCAGTGTTATCAAAATTTTTGATAATTCCACCAAAGATATACTGAATTTTTTTAAAATTCCACCAAAAATTAATATAATTTGCATAAAATTCCACCAAAGAACTTACTAAATTCTTAAGAATTTTACCAAATACACTGATTTTTTTAAAATTCCACCAGAAATGAATAAAATTCGCAAAAATTCCATCAATGTTATCAACATTTTTGATAATTCCACCAAAAATATACTGAATTTTTAAAAAATTCCACCAAAAATTAATACAATTTGCATAAAATTCCACCAAAAAACTTACTAAATTCATAAGAATTTTACCAAAAACACGGTTTTTTTTTTATTCCACCAGAAATGAATAAAATTCGCAAAAATTCCATCAATGTTATCAAAATTTTTGATAATTCCACCAAAAACATAATGAATTTTTTAAAAATTCCACCAAAAACTTATTAAATTTATAAGAATTTTACCAAAGACACTGAATTTTTTTAAAATTCCACCAGAAATGACTAAAATTCACAAAAATTCCATCAATGCTATTAAAATATTTAAGAACTTCTCCCAAAAATTTACTGAATTTTTTTTATTCCACCAAAAACTTATGAAAATCCTAAAAATTACACCGAAATTGTCAACATTTTTAACAATTCTACCAAAAACTTACCAAATTTTTTAAGAATTCCACCAAAATGTCCAAATTCTTTTAAAATTCCATCAAAAATCAATCAAATTAGAAACAATTTCATTAAAAATTAACTAAAACCTTGAAAATTCCATCAAAAACTTAATAAATTCATAAGAATTCCACCAATGTTATCAAAATTTTTGATAATTCCACCAAAAATATACTGAATTTTTTAAAAATTCCACCAAAGAACTTACTAAATTCATAAGAATTTTATCAAATACACTGTTTTTTTTTATTCCACCAGAAATGAATAATATTCGCAAAAATTCCATCAATGTTATCAACATTTTTGATAATTCCACCAAAAACTTATTAAATTCATAAGAATTTTACCAAAAACACTGAGTTTTTTTTTTAATTCCACCAGAAATGAATAAAATTCGCAAAAATTCCACCAAGGCTATTAAAATATTTAACAACTACACCCAAAACTTATTGAATTTTTTTTATTCCATCAAAAACTTAGTAGATTCATAAAAATTCCACCAACGTTGCTAAAATTTTTAATAATTCTACCAAAAATAATGAATTTTTAAAAATTCCACCAAAAAACTTACAAAATTTGTAAAAATTCTACCAAAAATGTACCATTTTTTTTTAATTCCACCAAAAATATACTGAATTTTTTAAAAATTCCACCAAAAATTAATACAATTTGCATAAAATTCCACCAAAAAACTTACTAAATTCATAAGAATTTTACCAAATACACTGATTTTTTTTTATTCCACCAGAAATGAATAAAATTCGCAAAAATTCCATCAATGTTATCAACATTTTTGATAATTCCACCAAGAACATACTGAATTTTTTAAAAATTCCACCAAAAACTTATTAAATTCATAAGAATTTTACGAAAAACACTGAGTTTTTTTAAAATTCCACCAGAAATGAATAAAATTCGCAAAAATTCCACCAAAGCTAGTAAAATATTTAACAACTTCACCCAAAACTTACTGAATTTTTTTATTCCACCAAAAACTTATGAAAATCCTAAAAATTACACCGAAATTGTCAACATTTTTAACAACTCTACCAAAAAATTTACCAAATTTTTTAAAAATTCCACCAAAATATCCAAATTCTTTTAAAATTCCATCAAAAATCAATCAAATTAGAAACAGTTTCATTAAAAATTAACTAAAACCTTGAACATTCCATCAAAAACTTAGTAGATTCATAAAAATTCCACCAATGTTATCAAAATTTTTGATAATTCCACCAAAGATATACTGAATTTTTTAAAAATTCCACCAAAAATTAATACAATTTGCATAAAATTCCACCAAAAAACTTACTAAATTCATAAGAATTTTACCAAATACACTGATTTTTTTTTTATTCCACCAGAAATGAATAAAATTCGCAAAAATTCCATCAATGTTATCAACATTTTTGATAATTCCACCAAGAACATACTGAATTTTTTAAAAATTCCACCAAAAACATTAAATTCATAAGAATTTTACCAAAAACACTGAATTTTTTTAAAATTCCACCAGAAATGAATAAAATTCGCAAGAATTCCACCAAAGCTATTAAAATATTTAACAACTTCACCCAAAACTTACTGAATTTTTTTTATTCCACCAAAAACTTATGAAAATCCTAAAAATTACACCGAAATTGTCAACATTTTTAACAATTCTACCAAAAACTTACCAAATTTTTTAAAAATTCCACCAAAATGTCCAAATTCTTTTAAAATTCCATCAAAAATCAATCAAATTAGAAACAATTTCATTAAAAATTAACTAAAACCTTGAAAATTCCATCAAAAACTTAGTAGATTCATAAAAATTCCACCAAAGTTGCTAAAATTTTTAATAATTCTACCAAAAATAATGAATTTTTAAAAATTCCACCAAAAATTTACCAATTTTTTTGTAAATTCCACCAAAAACTTACTAAATTCGTAAAGCTTCCACCAAAGTTACCAAAATGTTGATCAATTCAACCAAAAACAATAAATTTTTTTTTAGAAAAATACTAAAAATAAAACTAAATTAGTAAATGGTTAAAAAAGTTTTAAAATTTATTACTTAATCAATGACATCTTTATTTTGATGGGTTTTAAGGTCTAAAGGGTTGGAAAAAAATTAAAAGCAAAAAGAAGCGAGAGAAATCACGATCGATTTCCGGAGGAAACCGCGCTTTGAAACGTTGGAAGCTCGGAAAGCTTCGAAAAGGGGAGCTTTACGGTCCAGTTCCGGGATAGAAATCGACGCGATCAAGTCCGAACCGGTTTCGTGATCTGGCGGGTTAAAAACTAGAATTAAAACTCGAACCGAAACCGGACTGAAACAGACTGAAACGAACTGAAATGGCTTTCCCTTCGATGGTTTTTTTTTTTTATCTTCGAAGTTCTTTTTATCTTCATTCTTTTATTTTTTTCTTCATTTTTTTCTTTCATTTTTATTTTTATTTTTTATTTTCATTTTCATTTTTATTTTTTTCTTTTATTTTTATTTTTTACTTTGATTTTTATTTTATTTTTTCTTCATTTTCCTTTTTCCTCTTCTACTTTTTTTTTTCTTATCAACTTTCTCATTTTAATTTTTTTTTCAAGCGCCTTTTTGAAAAGAAGGAAAAACGAAAACGCCCCTACCGGTCGTATTCACGTCGTAAAATCTTATTTGTACCTCGAAGCCGCCTTCCAGCACCTTCCACCACCTTCCACCTTCTACAGGTTGAAATATTTACCCTACGACGTGCTTAAATTGGATATTTTCATCTCCGAACCGATGCGAATAATTCATTTTTATCCCTTTGCCCGATTTTATACCTTTTTGATTCTTTTCAAATCGAATTTCGACGCGTCATACGATATTAATATAAGGGAATTTAATTTAAAAGATTCAAAATGGTATTTAATTTATTAAAAAAAAAATCTTTCTTTCTCTTTATCGCTTCTCTTCCGTTTTATAAAGTTAGGTTTAAAACCACTCGATTTTAAAGTTGGGATTCCAACGACGATGGTTCAAATGCCGTATTGTTTGAAGGCGAGAAGTAAAGAAAGAAAATTTCCGCACGCATCGAACTTTCGTGACTTTAACGACTTTATTGTAACTTTATCGCGATTTTACGACCGGAGGACTTAAATCGAAGAAAATGAGGGGTAAAGATAAAAAAGTAAACTCAAAATAAAGAAGGGAATAGAAATAAAGAGATATATTCTCTGCTTTTATTTTTTTTTTATTTATAATTGAATTTATTTTTTATTTTTTTGCATTTGTAATTAACGATAAGAGTAGGAGTCATAACATTTTAGTCGGATTCCAATTAGCTAGGAACTTTAGGAAGGTGGAAGGTAATTGGGTTTTAAAAAAGGGACATCAAGTCGATCGGAAGCGATTCGAAATGTTATCTCCGGTTTGGATCTTTTAAACGGGGTTAATTAAGGATATATTTCGGGAAAACTAGCGTCACGATTCGGTTTTAGTGGAATATAACTGGATTGTTTTAAAGAAATATAAACGATTTTTACTATTTTTAAGAATAAGGACGATTGGAAAAATCCATAATAAAATATCGAATGTCAATTTCAATCTGATCTTTAGGCTGGTTTTAGTGCTCAACTGACGGTCAGTACCGATGAAACGCACTGACCATCAGTTTCTACAGCTTCAAGAAAAATGCATCTGTTAACAAATTGTATGACACTTGAGTATTTCATTGTTCTGTGTCAATGCTTTTGTTGTTCTTACGATGACTGTACACGCACATCATTTAAAATAAACCCCATGAAAATTAAACGATCGTCGGCCGAGTTACGCGTGCTCAAAGTTAAAATTTCTAAAACGGCCGAAATCCGAAAAAATCGAAGGGGAATATATGAAGCGTATAAATGCAAAAGCAGACATTCGAGATTTTCTTCAAAAATTAGTTAGACACGGATCTGTATTGTAAATTTAGCAAGAAATCAATTTTTGTGGCCCCCAGGAGCGTAACAATACATTTAAGCGAGTTATTGCAATAATAAATTCCGCTTTAAATGCAAAAGCAGACATTTGCGCCAAGTAGTTAGGTACAAAAGCAGACGTTTATGTGTGAACCTATCCAGATCTCGCATTACCTCACGTGATAGCCGTGACATTGAAGTAGCTCTTAGTTTTGTTCGCTAAATGATTAGTTTAAACGAGAACGTGGTAACAAATGTATTACGGAGTTTTGATTACCTTCAACAACATTACCATTGAACCAAGGCCTCGTGGCAAAGGGCGAAAGAGAATAGTAAATAAGCAAGAGTGCAAGCGTGAAAAAGCCAAGACGAAGAGGCAGAGGTTTAAGGCAGAAGACTTAAACCTGACAAGATAAGAAGCATTTCCTCTTTGCTAGCCAAACACTATGGTGCAGAATGGGAAAACGATGAACGTTTGGAGTTCTTCAAAAACGCCTTTCAAAACAACCCAGCCAATACTTCAGAAACTCAGGGGGATGTGAATGACACACTAGTGTTTTCTGATAATGAATCTGATACTGACTTACGAATTTAAATTTGTACCTAAGAAACTAATTTTGTACTTTCTTTCGATAAAATCAGCTTCTTTAAAATCTATTTTATCGCAATTCTAAATTTCATTAGTGCAGATACTGCTAGTTTTTTTATAGAAACGCCAAATCCAGAACTTTGCAGTTCACGAAGCAGAGGTTTCCAAGCCTTAAGGTACGTTCCCACGGAGCGTGAAGACGCTTTGGTGGGGCACACGTTCAAGAACACGCCCCGTGTGAACGAAGTGTCGTGGGTTAGCTGCTGACGTCACACGCAAGCGTGAGGCTCACGTCTCAGATCAAACTTGTTTGATTTTTGTCGTGAATACGCTTTCGGATGCCGGGTTTTAAAAATGGCGACAAGAAGTAACTTGAAAGGTCATGTAATGAAATTACAAGATAATGAAACCATGCGGTTTCTTGAATTGTATGCGAGCGAGAAAGTACTGTATGATACAACTATGGATGAGTATAGAAATCGAGATTTGGGAATGGCAGCAGCTAAAAGAACATCTGACATCCTCAATATCAACAGATTTGGATTGAAAGATGTTATATCAAAATTTAAAAACTTGCGGAGTTCTTACTGTCAGGAATTAACGAAAATAACCGACAGTGAGTAGTCTGGGACTGTAACTGATGATGTTTATAAACCAAAAATTTTCTGGTTTGAGCTGATGAATTCTTTCTTTCGCCCGTTCGTCCAGCAACGTTCTACAAAAAAATTCCAGGCTCTTGAAAGTATTACCAGTGACTAAATATCGTAAAGTAACCATAAGTTTTGTTTTAGCAGCCACTGCTTGTCTCATATTTGTATCTAATTTCGAAATCAGGGATGAAACGGCTTCCAGTAATTAACCAAAATGCCTTCAAGCGTTCGTAACAAGTTTTTAAAATCCTCCGTGTAATTACTTCCTAGCTCCCTATCTACCAAACTATGTGCTCCTGATTTCCTATAAAGTATCCACTTTTTAACCCACCATCATCCTTTCTTCCATTTATCTTTCGAATTTAGCAATTGATTCATTTTTTGGTTCAAAATAGCACCAATCAGAGAAGTCACCACAGCACAACCCTCGGTGAGCAGAAGTTTCACGTTTTCGTTGATACTGCAGTCCGTGTGAACGATTCACGTTTCACGACTGACAAGGTTCCCTAAGCATTTTCACGACAGCAAATACGAAAGAGTGATACACTTTCGTTTTCACGTTCCGTGGGTACGTACCTTTAAGGGGAGTTCACATGTGTCGTATTTCACGCGCGTGGTTACTGGTATGCGTATTCTCGCGTCGTGTGAACTGGACGAAGCGTGGCGTCACGACTAAAGAGTATGTTTACGCGTGGTGCGTGACACGATCTAACCTGTCTTGATTTTGGGTTGTTTGGTAAACGCGTGGTGAGGATGAGCGGATCACGAAATTTGCTATTAAACGAAAATGAAACCCTTGGTTTCATTGAATTATACAGCGGTGTAGAAGTATTATTTAATTGATCACTGCCATCATACAGAAATAGAGATTTACGAGCTGAAGCTGCAAAGCAAATCGCGGAAAGTTTAAATGTTAACGGATTTGGTCTCATATTTGTGTCCTGTTTTGTTATTAGAGGACAAACTCTATGAAGTAAATCATTGAAATGTGTTTCAGGTAGACGAAGCATATTCTGAAAATCTTCTGGAAATTTGAATTTTAATTCCTTTTCTATGAATGCTGATACCCCTTTCATATTTCGGTCCAAAGTCCATTTGCGTACCCACCAACGCCCTTTTCTTTTGGGCTTTTTCACTTGATTGTTTATGAAATCCGACACAATTGCTTCTGCCACAAGAGCGCAACTTTCTACCACACACTGATTCATTTTGGCGTGTAGCTTACTGCCATGTGAACACTTCAACACTGCACGCTTTTTAAGAGAAGAGTATCAAATAAAAAATAATGACACGCGCGTGCCGCTACGAGCGTCTAGTAAGATCCATGTGAACGCCCCTTTAGGCTAAGAACCAGATTCGTGAACTCTTAGTGTGCAACACAGACCAATACATAAACGTAAAAAATTATGAAAAATATTTTTTTTCTCTGAAACTACAAGTGATAGAAAAAAATGTTTCAAACAAAATTATTTTTAAATTAAACAACCTAACGAAAAATAAATATTACGTTCAAATAAAATAATTCCTTAATCCCTTCTGATATAACCGGAAGTCATGGATAATTGAAAGTGTTTTCAAAATGTAGTTTAGTATGTACTAAATTTATGTATAAAATTTCAAAGTCATCGGATTTGTAGTTTCCGAGATATTTCGACCAGTCCAACTCGGTGTTACAGCCTGTATACAGGCTGTTCCGTAATGATATGCGAATATTGAAGGGGGATGATTCTACATCGAAAATTAATGATAGTTTCTTATACCAACGCAGAAATGGCAGACATGCATTTTATGTATGGCAAAGCCGATGGAAATGCTTGTGAGGCACGTCGCCTTTATGCCGAAGCATTCCCAAACCGGGTACTTCCGTGTGACAAACTTTTTATAAATTTACATCAACGTTTATCCGAAGTTGGATCGTTTAAATCAAGGAACGGTGATGGTGGTCGGCCTAGATCAGTTTGTACTCCCGACGCAGAACTTAACATTTTAAGACGAATTGAAGAAAATCCTGGTACTAGTACTAGAAGACTCTCTACTGAAACAAATATTAATTTTTCCCTAATTTGGAGAATTTTACGGGAGCAGCAATTGCACCCATACCATATTCAAAGGGTACAGGCTCTAGCTGTGCCTGATTATGCCGCACGACTGGTGTTTTGTCGAAGTATGTTGACAAAAGTCGCGGAGAACCCAAATTTTGTTACGAAAATTTTATTTACAGACGAAGCTGGTTTCGCGAGAAATGGCATTTTTAATTTTCATAATAGCCATGTTTGGGCCGACGAAAATCCGCATGCCGTTGTTGAATCGAATCATCAACATCGATTTGCAATCAACGTTTGGCTTGGTGTGTTAGGAGACCATCTGATAGGACCTTGTTTCCTGCCTAACCGTTTGACTAGTCAATTGTACCTTGACTTTTTGCGGAATACATTACCACTGCTGTTAGAAGATGTGCCCCTCAACCACAGAATTAATATGTGGTTGATGCACGATGGAGCTCCTGCGCATTACGGAGTCTTGGTCAGAAATTATCTAAACGAAAATTACAATGGCAGGTGGATAGGGCGAGGAGGTCCAATTGCATGGCCCCCTAGATCTCCCGACCTCACTCCACTCGATTTTTGCATTTGGGGGTATTTAAAGACATTAGTTTATTCAAGTCCTGTGAATAATTTAGATGAGTTGCGAGAACGAATTGAACATGCCTGCCAGACTGTTCGTATAAATCCGGGACTCTTTGAGAGAGTGCGGCATTCACTTTTACGGAGATGTGAATTGTGTATACAAATGGAAGGAGGACATTTTGAACATCTTCTTTAAGAATCATTAATTTGTAATAATTAAAATGTATTTATACTGATATTTGAGTGTAAATTATTTTAATTTGAAAAACAGGCTGTAATTAGGAAACGGCTGATTTTTGGACTTATGTTTATTTTGACTTTTTTGTTTGTACTGATGAGATCTATAAGTGGGCCAAATATTCGAACGTATTTTTTAAACACCCTGTATAAACTATGGTCCCAAAATGTTCTGTTACTAAAATACAGGGTGTTAAAGTTTTAGAAAAAAAGGATATTAATATTTTCGGAATCGCTTTAGGTATTTTTATGAAATTTGGCATATAGTGACTATTAATGAAGACGCATATCTTTCAATACAAATCTAATTTCTATCTTTAACAATGGCGTGCGTACGAGCTCTGACTTTAATATTTTTAAAGAAAAAATGGTACGCCAATGGTTTTTTCCCAAATAAAAAATATTTTTGAATTCCCCCTTCAATTTGACAAATAAAAGCCCTCTTGAGTTTTTGGACTGCAATGCGTCGTTTTTTGAGAGAAAAATTAAAAACCATCGGTTGTTCAACAGAAATAATACGTATTGTAATTATTAAGGATACAATTTTGCAATAAATCTAGGTGGCTGAGCCTAAATGTCATTTGTTGTTTTATGTACTATAACTGGAAATGGAGCTGCACCATGAAGAGAAAGATGAAAGAGTACTCGGCAATATTACGACGCGGGGGCTTACTTCTTTATCCTTCTCTTCATGGTGCAGCTCCATTTCGGGTTATAGTACGTTTGACATTTCAAACAACTGTTTGTAGTTAAAATCTGTTTACTGTGAATACCCTGTATTTTAGTAACGGAACATTTTGGGACCATAGTTTATATTCTTATATAAATTGTGGTTAAGATAAAGATAGTTAAGAAACTATCATTAATTTTCGATGTAGAATCACCCCCTTCAATATTCGCATATCATTAAGGAACACCTGTATATTCTGTTGGAATGTTCCTTAATTCTTTTGTCCCATATCGCTCGTCGTTCGAAAACAAAAGAAATTAATTGATCGCAGTCTATAGCACTCATCTTTAAATCAAAATAACAAATTATTATCAATTTTAAGCACAACCACCTTTTGATGAACCTACCGTGAAACCTGCTCGCCAGCGTATAATAAATGTTTTGTACATTCTTGTTCGCTGGTCAGCGCCGGCTTCAAGCGCCAACAAGTCCAGACACGCTTTTTACGTGTTTGCGTACATTTAAAAATACAGCAATATTCTTTTCGCTTGTTGACGCTTGTCCAACCAGCGCTGGTAACCAGCGTTCTTCGTGTTCCTAGCCTTAGACGCAAAACAAGACAATCTCATTTTTTAAATTAAAATAACTTTTTTACTATAAGTCTGACTTGCGCTTTAAAGCACATAAAGACGCGTCGATGTATTATCTACTTTTGGTTAAAATACCAAGTCGATAGAGTGACTTAAAAGACAGTGAGAGGTTTTTCGCGCTTTACTTAAAACTATTCGAATGTCAAATGTCTGGTTTTGCATTTATACGCTTCATATATTTATATGGAATTTTTTTATAAAAATCTAAAGTGCTCAGATTTTTCTGATCGTCACGTTCTGCTATAATTTGATAATGGGGAAAACGATGGTGGAATTGGTTTTTCCCTAAGTCTTTTGGTTTTTCAGAAAAATGTTTAAAATTTTGGTCTGATTTTTCGACGCAGAGGTTCAAAAAAAAATTCATACAAAAATTTTCGAACCTAACATATTCAAGTCCTTCTAAAATTTTATTCAATATTAAATGGGGAATCATTTAAAACAAACCGCATGAAAATTAAACGATCGCCGGTTGAGTTACGCGTGCTCAAAGTTAAAATTTCTAAAATGGTCGAAATCCGAAAAAATCGAAAGGGTTTGGTATGGAATTTTTTTCCGAAAATCGAAAATTTTAGATTTTGCTGAAAGTCCCGTTTTTGTATAATTAAACAACGGGGAAAACGATGGTGAAATCCGTTTTTCCGTAGATCTTTTTTGGTTTTCCAGAAAAATCGGCTGGAAATTTTCTAAAATGGTCGAAAATTGAAAAAAATCAAAATGCGATTTTTTAGCAATTTCCCGGCGAATGAATATTTTAATACATAGATAATTACTTTCAAAACGATTATAAACGTTAAAATAATCGTAATTTACAATAAACTAAAAAAAAAAATAAATTTTCAATTTTCGTCTAATTTTTCGGTGCAGAGGTTTGGAAAAATATTCGTCAAAAATTTTCCGGGCTTAGAACGATAACGGCTTTCTAGAATCATATTCCGAATTAAATGAAAAATCATTGAAAACTAACCGCATAAAAATCAAACGAACTATAGTCAAGTTACACGAGCTTAAAGTCAAAATTTCTAAAATAGCCAAAAAACCGAAAAAATCGAAAGGAGTTGGTAAGGATTTTTTTTTCGAAAATCGAAAATTTTAGATTTTGTTGAAAGTCCCGTTCTTATACAATTCAACAACGGGGAAAACGATGGTGAAATCCATTTTTTCGTAGATCTTTTGGTTTTCCAGAAAAATCGGATAGAAATTTTCTAAATTGGTCGAAAATCGAAAAATATCAAAATACGATTTTTTAGCAATTTCTCGGCGAGGGAATAATTTGATATATAGATAATTACTTTCAAAACGATTATAAACGTTAAAATAATCGTAATTTACAATAAAATAAAAAAAAATTTTTAATTTTCGCCTAATTTTTCGGTGCAGAGGTTTGGAAAAATATTCGTCAGAAATTTTCCGGGCTTAGTACGATAACGCCTTTCTAGAATCATACTCAGAATTAAACGGAAAATCATTGAAAACTAACCGCATAAAAATCAAACGAACGATAGCCAAGTTACACGAGCTCAAAGTCAAAATTTCTAAAATAGCCAAAAAACCGAAAAAATCGAAAGGGGTTGGTATGGATTTTTTTGCGAAAATCGAAAATTTTAGATTTTGCTGAAAGTTCCGTTCTTGTATAATTAAACAACGGGGAAAACGATGGTGAAATCCGTTTTTCCGCAGATCTTTTGGCTTTCCAGAAAAATCGACTGGAAATTTTCTAAAATGGTCGAAAATCGAAAAAAATCAAAATGTGATTTTCTAGCAACAAGAAGTTTTTTGCTGGAATCTGTTTTAAAGGAAAAAAGACCAAAAGGCAGCGAAATGAATTTCATCATCGTTCACCTCATTTTCCCACTTTCAGCGAAATCCAAGTCTTTTCATTTTTTTGTGATTTTCAGCCGTTTCAAAAATTTTGACTTTGAGCTCGCGTATCTCAGCCGTCTGTCGTTTGATTTTCCCACGGATTGCTTCTAATAATTTCCCATTCAATTTTGAATTTAATTCTAAAAAGGTGTTATCATGGCGGATCCAGAAAAATTTTAATGAATGATTCTCCAAACCTCTGCATCGTAAAATTAATGCCCGTTGCAAATTAAATTCAATTCTAGCCAATTTTTCTAAAAAACCAAAGGATTTCGGGAAAAACGAATTTCACCATCGCTTTCCCCGTTCTTGAATTATATAAGAACATGAGTTTCAGCAAAATCTAAAATTTTCGATTTTTGAAAAAAATTCCTTATAAACCCCTTTCGATTTTTTCGTTTTTTTGGCCATTTTTGAAATGTTGACTTTGAGCTCGTGTAACGTGACCATCGATCGTTTGATTTTCATGTAGTAAATTTTCAACGATTCTCCGATTAATTCTTAGTATTGTTCTAGAAGGACATTATCGTATCACACTCGGAAAATTTCTAACGAATATTTTTCCGAACCTCTGCACCGAAAAATTAAACGAAAAATTTGAGAAAAAAAATTTTTCATTTTATTGTAAATTTCGATTATTTTTAACGTCTATAATCGTTTGAAAGGTACTTATCTATCTACCAAATCATTCCTTCGCTGGAAAATCGCTGGAAAATTGCGTTTAGATTTTTTCGATTTTCAAACATTTTAGAAATTTGGACTTTGAGCTTCCATAACTCAGTTATCAATCGTCTGATTTTCATACGGTTTCTTTCAAATAATTCTCTATTCAATTTTGAATAAGATTCTAGAAAAGCATCATCCTGCCAGACCTAAAAAATTTCTAACGAATATTTTTCCGAACCCTTGCACCAAAAAATTAAACGAAAATTTTGAAAAAAAAATTTTCATTTTATTGTAAATATCGATTATTTTTAACGTTTATAATCGTTTGAAAGGTACTTATCTATCTACCAAATCATTCCTTCGCTGGAAAATTGCGTTTAGATTTTTTCGATTTTCAAACATTTTAGAAATTTTGACTTTGAGCTTCCATAACTCAGTTATCAATCGTCTGATCTTCATACGGTTTTTTCAAATGATTCTCTATTCAATTTTGAATAAGATTCTAGAAAAGCATCATCCTGCCAGACCTAGAAAATTTCTGACGAACGTTTTTCCGAACCTCTACATTGAAAAATTAATGCACAAATTCACTTCTAGCCGATACTTAAAAAATCGTAACTTATTTATAAGAATTAGAAAATAATTTTTATTTACGTGAAATGAAGCTTAAAATTACTTTGTCTTAAATTGATCAAATATGTTCCAACTTTTTCCAAAAAAATTAAAAGAATTAGAAAGACAACTATAATTATTGGGATGCGACTTTTAAAAATTTGACGTTTGGTAGTTACTACTTTATTATATATAATTTTTCGACGAAGGAATAATTTGATACATAGATAATTACTTTCAAAACGATTATAAAAGTTAAAATAATCGTAATTTACAATAAAATAAAAAAAAAAATTTTAATTTTCGCCTAATTTTTCGGTGCAGAGGTTTGGAAAAATATTCGTCAGAAATTTTCCGGGCTTAGTACGATAACGCCTTTCTAGAATCATACTCAGAATTAAACGGAAAATCATTGAAAACTAACCGCATAAAAATCAAACGAACGATAGCCAAGTTACACGAGCTCAAAGTAAAAATTTCTAAAATAGCCAAAAAACCGAAAAAATCGAAAATTTTAGATTTTGCTGAAAGTCCCGTTTTTATATAATTCAACAATAAGGAAACCGATGGTGAAATTCGTTTTTCCGTAGATCTTTTGGTTTTCCAGAAAAACGCTCAAAATTTTGGTCTGATTTTTCTACGCAGAGGTTCAAAAAAAAATTCATACAAAAATTTTCAAACCTGACATATTCAAATCCTTCTAAAATTTTATTCAATATTAAATGGGGAATCATTTAAAACAAACCCCATGAAAATTAAAAGATCAGCGGCTGAGTTACGAGCACTCAAAATCAAAATTTCTAAATCTAAAATGATCGAAAAGTTGTATTTAAAATCGTTCAAAATACATAATAATCGGAAAAATTTATATAAAATGTAGAACATAATTTTTTTTAATATATTTTTTAATTCACATAAATTAAAAAAAAATTATTTTATTTTCAGATTTCATCCCAAAACGTTGATCTAATCGGTAAGTCTTTTTTCTTTTTAATTTTATTTAATTGTTAAACACTAAAACTGTGTTTAACTTTAATAGACATTCCGAATACCGTTTTAATCGCCTGTGCGAAAGTCGTCGTCTTTATTCGCGGTCCTTTGTCGTTATAGTTGTCGTCGTCGCCGTCATTTTCGTCCAAGAATTTAATTTGGAAGCGACGAGCGCAACTTTCGGGCTTGTAAACCCGAAGATCGGGAGTGGAAAACCCTTAAAAGCTCGAAGGGGGGCGAAATCGCACCCCAAAAGCCCCCCCTAAAAATATCTCAAAAACAATTCCAAAAAGACTTCTAAAGTTAAAAGCTAAAAAAAAATCTTAAAGTTTTAATAACAAACATTCCAAAGTTTTATTTTTTTTTACCGTTTATTATTAAATGATTTTCTTTTAAGTTTCAATTTTAATCAAGTTTTCATTTTAATTTTGAATGAAGTTAGTTAAAATTTTAATTAATATATAATTTTATTTAAGATAGAATTTTATTTAAGATATAATTTTATGTAAGATATAATTTTAATTAAGGTATAATTTTAATTAAGTTTTTTTTGATTATCAAGTTGTTAAATTTGATTAGTTTGAGTTTGAATTGAAGGTATAGAAACCGAATCTCTGCGGTTTAGGGGGTTGTTTTCAAATCAAACACCTGCAATTTCGGCGGTGAGTTTCCCCTAACTTTGAAGTGAAGTTCTAAAGGTGTTTGTTCCAGTTTTAGAGAGAAAATAAACTTTAATAATCTAACAATTGGAAAACTTTGTTACTTTATTTCATTCTGACGGTTGGTAATCGTTTAAAAAAGTAAAACGTTTTTAATGAACGTTAAAAATCGTTTTATTTGAATGTAAACACGATATAATTACAATGAATTATCTTTGATTTTGGTTGATTTAAGTCTTTTTTAGAAGACTTATATTGATTTAAGTGTATTTACCTTTGATTCGAGTTAATTTAACTTAAAATTATGTTGATTTATCTTTGATTTATATTGATTCAACTTTAATTTAACATTTATATGAGTTGATTTACCTTTGATTTATATTGATTTAGGTGATTTTTTGTGATTTTTGTTGATTTTGACTTAAATTTGTTTTGATTTATCTTTCATTTATTTATTCAACTTGATTTAAGATTAATGTAGGTTGATTCACCTTTGATTTATATTGATTTATATGGATTTAGGTGAATTTTATTGTGATTTTTGTTGATTTATCTTAAATTTGTGTTGATTTACCTTTGATTTATTTATTCAACTTGATTTAAGATTAATATAAGTTGATTCACCTTTGATTTATATTGATTTATATGCATTTAGGTGAATTTTATTGTGATTTTTGTTGATTTAACTTAAATTTGTGTTCATTTATTTTAAATTTGTGCTGATTTATCTTAAATTTGTGTTGATTTATCTTAAATTTGTGTTGATTTATCTTAAATTTGTGTTGATTTATCTTTGATTTATTTATTCAGCTTGATTTAACATTAACCTGGGTTGATTTACGTTTGATTTATATTGGTTTAGGTAAATTTTGATTTTAGGTGATTTTTTTTTAATTTATACCAATTAAACTTGATTTGTCTTTGATTTATACGAATTTGGGTGAATCTTACCATGATTTCTGTTGATTTATCTTTGATTTATTTATTCAGCTTGATTTAACATTAACCTGGGTTGATTTACGTTTGATTTATATTGGTTTAGGTGAATTTTGATTTTAGGTGATTTTTTTTAAATTTATACCAATTAAACTTGATTTGCCTTTGATTTATACGAATTTGGGTGAATCTTACCATGATTTCTGTTGATTTATCTTTGATTTATACCGAGTCAGCTTGATTTAACATTAACCTGGGTTGATTTACGTTTGATTTATATTAGTTTAGGTGAATTTTGATTTTAGGTGATTTTTTTTTAATTTATACCAATTAAACTTGATTTGTCTTTGATTTATATGGATTTGGGTGAATCTTACCAAGATTTCTGTTGATTTATCTTTGATTTATTTATTCAGCTTGATTTAACATTAACCTGGGTTGATTTACGTTTGATTTATATTGGTTTAGGTAAATTTTGATTTTAGGTGATTTTTTTTTTAATTTATACCAATTAAACTTGATTTGCCTTTGATTTATATGGATTTGGGTGAATCTTACCATGATTTCTGTTGATTTATCTTTGATTTATACCGAGTCAGCTTGATTTAACATTAATTTGGGTTGATTTACGTTTGATTTATATTGGTTTAGGTGAATTTTGATTTTAGGTGATTTTTTTTAAATTTATACCAATTAAACTTGATTTGCCTTTGATTTATATGGATTTGGGTGAATCTTACCATTTTTCTATTGATTTATACCGAGTTAGCTTGATTTAACATTAACCTGAGTTGATTTACGTTTGATTTATATTAGTTTAGGTAAATTTTGATTTTAGGTGATTTTTTTTTAAATTTATACCAATTAAACTTGATTTGCCTTTGATTTATATGGATTTGGGTGAATCTTACCATGATTTCTGTTGATTTATCTTTGATTTATACCGAGTCAGCTTGATTTAACATTAACCTGGGTTGATTTACGTTTGATTTATATTGGTTTAGGTAAATTTTGATTTTAGGTGATTTTTTTAAATTTATACCAATTAAACTTGATTTGCCTTTGATTTATATGGATTTGGGTGAATCTTACCATGATTTCTGTTGATTTATCTTTGATTTATACCGAGTCAGCTTGATTTAACTTTAACCTGGGTTGATTTACGTTTGATTTATATTAATTTAGGTGAATTTTGATTTCAGGTGATTTTTTAAATTTATACCGATTAAACTTGATTTGCCTTTGATTTATATGGATTTGGGTGAATCTTACCATGATTTCTGTTGATTTATCTTTGATTTATACCGAGTCAGCTTGATTTAACATTAACCTGGGTTGATTTACGTTTGATTTATATTGGTTTAGGTAAATTTTGATTTTAGGTGATTTTTTTAAATTTATACCAATTAAACTTGATTTGCCTTTGATTTATATGGATTTGGGTGAATCTTACCATGATTTCTGTTGATTTATCTTTGATTTATACCGAGTCAGCTTGATTTAACATTAACCTGGGTTGATTTACGTTTGATTTATATTGGTTTAGGTGAATTTTGATTTTAGGTGATTTTTTTTTAATTTATACCGATTAAACTTGATTTGCCTTTGATTTATATGGATTTGGGTGAATCTTACCATGATTTCTGTTGATTTATCTTTGATTTATACCGAGTCAGCTTGATTTAACATTAACCTGGGTTGATTTACGTTTGATTTATATTGGTTTAGGTAAATTTTGATTTTAGGTGATTTTTTTTAATTTATACCAATTAAACTTGATTTGCCTTTGATTTATATGGATTTGGGTGAATCTTACCATGATTTCTGTTGATTTATCTTTGATTTATACCGAGTCAGCTTGATTTAACATTAACCTGGGTTGATTTACGTTTGATTTATATTGGTTTAGGTAAGTTTTGATTTTAGGTGATTTTTCTAATTTATACCCATTAAACTTGATTTGCCTTTGATTTATATAGATTTGGGTGAATCTTACCATGATTTCTGTTGATTTATCTTTAATTTATACCGAGTCAACTTGATTTAACATTAGCCTGGGTTGATTTACGTTTGATTTATATTGGTTTAGGTAAATTTTGATTTTAGGTGATTTTTTTAAATTTATACCAATTAAACTTGATTTGCCTTTGATTTATATGGATTTGGGTGAATCTTACCATGATTTCTGTTGATTTATCTTTGATTTATACCGAGTCAGCTTGATTTAACATTAATTTGGGTTGATTTACGTTTGATTTATATTGATTTAGGTGGATGTTATTGTGATTTTTGTTGATTTAAGTCAAATTTGTGTTGATTTATCTTTGATTTATTTATTCGATTTGATTTATTTATTCGATTTGATTTAATATTAATTTAGGTTGATTTATACCGATTCATCTTGATTTAACATTAATATGGGTTGATTTACCTTTGATTTATATTGATTTAGGTGAATTTTTCCGTGATTTTTTGTTGATTTAACTTTAATTTATTTTCAATCAAAGATAAATCTTTTGATTAAAGCACCACGTTTAATTTATTTAACATTAGAAAGGTATAAAATGAAATAATTTAGCTGACACACATTTTAAATCATATAACCCACTTCGATACAAAAGACGTCTTCGGTACGATCGTATTTCTTTTCTAAAATAACGACCTAGGTAAAGGTTTATAAATTACCAAACGAAACAGTCCCGTTCGGAGAATCGATTTTCGCCCCCACCCCACGGAAAAGCTCCGAGTCTGTGTAGTCGGAGCTTTCGCGATCCCCACCATTCGGGAAAACCAGTTCTATGCGAGCCGTTCGTCGAGATTCGACCGGTTTTCAAAGGGATTTTCAACCCAAGTTCTTCATCAAAATCGTCCAAATGAGCGACACCCGAAGACGGGAAATCTCGAAAACCGTCCAAAAACAGAATTAAGACGCTTTACATCGGGTTTGAAAGTGTCCGCTGTTGTAGTTTAAAGTTTAAAGACTCGAACGTGAAGTGGTTTTTGGTTGGTGGGTGACTTTTGTGTGGTTGATTTAACTAACTTGAGTAATTAACGACGAGAGGAGTTAATTCTTTTAACGGGGTAAGATTTCATTTTTAAATTTAAAATTTTTTTTTAAATAATTTTAGAGGTGAATCGAATGATAAATGACATATTTTTTTTTAGTATTAAAAAGGGGTGAACTTTGAATGTTAATTGATCGATTGGAAAATCTAATTCATTATTTGACATTTTATTTTTTTTAAATTTTAATAAAAATATATACAACCGAAAAAATAAAATGTTAATTTTAGACTTGTCCCTGATGATTGTGTAAACCGAAACTACGATTTAATAGAGAAATGTTTTTTTAAAACCGGAAGAGAAAATGTTTTTATAAAATTGGGTAAAAAAATCCAAAGTACGTTCCCCTCATTTTTTTTGTTGTTGTTGTTTGCCTTCCCTATCAATATCCGTTTGAAAAAAGGTAAAAAGCGGACCGCTTTGTGTAAAGGCAGGTGATTTATGCTTCCGGAAAAAAATGAATAACGTCGTCCTCGGTAAAGCTTGATGCCTTTTCGACCTTTAAGGACGTGTATCATAAATTTTATTGGGGAAAGTAATCGATATCGTATTAAGTTTCCCTCGAAAGATAAAACAGGTTGAGGTGTTTGGAATTTTTTTCCATTTTTTTTGGTAAAAGTTCCGAAAAAATTTAACCTTTCATCTTAAACTAGAATATTTTGGCTTTAATTTGATATAAAAATCATTTCTTAATTTTTATAAATAAACTTTGTACGATTTTTTAAAGTTGGTAATTTTTTTAAAGGTTATGTTTGCTTTAAAAGTGTTTTAAATACAAGTCTATTCCAATAGATTTATTACCTAGCTTTAAATTAAAAGAATTTCATTAAATTATGCTTTTAGAGATTAATTTGAATCGTTTCCACTTAGATTTACCTTTGATTTACCTTTGATTTATCTTTGATTTGTGTTGATTCAATTTGATTTATCATTAATTTGAGTAAATTTAGCTTTAATTCGTATTCATTCAACGTTAATATGGATTCATTTGGTCTTGGTTTATGTTGATTTAAGCTTGATTTGTTTTAAATGATTTTAAGTCGAATGGTCTTTGATTTATGTTGATTCAATTTGATTTATCATTAATTTGAGTTCACTTAGCTTTAATTCGTATTCATTCAACGTTAATATGGATTCATTTGGTCTTGGTTTATGTTGATTTAAGCTTGATTTGCTTTAAATGATTTTAGCTTGATTTGTTTTAAATGATTTTAAGTCGAATGGTCTTTGATTTATGTTGATTCAATTTGATTTATCATTAATTTGAGTTAATTTAGCTTTAATTCGTATTCATTAAACGTTAATATTGATTCATTTGGTGTTGGTTTATGTTGATTTAAGCTTGATTTGTTTTAAATGATTTTAAGTCGAATGGTCTTTGATTTATGTTGATTTTATTTGATTTATCATTAATTTGAGTTCATTTAGCTTTAATTCGTATTCATTCAACGTTAATATGGATTCATTTGGTCTTGGTTTATGTTGATTTAAGCTTGATTTGCTTTAAATGATTTTAGCTTGATTTGTTTTAAATGATTTTAAGTCGAATGGTCTTTGATTTATGTTGATTCAATTTGATTTATCATTAATTTGAGTTAATTTAGCTTTAATTCGTATTCATTAAACGTTAATATGGATTCATTTGGTCTTGGTTTATGTTGATTTAAGCTTGATTTGTTTTAAATGATTTTAAGTCGAATGGTCTTTGATTTATGTTGATTCAATTTGATTTATCATTAATTCGAGTTCACTTAGCTTTAATTCGTATTCATTCAACGTTAATATGGATTCATTTGGTGTTGGTTTATGTTGATTTAAGCTTGATTTGTTTTAAATGATTTTAGCTTGATTTGTTTTAAATGATTTTAAGTCGAATGGTCTTTGATTTATGTTGATTCAATTTGATTTATCATTAATTTGAGTTCATTTATCTTTAATTCGTATTCATTCAACGTTAATATGGATTCATTTGGTCTTGGTTTATGTTGATTTAAGCTTGATTTGTTTTAAATGATTTTAAGTCGAATGGTCTTTGATTTATGTTGATTCAATTTGATTTATCATTAATTCGAGTTCACTTAGCTTTAATTCGTATTCATTAAACATTAATATGGATTCACTTGGTCTTGGTTTGTGTTGATTTAAGCTTGATTTGTTTTAAATGATTTTAGCTTGATTTGTTTTAAATGATTTTAAGTCGAATGGTCTTTGATTTATGTTGATTCAATTTGATTTATCATTAATTCGAGTTCATTTAGCTTTAATTCGTATTCATTCAACGTTAATATGGATTCATTTGGTCTTGGTTTATGTTGATTTGAGCTTGATTTGTTTTAAATGATTTTAGCTTGATTTGTTTTAAATGATTTTAAGTCGAATGGTCTTTGATTTATGTTGATTCAATTTGATTTATCATTAATTCGAGTTCATTTAGCTTTAATTCGTATTCATTCAACGTTAATATGGATTCATTTGGTCTTGGTTTATGTTGATTTGAGCTTGATTTGTTTTAAATGATTTTAGCTTGATTTGTTTTAAATGATTTTAAGTCGAATGGTCTTTGATTTATGTTGATTCAATTTGATTTATCATTAATTCGAGTTCATTTAGCTTTAATTCGTATTCATTCAACGTTAATATGGATTCATTTGGTCTTGGTTTATGTTGATTTAAGCTTGATTTGTTTTAAATGATTTTAAGTCGAATGGTCTTTGATTTATGTTGATTCAATTTGATTTATCATTAATTCGAGTTCATTTAGCTTTAATTCGTATTCATTCAACGTTAATATGGATTCATTTGGTGTTGGTTTATGTTGATTTAAGCTTGATTTGTTTTAAATGATTTTAGCTTGATTTGTTTTAAATGATTTTAAGTCGAAAGGTCTTTGATTTATGTTGATTCAATTTGATTTATCATTAATTTGAGTTCACTTGGCTTTAATTCGTATTCATTCAACGTTAATATGGATTCATTTGGTCTTGGTTTATGTTGATTTAAGCTTGATTTGTTTTAAATGATTTTAGCTTGATTTGTTATAAATGATTTTAAGTCGAATGGTCTTTGATTTATGTTGATTCAATTTGATTTATCATTAATTTGAGTTCACTTAGCTTTAATTCGTATTCATTCAACGTTAATATGGATTCATTTGGTCTTGGTTTATGTTGATTTAAGCTTGATTTGCTTTAAATGATTTTAGCTTGATTTGTTTTAAATGATTTTAAGTCGAAAGGTCTTTGATTTATGTTGATTCAATTTGATTTATCATTAATTCGAGTTCATTTAGCTTTAATTCGTATTCATTCAACGTTAATATGGATTCATTTGGTCTTGGTTTATGTTGATTTAAGCTTGATTTGTTTTAAATGATTTTAAGTCGAATGGTCTTTGATTTATGTTGATTCAATTTGATTTATCATAAATTCGAGTTCATTTAGCTTTAATTCGTATTCATTCAACGTTAATATGGATTCATTTGGTCTTGGTTTATGTTGATTTAAGCTTGATTTGTTTTAAATGATTTTAAGTCGAATGGTCTTTGATTTATGTTGATTCAATTTGATTTATCATTAATTTGAGTTCATTTAGCTCTAATTCGTATTCATTCAACGTTAATATGGATTCATTTGATCTTGGTTTATGTTAATTTAAGTTTGATTTGTTTTAAATGATTTTAAGTCGAATGGTCTTTGATTTATGTTGATTCAATTTGATTTATCATTAATTTAAGTTCACTTAGCTTTAATTCGTATTCATTCAACGTTAATATGGATTCATTTGGTCTTGGTTTATGTTGATTTAAGCTTGATTTGTTGTAAATGATTTTAAATCGAATTGTCTTTGATTTGTATTGATTCAACTTGATTTATCATAAATTCGAGTTCATTTAGCTTTAACTCGCATTCATTCAACATTAATATAGGTTGATTTAGCTTTGATTTATGTTTATTTAGCTTTGATTTATATTTATTTAGCTGTGATTTATATTTATTCAGCTTTGATTTATATTTATTTAGCTTTAATTTATATTTATTTGGTTTTGATTTGTGTTAAATTATTTTAAATCGAATGAACTTTGAATGTTATCGATTTAAGCCTATTTTAGACGGCTTATATTCAATTGAGTCTATCTAGCTTTGATTCGAGTTGATTTAGCTTCTATTTGTGTTGATTTATCTTTGATTTATACTCATTCGGCTTAATTTAAGATTTGTATGAGTTGATTTACGTCAATTAAGCTTTGATTTATGTTAAATTATTTCAACTCGAACGAATTTTGATTGATTTAAGCCTATTTTAGACGATTTATATTAATTTAAATCCATTTAGCTTTGATTTATGTTGATTTAAGTTAAATTTGTGTTGATTCATCATTGATTTATACCGATTTAGCTTTGATTTATAAAAATTTAGCTTTGATTTATAAAAATTTAGCTTTGATTTATATAAATTTAGCTTTGATTTATATTTATTTAGCTTTGATTTATATTTATTTAGCTTTGATTTATATTTATTTGGCTTTGATTCGTGTTAAATGATTTTAAATCGAATGAATTTTGAATTTTATCGATTTAAGCCTGTTTTAGACGACTTATATTCAATTGAATCTATCTAGCTTTGATTCGAGTTGATTTAACTTCTATTTATGTTGATTTATCTTTGATTTATACTCATTCGGTTTAATCTAAGATTTGTATGAGTTGATTTATGTCAATTAAGCTTTGATTTATGTTAAATTATTTCAACTCGAACGAATTTTGATTGATTTAAGCCTATTTTAGACGATTTATATTAATTTAAATCCATTTAGCTTTGATTTATGTTGATTTAAGTTAAATTTGTGTTGATTCATCATTGATTTATACCGATTTAGCTTTGATTTATAAAAATTTAGCTTTGGTTTATAAAAATTTAGCTTTGATTTATATAAATTTAGCTTTGATTTATATTTATTTAGCTTTGATTTATATTTATTTAGCTTTGATTTATATTTATTTAGCTTTGATTTATATTTATTTGGCTTTGAATTGTGTTAAATGATTTTAAATCGAATGAACTTTGAATTTTATCGATTTAAGCCTATTTTAGACGGCTTATATTCAATTGAATCTATCTAGCTTTGATTCGAGTTGATTTAACTTCTATTTGTGTTGATTTATCTTTGATTTATACTCGTTCGGCTTAATTTAAGATTTGTATGAGTTGATTTACGTCAATTAAGCTTTGATTTATGTTAAATTATTTCAACTCGAACGAATTTTGATTGATTTAAGCCTATTTTAGACGATTTAAATTAATTTAAATCCATTTAGCTTTGATTTATGTTGATTTAAGTTAAATTTGTGTTGATTCATCATTGATTTATACCGATTTAGCTTTGATTTATAAAAATTTAGCTTTGGTTTATAAAAATTTAGCTTTGATTTATATAAATTTAGCTTTGATTTATATAAATTTAGCTTTGATTTATATTTATTTAGCTTTGATTTATATTTATTTAGCTTTGATTTATATTTATTTAGCTTTGATTTATATTTATTTGGCTTTGAATTGTGTTAAATGATTTTAAATCGAATGAACTTTGAATTTTATCGATTTAAGCCTATTTTAGACGGCTTATATTCAATTGAATCTATCTAGCTTTGATTCGAGTTGATTTAACTTCTATTTGTGTTGATTTATCTTTGATTTATACTCGTTCGGCTTAATTTAAGATTTGTATGAGTTGATTTACGTCAATTAAGCTTTGATTTATGTTAAATTATTTCAACTCGAACGAATTTTGATTGATTTAAGCCTATTTTAGACGATTTAAATTAATTTAAATCCATTTAGCTTTGATTTATGTTGATTTAAGTTAAATTTGTGTTGATTCATCATTGATTTATACCGATTTAGCTTTGATTTATAAAAATGTAGCTTTGATTTATAAAAATTTAGCTTTGATTTATAAAAATTTAGCTTTGATTTATATTTATTTATCTTTGATTTACATTTATTTAGCTTTGATTTATATTTATTTAGCTTTGATTTATATTTATTTGATTTTGATTCGTGTTAAATTATTTTAAATCGAATGAACTTTGAATTTTATCGATTTAAGCCTATTTTAGACGGCTTACATTCAACTGAATCTATCTAGCTTTGATTCGAGTTGATTTAACTTCTATTTGTGTTGATTTATCTTTGATTTGTACTCATTCGGTTTAATTTAAGATTTGTATGAGTTGATTTACGTCAATTAAGCTTTGATTTATGTTAAATTATTTCAACTCGAACGAATTTTGATTGATTTCAACCTATTTTAGACGATTTATATCAATTTAAATCCATTTAGCTTTGATTTATGTTGATTTAAGTTAAATTTGTGTTGATTCATCATTGATTTATACCGATTTAGCTTTGATTTATAAAAATTTAGCTTTGATTTATAAAAATCTAGCTTTGATTTATCTAAATTTAGCTTTTATTTATATTTATTTAGCTTTGATTTATATTTATTTAGCTGTGACTTATATTTATTTAGCTTTGATTTATATTTATTTAGTTTTGATTCCTGTTAAATTATTTTAAATCGAATGAATTTTGAATTTTATCGATTTAAGCCTATTTTAGACGGCTTATATTCAATTGAATCTATCTAGCTTTGGTTCGAGTTGATTTAACTTCTATTTATGTTGATTTATCTTTGATTTATACTCATTCGGCTTAATCTAAGATTTGTATGAGTTGATTTACGTCAATTAAGCTTTGATTTATGTTAAATTATTTCAACTCGAACGAATTTTTATTGATTTCAGCCTATTTTAGACGATTTATATTAATTTAAATTCATTTAGCTTTGATTTATGTTGATTTAAGTTAAATTTGTGTTGATTCATCATTGATTTATACCGATTTAGCTTTGATTTATAAAAATTTAGCTTTGATTTATATTTATTTGGCTTTGATTCGTGTTAAATTATTTTAAATCGAATGAACTTTGAATTTTATCGATTTAAGCCTATTTTAGACGGCTTATATTCAATTGAATCTATCTAGCTTTGGTTCGAGTTGATTTAACTTCTATTTGTGTTGATTTATCTTTGATTTATACTCATTCGGCTTAATTTAAGATTTGTATGAGTTGATTTACGTCAATTAAGCTTTGATTTATGTTAAATTATTTCAACTCGAACGAATTTTGATTGATTTAAGCCTATTTTAGACGATTTATATTAATTTAAATATATTTAGCTTTGATTTATGTTGATTTAAGTTAAATTTGTGTTGATTCATCATTGATTTATATCGATTTAGTTTTGATTTATAAAAATTTAGCTTTGATTTATAAAAATTTAACTTTGATTTATATAAATTTAGCTTTGATTTATATAAATTTAGCTTTAATTTTTTGTTTAAAGTGAATATAAATTGAGTAAAGTATATTATATAATCGTATATGGTCATTTTATAAATTAATTTTTAAAATTTAAAGCAAGTAACTTAATATTCGAACAAAGGACTCTGTTTTTAATAACAACATGATTAAAATTAAATCTTGAACTAAAGGAGTTAATTTTTCTGGTTTTAATTTAAAGCGCAACCCGGTTTTAATTCATGAAAACTCGCATATTTAGGTGAAAAACCGTCGAAAACAAGAACTAAAACGAGTTGAATTTAATATTAAACCCGCTCCAGTTGTACGTTGTTGCATTTTACGTTTTGTACTTCCAACTGGGTCATAAAACGTTGGAAAAAAAGTAAATATAAACTCGGAGTGAGTTTAATTATTATCTCTTTCAATTTTATTTTATTTTTTTTTAATTTACTATAAAAAAATAAAAGCTTTTTAATTAATAATACAAGTGGATTTAATCAATAATGTAATTATTTTATGATAATGTGATTTATTAATAAAATATTTATTAATTTAATCTTTATTAATATAATATCTATTAATGTATTTATTAATTAAAAGATTTTAATGATATTATTGAAATTTATTTACACGATTGAATGCAACGACGGACGATTTAAAATCAACTCGATTCGGCGAGTTTTAAAACGTATAAAATAATATCCGCTCTAAAACGAAATTATATTACGAACACGTGTAACCCTTTTTTGGTGTTGGGTCGATGTTGGACTTTATAAATTTATAACTATCGCGGGAAATCAATACGATTTACCCGGCGATAGAGAATTTTCGCGATTTCAACGCCCCCGGTAAAATTAATTTTTGATTAACACTTCTATCCGGATAAAAAAAAAAATATTACTTTTCGTTCTTTTCGTTCTTTTCGTTCTTTTCGTTTTTTTCGTTCTTTTCGTTTTTTTCGTAAATTTCGTGAATTTCGTGGATTTCATACATTTCTTTCATTTCCGATTCTCCTATCTTGTTTTTTTTTCATTTTCGTTCCCGTTTCCTTTTCCTCATTGAATATCCCCTTTGATTTATCGATGGCGCTTGTTAAACTCCCGGACGATATTCGATTAAGACCGCCAATAACACTCAGAAACTTGGGGCTCGGAGTATAACTCAAGCCGAGGTCGGCTAACGCTTTTAGCTTTAACGCGATGAGGACGGTCCGGATGTTTGAAGCCGAAACTTGGGCGTGCGGGCGGCTTAAAGGACGACGAGGACGATGACGGGTCGCGGGAAATTTGAAATTCGGAACGCTCTAAAGATGCGTTCGAAGGAGATTAATTATTGTCTTAGCTTAATTGGCTTTGTAACGGACCGAGAGGAGTAATATTTGAGAAAGTTGGGATATTGAGGTATTAGGATGTTCGGTGGGGGCTTAGTCTTTGATTTCTATGGGAATTAGGTTTGATTTATAGGTTGATTTACGAAAAAAAGAAAAATTAACTCGACTTTACTTTCAATTAGGTCGATTAAACAAATTTCAGATGACTTGAAATGATTTGAAATCTTAAATTTTTGGATTTAAGTTAATTTTTTTCCATTCAGTGTTAATTCAATCAGAATTTATCTTGATTGAGGTATTTTAAGTTTGATTTATGTTGATTTATATTGATTTTAATAAATTTAATCATGATTTAGGTCGTACAAGTCTTATTTTAAAATTAATTTTTTTAAATCCAAAAATTTTTCTGGATTTTATGACAGTTTTTAGTTACAATTGACTTAACCTCTTAAAAATACCCAACTTTGAAAATTTTTTTCTCAAAAACGAATTAAGTTATTTTGATGCTGTTTAAAACACTAAAAAGTAGACTTATTTTTGTATCGATTTTAAAAATTAGATTAAAATCCAAAAAATTTTCTGGATTTTATGAAAGTTTTTAGTTACAATTGACTTAACCTCTTAAAAATACCCAACTTTGAAAATTTTTTTCTCAAAAACAAATTAAGTTATTTCAATTCTGTTTACAACACTAAAAAATATACTTATTTTTGTATCGATTTTAAAAATTAGATTAAAATCCAAAAATTTTTCTGGATTTTATGAAAGTTTTTAGTTACAATTGACTTAACCTCTTAAAAATACCTAACTTTGAAAATTTTTTTCTCAAAAACGAATTAAGTTATTTCAATTCTGTTTAAAACACTAAAAAGTAAACTTATTTTTGTATCGATTTTAAAAATTAGATTAAAATCCAAAAATTTTTCTGGATTTTATGAAAGTTTTTAGTTACAACTGACTTAACCTCTTAAAAATACCCAACTTTGAAAATTTTTTTCTCAAAAATGAATTAAGTTATTTCCATTCTGTTTAAAACACTAAAAAATATACTTATTTTTGTATCGATTTTAAAAATTAGATTAAAATCCAAAAATGTTTCTGGATTTTATGAAAGTTTTTAGTTACAATTGACTTAACCTCTTAAAAATACCCAACTTTGAAAATTTTTTTCTCAAAAATGAATTAAGTTATTTCAATTCTGTTTAAAACACTAAAAAGTAGACTTATTTTTGTATCGATTTTAAAAATTAGATTAAAATCCAAAAAATTTTCTGGATTTTATGAAAGTTTTTAGTTACAATTGACTTAACCTCTTAAAAATACCCAACTTTGAAAATTTTTTTCTCAAAAATGAATTAAGTTATTTCAATTCTGTTTAAAACACTAAAAAGTAGACTTATTTTTGTATCGATTTTAAAAATTAGATTAAAATCCAAAAAATTTTCTGGATTTTATGAGAGTTTTTAGTTACAATTGACTTAACCTCTTAAAAATACCCAACTTTGAAAATTTTTTTCTCAAAAACGAATTAAGTTATTTTAATTCTGTTTAAAACACTAAAAAGTAGACCTATTTTTGTATCGATTTTAAAAATTAGATTAAAATCCAAACATTTTTCTGGATTTTATGAAAGTTTTTAGTCACAATTGACTTAACCTCTTAAAAATACCCAACTTTGAAAATTTTTTTCTCAAAAACGAATTAAGTTATTTCAATTCTGTTTAAAACACTAAAAAGTAGACTTATTTTTGTATCGACTTTAAAAATTAGATTAAAATCCAAAAAATTTTCTGGATTTTATGAAAGTTTTTAGTCACAATTGACTTAACCTCTTAAAAATTCCCAACTTTGAAAATTTTTTTCTCAAAAACGAATTAAGTTATTTTGATTCTGTTTAAAACACTAAAAAGTAGACTTATTTTTGTATCGATTTTAAAAATTAGATTAAAATCCAAAAAATTTTCTGGATTTTATGAAAGTTTTTAGTCACAATTGACTTAACCTCTTAAAAATACCCAACTTTGAAAATTTTTTTCTCAAAAGTGAATTAAGTTATTTCCATTCTGTTTAAAACACTAAAAAGTAGGCTTATTTTTGTATCGATTTTAAATATTAGATTAAAATCCAAAAATTTTTCTGGATTTTATGAAAGTTTTTAGTTACAATTGACTTAACCTCTTAAAAATACCCAAGTTTGAAAATTTTTTTCTCAAAAATGAATTAAGTTATTTCAATTCTGTTTACAACACTAAAAAATAGACTTATTTTTGTATCGATTTTAAAAATTAGATTAAAATCCAAACATTTTTCTGGATTTTATGAAAGTTTTTAGTTACAATTGACTTAACTTCTTAAAAATACCCAACTTTGAAAATTTTTTTCTCAAAAATGAATTAAGTTATTAAAAAAAAGAAAAAAAGAAAATTTAACTCGACTTTACTTTCAATTAGGTCGATTAAACAAATTTCAGATGATTTGAAATGATTTGAAATCTTAAATGTTTTGATTTAAGTTAATTTTTTTCCATTCAGTGTTAATTTGACCAGAATTCATCTTGATTGAGGTATTTTAAGTTTGATTTATGTTGATTTCAACAAATTTAATCATGATTTAGGTCGTACAAGTCTTATTTTAGTTTTGAATTATGGTGATTTATTCTTGATTTTATGTGATTTAGTCTTAATTTAGTGTGATTTAGTCTTAATTTAGTATGATTTAGTGATTTAATCTTGATTTAGGGTGATTTAATCTTGATTTAGTGTGATTTAATGATTTGATCTTGATTTAGGGTGATTTCATCTTGATTTAATTTGATTTCATCTTGATTTAGTTTGATTTATTCTTGATTTAGTTTGATTTAATTTTGATTTAGTTTGATTTAATTTTGATTTATTCTTGATTTAGTTTGATTTAATCTTAATTTATATTATTTTACCTCTGATTTTAAAGTTATTAACATTTCTTCGACATCACTGAAACTAAATTTGCCCGATTTCGAAATTGAATAAGATCCTCAACCGTGAACTAACAATAAGAGGCAAGTTGAAGGTGGAAACCGCCGTTCACATATCTCTCGTAAATTAGTTTGCGATCTGCTCTCGCACATCGAATTCAATACTTACTCAACAATACAATACAATACAATATCTTTACTCGCGCAAATATTACGCAATTGACCACGTGGTAGGCGTGAAAGTTGTCGACCGAAAGTTTTCTTTGGGTCAGTAATCGAATTACTTTTGCGGTATAAACATCTCGTTTTAATATCTAAATAATTAACGTTTAAAATCTAAAAAAAAATTGAAAACTTAAAATCGTAAAAATTTGTAAGTACTTAAAAAATTTTTTTGAGTTATAATTTTATTTTTTGAGTTATAATTTTATTTTTTTAGTTATAATTTTATTTTTTTAGTTATAATTTTATTTTTTTTTTGTTATAATTTTATTTTTTTAGTTTAAAATCATTTTTTAGAAAAGAAAACTGATTTAAGAAAATGGCATTAGTTGAAGTTTTTATGATTTTATTAAACAGTTTCATAGCTATATTCGTAGCAATAATAGTTTATTACAAAAACTGTTATAGCTTCTGGAAGAATAAAAAAGTTCCTTATTTAACGCCAAGAATTCCTTTGGGAAATTCGCAAAATCCCCTATTTCGAAAATCGTCAATTTTCGAGGAGCAAAAATCGATTTACGACCGAATGAAAAATCAAAATGTACAACATTGCGGTTTTTACGACTTTACAACTCCGATTTACTTCCCCGTCGATTTAAAATTAATAGAAAGTGTTTTAAATGAAGATTTACGATTTCAAAACGACGAGTTGAATGGTTATTTTTTAACCAAATTTGATATATAAACGAATTTTTTTAATTCATCAAACGATAATCTCTTCGAAGCGATTTTAAAATGTTCCAATCAAATGATTGAAGGTTTGGAAAAAATCTCAAATCATCCGGTTGACGTTAAAGAAATTTTTAAGTGTTTTACATTAGAGGTGATTAAAAATTCTTGTTTCGGATTAAATTCAAACGGTTTTTTGGAGGATTATTTAAAAAGTGTCGTTTACAAAGAAAAACTTTTTAAATTTAATAGTTTTAAAGCGGGTTTTAAATTGAGAAAAACGTTTTATTTAAATTGTTTCGAGTTTTTATCCAAATTTGTGGTAAAAATGGGGTTTGAAAATGATTCGTTTTTTGAAATCGTTAAACAAAGCGTTAAATTTCGAGGGAGAAATCGATTAAAAAAGGGGGATTTTTTACAAAGTTTGATTGACTTTTATTTGATGAGCGATCCGAAAGAAGTTTCAGAGGAAAAAATCGTTTTGAAAGCTTTGGATTTTTTCTCGACTTCGTTTAAATCAACCACCACAATTTTAACGTTTTGTTTATATGAGTTGGCGCAAAATCAAGATGTTCAAGAAAAATTAAGAGTGGAAATTTTAAAATATCTTAATGATGATATTACGTATGATTCTATAAATGATTTAAATTATTTAAATCAAGTTATTAAAGGTAAGTGAAATACAGAGTTCTTTTAATTTTTTGGTAATAATTAGGATTTATTTAATTGTAGGATTTATTATTGAAAATAGAGATTTTAGGCTTTAATTTGACGTAAAAATCATTTTTTAATCTTTAAAAATAAAGTCAGTACGATTTTTTAAAGTTGATTAATTTTAAAAAGTTAGGTTAGTTAATTATCAAAATTTTTTATCAACTTTAAGATTTTTTTTAAATTTTTTGGTAACATTTATAATAAATCCGTCTTATTTATTTAGAAATAGAGTGTTTTGACTTTAATTTAAAAAGAGATTTACTTCAAAATTATTAAAAATGAATTTTTGACGAATTTTTTAAAATTAATCGATTTTTTTAAAAAATTAGGTTAGTTAACTGTCAAAAAATTTTAGTAACTTTAAAATTTTTTTTAATTTTTTTGGTAACATTTAGAATAAAACGGTCTTTTTTATTTAAAAATCGAATCTTTTGACTTTCATTTAAAGAAAGATTTATTTCAAAATCATTAAAAATGAATTTTTTACGAATTTTTAAAGTTAGTTGATTTTCTTTAAGGTTAGGTTAGAACTATTAAAATTGAGTGTTGACTTTGAAAATTTTTTTAAATTTTTTGGTAATATTTATGATAAAGCGATCTTTTTTTAATGAAAAATAGAATCTTTTAAGTTTTATTTAGAACAAGATTCGATTCATTATCAATAAAAATGAATTTTTTACGAATTTTCAAAGATAGTTGATTTTTAAGGTTAGGTCAGTCAACCGTCAAAAGTGAGGGTTGACTTTGAAAATTTTTTTAATTTTTTTGAAAACTTTTAGAACAAAACGGTCTTTTTTAATGAAAAATATAATATTTTGAGTTTCATTTAAAAAAAGATTTATTTAAAAATCATTAAAAATGAATTTATGATGAAATGATTTCGAAATTGAATAAGATCCTCAACCGTGAATTAACAATAAGAGGCAAGTTGAAGGTGGAAACCGCCGTTCACATATCTCTCGTAAATTAGTTTGCGATCTGTTCTCGCACATCGAATTCAATACCATCCTGTTTGTTCTAATCAACGTTAGATGGTACGTTCGAGCTTATATTGTATTTGCTTTGTAGCTCGTCTACGGTTTATCGATAATATTCGAATATTGTGCGTGGAATTGATAAACTTACTTAATTAAATCGATTAATTTAATGAAATAAAATCTTTTATATTTAAAGATCGGTATTGTTCTAATCGATTAAATCTGTCCCTCGATTATTTCGTTCTACCCGAATTTTTTTTTCCAATTTCCTCTCGAAGCTCGGTTTCCCATTAATGCCATAAATAACTCGACCTTTACGTCCACTACATATCCGACATCTGTGTGCGGGGTTCGTGAAAAATTCCCGTCATTCATAACGTTTCGCGGGCCGAAAACGAATCGACGACCGGGAAAACGGGAAACGATGGGAATTAAAAAGTCGGTTTATTCAATCGGATTTTGGAAAATCCGAACGGATTTCAAACGGGGTTGAATTAGAATACGACTTTAAACGGATTTGCGTCGGGACTCGTTAAAGCCTAAGAACCACTCAAAATCGTATTAGAACCGTTCGTTCTTGAATGCGGAAAACTTTTCCCATTAAGGAACAAACTGTCGTCGAACAATCCGCTATGTTTTAAACGTTTTCGCTTTTTCGCCGGGTTAATATTAATTTAGATGATTGGGGCTCGTTTGAACTCGTTTGAAAAATGAATTAAGGGAAGGTATAAAAGAATTTTTAAAGGGAATGTGATAAGTAAAACGGGACGTTATTGCGGAAATTTCACCTCGAATCCGAGCAATTAATCTCGAATTCCGGTCTTCTCCCCGGAATATTTAATGTTCGCGAACCGAAACTGACGCTAATTGCCTCACGTCGCTCCGGCCACGTCTAAATCTATATTCGAAAATGATATCCGAGATGATTTATCGGCTTAATCCATTATTACCAGCTTTGTTTCGACACGGATTACCTTCCCCCGTCCGTTCAAAAATCTCTTTTAAATCACCCCCGAGTCGGGACACCGCTCGCTCTAAATCTCGCGCAAATTTGAAATTCTAAAACCTCGAAATGGACCGTACCAGGAGCGCCCTCTTAAAAGCTCAACAATATGGCGTATCCGCGCGACGCGCGCTTATACTTAACCGTAAAGCGGCGCGTGTATTTAGACTTAAACGTTATGCATAATGTATAAGAGCGGGAAAGGCCTCGGTTCGGCGGTTTAATGTTGTATGTATGATAATTTAAAAGACCGACCGACGGTATATAACAGAAGGAGGTTCGTTCAGGATGAGAATGAGGGTCTAAGATGGGATGAAACAGCAAGAAGGATTCATCTATTATGGTTAACTAAAATATACAGTGATACAAAGAAGTCTCCGTACGATGGCAATTATAAACTTGATTTATGCAATTAAGTTAAAGTTTTACAGATGGACTTAAAATAATATATCTAAAGTGACAGACGTTTACCATAGTGTTGTAAATGCGTATATACCGGGTAATGAAAATAAAAACTTCAGAAATATATACACTTTTATTAAACAACCATTAAATTTGTTACAAAAAAGTATTCGTACGAATAAAGACATATTGAAATATTACAACAAAACTTTAACAGAAGGTATAAATAACAAACAAAAAGTACATACATTAATATTTAGTAGGGTTTCCCTTTGACTTTATAACCGCTCTTAATCTGTTCTGCATAGATGCCACAAGTTTTTTCGTAACTGAAGGTTCAATTCTGTTCCATTCCTCTTGTAACTTTTCCTTGAAATAAATTCTATTATTTATTCCATGTTTACAAATGCGTCTCTCCAATTCTTACCATAGGTTCGATGGGATTGAGGTCTGGTGGTTGGAGTGGATGTTCTAGTGTGCTTTTGACCCTGTATAAAAGCCACTCTGTCACCATTCGCGAAGTGTGTTTAGGGTCGTTACCGTGCATAAACAGAAAATCATTGCCCATTCCTAATTTGTGTACACTTTCGGACAGATTTTCTTGTAAAATTTTAAGATAGGAGTTACTGTTCATTGTAGCCTCTATAAAAGATAGTTTGCCAACTCCATTACTCGACATGCACCCCCAAACCATAACACTGCTACCTGCATGTATAACAGTAGTATTTAAATTTTCTAAAATTTAATTCAGTGTTGGGCTTTCTCCATACTTTTTGTTTCCCATCGGATCCGTGAATGTTAAACTTGCTCTCATCACTGAATATGACATTGTCCCAAAATGTTTGCTCTTTATTTACATGTTCTTTAGCATATTGTAGCCGTTTGGTTTTATTTCGGAAAGAAATAAATGGCTTTTTCCGTGGTGACCGTGCGTTATATCCGTGGCGTCTTAAAACGTTGCGTACGCTTTCATCACTGCAGCTCACATTCATCTCATGTCTTAACTTTTGTGCGATTTTTGTTGCACTATTCTTTGGATTTTTCTGTATTTCTCGAAAAATGTGCCTTTCTTGACGTTCAATAAAAATTTTTGGGCGCCCAGATCGGAAGGTATTGTTTTAATATCTCATATTGTCATAATCTCGATAGTATACTGTACTGTCCACTTGGATTTTTTAACAATATTGGTCACTTCTTGCATAGAATTTCCTTCGCCATATAATTTCAGAATTAGTTTACGTAAATCGACACTTAATCCGCGTTTTTTGGAGACATATTGCAAATTGTTTGTAATATTTGCACTCGTCGACAATTAAATGAAAACTAGCTACCTGCACTCCAATATAAGGCTATCTGGATATGAAAATTCTGGTTTTTAAACCATGTGTTTAAGTATCGTACGGAGACTTTTTTTGTAATAAAATACCCCACGTTTATGTTGTACTGTGTGTTTTTTTTTTTTAATTTTAATTTATTTTAAAATTTTATCGGCCTAATAGAGCGTTCAGTAATACAGCCAAGCCTTAGCCTTGTATTTTTAGATCTACATTTAACATTTCAACTTTAATTATACAAAATAAGATTATTATTGCTACCGTACGGAGACTTTTCTGTATCACTGTACATAAATTGGTCAAGTGTAATAAAAGTATATTTTTAATTGTCAATTATGTTAATGCAACCCAACTTACAATTGTATTTAGGTTAACTTTATCTTATTGTTAACCTTCCAGTACATGCGCTTTTTTTTGTTCGCGCGACTGCACGCAACGGACTGTGAGTCCGGGTTCGGAAAATAAATAAGGGAGGTAGCTGATACGAAATAAAAAATTATGTTAAGAAAAACAATTTAAACGTTGGAAACGTTGTTGTCCGATAATAGTTTTTCCTCCTCATTATTGGACAACAAGTTTTTGTTCCTTTCTTCATTATAGCTCATATTTTCGAAATAACCGATTTTGAATTTGAATTCAAACTCAACACACGATGCATTGACAGATGTTGACAGATAAAAAAATATCGGTTTGAAAGAAATTCATCAAAAAAATTACGATCAGGGCAAGTTCGAAATAACACTAATAGATGGCGCTCAAAATCCGGACTGACAGTCCGGTGCGTGTAGCGAAAGGTAAAATTAGGTTGATTTAAAGATAATTTCTGTGTTGATTTCGATTTAAATAAGATATGGAGGGCCAATCAATCTTTTTTATATATAAAAATAAATCCTCTTTTAATCGAGCCAATCAACGTTCCGATTTCGTACCGATTATTTCGCCTCCGTCGATCCCAATCATTTTCCTTTAGCTCGTTTTTCTTTCTCTCCCCTCGAAACGGCCATTAATGCCATAAATAACCCGACCTTTACTACGTCCACTGCAACGACATCTGCGGGGTTCGTGAAATATCCAGGCCATTGATTACGCTTCGGGGTACGAAAACGAAACGAGCAAAAAGAAATTTTTGAAAAGAGACGGGAAGAGAGAATTATGAAGAGAGGAATTTTGATTTGAAAATGTAATAAAGTCTTTACTTATCTTTAAGTGATAAAACCAAACAAGACGTCCTTTCTCCTTATTTCTTTTTTTTTCTTACTTTTATGTTTCTTTTTGTTTGAAAGACTATAAAGGCTATGAGGAGCGAGAGAAGCGAAAGAGGGCGCCTTTGTAACGGGCGAAAAACTTTACCGATAGTGGAGTTCCCGACTCCTTCGCTCCCGATCTCGACTTTTTACCCATCAAAACGACGGCTGCGGCGTCGACTTCAAAGAAACTCCCCTCGGGGTTCCGATTCTTCTTCCCGTTCCCATGTAAATATCGACAAACTTCGTTCGTATACCGCCGAAACCGAACTGGCGAACTTACACGCCTTTTGAGTATGTAACAAATCCAACTTGATACAACAGAGAGAAAAAAGAAAAAGTAGGTGGTTTGTATTTCTCATCCCTTTTAAAATGTCAATAAGGAGACGAGAAAAAAAAGGTAAAAATTCGTCTTGAGAGAAAAGAAAAGAAAAAAATTCTTTTGTAACAAAGAACACCTCCGGCCTTGCTCCTTTTATATTTTTTGCCTTCCCCCGTCGATCCTCCGAGATTTAAAAATGATGACGATAGCGCGCCGAAGGGATGTCATCCTCGCGTCGGAAAATTCTACCATCTCCCCCGCGTTTAAGGGCGGGTAGGTCGCCCATTTGGACCGCAAAGGGTAAGCGTCGGTGACGAAATTAGCTCGTACGGTCGCCGCCTCCGGGGGCGGCAACGGGGCGACACGAATTTCAATGTACCTGGCGGTCTGGCGCGGCCCCTAATTCCATTTTCTTGTACTACCCGACCTTAAAACCTCTTCCGCCCCCTTTTTCCCCCGACTAGAGCGGAAGGTGGGGAATTAAATTAGCGAACGCGATGTCGTTCGTCTACGGAAAAGTAACCTTTCGACAGATTTTTACAAATTTTTGGGTATCTTTCAGTCTTGATCTTGATTAAGTATTTTGTAAGTTAAAAAATTGTTTTCATGACTTAAAAAGCCTTAATTATATCGACGCTTCCAACAAAGTCTGTACTAACTCAAATTTTTGGTTATTTGAGTTACATTGCCTAAAACATTTATTTTCAAGTGGTCTTTTGACGAACAAAAATTCGACGTGTAGTGAAGACGAGGATGAGAGTGTGGAAGAAGAAGAAATTGAGTAACAAACAAAATAAATAATATTGGAGGTGGTTCAAAAGTTTTACTTGATTTATTTCCAAAGTTCAAAATTTGAGTTAGTACAGTCTTCGTTGGGAGCGTCGATATGAAGATTATATGAATATTATATGAAGAGATAGCTCCTTCTTCTATATTGTAGTCCATGAAATCTAGTTTCCAATAATAGGCTATAGTTCGTTTTAGGACTAAGAACTTGGAAGTTGGAGTGAAAAAAATGACATAAACATCTAAACAGAATTTAAAGCATTCAGTACACAACTTTATTCCCACCAATTTTGATAAAAGTTATACTGATCGATAGGTATTTTGTAAATAGTGTTGATTTAAATTCTTGCTCAAGTGTGGTTTTGAAATTTTGTTAAATGATGATGGAGAGAAAATGTATTTCGCAACATTACTCCATTCTAATTAATTAAGTCCATCCCCATGGCACTACAAAACGTCAACACGACATTGACATCTCTAGGTTGCTTCCATATACAGGCATACCTCAGTTTACGTACTTAATGGGGACCAACACATGTACGTAAAGCGAAAAAGTACGTAAAACGAAAAATGTTTTAAATTCTTACCACAGGTATATGTAAGCTATGGAAACTAATTTAAAACAAGAATTCAAGGGTTACCCATGCTTTTTTATTAGATGTCCAGTAAACAGGAAGACTACGCTTATCATAATTTTTCAGGGCTCTAGGGTTTTCACTTTGGTAAATTAGCATTGGTTTTAGTTTCATACTACCTGAGGCGTTGCTGCCCAATAAAAGAGTTATTCGGTCTTTTGCTACTTTATAACCTGGCATAGACTTTTCTTCTTTAGCTATAAAAGTTCGTGCAGGCATTTTTTTCCAAAACAATCCTGTCTCATCAACATTAAACATTTGATCAGAAGTGTAGCCTTCTTCTGTTATAATTTTTTCTAGATCATCAACGAATTTCGCTGCACTTTCAGTGTCTGAAGCTGCTGCTTCCCCTTGGACTTTGATGTTGTGTAAATTTGACTTCCTTTTAAATTTTTCAAACCATCCATGGCTAGCAACAAATGTTACATCTTCCCTTGATTCTCCCTTTTTGGCTTTTAAATCGTTAAATAAACTCAAAGCTTTATTTTGTATATTTGATTGACTTAGTGGAATATCCCGACTTGTCTTATTTTCTATCCATACTAATAATAACCTTTCTACATCTGCAATAATCTCATCCCTTTTTCTAATTACCGTTGTATTAATTGATCTACCATTCTTTACCTCATTAATACTATCCTTATTTTTCAAAATACTATTGATTGTAGTTTTCGAAAAATCTAACCTTCTAACTATTTCGGCTTGCGATACTCCTTCCTCCAAAAGCTTAATAATTTTCAGCTTCATACCCAAATTAATGGATTTACGACTTTTTTTCTTGTCACTCATTGTAAACTTTGTCAAAATTGTTATTAAAACACTCGTAAATACTACAATCTGTACCACTTTTAACATCGCAACGATAAAAGGACTTCCCCGAATACGAATAATACTAATTTCATTAGTTAGAACAACCAGCACCATCTATGGCAGTTATTCGTATCAAGCGGTACGACAGAGTACGTAAGTGCGAAGGTACGTAAAATGAAGGTACGTAAAGCGAGGTATGCCTGTACCTTTATGAAAGCATCTAGACATTACCATATTCTATCCATTCAACATTGGCCCTAATGAATAAAATTTTAGCATTTGCTTTAAGCAATTGCTTTTTAGGAAAAACAATTGCTTCACAAGCAAAAGCTACTAGTAAAAGCAATAGCTAGATCTGCAAATGAATAATATTTTTAAGTAAACGCTGCGTCTTCTACATCTCTACAGCAATTCCTTACTACAGCAAATGCGATGTTGTGAAGCACAACGCAGGATATAATCGTCGATGGTACCTTTTCTAATGTACCCCTAATTTTATATTGAAGCACAGGAAATCTTGCTTTTAATTGTTGCTTTTAATTGTTGGGTTGCAGGATTTTTCCAGGGAGTCATAATTCAAGGCTATATCGAGTAACCATCCTCTCCTAATAATGCACATTCTTCTGTACTGTTTTTAAGAATGTATATTAGAATTTTTGAAAATTCTACTATCGTGCACAGAACCTGGCCACTGACAGTCTACACTTGTAAAAATTTCTTTTGCATTACATGTTGCCTGTACGTTAATGCTGGGGTATCCTTTTCGATTTATATATTCATCTCCAAATTCTCGAAATTTTGGTATTCTAACATGTTTGCAATCTATTGCACCGATGGCAGTTGGAATACGGTATCTTTCTGACCACAGCAATTTTGCTTCCACAAAATCTTCAGCACTTCTCGGAAATCTAATGAAAAGGTTAGCTTTTTCCAAAACAGCATGCTTTACGGAATTAAATGTCTTGCTGACTGTACTCTAATGAACACCGAGTTCTTCAGCTACAGAATTTTGAAACCCGAAATCTGAAAGCTGTCGCAAAAAGATTTTCATCTGATTTATAGGTGATAATGCAGCACCTTGCGTTTCACCACTGTCAGTTAAAAAATAATTTGCTAACCACTCAACGTTTTCCCGATCAAACCGATATAGCTTTTTGAAATCATCGTTTCTACAATTTCTACAATTCTTAAAATTTACGTACACTGTATATTTTTCGTTTATGCACATTCATGAATTCGGCTATAATTAAAAAAAATCTAATAAATAGGAGCTCACGTGTATACCACAGAGGAACAGTTGACTGTACTGTGTACAAGCAAATGATGCAGGGGTCTACCTAGCTTACAAATACGAAAGCAATTGCCACACTAGCAAAAGCAATTCCTTGGTTTATTCATCTCATTTTAAGTACATGTAAGCAATTGCTTCTGTTTTTTTTAAGAAAATTATTTGACTAGAAGCAATTGCTGCACTCTTAAGCTATTCCTGAGAACAACAGCAATTACTTTAATTTTTATTCATTAGTTTTTAAGCATTTTCTTTGATATTGCAAGAAAAAGCAATTGCTAAATTTTTATTCATTAGGGCCATTGTATACTCATCATAGAAAAAATGACATGTTGTCTGAATGTCCTGCTGACATTTTGTACTGTCATGGGGGGTAGATCCTAAATTTCAAATTTGACAAATGTCAAATCTGATCAAACTACACTTAAGGTGTATCTTTAAGGTGTACATCTCACACTGAGGCAACCAACAACAAACAACTAGTAATTAGCAGCACGCGATATTGCTACATGGTGACATTTCACATAGAATTAAATTATGTCTCTCACATTGGAGCAATTGGATATCATAGACAAAGAAGCGATATTGTATTGATCTAAGGCACATCTCACACTGAAGCAATCATCAACAAACAACTAGCAACCAGTAACCAGCAATAAGCAATATTCCCGTTTGATGATATTTCACATAGAATTAAAGCAGACGCAGATAGAGAGACGATATCGAATTGCTCCAATTTGAGAGATATCATTTAATTATACAGTGAGCAGCAAAAATTTGATTCCCCTACATTATTTCATTTCTTTTCGTAAATAGTGACACCAAAAACAAAAATATAGCTGTTTTCATGGATCGTAAAATAAAATTACTTGAATTCTTTTACGAACTGGAAAAATAAATCACACAAAACTTATACTTCAATAACTAGAAACGAAAATTTTATTAGACTGCATGAAACTGCGTTGCAAAACTGTTGATACTCCTGATAAGAGTGTAAAAATGTTAGAAATTTAGCACAATTAATCTTAATACTTTGAAGGGTATCCTTTCAGTCGAATTACTTCCTTTAGTCGGTTGGGCATCGAGTGTGTCAACTTTTTTGTGTACTCTGCGCTAATTTGTTGCCATTCTATTTGGAGTATGTTTTTTAAATGACTTTTGGAAGTTATATGGTGTTTCCTTAAAATTTTCTTGCAAAATTTTCACGTAAAACTCTTTTGTCATTATTTCATCAATTACGACAAGGTTACCGACACCTGAGGTGGACATACAGCCCCAAACCATGATACTGCCACCCCCATGTATTACTGTTTTAATCGTGTTTTTTGGATTTAAAGCCTCGTTTGATTTTCTCCATACTCTTAGGCGGCCACCACTTCCAAATATACTAAATTTAGATTCGCCGGAAAAAATTATCGTATCCCAAAAGTCTAATCCTCGGTTTTTATGTTTTTGCAAATTCAAGTCTTTTATTTTTATTAATCTCACTTACGAAAGGTTTCTTTCTAGCAACACATGATTTATAACCACCCCTTTTGATGGACCTACGTACTGTATCAGCAGAAACAATGATGTTTGTAGTTGCGTCTTACAAGGAGACCACAAGATGTTGTATTCATCGATTTTGATGAAAGTAGTATCAATCGATAGGTATTGGTACACAATCCAAATTTGTAAAACATTAGGGCGCAATGTTCAGGGATTCGCGAGTAAATTGCAATTTTAGTTCGCGATTTAAGGCCACACCACTTTACGTCATCAGTTAGCCACTCCCTCTACGACCGCCTCCGAGTCTTTTTTTAATTAAATTAAATGAAAAATCAAAGTAAAAACGAAAAAGTGTGTTGAATTATTTGTTGTCAAAACATATAACAATAACATATTAGAAGAAATAAAGTGAAATATTAAAAATTTTGATTATATTAAAAATAAAAAAAAAGTTACGTCATGAGGTTCAGACCATTTTGTTCCGCGAGTGGAAGCCGGTTTGTGATGAGTCACCAAGAGGAGGGGTCGGGAGGAGTACAACCATTGACATATAAGCGGTGTGGCCTTAAATTGCGACATAAAATCGCGATTTACTCGCGAATCCCTGAACATTGCGCCCTAATATTTTACAAATTTGTATTGTGTACCAATACCTATCGATTGATACTACTTTCATCAAAATCGGTCAATACAACATCTTGTGGTCTTCTTGTTAGCAGCAGCTATCCTGGGAACACTTTGAAAAGGATCCTTTTCGATTAGTTGTTTAATAACACAGTCGTTTCTGTCACTTAATTTTCGGGGATGTCCAGCTCGTGGTTTCTTTTCTATTCTTTCTTCATCGATGAATCGTTTTATGACTTTTTGTATCGTAGCTTTACTTCTTCCAACAATTTTTCCAATTTCTGCATATGATTTTCCATCTTTATGAGACTTTATACCAATTTTTCTTTTTCTTTCTACAATTGTCAGCTCTTTTATGCTCATTTTAGAAATTTAGCTTTTCGAAAGCTAGGAACATAAAATCTACTAAAAATTACACAGATGCATAATAAACAGACGACAAATCCCTAAAAACACAATAAATCTATGCAACTCGCGCATACCGTTATTATTTTCGTTGCTTTTCGTCGCTATACGAGGGGTAGCAATACTTTTGCTGCGTAACTTTTTGAATTTAAAATATGTTTTCGTTTGTAATTATTAACGGAAAAGTCTAATATGCTTGTTTGTTCATGTTTTTGCAAGCATACAGATAGATTTATTTTATTATAAATAAAAAACAATATAATTTGTTTGATTCTGCAAATTTTCATGGGAGGAAGTTAAATAATATAAGGGTATCAAGATTTTTGCTGCACACTGTATGTAAAATGTCATCAAGTGGTAATATCGCTTATTGCTCATTGGTAGTTGCTGGTTGCCTCAGTGTGAGAACATTTAAAGACATTTTAAATCCATCTTCCGGGATGTTTTAACATTTTTTTTTCAAATTGTTAAAAATTAACTTTCTCATTATCAGGAAGCAAAGTCTACTTGCAAAACGAACCTCTTCGTCTACAGGAAATTACTTTAACCCACGATCATTGTTGATTATCTCATTATGTAACCCCGGAATCTTTACTCGCGCAAATATTACGCAATTGACCACGTGGTAGGCGTGAAAGTTGTCGACCGAAAGTTTTCTTTGGGTCAGTAATCGAATTACTTTCGCGGTATAAACATCTCGTTTTAATATCTAAATAATTAACGTTTAAAATCTAAAAAAAAAAAAATTGAAAACTTAAAATCGTAAAAATTTGTAAGTACTTAAAAAAATTTTTTGAGTTATAATTTTATTTTTTTAGTTATAATTTTATTTTTTTAGTTATAATTTTATTTTTTTAGTTATAATTTTATTTTTTTTTAGTTATAATTTTATTTTTTTAGTTATAATTTAATTTTTTTAGTTATATTTTTATTTTTTTTAGTTATAATTTTATTTTTTTAGTTATAATTTTATTTTTTTTTTTAGTTTAAAATCATTTTTTAGAAAAGAAAACTGATTTAAGAAAATGGCATTAGTTGAAGTTTTTATGGTTTTATTAAACAGTTTCATAGCTATATTCGTAGCAATAATAGTTTATTACAAAAACTGTTATAGCTTCTGGAAGAATAAAAAAGTTCCTTATTTAACGCCAAGAATTCCTTTGGGAAATTCGCAAAATCCCCTATTTCGAAAATCGTCAATTTTCGAGAAGCAAAAATCGATTTACGACCGAATGAAAAATCAAAATGTACAACATTGCGGTTTTTACGACTTTACAACTCCGATTTACTTCCCCGTCGATTTAAAATTAATAGAAAGCGTTTTAAATGAAGATTTACGATTTCAAAACGACGAGTTGAATGGTTATTTTTTAACCAAATTTGATATAAAAACGAATTTTTTTAATTCATCAAAAGATAATCTCTTCGAAGCGATTTTAAAATGTTCCAATCAAATGATTGAAGGTTTGGAAAAAATCTCGAATCATCCGGTTGACGTTAAAGAAATTTTTAAGTGTTTTACATTAGAGGTGATTAAAAACTCTTGTTTCGGATTAAATTCAAACGGTTTTTTGGATGATTACTTAAAAAGTGTCGTTTACAAAGAAAAACTTTTTAAATTTAATAGTTTTAAAGCGGTTTTTAAATTGAAAAAAACGTTTTATTTAAATTGTTTCGAGTTTTTATCCAAATTTGGGGTAAAAAGGTTTGAAAATGATTCGTTTTTTGAAATCGTTAAACAAAGCGTTAAATTTCGAGGGAGAAATCGATTAAAAAAGGGGGATTTTTTACAAAGTTTGATTGACTTTTATTTGATGAGCGATCCGAAAGAAATTTCAGAGGAAAAAATCGTTTTGAAAGCTTTGGATTTTTTCTCGACTTCGTTTAAATCAACCACCACGATTTTAACGTTTTGTTTGTATGAGTTGGCGCAAAATCAAGATGTTCAAGAAAATTTAAGAGTGGAAATTTTAAAAAATCTTAATGATGATATTACCTATGATTCTATAAATGATTTAAATTATTTAAATCAAGTTATTAAAGGTAAGTGAAATACAAAGAGGATTCTTTAAATTTTTTAGTAATAATTAGAATTTGTTTAATTGTAAGATTTATTATTGAAAAGAGAGATTTTAGGCTTTAATTTAACGAAAAAATCATTTTTTAATCATTAAAAATAAAGTCAGTACGATTTTTTAAAGTTGATTAATTTTAAAAAGTTAGGTTAGTTAATTGTCAAAATTTTTTATCAACTTTAAGAATTTTTTTAAATTTTTTAGTAACATTTGTAATAAATCGGTCTTATTTATTTAAAAATAGAGTATTTTGACTTTCATTTAAAAAAAGATTTATTTCAAAATTATTAAAAATGAATTTTTGACGAATTTTTTAAAATTAATCGATTTTTTAAAAAAATTAGGTTAGTTAACTGTCAAAAAAATTTAGTAACTTTAAAATTTTTTTTAATTTTTTTGGTAACATTTAGAATAAAACGGTCTTTTTTATTTAAAAATCGAATCTATTGACTTTCATTTAAAGAAAGATTTATTTCAAAATCATTAAAAATGAATTTTTTATGAATTTTTAAAATTGATCGAATTTTTTAGGTTAGATTTGTAAGTATTAAAAAAGATCACTTTGAAATTTTTTTAAAATTTTTTTGAAAATATTTAGAACAAAACGGTCTTTTTTAATTAAAATTAGAATGTTTTAAGTTTCATCTGAAAAAAAAACCCAATCAAAATCTTAAAAAATGAATTTTTAGCGAATTTTTAAAGTTAGTTGATTTTTTTAAGGTTAGAACTATTAAAAATGAGTGTTGACTTTGAAAATTTTTTTAAATTTTTTGGTAATATTTATGATAAAGCGATCTTTTTTAATGAAAAATAGAATTTTTTAAGTTTTATTTAGAACAAGATTCAATTCATTATCAATAAAAATAAATTTTCTACGAATTTTTAAAGATAGTTGATTTTTAAGAGTAGGTCAGTCAACCGTCAAAAGTGAGGTTTAACTTTGAAATTGTTATTAATTTTTTTGAAAACTTTTAGAACAAAACGGTCTTTTTTAATTAAAAATACAATATTTTGAGTTTCATTTAAAAAAAGATTTATTTAAAAATCATTAAAAATGAATTTTTGACGAATTTTTAAAGTTAGTTGATTTTTTTTTAAGGTTAGGACTATTAAAAATGAGTGTTGACTTTGAAAATTTTTTTTAATTTTTTGGTAATATTTATGATAAAGCGATCTTTTTTAATGAAAAATAGAATCTTTTAAGTTTTATTTAGAACAAGATTCGATTCATTATCAATAAAAATGAATTTTTTACGAATTTTCAAAGATAGATTTTTAAGGTTAGGTGAGTCAACCGTTAAAAGTGAGGGTTAACTTTGGAAATTTTTTTAATTTTTTTGAAAACTTTTAGAACAAAACGGTCTTTTTTAATTAAAAATACAATATTTTGAGTTTCATTTAAAAAAAGATTTATTTTGAAATCATTAAAAATGAATTTTTGACAAATTTTTAAAGTTAGTTGATTTTTTTAAGGTTAGAACTATTAAAAATGAGTGTTGACTTTGAAAATTTTTTTAAATTTTTTGGTAATATTTATGATAAAGCGATCTTTTTTAATGAAAAATAGAATCTTTAAAGTTTTACTTAGAACAAGATTCGATTTATTATCAATAAAAATGAATTTTCTACGAATTTTTAAAGATAGTTGATTTTTTAAAGTTAGGTTAGTCAACCGTCAAAAGTGAGGGTTGACTTTGAAAATTTTTTTAATTTTTTTGAAAACTTTTAGAACAAAACGGTCTTTTTTAATTAAAAATACAATATTTTGAGTTTCATTTAAAAAAAGATTTATTTAAAAATCATTAAAAATGAATTTTTGACGAATTTTTAAAGTTAGTTGATTTTTTTTAAGGTTAGGTTAGAACTATTAAAATTGAGTGTTGACTTTGAAATTTTTTTTAAATTTTCTGGTAATATTTATGACAAAGCGATCTTTTTTAATGAAAAATAGAGTCTTTTAAGTTTTATTTAGAACAAGATTCGATTCATTATCAATAAAAATGAATTTTCTACGAATTTTTAAAGATAGTTTATTTTTTAAAGTTAGGTTAGTCAACCGTCAAAAGTGAGGGTTAACTTTGAAAATTTTTTTAATTTTTTTGAAAACTTTTAGAACAAAACGGTCTTTTTTAATTAAAAATACAATATTTTGAGTTTCATTTAAAAAAGGATTTATTTAAAAATCATTAAAAATGAATTTTTGACGAATTTTTAAAGTTAGTTGATTTTTTTAAGGTTAGGTTAGAACTATCACAAATAAGTGTTGACTTTGAAAATTTTTTTAATTTTTTTGGTAATATTTATGATAAAGCAATCTTTTTTAATGAAAAATAGAATCTTTTAAGTTTTATTTAGAACAAGATTCAATTCATTATCAATAAAAATGAATTTTTTACAAATTTTCAAAGATAGATTTTTAAGGTTAGGTGAGTCAACTGTTAAAGGTGAGGGTTAACTTTGAAAATTTTTTTAATTTTTTTGAAAACTTTTAGAACAAAACGGTCTTTTTTAATTAAAAATACAATATTTTGAGTTTCATTTAAAAAAAGATTTATTTAAAAATCATTAAAAATGAATTTTTGACGAATTTTTAAAGGTAGTTGATTTTTTTTAAGGTTAGGACTATTAAAAATGAGTGTTGACTTTGAAAATTTTTTTAAACTTTTTGGTAATATTTATGATAAAGCGATCTTTTTTAATGAAAAATAGAATCTTTTAAGTTTTATTTAGAACAAGATTCAATTCATTATCAATAAAAATGAATTTTTTACGAATTTTCAAAGATAGATTTTTAAGGTTAGGTGAGTCAACCGTTAAAAGTGAGGGTTAACTTTGAAAATTTTTTTAATTTTTTTGAAAACTTTTAGAACAAAACGGTCTTTTTTAATTAAAAATATAATATTTTGAGTTTCATTTAAAAAAAGATTTATTTAAAAATCATTAAAAATGAATTTTTGACGAATTTTTAAAGTTAGTTGATTTTTTTAAGGTTATGTTAGAACTATCAAAAATGAGTGTTGACTTTGAAATTTTTTTAAAATTTCTTGGTAATATTTATGATAAAGCGATTTTTTTAAATGAAAAATAGAATCTTTTAAGTTTTATTTAGAACAAGATTCAATTCATTATCAATAAAAATGAATTTTTTACGAATTTTCAAAGATAGATTTTTAAGGTTAGGTGAGTCAACCGTCAAAAGTGAGGGTTAACTTTGAAAATTTTTTAATTTTTTTGAAAACTTTTAGAACGAAACGGTCTTTTTTAATTAAAAATACAATGTTTTGAGTTTCATTTAAAAAAAGATTTATTTAAAAATCATTAAAAATGAATTTTTGACGAATTTTTAAAGTTAGTTGATTTTTTTTAAGATTAGGTTAGAACTATTAAAAATGAGTGTTGACTTTGAAAATTTTTTTAAATTTTTTGGTAATAGTTATGATAAAGCGATCTCTTTTAATGAAAAATAGAATCTTTTAAGTTTTATTTAGAACAAGATTCAATTCATTATCAATAAAAATGAATTTTCTACGAATTTTTAAAGATAGTTGATTTTTAAGGTTAAGTCAGTCAAACGTCAAAAGTGAGGGTTAACTTTGAAAATTTTTTAAATTTTTTTGAAAACTTTTAGAACAAAACGGTCTTTTTTAATTGAAAATACAATATTTTTTCTTTCATTTAAAAAAAGATTTATTTAAAAATCATTAAAAATAAATTTTGGACGAATTTTTAAAGTTAGTTGATTTTTTTTAAGGTTAGGTTAGAACTATTAAAAATGAGTGTTGACTTTGAAATTTTGTTTAAATTTTTTGGTAGTATTTATAATAAAGCGATCTTCTTTAATGAAAAATAGAATCTTTTAAGTTTTATTTAGAACAAGATTCAATTCATTATCAATAAAAATGAATTTTTTACGAATTTTCAAAGATAGATTTTTAAGGTTAGGTGAATCAACCGTTAAAAGTGAGGGTTAACTTTGAAAATTTTTTTAATTTTTTTGAAAACTTTTAGAACAAAACGGTATTTTTTAATTAAAAATACAATGTTTTGAGTTTCATTTAAAAAAAGATTTATTTAAAAATCATTAAAAATGAATTTTTTACGAATTTTTAAAGTTGGTCGAATTTCTTAGGTTAGATTTGTAAGTATTAAAAATGATCACTTTGAAATTTTTTTTTTAATTTTTTTGAAAATATTTAGAATAAAACGGTCTTTTTTAATTAAAATTAGAATGTTTCATGTTTCATCTAAAAAAAGACCAAATTAAAATCTTTAAAAATGAATTTTTGACGAATTTTTAAAGTTAGTTGATTTTTTTAAGGTTAGGTTAGAACTATCAAAAATGAGTATTGACTTTGAAAATTTTTTTAAATTTTTTGGTAATATTTATGATAAAGCGATCTTTTTTAATGAAAAATAGAATCTTTTAAGTTTTATTTAGAACAAGATTCAATTTATTATCAATAAAAATGAATTTTTTACGAATTTTCAAAGATAGATTTTTAAGGTTAGGTGAGTCATCCGTTAAAAGTGAGGGGTAACTTTGAAATTTTTTTTTAATTTTTTTGAAAACTTTTAGAACAAAACGGTCTTTTTTAATTGAAAATATAATATTGTGAGTTTCATTTAAAAAAAGATTTATTTAAAAATCATTAAAAATGAATTTTTGGCGAATCTTTAAAGTTGGTTGATTTTTTTTAAGGTTAGGACTATTAAAAATGAGTGTTGACTTTGAAATTTTTTTTTAATTTTTTGGTAATATTTATGATAAAGCGATCTTTTTTAATGAAAAATAGAATCTTTTAAGTTTTATTTAGAACAAGGTTCAATTCATTATCAATAAAAATGAATTTTTTACGAATTTTCAAAGATAGATTTTTAAGGTTAGGTGAGTCAACCGTTAAAAGTGAGGGTTAACCTTGAAATTTTTTTTAATTTTTTTGAAAACTTTTAGAACAAAACGGTCTTTTTTAATTAAAAATACAATATTTTGAGTTTCATTTAAAAAAAGTTTTATTTAAAAATCATTAAAAATGAATTTTTGACGAATTTTTAAAGTTAGTTGATTTTTTTTAAGGTTAGGTTAGAACTATTAAAAATGAGTGTTGACTTTGAAAATTTTTTTAAATTTTTTGGTAATATTTATGATAAAGCGATCTTTTTTAATGAAAAATAGAATCTTTTAGGTTTTATTTAGAACAAGATTCAATTCATTATCAATAAAAATGAATTTTTTACGAATTTTCAAAGATAGATTTTTAAGGTTAGGTGAGTCAACCGTTAAAAGTGAGGGTTAACTTTGAAAATTTTTTTAATTTTTTTGAAAACTTTTAGAACAAAACGGTCTTTTTTAATTAAAAATATAATATTTTGAGTTTCATTTAAAAAAAGATTTATTTAAAAATCATTAAAAATGAATTTTTGACGAATTTTTAAAATTAGTTGATTTTTTTTAAGGTTAGGTTAGAATTATCAAAAATGAGTGTTGACTTTGAAAATTTTTTTAAATTTTTTGGTAATATTTATGATAAAGCGATCTTTTTTAATGAAAAATAGAATCGTTAAAGTTTTATTTAGAACAAGATTCAATTCATTATCAATAAAAATGAATTTTCTACGAATTTTTAAAGTTAGTTGATTTTTAAGGTTAAGTCAGTCAAACGTCAAAAGTGAGGGTTAACTTTGAAATTTTTTTAATTTTTTTGAAAACTTTTAGAACAAAACGGTCTTTTTTAATTGAAAATACAATATTTCTTCTTTCATTTAAAAAAAGATTTATTTAAAAATCATTAAAAATGAATTTTGGACGAATTTTTAAAGTTAGTTGATTTTTTTTAAGGTTAGGTTAGAACTATTAAAATTAAGGGTTGACTTTGAAAATTTTTTCAAATTTTTTGGTAATATTTATGATAAAGCGATCTTTTTTAATGAAAAATAGAATCTTTTAAGTTTCATTTAGAACAAGATTCAATTCATTATCAATAGAAATGATTTTTTTACGAATTTTCAAAGATAGATTTTTAAGGTTAGGTGAGTCAACCGTTAAAAGTGAGGGTTAACTTTGAATTTTTTTTAATTTTTTTGAAAACTTTTAGAACAAAACGGTCTTTTTTAATTAAAAATACAATATTTTGAGTTTCATTTAAAAAAAGATTTATATAAAAATCATTAAAAATGAATTTTTGACGAATTTTTAAAGTTAGTTGATTTTTTTAAGGTTAGGTTAGAACTATTAAAAATGAGTGTTGACTTTGAAATTTTGTTTAAATTTTTTGGTAGTATTTATAATAAAGCGATCTTCTTTAATGAAAAATAGAATCTTTTAAGTTTTATTTAGAACAAGATTCAATTCATTATCAATAAAAATGAATTTTTTACGAATTTTCAAAGATAGATTTTTAAGGTTAGGTGAATCAACCGTTAAAAGTGAGGGTTAACTTTGAAAATTTTTTTAATTTTTTTGAAAACTTTTAGAACAAAACGGTCTTTTTTAATTAAAAATATAATATTTTGAGTTTCATTTAAAAAAAGATTTATTTAAAAATCATTAAAAATGAATTTTTGACGAATTTTTAAAATTAGTTGATTTTTTTTAAGGTTAGGTTAGAATTATCAAAAATGAGTGTTGACTTTGAAAATTTTTTTAAATTTTTTGGTAATATTTATGATAAAGCGATCTTTTTTAATGAAAAATAGAATCGTTAAAGTTTTATTTAGAACAAGATTCAATTCATTATCAATAAAAATGAATTTTCTACGAATTTTTAAAGTTAGTTGATTTTTAAGGTTAAGTCAGTCAAACGTCAAAAGTGAGGGTTAACTTTGAAATTTTTTTAATTTTTTTGAAAACTTTTAGAACAAAACGGTCTTTTTTAATTGAAAATACAATATTTCTTCTTTCATTTAAAAAAAGATTTATTTAAAAATCATTAAAAATGAATTTTGGACGAATTTTTAAAGTTAGTTGATTTTTTTTAAGGTTAGGTTAGAACTATTAAAATTAAGGGTTGACTTTGAAAATTTTTTCAAATTTTTTGGTAATATTTATGATAAAGCGATCTTTTTTAATGAAAAATAGAATCTTTTAAGTTTCATTTAGAACAAGATTCAATTCATTATCAATAGAAATGATTTTTTTACGAATTTTCAAAGATAGATTTTTAAGGTTAGGTGAGTCAACCGTTAAAAGTGAGGGTTAACTTTGAATTTTTTTTAATTTTTTTGAAAACTTTTAGAACAAAACGGTCTTTTTTAATTAAAAATACAATATTTTGAGTTTCATTTAAAAAAAGATTTATATAAAAATCATTAAAAATGAATTTTTGACGAATTTTTAAAGTTAGTTGATTTTTTTAAGGTTAGGTTAGAACTATCAAAAATGAGTGTTGACTTTGAAAATTTTTTTAAATTTTTTTGTAATATTTATGATAAAGCGATCTTTTTTAATGAAAAATAGAATCTTTTAAGTTTTATTTAGAACAAGATTCGATTCATTATCAATAAAAATGAATTTTCTACGAATTTTTAAAGATAGTTGATTTTTAAGAGTAGGTCAGTCAACCGTCAAAAGTGAGGGTTAACTTTGAAAATTTTTTTAATTTTTTTGAAAACCTTTAGAACAAAACGGTCTTTTTTAATTAAAAATACAATATTTTGAGTTTCATTTAAAAAAAGATTTATTTTGAAATCATTAAAAATGAATTTTTGACAAGTTTTTAAAGTTAGTTGATTTTTTTAAGGTTAGAACTATTAAAAATGAGTGTTGACTTTGAAAATTTTTTTAAATTTTTTGGTAATATTTATGATAAAGCGATCTTTTTTAATGAAAAATAGAATCTTTTAAGTTTTATTTAGAACAAGATTCAATTCATTATCAATAAAGATGAATTTTCTACGAATTTTCAAAGATAGATTTTTAAGGTTAGGTGAGTCAACCGTTAAAAGTGGGGGTTAACTTTGAAAATTTTTTTAATTTTTTTAAAAACTTTTAGAACAAAACGGTCTTTTTTAATTAAAAATATAATATTTAAAGTTTCATTTAAAGAAAGATTTATTTCAAAATCATTAAAAATGAATTTTTGACGAATTTTTAAAGTTAGTTGATTTTTTTTAAGGTTAGGACTATTAAAAATGAGTGTTGACTTTGAAATTTTTTTCAAACTTTTTGGTAATATTTATGATAAAGCGATCTTTTTTAATGAAAAATAGAATCTTTTAAGTTTTATTTAGAACAAGATTCCATTCATTATCAATAAAAATGACTTTTCTACGAATTTTCAAAGATAGTTGATTTTTAAGGTTAGGTGAGTCAACCGTTAAAAGTGAGGGTTAACTTTGAAAATTTTTTTAATTTTTTTGAAAACTTTTAGAACAAAACGGTCTTTTTTAATTAAAAATGCAATATTTTGAGTTTCATTTAAAAAAAGATTTATTTAAAAATCATTAAAAATGAATTTTTGACGAATTTTTAAAGTTAGTTGATTTTTTTTAAGGTTAGGACTATTAAAAATGAGTGTTGACTTTGAAAATTTTTTTCAATTTTTTGGTAATATTTATGATAAAGCGATCTTTTTTAATGAAAAATAGAATCTTTTAAGTTTTATTTACAACAAGATTCAATTCATTATCAATAAAAATGAATTTTCTACGGATTTTTAAAGATAGTTTATTTTTTAAAGTTAGGTTAGTCAACCGTGAAAAGTGAGAGTTGACTTTGAAAATTTTTTTAATTTTTTTGAAAACTTTTAGAACAAAATGGTCTTTTTTAATTAAAAATACAATATTTTGAGTTTCATTTAAAAAAAGATTTATTTAAAAATCATTAAAAATGATTTTTTTACGATTTTTTAAAGTTGTAAGTAAATAAGTTTAATGTTATTTTTAGAAACTTTGAGGAAGTATCCACTCGTTCCGACGATAAATAAAAGTTTAACAAAGGTTTTTCGGTCGCAACAAAGTGATTTAATTTTGGAAAAAGGTCAAAAAATCGTCGTACCGATTTTTGCCATTCATAGAGATTCGGATTTTTATCCAAAACCGGATAATTTCGAACCCGAACGTTTTTCAAAAAATGAAAACTACAATGAAATAAATTCCTTACCTTATTTACCTTTCGGTTTAGAACAAAAATCTCCAATAGGTGAGTTCTTAAAATGTTGATAAATAAATTTAATTGTAAGTTATACATTTTTTTTCTTAAAGATTAATTTTTTTTTATTGTAGGAATTAAATTTGGATTGTTACAAACAAAAATCGCTTTGGTTAAGTTACTAAAACACTTTGAATTTAATTTAAGTGTTAATACAACGGATCCTTTTAGATTTCATAAATATTCTTTTATGTTATCGATAAAAGATACGATTTGGTTAGATGTTAAAAAAATTTAATATGATTTAAGACTAAAAAAAAATTTATATGATTTAAGACTAAAAAAATTTTTTTTAATTAAAATGTGTACATTATTTTATTTTCGAATCCCTCTCCTTTCAATTCCTTGTTGTTGTTGAGGACTATTAGAGGGAATTTTGAAATAAAAAAAATAACTTGAATTTTGAAATAATAAAAATAGCTTGAATTTTGAAATAAAAAAAATAACTTGAATTTAAGAAAAAAATAACTTGAATTTAAGAAAAAAAAATTGAAGTTGAAAAAAAAAGTTAAAAAGTGAGAAGCGAGGCTATTATTTTAAAAAGTTTCCCAGAGAAACGTTAAAGGACATAGAGGACATAGAGGGTCGAGTAATTCGGGGTGAAATTGCTTGGGAAGAAGTTCGGACGCGACCCTAAATTACTTACGAAAATAAAAAAAATAAAAAACGAAGGGTAAAAACGGAAGGAGGACGAACCATTTCCGCTTTTGTCCCGTTACATATTGTCCTCGCGGAAAGTTTTCTAATTCGGGCAATTTAAGTTGGGCGCGTTTTTACCCTCGGAAAGAATTTATCTTTTAAGACGTTTTCGACATTTACTTTTTGATTCTGATAGATACATTTTTAATACTATATAGATATATTTTTACACTAGCTAATATTTCATTGATAAAGACGTGATTTAACATTCGACCATCAAAGGTGGACAAACTTCGAAAAGAAAAAAGAGAATTTCAGGGGTGGGCACCTCTTCGAGAGAGATTTTAGGGGTTGACAAACTTTGTTGAGGGACATTTCAGGGGTTGTCAAATTTTCTAGAAACCAAATTCAAGGATAAGTAAATTCTCTATTTTTCAAGCGAGCTTCAGGGGTGGGAAAACCTCGTTGAGAGACATTTCAAAGGTTTGCAAACTTCGTAGAAACCCGATTCGAGGATAAGGACACCCTCAATTTTTCAAAAGGGCTTCAGGGATGGACAGACCTCTTCGAGAGACGTTTTAGGGATTGACAAACTCAATTCAAGAATAAGTAAACCTTCGATTTTTCAAATGAATTTTTAAGGGTGGTCAAAACTTGTCGAAATACATTTTAAGGGTTGGCAAAACTTGTCGAGAGAAATTTCAGGGATTTGGCAAACTTTGCTGAAATATTCAAGGATATGTAAACCGTCGATTTTTTAAACTGACTTTAGAGGTGGGCAAACTCGTCGAAAGACATTTCAGAGGTTGGCAAACTTCGGAAAACTTCGATTCAAGGATAAGTAAACCCTCGATTTTTCAAACGAACTTCAAAGGTGGGCAAACCTCATCGAGAGACATTTCAAAGGTTGATAAACTTCGTAGAAATCCGATTAAAGGATAAATAAACCCACGCTTTTTCGAACTGACTTCAGGGATGGGCAAAACTCGTCGAGAGACATTTTAAGGGTTGGCAAACCTTTTCGAGAAACATTTTAGAGATTGACAAACTTCGTAGAAACCCGATTTAAGGATAACTAAACCCTCGATTTTTCAAATAGACTTCAAGGGTGAGCAAACTTCATCGAGAGACATTTCAGGGGTTGACAAACTTCGTAGAGACATTTAGAAGTTACAACTTTATTATATACAAGGTTAAAATTCGACCAAAAAAATTAGAAAAGTTCCCAAAAATATCGATTCTTTTATCGAATCTAACCTTAAAATTATCGACCAACTTTAAAAAATCATTCTGAACTTATTTATAAAAACTAAGAAAAAATAATTTAAAGGGGGATAAATTAAAATATGTACTTTTCAATAAAATCGATTGATTTATTCCAATTATAACCAAAATAATTAGAAAAGTTTTCAAAAATATCGATTTTTTTACCGAACTTAACCTTTAAATTTTCGACCAACTTTAAAAAATCATTCTGAACTTATTTATAAAAACTAAGAAAAAATAATTTAAAGAGGGATAAATTAAAATGTGTACTTTTCAATAAAATCGATTGATTTATTCCAATTATAACCAAAAGAATTAGAAAAATTTTCAAAAATATCGATTTTTTTACCGAACTTAACCTTTAAATTTTCGACCAACTTTAAAAAATCATTCTGAACTTATTTATAAAAACTAAGAAAAAATAATTTAAAGAGGGGTCAATTAAAATGTGTACTTTTCAATAAAATCGATTGATTTATTCCAATTATAGCCAAAAAAATTAGAAAGACTTTCAAAAATATCGATTTTTTTACCGAACTTAACCTTTAAATTTTCGACCAACTTTAAAAAATCATTCTGAACTTATTTATAAAAACTAAGAAAAAATAATTTAAAGAGGGATCAATTAAAATGTGTACTTTTCAATAAAATCGATTGATTTATTCCAATTATAGCCAAAAAAATTAGAAAGACTTTCAAAAATATCGATTTTTTTTACCGAACTTAACCTTTAAATTTTCGACCAACTTTAAAAAATCATTCTGAACTTATTTATAAAAACTAAGAAAAAATAATTTAAAGAGGGATAAATTAAAATGTGTACTTTTCAATAATATCGATTGATTTATTCCAATTATAACCAGAAAAATTAGAAATATTTTCAAAAATATCGATTTTTTACCGAACTTAACCTTTAAATTTTCGACCAACTTTAAAAAATCATTCTGCACTTATTTATAAAAACTAAGAAAAAATAATTTAAAGAGGGATCAATTAAAATGTGTACTTTTCAATAAAATCGATTGATTTATTCCAATTATAACTAAAAAAATTAGAAAAATTTTCAAAAATATCGATTTCTTACCGAACTTAACCTTTAAATTTTCGACCAACTTTAAAAAATCATTCTGAACTTATTTATAAAAACTAAGAAAAAATAATTTAAAGAGGGATAAATTAAAATGTGTACTTTTCAATGAAATCGATTGATTTATTCCAATTATAACCAAAAGAATTAGAAAAATTTTCAAAAATATCGATTTTTTTACCGAACTTAACCTTTAAATTTTCGACCAACTTTAAAAAATCATTCTGAACTTATTTATAAAAACTAAGAAAAAAATTTAAAGAGGGATAAATTAAAATGTGTACTTTTCAATAAAATCGATTGATTTATTCCAATTATAACCAGAAAAATTAGAAAAATTTTCAAAAATATCGATTTTTTTACCGAACTTAACCTTTAAATTTTCGACCAACTTTAAAAAATCATTCTGAACTTATTTATAAAAACTAAGGAAAAATAATTTAAAGAGGGATCAATTAAAATGTGTACTTTTCAATAAAATCGATTGATTTATTCCAATTATAACCAAAAAAATTAGAAAAATTTTCAAAAATATCGATTTTTTACCGAACTTAACCTTTAAATTTTCGACCAACTTTAAAAAATCATTCTGAACTTATTTATAAAAACTAAGAAAAAATAATTTAAAGAGGGATCAATTAAAATGTGTACTTTTCAATAAAATCGATTGATTTATTCCAATTATAACCAAAAAAATTAGAAAAATTTTCAAAAATATCGATTTTTTTCACCGAACTTAACCTTTAAATTTTCGCCCAACTTTAAAAAATCATTCTGAACTCATTTATAAAAACTAAGAAAAAATAATTTAAAGAGGGATCAATTAAAATGTGTACTTTTCAATAAAATCGATTGATTTATTCCAATTATAACTAAAAAAATTAGAAAAATTTTCAAAAATATCGATTTTTTACCGAACTTAACCTTTAAATTTTCGACCAACTTTAAAAAATCATTCTGAACTTATTTATAAAAACTAAGAAAAAATAATTTAAAAAGGGATCAATTAAAATGTGTACTTTTCAATGAAATCGATTGATTTATTCCAATTATAACCAAAAGAATTAGAAAAATTTTCAAAAATATCGATTTTTTTACCGAACTTAACCTTTAAATTTTCGACCAACTTTAAAAAATCATTCTGAACTTATTTATAAAAACTAAGAAAAAGTAATTTAAAGAGGGATAAACTAAAATGTGTACTTTTCAATAAAATCGATTGACTTATTCCAATTATAACCAAAAAGATCAGAAAAATTTTTAAAAATATCGATCTTTTACCGAACTTAACCTTTAAATTTTCGACCAACTTTAAAAAATCATTCTGAACTTATTTATAAAAACTAAGAAAAAATAATTTAAAGAGGGATAAATTAAAATGTGTACTTTTCAATCAAATCGATTGATTTATTCCAATTATAACCAAAAAGATTAGAAAAGTTTTCAAAAATATCGATTTTTTACCAAACTTAACCTTTAAATTTTCGACCAACTTTAAAAAATCATTCTGAACTTATTTATAAAAACTAAGAAAAAATAATTTAAAGAGGGATCAATTAAAATGTGTACTTTTCAATAAAATCGATTGATTTATTCCAATTATAACCAGAAAAATTAGAAATATTTTCAAAAATATCGATTTTTTACCGAACTTAACCTTTAAATTTTCGACCAACTTTAAAAAATCATTCTGCACTTATTTATAAAAACTAAGAAAAAATAATTTAAAGAGGGATAAATTAAAATGTGTACTTTTCAATAATATCGATTGATTTATTCCAATTATAACCAGAAAAATTAGAAATATTTTCAAAAATATCGATTTTTTACCGAACTTAACCTTTAAATTTTCGACCGACTTTAAAAAATCATTCTGCACTTATTTATAAAAACTAAGAAAAAATAATTTAAAGAGGGATCAATTAAAATGTGTACTTTTCAATAAAATCGATTGATTTATTCCAATTATAACTAAAAAAATTAGAAAAGTTTTCAAAAATATCGATTTCTTACCGAACTTAACCTTTAAATTTTCGACCAACTTTAAAAAATCATTCTGAACTTATTTATAAAAACTAAGAAAAAATAATTTAAAGAGGGATAAATTAAAATGTGCACTTTTCAATAAAATCGATTGATTTATTCCAATTATAACCAAAAAAAATAGAAAAATTTTCAAAAATATCGATTTTTTTTACCGAACTTAACCTTTAAATTTTCGACCAACTTTAAAAAATCATTCTGAACTTATTTATAAAAACTAAGAAAGAATAATTTAAAGAGGGATCAATTAAAATGTGTACTTTTCAATAAAATCGATTGATTTATTCCAATTATAACCAAAAGAATTAGAAAAATTTTCAAGAATATCGATTTTTTTACCGAACTTAACCTTTAAATTTTCGACCAACTTTAAAAAATCGTTCTGAACTTATTTATAAAAACTAAGAAAAAATAATTTAAAGAGGGATAAATTAAAATGTGCACTTTTCAATAAAATCGATTGATTTATTCCAATTATAACCAAAAAAAATAGAAAAATTTTCAAAAATATCGATTTTTTTTACCGAACTTAACCTTTAAATTTTCGACCAACTTTAAAAAATCATTCTGAACTTATTTATAAAAACTAAGAAAAAATAATTTAAAGGGGGATCAATTAAAATGTGTACTTTTCAATAAAATCGATTGATTTATTCCAATTATAACCAAAAAAATTAGAAAAATTTTCAAAAATATCGATTTTTTTACCGAACTTAACCTTTAAATTTTCGACCAACTTTAAAAAATCATTCTGAACTTATTTATAAAAACTAAGAAAAAATAATTTAAAGAGGGATCAATTAAAATGTGTACTTTTCAATAAAATCGATTGATTTATTCCAATTATAACAAAAAAAAATTAGAAAATTTTTCAAAAATATCGATTTTTTTTACCGAACTTAACCTTTAAATTTTCGACCAACTTTAAAAAATCATTCTGAACTTATTTATAAAAACTAAGAAAAAATAATTTAAAGAAGAATCAATTAAAATGTGTACTTTTCAATAAAATCGATTGATTTATTCCAATTATAACCAAAAAAATTAGAAAAATTTTCAAAAATATCGATTTTTTTTACCGAACTTAACCTTTAAATTTTCGACCAACTTTAAAAAATCATTCTCAACTTATTTATAAAGGCTAAGAAAAAATAATTTAAAGAGGGATAAATTAAAATGTGTACTTTTCAATAAAATCGATTGATTTATTCCAATTATAACCAAAAAAATTAGAAAAATTTTCAAAAATATCGATTTTTTTACCGAACTTAACCTTTAAATTTTCGACCAACTTAAAAAATCATTCTGAACTCATTTATAAAAACTAAGAAAAAATAATTTAAAGAGGAATAAATTAAAATGTGTACTTTTCAATAAAATCGATTGATTTATTCCAATTATAACCAAAAAAATAAGAAAAAATTTCAAAAATATCGATTTTTTACCAAACTTAACCTTTAAATTTTCGACCAACTTTAAAAAATCATTCTGAACTTATTTATAAAAACTAAGAAAAAATAATTCAAAGAGGGATCAATTAAAATGTGTACTTTTCAATAAAATCGATTGATTTATTCCAATTATATAACCAAAAAAATTAGAAAAATTTTCAAAAACATCGATTTTTTTACCGAACTTAAACCTTAAATTTTAAAAGTTACAACTTTAATATAATATAATAATAATTTTTTATACTATATAGATATATTTCTATGCTATATAGATATGTTTTTAATAATAAAAACAGTTTATTTATTTTTCGGTTTTGGTATTATTATTTTACGGATAAATACAAACCTAAAAATAAACATATCGACCCGTTAAATATTGAAAATACGGAAAATAAACACTCGGGACAATTTTAAAATTTTTCGAACAAAACTTTTACGTTTGTCGAGTTTAAACCCGCTTTGAAATCGATTCGCGAACAAACAGAGATGAAGGTCGCGCTTAAATTGCATACTAAATGTATTTGATGACGAATTCTTTCGGTTTAAGTCATGTTTATTTCGTTCGGTTGTAATCGTTTCTTTTATTTATTTTTTGTTTAATTGAGTTGGTTTAAAAATAATTTCTTTTAACTTTAAGATTAATAAAAAATAATTTTTATTAATAAATCGACTAGATTATTTAACATTTTTTTGTCAGTAAAAAAAATATAATATGTACAATATACACAAATTAAAAGTTACGTTTAATACAAAGTATATTTTTTATATATACTTATTACATACAAGTACGTACTTATGTATGTGTTGTAAATGACTTTAAAAATTAAAATTTTAAATTAAGTACTTGGCTAATGGTTAAAAATTATAAATTAGTTTGTTTTTAGTTTACTTAAACGTTTGTAATTAAGTACAATATAAGGTATTAAGTTTTTATCTTCTCGAAATCCAACCAAATTTTATTCTTCGTTGTCATTAATAAAGCTGTAGGTTCCATTTTTAGAGGAAGTTGAGTTTTTTCGCTTAAGGTTACTTTGAAGTTCTTTAAAATCAGGATTAGTCCCACTTTTACTTGGATTATTCCGAATCGAGAACCTAAAAAGGAAAACAAAATTAATTTTGTGTGTAAATTATTGTGAATTTATTAGGTTTGAAGTTTAAAAAATTGTTTAACTAAAAATTTAAATAAAAATTTTATTATCCAACTTATTGATTCTAATAAAGAGTGTGGCAACTTTTAGTTCGGTTTAAAAATGCGAATTAATCGAAGGAAAAATTGATCTTTCAAAGCTTCAATCGTCTGTTATGATTAGTATAATTTATTAGTATAACATCTACGTCCCTCTACGTAGATAATACGTATAACCTACGTATAACCCAGAAAGTTAGACTATAAAAATTGATATTTTTGAAATTTTTTCTATTTTTTTTGGTTATAATTGGAATAAATCAATCGATTTTATTGAAAAGTACACATTTTAATTGATCCCTCTTTAAATTATTTTTTCTTAGTTTTTATAAATAAGTTCAGAATGATTTTTTAAAGTTGGTCGAAAATTTAAAGGTTATGGTCGGTAAAAAAATCGATATTTTTGAAAATTTTTCTAATTTTTTTGGTTATAATTGGAACAAATCAATCGATTTTATTGAAAAGTACACATTTTAATTGATCCCTCTTTAAATTATTTTTTCTTAGTTTTTATAAATAAGTTCAGAATGATTTTTTAAAGTTGGTCGAAAATTCAAAGGTTAAGTTCGGTAAAAAATCGATATTTTTGAAAATTTTTCTAATTTTTTTGGTTATAATTGGAATAAATCAATCGATTTTATTGAAAAGTACACATTTTAATTTATCCCTCTTTAAATTATTTTTTCTTAGTTTTTATAAATAAGTTCAGAATGATTTTTTAAAGTTGGTCGAAAATTTAAAGGTTAAGTTCGGTAAAAAATCGATATTTTTGAAAATTTTTCTAATTTTTTTGGTTATAATTGGAATAAATCAATCGATTTTATTGAAAAGTACACATTTTAATTGATCCCTCTTTAAAGTATTTTTTCTTAGTTTTTATAAATAAGTTCAGAATGATTTTTTAAAGTTGGTCGAAAATTTAAAGGTTAAGTTCGGTAAAAAAAATCGATATTTTTGAAAATCTTTCTAATTTTTTTGGCTGTAATTGGAATAAATCAATCGATTTTATTGAAAAGTACACATTTTAATTGATCCCTCTTTAAATTATTTTTTCTTAGTTTTTATAAATAAGTTCAGAATGATTTTTTAAAGTTGGTCGAAAATTTAAAGGTTATGGTCGGTAAAAAAATCGATATTTTTGAAAATTTTTCTAATTTTTTTGGTTATAATTGGAACAAATCAATCGATTTTATTGAAAAGTACACATTTTAATTGATCCCTCTTTAAATTATTTTTTCTTAGTTTTTATAAATAAGTTCAGAATGATTTTTTAAAGTTGGTCGAAAATTCAAAGGTTAAGTTCGGTAAAAAATCGATATTTTTGAAAATTTTTCTAATTTTTTTGGTTATAATTGGAATAAATCAATCGATTTTATTGAAAAGTACACATTTTAATTTATCCCTCTTTAAATTATTTTTTCTTAGTTTTTATAAATAAGTTCAGAATGATTTTTTAAAGTTGGTCGAAAATTTAAAGGTTAAGTTCGGTAAAAAATCGATATTTTTGAAAATTTTTCTAATTTTTTTGGTTATAATTGGAATAAATCAATCGATTTTATTGAAAAGTACACATTTTAATTGATCCCTCTTTAAAGTATTTTTTCTTAGTTTTTATAAATAAGTTCAGAATGATTTTTTAAAGTTGGTCGAAAATTTAAAGGTTAAGTTCGGTAAAAAAAATCGATATTTTTGAAAATCTTTCTAATTTTTTTGGCTGTAATTGGAATAAATCAATCGATTTTATTGAAAAGTACACATTTTAATTGATCCCTCTTTAAATTATTTTTTCTTAGTTTTTATAAATAAGTTCAGAATGATTTTTTAAAGTTGGTCGAAAATTTAAAGGTTAAGTTCGGTAAAAAAAATCGATATTTTTGAAAATTTTTCTAATTTTTTTGGTTATAATTGGAATAAATCAATCGATTTTATTGAAAAGTACACATTTTAATTGATCCCTCTTTAAATTATTTTTTCTTAGTTTTTATAAATAAGTTCAGAATGATTTTTTAAAGTTGGTCGAAAATTTAAAGGTTAAGTTCGGTAAAAAAAATCGATATTTTTGAAAATTTTTCTAATTTTTTTGGTTATAATTGGAATAAATCAATCGATTTTATTGAAATGTACACATTTTAATTGATCCCTCTTTAAAGTATTTTTTCTTAGTTTTTATAAATAAGTTCAGAATGATTTTTTAAAGTTGGTCGAAAATTTAAAGGTTAAGTTCGGTAAAAAAAATCGATATTTTTGAAAAATTTTCTAATTTTTTTGGTTATAATTGGAATAAATCAATCGATTTTATTGAAAAGTATACATTTTAATTTATCCCTCTTTAAATTATTTTTTCTTAGTTTTTATAAATAAGTTCAGAATGATTTTTTAAAGTTGGTCGAAAATTTAAAGGTTAAGTTCGGTAAAAAAAATCGATATTTTTGAAAATCTTTCTAATTATTTTGGTTATAATTGGAATAAATCAATCGATTTTATTGAAAAGTACACATTTTAATTGATCCCTCTTTAAATTATTTTTTCTTAGTTTTTATAAATAAGTTCAGAATGATTTTTTAAAGTTGGTCGAAAATTTAAAGGTTAAGTTCGGTAAAAAAAATCGATATTTTTGAAAATCTTTCTAATTTTTTTGGTTATAATTGGAATAAATCAATCGATTTTATTGAAAAGTACACATTTTAATTGATCCCTCTTTAAATTATTTTTTCTTAGTTTTTATAAATAAGTTCAGAATGATTTTTTAAAGTTGGTCGAAAATTTAAAGGTTAAGTTCGGTAAAAAAAATCGATATTTTTGAAAAATTTTCTAATTTTTTTGGTTATAATTGGAATAAATCAATCGATTTTATTGAAAAGTATACATTTTAATTTATCCCTCTTTAAATTATTTTTTCTTAGTTTTTATAAATAAGTTCAGAATGATTTTTTAAAGTTGGTCGAAAATTTAAAGGTTAAGTTCGGTAAAAAAATCGATATTTTTGAAAATCTTTCTAATTTTTTTGGCTATAATTGGAATAAATCAATCGATTTTATTGAAAAGTACACATTTTAATTGATCCCTCTTTAAATTATTTTTTCTTAGTTTTTATAAATAAGTTCAGAATGATTTTCTAAAGTTGGTCGAAAATTTAAAGGTTAAGTTCGGTAAAAAAAATCGATATTTTTGAAAATTTTTCTAATTTTTGATTTTGTGACTCAACAAGAGGAGGGGTCGAAAGGAGGACAACCATTGACATATAAGTGGTGTGGCCTTGAATTGCGACCTAAAATCGTGATTTACTCGCGAATCGCTGAATAGTGCGGCCTAATATTATTACTATTATTACTATCATTACTATCATCGATTATTTGTACTATCTACGGATATCTATCGATTTGTAGTATTTCTATTAAAATTGGTGAATACAACATCTTATGGTCTCCTTGTAAGTGAAAATAAGTTCCATCGAAAAGACGTTTTCTGGTAAAAATTCTCATCTCCTAACCGATAATTTGCCCTTAAACGAAGGAAAAACTTTCAAATTTTGAACTAATTGAACTTTGTAAGTTTTCACATCGAGGTCTTTGTGTAAAATGCTTACGCAGGGTCTTAATCTGTGATATTCAAGTCTTGTGAACGATGTCGAGTGGAAATACTGGGATGTACTATCGGTTGGTAAACGAATAACACCATGAAGAGAAAGATGAAGATCCATCCAGACGTCTAACGCTAGGATCTTGATTTTTTTTTCATGGAGGCATTCGTTTACTAACTGAGAGTACTATAAATTGATTCTAAGCCTCACTATAGAAAAAAGGATGGAAGAGAAGATTCCTCCCCGTAACTTTACCGAAGAGACCCGACTGGAGCACAGTAGAAGGGAGAAGCGGAGTACTGTCCAACCCTACTTAATGCGAAGGTCTTGTAGATCAAAATACCATCGAAATCAAAGATTATAATGCAGAGTCGATTTTGTGATTTGGAAGTTAACCCTTCTGGCTTCTGCTGTAAGACTTGAAAGAGAACCAAAATCCGAGCGAAAGAATCGAAGCGTTGAAGAGCGGTGAGCCTCTATTCGACGGTATTTTGACTTGCAAGACCGGCATTTAGAGGTTGAGAAGCTCGCTTCCACTGTACTCCAGTCGGAGTATAGTGGACCGCTTGATACTCCGGTTCTCCCTTCCACTGTATTCCACTCGGGCTTACTCGGTAAAGTTACGGGAAGGAACCGCGCTCTTGCATCCTTCTTTTCATGGTGAGGCTTAGGATCAACTTATAGTACATTTTCAGCTACAGTAATAATATTTTCCATCGAACGAATTGGATGACGATATGGAATATGTCTATTAATATGCCAGTAGAACGAACTTTCTTAATAAATTTTTTTACATCAAACCAAATAAACCCTATTTCAAAAACGAACCACAAAATGCCGCACTCTTTACATCATTTCAAAGAAAACATTTCAACCTATCTTTAGGGTAACTTTTTTTTCTTAATCTTTATAAATAAACTTGTGGTGATTTTTTAAAGTTAGAAAAATTTTTCAAGGTTAGAAATGTCTAATTTGACAGATGATCAAAAAAATTTTTTTAACTCTAAATCTTTATTATTTAACTTATTGATTGTTATACATTATTTTAAAAAAGACATTTTAATCTATCTTTTGGAGTAGAAATTTTGTCTTAATTTTTATAAATAAACTTGTGGTGATTTTTTAAAGTTAGAAAAAATTTTCAAGGTTAGAAATATCTAATTTAACAGATGATTAAAAAATTTTTTCTAACTCAAAATTTTTATTATCTAACTTATTGATTCTTATATATTATTTTAAAGTAGACATTTTAATCTTTCTTTTGAGGTAAAAATTTTCTCTTAATTTTTATAAATAAACTTGTGGTGATTTTTTAAAGTTAGAAAAATTTTTCAAGGTTAGAAATGTCTAATTTGATAGATGGTCAAAAAAATGTTCTAACTCAAAAAAATTTTTTTAACTCAAAATTTTTATTATCTAACTTATTGATTGTTATACATTATTTTAAAAAAGACATTTTAATCTATGTTTTGAGGTAAAAATTTTCTCTTAATTTTTATAAATAAACTTGTGGTGATTTTTTAAAGTTAGAAAAATTTTTTAAAGTTAGATTAATTTTTCAAGATTAGAAATGTCTAATTTGACAGATGGTCAAAAAAATTTTTTTAACTCAAAATTTTTATTATTTAACTTATTGATTCTTATACATTATTTAAAAAAAGACATTTTAACCTTTCTTTTGAGGTAAAAATTTTCTTTTAATTTTTATAAATAAACTTGTGGTGATTTTTTAAAGTTAGAATAATTTTTCAAGGTTAGAAATGTCTAATTTGATACATGGTTAAAAAAATTTTTCTAACTCAAATTTTTTTTTATCTAACTTGTTGATTTTACATTATTTTAAAAAAGACATTTTAATCTATCTTTTGGGGTAAAAATTTTTTCTTAATTTTTATAAATAAACTTGTGGTGATTTTTTAAAGTTAGAAAAAATTTTCAAGGTTAGAAATGTCTAATTTAACAGATGATCAAAAAAATTTTTTTAACTCTAAATCTTTATTATTTAACTTATTGATTGTTATACATTATTTTAAAAAAGACATTTTAATCTATCTTTTGGAGTAGAAATTTTGTCTTAATTTTTATAAATAAACTTGTGGTGATTTTTTAAAGTTAGAAAAAATTTTCAAGGTTAGAAATATCTAATTTAACAGATGATTAAAAAATTTTTTTTAACTCAAAATTTTTATTATCTAACTTATTGATTGTTAAACATTATTTAAAAAAAGACATTTTAACCTTTCTTTTGAGGTAAAAATTTTCTCTTAATTTTTATAAATAAACTTGTGGTGATTTTTTAAAGTTAGAAAAATTTTTCAAGGTTAGAAATGTTTAATTTGACAGATGACCAAAAACATTTTTTTAACTCAAAATTTTTATTATTTAACTTATTGATTCTTATACATTATTTTAAAAAAGACATTTTAATCTATCTTTTGAGGTAAAAATTTTCTCTTAATTTTTATAAATATATTTGTAGTGATTTTTTAAAGTTGGATAAAGTTTTAAACTTAGGTTATGTGAAATTTTTTAAATTAAATTTTTTAAATTAAATTTTTTAAATTAAATTTTTTAAATTAAATTTTTTAAATCAAATTTTTTAAATTAAATTTTTTAAATTAAATTTTTTTTTTTAGTTTTTAGATTATTTTTAAGTATAAAAATTTGTAGTAACAAATTGCTTACCTATACAATTTCTTGGACCTTCCCCAAAAGGTATAAACGTAAATTGGTGCCTTTTCGCCTTTTCCCCGTCGCTAAACCTTTCCGGATCGAATATATCCGGATTCGGATAAAACTCCGGATCTTTATGTATCCCCAAAACGGAAATAAACACTTTAGAATTTTTTTCCAAGGTGACTTCCGTCCCCGGAATTTGATACTCGCTCGTACATTTCCTCGATAAATGCGGAACGGGAGGATATTTTCTTAAAGTTTCTTCGATAACCTGGTTTAGATATTTCAGCTCGTTGATTTTTTCGTATTTAAGTTCGTTTTCGCCAAAAATTTCGTCGATTTCGGCTCGGATTTTTTCCTGGATGCTTTCGTTTTGGGAAATTTCAAACAGGCAAAAGTTAATGGTCGTCGCAGACGTTTCGAAACCCGCTATGAAAAATACAAAAGCTTGAGCCGCGATTTGATTAACGCTTAGATTATTTAAATCGATTAAAATCTGCATGAAATCGTTTCTTTTAACTTTATTCGTTTCTCGATGGTTTATCATTTTTTTAACGACGTCTAAAAAGAATTCGGTTACTTCTTTTGGGATGAAAACGACCCCGAGTTTTTTACACAAGTTGGGAAAAACGGTGATTAAAAAAATTCGAATTTTTCTTTTTAAACTCGGTTCGAAAATCTTTTTTCCCTTTTTTCTAAACTCGGCTTCGGGTAATTTAAAACTATTACATTCCAAACCGAAAGCCACCGATCCTATAACGTCCGTAGAAAAACAACTTAAAATCTCTTTGATATCGATCGGATTTTCTAACATTTTTTCCAACTCTTCGACCATTTGCAATCCGCATTTTAACATGGTAGGAAACATAATTTTCATTTTTCCGCTTGTAAACGTCGCCGTTAACTTAGCCCTCAATTCCTTCCACTGTTTTCCCTCCAAATTGAATAAATGTCCGCTCAACGGATCGACTTTTTCGTTGTAAAACGTTCCCCGATCGTGGAAATTGTTAAAGTCTCTACACATGACGTTTTTGACGATTTCCGGATCGACGACGAGATAAACCGGACGCGTCATCATGTATAAACCGCCGTGTTTGTGATTGTGTCGTTTAAATTTGAAATAATAGTCCATTACTTTCATGTAGAAAGGCTCTTTTACGCGGAATGGATTCGGCGCGTTTCCGAATGGAATCGTTAAGTTTTCCAGTTGAGGGACTCCTTTTTTTATCCAATAGGTGAATTTTGATTTGAAACGGAAATAAATTAAGATGTATAATGTTAGGATTAGGATTAAAATTGATGTTAAAATTTCAATCTGAAAAGATAAAAAAATAAAAAAAATTAGTTACAATTAACTTGACCTTTTAAAAATACCCAACTTTGAAAATTTTTTTCTCAAAAATGAATTAAGTTATTTCAATTCTGTTTAAAACACTAAAAAATAGACTTATTTTTGTATCGATTTTAAAAATTAGATTAAAATCCAAAAATTTTTCTGGATTTTATGAAAGTTTTTAGTTACAATTGACTTAACCTCTTAAAAATACCCAACTTTGAAATTTTTTTTCTCAAAAACGAATTAAGTTATTTCATTTCTGTTCAAAACACTAAAAAGTAGACTTATTTTTGTATCGATTTTAAAAATTAGATTAAAATCCAAAAATTTTCTGGATTTTATGAAAGTTTTTAGTTACAATTGACTTAACCTCTTAAAAATACCCAACTTTGAAAATTTTTTTCTCAAAAATGAATTCAGTTATTTCAATTCTGTTTAAAACACTAAAAAGTAGACTTATTTTTGTATCGATTTTAAAAATTAGATTAAAATCCAAGCATTTTTCTGGATTTTATGAAAGTTTTTAGTTACATTTAACTTAACCTCTTAAAAATACCCAACTTTGAAAATTTTTTTCTCAAAAACGAATCGAGTTGTTTCAATTCTGTTTAAAACACTAAAAAGTAGACTTACTTTTGTATCGATTTTAAAAATTAGATTAAAATCTAAAAAATTTTTTGGATTTTATGAAAGTTTTTAGTTACAAATGACTTAACCCCTTAAAAATACCCAACTTTGAAAATTTTTTTCTGAAAAATGAATTAAGTTATTTCAATTCTGTTTAAAACACTAAAAAGTACACTTATTTTTGTATCGACTTTAAAAATTAGATTAAAATCCAAAAATTTTTCTGGATTTTATGAAAGTTTTTAGTTACAATTGACTTAACCTCTTAAAAATACCCAACTTTGAACATTTTGTTCTCAAAAATGAATTAAGTTATTTCAATTCTGTTTAAAACACTAAAAAGTAAACTTATCTTTGTATCGATTTTAAGAATTAGATTAAAATCCAAAAATTTTTCTGGATTTTATGAAAGTTTTTAGTTACAATTGACTTAACCTCTTAAAAATACCCAACTTTGAAAATTTTTTTCTCAAAAATGAATTAAGTTATTTCAATTCTGTTTAAAACACTAAAAAGTAGACTTATTTTTATATCGATTTTAAAAATTAGATTAAAATTCAAAAATATTTCTGGATTTTATGAAAATTTTTAGTTACAATTGACTTAACCTCTTAAAAATACCCAACTTTGAAAATTTTTTTCTCAAAAATAAATTAAGTTATTTCAATTCTGTTTAAAGCATTAACAAGTAGACTTATTTTTGTATCGATTTTAAAAATTAGATTAGAATCCAAAAATTTTTCTGGATTTTATGAAAATTTTTAGTTACAATTGACTTAACCTCTTAAAAATACCCAACTTTGAAAATTTTTTTCTCAAAAATGAATTAAGTTATTTCAATTCTGTTTAAAACACTAAAAAGTAGACTTATTTTTGTATCGATTTTAAAAATTAGATTAAAATCCAAAAATTTTTCTGGATTTTATGAAAGTTTTTAGTTACAATTGACTTAACCTCTTAAAAATACCCAACTTTGAAAATTTTTTTCTCAAGAATGAATTAAGTTATTTCAATTCTGTTTAAAACACTAAAAAGTAGACTTATTTTTGTATCGATTTTAAAAATTAGATTAAAATCCAAAAATATTTTTAGATTTTATGAAAGTTTTTAGTTACAATTGACTTAACCTCTTAAAAATACCCAACTTTGAAAATTTTTTTCTCAAAAACGAATTAAGTTATTTCAATTCTGTTTAAAACGCTAAAAAGTAAACTTATTTTTGTATCTATTTTAAAAATTAGATTAAAATCCAAAAATTTTTCTGGATTTTATGAAAGTTTTTAGTTACAATTGACTTAACCTCTTAAAAATACCCAACTTTGAAAATTTTTTTCTCAAAAATGAATTAAGTTATTTTGATTCTGTTTAAAACACTAAAAAGTAGACTTATTTTTGTATCGATTTTAAAAATTAGATTAAAATCCAAAAATTTTTCTGGATTTTATGAAAGTTTTTAATTACAATTGACTTAACCTCCTAAAAGTACCCAACTTTGAACATTTTTTTCACAAAAATGAATTAAGTCATTTCAATTCTGTTTAAAACACTAAAAAGTAAACTTATTTTTGTATCGATTTTAAAAATTAGATTAAAATCCAAAAATTTTTCTGGATTTTATGAAAGTTTTTAGTTACAATTGACTTAACCTCTTAAAAATACCCAACTTTGAAAATTTTTTTCTCAAAAACGAATTAAGTTATTTCAATTCTGTTTAAAACACTAAAAAGTAAACTTATTTTTGTATCGATTTTAAAAATTAGATTAAAATCCAAAAATTTTTCTATATTTTATGAAAGTTTTTAGTTACAATTGACTTAACCTCTTAAAAATACCCAACTTTGCAAATTTTTTTCTCAAAAATGAATCGAGTTATTTCAATTCTGTTTAAAACACTAAAAAGTAAACTTATTTTTGTATCAATTTTAAAAATTAGATTAAAATCCAAAAATTTTTCTATATTTTATGAAAGTTTTTAGTTACAATTGACTTAACCTCTTAAAAATACCCAACTTTGAAATTTTTTTTCTCAAAAATAAATTAAGTTATTTCAATTCTGTTTAAAACGCTAAAAAGTAGACTTATTTTTGTATCGATTTTAAAAATTAGATTAAAATGCAAAAATTTTTCTGGATTTTATGAAAGTATTTAGTTACAATTGACCTAACCTCTTAAAAATACCCAACTTTGAAAATTTTTTTCTCAAAAATGAATTAAGTTATTTCAATTCTGTTTAAAACGTTAAAAAGTAGACTTATTTTTGTATCGATTTTAAAAATTAGATTAAAATGCAAAAATTTTTCTGGATTTTATGAAAGTATTTAGTTACAATTGACCTAACCTCTTAAAAATACCCAACTTTGAAAATTTTTTTCTCAAAAATGAATTAAGTTATTTCAATTCTGTTTAAAACGTTAAAAAGTAGACTTATTTTTGTATCGATTTTAAAAATTAGATTAAAATCCAAAAATTTTTCTGGATTTTATGAAAGTTTTTAGTTACAATTGACTTAACCTCTTAAAAATACCCAACTTTGAAAATTTTTTTCTCAAAAATGAATTAAGTTATTTCAATTCTGTTTAAAACACTAAAAAGTGGACTTATTTTTGTTTCGATTTTAAAAATTAAATTAAAATCCAAAAAATTTTTCTGGATTTTATGAAAGTTTTTAGTTACAATTGACCTAACCTCTTAAAAATACCCAACTTTGAAAATTTTTTTCTCAAAAACGAATTAAGTTAATTCAATTCTGTTTAAAACACTAAAAAGTCAACTTATTTTTGTATCGATTTTAAAAATTAGATTAAAATCCAAAAATTTTTCTGGATTTTATGAAAGCTTTTAGTTACAATTGACCTAACCTCTTAAAAATACCCAACTTTGAAAATTTTTTTCTCAAAAACGAATTAAGTTATTTCAATTCTGTTTAAAACACTAAAAAGTAGACTTATTTTTGTATCGATTTTAAATATTAGATTAAAATCCAAAAATTTTTCTGGATTTTATGAAAGTTTTTAGTCACAATTGACTTAAGCTCCTAAAGATACCCAACTTTGAAAATTTTTTTCTCAAAAATAAATTAAGTTATTTCAATTCTGTTTAAAACACTAAAAAGTACACTTATTTTTGTATCGATTTTAAAAATTAGATTAAAATCCAAAAATTTTAAAGTTTTTTTCAAGATTTTATGAAAGTTGTTGGTCGCAATTGACTTAACTTCCTAAAAATACCTAACTTTGAAAATTTTTTTTTAAAGAATAAAAATCAAAATAGTAAACATGTTTTTTGATTAAAAAAAAAAATAATAAAATAATCCTAAAATTAATTAAAAGATAACCGATAAAAACATTTCAAGGTTGCAAATAGATTAATTAAATCTTTAAAAAAATCGACTTCTTAATCAAATCTTATTTTAAAATCGAAGATAAACAAGATCCACAAAAATAGACGAGAGGTTGTAACCGTTGAAACTCACGCAACGTATAAACAATCCAAAACTCGATTACTTATTCTAATTTTAAAGCAATTTTATTTATCTAAACCAATAAAATAATTTTCCAAGAAACTCTTTAAAATCTTTCCTCGAATCATTATTTTATTACCGTTGCCAGTTTATTTTCCTATTCATAAACAACTTCCGAGAAGATTTTAAAACGCAATTAAAACCGACAATTACAAAACTTGACTCACCATTTTTTCGTTTTCTTTATTACTTTTATTATTTACTTTAAGAAAAAAAAGTTTTCTCACTTTATATTTATCTGTAACTCGTTAAACACTTTAATAAACTTCGAAAACGTTCGGAACCGCGATCGTCTAAGGTCAAATATCACGTTTCTACTTCAAACAACAACACGAGCGTGCGCACTCGGAACGTTTTGTGCGTCTAGTGCGAAGCCCAAAGGCCATTGTTACGCACTAAACCCGAAAACGAACGTTTTTAAGCGGGATTTACACTGTGCGATTTGTTAAATGGTCGGAGTTTGCGCTTTGAGGTTGTTTAATAAACGATTTGATACGATTCAATACGATTTCAAACGATTCTAAATGATTTTAAACAATTTACTTTGATTTTAAACAATTTTGATTTTAAACAATTTTGATTTTAAACAATTTACTCTGATTTCAAACAATTTACTATGATTTGAAACAATTCAAAAAGATTTTAAATGACTTATTATGATTGTGAATGATTTACTATGATACTAAACGATTTGCTATGATTGTAAGCGATTTATTATAATTGTAGGCGATTTATTATGATTGTAGACGATTTATTGTAATTGTAAACTATTTATTGTAATTGTAAACTATTTATTATGATTTTAAACTATTTATAATGATTGTAAATGGTTTATAATGATTTGAAAACGATTTGAATTTTTTTAAGATGATTCAAAATGAAATAATTTTTTTTAAGATAACTAATAATTTTTAAAAAATTTTTTATGGGTGAATAAAATAAAGATAAAGTTTAGTTAGGTTTTAAAAATTATCTTTTAGTTATTTTTAAATGTGGAATGTTGGGTATTTTGGGTGGTTTTGTGTTTATTATGGTTGTGACCTGTTCGGAGCTCGAAGGGTTTTTTTTGGGAGGGTCTTTTGTATGAATTAGGGTCGTTAAGGGTGTGAGGGTGATGATGGTAAAGATAAAAAAGGTGGGGTTTGGGTAGGAATTGAGTTTTGAGAGTTTAAAGATGGAGATGGATTTTCCTCTTAAAAATAGTCAATTTTAAGAATTTTTTTCTTAACCCTCCGTGTGTACACTGGGTCTTTTAAGGAACAGTCAAAATTTGAAATTCGAAATTTTCTCTTATGAATAGAGGGTAGAATTCGGCTACCCCCTTTAAAAAAAGTTTGGTAACTGCTCGGCCATGTAGTAGACGCTTCAATAAGTAACTCAGAATTTTTCTAGATTTTTGCAAGCCTAGAAAACTTTGAAAACATGCCTGTTACTTAAAAGAACCAGTATACATACCGTGTCTCACAAAATATAGCATACACACGCCGGGTTAAGAGTGAATTGGGTTATTTCAATTTTGTTTAAAACATAGAGAGAGAATAATCTTTATTTGGCTATCGATCCGAAGGCCTTTCTGCCAGTATACAGAATGTTTAAAAAAGATGCAGCAATATTAATGGAGGTGATTATCCAGGTCATTTTATACAAAAAATCTTGCTAATAAAAACCAGAAGGTTTATGAACGTGGGATTATGATGCTGCCTGAAAGATGGCAAAAGGTCATTGATCAAAATGGGCAATACATTACAGAATGAAGTTATTTAGTTCATGAAAAAATTGTCTTTGATTTTCTAAAAAAAAAAAAAATCCGCAATTACTTAGTTGCCAACCCAATAGAAATTGATTTACAATCCTTAGCAAGTATGGTTTTATTCCTATATTGTGCATCTTGTATATTAGACCTTTGTGCTATACGGAATCAAAAGCTTTGGTTATATCGAGTAGTAAGGTTGCAGTACATTTACGTTGAAGATGGATTGCCTGAATGTTATTAAATAGAAAATCGAAAATAAAATTAATAGAAAATCGAAAAAAATAGTATAGTTAGATGGTTAATGGTGGGATGTTTCGACTTGAAACATCAAACATTCGCAGATATTGGTATAGTATAATCCAAGCTCAATTTACACCATGGAGAGAAGGATGCAAGAGTGCGCTTTCTCCCCGTAACTTTACCGAGTAAGCCCGAGTGGAGTACAGGGGAAGGGAGAAACGGAGTTTTAAGCGGTCCTCGCAAACGCAAAGGTCTTCCGGCAAGAATGCCGTGGTAGACAGGCCCGCGGCACCTCGCTGTTTTAATTTTTTCGGTCAGACTTTTGGCCCTTTTCCAGGCCTTACAGGAAAAGCGAGAAATGTTAATTCACCAACCACAATCATTGGTTGTAGTTTTAATCATATTTTATACATATTAGGATGTGACGCCACAAATTCGCCTTCATTGTTAGAAATTTATTATTTTAAAATCAAGTTTTGATGAACTTTCATCGTTTAATTTGATCAGAAATGAACAACGTCGTCATGTCATAATAACTTTATCTTTAAATCAATTTATAACTTTATCAATTTTTGATTTAAAAATTAGAAAATTGGAAGCCAAAAAGTAAACTGGTTTTAGAATAATGAAATAAATGTCTAATTAGAAAAGGGATATTTAAATATGGGAAAAATAAACAAGTAATAAGTTTTTATGGGAAACATTTATTATTGTAATGAAATAAGGAAATTGATTTTCAAGATACTGGTAGATAGCAATAAATTTATTAATTTTCTTCATTATATATAATGTTTACGAATAATCTGTAAATTTGCTTAATTGATTTTCATTTAAAAAGAAGGTCGAGGAAAACACACACTGAAAAGAAATCGTGTATTTAAATAATTAGAAAAATTCTAATGATTTTAAAGTATATTAACATTTAAACAATCAAAAGCTAACTTATAACTTTAGGATTTTTAAGTAACAATTTTTAAATAATTATTATAGCAAATAGTAAACTGATTTTGCATAATGTAGTAGAGTAATGTGACTATAATAATTCTATGAATTTGCTGCAATGAAAATAAGAAAGTTTGAATTTAACTTTTAACTGTAAGTAGCAATAAATCATAAACCAACAATTGAGCATTGATGTTTATAAAAATATATTATCTTTGTAATTCATTTTTTAGTAATTTGGTTTTCCCGATTCTACCTACTAGTTTAAAAATATCTCGATTAGTAAATAAATTTCTTTCAAAGTTTGTTGATTTTGTTGTAACATAGAACAAAAACGGTTTGGATATAGAATTAAAAGAAGAATGCCAACACGTGTAAGAGTTTAATTAGTAGAAGTCTTGATGGAAAGTAGAAAAGTTGATGGAAAACACCTGCAACATTTCTATTGTTGGAGTAATTTTCGTTAATAATAATACTTTTAATAAAATATAAAGTCAACAAACACGCAGGTATTTTCAAATATCCGTGGTGTTCGGAGTGACAAAGACCCGACGTTAATTTTGTGCTTTACCTGGAAAGCGCACAGTCCCGGTGACCAATTAATTTCTTCAATTTTCACCGGGTTTTGTCAAATATGATTAAAACTACAACCAATGATTGTGATTGGTGAATTAACACTTCTCGCTTTTCCTGTAAGACCTGAAAAAGGGCCAAAAATCTGACCGAAAAAGTGAAAACAGCGAGGTGCCGTGGGCCTGTCTACGACGGCGTTCTTGCCGGAAGACCTTTGCGTTTGCGAGGACCGCTTAAAACTCCGTTTCTCCTTTCCCCTGCACTCCACTCGGGCTTACTCGGTAAAGTTACGGGGAGAAAGCGCACTCTTGCATCCTTCTCTCCATGGTGTAAATTGAACTTGGATTATAGTACATACTTACCACTAACCTTACGTCCAACTAGTCAATTTTTAAAAATTCATTTCTAAGAAACTAATTATTCTCAAGACTAGAAATTTTATCAGGATTTAGATCAAAACTTAATCTTTATTTTCACCAGAAATGAATTTTCTACGAATTTTAGTTTTTTCTACAGAAACGAAACTACAATCTACTAATTGGTCAAGTTTCAAAAATTCATATCAAAATAACATATCTCAACTTTAGCTTCCTCTAACTCAAAAACTAAGTAAGTTAACGAAAAATATTTTAAATAAAAGTAATTCCTTATTTGACTGCGGACATCTTTTGTTATAAACATTTTTTAGTACAATCGATATTTATGAAGTGGTAACTCAAAAGCTGGAACAGTCCTAAAACGGCATACCTCAACTTCGGCTTCCTCTACCTCAAAAACTAAACCAGTTAGGGGAAAATACTTTAAATAAGAGTTATTCCACATTCGATTGCGAACATATTTTGTCATAAAAATTTTTTCGTACAATTGATATTTATGGAGTTGTAGCCCAATAACTGGAACAACCCCAAAACGTCATACCTAAATTTTGGCTTCCTCTAACTCTAAAACTAAGCGAGTTAGCGAAAAATATTTTAAATAAAAGTTATTCCCTATTCAACTGCGAACATCTTTTGTTATAATTTCTTTTTCATATAATCGATATTTATAGAGGTATAGTCCAAGAACTGGAACAACTTCAAATGGCATACCACAACTTTGACACCCTCTAACTCAAAAACTAAGCGAGTTAACGAAACATGTTTCAAATAAAAGTTATTCCATGTTTGACTACGAACATATTTTCTTCTAAACATTTTTTCGTGCAATCGGTATTTATAGAGTTATAGTCCAAAAACTGGAACAACTTCAAAATGGCATACGACAACTTTGGATCCCTCTAACTCAAAAACTAAGCGAGTTAGCGAATAATCTTTTTCCTCAGAAGAGAAAATATAAGTTAATGTCCTTGATTGTAAATTTTAAGCTTTCTAAACATAAGGCTAGATTTTAAAAGCGGAATTTTCTGTTAATTACATTAAAATTGGATGTTTAATAGTTACAACTTTATTATATTTTAGTGTATTGGTATACAACATTACCATTACGGATCGATTAATTAAAAAGTGACGAAACTCGCAAAAATATAATTTATCCACGAAAGGGTTAAGATACGTTGGTTTAATATTCCTTCGTAGATTTTTCCAATAACAAGGAGTAACACAATTGGACACAGTGGATTGGAGTATCATCGGGTCTTCACTAACGCAAAGATGCGGTGAGTCTGTTCCCGATAGCGTTTTTGCCTGAAGACCTTTGCGTTAGTGAAAACCCGCTGATACTCCGGTCTTCGCATCTACTGTATTCTAGTTAGGCCTACTCGGTAAAGTTACGGGGAGGAACCGCATTCTTGCATCCTTCTCTCCATGGTGTGGCTTAGGATCGTTTTATAGTACTTCTGCCTTTAGTAATTTGTTGGTCGCATTCGTCTTCGTCGATGTTAGGAACGTCGTCATTTTATACTATGGTTACCAGGAAATTGTCGTACCAGGTTTCAATCTTGTTTTAATTGATCAAGTCAAATAAAGGGTTAACTTTGAGCATAAAAGCTCCTTGAAAATGTTCTGCTAAAGCGTTGCTTTTTTTGCTAGTTCTTTGTATGTTCTAAATCAGTGATGACGAACCTTTTAGCGCAGTGGGTCACATTTTGTTTACTATATTGTTTTGATGCTAGCTCGTGGGTCACAGTATTAAGTCACATGCAAAAGGGAAATGTGTTTTTAATAAACTTACCTTTTATATCCTTACTTCTAAGACTAAGGATTAAAAGAGCTTTTTTTCCTTTTTGTTTTACAACTTTTACATTAGTAAGTAAAGATTAAAAAATAAAAATCGATTACAAGTGGATGATATCACTGGGATGACACTATTTAGTACTCTCTACACTAAATATTTGACTGAACAAGATAAAATTACATACATACTATGACATAATGGTATTATTTATTAATAAATAGATAGTTGAAATAAAATTATTTATTCTCTTTTTAGGACATAAAAAATAAGTTTGCAAAAATCAAGATATTAATCACTTAAAAGGATTGTGTTTGTCAGTGTCTGAACCTCTGGGTTGAAGACAGATTTTGCATTTTTCTCTTACAGCACCATGAAAAGAAAGGTGCAAGATCTGACAAGGGGAGGGCGCGAGGTAGTTTTTTTAAAAAAATTTGTCCTTTTGCTCATCGATAGAATAGCACACAAAAGTTCATATAGCAAAGTACTAAAACGCACTATTGAGCCAATCGCGAGTAAATCGCGTCTAAAGTTTAGCGCCCGCTTCATATAAAAACTAAGGAAAGCTTTCCGTAAGGTCGCCGTAGCGCTAAAGTTAGCGTGATGACTCACCAGTTCGAACGATGCAGGTTCGAATCTCGTACAGTTTTTTTAATTTACTGAATTTATCCATTAGACATAATTATTTACTAATTTTCATTGATGATACTTTAGTTTAAAAAAATATTTCTTTTATTTAAAAAAATAGTTAATTTTTAACGATAAATGCTCTATAACACCAAATTATCATGAACTACACCGCCAATGTATTCCAGTTTTGAATTTGTTTTTGTGGAAGCAAGTTTCAAAAACGTTCACAATGTCAAAAATCTTACCAGTCTGTCTGGCAAGATTTTATAGATCAATCTTATCTGTTCATCCCATTGAACTGTAAAATTAAAGTAGTAACGGCAGCAAAAAATTATTCGAACTGGAGTCTAAAAACTCTTCAACGAAAAGGATGTAGTTTACTGAAAAATATGGCCCATATTTCGAGGTGGGAACAACAGGTTAAAAATGGAGGAACAACATCCGAAAAATTGTCCATTATTAATTCCTGGATTTATGATCGGTTTAAAGAAGCTCATGATGGTTTGCAACAAGTAACTACGAAAAACTTTTGCATTTTCGATCAAATATATTAAAATTTCTTCACAGATAAGAACTTCCTCATACAGTAAATGTTTAAAATATTCAACAGCATCTCGCAAGAGCCGTTTCGAATCGTCGTTGTACATGGAATTAGGATCCATATCTTTTCCTTGCACGTAAATCGAAGAACTGGTAAGATTTTTGACATTGTGAACGTTTTTAAAATTTGTTTCCGCAAAAACAAATTCAAAACTGGAATACATTGCTGTGTAGTTCATGATAACTTGGTGTTATTAAGCATTTGTCGTTAAAAATTAACTATTTTTTTTTAAATAAAACAAATAATTTTTTTAACAAAAGTATCATCAATGAAAATTAGTAAACAATTATGTCTAATGGATAAATTCAGTAAATTAAAAAAAAAAACTGTACGAGATTCGAACCTGCATCGTTCAATTGGTGAGTCAGCACGCTAACTTTAGCGCTACGGCGACCTTACGGAAAGCTTTCCTTACTTTTTACATGAAGCGAGCGCTAAACTTTAGACGCGATTTACTCGCGATTGGCTGAATAGTACGTTTTAGTACTTTGCTATATGAACTTTTGTGTGCTATTCTATCGATGAGCAAAAGGACAGATTTTTTTAAAAAAACCACCTCGCGCCCTCCCCTTGAGAACGGATCTTATCTCCTCCTCTTCATGGTGTTATAAAAGAGAGATGCACTATTTGAGCGCTAGACCTCTGAATTGAGAACAGATTTTGCATTTTTTTCTAATAGCACCATGAAGAGGAAGGTGCAAGATCCGAGCACTAGACCTCTAGGTTGAGAACAGATCTTGTTTTCTCCTCTTCATGGTGTTAAAAGAGAAAAATGCAAGATCGGAGCGTTAGACTTCTGAGTTGAGAACGGATTTTGCCTTTTTCTCTAATACCACCATGAAGAGGAAAATTCAAGATCCGAGCACTAGACCTCTGGGTTAAGAATGGATCTTGTCTTCTTCTCTTCAATGTGTTATAAGAGAAATCTGCAAGATCCGACCGTTAGAGCTCTGGGTTGAGGATGGATTTTGCATTTTTCTCTTCAATTATTTATTCTCATAAATAATAGGTCATAAAAAATAAGTTTACAAAAATCAAGATATGGGTCACTTAAAAGGATTGTGTGGGTCAGTGTCTGACCCATGGGTCATAGGTTCGTCACCACTGTTCTAGATCGTTGTGTACTAATGTGGGTACTCTTTCAACATAATACTTCTAATGAATTTTTTTCTCGATTTTCATCTCGTAAACAAACTAAATTCCTTTTTTTTAATCCCTCGTAAACCTTCATAAACCTTTAATACACCAAACGCAAACCGTTTTCCAAAGCCTAGTCCTACACAAATTTTAAATCCTCTCATTATTTATACCAGATCCGGATTAACCACAAAGTGTTTACGTTTTATCCTCATTTACTTTACTTTTTTTATTTCCCTTTTAATCATCCCTTTAATTCATCCTTTTATTTCCCATTTTTATTTTTACTTTTATTTTTTCTCTCCTTCACACGCGTACAATTCCGACCGTATTCGTTAAAATAAATCCCAATCTCGGTTCAATTTGTGGTTTATGAGTTCGAAGCGGAATTTTCGTTCGAACAAAAACTCCAATTTCCAATCGAAATTCCGAACCTAATCAAGATAACTCGAATTATAAGAGACGAACAATAAGACAAAGCGAGAGAGAGGGAGGTAAATCAGGTAATTTGTATGCAATTCAGTACTTGGTATTGATGGAATCGAAACTACTTTGGAAGGTGTTCCTAGGACGTTATTATTAATTAAAATTCTTAATTACTTCGTTAAAATACCGATTAAAAAAATTTCGATTAAAAAAGTACTTTTTACTTACTTAAAAGTATTTTTTTTTTATAAAAAAAAATTAGAACTGTTTTAAACTTTATTATTATTACATTTTAATAAAGATAAATTTTACTCATCATTGATAAATCATCGATAAAATTCCCCCAATAAACAAATACGTAAAGATAACGAAATTTCTATAAACTTATCTAAGGAAGTTATAAAAAAAAACTTTATCTCGTTTTTAACGGACATTCCAATCGTCTTCATCATTTTACTTTTTATCATTTGGTTTTTTATTATTTGGTTTTTTATTATTTGGTTTTTTATTATTTGATTTTTTATTATTTGGTTTTTTATTATTTGGTTTTTTATTATTTGGTTTTTTATTATTTGGTTTTTTATTATTTGGTTTTTTATTATTTGGTTTTTTATTATTTGGTTTTTTATCACTTGATTTTTTATCACTTCATTTTTTTACCAATTGACTTTTTATTATTTCTTTTTAACCCTTTCGTGGATAAATTATATTTTTGAGAGTTTCGCCACTTTTTAATTAATTTAATTAATTAAGTTGTATACCAATACACTGAAATATAATAAAGTTGTGTCTATTAAACATCCAATTTTAATGTAATTAACAGAAAATTCCGCGTTTAAAATCAAGCCTTATTTTTAGAAAGCTTAAAATTTACATTTAAGGACATTAACTTATATTTTCTCTTCTGAGGGAAAAGATTTTTCGCTAACTCGCTTAGTTTTTGAGTTAGAGGGATCCAAAGTTGTGATATGCCGTTTTGAGGTTGTTCCAGTTTTTGGACTATACCTCTATAAATACCGATTGTACGAAAAAATGTTTAGAAGAAAATATGTTCGTAGTCAAACATGGAATAATTTTTATTTGAAACATGTTTCGTTAAGGCTGTGGTCTCGGGCCCGAAAAAGTTGTTCCAATATTTCGCGTTAACCGTTTGATAAATCAAAAAAAGTTTCCAACGAAAGTTGTCTAAAAGTGAAAAATCTAGACATGCAAATAGAGATATTTTATAAATTATTGTTAATAACTGAGATTATTAAGAAAGGTTTTGAAAAGGGCTATTTGCATGAATAGATAAATATTCAAGATATATTTTTTCCATTTACCGTTTTTTGATATTTTAAAAGATAAGCGAGAAATTTTGGAAATTCCCACGGTACAAACTTGGGAATATTTTTCAATTTTGCTAGATAGCTCCGCCCTGATTGACCACGTGGTATGACCGGCGGAGTTGAGTAGGTGCCGTAAGTAAACAAACAAGTTGTTTGTGTAAGTCGATTCTGCTTCGTTGTGCATTTCTGGAGATAAATACTTTGGAGAATTATTCGAGTTTGGAATTCACAGATTTTATTGCTTCTAAAAATTTTAGAATTTTAGTAAACTAAAATGAATGAAAAGTTCATTTCATAATTTTACTAATCTTTTTGTTATATAAGTACCTCGACCTCATGAAAATAAAGTTCGATATTGTAATTTTGAACACTAACTTTTTCTTTACATACACTACATGTAGCAGAGAAAGTATGTACAACTGGGCCAAATTGGTCACTTTTCAAGAGACACTCCTGTTTCTATAAGAAATAGACGAAAAACAGTATCGGTAACTGATGCTCGATTTTTATAAGAAATCGAATGCTGAAAACCTCATATTGATATCTTTTACGGTTTCAGAGATATTGGGGATGCTTTTCGAGAAAGTGCATTTTTGAAGTCTTCATAATTTTTTCCTATTGGAAATTGTTTAATTTTGTGAAAACATTCTCGTGGCAACTTTTTATGTAGATTTTGACGGTGTAGGTTAGTTTTCTCTGTAAGCAATATTTTAATAGCTACATACATAAAAGTGTTTTTTTTTAATGGAACACTATATTATTACATATTACACGAGAGCCTAGAATTCCCTTTCCAAAAATATGCCTATAAAGTTTGAAAAATGGGATAGATGCGATAATTTGTTTCAGAGAATCTGGAGAAAATGCAGAGGTTGTATTTACATAAACGATATACAGAGAGAAGATAACGTTTAAACTCATTTTTCTCGATGTTAAAAAAATTTAGATTGTTTGAATCCATAATCTGAACCAAAAAGGCTAAGTGATATCGCAAGCAAGGTATCATATGTGGCACACTTTTGGAAAGGCAATTTAAACTCCCGTCGAATATGCAAAAATGTATAGGTGTTTCATTTGAAAAAGAAATATTTGTCTGCATCTATTAGAATATTGCTTACAAAAAATCTAATTTAGACCAACAAATTCTACATAAAAAGTTGTTTCGGGAATCTTTTCACAGAATCAAGCATTATCCAATAGAAAAAAAGTTATGGAGATTTTAAAAAAATGCACTTTTTCGAAAAACACCTGTATTTCCGAAACCGTAAGAGGTATCAATTTGCGGTTTTCATCATTCGATTTCTTATAAACATCGAGCAAGACACCAATATTATTTTACCCTATCTGTTATAGAAACAGGGGTGTCCCTTTACAAGTGTCCAATTTGGCCCACCAGTACAGTACAGTCGATTATCCCATCTGTACTACGAACTGCTGTACCATTTTAAAACATTTAATTTTTTTGCACAGTATTTATTACATATACTAAAATAAGTCAGGATCTTATTAGAATTTAGTAAGAAAGATACATCTAATGTTTCCGTCTTTTTCTACTTTACCAAAACGAACTGAACCTCGATTCATGTATTCACTTCTCGACAAAAGATAAATAAACACATGAGTTTCGAATATAAATCCTTTGTCTGTTATCTACAAAGGGCGGAGCGTAGCCCAGGATTAAGGTCCACCTTCTCACTCCCGCGCGTCCGTCTCCTGCGCCCCTGAGAAACTCGATGACCGTAAGACCACAGCCTTAACTCGCTTAGTTTTTGAGTTCGAGGAAGCCGAAGTTAAGGTATGCCGTTTTGGGGTTGTTCTAATTCTTGGGCTATCACTATAAATATCGATTATATGAAAAAAAATTTATAACAAACGATGTTCGCAGTTGAATAGGGAATAACTTTTATTTAAAATATTTTTTCGCTAACTTCCTTAGTTTTAGAGTTAGAGGAAGCCAAAATTTAAGTATGACGTTTTGGGGTTGTTCCAGTTATTGGGCTACAACTCCATAAATATTAATTGTACGAAAAATTTTTTATAACAAAATATGTTCGGAATCGAATGTGGAATAACTCTTATTTAAAGTATTTTTCCCTAACTGGTTTAGTTTTTGAGGTAGAGGAAGTCGAAGTTGAGGTATGACATTTTAGGGCTGTTCTAGTTTTTGAGCTACAACTTCATAAATATCGATTGTACGAAAAAATGTTTATAACAAAAGATGTTCACAGTCAAATAGGGAATAACTTTTATTTGAAACATTTTTCGTTAATTCGCTTAGTTTTTGAGTTAGAGGAAGCCGAAGTTAAGGTATGCCGTTTTGGGGTTGTTCTAGTTCTTGGGCTATCACTATAAATATCGATTATATGAAAAAAAAATTTTAACAAAAGATGTTCGCAGTTGAATAGGGAATAACTTTTATTTAAAATATTTTTCGTTAACTTGCTTAGTTTTAGAGTTAGAGGGAGCCAAAATTTAGGTATGATGGAAAATTTAGGTTTTGGGGTTGTTCCAGTTATTGGGCTACAACTCCATAAATATTAATTGTACGAAAAAATTTTTATGACAAAATATGTTCGGAATCGAATGTCGAATAACTCTTATTTAAAGTATTTTTCCCTAATTGGTTTAGTTTTTGAGGTAGAGGAAGCCGAAGTTGAGGTATGACATTTTAGGGCTGTTCTAGTTTTTGAGCTACAATTTTATAAATATCGATTGTACGAAAAAATATTTATAACAAAAAATATTTATAATTAAATAAGGAATAACTTTTATTTGAAACATTTTTCGTTAACTTACTTAGTTTTTGAGTTAGAGGAAGCCAAAGTTGAAATATGTTGTTTTGATATGAATTTTTAAAACTTAACCAATTAGTAGATTGTAGTTTCGTTTCTGTAGAAAAAACTAAAATTCGTAGAAAATTCATTTCTGGTGAAAATAAAGATTAAGTTTTGACCTAAATCCTGATAAAATTTCTAATCTTGAGAATAATTAGTTTCTTAGAAATGAATTTTTAAAAAATTGACTAGTTCTAAGTAAAGTTAGTGGTAAGTATGTATACCAATATTTATGAAAGGGTTAAAATAATCACAAATTATTCACTTTATAAAGCCGTAAATTACCCGACGAATCTACAATTAAACCGTGATTAAACAAACCGCCTCCGCGCGTAATTTAATCGTTCGCGTTATTTACGCGTGTAAATAACGGGAATAATTCGCGGATTTGTTTCGGATTCGGCGTGTTTAAACGACCTGTCCGAGATTCTAAATAAATAATTTCGGATTGGTTGTAAACTGAATGGTTGTCGTGTCAAATAATTTGTACAGCTTTAGGGGTAAAAATTAGTGTGAATTTGATGAATTTAGTTTATTTAAGTTAATTGAAATGGTTAGAAAGTGTTAAAAGAGGGGAAAATTAATCGATAAATTTTTTTAAACTGTACTTTCCAAAAAAATAAGTTTCAAGTGAACTTCTCTAAAACAAGAAAAAAAAACTAAACCGCAAGCAGCTAAGTACCGAGATAAGAAACTTCTTCCGATTCCAACTCGACCAAATCTTTCCCTCGGACTTTCAGACGAGGAAATTTCATTTTCCCCTTCCTCTCTCTCTCTCCATTAGCCCACTTTATTTTTTCCAATTCCTCTAACCTTCGCTATTTTTTATGGTTTACAAGTAAACGTAACTAACCAAACTAACCGACTAAATTCAAGATTATACACGGCGTTTAAGCCGTTTTAATCCCCGTCCCGTAGCAAGTAGAGTTATGGATCAAGTCCAAAACCCAATATGGAAACTCGGAGGGGGTTAAATCCGGGATTAAATACACGGTTCGGGGTTTTTATTGGACCCAGGTCGAATTAGCGTGTAGACGGTCGGTTTAATTAGACCATTTCGAGTGTTTCATCGTTAATGTAGAAAAAGTCTCATCACATAACAGACTTAGATGGGGAAAAAATTAAGCTGTGAAGTAAAAAGGAATAGAAAAAAAGAGGAATAGAGGAAAAGCCGAAAAGCCGTCTCTGTTTCTCTCTTTCCCCGGTAATAATACGAGGAAATTAGAGGGAGTTACGTAAAAAAGTTTGTCTGTCCTACGACGTTGTTCGGACAACAACGAACTTTTAATTAACAAGCTGCGAGTAGTCGGCTTGAATGAAACAAAATAAAATATAAAAAAGGAACGAGAAAGGGACAGAAGGAAAAAGAAAGAAGAACATTAAAAAAAAAAGATAAAAGCTGGTGGTGCGGGAGCTTTGTTACAAGCTTCAAAGTTCAGGTTCAAAGTGACTCCCAAAAAAAAGAGGATCGCTCGGTTTTTAAACTAAACTTTAACGAGTTATCACTTAAAAATTAATTATTAAGTGTTATGTTTTCCTATTATTACTTTTTTTTGTAATCGACTTAATTCATAAAACTCGTCTCAATAACAATCATAAAAGTCGTTATCTATTCGAGCGGCCAAAATGAAAACAGGAAGTTTTTAATCAAGTTTTAATCAATTTAAACTTAATCCGGGGATTATAACAAAGATCCACTCGACGATATTAATTCGACAAACTCTCAGAAACTTGAGAATTAATTTTGGGTGTTTTCAACGTTCGAAAAAACATTTCCTTAAAGTATTAAAAAAATAAGAAAATATATTAAAGGTATTTTTAAAGATTATTCTAAAATTTTGAAGTATTTTTGAATAATCTCTGAACGACATTTGAAGTATTTTTGAACCACATTGAATCACTTTTGAACTACTCTTAAACCGTCTTTTGGTGGACCAAAAGACGAGTCTTTGAATTACCTTTAAGCCACTTTTGAACGATCTTTGATCTTCTTTTGAGTAACGTTCGAAATATTTTTAACTACTCTTAAACTACCTTTGAACGTCTTTTGGGTCACCTTTGAAACCTTTGAAGCCTTAGAACCTTTGAAACCTTTGAACCTTTGAAACCTTTGAAGCCTTAGAACCTTTGAAACCTTTGAGCCACTTTTCGAAAACTTTTGAACGACCTTTGATTTATTTTTGAGCAACCTTTGAATTACTTTTAAACCACCTTTGAAAATCTTTTGGGTCACATTTGAACCTTTGAAGCCTTAAAACCTTTGAAGCCTTTGAGCCATTTTTAAACTACCTCCGGATAACCTTTGATTTACTTTTGAACCACCTTTGAATTACTTTCGAACTCTTAAACTACCTTTGAACGTCCTTTGGACCACCTTAGAGCCTTTGAACGACTTTTCATCTACCTTTAAACCACCTTTGAGCCACTTTTGAACTACTCTTAAATCATCTTTGAACGTTTTTTGGATCGCCGTTGAAGCTTTGAAGTCTTAGAACCTTTGAAGCCTTTGAGCCACTTTTGAAGCTCCTCTGAGCAACCTTTAATCTACTTTTGAACCTCCTTTGAACTACTTTTGGACAATAAAACCACCTTTGAAAGTCCTTTGAGCCTTTAAACAACCTTTCATTTACCTTTAAATCACCTTTGAGGCTCTTTTGAACTACCTTTAAATCATCTTTGAACGTCTTTTGGATCGCCGTTGAAGCTTTGAAGTCTTAGAACCTTTGAAGCCTTTGAGCCACTTTTGAAGCTCCTCTGAACAACCTTTAATCTACTTTTGAACCACCTTTGAACTACTTTTGGACAATAAAACCACCTTTGAAAGTCCTTTGAGCCTTTAAACAACCTTTCATTTACCTTTAAATCACCTTTGAGCCACTTTTGAACTACTTTTAAATCATTTTTGAACGTCTTTTGGATCGCCGTTGAAGCTTTGAAGTCTTAGAACCTTTGAAGCCTTTGAGCCACTTTTGAAGCTCCTCTGAACAACCTTTAATCTACTTTTGAACCACCTTTGAACTACTTTTGGATAATAAAACCACCTCTGAAAGTCTTTTGGGCCACCTTTGAGTCTTTGAACGACCTTTCATCTACTTTTGAATCACCTTTGAGCCACTTTTGAAACCCCTCTGAACAACCTTTAATCTACTTTTGAACCACCTTTGAACTACTTTTGAACTTTTAAACCACCTTTGAACGTCCTTTGGGTCACCTTTGAACCTTTGAACGACCTTTCATCTACTTTTAAGCCACCTTTGAGCTACTTTTCATCTACTCTTAAACCACCTTTGAACGTCTTTTTGGGTCACCTTTGAAACCTTTGAAGCCTTAGAATCTTTGAAGCCTTTGAGCAACTTTTAGACCACTTTTGAACGACCTTTGATTTACTTTTGAGCAACCTTTGAACTACTCTTAAAATACTTTTGAACGTCTTTTGGATCACCTTTGGACCCTTTGAACCTTTACAACCTTAGAACATTTGAAGCCTTTGAGCAACATTTAAAGCCCCTCTGAACAATCTTTGATCTAGTTTTGAAATCCCTCTGAACAACCTTTGATCTACTTTTGAACCACCTTTGAATTACTTTTGAACTCCTAAACCACCTTTGAACGTCTTTTGGGTCACCTTTGAAACCTTTGAAGCCTTAGAATCTTTGAAGCCTTTGAGCCACTTTTCGACCACTTTTAAACGACCTTTGATTTACTTTTGAGCAACCTTTGAACTACTCCTAAAATACTTTTGAACGTCTTTTGGATCACCTTTGGACCCTTTGAACCTTTACAGCCTTAGAACATTTGAAGCCTTTGAGCTACATTTAAAGCTCCTCTGAACAATCTTTCATCTAGTTTTGAAGTCCCTCTGAACAACCTTTAATCTACTATTCAACCACCTTTAAGCTACTTTTGAACTCTAAATCAGTTTTGAACGTCCTTTGGGTCACCTTTGAGCCTTTGAACGACCTTTCATCTACTTTTGAACCGCCTTTGAGCTACTTTTCATCTACTCTTAAACCACCTTTGAACGTCCTTTTGGGTCACCTTTGAAACCTTTGAAGCCTGAGAATCTTTGAAGCCTTTGAGCCACTTTTCGACCACTTTTGAACGACCTTTGATTTACTTTTGAGCAACCTTTGAACTACTCTTAAACCCCCTTTGAACGTCTTTTGGATCACCTTTGGACCCTTTGAACCTTTACAGCCTTAGAACCTTTGAAGCCTTTGAGCTACATTTAAAGCCCCTCTGAACAATCTTTGATCTAGTTTTGAAGCCCCTCTGTACAACCTTTAATCTACTTTTCAACCACCTTTGAACTACTTTTGAACTCCTAAACCACCTTTCAACTACTTTTGAACTCCTAAACCACCTTTGAACGTCCTTTGGGTCACCTTTGAGTCTTTGAACGACCTTTCATCTACTTTTGAATCACCTTTGAGCCATTTTTGAACTATTCTTAAACAACCTTTGACCGTCTTTTGGGTCACCTTTGAAACCTTTGAAGCCTTAGAACCTTTGAAACCTTTGAGCCACTTTTGAACGACCTTTGATTTACTTTTGAGCAACCTTTGAACTACTCTTAAAATACTTTTGAACGTCTTTTGGATCACCTTTGAACCTTCGCAGCCTTAGAACCTTTGAAGCCCTTGAGCTACATTTAAAGCTCCTCTGAATAATCTTTGATCTAGTTTTGAAGCCCCTCTGAATAATCTTTGATCTAGTTTTGAAGCCCCCCTGAACAACCCTTAATCTACTTTTCAACCACCTTTGAACCTCAACTACTTTTGAACTCCTAAACCACCTTTGAACGTCCTTTGAGTCACCTTTAAGCCTTTGAACGACCTTTCATCTACTTTTAAGCCACCTTTGAGCTACTTTTCATCTACTCTTAAACCACCTTTGAACGTTTTTTGGGCCATCTTTGAACCTTTAAAGCCTTAGAACCTTTGAGGCCTTTGAGATACTTTTGAACCTTCTTTGAACAATCTTTGATCTACTTTTGAATCACATTTGATCTATTTTTGAACCACATTTGATCTACTTTTGAACTCTAAATCAGTTTTGAACGTCCTTTGGGTCACCTTTGAGCCTTTCATCTACTTTTGAAACGCCTTTGAGCTACTTTTCAACTACTCTTAAACCACCTTTGAACGTCTTTTGGGCCATCTTTGAACCATTGAAGCCTTATAACCTTTGAAGTCTTTGAGATGCTTTTGAACAACCTTTCATCTACTTTGAACCACATTTGAAATACTTTTGAACCCTCTTTGAACAACATTTGATCTACTTTTGAACCATATTTGAGCTACTTTTGAACTCTTAAACCAGTTTTGATTGCTAGATTGAGTTTTGAACGTCCTTTGGACCACCTTTGAACCTTTGAACGACCTTTCAATCAATCAATTATCCTTAATATTGAAAATATTAATATCTTCTAAACTATTTAAGTTAGATGGTTCGTGTTTGTACTTAAATTAAAGAAAATTTAATTTCCTAGCGATTTCTTATAAAATTTTTGATGGATAGCAAACTTTGCTTTTAAAATATTCCAATTTATTCTTGTTTTTTACCTATTAAAAGTCGGGAAGGGTTGAAATTACCATCTTAAATTACTCGGGGTTGTAACACAACGTTAAATTAAATTGCGGCGAACTGGATAGGACTACTGGATAGGTAGTTTCGCTTACTCGTCCCTTTTCTGGCGGGAGGGCGTTTTTAAGCTCCGGTTTTTGGCGCAGTAAAGGTCACGGTTCGCGATGCCGCTGTAATTGCCGGCGCCGGAAGTTCCGAATTAAATAGTTGCGGAAAACGGCGACGTTTCGAAATGGAAACGGTCGAGTTTCGCTGCGCCGCACGCGAAAACGCTTCCTGCGTCCGGTTTTCGCTGTCGGATCGTTTCTGGGTTGTATTCTAAAATTTAAGTTTAAATTCAAACCTTGACACGTTATTACGGTTTACGTTTACGAATGCAAATAAATATTTCTTTAAATTTTAAGAGATGTTTAGATGTAATAATAGAATGATAGAAGTTTAGAACAATTAGGAACATAGTTTTGTGCTCACATTGTATGTGGGAAGTAGAAACTAACCACTAGTAGTTCAAAACTAGTGCAAAACTATTCAAAATTGGATGTATCTAATGGAGAATCTATGTTGAAACTTTGACTTGTATGTGGTTATAAACTACTTAGATGTTTGATTTTAGAAATGTTCATTCATCTCTTTAGAATCTTTTAATTTTATTTTCTAACTTTTTTAATGAAAAACTTATGAATTTTATAGTATAGTAATCTCATAAAAATTTTTATGAGAAATTTTAAACCATGTCATTTTTATACATGGATAGGTCGTTAAAAAAACTTATATTCGCCTATTTTCGAAGCTTGTCAAAAGTCTTTTTCGCCATCCGCTCGACGCGACGTCATATTAATATTCCATTACTCCGAAGCTCGGAACGAGCTTTCGTCTAAAGCCCGCCAAGTTGCATTATGCATAACGTTCGCGAAAATACTACCCGGCTATATATCGAGATTCGCGGGATTGTAATAAACAGCCTCTCTCGCGAATAGAGCAAGTTTCGAGTCGCGTTTTCATCAGCGACGAAACGTATAGACGTACAAACTTGGTTGTTATTAGGTTGTAAAGTTAAGAAGTACTTTGAAACTGATAAAAATGTGATTTGGAATCTAAAAAGAAAAATCTAAATCTAAAAAGTTGGGTTAAATCATATCCACCAAAATCCTATAAAGAATGTTTTACAAGGAGACCTCACGACTTTGGAATCGCCGATTTTAATGAAAGTGGTACTAATCGATAGTACATAGTATAAATGTGTGAAATATTAGGGCGCACTATTCAGCGATTCCCGAGTAAATCGCGATTTCAGCTAGCGAATCAAGGCCATTTTACGTCAGCGGTTAGCCACTCCCTCCGAATCCGCCCCTGGTTCTTTTTTAATTAATTTAAATTAAAAATCAAAGTAAAATTGAAAAAGTGTGTTGACTTATTTGTAAAAATGGAAACAGGTTACTTTGCAAGATTTCAACCGTATTCTTTCGCATGTGGAAGCCTGTTCGTTATGAGTCAACGAAAGACGGGGTCGGGAGGAGGCCAACCATTGATATATAAGTGGCGTGACGTGACGTAAAGCGGCATGGCCTTGTTTCGCGATTTACTCGTGAATCGCTGAATAGTGCGCCCTAATATTTTCCACATTTCTACTATGTTACAGTACCTATCGATTGGTACCACTTTCATTAAAAAATCGGCGATTCCAAAGTCGTGAGTTCTCCTTGTTAGACCTGTGTTGTCTAGTAATATGTAGTAAAGTTAAAAGGAGGGGTGTGTATACTCGTTTTAATATCGTCCCGCGTTTAAATTGTGTAGGAAGACCCCAAGATTGTCCCCGTAATGTCGCTCGTAATGAATGTATAAATCTCGCGTACTCGACGGGGGCGGCTTTCGCGCCCCCGAGTCCCCCTAATAGACCATCGCGATGTCGTGGAAAATTTAGCTTTAGTAATTTTAGCCTTTTGAACGCGCACGCCGGCGAAGGGGGTGAAAGACCGTTTAAAGTACGGCCGGAGGGCGGTTTTCACGGCCTTTGTCCCCGTTTAATCGGCCGGAAAAACGAATTTTTAAGGACCGAGACTAAGAAGTGTATAAAAGACGATAGTATAGGAAAGTAAACGATAATAAAGGAAAGTAAAGGATAATAAAGGAAAGTAAAGGATAATAAAGGAACGTTAAGGATAGTAAAGGAATGTTAAGGATAGTAAAGGAATGTTAAGGATAGTAAAACAATGTTAAGGATAGTAAAGGAATGTTAAGGATAGTAAAAGAATGTTAAAGATAGTAAAAGAATGTTAAGGATAGTAAAAGAATGTTAAGGATAGTAAAAGAATGTTAAAGATAGTAAAAGAATGTTAAGGATAGTAAAAGAATGTTAAAGATAGTAAAAGATTTTCGAGATTGCGTAAGAGATCTTTACGTACGACGAGAGGGATCGTAGGGGGGTTAATAAATAAAATTCCGGTCGCACATCAACAGGAGTTTTAATATTAACAACTCGAGGGGGTTTGGGTAAGGGATGAAAATGGAACCGAGGCCGGCTGTATATCACCCGGCCAAGAACTCGAGGATTTCGCCCCCGTTTCTCGTCCGGTCGGCCATGAATAATTTACGGAATTTCAGTCCCTGGAATGTACCAAGACTGATGTTTCCTGCCAGAAACACACCGATATTTATTACCGTGTTTTATTAAATCAACCCTCCTTATACATCTCTTACACCGGAGTATAAACTGACACCATGATTATAACGTCAATAAAAAAAATTGGCCAACAAAAAAAATTGAATCGGTCATTTCAAAATCCGCATAAGTCACACACTTAGAATTTTTCAGGAATCAATAAAAACTGTGTCATTCACTAGTAAACTAGTTTTGAAGGACTTTTTGGACTGATTATGGTGTTTGAACCTTAAAAGATTGAAATATCCAATAATCTTTATAATTATAATATATTAACCCTCATCCGGACTTCGTTTCAAGAACCAAATCCGGACTTGGTGTATCAAATTGACACAATGCCAGATAATAATTGTGTGCCTATTTTTCTTATGATTGATTGATTGAATGCATTTGAATAGTTGAAAAGAAGGATCTTTCTTTAGTTTTTTATATTTTATTGAAAAAAAAAATTCGTTCACTGAGCCAAAATATCTAGTGGATTCGACCGTGAATAACAAAACGATTAACAATTAACTTTGAAAATTGTGTCAATTTGACACAAAATCCAGATGAGGGTTAAAGTAGTAAGCAAGCAGCGCCTCTTTAAAAGAGGGCGCCGCAGGCGCCAAGCTCCTTTTTTAATAGTTTTTTTGGAAATCGCTTTCCGGACGATTCAATGGTTTTACGTCATTCTGCCGATCATTATCTTCACCTCTAAAAGGCGTCTACATCATTTTATAAAATCGTTTTGAAAGACTAAAAAGTCATGTAGATGGTCTATAAACCCATCTGGAATCTCTAAAAAGACTAAGTCTATGTAAAAATATTATAAAATCGTCTAGAATTCCTAGAAAGATTAAAAAGTCATTTACATACTTTATAAACCTATCTGGAATCTCTGAAACTATAAGGAGATCATCTAGATGTACTGCAATGTTGTTCAGAACCTTTAGAAAGATTATAAGTACATGTAAACAATGCAGACATTCCATCAAATAACTTATTATAATATATTAAAGTAGTAAGCAAGCAGCGCCTCTTTAAAAGAGGGCGCCGCAGGCGCCTAGCTCCTTTTTTAATAGTTTTTTTGGAAATCGCTTTCCGGACGATTCAATGGTTTTACGTCATTCTGCCGATCATTATCTTCACCTCCCCGACGATTTTAGGGACTCGGTAACCGATTTCGGAAAAACGGCCCTGAAAATCGAACGACATTACGGTGGCCCTAATTGAAATTAAAATTCTCGATCGTCCGCCTGTCATTTTCGTTAATTTTCGAACGCACTTTTTGTCCAAAAAGCCACCGGCTCCGCGACTCTGCTTCCGGCTAACCTTCTGAACGGCTTTATAACGCAACGTTATATGCAAATCGGGGCTCCTTTAGACCCGAAACGGCCGATTTAAGCCCTAAACGAAGTCCCCGTTTTCCGTCATTTTCGATTTGGGCCGATAAAATACTTGGTTCAATTTTCATAAACATTATTTATTATTCTAACCACGCTAATACCACATGAAATGTCAAAACAATCAGTTTATTAATAATTGTCAAATATTTAATTTATGCAGAGCAGAGATTCGAATAAATTTCACTAAAAACTAATTAAATTCTTGAAAATATCACCAAAAATTTAAGTAAATTTGTAAAAATTCCACCAAAGCTACAAAAATTTTTAATAGTTCCACCAAAAACTTATAAAATTTGTAAAAATTCCACCAAAGTTATCAACATTTTTAACAATTCCACTAAAAATTTGCTGAATTTTTAAAAAATATACTAAAATTAAGATTAATTTCGTCAAGAATTGATTAGATTCTTAAAAATTTCACAAAAATAAAAAAGTAATAATAAAAATTCCACAAAAGTTAGTTAAATTGAATATAATTGCAGCAAAAATTATTAAATTTAGAGACAATTCTACTAAAAACTAAATTTTTTAAAAATTCCACCCAAAATCAATAAAATTGGTAAAAATTCTACGAAAAACTTACTATATTCGTAACAATTCCACCAAAGTTACCAACATTTTTAACAATTCCACCAAAAACGTACTAAATTTTTTCAATTTTCCACCAAAACTACAAAAATGTTAAATAATTCCACCAAAAACACTGATTTTTAAAAAATACCACCAAAAACTTACCAAATTCATAAAAATTCTACTAAAATTACCAATATTTTTAACAATTCCACCAAAAATGATTAAAGTTAATAAAAATTCCACCAAAGTTATCAACTTTTTTAACAATTCCATCAAAACCGTACTAATTTTTTTTTATTTTCCACCAAAGCTACAAAAATGTTGAATAATTCCACCAAAAACTTACTGATTTTTAAAAAATACCACCAAAAACTTACCAAATTCATAAAAATTCTACTAAAATTACCAATATTTTCAACAATTCCACCAAAAATGATTAAAGTTAATAAAAATTCCACCAAAGTTATCAACTTTTTTAACAATTCCATCAAAAACATACTGAATTTTATAAAAACTCCACCAAGAATTAATAAAATTGGAAAAATTTCACTAAAAACCTACTAAATTCGTAAAAATTCCATAAGAAAACACTGAATTTTTTAAAAATTCCATCAAAAATTAATAAGATTCGCAAAAATTCCACCAGTGTTATCAAAATTTTTGATAATTCCACCAAAAACATACTGAATTTTTTAAAAATTTCACCAGAAATGAATAAAATTCGCTAAAATTCCACCAATGTTATCAAAATTTTTGATAATTCCACAAAAAATATGCTAAATTTTTTAAAAATTCCACCAAAAATTAATACAACTTGCAAAAATTCCACCAAAAACTTACTAAATTCATAAGAATTCTACCAAAAACACTGAATTTTTTTAAAATTCCACCAGAAATGAATAAAACTCGCTAAAGTTCCACCAATGTTATCAAAACTTTTGATAATTCCACCAAAAATAATGAATTTTTTTAAAATTCCACCAAAAATTAATACAATTTGCAAAAATTCCACCAAAAACTTACTAAATTCATAAGAATTTTACCAAAAACACTGATTTTTTTTATTCCACCAGAAATGAATAAAATTCGCAAAAATTCCACCAATGTTATCAAAATTTTTGATAATTCCACCAAAAACATACTGAATTTTTTAAAAATTCCACCAAAAACTTACTAAATTCATAAGAATTTTACCAAAAACACTGATTTTTTTTTAATTCCACCAGAAATGAATAAAATTCACAAAAATTCCACCAAAGCTATTAAAATATTTAACAACTACACCCAAAACCTATTGAATTTTTTTATTCCACCAAAAACTTGGAAAAATCCTAAAAAATACACCGAAATTGTCAACATTTTTAATAATTCTACCAAAAACTTACCAAATTTTTTAAAAATTCCACCAAAATGTCCAAATTCTTTTAAAATTCCACCAAAAGTCAATCAAATTAGATACAATTTCATTAAAAATTAACTAAAACCTTGAAAATTCCATCAAAAACTTAGTAAATTCATAAAAATTCCACCAAAGTTACTAAAATATATAATAATTCTACCAAAAATAATGAATTTTTTAAAAATTCCTCAAAAAACACAAAATTTGTAAAGATTCCACCAAAAATTGACCAGTTTTTTTAAAAATTCCACCAAAATGTCCAAATTCTTTTAAAATTTCACCAAAAATCAATCAAATTAGAAACAATTTGATTAAAAATTAGCTAAAACCTTGAAAATTCTAAACTTAGTACATTCATAAAAATTCCACCAAAGTTACTAAAATTTTTAATAATTCTACCAAAGATAATGAATTTTTTTTAAATTCCACCAAAAAACTTACAAAATTTGTAAAAATTTCACCAAAAATTTACCAATTTTTTTTTTAAATTCCACCAAAAACTTACTAAATTCGTAAAGCTTCCACCAAAGTTTCCAAAATGTTGATCAATTCAACCAAAAACAATACATTTTTTTAGAAAAATACTAAAAATGTAACTGAACTAGTTTATGAATAATAATAAAAAAAAAGACATGAAAAACTGTTCTTGACTTATGTTGTTTTAACAAGAAACAGGGTTAGATGGTATATAATTTGGACAAAACAGTCATATAAATCATATTTTTAATCAATATTATTGAAAATTACACTTAAACATTATCTTATTAACATGTTACATGTTTACATTTTCATGTTTTACTATCATTAAGGTACGAAATTATATTCTCCATCATTCTCATCTGAATTAACTTCATCTAATAATTCTCATCTGAATTAACTTCATCTAATAATTCTCATCTGAATTAACTTCATCTAATAATTCTCATCTGAATTAACTTCAACATTTGCAGTTGGCCAGCTACATATGTTTTGATAAAATGGCATATCGTCGGCTAAGAGTGCTAACCTGCTAACTCCACAAAACAAAACTTTACAGGACACAATAAAAACTGTATAAATTTGTTAAAGCAAATTTTTATTCAATGGTAACGAATACTTTATTTTCAGGAGACAGTATTACTACTCTTTTAAACATAATATACAACTTGAATTGAATGAAAATATTTTTTAAGGGAGATTAAAGGAGATAGCAGGTAAATGAACACATGACTTTTTAGTCACTTCGGAGTTGACAGGTTTTCTTAAAGCAAATATGTGACTGATATTCTTCTTCAGAAATTTGTCGAACTTTATATGAAGTGCAAAGTGCGCATTCGTCATTTTTTGGTCTGAAATGACGTGAATTTTATTAAATGACGTTATTGACATTGCAGAAATATTTCTAGGCTCGCACCAGTCCTTAACATAAAAATTGTACAATTGTCATTTCGAAGTCCATTCTGGCAGTAGATAATTTTTGCTGCTTGAAGCTCTGCAATAGTGAAACTCCATACTAGGCAATGAGTTAATAAAATCTAATAAGTGTTTGCTTTCTGTTTGAAATGGTTTGGTGTTTCCATTACTTTTTGACCTATAACAACTAGGATGTCTTTTAGGATCAGAAGCGATTGTATTCTTCCAATTTAACACAGTTTACCTTCGAATAGCAAGAGTGTTCAGAAACATTGTCCGACATACTCTGAGTTTATTATCATTAACTATTAAGTAATATAAGAGTGACTGGCGTCTCTTAGAAAATTGGGGATCTTTTCTATGTCTGTCTTCTTGTAGGCACAACCGTAACCGTGTTGTCTACATAGATTTTCTTTTCACCCCAAATAAGATTCCAAAACTTCTCAAATATTTCTTTTCTTTCATATTCAGGTATGGATTTTTGCATTTTATTAGACTGAATTCTTTACCTTTGCATCCACATCGTGTTTTCATTTCACGATTTTTCTTTTCTATTTCATACCTTCATTCCCCATTTAATTTCTTTCTTCCGTAATATCTTTTTCCCATCTCTTTTCTATTCTTATTTTTTTCACCATACCATGAGTCTGTTTTTACCTGAAAACGTTTCTTACGTTTTTGGCTTTTTTTGGGTACATCAGACTCATCAAAATCTGAATGTTCTGAGTATGGTACTAGAACAACTCTGTCCCCATCAGTTTCTGACGTCTTCAGTAAATTCAGGCTCTTGCAAATTTTGTATCACTGTATCTGTTTGCGTGCTTATACAAGTGAAGGCTATTGAAGACATCTATTAAAAAGAATGGTAAGCTATATGACAAAAATATCTTATTTGCTAATAAATTATTAATTCCGGTCTAAAAAATACGTGTTATAAAAGCTTTTGTAGAGCTTTTACAGACACTTTGTATAAGTGAAATAACACAATAAAAATACTTACTTTTCTATCAACTGAAAGGAGTTACTGATAGGAGGAAAGAGGAGTTAGCAGTAATTCGGCAATTGGGTGTAACCGTGGAGATAACAGTTTTACGCATCAGACAAATTATATACTTTGACATGTAATATGAACTATTTTCTTTTGTTAACAGATGCATAAGGCCTTGTAGATGTAAATTACACTTAAAACTCAAAAACTTCAAAAAGTGGAGTTGGCAGGTTAACACTCTTAGCCGACGATATGCTCTTCCATAATGCTATCCTGAACTTGCTTTAAATCATGTAATTTTTTACTACTAATTGGCACTCTCAAATCATAAAGTTCGGCTAATGGAAGTGACACAGGAGTTGATAGTTTTTTTCATTAATATGAATGAATGTTTAATGAATTCATCAATAAATTCCTCGGCTGTGATAGTACCTTTTATATCTGAATCATAATGAAAACTCATATACGTCGAATGAGAAAATATTATTTTTTGTTCTTTTGGAACACATTTACCGTACGATTCTGTTGATAAACATTTTTTTTGTATAAAGTTGGTCACCATGTTTGAAGAGGAGGGAATGTACTGACTTACAGCCGGCCCAAACCATCTTGGCCTTCCGAGGTCACCTGCGCAGTAACAAAAGGTGGGAAGTTCTTAGAGAGCTCATTTGCGTAGTATACTCAACAGGGTACTGCTGATCGTGTACAGATCAAAGCAAAAGTTTGTGTATAAGTGCGTGAGATAATATTTAAGTTCGAGATGGCGGAAAGTAAAGTGAAAAATAAAGTAAGTTCTTATTTATTTATTATTTTTGTTAATTGTTTTAGCAGATATTGTACTATTTGCAGCTTAAAATATGTTTGATTAATGGGTTTGTTAATTTAAAAATAACTTTTAAACTTAAAAACCCTGAAAAATAAGCTACTACAAAGAAGTTCATTATTAAAAATTTACCTGTTTAAAATTTACAATACAATATCTGGACATGTTTTTGGACAGGTCATCTTTTGCCACGCTCTATACATGCCGCTCCTATCTAACGAATACACCCATCTTTCTCCAACGATTTACTGTCGCACTCCTTCGTCTGCGCATTTTTCGTGACCTCGGAAGGCCAAGATGGTTTGGGCCGGCTGTACGTGGTTTTTACCCAGAATATGCGTCTATCTTTGAGGAAGCGTTCGCAGCAAGAAAAGCATTTTTGAGAAAAACGTGACTAATGCGGTTTTTGAAATGACCGATTCAATTGTAAGTTTTGCTAATAGAACATTTAAATCGTTAAGGAGGAATTTAGACGTATTCAAATACTAAACGTATTCCATTTCGTTATCTACAAATGTATTTCCTTTCCCCGAACGAGGAAAACGTTTAAGAAACGAGGTTTTACATCAATCATTCTAGATAGCGCTTTTATCGCCGGAGACTTCGCTTTACGTCTCTCCTCTCCGGACGTATTGAATACATAAACGCATTAGTGTCTTTATAATTCAATTTGCGTCGATCAAAATTGAAGGGGTGAGAATAAAAGGGTTTCGTTAACATTTTTTTTTTTTAATTTTTAAGTTTCACATTAAGACCAAAAATTTATAGTCATATCTAACATAATTTTTGAATAGGAGACACCCTGTATAAATTCATAGTTTGTTTAGATAATAAATTTAATTGATCCTAAACTACACATGTCATCTATATGTATATATGAAGGTTGGTAAGATTGTAACATAATCCCAATCCTCCAACCCTCGACCCCAAAAAAAAACTTTCGCATGGTGGAAGCTGTGAAAGCTGTGAATGCGTCGATGGATGGGGATTAACTAGATATGCGTCGATCCATTATTCAATTACGACGAACATTTATAGATGGCCTCGTGGCGATAATACTAGCGAGAGAGGAACGGTCCGGGTTATATCATCCCGGATTAATTCGATATTCGATACTATGCGGGCACACGGTCGAGAGAGGGAGTGCCTTTTTTTTTGAAAAATTAACGAACGGTAGCTTTGTTCCGCTCGCAACAAAAAAAGAATAATAAAAAAATAACTACCATATGAACCATATGAAAAAAGTAAATTTTACCATCTTTATGAACTATTATTAAAATTGAATGATTTTGTATTCGTCGATTAAAAAGTGGAAATGTGTTTTTGACATCAAAAAAGAATCGTGTAATTCACCCTTTATTCATCATATTAGAATGAATTAAAATTACATTTTTTAAAATTACATTTTTTAAAATTACATTTTTTAAAATTACATTTTTTAAAATTACATTTTTAAATTTACATTTTTTAAAATTACATTTTTTAAAATTACATTTTTTAAAATTACATTTTTATTCAATTACATTTTTATTCAAATACATTTTTATTCAATTACATTTTTATTCAATTGCATTTTATAGAGTTTCATTCTCTATTAACTCATAATGGTATTTTTACAACTTTTCATTATTCCTTATACTTTAAGAGTCAATAAATAACTTTTACAACCTCGATAAATATTAAACAACTGACCGAATATTTCACTTTGGCTTCCAAAAGATTCCCTATTCTCTTTTTTCACGTCAACTTTATCTCCTCGAAACACTCAACTTTTCGCGTAAATCACATAACTTTACGCTCGATCTTTCGCCGTCCATAGACGTACGTGTTTATTTATCGTCGACTTTTAAAAAACCAACTTCGTACATACTTTTCGCGTATTTTAAAAAATTTTTATAGGTGTATTTTTTAAAAAGGATTTATCGTATTCATTTTGGACGTCGCTCGAGTGTATCACCTACTTTTCGCGTTGGGAATTTATTCTTTTTTTTCGCTTTTCGTGAAAAGGGAAAAAAATGAAGAAAAAAAATAACTTGAGCCGAGTTTTTTTTTACATAAATAAAAGCGGACCGAGAGCGAACTCGGTTTGAAATATACACTCGGCGATATTTCAACGTGGCAAACTGCGCCGGTTCTGTTAAATGTTCTTTTTTCGTTCTGTATTCGCTCGTTCGTTCGTCCTTTCGCATTACAACCCGGAAAAGTGACGTGACGGATTTCCGGAAATTCCGGAAGTTTAACGAAAAGTTTGAATGAAACGAGGCGTATTATTTGAGTAATAAGTCAGTAAAAAGACAACAATTTTTTTTTTTAATTTTTAATTTTTTGTTTGTAACTGGAATAATTTCACGATTAAAGTTAGATTGTTTTCGATCAAAAATCTTAGATATATAGGATTCCTTTGCTCGAAATAGATTTATTCTATAGAGTGCACGCCGGTGAGCTGCGGATACGTTTAACGTAAGTGGAAAAAGGACGACAATAAGACTTTTATTGGTTAACACAGGACATACTACGTTTACTTATCGGGCCGATTGGAGTTGATATGTGTCTCTTTATCTAACTCAGTGGTATTCAAACTATCGCGTACTTCGTTCTCGGGGAATCACATGACTTGGCAAACAAGTTCAGCGTGGTGCATTTGCGAGTATAGTTGTTATTTAGAAATAAAATTTCGTGTTTAACTTACAATTAGTACTTGTAATAAACGGACAACTTAACATACATACACCTAAGTCTGTTTTTACACAGTAGATTGGTTCCAGAAGAAGCCGTGTAAAAAAAAACCGTGTAAAAAAAGACATTGATCTTATACAAAAATGGGTGATTTGTTCCTAATCTCTAAAACCTATTAAAATTAGTGAAAAACAAGAATTTTTAAGAACAAGAATTCATGTTTATTTTATTAAATCAAATATATAATGCTTATTTTCACAAGTATAGTAATTAATGATAAAAAAGATATGCACTCTAATCTTAAAAGTAATATAAATTAAATGTATGGCAAGTTCAGGAACTAAAAAACTATGTTGTGAACGAAAAGAATAGGTTATTCAATTTTTAAGGTAAAAAATAAAATAAAATAGAATAAGTGATAATCATAAATACAACAACATAAATTTAATTGCTGTCGTCATCAGTTATTCGCATTCGCTTGCTTCGAACGCTGGAATCATCGATGGAATAACTTTGAACTGGACTTTCTCTTGCTCGTTCGGCATCTACATTTTGAAAAATGAACTCTGTTATGAGCCGTTGTTCGCCAATTCTTGCTACCTCTTTGTATAATTTCTTGTAACGAGCCATACAAGAATTCAGCTCACGTTGGAATTGTGCAGCTCTTTCGACATTGGGATCATTTTTGACGAAATGGTGTCCTAATTTATTTGCAAGTTGAAGCCCTTCTTGAATTAAATTTTCAGTTAATTTTACAGGTTCTTCACTATCACTGCTTTCTATAACATCAGCATTCTGTGAGGCAAAATGTAATATTTCGTCTTCGCTAAGAACTTTATCAATCATCAGTTCATCAATGTCATCAGATACCAAGTCATCAAAACCCTCCCCACCAACTGCGTGTGCTAAAGCAATTATATTGGGATATTCGTTTGTATTTTTCTCCACAGGATTTTTACTTTTTACACATTCTGGCCAAATTGCTCTCCAACATCCGTTTAAGGTTGATGGTCGTAAATCTGACAATGCTAAAGCAGCATGTGTAACGCAATCTTTGATAGAAAACTTTTTCCAGGCATCAATTACTGTTAGAGTTTTATCCCTATCCAAAGTGTCCAAAATGTACTGGAATGTTCGTTTGATATAATAAGTTTTGAATGTTGCGATAATTCCTTGGTCCAGTGGTTGGATTAGGGATGTGGTATTTGGTGGCAGGAACAAAACTTGTACATTTTCGTGTTCCAACTGAGGATGCCCGGGTGCATTGTCTACCAACAGAAGAACTTTAAATTCTAAGCCCTTTTCATTCAAATATTTTCTAGTTTCTGGCACAAAATATTTAATGAACCATTCTGTGAAAACTGTAGTCGTCACCCATGCTTTTTTATTGGCCATCCAATTAACCGGCAATTAGAGAGGAGCAATAAATAGCAACCTGTGATTTGATCACTGTGAACGAAAAATCGCAGATGATCATATGATCTAGTGCGTGCCAGCATTGCTATTGCTATTTCAACCGAGCTCTTATCGTAAGAGCTCGGATTTTTTCGGTAAATGTATTCACTTCGTGCCATGTGCTCACAAACTCGTAAACAAACTTGAGCAAGCGTGTTGTTGTAAAATATTCACGAATTTGTGCAATAAAAAAGAATGTCAACACAAAAAAGAAAAATTAGTGAAATTTGGTTGCTTTACGAACAGGTAGATGAATTTTTCCTTAAGTCCTTATTAGCAGTTTAGCAGTTTACAATCACTGCTATTGGGTAGTAGCATTAGCAACGTGTCATATGATTAACCAATCGCAGTTTAGCTCATCTCTACCGGCAATGTATCAAAATCGACACCTTTCATTGCTCGAGGCTTTAATGCACGATTGATAAGCAGGGGCTTTAACATCCGATCTCCAGAAGCGTTACTGCACAATAAAAATGTGACTCGATCTTTTTCAACTTTAAAACCTCCAGCACTTTTTTGCGATTTGGCCACATATGTTCTTCTCGGCATTTTTTTCCAAAAAAGACCGGTTTCGTCAGCGTTAAAAACCTGATCTGGACTGTATCCACCATCCGCTATTATTTTTTTAAGTTTTAGTTGGTATTCTTCGGCGGCTTTCTGATCTCCAGAAGCAATCTCGCCCTTGATTTTTATGTTATGAGCGCATGCCTATGGAGAAATCCCCTCATCCAACCTGTGCTTGCAGAAAATACGTAGCTCTTCTCAGCAGTTGTTTGTGTGGATGTAGACGGTTGTTCGTCTTTTATCATTTTATAGAACCTTAATGCTTGCTGTTTGATATTGTTTCCGTCTACGGGAATTCTTTTTTGGGCATTTTCCTCCAGCCATATTATGAGTGCTTTTTCCATTTTTTCTTTAACAGCATCTCTAGTGTATGATGAAGACTTAACAGATAGGTTCGTTCCAGAAATCACCGATTGCCTAATTGCAATTTCATTTTTCTTTATAGTTCTTATTGTGGCTTCATTTAAACCGAACGTTTTACCAAGAGCAGTTGAGCCTTCTCCATTTCGAAGGCGATCTAAAATTTTAATCTTGATTTCCAAAGAAATTGCCTTCCGTTTTAGTTTTATATCTGACATTTCCTTTTAGGGATACATAAAATATTTAACAAAATTAAAAAACATAAATAACTGAATAAATACAAAATATTTTTTGGCTTACCTTTTATCTTAATGCGTTAAAATTAAATTTAATGGAAAATCAAATTTGCCTGCAAAAAATTTCTTTACCAAACACGTCTTATTGCATTGACAGTTCACAAAATATTAACACGTTTCAATTGCTCTGACCAGTAAATTTTATTGTATGCACATAAAGGGAATTCCCCTAAATTAGTGCTATTCACATTTGCTTTGACCAGTAAAAATTGTTTGTACGCGCTAAAGGGGAATTCACTTAAATCTTTAAGCTAGTGTTCGCAAACTATCGATACTATCGATGGTTTCAGACTTTTTTCTCTCATAAATACTTTTTTGTGATATGAACATACTTCGCAAAAATTAAATTTGACAAAAAAAATTTAAGTACATAAAATTTCAAATCGTGCTAAATGGAATAAAATCGTGTAAAAAAATTAAAAATATTCAATTTTCAAACCGTGTTATATCAAAACCGTGTACAAAAAGACCGTGTAAAAACAGACTTAGGTGTATTTCAAAATCATGGATAAGTGGCTAAAAACGGGTAAAATAATTGATAAAACAGACAGTGGAGAAACAAATATCGAGAAGAGTGCTTCGATTTCGGTTGATTTATCTTCCGACACGGACCAAATACGTGCTGAAGCTTCTGTTTCCTCAGCGTCGACAAATAAAGAAGTAAAAGCAAACAAACGGATTCGTAAGTTCGATGATGAGTTTATAAAATATGGTTTCGTGTGTACTGAAGATGATGAACCAAGGGCTAGATGTGTAATGTGTCTGGCAGTGCTGTCAAACGAGTCACTGAAACCAAATAAACTGCAGAGACATCTACACACGAAACACCCAGAATCCATAGGTAAACCCATTGAATTTTTTCAGAAAAAAATCGGTCATTTGAAATGTAAACAAAATTTTATGACTCTACTTTTACCGACGTTAACAATAAAGCACTGGAGGCTTCATATCGAGTGAGCTATCGTATAGCAAAATCTAGCAAACCGTACACAATTGCCGAAAAGTTAATTGCTCCAGCAGCCCAAGATATAGCAGCCATTATGTTTGGCGAAAAGAAAAAGCAACAAATATCTCAAATACCACTCTCGGATACAACAGTTAGCCGCAGAATATTTGAAATGGCAGAAAATATGGAAAACGAAATTATAATGAGAATTCAAAGAAGTAATTTTTTTAGTCTTCAATTGGATGAATCTACGGATTGCCAAAGTGCTGCACAACTAATTTGTTTTGCAAAATATGGATACAAAAATGAAGTAGTTGACGTCTTTCTTTTTTGCAAGCAACTACAAAGAACTACGGATGAAGAAATTTTTAAATTGGTAAACTCTTACATCACGGGAAACAATATTTCTTGGAAGAATTGTGTGGGTGTGTGCAGTGATGGAGCTCGTGCCATGGTTGGAAAACACAGCGGACTTCTAGCTCGAATCAAAGAAATTTCACCCAATGTAACACGGGTTCACCGTATGATTCATAGAGAAGCACTTGTATCGAAAAACATGCCACCGAACTTAATGTCTGTCTTACAAGGAGACCACAAGATGTTGTATTCACCGATTTTGATCAAAGTGGTATCAATCGATAGGTATTCATACACAATACAAATCTGTAAAATATTAGGGCGCACTATTCAGCGATTCGGGAATAAATCCTTATTAAAGTTATTAATAAATTGCGTTTCGAGGCCCAATAACTTGTTAGCCACTCCCGCTCCCCCTCCAAGCGCCGCCCACGAATGAGATGGCATGCTTCTATTTCCAGTGAATTTCCAGTCGCGCGCTGTGCTAGTTCGAATCTCGCAATTTACCGCTTACTCTCTCGTAATTTTAATTTAATATTTCACTTTTTTTATAATGTTTTGGTTATATTTTTTTACATTTAAAAAAATTACCAAACGTTTTACAACCTTGATTTTCAATTTCTGCTCCCTTTCGTTTAGGACTTTTTTATATTATTTTTAATAGAATATTTCTCATTAATTTTTAGTTAACATTTAAAAAGTTATACTTTCGATTAATGCAAAAAAAATACAAATAAATATTAATTATTTTTTCCTTACCATCTAACAGGTTATCTGTTAATAAAAATAGACTAACGTACGTAAATAATATAAAATAATTTATTAAGCTCTTTTTGCAACGTTTACAATAAATACATTTATATTTGAACATATATGATATTTTTCTATACATTCAAATAAAATATCCAGATCTGTATATTATTTGGTATTACTTATATCGATTAATTTTAATTTCAAACGTACTAAATTTTGAATGTTATGTTAAAAAATATGCGCGACTGGAAATTCACTGGAAATAGAAGCATGCCCCCTCATCCGTGGGCGGCGCTTGGAGGGGGGGCGGGAGAGGCTAACAAGTCATTGGGCTTCGAAACGCAATTTATTAATAACTTTAATAAGGATTTATTCCCGAATCCCTGAATAGTGCGCCCTAATATTTTACAGATTTGTATTGTGTATGAATACCTATCGATTGATACCACTTTGATCAAAATCGGTGATTACAACATCTTGTGGTCTCCTTGTTAGATACTGGAGTTAAAATAATAAATTTTATAAAGGCGCGTCTTCTGAACTCAAGGTTTTTTCACATTTGCAAAGAAATGGGTAGTGAGCATCAGCATCTTCTTTTACATACAGAGGTTCGTTGGCTTTCGAGGGGTGGGGTTCTAACGAGACTATTTGAACTTAAAGAAGAGGTGTTTGTGTTTTTCAATGATAATGTTTGTGTTTTTAAATGATAATGATAAAGACAAAAAATTTACAAAGTGTTTAACCGATGAAGAATGGCTATGTAGGTTAGCTTACTTAAGTGACATTTTTCTCAAATTAAACGAGTTGAATTTAAGCCTTCAAGGTGAACAATTAAATATATTAGTGGCCAATGATAAAATTAAAGCCTTTACAAAAAAATATAGATTTGTGGGGCTCATACTGCAAGGAGAATAATTTTGCAGCATTTCCAACATTAGAATGTTTTGTTATAGAAAACAAGTTCAAAGTTATTCAATCGATTGTTAAAGATATAACATCTCACTTGACAGATTTAAAATGTCAATTTAGTACTTATTTTCCGGAAGATTTTTCTAACTTTGAGTGGATTCGAAATCCCTTTCAATGTAAATTACCCAAAAATGTGTCATTTCATTTTAGTGAAAAACTAATTGAGTTATCGTCTGATGGCGAATTAAAATTAATTTTGAAAGAACTTGAATTGAGCAATTTTTGGCTTAAAGTTCGAAATGAATATCCAGAACTGTCTGATTAAGCTCTGAAGGTATTATTAACATTTGCGTCATCTTATATGTGCGAATTGGGATTTTCCCAATTTCTCTACCTAAGATCGAAATACCGAAACAAATTAGCAATAGAGCCACCTTTAAGACTCAAATTGAGCGAAATAGAGCCAGAGTTAAGCCAGAGAGTAAGATTTTTTTTAACATAATATATTTGCTGTGTATGAAACAAAAAAAAATAAAAACAAATTAACATTTTCTTGATATAACACCTCTCCCATTTTTTGGAACACCTAGAATTACATTATTATTTTAAGTTTGGGTCGGCATGTCACCTCAGTGTACTATTTGGGGTCATGCAGCCAGAATGTTTGAATACCACTGATCTAACTCATTAAAATCGTATGCAAGTCGATGCCTTGTCTAACACATTGAAAAACCCTATCCACAGGTAGCGGTAACCACACAAACTTTAAAATACGACGAAGACAGACGTAATCAACCGCATTGTTCTATTTCGATATATCTGAAAACGCAAGCTTCACCCACTTACAATCGCTTAACTATTGCTAATGCGTTTATCCGCAGGTCGAATGTGTGCACACTCTATACATTTCGGAGATACCCTGTATTTGGTTTTTTTTGTCATATCCTACCTTAAATCCTAGCTTTTTTTTAACTAATCGATTTATTACTTTAGTAAAAAAAAATCACCTCGACCACACTTTTATTCTCCATTCGGGGGAACAAATTTTCTTTCGTGTTCATTCATTCTTTCCCCGTAACCTGGCGTAAAAATCGCCCTTTTCGCGATATTTTCACGCGAATAAATTCCCCGGAGCACCTCCGGCAATATCTCGAAGCATTATTCTTCGGCTCGCGCGCGCGGAGGCCCCCTTCGGCCCCCTCAAGGCTCAAAACCCGACCCAATAAAGCAAAGATATCTACCTTATTACCAACTATTTCATCTGGACGAGTTCCGAGCGCCTCGTTCCACCGCTCACTTCCGAGAGCGCACGGTATCTAAATACTTTACGAGTTTTACGAACTTTAGAGTGTAAAGCTCGACGGAGCTTTATATTCCTCGGACATTACGAAAATCGTACGATTAAGTTTAAGTTTGGAGAGTTGAAAATAAGTAGGGGGCGGAATTGGAGAAGCTTGAATTCAAGTGAAAAGTTTTGATATCTAAATCTAATTTTGTTTTGTCAAGATTTGGAAAAAAAAATTTAATTGAATACTTGTATCATCTTCCTTAGAACCAGATACTGTGTATATTTGTTCTTCATGCTCAAATATCTTATAAATTAATCGGTTAAACTTTGCTAATGAAACTTCGACCTCGGTCAACCTTCTCGGGCGACCACAACGGACCAAATTAACCGTTCTTATGGTCATAATTCATCTTGGAAACGAGAGAACCGTCCGTTTTTAGTGTTCTAATCCGAACGTGAGTCGAAAACGTATTTCTTGTGTATTAACATTAACACACATAAAGAAATTACTTCCTTTTAATCTTTTCATTTCATCTCTTAATACTTTTAACTGGTTTAGTTTTATTTTTAGTATTTTTCTAAAAAACTAGTCTTAAGACAGTTCTTGAAGTAAATTTAAACAAAAAATTTTTTTAAAGTTAACCTAAATTTTTTTGAAAATTTTAACCAAATTTAAAAAACCGTGGAGACTTTATTTTTAAAAACTGAGAAAAAAAATTTTCAGGAAATATAGATTAAAGTATCTATTTTTTATTAAAATGGCCAGATTTATTCTAATTATTACCAAAAAATTTAAAAAAATTTTCAAAGACATCGATGTTTTATAACCTTTAAAAATTTTGGTCAACTTTAAAAAATCCTACTGAGTTTATTTTTGTAAATTGAGAAAAAAATTTTTCATTAAATATAGATTAAAGTATCTATTTTTTATTAAAATGACCAGACTTATTCTAGTTATTGTCAAAAAATTTAAAAAAATTTTCAAAGACATCAATGTTTTTTAACATAAGATCAAAAATTTTGGTCAACTTTAAAAAATCCTACTGACTTTATTTTTTAAAATTGAGAGAAATTTTTTTCACGAAATATAGATTAAAATATCTATTTTTTACTAAAATGGCCAAATTTATTCTAATTATTGTCAAAAAATTTAAAAAAATTTTCATAGACATCGATGTTTTATAACCTTCAAAAATTTTGGTCAACTTTAAAAAATCTCACTGACTTTATTTTTAAAAATTAAGAAAAGAATTTTTCACTGAATATAGATTAAAGTATCTATTTTTTATTAAAACAATCGGATTTATTCTAATTATTACCAAAAAATTTAAAAAAATTTTCAAAGACATCGATATTTTTAATAACCTTCAAAAATGTTGGTCAAATTTAAAAATTTTCAGACTTTATTTTTAAAAATTGAGAAAAAATATTTTCACTAAATATAGATTAAAGTATTTATTCTTTATTAAAACAATCAGATTTATTCTAATTATTACCCAAAAATTTAAACAAAATTTCAAAGACATCGATGTTTTATAACCTTTAAAAATTTTGGTCAACTTTAAAAAATCTCACTGACTTTATTTTTAAAAATTGGAAAAAATTTTTCACTAAATATAGATTAAAGTATCTATTTTTTATTAAAATGGCCAGATTTATTCTAATTATTACCAAAAAATTTAAAAAAAAATTCAAAGACATATGATGTTTTTTAACATAACCTTCAAAAATTTTGGTCAACTTTAAAAAATCGTGGAAACTTTATTTTTTTTAATTAAGAAATGAAAGTTGTATTAATTGAAAGTTAAAATATTCTATTTTATAATAAAAAAGTCAATTTTGTTCTAATTGTTACCCAAAAAATTAAAAAAATTCTTAAAGGTGACTAAAAATTTTTTAACCTAACTTTTAAAAAAATGTATTGTTTTTGGTTGAATTGATCAACATTTTGGTAACTTTGGTGGAAGCTTTACGAATTTAGTAAGTTTTTGGTGGAATTAAAAAAAATGGGTAAATTTTTGGTGGAATTTTTACAAATTTTGTAAGTTTTTTGGTGGAATTTTTAAAAAATTCATTATTTTTGGTAAAATTATTAAAAATTTTAGTAACTTCGGTGGAATTTTTATGAATTTACTAAATTATTGATGGAATTTTTAAGGTTTTAGTTAATTTTTAATGAAATTGTTTTTAATTTGATTGATTTTTGTTGGAATTCTAAAAGAATTTGGACATTTTGGTGGAATTTTTAAAAAATTTGGTAAGTTTTTGGTAGAATTGTTAAAAATGTTGACAACTTTGGTGTAATTTTTAGGATTTTTGTGAGTTTTTGGTGGAATAAAAAAAATTCAGTAAGTTTAGGGTGTAGCTGTTAAATATTTTAATAGCTTTGGTGGAATTTAAGCGAATTTTATTCATTTCTGGAGGAATTTTAAAAAAATTCAGTGTTTTTGGTAAAATTCTTATGAATTTAATAAGTTTTTGGTGGTATTTTTAAAAAATTCATTATTTTTGATAAAATTATTAAAAATTTTAGTAACTTTGGTGGAATTTTTATGAATTTACTTAATTTTTGATGGAATTTTTAAGAATATTGGTAATTTTAATAGAATTTTTATGAATTTGGTAAGTTTTTGGTGGTATTTTTTAAAAATCAGTAAGTTTTTGGTGGAATTATTCAAAATTTTTGTAGCTTTGATGGAAAATTGAAAAAAATTAGTACGTTTTTGGTGGAATTATTAAAAATGTTGGTAACTTTGGTGGAATATTTACGAATATAGTAAGTTTTTCGTAGAATTTTTACCAATTTTATTGATTTTGGGTGGTTTTTTTAAAAAATTTTGTTTTTAGTAGAATTGTCTCTAAATTTAATAATTTTTGGTGAAATTATATTCAGTTTAACTAACTTTTGTGGAATTTTTAAGAATCTAATCAATTCTTGACGAAATTAATCTTAATTTTAGTATATTTTTTAAAAATTCAGCAAATTTTTAGTGGAATTGTTAAAAATCTTGATAGCTTTGGTGGAATTTTTACAAATTTTATAAGTTTTTGGGGGAACTATTAAAAATTTTAGTAACTTTGGTGGAATTTTTAAAAAATTCATTATTTTTGGTAAAATTATTAAAAATTTTAGTAACTTTGGTGGAATTTTTAAGGTTTTAGTTAATTTTTAATGAAATTGTTTCTAATTTGATTTATTTTTGGTGGAATTCTAAAAGAATTTGGACATTTTGGTGGAATTTTTAAAAAATTTGGTAAGTTTTTGGTAGAATTGTTAAAAATGTTGACAATTTCGGTGTAATTTTTAGGATTTTTGTAAGTTTTTGGTGGAATAAAAAAAAATTCAGTAAGTTTTGGGTCAGGTTGTTAAATATTTTAATAGCTTTGGTGGAATTATTGCGAATTTTATTCATTTCTGGAGGAATTAAAAAAAAATTCAGTGTTTTTGGTAAAATTCTTATGAATTTAGTAAGTTTTTGGTGGAATTCTTAAAAAATTCATTATTTTTGGTAAAATTATTAAAAATTTTCGAAACTTTGGTGGAATTTTTATGAATTTACTAAATTTTTGATGGAATTTTTAAGATTTTAGTTAATTTTTAATGAAGTTGTTTCTAATTTGATTGATTTTTGGTGGAATTCTAAAAGAATTTGGACATTTTGTTGGAATTTTTAAAAAATTTGGTAAGTTTTTGGTAGAATTGTTAAAAATGTTGACAATTTCGGTGTAATTTTTAGGATTTTTGTAAGCTTTTGGTGGAATAAAAAAAAATTCAGTAAGTTTTGGGTGAAGTTATTAAATATTTTAATAGCTTTGGTGGAATTTTTGTGAATTTTATTCATTTCTGGTGGAATTTTAAAAAAATTCAGTGTTTTTGGTAAAATTCTTATGAATTTAATAAGTTTTTGGTGGAATTTTTAAAAATTCAGTATGTCTTTGGTGGAATTTTTAAGGTTTTAGTTAATTTTTAATGAAATTGTCTCTAATTTGATTGATTTTTGGTGGAATTTTAAAAGAATTTGGACATTTTGGTGGAATTTTTATGAATTTACTAAGTTTTTGATAGAATTTTCAAGGTTTCAGTTAATTTTTAATGAAATTGTTTCTAATTTGATAGATTTTTCGTGGAATTTTAAAAGAATTTGGACATTTTGGTGGAATTTTTAAAAGATTTGGTAAGTTTTTGGTAGAATTGTTAAAAATGTTGGTAACTTTGGTGGAATTTTTAGGATTTTTGTAAGTTTTTGGTGGAATAAAAAAAAAATCAGTAAGTTTTGGGTGAAGTTGTTAAATATTTTAGTAGCTTTGGTGAAATTTTTGCGAATTTTATTCATTTCTGGTGGATATTTAAAAAAATTCAGTGTTTTTGGTAAGATTCTTATGAATTTAGTAAGTTTTTGGTGGAATTTTTAAAAGATTCATTATTTTTGGTAACATTATTAAAAATTTTAGTAACTTTGGTGGAATTTTTATGAATTTACTAAATTTTTGATGGAATTTTTAAGATTTTAGTTAATTTCTAATGAAATTGTTTCTAATTTGATTGATTTTTGGTGGAATTCTAAAAGAATTTGGACATTTTGGTGGAATTTTTAAAAGATTTGGTAAGTTTTTGGTAGAATTGTTAAAAATGTTGACAATTTCGGTGTAATTTTTAGGATTTTTGTAAGTTTTTGGTGGAATAAAAAAAATTCAGTAAGTTTTGGGTGAAGTTGTTAAATATTTTAATAGCTTTGGTGGAATTTTTGCGAATTTTATTCATTTCTGGTGGAATTTAAAAAAAAATTCAGTGTTTTTGGTAAAATTCTTATGAATTTAGTAAGTTTTTGGTGGTATTTTTAAAAAATTCATTATTTTTGATAAAATTATTAAAAATTTTAGTAACCTTGGTGGAATTTTTATGAATTTACTTAATTTTTGATGGAATTTTTAAGAATATTGGTAATTTTAATAGAATTTTTATGAATTTGGTAAGTTTTTGGTGGTATTTTTTAAAAATCAGTAAGTTTTTGGTGGAATTATTCAAAATTTTTGTAGCTTTGATGGAAAATTGAAAAAAATTAGTACGTTTTTGGTGGAATTATTAAAAATGTTGGTAACTTTGGTGGAATATTTACGAATATAGTAAGTTTTTCGTAGAATTTTTACCAATTTTATTGATTTTGGGTGGTTTTTTTTAAAAATTTTGTTTTTGGTAGAATTGTCTCTAAATTTAATAGTTTTTGGTGAAATTATATTCAGTTTAACTAACTTTTGTGGAATTTTTAAGAATCTAATCAATTCTTGACGAAATTAATCTTAATTTTAGTATATTTTTTAAAAATTCAGCAAATTTTTAGTGGAATTGTTAAAAATCTTGATAGCTTTGGTGGAATTTTTACAAATTTTATAAGTTTTTGGGGGAACTATTAAAAATTTTAGTAACTTTGGTGGAATTTTTAAAAAATTCATAATTTTTGGTAAAATTATTAAAAATTTTAGTAACTTTGGTGGAATTTTTAAGGTTTTAGTTAATTTTTAATGAAATTGTTTCTAATTTGATTGATTTTTGGTGGAATTCTAAAGGAATTTGGACATTTTGGTGGAATTTTTAAAAAATTTGGTAAGTTATCGGTAGAATTGTTAAAAATGTTGACAATTTCGGTGTAATTTTTAGGATTTTTGTAAATTTTGGTGGAATAAAAAAAATTCAGTAAGTTTTGGGTGTAGTTGTTAAATATTTTAATAGCTTTGGTGGAATTTTTGCGAATTTTATTCATTTCTGGAGGAATTTTAAAAAAATTCAGTGTTTTTGGTAAAATTCTTATGAATTTAATAAGTTTTTGGTGGAATTTTTAAAAATTCAGTATGTCTTTGGTGGAATTTTTAAGGTTTTAGTTAATTTTTAATGAAATTGTCTCTAATTTGATTGATTTTTGGTGGAATTTTAAAAGAATTTGGACATTTTGGTGGAATTTTTATGAATTTACTAAGTTTTTGATAGAATTTTCAAGGTTTCAGTTAATTTTTAATGAAATTGTTTCTAATTTGATAGATTTTTCGTGGAATTTTAAAAGAATTTGGACATTTTGGTGGAATTTTTAAAGGATTTGGTAAGTTTTTGGTAGAATTGTTAAAAATGTTGGTAACTTTGGTGGAATTTTTAGGATTTTTGTAAGTTTTTGGTGGAATAAAAAAAAAATCAGTAAGTTTTGGGTGAAGTTGTTAAATATTTTAGTAGCTTTGGTGAAATTTTTGCGAATTTTATTCATTTCTGGTGGATATTTAAAAAAATTCAGTGTTTTTGGTAAGATTCTTATGAATTTAGTAAGTTTTTGGTGGAATTTTTAAAAGATTCATTATTTTTGGTAACATTATTAAAAATTTTAGTAACTTTGGTGGAATTTTTATGAATTTACTAAATTTTTGATGGAATTTTTAAGATTTTAGTTAATTTCTAATGAAATTGTTTCTAATTTGATTGATTTTTGGTGGAATTCTAAAAGAATTTGGACATTTTGGTGGAATTTTTAAAAAATTTGGTAAGTTTTTGGTAGAATTGTTAAAAATGTTGACAATTTCGGTGTAATTTTTAGGATTTTTGTAAGTTTTTGGTGGAATAAAAAAAATTCAGTAAGTTTTGGGTGAAGTTGCTAAATATTTTAATAGCTTTGGTGGAATTATTGCGAATTTTATTCATTTCTGGAGAAATTTAAAAAAAATTCAGTGTTTTTGGTAAAATTCTTATGAATTGAGTAAGTTTTTGGTGAAATTTTTGCAAAATTCATTATTTTTGGTAGAATTATTAAAAATTTTAGTAATTTTAGTGGAATTTTTACGAATTTACTAAGTTTTGAATTTTCAAGGTTTTAGTTAATTTTTAATGAAATTCTATTTGATTGATTTTTGGTGGAATTTTAAAAGAATTTGGACATTTTGGTGGAATTTTTAAAAAATTTGGCAAGTTTTTGGTAGAATTGTTAAAAATGTTGACAACTTTGGTGTAATTTTTAGGATTTTTGTAAGTTTTTGGTGAAATAAAAAAAAATCAGTAAGTTTTGGGTGTAGTTGTTAAATATTTTAATAGCTTTGGTGGAATTTTTGCGAATTTTATTCATTGCTGGTGGAATTTTAAAAAAATTCATTATTTTTGGTAAAATTATTAAAAATTTTAGTAACTTTGATGGAATTCTTATGAATTTACTAAATTTTTGATGGAATTTTTAAGGTTTTAGTGAATTTTTAATGAAATTGTTTCTAATTTGATTGATTTTTGGTGGAATTTTAAAAGAATTTGGACATCTTGGTGGAATTTTTAAAAAATTTGGTAAGTTTTTGTTAGAATTATTAAAAATGTTGACAATTTCGGTGTAATTTTTAGGATTTTTGTAAGTTTCTGGTGGAATAAAAAAAAATTCAGTAAGTTTTGGGTGAAGTTGTTAAATATTTTAATAGCTTTGGTGGAATTTTTGCGAATTTTATTCATTTTCGGTGGAATTTAAAAAAAATTCAGTGTTTTTGGTAAAATTCTTATGAATTTAATAAGTTTTTGGTGGAATTTTTAAAAAATTCATTATTTTTGGTAAAATTATTAAAAATTTTAGTAACTTTGGTGGAATTTTTATGAATTTACTAAATTTTTGATGGAATTTTTAAGATTTTAAAACAGTGTTTTTGGTAAAATTCTTATGAATTTAGTAAGTTTTTGGTGGAATTTACTTTTAATTTTATTTCTTTTCAAACTTTAATCAAACCCAATAAAACCCAATAAATCTTTAATAAAGTTTTTAAAAATGAAAAATACATCAGTTAAATTGTTTGGAGACTGTTTGAAAAATTTTAAAGTTTGATAGAAGGTATCCGTGGAAACTACCTTCGTTTCCTTGACAACCTACAGTCGGCCATCTTTATTTTGACTTAAGTCAATGAAAAGTCAGCGGTTTTAAAACAATTTCAATTATACATTTGTTCGTTATATTTAAATTTTAATATGATTTATAATTTTAATATGAAACTTTATGATTTAAAACGAAATTATTAGACAATAACTCATTATTTTATAATTAATAAGCAGACGGCAAACACTATAAAAATGACTCAACTATTTAATAAAAACTCAACGTCTCTTCCTTTCATTATCATCTCTTAATAGAATGCAGAACGTTAAATGCAGAATATAATTATAGTTAATGTACATTTCGGACGTACACCTAGAGAGTAATAATACAGTAAGAGTAATATGCATACAATACGCATAAAGGAAACAATGGGTTACATTGTTTAAGTCCGTCATCGCCGGTAATTAACGATTGTTGTTATTGTTGTTCATTTGGTTCGGACAAATAAATGTAATTGGGATGTGACGCGTTTAAACTATTTTAAAACGGTTCCAAATCCTTCGATTTTAATGTTACTCTCGAAAAATTTTCGGTTTAATTTCGGGGTTCGGTTTTGTCAGTTCGAGTCGGTCAAATCGCTTCAAATCGTCACACAATTGACCGAATCCTATTAATTTCGGCTTGGTACTACTGCAGTCCGCATTGTGCACGTTTGCAGGTGTTGTTAGCACAATAGTGTATGTGGAGAACATAGATAGATGGACGTTATTGCCTTTGAAAGGGATTTTTTTTGCTAAAAATAGATTTTTTGTAAACATCGAGATTTTTTGAATTAACAATGGGATTTTTCCAAGTAAATGTTGTGATTAAAATTGGTTTCTTATTTTGAAGAAGATTATAGTTTATTTATCATAGCTTTGCTTTCCCTCTTTTTTTAACGAAACAAATTTGAATTTCCCGCTTTTGCCAAGTTCGATTCTCGTTAGCTGGAAAGAGAATCGTCCCCAAAAGGGAAACATGCATAATTCAATCCCCCCAATCGTCCCCGGCGGCAGCGTTCGCATTGTTTATTCAATTTATTCGATGTATTCAAATTTTCGCGAAACACTCACTCCGCAGTTTCCATTGGAAGGGTCGTAATTTACAAAAGCAACGTTAAAAAACCATCAGAAGCTTTTTTTTATTTATTTTTATAGTTTCGTTTTGAAGTTATCTATCTCCCGGCAAAAAAATTTGATAAAAAAACCTGGCGCCTCCACCATTTTTTTGTATTTAGAAAATAAACTTCATTTCTATCCGATTTTTCTGGAAAACCAAAAGATATACGGAAAAATAGATTTCACCATCGTTTTCCCCGTTGTTGAATTATCCAAGAACGGGACTTTCAGCAAAATCTAAATTTTCAATTTTCGGAAAAAAAAATCCATACCTATTTCGATTTTTTCACTTTTTTGGCTATTTTAGAAATTTTGACTTTGAGCTCGTGTAACTGAAATTTTTTTTTCATTTTATTGTAAATGCGATTATTTATACTTGTTATACGGTATACAAGTGTAATTTTGGTTGTCTAATTCATTCTACAAATTGCAATTTTTCGTTAAAAGTACTTATTTTTTAAATTAACCTAACTTTTTTGTTTTTTATTCGAATATAGTCGTGTTTGGTATCAAATTAAAGGATTTTTGATGAACTTTAAGAATTTTTAATAGAAATTTCAAAATTTTCAAAAAATAAAATAAAATTTTTAAAAATAATGTCAAAATTTTTAAAAATAATGTCAAAATTTTTAAAAATACTGTCAAAATTGTCAAAAATAATGTTAAATTTTCTAAAAAAATGTCAACATTTTCAAAGGAATATCAAAAACTTCAAAAAATCTCTAAAAAAAAGACAAAAACGTTAAATATTTCAAAAAATATTAAAAATTTCAAATAGAAGAAATATCGAAAATAATTTTAGAACGAAATTTTTATTAAAAATCGATAGGAAATTAGATTTCCTTTAATTTGAGTATAAACTCGGCATATCTAACTTTAATAGATGGGAAGTTATAGAAATTTTTAATTTTTTTAGGTAACTAGAAGTCTGCCATTTTAGAAATTTTATCGTAAATCGGTAGAAAATTAAATTTACTTTAATTTGAGTATAAACATGGTATATCTACGATCAAAAATAAAAGAGTTATAGAAATTTTTAGTTTTTATGGAAACCGGAAGTCGGCCATCTTGGAATTTTTTTAATTAAGCTAACTTTTTTGGTTTTTATCCGAATATGGTCGTGTTTGGTATCAAATTAAAGGATTTTTAATAAGCTTTAAGAATTTTTAATAGAAACATTAAAATTTTCAAAAAATATAACAAAATTTTCAAAAATGTCAAAACTTTTAAAGAAATGTCAAAAACTAGGAAATTTCTAAAAAAATACAAAAATGTCAAAATTTTCTTAAAAAAATGTCAAAATTTTTGAAGAAATGTCAAAAACTAAGAAGTTTCTAAAAGAATACAAAAATGTCAAAAATTAGAAATTCCAAATTGAAACAAATGTCAAATTTCTCTAAAAAATGTCAAAATTTTCTTAAAAAAATGTCAAAATTTCCTAAAAAATGTCAAAATTCTTGAAGAAACGTCAAAAACTCTAAGAAATTTCTAAAAAAATACAAGAATGTCAAAAATTAGAAATTCCAAATTGAAACAAATGTCAAATTTCTTTAAAAAATGTCAAAATTTTCTAAAAAGAAATATCAAAATTTTAAAAACAAATGCCAAAATTTTTGAAAAAATGTCAAAAACTATAAGAAATTTCTAAAAAAATACAAAAATGTCAAAAATTAGAAATTCCAAATTGAAACAAATGTAAAATTTCTCTAAAAATAAATGTCAAAATTTTTGAAAAAATGTCAAAAACTAAGAAATTTCTAAAATAAATACAAAAATGTCAAAAATTAGAAATTCCAAATTGAAACAAATGTAAAATTTCTCTAAAAAATGTCAAAATTTCCTAAAAAATGTCAAAATTTTTGAAGAAATGTCAAAATTTTTGAAGAAATGTCAAAAACTAAGTAATTTCTAAAAAAAAATACAAAAATATCAAAAATTAGAAATTCCAAATTGAAACAAATGTAAAATTTCTCTAAAAAATGTCAAAATTTTCTAAAAAATGTCAAAATATTTGAAGAAATGTCAAAAACTAAGAAATTTCTAAAAAAAATACAAAAATGTCAAAAATTAAAAATTCCAAATTGAAACAAATGTAAAATTTCTCTAAAAACAAATGTCAAAATTTTTGAAATCATGTCAAAAACTCTAAGAAATTTCTAAAAAAATAGTACAAAAATGTCAAAAATTAGAAATTCCAAATTGAAACAAATGTAAAAACGTTTTGAAAGTAATTATCTATGTATCAAAATATTCCTTCGCCGAGAAATTGCTAGAAAATCGCATTTTGATTTTTTTCGATTTTCAACCAATTTAGAAAATTTCAATCCGATTTTTTTGGAAAACCAAAAGATCTACGAAAAAACGGATTTCACCATTATTTTCCCCGTTGTTTAATTATACAAGAACGGGATTTTCAGTAAAATCTAAATTTTCAATTTTCGGAAAAAAATCCATACCAACCCCTTTCGATTTTTTCGGTTTTTTGGCTATTTTAGAAATTTTGACTTTGAGCTCGTGTAACTTGGCTATCGTTCGTTTGATTTTTATGCGGTTTGTTCTCAATGATTTTTCATTTAATTCTGAGTATGATTCTAGAAAGGCGTTATCGTATTAAGCCCGAAAAATTTCTAACGAATTTTTTCCCAAACCTCTGCACCGAAAAATTAGATGAAAATTTTGAATTTTTTTTTTTATTTTATGGTAAATTGCGATTATTGTAACGTTTATAATCGTTTGGAAAGTACTTATTTATGTATCAAATTATTCCTTCGCCGAGAAATTATATATAATAAAGTTGTAACTACCAAACGTCAAATTTTTAAAAGTCGCATCCCAATAATTATAGTTGTCTTTCTAATTTTTTTAATTTTTTTGGAAAAAGTTGGAACATATTTGATCAATTTAAAACAAAATAATTTTAAGTTTCATTTCACGTAAATAAAAATTATTTTCTAATTCTTATAAGTTACGATTTTTTAAATATCGGCTGGAAGTGAATTTGTGCATTAATTTTTCAATGTAGAGGTTCGGAAAAACGTTCGCCAGAAATTTTCTAGGTCTGGCAGGATGATGCTTTTCTAGAATCTTATTCAAAATTGAATAGAGAATTATTTGAAAGAAACCGTATGAAAATCAGACGATTGGTAACTGAGTTATGGAAGCTTAAAGTCCAAATTTCTAAAATGTTTGAAAATCGAAAAAATCTAAACGCAATTTTCCAGCGATTTTCCAGCGAAGGAATGATTTGGTATATAGATAAGTACCTTTCAAACGATTGTAAACGTTAAAAATAATCGAAATTTACAATAAAATGAAAAATTTTTTTTTCAAATTTTTCGTTTAATTTTTCGGTAGAGAGGTTCGGAAAAATATTCGTTAGAAATTTTTTAGGTCTGGCAGGATGATGCTTTTCTAGAATCTTATTCAAAATTGAATAGAGAATCATTTGAAAAACACCGTATGAAGATCAGACGATTGATAATTGAGTTATGGAAGCTCAAAGTCAAAATTTTTAAAATGTTTGAAAATCGAAAAAATCTAAACGCAATTTTCCAGCGATTTTCCAGCGATTTTCCAGCGAAGGAATAATTTGGTAGATAGATAAGTACCTTTCAAACGATTATAAACGTTAAAAATAATCGAAATTTACAATAAAACGAAAAATTTTTTTTTTTCAAATTTTTCGTTTAATTTTTCATTGCAGAGGTTCGGAAAAATATTCGTTAGAAATTTTCCGAGTGTGATACGATAATGTTCTTCTAGAACAATACTAAGAATTAATCGGAGAATCGTTGAAAATTTACTACATGAAAATCAAACGATCGACGGTCACGTTACACGAGCTCAAAGTCAAAATTTCAAAAATGACCAAAAAAAAACGAAAAAATCGAAAGGGGTTTTTAAGGAATTTTTCTCAAAAATCGAAAATTTTAGATTTTGCTGAAACTCATGTTCTTATATAATTCAAGAACGGGGAAAACGATGGTGAAATTCGTTTTTCCCGAAATCCTTTGGTTTTTTAGAAAAATTGACTAGAATTGAATTTAATTTGCAACGGGCATTAATTTTACGATGCAGAGGTTTGGAGAATCATTCATTAAAATTTTTCTGGATCCGCCATGATAACACCTTTTTAGAATTAAATTCAAAATTGAATGGGAAATTATTAGAAGCAATCCGTTGGAAAATCAAACGACAGACGGCTGAGATACGCGAGCTCAAAGTCAAAATTTTTAAAACGGCTGAGAATCACAAAAAAATGAAAAGACTCGAATTTCGTTGAAAGTGGGAAAATGAGGTGAACGATGATGAAATTCATTTCGCTGCCTTTTGGTTTTTTTGCGTTTAAAGCAGATTCCAGCAAAAAACTTCTTGTTGCTAGAAAATCACATTTTGATTTTTTTCGATTTTCGACCATTTTAGGAAATTTCTATCCGATTTTTTTGGAAAACAAAAAGATCTACGAAAAAACGGATTTCACCATTGTTTTCCCTGTTGTTGAATTATATCAGAACGGGATTTTCAGTAAAATCTAAATTTTCAATTTTCGGAAAAAAAATCCATACCTATTTCGATTTTTTCACTTTTTTGGCTATTTTAGAAATTTTGACTTTGAGCTCGTGTAACATGGCTATCGTTCGTTCGATTTTTATGCGGTTTGCTTTCAATGATTTTTCATTTAATTCGGAATATGATTCTAGAAAGCCGTTATCGTACTAAGCCCAGAAAATTTCTGACGAATTTTTTTCCGAACCTCTGCACCGAAAAATTTGATGAAAATTAAAAAAAATTTTTTTAAATTTTATTGTAAATTATGACTATTTTAACGTTTATAATCGTTTTGAAAGTAATTATCTATGTATCAAATTATTCCTTCGCCGAGAAATTGCTAGAAAATCGCATTTTGATTTTTTTTCGATTTTCGCCCATTTTAGAAAATTTCCAACCGATTTTTCTGAAAAACCAAAAGATCTACGGAAAAACGGATTTTACCATCATTTTCCCCGTTGTAAAATTATACAAGAACGGGTCTTTCAGCAAAATCTAAAATTTTCAATTTTCGGAAAAAAATCCATACCAACCCCTCTCGATTTTTTCGGTTTTTTGGTTATTTTAGAAATTTTGACTTTGAGCTCGTGTAACTTACAAGGAAAGATCCCCAACCCGAAAATTCGAAAAATTATGAGAATATGAGGATATGTAGAGTACATAGAGTAGATTATTATGGCATTTTCTTTTCCTGCCCAAATTCGGTTTAAAGGGGTGATATCAGCCCCTAAAGATTTCCGCTATTTTTGAATTTTATTTTTTATTTCGAAAACGAAAAAAGATACAGAAAAAAGTTTTAGTAAAAAATTGTAGGCCTTAAGTAGATCTATTAAACGGCTACAAAAGGCACTAATTGTTTATAACATTTAAAATTGTTATAAACAAAAACGTTAATATTTGTTAGCAATAAAACTTCAGTCTGGATTTTATAATCAAAATTAATGCGATACGTGAAGACAAGTATTGTAGCATTTGGTTTTGTTGTCTGTTTTCAGTTCAAAGGGGTGATATCAGCCCCTAAAGATTCCCCAATTTTTCAGTTTTATTTTTTTATTTCGTGAATGAGAAAGGGTGCAGAAAAAACTTATAAGGAAAAGTTGTTTATCTTAAGTAGACCTATTAATCTGCTGCAAAAGGCACTTATTGTTTATAACATTTAAAATTGTTATAAACAAAAATATTAATATTTGTTTGTAACAAGGCTTGTATTGTTGCATTTGATTTTGTTACCACTTTTCGATCTTATGCGGTATATTGATATTAGAGGTTACTTACAATTTTCACAATTTTTCTTAAGTGTATCTACTAGTCTGCTGAAAATCTGCTCATTCTCTGTAGCATTGAGAATGACCACGTTGTTATAATGAATGAGCAAAGTTCTTGTAGATAGACGAAAAAGTATAGACAAAAACTACTTGCGTAGATTTATTAACCTCTTAATAAAATGATAAATAGTTTAAACAAAGGAGCTTGTTTATATAAATAAAAATAAATTTCTTTATCTTAACAAAGAAAACAAAATAGTAGCTAAAAGCATGTTGTTTTGTCATTGTTTCAACACATTTCATTGTTCTAATGTTAATAAATATCGAGAGTTACTATAATTAAGAGTAGTACTGAAAAGTGTATAGTACCTTACGGTATACATATCGTTAAAGTAACGAATATTATTTAAATTCGTAGCTTGCACAATATGAACAATGGTTACTATAAATCCTGCGATAGTTGTGCGTTTATTGATGGTAACATTTATCATTATCGATAATTATAACAGTAAACAATCTGCTAACAGTAAGGAAATAGAACTACCCGATATGATAATAGAAATGCTTATTGATTCGCAACAGGAAGCATCTTTTTTATTTGAAACAGACACAACTTTAGAGTTTTTACAGCCGTTTCGACCGCAATTAGTAGATTTTGTAGATGAAGCATACTCACCTATACGCGAAGAACTTTTAGAAGCAATAGAGGATGAAGATTAACTTTATGTACCAGAAGAAGGTGGTATATTGACTTTAGAATATAAAACTAACGCTGTTAATTTTTGGAAAAGTGGGAAAAGAAAGCATCTTTCGTTGGAAAGTGTGCAGCATAAATTTCGGAAAGTTAAATCATTAAACCAATTACATAGGTGAGTTACTAATATGTTTTCAAACGTTGTGTGCAGTTCAGTTTCTTCTTCTATTATTAAATATATTATTTACATTAGATGGAAAGAAACCGTGAATAGAGGTGGTACAAATCGAGAAAAGTTACTGAAAATATTATTTATAATAATAAAACATATTTATAATGAATTTGTTAGAAATGCTGATAATTCTGCAATAATTCATGATTTGGATCTCCGTAGATGGGCTTTAGAGGCTAATAAGGATGTAGGTTTAGACAATTTTAAGGCATCTAGACACTTTATATGGATTTCCAAAAGAATTTACAAAATGGTATCAAGAAAAATCAATAAATTCATAACAGGATCGTATGGCACAGACATTGAACCACTAAATGAAATTGCTTTAAATTTTGTTAGCACTGCGAAAAATCACATTAGCAAGGTAGGAGCAGACAACACATACAATGCTGATGAAAGTGACTTCAACCTTGAATTACACTCTGGGCGAACATTAGCTGAACAAGGGACCAAGACAATTACAGCAGTTGTAGGCTCCATATCTGCCACTATACATAGCTACACTATCCATCCTATCATATCAACTTCTGGAACATTGCTTTCACCTTTATTTATTGTTTTGAAAAAGCAGAGCAGAAGTTTTGGACCACGCGTAAAACAATCTTTATTTCGACCTTGGAACGTTAATATAGCAGCATCAAAATTCGTTCGACTTCCTCAATGTTTAATATGTGGAAAATCTGCTATTATTCGATGTGCGTGGTGCAATAATTTTTTATGTTTTCAACATTTTTTTGAAGAATTTCACAATCATCAGGAGTGATCCTTATTAAATAAATTCCGACAACCAGCAATTAAATAATTATTTGCTATCCAAAAGGATGTTATTAAAAAAAATACTTTTTAACTACTAAATGTTATACTCATATTATAATTTATGAATTGTCTAATCTCTTTAAAATATATGTATATGAATACATATCTAATATACACAAGTGATACTATACTTTAAATAATGTTGCAACCCTTTTGATACGCAGGATTGTACAGTTTGCAGGAGCGTACATTTTGCAAATGTAAGTAGTGGTTATATTCTTGAACAGTTAATAGATTTTCTTATAACTTTATGATTTCTTTCTGTTTCTTTTTTTATATGTAAATCGTAAAGTACTTTTCAGTCATGATGTTTTCTAGTATTTGTGGGTATTAGAACAAGAAATTAAATAAATTTAATAGATTGAAAGATGTACTAAAGGAAAAAAGTTTTTCTCTATAACATTTCTTGTACTATCTTTCATTCATAAGAAATAAATACACCTGGAAGAATCACGGAGACTGTAGAGGTTGATATTACCCCTTTAGACTCAAAATGGGCAATAAAATCAAATGCTGTAATACAAGACTTATAATAACAAATAATATTAATAAATATTAATATTTTTGTTTATAACAATTTTAAATGTTATAAACAATTAGTGCCTTTTGTATCCGCTTAATAGATCTACTTAAGGCCTATAATTTTTTACTAAAACTTTTTTCTGTATCTCCTTTCGTTTTCGAAATAAAAAATAAAATTCAAAAATAGCGGAAACCTTTAGGGGCTGATATCATCCCTTTGAACCGAATTTGGGCAGGAAAAGAAAATGCCATAATAATCTACTCTATGTACTCTACATATCCTCCTATTCTCATAATTTTTTGAATTTTCGGGTTGAGGATCTTTCCTTGTTAGCCAACGATCGTTCGATTTTCATGCAGTAAGTTTTCAACGATTCCCCAATTAATTCTGAGTATGATTCTAGAAGGGCGTTATCGTATTAAGCCCAAAAACTTTTTGACGAATATTTTTCTGAATCTCTACACCGAAAAATTAGATGAAAATTTTGAAATTTTTTTTTTAATTTTATTGTAAATTACGATTATTTTAACTTGTTATACGGTATACAGGTGTAATTTTAGTTGCCTAATTCGTTCTACAAGTTGCAATTTTTCGTTAAAAGTACTAAATCTTAGCTTTTTAGTACAGAGTAACACTCAAAGGGTTAATTGATTATTAATCAATTTATCTATAATAATTCTTTTTTAATTTTTAACATTATTGTAAAATTATTTGTTAAAATATTTATAAAAATAAACATATTCCCCGAAATAAAACGATCTTTAAACCGGTTGGAAAAGCACAATCTGTCCCATTTCCGAGGTCGCTTATTTAGAGCGTATTTACTTCTAACGGGTTCGTCGGTTAATTCCCCCTTTCCTTCTACTTTGCATATGCAGACGGGGGAAATGCTAAACATTTCGCCTTTAGCTAACTTGGCGAAAAGCCAAACTATCGTAAAACGTACAACAACTTCTGAAATTTACGCTAAAACCGGCCGGATTTTAGCCGAATGCTTAACGAAGCGAACGATTTGGGAAAAAAATTACTACGAGTCGAATTATATTCATAAAATCGAGTAAAATTAAATCTCGGCCTTTAAAATCCATTAGGTGATTTTTAAAAGTGTCCCGTTGGGACGGATTGGACGGTAATCCGTTCGAGGAGGGTCGTAATCCGGCCCCCATTTTACCTGCTTCAGAGTTTCCAAAACCTCTTCCAACTTCCGGACGCGAAGGAGGGTACTAAGAGGCGATATTTCTCTTTTTATTGGAACGATTACGACCGGGGCACTTTCGAAAAACTCCTCTTGTATACTTAATGTACCAACGAAAAGAATGAGAGTATTTACAACCGGTGTAAATCAAATTTATTTGTTTACTTGAAATAAATTCTCGTAAAAGAAATCACCAAAAAATAAAAAAATCACCAAAAAATAAAGAAATCACCAAAAAATAAAAAAATCACCAAAAAAATAAAAAAATCACCAAAAAATAAAAAAATTACCAAAAAATAAAAAAATTACCAAAAAATAATAAAAAGATTACCAAAAATATTTTTTTTTCAGATACAAAACCATGTAAACTCCATACAACTTGAAAAAAAAAAATGGACAAATCCCAATATCCATACGAAACATACCCATCAGTAACAAAATCAAATACAAACTCATTAAAACAAGAATCAAAAATGAAAAAGAAGAAAGAAATCAGTCGATGTAACTGTTTCGGTTCGAAAAAGCGTAAAGCTTTCTTCACCGGATTAGCGACGAATTTGGGAATTTGCGTCGTTCTATTCGGTTATACTTTACTCGGTTCGGTGGTTTTCCTGGCGATCGAAGGCGGAAACGTTCAACATCAGATTTTGGCGACGACGTCGATGGCGACGAATATGAACCCAAAAAAGTCGAATAACTCGCTGGAGTTTAAAAATCGAGCGGAGGAAGTTCGCGCGAAGACCGTGGAAAACATTTGGGATATTACGGTCAGCTTGAACATTTTGTATCGGGATAATTGGACGAAATTGGCCGCTTTGGAGATCACCAGGTTCCAGGATGAATTGTTGAGGAGTTTAAATGACGATTTTAAGGAGTATTCGACGATGGAGAGGAAAATGGACGGTGGAAATTTTAGGGAGTTTGAGTGGACGTTTGCGAAATCGTTTTTGTATTCTTTGACTGTCTTGACAACAATTGGTAAGTGAAAAAAATTTTTTTTGTCTTAAACATTTGTTTTATACAAATTTTAAGAGAATATATTTCAATTTTAATCTACTTTAAATAGATTTTAATATCTACTTTAAATAGATTAAAAGATTTTAAGATTAGGTTGAATTGAATTATAAAATTACCGGTAAGTTTGATTTTTTTTTTAATTTTTTTAAGAAGACTTGGAACTAATTTGATTGTTCTCATTAAAAATAGATATTTTAATTTATCTTTCTTTAAATTTTCTTTTTTCAATTTACATAATTGATTAAAATTTTCTTATGTTTGGATTTTTTTTTAAATTTTCTAAAGGTTCTGAATGATTATTTATAATCATTTTAATATTTTAATATTCAGACGTTTTTCTAGTCTTTCTAGAGATTCAGATTAGACGACTTTTTATTTTTATTAGAGGTTACTAGTTTAGATTTATTTTTAGTATTTTTCTAAAAAAAAATTTATTGTTTTTGGTTGAATTGATCAACATTTTGGTAACTTTGGTGAAAGCTTTACGAATTTAGTAAGTTTTTGATGGAATTTTAAAAAAAAATGGTAAATTTTTGGTGGAATTTTTACAAATTTTGTAAGTATTTTGGTGGAATTTAAAAAAAATTCATTATTTTTGGTAGAATTATTAAAAATCTTAGTAACTTTGGTGGAATTTCTATGAATTTACTAAGTTTTGAATTTTGAAGGTTTTAGTTAATTTTTAGTGAAATTCTAATTTGATTGATTTTTGGTGGAATTTTAAAAGAATTTGGACATTTTGGTGGAATTTTTAAAAAATTTGGTAAGTTTTTGGTAGAATTGTTAAAAATGTTGACAATTTCGGTGTAATTTTTAGGATTTTTCTAAGTCTTTGGTGGAATAAAAAAAATTCAGTAAGTTTTGGGTGTAGTTGTTAAATATATTAATAGCTTTGGTGGAATTTTTGCGAATTTTATTCATTTCTGATGGAATTTTGAAAAAAATTCAGTGTTTTTGGTAAAATTCTTATGAATTTAGTACGTTTTTGGTGGAATTTGTAAAAAATTCATTATTTTTGGTAAAATTATTAAAAATTTTAGTAACTTTGGTGGAATTTTTATGAATTTACTAAATTTTTGATGGAATTTTTAAGGTTTTAGTTAATTTTTAATGAAATTGTTTCTAATTTGATTGATTTTTGGTGGAATTCTAAAAGAATTTGGACATTTTGGTGGAATTTTTAAAAAATTTAGTAAGTTTTTGGTAGAATTGTTAAAAATGTTGACAATTTCGGTGTAATTTTCAGGATTTTTGTAAGTTTTTGGTGGAATAAAAAAAATTCAGTAAGTTTTGGGTGTAGTTGTTAAATATATTAATAACCTTGGTGGAATGTTTGCGAACTTTATTCATTTCTGGTGGAATAAAAAAAATCAGTGTTTTTGGTAAAATTCTTATGAATTTAGTAAGTTTTTGATGGAATTTTCAAGGTTTTAGTTAATTTTTAATGAAATTGTTTCTGATTTGATTGACTCTTGGTGGAATTTTAAAAGAATTTAGACATTTTGGTGAAATTTTTAAAACATTTGGTAAGTTTCTGGTAGAACTGTTAAAAATGTTGACAATTTCGGTGTAATTTTTAGGATTTTTGTAAGTTTTTGGTGGAATAAAAAAAATTCAGTAAGTTTTGGATGTTGTTAAATATCTTAATAGCTTTGGTGGAAATTTTACGAATTTTATTCATTTCTGGTGGAATTATTAAAAAATTCAGTGTTTTGGTAAAATTCTTATGAATTTAGTAAGTTTTTGGTGGAATTTTAAAAAAATTCATTATTTTTTGTAAAATTATTAAAAATTTTAGTGACTTTGGTGGAATGTTTATGAATTTACTAAATTTTTGATGGAATTTTCAAGGTTCTAGTTAATTTTTAATGAAATTGTTTCTAATTTGATTGATTTTTGGTGGAATTTTAAAAGAATTTAGACATTTTAGTGAAATTTTTAAAACATTTGGTAAGTTTTTGGTAGAACTGTTAAAAATGTTGACAATTTCGGTGTAATTTTTAGGATTTGTGTAAGTTTTTGGTGGAATAAAAAAAATTCAGTAAGTTTTGGGTGTAGTTGTTAAATATTTTAATAGCTTTGGTGGAATTTTTACGAATCTTATTTATTTCTGGTGGAATTTTAAAAAATTCCGTGTTTTTGGTAAAATTCTTATGAATTTAGTAAGTTTTTGGTGGAATTTTAAAAGAATTCAGTATGTTTTTGGTGGAATTATCAAAAATTTTGATAGCATTGGTGGAATTTTTGCGAATTTTATTCATTTCTGGTGGAATAAAAAAAAAATCAGTTTTTGGTAAAATTCTTATAAATTTAGTAAGTTTTTGGTGGAATTTTTGCAAATTGTATTAATTTTTGGTGGAATTTTAAAAAAACTCATTATTTTTAGTAAAATTATTAAAAATTTTAGTAACTTTGGTGGAATTTTTATGAATTTACTAAATTTTTGATGGTATTTTTAAGGTTTTAGTTAATTTCTAATGAAATTGTTTCTAATTTGATTGATTTTTGGTGGAATTTTAAAAGAATTTAGACATTTTGGTGAAATTTTTAAAACATTTGGTAAGTTTTTAGTAGAACTATTAAAAATGTTGACAATTTCGGTGTAATTTTTAGGATTTTTGTAAGTTCTTGGTGGAATAAAAAAAATTCAGTAAGTTTTGGGTGTAGTTGTTAAATATTTTAATAGCTTTGGTGGAATTATTGCGAATTTTATTTATTTCTGGTGGAATTTTAAAAAAATTCCGTGTTTTTAGTAAAATTCTTATGAATTTAGTAAGTTTTTGGTGGAGTTTTAAAAAAATTCATTATTTTTGGTAAAATTATTAAAAATTTTAGTAACTTTGGTGGAATTTTTACGAATTTACTAAATTTTTGATGGAATTTTTAAGGTTTTAGTAAGTTTTTAGTGAAATTTTTCCAATTTTATTAATTTTTGGTGAAATCTTTATAAAATTCAGTATATTTTTGATGAAATTGTTAAAAAAGTTGATAACTTTGGTGGAATTTTTATTAACTTTAATCATTTTTTGTGGAATTGTTAAAAATATTGGTAATTTTAATAGAATTTTTATGAATTTGGTAAGTTTTTGGTGGTATTTTTAAAAAATCAGTAAGTTTTTGGTGGAATTATTCAACATTTTTGTAGCTTTGGTGGAAAATTGAAAGAAATTAGTACGTTTTTGGTAGAATTGTTAAAAATGTTGGTAACTTTGATGGAATTTTTACGAATATAGTAAGTTTTTCGTGGATTTATACCAATTTTATTGATTTTTGATGGAATTTTTAAAAAATTCATTAAGTTTTTAGTAGAATGGTCTCCAAGTTTAATAATTTTTGGTGAAATATATATTCAATTTAACTAACTTTTGTGGAATTTTTATTATTACTTTTTTATTTTTATGAAATTTTAAGAATCTAATCAATTCTTGACGAAATTAATCTTAATTTTAGTATATTTTTTAAACATTCAGCAAGTTTTTTGTGGAATTGTTAAAAATTTTGATAGCTTTGGTGGAATTTTCACAAATTTTATAAGTTTTTGGTGGAACTATTAAAAATTTTAGTAGCTTTGGTGGAATTTTTACAAATTTACTTAAATTTTTGTTGATATTTTCAAGAATTTAATTAGTTTCTAGTGAAATTTATTCGAATTTCTGCTCTGCATAAATTAAATATTTGATAATTATTAATAAACCGATCGTTTTGACATTTCATGTGGCATTAGCGTGGTTAGAATAATAAATAACGTTTATGAAAATTGAACCAACTGTTTTATCGGCCCAAATCGAAAATGACGGAAAACGGGGACTTCGTTTAGGGCTTAAATCGGCCGTTTCGGATCTAAAGGAGCCCCGATTCGCATATAACGTTGCATTATAAAGCAGTTCAGAAGGTTAGCCGGAAGCAGAGTCGCGGAGCCGGTAGCTTTTTGAACAAAAAGTGCGTTCGAAAATTAACGAAAATTACAGGCGGACGATCGAGAATTTTAATTTCAATTAGGGCTACCGCAACGTCGTTCGATTTTCAGGGCCGTTTTTCCGAAATCGGTCACGGACCCCCCAAAATCGTCGGGGAGGTGAGGATAATGGTCGCCAGAATGACGTAAAAGCATTGAATCGTCCGGAAAGCGATTTTCAAAAAAACTATTAAAAAAAGAGCTAGGCGCCTGCGGCACCCTCTTTTAAAGAGGCGCTGCTTGCTTACTACTTTAATATATTATAATAAGTTATTTGATAGAATGTCTGCATTGTTTACATGTACTTATAATCTTTCTAAAGGTTCTGAACAACATTGCAGTACATCTAGATGATCTCCTAATAATTTTAGAGATTCCAAATGACTTTTTAAATATATCTACAATAGGTTTAATCTCTCCGATGAATTTGTAAAACACTTAGATGACTTCATAGTCTTTCTAAACATTCCAGATGGGTTTATAAAGTATGTAAATGACTTTTTAATCTCTCTAGTAATTCTAGACGATTTTATATTTTTATATAGACTTACAATTAGTCTTTTTAGAGATTCCAGATGGGTTTATAGACCATCTACATGACTTTTTAGTCTTTCAAAACGATTTTATAAAATGATGTAGATGCCTTTTTAAGTCTTTCTAAAGATTCTGAATGATTACAAAGCATCTAGGTGACTTTTTAGTTTTTCTGTGAATTCTGGACGACTTTGTAACATCTCTACATAGATTTTGTAATCTTTCTAATGGTTCTGGAGGGGTTTAAAGAATGTCTGGATGACTTTTTGGTCCTTAAAAATTCTACGTGGATTTATAAAGTACTTGGATCACTTTCTAGTTTTTCTAAAGATTCTAAATAGGTTTGTAGAGTGTCTAAATGAGTTTTTAGTCTTTCATAATGATTTTATAAAATGGTATAGATGATTTTGTAAATCTTTCAAAGATTTTAGATGGGTTTATAGAGAATTTAAATGACTTCTAGTCTTTCTAAAGATTCCAAATGGATTTATAAAGTATGTAAATGACTTTTTAATCTTTCTAGAAATTCTAGACGATTTTATATTTTTATATAGACTTACAATTAGTCTTTTTAGAGATTCCAGATGGGTTTATAGACCATCTACATGACTTTTTAATCTTTCAAAACGATTTTATAAAATGATGTAGACGCCTTTTTAAGTCTTTCTAAAGATTCTGAATGATTACAAAGCATCTAGGTGACTTTTTAGTTTTTCTATGAATTCTGGACGACTTTGTAACATCTCTACATAGATTTTGTAATCTTTCTAATGATTCTAGAGGGGTTTAAAGAATGTCTGGATGACTTTCTGGTCTTTAAAAATTCTACGTGGATTTATAAAGTACTTAGATCACTTTCTAGTCTTTCTACAGATTCTAGATAGATTTATAGAGTGTCTAAATGAGTTTTTAGTCTTTCAAAATGATTTTATAAAATGGTATAGATGATTTTGTAAATCTTTCAAAATTTCTAGATGGGTTTATAGAGAATCTAGATGACTTCTAGTCTTTCTAAAGATTCTAGATAGGTTTATAAAGTGTCTAAATGAGTTTTTAGTCTTTCAAAATGATTTTGTAAACCTTTCAAAGATTCTAGATGGGTTTATAGAAAATCTAGATGACTTTTAGTCTTTCTAAAGATTCTAGATGGGTTAATAGAGAATCTAGATGGCTTCTAGTCTTTTTAAAGATTTTTGATGGGTCTATAGAGAATCTAAATGATTTCTAGTCTTTCTAAAGATTCTAGTTGGGTTTATAGAGTGTCTAGATGACATTCTAGTCTTTGGAGATTCTAAAAGATTTTATAAAATATCTAGACGACTTCTTAATCTTTCTAGAGATTCAGATTAGTTGATTTTTTAGTCTTACTGAGGATTCTTTAGTTGATTTTTTAGTCTTACTGGGGATTCTAAACGATTACAAAACATCGAGATGACTTTTTAGTCATTCTAGAAATTCTAGACGATTTTATAATATCTCTACATAGACTTCATAGTCCTTCTAAAGATGCTAAATGAGTTTATAGATTCTGAACGATTTTCTAATATATCTAGACAACTTTCTAGATTGGTCTTTCTAGAGAATAACTTTTTTTTAGAAATTTTTACGTTTTTTTTAGAGATTCAGATTAGTGGACTTTCTTTTAACCTTTCTAAAGATTCTAGTTGGGTTTATAGAGTGTCTAGATGACATTCTAGTCTTTGGAGATTCTAAAAGATTTTATAAAATATCTAGACGACTTTTTAATCTTTCTAGAGATTCAGATTAGTTGCTTTTTTAGTCTTACTGCGGATTCTTTAGTTGATTTTTTGTTTTATTCGGGATTTTAAACGATTACAAAACATCAAGATGACTTTTTAGTCATTCTAGAAATTCTAGATGACTTTATAATATCTCCACATAGACTTCATAGTTCTTCTATAGATGCTAAATGAGTTTATAGATTCTGAACGATTTTCTAATATATCTAGACAACTTTCTAGATTGGTCTTTCTAGAGATTAACTTTTTTTTAGAGATTTTTACGTTTTTTTAGAGATTCAGATTAGTGGACTTTCTTTTAACCTTTCTAAAGATTCTAGTTGGGTTTATAGAGTGTCTAGATGACATTCTAGTCTTTGGAGATTCTAAAAGATTTTATAAAATATCTAGACGACTTCTTAATCTTTCTAGATTCCTTTCTAAAGATTCTAACCGATTTTGTAATACATCCAGACGTTTATTAACAACCTACAGATGATTTTTTAAATTATCTAGAAATCTTTTTAATCTTTCTAGAGATTTAGAATGATTTTCTGCTTTGCGTTCTATTTTTAGGAATACTTGAACAATTTTATAGTCTTTCTGTCAACTTTATAGAATCATTTTCTTTTTATATTTCTGATTTATCAAGTATTTTAATGAACTTGAAAAAATTTAATGAATAAAGTTATTTTTTTAAGTTAAGTTTACACCAAAAATAAAATCAAAAAAAAATAAGAAATAAAATAAAACACAAAATTTATTTTTTTAATTTTATTTATTAATTAACAAACAAACACATTAAATATACATTAACATTTACATCTCAATCAAATAAATCAATAAATCCTTTATTGAAATCATCATCTTTTAGTTTTTCTCTAATAAAGACTCCTAAAGTTTTTTTATTCTAAAGTTTTTTGATTCTAGAGTTTTTTGATTCTAGAGTTTTTTGATTCTAAAGTTTTTTGATTATAAAGTTTTTTGATTCTAAAGTTTTTTGATTCTAAAGTTTTTTGATTCTAAAGTTTTTTGATTCTAAAGTTTTTTGATTCTAAAGTTTTTTGATTCTAAAGTTTTTTGATTCTAAAGTTTACTGATTCTAAAGTTTTTTGATTCTAAAGTTTTTAGAATCTACACAATTTTTTGCTTATTACTCAATCTAATCAACTGCCCTATCGTTTTCTCATCGTAAACGTTCAACCGAATTTGGAACGGAAATCCGTAAACGTCCTCCAAATTAATCAAAGTCCCTCCCTCCGAATGTAAACCACCCAATTCTTTCAAACCGTTTACCACTTCCTTATCAGCCATATCCAAAACGATCGGAATAACAGATCCATCGCTGGATGGCACATTTATAGTTGTTTTTTGATACGGTTTCTGTTTTATAATCGAATGACCGTTAACTATAGCGGTATTTCTCGAAATTTGATCGATCACTTCCGAATCTAAAGAAATCTTAAAGTAACTCCTTTTATTTACATCGTTATCCTTCGAATAAGTAACGATCGAAAGAGGGTTTTGATCTGTATATTGAGAATCTAATTCCGAAAGAAAATCTAATAATTTCGGATTCGTTAAATCGATATAAGTCGGTGTGGCTTCGTCGTATTCAATCACATAAAGAATTAATATATTAAACGTTAAAGGTTTTTGAATCGTAGCGAAATATTGAGACTGTTCTAATTGATTAAGTAAATTAGGATCGTTTGGATTTACATTTATACTTCTTGTTACATCGTACGAATCGATTATTTGAATTTGAATTGTATTTAAATTAGTAGATAATTTTTCCAAAGTGTCTAAAACGTTCGGTTTTAATTTAGTTTTAACACATTCGTGTTTTAAATTTTGATTGGAATTTTTAGGAAGACATAAAATCAAATAAGGTAGTTTTTTAGCGTTTATTAATATTTGATTTTGTTGATTTTGATTTTGATTTTGTTGATTTTGATTTTGTTGATTTTGATTTAAACTAATCAAAGTATGAATCACCTCCGGATGATTTAAATCAAGATTAATCGTTATAAATTGACTCGAATCGTCTCTAACTTCAAAGTAGGTTTTTTGATCGTCGTTTAATTTTTCTTGATTTTGAACTAACTTTAATAATTTAACCACAACATCCCTTTGGGATAAATCCAAATAAATAAATTGATTTTTTATAAAGAATAAACCGAATAGTTTGGTTTTTTCGGTTTTATCGAAATTATTCGGGATGAGTAACGTTGGAATACTTAGTGAACGTAAAATCGTTTGGGTTTTTATATTAAAAGTGTCTAAATTTACGCCAAGGGGTTTTTTATTTTCGATTAATTCGATATTTTGACTCGGAGCGGAGTTTTTACCGAATTGTTTTAAAACTTGAACGACTTGAGTTAAACTCCGATCGATTGAAATCGGCAAACTTTCGTAATTATCCGGAATTTCGATTGTTAAAACTTCCGGTACGTAAATAACGTGATGTAAAACTTCGATTGGATCGATTCCGGTTGGGTTTATGCCTATTGAATCGATGGTTAACATTAATAATTGATATAAAGTTGTTGAATTTGTTAGATCTAATTTTAATAAAATTTCTTCTCCGTTTTGTCCTCTTAGATTTAATTCAACTTCGGATCTTCCCGGGATATAGTTTGAAGCTAGACGTTTTATACGATCGATTATCTCAATTTTACCGGCATCTATCGTTACGGTAAATGAACCGATAAAAGGTGCCGTTATTGGGAAGGACATCAACATCGGGATGACTTTTTTGGGCGGTTTTATCCGAAGTATCCTCGCCGGGATTCCCCGTTCGGATTCTATGGATAATTTTAAAAGATTATCTATAGTAACCGTATCCGATATATCAATTTTAATATGTTTAATCGACCCATCGGGCATTTTTAACTCTTTTACAACTAATTTCCCACTCGAACTTTGACTATCGACGATTTGTTGGAGTTTTTTCAAAACGTGTATGTTATTTACGTCAATTGCAATTTCCCTTTTTTCATTTGTACCATCAATTAAAACTAAATATTGTATATTTTTCTCTTTGGGTTTTATTAAAAGTTCAGATTCCTCCCCGGTTGATTTTAAAGTAGCCTCTTTTAAAACTTGCAAAGTCAAGGGGTTCGTTTTATCGAGTTTTAAATCAAATTGTCGACCTTGAGGTGAAATTAATTTTAAATTAATAATCTGAGAGGTTTCGGTATGTTGATTCATCGAGTTATTTGAAAACTCAATTAGTTTATCCATAATTTCATAGTTGTTTACATCAATTACGATTTTCCAAACGCTAAAATCTAAATCTTGATATTTTAATTCGAATAAAAATGATGGTAATTTCGGTTTTTCTAAAACGTATAAATTTTCATGTTGTTTTATATCGTTTAAGTCAATATTTAAACTTGAATATAATTTAGGACCGGTTTCAACGTAAATTTTATATTGATTATTTGTAAAATTACCATCGATTAAGTATTCGAAAATATCCGTACGATTTAAATCTAATTTTACGATTTTTTTAGGTAAACTAACCGAAAGCACCAATTTGGATTCTTCGTTTAAGTCGTAGAAAACTTTACAGAATGTGGTTATTTCTTTGAGGACTTTTAAAGTATCCGGATCGAATAAATCAAGTCTTAGGATGTAAATATCCCCGAAAATATTCGGCACCATCACGAAAGTCGGATTATTCGGATCTACACCTTTGGTAAACCTTTCGGAAAGGATTTTAACATTATCAAGATTTAAATCGATACAAATCGGACCGAAATCTTGCAAATAAAACGAAATAACTGGAAAAATTTTTAACGGAGAGTGAATTATTGTATCCGGAAGGAGAATTTTATGTTTTTTATTTGGAAGGATCAATCCGGATTGAGGCGGAGTTAATTTCGAAAGTTCCTCTAATTTATTCGTTATTTCACGATCGTTTAAATCCAAATAGATTAAATGCGGTAAATTAAATTCACCCGGAATTTCAATGTAGATGGTTTTATCGGGTAAAATTTGATTTTTTTCTTGGGTGTTGAATTTTCTCAATGTTTTTCTTGTTAATTGTTCGAGTTCGTTTGTAACGAAATTATTACTTAAGTCGAGTTTAATTGTGTTTGGATTTGGATAAAAATTGGGATTTTGATTAAAATTTGGGTTTAAATTTGGATTAAAATTGGGATTTTTATTGGGATTTTGATTTTGATTAGGATTTGGATTTTGATTTGGGTTTAAATTTGGTTTTAAATTTGGGTTTAAATTAGGATGTAAATTGGAGGTTAAATTTGGGATTAAATTTGGGTTTAAACTTGGGATTAAATTTGGGATTAAATTTGGGTTTAAATTTGGGTTTAAATTTGGGTTTAAATTTGGGTTTAAATTTGGGTTTAAATTTGGGATTAAACTTGGGTTTAAATTTGGGTTAGCATTTACGTTTAGATTCTGGCTTAAATTTGGGTTTAACTTTTGAATTAGATTAAAATTGGGATTTGAATTTGAATTTGGGTTTAAATTAGGATTTAAATTTGGGTTCAAATTGGGATTTAAATTTGAATTTGGGTTTAAATTAGGATTTAAATTTGGGTTCAAATTGGGATTTAAATTTGAATTGTGGTGTAAATTAGGATTTAAATTTGGGTTCAAATTGGGATTTAAATTTGAATTTGGGTTTAAATTAGGATTTAAATTTGGGTTCAAATTAGGATTAAAACCTGGCTTTAAATTTGGGTTCAAATTAGGATTAAAACCCGGCTTTAAATTTGGGTTCAAATTAGGATTAAAACCCGGCTTTAAATTTGGGTTAAAATTTGGATTAAAATCTGGCTTTAAATTAGGATTAAAATACCAACTAAAAGTATTATTAAAATCAGTATTAATTTCTAAAATAGGTTGTTTATAAATAACCGGAATTATTTTAATAGGTTCACGAATAGTCAACCCCTTCAAAACCTTAATAGTTTGATCATCTTTTAGATTCAACAATAAAGAATTTTTAACGCCATTTCGATCGTAGAAAAACGTAGTCGATTCGATTTTCGAAGACGGTTTTAATTTCAACAACTCCTGAACGACAAACGGATTATTTAAATCGATGGTAACCGAACTTTGACCGAAATCGACTTCGATTAACATATTTAATAAAGGATTTTGTTTAAATTTTTTAATAATAACTATGGGATTTAAAATAACCGGCGATAAAACGCTCAAACTCGTTAGAAAAACTGGCAAATTTTTATCCATCATGTTTATTAAAATCGGCTCGGATAATTTTTGCTCGCACGCGATTATTTTAACCGGTTCCGATTCGAAAGCGTTTAATTCTTGATTAAGGAACGCTTCCCGATTGTACAAAGCTTTTTGTTCGATTAAATTTAAAACGGAATCGTTATTACAATCGATCGTGATCGGAAATGAGAAATCTCCGATCGGTATATCGAAAACTTGCAAAGGAATGAAACCGGTTTTTGGGATTATTTGAAACTGTTTTGGGTAGATAAATCGTTTAGCTAAGTTTATAAGCCGTTTGATTGTATTTGGTGTGTTGTCGATTTTAATTTGGTAGATGTTTTGATAAATATCTGAGATTAAAAATGAATATGGTTTATTTTCTAAATATAAGTCGGGTTTTTTGGTTAAATTTTCGTTTAAATTTTGGGTTTTATTTTTGGTTAAATTTTCGTTGACATTTTGGGTTAAATTTTGTGTTTCATTTTGGGGTTTATTTTGGGGTATATTTTGGGGTTTATTTTGGGGTATATTTTGGGGTTTATTTTGGGGTATATTTGGGGATTTATTTTGGAGTATATTTTGGTGTATATTTTGGGGTATATTTTGAGGTTTATTTTGAGTTATTTTTGTGTCAACATTTTGTGAAATTGTATTTTGAGTTAACTCAATTAATTCCCTAAAAACAACATCATCTTTAGTATCTAAATTAATCTTAATTAATTTCTCATCGTCGCCTAATAAAGTCAACATGAAATTATTACTCGGTTGCGATAAAACTAAATTACTTAAGGGAATTAATTGGGTTAATTCGATTAATTTATTTATTTTTTCTTTCGTGTCGACGTTTATTTTAATCTCTTGGTCGTAAATCGGGATAATTAAAGTACTTTCGGACGTCGTTTCCGCTCGTAATTTTTTCAAACCGTCCAAAACTTCGTCTTGATTTAAATCCAAACCGAAAACGTAACCTTCCCGATCGGTTTTTAACGAAAATATAATCAAGGGCATCTGTCGATTTGGTAGTTTCATTTCGAAGGGTTTTATTATTTTCGGGGTAAATTTTCTTTGGGTTTCTTTTAAAAATTTGATTACTTTTTCATCGGTTAAGTCTAATTTTAATTCGATTAGGTTTCCATCCGAATTTTTTAAATTTAAAACCGTGCCGTTTTTATTCCAACTTAAATCGCTTGATAATTCATCGATTAATGTTTCGATTACTTTTGGATCGTCTCGATCTAAAATTATAAGCTCTCTTTTTGTCTTTTTATGATTATTATCTTCATTATTTTCATTATTTTTATCATTTTCATTTTTATTATTTTCATTTTTATTATTTAAGTTATTTTTATTATTTAAGTCATATTTGTAATTTAAATCCTCATCAATAACAAAAACCAAAGAAGATTTTGAACTATAAACCGCTGAAATATCAACAGCTATTTGATTCAAAACCCTTAAAACACTCCGATTAGTTACATCGATACAAATAGGAACCGTTTTATTTTGATAACTTATAAAAACAGTTATCGAACTCGGATTAGAAAAGTTTGAAATTTTTTGTAGTTGTTTTAAAGTCTCAATATCGTTTATATTAAACGAATAAGATAAAACGTTACCATTTTCTTGTACTATAGGTACAACTAAAACTCCATCTAAGGCATCCGTTTGACTCGGTTTTGAATTTTTAATGGGTATGTTGGGAATATTTGATAAATTTTGAGCTCGGTTTAAAATTTCAATAAAATTTTTATGATCGCGATCTAAAATTAACGTTTTCATTTGATTATTTTTCATAAAATTAATTTCAAAAGGATTTTTCGGATGGTAATTAAGAATTAATTCATTTAAAGTTTGTAAAACTTGATTATTTGAAAAATCAATAATGTATTTGTAATTTTCCCCCTTGAAATCGAAACTAAAAGCGATTAAATTATTCTCATCACCTGCAATTAATTCAGTTGGGATTAAATGTTGAGTTTCTTGGTTTAACTGACTCAAACACATTTTTATTTTCGGATCGTTTAGATTTAATTTAATTAATTGATTTTCCCCGAACGTATCTAAAGTTGTAAACATGTGAGTTATATTTGATAAAATCGTTCCATGGGAGATATCTAAAAGTGTCTTTAGGACTTTTTCATTTTTCAAATCTAAAAAGATCCTTTCGTTATTATGATTAACAACGACTAAATCCCCCGGATTCGGTTTAAATTCCTTTTTAAATGATAAATCTTTAATTTGAGTTAAAACTTTTTCATTACTCAAATCGATTTTTATCGGGTTTTTTTCATTTTTATAAGTAATTTCAATAAATAAGTTTTCATTTTTATTTTTTTCTTTGTTTATTTGATTTTTATTTATTTCGTTTTTATATAAATCATTTTTATATAAATCATTTTTATATAAATTATTTTTATATAAATCATTTTTATTTAAATCATTATTTTTTAAATCACTTACATCAATTAAACTTTCTAAAACGTTATTATCCGTTAAATCCAAATGATATACAACAACCCTTCCTTGATTATCCAAAGTAGCTAATTCTAATCTATCTTTTGCTTCGATAGTCGGCGTAAAAATAAATTTCTTTTCATTAAAACTTTCAAACGTTAATTCTTTAAGCGTTTCGATGGTTTTTTGATCGTTTAAATCTAAATAAATAACACACTTCTTTCCCGTATTATCTTTTAATGAGATTTTAGTTGAGTTAATATTTTGATTTGAGATTGATTTTAATACTCGAACGTGTTTTTGATTATCAACGTTTATAACAATCGGGGTTGATTTTTTATATTCAGGAATCGTCATTATTAAAGTATTTTCGCGATTTTTTTCTATAACAGTCGGATTTATTTGATTAATTTGATTATCAACAAACTTTTTTAAAAGTAATTTCGTTTGGTCGTCTTTTAAATCCACCCTGTATATTTGTAAATCCCCATTTTTATCTTTAAATTGAATTAAAGTCCGATCAGGATTTTTTATATTAATTTCATTTAACGTTTCTAATAAATCTCGAGTTAATTCATTATTTAAATCTAAAATAATTGGATGGATTTCGTTTTCAACATCAATAAAAGTCATAAAAAGTGAGTTTTCATCAATTTGATCTATCACATCTTTACAGATTGATTTTAAATAATTAACTTGGTTTATTTCGTCTAAATCGAGATTTAATATAACAACTTTTTGATTTATCGGGTTTATAAAGTTAATTACTAAATGATTTTTATATAAATGTTTATACAAATTTATTTCATTCAATTGAATTAAATTCATTAAAATTGTAAAATTGAATAAATCGCATTTTAGAAATTCCCGGTTATTTAAAGGAATGTCAACGAATTTTTCAACTTTAACATCGGTATTTGTGTAAAAAGGTTTTTCAACTTGAATTAAATCGGTACTCTCGAATAAAATCTCTTGTACTTTTAAATCGTTTAAATCTAAATAAATAGGGTAAATCATGTTGTTTTGATCGGTGATTTTTATTAATTTAGCCGATGGATTTGTTTTATCTGAAATTTCTATAAGTTTAGTTATGGTTTTTAAATCAGTATTATCGATTAAAACCGGTCGGGTTGAATCGCCATTTGAAATTGTAAAAAAAATTAATTTCCTATTATTTTCATCAATTGGAATAATCGTCGGTGATAAATCGCTGGGATTTAAACTTTGAGCTTCTTTTAATTTACCCAAACATTGATCTAAATTCAAATAAATAATCCGTTTTTTATTTTCATTTAAAATAATAGGTAAATCTTTTTTATTTTTTGTATCGCAATCGATTAAAATCTCCTGGATTTTTGGTTGGGTCAAATCTAAAATTAAATTTTTATCTCCAACTTTAACTAAAATAATCGTATTTTTTTCCGGTACTATAACTTTTTCCGATAAATTAATTAATTGGGAATCGTCTAAATCAACATAAACGGTTTTTAATTGACCGTCTGTATCGATAATAGAAATTTTAATTTTACCAGTTGAATATTCTAAATTCAAATCTGTTAAATTTAAATTAACCAATTGATTTCTACCTAAATTATCCACAAGTGGGTATTTTAATAAATTTTTATCTCGTTTTATTAATAAAGGTGCGGAAATTAACGGTGAATTTCGATTTAATTCTTTAAAAAAATCTAAATTTTTAACATCATCGAAATCAACAAATAGGTCGATTTTATCGACATCCGTCTCGATTGTAAATTTCGTCGCGAAATTATTCGAAGGGTTTGAAATTTTAGTTAAAATCTCTTGGGTTTTAACATCGGTTAAATTTAATATTAACGGTTCGTAAATTTTATTAAAATAGCTGGCAATTAAAAATTTATTTTCCCCAATTTTCGTTTCGATCGGAATAATACCGTGTTTGAAGGTTGAAATTTCGGATAATTCCTCTAAAGTTATTTTGTTTAAATCTAAAATAAAACATTCGTTTCGATCTAAGTAATTAAAATCGATTAAAATTTTATTTTCCGAATTCATATCCGATTTTTTCGATAATTCCCTTAAACCGTCCGTAACTTTTTTATCGGTTAGGTCGAAAATGAACGGATGTAATAATCCGGTTGAATCGGGGATTGTTAACAAAATTGTAGTTTCCGGTTGTAGTTTTTCTTTGAATCGTTCCGCGTGGCGTTTTAAACGATCGAAATTATCTTGGTTTAGGTTACATTGTACGACTTCTAATTCACCATCGTTTGGACGAGTTAAAATTAATTCCGTTTCGAAATTATTGTTTAAGAGGAGGTTTTTATTTTGGGTTTGGTTTGTTAATATTGGTATTTTTTCAGGTGAAGTTCTTGTTGATGAAAATGGATTATAGTTGGATGAACCTAATTGGGATCCAAATTGATGTCCGAATTGAGAGTCGAATTTAGAACCAAATTGTGATCCTAATTTAGAACCAAATTGTAATCCTAATTGAGAACCAAATTGTAATCCTAATTGAGAACCAAATTGTGAATCAAATTTAGATCCAAATTTAGAGCCAAATTTAGAACCAAATTGAGAGTCAAATTGAGAGTCAAATTTAGATCCAAATTTAGAACCAAATTGAGAGTCAAATTTAGGGTTTAATTGAGAACCAAATTTAGAGTCTAATTGAAAACCAGATTGAGAACCAGATTGAGAACCAGATTGAGAACCAAATTGAGAACCAAATTGAGAACCAAATTGAGAACCAAATTTAGAGTCTAATTGAAAACCAGATTGAGAACCAGATTGAGAACCAGATTGTGAACCAAATTGAGAACCAAATTGAGGACTAAGTTGAGATCCTAATTTAGATCCGAAATTTCCAGATGATGATCCGAACGAACCTGGTTTTAATCCAAACGATTCTTTTGATGATCCAAATGAACCTAACGATGGTTGGAAAGTTTCTGATGATCCAAATGATCCTGGTTTTAATCCAAAAGATTCAGGTGAAGATCCAGATGTACCTGGTTTTGATCCAAACGATCCTGATGGTCCGAATGATCCTAATTTTGATTCAAGTGAACCTGGTTTTAATTCTAATGATCCTAATTTTGATTCAAATGATCCTGGTTTTAATTCTAATGATCCTGGTTTTAATTCTAATGATCCTGGTTTTAATTCTAATGATCCCGGTTTTAATTCAAACGATCCCGGCTTTGATCCAAACTTTCCCGAAGGATTTCCCAACTTTTCCGAAGACTCAAGGCTTCCCGATGGAGTTACAAACATCCCCGATGACAACCCATTCTTTCCCGGCGTTGAACCGAAAGTTTCTAATTTTCCAATTGTTGCTGAAGATGTTCCACCAAAATTGGAAGGTTGTATAATCGTTCCCAAAGGTATTTCAACTATTTTCGAAGGTAATATAACCGTTCCGGAAGGTTTTCCAGTTGTTTCCGAACCTATTACAATTGTTTCTGAAGATGATCCTATTTTTCCAGAAGATCCTATTTGTCCAGAAGATCCTATTTGTCCAGAAGATCCAATTGCTCCCGAAGAAATTCCAATTGATCCTGAAGGAATTCCAATTGATCCTGAAGGTTGTACGATTGTTCCCGAAGATCCCGAAGAAATTCCAATTACTCCTGATGGTTGTACGATTGTTCCCGAAGAACCTGAAGGAATTCCAATTGATCCTGAAGGTTGTACGATTGTTCCCGAAGATCCCGAAGAAATTCCAATTACTCCTGAAGGTTGTACGATTGTTCCCGAAGAACCTGAAGGAATTCCAATTGATCCTGAAGGAATTCCAATTGATCCTGAAGGTTGTACGATTGTTCCCGAAGATCCCGAAGAAATTCCAATTACTCCTGAAGGAATTCCAATTACTCCTGAAGGTTGTACGATTTTTCCCGAAGAACCTGAAGGAATTCCAATTACTCCTGAAGGTTGTACGATTGTTCCCGAAGGTCCTAAAGATACTCCAACCTTTTCAGAAGTAATTCCAACCGATTCCGAAGGTATTCCAATAATTTCAGAAACTAATCCAAGCAAACCCTTCTTATTTTCATTTTTTCCACCTTGATTCCCATCGATAGACATTTGAGGGTTAATTACACTTTGACCGGGATATAAACCGGGTTTTTGTGGATTATAACCTCCATAATTACCCATATTTCCAGGTTCTTGATGATTTAAACTATTTGGTTTATTAGGATTAACTATAACTTGATGACTACCATCGGGATTTGATCCACTTGGTTTTTTTTCAAATCCCCATTGGTATTTATCACCAAATTTATCTTTTTTATCTTGAGGTTGATAACCAGGTTTTCTATTTTGATTTCTATCAATTTCAATTCCATTTTGAATTCCATTTTGAATTCCATTTTTAAATCCATTTTCAATCCCATTTTGAATTCCATTTCCAAATCCATTTTCAACACCATCCAAACTTTCCTCGCAAACATCCTTAATCCCCTTATAAACATTAGGCTTCTTTATTTCAAAAAATAACACCTCCGACCTTCCACTATTATCCAAATAATCAACAGTAACAATTTCATGATTATTATAAATCAAATTAAAATCATAACTGTCCGTAGCAATTCCATTCATTCCTTGTTGAGTTAGTTTAGGTAAAATTCCCATAAATTTCGGATCGTTTGGATTTAATTTAATACTTTGATCGTTATTGATCGAAATTTCAAATGATTCTACATCAAAAGGGTTTTGAATTTTTGTTAATAATTCGATGTTATTTTGATTAAGTTCGATGATAACCGGAATTAATTGATTCGGCGAGGTTCGATTTTGTTTGGAAGTCGTACAAATTAAATACTTTCGATTATCTTTCGTCGTAATTTCCGTCGGTGGGATATTAATTAAAGTTTTGGACATTAAATTTTTCAAATATAGCATTAGTAACGGGTTCGTTCGATCGATGAAAAAGATTGAATCGTTTATATTAATTTGATCGCCTTTTTTCGGATTAATACGATTAATTTCGGTTAGGATCTCGAAAACTTCGGGATTTTCCGGGTTTAAAACTATGTATTCTTTTGTATTTAAGTCTTGGAAAACTATCAATTTCATATTTTTAATTTTATAAAAATTCTCTACCGTTTTTAATTCCTCTAATAAAATTTGAACGCCGAGTGGATTATCGAAGTTCAAATGAACCGGAAACGATTCGATTTCGGTTTCTATTATAAAACTGGGCGAACAACCGTTCGTACAAGCTAATTGCTTTGAGACTTTGGATAGCGCTTCGATTGCTTTTGAATTATTTAAATTAATAGTAACCGGGAATAAATTACCTAAATTATCGGGAATGTTTAAAAATAAAATCGGCGTTTCTTTCGATTGAATCGTTGGGATTTTCGTTGATTTAGAAAGACTTTTTAACGTGGTGATAACCCAAGAATCAAAAACGTTAAAATTTAATTGGATTAATCCCCCGGAAACTCCCAAGATCGGTTCTAAATAATTAACTTTATCAAAACTTGGTAAATTTTGTATTGTATTTATTAATTGATGATCGTTTTCCGTTATTAATAAACTCTTCCAACTATTTCCGTATTTCCCCGGGAAAAAAATTAAAAACGCACCGTCCAAATGAACCTTGTCTAAAGATAATTGTAATAAACCCTTCCAAAAAGCATTATTATTTATATCAATATTTAAGATTGATTTTGTCCCGTCTAAATCAACGATGATAATTTGAGGTTGATTTTGACTGGGAATTTGATTTTTAATCAATCGTCTTAAACCATTTTGAACCGCCGGAACCGAATAATCCAACTTTAAAGGTATTAATTTATTATTATCGTTCGGTAAAAATATTAAAATCGTTTTTGGGTTATTAAAATTAATAAACGGTCGATTTTTGGTAGATATCTCAATTAATTTATTTAAAATTAATTTATTATTAACATCTAAAATAATTTTATGATCATTTCCATTAAAATCTTTTAATATTAAAGCGATTATTTGTGAATTGAATGAATCGATTTGAGGTAAATTTAATAAATTAAATAAAGTTTTTTGTTGGGTTAAATCTAAAATTATTGTTTTTAGGTTGTTATCAATACGAATGAATAAAATTAATTCTTTTGGGTAAAATATAGTATTTTTTTTTAAATCGTTTGTATTGCAATTTAAAGTTAGGCAAATTTCTTGTAAGAGGAGGTTTGAAAATGGGGATTTTATTTGTTCTAAGTTTAGTTTTAAACTCTCCAGGCAGGTTTTTAAATTGGGGCAGTTAACTTGGCAGTTATTTAAAATGTTTTCGATTATTTTTGGGTAACGTTCAGCTTTTTTTTCTAATTGATTTAATTCAAAATGAATTAAAACGTCGTTTATTGAAGATTTTAATGTTTTTATTAAACCGTCGTAGTTTTTAAGGGTTAATTTTTGGGGGATTGTTTGATTATTAAAGAAATTTATTAGGTTTTTTATGTCGTTTTGATCATCTTCCGGTAATAAATTTTGATTGAGTTTTTTTAAAAATTTTATTAAAAATGGGATGAAATTAAAATCACGATTAAAGTCGATATTTTGTAGGAGATTTTTTGTGTTGTCTAAGGTTAATATTTGTTTTAAATTATCTAATTCTATGTTTATTATTAAAGGATAAGTGTTTTGTTCGATTAAATTTGTTATGTATTGTTTAATTTCTGTTATTTTTTGTAAAGTAATTTCCGTGGATTCTTCCAAAATCCACGGGCAAGTTATTTTAGTACAAAATTGTGGGAAAAGTAAATTTTTAACTATAACACTCATCGGATCGGTGTTAAAATATTGTAAATTGTGATAAGTACCTTCTAAAAACGTTGATAAATCACTACAATTTAACTCTAATTTATTTAAAAAAACTTTTACGTTTTCCTTATAAGATTTTAAATCATTTAAAGCCGATAGGATATCATTTTTAATTAAATTATCCGTCGTTAAGTTATAAAACATCTCCCCCAAGCTTTTTAAACCGTTTATAAATAATTTTTCAGGTACATAACCCTTATTTAGATAGTTTATTAAGTTCTTGTAAAATTCTTGATTTTCATACTTAAAAAATATACCCGGATTTAAAGATTCTAATAAAGATATTAAATTTATATTACTTTGAACACCTAAAATCGCGTAAATATCATCTAAATTTTCATTCAAAATGATTGTTTTTAATAATTCAAAATCGGCTCGGAGTTGGAATGAAATATCATTGAAAAAGATTGAATTTATTTGATTTAAAAGTTCGGTTTTAACCTCGGTTGTGTTTTTTAATGGGAAATCTTTTAACCACGGACATATAATTTGATTACAACCCAAGGGGGCGAAAATTTGAATTAGGAAATTATTTTTATCGAGGATTTTATCGTTTCTTTTGTCGTTTTCGAAATTTTTTGGGATTTTTTCGATTTGGTTTTCGTTATTTTCAAATTGATTTTTATTTCCAAATTGATTTTTATTAGGGTTAAATTTATTTTCATTAGGGTTCAATTTTGAATTAAAATTAGGCTCTTTAGGGTTAAAATTTAATTCGTTAGGGTTAAAATTATGTTCGTTAGGGTTAAAATTATGTTCGTTAGGGTTAAAATTAGGTTCTTTAAGATTAAAATTAGGTTCTTTAAGATTAAAATTAGGTTCTTTAAATTCAAATTTAGGTTCTATATTTTCAAATTTATTTCCATTTTCAAATTTATTTCCATTTTCAAATTTATATCCATTTTCAAATTTATATCCGCTTTCAAATTTATTCCCACTTTCAAATTTTTCCAATCTTTGTAATTTCTCCTTATTATTTAAATTAAACTTCAATAATTTTAAATATAAAGATATCAAACACGGTTTAAATTCGGTACAATTAACCGGAATTTGGAATAAAATTTTATTAACTTCCTCGTTTTTAACTTCTAAATTTTCTAAAATTTCGAATAATTTTTTTTTAATCGGTTCGCTTTGGGTTAAACCCATTAAATCGTTGACTATCGTTTTTAAATGAAACGTGTGAATGTACGAAGGTTTCAAATTAAAATTAAAGAAGTTTAAAACGTTTGAAATGCTTAACGTTAGTTCTTTTGGGATGAATTCTTGATTTAAAATCGAATTTAAAACTGAAAAAATGAAATTATCTTCTTTACGTTTGTAGATTAAGTTGTTGTTGTTGATTTCGTAACCGTTTGTTAAAATGATTGATTTTATATAATCTAAATCTAATTGTAAATGATAAAAATTAATCGAATTTTTTAACGAGTCGATTTTATCCAAAATTAATTTAACGAAATTTTCTGCTACTTGTTTTGAAATTGTTATTTTTTTCGGACAATTAGCTAAAGAACAACCAGGAGCTAATAAAATCATCTGTAGGAACTTTTGTATCTCCAAATTAAACGCTTGGGTCGTTTCGTACAATTTCCTCAAACAAGTTTCCATATTTAAACATAAAATCTCGATTTTACCCAATTCAGAGTTAATCAAACCGATTTTTTGGTAAATTATTTCGATTAAAACGTTAATTTGGGTTTTTACGATCTCATCGCTTGTGTGCTCTCTTAATTTTATTAATAAACGTATTAAAGTTAAATGATTTAAACGTGTCGGTCGATGATTTTCTTTTAAGTATAAATAAAAATCTTTTAGGGTTAATAATAAATCTTCCGGGGGGTTGTATTTATTTAAAATCAATTCTAAAAAGAGGATGAATGCGTTTTGGTTGGTTTGTTGGTTGGTTTGTGGGTTGTTTTGAGGGTGATTTTGTTGGTTATTTTGTAGGTGGTTTTGTTGGTTATTTTGTGGGTGGTTTTGTTGGTGGTTTTGTTGGTTATTTTGTTGGTTATTTTGTTGGTTATTTTGTTGGTTATTTTGTTGGTTATTTTGTTGGTTTTGTGGGTAGTTTTGTGGGTAGTTTTGTGGGTAGTTTTGTTGGTAGTTTTGTTGGTTATTTTGTAGGTGATTTTGTGGGTTATTTAGTTGATTATAAAGCAAATTTAAATCATTTTCATTTAATAAACTTAAAAGGTATTTTAATTTCGGTTTTTCTAAGAAAACCTCGCAAATTAATTTAACCCCAAATGGGGTTTTTTCATCCGGATTTTTTATAGTTTGCTTTAGATAGTATTTTAACGAACGTAAAATTTTCTGTGATTTTTTACTTAAATTCAATCGATTTGAATTAACCCAAGGACAATTTACCTCGGTACATTCGCTCGGTGAGATTATATCTAAGATTAAAACCGAGTAAATCGTTTTTACATCTTTGTAAGTGGCAAAAATCGAATTTAAACATTTTTCTAAAGTTTGACAATCGACGGATTTAAAGTTAATTTCTTGGTTGGTTTTTAAACTTTTTAAATCATCTAAATCTTGTTTCATTTTACAATAGATTTCTTTTGGGGTTAATTTTTCTAAGTTTTCGATTAATTTCTCAAATGTTAATAGAGAAAATGTTAGATTTAGGTTTGAATTTAATATATCTGTGTTTGCATTTAATAAATTTGTATTTAAATTTGAATTTTGATTTGAATTTGAATTTGTATTTAAATTTGTATTTAAATTTGTATTTAAATTTGTATTTAAATTTGTATTTAAATTTGTATTTAAATTTGTATTTAGATTTGTATTTGAATTCAAATCCAAACTAAAAAACCAAATCAAATTCTTCACACTAATTTGTACATTTAAATCAACCTCAATTTTCAACAACTGATTCAAAAAAGCCAAAAATCGATCGTTTTCCGAAAAATACAAACTCAATTTAATCGAATTAAACACCAAACTTAAATCATTTTTTAACATAAAATCGTATAAAATCCCCAAGTCTAAATAAACGTGATAATTGTCGATTTTCTTCAAAAAAATTTCAATTAAAAATTGGAAATAATTTAAAACCGGGTTAATAACATTCCCCTGTTCATAAAAACCGTTCCAATTACAATACCTCCGATCGCAAATTGTAGGTGTTAATAAAAATTGATAAACTTGGATTTTAACCGAACTTAAATAAATCATATTTCCTTTTAAAACGTGTAAAATCGATTCGAAACATGGTAAAACTTGTTTTTCCAAACAACTTATCGATTTTAAGTACGGATCGATTAAATGTGATGTTAAACTTGAATAAAAAATAGCAGCATCTAAATTATTATCTTCTTCGTTTGATGTATCTATTAATGAATTTATAATTAAAATTATTTTTTCAACGCTCATTGAAGAAGCATCGAAATTTAAATTTAAAACGATTAAATCGGGCGAAATCGGACGAAAACGTGGGAAAGCGTACGTAAAATTTTGTCGATTTAAAATATCCGAAATTTGATTAAAACATTTAAACACATCGTTGCATTTATTCGGGTTTATTTTATCTAAAATCTTATCGATTTCGATTTCATTTAAAGACATAAAATTAGTAACCGTGGACATTTGTTTTTGGGATATTTCATCAAAATCCGGACTTTGTAACGCTTTAGATATCTCATTAACAACTTTAACATTTACTTGTTTAACCTGTCTCACTTTAAAAGCTATATTTGGTATTAAAGATTTAATTGAGTCGTAAATTTCCCTCGGGAAATTATTACTTTTTAGATTTTCTTCTAAAAACATTAATAAACTTTCTTGTTTAGTACAGAATTTATTTTTATAATTAATCGGATTTATCAAAAAGAATTTTTTCAACCTCTCCGAACTTAAATAAGCTTCCCTTCGATAACTCAAAGGTGTTATTACATCAAATAAAGTTCCTATATTAACATCATCTCGATAATTATTATAAATAAAATTCAAATTTCGATCGAAAACGCATTTTGGTACTTTTAAATTTCCACTTTTTTTATTAAAACCCTCATCGTTTTTTAATATATTAACCCCTTGAAAGAAACAATGAAAAACATCGTTGCATTTTTTTACTTGTCGAGTTAAAACCCTTCTAATTTCGGATATTTCATCTAAAATAAATACCTTTAATTCAAAAGCTTCCCTAATAATCTCATCGTGTAAATCGGGAGCTAACCAAGCATCTATTATCGAAACGAATAATTCGTGTGTTAATAACTTAGGTCCTTTGATAAATTGAAAATGCGCTTTGATTGATTTTATACTAGAAATAATTTCAAAATGAGAAAATTGAGATTTTAAAAGTAAAAAGTCCAAAAATCCGATTAAAGCTTCCTCGTTATCATGGTATTTATAAATTGGGAAATCTTCCGGGTTAATATACGATAAAATTTTCAAAGAAAAATCTTTAATTCTCTCCTTGGCTAAAATAATTTCAACTGGAAAAGTACTCAAATCGATTTGATTGAGTAACTTGGATAAATCGTTTATAAAATAAAATTTATACCGAAATATACTTCGATGGGAATTTTTAATTAAGCTCTCATCTAAAGCTTTACGAATTATTTTCGCCGGGCCTTTTAAATCCAACCCACAAAACGATTCCAAAATCCTATCTAAAACCTCCCTTAATAATTCAATAGGTTTTAAAGCTAATTCATTAAAATCGAAAAGATTTAATTTACAAAAACTCGATTCCATATTAAAATTAATTAATCTCATTGTTAATTCATTTAAAGAAATATCAATTTCTTTATCGTGAAGTGGAAATGGATAAAAATTAATTAAATAACCTAAAAATTCTTCATCGAAACAACCGTTTTCCTTAAAAATATTATCTAAAATAACCACAATCGTCGGTGAAAAAATAACCGAAGCGTAACTTTGATCTTTGTAAAATTGATTCCTTTTAATCCACATACTTAAAAAGTAAAGTTTTTCTAAACTATTACCCTTTCTTAAATCAATAATCCCATTAAAAATCGGATTTGGACCGATATGTATTAAAGTCGATTCAAAATCCAATCGAATTTCTTGCCAGTAATTATTCAAACAATTTGATTTGCAATTTTTTAACGTTACAAAAATAAAATCAAATATTTTCGTGAGTTGATCGATCAAATTTTTACCGTAAATTTCAACTAAAACCGGGATTATTTTAAAAACATCGATTTCGTTTAAATCAATTTCCATTCTTAAATTAGAAAGTTCTAAGAAAAATTTCCTATCGACGTTTATTAAAGGTTGGTACATCATATAACCTAAAGTGTTTAATAAATTTTGTTTTAGATGATAACCGACCATTAAAGTATATAAACCCATTGAATTTTGATTTATACTTTGATTTTGATATTGGTTTTGATTTTGAATTTGATTCATATTTTGATTTTGATTCATATTTTGATTCATATTTTGATTGTGATTCATATTTTGATTTTGATTCATATTTTGATTGTGATTTTGATTCATATTTTGATTTTGATTTTGAAATGGTAACCGATTTGTTGATGGAATTAGTTTTGGAAATTTATTTTGATTATTTTGATGATAATTTGGCAACTTTTGAAAATTCTTACCCCCATGATAACCACCTTTTAACATTTCCGGTTCACCTTCATTTCCCATCATCACTTGAAAAGGGTTCCCCTTTAAAAATCCACCCATAACGATTCCATTATTGTCTAAATTTGATTGAATTCCGGGGATTGATTGCGTAAAATCGACGATGTAATTATCGATGATGGAAGGCATTTGAATGAGGTTAGCTCCGTTTCCGCCCATCGTCATGTTCATGACTTTCCTCATCGGGAATCGTTCCCTTTTTCCGCCTCTTTGGAAGAAGCCTTTGATTTTTGATGGTAAACCGAAGCGTTTTTTCTTTAAAATTGAGTTTGGTTCGTCTTCTAATTGGATATTTCTTGATTTTGAGTTTTGGGAGGATTTTAATTCGTCTTTTAAAGCTTTTAGTTCGTCTTTTAAAGATTTTGAATCATCTTGGAAAGTTTTTGAATCATCTTGGAAAGTTTTTAAATCATCTTGGAAAGTTTTTGAATAATCTTTTGACATTTTTGATTCATCTTGGGATATTTTTGATTCATCTTTCAAAATTTTTGATTCATCTTGGGATATTTTTGCTTCATCTTTAAAAATTTTTGATTCATCTTTTGAAGTTTTTGATAATTCATCTTCTAAAGTTTTAGATTCATCTCCTAAAGTTTTAGATTCATCTTGGAAAGTTTTTGATTCATCTTGGAAAGATTGTGATTTACTTCTTAAAGATTTTGATTCATCTTGGGAAGATTTTGATTCATCTTGGAAAGATTTTGATTTACTTCTTAAAGACTTTAATTCATCTTGGGAAGATTTTGATTCATCTTGGAAAGATTTTGATTTACTTCTTAAAGATTTTAATTCATCTTGGAAAGATTTTGATTCATCTTGAAGAGATTTTGATTTACTTCTTAAAGATTTTGATTCATCTTGGAAAGATTTTGATTTACTTCTTAAAGATTTTAATTCATCTTGGAAAGATTTTGATTCATCTTGAAGAGATTTTGATTTACTTCTTAAAGATTTTGATTCATCTTGGAAAGATTTTGATTTACTTCTTAAAGATTTTGATTCATCTTGGTAAGATTTTGATTCATCGTTTGATTTATCATCAACAGTTGCTGATTCATCTTGAAAACCTTTTGAATCGCCATAATATAAAAATTTAAATTCGTCGTTTGATGGTTTTGAATCATAATTCGATGATTTTGATTCATCATTCAATGATTTTGATTCATCATTCAAAGATTTTGATTCGTCATTCAAGAATTTTGATTGATCATGTAAAGTTTTTGATTGATCATGTAAAAATCTTGATTTATCATGTAAAGATGAATCAAAACCCAATCCATCGTTCAAATATTTTGATTCATCATGAAAAGTTTTTGATTCATCACTTAGAGATATTGATTTACCATGTAAAGGTCTTGATTCATCATTTAAATATTTTGATTCGTCTTCTGATGTCTTTAATTCATCTTGAAAGCCTTTTGAATCTCCATAATACAAAAATTTGAAGTCATCATTCAAAGTTTTTGATTCATCACTCAAAGATATTGATTTACCATGTAAAGATCTTGTTTCATCATTCAAAGATTTTGATTCGTCATTCAAAGATTTCGATTTACCATGTAAATATCTTGATTCATCATTTAAATATTTTGATTCATCTTCTGATGTCTTTAATTCATCTTGAAAGCCTTTTGAATCTCCATAATACAAAAATGAATATTTTGATTCATCTTGTAAGTGTTTTGATTCATCTTGTAAGTATTTTGATTCATCTTGTAAGTGTTTTGATTGATCTTGTAAGTATTTTGATTCATCTTGTAAGTGTTTTGATTCATCTTGTAAATACTTTGATTCACCTCCCAATCCACTTCTATAATTTAATTGCTCATCGTCGTGATTTGACGATTCATCTCTTAGTGAGGTTGGTAAACGATGTTTTAGTTGATATTTATCAATGTTCATAAATTTAGAAATGTCGTAATCGTTGTTTAAGTCTCGTTTTTGTCTCGAATTTTGTTGATTTTTATCCCAATTTAAATCACCTTCGGATAATTCAGATAACTCTCTTTTTTGTCTCGAATTTTGTTGATTTTCATTCCTATTGAAATCTCCTTCGGATAATTCGGATAACAACTCTCGTTTTTGTCTAGAACTTTCTTGAATTTGGCTCAAATGTAAATCTCCTTCGGATAATTCGGATAACAACTCTCGTTTTTGTCTAGAATTTTCTTGATTTTCATTCAAATTTAAATCACCTTCGAATAATTCAAATAACTCTCTTTTTCTCCTAGAATTCTTTTTATTAGGATTCCAAATTAAATCTCCTTCGGATAATTCGGATAACAACTCTCGTTTTTGTCTAGAATTTTGTTGATTTTCATCCAAATTTAAATCACCTTCGGATAATTCAAATAACTCTCTTTTTTGTCTTGAATTTTGTTGATTTTCATTTCTATTGAAATCTCCGTCGGATAATTCGGATAACAACTCTCGTTTTTGTCTAGAACTTTCTTGAATTTTGTTCAAATGTAAATCTCTTTCGGATAATTCGGATAACAACTCTCGTTTTTGTCTAGATTTTTTTTGATTTTCATCTAAATTTAAATCATCTTCGGATAATTCAGATAACTCTCTTTTTTGTCTCGAATTTTGTTGATTTTCATTCCTATTGAAATCTCCTTCGGATAATTCGGATAACAACTCTCGTTTTTGTCTAGAACTTTCTTGAATTTGGCTCAAACTTAAATCTCTTTCGGATAATTCGGATAACAACTCTCGCTTTTGCCTAGAATTTTTCTGATTTTCATCCAAATTTAAATCACCTTCGGATAATTCAAATAACTCTCTTTTTTGTCTCGAATTTTGTTGATTTTCATTCCTATTGAAATCTCCTTCGGATAATTCGGATAACAACTCTCGTTTTTGTCTAGAATTTTGTTGATTTTCATCCAAATTTAAATCACCTTCGGATAATTCAAATAACTCTCTTTTTTGTCTCGAATTTTGTTGATTTTCATTCCTATTGAAATCTCCTTCGGACAATTCAGATAAGAAGTCTCGTTTTTGTCTAGAACTTTCTTGAATTTGGCTTAAACTTAAATCTCTTTCGGATAATTCGGATAACAACTCTCGTTTTTGTCTAGAATTTTGTTGATTTTCATCCAAATTTAAATCACCTTCGGATAATTCAGATAACTCTCTTTTTTGTCTCGAATTTTGTTGATTTTCGTTCCTATTGAAATCTCCTTCGGATAATTCGGATAACAACTCTCGTTTTTGTCTAGAACTTTCTTGAATTTGGTTCAAATTTAAATCTCCTTCGGATAATTCGGATAACAACTCTCGTTTTTGTCTTGAATTTTTTTGATTTTGGCGTAAAAATTCCAAATCTTCATTATAATTATTATTATCCGATTTAATCGTACGATGTTTCCCTCGACCCGTGCGTTTTTTAAAAAGCTTAGCTCCTAAAACCTTCTCGATTAATTTGGGTCGTTGATATCGGGGATAATCGTACGGGTTTACGTTAACCGTAACCACTCGATTTTTCGGATCATTCGTGTTAATTAAAATGTCACTTTCTTCTACATCCGGACCGATGTTAACGTTCGTTGTAAAGTCTTTGTCGGTTATGCTGCCGCGACGAGTACTCCGATGAGTACTATAAACCTTAATTTTAGATAAATAAATATAAATAGAAATTAATTATATTATAGATTAGCTTTGTTCGTTGGATTAATTCACTTTAGTTTATGAACTGTGATCCAACAAACGCATACCTAACTAAAATTGAACAATTTAACTGCTAACAAGGAGACCACAAGATGTTGTACTTAGCGATTTTAATGAAAGTGGTACCAATCGATAGATATCCGTTCATTGCACAAATGTGTAAAATATTAGAGCGCACTATTCAGCGATTCGCGAGTAAATCGCGATTTTAGGTCGCAATTCAAGGCCACACCGCTTATATGTCAATGGTTGTCCTCCTCCCGATCCCACCTCTTTGATGACTCACCACGAATCGGCTTCCACATGTGGTACAAGATGGTCCGAACCTCATGACGTAACTGCTTTTTATTTTTAATACAATCAAAATTTTTAATATTTCACTTTATTTCTTCTAATATTTTAATGTTATATGTTTTGAAAACAAATAATTCAACACACTTTTTCGTTTTTACTTTGATTTTTAATTTAATTTAATTTAATTTAATTAAAAAAAGACCCAGAGGCGGTCGTAGAGGGAGTGGCTAACCGATGACGTAAAGTGGTGTGGCCTTAAATCACGAGCTAAAATTGCAATTTACTCGCGAATCCCTGAATAGTGCGACCTAATATTAATTTTATATTAATTTTACAAATTTGTATTGTGTACCAATACCTATCGATTGATACCACTTTCATCAAAATCGGTGAATACAACATCTTGTAAGTGCAAGCAACAATCGTAACGAAGAAAACTATTATTTTAAATGGTTAAAAACGATTAGATTTACTTTAGAAATAATTATTACCTCTAGTACTCCTATGAAAAGGAGCAGCCTTAGCGCAATCATTGCTCACTTAGGACTGAACAAAGATCATTTCGACTTGGTTGATTGGCGAGGATATTCAATAATGTTAATGTACCGTGAAAAATTATCGCGGGAATACAATTGTTGGGGAACTGTTAAGGTGGTTGTTTAATTGTTAATTTGACGCCTACAAAGTGTTGTTAAGATTATTTGCTATACGTCAATAATATTAAACTCGATTACTGAATGGATTTTAATTACTTTAAGGGATCTTTATTTCAATTTTTTTGAGGGATTTTGTGTAAAAATGATTTAAAAAAAAATCAAAATTAATTTTTAAAAAGAACACTTTGTATAATGAATTAAAAATCCAAACTTATTTTGATTCAGAAAGAATCTTACAAAGATTTTAAAAGTGTATGCTGTCATATGGATTACAAGTGACTAACCTAACTTTCTTAAAAAATCATCCAGACTTTATTTATTGGAATTAAAGAATAATTTTTGGTTTAAATGAAAGATAAAAGATTCTGTTTTGAATTAAAAATGACAGATCTTTCCTAATCCTTATCAAAAAAATTTAAAAAAATTTTAAAGTTGGTGAAAATTTTTGACAGTTCTAACCAAACTTTTTTAAAAAATCACCCAATTTTAAAAAATCACCCAGACTTTATTTATGAAGATTAAGGAAAGATTTTTGGTTTAAATTAAACTTCAAAGATTCTGTTTTGAATTAAAAAAGACAGGTTAATTATAATTATTATCAAAAAAATTAAAAAAAATCTTAAAGTCTCAAACATTGTTTGACAGGTGACTAACCTAACTTAAAAGAAAATCGACCAACTTTAAAAAATCGTCCAGACTTTATTTTTGAAGATTAAGGAATGATTTTTGGTTTAAATGAAAAATAAAGGATTCTGTTTTGATTTAAAAAAGACAGGTTAATTCTAATTATTATCAAAAAAATTAAAAAAAATCTTAAAGTTTGAAACATTGTTTGACAGGTGACTAACCTAACTTTAAAAAAAAAAATCGACCAACTTTAAAAAATCGTCCAGACTTCATTTCTGAAAATTAAGGACTGATTTTTTGTTTAAATGAAAAATAAAAGAGTCTGTTTAGATTTAAAAAAGGCAGATTTTTTATAATTATTACCAAAAAAATTAAAAAAATTCCCAAAGTTGGTAAAAATTTTAACGGTTTCAACCCAACTTTTTTTTTTTTAATCCACCCACTTTAAAAAATCACTGAGACTTTATTTTTTGGAATTAGAGACTGATTTTTGGTTTAAATTAAAGCTAAAAGATTCTATTTTCAATTAAAAGAGACATTTTTATAAAATCTACCTAGGTTTAAAATCTAGGTTTATCATGTTTGATAAACCTAGATGTCGCGATTCTAATGTCCCGAAATCTGACCCAGAAAAGGACGTTCGAAAAGGCGCTATTTAACCAATTTGGGCCTAGAAATGGCATTAAACTTATAAATCAAGTTGTATTTTAACGTTTTATTTGTCAACATGAACAAAACCTAAGGCGTCGAGGTCGGAAAGAGCGGTTAGTTTGACGTTTAGAAACGTCAAAAATTCGCTTGTCAGCAATTCTGCGCCGAAATTTGTCGATTTTCGTTAGTTCGGTGCAAACTGAGGACAAAAAAAGACGGCGCTGCTCGTTTACTACTTTATTATATGTGCCGCATTAGGGATTATATAAAATATTATTATTATTAGGGATTTTATAAAATATTCAATTCAACCTAACCAAAAAAATTACTTTGTAACACCCTGTATATACAGTGAAAGCTCTAATAAGCCAACATTTTTGTCCGGTTATTGGAGATGTCCGCTTATAAGAAAAAGCTATTACAATGGAAAATATTGCACTATTTCTGACAATTTTTGATTTTTTTAACGTTATTAAAACATAAACAACTTTTTATCTTAAAATATTTTTATTTAAACTATTTGAATCGTTTAATTCAGAAAGGGGCTAAGTAACATTTTTGTAGTTTTGAGAAAAACGACAAAAAAGGAAAATTTCCAATTTAAAGATTATTCATGGCATTTTTTATTATAAGTTCTATGTTTAACTATCGGTGCATGGTGTCCTGACACAATTTATTGTTTTTTCAATTGCGATAGAGAAAAAAAAATCAAACTAAAAAAATTGTACTTACAATTAGTACCTTTCTGCAATAAACCTCATGTTTATAGATTTAGTTTATTCTGTGCTCTCATATTAACATGACAAACAGTATCCAAGATGTTTCATTAACTAAAAAAAGGATTATAGATATTTACAAAAACATACTCCCTCTGTCCCATAATAAGTGTCCGATTTTGGTATTTCCTGAATCTTAACGTTATTTCGAAATGTCGGTTGCAATCTTGTATTCCATCAAGAGACTTAAGTTAAAACTGACACATGAATGTTGCTGAAAAATTTAAACGCGTTTACTTAACTTTTGAGTAGTGATTTATAAATCATACGTCGTCTTGTTATTTCTAAAAGTACCGGAGTGGTCACATAATGGACCGTCGAGGAGTTTTTGAAGTTGTGCCTCAACCAAAAAGGCCTAACCTAAACCAGGAAGCGCGTTAAAGTGTGTACCATTATTTACAAAGTGTGTACCATTATTCAGGCAAAGATTAGTAGCAGTAATTAAGTAGTATTATTATTACTCTTATACAGTTTTGTAAAGTTATAAATATATTTCTTAACAATTTTGGACGTTTGATATTAAAAAATCTTGAAAAAATATTATAAGCTTTTTTATTTTAAAACGGACACTTATTTTGGGACTTAAATTTCCACCATATCGGTCACTTATTATGGGACAGAGGTGGTATTTCACTAAGTTTTTGAGAGAAGGAACGAAAATTGACACTAAGAAAACAATATTTTATTAGTTATTTTTATTTTTTTTTTTTTTCTTTAATCCGCACTGTTATTTTCTTTTTTGGTGTTAGATGGCCATTTTAATATTTCCTGATAAAATTTCAAATATGGTTCTTCAATATAAGAAAGCATTTTATTTAGATGTTCAATCTTGGATTTTAAAATTGGAATTTTATCAGTATAAGCTTTGGTTATGGGCATTTTTATCGTAGTTTTACCAGAACTTTTTGGCATGTGCAGATAAAATGTGTGAGATGTGAAACCATTTATGTACTCTGAAGCCACAACATACCCAGGTGTTTTATGTTCATGAAGAAAATAATGAAAGTGAGATATTGAAAATGGTTGTTTGTTAGCTCGAGTCACACCGGGTTTCATACTTTCAAGAGAGTTTGCAGTTTTCTTGTAGTATTTAGGCCAACAGTTCTTAAAATCGGTTATGTCTTTAGAAGAAATTTCATACTGAGGATGAGAATAATCTCATCCGATGATACATAGTCCCTTTCTGCAACAAACCAAAAATTCTGTCTCCACAATAAAATGTTCCGGGCATATAAAGTATAAGCCTTTCTACTCAAAACGATAGGTCTACAACCAGAGAGCACGAATATACATTTATCTAAAAATCGTCAAAAATGTTACTTAATCCCTTTCTGAAATAAACGATCCATTTATTTTTTTGTTGAATAAAATCTAAAATACTTAATTGACGAGGTGAAGCTTCTTTTTGTGATAAGAAACAACGTTCTATATGTGTTTCTATATTTTTTACATGTTGGAAACCAGTAAAATCATTCTTCATGAACGATTTAAGTCTGGAAACTACATCCAATGCTTTTTTATAAGACCTGATTGGATTGCAGTCCTCCTCTTGGATTGCTTCCCGACTCATTTTCACTTTCAATCTCTTCTATTTCTTCCGAAAATTCCAAATTTTCTGTTTCGACAGAACAGAACATTTAAATATTCGTTCACATTTAAATATTCTTCCACTACCTTTACACTTGCTACTCCCAGTTCTTTACTACATTCAAATTAGCTAGTCTTGCGAGTGGTAAATCATCTTCAGCATCGTAGTCATTGTCAGTTGAATTATCTTGATCCATATGAATTCCAGCCTTTTTAAAGCAATTTCTAATTGTTTCTGGAGTGACCTTTTGCCGTGCAGATTTAGGCTAGGTTCACATGACAACGATCTGACGCGCGATTTCTAAGCGCGCGTTTAGATATCGTGGTATTTAAATAGAACCATTCATATGAACGCGCGCTAACGTGCGTTAAGGCTAGGTTCACATGTGGCGCACAAAAACGCACGTTAACGCGCGATAGAATATTGAAAGCGTTCACATGATGAGCGCTAACGCGCGGTTTAATTGCAGAACCGATAAATTTAGATCAATTCAGATCAGTTGGCTTCAGAACGTTTTCGAGATAGTACATCTGAGAATGAATGTAGAAGAAGCTATAATTTTATGGAAATAATATAAAAAAAGAAACAAAGACGACGGGCACATTGGGTTCATCCTCTTTTGAAAAATAAATCAAAAGTTTATTCATAACCTTATATCCAACACTGAGAGATAATGGAGGAAAATTCTTTAATTACTTTAGAATGTCTCTGAAATCATTTCGTTGTCATGGAAATGTCATGGATCGTTGTCATGTGAACCTAGCCTAATGCAGCGCTCAACGCAAAAATCTTTACACGCGCGCGATTACGCGTTAACGCGCGCTTTGAGTTCTACGTGCCATCCGTATAACGTTCAGATGAGCATGCGTTTTCATCATGAAACAGGTTGTTGTGGACCTTAATAAAAGATATCTTGTGCAAAGAAGAAGATTCCGATCAGTTTTTCAAGTATACAAGAATGTCGTTTCCGAAATTTAAACATATCAATAGTTCCTAGTAGTAGTAGGAACAAAGGGCTTAAATGCCAACATTTTCAATTATTGAAGAAATTTCATTTTCCTGGTAAATGGCACTTAGCCGCTTTGTGAATTTTGAAGCCGTCATTGTTAATACGCTGACAAAAAATTGTCAGCAAGTATTTAACCGTAACCGTAAAAATTTCAAAGTTAGCCAACTTTTGCTTTTTAACGATAACATTTAAATAAATATGGTTGTACTTTTTTTTAATGTTACAGCTACTAATGGTGGGTTTAGGATGTCAAACTTAACCGTAATTTTAGCTGTAATAATCATCAAATTTGCCGTAATTCCCAGATGTTGCCTTTTTTTTATGGAGGGGTTTAGGAAATCTGTTGACAGACGAGTGGTCCAAATCACTATATAAGTGATTCGTATCGATGACCACCTTGTGTTGGATTGATGTACTTATCTTGAATACATCGACTAACTAAAACCCTTTCCCCTCCACCTCCGGAACCACCCATCAAGGTATAACTTCAGAGGTATATAAATGTAATTTTCGGGGTCTACTGTACATTTCTTCTTCTATTTTCTAGTTCTCTTTCATGCCTTTCCTTTTTTTTCATAATGTTTGTTACCATTTCATCTACGGCTCTCCAGTGCTCTTGTTTTTCTAGCATTATATCTATTATGTTTTCTTTATCGATATTTTTTCCGATTTTATTACGACAAATATTTCTTTCCTCGGCAAAATTATTACATATAAAAAACGTATGTTCTGGATTATCTATTTCTTCACAAAACCAACAACATTCATTCTTCTTCTTTTTTATTTTGAACAAATAACTACAAAAAATTCCATGACCCGTCAAAAATTGTGTTAGGTAGTAGTTTAATTCGCCCTATGTTCTTTCAAACCATTTTTTTAAATCTTTGATTAATACGTTGGTCCATTTAATTCCGTGATTCCATCTTCTGTTCCATTTTTCCAATAATTCTTCTCTATATAGTTTTTTATGTTCCTTACCTCTACTGTATAGGTTACATCTTTCCTCAATTAATAGGTCAATGGGCGGTAGACGAGCCACCACTTCAATACCCACCGTAGAAACCGTTCTATATCCAGAAGATATCCTGATTCCTAATCTTCTATTAATTGAGGAAAGCATATTTAAACAGTATTTATAATTTAGAGCTCTACTCCATGTCGGAGCGGCATACAAAATGACCGAAAGAACAGTAGAAGCAAGGAGTTTCCTTTTCTTTTCTTTGGGTCCTCTGATGTTTGGCATAATTTTCGATAAGTTATTTATCATGACGTTTGCTTTCTTGCAAATTTCCTTTATATGTTCCGTCATTTTCATATCTTTGTCTAAGTAGACCCCGAGATATTTTGCCTTCTTGGCACTCCTTATCTCATTTTCGTTTATTTTTAATTGTATTTCTTTTAGTTTTCTTCTTCCTTGTAGTAATACGATTTCTGTTTTTTCTGGTGCTACTTGAAGTCCCATTCTATCAAGTTCTTCTGTGACCCTTTGAATCGCATTATTAGCCTTTTCTCGTAGAAGAGTGCTATCTTTGTGTGTAATTACGAGCGCAAGATCGTCCGCGTAAGCAATAAAATGAATATTTGGCTCTAGATTAATTTTTAGAATTTTATTATAAAAAATAATCCAAAAGAGAGGTCCTAAAAGAGAGCCTTGAGGAACTCCGCAAGTTATCTTTACTTTACCCAGATGTTGCCTAAATGCTTCTATTGAGACAAAATTGTTGAACTTTTTTTAAATACTAGAGTTACTACTACGGTTACGATTGCAGCCTTTAAGTTTGACATCCTAAACCCATCCCAAGTTTGACATCTTAAACCTACCATTAGACTTTTCAAAGATTCCAAAGTGATTAAAACTGTCAAAATTTCATGTTTTGGAGGAAGTTCCCAACCAAAATTGATATTAGTAAAACTGTTAAACTTGGATTGTAATATATTTCGAGTGTTAGTCAAAATTCTAAAAACTGCAAAAACAACTTTATACAAGCCAAAATCAAAAGTCGGTAATATGTATAAAACTATTTTTTAAGATTACATAAAGCTTTATTAAAAGAAAATTAATCATTTTTTTTTTCTAAAAATTACTTGATACTTCTGATTCCAAATATTATTATAATATTACCAAAAAAATTGAATTGGATACCACATGGAAGTTATATCTGGTCTGTAATTTGTGAAAAATGGCTAAGTTTGCAGATATTGACATCGACTTATTAATTGATGAAATAGAAAAGAGACCAGGAATTTGGAATATAGGTTCGGAATCATATAGCTTTTCCTGGGTGAAATACAAAATCTAACTGCATTTGGTGCTGCCTTAATTTCATCCCAAATTAGTTGCAACAAGTCATCAAATGATTTCAGAGACATTCTAAAGAATGTTCCTTCATTATCTCTCAGTGTCGGATATAAGGTTATGAATAAACTTTTGTTTTTATTTTTCAAAAGAGGATGAACCCAATGTGCCCATAGTCTTTGTTTCTTTTTTATATTATTTCCATAAAATTATAGCTTCTTCTACAATCTTTCTCAGATGTACTACTCGAAAACGTTCTGAAGCCAACTGATCTGAATTGATCTAAATTTATCTGTTTTACAATTAAAGCGCGCATTAGCGCTCGTCATGTGAACGCTTTCAATATTCTGTCGCGCGTTAACGTGCGTCACATGTGAACCTAGCCTTAACCACTTGCGGTGGCAAGAAATTTACGGCTAAGCGTTCCAGGTGAATCATTTTTCTACCTGCAACAATAGTTTAACGACGCGCGTAACACCGTCGCGTTGGTGTTTCAGTAACCAAAAGTACCTCAACGTACAGTGTACGTCCAACCACCGCAAGTGCTTAATAATGGTCTTTTCTCGGTAACCTTGTAGCAAAACCGGCAGTTTTTTCATAAATTGATCGACATCTTCGTCATTCACATCAGCTGCTCAGTAACTTATTAGAGCCGTGCGTCCGCTTATTAGAGATTTTTGTCCATTATTGAGGAAAAAATGGTGTCCGCGTCCGCTTATTGGAGCGTCCGCTTAAGGGAGAACAGTTTGTATGGAAACACATATCTTTGAGGTTCGTGCCTAGGTTTTTGTCCGGTTATGAGAGATGTCCGCTTATTAGAGTGTCTGCTTAATAGAGTTTTCACTGTATATATTTTTTCTTGTATATTATATTTTTTCTTGTATATTATATTTTTTCTTGTATATTATATTTTTTCCTTGTATATCATTTTTTTTAATTAGTAGAAATTGATTCAAATTTAACTTAAATTTAACCCAAATTTAGTCTTAAAATATTACTATTTTCCAAAATAATGTCAAAATTTTCTAAACTACTGTCAAAGTTTTCAAAGAAATATGAAAAATCTCTAGAAATGTTCTAAAAAAGACAAAGATGTTAAAAATATCAAAAAAAAACGTTAAGAATTTCAAAGAAAGAAACGTTAAAAATAATTTTAAGACAAATTTTTTATTAAAATTCGATAGGAAATTAAATTTCCTTTAATTCGAGTACAAACACGATATATCTATGATCAAAAATAAGAAAGTTATCGAAATTTTTAATTTTAATGACAACCGGAAGTCGGCCATTTTGGATTTTTTAAAGTTAACCTAACTTTTTCATTTTTTATCCGAATATAGTCGTGTTTGGTATCAAATTAAAGGATTTTTAATAAACTTTAAGAATTTTTAATAAAAATTTCAAATTTTTCAAAAAAATTGTCAACATTTTTAGAAATAATGGAGAATTTTTAGAAATAATGGAAAATTTTTCAAAATAATGTAAAAATTCTCCAAATAATATTAAAATTTTCTAAAATAATGTCAAAATTTTCCAAAATAATATCAAAATTTTCTAAAATAATGTCAACATTTTCCAAAATAATATCAAAATTTTCTAAAATAATGTCAAAATTTTCCAAAATAATTTTAACATTTTCTAAAATAATGTTAAAATTTTCCAAAATATGGTCAAAGTTTTCAAAGAAATATTAAATACTTCTAGAAATTTTCTAAAAGAGACAATAATCTTAAAAATTTCATAAAAACGTTAAAAATTTCAAAAAAAGAAATATCAGAAATAATTTTAGAAAGAAATTTTTATTAAAAATCGATAGGAAATTAAATTTCCTTTAATTTGAGCACAAACCCCATATATCTATGATCAAAAATAAGAAAGTTATCGAAATTTTTAATTTTAGCAAAAACCGGAAGTCGGCCATCTTTAAAATTTTATGATAACTCGTTAGAAAATTAAATTTCCTTTAATTTGAGTACAAACACGACATATCTACGATCAAAATTAAGGATGTTATCGAAATTTTTAATTTGACTAAAAACCGGAAGTCAGCCATCTTGGATTTTTTCAAATTAACCTAACTTTTTCATTTTTTATCCGAATATAGTCGTATTTGGTATCAAATTAAAGGATTTTTAATAAACTTTAAAAATTTTTAATAAAAATTTTAATTTTTTTAAACCGCCATCTTGAAAATTAAAAAATCAACTTAACTTTTTTATTTTTAATCGTAGATAGGTCGTGTTTGTACTCAAATTAAAGGATTTTTAATAAACTTTAAGAATTTTTAATAAAAATTTCAAATTTTTCAAAAAAATTGTCAAAATTTTTAGAAATAATGGAAAATTTTTAAAAATAATGGAAAATTTTTCAAAATAATGTAAAAATTCTCCAAATAATATCAAAATTTTCTAAAATAATGTCAAAATTTTCCAAAATAATATCAAAATTTTCTAAAATAATGTCAAAATTTTCCAAAATAATTTTAACATTTTTTAAAATAATGTTAAAATTTTCCAAAATATGGTCAAAGTTTTCAAAGAAATATTAAATACTTCTAGAAATTTTCTAAAAGAGACAAAAATCTTAAAAATTTCATAAAAACGTTAAAAATTTCAAAAAAAGAAATATCAGAAATAATTTTAGAAAGAGATTTTTATTAAAAATCAATAGGAAATTAAATTTCCTTTAATTTGAGCACAAACACCATATATCTATGATTAAAAATAAGAAAGTTATCGAAATTTTTAATTTTAATGACAACCGGAAGTCGGCCATCTTGGATTTCTTTAAGTTAACCTAACTTTTTCATTTTTTATCCGAATATAGTCGTGTTTGGTATCAAATTAAAGGATTTTTAATAAACTTTAAGAATTTTTAATAAAAATTTCAAATTTTTCAAAAAAATTGTCAAAATTTTTAGAAATAATGGAAAATTTTTAGACATAATGGAAAATTTTTCAAAATAATGTAAAAATTCTCCAAATAATATCAAAATTTTCTAAAATAATGTCAAAATTTTCCAAAATAATATCAAAATTTTCTAAAATAATGTCAAAATTTTCCAAAATCTGGTCAAAGTTTTCAAAGAAATATTAAATACTTCTAGAAATTTTCTAAAAGAGACAAAAATCTTAAAAATTTCATAAAAACGTTAAAAATTTCAAAAAAAGAAATATCAGAAATAATTTTAGAAAGAGATTTTTATTAAAAATCGATAGGAAATTAAATTTCCTTTAATTTGAGCACAAACACCATATATCTATGATTAAAAATAAGAAAGTTATCGAAATTTTTAATTTTAGCAAAAACCGGAAGTTGGCCATCTTTAAAATTTTATGATAACTCGTTAGAAAATTAAATTTCCTTTAATTTGAGTACCAACACGACATATCTAACTTTAATAAATCGAAAGTTACCAAAATTATTAATTTTTTAATCAACCGGAAGTCGGCCATCTTTAAAATTTTATCATAACTCGTTAGAAAATTAAATTTCCTTCAATTTGAGTACAAACACGACATATCGAACTTTAATAAATCGAAAGTTACCAACATCTTTAATTTTTTTAAACAACCGGAAGTCGTCCATCTTTAAAATTTTATCATAACTTGTTAGAAAATTAAATTTCCTTTAATTTGAGTACAAACACGACATATCTAACTTTAATAAATCGAAAGTTACCAAAATTTTTAATTTTTTAATCAACCGGAAGTCGGCCATCTTTAAAATTTTTATTAAAAATCGTTAGGAAATTAAATTTCCTTTAATTTGAGTACAAACACGACATATCTACGATCAAAATTAAGGATGTTATCGAAATTTTTAATTTGACTAAAAATCGGAAGTCGGCCATCTTGAAATTTTTCAAATTAACCTAACTTTTTCATTTTTTATCCGAATATAGTCGTGTTTGGTATCAAATTAAAGGATTTTTAATAAACTTTAAAAAATTTTAATAAAAATTTTAATTTTTTAAACCGCCATCTTGAAAATTAAAAAATCAACTTAACTTTTTTATTTTTAATCGTAGATAGGTCGTGTTTGTACTCAAATTAAAGGATTTTTAATGAATTTTAAGAATTTTTAATAAATACTTTATTTTATTTTAAATTGACATCTTGAAAATTGAAAAATTGATGTAACTTTTTTATTTTTAATCGTATATAGGTCGTGTTTGTACTCAAATTAAAGGATTTTTAATGAATTTTAAGAATATTTAATCATTTTTAAAAAATTTAAAAGAAAAATTTTCTTTAGAGGTGGTTAAAGGTGTTGGAATGGTGTTTGAACTTTAGTTGAAAGTTCTATACAGTTAAGTTTTTAAGTGTAGTAAAAAAATTTTTGGATTTATGGATAAATAACGCGTCTAGAGAAAGAAATCTCTCTCTAGAGTGATTTTTGGTGTTTCATCTCTAATTATTTTAATTTTAATTTAGATTTTTCATCTTTTTGATATGTTTTTTTTTTTCTTTTTTATATAGGATACGGAAGCTTAGCCCCAAAAACCAACTTGGGAAAAGCCGCAACAATGGGTTACGCAATCCTAGGAATCCCTTTAACACTCCTCTACTTATCCAGCGTGGGTTCCGTTTTGAGTCGGATCGCTCGAGGCGTTTTCTCCCGAGCTTTATGCTGCTGTCTCTGCTCGAATTGCGGTTACTGTTGCTACGACGAGAAACGTATGGCCGAGAAGGAGAAGCGAATGAAGAAAAAACGACAATTAATGGAGTTAAAGCAGCAACAAATGGGTCTTCAAGAACCGTTTTACGTCCGATCGGGGGTTAATTACAGTTCGACCGGGAACAATTTAAATAATTTAGGAAATAATCTCGGCACTTTAAACGAATTTAATTTTAAAGATCAGGATAGTTTAAGTTGTACCGACGAAGATGTTTCGAGGGTTTCCATGCACGGATGGAGTATTCTGGCGCCGATTTTACTCTGCCTCGCGTCGATGTTCGTTTATATATGTTTGGGAACGTTTATTTTGTACAAACTCGAAAATTGGACCGTTTTAGACGGTTTTTACTTCTGCTTCATGTCCCTAACGACGATCGGTTTTTCAAATAATTTCGAAACCGGCTCAGCAAACGATCCGAAAACGATTTGGTTCTGCTCGTTTTACATAATGCTCGGAATGGCTTTAACCGCTATGTGTTTCAACGTCGTTCACGACGAAATCGTGCACAGATTGAAACACGACGAGAAGTTACTGAAGAAAGCTATCAAGAAGGGTTTTAACGAGGAATTAAATAACGATTCTTACGGAAACGTCACTTCATGACAATTCCCCGGGGACAAGCGGGGTTTTTACGTGAGGAATTTAACGGAGGAGACTTTATTGAGCACCGGGGGTGGAACTCCCACTTCGATTGGCGATTTAGGGATACAACAGAGCCATCAACAGAGTCATCAGCAACAATCGCAACAGGAGATTCAACGACCGGGGCAGTTACAACAGGTGGATTTGATGATGTCTGGTGGGAAATTGGGACCTCAACCGGAAGTTTTAGAAGGGGCTGTTTTATCGGGGATGATTGGGATGGGAACCGGGGTTTATACTTTACCGGAAGAACCGGAAATTGATGAGGAAGATGATCAAGAAGATGATGAAGGTGAAAGGAGGGATGATCATGGATTAGATGCGGAAATATAAAAAAATATATATGTATAAAAAATTGGGTTGGATTGGATTTGAAAGGAAATTATGAAGAAGAAATTAATATACAAAAAAAAATAATAAAAAAGGAAAATACTAGGGATTAAAAAAGGAAAAGACTAAAAAAGGAAAAGACTAAAAAAGGAAATTTAAGTTTGGAAAAGTGAAAAAAAGTAAGTGATTTTTTTCTTTTTGAAAAATAAATAAATAAATAATGTCGTGTAAATAGTGTATAAAAAAATTGGAATGGAACTACTTAAAAGATTAAATTAGATGAGTAAAAAGATTTTAAAAAAAGTTGTTGTGTTTATAAAATGACATATCTAAGGCGGGTAAAATTAAAAAAAAAAAAATTAATCGGACCAAAAATTTGAGTTAATTTGATTATTTATTTATTTATCTTATTCTTTTCTTATATTTCCTATTTATTTATTTATTTATTTATTTTCAAAAATGAATTTTTAATTTTCGACTTAATTTTAACTTTATAATTCAATTAAAAATTGAGTCTTTTTTTAAATCTGATTGCTTACAGGTTTATTTTGTAACTCTTAACGACGTCCTTATAAATCGCTTGTACAATATGTATTTTATAACTTCTAACGATCTAAAACTAGAAGGTTTTAAGTTTAATTTACTAAAAAAAAATCAGGTCAAAACATTTAAAATTCATTTTTTTATGAATTTTTAAAGAAGCGGTTAATTTTCTAATATAATTTTTTTTTTTATTAACTTTGAAAATTTTTTTAATTTTTTTGACAACACTTACAAGGGAAGTATCAGAACTGTAACTCACCGATTTAGTTTAAATTTGGTACAGTTGTAGAATGGGTCAAAATAAGGTTGACGTATTTTTTTATACGTGCGGTAAAAGCCTCTGGAGCAAGTTATGAGGGTTGAAAGTTGAGGGTCGAAAACACATTTTCCCTTATAACTCCAAAACTAAAAGCGATAAGTAATTGCTGTAAACGCCAAACGACGTGCTATGATAATAGCTTTCAAATGATGTGCTGCCCGATACCGTATCTGTTGCTGGGGGTGAAAGGGGGCGAAGAAAGTGGTAGTTTTTTGCAATTCTCCCCCAAGATGTTGAGGGATATTTACAAAAATAGGTATAGGGAAAGTTTAGGGAAAACTAAGGTTTACGTGTTTTTTTGTTTTGAGCGAAAAACTTCATCAGGGGTAGTTGTAGGGGTGGAAAAGTTTACGTGACAGGGCTTACATTTATTATTAAAATCGTAGTTTATCCGTTGTAATTCGTTTATTTTGCGTTGATTGAGGTTGTAAACACGTTGATCTTGTAGTAGGGCTGTTTGTTACCTATCCATTAAGGGGTTGGGGGTGAATTTACCAATAATTTCAACCCTAATAAAAAAGACGTGGTTTCAAGTTAGCTTTACAAAGATGTTCCTCTTGATATTTACTGGAGATGCGAGGGGGTGAAAAAGGGGTAGTTTTTTTAATTTTCCAATTAGACTTGGAGGGATATGTACTACGATAGAATTCGTTTACTTTCCACTGTAAGTGCGTATGTTCCTTTTAACAACAGTGGTGCTTATTATGTATTCATTGAGGGGTGACAATTACGGTGTGTGAATTTTCAAATAATAAAGACATCAAAGAAAGTAGTAGTTTTTTGCAATTTTTACAAAAATGTTTGTATTAAAAATGTTCTGGCATCAATTTATGTATATTACAATTTCGATACGGGGTTGAACGATTTTTTTAAAATTAGGGTTTTTAAACTTACATCAGAACACATGAAGGATTGGCTTTGAACTGTTTCCCAACTATTTCCCAAATATTGGCCCGAAATCGCTACAATTATTAGACTCGTGGACTGATCACTGCCCCGAAGTCATTAATGAAGCAAAACTACTTAACACTTACTTCAAACATTTGTCTATTCCTGCAGGTATTATAAGCTGAAATGCAGCTACACCGTGAAGAGAAAGACGAAACAGTACTCTACAATGTTACAGAGAACAGGCTTACCTTTTCATCTTTCTCTTCATACTGCAGCTTCATTTCGGGTTCTAGTACAACATGACCAATACAGCCTTTATATGTGCATGGCTTTGGAATAAGGAAAAACTTTGTTAGAAGGCTTTCCGATCATGTCATTCTTTATCAGTAGGACGTCAATTTACATCTACGAGATAATATTTTAAAATTACAATCCTTAACGCATAATCAGTTACCTTCTCCTCTGTTTGTCAATTTGTTTAAATATGCTTGGTTTACAAACGATTATATAGAGAAAAAACCGGAGCATTTTGAAAACCCAATTGAATTCTGTTTTTCTTGTGAAAAGCCAGCACGTGATACTTGTGGTGATATAGCTGTTATAACTTGCGAATGGTGCAAAAAATCTCTATGTTTAAAACCCCCCTTGGACGGACAGTTTCTTATGGAACCATCCGACTCTCATATAATTACTTCGCATTTCCCTTAAGCGAACACCTCTCTTGAAAAGATACTTTTGGTGGGTCCCGTTGGCGTCCGCACAAGGGAGATCTTACTGCATACATTTATTGTTATTATACATTGTATAATATACAATACGTTAGTACGGTTGATAACATTATTTGCTTTATTACGAACAGTGGAAAATAAACGAATTCTATCGCAGTAAATATCCCTCCATGTCTAATTGGAAGTTGAAAAACTACCCCTTTTCCACCCCATCGCATCTCCAGTAAATATGAAGAGGAACATCTTTGTAAAGCTAACTTGAAACTACGTCTTTTTTATTAGGGTTGAAATTATTGGTAAATTCACCCCCAACCCCTTAATGGATAGGTAACAAACACCCCTACTACAAGATCAACGTGTTTACAACCTCAATCAACGCAAAATAAACGAACTACAACGTATAAACTACGATTTCAATAGTAAAAGTACCTCTCGGTCACGTAAACCTTTTCACCCCTACAACTACCCCCGATGAAGTTTTTCACTCAAAACAAAAAACACGTCAACCTTAATTTTCCCTTAACTTTCCCTATACCTACTTTTGTAAATATCCCTCAACATCTTGGGGGTGAATTGAGAAAAAATACCACTTTTCTCGCCCCCTTTCACCCCCAACAACAGATACGGTATCGGGCAGCACATCATTTGAAAGCTACTATCATAGCACATCGTTTGGCGTTTACAGCAATTATTTATCGCTTTTAGTTTTCGAGTTATAAGGGAAAATGTGTTTTCGACCCTCAACTTTCACCCCTTATAACTTGCTCCAGAGGCTTTTACCGCACGTATAAAAAAATACGTCAACCTTATTTTGACCCATTCTACAACTGTACCAAATTTAAACTAAATCGGTGAGTTACAGTTCTGATACTTCCCTTGTTAGAACAAAACGGTCTTTTTTATACAAAACTAGAAGGTTTTAAGTTTCATTTAGAAAAAAAATCAGCTCAAGATATTTAAAATTGAATTTTTTATGAATTTTCTTAAAAATGGTTAATTTTCTAACCTAAAAAAATTTTTACCAACTTTGAAAATTTTTTTAAAATTTTTTGACAACACTTGGAATAAAACGGTCTTTTCAAATTAAAATTAGGATGATTTAAGTTTCGTTTAGAAAAAAAAATCAAGTAAAAATCTTTAAAAATGAATTTTTGACGAATTTTTAAAATTAATTTTCTTAAGTTAGAAAAGTGTCAAAAATTTTTACCAACTTTGAAAATTTTTTTAATTTTTTTGACAACACTTAGAACAAAACGGTCCTTTTTATACAAAACTAGAAGGTTTTAAGTTTCATTTAGAAAAAGAATCAGCTCAAAATATTTAAAATTGAATTTTTTATGAATTTTTTAAAAAATGGTTAATTTTCTAACCTAAAAAAATTTTTACCAACTTTGAAAATTTTTTTTAAATTTTTTGACAACATGTAAAATGAAACGGTCTTTTCTAATTAAAATTAGAATGTTTTAACTTTCATTTAGAAAAGAAATCAAATCAAAATCATTAAAAATGAATTTTTGATGAATTTTTAAAGTTAATTTTTTTAAGTTAGAAAAGTGTCAAAAAAATTTTTTACAAACTTTGAAAATTTTTTTAATTTTTTTGACAACATTTAGAATAAAACGGTCTTTTTAATTCAAAACTAGAATCTTTTAGGTTTTATTTAGAAAAAAACTCAAACCAAAATCTTTAAAAATGAATTTTTGATGAATTTTTAAAATTGATCGATTTTTTTTAAGTTAGAAAAGTGTCAAAAAATTTTTTACAAACTTTGAAAATTTTTTTAATTTTTTTGACAACACTTAGAACAAAACGGTCTTTTTTATACAAAATTAGAAGGTTTTAAGTTTCATTTAGAAAAAAAATCAGCTCAAAATATTTAAAATTGAATTTTTTATGAATTTTTTTAAAAATGGTTAATTTTCTAACCTAAAAAAATTTTTACCAACTTTGAAAATTTTTTTTTAATTTTTTGACTACATGTAAAATCAAACGGTCTTTTCTAATTAAGATTAGAATGTTTTAACTTTCATTTAGAAAAGAAATCAAATCAAAATCATTAAAAATGAATTTTTGATGAATTTTTAAAATTAATTTTCTTAAGTTAGAAAAGTGTCAAAAGAATTTTCTCAAGTTTAAAAATGTTTTTAATTTTTTTGGAAATATTTAGAACAAATCGATCTTTTTTAATTAAAACTAGAATAATCTAAGTTTCATTTAGAAAAAAAATCAGATCGAAATCTTTAAAAATGAATTTTTGGCAAATTTTTAAAATTAATCGATATTCTTAAGTTACAAAATAAGCCTGTAAAACTATTGAATTTTTTGACGAATTTAATTTATTTTATTTTCTCTATAAATTGAATTCAAAACTCAAAAAACTCAAAAAAATTAAAAAAATAAAATCTAAAGACGCAAAAAATAAAACCAGATAAAATGACGAAATACTCAAAAATAACTTGAAGAACTTTTTTAAAGGGGTTTAAAAAAAACTTTTTTGAGAGGCAAAATTACCTCAAAAAGGACTTAAAAAGAACTCAAAAAGGACTTAAAAAGAACTCAAAAAGGACTTAAAAAGAACTCAAAAAGGACTTAAAAAGAACTCAAAAAGGACTTAAAAAGAACTCAAAAAGGTCTCAAAAAAGACTCAAAATCGACTTATCATTAATAAAAAAGTGACTCTACATCTTCACAAAAAGAAATTACTCAAATAGACTTTATAAGATTTTAAAAAGCGGTTTTTAACACGGGTAGTGAAAAAAATAACTGTATTTAAACTGTATGTATGTCTATAAAGTGTGTATGTGTGTTGTATAAACGCGGTGTCCTTTGTAAATGGGTACTTTTAAGGTAATTGAGTAAAAATTGGAAGTATTAAAAAATGAAAAATAAAAAAGATTAATAATCAAAAAAAAAGAAAAGAATAAGTGGTTTAATTTCTATTTACTTTTTTATTAATTTATATACAGTTTTTCCCCAATTATTTTCCCCAAATATTATGTAGCTTACAATCATTTATGAACGCTTGGTAGGAATAAAGGTGGTTGTTTTGATTTATTGATAGATGATTTATTGTCAAATTTAAATCTATCAAATTCATAAAAATGGTTAATTATAAAAACCAATGGGTAAATTAATCCAGAAAAATTTTATTTTACTTTTAAGCTATTACTTACTAAAGGTTTTATTACATTTTTTTTTAGTTTGCAAAATTTGGTCACGATTGCGATATAAAATCGAGCAAAGAAGAACAGCTGTCGATGTTTAAAATGGACGGAAGCTTATTGCTTCAAATAAAAAATCGATTTATCCGCGCGATGATGGCTTCCGAGGTTAATATCCGAGGAAATTGGTTTCTCAGGAGCCAAAAAGCGATCCACGACGAACACTTAAAACACATTAAACACCCTTACGTCATTCATCCTTTCAGTAACGTTCGGTAATAATAAAAAAATATTTATTTTATTACCTATAAATTATATTTTAATTTTAATTTGATAAATTTTTAATTCCATATTAAAGAAAATACTGGGAAATTATTATGATGATAACTTTTATGACCGTTTTCATCACAATTCCTTTAGACGTCGCTTCTTACACGTTTCCCTTAAGAAGTAATTTACACACTCGAACCGGATGGAAAGTATTTAGGTTTATTTGCGACCTAACTTGTCTAATCGACGTCTTCGTTGGATTTATTACCGGTTATGTTGACGTTAAAAGTCACGTTATTATCATGGATCCAAAAAAAATTGCTGGGTAAACGAAATATAACATTAATTAACTTTTAATTTAACCTTTTTTAATTTAATTTATTTATTTTTTAAATTTTTATTCAAAAATTTAGTCATTACGCTGTGACGTACTTCCTACCGGATTTTTTATCATCCCTTCCATCCCACATTGAGTTATTTATGAATCAGCAATCGGATGAAAATTTGGTATTCTTCGAAGGATTATTTCAGTATTGTTCTTTACTGAGATTTTTTCGTTTGGTTACTTTTTGGACTTATACGAGAAGATTTAGCGAGGTAAGTTCTTTAAAAAAAAAGAAAATCTTAAAAATTCTTAAATATTTTTAAATATTCTTAAAAATTCTTAAATATTTTTAAATATTCTTAAATATTCTTAAAATTCATTAAAAATCCTTTAATTTAAGTACAAACACGACCTAGCTACGATTTAAAATAAATAAGTTAGGTTAATTTTTTAATTTTCAAAATGGCGGATTAAAAAATTAAAATTGTAATTGAAAATTCTTAAAGCTGATTAAAGATCCTTTAATTTGATACCAAACACGACTATATTCGGATAAAAAATAAAAAAGTTGGGTTAATTTTTTAATTTTCAAAATGGCGGATTTAAAAATTAAAATTGTAATGAAAAATTCTTAAAGCTGATTAAAAGTCCTTTAATTTGATACCAAACACGACTATATTCGGATAAAAAATAAAAAAGTTAGGTTAATTTTTTAATTTTCAAAATGGCGGATTTAAAAATTAAAATTGTAATTAAAAATTCTTAAAGCTGACTAAAAATTCTTAAAGCTGACTAAGAATCCTTTAATTTGATACCAAACACGACTATATTCGGATAAAAAATAAAAAAGTTAGGTTAATTTTTTAATTTTCAAGATGGCCGACTTCTGGTTTTTAATAAAATTAAAAATTTCGATAACTTCCTTAATTTTGATCGTAGATATTTCGTGTTTGTACTCAAATTAAAGAAAATTTAATTTCCTAACGATTTTTAATAAAAATTTTAAAGATGGCCGATTTCCGGTTGATTAAAAAATTAAAAATTTTGGTAACTTTCGATTTATTAAAGTTAGAAAAGTCGTGTTTGTACTCAAATTAAAGGGAATTTAATTTTCTAACGAGTTATGATAAAATTTTAAAGATGGCCGACTTCCGGTTAATTAAAAAATTAAAAATTTTGGTAACTTTCGATTTATTAAAGTTAGATATGTCGTGTTTGTACTTAAATTAATGGGAATTTAATTTTCTAACGAGTTATGATAAAATTTTAAAGATGGCCGACTTCCGGTTGATTAAAAAATTAAAAATTTTGGTAACTTTCGATTTATTAAAGTTAGATATGTCGTGTTTGCACTTAAATTAAAGGGAATTTAATTTTCTAACGAGTTATGATAAAATTTTAAAGATGGCCGATTTCCGGTTGATTAAAAAATTAAAGATTTTGGTAACTTTCGATTTATTAAAGTTAGATATTTCGTGTTTGTACTCAAATTAAAGAAAATTTAATTTCCTAACGAGTTATGATAAAAGTTTAAAGATGGCCGACTTCCGGTTGATTAAAAAATTAAAAATTTTGGTAACTTTCGATTTATTAAAGTTAGATATGTCGTGTTTGTACTCAAATTAAAGAAAATTTAATTGTCTAACGAGTTATGATAAAATTTTAAAGATGGCCGACTTCCGGTTGATTAAATAATTAAAAATTTTGCTAACTTTCGATTTATTAAAGTTAGATATGTCGTGTTTGTATTTAAATTAAAGGGAATTTAATTTTCTAACGAGTTATGATAAAATTTTAAAGATGGCCGACTTCCGGTTGATTAAAAAATTAAAAATTTTGGTAACTTTCGATTTACTAAAGTTAGAGATGTCGTGTTTGTACTCAAATTAAAGGGAGTTTAATTTTCTAACGAGTTATGATAAAATTTTAAAGATGGCCGACTTCCGGTTGATTAAAAAATTAAAAATTTTGGTAACTTTCGATTTATTAAAGTTAGATATGTCGTGTTTGTACTCAAATTAAAGGAAATTTAATTTTCTAACGAGTTATGATAAAATTTTAAAGATGGCCGACTTCCGGTTGATTAAAAAATTAAAGAAATTGGTAACTTTCGATTTATTAAAGTTAGATATGTCGTGTTTGTACTCAAATTAAAGAAAATTTAATTTTCTAACGAGTTATGATAAAATTTTAAAGATGGCCGACTTCCGGTTGATTAAAAAAATAAAAATGTTGGTAACTTTCGATTTATTAAAGTTAGATATGTCGTGTTTGTACTCAAATTAAAGAAAATTTAATTTTCTAACGAGTTATGATAAAATTTTAAAGATGGCCGACTTCCGGTTGATTAAAAAATTTAAAATTTTGGTAACTTTCGATTTATTAAAGTTAGATATGTCGTGTTTGTACTTAAATTAAAGGGAATTTAATTTTGTAACAAGTTATGATAAAATTTTAAAGATGGCCGACTTCCGGTTGATTAAAAAATTAAAAATTTTGGTAACTTTCGATTTATTAAAGTTAGATATGTCGTGTTTGTACTCAAATTAAAGGAAATTTAATTTTCTAACGATTTATGGTAAAAGTTTAAAGATGGCCGACTTCCGGTTGATTAAAAAATTAAAAATTTTGGTAACTTTCGATTTATTAAAGTTAGATATATCGTGTTTGTATTTAAATTAAAGGAAATTTAATTTTCTAACGAGTTGTGATAAAATTTTAAAGATGGCCGACTTCCGGTTGATTAAAAAATTAAAAATTTTGGTAACTTTCGATTTATTAAAGTTAGATATGTCGTGTTTGTACTCAAATTAAAGAAAATTTAATTTTCTAACGAGTTATGATAAAATTTAAAAAATGGCCGACTTCCGGTTGATTAAAAAATTAAAAATTTTGGTAACTTTCGATTTATTAAAGTTAGATACGTCGTGTTTGTACTCAAATTAAAGGGAATTTAATTTTCTAACGAGTTATGATAAAATTTTAAAGATGGACGACTTCCGGTTGATTAAAAAATTAAAAATTTTGGTAACTTTCGATTTATTAAAGTTAGATATGTCGTGTTTGTACTCAAATTAAAGAAAATTTAATTTCCTAACAATTTTTAATAAAAATTTTAAAGATGGCCGACTTCCGGTTGATTAAAAAATTAAAAATTTTGGTAACTTTCGATTTATTAAAGTTAGATATGTCGTGTTTGTACTCAAATTAAAGAAAATTTAATTTCCCAACGATTTTTAATAAAAATTTTAAAGATGGCCGACTTCCAGTTGATTAAAAAATTAAAAATTTTGGTAACTTTCGATTTATTAAAGTTAGATATGTCGTGTTTGTACTCAAATTAAAGGAAATTTAATTTTCTAACGAGTTATGATAAAATTTTAAAGATGGCCGACTTCCGGTTGATTAAAAAATTAAAAATTTTGGTAACTTTCGATTTATTAAAGTTAGATATGTCGTGTTTGTACTCAAATTAAAGAAAATTTAATTTTCTAACGAGTTATGATAAAATTTTAAAGATGGCCGACTTCCGGTTGATTAAAAAATTAAAAATTTTGGTAACTTTCGATTTATTAAAGTTAGATATGTCGTGCTTGTACTCAAATTAAAGGAAATTTTATTTTCTAACGAGTTATGATAAAATTTTAAAGATGGCCGATTTCCGGTTGATTAAAAAATTAAAAATGTTGGTAACTTTCGATTTATTAAAGTTAGATATGTCGTGTTTGTACTTAAATTAAAGGGAATTTAATTTTCTAACGAGTTATGATAAAATTTTAAAGATGGCCGACTTCCGGTTGATTAAAAAATTAAAAATTTTGGTAACTTTCGATTTATTAAAGTTAGATATGTCGTGTTTGTACTCAAATTAAAGGAAATTTAATTTTCTAACGAGTTATGATAAAACTTTAAAGATGGCCGACTTCCGGTTGATTAAAAAATTAAAAATTTTGGTAACTTTCGATTTATTAAAGTTAGATATGTCGTGTTTGTACTTGAATTAAAGGAAATTTAATTTTCTATCGTTTTTTAATAAAAATTTCATTTTAAAATTATTTTTTTAATTTTTGTTTTTAAGAAATTAGTTTTTTTTTAATTTTATTTATATTTTTTTAATTTTATTTATACTTTTTTAATTTAATTTTTTTTTCTTAAAGGAAATAAAAGTAAATTTCGTCTCCTATCAAGCAACGATGAGTTTACTCTGCTACATCTTATTTTTCCACGTTTTGGCGTGTACAAACCTCATAATGGTGGGTTTATGGGGAGTCCATCATAAAGTCTACCACGATTTTGAATATTACTCGTACTACGTCGTCTGGCCGCAAGTAAACAGCACGAGAATCGTCGATTTTACCGACAGTTACCTCTTAATGTTACACCATGCGAGTTACATAGCCACGTTTTCCTTTCTGGACGAAGCCCTCAGCGAAGCTTTACCCTATTGGTACATTTTCGTCGCATGGTCCATTTCCAAATTTGCTTTTTTCTATTATATAGGTTTGGATGATTTAAAAGTTTTATTATATGGCGATAAAAAAGGATTTTTCGATTATTGTAGGAAGGTTAATGCAAGTTTTAGCCATCGCGAGATCTTCCACGAAGAAATATCAGGAGATGTTGAGGGAATTAAAAGAGTATATGATGCATAAACAACTTCCGATGACCCTCCAATCGAGATTGTTAAGTTATTACGAATTTAGATTTCAAAGGAGTTATTTTAAAGAAGTTGAAATTATGAGAACTGTTTCTGGACAATTAAAACAGGTGTTTTTATGTTAAATTTACATTTAAAACATGAAATTTATATTTGAAACATTAAATTTACATTTAAAACATCAAATTTAAGATTTAAAAAATCAAATTTAAGATTAAAAAAATCAAATTTAAGGCTTAAAAAGATAAATCTAACACTTAAAATATTTTTATTTAATTTTTTTAAGGATCTTATAATGCACAGTTGTAGAATGGTTGTAGAACGCGTTGAATTCTTCAAAATGATGCCAATGGGTTTGATAACCCAAATAGTAAGCACACTAGAAACCGAAATTTACATGGTTAATGACGTCATAATGAAAGCTAAATCACCCGGAACTTGTATGTACTTTATAGCTTCCGGATGCGTTGCTGCTTACACTCGAAGCGGTTCCGAAGTACGTTCTATCTATAAATCACCCTGTATAATTCAATAATTTTAATTCTTATTTATTTTGAGGTTCATTTGAGGTTAGTTAATGTTTAAAAATTAACTTTTGAAGTCATAATCAAATTTTAACTGATAACTCCCTTAATAATAAAAATTCAAAAAATTGTTTATAACAAATAATATTCACCATAAAATAAGCTACAATTTTTATTCGAACAAATTTTTTCTATCTAACTTGGTTTTTGAATTATTTAAAATTAAAATTGAAAAATTGACATTTTAGGTTATAATCAAATTTTAACTGATAACTCCCTTAGTAATAAAAATTCAAAAAATTGTTTTTAACAAATAATATTTAGCATAAAATAAGCTACAATTTTTATTTGAACAAATTTTTTCTATCTAACTTGGTTTTTGAATTATTTAAAATTAAAATTGAAAAATTGACATTTTAGGTTATAATCAAATTTTAACTGATAACTCCCTTAATTATAAAAATTCAAAAAATTGTTTATAACAAATAATATTTAGAATAAAATAAGCTATAATTTTTATTCGAACAAATTTTTTCTATCTAACTTGGTTTTTGAATTATTTAAAATTAAAATTGAAAAATTGACATTTTAGGTTATAATCAAATTTTAACTGATAACTCCCTTAATTATAAAAATTCAAAAAATTGTTTATAACAAATAATATTTAGAATAAAATAAGCTACAATTTTTATTCGAACAAATTTTTTCTATCTAACTTGGTTTTTGAATTATTTAAAATTAAAATTTAAAAATTGACATTTTAGGCTATGACCAAATTCTTACTCATAACTCCCTTAATAATAAAAATTCAAAAAATTGTTTATAACAAATAACATTTAGCATAAAATAAGCTATAATTTTTATTCGAACAAATTTTTTCTATCTAACTTGGTTTTTGAATTATTTAAAATTAAAATTGAAAAATTGACATTTTAGGTTATAATCAAATTTTAACTCAAAACTCCCTTAGTAATAAAAATTCAAAAAATTATTTATAACAAATAATATTTAGCATAAAATAAGCTATAATTTTTATTCGAAGAAATTTTTTCGATCTAACTTGGTTTTTGAATTATTTAAAATTAAAATTGAAAAATTAACATTTTAGGTTATAATCAAATTTTAACTGATAACTCCCTTAATAATAAAAATTCAAAAAATTGCTTATAACAAATAATATTTAGCATAAAATAAGCTACAATTTTTATTCGAACAAATTTTTTCTATCTAACTTGGTTTTTGAATTATTTAAAATTAAAATTGAAAAATTGACATTTTAGGTTATAATCAAATTTTAACTGATAACTCCCTTAATAATAAAAATTCAAAAAATTGTTTATAACAAATAATGTTTAGCATAAAATAAGCTATAATTTTTATTTGAAGAAATTTTTTCTATCTAACTTGGTTTTTGAATTATTTAAAGTTGAAAAATTAACATTTGAGGAGACTTTTTAAAAATTTATATCTCAAAAACTTTATAAAATTTATATCTCAAAAATTGTTGTTGAAACTTCGAATTTTACGAGGATTTACAATGATATTTAATCTTTATTTTTACCAAAAATGAACACTCTACGACTTTTAGTTTTTCCCTTAGAAGAGAAATTTTAACCTAACTTAATTAACTCATCTATTAAAATTTGTCAATTTTTAAAAATTCATATCTCAAAAACTAATTATTGTTGAAACTTGAAATTTTATAAGGATTTAGAGTGAAACTTTGTCTTTATTTTTACCAAAGATGAACTTTCTATGACTTTTAGTTTTTCCCCCAGAAAGAAAATTCTAACCTAACTTAATTAACTCATCTATTAAAATTTGTCAATTTTTAAAAATTCATATCTCAAAAACTAATTATTGTTGAAACTTGAGATTTTATAAGGATTTAGATTCTAACTTTGTCTTTATTTTTACCAAAGATGAACTTTCTATGACTTTTAGTTTTTCCCCCAGAAAGAAAATTCTAACCTAACTTAATTAACACATCTATTAAAATTTGTCAATTTTTAAAAATTCATATCTCAAAAACTAATTATTGTTGAAACTTGAAATTTTATAAGGATTTAGATTGAAACTTTGTCTTTATTTTTACCAAAGATGAACTTTCTATGACTTTTAGTTTTTCCCCCAGAAAGAAAATTCTAACCTAACTTAATTGACTCATCTATTAAAATTTGTCAATTTTTAAAAATTCATATCTCAAAAACTAATTATTATTGAAACTTGAAATTTTATAAGGATTTAGATTGAAACTTTGTCTTTATTTTTACCAAAGATGAACTTTCTATGACTTTTAGTCTTTCCCCCAGAAAGAAAATTCTAACCTAACTTAATTAACTCATCTATTAAAATTTGTCAATTTTTAAAAATTCATATCTCAAAAACTAATTATTGTTGACACTTGAAATTTTATAAGGATTTAGATTCAAACTTTGTCTTTATTTTTACCAAAGATGAACTTTCTATGACTTTTAGTTTTTCCCCCAGAAAGAAAATTCTAACCTTACTTAATTAACTCATCTATTAAAATTTGTCAATTTTTAAAAGTTCATATCTCAAAAGCTAATTATTGTTGAAACTTGAAATTTTATACGGATTTAGATTGAAACCTTGTCTTTATTTTTACCAAAGATGAACTTTCTATGACTTTTAGTTTTTCCCCCAGAAAGAAAATTCTAACCTAACTTAATTAACTCATCTATTAAAATTTGTCAATTTTTAAAAATTCATATCTCAAAAACTAATTATTGTTGAAACTTGAAATTTTATAAGGATTGAGATTCAAACTTTGTCTTTATTTTTACCAAAGATGAACTTTCTATGACTTTTAGTTTTTCCCCCAGAAAGAAAATTCTAACCTAACTTAATTAACTCATCTATTAAAATTTGTCAATTTTTAAAAATTCATATCTCAAAAACTAATTATTGTTGAAACTTGAAATTTTATAAGGATTGAGATTCAAACTTTGTCTTTATTTTTACCAAAGATGAACTTTCTATGACTTTTAGTTTTTCCCCCAGAAAGAAAATTCTAACCTAACTTAATTAACTCATCTATTAAAATTTGTCAATTTTTAAAAATTCATATCTCAAAAACTAATTATTGCTGAAACTTGAAATTTTATAAGGATTTAGATTCAAACTTTGTCTTTATTTTTATCAAAGATGAACTTTCTATAACTTTTAGTTTTTCCCCCAGAAAGAAAATTCTAACCTAACTTAATTAACTCATCTATTAAAATTTGTCAGTTTTTAAAAATTCATATCTCAAAAACTAATTATTGTTGAAACTTGAAATTTTATAAGGATTTAGATTGAAACTCTATCTTTATTTCTACCAAAGATGAACTTTCTATAACTTTTAGTTTTTCCCCCAGAAAGAAAATTCTAACCTAACTTAATTAACTCATCTATTAAAATTTGTCAATTTTTAAAAATTCATATCTCAAAAACTAATTATTGTTGAAACTTGAAATTTTATAAGGATTTAGATTGAAACTTTGTCTTTATTTCTACCAAAGATGAACTTTCTATGACTTTTAGTTTTTCCCCCAGAAAGAAAATTCTAACCTAACTTAATTAACTCATCTATTAAAATTTGTCAATTTTTAAAAATTCATATCTCAAAAACTAATTATTGTTGAAACTTGAAATTTTATAAGGATTTATATTGAAACTTTGTCTTTATTTTTACCAAAGATGAACTTTCTATGACTTTTAGTTTTTCCCCCAGAAAGAAAATTCTAACCTAACTTAATTAACTCATCTATTAAAATTTGTCAATTTTTAAAAATTCATATCTCAAAAACTAATTATTGTTGAAACTTGAAATTTTATAAGGATTTAGATTGAAACTTTGTCTTTATTTTTACCAAAAATGAACTTTCTATAAATTTTAGTTTTTCCCCCAGAAAGAAAATTCTAACCTAACTTAATTAACTCATCTATTAAAATTTGTCAATTTTTAAAAATTCATATCTCAAAAACTAATTATTGTTGAAACTTGAAATTTTATAAGGATTTAGATTGAAACTTTGTCTTTATTTTTACCAAAGATGAACTTTCTATGACTTTTAGTCTTTCCCCCAGAAAGAAAATTCTAACCTAACTTAATTAACTCATCTATTAAAATTTGTCAGTTTTTAAAAATTCATATCTCAAAAACTAATTATTGTTGAAACTTGAAATTTTATAAGGATTTAGATTGAAACTCTATCTTTATTTCTACCAAAGATGAACTTTCTATAACTTTTAGTTTTTCCCCCAGAAAGAAAATTCTAACCTAACTTAATTAACTCATCTATTAAAATTTGTCAATTTTTAAAAATTCATATCTCAAAAACTAATTATTGTTGAAACTTGAAATTTTATAAGGATTTAGATTGAAACTTTGTCTTTATTTCTACCAAAGATGAACTTTCTATGACTTTTAGTTTTTCCCCCAGAAAGAAAATTCTAACCTAACTTAATTAACTCATCTATTAAAATTTGTCAATTTTTAAAAATTCATATCTCAAAAACTAATTATTGTTGAAACTTGAAATTTTATAAGGATTTATATTGAAACTTTGTCTTTATTTTTACCAAAGATGAACTTTCTATGACTTTTAGTTTTTCCCCCAGAAAGAAAATTCTAACCTAACTTAATTAACTCATCTATTAAAATTTGTCAATTTTTAAAAATTCATATCTCAAAAACTAATTATTGTTGAAACTTGAAATTTTATAAGGATTTAGATTGAAACTTTGTCTTTATTTTTACCAAAAATGAACTTTCTATAAATTTTAGTTTTTCCCCCAGAAAGAAAATTCTAACCTAACTTAATTAACTCATCTATTAAAATTTGTCAATTTTTAAAAATTCATATCTCAAAAACTAATTATTGTTGAAACTTGAAATTTTATAAGGATTTAGATTGAAACTTTGTCTTTATTTTTACCAAAGATGAACTTTCTATGACTTTTAGTTTTTTCCCCAGAAAGAAAATTCTAACCTAACTTAATTAACTCATCTATTAAAATTTGTCAATTTTTAAAAATTCATATCTCAAAAACTAATTATTGTTGAAACTTGAAATTTTATAAGGATTTAGATTGAAACTTTGTCTTTATTTTTACCAAAGATGAACTTTCTATAAATTTTAGTTTTTCCCCCAGAAAGAAAATTCTAACCTAACTTAATTAACTCATCTATTAAAATTTGTCAATTTTTAAAAATTCATATCTTAAAAACTAATTATTGTTGAAACTTGAAATTTTATAAGGATTTAGATTGAAACTTTGTCTTTATTTTTACCAAAGATGAACTTTCTATGACTTTTAGTCTTTCCCCCAGAAAGAAAATTCTAACCTAACTTAATTAACTCATCTATTAAAATTTGTCAATTTTTAAAAATTCATATCTCAAAAACTAATTATTGTTGAAACTTGAAATTTTATAAGGATTTAGATTGAAACTTTGTCTTTATTTTTACCAAAGATGAACTTTCTATGACTTTTAGTTTTTCCCCCAGAAAGAAAATTCTAACCTAACTTAATTAACTCATCTATTAAAATTTGTCAATTTTTAAAAATTCATATCTCAAAAACTAATTATTGTTGAAACTTGAAATTTTATAAGGATTTAGATTGAAACTTTGTCTTTATTTTTACCAAAGATGAACGTTCTATGACTTTTAGTTTTTCCCCCAGAAAGAAAATTCTAACCTAACTTAATTAACTCATCTATTAAAATTTGTCAATTTTTAAAAATTCATATCTCAAAGACTAATTATTGTTGAAACTTGAAATTTTATAAGGATTTAGATTGAAACTTTGTCTTTATTTTTACCAAAGATGAACTTTCTATGACTTCTAGTTTTTCTCCCAGAAAGAAAATTCTATCCTAACTTAATTAACTCATCTATTAGAATTTGTCAATTTTTAAAAATTCATATCTCAGAAACTAATTATTGTTGAAACTTGAAATTTTATAAGGATTTAGATTGGAACTTTGTCTTTATTTTTACCAAAGATGAACTTTCTATGACTTTTAGTTTTTCCCCCAGAAAGAAAATTCTAACCTAACTTAATTAACTCATCTATTAAAATTTGTCAATTTTTAAAAATTCATATCTCAAAAACTAATTATTATTGAGAGTTAAAATTTTATGAGGATTTAGATTGAAAGTTGGTCTTTATTTTTACCAAAGATGAACTTTCTACGACTTTTAGTTTTTCCCCCAGAAAGAAAATTCTAACCTAACTTAATTAACATGTCAATTAAAATATAAATTTCTTTTCATTTTAATTTATTTTATATTTAATTTATTTTATATTTTATTTATTTTATATTTTATTTATTTTATATTTTATTTATTTTATATTTTATTTATTTGATTTTTTTATTTATCATTATCTAGTTGTTTCATTTAACCGATGGAGATTACTTCGGCGAACTCTCATTAATCCACAAACTTCACAATCGAGAATGGAACGTTATTGCTGTAGAAACATGCGAATTATACCGCTTCGATTACATCGATTTTGTACGGATTATAACCCCACACGCTGAATTTTTGGAAAAGATTAAACAACACGCTCAAGAGAGATTGGAAATGTTACAATTTTACGAGTCCAGACATCAAAATATCAGCTCGCATCGATCCTCTTCAATTAATTAAATAAATTAATTAATCAAAATCATATTTAAGTAAGTAACATTAATTAAATTTTAAAATAAAATTAAATTCTAAAATAAAACACTCTGTATATAAAAAAAATAAAAATTTATTCCCAATTATAAACTTTATTTATTAAAAATTTAAACATTTTCATGTATATTTAAACTCGTTTATTTTATATTCTTAAATTAATTATTTTAATTTTAGGTTTTTATTAAAAATATTAAAAATAAACAGAAAAAGTGTAAGATATGTCTGAAAACTAACCACAACCACACCTCAACAAATTACATTCGACCAAATAAGTAATCTACCGTTTGCGTCATTTTATAAAGGTTATGTCACGACGTCAACTTGACAGATGAACTACATGCCAACATACAACAAGTGTTCCTGCGAATTGAACGAGTTTTGACCGCGTAAAAAACCAATTTCGAACGATTTGGTTTAAAAGACCGTTTCTGTGATTGTAAAACGTGAGTTTCCCCATATTAAAATAATCAGTTTTCGAATACACGTTAATTTTTTAAACGTTTAAGTCAAAAATTAGATTTTTTTTAGGTTATGTAAAAATAAAAACTCTTACAGATTCCCAATAACCGTTAAATGCCGTTCGAACGATGTCTAGACAGGAGAAGTCCAAATCAGGAAACTTTGTAAGTAGAACTAAATTATTAAACTGATAAAGTGATTTGTTACGAGTGAAAAATTATTAATTGAGGTTCAAAGTTAATAGTTTACTGATTAACCGTCTCGGAGACGGATCGTTTTATACCCGTTCGGTTATCGGGTTATCTACTTAACGTGTTAACTTTGGGATTAGATAAGAAATTATGTGGAATAAATACTTTATATATGAAATCGAGGAGGAAAAATTTAAGTGACGATGAAACGAAATAAACGCAGGACTTTAACCACAGGCGGAGTAAGTTATTTTTATTAATTATTTACTCCAATTTATTTTTTTCATCTAATTAATGAGAAAATTATTCAAATTTACTTAATATTCATTATTTCTAAAGAAGATAAGTCATCCTAACCTCACTTTTTTCAATCTGTCAAAATTTAATTTTTTATAATTTCTAGACGTTATTTATCATTAAAAATTTAAAAAGGTGTGTTTTAAATAAATTTTTTTTTATTAAAATTGATAATTTATATTAATTCAATGTATTAAATTTTAAAAATTAAAAAATAAAAAAAACTTTATTTTCACACCGCCATCTGTTGATAAACAAACGAACCGCCGTTCCGAGGCGGCACTTCCGAATTATAAAAATAAACATTACGTGTTGCTTTAGCGCATATTTAAACGGTCTTGGAGGCCGCGCGAAGCGCGAATTTACATCGGATCGCTTTAGTTTGTTGTTGAATGTTTAACAAAAGTGTTTACGTCTCGGATACGTTATAAAAATGTATAATTTCGTACGTATTTAATCGATTTGTTTAAATTTTTTTAATTTTAAATTTAATTTTAACGTTTAATATATATTTTAAGGCGTGTACAAACGGGTTTTTTATTATCTTTTTTTTTTAATACAAATGCGTGCCTTCGGGCGATATGAATAACACCTAATTTTAACATAACTCGGTTGCATTATACGGTTATTAATCATTGATATTTATGTGGTAATCCGCTTAAAATAACTGGGATGGTTTAAATAGTTTTTTTGTAGTTGTTTTGGGGTCATTTAAAAATATTAAAGTTAAATGTCAGTTTAAACGTTTAAATAAAGTCGTTTTAAGCTTAGGAACTAACGTTTACACCTCAAATATGAGAAATTAAACAAGTTTTTTAAAGAATTTTTTTAATTTTGAAATAATTAATAATTAAATGATCAAATTTTAATAGAAAAACTTCAAATTAAATGTCAATATTAACATTTTGAGGTTAAAAACTGACGTTTAAATGTCAAAATTGATATTTTAAGTTTAAAAGTTGACGTTTAAATGTCAAAATTGACATTTCAAGATTAAAAGTTGACGATTAAATGTCAAAATTGACATTTCAAGGTTAATAACTGACATTTAAACGTCATAATTGACATTTCAAACTTAGAAACTGACATTTAAACGTCAACATTGATATTTTAAGCATGAAACCTGGCGTTTGAGCGTAAAAATTGTTATTTTAAGCTTAAGAATTGATGTTTTAGGCATAAAAATGACGTTTGAGTGTCAAAATTGACATTTTAAGATTAAAAACTGACGATTAAATGTCAAAATTGATATTTCAAGGTTAATAACTGATATTTAAACGTCATAATTGACATTTCAAACTTAGAAACTGACATTTAAACGTCAACATTGACATTTTAAGCATGAAACCTGCCGTTTGAGCGTAAAAATTGATATTTTAAGCTTAAGAATTGATGTTTTAAGCATAAAAATGATGTTTGAGTGTCAAAATTGACATTTTAAGATTAAAAATTGACGATTAAATGTCAAAATTGACATTTCAGGGTTAATAACTGACGATTAAACGTCAAGATTGACATTTAAACATCAAAATTGACATTTAAACGTCAAAATTGATATTTTAAGCATGAAAACTGACGTTTGAGCGTCGAAATTGATGTTTTAAGCTTAAGAATTGATGTTTTAAGCATAAAAATGACGTTTGAGTGTCAAAATTGACATTTTAAGATTAAAAATTGACGATTAAATGTCAAAATTGACATTTCAAGGTTAATAACTGACATTTAAACGTCATAATTGACATTTCAAACTTAGAAACTGACATTTAAACGTCAAGATTGACATTTAAACATCAAAATTGACATTTAAACGTCAAAATTGATATTTTAAGGATGAAAACTGACGTTTGAGCGTCAAAATTGATATTTTAAGCTTAAGAATTGATATTTTAAGCATAAAAATGACGTTTGAGTGTCAAAATTAACATTTTAAAATTAAAAATTGACGATTAAATGTCAAAATTGACATTTCAAGGATAATAACTGACATTTAAACGTCATAATTGACATTTCAAACTTAGAAACTGACATTTAAACAGTCAAAATTGACATTTTAAGCATGAAACCTGGCGTTTGAGCGTCAAAATTGATATTCTAAGCTTAAGAATTGATGTTTTAAGCATAAAAATGACGTTTGAGTGTTAAAATTGACATTTTAAGATTAAAAATTGACGATTAAATGTCAAAATTGACGTTTCAGGGTTAATAACTGACGTCTAAACGTCAAAATTGACATTTAAACATCAAAATTGACATTTAAACGTCAAAGTTGACATTTAAACGTCAAAACTGATATTTTAAGCATGAAAACTGACGTTTGAGCGTCAAAATTGATATTTTAAGCTTAAGAATTGATGTTTTAAGCATAAAAATGACGTTTGAGTGTCAAAATTGACATTTTAGGATTAAAAATTGACGATTAAATGTCAAAGTTGACGTTTCAGGGTTAATAACTGACGTTTAAACGTCATAATTGACATTTCAAACTTAGAAACTGACATTTAAACGTCACCATTGACATTTTAAGCATGAAACCTGGCGTTTGAGCGTCAAAATTGATATTTTAAGCTTAAGAATTGATGTTTTAAGCATAATAATGACGTTTGAGTGTCAAAATTGACATTTTAAGATTAAAAATTGACGATTAAATGTCAAAATTGACATTTCAGGGTTAATAACTGACATTTAAACGTCATAATTGACATTTTAAACTTAGAAACTGACATTTAAACGTCAAAATTGACATTTTAAGCATGAAACCTGGCGTTTGAGCGTCAAAATTGATATTTTAAGCTTAAGAATTGATATTTTATGAATGAAAGATGACGTTTGAGTGTCAAAGTTGACATTTTAAGATTAAAAATTGACGATTAAATGTCAAAATTGACATTTCAGGGTTAATAACTGACATTTAAACGTCGTAATTGACATTTCAAACTTAGAAACTGACATTTAAACGTCAACATTGACATTTTAAGCATGAAACCTGCCGTTTGAGCGCAAGAATTGATATTTTAAGCTTAGGAATTGATATTTTATGAATGAAAAATGACGTTTGAGTATCATAATTGACATTTTAAGATTAAGAATTGACGATTAAATGTCAAAATTGACATTTCAGGGTTAATAACTGACGTTTAAACGTCGAAATTGACATTTAAACATCAAAATTGACATTTAAACGTCAAAGTTGACATTTAAACGTCAAAATTGATGTTTTAAGCATGAAACCTGGCGTTTGAGCGTAAAAATTGATATTTTAAGCTTAAGAATTGATATTTTATGAATGAAAAATGACGTTTGAGTGTCATAATTGACATTTTAAGATTAAAAATTGACATTTAAACGCCAAAATTGACATTTAAACATCAAAATTGACATTTAAACGTCAAAGTTGACATTTAAACGTCAAAATTGATATTTTAAGCATGAAAACTGACGTTTGAGCGTCAAAATTGATATTTTCAGCTTAAGAATTGATAATTTAAGCATAAAAATGACGTTTGAGCGTCAAAATTGATATTTTGAGCTTAAAAATTGATAATTTAAGCATAAAAATGACGTTTGAGTGTCAAAAGTAACATTTCAAACTTAAAAACTAACGATTAGAAGTCAAAATTAATCACTAAAAAATCAGATTTAAACATAATCACTTGAAATTTACAATTTAAAGATGAGAATTGACATTTCAAGTTTAAAAACTAAGGTTTATACATCAAAATTGACATTTAAACATAAAAATTAATATTTTAGATATAAAAACTTTTGTGAAAAATCAAAATTTTAAACGTAAAATATAAAAAAATTTAAGATGACTAATTTTTTCTTTTTGTTTTTTTGAAAATATAGCTTGAAGGATGGTTTCGTGGTCAAAAGAAAAGTACAGTACCAACAAGACCGGCTTCTCAAGCCTTCACGCGGCCAAATTCCGAGACGGATCTCGGTTTCGATGATGAAATAGACGTAAAACAATACGAACAGTCGGTAAATCAAATGAAAGAAGATGAATTATTAAAGAAATTTGAAGAAATGTTAAACGATATGAACTTGAACGAGGAGAAAAAGAACCCACTAAGAAGTTTAACGTTAAGTAGTAAACGAAATATGCTCATTATGCAATATAAAGGCGCTAATCAAGAGAATAAAAATAAATTTGATAAACCTCAACAGTATATAGAGTACTTGCAGCAAAAAGGGGAAACTCCCAGTAAAATTTTGGCGTGTTTAGAGTCACTTAGGGTCGCTTTAACCAACAATACGCTAACGTGGGTTAACGAATTTGGTTACGAAGGGATGGTTTCCATTTTTAGAATAATGAATTTATCAACGACAAGTCAATTTGAGTCTAAAAGTTTAAACACAACCGAAAAAATTCAACAGGAATGTTTGAGGTGTATCTTAAAGTACACGAATAACACGGAAGGATTAAGAGCTTTTTTGGTTTACGATCAGGGTCACGCGATCGTCGCAAAATGCGTCGATTATCGTCGACCTTTAGTTGCCATTTCAGCTTTACAAACGTTAGCGGCACTTTGCTTATTGAATAATGATAACTTACAAGGTTACCAGAAGATGTTAGCGGCGATTACGACGGTCGCGGAGGAGAGAAAAACCGATCGGTTTCAATCGATAACCGATTGTATCACCAAAACGAAAAATACGGAACTTTGGGGAATTACCCTTCAATTAATCAACGCGTTATTATCTCAGGTGTACGATTTCGAGTATCGGTTTCATTTGAGGAACGAGATCATTCGATGCGGATTGTACGATTCTTTGGATAAATTGAAAAACGAAACTTCGCCGGTCGTAAAAACCCAATATGACGTTTTCGAAACGGAGAAGGATGAAGACGGGGAAGAGTTAAGTTCTAGATTTGATAACGTGAGGATTGATATGGAAGATATGCAGGATTGTTTCGAAACGTTAAAGAATCTAACGATGGACACGTCGGCGGAAATGTATTTTTTGAGTATTTTACAACACTTGTTGTTTATTAGAGATGATGTACACATAAGACCGGCCTATTTTAAATTGATAGAGGAGATCGTTTCGCAAATCGTTTTACATAAATCCGGGCTGGATCCGGATTTTAATAAGAAACATTTAGATATTGATATACCGAGTTTAATTGAAGAGTTAAAAGGTAGGTTTTGAAAACAAGAAACAACAAACGTACAACAAAAATCAGATCAAAATCTTTAAAACTCAATTTTTTACGAATTTTTAGAAAATTATTAAAAAAATCTTTACCAACATTGAAAATTTTTTTAATTTTTTTGGTAAAATTTAGAACATAACGGTCTTTTTAGATCAAAACTAGAATATTTTAAGTTTCATTTAGAAAAAAACTCAAACCAAAATCTTTAAAAATGAATTTTTGATGAATTTTGAAAATTGATCGATTTTTTTTAAGTTAGAAAAGTGTCAAACATTTTTTACAAACTTTGAAAATTTTTTTAATTTTTTTGACAACATTTAGAATAAAACGGTCTTTTTAATTCAAAACTAGTATCTTTTAGGTTTTATTTAGAAAAAAACTCAAACCAAAATCTTCAAAAATGAATTTTTGATGAATTTTTAAAATTAATTTTCTTAAGTTAGAAAAGTGTCAAAAATTTTTACCAACTTTGAAATTTTTTTTAATTTTTTTGACAACATTTAGAATAAAACGGTCTTTTTAATTCAAAACTAGAATCTTTTTGGTTTCATTTAGAAAAAAAATCAAAGCAAAATCTTCAAAAATGAATTTTTGATGAATTTTTAAAATTAATTTTCTTAACTTAGAAAAGTGTAAAAAATTTTTTACAAACTTTGAAAATTTTTTTTAATTCTTTTGACAACATTTAGAATAAAACGGTCTTTTTAATTCAAAACTAGAATCTTTTAGGTTTTATTTAGAAAAAAACTCAAACCAAAATCTTTAAAAATGAATTTTTGATGAATTTTTAAAATTAATTTTCTTAAGTTAGAAAAGTGTCAAAAATTTTTACCAACTTTGAAAATTTTTTTATTTTTTTTTGACAACGTTTAGAATAAAACGGTCTTTTTAATTCATAACCAGAATCTTTTAGGTTTTATTTAGAAAAAAACTCAAACCAAAATCTTCAAAAATAAATTTTTGATGAATTTTTAAAATTAATTTTCTTAAGTTAGAAAAGTGTCAAAAATTTTTCACAAACTTTGAAAATTTTTTTATTTTTTTTGGCAACATTTAGAATAAAACGGTCTTTTTAATTCAAAACTAGAATCTTTTAGGTTTCATTTAGAAAAAAACTCAAACCAAAATCTTCAAAAATGAATTTTTGATGAATTTTTAAAATTAATTTTCTTAAGTTAGAAAAGTGTAAAAAATTTTTACCAACTTTGAAATTTTTTTTAATTTTTTTGACGACATTTAGAATAAAACGGTCTTTTTAATTCAAAACTAGAATCTTTTAGGTTTCATTTAGAAAAAAACTCAAACCAAAATCTTCAAAAATGAATTTTTGATGAATTTTTAAAATTAATTTTCTTAAGTTAGAAAAGTGTAAAAAATTTTTACCAACTTTGAAATTTTTTTTAATTTTTTTGACGACATTTAGAATAAAACGGTCTTTTTAATTCAAAACTAGAATCTTTTAGGTTTCATTTAGAAAAAAACTCAAACCAAAATCTTTAAAAATGAATTTTTGATGAATTTTAAGAATTAATTTTTTTAAGTTAGAAAAATGTCAAAAAAATTTTTTACCAACTTTGAAAATTTTTTTAATTTTTTTGACAATATTTAGAATAAAACGGTCTTTTTAATTCAAAACTAGAATCTTTTAGGTTTTATTTAGAAAAAAACTGAAATCAAAATCTTCAAAAATGAATTTTTGATGAATTTTTAAAATTAATCGATTTTTTTTAAGTTAGAAAAGTGTCAAAAAAATTTTTTACAAACTTTGAAAATTTTTTTAATTTTTTTGACAACATTTAGAATAAAACGGTCTTTTTAATTCAAAACTAGACTCTTTTAGGTTTCATTTAGAAAAAAAATCAAATCAAAATCTTTAAAAATGAATTTTTGATGAATTTTTAAAATTAATCGATTTTTTTAAGTTAGAAAAGTGTCAAAAATTTTTACAAACTAAAATTTTTTTTAATTTTTTTGACAACATTTAGAATAAAACGGTCTTTTTAATTCAAAACTAGAATCTTTTAGGTTTTATTTAGAAAAAAATTCAAACCAAAATTTTCAAAAATGAATTTTCGATAAATTTTTAAAATTAGTCGATTTTTTTTAAGTTAGAAAAGTGTCAAAAAAATTTTTTACAAACTTTGAAAATGTTTTTAATTTTTTTGACAACATTTAGAATAAAACGGTCTTTTTAATTCAAAACTAGAATCTTTTAGGTTTCATTTAGAAAAAAATTCAAACCAAAATCTTTAAAAATGAATTTTTGATGAATTTTTAAAATTAATTTTCTTAAGTTAGAAAAGTGTAAAAAATTTTTACCAACTTTGAAAATTTTTTTAATTTTTTTGACAACGTTTAGAATAAAACGGTCTTTTTAATTCAAAACTAGAATCTTTTAGATTTTATTTAGAAAAAAAACTCAAACCAAAATCTTTAAAAATGAATTTTTGACGAATTTTTAAAATTAATTTTCTTAAGTTAGAAAAGTGTAAAAAATTTTTACCAACTTTGAAATTTTTTTAAATTTTTTTGACAACGTTTAGAATAAAACGGTCTTTTTAATTCAAAACTAGAATCTTTTAGGTTTCATTTAGAAAAAAAAATCAGATCAAAATGTTTAAAATTCAATTTTTTATGAATTTTTTAAAAATGAATTAATAAAAAAATTTTTAACCTAAAAAAATTTTTTTACTAACTTTGATAACTACTATGAAGGTTATCTTTAAATCAATTTTGACAAAAAAACCGTCAGTTTTTCTATAAACAAAAATCATCAGTATTTAAAAGGGGATTTAAGTTTGAATTAAATCCAATTTAAAGTATTTTAATATCTCAAATCTTTCTTGAGATATTTCTAAATTTATAAAGAAAAAGAAATATTTTATAAACATCAATTTTATAAAACATTTTATTTTAAATCAATTTTTAGATCGACCGGATATGATAGAAAAGGAAAAGTATGAAAAACTCCGTTCGGAAAGAGACACTTTAATGCAAGAAAAAGAAGAAGCCCTTGCTAAGCTTGCAATAGTTGAGGGAAGAGCCTCCGGAGCCACTCCATCGGACGGAAAACTCGATCCTAAAGTTGTTAATGACATCGGAAAAGCTCTCATTCCGCCTCCACCTCCGCTTATGGGAGTGCCACCTCCTCCTCCGATACCTGGAGGGCCTCCACCACCTCCTATGCCTGGTTCGATGGCTCCTCCTCCTCCACCTCTTCCCGGTATGGCTCCTGGAGGAGGTGGACCTCCTCCTCCGCCTTTACCCGGCGCCGGACCTCCCCCGCCACCTCTACCAGGTATGTTACCACCCCCGCCGCCTCCGTTTGGGGCTCCAGGACCTCCACCACCATTCCCTTTGATCGGAATGGCAAATCCAAACGTCTTACCACATGGATTAAAAGCAAAGAAGAAATGGGATGTCGGTGGACCATTAAAAAGAGCAAATTGGAAAAGTGTAAGTTTAATTTTAACCCTCTGTGTACATTGGGTCTTCGAAGGAACAGCAAAATTTCCGTTTTTCTGACTTTTCAGACGATTCAGATGATTGTTTCATTTTTATTGACAATAGTTTTAAACTTTTGAATTTGGTAACTGCTCAGCCATGTAGTAGACGCTTCAATAAGTAACTCAGAATTTTTCTAAAATTTTTGAAAACCTAGAAAACTTTGAAAACATGCCCGTTCCCTAAAAGACCCAGTATACACACCGTGTCTCAAAAAATATAGTATACACACGCCGGGTTAATAACTAACTTTTCAAATTGTTGCAATTGATGCATAACCTATAATATATATATTTTTTTAGATCATCCCTCAAAAAATGTCGGAGAAATCGTTTTGGGTAAAAGTCCAAGAAGAAAAATTAGCCTCAAACGACATCTTACAAGGTTTACAAGAAAGATTCAGCTCAAAACCGGCCGCGAAGAAAACGACCGATAACGTAGATCGATCGACACCATCCGGAACGCTTAAAAAATCGAAAGAGCTTAAAGTTTTAGACTCGAAGGCGGCTCAAAACATCAGTATCTTACTCGGAGGTTCCTTAAAACACTTATCTTACGACGCCATTAAGAAATGTTTATTAAAATGCGACGAGAACGTCTTAACCGAGAACGTGTTGGAAGGTTTAATACAATATTTACCTCCTCCGGATCAATTACAAAAGTTACAACAGTATAAAAATAATATAGATGAATTAACCGAGGCGGAACAATTTTGCGTGAAGATTTCGGAAGTGAAAAGACTTTTGCCCCGATTAAAATCGTTGAGATTTAAACAGCAATACACGGAAATGGTAAACGACGTAAAACCGGATATAGTCGCCGCGACGGCCGCTTGCGAGGAAGTGAAAAAGAGTAAAAAATTCGCCAAGTTACTCGAATTAATCTTGTTATTAGGTAATTACATGAATACCGGGAGTAATAACGCTCAAGCGTTCGGTTTCGAAATTTCGTTCTTAACGAAACTGAAAGGAACCAAAGACGTACAAAATAAGTGCACGCTATTGCATTACATAGCCGAGACCATCGAGAAAAACTTTCCGGACATTTTAAATTTTTACGAGGAAATGTCTCACGTGGATAAGGCGAGCAGGGTGTCTTTGGATACGATTCAAAAGACGTTGAAACAAATGGATAGTCAGATTAGGAATTTGGAAATGGATATTAATAATAATAAAATCTCCCAAGACGACGACGATCGGTTTATAGAGGTTATGGAGGTGTTCTGTCGCGAATCCAGGGATCAATGTGATATTTTAATGAAAATGTTTAAAAAGGTCGAGAGTTTGTACGACGATTTAGCCGAATATTACGTGTTTGATAAGCAAAAATACGTTTTGGAAGAGTTCTTTGGAGATATCAAAACGTTTAAAGATGATTTTATTGTAAGTAAAGTCGATAAACATTTTTGTGATTTTATGTAATTAATGTAAATTGTAAATTTTATAATAGCAAGCTTATAAAGATAACGAACGAGAAAGGGAAATCGAAGAGAAAAATAGAAAGGCTCAATTGGCTAGGGAAAAAGCGGAAAAGGAGAAACAAGAAAGGGACGCCAGGAAGAAAGCTATAATAGATATGAATCCCGAACAAACACAAGAAGGAGTAATGGATAGGTAAGTTTTCATCTCAGATTTAATAATTTAGTTGGTAGATTTTATGGAAAGTAGTGATATGATATCTTAAATGACATGCACTTTATTACCAAGTACTTATTATTACCAATTATTACCAAGAACCTCTATATAACGAACTTCTATGTAACGAATTTTCTCTATAACGAATTTTTTTTGAAGTCCCAAGAAATTCTTTTATAAAAACACTTCTATATAACGAAAAAAACTTCTATATAACGAACTAAAATTCTCTCTAAAAGTAGGGTAAAGTACCGAGAAGTAAGGAAGAAAATATGGAATATCTATATATTCCAGGGGATTTCCGAGAACCTGTTGTGACATATAGCAGCTGATCGGATAGTTCAGTAGAGTAACAACTGTTCTTGTGTTAATTTTAATTTCATTTGTTATCCTATCTAAGCGAAAGACTTTTATTTGAAGTAGAAAAAATAATGTTTGTATCTAAATACTCTGTATTACAGGGGTGGGCAACATTTTGTACAGTGGGAGCCAGAGTACGGTTTACTTTTTGTACGCGGGCCAGAGTACAAAATTGATAAATTTTGGTTACTTATAACTTTTTTTGTCAATATAAAAAATAAAGTTAATTATTAGATCTCCTGCTTTCCTAGGTACAACAATTGCCTGGAAAGCAAGAGATCTGGGTTCGAATCCCAGTGCAGTGACGAGACATTTTTCTTCTCTATTTCTTTCTGTTAAAATTTTTTAATTTAAAACAAAAATTATTTATTATTCTTTGTAAAGGTCTGGTGGGCTGGATTAGACAATCACGCGTGCCGGAGGTTGCCCACCCTTTGTGTATACAGTTTTGTTGTCTCGTTATGTTTCGATTTACACACATAATATTTATTTGTAATTCTACATTTATTGATAAGTGTAGATTACACATTTTATACAATTTTAAAAAAGACAAAGAACACGGTTTCCTTGTAACGAAGTTTCTATATAACATTTTTTTCTTTGGAACCTTCAAGTTCGTTATACAGGGTGTTTACGGTCTTCTGATTTTATTTTTGGGGAATGATAAAGCATCGTAAAAGAAGGTCATTCATTATAAAATGTCTTAGCAAAAGTTGTATAATAAGAGAGACGTGACTGTTGAAATAATTTCTATTTACTTTTTTTTAAGTGATGATTAAGCATATTAAATTAAACATTTTTAAATTTTTTTTATGGAATCCACTTTATGCTAGTTGTTCAAAGTTATCGCCGTGTTGTTGAACGCAAAGTCTCGCTCAAAAGAAAAAATAAATTTTTTTTTTTAATAGTAATATCTCCCTTATTATGCAACTTCTGTTAAGACATTTTATAATTAATAACCTTCTTTTACGATGCTTTATCACTCCCCAAAAATAAAATCACAAGACCGTAAACACCCTGCATAGAAGTTCTACTGTATATTATTTTGGCTTGGAAGCAGCCAACTGCCTGGAAAGCAGGAAATCTGCTAATAAACAAACCGCCCACCTATCCTCATGTTGGTAAACAGTTGGGTGTTTATGATCTGAGTTCTCAAACATAACCTATGAAGTCTTATTCTAAATTTGTTTTCTTAAATATCGAAAATACTTGATTCCACGATTAAAAGTTTTTTCATTTCATTACGTTTCTGAGTTCCGAGTTATCAAATTAATGATTGTAAGTAATTCTAAGGTGTTTGTAAACAAAAAATCGCCCAAACGGTGGCATTCATCCTTATTTCAAAAGAAACCGGCAAAATACGATAGGAATGTGATTCCATATTGCCCTAAAGGTCGGTCAGAGGTGGTTCAAAAGTGGCTCGGAGGTCATTTAATGGTTCAAAGGTGGTGGCCTAAAAAGTGAGTAAACGTCACTCGAGAGTAGTCTCAAAGGTGATTCTGGGTGATTCCAAAGTGCCCCAAAGGTTGGTCAGAGGTGGTTCAAAAGTGGCTCAGATGTCATTTAATGGTTCAAAGGTGGTGGCCTAAAAAGTGAGTAAACGTCACTCGAGAGTAGTCTCAAAGGTGATTCTGGGTGATTCCAAAGTGCCCCAAAGGTTGGTCAGAGGTGGTTCAAAAGTGGCTCAGATGTCATTTAATGGTTCAAAGGTGGTGGCCTAAAAAGTGAGTAAACGTCACTCGAGAGTAGTCTCAAAGGTGATTCTGGGTGATTCCAAAGTGCCCCAAAGGTTGGTCGGAGGTAGTTCAAAAGTGGCTCAGAGATCGTTTAACACTTTCACAACTGCTGACACCAATGTGATACCCATAAAAAAAGAAAGATATAGAAGGTCAACTCTCCCTAGATTTTTAAAATGCGTCAAATTTAGTACGTAAGCCGAAAACTCACAGCGCTGATGTGCAACTAGTCAAAAAACCGCGAAATTTGAAATAAAATATTTTTTTATTTAATTTTATTTCTTTATTCGTACTACAATAAGTGAGCCATAAGTGACTCACTTATTTTGTACGAAAAATAAGTGGCAATGATAAAAGAAAAAACATTTTTTAAAATAGATTAATCTTTTTTATTTTCATTTATGAAGCTAATACAAGAATGCGTAATTTATTAAACTAAACGAATATACCTACTACACTAATAATAATAATACTAGTTTACAAATTTGAACTTTTTATACCCCGTAAGGACTTTATTTATATAAAAGTTTGCTACAGTACCTTCCGTAAACCGAAATGTATTAGCAAAAACATCATCACATGTCATATTTTTTTAACACATATACACTTAGCCCAAATCCACTTGTTAAATCTCTCCGGATCCTTACTGCAATTCGGGAATCGATAGCAGGAGGACTCCTTATCATTACAAATAGAAACCGTACACGTTATATATATCTGAAAAGGAAACATAATGTAACGAAAGGTTGTAAAAATGTTAAAGTTAATCAACACTTACCGGTAATAGAAGTAAAAAGAATACTGCGGGAACACAATTGTAGTCACTGTAAACGTTATGTTTCACGTTTAAACTCGAAATGATCAAAAATCAATTACAATAACTCCGAATGCTCTTACATGAAGTTAAAATATGTTTTGAACGTGTTGTCATGGAAACGTTGTTGTATTTTCGTATTCGTTTAAAATGAATATCCCTAGATTTATAAATCTAGGGACTTCACTAAAAAATTATACATCAGCGCTAAAGGTGTTTCGGTTTACGTACTAAAAATCGCTTTCAAATATTTTACATTGAGTTCGCCCACCCTGGTGATACCATAAACAGGCAACTCGTTGTATCCCGGTGACACTCGTGTGTTGTCATTGGTAGACCAGTCGTTGTTCATTATTATTCAAAATGTATTTCCGGTTGTAAGATGTATTTCCAGCCACTGGCGACATTTCACTGCACAAACATGCCGTTGTGAAAATGTTAAAGTTCAAAGGTGGCCCAAAAAGGGTTCAAACGTCATTCTAAAGTGGCTCAGACGTGATTCGGGGATGGTTCCAAAGTGTCCCAAAAATCGATCAGTGCTCAAAAACCGTTTGAGTGCCGTTAAGTCTTTGCTGCTTTCTCGTCCAAATGTGTCAAGGGGCGTTTTTTGCTTGTCTTATTTCCTGCCCAAAAATACCAAGGAGCAATTTCTGTAGCTTAGCTACAGCTATGGACAGAGAAATAGCACACTTGTAGGTTTCGTTTATAATACATAGTTTATTTAATCTATATAACACAAAATCAGCTTAATATAACAAATGGAACTTAAATTAACTCAAAAGAAAAAAATTAACTCAATTCTATCTTGACGTACGTTTTAAAAGTCAGTTAAGCTTACGGTAACTGAACACAGAAATAGCACATAGGGTCAATGCATTGGTTCTCGACCAGTTAACAAAAAAATTGACTTTGAATGTATTTTACATGTCGAAAAATGATTCAAATTTTAGTACACCTAGACTTCAACGATTCCTCAATGAGTTCTTAACAATGTGCAAGCATGCTTTTTTCTTTCTTTCAACAATATTTATTAAAATTTCAATAAAAATAAAAAAAAGTACAATATCACTACTTCTCGACCACTCCGCGGAGTTCTCGACCATTTTATATTAGTTCTCGACCACCACAAATTGGACAAATTTCTAAGAAAATATATTTAGAACAATGGATTTCATTAGAGAAAAACATAAATTCAAACAATTTTAATATATGTATACACATATTTTTCACTAAACAAACGTAAATAGGAACTTACAAAAAATAGATTATTATTTTTTACTAATAAAGAAAGTGACATTAATCAATTTCCTTGTTGATGTGGTCGAGAACTAATTGATTTTCGACCACCTATAACAAGAGTGTAGAAAAAGAATACTTTGGTCTAATTTTATGGTCGCAAACTAAAACTTAAAAGGTAGATATATAAATTAATTGAAGTATACACAAAAATACCAACAATTCTTAAATAGATGATATTACCAAAACAGTTAATTTTTTTTAAAGCTTACTCATTCTCGACCATTTTGGTCGAGAACTGAAAAAGGCAATTATTTTAACATTGGTTGGCGACCATCAAATATTAAGCAAAAAACTTACTGTGAGCCTATTTTTTCTTAAAATATATAAGCAACTCTAACTAATAATAGATATAAACCATAATATGATCACCTAACGTGTTTAAAATCAAAATTATTTACTATTTTCTGGCCGAGTTCGGTTGACACTTTTTTACACTATACATGAAACTATACTGTCATCACAATAGACATGTATTTACTGATTTTTCACGGAATAATGTAGATTTTTGGCTCCAATTTGAGAACAATTTTAAAAATGCTATAGATGTATAAAACCAAATATGCACACCTTTCTGAAGTATAGCGAAAATATTTCTTATTATTTGAATTTAAATGATAAAATGGTCGAGATCCAGTGCCGGTCGGCTAACCAGTGCATTTACCCTATGTATTTGTAGTCCTGTAAAAACGATTGTTCAAGCAAACCAAATTAATATTTTGTAGTAAAGTCACACATCTGCGTGGCAAGCTTTCCACTAGCTTTTGACACTTGCTCTGAGAGATGGAGTACCACGCTTCCTTAATTCCATCCCAAAGTTCGTCTGATTTTTTAAATTTTTTTCCCCCAATTTTAATTTTTACGTCGTTCCATAGATTTTCTATAGAGCTTAGATCGGGACTTTGTGCAGGCCAGGAAAGAACATTAATTTTCTCTTTGCAAAACTAATCCTTAACCACCTTAGCAGTATGCTTTGGATCGTTATATTGCATAAAAATCCAGTTAACCGGCATAGAATCAAATGTGAATGGTTCCATAACGTTCTTAAGGATGTCTAAGTACGCAAACCTATCCATCCTTCCATTAATTCTAATAAACGGCCCAACTCCATGCCAGGAAAATACTCCCCAGACCATCAAGCTTCCTCTACTGTGTTTAACGGTTTTTTTGTGTATTTCGGGTTAACAGATTGGCATTTTGGGTGATGAACAAATGTTTTACCATCTGGTCCAATACGGTTTATATTTGTTTCATCATTTCACAACAGTCCTTTTCTAAATTTAGTGTCCATATTTGCATGGTCTTTAGCAAAAGTTAACCGAGAAAATTACATGTGTGCTATTTCTCTGTCCATAGCTGTAGTTAGCTTAGTTAGGAGCGAAACTTATAGGTTAGGCTGCTTATTATTTACATCCAAATGTTTGATTGAAATTAAAATTCGTTATTTTACCAGCTGTCTCATTCTTTTACTTTTACCTAAAATGAAATGGTAACCGTAAAGTCGCGCATCAACAGAAATTGACCGTATCATAGTTCGAGCGACAAAGAAAAAAGTCAAAATAGCTCCTTAGCACTCAAACGGTTAACGGCTCAAAGGTCGCTCAATAGACGCTCAAACATCTTTTCAGCGCGTCTCAAAAGTCGTTTCGGGACAGTTCGGGGGTCGTTTCAAAGTACCCCAAAGGTCAGTCGTGTGAGGTGGTTCAAAAGTGGCTCAAAGGTGGCCTAAAAGGGGTTCAAACGTCACTCCAAAGTGGCCCAAAGGTGGTTCGGGAATGATTCCAAAGTGCCCCAAAGGCGATGCACGAATTCAGGACACAAGTCTAACCAAGATCCTTATAGTAATGTCATCAAGCGTTTATTGTTTTAGTTTGGAAGCAAGTGCAAAATATAATTTCAAAATTTCTTGTCGGTAAATCTTAAATGAAGACCTTGGCGTGAAAAGGATGTATGCCACACATTATAACTTTCGAGAAATTAATCAAATAAATTTCTTTTAAATCCACAAAATCCAGTTTACATACAATACATTTAATTTTAGGAAGAAAAAATAAGATAGATTACTTAGTACCTTTTAAATAAAAAGGAGTTGAAGAAAAAGCACTGGTATTGCTTTTTTAAGATTTATTTGCTTAAAAAATATGGCTAGTATCCTTTTACATGAAGAAATAAATGGTGATTTGAAACAACTTAAGAATTAAAAGTAAGAGATTAGTTACCAACGAGCGAGTAATCTTCATCTATATGCTCTACTTGATTGTTGATTATTCAATTTCTTGATGATTGAAATTTTTAGCATCGATTTCCAAATAAAATTTTGGTTCACTTAGGGTAATACACAAAAAAAAGATTTAATAAAAGTTTAGGAAAAGGGTAACAAAATATCGAATTTGCCTTTGAGGCAGGAAAATTTAAAGTTTTTTGCATTGTGAAATGTTGGTATATTCTCGCTTAACATTTGAAGAATATTTTCCTAGAAACGGCTTTTCCTTGAGTGTCGTTAATTTTAGAAAATAAAATGTCATTGTTTTCTGAATTCAAACTTGTAAAAAAGACTTCAGAGAATTAATATTTGTCGAAAAAATGGAACACTTCACAATTTCTCGCTTTGCAGCCGGATTTTATATGCAAAATTACGTCATCATGATTTTCAGTAAAAGGGTGTATGCCACATAACTGCAAATACGTATCTGTTGCTCTTCGGAGGATGATGAATTCTCTTGATTATCACTTTCAATGTGGTTTCTGTCCCTTATGCTATCATCTGAGTTAAACTCATAACTCTTCTTTTTGTTTAAATTACCAGAAAATTGGTGAAAATCACGAGAACATCCAGCACCCGTATCACTCATGTTAGTGGCTTGTAACCTTATTTTGAAAATTTGCGCCGCTTATTCGAAATTATGAAAACGTCATTTTACCGCACCAAGGCTTATTATTGAAGAATCGCTAAAAGTAGTTGTATGTGGCTAATACCTTCATTTCTGAATCATTTGGACCGAAAATCTCAATTTTTTAATTTTTGTGGCTTGCACCCTTTTCACGCCAAGGTCTTCAAATGATCGTAAATGGTCGATAGTCTGTGTGTATTTAGAATGGCACGAAGAATGTTATCACGTGTAATTTTTCCGTTAATTTTAGTATAGTCTAAATAGAAATTGAAAAAAGATTTTTATTTCTTTAACTTAAGACTTTTATTAGACTATACTTTTCTAAATTTTATTTATTATTATTAATTTTTTTATTTTTTTCAGTTTATTACAAGCGTTACAATCCGGTGATGCTTTCAAAAACCGACAAAAAAGGACAAGAAATGCCCGACCAGCCGGAGGTAAGTCAATTCATATGATTCACTCATTTCATTTCTATACCCTAGAGGTAAACAGTCGTAAGTCCAGTTTTCGTCTATTGGGAGTTAAGGTTGGGAGTTAGGGTTAAGGTTATGGAAAAGGCGTCTGAAGTTACAGTAACGACCAAAGCATGTATCTAATTAATTTTTACTATACAAACGTATAACAAAAATTTCAATTTTAATTGCCAGATTAACATTATTTGCCATTTTTGTAAAACTTACGTTATTGGATTTACAACTGTTTACGGTACAGATTTTAAAACCGAAATTTTCCACCCAAAATTTCTAAAAAGGTGGCTTAAAATCTAAACTAAACTTTTTAAAAATCGAATACCAACGTTTGACCTTATTTTTTAAATTTAAAAAAAGAGAAAAAAGAAATCTATAATTTTTTTATGTGCATAGATGGTGACGTACAATTGATAAACGTGCGCACCTTCTCTAACGTCTCGTGTTTGCTTAATTAAGATTGCTTGGCGGAAGCGGTGTTATTCGGTAAGAAACGTGTTGTTAATTTGTTATTAAACGCTTTGTTCTTTGTTCTTTTTTATTTTTATTGTGTTCCAACAAAAATAGTTGTTTAAAAAAAAAATTGTGCTTTAAAATAATTTTATGTTGCTTTATTATCTTTTTTTCGTTTTTATTTCATATATTTTCGATTATCTTCGTTAATTTTTTTACTTTATTTTAATTAATTTATTTAATTTAATTAATTTATTTATTTACTTTCTAATTTGGTGATTTTTTTTTAATATTTTTTCTTTAATATGTTTTATAGCTGAAAGAAGAGCTCAATTAGTCAGATCAAGGTCGAGAACGAATGTGATCGCCGGAAGGGAATTACGAGGGTAAAATTTCATTTATTTATTTAAAATAATTTTGTTTAATTCGAATTATTATAATATATTAAAGTAGTAAGCAAGCAGCGCCTCTTTAAAAGAGGGCGCCGCAGGCGCCTAGCTCTTTTTTTAATAGTTTTTTTGGAAATCGCTTTCCGGACGATTCAATGGTTTTACGTCATTCTGCCGACCATTATCTTCACCTCCCCGACGATTTTGGGGGGTCCGTGATCGATTTCGGAAAAACGGCCCTGAAAATCGAACGACGTTGTGGTAGCCCTAATTAAAATTAAAATTCTCGATCGTCCGTCTGTCATTTTTGCCAATTTTCGAACGCGATTTTTGCCCAAAAAGCCACCGGCTCCGCGACTCTGCTTCCGGCTAACCTTCTGAACGGCTTTCCAACCCAACGTTATATGCGAATCGGGGCTCCTTTGGATCCGAAACGGCCGATTTAAACCCTAAACGAAGTCCCCGTTTTCCGTCATTTTCGATTTGGGCCGATAAAACAGTTGGTTCAATTTTCATAAACATTATTATCGGTTTATTAATAGGGTAAGGTTGCTCAAGTCGTACCTACGCCTAAGTCGTACCTTAGCTATGTTATATGCCACCACAGCATTGACAGCAAAAGTAACACCTCAGGATTGTCTAGAAAGGTAGGCACTTCATTCTACACTATTTAGTCGTCTGATTGCAAGTGCCATTTGAGAGAATATTCTCAACAATTAAATTATTGCTATTTCATATAATTTTCTGCTTGTGTTTGGAAGATTTTTTCGGAAGGAAATTATATACAAAATAGTCTCTCTTTTTAACATAAGTTCTATAGCAATTACGGAATCTTTTCACCAAAGTTAAAACGTATACGCATATTCAATGTGAGGTTATCCTCGTTTTTCGTTCACAATGTTTGGTACCTTAAGTCGTACCTAAACGAGTTGCGTAAGTCGTACCAAGTACGACTTAGGAAATTTGTTCATTTTTACCGTTCGAAACGTGCAATAATTCAAATGAATCAGTGTGCAATAAACCTCTTCGAATGGACATAGATGAAGAAATCCCAAAGGAAGAAAAGGCTTCTATGGATTTTATTGCAAAACCTTCAACATCATTTAATTCAAATAAACTGAAACAACAGTTAAATATTTTAACACCTATTCCAAATATCATCAATGACACAAAAGAGAAACGGAGACGCCTAAGCTTATCAATCGAAATAACGTTAGCTGCGAATAAACACAAAATAAAAAATGCTGCAACTAAGAGGGAAGAAAAAAATAATAAAAAGGAATCAGCACTAAAAATTAAAAAGAAGAGAGGCAATGCTACAAGCGATTGGTTTTGCTATATGTGTAGAGAAGAACGGGAGGAAAACATGATTCAGTGCTTGCAATATAAATCATGGGTACACGATCTATATGCTGGAGTTAACAAAAGAATCAAGAAGTATGTATGTCAAGCGTGTACCTAAAAATATGAGACATGTATAAGCACAAATTCCAAAAATCTTATAACGAACATTGTTACCCAATATATTTCAGGGGTACTACTTAAGCATTGGGTGGTACCACTTAGGCAACTAGTTTCCTTAGTCGTACTGATGAGAGTTTTTTAAAATTTAGCTTATTTTATGCACTAGCACTTAGTATATCATATTTTATTATAATAAATAAAACTGTTATTAATCCAAGATTAGCATAACAAATAAAGCTTTTATGTTTTTGCTAAATTTTCGCTTGTATTTAGTATTTCTTCTTAGGAGGTACGACTTGAGCAACCTTACCCTAATTATCAAATATTTAATTTATGCAGAGCAGAAATTTGAATAAATTTCACTGAAAACTAATTAAATTCTTGAAAATATCAACAAAAATTTAAGTAAATTTGTAAAAATTCCACCAAAGCTATCAAAATTTCTAACAATTCCACAAAAAACTTGCTTAATTTTTAAAAAATATACTAAAATTAAGATTAATTTCGTCAAGAATTGATTAGATTCTTAAAAATTTCACAAAAATAAAAAAGTAATAATAAAAATTCCACAAAAGTTAGTTAAATTGAATATAATTTCACCAAAAATTATTAAATTTAGAGACAGTTCTACTAGAAACTAAATTTTTTAAAAGTTCCACCCAAAATCAATAAAATTGGTAAAAATTCTACGAAAAACTTACTATATTCGTAAAAATTCCACCAAAGTTACCAACATTTTTAACAATTCCACCAAAAACGTACTAAATTTTTTCAATTTTCCATCAAAGCTACAAAAATGTTGAATAATTCCACCAAAAACTTACTGATTTTTAAAGAATACCACCAAAAACTTACCAAATTCATAAAAATTTTACTAAAACTACCAATATTTTTAACAATTCCACCAAAAATGATTAAAGTTAATAAAAATTCCACCAAAGTTATCAACTTTTTTAACAATTCCATCAAAAACGTGCTGAATTTTATAAAAATTCCACCAAAAATTAATAAAATTAAAAAATTTTCACTAAAAACTTACTAAATTCGTAAAAATTCCATAAAAAACACTGAATTTTTTAAAAATTCCATCACAAACAAATAAAATTCGCAAAAACTCCACCAGTGTTATCAAAATTTTTGATAATTCCACCAAAAATATACTGAATTTTTTAAAAATTCCACCAAAAATTAATACAGTTTGCAAGAATTCCACCAAAAACTTACTAAATTTATAAGAATTTTACCAAAAACACTGTTTTTTTTTTATTCCACCAGAAATGAATAAAATTCGCAAAAATTCCACCAATGTTATCAAAATTTTTGATAATTCCACCAAAAACATACTGAATTTTTTAAAAATTCCACCAAAAAGCTTACTAAATTCATAAGAATTTTACCAAGAACACGGAATTTTTTTAAAATTCCTCCAGTTTTGGTAAGTTTTCATAACTACCGGTACCTTTGAATCGTTTTATGGTGGTTTGTACTGCACATCTTCAACGTTTCATTCGCTTAGCTATGGCGCACTGTGAAAAATCCCTGAGCTTCCAATAAAACAATATGTCCACGCTCTACAACTGTTAGTTCCCTTCTTTTAGACATTATTTGCTTCATTAAACACTTTATTGCACTAATAATCTGATACACTCTTAGTTTTTCAAGTATTCACTCTTTCAAATAGCACACTTTATCAGAAATAAATATGGGAAATCAACGAATTGATGCACAAACGTTTAAAACAAGTCAATACTTGTTTGGAACTATCTATATAGTAGGTGGAGGGTAATGTTATCTTATGAAAATAATAAAAAATGCATTTGTACCGTTGAATTATTTCTAAATGCACATTTTTGTTAATTTTGTTGTAAATAGAGGGGTGCCTAATACATATGCACACAGCTGTAATTTGTGGACTTGCAAGCTTATAATTTCTTCTAGATTCAAATTTTACCCAATTTCTGGACTTTGTAGTTACTGATTTGTGGACTCGGAAGCTTTTAGTTCCTTCTAAATTTAAAAAGTATCCCGTTTTTGGACTATGAAGCTCATGATTTCTTCTAGATTTAAGTTTTATGCAATTTGTAGTTTTTAAAGTTTCTGATTTTTTCTAGATTCAAATTTTATCCAATTTCTGGATTTTGAAGCTTGTGATTTGTGGACTTTGAAGTTTCTAATTCCTTTTATTTCTAGTGGATTTTTTAACCTTAAAACATCGAATTTTACAAAAAAATGTTTTAAATTTTTTTGAGAAGATTTACAAAAAATCGGTCTTTTTTATCATAAACTAGAGACTTTTATCTAATTATATTAAATTTTTTTTTTCTCAATTCCTATAAATAAAGTCTATGGGATTGCTTAAACTTTGATCATTTTTTTCGAAAATGTCGGGATTTACAAAAAAAAAAAATTTTTATTTTTTTGGTAAAACTTAGAAAAGATCTGTCTTTTTTATCATATACTAGATACTTTAATCTACTTATGAGTAAAAAAGTTTTCTTCAATTCCTATAAATAAAGTCTAGGGAATTTTTTAGTCAGTAAAATTCGTAAAAATTCCACCAAAGCTATTAAAATATTTAACAACTACACCCAAAACTTACTGAATTTTTTTTATTCCACCAAAAACTTACAAAAATTCTAAAAATTACACCGAAATTGTCAACATTTTTAACAATTCTACCAAAAACTAACCAAATTTTTTTAAAAATTCCACCAAAATGTCTAAATTCTTTTAAAACTCCACCAAAAATCAATCAAATTAGAAACAATTTCATTAAGAATTAACTAAAACCTTGAAAATTCCATCAAAAACTTAGTAGATTCATAAAAATTCCACCAAAGTTAGTAAAATTTTTAATAATTCTACCAAAAATAATGAATTTTTTTAAAATTCCACCAAAAAACTTACAAAATTTGTAGAAATTCCACAAAAAATTTACCAATTTTTTTTTAATTCCACCAAAAACTTACTAAATTCGTAAAGCTTTCACCAAAGTTACCAAGATGTTGATCAATTCAACCAAAAACAATAAATTTTTTTTAGAAAAATACTAAAAATAAATCTAAACTATTTATTTAAATAATTCGAATTAAATAAAATTATTTTATTTGAATAAAATAAAATAAGTAAATTTTTTTTTTAATCATTTTTTTCTATTTTTTTTTAGGGAAATAACAGCGTAAAATAAACGATAAACACAACGAATAATTTATTATTAATTCCAAATCGACTGATAAGAACAAAAAGAAATTTAAGAAATCAATTATATTATTTTTTTTTTTAATTTTAGAATTTGCGATTATTTTATAATTATCATGTACATACATATCCTGTACATATACATAAAACGAACACGTTCTTTCTGTCTATATATCTATAAAAAGAAAAAAAAGCGATTGTGATAAGCGAACGGAACCACAATATACAATAAATGCGTTTATTTAGGCATTTATTTCTGATTTATAAGGAACCTTAAGTGTGCGTAGTTGTTCACCGTTTGGCTTCTGGACGTTTCACTGACCCATTTCGGGGGGAAAATAGAAATTAAAATAGGAGTTCGGAGCCAAGGTAAGTTCGGTTTTACCCCGAAAATAGTATCGACCCAAATTAACGTCACCTGATGACCCCGATTTTTGGACTTTTGTTGATCTACGGTGAGTTTCAAACACATTATTAGTTTTTATTTTGAATTATTTTTTGAATTGTTTTAATATCTCGATTTGTTTTTGAGATATTAATTAATTTCTAACTTAACGTTTTTTTAAGGTTTGATTTTAACTTTGAAAGCGATTTTCTTAGAAAGTATTAATTTTATCAAAAAAATTTTAATTATCTTTTTGATAGATAATTTAATTCTAAATAAATTATAAAAAAGATTTTTTTAATATCTTGATTTAATTTTGAGATATTTAAAAAATTCAAAATGGCCGAAAATTTTTAAAATTACAACTTTGAAAGCGATTTTCTTAAAAAATATTAATTTTATCAAAAAATTTTTAATTATCTTTTTGATAGATAATTTAATTCTAAATAAATTATGAACAAGATTTTTTTTAATATCTTGATTTAATTTTGAGATATTTAAAAAATTCAAAATGGCCGAAAATTTTTAAAATTACAACTTTGAAAGCGATTTTCTTAAAAAGTATTAATTTTATCAAAAAATTTTTAATTATCTTTTTGATAGATAATTTAATTCTAAATAAATTATAAAAAAGATTTTTTTAATATCTTGATTTAATTTTGAGATATTTAAAAAATTCAAAATGGCCGAAAATTTTTAAAATTACAACTTTGAAAGCGATTTTTTCAAAAAGTATTAATTTTATCAAAAATTTTTTAATTATCTTTTTGATAGATAATTTAATTCTAAATTAACTACAAAAGAGATTTTTTTAATATCTTGATTTAATTTTGAGATATTTAAAAAATTCAAAATGGCCGAAAATTTTTAAAATTACAGCTTTGAAACCGATTTTCTTAAAAAGTATTAATTTTATCAAAATTTTTTTAATTGTCTTTTTGATAGATAATTTAATTCTAAATAAACTACAAAAGAGATTTTTTTGATATCTTAATTTAATTTTGAGATATTTAAAAAATTCAAAATGGCCGAAAATTTTTAAAATTACAACTTTAAAAGCGATTTTCTTAAGAAGTATTAATTTTATCAACAAATTTTTAATTATCTTTTTGATAGATAATTTAATTCTAAATAAATTATAAAAAAGATTTTTTTAATATCTCTATTTAATTTTGAGATATTTAAAAAATTCAAAATGACCGAAAATTTTTAAAATTACAACTTTGAAAGCGATTTTCTCAAAAAGTATTAATTTTATCAAAAAAATTTATTTATCTTTTTGATAGATAATTTAATTCTAAATAAATTATAAAAAAGATTTTTTTAATATCTTGATTTAATTTTGAGATATTTAAAAAATTCAAAATGGCCGAAAATTTTTAAAATTACAACTTTGAAAGCGATTTTTTCAAAAAGTATTAATTTTATCAAAAATTTTTTAATTATCTTTTTGATAGATAATTTAATTCTAAATTAACTACAAAAGAGATTTTTTTAATATCTTGATTTAATTTTGAGATATTTAAAAAATTCAAAATGGCCGAAAATTTTTAAAATTACAGCTTTGAAACCGATTTTCTTAAAAAGTATTAATTTTATCAAAATTTTTTTAATTGTCTTTTTGATAGATAATTTAATTCTAAATAAACTACAAAAGAGATTTTTTTGATATCTTAATTTAATTTTGAGATATTTAAAAAATTCAAAATGGCCGAAAATTTTTAAAATTACAACTTTAAAAGCGATTTTCTTAAGAAGTATTAATTTTATCAACAAATTTTTAATTATCTTTTTGATAGATAATTTAATTCTAAATAAATTATAAAAAAGATTTTTTTAATATCTCTATTTAATTTTGAGATATTTAAAAAATTCAAAATGACCGAAAATTTTTAAAATTACAACTTTGAAAGCGATTTTCTCAAAAAGTATTAATTTTATCAAAAAAATTTTAATTATCTTTTTGATAGATAATTTAATTCTAAATAAAGTATAAAAAAGATTTTTTTAATATTTTGATTTAATTTTGAGATATTTAAAAAATTCAAAATGGCCGAAAATTTTTAAAATTACAACTTTGAAAGCGATTTTCTCAAAAAGTATTAATTTTATCAAAAATTTTTTAATTATCTTTTTGATAGATAATTTAATTCTAAATTAACTACAAAAGAGATTTTTTTAATATCTTGATTTAATTTTGAGATATTTAAAAAATTCAAAATGGCCGAAAATTTTTAAAATTACAACTTTGAAAGTGATTTTCTTAAAAAGTATTAATTTTATCAAAAATTTTTTAATTATCTTTTTGATAGATAATTTAATTCTAAATAAATTATAAAAAGGATTTTTTTAATATTTTGATTTATTTTTGAGATATTTTAAAAATTTAAAATGGCTGAAATTTTTTTTATATATTTTCAAGTTTTTAAAAGCGATTTTCTTAAAAAGTATTAATTTTATCAAAAAATTTTTTATTATTTTTTTGATAGATAATTTAATTCTAAATAAACTACAAAAAAGATTTTTTTTATATCTCAATTTAATTTTGAGATATTTAAAAAATTCAAAATGGCCGAAAATTTTTAAAATTACAACTTTGAAAGCGATTTTCTTAAAAAGTATTAATTTTATCAAAAAATTTTTTATTATCTTTTTGATAGATAATTTAATTCTAAATCAACTACAAAAGAGATTTTTTTAATATCTTGATTTAATTTTGAGATATTTAAAAAATTCAAAATGGCCGAAAATTTTAAAAATTACAACTTTGAAAGCGATTTTCTCAAAAAGTATTAATTTTATCAAAAATTTTTTAATTATCTTTTTGATAGATAATTTAATTCTAAATAAAGTATAAAAAAGATTTTTTTAATATCTTGATTTAATCTTGAGATATTTAAAAAATTCAAAATGGCCGAAAATTTTTAAAATTACAACTTTAAAAGCGATTTTCTCAAAAAGTATTAATTTTATCAAAAAATTTTTAATTATCTTTTTGATAGATAATTTAATTCTAAATAAATTATAAAAAAGATTTTTTTAATATCTTGATTTAATTTTGAGATATTTAAAAAATTCAAAATGGCCGAAAATTTTTAAAATTACAATTATGAAAGCGATTTTCTTAAAAAGTATTAATTTTATCAAAAAATTTTTAATTATCTTTTTGATAGATAATTTAATTCTAAATAAACTACAAAAGAGATTTTTTTGATATCTTAATTTAACTTTGAGATATTTAAAAAATTCAAAATAACCGAAAATTTTTAAAATTACAACTTTGAAAGCGATTTTATTAAAAAATATTAATTTTATCAAAATTTTTTTTATTATCTTTTTGATAGATAATTTAATTCTAAATCAACTACAAAAGAGATTTTTTTAATATCTTGATTTAATTTTGAGATATTTTAAAAATTCAAAATGGCTGAAATTTTTTTTTTATATTTTCAAGTTTTTAAAAGCGATTTTCTTAAAAAGTATTAATTTTATCAAAAAATTTTTAATTATCTTTTTGATAGATAATTTAATTCTAAATAAACTACAAAAGAGATTTTTTTGATATCTCAAATAATTTAGGAAATATTAAAAAAAAAGGTTTTTCTTTCGATTTCTTTGAAAATACTTTAGCAAAAGTATCACGTGATAACTTTGGTGGGAGAAATCTTCTAACGATATCAAGAGCTCCGCGTTCAGCCTACTTAAAGCTCGCGCAGCTTTAAGTTCGAAATCAACCAAACTATTTTTTAATTTTTTTTATAAAGTGAATTATTATTACTAATTTTTTTTTGAGTTTTTTTAATAAACTTTACCTTCTTGTTTTTAAATGCAATGTTAATGTTTTAAAACTCGTTTAAAACTTTGTGAATTTTTATTTTATAAAAACGAAAAAACTCTTTTTTAAGTGAATAAGTGATTTGTTTGAAAACACTTAAGGATTTCTTTTTTAAAAAATGAAGTGGTAAGTTTTTTTTCTTTTTGTTGGGTTATATTCTAAAATTAAAAACCAGGAAATCGACTTTGAGGCGAGTTGAATATACCTAACGTTTATAAATAGATCGAGATACTCGCATAATGTTCTTGTTAAATATTTTTTACTTTTTTTAGAAGATTATTCAGATTAGATTTTTTAAACGTTTAATTTTTAGAAACGTTTACTTTTTAGAAACGTTTAATATTCAAACTAAAACGGAAAGTTCTTAAAATAAACGCGAACCTTTCAAGATGCGCCTTTTTTTTTAGAAATGTTTCAGGTTAATTCGAACGAAAACAAATAAATTCACCTTTATAGCTTCTTAAAATAAACCAGAAATGACCCGAAAGTATCGATAAAACAGGATAAAACACAATCTATCAAATTTTTAGTTTAAATATGAATGTTGTCGGCGCGTTTAAGGTTAAAGTAGTGAAATTAATAGCGATTAAAAGGGTTAAAAAGATCTCTTTGTCGACTATAAACGAAAGGTAATATTTTTTATTTATTTAATTATTTATTTTTATTTTTTTTTAACCTTTAAATCAATTATTCGTTAAAAATATCTTAAAAATCGACTTATAAATCATCAAAATCTTATTCAAAATCATCTAAATCATATTCAAAATCATCTTCTATATCATTTTCTAAATCATCGTTTAAATCAAAGTCAAAATCATCTTCTAAATCATCAAAATCATATTGAAAATCATCTAAATCATATTCAAAATCATCTAAATCATATTCAAAATCATCTTCTATATCATTTTCTAAATCATCGTTTAAATCAAAGTCAAAATCATCTTCTAAATCATCAAAATCATATTGAAAGTCATCTAAATCATATTGAAAATCATCTAAATCATATTCAAAATCATCTAAATCATATTCAAAAACATCTTCTATATCATTTTCTAAATCATCGTTTAAATCAAAGTCAAAATCATCTTCTAAATCATCAAAATCATATTGAAAATCATCTAAATCATATTGAAAATCATCTAAATCATATTGAAAATCATCTAAATCATATTCAAAATCATCTAAATCATATTCAAAATCATCTTCTATATCATTTTCTAAATCATCGTTTAAATCAAAGTCAAAATCATCTTCTAAATCATCAAAATCATATTGAAAATCATCTAAATCATATTGAAAATCATCTAAATCATATTCAAAATCATCTAAATCATATTCAAAATCATCTTCTATATCATTTTCTAAATCATCGTTTAAATCAAAGTCAAAATCATCTTCTAAATCATCAAAATCATATTGAAAATCATCTAAATCATACTGAAAATCATCTAAATCATATTGAAAATCATCTAAATCATATTGAAAATCATCTAAATCATATTCAAAATCATCTTCTATATCATTTTCTAAATCATCGTTTAAATCAAAGTCAAAATCATCTTCTAAATCATCAAAATCATATTGAAAATCATCTAAATCATATTGAAAATCATCTAAATCATATTCAAAATCATCTTCTATATCATTTTCTAAATCATCGTTTAAATCAAAGTCAAAATCATCTTCTAAATGATCTAAATTCTAAATCATATTGAAAATCATCTAAATCATATTGAAAATCATCTAAATCATATTGAAAATCATCTAAATCATATTCAAAATCATTTAAATCATATTCAAAATCATCTTCTATATCATTTTCTAAATCATCGTTTAAATCAAAGTCAAAATCATCTTCTAAATCATCAAAATCATCTTCTAAATCATATTGAAAATCATCTAAATCATATTGAAAATCATCTAAATCATATTCAAAATCATCTTCTATATCATTTTCTAAATCATCGTTTAAATCAAAGTCAAAATCATCTTGTAAATCATCAAAATCATATTGAAAATCATCTAAATCATATTGAAAATCATCTAAATCATATTTAAAATCATCTAAATCATATTCAAAATCATCTTCTATATCATTTTCTAAATCATCGTTTAAATCAAAGTCAAAATCATCTTCTAAATCATCAAAATCATATTGAAAATCATCTAAATCATATTCAAAATCATCTTATAAATCGTATAAATCAAAGTAAAAATCATCTTGTAAATCATGTTGGAAATCATCTTCGAATAGTTAAAATTAACGAAGGTAACTTTACTTTTAGACGACGATTTGGCGACGCTTCGAGCTTAACTTAATTTAAGGCTGATAACATTGTGTTCGTAAGTAAAAATACCGAAGACCTGAAGATATATTTTAACGAAAATAATAGGAGTTTTGCCAAAAATTCGCGCGGCGAAGATATTTTCGGATTTTGAAACGTTTACATTTTTTTTTGTTTGCGCGATTTAAGGGATTAATTTCGATGCTTTTGGGCGTTTATTTATAACAAAAAGCGATTTGAAGACCGACTCGTGGCGAAGTCAGGTGTTTATTAATAATAAGGTTTCATTTGAAAAGTATTCTACCTTTAAGTGTTTGGTTTAAATCGTAAAATTCTTTTTTAAGATATAAAAAAAATATGGGTATATTTGGAAAATTTACTTTTCAAGGTTAGATTTTTTTTTAAAGCGATTTTCTCAAAAAGTATTAATTTTATCAAAAATTCTTTAATTATCTTTTTGATAGATAATTTAATTCTAAATAAACTACAAAAGAGATTTTTTTGATATCTTGATTTAATTTTGAGATATTTAAAAAATTCAAAATGGCCGAAGATTTTTAAAATTACAACTTTGAAAGCTTAACTTTGAAAGCGATTTTCTCAAAAAGTATTAATTTTATCAAAATTTTTTTAATTACCTTTTTGATAGATAATTTAATTCTAAATAAAGTATAAAAAAGATTTTTTTAATATCTTGATTTAATCTTGAGATATTTAAAAAATTCAAAATGGCCGAAAATTTTTAAAATTACAACTTTGAAAGTGATTTTCTTAAAAAGTATTAATTTTATCAAAAAAATTTTAATTATCTTTTTGATAGATAATTTAATTCTAAATAAACTACAAAAGAGATTTTTTTAATATCTTGATTTAATTTTGAGATATTTAAAAAATTCAAAATGGCCGAAAATTTTTAAAATTACAACTTTGAAAGCGATTTTCTCAAAAAGTATTAATTTTATCAAAACATTTTTAATTATCTTTTTGATAGATAATTTAATTCTAAATAAATTATAAACAAGATTTTTTTTTAATATTTTGATTTAATTTTGAGATATTTAAAAAATTCAAAATGGCCGAAGATTTTTAAAATTACAGCTTTGAAAGCGATTTTCTCAAAAAGTATTAATTTTATCAAAAAATTTTTAATTATCTTTTTGATAGATAATTTAATTCTAAATAAAGTATAAAAAAGATTTTTTTAATATCTTGATTTAATTTTGAGATATTTAAAAAATTCAAAATGGCCGAAAATTTTTAAAATTACAACTTTGAAAGCGATTTTCTCAAAAAGTATTAATTTTATCAAAAAATTTTTAATTATCTTTTTGATAGATAATTTAATTCTAAATAAACTACAAAAGAGATTTTTTTAATATCTTGATTTAATTTTGAGATATTTAAAAAATTCAAAATGGCCAAAAATTTTTAAAATTACAACTTTGAAAGCTTAACTTTGAAAGCGATTTTCTTAAAAAGTATTAATTTTATCAAAATTTTTTTAATTATCTTTTTGATAGATAATTTAATTCTAAATAAACTACAAAAGAGATTTTTTTGATATCTTGATTTAATTTTGAGATATTTAAAAAATTCAAAATGGCCGAAAATTTTTAAAATTACAACTTTTAAAGCGATTTTCTTAAAAAGTATTAATTTTATCAAAGAATTTTTAATTATCTTTTTGGTAGATAATTTAATTCTAAATAAACTACAAAAGAGATTTTTTTAATATCTCAATTTAATCTTGAGATATTTAAAAAAATCAAAATGGCCGATAATTTTTAAAATTACAACTTTGAAAGCGATTTTCTTAAAAAGTATTAATTTTATCAAAAAGTTTTTAATTATCTTTTTGATAGATAATTTAATTCTAAATAAACTACAAAAGAGATTTTTTTAATATCTTGATTTAATTTTGAGATATTTAAAAAATTCAAAATGGCCGAAAATTTTTAAAATTACAACTTTATAAGCGATTTTCTCAAAAAGTACTAATTTTATCAAAAATTTTTTAGTTATCTTTTTGGTAGATAATTTAATTCTAAATAAAGTATAAAAAAGATTTTTTTAATATTTTGATTTATTTTTGAGATATTGTAAAAATTCAAAATGGCTGAAATTTTTTTTTTTATATTTTCAAGTTTTTAAAAGCGATTTTTTTAAAAAGTATTAATTTTATCAAAAAATTTTTAATTACCTTCTTGATAGATAATTTAATTCTAAATAAACTACAAAAGAGATTTTTTTAATATTTCATTTCAATTTTGAGATATTTAAAAAATTCAAAATGGCCGAAAATTTTTTAAATTACAACTTTGAAAGCGATTTTCTCAAAAAGTATTAATTTTATCAAAAAAATTTTAATTATCTTTTTGATAGATAATTTAATTCTAAATAAATTATAAAAAAGATTTTTTTAATATCTCGATTTAATCTTGAGATATTTAAAAAATTCAAAATGGCCGAAAATTTTAAAAATTACAACTTTGAAAGCAATTTTCTTAAAAAGTATTAATTTTATCAATTTTTTTTTAATTATCTTTTTGATAGATAATTTAATTCTAAATAAAGTATAAAAAAGATTTTTTTAATATCTTGATTTAATTTTGAGATATTTAAAAAATTCAAAATGGCCGGAAATTTTTAAATTTACAACTTTGAAAGCTTAACTTTGAAAGCGATTTTCTTAAAAAGTATTAATTTTATCAAAAAATTTTTAATTATCTTTTTGATAGATAATTTAATTCTAAATAAAGTATAAAAAAGATTTTTTTAATATTTCAATTTAATCTTGAGATATTTAAAAAATTCAAGATGGCCGAAAATTTTTAAAATTACAACTTTAAAAGCGATTTTTTCAAAAAGTATTAATTTTATCAAAAATTTTTTAATTATCTTTTTGATAGATAATTTAATTCTAAATTAACTACAAAAGAGATTTCTTTGATATCTCAATTTAATTTTGAGATATTCAAAAAAAGTATTGTTAAAAAAAATTTTTTTAAAGGTAATTTAAAGAATTTAAAGTAATTTAAAGAATCACGTGTGTTATAGACGTTTGATACAAACGTAAACGCATTCCCTTTAAATTACGCATGAGGACGAGACGCCTCGTACGTCCGACGACGTCTGGGCGTCGCGACGCATTCGCGACGCCTCCCCAGTTGTCAACCGACGACGGTCGGTTGTACCTCGATTGTTCCCCCCACAATTATGTCACGTTAAATCTCTTATGACACAATTATGACATTTTCTCTTCCAAATTTCAAGTACTTTATCAATCATTCCGTTCATTCCGTTCGATAATTAGAGTTTAAAACGTTTAGAAAACGAGTTTTTCGCATATTGAAAACGTTTTCGTGTGTTTTGACGGTTAAGTGGAAGTGTTTTTGGGGAAATAGAAAAATTTAGATACTATATACGATAGTAAATTTTTGAAGATTTTTTTATTTTAAAAGGAGGGATTTGAAATTAATTTTTTTAAATATCGCGCCCTTTTCGCGTTAAAGACGCTCGGCTAACTTCACTGTGTACGTTTTGAAAATGGCCGCCGATGGACGTTGTTGTCCTTCGTTCAACGTTTACTGTAAGAATAGTTTTATTTTTTTTTTAAATAACACTTTCACTTTACTTACACTATTTTTACATATTACAACAAAAAAGTTTTTATTTCAACACTTTACTTCTGGTTGGTTTTAAAATGGTAAAAGATCTTTTAAACATAATCTTTTTAAACATAACCTAACCTAACCTCAAAAACTTTCCCTTTTTAATTTGAACCTTTTCTTTAAAAAAAAATCCTTATTTATTTCAGTACAATCCCGGTTTTAAACGAAAAATCACCTTTAGGACAAAGTACAATTCAAAAAATCAATATAATCCACACCCCTGCGAAGGTTAAGCGCTCGGACATGCGCCCTAAGTGATCAGCTGTCTGCCGTTTGCGACCGTTTTGTGTCAAATTGGTTGCGTTTTCGCCTTTTTAACCCGTTTAAAACCCCCAAAACGGTCGTTTCAAAATCGAATTCGTTTTCAGGCCGCAGAACGTAACTTGGGAGAAACAACAATTCGACTCGACCGATCAAAATAACAACATCACTATGACTTCCGAGGATCTCCTCCAGCCGGGGCACGTAGTCAAAGAACGTTGGAAGGTAAATCCAATTCATTTAAAAACATTTATTAAACGTTTTCCAAACGTTCATCATCACAGGTAAAAATGGTTTTTATACGTTGGTGTGGTGTGCAAAAAGTTTAATTTTAAACACGAAAAGTATTATTAATAAGTATAAAATGAAAAATTGAAAAATTTTTAATTTAAAATTAAGGATTATTCGTGAAAACGTTTAATAAATATTTGAAAAAAAGAGTTTTTATATCCGATAAAGTTAAAAATTAATTTTAATTGAAGTCTATTTATAATGGGTACTTTAGATGTTACTTATTTCGTTTTTTAATACCAAGGTGGCTATCTTGGCACCGTGTGGGCGTTACGTAATGGTAATTTGAAAATTTTCGCGCTAAATTATCTTTACAGGTGTCTTAAAACTTTGTTGTCTTTGAATCGTAAACTTTAAATTGTTAGTGTATTTTTAAACGGATGTTAGTTTCACATCTATGTGAATCGGGGCTCCTTTGAACCCGAAACGGCCGATTTAAGCCCTAAACGAAGTCCCCGTTTTCCGTCATTTTCGATTTGGGCCGATAAAACAGTTGGTTCAATTTTCATAAACATTATTTATTATTCTAACCACGCTAATGCCACATGAAATATCAAAACGATCGGTTTATTAATAATCATCAAATATTTAATTTATACAGAGTAAAAAATTCGAATAAATTTCACTAAAAACTAATTAAATTCTTGAAAATATCATCAAAAATTTAAGTAAATTTGTAAAAATTTAAAGTTACTAAAATTTTTAATAATTCCACCAAAAACTTATAAAATTTGTAAAAATTCCACCAAAGCAATTTTTAACAATTCCAACAAAAACTGAATTTTTAAAAAATATACTAAAATTAAGATTAATTTCGTCAAGAATTGATTAGTTTCTTAAAAATTTCACAAAAATAAAAAAGTAATAATAAAAATTCCACAAAAGTTCGTTAAATTGAATATAATTTCACCAAAAATTATTAAACTTGGAGACCATTCTACTAAAAACTAAATTTTTTAAAAATTCCACCCAAAATCAATAAAATTGGTAAAAATTAAAAAAACTTACTATATTTGTAAAAATTCCACCAAAATTACCAACATTTTTAACAATTCCACCAAAAACGTACTAAATTTTTTCAATTTTACACCAAAGCTACAAAAATGTTGAATAATTCCACCAAAAACTTACTGATTTTAAAAAAATATCACCAAAAACTTACCAAATTCATAAAAATTCTACTAAAATTACCAATATTTTTAACAATTCCACCAAAAATGATTAAAGTGAATAAAAATTCCATCAAAGTTATCAACTTTTTTAACAATTCCATCAAAAACATACTGAATTTTATAAAAATTCCACCAAAAATTAATAAAATTGGTAAAAATTTCACTAAAAACTTCTAAATTCGTAAAAATTCCATAAAAAACACTGAGTTTTTTTTAAAAATTCCATCAAAAATGAATAAAATTCGTAAAAATTCCACCAGTGTTATCAAAATTTTTGATAATTCCACCAAAAGCATACTGAATTTTTTTTAAATTCCAACAAAAATTAATACAATTTGCAAAAATTCCACCAAAAACTTACTAAATTCATAAGAATTTTATCAAAAACACGGTTTTTTTTTATTCCGCCAGAAATGAATAAAATTCGCAAAAATTCCACCAATGTTATCAAAATTTTTGATAATTCCACCAAAAACACTGAATTTTTTTAAAATTCTACCAGAAATAAATAAAATTAGCAAAAATTCCACCAAAGCTATTAAAATATTTAACAACTTCACCCAAAACTTACTGAATTTTTTTTATTCCAGCAAAAACTTATGAAAATCCTAAAAATTACACCGAAATTGTCAACATTCTTAACAATTCTACCAAAAACTTACCAAATTTTTTAAAAATTCCACCAAAATGTCCAAATTCTTTTAGAATTCCACCAAAAATCAATCAAATTAGAAACAATTTCATTAAAAATTAACTAAAACCTTGAAAATTCCATCAAAAGCTTAGTAGATTCATAAAAATTCCACCAAAGTTGCTAAAATTTTTAATAATTCTACCAAAAATAATGAATTTTTAAAAATTCCACCAAAAAACTTACAAAATTTGTAAAAATTCCACCAAAAATTTACCATTTTTTTTTAAATTCCACCAAAAATATACTGAATTTTTTAAAAATTCCACCAAAAATTAATACAATTTGCATAAAATTCCACCAAAAAACTTACTAAATTCATAAGAATTTTATCAAAAACACTGATTTTTTTTATTCCGCCAGAAATGAATAAAATTCGCAAAAATTCCACCAATGTTATCAAAATTTTTGATAATTCCACTAAAAACATACTGAATTTTTTAAAAATTCCACCAAAAACTTACTAAATTCATAAGAATTTTACCAAAAACACTGAATTTTTTTTAAATTCCATCAAAAATGAATAAAATTCGCAAAAATTCCACCAGTGTTATCAAAATTTTTGATAATTCCACCAAAAATATACTGAATTTTTTAAAAATTCCACCAAAAATTAATACAGTTTTCAAGAATTCTACCAAAAACTTACTAAATTCATAAGAATTTTATCAAAAACACTGATTTTTTTTATTCCGCCAGAAATGAATAAAATTCGCAAAAATTCCACCAATGTTATCAAAATTTTTGATAATTCCACCAAGAACATACTGAATTTTTTAAAAATTCCACCAAAAACTTACTAAATTCATAAGAATTTTACCAAAAACACTGAATTTTTTTTAAAATTCCATCAGAAATGAATAAGATTCGCAAAAATTCCACCAAAGCTATTAAAATATTTAACAACTACACTCAAAACTTACTGAATTTTTTTTATTCCATCAAAAACTTACAAAAATTCTAAAAATTACACCGAAATTGTCAACATTTTTAACAATTCTACCAAAAACTTACCAAGTTTTTTAAAAATTCCACCAAAATGTCCAAATTCTCTTAAAATTCCACCAAAAATCAATTAAATTAGAAACAATTTCGTTAAAAATTAACTAAAACCTTGAAAATTCAAAACTTAGTAGATTCATAAACATTCCACTAAAGTTACTAAAATTTTTAATAATTCTACCAAAAATAATGAATTTTTTAAAAATTCCACCAAAAATTTACTAATTTTTTTTTTAATTCCACCAAAAACTTACTAAATTCGTAAAGCTTCCACCAAAGTTACCAAAATGTTGATCAATTCATCCAAAAACAATTTTTTTTTTTTTAATACTAAAAATAAAACTAAACTAGTTTAACATAAAATATTAATTGATATTTAAGTTATTATGAAAATATTCCTTATTTATATCCCTCAATATCTCATAATCAAATCTTTCGATTAACATCCCAAATAACCTTCAACCTCCTTCTCCTTCACCCTGATTTTCTCATTTCTCCCCCAAATCAATCCCAATTCAAACGACTCGTTCGCACGCAAACCTCATTCGCGACGTTCTTTCGTCTCCTTTTATTCTTTAATTCCGCTCCTAAATTTATTGATTTTTATATCTCTTTTTGTGTTAATAATTAGGTTGTTAAAAAAATTGGCGGCGGCGGTTTTGGGGAAATTTACGAAGGCCTCGACCTGATTACCCGCGAACAAGTCGCCCTGAAGGTCGAATCGGCTCGGCAACCGAAGCAGGTGTTGAAAATGGAGGTGGCCGTTCTGAAAAAACTCCAGGGGAAGGAGCACGTGTGCCGGTTCATCGGTTGCGGTCGAAACGATCGTTTTAATTACGTCGTGATGCAACTTCAAGGGAGGAATCTCGCCGAACTTAGGAGGGCCCAACCCCGCGCCGCTTTTAGTTTATCCACGACGTTACGACTGGGGTTGCAAATACTTAAAGCGATTGAGAGTATTCATTCGGTTGGGTTTTTACATAGGGATATTAAACCGGTAATTATTAAATTAAATAAATCAATAAAAAGTGTCTTACAAGGAGAGTGCAAGGTCTTGGGGTCGTGGATTTAGTTCAAATTTCGTAGAATGATAGATTTAGTTTCCCTGTTGATGAAAATATATGGTTATAGGGGCCACTATTCAATAATTTTTAAAATATTTACAATTAAAGATGCAATTAATTCGTTGGGACAAGTCCGGATAATGTCAAAATTAACCAAATTTATACCGATTAAGTCAGGCTTTTTGAAAAAAGGTTATAATGCCAAGTCATATTTCTGTATTAATTTTGAAGTCTTGACAGATCAAATGACAATTAACTGACAAATCCAAAGTGCGGTGCATACTCAAAAAATGCTTCAATGCTGTAAAATTTTATATCCATCCATGGTATCTTTATATGTAAAAATATACACTCTCAGAACTCGAACCGGGTGCCTAATGACAGGAAACACCGATCTATTGCTGCTATGCTACACTCATTATGTTTAATCGTTTGCTACAGACCTGAATTTAACTAGTGAATTGCATCTTCAATTACAAATATCTAAAGAGCTATTGAGTAGTGGCCCCTACAACCATATATTTTCTTCAACAGGGAAACTAAATCTACCATCTTACAAAATTTGAACTAAATCTATGACCCTAAGACCTTGCACTCTCCTTGTTAACAAATTTTTTTTTAATAAAAAAATCTTGTTAATAAATTTTTTTTAATAAAAAAATTTTTTTTTCTTTTTTAAGAGTAATTTTTCCATGGGAAGACTTCCATATAATTGCCGTCGAGTTTTCATGTTAGATTTCGGCTTAGCTAGACAGTACACGACCGGAACGGGTGAAGTGAGGGCTCCGAGGGCGGCCGCCGGATTTAGAGGGACCGTAAGGTACGCGAGTATTAACGCCCATCGAAATAAAGAGATGGGAAGACACGACGACCTGTGGAGTTTGTTTTACATGCTCGTCGAGTTCGTAAACGGTCAGTTACCTTGGCGTAAGGTTAAGGATAAGGAGCAGGTCGGATTGATGAAGGAAAAATACGACCACCGGTTGCTCCTTAAGCACCTACCGTCCGATTTGAAACAATTTTTGGATCACATACAGAGTTTGGAGTACGCGGACAAACCGGATTATCAAGTAAGGATGGTTTTTTTGAGGGAGTTTTTTTGTAATAATAGATTTTAAATTGTTTAGATGTTGATTTCGTTATTCGAACGTTGCATGAAGAGGCGTGGGGTTAAAGAATCGGATCCGTACGATTGGGAAAAAGCTCCCGCTGGAGATAACGTGACTACTATTACCTCGCAGACTACACAACCTCAATTGGCTATTGTTCAGAACGCTCTGCCGAGACATACGAAGCAAACTCCGACCGATAATAATCAGGAGAATATCGAACCGATGGATAATAAAGAGGTAATTACTGTTTTATTGTCACGAGTTATTCGCTCGTTTGTACGGGGTTAAATAAGCAAGAGGTATACTTACTTTTCTGGTGGACACTTCCCTTGGAGCTGTACTAACACTCACAGAGGAGAGGGATGTACAAGTAGTATAGTAGCCCACGTTCTCTTAAGGCGTTTTCGATTGGCAAAACTAGTGTGCACTGGTGCGCACTCGTTGAGTGCAAAGTGTGACATATGTCACACTAACTTAGTGCAAAAAAGGGCAAATTCAACAGAACGCGATGAAATCAAACATAATCATAACATCAGTTGTAAGTGTGTTCAAGGCTTGATGATGTTTAAAATGTTTTATAAACCACAATAATAAAATGTAACAAAGCACAACGAAACAACCAACAGAACACGCTATTATGCACTGGTGCGCACTAGTGCAACCAATCGAATTCGCCATTAATTGCCTTTAATGACCTCACGGGCGCAGCTAACACCTCAAACTAGGGTTTCCAAATTTCGGGATCGGGATTGAATTTCGGGATTTTGTATTTCAATCCCGAAATTAATCTCGAAATCCCGAAAAATTGAAAAAATAATTTGTAGGGTTAAAATAATTTATATTTTTGACTATTTTAATAAAAGAACTTGGTTGTTGTAACCGGTTTTATCGCATTTGTTATAGCCTGTTCGAGTTTGTTTTTGAGACTTAAATTTTCATCTCCTTTCAATCGGCTGATTGGCAACTCATCTTCAGAGTCGAAACCGTCCTCGTCAAGATTTATTGAAGTTGGTTCAGGTTGGTTGCTGAGAACGGTTCCTGATAAGCTTTCTGAAATATTTTTGACGAAATTCGCAATTATGTCGTTAGGGGGCAAATTAAAAAAAGGATCCTCGCTGTCTTGCTTATTGGGATTTTGGAGATAATCCATGTCTCCAGACATTATGGTTCTTCGCTCTGATATTTGCTTTCTCAAAGGCTCTTCCAGGTCATTGCTTAATTTTGTTTTTAGTTCACGTAGCTCCCGAAACAGAAATTTAAAACTTGCATCCGCAGTAGCAAGATTAGCATCTCGTCGGCATTTACCTCCTACACTTACAAGGAAAGATCCCCAACCCGAAAATTCAAAAAATTATGAGAATAGGAGGTTATGTAAAATACATAGAGTAGATTATTATGGCATTTTCTCTTCCTGCCCAAAATCGGTTTAAAGGGGTGATATCAGCCCCTAAAGGTTTCCGCTATTTTTGAATTTTATTTTTTATTTCGAAAACGAAAAGAGATACAGAAAAAAGTTTTAGTAAAAAATTGTAGGCCTTAAGTAGATCTATTAAACGGCTACAAAAGGCACTAATTGTTTATAACATTTAAAATTGTTATAAACAAAAACCTTAATATTTGTGAGCAATAAAATTTCAGTCTGGATTTTATAATCAAAATTAATGCGATACGTGAAGACAAGTATTGTAGCGCTTGGTTTTGTTGTCTGTTTTCAGTTCAAAGGGGTGATATCAGCCCCTAAAGATTCCCCAATTTTTCAGTTTTATTTTTTTATTTCGTGAATGAGGAAGGGTGCAGAAAAAAGTTATAAGGAAAAGTTGTTTATCTTAAGTAGACCTATTAATCTGCTACAAAAGGCACTTATTGTTTATAACATTTAAAATTGTTATAAACAAAAATATTAATATTTATTAATATTATTTGTTATTATAAGTCATGTATTACAGCATTTGATTTTATTGCCCATTTTGAGTCTAAAGGGGTAATATCAACACCCTCTACAGTCTCCGTGATTCTTCCAGGTGTATTTATTTCTTATGAATGAAAGATAGTACAGGAAAGGTTAGAGAGAAAAACTTTTTTCCTTTAGTACATCTTTTAATCTGTTAAATTTATTTAATTTCTTATTCTAATACCCACAAATACTAGAAAACATCATGACTGAAAAGTACTTTACGATTTACATATAAAAAAAGAAACAGAAAGGAATTATAAAGTTATAAGAAAATCTATTAACTGTTCAAGAATATAACCACTATTTACATTTGCAAAATGTACGCTCCTGCAAACTGTACAATCCTGCGTATCAAAAGGGTTGCAACATTATTTAAAGTAAAGTATCACTTGTGTATATTAGATATGTATTAATATACATATATTTTAAAGAGATTAGACAATTCATAAATTATGAGTATAAAATTTAATAGTTAAAAAGTATTTTTTTTTTTAATAACATCCTTTTGAATAACAAATAATTATTTAATTACTGGTTGTCGGAATTTATTTAATAAGGATCACTCGTGATGATTGTGAAATTCTTCAAAGAAATGTTGAAAACATAAAAAATTATTTCACCACGCACATCAGATAATAGCAGGTTTTCCACATATTAAACATTGAGGAATTCGAACGAATTTTGATGCTGCTATATTAACGTTTCAAGGTCGAAATAAAGATTGTTTTACGCGTGGTCCAAAACTCTTTCTTTGCTTTTTCAAAACAATAAATAAAGGTGAAACCATTGTTCCAGAAATTGATATGGTAAGATGGATAGTGTAGCTATCCATGTAGTGTAGTGAGTGTAGTGGCAGATATGGAGCCTACAACTGCTGTAATTGTCTTGGTCCCTTGTTCAGCTAATGTTCGCCCAGAGTGTAATTCAAGGTTGAAGCCACTTTCATCAGCATTGTATGTGTTGTCTGCTCCTACCTTGCTAATGTGATTTTTCGCAGTGTTAACAAAATTTAAAGCAATTTCATTTAGTGGTTCAATGTCTGTGCCATACTGTTATAAATTTATTGATTTTTCTTGATACCATTTTGCAAATTCTTTTGGAATTCCATATAAAGTGTCTAGATGCCTTAAGATTGTCTAAACCTACATCCTTATTAGCCTCTAAAGCCCATCTACGGAGATCCAAATCTATCCAAATTATTGCAGAATTATCAGCACTTCTAACAAATTCATTATAAATATGTTCGAAAATTTTCAGCAACTTTTCTCGATTAGTACCACCTCTATTCACGGTTTCTTTCCATCTAATGTAAATAATATATTTAATAATAGAAGAAGAAACTGAACTGCACACAACGTTTGAAAACATATTAGTAACTCACCTATGTAATTGGTTTAATGATTTAACTTTCCGAAATTTATGCTGCACACTTTCTAACGAAAGATGCTTTCTTTTCCCACTTTTCCAAAAATTAACAGCGTTAGTTTTATATTCTAAAGTCAATATACCACCTTCTTCTGGTACACAAAGTTGATCTTCATCCTCTATTGCTTCTAAAAGTTCTTCGCGTGTAGGTGAGTAAGCTTCATCTACAAAATCTACTGATTGCGGCCGAAACGGCTGTAAAAACTCTAAAGTTGTGTCTGTTTCAAATAAAAAAGATGCTTCCCGTTGCGAATCAATAAGCATTTCTATTATCATATCATGTAGTTCTATTTCCTTACTGTTAGTAGATTGTTTACTGTTATAATTATCGATAATGATAAATGTTACCATCAATAAACGCACAACTATCGCAGGATTTATAGTAACCATTGTTCATACTGTGCAAGCTACGAATTTAAATAATATTCGTTACTTTAACGATATGTATACCGCAAGGTACTGTACACTTTTCAGTAATACTCTTAATTATAGTAACTCTCGATATTTATTAACATTAAAACAATGAAATGTGTTGAAACAATGACAAAACAACATGCGAAGATAAAGAAATTTATTTTTATTTATATAAACAAGCTCCCTTGTTTTAAACTATTTATCATTTTATTAAGAGGTTAATAAATCTACGCAAGTAGTTTTTGTCTATACTTTTTCGTCTATCTACAAGAACTTTACTCATTCATTATAACAACGTGCTCATTCTTAATGCTACAGAGAATGAGCACATTTTCAGCATACTAGTAGATACGCTTAAGAAAAATTGTGAAAATTGTAGGCAACCCCTAATATCAACAAATCACCCCTTAAGACTGAAAAGGGGTTAGAAAATCAAATGCTACAATGCATTCCTTGTTACTAAAAAATATTAATATTTTTGTTTATAACAATTTTAAATGTTATAAACAATAGGTGCCTTTTGCAGCAGATTAATAGGTCTACTTAAGATAAACAACTTTTCCCTATAACTTTTTTCAGCACCTTACTTCATTCACGAAATAGAAAAATAAAACTAAAAAATGAGGGAAACTTTAGGGGCTAATATCACCCCTTTGGACTGAAAGGAGACAACAAAACCAAATGCTACAATACTTGTCTTCACGTATCGCATTAATTTTCATTATAAAATCCAGACTAACATTTTATTGCTAATAAATATTAACATTTTTGTTTATAACAATGTTAAATGTTATAAACAATAAGTGTCTTTTGCAGCAGTTTATTAGATCTACTTAAGGCCTACAATTTTTTACTAAAACTTTTTTCTGTATCTCCTTTCGTTTTCGAAATAAAAAATAAAATTCAAAAATAGCGGAAACCTTTAGGGGCTGATATCACCCCTTTAAACCGAATTTGGGCAGGAAAAGAAAATGCCATTATAATCTACTCTATGTACTCCACATATCCTCCTATTCTCATAATTTTTTGAATTTTCGGGTTGGGGATCTTTCCTTGTTAGTTTAACTGGTTCTAAGCAATAGACAATGGTTTGTGCGATTTCAAAATCTGAATTTGTGAATATTATTGGGCTCTCTAAATCGATCAGAGCTTTTCTGATACAATCTTTTAGTTGAACAAATCGATCTAACATATTTACTAAGCTGTTCCACCTTGTTGGACAATCTAAAATTAACGAAAGTTCTAATAATTTTGTCCTAATATTAAAGATATAAAAATTTCGGGACTGAATCGGGATTTGTTTCGGGATTTCGGGATTTTTTCGGGATTTCTGGATTGAAAAAACATCGGGATCCCGGGATTGGAAACCGTACCTCAAACCTCTTCGAACAAGGTTACGGTGGGGCTGATGACCAAGAAGTAGTTCCTTCCATTGAATTCCCTGCTTTCTTATACTCATTTGATTAGGCGTTTGTGTTAACTCCATAATATGCAATGACCCCTTTTGAGGCTTTGCTCTAATTGAGGCATTATATTGATAATCGATTGTTTATTATAACTAACAATTTGGTGATCGGAGACAAGATAACTCGTCTTTTCATATCCAAACGTTGCCGACCGGTGATGAGTTAACTCGTCGTAATTACATTTACATTGCGGTGACATAACTTAGTTTCTATGTAAAATTGCCGGTCAACAAAGATGTATGGCTAAATCCAAAACTTCGAATTTCTAGATCTAATGTTAGAATAGATGCTAATGTTTAGAATTAATTTAGAATTAAAATTAGATTTAATTCAATAATCGATTAATTTCATTTTTAATTTTCATTAATACCTAATTGATTTTTGTTTTAGGCTCAACTCGAAGCCAGAAGAAAACGTCTCGAAATGGAAATAACTGCACCGCTAGCGACGGAAACTCAAACGAACGGCCCCAGAGCGACCGTCGATAAAAATTGTAATGCCACCCAAGGCGAACAAACGCAAACAAGTAATTTTTTAATTTTATTCTCTCTTTCTTATCCTTTATTTTATTTTATTATTTATTTTTTTTATATACAGTAGAGCTTCGCTAATCCGGATTCTTCAGTAATCCGGACGAAATTGAAATGTTAGTTATTTACATTATGTATTCCATAATCCGGATTACTTGTGATTTCATAATCCGGATCGTAGGTTGCGCAGTTTGCCATGTATGTTCGTCACGCTGTTCGTGTAAAGGTGCATTTAAATTAGAGCGAACAGAAGCGAACGAACGAAGGAGCGAATTCACAGGTGATCGCTCGTTCGTTCGTTCTCTATAAAACAGGAGCGTTTAAATTACAACGAACATTCGCGTTCGTCGGTGATCCATTCGTTCACGATGTCGGATACGGATGAAGACATTTTAGTTAGCGCCGCTAGTTTTGTAGTTATTCGCGGACTGTCCGAGAAAAAAAGAAAGAAGGGAGTGTGGTGTTCTAATTTATTAAAGAAAAGAAGCAAAACGGGTGGGGAAGCTTTGTTAATGGACTTAACGAGTGACAATTTGGCCCAAGCACCAATTTCTGCAGAATGTCAACGGAAGATTTTGAATTTTTATTAAATTTGGTTGGACCTAACATTTCTAGAGAAGATACAAGTTTCAAAAAAGCAATTACGGCAAAAGAACGACTTCTAGTGACTTTTCACTTCCTTGCAACGGGTGACTCCTATGCAAGCCTCAAATATTTGTTCAAAATTTCAACATCGACTGTTTTGTTCCTATATAATTCAATCAACTGAAGTGTTTTTTCGTTTGTCCATTCCATGTTGGTAAAAACTTACAACACTAAATTGGGGTGTTTAAGGGGAATGACAAATCATTGACATATAAGCCGATTGCATACTTTAACACCAATTTTCTTGCGAACCGTTGAGTATTGCGCCCTAATATTTTATACATTTGTACTATGTACTAATATCTATCGATTAGTACCACTTTCGTTAAAATCGGTGAGGGGCAAGTCGTAAGGTCTCCTTGTCAGCTCTAGATTTATTTGAGATTTATTTATGTGAACTGGAGAGTTTACTTCGTAAAGAATTCCAACCAAGTGACTATGATGATCAGTTAATGGGTGAGATTAAACAACAAACTCAGGGTGAGACTGAATCTGTCTCCATTTATTTCGCCTATATGTTAGGACTTTTTAATCGATTAAGTTCCGAACCCTCTGAAGAAGTTAAACTAATGGCGTATTCGATTGGTTGCACTCAGTTGCACTGGTGCGCACCAGTGCATAGCAGCGTATTCTATTGGTTGTTTCGTTGTGTTCTATTACATTTTATTATTGTAGTTTATAAAACATTTTAAACATCATCAAGCCTTAAACACACTTACAAGTGATGTTATGATTATGTTTGATTTCATCGCGTTCTGTTGAATTTGCCTTTTTTTGCACTAAGCTAGTGTGACATATGTCACATTTTGCACTCAACGAGTGCGCACCAGTGCACACTAGTTTTCCCAATCGAATTCGCCATAAAAATTCTTCGTAGAAATGTCTTACCTTATTTTCAAAGACAGTTGGTATTGTAAAACATCGAGTCAGTTTCCCAACTTTAAAAACTTTGCAGAAAATTAGAGGAATGCCGTAGGGTTTCTGAGGATTTTCATCCCCCTAAGAGGAAAAGTCGTACCTTAGAACCAGAGTTAGCATGTACGAATGTTGAAGAGATTGCGGAAGCTGAAGCTGTTCCATCTCCTATTCCTTTCTGTTATAAGTATGGTGTTAAAGGTCAATATAACCATTACATTTCTTGTGCTTCAAGTTGTTTCAATTCAGGAACAACTACTTCACACACTTCCGACCATAGTTTCCGCTTAATGTTTATGTCCGAGTATTCGTTCATACTTTTTTTATATAACGCTGGCCTCTTCTCCACTTCTTCAATAAGGTTTTGGACCAATTTTGATCAAAATCAGCGACATTGTAGAATGAGAAGGGGTTGTAATACAAATCAAAGACAACTACCGACTGAAAAGTCGTCGAGTGTGCGCCTGTGCATAGAAACTAGTGCTGTTTAAGCAGTCGGCCGATAGTTGGCAAACTACGAAATTGAAAGGGAATCGGTTTGCCTATTAAACTTAACTGTCGGCCGATTTCAAATCGTTTGAGTGTGCGCACTTATATGTGCCCTAATGGTAATTAAAAGATCGACCAAACTATCGGCCGATTAAAAGTCTGTAGTGTGTGGTGTCCCTTATGGCGCCAAAGAGAACACACAAAACATTAACTCTATCGGAAAAACACGATATATTGCAAAAATTAAAAAGTGGTATTAGTGGAAAGGTGTTGGCTACTAAGTATGGAGTTGGTACATCGACTATTTTCAATATGTTAGTAGTGTGTGTTTTTGATTTAATAAATCCCTACATGTATTTAACGTACTTTTGTGACTTTTAAAAAGGTTCTAATAATTCGGATGTTTCACTAATTCGGATTGCCTCGGTTTTCATTGATCCGGATTAGCGATGCTTCACTGTATTTTGTTATTTTTTTAAATATATTTTTTTATTAATTTTTTTTTTATTATGAAAATAATAGCTACTCAACGTCGAAGAGCCACATCGCACTTGGAACAAGCGCCCGAACGTCTCGATAATGAAACGGCCGCCTCCGCGCGATCCACATCGGACGCAAATCAAAAACCGGTGCCGTTACGCAAAAGTCAATCGGGGGTGGCGACTGTTGGTCGTTTGAGAGTCGCCCCATCCGCTCATCAGCCAACTGGTGGAGGCGGAAGCGTTGTAGAATCTCCGGCTACTCCCGAACAAGAACGCCCCCGTCGTAGGCAACCGTCCGCCGCGAGGAGTTCCCGTTCGGGCGTTCGAGACCAAAGCCTGACGCAGTTTGCGGTTATAGATGACGAAAACGTCAGTCAACAGGTAAGAGAAAAATTTTCTTTAATGTTTTTGTCGATTGATATATGGACGCGCCTTGAGTTAATAATTAAATTAGGTTAATAATTGAGTTAATAACGATTGACTTTTTATTAATTTAATTATGGTTTATTTATTTATTTATTTATTTGTTTGTTTATTTATTTGTTTGTTTGTCCTTTATTATAATTTTTGTTCTGTTTTGGGGGAAATTTTCTTTCTTTGTCTCTTTCTCTCTCTCTCCAGGCGTCGTCCGAACGCACGTCCTCGGTGATTATGTGATGATTTAAGACGCTGACGTAGCGGACGGTTGCGCGTTCCGAAGTCAGTTGTAGTTGTTAGTTGAGTTAGCGTTAAGGGATGAGACTTGAATGAAAAAAACACAAAAAATAAGGTAATAAACGAAAATGACACATTTTATTTCACATACAATACACAGTACAATACAAGTTAAAGGCGAGTACACACTTGGAGTATATAGTATTTTTTGGGAATATTCTATTCTATTATTTTTGTTATTTTTATTTATTTATTTTTTAATATACGATATTCCATGAGTTTTGGTTATTTCAATTTATTTTATATCAATTTTATATTTTATTTATCAATAAAATAAAATTTATGATTTGATTAACATTTGAGGAATACCAGACGTGTAAAACCGCCTTTACACAGACCACAAAGACACAGCACAAATTATTTCTGGTCGTTTTAGATCATTTTTTTCTATTTTGGATATAAATTTAAACTAAATTTAAAAAAGTATATATTACTCATTGAACGGTGATCACTTGGTTAGGGTTTACTAACTTTATTGTTTAGGTTTTTAGTAGTTTATTTATTATTAACAGGGTTAATTAACTGAGCACGGTTTTTGAACATTGCATGTCGAAAGGTTTTTACGAAAAGTTATTTATTTTGTAGATAAATTGTTAATCAAATTGAAGTTATTAATCGAATTAATAAAAACCATTCGACGTCGACAGCACTATACTAATATCCACACAAAGAATATAAGTTTACATTTTATTGTATTTAATGTGACCAGGTCAAAACAAGTCAAATATGACATTTGTGTCGTTTTTAAATGGAATTTTAAATTTATTAAAAGAAAAAATTATTACTACAAATGAATGTAGATTTCTATTGGAAGTTTAACTTCATTTAAAAAAAAATGGGGTGTTTTTTTTTGAAAAGATTAACGATTTTTTTTTGTTAGGTTGTTGATATATTTTTATTGCTGTCAATTTTGTTAAATTTTTTATCAACATTTTTGTCAATTTGAACGATTTTATATGGTTATTGATTCAATTTAAAGATTTACAATATAAATATGTATATAAAATTAGGTTAAACTTTTTTAATAAATGGTAAAACTTGAAATATATTTTTTTTGTCGGAGAGGAGGCTGATCGAAATAACATCTGTTTCCCCCGCGCGCGCGCTCGCGCTGGGCTCCGAACCGATTCGGATTTCGATGTATCGGAGGCGCGCGATTAAGATAGAAAGGTCGAAACTAAAAAACACCGTCCGAGCGCACTCCAAATAAATAAAAACGCCCGCCTCTCCGGCCCATTCTTTCGCCCGAACCGCTTTATTTTTAGGCGTTTCCCGCCTCACGAGTTTACCAATTCGCCCGAGATTATTTTTCTCGTAGTAAAGTTAAGTAGTAGTCTTCGTTTCGACACCGTCACAAAAACAACTCGATTATATTTTTAGGTGGTTTCATGGTTTTATTTTATTTTTTACTTTCGATTAAGTTACCATTTTTTTTTTACTTTAAAATAAAAGAATAAATTTTAATTAAAATTGAATTAAATAAGAAGGTGGAAAGAAGATTAAAAGAAGGATGTTAAAGGTTGGGAGTAAATTTAATTTATTTATTTTTATGGATTTATTTTTTTTGAATGGTGATTCTGGATTGTTTCAGGTAACGAGGGGAGGAGCATTAACATTAGCTAGCCAATGGAAGAGCCAATTCGACGACAGCGAAGAGACCACCGACAACGAGTGGAAGCCGGAAAGTCCCGAACATAGGGCGGCGGCGTTAGCGAACGCGGCGGCTGCCGCAGCCGCTAGTAACGATCCGAATGCTGTCGTTGCGCTGCCCGTTTTAAGTAAAATCAGCGAAGATTCGAGACCGAGCCACCGGAAGTACATTAATATAGCAGGAATCGAGGATTATCCAGACTTAATAGGTTAGTAAGATGAGATAACCTTCTTAGGGTACGTACACACCAAGCGGTTTTTGTCGACTCGACAATCGCCTCAACAATCGCGTGAAACGTTCACACTAGAAGTGAAGTCGTACGATGACGTCCTCTAAACAGACCAACGCAGTGTTTCCCAACCTTTTTGTGCCATGTCCCACCTTTGCCTTTCTAAAATTCTTATGGCCCCCCTATGTGACATACATAATTTTAGGTTTTACAATGGTTTTCTTGTACATTTGGTTGAATTTGGGTATTTGATTTTTGTTTCCTCACAAAGCCATGCCATCGTTCTTTTTATATTAAATAAGGTTTTAACTGAATAATCATAATGCAATTCTACGAATTCTTTTTGATACTCCATATTTGATATATCAGACAAAACCACTAACATTGACTGCATCATCCATGTTGGAAAATCAATTTGTTTTAAATCAGAAAATCTTTCATTTAAATCAGCCGATAGAACATTTAGATGATTGACAATAACAAGTAAAATGGTATTAGTTTTCACATTTTTGGAGCCAATGAAACTGTTCAAAGTTTTTGTTCTTATGTTTCTGACATAACTCAATATGGGTAATGAAACCAAATAGCTTCGCTTTTACATCGACGAGAGTTTTATTTGTTTCTTGAACAAATGCTTTACCATCCATTGTTAGATTTTTATAAATAATACCATCCATTTTACTTTATTTCAGATTTGTCCCTTAAAAAATCACTGAGTATCAAACAATTCCATAGATCTTTTCAAGCACTTCCATTAAGATAGCAATCTTACTTCTGTATGAAGTAAAAGTCTCACATGGTCTTCATTTAGTTCTTCACAAAACAGCTTGAAGAAGACGCTCACATTTAGCATTAGCTGTAAAGCTATTAGCTGCATTAACACACTTTATTACTGAATGTACCTCGTTTAGAAGAGGCGAGATGTTTTTAGTTATCAAACACTCACAAGGAGATCACAAGATGTTGTATTCACCGATTTTGATCAAAGTGGTATCAATCGATAGGTATTCATACACAATACAAATCTGTAAAATATTAGGGCGCACTATTCAGGGATTCGGGAATAAATCCTTATTAAAGTTATTAATAAATTGCGTTTCGAGGCCCAATGACTTGTTAGCCACTCCCGCCCCCCCTCCAAGCGCCGCCCACGGATGAGGTGGCATGCTTCTATTTCCAGTGAATTTCCAGTCGCGCATATTTTTTAACATAACATTCAAAATTTAGTACGTTTGAAATTAAAATTAATCGATATAAGTAATACCAAATAATATACAGATCTGGAAATTTTATTTGAATGTATAGAAAAATATCATATATGTTCAAATATAAATGTATTTATTGTAAACGTTGCAAAAAGAGCTTAATAAATTATTTTATATTATTTACGTACGTTAGTCTATTTTTATTAACAGATAACCTGTTAGATGGTAAGGAAAAAATAATTAATATTTATTTGTATTTTTTATGCATTAACCAAAAGTATAACTTTTTAAATGTTAACTAAAAATTAATGAGAAATATTCTATTAAAAATAATATAAAAAAGTCCTAAACGAAAAGGAGCAGAAATTGAAGATCAAGGTTGTAAAACGTTTGGTAATTTTTTTAAATGTAAAAAAATATAACCAAAACATAAAAAAAGTGAAATATTAAATTAAAATTACGAGAGAGTAAGCGGTAAATTGCGAGATTCGAACTAGCACAGTGCGCGACTGGAAATTCACTGGAAATAGAAGCATGCCACCTCATCCGTGGGCGGCGCTTGGAGGGGGAGCGGGAGTGGCTAACAAGTTATTGGGCCTCGAAACGCAATTTATTAATAACTTTAATGAGGATTTATTCCCGAATCGCTGAATAGTGCGCCCTAATATTTTACAGATTTGTATTGTGTATGAATACCTATCGATTGATACCACTTTGATCAAAATCGGTGAATACAACATCTTGTGGTCTCCTTGTCAGTTGATATTTTGGTATCGTCAAGCCAAGTTATACCTAATAATTATTTACTGCAATTATTTAAGAATTTACTTTTTTCGTTAAATTTGGGCTAAGTTTTGGAAATTTGGAAAGGGCTAAACTGACGTAGAATTGATTTTCGAATTGTCCCCCTGTGGGGCGTGCGCCCCACGTTGGAAAACACTGGACCAACGCCTCATCTATCTAAACACCGTGTGAACACTTCCATTAAAAACGTGAGAATGATATGTCGAGAGACTTGGTTTGTCGAATGGGCGCCGTCGGTAAAATCATAGGTCGACGTCGTTTGAACAGTTTGGACGATTTCAAAGAAGCATTTGTCGATTCGACTGTAGAGTCGACTGTCGAGTCGAAAAAAACCGCTTAGTGTGAACGTAGCCTTATAAGTAATCTCTCAAACCGGATAATTTTATAAATAAGATAATTTTCTAAACGAAATAATATATTATTTATTAATAATAATAATGATATTTAATTTTTATTTTAAATATTAATAGTATTTGATAATTGACTGTGTTAGGTTGATAAAATGTAAAAATTTCGTCAACGATGATTGAATTTAAAGGTTAATTTCTAGGCTGTGGTTCGCAGGTAGCCTCCCAAAGTCGTGGTCGGCGCCGGCTTTGGGCCCGGCCCTCAGGGCAGGCCTAAAGCCGCCCCTGCTACAGCAGGCCGCCTTCGACGACTTGGTGTTCAAGGTGGACGTGATGCGCAACGTCGCGGCGCGTCGCGACGTCGTCGCCGATGAACACCGCGACGCCAAAGACGATCGGAACGACGACGACGACGACGATAATGATAAAACTCAACATGCCATCACCAAGGTAAATCTAAAGTTATCTAAAGAAGAAAATAAATGATTGATTAAAAACTTAAAAATTTTGTTTTTGGGTCGTTATAAATTATCGAATGTAACCATTGGGTTAAAATTGTTTATATTAAATGTCTTATGAGTGGTTTAGGAATGTTTTAAGCTTAAACCCGTTTTCCCACGTCTTTTTCTTATTGACTTACAGTGACTCGCATAAATGATCGGACAGTGGGCGACAGCACAAAAAATATACAGGGTGTCCCACATTTTAATACGCAAACTTCACCAGGACATAGTTCTCATAAAAATAATACAAAAGTTTTATATAAACATGGGGTCGCAACTCTTTTGTTTTCGAGATATGGCCGTTCAAAGTTGGAAGAAAAATATACATTTTCATTTTTATTTAAGCTATTTATAAACACAGCAATGTGAATTTTTACAGTAATGTACTACAGCCTAGTATGTTATTTCCAAGCCTTCATTAACCCACCCCGGCCTACCTGAAAGGGTTGAAATTCACGATCACCGCTACATTTTCCAATAGAACTTTTTAACTCGGTAAAATTTTAACATGAAAAAATATCCCTTAGAAAGCTCATTCCTTAGCGAGACTTTTTTGTCTTTTACACTTTTTGCATAAAACTGATAGTTTTCGAGAAAAAAAATAAAATCTTGGCGCGTGTCAGACCAATTTTCCAAAAGAACTTTTTAATTCGGTAGAATTTTAACCTAAAAAAATATGCGTTAGAAAGCTTATTCTTCAGCGAGATTTTTTTGTCTCTTACATTTTTCACATAAAACTGATAGATTTCGAGAAAAAAAATAAAATCTTAGCGCGTGTCGTACTGTACCGCTTCACCCCTAATCAAATGTTCTTTAAAAGTTGGTTATGGTTTTAGAGTAATAAGTGATAACAATAATAATAAGCTAAAAAGATTAACAATTACAGTTTAAATTAAATGCATTCTATCTTAGTCAACGTACAGTTCATCAGTTCAAAGAAATCAGACCAAAACCATGGCCAACTTTTAAAGAACTTTAGGTTAGGGATAAAGCGGTACAGTACGACACGCTCTAAGATTTTATTTTTTTTCTCGAAATCTATCAGTTTTATGCGAAAAATGTAAGAGACAGAAAAATCTCGTTAAGGAATGAGCTTTCTAATGCATATGTTTTTAGGTTAAAATTCTAACAAATTAAACAGTTCTTTTGGAAAATGTAGTGATGATCGTGAATTTCAACCCTTTAAGGCACGCCGGGGTAGCTAAATTAATGCTTGAAAATAACATGCTTGGCTGTAGTACATAACTGTAAAAATTCACATTCCTGCGTTTATAAATAGCTGAAAAAAAAATGAAAATGTAAATTTTTCTTCCAACTTTGAACGGCCATATCTCGAAAACAAAAGAGTTGCGACCCCATATTTATATAAAACTTTTGTGATATTTTTATGAGTACTATGTCCTGGTGAAGTTTGCGTATTAAAATCTGGGACACCCTGTATAAATATTAAATAAATCAACAACAACGGAAACTGTTTATTATAGAAAATATTTAGAGAATATACCTATTAATACTAAGACAACGATAAGATGTTATTTATATTATGTCTTACGATACAAAATAAACAAAACAAAAATTTAGTACGAATTAGATAGCACAGAAGTCATCGGACGGAACTTTATTAAATTAATTTAGGCGTATTCTAATATTTCGTGGGATTTCCTTTGGCCGATAAAACAGCTGTCACCCTTTTCAGAATAGAGTTGACCAAATTGTGGGTAATTGTGGGGGATATATTTGCCCATTCTGCCCTCCTAACAAGAAAGGTCCTATCTGCAAAATTTAGCAAATTGACTTTTTTGGCTTGGAGTGTTCGTAAACATTTTATTAATATGTGTGGAAAATTAAAATGTCCTATCTGCGTTAAAAATGCTTTATTCTATGCCTAAATGTTTTGTCCTAAGTGAATAAAAAGCCATGTTTACTAACATAAATTGTCCAATCCCACATAAACTAAGGTAAATAATAGTCCGTTCTTATTTGAAAAATGCAGTTAGGGCAGCGATTCTCAACCTGTGGGGCGCGCCCCCCTAGGGGAGCGTGATAGAACTAAAGGGGGGCGCGAGCAAAGCGACAAAGCAAGAACAAATAAGAAAAACCATTATTAAATGAAATAAAAACTAAGATTACAATCACGATTTCAGTGAAATGAGAGGAAGGGGGGCGCGATGAGAATTGCGATTGACAATTGGGTCGCAAATGTAAAAAGGTTGAGCAACGCTGAGTTAGGGCAATTTAAACTAGTATTTTGTGTTGAATGATGTCAGTTAGGACAATTAAGTCTAGTACGGCAGTGGATTAATATTTCAATATTCTTTCAAATATATTTCTTGTTATCTATTATTTTACAAATTAAGTGTTAAGTTTTTAAATATGATAAATATAATAAATTGGTCAGTATAATACATTACTTTTATTTAGGACAAGTTCAGTAGGTAAAATTTGAAAATACCGAATTGCATATACTAAGCTTTATTGTCCTAAGTGATAATATTATCAAAAATCTCCTAATCGAGAAAAAATCTAGTCAAAATTATGACTAGCAATTTGATTCTATTCTCCGACATAATATATGAAATAAAATATAAATGGTTTGCTGAAATACCAGGTTTTATTCAATAAAAAGAAAGAAAAACGTGATTTGCTCAAAACTTAAATATTGCAGATAGGACCTTTCTTGTTAGGAGGGCAGCATTCTTCTTGCAGCGCTTTAATGAGCTCTGGTTTTGAGGATATGGTTCGCAACCTTACTCGGCGATTTAATTCTTCCCAAAGGTGTTCAATTGGGTTAAGGTTGGGTGATTGTGGAGGTGTTTCAATGACTTTTGGACAGTTGTAAAGTAACCATAGTCTTACATTATGGGCTTTATGCTTAGGATCGTTATCCTGATAAAATTTCAAGTTGTTTAGTAGGCCCATTTTTTCGGCGGACGGTTTTAAATGATTGTTTAAAATCCTTAAATAGCCATATTGATCCATTATACCATCTATTACAACCAAATCACCCACCCCAGCTGCAGACATACACCCCCAAACCATGACTCCACCACCGCCATGTTTTACGGTTGGCATTAGATTTTCTTTTTTCATTTCTTCATTGCGTTTCCTCCACATCATTATCCGCCCATCGCTCCCAAATATATTAAATTTACTTTCGTCTACAAAAATGACTTCGTTCCAATAGTCAATATCCTTTTCAACCATACTTTTTGCAAATTTTAAGCGAAGTTTACGATTTCTTTCGTTTACAAAAAAATTTTTTCGGGCACTTCTACCATTATAACCTGCACTTCTGATAACGCGGCGTATGGTTTCGGGGTGTACGCATTTTCCTCCACTATTTTCTAAATTAGCCGCTAGCTTAGGGGCGCTTAAGCGAGAATTTTTTTTAATTTCTCTCAAAATAATTCTTTTTTCCGCCTCAGTTACAATACTTGGTGCACCACTTCTTGGTTTATTTGTTACCCTACCTTCATTTTTGAACCGCTTTATTATGTCGTGTGCTGTTGACCGACTAATTTTAACTATTTTAGAAATTTCACGAACCGATTTTTCTTCTTTGTGATGGGCAATAACCAACTTTCTTATCTCAATTGTTGTTTCTGATCTTTTCGGTGCCATTGTTCAAAAGATTCAAACACCTTTGTTGTTTTCACTGAAACTTGACATTTGACGTATTAGATATTAACATAATTTAACTTTGTAGTGCCGTCTAGTTATGTACCACTCATTTATTATAGTTGCAGATCGAGTGTCCAATGATTTATGTGTGTGTAATTTCACAACCCATTCGAGTTTACTTGATAATTTTTTAATAATAAAAGTTTTCTACATTTGGCAACTAAATGTATGAAAGTTTGTAGAAAATTCTACTAAATCACTGTATGAAATTACTTTAACAACATAATAAACACACTAAAGAAGCGGTAATAAGTCAATTGTAAAAGTAAATATATCGCCGTTCCGGAACAACATCGACGTAACTGCAATTTTTTGATAAAATGAGTTAAGGCTATCAATGTATCCAAAAAATGCTTGTTTATGTGCTGAAACAATGCTGTAAGTGTAACAACACTTTTGACCGCTAGATGACAGTTACGTCTTTTTTGAAATTTTGAGAGTTGCATTATTGTTTTGTTAGAATAAGGGCGCATCGTTTAGTTGTGCTGCAGATTTCGTCTAGTTATCTATACGTTAGGTGCAACACTGACGCAAGTGCTCTATGTGACTAGTGAAGTTCCTAACAGTTACAGAAACAATGGCGTAAGTATACTTTATGTCCAATTTTTAATCAAAATTTGAAATTTATTTAGGTGCAACAAAGACTTAATTGTATTTTAAGGCTTTTTTACTATGAAATTGGCATTATTTATAGGTTTAAACTAAAGCTGAATATCGGAAAAAATGCTACGAACTGTTGTCCATTCAAAAGTCTCTGGAAAAGGTGTAATAGCTGAAGATAATAGAGGAAAACACCACAATCATAAAAAAGTTGATCAGGAAATTATAAACTCAGTAAGAGAACACATCCATTCAGTACCTAGAATTGAGAGCCATTATGTCCGTAGTGATACTTCTCGAGAATTTATAGATGGAGAGCTTTGTATTGCTGAACTTCATAGAAACTATCGTTAAGGAAGACAAGCATTGAGTAAACCAACAGCAAATTACGATTTATATGCTAAAATTTTAAACACTGAATTTAATATTGGCTTCTTTAGTCCACGGAAAGATCAGTGTGATCTTTTGAATCATACAAGAACTCATCAGAAAACGAAAAAAAAATTTAGAAGATAAGTATCAAGAACACCTAAACGAAAAAATTTTGAGCCGTGAAGAAAAAGAAAAAGACAAGATTAGAGCAAAGAATGGAGAAATTGTTTTAGCTGTTTACGATTTACAGGCAGTATTGCCTGCACCTGTTGGCCAGACATCGGCGTTTTTCTATAAATCCCGTTTAAATTGCTACAATTTTACAGTAAATTTCCGCAGCTTTAGAAAATATCTTTTTTAAATACACTTTACATTGTTTTAGATAACAGAAATTACAAACGACAAAGCCAAATCCTTTTTTTGGCATGAAGGTCTTGGGAATCGAGGTGCTATAGAAATTGGATCCTGTGTTTTAATTTACTTAGAAGAAGTTTCAAAAATTCGACCAAGTGCAGACATAGTGTTCTTTTCTGATAATTGCGGAGGCCAACAAAAAAGTAGATACGTCGTTATATATTAACATCTATTTTATTAAAAGGTGCTATAATAATTTATTTCTTATTAGGTTTTTGATTGGAGCATATCTGTATGCCATGGAACACTTTCATATAAATTCAATTACACATAAATACATGATACGAGGATATACACAAAACGAAGGTGATGCTATCCACAGTATAATTGAAAGATCTATAAGAAAATCAAACAAGTCAGGACCCATCTATATACCTGATCAGTATGTCTCTATTATTAGAAATTCAAAAAAAAGGGAAATCCTATAGAAGTCAGGGAAATGAGTTTTCAGGATTTTTTTGATTTAAAATCCTTGTTTAATGACATGGGATTAAACTTAACTAGAAATACCCACGGCGACGAGTTCAAAATAAACGATATTAAAGTTATACAGTTTAAAAAAAAAGTGAGTCATTTGGATATAAAAAAAGTTACAAAGATAACGAATGGAGCTACATGAATTTTAGACCGAATAAAAGACGGTCAAAGCAGAATTACAAAAATACTAAAATTAAAAAAGCTTACCAGAAGAAATTTCCACTATCCGAAAACAAGAAGAAAAAACTAAAAAATTTAATAGAAACTAATATAATTCCTGAATTTTATAGACATTTCTTTGAGCCTGTTATAAATTAACGGTGTTATTAACGGTCTGTTATTTTTTTCTAATAAAATAAATTTAAATAGCCGGCGTAAATGTTTTATTTCGTTGTATGTCTTAGGGAAAAAAAGACGTATCTACAAAATCTAATACATCTTTAATCCTAAACAAAGATTTGTATATTGCGTTTTAAACTACTCACTAAATGTTAACAATACCAGAAAAGTCATTAGTATCAGTAAATGACTATTTTTTCAAGAGATAATTCTAGTTGATCATAATTGTTTTTCCCTTCTCCTGTAAAATTTTGTATTTTGCAGTTATGTCGATGTTCTTCCGGAACGGCGATATATTTTCGTGTATATACATAAGTGTCCGATCACTTATGTAAGTCACTGTATAAACAAATTTTATAACCTAAAATACGTAAAATTTCGTAAGTTTCGATTTTGAATCATTTTAAGTTGTTAATTTGTCGACATTTTTCATAACTTAATTTTTTTTCATAAATAATTTCTTTTCATAAATAATTATTTATTTATTTTTCATTAGTGGAATAGCCTTCCAGAACTGAATATAATCTGTAAAGACACCGAACAGCGACCGGAACACGAAAACAACGAAGCCAAAGCCAAAAATACGGACGAAAACGAAGAAGAAGCCGACGAGGAAGCCGAAGGTTTATTAGAAGAAGTCGCCGGTAAATTGGAAATTCGGGTAGTTTCGAAAGATTTGAAGCAGTTGAGGGATCAAAAAGATCTCAATAAAGAACAGAAAGACTCCAATAGAGATCAGAAAGATAAAAATGGCGAGGAAGAATCTCCAAAACAAAGACCTCAGACGTTATCGCCGGAAAAACCTCCGGTTCCTGTTCCGGCAAAACTCGAACGAACTCGAAGCATTTTAAAACAAGCAAGTAAAGAGAGTCACGACGTTCCGCAATCGCCGAAGAGGGAAAATATTTGTTTCGCGCCCGAATCCGAACTGGTTAAGCACATAGAGAACAAAGACGAGGAATTTACCGAATCTCAAAGGAATAGAAACGAATCTCAAAGGAATAGGGGGGACGAATCTCAAAAGACGGTTAATAAAACGGAATCGGAAAGTTCAGGCACCGAAACCGACCAGAAAAAGAAACAACACGAACGGAGAAAAAGCCAGGATTCGCCGAGGCGATTATCTATAGTGAAAAGCGATTCGAATTCGCATTTAGATTTCGAACCTGTGGAGGCGTTGCGTAGGAGCAGTAGTGCTAAATTAGTTCCGAAATCGGTCGAACGCGTCAAAGGGGTGGGTTCGGATAATAGTAGCTCGACGACCAGCCAAGAAAAATCTGATAATAAAGATTCGTCGAATAATAAGAAGGTTGAAAGGAGGTGCGTTGTTAATCCTCCAATCAAGGCGTTAATCGGGGAGGAACCAAAGAGGATTAGTTGTTCGCCTGGCGTGGATTTAACTAGTAATCCGATGGTTACGTTTGTACATCATTCATCCGGAGATCAAAAGTATGGACAGTTTGGAAATATGGGTTGTAGAAATTAAATGTTTTTCTTTTTAAGGAGATCTGTTGCAAACGGGTTAAGTCCAGGTGTTGAGGAACAATCAGAGTACTTTGACGCGACGGAAAATCCACTTTTTAAAGATAAAAAGCAGGAGGTGGACGATGAAGATAGCGGAGTGGATAATGCTAGTCAAATTTTAAGAGAAACTTCGGTAAGTTGTCAGTTTTGTAATTTGAACAAGTTTAAAATTTTCCTTCAAAAATTAACGGTCTTTATTTTCTAATCTTAGGTTAGTCCTGGTTTAGAAGGTGGTGGTCGTACGACGTCGAGAATTCCGGTGGCCGTCGGGGGCGGAGGCGGCGGTCAGCGGCTCGCAAAATGTATGTCGTGGTCGGGCGAGCTCACGCCCGGGCTGCGCAGGCGGCGCCTATGCGAAAAATACGTAACTGACCTTAAGGAGCTCAATCTGAGGTTCAAAAGACACTCGACGACCGGTACAGGAGGTACAGATCGCAAACACAATCGAGTCTCGATACGCCGAGTGTTGTTGTTGTTATTGTTGTTGATCGTGTGTTCAATTAATTATTAATTAATTATTCTCCGTTTTTGGTGTTTAATCTTAAAAAAAGAAAAATCAACCCAGATACAAGTTGGTATTTCTCGCAAACTAAACTATTTTTTAGTTTTTTTGTGATTCTTTTTATATACAAATGTCCCAAGGATCCCAAAAACTTATGGAGCTTTTTCAGACCATTGGGACACCTGTACTTATATCATTTTTTTTTTTTTTTATTGATGTAGTATTAATTTTAATTTGGTTTTTTATTGAAATAGGTTTGAAAAATGTAAGAGGCGTCCCGACGTGTTTGATCGGAGCGCCGGAATCGAGTCCGGACACGTCGGAGGGTGTTCCGGGACCGCCGGAGGGCGAACCAACGCAGGAGAGCAGCGTGAGGTGTCGCAGGTATCGGCCGGTTACATAGCAATAAAAAAGGTAAACCGTTTCTATAAGGAAGGAACAAAAAGAAAGGGAAAAGGGAAGGAAAAAAGAACGTTTTAGTTCGATAAACAATTTTTAAAGTTTACAAAAGACACGAATTACGCACGAAAGTGTCGTCGAATACGGTCCTGTCTAGTTTATTTTTTTTTAATTTATTTATTTATTTTATTTTTTATTATCACTATTACTGTTCTGTCCCCTCGTTTTTATTTTTGTTTTTTAATTTTTTCAAATTTTAATTCATTTTTTGTACATAATAACCTCATTATTTTTATTTGATTTTGTTTTCTTCTTTGGTACTTTTTTTACAATTAAATATTAATTGTAATTATCATTTTTGTGATGAAAATATACATTGCGATAGTTGTCAAAAGAAAAAAAAACCATGAGTAATGTATGTGAATGAATGTTTGAAAGACAAAGAAAACGAAACGAAGATTTTTAATATTTAATTAAAGAATGATGAAAAGAGATACGTGAGTTTTAAAAAAAGATATTAAAATTAGGGAGTTGTAAAATATAGAGGTAATATACGTATAAATAACGCTATTATTAATTAATTATTATTGTCGATATTGTAAAAGTTGATATTATTAGCGGCGTGCGAGAGTGTTTTTTTTTTTTATTTATTTATTTTATGAATAATTGTTTTTTGTTTGTTTATAATTTTTAAAAAGCTACTACGGACGACTTAGAATAATATTTTTTTAATACCTCTACGCGTACACACGGTTATTATTAATATAATTATATAAATATATATATATTACAAAGAAAAAAATTAAAAACGCTTAATCGGGTTATTAACAAAAAACAAATTAAGAAGTTTAAAAGTCAAAAGGAAAAGAAAAACTTAATTTGTTACGAATGCTCTTATTATTATTAACTAATTATTGTAATCTCTAGTCATTTAAAAACGAAGAGAAGAAAACCACTCGAATTCATTTATTTGGTTCTCATCTGTTGTTTATTTGTTTACTTATTGTTTAAAAAAAACTTTGCCATTATACAAGATGTAAGGTTAAGGAATAAATAAACGCAGCAGACGCATAATCGACATAAAACCGATCGATTATTAAGGATATAATCTCGAAGAAAATTTAGAATTAAAAAAAATTAATCGTTCGATTAATTTTTCGATTTTTATTTTATACTATACGATAATTATTAATTTATTTGTATTATTATTTAATGTCTAAATGTGACTGTTTTATTTTTGTTAAAGATTGATTGTCTTTTCGAGATGAATAAAAATTATTCTTCGAATTAAAATGATTTTAATCTAGTTACCTACCCCCTAAGAGAATGGACAAACCTTCGAATTTGTTATGTCGTACGACCTTAATTCTATTGTAAAGGTACGTAGTTATCTTACTGGCTAACAAGTTTTTTAATTGTAAAGTTTCAAACGACGTAGCCAGTGTTTCACGAAAAATTTTGAAATATTTTTGAGAACTGTGAGAGGAAAGAAATAAAACAAAAAAACACGTAAATTGCATTAAGATATATTAATTATAAATATTAGTTATACACAATCATTTCCTTCGAATACTGCGCTCGTGATAGAACTATCAGGATCGTAGAAAGGTGTGGAGGATGTTTTTGTTATCACCGCCATCTGTTGCTCAATTCTTGATTTTCACATTTTGGAAATACAGTTTTCCAAACGCATCTATAAAATATTTTTTGATTATGTTCATTCAATTCATTCCTAGTGAATTCCACCCACGTTCCGTCATGAACGCTGTGGGTTGGGTTGGGTCACCACCACCCCACAAAAAAAAAAATTTTTTTTTTGTTAAAAACGTTTTCTAAGCTGAAAAATGGTTATTGAACTCAGAACAGGGAAAAAATTTTTTTCGAAAAATTTCACCGTGAAGTCGACCCCCGTCCGTAACGAACGCTGTGTGTTGGGTTGGGTTGGCTGGGTGACCACCAAAAAAAATTTTTTTTTTTGTTTAAAACGTTTTCTAAGCTGAAAAATGGTTATTGAACTCAGAACAAGGAAAAGAATTTTTTCGAAAAATTTCACAGTGAAGTCGACCCCCGTCCGTAACGAACGCTGTGTGTTACGGTGAATCTTTTGGAAAAGAATTTTTTCCTTGTTCTGCGTTCAATAACCATTTTTCAGCTTGGAAAACATTTTTGACAAAAAAAAATTTTTTTTTTTGGTGAGGTGGTGGTCACCCAACAATTAAAAAAAAACCATCTGGCGCTCTTCCCTTGTTAGAAAATGTTGGGAAATTTAATAAAATCTTGGCAAATCTTTGAAAATATTGGATAATTTAAGAGAATTTTTAGGATTTGAAGGAATTAATAAACAAATATGTTTTATCGACACATAATTTGTTTATTTCATTTTAATTATTTTTTTTTCTACAACAAATAACAAATTTTTCTTAGTTATTTAAAAACGAACACCTAAAAGTTTCCACATCCATTAAAAAAACCAACAAGAAATTATATTTTGAATATTTTCTCTTTTAAGTTTTCTATTATTAATTTAATACTAAATCTAAACGAATTTGCATCAATTAAACCTGGGTAAAAAAATAAAATCTTTTACATACCGAAAAATAAATGCTTCCTTTCCTTTCTTTTTAAATATTAAATTTTCTAAAGATAATAAAAACAGAAAGATCTAATTAATAAGGGATTTGGTTTTGATAATACTGAATCATATCGTAAGTACGCGTTCGGAAATTTAAGAAACTATTTCTTATAACCGAAAGCATGTAAGCGGCCGCTTCTTTGTCGGTTACGTTCGGCGCGAAACGAGCTCTTAGCAATTTTATCGTTTGTCCCCTAAAACAAGGAAGACCGGTGTCTAACATTAGAGATACTAATGAGACTATAGCTTCACGATAAGGCCTAAAACAAAGATTAAAAAATTAGAAAATAAATATAAAGTCTATGTTAATTGAACTAACATAGACTAGAATTAGAAGCTTTCGGGTTTAATTGTGAGTCTTTTGTAAAGACGTTTGACGTTTTAGACACCATGTCGCAATCTTCTTTAGAAAATTTACTTCGATTTGTTTCTAAAGAAGGTTGCAACATAGTATCCGAAACGTTAAACGTTGTGTGTCTTTTGAAAAAGTATTTGATTAGGATATTACGTTGCAACCTTCTTTAGAAATAAGTTGGAATAGAAGTTAAAGTCACTTCGAACTTGTTTCTGAAGAAGGTTGCAACATGACATGCAAATCGTGGCGTCCGAAACGTCAAACGCCTTTTCAAAAGACTCACGATTAAAGCTGAAATCTAATTCTAGGTCTAGTGTTAAAAAATTAGTATTTAAAATCAATAAATTACTTACCGTACAGCTAAATAAGCTTGAATACACAATTCGCAAAACCATCTAAACGGCGGCGCTTCCATTTTACCCCCCATAATCATAACCATTTCATCGGTTAACTTTATGTCAGGCTCAAAACCTAAATTACCTCCCGGAGAGGATTCAAACATAAACCCGAAATCGATATGTATGATGTGTCCGTCCGTATCTAACATGATGTTTCCGTTGTGACGGTCCTTGATTTGTAATAAGAATCCGATCACGCTGTACGCGGCCATCGAAATGACAAAGTTCCTTCGGGCTTGTTGGAACTCTTGGGAGCTTTCGTCGCCGTACTTTTTAAGGAAGTACTCGTACATGCCGTAATCGGTTTGTCGGCCGAGTTGGTCGCGTGATTTTGCGTTTGGTACGCATTCTATTACTCCGCACTAAAAGAAAAAAATGAGAATAATAATAAATAAAATAAATGATTAAAGAGAGAATTAAAATTTAAATTACTTACCCCGGGCGCTGTTGCGACAACTCTATAAGGGAATAAATACAAGTCTAATCCGACGGTTTGGAAAACGTTTTTGAAAATTCCGATAACTTGCAATGCGAGCATATCTTGACGGACGTCGTCTCCGACTTTAAAAATTGCCGCTTGCCAAGTTTCTTGACCTAATGGAATCGCTTGGCTCTTAAAAAAAAGAAAATCTGTTTTATACATTTGAAAATAGACATTTTAATTTATCTAAGATTAAAATATATTTTCTCAATTTTTATAAATAAACTCTATGAAATTTTTTAAAATTAGATAAAATTTTCCAGGTTAGGTTAGTTAAAAATCGATCCAACTTTGAAAATTTTTTTAAATTTCTTGGTAATAACTATGAAAAATCTGTTTTGTACATTTGAAAATAGACGTTTTAATTTATCCAAGATTAAAAAATATTTTCTCGATTTTTATAAATAAACTCTATGGAATTTTTTAAAATTAGATAAAATTTTCCAGGTAAGGTTAGTTAAAAATCGATTCAACTTTGAAAATTTTTTTAAATTTTTTGGTAATAACTATGAAAAATCTGTTTTGTACATTTGAAAATAGACGTTTTAATTTATCCAAGATTAAAAAATATTTTCTCAATTTTTATAAATAAACTCTATGGAATTTTTTTAAATTAGATAAAATTTTCCAGGTTAGGTTAGTTAAAAATCGATCCAACTTTGAAAATTTTTTTAAATTATTTGGCAATAACTATGAAAAATCTGTTTTGTACATTTGAAAATAGACGTTTTAATTTATCCAAGATTAAAAAATATTTTCTCGATTTTTATAAATAAACTCTGTGGAATTTTTTAAAATTAGATAAAATTTTCCAGGTTAGGTTAGTTAAAAATCGATCCAACTTTGAAAATTTTTTCAAATTTTTTGGTAATAACTATGAAAAATCTGTTTTGTACATTTGAAAATAGACGTTTTAATTTATTCAAGATCAAAAAATATTTTCTCGATTTTTATAAATAAACTCTGTGGAATTTTTTAAAATTAGATAAAATTTTCCAGGTTAGGTTAGTTAAAAATCGATCCAACTTTGAAAATTTTTTGGTAATAACTATGAAAAATCTGTTTTGTACATTTGAAAATAGACGTTTTAATTTATTCAAGATTAAAAAATATATTCTAGATTTTTATAAATAAACTCTGTGGAATTTTTTAAAATAGATAAAATTTTCCAGGTTAGGTTAGTTAAAAATCGATCCAACTTTGAAAATTTTTTTAAATTTTTTGATAATAACTATGAAAAATCTGTTTTGTACATTTGAAAATAGACGTTTTAATTTATTCAAGATTAAAAAATATTTTCTCCATTTTTATAAATAAACTATGTGGAATTTTTTAAAATTAGATAAAATTTTCCAGGTTAGGTTAGTTAAAAATCGATTCAACTTTGAAAATTTTTTTAAATTTTTTGGTAATAACTATGAAAAATCTGTTTTGTACATTTGAAAATAGACGTTTTAATTTATTCAAGATTAAAAAATATTTTCTCCATTTTTATAAATAAACTCTGTGGAATTTTTTAAAATTAGATAAAATTTTCCAGGTTAGGTTAGTTAAAAATCGATCCAACTTTGAAAATTTTTTTAAATTTTTTGGTAATAACTATGAAAAATCTGTTTTGTACATTTGAAAATAGACGTTTTAATTTATTCAAGATTAAAAAATATATTCTAGATTTTTATAAATAAACTCTGTGGAATTTTTTAAAATAGATAAAATTTTCCAGGTTAGGTTAGTTAAAAATCGATCCAACTTTGAAAATTTTTTTAAATTTTTTGGTAATAACTATGAAAAATCTGTTTTGTACATTTGAAAATAGACGTTTTAATTTATCCAAGATTAAAATATATTTTCTCAATTTTTATAAATAAACTCTGTGGAATTTTTTAAAATTAGATAAAATTTTCCAGGTTAGGTTAGTTAAAAATCGATCCAACTTTCAAAATTTTTTTAAATTTTTTGGTAATAACTATGAAAAATCTGTTTTGTACATTTGAAAATAGACGTTTTAATTTATTCAAGATTAAAAAATATTTTCTCCATTTTTATAAATAAACTCTGTGGAATTTTTTTAAATTAGATAAAATTTTCCAGGTTAGGTTAGTTAAAAATCGATCCAACTTTGAAAGTTTTTTAAAATTTTTTGGTAATAACTATGAAAAATCTGTTTTGTACATTTGAAAATAGACGTTTTAATTTATTCAAGATTAAAAAATATTTTCTCAATTTTTATAAATAAACTCTGTGGAATTTTTTAAAATTAGATAAAATTTTCCAGGTTAGGTTACTTAAAAATCGATTCAACTTTGAAAATTTTTTTAAATTTTTTGGTAATAACTATGAAAAATCTGTTTTGTACATTTGAAAATAGACGTTTTAATTTATTCAAGATTAAAATATATTTTCTCAATTTTTATAAATAAACTCTGTGGAATTTTTTAAAATTAGATAAAATTTTCCAGGTTAGGTTAGTTAAAAATCGATTCAACTTTGAAAATTTTTTTAAATTTTTTGGTAATAACTATGAAAAATTTGTTTTGTACATTTGAAAATAGACGTTTTAATTTATCCAAGATTAAAAAATATTTTCTCGATTTTTATAAATAAACTCTATGGAATTTTTTTAAATTAGATAGAATTTTCCAGGTTAGGTTAGTTAAAAATCGATTCAACTTTGAAAATTTTTTTAAATTTTTTGGTAATAACTATGAAAAATCTGTTTTGTACATTTGAAAATAGACGTTTTAATTTATTCAAGATTAAAAAATATTTTCTCCATTTTTATAAATAAACTATGTGGAATTTTTTAAAATTAGATAAAATTTTCCAGGTTAGGTTACTTAAAAATCGATTCAACTTTGAAAATTTTTTTAAATTTTTTGGTAATAACTATGAAAAATCTGTTTTGTACATTTGAAAATAGACGTTTTAATTTATTCAAGATTAAAATATATTTTCTCAATTTTTATAAATAAACTCTGTGGAATTTTTTAAAATTAGATAAAATTTTCCAGGTTAGGTTACTTAAAAATCGATTCAACTTTGAAAATTTTTTTAAATTTTTTGGTAATAACTATGAAAAATTTGTTTTGTACATTTGAAAATAGACGTTTTAATTTATCCAAGATTAAAAAATATTTTCTCGATTTTTATAAATAAACTCTGTGGAATTTTTTTAAATTAGATAAAATTTTCCAGGTTAGGTTAGTTAAAAATCGATTCAACTTTGAAAATTTTTTTAAATTTTTTGGTAATAACTATGAAAAATCTGTTTTGTACATTTGAAAATAGACGTTTTAATTTATTCAAGATTAAAAAATATTTTCTCCATTTTTATAAATAAACTATGTGGAATTTTTTAAAATTAGATAAAATTTTCCAGGTTAGGTTAGTCAAAAATCGATCCAACTTTGAAGATTTTTTCAAATTTTTTGGTAATAACTATGAAAAATCTGTTTTGTACATTTGAAAATAGACGTTTTAATTTATCCAAGATTAAAAAATATTTTCTCGATTTTTATAAATAAACTCTGTGGAATTTTTTAAAATTAGATAAAATTTTCCAGGTTAGGTTAGTCAAAAATCGATCCAACTTTGAAGATTTTTTCAAATTTTTTGGTAATAACTATGAAAAATCTGTTTTGTACATTTGAAAATAGACGTTTTAATTTATTCAAGATTAAAAAATATTTTCTCAATTTTTATAAATAAACTCTGTGGAATTTTTTAAAATTAGATAAAATTTTCCAGGTTAGGTTAGTTAAAAATCGATCCAACTTTGAAAATTTTTTTAAATTTTTTGGTAATAACTATGAAAAATCTGTTTTGTACATTTGAAAATAGACGTTTTAATTTATTCAAGATTAAAATATATTTTCTCAATTTTTATAAATAAACTCTGTGGAATTTTTTAAAATTAGATAAAATTTTCCAGGTTAGGTTACTTAAAAATCGATTCAACTTTGAAAATTTTTTTAAATTTTTTGGTAATAACTATGAAAAATTTGTTTTGTACATTTGAAAATAGACGTTTTAATTTATCCAAGATTAAAAAATATTTTCTCGATTTTTATAAATAAACTCTGTGGAATTTTTTTAAATTAGATAAAATTTTCCAGGTTAGGTTAGTTAAAAATCGATTCAACTTTGAAAATTTTTTTAAATTTTTTGGTAATAACTATGAAAAATCTGTTTTGTACATTTGAAAATAGACGTTTTAATTTATTCAAGATTAAAAAATATTTTCTCCATTTTTATAAATAAACTATGTGGAATTTTTTAAAATTAGATAAAATTTTCCAGGTTAGGTTAGTCAAAAATCGATCCAACTTTGAAGATTTTTTTAAATTTTTTGGTAATAACTATGAAAAATCTGTTTTGTACATTTGAAAATAGACGTTTTAATTTATCCAAGATTAAAAAATATTTTCTCGATTTTTATAAATAAACTCTGTGGAATTTTTTAAAATTAGATAAAATTTTCCAGGTTAGGTTAGTCAAAAATCGATCCAACTTTGAAGATTTTTTCAAATTTTTTGGTAATAACTATGAAAAATCTGTTTTGTACATTTGAAAATAGACGTTTTAATTTATTCAAGATTAAAAAATATTTTCTCGATTTTTATAAATAAACTCTGTGGAATTTTTTAAAATTAGATAAAATTTTCCAGGTTAGGTTAGTCAAAAATCGATCCAACTTTGAAGATTTTTTCAAATTTTTTGGTAATAACTATGAAAAATCTGTTTTGTACATTTGAAAATAGACGTTTTAATTTATTCAAGATTAAAAAATATTTTCTCGATTTTTATAAATAAACTCTGTGGAATTTTTTAAAATTAGATAAAATTTTCCAGGTTAGGTTAGTCAAAAATCGATCCAACTTTGAAGATTTTTTCAAATTTTTTGGTAATAACTATGAAAAATCTGTTTTGTACATTTGAAAATAGACGTTTTAATTTATTCAAGATTAAAAAATATTTTCTCAATTTTTATAAATAAACTCTGTGGAATTTTTTAAAATTAGATAAAATTTTCCAGGTTAGGTTAGTTAAAAATCGATCCAACTTTGAAAATTTTTTTAAATTTTTTGGTAATAACTATGAAAAATCTGTTTTGTACATTTGAAAATAGACGTTTTAATTTATTCAAGATTAAAATATATTTTCTCAATTTTTATAAATAAACTCTGTGGAATTTTTTAAAATTAGATAAAATTTTCCAGGTTAGGTTACTTAAAAATCGATTCAACTTTGAAAATTTTTTTAAATTTTTTGGTAATAACTATGAAAAATTTGTTTTGTACATTTGAAAATAGACGTTTTAATTTATCCAAGATTAAAAAATATTTTCTCGATTTTTATAAATAAACTCTGTGGAATTTTTTTAAATTAGATAAAATTTTCCAGGTTAGGTTAGTTAAAAATCGATCCAACTTTGAAAATGTTTTCAAATTTTTTGGTAATAACTATGAAAAATCTGTTTTGTACATTTGAAAATAGACGTTTTAATTTATTCAAGATTAAAAAATATTTTCTCGATTTTTATAAATAAGCTCTGTGGAATTTTTTAAAATCAGATAAAATTTTCCAGGTTAGGTTAGTTAAAAATCGATTCAACTTTGAAAATTTTTTTAAATTTTTTGGTAATAACTATGAAAAATCTGTTTTGTACATTTGAAAATAGACGTTTTAATTTATTCAAGATTAAAAAATATTTTCTCGATTTTTATAAATAAGCTCTGTGGAATTTTTTAAAATTAGATAAAATTTTCCAGGTTAGGTTAGTTAAAAATCGATTCAACTTTGAAAATTTTTTTAAATTTTTTGGTAATAACTATGAAAAATCTGTTTTGTACATTTGAAAATAGACGTTTTAATTTATTTAAGATTAAAAAATATTTTCTCGATTTTTATAAATAAACTCTGTGGAATTTTTTAAAATTGGATAAAATTTTCCAGGTTAGGTTAGTTAAAAATCGATTCAACTTTGAATTTTTTTTTAAATTTTTTGGTAATAACTATGAAAAATCTGTTTTGTACATTTGAAAATAGACGTTTTAATTTATCCAAGATTAAAAAATATTTTCTCCATTTATATAAATAAACTCTGTGGAATTTTTTAAAATTAGATAAAATTTTCCAGGTTAGGTTAGTTAAAAATCGATTCAACTTTGAAAATTTTTTTAAATTTTTTGGTAATAACTATGAAAAATTTGTTTTGTACATTTGAAAATAGACGTTTTAATTTATTTAAGATTAAAGAATATTTTCTCGATTTTTATAAATAAACTCTGTGGAATTTTTTTAAAATTAGACAATTTTCTATCTATCTTACAATCGCTTAAAAATGATTAAATTAAGTTAAATGAAAAACTCACTTGATTATTTGAAATTTGCATCGCTATATTTTCCAATTCGTTAATTCCACACTTGGCGACTTTAAACCTAGCTAAATACGGAGCTTTAGCGGCACTTTGCATCGGAGTTCCGCTTTTATAATCGATATCGACGACCATAGCTTCCGGATTACTCGGTAAATAACAACCCGGAGTTACCTACATTTAAAAACGAGATTAATTAGAAAAGGTAATGGTAAGATTTTTTTTTAAATTACTTGAATTTTACTCAAAGCTTCTAAACAAGCCCGTTTTCGCTCCGCACCTTTCGGATATGGACGGATTTGACCGCTTATATCCGTTATTTTAGCGAAAAACTCAAATTCTCGTTCGTAAAATTGTTTTGCCGGTCCGGAAAGTGAGGATATTATTGAAGCTACCTGCGCTTCTAAGATATCATATAAATCGCCTAGAATTAAAAAATATATATAAATTAAATCACTTAAATTAACAATTATTATTTATTTTTTTGTATTACTTACCGTCTTTATTTTGCATATCTTCATCCGTAAACATATTAGTTTTCATGTTCCAAATCAATTGGTGAGCGACTATTTGTGATTTTTGAGCTACGTACTTAATATATTCGGTCACATATCCCATCTATTAAAAAGAATAAAACATTTAATTAAAAGAATTAACATTTTATTAAAAGTATCAACATTTTATTAAAAGTATCAACATTTTATTAAATTTCAATTATTGTCGTCTCAAAATCAATGGTAATTTTCTTTTCAAACTTACCGTATCGTGTCTTAAAGCTTGTACAAGTTGTGGAATGTAAAATAATACAGCTTCGGCCGGATATGACGATAAAGCTCTTACCGCGTATTGAGCCGTTATCGGATGTGGTGGAAATTGTCTACTGAAGAATGCTAAAGCCTTGTTTTTTGAAAAAAACGGAAAACCATTTAATTATTGAATATTAACAATCAAATTTTTGTATTAGTGAATGAATAGATTAAAAATAATTTACCTGAATTGGGGAAACTTCAGCCCAAGTTAACATATGCACCAATTTAATACTATCGTTTAAAATATTATCCGTAGTGGCTAAATATTGAAGAGCATCGGGAATATGAGCCACCGATGTTGGGTTTTGTTGTACCAAATGTTTAACTTCACTTATTAAAGCGTCGTGAGCCTTTAATCTATAAAAATAAAAAAGTATATTTAAATGTATATTATTAAAACTATCAGGAATTATAGCTTTACAAGTGTCAACATTTTTTACCTTACTTTGAAATTTTTTTAAATTTTTTTGACAACACTTGGAATAAAACGTCCTTTTTTAATTAAAACTATAATGTTTTAAGTTTCATTTAGAAAAAGAATCAAATCAAAATCTTTAAAAATGAATTTTTGACGAATTTTTAAAATTGATCGATTTTTTTAAGTTAGGTTAGAACTGTCAAAAAATTATTTATCAACTTTAAAAATTTTTTTAATTTTTTTGATAATATTTAGAATAAAACAGTCTTTTTTAATTGAAACTAGAATGTTTTTAGTTTCATTTAGAAAAAGAATCAAATCAAAATCTTTAAAAATGAATTTTTGACGAATTTTTAAAATTGATCGATTTTTTTTTAAGTTAGGTTAGAACTGTCAAAAATTTTTTTATCAACTTTAAAAATTTTTTAAATTTTTTTGATAATATTTAGAATAAAACAGTCTTTTTTAATTAAAATTGAAATGTTTTAAGTTTCATTTAGAAAAAGAATCAAATCAAAATCTTTAAAAATGAATTTTTGACGAATTTTTAAAATGGATCGATTTTTTTAAAGTTAGGTTAGAACTGTCAAAAATTTTTTTAACAACTTTAAAAATTTTTTTAATTTTTTTGATAATATTTAGAATAAAACAGTCTTTTTTAGATAAAATTAGAATGTTTTAAGTTTCATTTAGAAAAAGAATCAAATCAAAATCTTTAAAAATGAATTTTTGACGAAATTTTAAAATTGATCGATTTTTTTAAAGTTAGGTTAGAACTGTCAAAAATTTTCTTATCAACTTTAAAAATTTTTTTAATTTTTTTGATAATATTTAGAATAAAACAGTCTTTTTTAATTAAAACTAGAATGTTTTAAGTTTCATTTAGATAAAGAATCAAATCAAAATCTTTAAAAATGAATTTTTTGACGAATTTTTAAAATTGATCGATTTTTTTTAAGTTAGGTTAGAACTGTCAAAAATTTTTTTATTAACTTTAAAATTTTTTTTAATTTTTTTGATAATATTTAGAATAAAACAGTCTTTTTTAATTAAAACTAGAATGTTTTAAGTTTCATTTAGAAAAAGAATCAAATCAAAATCTTTAAAAATGAATTTTTGACGAATTTTTAAAGTTGATCGATTTCTTTTTAAGTTAGGTTAGAACTGTCAAAAATTTTTTTTATCAACTTTAAAAATTTTTTTAATTTTTTTCATAATATTTAGAATAAAACTGTCTTTTTTAATTAAAACTAGGATATTTTAAGTTTCATTTAGAAAAAGAATCAAATCAAAATCTTTAAAAATGAATTTTTGACGAATTTTTAAAATTGATCGATTTTTTTAAGATTAGGTTAGAACAGTCAAAAATTTTTTTATCAACTTTAAATTTTTTTTTAATTTTTTTGATAATATTTAGAACAAAACAATCTTTTTTAATTAAAACTAGAATATTTTAAGTTTCATTTAGAAAAAGAATCAAATCAAAATCTTTAAAAATGAATTTTTGACGAATTTTTAAAATTGATCGATTTTTTTTAAGTTAGGTTAGAACTGTCAAAAATTTTTTTATCAACTTTAAAAATTTTTTTTAATTTTTTTGATAATATTTAGAATAAAACAGTCTTTTTTAATTAAAATTAGAATGTTTTAAGTTTCATTTAGAAAAAGAATCAAATCAAAATCTTTAAAAATGAATTTTTGGCGAATTTTTAAAATTGATCGATTTTTTTTAAGTTAGGTTAGAACTGTCAAAAATTTTTTTATCAACTTTAAAAATTTTTTTAATTTTTTTGATAATATTTAGAATAAAACAGTCTTTTTTAATGAAAATTAGAATGTTTTAAATTTCATTTAGAAAAAGAATCAAATCAGAGTCTTTAAAAATGAATTTTTGACGAATTTTTAAAATTGATCGATTTTTTTTAAGTTAGGTTAGAACTGTCAAAAATTTTTTTATCAACTTTAAAAATTTTTTTAATTTTTTTCATAATATTTAGAATAAAACAGTCCTTTTTAATTAAAACTAGAATTTAATTAAAATTGATCGATTTTTTTTAAGTTAGGTTAGAACTGTCAAAAATTTTTTTATCAACTTTAAAAGTTTTTTAAATTTTTTTGATAATATTTGGAATAAAACAGTCCTTTTTAATTAAAATTAGAATGTTTTAAGTTTCATTTAGAAAAAGAATCAAATCAAAATCTTTAAAATTCAATTTTTTATAAATTTTTAAATTTGGTCGATTTTTTTAACTTAGGTTAAGAAGTGTCAAAAATTTTTCCCAACTTTAAAAATTTTTAAAATTTTTTTTGATAATATTTAGAATAAAACGGCCTTTTTTAATTAAAACTAGGATATTTTAAGTTTCATTTAGAAAAAGAATCAAATCAAAATCTTTAAAAATGAATTTTTGACGAATTTTTAAAATTGATCGATTTTTTTTAAGTTAGGTTAGAACTGTCAAAAATCTTTTTATCAACTTTAAAAATTTTTTTAATTTTTTTTGATAATATTTAGAATAAAACAGTCTTTTTTAATTAAAATTAGAATGTTTTAAGTTTCATTTAGAAAAAGAATCAAATCAAAATCTTTAAGAATGAATTTTTGACGAATTTTTAAAATTGATCGATTTTTTTTAAGTTAGGTTAGAACTGTCAAAAATTTTTTTATCACCTTAAAAAATTTTTTTAATTATTTTGATAATATTTAGAATAAAACAGTCTTTTTTAATTAAAACTAGAATGTTTTAGGTTTCATTTAGAAAAAGAATCAAATCAAAATCTTTAAAAATGAATTTTTGGCGAATTTTTAAAATTGATCGATTTTTTTTAAGTTAGGTTAGAACTGTCAAAAATTTTTTTATCAACTTTAAAAATTTTTTTTAATTTTTTTGATAATATTTAGAATAAAACAGTCTTTTTTAATTAAAATTAGAATGTTTTAAGTTTCATTTAGAAAAAGAATCAAATCAAAATCTTTAAAAATGAATTTTTGGCGAATTTTTAAAATTGATCGATTTTTTTTAAGTTAGGTTAGAACTGTCAAAAATTTTCTTATCAATTTTAAAAAATTTTTTAATTTTTTTTGATAATATTTAGAATAAAACAGTCTTTTTTAATTAAAATTAGAATGTTTTAAGTTTCATTTAGAAAAAGAATCAAATCAAAATCTTTAAAAATGAATTTTTGACGAATTTTTAAAATTGATCGATTTTTTTTAAGTTAGGTTAGAACTGTCAAAAAATTTTTTATCAACTTTAAAATTTTTTTTAATTTTTTTGATAATATTTAGAATAAAACAGTCTTTTTTAATTAAAACTAGAATGTTTTAAGTTTCATTTAGAAAAAGAATCAAATCAAAATCTTTAAAAATGAATTTTTGACGAATTTTTAAAATTAATCGATTTTTTTTTAAGTTAGGTTAGAACTGTCAAAAATTTTTTTATCAACTTTAAAAATTTTTTTAATTTTTTTGATAATATTTAGAATAAAACAGTCTTTTTTAATTAAAATTAGAATGTTTTTAGTTTCATTTAGAAAAAGAATCAAATCAAAATCTTTAAAAATGAATTTTTGACGAATTTTTAAAATTGATCGATTTTTTTAAGTTAGGTTAGAACTGTCAAAAATTTTTTTATCAAGTTTAAAATTTTTTTTAATTTTTTTGATAATATTTAGAATAAAACAGTCTTTTTTAATTAAAATTAGAATGTTTTAAGTTTCATTTAAAAAAAGAATCAAATCAGAATCTTTAAAAATGAATTTTTGGTGAATTTTTTTTTAATAAAAATACCTTTCAGGTAAATAAACGGCTAAAACCGGTGAAATATCCCAAGCTAATCTCGTAATATCCTTCCATTGCCTTTCGGTAATGGTTTTGGCTCTCCAAGCGGCTAAATTTTCCTCTCCGGGGATAATATATTCCGGCCGGGAGCTCGGATTGTGCCAAACGATCAAAAAATCGATTTCGACCGCTAATAATTCCAGAATAAAATTTCTCTTTTTAATATAACACCGGACGAAATTGTCGGCCATTTGAACGCGTTTCGATTTCGTCGATCGTTTGCTTAAAGTAACGCTGCTGGCGGAAGTAGGAACGGTGTTTATCCAACCGGTACTCGTCCGCGTAAAATCGGTTTTTGAGAATTCGCTCGAGCTTTGAATCGTGGGCAAAGGAGTCGGAGGGCCGAGATCTAAATCTCCGACGTCGCTCGCCTTTAAATACTTTTTGTCCGAGTGCATCGTCTGCCAGAAACGGACTAAAATCGTTATGTCGTCTCGTAAATCGTTAAAGTTTTGCGTGGGACACCTTAAAGGCCGACAAAAGTAATCTAAGCAACAACAGTAGATTCGTTCTCTTAATACGTTCTTGGCGAGGCTTTTCGGCAAGATGTCTCCTTGTAAAAGCGATAAACCGCATTGTAACAACTTGAATCTTACTCCAACGGCCGAAACGTCTCTGGTTATATTCGGTTCTTTCGATCCGACGTTCATCGTTAAAGATCTATGAATTAACGAAGCTAGAATCTCGACGATTTCGTAACTGTTATATTTCGCCGTTTCGACTAATTCGCTTATAAAATAAACCCAAATCGCGTGCGGTTTTACGAAAGGTGGATTTGGTTCTAAACGACCACCTGAAACAAAAAAAAAATAGACTTTAGAATAAAAAAAGTCTAAAAATAGAAATTTTTTTCATTATTAATAACTTAAATGAATTAATTAATATGATTTGTGAATTATTTAAATTACCTTCGTGATTTGCCAACGGACTGGTTTGAGGCGGAGACTCGGAAAACAATCCCATTCTAGTTTGAACGGTGTAATGCCAAGCCGAAGCCATTTCTTGTAAAAATCTTACTTGCAATTGAGGTTTTGCCGTGATTAACCATTGCCAGCATTCGACGGCCGAACACATGGCTTCTTGAGTAAATAATTGAAGCTGCAATATAAAATTAGTTTTGGTTTAAAAACGCCATTATTTAATTTCACATAAAACCTTAAAATTTTTTATTTTCGTATAATCGTTAAATGTGAACTAAAATTTCAGTTCAAAATTTATTTACTTATTTTATAAAATGAATCGCACATTTAATTTTAATTCATTTTTTAAATAATTTTACCTGAGAACTGGCAATGCAATGCAACAACTTCCTATCAACTTTCAAATTTTTTTATTTTTTTTTGATAATATTTAGAATAAAACAGTCTTTTTTAATTAAAATTAGAATGTTTTAAGTTTCATTTAGAAAAAGAATCAAATCAAAATCTTTAAAAATGAATTTTTGACGAATTTTTAAAATTGATCGATTTTTTTTAAGTTAGGTTAGAACTGTCAAAAATTTTCTTATCAACTTTAAAATTTTTTTTAATTCTTTTGATAATATTTAGAATAAAACAGTCTTTTTTAATTAAAATTAGAATGTTTTAAGTTTCATTGAGAAAAAGAATCAAATCAAAATCTTTAAAAATGAATTTTTGACGAATTTTTAAAATTGATCGATTTTTTTTAAGTTAGGTTAGAACTGTCAAAAATTTTTTTATCAACTTTAAAATTTTTTTTAATTTTTTTGATAATATTTAGAATAAAACAGTCTTTTTTAATTAAAATTAGAATGTTTTAAGTTTCATTTAGAAAAAGAATCAAATCAAAAATCTTAAAAAATGAATTTTTGACGAATTTTTAAAATTGATCGATTTTTTTTAAGTTAGGTTAGAACTGTCAAAAATTTTTTTATCAACTTTAAAATTTTTTTTAATTCTTTTGATAATATTTAGAATAAAACAGTCTTTTTTAATTAAAATTAGAATGTTTTAAGTTTCATTGAGAAAAAGAATCAAATCAAAATCTTTAAAAATGAATTTTTGACGAATTTTTAAAATTGATCGATTTTTTTTAAGTTAGGTTAGAACTGTCAAAAATTTCTTTATCAACTTTAAAATTTTTTTGATGATATTTAGAATAAAACAGTCTTTTTTAATTAAAATTGGAATGTTTTAAGTTTCATTTAGAAAAAGAATCAAATCAAAATCTTTAAAAATGAATTTTTGATGAATTTTTAAAATTGATCGATTTTTTTTAAGTTAGGTTAGAACTGTCAAAAATTTTTTTATCAACTTTAAAATTTTTTTTAATTTTTTTGATAATATTTAGAATAAAACAGTCTTTTTTAATTAAAATTAGAATGTTTTAAGTTTCATTTAGAAAAAGAATCAAATCAAAATCTTTAAAAATGAATTTTTGACGAATTTTTAAAATTGATCGATTTTTTTTAAGTTAGGTTAGAACTGTCAAAAATTTTTTTATCAACTTTAAAATTTTTTTTAATTTTTTTGATAATATTTAGAATAAAACAATCTTCTTTAATTAAAATTAGAATGTTTTAAGTTTCATTTAGAAAAAGAATCAAATCAAAATCTTTAAAAATGAATTTTTGACGAATTTTTAAAATTGATCAATTTTTTTAAGTTAGGTTAGAACTGTCAAAAATTTCTTTATCAACTTTAAAATTTTTTTTAATTCTTTTGATAATATTTAGAATAAAACAGTCTTCTTAAATTAAAATTAGAATGTTTTAAGTTTCATTTAGAAAAAGAATCAAATCAAAATCTTTAAAAATGAATTTTTGATGAATTTTTAAAATTGATCGATTTTTTTTAAGTTAGGTTAGAACTGTCAAAAATTTTTTTATCAACTTTAAATTTTTTTTTAATTTTTTTGATAATATTTAGAATAAAACAGTCTTTTTTAATTAAAATTAGAATGTTTTAAGTTTCATTTAGAAAAAGAATCAAATCAAAATCTTTAAAAATGAATTTTTGACGAATTTTTAAAATTGATCAATTTTTTTAAGTTAGGTTAGAACTCGACCTCCTTAGGTTAGGTCGACGGCCGAACACATGGCTTCTGGAACCTGCAATATAAAATTAGTTTTGGTTTAAAAACACCATTATTTAATTTCACATAACACCTTAACATTTTTTATTTTCGTATAATCGTTAAATGTGAACTGAAATTTTAGTTCAAAATTTATTTACTTATTTTATAAAATGAATCGCACATTTAATTTTAATTCATTTTTTAAATAATTTTACCTGAGAACTGGCAATGCAATGCAACAACTTCCTATCTAATTCAGGTGAATGAATCATCATTGCCGTAGCTCTCCATAAGGCGTCTCTATGTTTCGAATCCGATCGTTCTTCGCAAGCTTTCCACACGTTACTTATTAATTTTTCCGTTAAGGAATTATCGCCTTGTTCCGCGTAAACAGCTAATAAACCGGCTAACTAAAATATAGTCAATGTCGTAAAATATTTTCTTTTCCGATTTTAAAATAAATACCTCTCCGCTGTATTTAGATCTTAAATTTAAGACGGTGGCGAATCTCGAAGCGTCCGTTTTAACGCATTTCGGCCTTTTCTCCAACATACTCATACTCAAAGCCAAATTCGTAAAGTTATTCGGCCCGTATTGTAAAACCGATTCCAAAGCTAAAGCCAAACCGGAATGCGTCCAACACGACATCGGGATTTGGTTTAAATACTCTTGGATGTGAGAACGAGTCCAACGCGGTTCCCAAGTTACGGCTTCCTTTAAAATTCTCTCCGCGTTTGAAGCGAAATCTTTAACGATCGCCTCTCGAGCTTCCAAAGTATCCATTAATTGAATCGAATAAGGCGTCGATGGGATCCTTAACGTTGGAGTTTCTTGATTTGGATCGAGTTGAAGGGAATAAGAGAGAACTTGAAGAATGTCTAACGTTGTCCATAAAACTCTATTTTGGAAATTAAAAAAATAATTAGTAAATAAAATAAAAATTAATAAATAAAATAAAATAAAAATTAATAAATAAAATAAAAATTAATAAATAAAATAAAATAAAAATTAATAAATACAGCTATAGACAGAGAAATAGCACACATGTAATTTTCTCGGTCAACTTTTACTAAGGATCATGCAAATATGGACATTAAATTTTGAAAAATATTGGTGGACCGTATTAGAGCGGATCGTAAAACATTTGTTCATCGCCTAAAATGCCAATCTCTTAACCCGAAATACACAAAAAAAAACTGTTAAACATGGTGGAGGAAGCTTGATGGTCTGGGGGGCATTTTTCTGGCATGGAGTTAGGCCGCTGATTAGCACTGATGGAATGATGGATAGATTTGCATACTTAGACATCCTTAAGAACATTACGGAACCATTCACTTTTGATTCTATGCCGGTTAACTGGATTTTTTTGCAAGTCAACGATCCAAAACATACTGCTAAGGTGGTTAAGGATTGGTTTTGCAAAGAGAAAATTGTTGTTCTTTCCTGGCCTGCACAAAGTCCTGATCTAAACCCTATAGAAAATCTATGGAACGACGCACAGTGGGGCAAGACCGGCTTAAACGTGGCAAAAAATCAAAAAATTAAATGTAAAATATACGGTTTTTTTTATCTGACTTAGGCTAACCACTATCCATTGCACCGTTTATGACAATAACCTTTCGTCTTTGATATACATATTTTCTTATAAAATTATTTAATTGTTGCACCTTTTTGAAGTACACATTCCAAGCATATCCATTACATTTAATTTGGATTAATTAGGCTCTGTATACAAGTCGTGCTTTTGTAAAACAGTTGATCGTTGGGTTAATACAGGGTATATACCTTAGTGTAGAACCATTATGTTGGGATATCTAGTAATAGTTTAGTAATAAGCATGAAGTTTAGATCGATATTTCTTTCAAGCAAACGGTTACATAAACAATGGGGTTAATAGTTACGTTCCAAGCACGATCAAGCTTCAATTCTTGCTTTTATCGATTTGACAGAACATACTATTTCAAAATTAATTGAAATTTTTTGCTACTTTTTTGCACTTTAACCGTGAAAGCATTTTTAAGATGCTACTCAAGGACGCTATTATTTTGTGACAAATAGTTTCTATTGCGACTGTCAAAATAGTAAATGATAGTAAACTGATAGTAAACTAACATAGCTAAACCGACATGAGTTCGAAAGGTGTGTAGTTCAAGAGAAAAGAACTTCTTAATATCATGAAAACCTCTGGAGCCGCTGACATCGAAGAACAATTTGGATTTCTAATAGAAGAGGTCAGAACACGAACAAATAGTGATAGTGAGCACTTAAAGGACCTTAAGAAAGAAATATCGCATTTTAAGTCACAATATAAGTGTCGCTGGATGAAAGCACATAGAATAGACGCAAAATTTCAAAGCAGTAATAAAGAGTGGTTGGATACTTCGATTACATTTCAGATACCTTTAACGAAGCGAGATCGTCCTCGAAAAATCAATGTCAGGTGAAGATGCTTTAGCTGTTTTGATAGACGCTAAACTATCCCGACATCAGTACAACATTATAAGGGCAAATGCACCGACAAGGTTTCCCTGATATAAAGTTGTACAGTCTGCAAAAAAGTTTTGCTACCCTAAGGACATAAAAATTACAGATGCCTGTGCGGTGGTTACGTTACAAGATTTGCTAGACCACACGGTTGAACGTTTACTTATGACGCTACAACCAGTCATTGAAACCCTTCAAAATGACGAAGTCCATCATTGATCATTCATCATCCTATTGGCTACTTGGCCGGTAACAACAGTAATACCAAAGATAAGTTATCTGGGACTTGGTAGTACTGGTCCTTAGTGCTACTGGTAGTTGTAAAGAGAAAATATTCAATGTAGAAATCCATTTGAACAGTGCTCGATTTAATGCCAACTTTGAAGCTCTCTTGCCCCACTGTGCGACGTAAAAATTAAAACTGGGGGAAAAAAATTTAAAAAATCAGATGAGCTTTGGGATGGAATTAAGGAAGCATGGTACTCCATCTCTCAGAGCAAATATCAGAAGCTAGTAGAGAGCTTGCCACGCAAATGTGTAGCAACTGTTCCAAATTGTAGCTTTACCACAAAATATTAATTTGGTATGCTTGGACAATCGCTTTTACAGGACTACAAATACATAAAGTGAGTGTAAAAAGTATTCGTACAACTGATTATTTTTAATGAATGGAAGTGAAATTACTTAATTTCTCAAATAATTTTTTGAAAAGTATTCAAGATTTACAATACAGGTTATGAAAATTATAAATTAATAGCAAAAGGCGACAAATCTAGAAATATATCGTAAATCTCTTCTTATAAAGCCATTAACGTATACTTTGGACTTGCAATAAGTATTCGTACAGGTACATTTGCATTAAGATATCGCGCTAATATTCCCTTCTTCACATATTTGGAGATCAAGTATGTAGCTGTTATACGTCTGTAGCGAATTAGTCGCAACTATTACTTATTGGTTTTGCGTTGATTTCTCGCTGTCTCTCAGGGTAGTTCAGCTCAGTGGAAAAAAGTGAAATCAAAAAAAAGTACATATGCCGACACACTGCTGGCGCTGATGTGCTAATTTTGAAAGGTTACAGAAATTTATAGAAGATGTTTCCACGACAGTTTGATTTGTTCAAATAAATCTACGTCATTTCCTGCTTACCGTTACTATTTACTTGTTTATTTAAAAAAATTAACACAAATGCAAAAAAATGTAGAATAAAATCTAATATTTTTCTAATTAATCCTGTAATCGGTAAGGTAACTAACTTAAAAATTTTGAATCTCGGCATTACAACGTTTGTTAAAGTTGATGAAGTCTAAAGAAATTAACTATGAACCAATTCAGTCCTGCTCAGCTGAAACCCCCCAATCTTCTCAAATGCAGTACTCCGCTAAGCTTTGTCATTCTGCATTATGTAAGTATTTATTGGTTACTTTTGTTAACAAAAAATTTATAAAGATTACGTTTTCACTAGGTTGCTCAGTTCAGAAACCATCAATTGGCTACTTATTCTAAGATTCTGTTGACTATGGACAAGTAAAAACAACAAATTTTGCCAAATATGCACTCTTCCAAGAACAAAGGACTGCCAAAAAGTTTGTAAATCACAAAACTTTTCAAAGAAATAATTGAGAAGGCAACAACCAAGAGGCTATTAATGACCTGATTGGGCAAGGACATCTACCGAAAATATACCAAGTATCCGCCCTATTTTATTAAAGGAATAAGGAATAACTTGTTTAACAAAAATTATTATCCATACTTGCATTAATTAAGTAAACGAAAATTAAAAAATGTTTTAACTTATTTTAAAACCGTTTTTCTGTTAGCATTACTATTTTCCGTACAATAATGTGCTATAGTCACTTATTGTTGTATAGGTGAAATAAAATATAAGTAAAAAAAAATAATTTTATTTCGAATTTCGCGGGTTCAAAAGTAGTTTTAGAGTATTTCGGTAGGGGGTGCTTTCTAAAAAATCATATTAGCGCCATCAGTGTGTCGGCATATGAACGTGCAAGCCGATTTCACTAATCTAGTGAGAGTTGACCTTCTATGTATATTATTTTTTCTATGCTGTCTCTTGTTGTTAGAAGCAATAATGGGTCGTAAGGCTAGGGAGACCACAGTAGAAGAACGAAAAATAGTCATTAATTTGCATAATCAGTGTAAATCTCTTTCAGAGATATCAAAAATAATCAACAGACCTCGTTCCACAATACAGTCTATAATTGATAGATATTCGTCAGAGCAGACATTGAAAAATAAACCTCGAAAAGGACGGCCAAGAAAATTAAATAATCGTGCTGAAAATGCAATTCTGCGAACAATTAAAAATAACCCCAAAATTAGCGCACCAAAGATTACTTCAGATATTAAAACAACTTTGGGATTAGTAATATCATCAAGTACCGTGAAAAATGTTTTGCGGGATAACGGATATCACGGAAAAACAGCCCGTCGAAAGTACTGGGTTAATCACATTAATAGAAGGAAGCGACTAAAGTTTGCAAAACTACATAAAAGGTTAACAAATGATTTTTGAAAGAAAGTAGTATTTACTGACGAGAGTAAATTTAATATATTCTCGTCAGATGGAAAGTGCTTGGTATGGAGGAAGAAAAATACTGAGCTTGAAAGTAAAAATATTTGTCCCAGTGTGAAGCACGGAGGAGGATCGCAACTTGTATGGGGCTGTATGAGTGCCAATGGTGTTGGTAATCTTCATTTTATAGATTCTATCATGGACCATAAATACTACATTAATATATTAAACACTGAATTACGGGCTAGTATTGAAAAAATGGGCTTTAATCAAGATTATATTTTCATGCATGATAACGACCCCAAACATACTGCATGGAATACGCGTATGTGGCTTTTATATAACACCCCAAAACGACTGGAAACGCCACCGCAAAGTCCTGACATTAATCCCATAGAGCACCTATGGGATAATTTAGATAAAAAAATAAGATTGCGGAGAATATCAAATAAGAACAATTTAAAAGTTGCCTTAGAGGAGGAATGGTGTAAAATACCAAAGACTTTAACAAATAAATTAGTGGAATCAATGCAAAGACGCTTATTGGCTATTATTAAATCAAGGGGATACCCAACAAAATATTAATGTCTTTTATGTAGTTTGTAAGACCAATATTCACTGTTGTGTACGAATACTTATTGTTTGAATTAACATTCACACATATGTTATAAAAAGGTTATTATTGTTCAGTTAATGCTTTTATCAATTTATAAAGATAATAAATGTTGTGTTTTTTTTTGCGTCCATAATTATTTTTATTTATTTTCAAAATTGCACTATCAAAACTATGTATTTACACCATTTCTTTTTGTAAATGGTAGGTGTACGAATACTTTTTACACTCACTGTATGTGCTATTTCTGTGTCCAGTTACCGTAAGCTTAACTAACTTTTAAAACGTACGTCAAAATAGAATTGAGTTAATTTTTTCCTTTTGAGTTCATTTAAGTTCCATTTATTTTAATAATCTCATTCTGAGTTATATAGATTAAATAAATTATGTATCACAAACGTAACCTAAAAGTGTGCTATTTCTCTGTCCATAGCTGTATAATAAAATAAAAATTACCTTCTATTCCAAAGTAAATGAGGGAATTTATCTACAAGCAACGATAAAAACTTATCGGCAACTCGTCTTATTTGCTTTTGGGGATTATTAAAATTAACCAACAAAAATTGAGCGTGTTCTTCTAAATCCGCTTCTCTCAATTCATCCCTCGGTTTATTTTTCATCACTTGTAAAAATTTATCAAAGACTTTTTCTCCAACGGACGAGACACAATTCCACATTCCGGATTTATCCTTTTGAAGCGCTGTATCGCTTAGATAATCAACTATGATGGTTTGTAAGTTTGGTTCAACCGAATTTGAAACTCTAAAATTGAAAAATAATATTTAAATTTTTAATTTAAAGAATAATTTTTAAATTTTTAATTTAAAAATTAATTTTATTTATTTACCGTAAAGTTTCAACCCAATAAACGCTTAGAAGAAATGTTAATTGAGCGAAAGAAAGCTTATTAACGTAAGAAGAAACGTCCGAAGCTCCTTTAAGTAATTCTAAAACTTGTAATCGTAAATCTTGAAGTTCATTAACGGAAACGCTTTCGTTTCTAACGGCGCTCGTATATTGAAGTTCTCTTAATTCCGATCGATTAGCCGATTGTGATATTAACGGTGGCGTTTTAACGGCGATTTCTTTAACTCCCTCGTACCATTCTTGCGGCCACAAACCGAAATCCGGGGAGGTAAATCCCATGATTACGCAATACAACCAAAAGTCTCTAAATAATTTATGTAGGCGAGCTTTCGGGTTCTTAATCGGAGGTAATCTTCGTAAAAGTACCGCAATAACCGGAATTAAAACTCCTAGATTACCGGCTGAGCTTGAAGCTTTTATAGAACCGGGAGATTTTTCGCTGGCTCGTTTTCCTTCAAGACCCAATTGAACGAACAATTCTAAAAGGGTTCCTAATAAGCCGCTTAAACTTTCCGGTTTTATATTAGCCGCGATGTTCGCAAAAGCGTTTATAACCGCTCTAGAAACGTGTCTATATTGAGCTTTATCGTTCGGATTGTTTCCATAAGCGGCGTTACTACTTTCAACGGTAATCATATTGAACATTTTCATGACGACTTCGTAAATATGCGGTTCGCATTGAGCTATAACCATACAACCCAATTGATCGACGATTAATGTGTCTAAAGGTGACGGTACCCTACAAAATCGTTGTTGGAAAAATTGTAAGATAGTTTCGGTCGTTTTCGGGGTTCCTTTCATTGAAACGGCGACGTGTCCCAACATATAAACTATGTTTGTCGATATTAAAGTTGATTCGCTATCGCTTTTTTCCGCGGTAAATAACCTATTGGAAACGCTGGCGACTAAAGCTCGAACGCAATCCGGATCTAAATTATGAGCGGAGTAAAGCGCGTAGCAGAGATTTTCGATGGCCGCGTCGCGAAGTTTTTCAAACGCCGCTTCCGACGTGGAATGTTGTCGTTTATCTTCGTTTTGATTCGACGCGACGTTTATTCTTAATTGATCTTTGTTGGTTTTCTCCGAAGCTTGTTGATGGAGTTTAAATAAAATCGGCGAAGGAGTTATTAAAAAATCCCTCAAGTAGTATATCGAAGTTGATGCTATGTTGGGAAATTTTTGGGCTAGCTTTCCTAAACCTTCCAAACAAACCATCAATAGCGGCATATGCGCTAAGAGGAGTTTATGTCCGTGATTTGAGTTGATTTTTTCTGTTAGGCGACTGCAAAGACTGTCAGCTCCTTTTGAAATGAAAAAGAAAATTTAAAAAATCGATTAGATTAAATGAAAATATTTAATTTTTTTAAAAAGTCATTTTTTAACATAGTTTAGTTAATATAAAACTTGTTGTATAATAAAATTTATTATTTTTTTCAAAATAACTACAAAACTAAGTTAGATAGAAAAATCTTTTTCAAATAAAAATTATAACTTATTTAAAGGCAAACATTTCTTATTTGAAAAATTTTTTTGTATCATTTTTGGTTTTTAAGTTATTTATTTTTAAAGTTAAAATTTAAGAAAATGTTGAAGGCGCCGAAAAGTGGAAGTCATTTTTTCAAAATAACTACAAAACTAAGCTAAATAGAAAAATCTTTTTCAAATAAAAATTATAACTTATTTAAAGGCAAACATTTCTTATTTGAAAAATCTTCTTATATCATTTTTGGTTTTTAAGTTATTTATTTTTAAAGTTAAAATTTAAAAAAATATTGGAGGCGCCGAAAAGTGAAAATCATTTTTTCTAAATAACTACAAAACTAAGCTAGATAGAAAAATCTTTTTCAAATAAAAATTATAACTTATTTAAAGGCAAACATTTCTTATTTGAAAAAATTTTTTATATCATTTTTGGTTTTTGAGTTATTTATTTTTAAAGTTAAAATTTAAAAAATAGTGGAGGCGCAGAAAAGTGGAAATCATTTTTTCAAAATAACTACAAAACTAAGCTAAATAGAAAAATCTTTTTCAAATAAAAATTATAACTTATTTAAAGGCAAACATTTCTTATTTGAAAAATTTTTTATATCATTTTTGGTTTTTGAGTTATTTATTTTTAAAGTTAAAATTTAAAAAATAATGGAGGCGCCGAAAAGTGGAAATCATTTTTTCAAAATAACTACAAAATTAAGCTAGATAGAAAATTCTTTTTCAAATAAAAATTATAACTTATTTAAAGGGAAACATTTCTCATTTGAAAAATTTTTTTATATCATTTTTGCTTTTTGAGTTATTTATTTTTAAAGATAAAATTTAAAAAATAGTGGAGGCGCCGAAAAGTGGAAATGATTTTTTCAAAATAACTACAAAACTAAGCTAAATAGAAACATCTTTTTCAAATAAAAATTATAACTTATTTAAAGGCAAACATTTCTTATTTCAAAATTTTTTTATATCATTTTTGGTTCTTGAGTTATTTATTTTTAAAGTTAAAATTTAAAAAATAATGGAGGCGCCGAAAAGTGGAAATGATTTTTTCAAAATAACTACAAAACTAAGCTAAATAGAAAAATCTTTTTCAAATAAAAATTATAACTTATTTAAAGGCAAACATTTCTTATTTCAAAATTTTTTTATATCATTTTTGGTTCTTGAGTTATTTATTTTTAAAGTTAAAATTTAAAAAATAATGGAGGCGCCGAAAAGTGGAAATGATTTTTTCAAAATAACTACAAAACTAAGCCAGATAGAAAAATCTTTTTCAAATAAAAATTATAACTTATTTAAAGGCAAACATTTCTTATTTGAAAAATTTTTTTATATCATTTTTGGTTTTTGAGTTATTTATTTTTAAAGTTAAAATTTAAAAAATGGTGGGGGCGCCGAAAAGTGGAAATCATTTTTTCAAAATAACTACAAAACTAAGTTAGATAGAAAAATCTTTTTCAAATAAAAATTATAACTTATTTAAAGGTAAACATTTCTTATTTAAAAAAATTTTTTATATCATTTTTGGTTTTTAAGTTATTTATCTTTAAATTTAAAATTTAAAAAATAGTGGAGGCGCCGAAAAGTGGAAATCATTTTTTCAAAATAACTACAAAACTAAGCTAGAGAGAAAAATCTTTTTCAAATAAAAATTATAACTTATTTAAAAGCAAACATTTCTTATTTGAAAAATTTTTTTATATCATTTTTGGTTTTTGAGTTATTTATTTTTAAAGTTAAAATTTAAAAAAATGTTGAAGACGCCGAAAAGTGGAAATTATTTTTTCAAAATAACTACAAAACTAAGCTAAATAGAAAAATCTTTTTCAAATAAAAATTATAACTTATTTAAAGGCAAACATTTCTTATTTGAAAAATTTTCTTATATCATTTTTGGTTTTTGAATTATTTATTTTTAAAGTTAAAATTTAAAAAAATGGTGGAGGCGCCGAAAAGTGGAAATCATTTTTTCAAAATAACTACAAAACTAAGCTAAATAGAAAAATCTCTTTCAAATAAAAATTATAACTTATTTAAAGGCAAACATTTCTTATTTGAAAAAATTTTTTATATCATTTTTGGTTTTTGAGTTATTTATTTTTAAAGTTAAAATTTAAAAAATGGTGGAGACGCCGAAAAGTGGAAATCATTTTTTCAAAATAACTACAAAACTAAGTTAGATAGAAAAATCTTTTTCAAATAAAAATTATAACTTATTTAAAGGTAAACATTTCTTATTTAAAAAAATTTTTTATATCATTTTTGGTTTTTAAGTTATTTATCTTTAAATTTAAAATTTAAAAAATAGTGGAGGCGCCGAAAAGTGGAAATCATTTTTTCAAAATAACTACAAAACTAAGCTAGAGAGAAAAATCTTTTTCAAATAAAAATTATAACTTATTTAAAAGCAAACATTTCTTATTTGAAAAATTTTTTTATATCATTTTTGGTTTTTGAGTTATTTATTTTTAAAGTTAAAATTTAAAAAAATGTTGAAGACGCCGAAAAGTGGAAATTATTTTTTCAAAATAACTACAAAACTAAGCTAAATAGAAAAATCTTTTTCAAATAAAAATTATAACTTATTTAAAGGCAAACATTTCTTATTTGAAAAATTTTCTTATATCATTTTTGGTTTTTGAATTATTTATTTTTAAAGTTAAAATTTAAAAAAATGGTGGAGGCGCCGAAAAGTGGAAATCATTTTTTCAAAATAACTACAAAACTAAGCTAAATAGAAAAATCTCTTTCAAATAAAAATTATAACTTATTTAAAGGCAAACATTTCTTATTTGAAAAAATTTTTTATATCATTTTTGGTTTTTGAGTTATTTATTTTTAAAGTTAAAATTTAAAAAATGGTGGAGACGCCGAAAAGTGGAAATCATTTTTTTAAAATAACTTCAAAACTAAGCTAGATAGAAAAATCTTTTTCAAATAAAAATTATAACCTATTTAAAGGCAAACATTTCTTATCTGAAAATTTTTTTTATATCATTTTTGGTTTTTGAGATATTTATTTTTAAAGTTAAAATTTAAAAAATAGTGGAGGCGCCGAAAAGTGGAAATGATTTTTTCAAAATAACTACAAAACTAAGCTAAATAGAAAAATCTTTTTCAAATAAAAATTATAACTTATTTAAAGGCAAACATTTCTTATTTGAAAAATTTTTTTATATCATTTTTGGTTTTTGAGTTATTTATTTTTAAAGTTAAAATTTAAAAAATGGTGGAGGCGCCGAAAAGTGGAAATCACTTTTTCAAAATAACTACAAAACTAAGCTAGATAGAAAAATCTTTTTCAAATAAAAATTATAACTTATTTAAAGGCAAACATTTCTTATTTGAAAAATTTTTTTATATCATTTTTGGCTTTTAAGTTATTTATTTTTAAAGTTAAAATTAAAAAAATGGTGGGGGCGCCGAAAAGTGGAAATCCTTTTTTTCAAAATAACTACAAAATTAAGCTAGATAGAAAAATCTTTTTCAAATAAAAATTATAACCTATTTAAAGGCAAACATTTCTTATCTGAAAAATTTTTTTATATCATTTTTGGTTTTTGAGTTATTTATTTTTAAAGTTAAAATTTATAAAATGGTGGAGGCGCCGAAAAGTGGAAATCATTTTTTCAAAATAACTACAAAACTAAGTTAGATAGAAAAATCTTTTTCAAATAAAAATTATAACTTATTTAAAGGCAAATATTTCTTATTTGAAAAATTTTTTTATATCATTTTTGGTTTTTAAGTTATTTATTTTTAAAGTTAAAATTTAAAAAATGGTGGAGACGCCGAAAAGTGGAAATCATTTTTTCAAAATAACTATAAAACTAAGCTAAATAGAAAAATCTTTTTCAAATAAAAATTATAACTTATTTAAAGGCAAACATTTCTTATTTGAAAAATTTTTTTATATCATTTTTGGTTTTTGAGTTATTTATTTTTAAAGTTAAAATTTAAAAAATAATGGAGGCGCCGAAAAGTGGAAATGATTTTTTCAAAATAACTACAAAACTAAGCTAAATAGAAAAATCTTTTTCAAATAAAAATTATAACTTATTTAAAGGCAAACATTTCTTATTTGAAAAATTTTTTTATATCATTTTTGGTTTTTGAGTTATTTATTTTTAAAGTTAAAATTTAAAAAATGGTGGAGACGCCGAAAAGTGGAAATGATTTTTTCAAAATAACTACAAAACTAAGTTAGATAGAAAAATCTTTTTCAAATAAAAATTATAACTTATTTAAAGGCAAACATTTCTTACTTGAAAAATTTTTTTATATCATTTTTGGTTTTTGAGTTATTTATTTTTAAAGTTAAAATTTAAAAAATGGTGGAGACGCCGAAAAGTGGAAATGATTTTTTCAAAATAACTACAAAACTAAGTTAGATAGAAAAATCTTTTTCAAATAAAAATTATAACTTATTTAAAGGCAAACATTTCTTATTTGAAAAATTTTTTTATATCATTTTTGGCTTTTGAGTTATTTATTTTTAAAGTTAAAATTTAAAAAAAATGGTGGAGGCGCCGAAAAGTCAAAATCATTTTTTCAAAATAACTACAAAACTAAGTTAGATAGAAAAATCTTTTTCAAATAAAAATTATAACTTATTTAAAGGCAAACATTTCTTATTTGAAAATTTTTTTTTTATCATTTTTGGTTTTTGAGTTATTTATTTTTAAAGTTAAAATTTAAAAAATGGTGGAGACGCCGAAAAGTGGAAATCATTTTTTCAAAATAACTACAAAACTAAGCTAGAGAGAAAAATCTTTTTCAAATAAAAATTATAACTTATTTAAAGGCAAACATTTCTTATTTGAAAAATTTTTTTATATCATTTTTGGTTTTTGAGTTATTTATTTTTAAAGTTAAAATTTAAAAAATGGTGGAGGCGCCGAAAAGTGGAAATCATTTTTTCAAAATAACTACAAAACTAAGTTAGATAGAAAAATCTTTTTCAAATAAAAATTATAACTTATTTAAAAGCAAACATTTCTTATTTGAAAAATTTTTTTATATCATTTTTGGTTTTTGAGTTATTTATTTTTAACGTTAAAATTTAAAAAATAGTGGAGGCGCCGAAAAGTGGAAATGATTTTTTCAAAATAACTACAAAACTAAGCTAAATAGAAAAATCTTTTTCAAATAAAAATTATAACTTATTTAAAGGCAAACATTTCGTATTTGAAATTTTTTTTTATATCATTTTTGGTTTTTGAGTTATTTATTTTTAAAGTTAAAATTTAAAAAAAATGGTGGAGGCGCCGAAAAGTGGAAATCATTTTTTCAAAATAACTACAAAACTAAGCTAAATAGAAAAATCTTTTTCAAATAAAAATTATAACTTATTTAACGGCAAACATTTCTTATTTGAAAAATTTTTTCATATCGTTTTTGGTTTTTGTTATTTATTTTTAAATTTAAAATTTAAAAAATAATGGAGGCGCCGAAAAGTGGAAATCATTTTTTCAAAATAACTACAAAACTAAGCTAAATAGAAAAATCTTTTTCAAATAAAAATTATAACTTATTTACAGGCAAACATTTCTTATTTGAAAAATTTTTTTATATCATTTTTGGTTTTTGAGTTATTTATTTTTAACGTTAAAATTTAAAAAATAGTGGAGGCGCCGAAAAGTGGAAATGATTTTTTCAAAATAACTACAAAACTAAGCTAAATAGAAAAATCTTTTTCAAATAAAAATTATAACTTATTTAAAGGCAAACATTTCTTATTTGAAAAATTTTTTTATATCATTTTTGGTTTTTAAGTTATTTATTTTTAAAGTTAAAATTTAAAAAATAATGGAGGCGCCGAAAAGTGGAAATGATTTTTTCAAAATAACTACAAAACTAAGCTAAATAGAAAAATCTTTTTCAAATAAAAATTATAACTTATTTAAAGGCAAACATTTCTTATTTGAAAAAATTTTTTATATCATTTTTGGTTTTTGAGTTATTTATTTTTAAAGTTAAAATTTAAAAAATAGTGGAGGTGTCGAAAAGTGGAAATCATTTTTTCAAAATAACTACAAAACTAAGCTAGATAGAAAAATCTTTTTCAAATAGAAATTATAACTTATTTAAAGGCAAACATTTCTTATTTGAAAAATTTTTTTATATCATTTTTGGTTTTTGAGTTATTTATTTTTAAAGTTAAAATTTAAAAAATGGTGGAGGCGCCGAAAAGTGGAAATCATTTTTTCAAAATAACTACAAAACTAAGCTAAATAGAAAAATCTTTTTCAAATAAAAATTATAAGTTATTTAAAGGCAAACATTTCTTATTTGAAAAAATTTTTTATATCATTTTTGGTTTTTGAGTTATTTATTTTTAAATTTAAAATTTTAAAAAATGTTAGAGGCGCCGAAAAGTGAAAATCATTTTTTCAAAATAACTACAAAACTAAGTTAGATAGAAAAATCTTTTTCAAATAAAAATTATTACTTATTTAAAGGCAAATATTTCTTATTTGAAAAATTTTTTTATATCATTTTTGGTTTTTGAGTTATTTACTTTTAAAGTTAAATTTTAAATGTGTTTTAATTTTCTAAATTTTTTTTTATAATCAAAAATATTTAAAAGTTTTATTAAACAACAAGTTTCCAAAACACGTTATTATTTTTTTTTTACTTTGGTAAAAGGAATCAAAAACATAATCTAAAAGTGTCGATTAACTTATTTTTAAACTTTACATTATTCAAATTCTAAAAATACTTTCAATCACTTTTTAAAATAAACACCACACAAATATTCTAAAGACAACAAAAAAATAACAAAGGTAAAAAAACTCTGGTAAACTAAAAAGATCAAACAGCACTAAAAGAACAAGAAATCTACGCTTTTTTTATCACCTATAACTAAAACGAGTTCTTGTACCAACGTTGTATAGCTTATTAACTCAACTGAACGGTCTGGAATCAAAAGAATTATAAAATAAAATGAAATTGGCCAAAATTCAATTGAAATTAGCTAAAATTAAATTGAAATTAGTTCAAATTAAAATGAAATTGGGTAAAATTCAATTGAAATTAGCTAAAATTTAATTGAAATTAGCTAAAATTTAATTGAAATTAGCTAAAATTTAATTGAAATTAGCTCAAATTTAATTGAAATTAGCTAAAATTGAAACAAGTTAAAACCAAATTGGAAAAAAAATCAAAAAGAAATCGAAAGAGAAAAAAGTGAAATGGGATAATAATTTTTACGATTACATTTATTTATTTTTTTTTTTCTTACCTGTTTCATCTCCAATAGCCCAAACTAACAAATCGACGCACGCGGCATTCGCCATAACGTTAACTTTAAACTTATTAACCAAAACGTAATTACTTTCGCGATCTTCGCGTTCGCTGGCGTCGTGTTGTCGACTTTGCAATTCGGTCTGACCGTTTAAAAACAACCCCTTGACGAATTCCTGAACGTCTTTGGTGAAAGGAACGGGTAAATCTTTCTGCGGCTGAAGTAATTCCCTCAATAAAGTCACCACGACTAAATTAATAGTTTCCGAGAACGTTTTGTAAGGAAACGTGGCTATCTTTCCCGTCGAGTAAATCTCCAAAGATTGATCGTCGATGATGTTTAACATTTCCTTAGTTAGGAGCTTTTTCGCCAGAGATAGAATCGTTTGGAGGTTGTGTAACGAGAATAAAAGGTGTTGGTTGTTTTCGGAGTGTTCGCAAAAACGCATGTTTTGAAATTGGTTGAAACTCGAACCGAATTTTTGAAAGAAATGGGTTGTAAAGTCGTACGAACCCATTATATCGGTTGTTGATTGCTTCGGTGTGTTCGAAGTATCGATTGTGTCATATCCCTAGAAAAATAAAAATATATTAATTTATACACAGAGTAGAACTCAATTAATTAACAACGCATTCTAAAGCTGATTTCATGCCGATTCAACGAAAAAAATCCTTATCTGAAATTGCTTCCTAAGAGAACTAGAGCATCCTGAAGATGACGTGTCTGATCATGTTTTTTCCAAATATCTTAATAACGCGTTTAGCTATCACAATGAAATTTTGAGCGTTTGTAAACTTCGAAATGCTTCATCGTTTGTTGACTTCATTGTTGTTGTTTTTAAAATTTTTTGGGTGAGAGTTAAAACAAATCTGTCACTTTTAATTCAAAATAGAATGTTTCTGGTTTAATTTGACATCAAAACCGCGTTTTAATTGTTATAAATAAGTTCTGTACGATTTTTTAAAGTTGATCAATTTTTTTAAAAAGTTAGGTTAAGTTTGGCCAAAAATTATGATCATCTTTGAAAATTTTTCAAATTTTTTGGATAAGAGTTGAAATAAATTTGTCTCTTTTAATTGAAAATAGAATGTTTTTGGTTTAATTTAACATAAAAACCGCGTTTTAATTCTTATAAATAAGTTCTTATAAAAGTTGATCAATTTTTTTTAAAAAGTTAAGTTAAGTTTGGCCAAAAATTATGATCATCTTTGAAAATTTTTCTAATTTTTTGGATAAGAGTTGAAATAAATCTGTCTCTTTTAATTGAAAATAGAATGTTTTTGGTTTAATTTAACATAAAAACCGCGTTTTAATTCTTATAAATAAGTTCTGTACGATTTTTTAAAGTTGATCAATTTTTTTAAAAAGTTAGGTTAAGTTTGGCCAAAAATTATGATCATCTTTGAAAATTTTTCAAATTTCTTGGATAAGAGTTGAAATAAATTTGTCTCTTTTAATTGAAAATAGAATGTTTTTGGTTTAATTTAACATAAAAACCGCGTTTTAATTCTTATAAATAAGTTCTGTACGATTTTTTAAAGTTGATCAATTTTTTTTAAAAGTTAGGTTAAGTTTGGCCAAAAATTATAATCATCTTTGAAAATTTTTCAAATTTTTTGGATAAGAGTTGAAATAAATTTGTCTCTTTTAATTGAAAATAGAATGTTTTTGGTTTAATTTAACATAAAAACCGCGTTTTAATTCTTATAAATAAGTTCTGTACGATTTTTTAAAGTTGATCAATTTTTTTTAAAAGTTAGGTTAAGTTTGGCCAAAAATTATAATCATCTTTGAAAATTTTTCTAATTTTTTGGATAAAAGTTGAAATAAATTTGTCTCTTTTAATTGAAAATAGAATGTTTTTGGTTTAATTTAACATAAAAACCGCGTTTTAATTCTTATAAATAAGTTCTGTACGATTTTTTAAAGTTGATCAATTTTTTTTTAAAGTTAGGTTAAGTTTGGCCAAAAATTATGATCATCTTTGAAAATTTTTCTAATTTTTTGGATAAGAGTTGAAATAAATTTGTCACTTTTAATTGAAAATAGAATGTTTTTGGTTTAATCTAACATAAAAACCGCGTTTTAATTCTTATAAATAAGTTCTGTACGATTTTTTAAAGTTGATCAAATTTTTTTTAAAGTTAGGTTAAGTTTGGTCTAAAATGATGACCATCTTTGAAAATTTTTCTAGTCTGAAAATTAAATTGGCGTCATATTAGAAGTTGCTAAATCAATCGGAGGCGAAAGTTTTGTGGATATGGCTACCAAAGACATTCAAGATTGGTGGAAGAAGAAGTTGACAAAGCGGATTTGATGGAAATTGTATCCCTTGATGCAAACCAAATCCATTTTGAGGACGCTAGCTAAATCTACAATGACCTAGTAAGAACCAGCAAGCAAAGTTCGATTACAGATTTTTTTAAGAGGGGAAAACGGAACATAACCCCTCTTTTTGTACTAGCTCTGGGTCTCATGCAACACGGTTTCACACAACACAGTTTCACACAACACGGTTTTACAGAACACGGCACTTTCTAGGAACCTAACTATTGTGTTATAGGAGGGTTACCTGTATCTTATATTAATGCTTAATACTTCATCGTTTGTTGACAAAACAATTTTTTTATTACCACTGTAAAGGTGTTAAACACTATCAGGATAAATTCTCTTAAGAGGCAATTTCAAATAAAACTTTTTCATTGAATCGGTATGAAATCATCTCTAGAATGCGTGATTAACGTTTGGCAACTGAGTTCTAGAACATCCTGTATAACAATTAATTGATAAGTAAAAATTTTTATACTTACTTGATTCATCGTTAAAATATCAATACTAACAGATAAATTCCCGGATAAACTCCTTGGAATAATCGATCGGAAATTACTAAAACTCTTTTGAAAATGACTCTTATCAATGTTCTCTTGATTTTGAATGACCGGAGGAACCGGTTTTGGGAATAATCGGCATAATAAAGGTGGATCACTTGGACAAAATCTTCCTAAAGCTCGCGTTAAACCAATAAAAACCGGGATCGTTCCGCGACACAAAAAGAATTTTTGACTGGAAGACGTTCCGTGGGATTGTAAACTTAAAAGTGATTCCGTTAGATTTACAAAACATTCTACTTGAAGGGAGATTATTTCTTCTCGGGAATCATCCAAACGGGTTGCTATATCCGATAGAAGGGTGTGTAAACAAAAACTAAATTTTTCCGATACCGGAATACCTAAAAATTAAAACAAAAAATTACAATTATTAAACTTATTAGTATTTATTAGCCAATTTATTAACCAATTTACTATTTAATTACACAAAATTATATCTCAAGGTTAATAACTACTTTAATTTTAACCTATGCACTTACGATCTTGCACGTGTACACGTCTCTCTTCGATCCAAACCGCTTTCCCGAGTCCCTTAGCAACCTTTAATAAGTACGGCAAGATTTTATCCTGGTGTTGGAGTCTCGATTCGAGGAAATAAATCCCCAAGGCGATCACTGCGTCTTGATCGCGTTGTGTTAAGCGAAAAACTCCGTTTGCCGTTTCCTTTGGACATAATGAAAACAACGTATTCACCTAAAAAAAAAAATATTAATTTGAATTTATTAATATAGATAAATTAAATTGAATTTATGAATACAGATAAATTAAAATCAATTTATCTCAAAAACTACCTGTTAAATTTTGAGGTTACGTTAGAGATTAAAGGTTAATTGACTGCGATATTTAAATTTGAGTACTTACTCGTTCCCAAGGGACGTTTTTGATACAAGCTAGCGATCTAGCGAGGTGTTGTACCGTTTTGTGGAAGAATAATTTATCGTCCGCGGCCATTTTATAACCTAAAATTTCATGTTACGACGTCCGATGACGTCTAGCTACTGTCTGTGTCAAGTTGACGTTTTTTTGTGGGGATTTAAATGGCCGTCACGTTGACGTTTAAAGCACAGGACCGGACTAGATTTAAATATTTCATTTTATAACAAATTTTAATTTTTTTTTATAATGATTTCTTAAGTAAATTTAAAAATAAAACATATATATAACAACAAATAAAGAACTATATAACAACAAATAAACAAATATAAAAGCAATTTATTTTTAAATTATAAAAACGATTTTAAAAAGTTTTTGGTTTATATTTTCTATTTGAAACGTCCAAAATTCTCTCTTTAGACGCGGGAAACCAATCCATTAAATACTCCCACGTTCCTCGTTTTAAAACCAACACTTTCGTTGTAAATAAAGCCCTGTATGTGTGTAAATGAGCGATTCCGAATAATCCAGGACCCTCGCCGAAAGTAGCCCCGGTTGTTAAAACCATATTTTCCACCTCTAATTTATTATAAACGTCGTAAACGACGATTACACCTTCTTCGACGAAATACAAAGAGTCGTCTACGTCGCCTTTTTCAACTATATTCATCCCCGGAAGGTAAACCGCGAACGATAAATGAACCGTTAGTTGTCTTATAAAATCTTTGTGGGTTTTCGCAAAAACTTGGTGATTTAAAAGATGTTTAGCGTACAAACTTTGCATTACGTCTTCTTTTAAATACGACGGGGAGCTTTCTATAAGTACGGGAAGCCACTGACCGTGGGCTTTCGTCCATTGTTCGACGTAGTATTTCCAAACTTTACGCTTTAAAAATATAGAAAGATTCATCCTTTCCAAATACGTGGAAACCTTTCTCGATCCGTTTTCGAACATGGTCATTTCGAATTTATCCAAGACTAGGATGCTCGCGCATCCCGCCGTTATTACGACGGTTACAAGTTGGGAAAATCCGATCATAACGATCGAAGCGATCAATTCGTAGATATTTGTCGGAACGACCATTCTTAAACCGGTTGACGTGAAAACGTTGATGACGTACATAAAAGATAGGCGAAAAGCTTGCATCGTGTCGTTGGTTTGGATTAATTTGATCGGTTCGTGGGTTACTTTTGGGTAATATTTACAAACTTCTTCGTAACAAGCAACTTTCCACCTTAGAAAATAAAGAAAAAAATTTTTTTTAATTTTTTTGCCAACTTTGAAAATTTTTTTAATTTTTTTGACAATATTTAGAATAAAACGGTCTTTTTTATATAAAACTAGAAAGTTTTAAGTTTCATTTAGAAAAAAAATCAAATCAAAATCTTTAAAATTCAATTTTTTATGATTTTTTAAAAAATTATTGATTTTTTAGTTAAAAAAAATTTTTAACCTAAAAAAATTTTTTACCAACTTTGAAATTTTTTTTAATTTTTTTAACAACACTTAGAATAAAACCATCTTTTTTATATAAAACTAGAATGTTTTAAGTTTCATTTAGAAAAAGAATCAAATCAAAATCTTTAAAATTCAATTTTTTATGAATTTTTAAAAAATGATTGATTTTTTTAAACTAAAAAAAATTATTAACCTAAAAAATTTTTTTACCAACTTTGAAAATTTTTTTAATTTTTTTGACAACATTTAGAATAAAACGGTCTTTTTTATATAAAACTAGAATGATTTAAGTTTCATTTAGAAAAAGAATCAAATCGAAATATTTAAAATTCAATTTTTTATGATTTTTTAAAAAATGATTGATTTTTTTAAACTAAAAAAATTTTTAACCTAAAAAATTTTTTACCAACTTTGAAAATTTTTTAATTTTTTTTGACAACACTTAGAATAAAACAATCTTTTTTATATAAAACTAGAATGATTTACGTTTCATTTAGAAAAAGAGTCAAATCAAAATCTTTAAAATTAAATTTTTTATGATTTTTTAAAAAATGATTGATTTTTTAGTTAAAAAAATATTTTAACCTAAAAAAATTTTTTACCAACTTTGAAAATTTTTTTAATTTTTTTGATAACATTTAGAATAAAACGGTCTTTTTTAATTAAAACTAGAATGTTTTAAGTTTCATTTAGAAAAAAAACTAAATCGAAATCTTTAAAATTCAATTTTTTATGATTTTTTAAAAAATGATTGATTTTTTAGTTAAAAAAATTTTTTAACCTAAAAAAATTTTTTACCAATTTTGAGAATTTTTTTAATTTTTTTGACAACACTTAGAATAAAACGATCTTTTTTAATTAAAACTAGAATGTTTTAAGTTTCATTTAGAAAAAGAATCAAATCAAAATCTTTAAAAATGAATTTTTGACGAATTTTTAAAATTGATCGATTTTTTTTAAGTTAGGTTAGAACTGTCAAAAATTTTTTTTACAAACTTTGAAAATTTTTTTAATTTTTTTGACAACATTTAAAATAAAACGGTCTTTTTTAATTAAAACTAGAATGATATAAATTTCATTTAGAAAAAAAATCAAATCAAAATCTTTAAAAATGAATTTTTGACGAATTTTTAAAGTTGATCGATTTTTTTAAGTTAGGTTAGAACTGTCAAAAATTTTTTTTACAAACTTTGAAAATCTTTTTAATTTTTTTGACAACATTTAAAATAAAACGGTATTTTTTAATCAAAACTAGAATTATTTAAGCTTCATTTAGAAAAAAAATCAAGCTAAAATCTTTAAAATTCGATTTTTGGCGAATTTTTAAAGTTAATCGATTTTTTTTAAGTTAGGTTAGAACTGTCAAAAAAATTTTTATCAACTTTAAAAATTTTTTTAATTTTTTTGACAACATTTAGAATAAAACGGTCTTTTTTAATCAAAACTAGAATGTTTTAAGTTTCATTTAGAAACAAAAATCAGATCAAAATCATAAAATTTCACGTTTCACTAACAATTAGTTTTTGAGATATGATTTTTCTTTAAGTTAGGTTAGAATTTCGTTTCTCTAGAAAAAACTAAAAATCGTAGAAAATTCATTTTTGGTGAAAATAAAGATTAAATATTAATCTAAATCCTATTACAATTTCAAGTTTGAAAAACAATTAGTTTTTGGGATATAATTTTTTTTAAAGTTAGGTTATAAAAAATTTTATTCAACTTTAAGAATTTTTTAAATTTTTTTGGTGATAATTAAAAAAATTCCGACTTATTTAATTAAAAATAGACACTTTTAGTTTTAATCCAAGATAAAAATCTTGTTCCAATTCCTATAAATAAGCTCAGTATGATTTTTTGAAATTGACAAAAAAATTTTTAGGTTAGGCAAAAATCATTGATGTTTTAAAAAATTTATTTAATTTTTTTGGTACTAATTAGAAAAATGCTGTATTTTTAAATAAAAAATAGAAGCTTTTAGGTTTAATTTAAAATAAAAATCTTTTTACAATTCCAATAAATAACCTCAGTATGTTTTTTTTAAAGTTAACCTAAATTTTTTGAAAATCGGTCTAAAATCAAAGAGGTATTTAGGAATTTTTTGCGCAATAATTAAACAAAATCTGTTTTAGTAAGAAATAGATACTTTTGGTTGTCATTCAAAATAAAAGTCATTCCTTACTTCCTATAAATAAACTCAATATGATTTTTTAAAGTTGACAAAAAAATTTTGAGGTTAAGTAAAAATCATTGATGTCTTTAAAATTTTTTTTTATTTTCTTTTTCGTACTAATTAGAAAAATTCTGTCTTTTTAAATAAAAAATAGAAACTTTTGGATGTAATCTAAGATAAAAATCTTTTTCTAATTCCTATAAATAACCTCAGTATGATTTTTCAAAGTTGACCTAAATCTTTCAAAAATCGGTAAAAAATCAAAGAGGTATTTAGGATTTTTTTTTTATTATTTTTTTGGTAATAATTAGAACAAATCGGTCTTCTTTGGCTTAAAATAGAATCTTTTAAGTTCCTTTTCGTGAAAAAATCATTTCTCTATCTTTATAAATAAATTCTGGGGGATTTTTTAAAGTTGGTCAAAATTTTTTAAAAGTTAGGTTATAAAAAATTTTTATCACTTTAAAATTTTTTTTAATTTTTTTGATAACATTTAGAATAAAACGGTCTTTTTTAATTAAAACTAGAATGTTTTAAGTTTCATTTAGAAAAAGAATCAAACCAAAATCTTTAAAATTCAATTTTTTATGATTTTTTAAAAAATGATTAATTTTTTAGTTAAAAAAATTTTTTAACCTAAAAAAATTTTTTACCAACTTTGAAAATTTTTAAAATTTTTTTGACAACATTTAGAATAAAACAGTCTTTTTTAATTTAATGAAGAATAGGAGAATGATTTAAATTTCATTTAGAAGAAGAATCAAATCGAAATCTTTAAAATTCAATTTTTTATGATTTTTTAAAAAATGATTAATTTTTTAGTTAAAAAAATTTTTTAACCTAAAAAAATTTTTTACCAACTTTGAAAATTTTTAAAATTTTTTTGACAACATTTAGAATAAAACAGTCTTTTTTAATTAAAACTAGAATGATTCAAGTTTCATTTAGAAAAAGAATCAAATCGAAATCTTTAAATTCCATTTTTTTATGATTTTTTAAAAAATGATTGATTTTTTTAAACTAAAAAAAATTTTTAACCTAAAGAATATTTTACCAACTTTGAAAATTTTTCTAATTTTTTTGAAAATCCTTGGAATAAAACGGTCTTTTTAAATTAAAATCAGAATGTTTTAAGTTTCATTTAGAAAAAAAATCAAATCAAAATCTTTAAAATTCGATTTTTCATGAATTTTTAAAGTTGATCGATTTTCTAAAATTAGGTTAAAAGTGTCGAAAATTTTTTACCAACCTTGAAAATTTTTCAAATTTTTTTGAAAATCCTTGGAATAAAACGGCCTTTTTAAATTAAAATTAGAATGTTTTAAGTTTCATTTAGAAAAAAAATCAGATCAAAATCTTTAAAATTCGATTTTTCATGAATTTTTAAAGTTGATCGATTTTCTAAAATTAGGTTTAAAGTGTCGAAAATTTTCTACCAACTTTGAAAATTTTTCTAATTTTTTTGAAAATCCTTGGAATAAAACGGTCTTTTTAAATTAAAGTTAGAATGTTTTAAGTTTCATTTAGAAAAAAAATCAAATCAACATCTTTAAAATTCGATTTTTCATGAATTTTTAAAGTTGATCGATTTTCTAAAATTAGGTTAAAAGTGTCGAAAATTTTTTACCAACTTTGAAAACTTTTCCAAATTTTTTTGAAAATCCTTGGAATAAAACGGTCTTTTTAAATTAAAATTAGAATGTTTTAAGTTTCATTTAGAAAAAAATCAGATCAAAATCTTTAAAATTCGATTTTTCATAAATTTTTAAAGTTGATCGATTTTCTAAAATTAGGTTAAAAGTGTCGAAAATTTTTTACCAACTTTGAAAATTTTTCAAATTTTTTTGAAAATCCTTGGAATAAAACGGCCTTTTTAAATGAAAATTAGAATGTTTTAAGTTTCATTTAGAAAAAAAATCAGATCAAAATCTTTAAAATTCGATTCTTCATGAATTTTTAAAGTTGACCGATTTTCTAAAATTAGGTTAAAAGTGTCGAAAATTTTTTACCAACTTTGAAAATTTTTCAAATTTTTTTGAAAATCCTTGGAATAAAACGGCCTTTTTAAATGAAAATTAGAATGTTTTAAGTTTCATTTAGAAAAAAAATCAGATCAAAATCTTTAAAATTCGATTCTTCATGAATTTTTAAAGTTGACCGATTTTCTAAAATTAGGTTAAAAGTGTCGAAAATTTTTTACCAACTTTGAAAATTTTTCAAATTTTTTTGAAAATCCTTGGAATAAAACGGCCTTTTTAAATGAAAATTAGAATGTTTTAAGTTTCATTTAGAAAAAAAATCAAATCAAAATCTTTAAAATTCGATTTTTCATGAATTTTTAAAGTTGATCGATTTTCTAAAATTAGGTTAAGTCTCGAAAATTTTTTACCAACTTTGAAAATTTTTCTAATTTTTTTGAAAATTCTGGGAATAAAACGGTCTTTTTTAATCAAAACTAGAATATTTTAAGTTTCATTTAGAAAAACAACCAACTCAAAATTTTTAAAAATGAATTTTTGACGAATTTTTAAATAAATACTCACCAAATACAAACGTTTGTATAAACGAGAAACATCATCGAGTACATAAGAAAAGTCCATCGTAAATGTCTACTAACCGTCAAAGTATTTTTACAATTATTGTAATATTTGATTAAAAAAATGATTCTAAATATTCGATTCGTCCAAAAATATCTGTAAACCCTTTCCACTTTGAAAAGGTAATAAATCAATTCGAACGGAAACGTCGTAAACAATTCGTACCAAAAAGTCGTACTAGAAACGTATTTTTTTAATATTTTACTATATTTAGTAATGATTAATCCGGATTCTTGATCGACGAAAGACGTGTGTAATTCCAAAACTATTTTAATGAGAAACATCAAATCGAAAACGTGCCCGACGTGATAATACTTGTTAATGTCGTAATCTCCGACTTTAACGACGAAAGTCATAATAATTAAGGAAGAAATTGTCGAAATGTGTACGTTTAAAAAGTAATAATACCAAAATAACCATTTATTATCGGGAGTTAACGTAAAAAGGAATAATTTTTTCCAGAGGGGTTTTCTCTCGTTGAAAAGTTTTTTATCAAAATCGTTTTTATCGAACAGATCGCTTTCAATATGTTTATGGTCCGTTTTCGATTCGGACAGAGGTAAAATAAACTCGGAATTGATTAATCTGTTTTTGCTTAATCGATTTAGAGCGGTTTTATATCTCGATAAGACTTTATAAAACGTTTTCACGTCCAAAACTAATACTTCAACGTGTATCTTTGCCGTGGCTGTAATCGTTAATCTGGTTTTTCCTTTCGGATTAAAATTGCCAAACATCCCGCCCTGAGTTAACAAAGCCAAGCGATCGTTTGCGATCGTAATTTCAACACTGCCCTTGTGCACGATGTAAATTGTGTCGGTCACGTCGTTACAACGGATGATTTCGGCGTCTTTTTTGAAATGCCATTCGGCGAAATGGGGCGTTATGTGCTTTACCGCGCTCAATTCGAGGTTGTTTAGGATTTCGTTGAGCTTCATTGTCGGTTCGTAGAAAAAAGCGCAGAAATTTTCTCGTAAAACCGGATTAAATGTTGATAATATTCGGTTTATCGACGTTCCTTTCGTTCGTTTCCATATGTATTCGTAATATGAGACCGTTTCTTCGACGAACGACTGATCTAGGTAGTATTTTTTCGAGAATTTTAGAAATTCTTTCATATTGTGTTGGTAATGGACTAATCTTGTATTTCCACCAATCTAAAAATATACATAAAAAAATTTTATAATTAGGCTTTTTAAATAATAACTAAAATGTTTTGTCAAAAATTTTTTTACAAACTTTAAAATTTTTCTTTATTTTTTTGGTAAAATTTAAAATAAAACGGTTTGTTTTAATCAAAACTAAAATGTTTTAAGTTTAATCTAGAAAAAAAATCAAATCAAAATCTTTAAAATTCAATTTTTTATGAATTTTTAAAAAATGATTGATTTTTTTAAACTAAAAAAATTTTTTAACCTAAAAAATTTTTTTACCAACTTTGAAAATTTTTTAAATTTTTTTGATAACATTTACAATAAAACGGTCTTTTTTAATCAAAACTAGAATGTTTTAAGTTTCATTTGGAAAAAGAATCAAATCAAAATCTTTAAAATTCGATTTTTTACGAATTTTTAAAGTTGATCGACTTTTTTTAAGTTAGGTTAGAACTGTCAAAAATTTTTTCTACAAACTTCGAAAATTTTTTTAATTTTTTTGACAACATTTAAAATAAAACGGTATTTTTTAATCAAAACTAGAATTATTTAAGTTTCATTTAGAAAAAAAATCAAATCAAAATCTTTAAAATTCGATTTTTCATGAATTTTTAAAGTTGATCGATTTTCTAAAATTAGGTTAAAAGTGTCGAAAATTTTTTACCAACTTTGAAAATTTTTCTATTTTCTTTGAAAATTCTTGGAATAAAACGGTCTTTTTTAATCAAAACTAGAATGTTTTAAGTTTCATTTAGAAAAAAAATCAAATCAAAATCTTTAAAATTCGATTTTTCATGAATTTTTAAAGTTGATCGATTTTCTAAAATTAGGTTAAAAGTGTCGAAAATTTTTTACCAACTTTGAAAATTTTTCTAATTTTTTTGAAAATTCTTGGAATAAAACGGTCTTTTTTAATCAAAACTAGAATATTTTAAGTTTACTTTAGAAAAAAAATCAAATTAAAATCTTCAAAATTCGATTTTTGGTGAATTTTTAAAGTTAATCGATTTTTTTTAACTTAGAAATATACCATCAACATAAAAATTTTATAGATCGATAAATTTCATTAAACTATATATTTTATAGATCGCTTTGGAAAATTTTAACGAAAAATGAATTTTTAATGAATTTTTAAAGTTTAGAAAATTCAAAATTACATCAAAAAAGTAAAGTTAGGTTAGAACTGTCAAAAAATTTTTTATCAACTTTAAAAATTCGCCGAAATTAGATTAAGTTAGCTAAAAATTCGCCGAGGTTCGTGAAAATTTGTTAAAAATTCATTGAAATTCGACAAAATTTATTGAAAATTTGTCAAAATTCGATGGAATTTAATCAAATTTATTGATAATTTGTACAAAATTGACAAAATTCGTTCAAGTTCGTCAAAACTTGTTAAGGATTCGTGAAAGTCCGATTAAATTATATCAATTTAGTCAAAAATTCGTCAAGATTCGTCAAAATCTGTTGACAATTTGTCAAAATGCGATTGAATTTTATCAAATTTGTTAATAACTTGTTCAAAATCGATAAAATTTATCAAGATTTGTTAAAATTTGTCGAAAATTTAACAAAATTTGATTGAATTTTATCAAATTTGTTAATAATTTGTTCAAAATGAACAAAATTCGTCAAAATCGATTAAAAATTGTTAAAGATTCGTCAAGATTCTTGAAAATTTGTTAAAAATTCGTCAAAATTTGTCAAAATTCGATCGAATTTAATCCAATTTGTTAATAATTTGTTCGAAATTGACAAAATTCGTCAAGATTCATTAAAATTTGTTAAAGATTCGTCAAGATTCTTGAAAATTTGTTAAAAATTCGTCAAAATTTGTCAAAATTCGATCGAATTTAATCCAATTTGTTAATAACTTGTTCAAAATGAACAAAATTCGTCTAGATTAATTAAAATTTGTTAAAGATTCGTCAAGTTTCTTGAAAATTTGTTAAAAATTCGTCAAAATTTGTCAAAATTCGATCGAATTTAATCCAATTTGTTAATAATTTGTTCGAAATTGACAAAATTCGTCAAGATTCATTAAAATTTGTTAAAGATTCGTCAAGATTCTTGAAAATTTGTTAAAAATTCGTCAACATTTGTCAAAATTCGATCGAATTTAATCAAATTTGTTAATAAATTGTTCGAAATTGACAAAATTTGTTAAGGCTCGTCAAAATTTGTTAAAAATTTGTCTAAATTTGTCAAAATTCGATTGAATTTTATTAAAGTTGTTAATAACTTATTCAAAATTAACAAAATTCGTTGAGATTCGTCAAAACTTATTAAAGATTCGTCAAAATTCAATTAATTGTCAAAAAATTTTTTATCAACTTTAAAATTTTTTAAAATTTTTTTAACAACATTTGGAATAAAACGGTCTTTTTTAATCAAAACTAGAATGCTTTAAGTTTCATTTAGAAAAAAAATCAGATCAAAATCTTTAAAATTCGATTTTTCATGAATTTTTAAAGTTGATCGATTTTCTAAAATTAGGTTAAAAGTGTCGAAAATTTTTTACCAACTTTGAAAATTTTTCTAATTTTTTTGAAAATCCTTGGAATAAAACGGTCTTTTTTAATCAAAACTAGAATGTTTTAAGTTTCATTTAGAAAAAAAAATCAAGCTAAAATCTTTAAAATTCGATTTTTGGTGAATTTTTAAAGTTAATCGATTTTTTTTTAACTTAGAAATATACCATCAACATAAAAATTTTATAGATCGATACATTTCATTAAACTATATATTTTATAGATCGCTTTGGAAAATTTTAACGAAAAATGAATTTTCAATGAATTTTTAAAGTTTAGAAAATTCAAAATCACATCAAAAAAGAAAAGTTAGAACTGTCAAAAAATTTTTTATCAACTTTAAAAATTCGACGAAATTAGATTAAGTTAGCTAAAAATTCGCCGAGATTCGTGAAAATTTGTTAAAAATTCATTGAAATTCGTCAAAATTTATTGAAAATTTGTCAAAATTCGATCGAATTTAATCAAATTTATTGATAATTTGTACAAAATTGACAAAATTCGTTCAAGTTCGTCAAAACTTGTTAAGGATTCGTGAAAATCCGATTAAATTAAATCAATTTAGTCAAAAATTCCTCAAGATTCGTCAAAATTTGTTGACAATTCGTCAAAATTCGATCGAATTTAATCAAATTTGTTAATAATTTGTTCGAAATTGACAAAATTTGTCAAGGTTCGTCAAAATTTATTAAAGAATCGTCGAAATTCAATTAAATTAGGTCAAGTTAGCTAAAAATTCGCCGAGATTCGTGAAAATTTATTAAAAATTCATTGAAATTCGTCAAAATTTATTGAAAATTTGTCAAAATTCGATCGAATTTAATCAAATTTATTGATAATTTGCACAAAATTGACAAAATTCGTTCAAGTTCGTCAAAACTTGTTAAGGATTCGTGAAAATCCGATTAAATTAAATCAACTTAGTCAAAAATTCGTCAAGATTCGTCAAAATTTGTTGACAATTTGTCAAAATGCGATTGAATTTTATCAGATTTGTTAATAACTTGTTCAAAATCGATAAAATTTATCAAGATTTGTTAAAATTTGTCGAAAATTTAACAAAATTTGATTGAATTTTATCAAATTTGTTAATAATTTGTTCAAAATGAACAAAATTCGTCAAAATTGATTAAAAATTGTTAAAGATTCATCAAGATTCTTGAAAATTTGTTAAAGATTCGTCAAGATTCTTGAAAATTTGTTAAAAATTCGTCAAAATTTGTCAAAATTCGATCGAATTTAATCAAATTTGTTAATAATTTGCTCGAAATTGACAAAATTTGTCAAGGTTCGTCAAAATTTATTAAAGATTCGTCGAAATTCGCTTAAATTAGGTCAAGTTAGCTAAAAATTCATCAAGATTCGTGAAAATTCGTTAAAAATTTGTCTAAATTTGTCAAAATTCGATTGAATTTGATCAAAGTTGTTAATAACTTATTCAAAATTAACAAAATTCATCGAGATTCGTCAAAATCTATTAAAGATTCGTTAAAATTCAATGAAATGTCAAAAATTTTTTTATCAACTTTAAAATTTTTTTAAATTTTTTTAACAACATTTGGAACAAAACGGTCTTTTTTAATCAAAACTAGAATATTTTAAGTTTCATTTAGAAAAAAAATCAAATCAAAATCTTTAAAATTCGATTTTTCATGAATTTTTAAAGTTGATCGATTTTCTAAAATTAGGTTAAAAGTGTCGAAAATTTTTTACCAACTTTGAAAATTTTTCTAATTTTTTTGAAAATTCTTGGAATAAAACGGTCTTTTTTAATCAAAACTAGAATGTTTTAAGTTTCATTTAGAAAAAAAATCAGATCAAAATCTTTAAAATTCGATTTTTCATAAATTTTTAAAGTTGAACGATTTTCTAAAATTAGGTTAAAAGTGTCGAACATTTTTTACCAACTTTGAAAATTTTTCTAATTTTTTTGAAAATTCTTGGAATAAAGCGGTCTTTTTTAATCAAAACTAGAATGTTTTAAGTTTAATTTAGAAAAAAAAATCAGATCAAAATCTTTAAAATTCGATTTTTCATAAATTTTTAAAGTTGATCGATTTTCTAAAATTAGGTTAAAAGTGTCGAAAATTTTTTACCAACTTTAAAAATTTTGCTAATTTTTTTGAAAATCCTTGGAATAAAAGGGTCTTTTTAAATTAAAATTAGAATGTTTTGGGTTTCATTTAGAAAAAAAATCAAATCAAAATCTTTAAAATTCGATTTTTCATGAATTTCTAAAGTTGATCGATTTTCTAAAATTAGGTTAAAAGTGTCGAAAATTTTTTAACAACTTTGAAAATTTTTCTAATTTTTTTGAAAATTCTTGGAATAAAACGGTCTTTTTTTAATCAAAACTAGAATGTTTTGTTTCAGTTAGAAAAAAAATCAGATCAAAATCTTTAAAATTCGATTTTTCATGAATTTTTAAAGTTGATCGATTTTCTAAAATTAGGTTAAAAGTGTCGAAAATCTTTTACCAACTTTGAAAATTTTTCTAATTTTTTTGAAAATCCTTGGAATAAAACGGTCTTTTTAAATTTAAATTAGAATGTTTTAAGTTTCATTTAGAAAAAAAATCAGATCAAAATCTTTAAAATTCGATTTTTCATGAATTTTTAAAGTTGATCGATTTTCTAAAATTAGGTTAAAAGTGTCGAAAATTTTTTACCAACTTTGAAAATTTTTCCAAATTTCTTTGAAAATTCTTGGAATAAAACGGTCTTTTTTAATCAAAACTAGAATGTTTTAAGTTTCATTTAGAAAAAAAATCAAATCAAAATCTTTAAAATTCGATTTTTCATGAATTTTTAAAGTTGATCGATTTTCTAAAATTAGGTTAAAAGTGTCGAAAATTTTTTACCAACTTTGAAAATTTTTCTAATTTTTTTGAAAATTCTTGGAATAAAACGGTCTCTTTTAATCAAAACTAGAATGTTTTAAGTTTCATTTAGAAAAAAAATCAGATCAAAATCTTTAAAATTCGATTTTTCATAAATTTTTAAAGTTGAACGATTTTCTAAAATTAGGTTAAAAGTGTCGAAAATTTTTTACCAACTTTGAAAATTTTTCTAATCTTTTTGAAAATTCTTGGAATAAAACGGTCTTTTTTTTTAATCAAAACTAGAATATTTTAAGTTTCATTTAGAAAAAAAATCAGATCAAAATCTTTAAAATTCGATTTTTCATGAATTTTTAAAGTTGATCGATTTTCTAAAATTAGGTTAAAAGTGTCGAAAATTTTTTAGCAATTTTGAGAATTTTTCTAATTTTTTTGGTAAAACTTAGAACAAAACGGTCTTTTTTATATGAAACTAGAATGTTTTAAGTTTTATTTAGAACAAAAATTTTTTCAAAATTTTTAAAAATCGATTTTTTATGAATTTTTAAAAAATGATTTTTTTAACTGTAAAAAATTTTTAACCTAAAAAAAATTTTTACCAACTTTGAAAATTCTTTTAATTTTTTTGGTAAAACTTAGAATAAAACGGTCTTTTTTATATAAAACTAGAATGTTTTAAGTTTCATTTAGAAAAAGAATCAAATCAAAATCTTTAAAATTCGATTTTTTATGAATTTTTAAAAAATGATTGATTTTTTAGCTAAAAAAAATTTTTAACCTAAAAAAATTTTTACCAACTTTAAAAAATTTTTAAATTTTTTTGGTAAAACTTAGAACAAAACGGTCTTTTTTATATAAAACTAGAATGTTTTAAGTTTTTTTTAGAAATTTTTTCAAAATGTTCAAAAATCGATTTTTTATGAATTTTTAAAAAATAATTTTTTTTAATAAGGTTTAGAAAATTTTAACCAAAAATACTCACCCTGGAACTTGTTATTTTAGCCAACATAAACCATCTAATAGCCAACAATAAAAAACTCAAAAACGTCATACAAAAAACGTGAGATTTCTTATCGAAAGTAAACAAACCAACCGTGCTAGTTGTAAAAACGGAAATGACCACGTAATAACAAATAATAGAGGTCATCGTCCAAGATTGTTTCCCCTTAAAAACGTCCTTATAAAGCCAAGAATCTTCCGGACAAGCCGTCCTTCCGTCGTCGCTATATCCCGGACAGCTAACCCCTTGTAAAATGGTCGTCGCTAAACCAATAGCTAATATAACAACCATAACGTATTTGAAATTATGATATAAAACCGCCTTTCCCGTCGATTGATTTTGAAGGTAGGTGATTCCGGAGAACGGACGGTAAATCAAAAACGGTCTCGTTGCGATCACCAAAATTAATAAACCGTGTTTTTTATATCTTCCGAAAAAATTTTCCAATTCCAATTGACGATAAGGAAGTACTCCGTATAAATCGAGAAGAAACGAAGTTGTAAAATAATGTTTAGCCGTGTACAAAGGATGAGTAACTAAAATCCCATCTTTATTATAATACTGACAATGTGCTCGAATGTAAAAATCAATTAACGCTATAATAATAAAAGAATGGCCGACGTAAACGTTCCAAACGGGTAAAATCGCGTTGTGTATAAAGAAAAAGGAATAAGCCATGTGACATAAAGAGATTAAACATCGAAAACATTCCCATGAAACGTAAAGTTTTTTCTTTGGATTTATCGTACGTTTTAAACAAACGTGTCTTAAAAATTGCCAAGTACCCAATTGCTTCCAAACGTTTAAATTATAAGTTTTTTCTTTAATTTTTACGATTTCATCGTTAATTTCGTACTGGAAAAAATCCCCTTTCCCTTGAAACTTCCCCGGTGAAATCATCTCCGGTAATCTACCTTTTTGTCGACTTAATATGATTTTATTTTCTTCAAAATGTTCTTTTACAATCTTCTGTACGTCTTTGTAAAGATCACTTTCGCGATCCAAAGCGTCCATTAAATCCCTATAAGTTATCGTTGCTATTTCAACGTAAGATTGCGCGGTTACCTTTAGAAAAGAATCGATTGACATTAACATTTCCAATAAAGGAAAACAATCTCCGCTTGATAATTGGCTTTTAGCTTGGTGGTATTTATCGGTTGGGATATAAGATTCAGATAAGCAATGTCCACGAAGTATTACATTTAATTCGGAGGAAAAACATTCTTCTTGTACTAAAACGCAATTCGGAGGGAAGATATTTATGGTGGCTTTTGAAGCAATCTTCCATAAAACTAATTCATCGCATTCGATAAACATGGGGATTAAACGAAGCACCCGGACGATCCTTAAAATCAACACTTCGTTTTTTAAATTATCCGGGAGTTGCCTTACGATACTTTTCCAACCGGAAATTTCAAATCTTCCATTATATTCCCATTGGCACTGCACCATGGCGTACATTAAATGTTTAAGATCATTAGGGACGTGTTTTCGATTTGTAAAGTTGGTTAATCCGGTCAGATAAGATTGATAATCGGCGACGGCTTGATGACCTAAAACGGCGCAAGCTCCCACCTCGGAAAAGCAAAAAATGTACAGGAAATAACCGGTCATTACGACTAGAAATTCAATGATGATGTCGGGGATGCTGTAGGCGAAATAATAACGCCAAGCTTGGCTTAGAATCATCGTTAGGACGTATTCGAAACTTAACCAGAAATGGCTAAGTTCGGAAACGCGATTTTTTAATAATTTCCGAAGAGATTCATTGTAAAATAACCAACCGTTTGGGTTTATTTTCGGTAGAGTTATAATAACGTATGAAAACGTTGCCAGGAAATAAACGGCGTAGAGAATGATGACCAAGTACTTGATTGTTCTTATTTGGATGTAACTCACCCAAACGTTTAATTCTGCTTTATTTATTATCCTAAAAATAAAAACACAATTAGTTTCATTTAGAAAAAGAATCAAATCAAAATCTTTAAAATTCAATTTTTTATGATTTTTTAAAAAATGATTTTTTTAAACTAAAAAAATTTTTTAACCTAAAAAAATTTTTTAACCTAAAAAATTTTTTTACCAACTTTGAAAATTCTTTTAATTTTTTTGGTAAAATTTAAAACAAAACCATCTTTTTAAATTAAAACTAGAATATTTTAAGTTTCATTTAGAAAAAAAATCAAATCAAAATCTTTAAAATTCGATTTTTGGTGATTTTTTAAAAAATGATTGAATTTATAGAAAATGGTTTAACCTAAAAAAATTTTTTAACCTAAAAAATTTTTTACCAACTTTGAAAATTTTTTTAATTTTTTTGATAACATTTACAACAAAACAGTCTTTTTGATATAAAACTAGAATGTTTTAAGTTTCATTTAAAAAAAAAATCAGATCAAAATCTTTAAAATTCGATTTTTGGCAATTTTTTAAAAAATGATTGAATTTATAGAAAATGGTTTAACCTAAAAAATTTTTTCCAACTTTGAAAATTTTTTTAAATTTTTTGGTAAAATTTAAAACAAAACCATCTTTTTAAATTAAAATTAGAATGTTTTAAGTTTCATTTAGAAAAAGAATCAAATCAAAATTTTTAAAATTCAATTTTTTATGATTTTTTTTTAAATGATTGATTTTTAGTTAAAAAAATTTTTTAACCTAAAAAAATTTTTTATCAACTTTGAAAATTTTTTTAATTTTTTTGATAACATTTAGAATAAAACGATCTTTTTTATATAAAACTAGAATGATTTAAGTTTCATTTAGAAAAAGAATCAAATCAAAATCTTTAAAATTCAATTTTTTATGATTTTTTTAAAAAATGATTGATTTTTAGTTAAAAAAATTTTTTAACCTAAAAAAATTTTTTACCAACTTTGAAATTTTTTTAAATTTTTTTGACAACACTTAGAATAAAACGATCTTTTTTATATAAAATTAGAATGTTTTAAGTTTCATTTAGAAAAAAAATCAAATCAAAATCTTTAAAATTCGATTTTTGGTGATTTTTTAAAAAATGATTGAATTTATAGAAAATGGTTTAACCTAAAAAATTTTTTAACCTAAAAAAATTTTTTTCCAACTTTGAAAATTTTTTAAATTTTTTTGGTAAAATTTAAAACAAAACCATCTTTTTAAATTAAAATTAGAATGTTTTAAGTTTCATTTAGAAAACAAATCAAATTAAAATCTTTAAAATTCGATTTTTGGTGATTTTTTAAAAAATGATTGAATTTATAGAAAATGGTTTAACCTAAAAAATTTTTTAACCTAAAAAAATTTGTTTCCAACTTTGAAAATTTTTTTAAATTTTTTGGTAAAATTTAAAACAATACCATCTTTTTAAATTAAAACTAGACTGTTTTAAGTTTCATTTAGAAACAAAATCAGATCAAAATCTTTAAAATTCGATTTTTGGTGATTTTTTAAAAAATGATTGAATTTATAAAAAATGGTATAACCTAAAAAATTTTTTACCAACTTTGAAAATTTTTTTAATTTTTTTGGTAAAATTCAAAACAAAACAATCTTTTTAAATTAAAATTAGAATGTTTTAAGTTTCATTTAGAAAAAAAATCAAATCAAAATCTTAAAAATTCGATTTTTGGTGAATTTTTAAAGTTAATCGATTTTTTTTAAGTTAGAAATATACCATCAACATAAAAATTTTATAGATCGATAAATTTCATTAAACTATATATTTTATAGATCGCTTTGGAAAATGTCAACGAAAAATGAATTTTTAATGAATTTTTAAAGTTTAGAAAATTCAAAATTACATCAAAAAAGAAAAGTTAGGTTAGAACTGTCAAAAAGTTTCTTATCAACTTTAAAAATTCGTCGAAATTAGATTAATTTAGCTAAAAATTTGCCGAGATTCGTGAAAATTTGTTAAAAATTTATTGAGATTCGTCAAAATTTATTGAAAATTTGTCAAAATTCGATCGAATTTAATCAAATTTATTGATAATTTGTACAAAATTGACAAAATTCGTTCAAGTTCGTCAAAACTAGTTAAGGATTCGTGAAAGTCCGATTAAATTAAATCAATTTAGTCAAAAATTCGTCAAGATTCGTCAAAATCTGTTGACAATTTGTCAAAATGCGATTGAATTTTATCGAATTTGTTAATAACTTGTTCAAAATCGATAAAATTCATCAAGCTTTGTTAAAATTTGTCGAAAATTTGACAAAATTTGAATTTTATCAAATTTGTTAATAATTTGTTCAAAATGGACAAAATTCGTCAAGATTCATTAAAATTTGTTAAAGATTCGTCAAGATTATTGAAAATTTGTTAAAAATTCGTCAAAATTTGTCAAAATTCGATCGAATTTAATGAAATTTGTTAATAATTTGTTCGAAATTGACAAAATTTGTCAAGGTTCGTCAAAATTTATTAAAGATTCGTCGAAATTCGATTAAATTAGGTCAAGTTAGCTAAAAATTCATCAAGATTCGTGAAAATTCGTTAGAAATTTGTCTAAATTTGTCAAAATTCGATTGAACTTTATCAAAGTTGTTAATAATTTATTCAAAATTAACAAAATTCATCGAGATTCGTCAAAATTTATTAAAGATTCGTCAAAATTCATAGAATTGTCAAAAAAATTTTTATCAACTTTAAAAATTTTTTTAATCTTTTTAACAACATTTGGAACAAAACGGTCTTTTTTAATCAAAACTAGAATGTTTTAAGTTTCATTTAGAGAAAAAATCAAATCAAAATCTTTAAAATTCGATTTTTCATGAATTTTTAAAGTTGATCGATTTTCTAAAATTAGGTTAAAAGTGTCGAAAATATTTTACCAACTTTGAAAATTTTTCTAATTTTTTTGAAAATTCTTGGAATAAAACGGTCTTTTTTAATCAAAACTAACATGTTTTAAGTTTCATTTAGAAAAAAAATCAGATCAAAATCTTTAAAATTCGATTTTTCATGAATTTCTAAAATTGATCGATTTTCTAAAATTAGACTAAAAGTGTCGAAAATTTTTTACCAACTTTAAAAATTTTTCTAATTTTTTTGAAAATTCTTGGAATAAAACGGTCTTTTTTAATCAAAACTAGAATGTTGTAAGTTTTATTTAGAAAAAAACATCAAATCAAAAATCTTTAAAATTCGATTTTTGGTGAATTTTTAAAAAATGATTGAATTTATAGAAAATGGTTTAACCTAAAAAATTTTTTAACCTAAAAAAATTTTTTTCCAACTTTGAAAATTTTTTAAAATTTTTTGGTAAAATTTAAAACAAAACAATCTTTTTAAATTAAAATTAAAATGTTTTAAGTTTCATTTAGAAAAAAAATCAAATCAAAATCTTTAAAATTCGATTTTTGGTGATTTTTTAAAAAATGATTGAATTTATAGAAAATGGTTTAACCTAAAAAATTTTTTAACCTAAAAAAATTTTTTTCCAACTTTGAAAATTTTTTAAAATTTTTTGGTAAAATTTAAAACAAAACAATCTTTTTAAATTAAAATTAGAATGTTTTAAGTTTCATTTAGAAAAAAAATCAAATCAAAATCTTTAAAATTCAATTTTTTATGATTTTTCGATCAATTATCGATATTTTTAACTGAAAAAATTTTTTAACCTAAAAAATTTTTTACCAACTGAAATTTTTTTTTAATTTTTTTGATAACATTTAGAATAAAACGGTATTTTTTATATAAAACTAGAATTTTTTAAGTTTCATTTAGAAAAAGAATCAAATCGAAATCTTTGAAATTCGATTTTTGGTGATTTTTTAAAGTTGATCGATTTTCTTTTTTAAGTTAGGTTAGAACTGTCAAAATTTTTTTAATTTTTTTGGTAACATTTAGAACAAAACGGTCTTTTTTAATCAAAACTACAATGTTTTAAGATTCATTTAGAAAAAATCAAATCAAAATCATAAAATTTCAAGTTTCACTAACTATTAGTTTTTGAGATATGAATTTTTAAAAGTTAGGTTAGAATTTCGTTTCTCTAGAAAAGACTAAAAATCGTAGAAAATTCATTTTTGGTGAAAATAAACATTAAATATTAATCTAAATCCTATTAAAATTTCAAGTTTTAAAAACAATTAGTTTTTGAGATATAAATTTTTTTAAAGTTAGGTTATAAAAAATTTTATTTAAATTTAAGAATTTTTTTATTTCTTTGGTAATAATTAGAAAAATTCCGACTTATTTAATAAAAAATAGACACTTTTAGTTTTAATCCAAGATAAAAATCTTGCTCCAATTCCTATAAATAAGCTCAGTATGATTTTTTGAAATTGACAAAAAATTTTTGAGGTTAGGCAAAGATCGTTGATGTTTTTAAAAATTTATTTAATTTTTTTGGTACTAATTAGAAAAATTCTGTGTTTTTAAATAAAAAATAGAAGCTTTTAGGTTTAATTTAAAATAAAAATCTTTTTACAATTCCAATAAATAACCTCAGTATGATTTTTTAAAGTTAAGATAAATTTTTTGAAAATCGGTCCAAAATCAAAGAGGTATTTAGGAATTTTTTTTAATTTTTTGCGTAATAATTAAACAAAATCTGCCCGTTTTAGTAAGAAATAGATACTTTTGGTTGTCCTTCAAAATAAAAGTCATTCCTTACTTCCTATAAATAAGCTCAATATGATTTTTTAAAGTTGACAAAAAATTTTTGAGGTTAAGTAAAAATCATTGATGTCTTTAAAATTTTTTTTTTTCGTACTAATTAGAAAAATTCTGTCTTTTTAAATAAAAAATAGAAACTTTTGGATGTAATCTAAGATAAAAATCTTTTTCTAATTCCTATAAATAACCTCAGTATGATTTTTCAAAGTTGGCCTAAATTTTTCAAAAATCGGTAAAAAATCAAAGAGGTATTTAGGATTTTTTTTTAAATTTTTTTGGTAATAATTAGAACAAATCGGTCTTCTTTGGCTTAAAATAGAATCTTTTAAGTTCCCTTTCGTGAAAAAATCATTTCTCTATCTTTATAAATAAATTCTGGGGGATTTTTTAAAGTTGGTCAAAATTTTTTAAAAGTTAGGTTATAAAAATTTTTAATCACTTTAAAACTTTTTTTAAATTTTTTTGATAACATTTAGAATAAAACGGTCTTTTTAAATCAAAACTAGAATGTTTTAAGTTTCATTCAGAAAAAAAATCAAAACAAAATCTTTAAAAATGAATTTTTGGTGAATTTTTAAAGTTGATTGATTTTTTTAACTGTGAAAAATTTTTAACCTAAAAAAAATGTTTACCAACTTTAAAATTTTTTTTAATTTTTTTGGTAAAACTTAGAATAAAACGGTCTTTTTTATATGAAACTAGAATGTTTTAAGTTTTATTTAGAAAAAAAAAATTTTCAAAATTTTCAAAAATCGATTTTTTACGAATTTTTAAAAAATGATTGATTTTTTTTAACGCTCAAAAATTTTTAACCTAAAAAAATTTTTTTTCAACTTTAAAAATTTTTTTAATTTTTTTGAAAACATTTAGAACAAAACGGTCTTTTTTAATTAAAACTAGAATGTTTTAAGTTTTATTTAGAAAAAAGATCAAGTTAAAATCTTTAAAAATGAATTTTTGACGAATTTTTAAAAAATTATTGATTTTTTTAGCTGTCAAAAATTTTTAACCTAAAAAAAATTTTTTACCAACTTTAAAAATTTTTTTAATTTTTTTGGTAAAACTTAGAATAAAGCGGTCTTTTTTATATGAAACTAGAATGTTTTAGGTTTTATTTAGAAAAAAAATTTTTTCAAAATTTTCAAAAATCGATTTTTTACGAATTTTTAAAAAACCATTGATTTTTTTTAACGCTCAAAAATTTTTAACCTAAAAAAAATATTTTCCAACTTTGAAAATTTTTTTAATTTTTTTGATAATATTTAAAATAAAACGGTCTTTTTTAATCAAAACTAGAATGTTTTAAGTTTCATTTGGAAAAAAGATAAAGTTAAAATCTTTAAAAATGAATTTTTGAGGAATTTTTAAAAATGATTGATTTTTTTTAGCTGTCAAAAATTTTTAACTTAAAAAAATTTTTTACCAACTTTAAAAATTTTTTTAATTTTTTTGGTAAAACTTAGAATAAAGCGGTCTTTTTTATATGAAACTAGAATGTTTTAGGTTTTATTTAGAAAAAAAATTTTTTCAAAATTTTCAAAAATCGATTTTTTACGAATTTTTAAAAAACCATTGATTTTTTTTAACGCTCAAAAATTTTTAACCTAAAAAAAATATTTTCCAACTTTGAAAATTTTTTTAATTTTTTTGATAATATTTAAAATAAAACGGTCTTTTTTAATCAAAACTAGAATGTTTTAAGTTTCATTTAGAAAAAAGATCAAGTTAAAATCTTTAAAAATGAATTTTTGACGAATTTTTAAAAAATGATTGATTTTTTTTAGCTGTCAAAAATTTTTAACTTAAAAAAATTTTTTTACCAACTTTAAAAATTTTTTTAATTTTTTTGGTAAAACTTAGAATAAAGCGGTCTTTTTTATATAAAACTAGAATGTTTTAAGTTTCATTTAGAAAAAAAATCAAGTTAAAATGTTTAAAAATGAATTTTTGACGAATTTTTAAAAAATGATTGATTTTTTTGTTTAAAAAAATTTTTTAACCTAAAAAAATTTTTTACCAACTTTGAAAATTTTTTAAATTTTTTTGAAAACATTTAGAACAAAACGGTCTTTTTTAATTAAAACTAGAATGTTTTAAGTTTCATTTAAAAAAAAGATCAACTTAAAATCTTTAAAAATGAATTTTTGACGAATTTTTAAAAAATTATTGATTTTTGTAGCTGTCAAAAATTTTTAACCTAAAAAAATTTTTTTCCAACTTTGAAATTTTTTTTAATTTTTTTGATAATATTTAAAATAAAACGGTCTTTTTTAATCAAAACTAGAATGTTTTAAGTTTCATTTAGAAAAAAAATCTATTCAAAATCTTTAAAAATAAAGTCTAGGTGATTTTTTAAAGTTGGCTAATTTTAAAGTATAAGTATGTACTTACACAAACACTTTGTAAGTCTTTAGCAATCGCGTAATCCTCAATAAAGAAAATCTCGGATCCGAAGAAGACGCCCCGAGTATTTCCCAAGGAATAGTAGCTATGATGTCAATCAAAAACGTAAACTGCTTCCCTTTGTAAACCAAAATTTGTCCCAAAGTCGAAATAATCCGATCCGATTTTTTAATAGCCGTGGTAACGTCCAAAATCAATCCCAAAACGTAAAAGCCATCCAGCGTATAGAAAAAGACCAACGTTTCAAAACTGGTTTTCTTCTCGAAATACAACATGTACGGTAATAATAACGATTGGATTATTACGGCGGTTAGAACCAAACTTTCAAACGTTTTTAAAAAACTACTCGTCGGCTCGAAGATGCACGGAAAGGTCGATCGAAGACAAATCGTTTTTACCTTTAATTCAACGTCTTCGCTTAAAACGTATAAATTTAAATACTTTGAAGTATGATACGGAGAAATCGTATCGTTTTCGTCGAGTCGCTTTCTGCTCGTACTTTTCGTATGATGAGAAATATATTTCCATTGGGTTTTTATCCAACGAATATCCGTGTATTTTTTATCTCTTAATTTTAGTTTAAGCAGGGGTGGAAATTGAAGAGTTTTTGCCGTTGATAATCGTTCCTTAAATTGTTCTCTTAACGGTTGAGAGGCTCTCGGGTATCTTTTAATTATCTTCCAAAAATTATAATAATCTAATGAGTGTATCTCACAGTAAGATGCGCAATTTATCGATACGTTACTTATAGTTGGTTGGAAAATACTTGTTTCTCCTAAAATTGTTCCGCTTGAAAATGACATTATTGGTGATGATTCATCTTGGTTTAAAATCTATAAAAAAATAATTCTTTTAAGTTAGAAAAGTGTCAAAAATTTTTCCAACTTTGAAAATTTTTTTAATCTTTTTTTACAACATTTAGAATAAAACGGTATTTTTTAATCAAAACTAGAATTATTTAAGTTTCATTTAGAAAAAAAATCAAGCTAAAATCTTTAAAATTCGATTTTTGGTGAATTTTTAAAGTTAATCGATTTTTTTTAAGTTAGAAATATACCATCAACATAAAAATTTTATAGATCGATAAATTTCATTAAACTATATATTTTATAGATCGCTTTGGAAAATTTTAACGAAAAATGAATTTTTAATGAATTTTTAAAGTTTAGAAAATTCAAAATTACATCAAGAAAGAAAAGTTAGGTTAGAACTGTCAAAAAAATTTTTATCAATTTTAAAAATTCGACGAAATTAGATTAAGTTAGCTAAAAATTCGCCGAGATTCGTGAAAATTTGTTAAAAATTCATTGAAATTCGTCAAAATTTATTGAAAATTTGTCAAAATTCGATAGAATTTAATCAAATTTATTGATAATTTGTACAAAATTGACAAAATTCGTTCAAGTTCGTTAAAACTTGTTAAGGATTCGTGAAAATCCGATTAAATTAAATCAATTTAGTCAAAAATTCGTCAAGATTCGTCAAAATTTGTTGACAATTCGTCAAAATGCGATTGAATTTTATCAAATTTGTTAATAACTTGTTCAAAATCGATAAAATTCATCAAGATTTGTTAAAATTTGTCGAAAATTTTACAAAAGTTGATTGAATTTTATCAAATTTGTTAATAAATTGTTCAAAATGGACAAAATTCGTCAAGATTCATTAAAATTTGTTAAAGATTCGTCAAGATTCTTGAAAATTTGTTAAAAATTCGTCAACATTTGTCAAAATTCGATAGAATTTAATCAAATTTGTTAATAATTTGCTCGAAATTGACAAAATTTGTCAAGGTTCGTCAAAATTTATTAAAGATTCGTCAAAATTCAATGAATTGTCAAAAATCTTTTTATCAACTGTAAAAATTTTTTAAATCTTTTTAACATTTGGAACAAAACGGTCTTTTTTAATCAAAACTAAAATGTTTTAAGTTTCATTTAAAAAAAAATCAGATCAAAATCTTTAAAATTCGATTTTTCATGAATTTTTAAAGTTGATCGATTTTCTAAAATTAGGTTAAAAGTGTCGAAAATTTTTTACCAACTCTGAAAAATTTTCTAATTTTTTTGAAAATTCTTGGAATAAAACGGTCTTTTTTAATCAAAACTAGAATGTTTTAAGTTTCATTTAGAAAAAAAATCAGATCAAAATCTTTAAAATTCGATTTTTCATGAATTTCTAAAGTTGATCGATTTTCTAAAATTAGGTTAAAAGTGTCGAAAATTTTTTACCAACTTTGAAAATTTTTCTACTTTTTTTGAAAATTCTTGGAATAAAACGGTCTTTTTCAATCAAAACTAGAATGTTTTGAGTTTCATTTAGAAAAAAAAATCAAATCAAAATCTTTAAAATTCGATTTTTCATGAATTTTTAAAATTGATCGATTTTCTAAAATTAGGTTAAAAGTGTCGAAAATTTTTTACCAACTCTGAAAAATTTTCTAATTTTTTTGAAAATTCTTGGAATAAAACGGTCTTTTTTAATCAAAACTAGAATGTTTTAAGTTTCATTTAGAAAAAAAATCAGATCAAAATCTTTAAAATTCGATTTTTCATGAATTTTTAAAGTTGATCGATTTTTTAAAATTAGGTTAAAAGTGTCGAAAATTTTTTACCAACTTTGAAAATTTTTCTACTTTTTTTGAAAATTCTTGGAATAAAACGGTCTTTTTTTAATCAAAACTAGAATGTTTTAAGTTTCATTTAGAAAAAAAATCAGATCAAAATCTTTAAAATTCGATTTTTCATGAATTTTTAAAGTTGATCGATTTTTTAAAATTAGGTTAAAAGTGTCGAAAATTTTTTACCAACTTTGAAAATTTTTCTACTTTTTTTGAAAATTCTTGGAATAAAACGGTCTTTTTTAATCAAAACTAGAATGTTTTGAGTTTCATTTAGAAAAAAAATCAAATCAAAATCTTTAAAATTCGATTTTTCATGAATTTTTAAAGTTGATCGATTTTCTAAAATTAGGTTTAAAGTGTCGAAAATTTTTTACCAACTTTGAAAATTTTTCTAATTTTTTTGAAAATTCTTGGAATAAAACGGTCTTTTTTAATCGAAACTAGAATGTCTTAAGTTTCATTTAGAAAAAAAAATCAGATCAAAATCTTTAAAATTCGATTTTTCATGAATTTTTGAAGTTGATCGATTTTCTAAAATTAGGTTAAAAGTGTCGAAAATTTTTTACCAACTTTGAAAAATTTTTTAATTTTTTTGATAACATTTAGAATAAAACGGTCTTTTTTAATCAAAACTAGAATGTTTTAAGTTTCATTTAGAAAAAAAATCAAATCAAAACCTTTAAAATTCGATTTTTCATGAATTTTTAAAGTTGATCGATTTTCTAAAATTAGGTTAAAAGTGTCGAAAATTTTTTACCAACTTTGAAAATTTTTCTAATTTTTTTGAAAATTCTTGGAATAAAACGGTCTTTTTTAATCAAAACTAGAATGTTTTAAGTTTAATTTAGAAAAAAATTCAAATCAAAATCTTTAAAATGCGATTTTTCATGAATTTTTAAAGTTGATCGATTTTCTAAAATTAGGTTAAAGTGTCGAAAATCTTTTACCAACTTTGAAAATTTTTCTAATTTTTTTGAAAATTCTTGGAATAAAACGGTCTTTTTTAATCAAAACTAGAAGGTTTTAAGTTTCATTTAGAAAAAGATCAAATCAAAATCTTTAAAATTCGATTTTTCATGAATTTTTAAAGTTGATCGATTTTCTAAAATTAGGTTAAAAGTGTCGAACATTTTTTACCAACTTTGAAAATTTTTCTAATTTTTTTGAAAATTCTTGGAATAAAACGGTCTTTTTTAATCAAAACTAGAATGTTTTAAGTTTCATTTAGAAAAAAAATCAGATCAAAATCTTTAAAATTCGATTTCTCATGAATTTTTAAAGTTGATCGATTTTCTAAAATTAGGTTAAAATTGTCGAAAATTTTTTACCAACTTTGAAAATTTTTCTAATTTTTTTGAAAATCTTGGAATAAAACGGTCTTTTTTAATCAAAACTAACATGTTTTAAGTTTCATTTAGAGAAAGAATCAAATCAAAATCTTTAAAATTCGATTTTTGGCAAATTTTTAAAGTTGATCGATTTTTTTTAAGTTAGGTTAGAACTGTCAAAAAAATTTTTATCAACTTTAAAAATTTTTTAATTTTTTTGGTAAAACTTAGAATAAAGCGGTCTTTTTATATGAAACTAGAATGTTTTAAGTTTTATTTAGAAAAAAAATTTCTTCAAAATTTTCAAAAATCAATTTTTTACGAATTTTTAAAAAATGATTGATTTTTTTTAAGTGTAAAAAATTTTTAACCTAAAAAAAATTTTTACCAACTTTAAAAATTTTTTTAATTTTTTTGGTAAAACTTAGAATAAAACTGTCTTCTTTAATTAAAACTAGAATGTTTTAAGTTTTATTTAGAAAAAAAATTTCTTCAAAATTTTTAAAAATCGATTTTTTACGAATTTTTAAAAAATGATTGATTTTTTTAACTGTGAAAAATTTTTAACCTAAAAAAAATTTTAACCAACTTTAAAAATTTTTTTAATTTTTTTGGTAAAACTTAGAATAAAACGGTCTTTTTTAATTAAAACTAGAATGTTTTAGTTTTCATTTAGAAAAAATATCAAGTTAAAATCTTTAAAAATAAAGTCTGGGTGATTTTTTAATTTTTTTAAGACGAATGAAGACGAATTTTCACGTTTTAAGATTAGGTGAAAATATAGAAAAATAAATCTTACCTGAACGATTCCAGAAACGACGTAAATCATTTTCGACTTAATTTCCCCAATTTTTAGTATAAAATCGCCGGGCATTAAAAAATTGCTTTTCATATACAAAGATAATCGTCTTTTGGTGTTCATACTTAAATCGTCGAAGATCGGAGAGTGTTTTAAAGACGTCCAAAAAATATCCAAATTAATCTCTTTACGTAAACTTTCCGGCAACAACTCGATCATTTTCGGACGTTCGATAATTCCGGATCTTTGCTCCCAAACCGCGTTATAAACCTCGATAACTTCCTTTTGAGTTTTCTGAGGAATCTTCCAATCGTACATCATGTTTTCAATGACCGCCAATTTAGCGGAAAATCGAAACTGGGCGTTTATTTTTTTCATGTATAAAGCGGTTAATTTCCCGAATAGAAACATGTAGTGATTTAAAAAGCCCAAAATCATCGTTAACATCAAAAAGAAATATTCTTCATCGCGCGTTGAATAAATTAATCCGCTCCAAGTGTGTGCGAAAACGTTTCCAACTAAACTACTTGAAATTACGTACCAGGAAATCGATGAATGGTTATTAAAAGTGTGATATTGAAGATAGGATAAAGACCAATTTTTTTCCGGGTATGAAAACATTAAAAAATACCAAAAACAACCGCCCAAAGCGGAATATAATAGAAAATATACCATGTGAGCTATCGAAGCTGAAGCTATGTGATTTAAACCGGGAGTTTTTGCGATCGATTGAAAAAATATCGGAATTCGGTAAATTCTCAAAATCACTTTCCATTTAAATCTATCCGGGATGAAATCGTAAGATTTACCTTTTGAAGCTCTTCCGAGAAGATAATAAGTCTCATAGTAAGGTATTAAAGTGATTATATCAACAACTAGGTGGAAATAATGTTTGGGAACGTGAGTTTTCTTCCTTTGTTGGGATAAAAGAAACCTAAAAATTAATAATTTATTAATAATTAATAAATATTTATAAATTATTAGCTTAGAAGAAACGATTTTCTAAGTTGGTGAAATTTTTTTTAGGTTAAACATTTTTGATTATTCAAAAAATCAATCATTTGAAAAAAAATTCATAAAAAATCGATTTTTAAAAATTAAAAAAAAAATTTTTCCTGAATGAAACTAAAAACATTCTAGTTTTTTAAAAAAAAGACCGTACTTTTCTAAGTTTTGTCAAAAAATTAAAAAAAATTTTTAAAGTTGGTGAAAAAAATTTTTAGGTTAAAAAATTTTTTAAGTAAAAAAATTAATATTTTTTAAAAAATTCATGAAAAATTGAACTTTAAAGATTTTGATCTGATTTTTCTTCTAAATGAAACTTAAAACATTTTAGTTTTGATTAAAAAATACCGTTTTATTCTAAGTTTTACCAAAAAAATTAAAAAAATTTTTAAAGTTGGTGAAAATTTTTTTTAAGTTAAAAATTCTTGACAGTTAAAAAAATCAATTATTTTTTAAAAATTCGTCAAAAATTCATTTTTAAAGATTATGGTCTAATTTTTTTTCTAAATGAAACTTAAAACATTCTAGTTTTATAAAAAAAGACCGTACTTTTCTAAGTTTTGTCAAAAAATTAAAAAAAAATTTTTAAAGTTGGTGAAAAAAATTTTTAGGTTAAAAAATTTTTCAAGTTAGAAAATCAATAATTTTTTAAAAATTCGCAAAAAATTGAATTTGAAAGATTATAGTCTGATTTTTTTTCTAAATGAAACTTAAAATATTCTAGTTTTGATTAAAAAAGACCGTTTTGTTCTAAGTTTTACCAAAAAAATTAAAAAAATTTTTAAAGTTGGTGAAAATTTTCTTTAGGTTAAAAATTTTTGACAGTTAAAAAAATCAATTATTTTTTAAAAATTCGCAAAAAAATGAATTTTAAAGATTATAGTCTGATTTTTTTTCTAAATGAAACTTAAAACATTCTAGTTTTATAAAAAAAGACCGTACTTTTCTAAGTTTTGTCAAAAAATTAAAAAAAAATTTTTAAAGTTGGTGAAAAAAAATTTTAGGTTAAAAAATTTTTCAAGTTAGAAAATCAATAATTTTTTAAAAATTCGCAAAAAATTGAATTTTAAAGATTATAGTCTGATTTTTTTTCTAAATGAAACTTAAAATATTCTAGTTTTGATTAAAAAAGACCGTTTTGTTCTAAGTTTTACCAAAAAAATTAAAAAAATTTTTAAAGTTGGTGAAAATTTTCTTTAGGTTAAAAATTTTTGACAGTTAAAAAAATCAATTATTTTTTAAAAATTCGCCAAAAATTCATTTTTAAAGATTATGGTCTAATTTTTTCTCTAAATGAAACTTAAAACATTCTAGTTTTGATTAAGAAAGACCATTTTATTCTAAATGTTGTCAAAAAAATTAAAAAAAATTTTTAAAGTTGATAAAAATTTTTTTGACAGTTCTAATCTAACTTAAAAAAAATCGATCAACTTTAAAAATTCGCCAAAAATCGAATTTTAAAGATTTTAGCTTGATTCTTTTTCTAAATGAAACTTAAATAATTCTAGTTTTGATTAAAAAATACCGTTTTATTTTAAATGTTGTCAAAAAAATTAAAAGAATTTTCAAAGTTTGTAAAAAAAATTTTTTACAGTTCTAACCTAACTTAAAAAAAATCGATCAACTTTAAAAATTCGTAAAAAATCGAATTTTAAAGATTTTGATTTGATTTTTTTTCTAAATGAAACTTAAAACATGCTAGTTTTGATTAAAAAAGACCGTTTTATTCCAAGGATTTTCAAAAAAATTAGAAAAATTTTCAAAGTTGGTAAAAAATTTTCGACATTTTTAACCTAATTTTAGAAAATCGATCAACTTTAAAAATTCATAAAAAATCGAATTTTAAAGATTTTGATCTGATTTTTTTTCTAAATGAAACCTAAAACATTCTAGTTTTGATAAAAAAAGACCGTTTTATTCCAAGAATTTTCAAAAAAATTAGAAAAATTTTCAAAGTTGGTAAAAAATTTTCGACACTTTTAACCTAATTTTAGAAAATCGATCAACTTTAAAAATTCATGAAAAATCGAATTTTAAAGATTTTGATCTGATTTTTTTTATAAATGAAACTTAAAACATGCTAGTTTTGATTAAAAAAGACCGTTTTATTCCAAGAATTCTCAAAAAAATTAGAAAAATTTTCAAAGTTGGTAAAAAATTTTCGACACTTTTAACCTAATTTTAGAAAATCGATCAACTTTAAAAATTCATGAAAAATCGAATTTTAAAGATTTTGATCTGATTTTTTTTCTAAATGAAACTTAAAACATTCTAGTTTTGATTAAAAAAGACCGTTTTATTCCAAGAATTTTCAAAAAAATTAGAAAAATTTTCAAAGTTGGTAAAAAAATTTCGACACTTTTAACCTAATTTTAGAAAATCGATCAACTTTAAAAATTCATGAAAAATCGAATTTTAAAGATTTTGATCTGATTTTTTTTCTAAATGAAACTTAAAACATTCTAGTTTTGATTAAAAAAGACCGTTTTATTCCAAGAATTTTCAAAAAAATTAGAAAAATTTTCAAAGTTGGTAAAAAATTTTCGACACTTTTAACCTAATTTTAGAAAATCGATCAACTTTAAAAATTCATGAAAAATCGAATTTTAAAGATTTTGATCTGATTTTTTTTCTAAATGAAACTTAAAACATGCTAGTTTTGATTAAAAAAGACCGTTTTATTCCAAGAATTTTCAAAAAAATTAGAAAAATTTTCAAAGTTGGTAAAAAATTTTCGACACTTTTAACCTAATTTTAGAAAATCGATCAACTTTAAAAATTCATGAAAAATCGAATTTTAAAGATTTTGATCTGATTTTTTTTCTAAATGAAACTTAAAACATTCTAGTTTTGATTAAAAAAGACCGTTTTATTCCAAGAATTTTCAAAAAAATTAGAAAAATTTTCAAAGTTGGTAAAAAATTTTCGACATTTTTAACCTAATTTTAGAAAATCGATCAACTTTAAAAATTCATGAAAAATCGAATTTTAAAGATTTTGATCTGATTTTTTTTCTAAATGAAACTTAAAACATGCTAGTTTTGATTAAAAGAGACCGTTTTATTCCAAGAATTTTCAAAAAAATTAGAAAAATTTTCAAAGTTGGTAAAAAATTTTCGACACTTTTAACCTGATTTTTTAACCTAAAAGTTAAAAAATTTTTTAGGTTCAAAATTTTTTAATTATTGAAAATCGCTTCTACAAAGCTATTAATCTTATTATTACTTGTGCATAGCTAATAATCCGGTATCGATGGCATAAAACACTTCAAATAAATAATAAATAGTTAAAGAGTAACTTGGATTTTTCGTCGGATCAAAGGTTAACATGTAACTTACGAAAACGACGTCGAAAAAGACGGTTAAAACGATGGCGGTTTTCCATAACATTTTGAACGGAAGGAAACAGATGTCTTTCCAATCTAGCATTTTATCCGGAGGAACTTCTCCGCTCTCCGTTGAATCGCGATCGACTTCAACGTCGAATTGCATCGAACCGCCAGACATTTCTTATTAATTATATTATCTTAAAATCGTGATTTTTTAAATAATTTATCGTTGTTTGTAAATTGTCGATTTGACAATTTATTTATTTAAATTTTTTAACGTTAGAAAAGCTGTCTATGTTTTTTTTTATATCAATATTTTAGTAATCTTTTGATTGGGAGATCCGATTACAAATTTTACACAATTTAGGATGGTTTCAGACGAGTTGAAAGATAATTGAGTTATTTATGATGGCTAAAATAAAAGAAATTTAGTATTTTATGGATAAATACTATTTCATTTAAGTTAAAATATACATAGTATCTGTATAAGATCACACGAAAAGAACCGAGAAAGCCGCAAACGGCCTTTAAACGAGCTCTATTTATAAGTATTTACAATCGCGCTTCGGTAACTTTCCTTTTTTCCATTCTAAACGGATTCGGGGGGCGTTGCGGGGCCGCCTTCGGTCTTGCTCTCCAATGAAAAGGGCGGAATTCGACAATCAAACGTGTAACCGTCTTCTCGTTCCATTCGAAATGTACCCCTGTTTAAAATTTAAAATGTACGATATAAAAATATGAAAGGAAATGGAAAATAGTAATTAAAAAATTTACCACATGTGTCCGCTGGGGGCTTGCAAACTAACGTGGCTACTGTATTGAAACGCCGGCAACGTACGAGTAAGTGCGGGTTCTTGTCCGACCACTCCCCTTCCTCGGACGGTTTCCAACGTTCCCGATAACGAAAATATCCTCCAGTGACGTTCGCGTAGTTGTACTGCTAAGGCACCTAAATTTTCTAATCTTATACAGTAACGCCACTAAAATTAAAATTAAAAAATTAAAATTTAAAAATTTAAAAATTAAAATATAAAAAATTAATAGAAATATGTACCCAATAAACTGAATTAGTATGCGATTCCCTACATCCCATAAAAAAGGGAATAACGGTAACTCGAATATTCTCCGTGGTTTCTTTATGAACGTCCGATAACTCTAACCAAGGATGGTTCTTATTTTGCCAAGCTCTAAGCGTTTCCTGAGCTACAAACGGAGGATCTTTATCTGGATTGTAAGCCAGGAATTTATCAAACAATTCGTGTTGTAAAGGAGTGCGTTCGGCACTCGTATAAGGAATTATGTCGTCGTGAGCGACGTAATCTAAACCTGGAATAGCGTAAAGGCTTCTCGACGATTCTTGATTGCCTAAAAACGTCACAGCTTCCGTTTGAGCCCTCTAAAATCATTTTTAAAAGTTAAAAATTAAATATTTTTATATAATTAATTGATTTTACAATAAAAGGACAATCTCTTTGATCGATTAAGACTTGATAAAAAATGTGGGTACGTCCTCGGACTTCTTTTCCAACTCCGGGCGAAGGATCTTCGTCCCCATCGCGATGTTGGGGTAAATCTCTATCGTAAACCCTCGCAAGCCAAGGGAATAGAACGACACCTCGGTAACCGAAAACTCGGTGTAAAATCAACTGTCCCGTATCGTATTTGCCGGATAATTTCGGATTTTCCAATTTCCCAACTTCCGCTAATCTAAAAACGAAGAAATTTTATAAAATCGAATAAATTAAATGCGCAATAACAACACAACATAACCTCAAAATTTTTGTTTATTGATTTTGAGCGATTTTTTTGGTACCTACCTAACGTAAGTGCGATATTTCGGTAATAATCTTGTTGGAACGGCGAGAAAACTTCGATTCACCGCTGTGAGCAGTTCCATTCTGGCATTTTCCAATTTTCTTAGTTTAGAAGGTTTAGAAGGACGCGTGCGCGATTATCTATTTTATTAACGAAAGTAACATCGTTTGGGGCTATCCGGACGGTCAACAATCGCGATTACATGGATTTTTTCGGGCCGACAATGATGGTTTTGACCCGAAATTGACCGTTTTCGTGTGAAAATCCGATGACAAACTTAAATTTGACAGATTTCCTTTGCGCGTTGACGTTTTGAATTTGAACTTTGACGATTTTCTAATAGATGGCGGGACGGGGTATAAATTAAAATTAATTTAACTTTAATAAAAGTTAAATTAATTTATTTGTCTCTTCTACTAGTCAAATTTCGGAATTATGCTCTATAAGAAGTGGCACGGTGTTTCGTCATGTCTTATAACCAATGAGGTTCTTTTCTAATGTCACGAACAACCAATAAAAAGATTATGTGAATTCATGATTTACATATTACATTTATAATTTTTAAAAAATCATACCGAACTTATTTATAAGAATTAGAGAATAATTTTTATGTTAAATGAAGCTTAAAAGGTTCTTTTTTATCTTAAATCGATCAAATTTGTTCCAACTTTTCTTAAAAAAATTAAAAAAATTCCGAGAGACAACTACATTTTTTTCAAGTTAACCTAATTTTTAAAATTAAAAAAAAATCCTACCGAACTTATTTATAAAAGTAAAGAAACGATTTTTATATCAAATGAAGCCTAAAACATTCTATTTTATTTTAAATCGATCAAATTTGTTCCAACTTTTCTTTAAAAAAATAAAAAGAATTCCGAAAGACAACTACATTTTTTTCAAGTTAACCTAATTTTTAAAATTTTTAAAAAAATCCTACCGAACTTATTTATAAGAGTAAAGAAACGATTTTTATATCAAGTGAAGCCTAAAACATTCTATTTTATTTTAAATCGATCAAATTTGTTCCAACTTTTCTTAAAAAAATTAAAAAAATTCCGAAAGACAACTACAATATTTTTTTCAAGTTAACCTAATTTTTAAAATTAAAAAAAAAATCCTACCGAACTTATTTATAAAAGTAAAGAAACGATTTTTATATCAAATGAAGCCTAAAACATTCTATTTTATTTTAAATCGATCAAATTTGTTCCAACTTTTCTTAAAAAAATTAAAAAAATTCCGAAAGACAACTACAATATCTTTTTCAGGTTAACCTAATTTTTAAAATTTTTTAAAAAATCCTACCGAACTTATTTATAAGAGTAAAGAAGCGATTTTTATATCAAATGAAGCCTAAAACATTCTATTTTATTTTAAATCGATCAAATTTGTTCCAACTTTTCTTAAAAAAATTAAAAAAATTCCGAAAGACAACTACAATATTTTTTTCAAGTTAACCTAATTTTTAAAATTAAAAAAAAAATCCTACCGAACTTATTTATAAAAGTAAAGAAACGATTTTTATATCAAATGAAGCCTAAAACATTCTATTTTATTTTAAATCGATCAAATTTGTTCCAACTTTTCTTAAAAAAATTAAAAAAATTCCGAAAGACAACTACAATAATTTTTTCAAGTTAACCTAATTTTTAAAATTAAAAAAAAAATCCTACCGAACTTATTTATAAAAGTAAAGAAACGATTTTTATATCAAATGAAGCCTAAAACATTCTATTTTATTTTAAATCGATCAAATTTGTTCCAACTTTTCTTAAAAAAATTAAAAAAATTCCGATACACAACTACAATTTTTCAACGTTATTTTAACATTTATAAAAATAAAAATTTATTTTAATTTTTAAGATTTATTCTTAAATATCGTTTTAAACGAACATTTTTAATGTTTTAAACGTTTATTACAAATAAATTTATTATTATTAATTAAAATTATTTAATATAAAATGTATAAAGTCGGTAAGGCAGGATTTTTTTTTAAGCAGTTGGTATTTCAACGACGGACGGTACGGTTTCGATTCGGTTTACGCGTCCGGGTTTTTTACAATTTTTACCGGGAAAAAACGTTTCGCCCGTTTCTAAATTACTCGCGTTAGTTAATTAATCGCTCGAGTTACGTGTTTTCGGTAGTGATTCCTTCCGTAAAACGTTTTAAAATGTAATTTCGAGTAAAAATAAGTTTGCCGTTTGACATGGATTCAAGATGGCCGACTTGGGTTTTCTTAAGGCGCGTACACAAATGGAGCGCGAAGTAAGCTGGGTTTATACTTGGAGTAATGTATTTTTTATGTTATTTTATTAGTGTTTTAATGACTTTTTCTTATTTTCATAGGTGCGAGGTTGAAAAATAACATCTATCCGGTGAGTTTTTATTTAAATTTTTATATTTATTTATTTATACACGTGGAGTAAATCTTTCGGCCGATGTTTTCTTTCTTTTTAAACAGAAAGGCTAACATTTAAACGTAGACATTGACATTTTAAAAGAAAATTTTGATCTGTAAGCTTCAAAATTGACATTTTGAAGAAGGATTTTGACATGAAAACGTCAAAATTGACATTTTAAAAGAAAATTTTGATCTGTAAGCTTCAAAATTGACATTTTGAAGAAGGATTTTGACATGTAAACGTCAAAATTGACATTTTTAAAGAAAATTTTAATCTGTAAGCTTCAAAATTGACATTTTGAAGAAGGATTTTGACATGTAAACGTCAAAATTGACATTTTAGAAGAAAATTTTTATCTGTAAGCTTCAAAATTGACATTTTGAAGAAGGATTTTGACATGTAAACGTCAAAATTGACATTTTTAAAGAAAATTTTGATCTGTAAGCTTCAAAATTGACATTTTGAAGAAGGATTTTGACATGTAAACGTCAAAATTGACATTTTTAAAGAAAATTTTGATCTGTAAGCTTCGAAATTGACATTTTGAAGAAGGATTTTGACATGTAAGCTTCAAAATTGACATTTTGAAGAAGGATTTTGACATGTAAACGTCAAAATTGACATTTTAAAAGAGAATTTTGATCTGTAAGCTTCAAAATTGACATTTTAAAAGAAAATTTTGATCTGTAAGCTTCAAAATTGACATTTTGAAGAAAGATTTTGACATGTAAACGTCAAATTTGACATTTTAAAAGAAAATTTTGATCTGTAAGCTTCAAAATTGACATTTTAAAAGAAAATTTTGATCTGTAAGCTTCAAAATTGACATTTTGAAGAAGGATTTTGACATGTAGACGTGAAAATTGACATTTTAAAAGAAAATTTTGATCTGTAAGCTTCAAAATTGACATTTTGAAGAAGGATTTTGACATTTAAACGTCAAAATTGACATTTTAAAAGAAAATTTTGATCTGTAAGCTTCAAAATAGACATTTTAAAAGAAAGTTTTGATCTGTAAGCCTCAAAATTGACATTTTGAAGAAGGATTTTGACATGTAAACGTCAAAATTGACATTTTGAAGAAGGATTTTGACATGTAAACGTAAAAATTGACATTTTAAAAGAAAATTTTGATCTGTAAGCTTCAAAATTGACATTTTAAAAGAAAATTTTGATCTGTAAGCTTCAAAATTGACATTTTGAAGAAGGATTTTGACATTTAAACGTCAAAATTGACATTTTAAAAGAAAATTTTGATCTGTAAGCTTCAAAATTGACATTTTAAAAGAAAATTTTGATCTGTAAGCTTCAAAATTGACATTTTGAAGAAGGATTTTGACATTTAAACGTCAAAACTATCATTTTAAAGCTATCATTTACCAAGTTTACTATGTAACTTTATTATATTATTAATTTTTATTGTTATTTTGAGGTATAAGAGGTTAGATTTAATTTAAATAAAAAAAAATTAAGTTAAAAACTTATATTTAAATACATAATACACATTTATTTACATACGATTGACTAGGAACGACGTTTTAATGTTATTAATTTTAATTGTTATTTAAAAATTAATGAATTTCGTACATAGCTGCTCTAAGTCTTAATTGGAAATCTTTATAAAGTAATTTTCCCCCTAAAGGTACCCTATTTAGAAACATACCGGGCGTCATAAGACACAAAGCTTTTCCGTTCATGATAAATCTAGAAACGTCGACGTTTTTTAAACCGTGTTCTTCGGTGATAAATTGTAACCATTTCGCGACGTGTTCTCTCGTCCATTGCCTCGGATCTTTCGGTAAAATTCCATTTTCATTACTGGAAAATTCCTTCCACGAATACGGACATCTAAATGTTATAGTTTCCGTTTCCATATCTAAAATATGAAATGAAAAAAGATGTAAATACTAAAGGAATAAAAGGGGAGATAAAAATTAATAGGGTATTAGCAAGTATAAGTGGTTAATAACGTTATAAATGGGGGAAACATCTGTTGGGTTAAGTGGTCGGGGTTTAAATTGGGTTTTGAGGGATGTTTTGAGGGGCGTGCCGCGTTTTAACGACTTCCTGGACCGTTTGGAAGGCTCTTTTAAAGCCACCCGGAAACACGTGAGGGTGAAATCCCTTTTTTTCGAAAGGAAATAATCTAAATGTAGACTTGTTTTTCAATTTTGGTTCTATATCAAACCCTTTTTTTTGTTACGAGTTTTTTTAAGTACGTTTTTTAATAAATTTAAAAATACAGGAAAAGGAAATCTTTAAATTATCTTTCTTACCTTTTTTTTTAAATTTTATCACTTAAATTTTTCTTTAATTTGTATTTTTTACTAGGTATTTTATTTTTAATTAACGTTAAAAACACGTCTGGTCAATTGGACGGAAACGTACCGAATGGAACGGATGAATTGAGCTGGATTTAAAGGATTCTGTTAACAGGATACAGGAAATCCTCACGGCGATGTTTCAAAGCGTATTGTAAGCAATAACAGTCATATTTACAAACGATATTAGTAAATAGGCGAATCTAAGTCATTGAAATTATCATTTAGTCAACACTTTATTAAATTATGCGATAGTTCCGATCTAAATTACTTCGAGAATCTTGCGCAAATCATACGATATCGTGTAAAACGGGCTTTATATCGTTTTTAATCGATTGCAATCTTATAAATTTATAATTATCTAAAATTAAGTCAAAATTGTTTAAAATTACAAAAAAAAATTAATTAAAATCGTGTAAAACGGACTTTAAATTGAATGATATTCTATAATAATTAGTTTTTTTGTTATAAGTCATTTTAATTTTGAAGAGTTAATTTAAAAATAAATGTCTTACCTTTAAATATTTATAAATCTTCAAAAAGCAATTAAAAAAAAGTAACTTTTTAACGTTCGAAACGTTCTCAAACCCCGTTTAAACTCGACTGATTATTGAGAGAAACCCTCCAGAGAAATATAAGGGATGAAGTCATCCCCTCCACGTTTCACACAAACGTGGTACAAATTCCAATTTTCCTCGCCCTCCAAGGATTATTTCCTTTCGTACAAATAACGTTCTTAGAACGTGTTATTTTTCGTCTTTTAGACGTTGAATAGAGATAACAGATAACCGTAAACACACAAACCCGAAATCCTTTGAAAAACGTTTAAAAAGGACCTTAAACGTCTTTACAATCGAATTCGTCCTTTATTACGGCACGTCTGTCGCTTCCGGTTCTATTTCCGCCCCGTTTTACCCGGAAACAGAAATTTCCTGTTTTTTTGTTCGATCGTGAATTATATCCTTTTTATTATTTTAGCTATTTATTTATTTATTTATTATGCTTTTTTTATATTTTTATATTTTAGTATTTTTTTATTTTATTTTGTTATAACCTGTAAAAATTTGAATTAGTTTGGACTATTTATTATAGATGGTGGTATAAAGAAATATAGATATCTATATAAAACTTGTGTAAAACTTTTAAAGGTCGTTAATAGATGGCGTGAGTGATTTTAAATTAAAAAGAATTTTTTTTAAGTATTAATTATTTAATTTTAATTATTTTCATTGATTATTTTTACGGTTGCATTAAAAAATTGATTTTTTTTTTAAATGTATTTGAAATCGATGATGAAACGGAATGGGTCGTAATGGAATGGAATGGAATGGGAACCGAAGCGAGTCGATCTCGCGCGTATATCTCAATTTGTTCTGTTATTTAAATCAGGCGGACGGAACGACGGGGCCCGTACGGTCCCTCGGAGAGCCGGAGAGCGCCCGTCTGACGGGTTTTATCTTCGGTAAAACATCTAGTAATTGCCGGGCAGGCGATCAGTTAGGGCCGAAACTCGCCACCGAGTTCGAAAAACGAGAAAAACGCGGAGAAAACGAGCCCGCTCCTCCGCGAACGAAACCTCTTCCCCGGATTTTTCTCTTTTCTTGTTTCTTTCTTTGGTGCGATTTTTTCGGGAAAACTCCGATTCCCATCGATCTAGATCTAGAATTGCTTGAAAAATGAGTATACTAATTCCATTTGAAGAATAGCGAATGTTTGTCTTACGATGAATATTTATTTATTGGATGAATGTCAAGTGACAAACATAGGCTAAAAGGCGAAACATTAAAAATGATTTAAAGAAACGACGTTCTTGAATCTCTAATGAGTTGAGTTCCAATTATTATATGTATGTAGGAAGCGGAAGGTTACGCCAAATAGCATGCCGCATTTAGGCTCTATTGCGCCCTTTCTACTGTAATAAATAGAGATGGGACCGAAGCCGAATAATTATTCGGTGTTCGGCTTATTCGGCTTCATTTGCAATATTCGGTTTTAGGCCGAATATTGAATTTATTTACCGAGTATTCAGTTGTCTATGTGACTGTTGTAAATTTTAATAAATTCGAAGAATATATTGATTGAGCATACAAATGATAAGCTATTCAGAGAATAGTTGCTCACTGAAAACTGTACTTGATGGGGCTGATAAGTACACTTTTGCCAGTTCACTCATTTTTGGGTATTTCATGCTATGTTGTTTCCACTAAACAAATGGAACTTGCTCTCTCATTAGTAATTCTTCAGACAAGTAACCGTCCAGTTCAAGTGCTACTCTATTTCTAAGATTGCAGTCATTAACGGTTTTGTAGATGTGGCTATGGCTTTATAGAAGTTCCAAAACGAAAAATGACGTCGATTCAAATTTTTACCTGTTGTAAAATTTCAGAGAGCTGTTTCGATCGTTCACTGTATCATTTCTACTTCTGCTTCCGAAGTTTAAGTTTCTTCCAAGTGCTTCCAAAAAATAGTATGCCTTATAACGGATATGTTTTCACGTGAAAAAAAGTTTGAGCGATATCGGGGATTCAACAACGTTGCCATAAAATATTTTTTATCACTCTCTATATTTTTGAATCTTATTTTCTCGGCGTTCAACAAAGACCGAATATTCGGTTCATATTTAACCGAATATTCGGTATTCGGTTGAACTACTATTCGTCACATCACTATACTTCATTTAATAACTAGGAGGAGTAAATCTCAAAATCCCATTTACATAGGAAAAAGTAACTAAAAAATACACTAAACATTTTTAGCGGCAAATTTGAATTCTAAACTTCAAACCAGTCACATTTATGCAACCAACAAAACACCAAGCGTTTGAGCGTAGTATTCTAGAACATACCAAATATCTCTATGGCCGTTTATCTATAGGTACATTGTTCAAAATTTATCCAAAAGACGTTTCTTGTGTTGACGTCTTATATCCAACAGATGACATCGTACCACACCTTCTTCGAACTTAATATTTTTTGATCGCAACCATTTGAGCACAACGAAAAAGCGAGAAACAAGTTGACGAATTAGGTAAAGCACCTAACCTCAAACGTTAAAAACAATAAACGACAAAAACCAATTTTTTCGTCTTCATAAACTTGACTGCGGAGCGACCAATAATAGCTCACTATTTTGGCGCGCAAAATTCAAATCACTCCTCCTAGTTATTAAATGAAGTATAGTAATAAACTTGTAATAAACTCTTCTTTAGGGAAGGTTTGACTATGGTGATAATTTATTAATACATTCAAAAGACTGGTTGGATAAGTAACAATTTATTTGTGCATTACATTCGAATCTTAATTACTGCTACTTAATTAATATATAAATCGTTTCTTTACACCTCGGTATGTCTATTCAGCACTTCGCGCCGATTGTCCCACTTTTCATCGATAGTCATTCACCCACAATTACCTAACTTACTAACTAAATGCTTACACCTAATTATACCATTACAGTACTACAATCCGAAATGGAGCTGTACCATGAAGAGAAAAATGAAAAAGTAAGCCTCCTCTCCGTAACATTACCGAGTACTCTTTTTGATCATTCTCTTCATGGTGCAGCTCCATTTCGGGTTATAGTACAACCACTCTATCACAGTTTCTATCTATAAACCGTTCGGCGAAAAATATCTCAAACGTCATTAATTAATTATGTTATCCTAGCCTAATATTTCCGCTTTTCATATTTCTCTAACTTTTACATTTAACTCTCCGTGTGTACACTGGGTCTTTGAAGGAACAGTCAAAATTTCCGTTTTTTTGACTTTTCAGAAGATTCAGACGATTGTTTCATTTTTATTGACAACAGTTTTAAACTTTTGAATTTGGTAACTGCTCGGCCATGTAGTAGACTCTTCAATAAGTAACTCAGAATTTTTCTAGAATTTTTGAAAGCCTAGGAAACTTTGTAAACATGCCTGTTCCCTAAAAGACCCAGTATACATACCGTGTCTCAAAAAATATAATATACACACGCCAGGTTAAATAAAGAATTACGTACGACGAGTAAACGACAAGTAATGATGCATGAGACATCTTTCACCAAACGGATGTTACATCAACTATCCCTGGGATTTATCAGGATGTAGCTTAGAGATGTGTCTTTGATTCCCATTCACAGTTAATTAGTCATAACCTAAGTCTATCAAAATCGTTCTGTATTTTGCTATGTTGGTGGTTTAACCCTTAGCGCTCCGTTGGCTCCGCTACGGAGCCATCAGTCATTTGCCCCGTAACTCCGTAGGCTCCGCTGCGGAGCCCAATGTTTTTAACATGATTACGCTTAAAATGTTGCGAAATTGAGTGTATAATTGTATAATAAATATGTGTATAAACCTTTTTATAATGTGCCGGAGTTGCTGGTAGGCAGTAGTACAAAAACGCGCAGAGCGCTAAGGGTTAAAGCAAACAAAGAGAAAGAAAATTCAAGACCAGAACTTAATCTGTTGACTTGTCAAGTCTCGGATGGGTAAATTTCCCTCAAATTAAAAAGAAGAAATGACGACAAGAAAATGAATCCGACAACTTTGATAATAATAATGATAATAAAATAAGAATGTCAAAAGTCCTCAAAATAAGTGCTAAATAAGAAGAGGGTTGGTATTTGGGTTTAACGTCTTCACCAAAACGTTCCCACAAACGGCGATTAGCCCCGAGTTGAGGATGAAGATGAAGAAGAAGGGGGCGATCGCGGCGGCAGAAGCAGCGGTCTTTTTCGATCGGGGGATCCGAGAAGAACGTTCGGGGCCGAAGTGACAACTGACATCCAGCAACATTAATCTTTGTTAGGGCATTCATTGTCGAGTATGACAATGCGTTTCGTGAGCTGCGGCCCGGGCGCCCCTCTTCTCTCGAACGGATCCGATCGCGTATCGCCTATTGACCGTTCGCGGGGGGAGCGCCCCCTCGCGCTTCTCCCCCGATCGGTCCATCGCTTTCTAAAAAGTGATCATTTGCTCAAAGAGGCCGTTCGCCTCCTCTCCGATTTTTTACCTCGCTTTGTCGCCGCGCGATTGTATCGCGTTTCCATCTAAAACGAGACCACCAAACTTCGATACTTTATTTCCTTTTTTATATTCTATGGAAATACCTTTCTCTCTCTCTCTCTCTTCTTTCTCAAAATCAAAAATAAGAATAAAAGCTTAAATAAACATTGGTTGCAAAATGCTTTCTAAGAGAGCTACAGACCCTTTGAAAAGAGCATCAGAAAATTTTTGAGATTGTAATGTGTTTCCATCTAAAACGGAATCATCAAACTTTGATACTTCTTATATTTTATAGAAATATAAGAATTATATTTTATTACCTAACTAATTTTTTTATTTTTTCGGATTTTACCTAATTTTTTTTTTTAGTCCGTTTTTGAAAAAGGTTAAAGGTGATGGGAAATAGGCGTGAAAGCTTCGATTTTGAGAAGCGACCGCTCCCGCGCGCAGGTGGCTACTTCTTCTATGGTTACGCGGAAAGTTGTCATAAAATCGAATCACGTATTATTGTTTAATAAAACGGTTGCGTATGCGTTCGTCCGACACCCAAGGCCGTGGGTAAAACGGTCGGTTTCCCACATACGAAATTCTCGCCGCTCATTCTCAAAATAGATGGGAATCTGGTATTACTAGGAAAATCAACTAACTCATTTTACACCTGTATAAAAAGTCTTCACATAACTTTTTTTTCTTTACTTTAAATTGACTATAATTAAAACGAATAAATGCAAAACCAGACATTTGACATTCAAATAGTTTTGAGTAAAGCGCGAAAAACCTCTCATTGTCGTTTAAGTCACTCAATCGGCTTGGTATTTTAACCAAAAGTAGATAATACATTAACGCGTCTTTATGTGCTTTAAAGAGCGAGTCAGGCTTATAGTAAAAAAGTTATTTTGATTTAAAAAATGGGAATGTCCTGTTTTGCATTTTCAAGTTTTTAACACTTAGAAATCTCTGCTTCGTGAACTCCAAAGTTTTGGATTTGGCGTTTCTGTACAAAAACTAGCAGTATCTGGCACTAACAAAATTTGGAATTGTGATAAAAGAGATTTTAAAGAAGCTGATTTTATTAAAAGAAGTACAAAATTAGTTTCTTAGGTACAAATTTAAATTCGAAAGTCAGTATCAGGTTCATTATCAGAAAACACTAGTGTGTCATTCATATCTGCCTAAGTTTCCGAAATGTTGGCTGGATTGTCTTGAAAGGCGTTTTTGAAAAACTCCAAACGTTCATCGTTTTCTCATTCTGCATCATAGCGTTTGACTAGCAAAGAGGAAATGCTTCTTATCTTGTTAGGTTTAAGACTTCTGCCTTAAACCTCTGCCTCTTTGTCTTGTCCTTTTCACGCTTCCACCTTGCTTACTTGCTATTCTCTTTCGCCCTTTGCCACGAGAACTTGGTTCAATGGTAAAGTTGTTGAAGGTAATCAAAACCCCGTAATTCATTCGTTACCACGCTTTCGTCTAAACTAATCATGCAGAAGCGAGCAAAACTAACAGCTACTTCAATGTCACGGCTATCACGTGAGGTAATGCGAGATCTGGATAGGTTCAAACACAAACGTCTGCTTTTGCACCTAACTACTTGGCGCAAATGTCTGCTTTTGCATTTAAAGCGGAATTTATTATTGCAATAACTCGCTTAAATGCATTGTTACGCTCCTGGGGGCCACAAAAATTGATTTCTTGCTAAATTTACAATACAGATCCGTGTCTAACTAATTTTTGAAGAAAATGTCGAATATCTGCTTTTGCATTTATACTTACGCTTCAATTTGAAGTGAATTTTGGATAAATTAGGACGAATTTTGAAATAAAAAGAAGTTACGTCATGGGGTTCGAACCATCTGGGATGGTATGTGAAAGCCGATTCGTGGTGACTCAACAAGGGGCGGTTTCGGGAAAACAAGCCAATCAATTGCATTTAACTAGTGTTAGTTTTCGAACTAATTTATGATTTGTTCATGAATAGTTAGGATTTGGTTAGTTAGTTTTATTAAAGACGTTAGTTAAAAGAAAAAAGGAAAAGAAAAAGTTGTAGTTAAATACAATTAATAATTTGCGGCGCGACGGTTGTCTTTTTGTGTGTCCGGTCGCAATTCCCACCAATCACTCGGTCCTAACCTTTCCGCGGCAATAAAACCCGACGCTAACCGGCCGGCGCGGCGACCGGGAACGAAACTATATTTTCAAACAGATCCGTCACATAAATTACAAATTTAATAGAGCCGGGTTCGGCCCTCTTTGTCTGGCCGCGACGGTGCGCCTTCCCACCCACTGTTCGCCGCGACGTTGGCGATGCCTCTCCGCATTTTATAGGGGCGATAATGTTAAATAATTAATAATATATATACCGGAGTGGCGCGCATATTTGCCCCTAAGTTACGGTTTTGCCGTTTTGTTTCTTCGCAACGTGCCAAACCGCCGTCCTCCACATCCTTACCGTTTTCATAACGCTATCCCTTCTTAAATTTTATCCTATTCTTTTCCATTCCATTTCCATTTTTCAAATTCCTTAAAAAAAAAATTCTCGCGTCGTAAAAAGACAAAGCCGTTAAATATTACAAACGTTAAATGTCCTTTTTGATGACAATAAAATAGTAAAAGTCCGAGTAACGATTGCGGTTAACGCGCGAAATATCGTTAAAGTTTACGGGAAAACTTTTCCCCGCGTTTTATATCTATCCCATCATTTTTAATCTATAAATTCTATATAAAATTTTCCCTATCAATTGTCTCGTCGCACGTCGTTTCGCGAAAAAGAATAACAGGAAATCTATAAACTTTATTACATATTATTTATTACACGTCATTAAATTATCCGTCATTACGAGGGCGGGCGGGTTTTATTATTATTTTATTAATTTTAACGTTACTTAAACGTTAACACGCCTGGGATCGTTAAAACTTACGTTCATTACTTTAGCGAGGAAATAATTTTTTTTTCAACTTTTTTTTTATTCGATTCCGTTTATATTTTGACGTATAAATCGATGTATAAATTCGAATTAACCACGCTAATCACGTCCGGATAATCACTTTGAATAGAGAAAGCAGTAGAAAGCGGATGAAGAAAAAGAAGATGGATAAGAAGAAGAAAAATGAGAAGAAAAGGAAAGAAAAATAAAAAAAATAAAAAAAAGTGGACCGATTAAAAGTCGCTACACTAAAAACTAGAGCCGATATCGAAGCGACGCGTTCGGAGAGACCCTAAATATGTTAATCCTTGCCTCACCTTGTATATAGGGACGTTCATTTTCATAATGAAGACGTAAAACGACCGTAAGCCGTTAGCCTAAGCGGCCGTAATCCCTCTTTGGACATGTGTCACGAGTATAATTGCTCGAAAATTGCCCATTTTTAAACCTACATTAGAATTATTTTTTTTCCTTTCTAATATTTTAAATACACCTCTAAAAAATTCATCAAAATTTATCAAAAAAATTTTTTTTAATTCATTTAAAATATCAAATACCGAATAAGTCATTAAACTTGTAACATTTTTCTCCTTTTTTACTTTCAAAAATAACAAAAATAAAAATTATAAAACATGTCAAACCGCAAATATTTGCAGGAAGAACGGAATTGAACGGAATCGAACAGAATCAAACGGAATCGAATGAATGACTATCTAATGGTAAATACCACTTATTTAATTAGACGAGATTAATTAAATAAAATTATAAATTGATGAAATTGATCAAATTTAATTAAAGTTCGACGATGCGAGTTGTATTAAAAATATGTATGGAACGTAGATTATTAACCTCAAAGTTTTACAAAACCTCAAACGATTATAAAGGTAAAAATCAACATTTATAACTTTAATATCGAGAATGAAAAAAAAAATTTTTAAATAAAAAATGGTTATAATTAAAAAATTTTTTTTCTATTTTGTTTGGTTTTTGAATTATTTGGAATTAAAGTTGAAGAATTGATGTTTCTATAGCTTGAGAATGGAATTGAGACAAAACGAATTAAGACGAAAGGAGGTAAAATGAAAGGAGTTTAAAGGAGTTATCAAACTAAAATGAAGGCAGTTAAAATATAATAAGTTAATTGTAAGGCGAAAGGAGTTGAGACGTAAGAAGTTAAGAAAAATGGAGTTAACAAGGAGACCTCACGATTTTGGAATCACCGATTTTAATGAAAGTGGTACTAATCGATAGGTATTATACTTCATTTAATAACTAGGAGGAGTGAATCTTGAAACCCCTTTTACATAGGAAAAAGTAACTAAAAAATACACTAAATATTTTTAGCGGCAAATTTGAATTCTAAACTTCAAACTAGTCACATTTATGCAACCAACAAAACACCAAGCGTTTGAGCGCAGTATTCTAGAACATACCAAATATATCTATGGCCGTTTATCTATACGTACATTGTTCAAAATTTATCCAAAAGACGTTCCTTGTGTTGACGTACTATATCCAACAGATTACATCGTAACATACCTTCTTCGAACTTAATATTTTTTGATCGCAACCATTTGAGCACAACGAAAAAGCGAGAAACAAGTTGACAAATTAAGTAAAGCACCTAACCTCAAACGTTAGAAACAATAAACGACAAAAACCAATTTTTTCGTCTTTGTAAACTTGACTGCGGAGCGACCAATAATAGTTCACTATTTTAGCGCGCAAAATTCAAATCACTCCTCCTAGTTATTAAATGAAGTATAGTACATAGTAAAAATGTGTGAAATATTAGGACGCACTATTCAGCAATTCGCGAGTAACTCGCGATTTCAGCTAGCGAATCAAGGCCATGCCGCTTTACGTCAGCGGTTAGCCACGCCCTCCGAATCCGCCTCTGGTTCTTCTTTAATTAATTTAAATTAAAAATCAAAGTAGAAACGAAAAAGTGTATTGACTTATTTGTATTCAGAACATATAACAATAAAATATAGGAGAAAATAAATTGAAATGTTGAAAATTTTCCTTATATTCAAAATAGAAACTGGTTACGTTCCAAGATTTCAACCGTATTGTTTCGCATCTGGAAGGTGGTTCGTTGTGAGTCAACAGGAGGCGAAGCATTGATATATAAGTGGCGTGACGTGACGTAAAGTGGTCTTGATTCTCTCTCTCCTAGTCTCTATGGCCTTGATTCGCGAGCTGAAATCGCGATTTACTCGCGAATCGCTGAATAGTGCGTCCTAATATTTTACACATTCCTACTATGTACCAGTACCTATCGATTGGTACCACTTCCATTAAAATCGGTGATTCCAAAGTCGTGAGGTCTCCTTGTAAGACGAAAGGAGTTAAAAGGAAAGAAGTTAACAAGTTAAAATGAAGGCAGTTAGAACATAATAAGCTAAGATGAAAGGAGTTGAGATGAAACGAGTTTAGTTGAAACAAGTTGAGTTGAGTTGGGAAGAAACGAGACCGGATCTAAAACGGTAAGTTAATTATTTAGGATTAATACATCTGGTTTCGGGCGCGTGCCTCTCTCGGCGCCCCAGAAAACAAAAGGGGCCGCGCGGTCCCTCATCCGGGAAGTAATCGAATTAGGGATCCGAACGAGCGTTTGGTCGGCAGCGAACGGTGCGGCGCGGCGGTTTGGAATTGATGAGGCGGCAATTTGGGTCGTAATTTGGGCTCCCGAGGGGAGGGCGCGGCGCGCTGCGGCCCCTTCGGGTCCGGCCCGTGGGTGGACCGCGGCCCGCGTAATGAAGCGCCCCGATAATCTGGTAAACACAGCCTCGGCGCGTTGATTGTCGGTTCGGCGAAGATTATTGCGAGAGCCGCTTTTTAAAACCCGCTCGTTTTCTTCTCTCCGCCGCGCCGTTTACCTTCGAATCAATCATCCCTCGCCCAAACCGATTTTCTTACATCTTTTAAATCTTTTCATTCAACTATCAAATCAAAACACACTATAAGTCTTCCCAGCAGTTTTGACAGTTACGTCACTGTTTACGTCACCACTATTTGAATTTGGATTTACCACCAACCGTTCCGTGGTAAATCGCATTAAAAATTATTTTAATAATTAAGCTATTTTAAAATACACTTTTCACAGAATATAATTTATACGACGATAAAGTGACAAAATATGTTCATTAAAAGTAAATTTCAAAATAAAATTCGTATTAAACTGAAATAAAAAGTTAATATGATTTAGCGTTTTAATGTTACCCAACCTTAGTTAAACAGCTGCTTACACCATTGTCGCATATTGTCGCAAGGTTATGTTCTAATACCTCCAACCAAAACATTAAACGCTTGACAACAGCGCAATCACGTGACCAGACGTAAGTAGTGACGTAACTGTCAAAACTGCTGGGAAGACTTATACATATTTTTTTAATTATATGAAGAGAACAATTCCTCTCAATTTAATACACTACCTATCAAGAGAATGCTGCCAACGTAGCGGCAATTCCAAGAAGCGCGTGCGAAGAAATACTATGAGGGCATCAAATGTTGCATTAATAATTAGTGGAAACCATGACAGGTTTTCTATGGTTAATTTTGAATGGAAATTAAAACTATACTAAAACAAAAAAATTCTTACAATTAAACCAAGTATGTTACTTAACAATAAAAGGTTAGAATTAACGAGTAAACGTCAAATAAACGTCAAATAGTAATTGACATTTATAGTTATCAATTTTAATTGATTTTTATTCAATTAATTAATTTTTCTAATAAATATAAATTTACAATCTAACTCATAAATTTTCATACTGATAAATAAATTTTATTTTAGTTAGTCTAAAAGCGATTGAGTTGGCGAGAGGGAGAGGGACGATCGCAAAGTGAAAGAGTAAAAGGAATTAGCGACGGTGTTGGATCCCCCCGGGGCTAACTCGGGCGCTCCTTCCCTCCTGCGGGAACTCTTTTTGTTCCGGCGGTAGGACGCGATTCGCTCCAGTCGAAGCGAGTCCGTGAGCGGGACGACGGTCGCGTATTTAGACACGGCCGACCCGCGTTCCCCGTAAAGGGGGCGCCGTTCCGCCGAAACCTGCGGAATCTCTCTCCTTCAATTTTTCTCCTCGTCGTTATTATTATTCCCCGAAAAATAATTATGATTAAATTTGTCTCGTCGTTTGGTTTTAAACCGATCCGACTTAAACAAAAATTTATCGTTACGGTAGTAAAGTCTTTTTAAAAGTAGAATTCGTTTAGCGAACACGTCGGAAACGATACTTTGGGAGTCGTCAAGGTGGGACCGGGGGTAAAAAACGTCGTACATGGCACAATTGCCGGTCAAATCAGTCCCGGCCGGTTGATAAAATTATAAATCAACCGGACCGAGCTGGCATTCTTCCGACAGGAGGTTGGCGGCGTCCCGTCCCCTTCGGCCCTCTCGCCTCGCGACCGTCCGGAAGGCCCGCGAAGGCCGCAAAGAGAGAGAGTCGGCCATGAGACCGACCGCGAGGCGTAACCCGATTAATTAGCCGAAAACAAAGTCGGACTACCGTTTGGGGCGCGGGTTTTCGGGGCCACGCCTTCCGAGCCGGCCCAACAGGTGCGTCGCGGAAACGCGGAGACGTCGACGTCGCCGCCGCCGAGAAGAGGGCCCTCGAGGAAGCCCCCGACGGCCGAAACGTCGGTCGAGCGGTTCGTTAGCGGGCCCGGTCGAGTGCCCTCCTCTTGTAATTCGTTATAATCGACGTTGTTGTTCGAACCGCGTCGAGGTGGTCGACGTCGTCGTTTGCGTTAGCTTCGTGTCGAAATCTCTTTTCTTTTTCTACTCGGTATTTAAGCACTTATTGTTAGAATAGGATCATCTCTATTCTTATTTAATCATTTACTTTTCGTATTAGAAAAAAAAAGAAATTTTAAAGTGTTCAAGCTTAACTAATCAAGTCTTAATTTGTTCAAAATTTCGTCCTAATTTAATCAAAATTTTTCTAATTTTACTTCAAAAATCTTTTTTCATTTACTTAAAATTTTTCTTAATTTGATCAAAAATTCAAAATTCGTATTATCTTTAAAATATTCGTTAGAAATTAATTTTCATTTTCTCAAAATTCGTTTTTATTCTTATCAATTTATCAAAAATCGTTTTAGTTTTATAAAGTTCGTTCGAATTCGTCTTAATTTACCAAAAACTTGTCATGATCCGTTTTAACCCGGCGTGTGTATACTATATTTTTTGAGACACGGTGTGTATGCTGGGTCTTTTATGGAACAGGCATGTTTTCAAAGTTTTCTAGGCTTTCAAAAATTCTAGAAAAATTCTGAGTTACTTATTGAAGGGTCTACTACATGGCCGCGCAGTTACCAAATTCAAAAGTTTAAAACTGTTGTCAATAAAAATGAAATAATCGTCTAAATCATCTGAAAAGTCAGAAAAACGGAAATTTTGACTGTTCATTCAAAGACCCAGTGTACACACGGAGGATTAATTTTCCAAATTTATTAAAAATGTCTATCTTCACGATATTACACGACGTCAACACGACATTCAACAACATGTCATTCTCCCTATGATCATCATGCAATGTTAGGCACGTCTTACACTGAGGCAACCAGCAACAAGCAATTGGTAGCCAACAACAAGCAACTAGCAACCAGTAACATGCGATATTGCTATTTGATGACCTTTTACATAGAATTGAAGCGAACGTTTCACATTGCAGCAATACAATATTGTCAATAGAGAAGCAATATCGAACTGCTCCAATGTGAGGAACATCATTTAATTACAGTGAAATCTCCCTTGTGCGGACACCAACAGGACCCATTAAAAATGTCCGTTCAAGAGGCGTGTCCGCTTAAGAGAAATGCGAAGTAATTAACCCGGCGTGTGTATACTATACATATTTTTTGGACATGGTGTGTATACTGGGTTTTTTAGGGAACAGGCATGTTTTCAAAGTTTTCTAGGCTTTCAAAAATTCTAGAAAAATTCTGAGTTACTTATTGAAGCGTCTACTACATGGCCGAGCAGTTACCAAATTCAAAAGTTTAAAACTGTTGTCAATAAAAATGAAACAATCGTCTGAATCATCTGAAAAATCAGAAAAACAGAAATCTTGACTGTTCCTTCAAAGACCCAGTGTACACACGGAGGGTTAAATGAGAGTCGGACGGTTCCATGGGAAACTGTCCGTCCAAGAGGGGTGTCCGCGAAGGTGAATTTCACTGTATATGTAAAATGTCATCAAGTGCCAATATCACTTGTTACTGATTGCTAGATGCTTGTTGTTAGTTGCCTCGGCGTGAAACCTGCCTAACATGGATATTGTGTAGTAACGTCCGGATGCTCCCATAAGATAAAGGCAACTTTAAGACGTTTTGACTGTCCGTCCTGTCATGAGGATAGACCATAAGTTTTCTAAAGTTTCTCATTTTTAATTCTTTTCTTTGTATTAAAATTATTTATAGTTAAAATGGGATCATTTCTTAATTTCCTTTTTTTTAATTAAAAAGAACGTCATCACTTTATAGTGACGTCACAGCCTACGTTGCCAAGCGTTTATTGTTTTGGTTAGGACACACAAACGTGAACATAACCTCGAAATTTGTAAGACACTTGACAACAACGCTTTAGCGAACACAAACAACTTGTATCACGTGAAGTTAGGCAGTAACGTTTATTGCATTTTGTACTTATATTTTTATATGTATCTCTCTGTAATTCAGTTATATTACCTACAGAAACCAACAGTATCGAAATTGTATTTAATTAAATGTTAATTTCTATGTATTAATTTGAGCAGTTCAAATTTGAATATTTGGGCGGTGTTTCCTCATTAATGACGTAGGGCTCAAAATAAAAAAAAATCAAGCATAGGTGTTAAAGTGGACTTTTTGTTTAAGGAGGGGGCGTTCAATAAAGTTGTCATCGGGACCGTCTTCTTATTGTTGACGCGGTCGTTTCGTTTGTCCAAACGAACGGATCGTAAGTCGAGGGATATTGTATCCTCGACGGTTAAACATCGTAAACCGGCGCAAACACGCTTACGTCGTCCGCGGTCGTCCGCCCCCCAAAAACAATCGCGCTCGGTTTGCGGTCACTTTTGTCACCGTGGTGACAAATTCGTCGTGTCGCCGCGGTAATCACTACTCAAACTCCGGTGTTTGAACGGGTCTCCTCCTCCTATGTCTTATTTTCCCCTTCGCCGGAGGAAAAACGTCTTGTTTTCGTTCGGTCCGACTCTTAAAGGGGAACGGGTTCGTGCTCAACGTACCGGTTCGGTATCGTTACCGACCGAAAACAAGGGTCAATACGTCGGTTTACAGCCGGGCGTTATTATAATGGGTCATGTCGCCTGTCCGCTTTGACAAAACAGGTAGGATAGGTATCCGCATCGACATTTTACATTTTACAACCATTCTTATTACTCGTTTTTTCTATCTTTTCCCTTTAGTTTTTTTTTCTTAATAAATTTTATAATATAATAATTGAGTCTAACGCTTGAGTCTGTACACTTCCTATTAAAATGCGTATAAAAAAAAACAATCGTGAATTGTGCGCTTAAAATCGTTTCGTTTGTATATGCCTTTATTGATAAAATTTAGTAAAGTTAGTTAAGATGAACTTAACTATATTCAAAGAGTACAATTCTTGGTAGTCGTTAAAGGTCACAATGGTCACAGTTGGGTCTCGGGGCCGATATCTCTCTCTCTCCGGGTCCACTCGGGTCAGTTTTATTAATACGGCAAACAATATGGTCTGCGAGGCGAGGCGAGACGAGGCGAAAGAGGGCGTTATATATCAATGGGGGAATAAAAAGTGTCGCCTGCCCAGCGGCGGCACCTATATACTATATTGGGTCCCGGTGATTCACCGGGGGACCCGAAAAAAATTCCTTTTCTCTTCGGCGAGAGGACGGTATGGGAAGCGGGGGACGCGACGCGACGCGACGTAGGGTTCGAGAAGTAGGACCTTCTTCGTTTCGAAGGAGACGAGGTCGCTGTCAGATATATCAAGTTTGTCATATTTGTGCTTATCTAACGGCCGTATCTGGTCGGAGCCGAGTTTATCTCGACGGTAGATTAACAAGGAACCTTTCGGGATAAGGGAACCGATCCCGTAGGGAAGCGAGGGGGGAGATTTATGTATATTACCAGAGTTTTTAGATGGTTCAAATTAAATACTTAACTTTGAATTTTTATTTCTTACAAGTTTTAGTTTTAATAGAAACGAAATTCTAAGATAATTAACACGTATATTAAAACTTATTTTTAAAAATTCATATCTCAAAAACTAATTGAATCGTTTATTTCAGAAAGGGACTAAGTAACATTTTTGACGATTTTTAGATAAATGTATATTCGTGTTCTCTGGCTGTAGACCTATCGTTTTGAATAGAAAAGTTTATACTTTATATGCCCGGAACATTTTATTGTGGAGACAGAATTTTTGTTTGTTGTAGAAAGGGACTATGTATCATCGGATGAGATTATTTTCATTCTCAATATGAAATTTCTTCTATAGACATAATCGATTTTAAGAACTGGTAGCCTAAATACTACAAGAAAACTGCAAACTCTCTTGAAAGTATGAAACCCGGTGTGGCTCGAGTTAACAAACAACCATTTTCAATATCTCACTTTCATTATTTTCTTCATGAACATAAAACACCTGGGTATGTTGTGGCTTCAGAGTACATAAATGGTTTCACATCTCACACATTTCATCTGCATACGCCAAAAAGTTCTGGTAAAACTACAATAAAAATGCCCATAACCAAAGCTTGTACTGATAAAGTTCCAATTTTAAAATCCGAGATTGAACATCTAAATAAAATGCTTCCTTACATTGAAGAACCATATTTGAAATTTTATCAGGAAATATTAAAATGGCCATCTAAAACCAAAAATAAAATACAGTGCGGATTAATAAAAAAAATAAAATATTGTTTCCTTAGTGTCAATTTTCGTTCTTTCTCTTAAAAACTTGGTGAAATATATTCTTGTAAATATCTATAATTCTTTTTTTAGTTAATGAAACATCTTGGATACTGTTTGTCATGTTAATATGAGAGCACAGAATAAACTAAATCTATAAACATGAGGTTTATTGCAGAAAGGTACTAAGTACAATTTTTTTAGTTTGATTTTTTTCTTTATCGCAATTGAAAAAAACAATAAATTGTGTCAGGACAACATGTACTGACAGTTAAACATAGAATTTATTATAAAAAATTAAATTGGAAATTTTCCTTTTTTGTCGTTTTTCTCAAAACTACAAAAATGTTACTTAGTCCCTTTCTGAAATAAACGATTCAATTATTATTGAGACTTAAAATTTTATCATGATTTAGATTAATATTTAATCTTTATTTTTACCAAAGATGAATTTTCTACGATTTTTAGTTTTTCCCTCAGAAAAGAAAATGTAACTTGATGTTTTTTATAAAATCAATTTTTTTTTTCAATTTAATTTTTTTTCAATTTAATTTTTTTCAATTTAATTTTTTTTCAATTTAATTTTTTTTCAATTTAATTTTTTTTTTCAATTTAATTTTTTTTTCAATTTAATTTTTTTTATCGTCTTTTTTTTATTTGAATGTGGTATTAAAAAGATATTTGAGAGTGAGAAATGAAACGCGGTCGTAGCGTGGTGGATCTTCTAACGAGACTCGGTCCTCTTAATGTATGCGAGCCAACAAAGGACGACAGTTTAAAAGTCGTATAATTTTGTAACTTTAATAAATTTGCCTGACAAATGCCTTACACAGAAATTTCGGACAAGGACATATATTCCGGCGAGCGGCGTTACGCAATCCGAGGAGCTTCGGCTTCTTCTACCTGCGCCCCTCCTCGCCGTCGAGGGCCCCCGATATCCGGCGACACATGTTGCCCGGACGAGAAACACGGTTAATCGAACCCGAAAACATCGCGTAACAATTAGAACGTGTCGGAAAGCGTTCGTCGCTTGCCCTTATTTTACGCCTTTTTCGACTCGGAAAATTTTTATCCGAACGGTCCCTCGGCAGGAATTCGGATCGGACAATGGACCGGATCGTTATCTACTCTACCTTAGGCATTCCCAACCTTTCTTAACTTGTCCGTGAGCGAATCCACATGACGAATGACGTTAGAATCGAGGGTATTGTCGAATAACTTGTTAGATAAATCATCTTTTGCTTGACAGATGTATTTACACAAAGGGGACGACGATATTTTATTATATCGATGATATTTACACTTTCTTATTCTATTTTATTTTCCTTTTTTATATTAATTTTTTTACATTATTATTTTCCTTTTTTATATTATTTTTTTACATTATTATTTTCCTTTTTTATTTTAATTTTTTACATTATATTATTTTATTTTTATTATTATTTTATTTTTATTATTATTTTATTTTTCTTATTATTTTATTTTTATTATATTTTATTTTTATTATTATTTTATTTTTCTTATTATTTTTTTGTAAAATAATAAAACAATCACTTGACTCATTATATTTAACTCTCACGATCAGAGAAAATTATTAAAAGGCGATAAATAACTTTGAGTCGGTTTTCGTCCCGCTGCGTTTTAAAAAATACGATCGGAAACTATACCATTTTCAAATAAATTTTTTTCCCGAGTTGGACGCTCGGTACTAATTTGAATTTGTGACCGTCGTAATTAAACCTGACTCCGTTACGATCGTAAACTATTACTAGAAGAGTTACTCGCTAAGAATTATATTATTATAACTCATTTTTTTCTAATATTACATCATTTTTTTTTTAATGAAATATTAGAAAAATTCAAGGAAACTGAACTGAAAAGGTTTCTCAATCCCATATGATTTTGCATTGTTACCAATGAATGAAGTATTCGGCTTTTTCAAGAATAGGATCAACTTCAACAACAAAAATTACGGTTAAAGTGAGATAACCAGGTGTAAGACAGAGATATGGTATTCCTAGCAATGTCATTAAAGGTGTCGATTATTAAAGATTGTTTTTCTTACATTAGTTAAATATCCCTAAAGCTGCGTTTAGACTGCGCGCAACATACTAGCGCAACTGTTTCGCGAAATAAAGGCGCGTACAAATCTAGCGCGCCGATCTGCGCCGCGCCGTGCAAAACGTTCGTGAACGTTGCATGCGGTTTCAATTTGGACGGGTTACCGCTGACAAACGCGCACGAACGAGCGTTCGCAAACATTATCCGCCTGGTGTCGGTACATCAAAGAAATTTGCTTGTTCGTGCGCGTTCGCTTTGGACGAATTCTTAGTTTGTGCGTGCATTCGTCAAGAGCGTCAAGATTCGTCTATCTCTCATTCAAAAATGGAAAATGGCAATAATGCTGAGTGGGCCCATGAAAGGGTTTTGAACTTCATCAATTTATACCAACAGTGGTCGGAGTTGTGGAATCTCCGTGACAAAAATTATCACCTTCGCAACAAGATGCTTGGGAAACAATAGCGGCTAAATTAAAGTGCGATGTGGATACAGTGAAAGCGAACACGAATTCACTGGTATCGTCGTTTCGTCGCAAAAAAAGCACTTGCTACTTTAATTTCTTCATCATCCGCCATAATCGCTACGAATGAAACAAACGCACTGACGTCGGAATTTTGCCGAACACAACCAAACATCCGCGTATTCGTTCTGTTTAGACAGTTCTGCAAACATACACGAATTTTGTTCGCAAACGTCCGCGAACGGTTTGCGCGGCGCGGATTGGCACGTTAGATCTGTACGCGCCTTAAGACTCGCATAGTGTACACGTGTGCTTCAACTCGAAACACGTTGCGCGAAACAGCTTCACAGCGAGCCGGGTGTCTGTTGGTTTTTGGACACGAATCAAAGTGTTTCGCTTTACCTGATTCGCATAGTGTAAACGTCGTCGTTTGTCCTGGGGTGAGTTGAAACACGTTGAAACGGAAGCTAATGCAACACAAGTTAGGAAAGACAGGATTGATAACGAGTCACACTTAAAGACTGAAAGAAAGATTACTGAAGGTCGCAAACGAAAGAAAAGAGAGATTTTAGACTCCCATAAAATGATGGGAGAAGCATTACAAATTTTGAAATCATCCACCACTGCGTCAAATGACCCGTACTTCACATATGCATTAAATTTAGCCAATGAACTCAAAAATATGATGCTCAAACATTGCACACGTCAAAAGAGTCATTGCAAACACTTTGTTTGAAGCAGACATGGGAAGAATGTCATCTATGTCATCTTATGATAGCAATCTACACCCACAACGAGCATGTAGGGCATCATCTGGCACCTATACATTCGAGTCTGAAATATCCTCTGGACACACAAGTCTTGTACTGAGTGACTTGCAACTAATGCAACAGGGACAACTGTACGACATCCTAACTACACAGGATACACACTTCCAGTATAATTCCCGACTTTTCGATATTTTGAATAGATCGACGCTGCCAAGCCAAAACGGCATAAACGCCATTAACCTAATTTTTCAGAAAACGCAAAAAACGATTGACATAATGAATCTTAAATGGCTTTTACGCAAACTTTAAACCAATTTTATAGCGAATGAAGTTTGTTTGCGGGTATGCCGCTTTAACAGTTGCATGCAGATTTAAAAATGCTACTCAACGGTGCAGCTAACTAAAAAATGACCATTTTGGCGTTTATGTCGTTTTGGCTTGAGAGCGTCGAGATATTGCAAACTGAAATATGAATCATCTGTTGCAAGGAACCATAGTGTGATAGCCAACCTTTCCCTAACAGTAATTGCGTTTCTTAACTGTTTGTCCATTCTTTCAATTTTTGGTCCAAGTGCTACACGATATTCAAAATCTTCTATGGTCATTTGGATGAAATTTCTAACAGTATCTTCTATGGGTTCTACTGCCATTTCCCTCATTAATTCATTACCAATTTGGCATTGCCAACGAAACAATTCCTTCGTCCACCAGCGGCGACGTCTTTTTTTATTTTTCTGATTTAAATATAATATCACCATGACCACGAACGCAGAAGCAGCATCTGATTGTATGACGAACATGTTTATCTCGCCCAAACTGGCGACTCACCATGTTTCGCGCAAACGTTTCGCTCTGTGTAAATGCGTCAGATGAGACGATCATCAAATGAAACAGCTTCGCGAAACAGTTGCGCGAGTATGTTGCGCATAGTCTAAACCAGTGATGGTGAACCTATGACCCATGGGTCAGACACTGACCCACGCAAACCTTTTAAGTCACCCATACCTTGATTTTTGCAAACTTATGTTTTATGTCCTATTATTTATGAGAATAAATAACTGAAGAGAAAAATGCAAAATTCATCCTCAACCCAGAGCTCTAACGCTCGGATCTTGCAGATTTCTCTTATAACACATTGAAGAGAAGAAGACAAAATCCATTCTTAACCCAGAGGTCTAGTGCTCGGATCTTGAATTTTCCTCTTCATGGTGTTATTAGAAAAAAAAAATGCAAAATTCGTCCTCAACTCACAAGTCTAATGAAGACGAGAAAACAAGATCTGTTCTCAACCCAGAGGTCTAGTGCTCGGATCTTGCACCTTCCTCTTCATGGTGCTATTAGAAAAAAAATGCAAAGTCTGTTCTCAATTCAGAGGTCTAGCGCTCAAATAGTGCATCTTTCTTTTATAACGCCATGAAGAGGAGGAGACAAGATCCGTTCTCAACCCAGAGTTCTACTGCTCGGATCTTGCACCTATCCTTTCATAGCGCTGTAAGAGAAAAATGCAAAATCTGTCTTCAACCCAGAGGTCTAGCGCTTAGACCAGTGACGGTGAACCTATGACCTATGGGTCAGACACTGACCCACACAACACTTCTAAGTGATGCATACCATGATTGTTGCAAACTTATTTTTTATGTCCTAGAAAGAGAATAAATAATTTTATTTCAACTATCTATTTATTAATAAACTAGTGTAGAATATTTACTACTTTATACGGATTCTTGAACGGTGCGAATTCAAGAAGGGTATCGTCGTTTTTGTTGCTGAAATGTACATTCAACGATTTGATGTTTAATTAGAATAGCCGAGAAATGAACCGTCGAGAAATTCGGAAATTCAAGGCAAAACGGGGGTTCTGTTTGAAGCCTATACGGACGATTCGCGGTCGCGGAAGCTCCGATTCGCAAAGAAATGTAAGGTACAGAACCGTCGAGAAGGCTAGCCCAAAGGAGGGTAGCTGAGCCGGCCGCTTTTCGGGCAAACAGCGTTTCAAAAGGGGCATATTTTGACGTTTAGCCGAGAAACGTACCATCGATGAATAATAGCCGAGAAACAAATCGTCAAAAAAATTTTCCAAATAGTTTTTTCGAAAGACGGATGCAACAACGTGTTCGTTTTACTTAATTTTAATGATTTTGAACAATTTTTTATATAAGCAAATTGGATTTTATCCGTTTTCGTTGAAAAATTTGTTGTTCGAAAAACAGTCAATAGAAATCGTACGCGCGCTAACGTCCCAAAATCGAACCAGGAAAAAGACGTTCGAAAAGGCGCTATTTAACCGATTTAGGCTTAGAAATGGCATCAAACTTATGAATTAAGTTGTATTTTAACGTTTTGTTTGTCAACATGAATAGCACCTAAAGTGTCGAGTTCGGAAAAAGCCGGGAAGAGAACGCAAAAGAACGGTTAGTTTGACATTTGGAATCGTCAAAAATGCGCTTGCCGGCAATTCCGCGCCATGATTGGTCAATTTTCGTTAGTTCGGTGCAAACTGTGGACAAAAAAGACGGCGCTGCTGATTTACTACTTCATTATATGTGCCGCATAATACCATTATGTCATAGTATGTATGTAATTTTATCTTGTTCAGTCAAATATTTAGTGTAGGGAGTACTAAATAGTGTCATCCCAATGATGTCATCCACTTGTAATCGATTTTTATTTTTTAATCTTTACTTACTAATGTAAAAGTTGTAAAGCAAAAAGGAAAAAAAGCTCTTTTAGTCCTTAGTCTTAGAAGTAAGGATATAAAAAGTAAGTTTATTAAAAACACATTTCCCTTTTGCATGTGACTTAATACTGTGACCCACGAGCTAGCACCAAAACAATATAGTAAACAAAATGTGACCCACTGGGCCAAAAGGTTCGCCATCACTGGTCTAAACCCAGCTTAAGAAAACTAATGGCGTATTCGATTGGTTGCACTCAGTTGCACTGGTGCGCACCAGTGCATAGCAGCGTGTTCTATTGGTTGTTTCGTTGTGTTCTATTACATTTTATTATTGTAGTTTATAAAACATTTTAAACATCATCAAGCCTTAAACACACTTACAAGTGATGTTATGATTATGTTTGATTTCATCGCGTTCTGTTGAATTTGCCTTTTTTTGCACTAAGCTAGTGTGACATATGTCACATTTTGCACTCAACGAGTGCGCACCAGTGCACACTAGTTTTCCCAATCGAATTCGCCATAAGAAAGGTGAGTTTTGGTTTAAATGTTTAAAACGTTTTTACTGAAAACGTTTAACTAAAATGAATGAATTCGTTCATTTAAACAATCATTACAATGGGATTTCCTTTTAAGAAAAGTAACGTAAATTTCGTACAATTCTCTTATTCGTGTTATTCTCATTTATTTATTTATTTATATGTGTGTACCTTTTTTTGCGAACAATCTACGAGGATCGTCGGGTCGAAAATATTTTTTCCGCGAGCGGACGTCGTGTAAATTCGGTTTTTTTAGAGTCCCCGGGCCGAAATAAAGAGAACGATAGGGGAAAAGCGCGGACGCGCGAGCGAGACGGCCGGTTAAAGTCGCGAAACGTAATAATATTCGTTATACCTGGCCTCTCCGAGCGGGTCTACTCGCATTATTTACATTTATTGCTTAATGGCGGCCATAAAAAATATATTAAAACAATATTTGTCCACCGCTGGCGTTCGCTAACAATGTTTACGGCGGCGTTTCGACGAAATTATTACCCCGCTTCGAAAGGTAAAAGGTCCCTCTAACGTGCTCGTCCTTTATCAAAGGAATTTAATTAACGGAATTTTTAAATTTCTTAAATATTTGTTAGGTTATAAAAATATGAAAGTTTTCAAGGTTGGTATTAATTAAATAAAGTCGAAATCCAATATTACAGTTAAAACATTTTCGAAACTAGAATTAGAAGGTGTTATGTTTAATTATCCGTCTTTTAGAAAAGACTTTTGACTTTTTAAATACCGTCATCAAACGTCTTTTTAAAAGACACATAAATCCAAAAAATTCTTAATTTTGTCTAAAAGCTTTGTTAGAATCAATACTAATGTTATTATGAGTTCAATTTCTTATATTCTAACTTTCCTTAACCAGGTGTCGCCAAAATCTAAAAATAAACCAATTGTAAGCGAAAAAATACAAAAGAATTCTTCTCCTACCTTCCTTCTACTCAACAATAAACAGGAAGAAGCTCTTTGTCCTTAGGTGTGAGTCCCTTTTACATTTCAAAATACCCCGTCCCTTTTTGCACATCTCCATTTCCATTCAAAATCTTTCTTTGTTGTTCACTTGGAAGTTGAAATGAGAACTTTATCTCATTTCAACTCGTAATCTTGTATATCTATCCCTTTTTTTTCAAATTATAACTTTAGTACAATATGATGAAGTAATGTCATTGAATCGTAGCTAATTTCATTTGGTTAATATTTTTCAAATTAATTAATGTCACATTTGACATTTCAAATCTTTAGTTTTCAATGATAAATATTTAAACATTTAGATGTGTTAAATGAATCTTATATAAATAAGATATGAATAAATACTAGAGAATTAAAAAAAAGAGAATTAGAGAAATAATAGAGAATTTAAAAAAATAGAAAGAATTGGATGAAGAGGATGAGTTTCTAATCGGAATCCTTTGGTAAATTTCCGCGGAAATCGGCGCGAATTAAAAAGGCGATTCCCTCCCGCGGTTCGGTTTGATTAAGTCGTTCGGATTCCGCGAAATTGAGACGTTAAAAAAACTTTTCGTTTTTCCCCCGCGACCGTCTTATTATTTACTTTGTCGCGTCGCGTTATTATCCCGGGAGTGGAGAGAGAATTTCCCAGGGGAATTTGATAAATACGAACACGGCTAACGTCGTATCACGTGCCCCGGCCATTTGTTACTTAATCAATTTCGGTACGACGCCGGTCTAACCTTCGCAGAAGGGGGCACACGCTCTGTGACAAGTCTAAACGAGCTAAAATATTATGCCGCAGAGGTACCCAAACAAATTTTTAAAAATACCCGTAAAAAAAGAAAAATAAAAATCGGGGTTTATACGTTTAAATCAAACCTTTTTTTATAAAAAAAAAAATTAGATATTTATTTGTAAGTTACATTTTATGTTAGGATTATTTGTTATCTTTATCTAATTACTAAACCGCTTTATATAACCATCCTTTTTTTCACAATGACGATAGATTAGTACAATATAATGAAGTAATGTCATTGAATCGTATAAGTAATATGAATCTTAGAAGTAATGTCATTGAATCGTAGCTAACTTCATTTGGTTATTGGTTATAATTTATCTGTCAAACTTTTAAGTATTGTCAATTTCAAAATAATATTTAACGTTTAAACGTTAAAGTGTAGTATAAAATTGGTTAAATTTGTGTTAAAAACAATTTGTGATTGTAAGTTTTTTTTTATTATTTTAGTTTTGCAATAATTTTGATTAAATACTATGAAATCTTATCAGGTGATTTTAGATATTTTACATACTTGACGTAATGTTACTTTTTATTTGAAATGAATGTTTTTTTGAATATGTGTTTCGAAGGGACTAACCTGCTTTATTTTAGGAATTGACTTCATTCATCGATTAATCGACTTGATCATCGTTTGGACGTTCCCTTCGGTTACTTCACGCATATGACGACTTCATGCAGATGATAACTTCACACAGATGATGGTTTTTCGTGTTTATATGGAGTTCTTCTTCTTTGATGAGTAATCAATGGATGGTTTTGGAAGCACATTGACGAGTAATCAATGGATGGATCAGCAGATGATGGTTTTTCGTATTTATATGGAGTTCTTCTTCTTTGATGAGTAATCAATGGAAGGTTTTGGAAGGACATTGACGAGTAATCAATGGATGGATCAGCAGATGATGGTTTTTCGTATTTATATGGAGTTCTTCTTCTTTGATGAGTAATCAATGGATGGTTTTGGACGGACATTAACGAGTACTCAATGGATGAATCAAGCAGATGATGGTTTTTCGTACTTATATGGAGTTTTTCTTCTTTGACGAGTAATCAATGGACGCTTTTAGACGGACACGATGAGTAATCAATGGAAGGATCACCCCCGGATGTTAATACGAAAAAGGAGAAAAAGGTGAGTTAAAATTTTCTGTTTACGAGATTATTTAAAACAAATATAACGATTACAAATTGATTTAAATAAAATTTATTCAAGAATGATTATACAAAACGTAGTAGAAGGTTAAAAATTTCGTTTACGTGGCTTTAATAAGATTTATGTGACTTAATCCGTTAATGTATGAAGTTTTTGTTGGTTTTAAAAGAAAGATATCCTTTTAACGACTGTTAATATTAGATTTTATCATTGAAAAGACGTTTGCTTAAAGGGACGCTATGTATAATGTTTAAAAAAGACGTAAGATGGTCAATTTTAACAAAAAAAATTTTAAAAATGATTAACTTATAAAATACTTTGAAGGGAAGTTTCTATTTAGATTAATTTTTGAAGTATTAAGGACATTATTTTATTCAAATTCCTTTATAAATTAGGTTAAATTATTCGGTAAACTTATTCTTGGTGAATTATAAATGGGATTTTAATATAATTTTATGACAAGAATTTTGATGCAATTTTGTAACTAATATTTTGAAATATCTTTGGGTTATCGATTAGAGCTTATAATCTAAGTAGATTAGTTTTTGATTTAGATGTACAGTGAAATTCCCCCTCGCGGACACCCCCTTTGGACGGACAGTTTCTCATAGAACGGACCGACTCTCATTTAATTTACAGCCGGCCCAAACCATCTTGGCCTTCCGAGGTCACGAAAAATGCGCAGACGAAGGAGTGCGACAGTAAATCGTTGGAGAAAGATGGGTGTATTCGTTAGATAGGAGCGGCAAGTATAGAGCGCGGCAAAAGTTGACCTGTACAAAAACATGTACAGATATTGTATTGTAAATTTTAAACAGGTAAATTTTTAATAATGAATTTCTTTGTAGTAGCTTATTTTTCAGGGTTTTTAAGTTTAAAAGTTATTTTTAAATTAACAAACCCATTAATCGAACTTATTTTAAGCTGCAAATAGTACAATATCTGCTAAAACAATTAACAAAAATAATAAATAAATAAGAACTTACTTTATTTTTCACTTTACTTTCCGCCATCTCGAACTTAAATATTATCTCACGCACTTATACACAAACTTTTGCTTTGATCTGTACACGATCAGTACTCTGTTGTGTATACTACGCAAATGAGCTCTCTAAGAATTCCCCACCTTTTGTCATTGCGCATGTGACCTCGAAGGCCAAGATGGTTTGGGCCGGCTGTACATTGCGTTAACTCTCTTTTGGACGGACATTCTCTTGAACGGACGCGGACACTACCAAGTGTTCTCTTGAACGGACAATCGCGCCGCGCACACACTTGGCTGTCTCCCTTTAATAAAAGATTTTCCCTTTAACCGGTGTTTTAGCGACTTCAATATTTGCAAGTTACAATCGCAGCCTATGTCGTGCCTTTCTGCTTAGCTTGAATGAGGGACTTCCCCGACTAACCGATATTTAAACGTCCTTATTTCTTCGACACATACGAGGTTCAATATTAGTTTGACGTCTATGCCGAAAAAGATATGCGGATGTATTGTACATTGCAAAAACCGCTTGGGCCCAAGTAACCAAGGAAACAGTTAAAAATTCCTTCAGTAGAGCAGGATTTAAGATCTATTTACACACATCAGTGATGTATCAGTTCCGTGCCGTGTCCGTGCATCAGTGTCAGTCGTAAATGATATCGTCGCCTTTATTTTGTATGAACACGTTCACACACGCCCGGCACAGTGCCGATTTTGAACGTCAGTATTGCATCGGTGTCAGTGCCGTGAAAATAAAAATACGCCAGCAACGATATTTTTCAATATTGCCTGACGTGTTTTCTTAATTTACTAATAATTTCTTAACCCCAAAACATGCATGACGAAAAATTAATTGAGTTGGTGAGGGATTACCCGGTTTTGTACAATTTATCTCACGAACAGTACAATGACACTAAATACAAAAATCAAATTTGGAAGAAAATCGCAGAAGAAATAAATGAAAATTGTAAGTACATTTTCTTTGTGTATACATGTATGTACAGTATGTCCCCGGCTTATGTTACAGAGAGGAAAACAATTTTGACTACTGAATTTTCAACTCCATTTTTTTGATAAAACTTGAATTATTGACCGGCCTTGCTAGTCAGATTAGAAAGTTTGTATTATACATATAGTAGTGGTGCTAGTGCAAAAAAACTTAAATGTTATAAATATGCGTCACAAATGGAATTTGTAAAAATATTTTTCGAGGAGAGAAAAACTAAAGGAAATATTAAAAATGGGAATGCAGACGAAAGTGGAGATGAAGAAGATAGCGACAAGCTTGAAGAAATTGAAGAAAATGATGCTGATTCCGAAGTAATCAAAGAAACCGGTTAAATCCAAATTTGACAAACCAGGTTACCAAAAATGCACAGGTGAACAATAAACCTAAGTGAACTGGGACTACAAGAAATAAAATGAAACCGGCGGTAACACAACAAACAGCATCATCCAAATTGATGGTTTACTTGTTGTAAAAAAAGAAGAAAGTCAATCCAACAAAAAAAATGTAGATGTTGTTGATGCTTTTTTGATGGGAATAGGAACAACTTTGAAAACACTTCCCCCATATTTATTAAACCTAGCGAAGTCAGAAATATTTTCAGCAGCCCAAAAATATGAACTGCAAATGTTACAACAATCAAATCCACCACCATTCATTTCTATCCCAATGCCTGCAAATACACCATCATCCATTTCTACCCCAATGCCTTCCCCTATCACCGACTATAATATTAATAGACACAATTATCAATCTGAGCTTTCGTTGCAGAACTATTATTCAACATATCCACAATAATTATGAGTTATTGCACCTTTTTTAATATAATAATAAATATCTTTTTTAGCAAAATATTGTTTTATTTAAGCCTTCCGTAATAGTTATTTATGTATCATCATCCAAAATTATAGCCACCATTGCTAATTCTGTGTCTGTAAACATCTTGAACAACACTAACCAAAAAGTATACTGACACGGAACGTTGCAATATATTCACGGACATGTGTAGATATGTGTCACTGAGAAGTCACTGATATCGCGGATACTGAACTGATACGGAATTGACACCTTACTGATATGTGTAAATGGACCTTTAAGCACAACAATATGCAAAGTGAAGATCAGCTAAATGAGGTATTTACATCTGATCCAGAAGATGACTTACTTAATGTACTCTGCAGATATTCTCAAATATGAGAATTTCTTGAAAATGACTGATAATAAAAACGTTAATGATTTTTTAAAACTGGATGAAAATTTGTATGTTGAGGACCTAGATTCAGGACAAGAAATTGAAAATCCAGAAGTGCAAGAACTATCTGAAGATTCTGACGTCGATGAGGTTCCAGTACTAGCAGAAAATATCCAAAATTATGGTGATAGAGTCTTTGAAGCTTCTTTCTAAATTAAAAATACGATTTCTGGACGCCAGTTTAAAGAAAAAGAGGAGACAAACAATAATAGATGATTTTTTTACGTCATTAGACTAACATTTAGTTTATTTTTTAAATAATATTTTTCATGAAAAAAGTACGATATTTATTTCGGATTTCTCTTAAGCGGATACCCCTCTTGAACGGACACTTTCGGTCGGTCCCGTTGGTGTCCGCCCAAGGGAGATTTCACTGTACTTTGAAAGGAAGTTTCTATTTAGATTAATTTTTGAAGTATTAAGGACTTTATTTTATTCAAATTCCTTTGTACATTAGGTAAAATTATTCGGTAAACTTATTCGGTAAACTTATTCTTGGTGAATTATAAATTAGATTTTGATATAATTTTATGACAAGAATTTTGATGAAATTTTGTAACCAATATTTTGAAATATCTTTGGATTATCGATTAGAGCTTATAGTCTTAAATAGATTAGTTTTTGATTTAGATGTACTTAGAAAAATGATGTTCTCAAAGTAGTTGTTGGATTTAGCGAGTAAACTATTGGTTCGATCGTGTCTTTTCGAAAGTGGACAGGTTTAAGCAGAAGGAACGGCGGTGTGCAACGACGCTTTGCGCCGCCCAACCTTATCGTTGGGGCATCCGCGCCGATACCATCTCGGCTAAAGAAGATATCCTCGGCGGCCACCAGACGGGTCCACAATGCTCGGCCGGCGTCTGCCGCCCGATTCTCCCACTTTCGCCATCAGAAATAAATCTATCTCTATCTGGAGGGGCCCCGTTCATTTGTCCGGACCGTTCGCCCGTCCTTTTCCTTCGTCTCAATCGGTCTATAACTTGCTCTTTATTCCGCTTGGCACGCCAGGCATTTATTCCCGGATCGCTTTAAGCTTCATTGTTCAGCCGGAGCCGGGCGGTTTCGTATCAGTCGCTGGAGGAATGCCGAGCCGATAGCACACGCAGTCCTTCCTCCGTGGTCCGTCGCCGAACCAACTCCCCGTCCATGTGAACGAACCTTCTTCCTTTCGACGACGACGACGTTCTTACCCGCAAAGTCGAAAGAACTGGTCGCATATTTTTCGATGATAAGAACCGAACCGAAGGGGTCTTCTTATCTGTTTCCCCGCCGCTGTGCGAGTGTGTCCGTGTGCTCAACTTGGTTACTTTGTACAAAAACGAAGCGCGAGTGAAAGAGACCTTTTCGAAAGTAACCAAAACTTTACCGAGAGGAAACATTAAAGACTAGTTTTTAAACAAGTTGGTGGAATTTCTTTCATAGTAAAGGAATTTGTGAGGTTTAAAAAAAAGACGGATTTTTAAAGATATATAAAAGTTAAGTGGTATATTAGTGATTTTTAAGAAAATTTTTCCGGAGTATTTTACAAGAGTATTTTTTTCAAAAATATTTTTCAAGAGTATTTTTCAAGAGTATTTTTCAAGAGTATTTTACAAGAGTATTTTAGAAGAATAATTTTCAAGAGTATTTTAGAAGAATAATTTTCAAGAGTATTTTAGAAGAATAATTTTCAAGAGTATTTTACAAGAGTATTTTTTAAAAGTATTTTACAAAAGTATTTTTCAAGAATAATTTTCAAGAAAATATTTCAAGAGTAATTTTCAAAACTATCTTTCAAAAAAAAAATCTTTCTTTTAAAATATCATCAAGATTATTCTTTAATAAAGAATATTAGAACAAGTACTTTGAGAAATCCTGAAAAGAATAGTTTTTCAAGGTGCTATCAAGAGTTATCATCAAAATTTTCCTCCAAAAAGAAATTTTGAAAAAACACTTGTTCAAAATATTCTCAAAATCTTTCTTTAAGAAAGAATATTACAAGAAATTTTGAAAAAATAGGTTTTTAAGACCTTATCAAGATATTATCAAGATTTATCATCAAGATTTTCCTCCAAAAAAGAATATTTTCATCCAAGAAGAAGAAATTTTGGAAAAATACTTGTTCAAAATATCGTCAAAATTTTTCTTTAATAAGGAATATTAGAAGAAGTTTTAAAAAATGTTTTTTTAAGATATTATCAAGATATTATCAAGATATCATCAAGATTTTCCTCCAAAAAGAAATTTTGAAAACACATTTCTTCAAAATATCGCCAAAATCTTTCTTCAAGAAAGAATATTAAAAGAAATCTTGGAAAAAGTATTTTTTCAAGATATTATCAAGAGTTATCATCAAGATTTTCCTCCAAAAAGAAATCTTGAAAACACATTTCTTCAAAATATCGTCAAAATCATTCTTCAAGAAAGAATATTAGAAGAAATCTTGGAAAAAGTATTTTTTCAAGGTATTATCAAGAGTTATCATCAAGATTTTCCTCCAAAAAGAAATCTTGAAAACACACTTCTTCAAAATATCGCCAAAATCTTTCTTCAAGAAAGAATATTAGAAGAAATCTTGGAAAAAGTATTTTTTCAAGGTATTATCAAGAGTTATCATCAAGATTTTCCTCCAAAAAGAAATCTTGAAAACACACTTCTTCAAAATATCGTCAAAATCTTTCTTCAAGAAAAAATATTAGAAGAAATCTTGGAAAAAAGTATTTTTTCAAGGTATTATCAAGAGTTATCATCAAGATTTTCCTCCAAAAAGAAATCTTGAAAACACACTTCTTCAAAATATCGTCAAAATCTTTCTTCAAGAAAGAATATTAGAAGAAATCTTGAAAAAAAGTATTTTTTCAAGGTATTATCAAGAGTTATCATCAAGATTTTCCTCCAAAAAGAAATCTTGAAAACACACTTCTTCAAAATATCGTTAAAATCTTTCTTCAAGAAAGAATATTAGAAGAAATCTTGAAAAAAGTATTTTTTCAAGGTATTATCAAGAGTTATCATCAAGATTTTCCTCCAAAAAGAAATCTTGAAAACACACTTCTTCAAAATATCGTTAAAATCTTTCTTCAAGAAAGAATATTAGAAGAAATCTTGAAAAAAAGTATTTTTTCAAGGTAATATCAAGACTTATCATCAAGTTTTTCCTCAAGAAAAAAAAATTTCATCCAAGAAGAAGAAATTTTGGAAAAATACTTCTTCAAAATATCGTCAAAATCATTCTTCAAGAAACAATACTAGGAAAATTTGTTTTAGAGACTTCTTAGAGATTCTGTTTAAATATCTTTAAAATTTTCCTTCAAAAAAGAAGATTAGAAAGAAATCTTTTTTAAGAAATCTTGAAGAAGTTACTTTTTTGAGGGATTATCAACATTTTTTTTCAAGAAAGAATATTTTGAGAAAATTCTTTAAGAAAGAATATTAGAAAAAAATCTTCTTTAAGAAATTTTGAAAGAAAATAGGGTTTTTTTTCAAGATATTAAGATTTTCCGTTAAGAAGAAGACTGAAAAGGGATTTTTTTTGAAGACATCAAAATTTTATTTGAAGATATCAAGATTTATTTTAATAACATCAAGATTTATTTTAATAACATCAAGATTTTTTGAAAATATTAAGATTTTTCTTAACATAAAATATATTTTAAAATAACATTTTAATACAACCATCAAAATTGAAAAGAACAAAATGATTACCTTCGAAAATTTAAAAAGATCCGATTTGAAATCATCAAATTTGAAAAAATCCCTATGTTTATTCAGCGTGTTATTCGCGTTTTCAATTGGCTTCTTCGTCGGAATTTTAATCCCCATAATGTGCTTTAAAGACGCATCGAAAAATTACACAAACACCAGCAAACTAAACGACGTTAAACAATTACCGTTAAGAAATAACAATCAAAGCGTACCGACCACAAAGAATAATAACGTGGAGGAATTTCAAATAAAAAATGTTTTTTTAAACAACAGTTTTGGATTTAAACATTTAAATAAGTCGTCGAAAGTTATAGAAGATGAATTTTCAACTGTGTCTTTTGTTGAAAATCCGGAAGAAGTAAATTTCAATAATTTAAATTTTAATAAATCTAATTTTAATAATTTAAATTTAAATTTTAATAATTTAAATTTTAATAATTCTAATTTTAATAAAATCAATTTTAATAATTCTAATTTTAATAAATTTAATTTTAATAATTTAAATTTTAATAAATTCAACTTTAATAATTTCGTCGAAAATGGGATATTTTGGAGTAAAAAAATCGAAGATTTAATCCCGAAAGGTTTCAATCAAGATCATCATAATTCATGGAAAGATTTCATCGAAGAAAATCAAGCTGTAAAATTAGAAAGCGGTTGCGGAAGAATGCAAAATCGTTTGGTGATATTCAAAAACGGTTTTAAAGGTTGTATTCGTTACCGACAAAACATAGATCAAATCCAAGGGGAATTATTTAGTTTTTACTTGGGTCAAATATTAAAATTAAACAATTTGGCGCCGTCTTTAGTAACCGTAGTAAATTTAAAAGATAGATTTTTTAAAAATATCGTTAGAGATATTTCAACGGCTCAATGGAATTCAAATAAACCGATCGTTTTAACAAAGTACATTCCTAATTTAGATTCGGCGAATATTCCGGTTGTTTTTAAAACTAACGAGAGACATTTAAATAAAGTAGACGTGAAAAATATCGTTGAAAATAGTCAAGATTTCGATCAACTAACAAATTCCTTAATTGAATTGGCTCAATGGTGCGATTTAATTATATTCGATTATTTAACGGCGAATTTAGATCGGGTCGTTAATAATTTATTTAATTATCAGTGGAACGTTAATATAATGGAAGCTCCCGCTCATAATTTAGCTAAAAATTCGAATACAAACCTCTTAGTGTTTTTAGATAACGAGTCGGGTCTTTTGCACGGTTATAGATTATTGCAAAAATACGAAAAGTACCATTCGATACTTTTGGATAACTTATGTATGTTTCGGAGACAAACCGTTAACGTTATTAAAGATTTAAGGAGGAAAAATAACGTTGGAACGCTTTTAAAAGAAATGTTTGAGAGGAATAACGATAATAAAGTTAAAGATGTTTTACCGAGTTTACCGGAAAAAAGCGTCAAAATTTTAAACGAGCGCATAGAAAAAGTTTATAATCAAATATTAAAATGCGAGTCGATTTATTCGGATAGTGTGGTTAGGTAAAAAAAAAAATTGTTAATTAGATGAATTTTTTTTTTGTATGGTTAAAGTAAAAAATTTGATGTTAGACTGTGATGTTAATTTTGTTAAGGTTTCGAAATTCCAACCAAATATGTACATTTTTTTCCCCTCAACCATTAATTAATTAATTTAATTAATTAAAAGAAAATAATAAAATTATATAATAATAAAAATTAATTTAAAGAAATTAAATTAAATTGTATATTAAATTTAAAAAATTAAATTAAATTGTATATTAAATTTAAAAAATTAAATTAGATAAGATATAAATTTTATAGAATTTTTGGCTGTATTTTCGCATATATTTTTTTTATACTTTGTATTTTTTTTTTTTTTATTAACTTGTAAATATTGTAAATATATTTTTATACTAAAAATAAACTAATAAATATTTTTTATAATTTTTTTTTAATTTTTAAAGAACCTATTTTTCCTTAAAATCGGATAAAAATAAAAAAAAAGTTACATCATGAGGTTTGAACTACCTGGAATGGTATTTAAAAGCTGGTTTGTGATGACTCAACGAGGGGCGGTTTTTGGGAAAACAGTTTTCCCGTTTTTTACTTTGATTTTAAATTTAAATCAAATAAAGAAAGAACCGCGAACTTAAAAAAAGAGACAAAATCGAAAAAAAAAATTAGTGGCATTTGAAACTTAGAATCTATCCCCAAAACACTACAAGACGTTAAAACGATATTAACGTTTCTAACAATAAGTTGATTTCAAATAGATATTAGTTAAAAGTAGTTGAAAAAAGTTTAAAGGCTGAAATATAGTTCAAAAGTAGTTTGGTGATGGTTCAAATGTATAAACTTATGGAAGCATCCAAACTTTGCTATCCATACATTGTATAAGTCTTCCCAGCAGTTTTGACAGTTACGTCACTGTTTACGTCACCACTATTTGAATTTGGATTTGCTACCAACCGTTCGGTGATAAATCGCATTAAAAATTATTTTCATAATTAAGCTATTTTAAAATGCACTTTTCACAGAATACAATTTATAGGACGATAAAGTGACAAAATATGTTTATTAAAACTAAATTTCAAAATAAAATTCGTATTAAACTGAAATAAAAAGTTAATATGATTTAGCGTTTTAATGTTACACAACCTTAGCCAAACAGCTGTTTACACTGTTGCCGCATATTGTCGCAAGGTTATGTTCTAGTACCTCCAACCAAAACATTAAATGCTTGACAACAGCGCGATCACGTGACCAGACGTAAGTAGTGACGTAACTGTCAAAACTGATGGGAAGGCCCTTATGTTGATTGTGGATAGAATAACATATCGTCTGAATATTTTGTTGACGTCCTGTAGTGAGGATAAACCTTTAGTATTTGTTAAAACATTTCATTTGATACTTGGTTCATGAAAATTCAAACAAAAATAACGAAGACGTGAGTTTGGGGATTTTTTTTCTTGTGTGACATGTTGCATTACAAACTTTCAACCTGAACTTAACAATATACAGGGTGTTTATAAATGAATATCGGAGTTTTAACACTTTATAATATTTATTACATTAAACTTACAGTTATAAATATTATTAGCTAAAATTTCACTGATAGAGACGTGGTTTGACACTCGAGTACGACTATCAGGGGTGGACAAACCCCGAAAAGGAAAAATGGGATTTCAGGGATGGGGAAACCTCTTAGAGGGAGATTTTAGGGGTTGATAAATTTTGTTGAAGGGACATTTCAGGGGTTGTCGAACTTTCTAGAAACCAAATTCAAGGATAAGTAAACCCTCTATTTCTTAAACGGGCTTCAGGGGTGGGAAAACCTGGTCAAGAGACATTTCAAAGGTTTGTAAGCTTCCTAGAAACTTGATTCAAGGATAAGTAAACCCTCACTTTTTCAAACGGGCTTCAGGGATGAACAAAGCTCGTCGAGAGACATTTCAAAGGTTTGCAAACTTCGTAGAAACTTGATTCAAGGATAAGTAAACCCTCGATTTTTCAAACTAACTTCAAGGGTGGGCAAACTTCGTCGAGAGACATTTCAGAGGTTGACAAACTTCGTAGAAACCCAATTAAAGGATAACTAAACTTTCGATTTTTCAAATAGATTTCAGGGATGGGCAAAATTCGTCGAAAGACATTTTAAGGGTTGGCAAACCTTGTCGAGAGACATTTTAGAGGTTGACAAACTTCGTAGAAACTTGATTCAAGGATAAGTAAATCCTCACTTTTTCAAACGGGCTTCAGGGATGAACAAAGCTCGTCGAGAGACATTTCAAAGGTTTGCAAGCTTCGTAGAAACTTGATTCAAGGATAATTAAACCCCCGATTTTTCAAATAGGTTTCAAGGGTGGGCAAACTTCATCGAGAGATATTTCAGGGGTTGACAAACTTCGTAGAGACATTTAGAAGTTACAACTTTATTACATATAATATCAAATGAAAGAACAACTCAAACAGTTTTGTTTGTTGGCACCAGTGTGCATGTGCGCGAAATGTTTCTGCTACAATCCGCTAAAGATGGTACAAATGCAACGAGATTCCCCTAAAGTGAATGTTTTTTGTGCCGTATCCTGGCGAAAAGTTTATGGGCCTTCTTTTTTGGGGAATCTACTGTAACTAGCACTTCTTACCTTGATACACTAGAGCAATGATGGCGAACCTATGACCCAAGGGTCAGACAGTGACCCACACAACTCTTTTAATTCTAGAAGTAATGACCTTCCTCTTTTGCAAGTGATTTGAAATTAGTGATCCACGAGGAACCACTAAAAAAATACAATCAACAAAATTTTACCCACTTCTCAAAAAGGTTCGCCATCACTGCACTAGAGCAATGGCTCTTCCCTCAGTTGGAAGAAAATGAGCCAGAGGACTTCATTTTCCAGCAAGATGGTGCGCCACTTCATTAGCATAACAATGCATGGCCTCCACGATCTCCTGACCTAACGCCATGCGATTTTTACCTTTGGGGCTTCATCAAGGATCGTGTGTGCGTGCCTCTGCTACCAGCTGACCTCCCTGAATTAAGAAATCGGATGGAAGCAGGTGTTGCTACAATTACTGAATACATACTTATCAACATTTGGGAAAAACTCAACTGTAGACTTGATGTGTGCCGTGTGACAAATGGTTTTCACACTGAACATTTATAAGGTTCTTGGTAAAACTGTTTGAGTTGCTTTTTCATTTGACATATAATTTATAACTGTAACTTTAATGTAATAAATATTATAAAGAGTTAAAACCCCGATATTCATTTATAAACACCCTATATTAATCGTTTTTCAATTGAAATTAGTCGTTTCTAACGGGGATGATTTTTCTTTTAAAACTGATCATCTCTAACGTCTATGGGTTTTTCTAAAATTGGTCATTTCTTACGTCCATGATTTTTTTTTCTAAAATTAATAATTGTAACTGCAATGGTCTGCAATTTGTTTAAAAATTGATCATTTATTATGTCTATGATTTTTTAAAAAACTGGTTATTTCTTATGTCCATTATTTTTTAAACACTAATCATTTCTAACAACATGATTTTTTTTAATTGTAATTTCCAACATCCATGATTTTTTTTTTCTAAAATTGACCATTTTTTACGTCTATGATTTTTTATAACTGATAATTTCTAACGGCCATGATTTTTTAAAAACTAATGACTTCTAACGTCCATAATTTTTTGAAAAGTGATCATTTCTTACGTCCATGATTTTTCTTTTTTCTAAAATTAATAATTGTAATTGCAATTGTCTGCGATTTGTTTAAAAATTGATCATTTCTTACGTCTATGATTTTTTAAAAAACTGGTTATTTCTTATGTCCATTATTTTTTAAACACTAATCATTTCTAACAACATGATTTTTTTTAATTGTAACTTCCAACATCCATGATTTTTTTTTTCTAAAATTGACCATTTTTTACGTCTATGATTTTTTATAACTGATAATTTCTAACGGCCATGATTTTTTAAAAACTAATGATTTCTAACGTCCATAATTTTTTGAAAAGTGATCATTTCTTACGTCCATGATTTTTTTTTTCTAAAATTAATAATTGTGACTGCAATTGTCTGCAATTTGTTTAAAAATTGATCATTTCTTACGTCTATGATTTTTTAAAAAACTGGTTATTTCTTATGTCCATTATTTTTTAAACACTAATCATTTCTAACAACATGATTTTTTTTTTAATTGTAATTTCCAATATCCATGATTTTTTTTTTCTAAAATTGACCATTTTTTACGTCTATGATTTTTTATAACTGATAATTTCTAACGGCCATGATTTTTTAAAAACTAATGATTTCTAACGTCCATAATTTTTTGAAAAGTGATCATTTCTTACGTCCATGATTTTTTTTTTTCTAAAATTAATAATTGTGACTGCAATTGTCTGCAATTTGTTTAAAAATTGATCATTTCTTACGTCTATGATTTTTTAAAAAACTGGTTATTTCTTATGTCCATTATTTTTTTAAAACTGGTTATTTCCTATGTCCATGATTTTTTAAAAACTAATCATTTCTAACAACATGATTTTTTTTTAATGGTAATTTCTAACATCCATGATTATTATTTTTTTTTTTTCTAAAATTGACCATTTTTTACGTCTATGTTTTTGTTAACTGATAATTTCTAACGTCCATGATTTTTTAAAAACTAATCATTTCTAGCGTCCATAATTTTTTGAAAAGTGATCATTTCTAATGTTCTCGATTTTTTTTCTTTATTTTTAAAAACATACATAAACTTGATATCTTAAAATATGGCTACAATTCAAATATTGAAGTTATATTTGACTTGATTATGGTTTTCTGGTTCGCTTGTAAGTCAGTAATACGTTGTTATAAGCTAAAAATAGGAAAACGAACGGATTTAAAAGATTTATTGCAAGTCCAACTTACAATAGTTACAAAACTCTTTTGTGCTGTTGGAATAATCGAGGAGTTGCGTATATTAAAAGTTACGATTACTCAAATAGTTACTATTTTTTTTTTATAAGATTTTATTCGATTTATTTAGTGTTTTTATACATTTTCAAACTTACATTAAAATTCTTTCTTTTATTTAATTTCTAGTCTAGTATTAAATTTCTAATCTTTTTATTTTTTCACCATACGAGAAACTTAAAACTTCCAACAAATATTTCCACCATATAAAAAATATTTCTCTATTTTTATTTTGACCAATTGATATGTTTCTTGATTTATAACAAGACTTTTCTTTTTAATTTTTTAATTAAATTAAATTTCTTTCTTTAATTTAATTTCTTGTGCTTACTCTAGGATTAAGTTTTCAACGCTACCATAAATTTTCCGAAAACGTTTAAGTACACGTGTTTTACAATAAAATTTTAAACAGTTTTAATTGGTTAAACGCCAACACAATCTCGTATGTAATTTAAAGAATTGCGGACCGAGTCCGTTACATTAGAATAATTCTAGGTAATTTCGCTTGATTACACGTCGCGCTCTCTCTCGTATCTATTCTACCATAAGCAATTGTAGATGTCATTATACAATTGTAGGGACAATTTGATGGAATTGCGGACGATTTTAGCGAATTGTTGATATATATTTTTTTATTTCCTTTAGAGGGACAATTTAAATTTTTTAAAAGTTATTTTACTTTTAGCTATAAATGAAAAGATTTTCCTTTTTCGATTGTACGAAGTGTTTTTTCTTGAAGTTCTCAAAATCCACAGCACAAATTTTAGAATACAGCATTCTTTTGTTATTTTTGGAAAAAAAAGAATAAAAAAACCGGGCAAAATCAGTTCAGTTTTATGATGAATGATTTTTCACCAATATCTTAGGTTAGGAATACGATATCGAGGTGCAGTTTTCACTAGCCTGTTTGGGCTTTATTATACTATTTTTCCGTGAAGAAAAAGTGATACCGTTCCATTTAACTTTTCGAAGAAAATTCGCAATTTCTAAAAAAAATTCGAAAACGCCATCTAGCGGCGACATGTGAATTTACAATCACCACCAAAACGGCAGGATTCATAGTCCAAGAAAAGCTCTTTTCAACGACAACAAGTTTATTAAATTCCGTTCAGCCATTTTGAAATTATAGGCATTTGTTTACAAGCACTTTCGAACGCCCCCCACCACTTTATTTTTGGAATTACGGAAAAAAGTTTTTAATAAAAAAAATTGATACTTATCTCCACTTTAAAATGCGCATATTTTTGAGTTATCGTAATATAGCGGAATTTCGAGAAAACCCACATTTTGTAATTCAAGATGGCGATTATGCCCCCTGGCGGCCATCTTAGGAACTTGAAAATAATTTCCAGCATTTTCCCGTGGCCACTTTAGCTATTAAATTTTTTACCGCAAGTCTCTACGATGAATAGTTTCCGAGATACAGCACTCTGCATTCTTATTTGACCACCCTGTAGAATACCGAACGTTTGTAAATGATTGTAAGTCGTTTGAATTTGGTGCGCTATAGGATACTTTTTTAAGGTTGGTATAAACGCAATTATAGCTTTGTTCGTTGGGTTAAAACTTGCACTAACTTACACTAGAGTGTAACGATGTAATTTCAGGCAACATTTAACTCTTTAAGGGGCGGACATTTTCCAATAAAAAAAAAACCCAAAGTGGGCACAACAGAGATGTTGTGTCATCTAAGAGATTAGCAAAAAGCGTAATCTAAACTTGAAGTGGTGAGGTGGTACGCTTCCTCAACCACTGTACAGCAGTAGAAATTAAAAAAAAATGGTTTATTTTGTATTATTTTTATTTCCAGCGAGCACAAAGGTTAAAATTCGATGTGGTACATTAAGCCACCCACCAACCCTCAAAGAGTTAACCCTTTCGCGGATATTGGTATACATACTTACCACTAAATTTACGTGCAACTTCAGTGTATTGGTATACAATATTACCACTAGGGATCGATTAATTTAAAAAGTGGCGAAACTCAAAAATATAATTTATCCACGAAAGGGTTAAAATTCTTCGACAACTTTGAAATTTTCTTTAATTGTTTTGGTAACAATTAGAACAAATCTAAAAGTTTTGATAGAAAATAGATATTTTAATCTGTCTTTCCTGAAGTTCTGCTTTTTAAATTTTCATAAACAAAGTCTGTTCGATTTTTTAAAGTTAGTCAACATTTTTGGAGTTAGGTTTGGTACAAATTCTTCGGCGTTTTTGAAATTATCTTTAAATTTTTTCGTAATAATCAGAACAAATTTAAAAGTATTGATAGAAAGCAGGAATTTTAATCTGTCTTTCCGTAAAGTTTTGCTTCTTTAATTTTTATAAATAAACTCTCTACGATTTTTTAAAGTTGGTCAAAATTCTTGAAGTTAGCTTCGGTCAAAATTCTTCCACGTTTTTGAAATTTCCTTTAAATTTTTTGTAATAATTAGAACTAATTTAAAAGTGTTGATAGAAAGAAAGTATTTTAATCTGTCTTTCCTGAAGGTCTGCTTTTTAAATTTTTATAAATAAAGTCTGTTCGATTTTTTAAAGTTGGTCAAAACTTTTGGAGTTAGGTTCGGTCAAAATTCTTCGGCGTTTTTGAAATTATTTTTAAATTTTTTCGTAATAATCAGAACAAATTTAAAAGTATTGATAGAAAGCAGGAATTTTAATCTGTTTTTCCGTAAAGTTTTGCTTCTTTAATTTTTATAAATAAACTCTTTACGATTTTTTAAAGTTGGTCAAAATTCTTGAAGTTGGGTTCTGTCCAAATTCTTCGACATTTTTGAAATAATTTTAGTGTATTGGTATACAACATTACCACTACGGATCGATTTATTAAAAAGTGGCGAAACTCTCAAAAATACAATTTATCCACGAAAGGGTTATAGGGGAATGATTGTAATTTCCTGTATGATCCAAGGAACGCATATGTAACCAAAATTTAATAATGGACTGAATTGCTGAATGAATGTAACCCTAATGAACAAAGTTAATGTTGAGCATCAAAAATCAATAAATAGCGTGCGTGCCAGATTCAAAAACCTTACCGGCATTTATGAAGGCTCGGTATTTTATGAATAATATAAGAAGATAAAAATAAATAAGTGAAAAAATGAAATCCTTTTAAGAGTAAGCAATTAAAATAAATAAAAATAATTGTAAAAAGGGGGAAGAGAAAGAGTATGGTAGGAATCTTGAAATCGTTAGGTTGGAGTTGGTATCAGCGACCCCTCCTTGATTAAATTATAAAGGGACCGTGCAAAAAGTCCCTCCGGGCCTATATTTGGCGAAAAATTAGTGCATTGAATGCAGAGGGGCCGCGAGGACAATGGACGCCGGCAAGAAGTGGCTAATTAATTATGATAAGCGAACGCAAATGCATTCCCCAATAACTATTAATGAAAATCGGGTCGAAAAACTCACGCGCATTTTATTAAAGCGACAGCCGTTCGTCCGTCCGTCCATCCGGTCGGTCAATTCGGTTTCGATTCAATTTCGATTCGATTTCGATCCGCGGCCGGCCCGTATGTGATTATGTCGTTTGGGGGGCATTTTAAGGCGCCCGCGAAAGAAAAAACGCCTTTTCCTCCCGCGGAGCGACCGAACCGAACCAACTCTCGAACCGAGCTCGATTTACAACCGAGCTTGTAAAGCCCGCTTGTAAATCGAACGGTGTAAAATCGTTCGCGTCTAGTTCCGGACGTACGACGATCAATATCCGACAAACTCGCCTACGCCACTTCAAAGTTTCGATTTGTCGCGGCCCCAACTCGATTTCCATTTGCCCTTTTTACGCTTCTAGACTTTTGTCCCCGGTCACACTCTCGCGCCCTCCACAAAGGTATTTAATTTTATTTTTTTTTCTCGAAGAGAAAATGTTTCGCTACTTAACGCGTACGCTACGTGAGCGAATAATAGACCTTCAACATTCGAATACAATGTAGTACAGCTTACTGTACATTTTAAATCTTTAGTTAGTGTATAACAAACCGTGTTCAAACGAAAAAAAAATTATTTTTAAATAAATATGTGTTAAAAACCTCTAAATGGGTAAAAAAATTCCTATCTTAAAAACTAATTTTTGTTAAGACTAGAAATTTTATGAGGGTTTAGATTGATAATCTTTATTTTTACCAAAGATGAATTTTCTACGTTTTTTAGTTTTTTCCTCAGAAGAAAAATTCCAACCTAACTTAATTACCATGTTCGTTAAAAATTAATTTTTAAAAATTCATATCTAAAAACCTAATTGTTTTTAAAACTTGCAATTTGATGACGATTTAGATTTAAACTTAATCTTTATTTTCACCAAAGATGAATTTTCTATGACTTTTAGTTTTTCCCTCAGAAGAAAAAATGTAACTTAATGTCTTTGATTGATGTTTTTAAACATTAAAAATTAGCCTACATTCTAAAAATGATGTTTTCTATGGATTACATTAAAATTTGATCTTTTGAATTTATATATTATTTATATTTTTAATTAAATAAAATTACTAATCTTTTTTTTTTTCTTATTTTTTTTTTAGGTAAGTGTGAAAACTTAATTGACTACATATTAGAAAAGAGACATCATCACCACTTCACCTACTACGTACAATAAAGCGAACGAGTCTTGACCATTTTTTTTGCTGTTGTTGTACTGCCGTACAAGCACCACACCTCGAAGCGTCGGTTTATGATAAATAACGCGCTTGAACCAGTTCTGGCGAGCAAAAAGCCGGGGAAAACGACGGCGGACGGCGTCGCCGATAGAAAATCGGTACGTACCGCGATCGAACCGGACGAGGAACGTCACGACCGGACCGCGGTCGTCGTCGTCGTCGTCGTCATGATCTTCGGACCCGTCATCCATCGCGGAGAAATTTTAAAAGTTCGAACGGTCGAACGAACGACCGCGTATTGAAATCGCGCGACCCTAAACGCATTGTGTGGGTTCGGTTTACGACTCGGATAATTATTAAAAGCCGCTACGGCGGCGACGTCGTAAAATCTAGGGGAAAAATGCGCGCATGACGAATGTCATATACGACGGGAAAGTATATAAGTACAATGGGTTTAAGTTATATAAAATCATTGACGTCTTTAAGATTTTTTTTTATTTTTTTATTAAAAACTAGTGTTAATTTGATCAATTGAGGATAAAATAGACATTTTAATCTATATTAGATTGCAAGATCTTTTCTCAATTGAGACGGTCATAGGAACAAGGGTCCAAATCCACAAAACAAAATTGTACAGGAGGAACCAAAAAGTGAATATGTAAGAAGTTATGTGTTAACACTGGTTTTTTTAAGCATGGTATATTGGGTTAATTTTAACAATAAGATTTTTAATAAAATTATTGAACTACAGCAATTTTTCTTTGTAGAAATTCAAAAAGAAAAAGTGATTTTTGAGCCCTTATTCTACTAAAAAAGAATTAAAAAAAATAGATAATGTTTCTTGAAAAATAGCGTATATTTTTGTTTGTTTAACCTTTTGTAACAAAAAAATGTATTTTTTATCAAAACAGCAAACCTTCTTAACCATCTGTCTCATTGCCTGCTTCATTTCCCGTAGTTGATTTAAGGCTCTGGTAAAACTGAATGGCTTCCGGATCTGTGAGATGCTTAATAAGTTGTAAAATATTTTGCAACTCTTCTTTTTTAATTGGCAAGTCGGAATTGTGGAGAGGTGTAACGGGCAACACGATTGGACTTTCAATTTGTAGGTTAAGTAAAACAAATTTATAAGAAACTGCACCTTGGAGAGTAGGTGAGACCTCCATGAACAAGTCTGTAGCTTTAAAAATAAAAAGTTTGTATTTTATAATCTGAAAATTGAGTCTCTCCTTAGTGACCGTTTTTTTTTTTTTTTTAAATCCATCAAAGAAATCATTGAAATTGTTGACCGTCGTCTACTTTAGCAGAACAACCCTAAACTTTTGGTTTATAAGGTCAACCCATTCGTCCAACTTCTCTACTTTTTCTATTTTCCTTTGTATTTTCTCAATAATCCCAAAATTTCGGTCGCAAGGTAGAAAGCTGTGACCTCTTACTGGCAATTGGTGACGAATTTCTTGAAATACGCCGCATTAGTGGTGACGTCACATTGTTAATGCAGGTCATAGGATTGAATCCAAACAAACTTTTTCTACATAGATTCAGTTCATAAGCAGCGAGAAAATAATTTTTTTAGGGTACTTAGAGACATATTTAAGGCATGAAAAGTTGGCAGTACAGTACAAAATACCGTGTTCTACATCTAAACCAAAAATGGCAAGTTAAATAATTTTTGTAACGCCGTAAAAGCAGAAATGAGTTGGCGTATACATAACCTCAAAAATCGTATCTGTTAAACGTAAGCTTAAAAAGTTCGTAGTTCAGTAATTAATGAAATTTGGGCCACCAAATCTTACAAATGGGATGGTATTATCCTTAGAATACCTTACAGCCCTTATTTGGTGAAAAACAACACCCTCGAATTATTTTAGATTCAATGCTAGCAACAGGTATAAATTTGATAAAAATATAGGTATTTTGTTATAAAAGAAGGGATTTTCATAGTTTTATGACCTTTATTATTGTACCCTTTGTAGGTAAAACTTAACAACTATGAAATTTGCTGATAAAAAATGTCTATTAAAAGGTATTTTACCACAAGGTGTAGAAATACACCAAACAGAAACCTTAGTAAGAGCTGGGATACATGCTAAAAGGACCATAGATTCTAACACAACAGTAAAAGTTATTCAAGCTCTTACGAATTTGTAGCCCCCTTTAGTTACATATGTAGAACATTGCCATTCTTCGAGTAACAGAGATTACCGTGGACTATTTTGTACATTTTATTTCTGGAATAACTAACGGTAAGTATCAGTACTACTAAACTAACCTTTTTTCTGTTATAGGATTTCATAGGATCAAACTCTGTTGGGTTATTGTAGTCTTCTATGTTTTGACTTCACGACTTCTGTTTTTTCTTAGGTTTTTATAATGTGAATGTAATTTTAATTTTAAATATTAAATAGTTTTAACTCTGATCTTTAGATTTTTAATATACCAGTGCTCACAGTACTCTCTTATTCTACATCTTATTATAGGAAGGTAAGTATTTTAAATAAATCAACAAAAATCAGAACAGAGGAAGGAAAATATACAAAACATATTAAAATTATAATAAGTCACAACAAAATACTTATATTATTGAAATAAAAATCCTAGCTAGTAACAAATGGGGGTGGTAGTAATAACTATAATGGTTAGGTTCAAAAGTTGGATATGAATGTGTAAATCTGAATTAAAAGTAAAACACAGCTACACATTTTAATTTATTTATTAATTAATTATTCAAGTTAAGTAAAGTAAATCTTTAAGAGTTCTAATAACTTGTACTATGATGTCGGAGTGGCTTCAAAGAGTGTATTCGCACTATTCTGTTTGGTGTACATGTACGTCTTGAGGTAAAATGTCTTTTAATAGACATTCTTTATCAGTAAATGTCATAGTTGTTATATTTTTCCTGCAAAGGGTATAACAATAAAGGTCATAAAACTATGAAAATCCCTTCCTTTATAACAAAATACCTATATTTTTATCAAATTTATACCTGTTGCTAGCATTGAATCTAAAATAATCCGAGGGTGTTGTTTTTCACCAAAGAAGGGCTGTAAGGTATTCTAAGGATAATACCATCCCATTTGTAAGATTTGGTGGCCCAAATCTCATTAATTACTGAACTACGAACATTTTAAGCTTACGTTTAACAGATACGATTTTTGAGGTTATGTATACGCCGACTCATTTCTGCTTTTACGGCGTTACAAAAATTATTTAACTTGCCATTTTTGGTTTAGATGTAGAACACGGTATTTTGTACTGTACTGCCAACTTTTCATACCTTAAATATGTCTCTAAGTACTCTAAAAAAATTATTTTCTCGCCGCTTATGGACTGAATCTATGTAGAAAAAGTTTGTTTGGATTCAATCCCTTGACCTTTTCAACATTTGACGTCACACTAATGCGGCGTATTGGTGACGAATTTCTTGAAACTGTTGATTGAATGTCAGAGTTCAGGGCCCTTATTCCAATCACTCAAAAATAAACATGTGTTTTTCTCCGCGTACCACATAGGCTAATGGGTCCCTGTTTCGTTTACTGGTGCGTCTTGAAACGTAGTATAAAAAAGTAACAAAAAGGAAAAATCAAAAAAATTCGTATATGGGCCCTTGTTCTTCTGACCGTCTCAATTCTTATACAGTGAGTGTAAAAAGTATTCGTACACCTACCATTTACAAAAAGAAATGGTGTAAATACATAGTTTTGATAGTGCAATCTTGAAAATAAATAAAAATAATTATGGACGCAAAAAAGACACATCATTTATTACCTTTATAAATTGATAAAAGCTTTAACTGAACAATAATAACCTTTTTATGTTTTTTATTTTGTGAATGTTAATTCAAACAATAAGTATTCGTACACAACAGTGAATATTGGTCTTACAAACTACACAAAAGACATTAATATTTTGTTGGGTATCCCCTTGATTTAATAATAGCCAATAAGCGTCTTTGCATTGATTCCACTAATTTGTTTGTTAAAGTCTTTGGTATTTTACACCATTCCTCCTCTAAGGCAACTTTTAAATCGTTCTTATTTGATATTCTCCGCAATGTTATTTTTTTATCTAAATAATCCCATAGGTGCTCTATGGGATTAATGTCAGGACTTTGCGGTGGCGTTTCCAGCCGTTTTGGGGTGTTATATAAAAGCCACATACGCGTATTCCATGCAGTATGTTTGGGGTCGTTATCATGCATGAAAATATCTATCTTGATTAAGGCCCATTTTTTCAATACTAGCCCGTAATTCAATGTTTAATATATTAATGTAGTGTTTATGGTCCATGATAGAATCTATAAAATGAAGATTACCAACACCATTGGCACTCATACAACCCCATACAAGTTGCGATCCTCCTCCGTGCTTCACACTGGGACAAATATTTTTACTTTCAAGCTCAGTATTTTTCTTCCTCCATACCAAGCACTTTCCATCTGACGAGAATATATTAAATTTACTCTCGTCAGTAAATACTACTTTCTTCCAAAAATCATTTGTTAACCTTTTATGTAGTTCTGCAAACTTTAGTCGCTTCCTTCTATTAATGTGATTAACCCAGTACTTTCGACGGGCTGTTCTTCCGTGATATCCGTTATTCCGCAAAACGTTTCTCACGGTACTTGATGATATACTAATCCCAACGTTGTTTTAATATCTGAAGTAAGTTTTGGCGCGCTAATTTTGGGGTTATTTTTAATTGTTCGCAGAATTGCATTTTCGGCACGATTATTTAATTTTCTTGGCCGTCCTTTTCGAGGTGTATTTTTCAATGTCTGCTCTGACGAATATCTATCAATTATAGACTGTATTGTGGAACGAGGTCTGTTGATTATTTTTGATATCTCTGAAAGAGATTTACACTAATTATGCAAATTAATGACTATTTTTCGTTCTTCTACTGTGGTCTCCCTAACCTTACGACCCATTATTACTTCTAACAATAAGAGACAACGAGAAATCAACGCAAAACCAATAAGTAATAGTTGCGACTAATTCGCTACAGACGTATAACAGCTACATATTTGATCTCCAAATATGTGAAGAAGGGAATATTAGCGCGATATCTTAATGCAAATGTACCTGTACGAATACTTATTGCGCGTCCAAAGTATACGTTAATGGCTTTATAAGAAGAGATTTACGATATATTTCTAGATTTATCGCCTTTTGCTATTAATTTATAATTTTCATAACCTGTATTGTAAATCTTGAATACTTTTCAAAAAATTATTTGACAAATTAAGTAATTTCACTTCCATTCATTAAAAATAATCAGTTGTACGAATACTTTTTACACTCACTGTAAATAAAATTTGTACGATTTTTTTTTTAATTTGATGGAGATTATCGTAAATCATTCGCTGCTGTTTTTATATAAAATGTTACAAAGTTAGAAAAGGGGATTAAGAAAAAAAAAGGTAAAACCTTGGATTAAAGGTTTTAAGCTTTAAGGTTTTTGGTTGGTTGGTTAACTAAAAAAGAAAATGAAAAAATGAAAAAAATTAGCATAAAAAGATTGATTTCGGGTGCACTATTGAGATATTCCGATCGGAAAAGCGACCGTGCACGGTCGTAATCCAGATAATTGCTGCGAAACCCGGCAAAATGATTAAAGAAAAAAGAAATTTTAAGCCAACCGCTCGGCGGCGGCCCGCGTTTAACAGGTTCCCCTTGATCCCTTATCGCGCATTATGCAGAAATGCCCCGCATAAGTCTTATATCTAGATAATAAAAGCCGGGGCCCCCTTTCGGCCCCGCTCCGCCGCTCGACGCCCGCCCGTTCCCGCGCCTCTTTCTCTATGCAAATAATCTTTATTAAAAAACCACGCCAAAACGGCCGCGCGGTCTTAATCTCGGAAATTACCCGCGAGATTTGATCTCGCTCGCCTTCCAAAAAACTCTTTTTTCCGTGGCCAAAAAGAGGAAAGTCCCCCCGTCTTCCTCGTTCGATTCGTCCTCTCAAACTATGTATGTACCTTCGAACCGTCGCGTCTCGATTCCTTCCATCGATCCATCGGCACAATAAGGGCCGAACCCGGAGACCCCGATCCCCTTAGAATTCCACGTTCTACGCGCGTCCACGTTTGATGTATCTCCCATTGTCGCCCGTCTTCTACCTACGGCGGTAACAAAACCAACGAATTTGATACGTTCCGGAGCGTTGAATGGAGCGTCCGAACGAAACGTACCTCCGAGAGACGACCTTTCGCTCTTCTTCTTCTTCTTCTTCTTCCGAAATTAGATTTTTCTATTAATAATTTAGTTAATTTTACTTTAAAACTATTTATTTGATAGTAGTTTTATATAATAACTAGAATTTAATTTATTTAATTTATTTTAAATTTTGATATTTTGAACGTTTGTATTTGAATTGAAAACGTAAAAGATAATCTATTTTAAAAGATATTTTTTCCAAGATGCGTCGAATTCTAAGTAAGCGTAATTATTTCAAGTAAGTTTCTGGTTGAGTTTAGTCGAGTGAGTGAAAAGTCGATTCCCGGTCGGTCTCCGACAGTTAATTCCTAGAATCTCTGCGTGGCTACCGGCTCGAAGCCGGTGACAGTTTTACAGAGAGCCATATCAGCCGTGGCAACTGCCTTTACGAAGCGATTACTGGGTTTTTTCGCGCTCCCCGATCCCGGTTAAGGCGCGGGAAAAAAGTTTAAGCGCGTCGTGCCTAAGAATTCTCCGGAGACGACGGACGAACCGATCGAAAAAAAAACGGACGGGAGCAGTTAAATAGACCTATAAAGACGTGGCGAGTACGCGGGGGTAGTTTTTCGCGATCGTTTTTTTTATCCCCCGTTCCAACGTGTGACGATTTTTTAACGTTTTTTCTTCTTTTACGCAAAAACGAAAACGGGAAAAATAAAAGCAAGGGAAAAGTATTTATTCGCGTTTCGAATCGGGGAAAATTACGTCCCATTATGTTGTAATAACGGCGTCTATGCGGCAGTCGTAGTATAGTTTCTGTGTTCTAACTCACGGTCAGCTCACCTTCACCTACATTCTAACCGTTTCGCTCGGATCGTTGGCGCCATCGAGGTTATGCGCTTTGTCTATGTCCGTATGCAATATCGATTAAACAATAACACGATTTTCATTTCCATACGATTCCTATCAAACGATACATTATTTATTACCGCTATTATTATTTTTTTTAAGTGTTTTATTATTCTAATTTTAATGAAAAAGAATTTTTAAGGTTGATTATCAATAATTAGAAATTGTAAATTAAGTGTTAAATGAAAAGTGTAAAGATAAAAATTAAGAACGTTAAAAATGATCGGTTTTGAAAAAGAAATCATGGATATTAGAAATGATTACTTTTAATTGTTTTTTTTTTTTTTAATTGATTTTTTTAATTGATTCTTTTTCAACTACTTTATTTAAAGTACTGTTAATTATAAATTTTTTCTAGGATTCTAGTTTTATTGAAAAGATTATTTTTTTTTTAATTGTTGATTGCGAATTAGAAATAGTTTTAAGAGATGAGAAAATACCAAAGTGTTGGAAGAGGAAGAATAGTTTTAGTTTGATTTTTTCTTTACGATTGTGGTGTTCGCCACCAATTAGAAATACTTGAGAGGAGGAGGATGATGATGAAAAGTCATGAGAATGCGGTTTGAGCATCGCGATCGTCTCACGATCGAGAGACGGCCGGCGGGAGGGTGAAAAAAACGGGGACTTGTCGAAATTTCGCGTCCGGTTCGAGTTAATTAGTCAAAAAGGGAGGTCGGGGCGAAGAGGGACGAAGAGGGGCGGCGGCGGCGGCGGCGGATGGAGCGGAGTTCGGGTGCCATTCCGCAAACCAAAAATTAACCTTAATAAACATCGGGCAGCGATGCGACGTATTCCTGTCCCGCGGCCGTCGACGTCGGACACAATGGGCGCGCCGATCGCCAAAAAAGCGCCGCGTCCATAGACCACGTGACCGTTCCGCGAACGGCGGCGCGGCCCCCAGACAGGAATCTGCGTTACCGGCCGCGGCGCGCCGCTTTTTGCGCGCAGCGCCGCCCCGCGAATACTAACGACCGACAAATATTCCGCTTGTTTCCTCTTATTAAACAGCGCGTTTCGGCGATCGCCCCCCGCGCGCGCGCGCCCCCTTCGCGCCCGGCAAAAAACGGAAACGTGACGCCGCGCCGAGCGTCCCCATTGGCCCGACGGGGCCCCCTCGCCGCCGACGGGGCCGCCTCGATTTATAAGCTCCGCGTACGGACCGGGAGCTTTTTTCCTCTCATGCGAAACCCGGCTGTTTGTCAAATTTGCACTCGAACGACGACGACCGCGAGACACGACAGTTTTGGGTCAATATAAACGAATATTTAACCGTAACAACAACCGTAAAAACTTTTTCAACACCTACCGTATCGTTCAATCAAAAACCTGTATTGCTTGGTTACAATTTAAACTAAATCCAATCCAAACTATTTTTAATTTTTACATTTATCTATTAGCACTAATTCTAATGAGGATTTTTTGTTCTAGAATTTATTAGTTTTTTAATTATAAAGATCCCTCTTCTCACTTGCGCTATACTCAGGTGCGCTACTCGATTTAAGGTCCATTTACACATATCAGTAAGGTGTCAGTTCCGTATCAGTTCAGTATCCGCGATATCAGTGACTTCTCAGTGACACATATCTACACATGTCCGTGAATATATTGCAACGTTCCGTGTCAGTATACTTTTTGGTTAGTGTTGTTCAAGATGTTTACAGACACAGAATTAGCAATGGTGGCTATAATTTTGGATGATGATACATAAATAACTATTACGGAAAGCTTAAATAAAACAATATTTTGCTACAAAAGATATTTATTATTATATTAAAAAAGGTGCAATAACTCATAATTATTGTGGATATGTTGAATAATAGTTCTGCAACGAAAGCTCAGATTGATAATTGTGTCTATTAATATTATCGTCGGTGATAGGGGAAGGCATTGGGGTAGAAATGGATGATGGTGGATTTGCAGGCATTGGGATAGAAATGAATGGTGGTGGATTTGATTGTTGTAACATTTGCAGTTCATATTTTTGGGCTGTTGAAAATATTTCTGACTTCGCCAGGTTTAATAAATATGGGGGAAGTGTTTTCAAAGTCGCTCCTATTCCCATCAAAAAAGCATCAACAACATCTACATCTTTTTTGTTGGATTGACTTTCTTCTTTTTTTGCAACAAGTAAACCATCAATTTGGATGATGCTGTTTGTTGTGTTACCGCCGGTTTCATTTTATTTTTTGTAGTCCCAGTTCACTTAGGTTTTTTGTTCACCTGTGCATTTTTGGTAACCTGGTTTGTCAAATTTGGATTTAACCGGTTTCTTTGATTACTTCGGAATCAGCATCATTTTCTTCAATTTCTTCAAGCTTGTCGCTATCTTCTTCATCTCCACTTTCTTCTGCATTCCCATTTTTAATATTTCCTTTAGATTTTCTCTCCTCGAAAAATATTTTTACAAATTCCATTTGTGACGCATATTTATAACATTTAATTTTTTTTGTACTAGCACCACTACTATATGTATAATACAAAATTTTTAATCTGACTAGCAAGGCTGGTCAATTATTCAAGTTTTATCAAAAAAATGGAGTTGAAAATTCAGTAGTCAAAATTTTTTTCCTCTTTGTAACATAAGCCGGGGACATATTGTACATACATGTATACACAAACAAAATGTACTTACAATTTTCATTTATTTCTTCTGCGATTTTCTTCCAAATTTGATTTTTGTATTTAGTGTCATTGTACTGTTTGTGAGAAAAATTGTACAAAACCGGGTAATCCCTCACCAACTCAATTAATTTTTCGTCATGCATGTTTTAGGGTTAAGAAATTATTAGTAAATTAAGAAAACACGTCAGGCGATATTGAAAAATATCGTTGCTGGCGTATTTTTATTTTCACGGCACTGACACCGATGCAATACTGACGTTCAAAATCGGCACTGTGCCGGGCGTGTGTGAACGTGTTCATACAAAATAAAGGCGACGATATCATCTACGACTGACACTGATGCACGGACACGGCACGGAACTGATACATCACTGATGTGTGTAAATAGACCTTTAGCGATGTAAATTGTCGCTAGGCAGTTATACAGTGAAGCTTCGCTAATCCGGATCAATGAAAACCGAGGCAATCCGAATTAGTGAAACATCCAGATTATTGGAACTTTTTTAAAAGTTACAAAACTACATTAAAAACATGTAGGGATTTATTAAAGCAAAACACACACTACTAACATATTGAAAATCGTCGATGTACCAACTCCATACTTGGTAGCCAACACCTTTCCACTAACACCACTTTTTAATTTTTGCAATATATCGTGTTTTTCTGCTAGAGTTAATGTTTTGTGTGTTCTCTTTCGTGCCATGATGCTTTTTAACGAACTGCTTTTTACACGAACAGCGTAACGTACCGGGTGGCCAACTAAGAATGATCACCGGCCATATCTCAATGACGGATCATCCTATTTTAATGAAATAAAAAAAATTATGAGGATGCTAATATCTACCGTTAGAAGCAAAATAGCGAGCTCGGGTTTTCAGCGTCATGTTAAGCTTTTAATTCTTTATTTTATCGTGTAGAAATGAACATACCGTTCCATTTAAATTTTTTGAGAAAAGCTATTATATTTGTCAAAATTCTAGATATCGCCCTCTGGCGGCGAAACGAATATTCATATCAAAACAGCGTAAGGAGCCGTTAGTAGACCACGAAAAACCCTTTCCAACGAGATTAAGTTTGTTAAATTCTGTTCAGTATGACTGGAGTAATCGGTCATCGAAAATGAACATTTTCAACTCATCCCCACCACTTTATTTTTGGAGATACGACAAAAAGTGTTTCATACATATTAGTCGAAATTCATTTATCTTTCAAATTAATTTATTTTCAATGCCCCTTAATTTTGAAGAAAATGAAAAAAATCGTGATTTTCTGTTCAGTCATTTAGGTTACGCCCCCTAGTGGCCATTTAAGAAACTTGAAAATATTTTCCAGCGATTTTTTATGGCCATTTTCCTTATAAAATTTTTTGTTTCATTAAAATAGGATGATCCGTCATTGAGATATGGCCGGTGATCATTCTTAGTTGGCCACCCGGTACATACATGGCAAACTGCGCAACCTACGATTCGGATTATGGAATCACAAGTAATCCGGAAATCCGGATTATGGAATACATAACGTAAATAACAAATATTTCAATTTCGTTCGGATTACTGGAGAATCCGGATTATTGGAGTTCGGATTAGCGAAGTTCTACTGTACTTTCATGTCAAAGATTTCTTTGATGATAACTAACAATAAAACTCTTAAGTGCAAATCTAACGTTTGAAATTAGTTATGAATTGAGATTTTTTAGCTCACCCCATTCAAAACCCATTTACATAGGAAAAAGTAACTAAAAAATGCACTAAACATTTTTAGCGGCAAATTTGAATTCAAAACTTAAAACCAGTCACATTTATGCAACCAACAAAACACCAAGCGTTTGAGCGTAGTATTCTAGAACATACCAAATATCTCTCTGGCCGTTTATATATACGTACATTGTTCAAAATTTATCCAAAAGACGTTCCTTCTTCGAACTTAATATTTTTTGATCGCAACCATTTGAGCACAACGAAAAAGCGAGAAACAAGTTGACAAATTAGGTAAAGCACCTAACCTCAAACGTTAAAAACAATAAACGACAAAAACCAATTTTTTCGTCTTTGTAAACTTGACTGCGGAGCGACCAATAATAGCTCACTATTTTGGCGCGCAAAATTCAAATCACTCCTCCTAGTTATTAAATGAAGTATAGAAAAAAAATATCCAATTTAGAGAGGGAATTATTCGTCGATAATAACGAGTCGATCCGTCCAATAAATACGAGCGGAAAGGGGGAGCGCCCCCTCGGGAGGGGACTTGGTATACGGCCCCCATTTTCGTAATTTACTGTCAAAACGCCCGTGCCCCGTATCACTCATTCGCGGCCCCGGCAATCACGCCGCCCCGAAATTCGCCGACCGCGCGATTTATGACGTCGTCAAGTTTTACGATATCCCACGTGGAACTCTCTCTTTTACCTCCTTTTCTATCTCTCTCTCCCTTTCTCATAGTTTCTTTAGTTTAGATCCGGATAACATTTATTAATTAAAAATCAAACTCATTTACTATAAGTAAATATTCAAAGTTACTACATTTATATTTTGAATGTGGGGAAAATCTTTTATCCGATAATAAAATGCTCGTAGTGGAAATATTTTACCTTGATTAGTTTTTATGAAACACGCGGTCGGAGGTTGAATGAAAACCGCCCGGTTTATTGAACCGGACGCGTTTTATAGAAAGAGAATTGCGTCTATACCGATATAATACGATTTTTCGACGTGCTCGTGCCGGACGGCGACGGCGACGACGGCGGCGGCTTGTTGCGACACGTCGCGCGGTTGCGAAACGGCGTATTGTGGCGCTCACAAAGGGCGAGTTGCTCAAAAACGCGCGATACGATCGACACGCGATTTTATCGTCTCTATTCGGTCGACGAAGAAAACCAAACCCAACGTCCGTCGTCTACCCAACGAATAAAAACGATTTATGTAGGTCGATACGTTAACAATAAGAAATATAATACAAGTTATATAAATATCATTTTATTTAATTTAATATGGTTTTATCAAATTAGTATGATTTCATCAAATTAATATGATTTCATCAAATTAATATAATTTCATCAAATTAATATTTCATCAAATTAATATGACTTGATAAAAATATAAAACATGTAAAACAGTCCTTACTCCCTAGCGTATAAAAAATAAATTTTTTTATAAAAATGATTATTATTGTTCTAACAGTATTTTTATTTTCAATTTTCTTATAAATCGTTTGCGTTATAAAACCTCGACAATGACATCGAATTTGCGGCCGCGACGCGACAAGTTGTAGTCGTCGACGTTTCCGCGATTTGATCGATTCGAGCTGCGATCGCGGTTTCACACAAACGTGTCCGTTCCTCTCCGCCGTCGTTGTCGCCTCGATTTTTATTATCCGTCCTTTAATAAGAGTCGCGAATAAGATAAATAAAATCAGAATGATTTTTTAAACTATCAACATTTTTATTGTAGTTACGTCAAAAAAACATGGTCATCCATTTCTTAATATTTTTCAAAATTTCTTTAAGATATCATCGATTTTCATACAAATTCATAAAATAAACTATTTTATCTTTGATTTGATGTATAAATCGTCTCTTAATTCTTATAAATAAAATCAGAATGATTTTTTAAACTATCAACATTTTTATTGTGGTTATGTCAAAAAAACATGGTCATTGATTTTTTAATATTTTTCAAAATTTCTTTAAGATATCATCGATTTTCAAACAAATTCATAAAATAAACTATTTTATCTTTGATTTGATGTATAAATCGTCTCTTAATTCTTATAAATAAAATCATAACGATTTTTTTAAACTGTCAACATTTCTATTGTGGTTATGTCAAAAAAACATGATCATCGATTTTCTAATATTTTTCAAAATTTCTTTAAGATATCATCGATTTTCATACAAATTCATAAAATAAACTATTTTATCTTTGATTTGATGTATAAATCGTCTCTTAATTCTTATAAATAAAATCATAACGATTTTTTTAAACTGTCAACATTTCTATTGTGGTTATGTCAAAAAAACATGATCATCGATTTTCTAATATTTTTCAAAATTTCTTTAAGATATCATCGATTTTCATACAAATTCATAAAATAAACTATTTTATCTTTGATTTGATGTATAAATCGTCTCTTAATTCTTATAAATAAAATCACAATGATTTTTTTTAAACTGTCAACATTTTTATTGTGGTTATGTCAAAAAACATGGTCATCGATTTTTTAATATTTTTCAAAATTTCTTTAAGATGTCATCGATTTTCATACAAATTCATAAAATAAACTATTTCATCTTTGATTTGATGTATAAATCGTCTCTTTATTCTTATAAATAAACTCAGAATGATTTTTTTAAACTGTCAACATTTTTATTGTGGTTATTGTCAAAAAACATGGTCATTGATTTTTTAATATTTTTCAAAATTTCTTTAAGATGTCATCGATTTTCATACAAATTCATAAAATAAACTATTTTATCTTTGATTTGATGTATAAATCGTCTCTTAATTCTTATAAATAAAATCAGAATGATTTTTTTAAACTATCAACATTTTTATTGTGGTTATGTCAAAAAAAACATGGTCATTGATTTTTTAATATTTTTCAAAATTTCTTTAAGATATCATCGATTTTCATACAAATTCATAAAATAAACTATTTTATCTTTGATTTGATGTATAAATCGTCTCTTAATTCTTATAAATAAAATCAGAATGATTTTTTTAAACTGTCAACATTTTTATTGTGGTTATGTCAAAAAAACATGGTCATTGATTTTTTAATATTTTTCAAAATTTCTTTAAGATATCATCGGTTTTCATACAAATTCATAAAATAAACTCTTTTATCTTTGATTTGATGTATAAATCGTCTCTTAATTCTTATAAATAAAATCAGAATGATTTTTTAAACTATCAACATTTTTATTGTAGTTATGTCAAAAAAACATGGTCATTGATTTTTTAATATTTTTCAAAATTTCTTTAAGATATCATCGATTTTCATACAAATTCATAAAATAAACTATTTTATCTTTGATCTGATGTATAAATCGTCTCTTAATTTTTATAAATAAAATCAGAATGATTTTTTTAAACTGTCAACATTTTTATTGTGGTTATGTCAAAAAAACATGGTCATTGATTTTTTAATATTTTTCAAAATTTCTTTAAGATGTCATCGATTTTCATACAAATTCATAAAATAAACTATTTTATCTTTGATCTGATGTATAAATCGTCTCTTAATTCTTATAAATAAAATCAGAATGATTTTTTTTAAACTATCAACATTTTTATTGTGGTTATGTCAAAAAACATGGTCATTGATTTTTTAATATTTTTCAAAATTTCTTTAAGATATCATCGATTTTCATACAAATTCATAAAATAAACTATTTTATCTTTGATTTGATGTATGAATCGTCTCTTTATTCTTATAAATAAAATCAGAATGATTTTTTTAAACTGTCAACATTTTTATTGTAGTTACGTCAAAAAACATGGTCATTGATTTTTTAATATTTTTCAAAATTTCTTTAAGATATCATCGGTTTTCATACAAATTCATAAAATAAACTCTTTTATCTTTGATTTGATGTATAAATCGTCTCTTAATTCTTATAAATAAAATCAGAATGATTTTTTTAAACTGTCAACATTTTTATTGTGGTTATGTCAAAAAACATGGTCATGGATTTTTTAATATTTTTCAAGATTTCTTTAAGATATCATCGATTTTCATACAAATTCATAAAATAAACTATTTTATCTTTGATTTGATGTATAAATCGTCTCTTAATTCTTATAAATAAAATCAGAATGATTTTTTTAAACTGTCAACATTTTTATTGTAGTTACGTCAAAAAACATGGTCATTGATTTTTTTATATTTTTCAAAATTTCTTTAAGATATCATCGATTTTCATACAAATTCATAAAATAAACTATTTTATCTTTGATTTGATGTATAAATCGTCTCTTAATTCTTATAAATAAAATCAGAATGATTTTTCTAAACTGTCAACATTTTTATCGTGGTTATGTCAAAAAAACATGGTCATTGATTTTTTAATATTTTTCAAAATTTCTTTAAGATATCATCGATTTTCATACAAATTCATAAAATAAACTATTTTATCTTTGATTTGATGTATAAATCGTCTCTTAATTCTTATAAATAAAATCAGAATGATTTTTTTAAACTGTCAACATTTTTATTGTGGTTATGTCAAAAAAACATGGTCATTGATTTTTTAATATTTTTCAAAATTTCTTTAAGATATCATCGATTTTCATACAAATTCATAAAATAAACTATTTTATCTTTGATTTGATGTATAAATCGTCTCTTAATTCTTATAAATAAAATCAGAATGATTTTTTTAAACTGTCAACATTTTTATTGTGGTTATGTCAAAAAAACATGGTCATTGATTTTTTAATATTTTTCAAAATTTCTTTAAGATATCATCGGTTTTCATACAAATTCATAAAATAAACTCTTTTATCTTTGATTTGATGTATAAATCGTCTCTTAATTCTTATAAATAAAATCAGAATGATTTTTTAAACTATCAACATTTTTATTGTAGTTATGTCAAAAAAACATGGTCATTGATTTTTTAATATTTTTCAAAATTTCTTTAAGATATCATCGATTTTCATACAAATTCATAAAATAAACTATTTTATCTTTGATTTGATGTATAAATCGTCTCTTAATTCTTATAAATAAAATCAGAATGATTTTTCTAAACTGTCAACATTTTTATCGTGGTTATGTCAAAAAAACATGGTCATTGATTTTTTAATATTTTTCAAAATTTCTTTAAGATATCATCGATTTTCATACAAATTCATAAAATAAACTATTTTATCTTTGATTTGATGTATAAATCGTCTCTTAATTCTTATAAATAAAATCAGAATGATTTTTTTAAACTGTCAACATTTTTATTGTGGTTATGTCAAAAAAACATGGTCATTGATTTTTTAATATTTTTCAAAATTTCTTTAAGATATCATCGATTTTCATACAAATTCATAAAATAAACTATTTTATCTTTGATTTGATGTATAAATCGTCTCTTAATTCTTATAAATAAAATCAGAATGATTTTTTTAAACTCTCAACATTTTTATTGTGGTTATGTCAAAAAAACATGGTCATTGATTTTTTAATATTTTTCAAAATTTCTTTAAGATATCATCGATTTTCATACAAATTCATAAAATAAACTATTTTATCTTTGATTTGATGTATGAATCGTCTCTTTATTCTTATAAATAAAATCAGAATGATTTTTTTAAACTGTCAACATTTTTATTGTAGTTACGTCAAAAAACATGGTCATTGATTTTTTAATATTTTTCAAAATTTCTTTAAGATATCATCGGTTTTCATACAAATTCATAAAATAAACTCTTTTATCTTTGATTTGATGTATAAATCGTCTCTTAATTCTTATAAATAAAATCAGAATGATTTTTTTAAACTGTCAACATTTTTATTGTGGTTATGTCAAAAAACATGGTCATGGATTTTTTAATATTTTTCAAGATTTCTTTAAGATATCATCGATTTTCATACAAATTCATAAAATAAACTATTTTATCTTTGATTTGATGTATAAATCGTCTCTTAATTCTTATAAATAAAATCAGAATGATTTTTTTAAACTGTCAACATTTTTATTGTAGTTACGTCAAAAAACATGGTCATTGATTTTTTTATATTTTTCAAAATTTCTTTAAGATATCATCGATTTTCATACAAATTCATAAAATAAACTATTTTATCTTTGATTTGATGTATAAATCGTCTCTTAATTCTTATAAATAAAATCAGAATGATTTTTCTAAACTGTCAACATTTTTATCGTGGTTATGTCAAAAAAACATGGTCATTGATTTTTTAATATTTTTCAAAATTTCTTTAAGATATCATCGATTTTCATACAAATTCATAAAATAAACTATTTTATCTTTGATTTGATGTATAAATCGTCTCTTAATTCTTATAAATAAAATCAGAATGATTTTTTTAAACTGTCAACATTTTTATTGTGGTTATGTCAAAAAAACATGGTCATTGATTTTTTAATATTTTTCAAAATTTCTTTAAGATATCATCGATTTTCATACAAATTCATAAAATAAACTATTTTATCTTTGATTTGATGTATAAATCGTCTCTTAATTCTTATAAATAAAATCAGAATGATTTTTTTAAACTGTCAACATTTTTATTGTGGTTATGTCAAAAAAACATGGTCATTGATTTTTTAATATTTTTCAAAATTTCTTTAAGATATCATCGGTTTTCATACAAATTCATAAAATAAACTCTTTTATCTTTGATTTGATGTATAAATCGTCTCTTAATTCTTATAAATAAAATCAGAATGATTTTTTAAACTATCAACATTTTTATTGTAGTTATGTCAAAAAAACATGGTCATTGATTTTTTAATATTTTTCAAAATTTCTTTAAGATATCATCGATTTTCATACAAATTCATAAAATAAACTATTTTATCTTTGATTTGATGTATAAATCGTCTCTTAATTCTTATAAATAAAATCAGAATGATTTTTCTAAACTGTCAACATTTTTATCGTGGTTATGTCAAAAAAACATGGTCATTGATTTTTTAATATTTTTCAAAATTTCTTTAAGATATCATCGATTTTCATACAAATTCATAAAATAAACTATTTTATCTTTGATTTGATGTATAAATCGTCTCTTAATTCTTATAAATAAAATCAGAATGATTTTTTTAAACTGTCAACATTTTTATTGTGGTTATGTCAAAAAAACATGGTCATTGATTTTTTAATATTTTTCAAAATTTCTTTAAGATATCATCGATTTTCATACAAATTCATAAAATAAACTATTTTATCTTTGATTTGATGTATAAATCGTCTCTTAATTCTTATAAATAAAATCAGAATGATTTTTTTAAACTCTCAACATTTTTATTGTGGTTATGTCAAAAAAACATGGTCATTGATTTTTTAATATTTTTCAAAATTTCTTTAAGATATCATCGATTTTCATACAAATTCATAAAATAAACTATTTTATCTTTGATTTGATGTATAAATCGTCTCTGAATTCTTATAAATAAAATCAGAATGATTTTTTAAACTGTCAACATTTTTATTGTGGTTATGTCAAAAAAACATGGTCATTGATTTTTTAATATTTTTCAAAATTTCTTTAAGATATCATCGATTTTCATACAAATTCATAAAATAAACTATTTTATCTTTGATTTGATGTATAAATCGTCTCTTAATTCTTATAAATAAAATCAGAATGATTTTTTTAAACTCTCAACATTTTTATTGTGGTTATGTCAAAAAACATGGTCATCGATTTTTTCATATTTTTCAAAATTTCTTTAAGATATCATCGATTTTCATACAAATTCATAAAATAAACCATTTTATCTTTGATTTGATGTATAAATCGTCTCTTAATTCTTATAAATAAAATCAGAATGATTTTTTTAAACTGTCAACATTTTTATTGTGGTTATGTCAAAAAAACATGGTCATCGATTTTTTAATATTTTTCAAAATTTCTTTAAGATATCATCGATTTTCATACAAATTCATAAAATAAACCATTTTATCTTTGATTTGATGTATAAATCGTCTCTTAATTCTTATAAATAAAATCAGAATGATTTTTTTAAACTGTCAACATTTTTATTGTGGTTATGTCAAAAAAACATGGTCATTGATTTTTTAATATTTTTCAAAATTTCTTTAAGATATCATCGATTTTCACACAAATTCATAAAATAAACTATTTTATATTTGATTTGATGTATAAATCGTCTCTTAATTCTTATAAATAAAATCAGAATGATTTTTTTAAACTGTCAACATTTTTATTGTGGTTATGTCAAAAAAACATGGTCATTAATTTTTTAATATTTTTCAAAATTTCTTTAAGATATCATCGATTTTCATACAAATTCATAAAGTAAACTATTTTATCTTTGATTTGATGTATAAATCGTCTCTTAATTCTTATAAATAAAATCAGAATGATTTTTTTAAACTGTCAACATTTTTATTGTGGTTATGTCAAAAAAAACATGGTCATTAATTTTTTAATATTTTTCAAAATTTCTTTAAGATATCATCGATTTTCATACAAATTCATGAAATAAACTATTTTATCTTTGATTTGATGTATAAATCGTCTCTTAATTCTTATAAATAAAATCAGAATGATTTTTTAAACTATCAACATTTTTATTGTGGTTATGTCAAAAAAACATGGTCATTAATTTTTTAATATTTTTCAAAATTTCTTTAAGATATCATCGATTTTCATACAAATTCATAAAGTAAACTATTTTATCTTTGATTTGATGTATAAATCGTCTCTTAATTCTTATAAATAAAATCAGAATGATTTTTTTAATTTATCCGAAATTTTTGAGGTTAACCTATCAAAAAATCATTGATGTTTTTAAGAATTTTTTTTAATTTTTTTGACAAAACCCAGAATGAATTTGATCAATTGAAGTTAAAATAGATACTTTAATTTACATAAAATTGCAAAATCTTTTCTCAATACTTATAAATAAAGTCTGTATGATTTATTTAAATTTGTTCGAAATTTTTAAAGTTGGGATCTATTAAAATTATGGAGAAATTAAATTAAACATCATTAAATCGATAAAAAACTTAAGTAGTATTAAATCGATAGAAAAATTAAACACTATTAAACCGATAGAAAAACAATTTCGCGTTTTCAATACGTTTTCTTTTTATTTCGAACGGGTTTTAAGACAAAACCCGAACAATATGCTATTAAATGGAACGATATAATAACGTCCCGAAGAAAAATATTAAATCATCGACGATCATTGAAAGGTCGTTTATTTTTTTCACTCGTTCGGTTTTATTTACGATCGTATTGATTAATTAAAATAAGTTATAAAAAAAAATTAAATTGTTAATTACCGTTTTTATAAATTTTTATTATGAATTTGACGCGTGTCGCCATCTAAAGTCAACTGGATGAACTTTAAACTTTTATTGAAGGTTAATAGATGGAGCTTTTAAATTTAAATTCATTTTAAATTATTTTCCTTTTTAATTTTTGGATTATTTTTTTTTACTTTTAAGTTAATAAGTTGAGTTAATAAAATTAAGACAAAAATTTCGATAGAAATAATTTTTATTCTAAGCAAAAACAACTATAATACATCTATACAATCACTTTTAACTTAAAAATCTAACTAAATTCATTTTCTACATTTTTATTTTGATTTAATTAATCGTTTAAATTACAAAAATAACCGGTGAGATTTACATTATGTACAAAAAAACGAGAGGAAATGTTTTATTTGTTTTTGTACTGACGAACCAAGTTGAAAACGTTGATTTATTTAGTTTATTTTCTTTATTTATAAGTTCTTTTTTTACCAAAATATCACAGACGCCCGATTTTTTATTTTAAAAGGTCGTTTTTTAATTAATCATCAGTTCGATTTTTAAATCGTTCTTCATATACTTTATTTCTATGATCTTTGGATAGAATGGGATTTAAAATTTCCGATAAATCTTCAATTCTCTTTTCGAATCTGCATCTATCTCGCACGCACTCTTCCCAAGGCCCCTTTCTAGCCGCTCGATAAGCATAGTCCCATTTTATCATGCGGTGTATACTTGGTTTGTCTGAAAATCGAACCTAAAAAAGAAAAAATTTTAGGTTATATGTCATTTTGATTAAATTAAAATAAAAATTTTTACGATAAGATAGAAATTTTTATGTTGAAATAGATATTTTGATAAGAAAAGATCAAAATAGATAAGCTTGATGATTTTATCTATTAATTTTAATATAAACACTTAATTTATTTTTAAGTAGATAAGGACATAACCTCAAATTTTTTTTAACTGTCAATTTTCATAACGGTTAATTTTGATAACTGTCAATTTTCATAACGGTTAATTTTGATAACTGTCAATTTTGACAATAAAAGAAATTTCATATCTTTGTTTGTTAAAAAAAATCTTTATTTTAATAAATTTACCTTTTTAATTGGTACATTTCGTACGAAATCAACTTCGTCAACATCGGATTCATCGGTATCTTCATCGCTATCATAGTTATTTTCATCGCTATCGTAATTGTTTTCATCGCTGTCATATGTATTATCGGTTTCTTCTTTACCATCATTAGAACAATTCTCTTCGCTGCCACAATCGAAAATAATAAAGCTATCTTCGCTGGTACAGTCGGAGTTGAGTCGATTCCTTCCGAAACTTTCCGGTGTGATTGAGATGGTAATTTCGTTTTGGGCGGTGTTGACGGCTATGCAAATGGGGGATGAAGATACCGAGAGTGGGTCGACGCCGACTTCGTCGGGCGGTTCGGCGCAGACCCTCATCGGGGCGCTTTGACACTTGATCAGGTTCGGATTTTGTTTGTTTACAAAGTTTGGATTGGAAAATTTCTTTTGCGAGTTGATTGAAAAATCGAAACCGATGTGAAAATCGTTAAGCGGGCATTTGGCGGTCGTGGTGGAAAAGCTCCGCGCGAATCCTCCCATTTCGGGGGTTTTCCTCGCCGATTTAAAACCGAACATGACGGATTTTTTCAAATACGTTCACTTCGACCTTGACGATGAAGTGGAAGCGGTACGTGCCGTGACAAACGGATTTTCTTTGCTCGTTTTCCAATCCCAAACGTGCAGGACGCCGTCGAATTGATGCGTATTAAAGTCTTCTCTGATCCTACCACACTCGAATTTCGCTTGTAAATCGAACGCTGGCGCGGGGAACTCCATTGTAAATACGAACATACGCGAACACTTGTAAACACACTTCAATACGGTATGGCCATTTTGACACAAATGGAAGCCTTTTATAATAATAATTACGCCGTTTGCCGAGGCGATGGCGCCACTTGGCTTGACACTGCGCACTAAAGCAAAGGTTAGGTTAAACGTCATCAACGTCATCGGTTTGCGTCATGAATTCGAGAAAGTTTGTGATTTTTCACGTGCTAAACGCGTTTGTGATGTCATCTCCGTTGGAAATTGTTTGTAAACAAAGGCTGTTTTCGGGAAAAATCGGTGAGTTTAAATTAGATTTGTTTTTATATGGAAATTTTCAACAAGAATCAAAAACACATGTCATATGTACGTAGTTAGTTTTTATATTGTTGATTAATAACAATGTATATTACCATTATTACTATAAATGGTTGCTAGAATTTACATGGTAAATTTACAGTGTCATCACAATATGAATCATTCTTGCGTTGTGGGATTTTGTGTAACTTTATTGTTAACTATGACGATATAAAAAATAGTTGACCTTTATAATTTGAGTCAGGGTGTTTAAAAACTATTTACGGGTTTTGATGTTTATACAAAGAAAGGAATATGATGCAATTATTATAAATATTTCGTTAAATTTAAACTTTTATTTTAATTAAATTAATTAATTTTATTAACCTAAAAAGAAAATGACATTTTAAAGAAAAGTGTTCATTTATCCTAATTGTCATTTTATCTAATCTTAAATTTTTTAAGATTTTACTTTTTAATAAGTAACGTTTAAACGTCAAAAATGGATTAATTTTAAAAAACTCATTTTTAAAGTTTTTGATTTGATTCTTTTTCTAAATGAAATTTAAAACATTCTAATTTTAATTAAAAAAGACCGTTTTATTCCAAGTTTTGTCAAAAAATTAAAAAAAAAATTTTAAGTTGGTAAAAATTTTTGACTTTTTTAACTCAAGAAAATAAATTTTAAAAATTCACGAAAAATTCATTTTTAAAGATTTTGATTTGATTTTTTTCCTAATTGAAACTTAAAACATTCTAATTTTAATTAAAAAATACCGTTTTATTCCAAGTTTTTTCAAAAAATTAAAAAAAAATTTTAAAGTTGGTAAACATTTTTGACTTTTTTAATTAACTCAAGAAAATTAATTTTAAAAATTCATCAAAAATTCATTTTTAAAGTTTTTGATTTGATTCTTTTTCTAAATGAAATTTAAAACATTCTAATTTTAATTAAAAAAGACCGTTTTATTCCAAGTTTTGTCAAAAAATTAAAAAAAAAATTTAAAGTTGGTAAAAATTTTTAACTTTTTTAACTTAAGAAAATTAATTTTAAGAATTCATGAAATTAATTTTAAAAATTCATGAAAAATTCATTTTTAAAGATTTTGATATGATTTTTTTCCTAATTGAAATTTAAAACATTCTAATTTTAATTAAAAAAGACCGTTTTATTCCAAGTTTTGTCAAAAAATTAAAAAAAAAAAAAAAATTTAAGTTGGTAAAAATTTTTGACTTTTTTAACTTAAGAAAATCAATTTTAAAAATTCACGAAAAATTCATTTTTAAATATTTTGATTTGATTTTTTTCCTAATTGAAATTTAAAACATTCTAATTTTAATTAAAAAAGACCGTTTTATTCCAAGTTTTGTCAAAAAATTAAAAAAAAATTTTAAAGTTGGTAAAAATTTTTGAGTTTTTTAACTTAAGAAAATTAATTTTAAAAATTCATGAAAAATTCATTTTTAAAGATTTTGATTTGATTTTTTTCCTAATTGAAACTTAAAACATTCTAATTTTAATTTTAGAAAATTATTTTATTCCAATATGATTAAAAATTAATTAAAAGACAAATTTAAAACTTATACACGTTTATATTTTTCCTTTATTTATTTTTTTTTGTGTATAAACAAATATAATAGAAATAAAACGCGTACTTATCTTTAAAAAAATGTTTTTAAAAAGTATTTTTACATCTTAAGAATTACGCTTAATAACATATTTTTTAAAAGACGTTTTCCGACTTTTTTTTCTTGGGTTTTTTGTCCATCCATTTTCTTTAACCTCTGGTCAACTTTCTCTGTAACAAAAATGAAATTAGTTTAAAAATTAATCTTAATTTAGACTTGAAAAATTGATCTCTAAATTTTAACAATGTTGCTAATTTATTTTTTTGGTTAATAAATGAAAACTTACATCGGAAGGCGGTCGTTTTTTACTTTGAACAACCGTACACTCATTGATGCCGAATAATAAATCGTCTCTGGCGCATTTACAATCTAAGTTTTGTTCGGTCGATAACATATTTTCAACGATGTTGTAAGAAGCGACTTGGCCGTAGAATTTCTTGTTGGGTTTTGAAGCCGAGGAGAAGTTATCCAAGACGAAAACGTTTCCACCAGACTAAAAAAAAATAAATAAATAAGTAAATTACTACTTATTAAAATTACTTCTATTTTTTATCACTTCAACCTATGCAACGAAGACTATTGTAACTCATTTTTGATAGAACTGAGTCAGATATAAGCGTTTAAAGGTTTTGAACAGATTGCATTTTAAGAAATAAAATTTTCTATGTAGAAATATCCTACTTGGTTGCTATAGATATCATATAGAGGATTCCGAAAGGATTCACCATAGAAGAATAGGAATTAATTCTGTTTTCTTTTCAAATTTTTCAAAATCACCATTTTTGACTTACGACAGTTTTCGTTGGATAGGTCGATTTGTAGTTTGAGAGAGAAAAAAAATGTTTAATCTTAATATTTACCATAGCTGTATATTCACTGCAGAAATCATTATAGCTAACATCCTTAACCAAATCGGCAACTCCCGTAGGTTTCTTCCTGCAATCGGGGAAAGTTAAAACGGCGTTTTTATTAAAACCGATTACGGTTTTGGTGGTTTTATCGTCTTTAACTTTGAAATTAGCTCCGGTCATCGGGGTGAAAACGTTTATACTGATATCGGCTCGGTGTAAGAACAAACTTCTCAATTTTTGCATCCAAATCAACGATCCGGTTTGACACGGCGAAGTTGTAACGGCGATTATAGATTTTACCGCTTGTACCCTAAACGGATATTCGATAGCTTGGTCGTAAGCGAATTCTTGGGGCGTTTCTCCCAAAGCTAATTTAATATCGTGAACGTTATTCTTTATTAGAGAGAGCATGAAGTCGATTTGTTTAATTCCGGTTTCGATGTCGTCCTCTTCGTATTTATCCTTGAATTCTAATTTGGGGAATTTTCCTTTAAACGTCATTTTACCACCGTTCGTTGTTATGTGCGATGGATATTCTGGTTGATCTCCTCCGTACGTTATAATATGGAATTCTACGTCTTTAATTCCTCTATCGGATAATTCTTTTTTGAGTTGTTCCCCTAATGGCATTACTAAATCGTTGTAAATTTGTTTGTTTTCGGTGCTAACGTCGATCGCAAAGACGATATCGGCCGATTTTTGGGGCGTTTTTACGCTGAAAGTGTCTCCTAGGTTAAACGGTTTGTCGGAGTTCGTACATTTAACGAATTGTTTCGGCGGGATAATTGGTATAAATCTCGTTTGGCACGTTACGGCGTAAGCGATGGCGATCGCCTCTAAAGTGTTTGGTACTTTAGCGGCCATTCCGTGATCGCAAGCTTGTCTAAATAAGTCCGGTTTAACAAACGGGAAACAAGAGGATAACGTGGAAGGTTGGGTGAATAATGTCGTACATTCTTCGTTGTGGGAATGAGCGGAATGATCGACGGTCTTAATCATCGGACACTCGGTTTGCATTTTATACGAGTTTCCGAATTCGCTTTCCGACTCGCAGACTTTTCCATTCGGAAGGACGAAATCGTCGAAGGTTTCAAAGTTGGGGTTTCCGAGTAAACCTCGAAGTCTGTTATGATAGAATCCGGATACGCTGAAGACGCACAAAGATAAATCCGGAGCGCAGAAAATCCTCACGCCGGTTTTCGAGGTGATTTGAACGTGCGTGTACAATCTAAAGACGTCGGTTAATTTCGTGCGAATCGGGAGTTCGGTCGAAGCGCCGTTATACGTGGAAATTCCGGATTTTTTCAGGGTGAACGTGTCGGCACCGTCGTGGAAGGTTAATTCGGTCATCAATCCGTTCGTGTACGTTCCGACGATCGAAAATTGTCCGTTGATGTCTCTCGCGAGCATGTAATTGCATTTTCCGGGGAAGGTTAGGTGTTTTCCGTCGAATGTGAAAATGTGTTGACCTTGTGCCGTAATTGCATAACCTAGAATTAATAAAATATGTATATTATTTTGTAATTTTGGTCTAAAGTTGAGTAAAATCGTTAACAAATTAACCAAGAATCAATATACAGTTAGTAACAGTCTTATTTGTACATCTCAGTGTCTAAATAAGTTTGTATTAAAATCGAAAGATAACAATCAAACTAACAAAGTGTAGTCTTTGATTTTTTTACTGCAACATTAACAACAAATATAGGGAGAGACGAACGTAAAATAACAATTCTAGAAACAATATAACTAATATTTTTATAATAAAAACTTACTTAAGTACCGAAATACAATTTCTTAACTGCAACATTCTTATTTGTACACTTAGAATTTACATTTATAATTTGTCCAAAAAAAGATAAGTTTAACAAAATTTAATATTTTGTTGAATAGCCCTTGACTTCAATTACAGCCCTACACCTCTTTTGCATTGGCTGTACGAGGTTATTACAAATTTTGGGATCTATTTGATTCCAATCTCGTTCAATAATTGCTTTTGATTCTTTCTTGTTGATAGTGGCCATCTCACGAACTTTCCTTTTCAAAATTGCCCATAAATGCTCTATCAGATTAAGTTCCGGAGACTGTGGCGGTGTTCTAAGATGTTTTGGAATGTTTCATATGAGCCATAACTTATTTATTTCTGCTGTATGTTTGGGATCGTTGTCCTGTTGAAACATATATAACGCACCCATATCCATTTTTGCTGCACTTTGCTTTATATTATTTTTTAGAATGTCCAGATATCCCCATTTGTCCATAATGCCATCAATAAATTGAATATTACCCATTTCCTTAGATGACATACAGCCCCAAATTAACACTGATCCATCGCCGTGTTTTATAGTAGGTAAAGTATTCTTAAAATTGTATTCCTTATTCTTCTTTCGCCACACTCTGACAATTCCACCTAACCCAAATAAATTTATTTTTGTTTCATCGGACCAAATAATGTTATCCCAAAAAGATTGCAGCTTATCTTTATGCTCTGTAGCAAATTTCAATCTAACGATGCAGTTATTCTTACTAACAAATGGCCTTTGTCTTGCGATTCTTCCATGATATTCATTGTTCCATAATACTTGGTGAACGGTCTGAGTTGATACTTTCGTTCCTAAAGATGTTTGTAACATTTTTGTTATTTTTGGAACACTTAATATCGGATTTATTTTAAGTTGTCTAATGATGAAGAGCTCGTCTCTTTTATTAAGTTTTTTTCTTTTTAGGAATTCGCGGATTATTTTTCGTTGTTCCATTATATTTAAATTTATTCACTATGTAGTTTATTGTAGAATGTGGTTTATTTACAATTCCATCGATTTTTCTGAGTGAATATCCCTTTAATGCTAGACTAATTATCATGTTTTTCACTTCATTACTTAACTCCCTTCCTTTAGCTATTTTAAACTCAAAAAAGCAAATACCAAATGTCAAATTAGAATCAATTAATTAGAATGGCACCCTCGAAAGTAATGCATGCGCACTTTTCGTAGTAGTGAGCATGCGTTTGTAGTTTATCCAATAGAATACGAGTCCTTCAATCAATGTACAAATAAGAATGTTGCGTTTCAAAAAATTTTCGATCAGTACATAAATAAATTTTTAATAAAAAAAAATAATTATGCTGTTTCTACATTTGTTATTTTCAGTTCATATTCCCTAATATTTATTATTGATCTTGCAATAGAAAAAATCAAAGAAAACACGATAGTTTGATTTCTATCCTTTGATTTCAATACAAATTTATTTATACACTGAGGTGTACAAATATAACTGTTACTAACTGTATCAAATCGACTGATAGTGATTGAAAATTACAGTAGAACTTCCATATAACGAACTTGAAGGTTCAAAAAAAAAAAAAAAATTCGTTGTATAGAAATTTCGTTACAAGGAAACCGTATTTTTTTCTTATTTAACCCTCATCCGGACTTCGCTTCTAGAATCAAATCCGGACTTGGTGTATCAAATTGACACAATGCCAGGTAATAATTGTATGCTTATTTTTCTTATGGTTGGTTGATTGAATGCATTTGAATAGTTGAAAATAAGGATCTTTCTTTAGTTTTTTATATTTTATTGACTATTGGCAATAGCCAATAGTCAATTAAATATCACTGAGCCAAAATATCCAGTGGATTCGACCGTAAATAACAAAAAAATTAACACTTAACTTTGAAAATTGTGTCAATTTGACACAAAATACGGATGAGGGTTAAAAGGGTATAAAGTATGTAATCTACACTTATCAATAAATGTAGAGTTACAAATAAGTATTATGTGTGTAAATCAAAACATAATGAGACAACAAAACAGTATTAATGTATTATACACCAAGGGAGTATTTAGAAAGGAGACCTTTAGAAAGAATAATAAATATTTTTTTTTTAAATTAAAAAATTTTAACAGAAAAAAATAGAGAACGAAAATGTCTCATTACTGCACTGAGATTCGAACCCAGATCTCTTGCTTTCCGGGCAGTTGTTGTACCAAGGAAAGCAGGAGATCTAATAATTAACTTTATTTTTTATATTAAAAAAAACTTTATAAGTAACCAAAATTTCTCAATTTTATACTCTGTCCCGCGTACGAAAAGTAAACCGCAATCTGGCTCCTGTTGTACAAAATGTTGCCCACCCCTGTTATACACTATATATTTAGATAGGGTAAATGCACTGGTTAGCCGACCGGCACTGGATCTCGACCATTTTATCATTTAAATTCAAATAATAAGAAATATATTCGCTATACTTCAGAAAGGTGTGCATATTTGGTTTTATACATCTATAGTACTTTTAAAATTGTTCTCAAAATGGAGCCAAAAATCTACATTATTCCGTAAAAAATCAGTAAATACATGTCTATCGCGATGACAGTATAGTTTCATGTATAGTGTACAAAAGTGTCAACCGGACTCGGCCAGAAAATAGTAAATAATTTTGATTTTAAACACGTTAGGTGATCATATTATGGTTTATATCTATTATTAGTTATAGTTGCTTATATATTTTAAGAAAAAATAGGCCCACAGTAAGTTTCTTGCTTAATATTTGATGGTCGCCAACCAATATTAAAATAATTGCCTTTTTCAGTTCTCGACCAAAATGGTCGAGAATCAGTAAGCTTTAAAAAAAATTAATTATTTTGGTAATATCATCTATTTAAGAATTGTTGGTATTTTTGTGTATACTTCAATTAATTTATATATCTACTTTTTAAGTTTTAGTTTGCGACCATAAAATTAGACCGAAGTATTCTTTTTCTACACTCTTGTTATAGGTGGTCGAAAATCAATTAGTTCTCGACCACATCAACAAAGAAATTGATTAATGTCACTTTCTTCATTAGTAAAAAATAATAATCTATTTTTTGTAAGTTCCTATTTACGTTTGTTTAATGAAAAATATGTGTATATTTATATTAAAATTGTTTGAATTTATGTTTTTCTCTAATGAAATCCATTGTTCTAAATATATTTTCTTAGAAATTAGTCCAATTTGTGGTGGTCGAGAACTAATATAAAATGGTCGAGAACTCCGTGGAGTGGTCGAGAAGTAGTGATATTGTACTTTTTTTTATTTTTATTGAAATTTTAATAAATATTGTTGAAAGAAAGGAAAAAGCATGCTTGCACACTGTTAAGAACTCACTGAGGAATCGTTGAAGTCTAGGTGTACTAAAATTTGAATCATTTTTCGACATGTAAAATACATTCAAAGTCAATTTTTTTGTTAACTGGTCGAGAACCAATGCATTGACCCTACATACATTATTTTTTCTACTTCAAATAAAAGCCTTTCGCTTAGATAGGATAACTAATAAAATTAAAATTAACACAAGAACAGTTGTTACTCTACTGAACTATCCGATCAGCTGCTATATGTCACAACAGGCTTTCGGGGATCCCCTGAAGTATCTATCTACCTTACTTCTCGGTACTTTACTTCTTCAGAGAATTTTAGTTCGCTATATAGAAGTTTTTTTCGTTATAGAGAAGTGCTTTTATAAAAGAATTTCTTGGGACTTCAAAAAAAAATTCGTTATAGAGAAAATTCGTTACATAGAAGTTCGTTATATAGAGGTTCCACTGTATTTTATTTCCTTACGTCTGAATGGTGGAATCCAAGCTAAAGGATTCAAAGTAAAGTCCATCATTAACTCTTGAAGACTAGCGGTGTCGCTGCCTAAAATCCTATTAACCCAAGACATCCTGTAAGCTACCAATTTCGGCAGGAAACGAAGTATCCTAGCCGTTAAAGGAACTTGCATCGCTTGCGGGGTTTCTTGCGCTCCCTCCGCTTTAATCAATTCCCTAATCGTTTCGGCAATCATCTTCGCGACGTGTTGAACAACTTCCAAATCGTTGACATCTTCGCGTTTCATTTTCTAAACAAATCGAATGTGTTTATCTCGGCTTAGCTTAGCTTACGTTAATTCGGATCGTTTTTTAATTTAACAACTAACCTTAATTAAATATTTCGAGGTGTAATCGACGATTTCTTTAATCGGTTGGAAGTGAATATGAACCATCAGTTCGTTTACGATTCCTTGGAATTGATCGATGTATTGTTGCGGAACTGGTTCGCCGGATTTAATCTAAAAAAAAAAATTTTAATTCATTTTAAATGTTTTACGATTAGAAGGTAAAATTTTAAGTTTATTTAAGAGTCTTTTGAGGTCGTTTTTGAGGAGGTTTTAAATGATTTGTTATCCTAAAAGATTGTTGGTGTTATTTTTGAGGTTTAACCTTCTAGTACACGCGTTTTTTTTGTTCACGCGACTGCACGCAACGGACTGTGAATCCAGGTTCGGAAAATAAATAAGAGAGGGAGCTGATACGAAATAAAAAAATTATGTAAATTATTTAATAATGTCAAATCGTCTTCTTCATTTTCATCTTCATATTCTGAAACGTTGTTGTCCAATAATAGGTTTTCATCCTCTTCCTCCTCATTATTGGACAACAAGTTTTTGTTCCTTTCTTCGTTATAGCTTATATTTTCGAAATAACCGATTTTGAAATTGAATTCAAACTCAACACACGATGCATTGACAGATAACAAAATGTCGGTAAGAAAAAAATTCATCAAAAAAATTATGGTCAGGGCAAGTTCGAAATAACACTAATAGATGGGGCTCAAAATCCGGACTGACAGTCCGGTGCGTGTAGCGAAAGGTTAAGTGTCAAATTGACATTTCGAAACATAAAGTTGACATTTAATAAAAAATAAATTGACATTTAAAAACGTCAAATTGACATTACTTATTAATTATTTACCTTTTCAATGATCATTTTGATTTGATCGTAATAAGGAAGTGCTTTGATTTCTTCCATAACCCTTTCCCATTCTTTTTGGATGGATTGTTTCATTTCTTCGGTGAATTTAATAACGAATCTGTTGATATCTTGCGTGGTTGATGTTAAAACGCTCGCGATTTGTTTCAGTTCTTCCTTGTGAGCCTCGACGAAAGAGGAGATCTGTTCGAAAATTCCAAAGACGACTTCGTTTGTCTTCTCGGCGAATTGGTAAGTGGAATCGGTTAATTTATCCGCGATTTCTTTCATTTTCGGTAAGATTTCTTTCTCGAACGATTCGGAAATGCTGGTTATGTACTTTTGAACGATTTCCGTGACGCTTTCGGTGAATTTCTTGCCGGTTTGAGCCATCGAAGTCATGAAATCGACCCAAGCTTGGATAAAAACAGCCCTACAAAAAAACTTGATTAGAAATTCGTTTTAATTCGTATAAAATTCATCATAATTTATGTTAATTTGATAAAGTTTATTAAAAACTTGCTTGAATTTGTTAAAAATTTGCTTCAATTTATTAAAAATTTGTGTTAGTTTTATAAAATTGTTCCAAATTCGTCAAAATTCTTAAAAAATTCGTCATAATTCGCGTTTATTTTAAAAAATTGTTAAAAAAATCGCTTTAATTAATCAAAAATTCGTTGTAATTTGTATACATTTTATAAAATTCGTTCAAATTCAATCGAATTCATTAAAAATTCGTTAATATTCATTAAAATTCATTAAAAATTCGTCAAAATTTTTCAAAAATTCATCATTCGCGTTTATTTTAAAAAGTTGTTAAAAAATCGCTTTAATTAATCAAAAATTCGTCGTAATTTGTGTTCATTTTATAAAATTCGTTCAAATTCTATCGAATTCATTAAAAATTCGTTAATATTCATTAAAATTCATTAAAAATTCGTCAAAATTTTTCAAAAATTTATCATTCGCGTTTATTTTAAAAAGTTGTTAAAAAATCGCTTTAATTAATCAAAAATTCGTCGTAATTTGTGTAAATTTTATAAAATTCGTTCAAATTCGATCGAATTCATTAAAAATTCGTTAATATTCATTAAAATTCATTAAAAATTCGTCAAAATTTTTCAAAAATTCATCATTCGCGTTTATTTTAAAAAGTTGTAAAAAAGTTCGCTTTAATTAATCAAAAATTCGTCGTAATTTGTGTTCATTTTATAAAATTCGTTCAAATTCGATCGAATTCATTATAAATTCGTTAATATTCATTAAAATTCGTTAATATTCATTAAAATTCATTAAAAATTCGTCAAAATTTTTCAAAAATTCGTCATCATTCGCGTTTATTTTAAAAAGTTGTTAAAAAATCGCTTTAATTAATCAAAAATTCGTCGTAATTTGTGTAAATTTTATAAAATTCGTTCAAATTCGATCGAATTCATTAAAAATTCGTTAATATTCATTAAAATTCATTAAAAATTCGTTAAAATTTTTCAAAAATTCGTCATCATTCGCGTTTATTTTAAAAAGTTGTAAAAAAGTTCGCTTTAATTAATCAAAAATTTGTCGTAATTTGTGTTCATTTTATAAAATTCGTTCAAATTCGATCGAATTCATTAAAAATTCGTTAATATTCATTAAAATTCATTAGAAATTCGTCAAAATTTATTAAAAATTCGTCAAAATCTATTAAAAATTCGTCAAAATTTATTAAAAATTCGTCAAAATTTATTAAAAATTCGTCAAAATTCATTAAAAATTCGTCAAAATTCATTAAAAATTCTTCAAAATTCATTTAAAAGTTTCCTTATCTGATCAAAAGTTCATCATTTCTTAAAACTCGCATTAGTTTTATAAAATTCGTTAAAAAATTAAACGAATTAAAATTCAAAACGAATGACAACATAAAATTACGAAATAAACTTTAGATTTTAAATTTTAAACGACTTACAAAGCTTCACCAATCTTCTTTATGCTTTCATCGGTTTCCAATTCGGTTTTAATAACTTTAAATTCTTTTTCGTAATATTCCATCAAAGGTTTTACGTTGTACTCTTTAGCAAATTTAGACATTTCGCTTAAGTAAAGTTTAGAATCGTCGGTTGTCTTTTTAACGGCATTCTTACTGCTGTCTAAAACTTTTTGGGAAGTTTTCTTAGCCGGTTCGACGAAATGTTCTTTGATGTGTTTCCCGTTAAACGTGTATTCGCTCTTCAAGAAGTCTTTCTCGTCCAATTTAACTCCCAAATGGATGCAATCGATTTTTTTGCCTTCTTTGTAAAGATCGACTCTAAAATCGGCGAGTTGATTCGGAATCAAAGCTGCGTTTAATTCCAATTTAGGCGATTTAGTAGCCGCTTGAGTCAAGTAAAATTTAATGGTGTTCATGTTCTTTACTTCCCAGTGAGCTAACATTTTCTCCAAACCGATTATTTGAATATTCGTGTTGATGTTTTCGCCATCGGGAGTTGTTTTCCTATCGGCTTGGATGTCATAAATAACAAAATTGTTTAATTTTAAAGTTTCAGCCACTTTATTCGGAGTGTATAATTCGTGATAGAAGTTTTCTGATTTTTTCCCGTTAAAGTTTCCGGTTAAAATGTACTTAGTTTCCCAGGATGTTCCTTTAGTATCGAACATATCTAAAGTTTCTCCGTTTATTTTTAATTTTAATGGTTGTACGTCCAAATCGAACGTGTGTTTTAATACGTAATTCGTTTCGGTGTGAGTTAAAGTTCCTTTTATATCGACGATTACTTTTTTGTTGGTGTTTGCGAGAACATCCCACGATGTGTGAATTTCCAATTTGTAGGGGTTTTGTAGGTTTAAGGTGCTTTTGTATGTTGCAATCATTGGCTAAAAAAAAAAAAAAAAACATAAAATTTACTTTTACGTTAAGTTTTTTTATCATTTTGAAATTTTTTATATGCAACTTTATCTTACGGTTTAAATTTGATATTTTAAATTATTTGAAATGATTTTTTTTTTTAATACAAACCTTTTTAAATACAGGATGAATAAATTTCCCTTCCATTTCTAACTTGGTACTTTTTTCTGAAAATTCGGGATTAATAGTAAACATCAATCCGGTTTTTTCACTCGGTTTATTTTTCTTATCCATATAGAAAGCAACTTCTCCCTTAATCGGTCCTTTTTGTCCCAGTTCCGGTCTTGAAACGATCGATTCCAACGAAACCGTCCTCTTCGGAGTGGTAAAAGTCCATCCGGCTTTGTTGGGGTGTAAATACAAGTTGTACGAGTACTTGCTCATTTGACTTTGCAAATGTAAGTCCGCGGTGTGATCAAAGTCCCATTTATTAACCGTGGTGATTGCTTTCATTCCGAATTCGTGGCTCAATCCTAATTTGCGTAAATCGACATTCATTTCGAGGGTGTTTTTGTAGCCTTCGCCTTCGACGGAAGTCTTGGCGTCTACTTCCATGTGCGCGCAATCTTTTTTCTGTTCGCAGAAAGATAGTAAAGCTCTACGTTGTTTATCGGTGATTTTAATTTCCGAATCGATGCCTTTATCGCCGATCGTACCTTGTAAAGAGAATTCAACTCCGTTTTCGTTGTGTTTCGAAGCGATTAAATTAGTTTTGGTGTATTTAAAGTTTCCGGATTTCTTGTCGCCTTTGATCGTGAACGTACCGGATCCTTCGATGATAAATTTACCATCTTCTTCGCGAGTTTTATACGCTGCGCTTCCAGAAACCAAATTTTGATTGGATTTTTTAATCGTAACGAAGAGTTTGTTGGCGCCTTTGCTTTCTTTCGTGTTTGCCGTTATTAAAATCTTGTCCAATTTTAATTGTGGGGAATCTAATTCGAGTTTTAAGTCGAAATCGTCGGTGCTTTCCGCGTGGATATCGATTTTTCCGTTAAAATCGAACGGGAGTTTGTGTAATTTTATTATTGATTCTGCTGTTAGTGATCTTACTCCAACGTTGTTAAATTTACCTAAAAAAAATTTTTTTTAGAACTTATTTATAAAAATTAAAAAGAGATTTTTTAACTAAAGATAGATTAAAATGTCTATTTTACATAAATAAATAAGATTGAGTCTAATTATCACTCAAAAAATATAAAAAAAAATCTTAAAAATACAGTTTTTTATTCGAAACTAATCTTAAGATTTTTAGGTAACTTTAAAAATTTTTCTAGAATTTATTTATGAAAATTAAAGAAAGATTCTTTTAACTAAAGATAGATTAAAATGTCTATTTTACAATAAATAAATCAGATTGAGTCTAATTATCACTCAAAAAATATAAAAAAAAAATCTTAAAAATACAATTTTTTATTCGAAACTAATCTTAAGATTTTTAGGTAACTTTAAAAATTTTTCTAGAATTTATTTATGAAAATTAAAAAAAGACTTTTTAACTAAAGATAGATTAAAATGTCTATTTTACAATAAATAAATCAGATTGAGTCTAATTATCACTCAAAAAATATAAAAGAAAAATCTTAAAAATACAATTTTTTATTCGAAACTAATCTTAAGATTTTTAGGTAACTTTAAAAATTTTTCTAGAATTTATTTATGAAAATTAAAGAAAGATTCTTTTAACTAAAGATAGATTAAAATGTCTATTTTACAATAAATAAATCAGATTGAGTCTAATTATCACTCAAAAAATATAAAAAAAAAAATCTTAAAAATACAGTTTTTTATTCGAAACTAATCTTAAGATTTTTAGGTAACTTTAAAAATTTTTCTAGAATTTATTTATGAAAATTAAAAAAAGACTTTTTAACTAAAGATAGATTAAAATGTCTATTTTACAATAAATAAATCAGATTGAGTCTAATTATCACTCAAAAAATATAAAAAAAAAATCTTAAAAATACAGTTTTTTATTCGAAACTAATCTTAAGATTTTTAGGTAACTTTAAAAATTTTGCTAGAATTTATTTATAAAAATTAAAGAAAGATTCTTTTAACTAAAGATAGATTGAAATGTGTATTTTACAATAAATAAATCAGATTGAGTTTAATTATCACACAAAAAATATTTAAAAAAATCTTTAAAATACAATTTTTTATTCGAAACTAATCTTAAGATTTTTAGGTAACTTTAAAAATTTTTCTAGAATTTATTTATGAAAATTAAAGAAAGATTCTTTTAACTAAAAATAGATTAAAATGTCTATTTTACGATAAATAAATCAGATTGAGTCTAATTATCACTCAAAAAATATTAAAAAAAAATCTTAAAAATGCAATTTTTTATTCGAAACTAATCTTAAGATTTTTAGGTAACTTTAAAAATTTTTCTAGAATTTGTTTATAAAAATTGAAGAAACATTCTTTTAACTAAAGATAGATTAAAATGTCTATTTTACAATAAATAAATCAGATTGAGTCTAATTATCACTCAAAAAATATAAAAAAAAAATCTTAAAAATACAATTTTTTATTCGAAACTAATCTTAAGATTTTTAGGTAACTTTAAAAATTTTTCTAGAATTTATTTATGAAAATTAAAGAAAGATTCTTTTAACTAAAGATAGATTAAAATGTCTATTTTACAATAAATAAATCAGATTGAGTCTAATTATCACTCAAAAAATATTAAAAAAAATCTTAAAAATACAATTTCTTATTCGAAACTAATCTTAAGATTTTTAGGTAACTTTAAAAATTTTTCTAGAATTTATTTATGAAAATTAAAGAAAGATTCTTTTAACTAAAGATAGATTAAAATGTCTATTTTACAATAAATAAATCAGATTGAGTCTAATTATCACTCAAAAAATATAAAAAAAAAAATCTTAAAAATACAATTTTTTATTCGAAACTAATCTTAAGATTTTTAGGTAACTTTAAAAATTTTTCTAGAATTTATTTATGAAAATTAAAGAAAGATTCTTTTAACTAAACATAGATTAAAATGTCTATTTTACAATAAATAAATCAGATTGAGTCTAATTTTTTGATAAAATCTAGAATAAATTTGATGATTTTAATAGAAATTAGACATTTTAATTTACATTTTCCTAAAAGTATTTTAAAAAAATTTCTATAAATAAATTTTAGACGATTTTTTTAAACTTGGTCAAAAATTTTTTAGGTTAAGTGAAAAGACATCAATGTCTTTGAAAATTTTTTTAAATTTTTTGGTAAAATCTAAAATAAATTTGATGGTTTTATTAGAAACTAGACATTTTAATTTACATTTCCCCAAAATTATTTTCAAAAAAAAATTCATAAATAAATTTTAGACGATTTTTTAAATTTAGTTAAAAATTTCTTAGGTTAGGTCAAAAAAACATCCTTATATTTGAGAATTTTTTTAATTTTTTTGGTGAAACTTAGAGAAAATTTGATAGGTTTTTTAGAAATTAGACATTTTAATCTATATTTGGTTAAAGCGGTTTTTAAAAATTTCTATAAATAAATTTTGAGGAATTTCTTAAACTTGGCTAAAAATTTGTTAGATTAGGTAAAAAAAATATGGATGTATTTGACGATTTTTTTAATTTTTTTGGTGAAAATTAGGAAAAATTTGATAGATTTTTTAGAAACTAGACATTTTAATCTATATTTGGTTAAAACAGTTTTAAAAAATTTTCATAAATAAATTCAAGGGGATTTTTTTTAAAGTTGATCAAAAAAATTTTTAGGTTAAGTTAAAAAACATTACTTTCTTTGAACATTTTTTAAAATTTTTTGATATAAATTGGGAAAAATTTAATTAGTTTAATAGAAACTAAACATTTTAATTTACATTTCCCTAGAGTAGTTTTCAAAAATTTTCATAAATAAATTTTAGGTGATTTTTTAAACTTGGACAAAAATTTTTTAGGTTAGGTGAAAAAACATCAATGTCTTTGAAAATTTTTTTAAATTTTTTTCATAAAATTTCGAATAAATTTGATGGTTTTAATAGAAACTAAACATTTTAATTTAGATTTTCCTAAAATTATTTACAAAAATTTTCATAAATAAATTTTAGACGATTTTTTAAACTTGGTTCAAGATTTTTTTTAGGTTAGACTAAAAAACATGGATGTGTTTGAGATTTTTTTTTAATTTTTTGGTAAAAATTAAGAAAAATTTGATTAGTTAGATAAAAACTAGATATTTCAATCTACATTTTCCTAAAATTATTTACAAAAATTTTCATAAATAAATTTTAGAGGATTTTTTAAACTTGGTTCAAGATTTTTTTTTAGGTTAGATTAAAAAACATGGATATGTTTCAGATTTTTTTTTTAATTTTTTGGTAAAAATTAAGAAAAATTTGATTAGTTAGATAAAAACTAGATATTTCAATCTACATTTTCCTAAAATTATTTACAAAAATTTTCATAAATAAATTTTTGAGAATTTTTTAAACTTGGTTCAAGATTTTTTTAGGTTAGATTAAAAAACATGGATGTGTATGAGAACTTTTTTTAATTTTTTGGTAAAAATTAAGAAAAATTTGATTAGTTAGATAAAAACTAGACATTTCAATCTACATTTTCCTAAAATTATTTACAAAAATTTTCATAAATAAATTTTAGAGAATTTTTTAAACTTGGTCAAAAATTTTTTAGGTTAGGTCAAAAAGCATCAATGTCTTTGAAAATTTTTTAAAATTTTTTGATAAAATCTAGAATAAATTTAATTATTTTAGTAGAAACTAGACATTTTAATCTATATTTTCCTAGAATAATTTTTAAAAATTCTTATAAATAAATTTTAAACGATTTTTTAAACTTGGACAAAAAATTTTTAGGTTAGGTGAAAAGACATCAATGTCTTTGAAAATTTTTTTAAATTTTTTGATAAAATCTAGAATAAATTTGATGGTTTTATTAAAAACTAGACATTTTAATCTACATTTTCCTAAAATAATTTTTAAAAATTTTCATAAATAAATTTTAGACGATTTTTTAAATTTGGACAAAAAATTTTTAGGTTAAGTGAAAAAACATCAATGTCTTTGAAAATTTTTTTAAATTTTTTCATAAAATTTCGAATAAATTTGATGGCTTTATTAGAAACTAGACATTTTAATCTACATTTCCCTAAAATAATTTTTAAAAATTTTCATAAATAAATTTTAGGTGATTTTTTAAACTTGGTTAAAAAAATTGTTAGGTTAGGTTAAAAAACATCAATGTTTTTGAAAATTTTTTTTAATTTCTTGGTAAAATCTAGAATAAATTTGATGGTTTTAATAAAAACCAGACATTTTAATTTACATTTCCCTAAAATAATTTTTAAAAATTTTCATAAATAAATTTTAGAGGATTTTTTTTAAACTTGGTTAAAAATTTTTTAGGTTAGGTCAAAAAACATCAATGTCTTTGAGAATTTTTTTAAAGTTTTTGGTAAAAATTAGAATAAATTTGATGGTTTTAATAAAAACTAGACATTTTAATCTACATTTCCCCAAAATAATTTTCCTTAATCCCCATAAATAACCTCCACAGGATTTTTTAAATCTATAAGATTAATTTTTTAACTTTTATTTCTTACACTTAAAATTTTTACTATCCATAAACCTAGTTATCACTCAAAAAATATAAAAAAAAAAATCTTAAAAATACAGTTTTTTATTTGAAACTAATCTTAAGATTTTTAGGTAACTTTAAAAATTTTTCTAGAATTTATTTATGAAAATTAAAGAAAGATTCTTTTAACTAAAGATAGATTAAAATGTGTATTTTACGATAAATAAATCGGATTGAGTCTAATTATCACTCAAAAAATATTAAAAAAAATCTTAAAAATACAGTTTTTTATTCGAAACTAATCTTAAAATTTTTAGGTAACTTTAAAAATTTTTCTAGAATTTATTTATGAAAATTAAAGAAAGATTTTTTTAACTAAAGATAGATTAAAATGTCTATTTTACAATAAATAAATCAGATTGAGTCTAATTATTATTCAAAAAATTAAAAAAAAAAAATCTTAGATATTGTTAGGTTAAAATTTTAGGTTAAATTAAAACTAAATAAAAAAAAATTTTTTTTACCATAAAGTTTATCAGAACTTCCATCCGGATATTTGAAATCCAAAGAGAACAACGGATAATGTTCAGAAATACCAATCGTATTAGCCACTTCGTAGTTTTTACCATTATAATTAACCTTCCAATTATCGGAAACCGTTTTGGTTTCCCGAGCATATTTATATTTCCAATCAACATCGAGATTCTTTAAAGTTTCCCTGCTCGTTTTAATTTTACAATCCATACTAAGCTCATCTTTGGATAAAACGTTAAAAGTAATATCATATTGTCCAAAATTGGATCCGCATTTTAACATTCCTTTATAAAGGTACTTCTTTCCGTGTTGTTCCTCGTAACTTACGTCGATATCGATCGGGTCTTTATCTTTGAAGGTTACTTTCGAGATGATTTTTCCGTTTGTTGATCCCAATTTCCAATCGTTTTTCATGTCGATGTCTACGATTGGTTTAGGATCGGTTCCATCGTCGTCCAAAAACATGGAGAAGTTATTTAAAATTTCCAATTGGGATTGTTTATCGCTCGGGATTAAAACTTTTCCGTCTGATTTTAACTTAAACACTTTTAATTTACTAAAGGGGGTTTTCATTTCAATGGAAATGTCTCCGGTACAAGGTTTTCCGGTTTTATCATCGTGATGATGTTCGAATTTTCCGTTTAATTTTAACATGGCCGATTGACCGTGTTCGAAATCGATTAAAAATTCTCCCATTCCTTGTTCGTAAGCTACGTTTATTTTATTCTTAATTGATTCGGTTAAAGCCGCTCCGTGAATATTACTAATCCAGGTTACGATTCGTTTATTTCCTTGTTTAGCACCTTTAAGATCTAAATCGACGTTTACATTTTTACCGTTTCCATTTTCTAAAATCAAATTGTAAACGAGATCGTATAAACCTTGATCGAAATTGATATTTTTCCCTTCTCCTTTAAGGGTTATCTTTCTTCCGGGTGCGTTTTTATTGTCTCTTTGCTCGAAGGTTACGAACGCTTTTCCGTTAGCCATTCCTTTAATTTCCTTAACATCTCTGCTTGTTTTTCCACTAAAGTACATATCGTTTGGAAGGGTTAAATCGAATTCACCGTCGAATTTTCCAGTTTTAATATCTCCACTTTTAGTTCCTTTTAAGTTAAAGGTTGTTTTCTTACCTAAAATGTCTAAAACGTTCCTAAAATATAAAAAAATATATTAAAATTTCATATTTAGTAATTTATTAAGTTTTTTATTTAATTTAAGTTAATTTTATTTTAAATTAAAAGATAAAAACATCAAGTTATTTGACGTTTCTATGATTCTAACTTAACCTATAAATTTTAATACCAACCTAAAAAAAAATTTTAAGGGGGGTAATAGATGGCGTTACAAATAAAAATTTTAAATTGATAAAAATTTTAAATTATTGATTATAAATTTAGTACTTTTGTACTTTGGTGATTTTTTTATTAAAATTTTTTTTTAGGTGTTTTAGGAAAATTTACATCTAATTTTTGACAGTTATTCGTATCGAAAAAGCCTAATTGAAACTTACTTTGTATCAATTGAATCTTGTTTAAACGTACTCGTAGTGGAAAATTTATACTTTCTCGAATCGTCTTTTCCGACATTTGTGAAAAGCGTAAGATCCAAATTAAAGGTTGGAAGGTTTACGTTGAAGGTACTTTCCGCCTTCATTTTCCTCACGTCTGGAATATCGATGGTTAGGTCGCTGGTTCCGCTGTATTTCGTCGCTTTTAATTGTCCTTGCATTTTCACCGCATTCGTGGTTACTTTTAAGCTTCCGTTCGCGTTTCCGCCTTTGCTGTGTTTGAGGAAAGCGTCGATCAGTAATTTTCCAGAGTCGGAAATTTTCAATGAACAGTCCGTATCTTGCGGGTTGTGTTTTAACGTTGATACAATTCTAAAATTAACAAAAAGAAATTATACAAAGCTAGATTTTAAAGTTAGAAATTATACAAAAATTTTTAACATAACCTCAAAATTCTTAATCAAGTTTAAAAAATTCCCCAGACTTTATTTATAAAGATTTTTAAAAAGAATTTTTAACTAATAATAATTTAAAGTGTCTATTTTTTATTAATATAATTTAATTTTTACTAATTATTACCAAAAAATTAATTTGAGTACAAAGACGACCCATCTATCTTTAATAGATCGAAACTTATCGAAATTTTTAATTTTTTTTTCAACCGGAAGTCGACCACCTTGAAATTTTATCATAGATTGATAGGAAATTAAATTTCTTTTAATTTGAGTACAAACACGACCTATCTACGATTAAAAATAAGAAAGTTCGGTTAATTTTGAAATTGTCAAGATGGCGGTTTAAGAAAAATAAAGTTTTTATTAAAAATTCTTAAAGCTTATTAAAAATCCTTTAATTTGATACCAAACACGACTATATTTGGTTAAAAAATAAAAAAGTTAGGTTAGTTTAAAAAAATCCAAGATGGCCGACTTACGGTTTTTGAAAAAATTTAAAATTTTGATAACTTTTTTATTTTTAATCGTAGATAGATCGTGTTTGTACTCGAATTAAAGGAAATTTAATTTTCTAGCGACTTACGATGGAATTTTAAAGATGGCCGTCTTCCGGTTTAAAAAAAAAATAAAAATTTCGATCACTTTTTTATTTTTTATCCGATTATAGTCGTGTTTGTATTCAAATTAAAGAAAATTTAATTTCCTATCAATCTATGATAAAATTTCAAGATGGCCGACTTCCGGTTTTTAAAAAAATTTAAAATTTCGATAACTTTTTTATTTTTAATCGTAGATAGGTCGTGTTTGTATTCAAATTAAAGAAAATTTAATTTCCTATCAATCTATGATAAAATTTCAATATGGCCGACTTCCGGTTTTTAAAAAAATTTAAAATTTCGATAACTTTTTTATTTTTAATCGTAGATAGGTCGTGTTTGTATTCAAATTAAAGAAAATTTAATTTCCTATCAATCTATGATAAAATTTCAAGATGGCCGACTTCCGGTTTTTTTAAAAATTTAAAATTTTGATAACTTTTTTATTTTTAATCGTAGATAGGTCGTGTTTGTATTCAAATTAAAGAAAATTTAATTTCCTATCAATCTATGATAAAATTTTAAGATGGCCGACTTCCGGTTTTTAAAAAAATTAAAAATTTCGATAACTTTTTTATTTTTAATCGTAGATAGGTCGTGTTTGTATTCAAATTAAAGAAAATTTAATTTCCTATCAATCTATGATAAAATTTTAAGATGGCCGACTTCCGGTTTTTAAAAAAATTAAAAATTTCGATAACTTTTTTATTTTTAATCGTAGGTAGGTCGTGTTTGTATTCAAATTAAAGAAAATTTAATTTCCTATCAATCTATGATAAAATTTCAAGATGGCCGACTTCCGGTTTTAAAAAAAAATTAAAATTTCGATAACTTTTTTATTTTTAATCGTAGATAGGTCGTGTTTGTATTCAAATTAAAGAAAATTTATTTTCCTATCAATCTATGATAAAATTTCAAGATGGCCGACTTCCGGTTTTTAAGAAAATTTAAAATTTCGATAACTTTTTTATTTTTAATCGTAGATAGGTCGTGTTTGTATTCAAATTAAAGAAAATTTAATTTCCTATCAATCTATGATAAAATTTTAAGATGGCCGACTTCCGGTTTTTTTAAAAAAATTAAAAATTTCGGTAACTTTCGATCTATTAAAGATAGATGGGTCGTGTGTGTACTTAAATTAAAGGAAATTTAATTTCCTATCAATCTATGATAAAATTTCAAGATGGCCGACTTCCGGTTTTTAAGAAAAATTAAAAATTTCGGTAACTTTCGATCTATTAAAGATAGATGGGTCGTGTGTGTACTTAAATTAAAGGAAATTTAATTTCCTATCAATCTATGATAAAATTTCAAGATGGCCGACTTCCGGTTTTTAAGAAAAATTAAAAATTTCGATAACTTTCGATCTATTAAAGTTAGATGGGTCGTGTTTGTACTTAAATTAAAGGAAATTTAATTTCCTATCAATCTATGATAAAATTTCAAAATGGCCGACTTCCGGTTTTTAAGAAAAATTAAAAATTTCGATAACTTTCGATCTATTAAAGTTAGATGGGTCGTGTTTGTACTTAAATTAAAGGAAATTTAATTTCCTATCAATCTATGATAAAATTTCAAGATGGCCGACTTCCTGTTTTAAAAAAAAATTAAAAATTTCGATAACTTTCGATCTATTAAAGTTAGATGGGTCGTGTTTGTACTCAAATTAAAGGAAATTTAATTTCCTATTGATTTTTAATAAAAATTTTATTCTAAAATAATTTTTTTAATTTTTATTTTTGAAAAATTGATTTTTTTAATTTTTATTTTTGAGAAATTGATTTTTTAATTTTTATTTTTGAAAAATTGATTTTTTTAATTTTTATTTTTGAAAAGTTGATTTTTTTTAAATTTTATCTTAGTTGTAATCTCAAAATACTTACTTTAAATCGGCATTTTTGGTAAATCCAATAACTTTAAGATTCAAATCAGTCGAGAAATCAATTTTATTCGTATCGAAATTATGAGTAACATCACCATTAAGCTTAATACTCTTTCCATTAACTTCTAAAGTATTTTTCAACTTAGATTTCGTTCTATCGACGGCCCTTTCTAAATCAATTTCGATTTTATTCTCCAATCCTTGGAATTTAAACTCGATATCGTAATCGCCGACGTTTTTATTATTAACCTTAGCGTCTAATTCAACGTCGATTTTGCCTTTTTGAAAACCACCTTCTAAATCCATTTTGATGGACTTTTCGGTAAGTTGTAATTCGAACTTATTTTCGATTCCTAATTTAGGATAAGACATGAAGTTTTTCGTTTCGAACGGAAGTACCTCTTTCGGCGAACCTCGTTTAAACATATTTTTAAGTTTGAAAATGTTTTCTTTCTTCGTTAAATCCCCTTGTTGGAATTGCAAGTTACTATCGATTGAATTCTCGTCGGTTTTTAAGTCGTATTTAATGTCGAAATTAATATTTGGATCGAAATTAGTATCAATCATCGCGTGAAGATTTAATTGTTTATCTTTGTATTGAATTTTAGAGTTTAATTTTCCCGTTTTACCTCCGTCGCTTAAGCTTATATCGCTGGATAGGGAGAAAGGCGATCTGACGATATTTCCGCTTAGTTTAATCGGTTTCGGACTTCCTATTATTTGTAAATTGTCCAAATTGTATTTAATCATTTCTCCGTGGGTTTCTTTAATCATTTGACCTTCGAGTCTGTACGGCATTTTTTGTACATCTCCGGTTCCGGCTTTATATTCCATAATGGGTTTGTAAATTTGCCTTTGGGGTGTTCCCGAAATATATCCACCGATTTTACCATAGTATTCGAATTCATCCATCGTTGCTTTACCAAAAATCGAATGTTCGGTTTCTTTCTCGACTAATCGAAGTTCAACGGAGGCTTTTTTCTTTTCGGAATTAAATGTAGTTAAGAAATACATTTCTGGTTTGAAAAATATTTCGGTTTTTAATGATGATTTAACTTTATTTCTTGGACATAAAGCTTTAGTTTCGAATTCAACCCCTATTTTTGGTGTTCCTTCAACTACATGGAATTTATTCGCTTTAAAATGAATTTCACCCAATTCAGAACTATCGATGGTAATTGATAGTTTTGAATTTCCATTTAATGGATATGGTAAAACAACTTTATCGTTTAATACGTTTGGTTGATTAACGTGAGCGCAGAAAATAACTCCAACGTATGGATTTAATTGATCCAAACAAACCGTAACGTCTTTAGCTTGGTTTTGCTTTAAACCAACTTGAGTTGATTGCCCGTCATTTTCAACACTTTCAAAAATAATTTCATGGGTTGCAGTAATTAAATCTTGTTTTTTAACCGGAAGGGAATATTTTAAATCTACGTTATTTGGTGATATCATCATATCGATACTTTCTCCGGTTGCCGTGAATAGATTTCCGGTTAATCTTAACCCTCTTTGAACGACTGGCGTGTCAATAATCATTCTTGAAGTAATTTGTATGTTTGCGCTTGGAATTATGGATAATTTATATTGCCCATCGCCGCTTCCTAATAATTTACCAACGTTTATTTTTCCGGAGGTTTTTACATTTAAACTAGAAACTCCTTCGACGGATAATTTGAGGGGAAAACCGGTCGATGTTGGATAAACGATATCGGTGTCTAAAAAGACCAAGTTTGAATTGAGGTTATCGTCGAAATCTTTAAGATGGTTTAAGGCTTGATCGACTTTGTCGAAAATTTTATCGACTAGGGCTTCCGGAGTGTATTTGGTTATGTCTTCGGAAATACTTAAGAAAATCGCTTCGGAACCGAACATTTTGATGCTTAAATCGAGTTCTAAATCGGCGTTTAATTCGTTTTCTTTTTTCATAATTGATTTTGAGAAGGTATCAATTTGGGATTTTGACGCTTCACGTTTTGCTATAAATTAAAATAGAAAAAAAAAATTATTAATTACATTTTTTTAATAAGAAAAATTTTATAAAAAAATTTTTACCAACTTTGAAAATTTTTTCAATTTTTTTGACAGCTTTTAGAATAAACCGGTCTTTTCTAATTAAAACTAGAATGTTTTAAGTTTTATTTAGAAAAAAAATCAGACCAAAATCTTTAAAATTCAATTTTTTATGAATTTTTAAAAAATGATTGATTTTTTTAATTTAAAAAAATTTTCTAACCAAAAAATTTTTTAACCTAAAAATTTTTTTTATCAACTTTGAAAATTTTTTTAATTTTTTTGACAGCTTTTAGAATAAAACGGTCTTTTTTAATTAAAACTAGAATGTTTTAAGTTTCATTTAGAAAAAAAATTAGATCCAAATCTTTAAAATTCAATTTTTTATGAATTTTTAAAAAATGATTGATTTTTCTAACTTAAAAAATTTTTTAACCTAAAAAAATTTTTTAACCTAAAAATTTTTTTTACCAACTTTGAAAATTTTTTTAATTTTTTTCGCAACATTTAGAATAAAACGGTCTTTTTTAATTAAAACTAGAATATTTTAACTTTCATTTAGAAAAAAAAAATCAGACCAAAATCTTTAAAATTCAATTTTTTATGAATTTTTAAAAAATGATTGATTTTTTTAATTAAAAAAATTTTTCTAACCAAAAAATTTTTTAACCTAAAAAATTTTAAAAAATTTTTTTAATTTTTTTCGCAACATTTAGAATAAAACGGTCTTTTTTAATTAAAACTAGAATATTTTAACTTTCATTTAGAAAAAAAATCAGACCAAAATCTTTAAAATTCAATTTTTTATGAATTTTAAAAATGATTGATTTTTCTAACCAAAAAATTTTTTAACCTAAAAAAAATTTTTACCAACTTTGAAAATTTTTTTAATTTTTTTGGCAACATTTAGAATAAAACGGTCTCTTTGATATAAAACTAAAATGTTTTAAGTTTCATTTAGAAGAAAAATCAGACCAAAATCTTTAAAATTCAATTTTTTATGAATTTTTAAAAAATGATTGATTTTTCTAACTTAAAAAATTTTTTAACCTAAAAAAATTTTTTGTCAACTTTGAAAATTTTTTTAATTTTTTTCACAACATTTAGAATAAAACGGTCTTTTTTAATTAAAATTAGAATATTTTAACTTTCATTTAGAAAAAAAATCAGACCAAAATCTTTAAAATTCAATTTTTTATGAATTTTTAGAAAATGATTGATTTTTCTAACCAAAAAATTTTTTAACCTAAAAATTTTTTTTGTGAACTTTGAAAATTTTTTTAATTTTTTTGACAACGTTTAGAATAAAATGGTCTTTTTTGACTAAAACTAGAATGTTTTAAGTTTTATTTAGAAAAGAAATTTTATCAAAATCTTTAAAATTCAATTTTTTATGAATTTTTAAAAAATGATTGATTTTTCTAACCAAAAAATTTTTTTACCAACTTTGAAATTTTTTTTAATTTTTTTGATAACATTTAGAATAGAACGGTCTTTTTTATACAGAATTAGAATGGTTTAAGTTTCATTTAAAAAAAGATTCAAATCAAAATCTTTAAAATTCAATTTTTTATGATTTTTTAAAAAATGATTGATTTTTTAATTTAAAAAAAATTTCTAACGAAAAAATTTTTTAACCTAAAAAAAATTTTTACCAACTTTGAAAATTTTTTTAATTTTTTTGACAACGTTTAGAATAAAATGGTCTTTTTTAACTAAAACTAGAATGTTTTAAGTTTTATTTAGAAAAGAAATTTTATCAAAATCTTTAAAATTCAATTTTTTATGAGTTTTTAAAAAATGATTGATTTTTCTAACCAAAAAATTTTTTAACCTAAAAAAGTTTTTTACCAACTTTGAAAATTTTTTTAATTTTTTTGACAACGTTTAGAATAAAATGGTCTTTTTTAACTAAAACTAGAATGTTTTAAGTTTTATTTAGAAAAGAAATTTTATCAAAATCTTTAAAATTCAATTTTTTATGAGTTTTTAAAAAATGATTGATTTTTCTAACCAAAAAATTTTTTAACCTAAAAAATTTTTTTACCAACTTTAAAAATTTTTTTAATTTTTTTGACAACATTTAGAATAAAACGGTCTTTTTTAATTAAAACTAGAATGTTTTAACTTTCATTTAGAAAAAAAATCAGACCAAAATCTTTAAAATTCAATTTTTTATGAATTTTTAAAAAATGATTGATTTTTCTAACCAAAAAATTTTTTAACCTAAAAAATTTTTTTACCAACTTTGAAAATTTTTTTAATTTTTTTGACAACATTTAGAATAAAACGGTCTTTTTTAATTAAAACTAGAATATTTTAACTTTCATTTAGAAAAAAAATCAGACCAAAATCTTTAAAATTCAATTTTTTACGAATTTTTAAAAAATGATCGATTTTTCTAACTTAAAAAATTTTTTAACCTAAAAAAATTTTTTACCAACTTTGAAAATTTTTTTAATTTTTTTCACAACATTTAGAGTAAAACGGTCTTTTTTAATTAAAATTAGAATATTTTAACTTTCATTTAGAAAAAAAATCAGACCAAAATCTTTAAAAATCAATTTTTTATGAATTTTTAAAAAATGATTGATTTTTTTAACCAAAAAATTTTTTAACCTAAAAAATTTTTTTACCAACTTTGAAATTTTTTTTAATTTTTTTGACAACATTTAGAATAAAACGGTCTTTTTTAATTAAAATTGGAATATTTTAACTTTCATTTAGAAAAAAAATCAGACCAAAATCTTTAAAATTCAATTTTTTATGAATTTTTAAAAAATGATTGATTTTTCTAACCAAAAAATTTTTTAACCTAAAAAATTTTTTTACCAACTTTGAAAATTTTTTTAATTTTTTTGACAACATTTAGAATAAAACGGTCTTTTTTAATTAAAACTAGAATATTTTAACTTTCATTTAGAAAAAAAATCAGACCAAAATCTTTAAAATTCAATTTTTTACGAATTTTTAAAAAATGATCGATTTTTCTAACTTAAAAAATTTTTTAACCTAAAAGAATTTTTTACCAACTTTGAAATTTTTTTTAATTAAGAAAAAAAAAATGTAAATTTACTTACAAATATGTTTATGAATTCTTTCATTAACCTTCTTCTTAACTAACTCCATATTTCCCTTGCTGGTTTTAAACAAATTATTCGGGCTTTCCTTTCTAAAGATTCCCAAAGGTCCCAAATAATGTTCGATCAATCGATCTAAATTTTCTTGTCTGGTATCAACTTCTAAAAAGTTAAACGTATGTCCGAATAATTGTGTGGTTAAGTTCATATGGGTGGCTCTTGGCATAAAAGATTTCGGTGAGTAAATGATGTTACTTTCAACGCTTCCTCCCAAACCAACCGTATCCCATCGTTCGCTAATTTCCAAATTTCTAGAGTATTTAAATAAATCGACGGGGAATTTTTTAGTCGTTCGGATATTTCCCAATTGGGCTTTGGCTAAAGCCTTATCTGGATTTGTAGAACTTCTTAAGGTGTTTAAATGAGACACGATGAATCCGCCAACTTGGTGAGATTCTTCCTTATCGAGAAGGGTTTTAATATTAGTTGCTATTTTTCCATTTGGGCATTCGGCCAAAGTTAAATAAGCTCTGATTCTTAATTCGGAATCTTCTTGAATGTCATTTAAGATGTTTAAAGCGCTGTCTTTTAATTTATCCGAGCAGGAATTCGCTTTGTACGTTTCTAAAGCGGCCGAACGGATTCTTAAAGCTCCCTGTTTATCTTGAGCGAGTTCGATGAGTTTTCCTTCGATCGTTGGGTTTGTTTTTTTAATATTTAAAATGGATTTTAAGGCGGATAAGATTTTTTCTTCGGTTTGTTTGGTTGGTTTTGTTAATTTACCGGAAAGTTTGTTTAGGAAATCGTTTACAATTGGGTTTTCGCAAGAATGTTGTTGACAGTATTTTCCAACCATCGATCCTAAACCGATTACGGCTTCTCTTGGAATATCTTTGTTTAATAAATCGATGGCGCCTTTAATCGATCCTAACGTTGGGTGTTTAACAAACGAAAGCCTTAAGAAAAATAGCTTAGTTTCTAAAGTAGATAATTCGTTATTTTTGTACATTTCCATCGCGGCTTCGGTAGATTCTCCACTTCCGGCGCGGAAAAGCGCGTCTAAGAAAATTCGTTGAGCGACTTTTTGATTTTGAAAACCCGCTCCGCTTCGCACTTGATTGTAAACCGTTAAAATTTCGGATTTTTTCGCTTTTCTCATTAACATAACAACTTTGGAGAATTTCTCGGCCGAGTCTTGTTTTAAAGTTAAATCGATGGCATTCGCGGCGTTTTTAATCGAATCTAAAAGTGGTTTTGAAATTCCTTTTTCAGAAATTAACGGATGGGGATTTTCAAAAATGATTGATTTCGGAACTGTGCAAGAAACTTGAGGATTTTCCTTGGTTTGTTTCATCAAAGTAAGTTTACTGTGTACGGTCACTTTAGCGCCTTCTTCCCCAACCGAAAATGGTACATAGAGATAATCTTCGCTAACTGTTGACGATTCCATAATTCCAAATTTATTAATCCTTATTTCCGCATTGTAAGTGCCTTGTAGAAGCGGGGACGTTTTCATATCGCTCGCTAAATCGTAAGTTAAACTCATGTAATCTTGTCCGATTGATTCTCTATGCGCACATTTGTTTAGATTCCTTGCTTTTTTAATTACGGTTACTGCTCCGTCTTTGTGTGAAGAAAATTCGGTCGGGCAACTGCCGAAAACGTCGATTTCCATGTTGTGGTGTTTTAAGGCGGCCTAAAATTAAAAAAAAAGAAAAAATTAAGCTCATTTTATATGATTTTTTTTAATGATTTTCTAAGAACTAGTTTAGTTTTATTTTTAGTATTTTTCTAGAAAAAAATTTATTGTTTTTGGTTGAATTGATCAACATTTTGGTAACTTTGGTGGAAGCTTTACGAATTTAGTAAGTTTTTGGTGGAATTTAAAAAAAAATTGATACATTTTTGGTGGAATTTTTACAAATTTTGTGTTTTTTTGGTGGAATTTAAAAAAAATTCATTATTTTTGGTAGAATTATTAAAAATTTTAGTAACTTTGGTGGAATTTTTATGAATTACTAAGTTTTTGATGGAATTTTCAAGGTTTTAGTTAATTTTTAAAGAAATTGTTTCTAATTTGATTGATTTTTGGTGGAATTTTAAAAGAATTTGGACATTTTGGTGGAATTTTTAAAAAATTTGGTAAGTTTTTGGTAGAATTTTTAAAAACTTTGACAATTTCGGTGTAATTTTTAGGATTTTTGTAAGTTTTTGGTGGAATAAAAAAAATTCAGTAAGTTTTGGGTGCAGTTGTTAAATGTATTAATAGCTTTGGTGGAATTTTTGCGAATTTTATTCATTTCTGGTGGAATAAAAAAAAATCAGTGTTTTTGGTAAAATTCTTATGAATTTAGTAAGTTTTTGGTGGAATTATCAAAATTTTTGATAACATTGGTGGAATTTTTGCGAATTTTATTCATTTTTGATGGAATTTTAAAAAATTCAGTGTTTTTTTATGGAACTTTTACGAATTTAGTAAGTTTTTAGTGAAATGTTTCCAATTTTATTAATTTTTGGTGGAATTTTTATAAAATTCGGTATGTTTTTGATGGAATTGTTAAAAAAGTTGATAACTTTGGTGGAATTTTTATTAACTTTAATCATTTTTGGTGGAATTGTTAAAAATATTGGTAATTTTAGTAGAATTTTTATGAATTTGGTAAGTTTTTGGTGGTATTTTTTAAAAATCAGTAAAAGTTTTTGGTGGAATTATTCAACATTTTTGTAGCTTTGGTGGAAAATTGAAAAAATTTAGTACGTTTTTGGTGGAATTGTTAAAAATGTTGGTAACTTTGGTGGAATTTTTATTAATATAGTAAGTTGTTTTAATTTTTACCAATTTTATTGATTTTGGGTGGAATTTTTAAAAAATTCACAAAGTTTTTAGTAGAATTGTCTCCAAATTTAATAATTTTTGGTGAAATTATATTCAATTTAACTAACTTTTGTGGAATTTTTATTGTTACTTTTTTATTTTTGTGAAATTTTTAAGAATCTAATCAATTCTTGACGAAATTAATCTTAATTTTAGTATATTTTTTACAAATTCAGCAAATTTTTGGTGTAATTGTTAAAAATTTTGATAGCTTTGATAGAATTTTTACAAATTTTATAAGTTTTTGGTAGAATTATTAAAAATTTTAGTAACTTTGGTGGAATTTTTATGAATTACTAAGTTTTTGATGGAATTTTCAAGGTTTTAGTTAATTTTTAAAGAAATTGTTTCTAATTTGATTGATTTTTGGTGGAATTTTAAAAGAATTTGGACATTTTGGTGGAATTTTTAAAGAATTTGGTAAGTGTTTGGTAGAATTTTTAAAAACTTTGACAATTTCGGTGTAATTTTTAGGATTTTTGTAAGTTTTTGGTGGAATAAAAAAAATTCAGTAAGTTTTGGGTGTAGTTGTTAAATACTTTAATAGCTTTGGTGGAATTTCTGCGAATTTTATTCATTTCTGGCGGAATTTTAAAAAAATTCAGTGTTTTTGGTAAAATTCTTATGAATTTAGTAAGTTTTTGGTGGAATTTTTAAAAAATTCAGTATGTTTTTGGTGGAACTATCAAAAATTTTGATAACATTGGTGGAATTTTTGCGAATTTTATTCATTTCTGGTGGAATAAAAAAAATCTGTGTTTTTGGTAAAATTCTTATGAATTTAGTAAGTTTTTAGTGGAATTTTTCCAAATTGTATTAATTTTTGGTGGAATTTAAAAAAAATTCAGTAAATTTTTGGTGGAATTATCAAAAATCTTGATAACATTGGTGGAATTTTTGCGAATTTTATTCATTATTGATGGAATTTTAAAAAATTCAGTGTTTTTTTATGGAATTTTTACGAATTTAGTAAGTTTTTAGTGAAATTTTTCCAATTTTATTAATTTTTGGTGGAATTTTTATAAAATTCGGTATGTTTTTGATGGAATTGTTAAAAAAGTTGATAACTTTGGTGGAATTTTTATTAACTTTAATCATTTTTGGTGGAATTGTTAAAAATATTGATAATTTTAGTAGAATTTTTATGAATTTGGTAAGTTTTTGGTGGTATTTTTTAAAAATCAGTAAGTTTTTGATGGAATTATTCAACATTTTTGTAGCTTTGGTGGAAAACTGAAAAAATTTAGTACGTTTTTCGTGGAATTGTTAAAAATGTTGGTAACTTTGGTGGAATTTTTATTAATATAGTAAGTTTTTTTAATTTTTACCAATTTTATTGATTTTGGGTGAAATTTTTAAAAAATTCAGTAAGTTTTTAATAGAATTGTCTCCAAATTTAATAATTTTTGATGAAATTATATTCAATTTAACTAACTTTTATGGAATTTTTATTATTACTTTTTTATTTTTGTGAAATTTTTAAGAATCTAATCTATTCTTGACGAAATTAATCTTAATTTTAGTATATTTTTTAAAATTTCAGCAAGTTTTTGGTGGAATTGTTAAAGATTTTGATAGCTTTGGTGGAATTTTTACAAATTTTATAAGTTTTTGGTGGAATTATTAAAAATTTTAGTAGCTTTGGTGGAACTTTTACAAATTTACTTAAATTTTTGGTGATATTTTCAAGAATTTAATTAGTTTTTAATGAAATTTATTCGAGTTTCTGCTCTGCATAAATTAAATATTTGATAATTATTAATAAACCGATCGTTTTGACATTTCATGTGGCATTAGCGTGGGTAGAATAATAAATAACGTTTATGAAAATTGAACCAACTGTTTTATCGGCCCAAATGGAAAATGACGGAAAATGGGGACTTCGTTTAGGGCTTCAGTTGGCCGTTTCGGGTCCAAAGGAGCCCCGATTCGCATATAACGTTGCGTTATAAAGGTGTTCAGAAGGTTAGCCGGAAGCAGAGTCGCGGAGCCGGTGGCTTTTTGGACAAAAAGTGCGTTCGAAAGTTAACGAAAATGACAGGCGGACGATCGAGAATTTTAATTTCAATTAGGGCTACCGCAACGTCGTTCGATTTTCAGGGCCGTTTTTCCGAAATCGGTCACGGACCCCCCAAAATCGTCGGGGAGGTGAAGATAATGGTCGGCAGAATGACGTAAAACCATTGAATCGTTCGGAAAGCGATTTCCAAAAAAACTATTAAAAAAAGAGCTAGGCGCCTGCGGCGCCCTCTTTTAAAGAGGCGCTGCTTGCTTACTACTTTAATATATTACGAGGATACTGAAATAGAAGAGATTAAAACCGAGGAAGATGAAAGTTGTTGATTATTTGTAAAAAATTGTTGTTTATTAGAATTATTTTTATAACTTTCGTAAAGTTTATGTATTAAATAAAGAACCAATTTATTGTTAAATGTCTTTTTTCTTAATAAAAAAAATTTAAAAAAACAGTCCTTTTTTTAGGTTAGGTTAACTGTTAAAAATTTTAGTCAACTTTATGAATTTTTTTAATTTTTTGGGTAATAATTAGAACAAAATTGTCTTTTTCATTACAAAATAGAATATTTTAGCTCTCAATTAATACAAATTTCATATCTTAATTTAAAAAAATAAAGTTTCCACGATTTTTTAAATTTGGTCAAAATTTTTAAAAGTTAGGTTAAAAAAATTTTAGTCATCTTTAAGAATTTTTTAAATTTTTTGGATAATACTTAGAACAAAATTGACTTTTTTATTAGAAAATAGAATATTTTAGCTTTCAATTAATACAAATTTCATTTCTTAATTAAAAAAAATAAAGTCTCCACGATTTTTTAAATTTGGTAAAAATTTTTAAGGTTAGGAAAAATTTTAGTCAACTTTGTGAATTTTTTAAATTTTTTGGGTAATAATTAGAGCAAAATTGACTTTTTTATTACAAAATAGAATATTTTAGCTCTCAATTAATACAAATTTCATATCTTAATTTAAAAAAATAAAGTTTCCACGATTTTTTTAAATTAGTCAAAATTTTCATCACCAAATTCGACGATTTTAGCAAATTTTAGATAAAATTTTAGAATTTTAATCTAATTAAAGTTATTTTTCAATGAAATTTGACAACTTTTATCGAAATCTGGTGAAATTTCAGACGAAATTCGATTACTTAAGGAAATTTTAGATGAAATTAGACGAAATTGAATCATTTTAGGCAATTTTATACAAAATTTATCGAAATTTTAGAAGAAATTTGACAATTTTAAGAAATTTTAGATGAAATTTCACAATTTTAATCTAAATAAAGTTATTTTTCAATGAAGTTCAACAATTTTAAACGAAATTTAGTGTTTCATTTCAAACGAATTTCGAATTTAGAAAATTTTTGTCGAAATTTCACAATTTCAAGCTAAATTAAGTTATCTTTCAATGAAATTCGAAAAAGTTTAGGTAAAATTAAACGAAATTCAACAATTTTAGATAATTTTACATCCAATTTTGTGAAATTTTGGAAAAAAATCGGATTTTAGAAAATTTTAAGTGAAATTGCACAACTTTAAGATAAATAAAGTTTTTTTCAAAGAAATTCGACAATTTTAAACGAAATTTCGTGAAATTTCAAACGAAATTCGACAATTTTAAGAAATTTGAGATAAAATTTCACAATTTTTAGCTAAATTAAGTTATTTTTAATAATTTTGAATTTTTAATAATTTTGTTGAATTTTTAATAATTTTGTTGAATTGTTAATAATTTTATTGAATTTTTTGGAAAATAACTTACTTGGAACATGGAAGCGATGGCTCTTTTAACGTTGAGCGAATTTTGATTATCTCCTGATTCGGCGCAGATGATATCCTCCAAGTGTCCATCGTGGTAGTTTAATCTGACGGGTTTTTCGATATCGGAAAGGCTTCCGAATCGCTATAATTAAGAATATAGACATTATTTATTATTTTTTTTTTAATTTTTAATTTTTATTTTTTTAATTGAATAGATTTGCTACCTTGGAGTCGCCGAGAATTTGAAGATTTTGCACCCTCAAGACCTGATTGCATTCCGGCTGTTGCGTTAAGAGCACCGTCGCCTTGACCTTCGTCTCGCTCTCTTGACCTTTACTGCTCGATAATGAGACGTCCAAAACGCCCTCGAAGTTGTACTGATACGTCGTCCCTTCGGCGAATTTAAACGTTTGCGGGACTACGCCTCCGCATCCAGACCGGCATTTCACTAAATTGGTAAAAAGAAAATAAAATTAGATGACAAAATCAAATAAATAAGTTAAATAACAAAATTAAGTAAATAAATTAGATAATAAAATCAAATAAATTAGATAGTAAAATTAAATAAATTAGATAATAAAATCAAATAAATTAGATAATAAAATTAAATAAGTTAGATACTAAAATCAAATAAATTAGATAATAAAATAAAAATAAATTGAGAGGAATTTATAAAAAGAAGGTTTAATCAAAAATGTGATAACCTTAGTTGATGAAAAAAGAAATTATTGAACTTGACTCGTTGAGTTATCGTTTTTGCGAAAAATCAAAGGTCTTGTTTTTGATGCAAAAAATTATCTTAATCCTCTTAAACTTATCTAATTTATTTTATTTTTTTTTTAATTCGAAGATTTAATTTTTTAATTTGAAGATTTTTTTTTAATTTGAAGATTTATTTTTTTAATTTGAAGATTTATTTTTTTAATTTGAAGATTTTTTTTTTAATTTGAAGATTTTTTTTAATTTGAAGATTTATTTTTTTAATTTGAAGATTTTTTTTTTAATTTGAAATTTTTTTTTAATTTGAAGATTTTTTTTTAATTTGAAGATTTTTTTTTTTTAATTCCAAGATTTTTTTTTTAATTCCAAGATTTTTTTTTTAATTCTAAGATTTTTTTTAATTCGAGGAATAAATTTTTCTTTTAATCTTTGTACTTTTTTGTTTGTTTTAGGATTGGCTCCTATTGTCTTATTCATTTTTTCCTAAAGAAGTGGTCGTCCCCCCGAAAAAGGAAGTTCCTAACAAAGGAAATGTGAATCACGCACACAAAGTAATTTTCTAGTTAGGACAAAGTGAATAATCACGGTGCATATCATCGAAACGAAACGAATCTCCCTTTTACGGCCGCTCTCGCTCGCGACCTTTGAAACAACGGTAAATAAGTACAAAGTTTACGCCGGTTGGCGATCGATTAAAAAATTCAATTCGTAGTATTCAATTTAAAAGAGAAAATCTTTACTGTGGTAGAGGACTTTAATTTCTTTTTTTAGTCTTAAGTTGGCAACATTATAAATTTTCAAGTAAATAAAAAAAAGTTGACGTTTTAAGCATTTATTCTAACTTTTATTTTAAAACATCTAAATTCTTATGGTGGGTTTAGGATGTCAAACTTAATGATAATTTTAGCTGTAATAATGAATAAATTTTATGTAACTTGTAGTTGTTGATTAAACGCTTCTATTGAAATAAAATAATTGAACTTTTTGTTTAAATAGTAGAGTTATTTAAATAGTTTAAATAAGTTTAAATAGTTTAAATAATAGTTTAAATAGTTATATTTAGGATGGCAAACTTATCCGTAACCTTAGCTGTAATGACCATTAAATTTGCCATAATTCCTAGACGTTGCCTAAACGCTTCTATTCTAACAAAATAGTTGAACTTTTTTTTTAGATACTAGAGGTACTCCTACGGTTACGGTTACAGCCTTTAAGTTTGATATCCTAATCCCACAATTAAAGGCTGTAATCGTAACCGTAGTAGTAACTCTAGTATTTAAAAAAGTTCAACTATTTTGTTTTAATAGAAGCGTTTAGGCAACATTTCTTAAGAATTATGGCAAATTTGATGGTTATTACGGTTAAGTTTGACATCCTAAACCTACCATTACTGTTACAGTTACTATCACAGCCTTTAATGGTGGGTTTAGGATGTCAAATCTAAGGCTGTAATCGTAACCGTAGCAGTAACTGTAGTATTTAAAAAAAGTTCAACTATTTTTTTTTCAATTGTAGCGTTTAGGCAACGTCTAGGAATTACGGCAAATTTGATGGTTGTTACAGCTAAGGTTACGGTTAAGTTTGACATCCTAAACCCACCGTAAGTTTGACATCCTAATTAAAAAAGAATCTTTACAATGTTATAAATTAATTTATTTTTTATTTTAAATTGGCTACACTATAAATTTTGATTTACATGTAAAAAATCTTTGACGTTTCTTAAGCATTAATTCTAACTTTTAAAACATCTAAATTTTAAAGCCTATAAAACATCTAAATTTTAAAGCCTATAAAACATCTAAATGTTAAAGCCTATAAAACATCTAAATGTTAAAGCCTATAAAACATCTAAATTTTAAAACCTATAAAACATCTAAATTTAAAAATTTTTAAAAGTCAATGTTCAAAAATTTAATTGTTAAATTTCATGATTGACAACTTTAAAAAAAATTTCGGTGCCACTCTAATATAAAAAGAGAGAAGCTTTTTATTAATTTTTTTTAATATATTTTTCTTAATTTTAATTTTTTCCTAATTTTGTTTTGGATTAAATTAAAAATTGTTTTTCTAAAATTAAAAAAATATATACTTACAATCTTCGGCTGATGCCAAAGAGGTCGCGACAAGCACGAAGACTAAGCCCAACATGTTCGGGCCCAGTTTAGACAACATGATGCACTAAACTGAAGAATTGTCTCCGTTCGAACGATTTTATATAGACATTACCCCTCCTCCTAAATTATTTTTTTTTATTTCTTTGAGACGATGAGAATTTGTGAACGGTTGCTTTTGGTTAACTTTTAAGATAAGCGAAGAGAACGTTCTGGACGGAGATGGTTTACTTAAGAAATTTATTTATGAAGATAAATAAATTTAGTTTACTTCTAAACTAAATCTAAAATAAATTTAGTTTAGAAGTAAACTAAATTTAGTTTAGAAGTAAACTAAATTTAGTTTAGAAGTAAACTAAATTTAGTTTAGAAGTAAACTAAATTTAGTTTAAAAGTAAACTAAATTTAGTTTAAAAGTACACTAAATTTTATTTACCGATCAAAAAGTTCCAAAATTTTCTGTCCGATCTGTCCGATAAATTCATTAGTTATTATAATTTTAAGTAGTATGATTGGCTATTTTACCTGTTAACACAGTAAATACCATACAAATTAATAACCAACGTTATTCACCGTATAATAAATAAACCTTCAATCTCTTTATAAATTAAAAACTACATATTTTTTAATTAATTTTATTAATGAGTGATGACTTTTTTTTTTAATTATCGTTAAAAATGAGCTTAATAATAACCTCTTAAAATGATATAATATTTATCTGAAAAGATTTTCAAACGCGGATTTAAATAGCACGCATTTAAATCAAAATAACTTAAGTTTTAGAGTAAACACTGATTAATTAATTAATTGTTTACTTTGCAGATTTGAACGGGAATCGTTATAAACAGATTAACGGAGGAAATTAACTTAACGTCCGAGAATTAAAATGAAAAGTAAGTAAAGTAAGTAATTATATTTTAAATTAAGGGGGAACAACAGGGTAAATTTTTTGAAAAATCGTTTTTTTTTTTTTCTTTACGCAATTCGAAAGTTTGTACCTTTTAGAATATTGTCCTACAATATTATAACAAAATTTGTACAAATAACGGAATTATAGGTCTTTTCTGCTCGCGCGCACGAAGCCGTTACTTGAATACGAACATAAACAACCATTGTTACAAAATGTTATCGATGCTATTACTCCCATTTATATGGATTTGTCCAAGACGGAGTTGCTTGAGCGCTGTATAGGCGGATTTACGCAAAATTCGAATGAGAGCTTTAATACTCTCATTTGGAAGTTCGCTCCGAAAATTTTATCAAATCGGGCAGTTATTGTGCAAATTGCTACTTATTTGACGGTTTCCATTTTTAATAATGGAATGGCATCTTTATTAAAGGTGGCAAATGAAATGCAAATCCAGATTTGTCCCCAAATGTACGCATTTTGTACAGCCAAAGACCAACACCGTATAAGTCGAGCTCAAGAGCGTTAAATTTCAAGTGTTTTAGACAATTCAGACAACAAGAAGAAAGTCGAATTATGTTCTAGAAATTCTAAAGACCTTTATTATGGAGCAGGAATCGATGAATTGTGGTAACTCTTAAAATTTCCTCCATTATATCATCTAGAACTAAACTTAACTTTTTAAATGCGTTTTTCTCACAGTAAAATTTGTTCAACCTGTTGTCACAATTTCTTTACCAACGAGAATCGCATTCAAATTTTATTGAGACGTCCTCAATCTATATAAAATTCCCTTCAGTTAAGCGTACGGATTTTTATTTGTATTAATATTTGCTGCCTCTTCACCCCCTGGAAAGATTAATTATTTTATCGATTTTCTTAACTCTTTTTTTGCATGGGTGCCATTTTAACAGCAATTATTATTTTCTAAATCGGGTACGCTTAACTGAAGCTACACTAATATAGATTAAAATGACGTTTTCTTTTTTATTTTCAGATTATTTTTACACGTTTTATATGACAACCAACAAAATGCTTTTTTTTGTTAGTGCATTTAGACACCCTCCATGCATGTATTCTAAGACAGATTTTTTTTTCTCTATACTTCGTAAAATAAGTTTAAACTGCGTAGTTACAAATATCAATTTCCGATTTTTCTAAAATATATGAGTGAACTAAAATAAAATCTTAATTATCGCCTTTTTTCGCGGTCTCCACCCTGTTGTTCCCCCTTAAGCGATTTTAAATATGTAAAAATGTAAATAAGTATTACATTTTCTCGAAATATACAAGAGGGGTGTCTGCTTAAGAGAAATGCAAAGTAATTGTATGACAGTCAGACGGTTCCACGAAAACTGTCCGTTCAAAGGGGGTGTCCATTCAAGAGGGGTGTCCACGAAGGGGAATTTCACTGTATTTCGTTTTGACTGTTGAAAAAGATTCTAAAGAATACAAAGTTAATCGCAAAATTAAATTAATACAGTTTATTTTGGACATTTTCACCCACAAAAAAGCACGTTATGTAGTTAAATTCTAAGATTTGTGTGAAATTTTGAAGCATAACCTTGAAAAAATAACAATGTTATTAAGAAAAGTTATTGTAAGTACACCAGATTTTAATCTTTGTCTATTTAAAATGACCTAAGAATTCTAGTAGTGTGTCGGTATAATTTTGGGACATCATTTTCTAATTCTTTAGATGTATTAAAATTTAACAAACATTTTGATGGTTAATTATATAACATTTTAATAAATTTATTAAAGTTTATTTTAACGACATTCATCTTTGAACCGCAACAAAATAAACAATCGTTTAAAATCTCTCTCTCTCGAGTAATTTTCCAATTAGAAATAAATCCCCTCGTTTTATTTCTCACTCGTTTATTAAAATCACATTTAATAAAGTCTAATTTAATTTTAATAATTGATTAAAAGTGTATTGAGAACTTAAACGTCGTCTTAACTTAATAAGACCGTCGTCTTATTATTTATTTAACTTTTAAAATAAGATAAATTTTTATAAAAAACGTTATCAAATGTGATTGAAATTTAGAAAAGCGCAGATCGATGCGTATTTAAATACGATTTTTCAAAAATAATTCTTAGTAGGAATTGCAAAATTGTTATATAAATGTCGTAGCGTTAAAAAATTTCGATTTTCTTATCGGATTTAAACACTGACTAATGCAAATGTTAAAGTTTACGGGCGATAACAGGTCCAAAATCAATGTCATAGGTCGTTGACGAGCCGATAATGCGAACGTATTATGTACTTACATTTTGAAAAGCAAACGTTTGCATCTCGATTTTGTGTCAACTCGAAATTTGGTCCGCTTTAAATAATACTCGATAAATTTTTTTTTTCTTTGTCTTTACTATTGATAAAAATTTTTATTGGAAATATATCGTCCGATCAAAGATCAATCCAATCATTTTTTTTCTTTTTCATCAACACAGCTTGTCACAACTTGTTCTTAAAAAATTGTTACTTGTTAAAAACCCGATAACGAATATTTAGAGTTTTCCATATCTTAATAACCTTGATTTTTAATGATTTTTGACCGATTTCAATCATTTCAAAGCGATTTTTAAACATTTAATTGATTTTTAGTAATTTTTAATACCATTAACAATTTTAATTTAATTTAATTTTAAAAAAATTAACAAAAAATAGATTTATTCAATTGAATATAAAAATCTTTTTAAGGTTAATCGCGATTTTCTAAAAAAATTCGAAATAAAACGCTTGAAAAATATTATGATACGATTTATTAATATTAATTAAAAAATACAGATCTTAACCGCTAAGTATCTAATAAATCTATTTTAAAATAGAAATAAAAATGCCTTAAACATTGATTTTTTTTTTACTTTTTTGTCGTTTTTTAGCTTCACAACGTTAGCAATAAAAGTCTGTTTTGTTCGGTTTATCAATATTTCTTTTAAGTTTCGTTCGCTTCGTTTATCTCTTTAAACGCGAGCGTTTCTTTTGGAAGGAAACGTTTTTTTAAAAAAAAAGAAACGAAAAGTGAAAACATTTCCATTTTTAATACTGCTTTTATTATTATCTTTTTAATTTTTATTTTTTTGATTTTTCACATTCACAAAATAACAAATGGAAATGAATTCACTCTTATTTTTAAATTTATTTTTTCTTTTTAAATGATTAATAATAATAATTTAAGCCATGAGCAGTTGTTTAATTTCATTATTTTCTGCCGAATCTATGTAGTTTTTACCGTCGGGAGCCACACCTTCTTTAGTTGCACCCTTTAATTTAATAAAAACAAGATTTTAATGATTAACTTATCTATAAATGGATAAATAAGTAAATAAATAAGCAAATAAATATACCTTAGCTAATAAAAGTTTAACGCAATCTTTGTGCCCCTCCCATATAGCGGCTAACAAGGCGGTTATTCCATGTTTATCTTTAGCCTAAAAAAATCATTTGTTAAAATGTTAATTTTTCTTTCTAAATTTTCTTTTTCATTTACTTACGTTTACATTAGCACCATTGTCGATAAGGTATTCAATAACGTCTGTTTGACCGTAATCGGCCGCGTATAAAATGGGCGGACGTCCGTCGATGTCGGCGTTTACATTTACGGCCTAAAAACGAAGAAAAGTGCCCACAAAAGAAAATCGATCAAGTTTTGATCCGCTTATAACTTATATACGTTATCGGTTTTTTATAGGTTATGTTTGTCGGGAAATAAACTCGAAGGTGAACGAACCTTTTTCTCGACGATATCCTTGACTTGGTCGAGGTCGCCGTTTTTAATGCCCCACACTAATTCGCTCATCGTTGGATTTTTTCTACTTGCGGTTGTCGATTTTTATTAAATTCGTGTTTTATGTAAGGAAACGAACGGGAGTAGTTGTTTTTCTTACCCCCTTTGACAGATGTCAAATCATCGGCGTGAAGTTGGCGTTTAGTTACTAACTAAGTAACTAAGTTCGGTGCAATGAGGAAAAATCGATTTATTTTTTTGGTTAAATATAAATAAATAAATAAATTTATCGTTTTACTACATTTAGTACTTAATATCAACATTGCATGATTTGTAAAAAACAATTTGTAACAAAGCTTTATTAGCTTTATCACTAACCAAAAGTATATTTGAAAATAAATCTTTTTTTTTTTTAATTAATACTAACTAATATATAATTAAAGTAAGATTTTTGAAAACTAATGGAAATTTTATTTTTGATTAGGATCCCAAAAGCAAAAAGGTGGAGTGGAAAAAGACGAATATACACCTTCTATTCATCAATCGAAGATTAGAAGAACATCTTTTTCTATCACCGATGTGGTCCATTGGACACTTATTGAGGTCTTGGGATTAGGCGTCCTGTGGTGGTAGTATTAGGCAGTTAGTATTAAGATAGTTAATTATTGTAATATAAGCATTTTTATGTATGTCACTGGACACTTGTCGACGGTTGGCCGATGAGATGCTGATGTTGCACTTGTTGTGTAATATGAGACTCTTGAGAGTAGTCGCTGACAAGAGTTTAGTTAATTGTTAAGTTGGGTCGAATAAAGGTAGACTTAAGGAAATGATTCTTGGTGTTTAACTGAACAACCCCTAATATCCACCACAAAACTTCCGGGTTTACAAATCCAGATCTGGACCTCATTTTTGCAGTCAAAACTCTGACACCTCCTTGCTTTCATGTGATCCTGATACTAAATCGAGATTTTGAAAACGAGATTTCAAGGATGGATAAAGTTCATAAATACCAGATTTAGACATATTATAATTTTATTGTTTCAAAAGAATATCATACAAAATACACTTTGTAAATTTAGTCTCTTAGAGTTACTTTTCATTTATATCCTAAGGAAGCTCTTCTGATCCTTAATTACACTTACACATTAAATAATTATCATATAAATCCTTTTTCTAAGTGTCTAAACCTATTAGCACAGCTGTTTCACAACCCTGTGTTCGTTTTGAGGTGCATAAATATCAAACAAGAAACTACAATTTATAAATTAATTACAAACCACAATTTATAATTACTCCTAAATAAATCTTAAATCTAAATTAAAATAAACTATGTTAAAAATATAACAAAGATCTTTAAATTTCATAAGATCTTGAGATTAATTACCAGATTCTTTTTAATTTAATTCTTAACCAAGGGAGTCTTTTGATAATTCGGAGACTGCAATAACACAATTTCATCTTCTTCCGAACTACTTAAAGAACCTTTTTCGTATCCTTCTTCATCATCGTCATCATCAAAATACGGTCTTATTATTGGTTTATCATCACCTAAAATTAAACATCCAAATTATTTGAGTAATTATAATAACTAATTATTTAATAATTAGTTATTATAATTATTTAATACGTATTCACGTATTATTCTCTTAAAATTTGTTAATTTTAAAAAATTCATATCTAATGAACTAATTGTTGGGACTAGAAATTTTATGAGGATTTAAGTTGAAGCTTAAAACGACGAAAACCGCCCTCTCAAAGCAGGTAAACGCTCTTGAACGCAAAGTATCGGTGAGAACCGCGTTGGTTTACGTCTCGAATTGGGGCCTTCGGCCCCAATTCGAGACGTAAACCAACGCGGTTCTCACCAACTTCGTTCGCTAGCTTTGAGAGTGCAGTTTTCGTCGGGACTCGGGGTATTTTTTTGCCGATGAATCGGTCGGCCGGTCGCATTTTACGCACATCTGGTTTCTTGTTTTTTTTTTGTTTACGTATTTCGTATGAATGGTTTTAAAGGACAGGTAATTGAAACTTCTTAATACGACAATGACAAAACTAAAAGCTATCAAATGATACCATTATACCAAAAAAATTTTTTTTTTTTGTTAAACACGTTTTTTAAGCTAATAAACGTTTATTTAACCCAGAAAAAGGAAAAAAAATTTTTCGAAAAAATTCAGTGTGAATTCAACCGACGTCCGTAACGAACGTAACGAATATTAATAACTAATATTAGTTATTATTATTATTAAATTAATTTGAAATTATTAAATTAATTATTATTATAACTTACCAAACAAAACATCTTCTTGTGAAGCTACCAATCCATAACCTTTCCGATTTTTACACGCCATATAACAAAACCCAACCAATCCGAGTGTAATAACAATAAAACTGCCCGTTAAAAGTGTAAAAACCAACCGAGGTAACCCTAAAACCGATTCATTCCTTTTTAAAGTAAACACAACAACTTTTGGTACGTTCGTAACATCGTTTATCTCCACGTATTTAACGTTTTTATAATAATTCGACGCCGAAACCTCAACCGTATATTTTCCGGGGGTTAAAACAGTTTGATACTCACCGTTTTTATCAACGGAAAGTGTTAAATTCTTTTCAACAATAAAAACTTGAGAGTTTAAAATCGGTTGATTTGATTTATCCAAAACAAAACCTTTTATCCCGATGAAACTATTATTTTGAATTTCTTCGATTTTTGAAATTTTTGGAAGTTCAACAGAGTCAAATTTAACAGAGTCAAATTTATCCGATTCATTCGTTTCTAAACTAAAAGTAACGTTTAATTCAAAGATATTATCTTTTTCAATCGAAATCGTAATAACTTTTCGATCAATTTCCGGTATTTCAAAAGTCATCGTATATTCACCAGGCGGTAAAATAATTTTAAAATGACCGTTTGGTTTACTTACTTCGTAACTTTTATCAAAATCTTTAATTGTAATCGTAGTGTTAAATAATGGAGTATTTTTTAAAGTTTTAACAAAACCTTGTACTCCGGTTTTTAAAATATTTAATAGGTTTTTAGTCGATTCTAAAGTCTCGCGCCAAATATACGGTACGTTTTCGATCGCGGGATATTCACAACAACTAACTTTAGCGGTGAATAATGCCGTATTGTATTCATGAAAAATATAATCTGTTAAAATATCATCGGTTGCTTGAACCGTATCAACGCATTTTTCCTCGATTTTATTTTTTAAAAATTCCCCAGCGAAAACTTTATAAATATCTCTACCGTTTTTAACTTGGGGATAAACGATGCCTTTATACCCGCCTTCAAAATTAATAATAAAATCGAAATTTTCCTCTAATAACATCCGTTTAAAAGCGTTTGCGATTCTAGCTTGCGCCCCGTTGGAATACTTTTTACCGATATTTATAATTTGATTGCCGACTTCTTTAAAATCGGCAGTTATATTTTGACAAAGAAACTCTTCCGGTTTTTTATTACCGGGTACCTCGGTTGGGTATAAACCTCGAATCGATTCAAAACCGCTATCAATGACTGGAACGACGTGAATGACTGTGTTTTTTAAGATTGAGACGATGGTTGGGTCTTGGTATCGATGGCCTTGGAGGAGATGACGCGCCAAGTAGATGGAAAGTTCCCTTCCGATCGGTTGAGTGGCGAATAAACCGCCGATTATCGCCACGTGGTATTTGAATTCATCCGTGTGTTTTATCTAAAAGGAAAAATGATGTTAAAAAAGTACTTTTTTTTAAATCACTAAAAATAATTAAATCAAAAAATCAGAAACTGAAATCTTACATCATCAGTAATCTTCACACTCCTTAAAACCATAGAAACCTCATCTTCGCCAGCTTCAAACTCTGCCGATTCCGGATATCGATTTTCCATCTCCGCCATAATCGAATACAACTCGCTATCCGTATGATACTTCGGTTTATATTGATTAGCCGAAATTCCGAAATCGTACGCGGAAGCCCAGTGCATCGGATCATCTCTCATTAACGTCACATTAAATTCCAACGCGCCCGATTGAGGTATTTCAATTTCTTGGGTGTAACTTTCATATCCTCTCGCTTTCACGGTTAAATTGTATCTACCGGGTAATAAAATCCTATAATAATCTCCATCGTTCGTCGATCGAACCGCGTGATTAATCCCTTCAACTATAATTTCCGCTTTGGGAATCTTCCGACCGATTGTACTAGATACAAATCCATGTACCCCTTGATGAACTTGTTCCATATAACTTATCAAAGCTTCCCGGTTATCTAACCAAGTTTGGGCTAATTTATCTTCATCTATGTATTTTTCACACCCGATTTCTAAAGTTAATTCCATACATCCGGCGACTAAATAATTCCAATCTTGCATCCCACCGGAAACGCTGTACCATCGAGCGCCGTTAGTTATCCCATTTGGAAAGCGTTCGGTGGGGAAAGCAGGACACGGATTACCAAAATGCATCGTTTTATGAGCGTTGGAATAAGTTAGAGCTAAGTGTTTAAAAACGGCGTCGTCGGGGGATGGATTTTCGATTTTTTTCTTATTGGGTGGAGGAGTATCATCGAATGGGTAGTTGGCAACCAAAGCACCATTGTGGAGATTCGCCGAAAGTACGAACGGTTCGGAGAGGATCCATGACATTACGGCTTTCGTTTCCGGTTGGAGAATTGCATTATACTAGATTTAAAAAAATAAATAAATAAATAAAATTAAAGTCCATATTTGTGCCCAGAATTATGAAAGTGGTCAAAGTCAAAATTTAAAAAAAAATGAGTTTATCACTTATTTCACACCACATTATTCTAAATTAAATTTATTGAATGTAATTTTTGCGATACCGACAAAAATGAACGTTTAGGTAGTGGTTGTAATTTCAACGTTATACAGAATTCATTTAGTGTTAATTATGAAAGTGATCTAACAAGGAGACCACAAGATGTTGTATTCACCGATTTTGATCAAAGTGGTATCAATCGATAGGTATTAGTACACAATACAAATCTGTAAAATATTAGGGCGCAATGTTCAGGGATTCGGGAATAAATCCTTATTAAAGTTGTTAATAAATTGCGTTTCGAGGCCGAATGACTTGTTAGCCACTCCCCCCTCCCGCCAAGCGCCGCCCACGGATGAGGTGGCATGCTTCTGTATCCAGAGAGTTTCTAGTCGCGGACCGTGGTGGTTCCAATCTCGCAATTTACTATTTACTTTTTTGCGTAATTTTAATTTAATATTTCACTTCATGTAAAATATTTATATAGAGTAAACACAGTCAAATTTGACACTAATTTTGGGATAGTGAGAGCAATATTTTGTTGTATTGTGTTATTTTTAAAAAATAAATATTTAATCCCAGTTTCTTTTTACTCCGACTACAAATGTTTCCTCCTTTCCTATTTAGGATTTTGAAATAAAACAAAATGTTTTTGATTATTTTTTAACATAACATTCAAAATTTAGTACGTTTGAAATTAAAATCGATCGATGTAAGTAATACCAGATACAGTAAAATTCCCCTTCGCGGACACCCCTTTTGAACGGACACCTCCCTTGGACGGACAGTTTCTCATGGAACCGTCCGACTCTCATATAAGTACTTCGCTTTTCTCTTTAGCGGACAACCCTCTTGAACGGACACTTTTAGTGGGTCCCGTTGTTGTCCGCCCAAGGGAGATTTCACTGTAATATACAGGTGTCTCACCGAAGTCGACTAGTCGACATTTCTCGGAAACTACATGTCCAATAAATTTGAAATTTTGTACACAGAATTAGTACATTATAAACTATATTTGGAAAATATTTTCAGTCATCCATGACTTCCGGTTATACCGGAAGTAGTTAAAGAATTATTTTTTTCGAACGCAATATTTATTTTTCGTTAGATTAGTTGATTTAAAGATAATTTTACTTGAAACATTTTTCTCTGTCATTTGTAATTTCAGAGAAAAAAAATAATTTTCATAATTATTTACGTTTGATTGGTTTAAAATAATACGTTAGCCATTAAAAAAAAACATCAATTTATGGGTGTAGCTATCTTGGATTGCGAGTTATAGCTTGTATTTTCACCTCAATCAAACGTAAAAAGTTATGAAAAATGTTTCTTTTCTCTGAAACTACAAGCGATAGAAAAAACATTTTTCAAACAAAATTATTTTTAAATTAACCAATCTAACGAAAAATAAATATTACGTTCAAATAAAATAATTCCTTAACCCCTTCTGATATAACCGGAAGTCATGGATGATTGAAACTGTTTTCAAAATGTACTTTTTTAGTATGTACTAAATCTATATATAAAATTTCAAAGTCATCGGATTTGTAGTTTCCGAGTTATTTCGACCAGTCCACTTTGGTGGGACACCTGTATAAATGCACATCTATTTTTAACGTTACATCAACAAAACAGAACAAACTTGTTCTCAAAAACTAAATAAAGACAGCAAACATATCTCTTATTCTTATAACGCTTTAAAAATAACAAAATAATACGCATTCAAAAAAGTGATAATGGCGAATGATAAATAATAAATAAATTAATTAATAAATTAATGATAAATATTCTATTAAAAATAATATTAAAAAATCCTAAACAAAAAGAGCAAAAATTGAAAATCAATGTTTTAAAACGTGTGGTGATTTCTTTAAATGTGAAAAAATATAACCAAAACATTATAAAAAAAGTGAAATATTAAATTAAAATTACGCGAAGGAGGAAGCTGTAAATTGCGAGATTCGAACTACCACAGTCCACGACTGGAAATTCACTGGATACAGAAGCATGCCACCTCATCCGTGGGCGGCGCTTGGCGGGAGGGGGGAGTGGCTAACAAGTCATTCGGCCTCGAAACGCAATTTATTAATAACTTTAATAAGGATTTATTCCCGAATCCCTGAACATTGCGCCCTAATATTTTACAGATTTGTTTTGTGTAATAATACCTATTGATTGATACCACTTTGATCAAAATCGGTGAATACAACATCTTGTGGTCTCCTTGTAAGTCAAAAATCATCAAATTTATATAATGAAAAATAATACTGAAATGCTAGACCATAAATTTTTGGTATCGGGTCATTCTTTTCTACCAAATGACCGTGATTTTGATTTAATAGAAACGAAAATAAAAAAGCAAGTTTCTTATACAACACTGAGCATTATTATGAATTGATAGAAATGTGTAGAAGAAGAAATACACTTTCAATAAAACGAATGTCACAGTCGGTTGTTATTTCAATGAAATCACTAGAAGAAACATCAACAAGAAGAGTAAAAAATACCTCGGGCGAATCTGTCTCTTGGCTGCAAATTCAGTGGATGAGATTTTTGAAAAATGAACTTTATAAAATATTTTATAAAACTTTTTTAGATTATTCTGAATTCCACGTTTTGGATCTTTTACCTAAAAGAGGAAGATCAAAAATATATGGAAATATTACTTTACTTCCATTATAGACCTCCATTAGACCAGCAACAGAAGAAAAACATAAAGATATTATATGTGTACTACCATACACCCCTCCAGTTTTTCAAGAACATTTTAAAAATCTTAAAACCTCGGAATGATAAAAATGGATTACTTTTTAATTAATAAATATTTATAAATTATTTTATTAAAGATATTGTTTTAAATGAAATTTATAGTTCTTTACTGTTCTAAGTCATTTATTGGACATTCAGTTAATTTTGAAAATGGTCTAATTGTAAGTCAATTCAAGCTTTAAAAATAACATTTTAGTATGAAATTCACACAAAATTTCATATTCATAATAAATTTCCATTAATCAACACTAATAAAATTATAAATTAATATGTCGTATAACGTAAAAATATTTTTTAATTCGTTCAAATACAGTTCATTAAATATCTCAAAACAAAAAATATATGACTTACAAGGGGACCACCAGACGTGTAACCTCCAGATTTTGTTTCTGATTTTTTTATAGGTAGAGACATGTATGTGAAGCTTCTTGGTAAAATATTTGGACCAGATGGCCAGGCATTTTTGAGTTATGAATTTTTGAAATCGTCAAAAAAACCCACATAAGTGGTCATCCGGTGATTTACTACTTTTACCGAAGAGGTGCGATAGCCGAGATGGTAAAGGCGCGAGTTACGGGCCGTGTCGACCCTAGTTCGAATCTCGGTGCTGCCCATTTTTTTTTTTCTCTTTCGTTATAAATTAATTATTACATAAATTATTTATTATTTCTTATAAAAACACATTCTTTTTATTTAAACAAACCGGAATACATTTATTGAAGTTTAAAATGACTAATAAAATTAAAAAATTACTCCGATTAGTTCTAGGAAAAGAGGGTTGATTCAACGAAAAGTCATAAACGGTCAATAAAATATGAACCCTCTTCCTATAAATAGCCAAAATACAGTAAATTAAACAAAATAAAAATATGAAGTCCTTTCTAGAAGGCAACAAAGTTCGACATTCTCGCGAAATGTACTCCCCTTTGTCAACCTTGCGACGTTTACTTTTATAGGCAAGTGAAAAATTTTATTAAACAACGTTTTCAAAATTGTTCCGCTCTAATAGAAAGTGATCGCGAAATTTCAGGAAGAGAAGATTGTGTCAAAATTCATTCTCTGGTGCATCATCAGTTATCAGCACCTGTTTTCAATAACATGTTGAAGTACGCCTGGTATGCTTCACAATTAACTGATAGCAGAGAGATTTTTTTAAATGTAAATGAAGTATGCTTTCCTTCTGATGTTTTAAAAGATCCGTATTCATGTAAAAACCCTTCACTTTTAAGGTGTGCAGTGTGTTATAAAAACTTGTGCTTTCAATGTTTCTACGACAGATATCATCCAAATTATTGTTCTCCCGCTACATCTACTTATAAAATCAATTATTGTAATTAATGTAAACTAATTTTATTCTTTAATGTTAATTTGTATATTTTTTAACTCCAATAAATGTATTCCGGTTATTTAAATAAAAAGAATGTGTTTTTATAAAAAATAATAAATAATTTGTGTAATAATTAATTTATAACGAAAAAGGAAAAATGGGTAGCACCGAGATTCAAACTAGGGTCGATACGGTCTGTAACTCGCGCCTTTACCATCTGGGCTATCGCACCTCTTCGGTAAAAGTATTAAATCACCGGATGACCACTTACGTGGGTTTTTTTGACGATTTCAAAAATTCATAACTCAAAAATGCCTGGCCATCTGGTCCAAATATTTTACCAAAAAGCTTCTCATATATGTCTCTATCTATAAAAAAATCAGGAACAAAATCTGGAGGTTACACGTCTGGTGGTCCCCTTGTTAGACCACTTTCATAATTATGGGCACATTTAAAGACGTAAGCGGAGCTGAGGAGCAACTCAGAAAGTCTGACTGTGCGATTAGTCGAAAGATCGATTGATCGCACATTAAGTACAGTCAGTTTTTCATTTCAATGACCGGCCTTTTAAAACTATTAATACAAAATAACCAAAATTAAATGAGAAATTCGGTTAAAATAATCAAGTACCAATGAAGAGTACCTTCTCAAAGCCGATAAACAAAATTGAATATAAAATCTCGCTGAGCTGCTCCTCGCTTCCGTCTTTGAATATGGACTTAAAGTGAGTACAGTAGAGCGTCGATTATCCGGACGTCGATCAACCGGAACGTCGGTTATCCGAACCTCCTGACGGCGACGGTCGCAACGTATTTTTGTCGGCACGTTAACCGTCAGTGCTATTATTCCGGTTTTTACTATGCCTCGAAGGATTTTTATTATTATAATTTCCGTTTAGTTCATTGTACGTACTGAAGTAGACCTTTAAGATATTTTAGGCTGTGCAAAACATAAAAGAAATATGATTCTTTCACGAAAAAGAAGTCGAGATGTGTTATCTTAACTTTTTTCAAATACTACAGTTACTGCTACGGTTACGATTACAGCCTTACATATCGCTTGTTGAGAATTATAGTGGCGAAACTACAAAAAGTTGATTATTGAGTTTTAAAGGGCAACTTGTTTAAAAATCAGCGTACTTTTACGTACATAAATGACGAAACTATAACTTAAACCGTTGCCGATGGAGCGCGACATACGCCACTCGATATACTTATGTATATTTCGCCACTATTTCGCAATAGTGGCGAAACCACAAAAGAAATGTTATTTTTGAAATCTTACAATAAATCTATGACTCTGCATGAAATATAATAACAGTAAAACGAAATAAAAAATAAATAATTTAAAACGACAAGTTGTTGCTTTTTACTTTGCATTAAAATGCAACCAAAATTTTGAACGCGATTATCTCCATAGTGCTAATTTGCACTTACGCCACTATTGTTCTTAGCAAGCGATATGACATCCTAAATCCACCATTAGAAGACGGTTTTTTATGGTTCGTTCAGAAGAGAAGTTTGGGAGAATCCGTTTCTGGACCATTATTGTACGAAAAAGCTTCAAAAATGAAGATCTAGAATAAGTGCAAAGTGGACAAGTAATTAAGAAGCTTCTGCTGCGTTGGAAACAGCAATATGTTAGTATGAGGGTCAAGAAGGGTGTACTCCCAGTCAGTTACTCATGTTAAGGATGCGCGATTTAGCTGTCAAAAAAAGAGAACAGAAATTAATTCAAAGAAAACTAAATGATTATTTTGTAAAATTAGGTAGTAATTAACTACTATGTATTAAAGTTGTACTTGATTAGAATATAAAAAATATTTCCTTTCCAAAATCGTCGGCTAAGAGTGTTAACCTGCCAACTCCACTTTTTGAAGTTTTTGAGTTTTTAGTATAATTTACATCTAGAAGGCCTTATGGACCAGTTAACAAAAGAAAATAGTTCATATTACATGTCAAACTATTTAATTTGTCTGATGCGTAAAACTGTTATCTCCACGGTTACACCTAATTGCCGAATTACTGCTAACTCCTCTTTCTTAAGGTGCGTTGTCAATCACGCGATTGCAGCGCGCAATCGTCGCGCGGCTGCAGATTCGTGACTTTTCTAGCGCTTCTACAGTCGCCTTATTAAGTGTCAATTGTGTGACAATAGTCGCCTTCGGTTTTTCTCTTTCGGGTTATCCATATATCCATCCACGTATCCATATAATTCAATTTAAAAGAGTGGCTGACGCAAAATCGCCAGATCCGCGCGACGATCGCCGCTGCAGTCGCGCGGCTGCAGATTCGTGACTTTTCTAGCGCTTCTACAGTCGCCTTATTAAGTGTCAATTGTGTGACAATAGTCGCCTTTGGTTTTTTCTCTTTTGGATTATCCATATACCCATCCACGTATCCATATAATTCAATTTAAAAGAATGACTGACGCAAAATCGCCAGATCCGCGCGACGATCGCCGCTGCAGTCGCGTGATTGACAAAACACCTTTACTTATCGCGCGACAGGTACTAACGCAAAACGCGTCATCGGCTTTTAAATATAATGTAGCTAGACATTATCTCCGTTTTTCTTTATGTAGAAATTGATAGTTTTTGTGGTAGTTGATAGAAAAGTAAGTATTTTTATTGTACCTATTATTTCATTTATACAAAGTGTCTGCAAAAGCTCTACAAAAGCTTTTATAGCACGTATTTTTTAGACCGAAATTAATAATTTATAAGCAAATAAGGTATTTTTTTTCATATAGCTTATCATTCTTTTTAATAGATGTCTTCAATAGCCTTTACTTGTATAAGCACGCAAACAGATACAGTGATACAAAATTTGCAAGAGCCTGAATTTACTGATGACATATCAGAAACTGATGGGAACAGAGTTGTTCTAGTACCATACTTATAACATTCAGATTCTGATGATTCTGATGTACCCAAAAAAAAACAAACACGTAAAAAACGTTTTCAGGTAAAAACAGACTCATGGTATGCTGAAAAATATAAGAATAGAAGAAAGATGGGAAAAAAATATTAGGGAAGAAAAAAATTAAATGGGGAATGGAAGTATGAAATAGAAAACAAAAATCGTGAAATGAAAAAACGATGTGGATGCAAAGGTAAAGAATCCAACCTAATAAAATGCAAATCCATACCAGAACATGAAAGAAAAAAAATATTTGAGAAGTTTTGGAATCTTAATTGAGGTGAAAAGAAAATCTATGTAGACAATACGGTTACGGTTGTGCCTACAAAAAGACAGAGAGATAGAAAAGATCCCCAATTTTCTAAGAGACGTCAGTCACTCTTATATTATTTAATTGTTAATGATAATAAGCTCAGAGTATGTCGTACAATGTTTCTGAATACTCTTGCTATTGGGAGGTGGACCTTAATTATTTTTGCATTAATTCTCAGTCTAATTGAAAACAGTTGCTTTAAGAAAACCTGTCAACTCCATAGTGACTAAAAAGTCGTGTGTTCATTTAAATGCTATCTCCTTTAATTCCCCTTAAAAAATATTTTCATTCAATTCAAGTTGTATATTATGTTTAAAAAAGTTGTAATACTGTCTCCTGAAAATAAAGTATTCGTTACCATTGAATAAAAATTTGCTTTAATAAATTTATACAGTTTTTATTGTGTCCTGTAAAGTTTTGTTTTGTGAAGTTAGCAGGTTAGCACTCTTAGCTGACGAAATGTTTTTTTTTAATTCAATTAAAAAATAAATGTTTTCTAAATGGGGAACCTATAGAGAGTTTCAAACAAAAATCTTTTCGTAGCGATCCTCCATTGATTTTTCTTATTTTTTCTATCTAATCAATTATCCGGAAAAATCGTTTATCCGAATGCATTTTCGTTCCAATTAGTTCGGATAATCGACGCTCTCTGTACTTAGTAATTTAAGTAGAACCTCGCTAATCCCTCAATGTCACCTTTGGAACTTGATGTATGGTCGAAAGATGGATTATCCGAGGACTCAAAAGCAAATTTGAAGTAATTAGCGAGATTCTTATTATTTTTATTTTACCTCATTTTGATAATACTGATCGGGGAAGTTCCGATTTAAATCCACTCCAGCAGCATTTTCCCTTCCATTTACGTTTGATTGAAAATTACCTTCCTTAGCTTTTTCATACCCATCCGGATTTAAACTAGGCATAATATGAATCCGAGTTGTGTTTAACAACTTAGTCACCCGCTCATTCGTTCCGTAATTCTCACACAGGTACTTGATGAGTAATAGGAGCATTTCCCGACCGACCACTTCGTTTCCGTGCATATTTCCGATGTATTTAAATTCCGGTTTACCTATTAAATTATTATAAACGTTAAAAAATGGGATTTAACATAATTTTTACTCATGGGTATTTCTTTTTTAATTATTTTCTCATTAAGATCTTACTTGTGATAAATGGAAAATACGTTGAAAACGTTAAAAACGTAAAGTATAAAAGAAAATATCAAAACCACAAACAAAAGGAAACTTCCCATTATTTAATTACTAATAATTATCATTATCCTATTTAATCAGATGCGGTTTGGATTTTTTTTTTTATTCTAAACCAATTTTTTTGTTCTATAAATTCAAATTCAATCCAATTCAAGTTTTAGTTTTTAATTAAAACTTACCCGGAACGTGTTTTAACGGAGTGTTTCCTAAAGTTAAAACGTAGAGTTCCCGACCTTCGACTGATTTTCCTATAGATTTCAAATAGGTGATATTTGGGTAAGTGTCGTTGTATTCGAGTAGGAACTTTTCCATTTCCGAGTAATCGTGATGTCGAAATTCGTTTTTATCGTTAATCATAAAACCAAACTCGTCGAAAGGGTTGGTTGTTAAATTTTCTTGGTGCGAATAATCGCCTAAAAGCAAAAATAAAACAGAAATAAAAAACTTGAGTTTTAAGAAATTGATTTTGTTTGAATAAAAGTCATTTAAAAATGAGATATGTCAAAAATCTTTTAGAGAAATCGTTTAAAATGATTAAAAAATTAAATTTGATAAAATAATGGTCATGAAATACCTTATATTTAAAAAAAATTGCTTAAAACTTTCTAACGATAGCCTAATAAGTAGTGTTTAAAGTAGTAGCTAGTGCAATAAATAGATCCAAACGGATTCTTGGTGCGAATAATCGCCTAAAAGCAAAAATAAAATAGAAATAAAAAACTTGAGTTTTAAAAAATTGATTTTGTTTGAATAAAAGTCGTTTAAAAATGAGATTTGTCAAAAAGCTTTTAGAGAAATCGTTTAAAATGATTAAAAAATTAAATTTGATAAAATAATGGTCATAAAATACCTTATATTTTAAAAAAATTGCTTAAAACTTTCTAACGACAGCCTAATAAGTAGTGTTTAAAGTAGTAGCTAGTGCAATAAATAGTTCTTCTATCGAGGCACATCACCGATATCCAAATATCTCTAATTATGTAACACTCTTGTGTGTAGTTTTGTATAATCAGATACATGTTTGCTTTTCCTAAACGAATAAACCAGTTCTAAATCTAAAAATTCCATTTCGAATAATTTAAAGTCGTTAAAAAATCAAATTTGACTAAAAATAATTTAAACATTTTTCTAAAAACTATTCAAGACTGTTTAAAATCGTGAAATTTAGTAAAATAATGATCATAAAACACCTAACATAAAAAAAATTCTCTAAAACCTTTTAACAACTCAGTATAAAAAATTGTTCTTATATCGAATCACTTCACCGACCTTCAAAGAAGTCGTAAAGCCATCAGTCATGTACACAATCGAATACCTCACTTATATCACTCTTATATTATAGGAAGTTTGTATAACCAGATTCGCATTTGCTTTTGAATAAACCGAATCTTAAAATTTCAATTTCAAATCGTTTAAAATCATTAAAAAAAATCCCATTCGATAAGAAATTTTCATCAATGGAAATAAAAGTTGAAAATATTTTATACAAATTTAAAAATAAACAAAAAATTTTTTTTAAGTATTGAAAATTGTTCAAAAAATTTTTTTAATCTTTCAAAATGAATCCAAATCGAAAAAAAAACCTTTTTTTTAATTTCACTTAATGCGACAATTTAACTTTTGTAACAAACCTCTTGAATATTGCCATAAATCACTTAACCATCTTATTGTTATAAATAATTATGGAAATTACAATAAAAAAATAAAACAATGATGTATGAAGAATGGAAGGAAGGGGAATCGTTAATAAACTCGAGATAAAACAACACAAAAAAAAAATAAAATACACATTTTTATTCCATTTGTAAAGTATTTATTCCCATTTTGAACGAGATTACACACAGTCTTATAGTTTTTTTTGTTCGTTCTTTTATAAATGCTATCACAAAAAAATTAATAAACCCATATTATTAAAACATATCGAAAAGAAATTCAAAAAAAGTAAAGAGACAAAAAATAGAAAAAAAAAATAATAAAAATAATAAAAATCAAAAAAGAAAAGCGAATAAGAAATTAAAGTAAATAAAAAAATACAATCTAATACTATATTAATACAATTAGATAAAGATATGTATTTTATTTTTTTTTTATATATTTTTTAAATTTGTTTTACCCCTTTTAAAGAATTAAAATTAAAATTAAAATCATAAAATTTAAAATTAAAGAAAGCAAAAAAAAAAAAAAAATCCCACAACCAATTATTAAAAAAAAGAAAAAAATCATTCCCTGATAAAAATGAGATTCATTCTTAATCAAATTAATAAAATTCATTCTTAATTAGATTCATTAAAATCAAAAAATTAGATTCATTAAAATCAAAAAATTAGATTCATAAAAATCAAAAAATTAGATTCATAAAAATCAAAAAATTAAATTCATTAAAATCAGACATAAAATAAAATTCGTATTAATTATTAATTCCAAGCCCAATTCTCTTGATTTTGTTGTCCAACCTTTCCCTCATCACCCCATTTATTACCTGTAATCCTCTTCGCCTCCTTTAATACAAAATCCTGCCTCGTCGTAACCCCTTCTTTTACATCCACCTTCACCCTTTTCGACGGTTCATATCCATAACCAACAGCATACATAACATAACTCCCCGGAACTAACAATCTCCAATATTCCCCTCGTTCGCTACTCGTTACATTATGTTCAATACCTTCTACAACGATCACAGCGCTATTAATCGGTCTTCCATTTTCATCCCTAACTAAGCCTTTAACACCCCAGTGAGCGGCCTCCATAAGTTGTAGCAAAGACTCTTTATTTAAACTCCATTCGTTTGGTAAAGTGTTTGCAAGCGGGAATTTACAACAACTTAATTCGAGGGTTATCTCGAAACAATTCGATCGGACATAGTTGAAGTCTTGCATACCTCCGTCTAATTCGTACCATTCGGCACCATTTGTAACACCATCGGTGAAGTTGTCGGAAGCACACGCTCGACCTGTTTTCATATAACGATGATTTTCAGAGTAACGGTGAGCTAATTTGTTGAAGAAAGCATGATCGGGGGATGGATTACCAATATGTTGGTATTTCGATGAACCTGTTCGTCTTAAAAAAATAAAATAAATAAATTAAAAGAAAATTTTTTTTAAAAACTTATCAACAAATTACAGAAAGAAAAAAAAATTTATTTATCAATAAAATAAAATTAAAAAAAATAATAATCCTCACCCTGAATTATCAAACGGAATACTAGCAACAACAGCTCCCCCGTGTAAATTAGCCGATAATACAAAAGGATTAGAAACGATCCAAGTCATCATCGCTAAAGTCTCCGGTTGTCTATTAACTAAATTAGCTCCGTTTTTATGATACTGATCGGGAAAATCCCTATTTAAATCCTTCCCTCGGGCATTATTCCTTCCGACATACCCCCTTTTCGAGTCACACATCCCCTCTTCCGAATCTTCATACCCATCGGGATTCATCGAAGGCATTAAATATATGTCCGTATTATCAACTAATTTCGTCACCCTCTCGTCGCTTCCGTAATTACTTAACAAATACTGAGCCATGTAAATCACCAACATCCTTCCGACGGTTTCATCCCCGTGCATATTTGCAACTAATTTTATCATGGGGTTTAACAAAGGTCTCTCCTCGACGTTTCCTCCAACCCTTAAAGCCCATAATTCTCTTCTTTCCACGGACTTACCAACACTATGTAAACTCGTCAAATGGGGATAGGTACGTTGGAGGTTTTTGAAGAATACGGTCAATTCATCGTAGTTCAAATACTTTGGGGAAGTTAAAAAATCTTCTTTAACCGACCGACGAATTGTTTTTGAAGAAATCGGGGCGAAAGGGATTAGGAAGGCGAATAAAATCGCCGGAATGAACATATTGTACGTTAAGGAATAAATGCCTTAGGCGTAGGAGTAATTAATAAACGTTAATACAACTCACAACATTGTTTTCGTGGAATTATTGTTGAGAATGTGACGTTTTGGTGACCTTGTTGTGAGGTTAGTTTTGATGACGTTTATTGTCGGTAATATAGAAAATGATAAATAAACTTAAAAGTTTTAAAAGATAAAATATATAAATTAAAATGAATAAATTTCTAAAATTAAAATATTATTAAATTTTTATAGTAGAAAATTCGTCTTATTTATAAAATTAATTTATCAAAACTTTATTAAAATTATTATTTAAGTTATAAAAATGACATTTAATGTCGGTAAAGTCGAAAAAACATGTAAAGTTAAGAAATTGAAATATAGATGGAGATGTTAAATTTAAAATTTTTCCTCCTAAGAAAAAAAATAAGAATATTATTAAATTAGTCAATTAAAAAAAATCATATCTAAGAAACTAATTGTTATTAAGACTTGAAATTTTATCATGATTTAAATTAAATATTCTAGTTTTAATATAAAAAGACCGTTCTTTTCTAAATCTTATCAAAAAAATTTTAAAAAATTTCAAAGTTGATAAAAAATTTTTTAGGTTAAAAAATTTTTTTAGTTAAAAAAAATCAATCATTTCTTAAAAATTCATAAAAAATTGAATTTTAAAGATTTTTAACTGATTTTTTTTCCAAATGAAACTTAAAACATTCTAGTTTTATATAAAAAAGACCGTTTTATTCTAAATGTTATCAAAAAAATTAAAAAAATTTTCAAAGTTGGTAAAAAATTTTTTAGGTTAGAAAATTTTTTTAGTTAAAAAAAACAATCATTTTTTAAAAAATCATAAAAAATTGAATTTTAAAGATTTTGATTTGATTCTTTTTCTAAATGAAACTTAAAACGTTCTAGTTTTATATAAAAAAGACCGTTTTATTCTAAATGTTATCAAAAAAATTTAAAAAAATTTCAAAGTTGGTAAAAAATTTTTTGGGTTAAAAAATTTTTTAGGTTAAAAAATCTTTTTAGTTAAAAAAATCAATCATTTTTTAAAAAATCACAAAAAATTGAATTTTAAAGATTTTGATTTGATTCTTTTTCTAAATGAAACTTAAAACATTCTAGTTTTATATAAAAAAGACCGTTTTATTCCAAATGTTATCAAAAAAATTAAAAAAATTTTCAAAGTTGGTAAAAAATTTTTTAGGTTAAAAAATTTTTTTAGTTAAAAAAATCAATCATTTTTTAAAAAATCATAAAAAATTGAATTTTAAAGATTTTAATTTGATTCTTTTTCTAAATGAAACTTAAAACATTCTAGTTTTATATAAAAAAGACCGTTTTATTCTAAATGTTATCAAAAAAATTAAAAAAATTTTCAAAGTTGGTAAAAAATTTTTTAGGTTAAAAAATTTTTTTAGGTTAAAAAATTTTTTTAGTTAAAAAAATCAATCATTTTTTAAATCAATCATTTTTAATCTTATTAAAAAAATAAAAAAAAATTTCAAAGTAATTTAAGTAATGAAAAATGTCGGTAAAGTCAGATATTAACGTAGAGTTAAGAAATTGAAATATAGATGGAGATGTTAAATTTAAAATTTTACAACAATTAATACAACATTAAAGAAAATACGTTGTACGTATGTTTCAGGTTTTACCAGTTTTTCCAAGAATTCGTTCAAGTTCAAATCGCTCAAACAGTTCATAAGATTAAAAATGTTGGTAAGTTTTATCAAAATAATCTTATAAAATCTAATATTAAAATCTATTATAAAAAAAAATAAATAAAATAAAATGAAATTTATCACCTTGAAAATTTTAATATTATTTTTTCTTTTTAGGTCAATAAAATCGAGTTTTTTCTCGTCCTAATTTTTTTCGCAAATTCCGCACATTCCAATATTATTTATATTTGTAATGAAGCACAAACGAAAATCGTTGAATTAACACCTGAACGTTGTAATATTCACTCGGAAAAGTAATTAATTGTTATTAAAAATTAAATAATTTTTTTTTAACTAATTTTTGTTCGTAGGAATGATATAAATAATATTCTAAATAATAACAATGTGATGTTTGTTGATGACGATACAATAAACGAAGTTGAAGAACCGTGTAATCAAAAGCAAAGTTATGGATTTATATTTCCAGGGACGCTTTGGTGCGGAAGAGGTTAGTTAAATCTTTTTAATTTCTTAATTATGATTATAATTTTAATATATTAAAGTAGTAAGCAAACAGCGCCTGTTTAAAAGAGGGCGCCGCAGGCCCCTAGCTCTTTTTTTAATAGTTTTTTTTTGAAATCGCTTTCCGGGCGATCCAATGGTTTTAATTGGATCTAATTGAAACTAAAATTCTCGATCATCCGTCTGTCATTTTCGTTAATTTTCGAACGTACTTTTTGTTCAAAAAAGCCATTGGCTCCGTGACTCTGCTTCCGGCTAACCTTCTGAACGGCTTTATAACACAACGTTATATGAAGGGTTTCGTGCAAAAAGTCCCTAAGTGACATTTTAATGTTTTGAGATATTAAGGGTTTTTATTATAACTTAGGGACTTTCAAAAAAAAACAATTATGTATTTTATTCAAAGAAGTAACAATAACATCAAAACTGCAAACATATTCTAACAAAATTCTGGACTGTCTATAACAAATAAACTTATAAAGAAATGAATGTTCTTAACAAAGAAAAAATAATATTTTTAAACAGGACTAACAACAAATTTATTCATACTCTTCTATATCTGATTTTTCTTCTTCTCCATCTTCCATTTGATCGCTTTCTTCATCTAACAACTTATAAAACTCCTTGTCTTCTTCTTTTTCAATATAATTGACGAGGAACTTAATATTTTTTAACTTCTCTGGCTTCAGTTTCAGAAATGAAGTGTATGCTAGATTTGGTGAAATTGTTGCAGAAAGAAGTCGTTGGTGTCCCTTTTTATATAAAACGAAAGGCTCATAATATCCTGTCATGCTCTCCCTTATTTTAGGTTTTTCGTGAGTAGAAAATATGACGGATCGACATTTTGATATATTAGGTATAGAAGAAGCCTTTATCTCTTCACCAAACATTTTTTTGTAATCCAGTACTTTAAGAACGTTAATTTCTTCTGAAATATTGTTATTTTTAGTTAGTAAACTGTGTTCTAAGAACACTATTTCAAAAGGATCCTTGTATCGAGCATTTTGTATAAGCTTAACATAATATTCTGGATTATTTGCTTTTTCGCTTTTAAGTCTCTTCTTTTCAATTAACGCAAAGCTTCGGTCTACAGGCATCATAGAGTGACCAGGCATAGGATAATATATTACAATAATTTGAAAAATTCCTGATGCACAAAGAGAATCTAAATAGGTAAATAAATATCTATTTTTGTTTTGGGAAAAACAGTTGTCACAAAATATTGTCAGGGTTTGCTGTTCAGTTCTCTTATACTTTTTTAAATAATAATCTAGAGCAGTGATAACTTCGTTAGGACCTTTCGTGGCAAAGTTTTCAGTAAAGAGAAACATAGTTGCCTGATTAGTAACAACGTTATTTATGCCAGAATTATGAAGCCATAGTTGCCTTTTATAGTATTCATCAGTAATGTTAGTAACTAGTAAAGGTAGGTTTTTTGAAAATCGAAACATATAACTAAGTCTCTATTACTGGCATGTTCTTTCTTATCTTTAAGGAGATCAAAAAACACCTGGGACTTACGAAGGTGTAGTTCCTTTGCTGCAGTAATAGAGCTAATTTCATCTTCATTTTTTCCAAGTTTCGAAGAATTAAGGTTAGCAAGAAACTTTCTACACACTGCACATATATCTTTCTTTGGATGTGCAAAGGAGTAGTTGTAATCTTCCGTAAAAATTTTATAGAATAGTCCATACTTTACAGTATGATCAGGAAAATGTTTACAATAATCTCTATGGAGTTGGGTTATAGTAAGATCTGACGGCAGATACTTTTTGCACCTGTTTTCAGAACGACTATAATGTGACTCAAGTGCTGGTACATTTTTTAAAAAACTATTCACCTTGGCAATAGTCTCTGCAGGTACTTTGTTTTTTCGATTAGGGTATTTTCCTCTATAGTCCCTTACATCCTCTACCTTAAAATTTAAAATCTTCTTTCTAAGTCTATCTCTTTTTATGCCATGCAATGCCAAAAAACTGTTTTGGCATGTAGTAATAGATTTTCCATTAGCTATAACTTTGTATTGAAAAACCATTCTCGGAGTTTTATTTTTGTTAATGTGTCTTGACGCTGGTGTTGAAGTTACGCAGCCTCTTAAATACAAATTTTGCTCATTATAGATTAAAGATTGGAAGTTGGAAAATATTTGCTCGCGAGAATCGCTAGAAATTCTACTTTTGCAGTTGCAACGACACTTTGGCATTTCAGATGGTTTTCGTGAGTTTTTTAAGCTCATCTTTTTCTTTTCGCGCACCCATTGTTTTGGGTCGGATTTTCTCTTTTTACATTGAACTTCTTCCTCTTCGTCATTACTTGAAAATGGTTCTGTACAGGCAAGTTAAATGTTACGTATTAACGCGATTGAAATTTTGATTTAACTTACCAGATATTTTTTTATTAATATCGCTCATTTTTGCTAATAGTCAACAATTAAAGCACAATAACTCAAGTGACAGTAAACATAAAATTTTACAATACAAATAGAAACCGAAGTCACCGCCGTCTTATTTTTTTTTACTTAGGGACTTTTTAGAACTTAGGCACTTTTCAAAAAAAAAAGTCTAGTGAAGGCATAAAAGAAGTATATAAGAATTTAACTGTTCAGAGACTTATACGAACAAAATAGTTTCAATATTATGAAAATAGGTGATGTTGCATCTGATGATGCAGATAGTACAAAATCGTGAAAATGTCACTTAGGGACTTCTTGCACGAAACCCTTCATATGCGAATCGGGGCTCATTTGGACCCGAAACGGCCGATTTAAGCCCTAAACGAAGTCCCCGTTTTCCGTCATTTTCGATTTGGGCCGATAAAACAGTTGGTTCAATTTTCATAAACGTTATTTATTATTCTAACCAAGCTAATGCCACATGAAATGTCAAAACGATCGGTTTATTAATAATTATCAAATATTTAAATTATGCAGAGCAAAAATTCGAATAAATTTCACTAAAAGCTAATTAAATTCTTGAAAATATCACCAAAAATTTAAGTAAATTTGTAAAAATTCCACCAAAGCTACTAAAATTTTTAATAATTCCACCAAAAACAAAATTTGTAAAAATTCCACCAAAGCTATCAAAATTTTTAACAATTCCACCAAAAACTGAATTTTTAAAAAATATACGAAAATTAAAATTGATTTCGTCAAGAATTGATTAGATTCTTAAAAATTTCACAAAAATAAAAAAGTAATAATAAAAATTCCACAAAAGTTAGTTAAATTGAATATAATTTCACCAAAAATTATTAAATTTAGAGACAATTCTACTAAAAACAAAATTTTCTAAAAATTCCACCCAAAATCAATAAAATTGGTAAAAATTCCACGAAAAACTTACTATATTCGTAAAAATTCCACCAAAGTTACCAACATTTTTAACAATTTCACCCAAAACGTACTAAATTTTTTCAATTTTCCACCAAAGCTACAAAAATGTTGTATAATTCCACCAAAAACTTACTGATCTTTTAAAAATACCACCAAAAACTTACCAAATTCATAAAAATTCTACTAAAATTACCAATATTTTTACAATTCCACCAAAAATGATTAAAGTTAATAAGAATTCCACCAAAGTTATCAACTTTTTTAACAATTCCATCAAAAACATACTGAATTTTATAAAAATTCCACCAAAAATTAATAAAATTGGAAAAATTTCACTAAAAACTTACTAAATTCGTAAAAATTCCATAAAAAAACACTGAATTTTTTAAATATTCCATCAAAAATGAATAAAATTCCACCAGTGTTATCAAAATTTTTGATAATTCCATCAAAAACATACTGAATTTTTTCAAAATTCTACCAAAAATTAATACAATTGGAAAAATTTCACTAAAAACTTACTAAATTCGTAAAAATTTCATAAAAAAACACTGAATTTTTACAAAATTCCATCAAAAATGAATAAGATTCGCAAAAATTCCATCAATGTTATCAACATTTTTGATAATTCCACCAAAAACATACTGAATATTTTAAAAATTCCACCAAAAATTAATACAATTTGCAAAAATTCCACTAAAAACTTACTAAATTCATAAGAATTTTACCAAAAACACTGATTTTTTTTTATTTCACCAGAAATTAATAAAATTCGCAAAAATTCCACCAATGATATCAAAATTTTTGAAAATTTCACCAAAAACATACTGAATCTTTTTAAAATTCTACCAAAAACTTACTAAATTCATAAGAATTTTACCAAAAACACTGATTTTTTTTAAATTCTACCAGAAATGAATAAAATTCGCAAAAATTCCACCAAAGCTATTAAAATATTTAACAACTACACCCAAAACTTACTGAATTTTTTTTATTCCACCAAAATCTTACAAAAATCCTAAAAATTACACCGAAATTGTCAACATTTTTAACAATTCCACCAAAAACGTACTAAATTTTTTAAATTTTCCACCAAAGCTACAAAACTGTTGAATAATTCCACCAAAAACTTACTGATTTTTTAAAAATACCACCGAAAACTTACCAAATTCATAAAAATTCTACTAAAATTGCCAATATTTTTAACAATTCCACCAGAAATGATTAAAGTTAATAAAAATTCCACCAAAGTTATCAACTTTTTTAACAATTCCATCAAAAACATACTGAATTTTATAAATATTAGACCAAAAATTAATAAAATTGGAAAAATTTCACTAAAAACTTACTAAATTCATAAAAATTCCATAAAAAAACATTGAATTTTTTAAAAAATCCATCAAAAATGAGTAAAATTCGCAAAAATTCCACCAATGTTATCAAAGTTTTTGATAATTTCACCACAAATATACTGAATTTTTTAAAAATTCCACCAAAAATTAATACAATTTGATAAATTCCACTAAAAACTTACTAAATTCATAAGAATTTTACCAAAAACACTGTTTTTTTTTTATTTCACCAGAAATGAATAAAATTCGCAAAAATTCCACCAATGATATCAAAATTTTTGACAATTTCACCAAAAACATACTGAATTTTTTTTTAAATTCTACCAAAAACTTACTAAATTCATAAGAATTTTACCAAAAACACTGAATTTTTTTAAAATTCCATCAGAAATGAATAAAATTCGCAAAGATTCCACCAATGTTATCAAGATTTTTGATAATTCCACCAAAAACATACTGAATTTTTTAAAAATTCCACCAAAAACTTACTAAATTCATAAGAATTTTACCAAAAATACTGAATTTTTAAAAAAATATACTAAAATTAAGATTAATTTCGTCAAGAATTGATTAGATTCTTAAAAATTTCACAAAAATATACTCTTTTCGCGGAAAGATGTCTCATGCGTCATCAATTAATTACAGTTAGTAACAGTCTTATTTGTACACCTCAGTGTCTAAATAAGTTTGTATTAAAATCGAAAGATAACAATCAAACTAACAAAGTGTTGTCTTTGATTTTTTTATTGCAACATTAACAACAAATATAGGGAAAGACGAACGTAAAATAACAATTCTAGAAACAATATACAGTCAGTCACAAAAGTCTACATACACCAAGTAAATTCACTCCAGTTAAATAAAACAACATGTTATTGAACAATGTATTTTAAAAATGTATATTACCACCCAATTGGAGGTAATTTTGAAACGCCTTATGTGTATTACCATAACACTTTCTTAGGGAAAAAATATAAACTAAAATTAACAGGTCACAAAAGTCTACATACACAGAACCCTATGACATTAAATTTAAAGATATTAACTTAATTATGGACGAATACAAAAGTTTTAATATTTTGTGGGACCACCTTGTAAATCGAGAACTGTCTGGAGTCGTCTTGGCATAGAAAGGACAAGATTCTCGGTCACAGTAGCTGGTATTTCTGTCCAAGCTTTTTTTAGCGGATCTTTCAGTGTTTGCTTATTAGTAACGGTGTATTTCCGCACCCTCCATTCTACCTCATCCCAAATGTGCTCAATAGGGTTGAAGTCAGGCGACTGAGGAGGTGAATGCAGTTGTTTAGGTACATTGTAAAGGATCCATTTTCGAACGACGCGCGCGGTATGCTTAGGGCCGTTGTCTTGCTGAAAAATCCAACGACCTCTAAGCCCTAAGCGCTCTGCTGATTTTTTCGGATTGCATTGCAATATTTTCAAATATTGTTTATGATCCATAATACCTTCTATAAAAACTAAATTCCCTAGCTTAGAAGCCGCCAGCGAACCCAAAACCATTACCAACCCACCACCACGTTTAATAGTTGGGTGAAATTTTTTTGCTTTCATTTCCTCATTTGCTTTCCGCCAAATTTTTCCTCTACCATCCGATCCGAAAATGTTATGTTTGCTTTCATCCGTGAACAAAACTGTTTTCCAAAACTCTAAATTTTGTTCAATGTATTTGTTGGCAAAGTCAATCCTTTTTTTCTATTTTGTTCGAAAATTAAAAGTTTTCTTCGCGGAACTCGTCCATTAAATCCGTTAAATCGTAATACCCTACGTACTGTTTCTGGATTTACTACTTTATCAGTAGCGCGTTGAATATGTTTTGCAAGTTGCGGAGCACTTGTTCGTGGATTTTCTTTTACTTTTTTTTAATTGTCCGAATATCTCGTTGATTTAAGAGTTTTGGACGACCAACGCGCGGTTTATTTATTACACTTCCATTTGAAGCAAAATTTCGAATAATTGTTTGAACTGTGGCTCGACTTTTTTCCACAATTTTGGCAATTTCACCATATGATTGTCCCTCATTTCGTAATTTTGCTATTAAATGGCGTATTTCAACCGATATTTCCTTTTTTGCCATATTATCGTGTGACGGAAGTTTTAAATACTATATTTGTTTATGCAGTTGTTAAAAAGTAACTATAATATCAACTTTCTGAACTTAAAATAATGCAAAAATTGAATAAAGTGCACTGTGATAGCTCTTGTGTATTAAACGTGTAACTGTATGTTGACTTTTGTGAGGTTCATTTATCCGTTTTTAATTGTTTACTCCGTCCATGGAGTAATTAATTTTAGATTTGTTTAGTGTGGTATTTTCTTGAGTAAATAGAAGTAAATTTATAAGTGTCACAGAGATGAACTTGATGTTCTTTATAGCGGTATTACTATTTTAGGTGGTGTATGTAGACTTTTGTGATTAACTGTATTTAATTTATGCAGAGCAAAAATTCGAATAAATTTCACTAAAAACTAATTAAATTCTTGAAAATAACACCAAAAATTTAAGTAAATTTGTAAAAATTCCACCAATGTTACTAAAATTTTTAATAATTCCACCAAAAATTTAAGTAAATTTGTAAAAATTCTACCAAAGCTATCAAAATTTTTAAGAATTCCACCAAAAACGCTGAATTTTTAAAAAAATATACTAAAATTAAGATTAATTTCGTCAAGAATTGATTAGATTCTTAAAAATTTCACAAAAATATACTCTTTTCGCGGAAAGATGTCTCATGCGTAATCAATTAATTACAGTTAGTAACAGTCTTATTTGTACACCTCAGTGTCTAAATAAGTTTGTATTAAAATCGAAAGATAACAACCAAACTAACAAAGTGTTGTCTTTGATTTTTTTATTGCAACATTAATAACAAATATAGGGAAAGACGAACGTAAAATAACAATTCTAGAAACAATATAACTAATATTTTTATAATAAAAACTTACTTAAATACCGAAATACAATTTCTTAACTGCAACATTCTTATTTATACACTTAGAATTTACATTTATAATTTGTCCAAAAAAGATAAGTTTAACAAAATTTAATATTTTGTTGAATAGCCCTTGACTTCAATTACAGCCCTACACCTCTTTTGCATTGGCTGTACGAGGTTATTACAAATTTTGGGATCTATTTGATTCCACTCTCGTTCAATAATTGCTTTTGATTCTTTCTCGTTGGTAGTGGCCATCTCACGAACTTTCCCTTTCAAAATTGCCCATAAATGCTCTATCGGATTAAGTTCCGGAGATTGTGGCGGTGTTCTAAGATGTTTTGGAATGTTTCATATGAGCCATAACTTATTTATTTCTGCTGTATATTTGGGATCGTTGTCCTGTTGAAATATACAGGGTGTATCCGAAATGCGTGTACAACGTAAGACCACAGATTCCTTGGCTCAAAATAGGTCGATTTAAGTTAACTTACTTATATACAAAGTTGCTTCGTTTTGTCTCTGGAGGACTTTAAAAATAATATTTTCAGTGAGTTTTTCTTAAATTACTCGAAAAATCTTCATTGGATTTTATTCATTTTTTAACCACGTCTTTATATCAGCTGGGCAAAGCTTTCTGTGGAACAAATTCGAATTTCGCAACATACAGAGTGTTTAGAAACACTCTTACCGCAAGTTATTCATCCAAGTCTTTTTTACCACCCTGTATAATTTTCTAACAATTCTTTTTCTAAATAACTACATTCATTTAGAAACTATTTTCTCTCTTACAAAATTTCAGTTGGGCAAACGGTTTAGGCACAAAAGAAGATTTTTTAAATGTCTACAAGCCCAAAACGGTAAATTAAGGTAATATTAACAAAATCCAAAGTACCAATTTCTTCATGGGATATGAATATCATTCAAGAATAAAACATGTTATAGGTTTGGAAGTAGTTTATTGCTTAAAATGTTCAAATTTTCGCCAGCATTTGTGAATGTTATCAGGGTTTAGCGCTTTTAGTCCGTATTATGTTGATTCTACTGTAGAATCGAAGGAAACAAAGAGGAAATCATGCTCCTGTAAACTGGTCAGCAAGATAAGTAAACCTAGCACCTTCTGATTTTGTTATTATGTATCATAAAAGCAAAAATGCAACGAAAAGAGCAAACAGTAAAACTTTTGCACAATGTATTATTTTTGCCCTGATGATGGTCACAAATCCTGGCAACATTTTGAGCAAAAACTACTTCCAATCCTATGAAATGTGATTTTCTTGAAACAGCTGCATATCCTGTGAAAAAATAATTCTTTGAATTGGGTTAATGTTACCTTAACTTACAGATTTGAACTTGCAGGGAGTTAGAAAATGTTTTTTTGTGGGACAACCGTTTACCCTACTGAAATTTTATAAGATAGAAAATAGTTTCTAAATTAATGGAGCTATTCAGAAAAAGAATTGATAGAAAACTATACAGGGTGATTAAAAAGATTTGCATAGATAACTTGTGGCGAGAGTGTTTGTAAACGGCCTGTATGTTTAGAAATTCGAATTTGTTCCACAGAAAGCTGTACTCAGCTGATATAAAGACATGGTCAAAAAATGAATAAAATCTAATACAAATTTTTCTAGTAATTTAAGAAAAACTCTTGAAAAATATTATATTTAAAGCCTTCTAGCCGCGAAACGGAGCAACTTTGGATATAGATAAGTTAACTTAAATCGACCTATTTTGAGCCAAGGACTCTGTGGTTTTACGTTGTACACGCATTTCGGAGACACCCTGTATGTGTTACCGGCAGGATGTGGAATATCGACATTTTATAAAATGCCTAGTCATTTTATAAAATTTTACATATTGTCTAAATTGTTAGTGATTGCAGATAATATTTGTACAAAATTAAACATAAAGCCAGAAATTGTGAAGGTATTATATACAGGGTGTTTAAAAAATACGTTCGAATATTTGGCCCACTTATAGATCTCATCAGTACAAACAAAAAAGTCAAAATAAACATAAGTTCAAAAATCAGCCGTTTCCTAATTACAGCCTGTTTTTCAAATTAAAATAATTTACACTCAAATATCAGTATAAATACATTTTAATTATTACAAATTAATGATTCTTAAGGAAGATGTTCAAAATGTCCTCCTTCCATTTGTATACACATTTCACATCTCCGTAAACGTGAACGCCGCACTCTCTCAAAGAGTCCCGGATTTATACGAACAGTCTGGCAGGCATGTTCAATTCGTTCTCGCAACTCATCTAAATTATTCACAGGACTTGAATAAACTAATGTCTTTAAATATCCCCAAATGCAAAAATCGAGTGGAGTGAGGTCGGGAGATCTAGGGGGCCATGCAATTGCACCTCCTCGCTCTATCCACCTGCCATTGTAATTTTCGTTTAGATAATTTCTGACCGACCAAGACCGTAATGCGCAGGAGCTCCATCGTGCATCAACCACATATTAATTCTGTGGTTGAGGGGCACATCTTCTAACAGCAGTGGTAATGTATTCCGCAAAAAGTCAAGGTACAATTGACTAGTCAAACGGTTAGGCAGGAAACAAGGTCCTATCAGATGGTCTCCTAACACACCAAGCCAAACGTTGATTGCAAATCGGTGTTGATGATTCGATTCAACAACGGCATGCGGATTTTCGTCGGCCCAAACATGGCTATTATGAAAATTAAAAATGCCATTTCTCGTGAAACCAGCTTCGTCTGTAAATTTTAAAATTTTCGTAACAAAATGTGGGTTCTCCGTGACTTTTGTCAACATGCTTCGACAAAACACCAGTCGTGCGGCATAATCAGGCACAGCTAGAGCCTGTACCCTTTGAATATGGTATGGGTGCAATTGCTGCTCCCGTAAAATTCTCCAAATTAGGGAAAAATTAATATTTGTTTCAGTAGAGAGTCTTCTAGTACTAGTACCAGGATTTTCTTCAATTCGTCTTAAAATGTTAAGTTCTGCGTCGGGAGTACAAACTGATCTAGGCCGACCACCATCACCGTTCCTTGATTTAAACGATCCAACTTCGGATAAACGTTGATGTAAATTTGCAAAAAGTTTGTCACACGGAAGTACCCGGTTTGGGAATGCTTCGGCATAAAGGCGACGTGCCTCGCAAGCATTTCCATCGGCTTTGCCATACATAAAATGCATGTCTGCCATTTCTGCGTTGGTATAAGGCATATTCGAAAATTTCAACAATGGGTTACAGCAACAACTACTTCAATAAACACTGACAATAACGGACACACAATAATTACAACAAATGTGGCAACTACACTAACAGAAACGAACCAAATTTGTTTTGTTATTTCCATGGATGAATTCATAAATACGCGAATCACTCCTACTGAGTGTAAATTATTTTAATTTGAAAAACAGGCTGTAATTAGGAAACGGCTGATTTTTGGACTTATGTTTATTTTGACTTTTTTGTTTGTACTGATGAGATCTATAAGTGGGCCAAATATTCGAACGTATTTTTTAAACACCCTGTATAATGCCTAGGTATTTTATATAATGCCAGTTGAGAAGTCGGCACTTTGTGAAACTCTAGTGGTAACATGTTTTGCGTTATACCACGCTAAACGTCTGTGTATCTAGCTGCAATTGCAGGGCATAAAATCATCAGGGCATCAGTTATTTTTCTGAATTTGCTTACTGCAAATGTAATGTACTGTTTCGCAAATGACAGATGGACTATTAAGACTATTTTGTATTACTAAATTACTATACTCTGTTAACCAAACAGATGCACTAAATCTCACCAAAGCTTAATTTTAATTTACTGCATCTGTTGGGTTAACAGAGATTAGCGTTATCATCATTCGAATTCGTCTACACTTTGGGGCGTAAAAAGGAGACTATTGTTCTAAAATAGTAACGGCCAGATGAGTTTTGATTTTGGATAAACGGTTTCGTCGACAGATTTCAGAACGGGTATAATAACCCATTTTTCTACTTCAGAAAAAACGGATGTAGTAACTTGTTTTTCCTACTTTGATGATTTGGTCATTGATGTCTTGACAAAACTTGCAAATAAAACTAATGGCGTATTCGTTTGGTTGCACTGGTGCGCACCAGAATTTCACCTTGAGTGCATAGTGAGAGCATACATCACATTAGCTTAGTACAAAAAAGTGACAGTTCAATAGAACACGTTATTACTCACTAGTGCACACTAGTGCACACCAGTGCGCACCAGTTTTACCAAACGAATACGCCATAAATAAAATCAAAAAGTTTAACTATTTTGGCAGATTTTGATAGGTATTCTAAAGTTTTCTTTAGTTCTTGTAATTGATAATTAAAAAAAGGATTGATTAATGTGTTGTTTTTGCTGAGTTTGACTAAATTATTTGGATTTTTTCAATAAATGATTTGACAAATAACAGCGAACGTCGTCAACATTGCTTATAAAAAAAATTCCAAAATGAAACTGTTTTTAGTGTCATAATGAGTTTTACACATTAAAGTAGAGAAATAACTACTATTTTAATTATTTTATAAACTGACAGACTCTTCATCGGCATTTCATAAAATACCTAGGCAATTTATTTAATTTATTCCTTTCACAAATGGACTAAACAGATAGGCCATTTTATAAAATGACTAGGTATTTTATAAAATGACAACATTCTACATTCTGCCGGTAACACATATAATGCACCCATATCCATTTTTGCTGCACTTTGCTTTATATTATTTTTTAGAATGTCCAGATATCCCCATTTGTCCATAATGCCATCAATAAATTGAATATTCCTTAGATGACATACAGCCCCAAATTAACACTGATCCACCGCCGTGTTTTATAGTAGGTAAAGAATTCTTAAAATTGTATTCCTTATTCTTCTTTCGCCACACTCTGACAATTCCATCTGACCCAAATAAGTTTATTTTTGTTTCATCGGACCAAATAATGTTATCCCAAAAAGATTGCGGCTTATCTTTATGCTCTGTAGCAAATTTCAATCTAACGATGCAGTTATTCTTACTAACAAATGGCCTTTGTCTTGCGATTCTTCCGTGATATTCATTGTTCCATAATACTCGGTGAACGGTCTGAGTTGATACTTTCGTTCCTAAAGATGTTTGTAACATTTTTGTTATTTTTGGAACACTCAATTTCGGATTTATTTTAAGTTGTCTAATGATGAAGAGCTCGTCTCTTTTATTAAGTTTTTTTCTTTTTAGGAATTCGTGGATTATTTTTCGTTGTTCCATTATATTTAAATTTATTCACTATGTAGTTTATGGTAGAATGTGGTTTATTTACAATTCCATCGATTTTTCTGAGTGAATATCCCTTTAATGCTAGATCAATTATCATGTTTTTCACTTCATTACTTAACTCCCTTCCTTTAGGTATTTTAAACTCAAAAAAGTAAATATTAAATGTCAAATTAGAATCAATTAATTAGAATGACACCCTCGAAAGTAATGCATGTGCACTTTTCGTAGTAGTGAGCATGCGTTTGTAGTTTATCCAATAGAATACTAGTCCTTCAATCAATGTACAAATAAGAATGTTGCGTTTCAAAAAATTTTCGATCAGTACATAAATAAATTTTTAATAAAAAAAAATAATTATGCTGTTTCTACATTTGTTATTTTCAGTTCATATTCCCTAATATTTATTGTTGATCTTGCAATAAAAAAAAATCAAAGAAAACACGTTAGTTTGATTTCTATCCTTTGATTTCAATACAAATTTATTTAGACACTGAGGTGTACAAATATAACTGAATCGCTCATTTCAAAAACCACATAAGTCAAAAAAGTAAAATTTTCAGGAGCACTAAAAAACCGTTTAACATAAAAGGTATGCCTTGCATGAACAAAACCGTGAATGCAAATTGAACTATTTATGAAACTACAACAAATGTAATGAAACACGGTATAATGAATTGTTAGATTTTTGCAAAAACGGTATTTTTCTTTGTATGACTTACGTGGTTTTTGCACGGACTGTTTTTCCCATGTCTAAACCCTGGCATTAGAGGGAAATAATTACAAGAGAATCAACACAAAAGTTTTATTGCAGTTTGAAAAAAGTATTCATTGTCACTTTCGATGGCATTTTTTTCCTCTTCTGTAGTTGCCCATTGAAAAATTCTTTTATAGAAAGACATATGTTTGGAAATAATAATACTTTGTACCTGTTTGACATTTTCTATCTTTTTGGGGTTTATGGGAACAGAACCAGTTGGATATGTACATTCTGTTGGTAGTTTAATGGTAATAGATTTGTTTCTTGTCAAGTTAAATGTATAGTTACCTAAACCATCGATAAAGTCTTGAACAATCACAGTTCGTTTCTTATCCTTTTCATATTGAAATGACAAATAACGAGAAGGATAGAATGATTCTTTATGTTCCTTTTTAACACGTTTGCCAAAACTCTCATTTGACAAACACGTTCTTTTATAACATGTTGGCCACCTCTGACAAGGAGACCTTACGACTTGCCCCTCACCGATTTTAACGAAAGTGGTACCAATCGATAGATATTGGTACATAGTACAAATGTATAAAATATTAGGGCGCACTATTCAGCGGTTCGTAAGAAAATTGGTGTTAAAGTTTGCGAATAACGTCTGTCAGTGACAAGTCCCGCCCTTTAAGCCCCGCCCATTGTCGTACTTAATATGTATAGACTTCCACATACGAGGTTCGAATTCTGAATAATACTTTTTTTTATTTCCATTCTTATTTTTAATGCAACATTTCTTTACAATTTCTTCTTTACCATTTAAAATGGTATTTTTTATTTATTACAAAACGTTTTATAATAAAAATACTCACGTAAACATCCAATTTTACCTCCCTTATTTAGGGGAGGATAAGATAAGACATTTTATGATTAAACCCCAAACACAAGAAAACGTACAATTAATGTGCTTGTGTAGATGATGATGGCGTTGAGGCAATCCAAGTTTGCGTATTATGTGAATCTGATCAACAGTCTTTTATAACGTATATTTAATTACATTTTATCTTGTTCCACGTAAATTGGCTGGTAGCACGTAACGATCCTCAAAACAATCATATGCACAAGAGTCAATCAATTTATACTTATCGATAATCGTTCCTCCTTCTCTGACATGTTCTTCCCATCTCTTTAATTCTCTTATGTTTTTTAAGCGTCAACATCCTTTCTTCTGTAGAGTTTGTAAAGGCCAATAGGGATGTTCTTCAGCGCGATTCACACTTTTAACTTGTAATGAAAGGGAATGTTATAATCGTCTTCTACTTGCTTTGTCGGTAGTTCCGGAGATAAATTTGCGTCAAACGGAAACACGAATTCGGAAGCACATTCTTCGTCAGTTTAGTCCATGAGTATTAAGTTATCCGTACTTACAAAAAATGTTGTCTTTGTCAAGATGTCGAGAGCGATATTAAGTATTTCTTCGCCAATTTACATAGCGCCTTTTGAAATTTCCACTGTTGGTTCCATAGTCACGAGATCACCTTTCATTTGCAGTTTTTCAAAATACAATTAACATAAGTATCACTCAAGAGTAACGTTGATTTGCTACTTTGAATCATTATCAATATAATCATAATATCGATCCTTAGTGTTATATCTCTTATAATATCCTTTATAATACGTATAAGTTAGATGTAAGCAATATAATAAATTATTTTACATTACTTATGCGGGTGTTTTTTTATAAAACGTAATACCATTTTAAATGGTAAAGAAGAAATTGGAAAGAACGATTCTAATAAAAGTATCGTAATTTTCCTAAACATAGAAGTAGAGAAATTAAAAAGTAGGATAACGAAAGAGTGTCCTTAATTGATTATATTTTGTAATATCAAAATATTATAAAAATAAAGTGAAATGTTGCATTAAAAATAAAAATGGAAATAAAAAACGTATTATTCAGAATTCGAATCTCGTATGTGGAAGCCTATACATATTCAGTACGACAATGGGCGGGGCTTAAAGGGCGGGACTTGTGACTGACAGACGCTATTCGCAAATTTTAACACCAATTTTCTTGCGAACCGCTGAATAGTGCGCCCTAATATTTTATACATTTGTACTATGTACCAATATCTATCGATTGGTACCACTTTCGTTAAAATCGGTGAGGGGCAAGTCGTAAGGTCTCCTTGTGAGAGAAATTTAGAATTTGGTGAGTTGCAGAAACTACGCAAGTCGCTCACTTATGTGGTTTCAGCTGCGAACGCAGATACTTGTACTGACATATCTTGGTAACGCTTCACGAGACTTGTGCGATTTTTGCACAGACGGTGTGAATACCCCCAAAGAAACGATTCGTGGCAAAAACTCCATTTTGTAAAATTTTGACTTATGTGGTTTTTGAAATGAGCGATTCAACTGTTACTAACTGTATATTATCCTAGACTACTATTTTCGGTTTTCGTCTCTATCTGACATATATGATTAAATAAAGAAAAAAATATTTGACATATGTCGAGAAAACGGTGACAAGTAATGACGCATGAGACATCTTTCCGCGAAAAGAGAGTAAAAAAGTAATAATAAAAATTCCACAAAAGTTAGTTAAATTAAACATAATTTCACCAAAAATTATTAAATTTGGAGACAATTCTACTAAAAACTTCGTGAATTTTTTTAAAATTCCACCCAAAATCAATAAAATTGGTAAAAATTCCACGAAAAACTTACTATATTCGTAAAAATTCCACCAAAGTTACCAACATTTTTAACAATTTCACCCAAAACGTACTAAATTTTTTAAATTTTCCACCAAAGCTACAAAACTGTTGAATAATTCCACCAAAAACTTACTGATTTTTAAAAAATACCACCAAAAACTTATCAAATTCATAAAAATTCTACTAAAATTACCAATATTTTTAACAATTCCACCAAAAATTATTAAAGTTAATAAAAATTCCACCAAAGTTATCAACTTTTTTAACAGTTCCATTAAAAACATATTGAATTTTATAAAAATTCCACCAAAAATTAATAAAATTGGAAAAATTTCACTAAAAACTTACTAAATTCGTAAAAATTTCATAAAAAAACACTGAATTCTTACAAAATTCCATCAAAAATGAATAAGATTCGCAAAAATTCCACCAATGTTATCAAAATTTTTGATAATTCCACCAAAAACATACTGAATTTTTTAAAAATTCCACCCAAAATCAATAAAATTGGTAAAAATTCCACGAAAAACTTACTATATTCGTAAAAATTCCACCAAAGTTACCAACATTTTTAACAATTTCACCCAAAACGTACTAAATTTTTTCAATTTTCTACCAAAGCTACAAAAATGTTGAATAATTCCACCAAAAACTTACTGATTTTTAAAAAATACCACCAAAAACTTATCAAATTCATAAAAATTCTACTAAAATTACCAATATTTTTAACAATTCCACCAAAAATTATTAAAGTTAATAAAAATTCCACCAAAGTTATCAACTTTTTTAACAATTCCATTAAAAACATATTGAATTTTATAAAAATTCCACCAAAAATTAGTAAAATTGGAAAAATTTCATTAAAAACTTACTAAATTCGTAAAAATTCCATAAAAAACACTGAATTTTTAAAAAATTCCATCAAAAATGAATAAAATTCGCAAAAATTCCACCAATGTTATCAAAATTTTTGATAATTCCATCAAAAACATACTGAATTCTTTAAAAATTCCACCAAAAATTAATACAATTTGCAAAAATTCCACTAAAAACTTACTAAATTCATAAGAATTTTACCAAAAACACTGATTTTTTTTATTCCACCAGAAATGAATAAAATTCGCAAAAATTCCACCAATGTTATCAAAATGTTTGATAATTCCACCAAGAACATAGTGAATTTTTTTAAAATTCTACCAAAAACTTACTAAATTCATAAGAATTTTACCAAAAACACTGAATTTTTTTAAAATTCCATCAGAAATGAATAAAATTCGCAAAAATTCCACCAAAGCTATTAAAATATTTAACAACTACACCCAAAACATACTGAATTTTTTTTATTCCACCAAAAACTTACAAAAATCCTAAAAATTACGCCGAAATTGTCAACATTTTTAACAATTCCACCAAAAACGTACTAAATTTTTTAAATTTTCCACCAAAGCTACAAAACTGTTGAATAATTCCACCAAAAACTTACTGATTTTTTAAAAATACCACCGAAAACTTACAAATTCATAAAAATTCTACTAAAATTGCCAATATTTTTAACAATTCCACCAGAAATGATTAAAGTTAATAAAAATTCCACCAAAGTTATCAACTTTTTTAACAATTCCATCAAAAACATACTGAATTTTATAAATATTCCACCAAAAGTTAATAAAATTGGAAAAATTTCACTAAAAACTTACTAAATTCGTAAAAATTCCATAAAAAAACACTGAATTTTTAAAAATTCCATCAAAGATGAATAAAATTCGCAAAAATTTCACCAGTGTTATCAAAATTTTTGATAATTCCACCAAAAATATACTGAATTTTTTAAAAATTCCACAAAAAATTAATACAATTTGCAAAAATTCCACCAAAAACTTACTAAATTCATAAGAATTTTACCAAAAACACTGAATTTTTTAAAAATTCATAAAAATTCCACCAAAGTTACTAAAATTTTTAATAATTCTACCAAAAATAATGAATTTTTTTTAAATTCCATCAAAAAACTTACAAAATTTGTAAAAATTCCACCAAAAATGACCAATTTTTTTTTTAATTCCACCAAAAGCTTACTAAATTCGTAAAGCTTCCACCAAAGTTACCAAAATGTTGATCAATTCAACCAAAAACAATAATTTTTTTTTAGAAAAATACTAAAAATGAAACTAAACTAGTTTTTTTTTGTTAAAGGTACAAAAGCAAAAACTTATGATGAATTAGGAATTCACAAAGAGGAAGATAAATGTTGTAGAGAACACGATAATTGTCCTTCAAATATTCCTCCAGGGGAATGTAAAGCGAATCTTTGTAATAAATCCCAATTTACACGGTTTGTATTTAAAAAGAAAAATTTATTTACATTAATAAATTAATAAATTTCCATATTGATTTTTTTCTTATACAAGGTGTACATAAATTAACGTACGTAAAAGTTGCGCGTAGAGATATTCTTCATTCAAGGTTTTATATCTGTTTATACCTGAACTTTTTTGACATCTGTCACAGTGACAGATGAAATTGATTGTCCGTCTAAAAATCACGTGTCTATATTATATTCATTGTGAAAAAGAAGAAAAAGAGTTTTCAAAATCTTCAATTGAATAAAAAATGTTGACCCGTATAACTTTTACGCTAATTTATGTACACCCCGTATAATAAATCAGACTAAAAATTATTTTTTTTTTAGATCTCATTGTGATTGCGATTCAAAGTTTCAAGAATGTTTAAAAAACACCGGAAGTAGCACCGGTAATTTAATAGGAGCGATTTTCTTCAACATAGTTAAAGTTAATTGTTTCGTGGAGGGAAAATGCGATAATGGTTCTTCGGTTTTAATGTAAGCTTTACAAAATTTCAACGTTTTCTAAATCTATTAAAGAAAATTGAAAAAAAAATAGAATCCTTTTTTTAAGTTTCTTAAAGTAACTTAGAAATAGAATGGAACACTGGAACTACCCAAAATGGAGTATTTCTATTTGGCTCCATGTAACTTCAAAGTTAAGCGAGTTAGAAAAAAATGTTTCAAGTAAGAGTTATTCCATTCTTAATGACGAACAACTTTTACTTAAAACATTTTTCCCTATTTCCGATATTAAGGGAGTTATAACCCAAAAATTGGAACAACCCAAAATGAGTAAAAATATTACTCATTTAATCAATCGAAAGTTATCGAAAATTTTAATTTTAGCAAAAAATTTTGGTATCAAATTAAAGGATTTTTAATAAGCTTTAAAATTTTTTAATAAAAATTTCAATTTTTTCAAAAACAAAGTCAAAATTCTCAAAAATAATGTAAAAAATCTCCAAAATCATGTCAACATTTCTAAAGTAATGTTAAAATTTTTTAAAGAAATATGAAAAACTTCAACAAATTTCTAAAAAAGACAAAAATGTAAAAAAATTTTAAAAATGCCAACATTTTTGAAAAAAAAAAATTCAAAAATAATTTTAGAGTGAAAATTTTATTAAAAATTGATAGGAAATTAAATTTTCTTTAATTTGAGTACAAATACGACCTATCTAACTTTGATAGATCGAAAGTTATCGAAATTTTTAATTTCAACAAAAACCGAAAGTCGGCCATCTTGAAAATTTTTAAAGTAACCTAATTTTGTTATTTTTTATCCGAATATAGACGTGTTTGGTATCAAATTAAAGGATCTTTAATAAACTTTCAGGATTTTTAATAAAAATTTTAAATCTTTTCAAAAAGATGCCAAATTTTTCAGAAAAATATCAATTTTATTAAAAATAACCTCAAAATCGTCAAAAAAATTGTCAAAGGTTTCAAAGAATTATCAAAAACTTCTAAATTTAAAATTTAATTTAAAAGAAATTTCTAAAAAAGACAAAAATGTAAAAAAAATTTTAAAAATGTCAAAATTTTTGAGAAAATAAAAATTCAAAAATAATTTTAGAATGAAAATTTTATTAAAAATTGATAGGAAATTAAATTTCCTTTTACTTGAGTACAAACATGACCTATCTAACTTTAATCAATCGAAAGTTATCGAAATTTTTAATTTCAACAAAAACCGGAAGTCGGCCATCTTGAAAATCTTTAAAGTAACCTAACTTTATTATTTTTTATCCGAATATAGACGTGTTTGGTATCAAATTAAAGGATTTTTAATAAGCTTTAAGAATTTTTAATAAAAATTTCAATTTCTTCAAAAACAAAGTCAAAATTCTCAAAAATAATGTAAAAAAATCTCCAAAATCATGTCAACATTTCTAAAGTAATGTTAAAATTTTTTAAAGAAATATGAAAAATGTCAACAAATTTCTAAAAAAGACAAAAATGTAAAAAAATTTCAAAAATGTCAAAATTTTTGAAAAAAAAAATTCAGAAATAATTTTAGAAAGAAAATTTTATTAAAAATTGATAGGAAATTAAATTTTCTTTAATTTAAGTACAAACACGACCTATCTAACTTTGATAGATCGAAAGTTATCGAAATTTTTAATTTCAACAAAAACCGGAAGTCGGCCATCTTGAAAATTTTTAAAGTAACCTAATTTTGTTATTTTTTATCCGAATATAGTCGTGCTTGGTATCAAATTAAAGGATTTTTAATTAGCTTTAAGAATTTTTAGTAAAAACTTAATTTTTTTTTAAACCGCCATCATGAAAATGAAAAAATTAACCTAACTTTTTTATTTTTTATCCGAATATAGTCGTGTTTGGTATCAAATTAAAGGATTTTTAATAAACTTTCAGGATTCTTAATAAAAATTTAAAATTTATTCAAAAAGATGATAAAATTTTTCAGAAAAATATCAATTTTATTAAAAATAACCTCAAAATCGTCAAAAAAATTGTCAAAGGTTTCAAGGAACTATCAAAAACTTCAAGAAATTTCTAAAAAAGACAAAAATGTAAAAAAATTTTTTTAATTTCAAAATCTTTGAAAAAAAAAAGATTCAAAAATAACTTTAGAATGAAAATTTTATTAAAAATTGATAGGAAATTAAATTTTCTTTAATTTGAGTACAAACACGACCTATCTAACTTTGATAGATCGAAAGTTATCGAAATTTTTAATTTCAACAAAAACCGGAAGTCGGCCATCTTGAAAATTTTAAAGTAACCTAACTTTATTATTTTTTATCCGAATATAGACGTGTTTGGTATCAAATTAAAGGATTTTTAATAAGCTTTAAGAATTTTTAATAAAAATTTTAATTTTTTTAAACCGCCATCATGAAAATTAAAAAATTAACCTAACTTTTTTATTTTTTATCCGAATATAGTCGTGTTTGGTATCAAATTAAAGGATTTTTAATAAACTTTCAGGATTTTTAATAAAAATTTAAAATTTTTTCAAAAAGATGCCAAATTTTTCAGAAAAATATCAATTTTATTAAAAATAACCTTAAAATCGTCAAAAAAATTGTCAAAGGTTTCAAAGAACTTTAAAAAACTTCAAGAAGTTTCTAAAAAAGACAAAAATGTAAAAAAAAATTTTAAAATGTCAAAATTTTTGAGAAAATAAAAATTCAAAAATAATTTTAGAATGAAAATTTTATTAAAAATTGATAGGAAATTAAATTTTCTTTAATTTGAGTACAAACACGACCTATCTAACTTTGATAGATCGAAAGTTATCGAAATTTTTAATTTAAACAAAAACCGGAAGTCGGCCATCTTGAAAATTTTTAAAGTAACCTAACTTTATTATTTTTTATCCGAATATAGACGTGTTTGGTATCAAATTAAAGGATTTTTAATCAGCTTTAAAAATTTTTAATAAAAATTTCAATTTTTTCAAAAACAAAGTCAAGATTCTCAAAAATAATGTAAAAAATCTCCAAAATCATGTCAACATTTCTAAAGTAATGTTAAAATTTTTTAAAAAAATACGAAAATCTTCAACAAATTTCTAAAAAAGACAAAAATGTAAAAAAATTTTAAAAATGTCAAAATTTTTGAAAAAAAAAATTCAAAAATAATTTTAGAATGAAAATTTTATTAAAAATTGATAGGAAATTAAACTTTCTTTAATTTGAGTACAAACACGACCTATCTAACTTTAATAGATCGAAAGTTATCGAAATTTTTAATTTCAACAAAAACCGGAAGTCGGCCATCTTGAAAATTTTTAAAGTAACCTAATTTTGTTATTTTTTATCCGAATATAGTCGTGTTTGGTATCAAATTAAAGGATTCTTAATAAGCTTTAAAAATTTCAATTTTTTCAAAAACAAAGTCAAAATTCTCAAAATAATGTAAAAAATCTCCAAAATCATGTCAACATTTCTAAAGTAATGTTAAAATTTTTTAAAGAAATATGAAAAACTTCAACAAATTTCTAAAAAAGACAAAAATGTAAAAAAAATTTTTAAAATGTCAAAATTTTTGAGAAAATAAAAATTCAAAAATAATTTTAGAATGAAAATTTTATTAAAAATTGATAGGAAATTAAATTTCCTTTTACTTGAGTACAAACACGACCTATCTAACTTTGATAGATCGAAAGTTATCGAAATTTTTAATTTCAACAAAAACCGGAAGTCGGCCATCTTGAAAATTTTTAAAGTAACCTAATTTTGTTATGTTTTATCCGAATATAGACGTGTTTGGTATCAAATTAAAGGATTTTTAATCAGCTTTAAGAATTTTTAATAAAAATTTTAATTTTTTTAAACCGCCATCATGAAAATTAAAAAATTAACCTAACTTTTTTATTTTTTATCCGAATATAGTCGTGTTTGTACTCAAATTAAAGGATTTTTAATAAACTTTTAGGATTTTTAATAAAAATTTTAGGATTTTTAATAAAAATTTAAAATTTTTCCAAAAAGATGCCAAATTTTTCCAAAAAGATGCCAAATTTTTCCAAAAAGATGCCAAATTTTTCCAAAAAGATGCCAAATTTTACAAAAAGATGCCAAATTTTTCAGAAAAATATCAATTTTATAAAAATAACCTCAAAATTATAAAAAAAAAGTTAAAAGTTTCAAGAACTATCAAAAATTTCAAGAAATTTTTATTTTTTACTCAAATGGTTTATTAGAAACACTTTCTTTCGTATTAAGATTTCGTATTAAATAATTCGATTTTTATTCTAAATCGATTCTAATTCGGTTTTAAAAACATTCAAAGTCTAATTATGATATCATTAACGTTAATTTTAACACTAAAAATATGAAATTATTTAAACATTCGATTTAAGTTACAATCAAAAGTTTAAAATATTACTAACACAAATAAAAATATTTTTAGCCTTAAAATTGATATTAAATAACATTTAAATGTTTTATTTGCAACTATCTAATTTTATTTTTATTTTTTAGAAGTAAATTAATGAGTGGGGAATCATTACATAATAATATCAACAAAAATAACACCAAAGAATGTTCGTACATATTCGAAACAAGCCCGAAATACCAATCCAGGTCTATAAACTCACCAAAATCGGGGAAATTTAACATATTTGGAGCTCTATACTCAGGTATTGAATGGGCTTTGAAAAAAATTAAATTATTGTGATAAATAAATCTTTAATTATTTTAATTATTTAATAAATTCATCTGTACAAATTAATTTTTTTCTTCTAATTTGATAAAAAATCCATTTTTAAAGAATAATTAATGCTGTTCAATGAAAAAAAAGTTGAAATCAAATCCTTATTAACCGTGAAACCATAAAATTAAAATTAATCGATTCATTTTTTAAATCGTTATTTCCCATAAATTAAACTCGAACTCAAAAGAAACTGAATTCAAACATCACTCAAAAAATGAATTAAAAGATCAAATAAAAAAATCGAATAAAAAAAAAATCTAATAAAAAAATTTAACAAATAAAAAAAATTAATATTCCTGACCTCTAGCGTTTCCAAAATTAACCAAATTCGACAATTCAATCGCGCTATATCCCAACAGCTGCTTCAAATCGCACACAAACTTATAAACGAACCTCTTCCCGTGAACCTTCGATATCATATCACCATCGTAATAATATCTCAAAGCCCTCGAAAGCTTTTCATAGTTCATCGTTGGTTTGTTTTTTCTACTTCCCCATAATTGAGCGACAGCTTCCGGCTTGCTAAGTTTAAACTCCCCCTCATTTCCGATCCAATGTATAATCCCTTTGTATTCTCTACTCGTTAATAGGTCTAATAAAAATTGCCAGAGTTGTACCTGACCGTTATTACCATTCCTATTACCGGAATTACCCCCAATCACTTCGAAATGCCTCACGCTTGATGAATAATTTGGGATGATTCGGTTTATTTTACTTTGTTTCATTAGTTTGGGTGTTTTAATTTTATTCTGTTCGTCGTCAGTTTCTTTTATGATTGCTAAATAATTAATTTTGTTTGTTAAATTTTATTTTTATTAAAATAATTTTTTAAAAAAATGGTATTTAAAATATAATAAACCCACCTACGACTTTCATCTTTCGTAAAAGTTCTATATGAGTCCAAAAAATATCTCCGGGGTCGTTCGGAACGATTTTTTGAAAGTCTTGCAAGGTCAATTTGTACAATTGAGAGCCGTTTAACGACCAATCGGATAATTTTAAATTCGGGAGGTTAAATTGTCGAACTGCCCATTGAATCCAATGTCTAACGTGTAACATCGACCTTAAAAATAAAAAAAAAATGATAAAAAAAATCAAAAAAATCATAAAAATCATATAAAATCATATAAATTCATATAAAATCACCCAAAATAAAATTTTTCTTTATTAATAATCATTAAAACACATAAAAATTTTATTTTACATTCTAAATTTACAAAAGAAATTTTAAAAAATTCAAATTACTAACCATTGTTCGGGATCGGAAGGTATTTTTAACCTTTCTTGTTCCCGTTTAAAAGCGACATCAACCTGCCACTGTACGATATTCTTTTTAACCGGTACATCTTTCATCTCGGAAACGTTACCATCACTTTTACTCATACAAACGTCTTGAGACTCATCGTCAGTGTCTATATAGTCATCGGCAGGTTTTAAAACATCGATTATATTAATTCTACTCAAATGCGGTTGTAATTGAACGTTAATTTGAACTGTTCCTTCTCCCTGGACGCATTGATCGACTAAATTTCGATGTCCTTCCAACTTAAAATAATTAAAATAATTTTTTTTTATATAAATAACCTCAAAAAAATTTTTTTAATTTACCAATTGTGTTCCTTGTAAACAAAAAACATATCCGACAAGTCTTTTATTTAATTTCTGTTCTAATAATCGTTTTAATTTATTTAAAGGATCTCTTATGTCCATGTGTAAAACGATAATGCCGTTTTCGTGACCTTGTTCGATGTTTAATAACCCGGAATCTAATTCTCGCATTAAAGTATCTTCGAAACCACTTACTTCATCTAAACTATCCATCATTTCTATAATAATTGAGTTATTATCGAGATAAAATCGAGTTAAAATCGAAAAGCATTTTAAATTAATTGAAAAAAATAAAAACTAACCGAGTTGCGTAGGTTCCGATAAACCTTCCATACTATTTTCAAGTATAATACTATTTTCTTCATCGGGGAAACTCACATCGGGTTCAATTTTACCCCCTTCGATAACTCTTTCGGTTAAATTACCCTCATCGTCGAAAATATAACTAAAATTAATAAAAATTTTGAGGTTAGGTTAAAGAAGTAATAAATAATTTACCTTTTTGTAGGATCCGATTGATCCGTAAAAACATTTTGGCCTTTATGATTAACGCTCATTATAAATAAAGATTGTTTTTCATTTTCCATTTAAAAATTAAACGAGAAAAACGGAAAAATAAAAATAATGGGAAATGTTTTGATTTTTGACAGTTTTAATAATGATTGTGACTTACTTCACTATTGTTTACAAAAGTACTACCAACCTAATTTAAAAGCGTTTTCAAAGCGTCTTTAAAACGTCACTTGTCAAATAAGACAACTAAAATTTTATAGGTTATGTAGCGTCCAACGAAACAGGAAAATGAACACTTTGGGACTTACACTAATAATGAAAATGGGTTGTTTATGTAAAAAACAAACTATAAATATAAACGGGACTAAATATACTGTAAGAGAACATTTAGGTGAAGGGTAAGTTGTAATTTAAATAATAAAAAAGAAACAAACAGCTGTTTGATTTGTTATCTTTATTTTTAATGAATACTTTAATGAATACTTTAACGAATATTTTAATGAATACTTTAATGAATATTTTAATGAATACTTTAATGAATCTTTACTAAATACTTATTTTTAATGAAACGAATTTAAAATTCATATTTATATTTACTTACATTTTTAAGAGGCTTCAGTATAATCGACCTGGTTCAAAACGTACGCACTAAAAAACTTTACGCACTTAAAAAAATCACCTGTCATAGTATCGAAGACCAAAAAATAGCTTTACAAGAGATCGAATACTACAAAAAATTAAAACATCCAAACCTAATCGAGTTAATAGACTCTACGTTTAAAGGTTCAGCCGATATCATCGTAAACGTCACGTCCGAAGTGTACATGATCTTACCGTATTTTAAAAAAGGAAGTTTACACGATTATTTAGGTTTAAAGTCTTTAAGTAAAGATCACGTAAATGTTAAGGAGGTTTTAAGGTTGTTTTATAACATTTGCGAAGGAGTTAAATATATACACGAAGCTAAGCCCGAACCGTTAGCTCATCGAGATTTAAAAACAAGTAATGTATGTTTAACGGAAAGCATGACACCGGTTTTAATGGATTTTGGATCGATGGCGCCCGCTAGAGTTCAAGTTTGCGGCTCAAGCGATGCTCAGAAATTGCAAGATGTTGCTGCGGAAAGATGTTCGATGCCTTATAGAGCACCCGAATTATTTAACGTTGAGAGTTATTGTGTTATTGATGAAAGAACGGATATTTGGGTAATTAATAAAAAATTTTAGTTAAATAAAAAAATTTTAATTAAATAAAAAAATTTTAATTAAATAAAAAAAATTTAATTAAATAAAAAAATTTTAACTAAATAAAAAAAAATTACTTTTAGAGTTTGGGTTGTATTTTATACGCATTATGTTTTTTTAAAAGTCCTTTTGATATAGTTTACGAAAGAGGTGATTCGGTCGCTTTAGCAGTATTATCCGGAAACATTCCTTTTCCCGAAGATTCACCTTATACACAGGTAAAAATTTAATAAAATTTAAAATTAAATATAAGAGAATTTTTTAATTTTAGGAAATAATCGATTTGATTATGTATATTTTAAAAATAAACCCAAGCGAAAGGCCGTTTATTTACACCGTAATGGAAAAAACCCAGTTTTTAAGGAACAAACTTGAAGATATCGTGTGATATGTTATAAAATTTATGTGAAATATTAATTATTACATGATAACAAAAAAATATATACGTATTTTTTAAACAAAAATTATTTCCGTTGATTCCTCATTAAATTCCTTTTAATTTAATACCAAACACGACATATTTATCTTAAAAAATACCATAGTTACCTTAAAAATACAACACAAACCAAAAAGCCGCCATTTTTTTTTTTTAAACATAACCTAGAATGTTAAAAAAGTTAAAAATTAAAAATCTCGGGAATAAAAGGAGATAAAGTGGTCGTGTTTGTACTCGTTTTAAAGGATTTTTAATTTTCCGTCGATTAAAAGCATATAATTTGGTTAAAAATTAAAATCAATTTTTTAATTGATGAAAAATGGATGAAAAAAAAGTTTTAGGAAGAAAAAATATGTAAGAATCGTATATAAAAGAAATTTATATATCGATAATCAAAACAATTTTCATTAAACATTTTCACTAAAAAAAAAATAATAAATCCTAACCTTAAACTGGCATCGACTAAATAAACTAAACTAATAAACGACTCAAATAAGAGTATAATTGAGTCTCTGTTAAAAATAATAAAGATACGCAAAATTAAACAAACAAAAAAAAGATTGAATTCAACAAAAAAAAAGTACTTACGAGACAAAACCGCTTTTGACTACTTTTTTTTATATATTTTTTTAACGTCCTGTTGTTTTTAACTTTCGCTCCTTTCTTGACTTTGTTCTAAAGAAGATTCTCCGTCGTGATTTTCTAGTTGCTTTTTCCACATATCCGCGTAAATGCCTTCTTGTCCAACTAAATGTTCATGCCTAAGAAAAAAAATTTTTATCAACTTTGAAAATTTTTAAAAATTTTTTGACAACACTTGGAATAAAATGGTCTGTTTAAATTGAAACTAGAATGTTTTAAGTTTCATTTAGAAAAAAAATCAAATCAAAATCTTTAATAATGAATGTTTGACGAATTTTTAAAATTGATCGATTTTCTAAAGTTAGGTTAGAACTGTCAAAAATTTTTTTTACAAACTTTGAAATTTTTTTTAATTTTTTTGACAACATTTAAAATAAAACGGTATTTTTTAATCAAAACTAGAATTATTTAAGTTTCATTTAGAAAAAAAATCAAGCTAAAATCTTTAAAATTCGATTTTTGGCGAATTTTTAAAGTTGATCGATTTTTTTAAGTTAGGTTAGAACTGTCAAAAAAAGTTTTATCAACTTTAAAAATTTTTTTAATTTTTTTGACAACATTTAGAATAAAATGGTATTTTTTAATCAAAACTAGAATGTTTTAAGTTTCATTTAGAAAAAAAAATAGACCATAATCTTTAAAAATGAATTTTTGACGAATTTTTAAAAAATAATTGATTTTTTTAATAGTCTAAAATTTTTAACCTAAAAAAAATTTTCACCAACTTTGAAAATTTTTTTATTATTTTTTTTGATAAGATTTAGAAATAAATAAATAAAAATAAAAAAATTAATTACCTTCCCCTTTCAACAATTTCCCCATCTTTTAAAACCAAAATCTCATCTGCATGAATAATCGTAGACAATCTATGAGCAACAATAATCGTGGTATGATTCGCACACATCTTATTTAAAGACTCCTGTATATTCCTCTCCGTTTGAGTATCCAAAGCGCTTGTAGCTTCGTCTAATAAAATAATTTGAGGTGATTTTAAAAGGGTCCGGGCGATGGCCACCCTTTGTTTTTCCCCTCCGCTAAGTCTCAAACCCCTCTCCCCGACTTGAGTATCATAGCCATCGGGAAACGTTAAGATCCTATCGTGTATATCCGCCCCTCTAGCCGCTTGGTAAATATCCGAATCGGGGGCGGTGATTCTTCCGTATTGAATATTATACTTTATCGAGTTATTAAACAGTACGGTGTCTTGAGGAACGACTCCGATGGCTCTTCGCAAAGATTCTTGAGTGACGGTTTTGATATTTTGCCCGTCGACGATAATCGAACCGGTTTCGACGTCGTAAAAGCGGAATAAGAGACGAATTATGGTGCTTTTACCGCTTCCGGAAGGTCCTACTAAAGCTACAGTTTTTCCCGGTGGGACACTAAACGTTACATTCTTTAAAACCAATTTTTCCGGCATGTAACCAAAGCTGACATTGTTAAACTCAATTGTACCGTGTTTTATAAATAAGGAACCGGCTCCGGGGGCGTCTATCACTTCTTGTTCTTCTTTCATCAAATCAAACATGTTTTCCATATCGACGAAATTCTTTTGTATAGCTCTAAAATTATTTTTCGATTATTATTTGTTGATATTTTGATTAAATTTTACCTGTAATAAGTTCCAAACCAATTTAAAGGTACGTAAAGTTGCACTATGTAACTTGCAAAGAGTACGTAATCACCTACTTGTAAAGTATTTTCATCTACTACAAGATGTACGCAAAGTAAACTTCCGGCTAATAAACCACCACAAATTATTACGTTTTGGACTGTGTTTAAGATATTTAAGGTTACTATACTTTTCCATTCTTCAACCTAGAAATAAAAATTTGGGGTTATAATCAGTTTTTAGGTTATAATTTCTTTAATATCAAAAATTGAAAAAAAAATTTATAACATAAAATGTTTATAATTAAAAAAGGAATAAATTTTATTTGAAACATTTTTTTCCATAATGTTTAGTTTTTGAATTATTTGGAATTAAAGTTAAAAAATTGACGTTTTAAGGTTATAACTAGTTTTTAGGTTATAATTTCTTTAATAACAAAAATTGAAAAAAAAATTATAACATAAAATGTTTATAATTAAAAAAGGAATAAATTTTATTTGAAACATTTTTTTCCATAATGTTTAGTTTTTAAATTATTTGGAATTAAAGTTGAAAAATTGACGTTTTAAGGTTATAACTAGTTTTTAGGTTATAATATCTTTAATATCAAAAATTGAAAAAAATGTTTATGATAAAAAATGTTTATAATTAAAAAAGGAATAAATTTTATTTGAAACATTTTTTTCCATAATGTTTAGTTTTTGAATTATTTGGAATTTAAGTTGAAAAATTGACGTTTTAAGGTTATAACTAGTTTTTAGGTTATAATTTCTTTAATATCAAAAATTGAAAAAAAAATTTATAACATAAAATGTTTATAATTAAAAATGGAATAAATTTTATTTGAAACATTTTTTTCCATCTTGTTCAGTTTTTGAATTAGATGAAACCAAAGTTGAAAAAATGACATTTTAAGGTTATAACTAATTTTTAGGTTATAACTCATTTAATATCGAGAATTGAAAAATATGTTTATAGTAAAAAATGTTTATAATTAAAAATGGAATAAATTTTATTTGAAACATTTTTTTCCATCTTGTTTGGTATTTGAATTACTTGGAATTAAAGTTGAAAAATTGACGTTTTAAGGTTATAACTAGTTTTTAGGTTATAATTTCTTTAATATCAAAAATTGAAAAAAAAATTTATAACATAAAATGTTTATAATTAAAAATGGAATAAATTTTATTTGAAACATTTTTTTCCATAATGTTTAGTTTTTGAATTATTTGGAATTTAAGTTGAAAAATTGACGTTTTAAGGTTATAACTAGTTTTTAGGTTATAATTTCTTTAATATCAAAAATTGAAAAAAAAATTTATAACATAAAATGTTTATAATTAAAAATGGAATAAATTTTATTTGAAACATTTTTTTCCATCTTGTTCAGTTTTTGAATTAGATGAAACCAAAGTTGAAAAAATGACATTTTAAGGTTATAACTAATTTTTAGGTTATAACTCATTTAATATCGAGAATTGAAAAATATGTTTATAGTAAAAAATGTTTATAATTAAAAATGGAATAAATTTTATTTGAAACATTTTTTTCCATCTTGTTTGGTATTTGAATTACTTGGAATTAAAGTTGAAAAATTGACGTTTTAAGGTTATAACTAGTTTTTAGGTTATAATTTCTTTAATATCAAAAATTGAAAAAAAAATTTATAACATAAAATGTTTATAATTAAAAGAGGAATAAATTTTATTTGAAACATTTTTTTCCATAATGTTTAGTTTTTGAATTATTTGAAATTAAAGTTGAAAAATTGACGTTTTAAGGTTACAACTAGTTTTTGGGTTATAATTTCTTTAATATCAAAAATTGAAAAAAATGTTTGTAATAAAAAATGTTTATAATCAAAACAGGAATAAATTTTATTTGAAACATTTTTTTCTATCTTGTTTAGTTTTTGAGTTAGATGAAACCAAAGTTGAAAAAATGACATTTTAAGGTTATAACTAATTTTTAGGTTATAGCTCATTTAATATCGAGAATTGAAAAATATGTTTATAATAAAAAAAGTTTATAATTAAAAAAGAAATAAATTTTATTTGAAACATTTTTTTCCATCTTCTTTAGTTTTTGAATTAGATGGAATCAAAGTTGAAAAAATGACATTTTAAGGTTATAACTAATTTTTAGGTTATAGCTCATTTAATATCGAAAATTGAAAAATATGTTTATAACAAAAAATGTTTATAATTAAAAATGGAATACATTTTATTTGAAACATTTTTTTCTATCTTGTTTAATTTTTAAATTAGATGGAATCAAAGTTGAAAAAATTACATTTTAAGGTTGTAACTAATTTTTAGGTTATAACTCATTTAATATCGAGAATTGAAAAATATGTTTATAATAAAAAATGTTTATAATTAAAAATGGAATAAATTTTATTTGAAACATTTCTTTCTATCTTGTTTACTTTTTAAATTAGATGGAACCAAGTTGAAAAAATGACATTTTGGGGTTATAACTAATTTTTAGGTTATAGTTCATTTAATATCGAGAATTGAAAAATATGTTTATAATAAAAAATGTTTATAATTAAAAATGGAATAAATTTTATTTGAAACATTTTTTTCTATCTTATTTACTTTTTGAATTAGATGGAACCAAAGTTGAAAAAATGACATTTTGGGGTTATAACTAATTTTTAGGTTATAACTCATTTAATATCGAGAATTGAAAAATATGTTTAGAATAAAAAATGTTTATAATTAAAAATGGAATAAATTTTATATGAAACATTTTTTTCTATTTTGTTTAGTTTTTGAGTTAGATGGAACCAAAGTTGAAAAAATGACATTTTGGGGTTATAACTAGTTTTTAGGTTATAACTCACTTAATATCGAGAATTGAAAAATATATTTATAATAAAAAATGTTTATAATTAAAAATGGAATAAATTTTATTTGAAACATTTTTTTCTATCTTATTTACTTTTTGAATTAGATGGAACCAAAGTTGAAAAAATGACATTTTGGGGTTATAACTAATTTTTAGGTTATAACTCATTTAATATCGAGAATTGAAAAATATGTTTAGAATAAAAAATGTTTATAATTAAAAATGGAATAAATTTTATATGAAACATTTTTTTCTATTTTGTTTAGTTTTTGAGTTAGATGGAACCAAAGTTGAAAAAATGACATTTTGGGGTTATAACTAGTTTTTAGGTTATAACTCACTTAATATCGAGAATTGAAAAATATGTTTAGAATAAAAAATGTTTATAATTAAAAATGGAATAAATTTTATATGAAACATTTTTTTCTATTTTGTTTAGTTTTTGAGTTAGATGGAACCAAAGTTGAAAAAATGACATTTTGGGGTTATAACTAGTTTTTAGGTTATAGCTCATTTAATATCGAGAATTGAAAAATATGTTTATAATAAAATATGTTTATAATTAGAAATAGAATAAATTTTATTTGAAATATTTTTTTCCATCTTGTTTAGTTTTTGAATTATTTGGAATCCAAGTTGAAAAAATGACATTTTAAGGTTATAACTAGTTTTTAGGTTATAACTCATTTAATATCGAGAATTGAAAAATATGTTTATAATAAAAAATGTTTATAATTAAAAATGGAATAAATTTTATTTGAAACATTTTTTTCTATCTTGTTTAATTTTTAAATTAGATGGAATCAAAGTTGAAAAAATTACATTTTAAGGTTGTAACTAATTTTTAGGTTATAACTCATTTAATATCGAGAATTGAAAAATATGTTTATAATAAAAAATGTTTATAATAAAAAATGTTTATAATTAAAAATGGAATAAATTTTATTTGAAACATTTTTTTCTATCTTGTTTAATTTTTGAATTAAATGGAATCAAAGTTGAAAAAATGACATTTTGAGGTTATAACTAGTTTTTAGATTATAGCTCATTTAATATCGAGAATTGAAAAAAATATTTATAACAAAAAAAGTTTATAATTAAAAATGGAATAAATTTTATTTGAAACATCTTTTTCCATCTTGTTTGGTATTTGAATTATTTAGAATTAAAGTTGAAAAATTGACGTTTTAAGGTTATAACTAGTCTTACCAACCTGAAATGCTTTTATAGCATCTCTAAAAGCATCCACTTCATACTGTTCCGCTCCGTAATACTTAACAGTCTCAAAATTCAACAATGAATCAACACTTCGAGCCCTAGTAGCATTATCAGCCAAGTTCATCCTCCTCTGATACTTAGTTCTCCACTCGGTAATAACAATCGTCAACACTACAATAAATAGCACCTTAAAAAAATACTCAAACTTAAAAAAAACCTTTCCAACTTACGTATATAAAGTCCCATCGTTATAAAAACAATTAATCCGAACCAAACGTTAAAAGCAACCACAAAAAACGTCACGGCAACAATAATATCAACAATCGTAGGTGTAATCGAGAACAAGATGTAGTTTAAAAGGTTATTTATGCTATCGGTACCGCGATCCATGATCCTTAAAACTTCTCCGGTTTTACGAGAAAGGTGCCACCTCAACGATAAGCTATGTAAATGTCTAAACAGTTCCACCTCAATCTCTCGAGTTGTATATTGCTGGATTTTTATCCAGAGGAACGTCCGGAGATTATTTAGGAAGCCCATACCTCCCGTTCCACCACCTTGGAGGAATTTAAAACCGACGTAGATTAAAACAAAGTCCCAACGGAAGGTTATCGGAAGTACAGTCATACTATCAACTAAAAAAAATTTTTTTATTAAATAAAAAATATAAAAAATACAAGCTTAAATAAACTTACCAATAAATTTAGAGTAAATCGGAACATATAAATTAATAACTCTCCCTCCGGCTAATAATAAAAAGCAAAAAATAACTCGAAATTGTAAAATACAATCCTTCTTCGGCCATAAAAATGGCGCTAAAGTACACATTTTTTTCCAAAAGTTTTTCCATGTTGATTGATTATCGTTACGTTGCTGTAAATAAATTTAAAAAATATATTAATAAATTATGACAAAATAAGACAAAAAATCTCATAAAATTTACTTTCAATTTCTTTCTCGTCTTTGCAAACATTCTCTTTTTAAAAACTCAAATAAATCAAAGTAAACCATTCACCTTGACGTTAACGGTGACATGCAATTTACTCAGGTTAATACAGCCGGTTAATCGTGGTCTAATCGGAATATATTTATCGTACAGACAATGTTTTGGGGTCATCGTTGGAATAAAATCCGATACTTGGTGATTGAAATCATTCGAAGTTAATTTTAAAAGAATTTTAAGAGAGTTTACGAGAATTTTGAGGTTTTGATTAAAAGTTGTCAGTGTCAATCGATTAGAAAAAAAAAAAATAACCTCTTACCGTGTTCGTTAGATTCCTCGTCGAGTCATTTAAACTGAAGTAATCCACCGTTTGCATAATTCCAGGTGCTTTAAGACCCAAAACGAAGAGAATTAAACATGAAAGGTATCTTAGGATGAATAAAACCATTTCTATTTCATCTGAAAGACTTAAAAAAAAAGATTAATGAAATTTTAACTTAAAAAAAAAATTTTAACCTAAAAAAAAATTTTAACCTAAAAAAAAATTCTAACCTAAAAAAATTTTTTTTATTTTAATTTTTAAACTTACTTTTTTAATTGAAACCACCAACTTTTTTGACTTAAATTCAAAAAAGCCATATTTTCCGAAATATAAGCCAAAGACCAAAACACCAACAACACTAAACCGTGACCTCCCGTCGGTAAAGAAGGTAATAAAAATTTCCTTTCCGTATGTATAATAATTAACGAATACGGATAAACAAAAACTGTTAATATTAAATTAACCACCTAAAAAATTTTTAATTTATTAACTCCTCCCTCCTAAGTTAAGTTTCAAAACGTACCATATATCCATAAATCTCTTTATCGTTTATAACAGTCGCTTGTAAAATAAATCGAACAATCTCCAAAAGCGGTACAAATAAAGTAAAGAAAATTTGTACCGTATACAATTTCGACCGGACGATTTGATTAGGAGAAGCTTCCGTTCCATATTTTTTATATATACACAATTGGATCGTTCCGGCTATTAAAAGAAATAAACCGATCGTCGAGGAAGTCACCGTCTCAGCAAAACATTGAGACAACCCATGATTTATCCAAATATCAGTGATATTTACACCGGGTGGACAATACAACATCTTTAAATCTAAAAATTATAAAAATTTAAGACGTTTTCTTTGTTGGCAAACATAATATGACGCATTTTTATAAACCTACCCTTTGATTTGTTAATTAATCGCAAATCATTAAAAATATACCGAAACGTCGATTAATTAATCGGTAAAGATTTATTCAAGATCACTATTTTACGTTTACAAACTCATTAATATTTCTGTTTAGTCATTTGTGGTGTATTTTTGTGTTTTGAAGTGAAAAAAAGTGGGGTTATGTTATCTGTCATTGTCAAATTCTAAAATGTCAAATGTTAGGTTTAATTTTAATACATTGATTTATTATTATTATTTATATTTAAATACTTATTTAATTAATAAATTTAAGTTTAAATAAATTAATGTTTTATTTGATTTTAATTTTATTTTTTAATTTAGATACAAATTTAGTATCTTGAGATCAAAACATTCTCCATTTTAAGTTGATATCTATGAATGACACCTTAACCTTAAATGACACATAACCTTAAATTTATCAAAATAAATAATTTCTATTAAAGACAACAATTATTAAAGGAAAATATGTATCAAGACGCTTTAAATAAATTAATAGAAATTAAATTTGCCTTTAAAAAAGATTGTGAAAATTTATTAGAAAAATTCGCTCAAAATAAAAGTCATGATTACGGTAAATTTGTGGAAATTTGGAAGGAAATGCATTTTAGTTTGGTTTATAAGTAAATAAATTATTATTTTTTTTAGAAAAATGTAGATTATTTTTGTTTCTTTTAAGGGGTGTTCAAGATATGAAAGAAATTACAAAAGAAACCGAGTTATTTTTATTCGAAGCTAAAAAATACTTTATTTTCGCTCCAGATATTTATATAAAAACCGGAGCTCTTTATTTATTATATGGACTTTATTATAAACAACCTTTAAAGTAAGTATTTTAAAAAAGAAAAATCCATCAAATTTTATTTTCTTTTTTAATGATAAAAATACTAAAAAATTTGTAATTTCAATATTTATGAATAAAGTTTTAATTTTAATTAATTTGTACCTCTTTTAGAGAAGTAATTAAAATAAGATTAACACACGATGAAGTAAACAGCTTTAAAGACTACACGATTTTAATGAAAGGCTTAAACGAACCTCATCCGATGTACATTTACTCAAAATTAATTCACGATCAAGCTTTCGATTACGTTTACATTCAAGTACCTTTAGTACCAAAACGTTTTAACATCATTCCCCTTTTTAATATGGTAAATGACACCTTTAAAGAAGATACGGTGACAAAAATAACCAACGATATAAAGGAAATCATTAGAAATGAGAATATTTCTGATATCGGAAGTGATTACGAGGCTTCTTTAAAGGAATATTTTGGTAAGTTTAACTTTTATTGGTAAGTAATCAAAAAGAAAATAATAAATGGGTTATTTTAGATGCAAACGGAGGAAAAACAATTATGACGTTTGAAATGGACATTCAAAAGGAATTAAAAAGGATTTTTACGGAAGATAAATCGGAAGATGATGTAAAAAATGATTTAAATGAAAATATTGGTGAAAAACGGAATAAATTAAAGAAAAAAGCTGCTTGTACTTTTAAATAATTTGCTAATTATTAAACTTGAAAGTGTAAAAATTTTTTTTTTTAATTTTTATAATATAACCTATAATTTTTTTTTTTTTGACATTTATAATATAACCTATAATTTTTTTTTGACTAAAATTTTTAAACTCATATCTAAAAAACTAATTGTTTAAACTTGCCTACGTTCTAAAAGTAGGATTTTTTTTTGAATTACAAATGAAAATTAAAATTTAACGTTGTGTTTAATCCTATTAAAAATTCATTAGATTAGAAAAATATTAAAAAAAAAATTGTAACAACATCTATGAGGATATTAAGGAACGAATGGAAAATGTACAGTGATGACAAAAAAGGTTTTGTACAAAATAAACAACCATCTTTCTTTCTTTCTTTATAAATCAATATAATCCTCTGACAATTCAATAATAATAATAGTAATAATTTAACAAATCGTTTCGTATTAAAAATACCGCGATAAGTTTCCTAAGTACACAACTCTATCACGATTAAATTCACGTTTTGTTTTCATTTAACCTAGACTAAATTTATTCATTTAATATTTTTTTGTTAAGTAATTGAATTTATTTTTTTAAGTTTTTTTTTTCAAGTTTTTTTAAAAGTTTTTTCAAGTGTTCAAAAATTTTCAATATTCTTCAATTCGTTTAAAAATAAATATCAGCTAATAATCGTCTTAATCATCATTATCAGTCACAAATTGGGTTTGAAATGTTAATTTTTAAGGATTTTTAAAGGGATTAAACACAAAAACAGAAATAAACAAAAAAAAGGAATTTTTAAGGTTATGTTAACACACAGAGGACAAAAGACAAAAAATCTTAAGAGAAAAGAAAAAAAATGGTTAAAAATAGAACCGTTAAAAGAAATACTTTCATTTTAAGTACTTTGGATCTGGATTTAGTTAGAAAAATTAATTAATTAAGTCACGATAAAAGAAAAGACACATAAAAAAAATTTTTTTAGGTTAATTTTTAAATAAAATATGGAATAAGGTTGGAAAATTGGAAAAAATGGCACTTTGTGCGAATACATAGCAAATATAAATCATTTTTAACACGTTGGGCCCGGCGCTGGTCCCTGGGAACCGGCAGAAAACTTTCCGTGTGGCCGGCGCCGGTCCCTAGGGACCGGCGATAGCATAGAACATTGTATCTCTCGCCGGCTGCCGTCTGAACGGAAAGGATAGCAAATTCAGCGCCGGGCTCAACGTGTTAAAGGCGGGTATACACTTTAAGTCATTCAACAAAATGAAACATTAAAAATTCGTCATTTTGATGAATTATTAACATAATGAATGAATTAAACCCGCCTTAAAACACCTCATTGCGGTAAAAAAAAAAGTTTTTAAGTTAAGTTTGTTTTTGGTTATAAACCGGTCTGCCGGCAAGTTCCAACAGGTACCGATCCGGATGGTCCAGCCAATCGGCGGCGCTTAATTTCACGCAACGTTGTCTTTCGGCTTCGCGCACCTGCCACTTTTTGATGTCGAGTTGAGTCTCGCGATTGCTTTGGTCGCCGCAGCCCCAAACCTCGATGCAACTGATCGATAGTGGAATTTTACGAAATTCAAACTATAAAAATTTCCATTTTAATTTTATATAAAAAAAAAATGATAAGATAAAATAATAATACAATAAGATAAAAAAATAATAAGATAGAAAAATAATAAAATAAAAAAATAATAAGATAGAAAAATGATAAAATAGAAAAATAATAAGATAGAAAAACATACCTTTTCAAAACCGCCATCTATCGATAAAATTGGACTTCTGGGATCTTTTCCGGCTCGTAAACCTTGAGGATAACCTCGGACGGTTGTGTTTAAGTAAAGCATTTTGGAGCCTTTTTCAAGCATTAAAAATCTAAATAAAAAAATAATTTAATAAATAAGTTAGTAAATTTGAATTTTTTGAGCCGATTTAACACGTTGAGCGCCACGCCGATTCTTAACCCAAGCAGCAATTTTAGACACATGGTCGACACATAAGCCTGGACACGACACATTTTATGGGCACAGTGTCGACACTGTGCCCGCTACGTTTGGGAAATGTGTCCAAAATGGTGACAAAAATGTGTACCATATAGTGCCCAAAATGTACCCAAGTTAGTGTTTAAAATGCGCCTTTAATTGTACTAAAATGTCTCCACGTTTAATATGTTCAAAATGTTTCTCTTTTGTTACCAAATAAATTTTCATGTGTCCATTATGTTCCTACAAGCAAATTTAATGCTAAGATATTTTATACTGGTATGTTATAATTGAAGTTTTGCTGTGTCTGAGGGTTAAAAAATATTACGGATTCAAATTTTCTGATAATAGTGTGTATGGTACCTTTAAATAACGAAAGCGCCTCAAAAATATTGATTATTTTTAACAAACTAAAAAAGTCAAACATTTTTAGTTATTACAAATTTCAAGAAATGTTGTCAGAAATTAGTGTGGAGATATTTGGGGTGACACAAAAAACTTATTTGCTCGAATATTTATGTTTATTAACGCCAAATATTGTAATTAAGAGCAAAATATAAATATTCGCCATTTTTTTTCCATCTCGTTGGCACAACTTTTCAATGAAAATATGGCGGATTTAATGGTTGTGTCCAAATAGAAACATGTGTCCGATATTTAACCAATTATTTTCCGAAAATGGTTCAAAGTAACACAAGAAACATAAGGGCTATAATTTGGACTCGTGTTTCCAAAAGTTGACCGATATGTTGCCTAAAAGTGTCTATGCACACAGAAAAAATTTGGGCACATCGTGTCAATTAGGTGTCGACTCATCTGGGATTAAATTGCGTCTACTTAACACATTTTGGAAACAAATTAAAAACGCAAACTTAAGAACAAATTCAAGCACATTGCTTCAATTAAGTGTCGACTCGTCTGTGACTAAATTGTGTTTTGAAGTCGAAAGTAACACATAATGGAAACATATTAGACACATATTAGACACATGAATCCAAAATGTGTCTGTTTAGACACGCATTTTTTTCTAACACACTGTGTCCATAATTTGTCGACACATAGCGGCTACATTCTTATAAATTGGATACAGGACACAAAAAGTCCGATAAGTGTCGACTCAATTCGGACTCAAAAAAATTGTGCCCGATATCGGGCACAATTTGCTGCTTGGGAAGGAAGTCTATAAAGTCTAGTTCTATATCATGTTGTACGCTGTGAGCCACCAGTGGCTGAAGCGGCCCAAACGGAAAGTCCAGAGTCAGTCACCAGTGGCTGATGTGGCGGTCAACGTATTAAAAACTTTTAGATAAGAAGAGAATTTAATTTGAAATTGAACTTTACTTGGGTAGTAATTGGAAGATGGCGCTGTCTTCGCCGCCCCAGTACAAATGAGACTCCTTCCACTCGCACGGGGAGGCAACGCAGAAAAGGGAGCCGTCGCTGGCCTTGACGAGGACTAAGGTGGGTCCTTTGTACGCTAAGACGTGATGTAGGAAGCGGTTTGCGCCCAATCCTTGCTCGTTTGAATCGTATAAGATTAGCCAATGGGACGGAACGGCGAATAAGAGTTTTGTTAGGAAGTTTACGCTAGCTAAACCTATTAAAACAGAAAGAATTTATTTAAAAAAATAAAGAGAGATTTAATCAATTAAATAAATTTCAAAAATTTTTACATCCTAACTTATATGTATGTGGCCTCGTAAGTTTAAGCCCCAGGAGGTTTGTAGGTGTTGAAATAAGCAGTATCGCTGTCTCAGAGACACTCCACAACAAAAGCGACGCTAACTAATCTTTTCCACAAGATATCACTTAGCAAGCTTACAGATCCGGTTATATAAGATGTTCATTTAAATTCGTGCTCAAGTGATCTATGAGCTGTACTAACATCTTTGTCACATACGTTTCCTACGTATCTCTACATCATTGCCTAATAAAACTTCAAGGTATGATTGAGCACGAATTTAAATGAATATCTGATGTCAATCTCCTATACACAAGAGTAATACCCAGAACACATAGGGGAATGTGGGGCAGCTTCATACAGTTTTTACATTTTGTCGTACAGATTCTTCACTGATATCAATAATTATATCGATCTATCAAAAACTAATAGTCTTGCTATCTGACTTTATATCAAAAATATGTGATTTGTGTAAATATACTTGTGCGGCTTTTTGTCAAGGTTAAGAAAAAAAGAGAATAAGGTATGAAAGTGCCCCGCATGTGGGGCACTTTCATACACGGCATGGGGCAGATTCATACACGTGAAAATTACACAAATTAAGTGTGGAATATTTAACTATTTATCAACACCAAAGTATGAAAATACAATATTTGCGAAAACAAAAGTAATTAGTCTGTATAAACATATAATACTAATTGTAAGTAGGGTGGAATGTTCAGCCAGCATGTAAAAACTTGCTGTGATGTAAATTTGGATTCAAATATACGATTTTCGCTATCAGGATCTTGTGTTTTGCTTATTTTTTTATACGGCTTTATAGTGTTTGTGCATTAACTCCATATATGACTGCTGATTTTCGTAAAGAAAGTTTGTTTTCCAAAATTTCTTCGATAGCTTTTAACATTGCCTGTTCGTTCACCTCTCCACTACTAGTTCCCTTTTTCTTGTAATTTCTGACCATAATTTTTCTATAAAATAGGATTATACCAGTTCAATTAACACTTGGCATGCGGGAAACGTATTTTTACGTTTTACGCTTATGGCAACGAAATATCCCCGCATACCAAATGTTAAGTCAAGCTCAATACAAATACGTTTGGGTTATTCCACGGTTCCGGAAGGATTAGTTGATTGTCCCGACTTGTTTTATTTTAAGTTTAGAGTAAGTTTTAGATATTACATATTTTGAAAATGCAGTTTATGGCGAGCTTACATACCATAATTATAATAATAAGTAATCAACTTCCCCTAGAATAACCCTTTTATCGTGATCTAAAAGTGATAAATTAATAAATGAACTTCAATCCTAACAAACGATAAAAACGGTGTATATTCATACAGTATGAATGTACCCCGCGTACTGCTGTATGAACCTACTCCATCTCAATAAAATGAAATAAAAATATTCCTAAAAAAAAAGTAACCTTTTAAATGATCCTTCACATATCAAATTAGAAACTGGACCGTATCATCTTTAAAATTAAATGGTGTTGGATAATGTCAAAAACAGTTTATATCACTAAAAATATGTTCAAAGTGAGGTTGTAAAATTACTTGGACGTGACCGAATCACTTTTTGTGTCACATCTTTGCGCGTTTCGCACCGACTGCTGTTAAACTTCGTGAGCCAGCATACTAGGATACAAGCTACGTACACACACATAAGTCACTCAGTTTCTGCACTCCAAACAACGGATATCACTAGTGTATGAAAGTGCCCCTTATATGAAGGTGCCCCACTTCCCCCTAACCAGAAATGTTTAGCTAATTGCGGTACCGACGGTTTTGTCATTTTAACGTTTACACGTTTAAAGTTTGTGATTTTTAACCCTTTGCACTTGAAGTTTTTTTTCATTCATATTACCAGCAACTCGAAGCAATTTTAGTGAAAAGATCATATTTACATGTAAGTTAAAGGTATACGCATTAAAAGAAAAGACATCGCTGAATGTTATTGTTTTTTTAATTGTTTATGATTACAAATGTTATAATATATAAAAAAAACAAAAAATTATAAAATTATTATATTTTGTAATCGTCCAAAGTGTGATACCTCTCGAAGCAATTGCCAAGATGTAATCTTGGCTTTTCTAAACAGGTATCACAAAAATAATGGGTCTGTCGTCTTTCGCCCGGAATTTTTCTATTGGAACACACTACACAATCTTTCTTGGTTCCAGAACGTATAATGTGTAGGTGGTTATTGCGCCTGTCCTCCGTATTTGGTGTGTAGGTATATTCTCGAGATGTGCTGTTTCGTCGAAAATTCCCAATCAATTGTTCCACCAACAATTTTACAAATTTCAAATGTGACAGTGGTTTTTCATTATTTATTTTTTTAACAGAAGTGTACAATATGTATGAATTTACTGTACACATTTCCATCCCCCAGAAAAATAGTTTTCTCCACCATTTCAGGGATTTTCTCAAAAAACAATATGTTGCAGCATATTGGTCGGCCCGATCTACTCCACGCATATTTTTTGTGTAATCAATAACAATTTTAGGTTTTTGTATTCTGACTAAATCACCACCACGTATTCTTCTATCAACCGATATCAAACCCGCTTCATTACAAGTACTTAACAAAGTTCCCTTTGTCCTTCCATGCGAGGACTAGAGTTTTGCCTTTTCTGTAAGCCACTGTTTGCTTACCTCTTACAAATTTCGGTTTTTTTATTTCCATTGGTAAATATTTCCTATTTGTTTTCATTGTGCCGGTGAGGAAACAATTCATTTTTAGCAGTTCTTCAGCAAGTGGTATGCTTGTATAATACCTGTCGGTATACATGTGATAACCTTTAGCATTAGGAACATTGTCCAATAGTTTTCTATAAAAGTCTAAGGGAATTCTGGAACTGACAGGCAGATCAGGTCTTATGAGATTTTCAGAAGTAATACTGCCGTAATAAGGCAAAACCGAATAAACATAACCGGTATTTGAATCGGCCAGAACGTAAATTCTAATTCCCCATTTAGTGGGTTTAGCTGGATTATATGTCATAAAACATATTTTCCCCTTAAATTTTATAATGGATTCATCAACGCAAATCTACTGATAAGGTATAAAATGTTCGGAAAATTTTGAGTTGATGTATTGTAAAAAGTTATTAGCTTTTTGAATGCGGGTCCTCAAACATATATTTCTGCCTACTGGTGCATTTTTTTGTAAATGAAGCATCCAAAATATTTGTTGAAATCTATCTCGGGTAAATACGTCTGAAAAAAATGGAATTTTACTGGTGAATTTGGTAGACCAATATTCCTGGACATTTGCAACCGGCATGGTTCCCATATTCAAGATCACTCCAATGAAGGCCAGAAATTCTTTCCGATTAACATCACTCCATGTATTCCATATTGATCTTTTTGACAATTGCTTTCCTCGGAGTTTTGAATTTGCGTAACCATTTGTCTCTTTTATTATGGAATCAATCAATGTATCCGTAAAGTATAATTGAAAAAATCTAATGGTTCTTTTATATCGTTGGAAATTTGTGGTCCGACAATTCGAGGTGAAATATCGAAATCCATAGGAGATGGAATATTGTGGCGAAATCACATAAGTGATGTACGCGAAATTGGAGACCGGTCGGTGACCAGCAGTCGACGTTTCTAGTAAACACCAAAGAAGTAGAAAACTGAGAAAGGAACTGAATTGGCATAAAAAAGGACTGGGAAAGCGGGGGGCTTCGAGGGACCTTCGTGGCGACACCGTGTAAAAAGGACACTTGTAATTGGACGTTGATTATAACAAGTTGTTAAAGATAATGTTATGAGAAAATAATAAACGAATCTGTGTGCGTAAAATCTATTTGGTTTCGATTGAGCACCCCCAACGCCCACATACGTCACAATGGTGGAGGCGACGCCGGGCACCTAGTACAAAAAGAAGAAGAAGAAAAAGTAAGATAAAATAAAGAGATCGAAGAAGAGAACGACCAAATGCCAATCACGAGGAATCAGACCAGAGGACTACAAGAGGTACAGGCTCAAGAAACCGAAGACGAAGTTAAAATGGATCAATCCGTGGAACTCGCAGTCGAACCAGAGATAAGGTCAGCTATACAACCGAAATTCTTTTCGGGGCGCAATTATGAAGACGTAAGGACCTTTTTGAGGAGTTTTAAGAGGGCCGCGAGAGCAAATCGTTGGTCAGAAGAAACAAAACTTGTCCAGTTACCTTGTTACTTGACGGAGGCCGCGCTAAAATGGTATGAGACCGCAGAGGAAATGTTCGATACCTATGAAGATTTAGAGCGAGAGATGCAAAAAGTATTCGTTAATAGCACCTTAAGAGAACAAGTGTACTACAGGCTGTCCACTCGGGCCCAGAGATCGGGAGAAGGTGTTTGGGAGTATTTTCATGATGTTCTTAAATTGTGCCATGATGTCAATCCGAAAATGGAGGAAGAAGAGAAGATCCGTTTCATACTTAAGGGGTTAGAGCCCAAAACGCTCGAAAAAGTAAACCTGATGAATAACGGAACTTTGGAGGAGCTAAGGAGCAACATTCGCAAGGTTGAAGCCACCACATTCTTGTTGGGACAGTCCACGTCACAAGCAGGGTCGTCCAAAAGCCACCAGGATCATCTCGAGATGCAGAGATTAAGGGAACAAGTGGATCGACTCGAGCAAAGGTTAAAAGATAGGAATTTTGATTTCCCTAGTAATAAGCCGTCCTATAATAAGGCGAACGATCGCGATCAGTCAAATTATCGGGATAGACGTACCAGTGACGGCCGGGTGATTTGTTTCAATTGCCGTAAGCCAGGACACTATGCCAAAAATTGTTTTTTAAAAAATGGACAAGCTAAAAGAGAATCAAAAAACTAAACCGATCAAGAGCCTTAAAATGCTTTTATTGTAGGAGGTTAGGACATAAAAAGTTATCGTGTAGGGTGCGTAAACGAAATTTAAATGTAAAAACTTCGCCAGTTTACGTAGTATCAGATTTCGAATTAGTTACGTTATCAGGAAAAGTAGAAAAATCTTTAGTTAATTTTGTAATAGATATAGCTGCAGGGATCAGTTTAATTGACGCCAAATTTGTTAAAGATAAATCTACAGTTTCGCGAATTTCGTATTTACGATGTAGGGCTGCGAATGGAACGAATCTGTGGATCTTGGGTACAGTTAACTTAAGATTTTCAATAAATTCTATAAATTTCGAACACACATTTGTGGTGATTAACAATCTTTCGGCAGATGCGATAATAGGTAACGATTTTCATAAAAAATACGGAACGGAAATAAATTTTGCAAGCGGTACAGTTAGTATACGTGTTAAAAATAAACTTGAAATTATTCCTTTTGCGACCGGAGATAGATTATGCGGTGATGTAACTGAGCAATCGGACACCGAAATTCTCGTTCGAGCGGCGGAAAGCGAAATGCTGACACCAAATTGTTCAACAAAGGTCCGCGTTAATTTACCTCAAATAACAAAAATTGGTAATAATTTTCTCCCTGTCAGTCAGTTGTATAAAAATAAATTTCTAAAAGTAAACGATAGGTTAATTCAGGTGTGTGGAAATAATTCTTATTTTGCTTATGTTACTAATTCGTCCGATCTTCCGCACGAAGTGTTTGAGGGCTCTTTATTAGGCGTTGTCGCAGAAGCGAGCGACGTATCAGATCGCGGAAACAAGACGAACGGTATAGACGAGGAAAATCTAGATTATGTAGGACATGATAATTTTACCAAATGTGACATTTTTATCGTGCGACCTCAAAATTGTTTCGACATTAATGATAAATTAGATTCCGATAAGTTTACCAGTTTATCTGAGTTATTAAACGAATTTACGGATGTCTTTGCGTGGTCAAACCAGGAGTTAGGACAAGCGAACGTACGCGTCCAAGAAATAAATACCGGTGATGCTACCCCAATTCATCAACCCCCATATCGCGTGTCGCATCGCGAAAAAGAAATTATTCGGGAACAAGTTAGGGACATGCTAGAGGCGAACGTAATTAGGAAATCGTACAGTCCATGGGCTTCACCTGTGGTATTGGTTAAAAAGAAAGATGATCAGTGGAGATTTTGCGTAGATTTTAGAAAATTAAATCGAGTTTTGAAATGGGACGCTTATCCTTTTCCGATAATAGACGATGTTTTGAGTTACTTGGAGGACACCAAGTGGTTTACTACTTTAGACTTGTGTAGTGGGTATTGGCAACTTAAAATCGCGGAGAAAGACAAAGAAAAAACCGCATTTGTCACAGCGGACGGGTTATACGAATTCAATGTACTCCCTTTCGGTTTAGCCTCGTCGGGAGCATGCTTTCAACGCGCGATGGATCAAGTTTTAGCGGGATTAAAATGGAATGCTTGTTTAGTATACCTAGACGATGTCATTGTTAAAGGAAATTCTTTCGAGCAGCATTTGGAAAATCTAAGAAAAGTATTTGAACGATTTAGGAAAGCTAATTTAAAATTAAAGCCTAAGAAGTGTTCTTTCGGTTATGGTAAAATTAGTATTTTAGGCTATGTCGTAAGCGTTGAAGGTATCTCTCCCGATCCTGATAAAATAATTTCGGTTTCTCAATTTCCTACGCCGAAGAAGGTCAAAGACGTACAGTCGTTCATTGGTCTTGCTAATTACTATAGAAAATTTATCGCTAATTTTGCCGACATTGCACGTCCGCTAACGTTGCTGACGCGGAAGAATGTTAAATTTGTATGGGGCGAAAAGGAACAAAATGCATTTGAAACTTTAAAGAATAAATTAATTAATTATCCAGTTTTAAGGCACTTTAGAAACGATTTAGAAATTGAAATTCATACGGATGCCAGTGATTTTGGGCTGGGAGCGATAATTTTACAAACGGAGGGCAAAGATACTTATCCGATCGCGTACGCCTCGAGACGCTTGTCAGATCCGGAAAGTCGGTACGATACAACTCAAAAAGAATGTTTAGCGGTGGTATGGGCAATTGGTTATTTCAGGCATTATTTATGGGGAAAGAAATTTAAAATAGTCACCGACCATCACGCATTATGTTGGTTACATAAAACGCCGAATCCATCATCGCGTTTGACTAGGTGGATAATCAAATTACAAGAATACGACTTTGAGATAATTCATAAAAGCGGAAAGAAACACGCGGACGTTGATTGCTTATCGCGTAACCCCGTTTTGTACTGTGCGAAAAATTTCGACGAACAAGATGTCGAGTGCCCAATTTTTCAGATAATCACGGATAACATTGCTGAATTACAGGATGACGACTTAGAAATTTCAAAATTAAAACGCGCCATAACCGACCCGAATAACTCTGAAGCTAAACTTGTCAAAAAATCGCGGAGTTTTGTGATAGAAGAAAATGTTTTGTATAAGAAAAATTTTTCCCCGACCGGCATTTCGAAATTATTAGTCATTCCACAATCGTTGAAAAATGAAATTTTAATTACTTGTCATGATGAACCACTTTCGGGAGCACATTTAGGATTCGCGAAAACATACGGTAAAATTAAAGACAGATATTTTTGGGATAACATGTATGACGAGATAGAAAAGTATGTTAAAAGTTGCATTACTTGTCAACAAAGGAAACGTCCTCCGCAAGCTCCCGCGGGTTTGTTACAACCGATCAAAGTAGGTAAACCTTTCGAGAGAGTTGGTGTCGATTTATTGGGCCCATTCCCAAAGTCATCATCGGGAAATACATTCGTTATAACGGTAGTAGATTACGCGACAAAGTGGGCTGAAGCCGGCGCCTTAACATCGGGTACCGCCAAAGCCGTAGCCGAATTTTTAGTAAACAATGTTATTTGCAGACACGGTTGCCCAAAAGAAATTCTAAGTGACCGAGGCAAATGTTTCACGTCAAAATTAGTAACCGAACTCTTAAAAGCGTTAGGAACCCGACCTGTATTTACGACCGCGTATCATCCAAAAACGAACGGTTTAACCGAACATTATAACGGTACACTAGCAAACATGTTATCGGCTTATACCTCCACGAGTCAAAACGATTGGGACACTTATGTTCCGCTTGTAACATTTGCGTATAATACCGCTAAGCAAGAAACCACGAAAGAGACACCCTTTTTGTTAGTTTATGGCCGCGAGGCGATATTTCCATCCGATGTAGCACTTGGTACCGCCGCGACGTCGGATGAGACGGTAGAACAGTACTTAGAAAGAATTAAATCAGTTAGAGAGACGGTTTTGGAAAGAATCGAAACAGAACAGAAAAAACAGAAATTTAAGTATGATAAGGGACGTAGACATGTGAATTTTAATGTAGGAGATTTGATTTTAGTGTATACGCCTATACGTAAAGTGGGCAAGTCCGAAAAGTTATTGAGTAGGTGGCACGGACCTTATAAAATTCGTAGAAAAATAAATGACGTCAATTATGAAATAGAGATAATGAAAGGAAGACAAAAAACATACGATACGATCCACGTGGAAAGGATTAAAAAATTTTACAAACGCGAAGATCAAAATACGAAGTAATGTTGATTAAGCACTTTCGGGCGTAATGAACTATAAGTAGGACGTACAGCTAGGCATAAAAAGAATGAAAGTAGGGGCACGATAGATTTTCGTAACTTAAAAGAATTGTCAGAATAAGTCCGGTATAGATTACAGTTAGCAAATAAAAAAAAAAAAAAAGAAACAAGGAAATCAGACGAGACGAAAAGTAGTAATAGACAGCTGTCGTATAAGTAAGTTAAGTAAAGATCTTAGGCAATATAAGATGAAATTATCGCTAGGTTATAAACTAGGTTAGGACCGGGATCCCTTTAGATTGATTAGGACTGCGCAGACTTAGGTTAGTTTATATTATAAAAAAAAAAAAAAACGCGCACACAGTAATGATAAACCAACAGATTTTAATAAGAACTTAATTCGCTTTTGTTTTGTTTCCGGTGCCCATGAGGAGTTCATCGAGGTCCACCTGAGCTAACCTGGTCCACTAATTGGTACATAGTATTCAAATATCGAGGTCGATATTTTTACAACCGGGGGAAGTGTGGCGAAATCACATAAGTGATGTACGCGAAATTGGAGACCGGTCGGTGACCAGCAGTCGACGTTTCTAGTAAACACCAAAGAAGTAGAAAACTGAGAAAGGAACTGAATTGGCATAAAAAAGGACTGGGAAAGCGGGGGGCTTCGAGGGACCTTCGTGGCGACACCGTGTAAAAAGGACACTTGTAATTGGACGTTGATTATAACAAGTTGTTAAAGATAATGTTATGAGAAAATAATAAACGAATCTGTGTGCGTAAAATCTATTTGGTTTCGATTGAGCACCCCCAACCCCCACATACGTCACAATATTATCCACTTCCGAAACATCTATCCATTCGTCATTTTCATTTGAATCTGCTGTGTCTTCTACATTTTCATTTGTATCACTTTCAGATCCCTCAGTATCACTTTCAATTCTCGGTATGTATCGTCGTATAACAGGAAATATATCACTATCATTAGAATCAGATTCATAGCTTAGTTCAATATTGTCTGCGTTATTACGGCTAAGAGCGTCTATATTATTTATGTTATGTTCACTATAAACTTCAAATTCTAATTCATCGCTCTACTTTCATTATCACTATAATTTTCACAAATTTTTCTTTTATTTGCCATATCGGGGATGTAAATATAAATTCAATATATATTTACAAAAACAATAGATAAATTCGAATCTGATACACTCTACCACTAAATAACAGAACTTAACTCTTTTGCATCCAAGTGCGGAATGCGGAATGTTGCTCAAACCGCAACTGTCTGCTGTTATTGAGAGCATAATTATCCGCGAGCCGCGACCGCCATTTGTCATCAAAAGCGAAATATCCTATAAATAGTTTTTACGATTTGTTTTTGTCCTTATGTTAATAAAAAGTGAAAATTATTTGCATTGTCTCCGTAGCGGAGCCCTCGAGTTTGAAGACAAATTTTAAATGGCTCCGCTCCGGAACCCTCAAGGGTTAACATTTGCAAATTTAAATTCTACCTTTTTTTGACACATACAAGTTTAAATATCCTCATTTTTGACATTTTAACTCACCAGTTCCACTGTTACTTGGTGAATTAGCCCTTCTCGGCCTCGAATACAACGGACTTAAGGCGCCGGCTAACAGCCACGACATGCTCATCTGTAATAAGTGCGGGTGAGGCGGTTTATCGCCGAAAAACGGCGGTTGGTCTAAAACCGGAGTCGCTAATTCCAAACCTAACAATAACAAGAAATTTAATCATTAAAACAAATTAATTACAAAAAAGATTTAACTTTATTAAAAACTAAACATTAATAAAACGACAAAAAAATATATTAAAACCTCTAAAATTAAGTTAGAAATTAATTTAAATCCAAAACAAACGTTAAATTCAACATTAAACATCAAATATACCTTCACCGTTCTTATCCTCAAGGCACTTTTCCGTCTTAACTATAATTTTAAAATTCTTTTTAAAAAATCTTTCTCATTTATTTAACTTTTTTAATTTTAATTCTTTAAATTAAAATATTTTTAACGTACCGGCGGCTAAAGGTGGTCCATCGACTTCCAAAATCCTATAAGACGTCGCCAAACAATGCACGCAATACCTATGAATCGGCAACAGCAACCTAGGAGTGTTCGCCTCCAACCAATGTGTAACAAACGGAGTTGAAAGCTGCGCCTTCGAATGAAAACAACTATCCACAACCGCCTTTAAAGTCTTGTTAATCGTCAGACACATCTGCGGTCCTTCGCTATAATGATCCATCGCTATGTGATACGAACACATTAATACACTTCTTAACGATTCCGGGGTCATGAAGGCGGTTTCTTTACTCGGATCGTATATTGAATACATTTTTACTATTATATCAATTGCCGAAGCATCATCCAGAATCTAAATATTAAAAAAGAAAAACATTGATTTAAGATTTATTTAAGATTTATTATTATTGTATTTTTAATTGTATTTTTATAGTCAAAAATTTTTAATTTAAATGAATAAAATAATTTTCTTACCGTAAGAAATTTCTCACATTGTTGTTTAAAATCATTGGTGGATATGTACGATCGTTGGCTGTCCGCTGAACGACGGAAATGGTTGTAGAGCTTCTCGGCGAGCAGTTGGTAGCGTGGGAAAAGGTATCTCTGGTCGTTCGAGAAGTAAAAAGTTTGTTTTTAGGTTTTTTTAACGCCGCTTATTAGTCGATCTATAGCTAACTAAGCTACGCGACTGTTCATTGTTAGCTTACGGTAAATGTCGAAAGGCTCACGCCGTTCACGCCCTCCTCCTCTTTCGATTTCTCCATTAAGATCTAAAAAAAAAAATATATTAATTAAAAATAAAATAAAATAAAATAAAATAATTTTATTCATCAAAATTTATGATTTTTCACATTTATTATAAATTAAAACAAGTTATAAATTTGATTTTTAAGTTGAAAGGTTATAAAAAAAATTTTTGACATTTAAAAGGTTATTAAAATGTTATTTTTGACGTTTAAAAGTCAAACTTGTGTCACTTTTTAATTTCAAATATACAATTTTACAATTTTTTCATTAAATTTTAAAAAAAACTAGCAAAAATAAATAAAAATATGCTGGGTAATCATCTTAGTAATTTTTAAATCGCAATTTTTATCGTGAATCACGCCTTAAATTCCCTCAATAAGCTTAGATAATCCCATTGTTAATCCAAACTTGGTTAATCTCAATTTACACCTAAAAAAAAGTCCAATCCAGCTATAAAATCCCAAAAACCAAGAAACAATTAAAACCACCTGTAGCTAAAATTTTGAGGTTATGAAAATGGCGTTAGTTGTCAAAAAAAAAAGTATCTTCTTCGTTAGAATGATTTAGAAAAAAATTGAGAAAATCCCCGCCTTTAAAATCACGCGAAAACTTTGCGAGATAAGATAATAAAGTTACCTTTGCCAGTTTTTCAACGGGAGACATAGCCGCGGGTTCAGATTCCGTCTCGTTGTTAACAATCGCGGCTCCTGACTCGGACTTCGCGAGACTCTTCTTCCGCTCCTGTTGTTGACCGATCGCGAACGTCCCGCCCCTCTTGGGGCCACCATGCGACGAGTTGTTCCCCATCTAAACGGGCCGCATCTTTTCCCCCCTCCGGAAACAGAGAGTAAACTCGCGGATTCGTACAAAACGCGCGCACACACCGACCGAAAGTCAGCGAGCGACTGAAAATTAGTTTGACACTTGACGTTGACGTTTGATTCAAGCGCCATCTTTTATAAATTAATTTTTATAGTTCAAATGTACTAATATTCATTTGTACTAAACTTAAATTTAACATTAAATTTTAATTAAAAATTAAAAAAAATTATAAAATTTCTTTTAGTTTTAATTAATTTAATAAAAATTATTACAAAATTAAAAAAAAAAATAAATTGTAAAATCAAAAAAAATAAATTGTAAAATCAAAAAAAAAATAAATTGTAAAATAAATAAAATTATTTGTTCTAATAAATTAAAAAAAAAAAATTTAGTAACATAACCTCAAATCTTAATAAATATTAAACCAAAAATACAAAGTACTGAGTACAAAGTTCATTAATATCAAAGGTACACTATTTATAATCGAATATTTTAGTTATTTAAAGTGTTTTAAACCCAAACATATAAAAACTAACCTAAAAAAATGGTTTTATTAAGAAATTTTGGACCAATTTTGGGTAAATAAATTAAAAATAAACTTAAAAAATCTTAATTAATCATTAATTTTTAAATTTTAAGGGTCTAATTTAATCAAAAGAAGTATAGCTTCGTTAAATTCCCTCTCGGAAACTCACCAGATGCTTCAAAAGTCTTGTAGGGATTTTGCCGAGGGTGAATTAAAACCCATAGCTTCTAAAATAGATAGGGTACATTTATACCCAAAAGAACAAATTAAAAAAATGGGGGAGCTCGGATTAATGGCTGTTGAAGTTCCTGAAAAATATGGAGGAACGGGTTTGGATTATTTAGCTTATTCGATTGCTATGGAAGAAATTTCAAGAGGGTACAATAAAAATTTAATTTTTTTCTTTTATTTTTAATTAATTTTACATCTTAGATGTGCAAGTTGCGGTGTAATAATGTCGGTAAATAATTCTTTATACCTCGGTCCGATTCTTCACTTTGGAAATGAACAACAAAAACAAAAATACATCACTCCGTTCACTACGGGTGAAAAAGTTGGTTGTTTTGCTCTTTCCGAACCTGGAAATGGTTCCGATGCGGGGGCTGCATCTACAACGGCCACTTTAAAAGGTGATTCGTACATTTTAAACGGTACGAAAGCTTGGATAACCAACGGATATGAAAGCGAAGCAGCTGTAGTGTTCGCTACAACTGATAAATCAATGAAACATAAAGGAATCTCAGCTTTGATTACTTCTAAACCAACTCCCGGGTTGGATTTGGGGAAAAAAGAGGATAAATTAGGGATTCGAGGATCAAGTACTTGTTCGTTAATCTTTGAAGATTGTTCGGTGCCTAAAGAAAACTTATTAGGTCAACCGGGACTTGGATTTAAGATCGCAATGATGACTTTGGACTCGGGAAGAATTGGAATAGCCTCCCAAGCGCTTGGAATCGCTCAAGCTTCTTTAGAAGTAGCGGTAGAGTACGCGAATAAACGTTTGGCTTTTGGAAAACCTTTAACGAAGCTTCAAACGATTCAAAATAAGTTAGCGGAGATGTCTTTACAATTAGAAGCGGCTAGATTATTAACTTGGAGAGCCGCTTGGTTAAAGGATAATAAAAAACCTTACACTAAAGAAGCTGCGATGGCTAAATTAGCAGCTAGCGAAGCGGCCACCTTTTTAAGTCATCAGTGTATACAGATTTTGGGCGGAATGGGGTATGTTTCGGAAATGCCTGCTGAGAGATTTTACAGAGACGCTAGGATTACGGAAATTTATGAAGGAACATCCGAGATACAAAAATTAGTTATTGCCGGAAACTTATTAAAAGAATTTTCATAAAGATTTTATTAATATTTTGCGTTTATATTAAAAAAATAGGTTTAAAAAAAATTTTTAACTGAATTTTATAAAATGTATAGATTTTTATATATGACTAACCTAACTTTTTAAAAAATAAACTTTAAAAAATCGTACAGAGTTTATTTATGGGGATTAAGGAACGATTTTTATATCAATTGAATATTTAAAGTTTCTATTTTCTTTTAAAAAAATCGTATTTGTTCTAATTGTTGTCAAAAAAATTAAAAAAATTTTTAAAGTTAATAAACATTTTTAACAGTTAACTAACCTAATTAAAAATTAGGTTAAAATATCTTTAAAAAAAATTATTTTATTTAATAATAAGTGTATTATAACATTTTATTTATAATTACAACAAAAATAAAACCAACTAATAAGAAATTAACATCCCTTTAGCAACTTCGGAAGCTTTTTCTTTACCGCTAATCTTTTCCACGATTGCCAAAGCAAAATCAAAAGCCGTACCAGGTCCTCGGCTTGTTATAATGTTATCATCGACAACCACTTTGTCCTCTAAATAACAATATTGACCACCTTCCGATAAAACGTCTTTAACCGAAGGGTAAGAAGTGATTTTCTTTCCGGTAGCTATATTATGAGATTTTAAAGCCGTCGGAGCTATATAAAAAATTTTTATTTACAATTTTATTTTGTATTAGATTGTATTAATTACCTGCACAAATAGCGGCAATAACCCGACCACATTCCTCCTGTTTTTTTAATAAATTACCCACCTCGCAAGACTCGGAAAGCATTTTAGAGCCTCCTAAACCCCCCGGAAGGACCATAACATCAAAAGGACCTTTTTTATCGGCATCTAAAACGCCTACATCGGGACAAATTGTAATTCCACGGCTACAAAGCACTGGTTTTTCATCCGGAAGACCAGCTACGGTTACTTCAATCTTTTAAAGAGAGATTTTTGTTTGATTAGAAAAAGATTTGAAAAAAAATTGGAAGAAAATTATAAGAAAACTTTATAAGAAAACTCATAATAAATAATAATAAATACCCCGGCTCGTCGTAAAACGTCCGCGGCGATAACAAATTCCATTTCTTCAGCTCCCGAAGCCAAGAAAACCAAAGCTTTTTTTGTGGTACACTTCGACATCTTAGATAAATATTTTACGAAATTCGAGGACGTTGGTGTCTTTAAAATTCCACTATTTAGTTTTAAAATAGATGAGAACATACGAAATGTATGAATTACTTTTCAAATGTCACCAATGACAAATGTCAGTTTTGACCATAACCTCAATTTTATTCCCAAAGAAAAATTTTATTTATTTAAATAATTTTTTGATTTCTTTTTTAACTCAAAATTAAAAAATCAAAAGTAAGTAACTAAATAATAAAACTTACGCTTTTAATCCGTTTTAATGATAAAAATCTTCCTTTACACTGATTAATTTAAAACTCAAAATTTAACAGTTCATTACTACCACTCAAAAAACAAAAAAATCCCCATTAAAAAAACCAACTTAACCTCAAAATAATGATATTCACGTGTATACACATTAACATTTTCACGTTTTCATTCTAAAAAATTCTTTAAAATGAAACGAAAAAGTATACCTTTTAAAAAACATGCAGTAAGTATACTAATAAACCTTTTAAAAATTATTAATAATCATTATTATGATTAGGAGGATGATTTCTTAAACGAAATTGATGAAAACCCTGCCGATAGTACGGATTCTGATGGTGAAATTGAGGATTCCGATACAGATCAGGATATTTTTGAGTCGGAAAGCGATGAAGAAGAATCTGAAAACGATTTACTAAATGGAGAAGATTTAAGTGGTGAAGATAGGGAAGAAAGCGATCAGGAAGAAGAAAGCAATGAGGAAGAAGAAGACGATGAGAGCGAAAGTGATTTTTTAGGGTCTGACGATGATCGGGAAGAGTCTGAAAATAAGTTAGAAAGTGAGAATGAAGGAGAAAAAGAGGATAATGAGTCTGGAAGTGATGACGATGGAGATAATTTTGAAGACAAAGAAAATAATTTTGAAAGCAAGGAAGATTCCGAAAGTGAAGATGATTTTCAAGATGTTGAAGATGAGGAAAGTGATGATGAAGGAATAAAAAGTCATGAAAATGATTCGGAAAATATAAAAAATATCTTAAAAAATAAAAAACCTTCCTTAAAAAATAAAAAAATTGATTTACATGGTAAAAATGATAATTTAAAAGCTAATAATGATGATTTAAAACCTAAAAATAAATTAAACGATAAGAAAAAAACAAAAATTAAACCAAAATCTTTAAAATTCTCCGAGAACAAATTAAAACCAACTAAAATAATTAAATCTTTACCCAAAAAATTAAACGAATATGAAGATCATGATACTTCGGATGAAGAAGACATAAGAAATACAATCGGAAATGTACCAAAAAATTGGTACGATGATTACAAACATTTCGGTTACGATTGGGATGGAAAGAAAATCATAAAACCCGAAACCGGGGATAATATTGATGGTTTTTTAAAACGAATCGAAGATCCGGACTTTTGGAGGACAGTAAAAGACCCTCAAACGGGTCAAGATGTTGTTTTAAGTGATGACGATATAAATTTGATTAAGAGAATCCAAGGTGGAAAGATTCCGGATGAGACTTTTGAAGAGTACGCTCCGTGGATTGAATGGTTTACCTCCGAAGTGATGGAAATGCCGGTTAGAAAGTTTCCGGAACATAAAAGATCATTCTTACCGAGTAAAAACGAAGCTAAAAAGGTTGCTAAATTAGTTCACGCTTTAAAAATGGGTTGGATTAAAACTCGAGAGGAGGAAGAAAAATTAAGAGCGAAGAAAGAACCTCAATTTTATATGTTATGGAGTACGGATGATCAAAAAGAAGAGATGAGGAGGATTTATAAACATATCGCAGCCCCGAAAAGGTTATTACCCGGTCACGCGGAAAGTTATAATCCACCACCGGAATATTTATTCGATGAAAAAGAATTAAAAAAATGGAATAAACAAAAAACGAATCCGATCGAGAGAAAATTACATTTCCTACCGCAAAAATACGACTCTCTACGTAAAGTTCCAGCTTATTCTCGATACATAAAAGAGAGGTTTTTACGTTGCTTAGATCTTTATTTATGTCCGAGAGCGATTAAAATGAAATTAACAATCGAACCGGAAGCTTTAGTACCTAAGTTACCTTCACCGAAGGATTTACAACCCTTTCCAACAGTTTTATCCATCGAATATAAAGGTCACACCGATATGGTTCGTTGTATCACTTTAGATAAAACCGGACAGTATCTAGCTAGTGGTTCCGATGATAATTCAATTAAAATTTGGGAAGTAAACACCGGAAGATGTTTAAAAACAATCCAAACCGAAGGTATAATCCGTTCGATTGATTGGTGTCCGAATAATTCAATCAGTTTAATTTTAATCGCTTCGGATAATAAAGTTTTATTAATAAATCCAAACGTAGGGGATTTTTTAATTTCATCAAAAACTGATTCAATTCTAAGTGATTTTATTCAAGGTGAAGTAATTCAAAATGATCGTGTAACAACTTCAGTTAAATGGATTAATGAAATCCCCGATGATCAACATCAAATAGGTTATAGAATCATTTTAAATCACTTTAAAGAAGTAACTCAAGTTACTTGGCACGGAAAAGGAGATTATTTCGCTTCAGTTATGCCTGAGGGTCAAAATCGTAGCGTTTTAATATCTCAATTGTCAAAAAGACGATCACAATTACCGTTTTCCAAGTCAAAGGGTCTCGTACAATCTGTTTTATTCCATCCGATACGACCTTTATTATTCGTAGCGACTCAAAAACACGTCAGGGTTTACGATTTACTCAAACAACAATTAATAAAGAAGTTATTAACTAATTCAAGGTGGGTTTCAACGATGGATATTCATCCGGGAGGTGATAACCTCCTGGTGGCTACTTACGATAGGAAAATATTATGGTTTGATTTGGATTTAAGTACGAAACCTTATCAAACGTTAAGATTACATGGAACTGCGGTTAGAGGAGTTGCTTTTCATAAGAGATATCCTTTATTTGCTTCCGGATCGGATGATCGGAGCTTAATCGTCTCTCACGGGATGGTTTATAACGATTTATTAAAAAATCCTTTGATCGTACCTTTAAAAAGGTTTCAAGATCACGATCCATTTAATGATTTTGGTATTTTTGGAGTGAAATTTCACCCGTTACAACCTTGGTTGTTTAGTTCAGGTGCCGATGGAACTATTAAATTGTATACTAATTAAGATACATTGTTTAATAGGTTAATAAACAAGTTCTTTCCTAATTTATACGTCTTTTCTTTGTTTAAAACTTTGATTTTTTTAATAATCAAAAATTTTTAACTTAAAAAATTTTTTAACCTAAATTTTTTTTTAACCTAAAATTTTTTTTACCAACTTTAAAATTTTTTACAATTTTTTTGGCAATATTTAGAATAAGACGGTCTTTTTTTAATCAAAACTAGAATGTTTTAAGTTTCATTTAGAAAAAAAATATTTCATAATATTAAAAATTCAATTTTTTATGAATTTATTTAAAATGATTGGAAATTTAAATTGTAATTTTGACCAAATAATAGGGTAATTTCATTACCAAAGATTGGCAACACTAATTCTTCATTTTAAAACTAGATGGCGTAACTTAATAATCAATCACTCAGAGATAATAAAAAAAATGTCTTTAAAAACGGATTTAATTCAACTCTTAAAGCCGTATTATCTAATTAATATAGCCCTAAGTCTTTCCTACGTTGTATCTAAAAAGGTGCCACTTTTGTGTAAGTATTTGTTTCAAGTGGAAGAATGCGAATTGGACGGGGTGAGGTTATGTTACTTTTATCTTCTTAATTCATTAATTATTCCTAATTTTTTAGAGAGAGACCGAAATTTTATTCTTTCTACTGATAGTAATCACGTTAAGAACCCGAAAATCGGGTCGAGTTAATATGATAAGTTATTTATCGGCTAGTTTCATCTATACGAAGATAGCTAACCTCATTTTGTGGTTTTATGCCGATTTTGTGATGGGAATTGTTTACGGGGTGATATTTATATGTAAGTATATCTTATTTTCATAAATAAAAAATATATTGAATTAAATTTCCAGTTACGGCTTTACTTTTACCGGAACCAACATATTCCGGACCTCATAAAGTCGTTTATTTCCGAGATTTAAAATCTTTAGAAGAGGAATTAACCAAAGATAAAAAAGTAACTTGGTTAATAGAGTTTTACACGGTTTGGAACCCGTCTTGTATAGATTTCGCACCAATTTATTCCGAACTAAGCTATAAATTCTCATTGGACAACCTTAAATTTGGAAAATTAGACGTGGGACGTTATCCGGAAGCGGCCCGGAAATATCGCATCAACGACGGTAGCCTTAGCAAGCAATTACCGACCTTAATTTTATTTAAAGAGGGGGAAGAGACCGAACGGAGGCCTTTAATTGACGCTAAAAATAAAGTTGTTAAGTTTAGTTTTAGCGAGGAGACCGTTCGAGGCGCTTTCGACTTGAAGAATTTATACGAGACGTGTAAATCGGGAATTAAAACCAAGAAGCAGCATTTAAAAGCTGATTAGATTAAATTGTTTGGTTGTTATTTATTATTTGTAGTTGAATAAATTTATTTAGAAAGGAATGTAAAAAGGAAATTTGTTTTTTTTTTTTCTCAATTAGAATATTTTAGAAGAAAATTGATTTATTTGAGGTTAGGTTGGATCGGTGAATATTTTGAAATTTTTAAATGTAAAGTTCTCTTTGGATTTATTTGAATAATATTAATAATTTGAACTTAATTGGGATGTTTTGAAAGAAAATATTTGATTTATATTAGGTTTGAGGTTAGGTTAGGTTGGATCAGTAAACATTTTGAGGATTTTTTTAAACGATATGAAATTTTTTTTAGATTTAATCAAAAAATATTAACCGATTGAATTTAATTAGAATATTTTAAGTAAAAATTGATTGATTTTACATTTAGAAGTTATTTTTAATTTGAATCGGTGAACATTTATTTGAACATTTTGATCGTAAAACATTCACCGATTAAAAATGGGAAGGTTTTTGGGTTTAATCAAAAAATATTAACCGTTTAAACCTAATTAGATTATTTTAAGAGAAAATAATCGATTTGTTTTAGTTTAAAGGTTATCTTAAACTTAATCGGAGAACATTTTGAGGATTTTTTTAAACAATATGAAGTTCCTTTTGGATTTAATCAAAAAATATTAACTGATTGAACTAAATTAGAATATTTTAAGTAAAAATTGATTGATTTTACATTTAGAAATTATTTTTAATTTGAATCGGTGAACATTTATTTGAACATCTTGATCGTAAAACATTCACCGATTAAAAATAGGAAACCCTTTTTGGGTTTAATTAAAAAATATTAACCGTTTAAACTCAATTAGATTATTTTAAGAGAAAATAATCGATTTGTTTTAGTTTAAAGGTTATCTTAGACTTAATCGGTGAACATTTTGAGGATTTTTTTAAACGATATGAAATTCTTTTTGGGTTTAATCAAAAAATATTAACCGATTGAATTTAATTAGAATATTTTAAGTGAAAATTGATTTATTTTACATTTAGAAGTTATATTAAATTGGATCGGTTAACATTTATTTGATCATTTTGACGGTAAAACATTCACTGATTAAAAAAAGGAAGTTTTTAGGTTTAATCAAAAAATATTAACCCTTTAAACCTAATTAGATTATTTTAAGAGAAAATAATCGATTTGTTTTAATTTAAAGGTTATCTTAGACTTAATCGGTGAACATTTTGAGGATTTTTTTAAACGATATGAAGTTCCTTTTGGATTTAATCAAAAAATATTAACCAATTGAATTTAATTAGAATATTTTAAGTAAAAATTGATTGATTTTACATTTAGAAGTCATTTTTAATTTGAATCGGTGAACATTTATTTGAACATTTTGATCGTAAAACATTCACTGATTAAAAATAGGAAGCTTTTTAGGTTTAATCAAAAAAATATTAACCGTTTAAACTCAATTAGATTATTTTAGAATAAAATAATCGATTTGTTTTAGTTTAAAGGTTTTCTTAGACTTAATCGGTGATTATCTTGAGGATTTTTTTAAACGATATGAAGTTCTTTTTGGATTTAAACAAAAAAATATTAACCGATTGAACTCAATTAGAATATTTTAAGTGAAAATTGATTTATTTTAGATTTAGAAGTTATATTAAATTGGATCGGTGAACATTTATTTGATCATTTTGACGGTAAAACATTCACTGATTAAAAAAAAGGAAGTTTTTAGGTTTAATCAAAAAATATTAACCGTTTAAACTTAATTAGATTATTTTAAGAGAAAATAATCGATTTGTTTTAGTTTAAAGGTTATCTTAGACTTAATCGGTGAACATCTTGAGGATTTTTTTAAATGATATGAAATTCTTTTTGGATTTAATCAAAAAATATTAACCGATTGAATTTAATTAGAATATTTTAAGTAAAAATTGATTGATTTTACATTTAGAAGTTATTTTTAATTTGAATCAGTGAACATTTATTTGAACATTTTGATTGTAAAACATTCACCGACTAAAAATAGGAAGCTTTTTAGGTTTAATCAAAAAATATTAACCGTTTAAACTCAATTAGATTATTTTAGGATAAAATAATCGATTTGTTTTAGTTTAAAGGTTATCTTAGACTTAATCGGTGAACATCTTGAGAATTTTTTTAAACGATATGAAATTCTTTTTGGATTTAATCAAAAAATATTAACCGATTGAACTCAATTAGAATATTTTAAGTGAAAATTGATTGAATTTACATTTAGAAGTTATATTAAATTGGATCGGTGAACATTTATTTGAACATTTTGATCGTAAAACATTCACCGATTAAAAATAGGAAGCTTTTTAGGTTTAATCAAAAAATATTAACCGTTTAAACTCAATTAGATTATTTTAAGAGAAAATAATCGATTTGTTTTAGTTTAAAGGTTATCTTAGACTTAATCGGTGAACATTTTGAGGATTTTTTTAAACGATATGAAATTCTTTTTGGATTTAATCAAAAAATATTAACCGATTGAACTCAATTAGAATATTTTAAGTGAAAATTGATTGATTTTACATTTAGAAGTTATTTTTAATTTGAATCGGTGAACATTTATTTGAACATTTTGATCGTAAAACATTCACCGACTAAAAATAGGAAGCTTTTTAGGTTTAATTAAAAAAATATTAACTGTTTAAACTCAATTAGATTATTTTATCCTAAAATTAGATTATTTTAGGATAAAATAATCGATTTGTTTTAGTTTAAAGGTTATCTTAGACTTAATCGGTGAACATTTTGAGGATTTTTTTAAACGATATGAAGTTCCTTTTGGATTTAATCAAAAAATATTAACCGATTGAACTCAATTAGAATATTTTAAGTAAAAATTGATTGATTTTACATTTAGAAGTTATTTTTAATTTGAATCGGTGAACATTTAGTTGAACATTTTGATCGTAAAACATTCACCGATTAAAAATAGGAAGGTTTTTAGGTTTAATCAAAAAATATTAACCATTTAAACTCAATTAGATTATTTTAGAATAAAATAATCGATTTGTTTTAGTTTAAAGGTTATCTTAGACTTAATCGGTGAACATCTTGAGAATTTTTTTAAACGACATGAAATTTTGTTTGGATTTAATCAAAAAATATTAACCGATTGAATTTAATTAGAATATTTTAAGTAAAAATTGATTGATTTTACATTTAGAAGTTATTTTTAATTTGAATCGGTGAACATTTATTTGAACATTTTGATCGTAAAACATTCACCGATTAAAAATGGGAAGGTTTTTGGGTTTAATCAAAAAATATTAACCGTTTAAACCTAATTAGATTATTTTAAGAGAAAATAATCGATTTGTTTTAGTTTAAAGGTTATCTTAAACTTAATCGGAGAACATTTTGAGGATTTTTTTAAACAATATGTAGTTCCTTTTGGATTTAATCAAAAAATATTAACTGATTGAACTAAATTAGAATATTTTAGAAGAAAATTGATTTATTTGAGGTTAGGTTGGATCGGTGAATATTTTGAAATTTTTAAATGTAAAGTTCTCTTTGGATTTATTTGAATAATATTAATAATTTGAACTTAATTGGGATGTTTTGAAAGAAAATATTTGATTTATATTAGGTTTGAGGTTAGGTTAGGTTGGATCAGTAAACATTTTGAGGATTTTTTTAAACGATATGAAATTTTTTTTAGATTTAATCAAAAAATATTAACCGATTGAATTTAATTAGAATATTTTAAGTAAAAATTGATTGATTTTACATTTAGAAGTTATTTTTATTTTGAATCGGTGAACATTTATTTGAACATTTTGATCGTAAAACATTCACCGATTAAAAATAGGAAGCTTTTTAGGTTTAATTAAAAAATATTAACCGTTTAAACTCAATTAGATTATTTTAGAATAAAATAATCGATTTGTTTTAGTTTAAAGGTTATCTTAGACTTAATCGGTGAACATTTTGAGGATTTTTTTAAACGATATGAAGTTCCTTTTGGATTTAATCAAAAAATATTAACCGATTGAACTCAATTAGAATATTTTAAGTGAAAATTGATTGATTTTACATTTAGAAGTTATTTTTAATTTGAATCGGTGAACATTTATTTGAACATTTTGATCGTAAAACATTCACCGATTGAAAATAGGAAGCTTTTTAGGTTTAATCAAAAAATATTAACCATTTAAACTCAATTAGATTATTTTAGAATAAAATAATCGATTTGTTTTAGTTTAAAGGTTATCTTAGACTTAATCGGTGAACATCTTGAGGAATTTTTTTAAACAATATGAAATTTTTTTTGGATTTAATCAAAAAATATTAACCGATTGAATTTAATTAGAATATTTTAAGTGAAAATTGATTGATTTTACATTTAGAAGTTATTTTTAATTTGAATCGGTGAACATTTATTTGAACATTTTGATCGTAAAACATTCACCGATTAAAAATAGGAAGGTTTTTAGGTTTAATCAAAAAATATTAACCGTTTAAACTCAATTAGATTATTTTAGAATAAAATAATCGATTTGTTTTAGTTTAAAGGTTATCTTAGACTTAATCGGTGAACATCTTGAGGATTTTTTTAAACGATATGAAATTTTTTTTTGGATTTAATCAAAAAATATTAACCGATTGAATTTAATTAGAATATTTTAAGTGAAAAATTGATTTCTTTTACATTTAGAAGTTATATTAGATTGGATCGGTGAGCTTAGGTTAGTTTTTTTTTTCTAAAATTTAATGATTAAAACATTTTAATTTTTCTATATAATTGTATATATTTATACGACAGAATACTGTATACAATATCTACGTACAAGTCACGTTTAAGCGGTCTGTATTATTATTATTTTTTTTTCTATGTACTAGAAAAATATAGTAGAATGGCACTTTACATTAATATTTCTTATACCTCTTACTTATTTTCATTTTTTTCATCATTTCTTTCATCATAATATATTTCTTTCGTATTTCTTTACATTATTGTTGCTGTTGTGGTGTGAGTTTTGCTGGTACTTAAATAAGAAAATAACAAACCAAACTAACGCTTACTTTATCCTACTTACTATACGTTTGTAAAAAGTAAATAAAAAGAATAATAAAAAAAAGTAAAAAATAATACGTTACAACAACAAAAAAATTAGTTAATAAGACAAAAAAATGACGAAGAAACTTTTCCGATTGATGTGTGAATTATACGATGTGGAATAATAAATAATTCGAGCGCGCGTGATGATGTACGTGATGATTTCTTTAATTTAATTTTTGTTTAATGGGACTTAAATAACGATAATGATTAATTATTACGATACTTGTGGATGTTTTTTTTTTTTTAATGTTTTTTTAATCTTTTAGCTTAGTTAAAAACGGGGCACACAATGAACACATGTATATAAACTATCGAAAAATCGTCTAAGTTCGCTAAACTTAATCAGAACTCAACTAACTCTCTCGAAAATTAACCTAAGGTTTCCTTCTTTTTTTACTTACTAATGATACTGTTGTCATATACATAAAATTACTTTTTTAATCTTTTTTTTTTAAAGATTATCTTTCATTTTCATTTCTTTCATTTTCATTTCTTACAATTTCATTTCTTACATTTTCATTTCTTACATTTTCATTTCTAACCTTCAAGTTCATTCTTATCTTCATTTTTATTTTAATCTTTCATTTTTATTCTAACTTTAAAATTTCTAATTCACTTAATTTCTTTCTTTTCTTTTTTTTTTGTATAAATTTCGGTTTTCCTTTCTAAATCTAAACGCAACACTTTCGGACTTAATCGCTACAAAACGATCTTTATTATTATTTTTTTTTTAATTTTTAAAAATTTTTAAATTCTTTGAATTTTTTTTTTTTTTTTGTTCACTGGTTAATCTTCTTTCTTATATTTTTTTTTTAAATTATCGTTTCGTATAATGTATATAGAATATATATTCGTATATGTTTTATTATTTTACAGCCTAATGATTGAAAAATTTATAAAAATTTCATTTAAATAACCAACCTAACCTCATTTTTTATTAAATCGGTTCAAAAATTTTCTTTAAAAGTCAATCGATAATCAATTTAACATGTTTTTTTTATCATAAAATCCGTTATAAAATAATTTCGACCTATGCAACGAAAACTATCGTAAGTCAAAAATGACGATTTTAAAAAATTTGAAAAGAAAACAGAATTAATTGCTACTCTTCTATGGTGAATCCTTTCGGAATCCTCTATAACAGCGATGCTCAACCTCCGGCCCCCGGGCCAAATCCGGCCCATACATAAATTTAATCTGGCCCACCACCGATTTATTATTTTTAACTGGTGTAATAATAAAAGATGTTTTATTGTAAAAAGCTGAAGAAATTTGTCCAAATAAAATAAATTTATTTAAAAATCTTCCTTTGTCCAGGATGACAGTTACACGAAGAACTAAGCAAATTGGTGAAGAAGTAAAATTATTATTAAAGGAACAAATAAATAACTTTGAAAAGTTTTCATTAGCATTAATTTTTATGAGAGGAGTAGATTCTAATTTAAGAATAACTGAGGAACAGTTGATGTTTGTTCAATAAAAGGCAAAACAACTGGCGCAGATACACTTAGTCACGAAAATCTTCGTACAGGTAAAAGAATTCCACAAAACAACAAAATAACTGTTCATTAACAAAATGTTGCGATACATTTCAATAACATAAAATGATTAATGACATTTTGTAGATAAAATAAACGATTATCTATTTAAATAAATAAATAATTTAAAAAAACACAATTTTTTGACATCACGAAAGTCTTCGTACACTTCGTTCCGCCTTCATTATTATGATTTGCCCATTGCTAATTTTCGGTTAATTTCGTTTAACTTCCTTATATCCTACTCTCTGATTTATTAGACAAGTTCAAACGCGAAAATTGCGTCCATTTAAAACATCTATTTACAATGAGCGCCCGTAAAAAAGAAACTAGCAAAGAGCTAAGAAATTTAATTATTAAATTCAAAAATGAAGGGAAATCTTTGAGTACAATACCAAAACTTGTTAGCAAACCACGATCTACAGTGCAATATATAATAAAAAAATTCAAAATGTATAATAATGTGAGTAATAAACCTCACACAGGTCGCACTTCGAAGTTAAACGCAGGAGATAAACGAAATATTATTCGTCAAGTATTAAAAGAACCTACATTGAGTAGTCCAATATTGGCGGCAGAAGTGTCGAAAGAAACAGGAAAGGATATCCATCCAGAGTGTATTCGGCGGTTGTTGCGAAACCAAGGTTTTAATGGCACACAAATGCAGAAAAAACCGTTCATCAATCCAACCAATCAAAAGAAACGCGTGGAATTTGCTCGGGAACATATTAATAAACCTATGGAATTTTGGAACACCGTATTATTTAGCGATGAATCTAAATTTAATGTATTTGGATCAGATGGACGGGGTAAAGTATGGAGGAAACCGAATACCGAATTTAAACTCGACCATCTCTTACCTACAGTGAAACACGCTGGTGGTTGAGTTATGGTATGGGGTTGTATGGCGGCGGCTGGGGTAGGAAATTTGGTTTTTATTGAAGGAATTATGGACCGTTTCTATTATCTTAATATATTGAAAAGCAATTTGCGTGCCAGCGTGGATAAATTAAATCTAGGAAGGATATGGACATTTCAACAGGATAACGATCCTATACATTCGGCAAAGATTGTTAAGGAATGGCTATTGTATAATGTTCCAAAGCAATTAAATTCCCCACCCCAGTCGCCTGATCTAAACCCCATAGAGCACTTATGGGACGAAATTGAAAGAAGGGTGAGAAAAAATAGGATAATGGACAAAGTCTCCCTTAAAGAATCAATTTTGAGGGAATGGGAGAATATTACGCCTGATGTAACCGGAAACTTTGTTTCGTCGATTAAAAACCGTTTACAAAACGTATTAGAATAGAAAGGTATTATGACACGGTATTAATTAACTATTTTATATCATATTTGTAAGTTTTTCTTCTTAACAAAATGTTGTACGAACACTTTCGTATAACCAAGAATCATAATTTATTTTCGTTACTTTTGTAGTTCTTACTATAGGCATATAATTTAATTTTAAATCATAAATTAATCATTGAATATATGTAAAATGTATCATTACGATTAAAAATAAACATTCATTTTATTCGAAAATACGAATTTCTGGCCTGTACGAAGACTTTCGTGACTAAGTGTATATTTCAAAATTTAGAAAAAGTAATGTCAGTTGGTAACTTAAGTTGGCATAAACTGGTTAATGTCACTACAGATGGAGCCCAAAATATGTTTGGCATAAAAAATAATCTTGTTGAAAGAATAAAATCAAAAATGGAATTCATCGGTGCTGAAAAATCTTTTTTTCTGCACTGCATCATTCATCAACAGGCACTAATGGCAAAGATACTAAATTTCGAAGATATAATGAAAACTATCGTTACGATTGTGAATTTTTTAGAGCACACGCATTAAGTCATCGTGAAATTAGACTTTTTCTTTAATTGCATAGAATTGCTAAAGCAGCAATTAGAATTTAGATTTCAAGATTTTAAGAACTTGGAAAAAGACATTAGCTTATTTTAAAATCCTTTCGAAATTCCGATAAATGAAGTTCCGCCCTGTTTGGAAATGGAATTAATAGACCTACAGAACAATGAAACCACAAAAATACGTTTTCGATTAAATTGTAACAATTTACTTGAGTTTTATTGCTATCTTTCAAGTAAACAGTTTAAAAATATGAAAGACTTTGCCAAAAAACTACTTGTACTATTTAATAGTACGTACTTATGCGAATCGACATTTTCGACTTTAAAGTATTTAAAAAATAAGTACAGAAATAGGCTCACAGATTCACATTTGGAGCATATTTTAAAAATTTCTTTGTATTCTTCTCCATTCCAAATAGATTTTAATAAACTAACGAGCTCTGTGCAAAGTCAAGGATCGCACTGATTGTAAAATAAATAATGTGATTTTGTATTTTAACGTTTTGTTAATCTTCGTTTCTATTGTTTTCTAAAATAAAAATATTAAATAGTTTATTATTAGGTATTTAATTTAAGTTTACCAATTTCGATTTTCTTTCGGCCCGGCAAAAAAATTTTGAAAAGGCTATGAGGCCCGATAATCGCAAAGGTTGTGCACCACTGCTCTATAAGATATCTGTAGTAACCAAGTAGGAAATTTTTACATAGAAAATTTTATTTCTTAAAATGCAATCGGTTCAAAACCTTTAAACACTTATATCTGACTCACAATCAGTTCTATCAAAAATGACTTACAATAATCTTCGTTGCATAGATCGATTTAGAACTTTTAATTATTGAAATGTCACTTAAATTGAAGAGAAATGTCATTTAAATAACCAACCTAACCTTATTTTTTATTAAATCGGTTCAAAAATTTTCTTTAAAAGTCAATCGATGATCAATTTAACATGTTTTTTGTCATAAAATCTATTATAAAATAATTTAAGATTATAAAGTGAATTATAATAAAGTAATTATAGAAATATGATTTAAGTTGAAGAAAAATGTAATAATTATTTCAATCAATAGGCTGTAATTTTACATTTCTTTTGTATTATTTTCTAAAAAGATTGTGAGATTACAAATTTCCCTTTACCTTTACTTTATTATTTTTATTTGTTCTTATTATTTTGTAAGATTGTTCGTCTTCTGGCACCGATTTACACATATCTTGTGGTGTTTACGTTTTTATTTACTTTAAATAACTTAAATAAAAAAGAGAGACTCGTTAAAAAATAAAAATAGATAAAAGAAATTATCCTTTTTTCATTTTGAGATCTATACCTTAAAACCTACCGTTTTGAATTTCTTTTAAACGAAATGAAACCATCCGATATGTCAAAAAACTTAACCGAGACACTCAAAAAAATGGTGAAAATTAAAAATAAAAAAAAATTAAAAGTAATAAATCAGTCTGGGATCGTAAAATAAAGTTACTTAAGCTTCGGACTGACGCCCAAAGGCGGTAACTTGTAGTGTACTATGTGAAACGGCGGTCCGATCGGACTCGTATTCCCCGAATTCGAGTAATTCGGATTTGGGGCGATCGCTATTGGCGGGCCGCCGCCCCCGCCGCCGCTAATCGTTGGCCCCGCGCAAGACCTACCCCTTTTACGCCTCGGCAAGATCCCTTTGCGAGCCATGTAAAAGCGAATCGTCGAAATTGGTATGTTAAACTGATCGCTCACCGTTTGAAACGTCTGACCGCGCGTTATACACTCCGCGGCTCTTCGTAATTCTTCATCTGATCGTCTTACACGTCTACTCGCTGAACCTACAAAAATTAGATAGTAATAAAACTTAAAAAATATTAAAAAAAAATTTTTAAATAATAAAATTTTTATTTTTAAACTAACCCGGTGTTCCATCGTATTGGCAAGAAACGTTAGCTATCGCAAAATCAGTTTTATCCGTATCTTCGGCTCCCGTAGTGTTAACAGTTCCACTTTCTTCTTCCAAAAACGTATCCATAATCTCAGTTTCACCCTCGTAGAAAGAATCCATCTCCTCTTTAACATACTCGTGGTCTTTTTGTACCGGCAAGTCATTTGAATCGCAATCCGACGATGAGGGATTGGCTTCCGGATGCTGTTCCGGCTCCGTTAAGTCTTTTTTCACGTTAATTTTACCCAATTGTTGCTGCTGCTGTTGTTGTTGTTGGTGCTGTTGGTGTTGTTGTTGCTGTTGAGGTTCCTGTTTTATTTGATTCGGCGTCGAGGTCTTTTGCGGGGCGTCTTTTCCATTTAACATCTCGGTTTTTGGCTAATAACAAAAATTTTTCAATTAAGAAAGAAGAAGAAAGATCAAGTTTTAATCTAAACCGTAATAAAATTTAAAAACTACGATTACTTTCTCAGAAGCGAATTTTTAAAAATTGTCGCCTCAAATTAATTGCCTCAACTGTTAGTTTTCTTTCGGATTTTTTTTTAATTTTTTGGGAAAAGTTGGAACAAATTTAACCGATTTAAGACAAAATAGAATGTTTTCGGTTTCATTTAACTTAAAAATCAGCTTTGGAGTCTTATAAATAAGCTCAGTACGATTTTTTTAAAATTACCAATTTTGTTAAAAGTTAGGTTAAGTTACTCGTTAAAAATTACTCGTTTTACGGATTTTTTTTTAATTTTTTGGGAAAAATTGGAACAAATTTGACTGATTTAAAATAAAATACAATGTTTTAGGATTCATTTAACATAAAAATCAGCTTTTAAGTCTTATAAATAAGCTCAGTACGATTTTTTTAAAATTACCAATTTTGATAAAAGTTAGGTTAAGTTACTCATTTTTAAAAATTACTCATTTTTCGGAATTTTTTTAAATTTTTTGGGAAAAATTGGAACAAATTTGACTGATTTAAAATAAAATACAATGTTTTAAGTTTCATTTAACATGAAAATCAGCTTTTAAGTCTTATAAATAAGCTCAGTACGATTTTTTTAAAAATGACCATTTTTTGAGGTTAGGTTACCTGTCAAAAATTAGAGTTGTCTTTCGGATTTTTTTTTAATTTTTTGGGAAAAGTTGGAACAAATTTAACCGATTTAAGACAAAATAGAATGTTTTAGGTTTCATTTAACTTAAAAATCAGCTTTTAAGTCTTATAAATAAGCTCAGTACGATTTTTTAATAATTACCAACTTTGTTAAAAGTTAGGTTAAGTTACTCGTTAAAAATTATTCGTTTTTCGGATTTTTTTAAAATTTTTTTGAAAAAATTGGAACAAATTTGACTGATTTAAAATAAAATACAATGTTTTAAGATTCATTTAACACAAAAATCAGCTTTTAAGTCTTATAAATAAGCTCAATACGATTTTTTTTAAATTACCATTTTTTCAGGTTAGGTTACCTGTCAAAAATTATAGTTGTCTTTCGGAATTTTTTTAAATTTTTTGGGAAAAGTTGGAACAAATTTAACCGATTTAAGACAAAATAGAATGTTTTAGGTTTCATTTAACTTAAAAATCAGCTTTTGAGTCTTATAAATAAGCTCAGTACGATTTTTTTAAAAATTACCATTTTTTCAGGTTAGGTTACCTGTCCAAAATTATAGTTGTCTTTCGGAATTTTTTTAATTTTTTTGGGAAAAGTCGGAACAAATTTGACCGATTTACGATAAAATAGAATATTTTAAGTTTCATTTGACACAAAAACTATTTTCTAATTCTTATAAATAAGTCCAGTACGATTTTTTAAAAATTACCAATTTTGTTAAAAGTTAGGTTAAGTTACTCGTTAAAAATTACTCGTTTTTCGGAATTTTTTTTAATTTTTTGGGAAAAATTGGAACAAATTTGACTGATTTAAAATAAAATACAATGTTTTAGGTTTCATTTAACATAAAAATTAGCTTTTAAGTCTTATAAATAAGCCCAGTACGATTTTTTTAAAAATTACCATTTTTTCAGGTTAGGTTACCTGTCAAAAATGATGTCTTTCGGAATTTTTTAAATTTTTTTGGGAATTTTTGGGAAAAGTTGGAATAAATTTGACCGATTTAAGATAGAATACAATATTTTAAGTTACATTTGATATAAAAATCATTCTCTAATTCATATAAATAAGCTTTGTATGAATTTTTAAAAATTGAGATGTAAATTAAGATGTTTTAATCGACATGTAAATTAAGTTAGGTTAGAATTTGTTATTAACATTTAATTTAAATTAAAAAAGATTTACTTTAATTTAAAAAAGATTTACTTTAATTTAAAAAAAATTTACTTACCATAGTTGGTGTTGATGGTAACTTTAAACAAGGAAAATTAGCAGAGTTTAAAAGTTGGTCCGAGCCGCACAAGCCTCTTATTTGAAGAGCTTCCGCTGATTTTAAAAGAGACGGTAAATCATCTTGCGTTACGTTTACTTCACCTTTATACATGAAATCAACCAACGATTGCATCTCGTGGAATCTTTAATTAAACAAACAACACTTAATAATAATTTTTTATTCTAAATTCAATTTACTTACTTCATATCTTTCATAAAAATGATGGGATGCTGACACGGATTGTCCAAGAGTAACTTTTCGAAGTACGTCGAGCAAGCGGAAAGTACAACTTTGTGACACTTGAGCATATCGTTCTCGCAGGCTAACGTCACGTCGACAAAGTGCTCCGATACGAGCAGCTTAGGAAAGGCATTTTGTAGGTTCGTTTGATAACTGTTCCACCGTACGCAGAATTGTTGCGGCGGGGTAGTGACCATTTTTCGTTTTTCCACCAAAATAGAACAAAAATAGAAAAATTTTTAACACCTAAAAAAAAGGAAAACATTTAAAATTGCCGCTTTATTTTGGTTTACTGATAAAGAAAAAAACTTATCAATCAAAACATAAAAACATAACCTTATTTTAGTTTGTTTGGAATGAAAAAGTGAAAATTATGAATTAAAATGTTGTTGATTTGCTTTAATGGTGAATTAAGTTGGGTTTAAAAAAATTAAATTAATTAAGGGTTATATTTGGGGATTAAATTTATAAATAAATTAATAAAAAATTTAGTAAAAATGTAAAAGTCGGTTTGGAAATAATCGCAGTAGGTTGAGTTTAAGATTTTTAAACAAAAAACGGACGCATCGGCCATGTTGTTAACCCCTAATTTTAACGCGAACGGGAAAAATTTCATAAATAATATATTTATAGACGCACGCGGGACGAGAACAACAAACTAACCTCGAAACGTAGCTCCGGGGAGGTCCGCTTAGGTCATCCTTCGCCCCTTCGGGGTCCCTTTCGGCCGTTTCACGCTTAAAAATCAATAGCAACTTTTGCACAATGTAAAGCTTTGGTTAAATAATTATACGGCAATTTTAGGTACAATCTAAGACCTAAGTCTTCTCGTAAGTCGCCCATAAGAATGCGCAACAGACGTACCTAAGATGGCCGGATTGTACGTCGATTCTTACTTCGGATTGTTCGACGATTTAACCGAACCTCACGTAGGGGGTGATTCTATCGCCGCCGGTTAATTTTTTTTTATTTATTTTTTAATTTTTTTTTTTTTACGTACTCGTACACATACACGTACACCAAAATAAAAAATTAACAAACAAAACCGTTAACGTTTCCACGCGAAAAAAACTCACAAGAAGAGGAAAAAAAATCCCGATCTAAATATAATAATATTTATATTTAGTAATACGCCATTTGCAAGTCTCGAGTCTCGTCTTTCTCGTACTTTTTTTTAGTCTTTTTCAGTAATTTATCTATCGATTTTATTCGCCCGCCTTTTTGTGCCATTTTTCGTATGTGCGAGAATCCCTCCGAGAAACATAACCTATAAACGCCAAATCGAATTCTTTTAGAGCATACATATTACGTATATACTTGGAAATTTATTTTTAATGTCGATTAAAACGCGTAAAATCGGACGAGTTTGGTCGAGGCCCGTTCTAATTTCTAAATTATTTATAATTTTCGTAGACGTCATAAACCGAGTCTTAAAATAGATCCTCGAAATAACAAAGTTTGTATAAATAATATTTCTATTCAATATACGTACTTCAAAATTCCTCTTTTAATTAATTAAAAATCTACTTTTATATATATTTATATACAATTAAGCAATATTATAAATAAAATCATTAATTTTAATTACTAACCTTAAATATTTATTTCAAACTCAAAAAGCGCCATCTTTTAACATATCGATGAACTTTTATCTGAACATCAATTTAAATTATTTAAATTAAAACTATTAAATTTACATAAAATAAGTCTTGTAATTTTAATAAAATCCCAAATTTATTTTTATTTTAAATAATTTCCTTTTTATTTAAATTAAAAAACCCATTTTTAATTTGGTTAATAAAGTCGTTAAAAAAACCATAATTTAAATAAAATAAAATTCCATTTTTAAACATTTATTTTGAGTTGTTTTTTAAATTTTATTAATATTTTTAAGTATTTTTATAAAATATCACAAATTAAATCTAATTATTTTAAGAGAAAAATCAATTTAAATTTGATTAAAAAGCCAACTGAACTTAGCTACATATTAATGTTTTATTTAGTATATTTAATAAATATCTTTAATTACAAACCAAAAAAGATAGTAAATATATAATAATATTAATTAATTAAAGTTATTATGTTAAAACTTTTTAATAATAATTAAATTTTTAAATAAATTTTAAATTATATAGGCAACCCAATATGCATATTAACTTAAAACCAAAACTTAAAAAAATTCCATTTTTAAACATTTATTTTGAGTAGATTTTTGGATTTTATTTCTATTTTTAAGCATTTTTATAAAATATCACAAATTAAATCTAATTATTTTAAGAGAAAAATCGATAAACCGAGTCTTAAAGTAGATCCTCGAAATAACAAAGTTTGTATAAATAATATTTCTATTCGAAATGCGTACTTAAAAATTCCTCTTTTAATTAATTAAATTAGTACTTTTACATATATTTATATACAATTAAGCAATATTATAAATAAAATCATTAATTTTAATTACTAACCTTAAATATTTATTTCAAACTTAAACAGCGCCATCTCTTAACATATCGATGAACTTTTATCTTAACATCAATTTAAATTATTTAAATTAAAACTATTAATTTTACATAAAATAAGTCTTGTAATTTTAATAAAATCCCAAATTTATTTTTATTTTAAATAATTTCCTTTTTATTTAAATTAAAAAACCCATTTTTAATTTGGTTAATAAAGTCGTTAAGAAAACCATAATTTTAATAAAATAAAATTCCATTTTTAAACATTTATTTTGAGTAGATTTTTAGATTTTATTTCTATTTTTAAGCATTTTTATAAAATATCACAAATTAAATCTAATTATTTTAAGAGAAAAATCGATAAACCGAGTCTTAAAGTAGATCCTCGAAATAACAAAGTTTGTATAAATAATATTTCTGTTCGAAATACGTACTTAAAAATTCCTCTTTTAATTAATTAAAAATGTAATTATATATATTTATATACAATTAAGCAATACTATAAATAAAATCATTAATTTTAATTACTAACCTTAAATATTTATTTCAAACTTAAAAAGCGCCATCTCTTAACATATCCATGAACTTCTATCTTAACATCAATTTAAATTATTTAAATTAAAACTATTAAATTTACATAAAATAAGTCTTGTAATTTTAATAAAATCCCAAATTTATTTTTATTTTAAATAATTTCCTTTTTATTTTAATTAAAAAACTCATTTTTAATTTGGTTAATAAAGTCGTTAAAAAAAACATAATTTAAATAAAATAAAATTCCATTTTTAAACATTTATTTTGAGTTGTTTTTTAAATTTTATTAAAAAGCCAACTGAACTTAGCTACATATTAATGTTTTATTTAATATATTTAATAAATATCTTTAATTACAAACCAAAAAAGATATTAAATATATAATAATATTAATTAATTAAAGCTATTATATTAAAACTTTTTAATAATAATTAAATTTTTAAATAAAATTTAAATTATATAGGCAACCCAATATGCATATTAACTTACAACCCTGTCCAAGGTTAACACATGTTTTTGACATATAAAAACAGTTTCAATCAGTAACAACGTAATTAAAATCAGTTTTATACTTTTACAAAGTCTTATAATAATGTCAGGGGAAGAAAGTTCACATGAAAACGTTTTTAGCTGGCAGGATATCGCGGCTAGAGCGTCAAACTGGAATTTGTCTTGCGATGCCGAGCTTTTAAAACACATGGAGGCGTCTTCAAAGGTTGTATTTAAATGAAACTTTATAACAAAGCTTTAATATTAATGATTAACTTATTTATTCTTTTATTGAATCAGTCAACTCTTAAATCAAGTCAAGAAGTAGATGAGAAACTTAAGGGATTAGACGAGAAATTAAAGAAAACATCTTTGAAGTTAGATTTGGCGAGGAATGAATTTTCTAGCTTAAGTAACGTTCAATTTATCGAAAGTAGGGTTTACGAAGAAGATGAAACTGCTTTTGAAAGTAGTAAAGATGAAACGGTAAGTTAAGAATAAAATTAAAGACTTAAAGACTTAAAAATGTCAAAAAATGAAAAAAAAAATTAAATAAATTCTTTCTTAATTACTTAGAATGACATCAAACCAGAAGAAAACACCAAACAAGAATTAATAGAAGCCGCTAAAGCTGGTTTAGCTGTCTTAGAGAAACATTACGATCGAATAAACGTCCCGGAAAGTGATTCCGAAGACGAAGAAATCCCAAATTTCATCCTTCGACCAAAAGATCCCTACATAAATAGACCTTTACCACACGTTATAGGCTCGGAAGAATGGTACAAAAGCTCCAATGCCGGTATGTCGGATTCTTCGAGTGAAAGCGAGGATGAAAACGTCTCGGAAAAATATAGCGAAGACGAAGAACCGTCTAAAGATGAGAACGTGGGAGGTTTAAACAATGAAAGTGCTAATTTAGAAACCGGGGAGACGTCCGATGATGAAGGTGAAAGTTGGGGTAGTAAAATTGGGGAACCGGTTGCTCATTCAACTTTAAATTACAAAAGGAAAAATTTGGAAGGCGAAGGAAGTGATTTTAGGGTTGAAAAGGTTAGTTTAAATAATTTAAAAAGATTTTACGTTAAATTAATTAAAAAAATAAAAATAATATAATATAAAATAAAAATAAAATCATAAAATAAGAAAATAAATAAGAAAATTAAAACAATTTTGACATTTGTGACATTTGACATAACCTCAAAATTTTTAATAATTTTGAACATAACCTCAAAATTTTTAATAATTTTGAACATAACCTTAAAATTTTTAATGATTTTTCACTCAACTTTAAAAAATCACCCCGGCTTTATTCTTTTAATTTAAGAAAAGGTTTTTATATTAAATTAAACGTAAAACATTCTATTTTGAAATAAAATAAACGAATTTATCACAAGTGTTACCAAAAAATTAAAAAAAATTTTTTTTAGGGAGTCGATTCACAAACATCTTTTGCCGAACAATTAGCTGAAAAGTTGGGAAATGTAATTAATGCGAATATAAATCGTCAAAATGATCTTGAAGAGGACGTAACTGTTAATAAGAGGCCTATTCGAAAACCGATAAGTGATTACGGTAAATAAATTAAATTAAAAAAAATTAGTTATTAAATTAAATAAAAAGAAGATAAATTAAATAAAAGTAATTAATTTTTTTGGTTTATTTTTTCAGGGAGATTATTTTCAAACGAACCACCGCCTATCGATGATGAAGATTTATTCACTAATAATGCTTCGAAAGGATTATTTTCCGATGTTAGTTTATTTATTTATTTCTTTTAATTAATTAAAAGTGTTTTAATCGGTTTTATTTACTTATTTATTTATTTTATAGAAACACAAGTTATTTGATGATTCTACTTCACCACCTATCAATAATGAAGATTTATTTTCCGACACTTCTTCGAAAGGATTATTTTCCGATGTTAGTTTATTGGTTTATTTCTTTTCATTAATTAAAAGTGTTTTAATCGGTTTTATTTACTTATTTACTTTATAGAAACACAAGTTATTTGATGATTCTACTTCACCGCCTATCAATAATGAAGATTTATTTTCCGATACTTCTTCGAAAGGATTATTTTCCGATGTTAGTTTATTGATTTATTTCTTTTCATTATTCAAAAGTATTTTAATCATTTTTATTTATTTACTTCTTTATTTTATAGAAACACAAGTTATTTGATGATTCTACTTCACCGCCTATCAATAATGAAGATTTATTTTCCGATAATGCTTCGAAAGGATTATTTTCCGATGTTAGTTTATTGATTTATTTCTTTTCATTATTCAAAAGTATTTTAATCATTTTTATTTATTTACTTCTTTATTTTATAGAAACACAAGTTATTTGATGATTCTACTTCACCGCCTATCAATAATGAAGATTTATTTTCCGATACTTCTTCGAAAGGATTATTTTCCGATGTTAGTTTATTTATTTATTTCTTTTAATTAATTAAAAGTGTTTTAATCGGTTTTATTTACTTATTTATTTTATAGAAACACAAGTTATTTGATGATTCTACTTCACCGCCTATCAATAATGAAGATTTATTTTCCGATAATGCTTCGAAAGGATTATTTTCCGATGTTAGTTTATTGATTTATTTCTTTTCATTATTCAAAAGTATTTTAATCATTTTTATTTACTTATTTATTTATTTTATAGAAACACAAGTTATTTGATGATTCTACTTCAAATTTGAGTGAAGATGAGTTATTTGCCGATAATAATTTTAAGGTTAGTATGAAATGGTTTTTAATTAAAATTTAAATGAAATTTTCCAGTTTTCCGTTCTTCTTATTTTATTTATTTATTGCTTTTTAGGGGAAAAGTACCAAGAAACAGTTGGAAGTTAAGGTAGGTAGTTAATTATTTTGTCGGTCTATTTAAACCGATAATTTTTTGAGGTTAAGTTTGATCAAAAAACATCTTATTTGGTAATTTTTTTAAATTCTATGACAATAATTAGAGTAAATTTGATAAATTTACTTTATTTACGTTTTCATAATTTGTATAAATAAATAAATTGTGATTTTTTAAGGTTATGTCCCATCAAAAATCTTCCTTTTTTTTAAAAAAATTTTTTAAAAATATGAAAATAATAACACGTACAAGTAATTTACTAAAAAGAATAAACATTATTATTATTTTTTTTTGTAGAAACACAATTTATTTGATGATTCCGATGAGGAAATCCCGGTTAAAAAACAACAAACTAAAAAGGGATTATTTGATGATTCGGATGAGGAAATCCCGGTTAAAAAGCAACAACCTAAAAAGGGATTATTTGATGATTCGGATGAAGAAATCCCGGTTAAAAAACAACAACCCAAAAAGAGATTATTTGATGATTCGGATGAGGAAATCCCGGTTAAGAAACAACAAACTAAAAAGGGATTATTCGATGAAGAAGATGAAGATATTTTTGCTTCAAAAGAATCCGGAAATAATAATAATAACCCTTCAAAGGAAATTTTTTCAGGCGAAAATGTTAGTTTATTCTCTTTATAAATTAATTGAAAGTATTTAATACCTTTAATATTTAGTAAATATTCCTTTAATTTAATCATTTTTATTTATTTGTTTTATAGAAATATTATTTATTTAATGACGATGACGTCGTTATTAAAAAAGAACAAACTAAAAAGAGCTTATTTGATGAAAAAGATGATGATGACGATGATATTTTTAATACAAAAAAATCTAGTAATGTTAATTCGAAGGAATCGAAAAAATACGATCTTTTCAATTCGAACGAAACAACTGGACAACTCAAAGAGAATTTATTCGAGACAAAAGGGGCAATTAAAAAGGATCCGGGATATAAATCGAAGAAGACTCCTCGTTTATTTTCCGATTCTGATTCGGACGATTTATTTTCAACAAAACCAAAAGTAACCTCAAACAAAATCAAAGATAAAAAAGAGGAAAAACAAGATGTAAGTAAGTTAAGGAGTGATAAAGAAGTTAAAAAGCTTAAAAAGGGATTGTTTGATGATGAGTCGGAAGATGATAATAATAATTTATTTGGTGTTACGAAGAAAACTAACGTTTTTAAAGGGGATAAATTTGAAAAGATTGTCAAGGAAGATAAATCGAAAGAGATTTTTAAATCAATCGGAAAGGAAACGACTCTAAAAGATCAATCGGAAGAGATTTTTAAATCAATCCAACCGGAAAAGACTAAGAAGAGTCAATCGGATGAGATTTTTAAGTCATTAGAATCCGAACACACTGAGAAGAATCAACCGGAAGAGATTTTTAGATCATTAGAGCCGGAAAAGACTAAAAAGGATCAATCGGATGAGATTTTAAAGGAACTTACTCAAAGAAAACAGGACACGGAGAAAAAATCTCAAAAAGTTAGTCAAAAATTTTTACTAAATACAGTTGCTCCCAAAAGTATCCGGCCGCCTGGCAAATTTTCACATTTAACACTATATTACTTAATACATATTGTGGCATGAGAACGGTACAATGGCTATTATATAACGCAACAAGTCAGATCTCAACCCAATAGAGCATTTATGGGCAATTTTGAAAGTTTTGTTAGTCTGAACAAAAAGCGCATTTCCAGTAAAGAAATGCTTAAAAACCATTCACTGCTGGAATGGAAGATGATAAACTCTTCATTAACGAATAAATTGGTTAAGTCAATGCCCAACAGATTGAGAGATGTTTTAAATTCAAAAGGTTACCCCACAAAATATTAAAAAGCTGTTTTAATAGCTTTTAAGAGTTACATATTTAGTTTTTTTAAAGCTATTTTGTATAGGTGGCCGAATACTTTTGTGTGCCTATAATAATGTTATTTATGTTCTTTGTTACATTGTTTGCTGTTGTTATATTTGCAATGTTTCAAAAGTTGAATGATAATATACTAGCATCATTAAAAAAAAATAACTATTGGTTATATTATTTAATTCTTAAGTAATATAGTGTTAAATGTGAGAATTTGCCAGGCGGCCGGATACTTTTGGGAGCAACTGTATCTCTCCAAATCTCTAGCAAAGTTCTAGAACTAATCATAAATTAAGTTAGTTTTTTTTACTATGTTTACCGTCAATGACTTATGTTTATCGTCAATTAATATAATAGATTCTAATTTAAAATTTAAATCCCAACAGAGTTTTCCAAACTTCTTCGATGACATTCCATCAACTAAGAATATCTTCGATGAACGTGATGAAGAACCGTACGATTACCGCAATAGCTGCGATGACGTTTTCGAAATCGATCCTATTTTTGCAATAAACGATAGCTTTAAAGATATTTTTGAAAATGTTGAAAAAAGTAATGAGATAGATTTACACAATGATCAAAAGGAGATAAATTATAGTAAAAAGAAGTTAAACAATGATAGGAAGTTAAACGATTTTAAGAAAAAGTTTAATGATGGAATGGAAATAAATAATGATAAAAAAGGAATAAATGAAGATAAAAAAGAGATAAATGAAGGTAAAAAAGAGATAAATAAAGATAAAAAAGAGATAAATAAAGATAACGAGAAGAAAAGAAATGTTAAATTTGAGAAAAAAGTACATTTTTTGGAAGATTACGAACAAGTTTTCAAAAATGTGAATAAAAATGATGAGAAGGATGTGCAGGATGATAAGAAAAATGAAGATGAAAACGAAGAAATCGATGGAATCGGTAAGTTTTTTTTTTATAATTTATTTATTTTTTTTAATTTTATTTAATACTTTTTGGAAAAGTAAAATTTCGAAAAATACTTTTTTCTCCAGGAAAAAATTGTTCCTGGAGAAAAATGATTCTCCAGGAAATCCCCTCGAACTGTTTTCGTTAGTTTTAGCTCCTGAATCCGCTTCGTTTTCCGACTACGAATACAAATGCTCGCCGGATTTATTTACTGACTCTTCTTGTGTAGTCGACGACAGTTTCCCAGATGTATTTGAAAATGATGAGAAGGATGTGCAGGATGATAAGAAAAATGAAGATGAAAACGAAGAAATCGATGGAATCGGTAAGTTTCTTTTTATAATTTATTTATTTTTTCTAATTTTATTTAATACTTCTTGGAAAAGTAAAATTTCGAGAAATACTTTTTTCTCCAGGAAAAAATTGTTCTTGGAGAAAAATGATTCTCCAGGAAATCCCCTCGAACTGTTTTCGTTAGTTTTAGCCCCTAAATCCGCTTCGTTTTCCGACTACGGATACAAATGCTCGCCGGATTTATTTACTGACTCTTCTTGTGTAGTCGACGACAGTTTCCCAGATGTATTTGAAAATGATGAGAAGGATAATAAGAAAAACCAATACAAAAACGAAGAAATCGGTAAGTTTTTTTTATAATTTATTTATTTTTTAATTTATTTTTTTCTAAATTTATTTAATAATTTTTTTGGAAAAGGTAAAATCATCGTAAATTGTTATCTTATCGAATATGCCAACGATAAGATTTACTTAGCTGATTTTAATCGGTTAGTTTTATGTTTATTGTCGCGAGGTTAACGTTTCACTTTTTTATTACACTTTATTTTATATATGAAATTAAAAAAATATGATTAGTAATAATAATATAGTTAAAGGAAGTTCAACAACTGGTTATAAAGGTAAATTAGTTATTTTTTCAGTTTCCTATCACTTTAAAACTTATCAATAAAAAAAATATTAAGAAAAAAAAGTTATTAAGAGTAAAACTAACATTAACATCAATTCTAACACTAAACCGAGAACTAAAAACAAGAAATTGAACTTGTCGAACATCATTTGTCTTTGACGAAGCATCGTTTGTCTCTGAAAAAGGTTGTAACATGGTACCGGAAACGTTAAATGCTAAAATTAGTTCTAATATTCAGTTAACATTAGCCGGAAAGATTAAAACTAACATTAACACCAACTCTAACACTAAACCGAGAACTAAAAACAAGAAATTGAACTTGTCCAACATCATTTGTCTTTGTCGAAGCATCATTTGTCTCTGAAAAAGGTCGTAACATGTCATCGGAAACGTTAAATGCTAAAGTTAGTTCTAATCTTCAGTTAACATTAGCTGGGAAGATTAAAACTAACATTAACACCAACTCTAACACTAAACCGAGAACTAAAAACAAGAAATTGAACTTGTCCAACATCATTTGTCTTTGTCGAAGCATCATTTGTCTCTGAAAAAGGTTGTAACATGGCATCGGAAACGTTAACAACTTCCCTGTCCAGTGTGTCATATATGACTCGCAGGAATGTATTAGAATAAGTTCATGAGTCATTAGTGATCATTTGTCTACACAATTGTTATAGTTACTAAAAAAACCTGTGGACGTAGGGTATTATCAATATGAGTTGGCGGGGGACAGGGAAGTTGTTAAATGCTAAAATTAGTTCTAATATTCGGTTAATATTAACCGGGAAGATTAAAACTAACATTAACACCAACTCCAACACTAAACCGAGAACTAAAAACAAGAAATTGAACTTGTCGAAACATCATTTGTCTTTGTCAAAGCATCATTTGTCTCTGAAAAAGGTTGTAACATGGTATCGGAAACGTTAAATGCTAAAATTAGTTCTAATATTCAGTTAATATTAACCGGGAAGATTAAAACTAACATTAACACCAACTCTAACACTAAACCGAGAACTAAAAACAAGAAATTGAACTTGTTGAACATCATTTGTCTTTGTCGAAGCATCATTTGTCTCTGAAAAAGGTTGTAACATGGCATCGGAAACGTTAAATGCTAAAGTTAGTTCTAATATTCAGTTAACATTAACCGTGAAGATTAAAACTAACATTAACACCAACTCTAACACTAAACCGAGAACTAAAAACAAGAAATTGAACTTGTCGAACATCATTTGTCTTTGTCGAAGCATCATTTGTCTCTGAAAAAGGTCGTAACATGTCATCGGAAACGTTAAATGCTAAAGTTAGTTCTAATCTTCAGTTAACATTAGCTGGGAAGATTGAAACTAACATTAACACCAACTCTAACACTAAACCGAGAACTAAAAACAAGAAATTGAACTTGTCCAACATCATTTGTCTTTGTCGAAGCATCATTTGTCTCTGAAAAAGGTTGTAACATGGCATCGGAAACGTTAACAACTTCCCTGTCCAGTGTGTCATATATGACTCGCAGGAATGTATTAGAATAAGTTCATGAGTCATTAGTGATCATTTGTCTACACAATTGTTATAGTTACTAAAAAAACCTGTGGACGTAGGGTATTATCAATATGAGTTGGCGGGGGACAGGGAAGTTGTTAAATGCTAAAATTAGTTCTAATATTCGGTTAATATTAACCGGGAAGATTAAAACTAACATTAACACCAACTCCAACACTAAACCGAGAACTAAAAACAAGAAATTGAACTTGTCGAAACATCATTTGTCTTTGTCAAAGCATCATTTGTCTCTGAAAAAGGTTGTAACATGGCATCGGAAACGTTAAATGCTAAAGTTAGTTCTAATATTCAGTTAACATTAACCCTGAAGATTAAAACTAACATTAACACCAACTCTAACACTAAACCGAGAACTAAAAACAAGAAATTGAACTTGTCGAACATCATTTGTCTTTGTCGAAGCATCATTTGTCTCTGAAAAAGGTTGTAACATGGCATCGGAAACGTTAAATGCTAAAGTTAGTTCTAATATTCAGTTAACATTAACCGTGAAGATTAAAACTAACATTAACACCAACTCTAACACTAAACCGAGAACTAAAAACAAGAAATTGAACTTGTCGAACATCATTTGTCTTTGTCGAAGCATCATTTGTCTCTGAAAAAGGTTGTAACATGGCATCGGAAACGTTAAATGCTAAAATTAGTTCTAATATTCAGTTAACATTAGCCTTGAAGATTAAAACTAACATTAACACCAACTCTAACACTAAACCGAGAACTAAAAATAAGAAATTGAACTTGTCGAACATCATTTGTCTTTGTCGAAGCATCATTTGTCTCTGAAAAAGATTGTAACATGGCATCGGAAACATCAAATGCTAAAATTAGTTCTAATCTTCAGTTAACATTAGCCTTGAAGATTAAAACTAACATTAACACCAACTCTAACACTAAACCGAGAACTAAAAACAAGAAATTGAGCTTGTCGAACATCATTTGTCTTTGTCGAAGCATCATTTGTCTCTGAAAAAGGTTGTAACATGGCATCGGAAACATTAAATGCTAAAATTAGTTCTAATATTCAGTTAACATTAGCCTTGAAGATTAAAACTAACATTAACACCAACTCTAACACTAAACCGAGAACTAAAAATAAGAAATTGAACTTGTCGAACATCATTTGTCTTTGTCGAAGCATCATTTGTCTCTGAAAAAGATTGTAACATGGCATCGGAAACATCAAATGCTAAAATTAGTTCTAATCTTCAGTTAACATTAGCCTTGAAGATTAAAACTAACATTAACACCAACTCTAACACTAAACCGAGAACTAAAAACAAGAAATTGAGCTTGTCGAACATCATTTGTCTTTGTCGAAGCATCATTTGTCTCTGAAAAAGGTTGTAACATGGCATCGGAAACATTAAATGCTAAAATTAGTTCTAATATTCAGTTAACATTAGCCTTGAAGATTAAAACTAACATTAACACCAACTCTAACACTAAACCGAGAACTAAAAATAAGAAATTGAACTTGTCGAACATCATTTGTCTTTGTCGAAGCATCATTTGTCTCTGAAAAAGATTGTAACATGGCATCGGAAACATCAAATGCTAAAATTAGTTCTAATCTTCAGTTAACATTAGCCTTGAAGATTAAAACTAACATTAACACCAACTCTAACACTAAACCGAGAACTAAAAACAAGAAATTGAACTTGTCGAACATCATTTGTCTCTGAAAAAGGTTGTAACATGGCATCGGAAACGTTAAATGCTAAAGTTAGTTCTAATATTCAGTTAACATTAGCCGGGAAGACTAAAACTAACATTAACACCAACTCTAACACTAAACCGAGAACTAAGAACAAGGAATTGAACTTGTCGAACATCATTTGTCTTTGTCAAAGCATCATTTGTCTCTGAAAAAGGTTGTAACGTGTCATCGGAAACATTAAATGCTAAAATTAGTTCTAATATTCAGTTAATATTAACCGGGAAGATTAAAACTAACATTAACACCAACTCTAACACTAAACCGAGAACTAAAAACAAGAAATTGAACTTGTCGAACATCATTTGTCTTTGTCGAAGCATCATTTGTTTCTGAAAAAGGTTGTAACATGACATCGGAAACGTTAAATGCTAAAGTTAGTTCTAATCTTCAGTTAACATTAGCCGGGAAGATTAAAACTAACATTAACACCAACTCTAACACTAAACCGAGAACTAAAAACAAGAAATTGAAGTTATCGAACATCATTTGTCTTTGTCGAAGCATCATTTGTCTTTGTCAAAGCATCATTTGTCTCTGAAAAAGGTTGTAACATGACATCGGAAACGTTAAATGCTAAAGTTAGTTCTAATCTTCAGTTAACATTAGCCGGGAAGATTAAAACTAACATTAACACCAACTCTAACACTAAACCGAGAACTAAAAACAAGAAATTGAACTTGTCGAACATCATTTGTCTTTGTCGAAGCATCATTTGTCTCTGAAAAAGGTTGTAACATGGCATCGGAAACCCAGAAACATCAAATACCTTTCAATAAACACTCGGCTAAACCCAAAATATCCCAAATTCTACTTTTAAGAAAACTCTACTGTTAGATTTAGTACTAATGTTAGTTCTAATGTTACTTCTAAGTCTTAATTTAGTTAAAATAATTTTTTTAATTTACTTTACTTTAATTTTTAGCTTCTCCGGGGAAATTAAAGCACAATTTGAACATAAACGTACACGCTTTGCTTCCGGGAGCCGCGCCGTTTAAAAGAGGACCAACTCAACCTCAAAAATCAACAAGTCTACTCGATATTTCTTCCGGGGAAGGTTTTGTAAATCAGGATAAAGAAAAAACTTTGGTTTTACCGAGGTTTTTAAAGTCGAAAAGTCAAGATGAGGACTCGAAAAGTCAAGATGAAGGCTCGAAAAGTAAGGATAACGTCGAACAAGTTGAAGTATTACAAAGTGTGACAAAGGTAGGTTTAAAAAAAAATACAAATTACAAATTAAAAAAGTATTTTATAACTTATCAAAATGTGACATTATCAAAACGAAAAAATAAAAAATAAAATAATAATAAAAGCGCTTTATCTTATAAATAAAAAGATTATTTGTATTGCGTTGTATTTGTGTTGTAAATCGATTTGAATTACTTTGTTCGTTTTATTATTAATTTAATCGTTTTATTTATTGTATTCGTTTTATTTATTTTATTTATTTTATTCGTTTTATTTATGTTATTTGTTTTATTTATGTTATTTGTTTTATTTATTTTATTCGATTTATTCGTAAAATTCTTAAAAATCGTTAAAATATATACAGTGAAATTCCCCCTTGCGGACACCCCTCTTATACACTGTGGGTGTACTTCACGGACACCCTTCTTGAACGGACAGCCCCCTTGGACGGACAGTTTCTCTTGAAACCGTCCGACTCTCATATAAGAACTTCACATTTCTTGGATACCCCTCTTAAATGGACATTTTTATTGGGGCCCGTTGGTGTCCGCACAAGGGAGATTACACAGTATAGATTACAACAAAATAGAAACTATTTTTTAATGATTTTATTGATTTTTAGTCAAGAGCGAGAATTCCAAATCGAAGACCGTCGACGAAACGCGGTCGTGAGGCGTTTAGAAAATCCTGCATAGAATTTTCAACCCCGAAAGATGAAGAAATCGAAGAGGAAACGAACGAAGCAGCACAAATCACAACGGTACAACATAAAAAATCAACTCATGAAGATTTATTCGGTCCTGATACGGACGATGAGGATTTTTTTAAAAACCTTCAAAGAAATGAAAGTAATTTAAAAGGTTTGTTTTAATATTTTTTTATAAATAAATTTAATTGTAAGATTTAATTAACCTAACTTTTTAAAAATTTCGATTAATTTAAAAAAATCACTCAGACTTTATTTTTAGAGATTAAGGAATGTTTTTTATTTTAAATTAAACTTAAAAGACTTTATTTTCGATAAAAAAAGACGAATTTGTTCTAAATTTTACCAAAAAAATTAAAAAAAATTCTTAAAATTGGTTAAATTTTTTGATGGTTTAATTTTTTTTTAAAATCGATCAAGTTTAAAAAAATCACCCAGACTTTATTTTTAAAGATTAGATGATAATTTATACATCAAATGAAACCTAAAAGATTCTATTTTTGATTATACAAGTCAGATTTTTCCAAATTACTATCAAAAAAATTAAGAAAATTCCCAAACTTGGTAAAACATTGACAATTAACTAACCTCACTTTTTTTAAAAATTTGATCAACTTTAAAAAATTGCCCCGACTTTATTTATGAAGATTAAGAAATAATTTTTACGTTAAATTAAACCTAAAGGATTCTATTTTCAATAATAAAAGCCAAATTTTAGGTAATTATTACAAACAAAATTAAAAAAAATCTTAAAGTTAGTAAAATTTTTGACAGTTTTTTTTTAATTTAATTTTTTTAATTATCCTATTTTTTTTTAATTTCGATCAATTAAGATAAAAAAATTATAGGATAATAATAGTAATAATTATTTTTTGTAGGTAAATCGAGTGGAGAATCGTCGATAATGAAAAAACCTGTGATTAAAAACGTAAAAAAGCTGGAAAACGTTCCCGTTACACAAGACGATCCCCTAAATGCCTTCGATAGGTGAATACAATTATATTTGATAAAGTGGAACAATATGTTTAATAGAAGAATTTATAATTTAAGAAAAAAACTTGTAATTTAAGAAAAAACTAGTAATTTAAGAAAAAAAACGTAATTTAAGAAAAAATTTGTTGAATTTAGACTAAACAAGAAAAAAAATCATATTTTTTATAAGAATATTATTTATAAAGTGAAATGAAACTTGTATTATTTTATTATTATTATTGAATTTATCGATTTATTTGAATAAAGTGATGTTATTATAAAAATAAAGGATTTTTTTCCCCTAATAAAATTTCCTCCACCATTTTTTAAGTTAAACTTTAAGAATTTAAAAACTAAAAAAAAATACAAAAAAATTTTTCAAATAAAACTTATTTCCACTTAAATAAGCTATAATTTTTATTTGAAAAAGTTTTTTGTACCTTTTTTAGTTTTTTAGTTATTAATGATTAAAGTCAAATTTTAATAAAAATGGCGGAGGTGAACATTTTTTAAAATAACTCCCAAAGTAAATTAGATAGAAAAAAACCTTTTATGTAAGAATTGTAGCTTATTTCAATGTGAATCGTTTTTATTTGAAAAAGTTTTTTGTACCTTTTTTAATTTTTGAGTTATTAATGATTAAAGTCAAATTTTAATAAAAATGGCGGAGGTGAACATTTTTTAAAATAACCCCCAAAGTAAATTAGATAGAAAAAAACTTTTTATGTAAGAATTGTAGCTTATTTCAATGTGAATCGTTTCTATTTGAAAAAGTTTTTTGTACCTTTTTTAGTTTTTGAGTTATTAATGATTAAAGTCAAATTTTAATAAAAATGGCGGAGGTGAACATTTTTTAAAATAACTCCCAAAGTAAAGTAGATAGAAAAAAACTTTTTATGTAAGAATTGTAGCTTATTTAAATGTGAATCGTTTCTATTTGAAAAAGTTTTTTGTACCTTTTTTAGTTTTTGAGTTATTAATGATTAAAGTCAAATTTTAATAAAAATGGCGGAGGTGAACATTTTTTAAAATAACTCCCAAAGTAAATTAGATAGAAAAAAACTTTTTTGTAAGAATTGTAGCTTATTTAAATATGAATTGTTCTTATTTGAAAATTTTTTTTATATCTTTTTTAGTTTTTGAGTTATCAATTTTTAAAAGTGAGCTTTTTAGGTTAACTCAAACTGGGATTAATAACTGGGATAAATAACTCTTAAAACACAATTTTCTTTTTAAGTATCTTTTAATAAACTCTTAAAATACAACTTATTTTCATTTTATTTATCATTTTACATCCCACAAAAAATTTTTATCCGTGTAAAACCGTTTTAGCAACTCCTACAATGGTTATCCTATCATCTAATCCAGTTATAATCGGACTTTGTTGTGCAATGTACTTTTCAAATATCTCAGTATCAACCGGTCCGACTTTATGATCTTGTATATTATCAGAAATCATACTAAATCCATCTCCTCCAGTCACCAAAAACGAACCAACAGCGATGTCATAAAAAGTCTCATCGTCGATCTCTTCAAACTTTGGAATATTACAAACGTTACATCGGACTTTTAAAGACGTTACTCTCGATCCTAAAGGTTTAGAAAGATCCATAACGACTCTAATTCCCGATACTTGGATTAAATTAACATCCGCAGCTACACGTTTATTGTTGTACGGCATCGCAGCACTTTCCATAAGCTCTCTAATGTACTTTCCTTGAAGTTTTCCAGTGTCTACGGTGTTTCCAAAGGGTTGAGACGTTGCAAGATCGTTGAAGGTGATATCTCCTTGACTTATCGACGTTCGAATTCCTCCTGCGTTTAAAAATGCTATCGGAGCTGACGTCCATAAACCTTCTTCCGCTTCATTAACAAACTAAAAGAAAAAGTTGGTTTTATTAAAAGCGAACTTTAATAAGTTATAACTCAAAAATTAAAAGTGATATAAAAAAATCTTTCAAATAAAAAAGTTTTGTTATTAAATAAGGTGTATTTTTTGTATAAAACATTTTTTTAAATTTTATTTAGTTTTGGAGTTATTTTGAAAAAAAAGTGGTTTATGTTTTCCGGCGCCTCCGCCATTTTGTTAGAGTTTGATTAAAAAAATTGTAATTAAAAAACTAAAAGAGATATAAAATTTTTTTTTAAATAAAATATGTTTATTATTAAATTATCTATAAATTTTATTTGAAATTTTATTTTGTATCTAGTTTAGATTTGGAATTATTTCAAACGAAAGTCAAACTTACAAAAATCAACTTTAAACATTTTTAGTGAAAAAACTAAAAAAGATATTAAAAAAACTTTTAAGTAAAAAAGATTCCTTTTTAAATAAGTTATAATTTTTATTTAAAAATTTTTTTCTATCTAATTTAGTTTAAGAGATATTTTGAAGAAATTGATTTTTAGTCCCAGCGCCTCCGCCATTTTTGTTAGAGTGTGATTTAAAAATTTATAATTAAAAAACTAAAAGAAATACAAAAGAATTTTTCAAATAAAACTTATTCCTAATTAAATAAGCTGTAATTTTCATTTGAAAAGATTTTTTCAATCTAGCTTAGTTTGGAAATTATTTAAAATCAAACTCTAATTCAACTCATAACCTAAAATGTTCAACTTTAAAAATTTATAATTTAAAAATTAAAAGAGATACGAAAAAATTTTTCAAATAAAACTTATTCCTAATTAAATAAACTATAATTCTTATTTGAAAAGATTTTTTCTATCTAGCTTAGTTAGGAAATTATTTAAACTCAAACTCTAATTCAACTCATAACCTAAAATGTTCAACTTTAAAAATTTATAATTTAAAAATTAAAAGAGATACAAAAAAATCTTTGAAATAAAACTTATTTCTAATTAAATAAACTATAATTCTTATTTGAAAAGATTTTTTCTATCTAGCTTAGTTTGGAAATTATTTAAACTCAAACTCTAATTCAACTCATAACCTAAAATGTTCGACTTTAAAAATTTATAATTTAAAAATTAAAAGAGATACAAAAAATTTTTTGAAATAGAACTCATTTCTAATTAAATAAACTATAATTTTTATTTGAAAAGATTTTTTCTGTCTAGCTTAGTTTGGAAATTATTTAAAGTCAAACTCTAATTCAACTCATAACCTAAAATGTTCGACTTTAAGAATTTATAATTTAAAAATTAAAAGAGATACAAAAATATTTTTCAAATAAAACTTATTCCTAATTAAATGAACTATAATTCTTATTTGAAAAGGTTTTTTCTATCTAGCTTAGTTTGGAAATTATTTAAACTCAAACTCTAATTCAACTCATAACCTAAAATGTTCAACTTTAAAAATTTATAATTTAAAAATTAAAAGAGATAGAAAAAAAAATTTCAAATAAAACTTATTTCTAATTAAATAAACTATAATTTCTATTTGAAATGATTTTTTCTATCTAGCTTAGTTTGGAAATTACTTAAAGTCAAACTCTAATTCAACTCATAACCTAAAATGTTCAACTTAAAAAATTTATAATTTAAAAATTAAAAGAGATACAAAAAAAATTTTCAAATAAAACTTATTCCTAATTAAGTATACTATAATTTTTATTTGAAATTTTTTTTTCTATCTAGCTTAGTTTGGAAATTATTTAAACTCAAACTCTAATTCAACTCATAACCTAAAATGTTCAACTTTAAAAATTTATAATTTAGAAATTAAAAGAGATACAAAAAATTTTTTCAAATAAAACTTATTCCTAATTAAATAAACTATAATTCTTATTTGAAATGATTTTTTCTATCTAGCTTAGTTTGGAAATTATTTAAACTCAAACTCTAATTCAACTCATAACCTAAAATGTTCAACTTTAAAAATTTATAATTTAAAAATTAAAAGAGACACAAAAAAATTTTTCAAATAGAACTTATTCCTAATTAAATAAACTATAATTCTTATTTGAAAAGTTTTTTTCCATCTAGCTTAGTTTGGAGATTATTTAAACTCAAACTCTAATTCAACTCATAACCTAAAATATTAAAATTTAAAAATTTATAACTTAAAAATTAAAAGAGATACAAAAAAATTTTTCAAATAAAACTTATTCCTAATTAAATAAACTATAATTCTTATTTGAAAAGATTTTTTCTATCTAGCTTAGTTTGGAAATTATTTAAACTCAAACTCTAATTAAACTCATAACCTAAAATATTAAAATTTAAAAATTTATAATTTGAAAATTAAAAGAGATACAAAAAAATTTTTCAAATAAAACTTATTTCTAATTAAATGAACTATAATTCTTATTTGAAAATATTTTTTCTATTTAGCTTAGTTTGGAAATTATTTAAACTCAAACTCTAATTCAACTCATAACCTAAAATGTTCAACTTAAGAAATTTATAATTTAAAAATTAAAAGAGATACAAAAAAAATTTTCAAATAAAACTTATTCCCACTTAAATAAACTATAATTTTTATTTGATTTTTTTTTTATATCTGGCTTAGTTCAGATGTTATTTGAAGTCAAACTTCCACTCAGTTCATAACCTAAAATGTTCAACTTTAAAAACTTATAATTTAAAAATTAAAAGAGATACAAAAAAAACTTTTCAAACAGAACTTATTCCCACTCAAATAAACTTTAATTTTTATTCGAAAAGATTTTTTCTATCTAGCTTTGTTTGGAGGTTATCGTGAAAAAACTTCAACTTTGTTGATAACCTAAGAAAATTGATTTGAAAATTTATAACTAAAAAACTAAAAAAGATACAAAAATCTTTTTCAAATAAAACTTATTCCTACTTAAATAAGCTGTAATTTTTATTTGAAAATTTCTTTTCTATCTAGCTTAGTTTGGAGATTATTTAAAGTCAAACTCTAACACAGTTCATAACCTAAAATATTCAACTTTAAAAATTTATAATTTAAAAATTAAAAGAGATACAAAAAAACTTTTCAAATAAAACTTATTTCTAATTAAATAAACTATAACTCTTATTTGAAAAGATTTTTTCTATCTAGCTTAGTTTGGAAATTATTTAAAGTCAAACTCTAATTCAACTCATAACCTAAAATGTTCAACTTTAAAAATTTATAATTTAAAAATTAAAAGAGATGCAAAAAAAATTTTCAAATAAAACTTATTTCTAATTAAATAAACTATAGTTCTTATTTGAATAAATCTTTTCTATCTAGCTTAGTTTGGAGATTATTTAAACTCAAACTCTAATTCAACTCATAACCTAAAATGTTCAACTTTAAAAATTTATAATTTAAAAATTAAAAGAGATACAAAAAAAAATTTCAAATAAAAGTTATTGCTAGTGAAACAAACTATAATTCTTATTTGAAAAGATTCTTTCTATCTAGCTTAGTTTAGATGTTATCTGAAGTCAAACTTCAACTCAGTTCATAACCTAAAATGTTCAACTTTAAAAATTTATAACTTAAAGATTAAAAGAGATACAAAAGAATTTTTCAAATAAAACTTATTCCTAATTAAATGAACTATAATTCTTATTTGAAAAGATTTTTTCTATCTAACTTAGTTTGGAAATTATTTAAACTCAAACTCTAATTAAACTCATAACCTAAAATGTTCAACTTTAAAAATTTATAATTTAAAAATTAAAAGAGACACAAAAAAATTTTTCAAATAGAACTTATTTCTAATTAAATAAACTATAATTCTTATTTGAAAAGATTCTTTCTATCTAGCTTAGTTTGGAAATTATTTAAAGTCAAACTCTAATTCAACTCATAACCTAAAATGTTCAACTTTAAAAATTTATAATTTAAAAATTAAAAGAGATACAAAAAAATTTTTCAAATAAAACTTATTCCCAATTAAATAAACTATAATCCTTATTTGAAAAGATTTTTTCTATCTAACTTAGTTTGGAGATTATTTAAAGTCAAACTCTAATTCAACTCATAACCTAAAATGTTCAACTTTAAAAATTTATAATTTAAAAATTAAAAGAGACACAAAAAAATTTTTCAAATAGAACTTATTCCTAATTAAATAAACTATAATTCTTATTTGAAAAGTTTTTTTCCATCTAGCTTAGTTTGGAGATTATTTAAACTCAAACTCTAATTCAACTCATAACCTAAAATATTAAAATTTAAAAATTTATAACTTAAAAATTAAAAGAGATACAAAAAAATTTTTCAAATAAAACCTATTCCTAATTAAATAAACTATAATTCTTATTTGAAAAGATTTTTTCTATCTAGCTTAGTTTGGAAATTATTTAAACTCAAACTCTAATTAAACTCATAACCTAAAATATTAAAATTTAAAAATTTATAATTTGAAAATTAAAAGAGATACAAAAAAATTTTTCAAATAAAACTTATTTCTAATTAAATGAACTATAATTCTTATTTGAAAATATTTTTTCTATTTAGCTTAGTTTGGAAATTATTTAAACTCAAACTCTAATTCAACTCATAACCTAAAATGTTCAACTTTAAAAATTTATAATTTAAAAATTAAAAGAGATACAAAAAAATTTTTCAAATAAAACTTATTCCCACTTAAATAAACTATAATTCTTATTTGAAAAGATTTTTTCTATTTAGCTTAGTTTGGAAATTATTTAAAGTCAAACTCTAATTCAACTCATAACCTAAAATGTTCAACTTTAAAAATTTATAATTTAGAAATTAAAAGAGATACAAAAAATTTTTTCAAATAAAACTTATTCCTAATTAAATAAACTATAATTCTTATTTGAAAAGATTTTTTCTATTTAGCTTAGTTTGGAAATTATTTAAAGTCAAACTCTAATTCAACTCATAACCTAAAATGTTCAACTTTAAAAATTTATAATTTAAAAATTAAAAGAGATACAAAAAATTTTTTCAAATAAAACTTATTCCTAATTAAATAAACTATAATTCTTATTTGAAATGATTTTTTCTATCTAGCTTAGTTTGGAAATTATTTAAACTCAAACTCTAATTCAACTCATAACCTAAAATGTTCAACTTTAAAAATTTATAATTTAAAAATTAAAAGAGACACAAAAAAATTTTTCAAATAGAACTTATTCCTAATTAAATAAACTATAATTCTTATTTGAAAAGTTTTTTTCCATCTAGCTTAGTTTGGAGATTATTTAAACTCAAACTCTAATTCAACTCATAACCTAAAATGTTCAACTTTAAAAATTTATAATTTAAGAATTAAGAGAGATAGAAAAAAATTTTTCAAATAAAACTTATTCCCATTTAAATAAACTATAATTCTTATTTGAAAAGATTTTTTCCATCTAGCTTAGTTTGGAAATTATTTAAAATCAAGCTCTAATTCAACTCATAACCTAAAATGTTCAACTTTAAAAATTTATAATTTAAAAATTAAAAGAGATACAAAAAAATTTTTCAAATAAAACTTATTCCCACTTAAATAAGCTATAATTTTTGTTTGAAAATTTTTTTTGTATCTATTTTAGTTTAGAAATTATTTCACAAGAAAATTAACCCAACAATTTTAACACATTGTAAAATTCTCTATTGCGAAAATCAATCGACTCTAATATTTCAACATTAAATTTTTTATTGACTCACTCGACTGGATTATGCAAATTAACCGCGAACCATAAAAAAATTAACAATAAAAAGAATGTGACGCGAATAAGAAAGCGACATTTTTTTAAAATTTGTGTTACGAAATTTTTCTCAGTCAGTTTCTAAAAGTACACGTGTAAACAACACCCATAATAAATTGTTATCACCAATAAATCAAAAACAAGATAAATAATCTATTGAATCGGTCAAAAATATTATTAGATAACGCAACTAAAAAAAATTTTAAAACTTAAAACACCCTTTGTTAAAAGTCCAGTTTGAGTTTAAACCTCTAAGCAAAATGATCGCACTAACAAAAGGTTTAATTATCGCGGGTGTTATAATAGTTATTGGTGTTGTATCCGGAGTAACCGCCGTTTTATTAACCGGAAATGAAACGAGTTTTCGCCTTTCCATTATACATCTAAACGATTTTCACGCTCGTTTCGAAGAAACTTCCACCGATTCAAACGCGTGCAAAAAAGACGAATGCATCGGTGGATTTTCCAGAGTTTACACTGCGGTTAATGACTTAAGAATGAAAAGAGAAAATCCGATCTTTTTAAACGCCGGAGATAATTTTCAAGGCACTTTATGGTATAATTTATTTAAATGGAACGTTACAGCTAAATTTATGAATATGTTAAAAGCCGATGCTACGGTAAGTATTAAAAGAAAATTAATATATTTTTAATTTATTATAATAAATATACGCGAAATGAAAAAAGACGTTTATTTAAAGGTGTTTTAATTTTCGAGATATACATATTTAAAGCTGAAATTTTTAGGTTAAAAATTGAATTCGAGTTTGACTTTAATTACCTTCCAAACTAAGCTAGATAGAAAAAAAATTTTGAAATAAAAATTATAGCTTATTTAATTAGGAATAAGTTTTATTTGAAAAAATTTTTTGTATCTTTTTTAGTTTTTTAGTTATGAATTTATAAATCAATTTTTTTAGGTTATCAACTAAGTTGAAGTTTTTTCACGATACCTTCTAAACCAAGCTAAACAGAAAAAATCTTCTCAAATAAGAATCATAGTTTATTTAACTAGGAACAAGTTTTATTTGAAAAATTTTTTTGTATCTTTTTTAATTTTTAAATTATAAAGTTTCAAAGTTGAATATTTTAGGTTATGAATTGAGTTAGAGTTTGAGTTTGAATAATTTCCAAACTAAGCTAGATAGAAAAAATCTTTTCAAAAAAGAATTATAGTTTATTTAATTAGAAATAAGTTTTATTTGAAAATTTTTTTTGTATCTCTTTTAATTTTTAAATTATAAATTTTTAAAGTTGAACATTTTAGGTTATGAGTTGAATTAGAGTTTGACTTCAAATAATTTCCAAACTAAGCTAGATAGAAAAAAATTTTTCAAATAAAAATTATAGTTTACTTAATACGGAACAAGTTTTATTTGAAAAATTTTTTTGTATCTCTTTTAATTTTTAAATTATAAATTTTTAAAGTTGAACATTTTAGGTTATGAGTTGAATTAGAGTTTGACTTCAAATAATTTCCAAACTAAGCTAGATAGAAAAAAATTTTTCAAATAAAAATTATAGTTTACTTAATACGGAACAAGTTTTATTTGAAAAATTTTTTTGTATCTCTTTTAATTTTTAAATTATAAATTTTTAAAGTTGAACATTTTAGGTTATGAGTTGAATTAGAGTTTGACTTCAAATAATTTCCAAACTAAGTTAGATAGAAAAAATCTTTTCAAATAAAGATTATAGTTTATTTAATTAGGAATAAGTTTTATTTGAAAAATATTTTTGTATCTCTTTTAATTTTTAAATTATAAATTTTTAAAGTTGAACATTTTAGGTTATCAGTTGAATTAGAGTTTGAGTTTAAATAACTTCCAAACTAAGCTAGATAGAAAAAATCTTTTCAAATAAGAATTATAGTCTATTTAAGTAGGAATAAGTTGTATTTGAAAAAATTTTTTGTATCTATTTTAGTTTTTTAGTTATGAATTTTTAAGTCAATTCTTTTAGGTTATCAACAAAATTGAAGTTTTTTTACGATACTTTCCAAACTAAGTTAGATAGAAAAATTTTTTTCAAATAAAAATTAAAGCTTATTTAAGTGGGAATAGGTTCTATTTCAAAAATATTTTTGTATCATTTTTAGTTCTTAATTTATAAATTTTTTAAGTTTAATACTTTAGGTTATGAACTGAGTTAGAATTTGACTTTAAATAATTTCAAAACTAAGCTAGATAGAAAAAATCTTTTCAAATAAAAACTATAGTTCATTTAAATGGGAATAAGTTTTATTTGAAAAATTTTTTTGTATCTCTTTTAGTTTTTTAGTTATAAATTTTTAAATCAAAATCTAACAAAAATGGCGGAGGCGCCGGGAAGAAAAAATCAATTTTTCAAAATAATTCCTAAACTAAACTAGATAGAAACAAATTTTTTAAATAAAAATTGTAGCTTATTTAGAAAGGAATCTCTTTTATTTAAAGAATTTTTTAATATCTCTTTTGGTTTTTTAACTAAAAATGTTTAAAGTTGGATTTTTTAGATTTGACTTTCGTTTCAAATAACTCCAAATCTAAACTAAATACAAAATAAAGTTTCAAATAAAATCTATAGGTAATTTAATAATAAATATATTTTATTTAAAAAAATATTTTACATCTCTTTTAGTTTTTTAATTATGAATTTTTAAAATTGAATATTTTAGGTTATGAACTGAGTTAGAATTTGACTTCAAATAATCTCAAAACTAAGCTAGATAGAAAAAATCTTTTCAAATAAAGATTATAGTTTATTTAATTAGGAATAAGTTTTATTTGAAAAATATTTTTGTATCTCTTTTAATTTTTAAATTATAAATTTTTAAAGTTGAACATTTTAGGTTATCAGTTGAATTAGAGTTTGAGTTTAAATAATTTCCAAACTAAGCTAGATAGAAAAAATCTTTTCAAATAAGAATTATAGTCTATTTAAGTAGGAATAAGTTGTATTTGAAAAAATTTTTTGTATCTATTTTAGTTTTTTAGTTATGAATTTTTAAGTCAATTCTTTTAGGTTATCAACAAAATTGAAGTTTTTTTACGATACTTTCCAAACTAAGTTAGATAGAAAATTTTTTTTCAAATAAAAATTAAAGCTTATTTAAGTGGGAATAAGTTCTATTTCAAAAATATTTTTGTATCATTTTTAGTTCTTAATTTATAAATTTTTTAAGTTTAATACTTTAGGTTATGAACTGAGTTAGAATTTGACTTTAAATAATTTCAAAACTAAGCTAGATAGAAAAAATCTTTTCAAATAAAAACTATAGTTCATTTAAATGGGAATAAGTTTTATTTGAAAAATTTTTTTGTATCTCTTTTAGTTTTTTAGTTATAAATTTTTAAATCAAAATCTAACAAAAATGGCGGAGGCGCCGGGAAGAAAAAATCAATTTTTCAAAATAATTCCTAAACTAAACTAGATAGAAACAAATTTTTTAAATAAAAATTGTAGCTTATTTAGAAAGGAATCTCTTTTATTTAAAGAATTTTTTAATATCTCTTTTGGTTTTTTAACTAAAAATGTTTAAAGTTGGATTTTTAAGTTTGATTTTCGTTTCAAATAACTCCAAATCTAAACTAGATACAAAATAATGTTTCAAATAAAATTTATAGATAATTTAATAATAAATATATTTTATTTAAAAAAATATTTTATATCTCTTTTAGTTTTTTAATTATAAATTTTTAAAATTGAATATTTTAGGTTATGAACGGAGTTAGAATTTGACTTTAAATAATTTCAAAACTAAGCTAGATAGAAAAAATCTTTTCAAATAAAAATTATAGTTTATTTAATTAGAAATAAGTTTTATTTGAAAAATTTTTTTGTATCTCTTTTAATTTTTAAATTATAAATTTTTAAAGTTGAACATTTTAGGTTATGAGTTGAATTAGAGTTTGACCTTAAGTAACCTCAAAACCGAACTAGTTAGAAAAAATATTTTCAAATAAAAATTAAAGAATGTTAAAACACAAATCTTTTTTAATTAGGAAAATTTTTCCTATCTTTTTTAGTTTTTTAGTTATGAATTTTTAAATCAATTTTTTTAGGTTATCAACAGAGTTGAAGTTTTTTCACGATTCCTTCTAAACTAATCCAGATAGAAAAATCTTTTTCAAATAAAAATTATAGAGTATTAAAATATGAATCTTTTTTATTTGAAATAATTTTTTGTATCCTTTTTAGTTTTTAAGATATAAATTTTTAAAGTTGTCCATTAAAAAAGAAATTTTTTTTTGGGCGGAATTAGTGTTTGATTTTAAATAACTTCAAAACCAAACTAGTTAGAAAAATTATTTTTAAATAAAAATTAAAGAATATTAAAACACAAATCTTTTTTAATTAGAAAAATTTTTCCTATCTTTTTTAGTTTTTTAGTTATGAATTTTTAAATCAATTCTTTTAGGTTATCAACAAAGTTGAAGTTTTTTCACGATTCCTTCTAAACTAATCCAGATAGAAATTTCTTTTTCAAATAAAAATTATAGAGTATTAAAGTATAAATCTTTTTTATTTGAAAAATTTTTTTGTATCTTTTTTAGTTTTTCCAATATAAATTTTTAAAGTTGACTTTTTTATTTTTTAATATTTTTTTTTATTTGTTTTAATTATAGACTCTTGGAAATCACGAATTTGACGATAAAATCGCCGGATTAGTCCCGTTTTTAGAAGAAATGAACTCTCCCATCGTCGTTTCAAACATCGACGACTCATTAGAACCCACAATGCAAGGATTGTACAACAAAAGCACGATTTTAAACGTCGGTGGTAAACAAATCGGCGTAGTTGGAGTTATTTTATCCACCACAAATGTAAGTTTATATCAAAAATTCTTATTAAATTTAATGTTTAATTAAATAAGGGTCTTTTTAAAATAGGAAATCGCATCTACGGAAAATTTAAAGTTCCTGGATGAATCGGAAAGTGTTAACAAAGAAGCCCAACGTCTTTTAGATGAAGGTGTTTTTACTGTTATCGTTTTATCTCATTGTGGATACGATGTAGATCAAAGGATTGCTAAAAATGCTATTCCTGGAATATCTGTTATTGTCGGTGGTCATTCTCATACTTTATTATATACTGGTAAGTCTTTAAAATCTTTATAAAAACCTTTAAAATCTTTTATAATTTTTCTATCATATTTTTCTCATTTTTGTTTCATTTTTTAAAATTCTTTTAGGTGAACCACCAAATGGTGTAGCTTATGGTCCATATCCAACAGTAATCGAACCAGAGAACGACTCAAGAAGTAAAGTTTTAATCGTACAAGCTTCGGCTTACACGAAATATTTAGGAGATTTAATCGTCGACTTTGATGAAGATGGAAGTGTAATTTCTTACGAAGGAAATCCAATCTACTTAGATAGCTCAATACCTAAAGGTAGGATTAAGATTATCTCTTAATAAATCGATGAGATAAAAAGTGAATGATTTTGATAAGTGATTTAATTTTTTTCAAGATCCAACGATAGATGAGCTACTTTTACCATACAAAGAAGAGGTTGACGCCGCTGGAGATAAAGTTCTGGGTTATACTAAAGTTTTATTGGATGAAAGCTCGTGCAGAACGAGCGAATGTAGCTTGGGGAACTTTTTAACTGATGCTATGGTCGCTTATGTATGTAATTGTAAAAAATAGGGTTAAAAGATGATTCTTTCAAAATAATTTCTAAACTAAACTAAATTCAAAAAAAGTTTTCAAATAAAAATTATAGTTTATTTAAGTGGGAATAAGTTTTATTTGAAAACTTTTTTTGTATCTTTTTTAGTTCTTAAATCATAGATTTTTAAAGTTGAACATTTTATGTTATGAGTTGAATTAGAGTTTGAGTTTAAATAATTTCCAAACTAAGCTAGATAGAAAAAATCTTTTCAAATAAGAATTATAGTTTATTTAAATAGGAATAAGTTTTATTTGAAAAATCTTTTTGTATCTCTTTTAATTTTTAAATTATAAAATTCTTAAGTTGAACATTTTAGGTTATGAGTTAAGTTAGAGTTTGACTTTAAATAATTTCCAAACTAAGCTAGATAGAAAAAATCTTTTCAAATAAGAATTATAGTTCATTTAATTAGGAACAGGTTTTATTTGAAAATTTTTTTTGTATCTCTTTTAATTTTTAAATTATAAATTTTTAAAGTTGAACATTTTAGGTTATGAGTTGAATTAGAGTTTGAGTTTAAATAATTTCCAAACTAAGCTAGATAGAAAAAATCTTTTCAAATAAGAATTATAGTTTATTTAATTAGAAATAAGTTTTATTTGAAAAATTTTTTTGTATCTCTTTTAATTTTTAAATTATAAATTTTTAAAGTTGAACATTTTAGGTTATGAGTTGAATTAGAGTTTGACTTTAGATAATTTCCAAACTAAGCTAGATAGGAAAAATCTGTTCAAATAAGAATTATAGTTTATTTAATTAGGAATAAGTTTTATTTGAAAAGTTTTTTTGTATCTCTTTTAATTTTTAAATTATAAATTTTTAAAGTTGAACATTTTAGGTTATGAGTTGAATTAGAGTTTGAGTTTAAATGATTTCCAAACTAAGCTAGATAGAAAAAATATTTTCAAATAAAAATTATAACTTATTTAAAGAGAAATCTTTTTTACTTAAAGAATTTTTTAACATCTCTTTTAGTTTTTTCACAAAGAATGTTTAAATTTGGATTTATTAACTTTGACTTTCGTTTCAAATAACTCCAAATCTAAACTAGATACAAAATAAAGTTTCAAATAAAATTTATAGGAAATTTAATAATAAATATGTTTTATTAAAAAAAATATTTAATATCTCTTTTAGTTTTTTAATTAAAAATTTTTAAATCAAAATCTAACAAATATGGTGGAGGCGCCGGGAAGAAAGAATCAATTTTTCAAAATAATTCCTAAACTAAACTAGATAGAAACAAATTTTTTAAATAAAATTCGTAGCTTATTTAGAAAGGAATCTCTTTTATTTAAAGAAAATTTTAATGTCTCTTTTGGTTTTTTAACTAAAAATGTTTAAAGTTGGATTTTTAAGTTTGACTTTCGTTTCAAATAACTCCAAATCTAAACTAGATATAAAATAAAGTTTCAAATAAAATTTATAGATAATTTAATAATAAATATATTTTATTTTAAAAAATATTTTATATCTCTTTTAGTTTTTTAATTATAAATTTTTAAAGTTGAACATTTTAGGTTATGAACTGAGTTAGAGTTTGGCTTTAAATAATTTCCAAATTTAGCTAGATAGAAAAAATCTTTTCAAATAAAAATTATAGTTCATTTAATTGGAAATAAGTTTTACTTGAAAAATTTTTTTGTATCTCTTTTAATTTTTAAATTATAAATTTTTAAAATTGAACATTTTAGGTTATTAACTGAGTTAAAGTTTGACTTTAAATAATCTCCAAACTAAGCTAGATAGAAAAAATCTATTCAAATAAAAATTATAGTTTATTTAATTAGAAATAAGTTTTATTTGAAAGATTTTTTTGTATCTCTTTTAATTTTTAAATTATAAATTTTTAAAATTGAACATTTTAGGTTATGAGTTGAATTAGAGTTTGAGTTTAAATAATTTCCAAACTAAACAAGATAGAAAAAATCTTTTCAAATAAGAATTATAGTTTATTTAATTAGAAATAAGTTTTATTTGAAAAATTTTTTGTATCTTTTTTAATTTTTAAATTATAAATTTTTAAAGTTGAACATTTTAGGTTATGAGTTGAATTAGAGTTTGAGTTTAAATCACTTCCAAACTAAGCTAGATAGAAAAAAAGTTTTCAAATAAAAAATATAGTTCATTTAAGTGGGAATAAGTTTTATTTGAAAAAATTTTTTGTATCTATTTTAGTTTTTTAATTATAAATTTTTAAACTCTAACAAAAATGGCGGAGGCGCTGGGACTAAAAATCAATTTTTTCAAAATATCTCTTAAATTAAATCAGATAGAAAAAAATTTTTAAATAAAAATTATAACTTATTTAAAAAGGAGTCTTTTTTACTTAAAATTTTTTTTAACATCTTTTTTAGTTTTTTCACTAAAAATGTTTAAAGTTGATTTGTTTAAGTTTGACTTTCGTTTCAAATAACTCCAAATCTAAACTAGATACAAAATAAAGTTTCAAATAAAATTTATAGATAATTTAATAATAAACATATTTTATTTAAAAAAAAATTTCATATCTCTTTTAGTTTTTTTAGTTAAAAAAATTTAAATCAAACTCTAACAAAAATGGCGGAGGCGCTGGGGCAAAAATTAATTTTTTTCAAGATATCTCTTAAACTAAATCAGATAGAAAAAATTTTTAAATAAAAATTATAACTTATTTAAAAAGGAATCTTTTTTACTTAAAAATTTTTTTAATATCTTTTTTAGTTCTTTCACTAAAAATGTTTAAAGTTGATTTTCTTAAGTTTGACTTTCGTTTCAAATAATTCCAAATTTAAACTAGATACACAATAAAGTTTCAAATAAAATTTATAGATAATTTAATAATAAACATATTTTATTTAAAAAAAATTTTCATATCTCTTTTAGTTTTTTAATTAAAAAGATTTAAATCAAACTCTAACAGAAATGGCGGAGGCGCCGGAAAACATAAACCACTTTTTTTCAAAATAACTCCAAAATAAAATAAAATTAAAAAAAATGTTTTATACAAAAAATATACCTTATTTAATAACAAAACTTTTTTATTTGAAAGATTTTTTTATATCACTTTTAATTTTTGAGTTATAACTTATTAAAGTTCGCTTTTAATAAAACCAACTTTTTCTTTTAGTTTGTTAATGAAGCCGAAGAAGGTTTATGGACGTCAGCTCCGATAGCATTTTTAAACGCAGGAGGAATTCGAACGTCGATAAGTCAAGGAGATATCACCTTCAACGATCTTGCAACGTCTCAACCCTTTGGAAACACCGTAGACACTGGAAAACTTCAAGGAAAGTACATTAGAGAGCTTATGGAAAGTGCTGCGATGCCGTACAACAATAAACGAGTAGCTGCGGATGTTAACTTAATCCAAGTATCGGGAATTAGAGTCGTTATGGATCTTTCTAAACCTTTAGGATCGAGAGTAACGTCTTTAAAAGTCCGATGTAACGTTTGTAATATTCCAAAGTTTGAAGAGATCGATGATGAGGCTTTTTATGACATCGCTGTTGGCTCGTTTTTGGTGACTGGAGGAGATGGATTTACTATGATTTCTGATAATATACAAGATCATAAAGTCGGACCGGTTGATACTGAGATATTTGAAAAGTACATTGCACAACAAAGTCCGATTATAACTGGATTAGATGATAGGATAACCATTGTAGGAGTTGCTAAAACGGTTTTACACGGATAAAAATTTTTTGTGGGATGTAAAATGATAAATAAAATGAAAATAAGTTGTATTTTAAGAGTTTATTAAAAGATACTTAAAAAGAAAATTGTGTTTTAAGAGTTATTTATCCCAGTTATTAATCCCAGTTTGAGTTAACCTAAAAAGTTCACTTTTAAAAATTGATAACTCAAAGACTAAAAAAGATATAAAAAAATTTTTCAAATAAAAACAATTCATATTTAAATAAGCTACAATTCTTACATGAAAAGTTTTTTTCTATCTAATTTACTTTGGAAGTTATTTTAAAAAATGTTCACCTCCGCCATTTTTATTAAAATTTGACTTTAATCATTAATAACTTAAAATCTAAAAAAGGTACAAAAAACTTTTTCAAATAGAAACGATTCACATTTAAATAAGCTACAATTCTTACATAGAAAGTTTTTTTCCTATCTAATTTACTTTAGGAGTTATTTTAAAAAATGTTCACCTCCGCCATTTTTATTAAAATTTGACTTTAATCATTAATAACTTAAAATCTAAAAAAGGTACAAAAAACTTTTTCAAATAAAAAAGATTTCCATTTAAATAAACTACAATTCTTACATAGAAAGTTTTTTTCTATCTAGTTTACTTTATGAGTTATTTAAAAAAATTTTCACCTCCGCCATTTTTATTAAAATTTGACTTCAATCATTAATAACTCAAAAACTAAAAAAGGTACAAAAAAATTTTTCAAATAAAAAAGGTTTCCATTTAAATAAACTATAGTTTTTATTTGAAAATAATTTTTCTATCTGGATTAGTTTAGAAGGTATCGTGAAGAAACTTCAACTCTGTTGATAACCTAAAAAATTGATTTAAAAATTCATAACTAAAAAACTAAAAAAAATAGGAAAAAATTTTCTAATTAAAAAAGATTTGTGTTTTAATACTCAATAATTTTTAGTTGAAAATAATTTTTCTATCTAGTTTGGTTTGTAAATTATTTAAAATCAAAGTTTAACTCAGTTCGAAAAAATTTTTTCCTAAAAAGTCTATCTTTAAAAATTTATGTCTTAAAAACTAAAAAAGATACAAAAAAAATTTTCAAATAAAAACGATTTCTATTTAAATAAATCACAATTCTTAAAAAAAGATTTTTTCTATCTAACTTATTTTAGGAGATATTTTAAGAAATGTCACCTTACATCATTTTTTGTTAAAATTTTACTTTTGTAGATTAATAACTCAAAAACTAATAAAGATAAAAAAATGTTTTTAAGATAAAAAATATAGCTTATTTAATTTTAAACATTTTTTATTAAAAAATCATTTTTGTATCTCTTTTAGTTTTTTAGTTATAAATTTTTAAGTTAATTCTTTTCAAAAATGGCGGAGACGCCGGAAAGTATGAATGATTATTCTAAAATAATATTAAAACTAAGCTAGATAGAAAAAATTTTTTCAAATAAGAATTATAGTTTGTTTAACTAGGAACAAGTTTTATTTGAAAAATTTTTTTGTATCTCTTTTAATTTTTAAATTATAAATTTTTAAAGTTGAATATTTTAGGTTATGAACTAAGTTAGAGTTTGGCTTTAAATAATTTCCAAATTTAGCTAGATAGAAAGAATCCTTTCAAATAACAATTATAGTTTATTTAACTAGGAACAAGTTTTATTTGAAAAATTTTTTTGCATCTCTTTTAATTTTTAAATTATAAATTTTTAAAGTTGAATATTTTAGGTTATGAGTTGAATTAGAGTTTGAGTTTAAATAATTTCCAAACTAAGCTAGATGGAAAAAATCTTTTCAAATAAGAATTATAGTTTATTTAATTAGGAACAAGTTTTATTTGAAAAATTTTTTTGCATCTCTTTTAATTTTTAAATTATAAATTTTTAAAGTTGAATATTTTAGGTTATGAGTTGAATTAGAGTTTGAGTTTAAATAATTTCCAAACTAAGCTAGATGGAAAAAATCTTTTCAAATAAGAATTATAGTTTATTTAATTAGGAACAAGTTTTATTTGAAAATTTTTTTTGCATCTCTTTTAATTTTTAAATTATAAATTTTTAAAGTTGAATATTTTAGGTTATGAACTGAGTTAGAGTTTGGCTTTAAATAATTTCCAAATTTAGCTAGATAGAAAAAATCTTTTCAAATAAGAATTATAGTTTATTTAACTGGGAACAGGTTTTATTTGAAAAAGTTTTTTGTATCTCTTTTAATTTTTAAATTATAAATTTTTAAAGTTGAATATTTTAGGTTATGAGTTGAATTAGAGTTTGAGTTTAAGTAATTTCCAAACTAAGCTAGACGGAAAAAAAATTTTCAAATAAGAATAATAGTTTATTTAATTAGAAATAAGTTTTATTTGAAAAATCTTTTTGTATTTCTTTTAATTTTTAAATTATAAATTTTTAAAGTTGAACATTTTAGGTTATGAACTGAGTTAGAGTTTGGCTTTAAATAATTTCCAAATTTAGCTAGATAGAAAAAATCTATTCAAATAAGAGTCATGGTTTATTTAACTAGAAATAAGTTCTATTTGAAAAATTTTTTTGTATCTCTTTTAATTTTTAAATTATAAATTTTTAAAGTTGAATATTTTAGGTTATGAGTTGAATTAGAGTTTGAGTTTAAATAATTTCCAAACTAAGCTAGATGGAAAAAATCTTTTCAAATAAGAATTATAGTTTATTTAATTAGGAACAAGTTTTATTTGAAAAATTTTTTTGTATTTCTTTTAATTTTTAAATTATAAATTTTTAAAGTTGAACATTTTAGGTTATGAACTGAGTTAGAGTTTGGCTTTAAATAATTTCCAAATTTAGCTAGATAGAAAAAATCTATTCAAATAAGAGTTATGGTTTATTTAACTAGAAATAAGTTCTATTTGAAAAATTTTTTTGTATCTCTTTTAATTTTTAAATTATAAATTTTTAAAGTTGAATATTTTAGGTTATGAGTTGAATTAGAGTTTGAGTTTAAATAATTTCCAAACTAAGCTAGATGGAAAAAATCTTTTCAAATAAGAATTATAGTTTATTTAATTAGGAACAAGTTTTATTTGAAAAATTTTTTTGTATCTCTTTTAATTTTTAAATTATAAATTTTTAAATTTTAATATTTTAGGTTATGAGTTGAATTAGAGTTTGAGTTTAAATAATGTCCAAACTAAGCTAGATAGAAAAAATATTTTCAAATAAAAATTATAACTTATTTAAAAAGAAATCTTTTTTACTTAAAGAATTTTTTAACATCTCTTTTAGTTTTTTCACAAAAAATGTTTAAATTTGGATTTATTAGGTTTGACTTTCGTTTCAAATAACTCCAAATCTAAACTAGATACAAAATAAAGTTTCAAATAAGATTTATAGGAAATTTAATAATAAATATATTTTATTAAAACAAATATTTAATATCTCTTTTAGTTTTTTAATTAAGAATTTTTAAATCAAAATCTAACAAATATGGTGGAGGCGCCGGGAAGAAAGAATCAATTTTTCAAAATACTTCCTAAACTAAACTAGATAGAAACAAATTTTTTAAATAAAATTTGTAGCTTATTTAGAAAGGAATCTCTTTTATTTAAAAGAATTTTTAATGTCTCTTTTGGTATCTTAACTAAAAATGTTTAAAGTTGGATTTTTAAGTTTGACTTTCGTTTCAAATAGCTCCAAATCTAAACTAGATATAAAATAAAGTTTCAAATAAAATTTATAGGTAATTTAATAGTAAATATATTTTATTTTAAAAAATATTTTATATCTCTTTTAGTTTTTTAATTATAAATTTTTAAAGTTGAACATTTTAGGTCATGAGTTGAGTTGAAGTTTGACTTCAAATAATATCTAAACTAAGCTAGGTATAAAAAAGAATTTGAAATAAAAATTATAGTTTATTTAATTAGGAACAAATTTTATTTGAAAAATTTTTTTGTATCTCTTTTAATTTTTAAATTATCAATTTTTAAAGTTGAATATTTTAGGTTATGAACTGAGTTAGAGTTTGGCTTTAAGTAATTTCCAAATTAAGCTAGATAGAAAAAATCTTTTCAAATAAGAATTATGGTTTATTTAATTAGGAACAAGTTTTATTTGAAAAAATTTTTTGTATCTCTTTTAATTTTTAAATTATAAATTTTTAAAGTTGAATATTTTAGGTTATGAACTGAGTTAGAGTTTGACTTTAAATAATTTCCAAATTAAGCTAGATAGAAAAAAATTTTTCAAATAAAAACTATAGTTTATTTAAAAACAAACATCTTTTATTAGAAAAATTTTTTCATATCTCTTTATATTTTTGAGTTATAATTTTTTTAAGTGTAAATTTTTTTTAACCAACTTTAATCAACTTTTAAAGGTTTTTAAAGGAAAAGTATGTAAATAAAAAACCGTATTTAAGTTAATAATACTTTATTGTACCAAATCCAAGCCGAATATAACAAAAATAATCAATTTTTCAACAAGTCCCGGTCGCATTTTTCCGAAAAATCATCTAAGCTATTGAAATTCGAGATTTTTTATTTCAAATATTATTATTTTTTTTAACCCCAACACACATATATTGTCGCGTAGAAACGTTATTATACTTTTATTATAATTTTATTACAATATTTATTACTTCCGAAAGAATTACACATTTAAAGACACCTTCTTTTTGAATTTTGGAAATGTTTACATTTTAAGAATAGTAATTTTTTAGGTGGTAAGTTAAAGTAAGTTAAATTATTTCTTTTCTTTCTTTCTGTTTGAGATAAAGGTGCAGTTTTAAATCTAAATAGGCGAAAAATATCGTGTTGTGAAAACGTTGAAGTTATGTTTTTTTTGTAAGTGATTATTTTGAACACATTAAACTTTTACAAAAATCTTTGCTTTTTAATTCTTAACTAATTAATTTTTTTCTTGATATTCTTATATTATAAGCAATACTGTTTTTTTTTAAATTTATTTAAATTATTTTTTCGCTCGATTACATTTTTTCCATTTTTCTTTTCGAGAAATTGTGCCTTTTTTTTATTATTTTTTTTTTTCATTATGATTCAAATCCTTTTACAATTTTTTATACCAAAAAAGAAAATGATCTCCTTCTTCAATTAACAAGTCATCAACACCTAAAAAATTAAAAATTAACACACAAATGATTTTTTAATAAAAAAAAAACTTACCAACTGGGGCAACCATATGATTGGCTGGTGGAACCAAAGGATCTGGAATTTCTGGTAATCTGTACAAAAGCCAGTAATGGTAACCCATTGGTTCTTCTTTAAACCCAGCGAGGGTGTGTACATAATGACCGTTTGGCCATTCGGAGGCTTCAAATGCGAACCTGGGGTCTGCTTCCATAGCCATTTGCATGACGCTGTAAAAAGAGGAGTTTCGAGGCGCGACGAGGGAAATCGTGTAGTTTTCCGTGATGTTCGTTCCAACCCATAAGGTGTAAGTTATCGTGACGTTTCTTGCGTCGGAATCGTTACCGTGGTACTGTTGGTTCTTGGTTAAACCGTCGTATTCGACTGTGGTAAAAATAAAGGGGGACTTTTAAAAATTTATAATTCCCAAACTAACCGGAGAATTTAAATGAAATATTTTTTTTATTAAAGGTAAATTAATATAGTTTATAATCCATAAGGATTTTTTAAAAAATTTCTTTTAGTTTAGGAGGAAGGAATTTTTTTGTTCAACTCTGTCAAGATGATAAAAATCAATCTTGAAAATTATGGACATTTCATCATCCATAACTCGCTTATTATTTACGGTATCGGGATGATTCTTTCAACAATCTGTAGATTTTAAGCTCTACTTTCCAACAATATACTATAACCCGGTCTAGCATTAAAAATTTAGAAGCTGTGTTTAAAAAACTAAAATCTGTCAAAATCAGACAATTTTTCATCCATAACTCGCTTAATATTTATGGTATCGGGATGATTCTTTCAACAATCTGTAGATTTTAAGCTCTACTTTCCAACAATATACTATAACCCGGTCTAGCATTAAAAATTTAGAAGCTGTGTTTAAAAAACTAAAATCTGTCAAAATCAGACTTTTTTCATCCATAACTCCCTTATTATTTATGGTATCGGAATGATTCTTTCAACAATCTGTAGATTTTAAGCTCTAGTTTCCAACAATATGCTATAATCCGTTCCAACATTAAGAATTTGAAAGCTGTTTTTAAAAAACTAAAATATGTCAAAAACAGACTTTTTTTCATCCATAACTCCCTTATTATTTATGGTATCAGCATGGATCTTTCACTATTGTGTAGATTTTGAGCTCTACTTTCTAACAATATGCTGAAATGAATTTTAGCGGCAAGAATTTGGAAGCTGTGTTAAAAAAACTAAAATGTCTTAAAAACAGATGTTTTTCATCCATAACTCGCTTATTATTCATGGTATCGGGATGGATCTTTCACCGTTCTATAGATCTTGAGCTCTACTTTCTAACAAAATGCTGAAATGAACTTTAGCGGTAAGAATTTGGAAGATGTGTTAAGAAAACTAAAATGTCTTAAAAACAGAGGTTTTTCATCCATAACTCGCTTATTATTCATGGTATCGGGATGGATCTTTCACTATTGTGTAGATTTTGAGCTCTACTTTCTAACAATATGCTGAAATGAATTTTAGCGGCAAGAATTTGGAAGCTGTGTTAAAAGAACTAAAATGTCTTAAAAACAGACGTTTTTCATCCATAACTCGCTTACTATTCATGGTATCGGGATGGATCTTTCACTATTGTGTAGATTTTTAGCTCTACTTTCTAACAATATGCTGTAATGAATTTTAGCGGCAAGAATTTGGAAGCTGTATTAAAAAAACTAAAATGTCTTAAAAACAGACGTTTTTCATCCATAACTCGCTTATTATTCATGGTATCGGGATGGATCTTTCACTATTGTGTAGATTTTGAACTCTACTTTCTAACAATATGCTATAATGAATTTTAGCATTAGGAATTTGAAAGCTGTATTAAAAAAACTAAAATGTCTTAAAAACAGATGTTTTTCATCCATAACTCGGTTATTATTCATGGTATCAGGATGGATCTTTCAACAATCTGTAGATTTTAAGCTCTACTTTCCAACAATATACTATAACCTGGTCGAGCATTAAAAATTTAGAAGCTGTGTTTAAAAAACTAAAATCTGTCAAAATCAGACTCTTTTCATCCATAACTCGCTTAATATTTATGGTATCGGAATGATTCTTTCAGCATTCTGTAGATTTTAAGCTCTATTTTCTAACAATATAATATAACCCGGTCGAGCATTAAAAATTTAGAAGCTGTGTTTAAAAAACTAAAATCTGTCAAAATCAGACTTTCTTTCATCCATAACTCCCTTATTATTTATGGTATCGGAATGATTCTTTCAACAATCTGTAGATTTTAAGCTCTACTTTCCAACAATATACTATAACCCGGTCTAGCATTAAAAATTTAGAAGCTGTGTTTAAAAAACTAAAATCTGTCAAAATCAGACAATTTTTCATCCATAACTCGCTTAATATTTATGGTATCGGGATGATTCTTTCAACAATCTGTAGATTTTAAGCTCTAGTTTCCAACAATATGCTATAATCCGTTCCAACATTAAGAATTTGGAAGCTGTTTTTAAAAAACTAAAATATGTCAAAAACAGACCTTTTTTCATCCATAACTCCCTTATTATTTATGGTATCGGAATGATTCTTTCAACAATCTGTAGATTTTAAGCTCTACTTTCCAACAATATGCTATAATCCGTTCCAACATTAAGAATTTGGAAGCTGTTTTAAAAAAACTAGAATATGTCAAAAACAGACCTTTTTTCATCCATAACTCCCTTATTATTTATAGTATCGGGATGGATCTTTCACTATTGTGTAGATTTTGAGCTCTACTTTCTAACAATATGCTATAATGAATTTTAGCATTAGGAATTTGGAAGCTGTATTAAAAAAACTAAAATGTCTTAAAAACAGATGTTTTTCATCCATAACTCGCTTATTATTTATGGTATCGGGATGGATCTTTCACTATTGTGTAGATTTGAAGCCCTACTTTCTAACAATATGCTGAAATGAATTTTAGCGGCAAGAATTTGGAAGCTGTGTTAAAGAAACTAAAATGTCTTGAAAACAGATGTTTTTCATCCATCGCTCGCTTATTATTCATGGTATCGGGATGGATCTTTCACTATTGTGTAGATTTTGAGCTCTACTTTCTAACAATATGCTGAAATGAATTTTAGCGGCAAGAATTTGGAAGCTGTGTTAAAAATATCAAAATGTCTTAAAAACAGACGTTTTTCATCCATAACTCGCTTATTATTTATGGTATCGGGATGGATCTTTCAGCATTCTGTATATTTTAAGCTCTATTTTCTAACAATATACTATAACCCGGTCTAGCATTAAAAATTTAGAAGCTGTGTTTAAAAAACTAAAATCTGTCAAAATCAGACTTTTTTCATCCATAACTCGCTTAATATTTATGGTATCGGGATGATTATTTCACCATTTTGTAAATTTTGAGCTCTATTTTCCAACAGTATACTATAACCCGGTCTAGCATTAAAAATTTAGACGCTGTGTTTAAAAAGCTAAAATCTGTCAAAATCAGACTTTTTTCATCCATAACTCCCTTATTATTTATGGTATCGGAATGATTCTTTCAACAATCTGTAGATTTTAAGCTCTACTTTCCAACAATATGCTATAATCCGTTCCAACATTAAGAATTTGGAAGCTGTTTTTAAAAAACTAAAATATGTCAAAAACAGACCTTTTTTCATCCATAACTCCCTTATTATTTATGGTATCGGAATGATTCTTTCAGCATTCTGTAGATTTTAAGCTCTACTTTCCAACAATATGCCATAATCCGTCCAACATTAAGAATTTGGAAGCTGTTTTTAAAAAACTAAAATATGTCAAAAACAGACTTTTTTTCATCCATAACTCCCTTATTATTTATGGTATCGGAATGATTCTTTTAGCATTCTGTAGATTTTAAGCTCTATTTTCTAACAATATACTATAACCCGGTCTAGCATTAAAAATTTAGAAGCTGTGTTTAAAAAACTAAAATCTGTCAAAATCAGACTTTTTTCATCCATAACTCCCTTATTATTTATGGTATCGGAATGATTCTTTCAACAATCTGTAGATTTTAAGCTCTACTTTCCAACAATATACTATAATCCGTTCCAACATTAAGAATTTGGAAGGTGTTTTTAAAAAACTAAAATATGTCAAAAACAGACTTTTTTTCATCCATAACTCCCTTATTATTTATGGTATCGAAATGATTCTTTCAGCATTCTGTAGATTTTAAGCTCTATTTTCTAACAATATACTATAACCCGGTCTAGCATTAAAAATTTAGAAGCTGTGTTTAAAAAACTAAAATCTGTCAAAATCAGACTTTTTTCATCCATAACTCCCTTATTATTTATGGTATCGGAATGATTCTTTCAACAATCTGTAGATTTTAAGCTCTACTTTCCAACAATATACTATAACCCGGTCTAGCATTAAAAATTTAGAAGCTGTGTTTAAAAAACTAAAATCTGTCAAAATCAGACTTCTTTTCATCCATAACTCCCTTATTATTTATGGTATCGGAATGATTCTTTCAGCATTCTGTAGATTTTAAGCTCTATTTTCTAACAATATACTATAACCCGGTCTAGCATTAAAAATTTAGAAGCTGTGTTTAAAAAACTAAAATCTGTCAAAATCAGACTTTTTTCATCCATAACTCGCTTAATATTTATGGTATCGGGATGATTATTTCACCATTTTGTAAATTTTGAGCTCTATTTTCCAACAATATACTATAACCCGGTCTAGCATTAAAAATTTAGAAGCTGTGTTTAAAAAACTAAAATCTGTCAAAATCAGACTTTTTTCATCCATAACTCCCTTATTATTTATGGTATCGGAATGATTCTTTCAACAATCTGTAGATTTTAAGCTCTACTCTCCAACAATATGCTATAATCCGTTCCAACATTAAGAATTTGGAAGCTGTTTTTAAAAAACTAAAATATGTCAAAAACAGACTTTTTTCATCCATAACTCCCTTATTATTTATGGTATCAGCATGGATCTTTCACTATTGTGTAGATTTTGAGCTCTACTTTCTAACAATATGCTGAAATGAATGTTAGCATTAGGAATTTGGAAGCTGTATTAAAAAAACTAAAATGTCTTAAAAACAGATGTTTTTCATCCATAACTCGGTTATTATTTATGGTATCGGGATGATTCTTTCAACAATCTTTAGATTTTAAGCTCTATTTTCCAACAATATACTATAACCCGATCTAGCATTAAAAATTTAGAAGCTGTGTTTAAAAAACTAAAATCTGTCAAAATCAGACTATTTTCATCCATAACTCCCTTATTATTTATGGTATCGGGATGGATCTTTCACCGTTCTATAGATTTTAAGCTTTACTTTCTAACAATATGCTGAAATGGATTTTAGCGGCAAGAATTTGGAAGCTGTGTTAAAAAAACTAAAATGTCTTAAAAACAGACGTTTTTCATCCATAACTCGCTTATTATTAATGGTATTGGGATGGATCTTTCACTGCTGTGTAGATTTTTAGCTGAAGTTTCTAACAATATGCTGAAATGAATTTTAGCGGCAAGAATTTGGAAGCTGTATTAAAAAAACTAAAATGTCTTAAAAACAGACGTTTTTCATCCATAACTCGCTTATTATTTATGGTATCGGGATGATTCTTTCAACAATCTGTAGATTTTAAGCTCTACTTTCCAACAATATGCTATAATCCGTTCCAACATTAAGAATTTGGAAGCTGTTTTTAAAAAACTAAAATCTGTCAAAATCAGACTTTTTTCATCCATAACTCGCTTAATATTTATGGTATCGGGATGGTTATTTCACCATTTTGTAGATTTTAAGCTCTATTTTCCAACAATATACTATAACCCGGTCTAGCATTAAAAATTTAGAAGCTGTGTTTAAAAAACTAAAATCTGTCAAAATCAGACTTTTTTCATCCATAACTCGCTTAATATTTATGGTATCGGGATGATTCTTTTAACAATCTGTAGATTTTAAGTTCTATTTTCTAACAATACACTATAACCCGGTCTAACATTAAGAATTTGGAAACCATCTTTAAAAAACTAAAATCTGTCAAAAACGGAACTTTTATCATCCATAACTCGCTTATTATTTATGCTATCGAGATGGTTCTTTTAACAATCTGTAGATTTTAAGCTCTATTTTCCAACAATATACTATAACCAGGTCTAGCATTAAGAGTTTGAAAACTGTCTTTAAAAAACTAAAATATATCAAAAACGGACTTTTTTTCATCCATAATTCGCTTATTATTTATAGTATTGGGATGAATCTTTCACTATTCTGTAGATTTTAAGCTCTACTTTCTAACAATATACTATAATCCGTTCCAGCATTAAGAATTTGGAAGGAATTAGGTTCCAGCATTATAAAACTTAAAAAATTGAAAACTCACCATGATTTTCATCCTCCTGGTCGATCTTACCACAATCAAACCCTCTAATAGCGCTCAAACCCTTCGAAGACAAAGCCAAAATCACCTCAGCAGTCAAACCAGGATCGGTAAAAGCCCCATCCGGATCTTGCTTGCTCTCAATATAACCAATAGCAGCAGTTCTATTCCAGTAAGAATTCGCTTCCGGAGCATCTTGTAAAGCCTAAAAAAACCAAAATGTTTTTTAATTAATAAAATTTTTTCATAAAGAAATATCTAATTGATTAACCAAAATCGTTAAAGCTGTGTTGTAAAGATTTCCAAAGCTTCCATCGGGTAATTGTTGCCTTGCTAAACTCATTCCCGGTCGTTTTAAGGAATGTTGTAAGTTACGATGACGATGATCGCGTACAATACATCTTAAAGCCAATATAGTCATTGCTAAAGTGTCTAAAAAAATTTTTTTATTGAATTAATTTAAAAAAATCTGTTTGTTATTAATGATATAACTCACCAATATTATGATCTTTAGCATTGCTTGCAATATCCAACAACCTCCTAATTTGTTTCTTTCTCAAATGAGCTTTAGCACTGCAAACGGCTAAACTGGCATAAGCAAAATCCAAATCGTGAGTAGATTCGTGATGTTGTAACGTTCCGATTAAATCGTGAGAGTGAAACTGTCTCGGATCGTCGCATAAAGCGCTCAAAGCTAAAGAATACTGAGCTAATTTTGGTGGAGTAACCGGGATTTCATGATGCCTATCGAAATTATTCCTTTAAAAAAATTATTAACTCTAATAAATTAACCATAAAAAGTACCTCCAAAGTAATACGACGATTTCCACTTCCATTTGTTTGGCGGATAATTGCATTTCGACGTTTGAAGGGAGGAGTCCTCTGAGGTCTTCGTTGGATTGGATGAGTTGTAGGGTGGTTAAGACTTTTGGGGTGTCGTTTCTCCATCCGTAGTCCGGTTCTCGTTGGGATACTAACCAGGCTAACGCTTTTTGAAGGCTGGTTTCGCATTCTGAACACGAGTTAAGTGATTGTGAAGAGGGTGAAAGTTCCGTTGTGAGAGTTGAAGCTGGAAAATAAATTGAGAGATTTCAAAAATTCACAGTAAATTAATTTTTATTCATTTTGACTTAATTCTTTTTCTAAATGAAATTAAAAAGGTTCTAGTTTTGATCAAAAAAGACCGCTTTGTTCTAAATATTACCAAAAAAATTAAAAAAATTTTCAAAGTTGGTAAAAATTTTTTAACCTCAAAAAAATTAATCAAATTTTAAAAAAATCATAAAAAATTCATTTTTTTAAATTTCAACCTGATTTTTTTTCTAAATGAAATTAAAAAGATTCTATTTTTAATTAAAAAAGACAGATTTTTCCTAATTATTACCAAAAAAATTAAAAAAATTTGCAAAGTTTGTAAAAATTTTTCTTGATTTTTTCATTAACTCAAAAAAGTCGATCAACTTAAAAAATTCATAAAAAATCGAATTTTAAGAATTTTGAAGTAATTCTTTTTCCAAATGAAAGCTAAAAGAACCAAATTTTGATTAAGAAAGACCGCTTTGTTCTAAATATTACCAAAAAAATTAAAAGAATTTTTAAAGTTGGTAAAAATTTTTTAACCTCAAAAAAATTAATCAAATTTTTTAAAAAATCATAAAAAATTCATTTTTGTTAATTTCAACCTGATTTTTTTCTAAATGAAATTAAAAAGATTCTATTTTTAATTAAAAAAGACCGCTTTATTCTAAACATCGTCAAAAAATTAAAAGAATTTGCAAAGTTGGTAAAAATTTTTCTTGATTTTTTCATTAACTCAAAAAAGTCGATCAACTTTAAAAATTCCTAATAAACCGAATTTTAGGAATTTTGAAGTAATTTTTTTTCCAAATGAAAACTAAAAGATCCAAATTTTGATTAAGAAATACCGCTTTGTTCTAAATATTACCAAAAAAAATAAAAAAAATTTTAAAGTTGGTAAAAATTTTTTAACCTCAAAAGAATTAATCAAATTTTAAAAAAATCATAAAAAATTCACTTTTATTAATTTCAACCTGATTTTTTTTCTAAATGAAATTAAAAAGATTCTATTTTTAATTAAAAAAGACAGATTTTTGCTAATTATTACCAAAAAAATTTAAAAAATTCGCAAAGTTGGTAAAGATTTTTCTTGATTTTCTCATTAACTCAAAAAAGTCGATCAACTTTAAAAATTCATAAAAAATCGAATTTTAAGAATTTTCAAGTAATTCTTTTTCCAAATGAAAACTAAAAGATCCAAATTTTTATTAAGACAGACCGCTTTGTTCTAAATATTACCAAAAAAATTAGAAAAATTTTTAAAGTTGGTAAAAATTTTTTAACCTCAAAAAAATTTATCAAATTTTAAAAAATCATAAAAAATTCACTTTTATTAATTTCAACCTGATTTTTTTTCTAAATGAAATTAAAAAGATTCTATTTTTAATTAAAAAAGACAGATTTTTCCTAATTATTACCAAAAAAATTTAAAAAATTCGCAAAGTTGGTAAAAATTTTTCTTTATTTTATCATTAACTCAAAACAATCGATCAACTTTAAAAATTCCTAATAAATCGAATTTTAAGAATTTTGAAGTAATTCTTCTTCCAAATGAAAACTAAAAGATCCAAATTTTGATTAAGAAAGACCGCTTTGCTCTAAATATTACCAAAAAAATTAAAAAAAATTTTAAAGTTGGTAAAAATTTTTTAACCTCAAAAAAATTAATCAAATTAAAAAAAAATCATAAAAAATTAATTTTTGTTAATTTCAACCTGATTTTTTTTCTAAATGATATTAAAAAGATTCTATTTTTAATTAAAAAAGACCGCTTTATTCTAAACATCGCCAGAAAAATTTAAAAAATTTTCAAAGTTGATAAAAATTTTTTTAGACCAATCTAACCTAATTTTTTTCTTAAAAATTGGTCAATTTAAAAAAATCGCCACAACTTTATTTATAGGAATAAAGAAATGATTTTTGGTTTTAATTAAACATAAAAGATGATATTTTTAATTAAAAAAGACGGATTCTTGCTAATTGTTACTAAAAAAATTAAAAAAATTCGCAAAGTTGACGAACATTTTTTGATAGTTAATTAACCTAACTTTTTTAAAAATCGACCAACTTTAAAAAATCGCCCAGACTTTATTTATAGGAATAAAGAAATGATTTTTGGTTTTAATTAAAGTTAAAAGTTGATATTTTTAATTAAAAGAGACGGATTTTTGCTAATTGTTACCAAAAAAATTAAAAAAATTCCGAAAGTCATTGATTTTTTTCACCTTAACCTAAAAAAAAATGGTGAACTTTAAAGGTGAACTTTAAAAAATCCTGGTCACTTTATTTATGAAAACTAAGAAAAGATTTTTGAAATTAAGATAAATTAAAGTATCCGTTTTATAATTAAAAAGACGGTTTTTTTTCTAATTGTTACCAAAAAATTTAAAAAAATTCACAAATTCGCCCTTTTTCGCATCTTACCTTTAATAGACGATGATGCTACAGTTTGAAGTAATAAATCCTCACAAACCACCCCGGAAATCACCAAACCAAGCAAAAAACATCCCCGAACGATCATCGATAACCCAAACATCTTACTTCCTCCACCTTTCGTCAAGTTCCAGCCCTTCGACTCCTTTCTTTCAACCCCTAAAATAATTCCAAATGGTTTTTCAACTCCATTTCGATGACTAACCCTCGATGACTAACACCAAAATCATTTAAAAGGGGAGTTTTGTGGTTTTTCCTTTATTGATTTCCCCTCAAAAAATTTCTCCTCAACCTTTTAAAAAATTCCAAAAAAAAGTTTGATTCCAAAATTGAGTTTAACAAACAAGACAAATTGGGGTAGGATTTAACCCCATTTAAGGACGTCGTAATACTTTTTGAGGTCACCATAAACTAAAATTACCATCTTACAAACAACTTTTTTACCATTTTACAAACAACTCAAGTTTTTTTTATAATTTATCAAAATAACACGATTGGTAAATTGATAATCGATCAAATTGTATTTTAAAAGTGTTCTAAATTTACACACAAAGAACAAAAATCAATTAAACCTTCAAAAATTACTCCGTTATTTAATCGGTAAACCGAAAATCTTTTCAAATCTCACCTTTATAGACTTCTAGAGAGCTTTTATTGAAGTTTATGGACGTTTAAAATCTTCGAATCGACGATAAACTTTTTTTTTAAGAGACTTCGAATCGATTCGGTTCGGTTTTCGAAGATAAACTGGCCTCGGAAAGCTCGGGGAGCTTTCGGGGGGGCTTTTCGAAGGGCCGACGAAAGCTCCAGACTTGCGCAAAGCTCGCGACGGTTTATTGATCACGTCTAGGACGTTCATTCAACTGGTACCGAACGATTTGTGAATGGTTTTAACACTTACAAATAGGCGTTTATTATTAAATGGATTGTTTGTATAAACATTTTTTTGTAAAAATTCATATCTCAATAATCAATTATCATTGAGACTTCAAATTTTATACGGATTTAGACTAATGTTTAATCTTTATTTTTACCAAAGGAAAATTTTCTACGATTTTTAGTTTTTTCCTCAGAAGAGAAAATGTAACCTAATGTTGATTAAAATTTGTCAATTAAAAAAAATTCATATCTCAAAAACTAATTAATTTTAAGACTTAAAATTTTATGACGATTTAGATTAATAATTAATCTTTATTTTTACCAAAGATGAATTTTCTAAGACTTTTAGTTTTTCCCTCAGAAGAGAAAATCTAACCCGACTTCATTTCTAACTTAATTAAAAACTTGTCAATTTAAAAAATTCATATCTCAAAAATTAATTATCATTGAGGCTTTAAATTTTATAAGGATTTAAACCAATATTTAATCTTTATTTTTACCAAAGGAAAATTTTCTACGATTTTTAGTTTTTTCCTCAGAAGAGAAAATGTAACTTAATGTTGATTAAAACTTGTCAATTTAAAAAAAATCATATTTCAAAAACTAATTATTTTTAAGACTTTAAATTTTAGGACGATTTAAATTAATAATTAATCTTTATTTTTACCAAAGATGAATTTTCTAAGACTTTTAGTTTTTCCCTCGGAGGAGAAAATCTAACCCGACTTCGTTTCTAACTTAATTAAAAACTTGTCAATTTAAAAAATTCATATCTCAAAAATTAATTATCATTGAGGCTTTAAATTTTATAAGGATTTAAACCAATATTTAATCTTTATTTTTACCAAAGGAAAATTCTCTACGACTTTTAGTTTTTTCCTCAGAAGAGAAAATGTAACATAATGTTGATTAAAATTTGCCCAACTTATATAATTAGAACTAATTGACATTAGCACAAATGAAAAAAATATTGAAAATTTGAAATGCCAAATTATGAAAATGTCAGATTGACATTTATAAATAAAAGGTTATGTCCTACTAAAAACTCCTTTAAAAAAAATAATTTTTTAATTTTAAACTTTATTTATTATTCAAAAAATATACAATCCCTATTACAATTAATAAATAACATAAAAATCTTAATTAAACTCTTTTTTAATACCTAACCTTAGAAATATCAACTTAAATTTAAAAATAAATCTTAATCTAACTGATAAAAAATTAATGAAAAGCGTAATATAATATTAACAATGTACAAACAGCCACTACCAACCCGACAATAACAGAATCTCTCTTTTTTCTCATATTAATCCGTTGCATCAAACTGTTTATCATCGGAAATCGATTAGACATATCGTTAAATCTCGTTTGTAACCTTTTCAATGTTTGTCTTTGATTCGAAAGATGTTCCCTGGTTTCCATCGCTATAGATATTTGATCGTTAACCAATCGATCGGAACTAAAACAAAAATCAACTTAGAATTTTAAGAAATTCTCTTCAAAAAAATTTTTTTAACTTACTTATACAAATGAGTATTTTCCTTTGTATATAGATCTCTTCGATTAACACCTTCGGTTCGAAAACTATCCCCTTTACTAGATTTTAACAAATCCTCTCGTTCCCTTCGCGATTCATGTTGGGAATTAATCTTTCTAAAATCTCTCGATAAATCCGTTAAAATATCTTTATGTCGATGCAACGTATGAAGCATCCCAGCTCCGGAAACCGGCTGTTCGGACATTCGTTCGTTAATTTGCGTCAGTTTGGAGAGTAATTGTTCGATTTCCAAAGACATAGCTTCAAACGTATCCTCCCCCGATAATAAAGGGACTGTATCCGATGTGTTATGAGCATGAGGGGTGTTTATACCAGCTCCTAACTTACTAAAAGCTACCAATTTCAAGTCGATATCGTTTTCAAGATGCCTCGCTTGTTTGCGAAGGTCTACAAAGAAAAAATTAATGATTTAATTAAATTGGGTGGAAACCATTTTTAGGTTAAGTTACTTTAAATTAAAATTGTCGTCTTATAATAACTTGGTTATCATTACAAATTCATTTAATTAATTGGTAACTAAATTATTAAAAGGATTTTCATAAAAATTTATGTTAAAAGGGTTTGAAATGATTAAAAAATATTTATTTTTCTTACCTTCGTAGGTTAGAGCCGTGGCTGACATGTCGATAATTTGACAGCTGTCAGATAAACGTCATCTAATAAAAATATAAATTAAAATAAAACAAATTTAAAATTTTTAATTAATTTCTTTATTAAAAACATATACTTTTTAAATATTATGTTAAATAAAAGAGGAATTTTTAATTAATAAAAAGAAATAAAAAAAATGTTTGTTTTTTTACTTACTTTTTTATGCCACAGATGGTGTTGGTCGTCAAGGTAACAGGCTTGTTTTGAAAGGTTATTTAAACGTCATAACGGTCCCTCGAGGTTATTCGACGTAGCTAAGCAAAAAAAGAATCGAGAAAAGCCACCCGAAGATGCGTCCGGATAATAAAAGCGAGTCGTTTACGTTTCACAAGAACGTCTTCTCTTCGAATCCGCATTCGAAGCTCGGCTGCCGAAAGAAGTTGCAGGATAAGTTCGAGAAGGACCCGGAAGCGACCTCGAAAGCCGCAGATAGAAGCGTTTTGTCCGTTCTTACGCTTAACGATACCCGGAAAGTCTTACGAACGGGCGCGGAGAAGATTTCGAAGACTTTTAGTAATGTGAGGATTAGTATTGGAAATTTTTCTCAGGTTAATAATTTATTTTTTTTTAATTTTTATCATATACATTATTTTAAAGACCGTTTTTATGTTTTATTATGTGTTTTAGAGGTTTAAAAGTTCAACAAGACGTAGACAGATCTTAGAGGAAGGTCCGATGACTCCCAATTGTTCCACTCCGAGGGTTAGATCGATTTTAGGACGGACTCCGACTAAATTGTACAGCCCTTTTGGTATCGAGACACCTAAAAACGATTGCGGCGATAAGGAAAACGTTCCCCCGCAAAGTAAAAAACTAGAATGGCCTAAGAAAAAGACCCTTCTCGATGATTGCTGAGAGGAAACGAGAAGAAAAGATCTTTTTTATACTTTTATAAAGAGATTTCGTAATTTTTAAGGTCTTTGTAATTTTATAATTTTCTAACTCACCTTTTTTTTTATTAACTAACTTATTTATATTTGTAGGTAGATAGGTAGCTATTTTATATGAATAAATTTATTTAAACACTTAAAATTTGATTTTTTTTTTTTTTAATTTAAATCGTCATAAATTTAATTTGATTTAAACATAAAAATATTAAACAAAAATATCTTTGAGGTTAATTAAACGTCAATTTGAGGTTAACGTCAAATGTATTATTTTTATTATATTTATTTTGGTGATAAATAAACTTACTACATAAATAAACTTACTAAAATCACCGACCTTATAATTCTAATTATAAACAAATAATAAATAAATAAATTTTATTTTTAAATGAAAATGTAATTTGTGTAAATTTTAACTAACTTCACTCTAATTCCTCATTCATATTAAAATATTAATTTAATTTAAATTTTAGAATATAAAGTTTTTATATTAAAATATACGTTTTTATTCTAATTTATTGTACTTTTATGTAATTTTTTTATAAATTTATTTTAATAATTAATTAATTAAATTTAAATTTAAGTGAAATAATTATGAATGTTATCAATAGATGGTGTAAAGGGTAATTGAAAAAGGAGAATAAAAAAAACATTAATTTAATTTAAATATTAACTTTTTTTTATTAAAATATTCGTTTTTATTCTAATTTATTGTAATTTTATGTAAATTTTTTATAAATTTATTTTAATAATTCATTAATTAAATTTAAATTTTAGTGAAATAATTATGAATGTTATCAATAGATGGCGTAAGGGGTAATTGAAAAGGGAGAATAAAAAAAAACATTAATTTAATTTAAATATTAACTTTTTTTTTATTAAAATATTCGTTTTTATTCTAATTTATTGTAATTTTATGTAAATTTTTTATAAATTTATTTTAATAATTAAGTAATTAAATATAAATTTAAGTGAAATAATTATGAATGTTGTTAATAGATGGCGACAATTGAAAAGGAAGTAGGGATGATGACGGTGAACACTTGTTGAATTTCGCTGCTAAGTTTTCGCGAATTTCTCCCGAAAAATCCCTTATCATCCCTTTCCACCCTTTTGAAAGTATTTTTAAGTGTTTGTCCTACGATTGAGGTAAGTTTTTAGCGGTCGCTAAGTGTTTTTTTGATAAGAAAACTTTATTTAAAGTTTTGGAGTGATACCGTCGCCATTTTGGGATCGGAAGAATTAGCAGTGGGTACCAACTTGACATCACCCCATCTTCGCCTGGATTTTATTAATAATAAACGGTAAGTTTTTTCGATTTATTTTGAGGGAAAAGTTCAAAATATCAATCGGATTTGTCTTGTTTAATAAAAGTTTAATCGACTTGACTATTTAATTCATTATGTTCATTAAGTTACAAACGTTTATAATGATATAATTTACCCGTTTGGTATTTTCCAATTTTTTAATCGTAAGAAATGGTAAATAATTTTTTTAATTATTTATTGGAAGTGTTTTTTAGTAATTTTAGAGTGTTTTTTACGATGTGTTAAATTAAAAAGATTTTAGATGAATTTAAGATGTAAATTTTCAATCGACGCCATCTTTTAGTAAACGATGGAAGTTTTTATAGTTGAAAGTTTGAATAAAAATTAATAGATGTCGCTAATTTATTTAAAAATAAATATTAAAATTGATAAATTTTAATCAGTATTTATATATTTTCTTTTGAGAAAGAAACTAAAAATCGTAGAAAAAAAAAAACTAAAAATCGTAGGAAAAAAAACTAAAAATCGTAGAAAAAAAACTAAAAATCGTAGAAAAAAAAACTAAAAATCGTAGGAAAAAAAAACTAAAAATCGTAGAAAAAGAAACTAAAAATTGTAGAAAAAAAAACCAAAAGAATTTTTAAAAAACTGAATAATTTATTTCCACCTTTAAAAAATGAATAAATAAATAAAATGAAAACAAATCCAAGAAGAACAAAAAAAATAATAATTTATATTTTTTTAAATAGTAGCGTCTTCATCCAACAATCCAAGCAGTTTTCCTTTGGTTAAAATATGTTCCCTCGAAGCTGGAAACCATTTAAGTAAATGACTCCACTTGCTTTTATTTAAAATCAACACTTCGCTATCGCTTTTCGATCTGTACGAGTATTTATGAGGTATACAAAGCAATCCCTGAGCCTCACCAAAGCTATTTCCAGCGGTTAAGGTCCCAACGTAAAACTCGACGTTTCCAAACATTTCCAACTGCATAATTTCCCCCGAATTAATAAAATACATGCAACAATCCGCGTCTCCCTTTTCCACGATGCAATCTCCGGTTGAGAAAACAAATCTATCCAAGTAAACCACCAATTGACGGAGGAAATCGATGTGAGTGTGACTAAAAAGCACGTGATTGTTCAAATGACGACCGTAGAGGATGTGTAGGACGTTTTCTTTTAAACAAGGCGGCGAATGAGTGATTAAAAACGGTAACCAACTTCCCCGTTCGCGATTCCATAACCTTAAACAATACCTTCGAACTTTCGCGAAGAGAAAGGGTGATAATTCCAACTTCTATAACAAATAAAAAAAATTTTTTTTAGTCTTTTTTATCCGGGGAGTTATTTTTTGCCCCGGATTGACTTCTACGTCGTCTTCTTCGGCTACGTCTTCTCCTCGATCTGGATCTTCGTCTGCGACGTCTCCTTCGAGCGTGGTTTCGAAATCTTTCTTGGACAAAATCACTCAGGGCGAAATTCTGTCCGCAACGTTTAATTATTCCGAATTCTAATCCGCTTTTAACGGCTCGGTTTAAAAACTTCTTGAAATCTTTATGCGGGATGCCGAATTTCGGCGAAATGTAGGTTGTAATCTCATCGATTGAGCTTCCATGAGGTTGGTTTAAATCTTCCAATGCTGCCACAATTAGCTGGCCGGCTTTCGGATCCGGCTCGAACTTATTTGGTGATTTGGATGTGTTCGTCATTGTGTTTGCATTTTTAACCAAAATTTTGAAGAATTTAAAAGGGTTTTTTGGGATTTTAAATTTTAAATTTAAAAAATGACGTTTTTAATTTTAGTAAAAAAATAAACAAATAAAAAATATTTATTTTGTTGGCCGGGAAATAATTATTAAGGTAACTAGGATTAAATTTTTTCTCCTAAATTAAATAAGAAACCTAAAAATTATAATACAGTGATACAAAAAAAATCTCCGTACGATGGCAATTATAAACTTGATTTATGCAATTAAGTTAAAGTTTTATAGGTGGACTTAAAATAATAGATCTAAAGTGACATATGTTTACCATAGTGTTGTAAATGCGTATATACCGGGTAATGAAAATAAAAACTTCAGAAATATATACACTTTTATTAAAGAACCATTAAATTTGTTTCAAAAAAGTATTCGTACGAATAAAGACATATTGAAATATTACAACAAAACTTTAACAGAAGGTATAAATAACAAACAAAAAGTACATACATTAATATTTAGTAGGGTTTCCCTTTGACTTTATAACCGCTCTTAATCTATTCTGCATAGATTAGGGTGTCCATATTTTCCCAAGACCCAACCGGGACATTCGACGAAAAAAGAAATAGCAATATTTTCTTCATCATTTTATATTTATCATAGTAAGTAAAGTATATAATACAATCAAAAAATATGAAAATGAAATAGAAAATAACTATAATAATAACAATAACTATAAATAAAGAATAACTTACTTCTTTTTGTTGTACCAAGACTACTTTTCGGAACTTTTTGCTGTAATTAAGAGTTCCTTATTGTTTTCTATTTCTTTTAAAAAGTCAGTACATTTTTTATCTCGCATATTATATACACAACTTGTTATAGCATTTACGGTGCTAATATCTAATCTATTTCTCTCATCTATCCATTGAGTATTTATCAGTGAAAACACACGCTCACAGCCTGCATTATGGCTAGGAATACAGAAAACATAACTACACAAGCGAACAAATTCGTTTTTTTGCTCTACGTATTTAATTTTTTCAAATATACCCATCCATTTTTCTACGCAGCTCTGAGATTTCCATGTATCAATGTTACTAGCAATTTCACTCTTTATAATGTCTTTAATATGGCAGAATTGATTGTAAAACTTATCTTCAGTGAAGGACATTACATTTTTTAATGATTCCATACATGTCGATATCTCTTCCCATTCCGACACTTCTTCTAACAATATCTATTGCAAGCATGAAAATTGGTTCAAAGGTTCAATCCACTTGTCTAGATACGTTTTGGCAATCAAATAACATTTAAAAATTTCATTTTTGAAACTATCAATTGTTTGAGATTCTAATTCGCAATTACGCAAAATTTCTTTAGTTTTCAAAGATAAAAATTTGTCACGAATCCTGTTTTCTATCATTCTAATAGTTTCATTCATGATCATTTTGACTTCTATTATTGTGATCTTTTCTCTTTCTATTTTTAATATTTGGCCGTAAAAGTAACTAAGAAAGTTATGTACCGCCCACAAATACGCTTCACTAAGCGGATTTGTAAAAAAATTTATTAGAAAATTGGGAGCGTTTTCCAGAGTGAGGAAAAATGATTTCTAGCCTTCGTAAATTTTTAAAATTCTCTCAACTGCCGGCATTAATGATAACCACCGTACTTTTGAATGGGAAAGTAAATTGTGAAATTCGATATCAACGAATTCACAAAATTCTTTTAAACGTTCTGTGCGCAAAGTAAAAGATTTAAAAAATGAAAATATCTTTATAACTACTAATTCTACGTCTATGGTAAGTGATTCACATGATTTTCGAGCGCTGTTATGTAAAACGTGAGCTGAGCAGCCAGCGCCCTTAATATTTGGTACTTTTTCTTTCAATTTATAGAAAATATTTCTAACGCCCTTTCTTTCTAAGCCACCAAAATTACAATTTGTATTATCTGCTCCAAAAGCAATACATTTCTTCAAAGGAATGTTGGTTTCTTCCAATGCGTCGATAATATATTTAACAACAGTATCGGCAGTTTCATCTTTTAAACAATCAACTTTAAACATTTTTACTTCAATACCTTTGTTTTCCATAAAATAATGTATCAAAAGAACAAACATTTTGTTTGAATTGTGGTTGCTGCCATCAGTGGAGATTCCAAAAAAATCAACTTTATTTATGTCGGAGCATAGTTGTTGTAATATGTATGGCGCTAAAACATTTTTAACTAGAGCTATAGTCTTCGACTGACCGCTTGAAAATTTTTGCGCAATTTGTGAATCTTCAAATACCCTACTATATAATTTTGAACTACAACCTGCACTTCTAAATGATTGATGATGTTTGATTAAATGATACGCCATCGTCACTTCAGCAAGAATGATTTTTCTTTGTTCATTTGAATCATCTCTAATTAAAAAAACATCAATCTTAGTTGATGAGGATGCCCGACAATTATTTACATGCTTCTTTGAATTTATGTGATCCTTTATATCCGATTGACCACCGTGACTAATATTTAAAAAACAGTTACATATTTTGCATTCAGCTTCATGGTCAAATCTACCCTTTTTAATAAAAGACCATTTATTTTCGAATTCTTGTTTAAAAGAACATTTCCGTTTTGGCATATTTAAGGACTACACCTTAGCTAAAATTTATTGACAAAATCAATATTTTCTTATTTATTTAACCCTTAACCACGCACGTTTATTTTACAATCAACAGGTAATTTTTACCGGCGTCTAATCCCTAAACCAAGTACACAGAAGGGGATTCCCCGGAATATTCGTCTTCGCATTAGATAATCAAATACCCCTGTCGGTCGCTCAAATTTACCGGTCGTGTATGGTTAAGGTTTAATAACATATACAATTAACTTACCAAATTTAGCAATGTTTATTATTAAGTTAATTAAGGGTTACGTTGTTGTAATGAAAACATAAGAAAAAATACTGCACTAACTCACTAACGTCGACTACCCTAGAATCTCGCGTTCGTTCGTTCGTCCTACAAGTTTAGACTCCTACACGACCTACACATGTGAAATGAGGCGAACATACACGAATATACGCGAGCATGTAGGAAATGTCCAAGTTTTATTTCATTATTCGTGGAAAGGTCTATTTTTTCTTTTAGTTATTCGTAAACCGGGACAATTAACTATCCCGAAAGAATTTTTCAGGACGCCGGGACCCGATAGAGAAAACCGGGACAAATCCGGGAAAACCGGGACGTATAGACACCCTAGCATAGATGCCACAAGTTTTTTCGTAACTGAAGGTTGAATTCTGTTCCATTCCTCTTGTAACTTTTCCTTGAAATCATTTCTGTTATTTATTCCATGTTTACAAATGCGTCTCTCCAATTCTTACCATAGGTTCGATGGGATTGAGGTCTGGTGGTTGGGGTGGATGTTTTAGTGTGCTTTTGACTCTGTATAAAAGCCACTCTGTCACCATTCGCGAAGTGTGTTTAGGGTCGTTACAGTGCATAAACAGAAAATCATCGCCCATTCCTAATTTGTGTACACTTTCGGACAGATTTTCTTGTAAAATTTTAAGATAGGACTTACTGTTCATTGTAGCCTCTATAAAAGATAGTTTGCCAACTCCATTACTCGACATGCACCCCCAAACCATAACACTGCTACCTGCATGTATAACAGTAGTATTTAAATTTTCTAAAATTTAATTCAGTGTTGGGCTTTTCTACTTTTAATTTAATTTAAATACTTTTTGTTTCCCATCGGATCCGTGAATGTTAAACTTGCTCTCATCACTGAATATGACATTGTCCCAAAATGTTTGCTCTTTATTTACATGTTCTTTAGCATATTGTAGCCGTTTGGTTTTATTTCGGAAAGAAAACAAATGGCTTTTTCCGTGGTGACCGTGCGTTATATCCGTGGCGTCTTAAAACGTTACATACACTTTTATCACTGCAGCTCACATTCATCTCATGTCTTAACTTTTGTGCGATTTTTGTTGCACTATTCTTTGGATTTTTCTGTATTTCTCGAAAAATGTGCATTTCCTGACGTTCAATAAAAATTTTTGGGCGCCCAGATCGGAAGGTATTGTTCACTGTGCCGGTTTTTCCATAATCTCGATAGTATACTGTACTGTCGACTTGGATTTTTTAACAATATTGGTCACTTCTTGCATAGAATTTCCCTCACCATATAATTTCACAATTAGTTTACGTAAATCGACACTTATACTCTTTTCGCGGAAAGATGTCTCATGCGTCATTAATTAATTATATTATCCTAGACTACTATCTTCGATTTTCGTCTCTATCTGACATATATGATTAAATAAAGAAAAAAATATTTGACATATGTCGAGAAAACGACGACAACTAATGACGCATGAGACATCTTTCCGCGAAAAGAGAGTAATTCGCGTTTTTTTGGAGACATAATGCAAATTGTTTGTAATATTTCCACTCGTCGACAATTAAACGAAAACTAGCTACCTGCACTCCAATATAAGGCTATCTGGATATGAAAATTCTGGTTTTTAAACCATATGTTTAAGCATCGTACGGAGACATTTTTGTAATAAAATACCCCACGTTTATGTTGTACTGTGTGTTTTTTTTTTAATTTTAATTTATTTTAAAATTTTATCGGCCTAATAGAGCGTTCAGTAATACAGCCAAGCCTTGGCCTTATATTTTTAGATCTACATTTAACATTTCAACTTTAATTATACAAAATAAGATTGTTTTAATAGTTTTTTTGGAAATCGCTTTCCTGACGATTCAATGGTTTTACGTCATTCTGCCAACCATTATCTTCACCCCTCCGACGATTTTGGGGGGTCCGATGGCGATTTCGGAAAAACGGCCCTGAAAATCGAACGACGTTGCGATAGCCCTACTTGAAATTAAAATTCTCGATCGTCCGCCCGTCATTTTCGTTAATTTTCGAACACACTTTTTGTACAAAAAGCCACCGGCTCCGCAACTCTGCTTCCGGCTAACCTTCTGAACGGCTTTATAACGCAACGTTATATGCGAATCGGGGCTCTTTTGGACCCGAAACGGCCGATTTAAGCCCTAAACGAAGTCCCCGTTTTCCGTCATTTTCCATTTGGGCCGATAAAACAGTTGGTTCAATTTTCATAAACGTTATTTATTATTCTAACCACGCTAATGCCACATGAAATGTCAAAACGATCGGTTTATTAATAATTATCAAATATTTAATTTATGCAGAGCAAAAATTCGAATAAATTTCACTAAAAATTAATTAAATTCTTGAAAATATCACCAAAAATTTAAGTAGATTTGTAAAAATTCCATCAAAGCAACTAAAATTTTTAATAATTCCACCAAAAACAAAATTTGTGAAAATTCCACCAAAGCTATCAACATTTTTAACAATTCCACCAAAAACTGAATTTTTAAAAAATAGGGTAAGGTTGCTCAAGTCGTACCCCCTAAGAAAAAATACTGCATATAAGCGAAAATTTAGCCACAACATAAAAGCTTTATTTGTTATACTAATCTTGGATTAATAACAGTTTTATTTATTATAATAAAATATAATATAGTAAGTGTTAATGGATAAAATAAACTAAATAAAAAAAAAACTCTCATGGGTACGACTAAGGAAACTAGTTGCCTAAGTGGTAGCACCCAAGGCTTAAGTCGTACTCCTAAAAAATATTAGGTAACAATGTTCATTACAAGGTATTTTTAGAATATATGCTTTACATATCTCATACTACTATTTTTTAAGTACACGCTTCATATATTTCTTGATTCTTTTGTTAACTCTAGCACATAGATCGTGCACCTATGATTTACATTGCAAGCACTGAATCATCTTCTCCTCCCGTTCTTCTCCACATATATAGCAAAACCAATCGCTTGCAGCATTGCCTCTCTTCTTTTTATCTTTTAATGCTGATCCCTTTTTATTAATTGTTTCTTTTCTTTTATTTGCAACATTTTTTATTTTGTCCTTTTTATTAATTTTTTCTTCCCTCTTACTTGCAGCATTTTTTATTTTGTCTTTCTTCGCAGCTGACGTTATTTCGATTGATAAGCTTAGGCGTCTTTGTTCCTCTTTGCTGTCATTGATGATATTTGAAATAGGTGATAAAATATTTAACTGTTGTTTCAGTTTATCTGAATCAAATGATATTAAAGGTTTTGCAATAAAATCCATGGAAGCCTCTTCTTCCTTTTGAATTTGTCCATCTTTGTCCGTCGGCGGACTTTAATTGCTCACTGATTCATTTGAATTATTGCACGTTTTAAACGGCAAAAACGAACAAATTTCCTAAGTAGTACTTGGTACGACTTACGCAGCTCGTTTAGGTACGGCTTAAGGTACCAAGCATTGTAAACGAAATACGGGGATAACCTCACATTGAATATGCGTATACGTTTTACCTTCGGTGGAAAGATTCCGTAATTGCTACAGAACTTATGTTAAAAAGAGAGACTATTCTGTGTATAATTTCCTTCCGAAAAAAATCCTCCAAACACATGCAGAAAATTATATGAAATAGCAATAACTTACTTGTTGAGAATATTCTCTCAAATGGCACTTGCATTCAAACGACTCAATAGTGTAAAATGAAGTGCCTACCTTACTAGAGAATCGTATAGTGTTACTTTTGCTGTCAACGCTGTGGTGGCATTTAAAATAGCTAAGGTACGACTTAGGCGTAGGTACGACTTGAGCAACCTTACCCTATACTAAAATTAAGATTGATTTCGTCAAGAATTGATTAGATTCTTAAAAATTTCACAAAAATAAAAAGGTAATAATAAAAATTCCACAAAAGTTAGTTGAATTGAATATAATATCACCAAAAATTATTCAAATTGGAGACAATTCTACTAAAAACTTAGTGAATTTTTTAAAAATTCCACCCAAAATCAATAAAATTGGTAAAAATTCCACGAAAAACTTACTATATTCGTAAAAATTCCACCAAAGTTACCAACATTTTTAACAATTCCACCAAAAACGTATTAAATTTTTTCAATTTTCCACCAAAGCTACAAAAATGTTGAATAATTCCACCAAAAACTGATTTTTAAAAAATACCACCAAAAACTTACCAAATTCATAAAAATTCTACTACAATTACCAGTATTTTTAACAATTCCACCAAAAATGATTAAAGTTAATAAGAATTCCACCAAAGTTATCAACTTTTTTAACAGTTCCATCAAAAACATACTGAATTTTATAAAAATTCCACCAAAAATTAATAAAATTGGAAAAATTTCACTAAAAACTTACTAAATTCGTCAAAATTCCATAAAAAACACTGAATTTTTTAAAAATTCCATCAAAAATGAATAAAATTCGCAAAAATTCCACCAGTGTTATCAAAATTTTTGATAATTCCACCAAAAATATACTGAATCTTTTAAAAATTCCACCAAAAATTAATACAATTTGCAAAAATTCCACCTAAAACTTACTAAATTCATAAAAATTTTACCAAAAACACAGATTTTTTTTATTCCACCAGAAATAAATAAAATTCGCAAAAATTCCACCAATGTTATCAAAATTTTTGATAATTCCACCAAAAACATACTGAATTTTTTAAAAATTCCACCAAAAACTTACTAAATTCATAAGAATTTTACCAAAAACACTGAATTTTTTTAAAATTCCACCAGAAATGAATAAAATTCGCAAAAATTCCACCAAAGCTATTAAAGTATTTAACAACTACACCCAAAACTTACTGAATTTTTTTTATTCCACCAAAAACTTACAAAAAACCTAAAACTTACACCGAAATTGTCAACATTTTTAACAATTCTACCAAAAACTTATCAAATTTTTTAAAAATTCCACCAAAATGTCCAAGTTCTTTTAAAATTCCACCAAAAATCAATCAAATTAGAAACAATTTCATTAAAAATTAACTAAAACCTTGAAAATTCCATCAAAACTTAGTAGATTCATAAAAATTCCACCAAAGTTACTAAAATTTTTAATAATTCTACCAAAAATAATGAATTTTTTTTTAAATTCCACCAAAAATGATTAAAATTAATAAGAATTCCACCAAAGTTATCAACTTTTTTAACAATTCCATCAAAAACATACTGAATTTTATAAAAATTCCACCAAAAATTAATAAAATTGGAAAAATTTCACTAAAAACTTACTAAATTCGCAAAAATTCCATAAAAAACACTGAATTTTTTAAAAATTCCATCAAAAATGAATAAAAATTCTACCAAAAATATACTGAATTTTTTAAAAATTCCACCAAAAACTAATACAATTTGCAAAAATTCCACCTAAAACTTACTAAATTCATAAAAATTTTACCAAAAACACTGATTTTTTTTTATTCCACCAGAAATAAATAAAATTCGCAAAAATTCCACCAATGTTATCAACATTTTTGATAATTCCACCAAAAACATACTGAATTTTTTAAAAATTCCACCAAAAACTTACTAAATTCATAAGAATTTTACCAAAAATACTGAATTTTTTTTAAATTCCACCAGAAATGAATAAAATTCACAAAAATTCCACCAAAGCTATTAAAGTATTTAACAACTACACCCAAAACTTACTGATTTTTTTTTATTCCACCAAAAACTTACAAAAAACCTAAAACTTACACCGAAATTGTCAACATTTTTAACATTTCTACCAAAAACTTATCAAATTTTTTTAAAATTCCACCAAAATGTCCAAATTCTTTTAGAATTCCACCAAAAAACAATCAAATTAGAAACAATTTCATTAAAAATTAACTAAAACCTTGAAAAGTCCATCAAAACTTAGTAGATTCATAAAAATTCCACCAAAGTTACTAAAATTTTTAATAATTCTACCAAAAATAATGAATTTTTTTAAAATTCCACCAAAAATTTACTAAATTCGTAAAGCTTCCACCTAAGTTACCAAAATGTTGATCAATTCAACCAAAAACAATAATTTTTTTTTTTTGAAAAATACTAAAAATTAAACAAGTTAGTTATAAAGCTCTTAACCTAATATATGATTTGATAATTAGTCCTTTTTGTTAAAAACAATCATTCAGTTAGGTCATCCGAATTAGTTTACTCCTTGTAAGGCTAGGAAATCTTAAACTCCATCTTGCGTAGTAAAAGTTCCAAATAATTAAGCATGTAATGATTGTTATTTTTCTAATTTACTAGAAACACGTGTTTTGGAAAGTTTAAATTGTTGTAACTTTGAAATGAAGCATTTTAACATAAAAGTTATAACTTTGAAAATAGTTGATTAGGACTAGTAAACTAAAGAGATGTTAAATTACCTGTAAATACGTCGAAAGACTCTGAAACTTGACCTCGTAATTAATAAAATTGTGCTTATTAACCAGCAAATAACTGACGTAATTCGAAACCAGATTCATCATCAATACTTCCGTCAAGATCATCATCAGTAACGTTATACTGATCTCCGCTATCCCCAACGGCATCATTCCTTTTATCCCCGTGTGTGTGTAAATATTCACAACGTACATATAACCCATCATAGCTGATTCCCAAGTACTATTTGATACGACAAATGATACTACGTCCACATTATAACCGGATCGGTACCAACATCGAGTGTTCGGACAAGCTATTATCAACCTAAATAATAAAAAAATTAATAATCTAATTTAAGCATAAAAAAATCAAAACAAATTTAATTACCAAAGACATAAAAATAAAATAAGTTGAAACATAAAACTATAAAACATATAAGTCCATTTTAAATGATCCTTCATCAACAACCTTTCTTCGCATTGGTAATAATAAAAAACCAAATGCATAAATCTCAAAGTTCGATTTAAATAGCATAAATTATAAATAGCATTCGTCGAAGTGTAACAGTTCCCAATAAATTCAAACGGTAACAAAGTAAAAAAATCAAACCAAAATCCGGACTTTAAATACTTTCTTCTAATCGCATAAGGATCCGTAATGAGCATTCCACTTTCCGGATCGACGTAAATCAAATGAAACTTAATGCACATTTTTATGAAATGAATGATATCCGTTAAGTAACAAGCGTAAGTTACACTTTTTGTCGGTAAATCGTTTAAATGAACAAATGTCATCGTTAGGATCGTCATCGAAGCTATCGGATAAACGTGAACGTTGATTAAGTAGTTGAAGTATAAATACGTGGTGTTGTTTTCGAATAATAGGAGCTTTTTGAAAAATGATCGATGGTCTTGATGCGGTTTTAGTTTTTGAACTTCTCCTTCCGATTGGTGTTGCAAGTCGAGAGATTCTTGCATGTATTCAACGTTTAAAGCCGTAGCACGATGATATCTTTCTAAAATCTAAAAATAAATTAATTAAAAAAATTAAAATCAATTTAAGAGTAAATTAACTTAATTTACTCTTAAATTAAATTAAAATTATACCAAAAATTAATTATCTATTTGAAATATTACAAAATATTTTGTAAAAATATTGAAAAAAAAAATAGGTTTATTAAAAAATCCATTTCAAAACATAACCTTTCTTTTTTTGTAGTAAAAAAAAGCATTTTGAACGGATTTTTAGTAGTTTTTTTATCGAAAATGAGTATTTCTTTTAGTTTTTTTAGGTTATGTTATTTGTTGTTATGTTATTTGTAGGTTATGTTATCATGGTGATTTTTCTTGCAATTAGTGACTTATTGCTAACCTCATTTTTCAACTTTGGTTCCATCCAACGATGTGGCAACGCAGCCAGCCTACTGCTGCAGAGAGCGTAGCGAGCGACGTTGCCAGATCGTTGGTTCCATCTAATTCAAAAACTAAATAAATTAGAAAAAAAAATTTCAAATAAAATTTATTTAATTTTTAATTATAAACATTTTTTATTATAAACATTTTTTTCAATTCTCGATATTAAATGAGTTATAACCTAAAAATTAATTATAACCTTAAAACGTCATTTTTTCAACTTTTGTTCCATCTAATTCAAAAACTGAACAAGATAGAAAAAAATGTTTCAAATAAAATTTATTCGTCTTTTAATTATAAACATTTTTTGTTATAAATATTTTTTCAATTCTCGATATTAAATGAGCTATAACCTAAAAACTAGTTATAACCCCAAAATGTCATTTTTTCAACTTTGGTTCCATCTAATTCAAAAACTAAACAAGATAGAAAAAAATGTTTCAAATAAAATTTATTCCCTATTTAACTATAAACATTTTTTATTATAAATATTTTTTTTAATTCTCAATATTAAATGAGTTATAACCTAAAAACTAGTTATAACCCCAAAATGTCATTTTTTCAACTTTGGTTCCATCTAATTCAAAAACTAAACAAGATAGAAAAAAATATTTCAAATAAAATGTATTCGTTTTTTAATTATAAACATTTTTTGTTATAAATATTTTTTTTCAATTCTCAATATTAAATGAGCTATAACCTAAAAACTAGTTATAACCCCAAAATGTCATTTTTTCGACTTTGGTTCCATCTAATTCAAAAACTAAATAAATTAGAAACAAATGTTTGAAATAAAATTTATTCCATTTTTAATTATAAATATTTTTTGTTATAAATATTTTTTTCAATTCTCGATATTAAATGAGTTATAACCTAAAAACTAGTTATAACCCTAAAATGTCATTTTTTAAACTTTGGTTCCATCTAATTCAAAAACTAAACAAGATAGAAAAAAATGTTTCAAATAAAATTTATTCCATTTTTAATTATAAACATTTTTTATTCTAAATATTTTTTTCAATTCTCGATATTAAATAAGTTATAATTTAAAAACTAGTTATAACCCCAAAATGTCATTTTTTCAACTTAGGTTCCATCTAATTCAAAAACTAAACAAGATAGAAAAAAATGTTTCAAATAAAATTTATTCCATTTTTAATTATAAACATTTTTTATTATAAATATTTTTTCAATTCTCGATATTAAATGATTTATAACCTAAAAATTGATTATAACCCCAAAATGTCATTTTTTCAACTTTGGTTCCATCTAATTCAAAAACTAAATAAATTAGAAAAAAATGTTTTAAATAAAATTTATTCCATTTTTAATTATAAACATTTTTTATTATAAAAATTTTTTTCAATTCTCGATATTAAATGATTTATAACCTAAAAATTGATTATAACCCCAAAATGTCATTTTTTCAACTTTGGTTCCATCTAATTCAAAAACTAAACAAGATAGAAAAAAATGTTTCAAATAAAATTTATTCCATTTTTAATTATAAACATTTTTTATTATAAACATATTTTTCAATTCTCGATATTAAATGAGTTATAACCTAAAAACCAGTTATAACCCCAAAATGTCATTTTTTCAACTTTGGTTCCATCTAATTTAAAAACTAAACAAGATAGAAAAAAATGTTTCAAATAAAATTTATTCCATTTTTAATTATAAACATTTTTTATTATAAACATATTTTTCAATTCTCGATATTAAATGAGTTATAATTTAAAAACTAATTATAACCCCAAAATGTCATTTTTTCAATTTTGGTTTAATTTAAAATTTATGTTGGCAGCACTTACTGTCGGTAAAATCGATTCCATACAGATTTGTTTACAAAACATAACCTTATTATATTATAACCTCAAAAAATTTTGGATAAATTACAAATTTTAATGTAGTAAATGCAAATAAATGAAGTTTTTTGAGATAAAAGTAGTTACCTTGTCGAAAGCTTCGATAGTTTTATAAAAAACCTTCGCATCAACTGCTAAAACCAAAGAATGTATACCAGCAATAGCATCAATCGTTTGTCTGGTAACTCCGGTTTTAGAAAAGCATCCGAACACTCCTCCGGTTCTTAAACTACACATTAAATTTCCAGCGATGTAAATATCGACTTTTCCATCGTGTACAAAAAATAATTTAGCATTCACATCATTACACCTGATGATATTCGAATCTTTCATAAAGAATTCCTGCCGAAGGGTGTACGCTACGGCTTGAAACAAACTCAAATGACCTCCGGCGAACATTTGCACCTTTTTAAGACAATTATGATAAATGGCTCTAGCTAAATCTTGTTCTAATTGAGGATGGAAGTTTTTAATAACTTCGTGAGTATTCAAACCGTGAGTTTTCTTCCAGATATACTCGTAATGAAGTACTATAAGTTGTTTATCTTCGTCGCTTATTAAAGCATCTTTAAGAAAAGTCATGTAATTCTTCATACGATCCCTGTAAATTGTTAATTCAACGTTTCCACCAACTCCACGACTCGTTAACGATACAAAAAACAACCATCTTAATGCTGTTAACGGGACTAAGAGTAATACGGTTAAAATAAGATGTTTATTATTTGCTAAAACCTCTCCGGTACTACTTGAAGTAACCGCCGTAGTCACCGTATACATATAATAAATGTATTGGTAAAAACCGGGAGCGTAATCTTTTTTCCTTTCGATATTACAAATTAAAGTGAGATTTTTTTGCTCGCACATCACTAACATGGTTAAACTACAACCTAAAGAAACGCAAATTACTATTAATAAAACGTATCTAAAGATGTTTATGGCGTTTCTTTTTTTTCCCTGAAGGTTATTATCTAAGAAACTTAATCCTTTAAACGGACGATAAAGTTGACAACATCTCGTTGTGGTTGAAACGATTATTTGTATCCATAATTGATATTTATGACCTAAAAGACGATCCAAACCGAGATTATTTGTTTGAATACAACCTAAACAATCCATTATAAAAGCCGATTTAAGGTAGTGTTTGGCCGTGTATAAAGGATGAGTTACTAAAATCCCTTTTTCGTTGTAATATTGGCAGTGTAATCGGATGTAAAGATCTAGAAATGCTATGATGTCAAAGGTTAAATAAATCGCTGCTAAATAATTTCTAGGGATGTAATGAATTAAAATACTGAATCTTATGTTTATCGAAAGGAGGTAAATCACTAAAGAAATACATCGGGTTATCTCCCAAGTGATGTACGGCCAATTTGTTGGACAAATTGTCTTTTTAAGTATGAAAAATCTTATAAAAGACCACATTCCCAAGTTTGAAAAAGCTTGTTTATATAAAAACTTATTTAATTCTATATCGTCGCTATCGTGAATGTTATATTCGAAAATATTTCCTCTTCCTTTTGATTTTATTTGCGATATCATCGCCGGTAATCTAGCTCCCGTTCGTTTCATAATCGTTCCGTAAATTTTTTTATGATCTTTTAACGCTTCCTTAAAACATAAATAATCCGTTTCGGATGTTTGAAGCGCCGAGTTGACTATTTGCGTTTTTATCAGTAATAATTCGACGACGGTTAAACATTCCACCTTGACGAATGAAAAAGTGTCGTGGAGGGTTTCTAAAAATGGAAATGTATCGCCTATTTCTAAAATGCTAGAAGCTCCGCGTTCGGAATCTCCCGGTAAAAATGTTTGTAAACGGCAAAAACCTCTCATTATAACGTAAAAAATATCACTTTTTACATCGACATCCATTAAAGTAGCTCCGGTTGGGATTATTTTAATTTGAGCGTGAGCGCAAATATATCTTAAAACTTCCCTTCGGGAATTTTGAAAAAGCGGTACTTTTCTTAAACAATCCGCTATACGATGTAAAACAATTTCGTTTCTTAATTCGCTCGGTGCGTCTTTAAATATACTATTTTCGCCGACAATTTGACAACCGCGAACCGAATGATGGAAGTATAAAAATCTCACTAATCTTTTTGTTATGCTCGGGTCTAATCTTTGACGGGTTAATTCGTTTTTCATCGCCCACCATTGAACGGTATCCATGTCTTTGCTTTTCGTTTTGAGGACGGACGTTCCGGTTTGTTCGGAAATTCCAACGCAGTAAACCAAATGACCCATTACGGTTAGAATGAAGCAAACGACGGCTTCGTTGAAGGTGGTTGCTTCCGTCGAACTCGCTCCGTAACCCATGTAGTAGTTGAAGGTCATCATGATGAAATGCCAGAAGTTATCCGTTGGTTTGATGACGTTATTTACTTTAGCCATGAAGTATATTAACGATGTGAACCAATAGATGGTTACTAAATAGAAAATGAACCATTTTAATGCTCGAACGGCGACCGTGTTGAATTTTATGTTGTATTGAAGTGACCTGGAATTAAATTTAAAAGGTAATTTTTAATGGGTATAAATTAAATATCCAGTATTACACTTGAATGTAAAGTAGACATACACGGTATATTATTTAATTGCTCAGTAAAAAACTAACCGCTCAGTATTAATATAAATATTCAGTACGGAAACTAAATGACCATTAAAAATGTTAAATGCAGACTCAATATACTAAACGCTCAGTAAAAATCCTAAATGTTCAGTACAAATCTTAACTGTTCAGTAATTATACCAAATAATCAGTAAAAAATTGAAACTACTTTTAAAAAAATATTCATACTCAACAAAACTTGAACAAATTTAAAAAATCGTACTGAGGCTATTTCTGGAAATTTAGAAAAAAATTTTAAATTGAAATACATTAATCCATCTATTTTATGCTAAACAAATCAAATTTATCGTAGCTGTTTCCAAAAAAATTAAAAAAATTCCCAGTCATCGACGATTTTTGCCTGAACCCAAAAAAATTTGAACAAATTTGAAAAATCGTACTGAGCTTATTTAAGAAAATGTTGAAAAGCTTTTTTAAATAGAAATACATTAACATATCTATTTTATGTTAAACATGTCAAATTTACTGTAGCTGTTTCCGAAAAAATTAAAAAAAATCCCAAAGTCATCAATGATTTTTGGCCAAGATCAATATAACCTGAAAATTTTTAAAAAATCGCACTGAGCTTATTTATGAAAATTTTGAAAAGATTTTTGGAATAGAAATATATTAAAGTGTCTACTTTATGTTAAACAAATCAAATTTACTGTAGCTGTTGTCAAAAAAATTAAAAAAAAAATCCATAGTAATCGATAATTTTCGCCCGAATTTAGTATAACTTGAAGAATTTTGAAAAATCGCTCAGAGTTTATTTATGAACATTTTTAAAAGATTTTTGAAATAGGAATATATTAAAGCATCTATTTTATATAAAACCAATCAAATTAACTGTTGCTGTTCCTAAAAAAAACCAAAGTCATCGACGATTTTTACCCAAACTAAATATAACTTGAACAAATTTAAAAAATCGTGCTGAGTTTACTTATGAAAATTTTGAAAAGATTTTTTAAATAGAAATACATTAAAGCATCTATTTTATGCTAAATAAATCAAATTCGTTGTAACTGTTCTCAGCAAAACATAAAAAAATTCCCAAAGTCATCGATGATTTTCGCCCGAATTCAATATAACTTGAACAAATTTGAAAAATCGTACTGAGATTATTTATGAAAATTTTGAAAAGATTTTTTATGTAGAAATACATTAAAGTATCTATTTAATACAATACAAACCAAATTTACTGTAACTGTTCCCAAAAAATTTAAAAAAATTCGCAAAGTCATCGATGATTTTTTCCCAAATTCAACAAAATTTGAACAAATTTGAAAAATCTCATTGAGTTTATTTATGAAAATTTTGAAAAGATTTTTTGAATAGAAATAGGTTAAAGTATCTATTTTATGTTAAACAAATCAAATTAATTGTAGTTGTTCCCAAAAAAATTAAGAAATTCCCAAAGTCATCGATAATTTTTGCCTGAACAAAAAACACTTTCTTCGTGTTCACTTTCTCTTTCATCACTCTCGTAATGAGATATCTTATTCATTTTTAATCTAAAATTTTGATAAACAATTTTGAAGTTAGATGAACACATTGTAATTCTTTACTGGGAGTTATTGAATTTCATACAATGCTTTATATGTTTAACATTTCAAATATTTTACTGAGCATTTTTTGTTTTTATACTTAACATGTTTAAAATTAAATACTGAGCGTTTAGTATTTTTTACTGAGCAATAAGGTACAAAAATACTGAGCATTTAAATGCGATCCATTTTTAATGTTAGACAGTGATTTGGGTTGAGATTTGAGATATAATTAATTTTTAAATAAGAACAGTAGAATTTTGATTTTTGGTTATATCTAATGGAATATTTCCCGATCTTGAATTTGAATTTTATTGGTGTTTTCTTGAATAAACTGTTTATTAAATTTCAATATCTCATGAAAAGTCACAATATAGTGAAAAACCTAATATGAAGTTTTTTCTAAGAGTTTGTTTGAAGTTTTTTCTAAGATTCGAAGATTTATTCGATTATGATTTGATACAGATTTAATGAGGATTTGATACAGGTTTGATGGGGATTTGATATAGATTTAATGAGGATTTGATACAGATTTAATGAGGATTTGATACAGATTTAATGAAGATTTGATACAGATTTAATGAGGATTTGATGAAGATAAGATAGATGAAGACAAAAAGAAGAAAACTTTCTTGAAAGTAATCACGATTCAAAGAATATGGTTTAAGGAAACTCCTATTGTGACGTTTCTAACACTTTAACAACTCTTTGCAAGAGACCAATCCGCAAAATAACGTTATCAGCTAATCATAAACACCTTCATATAATTCCCAAATCGTAGAACTAAAGGATCATTCAACAATTACGTCAGTCAACACTTAAGGTTGGTCTCATACTGGGGCAATCAGCAACAAACAGTCACAAGCAATTAACAAAGAGCAACAAGCGATATTGCCACTGAATAACATTTTAAATATAATTAAATGATGTCTGACATTGATGCAATTCGATATCGTCTCTCTATTTGCAATATCAAATTGTTCTAATGTGAAAGACATTATTTAATTATATGTAAAATGTTGTCAAGTTAGTTTCTTGTTACTGGTCTTCGCTTTTTTCGTCACGTTTTGCTCATTTTCACCTGTAGATCGTTTAAAAAAACTGTTCAAGGAGGTTTGTTTCTTCCTCCTTTTCAGGATACTGCGGAAATGAGTTAGGCAAGGTTCGTTGAAAGCTCCGATCCACGATCAGTTGCAATTTTTTTGGGTTGATTTTTATCCATGATACAACTTTCTCTCGCATTCCCAACATCTCCTTGATATCTCTTGTTGAGATAACCTTCTCATCTCAAAGCAAAATATCGCTCCCTCGGAGGCTCGTATCTCAAAATTTTTCGTTGAACCACGGTATACTGCTGCGAATGGAGATCGTGTAATTCCTCTGTTGTCAGCTACTGAGACTGTTCAATCAACTCAAACAATTCATTCATATCTCTCTCATCCACCTCCAGACCTATGGATTTTCCCTAAGAAACAATTTCCTCTACCACTGACACTTCGGGTTCCAATCCTTCGAAGGCCCTTTCAGCTATAGCAGTGTTTCTCAACGTTGGCGGTATCGCCCCCTTGGGGGGCGATGCTACATTTGTTATGGGCGATTATTTCATTAATCACTTTTGGGGGGCGATGACTACTTTATAAGGGCGCAAACATTTTGTACAATTATCCATTTATTTTAAAGAAAACTGTAAACAAATTAAAGAAACCGACAGTTATTTTCTGTGATTCCCCTTTTTCTGCTGGATCTGTTGCGCTTGAGAACAGGTGCTGACATTCAATGCGTTGTTTAGTTTTCTATGTATTCGTTGTGTAGTTCAGAGGTAAGTTAATTCATAATTTTTACTAAGATTGATTAACTGTTTTAATTAAATTATAATAGTTTAACCATCAACAATGTTGGTGAAAAAGAAGCGCTGACAGTACCCTACTGAGTATATAAAATTCGGCTTTAATGCTTCGCCATTTAGCAGCAACAACCATTGTGTTTACTTTGTAATCAAGTATTTTCAAATGAAGCAATGAAACCATTGTGAATGGTTGAAAACATCCTGACAAAAAAGAAAAAGATATTAACTACTTTAAAAGGTTAAAAGTTAATTTTGACAAAAGAAACAAAATAATCGATGTATTTAAAACAACAACTTCAAATATAAGTAAAGGATTGGAGGTATCCTACAAGATTTCAAGGATAATTGCTCAAAATGCAAAATATCACATTTGAATTTTGGATAAAAAACAGTGAAACGTATCAGCCGTTGTGGAAAGAAATCAAAGTTTTAATTGTGGCATTTCCAACTTTATATTTAGAAGGAAAGGGATTTAGCGCTGTAACACAATTTCTAATAAAGCAAAGGAGCCGGTTAAAAATCTACGGATGTGGTGATTTGAGACTCTACCTCACTAAGTTAGAACCTAATATTACGAAATTATGTAAAAGTCATCAACCTCAAGGTTCTCATTAAAACTCTAAATTTAATATAGGTACTTCTTTATATCTTTTAAGTTAAAAGTAAAAGTTATTTCTCGTCTTTTTGTTTCTAAATTCACTTTTTTACACTAATTAAACCTAGCGTATATGCACTATAGAGGAATGTACCGGGTGAAAAATCCACAATTTTACTTTTAGAGTTGACTGAACATGCAATTTTCATTCAAAAAGTGTAGGGGGCGATCATTGAAGCAAACCTGATCAAGTGGGCAGGTCCCTCGAAAAGGTTGAGAAACACTGAGCTATAGCCTCAGGCCACAACTTCCTCCATGCAGAGGTGAAGGTTCTCGCTGTAACATCCAGCCAGGCCTGATCAATAATTCTTAGGCATATCACGATGTTAAAGAGGTCCTTCCAGAACTCTCGAAGTGTAAGGTTTGTGTTCTCTGTCATCTCAAAATAGCGTCGAAAAATGTGCTTAGTGTACATCTTCTTAAAATTATAAATTACCTGCGGATCCATGGACTGCAGATAGGAGTGGTGTTGGGTGGTAGGTAGATAACCTTTATAAACTTGAAGTCTTCGAGTAAATCATCTTCTAAATTTGGTGGGTGAGCAGGGGTATTGTGTAGTATGCGATTCCTCGTATCTCAAATTTTGCTCTCATCTCAAAGCAAAATATCGCTCGCTCGGAGGCTCGTATCTCAAAACACTTGTATATTAGTAGAGTGACCAGATTTCTCAACTTTCAATGCTGTACACATGTACACTCATGGTAACTTGAAATGAACCAAAGCTCTATAGAAAACTAATAGCTAAAACGGTCTCGGGTACAGCCGGTTTTTGAAAGTATGGAATCTAGGGTGAGGCTAAAGGCAAAGAAGCTCGTAGTCGGAGCAGAAACCCGACTCGATGCGATATCCATAAATATGAAACAGGTAAACAAACATTGACTTGTGTTGTGGTACAACCACATAGCCTTAACTATAATTAGTGTATATTATATTAAATATTAGTTTAAGTTATGTCTTTGTAAATTCCCACGGTCTTACGAGCTAAACAGAATATGCGAACACCCCTGGCAATAAATCTGGAAACACACGCAGATATAATATTTATAGTTAAAACAAATATAATGTAAACTTTAAACTCGCGTTCCAAAATTTCCCGGTCTTACGACCTAAACAGGATGCGCGATCACCCCTAACAAGAAATCCGTAAACACACGAAATTGCAACGTTTATACATATTTAAAACAACTATTATGTAAACTTAAACTCGCGCCCCAAAAATTCACCCCGTGGGAAATGTTTTGTTTATAAATTCTTCCGCTTCGTGGGAACGAATCTCCACTCTCCCAACTTATCCAGAAATCGGGAGAGTATAAGAAAGACCAGAGAGTATTCAAGTTAGTCATATTTCAGTCATTCTATTAACATAAGACATTCGCAGTCATTCTAAAATCATATTTATACCATCATTCTTAAGTTATTACCAGTCATTCTGTTGGCCGTATCCGTAATCGCGAGAAAAGAAGAATTGTTAAGTGTAGTTATACCAGAATAAACGAAGTAAAACCAAGAAGTCGTGTTTTATTACTCAACATAGTCTTAAGAAAAGGAGTATTTTGAGACTTCTCCAACTCCGGTGAAGTCGATACTCTTAACATTGGCAGCCGCTCCTAATATCGGGGGCAGCTTCCTAACATTGGCGGCAACGGTGAACTCCCTAACATTGGCGGCATCGTGAGCTTCCTAACACTTGGATGAATTATATTCTCACGCCAAGTTTTATTATCTCGAAAGCCGACCCAACCCAAAACCGTTCTACTTTTCGCTCTCGCACAGAACTTTGAGTTCATTTCTAATGACTGAGTGTACATACATTTGGGCCAAATTGGACACTTAAAGGGAAACTCTTGTTTCTATAAGAGACAGAGGAAAATTGATATCGGTGTCTGATGCTCGATTTTTATAAAGAATTGAATGGTCAAAACCACATACTGAAATTCAAATCCACATGCTAAGTTCAAAAATTAGTGTATTAAATAAAAATTAAAAAGTAAAAGATACGAATAACTTTGCTTATCCAAAATATAAAGCGAGCGTTGAACTTCAAACGCGATTTATTCAGTTTTGGCTGAATAGTGCAATATAGTACTTTGTCAATTGAATCCTTGTATGATATTTTACCACTCAGCTTAAGAACAGATTAAAAAGAACACCTCGCGCCATCCCTTTGTTAGTGCAGTACAAAGTTTTAACCCAACGGTCAAAGCTAGTGTAGTTGATAATTTACAAACGTAGTTCTCATGTCGACAATAGAAAAATCTATAAGGCCGATTTTAGTGCTCAACCGACGGTCGGTACCGACGTCGGTCGCGCGTAGCTTATCAATGTATTTATATGTAGCTGTTCAGTGCTGCACTGATGAACCCTACGCGCGTACGGTACGCGGCGCGTATGACAGCTGTCGGTCGAACGCGTTCGTATGTACGTCAGCCAACTGACAGACTGCTGAATTATATTATAGCGTTCATTGTTTGGCAGATACGTCAGTATGGTCAGTACGTGTACAGTCACCGTGAAATAATGAGCATAGACACAGAATGATTAATAACCGAAGTCCGGTTGCATCCGGAATTATGGGACTTGTCTCATAATTTATATAAAGACCGTGATGCACGGTTAAAGAATTACAGAACAATGAAATACCCAAGTATCGTACAATTTGTTAATGCGTCCATTTTTCGTGAGACTGTACAAACTGACGGTTAGCGCGTTTTGACAGATCTGTCAATCGGTTAAGCACTGAACAACACAAACCGACGGTCGGTACTGACCGTCAGTACTGACGGTCAGTACAATTGAGGAACTGACCGTCAGTACTGACGGTCAGTACCGACCGTCGGTTGAGCACTAAAACCAGCCTTACATGAATGTCACTACGCTACTCATTACAAAAGGTCTAAGCAATTACAAATTCAATAATAAACTGCGGATGCTGTACGTTTGCTGTACACGCGTGCATGCTGTACTGGGTATTATATTGCTGTACAATACAGCAAAATTTTGTACGTCTGGTTACCCTAATATTAGAGCACTCTTATATCGAGGTATCACTGTATTTACTGGTAATACTTTCCGTTAGCCATTCATCCCATTCATAGGAATTTGAGGAATTCATTTTAAACCTTTGGAGAGGTCTTTACTAAATAACAATAACCACGTATTTATTCGTCGGATATTATCTACCGTATAAATCCGGTACAAATGAAGCCACTGCAACGGACGTCTCTGATTTAATTTGATCTTGTCTCTGGTCTGATCTAGTCTGGTCTAGTCTAATCTAGTCTAGTTTAGTCTAGTCTAGTCTAGTCTAGTCTAATCTAATCTAGTCTCTTCTAATCTGAACCAACACCAATGTAACCTCTACCTTATACTCATTCGATTAGGTGTTTGTGCAAACTTTGCATTTACATTGATCCTCTTTTGAAGTGTTAGTATGATTGTAATATTTAATAATTCAAACTACCTTCAAAATTCTACTGTATTTGATTTTAGAAAAAAAAATCATTTATCGATATCTTAATTTGAAGAATAAGATAAAATAATTAAAACTATTTTTTGACAAAGTTTTAACATCCCAATCCAAATCCAACCCAAAAAAATATAAAAATCAACTTACATCAACATCGAAAAAATCTTATAAATCTTCAACAATCTATTAAGTTTACAAACGCCCAAATTAATACTCAAATCCATCAACAAAACGAAATAATCGATCGGAAGAATTGCCACCACATCGACAATAAACGGAACGTTTTTTAATAAACGTATAATCAACTCTTTAAAATCAGTAATCAATCGGTTTTTATCCCGAACGGCTGTCGAAGCTTCCATGTAAATATCCAGAAGGTAAATAACATCGGCGATTACGCAAACGGCAATTTCATTATAACCCATCCTTTCTTGAAAACAAGTCACTTTCGGAATGATAATACTTTGAATGATAATCGCAAAAATAACGATGTAATCGCAACATTTTCGAAATTCGGTATCAGGTTCCATAATAAACGGACACTTTGAAGATAAACAAATCGATTCGACTCGTAATTCAACGTCTTGACTCAAAACTAATAAATTGAGATTTTCCACGACGCATTGTTTATCTTCTTGGTAATTAGAAGCTTCCGGACGTTTAGTTGAAGCTTGAAATTGATTCCAACTTCTTTTCACGTTCCTAATTGAATTATCAGTATATTCTAAATCTTCGCGATTACGCTTGTTTTGAATACCATTTAAAGCGTTTGAAAGGCGTCTTTTAAGATGATATCGAATACTTTTAGTCACTAATGGATAATTTAATAAAACCGTATGTAAATCGGTTAGATATAAGACTTGTATTTCGCAGTATGTTACCGCGCGGAGATTTGAAACGCTCGGACACGGAACCAAACAAGATATTTCACCTAAAACCGTCCCCGATGAAAAAGAAATTAACGGCGAATCGTCGTCTTCTTTAGATAAAGCTTGAATAACCCCGGAAACTATATAAACCATCTTAGCTCGCATTTCACCAACTCTAAATAAAAACTCGGCTGGTAAAAGAAACTCACTCTTCATTACCAAACTAACGGAACGTTTAAACGACATATCGGTTTGATTAAATAAATGCGTATGTCTTAAAGCTTCCCAATAAATGTCCACGGTGACTTCTTTTTGTAAAGACGGAGGTAACATCTTAAATAAATTGGGCATATCTCTCATTCCTCGTCTTTGTTTATAAAATGTGGTGAAGTATTCGAAAGTTTTGCTTTTTAATTCGTTTTCGACGTCCCATTCTTCGAGTAGAGACATTATTTTTGTTACGTGGAAAGCGTAGCCGAAGTAATTTCGATCTATTCGCATGAAAATTACTATTAGTCGGCCTAAAAATAATGCTACGCCGATTATAAATCCGATTAACATTGCTAAGGTGAATGTTGCTAGTTCTGTTAAGTTTTCTGGTTTTACAAAAGCTAAAAATGAAATAAATTTTATAAATGAAATAAAATTTTATTTATTTTTTTTTTTTTTTCATTACCAGACCAATTATTAACAACAGTTCCTGTCATCATAAAGAAAGAAATCGACCACCAATGAACAGAAGAATTCCTATTAAAGTTAAAATCATCCAAATGTCCCTTCCAAGATTCCCCGTGTCCATGCGTACTTCCAAGCTGATAGATAATCGCGGCGAAGATCTGACCAATGATGGTAATCTTAGCGAGTCTTTGCAGACACAAAATCGTCATTTGATTCAACCCAACTTGATTCATCCGTTTCGTCTCGTACAAAAACATACGGTAAGTCCTCACAACACATTTCCATTTGTACTTATTTTTCTGCTGACCGGTCTCTCCGTAATTTGTCAAATTTAGAAAATATTCAATTTCGTAAATCGGATGAAGCGTGTAAAGATCAATTAAAATTATTATTAAATTCCTAGGAGCGTAACTTCGCTTCTTACGCGTCTTCATGTTTCTATGCATTACGGCTAAGATCTCATCGATTAAATACATCAATTCACACACGTAGTAAATTAAAGAGATTGTAAAATTCGTTTCTGTTGTGAAAAAAAGGTCGTAAATTGAAATTAAAGCGTTTAAAAAGATAGAAATCATTAGGCAAAGTTCCCAAACTTCTTGAAACGGTAAGAAAATTATGTGTTTCCAATCGGATGTTTCTTGATCGAAGTTCATTTCATCTTCTCCCGGTAAGGAAATTGTTAATCTTCTCATTTTTATTTATTAAGTTTATATGACAGTTTATTTCAATTGATTTCAATTCAATTTTTGACTTATGAATGAATTTTTTTTTTTTAATTTTTCCAAGTTGTCATAAATTTTTGATTCTAACCTAACTTTAAACCTTCATAAACCTTCAAAAAATTATTACTCTATCAAAAAAATATCCTAATTTATCTTTAATATTAAAAATTAAAAATAATAAAACAAATAATTAATTTTATAACTTATTTATTAAAAAATCCTTAAAAATAAGTCATTTATTAACATTTTTTTTTAATCGAAAAGACCGAAGCCCATGTCATCATCGTCCGATTCAGACTCAGCTTTCTTTTCTTCCTTCTTCTCTTCTGTAAAATAAAAAAAAAATACAATTAACATCTTTAATTATTAATTCAACGACAAAAAAATTTCTTAATCTCCAAATTATATCAGTTATATTAAAAATAATCATCAAAATCAGTCGAAAGATGGTGTTTAAAATTAACATCATTTTATTTTATTTTATACGTAAACATTAAATTTAATTAATATGAATTAATACATACCTTTCTTTTCTTCGGCGGCTGCTGGAGCTCCGGCAGCTGCTGCGGCAGGAGCAGCCGCTCCGCCACCAACAGGCATCGAGCAAAGTTTCTCTCTACCTAAAAATAATTAAACAAAGTTAGTAAAAACCCTTAAAAATTCATCGATACTTAATAAATTTTTAAATTAAATCAGACTAAAAATTTAAAATCACTCTTCATACGAAAGATGGTTTGATTTAATTCATCACAACTTATTTCAAACCTCCTTTTGAAAATTATAAAACATATAAAATTATTTTAATTTACCTTCTTTGATTAATTCATCGATAGATTTTCCATTAAGGTCCCCGATGATCTTCTTAACACGTTCTCCATCGGCTTCGATACCAACCGAGCTTAAGATCTTCTCGAGATCGGCCGCTTTAGGGGCAGCATTTCCCCCGAGGACGGCCAAAAGGTAAGCAGCCACGTAACGCACTAAAAACAGAAAGATTAATTAATTGAATTAAAAGAAAATGTTAAAAAATTAAAAGAAAATGTTAAAAAATTAAAAGAAATTTAAAAACCCCCAAGTTATGATATGACCCTAACCTCAAAAATGAAAATCTTTAAACATCCCTTTTAATCGCAAATGTTTTTTAATAAAAATCGTTTTTAAGTTAATGTTAGATTATATTTAATAGATTTTTAAAAGTATTTTAGATTAATAATATTAATTAAAGGGAATTTACTTACTTTTTTAAGTCGTTTGGACACGAAACGTGTTTACTGTTAAGTTAGTGAGGTAAGAAAGAAACTAACGACGCCTTGCGGTTAGTTGTGAAAGTAGGAAATTTTGTTGATAGATGTTTTTTATCAAATAAAATAGTTTAAAATTAAATTTTTAGTTAAATTAATTTAGAAAGGTTTTATATAAGTAATTTTTATTAAAATTTTAATAATTAAAAAGAAATTAATAAAATAAATTGATGGTAAGTTTAGTTGGTTTTGATGGAAGGATGGAGCGCCATCTTTTGATAAATTTAATAAATAATTTAATAAATAATTTTCTTACAAGTTATAAAAATAAATCATATTTAAAATGTAAATTGTATATAAATTGAAACAATATAATTTATAGTAATTATTTATAAAAGAATTCATAGTAATTAATATGAAATAATAAAAATAAAATTAGTAAAGGATGAATCATAAACTTTAATAATCATTAATTAACTTTGTATTTAATTAAAAATGTTTTCTTTTATCGTAATGACTCTTATCTAAAGTGTACTAATAATAAATTCGGGGAGATACCCATTTATAAATTTATTTGTCAATAAATCCAATTTTAGTGATTTTCATTTTTACAATTGGTACTAATTCAATAAATAGTACCTTTAAAAACTCAAAATATATTGATAATTAATTTTTTAATTAATGAAATTGAATGAAATTCATCTTAATAATGGGTTTATTATGGTATATTTATGTGAATCATAAAATAAATGTTAATTTTAGTATCGGCGTAGGAATAAATGGACAAGTCATAGAGCCGTGTCCGCCATTTTAACGGCGACAGTTATCTCGTTAAACATCATTCGGTGTTGGTCCTCAAAAAACGATCGAAAAAGTGTCCGAATTTCGGCTCCCAGTGCCCCAAATCGCCCGCTGTCGTTGCTAATTACGTTAGCAACATGACGCAGCAACTACTACCGATCCGTTTTCAGGAACACCTGCAGGTAAGTTATCGGAATTTATCATATACGCCCCTTTTTAAGCCCGTTTATGACTTAATACGCCCCTTTAACACATCCCGGTCGTTTTGTAAGTTAATTTAAGGTGTTTTTATTGGGTTTTAATTGTCCCATTTTGTAAAACATGCCGGTATGATTGACAAGTTGTTTTCTTGGAACGTGGGCGGTGATCTTTGGTGCGGAAATTGCTAAAAATAGCCCCCTTTTGTAGCGAAATCGATCGGTTTCGTATTGGAAATTAGTTGTTTTTAAGAGGTACGGTTAAATTTAGGGCAATTATTATGCCCTAGTTAGCGTTAAGTTCGATTAAAATGTCGATAATGTTTGTCCTAAAAAAATTCCAATAACCTAATTTTGAAAAGTGTCAATGTTTAAAAAAATTCGTGGGGAATTTATTTATTGAGATTAAAACGTGATTTTTATGTTAAATTGAAGATAAAAGAATCTATTTTTAATTTAAATAGTTAAATATATTCTATTTGTTGTCAAAAAATTAAAAGAAAAATTTTTTAATTAATAATTTTTGATATTTTATAATTTTTGACAGTTAACTAACCTATAAAAAAAATTTCTGACAGTTAAATAACCTAAAAAAATTTTTTTATTATTTATATCATACCATTTATTTATAAAATGATTTTATATTAAATTAAGCTTTAAATTTTTTTTTTCTTTTTTTTAATATAGTTAACCGCAATTGGAATAAATGTCGCCAACATCTCCTTTGCGACTCTCACTATGGAGAGCGATAAGTTCATTTGCGTCCGTGAGAAGGTTGGGGACACATCCCAAGTGGTTATCATCGATATGGCTGATCATACGAACCCCATTCGAAGACCAATCACCGCCGAAAGCGCTATCATGAACCCTGCATCCAAAGTTATAGCCCTTAAAGGCAAAGCTGGCGTAGAAGGTTTGTATTTATTCAAGTTTTTAAAGTTAATTTAAATTTTAAAACGAATTTTAATGTGTTTTTTATTAAAAATCCAGCTCAAAAGACGTTACAAATCTTTAACATCGAGATGAAATCTAAAATGAAGGCTCACGTGATGAACGAAGACGTGGTCTTTTGGAAATGGATATCGTTGAACACTTTAGCGTTGGTTACGGAGAATACGGTGTATCATTGGTCGATGGAAGGTGATTCACAACCAGTTAAAATGTTTGATAGGTAATAAAGATAACTAAAATTTCCAACTTAACCTAACTGTCATTGATATTTATTTAACCACTTCGGTACGGCACCCATCAGCTGCGAAACATCGTTAAGAACCAGCTTTCATCATCCCTACGCTGGCACAGCCGTCGACTATAGTCGATGCTTAGCTGTGTGGGGTCATCTGTGACCCCATATGCTGTGTCGACTATAGTCGACGTTCGTGCCGAAGTGGTTAAAAAATCTCACAGATTTTACTTATGAGAATAAAGGATTATATAAACTTTTTTTTTTTCTTGTTAATTTAGACATTCATCATTAAATGGTTGTCAAATAATAAACTACCGAACGGATCCGAAACAAAATTGGTTCCTTCTCGTTGGAATAAGCGCTCAACAAAGTCGCGTTGTTGGAGCGATGCAGCTATATTCTGTAGAAAGGAAGTGTTCACAACCCATTGAAGGTCACGCAGCGTCTTTCGCAACATTTAAAATGGATGGTAACCCAGAACCATCGACGTTATTCTGTTTTGCCGTTCGTACAACTCAAGGAGGGAAATTACACATTATAGAAGTCGGTCAAAGTCCTACCGGTAATCAACCCTTCCCTAAGAAGACGGTGGATGTTTTCTTCCCACCGGAAGCGCAAAACGACTTTCCTGTAGCGATGCAAGTCTCTTCAAAATACGACGTTATTTATTTAATCACCAAATATGGTTATATCCATCTGTATGATATCGAAACGGGGACTTGTATCTATATGAATCGGATTTCAAGCGAAACAATTTTTGTAACAGCCCCTCATGAAAGTACTGGAGGTATTATTGGTGTTAATCGAAGGGGACAGGTGTTATCAGTTTCGGTTGATGAGGATAACATCATTAGATACATCAACACGGCTTTACATAATCCAGATTTGGCTTTACGATTGGCAGTGAGGAATAATTTAGCGGGAGCTGAAGAGCTTTTTGTGAATAAATTCCAAATGTTGTTCCAAAACGCGCAATATGCGGAGGCAGCTAAAGTTGCTGCAAATGCGCCTAAAGGAATTTTACGTACTCCACAAACTATACAGATGTTCCAGCAAGTTCCAACACCACCTGGTCAAAATAGCGCTTTATTACAGTACTTTGGAATATTATTAGATCAAGGACAATTAAATAGGTGAGTTTAGTTAGAAAATAAAATATAAATTTTATGAAAATTTTTGTATTAAAGTTGATTTTATTTTTTTAATTAATATTTATTGTTTAGATACGAGTCTTTGGAGCTTTGTAAACCAGTTTTAATGCAAGGTAGAAAACAATTACTGGAGAAATGGCTTAAAGAAGAGAAATTGGAGTGTTCGGAAGAATTGGGAGATTTGGTAAAACAAACGGATCAAACTTTGGCACTTTCTGTGTATTTGAGAGCGAATGTTCCAGCTAAGGTAAATAAATTTATTTGTTTTTGGGTTAATTTGGTTTTAATTGAATGATTTACACAGGGTGTTTACGGTCTTGTGATTTTATTTTTGGGGATTGATAAAGCATCGTAAAAGAAGGTCATTAATTATAAAATGTCTTAACAAAAGTTGTATAATAAGAGAGATGTGACTGTACTGTTACCCTTTGATTTTAGATTTTTCAAAAATTGTTGACCACTCGTTTTTGCGTTAATAACTTTCTTTTATCGTATTTAACGAAGCCTAGAAATGAAAATAAGATTTTTTATTAACTTAAAATTCAAAAAGAAAAAATAAAATAATTTTTTTAATAGTAATATCTCCCTTATTATGCAACTTCTGTTAAGACATTTTATTATTAATAAACTTCTTTTAAGATGCTTTATCACTCCCCAAAAATAAAATCACAAGACCGTAAACACCCTGTATAAAAAAAAAATACAATTTAAACTGGTTTAATGTTTCTTATCGATCTAAAAAGTATTTTCTAAATGAGGGATTCTTTTATGGGGGGTGTTGTTCTACCAATTCAATTACACAGCTTGATAAGTTTTCTCACATTTCTGGATTATTATTTACCAACGTCAAAGTTATCCTATCGTCAAGATAGAACAAAAAAAAAATAAAAATGTATGTACAGTGAAATCTCCCTTGTGCGGACACCAACGGGACCCACCAAAAGGGTCCGTTCAAGAGGGGTGTCTGCTTAAGAAAAATGCGAAGTAATTATATGAGTTGGACAGTTCCATGAGAAACTGCCTATCAAAGGGGGGTGTCCGCGAAGAGGAGTTTCACTATACAGTGAAATCTCCCTTGTGCGGACACCAACGGGACCCACCAAAGTGTCCGTTCAAGAGGAGTGTCCGCTTAAGAGAAATGCAAAGTAATTGTCTGAGAGTCGGACGGTCCACGAAAACTGTCCGTCCAAGGGGGGGTGTCCGTTCAAGAGGGGTGTCCGCGAAGTGGAATTTCACTGTACCGGGTGGCCAACTAAGAATGATCACCGGCCATATCTCAATGACCGATCATCCTATTTTAATGAAACAAAAAATTTTATGAGGAAAGTGACCATAAAAAATCGCTGGAAAATATTTTCAAGTTTCTTAAATGGCCGCTAGGGGGCGTAACCTAAATGACTGAACAGAAAATCACGATTTTTTTCATTTTCTTCAAAATTAAGGGGTATTGAAAATAAATTAATTTGAAAGATAAATGAATTTCGACTAACATGTATGAAACACTTTTTGTCGTATCTCCAAAAACAAAGTGGTGGGGATGAGTTGAAAATGTTCATTTTCGATGGCCGATTACTCCGGTTATACTGAACAGAATTTAACAAACTTAATCTCGTTGGAGAGAGTTTTTCGTGGTCTACTAACGACTACTTACGCTGTTTTGATATGAATATTCGTTTCGCCGCTAGAGGGCGATATCTAGAATTTTGACAAATATTACAGCTTTTCTGAAAAAAATTAAATGGAACGGTATGTTCATTTTTACACGATAAAATAAAGAATTAAAAGCTCAACATGACGCTGAAAACCCATGCTCGCTATCTTGCTTCTAACCGTAGATATTAGACAAAAAGCAAAAGCTATAGCTTTTACCTCTTATTTTAAAGGCGAATAATAACAAAACTACCCCGCGGAAAAAACGAAACCGGTGTCGTTGGTGGCGTGATTTAACTCTGTATTATCAGTAGAAACTTCAAATTTTGCCTCCCACTCGTATAATAATTATGACAGGTTTAATAAAAAAAAATGTACCCAGTTTTGGGCTCTCGGTGCAGTACCTCAACTTTGCGATTTTTTTTACAGTCTAACAGTCATATTAAATTGAATCAAAATTTAATATGCGTTATAAACCTTGTATAAAAAAAAATAAATGCGAAATAGTTTTCGTGGGTGTGATGAGGAAGGCGCGGGCGCAGGCGAAGTCGAACGGTCAGTCTGGTCGGCTAGCATATAAATTGGTATCAAATATCAAGTAAGTTATGGAAATTAGACACTAAAAAAACGTATGTCAAACATATGTCAACAATGTAACATCGGTCAACTAGATCTTATAATGCTATAGTTTTTGCTTTTTGGCCAATATCTATTGTTAGAAGCTAGATAGCGAGCTCGGGTTTTCAGCGTCATGTTAAGCTTTTAATTCTTCATTTTATCGTGTAAAAATGAACATACCGTTCCATTTAAATTTTTTGAGAAAAGCTGTAATATTTGTCAAAATTCTAGATATCGCCCTCTGGCGGCGAAACGAATATTCATATCAAAACAGCGTAAGTAGTCGTTAGTAGACCACGAAAACCCCTCTCCAACAACAATAAGTTTGTTAAATTCTGTTCAGTATAACCAGAGTAATCGGCCATCGAAAATGAACATCTTCAACTCATCCCCACTACTTTATTTTTGGAGATACGACAAAAAGTGTTTCATACATGTTAGTCGAAATTCATTTATCTTTCAAACTAATTTATTTTCAATACCCCTTAATTTTGAAGAAAATAAAAAAAAAAATCAGGATTTTCTGTTTAGTCATTTAGGTTACGCCCCCTAGCGGCCAGTTAAGAAACTTGAAAATATTTTCCAGCGATTTTTTATGGTCACTTTCCTTATAAAATTTTTTGTTTCATTAAAATAGGATGATCCGTCATTGAGATATGGCCGGTGATCATTCTTAGTTGGCCACCCGGTATATATATCGGAAAAACCCCTTCTATCTTTAAAAGTATCAGTCCTTCGTCATTTTGTTCCTCTCATTTTCGTGTCTCTTCTGACATCTTGATGTTTTGGACAAAAACCGCCCATACTCTTTTATTCCTTAACAGCTTTTCCAGCTCTTTCATTTTCCCTTTTTTGTTAGTATGTCTTATTACATTGTTCCAACTGTGACCCAGTCTTCCTCTTGCTTTCTTCTTGTGTACTCTCGCTTGGCCTGTCTCTGTTCCCCCATCCTTTTCAAATGTCCCCATCAGCTCAGATGTTGTTTCTCTATGTACTCGTTCAGTGGTCCTATATTTAGTTCTCTTCTTATTTCTATATTTCTAATTTTGTCTCTCTTAGTTACTCCCGTCATTCTTCTTAAATATCTAATCTTTACTGCCTGTAATCGCTTGTTCAAAAATTTATATTTTATTAATTTTAGGTGATTCAAAGTTTTGCTGAAACCGGCCAATTCCAAAAAATCGTTCTCTACGCGAAAAAAGTCTCTTACACTCCGGATTACATCTACTTACTTCGTTCGGTGATGCGAACTAACCCCGATCAAGGCGCAATCTTCGCTACGATGCTCGTATCCGATGAGGAACCCCTTGCCGATATCAACCAAATCGTAGACATCTTCATGGAACAAAACATGGTTCAACAATGCACCTCATTTCTTCTAGACGCTCTAAAGAATAACCGACCGGAAGAAGGACACTTACAAACTCGTCTCATCGAAATGAACTTGATGTCTGCTCCGCAAGTAGCCGATGCTATTTTAAGTAACAATATGTTTACGCATTACGATCGAGCGCACGTAGCTCAGTTATGCGAAAAAGCCGGGTTGCTACAAAGAGCCTTGGAGCATTACACGGATTTGTATGATATTAAAAGGGCCGTTGTACACACTCCTGTTTTACCGGCCGATTGGTTGATCAGTTTCTTCGGTACCTTAAGCGTGGAAGATAGTTTGGAATGTTTAAAAGCTATGTTAACGGCGAACATTCGCCAGAATTTACAAATTTGCGTACAAATCGCTACGAAATACCACGAACAACTTACAACAAAAGCTTTGATTGATTTATTTGAAAGTTTTAAGAGTTACGAAGGTTTGTTTTATTTCCTCGGTTCGATTGTAAACTTTAGTCAAGACCAAGAAGTTCATTTTAAATACATTCAAGCCGCTTGTAAAACCGGACAGATTAAAGAAGTAGAAAGAATTTGTCGCGAGAGTAATTGTTATAATCCGGAAAGGGTTAAAAACTTTTTAAAAGAAGCTAAGTTAACCGATCAACTTCCTCTTATAATCGTTTGCGATAGATTTGATTTCGTACACGATCTCGTCTTGTACCTTTACAGAAATTCTTTACAAAAATACATCGAGATTTACGTTCAAAAAGTTAACCCAAGTCGACTTCCGGTCGTCGTCGGTGGTCTTTTAGACGTTGATTGTTCGGAAGATATAATTAAAAATTTAATTATGGTCGTTAGAGGGCAATTTTCAACCGATGAACTCGTCGAAGAAGTAGAAAAACGTAACCGGTTAAAATTACTTTTACCCTGGTTGGAAAGTCGCGTTCACGAAGGTTGCGTCGAACCGGCAACTCATAACGCTTTAGCTAAAATTTACATCGATACGAATAATAACGCGGAAAGATTTTTAAAAGAAAATCAATGGTACGATTCGAGAGTTGTCGGTCGTTATTGCGAGAAACGAGATCCTCATTTGGCTTGCGTCGCTTACGAAAGGGGTAAATGCGATCGAGAATTGATCGCGGTTTGTAACGAGAACTCTTTGTTTAAATCTGAAGCTCGGTATTTGGTTAGAAGTCAAGATGCGGATCTTTGGGGGGAGGTTTTAAGCGAAGATAATCCTTACAGAAGGCAATTAATCGATCAAGTTGTTCAAACGGCTTTGAACGAGACTCAAAACCCTGAAGATATCTCCGTAACGGTGAAAGCGTTCATGACGGCCGATTTACCCAACGAACTTATTGAATTACTCGAGAAGATCGTTTTGGAAAATTCGATCTTTTGCGATCATCGTAATTTACAAAATTTGTTGATTTTAACGGCTATTAAAGCGGATCCGACCAGAGTTATGGATTATATTAACCGTTTGGATAATTACGACGCTCCGGATATAGCTAACATCGCTATTAATTCGCATTTGTACGAGGAAGCGTTCGCGCTTTATAAGAAATTTGATGTTAATACGTCAGCTATACAAGTTTTAATAGAGCAGTTGAACAATTTAGACAGAGCGTATGAGTTTGCGGAGAGATGTAATGAACCGGAAGTTTGGAGTCAACTGGCGAAGGCGCAACTTAACCAAGGGTTGGTTAAAGAAGCTATCGATTCGTATATTAAGGCTGATGATCCAAGTGCTTATGTTGCTGTTGTTGAGACCGCTTCTAAGAATAATTCTTGGGAAGATTTAGTTAGGTAAGTTAATTTTTTTTAATTTATTGATTTATTTTAATGTTTTTTAATAAATATATCGAAAATTACAAGATAACATAATTAAAGATAGCATCCGAAACGTTAAATGTCTTTTAAAGATTTGTGACTAAATAGGAAAGCTTAGTTTTAGGCTTTGTGTTGGAGTTAGTAGTATTGTTAGTTCTATTTCTTGGTTATTTTAACATTGAGTCGCTCAACCAACTCAATTAATCAAATATCTCTGGTTCTGACTTTTCAAAAGACACTTGGCTAAACCGGAAAGCTTGGTTTTAGGGTTCGTATTAGAGTTAGTCCTACTGTTTGTTCAATTTCTTGCTTATTCTAACACTTAGTTGCTCAACCGATCTTTGGATGGATCGTAAAACAGTCGGTCCCTCAATTAATCAAATATCTCTGGTTCTAACTTTTCAAAAGACACTCGGCTAAACCGGAAAGTTTAGTTTTAGGGTTCGTATTAGGGTTAGTGCTAGTGTTAGTTCAATTCCTTGGTTTTTCTAACACCGAGTCGCTCATCTGACCTTTGGAGAGGTTGTAAAACCGTTGGTCCCTCAATTAATCAAATATCTTTGGTTCTGACTTTTCAAAAGACACTTGGCTAAACCAGAAAGCTTAGTTTTAGGGTTCGTATTAGAGTTAGTCCTACTGTTTGTTCAATTTCTTGCTTATTCTAACATTTAGTTGCTCAACCGATCTTTGGAGGGATCGTAAAACAGTCGGTCCCTCAATTAATCAAATATCTCTGGTTCTAACTTTTCAAAAGACACTCGGCTAAACCGGAAAGTTTAGTTTTAGGATTCGTATTAGGGTTAGTGCTACTGTTAGTTCAATTCCTTGTTTTTTCTAACACCGAGGAGCTGATCTGACCTTTGGAGAGGTTGTAAAACCGTTGGTCCCTCAATTAATCAAATATCTCTGGTTCTGACTTTTCAAAAGACACTCGGCTAAACCAGAAAGCTTAGTTTTAGGGTTCGTATTAGAGTTAGTCCTACTGTTTGTTCAATTTCTTGCTTATTCTAATACTTAGTTGCTCAACAGATCTTTGGAGGGATCGTAAAACAGTCGGTCCCTCAATTAATCAAATATCTCTGGTTCTAACTTTTCAAAAGACACTCGGCTAAACCGGAAAGTTTAGTTTTAAGATTCGTATTAGGGTTAGTGCTACTGTTAGTTCAATTCCTTGTTTTTTCTAACACCGAGGAGCTGATCTGACCTTTGGAGAGGTTGTAAAACCGTTGGTCCCTCAATTAATCAAATATCTCTGGTTCTGACTTTTCAAAAGACACTCGGCTAAACCAGAAAGCTTAGTTTTAGGGTTCGTATTAGAGTTAGTCCTACTGTTTGTTCAATTTCTTGCTTATTCTAATACTTAGTTGCTCAACCGATCTTTGGAGGGATCGTAAAACAGTCGGTCCCTCAATTAATCAAATATCTCTGGTTCTAACTTTTCAAAAGACACTTGGCTAAACCAGAAAGCTTAGTTTTAGGGTTCGTATTAGAGTTAGTCCTACTGTTTGTTCAATTTCTTGCTTGTTCTAACACTTAGTTGCTCAACCGATCTTTGGAGGGATCGTAAAACAGTCGGTACCTCAATTAATCAAATATCTCTGATTCTAACTTTTCAAAAGACACTTTGCTAAACCGGAAAGTTTAGTTTTAGAGTTTGTATTAGGGTTAGTGCTACTGTTAGTTCAATTCCTTGTTTTTTCTAACACCGAGTCGCTCATCTGACCTTTGGAGAGGTTGTAAAACCGTTGGTCCCTCAATTAATCAAATATCTCTGGTTCTGAGTTTTCAAAAGACACTTGGCTAAACCAGAAAGCTTAGTTTTAGGGTTCGTATTAGGGTTAGTGCTACTGTTTGTTCAATTTCTTGCTTATTCTAACACTTAGTTGCTCAACCGATCTTTGGAGGGATCGTAAAACAGTCGGTCCCTCAATTAATCAAATATCTCTGGTTCTAACTTTTCAAAAGACACTCGGCTAAACCGGAAAGTTTAGTTTTAGGGTTCGTATTAGGGTTAGTGCTACTGTTAGTTCAATTCCTTGGTTTTTCTAACACCGAGTCGCTCATCTGACCTTTGGAGAGGTTGTAAAACCGTTGGTCCCTCAATTAATCAGATATCTCTGGTTCTGACTTTTCAAAAGACACTTGGCTAAACCAGAAAGCTTAGTTTTAGGGTTCGTATTAGAGTTAGTGCTACTGTTTGTTCAATTCCTTGATTATTCTAACACCGAGTTGCTCTACCGATCTTTGGAGGGGTTGTAAAGGCGTCGGTCTCTCAATTAATCGAATATCTCTGGTTCTGACTTTTCAAAAGACACTTGGCTAATCCGGAAAGCTTAGTTTTAGGATTTAAATCTGACATTAAAATATTTTTACAAGAGTTGTTTTAGTTACTTAAAACTATACCTTATTTTTATTTATTATTTTTTTTTAATTTCTAATTATATGCGTTTTCTTTTATAATTTAGATACCTTCAAATGGCACGTAAAAAAGCCCGTGAAAGCTACATCGAATCAGAATTAATCTACTCATACGCAAAAACCGGCCGTTTAGCTGACTTAGAAGAATTCATAAGCGGACCGAACCACGCAGACATCCAAAAGATCGGCGACCGATGCTTCGACGATAAAATGTACGACGCAGCTAAACTTTTGTACAACAACGTATCCAACTTTGCCCGTTTAGCGATCACTTTGGTCCATCTAAAAGAGTTTCAAGGTGCCGTCGATGGGGCCCGAAAAGCTAACAGCACGCGTACGTGGAAGGAAGTGTGTTTTGCTTGCGTCGACGCGGAAGAATTCCGCTTGGCGCAAATGTGCGGGATGCATATCGTCGTCCACGCCGATGAATTACAAGATTTAATTAATTATTATCAAGATCGTGGGTATTTCGAGGAATTAATACTACTTTTGGAAGCCGCTTTGGGACTTGAAAGAGCTCATATGGGAATGTTTACCGAATTGGCTATACTTTACTCCAAGTATAAACCCGGAAAGATGAGAGAACACTTGGAACTTTTCTGGTCCAGGGTTAACATCCCTAAGGTACTTCGCGCGGCCGAACAAGCTCACCTTTGGGCGGAATTAGTCTTTTTATACGATAAATACGAAGAGTACGATAACGCTGTTTTAGCTATGATGGCTCATCCGACCGAAGCGTGGCGAGAGGGACACTTTAAAGACATCATAACCAAAGTTGCCAACATCGAACTTTATTACAAAGCGATCCAATTCTATTTGGATTATAAACCGCTTTTACTCAACGATATGTTACTCGTTTTAGCCCCGAGAATGGATCATACCCGAGCCGTAACCTTCTTTACTAAAGCCGGACACCTTCAACTCGTTAAATCTTACCTACGATCCGTACAAAGCTTGAATAATAAAGCTATTAACGAGGCTTTGAATAGTTTATTGATCGAAGAGGAGGATTTCCAAGGTTTAAGAACGTCTATTGATGCTTTCGATAACTTTGATAATATCGGGTTAGCTCAGAATTTAGAAAAACACGAATTAACTGAGTTTAGACGTATCGCTGCTTATCTTTATAAAGGAAATAACAGATGGAAACAAAGTGTTGAACTTTGTAAAAAAGATAGGTAAGCTTTTTTTTTTAAATTACCTAATTGTTAGCAAACATTTTTAAAAATCTTAAAGTTAGTAAAAATTTTTGATTGAAACCTAATTTTTTAAGTTTTATTTATTTTCTTTTTTTAATTTTATTTATTTATTAATTTATCGATTTTTTTAGATTATTCCGTGATGCAATGGAATACACAGCGGAATCGCGTCAAGGTGAATTAGCGGAGGAACTTTTAGCCTGGTTCTTGGAACGTAAAGCGTACGATTGTTTCGCCGCTTGTCTCTATCAATGTTACGACCTGCTCCGACCCGATGTTATCTTAGAATTGGCGTGGCGTCACAACATTATGGACTTTGCGATGCCCTACCTCATTCAAACGACCAGGGAACTTACGCTTAAGGTGGAAAAATTGGAACAAAGCGAGTCTCAGAGACAGAGCGAGGCCGCCGAGGAAACACACAAGCCGATGATGATGGCCGAACCTCAATTGATGCTTACAGCCGGACCCGGAATGGGTGAGTACAGTTAAAAATTGTTAAATAAAGATTTGTTTGTTTAAAAAAAGAGATTCTTTTATGTTTGTATTGAGTTTTTAAAAAAAGTGAGTTAAGTTGGTTTTGAAATGAGATTTATTATGTGTTGTGATTTAAATTATTTTGGCTGTTTGTGAATTATTTACTTTGCTTGTTGATTATTTGTCTTATTTGGTGGTTATTTGTCTTATTTGGTAGTTATTTGTCTTACTGATTATTAGTCTTGTTTGTTGGTTATTTATCTTATTTGGTGGTTATTTGTCTAACTTATTGATTATTAGTTGTTTGATTATTTATGTAGTTTGTGAATTGCTTTTATTATTTGAATTGTTTAAAAGAGATTTTAACTAACCCATTTGGATTTGTAGAAGATTTTAATTGAATTTATCGAATGAATGAACTAATAAATTCGATTTAAGCACTAATTTAAGTAAATAACATAAAATAGAAATGAAAAAAAAATCGTATATTTTCATAGGAATGCCACCGCAACAATACGTGCCTCCTCAGGCCTACGCCCCGCAGGGTTACGCCCCTCAGATGCCGTACCAAGGTTACGGGATGTAATACAAGGTGGTGACGAGTCGTCCGGCGTTGTACAGTTTCGTTCGACAATAGCTAAAAGAATTCGTTTTCGTTTTAAAACAAAAGGAGGAAAAAAACCAACGGCTGTATATAAATAAATAAATAAATAAAGGATATATACTACGTAAAAACAACAGTAGCAATTGAGCCCCGTACTATTATAACGAGATTTATTTCGATAATCGCTTTAGTGTGTATATATTATGGATTTAAAGTTTAAAAAGTAAACTTCATTCAATAACAATGATAAATAGAAGAGTAAATTAAAAATAACAGCCAGCCGAAATAAGCCGAAAAATGTAATATACGATTTAAAATTTAAAAAAAGATATGAAACGAGAAATATTAAAAATTTGAAAAAAGAAGTTTAAAGTAAATCGAACCATTCCTTAGTAGCTACTATTGTAACCGTATTTGTTTGAAATGTTGTCATTGTGGAAAGGAAATTTAAAAATTAGGATGAATGGAAGGAAAGGAAGAATATAAAATGGGAGGAAATAAAAAGGAGATTTGTTAATTTGATTTAATTCGCTCTTATTAATATTATTACGTTTATTTTATTATTATTATTTATCCTAATGCCAAGTTTATAGTAAATAGTTGTTTGTAGTACATATAACAAACACACACACACGTTTTTATGTTTGTCCTTATTAGTTTTCTTTTCGTCTTGTTTATAAAATAAGAATAATTTTTGTAAGGAGCATTATTAATAATTCTATCATAGTTTATGTTATTTAGCCTGCGCTAAACAATAAATTGGAAAAAAAATGGATGTGTTTTGTATGTTATTTTAACCAATTAGTTATTCTAATCGTGATTTTACTCCTTTTTCACATCCAATTTCATAATTTTTTTACGTCCAAATTAACAACTTTTTAACTTTATAAGAATTAAATTTTAAGAGTGTTAATAAAAGACATTGAGACTTTATTTATAGGAATTAAGAAATGATTTTTACTTTAAATTCAAGATAGAAGGTATTATTTTTGATATAATAAAAAGTCGAATTTTTCCTAATTGTTATCAAAAAACTTAAAAAAATTCTTAAAGTTAGTAAACACTTTTGACGGATAACTAACCTAACTTTTTAAAAAAATTCAACTTTAAAAAAATCATTGAGACTTTATTTATAGGAATTAAGAAATGATTTTTACTTCAAATTCAAGATAGAAGGTATTATTGTTGATATAAAAAGTCGAATTTTTCCTAATTGTTATCAAAAAACTTAAAAAAATTCTTAAAGTTAGTAAACACTTTTGACGGATAACTAACCTAACTTTTTAAAAAAATCCAACTTTAAAAAATCATTGAGACTTTATTTATAGGAATTAAGAAATGATTTTTACTTCAAATTCAAGGTAGAAGGTATTATTTTTGATATAAAAAGTCGAATTTTTCCTAATTGTTATCAAAAAACTTAAAAAAATTCTTAAAGTTAGTAAACACTTTTGACGGATAACTAACCTAACTTTTTAAAAAAATTCAACTTTAAAAAAATCATTGAGACTTTATTTATAGGAATTAAGAAATGATTTTTACTTCAAATTCAAGATAGAAGGTATTATTGTTGATATAAAAAGTCGAATTTTTCCTAATTGTTATCAAAAAACTTAAAAAAATTCTTAAAGTTAGTAAACACTTTTGACGGATAACTAACCTAACTTTTTAAAAAAATTCAACTTTAAAAAAATCATTGAGACTTTATTTATAGGAATTAAGAAATGATTTTTACTTCAAATTCAAGATAGAAGGTATTATTGTTGATATAAAAAGTCGAATTTTTCCTAATTGTTATCAAAAAACTTAAAAAAATTCTTAAAGTTAGTAAACACTTTTGACGGATAACTAACCTAACTTTTTAAAAAAATCCAACTTTAAAAAATCATTGAGACTTTATTTATAGGAATTAAGAAATGATTTTTACTTCAAATTCAAGGTAGAAGGTATTATTTTTGATATAAAAAGTCGAATTTTTCCTAATTGTTATCAAAAAACTTAAAAAAATTCTTAAAGTTAGTAAACACTTTTGATGGATAACTAACCTAACTTTTTAAAAAAATTCAACTTTAAAAAATCATTGAGACTTTATTTATAGGAATTAAGAAATGATTTTTACTTTAAATTCAAGATAGAAGGTATTATTTTTGATATAAAAAGTCGAATCTTTCCTAATTGTTATCAAAAAACTTAAAAAAAATTTTAAAGTTAGTAAACACTTTTGACGGATAACTAACCTAACTTTTTAAAAAAATCCAACTTTAAAAAATCATTGAGACTTTATTTATATGAACTAAGAAATGATTTTTACTTTAAATTAAATAAAAGTAAATAAAAGATTCTATGTTGTATTAAAAAAGTCCATTTTTTTTAAATAAAACTCCCAAAGACTAATTTTTAAAAATGTTTAATTTTTATTGTTAATTTTTAATCAACTGTATACAACTTAACAAATCAAAGTAAAAACTACCAATAGACATAAAAAGTGTCAAAAAAATCCTTAATCCTACCTAAATCCTAATGACTTTTACAAAAAAAAGGTAAAAAAGAACACAATACTTTTAAAAAGAAAACTCTTTGATTTAGTTGAGCGGTTTTTTAAAATTAAATTGAATTATTGCACTTAAAAAAAAAAAAAATAATAATAATAAAAATGTTAAAGAAAACGTCAATCATCTACAAGATCCAACTCGATATCCGTCAAATCCATTTGTTGTAACGTATTAATGATTATGTATCTTGAAAATAACATGTACAGTTTTCTGTACCATGTTAATTGTGATTTATGACGTTTCATGGCTTGTCGAACCTTCGTTCTACCATCCGATCTTAAAATATACCTAAAAAAATTTATCGAATTTAAGTTAACTTTATCGAGAATAAGTTTTATTAATAAATTATGAAACAAAAAGAAAATTAAACTTACCTATACCTAGATAACAAAAAACTTAATGGGATATCCAACAAAAACCAATACTTTCTTATTATATTTACACTTTCCAAAACATACACTCTACAATCTAAAGAATAATGATAATAAATGAATTTATTTCGAATAAAATGTTCACTTACCTAATGGTAACTTTTTATCTAAACTCAAATGCGCAATTGCGTAATATATACTACAATGATTAACATGCTTACTAACTCCATGTTTATCAAAAGTAATTAAAGTATCAATCCCGTACATTTCGACTTGTTGTAAAATTAAATTAGCAATTAACTCCGTTGGCCAATTTTCATCCATACCGTCTTGCATAAGTGTGTGATTATAAACGGTAATCATTCCTTCATCTATTCCAAGAGCTCCGCACGCTTCATAAAGTTCCTTTTTCCTCTTTTTTCCAGCTCCATACCGATCCCCTACCGATAGACACATAACGTACAATTGACAGTCTTCGTGGCGTACCAAGTGGTGGATGATGGGGCCGAAGAACATGCACTCGTCGTCTGGATGGGCGATGACTAGTAAGGCGCGTTGCGGGCCTTGGATTTCCCGGTCGAACCGGACCTTGTCCCAGCGCGTTATCAACGCGTAGAGGAACACGCAGAAGGTGACGTAGAGTAGGCATGCTAGTACGAAGTGCTCCACCGCGTCTTCCGTGTACGTTCTCACCTGCGAGACTAAATCGGACCAGAATTCGAACGTGATTAACCTCTGAACGCAACTGCTCCTCCAGAGGTACTCCTTACTCATGACCACCTCGGACGGTATTTATAACCGCTCTTAGGACGCATCGGTTACATAAATATCAAACTCTATTTATAACGCCGGCGAAAACGTTTGGAAAAACCGCGAGGAATTTTGAGGATGTTTGATGACGCTTGAGGTTAGGTTTTATTTTCTTATATTGGGGATTTTTATTACCAACATAAAATTTTTACTTGATTATCAAGTCCTTTATTGGTAAGTTTTTTATAAAATTTAATTTAGAAATTCTTTATTAATGATCAGACTAAAATTTTATTTATTTAATAAAAAAAAAAATTATTTTAAAAGTTTATAATTAAAGTACTTTTTAAAAAATAAAATTTAAACGAAAAATTAGGTTGGTAGCACTTCAGTCTGATATTGGTGAGTTCGGTGAGTTGTGACATTTATAAACAAACAACGCTTTCTAAAAAAATATTTTTTTGGGAAGAATTGAAAAGATTTTCATCGTTTTTCCACGTGAAAATCACAAATATGGCTTTAAGAACGTTCGGGGATAAACCAATAAGTTTCCAATTGGAAGAAAATGGGGAATATTACTGCGTTGGATCTGAGGTTGGTTGATGAAAACATAACCTTAAATTTTCTTTACCTTATTGAATAAAATTTAATTGTTGAAAAAGAGATTTTAAAATTATTTTTAAATAATTTTTTATTTTACTTTATTTTTTTAATTATTGTTTTAATATAGGTTGGAAATTATCTTCGTTTATTTCGTGGTTCCCTCTACAAACGATATCCAGGAATGTTTCGTCGTTCAATCACCAATGATGAACGTAAACGACTTATTGAACTTGGTTTAAGTCAACATGTCCTCGCAAGTAGTGTTTCTTTACTGAGAGCTTCCGAGGTTGAAGATATAATTGAAGGTAATGATGAGAAATACAAAGCGGTGTCTGTTCACACATCTGATCCACCTTTACCGCGCGAAAGCAAGTCAAAAAAGTCGATGCAATGGGTTCCATCACTTCCCAATTCGAGTCATTTGGATGCTGTACCCCAAGCAACTCCGATAAATAGGAATCGTGTTAATACGAAGAAAGTTAGAACATTCCCGTTGTGTTTCGATGACACTGACCCTCAAGTTAATATTGAAAATGCATCTCAAATGGAGGTTTTAGTTCCGATTCGTTTGGATATGGAGATTGAAGGACAAAAATTAAGGGATACTTTTACGTGGAATAAAAACGAGAGTATGATCTCACCTGAGCAGTTTGCCGAAGTCTTGTGTGACGATTTGGATTTGAATCCCTTGACTTTTGTACCTGCAATTTCGCAGGCGATTAGACAACAATTGGACGCGTTTCCGATGGAACCACCGGCTATTATCGAGGAGTCTTGCGATCAAAGGGTTATTATTAAGTTGAATATTCATGTTGGGAATACTTCGTTGGTTGATCAGGTAAGAAAAATAGTATGAAAATAAGAGTCTTATTTGCGGGGTCGATGGCTTAATTATTCTAACACTGAGTTGCTCCACCAAGCCGTCGGTTTGTAAAGCCGTCGGTTCTACAATCAATCTAACAGCAAAAATAAAATTAAATAAATAAGAATATTTATTTTGATATTAGGTTGAATGGGATATGTCTGAAAAAGATAACAACCCTGAGATGTTTGCCGTAAAGCTCTGCGCAGAACTTGGACTTGGAGGTGAATTCGTAACAGCGATAGCTTATTCGATAAGAGGTCAACTATCCTGGCATCAAAGGACCTACGCATTCAGCGAGGCTCCACTTCCAACAGTCGAAGTAACAAAAAATCCGATAAAAGTTGATCCTTAAATTACAAAAGAAACTTTTGTTTTTCTCTTTATGGAATAAAAATTAGGTACCGTTTCGTCCGCCGAGCGAAGCCGATCAATGGGCGCCGTTTTTGGAGACTTTAACGGACGCGGAGATGGAGAAGAAGATCCGCGATCAAGACAGGAACACGAGGCGCATCCGAAGGCTGGCTAACACCACGCCGGGATGGTAAATTGCGATCCCGGCCGAGATCCGTTTTTTCCTCTTACATCCCCTTGTTCCAGGGTGAACGCAAGACCCGTTTGAGTGAGTCGATTAATATAATAAATTTTCAGTGTCCCCATTAAAAAAATAACTTTAATTTTATACCAAAAAATTTATATTTTTCTTAAAAGAAAAAAATTTCTTTTTGATTTATTTTTTGATTGATGCTTTGGTTGATATTTTGATTGATATTTTGAATGATATTTTGACTGATATTTTGACTGGTATTTTGGCTGGTATAAAATTGAATTTATTTGATGGGTGATTACGAATTTATTATTAATTCCACTAAGGATATGCTGCTTAAAATTAGTGACGGAGGAGTTCGATAAGATGATTATAATACGATCTTGTGGGATTTCCAATAGATTTTAGATTAATGCTTATTAAAAAGAAAAGAATGATTTAATTTCATTCCGATCACATCTAAAATCCCAAATTATCAATATTTTCCTTTAACGTAATGACTTATTTCCTTTTAACTTCCTTTACGATGCATTTTAAAAGATATTTCCTTTTAACTCACTCTAAATTTAATTATTCAAGCCTGTTATTTTATTTTACTTTTTTAATAATATTGAGGTAAGTACGAATACATTAAAATTTTCTTTTTTAAAAAAGAAACATTTTAGGAAAAAAAAAAAATAAATTAGCAATTAAATAGATTTATTTCACAAAATAAAAAGAGTAAATAAAACTTTTAAGTACATAAATAACTTAAAAAGGAATGTCTTTATAAAATTTCTCAAAATTAAATCACTCAACAAACAAAGCTTTTACGCTTCATATAGCGATTTTTTTTTTATTATTATTTATTTATTTATTAATTTTACGTAATAATTTTTATAAACTAAACATAGTTGCATCGATGCGCTTCTTGCTCAAATACTATCCGGCGAAAACGGTGCTAACCTCCCACAAAAACCGTCTTGGGGACCATTTACATACTTTACGTGACATGGACTTGGTGTTCGAGTGCTATACGATTGAAAAAGAAAAGGTAACTTTTTCTTCCGAACAATTACGTAGGTTGAAATTACGCCTGGCCTCCGTTGTAAGCGTAATCGGCCTTGTTGTGCATTATAAGGCAATCGTCGACGAAATAAAATGAATCCGAGCGCGTTTCAAATGGATTTGCAATCATTTCATTTACTAAAATAAAGAAAAGAAATTTAAATTTATGACTATAAATAATAATAATAAAAAAAAAACTTACCAAGATCGGGTGGTAAAGTCGGAAACTCATAAATATGTTCACAAGTATTCCTCGAGTGCGGTATACAAAATCCGAATTCAAAGTCGAATGTTTTAAGTAATTTATCTCTAAAGAAATGCTTCTCAATCATTCGGAACTTATTAACTGGTTTACTACCAACAGTAAATTCAACCCTAAAATATATTGTCTTAAAAATTAACTTTTAATGAAATTAAACCAACTTACGTAGCTCCAACAGTCTTTAATTTTAAAAACTGAGGGGTGAATTGATATCGGACGAACCTTCCGGCGTTCGGATCAACCGGTTCCTCGTTTTCGGGAGGTTTTTCGACTCCTTCCTCAACGTTTTCATAAGCGGGTTTGGCTATCTCAAAGAGAACGGCCCCGCTTTCCAAATCGCGGATTTTAAACCGGGTAAAGTCGATGTCGTAGACGTTGGCGTCCGGGGAACACAAGTAATTGTCCGCGATCGTCGTTAAGCGCAATACGTATTCGGGGGTCACCGCGGACGGCTTCGAACCGTTCTCTACGGTTTGAAACGACGGTTTGTTGGTGAAGTTTTCGCATTTTTCACGAATTACGCTCATTTTTTCGTGCTAAGTTGAAGCCATTGATTTTGACAGTGACAAGTGACAATTTAAAGGTTTGTTTGTAGTGAAATAGTTTCACGTACTTTTAATAATCAATTTATATATTAATATAAATTAAATTTATTTAATATAATATAAACTTATTTTAATCATATTTACTTATTAATTATTTGTATTGTTTTAAAAATGTAAAATTAATCAAAGTCAAAATTAATTCTCACTTCAACTAAAAGGTGGCACCACCATTAAAATTTTTATCTTTGACATTTAACATAACCTAACTTTTTGAGATTAAATCTCAAAATACATACAAATTAAAAGCATTTAATGGCATTTATAATGATTTAAAAGTGATATATTTTTAAAAGTAACAATGAAAATCTTTCCCCCGAGGGTAATTTCAACGAATTTGATGAAAACCGTTTCAAATAACTTAAACTTAACTTTATCGGAGGCTCCAAAATATGTTTCCAACATCAAAGAAAAGGTTATTTATCAAAAGTTTAACGATTTAAACTCTTGGTATACGCGAATTATTGGTTTAGATGAGGTTAAATTGTATCAAGATCGTGTCGTTGATTTGCAAGTAAGTGATTTTTTTTTTAATAGTTGTCTTTTTAAAGACTTTTTTAAAATAAATTAGGATAAATTATTAAATGTGCAAGAACGTAGAAGAGAAATGGGAGTAGCCCTATCGTTAATTCGTAAGAAATCGAACGAATTACAGGATAAATTACATAAAGTAAATCGACAGAATGATTTACAACATTTTTTGGATTTGATGCGTGAAGAAACCGAAGTTTTAAAACAAGAAAAAGAGATTCAAGATATGTTTTATAATTACGATCGTGAAGAAAGAGAGATTTTTACGGCTTTTTCAAATGCAATTCGCGATTCTCATGAAAAACAGCGCGCGCAATTGGAATATACAAAGTATTTGGGGTTAATTTTAAGTATTGTGGGTTCATTTCTCGGTTTTGGTTATTCAACATTACGTAAAAACGACTTAAAGAACTTTATCGAGAAGAAAATTGAGGAAATTGCTTCGAAAGAGGCTCAATTTGAACCTCTTATTGAGAGTTTATCAACTAAATGGGAGGAAAATTTAAAGAACAATGAAGTTTTAATGCAAGATTTAAAGAAAAATACTGTTAGGATTGAGGAAATGGAAAAAAATGTGTTTATTAATGGTTTTAAAGAGGATATTGTTGGTTCTTTACCCGATCGAACTAGTCTTATTAAATATGGTATTTATGCCGTATTAGGTTATGCGATTTTAAGAGCCTTAATGTAGAATATAAGTTTAAAATTGAAAATAAATTGTATTTAAAAATAATTACTTTAATTTTTTGAATTCCTAAAAGTATTCATTTTAACTAATTTTTATTTTACCTAAAGTAAAATTAAGTTGGTTACACTGCATATGTCACAATTTGACGTTGTGTTTACATCCAAGTCAAATTTGTAAACTATTTATTCCTTTTTCGCGGTTATTTACGCGATTTGAATGGAAAAAATGTGGATGATTTACCAATAATCGCGCGGAACAGTCCAAAATACGTTTTATCTGTTAGGATGGTGCTTTATTGACCGGTTTGGACTTTGTTTATGATCTCGGTAAGTTCGTATGTAGGTTAAGGCCGTTATATTATTGATTTTTTATTATTATTGTTTGTTTATTCGATTTATTTTGATTTTTATATTTTAGATTTTATTTGTTAGAGGGTTTGTGTAAATTTATTAAGTTTACGAAAAGAAGTGAATTTGGAGTTGAAATAAAAGTAAGGTTATGTTAAAAAAAAGATGTCAAAGAAAATGTTTTTATTAGAAATAATATTGTCTTTATATAGAATACAATTATTAATTAATTAGATGAGAAATTAAAAAAAAAGGAATTATTACGACTTATTAAGACAAAAAAATCACAATTAAACTTGAGGATAAGATTTAAAATTTAAAAAAATGTAATAAGCAGTCTTATAGTTTTTTTCTTGTTAACGATCACTGTAGGTAATCACTTAAAACCCCCAAATGTCTCTTGGCTGGCGTAGGTAACGTACAAAAAGCCATCTGGACCGGCATGTTCTGCATAAACCTCGGCAAAAGTTATCGAGAGACTTACTAGTGATCGATCGTTAACCAATAAGTATAAAGATTGTGTTGGTCTCATCTTTATACGGTTTCTAAAAAAAAATTTTAAGTAAAGGGGTTTTAATGTATTTTTTAGGTTAGAAATTAAGTAATTTAAGATTTACTTACTTGATAATCATTAAAAATTGACTCATTGTTAGTTCTTGAGGTACTAAAAATTTGGTTTTTTCCAATTGGGGTAAGTTACTTTCTTTTGAGAACCTTTGGACGATTATCTGAAAATAATAATTAAGATTTTTACTTATTTATTTTATTTTATTTATTAATTTATTTTATTTATTAAATTATTTTATTTATTAAATTATTTTATTTATTAATTTATTTTATTTATTAATTTAGTTATAACTTACAGGTATTTTTGTTGGAAATCGATTACGAATAGCTAAAACTTCTTCTTTTCTTACATCTAAAAAAAAAATTAGTGTATAATTTTTAATTTTTATCTCCCAAAAAAGAAAAAATCGTTTTAATTTTTATCTAACTTACCTACAGATTTATTTTTATAATTTTTATTATTAGAATTTAAATCCCAACTGGTTTTAACTTTATCGTCCATGTTGCTCGCGATGGTTTTGATGATCTTATCCATGAAACAATTGTTATCGCCGTCGATTTTGGACTTGCAGTCGCAATCGGACGTGACAAGACCCCGGGAGAACATCTAAAAAGACCTTTACGATTGATCTTGATATTTCTTCTTACTTTGGTTGCTTGAAATTAACCAATTTTATCACTTAAACGCGACTAGACTTTAAACAAAACGCGAACAGACTTTAAACACTTTAAAAAAGCACAAATAACTTTCGCGTTGAATACGTTTTAGTACTTTCGAAGCGAGAGTTGTCTCCGGACGAGGGTTTAGAACGCGAGTAGAGGCGCGTACACGCCGATAATACTTATAAAAGTTATCTCTCTCTCGCTCTCCGCGGTTTCTTCGGGCGTTCTTACGTACAACGAATCGTTCCAATAATCGCTTGTTTGTTAATTTAAACGTATAAACAATGCGATTGTTATATCGGGATCGAAGCAGCGACGTATTTAGCGTGATTTACTTGGCGTGTTGGACGAGTTGTAGCTTGTTGAGCGGGTTTTTTGATGGGGGTGGGTTTGGATTTAACATATGAACGTTAAATAATTTCCGTTTGATAAATTTTATAAACGGATAAAACGTTACAACCGTCCAAATTTATTTGTTAGATACTTTTAAAGTATTAAAATAAATTAAGCTCATTAAAAATTATCTAGAATATTCTAAAAGGTGATTTAAAAAATAGTTTAATATGTTTTAAAGTCGATTAACTCAAATTATTTATTTTTAAATCTCTTTAGATGTTATTTAGAGTCATTAAGAATGTTTTAAGACCATTTTAAAAGAGTTTGGGTTGATTACAAGTAATTTGAAATGGTATAAAATGAATTTAAATCGTTTAGAACGATATACAGGGTGTTTGAAATAAGACAAATGCATTTTATTGACTTTAAGGTTCTTTAAATGTTATTTAGAGTCGTGAAGAAAGTTTTAAGACAATTTTAAAAGAGTTTAAGTTCATTAAAAATAGTCTAGATTTATTTAAATCGCTTAGAATGATATACAGGGTGTTTGAAATAAGACAAATGCATTTTATCGACTTTAAGGTTCTTTAAATGTTATTTAAAGTCGTGAAGAAAGTTTTAAGACAATTTTAAAAGAGTTTAAGTTCATTAAAAATAGCCTAGATTTATTTAAATCGTTTAGAATGATATACAGGGTGTTTCAAATAAGACAAATGCATTTTATTAACTTTAAGGTTCTTTAAATGTTATTTAAAGTCGTGAAGAAAGTTTTAAGACAATTTTAAAAGAGTTTAAGTTCATTAAAAATAGCCTAGATTTATTTAAATCGTTTAGAATGATATACAGGGTGTTTGAAATAAGAAAAATGCATTTTATCGACTTTAAGGTTCTTTAAATGTTATTTAAAGTCGTGAAGAAAGTTTTAAGACAATTTTAAAAGAATTTAGGTTCATTAAAAATAATTTGGAATGATTTAAAGTAGATTAAAATCGGTTAGAATTATATACAGGGTGTTTTAAATACGATTAAGACATTTTATTAACTTTTAAACTCTTTAAATATTTGAAAATCGTTTTAAAACGTTTAAAAAACAATCTTCGAGTTCGAATTCCATCTCAAAATTGTTCCAGAATATCAGGTTTTTGAAATAACCTAACCTCAAAGTACATAAAAGGGGATTTTTAGGGGTATATTTGATTTTTAATGTAAAATTTTAACAAATTGTATTCAAAAATCGATTTATTTCTGAAAATTTTATTAAAATATGATTTTTAGAGTTATTAAAAATGATTTTTGGAGTTATTAAAAAATGATTTTTGGAGTTATTAAAAAACTAAAACGATTTTATTTATGTATCACTCTGTATATTTAATTTTTAATCCAAAATTTTAACAAATTGAATTAAAAAATCGATTTATTTTATAAAGTTTTGTTGAAATATTACTTTTAAAATCATTAAAAAGACTTTACAACAATTTCATTTATGTATCACCCTGTATATTTAATTTTTAATGTAAAATTTTAACAAGTTGAATTAAAAAATGGATTTATTCTATAAAGTTTTGTTGAAATATTACTTTTAAAATCATTAAAAAGACTTTAAAACAATTTCATTTATGTACCACCCTGTATATTTAATTTTTAATGTAAAATTTTAACAAATTGAATTCAAAAATCGATTTATTTCTGAAAATTTTATTAAAATATGATTTTTAGAGTTATTAAAAAATGATTTTTGGAGTTATTAAAAAATGATTTTTGGAGTTATTAAAAAACTAAAACGATTTTATTTATATATCACTCTGTATATTTAATTTTTAATCCAAAATTTTAACAAATTGAATTAAAAAATCGATTTATTTCATAAAGTTTTGTTGAAATATTACTTTTAAAATCATTAAAAAGACTTTACAACAATTTAATTTATGTGTCACCCTGTATATTTAATTTTTAATGTAAAATTTTAACAAATTGAATTCAAAAATCGATTTATTTCTGAAAATTTTATTAAAATATGATTTTTAGAGTTATTAAAAAATGATTTTTAGAGTTATTAAAAAATGATTTTTGGAGTTATTAAAAAACTAAAACGATTTTATTTATGTATCACTCTGTATATTTAATTTTTAATCGAAAATTTTAACAAATTGACTTCAAAAATCGATTTATTTTATAAAGTTTTGTTGAAATATTACTTTTAAAATCATCAAAAAGACTTTACAACAATTTCATTTATGTACCACCCTGTATATTTAATTTTTAATGTAAAATTTTAACAAATTGAATTCAAAAATCTATTTATTTCTGAAAATTTTATTAAAAAATGATTTTTAGAGTTATTAAAAAATGATTTTTGGAGTTATTAAAAAACTAAAACGATTTTATTTATGTATCACTCTGTATATTTAATTTTTAATCCAAAATTTTAACAAATTGAATTAAAAAATCGATTTATTTTATAAAGTTTTGTTGAAATATTACTTTTAAAATCGTTAAAAAGACTTTACAACAATTTCATTTATGTATCACCCTGTATATTTAATTTTTAATGTAAAATTTTAACAAATTGAATTAAAAAATCGATTTATCTCTGAAAATTTTATTAAAATATGATTTTTAGAGTTATTAAAAAATGATTTTTGGAGTTATTAAAAAATGATTTTTGGAGTTATTAAAAACTAAAACGATTTTATTTATGTATCACTCTGTATATTTAATTTTTAATCCAAAATTTTAACAAATTGAATTAAAAAATCGATTTATTTTATAAAGTTTTGTTGAAATATTACTTTTAAAATCATTAAAAAGACTTTACAACAATTTCATTTATGTACCACCCTGTATATTTAATTTTTAATGTAAAATTTTAACAAATTGAATTCAAAAATCGATTTATTTCTGAAAATTTTATTAAAATATGATTTTTAGAGTTATTAAAATATGATTTTTTGAGTTATTAAAAAATGATTTTTGGAGTTATTAAAAAATGATTTTTGGAGTTATTAAAAAACTAAAACGATTTTATTTATGTATCACTCTGTATATTTAATTTTTAATCCAAAATTTTAACAAATTGAATTAAAAAATCGATTTATTTTATAAAGTTTTGTTGAAATATTATTTTTAAAATCATTAAAAAGACTTTACAACAATTTCATTTATGTATCACCCTGTATATTTAATTTTTAATGTAAAATTTTAACAAATTGAATTTAAAAATCGATTTATTTCTGAAAATTTTATTAAAATATGATTTTTAGAGTTATTAAAAAATGATTTTTGGAGTTATTAAAAAATGATTTTTGGAGTTATTAAAAAACTAAAACGATTTTATTTATGTATCACTCTGTATATTTAATTTTTAATCGAAAATTTTAACAAATTGACTTCAAAAATCGATTTATTTTATAAAGTTTTGTTGAAATATTACTTTTAAAATCATCAAAAAGACTTTACAACAATTTCATTTATGTACCACCCTGTATATTTAATTTTTAATGTGAAATTTTAACAAATTGAATTCAAAAATCGATTTATTTCTGAAAATTTTATTAAAAAATGATTTTTAGAGTTATTAAAAAATGATTTTTAGAGTTATTAAAAAATGATTTTTGGAGTTATTAAAAAATGATTTTTGGAGTTATTAAAAACTAAAACGATTTTATTTATGTATCACTCTGTATATTTAATTTTTAATTCAAAATTTTAACAAATTGACTTTAAAAATCGATTTATTTTAGGAAATTTCATTTATTTAGATGACTTTAAATAAATTAATTATTCTAATTATTCATTTAAAAGACTTTAAATAAATTTAAATGGATTAAAACTTATGAATTATATACAGGGTGTGAAAAAAAAATAGATAAATTTACTTTGATGATAGATTGTGTCAAATTGGGTATTTTTTTATGGAATAATCGATTGAAATTTGAACAAATTAATAAATATTTTCTTGGAAAGAAATTATAAACATTCTAAGTCAGACGAAAAAAATATAAACAAGCTGATTAATGATAATTTGCGTGAAATACGGCACATGCCGGTTTGTTACCAAGCGGGTTTTCAAGCGGAGAGAGAACTTGCAGAGAGATACGATATCCTATCCCACATACCGAGCAAAAAATTACGTTAATGTCCGTTTAAACAGTAAATATGGAATTATTCGAGACCCGTGATCGTCTTCGTCGCGGTAGTTGGATGTTTACGATCGACACTCGGGTCTATTTATAAGTTTATTAGTTTTAATTGGCGCTAATTTTATATTTTATTCATCGACCGGAACGAAAACAACTCCAAAATCACTTCAATTCAATCTAATTAACCATTTTTTAAAAAAAATTAGATACATTTAAAAAAAATTTAAATGTTAAAGTTTCATTTATTTACTTTCCATTCATTCATGACCTGACTCAAAACGTTAACTCTGGTTTTAAAGAGCCATTGAGAGTAAACGATTGACATTGGCACATATCTCTTCTCTAGATTTTATTTACAAAATATAAACTTTACTTTATTTAGACGCGATAAACAAGAGATAAAATTTAATTAATAATTTAAAATTTTCTGTTACTCAATCAGGGAAAAGATGTTCTTCACTTTATTCTACATGTATTCGACGTTTTTACAATGGTGGCGATTGGGAACTTTGAGGAATAAATTAAGAGGGACTTTAAATGGTTCGAACGCGCTTTTAGTGTGTTCCGGAAGTAATGTTATCGATCCGGATCATCAAAGATCGTTGGAAAATCTTCTTTATCATAACAATGATAAATTTGCTTGTACGATTATACCAAGAGTATGTTATTTATATTTAAATTTTTTTTTGTGATTTGTTAGATAATAAATTCTTTTTTTTTTGTAGCAAAAAATTAATTTATCTTCGTGGATCGTTTTTCCAAAAAGCGACTTTAACTTCCCGATTCAATTCATGAAGAATAACGTTAAATTATGCGATCAGAAGATGTTCGTTATGATAACGACGTTGTTCGAGAAGTTTTACCCGCACCAGGCAGAGGTAATCGAGATCGAACGTTTCGGTGAATTGATCGCGTGGAAATTAACCGATTTGATGCATATTATCGTCAGGAGCGATATGGATAACGTTACCAAGCTGGTTCATTGTCTTTCAAACGCCGATATTGACATCAATCACGAGTTAAAAGTGATTAAAATGGAAAGTAAGGAAATTTTTTAAACGTACGAGTTTTTTTGTTCTATTTTTTAAATAAAATAACTGATTAATTTATTTTATTTGAACTATATTTGATGAACTGTATTTTTAAAGTAAAAAATCAAGTCATAGTTTGTTAAATTAATTATTACTTGATTGTTAAGTAATAGTTTGTTACTTTAATGATTTATAACATTGATTTTAGATACAATTTTAAGGTTAAAATTTAACCTACAATGTTATATTTGATGAACTATATAATTTTTTTGTTCATTTTTTTAATAAAATATTTTAGATGAATTATATCTTTATAAAGTAAAAAATCAAGTCATGGTTTGTTAAATATAACTTTAATGATTTACTAGAATAAATCTGTCTTTTTCAAATGGAAATAGAATGTTTTAAGTTTAATTTAAAATAAAAATCATTTCTTAATCTTTAAAAATAAAGTCTGTGTGATTTTTTAAAGTTGGTTAAATTTCTTAAAAAGTTAGGTTAGTTAACTGTCAAAAATTTTTACCAACTTTAAGAATTTTTAAAATTTTTTTTGGTATAATTTAGAACAAATTTGACTTTTTAGAACTAAGATAGAATCATTTAGGTTTAATTTAAAGAAGAAATCATTTTCTTGTGTTTAAAAATAAGGTCAGGAGGATTTTTTTAAATTGATGAAATTTTTTTAAAAGTTAGGTTAACCCTCCGGTGGGCGCGCCTATCGGACTTACACGAATGGGCGCGTTGCGGCTTTTACACCGCAATAGGATTTTTAATGGTTTCTCAGTGAACTTAGAAATATTTTGGGAAAGAAATGCGGCTGACTGCCGCATACGCGCCCACCGGAGGGTTAAGCCGTTACAAATTTTTATCCAATTTTAGGAACTTTTTGAATTTTTTGGTAAAGTTTATAATAAATTTGACTTTTTAAAACTAAAATAGAATCATTTAGATTCGATTTAAAGAAAAAGTCATTTCTCTATTTCTACAAATAAAGTCAGGACGATTTTTTAAAGATGGTCAAATTTTTTAAAAAGTTAGGCTAGTTAACTGTCAAAAATTTTTTTTCAACTTTGGAATTTTTTTTAATTTTTTGGGTAATAATTGGAAAAAATCTGACTTTTTTAAATGAAAATATAATGATTTAAGTTTAATTTAAAACAAAAATCATTTCTTAATCTTTAAAAATAAAGTCTGGGCGATTTTTTAAAGTTGGTCAATTTTTTTAAAAAATTAGGTTAGTTAACTGTCAAAAATAACATTGATTTTAAATCCAATTCTAAGATTAAAATTTCACCTACAATGTTAGATTTGATGAACTATAAAATTTTTTGACTTTAAATTTGGGGAAAGAAATGTCAAGGTTTAAAAAATTCCCTAGACTTTATTTTTAAGGACTAAGATATGTTTTTTTTACTAAATTTAGATAAAAGTATCTATTTTACGATAAATTCATTGAATTTATTCCAAGTCTTTTTAAAAAAATAAAATCTATTTTGATTCTAACCTTAAATTTTGAAAAAGTAAAGTTTAAAAAATTCCTTAGACTTTATTTTTAGGAATTAAGATATGATTTTTTACTAAATTTAGATAAAAATATCTATTTTACGATAAATTCATTAAATTTATTCCAAGTCTTTTTAAAAAAATTAAAAAAAATAAAATCCATTTTGATTCTAACCTTAAATTTGGAAAAAATAAAGTTTAAAAAATTCCCTAGACTTTATTTTTAAGAACTAATAATAAGATATGATTTTTTTTACTAAATTTAGATAAAAGTATCTATTTTACGATAAATTCATTAAATTTATTCCAAGTCTTATTAAAAAAAATAGAAAAAGTAAAATCTATTTTGATTCTAACCTTAAATTTTGAAAAAGTTTAGTTTAAAAAATTCCTTAGACTTTATTTTTAGGAATTAAGATATGATTCTTTTACTAAATTTAGATAAAATTATCTATTTTACGATAAATTCATTAAATTTATTCCAAGTCTTTTTTAAAAAAATTTAAAAAAATAAAATCTATTTTGATTCTAACCTTAAATTTTGAAAAAGTAAAGTTAAAAAAATTCCTTAGACTTTATTTTTAGGAATTAAAATATGATTTTTTTACTAAATTTAGATAAAAGTATCTATTTTACGATAAATTCATTAAACTTATTCCAAGTCTTTTTAAAAAAATTTAAAAAAATAAAATCTATTTCGATTCTAACCTTAAATTTTGAAAAAGTAAAGTTTAAAAAATTCCTTAGACTTTATTTTTAGGAATTAAGATATGATTCTTTTACTAAATTTAGATAAAATTATCTATTTTACGATAAATTCATTAAATTTATTCCCAGGCTTTTTTAAAAAAATTAAAAAAAATAAAATCTATTTTGATTCTAACCTTAAATTTTGAAAAAGTAAAGTTTAAAAAATTCCTTAGACTTTATTTTTATAAACTAAGATATAATTTTTTCAATAAATCTAGATAGAAGTATCTATTTTACGATAAATTCATTAAATTTATTCCAAGTCTTTTTAAAAAAATAAAAAAAAAAAATAAAATCCATTTTGATTCTAACCTTAAATTTTGAAAAGGTAAAGTTAAAAAAATTCCTTAGACTTTATTTTTAGGAATTAAAATATGATTTTTTTACTAAATTTAGATAAAAGTATCTATTTTACGATAAATTCATTAAACTTATTCCAAGTCTTTTTAAAAAAATTTAAAAAAATAAAATCTATTTCGATTCTAACCTTAAATTTGCAAAAAATAAAGTTTAAAAAATTCCTTAGACTTTATTCTTAGGATTTAAGATATGGTTTTTTTACTAAATTTAGATAAAAGTAACTATTTTACGATAAGTTCATTAAATTTATTCCAAGTCTTTTTAAAAAAATTAAAAAAAAATAAAATCTATTTTGATTCTAACCTTAAATTTGTAAAAAGTAAAGTTTAAAAAATTCCTTATACTTTATTTTTAGGAACTAAGATATGATTTTTTTACTAAATTTAGATAAAAGTATCTATTTTACGATAAATTCATTAAATTTATTCCAAGTCTTTTAAAAAAAATAAAAAGAATAAAATCTATTTTGATTCTAACCTTAAATTTTGAAAAAGTAAAGTTTAAAAAATTCCTTAGACTTTATTTTTAGGAATTAAGATATGATTTTTTTTTACTAAATTTAGATAAAAGTATCTATTTTACGATAAATTCATTAAATTTATTCCAAGTCTTTTTAAAAAATTTAAAAAAAAATAAAATCTATTTTGATTCTAACCTTAAATTTTGAAAAAGTAAAGTTTAAAAAAATCCTTAGACTTTATTTTTAGGAATTAAGATATGATTTTTTTACTAAATTTAGATAAAAGTATCTATTTTACGATAAATTCATTAAATTTATTCCAAGTCTTTTTTAAGAAAATAAAAAAAATAAAATCTATTTTGATTCTAACCTTAAATTTTGAAAAAGTAAAGTTTAAAAAATTCCTTAGACTTTATTTTTAGGAATTAAGATATGATTTTTTTACTAAATTTAGATAAAAGTATCTATTTTACGATAAATTCATTAAATTTATTCCAAGTCTTTTTAAAAAAATTAAAAAAAATAAAATCTATTTTGATTCTAACCTTAAATTTTGAAAAAGTAAAGTTTAAAAAATTCCCTAGACTTTATTTTTAGGAATTAAGATATGATTTTTTTACTAAATTTAGATAAAAGTATCTATTTTACGATAAATTCATTAAATTTATTCCAAGTCTTTTTAAAAAAATTAAAAAAAAATAAAATCTATTTTGATTCTAACCTTAAATTTGTAAAAAGTAAAGTTTAAAAAATTCCTTATACTTTATTTTTAGGAACTAAGATATGATTTTTTTTACTAAATTTAGATAAAAGTATCTATTTTACGATAAATTCATTAAATTTATTCCAAGTCTTTAAAAAAAATTAAAAAAAAAATAAAATCTATTTTGATTCTAACCTTAAATTTTGAAAAAGTAAAAATTAAAAAATTTCTTAGACTTTATTTTTAGGAATTAAGATATGATTTTTTTACTAAATTTAGATAAAAGTATCTATTTTACGATAAATTCATTAAATTTATTCCAAGTCTTTTTAAAAAAATTTAAAAAAATAAAATCTATTTTGATTCTAACCTTAAATTTTGAAAAAGTAAAGTTTAAAAAATTCCCTAGACTTTATTTTTAGGAATTAAGATATGATTTTTTTACTAAATTTAGATAAAAGTATCTATTTTACGATAAATTCATTAAATTTATTCCAAGTCTTTTTAAAAAAATTAAAAAAAAATAAAATCTATTTTGATTCTAACCTTAAATTTGTAAAAAGTAAAGTTTAAAAAATTCCTTATACTTTATTTTTAGGAACTAAGATATGATTTTTTTTACTAAATTTAGATAAAAGTATCTATTTTACGATAGATTCATTAAATTTATTCCAAGTCTTTTTAAAAAAATTAAAAAAAAATAAAATCTATTTTGATTCTAACCTTAAATTTTGAAAAAGTAAAGTTTAAAAAATTCCTTAGACTTTATTTTTAGGAATTAAGATATGATTTTTTTACTAAATTTAGATAAAAGTATCTATTTTACGATAAATTCATTAAATTTATTCCAAGTCTTTTTAAGAAAATTAAAAAAAATAAAATCTATTTTGATTCTAACCTTAAATTTTGAAAAAGTAAAGTTTAAAAAATTCCTTAGACTTTATTTTTAGGAATTAAGATATGATTTTTTTACTAAATTTAGATAAAAGTATCTATTTTACGATAAATTCATTAAATTTATTCCAAGTCTTTTAAAAAAAATTTAAAAAAATAAAATTTATTTTGATTCTAACCTTAAATTTTGAAAGAGTAAAGTTTAAAAAATTTCTTAGACTTTATTTTTAGGAATTAAGATATGATTTTTTTACTAAATTTAGATAAAAGTATCTATTTTACGATAAATTCATTAAATTTATTCCAAGTCTTTTAAAAAAAATAAAAAGAATAAAATCTATTTTGATTCTAGCCTTAAATTTTGAAAAAGTAAAGTTTAAAAAATTCCTTAGACTTTATTTTTAGGAATTAAGATATGATTCTTTTACTAAATTTAGATAAAATTATCTATTTTACGATAAATTCATTAAATTTATTCCAAGTCTTTTTTAAAAAAATTTAAAAAAATAAAATCTATTTTGATTCTAACCTTAAATTTTGAAAAAGTAAAGTTTAAAAAATTCCTTAGACTTTATTTTTATAAACTAAGATATAATTTTTTCAATAAATCTAGATAGAAGTATCTATTTTACGATAAATTCATTAAATTTATTCCAAGTCTTTTTAAAAAAATTTTAAAAAATAAAATCTATTTCGATTCTAACCTTAAATTTTGAAAAAGTAAAGTTTAAAAAATCCTTTAGACTTTATTTGTAGGAACTAAGATATGATTTTTTCAATAAATTTAGATAAAAGTATCTATTTTACGATAAATTCATTAAATTTATTCCAAGTCTTTTTAAAAAAATTAAAAAAAATAAAATCTATTTCGATTCTAACCTTAAATTTTGAAAAAGTAAAGTTAAAAAAATTCCTTAGACTTTATTTTTAGGAATTAAGATATGATTTTTTTACTAAATTTAGATAAAAGTATCTATTTTACGATAAATTCATTAAATTTATTCCAAGTCTTTTTAAGAAAATTTAAAAAAATAAAATCTATTTTGATTCTAACCTTAAATTTTGAAAAAGTAAAGTTTAAAAAATTCCTTAGACTTTATTTTTAGGAATTAAGATATGATTTTTTTACTAAATTTAGATAAAAGTATCTATTTTACGATAAATTCATTAAATTTATTCCAAGTCTTTTTAAGAAAATTTAAAAAAATAAAATCTATTTTGATTCTAACCTTAAATTTTGAAAAAGTAAAGTTTAAAAAATTCCTTAGACTTTATTTTTAGGAATTAAGATATGATTTTTTTACTAAATTTAGATAAAAGTATCTATTTTACGATAAATTCATTAAATTTATTCCAAGTCTTTTTAAGAAAATTTAAAAAAATAAAATCTATTTTGATTCTAACCTTAAATTTTGAAAAAGTAAAGTTTAAAAAATTCCTTAGACTTTATTTTTAGGAATTAAGATATGATTTTTTTACTAAATTTAGATAGAAGTATCTATTTTACGATAAATTCATTAAATTTATTCTAAAACTTTCCAAAAAAATTAAAAAAAATAAAATCCATTTTGATTCTAACCTTAAATTTTTGAAAAAATAAAGTTTAAAAAATCCCCTAGACTTTATTTTTGGGAACTAAGATATAATTTTTTCAGTAAATCTAGATAAAAGTATCTATTTTATGATAAATTCATTAGACTTATTCCAAGTCTTTTAAAAAAAAGTAAAAAAAATAAAATCCATTTTGATTCTAACTTTAAATTTGGAAAATATGTCATTTAACTTAAATATTTTTTTTCTTCAGCAATAGACATTCAAGGATCTCCATCTCGAATAAAATACAATAAAATATTTCCTTCGGACGTTCGTTTAAAATATTCGGTCGATCAAAGTTCCTGGAATGAATTTGTAAGGAGTTTAAAGGAGATTTATTCGAAGCTCAATGAAAAAACTTCAAAGTAAGTATTTTTACAACTATTTTTTTAACTAAATTATTTTTTTTATAAACATTTTTTATAAACATTTTTCATAAACATTATTTTTGTTTATAAATAGTCCAAAAATAATGATAGAAAGCGGTTCAAAATCAAAATTACCAATTTCCGAAGTAAAACCGATAAAAAAATCGGATTTAAAACACGATCCGTTTTCAACAACCGACAAAGACACGTTAGAAGTTCGGAATAAACGTTCTAAAACGAAGGAGCAAAAACTCAAGATTAGAAGTAAATCGAAAGAAGAGAAAACCCATCATAAATCATCTGCGAACGATGAGTCTCAAATTAAAACGTCTTCTAGTGTTGAAACCGAAGCTAAATTAAAGGCGAAAAGTAAAAAGCGAGCGGGAACTTTACGTAAGATGAACAGCTTACACGAAGATGATTTAGACGGGCCGGAATTTGATGTGAAAAGTTCTAAAAAAGGCATATGCGGGTCTGTTTTAACAGAAGGTAATGTAAAGTTTCCAAGTGAACGCGAAATGACGCGACAAAACTCCGATACAAAAAGAAATACAAAACCGCCGAATGTTTTGGTTTACGGAGATAGTTTAGCAGCTAAAGAGAATGTTAAAAATGTTTTGGGAGATATTTTAAATAACGAAAGGTAAATTTAAAAACGATGTTTTATCAATTTGAAAGTAATTTTTATCAATTTGAAAGTTATTTTTATCAATTTGAAAGTAATTTTTATCAATTTGAAGTAATTTTTATCAATTTTTGTTTTATAATTGATATTTTTTTAAAAATATTTTTATATTTGTTTTATATTATAGATACACAATTTACGATTTACCCATTAATAAATCTTGTGAACTTTGGGATGAATCAACAACTTTAGTAGTTGTTTGTGGAAATGTCACTCCAGCATTAACCCATGAATTATTACAATATCTAGTGAACGGAGGACAACTTTTGTGTTTATGTAGCGATCTTTTATACAGCGTTTTACAAACGTTTTCAACGGCAGAGGTAAATTTATTTCTTAAGGCTGTGGTCTTCCGGGTCTATCGAGTTTCTCAGGGGCGCAGGAGACGGACGTGCGGAAGCAGGAAGGTGGACCTTAATTCTGAGCTACGCTCCGCCCTCTGTAGATAAGAGACAAAGGATTTATATTCGAAACTCATGTGTTTATTTATCTTTTGTCGAGAAGTGAATACATTAATCGAGGTTCAGTTCGTTTTAGTAAAGTAGAAAAAGACGGAAACATTAGATGTATCTTTCTTACTAAATCCTAATAAGATCCTGACTTATTTTAGTATATGTAATAAATACTGTGCAAAAAAATTAAATGTTTTAAAATAGTACAGCAGTTTGTAGTACAGATGGGATAATCGACTGTACTGTACTGGTGGGCCAAATTGGACACTTGTAAAGGGACACCCCTGTTTCTATAAGAGATAGGGTAAAATAATATTGGTGTCTTGCTCGATGTTTATAAGAAATCGAATGGTGAAAACTGCAAATTGATATCTCTTACGGTTTCGGAAATACAGGTGTTTTTCGAAAAAGTGCATTTTTTAAAAATCTCCATAACTTTTTTTCTATTGGATAATATTTGATTCTGTGAAAAGATTCCCGAAACAACTTTTTATGTAGAATTTGTTGGTGTAAATGAGATTTTTTGTAAGCAATATTCTAATAGATGCAGACAAATATTTTTTTTTCAAATAGAACACCTATACATTTTTGCATATTCGACGGGAGTTTAAATTGCCTTTCCAAAAGTGTGCCACACATGATACCTTGCTTGCGATATCACTTAGCCTTTTTGGTTCAGATTATGGCTTCAAACAATCTACATTTTTTTAGCATCGAGAAAAATGAGTTTAAACGTTATCTTCTCTCTGTATATCGTTTATGTAAATACAACCTCTGCATTTTCTCCAGATTCTCTGAAACAAATTATCGCATCTATCCCATTTTTCAAACTTTATAGGCATATTTTTGGAAAGGGAATTCTAGGCTCTCGTGTAATATGTAATAATATAGTGTTTCATTAAAAAACACTTTTATGTATGTAGCTATTAAAATATTGCTTACAGAGAAAACTAACCTACACCGTCAAAATCTAATAAAAAGTTGCCACGAGAATGTTTTCACAAAATTAAACATTTTCCAATAGGAAAAAAATTATGAAGACTTCAAAAATGCACTTTCTCGAAAAGCATCCCCTATATCTCTGAAACCGTAAAAGATATCAATATGAGATTTTCAGCATTCGATTTCTTATAAAAATCGAGCATCAGTTACCGATATTTTTTTTCCTCTATTTCTTATAGAAACAGGAGTGACCCTTGAAAAGTGACCAATTTGGCCCAGTTGTACATACTTTCTCTGCTACATGTAGTGTATGTAAAGAAAAAGTTAGTGTTCAAAATTACAATATCGAAGTTTATTTTCATGAGGTCGAGGTATTTATACAGGGTGTCCTGGAAAATGTGGGAAATCTCTTGGATTCTGATAGAACATTAAAAAATATGACTACAAGTTCCCATAACTTTTTTTCCTAGCGGCCCTCCCCTCAGAGATACGACCTCCTAAAAGAAGCCACTGGAAAACAATTTTTTTAAATAAATTCTAAAGTACTTAATTTAATTTAATGAAAATTTAATATGATAAACAGTAGCAAGGACCTCTTAAAAAATGACCTTAAAACGTAATTAGTCTCTTTAGTTTATCAGGGGCGTACTAGGTTGTACATTTTAATGCTTACAGTTTTAACACCCTGTATGGTAAGGAGCTAAAAAAGATAAATTTAGATACCTTGAATATTTAGCTAAAGAAAAGGTACTCTTATTCAGTGTCGATAAAATGAACCGTTTTCGAGAAAAAAATTGTAAAAGAAACCATCAAGATTAAAAATTTATTAATATTTCGTAGGTACCATAGTAACGTTTGTAAAAACACCGCTAAATTTCTTATCTGCAACATCAGCATTAAAAAAGCACTGTTTTTCAAACGTTACTATGGTAACGTTACCATTAATACGAAATATTAATAAATTTTTAATCTTGATGGTTTCTTTTACAATTTTTTTCTCGAAAACGGTTCATTTTATCGACACTGAATAAGAGTACCTTTTCTTTAGCTAAATATTCAAGATATCTAAATTTATTTTTTTTAACTCCTTACCAAAAAGGGTATTAAAAATGTAAACATTAAAATGCAGAACCTAGTACGCCCCTGATAAACTAAAGAGACTAATTACGTTTTAAGGTCATTTTTTTAAGAGGTCCTTGCTACTGTTTATCATATTAAATTTTCATTAAATTAGATTAAGTACTTCAGAATTTATTTAAAAAAATTGTTTTCCAGTGGCTTCTTTTAGAAGGCTGTATCTCCGAGGGGAAGGCTGCTAGGAAAAAAAATTATGGGAACTTGTAATCATATTTTTTAATGTTCTATTGGAATCCAAGAGATTTCCCACATTTTCCAGGACACCCTGTATAACAAAAAGATTAGTAAAATTATGAAATGAACTTTTCAATCATTTTAGTTTACTAAAATTCTAAAATTTTTTACTAGCCATAAAATCTGTGAAGTCCAAACTCGAATAATTCTCCAAAGTATTTATCTCCAGAAATGCACAACGAAGCAGAGTCGACTTACTCAAAAAACTTGTTTGTTTACTTACGGCACCTACTCAACTCCGCCGGCCATACCACGTGGTCAATCAGGGCGGAGCTTTCTAGCGAAAATGAAAAATATTCCCAAGTTTGTACCGTGGGAATTTCCAAAATTTCTCGCTTATCTTTCAAAATATCAAAAAACGGTAAATGGAAAAAATATATCTTGAATATTTATCTATTCATGCAAATAGCCCTTTTCAAAATCTTTCTTAATAATCTCAGTTATTAACAATAATTTATAAAATATCTCTATTTGCATGTCTAGATTTTTCATTTTTATCCAACTTTCGTTTGAAATTTTTTTTGATTTATCAAACGGTTAACGCGAAATATTGGAACAACTTTTTCGGGCCCGAGACCACAGCCTTAAATTAAGATAAAATACAATATTAAAAAAATATATTAGTGATTTTTATTTAATAAAATTTATTATTAATTGAAAGGTTCGTGAACACGAATTGGTACGTTTTTCCTACGGCGATTGGAAACAGATAAAAATGATGCACCACATCTTCTGTTATCAAGCGTCGCCGGCTAAGAAGCAATTTTCAAAAGATTCGGATCAATCTAACCACAGCGGGGGTGAAAGTTCCAGTCCGATAGCTCCCCGAACTCCTTCTACGGTTGAAATCGTCCATAATGGTGTTAATTACACGGTTCGAGTGAAGATTTTAGGCACTGAGGAAACGTGGCAGACTCCTAGTTTACTTCTAGCGACGATTAAGAATGGTGGTCGGGCGATTTTTTCCCAAGTTCATTTAGAAGTCGATCCGACTCAATATCAAGACGATGAATCTAAATATCAGGCTTTAAAAGATAGCAATAAAGCTAGATTGGAGATTTTGAAAGATATTTTAACGAATCATCTTGGTGTTAATTGCGAAGGGGAAAAGGAGGAGGTTAAATTTACTCCGGGTTATTTTCTTGGAAGGCATGATGTATGTATTAAAGATTAAAAAATAACGGCCGTATGCATAGCTATACGTTTAGTATGATTTTAAAATGCTTTTAACTAGTAACCACTAGTTGTATTTAAAAGCATTTTAAAAATTGGTTTGCATAGTTTCATTTTAACTTGTCACTAGTTAATAGAAAACTAAACTATCTTTTAAGGCGGCAACATCGCAAAATTTGTATATTTTTGGAATATTGACAAGTGAAATGAATGACATATGGAAAAAATTATACAACACGGTGGGTTTATTTAATATTGAAGAAGAATTAGAAGCAATTAAACACCACCACTTTGAAAAAATGCTCCAAAGGTGATCTATAAGTGTGCTACGTTAACGCAAAGACAGTTAATCATTCGTAATGTATAGGTATGCTGCAAAGGTTGAGACACTTATAATGCAGGGAAGAAGTAATAATAGGGCCCTTCTAAAAGATCTAAAAAATGATGTCGACCTTTGAGTCCCAATTATGACATACTTAACAGCAATAACCATATTATGTAACCTTGTATATTCTTGACCATTAAATCGTTTACGAAATTGTTTAGTTTATTTTGAATATATATACAGGGTGTCCCAAAATTATACCGACAAACTGCTAGGATATGTTCTTTGAGTCATTTTAAGTACATTGAAATTAAAACCTCTCATCCGATCTCTTATAGTTTCCGAGATATTTAGTGTTAAAGTACTTTATACTTATGTCAATCTTTCTTCATAACTTTGTTAATTTACAAAGAATATGCCTCAAAATTTCACACAAACCATAGGATTTAACCTTAATTACATGGTGATTATTTCAAAATTTATTACCCCCATAACATGCTTTTGTGGGGGTAGGGATTAGTAAAATACATTTTATTAGTTAAACTTTTTGAAAAATCGACATTTTTACATCACCATGATGTTCTCTGATATTTTCTAAATTAAAAAGCATAATCTGCTGTTATTCAACAAAGCGTGGCATTACAAGAATTCATTAAAAAAAGTCGAGCATTTGTTTCATCCCTTTATTTTCATTTATCAAAGGTGACCCAGAAACATTGACAAAAGCTTTGTTGAAATTTTGACGTTTCGTTAGAATGACAACGATTTGGATATCTTTCTTGATAAAGTCGTTTCGCCAGCCATCCGTTACCCCGAGCTTCCCCATAAATAAAATGCATCTCGGCTAATTCACGATTAGAATACATTTTTAGGCCCTTTCTCCCAACAACTTAAAGTGACAGTTTAAATTCGAACGTAACGTCACAATTTTAACAAAGCTTACGTCAGTGTTTCGTAGTCACCTTTGATAAATGAAAATAAAGGGATGAGGCAAATGCTCGACATCTTTTAAATGAATTCTTTTATGAATTCTGAAATAATCACCATGTAATTAAGGTTAAATCCTAAGATTTGTGTGAAACTTTGAGACATATTCTCTGAAAATTAACAAAGTTGTAAAGAAAAATTGAGATAAGTATAAAATACTTTAACAATGAATATATCGGAAACTATAAGACATCGGATAAGAGGTTTTAATCTCAATGTACTTAAAATGGCTCAAAAAACATATCCTAGCAGTTTGTCGGTATAATTTTGGGACACCCTGTATAGGAAAGAATTGGAATGTTAACCACAAACTTACTAATTTTGAAAAACAGAAAATCAGAGCTTTGTCGTAGGAATTATAAGAAAATAATGAAAGAAAGGTAGTTCGAAATATCTATTTTTTATTAAAATAATCAAATTTTTTGTAACTATTACTAAAAAATTAAGAAAGCGGAATGGATAACATAACTTTAAAAATGTTCGATCAATTTAAAAAAATTGTGCATTTGCGAAAATTGTATTACTATCCCCTATAGTAAGTCTTGTGATGCAGCATATGACGAAAAAGTTTCTTTTGAAAAACGTTATGTTTACGGCGAAAATATTTACACCAAATCCATTCGATATACCTACATTTTCTAGAAAAGGAGGTTAAAATCCAGTTAAACAAGCCTATTTTGGCCACTAAAATGTTAGTAACCAACTAGCGTTAAAAGGTTACTAAATACGGTTATGCATACGGGTTTTGCTTAGTAACGTGTAAAAATGACGTTAGTAGCCACTAAAAAAGCTATGCATATCGTTCAACGGCGACAATAGTGGCACATCTCAAAAATCGTAAATATTCTAGTAACTGTTGCATTAAAATCTGACATCTTATACCTTTTGTATCCGCAAGATCGCCACAAAGTTAGTTCATCTTAAATCGAATAAATGGCGGATGTAAGACTATAACCTTATTTCAATTGGGACTTATATGTAGCTGCAATAGTGACACAAATTTAATACGACGGTAGCGTTGCTGCTTATCGATTTCTTTTATTAATCCAACTTCCAAAAATTACACTAGTCATTATGGTTCTTTTCATTTTTGTCTATATTCCAGTGCATGGATATCGCATTTCAAAATACTTCAATTTTTAAACGCCATTTTCTCCTTTATTACAATTTTTGAGATGTGCCACTATTGCCGCCATTGAGCGATATGGCCGTAATTTTTTAAGTTTGGCTTCAATTTTAATTTTTTTTTTATATTTATTTATTTATTTTTATTTTATTTATTAATTTAATTTAATTTATTTATTAATTTAATTTTATTTATTTATTTATTTCTAGATGAAGTTACAGATGTTGAAAGAGAACGAAAACATTTCGGAAAATCGTCTTATCGGAGATAAATTAACCTTGGTTTTTTGTTGGAAAGACGATCAACCGGGAAACGCGACTGCTTCAAGACTTCCAGTGATGGTACTTTCGTGTCCGTCGAATTTTTCAACTGTAGAATATTTTGAGACGTTGAATACGGACGAAATCGGTCGGTTGGTGATTTATAGCGACATCCTGACAAGCTCCCAACATGTTTTAGCTGGGAAATTGGTTCACGGATTGGTTGTTATACCGAGACGACAAACTTCCGGAGTTGGTTAGTATTTAATAAGTTGTATGTATGTATGTATGTAGTGCCGTGAGATAGAGTTTTATTACTCTAACACCTCTATGTTATGTTATTTTTTTCTGGTGACGCGTCGATTGATATCATCTCCGGAGACATGCCAGAGATTGATTGATGACAGAAATGTCAATAAAATCAAAATGTAAAATGGGGCAGTCGAACTCTGGTTTTTAAACAGCTCAAAAAAAGTAATGTTAGTTAATTAGTTATGAACAGCTCCATTCTTGAGTTGTATCATAATAAAATAAAATTTAGTATACTGAAGATAATTGAAGCATTGGGTGGAAAAAAAGCGCTATTTAAAAAATCACATTTCGAGATGTTACAGTTTAAAATTTAAGTACTATTCCATTCGCTGCATTCGTTTGCTTATCATATTTCACGGTATATTAGGTGTAAATGTTGTCTTTTAAGATTCACTTTGCAATATTAAAATCGTAAATTTTCAATTCTATTTTGTTTTAAAACATTGTTTAAATACAAGAAGATAACGCTGTTTTTCCACCCAACCAAAAATAATTATAAAAGTAAGCAAAATATAGTGCAACTTTAAATGAAAAATTAATTTTTTATTTTGAAAAGTAGAAATGTAAAAAAAGCACACATAAAATTAATAATTTTCCCATTCACTTGACAAATCGGAATGTTCTGATTCTTCATTTGCATCCATGGGTATAGATATTTGGCATGTTTCTGGTTGAAATGTGATTATATTCCTTAACAGTTCTGCATTTTCTGGTTTCAAAAACGCAGTTTCGTATTTGTTTAAAATGAATGTCCCTGGATTTATAAATCTAGGGACTTCACTAAAAAATTATACATCAGCGCTAAAGATGTTTCGGTTTACGTACTAAAAACGATTTCAAATATTTTATATTGAGTTCGCCCACCCTGATTTCCGCGTTCATTGGAAAAACAGCGTTAGAGAATGTTTTTTAAATGCTTTACAAATTGCTGTATTTATCAACTTTATACATTGAGGTTTTGCTATTCTATACTAAATGGCGCTAAAAAGATACTGGGCCAATAATTTAAAAAACAACCTAAATAGCTTAACGCTGTTTTTCCACCCAATGCTTCAATTATTTATTTTTCGCACTTGACAACCCGGGTTTCGATCTTGAGATCGTCTTCAGGTCATTGCGTCATAGAAGAAGAACAATGTTGAAGATTAGAACCATACATGAAAATCGTTGAATAAAATTGAACTTGAAAAATCTTTTTTAAAGTTATCCGCATTTAATGTAATATTCGCACGTTGTAAATATGTTAAATGTAAAACGTAAATATCCAAAATTTGAAAAATGACTAATGGCGAATTCGATTGGGAAAACTAGTGTGCACTGGTGCGCACTCGTTGAGTGCAAAATGTGACATATGTCACACTAGCTTAGTGCAAAAAAAGGCAAATTCAACAGAACGCGATGAAATCAAACATAATCATAACATCACTTGTAAGTGTGTTTAAGGCTTGATGATGTTTAAAATGTTTTATAAACTGCAATAATAAAATGTAATAGAACACAACGAAACAACCAATAGAACACGCTGCTATGCACTGGTGCGCACCAGTGCAACTGAGTGCAACCAATCGAATACGCCATAAGATTTAACTCGACCGATTTCCACGCTGACAGACAATAAACAATCTTCAGTATACTAAATTTTATTTTAATGTTAGTTAAAGTTCTTGTATTAGATTCAAGGAGGTTTATGTGTGATAAAATACCCAATACTGCTGTTAAGCACAGGGCTTCTGACGGGTCATTGTGAGGTTAATAAAGACTTCTATAATTTGGGACTTGCCCCACTCTATCTCATGTTTGCGAGCAAGACGACGGGATTAAGGTAAGTACATCCTTTGCGATTGCTCGTATCTCAAGGGCCTTAGATTGAGGGACTTGGGTGACGACTGGTCAACCATGGGTGGAATCAGGACGACACACAGTGGGGCGACATAGCTAAATTACGGACATTGTCGCATAACTTTCTTTTTTTCGATAGAACAACCCCAAAATTAAGTGTAAATGGGTAAAATAGATATATGAATAAATATATGAAAGAGCTGTGCATATGCTATTAAAGAAATTAACACTTTATTTGTTTTTAAAGAAAAAAAAATCCATTTTGATGCAGAAGCGGGTTCAATTCCCAAACAGGACGTAATTTTTTTTATAAATAATATGAATTATAACAGATTTTTAATATTAAGTAGCTTACAAATGATCCTATATTAGCAAAGATAAGTGCAAGAAGATTGTAACAACCTATACCCACATGACTTCAGCATGCAGATATTTGATAAAAAAATTATGACTTATAAATGTTGTATATTTGAAGCGTATAAATGCAAAAGCAGACATTCGACATTTTCTTCAAAAATTAGTTAGACACGGATCTGTATTGTAAATTTAGCAAGAAATCAATTTTTGTGGCCCCCAGGAGCGTAACAATACATTTAAGCGAGTTATTGCAATAATAAATTCCGCTTTAAATGCAAAAGCAGACATTTGCCCCAAGTAGTTAGGTGCAAAAGCAGACGTTTGTGTTTGAACCTATCCAGATCTCGCATTACCTCACGTGATAGCCATGACATTGAAGTAGCTGTTAGTTTTGCTCGCTTCTGCATGATTAGTTTAAACGAGAGCGTGGTAACGAACGTATTACGGAGTTTTGATTATCTTCAACAACATTACCATTGAACCAAGTCCTCGTGGCAAAGGGCGAAAGAGAATAGTAAATAAGCAAGAGTGTAAGCATGAAAAAGCCAAGGCAAAGAGGCAGAGGTTTAAGGCAGAAGGCTTAAACCTGAAAAGATAAGAAGCATTTCCTCTTTGCTAGCCAAACACTATGGTGCAGAATGGGAAAACGATGAACGTTTGGAGTTCTTCAAAAACGCCTTTCAAGACAATCCAGCCAATACTTCGGAAACTCAGGGGGATGTGAATGACACACTAATGTTTTCTGATAATGAATCTGATACTGACTTACGAATTTAAATTTGCACCTAAGAAACTAATTTTGTACTTTCTTTCAATAAAATCAGCTTCTTTAAAATCTCTTTTTTCGCAATTCTAAATTTTATTAGTGCAGATACTGCTAGTTTTTTTATAGAAACGCCAAATCCAGAACTTTGCAGTTCACGAAGCAGAGATTTCCAAGCCTTAGATGCAAAACAAGACAATCTCATTTTTTTAATCAAAATAACTTTTTTACTATAAGCCTGACTTACGCTTTAAAGCACATAGAGACGCGTCGATGTATTATCTACTTTTGGTTAAAATACCAAGTCGATTGAATGACTTAAAAGACAGTGAGAGGTTTTTCGCGCTTTACTCAAAACTATTCGAATGTCAAATGTCTGGTTTTGCATTTATACGCTTCATTTATAACTGCATTGTCGAATCTACAAGTTTAATACAATAATACATTTTTTACTATTTCACAATTAATTTTTTTGTCTTCAGAAAAATTTCGGCGTTTAAAGAATTATAGGCTCCAACGGAATTAATAAGTTGTTAAAAATATCAGTATTTGTCCACAATTCTTTTCGTGATACAAAAAAATTGTTCTAAATAACGATTTTATGTAATTTATTATCCTAATACAAACCGCTTTTACATGACAGATAACGTAAAATTTGACATATTTTCTCTTTAAATGCAATTTTTATAAAAAAGGGGACGAGAGGGGACGGACAATAAGGGTTTTTAGAAACTAGAGCCTTTCGACAATCATTTGGTGTATTCCATATTTTGGTCCATTTTGGACCTTAAAAGTTATGGCTATTTAAAATATGTGATCTGTGTCATATACATTTCGTTAGATTTAAAGCACGTTTTAAGCGTATCCAAACATTTTTAAAAGATGAAAATAATCATAATATAAAGTTTGAAACCTACTCCTCATGATATAAAAATTTCAATTATCCCCTTCGGTTAGTTTTGATGGGAGAATTTTTTAAAGCAGTACATGTCGAAACGACGAAACTTCATTACTTTTGAAAGTGTCGAATTTGATAAATATTTTCTATAGGAAATTCGATAATAATTAATGTTTCAAATGCATTCATAAATAGACTAAAGTATGTAGAATATAAAAATATTCCCAAAGTATCAGTTCTTAAAAATTTATTTTTTTGTACGTATGTCCGATTTTTGAGCATTTCACCCCACTGTGCGACACCTCTCAGCTGCATCCTAACCTTTAGTAAATCCCTGGGTTAGTTGATGTAAACAGAGAGAGCGACAGGAAGGCTGCACAAGATATGCAATGGGTCTAAGTGCGGCGTGCTATTTAGCATGCTCTCCTATTTCCTACATACAACCAGTACCGCTTCGTAAGTTCTCTTCCACGTCTTGGCTTGGGTGTATCTTATTCGCGAGTGCATACAAGCATCTCGTTATACAAACCTCGTATACATAAGGGTGATTCACAACCAGACTTGTACGACTAGTTGTGGGATTGACTGCTTTATAATCCCTCTGAAGCTCAATAAAGCAACTCTGTGTTAGAACAACCTAGATTCAAAACCAGAACATAAAGCCAACTCAAAAGTTAATCGCCGAACCACCATCTCAACCATTTAATAGGTTAATAAATCAAAAAGTTATAAAAATTGTACAACTTTCACATAATTTCAATTTATTGTCATTTGTAACTAACTTTTAAATAAATTTTAAACTTAATTTTGCGCAAAATTTTTAAATTTCGTGTCAAAGAAACTCATTTCTTTGATATTAACAACTGAGTGCACTTTCTGTTCATGGAAATGTGTTGAATTGAAAATCACGATTCTTGCATTTATTCAACACGTAATCCAAGAAACGTAATCCCAGTTCTGGACGGGTTTTTTAATCCTATTTTATGAAAATTTCAATATGCAAACGATTAATTGTTAATAATTTGTTTTAGGTCGTTCTCAAAATATCTGGTTAAGTCCGTTAGGTTCGGCGATGTTTTCCCTTCAACTCCACGTTAATTTAAAAGGTACTTTAGGAAGATCTCTTCCGTTAATCCAACATATAGTGATGGTAGCTATCGTTTCCGCTATAAAATCTCAAAATGGTTACGAAGTAAGTTTTTAAATTTATCTCGTTACTAATTTTTTTTACTTATGCATTTTCCGTTTTTAATTTTAGAAGTTAGAGATTGGTTTAAAATGGCCAAACGACCTCTACGCTTATTCAAAAATCAAAATAGGCGGTTTGGTTGTTAACACACAAGCGTACAAAGACCTGGCGATTGTAAACGTCGGTTGCGGCGTTAATTTAGACAACGTTAATCCCACGACGTGTTTAAATGATATTATCGATCGGTATAATCAAGATTTTAACGCCAAGTTATCCAAGATTCCTTACGAGAAATATTTCGCGATAGTTTTTAACGAGTTGGAGAAGATTTTGAAAGTTATAGAAGATCGAGGAAGTTTGGATAGTTTCTACGAATTGTACTACAAACATTGGCTTCATAAGTAAGTTGATTTTGAGTCACTTTAATGGTTTTTAACCCTTAGTGCTCCGCGCGTTTTTGTACCACTGCCTACCAGCAACTCCGGTACATTATAGTTTATACACGTATTTACTATACAATTATACACTCAATTTCGTAACATCTTAACAACTTCCCTGTCCAATGAGTAATATACGACTCATTATATATCATCACTATATCAATATGAGTTGGATGGGGACAGGGAAGTTGTTAAGCGTAATCATGTTAAAAACATTGGGCTTCGCAGCGGAGCCTACGAAGCGCTAAGGGTTAAATTGCAAAATTTTTTATTGTTTCAATGAAATTTATTTATAAAATTAACCTCTACTTCTTCTTCTTTGGCCCCTCGGGCAAAGGAAGGGTAATGGGATTTGAGCGTTAAGCTCTTCTGACTCCCAGACACTTCAGTAATGGAATATATAACACGTGTTTTAAAGAAAATCAGAATTAAATCACAAAAATATGCACGATGAAATAGATAAACGAAATAAACTTGAATAAATCACTGATTACATGAATTATAGTAGATAATTAAAGAAATTTCGAAAATTTAAGGACGAACACAAACACTTCATCCGTTCCCGACCAAAGCCGGAAACGGAATCGCACCTCTACTTGAATTTTAATTTTTAAATGTCAAAAGTGACGTTTTGAAAGAGAATTTTGGTTTGTAATCGTCAAAAGTGACTTCTTAATCTTAATTTTTAACTTTACAGTTTGATAAAACTCCACCGAAAGTTCATAAATGGCATAACTTTAAAATTTTAAGTTAAAAGAATACTAAAAAAACTTTTTTAATACCAAATTTTATTTCTAGCGACGCTGAAATCGCAGTAAAAACCGAAGATAACCATTTGAGGAAAGTAAAAGTGATCGGAATCGACGAGTTTGGATATTTAAAGGTAAGATCTAAGGATGGCACTGTTAGTTCCGTTCAACCGGATGGGAATTCTTTCGATATGTTGAAAGGGTTAATCGCACCGAAAATTCATTAATATTCGCGCAAAAAGATTAACTAATGAATAATCAAGCCAAAATAATTGAGTCAAAATAAATAAATTCAATAATTAGATTTAAAAAAAATTAATTAATTTAAAAAAGAGTAATAGTGAAATTTAAAGAAAATATAAAGTTGCCAATTTAATTAATTTAACGGACATATCTATTTTATCTCTTTCTAAATGTGAATAATAAATAATTAATTATAGAATTGTTATATTGATGTTGTTAAAAGAGCTTTTTGCTGTTTGTATGTGTGTCGTAATTCTAATGTGTGTTAATTGTTAATGGTAAATAAAAAAAGGGTCTATTAATTGGATGAGGATTAAAGTTTTATACTTAGAAAACAAATTAGATAGAAAAACCCATCCTAATCCCATTAATTTATAAAATTAAAAATGAAAAGAATTTTTTTTTTAAGAAAATGATTTATTTATTTACAAAAGAAAGGTAATAATTAAAAGTATTAACTTGTTATTACATAAACGGACGACCTCGATATATATTTTTTTTAAATTATTTTTTTCCTCTTAATTTATTAATCGCAATCACAAACAATTTTATTTTATGTAAACTAACATGATCGTTTTGAGGGAATGAATTAAAAAAGGATTTTATACTGGATTGGGTGAATAAAAATTAAATGATCAAATGGGATAAAATGGGAAAAAGGAAGGAGGGCAGATCCGCGGCACGAGGTTTTTTTTATTACGAGATTTCTACGAGGGGCGTACCCGTTAAAAAGAAAAAAATAACTTTTACAGTTTAACATATCTCAATTATTATCATTACTTTATTTTCTGTTGTAATTTCGCTTCTATTATTAAAACGGAGGCGCCCCCGCGCGCCGCTCACGGCCTAAACTACCTAAACGTTAGAAAGTACATCGTAGATAACCTAATCTAAGAATAATTTACTTCACTTTTTCTTGTTTTTATTCTGGGTAGCCCGAGGGGGCGTCACCGGCCTGCTCGCGTTTAAGCCCCCGTACTGGAACTTCCGTTTATCGGCCGGCTTCAGTATCTGGAAGCTGCACATTAACGTGTCATCCACCGACATCATTGCTCCCGCATTATCAAACTCTCCTATATTAAAATAAATAAATAATAATAAAAATGAATTAGAAAATGTTATTTGGGGAGTTCAGCGCATACAACAAATGGGTTGTTGAGTGATAAATGATAAATTTCTGAATTGTACTGGTTTATTTACACCGATTTTGATTAAAGTATGAATCGATAGGTATTTGTTGGATAGTGAAATATTTTATAATACTTTATGCACTTGTACTATATACTAACACTTATTGATTGATATCGTCGGCTTAATTAGTAAATCACATAAGTCCCAAATCACAAATAGTGTAGGAAAGCAAAAAAAACCTCTTATTGCCGAATGAACTATATAAGGATGTTGTTGGGTACTGTTGAAGAATAATTATCTTTGAATTGTTATTAATATTAAGGTACATGCGAACTTCTTAGAGTATAGTTTATTGTTTTCTGCAATAAATTACATAGAAATCTCATTTTGACTAAAAATGAACTTATGTGATTTACTAATTAAGCCGACGATATTACTTTAATCAAAATCAGTTAATACAAGATCGTGTCTTATGAGGGTCTTGTGAGATTTAGTGATATCGATTTTTCAAGATGACGAGTAACTACAGTCTTAAGTTTACAAGTAACTGTATTGCAGTCGTCTAGTATCCCCGATTTGAATATGTGCAGAGCTTTAATATGCCTCATATGAGCAGAATCTTAAATTTTGGCAATGTTTACCCAATGATTTGACGTCACTACACTGTCTCTCGATGAAGCATAAGTTAATTTTGTAATAGACATAAACGGTAAACAAGAGGCTCGTCTATCCTCATAATATTTGTAAATAAACCTATGATATCTCTAAACTAAATCGGCAAAATGTAAACAGTCATTCTTGTTACAAAACAAACTAGCAAAATACAATAAGAATGTGCCATTTAAAGAGAGCGTAGTGAGTGACTGCCAAATCGTTGAATTAGAACGAATTAGAAACCTGCTTCAAACATTGTCATCACAAAAGTTGATTTTTTATTATGTACGCTGAATGAGTCCATTATTTAAAAATTTTCAAAGAAAAAAAAATCTTATCTTTTCTTTCAGCGTAAACTTACCGCAATAATTTGGTGCACTAAATAACGTCACCAGTTGTCGTTTGGCGAAGAATTCGTAACCGTCTTCGACGACTTGATGAGCCCGACATATCAAGTCGAAATCATGTTTGTGAAGGAATTTTCCAACCACCTGGAATTTTATTTCATTTTATTAGAGTACGTAAAACATTATTTATTTATTTTTTAACAAGTAGATTAAAAACGTCAATTTTAAAAAATTCATATCTAAAAAATTAATTGTTTTAAAGGCTTAAAATTTTATAAGGATTTAGATTAACACTTAATCTTTATTTTTATCAAAAATGAACTTTTTAAAACTTTTAGTTTTTCCCTCAGAAGTGAAAATGTAATCCAATGTCTTTAATTGACACTTTTAAACATTAAAAATTAGGTTACATTTCTAAATTGAAATTTTCTTTGGCTTACATTAACCATTTGGATTACAAATTTGATTTGACGTTTGGTTATTATTACTAATTTATTATATATAATTAAAATTTAAAAAAATCGTTAAATTACCTCTGCTCCGAAAGTAAAACTAACACCACGATCATTTTCACCCCATCCAGTTGTATCCTTATCGGGATCCGACCAAAGCAAATCGCACAACAACCCCTGATCGGGAACATCCGTCGGTCTCATTATACGTCTAATCTGCTCCATCGATTGCAAATCTGGACTTAACCCGCCGTGACAACAGAAAATCTTTTCATCGACGATAGCAGCCACCGGGAGGCAGTTAAAACAATCAGTGAATGTCTTCCACAGCTTGATGTTGTACCGACGTTTACACTCATCGTAAAAACCGTAAATGCGGTTGATGGAGGCGCATTCATGATTACCACGAAGGAGGAAAAAATTCTCTGGGTATTTGATTTTATACGCCAGTAAAAGGCAGATCGTCTCAAGAGACTGTTTACCACGATCGACGTAATCCCCCAGAAAGAGGTAATTAGATTCGGGAGGGAAACCACCGTACTCAAATAAACGAAGTAAATCGTAATATTGACCGTGGATATCACCTAAATAAACAGAAAGGTAAAGTTAAAATTTAATTTTTAGAAATTACTTTATTTAAATTTATATAAAAATAAAATTTTAACTAAATTTAATTAAAATTTAATGTTAAAATTTAATGTTCTTTAAAGTTAAAATGAAAAATTGAGGTTAGAATTTTTTTGACAGCTGTCAAAATTTTTTAATTATTAATTTTCTTCAACTACAATTAACTTACCGCATATTTTTAAAGGTGCTTCCAATTCCAATAAAATGGGTTGACTCAAAAAAATTTCCCTCGATTTTAAACACAAACTTTTTATTTCGCTTTCGGTGAGTTGAACATTTTTACCAGGTCTCGCTCCTCTAACTATAAACAGAGGGGAAAAAATCAAAACAAATCGTAATATTTTAACTGGGTAAAAATCGTAAAACAGTTAAAAAAGTTAGTTGTTAAATTTGACTAGGCGTTATTTCGTGATTTCTCCGAGTAGACGCCATTTCTAGCGGGAGAGAGAGTCGAATACACGGTTGACCTTCGCTGGCTTACCTTCGAGCAATCGGGCTATAATACTGTCTATGTTAAGTTTGTCCGCTTCCGCCATGTTGCGGGGGCTACCTCGAACTTTTTCGCGCGCGTACGTGAGCTTTTCGCGGGCCGATGGCTCCGATAAATTGGGATTCCGTTAAAGAAGGGTCGAAATCGTACACGGCACGAACCCTACAGCGTACGCGGATCGTTTGACAGGTCACTAAACTTGCGGCAGTGGCGCCAACCTTTGCGTAATCGAAAGTCACCAAGTATTTTTCTAATTTCTACTATTTCTACAATATCCCAAAAGTATATAGACAAATTGTTAAGATATAAATGTTTTTCTAATCATAAATAATTCAGTTTTATTAAATTTAAAATTTTATTTTGAAATTTATAATTATTTTAATCTTGAATTTATAAATGTTATTTATCAAAATTTTTAGTTTAAATGTTTGTAATAGTTTGAGTTATTATGGATAGATGGCGGTTGGAACGTTGTGAAATTAGACACTTTGGTAAATAACGTGAAGTTTGTTTTTAGGTTATTTTAATTTAATACTTTATTAGAAAAATTATTATACAAAATATATTAAAATATACATAAAAATCTCATCAAGAAGTAAAGGTTATTCACTATCGATTTCTTGGATTGACAGCTGTAAACTTGGTGCGTTTGTGTGTATTGAGGTTAGTTTACATGAAAAGAAAAATATTTTTTCATTTTTCAATTTGTGTGGCGAATAAATGAAATACCAGCCATAATTTTCCATAGATAAAAAGTGAATTTACCAAAGAAGTAATTAATAATCCGTCCTCGACGACGGCGTTGCTAAGGTAAAATCTAAAATCTCATCGCTGGTTAAAAATCTAACATCGCTTTGACTATCACCGTTCGAACTTCTCATTTTCTTCATTTTTAAGCATCGTACGAATGAAACTTTTCTTGAAACGAAGACTAACGTCAACACAACGAATATCGCTACCGAACATATGATCACCGCTTTCACCGTTAAGGAATTATTCGGTTGGACAGTTGACGGTTTTGATTTTTCATCGGAGACTTTTGGATCGATCATTCCTTCTTCTGATTCATCTAAATTATACTCTTTTTCAAATCGAGTTGTTGGAAATGTTGCTACGTCATTTATATATTTTATAATTTTTTTTGTAGTTGATGGAGTTTGTGATATTTGTGTTGATCTTATTGAAGATTGAGTTGTTGGATTAATTATTGATTTAATTGTTGGTTTAGTTGTTGATTTAATTGTTGGTTTAGTTGATTTAATTGTTGGTTTAGTTGATTTAATTGCCGATAGAGTTGTTGATGTAATTGTTGGTTTAGTTGATTTAATTGCTGATTGAGTTGTTGATTTAATTGTTGGTTTAGTTGTTGATTGAGTTGTTGATTTAATTATTGATTGAGTTGTTGATTTAATTATTGATTTATTTGTTGATGTTGGATTCAAAGCTGTTAAAAGTATCGTAGATTGATAAACTGTAGATTTAAACGTTGGTTTAGTTGTCGATTGAATTAGAATTGGTGTCGTTGAACTCGATAAAACATTTGTAATAATTTTCGGTGTTTGTGTGGTTATTTTAAAACTACTCTGAGTAATTATTTCGTTTGTTTCAGGTTTATTGGTGGTTGAGGAGGAATTTACAGATGAAATAGTCGTTTCATCGATGGTAGTTATGTCATTTGAGTCTTCGGTGACGTCTGTTGTGTAATCTAATTTAAAAGATAAGTTAAACTTGGTTAGTTTTTCTTAATATTTTCTTATTAAAAAAAAAAATTTAAATAAACTCACCTAGGACACAAAAAATGGAGAAATCCGGACAGCAAGTACTTCGGTCTTGGCAGTTTTCATCACAATCGCAGCTGGTAATCGAGGATGATGTAATTGAGGTGCTTTCGTTGGTTTTAAAACAGCGGTTTTCACACGATTCGAAGATTATGGTTGATGTATCAATGATTTCACTACAGGTAAAGTTAACGATAGGTTTTTAAAGTTGGATTTTGTAAAAAGTTAGGTTAGTTATCTGTCAAAAATTGTGTTACTAACTTTAAGAATTTTTTTAATTTTTTTGGTAACAATTAGGAAAAATTCGTCTTTTTAATTCAAAAATAGAATCTTTTAACTTCAACTTAAAGTAAAAATCATTTCTCAATTCTCATAAATAAAGTCTCAGCGATTTTTTAAAGTTGATAAAATATCAAAGATTTTTTTTAGATTAGATTTAAATAAAAATGTTGACAATTTTTGATAATTTTTTAAATTTTGTTACTAATAATTGGAATAAATTGGACTCTTTTAATAAAAAATTTATAAAATCTTGGAAAATAACTTACGTTGTAACTGTCGTTAAATCTTCAATGTTACAATCCTCGATTAATTTAACATCATCAATAGCTATATCACTCACATAACTAATCCCTCTGATTCCTTCAAAGATGATCTAATAACCCAAAAATTATAATTTAAATTCACATAATTATCAAATAAGTAAATTAATTAATAAGTACAATGATGACATACTTGAAAATCGTCGTTTAAATCCCCCAAATCGACGAAAGCTTTATGCCAAACATCCCCTTGATTTCCCGCCATTTTAAAAACCAAATTCCAATCGAAATCCTCCCAGATTTTATTAACAAACTTTACGTACGCCCTCAATTGACCGATTCCACTTCCGTACATGTGATAATAAAATTCCAAGCAGGTCTTTTTTCCGGTTTGTTTACCGTAAACTGGAGATATAAGTATCGCGGTGTCGTTTTCGTTTTTGTACGATGATTCAATATACATATAATAACCTTTAATACAATTTAAAATTTTTTTTTTTTTAATATTTTTTAAAAATATAAATATCTAATTCATACCTGATTCTCCATCACCTTTTGTATGATCGTGTCTAGGTCCAGTTCCAAGGTGTCTACTTGGCGTATGTGAATTTAAACGTACCCAAGTGAAATCGTGGTTTAAACTGTGACTCCAACCGCATATATCTGGACTTTCAAAGTCGCAATTTATCGAAGCGTTTGTTGTTTCGTCTTGAAATAAGTTTTTAAATCAAATATATTTTAAAAAAATCAAATTTAATAATAAAAATAAACTAAATACTTACAGACGCAAGATGGTAAATAAGTATTCCAATTTTTTCCATTACAATAAGTTGTATTAGGACCGTGTAAAACGTAGTGAGGGTTACAAAAGAATGTTAAAACTGCTTTTTTATAAGACGGGTAAATGCTTCCGAATGCGGGAGCTGGCGGGACTTTACAACTCGGTTTTACACAGATGGGTAAAGGAGAGTCCCACGAACCGTCGACGCATTTACTGTAACGTTCTCCCATTAATAAATATCCGGGATGGCAGGAAAATTGAGCGAAAATTCTCGGTTTGTTTCTAACTCTTCCGTTTGGTAGAAATAACCTCGGACAAGCTAAAAATTATTTTGTTTAACACTTAAAAATAAATTAATTTTAATCGTACGTCTTCTTCTTTTTAAAGAAACAGAAGAATTTGTTTTTGAAGAAAATTCCACGATGAAGAAGGTGAGAAAAAGGATGAATACGAACTTGTTCATGGTTCGATCGTTCGATTCGACTGGATGTTTTTAAAGTATAAAAACGACTGGAAAAGGCGAGGGACTGTTCGAACTTGAAACCTTATCTAATGCGCACCGCATCCTGGGTCCATCTACGGCCGTTTCCTGTTCGGGCTTTTATCAGCTCGAAAAGTCGGTTCGGAAAGAATCGAGTGTGAGAATTAGTGCAATTAAATTGCAATTAATTGATAAGTATAATCAATTAAAATAAAGAGTGAATTAGTATATAATGTTAAGTAAATGTTAAAAATTATGAAGATTGCTCTTTTAAATGATTGGAATTTAGAAAAGATTTTTATACATTTTTAGATTGGTTGATAGATTTTATTATAAAATCATATATTAAAATATCAACTTTAATATGACATTTATAATAATACCAATTGAAAAATAACTATTCCAATACGTTTTTTATATTTGTAAATTTGTTAAAATGTTTTCTTTTGCTTTGTGGTATGTTCTTAGCTTAGAAATGTGACTTAACTTTTATGATTGTTTGATAATTTTGTAAAAATCTGTATTTTCGTAAATGTAATGTTCTCTTTATAAAGAATGAAATAAAGAAACGTCAAATGACAACACTTTGTTGTTTTAACACTTGTTGATCGGTGACGAGTTAACTCGTTTTTTCATATTATAACGTTGCTGACAAGTGTCGAGTTAACTCGTTGTCATAGCACTTAGAGTGCGGTGACATGACATAGTTCCTATCTAAAATTCCTGGTTAACAGTGTTAATAATTGTAACGAGCTTTTATTAACGAATGGTCTGTCATTTGATGATTCGTCACGAGAACAACAAACGAAGGAGGTAGAAATAGCCGAAGCGGAAACGCTTCGGCACCTCAACCAAATTTTCTTTTTGGTGGTGTAGTGGTCACCCAGCCAACCCAACACACAGCGTTCGTTACGGACGGGGGTCGACTTCACAATGAATTTTTTCGAAAAAATTTTTTTCCCTGTTCTGAGTTCAATAACCATTTTTCAGCTTAGAAAACGTTTTTAAGAAAAAAAAAATTTTTTTTTTTTTGTGGGGTGATGGTCACCCAGCCAACCCAACACACAGCGTTCGTTACAGACGGGGGTCGACTTCACAATGAATTTTTTCGAAAAAATTTTTTTCCCTGTTCTGAGTTCAATAACCATTTTTCAGCTTAGAAAACGTTTTTAAGAAAAAAAAAAATTTTTTTTTTTTGTGGGGTGATGGTCACCCAGCCAACCCAACACACAGCGTTCGTTACAGACGGGGGTCGACTTCACAATGAATTTTTTCGAAAAAATTTTTTTCCCTGTTCTGAGTTCAATAACCATTTTTCAGCTTAGAAAACGTTTTTAAGAAAAAAAAAATTTTTTTTTGGGGGGTGGTGGTCACCCGGTCAACCCAACCTACAGCGTTCATGACGGGACGTGGGTTGAATTCACTAGGAATGAATAGGTTAGGAATGAATGGAATTAACAAAACAAAAAAAAAAATTATAGATCCGTTTGGAAACCTATATTTCCAAAATGTGAAAATCAAGAATTGAGCAACAGATGGCGGTGACAACGAGAACATCCTCCTTACTTTTCTACGATCCTGATAGTTCTATCACGAGCGCATTATTCGAAGGAAATATTTATAACTAATATTTATAATTAATATATCTATTAAGATATAATAATTTAGCAATTTACGTGTTTTCCGTTTTATTTCTTTCCTCTCACGGTTCTCAAAAATATTTCAAAAATATTTTGAGACCAAACATTTTTAACATTTCATTAATTACATCACCTCAGATTAATTTTTATTAACGAATAGTTTGTCATTTGATAGTTTGTCATCACTAGAACAACAAACGAAGAAGGTGTTTTCGCTTCGCCATCTCACTTTTCCACAATCCTGATACTTGTATCAGGAGCACATCCAATCGAAGGAGGTATTTCCATGCTGAAGCTAGCATTTCACTTTTCCACAATCCTGATACTTGTATCAGGAACACATCCAATCGAAGGAGGTATTTTCATGTTGAAGCTAGCATCTCACTTTTCCACGATCCTGATACTTGTATCAGGAGCACGTCAATCGAAGAAGGTAATTGTGAATGTAAATTGCAAATGAAAATTTTATTATAAAATTATAATAAAATCTTATAAAATTATAAATTTTCTAATAAAATTTTCATTTTGATCAAAAGCCAACTCATAGATTATCGGTCGATAAAGTGTTAAGACTATCAGAAATTAACAAATTATAACAAGTTAAGCATTTATTCATAAATTATTACAAACACAAATATTATTACAATTAAAAGAAATATTCTTCTCAAATCCCTGATCCAATTCTATTTTCAAAGACCACCAAAGCGCAGGGAGGTCCTAATCCACACTCACCCTGTATATTTGACCAAGGAATTTATGGTCTTCCGTTGTACACGTCATTTCCGAACACTACTATTTTTCTTCATTTAAAACGCACTCTAAATGTATTCTTCTATTCTTATCCTAGAACAAAAAAATCAATTGTTTGAATGTATTTAAGTAGAAAAAGTAATAAAATCAGATGAGAAATAAAAAGTGTATGTATGACTCTACTATATTACATTTAAAGCGTAGTCTCTTCACCAAAAGATGTCAGCAGATTATATTTTATAAAATTATCAAAACCAACCCAATATAATAATACAAACTTTTAAAAACTGACAAAGCAAAATTACATAAGAAAAAGTTAACTAATAAATATTTTAATTAAATATTCGTTTACGAATTAGATAATACGAAACCATTCCCTTCTTAAAACTTAGGGACTTTAGGGTGTCGGGGTGGACACGGCTTCGCACTGAAAATATTGATTTTGCGGGGACAGTACACCCCTGTGGTGGTAGGAAATATCCGTGTATGTAGCATGTCGCTCGGGCGAGAGTCGCGAAGTTAAAACTATCGCGCGCCTCCAGAAAAAAAATCATCGCGAAACGCAAAAATCCCATCATGTACATTCGATCGTGAACCGACTTCCGGAAATTTTCACCCCCCTTTCCGGGTTTAATGCGGCACCCGAGGACACGAAATTTTTTTTTACCATCCCATCAGCGTTAATGTCATCGAATTTAGACGGAAATTTTAGTATGATATAAGATATCAAAACGAAATTTAGGTAAGTTAAAATTAAAAGTAAATATTTTTTTTATTATTGAATTAATTTTAAAAAATAGGTAAAAAAAAATGAAGATGAAAATTAAAATCCGTCTTAAATAATTAAAAAAGAGGGACGTTAAAATAATAATAATGGATATTTTTTCGTGACGCTTGGAAAATTAACAAGATAATAAATTTTAAAAAAATGCAAAAAGACGGTACGAATCAATCGCCGGAAGTCCACCAATACGTCGGACCTTATAGGTTAGAAAAAACCTTAGGAAAAGGCCAAACAGGTAATTTAAAAAAATCAATTTTAATATTATTATAAAAGTATTTAAATGATTTTTTTTTATTTAATAATAGGTCTAGTAAAATTGGGAGTTCATTGTGTAACCGGAAAAAAAGTCGCTATTAAAATCATCAATAGAGAAAAACTCAGTGAAAGTGTTTTGATGAAGGTACATTTTTAGATTAAATTTTTAATAATTTTAGTCATAATAATGTTAATAACCTTTAAAAAAATTGTTTTTTTTTTTTTTTTTTTTTTTTTTTAATTTTAGGTGGAAAGAGAAATTGCAATCATGAAATTAATCGATCATCCGCACGTTTTAGGATTATCAGATGTTTACGAAAATAAAAAATATCTGTAAGTCATTCAAAATCTTTTTAAATGCCTTAAAAAAGAAACTATTTTTTTTCTATTAATGTTTTAATTTTTTTTAAATTTTAGTTATCTAGTCTTAGAACATGTTTCTGGAGGAGAATTATTCGATTATCTCGTCAAAAAAGGCAGGTTAACCCCGAAAGAAGCCCGAAGGTTTTTCAGGCAAATCATATCGGCTTTAGATTTTTGCCACAGTCACTCCATATGGTAAGAAAATAAAAAATTAAATTTAAAAAATCAAAATTAACATTTTTGAATTTAAATTTTTCATTAAGCCATCGCGATTTGAAACCCGAAAACCTCCTATTAGACGAGAAAAACAACATAAAAGTGGCCGATTTCGGCATGGCCTCGCTCCAACCGATCGGATCGATGCTAGAAACCAGCTGCGGATCGCCACATTACGCTTGTCCGGAAGTTATACGCGTAAATAAATCAGATTTTAAGAAAAATAAATAATAAAGATATCAATCCATTACTTTTGTAATCTAGGGTGAAAAATACGACGGAAGAAAAGCCGACGTATGGTCTTGCGGAGTTATTTTATACGCTTTGCTAGTCGGAGCGCTTCCCTTCGACGACGACAACCTCCGACAGTTGTTAGAAAAAGTTAAAAGGGGCGTGTTTCACATCCCGCACTTCGTCCCGCCCGATTGTCAGAGTTTACTTCGCGGGATGATCGAAGTTAATCCGGAAAAAAGATTAACCGTAAGACTAAAAAAATTTTTTTAATTCAATTAATTTAATTATTTTTCTTAATAAGCTTTCTGACATTAATAAACACCCTTGGGTAACCGCCGGAGGTAAAGGCGAGTTGGAACTCGAATTACCGATGATGGAAGTCGTCCAGACGCACGTTTTACCTTCGATAGACGCCGTGGATCCGGACGTGCTTCAAGCGATATGTAGTTTGGGGTGTTTTAAAGAACGAGAAAAGTTAATTCAACACTTATTAAGTCCTAAGTAAGTTTTTTAAAAAATCTAAAAGTCCTACTAACTTTTAATTCATCTAATTCATTATACTGAATTATGAACTGAACTAACAAGGAGACTACAAGACCTTGTATTCACCGATTTTGGCGAGAGTGGTTAAAAAATCCTTACTGAAGTTATTAATCAGTGTTTAAAGTCAGTTTTTATTCACTTCCACTAAGCACCGTCTATGAATCAGGTGCCACGCTTCGGTTTCCATTCGCGAAGGATGGTGGTCTTGTGGTCGTCTTGTAAGATTAGAATTAACATTAGCGCTAACTCTAACGTTAGACCTATAACTAGGAGCTTTCGGATTTAATCGTGAATTTTTTGACTAAAACCAGTTAAAATGGAAAGCTCCTAGTTTTAGGTTTAGTGTGAAAGTTAGCGCTAATGTTAGTTCTAGTTTTAGTTCAGTAAACATCGACCATGAAAGCTTTCATATTTATATTGAATTATGAATTTTATTAATTTCAGTCATAATACGGAAAAGGTGATTTATTTTCTGCTTTTGGATCGGAAACGTCGAAGGCCGGCTTACGAAGACGAGTCCGATTCTTTATTGAGAATAAGAACGACGGACGTAAACGATCCGCCGAGGAAACGGATTGATACGTGTCGAGTAAACGGACAGAATTCGTTGCAATTCGGGCAGATTAGCGAAGGATCGCCTTTAACGCCACGAAGATCACATTACAAGTAAAGAAACAAACATTTTTTTTTGTAGAATTCCAAAAACTTGTACTTTCTGGATAATCCTAAACCATACAAGACGATTTAAAATATCTTGGATGGTTTAAAATTGTTTAGATTGGCACTTTAAAGTAACTTAAACCGATTTTACATTTATTAGGATTCAATACAAGTTTAAAAAATGACTGATTGATTTATCAACGATTAGTTTAAACGATTTAAAATGCTTTGTTTTAAGAAGACCGCACGCTCGAAGAAGTCCCTCGACCGGAAGCACGCACAGCACGCTGAGCGTCCACTCGCCGACGAGATCGTCCGGAGCGTCAAGCCCCGTCATGTTCAACAATGCGACCCCGACCCTTCCTTCGCCGGTAAACGCGCGCGCCCATCACGCCCATCGCAGCTCGACGCACGTCTCGTCCAACACCCACGTTACGGTAACGCCGCCGCCCCCAGCTACTCCAACTCACCATAGAGCAAACAGCAGCGGCGGTACCACCACCGGAAGTAATCTACTCGCGACGTTAACGTCTCCCGAGAACGATTCCGGCCAATTAGGAACCGGTAAGTTGTAAATACAAAAGCTTTCACGATCGGTATTAATTAAATCAAGACTAGAATTAACATTTAACAAGTTCGAAGTTATTATTCGAATAGTTCTGAGGATGGTTGCAATATGTCATCCGAAATATCAAACATTTTTCCACAAAAAGTCAAATGCTTTTTCATAAAACTTTGAACGTCTCTTCAAAAGACCCACTGTTAAACCCGAAAGCTCCTAGTTCTAACTCTAAGAAAGGTTCAGTATTAGAGTTAAGCCGGCTACTCACTACGCGATACTTGCCAAGTAATTGCAAAGTACTTGGCAAGTAGCAAGTAGTGTGTATGAAGACTCGCATAAACTTGGCGAAGTACATGTACTTCCCATCGTGAGTCGGAAAACGGTCGCAAGTCAAAGTGGACAAGTAAATAATTTCTTTACTTCTATGCCCGCGCTACACTACGCGGCGTTTACAGAGTAGGAGTATCAAAAGTAATTGTGGAATAATGCAGTTGAATAACGAGTTATCTTTTACGTTTTTGGATATTTATCAAAAAGAAAGAGTAATTTGGAATGCATCTAATAAATTGCATAAAAACCGGAACTAAATACACGATGCGTGGAAACGAACGCAAAATGCAAGGCTAAATTGAGGGCCAGCGAAAGAAGTGTTGCTGGTTCCTGTGATATATAGGGTGTCCGGAAATGTCGTGTACAACGGAGTACCACAGATACCTTGGTCAAAAATAAGATGATTTAACCCAACTTATCTATATACAAAGTTGCTTCGTTTAGCCACTAGAAGACTTTAAAAACAAATTTTTTTGTGAGTTTTTCTTAAATTACTCGAAAAATCTTTATTAGATTTTATTCATATTTTAATCATGTCTGTATATCAGCAGGGTACAGCTTTCTGTGGAACAAATTCGAATTTCGAATCATAAAGGGCGTTTAGAAACACTCTCGCGACAAGTTATCCATCCAGATCTTTTTAATCAGCCTGTATAATTTTCTGTCAATTTTTTTCTGAATAGCTATATTAATTTAGAAACTATTTCTTCTCTTATAAGATTTCAGTTGGACAACCGGTTTAGCCATAAAAAATGTTTTCTAAATCCCTGCGAGCCCAAATCGATAAGTTAAGGTACCATTAACAAAGTTCAGAATAGCAATTTCTTTAAGCAGTATGAAGTCCTTTCTGTAAAACCAGATATTACTGGTTTATAAGTACTTTATTGCTTAAAATATTCAAATTTTCGTCAGGATTTTTAACTATCATCAGGATTTAACCCTGATTTGCCAGAAAGATCACTAAACCTAAGACTTTGTTTATGAAGCGTTATCAAACAAAAATGTCACGAAAAAAGCAAATTGTAAAAATTTTGCACTCTGTATTATTTTTAGTCCTGATGCTGGTCATTAGTCTTGAGGAAAATTTGAATATTTTAAGCAATAAAGTATTTCTAAACCTGAAAATTTCGGTTTTTTTAAAAGAACTTCACACCGTTTAAAGAAATTGCTACTTTGAACATTGCTAATGGTACCTTAGTTTATCAATTTGGGCTTGTAGGGATTTAGAAAATATTTTTTTGTGGCTAAACTGTTTGTCCAACTAAAATTTTATAAGAGACAAAATAGTTTCTAAATTAATATAGCTATTCAGAAAAAAATTGGCAGAAAATTATACAGGCTGGTTAAAAAGATCTGGATGGATAACTTGTCGCGAGAGTGTTTCTAAAGGCCCTGTATGATTCGAAATTCGAATTTGTTTCACAGAAACCTGTAGCTTGATAATATAAAGCCATGGTCAAAAAATGAATAAAATCTATTCAAGATTTTTCGAGTAATTTAAGAAAAACTCATGAAAAATATGATTTTTAAAGTCCTCTAGCGGCTAAACTAAGCAACTTTGTATAGAGATAAGTTGGGTTAAATCATTATATTTTTGGCCAAGGTATCTGTGGTATTCTGTTGTACACGACATTTCCGGACACCCTGTATATAGGGTGTCCCACATTTTAATACGCAAACTTCACCAGGACATAGTTCTCATAAAAATAATACAAAAGTTTTATATAAACATGGGGTCACAACTCTTTTATTTTCGAGATATGGCCGTTCACAGTTGACAGAAAAATTTACATTTTAATTTTTATTTCAGCTATTTATAAACGCAGGAATGTGAATTTTTACAGTTATGTACTACAGCCAAGCATGTTATTTTCAAGCCTTAATTTAGCCACCCCGGCGTATCTGAAAGGGTTGAAATTCACGATCATCACTACATTTTCCAAAAGAACTTTTTAATTCGGTAAAATTTTAACCTAAAAAAATATACGTTAGAAAGCTCATTCTTTAACGAGATTTTTTTGTCTCTTGCATTTTTCGCATAATTTAATTACTTTACTCGTCCTTCTACTTGCACTTCCCGAAAAACTTGTAACATTGAAAGTAGGCGCGTAATGTGTACAGATTACTTCGACTAGAACAAGTACTTCTCAAGTTTATTGCAAGCCAAGTTACTCTGAAAGTACCGCGTAGTGAGTAGCCGGCTTTAGTGTTAATGTTAATTCTAGTCTTAATTTAGTTCAACCGGAAACTTGTTTTAACAAAATTAATTGAAAAAAAATTAAAATTAATTAACATTTTCGATTTTAATTTGTAATCGTTAAGGTTTAGGCCCTCAGATTTTAACTCCGATGACGCCTCCCGGATCACCACATTCTAGCACTACGAGTCACCATTGGAGATCGAGATTAACCACGATTAAAAATAGTTTTCTTGGATCACCCAGATTTCATCGAAGAAAAATGCAAAGTAAGTATTTTGCTTTCAATTAAATTCTTTCTTTTATGTTTTAAAGTTTAACAATTTCTCATATGACTTCAGAGAATTTCAAACCAACTTTAGAAAATTTCAAAACAACTTTAGAAAATTTCAAAAAAACTTTAGAAAATATAAAAACTACTTTAGAAAATTTAAAAACGACTTTAGAGAGTTTCAAAACACTGCGAATGATTTTAATAGGAATTTAAAACTTCCCCAAAAGTTTTAATCATTTTAAAAGAACTGTATATTATATTGAAAAGACTTCAAACAACGTAAATCATTTTAAATAAGTCTAACTTACCTTAAAAATCGTTATTTTCATCCAAAGAAGTTCATCGAACACTAGGATCCTCTCTGGAATTGACCAATAAATCCTGGTTTGGAAACTTAATGACGACCAGAAGTCAAAACCTTCCATAAGACTTCTTTGAAAATTCTTCCTTAAAAAATTGAAAACGATTTTATTTTATATTCAAAAAGTAAAACGATTTTATTTTATATTCAAAAAATAAAACGATTTTATTTTATATTCAAAAAGTAAAACGATTTTATTTTATATTCAAAAAGTAAAAAGATTTTATTTTATATTAAAAAAGTAAAACGATTTTATTTTAATATTCAAAAGACTTTAAATAATCTAAATTATTCAAAATAATTCTAACTTACATTAAAATATTTTAGCTTCATCCGAAGAAGTTCATCTAACACCAGAATCCTCCCCGGAGTTAACCAAAAAATCCTGGTTTGGAAGCTTAATGACGACCGAAAAGGACGAAACGTTCACCATTTTAGTAAAAGGCAAACCTTTAGCGACCGTAAAGGCTGATTTAATCCACGCTTTCTTATCGATCGCTGAACTAAGTCACTCCGTGTCATCACCGATGAGTTTCCGAGTTGAATACAAACGTGGTACAACGGGTCCGGCGATGTTCCAACGTCAGGTTCGCTTCCAGGTGGACATTTCAACCATTGCGAATAAATCTAGTGAAAATAAAGATCCTTTATATGCAATTACATTTACTTTATTATCTGGTAAGACTTATTTAGCTTTATTCGTAGGAGTGATTTTCAAAATTTTTTTATTTCTTGAATCTTTTCTTCAATCTTTTTATTTCTTCAAACTTTTGGAAATCATTTCTAGGAACAAAGCTGTTACGTTATTAATATTTTGTTGACTGATGACTAGTTAAGTTGTCTTTTCATACCCAAACGTTGCTAATCAGTAACTAGTAATCTTATCAATTAGAAAATAATAGCCGGTGACACAATATAGTTTCTGTATAAAACTCCCGGCCAACAAAGTATTAACCCCTTAACCGGGTATGACGTATATATCCGTCATGATTACATGTAATTCCAATCCATCGCCCCGGTTAACAGGTTAATTAGCAGAAATTAAAAAATAATTTTTCTTTTTTTAGGCAATATTAGAAGATTTAGACGCGTTTGCGAACACATCCAAGCCCAAGTTTGTACAAGAAGACCTCCACCGAGTCCTCGGGCTCAAAGGAAGTTTACAACCGAACTTAGCGAAAGTTCAAGTTGTGGATCGGATTCAAGCGAGTTATATTTAAACACTAGACAGGTAAAACCCTTAAAATTTTTTTAATTTGTGTAAATTTATGTAAATATATACTTTACTTACTTAAAAAAAAATAAGAAAAAACACAAAATTTACACAAATTTCTTTAAGTTGTAAAATTTACTTTTTTTTATAACCAAAAACCCCCGATTTTCCAGTAAAATTCCGACCAAACTCAACGTAAGTTACCTTAGAAAAAGAAAACCCACGCATTTTCTTTCCACGAAAACACTTTTCTCGTTTTTCTTTTATAAACTATTTTATAAACAACTTTAAATAACCTCAATTTTACAGTTTATTATTTACATCAATTTGACTGTCAAATTTTGACAGTTGATTAATTACCGCAATTAACACGCACTACTTTACCGACAACTTTTAAGCACCCAATTTTCTTTAATTTTTTCAATTGTACTTTTTTAATTAAAATAAAAATTAAAACACGTTTTTCTTCTTTTAGTTAAACGTTTTACAATTGGAAAATAGCGATTTGGAAAGCGAATGTTCCGTATTCGATGTGAGAACGGCCGCGCGCGAAGTTAGCCGCAGAGCGAGCACGAACAACAACACCGAGACGATCGAAGTGGCGCCATCTAACGCCAAAGCGGTACGTTCGAGCTCGGAAAATACAGATTCCTGCGAAAAAACTTGTATAACGACGATGTCCGGGAGTTCGATTGCGTAATAAGAAAAAAAACGTAAATAAAAGAAATGAAATTGGATAAAAATAACCAAAAGAGGAAATGAAAATTGAAATGAAATTTGTAAATATCCCAGCCAATTATTATACATATATACACACCTACAAACACATGATTAATTAATTGTAAAGCTTCTGTGGCTGTCTCCATTTTTCATTTTTCGCGCGGTAAATTTGAAAATTAAAAAAATATATCTATCAATAATGTAGGCCTAGATTTCTCCCTTTTCCCGGGAACTATTAACAAAAAAAAAAAGTTTTTTGAATGCTCAAAATTGCTTTGATTGTATCCAAAAAAAAAAGTAATTAATTAATTAATTAATGAAAAAAATAAAAAGAAAAAATTATTAATAATACCTGAAAATGTAATCGTAGTGCCAATTTCGCTATATTTAACGTTCCTTTTTTAATTATTTTTTTTCGGTTATTAATTATTTATTAATTAATTAAATTTAAAAGTGAGAACCGGCCATACGTAGACTTATACCTTAAGGTAAAAAATAATTAAATTCGTAAATAAACAAATAAAATTTTAGCTAGCTAGTCTAATTAAACGAATCAATTGAAATGTTTATGTATTATTGCAAAAGTGACGAAATGAAAAAAAAAAAATAAACTTAAAAAAGGAGATACAAATTAAAGTGGGGGGAAAAAATAAGGAAAGTTTGTTAAATTTATCGACTTAAAAATTATTCTAACCTATAAAAAAAAACAACATATAGTTCATTTTTTTTCTTATTCTAGAGCTAATTTGATATTGATTTAACCTAAAATTTCTTACTGTTTGTTTCCGAAGAGAAATTAGAGTCTTTTAAATACTCTCTCGGAAAAATTCTCTTGAAAAGTCATTTCAAATAAGGAGAAAGAAAGATTTCACGTTGAGTAGAAGAGAAGGAGAGGTTTTATATTGAATCACTATAAAATTAGCTCCTAATTTTGTAAATAACGTTTAGTTACTGAATTCTAGAACATCCTGTATTTATCAAAAAAAAAATCATTTTAAAAAAATGAACTATATGTCCGATTTTATCGATAATTTTTCGATAACATATCAAAAATTAATTAATTAAAGGCTCATTTTTTATTTAAATCGCAAATCATTAAAAATGCATTCAATTACACGAAGCAAGAAAAATGAAAAAAAATTTTAAAATAAAATAAATAAATAAAATATTAATACCTAACCTTAAAAAAAAAATAATAAATAAAAAAAAAATAATACTATTCTTTATAATAAAATAAAAATTGTAAAGATGGAAATGAAAAATAAATTTCTTTGCACGAACATTTATAACTACCTTATATTGTATTTAAAGAAAAATAAACGTTAACGTTGTAAGGCGCTTGTATATAAAAATTGTGATAAACTAAAATATTTGCACATTAAAAAATTGTCGTGTTTAAAAAAAATCTGGGTTTTATTTATTATGGTTATGTTTATGGGTTTATTTATTATGATTATTTTCGACGGGAAAGATAAAGACTTGTGGAACAAGAAGAAGAAGGAAAAGAAGCACCAATAAATTTATTTACGTCTCTTTTATATCGTTTATAATAATATAATACTGTGCTAACTAATTCTATCTATTAGAAAAGTAGTTTTTTTTTGTACATAATGACTGTTGTATGTACAAAAATTACTTTAATCGTTCTTTTAAAAAAATAGACTTTAAAACTCATTCAGATCTTTGAAATAATTTTAATTTTAAATTTTATTTTATTTTTTTTTTTCATTTTTAAACTAAAAGTAACCTTCAATTTATTAAAATTGATCTTAAATTTGAATTGATTTTTCATACGATTTACTTTGGTTTATACAAAAAGACTAATCGAGCCCTCGGAATCTAAAAAAATTTAAAACTGAAGTTATAATTAGATAAATATTGATTTTTTCCATCTTTAAACTAAAAGTAACCTTCAATTTATTAAAACTGATCTCAAATTTGAATTGATTTTTCATACGATTTATTTTGGTTTATACGAAAAGACTTTAGTTGAGTTCTCAGAATCTAAGAAAATTTAAAATTAAGGTTATAATTAGATAAATGTTGATGAAATGTTGATTTTTTTCATTTTTAAACTAAAAATAACCTTCAATTTATTAAAATTGATCTCAAATTTGAATTGATTTTTCATACGATTTACTTTGGTTTATACCAAAAGACTAATCGAGTTCTCGGAATCTAAAAAAATTTAAAACTTAGGTTATAATTAGATAAATATTGTTTTTTTCCATTTTTAAACTAAAAGTAACCTTCAATTTATTAAAATTGATCTCAAATTTGATTTGATTTTTCATACGATTTACTTTGGTTTATACAAAAAGACTAATCGAGTTCTCGGAATATAAAAAAATTTAAAACTTAGGTTATAATTAGATAAATATTGAGTTTTTCCATTTTTAAACTAAAAGTAACCTTCAATTTATTAAAATTGATCTCAAATTTGATTTGATTTTTCATATGATTTAGTTTGGTTTATACGAAAAGACTTTAGTTGAGTTCTCGGAATCTAAGAAAATTTAAAACTAAGGTTATAATTAGATAAATGTTGATGAAATGTTGACTTTTTTCATTTTTAAACTAAAAGTAACCTTCAATTTATTAAAATTGATCTCAAATTTGATTTGATTTTTCATAAGATTTACTTTGGTTTATACAAAAAGACTAATCGAGTTCTCGGAATCTAAAAAAAATTTAAAACTAAGGTTATAATTAGATAAATATTGATTTTTTCCATTTTTAAACTAAAAGTAACCTTCAATTTATTAAAATTGATCTCAAATTTGAATTGATTTTTCATACGATTTACTTTGGTTTATACGAAAAGTCTTTAGTTGAGTTCTCGGAATCTAAGAAAATTTAAAACTATGGTTATAATTAGATAAATGTTGATGAAATGTTGATTTTTTTCATTTTTAAACTAAAAGTAACCTTCAATTTATTAAAATTGATCTCAAATTTGAATTGATTTTTCATACGATTTACTTTGGTTTATACAAAAAGACTAATCGAGTTCTCGGAATCTAAAAAAATTTAAAACTAAGGTTATAATTAGATAAATATTGATTTTTTCCATTTTTAAACTAAAAGTAACCTTCAATTTATTAAAATTGATCTCAAATTTGAATTGATTTTTCATACGATTTACTTTGGTTTATACGAAAAGACTTTAAGTTCTCGGAATCTAAGAAAATTTAAAACTTAGAATTAGAAAAATGTTGATGAACCTTTTCTATTTCTAAAATAACTTTTCAAATGATATTTTATAAAATATTGATACTTGATACCATTTCGTACTAAACATAACTTAATTTTGAATCGAAGAGAAAAGATTACGGAAAGAAAATTTGAAAAATAAGAACAATAATAAAAGAAATTAAAAGAAGACTTAAATAAGATGTAAATCCAAGAATTTACATTGGAAAAACTCACTACTAGCTGGAGTATAGTATAAAGTTTATCGACGGACTTCTGATCGATAAACTTTATATTATACTATCAAACAAATTGATGATTCAAAATCAAAAACTCAACCGAAAGAATTAAAATAAAATTAATAACCTAACAAAAACAAAATTGTCATATTTCCTATCAAATCGTTCCCAAATATAAATAAAATAAATAAATTAAAAATAAAAATCTTACCTCATCCTATTTTTTTCTTTTCAATTATTCAAATTAATTAAAAGTATACAATAAATTTCGATCGTAAAAGTGATAAACACCATTGATGTGCGTTAAAACTTTCCCCTCGACTAGATGCCTTGCATAGTGAACCGCTTCAACCCTATCTCTAGCTAATCCGTACTCTATAAGCCAATCGACGAATCTCCCACCGGAGAAAACTTTTCGGTATACTTTAAGCCGCCAACGTTTGTCTTCAGCGATATCCGAACGACACCTTTGAAGATGGTGAGTGACGAATTGATCGCAAATGTGTTTGGTGTCCGCGCCGAGTTCATCCCAGCTCGGTAAGACTAATGTGTTTGCACCGTACCATAATTTCCGCCAGTATTTTAGTAATGGAAGGACGATGTCTTTTGTATCGGTGCCAAAAACAGCAAATACGATGATACTTTGTCCAAAGTTTAGAGTTGTATCGAGGAAGGATAATTCGATGTAGATGCCGGAGATTTGGTCCATTATTAACGTCCAGATGCATAAAGATAAACCCTTTATAACAAATAAGAAAAAGAAATTTATTAATTTTTTATAAATTAAATTGTTAAAAATCGTCTTAAATTGTCTAAGATTGTCTTAAAGTACACTTTAAAGTAGATAGCCTAAAAATCGATCGAAATTTAAATTCTAAAGTCTAAAACCGTATAATAATGATTCCAAAAATCATCTGAAACCATTAAAATTCATTCTAAAATCCCCTGAAAACATTTAAAATGGTCAAAAATTGTCAAAAATCGTAAAAACTTGTTTAAGATCGTTTGTAAAAGTCTAAGAATGTTAACATTCATCTAAAACAACGTCTATGATGGTTCGTCATCGTTTAAAAGCATAGAAATTTATTCTAAATCGTTTGGAACCATTAAAATTATCCAAGGTCTTGTAAGATCATGTAAAATCATTTAAAATCGTTGAAGTTTGGCTTAAAAAAATCGTAAAAAGTCAATAGTTTGTCATAAAATTGATTAAAACGTCTGAAATCAATCGCAAAAGACTAAGACTATTAACATTCATCAAAAACATCGTTTATAATCGTCTAAAATCGTTAAAATTAATTTCAAGATAGTCTTAAACCTATCAAAATCGTAAAAAGTCAATAAAGTTTGTCTTAAAATCGACTAAAACGTCTGAAATCAATCGCAAAAGACTAAGACTGTTAACATTCATCAAAAACATCGTTTATAATCGTCTAAAATCGTTAAAATTAATTTCAAAATGGTCGTAAACCTATTAAAATCGTAAAAAGTCAATAAAGTTTGTCTTAAAATCGACTAAAACGTCTGAAATCAATCGCAAAAGACTAAGACTGTTAACATTTATCAAAAACATCGTTTATAATCGTCTAAAATCGTTAAAATTAATTTCAAAATAGTCTTAAACCTATCAAAGTCGTAAAAAGTCAATAAAGTTTGTCTTAAAATCGACTAAAACGTCTGAAATCAATCGCAAAAGACTAAGACTGTTAACATTCATCAAAAACATCGTTTATAATCGTCTAAAATCGTTAAAATTAATTTCAAAATAGTCTTAAACCTATCAAAATCGTAAAAAGTCAATAAAGTTTGTCTTAAAATCGACTAAAACGTCTGAAATCAATCGCAAAAGACTAAGACTGTTAACATTCATCAAAAACATCGTTTATAATCGCCTAAAATCGTTAAAATTAATTTCAAAATAGTCGTAAACCTATCAAAATCGTAAAAAGTCAATAAAGTTTCTCTTTAAATCGACTAAAACGTCTGAAATCAATCGCAAAAAACTAAGACTGTTAACATTCATCAAAAACATCGTTTATAATCGTCTAAAATCGTTAAAATTAATTTCAAAATAGTCTTAAACCTATCAAAATCGTAAAAAGTCAATAAAGTTTCTCTTAAAATCGACTAAAACGTCTGAAATCAATCGCAAAAGACTAAGACTGTTAACATTCATCAAAACCATTGTTTATAATCGTCTAAAATCGTTAAAATTAATTTCAAAATAGTCTTAAACCTATCAAAATCGTAAAAAGTCAATAAAGTTTGTCTTAAAATCGACTAAAACGTCTGAAATCAATCGCAAAAGACTAAGACTGTTAACGTTCATCAAAAACATCGTTTATAATAGTCTAAAATCGTTAAAATTAATTTCAAAATGGTCGTAAACCTATCAAAATCGTAAAAAGTCAATAAAGTTTGTCTTAAAATCGACTAAAACTTCTGAAATCAATCGCAAAAGACTAAGACTGTTAACATTCATCAAAAACATCGTTTGTAATCGTCTAAAATCGTTAAAATTAATTTCAAAATAGTCTTAAACCTATCAAAATCGTAAAAAGTCAATAAAGTTTGTCTTAAAATCGACTAAAACGTCTGAAATCAATCGCAAAAGACTAGGACTGTTAACATTCATCAAAAACATCGTTTATAATCGTCTAAAATCGTTAAAATTAATTTCAAAATAGTCGTAAACCTATCAAAATCGTCTAAAATGTCTGAAATCGATTATAGAAGTCTAAAGGTGGGATTTCGTTGCAACGTCCAGCGTTCGAGGCTGGTCGCGACGTTCGGCAGTCAAGAACTGTTCCTAATGATTTTGAACCGGAGTGATTTCGTTGAGGCGATGCGTCTTGTCGGCTCGACGGAAAGACGTCGACGGCTGCGTCTGGACTGCTCGAATAGCAGTCGAGACGCGAACGCCTTTAACAAGCGCTTACGAAAATAACAAATTAAGTTAAAATTTTTAAGATTTTCACTGAGATTTAATAATTGAAAATGGCACAGAAATTCTCGAATGTTGATGATTAAAAATTGATTGAAATAGTGCGTGAATATCCATGCTTGTACAATCACGAACAGAAAGGTTTTAAGGATTTTCAGATTAGAGAGAATCTGGTGAACGTGCAGGCCGAGCCCCTCTTCCAATCCATCTGTTTGGAAATTGTGCATTTAAATAATTTCGGCAATTTAATCCAAAGTGCGCTGGTGCACCATCATGTTGAAAAATAATATTTCTTCGAATATTAAGTGGGATATTTTCAAGCAATTCTGGTAGAGTATATTCAAGAAAAATGCTATACACATGACCATCTAATGGTACAGGCAGTAAATATGATCCTACTACATAATTATCAACAATCCCAGTCCAAATATTAAGCGAAAACTTCCATTGATGATGTAAACTATGAACGGCACGAGGATTTTCTTCGCTCCAAATGTGACTATTGTGTGTATTAAAATAGCCATCTTTTGTAAAACATGCCTTATCTGTCCATAATACATTCCTAGGAAATCTTGGTTCATCAGTAATTTTATTCAAGTACCATTCGGCAAATTGAACTCTGTTGGGATAATCAACTGGAACTAATGTTTGAACTTTTTGAATGTGAAACGGATGCTTCTGATATTCCTTCAATACCCTCCATACAGATGTGCGACTTGTATGCATCGTCTGTGCAATGGCACGAGTACTTGTTTTTGGGTTATTTTCAAAGTGTTGAAGAACTTGGTCCTCAAAATTAACATTTCGGACAGTACGAATGGCTCCTGAATCTCTTTTCTTTACTTGAAATTCACCACTATCTCGAAGACGCTGATCCAATCTTGAAAACGGTGTATGACAGGGAATGTGACGCTGCGGATGTCGCTCCGCATAAATTTGCCTTGCTTCATTAGCGTTACCGTAAGCTGCTCCATAGGCAAGATGCATGTCTGCTAAAAATGAAATTGATCTTTATTTATTCTAAAAAAACTACGAAACTTTTCATTCGTAGTTTCGTTTGATAATATCCTTCTTGGTTCCGTAATTTGTAAATGTTATTAGAAAGTTTACGGGTAGATAGTAACAGGCTTGTATAATCATCATTTTCATCTTCTTCTAATAAAATTAATGTAGCTAAAGTTTTCTTATTCATCCTGAATAAGCGTTTCAGCTCAGAGCTATTAATGATTAGAACTGCCGAAACGCACAGGACAAACGATTCAACGAAATCAAGGCGATCGTAACGGCTAGCCGTGACTGCCAGACGTCGCGGCGAGCCGCGTACGCTAGACGTTGCAACGAAATCCCACCTTAAGACTGTTAACGTTCATCCAAAATATCGTCTAAAATTGTCTTAAAATCAATAAAAATTATCTGAATTCAACCAAATTCGATTTAAAATCATCAAATATACAGGGTGTCCGGAAATGTCGTGTACAACGGAGTACCACAGATACCTTGGTCAAAGATATGATGATTTAACCCAACTTATCTATATACAAAGTTGCTTAGTTTAGCCGCTAGAGAACTTTAAATGCAATATTTTTTGTGAGTTTTTCCTAAATTACTCGAAAAATCTTTATTACATTGTATTCATCTTTTGACCATGTCTTTGTATCAGCAGGTTACAGCTTTCTGAGAAACAAATTCGAATTTCGACACTTACAGAGCGTTTAGAAACACTCTTACTACAAGTTGTCCATCTAGATCTTGTTAACCAGCCTGTATAATTTTCTGTCAATTTTTTTTCTGAGTTGGGCAAAGGGTTGAACCAGAAAAAAATATTTTTTAAATCCCTGCAAGCCCAAATCGATAAGTTAAGATACCATTAACAAAGTTCAGAATAGCAATTTCTTTAAGCGGTATGAAGTTCTTTCCACAAAACCAGATGTTACAGATTTATAAGTACTTTATTGCTTAAAATTTTCAAATTTTCGTCTGAATTTGTGACCATCATCAGGATTTAACCCTGATTGGTCAGCAAGATCACTAGACCTAAGACTTTGTTTATAGGGTGCCATAAAGCAAAAATGCCACGAAAAAGCAAATTCTAAAAATTTTACACTGTGTATTATTTTTAGCCCTGATGATGGTCATAAATCCTGCCGAAAATTGGAATATTTTAAGCAATAAAGTACTTCTAAACCTGAAAAATTTGTTTTTTTTGAAAGAACCCCGCACCGTTTAAATAAATTACTACACTTGAACTTTGCTAATGGTACCGGAATTTATCAATTTGGGTTTGTAGGGATTTAGAAAATATTTTTTTATGGCTAAATGGTTTGCCCAACTGAAATTTTATAAGAGAGAAAATATTTTCTAAATTAATATACCTATTCAGAAAAAAATTGGCAGGAAATTATACACGCTGGTTAAAAAGATCTGAATGTATAACTTGTCGTGAGAGTGTTTCTAAACACCCTGTATGATCCGAAATTCGAATTTGTTCCATAGAAAGCTGCAGCCTGCTGATATAAAGACATGGTCAAAAAATAAATAAAATCTAATAAAGATTTCTCAAGTAATTTAAGAAAAACTCATGAAAAATATGAACTTTAAAGTCTTCTAGCGGCTAAACTAAGCAACTTTGTATATAGCTAAGTTGGGTTAAATCATCATATTTTTGACCAAGATATCTGTGGTACTCTGTTGTACACGACATTTCCGGACACCCTATATATTTTTAAACTTACCACAAACATTGAACAAAGTAGTAAAATCAACAAAACAACATGTCTTAAAATCTGAGGGTCGTGACTGTCCGATTCCTCCTCGATAACCTCAATATCCTCGTCTATCGGCTCCCGGTAACGTCTCAAAATATCCTGACATTCATTCTGGGCATTTCCCGCACATCCCAACCTCGTCGAACAAACCGAATCGTTCCTCCTTCGTCGCGTTTCCACCGCAGTCTGTTTCGGCTTAAATTTCTTATCGATATCTTCAATGTCGACGATTGACGTTTCCTCACAACAATTTTCCGAGTTACCACAACTTCTATTCCCACTTTGAGTGCAATTAGAAGTCCCAGCTTCGCATTGAACGGAAGGATTTTGATCGAAAGTTTCTGCCACGTCGTTCGCCAAGTTTAAATATCTTTCGTGACGACGTCGATAACGTTGATGAAGAATTAGACATCCAACGGTAGCTTTATTTATAAAAAAAAAATTTAGGTTATTAATTTTAATAAAAAAATTTAATTTAATAAAAATAAAATAAAATTTAATTAAAATAAAATAAAATTTAATTAAAATAAAATAAAATTTAATTAAAATAAAATAAAATTTAATTAAAATAAAATAAAATTTAATTAAAATAAAATAAAATAAAATTTAATAAAAAAATTAAAATTTAATAAAGAAATTAAATTAAATTACTTACATATAAAACAAAAAACCAATAAGCTAACCGCAACAATCGCTTGATAAATCCCATAAGCAAAATTAGGATTGTTCTCTTCAAACGGTAAAGAACTCCTATCGTAAGCTAAGAGTAATCCCGATAAAGCCAGTGGAAATCCAAATCCAACGAAGTAAAACCAAGGTAATAACTTAATAACAAAACAAAGACTTCTACATTGTAAAAATAATAAAACCATGGCTAAAATAGCCGTCCAAAGTCGACTGGAATAAACTCCGGAACTAAATATAACAAATTGTAAACACCCCGTCCAATTATTATCTTTACTGTCGATCGTTTTCCATAAAATCGCCCCCAAACACGACGTTAACTGAGCGAAAACCAAACAAGCGGTTACTTTATGAGGCACTTTCGATACTTTTTTCGTTAACGTAAACACCAACAATACCCAAAACGAACAAATCACTCCTAAAATGCTCACGTCGAACATAAACGATTCCAATTGTTTTACGTAATCGTTTGAATCACCATTCGGGAGGCTTATCATTTTAGCCGAGACGAACATTAAAGGTGCGCTTATGAAGGTACAAGCTACCATTGCACTTGCAATCTAAAAAATTAAATAAAAAAAAATTAAATTAAAAAAAATTAAATTTAAAAAAATTAATATAATTTAGTTAAAAATTAAATTTTAATAAAATTACCAAATCGATATCGATGACATACTGAGTTGCAAATACAAAAACTGTTGGTGCAGCTGGAAATGTTCCGTATAAAAACCCATATGTGCTTAAATCCGTAGTTTCCGATTCATTAAATCCGGGTTTAAAAATGTTTATTACTTGCCTTGTAACGATTGGTAAAACTAACCTAAATTTTCATTAAAAAAAAAACATTTCACTTTAAATGAATTATACAAAGAAAATATTGTAATAAAAAAAAAAATTTCTTACAATTTACAAATAATTAAAATCCCCGGAACGACTAAAGTCGCCCCACGTAACTTATGAACCTTCCCAACCATCCGTAATCCCAATAAGAATAAAGCCGAGGCTGAAAAAGCCGATCCTAAAGCCTAAAAATTTCAACTTATTAAAAAACCAAATTAAAAATATTAAAAAAATTATTCTCCCGATAAAGAAAACCTACCGTTAAAATCTCACTTAAATAAATAGGAACTTTATGCTTAAAAATTAAATTCCCAACGATTCCTAATAAAGTCATCAATATAATCGGATTTAAAAAAATACTTTTCATCACAGATACGGTTAATTTAAACCTTTTTCTACTCTCGACGGATAATAACAAGCTCGTATCTCCGTTACTTTCACTATTTATACTAACGGGGGACATTTCCCCAACTGTATGTCTTTTATGAACCTCCATAAGTACAAATGCGATCGGATTTAGTATCGCCAGACTTATCGGAGCCATTAAATAAAGATACGAAGCATACTCGGGATGACATTGTTTATAAAGTGCCACAACTAAAAAAAAAAAATAATTAATTAATTATTTCTTAAGGTTAATTAATTTATACAAACCTATCGGATATCCGATCGCAAAATCATTACTTTGCGTACAAAAAATAGCAAAAATCCCCGCTCTACCAAAATTAAACGGTCTACTAATTAATAAAGTAACGATTATCACAGCAAAAAATAAGATTCCTTTTGAAATTAATACGCTTAGTAAAAATAACCAGTTTACAGATGATAAATCCAACTCGGATAACGACATGAAAATTAATGATGGTAAAGCGAACGTTCCGACAAATGTATTTATTCCTTTGGCTTCGGTTTCCGAGATTAAGTTCATTCGACCGGCGAAATATCTAAAAATTGTTTTTTAAATTTAAATTAATAAATTTATGTATAAATTTTATAAATTTTATAAATCATATAATAAATAAAAATATTAATGAATAACATTACAATTTAAAAATATCAAAAAAAATTAGGTTATGAACAAAAATTGAGGTTATGTTAACTTACCCACAAGAAATAATAACGAAACATTGTGTTAAAGCCGGGTATAAATTATCGATTTCCGCTCCACTTTCAGACATTTTTCTTAATTTTATTATTTAATAATTCATACACTAGAAAAGAAAATGTATTAAATTAAAACTACGTCTAACAAACATAACCTACGTTATGATATAAAAACAATAAATAAAAGTTAAAACATTTAAATTGAACTATGTATTATAGAATACCTTTTTTTAATTAAGTAATATCTAATCTATACGTGACATATTGTGATTTATTTACTAATTTAATCTCGTTTTTGTAAACACTTATGAAATCACGTACACCACTTTTGACAGTTTTAATCGTATCGCCATCTATTGAGAATTTGATGAAGTTTATTTGTATATGAAATAATTTTCCTAAATTAAATTAATAATGAACTTAATTGACAGTATTATAAAAAACCTCTAATTTAAGACTAACTTAATAAATATAAAGAGTCGATTTTAAAAATTAAATTTTAATTTAATTTTTTAATTAAATATTTTGACAATTTTGACATTGTAGTTCCTGACATCTATTAGAAATTTTATGAATTATATTCTTATGGATTTTAATAATTAATTTGTAATGTTAGAAAAAAGTATTCATTTAAAATTAATTTAATTTAAGTTAATTTGAAAAAGATACTTTTTTTTAGATTGGTGTTTTATTTTAATTTATTTTATTTTATTTTAATTTATAAATAAATTTTAATACTTTGACATTTCAAGGTGGTGTCATCTATTGTAAAAAGTATGAACGAAAATTATTTTTAAATTTGAATATTTATTATTTTTTATTAATAAATTTTTAATTGTATTAATTTGTTTTATTAAATTAAGATTTATTAATTATGATACAATTTTTTTTGTACAATTGTAAAAATTTTTAGTTGTTAGAAATAGAAGTTTCTAATCGTCAAAAGTTAGCAAAGAAAAAGACCATAAATAATCAAATTCCTTCGGTGTTTCAAAGGACAATCAATCAATCCTTGCGGACATTTGGACGTCGACACCTGCCCAATTTAAAACAGGATGCTTAGTCCTGCCCAAACCTTAAAATTGCCATTTTATTATAGAGGTGTTTTTCCTTTAAAAATGTCAGCGGTTCTCAAACAATTTTTTGTATGTTGCTTCATAGACTTATTATAGAAGTAAAAAATGATAAAAAATTAAAATTAAAATGTATGTTGTATTAAAATTGATTATTTTTTTGAATTTTATATATAAAAAAATAAGAGAAAAAAAATTTTTTAAGGAAAAAAAATTTTTTTCTTAGAAAAAAAGGTAGGATTTTAAAAGAATGATTGAGAACCTACGAAAAAAGGTCTCTAGTTTAATTTGGCGCGACCTCGAAAGCTATGTAGGTCCGTCCGGGACTCCTAGAGGCCGAAATGTCCATAATTTCGGTCGCTTCCCGGGACATTTTGGTGCCTCCCGTGGCGAAATGGGCGTGTCGCGCGTCGGCAATGTGTGTTTTGGTAATAACAGGTTCTGCCAACCGTTGTTTACGACTTCCCCGGGCAGTTGGTACCGACCACCCCTCTTTAAAACTCATAGTTATCTATCTATCCATCCATTTCGATCCGAACCGAATGCTCAGTTTCAAATCGACTAATAATCGTTTTTTTATTACTATTTAATTACCAAACAAAAAATCATTTGATTAACTATCCTTTTAACTAACTAATTAAAAAAAATCAAAATTTACTTTAAAAAAAATTTATAGTTTTTGATTTTTCAAGTTCGCGTGGTAACAATTTGATTCCGTTAAAAGAGAGAGATATCGACGTTAAGGGGCCCCCAAGTTGGACCCCCAGATCGAGCCCGGGGCCCCTCGAAGGCCGTCATTACGACGGCTCCTCCTTCCAAGCGCGATCACCTTGTTAGGGACGACACCCATCATTTTAACCCGAGCTATTATAACAAGAAGATACCTTCGGGCCACACCGACCATAACCTACACTCACTACGTCAACAATTTATTTAGTTTTTAATCTAATCCGTTAAATAGTTAACTCTAGACATTATATATAGGTGACGCCATATGGTCATAACACTAATAACCATTATTTTTAATTTTTTATTTCATTTTATTTTTTTTAATTTCTTATTTCATTCTATTTTTTTTTAATTTATTGTTAGTAATAATCTTATATTAGTCATTAAGTAAAGATATAAAAATCCCCCGGCGAGGATATTTCAAACTCCCAAAGGTCCCGGTGGCGTGATAAAAAAGCGACGTCTCGACCGGCCATTAGGAGATTAAAACAAAAAAAGGAAAAAAAAGGAAGGCGATCGACAAAAGACGATCGGAAATTCGCGTCGTCGATGCATAATTCATCGGCAGCCTTCGATGGCATTAGCGCCCTCGATTCTTAAAAACCATAACTCATCCACAACGATGATCGTAAAAGTAGAAGAGAAAAGGAAGATTTTTTTTTCTTTTTTCTCTTCATTCTTCAATCTTCAATACAAAAATATAAACGATGATGACGACCTTTGTCTTATCGTTTTGTCTACCTGGATCTTGGATGTTGTTTTGGTTCATTTTGGCAGTAAAAAAAATTAATTATGGATATTATATATAAGGTAAACAGGGGTTACATTGACAGGTAGGCAACATTGACACTATTTTAATAATAGCGCGTAAAATATACAACAATAATATTTAGCGCATATGTTTATCCCGAAAAATCATGTTACACTATAGACACCCACTGGCCAAACACCTAATTAAGTTGAAGTTTAATAAACAATTTACTCGTTGGTTTTGTACGAGTAACACATGCCACACTTGCTTTTTGTAACACTGAAACTTCAAGCAGGGACGTATTTTTCATAAAAATAGCTATCAGTCAAATTCTAGGTAAGCGTATTATAATATTGCTTATTAAAATTATGAAATGGATAACAGTTTCTCAACGATATTTATAAAAATTGAGAAAATTGGTTAAATGGGGTTAGATTGACAGAGTCTCAAGTGCTAGAGAAATGTGTTGTTTCATCACTTTTTACTGCCAGTCCTAGTTCTTGTTCCACACCTTCTGTTGAACCTTCTGCTGGACCTTCTTCTACACCTTCTGCTGGACCTTCTCGAACAGCTGCGCCACCTCCAAGCTCCGAAAGTAGCCTTCCTATTACGCCTAAAGAAAACTTTAGAACTGTCTCTCCTTGAAGCTTTAAAGAGAGATGGTCATGTAGCCAGAATTCAAAAGCGAAGTCGTGTTCAACGAAAATTTGCTGAAAGCCTCACAAGCAATGATGTTAGACAAAGACTTGAGATAAATGAGCGCAAGAAGCTTGAGAAGAAAGGTATGAAACCTAGCAAGAAAAAGAAGTTAAAAGAAAAGAAAACTCAACCTGAAACAAGCAGCTCTGATAGTGAAGTTAATCTCCCAAGCAAAAACGATTCTGGTGACGACCAATAAAGCTTTCGTTAGCTTTCTTAAAAAACAGCAAAATCATTTCGCATATCCAGATGTGCCACATAAACAACTAGTTAGCCCCCAAAAAAAATTTTGTTTGTCTTAAGAATCGTAAACCGCCTGTTGTTTATTAATAAAATGACGTTTGTAATAATATACTTGTAAAAATAAATTCAGAAAATTGTGTCAATGTTACCCATATGTCAGGGCAACATTGACAATTATACCATTTGTATGTTTTGGGTAAATACTTCTTAATTAAGAACTAGTTACCAAAATAGCTTTTAAATATTGGTTCATAAGATACCTCTTAATAGATTGGATACAATAGTTGCATTATAATAATTAATAAAGTGAGAGAAAAAAAATAATTTTTAAAGATGTGTCAATGTATCCCCATTTTACCTTAATAAAGTTGTAACTTCTAAATGTGTCTACGAAGTTTGTCAACCCCTGAAATATCTCTCGATGAAGTTTGCCCACCCTTGAAGTTCGTTTGAAAAATCGAGGGTTTACTTATTCTTGAATGGAGTTTTCCGAAGTTTACCAACCCCTGAAATGTCTTTCGACGAGTTTTGCCCACCTCTAAAGTCAGTTTAAAAAATCGACGGTTACATATCGTTGAATCGAGTTTTAGCAAAGTTTGCCAAATCCCTGAAATATTCCCCGACAAGTTTTGTCAACCCTTAAAATGTATGTCGACGAGGTTTGTCCACCTTTAAAGTCAGTTTGAAAAATTTAAGGTTTACTTATACTTGAATCGAGTTTGTCAATCCCTAAAATGTCTTTCGATGAGGTTTGTCCATCCCTGAAACCCGTTTGAAAAATTGAAAGTTTACTTATCCTTGAATCGTGTTTCTACGAGGTTTGCAAACCTTTGAAATGTTTCTCGACGAGTTTTGCCCACCTCTGAAGCCCGTTTGAAAAATAGAGGGTTTACTTATCCTTGAATTTGGTTTCTAGAAAGTTTGACAACCCCTGAAATGTCCTTCAATAAAGTTTGTCAACCCCTAAAATCTCCCTCGAAGAGGTTTGCCCACCCCTGAAATCCCATTTTTCCTTTTCGGGGTTTGTCCACCCCTGATAGTCGAGTATCATGTCTTTATCAATGAAAGTTTAGCTAGTATAATCTATGTTATTAATAAAAACAAAATTTATTAATCTTCAAAAATTTTTGCCAACTTTAAAAGAATTTTTTTAGTTTTTTTGGTAACATTAAGAATAAATCCGTCTTTTTTAATTAAAACTCTAATGTTTTAACTATCATTTTAAAAAAAATTCATTTTAAAATTTTCAAAAATGATTTTTTTACGAATTTTTAAAATCGACTGATTTTTTTTTTGTATAAAGCAGATAAGTTATTTTCGTTAAATCTTGATAACGAGTTGACAGTGTTGGAAACGAAAAGCAACGGTTTCGGTTTAATTCGAAAGTAAAAAGATATCGCCGGTATCGGTCCGATCGACACGTTTTTAAGCGTTGGAAGTGACCTGTTCTAACTCGTAAACCGTCCCGGGCTAATCATTAATTATATTATACGAGGAGCGGAGCGGAGGCTCGGCTGGGGCGGAGGGCCGCGTCCGTCGCTTCGGCCCCCTTTCTACCCAGCCGTCCGTCCGTCCTCGTTTCGCTTTTTCCCTCTTCTTCGTCTTCTTCCCGCCGTCTTCGGGGACGACGTCTTCGGAATCCGAAATATTCGCTCTGGCGCCGACCGATCGCAGAAGGACGCGTCTTTTAAGACCTCCGAACCCTCTTCTTGTTTTACAACCATCAACAATTTTATTTTTAATTTTTTAATTTTATTTTATTTTTAATTTTTTAATTTTATTTTATTTTTAATTTTTTAATTTTATTTTATTTTTAATTTTTTAATTTTATTTTATTTTTAATTTTTTAATTTTATTTTATTTTTAATTTTTTAATTTAATTTTATTTTTAATTTTTTTTTATTTATTTTTTAAATTTTATTAAAAAAAAATTTTTCTATTTTAAAAATTTTAAAAAAATTTGTTGGTTTGATATATGGTTTGATATATAGAACGTTTTTTCACGCTCGTTGCGCCATCTACATACCGGTTAAATTGTCGTTTTATGCAAATTCCCATTTACGACTTTCCACGTTATTAAAAATAAATAGGACGAAAAAAAAAAATAAAATAAAAAAGTGAATAATTGCGGTTAAGGTTTTTTTTTGTTTGAGGGGGTTATAAAAAAGAGGGTCGTTTTGGGACCGCGGATTCCCGAAATTTCGTACGGAATACCTGAAAGTCGTACTACAGACGTCTGGGTACGCGGGGCCATAAATAACGTCCCCGAAAATGTAGACTTTACGGGGGCCGTAGAGACGGTGGCGCCATCCGCGGACGGCCGGACAGGTACCGCCTTCTGCCCCCCATTATCATAACTATGCTCAGGCTATTTATTACTTTTTGGGTTTTATTTTCTTTGACCAAGATTTTTTTTTATTTTTTTATTTTTAAAACTAATATTTTCTTTACAATTAGTCAAAATCAAATCTAAATTTTTGGAAAGAAATTTTTTTATGGGAAATTTTGTATAGGAATTTTTCAAAGAGGAAAGGTAAATATTTAGATCGCGTGTAAATTGGGGAATTTCGTGAAACGGCAATAATAATCGTCCGTCTCGATTCGATTCGATTCGGATTCAATTCGGAACAACTGTCGCCCCGAAAACCGGACCGAACACGTACCAATCGGTTAAACGACGCGTGACCCATGTTGGCAAACAATGGATTAGCGCCGCCGCCGTCCTGCGGCCGCCGGGGGGCGCCATTGTTAAGGACAATACGACCGGGACTAAACAGCAGGACGATTCACCAGATTAACGACCAGAATCGAAATTTTATAACTACCATTTCGAACCGAACCTACAATAGAATCTAGAAACGTCTAGATTCCAAACTAAGCAATCAAGTCGATAAATATTAAGCAATAAAGCTAAAGAATATTCAAAAATTATCACCATCATACCTTCAAGAAAAAAAAAAATAATAATAATAATATTCAGGGTGTTTCAGAATTGCACGGCACCATCTCAGGGATATATATGTCGTAGGCAAATAGTAATTTAAGGCTGTGGTCTTACGGTCATCGAGTTTCTCAGGGGCGCAGGAGACGGACGCGCGGGAGTGAGAAGGTGGATCTTAATTCTGGGCTACGCTCCGCCCTTTGTAGATAACAGACAAAGGATTTATATTTGAAACTCATGTGTTTATTTATCTTTTGTCGAGAAGTGAATACATGAATCGAGGTTCAGTTCGTTTTAATAAAGTAGAAAAAGACGGAAACATTAGATGTATCTTTCTTACTAAATTCTAATAAGATCCTGACTTGTTTTAGTATATGTAATAAATACTGTGCAAAAAAATTAAATGTTTATAATGGTACAGCAGTTCGTAGTACAGACAGGATAATCGACTATACTGTACTGGTGGGCCAAATTGGACACTTGTAAAGGGACACCCCTGTTTCTATAAGAAATAGGGTAAAATAATATTGGTGTCTTGCTCCATGTTTATAAGAAATCGAATGGTGAAAACCGCAAATTGATACCTCTTACGGTTTCGGAAATACAAGTGTATTTCGAAAAGTGCATTTTTTAAAAATCTCCATAACTTTTTTTCTATTGGATAATGCTTGATTCTATGAAAAGATTCCCGAAACAACTTTTTATGTAGAATTTGTTGGTGTAAGTTAGATTTTTTGTAAGCAATATTCTAATAGATGCAGACAAATATTTCTTTTTCAAATGGAACACCTATACATTTTTGCATATTCGACGGGAGTTTAAATTGCCTTTGCAAAAGTGTGCCACATATTATACCTTGCTTGCGACATCACTTAGCCTATTTGGTTCAGATTATGGATTCAAACAATCTAAATTTTTTTAGCATCGAGAAAAATGAGTTTAAACGTTATCTTCTCTCTGTATATCGTTTATGTAAATACAACCTCTGCATTTTCTCTAGATTCTCTGAAACAAATTATCGCATCTATCCCATTTTTCAAACTTTATAGGCATATTTTTGGAAAGGGAATTCTAGGCTCTCGTGTAATATGTAATAATATAGTGTTTCATTAAAAAACACTTTTATGTATGTAGCTATTAAAATATTGCTTACAGAGAAAACTAACCTACACCGTCAAAATCTAATAAAAAGTTGCCACGAGAATGTTTTCACAAAATTAAACATTTTCCAATAGGAAAAAAATTATGAAGACTTCAAAAATGCACTTTCTCGAAAAGCATCCCTTATATCTCTGAAACCCTAAAAGATATCAATATGAGATTTTCAGCATTCGATTTCTTATAAAAATCGAGCATCAGTTACCGATATTTTTTTTTCCTCTATTTCTTATAGAAACAGGTGTGACCCTTGAAAAGTGACCAATTTGGCCCAATTGTACATACTTTCTCTGCTATGTGTAGTGTATGTAAAGAAAAAGTTAGTGTTCAAAATTACAATATCGAAGTTTATTTTCATGAGGTCGAGGTATTTATATAACAAAAAGATTAGTAAAATTATGAAATGAACTTTTCATTCATTTTAGTTTACTAAAATTCTAAAATTTTTAGAAGCAATAAAATCTGTGAATTCCAAACTCGAATAATTCTCTAAAGTATTTATCTCCAGAAATGCACAACGAAGTAGAATCGACTTACACAAAAAACTTGTTTGTTTACTTACGGCACCTACTCAACTCCGCCGGCCATACCACGTGGTCAATCAGGGCGGAGCTATCTAGCGAAATTGAAAAATATTCCCAAGTTTCTACCGTGGGAATTTCCAAAATTTCTCGCTTATCTTTCAAAATATCAAAAAACGGTAAATGGAAGAAATATATCTTGAATATTTATCTATTCATGCAAATAGCCCTTTTCAAAATCTTTATTAATAATCTCAGTTATTAACAATAATTTATAAAATATCTCTATTTGCATGTCTAGATTTTTCATTTTTATCCAACTTTCGTTTGAAAGTTTTTTTGATTTATCAAACGGTTAACGCGAAATATTGGAACAACTTTTTCAGGCCCGAGACCACAGCCTTAAAGCACGCACAACGTTTGGTACTGCACTAGTTTTTTGATGGTTGACACTGGCATTTGGAAAATCTCTGATCTGAGAACATTGATTGGGCAGCACAGGCTTCTCTTAAAGAAATGAAGTGGTCTTGAAGAATGTCATTGTAATTAAAAGTTACTGCTGAAACTTCTGTTAGATCACTTCTAGAAAACCAGGTTCTTAAAACACCAGATTTTGTACCTATTCGGTAAACATTATTCTTTTTATCAATTACAATCCCTTCTAAGTTCTTCTTGTCTAATGGTCCTCTATTGACTTTGGAGACAGCAACAGTGACGCATTTGCCACATTCTATGTCGTTGTATGTTGCTTTGCTAGCTCTTGTCATTACTTCAGCAGCTTTCAGTTGGCCTTCATATGACCTCTTCCGATTTTTTCTAATATTGTCTTCATTAACACAATGATTGCATATGACCTGGCTACCTACGTCTTCACTGTCTTCCTGAATAACGCCAAAAATAACGTGCACTATTTTAGTACACTTCAAACAGGTATGTGCACCTGTACTGTGGTTTCCACAGACACAGCAGTACATATCGTCATTCATAATATGGCAGTTATTGTTGGATTCTAAATCGTCTTTTGAAGTGTCAATTTGTACTTCTTGCTCGAGATTTTTCGAACTGATGGGAACGCTAACTTCGTTCACATTATTTTTTTCAACTATATCTTCTACTCTGGAATCAACAACTTCATTTATTTGATCGGAAACATTCGTGTGCAAGACTTCCAAGTCCTTTTCAGTGAATATTTTATCTAGGTCTGTGGGCAGATTTGTCGATCGTAAGCCTACTTTTGGATCAGCACCGTATAAAGTAGTGTAGGGCGTTCTTCCAATAATACAACGATAGGACGTATTTTTTCCCATTGCACAAAATGACAACCTATTGACCAATGAGTAGATTTATTCTCCTCCATCCAAATTCTTAACATTTGCTCTACATCTTTGTTTGATCACTTAACCTCAATTTGGTCACTGTAAGCTATGTACATTATTTGGCTAATAACAATTCAGCCAAATACCATTTTTCTAGAATAATAACACCCGGCAAAAAAATAAATGTCGACTTGTCATTTGGCTAGACGAATACAAGAAAGTTCTTATAAACACAAGTCTCAAATTAATTTCTTATCGAGATATTGAAAAGTTAAATATCTAAATGTCTTGAATTTAATCAGATAGTCGTTGATTGCAACTGCAAAGCACTTTTGTGTTTGACAGATGATTAAACCGATTAATATCAAATACTGTTCGTGTAATAAGTAACCTGTTTTACTATTTCTGCACGTTTTCGTATGAGTTAATAAGAAGATTTCCATTGTGTATTATCATGGGAGACACCACAAATTTATTCACTTTTGAAGAACAAAACATGCTCTTAATTTATGGCGAAGTACATAAAAACAATGTTGCTGTTCGAAAATATGAAACATTTCCAACTAGGAGGATATCAAATCAAAAAACGTTTGAAGCCATTGAAAGACGTCTTAGGGAAACTGGCACACTAAAACCACAACGACAAAACGCTGATCGACAAAAATTTCGACGAACTGCTAACCTTGAAGGAGGGGTACTCAATGCTGTTAAGCTATCTCCTACTTGTATTTTTGCGGACTCAAAAATCGATGACGCCGAACATACATTTTTCTATTGCAATCACTGGAGACTGGAAAGAGCGCAATTGACCACCAAGGTGGGGGCTTTGACTCCGGACAGTGCTGTCAGGTCTACCGTTTTGGCGGTAGATCTACTGTTTTTTGTCTTAAGCTACCGTGCTACCGTTGTACAATTGCAATCTACCGTTTTTTTAATATAATAACAAAATATAACAAAGAATGCTGTATTTTATCAAACTTATCACCTATCTATTTTTCAATAAACTTTTATTCAAATACTGCCTTTAGCGACATCTAGGCGGCGTACAAATTTTTGTTTTCTGCGTTTAGTATTGACACAAAGCTATCGAAACTATGTTGGCAGCCTGCCTTAAATTTAGGGGATTTCCTAAATTTTGTTATATTTCAACTAAGGCCAACCGGGGATGTCTTCTTAATCATTATTTCGTGTTTAAGTAGTGGTGTTGCTCGTACGTTTATGCTTTAGTGGTTTGATTGGTGTTAGTTAGTACTTATTTTAATAACTAAAAAGTTTCCGATTGATGTGGCAATAATAACTGTGGACCCCAAAAATCAAGGAGTATAAGTGACACATTTGGAAACATGGAAATTAAATGGTGTAGTTTTTGACCATTTTAAACTCTATTTAGCACCATGTTAATGTTTTGCCACTTCTATCCCTTGGTTTCTAAGGTCCTTGTGCTATAGTTAGGTGAATAGTAGTATTAGATAATAAAATAAGTGTAGAATAATAAATATTGATAAATATTATTGTATCTACCGTTTTTCTGTTCAAATCTACCGCATTTTCCGAACTAAATCTACCGCGCAACCAGCATTCCACCTGACAGCACTGACTCCGGACAATGTCGTGGCCAAGATGCTAGATGACCAAGAGACGTGGAACGCGATAGTTGGCTTTGTCACTGGAATACTCAACGCGAAGAAACGGGCTATGGATGCACTATTGCCATGAACTTCCATAAGTCTGATAGACGCATAGAGAAGAGAAACCCATATAGGCTCAAGAGCCCCCCTTCAACAGGGCAGATAAGCTGAAACCATGGAACACTAGAGAAAGATGATGAGAGACATGATGGTTCCCGATTTTAATTCCTTGAAGTTATATCTTCTTGGTGGTCCCAAGGGAAGAAGACGGGGGAACTTATCATGTGTTATTATTGTGTATTTGAACACGACGGTTCATTCTTTAAAAAAATAATAAAAATAACTACTAGCAACAGAAAATTGTCACATTTGAATACACATATCACGTTTCCTGTGTGCAACATTTGTTACCAGAAGATTATAACAAGCGCATAAATTTCTGCCAGTAGTTGATTCAATAATGCAGAGATCCTAACTTCCTGAGCTACCTGCTAGTTATCAATCTTGCTTTACCAGAAATGGAATTACCAATTTTCGAAACACTCATACTTGGAGCGACGAAAACCTTGCTTGAAAACGACTGCTATTACGTATTACCAACATTAAATTAAATGTTTGGTGTGGTCTTCTTGGTGATATATCGGCCCTTTCTTTTTACTAACAAGGCTTTCAATTCAGGAATATCTTACTTGAATTTTTTGCAAAATGATCTGTATGAGGTTCTAGAACAGTGATGGCGAACCTTTTAGCGCAGTGGGTCACATTTTGTTTACTATATTGTTTTGGTGCTAGCTCGTGGGTCACAGTATTAAGTCACATGCAAAAGGGAAATGTGTTTTTAACACCTTGATGACCGGTGACGAGATAACTCGTCATTTCATGTCCAAACGTTGCTGACCGGTGACGAGTTAACTCGTCGTCATTACACTTACTTTACAAAAACGCGGTGGCATGACATAGTTTCTACGTAAAATTGCCGGTCAACAAAGTGTTAATAAACTTACTTTTTATATCCTTACTTCTAAGACTAAGGGCTAAAAGAGCTTTTTTGCCTTTTTGTTTCACAACTTTTACTATTAGTTTATTAGTAAGTAAAGATTAAAAAATAAAAGTCGATTACAAGTGGATGACATCATTGGGATGACACTATTTAGTACTCCCTACACTAAATATTTGACTGAACAAGATAAAATTACATACATACTATGACATAATGGTATTATTTATTAATAAATAGATTGTTGAAATAAAATTATTTATTCTCTTTCTAGGACATAAAAAATAAGTTTGCAAAAATTAAGGTATAGATCACTTAAAAGGATTGTGTGGGTCAGTGTCTGACCCATAGGTCATAGGTTCGTCATCACTGGTCTAAGCGTTAGACCTCTGGGTTGAAGACAGATTTTGCATTTTTCTCTTCCAGCACCATGAAAAGAAAGGTGCAAATTCCGAGCAGTAGAACTCTGGGTTGAGAACGGATTTTGTCTCCTTCTCTTCATGGTGTTATAAAAGAAAGATGCAATATTTGAGCGCTAGACCTCTGAATTGAAAACAGACTTTGCATTTTTTCTAATAGCACCATGAAGAGAAAGGTGCAAGATCCGAGCACTAGACCTCTGGGTTAAGAATGGATTTTGTCTTCTTCTCGTCAATGTGTTATAAGAGAAATCTGCAAGATCCGAGCGTTAGAGCTCTGGGTTGAGGATGGATTTTGCATTTTTCTCTTCAATTTCATAAATAATAGGACATAAAAAATAAGTTTGCAAAAATCAAGGTATGGGTCACTTAAAAGGATTGTGTGGGTCAGTGGTCATAGGTTCGCCATCACTGTTCTAGAAGATACTCTGATTGCCAACAGGCAGGGGATGTGGTTTATGCATGACCGTAGCCATGCTCACGTTTCTCATATTGTCACCGATTGTTTAAACACAGCATATAGTAACTGATGGCTTGGCCGAAACGGACCTGTTTAAGAGGGTGGTTAATCATTTACCGAAATCGCTTCCCGATTAAATCGAAATCGGTCCACCGTTATGAGATGTTGGAGCAGGTAGTTTGATAATGCTCAGGAACAACGTCAGAGAGGAAGTAGGTTTTTAAGAAAAATGACAGCGCAAAGATCGCCGTTTGAAATTATTGGCTTTCAGAGATAGATTTTCAACTACTAAGTCATTTGATTTTGAGTGGATTTGGCTACTCGTCCAATTACAATGCGAACAGTATATCGCATATTCATATTGTGTGTTATCACTTACTCCCAATCATCGAAGGCAACGCTTAAGTTGGTGCAGGGAAAAGACTGATTGGAACATCGAGTGGCATAGGATTATCTTCAGCGATGAATCTAAATTCTGCCTAGGGAGGCATGATGGTCGTAAGATGGTTAGACGAAAACGTGGAGAAAAACAATGCAACGAACTGCTATTATAATGGTATGGGGCGCTCTTGCTTATGGAAGCAGGCCCCCCTGGAGCTAGACAATTCAACTTTCCAACTACACAATGCACAGTCACATGTGGCAAGGCGTACTTTAACCTTTTTAGAACAGGTTCAAAAATCTCCGGATATATCCCCAATTGAAAATGTATGGAATACGTTAGGCAGAAAATTAAGTACTTTACCAAAACCTCCGCAGATCTTAGATGTTCTCAGACACGAAATTCAAATAGCCTGGGATACAATATTACAAGATAATATAGACAACTTAATCGAATCTACAGTGAGCAGCAAAAGTCTTGATACCCTTACATTATTCCATTTCTTTCCGTAAAAGGTGACACCAAAAACAAAAATATAGCGGTTTTTAACGTTCGTAAAATAAAATTACTTGTATTCTCTTATGAACAGGAAAATAAAACACACAAAATTTATACTTAATTAACTAGAAACAAAAATTTTATTAGACAGCATGAAACGGCGTTGCAAAACTGTTGATACTCCTGACAAAAGAGTGCAAAAATGTTAGAAATTTAGCACAATTTAGTTAATCTTAATATTTTGTAGGGTATCCTTTCAGTCGAATTACTACCTTTAGTCGGTTGGGCATCGAATGTGCCAGCTTTTTTGTGTAGTCTGCGCTAATTTGTTGCCATTCTCTTTGGAGTGTGTTTTTAAGTGACTTTTCGAAGTTATATGGTGTCTCCTTAAACGTTTTTCCAGATGTTCCCATAAATATTCAATGGCATTAATAACCGGACTTTTTGGAGGTGTTTTTAGAAAGTGGGGTACTCTATATATTAACCACATCTTAACTATATGAGCTGTATGCTTCGGGTCGTTATCTAGTTGGAAGTGAACATTTGTAGAAAGACCCATTTTTTCCGCACTTTGCAATAAAGCTTCTTGCAAAATTTTCAGGTAAACCTCTTTTGTTATTATTTCATCAATTACGACAAGGTTACCGACACCTGAGGAAGACATGGAGCCCCAAACCATGATACTGCCACCCCCATGTTTCACTGTTTTAATCGTGCTTTTTGGATTTAAAGCCTCGTTTGGTTTTCTCCATATTCTTAAATGACCATCGGTGGTCCTTAAATGACCACCACGATCTGCTAATCCAACGCCGTTAGATTATCTTGTGTGGGGTTGGATGAAATCTGTGGTTTATTCTACGTCTATTGTCACGTTAGAGCTAAGAAATCGAAGATGCAGCAGTTATGAGGGATCATCCCGATGCTATAAGCCATGCCAGAGAATCATAGATAAATCGTGCTGAGTCATTCAACAAAACGAATGGCACTTTGAACAGTTACTCTGAATGTTTTATTATTAAATAAATGAACTTTCCAATATCTTCTGTTAAATGGTCATCACGATCTGCTGATCTAACGTCGCACAGTGGGGCAAGAGAGCTTCAAAGTTGGCATTAAATCGAGCACTGTTCAAATGGATTTCTACATTGAATATTTTCTCTTTACAACTACCGGTAGCACTAAGGACCAGTACTACCAAGTCCCAGATAACATCTCTGGTATAATTACTGTGGTTACTGGCCAAGTAACCAATAGGATGACTTGAAATAGAAGTAACCAGGGTAATTATACAGGGGATAAGTTATCTAGGACTTAGGCCCGGTCTTATAAAAGGCAGAATAAGTTATTCTCGGAATAATTGCCAGAATAACTTCTATACTCTTTTCGCGGAAAGATGTCTCATGCGTCATTAATTAATTATATTATCCTAGATTACTATTTTCGGTTTTCGTCTCTATCTGACATATATGATTAAATAAAGAAAAAAATATTTGACATATGTCGAGAAAACGGTGACAAGTAATGACGCATGAGACATCTTTCCGCGAAAAAAGAGTACTTCAGCCACTCACATTATCTGAAAAAGGCGTATCTATAGCAATTATTCGAGGATTAATTTATTCTGTGTTTCGTAAGACCGGGCTTTCCCCTTCCACAACAACGAAGTCATAACAAAGCAGACTGCAGTGACAGCAGAATTAACGGCTGCGCACTAGAAATTTGGTGTATACACGTCTTATGGGATTGAGCCATCCTTGTTAGTTTAGTGTCCTTGAGTAGCATCTTAAAAATGCTTTCACGGTTAAAGTGCAAAAAAGTAGCAAAAAATTTCAATTAATTTTGAAATAGTATATTCTGTCAAATCGATAAAAGCAAAAATTGAAGCTTGATCGTGCTTGGAACGTAACTATTAACCCCATTATTTATGTAACCGTTTGCTTGAAAGAAATATCGATCTAAACTTCATGCTAATTACTAAACTATTACTATACTTCATTTAATAACTAGGAGGAGTGATTTGAATTTTGCGCGCCAAAATAGTGAGCTATTATTGGTCGCTCCGCAGTCAAGTTTACGAAGACGAAAAAATTGGGTTTTGTCGTTTATTGTTTTTAACGTTTGAGGTTAGGTACTTTACCTAACTTGTCAACTTGTTTCTCGCTTTTTCGTTGTGCTCAAATGGTTGCGATCAAAAAATATTAAGTTCGAAGAAGGTATGGTACGATGTCATCTGTTGGATATAATACGTCAACACAAGGAACGTCTTTTGGATAAATTTTGAACAATGTACGTATAGATAAACGGCCATAGAGATATTTAGTATGTTCTAGAATACTACGCTCAAACGCTTGGTGTTTTGTTGGTTGCATAAATGTGACTGGTTTGATATTTAGAATTCAAATTTGCCGCTAAAAATGTTTAGTGTATTTTTTAGTTACTTTTTCCTATGTAAATGGGGTTTTGAGATTCACTCCTCCTAGTTATTAAATGAAGTATAGATATCGCAACATAATGGTTCTACACTAAAGTATATACCCTGTATTAACCCAACGATGAACTGTTTTACAAAAGTACGACTTGTATACAGGGTATAATTAATCCAAATTAAATGTAATGGATATGCTCGGAATATGTACTGGAAAAAGTTGCAACAATTAAATAATTTTTATAAGAAAATATTTATATCAAAGACGATAGGTTATTGTCATAAACGGTGCAATGGACAGTGGTTAGCCTAAGTTAGATAAAAAAAACCGTATATTTTACATTTAATTTTTTGACTTTTTGCCACGTTTAAGCCGGTCTTGTGTTACTTTTTTTTAACCCCACTGTGCGTCGTTAGATTATTTTGTATGGGGTTGGATGAAGTCTATGGTTTATTCTACGACATTACAAGTTTTGAATTTAATCAAGCAATTTTGAAACACCCTATATAATTTGAATTTTCGATACGTAATGTTTTAAATATGAATAAGAAGTTTGCGTGTTACGGTCGCCTCGGGTTTGATCTTCGGTGGGCCGTTCGTCATATTATCTAATTGGCGTCGGACGGTGCCGACAAAGACGCCGCCCCGCGTCCGTCCGGGCGACTAGCACCCGGCCGGGCGCGCACGTAAATCCGGCCCGTTAATCGGCTGATAAACGACGATCGCCCGGTTTAATTGCTCTCTGTTTTATCGGTCGCCGCGGCCCGCTTTGATCCGCGCCCGTAATGACCGGAAGGAGCCTCGGCGGACCGCCGCCGCGAGCTTTAACGCCAAAATAAAAAATAAATAAACAAAAACTATCGACTTACCTTTTACGTTCCCTCCGATCGCCCACAACGATTTTCATTTTTGCCAAATACAACTGAAAACAAAAATACAACAAACATTAATACAACATTAATACAACAATAATAAAAGAATTTTTTAGGGTTAGTTTTAAAAGGTCAAGTTATTTAATTATTTAATCTTAAAGTGATTTAAAAGAAAATCGACTTGAAGATAAACCACCGCCAACTAATAAACGACTGCATAGATATTGTGTATTAACCGCTCAATTTAGAGGAGGCCGTGGTCTCGGCCACCTTTGACCGGCCTCGCCGTGGTGGGTCCGATAATTAATCCTCCTTAAATAACGTTCCCAGCCTGACGTTTATTATTTTCATCCTTTTTCGATTTTTTTATTTTCACAAAAAACACAATACAAAGCACTCTGTACAATTTTTTAAAAACATTTTTCATCCTCAATTAAAAAAAAAAATCTAGAATATAAGAAAATTATTTATTTTTTTGAAAACAATTTCTAGTTATAAGAAGTAAAAACTTAGATACATAATTTTTTTTGTCTTTAACTTTCTTTTTAACATAACATTAACTTTTCATAAAATCTTTAAGTCCATCAGCTGTGGGGGTAAAAGTTTTCCCTCCAGGTTTCCAATTAGCAGGGCACACCTCACCATTTTCATCGGTAAACTGTATAGCTTGTATCAAACGCAAAACCTCGTCAACGTTCCTCCCGATGGGTAAATCATTAACGATGATCTGTCGCAAAAATCCCCGCTTATCGATTATGAAAAGTCCGCGGAATGTAAATCCGGTCTCCTCGTCTAAAACCCCATAATCTCGACTTATCTTCATACTTTTATCGGACAACAACGGGATTACCATCTCTCCTAAACCTCCTTCTTTTCGCGGAGTGTTACACCACGCGAAATGCGAGTAAACGCTGTCTGTACTGCAAGCGATCACGTCCGCGTTTAAAGAAGCGAATTCCGGAAGTCTATCGTTAAAGGCGATGATTTCCGTCGGACAGACGAACGTAAAATCCATCGGGTAAAAAAATAACACCAAGTAACGACCCTTATAGTTGTTTAGGGAGATTTCTTTGAATTCGCCGTTTATTAAAGCTTCGCCTTTAAAAAACGGGGCCGGTTTTTGTAACTTGGGATTTCCTACGGTTTGCGGTTTATTACAATTTTTCGGTGGGATTTCTTCCGGACATGACATCGTTTGATTACTTCGTCGTTTTTTTAAAAAGTTTAATTTTTGACGTAACATTAAATGTCTCAATTGACATATTTTATAAAGTTGACAAAGTCTCAATTTTATAAAGTTGAAAATTTGTTTCTATAAACATATCTCTGATTAGAAACTAAAATTGAAAAATTGAAAATTCTAAAGGAAATATCTAAAATTTGAGCTTTTTATTTGACATCCTGTATATAAAATAAGATTTTGTAAAAACACAAAAAAGAAATTTTAATTCAGGTATAAAAACTTGATAATTTTAAAATCTTATAAAATATAAAATCAAAAATATTTGATTTTGGATTTGGATTACTAATAAAAATAAATTTTTATTTAGTTTATTGGATTACTAATGAAATAAATTTTTATTAGTAATCCAAATATCTCCCTTTTAAAAGAAGGATTTAAACCTGTCTTGAAAATAACAATAAACCGAGACTTCTTGGGGGTATGGGGACGGGGTGAGGGTAAGTAACGTTAGAGGGCGCTCTAAGAGGGGTGTAGAAAGGGAAATTTAATTTTCCCCATGTCGCACAAAGCAAGTGGGCGTGGCGGCCGCGAATTTACAGCCGGCATTTGACTTTACAATGTTTGCGCTCCTGTTTTGCATCTTACTTTACCCGTCTAAGGGCGTAGAGGGCGCTTATTTATGCGCGAAGACGCGGATGGATATATTTTTCGCGCGATTGTTTCGAATGTCGCCGCCGCGCGAGGGCGTCGCTTCGATTTTAGGGGGTTAAGAGGGAAAAACCGGTAACAAAGAAAATAATAAAATCTCCCCGAAAAACCCCTCCGCTTACCCGGACCGTAAAGATCCTTCCATAAACGATATCGCCACCCGCCCTTACGAAGCCGCCCGGTCATTTTTCGCCGAGGAAATGACCGCGTGGGGGAGCTCTTCCCCCCCGAAGCAGCCCGAAACGAGGGGGTCGTTATTATGGTATTCGCGGAAGAAGGACCGAGACCGCGAGAGACCGGGAAAACGAAGAGGGAAATATTTGTTTTGCTCGGCTGGCTGCGATGTGCCTTTTCTGGAGGTGACGGCAGTTTCTGCGGAGGCGCTGAAGGCGACAGCGTTGGCGTCGTTGGCCGGCGCGACGCTCGGCGCCTGGAAGTGACGCCCAGCGTCGCGACGCCGCATCCCGAACGATATCCACCCTTAAGAATACCAAACGTAAAGACCACCTTCCCTCGAAGGGTGTTTTTGACGGTTCGAGGGTGGGAATATCGGATTTTTCTCGACGAAAAAGGGGGGAAGCTTTGTTCCTATACGAAATCTAAACCACATCTCTTAAAATAAGAAAAAATAAAATAAAAAAAAATAATAATAATTTGGGATCAATTTATTTTTGTCTGATTTCGTGAGAGGACGGCTACCAGTGTTGTCGGCTCTCGGGCGGTCGAACGGCGCCATCGCGGCCCCCCGCGGGGGCTCCGGGCCCCCATTTATCGTCGGAAGACCGCGGAGAGCGCGCAGGAAGAAGGATCAAAGGCGCCGCCGGCGTGGGAGTCGCGCAGCGCCCCCTGCCGCATAAATCAGCAGCCGCGAGGACCTGTCCCTGCGGACGGTACCCGGTTTCGACGAGACGGTACCACCCAGTAGTTGTACTTATACTTGTGGCTCTTAGTTCTTAATTCTTAATTCTTAGTCCTTAATTCTTAATTTTTATAACAAAAAACATCAAAATAAAAATATAAATTATTAGAAATAAATAACAAAGACTTTTAATACGTTTTCATCGAATCAAGGATAACTCCCCAACGATAAATATTGAGCAAACCCAACTAAAAAAGCAAAAATAAATGTAACAGTGAGAGCCAAAGACTTTCGACTACCCACACATAAAAAACAATGCATTAACACCAACTCTGCAACATACATTTACAAATCCATTTGCAGATCAATTCTGAAATACGGAAATATCTTGACAGCTGATAGCAAAAGAGGTACAATAAAAACTTGGAAGTTGTTGATCTTGTCTTTGTATTTTAATAAGGTGACCATATTTTGTAATTTGAAATCCGGGACGGGAAGTTGCAGCGGGGAGGGGAGGGGCGGGGGGGGGTAAGTAAGTTAAATAACTTGTACATAACAATTGAATCGCTCATTTCAAAAACCACATAAGTCAAAATTTTACAAAATGGAGTTTTTGCCACGAATCGTTTCTTTGGGGGTATTCACACCGTCTGTGCAAAAATCGCACAAGTCTCGTGAAGCGTTACCAAGATATGTCAGTACAAGTATCTGCGTTCGCAGCTGAAACCACATAACGACCTATGCAACGAAAACTATCGTAAGTCAAAAATGGTGATTTTGAAAAATTTGAAAAGAAAACAGAATTAATTGCTATTCTTCTATGGTGAATCCTTTCGGAATCCTCTATAAAACATCTACAGCAACCAAGTAGGAAATTTTTACCTAGAAAATTTTATTTCTTAAAATGCAATCGGTTCAAAACCTTTAAATACTTATATCTGAGTCAGTTCTATAAAAAATGACTTACAATAGTTTTCGTTGCATAGATCGATAAGTGAGCGACTTGCGTTGTTTCTAAATTTCTCTCAGTGGTGGCCAACATGTTATAAAAAACGTGTTTGTCAAATGAGAGTTTTGGCAAACGTATTAAAAAGGAACGTAAAGAATCATTCTATCTTTCTCGTTATTTGTCATTTCAATATGAAAAGGATAAGAAAGGAACTGTGATTGTTCAAGACTTTATCAATGGTTTAGGTAACTATACATTTAACTTGACAAGAAACAAATCTATTACCATTAAACTACCAACAGAATGTACGTATCCAACTGGTTCTGTTCCCATAAACCTCAAAAAGATAGAAAATATCAAACAGGTACAAAGTATTATTATTTCCAAACATATGTCTTTCTATAAAAGAATTTTTCAATGGCCAACTACAGAAGAGGAAAAAAATGCCATCGAAAGTGACAATGAATACGATTATGTACCATAAATTTGCCTCGTTAGTCTTGTAATACTTTTTTCAAACTGCAATAAAACTTTTGTGTTGACTCTCTTGTATTTATTTCCCTCTAATGCCAGCATTTAGACATGGGAAAAACAGTTCGTGCAAAAACCACGTAAGTCATACAAAGAAAAATACCGTTTTTGCGAAAATCTAACAATTCATTATACCGTGTTTCATTACATTTGTTGTAGTTTCATAAATAGTTCAATTTGCATTCACGGTTTTGTTCATGCAAGGCATACCTTTTATGTTAAACGGTTTTTTAGTGCTCCTGAAAATTTAACTTTTTTGACTTATGTGGTTTTTGAAATGAGCGATTCAATTGTATATATTGTTGAAATTTATATTTTTCTGAACTAGGAATCTTTTCCAGTCAGTCTTTCGCTTTCAAGCATTGCATACAATTATGTGCAATTTCCTTCATAATTAACTTTACTAAGTAATATCGCTTGTAGTGTTTCTATTTCAAGTGTACCTATTAAAGAAATTATCGAAAGAAAATATTCTTTCTGTAACGTATTTTGATATGCACAATTTTTTTGGTTCAAATTTTGTTAAAGTAATAAGAATCTTTTCAAAAATTCTGAACAATTCGGGATAAAAAACCTGAATCCGGGACAAATATTGCTTCTAAAAAAATCCGGGACGAAAGGTAGAAATCCGGGATTGTCCCGGCCAATCCGGGACGTATGGTCACCTTAATTTTAACCAAAATACGACATCCGAACCACCTCTTAATAATAATAATCTTAACCCTCCGTGTGTACACTGGGTCTTTGAAGGAACAGTTAAAATTTGAAATTCGAAATTCTTTCTTATGAATAGAGGGTAGGCTTCGGCTACCTCTCCTAAAAAAAGTTTGGTAACTGCTCGGCCATGTAGTAGACGCTTCAATAAGTAACTCAGAATTTTTCTAGAATTTTTGAAAGCCTAGAAAACTTTGAAAACATGCCTGTTACCTAAAAGATCCAGTGTACACACCGCGTCTCAAAAAATATAGTATACACACGCCGGGTTAATAATAATCTTACATAATATTTCTAACCAATCTTTACCGAATCACCTGAGATAAACGATAAACAGAACGCCTTTTGATATTAGCAAAATATTATTAGCAAGAGCACTATAAACTAATTTGTATAGTTAACTCATACACCGGTCAGAAACATTTGGATATGAAAAGACAAGTTATCTCGTCATCGATCAGCAAAGTGTTAAGACATATTTCAACATTTTAGCATTCAACAAATTTTTTTACCAAATTCGATCTTTTATTGAATCTCTCAAAGTAATTAATTGAAATTCACGATCGGAATTCGCCCGATTCGTTTGAAAATTCTAAGGTAGGTGGGCGGCCACAAAGAAAAAAGGTCAAAAAGGACATTATCCCAGGACAACGGTCAATCGAATCAGCTCCGTCCTGCGGGCACACAGGTTGTTATCCCGGCAAACACTCGTTAGCGTCCGGTCCGGGGGTAAGTTATAAATTACAGTCCTGCCGGACCTCGCAGGACCTCCAGGAACTTAATCGCGTTAAGGTCCCGCCGCGGTACGGGTTTAATCGTACATTCAGGTTCGGTACCGAACCGGGAAAGGGTTTGATGCAATTTTCGAAAAAAGATTCCTGATTGGAACCGAACCGAAACCCATCCGCGTCCGGCTAATTGATATTCTTCGAGATTTTCCCGCAGGATTAAAAAAAAAGAAGGATAAAAAAGCATCGGGGTTTAGAATACGAGATCGCCCACGAAAGACGACGATATGAATCTCGTTTCAGACCACGTTCGATCTCTATGAGACGCAGAGACTCTCATAAAGGCACGTCCGTATTCAAATTCGGACGAGATTATCTCTCTCTCCTGTTGGGCCCCCGGATATGACCACAATAAATTCGGGACGCATCTTGCCAACTTAAACGAGATACCTACATCGTATTTCGTACCGATTTTAGTTAGGCGCCTAGCCTGGGAAAATTCCTCCCTTTCAGAAAAATTTTTTATTTACAATTTAATTTATTTATAACTAAATTTTTCAAATTGAACCTCTAATTAAAAGATTTTAGCCTTTACAACGATCGATTCGCTCGGTATGTTGACGTTAAAACCCCTAACAACATTAATTCGCGCTCCCTCCGGGGCGATATCGTATTCGCATTAATTCAATAAGGTCGTAACTAGTACAAACAGGACGGTTCGTTTCTAAAGTATCTCTTTCTAGTGGCGCGGCTGAGATCCGCACAGATTGTCGACCCTTTTGGCCTTTGGGGCGCCGCTCGGGCAAATAAAGGGGGTGTTTGCCGCCGGCTTAAAGTATTAGCGGTCCCCTGATTGTAACGAATATTATTGAATTACGCGCGATTTTTGGCTACTTACGATCTTTGGTTACTTACAATCTTTGTCTATTTAAATTCTTTGATTACTTACAATCTTTGACTATTTATAATCTTTAGTTACTTACAATCTTTGACTATTTATAATCTTTAGTTAGTTACAATCTTTGACTACTTACAATTTTTGACTACTTACTATCTTTGGTTACTTACTATCTTTGGTTACTTACAATCATTGACTAGTTATAATCTTTAGTTACTTACAATTTTTGACTACTTACTATCTTTAGTTACTTACAATCTTTGACTAGTTATAATCTTTAGTTACTTACAATTTTTGACTACTTACTATCTTTGGTTACTTACAATCTTTGACTACTTACAATTTTTGATTACTTACGATCATAGCTATTTATAATCATCACGTTTTTTGATGTTTTCCCCAAGAACAAAACGAAATGAGATAAAGATATTTTTTAACTTGTGGTGAAAAGTGAGAAAAAGGTAAAAAAAGGGCAATTTCCTCTAAGAGTATTTCGGTGGAGAAAAGGGCCGAGGAAAAGTCGATAGTCGGAGGCTCCCTCTCGACTTTCCGCGCGGGGTAAAAGAGAAAAATGCAATAAAAGTAATGTCGAGATGTCCCGGGAAAGTGTCGCCCCCTCTCGGCTTTAGTTTTTCGAACGGAGGGGGAGAGGCTTTTTCCCGACAACGTTCCAACCCGACCTCTTCTCTTAGATACAATTTTCCACCCTGTGCGGTTTCTCATCGCGTGTATAAACACGTAGAAATCAATGTTACATATTGCATTAAAAAAATATCCTCAAAACAGATCATTTTTAATTAAAAAGAAAACAAAAATAGGTAAAATTGAAAAAAAAACTCGTATTTATGGAAATTTTCTAATATATCGTCGGTGACACAAGAAAAGCTCGTAACTCAATTTTGCGAAATTTTATAGGAGAGGCAATAGAAGGTTAAAAAGTACAGTTATTTTTTTATGTTATTTCCTTTGCTCACAACGATAGACTTAAAAATCACTAACAAGGAGACCACAAGATGTTGTATTCACCGATTTTGATCAAAGTGGTATCAATCGATAGGTATTCATACACAATACAAATCTGTAAAATATTAGGGCGCACTATTCAGGGATTCGGGAATAAATCCTTATTAAAGTTATTAATAAATTGCGTTTCGAGGCCCAATGACTTGTTAGCCACTCCCGCCCCCCCTCCAAGCGCCGCCCACGGATGAGGTGGCATGCTTCTATTTCCAGTGAATTTCCAGTCGCGGACTGTGCTAGTTCGAATCTCGCAATTTACCGCTTACTCTCTCGTAATTTTAATTTAATATTTCACTTTTTTATAATGTTTTGGTTATATTTTTTTACATTTAAAAAAATTACCACACGTTTTACAACCTTGATTTTCAATTTCTGCTCCTTTTCGTTTAGGACTTTTTTATATTATTTTTAATAGAATATTTCTCATTAATTTTTAGTTAACATTTAAAAAGTTATACTTTTGGTTAATGCATAAAAAATACAAATAAATATTAATTATTTTTTCCTTACCATCTAACAGGTTATCTGTTAATAAAAATAGACTAACGTACGTAAATAATATAAAATAATTTATTAAGCTCTTTTTGCAACGTTTACAATAAATACATTTATATTTGAACATATATGATATTTTTCTATACATTCAAATAAAATTTCCAGATCTGTATATTATTTGGTATTACTTATATCGATTAATTTTAATTTCAAACGTACTAAATTTTGAATGTTATGTTAAAAAATATGCGCGACTGGAAATTCACTGGAAATAGAAGCATGCCACTTCATCCGTGGGCGGCGCTTGGAGGGGGGGCGGGAGTGGCTAACAAGTCATTGGGCCTCGAAACGCAATTTATTAATAACTTTAATAAGGATTTATTCCCGAATCCCTGAATAGTGCGCCCTAATATTTTACAGATTTGTATTGTGTATGAATACCTATCGATTGATACCACTTTGATCAAAATCGGTGAATACAACATCTTGTGGTCTCCTTGTAAAATATAAACCAGTTTTTATACTTGCCTCCATTTCCGACTTTCATTTTAACTTGTTACATGTCCTCGTGCTGTTTTAAGATTTTATTGCGGTTATTTGTGTGTATTAGTGGTTATAAAACTTAAATTCTAATTAATCAATGTTAATCCCCTTTTTGAATCAAATAATTTTAGACTTAGTAAGTAAAAATTTTTTGTAAACCACATTAATTTTAGACTTAAGCTTAATTAAAAAATTTCTCTAATTAACTTTTAATAATTTTATATTTAATTTTAACATAACTTTGTCAGTGCTTCATTTTGCCTTAGTTTCTACATTTAATTTTATACATTTGACATAATTTAACATTTCAATTATCAATCAAAAATTTTGTATATTAATTTGTAGTTACCTCTGAGGATGACTTAAAAGTCGAAACATGTAAGGCTATTTTATAATAATAAATCAGTTAAGTGCAGAAGATATCTTTTAATTCAAATCATATTATTTCCTGGTGTAAAGATGGATCGAAAATTCTCTACTCCTGATTAAAAATCATACTCCTGATTATTTTTTTATCTTACAAGGAATACATAAAGCGAAATAACTAGAGAAAAATTCGTTGCGGACTTATGAAAATTATTTCATACATAGTTCTCTACAATTAGCTTAAGATGGTATTAAAATCTTAATTTAAGCAAAACGTGGAGTTACGAGCTTTTCTTGTGTCATCGACGATATCAAGATTTCGTTAAGAAGACCTAACAATAAGAAAATATTATATTTGTTGACACCCTGAAATTTTACAATTAAATTCTTTTAACATTGTAAAAATTATCAAATGAACCTTAATCTTAATAATTTACATTTAACAGATTGACAAAAAAAGAGTGTAGTGCTAATTTCAAAATCGCACCCAATCCATCGTAAAGTCTAGAAATCATCGAGTTAACGAGGAAATATCAAATTATTAACGTTTTACCTAACATTTTACATTTCATGTCAAGGTGTAGCTAACTTAATGTAAAAATCTACCAAAGAAAGAAACATTCTAACTTCCATATTACACTCAATCAGATGTCAGCTCAAATGTCAGATTTTTTTTACGTTCTACCTAAAGTTTCACATTTCACTTTAAAATGTAGCCAAATTAAAGAACATAAAATGTTAAATCATGGCTTTCAAGAAGATTACTTTTTATTAAACATGTATATACAGATCTGGAAATTTTATTTGAGGGTATAGAAAAATAATGTGTGCAACAGTGTGCATATAGGAAATAGATTAGATAAACAAAGAGCGATATAACTGTTTAACCACGTCAGATTGTCAAACTGTCAGTTCGACAGTTCGTGGGAAGAATGTGGTTGGTTGGGCGACTAGGGTCGGATCGGAAAAGGCGTGGTTAAACAGTTATATTGCTCTTTGTTTATCTAATCTATTTCCTATATACTTCTCTGTTGCACGCATTATTTTTCTATACCCTCAAATAAAATTTCCAGATCTGTATGTATTAATGCTATAAAAACAGACAACGTTAGATTGGAAAATTTTGTAGGTTAGCAATTTGGAAATTCAGTTTGCTTAAACTGCAATTTGCTGCTTCTGCTCTTTTGATTCCTTACCACCCAACCCAATATTTTGAGTTGGTGATGCATCACATAAATAATATTGGTAGTTAGGTTGGATTTGGGTCAAGTACTCTAAACTAACATTTGCCCAACTATTTCTCAATCTCATAAAAGTACATATTTTTGTACTTCAACCCGAAATTGAGCTGCACCATGAAGAGAAAGATGAAAGAGTAATGAAAGAGTACTCGGCAATGATACGGAAAAGGGAGTTACTTTTCATCTTTCCCTTCATGGTGTAACTTCATTTCGGATTATGGTACATCAACATTTTAAAGTACCATCAATGCTCAAAAAGTCTTCGGACACCGAAATTTTTTTTATCGAGTACCATATTCTGGATTAGTCAGTTAATTGTCATATAATATGTCAAAGCTACAAAGCTAACATAATAAAATTGTTATAATAATGTCTAATTTGCCAGAGAATGTAAAGCGAACTATTGAATAGCATAGGGGGGAAACTTAAATGTACGCAAGTGGTGACAATTGTGAACGCCATCTAATAGATGTCAGAAAACTACTTCTTACCAACCTTGTAATAATTACATCTAAACTAAAAAATTTATTTTTGTGCGTTGGTATAAATTGTTTATTTTAAACAATTTTAAATTCCACATACGTGTCAAACACCTTTCAGCATTTAGAGCTATTCCTAAAAAAATGGTGTCTAAAACAATGTGCTCTGTGCCATTTTGCATGGATATAGAAAATAGAAGGTAAGTATTAATTTATATTTTTTAATTAACATGTTCTAATCAGTCCAATTACTTTTCTTATAGATACCATTTTCCGCGTAAACAACGACAAGGGGAAATCTGGCTTGCCAGTGTGAAAAATCCCGATTTAGACAAATTGCGCAAAACATTTTGCAGCATGCAAATTCCCTGATGACCGGTTAAAAATAGTGCATTACTAACATTATATTTATCTGATAAATAAAATTTTATACTAATAAGTTTATGTTTATAAAAAAAAATTTTAGATTTTTAGAAATTTTATGAAGAAAATGACTGTTTTCTTTACCCCAAACAGTCAGAAAGAAGGGAAACAACTTGTGTTGTACCATGTTTATTTCAACTTGGACTTGGTTATACATTTTATTTATTTAATTAATTTGTTTTTTTTTTTTTTTGGTATTTATTTTATTGAAAATTTTATGGATGCTGAACGGGACCAACCCAATAATACAGCATCTCAAAGCTTAACCAAATTATATCCGCAATAAGTAATAAGGAAAACACTTAGGCAAATCATGTTTGAAATGTACATTTTTAAATTTTGTGAATAAAAGTACGCCATTCGGAAGTTGTAATTGCTTCGCTCAAATTGTTTCTGCTACAGCATGTGTTTTTATGGTTTTCTTTATGTTACACAATGTTACCACTGTATATGAAATTAGTACATTATTTATATATGTTCATGTAGTAGTTAGCTGTAAAAATAAATTGAATTACTATTTCTAATAATAGTTTGTTTTATTTATAATATTATTTTCTTATTAAAAATTGTATTACTTTTTAAATTTCGCGGTTAAAATTAGCTTAGTTTCAAACCACAAAATAGAAGATTTGTAATTTAGTTTTCTGACAAAAAAGAGATGGCATTGTAACCTGGGACCATTATTTATAGGGAGAGTTGCCCATCTCTATCCTTTTTTGTCTCTGTTGAATAGTGCCTCCAAGATGGAATACAATGCGTGCTATAGATTTCGAATTCGGTATTAACCCGGCGTGTGTATATTATATTTTTTTAGACACGGTGTGTAGTCTGGGTCTCTTAGGGAACAGACATGTTTTCAAAGTTTTCTAGGCTTTCAAAAATTCTAGAGACATTCTGAGTTACTTATTGAAGCGTCTACTACATGGCCGAGCAGCTACCAAACTTTTCTTAAGGGGGGTAGCTGAAGCCTACCCTCTATCCATAAGAGAGAATTTCGAATTTCAAATTTTGACTGTTCCTTCAAAGACCCAGTGTACACACGGAGGGTTAATAAAAGCACACTCTTGCTAGCAAAACAAATAATTTTGAAATACAGCAGAATAACAAGAAAATCTGGTTTGAGAAAGCCAAATGCTAAAAACAACGAAGAAGACGAGCATTTGGTGTTTAGTTATTGTTAAATGGAAAAAAAGACTTTTCTGCTGGCGTGAGAAAAGATATTGAAGCTTAGAAAGTTATCACCTAGGAATTTACAAAAAATGTAATTTTTTGTATGTCCATGAAATTACAAAATGTTGTAGTAATCAATGGAGAGATGACAAAAAACTGGGTTTCCTCTTGCTATAAACACCAATAAAATGAAAAGTCTTTCGACAATTGTTTTCATTTACGTATTTTCACTGTTACTTTATATATCTATAAAATAGATACCGTGCGTTCAGAAATGATTGTAGATCATTTGAATTTGGCGCGCTATAGATTAATTTTTAAGGTTGGCATAAATACAATAATGTTAATCATATCTCATAGGCGTGTCATGGAAAATATTGAAAGCTGTCATAAATTGTCAAAAAACCGTAAGACAAAGGTATTTTATTGAATTTATTGACCCATGCCATTGCAATTGATATCCGATCTCCAATAATTATGAGTATATGTGCATATACACTTAATACTGAAAAGGATACATCATGAGTAAATCCGGCTACGCCACTGATATGCAAGATACGACGTAGGTAATTCACAGGTAACAATATTGACCATCAAAAATCACTAAACTACGAGCGCGCCAATTTCAAACGATCTACAATCATTTCTGAACGCACGTTATAACAGATATAACCTTTCTCTAAAAAACCCAATTTAATCGGTATAAATGTGGCTATTTATGACATTTTTCAGTTGACAGCTTGTCCCAAGATTTTTTGGACACTGATGTTACAACAGTTAGTTTTGACCAGATTTGAGATCATTACTATCTATGAGATTTTCTGCGATTTTTGTTGTTATGATCAGTAACGTTATACTTGACGATTTTTGTAAATTGAACTCAATTCTATTTATTGATACAATTAGACAGCTTGGTTTAAAAGTGTGTTTCAATCACAAAGGGTACCAAACCAAACTTTTGTGATCTACTTTGTAATCAATTGAATTTATAGGTACTTGAAGGAAGGTATAAGTTTATGCATTAAATGAATTACTTTCAAATTGAAATTTCATCTGTTGTTTTGTTGATTTTTAGATTTCTTTAAGAAAACCAAAATGGCGCATGTACCTTTTTCAAAATCCTTTCGCTCATTTACCTTTTTCCCATAAGAGGTTTTAACCATAACGCGAGAGGTTTTCGCGACGTCGCTTCTTTTACCATCAATTAACCGATTCGTCGGTCGGTTTGTCCGTCCTCTGGGTACCTTAGAGGGCGCTTCGCTCGGGCGAACCGGCTCGTCGGTCGCGCCGCGGCGGCGTTCGTCGCCATTCGGAGGTTTTTTTAAAAACAAAAGCGCGCCTCGGCCGCGGCCGTCGATTGGCCGACCGGGGCGCTCCATGGGAGGCCGAAGAAGGCCTCCGCGGCGAGCCCGCTTTGATCGCGAGACCGCCTCGCGTTCGGTTTTTTCCGGCCGCGCGACGTTTGGTTGGACGGCCGGCGGCCGTTTTGGCGCGCCGGCCGCGTCCTTTTGGTCCTGTTTCGGCGCGGTTCTCGGAATGGCGTCTCGAGGCCGCCTGACAAATTTATGTATCTTTGTTCCGGGACGAGGGGCGGTCGTCGTCGCTGCCGCCGCCACCGCCGCCGATTTCGGCGGGTTTTTATCCTCGATGACGAGCCGTTTGACGTCTTGTTACGATTTGGTACACGTAGAGATGTTTCTCTCTCCCATACGATGGGAACTTTTTGCTACCTACCATAGTATATATCTATATACTATGGTTCTAATCGATTCAGAACCATTTCGTTTATGAAGAAGAAGAATTTTATCATAACTTTGTGATTGGTATCTTAGCGCAAATAAAAAAAAATCAACCAAGTTTATTTTTTTATATACAGGGTGTTTCAATTCAAATGTAAGATAGAAATGTAAGATAGAAATCTCTCTTTAATTGTCTATCAAATTTAATTAAAAGTGATTGAAAGTGATCTATTTAGAGAAGGTAGGTGCAGGTGTATGTGACAACGATCCGAGTCCGGAGTCGGCTCGCGTTTCAAGGGTCCTACGTGAGACGCAAAATGGCGTCAAGCGATCGATTCGAACCGAGAGGAGGAATTTCGCGATTCCGACGCCATTTTCGCGCCGTCACGCACCGAACCGGTCATTAACGACGCGATTCGCGGCCTCCTTTGATCCATATACAGATTTTACTTTACGACACTTTAACTCGTTCGCTCGGATTACGTTCGTTTTTCAATACAGTACGAAATTTAAACGAACCATAACAAACCGTCGATTATATTGCGAAAAACGATCGTTTGTAAGAATGAAAAGATGAGGAAATTACGAGAAAAAAAAAGGTCAAAGTAATAATTAGAACGAATTGTCAAAGCGAGTCCGACCAATTACGACCAACTGTTCTAATTAATATTCACAATTAGGTTCAATTGTGTGGACTTTTAAGGTCGAAAAACGGCTAATATCGCAAACCACCGCAATTTATACAAGCGGAAGAATTCCAATTTTGTTTTATCTACGAGAAAACCGTATCGAATCGACCGATAACTCCCTCTCCCTCTTGAAAAATCAGAAAAGAGCGGAATTCGAACGTTCGAAAGATCGTATCTTAGTAAACGTTATAACCCGGAGAGACGGAGACTACTAGCAAGAGGGGTTGACCGCGTCGAATCGGCGTCGCGACGCCCGTAAATCAAACGCTATTAATTTATCAGGGAGCGAAGCGCGCGCGGTCGAATATTGCGTTTTATTGCGGCAATTTATGCGTTTACGAATCGTTGGGGTAGATGACATCTAAACCCGTCGGGAATCCACCGTATCTAACCGCGTATACACTTGTACGTGAGGGAATGACCGTAATATTTTCGCTTTGGGGAAACGGATTAAGGAGGGTATTTCTAAATCTGGAGATTTAGATTTAGACAAAAAAAAACCATCTGTCCGGGGAATTGATATTCTTCTCAAAATAAAAAAAAAGCGTTCTAAATATTGTAAAAATTAACGTTTATCTATACAAGGTACAGAATCTCTACAGAAATCTATACAGAACTCAGTTGCCAAACGCTACCCACGCATTCTAGTGCTGATTTCATACCGATTCAACGAAAAAGTTCTTATCCGAAATTGTTTCCTAAGAGAACTTACCCTGGTAGCGCTTAACACCTTTACGATGGCAATAAAAAAATTGTTTTGTCAACGAACGATGAAGCATTTCGAAGTTTACAAACGCTCAAAATTTCATTTTGATAGTTAAAAGCGTTATTAAGATATTTGGAAAAAATATGATCAGACACGTCATCTTTAGGATACTCTAGTTCTCTTAGGAAGCAATTTTGGATAAAGACTTTTTTATTGAATCGGCATGAAATTAGCTTTAGTCCAGGACTGAATCCAAACAAACTTTTTCTACATAGATTCAGTCCATAAGCGGCGAGAAAATAATTTTTTTAGAGTACTTAGAGACATATTTAAGGTATGAAAAGTTGGCAGTACAGTACGAAATACCGTGCTCTACATCTACACCAAAAGTGGCAAGTTAAATAAATTTTTTAACGCCCTAAAAGCAGAAATGAGTTCGCGTATACATAACCTCAAAAATCGTATCTGTCAAACATAAGCTTAAAAAGTTCATAGTTCGGTAATTAATGAGATTTGGACCACCAAATCTTACAAATGGGATGGTATTATCCTCAGAATATCTTACAGTCCTCGTTTGGGGAAAATCAACGCCCTGGGATTATTTTAGATTCAATGCTAGCAACAGGTATAAATTTGATAAAAATATAGGTATTTTGTTATAAAGGAAGGGATTTTCATAGTTTTATGACCTTTATTATTGTACCCTTTGCAGGTAAAACATAACAACTATGACATTTACTGATAAAGAATGTCTATTAAAATACATTTTACCTCAAGACGTACAAGTACACCAAACAGAATAGTGCGAATACACTCTTTGAAGCCACTCTGACATCATAGTATAAGTTATTAGAACTCTTAAAGATTTACTTTACTTAACTTGAATAATTAATTAATAAATAAATTACAATGTGTAGCTGTGTTTTACTTTTAATTCAGATTTACACATTCATATACAACTTTTGAACATAACCATTATAGTTATTACTACCACCCCCATTTGTTACTAGCTAGGATTTTTATTTCAATAATATAAGTATTTTGTTGTGACTTATTATAATTTTAATATGTTTTGTATATTTTCCTTCCTGTGTTCTGATTTTTATTAGTTTATTTAAAATATTTACCTTCCTGTAATAAGATGTAGAATAAGAGTACTATGAGCACTGGTATATTAAAAATCTAAAGATCAGAGTTAAAGATATTTAATATTTAAAATTAAAATTACATTCACATTATAAGAACCTAAGAAAAAACAGAAGTCGTGAAGTCAAAACATAGAAGACTACAATAACCCAACAGAGTTTAATCCTATGAAATCCTATAACAGAAAAAAGTTAGTTTAGTAGTACTGATACTTACCGTTAGTTATTCCACAAATAAAATGTACAAAATAGTCCACGGTAATCTCTGTTACTCGAAGAATAGCAATGTTCTACATATGTAACTAAAGGGGGCTACAAATTTGTAAGAACTTGAATAACTTTTACTGTTGTGTTAGAATGTATGGTCCTTTTAGCATGTATCCTAGCTCTTACTATGATTCTGTTTGATGTATTTCTACGCCTTGTGGTAAAATACCTTTTAATAGACATTCTTCATCAGCAAATTTCATAGTTGTTAAGTTTTACCTACAAAGGGTACAATAATAAAGGTCATAAAACTATGAAAATCCCTTCCTTTATGACAAAATACCTATATTTTTATCAAATTTATACCTGTTGCTAGCATTGAATCTAAAATAATCCGAGGGTGTTGTTTTTCACCAAAAAAGGGCTGTAAGGTATTCTAAGGATAATACCATCCCATTTGTAAGATTTGGTGGCCCAAATCTCATTAATTACCGAACTACGAACTTTTTAAGCTTATGTTTGACAGATACGATTTTTGAGGTTATGTGCATGCGAACTCATTTCTGCTTTTACGGCGTTAAAAAATTTATTTAACTTGCCATTTTTGGTTTAGATGTAGAACACGGTATTTTGTACTGTACTGCCAACTTTTCATACCTTAAATATGTCTCTAAGTACTCTAAAAAAATTATTTTCTCGCCGCTTATGGACTGAATCTATGTAGAAAAAGTTTGTTTGGATTCAATTCCATGACCTTCACAACATTTGACGTCACACTAATGCGGCGTATTGAGTTCTGGAACACTCTGTATACTATAACCTGAAATGGAACTGCACCATGAAGACAAAGATAGAAAAGTAAGCTTCCTCTCCGTAACATTGTAGAGTACTCGCATCTTCATGGTGACTTTAGATGACTTCATGGTGCAACTCCTTTTCGGATTATAGTACATACCCATTTACCTATTATCTATACATGTCATATAATAAAGAGGGAAAACTTAAGAAATTATCTTAACCAATTTTCGGGGGAACGCGCTGGTTCGAATTAGTTTAATGCGACCGCAAACTGCCCTTCGCCGGCGACCAATTTACATAATAAACTTTGGGAAAGCGCCCCCTGTTTACTAAACGTCACGTCATCGATCCGGTTAATTTTCCCTACGAACAATATAACCCACCAAAAAAAAAAAACAACCAAAACGAATAAAACTAAGCCCTAGGATCGTATAAAACTGTTACGTTCGCGTGTCTTTCCCTTCGCGAGACAAAAGGAGTCGGTTAAGCCGCAAATACGCTTCCGACGACCGCGCCTCCTCCACCTCTTCCGTCTTTTTCGTCGTTGCGGTCGCGGTAAACGACGCTAGTAAATACGCCGGGCTGTGCATTAACGCGCGCACTCGTACATAAAGCAATGAACCGCTTATTATAGTGGTTAGTGGCCCACCGGTAGCCCCAGATCCGACATCTGGTCCCCACGTTATTACTAACGACTAAGGTGAAAATTTGCGGTTTCCAAACGACCCACTAAGGGAAAAAAACGTTACTACCAATTGGAAATAAACCCCCTTTCAAAATAATCATTAAAAAATTATTAATACATTGAGTCAAAGAGGATTTATAGTTAAATGTGACAATTTATTTGAGTTCAGCAGTTCAGTGCATTATTAAATTTTGGTTACATATCGCCGTTCCGGAACAACATCGACGTAACTGCAATTTTTTGACAAAATGAGTTAAGGCCATCAATGTATCCAAAAAATGCAGATTTTATTTATTTTTGCATTTCCCGCAAAATTTTTTATTTTGCAGTTGTGTCGATGTTCTTCCGGAACGGCGATATATGTTTGTTGGATTACAGTTCATACCTAAACTAAAGAGTACCAAATTAGAATTGCAGTCATTCCCCTTGAACTGCATCTTTGATGGTGTAAGTTAGCACAGTGAAAATTCTAACCCAAGGAACAAAGTTACTAATTGACTATTGAAAAATACTACTCTACCAACCTTACTTATATGTATACGACGATTACTGTGAATACATTCTATACGGATGAAATTGAAAAACCGGAAGGAAGCTGTAAAGCGAAGCGAAACGCGTTGAGACCGTTCCCTCACCCTCATTTCGGGTGAACTTTTACGGATTTCGACAAAAACGACGTCCCTAATACGAGCAAATTGCGTAACCGCGGCGCATTAACATAAAAAGCCCATTTGGAGCGTCTCTTCGGGTCTCCGCAGAGGGCGCCTCGTCATACTTCCGGCGGACTTATGCGCTTCCGGCCGGTCACGTGATGCTGCCGAAATCGGTCCATTATATGCCCCCGATTTCTATACAAGCTTCCACTCTCTATTGTCCGTCGATGACGATTTCGAAATTCGATACGTTTAACGGCCCCGAACGGAATCATAAAAGACGACGATAATAATAATACAATAAAATAAAATAAAAGTTGAGTTAATTTAAAGTAATCTGAAAATTCAATTAGTTCTGACGAACCGCCCCGTTTCGCTAAAATAATCATCATTTTGCGCCGTTTAAGTCCAATTTCCGACCGGGCGTAATTACCGACATAAGCGCGCGCATAATACGTCAATCCGCCGAGATTGGCGCTGAAAAACGGCGCGTCCGAAAACGGGAAGAAGAAAACGAACGGAAAGAGAGGAGGAGACCGAAGAGAAGAAAAGAAAAAAAAATGAGAAAAACGACGGTAGCGCCATCGGCGGCCGCTCCGGCATTAATTATGTATACTTCCAGGCTCTCGGACCGCTCGGCGCACATAACTTTCGGCCGAGAGTGTGCTGCAGATGTCGTCGCAGTCGCCGTCCAACGGCCGACCGCAGCGCGATCTCGCGGACCACCCAAAATCTGCCTTTTCCACGTCACACCACGTTTTTATTATTTTTTTTTTCAAACCAACTTCTTTTACCTATACTCGTTAAAATCTCATTAGATCTTCACTTTATAGATCGTTCATTTTTTTTTAACACTTTGATGGTTAAAAGAGATCTTTTTCGAAACCTTCCACGCGTTTGGTATCAAATTTACCTTAGTCGTTTTCCACCTTCCTATCTCGTCTAAATCTATTAGTAGGTAGTATTAATTTTTTTTTACGTACGGTAGAAAAAGTGTCCCGCTACAACCGAAAACCGGTGTAAAGACGTATCGGGACACTCATCGATTGCCTCCGCCCGCTTGTGACACCCCCGACAAGATAAAAAGGGGCCAAAACGTTCGTCGAGAGGAACACGACGAAAATCGCCGGTCTCCGCTAGTCCCGAGATGCCCGACACAGATAGCGCTGTTGTCTCTACTATACGCGGCCGTCTTTTGTTTCTGGGTTGATTAGAGGGGCGGCGGGGCGCGACGACTTCGAAGGACCGGCAGCCCCTTTTTTGTCTCGAGACCGAAAGATCGGTCCTCGGCATCTTCCTCCCGTGTCCCTGACGTTGTCGTCGTCGTCTAATTTTTAATATTAACAAATATCCGATCGGGGCATCGCTGGAATTCGGCCCGAAGGTATCTTGATTATCTCGGGGGGTGGCGGATTGTAGGTCGAATTCCCCGTTCCGGAATATTCAATCCGGCCGTCCGCCGAGACTCCCATACGAGAATAAGTTTCTTTCTTTTTTAAATTTATTGGTTTAATTGTCGTCGTGACCGGACCGCTTCAAAAAAGGCAAATCGCCGGCCACAATCGTCGCGGCTCGAATTTATTGAGGTACGTTCGGGAGAAGGACGAGGCACCCTTCGGACGTGCAAGAAATACTTAAAAAGGCCCGCAATTAAAGCCGGACAACATGCGAGGTGTTGTTCATACGTTATGGGCTACAAGGCGCCCCGCGATGTCCTCATTACTCACCGTCCGAGACAAGTGAAGAACGTGCCGGTTCGGCCTACTTATTTCTCAACTCATCTAAGGGTCTATCCACACATTACAGAACGTCTATATGATATTTAAACGACACGTCATTTTTTTTATGCTCAGAATACATCTTGGATGAATTAGCGTAGTAATGGAATATATGAAGCGTATAAATGCAAAACCAGACATTTGACATTCAAATAGTTTTGAGTAAAGCGCGAAAAACCTCTCATTGTCGTTTAAGTCACTCAATCGACTTGGTATTTTAACCAAAAGTAGATAATACATCGACGCGTCTTTATGTGCTTTAAAGCGCAAGTCAAGCTTATAGTAAAAGAGTTATTTTGATTTAAAAAATGAGATTGTCTTGTTTAGCATCTAAGGCTTGGAAATCTCTGCTTCGTGAACTGTAAAGTTCTGGATTTAGCGTTTCTATAAAAAAACTAGCAGTCTCTGCACTAATAAAATTTAGAATTGCAAAAAAAGAGATTTTAAAGAAGCTGACTTTATTGAAAAAAAGTACAAAATTAGTTTCTTACAAATTTAAATTCGTAAGTCAGTATCAGATTCATTATTAGAAAATACTAGTGTGTCATTCACATCCGCCTGAGTTTCCGAAGTGTTGGCTGGATTGTCTTGAAAGACGTTTTTGAAGAACTCTAAATGTTCATCGTTTTCCCATTCTGCACCATAGTGTTTGACTAGCAAAGAGGAAATGATTTTTATCTTGTCAGGTTTAAGCCTTCTGCCTTAAACCTCTGCCTCTTTGTCTTGGCTTTTTCACGCTTGCACTCTTGCTTATTTGCTATTCTCTTTCGCCCTTTGCCACGACGACTTGGTTCAATGGTAATGTTGTTGAAGGTAATCAAAACTTCGTAATACATTCGTTACCACGTTCTCGTTTAAACTAATCATGCAGAAGCGAGCAAAACTAACAGCTACTTCAATGTCACGGCTATCACGTGAGGTAATGCGAGATCTGGATAGGTTCAAACACAAACGTCTGCTTTTGCACCTAACTACTTGGCGCAAATGTCTGCTTTTGCATTTAAAGCGGAATTTATTATTGCAATAACTCGCTTAAATGTATTGTTACGCTCCTGGGGACCACAAAAATTGATTTCTTGCTAAATTTACAATACAGATCCGTGTCTAACTAATTTTTGAAGAAAATGTCGAATGTCTGCTTTTGCATTTATACGCTTCATATGGAAACAACCCCGACTCAACAATGTAGTGTTCATCTTATAGTGTTGTGGGGATAGATTCTTAAAATCTATCCGAACAAGTACCGTAACAACGTCTAGATACTCCTATAAAAATACATAGAAGCAACCTCGATGCAACATTCTTTTTGATATTTCTAAGGTAGTATTTGTAGATGTTATATTAAGTATGAGATGAGTATACCGGTCGATAACAACTAGTATACAACTAACATCGCATTCGACGTCGAATTCTATTAGCGTAACGTCGCCGCGGGGGTTCCGGAGGGCGCCACGCGCGCAGCCACCCTCCGTGCAACCTAAATCTCCGCCGGTATACAAAACGGACAATTGTCAAAGTCAACAATACGCGCCGGCGACGGCTAAACGTGGTCATCCGAGCGTTTCTGGTCCTGCTCTCTCTAGCAGGAGGTCCCCTCTTCGCCCCTTTGCGTTGTGCGTGCGTGTACACGAGTCGTCCGGAGCTAGGGGAATCCTGCGGGAACCCGCCGCCGTTACATTACGTTACGTTAACGTTATATCCGGACTTTGAGACCCTCGACGTTTATTAATTGTTTACTCGCCCCTTGCGCCCTGTAGTACTCTCCCTTTAGATGACTGGATGAAATTATTTTAGAATGAAGATTGGAAAGACTTAATCTCTTAAAAGGAGAGGAAACGATGACGATTTGGTTTTGTATGGTGGTTTGAAGAAGGAGTAAAAAAGGTGCCGCCGCCGTTTTGCATGCGCGCTAATTATCACGTCCGTCGGCGGCGGCAGCTCAATCGGCCGAAACAAAAGACGGGCGAGAGCGGGTCCCCGCCGAACGCGCTTTCATCTCGACCCGACATCTACGCGGCCGCGGCGGCCGCCCAACCGTATCGTTTACCTTTTCTCTTTGGTTTAATTGAAGCCCCCCGGTCCCTGTCACCGGTAGTCCCCCGAACCAGATCGTAATCGACCGGACATCTGACAAGAAAACGCGACCACGGATATTTCGTTCTTTCTTTCTTTCTTTGCAGTCGCGTCGCTAAACCGCCTCCCGACCCTCCCCCTTCCCGACCGTAAAAAGAACCGTCCGTCCGTCCGTCGAGTTCCCCCTCGTCGCTTCTTCGATGACGTCCGACAGGTGAAGCGCGCCGCGGAAAATCGGCCACTTTCGCGGCACTCCAGATTACATTGAAAGCCTGCGGTTGATAGGTCGTCCGGGTTACCATGGTAACGCCACCGATAGCCGTTAAAAGTAATCCCGGTCGCAAATCAAAAAATCAAATTTGATCCCGCATGCGGTTTTTTTTCGCCTCTCGTCCCGGGATTCGCATCTTCCTCCTCTCATCGAAAAGAGAAGACGCGGTTACTCTCTAGGAAAAACAAAAGCAGTTCGACGGTCCGGGAGAGGAAAAAAATTAAAAACAAGATCGTATCGTCCGGGCGGGAGGATCGCGCGCGCCCTCTGCTAACAATGGGCCATTTAGTTCGGCGCTCGACCGTGTGGCCGCGCTGCTCTCCGTATCTGCCCGACTGCTGTCTGTTCGGTCATCGCAGGCCCATTACTTTTCGGCCGCTGGCTGGCGCCAGCTGCGGACGGCGGCGGCGCCTCGGCGGCGTCGCCCCCTTCGAGATCCCCCTCCGCCCTCCGGCCCGTCCGCATCGCCCGCCCGCCCCCTACCTCCCCCTACTTCTTCTTCTTCCGACCGACAACGGGCCCCCTTGTCTTTCGCGAACCGAGCGGCGGCGTCTTTTTGCGGAGAGAGAATACCGACGCCCCGAAGAGGTACTAATTAGGACGACGGAACGGTCTGTTGGTGACACGGCAGCGAGCGTCGCGAGCGCCGGCGCCCCCTCGCAAACCAAATAAGAAACACCTGGAGTATTAGTATTCTTAGAAATATACACATATTTGACTTATTAGTCAAATATCAAATCACAAATCTTCCGTTTTCTAAAATAGTCTTTGGAGGTCATTCAAAAATTTCATTTTTGAAAATGATCATTTTTCATTATGTTTATATGAAACTTAATAAGTAATAATAAACACTACTTAGGGTTCCTATTATCTTCTTTAAATAGAATCTAAACGAAGATGTCTTTTTTTGCAAAAAAACGTCAAGATGATCTGGGCTGATCGTGAAAATGTCCACTTCTATGTGTGCGACCGTTTGGTTAAGTGTGCGTGTAAATACGTGTGTGGTTCTCGGATCGGGCGGCTTTTTTCGACGGTGGCGCCAGCGTCGGGCGGCCCGCTGCGATCCTTTGAGCCGCCGACAATTAAAACGAGCCGACCTTTTCTACATATGTATACACGTGGAATAAATTAAAGATCCGATCGCCCCTCAAACGCGTTTTGCTCCTTTTTCGGTCCCGGCTCCACTCTCGAATCTCCTTCCTCTCTAGAGAGAAGAGTCTCCTTCTTCCTACACTTTTTCCTTCAACCTACAATGCACCTTCCTACATTTCAAACGTACCAAATGGGATTTAAAAAATCACGTCAAAATGTTTGTAAAAATTTTCATGTTTTTTTTTTTTCGTTCAGTTAATAAGTAGAAGTTTTAAGAAAAATTAAAGTGTATATAACCGTTGTTAAGGAAAGGTCTTGGTCTTCGAAGTTGTAGCGTAACGTGTAATCACCGGCGATTGCGGCGAAAGCTCCTCGCGAGAAGGATCGACGAGGAGGGAAAGAGATCGCGACCTCCGCGCGAAGAGGGTAGGCGGAAGGAGCGGAGAGAGGACGCTGCCGCCGCCGCCACCGGCGGATATCGTGTAGTGTGATTTATTTCCGAGATGCGCGCCGTTGTCGTGACGCGGCCGCGCCGAGTAGCGGCTTGTAACGAGGTCCTCGGGTGGTCCTCCGGCTCAACTGTCGCGACCTCTGGCGGGAAACGGCTGGAAACGAAGCGACGCACGAAGGAGGAACGATGATGATGATAATATACTTGGATATTAAAAAAAAATCTTTTTGGAAAATCTGATTTTGAAAGAAAGGAAAGAAAACTGTCTTTTGAAAAACTGTCTTTTGAAAAACCGTCTTTTGAAAAACTGTCTTTAAAAAAACCGTCTTTAGAAAAACTGTCTTCAGGTAGTAGAATAGGTAAACGTCAAAATTAAGAAGCCGAAGAAGATGTTTGGTAGCGGTTTGAATTCGATAAGAAGGTGTACGTTACAGGATAACAAAACGGAGTACAATACTAGAAAAGGGTCCTTTTCGGACGGATAATCCCTTAAACGATCCCAACTTCGAATGGTTCTCAGTTTAAGTACGACAATGGTTTAGGATCGTAACTGTTTGCAATTTTCGAGTGTCCTCTTTGTTGGTCCGATTTCGGCCAATTGGTCGTCCTTCTCCCGGCTCAGTTGCGCCTAAAATCCTGTTACGGCCAAGACGCCGGGGGTTTTAACAGTCTGCTGCTCGCATCGCACCACCAGTCCGTCCGTTTTAACTCGGTTAAAACCCCGGCTAGCTCTCTTATCCGACCAATCTATACCTCCGCTCATATTATAAAATTGACCCGCATAATAACGCGGCCTCGCAATATTTCCTTTACCGCATGATGACAACCTTTTAACTTTGATTCGAGATTTTATCCGTAATTGTCCTTTATTTACTAAAGAGGGAGGTTAACCCTTAAGGAAAATCGATCCGAATTATCCGAACGAACGCATCTGATCGAATTAGGACCAAAACCGCCCCGCGCCTTCGTTCTACGGTTATCCTCGTCGTTCGTAGGAATCGTACGATTTCGGGGGATGTGATATCGATCCTTTTAAAAAGGAGGAACTTCTCTCTCCTAAATGACTCACTCAGTCTCTTCATCACTTAACACATCGCAAACAAATTTAATAAAATAAAAAATCTACAAAGCTAATTACCTTAATTTTCATACAATTTCAGTTACTAATGACATACAGATCTGGAAATTTCATTTGAAGACATAGGAAAATAATGCGTGCAACAGAGAAGCATATAGGAAGTAGATTAGATAAACAAAGAGCGATATAACTGTTTAACCACGCAACGAACTGACAGTTCGACAGTTTGTGGGAAGAATGTGGTTGGTTGGGCGACTAGGGTCGGATCGGAAAAGGTGTGGTTAAACAGTTATATCGCTCTTTGTTTATCTAATCTACTTCCTATATGCTTCTCTGTTGCACGCATTATTTTCCTATGCCCTCAAATGAAATTTCCAGATCTGTATAAGGTGTTCATTTAAATGACCTATACTAATACTAGCATCTTTGTTACGTTCGTTTCCTATGTATTCCTTCATCATTATCTAATAAAAGTTCAAGGCATGCTTTTACGAATTTAAGTGATCACCTGATATAAGATATGATGATACTGAAAAGTACAGAAACTGCTAAAAATTCTAGAAACTGTAAATTGTTTTTTCTTTATATGTGATAGACTATATCTCTATCCCTATGATATGTTAGTGGTTCGGTGACTATGATGGTTTGGTTCGGTGACAAAACGCACGAGCGTCACACCACCTACCGGAGCCAACCCGATAATTACGGCCGTAATATCCGCAGGAATGACATACGTTCACATCAAGCCGGTCGCCGGTTGCGATTTTGGCCTTTACGGCCGTTCAACGTTAGGCGGAGATTGGTCGGCATCGCGTAGAGGTCGCTTCCGGCGTTCGCGCGGCCGTCACGCCCCGCCCACCGCTTCGTTATTGTCATTTATTATCAATTTGCCGCCGCCGCCACCGGGAGCGCTGACGTCACGCGACCGTTACGGTTTAAAGTTAAATTTCCGCTGGATCGGATCCAAACGTTCCTCTTTTATTTATTTATTTTTCGAAAGGTGCGCGCCATCTAGATTTATTTTAAGGCGTACTTTACTTTGGGTGTACAATGAGGGGGTTTGTAAGTTTTCAGTTATTAGGTGCCTCGAGTGGCTTATTTGGCGCCCGCGAACCATTTATTTCGGTTTTTGGCGCGGATTCAAGATTCAAAGTATAAATCGGGATCGATCTATCCATCCCATCCCATTCCATCCCCGACGATTAATCTCGTCCCGTTCGCGGCACGTGTCGACGGGACGACCCGCGGCGCAATTAGCGACGGTCGCGGAACATTTACTCCCCAGTTTTTTGCTCGCTCTCTTTCCCGGGCAATAAAAATTTGTCACGCTAGACCGGGATGACGGTCGGGATGCGGCGTTTCACCACCGTGACTGTTCCTCCACTTCCGGCCAAAGGGAGAGATCGATGAAGTTGTCTTCGGTTTATTCAAAGGGAATGTAAAACGATTTTGACGAGGAGGCGACCACCCTCGTCATTTCATCGTCAGAAATCGATTCCCACGCGCGGAAAAAAGATCGGTCACGTTCGGGAAAGTCGAGAGAAACGCCGCAAATGGGCGCGTAATTGACGGCCGAGGCGCGGTTCGCAGCGCCAGCCCGGTGGTCCTTCGCCGGGACCGCGTTCCTGCGAGATCCCGCCCGGACGACTTATAAGGCGCCCTCCGCAGCTCGAACAATAACACTTTAAACGAATAAATCTCTTTACTCAAACCCCAACCTTTCAACAAACCAAGATACAATCGAAACCTCTAACGAAACTAAAAATCAACGTTATGTTTAACATCTCATATAATTAATACAAAAAGAGAGTTAACTACAACTAAATACAATTTAAGATTTTTATCGGTGTGATTATCAAACACAAAACGTTACACGCTGAACAAACAACTTGTTTTAATACCGCCGACGACGCGACGTGGCGGTTGGTTGGAAACGACACAATGGGAAATGGAACAAAGTGAGACAATCGGCTCGTCTTGTTGCGTATCTACTACCGACCGTGGGTGTCACGCACGCACGCGTCGCGGCGGGCGTAGCCGTAACCCGCCGCGGCCGCACGTAACCCAAAAATTACCGTCAATTATGCGGGGACAAAAGGCGAAACGCGCGGTCTAATGACAAGGGAACGACGTCGACGACGACGGACGACGACGCAATTCGTGCGAACGTTTCACAAAAGAAGAACAAGTTTAAGAAGGTTCTATACACATACATGTATTAAATGAGACAATAAAGTGAAGATGAAATTGTTAAGAGACAATAGTTGGAGGAATGAGGGAATTTCTAAATATAAAAAAAGACAAAATATAAAAAAAGACAAGATATAAAAAAAGACAAGATATAAAAAAAGACAAGATATAAAAACAAGATAACGAATAAACCGACTTACATATCACATGGGTATCAAGTATGGAAGAATATGTCATTAAGATAGTGTCTGTTTTGAATGTAATTTCCCAACCTCTTTTATGATTGGTTTTGTGGTTCATAAAATCATCATATAATATGTTTCAACAACGCTCAAACCCCCAACCTATTATTAATTATTACTATTTCTAGACGAAAGGCATTTTTCAAATCGTCTCAATTATGGGGTTTCGTTAACATATATCGGGTGTTCATTTAAATTTGTGCTCAAGTGTGCTTTGAAATTTTGTTAGACGACGATAGAGAGAAAAATGTACGTTGCATTATTAGTACACACTAATTAATTAAATTTCAAATTTGACAAACGTCAAATATGGTCAAACTACACTGAACGGCTTGTATTGACAATTTACCGATTATGTTTTTAATTTGTGACAAAGAACTTGATGGTAAGTCTTGCGTTTAAGCTGCTACGAAAGTCGATGAAGTTTGGGAATATTTACTGTATAATTTTATTCACTACTTGAACATCCCTATGAAATTTTGGACGACCCATTACTGAAAAGATTAGAGTTTAGGTAGGTTTTAGCCAAAAACAAGTTATTAGACAATTTCTTTTCATTTTCTGCCTTGTTATCTATAATCTATTGAACATTTCAGTGTTATGACATTGCTTCAATTCAGTTTTATTGGACATACGTCAAAAATGCAGGCAAAATCAGTAGCTCACTTGAGCACGAATTTAAATGAATACCCGATATAATATGTTTCAACAACGCTCAAACCCCAACCTATTATTAATTATTACCATTTCTAGACGAAAGGCATTTTTCAAATCGTCTCAATTATGGGGTTTCGTTAACATATACTACATTTCAAGTACCCTTACAAAAAAAAAAAAAAAATACAAATTAACAGGTCTGGAGAAATTTGGAGTCTTCAAAAGTCATTTCCAAGACATGAAATGAAATATAATTAAAAAGAAATCTGACCAATGGCAGTTTTCAAGTTGTCTAAATAATGTAGTTGGTTAGAATATAACTTAAAATATTCTCACAAAAAACAATAATACAAATAAATAGGTTTGAAGATTTATGGGAAGGGTTGGGAATTTTAGGAAACTATTTATAAGACATTTTAAATATTTTTAAGACTTGAAAAGAGTTATAATATAAGTTTTTTGAAAATCTGATCAATGGCAGTTTTCAAGTTGTTTAAATAACACAGAAAAAATAATACAAATGAAGATTGCTCCTTCTTCCTGTTATAGCTCTTGAAATCTGTTTCCAACGATAGACTATAGTTCGCCCTAGCATTGACAATTTGGAAGATAGAGCGAAAAAACTGATACAAGCACGAGAAAAGAACATAAAGAATTTTCGTTGTCTCTAGCTCGTTTATCAGCTGTTCTATTGCGATGGCTCCTTCTTTCTTTTATACCTCATGAAATCTAGTTTCCAACGATAGGTTATACAGTGAAGCTTCGCTAATCCGGATCAATGAAAACCGAGGCAATCCGAATTAGGCTGACTTTTACCAACCTCCTGTTAATTTAACCAGCGGTTTAATTTCAATTTCAACTTATGCGATTGGCTACTTTGCCAATAACCATGGTAATAAACCGCTGGTTAAATTAACAGGAGGTTGGTAAAAGTCAGCCTTAGTGAAACATCCGGATTATTGGAACCTTTTTAAAAGTCACAAAGTATGTTAAATACATGTAGGGATTTATTAAATCAAAACACATACTACTAACATATTGAAAATCGTCGATGTACCAACTCCATACTTAGTAGTCAACACCTTTCCACTAACACCACATTTTAATTTTTGCAATATATCGTGTTTTTCCGCTAGAGTTAATGTTTTGTGTGTTCTCTTTGCCGCCATGATGCTTTTTACATGAACAGCGTGACGTACATTCATGGCAAACTGCGCAACCTACGATCCGGATTATGGAATCACAAGTAATCCAGAAATCCGGATTATGGAATACATAATGTAAATAACTAATATTTCAATTTCGTCCGGATTACTGGAGAATCCGGATTATTGGAGTTCGGATTAGCGAAGCTTTACTGTAGTTAGCCCTAGCATTGACAACTTGGAAGACAGAGCGAAAAAACTGATACACGCACGAGAAAAGAACAAAGAATTTTCGTTGTTCCTAGCTCGTTTATTAGCTGTTCTATCGCGATGGCTCAAATGTAATTCTTTCTTTTATACCTCATGAAATCTAGTTTCCAACGATAGGTTATAGTTAGCCCTAGTATTGACAATTTGGAGGATAGAGCGAAAAAACTAACACAAGCAAGAAAAAAAGAACAAAGCATTTCCTTCGTCCCTAGCTCCTTTATTAGCTGTTCTATCACGATGGCTTCTTCTTCCTATTATAGCCCATAAAAGCTAGTTTCCAACGATAGGTTATAGTTCGCCCTAGCATAGACAACTTGGAAGATAGAGCGAAAAAACTGACAAAAGCATGAAAAAAAAAAAACATAAAACATTTTCTTCGTTCTTAGCTCCCTTATTAGCTGTTCTATCTATGACTCCTTCTTCCTATTATAGCCCATGAAATCTAATTTCCAGCGATAAGCTATAGTTCGTCCTAGCACTGGCAACTTGGAAGATAGAGGGAATAAACTGACACAAGCACACAAACAGAACACAAAGTTTTAGAGGAGATTTCTGACTCAGAGATTTGTGGAGATTTGGAAGACTTAGGAATCTTAGAAAACTATTTCCAAGACTTAAAGTGAGTTACAATTCAATGTATTAAAAAAATCTGATCAATGGAATTTTTTCAAGTGGTCTAACTAAAACAGAGTTTGTTGGCATTTAGAATAATAATTCATATACCCCCCACACAAAAAAAAATACAAATTAATAGGTTAAGGGTCGATTCCACGGAGCTAGTTTACTCGCCGCTAGCACGCGAGTTTATAATCCGCTAGTAAACTAGCTCTGTGTAATCGACGCAGCGAGTAAACTAGCCGGATAGTTTACTCGCCGAAATGCAGGCGAGTAGAGTTAAAATTGTTCAACTTTACTCGCCACTAGCTGGCTTTTTCACTATCCAGATAGTAAAAAAGCACCGTGTCATTACATCAGCGAGTAAACTATCCGCACAAACATCAAAAAGTTGGTTGATAGTATTAAATTAGTGACGAAGTGTACTCATATTTTCAATCCGAAAATGCCTAAAATATCTAAAGAAATACTTCGTGGATGTGTTTTGGTTCTCGGGGCTATATTACAGGAAGAACTAAAAAAACAGACTTCCCAAAAGAGAAAGAAGAAGTGGATGAGAAAATGTATTTCTCGCAGGGATCAATTTGGTGCTTCAAGTATTCTTTTAAAAGAATTAGTCGAAGAAGATCCGGCAGCTTATAGGAATAACTTAAGAATAAATAGCTAGCGAGCTGGCTTGTTTACTAGCCACGTGTAATCATGGGCGCCTTTTTACTCGCACTCTCCGAGCTAGCGAGATAGTAAACTAGCGCGCTAATGGCGAGTAAACTAGCTGCGTGTAACCGACCCTTTAGGAAGGCTAGGAAATCTTAGGAAAGCATCTCCAAGATGTGAAATGAATTACAATACGATTTTTTAAAATCTTCGAGTCTATATAAGTCAATATCTTGGACATTTTTGGAAATTTTTCACCCTCTTTCGTGATTGATTTCACGAATCATTCACTTGCTGTTATTGTTACGATTTGAGCTTTGAATCGAAGCATATTAGAGAAAACTGCCAAACGTCAAAAACGAAATGTCATTTTTAGTTGACCCTGGTATTCGAAGAGGGTTATTATTTATTTATTTATTTTTATTTTACAAGGTATTGGATTTGGAGTTTGAGTGTTTAGCTCTTCTTCTCCAGTCTCAAGGTTTATGCTTCACTTTTTTCCATTAGAATCTGCGATCTAAGTACGATGAGTTCATTTTGATTACTTTATCCGTACTATACAGGGTAGTTCAACTCAGCGGGAAAAAGTGAAATCAAAAAAAAGTACCTACGCCGACACACTGCTGGCGCTGATGTGCTAATTTTGAAAAGTTACAGAAATTTATAGAAGATGTTTCCATGACAGTTTGATTTGTTCAAATAAATCTACGTCATTTCCTGCTTACCGTTACTATTTACTTGTTTATTAAAAAAAATTTAACACAAATGCCAAAAAATGTAGTATAAAATCTAATATTTTTCTAATTAATCCTGTAATCGGTAATGTAACTAACTTAAAAATTTTGAATCTCGGCATTACAACGTTTGTTAAAGTTGATGAAGTTTAAAGAAATTAACTATGAACCAATTCAGTCCTGCTCAGTTGAAACCCCCCAATCTTCTCAAATCCAGTACTCCGCTAAGCTTTGTCATTTTGCATTATGTAAGTATTTATTGGTTACTTCTGTTAACAAAAAATTTATAAAGATTACGTTTTGACTAGGTTGCTCAGTTCAGAAACCATCAATTGGCGACTTATTCTAAGATTCTGTTGACTATGGACAAGTAAAAACAACAAATTTTGCCAAATATGCACTCTTCCAAGAACAAAGGACTGCCAAAATGTTTGTAAATTGCAAAACTTTTCAAAGAAATAATTGAGAAGGCAACAACCAAGAGGCTATTAATTATCTGATTGGGCAAAGACATCTACCGAAAATATACCAAGTATCCGCCCTATCTTATTAAAGGAATAAGGAATAACTTTACCAAAAATTATTATCTATACTTGTATTAATTACGTAAATGAAAATTAAAAAATATTTTAACGTATTTTAAAATCGTTTTTTGACATTATTATTTTCCGTACAATAATAAGTGTGCTATAGTCACTTATTGTTGTATAGGTGAAATAAAATATAAATTAAAAAAAAAGAAAAAAGAATTTTATTTCGAATTTCGCGGGTTCAGAAGTGGTTTTGGGTATTTCGGCAGGGGGCGCTTTCTAATCAAAAATTGATATTAGCGCCATCAGTGTGTCGGCGTAGGAACACGAAATCAGATTTCACTGATCTAGTGAGAGTTGACCTTCTATGTATATTATTTTTTCTATGGTACTATATTTCAATTTGCCTAATCATTTGTTATTTTTTGATATATTCTTCAAAATTACCGATTTCTTCACCAAAATAACGAATTTTACATCAAATTTTATAAAATAACTTTGATGTTGGGTTATATTATAGCGTTTTAAGAGGGTTATCTTTTAACTGTAATAAATTCTGGGAAGTCAACCAAAAACGACAATAGATGTGACAATCTATAGATTGTCACATTTTAGCTTCACGTGGTTTTCGATTCCTTCACGATTTATCTTGCTCCAGTTTTATTACATTTCTTGGTAATTTTCCATATTTTCATAGTTTTTTCACGGTTCTGGGTTGTGTAATTGCAGGTTTTGATGCGTTTTGTCGGTTTTGTCGTCGCGCTTTTAAATTTTCCACCCGCATTGGATACTCTGATGCCCTAACCTCTAATTGTAAGTTTTTCGGCCACGTTGTTTGTAATTTAACTAATTTGATTGTCTAACGTTTAACTTGTATTAATTTTAGCGTACCTCTGATGAAGGTTGTAATTTTAACCGAAAGCTTAGGAACGAATAAAAGAGGTGTTTAATTTCGACATCATTTTTGGTTGATTTCCCAGAATTTATTACAATTGATTCCTTACGTTGTACAACCAGTACTCCTACCCCACTTCAGTTATCTTTTAACTTTTTCCAGGCAGTTTTTTCGAAAAACGGATACAAAAACGTGTTTGTTTTATTCAATTTTTATGATTTTAACAATTTTATACATAAGAAAATGCGATTTTAGCCGTTTTCGATGAAGAATTTATTGTTTGAAAAACGGTGAATAGAAATTGTACCCGTCCTAATAGCACAAAATCGGCTTTGGGAAAAAACGTTCGGAAAGGCGCTATTTAACCAATTTAGACTCAAAAATGGCCCGAAACCTATAAAACAGGCTGTATTCTAACGTTTTCTTCATCAACATGAACGCCAACTAAGGTGGCAAGGTCGAAAAAGCCCGGAACAAAGGGCTAGTTTGACGTTTAAGAACGTAGCGAACGGAAAATGATTGACTGCCGGCGTTAGTTCCAAAAAATTTTAACACTTCTTTTGCATTCTTCTCCCTTAAAAAATTTTTCACCCTCTTTCGTGATTGATTTCACGAATCATTCACTTACTGCTGTTGTTACGATTGGTTTGTTTTAAAATCATAAACAAAGAAACTCAAACAAAAGGTCCTTCAAAGAATTCACTCCTCGATTCGATTGGGATTCATCAATTTGTTTGTTCCACCCGAACTAATAAAAAAAAATTCTCATCAATTTTCCACTTTTCGAGTCTATATCTTTTCAAGCCTATCTCTTTTCAAATTGATCTCTTTTTAAGCTTCTCTCTTTTTAAATTGATCTCTTTTTAAGCTTATCTCTTTTTAACTTGATCTTTTTTTAAGCTTATCTCTTTTTAAATTGATCTTTTTTTAAATTGGTCTCTTTTTAAATTTATCTTTTTTTAAAATTTGTCTCTTTTTAAATTGGTCTCTTTTTAAATTTATCTTTTTTTAAAATTTGTCTCTTTTTAAATTGGTCTCTTTTTAAATTGATCTTTTTTTAAATTTGTCTCTTTTTAAATTGGTCTCTTTTTAAATTGATCTTTTTTTAAATTGGTCTCTTTTTAAATTTATCTTTTTTTTAAATTTGTCTCTTTTTAAATTGGTCTCGTTTTAAACTTATCTCTTTTCAAACTGAAGACTGAAGAGATCAGTTCCATCCTCTCTTTTTTATCCCAAAACCACCTTTTTCTCAAACCATCCACCCATCATCGAACCTAACCCAACCAACCGTCTCGTCCGACAATAGAACATCATCCACCTCCCTCTAATTGCGCCCTCTACGGTCTCGATTTCGCTCGGAGGGCGGTTGTCGGATTGTTGAATCCTCGTTGTTCGTATTCAACTTACACGTTCGATTCGCTCGTTCGTTGCATTTCGTTCCCGTCGCGGACGTCCAGGTGGCGCGACCGCGGGCGCGCACACACTCACACACACTCACCGACCATTATTTATCATTATTGTTCGCGGCGTCTAAAAAGCGGTCGAAAAGCGGCGAAAGCTCACGCACAAAGATCCGACACGCGATAATTTCGGCATTACAAGCCGACAGGGGATGTAAAATAAATCCAATACGGGTGTAGACATACTTCTTTTTCTCTATTTTAATAAGGGATTGTTTATAAAAGATAAAAGAATTGTTTATAAAAGATAAAAGAATTGTTTATAAAGGATAAAAAGATTGTTTATGAAGGATAAAAAGATTGTTTATGAAGGATAAGAAGATTGTTTAGAGGGGTCGTTTCTAATTAAAATTTCGTCTGGTTAAATTAAAATCGAACGTATACAACCGCAAATCGTAACCGCGTCGAAATTGATTGTAAAGCAACCGGCGGTCGACGAATGTCGCTTTGATGTCGCGGCGACGAAGATGATCCGCATTATCACCAAGGTAACTGCGGATTCCCGGCTTCTAATTATTCCACGACGACAAAGAAGAGGTCGATTCGTATAATACATATATATTTCATGGTGAATAAAATTGGGAGTTTTCAAAAGAGAAATAATTTATACTAGTTTAGTTTTATTTTTAGTATTTTTCTAAAAAAAAAAAATTATTGTTTTTGGTTGAATTGATCAACATTTTGGTAACTTTGGTGGAAGCTTTACGAATTTAGTAAGTTTTTGGTGAAATTTAAAAAAAAATTGGTAAATTTTTGGTGGAATTTTTACAAATTTTGTAAGTTTTTTGGTGGAATTTTTAAAAAAATTCATTATTTTTGGTAGAATTATTAAAAATTTTAGTTACTTTGGTGGAATTTTTATGAATCTACTAAGTTTTGAATTTCCAAGGTTTTAGTTAATTTTTAATGAAATTGTTTCTAATTTGATTGATTTTTGGTGGAATTTTAAAAGAATTTGGACATTTTGGTGGAATTTTTAAAAAATTTTGTACATTTTTGGTGGACTTTTTAAAAATGTTGACAATTTCGGTGTAATTTTAGGATTTTTGTAAGTTTTTGGTGGAACAAAAAAAATTCAGTAAGTTTTGGGTGTAGTTGTTAAATATTTTAATAGCTTTGGTGGAATTTTTGCGAATTTTATTCATTTCTGGTGGAATTTAAAAAAAAAATCAGTGTTTTTGGTAAAATTCTTATGAATTTAGTAAGTTTTTGGTGGAATTTTTGCAAATTGTATTAATTTTTGGTGGAATTTTTAAAAAATTCTGTATATTTTTGGTGGAACTATCAAACATTTTGATAACATTGGTGGAATTTTTGCGAATTTTATTCATTTCTGGTGGAATAAAAAAATCAGTGCTTTTGGTAAAATTCTTATGAATTTAGTAAGTTTTTAGTGGAATTTTTGCAAATTGTATTAATTTTTGGTGGAATTTTTAAAAAATTCTGTATATTTTTGGTGGAATTATCAAAAATTTTAATAACATTGGTGGAATTTTTGCAAATTTTATTCTTTTTTGATGGAATTTTTAAAAAATTCAGTGTTTTCTTATGGAATTTTTACGAATTTAGTAAGTTTTTAGTGAAATTTTTCCAATTTTATTAATTTTTGGTGGAATTTTTATAAAATTCAGTATGTTTTTGATGGAATTGTTAAAAAAGTTGGTAACTTTGATGGAATTCTTATTAACTTTAATCATTTTTGGTGGAATTGTTAAAAATATTGGTAATTTTAGTAGAATTTTTATGAATTTGGTAAGTTTTTGGTGGTATTTTTTAAAAATCAGTAAGTTCTTGGTGGAATTATTCAACATTTTTGTAGCTTTGGTGGAAAATTGAAAAAATTTAGTACGTTTTTGGTGGAATTGTTAAAGATGTTGGTAATTTTGGTGGAATTTTTACGAATATAGTTTTTCGTTGAATTTTTATCAATTTTATTGATTTAGGGTGGAATTTTTAAAAAATTTTGTACATTTTTGGTAGACTTTTTAAAAATGTTGACAATTTCGGTGTAATTTTTAGGATTTTTGTAAGTTTTTGGTGGAATAAAAAAAATTCAGTAAGTTTTGGGTGTAGTTGTTAAATATTTTAATAGCTTTGCTGGAATTTTTGCGAATTTTATTCATTTCTGGCGGAATAAAAAATCAGTGTTTTTGATAAAATTCTTATGAATTTAGTAAGTTTTTGGTGGAATTTTTAAAAAATTCAATATGTTTTTGGTGGAATTATCAAAAATTTTGATAACATAATTTTTGCGAATTTGATTCAGTTTTGATGGAATTTTTAAAAAATTCAGTGTTTTTTTATGGAATTTTTATGAATTTAGTAAGTTTTTAGTGAAATTTTTCCAATTTTATTAATTTTTGGTGGAATTTTTATAAAATTCAGTATGTTTTTGATGGAATTGTTAAAAAAGTTGGTAACTTTGATGGAATTTTTATTAACTTTAATCATTTTTGGTGGAATTGTTAAAAATATTGGTAATTTTAGTAGAATTTTTATGAATTTGGTAAGTTTTTGGTGGTATTTTTTAAAAATCAGTAAGTTCTTGGTGGAATTATTCAACATTTTTGTAGCTTTGGTGAAAAATTGAAAAAATTTAGTACGTTTTTGGTGGAATTGTTAAAGATGTTGGTAACTTTGGTGGAATTTTTACGAATATAGTTTTTCGTTGAATTTTTACCAATTTTATTGATTTTGGGTGGAATTTTTAAAAAATTCACTAAGTTTTTAGTACAATTGTCTCCAAATTTAATAATTTTTGGTGAAATTATATTCAATTTAACTAACTTTTGTGGAATTTTTATTATTACTTTTTTATTTTTGTGAAATGTTTAAGAATATAGGCAATTCTTGATGAAATTAATCTTAATTTTAGTATATTTTTTAAAAATTTTGTTTTTGGTGGACTTATTAAAAATTTTGATAGCTTTGGTGGAATTTTTACAAATTTTATAAGTTTTTGGTGGTTATTAAAAATTTAAGTAACTTTGGTGGAATTTTTACAAATTTACTTAAATTTTTGGTGATATTTTCAAGAATTTAATTAGTTTTTAGTGAAATTTATTCGAATTTTTGCTCTCCATAGATTAAATATTTGATAATTATTAATAAACCGATCGTTTTGACATTTCATGTGGCATTAGCGTGGTTAGAATAATAAATAACGTTTATGAAAATTGAACCAACTGTTTTATCGGCCCAAATCGAAAATGACGGAAAACGGAGACTTCGTTTAGGGCTTAAATCGGCCGTTTCGGGTCCAAAGGAGCCCCGATTCGCATGTAACGTTGCGTTATAAAGTCGTTGAGAAGGTTAACCGGAAGCAGAGTCGCGGAACCGATGGCTTTTTGGACAAAAAGTGCGTTCGAAAATTAACGAAAATGACAGATGGACGATCGAGAATTTTAATTTCAATTAGGGCTACCGCAACGTCGTTCGATTTTTAGGGCCGTTTTTCCGAAATCGGTCACGGACCCCCCAAAATCGTCGGGGAGGTGAAGATAATAGTCGGCAGAATAACGTAAAACCATTGAATCGTCCGGAAAGCGATTTCCAAAAAAACTATATAATTATTAAATAAATTTTTCGATTATGATATAATAAATGAGACTCAACCTTAATTAGTTGACGGTTAATTTAAATAAGAAATATATGTTTAATTTATCAAAAAAAAAACTGTTAAGTAATCTTAAATATATTACGAAACGTTAAAATCGTTTTTAAAAAGTTATTTGACATCTGGCGCGTTAATAATTCCTCCTCGAGAACAGATTTGTTCGGTTCCGTTCCGAAGCGAGCCATATGTCTGATTGCCCCGCTTTTAGTTAATAATTATTGTATTTATTAGCGATTCTCGAAACGTTCCCGTTTCTCATTTTTCTCCTTACCTTTTGCGTTCTTACCTTTTGCGTTCTTACATTTTCTCTCTTATTTTTACCCTTTTATTTTTCATTACGTAGCTACACGTTTATCGTATACAAGACATATTTAACCTGTATAAGATATATTTAACTTATATTTACTGTATACAAGATATATTCACCGTGTGTTGAGAAGACATATGTCGCGAAAAATCTTTGTGCGTGTAAGAGAGACATTTAACCGGCAAAAAAAAATCTTTCCCTGTTTTTAAGTAGTAATACAACCTCATAATTTATGTAATTTAGGTCTTACCGAGATTTTTGTTCAACCCTCTTATTTCAAATAAACCCTCTTATTCCAAATAAACTCTCTCATTCCATTTAAGAAGAATAACGAGAATAAGGTCGGTTCGAAGGGAAGAAACTGTCATTGTTCTACAAGGAGAGAAAAAATTGTACGGCTCCTCATCCGTATTATTAAGAAATCCCATTCGTGTTATTAAGAAATCTCAACTGTATTATTAAGAAATCGGACATATTGCCGGCTGATGGGAAAATCGTCAAAAGGATAAAACGAATGAGTTTGTACTTTAATTACGGATTGAACACATGTCGTATGACCTTATATTCCTGATTTGTATTGAAATAAATTATTATTATATAGAATTAAAAAACTAACTCACCGGTTTGAAGATCTTTGTTGATTCGAAGTTGTCCTGTAATCAAAATAATAAAGAATAAATATAAGTTGTATATATTTTAAAATTTCTTACGTTTTACTTTGAAATTTCTTACATGTTTCGGCTTAAAACCATCTTCAGGGGTAAGTTGCAAATAAATAAGTTACTCAAGATTAAATTCCTCCTAAATAAGAACAATGAATAGGTACGAAAACACCAACTATCAAAGCTTTTAGGAACATCGTCTTAGAACTTCTACAAAGTATTTTCTAGCTTACGAGTAAAACATTTAGTTCATGTATAACCTTATATGTAGTAAAGACTTTTACTTTAGTATATTGTTAGCGTGAAAGTAGATAGTTAAAGTAATGAGGTTGCAATAGGAAGATACTTAGAGAAGAATACGACAAAGCAAAGAAAATAATAGGAAAAACGTATTAGCAAAACCTTTCTAAAATTATCTCCAATTACCAAATCTATACGTAAACACACAACACACGTCACCAAGACTCTCCTAATACGAAGAAGAAGATTTATCTCCTAAATTAAAATATCCTGCCCGTTCAAATTATCCAATTCCCGGTCGACCCGCCTCCCCCTTTCGGCTCCCCGTCCCCCAACCCGCCCCCAAATTCCCCGGCCGAAGGAAACTTAAACTAGCCGCACTCGCCGACCAATTCCGTTCAAACAAAAAATTATTTTGACATGTGCCATCCTTAACTGGATAATTCCCCGCCGAGAAATTACCCTCCCGATGCCCACGTCCAATAAAACCTTCACGAACCGTTAATCCAATTTACCTCCTTCTCCTTTACTCGTTCGTTCTTACTTCTTCCCATTGCTTCTTTCTCAAGCGAATATTATCGATTGAATCATATCATTTTACAAATATTATCATGTTGCGAATAAAACCGAACAATTTTAAACTTATCCTTAATAAATCTAATTCGACTTGAAAATATTTTGTTCTTATTTTAAAAAATTGTGATCTTATTCTAAATAAATCTTGAAGTACGAAAGCCTTTGTATTTATAAGGTTATATTTTATGGTCGATGTTAACTAAAGACTAGAACTAATATTAGACTTAAACTTAGAAATTAAACTTAGAAATTTCTTAGACTTCTTGAAGCTTTCGAGTATAACTGTGAGTTTTTTTAAAAAGGTGTTTAACGATTTTTGAAAAGAGTTGGATGTTTTTTAGAAAGAGTTTGATGTTTCAGGTGCTATATTACAACCATCCTTAAAATCAAGTTTGAAGAAACTTGAGGAAGGTTAAAACAAAGCATTCAAAACATGAACTACATTTTCAAAAAATTCACGTTTGAACCCAAAAGCTAAGACCTAAAATTAGGAACTTTCAAGTTTAGTGGTGCATTTTTTTAAAAGTGTTGGACGATTTTTGGAAATATATTCGACGTTTCAGATGCCATATTATAACCTTCTTCAAAAACAAGTTTGATTGAAGAAATTTTGAAAAAGGTTGAAACAAGGCATTCAAAACGTTAAACACCTTTTTAAAAAACATGTCTAAAGTTGAAAGCTAAGGCCTAGAACTAACAGTTTTTGGGTTTAGTTGTACGTTTTTTGAAAAGGTGTTTGACGGTTTTTGGGAAGACATTTGACATTTTTTGGAAAAACAATTGATGTTTTAGATGTCATATTGCAACCCTCTTTAGAAATAAGTTCCAAAAAAACTTTGAGAAAGGTTGCAACAAAGCATCCGAAGATAGAACCACATTTTTCTAAATCCACTTTGCACCAAGTTACGATAATATGGCAATTAAGTGACGTCAAATACTTCGAATTTACTATTTAATTATAAGTGACTGAATTTCACGAATTTTGATACACAACGATTAATTTGACTTTTTTAATCTAAACTAGAGGTTCTCTTTTAATGCAAAGGTTTTTTTTTAATTGGTAAAAAAAATTTAGTTCACAAAAATCGTAAGACATCTTTTCACTTTTTGGGTTATATCTGTAGTTCTGTGTTGTTGGGAGTGAACAACATTTATAAATAAATACTTTATATTTTACAACTTGACTTTTATAATTTGATTTTAATCATTATATAACAATGTAAGAGATTCTAAAAAATTGTCCTGAAAGGTCGTAATGAAAATAAGTCAAACGTCAAATATCAACTCATTGCTTGATTACAAATGGGTACTTCTCCAAGGGAGTAATGTGCACGTTATATGCACAGTGCACTGATTATGCAACGCACACTGAGCAGCTCTGATCTAGATCAGGGCTCCTAGTTCTAAAACTAGGAGCTTTCGAGTTAAGCCGTGCGTTTTTTGAAAAGGTGTTTAACAATTTTTGAAAAGACCTTCGATGTGTCAGACGTCATATTGTAAGCTTTTTCAGAAACAAATTCGAGGAAACTATGAAAGAGGCTTGTTACAACCTCTCAAGCACTCTAAACGTGAATCACATTTTCAAAAAAAGGACAGCTAAACCCCAAAGGTAAGACCTAGATCGAGCCTTCAGATTTAACTGTGTGTTTTTTAAAAAGGTATTTGATGGTTTTTGGAAAAGTATTTGACGTTTCAGATGGCATATTACAACCTTTTTCAGAAATAAGTTCAAAGAAACTTCGAGGAAGGTTGCAACAAGACATTCGAAATGTGAACCACATTCTCAACTAACACACATCTAAACTTGAAAGCTAAGACCTAGAACTGAGTGCTTTCAGGTTGAATCAACTGTTTTTGAAAAGGTATTTGACAATTTTTGGAAAGGCAAGTGATGTTTTATACACCATTTTGTAACCTAAGCTAAGACCTAAAATTAGGAGCTTTCAGGTTAAGCCGAGTACTTTTTGAAAAGGTATTTGACGATTTTTTGAAAGACGTTTATGTTTCAGATATCATATTGTAACCTTCTTCAGAAATATGTTAGAAGGAACTTCGAGGAAGGTTACAACAAGGTTTCCGAAGTGTAAACCACATTTTCAAATAACACACGTCTAAACTTAAAAGCTAAGGCTTAGAACTGAGAGCTTTCAGGTTAAGCTGAGTGTTTTTTGAAAAGGTATTTGATAATTTTTGGAAAGGTGGAAATGGAATTGATGTTTTAAATGCCATATTGTAACCTAAGCTAAGACCTAAAACTAAGAGCTTTCAGGTTAAGCCAAGTACTTTTTGAAAAGGTATTTGACGATTTTTTGAAAGATGTTTAATGTTTCAGATATCATATTGTAACCTTCTTCAGAAATATGTTAGAAGGAACTTCGAGGAAGGTTACAACAAGGTTTCCGAAGTGTAAACCACATTTTCAAATAACACACGTCTAAACTTAAAAGCTAAGGATTACAACTGAGAGCTTTCAGGTTAAGCTGATTGTGAGTGTTTTTTGAAAAGGTATTTGATAATTTTTGGAAAGGTGGAAAGGGAATTGATGTTTTAAATGCCATATTGTAACCTAAGCTAAGACCTAGAACTAGGAGCTTTCAGCTTTAGACGTGCGTTTTTTAAAAATGTATTTGACGACTTTTCAAAAGGTTTTTGATGTTTCAAATGCAATATTGCAACCTTCTTCAAAAATAAGTTCGAAAAAGGTTGATACAAATCATTCGAAACATGAACCACATTTTCAAAAAATGCATTTTGGGCTAAACCCAAAAGCTAAGAACTAAAACTTGGAGAACTATGGCACTTTATATGCCATATTACAATCTTTTTCAATAACAAATCAACAAGAATCTTCAAGAAACGTTACAATATAGCATCTAAAACATGAAATGCATTTTCAAAATACGTTTAAACCCAACGCAGCATTAAACCCAAAAGCTCCTAATTCCAATTCTAAGAAAGCTGTGGTATTAAAGTTGATAGGGTTGCCAGATCCACTCGGCCTCAATGCCGGAGATTGGGGGTCAAATACCGGAGATTGGGGGGGGGGGACATTTTATTTTTTTACAAAAAAAATTTCATGTGGATAGTAAACATTTATTTTAACAAAAATATAGACTTTTTTATTTATTTATTTTATAAATTTCATTGAATTTCATTTTGGCGGAAATGTTCAAACACCTGCTGGAGGCCTGAGATGAACATTAAATGTCGCAGACTCCGGCGTAATGCCGGAGATCTGGCAACCCTAAAAGTTGATGCCAATGTTAGTTTTAGTCTTGCAAATAGTTGAGCAAATTTAACCTTTTTCTGAAGAAATCTCATCATATTCTAAATACATCCAAACATATTCCTAATAAATTTGATCATATTTTGAAAAAATCTGATCATATTTCAAATAAATTAATCATATTCTGTACAAATCCGATCTTAACCGAAAAACAGCGATAATATTCCGATCAAATATGACCCTTTCCGAACAAATCGGATCATTCTCCGATCCGTATCCGAAAAAATCCGATCTTTCCTCAATCGTACCACTCAGCCCCCCCGTTTGGGGCGTGCCCAACGTTTTTGGAGGGGGAAAACGGGGCGTAACCGCTACGTGGCATTAAATGGTGGTTTTCCCAGCTTTTATCAATTCGTTTGTTTTCGCTCCGAACTCGGAGAAGGGGTAGTTTTTGTTTTTCGGGATTTTTTCGAATCGCGACTTAAAAAGACGATTTTTTTCCTCTAACCTTTCGACGTGATTTTGCGATTTCCTATCCGATCGGAACCGGTGGCGCCCCCCACCAGGTTCCGAGAGGGCGCAGGTTCGACGCTGACCGCGACGCCAACGACGCCCGGCGTCTCAGTTTCACGGCCGACCTCGATCCGGTCGCGATTTTCCACAATTCCGGACGTTTTTATACCACTAGTTTTTTTGTGACGAAAAAGCGAACAAAAAAAAAGAGATTTGTGGGTTTAAAGTGAATAGTGAGGATAATTTCAAGTTAATTTCTTTTAAGGAATATGTAAGTAAATAAAAAAAAATTATTTAAAATTAAAATTAAAAATTAAAATTAATAAAAAAAATTATTTAAAATTAAAATTAAAAATTAAAATTAATAAAAAAAATTATTTAAAATTAAAATTAAAAATTAAAATTAATAAAAAAAATTATTTCAAATTAAAATTAAAAATTAAAATCAATAAAAAAATTAAAATCAAAAAAACTAAAACCAATAAAAAAAAAATAATGTTCCTTAAAAAAAATTTTTTTTTTCGAATACTCTCCAACTTTAAATGTGATAAAATCTCTTTTATGAACGAACACGTGTTTTCTTCGATAATAAATTAACTCCTCGAGACGTTTTTTTAATTAAAAAACTAGGTGGAATATTTTACACCAAAACCCATATTATTTTCTCCCCCCTATACAGGGGGGAGATATATATGCATATTCATAAATTTTTAATTTAATTAAAAAATCCACAACAATAATTCCTTCAATTTCATAATAAAATAAAACTTAACGTTCCGAAAGATTTAATTACCAATTAATCCGTCATAAGTAATATTTTTCGTAATTTATCAACATCACGCGACACTTTTGGTCTTTTGGTTTTTTCTTTTAAATCGACTAACTTTATTATGCGGGTTATTAAAACGACTTACGTCGGTTGCTTGGTGCGTATAAAGGTGGTAAAAGCAAACGAGCTTAATGCCTAATTACAATTTTAAATCGGTTTATCGACGGCCGGCTAATAATAATTAATCGAAGTAGAAGTGACCGTAAACGCGGTTTTAACGGAAACGCGTTAAAACATGTGTATGGTCGTACGGGAGGTGGTTCTCGAGGTGGTTTGGAAGCAGGAAATGGACGTTTTTCGATCGGTAAACAGATGTTGGTTGTAAAATAGGGGGATTCGTGTCTATCTATTTATTTCTACTTTTTTTTTTTTCATGTTTAGTTAAGTTTACTAAGAAGGTATTTCTGGTTTGAGGGAATTAAATAGGTATGAACGTTCATGAAGATTATGATTGGTGATAATAATGATGTGTATATATGTTTGTGTATGAATTATAAAAGGTGATGGTATAATTGAGACTTTGATTTAAGTTAATTTATTTAATTGGATTTTTTTATTTTATTGGGCAAAATAATAAAACGTGTTATTCATGATTTTGTAAATATTGCCACAAAAGGTTTTGGTTTCATGAATACTTTACATATTTCATATCTGGATTTTGTCTCACAGATGCCTAATGTCAATGGTTTTGAATAATTTAACAACCATGTCAAAAGCAGAAATTCAAATATGTGATGGAAGGTAATTAGCTTTCCACTAAAGAGATATAATAAGAAAATATTAAGAGAAATTAAAAAATAAACCAAGTCAAAGAGTTTGATTGCACAATCCTCAACTTTAATAGTTTGCAACCTTCGTTACAGTTAAGTCAAGTGAGTCAGCAATCAGTTTCAACATATTTCATGCCTTCCAATGGTATAAGAAGGTAACATGTTCTACAACTATTCATTCAAGAGGTTTTCTCTAGTATTTAATAAGGAAATATTACGACTAATTTGTCACCGATATTAATGATACAGAAAAATTTGGATCCACATGTGAAAGTCGATTCGTGTTGATTCAACAAGGGGCGGCTTTAAATTTAGAGCGATTTACTTTTACAAATTAAACTAACCAAATACTTTACAAATTTGTGTTATTTACTGAAACTTATATTATTTGGTTTTTAATGTTACTCTCATTAAAATCGGTGATGACCTAGTCATGAAGATTCCTTCTAAATTAAACCATAGTTAAGCGTCTCAACTGATTAAATTATCTTTATGTGTTTACGCCTTTTCAAAATGTCAAACTGTCTGGTTTCTAGACTTACAGAATACCTCAAATAGATCACTCTTTTCATCAGTCATTGCAGTTTAAACGTGAAACCCCGAATCGAGCATATAACAACCTTAGCCCTACATGCGATAAAATTCTATTCATAAAATCGCCCGATTACATATTTTTTTATTATCTTTGTTAAAATGATGAAAAGATACTTCAAATTTCTCTTTGAGTTTCAGCAGATTGGTTACAAGATTGTTGATACTCACGTTATCATGAAATACTCACCACGGATAAAGAAGATTTGTCATATGTAGAATTCGTGGGGGTGGTGATATGCCCTATTTAGCTTTTCATACTTACTCTACCAAACAGAATGGTGTGTTTTGTTTACCTTTTTCAAATAAATAAATTCAATTTATTTAGGGGGAGAAAAGCTGATCAAAAGAAAAATTATTTATAAAAAAGGAAATATAGAAACATAGGTCCTTATTTTGCATCCAACTTCCTTTAAAAGTCATACCGTTTTTAAGATTAAAAAGTCCTTAAATTTTTTTTAGTTACATACAGTTTCAAGTGAATAAGTCGAAAGTCTACATAGAATAGAACATAGAAATGTTTTATATTCTATATTTCAAAGACGTTTATATTCATTTAGAGATCTAAGAAATGTTATGTCAAATGTGGTTTGCTTCGAGAAACAGCCAGAAAATATCAACACAGACACACAAACATATCGTCGTATTAAAACCAGGCTATTCTATGCTCATTTATTAAAACTTTAAAGAAAACGAGATTTTAGTTTTGACTCAATTTGATTTTGATTCAAAATCAAATGTATTGAGCATTCACAAAACACTCATTGAGCATTCACAATGATTCGATAAAACAAAGATAGATTGATTTGAGACGTAGATCGATTTAGGAATAAACCAAAAAAAATCATGAAACATAGAATCGGTTAGTGTTGAAAACTTATAGTTTAAAAGTTGTTGGTAAATTGCATGTAAAATGTTTGTTTCTAAAATGATATATCAATCTGTACCATAAACAATATTTCTTTTGGTACTTCTTAGACTAAGAACAAGGCGTCCACAAGCTGTTGGAAGAGTTTTATACAAATATTCTTTAAGTGGGTTGTCTTCCAGGGATTGATCTCCTGATATCTTCAGGAAAATTGTAAAGTCTTTTATCTTAACTGAATTAAACTTAGGTTACCTTTAATCTCAACCTGAATCTCAACAACTTTACCTCAATTTTAATTTTAACCTAAACCTCCATACCTCAATCAGAGTTGAAAAAAAAACTTCATATTAATCCAAAGCACTTAACATAAAAAAATCTTTTTTTTTATATTTAAATTCTTTTTTTAAGAAAATTATGTCTTTAATCCTTAAAAGTCATTTTACTTTGTCACATGGCGTTAGCTGAGTCTCAGTACTTCAAATATAAAGTCGTGCCTAGATGCCTCTTTTCACAATGTCTGAATACAGGACTTTGATATTAATGTCAATACTATTTTTTTACTACAACAATGTATAGACAAAGAACTTTTATTATTTACTTAAGGATTAATCAAACCTAGATTAACCTCAATGCCAAAAACTTAACTTCAATTTTAATTTTAAAAGAAACCTCAATAACTCAATCATAGTTGAAAAAAATAAATATGGTTTTTTGGCATATACAGAGTGTTGATATAAATACGAAGGCTTTCACGGCTGATGTTAAATGAAAAAAGACTAGAACTAACATTAAACGAGTTCGAAGTCGTTTCTGGAAAAGGTTGCAACATGACATCCGAAACGTCACAATCTTTTTTAAAAGGTTTAAACCCAAAAGTTCCTAGTTCTAGGTCTAGTGTTATGGTGGATTTAGGATGTCAAACTTAACCGTAACCTTAGCTGTAATAACCATCAAATTTTCCGTAATTTCTAGACGTTGCCTAAACGCTTCTATAGAAATAAAATAGTTGAACTTCCTTTAAATGCCAGGGTTACTGCTATGGTTACGATTACAGTCTTTAAATTGACATCCTAAACCCACCATTAGAGTTAGCGCTAATGTTAGTTCTACTTTTAATTCAGTACATATACAGAGTGTCCCGAAATTAGACGGTCATAGGCTATCAGCGCATTCTCCGTTCAAAAATAAGAATAAAAGCTCAAATAAACATTGTTAGAAAAATGCTTCCTTAAGGTGCAGTGTCAATCACGTGACTACAGCGACTGTAGCCGCGCGACTCTGGCGACTTTGCGTCAGCCACTCGTTTGCATTAAATAATATGGATACGTGGATGGATATATGGACAATCCGAAAGAGAAAAACCGAAGTTAAAGTTATTGTCGCACAATTGACACTTAATAAGGCCGCTGTAGACGCGCTAGAAAAGTCGCGCGTCTGCAGCCGCACGGCTATAGTCGTTGCAGTCGCGTGATTGACACTGCGCCTTAAGGAAGCTATAGAACAGATTTTCTGCTGTCCACTTCAAAGAAGTGGACAGCAGAAAAACGACTTTTAAGGAATATCCTCGGAATAGCTTGGGTTAAGTCAATAAAAATTGGTATACTAGCTTAAAATTCCAAGAAGAATTAAATGGTGATATTGATTTTGCATGAAACTCATCAATGGCACGCATGGAAAGAGGTGACTTGGTTAATTATTTATCTAACTTTTTTGCAAGTCAATTTTTTACAACCTTGACTTAAAATTTAGACATCTTATGGTGGGTTTAGGATGTCAAACTTAAAGGCTGTAATCGTAACCGTAGCAGTAACTCTAGTATTTTAAAAACGTTCAACTATTTTGTTTCAAGAGAAGCGTTTAGGCAATGTCTAGGAATTACGGCAATGTCTAGGAATTATGGCAAATTTCATGGTTATTGCAGCTAAAGTTACGGTTAAGTTTGACATCCTAAACTCACCATTAAACCTTTCTACGTAAGAATAAATTGCAATTGCAACATCTTCTTGTTGGAATTACGTAACTACAACCATTTTCGAGTAAATCATTTTTGAAGACCGACTAATTATATCTTTGAACTAAATAAGATTTTTCTACTAGGAGTGTGCTAAGCGCTTTAACCCTTTGCACTCGTATGTCGCCGTAGGAGCGGCAAGATGCGTTTTACCGTTGCGCTCGTATGTCGCCGTATAGTCGCCAAAATACGTTTACCCTTTGCACTCGTATGTCGCCGTAGGAGCGACAAAAAAGTTCCCTTATAAAAAAAATTCCGAGTAGACAGATAAGTAGATAAAATAATAGTTCGAGTACAGTGTACTCACAAAAGGACATATATACGAGTGCAAAGGGTTAACACTTTGACGGCCGCAAGTTTCGAAAAGAGAATTGCACCTGCCGCCGAAGCATTTTGTCAGTTTTGTATCAAATTGCTGTCAAATTGTGTCAAACTGGCGATTGCGCGAAGTCACGTATATGTGAGTTTAGCCGATAACCGCTGGCTCGTGAACTCACACATACGTGACTTTGGCCGTCAAAGTGTTAACATCGCAGTGTGTTCTTATCGTTGGGGGTTTGATTTTATAATTGAATTGCCTAACAATGCACATTAAAAAATTCCAAAATGGTCTATTTTGCTATTATTTCCTTCAAGGAACTTTAACTCTTTTAGGAAGCATTTTTCGACCAATGTTTATTTGAACTTTTATTCTTATTTTTGAATATAAAACGCACTGGTAGTAATATGGAAATATAATTTCAGGAAATTGTGTATACCTGACTCAAAGCCAACCTCAAACTCAATCTGAATTTCAACAACTTAACCTAATTTTAATTCTAACTTAAACCTCATCATGTTAATCCATCATAATTGAAAGCAAACTTTATATTAATTCAAAACAATCTTTTTCTTAGTTAGAGGAATATAAAGCTCTAAGTTAATTCCAACCTCTAACTCAATTTCAATCTCTAACTCAATTTTAACCTCTAACTCAATTCTAACCGCAACCTCAACCTAAACTTGAACAATCTCAATATTAACTTATTTTTGAACCTCTTAGTCACCTCCGATCCGATCGAAGTAAGCAAAAAAATTTCTCTTCGTCTTCTAAGGATGTGAGGGGGTTTCGGTTGAAAAAATCAACTTCAAACTCAATCTCAATTTCACCAACTTAACCTAAATTTTAATTCTAACCTAAATCACAACATATCAACCCATCATAATTGAAATAAAACTTCATATCAACCTATGCAACGAAAACTATCGTAAGTCAAAAATGGTGATTTTGAAAAATTTGAAAAGAAAACAGAATTAATTGCTATTCTTCTATGGTGAATCCTTTCGGAATCCTCTATAAGATATCTATAGCAACCAAGTAGGAAATTTTTACCTAGAAAATTTTATTTCTTAAAATGCAATCGGTTCAAAACCTTTAAACACTTACAGTTGCTCCCAAAAGTATCCGGCCGCCTGGCAAATTTTCACATTTAACACTATATTACTTAATACATATTGGGGCATGAGAACGGGAGAGTGGTTATTATATAACGCAACAAATCAGATCTCAACCCAATAGAGCATTTATGGACAATTTTGAAAGTTTTGTTAGTCTGAACAAAAAGCGCATTTCCAGTAAAGAAATGCTTAAAAACCATTCACTGCTGGAATGGAAGATGATAAACTCTTCATTAACGAATAAATTGGTTAAGTCAATGTCCAACAGATTGAGAGATGTTTTAAATTCAAAAGGTTGCCCCACAAAATATTAAAAAGCTGTTTCAATAGCTTTTAAGAGTTACATATTTAGTTTTTTTAAAGCTATTTTGTATAGGTGGCCGGATACTTTTATGTGCCTATAATAATGTTATTTATGTTCTTTGTTACATTGTTTGCTGTTGTTATATTTGCAATGTATCAAAAGTTGAATGATAATATACTAGCATCATAAAAAAAAATAACTATTGGTTGTATTATTTAATTCTTAAGTAATATAGTGTTAAATGTGAGAATTTGCCAGGCGGCCGGATACTTTTGGGAGCAACTGTATATCTGACTCAGTTCTATCAAAAATGACTTACGATAGTTTTCGTTGCATAGGTCGATATTACCTCAAGATAATATAACAATCTTTTTCTTACAAGGAGATCACAAGATGTTGTACTTACCGATTTTAATGAAAGTGGTACCAATCGAAAGATATCCGTTCATCGTACAAATGTGTAAAATATTAGGGCGCACTATTCAGCAATTCGCGAGTAAATCGCGATTTTAGGTCGCAATTCAAGGCCACACCGCCTTATGTGTCAACGGTTGTACTGTTCCCGACAAACTCCTCTTGGTGACTCATCACGAATCGACTTCTACTTGTGGAACAAGACGGTCCGAACCTCATGACGTAACTGCTTTTTATTTTTAATATAATCAAAATTTTTAATATTTCACTTTATTTCTTCTAATATTTTATTGTTATATGTTTTGAAAACAAATAATTCAACACACTTTTTCGTTTTTACTTTGATTTTTAATTTAATTTAATTTAATTAAAAAAAGACCCAGAGGCGGTCGTAGAGGGAGTGGCTAACCGATGACGTAAAATGGTGTGGCCTTAAATCGCGAGCTAAAATTGCAATTTACTCGCGAATCTCTTAACACTTTGTTGACCGGCAATTTTACGTAGAAACTATGTCATGTCACAGCGTTTTTGAAAAGTAAGTGTAATGACAACGAGTTAACTCGTCACCGGTCAGCAAGGTTTGGATATGAAATGATGAGTTATCTCGTCACCGGTCAACAAGGTGTTAATAATGCGCCCTAATATTTTACAAATTTGTATTGTGTACCAATACCTATCGATTGATACCGCTTTCATCAAAATCGGTGAATATAACATCTTGTGGTCTCCTTGTTAGTTAGAGGAATGTAAACTTCTAAGTTAATTCCAACCTCAAATTCAACCTAAAGTTGGACAATTTCAAACCTAACATATTTTTGAACTTTTCAATCATTTCTGGTCCAATCGGCATAACTAAAAAGTTTTCTGGTCATCTCCTGACGATGTGACAGAGTTTCGGTCGAAAAAGCCAACTTTAAACTCAACCTGAATATTAACAACCTAACCTAAATGTTAATTCTAAGCTAAATCTCAACATATCAACCCATAAATCATCTATCAACTTTAATTTTACTAACTTAACATAAATTTTAATTCTAACAAGGAGACCACAAGATGTACTTACCAATTTTAATGAAAGTGGTACCAATCGATAGATATCCGTTCATTGTACAAATGTGTAAAATATTAGGGCGCACTATTCAGCGATTCGCGAGTAACTCGCGATTTTAGGTCGCAATTCAAGGCCACACCGCTTATATGTCAATTGTTGTACTCCTCCCGACTTCTCCTCTTGGTGACTCATCACGAATCGACTTCTACTTGTGGAACAAGACGGTCCGAACCTCATGACGTAACTGCTTTTTATTTTTAATATAATCAAAATTTTTAATATTTCACTTTATTTCTTCTAATATTTTATTGTTATATGTTTTGAAAACAAATAATTCAACACACTTTTTCGTTTTTACTTTGATTTTTAATTTAATTTAATTTAATTAAAAAAAGACCCAGAGGCGGTCGTAGAGGGAGTGGCTAACCGATGACGTAAAATGGTGTGGCCTTAAATCGCGAGCTAAAATTGCAATTTACTCACGAATCCCTTAACACTTTGTTGACCGGCAATTTTACGTAGAAACTATGTCATGTCACAGCGTTTTTGAAAAGTAAGTGTAATGACAACGAGTTAACTCGTCACCGGTCAGCAACGTTTGGATATGAAATGACGAGTTATCTCGTCACCGGTCAACAAGGTGTTAATAGTGCGCTCTAATATTTTACAAATTTGTATTGTGTACCAATACCTATCGATTGATACCACTTTCATCAAAATCGGTGAATACAACATTTTGTGGTCTCCTTGTTAGTTAGAGGAATGTAAACCTCTAAGTTAATTCCAACCTCAAACTCAACCTAAAGTTGGACAATTTCAAACCTAACATATTTTTGAACTTTTCAATCATTTCTGGTCCAATCGGCATAACTAAAAAGTTTTCTGGTCATCTCCTGACGATGTGACAGAGTTTCGGTCGAAAAAGCCAACTTTAAACTCAACCTGAATATTAACAACTTAACCTAAATTTTAATTCTAAGCTAAATCTCAACATATCAACCCATAAATCATCTATCAACTTCAATTTTACTAACTTAACATAAATTTTAATTCTAAGTCTCAACATATCAACCTATCATAACTGAAGGAAAATCTTATATTAATCCAAGGAAATATAACAATGTTTTTTCTAGTTAAAGGAATATAAATCTTTAAGTTAATTTCAACCTCAAACTCAACCTAAACTTGAAAAATCTCAACGTTAGCTTCTTTTTGAACCTCTCGGTCACCTCCGATCCGTTCGGCCTAAGTAAAAAAAAATTTTCTCCTCGTCTCCTGACGATGTGACGGGGTTTCGGTCGAAAAAGGGGTCTTTCGAGGCCGGCCTTCGCCCCACCGCCTTCGTCCGGACGGCGATTGGCCGCGTCCGGAGGCGTCGCCGCTCCCCGTCCGTGCCAATCGGGGGCCGCGCGCCGGCGCCCCGAGGGTCGCGCGGCCCGCCCGACCCGCCGCGGCCCGCAGTTCGCCGTCGCCACCGTTCGCGGCCGGAGGTGCTAAACGTTTTATACCCGAGCGCGCGACAACAAACCCAAAGGGGGCCGTTTTCAAAAACCGCCGATCCGACGGCACGAAGGACTTTCGCTCCTTCCGCGCGCGATACCTTCATTCGGTTTTTCATAAAAAGTGCGGAAAATCTTTTCTACTGTTATTAAAGTAAAGTTGCTTTAAAACCTATATTACTTAAAAAAATAAATAAATAAGAAGAAAAACTTGGTTTAAATAAACGATTTTTCGGGGGTGAAAAATTTTTTTTATCATTCGGATTTCAAAAAGGATTTTATAAGTTTTTTGATTATTCAATTTGATTAAAAAATATAAAAAAAAATAAAATAAAATATAATAATAAAAAAAGTGTTGTATGTGGTGGAGTTAAGAAGTTTGATGATTGTCTAAGAATAGAAATAATATTTTTTTTTAACATTGAAGAAGAGGGAAGATTGGAAGGGATGAGTTATTAAAAGAGAAAATTAAAAAAAAGGTATTTAAATATAACTTATTATAAAGATTTTTTTTTTCGTTTAACAACCCGACGGAAACTGAAAGCTTTGGAACTTTTAAAACCTGAAAGCTTTGAAACTTTTAAAACCTGAAAGCTTTGAAACTTTTAAAACTTCAAAGCTTTGAAACTTTTAAAACCTTTAAAACCTTTAAAAATTTTCTTAATTAACCAACGCAAAAAACATTCATCCACACATCATCATAAAATACCTAACTAAAAATTAATTTTTTTTGGAAAACTAGAAAAGAGAAATTTTCTATTGAAGATTTAATTAGGTTATAATAAATTATTTAAAGGAAACTAACTAAAACCACAATTAGTTAATAAGTTTCCCAATTTCCAATTCCCAATTTTTTAATAAGTTACCCAAAAACCACACCAAAAAGATTGAGATTTAGATTTTTAAACAACACTTAAATAAAATTAATTTTAATAAAAATCCAAGAAATGATTTAGAAATAGTTTCAATTAAATGAAACTAAACTGATCTTCTAAATTGTCTAAAAAAATTAATATCTAAAGTTTTAGAAGCTTTGTACAAAAAGTTTTTAAGTGGGTTGTAAAATATCCTGAAAAACTACCAAGAAAACTGAGAAATTATTAAAAAATACTTAAAAATAAATCCAGAAATGAATTCCAGAAATGATCAAAATAAATTCAAAATCCAAGAAATGATCTGGAAATAGTTTCAATTAAATGAAACTAAACTGATCTTCTAAGTTATCTAAAAAAGTTAACATCTAAAGTTTTAGAAGCTTTGTACAAAAAGTTTTTAAGTGGATTGTAAAATATCCTCAAAAATTACCAAGAAAACTGAGAAATTATTAAAAAATACTTAAAAATAAATCCAGAAATGAATTCCAGAAATGATCAAAATAAATTCAAAATCCAAGAAATGATCTGGAAATAGTTTCAATTAAATGAAACTAAACTGATCTTCTAAATTGTTTAAAAAAGTTAATATCTAAAGTTTTAGAAGCTTTGTACAAAAAGTTTTTAAGTGGATTGTAAAATATCCTCAAAAATTACCAAGAAAACTGAGAAATTATTAAAAAATACTTAAAAATAAATCCAGAAATGAATTCCAGAAATGATCAAAATAAATTCAAAATCCAAGAAATGATCTGGAAATAGTTTCAATTAAATGAAACTGAACTGATCTTCTAAGTTGTCTAAAAAAGTTAATATCTAAAGTTTTAGAAGCTTTGTACAAAATGTTTTTAAGTGGATTGTAAAATATCCTCAAAAATTACCAAGAAAACTGAGAAATTATTAAAAAATACTTAAAAATAAATCCAGAAATGAATTCCAGAAATGATCAAAATAAATTCAAAATCCAAGAAATGATCTGGAAATAGTTTTAATTAAATGAAACTAAACTGATATTCTAAGTTGTCTAAAAAAGTTAATATCTAAAGTTTTAGAAGCTTTGTACAAAAAGTTTTTAAGTGGATTGTAAAATATCCTCAAAAATTACCAAGAAAACTGAGAAATTATTAAAAAATACTTAAAAATAAATCCAGAAATGAATTCCAGAAATGATCAAAATAAATTCAAAATCCAAGAAATGATCTGGAAATAGTTTCAATTAAATGAAACTGAACTGATCTTCTAAATTGTCTAAAAAAGTTAATATCTAAAGTTTTAGAAGCTTTGTACAAAAAGTTTTTAAGTGGATTGTAAAATATCCTGAAAAACTACCAAGAAAACTAAGAAATTATTAAAAGATACTTAAAAATAAATCCAGAAATGAATTCCAGAAATGATCAAAATAAATTCAAAATCCAAGAAATGATCTGGAAATAGTTTCAATTAAATGAAACTTAACTGATTTTCTAAGTTGTCTAAAAAAATTAATATCTAAAGTTTAGAAGCTTTGTACAAAAAGTTTTTAAGTGGATTGTAAAATATCCTGAAAAACTACCAAGAAAACTAAGAAATTATTAAAAGATACTTAAAAATAAATCCAGAAATGAATTCCAGAAATGATCAAAATAAACTCAAAATCCAAGAAATGATCTGGAAATAGTTTCAATTAAATGAAACTTAACTGATTTTCTAAGTTGTCTAAAAAAATTAATATCTAAAGTTTAGAAGCTTTGTACAAAAAGTTTTTACGTGGATTGTAAAATATCCTCAAAAATTACCAAGAAAACTGAGAAATTATTAAAAAATACTTAAAAATAAATCCAGAAATGAATTCCAGAAATGATCAAAATAAATTCAAAATCCAAGAAATGATCTGGAAATAGTTTCAATTAAATGAAACTAAACTGATTTTCTAAGTTGTCTAAAAAAGTTAATATCTAAAGTTTTAGAAGCTTTGTACAAAAAGTTTTTAAGTGGATTGTAAAATATCCTCAAAAATTACCAAGAAAACTGAGAAATTATTAAAAAATACTTAAAAATAAATCCAGAAATGAATTCCAGAAATGATCAAAATAAATTCAAAATCCAAGAAATGATCTGGAAATAGTTTCAATTAAATGATACTAAACTGATTTTCTAAGTTGTCTAAAAAAGTTAATATCTAAAGTTTTAGAAGCTTTGTACAAAAAGTTTTTAAGTGGATTGTAAAATATCCTCAAAAATTACCAAGAAAACTGAGAAATTATTAAAAAATACTTAAAAATAAATCCAGAAATGAATTCCAGAAATGATCAAAATAAATTCAAAATCCAAGAATTAATCTGGAAATAGTTTCAATTAAATGAAACTAAACTGATTTTCTAAGTTGTCTAAAAAAGTTAATATCTAAAGTTTTAGAAGCTTTGTACAAAAAGTTTTTAAGTGGATTGTAAAATATCCTGAAAAATTAACAAGAAAACTGAGAAATTATTAAAAAATACTTAAAAATAAATCAAATCAAAATCCAAGAAATAATCTAGAAATAGTTTCAATTAAATGAAACTTAACTGATCTTCTAAGTTGTTTAAAAAAGTTAATATCTAAAGTTTTAGAAGCTTTGTACAAAAAGTTTTTACGTGGATTGTAAAATATCCTCAAAAATTACCAAGAAAACTGAGAAATTATTAAAAAATACTTTAAAATAAATCAAATTAAAATCCAAGAAATGATCTGAAAATAGTTTCAATTAAATGAAACTAAACTGATTTTCTAAGTTGTCTAAAAAAGTTAATATCTAAAGTTTTAGAAGCTTTGTACAAAAAGTTTTTAAGTGGATTGTAAAATATCCTCAAAAATTACCAAGAAAACTGAGAAATTATTAAAAAATACTTAAAAATAAATCAAATCAAAATTCAAGAAATGATCTGGAAATAGTTTCAATTAAATGAAACTTAACTGATCTTCTATTAAGTTGTTTAAAAAAGTTGATGTCTAAAGTTTTAGAAGCTTTGTACAAAAAGTTTTTAAGTGGATTGTAAAATATCCTGAAAAATTACCAAGAAAACTGAGAAATTATTAAAAAATACTTAAAAATAAATCAAACTTATTAATCTAAAGCAAATATTGGGCAGATATTTAAAATTCACTGGGTGATTTGTAAAATATAAAAATAGACAAATATACATTCAATCTTTAAACTAAAACTGATAAAAAATGATTTTATTAAAAAAAAAAACTATTAATGATTGTAAAATATTTTAAATAAAATCAGACTGATTAATCATTTAAGTAATCTAAAGATCCTTAAAAAAGTTCCCTAAAAAACGAATTAAAAAAAAATTGTAGAAAAACTATAAAAAATACAGAAATACTACAAAAAATATAGAAAAACTACAAAAAATATAGAAAAACTACAAAAAATATAAAAAAACTAAAAAAAACTACAAAAACTACAAAAAATACAAAAAAAACTACAAAGAAAACTACAAAAAATACAAAAAAACAAAAAATACAGAAAAACTATAAAAAATCTTCAAACTAAAAAATCTTTAAACTAAAAACTAAATGATTTAACTAAACAGATTTTAATTAAAAATGCATTAAGAAATTGTCTTTCACAAAAACAAACCTTCAAAACAAAAATTTCATTAAAATAAAAAAAATCTTAAAAAAAATTAAAAAAAAAATCTTTTAAAATTTTTCACCTTGACTTAAATTTTAAATTAAATTCAACTAAAAAACTTTTTTTTTAATTAAAAATCTCTGTTAAAAAATAACATAACATATTCAAAGAATTAAATTAGAAATTCAACGCTTAATTTACAATATCAGACATGACGTTAGAAGTGAAAACTTATAATGTAATGTAAATGACTGTGTTTGTAACGAAATTAATGCGGGTACTATCGCATGTAATTGAAACTAAAAGTACCAGGAACATTTTGAATAATAATCGTTTACGTTGCTTGCTATTAGAATGAAATAAACTGATTTATTTATCTAGATTTATATATCTATTATTAAACTGAGTTTAATAATTTATTTAAATTTTCTAAAAAAAATCCAATCTTGTTTGATTTAGAACCGAATAAAAAGAATACAGTGAAATCTTCCTTGGGTGGACACCAACGGGACCCATCAAAGTGTCCGTTCAAGAGGGGTCTCCGCTTAAGAGAAATGCGAAGTAATTATATGAGAGTTGGACGGTTCCATGAGAAACTGTCCATCCAGGGGGAGTGTCCGTTCAAGAGGGGTGTCCGCAAAGGGGATTTCACTGTATTGAGTTTGGTTTAATTTGAATTAGATGTGAGATCCAATTCTATTCAAATTCGATGTGATATCCAGTTCAATTCCAATTTGAATTAAGAATTGAGTGTGAGTTAAATTAGGGTAAGATTGGATTTTTTAATAAATTGGAAAAAAACTTAGATTTGGTTGAGTTAACTTAAAAAATCGAAATCTTTGAAAATCTAATAAAAAAAATTAGTTCAGTGTAAGTGAGATTTATTTCAAATTAGAACTAAATGTGAATTAAGCTAGGTTAAGTTTTGATTTTTTAATAAATTAAAAAAAAACTTGTGAATTAGATTTTCTTCCCTGTCTAAAATTGGAACTCTTTAACTTCCAGATTTGTTACGAATGATGGAAAAGAAAACGTTTGAATGAAGAAAAGTTACTTATCTAGCATCTGAATAATCTATCTAATTAGAGTCTGAATGTAAGCAAAAAAATCTTTATGAAATAAGGAAAATGATACCTTCGTATTACTTCAAGTCTTATTAAATTAAAATTTAAACTGGAATAAAATTTAAAAAATATCGTTTGGAACAAACCAAGAGAGAAAAAAAATTAAATAAGGAGAGAAAAAGATGATTTAGTTCAAGTTTTTAAAAGAAGATTAAAAAGAAAAATTAAATATAAAAATTTTTCTTCAACCTAACTAAATTTTAAATTTTACAATTGACAAGTCTTGAATAATTGGCAAGTTTTTTATAATTGAGGAGTCTTTAATAATTGAGAAGTTTTTAATAATTGAGAAATGTTTAATAATTGACAAGATTTTAATAATTGACAAGATTTTAATAATTGACAAGATTTTAATAATTGTCAAGATTTTAATAATTGACAAGTTTTTAATAATTAGCAAGTCTTTAATAAATGATAAGTCTTCAATAATTGTCAAGACTTGAACATTTAAAATCTCTCAACCAATTTGAAATATAAGAAATCGATAGAAACTAAACAAAAAAGGAAAAAGTGGCTAATTGAGAAGACGACACAAAACCTCATCATCCTCTTAGCGTGAAGCCGCCGCCGCGACGCCCGCGACAGTTCCTCAGCCAGTTTCATATGCTGTGGCCGCCGACACCGAGCGCCAAATGCGTTTCGAGACGGGCGCCGCCCCCGACGACAAAGTGAGAGACGACCCGGCGATGGCGTACCACCCGTTCCTGCAGCTGCCGCGCCAAACCGATTTCAGCGTCAGCAGCCTGCTGACGGCGGCGTCAGGGGCGCAGCAGGCGCCGGCGCCGGCCGCGGCGCCCGCGACGCCCGCCGCGTACTTCCCGGCCGCCCTCGCCGCCTTCGGGCAGGGCGCGCACGGCTGCTACCCGGGCACGCTCATCCCCAAGATCGGCGCCCCCCACAACCCGCACGCGGCGGCTCTCGGCGGACACCCCTACACGACCGCCGAAGACGTCGTGCTGGCGGCCGTCGCGGCCCACAACCACCATCCGGCCATGGTTCGACCCCTCAGGGCCGTCCAACCCGAAGAGGACGGCGTCGTCGACGATCCCAAGGTTACCCTCGAAGGAAAAGATCTCTGGGAGAAATTTCACAAGCTAGGCACGGAGATGGTTATTACGAAAAGTGGAAGGTAAGAAAATTTCTTTCTTACATTTTAATTCACACTTAATTTTTCAATTGTATCTCCTATCTACCGGGTGTTCATTTAAATTCCTTCTCAAGGGTACTTTAAAATATTGTTAGACGACGATCGACAGAGAAATGTATTTCTAATCAATTAAATTTCAAACTTGACAAACATCAAATTTGGTCGAACTGCACTAAACAGCTTGCAATAGCTTTGTTCATTGGGTTAAAACTTGCACTGCACTAATTGTAAGTTACACTATGATCCAAAGGTGTAGTTTCATCCAGCATATAAAAGGGAATGACTGTAATGCAGTATAATTTAGTGCACTTTAGTTCAAGTATGAAATGTAATCCAACCAACGCATAAATAACCAAAATTTAATAATGCACTGAACTGCTAAGTGCAAGCAGTGCAGCCCTAACCAACAAAGCTAATGGCTATTTATCAATAATGTACTTAATTCGTAACAAAAAAATTTAATTATAAAATCATAATCATACAGGTAAATCAATCAAGTTTAGAAATATTTACCAAATAATATTATTGACTATTTGAACATCCCTATGAACATTAGAGAACATTAGATGAAGATCGATTACTGAAAAGATTTGAGTTTAGATAGGTTTTAGCCAAATACAACTTACTGGCCTTTTTTTAATTATCTGTCTTGTTACTTGTGATCTATTGAATATTTCAGAGTTATCACCCTACTTTAATTAACCCTTTGACTGCTACGAAAGCAAATATCGATGGTCTCAAATCAATAACTTGTAAGTTCGAAAATTGCTATTCTCAAATTTAAACGTTTTCCCATTCATTAGAATTAGAGGCATCATCTATTAAGGGGGAACAACAGGGTAAATTTTTTGAAAAATCCTTTTTTTTTTTCTTTACGCAATTCAAAAAAAAAAAAAAAAGGTACAAAAGTATGTACCTTTTATAATATTGTCCTACAATATTATAACAAAATTCGTACAAATAATGGAATTATAGCTCTTTTCTGCTCGCGCGCACGAAGCTATTACTTGAATACGAACATAAACAACCATTGTCACAAAATGTTATCAATGCTATTACTCCCATTTATATGGATTTGTCCAAGACAGAGTTGCTTGAGCGCTGTATAGGCGGATTTACGCAAAACTCGAATGAGAGCTTTAATGCTCTCATTTGGAAGTTCGCTCCGAAAATTTTTACAAGTCGGGCAGTTATTGTGCAAATTGCTACTTATTTGACGGTTTCCATTTTTAATAATGGAATGGCATCTTTATTAAAGATGGCAAATGAAATACAAATCCAGATTAGTCCCCAAATGTACGTATTTTGTACAGCTAAAGACCGACACCGTATAAGTCGAGCTCAAGTGCGTTAAATTTCAAGTGTTTTAGACAATTCAGACAACAAGAAGAAAGTCGAATTATGTTCTAAAAATTCTAAAGACCTTTATTATGGAGCAGGAATAGATGAATTGTGGTAACTCTTAAAATTTCCTCCATTATATCATCTAGAACTAAACTTAACTTTTTAAATGCGTTTTTCTCACAGTAAAATTTTTTTAACCTGTTGTCACAATTTCTTTACCAACGAGAATCGCATTCAAATTTTATTGAGACGTCCTCAATCTATATAAAATTCCCTTCAGTTAAGCGTACGCATTTTTATTTGTATTAATATTTGCTGCCTCTTTACCCCCTGGAAAGATTAATTATTTTATCGATTTTCTTAACTCTTTTTTTGCAGGGGTGCCATTTTAACAGCAATTATTATTTTCTAAATCGGGTACGCTTAACTGAAGCTACACTAATATAGATTAAAATGGCGTTTCCTTTTTTATTTTCAGATTATTTCTACACGTTTTATAGTGACAACCAACAAGATGCTTTTTTTTGTTAGTGCACTTGGCCATCCTCCATACATGTATTCTAAGACAGATTTTCTTTTCTCTATACTTCCTAAAATAAGTTTAAACTGAGTAGTTACAAATATCAAATTCCGATTTTTCTAAAATATATGAGTGAACCAAAATAAAATCTTAATTATCGCCTTTCTTCGCGGTCTCCACCCTGTTGTTCCCCCTTAAACGGTAACAAGCTTTAAAAAATGGTGCCATATCCCGATAACGGATTTTTCAAAGCTTGTTATCGTTTAATAAATGATGCCTCTAATTCTAATGAATTGGAAAACGTTTAAATTTGAGAACAGAAATTTTCGTACTTACGAGGTATTGATTTGAGACCATCGATATGCTCCCAGCGAAAACTACCACGTGGCAGCATAGACTTTTCAGCACATATGCGTCCACAGTCTATATGGATGAAGTAACATTAATTGGATTATGTAATATATTATAGTTTAGTACATCGTCGAATAGATTCAAATTGCTTTAAAAAGCATTTAATCACCAGTGATGTCTATTGACTCCAAGTCAGACGTCAAAGTTCAAATTTTTAAATTAAAGTATTCAACAGTCAAAATGTTAAATTTTATTGGACATAATATATAAAAAATGCAGGTAAAATCTATAAGTCACTTCAGCATGAATTTAAATGAACACCCGATATATTGTTATATGAAAATGAATTTTTTGGTCCCATCAGAAATTCATCCCCCAAGAGATTGTTCGTCTTTTTTGCAAAATGTTCTTTGTAGTTAGGTGATATCACATCACAAATGATATGGCAATGCAATAGTAATCACCACTCTAGCGAAAATCAATCATCAAGATATTAACATCACAAATGATTTGGCAATACAATAGTAATCACCACTCTAGCGAAAATCAATCATCAAGATATTAACTAGTTTTTACACTTTATACGGTATATAAAGCATAATAAAGAAAATTACTAGATGTAAAAAAAAACTGAATGAAATGAATTTTTAGTTTTGTGTTTTTGAGTTGGGTTGGATATTATAAGCATAGGGAGTTATTATTAATAGTGGTAGTAAGCTGTCAATGTGTTAAGACACTCTGTGGTTATATTACTTTTAGTTGACAACTTTAATCATTAAAACTTATAAAAACTCATAAATCTAAAAAGACAGTTAACCCGGCGTGTGTATACTATATTTTTTGAGACACGGTGTGTATACTGGGTCTTTTAGGGAACAGGAATGTTTTCAAAGTTTTCTAGGCTTTCAAAAATTCTAGAAAAATTCTGAGTTACTTATTGAAGAGTCTACTACATGGCCGAGCAGTTACCAAATTCAAAAGTTTAAAACTGTTGTCAATAAAAATGAAACAATCATCTGAATCGTCTGAAAAGTCAGAAAAACGGAAATTTTGACTCTTCCTTCAAAGACCCAGTGTACATACAGAGGGTTAATAGTATAGTTGTTGTGATGAAGCGACGAGATAGCAACAAAACACATGTATTTTTACAATTATTGCTGTTGAGACGAAAGACATTTTTATACCAATCACTGCCAGAAGCATATCTCATCACTACATATCGTTACCTCGAAAAAGATATTCAGCAGCAAAGCATATCAAGTAAAAACTCGACTAACCCAACTTTCTTTATATCTTACAATTAGTAACAGTCACGATATGGCTATAAAGTCAAAAAAACAAATTTGAAATTTTATGCACATAAATTCAGTGAGTTGATAATGAGTTGATAATTAAGAAATTTCATTTCAATACTCTAAAATGTAATTTTAGCTGATTTTAACAGCACCCAGCTTTTGCAGCCAATCATCGGAATAGTAACGAATATCAAAATAACAATAAGTATCAACAGCAAAGCACATGTTATCAAGTAAAAACTCAACTAACATAACCTCAACTTGCATTGTAGCTTAGTAATAATCACGATATGATCAAAACGTCAAAAAATCGAATTTGAAATGTTATACTCCTAAATTCAGTAGATGACAAACTGCCAAATTTTCCCAATGATTAAAAGAAACATTTGTTTGTATCAAAGCCATCAGTTGAATTAAAAAATCAAAAAAGGATTTTATCCGCATTATAACTTTTGATGATGAATAATAGTTACGGTTAAAACAGTTACATATTTGAGTTGAAATTGAAACATATTTTTAGTTTGGATTTTTACAGATAAAGCAAACATAATAACATTTTAAAAACTTACCTTGAAGACTAATCATCCAATTAGTTGATTCTTAAACCAGGACTTGAGTATCACCTGTAACAAATAAAAGAACAGTTTTAGTCGTTGAAACATTTAGATTAAGAAGGAAAAGTAAAAAAAATACAATTCTTTTTCTTTTTTTTCAAGACACTTAAAGTTATTTATTCTTATCTCCTTTTAAAGAATAATAAAAAAACGTAAACGACGACAAATCTAATAAATCCAAAAGATCCCCACAATTCTCGCTTTAAACCTCGGAAATATTTCGAAAGCTATTTCAAATCCAAGTATCACCGCATGCATTCGTTGTTGATAGAGAAAATGCGTTAACAACTATGTCCCTGCTAATACAATTATTACTAATAAATATGAAGAAAAAGAAAAATATTTTTTAAATAAAAAAAAAATGCTTTTACTACTATTTCTCAATTAATACAATTCTTTTTATTTTATTTAAAAAAAATCGTTATAAATACTAAGAAATGGAAGTATGTATTTCTTTTTAATTTTTTTTTAATAAAAGCGTATTCAAATATAGAAGCATAGAATCGTCGATTACACGGTTTAACATAGGAAGTGCCGGGAAAACGCGCGTAACAAACGAGCTTTAACCGACGGACGTTTTATCCTAGCTTGTACATTTATCGACCGGTCCGTCGCCCCGTTCTATACTAAAAACGACGCGAACTAAAAGAAGAAGAAGAAAGGAAGATGTCACCAATCGCGTTGGAAGGAAAAAGACGGAATTCGCGCGCGTCAAATCGAGCCCACCCAGAGAATCAACCAAAATAACACAGTTGCGACGAACGCTAATTAGGGTTAATTCGATTTTTTACGGTCCGAGCGAAAATTAATTTCTCGTGTTTATTTAGAAAATAGAGTTCTCTTTTTAAGTAAAAGTTATCATTACTTATATGAAGAGTATAAATGCAAAACCAGACATTTGACATTCGAATAGTTTTGAGTAAAGCGCAAAAAAACCTCTCACTGTCTTTTAAGTCACTCAATCGACTTGGTATTTTAACCAAAAGTAGATAATACATTGACGCGTCTTTATGTACTTTAAAGTGCAAATCAGGCTTATAGTAAAAAAGTTATTTTGATTAAAAAAATGAGAATGTCCTGTTTTGCATCTAAGGCTTGGAAATCTCTGCTTCGTGAACTGCAAATTTCTGGATTTGGCGTTTCTGTACAAAAACTAGCACTAACAAAATTTGTAATTGCGATAAAAGAGATTTTAAAGAAGCTGATTTTATTGAAAAAAAAGTACAAAATTAGTTTCTTAGGTACAAATTTAAATTCGTAAGTATCAGATTCATTATCAGAAAACACTAGTTCCCCAACATCCCCCTGAGTTTTCGAAGTATTTTCTGGGTTGTCTTGAAAGGTGTTTTTGAAGAACTCTAAACGTTCATCGTTTTCCCATTCTGCACCATAGTGTTTGGTTAGCAAAGAGGAAATGCTTCTTATCTTGTCAGGTTTAAGCCTTCTGCCTTAAACCTCTGCCTCTCTGTCTTAGCTTTTTCACGCTTGCACTCTTATTTATTTGCTATTCTCTTTCGCCCTTTGCCACAATGACTTGGTTCAATGGTAATGTCGTTGAAGGTAATCAAAACTCCATAATACATTACGGAGTTTTGATTTACCATGTTCTCGTTTAAACTAATCATGCAGAAGCGAGCAAAACTAACAGCTACTTCAATGTCACGGCTATCACGTGAGGTAATGCTAAATCTCTATAGGTTCAAACACAAACGTCTGCTTTTGCACCTAACTATTTGGCGCAAATGTCTGCTTTTGCATTGAAAGCGAAATTTATTATTGCAATAACTCGCTTAAATGTATTTTTATGCTCCTGGGGGCCACAAGAAATGATTTTTTGCTAAATTTACAATACAGATCTGTGTCTAACTAATTTTTGAAGAAAATGTCGAATGTCTGCTTTTGCATTTATACGCTTCATATGTTTTTAAACTTGAATATTACACCTAACGAAAATAAATTAAATAAGTTGAAGGGATTTTTAAAAAACTTTCTTCTCAATTCCCCTTTAAAAGAAAATTTCTCTTATTTAATATTGAAAACATAAGAATTCGCAATAACACACATATTCCGAGCCCTTCCTCGCGTTTTATTTAATATCTCGCCCCCTCGAATGTCTCGAAACACCCCCGAAACGTTCCTCAAACGTACGAAAACCTCCCCGAAACGGAAGGTTTTAAAAAGGAGGTTGGCGTAAAACCGACACAAATAAAATACAAGAAAAAATTTTTTTTTCCATCTATCAACGAAATGCTGATGTAGATCAGTGTTTCCCAACCTTTTTTCTACCATGCCCCATGTTATGAAAACAATATAAAGTTGAAAGACAAAATCTACCTAAACCATCCATGCGCAATAAAAAGGTCAAACGGTTTTAAAGTAATAATTTTTTATGGGATTGTTGATATAACAATCTTTTCTGATGCCTTTTAGGAAGAAATCAATAGCCAATTTTTTACGAAACGGACTAACAACATTTTTTAAACACATCTTCAAAAACCGAAATTGCCCCCCTGTGGGGCCTACGCCCCACGTTGGGAAACACTGATGTAGATAGAATATGGTTAGCAAAGAGACAAGCTTTTTCGTTTAATTCCCTCCATCCTGATTCGAGTGGGGCTTATGATTGGGTCACTCGACGTCGGTGGCGGCGCTAATGAATATTCGCCGTTTCAGCCGCTGAAAACGGCTACTAACGCCTTTCCGTCTCACCTAAGGTAGGTACTATACGACGAGGGCCCTTCACGGTTCCTTTTATCCCCCCGAAACCGGACCAGCGAGGGTCAAAAAGGGGGGACGTTACGGATCTCGATCCGACCGCCAAAGACTTTTTTTCCTTTTTTCTTTCTACTTGCCTCATCATCAAATAAGGAAATTTGCATTTTTGAAAAACTTTCCTATCGAACCCCGTACACACTCGTTCTATTTTTCCCCCATCTTCAACCCCTCGTCTCCCCCCGCATCCTTTCCACCACCTTATACCTACAACTACGGCACACAACCTCCGGATGAAAGCACCTCCGTATACAAAAGGCGGTAAAGAACCCCCCCAACCCTTCCCGCCATCCTTTCGAATCCTTCCCCCCGTTTCGCTCCCCTCATCCCCTCGTCGGCGCGTAAGTGGTCCAATTACTAACACCCCGTCCCGTTCAAAAATTCACACATAGCGCTCCGACGTCGCTTCCTGCACCTTTGACGGGATGCGAGCGCGCGGCTATTTAACGACGCGAAGACCAGGGGGCGGAGGGAAAGGGAAACGTCGGGGCAAAGGCTCTCGGGGTCGTGGGGGGCAAAAGAGGGGCGTAATAAGCTCCCTGTGATATACCTATATAGAGGTACTTTGTGTTGTGTGTTGTGTGGAAGGAAAAAAAAATCTAATTGTGATTTTATTTTATTATTTTTTTAATTGGATTTTTTAACTTTCAAATGGTATGGTTGATTTTTTTTATTTTGAGCCCTACGTCATCAATTTGAAAGACAACGTCATCACTTTATTATTATTTATACTTATTAGTGACGTCACAGCCTACGTTGCCAAGCGTTTATTGTTTTGGTTAGGACAGGCAAACGTGAACATAACCTCGAAATCAGTAAGACACTTGACAACAGCGCTTTAGCGAACATAAACAACTTGTATCACGTGAAGTTAGGCAGTAACGTTTATTGCATTTTGTACTTATATTTTTATACGTATCTTTCTGTAATTCAGTTATATTACCTACAGAAACCAACAGTATCGAAATTGCATTTAATTAAATGTTAATTTCTATGTATTAATTTGAGCAGTTCAAATTTGAATATTTGGGCGGTGTTTTCCTATTAATGACGTAGGGCTCAAAATAAAAAAAATCAAGCATATGGTAAATATCATAGTTTAAAGATAATTTTTTTTTATTTTATCGATGATTATTGATAAATATGAATATTGAAGTTGAGATCGCGGGTGGCGCCCCCGCGTGGGCGGTTTTCCCTCCGCTGGCGCTAACGGGGCCCCGCAATAAATCAACGATAGCGGGCCGAACACGCTTATTTGCCCGGTAACGTGTTATTAGAGGAGCTCGGCCCTCGGTTTGGTTAGTAATACGATCGGAGCGATAATGGGCGCCTGTGGAGGACGGATCGCCGCCGGCCATGGACGGTAATGCCGGGTTACCGTCCGCCGGGCGACGACGAAGAAGACATTGCACTTCCTCTTCAAAAAAAAATTACAAAAAAAATAATACAAAAAAATCAGACATCATTTTTACAAACCCCCTTTAAAAATGAAAAAAATAAGTAATAAAGTAGTACCGAGAGATAAAGATTAGGTAGCTCTAATATACAAAACGCCAATTAACCAAACTCAACGAACGAGCGAGCGAGTCAACCGGGTTCGCAACCATTCGCAACCGACTGTTTAGGAGCGACGCCAGAGGTCGCCGTCTATCGAGCTCGTTTAAACCGAATGGTAATTATCCGGTGGATTTATGGCTCGCCGCGATGAAATTCAACGTGTAATAACGCGTCACGGTCCACCTGGTCGGACCACACCGCGTTTCCGATCCGTTCCGATCAAATTATAATAATCATTTTCATTTGAGGTTATCAAACATAACTTCAACACAACCTCAATATTGTTGTATTATGTCAAAATGTTCGTACGAATATATACAGGGTGATAGTTGTCCTTTAAGCCCGATTATTTTAGTGGGCCTGGAATGGGTGAGCTGGATTGAAAAAGTAGACCGTCAGTCCAGTCACTGGACTGGATTGCTTGTAGCCCCGAAATCAACCAACACAAAAATAACACCGCGAGGTCTACTAGGTTTTGGGCTCCAGCTAGCTTTGAAACAGTGAAGACGGGGAGGTTCGATTTTAGAAAATAAGGGCGCCACGGACTTACCAAAATACCTACCAAACGTTCTCTCGCCACACACCAATTAAGTCCGAAATCAGCAAAGAAACAGTCAAACACACAAATCAAGTAAATAATCTGATTTATTATATGTTGCCAAATACTTATAAAGAAAGTTTAAAGAACGTTTCTCAACTTGGAGCTCAAAGCACGTCTTCGCTCTATCAAGTTTACGATGCAAAAGAGGACGAGAACGCCCAACCTGCCTTGAAGTTAGATCGAAACCAAACGTCGAAACTCGAATAATCGATAATAGTTGATACCCCTATACCAACGACCTTCAAATAAAACGAAATATTACCAGAAAGCGAACCAAGAAAACGAAACCGTTACATGCTCACTGGAATGAGTGCATTCCAGTTTATTCCAGTGAGGGTTCACATTATTCCAGTAGCATTCCAGCACTGGTTTCGATCACTGTACTGGAATACTACTGGAATAATGTGAACCCTCACTGAAATAAACTGGAATGCACTATTCCAGTGAGCAATCCAGTCCAGTGACTGGACTGAAGCCTGGTTTACATTATTATATTAAAGTCCAGTAACTGGATTGACGGTCTACTTTTTCAATCTAGCTCGCCCATTCCAGCACCACTGGAATAGTGTAGACAGCTAATCTAGTGCTGGAATCCATGCGTGAACATGTATACGATCCAGTCTAGTATAGTACTGGATTGGATTGACTAACTGGATTACTATACTGGAATAATGTGAACGATATGATCCAGTCTAGCACTAGACTGGATTGACTAGTTGGATTAGTGGACTGGAATAATGTAAACCGGGCTTGATGATCTAATTTTTCAATCCACCTCACCCATTCCAGCACCACTAGAATAGTGTAGACAGCTAATCCAGTGTTGGATACATGCATGAACATGTATACGTGACTAAACACCCGTATGATAAATATAAACTATATGATCCAGTTCAGGACTGTAGTCTGCAGTCTTCAGTAGACTGCATTGAGCAGCTGGATTGCTGAATTGGAATAATGTGAACGATATGATCCAGTCTAGCACTGGACTGGATTGACTAGCTGGATTACTAGACTGGAATAATGTAAACCGGGCTTGACGATCTACTTTTTCAATCCACCTCACCCATTCCAGCACCACTGGAATAGTGTAGACAGCTAATCCAGTGTTGGATACATGCATGAACATGTATACGTGACTAAACACCCGTATAATAAATATAAACTATATGATCCAGTTCAGGAGTAGACTGCATTGAGCAGCTGGATTGCTGAACTGGAATAATGTGAACAATATGATCCTGTCTAGCACTGGACTGGATTGACTAACTGGATTACTAGACTGGAATAATGTGAACGATATGATCCAGTCTAGCACTAGACTGGATTGACTAGCTGGATTAGTGGACTGGAATAATGTAAACCGGGCTTGACGGTCTACTTTTTCAATCCAGCTCACCCATTCCAACACCACTGGAATAGTGTAGACAGCTAATCCAGTGTTGGATACATGCATGAACATATATACGTGACTAAACACCCGTATGATAATTATAAACTATATGATCCAGTTCAGGAGTAGAGTGCATTGAGCAGCTGGATTGCTGAACTGGAATAATGTGAACGATATGATCCAGTCTAGCACTGGATTGGATTGACTAACTGGATTACTAGACTGGAATAATGTGAACGATATGATCCAGTCTAACACTAGACTGGATTGACTAGCTGGATTAGTGGACTGGAATAATGTAAACCGGGCTTGATGATCTAATTTTTCAATCCACCTCACCCATTACAGCACCACTGGAATAGTGTAGACAGCTAATCCAGTGTTGGATACATACATGAACATGTATACGTGACTAAACACCCGTATGATAATTATAAACTATATGATCCAGTTCAGGAGTAGACTGCATTGAGCAGCTGGATTGCTGAACTGGAATAATGTGAACGATATGATCCAGTCTAGCACTGGACTGGATTGACTAGCTGGATTACTGAACTGGAATAATGTAAACCGGGCTTTATATCAACTGGATCGGACGATTCCTATTATTTTGGCTACGAAAACTGCATATTGTTGTAACCAGCTAATTGGAACTTTATAAAGGAAATTTTTGAGGAGTACGATATGGTAAGATCTCAACGTGAGGGTGGTAAGGAAAATTGTAGAAAGGGTGTTGATGATTATTAGAACATCTACGCATGGAAGACGACAAATCGATCAAGATGGAAATCTAAAATACCCAATAGTTGTCCCCCAATAGATAAGGTGACCAGACTTTTAGGTGGACAAAGCGGGAAAACTAAGATTTTATTTCCTACTGTGATTTTTTGTGATGTCCAATATTTAAGCTTTTCCTTATCAATATATTTTTTACTAAGGACACTTCCTTAAAAAGATCATTTTCGGAAATATTATTATTTGGGAATTTTTGAGAAACACAATCAAATGATTTTTGCACATCGTTCCAATTAAGTTCTGATTGTAATGTAAACCATTGAAAATGCGGTTCGGTCCTCCAAATAATCTTTGCAGTTACTATAAAACTTTTTGACATGGTTCATATCTTAACGATTTATTGTACCCTGCTCTTCGAGTTGGTTTATACTATTGCGGATAGTTAACTGTAGAAAATTATTTTCTAAACTTGCTTGATACTGACATATTAAATCATTAACTTCATTTGCTACTTTGATTGTCGATATTTCATCATCTTCAGTAAGCTTTATAACGTGCTGAAAAAGAACAGCTTGATTCTGTAGAAACTCTAGCCAAATTTTTGAATTTTATCTTTCAAAAAACTTGTCTAAAATTCTAGGACATTTGTCCTGTGATAAAAAGTAAGATTTTAAAGGATCATACATCTTCAAAATTCTTTCGATAGCTGGCAGTAAAACTAACTAACGCGTTTCACTGTATCCAAGTATTTATTGAAATTCAACTTCCTCAGCAAAAGCAATATATTAGTCGTCGTAACCCGTAGGATTCTTAAGGCGCGGTTACACGGCGCGTGGTTCGTCGAACCTCTCTGGACGAACCACGAACCACAAGCCGTCTGACATAGCCGGTTCGCATTGTTCGTGGTTCGTGGTGCGCGGTTCGCTAATTCCCATCGAGTGTCGGTAAACTTGGAAAGATCAAAGGAAAGCTCGGGCAAGGTTCGTGATGGTTTGTGTTGGCTCGTATAAGCTCGTGTTGGTTCGACGTCACAGAGGAATTTCGTTACAGATTTTGTAGGTTAAACAACGTAAGTACATCATTCCAAAAACGTTTTCTACAGTACGTCTAGCCTTTGACAACCTGTAGTTAAAAATTCTTTCAATACTGTCTTCTGCATGTGTATCAGGGAATGGTTTCATAACGTTAGGCCCAAGAGCAAATGCATCATCAGCCACTATTACATAAGGTATACATTCGCTTCGAAATGGTAGTGCTTCTTCTGGTGGCAAATTCAATTCCTTAGTCTGAAGTTTTTCAAATAAGATAGTATTACGGAACACTCCCCCATCGCTGATGTGTCCCTGACACCCTATGACAACAAATGTGAACGAGTAATAAGCGTACTAAAACTAACTTTACTTACGTTTCCCTATTTTTCATGTGAGATGCCATCCGCCATCTCTTTTAACGACGTTTCAGTCGCTTCTGCAGTATTAATCCTGCGTTAATAACGCACAATGGCACAGTCACAATAATTTTCTGCCTGTCATCCATGATTCCAATTCAGGACTGACAGACTTTCGACAAACCACGGACGAACCATTAGGACGAATCAAATCACGTTAAAAGTCTGACGAACCGCGCACCGTGTTGTTACTACTGGTTCGTTAAAACGCAAGCCATCCCGAACTGGCTTGTAGTTCGGTAGTTTATTCGACATTTTAGATTCATCATCTTGTTCGATTTGTCATCTTCCATGCGTAAGTGTTCTAATCATCAACATCCTTTTCACAATTTTATCTACCATTCCCACTTTGAGATCTTCCCAGATAGTACTCTTCAAAAACTTCTTCTATAAGGTAGCTTTAGGTGGTTTAAACAATATGCAATTTTCACAATCAAAAAAATAGGAATAGTAAAAGAATCAAAATAGTAAAATGATCAAAATAGTAAAAGAATCAAAATAGTAAAATGATCAAAATAGTAAAAGAATCAAAATAGTAAAAGAATCAAAATAGTAAAATGATCAAAATAGTAAAAGAATCAAAATAAGACATCGAAATTACAAAATCGAAAAAATAAAAAAATCTATAAACATCAATATTTTTGTTTGATTTAAAAGAACACAATGTATAATGATGGTCTAAAGTCTAAACCGTAAGATTTATAAACCGTGTAGTGTTGGTGAAACCCCAAAAGCTCTGGAAAGGCGCGCGAGACGCGGCCGAAGCGATACCCTATAATTTTGCAGTTACCCGATGTTCGGTGTGGCACAGTCGGCCAGCGCGAGTAGAGGGCGTCGCGACGCTCGAAGCGCCCCCGACGGAACGGACCGGCAATGATTTGGTCCGCTCCGTAGAGCTGTTATTATGATATCCCGAGTCTTAACCGCGTTATTAGCTTGCCTTACGAGGCCCGAGAGGTGGGATGTTTGTTTTTCTGGCGCGCGGTGATTGAGACCTCGTTATGAGGAGCCGGACCTCGTCTCGACGATCATCAAATTGATATTTTTATTTTTTAATTTTTTAAATTTAAGTTTCTAGACCAAGACACGATTCTTTTAAGTCATTGTTGTAAGTGTTAATATTCTAGAATGATTAAAAAATGAGAAAAAAAAAAAAAAATTTTTTTTTGGGTTATAAGTTAGGTTTGAAATTATGAAATTATTTTACACCTAGAAATAAAAATAAAACTGTCAAAATTAAAATTAAAATAAAGAAAAAAAAATGTAAAAATAAAATTTCTTAATAATTATAATGATTATTATTATTAGGGTTTCAGGTATATTTGATTTAGTGGGCAGTCTGTTTGGTTTTCTGTCTTCGCGTCGTCGTCGTTTTTCGGTGGCGCCCGTCGAAGGCCTCCCCGAGGGGTCCCTCGCAGCGGGCGTCCGACCAGCGCCGGCCAACATTAAGTCAATTACCGCTTCTTCGCCGGTCTTCTGTTCCTGGCGCGGCGCCTCCCGCCCGTACTCCCAATTATTACCTTCTCCGGGTCGGAGAGGCCCCCCGCGGCGCCCCAAAACGCCCGTTACTTATACCCCGGTTAGGTTATCCGGCGTTATCTGCGTTCGGATCTGTCTTGAGGTACCTGAAGGGCGCGCCCGAAACCGAGATATCGGGACACTTACACCCCGTCCGGGACAATGGGGGTACATGCCCGTTGAAAATTCTTATCCGTCCGGCTAATTTACTATCTTCCCGAAAAGATCTCTTTGAAGCCTTGTAAAAGATCTTTAAATTTAATTGCTACCTAAACTTTTAAAGTGATACCGAAAAACTTTAAAGTGATACCGAAGAACTTTAAACCGATACCGATCCCCTTTTTTAAGAAAGAAAACAAACCGCATCTCTATTAGATAAACCCAACCAAGACAAAAACAAAAATCTTCCTTCGTAATAAATTACCAAGATAAACGAGTTCATCTTTTTTATTTTTATGTACGTTTTTTTGTGTTGTCGATCCGTCTCGTCTTTTATTTCCGATATCTCGGCCGACTTTGATGTGCGCGGGAGCGACAATCCCGACATCTATCTCTAGCGTGGTAACGCGACACCGCGCGCTATAAATCACGACTTAAAGCCGACTATCTATTCGGCGACCTTTCGGGTCGCGATCCGAACAATAAATTCTTGTACTGGTAGTGTTAAAATTTGTAAGAGGACGTTGATAAAAACGGTATCGCGTTTCCGAGAAGAGTAGATGATTTATTTTTACCCTCGTTAGTAGCCGATGTTCAAACTGCCGTTAAAACCATCATTTTTCCGGATAACAGCTGTCGTTATCCCACTTTGTGCCATCTACTATATATTTTACCAAATTATTTTCCGTGTGTTTTACGACTAGAAGCAGGTAGGAAAAAATTTTTTGATTATTTCTAACAGATTATTTCTAAAAGATTTTTTTTTTTTTGACAATTTTAAGTTAGAAAATTGTACATCTCAATTACGCATAAAGGTGCTTTTAAATTAGAGCGAACGAATTCGTTCGCCTAAGCTAGCATAATTTGTATGGAGAACCAAACATGAACGAACGAGCTCGTTCGTGTTCGGACGTGCTCCAAACTCTGTCGGTAAATCCGCGAATCATCAAAGGAAATCGGTGCTCAATGTGGACAGTGAAATTTAGAAACGAACGAATTCGCATCGAACGCGGATAGCTGATTTTTACGCTATATGGATTTTTCAAGTTTCTTTTGCTGTAATTGCTTTTTTGAAACTTGTATCCTCTCTAGAAATGTTAGGTCCAACCAAATTTAATAAGAATTCAAAATCTTCCGTTGACATTCTGTAGAAGTTGGTGACTTGGGCCAAATTGTCACTCGTTAAGTATATTGACAGAGCTTCCCCTCCCGTTTTGCTTCTTTTCTTTAATAAATTAGAACACCACACTCTCTTCTTGCTTTTTTTCTCGGACAGTCCGGCAATAACTACAAAACTAGCGGCGCTAACTAAAATGTCTTCATCTGCGAATTCGCTCCTTCGTTCGTTCGCTTCTATTCGCTCTAATTTAAATGCACTTTAAGAAAACTTATTAATTTCGTTCGTGTTGAATATATACTATATCGGATACGAAATTTCATTTCATTTCCAATAAACGTGACCCTTCATTCAACTCATAACGATAAAGGTACATATGCAAACGAAGCTATTTCGAGGTTAAATTTCCCCAAGGTTTTAAAGCCTTGGAGGAGGAGTGTCTGTAAATTTTCGCCCCCTATATTGCCATTTCCACCCTATTTTAGATGGGTTAGCACTTTATATTTACACTTATATTGTAGAAATATCTATATCTATGTTTTTTCTTTTTAAGTATTAAAGCAAAGTTTAGGCCAAAAGACGGATTAAGGTGTATTAAGGAAAAAAACTTTGTTTAAAAATAATTTCAGACAAATGTTCCCCCAGATGAAGTTCCGGGTGTCCGGTTTGGATTTGAAGGCGAAATACATCCTACTGTTGGACATCGTCGCCGCGGACGACTACCGTTACAAATTCCACAACAGGTACGAGCGTCGTGGACCGACTCAAATTGAAACTTCTTGTTTTTTATAGGCGCATGTTTCCTGCATACAAAGTCCGTGTACTTGGATTAGACAAAAAATCAAAATACATCTTACTCATGGACATAGTTGCGGCTGACGATTGTCGATACAAGTTTCACAACAGGTTAGAACCGTTTCGCTTCGTTTTATCATTTGTTTGGTCGCGGGGTGCGACCATCGCAATCAAAAACAACAAAATTTAGCAAAAAAAAAATTTTTTTTCAAAATTTTCAACTTTACCAAATTTTAATTTTCAAAAAAATACAAATAAAAAAAAATCTTTGGGAAATAGATGTTTACACCCCTTGACCTCGATGTGTTCCTCTCGCATCTCTTTCTCTCTCTCTGTTGTATAACCGAACCCTTAAAAAAAAAAACAAGCAAAAAGCGAAATACCAAAATGCACGAAGCATGCGTACTATAATACTTTTTTTGACGTGACAGCATGTAACTCTTATCAAAACCAAACCAAACGAAAAAAAAAATACATTTTTTATTCCCTTCTTCATCACTTGTATATCAATTTTTTTAATTTTTATTTAAAATTATTTTATAGTCGATGGATGGTGGCCGGAAAGGCAGATCCAGAAATGCCGAAGAGGATGTACATTCACCCCGACAGCCCTTCGACGGGGGAACAATGGATGCAAAAAGTGGTTTCGTTTCATAAATTGAAGCTGACGAATAATATATCGGATAAACACGGATTTGTAAGTAGATTTTTCTTTCTCCCGTTTTCGTATTACAATAATTTAAAATGAGTAGCATAAGAAAACTTGTACAAGACGACTACTACTAACATACAATCATGAAATTGCGAATTTTTCCCCGCTCCAACACACTACTCTGAATGATTCAAAGGGGAAGTTTTATGGCGGGCTCGGGGCGAAGGGTGTATTCCACCCTAAGTAGATCACGTCACGCCTCGGGGCGTGTCCAGCCCGGCTGATCCTGAATAAGACATGATCCCGCGGGATGTTTTATTCATTCGGCGAAAAGGGGGAGAGAGACGGGACGGGTCTCCGCATGAAAAATTCACGGCCATCAAAGATGCACGCGTCCGCGAGAAGTTCGCGAGGCTATCGATTTCGTTTCCGGTTAAAAATGCAATAGGCGTTAACGCGCCGAGCACACTACATCCATCTCGGAATTATCCCCCGAAAACCCTAATCCGATTACCTCCTCCCGAGGATCGTTAGCGCGATATCTACGGCCGCTATTGTCGGCTCGCCGAAAATAAAAAAGGGACGGGTCTATTTAGTTAAGTAGCGTTCGGGGAGAAAACTTTTGTATACCTTGTCGTCCCCGTACCGGCAGATGTCCGTCCTCGGGGATGGATGGACGGTCGAGCGGACGGATAGCGCGATGAAATAGAGACATGTGGTCGACGGGCAATTTATTTTCTACGTATTTGGCCCGGGAAATGCCCGTTCTCACCTGGAACGCGTCGCGGCACCGTAATCGGCGGCGCCGCGCGGCGACGGCCCGAACTAGAAAGCGGTGCCCCGCGATCGCGACTTTTACGGTCGCAAAATGGTGTCGCGGTTCTCTTAATTGGTGGAAAAAATCTCTGGTCGCCATCGTACGTGTAGTTACGGAGAAAATTCTGATTCCGATCGGAAATGTCTATACTTGGAGACACATACTTGAAAAAAATTTCTTCCTTTTTTAATTTTAACCAGAATATTTCGTTAAATGCTTCATTTAGATAGAAATAGTTAATCATTAAATCAATATGATAGATGTAAAGACAAAGTGAAGGCGATCAAAGAAGAAAGGAGTATACTAGAAAATTGCTACTTATCAGTACAACACATAAGTTGAGGATGCTTTAAAGATGACTTGAGAATGCACGAGTTGAAAATACATTTGAAAGGAACCTTGTAGCGGTTTTATTTTTCGTCTTTAATTAAATTTTAAAATTATTTGATTTGGGCCATCTGTTGGAAGATGTCATTTTTAGATCAATTGGTTTTATTTCGCAATACAGAATATTGGTTGGTTTCTTAGATTAGTGCGATCGGAAATAGTGGTGGGGATTTAGTTCTTTCGAGTATCGCAATTGTGGTAATTTCGCCCGTTTCGTTGTTGTGCCTTGGAAGAGTACAGACGTTTTTGGCTGCGATAAAAACTGCGTGGGTTTTAGTAGATTTTAACATTAACGAAGGTTTTAGAAGCGTCTCATTGATAGTTGGGAGATCTTCTAGGTCACAATTTGGCGGATCAACTTCGCACACCACAAATTTAATACAGTATTTGAGAATTAACGGATTGTCCGGATTACTGGGTTTTTATCAGCCAACACTTCAAGCCGATTAACATCGTAAGGCTTTTTATTTTTATTTTTGGATTTATTTTGGTAATTTCGTCGAAATTTTGGATTGAAAATTTACTGCGTCGCAATTTCGAGTGGATCCCCTGGCGGCCATCTTTCTCTCATCATTACATTGAACGCCGTTAGAGAGACAGGGACGGAAGTACACTTAACCGACTCCAGAGCGACGTACTTGATCCAGAGAGACAAAGAGAGACGACCACTCCAGTGAAACCAGACAGAGACACTACCAACAGATAAGCCAACGTTTTACATTTTTCTTTTATTATCGTTTTTTTTTTTATTTTATTTGTTATTACGGATCTTTAATCCAATTAATATTTTAACTTGTGTTATTCTAAATTTATTGAATATCATTTTACGAAACTGTTTTGTGTACCTAATCGCTCAGAGAATTTTTATCCCGATTTAAAGTTAGACACTCATTAGAAAGTGTGATACATATTTGACAACAGCTGTTATCATTTATTTTTTTGTGTGTTCGCGTTAACATTTAAATTTCAGGTTATTTGTTTGTTAATTCTTTGAAGCAACTGCAGCGATAGGGGTTTATTACTATTTGTGTAAATTTTATGGATACATTTCACTTGAACATTCTTTATTTTTCATCTTTATTATTACATTGTTTCTTTTCAATACAAGTACATTTTTGGGTTTTCAAAATTGTCTTTTATTTTGTTGTTGTCCTTCGATCGTGGATTCGGACTTGCCTGATTCTAGGATAAGTGAAGGTTGGTAGGTATCGGTTTAAGTTCGTGGCGCCCTTTCATTTAACATCTGAACCTCCCCCTTCTCCGCAGAATGAATCGGAGCCCGGTCCTATCAACGGTTGTTTTTGGCTTTGAATCGAACTTAATTTTTATTTCTTTATAACTTGAGTTTTACGCTACAACCTATCTTCGACCTAAACAATTCATCAAATTTTCATAGAATTTCTTGAGTTTAACCTTTGACAAACAACACTGTTTCCTTTTATTAGTGCAAATAATTATCAACGTCATGAAAGGAATCTACTAAACCAAGATTACCTTCCTGAATCTTTCCAATTTTCCTCATCATAACGGATAGATTTTTTTTTTACATTGAGTAATAGTTTCGTACTCCACATCCAAAACGAACAATACTTTAGGGCAATGTTTGACTGGCATCTACGACTGGACTACGTAGCTCAAGATCCAGAAATATTTTTGACAATATTTCCATATATCCCGACAATATAAGTGATATTGTATGAATCAATTATTTTTTATTATTACAAGTTGAGTAGGTTAATTTTCTATTGGTAAGAGGTTAGAAGTAGATATAGAGGATTTGAGTTGGAAACAATTTTAAGTAATTCGGAAACGCTAGGCGAGGAGAGTTAGTTGAGAAAAGACGAGAGTTGGGTTTAGATATGGAACGACGTAAAACGTGTAACAACAAAGGTTGGGTAGAAAATTGAGTATCGTAAAGATGTGTAAAGACGAAAAACGAGTAACGACGAGAGTAAAGACGAAAAAAGTCTAACCACGCCAGATAGAAGTGTAAAGAAGCTATACACTATTATAACGGTATACTCATATTCTTCTGATTTAGAATTAAATATCTCAATATTATTCTTGATGAGATTTCAATCTGGTGATAAAATTATATTTCAATCTGGTGATAAAACTATATTTCAATCTGGTGATAAAACTATAATTTTGATTCTGCCGTTGAAATAAATTCTTCGTTCTTCCAAGTAGTTAAACACGATTTAGTAAGTACGTGGTTTTTAACGCCAAAATGGCTGCCGCTAATGGGCCCCGAAGAGAAGACGGCCGGTCATTTGTCTCGAATGGGTTATTAGCGTCGCGCGCGCGCCGATCGTGCATCATTTATACGCCGCAAATGGGACTTCGGATTAATACCGCGTTTTTGAATAATGGATCCGGTAGATGGCGCTTTTAATATGTTTACCCGGACGCGCGTGCTTTTTCCTTCCACGGTCGGCGTTAAATATTTACCCCGCTTCGAGAATTAAACCGAACCGGGCTATTAGTCGATTCGTTCATATCTCATTCTAATATCGTCGATATCTACCCATCTTTGTTATTATTAAGCATATGAATGTGTATACCCAGAACCGTTTTCCTTTTATTTATCTTTTTATTTTATTGATAGGTTGGTATTTTTGTTTTTTTCGTTTCGTTTTATACGGTCCCATTATCGCGAAGTCAGTATCTATCGTCCCGAAGGAAAACCGCTCAATGCTAATCGTAGCAGGCCGAACAACCGGGGGTTCATATACATAATTATATGTTTGTTTTGCTGACAGCTTTGGGCGGTGTCTCGGCGCATGATTGATGGCGCCAGCTTCTTCCATCTCCTTCCTCGACGACCTACCGTTCTCCTCTCTTGGGTCCGCCACTTCGAAACCCTTCCTTCCTTCCTTAGATCCGCAAAGATCTCTCTTTCGCCTTAAAGCTAATTAGTGAAAAGATTTCCACCTTCGGTGTTTGTAGTATTTTCCGTGGCGTGTTTCCGTGACGGTACGCGATCCCGGAAAAATGGCACGCGGCGGCGTTTCGCGTGTCGTTTCATAAAGTTCTCTCACCCGTAGCGTCGCCGTTACCAACCCTCCGGTCGGGGAAAACAACCCTACGACCGACCCGTCTTAAGGGCGAATTTTCCGCCACCGCGATCGTAATTCCGGAGTGTTAATACAAGCGAGCGACCGCTAATGTTCCCGAATAGGCGCGTTCTTCAGATGCGGGTCTGGCACGCGATCGGGCCATTCGCGCCCGGGCGGCGTCCAGTTACCTTAAGCATTAGAGGGAAACGAGCGGACGGAAAATTTTTCGGGGATAACGAGGAAAACAATAGAGGGTAACTACCGTAAAGAGGGCGCGGCGAAAGGACAATAGAGAAACAGATGCCTGTCTATTCTTTTTTTTTGCTTTGGGATTAACATTGTTTTGAACAAATCGCCTACTTACGCCGAGTAAATAATAGCGTGCCACCGAGAGGTAGTAATTGAGTTAAAGGGCTTATACGTAGAAATCCGAGGTCGACACGCAAATCCAGTTTACTTAACACTTCTTTCCCGCGGGATTAGCGGCTCATCCCGAGCATTACACGCGTAAACACTGCATTGGTCCGGCCGCCTCCGCCCGCTATTTACCGGCCGTTTAGCGGCCCGTCTCTAATTGCCCGAAGATGGCGCCTCGGTTGTAAAACACTTTCGTTTCGCCTCCGATTTCGCTCCGTCGATGGCGACACCGCGAGAGTGCGGTTTTATCGCCTCCGAGAGGCGAGGAGCGAGAGCTTAAAAGCGACCCTGCCGACCTGACGAGTATTCCTCGCCCGGCGTCCGTCAGAAGAACTTTGCCGGGCGTTAAAACGAACTGGGTGAATACGAATTTAATCTACACAGTAGCCCGCAGATAGCGGGACGGTCTTAATGTAAAACCGGTGTCTTTAGTTTGCCACTCGACCGGCAGATAACCACCCAGATCGAGGTGGGCACCGGCGACGAAACCAAACGAAACGAAACGGCTCACTCGTAAAAACGTTATGGCTTCTTTGAAGTCGGCGGTGATTGCCGATAAAACCAGAAACCGAGGTGAGAGTCAGTTTGGATTCCGATCGGGGAATGTCTCATAATGTAAAAACCGATTAAAGAAAAAAGAAGGTACACTTTACCCCCAAAAGAATAGAAGCAAATATTTTAAAATTTAAGTTGATGGCAATCGTTAATATTGACTATCGTGGAACCGGAAAATGGTCGATTTGCCGAAAATCGGCGGCGCCGCCGGCGGCCGTTTATGCAAATCGCGCGCCACCCGTGTCGTGTAATTTAATTTACCGCGCTGGTGTGTGTGTGTCCGTGTGTGTGAATACACGGCGTGTGTGTGTCGGGCGACCGCAGCGCCGCCGACCGCCCGCGTATGCAAATCCGGCAATTGTTACAAATCGGCGCGTCTGTGCCTGTGTATGTTAATGCCCGATCGGCATTTGTCCGACATTAATCGAAACGCGACCGCCGCGCCGCCTGGTAACCAAGCTACGACCTACGTCCTACCTCCCCGTCCCCATACACACTTACCAAATCAAAATATTATTTATTTCTATTTTATTTTTTTATCATTACATATTATTTGGTCTTAAATCAAAAATCAGGACGAGGGGTCCCCCCGAAACGGTGCCGTCGTGTCCGCCGAAAAACGACACACATAACCCCCCGTACGAGAGAAACAAAAGCGCGCCGATCTCCGCCGAATCGTCCCCTAGCCCCCCGAGAAGAACGACGCCTATTTGTTTTACAAATTAAGCGCGAGAGAGCGAAAAAGAAAGACGATAAAGACAAAGACGGGGAAAAACCGCGACGTTGCCAACGCGGCGCCGCTCGGCCACGCCCCGAGCACCTCCCCTTTGCCGGCCCCCACCCCCTCCCTAACCTTCCCAACCCCCCACCGCCGCCTCCAGGCCTCCTGCAACCGAGATAATCGCGCATCGCGCATCGTTTGGGTGGTCCGAAGGTAAATAGTCGCGGTTGCCGTGATGAAGAGATGACGCCGCCAGAGGGGGCTAGAAGGGGACAGGGGGGTTGATATTAGTGTACCACCTGAGGAGTTAATTTGGAAACCCTTTCGGTGGGGGGATTGTTTTTGAAAGGATACCACGATTTGTGGTATTAAGTTAATTAATGATTCTGTTTAAAATTTCAAGAGTAAAAAGGAAATAATGATAAACTTGGTATTAATGTACCACTTATCATCCTCAATATTATGGATGGGTTGGGTTTGGACTGAGCTGACTTAGACTTAATTCGACTTATGCAACATGTAGTATATATAAGGTGACCATACACGTCCCGGATTGGCCGGGACAGTCCCGGATTTCTACCTTTCGCCCCGGATTTTTCTGGAAGCAATATTTGTCCCGGATTTAGGTTTTTTATCCCGGATTGTCCCGAATTTTTGAAAAGATTTTTATTTTCAATATTTATTTTAAATATATTTCAAGTAGAATTATTTTTACAAAATGTGAACCGAAAAATCCATAGTTCAGAAAAATGTAATACTGATTTATTATATCCTTAAATAGTAATTTTGATTAAAAGAAATGATAGTTAAGTTCTTTATCCCCCCCCCCCTATAAGTTTGCGTCCCGGATTTGAAATGAAAAAAATGGTCACCTTAAGTATACAGAGTGATGTATGTCAAATTTACTTTTTCATTTAAAGAACTATTAAGCAACGTGAAAAAGAGTTTTTCCTACGACGTTGTCAAATATGCAAGTATTCCTCAACCTTTTGAATGAAAAAATAAATTTGGCATACATCACTCTGTATATTACATGTTGTATCAGTCGAATTAAGTCTAAGCATATAGATGGATATCACTCCCTTTCTTCCAACCTAAAGTTGAGAAATACATATTTGAAGATACACAGCATTTAATGATATGTAATTGAGTGTTGCCTCAATCGAATTGTTCAACCTCAACCCATCCCAATATTGGGGTGGATACACACTACACTAATACCAATAAGTCTTTTAGATGTCAACATTAAAAATCGACCTCATTTCCAAATCAAGGAAAAATAATTTACAATCTTTCCAAATTCCCCCTATTGTTCTTAGAACCCCTAAAACTACAGCATCCCGACGGGAGGTCCGGTCTCTACAAAAAAAAAAAATCAACCCCCCGCGCGGTCGCTTCGCCCCCGGGGACATCAAAGGCCGCCACGAAACAGTTAAACGCGCAATTTATGGACTCTAACTGTCGCCGGATCTAACACCTGCGAAATAAAAGCTTCTCGGTCGGCGTTTTAAGGTCGTTTCGAAAAGTACCTTCGACTCATCCGGCGTCTACGTCTGCGCCCGTTGTTTGTGTGTGTGCGTCGAATAAATCGCGGTCGTTATCTCTCACGAAAAACCGCTCCCCGGACCAATTAAAAACGACGACTCCGGTTAATTGCGAACCTCACCGCTTCGCTTCGTTATAACACGTGGTTTACCATGGATTTATTGGTACTGTGTTTATTATTAAAAGACGATCGGAGCAATCATCACTAAATTAATCGATTAACTAATCAAAGACAAAAATGATTAAGTGAAGTTAAACAAAAAAAAAAATTGAGGTTGCGTTACGATACTCTTGAACTTACAAAGAGCTAACCTCAAAAGTTACCGATACGAACTAAACTTGGCATAGTGTAAAGTAAGTAGAGCTGCTCTTCATTCCAAAGAGGGCAATCAATTGTCAATTTCGAAAAGAAAAGAAGGGGTTAATCCCCGGATCGGCCCACTTAGTACAAAACGAGTGTCTCTCGAGGTTCGGCGCGGCCTCCTTTGACCTTCCGGGCCAGTGGTCCGGATCTGAGCGGCGCGTCCCGGCGACGACGGTCCGCAGAGCCCCCGAGAAACAAAAAATCGCCCCCACGAACAAGACGGGCCTAATATTTTCACGGCTGACGGACTACAAAGGCCCCGAAAGGCCGCTTTTCTCTCTGGAAGTATCCGCCGCGTCGCCCTAATTCTTGATTGATCCGTCCGCGCACCAAGTAATACACCGAAAAAAGGGAAAGAGGGAGTTCCGAAACTCGGACCGGACGGCTTTTCAAATATTTGAGAGGGAAAGTTCAAAACAAAAAAAAATAAAATACGGGTTTGTTTCTTAAACTCAAATAAAACCTACACTTACAAGTTGTTAACCATTAAATAGGCCATTATTATTAAATAGACTGATGATATCAACCGACATACACCCACCGGGAGGTAAATTCATTTAATCACATCCTTGCTGTAACTTCCATTGACCTACTAGCGACACTATATTCGAAAACTCGCGTCCCGGCGAATACATCAACAACTTAAAAAAAAGTTTTAAAAAGCAAAAAAAAGAAGCAAAGTTCGGTCGCGGTACTACACGAAAATTCGATTAAGTTCGCCTCTCCTCCTCTCTTTTTTATCTTTGTTTCGGGTAAACAAAACGAGGGGGCGCGCTCGGGAGCCCGGAGGCTAATACTTGGGACAATATTTGGTCGCGGCACCGCCGCTTTTAGTTTCGCCGCTCGTTTGTTTGATCGATGTTCGTTTGTTCTATCGGCTAGATTTACGGTTAATGCGTTTCGGACGACCATAGATTTTACACTATGCTCCCCGGTCACTTCAAATGTACGTGCAGGTATTTATTTAAAAAAAAAAGGAATTTTTCAAATTTTTGTAATTTAGTAATAATGAAATGGCGATTTTATTAAGGGGAGATATCAGTGTGACAGGCTGAAAAATGAGGTATTTTTTGGAATTTTTTTTTTAACGGCTGTATCAAATTATTTGGGATTTTGTCTATTAATTATTGAAGCATTAAAGTATGCAAGGAAATTTTGTTTGAATTTTTATTACGATCTATGAAGCAGGGGAGCAGTCGTAAAATGACGTCTCAGAAAAAAGACCTCCCGACGGTTGACAACATTAGAGCCACAGCAAGCATTTGAAATGAAAAATTCGAAAAGATTATTAAATTATAATAGTATAGCTATCGCAGCATCGTAGAAAATTTGAAAATTTTGATTTAAAAAAAAAATGGTGGCCATTTAAAAAAAAATTTCGGATTTTAAGGGGGGTACACACCTTCCGTTTATGTTCGCAGTTTATCACGTATGACGTCATGTCTGAACAATAAACCGTGCAAACTGCGCAGTTTAGGCCAGTTTTCACGCAGATAAATTGTCTGTGCGTTTGGATCCTCTTTTACTACGATATCCGCACAATTTTATTTACTTTATCGTACAGTTTGTTCAGTTGCCGTCCTATTTTTGAAATGATCTTTTCAGCAGAGGTAGCTATCTGGTCCACCCATCAGTACCTTCATCCACTCCATCACCATCTCCCAGTTGGAGTTCAAATTCGCATTCTCATTATTCTGAAGGCCAAACGGCAATGATTGGTTATGATCCCTATTTTCGGAATATATTATATTCAGTCACACCTATAGTCTTATCAAATAATTAAAGTAAGCGTACCTGAATAAAATTTTTCAGTACTTTCCGTATTGCCATGCATGTTTCTATTATTATCTCTTCAAGAGCCTGGGGAGATCCTCTCATTGAGAATGACAGATCTTCAAAACTTCTCCCAGCTGCTAGAAACCGAAGAGTTGCAATCAGTCTCACAATAATAATAAGCTGGTATTGCTTCTCTCAAGACTGTGTCCTTTTTTCTATTGAGGGGCATAACTTTGCCCAATAAAATTTGAAGTGCATTTTTGTCCATCCTTAGGTAATTTTTATAATCGTTAATTTCCTCACTTTCTTGTAACTCAATCAGTAAGTGGTGGTCACTGGATACGTTTCCTTGCAGATACCAAGGTTTGCAAAAACGTTCACGGCGTTTTTTTCTTATTCCTTCTTCATCTAGCAGCACTGCTGCAATTATGCAACAAACTGCGGCTTTTCTTTTTCTATCACCCATTGAACTTCAATTATTCTAAAACACACTTAGAACTAAACCTGTCGAAAGTAACACGAGAACTGAAGAAAAATTGGTCGGAACTGAGGCGAAAATTGAAAGTATACTACACATCTTCAGTTCAGACAACGGCACAGATTTTCACACAGTTATTTACGACAGATAACTGTGCAGATAAACGGAAGGTGTGTACTCCCCTTTACACGAAAATTTTGCAGTAAATCGTGAATAAAAAAAAAGTAAACAATTTAAAAAAAACCTCTACGATGCAACGATAGCGATAAGTTTTCTGAAGAGAATCCATGTTGAATGAAGTCAATTGGACAAAATTTAACAGAGTAATGCTGTCAACCAGGTAAAAAACATGGTTTCGAGAAAAACGCGTTTAAAGTTTTGAGAGGATAAAATTGAATGATGTAACTTGAATATTAATATAAAACAAGTTCTTACCGATTGTTCTGCTATCCCTGGACCATATAGAACAGTGTTTCCCAACCTTTTTTCTGCCATGTCTCATGTTAGGTTTTGTAATATTGGTATGCCCCCCCTAAGGTTCCGCGAGGCCCCACCAAGAAAAAATTTGTTGATTTGGGTATTTACATATGAAAACAATATAAAGTTCAAACATAAAATCTACCTAAAAACACCTCCATGTGCCCCAAAAAAATACCATGCCCCATGTTATGAAAACAATATAAAGTTGAAAGACAAAATCTACCTAAACCATCCATGCGCAAAAAAAAGGTCACACGGTTTCAAAGTAATAATTTTTTTGGGATTGTTCATATAACAATCTTTTCTGATGCCTTTTACGAAGAAATCAATAGCCAGTTTTTTACGAAACGGACTAACAACATTTTTTAAACATATCTTCAAAAACCGAAATTGCCCCCCTGTGGGGCCTACGCCCCACGTTGGGAAACACTAATATAGAAGTTCATCTGCGTCCAACAATAACATTTCCTCCTCCTCACGTCGGTTTAAAGCACTTAAATCTTAAGTTTTCGGTCGATTTCGTGGCAATAATTGAACAGTTTCTCGCCGATGGAGGTTCCCAAGTCCTCAACAACATTCAACAAAGCCACGTGACCATCGTTGAATATGACAGTAGCCAAATTAGCAGCTGTTTTGACTACTTGGGCGCCACAAAAACACAGTCTTCTATAGACTGCTCTGAAAGCGTCGACGTTTGACGCCAATTTCGAATACTTCTAAGCCGAATATTGGTTAAACATTTTGTAGGCATATTCTTAAAGGACAAAACTAACTATTTAAGCAAAAAAAAAAATCGAATATATTTTTTTTCACACTGATATCTCCCCTTAAACGTAAAATTTCCTAACATAAATATAAGTTTTAAAGGAAATTTTACAAGTGATAAAAAGTTGAAAAGTAATAGTGTGTCTCTGGTGAGAATAATGTATCGGTCGTTTGGGTTGAGGTTCGTGCGAAAAGGTGCAAGAAGCCGAAAAGACATTTGGTTGCGACGACGGTTCGGCGATCGTCTCGGCGAAGAGAGAAGGAGAGGTTCGGGCGCTTTTACGACCGAAAGGCCGCGTTTTCGCCGTAATCCAGAGGTGGTCCGCTAATTAATAAGCCGCGGGACGGCGCGACGGTCGCGGCATCCGGTCGGGCCGCTTTGATCGCGAAATATAATCAACATAAACAAGTCGCGCCGATATTAAAATCGTCCCGCTCGCTCATATTTATTCACCGGTTCGCGTCGCCGTCGCCGCCGCCGCCGTCGCGCAATTATCAAGTCATCTCTTGGCCGGGCTCGCGCATAATTCGGGCATTTGGATGCGACGGCGCGCGTCGACGCCCCGCGACGCCCGGAAAACTGGATGAATTGCTCTATTTGAAGCGACCGCCGTTGCCGTTGCCGTTGCCGCTACCCCGAGGTTCGTCCTCTCGCGTATCCTCTCTCACGTACGGGAGGTGTGATCCGAATGTTAAGGCCGCTTTTGATTTAGTGCTCGCGTCGTTAGCGCGCAAGTGATTTTTGACACGATACGTGACGGCGTTCGTTATTGTCCAATTATGCCCCACTTTGACTCGTTCCTCTCCGCGAGTAACAAACCGGTGGACCCCGAGCGGATCCGTGAGAAACCGGCCGGTCGCGCGATGATGATCCATAACCGCGATTACTTCCAACCAACCAACCAACCTTCTTCTTCTACGTTACATACCCTAAGCACGATCCATATCGAGATCTAGTTGAGATGATAGTACAACAAAAAAAAACTGATTCGAATGATTTGATTTTAAAGTATTTCTCTTTTGTTTAAGATGCAAGTAAGTAAACCGTGAGGAACCGAGGACCCCGTTGAGCCCCAAAAACCGAGGTCTGACACACACACACACACACACAAACACACGTACACGCACGTTTCCTATCTTTCTCACGTCGCTCCTCCGAGCCGGCTTTACCGACGGAAACCTCGAAATCGAAATGAAACGATCGAAACGAAACGTCTTCGAATCTTTTCTCGCTTTCGACACTCAACCGAGAAGCCACACGCAAAAACGAATAATGTAAAATTCGCGACCTACCCGTAGAGACCTCGTTATTCTAAAAACCAAAACCGCACCACTCTGTATATATAAAACGGAGACGGCAACGACGACGACGACGACGACAACGACTACGGTCCTTCACGGACATGAATATTGCATAAAGCCGCCAGTTTCCGTCTCTCAACGTTTTGTACACGCACACGTTTACGTTTGAGAATCGACAAAAATTTAGATATCTATCCACCTTTTTAAAAAAATCTCTCCCGCTCGTCCGTCACTCAATCGATTTCCAAAGTCAGTCAATCAAAGTCGATTTCCAAAGTCAGTCAATCAAAGTTGATTTCCAAAGTCAGTCAATCAAACTCAATCTTCAAACCCAGTTTTAAAGTAAATCTCCAAATTCAGTTAGTTAAAGTAGATCTCCAAATTTGGTTAAAATAAATCTACAAATTTGTTATGAACAGCTCCATTCTTCAGTTGGATAAATATGAAATAAAACTTTAAAATACTGAAGATAATTATTTATTTATTGAACTCGACGACCCGGGTTTCGACCATGTGGTCATCTTCAGGTCATTGCGTCATAGAAGAATACAGTTGAAGATAAGAACCATGAAAAACGTTGAGTACAATTGAAAATGAACTGACTATTTTAATTTTATCCGCATTTAAAATCCGCACGTTGTTATACTATTAATTGTAAAACGTAAACCTCCAAATTGACAAATGACTAAGATATAACTCGACCTGTTTCCACAATGACAGACAATAAAATTGTACTCAACGTTTTTCATGGTTCTTATCTTCAACTGTATTCTTCTATGACGCAATGACCTGAAGACGACCACATGGTCGAAACCCGAGTCGTCGAGTTCAATAAATAAATAATTATCTTCAGTATTTTAAAGTTTTATTTCATATCTACAAATTTGGTTAAAGTAAATCTTCAAATTTGGTTAAAGTAAATCTTCAAATTTGGTTAAAATAAATCTACAAATTTGGTTAAAGTAAATCTTCAAATTTGATTAAAGTAAATTTCCAAATTTGATTAAAGTAAATTTCCAAATTTGGTTAAAGTAAATCTTCAAATTTAGTTAAAGTAAATCTACAAATTCAGTTAACCCTTTAACGCTTGCTGGTACAAATATGTACCACTTGAACCATACAACTCAAAGTCTCACAGTTTCCCCGGGAAGCTTAAACAACATGTACTTTAGAAAAAAATTGATTATTTTACACCTCCAGAGTCTTGACCGTTAAAGGGTTAAAGTAAATCTCCAAATTCAATTAAAGTAAATTTTCAAAACCGTTCGTTTATTTAATTTTTTTCTAATTTTTAAAACCGACCCGTTTTTCTTTTCATGGTGTTTTACAGACGATACTCAACTCGATGCACAAGTACCAACCGAGATTTCACCTCGTCCGCGCCAACGACATCCTCAAGCTACCCTACTCGACGTTTCGGACGTACGTCTTCAAGGAAACTGAATTTATTGCGGTTACAGCTTACCAAAACGAAAAGGTAAGTTTTACTTTAAATTAAATTCTAAAATATCGTATACTAAATTGACGATCGTAATTGAAAAATTGAAAATTGTAGTTGTTATTACAGTAGAACCTCGTTTATCCGGATCTCCGGATAATCCGGATCAGATTTTTAGATAATTTTTTAAGATTTTTAAAATTTTTAAAATTGTTTACCTTTTCTTAAAAATTTTACCTTTTATTAAATTTTATCTATTATTTCGAAATAACTTCGTACAAAGGAAGAGGCTTTATACAAATTTAATGAAAGACAAGCTATTGCCCGGTTCCACGCGTCAAATATTCGGGGAATACCAATCTCTCTGGAGAAAGCTTGTCTAGTGATGTTGCTGGTGCTGAAAGATTTAAAAATGAATTTGAACAGTTTGTTTTATCTGAGCAATTGAAACCCGGTCAGATTTATAATGCTGATGAAACCGGGTTGTTTTATCGGATGCTTCCGAGCAAAACCTTAGCGTAAAAACTTGAGAATTCGGCTAAGGGCTACAAGAAAAGTAAAGATAGGTTAACTATTATGGTTTTGCAGCAACGTATCAAGGACACATAAATTAATAAGTATCAAAGATGTGATTATATGGTTGCTGACGCTTGGGATTGTATCGCAAACAGCTCCTTGAAAAAATCATGGAAAAAACTATGGCCAGCCATTTGTGCTGCAAACGAAATGACAAGCGATGATTTACTGCAAGTGACTGAAGACGATCTTCTACAAATGTTGGGAAAAATAAGTGGGTGTTCAGATGTGGACAGGGAAGATGTCATTGAGTGGTTGAAAGACAACAATGATGGTGGATAGGCGTTATGACGAAAGAAGAAATTGTGGCGGGATGTACATCTAGGATACAGAGTGAGGAAGAAGATGACGTGGATGAGCATAAAGTTTAAAGTATGCTTAGTTTAAGGATTTTCTTTTGCTTATCCATATTACCCGTATTATCCGGATTTTCGATTATCCGGATTGCCTTTGGTCCCAGTTAGTGCGGATAAACGAGGTTCTACTGTATTAGAATAAAAGCAAAAAATCAGAGCTTGTTTTAAAAACCATTGAAAAAAAAAATAAATAAAATTGAGGTTGTATTAAAGTATCATCGAAAATATTTTTCGATCAATGTTTATTTGAACTTTTATTCTTTTTTTTAACGTTCTTTTCAACTTTTTTAAGTTACCATAGCGACGTTTCAACAAATTCAATTTTTCACTCATACACCAGAAAATAATGATAATAAATCGTCGAGTAAGAAGCGTAATCCCCCGAAACTTTAGCCGGCGCGAATTAATCAGACTTTAAAAACCGCGAGCGCGCGTAATTAGCTCCCTAAATAATTAACCGTCGTCCGGGAGGCTTTCGAGAGAGAGCGAGCGCCTCCGCGGACCGGTCGGTCGGTCCTTTCTTCGCGAGCGCGCCGAAGCCGCTCCCGAAGGCCGAGTGTCCCTGATAAATGCTTACCGCTCTCCGCAATTATTATAATCAGCCCGCTAAACGTCCCGTCAAAGGAGGCCGCGCCGCGGCACTAAAAAGACGCACGTTTTTACGACCGCGTTCGTCTTTCCTCCTCCTCCTCGTCTTCAAACCGTACGTGATCGTTTTAAACGACCTCGTACAACTTAGAAATAGTAATAGTTATAGTGCCTACTTAGTACACGGTTTCAAATCGACCGACGCTCGGCGTGTTAACACTTTGAATAAAAATTTATTTATTTATTTATTTATTTATTATTAAATAATAATCAAAAACTCGTGTAACGATTAATTATGGAATTATTCATACGTCCCGGGCGCTGACGCACCGGGCATTTAATTTAATCCGACGTCGGTACATCGCGGCCGCACGTTAATTACTCGTTTAATTACCGACTTATGAATATTAACGCCGGGCGCGAAAAGCGAAAAAACCCGAACCCGCGACCGCCTTCTTCCAATTAGCCGCGCGGTTAATTAGCTTAATTAACTGCCCGCGAGCGAATCCTCTTCTTTCGACACGCGTCCAACAAACGAGAAAACCCTTTCGCGAATTTGTACCGGCGACGTTCGATTTGTTTCGATCGACACGTAACGAGTTTATCGACGCACCAAAATAATTTTCATTTTTACTTTTCAGATAACCCAATTAAAAATCGACAACAACCCGTTCGCGAAAGGATTCCGAGACACCGGAGCCGGAAAACGGGAGAAAAAGTAAGTATTTAAGCGTTTCGACGCTCTCTCCCCCTCTCTAATTATTATCGCCCCGTTCCGAAAATCCGCCCCTACGCGGGGGTTTTAAACCGCGCCCTGCGGGGGGTTGACGTAAATTAAAAAGTGTCGGCGCGGATGACTTCATCGCGACCTTAAACAAATGCCGCCGCGGGGCGCCGCGACGCCCCGTGCCCTCTAATTTTCATTTCCGACCCCCTTACCCTCCCGAAGCGACCGACGGCGATCCCGTTTAGGGGTCGTTTTAAATTTTAAATCGCGTTTTATTTGCACCACCGAAACCGCCGCAACCCGACTCAATTCCAAATCCTAAACGAACCGCTTTAAAACTTTCCTAAAGGGATGGGGAGAATGATCATCGAAGGAATAGTAAATGGAGATAATACGATCGATGGAGAATTATTATTTTTAACTATACTTCATTTAATAACTAGGAGGAGTGAATCTCAAAACCCCATTTACACAGGAAAAAGTAACTAAAAAATACACTAAACATTTTTAGCGGCAAATTTGAATTCTAAACTTCAAACCAGTCACATTTATGCAACCAACAAAACACCAAGCGTTTGAGCGTAGTATTCTAGAACATACCAAATATCTCTATGGCCGTTTATCTATAGGTACATTGTTCAAAATTTATCCAAAAGACGTTTCTTGTGTTGACGTATTATATCCAACAGATGACATCGCACCATACCTTCTTCGAACTTAATATTTTTTGATCGCAACCATTTGAGCACAACGAAAAAGCGAGAAACAAGTTGACAAATTAGGTAAAGCACCTAACCTCAAACGTTAAAAACAATAAATGACAAAAACCAATTTTTTTGTCTTTGTAAACTTGACTGCGGAGCGACCAATAATAGTTCACTATTTTGGCGCGCAAAATTCAAATCACTCCTCCTAGTTATTAAATGAAGTATAGTGTGGAGCATCACTTGAGTGTACGGATACTATGAATAAATAAAAATTTGCTTTGTAAACCGTCTGGTGCGCACAACGGCCGTCCTTTCGAAGGACCTCAAATTTGTCAAAAACTCCAAGCATTTTCTGAGCCTTGTCAATATTTTTAATTTGAAATCATTGTTTGTCTGTTTTTTAATTCTATGCAAATCGTACCCGTTTTTTAATTTTTACTAATTAACGGATTAAATTCGCATTCACAAAAAGGATTTTGAAGTGACTAATATTACAACTCTCCTAGTTTACTAAACGACTTGTAAATACGATATAGAGAATTTGAATAAGCGTAATTGGTTAATTTTAATTCAGAGATTTGTCTATATTTTTAATTTGAAATTTTATTTCGTTATAACTAGAGTTTGTGCGCTACAAAATATTGTATTAATCATTTTTTAGTTCTCAAATGTATAGAATTTGATATTAACATTAAAGAAAATGGTTTTCCGCGATTTTAACCCATTTTCCGATGATTTTTGGTGGTAACGGTTAATTATTAAAAAAGGTAAACAATCTTTCAACTATAGCTCTGAAAGCAAAAATTGCTTAAAATTTCTTGATAATAATTTTGGTTTATCTCACACCGAACGAATTATTCCACAACCATTAGTTACAATGGACAAACTGTTTTATAGATTTTCAACCTGTTTTACTAATGTTATTACTTAAAATTTATCTGTTAAATTTTCTGTTTTCACTCTATAGGTTTCTAAAACCATCTTTTTCTCCTGTAACTCGTTCTTTCTTTCCTTTCATTAAAATTTACATTAATTAATGTTTTCCAAATACTTTTTTGAAGTTTTCTGCGACCTTTTACTTATTAACATGTGTAAAGTGAAAATATCTTTAGTATCCTGTCATTTTTCTTTTAAGAATATCGTATTTTTGCAATTTATTAGTTTTTTTTTTACAAAAATATGGTTTTTAGCGATTTCCTCTCATTGATTGTTATTATAATACATTGTTTTTGACATCAATAACTCTTATGGATAACTTTTCACCACGGAAGCGCGTTTTGGCCCTTTTTAAGTACAAAAGTAGTCGTTTACCTAAAATTTGACGTTTAGCCACGATTTTTATATTTTTTTTAAGTAACGTTAAGTTGTTTACCTCGTTAAATAAATGGAGATAATACGATCGATGGAGAATTATTATTTTTAATTTTAAAGGGATGGGTTTTATCTGTAGGGGCCTTTTGATACAAAATAAAGAGTTTTTGATTAAAAAAAATTAACCGTTTGGCTGCCACTGCGCTCCTCGTTTCAGTATGCTTATTTATTAAACTTTCTCATGCTCGTACTCCGAAAGTTTTCGTCGAAAAAAATCGGCGTAAAGACTGTCATAATCGGTGATCATTTCTGTGTAACATATCACCGATTGAAAATCGTAGGTCCCGCGGTTTAGGAAATATCGCGAGTTAAATGAAAAAAGGACCGGTTTTTTTGACCGGTCCGCGAGGAGCGCAGACTTTGGGAATTTTTTTCTCGGAAACCGCTGAAGAAAAAAATTCGGGCCTTTTGTAGGATGTAGCCTCATGTGTTTACTATAGCGTGGTATTTTTTTCTTTTTGAAAAATTCCGTCTATTTTCGCCAAAAAAATCAATTTCCGAAATAGTCGATCTCGAGAACCGCTGGTCGCATCTTAACGGGATTGCCACGAGGTGATAATAAAAAATTCCAACTATCTCAATTGCTAGGAATATATTTATTTTTCGATTGTTAAATAATAATAAAAAATTATTTTGTGTTTAATGAAAATGTGGTATCTCGCGCATTCAACGATCTCCTTCCTCTCGTTAGCTCCTCCTTAATTCCTAGTTTTTGTGATTCTGGCCATGTGATTCTCGTAAGACGCCATTGCGGCGTCCACGTGATAGGTTCGAGGTACACTCCATGTTTATTTTGAATGAACTCGTACTGTATTTTTTTGTTTTTAAAAACATAGCCAGAACCACAAAAACTAGGAATTAAGGAGGAGCTAAGGAGAAGAAGGGGATCGTTCCATGCGCGAGATACATTTTCATTAAACACAAAATATTTTTTTATTATTATTTAACAATCGAAAAATGAATATATTCCTAGCAATTGAGATAGTTCGAATTTTTTACTATCACCTCGTGGCAATCCAGTTAAGATGCGACCAGCGGTTCTCGAGATCGACTATTTCGGAAATTGATTTTTTTGGCGAAAATAGACGGAATTTTTCAAAAGGAAAAAAATACCACGTTATAGTAAACAGATGAGGCTACATCGTACAAAAGGCCCGAATTTTTTTCTTCAGCGGTTTCCGAGAAAAAAATTCCCAAAGTTTGCGCTCCTCGCGGACCGGTCAAAAAACCGGTCATTTTTTCATTTAACTCGCGATATTTCCTAAACCGCGGGACGTACGATTTTCAATCGGTGATATGTTACACAGAAATGATCACCGATTATGACAGTCTTTACCCCGATTTTTTTCGACGAAAACTTTCGGAGTACGAGCATGCGAAAGTTTAATAAATAAGCATACTGAAACGAGGAGCGCAGTGGCAGCCAAACGGTTAAGTACAAAAGTAGTCGTTTACCTAAAATTTGACGTTTAGCCACGGTTTTTATATTTTTTTAAGTAACGTTAAGTTGTTTACCTCATTAAATAAATGGAGATAATACGATCGATGGAGAATTATTATTTTTAATTTTAAAGGGATGGGTTTTATCTGTAGGGGCCTTTTGATACAAAATAAAAAGTTTTTGATTTAAAAAAAATTAAATATACTTTTTTACATATTTGATAAATGTTTCTGTCTCGTTTCTGTTCACAGTTTTTCGCAAAGTAGTAGTACGGTCACCTCAAGAGTCCCCTACAACCAAGCCCTAAGGTATATATTATTACATATTAAAAAATAATTTAAATAAACTATAACTAATAAAATCTATATAAAATATGGATTGAAAACATAAGAAAATAATAGATTGAAACTGTATAATTTTTTTTTTGATTTAATTTCCAGACAATCGATGCTTGCCACATCTCGCCACAGTTCGGAATTGGAAAAACCTCCCTCGTCGCATCCTCTTCCCGCGAGGATGTCCGCCGATAGTAGTACAGTAAGCAAAAACGACGAATCTGAATTGGACGTGGTTGGAACCGCGGACAGCCCCCGTCCCGGTATCCAAAACCACCCGATATCCTCGTCGATGACCCACTCCTCCTCGCAGGACGAGGAGGTTCGAAAGCGTCTCCACGACGATTCCGGCAGCGACAGCAGCTGCGAGTCCCCGAATTCGACCGCTTTCAAACCCCGCTCGAGCAGCCCGAAAGAAACCCCGGGTCCGAGCACCCAAAGCGGCGAGTACCCGTCGCCTAACATAAGCGTCGGTCCCCCGATCCACCCCCCGCCGCACTTGCTACCGTATTTATACCCCCCGGGGATGTACCAGCACGGAGCGCCGCCGTTCGGCCCCCCTTTAAGTCTCTTCACCGGCTCCCCGAACCCGGTCAACCCGAGCTTGTTGTTCAACGCCCAACTGGCCCTCGCCGCCCAACATCCCGCCCTGTTCTCGCATTACTCCAACTTAGCTCACCCGAACCCCCATCATCTATCCCCGACGACATCCCCATCGATGCACTCCAACCACCTCAAAGCCGGCCACCACCGGTTCACCCCGTACACGCTCCCGAACGCGAGCAACAGCAACTCGGCCTTCGAGACCGTCACGCCGTCTCACAACCTCAACCGGAGCCTCTCCAACTCACCCATCTCCGCTTCGAGGCTGGGACGCGCGGACTCCCTTTCGCCGCAACCGCAAAGGACGCGCGACGGCAGCGAATCCCCTAAAAACACCGAAGTGTCCACCTCGCCTAGCGATTTGAAAAGCATAGAGAAGATGGTGAACGGACTCGACGTTAAACAGACGCAGATAAACGTGGAACGCGCTAATACAGGTGCTAGTGTTAGTTCGGTGACTGAAGAAGTTTGTGATGGGAAATAATAGTGACGAAATATTATTTTTCAACAAGGCGAAAAAAGAACAGATGAAGAAAGAAAAAAAGAAAATAAACAAAAAGAAGAAAATAAACAAAAAGAAGAAAATAAACAAAAAGAAGAAAATAAACAAAAAGAAGAAAATAAATAAAAAGAAGAAAATTGACTTTATAGAGAACGATATGTTTGTATTTTTAGAGAAAATTGGGTTGGTGGAGAATTGCGGGGAAAATTTCTTTAAAAAGATGTGCAATAAAATGGTGTTTTTAAAGCGGACGAAATTAATAGAAAATAAAAATCACGTTAAAAAAAATAAAAAAAAAATTTTTAATATTTTTCCATACTATACACTATAAAAAAATGTGCAATATATAAAAAAAAATCTGTTTCTTTAAACCAACCGCAAATTATTCAAAAATCGTTCCGCAAAAGCAAATTTCCCCTCAATGCCCAACCCAGCAGAAGTATTTATTCGCGTAAAAAAGTGCTTTTCTAGAAGTACAAACCGTGAACCGAAATACGAACCGAAATAATAAAAAAAATATTAATTAAATAATAATAATAATTAAATAAATACATTTTCGTTGTTTTTTGGTGCTACTTCCCAGCGCTTGTATTCCTCTTTTTAACCGTAGAAAGAAAATAAAAATAGTTAACTCTTAATAATTCTCGAAAACTCGAATAATTTCCGAGGCTGTACGATTTTTCTTTTTGCGCGCCCTGTACACTACCTCCGATTAATGTACGGCGCGGCGCAAAAGTTCCTGTTCGTTTTTATTTTATTTTATTTTTTAAAAAATATTATTTAAACGTAAAAAACCGTCGCATGTAAATAGCCACTAAAAAATCCAGGCCGTAAGGATATAATGATATTAAAAAAAAAACTAGAGACGCGATTTAAAAAAAAAACTATGAGTAAATACTTTATATAAATATTATAAATAACATTGTAAATAAAAAAAAGCAGAATCTTTCTAGACTTAGACGTATAGGTGTGCGCCGTTTGTAAAATACACCCTGTATATTTCCGCGAGAGATACTGTACCATAGGAATTTATTTATGTAAACGATCTAATCGAAAAGGGAGTTAAAAAAACAAAAATATCTTGAGAGAGGAAATTTAAAATCCCAGAAAAGAAAAAAAAAATCCAAGCAATAACAAAACGTTGCGTTTAAAAAAAATATAAATCAATAAACCGAAAAAATCTGCTTGCTGTGGTATAACGTAGATCCACTTCTCTGTTCCCTTTTTTATATGCGCGTAGTTTGTACACGAGAATTCAAAAAAATAAATAAATAAAACGGTTCGACGAAGAAGACGAACGCGGGCGAAAGAAAAAATTACAAAAAATTGTACAATTAAAAAAAAAAACTTGTATCTGTGAATATTAAATTTAAAACGAAATACAAACTGAAATTCCTATAGAAAATAATTTTTTGTGAGTTTTATTTCTTTAATAAAAAAAGCCTTATTAAAAAAAAGAGTTGATAACTTATTTTTTTTATTATACAGGGTGAGTTAAAAAAAAATTTAAACTTGTATAAAATTTTTTATCTAATTCCACCCTGTATTATAAAAAAAGACGTTTATGTTAAAATCACAATGTTAAATTTCAAAATACTAACTTCAATATTCAAAATACTAACTTCAATGTTCAAAATACTAACTTCAATGTTCAAAATACTAACTTCAATATTCAAAATACTAACTTCAATACTGAGTAAGTTGATAAGTATTTATATTAAAATCGAGGACGAGCATTTAAATCAATAATAACAAAGTAACAAAGCAAGGTTACTTACTTTTATTGTAATAGCAACCGTACAAAGTATACTTAAGCGTCGGTTGATCTACGATCGAACAACTGTCGTCGTATAGTCGATCGTTTGTCGCGCTCTCCTTATTTAGCTTTTAAAAATACCCACATTTAATTGCTCGGGAAAACATTCCGCGCGATGATCGTCGTCATATGGGTGCTATGCATTTCCCTTTTACTTTTTTTTCCGTGCGCTTTTCCTAACGTCCCGCGAATACTTTCATACAAATCGCCTAATTACGCGCACTAAAAGTGTCGATAAAGGAGGCGCACTCGGCGAATTTAACCCAAGTTATTAACCGGCATGTTCCGCTTTTACGACCTTCCCCTCATTACCCGGCCCGTTTACGTTTCCTCCTCATTATTATACCAGGGGGCACCCCATTGTTTGACCTTTTATACAATTTAAACGTTTAAATTTAAATTTAAACCGCGTACTGTGTATTTTAAATCTCGCATCTTTACTTTTACCAACGTACACGTAAAATGGAATTGGTAAACAAAGTAAAAGATTTATAAACGAAATAAAAGATTTGTATACGTAAAGAATGCGAACATCGAAAGCTCCCAATTAGACGAAAAGCCGAATCGATCCGATGTGTATCCGGTTGGCTATAACGTCTTCTCTATTAGTTGTATTAGCTGCGGACGATCGTAGGGGGCGGCACTACGATCGTATCTACCCCGATATCTAACTGTTTTCGACTTGACCGATGTCGGTCCGTGACATTTGCACCCTAAAAGCCGGCTCGAACCCCAAGTTCTCAATTACCCCGAGCCAATTGATACATAAAAATACTATAGTAGCTTTCCGCGCTAGATGTCTTCACCATATGGTGCCTTAAAACGAATTAAAGCCAAAAGATAGAAAGGAATAGAGGGAGGGAATAAAATAACATTAGTTATAAATAAAATTCTAACAAGGATCATTTTCCAAGATTAAAAAATAGGTTGATATTAAGGATACTGGAGTAATAGGATTGCTCAATTTCATAAGATGTGTATACGCGGAATTTTCATGGGGTTTTCTTTTGGCTGCACTAACCAGTCGCGTATCCAGACTTGACCCTTGGGGGGGGGGGGATATAAAAACTATTATTGAAATATATATATATATATATATATATATAATATTTGAATTTAAAAAATTAAAAAGTGAGAGCTAAACGCTTCGGTTTTTGTAAAAAATTATCCAGTACCTCTTCTGTAGAAAGATGTTGATCTCTATGGATCGACAACATAGCCAATTTTTTAGATGAAGTAGGTTCTCTTTCTAAATCAAAGGAATCAACTGTTGACGCAGACGTAGATTCACCACCGTTTTTATCTGTTGACTTTATTTTTAGAAAACTCGACAAAAGACTTTGTTTACTCATTATGAATTTACGAAATATCCGACAATATATATTTATTTCCAATATACGTACTTTAGTTAATGGTTTAACTTGAACGTTTGGATCAACAACGTAGTACGTCGAACGTAATACATACGAGGGCTCAAATAACCTAGAATTCTGGTTGTCATCGACTGGGATTCCCACATCGAAGTTGGGTTTATGCGATAACACTACTGTTATATATTTAATAAAACACACAGTTCTATCATATGACTCTATTATTAATTAATTATAAAAACGTTACTTTCGTCGTACACAACTCGTACTCGCGTCTCGGGTTCTTATTCTATGAGTATTCGCGCAGGCGCAATGCCGATATTTTACATACACTACATAATCCCTCCTTCGTTACAAATCTAATTTTTCAGATGCTCTTATTGTTCTTTTAGATCTACGTAATTCAGGGGTTTTGCAAGGGTTGGAAGGAGATGGATGGGATTCCAAAGCGTTTGGTTTGGAGTCTTCAGAAAGTTCCGGTTTTCTCACTGGCTCCAGAGGTGCAGGTATTTGTTGCTTCGATTGTCCTTCACTTTCCTCATTTGGATTAGGCAAGCTTTCTAACAGCCTTTGGTATTTTGTTTTACTATCCAGGTTTACATCTCGAGAATCTATATTTCCATTTTTATCCAATTTTAAATGGTCTACGTGCATAAATCTTGTTCCGTCTTCGAATTGTACACTGTAAGTTCTGTAGCTTTTTCTTTCTATTATTTTTCCTTTCTTCCAGTGTCCTAATCTTCCGCCCACATTGATAAAAGCTAAGACTTTATCATTTACTTCGAATTCTGGTTGTTCTTTCCTCTTCCTCGTAGGTTTTTCTCTATCTTTAACGGCATGAGGGTGAATTAAGGTAAGGAGTGTTCTTGGAACATACTTGAATACTAATTCTGTTGGTTTAAATCCGGTTGTTGTACTCGGTGTATTCCTATGCTTCAAAAGAAAATTATCCAATAACAGTTGCAAAGGTTTACTATTTTGCCTTTTCGTATTTTCTTTTAATTGTTTTGACAGGTTTTTCTTAACGATCGCGACATTCCTTTCTGCTAACCCATTTGATTGGGGATGATACGGGGGAGAATGGGTTAATAGTATCCCATTCTCGTCGCCAATTGTTATATATTTAATAAAACACACAGTTCTATCAAATGACTCTATTATTATTTAATTATAAAAACGTTACTTTCGTCGTACACAACTCGTACTCGCGTCTCGGGTTCTTATTCTATGAGTATTCGCGCAGGCGCAATGCCGATATTTTACATACACTACAACTACCATACTAGTACGTACATGTTAGGCAATGTCATAAGGAATTATATTTAATTATTAGATGGCTGTGTAGAAAACTAATGGCGTATTCGTTGGGTTGCACTGGTGCGCACCATAATTTGACCTTGAGTGCATAGTAAGTGCATACATCACATTAGCTTAGTACAAAAAAGTGACAGTTTAATGGAACACGCTATTATGCGCTAGTGCACACCAGTTTTGCCAAACGAATACGCCATAAATCTTTTTTCGATCTACACCAATAGCGACAAAACATTTTAAATATTATTTGGTTTTTAACGTCACGATCTGGAATTTAAATCAAATTCTGGTTTTTCTATTTCTCGAATGTCTTGGACAATTTAAATATTTTAAAAAGGATGGCGGAGTCGATAGATGTCATGGGGGGGATATATCCCCTTATCCCCCCCGTAAATACGCCACTGGCACTGATCCGCATCAGAATTTGACCTTGAGTGTATAATAAGATGCATATGTTACACTAGTTTAATGCAAAAAAGGTAATGTCAACAGTATACGATGAAGTTACAGCTAACCATAACTACTAATGTGATCACAACATCACTTATAAGAGTCTTCAAGGCTTAAGCTTGTTTAAAATATTTAAAATGTCGACCTCAATTCGACCCAAGGACGCTGAACTAACAGGATAGCTCAATATGCGATAATCGTCCACCAACTTTTGACGTCACTGCCAAGCTTACCATCTCTATCTTACACTCGACTGTCTCACATTTGACTCTTTGTCTTACACACGACTGAAATCACAACAAGTGATGTCAAATTGGCGGCTGCACACTAAATTTCGGCGTATACACATCTTATGAGATTGAGCTATCCTGTTAGTCCAACATCCTAGAGTTCGATCAAAAGAAAACGCCATTAGTGCGCAGCCGTCACTCCGTCGTGTGTTTGACGTTATTGCTGGGAGTTATCAAAGTAAAATTTTAAAATTTATTCCATTTACCTTAACATTGATATCTTAAATAGTTTTAAAGTTAATTTAAAGTACATTGTTGCCATTTCATAAAGCATTCGTTAAGGCCCCTACAGACGCTCCGACTTATCCGACGACTTGCCTGCGCAGTTCCGGTTTGCGCAGGCAAGTCCTAGTAATTTTTCGCAATGAACTATTACGGTACGGTGGATTTTCCAAAAACTAAGGGCTGTTTTATGATCCTCAGGTATCAAGTACCTCACTTGACTGTTTCTCAGAACTACACGGTACGTTACAATGAAGAAAATAATTATTAAAAATTTTCCTACTTCAAACGGGTCATTCTTTGCCGCCTACCTAGAAATGGAAAACAGGCAACGCTGTCTTATACCTAGGGACATTATTTAAGCGATGGTTGTTACTCTGCCTGTCAGTTTTGGATCTGTCATCCGCCTGTGTTTGTAAACAAGGTGAAAACGCGTCATTAACCCCTTAAGGACCGATTTTTTTTTCAAAAATGCACCAAAAAAATCATTTTTTTAAATAATTAAAACTAACTTTTTGACATATTGGGAACCAGTTACAAGAGTACTTTTACAAGTTACTTCGGACAAATACGTACCATAGGTATGAGTACATAGTATAAATGTATAAAATATTAGAGCGCACTATTCAGCGATTCGTGAGTAAATCGCGATTTGTACTGGAACGTACAAATGTGCCTGGCCGAGTTATCTCGGGTATGGTCTTTTTAGACCGTACACTCTATCCCGAGATATCTCGGGCCTGGTCCTTAAGGGGTTAATTTTTTCGTAAAAATGAGTATTTTGAAAGCTGACTTTACAAAAGCCGACTCACGGAATTTACCAACAGTAGACAGTAGCGGTGATGAGGTTTTTCAACGAAAATCACCAATTTATTGGCGCAGAAATGCAAGGAAGTAAAGTTGAAAGGTAACGTTGTAGTCTACTAGCAAAATAACATCAACTTATTAAACGCACGTAAAACGTCACTTGTCGCACGTGTTGAACTACTCGCACTTATAAATACAATGAACATAGCTACGCAGCTACCACCCAAACTGTGGGGTCAAGATTTAGGAACTACGGCTGTGTTGCCGGATCTAACCATTTTTTGTGCCTTCCCTGTGACGTCACAGGCGAGGATTAAATTTAAATTTTAACAGAAAATTTTGTGAAAACGGAAAAGATTTGAACATTTTTAAATGCATTTCAAGTACTTAGTGCCAACGTACTTTCGATTAAACTCAACTCCCAAAAATGCCGAAATAGTCCATTCAGGCGGCCTGTGCAGGCGGATGGCCTGGCCTGTGCTAAATCCGTCCTTTTTGATATTTTTATAAAACTGTGCAGGCAAGTTCGTACGTGTGTAAGCAGGCTCAGTCCGTTAGCTCAGTTTTTGTCGTAAAATAACTAGTCAAAATACTTAATTTAACCTATAAAGTGAGCATACTTAGTTTTCTCTACGTAAATTTATAGAATGGATACCAGAAGTATTTCAAAAGACTTTTTATTGAGTTTCATCGAACATTACAAAAACTTTCCATGTCTTTGGAAAGTGAAATCCAAAGAATATAGTGGTAAACATAAAAAATCTGCGGCATACGATGTGTTGGTTAACAAAATGCAGGAAGTAGATCCAATCACTACTTCCCTCCATGCTGAAAAATTGAGCTAATCCAGCAAATCGGACTGTACGTATGGAGGCATTTCCATAGTTCAGGCGGCCTGTGCAGACGAAAAATGCTGCCTGAGCAGTTTTGGTCTGCACAGGTCGCCTGTACCGGTAAGTCGGAGCGTCTGTAGGGGCCTTTAGTTTATCAATATAATTGACGGTTAAAGTGCGACAACAGAATATAAGACAGAGACGCTATATCTGGCAGTGACGTCAAAGCTGGAGAACGATTATCGCTGATTGAGCAATCCTGTTAGTCCAATATTCATGAATTGATGTTCAATATATGGTTGATGGTTAATATTTTAACCATCACTTCTTAAATTTGTTTAAAATAATTTCAATTTTACATTTCAAAATAAAATTTTTTTTATGAAAAGGAAAATTGTTAATTTTAAGATGATTTATCGTACATTTCCATTAGAATCGTCTCTATAAAACGCGTCCAACGTAGGACAAAGGGCAGGGACTAACAAACGAGTGGCCGGGACAGGACGCAGTCTAGTGTAAATCCAATTTATCGTTACAAATTCGCCGATTCTGCCCTTCCGATTCATCTAACTAACGTCGCAGTCGGCGAGAGGTCCTGCTGGTAGGTTTATCCCGGCCGGACCCTCGCGGGATCGCGCACGAATCCTCTGGACGACTGTCCCTTTCCCCGGCTATCCTTCAAGCGAGCAAATTTCTCCCGGACGACGACGACGGCGACAGCGACGACCGATGGTCACTTGCCATTCCCAGGCGAGCGGCGCGGCGCGGCTGCGACCGGCCGCCTCCTGCCTTCTCCGAGACCTTTCGATCGATTATCCGATCCTTCCGACCCGAACTCGGACTTAATTAGAATCGAGGCGGCCCGGCGCGACGACCGATTTCGTGACCGACCTGATTGTTTACCGCAAATGAATTTGTCATTCGGATGTCATAAAGCGGAATCGTTTGCATGCCGCGATTCGACGATAAGATCTCGTCTTGGCCTTTTTAACCGAATCCTAAACACGACAACCTTTACGTATATTTATTTATATTGACGGGTCGACTCCTAAAATAAGTCTCCGAGTTTTAAAGCGGGTTCGTCTCGAGTTTAAATCGGAGAGAAGAAGTAGTTGTTGGGGTACCGAGAATCCAAAGTGATTACGGTGGCATTCGGCGCGGTTTTAGAGCGGCAATAAAAGCGTGTCGCCGGCCGGCGAACAATAACATGCCTCGTACCCCGATTTGGTACCGCTGGACCCGGTGGGGCTCCCGGAGGCGGCGATTTAGGGCCGCGCGGGGCCGCGACGCCGCCGGATGTCGCCCGTCAATCGTTCGAAACAATCGTCGCTCGGCCGGCGGTGAGAAAATAACTAACCGCGTTTACACGTCTGGTGTCGAAATGGTAATTCGTCACGGGCGGCAGCTACATCTTTTGTTTTTCGGAAACCGCAGCCTGCTCGATGTGGTAATGAGAGACGCCGCCTCTTCTCCACCGCCTCTTCTCCGCCAACCCTGCCTTTTTGGGTCTTTTGTGCGATTTCGCAAAGTTTTTTCGTAACAAGAAGTTCGCTCTTCTTCTAGAAGGCGACGAAAGAGGAGGAGCGAAAGGTCTTTGACCCAAAACCGAAACCGAGATAACAACATTTTAGATAAAATTTTTTCAATAATCACAATCGCCTCGATCTCAAATGTAAATTCTTTTTATCTACCAAACCCAATCGAGGATTAACCACCTTCAGGTGAAAATGAGAAGTACGAGCGGATCTCGTTCGGATTTATCCCGGTCTTCTTCTCCGCTTCTCGTTCCCTCTCTTTTTAGTCGTTGAAATAGCGTCGTCGAGCGGCGACGGTCGCGCTATAAGCGCATTTTTCCCCGCGTCGGCGACTTCAAAGATCCAACTCGACCCATTGTCGATAGGTAATTAAGTGCGGGATAAGTACGCGATTAATTTTATTATTTCCGAGGAGAATCACGCGAATAAAAACAATTTAAAAAAAGTTAACAACAACCTACTTATACCCGACTATTTGCGCCTTATAAATTTATGCGTTCGCCACGCGACGACCCAACTTTTACACAATTAGAAACGATCGCGAAACCTAAATCGAATCAATTTAAACGGGGGCGAATTTACGAGGCCCCAAAAACGGTCGGTACCGACCGCGATTCGTGACAACGACGACGGGCTCGCAACGAATAATAAAAAAATAAAATTCAAAAAAATAAATAAAGCTTAGTCGTCGTCGTCATCGTCGTCGTCCCCCGAAATGACAATGAAACGAGTCGCGTTTCTGGGGATAATTTTTATTATCGTATTTATGGGCTATTAATAACGAACCCGAACTACCCACGGGGGTTGCTTATTTTCGAAGCCCCGACACGAAGTAATCAATCACAATCGGATTGATGGCTGCGTAGTACGCATAAACGAGGGGAATAGGAGGAGATGTCACCGGTTATTTTATTAACGAAATACTATAATCGATATGAAATGAATAGTCTTATTATTTAGACTTGTGTAGTATATACTTATAATCCAATAGCTTTTTTAAATAAATAAACACGTAAACAGGTATGTATATTCAAAGAGGGGCAAACAACTTAAGCTAGATAGCTATGTAAATACATAGACACTTAGACAGGTGGATGAGAGGTAGCTAGACAGATAGATTAATAATTAAATCAATAAACAGACACTTACACAACGTAAATAAATAGATAATTAGATACATAGGCACCTAAACTAAATAGATAGAAAAGCAAGTGAGATGATGGACAAGTCGAAGTGAACATCTATTTAAGTTAATAAACAAGCAAGTATTGAGACAGTTAACCAAGTACTTAGACCAACACTCAGCTTAGGAAAGTAGATAAGCAAATAGACACATATACAAACACTTAGCCAGACAGACAGGTAAGCAAGTAGTTAAGTAGATTGATAATCAAACCGTAAATCGACGAATAAACACTAATATTACTTACAATTACGTAGATAGAGAGACAAGAAAGCAGATGCATTTTGCATTTATAACAACCTACCATCATTATTCTAATTCTCATTCAATCTTTCATTAAAACTACTACTTAGGAGTATCTAATAATATTTCTCACGGATTACATTAAAACCCCTCGAGGCATCGCAGACGCGAAGGTGTGAACAAACAACAACCGAAGCCGGAGAATACGTAGTCGGTGGAAACCGCGAGAGAAATTAAGCGCGGTAGCGGGTCGACGACGATGCGGTGTCGCGGCTATCGCGATCGCCGCCGCCGCCGCAGTCGCGTCCATCACCTGTCTATCACGATCACGGATAACTGGATTCCGAGCGGGTCCTCCGCCCGGACGGACGGGCCGAGCGCGCGCATTTTTGCTTTCGGATTCTTCTTCTTCGGCGGGAGCGACCCGCTTATATTCTACCCGCGGGCCTTAGGCCCTTGGGTTTCTTCTTCTTCTTCGTCTTCTGCCGCTTCGGATGCCGGCTAATGTGGAAGACGTACGACCGATTCGGGTCGTAACTCGCCCGCGGCCGACGCCGATTAGCGGACTCGGTTTCTAATGGCTTTGTTTCGGAGAGATTGAGATTGCGGCTTTGTAACGGTTATACGTACAAATTTGAAAAGGAATTTTTATAAAAACCGAAAACGCCGGGTAACCAACCGTCGGTCGTCGCCGGCTTAGGCATTAAAGAGATTTTGTATGAGCTCGGTTTGAATGGTAAAAGCGATTCGCGTTTAGGTAGCGGATTTAGGTAGGGTGTCAATTAAAACCTACGCGCGTTCGGTACGTAGTAATTGGTCATTAGGCATTACGCGGTCGCTTTCCCACGTTCCGCGGCCGCCTTTGAATACAAAAAGCCGATAAATCACTGCCGACGAGCGAAAATTGCCCCATCGCCTTATCCGCGACGTAAGATGACCCAAATGCCTCGGTCACACACCGGCGACTCTTCGAAAAGCTTCGTTTCTCGCTAGAAACGTCGTCATCGTCCAATCGTCGACCGTTTAACTAAACGCGCCCGCTTCCGACCGGCGAACGGAAAAAAGATCGTTATCGTCTTTCCCGCTCGCTCTTTGAGAGTTTAAACGACGCCGTGGCGGAACTAATGCGGGTGGGTCGGGCTGTTAACCGCCATATTAACCGGACAATGCGACCTGTCAAACGATTATTTGTTGAGGACCCGGAGAGAGAGCCGAGGGCCGAGCGAGGCGAGGCGAGCCGAGCCAAACCAAGGTAATAAAACCCTTCTTCTGTACGGATCGGGAAACGAGTTCAACCCTATCTCGGGCAATTCGGTAGCCGCGGCCGATTACGGGGCCTTTTATTGCCCGGACGACGCTTCCAGCCGCCTTGATTTCTCTGTCGGCCCGGGAACGGGCCGAATCTCAAGAATGTCGCGCAGATAACGCGCCCTCCGCCGGCCGGCCGGGCGACCGTTAAACTTGGTAGCCGCGGCCTTATCGCGCGATTGTATCGTCGACTTAGCATAGCTCCCCGGACCCGAACCGAAACGGCAGGTAGAAGCCGCCTCTCTCCGCCGCTCTTAAAACGGAAAAGACGAAACGCCGAAGAAAAAGGAATCCGATTCCATTAAAACAATGTTATACTAGAAAAGAGACTGTCTCTTAAAACTCTTAAAAAGGTGTGAAAGAAGAAGGTCGACTCGACAATCAACATACCCATTCAGATCGGTCGTTTTTGCGATCGTCGCAATACCGGACGACGACGCTAATGATGAGGACATACCATCGCCGATCCGAGTCGCGCCGCTCCGGTCGCATCGATTCCCGAGTGTCACCGGTTTACGTCGCAACGCGAATGATTTATCTCCGACGCGACGGTGCGTTTTTCACGGTCGCATCGGACCGAGCATGCAAATTGGCCGGTAAAAACGCGCCTTGGCCGTCTGCGACGCGGCGGCCGACGCCGAACAGTTGAAAGCGACACGCGCAATTAAGCGCCGCCGGAAGGGGAAGCGGCGCATTAGCGCCGATATTTACGGCACGGCCGCCGATCGACGACGAATGGCTTTCCGAGCTGACCCCACCGTTTTATTTCGTATCCTCCGTTTTGTTTATCGTCGCCGGCCGCGTTGTCGACGGAATGGGCGCGCACAGGTGGCGACCGTTCAAATCGTTCCGAACCCCCCGCGTTAAACGAAACAAAGTGAGGAAAAGGTGTGGACCGTACACGTACAATAAAACAAAAAATACGAAACGGGCGAAAGCAGGATGTGTTTTAGTTTAATTTATTACCGGGGTACTCAACCGGATAGCTTTTATTTGATATAGGTATCTGTCTACTTAGGGCACGGCTTAACTACCAAATATATATCGCTTGTTGAGAATCATAGTGGCGAATCTACAAAAAGTTGATTATTGACTTTTAAAGGCAAAATATTTACAAATCAGCGTACTTTTACGTGTATAAATGACGAAGCTATAACTTCAACCGTTGCCGATGGAGCGCGACATACGCCACTCGATATACTTCGCCATTATTTCGAAATAGTGGCGAAATCACAAAAAAAATGTTATTTTTGAAATCTTACAATAAATCTATGTCTCTGCATGAAATATAATAACAGTAAAATGAAATAAAAAATAAAAAATTTAAAACGATAAGTTGTTGCTTTTTACTTTGCATTAAAATTCAACTAAAATTTTTAACGCGATTATCTCCATAGCGCTAATTTGCACTTACGCCACTATTGTTCTTAGTAAGCGATATATATAGATAGAAACCTAAACAGATACATAGGCAACTAGGTAGGTAGATAGACAAGCAAATAGATTAGTAATTAGACAAACGCCTAAAGGTGCATTGTCAATCACGCGACTGCAGCGGCGATCGTCGCGCGGCTCTGGCGACTTTGCGTCAGCCACTATTTTAAATTGAATTATATGAATACGTGGATGGATATATGGATAATCCGAAAGAGAAAAAACCGAAGGCGACTATTGTCGCACAATTGACACTTAATAAGGCGGCTGTAGAAGCGCTAGAAAAGTCACGAGTCTGCAACCGCGCGACGATAGCCGCTGCAGTCGCGTGATTGACAATGCACATTAAGCTAGATAGATACAAATGCAGACAGACAAGTAAATATCTAGGGTGACAAGATACAAGGGAAATTCATGGGATCCATGGGGAATTTAGGAATTTCCTATAGTACATTCCCAATTTTCTAAACTGGGATTCTTAATCCCATCTGAGGTAGAAATGAAAAGTATAATTAACACATGTACTACAAAAAATACTCTCTTATTGATTCACCCAGTACATTACATTCCAAAATTATTACGTTACATTACATCATAGGGGATATATCTTATTATCTAACCCTCCCCCCCGAAAAAAAAGAGAAAGGGAAACCACCAGCTTGTAATCCATCGAATCCACCCCGTGCTCTCTAATAAATCGCGCAGTTTAGCTTTTTTTCCCGGGAACGCGCTGTTTATTCCGTATTCCGGGGACGTAACAAGTGATTTCTCGTCACATTGAGTTTTAACAAGTCGCCCCTAATAGAGCGCCCCGACCGAAACCGACCCTCCCCCCGCCTTCCGTTCTCAATCAGCGTAACGCATCGTCGCAGTAATCGATACGCGCGGATCTCTCCCCGGAACGATCTTGTCTTGTTTCGAACCCCACCCCCCCGTTTTTATTAACGCGGCAATAAAATGACCTCCCCCGGTCGCGGAGGAAATTTCGCCAAGACGGACGATTTAACACCCCTTTTATCACCCGAAAAGTCCGAGTTTTCTCTAAGTAGGTTATATACGCGAAATTTACGAAACTTTCGAGTTCCAACCGCGCCATCTGTTAACCGCGTCGTCTCGACGGGGGGTTAAAAGGGGAAACCACCCTTTAAGCATTTAAGCACACTTTACGTCTTTTTTTTTCTTTTTTTCCTCCAACCGATTTGAATACAAAAAGATCACCGAAAATTAAAAAGTGACACAGCGCGTTTTCGTGACACCGACCGTATAATTCACTTCAACCCCCGCCAGAGGGACGGAACGGCGTAGAACGGGATGGGTAAGAAGCGACGATCGGAGACAATTGCGTGATCAGTACCGGCAACTTAAATATTTTAATAATAGCGTAGAAATGTCACCACAAAGTCTTCCTCCCCCCGAGGAGAGACACCCCCCGGGTGAGGTAAGGGGAGGGTTATCGAGGGTAATAGGGGATGGGAGGAAAACTTCCTGAATAGAGGACGCCACCGAACAGAGAGGTGCATGTTCTAAAGTCCCGAGTGCGGACGGTATTTGATATTATTGGCGCATGGTGGCGCAACGATAAATTTTGCAACCTAATAGCTTTATAATTTAATTATGTCGTTTTAATGTAGTATCATGGAAGGTGGTTAAAATTGATTTTTTTAATTTAAAATCTTAAAATGTATAAAAAAAGATTTAATAAAAAAAAATACTTTTAAGAAAAATGTATTTTTTATTTTTCTAAAAAAAAAAATAAATAAATAAATAAAATTGGCCATAATTTGAATTGTTTCTAAGCTGAATTTTAACCTCAAAAAAATATAAATAACATATTTCAAGTTGTCTTAATCAACTTACAAAAGTTTTTGACATACATTAGCTTTCCTTAGCTTTGTTCGTTGGGTGAAAACTTGCACTACACTAACTTATACTATGGTGCAAAGGTGCAGTTTCGTACAGCACTTAAAAGGGAATTACTGTAATTCAGTGTAATTTGGTGTTCTTTAGTTCAGATATGAACTGTCATCCAACGAAGGCATATGTAACCTAAATTTAATAATGCACTGAACTGCTAAGTGCAAGCAGTGCAGTCCTAACGAACAAAGCTCTTGTTAAAGCTGCATTGCTTGCATTTAGTAGTCCAATGCAGATAACGCGTTTTCATTCGACATAGCACCATTGAAGATAGTTGCACTTGTACAGTTCGCAGTACAGTGCAAATTGGTGCAATTTTTGTTGAATCTGCTTTGGAGTAAGTTCTACTGGTGAAGTGCAAATTTGAAAACTTAGCTTGCATATGCGTTCATTGGACCACAGTCCAACCTAAACTATAGTACACCAAATTACACCCAACTACAGTCATTTCCTTTTAAATGTTGCATAAAACTACACCTTTGCACCATAGTGTAATTGATTGTGAGTGCAATGTAAGTTTTAACCCAACTAACAAAGCTATTATAATGAGAATAGTGTAAAAGTTTATCGTCAAAATGTAACTTCAAAATTAAAAATCCAATTTTCCAACTTATATTCCAACTTATCCCTATTTTTTTTTTTTTTTTTCAAACAACCCTCGAAAGAAAAATCAACCCTTTAATAAAATCGTAACACAATTCCATTTTTATTTTACCCTTTATATCCCTTTCGTCCATAAAATCGTCAAACAATTTACACAGCCTTTTGGTTCGTTCGAACGTGTACCAGCTCCTTATGTTAATGCAATTTGTAAAAGCCCTCCCGCCTGATTTGCTGGGGTTCGACACGAAAATCCCCGTTCGAAATGTATGCAAATGAAAACCGAAACGACCGCGAGCGGGTTGACGACGTTTATATACGAACGAATTCCTCCCGTTTCCTGCTATCGATTAACGCGGCAGATGGTTGAATATTTTCTACTTAAAGTCCATTCGATTTTACCCTGTACTCGCCTCGCCATCTATAACTCGGTAGGGAAACTTTCAAAGTTGACGGAGGATGGTTACTAGGTAGAAATCTGTGTTGGAAATAAAATCTGTGTTGGAAATAAATCTCGCGCGGTTTAAAATTAAGTCGAGCGGAATAAAATCGTTTACCAACAAAAGGAACATAAAGGTTTATTCTTCTTTGTCCTTTTGTATTGAAAGAAATCGCTCCGGGCTAATTCTAAGAGATCTAACACGGAGATGGCTAAATAAATACGAGAAAAGAATGAATAGAATACCTACATCCAACAATACTACAATAAAATTTTAGTTTTGATTCTTTCTAAACTCAAAAAAAAAATTTTAAAACAATTCCCTATATACCGTGATCTTAAGGTTACTCGAGTGTAAAGAAGTGGCGTTTGAAAAAAATCTTTTCTCGAAACGTAATACACGGCAGACGCAATAATAACCGGGGGCCTCCCGCCCTTTTGTGCGGATCCTGTGGGATGGCCCCGCTACGATTCTTTCTTTCTTTTATTACAAACAATGCCATAACCGGGGGGCACAAAGCGCATCTGTCTATTCGAAACGTTGCCGAGACGCGATGTTTGAACAATAACGAGAGAGCGGAAGAATGCTACGCAACATCAGATAATATGACCGACAGTAGTATAAAGTGGGGAACAAATTTTTCAAACCGTATATAAATTTCTACGGACCGGGAACCAAGGCTCCCAGTCGAAATCTACCCGGATCGGTTACGGTTTGATTTATGTACGTTTCGGTTGTACGGTTTTCAAGTATTAATACGTTTTTGAGAGGAGAAAAAATTACGACTAAGGTGCTAAAAGAGGTAAGTAATTAAAAAAAAATCGATTAGATTCCGTCGGCCATGATGAGTTCGGCCATTTTTCCGGGTACGTTTTTTCCCCCTTCGTTTTATATCACACGGTTGGAAAAGAGGGGTGACATTAAACCGACATGGAAACCCTTCGTGATTCATCAAGAGGGATAAATAGTACCTATTGTATTATAGTGTGGATTAATGGAGAATTCAAGTACATACTTAAATAAACCAAATTATTTTTGAAATTTTAAACTATAATGGATTAGATATGGAATTTTATTTCAAAATTAATTGATGTTAATAATAGCTATCATTCAGAAAAAGATAATTTGTTTTCAAAAAATGAAATCATGACTTTAGAGAACGTTTATTTTATTATGTTTGATGTCTTGAAAGTTGATCTATTGAAATAAACTTTAAAATAGTTGCAAAAGCCAAAGTTATGATCACGAGTTGGATTGGGATTTGATAACACGACAATAAGTAGAATGTACTCACTGCGGAATTTGTTAGCGTGGGAGAGATCAGTGAACTGGAGAAATAAGAACGCAAATAAAGAAGAGACAAGAGCCAAGATGATCCAAAAATGGCAGGATAGATGGGAGCTGTACAGTGGATGGGCAACAATGAAACTTTTATTCTAAAAGAATCTATTTTCCAGTCTTAAATTATAAAGGATTAACATTTTCATTTTAGGTTAATTAAACAGTTAAAAATATCTACAAATTCTTAAAGATTCTCAATAGATAATATGGTGAAAATGTTATTTTGAAATCATTTTTGACGCTTGAGTTATAAAGGGTTAAAACATTTCTATCAAAAAAAAAATCATAAAAACAAGAAATTTAAAGTATTTCAAAATTTTTAAAAAAATATCAACAGTTAAAAACGTGAAAATGTTATCCAAAAATTACTTTTGACTCTTGTGTTATAAAGGGTTAAAATTTTCATTTCAGAAAAATCTAAAAATTAAGACGTTAAAAATACTCTAAAATTCTTAAATATTCTCAGTAGTTAAAAGCGTGAAATTTTGTTCTAAAATAATTTTTGAATTTTGAGATATTAAGGGTTAAAAAATTATTAGTTCAACTATCAATGGAACATTAATCGAAATGGGTTATCAATCGAAAAATTAAGACGTTAAAAATACTCTAAAATTCTGAAATATTCTTAATAGTTAAAATTGTGAAAAAATCATTCTAAAACCATTTTTGACTGTTGAATTATAAAGGGTTAAAAAATTGTTACTTAAAAAAAATCAAAAAAAAAGATGTTAAGTGCATCTCAAAATTCTTAAATATTCTAAAATTACTTTTGCCTCTTGTGTAATAAAGGGTTAAAATTATCGTTTTAGAAAAATCGAGAAATCAAAAAGTTAAAAATACTTCCAAATTTTTAAATGTCCTCAATGATCAAAATCGCAAAAATTTTATTCTGAAATCACTTTTGACTCTTGTGTTGTAAAGGGTTAAAATTATTACTTTAGAAAAATCAAAAAATCCGGAAGTTAAAAATATCCCAAAATTTTTAAAAATTCTCAATGATCCAAACCGTAAAAATTTCATTCTGAAATTACTTTTGACTCTTGTGTTGTAAAGGGTTAAAATTATTACTTTAGAAAAATCAAAAAATCCGGAAGTTAAAAATATCCCAAAATTTTAAAAAATTCTCAATGATCCAAATCGTAAAAATTTCATTCTAAAACTATTTCTTTGACTTTTGTATTATAAAGGGTTAAAATTATCATTTTTGAAAAATCGAGAAATCAAAAAGTTAAAAATACCTCAAAATTCTTAAATGTTCTAAATAATTAAAATCGTGAAAATTTGATTCTAAAATTACTTTTGACTCTTGAGTTCTAAAGGGTTAAAAATATCATTTTAGACAAATCGAGAAATCAAAAAGTTTTCACAAATCAAGGTTTTCATAAAGAGAGTGGAAGACTGGCAGAAGAGGGATCCACCGACCGATTACTTCGTAACACAAGAAATCACAAATCCCAACCCGAACATACCGGGTGTCCCAACGGTCCGAAAAAGCTCCATAACTTGTTTATTATTGGAGATATTGACTTTCTGCTTTCTTTGGGTTATAGCTGTAATGGTACCACACATTTTTAAAATATTGCGACATATACGGGTGTTCCAAAAGTACAAAAAATACTAAAGTTACTATTTTTTAAATGGAACGTACCCGATTTTATTTTATTTTCGAATTCTATGGTAAAACACGATTCACTTTTATAAAGGTCGTTTTTACCTAAACTGTGAGGAAATTTGATTTATAACACTTTATTTACCAAAATTTCAAAATGCAATGGTCTGTCCAAAAATTCTTTTCTGTCAAATTTTTGTCTTAACTTTAATGTAGGTGACGTTGTTTGACTGCTAAATGTTTTCTGCATCTTTTAAATGTTTACTCAATAACCTGCTTGGTCGCAATTGCTTACTACGAATTTTTAAACATGATGAGTCAAATGGCACCCCCGATTTATTATTGTAGTGATCAAAAATTATTCTGACAAACTTTCCATCCACAATAAAGTCGCATGTCAAAAATAAGCATGTCAGAATAACTTTTGACCAATATAATAACAAATAGGGGTTACCATTTAAAAATGAATAAGTCCTCCACATTTTCAATTTATCATTTTTAAAAAGTCGTATTAGACAAATGCGACTAAACAGGTCGTTGAGTAAACATTTTAAAAATCCCAATAAACATTCAACAATCAAACTGAGTTAATTGCTTTGACAACAAGGCAAGGATATTGAAAATAAGAATTTTTGAACAAATCACTGCATTCGGAAATTCTGACAAAAAAGTGCCATAAATCAAATTTGCTGGCAGTTTAGACAAAAACGACCTCTATAAAAGTGAATCGTATTTTACCATAGAATTCAAAAATAAAATAAAATCGCGTATGTTCCATTTAAAAAATAGTAACTTTAGTATTTTTTGTAGTTTTGGGACACCCGTATATAAGTCGCAATATTTTAAAAATGTGTGGTACCATTACAGCTATAACCCAAAGAAAGCAGAAGGTCAATATCTCCACTAATAAACAAGTTATGTAGCTTTTTCAGACCGTTGGGACACCCGGTACCTTGTTTGATTGTAGCAGATTTAGCAAGGAGAGAATGGAAGTGGAAGTGGTGGTTGGAAGGAAACTAAGTGTCGAGGATGTATCGGAGAATGCTGGTTGGGTCGAGGATAAAGCAAGAAACGGTAATTAAATTTATAAGGAAAGTCATGAAAATGAAGGACAACGCGGAAAGAAAAATGGCAAAGGAAGCGGAAGTAGGTGAGGAATTGGAATTGGAGTAAGAGCGTCGAAACTCTGAAGAAATGCTCAGATGGGCGATTCTGGGGTGAGGAAAAGTGGTTTTTTAGTGGGTCGGGAGACCTAAAGAGTCCCCCATCCCCACACTACCCGGTTGCTCTCCATCGTAGGTCGGGTGTCTGCGAGCAGATTTTTCCACCGACCTCGAAAAAAAAAAAAAAAAAGTAGAATGTACTACAACCCAAAATAAATTGAAAACCACTTTCTTGGATTCCTTGTGACTTGTTAGACACACGTGTAAGAAAATATCCAAATGGATTGAAATTCAAATGCATTCAAACTCACAGATATAAAAGATCTTGATTGAAAAATGTAAAAAAAATCTCTGAACATCGTAGGCCGGGTGTCTGCGAGCAGATTTTTCCACCGACCTCGAAAAAAAAAAATAGAATGTACTACAACCCAAAATAAATTGAAAACCACTTTCTTGGATTCCTTGTGACTTGTTAGACACACATCCAAGAAAATATCCAAATGGACTAAAATTCAAATGCATTCAAACTCACAGATATAAAAAATCTTGATTGAAAAAATAAAAAAAATTCTTTAAAACGATATTTGAAGAATCGTTAAAAGCAAACCAAGAAAATAGTATTAAAATCATTCGTTCTAATGGAAATCATAAGATATTGATCTTCGTACAAAATCAATTGGGAATTTTTTGAAACAATGTTACTATCGATGAACATAAAATATTGGGATGAACATAAAATTTGTTCGAAGTCGACAAGTATTCAATTCGTTCAAGTGTTCAATTCGCTCGAGTGTTCAATTCGTTCGAGTATTCAAGAAGTCAACAATTTTGAAATTTTGACAAATCAAATAATAACTAACAAATCCAAAATTCGACACACACTAAAAAATTTTTCAATAATCCAACATTCTCTGTCTATCGAATCTTCCTTTCATATAAGTTATATCACTATATGCTGGAAGAAGTAAGGCATAATACTCCAAATTCGAAAATTTATTAAGTTGACATTTTGAGTAACTCAACACTTTTATGATTTGAATTAAAAGATATCTTCTGCACTTAACTGGTTTATTATTATAAAATAGCCTTACATGTTTCGACTTTTAAGTCATCCTCAGAGGTAATTAGTCTAAAATTATTTGATTCAAAAAGTGGATTAACCATAAAAAGGTCAGAAAACCATAAAAAATCTTAAGGTCAAGGTAAAAGTTTTCGGGTACATTGAAACAAGTCTTAATTTTATTCACCTTTTAATTTTTTTTTATTTCTCCTTTAATTTTTTGTATTTAATACCAATTTGGAAAATGACTCATTCATTAAATTCAACTCACGATCCACCCCCACAGCTACCATCCCCTAAAAAACCTCCACTCTCAATTCGCTCCCTTTAAACAACAACAACAACAGCAGCGGCAGTTGAATCAAATTTTAGACTAATTACCTCTGAGGATGACTTAAAGGTTGAAACATGTAAGGCTATTTTATAATAATAAACCAGTTAAGTGCAGAAGATATCTTTTAATTCAAATCATATTACTTCCTAGTGAAAAGATGGATCGAAAATTCTCTACTCCTGATTATTCTACACTTTTACCTTAACTCTTTGAGGAGCAGACATTTTCAAATAAAAAAAATCCAAAGTGGGCGCAATAGAGATGTTGTGTCATCTAAGAGATTAGCAAAAAGCATAATCTGAGCTTGAAGTGGTGAGAAAAATGGTTTATTTTGTGTACTAGTGAGCACAAAGGTCAAAATTCGAAATGGTACATTAAACAACCCACCAACCCTCACAGAGTTAACATTAACATAACCGTCATTTGCAAACTACATAAAGCTTTTAAATTGAGGTTATATCTCAATTCTAACACTTTGTTGGTAGGGTATTTTACTTAGAAACTACTTCATGTAAGCAGTGATGAGTACAATAAAGAATTGACTCACCATCGACTTACAACGTTTGAGTATGAAAAGACAAGTTAACACTTTGCCGTCCGGACGATTCGTAAATATTTTTTCACTTGGCGCCGGCAGCACTTATTCGGATCACTTGACCTGTCGCCGGCCATTCTTGACGTTATCGAGAGATAATAAATTATTAAGTTTTACTAATCTCATCGTTAGTTCTCATAAGTTCTCAACCCTGTTCCCCTACTCTCATGAAATTTCGAAGATATACATATAGGTGTCCCAACGGTCCGAAAAATGTCCAAAAATCCTGTGACATCCTCGACACTCTATGTATCCTTGGGAAATATCTTTGAACCCGGGGATCCTACAAATTCATTATTGGTCCTCGGTAAATTAAACTCTGACCATTGTGGCGTACTCCGTTTGGAGTTCGCGATTGGCTCCCAAAACTAATAATGTTTCTCGGGCGCCACCTTTTTAAAGAAGTAAGGTCTTCTGTATCCTCGAGTAGCTTTTAGACAGTGGAGAAAAAAAATATGTCCAGGGTTTTAACGGGTTAATGATGAAAGGAATATAGAACGGGAAATTGAAATGCAGATTTAAACAATATAAAAACAATCTTTATTGAAACCAAACTCAAAATCTTTAATAAACAGAAAAGAGGGGAAATTTGCTTTATTCAAAAAAAAGTCGAAATTGTTTTAAAATAAAATCGGGGGGGTTTCTTATTTTATTAGCAGAGACTTTCTGATAATTAACAAAATTTGATTTTCTTAAAATAATTAAACCGGTATAGCAACGGTACAACAGTTTGTCATAGAAGAAAATTTTGCTATAGAAATTCTCAACGTATAGCAAAATAGAAATAGATGCTGTAGGAATTCTCGCGTACAGCGTAAAGAAGATTTTGCTATAGGAATACTCAGCGTATAGCAAAGAGAAATAGATGCTGTAGGAATTCTCACGTACAGCGGAAAGAAGAGAGAAATATAATAAAACTTTATCAATAGTAGGTTTGGCTGCCTAATCGGTGGAACTTAAAAATAAAAATTCTATAAAATAATAATGAAACTAAACAATTTTTTGTAACTTTGTTACACCATTGTGCACTATCTTCTTCGTCTGACTCATTCGAATCAGTTGGCAACCGTAGCATTCGCCGAATTTTATTTGCAAGTATTTCACTACCTTCCAACAATTCTGCTTCACTTTCACTTTTTTGATTTTCAATGTCTTCCCAATCGGCCAAATCGTCCGGAACGTCAGACAAGACGCATTCCTCGTAAATATTTGTATCGTCTCTTTCGTCTGCCATGGTAAAAGTTGCACAAGAACTTATACATATAAAAAACTTGATGAATCGTGTAACTTTTTTGTTACCGAAACAAAGCACCAACAGAAAACAAAATACTCTAAAGTGCTGTCGCCAACCACTTAATGATGCTGTGCTCACAACACCACTGTAATGTCGCTGACCACTTAGGGATGCTATGCATACGACACCACTGTGGTGTCGCCAGCCGTTGACCACTAATTTGCGCATATCACCACTATGGTGACGCCGGACGGCATAGTGTTAACTTGTCACCGGTCAGCAAAGTGCTAATGTATCTAACAATCCAGGATATTACTAAAGACTTCTAGAGGTCAGAAAACCATAAAACATCTTAAGGTCAAGGTAAAAGTTTTCGGGTATAAATTGAAACAAGTCTTAATTTTATTCACCTCTTAATTTTTTTTTATTTACCCCTTTATTTTTTTTTTAAATTTAATACCAATTTGGAAAATGACTCATTCACTAAATTCAACTCACGATCCACCACCACCGCCACCATTCCCTAAAAAACCTCCACTCTCAATTCGCTCCCTTTAAACAACAACAACAACAGCAGCGGCAGGATCGGAGCGGTTTGAAAAATAAAAATATAAAAAAAAATAAAAAGCCCTCCCTCTCCCCGTACGAGAGAGGATCGCCCCGAGATCGAAATGTCCCGTGTCGCCCCCTACGACGGGGGGTGACGCTCGCGACCAACCCCGGCCGTAGCTAGGCAACGCCGGGCTCGGCCGCCGTTGCCAGGCGACCCCAGGTGTCGCGACACCCAATCAACACCCCGGAATTTCAAGATCAATGTTTACCGTCGGGGGCGCGACCCTCCCATCGCCGCCAACCCCCTCCGCGTACCACCCTTAAATTCCCTCTCCCTATCTCTCTTTCTGGTTCTCTTTTCGAACATCAACTCTTCAAAACTTTCTCAATAACAAATTAATAATAATTATTGTTCATATAATTTATAAAGAATAATGAAGATATAATTGTAGACTTATTTAACTTAAGATACAGTTTAGACTTAAAATTAGATTTACAGTTTAGACGAGGATTTTTTATAAAGATGATTTTATTTCAACTTAGATTTAAGTTGGTTAAGATTTAAAGATAAAATTATATATAACCTCAATTTAAAAAACCATAAGATTTAACTCATTTGAAGTATTAAATTTTAAAAAATGTCAAACAAAAAAAATTAAAAAATCTAGATGATAAGATAACTTTTTTAATTATAGACATCAAAATGTTCAAAAAATAATTTTTTAATTGAAAAAAAAAATTTCAATGTTATAAAGATTTTAATTCTCATTTCTAAAAAATTCCAACCTACAAACACAAAAAAATCGTAGAAAGCTACTTTTCACTTTTGCCCACTCGCGAAGAGATAGAACAATGGCCAGAAAATGATAGCGAGGCCGCTATTTGCGCGAAGGGGGTAAAGGGGGGCAAAAGGGGGGCTAAAAACAGGGCGAGAGAGCGGTTTGAGTGCTATCTGAAGCTGAAAGGGTCCCGTCGGGACAAAGGGCCGGGCTACCCCGAGTGGGATGAAAATATTCTTCTTTCGAATGATCCGTCGCCACTCGAAAAAAGTCGCGCGCGGCGAAACGCATCATCTCGGCCCCGTTTCGAACGGAACCGGGAGAGAAAACCCAGAGAAAAAAACGCACAAAGGACCCCCCAGGATATCTCTCTCTACCTCTGTGCGCGCGGGAGTGTGTGTGTGTGTGTATTTGAGGAGGATCCACCCTCCCGCTTGATACTTCTAACTCATCCCTATCGTCCTCGTAGAGTTCTTTGTTTTCGCCGGTTTTAAGACTCATCTACTCACGTAGGAAGTTTCACTATAAGGACGTTTACAAAGAGATTTTTACCAAATACTTAGAGTTAAGAGAGTCGAGAGGTAATAAAATAAAAAAAATCGATTTATAAAGTTAAAATCACCGATTAGGCGACGAACCTTCTCTTTAAAAGGACTAGATTTAAGAGATTAGAGTGATTTAAACAATTTTTAAAAGTCAAATCGGAAAAAAAATTAAAATTGTGACTCTCTAAAATGAAAAAAAAAAAAAAAATAGGTATAGAAATAATAGGGAAGAAAGATAAACATAAGATAATAAAAGATTGGACAATTATTAGCTTTCATCAGGATGATATATCCAAGATACTGGATGACCAAGAAACGTGGAACGCGGTAATTGACTTTGTCACTAAAATACTTAAAGCGAAGAAACGGGCTATAGATGCACTGTTGCCATAAACCTCCATAAATCCGACAGACACATAGAGAAGAGAAACCCATACAGGCTCTCCCTTCAACAGTTTTCATAATATTACTGACGATGACCTGACGACAATAACAAACCGATTCCCTCTGCGAAGCAGATAAGCTGAAGCCATGGATCACTAAAGAGAGGTGCCTCTTGAAGTATTAAAACACCCTTTCCTTCCGCACCGATGGTGCCCTAGACATGACGTGTAAAGCGAGGATGGACATGATGGCTCCTGACTTTAATTCTTTGACGTTATACCTTCTTGGTGGTCCCAAGGCAAGAAGACGGGGGAAATTATCATGCGTTATTATTGTGTATTTGAACACGACGGTTCATACTTTTAAAAAATAATATCCAAGGAGTAATGAAAGCTCTATGGAGAAGAGCATCGCTACCGATGCTGTTAACCAAGGAATAATAGAAGCTCAATGGAGAAGATACAAAGAGATAATCCACTCATAAGATTAATCACCAATTTAGTTTTTCAGAAAACAAACATCATCGCTACCAAAGACAACATCAAGCTTCGTGAAACCCAACGATGTTCCCTCAGCAACATAAGAAAAAATAGAAGCTCATTGGAGAAGAGATTTGAATACAGAAGAATACAGATTCTCTTTCTCTCTGACTGTTATGACTGTCATACGATTAGTCACGAATTTGGTGTTTCAATTACGAGATCGACAGGACTCAAAAACAAACTCCATAGCTACTGTAGACAACAACATCAAGCTTCATGAAACCCTAAGATGTTCCCTCATTAACATAAGAAAAAATAATAATTGTCTGCAAACCTTGAGAACCTTGCAAATGAAACATCAAATTGTTGATTAGTTCTCTTACTGTTTTTACTTCTTGTGTCTTCTCCATTGAGCTCCCCTCTTGCTCTTTGGAAATAGAATTTCAACCTTAAAGACGTGTTTCGAACATATTAGGTACTATCAGGACTGTATAACCAAAGAATAGTGGAAGCTCAATGGAGAAGACACAAAAGTGGAACACAGCCAAAGGATTAGTTAACAATTTGGTGTTTCAGTTCCGAGATCGTCAGCATTCGAAGACAAACTCCATCGCTACCGTAGACAACAACATCAAGCTTCATGAAACCCTAAGATGTTCCCTCATTAACATAAGAAAAAATAATAATTGTCTGCAAACCTTGAGAATCTTGCAACTGAAACACCAAATTGTTGATTAGTCCTCTTACTGTTTTTACTTCTTGTGTCTTCTCCATTGAGCTCTCATCTTGCTCTGTGGCAATAGAATTTCAACCGTAGAGACGCGTTTCAAACTGATTAACTATAATCAGGACTGTATAACCAACGAATTATGGAAGCTCAATGGACAAGACAAAAAAATGGAACACAGCCAAAGGATTAGTTGACAATTTGCTGTTTTTACTTCTTGTGTCTTCTTTACTAAGCTCACATCTTGCTCTTTGGCAATAGAATTTCAACCGTAGAGACGGGTTTCAAACGTATTAGCTATAATCAGGACTGTATAACCAACGAGTTATTGAAGCTCAATGAAAAAGACACAAAAATGGAACAGACCCAAAGGATTAGTTAACAATTTGGTGTTTCAGTTTCGAAATCGTCAGCTTTCGAAGACAAACTCCGTCGCTCTCGTAGACAACAACATCAAGCTTCATGAAACCCAAAAATGTTCCCTCATTAACATAAGAAAAAATAATTATTGTCTGCAAACCTTGAGAACCTTGCAGCTGAAACATCAAATTGTTGATTAATCCTCTTCCTGTTTTTACTTCTTGTGTCTTCTCCATTGAGCTCCCCTCTTGCTCTTTGGGAATAGAATTTCAACCTTAAAGACGTATTTCGAACATATTAGGTACTATCAGGACTGTATAACTAAAGAATAGTGGAAGTTCAATGGAGAAGACACAAAAAGGAAACACAATCAAAGAATTAGTTACTAATTTGGTGCTTTAGCTGCGAGATCTTCAAGACTTGAGGACAACAAGTAGCGTCTCTATAGAAAACAACTCTTTTAAAAACATCACTTTTCATGAAACACAAGTCCAAAATATAAGGAAGAAATGATAATTGATGATAAGAATACCATGGAAGAAAGATAATTATTGGACGAAGAAGATACAAAAAGGGAACACAGTCAAAAAAATTAGTCACCTATTTGGTGTTTCAAATGCGAAATCCTCAGGATTCTAAGACAAACAGCATCACTACCAAAAACAACAATGTCAAGCTTGATACCCAAGTGAAACTTAAGGATATACTCTCACGAACATAAGAAAAAACTAATAAATGTCTACGAATCATGAAGACCTTGCAGCTGAAACATAAAATTGTTGACTAGTCCTCTTGCTGTTTTTACTTCTTATGTCTTCTCCATTGAGCTTTCATTTTGCTCTATGGCAATAGAATTGCAACCTTAGAGACGCATTTCGAATATATTAGCTACTATCAGGATTGTATAACCAAATGGCCCCTCTACATTATGGGCCACTGCGAGCCATCGCCATTATGTAGAGGGATGATGGCCTGAAGTGGCCATAAGTAAGGTGGATAATGGTGATGGTAATGGCAAAGGATGGCTTTGTACGCGGTCGGACAGCATACATCAAAAGACGCCATCATACACAGCAACTGCGCAGTTGCATGTCCACACAGTGGGCCATCATTGCTTAACCATTTCGGTCGTCAACAGTACGTGTTGTATTGTATTGTTGTGTTTATTAATCTTTATTCGTCATGGAAAAACAGAAAAAAGTAACGTGGAGTATCGAAGAGACGTTTCATTTCATTGAAATATATCAAAACGAGCCTTGTATTTGGAATCTGAATCCATCCACCATCTTCTTTTTTGCCATTTCTTCTTAATTACTTTTTCTTCACTAAGAAGTAAATAATAATTTAAAGTTCTTGCTAAATACAAAACCGCAGTCTCGATTTCCTCGACCTCCATCTAGGAAACTATTTATTAACTGATCAAAATCGGGAAGAGTCTTCGTAAATTGGAGTGGTCCATTAGATGGGCCATCTATACTATCCCACTGTGTGGAAGCAAACATGCTAGCCATCATCAGTGGTGGCCATCATGGTGACCATTCTAGTGGCCCATCATAAGCCATAGTGTAGAGGGGCCAAAAGAATAATGGAAGGTCAATGGAGAAGAGGCAAAAAGAGAATCCAGTCAATGGATTAGTCACTGACTTAATGCTTCACTTACGAGATCTTCAAAAATATCTCTCTTCATGAAAAAAAATCCAGAAATATAAAGAAAAAATGATAATCGACGGTAAAAATAACATAAAAGAAGAATTATTGAGAACTACAAGAGTTGCAAACTTAAAGATATGTGTTTCGAACTTATTAGCACTCTTCAGGACAGTGTAGCTAAAGAGCAAGATGAGAACTCAATGGAGAAGACACAAAAAAGGACCAAAGTCAAAAAATTAGTTATTTGATGTTTTAGCAGCGAGATCTTCAAGATTCAAGGATAGTATGACATCTCTATAGAACTGACATCTCTATTGAAAGCATAAACATAAAAGAAGAATTATTGAGCACTACAAGAGTTGCAAACTTAAAGATATGTGTTTCGAACTTATTAGCACTCTTCAGGACAGTGTAGCTAAAGAGCAAGATGAGAACTCAATGGAGAAGACACAAAAAAGGACCAAAGTCAAGAAATTAGTTATTTCATGTTTTAGCAGCGAGATCTTCAAGATTCAAGGATAGCATGACATCTCTATAGAACTGACATCTCTATTGAAAGCATAAACATAAAAGAAGAATTATTGAGCACTACAAGAGTTGCAAACTTAAAGACATGTGTTTCGAATTTATTAGCACTCTTCAGGACAGTGTAGCTAAAGAGCAAGATGAGAGCTCGATGGAGAAGACACAAAAAAGGACCAAAGTCAAAAAATTAGTTATTTGATGTTTTAGCAGCGAGATCTTCAAGATTCAAGGATAGTATGACATCTCTATAGAACTGACATCTCTATTGAAAGCATAAACATAAAAGAAGAATTATTGAGCACTACAAGAGTTGCAAACTTAAAGACATGTATTTCGAACTTATTAGCACTCTTAAGGACAGTGTAGCTAAAGAGTAAGATGAAAGCTCGATGGAGAAGACACAAAAAAGGGCCAAAGTCAAGAAATTAGTTATTTCATGTTTTAGCAGCGAGATCTTCAAGATTCAAGGATAGCATGACATCTCTATAGAACTGACATCTCTATTGAAAGCATAAACATAAAAGAAGAATTATTGAGCACTACAAGAGTTGCAAACTTAAAGACATGTATTTCGAACTTATTAGCACTCTTAAGGACAGTGTAGCTAAAGAGTAAGATGAAAGCTCGATGGAGAAGACACAAAAAAGGGCCAAAGTCAAGAAATTAGTTATTTCATGTTTTAGCAGCGAGATCTTCAAGATTCAAGGATAGCATGACATCTCTATAGAACTGACATCTCTATTGAAAGCATAAACATAAAAGAAGAATTATTGAGCACTACAAGAGTTGCAAACTTAAAGACATGTGTTTCGAATTTATTAGCACTCTTCAGGACAGTGTAGCTAAAGAGCAAGATGAGAGCTCGATGGAGAAGACACAAAAAAGGACCAAAGTCAAAAAATTAGTTATTTGATGTTTTAGCAGCGAGATCTTCAAGATTCAAGGATAGTATGACATCTCTATAGAACTGACATCTCTATTGAAAGCATAAACATAAAAGAAGAATTATTGAGCACTACAAGAGTTGCAAACTTAAAGACATGTGTTTCGAATTTATTAGCACTCTTCAGGACAGTGTAGCTAAAGAGCAAGATGAGAGCTCGATGGAGAAGACACAAAAAAGAGCCAAAGTCAAGAAATTAGTTATTTGATGTTTTAGCAGCGAGATCTTCAAGATTCAAGGATAGCATGACATCTCTATAGAACTGACATCTCTATTGAAAGCATAAACATAAAAGAAGAATTATTGAGCACTACAAGAGTTGCAAACTTAAAGACATGTGTTTCGAATTTATTAGCACTCTTCAGAACAGTGTAGCTAAAGAGCAAGATGAGAGCTCGATGGAGAAGACACAAAAAAGGACCAAAGTCAAGAAATTAGTTATTTGATGTTTTAGCAGCGAGATCTTCAAGATTCAAGGATAGCATGACATCTCTATTGAAAGCATAAACATAAAAGAAGAATTATTGAGCACTACAAGAGTTGCAAACTTAATGACATGTGTTTCGAATTTATTAGCACTCTTCAGGACAGTGTAGTTAGCTACAGCTAGTTAGCTAGAGCAAGATGAGAGCTCGATGGAGAAGACACAAAAAAGAGCCAAAGTCAAAAAATTAGTTATTTGAAGTTTTAGCAGCGAGATCTACAAGATTCAAGGATAGTATGACATCTCTATGGAACTGACATCTCTATTGAAAGCAACAATATCACTCTTCACGAAACACAAGTCCAAAAATATAAGAAATGATAATCAGTAGCAAGAATAACATGTCCCGCACTTATTAGCTTTCATCAGGACAGTATAACCAAGGAATAATGAAAGCTCAATTGAGAAGACACAAAAAGAGAACATACTCAAACCATTAGTCACCAATTTGGTGCTTCAGTTGCGAAATTTTTAGAATTCGAGGATAAGCAACATCGCTACCGAAGGCAACAACATCATTATTGATAAAACCCAAGCTTAGAAGTATAAGTCTTCCCAGCAGTTTTGACAGTTACGTCACTACTTACGTCTGGTCACGTGATCGCGCTGTTGTCAAGCGTTTAATGTTTTGGTTGGAGGTACTAGAACATAACCTTGCGACAATATGCGGCAACGGTGTAAACAGCTGTTTAGCTAAGGTTGGGTAACATTAAAACGCTAAATCATATTAACTTTTTATTTCAGTTTAATACGAATTTTATTTTGAAATTTAGTTCTAATGAACATATTTTGTTACTTTATCGTCGTATAAATTATATTCTGTGGAAAGTGTATTTTAAAATAGCTTAATTATGAAAATAATTTTTAATACGATTTACCACCGAACGGTTGGTGGCAAATCCAAATTCAAATAGTGGTGACGTAAACAGTGACATAACTGTCAAAACTGCTGGGAAGACTTATATAAGAAAAGAAATAATCATCCATAATAACTTATCGTCCACGAATCCTAAAGATTTTAAAACCCAAGCATCAAATTGATGACTCTTTGACAAGATGGAAGAAGAATCCTTAATTAATTCCATTTACAAGACTAAAAACAAAATCAATTTTCTTTTTTATTCTAAAATTAATATTAAGTAAACCAATCTGATAACATATCAATGATGAACAATCATTTCCATACAAAAGTTTTTCATACATAAAACCAACATAAAAAAATCTTTAATCAACTAAATTAATCAACCAGATTAATCAATCCATTCACTCAAATTATAAATAAAACCAAGTGGTAGTATTAAATTTCTCATTTAAAAATCTTTCAAGAGGCTAATAACCCAACAACGACAACGACATTGGGTTTTCGATTCTTTGCTTTGAAGGGGTGGGTTCGGTTTCACCGGGTACGTCGGTACGTTTTTGACTATTACAACAGTCAACGGCGCGTATAATGTCGGGGACCGGATTCGCGAATTGCCGCCGGGCCGACAAAATGGCGACGCAACCGCACCCCGCGTGTCCTTTGTCGGCGTCGCGGCCCCCGTTTTAGTAATCTACACCGAGGCCGGCCGCTTTGTGCCTCGAGTCCCACGTGAAAAGGTGCCACCGCGGCTAATACCGGGGCACCCCACGTTCGTTTGGTCTTTTGCGATCTCCGCTTCGAGGTTTTATCGGCGAATCTAAATCGCTAATTAAGGAGGGTTGTGAATGTACACCCATTCTTTTGAATTCAAAAAGAAAAAATAAATAAATAAAGTCATGAATTCAATTTTATTTATGGTGGAATTAACTTAAAATAAACGTTTAAAAAACTTTAAAGTTTTTAAAGCAAAAAAGAAAAACCTATGATTTTTTTATAAAAACGGGTTCGTCGCTTAATCGGTGATTTTAACGATTAAATAACAGTTATGTTAAAGAAAGAAATGTAATGTTCAATTAATCATTCAATAGTCATGATTTTAGCTTTTGTTGGCTTTAGGTATTAAAAAAATCTAAACTTTAAAATTAGAAAAATATAAAAAAAAATTTTAAACAAAATCGGGTTGGTCGCTTAATCAGCGATTTCAACGAATAAAATTTATAAAATAATAATAAAATTTACTAGAAAATCGCGTATTGATTTTTTTTTTTTTTTCGATTTTCGAAATTTAGACCATTTTAGAAATTTTAACTTTGAACTTCCATAACTCATCCATCACCCGTCTGATTTTCATACGGTTTGTTTCAAATAATTTTCTATTCAATTTTGAATAAGTTTCTAGAAAAGCATCATCGTACAAGATTTGGATTTTTTTTGGCGAACGTTTCTCCAAACCTCTACATCGAAAAATTTCAAATTCACTTTTACCCGATTTTTCTGGAAAACCAAAAGATCTACGGAAAAACGGATTTCACCATTATTTTCCTCGTTGTTAAATTATACAGGGTGTTTAAAAAATACGTTCGAATATTTGGCCCACTTATAGATCTCATCAGTACAAAGAAAAAAGTCAAAATAAACATAAGTCCAAAAATCAGCCGTTTCCTAATTACAGCCTGTTTTTCAAATTAAAATAATTTACACTCAGTAGGAGTGATTCGCGTATTTATGAAGTCATCCATGGAAATAACAAAACAAATTTTGTTCGTTTCTGTTAGTGTAGTTGCCACATTTGTTGTAATTATTGTGTGTCCGTTATTGTCAGTGTTTATTGAAGTAATTGTTGCTGTAACCCATTGTTGAAATTTTCGAATATGCCTTATAACAACGCAGAAATGGCAGACATGCATTTTATGTATGGCAAAGCCGATGGAAGTGCTTGTGAGGCACGTCGCCTTTATGCCGAAGCATTCCCAAACCGGGTACTTCCGTGTGACAAACTTTTTACAAATTTACATCAACGTTTATCCGAAGTTGGATCGTTTAAATCAAGGAACGGTGATGGTGGTCGGCCTAGATCAGTTTGTACTCCCGACGCAGAACTTAACATTTTAAGACGAATTGAAGAAAATCCTGGTACTAGTACTAGAAGACTCTCTACTGAAACAAATATTAATTTTTCCCTAATTTGGAGAATTTTACGGGAGCAGCAATTGCACCCATACCATGTTCAAAGGGTACAGGCTCTAGCTGTGCCTGATTATGCCGCACGACTGGTGTTTTGTCGAAGCATGTTGACAAAAGTCGCGGAGAACCCAAATTTTGTTACGAAAATTTTATTTACAGACGAAGCTGGTTTCACGAGAAATGGCATTTTTAATTTTCATAATAGCCATGTTTGGGCCGACGAAAATCCGCATGCCGTTGTTGAATCGAATCATCAACACCGATTTGCAATCAACGTTTGGCTTGGTGTGTTAGGAGACCATCTGATAGGACCTTGTTTCCTGCCTAACCGTTTGACTAGTCAATTGTACCTTGACTTTTTGCGGAATACATTAGCACTGCTGTTAGAAGATGTGCCCCTCAACCACAGAATTAATATGTGGTTGATGCACGATGGAGTTCCTGCGCATTACGGAGTCTTGGTCAGAAATTATCTAAACGAAAATTACAATGGCAGGTGGATAGGGCGAGGAGGTCCAATTGCATGGCCCCCTAGATCTCCCGACCTCACTCCACTCGATTTTTGCATTTGGGGGTATTTAAAGACATTAGTTTATTCAAGTCCTGTGAATAATTTAGATGAGTTGCGAGAACGAATTGAACATGCCTGCCAGACTGTTCGTATAAATCCGGGACTCTTTGAGAGAGTGCGGCGTTCACTTTTACGGAGATGTGAAATGTGTATACAAATGGAAGGAGGACATTTTGAACATCTTCTTTAAGAGTCATTAATTTGTAATAATTAAAATGTATTTATACTGATATTTGAGTGTAAATTATTTTAATTTGAAAAACAGGCTGTAATTAGGAAACGGCTGATTTTTGGACTTATGTTTATTTTGACTTTTTTGTTTGTACTGATGAGATCTATAAGTGGGCCAAATATTCGAACATATTTCTTAAAGACCCTGTATAAGAACGGGACTTTCAGCAAAATCTAAAATTTTCGATTTTTGGAAAAAAAAATCCATATTATCTTTCGATTTTTTTCGATTTTTTGGTTATTTTAGAAATTTTGACTTTGAGCACGTGTAACTTGGCTATCGTTCGTTTGATTTTTATGCGGTTTGTTTTCAATGATTTTTCATTTAATTCTGAGTATGATTCTAGAAAGGCGTTATCGTACTAAGCCCGGAAAATTTCTGACGAATATTTTTCCTAACCTCTGCATCAAAAAATTAGACGAAAATTAAAAAAAATTTTTTTTAATTTTATTATAAATTACGATTATTTTAACGTTTATAATGATTTGGAAAGTACTTATTTATGTATCAAATTATTCCTTCGTAGAGAAATTGCTAGAAAATCGCATTTTGACTTTTTTTCGATTTTCGACCATTTTAGAAAATTTCCACCCGATTTTTCTGGAAAACCAAAAGATCTACGGAAGAACAGATTTCACCATTGTTTTCCTCGTTGTTGAATTATATCAAAACGGGACTTTCAGCAAAATCCAAAATTTTCGATTTTCGGAAAAAAAATCCATACCAACCCCTTTCGATTTTTTCGGTTTTTTGACTATTTTAGAAATTTTGACTTTGAGCTCGTGTAACTTAGCCAACGATCGTTCGGTTTTCATGCAGTAAGTTTTCAACGATTCCCCATTTAATTCTGACTATGATTCTAGAAAGGCGTTATCGTACTAAGCCCGGAAAATTTCTGACGAATATTTTTCCGAACTTCTGCATCAAAAAATTAGACGAAAATTACAATTTTTTTTTTAATTTTATTATAAATTACAATTATTTTAACGTTTATAATCGTTTGGAAAGTACTTATCTATGTATCAAAATATTCCTTCGCCGAGAAATTGCTAGAAAATAGCATTTTGATTTTTTTCAATTTTCAACCATTTTAGAAAATTTCCATCTGATTTTTCTGGAAAACCAAAAGATCTACGGAAAAACGGATTTCACCATTGTTTTCCTCGTTGTTGAATTATATAAAAACGGGACTTTCAGCAAAATCTAAAATTTTCGATTTTTGGAAAAAAAATCCATATTATCTTTCGATTTTTTCGGTTTTTTTGGTTATTTTAGAAATTTTGACTTTGAACTTGTGTAACTTGGCTATCGTTCGTTTGATTTTTATGCGGTTTGTTTTCAATGATTTTTCATTTAATTCGTAATATGATTCTAGAAAGCCGTTATTGTACTAAGCCCGGAAATTTTTTGACGAACATTTTTCTAAACTTTTACACCGAAAAATTAAATGAAAATTTTGAAAAAAAAATTTTTTTTTAACTTGGGAAAAAATTAATTTATTCTTTTAATCTAATCAAGTCTAAATCAAAAAATAAAAGTGTTAAAATTTAAAAAATTTAAAAATTTAAAATTAAAAATTTTAAAAATTTAAAAATTTAAAAATTTAAAAATTTAAAATTAAAAATTTTAAAAATTTAAAAATTTAAAAATTTAAAATTAAAAATTTAAATCAATTTAAAAAGAAACTTAAAAAAATTAACCAATTCATCAAAACAACAAAAAATCCAACCTTCTTCCTTCCTTCGACTTTATTATCAAACCTTCTTTTTAAAAAATCAATTCTTGTTTCGAAACCCCCGCGTTTATGATTAATCCAGTAGTAGGCAGCCCGAGGGAGGGATGTATTGCGGAGGTCCCGCCGGGATTTTACCAAACCGACCCCCCGACCGTGGCGCTCGCGTTCCCCCGAGCATTTAATTAGAGGGAAAATCGCGATCATCCCCCGTCTCATGATTAAACGCCCGCGGATTTCGATGACAAATCGCTGTTAGCTACGCTCTCCATCCAAACTAACCCTCCACCCTTCTTTATTATTACACCAGAGAATATTTTCAAAGAGGGTCAATGAATCAACCATTTTGTAAACCAAAAAATAAATAAAATAATGAATAACATTTTTTTCTATTTGTTAACTCTAATTTGAATTGTCAATAAAAAAATTTTTAATGGCACTTAAAATTTGTCATGGCACTTAAAAAAATTTTTTTTATTGAACACATCTACGTTTAAAACGAAGTAAAGTAAAATCTTGATGTAGTTATTAGGTCGGCCGGAAATTAAACCTCCTTCTCGAATCCTCTCAATCATCATTATATTATTATTTGAAAAAAGTTGTTGGTCCCGTTGTTGGTCCTCCACACGGGGAGAAATAACAAAACGAACAAAAGCCGTCGTCCCGTAACTAGGCAACTGTCGATTATAAGCCTACTCGATTTTTGCCGGGTCGCATTGTTCGGAGCTTTTTTTCCGAAGAAGGAAACGTCACATCAACTCACGTCATATTTAACCCGAGTATAAATAAAAAAAAAAGGGGGCTCGATTATTAGTTCGCGAAGCGTTAATTTAGCGGGGTTCGACGCGGAAAAAGGCGAAAAATGGAGGAAAAAAGGGAGGAAAGGGAGGAAAAAAGGGAGAAAAAAAGGGAGGAAAAATGGAGGAAAAAGGGAGGAAAAATGGAGGAAAAAGGAAGGAAAAAGGGAGGAAAAAAGGGAGGGAAAAGGACGGTTTTTGTCCCCCGACCCCCCCGTTTTTCGATGAAAGGCTCTCTCCGGACTCTCCGGGCGCGGCCTTAAATTCAATTCCGGGAAGCTTTCACGGCAAATACGCGATTTTGTATTTCCGGGCGACGCCGGGACGCGACATCGCGCCGCCTCGGGCCTTTTTACCGCATTCCAACTATCTTTAGCGTTCGAATTTTACCCCAAAAATGTATACGAATTTTACTCCCATTTTTTATCTAATTAAAAAAAATAAATAAAATGAATTTACGTCTACAATCATTTTTACACATAAAAATTTTGATTATCTTTAAAGTTTTGATCGCTGTAAGTTTTTTTTTCGAGACTGTATGTTTCAGAACTGGCATCAAAAAGACGATCAACTCTTAACGACCCAAGTTAATGTTTTCATATAGGATAGTAACATAAAATGTCACTTTTGATCTAATGTTAGATCTTTTGAACTAACAACACAACCTCAAAGGGGAATTTATGTCTGCATTTTGACAAGCTATCTTTATTTGACATTATTTTCCGAAAGAAGGCTGTAATCACTAATATTTTTCTTGAATTTGCTTTAGAAATAGCTTTGATAGCTTCTTCAACCATAGAAGTATAGTTCCACACAGAACTTATAGGTAATATAAAATTATAGGTAATAATATTTTTGTGCCGTCTTGAAGAAAATGGCATAACTTGAAAGAAGAAATCATTTCTTAAAAAATTACTAGAAATTTGTATTTTTTAAATATGTTATCTGGCATTTCAAATGGGTTCACTGAGTTTCTAACATCCTTCCATGTTAGGGTATCAAGGGTTGAATTTATAAAAATGGAATTTTACCAGAGATAATGCCAAACGATGATCTTAAACCAGAGATAATGCCAGAGATGATCTTACACATTTTGAGCTTACAATTAAATATATAAAAAAGTCATTTCTTCAATACACTCGGTACACAACTCATTTTAAAATTCAATTTTGCTATATGCTAACGACCTAAACGACTGCTACGGGGATGTCGTTCACCAAACGACCAAACCTAACCTGAAAGTCGTTCATAACGATGTCGTTAGAAGTTACAAAATACGAATTGTCGTTCATGAACGACAATCGGGTTCATAACGATGTCGTTAAGAGTTACAAAATAGGCCTGTAAGAGTAGTCTAGCAAACTGATTCAAGTGTCAAAACTGTCAAACAGTAATTTGAAGGAAGAACAATATCGGCGGTGGGAAAATAAGAAAGGAATCGAAATTAAAGGCAGAACCGCCACAAAGATGCAACCGTAGACACGCGTATCGAACTTATTACTTCTCATCAGTATTAGTTCTCATAGCCAAGGAGCAAGATGGAAGCTCAATGGAGAATGTTGTTTATTAACTATTTGGTAGTACTTAAGTCAAGCGACTTTCAAGTTTGAAGAATACATAACCACTCCTAAAATCTACCTCGGCCTAATTGTCTTTGTCTTTAAGGTTTTACTTTATTATACCCACACTCTAACAACACGCACGTACCTAACCTTTTTCTTACTCCGAACCCCAACTTCCAATTTCCCTAGCTTATCATTTATTATTTGTTTATTTAAAAACAATATTATCCAACAGAGAAGACACAAACAGGGAACTCAGCCGGAGGACTAATCACCAACTTGGTGCTTCGGCTGTAAAGACTCATTTACACTTTGATTAGTGCGAGTGCAAGTGATTAGTGCAGGTGCTTAGTGATTAGGAGTAAACACGTGTGGACCGCAATTGATGAATGCGAGTGATTAGTAATTAAGTGCGAGTGATTATACTTCATTTAATAACTAGGAGGAGTGAATCTCAAAACCCCATTTACATAGGAAAAAGTAACTAAAAAATACACTAAACATTTTTAGCGGCAAATTTGAATTCTAAACTTCAAACTACTCACATTTATGCAACCAACAAAACACCAAGCGTTTGAGCGTAGTATTCTAGAACATACCAAATATCTCTATGGCCGTTTATCTATACGTACATTGTTCAAAATTTATCCAAACGACGTTCCTTGTGTTGATGTATTATATTCAACAGATGACATCGTACCATACCTTCTTCGAACTTAATATTTTTTGATCGCAACCATTTGAGCACAACGAAAAAGCGAGAAACAAGTTGACAAATTAGGTAAAGCACCTAACCTCAAACGTTAAAAACAATAAATGACAAAAACCAATTTTTTCGTCTTTGTAAACTTGACTGCGGAGCGACCAATAATAGTTCACTATTTTAGCGCGCAAAATTCAAATCACTCCTCCTAGTTATTAAATGAAGTATACTAATTAAGTGCGAGTGATTAGTTATTAGTGAATAGAACCGTCTTCTATTTTTTCTCGAGTAGCTACGTCTCGCACGCCTTGCACTTGCAGGTTTCCTTCTACTAAACACGTTTGGACATGCTACTAAATACGTTTGGACATACTTCTAATATAAATTTACAAGTAGTCGACTTTGTTATTCTGAATAGGTGTTGCAAACAGCGTAAACTAATTCCAATTGCCAACAAATATAAAATAGCGTGCAATTTCACTTGTGCTTTACTGGCAGGTCTCATAAATGTATCAGATTTCTGAATAACAGGTGCGACAAGATTGAGTAATGTATTAAATGACGGTTCAGTCATCCTGATAGTAAAGTAGTATTCCATGGTATCTTCAGAGGCTATGATGATAGGATTCCTTAAGGAGTTGATAGCTTGCGCCATGAACGAGTATTCTGCTTATCCACTTTCCTTCTCATAATCTGCTTGGTCGTGTAAGTTCCGATTCCAAGAGTTCTTCGGATTCAGACACCACCGCGTTTAACACTTCTTTCAGTATCTTTTGTAATTGCAAGCGGACGTGAGTTTGTTCGACCATATTTGCTGTTTCGACGCCCGACCGTTGAGATATAAACGCAATAGCTAAACAGTACAGTGGACAATACTCGCACTACACACTTGAACTAGTTGCTCACAAAAAACTCTAATCACTAATCACGGAATTTTCCAAATTTTTCACTTGCACTCGCTCTAATCAAAGTGTAAATGAGCCTTAAGATCCTCAATTTGAGGACAACAAACAAGCTTCACATCGGAGGCAAGAACGTCACTCCCCGTGAACCCAAGCCCAGAAATATAAGGAAGAACAATATCGGCGGTGGGAAAATAAGAATGATTTTGATGGTGATTAGTCCTCTGGCTATGTTTCTTTTTTGTATCTTTCCCAATGAGTTTCCACCTTGCTCCTTGGCTGTACCGTACTGACGAGAACTAATAATTTCGAAACACGTGTCTACGGTAGAATCTTTGTGGCGGTTGTGCCCTTAATTTCGATTCCTTTAATAATTCGAAGACGTACGTTTTTACGTTTCTTGCTAGAAACAACGGAAACTAATGACAACAAACATGTCAATTTGACTACTTCATTTTTGCAAGTACCATTATTAAACAAAGGGGGATATAGATCAAATAAACGGGTTACTAATCGAATGGTACGAAATGGTCACTCGCAAAAAAAGCTTCTTGTCGCTTTACGCGATGGCTCAACTGACTGCCATGTATACAGGTGTTACAAAATTAGAAGGCCATATGCTACCAGTGCACTGTACGTTCAAAAATAAGAATAAAAACTCAAATAAGCAGTGGTCGAAAATGTTTTCTAAGGGAGCTATAGTTTCCTGAAGTAGACAGCAGAAAAACGGAATATCCCCACATTGACTTGAGTAAAGTCAACAAAAATTCTATTAGCCTAAAATTCCAAGAGAAATTAGATGATAGTCTCTATTATTTATGAAACTCTTCGGTGGCGTGCGTGTAAAGTGGTGACTTGGTTAATTGTTTAGCGAACTTTCTTGCATGTTAAGTTTTTACTACCCTGACATAAAATTTTGATATCTTAGAGACTAAATCTAAGACTTAGACCTTTCTACGTAAGGTCATCTTGTTGCAATTGCGTGTCTGCAACCGTTCTCGAATAAATCATCTTTGAAACCCGGTAAATCTCATCTTTGAACCAAGCAGGATTTTTTTTGTTAAGAGTATGCTAAGCACTTTAATGGTCTATTTTGCCAACGCTCTCTTCAAGAAACTGTATCTCCATTAGGAAACATTTCTCGACTAATGTTTATCTAAGCTTTTATCTTTATTTTTGAATGTTGAATACACTGGTTGCATATAAATCATTGGTAGCAAAAGGGTTAAAGTATTGAACGTATATACGATGGAATTAAACTTGGAAATGAAATTTAATTTTATTAAATTAAATTTAAATTTAAATTTTTGGTTTTGGATGTAATATGTCAACGTTAAGATATTTCGGACGGGGTTAACATGGGAAAATCCAGCTCTCGTCGTCATGGCTACGGTGGCGCCGCTGCGGGATCGAACCCCGTCCGTGTCAGAGTTCCCACTCTTCAGTGTACATACGTCAGTTGGCGCGGCCCCCGGGGGCCACCAACCGTACAGTCTCGCACAAAAATTTCTCACCATCGAAACCCACCGACTAAATAACAATAAGAATTTTATTTTCAACAAAAAAAAATCTCATCGTCAAAACTGACCGGCAAAATAATGTTAATGTTATAAAACAATAAGAATTTTATATTCAACAAAAAGAAATTCTCACCATCGAAACCCATCAATAAAATAACAATAAGAATTTTATACTCAACAAAAAAAAATACATCTCTGTTTAGTTATTAAGAGAGAAGTCGCGAGAAAATAAAAGTCACTGTAGTTTTATAAGAGAGAGTACTTAAGAGAATCCTTCAACTCACACGAAAATTATTAGACCAAAGAAAAAGTTAACTGTATATTTAAAGTTTAACAATAATTTCAGGGAGACAACACGTGGTGCGAAGAGATTTTTAAATAAACTAGTTTTTTATCGGCGCTCATAACCGGGCGAACCAAAAATAGAAAGAAAGAAAACAAGAATGTAAAATATTTACAGAAATAAACTTTTAACACTATTTCTCTACAACTTTAAAAAAGCAAGCAATCATTTTGATTTAGTAAACAAGCAATCATTTTGATTTAGTAAACAAGCAATGATTTTGATTTATTGTTAGTGCTAATTTAAAAAGAAAATTATTGTTAGTCCTAATTTAAAAAGAAAAAATACTTTTCAACTTCCTAAATTAAAACAGTCAATTTCAAATGATCTTCTGACAAAGGACTGTGAAGATTCTAATGGATAAAAATTCAAGAAACAAACATTGAACAATGTAGTCATTGCCTTCATTATATCAAACATGTATTTAAGGTGGGTTTACATAGTGCGAGTAGTTGATTAGAGAGTAGACAATAACTAACACTAAAAACTCGTAAGGGATTTCTCAAACTGAGGCAACAAGCAACTATCAAGAATCTAACTAATCAGGAATCTAATTAATCAGGAATCTAACTAATCAGGAATACAGGATATTTCTACTTGATGACATTTTACATAAAATTGAAACAAACGTCTAACATTGAAGCAATGGGCCTGTCCACTTTTTCCAAAGTATAGGTTTTTTTGGGCGGAATCCATTCTCTAAAAGGCGATGATCATATATGTCAAGGTTTTAGTATTTATTTTTACGGTATTACGTCAAAAAACGATCTTAAAACCTATATTTTTGAAATGCGATTCATAACGTGACCTGTTGATGACGTCGAAGCGTTAATTGATCGCTCATTGGCCGAATCCATCGGCCATGCTGAAATTCCCTGTGAAGTTGGTGTTGTTTAAATTGCCACAGATTTAATACAGTACTTATGAGTTGGCAAAAGAAAAATCCGACGCAAAGATATATATCCATCCTTTTCTATTATAGGAACTCGTTGTACCTATCTCTTTCTAATAACCTAGTAGTTATCGTTAAGAAGTCGGTGGACAAATTATTTTTCTTTGTTATTAATATGTGTATTATTTGCTATATACACCTCAAAAGTTCATATAAGGAAGTGAACAACACGTAAATACGCAAAAAATAACCTAGCCATAAAACACATGTTATCATTAGCATCTGGTGATTTCCGCCCGTAAACAAACCGTTTTGCCGGACAACTTCAGACCATTTGAACGGGTTTTTTGGTAGAGGGGATCGAACGCTCCGACGTCACACAGTACCTTGTTTAAACGCTCTTTTAAATTGGCCGACTTTATGATTTTTTTCTGAACGATGGGATAAGCTATGAAAAAAACGCAAAAATACGGAGAAACTTTTTTTTTCTGCTCTATCCAATGCAATAAAAATTGAAAAATGGTGGACAGGCCCATTGAAGCAATCGATATCCCAAAGATAGAGGCAATATCGAATTAGGTTTTGCGTTTTCTATCATATAGTGAATAGTAATCATCAATTGAGAGAAGTCTAATTGTTGCCATGTTATTTCTCTATGGTAGAATGAAAGAAACGAAGATGAAACACTAAAATTCATTGGAAGCGTTATCTCATTACTTCACGGTTGGAATTTGGAACATTCTGAAAAACTAAAAAAGAGACTTAGAACCCAACTGGCTTTGAATGCTATGTTCACAGCCCTAATTGGTTTCATTTCAACTTTTAGACCAAAACTCGTTACATCAAAAATTGTTTCATCAAAAATCATTTCATCAAAAATCATTTCATCAAAAATCATTTCATCAAAAATCATTTCATCAAAAATCTTTTAATCAAAAATCTCAAAAAGTTTATTTATTTAGCAACGATATCCTAACACTAAAGACTTTTTTATCTGATTGTGAGTATATATTTTATGAAATTTCAAAAACTTTTTTTAACTCTCCAAACCTTAATTTTAATTTCCCATCCTAACTTCCATACCTATCACATACAACCCTCCCTCTTTCGCCCCCACACCCCCGTCACATCCGTAGATCAATATCTTGTCTTCCCCATCATCTCCTATAATCCACCTAGGAAAAATTCGCAATTAATTTCGGGGGTAGAAACGAGGAGGCTTCGACTTCGACCCTCCGCTTTCAGCCCCTTATCTCCCCCTTGCACATACATCCGGCGTTCGGCCCCCTCCGTCGTCGTCGTCGTCGTCCTCGATACGGCTAATGAAACCCCCGGGGACGCGCCGCTCCCCACACGGCGGGGCGCCGCGTCCAACGCCATGTTTAGCCGTCCGCCGCCGCCATTGGTTCGCGCGCGCGGGGATGACAAACGACATTTTTTCCGGTCGTCCCCCTCCGACCACCCCTTCGGCGCTCCGCCGAAACTCCCTTTTTCGATCCGACGACCACGACGACGCTCCGAGGGTTTCAACGGAACGACCAGAAGAAGAGACACACAAACGAACACCCGGACAAAAGAATTATACCGGAGAGAAGAAGGGTTGGAAAATTACAAAAGAAAAAAAAATTTTTTTTAACCAAGTATTATTGTTGTTCGGTGGAGTATTAACTAATAAACGAAAGGGAAAGAAAGTTTGTTTTGTTATTTTCTTATACGAAAGTCTAATGTGAATATAAGACAAAATCTCAACATTAAAAAAAAATATCTTAAAAGTAAGAAATAAAAAATCTATATAAAAATCACTAAAAAATCATTTAGGACGATTGAGAAACTTCAAACTCTCGAAAACGGTTATATAAGAGAAACTTTTGGAAAAATCGCCCAAAAGATAAATAATGTACAGACACGAACGAAAAATACACAAAATTAACTTCTAAAATATGATAGTAGTATTGTTCTTAATGATTCAAAGAAGACAGCATATTTATTATTAAAAGAAAATAAAAACTTAGAAAATAACTCTTTCAAGGAAAGTTTATAAAAACCCTTTTATCAAATCTAAAAAAATCTAAAAATTTTATCAAATCTAGCCGAATTCAACCTTAATACAACCCTGTTTACGGACATTAAAAATGTCTTTTTTCTTATATCTTTAAAAAAACTAAATTTAAGGAGGAAATTTAGTTGAGAACAAAATCCAAACGTAAAAAAATCCATAAAATTGTCTTAAAATAAGTCTCAATGTCAAAAAAGATGAATACAACCCTGTTTACAGACATTAAAAATGTCTTTTTGGTTTTATATTTTTATAAAAACTAAATTTAAGGAGGAAATTTAGTTTAGAACAAAATCCAAACGTAAAAAATCCATAAAATTGTCTTAAAATAAGTCTCAATGTCAAAAAAAATTAGTACAACCCTGTTTACAAACGTTAAAAATGTCTTTTTGATTTTATATCTTTATAAAAACTAAATTTAAGGAGGAAATTTAGTTTAGAATAAAATCCAAACGTAAAAAATTCATAAAATTGTCTTAAAATAAGTCTCAATGTCAAAAAAGATGAATACAACCCTGTTTACAGACGTTAAAAATGTCTTTTTGGTTTTATATCTTTAGAAAAACTAAATTTAAGGAGGAAATTTAGTTTAGAACAAAATCCAAACGTAAAAAATCCATAAAATTGTCTTAAAATAAGTCTCAATGTCAAAAAAGATTAATACAACCCTGTTTACAGACGTTAAAAATGTCTTTTTTTTATATCTTTAAAAAAACTAAATTTAAGGAGGAAATTTAGTTTAGAATAAAATCCAAACGTAAAAAATCCATAAAATTGTCTTAAAATAAGTCTCAATGTCAAAAAATATGAATACAACCCTGTTTACAGACATTAAAAATGTCTTTTTGGTTTTATATTTTTATAAAAACTAAATTTAAGGAGGAAATTTAGTTTAGAACAAAATCCAAACGTAAAAAATCCATAAAATTGTCTTAAAATAAGTCTCAATGTCAAAAAAGATTAATACAACCCTGTTTACAGACGTTAAAAATGTCTTTTTGGTTTTATATCTTTATAAAAACTAAATTTAAGGAGGAAATTTAGTTTAGAATAAAATCCAAACGTAAAAAATCCATAAAATTGTCTTAAAATAAGTCTCAATGTCAAAAAAGATTAATACAACCCTGTTTACAGACGTTAAAAATGTTTTTTTGGTTTTATATCTTTAGAAAAACTAAATTTAAGGAGGAAATTTAGTTTAGAACAAAATCCAAACGTAAAAAATCCATAAAATTGTCTTAAAATAAGTCTCAATGTCAAAAAAAAAATTAATACAACCCTGTTTACAGACGTTAAAAATATCTTTTTGGTTTTATATCTTTAGAAAAACTAAATTTAAGGAGGAAATTTAGTTTAGAACAAAATCCAAACGTAAAAAATCCATAAAATTGTTTTAAAATAAGTCTCAATGTCAAAAGAAATTAATACAACCCTGTTTACAGACGTTAAAAATATCTTTTTGGTTTTATATCTTTAGAAAAACTAAATTTAAGGAGGAAATTTAGTTTAGAATAAAATCGAAACGTAAAAAATCCATAAAATTGTCTTAAAATAAGTCTCAATGTCAAAAAAGATTAATACAACCCTGTTTACAGACGTTAAAAATGTCTTTTTGGTTTTATATCTTTAGAAAAACTAAATTTAAGGAGGAAATTTGGTTTAGAACAAAATCCAAACGTAAAAAATCCATAGTTGTTTCCAAAGTGTTTTTAACTCAATTCAACCTTAATACAACCCTGTTTACGGACACTAAAAATGCCTTTTTGATTTCATACCTTCATAAAACTTAAATTTAAGACGGATATTTAGTTTAGATCCAAAATCCAAGTATAAAAAATCCATAAAATTGCCTTTAAAGTCGTTTTAAAATCAAAAAAAGATTAAAATGTGAATCTAACCTAATTCAACCTTAATACAACCCTGTTTACAGACGTTAAAAACGTCTTTTTGATTTCATACCTTCATAAAACTTAAATTTAAGAAGGAAACTTAGTTTCGATATAAAATCCAAGTATAAAAAATCCATAAAATTGTCTTCAAATTCGTCTCAATGTCAAAAAAAATTAATACAACCCTGTTTACAGACGTTAAAAATGTCTTTTTGGTTTTATATCTTTAGAAAAACTAAATTTAAGGAGGAAATTTGGTTTAGAACAAAATCCAAACGTAAAAAATCCATAGTTGTTTCCAAAGTGTTTTTAACTCAATTCAACCTTAATACAACCCTGTTTACGGACACTAAAAATGCCTTTTTGATTTCATACCTTCATAAAACTTAAATTTAAGACGGATATTTAGTTTAGATCCAAAATCCAAGTATAAAAAATCCATAAAATTGCCTTTAAAGTCGTTTTAAAATCAAAAAAAGATTAAAATGTGAATCTAACCTAATTCAACCTTAATACAACCCTGTTTACAGACGTTAAAAACGTCTTTTTGATTTCATACCTTCATAAAACTTAAATTTAAGAAGGAAACTTAGTTTCGATATAAAATCCAAGTATAAAAAATCCATAAAATTGTCTTCAAATTCGTCTCAACGTAAAAAAAGATCAATACAACCCTGTTTACGAACATTAGAAATGTCTTTTTAGTTTCATACCTTCATAAAAACTAAATTTAAGAAGGAAATTTAGTTTAAATCTAAAATCCAAGCCTAAAAAATCCATAAAAGTGTCTTTAGAGCCGTTTTAAAGCCAAGGAAAGATTAAAATACTAATCCAACCCAATTTAACCTTAATACAACCCTGTTTACAGACGTTAAAAACGTCTTTTTAGTTTCATACCTTCATAAAAATTAAATTTAAGAGGGAAATTTAGTTTAAATACAAAATCCAAGCATAAAAAATACATTAAATCATCTTTAAAGTCGTTTAAATGTCATAAAACATTAAAATAATAATAAAAATTGCAATAATTCATAACATAAAAGGTCATAAAATGTTTTGTTTACCCAAAACACAACAATATCTCATTGATAACACACAAAAATCAACGTAAATTACAATATATACCTTTTTAAACGTCAAATTTACCGAAAATTTTCCATTTATTAGTCAATAGTAGTAAAATTCAATAAAAATTTCAAAAAAAACAAAGTAAAAATTTTCATAAAAACATAATAAAACGTAAAAAGACATAAGAAAACATAAAAAGACATAAACTAAAGCATAAAAAGACATAAAATAAAGCATAAAAATCCAAAATAAAACATATAAACCCGAAAATAATATCATAAAATTATCAAAAATAAAGTTATTTGTCCCGAATACGAAAATTTCAAGAAAAATCAATCTCATAATTTCTTTATTTGTTTATAAAATCCTAAAATATTCAAAAAAATTCCAAAAAATTCCAAAAAAATTTCAAATACTTACCAAAAATATTACCATCTAGAAAAAGAATTCACGAAAAATACTCAAAAAAAAACATTTTCAACTCATATTTATGAGTTGAAACTCAAAAAAATGTTTTAAAACGTTTAAAAATAAAAATAAAATAAGGGTCATATGTCCCGAATACAACCCTGTTTAAACGCGAAATGTCAAATATTAAAAATATCAGTTTTTCCATGTTATTAGTCAATAATAACTTAATTTTTCATTTAATTACTATAAAAAGTAATAATTTCATTTAATTACTATAAAAAGTAATAAAATCATCGTTTCATTTCTTTACAGCTTTATGTAAACTCCACATAAAGCTTATTATCGCGTATTATGATAAGACATAAACTAACTCTTCAACTCAAATAAACATATTAAAAATCCTACCTTAAAAATCCGCGAAGACGCTCATATGCACAACACCTGTAATAAAATTAAGCTAAACTTAATGCTAATATTACAATAATTAATTAAAAATGTTGATAAATACCTTAAAATAGTAAATTAATTTCGGTCAAAAATAAGCTGGGTTTTAAATGTCAAAATACAACTATGGATAAAGTAGATTTCTACTTTTAAACGGAATGAAATTATGTTGGTATTAATATTAACAATAATTAATATTGTTAAATAAAAATTAATTTGTATTTTTAATAAAAATCTTTTTATTATATATTCTTTATTAATTATTTACAAATTAAAAGGAAAAAATTAATTTTTTAAAAAAGGATTAAAATTTTAAAATGAATTGTTAGTGTGATTTAGGAAATTTTAACATTTCTTGGTGACTTTTAATCTGTTGGTATTTTTGGATGTTTTCGATCTGTCACCCATCCTATAACCTTTGCTTGTCAGAAATAATGCTTTTTAACGATTTTTTATCCGAAAATGAATAAAATCCACTTATTTAAGTAATTTCAACCTTCAAGAAGATAATTTTAAATCATTTTATCTTTTTAAAGGTAAGATAAATAAAAAATTTGGGGTTAAATTCATTATAAATGATATGTTTTTTAGGTTAGGTTTAATACTATTTATTACTATTAGAAGAATCGTTTGAAATTTCATCTTTTTAAAGGTAAAATAAATCTAATAAATAAATTATATATCAAATAAATAATTAATTAAATTAATCATAAATGATGTATTTTTTAGGTTAGATTTAATACTATTTGAGGAATAATGATTAACGAAAACGTCGAGTTGCAACAATTAGTCGAGGAAGACGTCGAAGAAGATTTAAAAATTGACCCGAAGAAAAAATGTAGATGTCCTTATTTAGGATTAATTTTAGCCATGTTAAGCTCGTTATTCTTCTCATTATGTTCGGTGATTGTTAAATGGTTAACCGATATCGATCCGATGGCTTTAGCCGCTTATAGATACTTAGGAGTGTTATTACCGGCTATTCCAATCGTACTTTATAAACAAGAAGCTATCTTTCCCGATGGAAAAAGAGTAATTTTACTTCTTCGATCGTTCACGGGAACGGCAGCTTTAATGCTTAGTTTTTATGCGTTTCGACACATGCCTTTAGCCGACGCTTCGGTTATTGTATTTTCAGTTCCGGTTTTTACTGGGATTTTCGCTAGGATTTTTTTGAAAGAACCGTGCGGGGTTTTTAGTGTTTTTTCAATAATTTTAACCTTAATCGGAGTTGTTTTAATCACTAGACCTCCGTTTTTATTCTACGATACCATTGACTCTCTGGGGAATTCCCAAGAAGGATCTTCATCGATTTGGGGCGCTGTGGCTGCATTTTCTGCCACGTTATTTGGAGCGAACGCTTACGTTCTACTACGAGCTTTAAAAGGAATTCATTTCTCCGTTATAATGACCAATTTCGGAGCGTTCGCGTTAATCATGTGCGTTATAGTTACGTATTCAATCGGTGGATTGTGTCTCCCGAATTGTGGAAGTGATCGGTATTTGATAATCGCTTTGGCTACGTTTAGTTTTTTAGGTCAGATCCTTTTAACGATCGCTTTACAAATCGAACAAGCCGGACCTGTTGCCATAGCTCGAAGTAGTGATATCGTTTTTGCTTTTATTTGGCAGGTGATGTTTTTCGATGAGATACCTAATCGGTTTTCAATAGCCGGGGCGTTTTTAGTGTTGAGTTCGGTCGTTTTAACCGGGTTGAGAAAGTGGATTTTAGCCTTACCGGAAAATGCAAGCTTACGACACAAGTTTAGATTGTTGGCTAAATAAAAAAATGGATAAATTTAATATCCAAAAGTGTTATTTCTAGTCTTAAACAAATGTGATTATTTCTAGTCATTTTTTTTTTTTTTAATTAATTAATTTATTTATTTATTAAAGAAAAAAGCAATATTAAATTTTTTTTATATACAAAATAATCTGAAAAAACTGCCTTAAGTATTATTCGTCTGTAATAATAATAATTATAATAACAATGGTTAAAAGTGAGCCTTAGATTTAATCATACAAGGTGTATAACACTTTAGTGAGACACCCTGTATATCGTAATTTATTAAAATTGAATCTAAATTAATTACAAATTTTTTTTGTTGTATTTGTATCCACTTTTAAGACCAAAATAAACAATAATTATCTATGTAGGTCTTTAAGAAGGAAAATAAATAAATAATTACACTATAAACACACACACTTAACGCGTATTTACGTTTTATTTAACGACGTTATTGTAATTATTTCGATTTTGAAGCGAAAATGAAATCTAATAAATTTTTAATGCGTAACTTCTTGTTTTTTTTTCAAAAAAAACTCCTTTTTTATTCAATTATTTTAATACATTTATGATTTTAATTAGAACAAGCTTTAATAAAAATTAGTGACTATTTTGAAAATTATAACAAAATTTAGTGACTATTCTGAAAATTTTAATTAAATTTAATGATTATTTTCTAAATTTTTCTCAAATTTAGTGACTACCTTCTAAATTTTACTCAAATCTAACAACTATTTTGTAAATATTTCGAAATCTAGTGACTATTCAGGTAATTTCGGTCGAATTTGATAACTATTTTGAAATTTTAATCAAAATTAATAACTATTTTACAAATTTTCTGAAATCGAGTGACTATTTAGTTAATTTTTGTCAAATTCAGGCATTATTTTGCAATTTTTAATCAAAATTAATGACTATTTAGCTAATTTCGGTCAAATTTGATGACTATTATAAAATTTTAATCAAAATAAGTGACTATTTTACAAATTTTAATCAAATTTAATGACTATTTTCTAAATTTTACTCAAATCTAACAACTATTTTGTAAATATTTCGAAATCTAGTGACTATTAAGCTAATTTAGATCAAATTTAATGATTATTTTGAAACTTTAAACAAATTTAGTGACTATTTTGATAATGTTAATCAAAATTAATAACTATTTTGCAAATTTTAAACAAAATTAATAACTATTTTGCAAATTTTTCGAAATCGGGTGACTATTTAGCTAATTTTAGTCAAATTTGATGACTATTTTGAAATTTTAATCAAAATTAGTGATCAGTTTACAAATTTTAATCAAATTTAATGACTATTTTCTAAATTTTACTTAAATCTAGTGACCATTTTATAAATCTTTCGAAATCTAGTGACTATTCAGGTAATTTCGGTCGAATTTGATAACTATTTTGAAATTTTAATCAAAATTAATAACTATTTCACAAATTTTTCGAAATCGAGTGACTATTTAGCTAGTTTTTGTCAAATTCAGTCATTATTTTGCAATTTTTAATCAAAATTAATGACTATTTAGCTAATTTCGGTCAAATTTGATGATTATTAAAAAAATTTAATCAAAATGAGTGACTATTTTACAAATTTTAATCAAATTTAATGACTATTCTCTAAATTTTACCCAAATCTAGTGGCTATTTTGTAAATATTTCGAAATCTAGTGACTATTAAGCTAATTTAGATTAAATTTAATGATTATTTTGAAACTTTAAACAAATTTAGTGACTATTTTGATAATGTTAATCAAAATTAATAATTATTTTGCAAATTTTAAACAAAATTAAAAACTATTTTGCAAATTTTTCGAAATCGGGTGACTATTTAGATAATTTTAGTCAAATCTGATGACTATTTTGAAATTTTAATCAAAATTAGTGACCAGTTTACAAATTTTAATCAAATTTAACGACTATTTTCTAAATTTTACTTAAATCTAGTGACCATTTTGTAAATCTTTCGAAATCTAGTGACTATTCAGGTAATTTCGGTCGAATTTGGTAACTATTTTGAAATTTTAATCAAAATTAATAACTATTTTACAATTTTTTCGAAATCGAGTGACTATTTAGCTAATTTTTGTCAAACTCAGTCATTATTTTGCAATTTTTAATCAAAATTAATGACTATTTAGCTAATTTCGGTCAAATTTGATGACTATTAAAAAATTTTAATCAAAATGAGTGACTATTTTACAAATTTTAATCAAATTTAATGACTATTTTCTAAATTTTACTCAAATCTAGTAACTATTTTGTAAATCTTTCGAAATCTTGTGACTATTCAGCTAATTTAGATTAAATTTAATGATTATTTTGAAACTTTAAACAAATTTAATGATTATTTTGATAATGTTAATCAAAACTAATAATTATTTTGCAAATTTTAAACAAAATTAATAACTATTTTGCAAATTATTCGAAATCGGGTGACTATTTAGGTAATTTTAGTCAAATTTGATGACTATTTTGAAATTTTAATCAAAATTAGTGACCAGTTTACAAATTTTAATCACATTTAACGACTATTTTCTAAATTTTACTTAAATCTAGTGACCATTTTGCAAATCTTTCGAAATCTAGTGACTATTCAGGTAATTTCGGTCGAATTTGATAACTATTTTGAAATTTCAATCAAAATTAATAACTATTTTACAAATTTTTCGAAATCGAGTGACTATTTAGCTAATTTCTGTCAAATTCAGTCATTATTTTGCAATTTTTAATCAAAATTAATGACTATTTAGCTAATTTCGGTCAAATTTGATGACTATTAAAAAATTTTAATCAAATTTAATGACTATTTTCTAAATTTTACTCAAATCTAGTGACTATTTTGTAAATCTTTCCAAATCTAGTGACTATTAAGCTAATTTAGATTAAATTTAATGATTATTTTGAAACTTTAAACAAATTTAGTGACTATTTTGATAATGTTAATCAAAATTAATAATTATTTTGCAAATTTTAAACAAAATTAATAACTATTCTGCAAGTTTTTCGAAATCGAGTGACTATTTAGCTCATTTTAGTCAAATTTGATGACTATTTTGAAATTGTAATCAAAATTAGTGACCAGTTTACAAATTTTAATCAAATTTAACGACTATTTTCTAAATTTTACTTAAATCTAGTGACCATTTTGTAAATCTTTCGAAATCTAGTGACTATTCAGGTAATTTCGGTCGAATTTGATAACTATTTTGAAATTTTAATCAAAATTAATAACTATTTTACAAATTTTTCGAAATCGAGTGACTATTTAGCTAATTTTTGTCAAATTCAGTCATTATTTCGCAATTTTTAATCAAAATTAATGACTATTTAGCTAATTTCGGTCAAATTTGATGACTATTAAAAAATTTTAATCAAAATGAGTGACTATTTTACAAATTTTAATCAAATTTAATGACTATTTTCTAAATTTTACTCAAATCTAGTGACTATTTTGTAAATATTTCGAAATCTAGTGACTATTAAGCTAATTTAGATTAAATTTAATGATTATTTTGAAACTTTAAACAAATTTAGTGACTATTTTGATAATGTTAATCAAAATTAATAATTATTTTGCAAATTTTAAACAGAATTAATAACTATTCGGCAAGTTTTTCGAAATCGGGTGACTATTTAGCTAATTTTAGTCAAATTTGATAACTATTTTGAAATTTTAATCAAAATTGGTGACTAGTTTACAAATTTTAATCAAATTTAACGACTATTTTCTAAATTTTACTTAAATCTAGTGACCATTTTGTAAATCTTGCGAAATCTAGTGACTATTCAGGTAATTTCGGTCGAATTTGATAACTATTTTGAAATTTTAATCAAAATTAATAACTATTTTACAAATTTTTCGAAATCGAGTGACTAGCTATTTTTTGTCAAATTCAGTCATTAATTTGCAATTTTTAATCAAAATTAATGACTATTTAGCTAATTTCGGTCAAATTTGATGACTATTAAAAAATTTTAATGAAAATGAGTGACTATTTTACAAATTTTAATCAAACTTAATGACTATTTTCTAAATTTTACTTAAATCTAGTGACCATTTTGTAAATCTTTCGAAATCTAGTGACTATTCAGGTAGTTTCGGTCGAATTTGATAACTATTTTGAAGTTTCAATCAAAATTAATAACTATTTTACAAATTTCTCGAAATCGAGTGACTATTTAGCTAATTTTTGTCAAATTCAGTCATTATTTTGCAATTTTTAATCAAAATTAATGACTACTTAGCTAATTTCGGTCAAATTTGATGACTATCAAAAAATTTTAATCAAAATGAGTGACTATTTTACAAATTTTAATCAAATTTAATGACTATTTTCTAAATTTTACTCAAATCTAGTGACTATTTTGTAAATATTTCGAAATCTAGTGACTATTAAGCTAATTTAGATTAAATTTAATGATTATTTTGAAACTTTAAACAAATTTAGTGACTATTTTGATAATGTTAATCAAAATTAATAATTATTTTGCAAATTTTAAACAGAATTAATAACTATTCGGCAAGTTTTTCGAAATCGGGTGACTATTTAGCTAATTTTAGTCAAATTTGATAACTATTTTGAAATTTTAATCAAAATTGGTGACTAGTTTACAAATTTTAATCAAATTTAACGACTATTTTCTAAATTTTACTTAAATCTAGTGACCATTTTGTAAATCTTGCGAAATCTAGTGACTATTCAGGTAATTTCGGTCGAATTTGATAACTATTTTGAAATTTTAATCAAATTTCATAACTATTTTACAAATTTTTCGAAATCCAGTGACTATTTAGCTAATTTTTGTCAAATTCAGTCATTATTTTGCAATTTTTAATCAAAATTAATGACTATTTAGCTAATTTCGGTCAAATTTTATGACTATTTTGAAATTTTAATCAAAATTAGTGATCAGTTTACAAATTTTAATCAAATTTAATGACTATTTTCTAAATTTTACTTAAATCTAGTGACCATTTTATAAATCTTTCGAAATCTAGTGACTATTCAGGTAATTTCGGTCGAATTTGATAACTATTTTGAAATTTTAATCAAAATTAATAACTATTTTTCAAATTTTTCGAAATCGAGTGATTATTTAGCTAATTTTTGTCAAATTCAGTCATTATTTTGCAATTTTTAATCAAAATTAATGACTATTTAGCTAATTTCGGTCAAATTTGATGACTATTAAAAAATTTTAATCAAAATGAGTGACTATTTTACAAATTTTAATCAAATTTAATGACTATTTTCTAAATTTTACTCAAATCTAGTGACTATTTTGTAAATCTTTCGAAATCTAGTGACTATTCAGCTAATTTAGATTAAATTTAATGATTATTTTGAAACTTTAAACAAATTTAGTAATTTTAACCTTTAAACGTCAAAAGTGTCATTTTAAACAGAAAGGTAAACATTTAAACATCAAAAGTGACACTTTAAAGATGAAAAGTGACGCTTAAACATCAAAATTGACATTTTAAAAATAGATTTTGACATTTAAACGTCAAAATTGACATTTTGAAAGAGAGTTCTGATCTGTAAACCTCAAAAATAACATTTTAAAGATGAATAGTAACGTTTAAACGTCAAAATTGACATCTTAAGAATAGATTTTGACATTTAAACGTCAAAATTGACATTTTAGGAATGGATTTTGACATTTAAACGTCAAAATTGACATTTTGAAAGAGAATTTTGATCTGTAAATGTCAAAAGTGACACTTTAAAGATGAACAGTGGCATTTAAACGTCAAAATAAACATTTTAAACAGAAACACTAACATTTAAACGTCAAAATTGACATTTTGAAAGAGAATTTTGACCTGTAAACGTCAAAAATAACACTTTAAAGATGAAAAGCGACGTTTAAACGTCAAAATTGACATTTTAAACAGAGAAACTAACATTTAAACGCCAAAATTGACGTTTTGAAAGAGAATTTTGATCCGTAAACCTCAAAAAATGACACTTTAAGGATGAAGAGTGACATTTAAACGTCAAAACTATCATTTACCAACTTAACTTTTAAACTTATTACATTAATATAAAGGAAAACTTACTTACCTTGGCATTCTTCATCCATTTTACCTCCAAAAAGACTTGTAAAGTAATGATTACACAAACTGCTGTAAAAAAATCAAAATAAAACCGATTTTACTAACAGTAAGAGTACTTAACCTATAAATTTAAAATATATACAACGTTTATTTCAAACCTTAATTAAGATTTAAACGTAATTATCGCATATAAAAGCTCTTTTTAGTGTTTAAATTGTAAAAATACTTTGACATGAAAATTACATTGACATTAGAAGAATTAATTGCAGAGCTACCAACCGCGAAAAAATAAACTTACTAGACTTACTAAAAAATGTATAAATTTTTATAAAAAAAAAATATTTAATTGAAAAAAATTTTAATTAAAAAGAAATTTTAATATAAATAAATAATCATTTTCATATATATCAATCCAATCATTAAAAATTTGTGTCTTTAACTAAGCGATTAAAGTACTAAAAATACGGGAAGAAAAATCTAACTTCAGCGAAAAGAAAATCAAAAATTACCTTATTTTCACCACAGTTGGAGATAAAAACTCATTCGAGATTTTTCAATTAGGATCCTTGTTAACCAACACGAGTGATATTAACCCACTTAAATTACTTTTTAACTGTGTAATTTGTAAATAAAAATCAGACGCGAAAATTTCAACTCCATTAAAAAACACAATTGCAGAGCTACCAACCGTGAAAAAATAAACTTACTATACTTACTAAAAAAATTTACAAATTTTAATAAAAAAAATTTTTTTAATTAAAAAAAATTAATTGTAATATAAATAAATAATCAATTTGATATAAATTAACTCAATCATTAAAAATTTGTGTCTTTAACTAAGCGATTAAAGTATTAAAAATACCCAAAGGAAAATCTAACCGAAGCGAGAAGAAAATCAAAAATTACCTTATTTTCACCACAGTTGGAGATAAAAACTCATTCGGGATTTTTCAATTAGGATCCTTGTTAACCAACACGAGTGATATTAACCCACTTAAATTACTTTTTAACTGTGTAATTTGTAAATAAAAACCAGACGCGAAAATTTCAACTCCATTAAAAAACACAATTGCAGAGCTACCAACCGAAAAAATATGAACTTACCTTTACTAACAATAAGAAAAATATATTTTTTTTAATTTTAAAAGAGATTTGATTTAATTTTAAGTCATTTTTAATATTTTTTTCTCCATATTATCCCATTCAGGACGATTTTTTTTTAATTAAATTTTGAATTAAATTATTTTAATTTGATATAAAACTTTGATACCAATCATAAAAAACCAAAACTATAACTATAATTTTTTTGGTATAACTAGAATTTTTTTAATATTCTATTTTTATTTATTAATTTTATTCATACTAATCGAATTTTAAACAATTTTTTTATAGAGTAATGATTATATGTATGAAAATTAAAAGTATTTATTAAAATAAATTTTATTCTTATGAATCATCTAATCCCGCTAGGTGGAGCAAGTGTTAGTTGTCAAATCTGTCAAATCTTCAATGTCCATACACAGAACCTCACGTAAACCGTACAAATTGGCGGATCGCGCGCGTTTTTCGTCGAAAATTCTAGTATAGCGGAAGCGCGGTGATCGCACGTCGAAAGGGAATCAAGTTTCGGCCGAGATAACCGTCGCCGGGGTTTTGGTTCAGATATCAGGGTTAATTTTCAACATGGCCGCCACGAGACGATTACAAAAGGTGAGTTTTCTCCCATAAAAATAACTTTAAATCTATTTAAAAGGGTTTTAAATCCACCACGAAAGTTGTCTTTAAGTGTACGTAAAGAAATCATATCGGGATTTATTCGCGTTCGGATGGGAAGTTGAAGGAAAATATTCGAGAAAGTAACTGTCATTGTGGTTATTTTTTTATGAATACCACTAAAAATATTTAAAGGAATTTAAAAAAATACATTTAAGAATTAAAATAAGATTAATTAGGTTGGTTTGGGTGAGTTTTATTTAAAAAAACTTTGCCAATTTTAAAGGAAATTAGTTTTAATGTCAATATTTTGAGGTTATGTTTAAGGTTGATATTTTTTTGTAAGGAATTTAAAGATAATTAAGATTTAAAGTTATTAAAGGTTTTAAAGGTCGATTTATGAAATGAAATTTAAATAAAATTTATCTTTAAATTTAAATATAAATTTTAAAATTATTTTTTTTTTTAATTTTAAGGTTGTTTTATTAAAATGACTTTTTTTAGGAATTGGGCGATATTAGAAACTCAGGTTTAAAATCATTTAGAGATATTCAAGTAGACGAGAGCAATATCCTTACTTGGCAAGGTTTAATTGTCCCGGTAAGTTTAAAAAATGCTTTATTAATATGTTATATTAATCGGTTTTTATTATAAGGATAATCCACCGTATAATAAAGGTGCATTTAAAATCGAGATTAATTTCCCGGCTGAATATCCGTTCAAACCGCCCAAAATTAGTTTCAAAACGAAGATTTACCATCCGAATATCGATGAAAAAGGTCAGGTTTGTCTCCCGATTATCAGTGCGGAGAATTGGAAACCTGCCACGAAGACCGATCAAGTGATTCAGGCTCTAGTAGCTTTAGTAAATGAACCGGAACCCGAACATCCACTCAGGGCGGACCTTGCGGAGGAATATTTGAAGGATCGGAAGAAATTTTCAAAGAACGCTGAAGAATACACAAAGAAACACGGTGAAAGAAGACCGGCCGATTAGAAGGATGGGGAGAATAAGGTTTAATAAGGCAAATCCACTTCTGCTAGCAAAAGAATTTTTTTTTCGTTTCTCTTTTTTTGTTTGTAAAGTTTAAAATGGAAATGACGGATTGGAAGGAGTTTTTTGTGCCTTTATACTTAGAAAAAAAAACGTTTAATTTGTTTATAATCGAGTTAACTTCACTTTTTTACTTATATTTGACATAAAACATCATAAAATTCTATCTTCGGAAGATGAAATAAAATAAATAACTTTGTGATAACGAAATAGCCGGCAGAGTGGACGTTGTACATCCTATAAATATTTTTTTTTAGAAATGTAAGGTAAATAAATACTAAAGAATTAAAATGAGTTTAATTAATTAAAATTAAAATGATTTATTTCCCCAAAAAATTTTAATTGAATATAAAATTCTTGTTTAAATAAATTTTATAGGTTAGGTTTTATTGTACTAATTCTCAAAAGATGGCGTTACTATAAATGGAATATTAAAACGTCACTTTGACATTTAGATAACCTCACTTAGTTTTTCATTGTTTAGTAATCTTTTAACACTTTTTAGTACTCATTTAACAGTATTTAATCGTTTAAAATCGAATTTTTATCGTAAAGAAATGTCTCATTATAAAAAATCAACAAATCCGTTCGAAGAAGACGATGAAATCGACGACGAAACCTTTTTAAAAAACTCCAGACGTCCGCAAGGTTCGTTCGATGATGAGATTAAAATGTTGCAAGAAAAGCGTCGAGAAATCGAAAATAGAACGGTGGCTAGTACGGAGAGAAGTATTGGAATATTAAGGGATTCCGAGCAGATTGGAATTGCTACGGCGGAGGAGTTAGCAAGACAACGGGAACAATTGGAACGTACGGATAAGCGTTTAGATGAGATAAATGCTACGTTGAGGTTCTCTCAAAAGCATATAAACGGGATAAAGTCGGTTTTTAGTAGTTTGAAGAATTTTATGTCGGGAAAAAGTGAAGTTTCCCCGACTAATCTTCAAAATAGTCCGAAAGAAGGTTCGGTTGGATCGGAAAATTCAAATTTAAAGGAAACTTTGGCTAATTACGATAGATACGAGAACCATCCGAGTACTAGACTTCATCAAAGCGAGATTTCAACTCATAATCAAGCTTCCGGAAGTAAAAATATCAGTGCTAAGTTGGATGCTAACCTTCAAGAAATGTGTACTTCGATTTCTCGGTTAAAAGGCCTCGCTACCGATTTATCTTTTGAGATTGATTCCCAAAACGATTTAATTGATAATATTACTACGAAAACTGAGAAAGCCGATGTTACCATCCAAAGACAAAATAAGGATATGAATAGAATATTAAAAAAATAAAAATTAAATTATAAATTAATTAATTAAATAAAAAAGAAAACGTTTAAAATGATTCCATTTAATAAAATTTTTTTTTATTTTTAAAGCTTTCGATTAAAGAGATATAATTTGTATAAATGTGCACTCAATAAGAATCTATGTATCTATATAAATGTATATTATTAAGATGTAGTAAATAAATTTGTTTATTTCAACTATTTTTTTTTCAAAACTTATTCTTTATTTGTACAAAATTACAAAGTCCAAAAACACACAACTATAAAAATCGAATTTATATACAATTTTCGTGCGTATAAAAATACTTATCACCTAATACTAGCGTTAAAAGTGTTTATAAATGATTTATTCGACTGATATTTTACTTGATTGTTAATTTCCATTTCATTTATTGCTTTTTTTTAATTAGTATTAAGAATAAAAAGCTGCATAAGTGTAAGCTACTGTAATTAAGTTGGAATTTTAAGTTATAGCAATTTTCCGGTTCCAATTTGTTCGGTAAAATACAAGTAATATTAAAAACTAAGATTAAATTAAATAATTACCTTTTCAAGTAATTATTTTACAAAATAATATCAACATCAGATAATTAAAATTACTAATTACTGTAATATAATTAAAAAATGATTGTTTAAAACCTTAAAAGTACCATCGGAAGCAATACTAAAGTACTTGCAGACAAACCAACCGCACTTCCTGAATACGATTGTCCGCAAGCAGGTGGACAAACAGGTACGATTGTTTCTAAATAAAAAATCATTAAAAAATTAATAAAATTAAAGATTAAAAAAGAAAATAAAAAAAAAAACTTACCAAATAAATCAACTTCAGCTTCCGATTGTCCTAATTTATTCGCAGCTTTACAAACATACGTCCCGTACTGTTTTTTCTCAATCGTAATCACTCGAAGGGTACTATCGGTAAATTCTTCTGCTGCTCCAAACGTAGAAACACTATAATGTTGGTTCGAAGAGATCACAACACCGTCTTTAAGCCAAGTAATCGCCGGTAAAGGGTACGCTTCGATATGACATTCCATATCCATGTCGTATTGTAAAGCCTGACCGACTCGGGGACGTGGGATAGTCACATCGGGGGGAAATTCAACCTCGACGTTCATATTTCTTCGAGTTCCTTTTCCGACGAGGTTCTCGGCGACGCAATAATAAGTCCCTCGGTCTTCTTTACGGACGCGTTTGATTTTTAAAACGTTTCCGCGGTAAATAGACCCTCCGGTTGGAAGAATCGCGTTGTTTTCACGTCTCCAGGAGATTTTCGGAGTTGGATAACCAGAAGCGTAACAATATAATTCAACGGCTATAAATAATTAACCAAATTTTATTAATTTAACCCCTATAAAAACATTTAATAACATATACCTTGACCTTCGGAAACAATTACCGATCTAGTTGAATTATCGGAAATAACCGGAGGTCTCCTCACTGATAACGTAACCGGAGCGGAAATTTTATTATTAATTGATATAATAACCTGACAATGATAAACCGCAGCATCTGTCTCTTGTATATCCTTAATAATTAAAACATAAGTTGAACTTCCTTTATCGTGACGGAGGGAGAACCTCGAATCGTGAACGATTAACGTAGCTCCGGTTGAAATCGGAACGCCTTGTCCGCTCGGATCTAACTTCATCCAAACAACCGGATACTCATAAGCATACTGGACGGAACATTGCATTTCAGCTGTACCCCCAATATCGACTATTACTTCTTGTGAGATGTAAGAAATTGTTGGAGTTCTTTGTGCGCATACTAATTATAGAAAAAAGGAAATTACCAAATTAATTCTTTTTAATTTTTTTAAATTAAACTCACCTGTATTGAATAAAATAAATAAACAACCCGATAAGATAAGAAGGTAAGTCATATTTGATAAAATTAATCTAGAACCACGCCTTTTTGTCGTTATTTCTTGTTTACTTGACAGATATGTCAGTTTGATTGTTGTTTGGTTAGGAGTAAAAAATCCCTAGATCTTAATAAATAAATCATTAAATAATAAATAAATCATTAGAATTTAAAAAAAAATTAAATTATTATTAATAATATGAATTTAAAAAAATCAAATGTACTTAAAGAAATAATAAATTATTTTTAAATAAATAATTTTCTTAAATAAATCTAAGGATTTTAAAAGATTGTTGTTTGGTTAGGAGTAAAAAATCCCTAGATTTTAATAAATAAATAATTAAATAATAAATTAATCATAAAAATTTACACAAAATTAAATTATTATTAATAATGTGAATTAAAAAAAATCAAATGTACTTAAGGAAATAATAAATTATTTTTAAATAAATAATTTTCTTAAATAAATCTAGGGATTTTAAAAAGTCGGTAAAGTAGAAATCATCAATAATAATGGCAGGTAAAGGTAAATCTGTGTTTTTCCACAAACATTTTCCGATTTAACCACTGAATTAGGCTGGAATTACATTGCAGGTGTTCCGGAAACCGAGGAGCAACAACGTTTACGTTTCCAAATCGAATTGGAATTTGTACAATGTCTCGGAAATCCGAATTATTTAAATTGTAAGTAAACTTAACCTAAAAATCACCAAACAAGTTTCTTAATTTAATCCTTAAAAATTTCTTAATTGAATCATTAAATATTTCTAATTTAATCAATAGATATTTCTAATTTAATCATTAAATATTTCTAATTTAATCATTAAATATTTCTAATTTAATCATTAAATATTTCTAATTTAATCATTAAATATTTCTAATTTAATCATTAAATATTTCTAATTTAATCTTCAAATATTTCTAATTTAATCATTAAAACTTTCTAATTGTCTTGATTTAGTTTTAGCCCAACGCGGTTATTTCAAAGACACCACCTTCGTTAATTACTTAAAGTATTTATTATATTGGAAAGAACCGGATTACGCTAAATACCTAAAGTATCCGATGTGTTTATATTTTTTGGATTTATTACAATACGAACACTTTCGAAGGGAATTGGTGAACTCTCAGTGTACGAAGTTTATAGACGATCAACAAATTTTACTTTGGCAGCATTATACAAGACGTAGAAGTAGATTATTACAAACTCCGAACGCAAACGGAGCTAATAATGACGGTAACGTGCAGAATTCTCAAACGAATGGACATTTAAATCAAAAAATAACTTAATTTTATTAAAAAAAGGGTTTTTAATTTAATAATTTAATATTTTTTTTATATTTTATTAATAAATAAGCGTTATATACAGTTGTAATTAAGTAATAATAATAATAAATTAAGTTAGTAATCGTAATCGTCGTCTCTATCTAAATCGAAGCCTTCGTAATCTGAATATTCAACTCCGGGTGGTACAAAAGCTCCGTTTAAAGCTTCCGATATCGGTTCACCTAATCCGATGCGAGTTGCTACACCGTAAATAAGTCTCATTGCAACTAATCTAAAAGGAAAAAAAAAATAATTTACTGTTTAATAATTATTTTTTTTTATTAATTTGATTATTAAAAAAAAATTAATTTTTATTTTTAAAATTAAATTTAAAAATTTAAATCTTTTAGATTTTTTTGGTTAGATTTACTACCAACCTCAAAATAAAAAATTTTAAATGTCAATTTAAATTAATAAAATTAATTAAAATAAACTGATGAAAATTAACTTACCGTACAAAATTAATAGGATTAGTTTCACGTTTCTTTAAAATATTACTCAAACGCACTTTTTTCTTATTAATTTTTCGCGATTCAATAATCGTTAAAATCAATAAAATAGCAACAATTAAAACTATAAAACGTTTAAAAATCATCTTATTTAAAAGTGTTTAGTAGTTAATAGCGCGAATGTCGGACGTAAAATGATCCCCACTTGAAGAATCGGCTTAAATTTAACTGTATTTTACGCTAAATACACCGTGAGGTGAATAAATATCGAGGTGAATAATAACTGTTAATTAAAGTAGGTTAATAGATGAAAAAATGTATTAGTTTGGTTTTTTTTTTAAATCGAATAAAGTTTAAATTGAATGAAAATTAAAAAAATTAAATGAAACATGAATTTATTTATTAAGCATTAAAACTTTGGATACATATTTGTATTTTAGGTTAAATTGTCATTTTTGACGTTTAAATTTTTTAAGGTTAAGTTTGTTTATATTCCATACAAATTTAATTAGAAACTTTTTAATCCTTTTCGGAAGTTAAAATTTCGCTTTCTCCTTTTGAAAACTACTTTTGGTAAACGAAGAAAGTATAATTTACATTAAGTTTTATTTTTTATATGGAATTAATAGTGAAATTGAAGTAAATAAGAACATAACCTCACTTTTTACTCAATTTGAAGCTTTTTTATTTCTTATAAATTTTTTTATAAATCTAAATTTTATAAAATTAGGTAAGAAAAATTTATTTACTAATTTACATCTAATTTTCGTTCTTAAACTTAAAATTATAGTTAAAAAAGTTTAAAATAACCTTAATTCGGATAGTTATCGTTAAAATGGAAGACAAGGAAATTATTGAAGATTTTTATGGTGTTTACCTTTTATATTGTAAAAATCCTAAATATCTTGGTAGAACGTACATTGGATACACTGTCGATCCGAATCGGAGGATAAAACAACATAATAAAGGGAAAAAACACGGCGGTGCTTGGAAAACGAGTAATAAAGGACCTTGGTAGGTTAAAATTATTTTATTATTCAATCTATTTGTTAATTTTTCATTTATTTACTTAATCTAATTCATTATTTTTAAATTAGGTCGATGGTTATGATTATACACGGTTTTCCGAATGATATCGCAGCTTTACGAGTAAGTAAGATTTTTAAAAAATCAAAAAAATTAAAGTTTATTAATACTATTGAATTAATTTCAACCAGTTTGAATGGGCTTGGCAACATCCGACTTCATCCCGAAGATTAAACCACATTCCGAAGCAAAAATCAAGGAAAAAAGCTTACGATTATCGGTTGAGAATTCTCTCGGAGATGTTACAAGTAGGACCTTGGAATCGTCTGCCTTTAACAATACGTTGGTTAGATGATTCATTAATACGTGATTTTTCATCTTTAAAATTACCTCCGATTCATATGCCGATATGTCACGGTGGAATAATAAGTAAAAAAGTTTCAAAAGCGAATGAAGCCGATTCCAACGATCATTTGTGTTCGATTTGCCAAAGAAAAATAGACGGAAAACGACTTTCCTGCCTTACAAAAAACTGCTTATTAGTGAGTCATGTTATTTGCCTGTCTCGGACGTTTTTAAAATTGGGTGATTATATTCCAATCGAGGGTAATTGTCCCGTTTGCAAACAAACTTATTTATGGAATGATATCGTTAGAAAATCGAATGGATGTTATGAAAATTTAGAAATTACAATTAACGGAGATGAATTTTATAGTTCCGATTCGGAATAAGTAAGTATTTTTAATTAAATTAAGGTTTTTTGAGGTTAATTTGAATTTTTAATATTATAAGTAGCGCCATCTTTTATTTTTTAATTCAACTTTATACTTATTTATTTTTTTGACATTTCCTAAAAGTTCCTAACCTAGAATTTTTTTTAGGTTATTTTCAATAAAATACTAAAAATTAGTTGAAAATATGATTTTTAATATTAAAAAAAAAGGAAGAGACATTCGTAAGTATATTTTTAAACATATAAACTTACTTTTTTAACTAATCGATATCTAATTTTTTAAACGTTCCCTCAATACCAAAAATATCCCCCATATTTTTCGGTTTTCCTTGTCTTTTAGACTCATCGGTAACTAATTTTTCATTATCAACGAAAAATTCGATATTTTCCATAAGGTTTTTCATCATTTTCTCGTGTAATTCCTTAAAAGTACCCAACTTTCCTCCGTATTCATTCGGTAAACTATCTTTATCTATGTATTCGTGTAATCCTTCCGGTGTACGATGTAAATGTATCTAAAAAAATTTAAAAATTAAGATTTTTTAATCAGATTGATGAATTAATGGATTAAAAGTGACAACCATATCGAATAATTCCTTCTTAATGAACGGTTTGAGTACGTTTAAGAATTTTTCAGTAATCGCTGAGACGTTTACAATGTGTATGGCTTTTAATCTGACCGGTAAAGCTTCTTGAACGAACGTTAGGTGTTTTCTGCTTGATGTTAAGTTGGCTTTCATCATGTGTCCGAATCCAAAACCTTCCGAATCCATAACCATTACTTGACCATCGGATGGACCGTTTTGCATTAATGTTAGGGTTGCTACCATGTCGATTGCTTTTATCTGGTTGTTGTAATCGTAAACTTCTGGGTTTGAATCGATTAGACGGGTTATCATTACTGAATAGTTTTCTTTAGTTCTTTTCGGAAGTGTTGTTGCACATCTATAATAAAAAAATTAATAATAAAGATTGTTGATGAAAACTTGGGAATTTTCTTTAATTTTTGGGTGAAAATTAGAATGAATTTAGCTTTAATAATTAAAAATAGAATATTTTATAATTCATTTAACGTAAAAATCGTTTCTTAATCTCTATAAATAAAGTCTGGGTGATTTTTTAAAGTTGGTTAAATTTTTTTTAAAAAAGTTAGGTTAGTTGTCAAAAATTAAACTTTAAAAATTTATATCAACTTTGAAATTTTTTTCAAATTGTTTAGTAATATTTAGAACAAAACGATCTTTTTTTATTAAAACTAGAATATTTTAAGTTTCATTTTGAAAAAAAATCAGATCAAAATCTTTAAAATTCAATTTTTTATGATTTTTTAAAAAATGATTGATTTTTTTAATAATAAAAAATTTTTAACCTAAAAAATTTTTACCAACTTTGAAAATTTTTTTAATTTTTTTGGTAATATTTACAACAAAACGGTCTTTTTTAATTAAAACTAGAATATTTTAAGTTTCATTAAAAAAAAAATCAGATCAAAATCTTTAAAATTCAATTTTTTATGATTTTTTTTTAAATGATTGATTTTTTTAATAATCGAAAATTTTTAACCTAAAAAATTTTTACCAACTTTGAAAATTTTTTAAATTTTTTTGGTAATATTTACAACAAAACGGTCTTTTTTAATTAAAACTAGAATATTATAAGTTTCATTTTGAAAAAAAATCAGATCAAAATCTTTAAAATTCAATTTTTTATGATTTTTTAAAAAATGATTGATTTTTTTAATAATAAAAAATTATTCAAAATTATTAAAAATGGATTTTTGGCGAATTTTTAAAGTTAGTTGATTTTGTAAGGTTAGGTTAAAACTATCAAATGTGAGCGTTGACTTTGGAATTTTTTTTTTTTTAATTTTTTGGTAATATTTAGAACAAAACGGTCTTTTTTATTTAAAACTAGAATCTTTTGACTTTCATTAAAAAAAAGGTTTATTTCAAAATTATTAAAAATGAATTTTTGACGAATTTTTTAAATTTGATTGATTTTTTTAGGTGAGAAAAATTTTTACCAACTTTGGAAATTTTTTTAATTTTTTTGATAATATTTAGGATAAAAGGGTTTGTTTTAATTAAAACTAGAATCTTTTAGTTTTCATTTAAAAAAAGAATCGATTCGAAATTATTAAAAATGAATTTTTGACAAATTTTAAAAATTAGTTGATATTTTTAAGGTTAGGTTTGAACTGTCAAAAGTGATGGTTGACTTTGAAATTTTTTTTAAATTTTTTGGTAATATTTAGAACAAAACGGTCTTTTTTAATGAAAATAGAATCTTTTGACTTTCATTTAAAAAAAGATTTATTTCAAAATTATTAAAAATGAATTTTTGGCGAATTTTTAAAGTTAGTTGATTTTTTAAGGTTAGGTTAAAACTATCAAATGTGAGCGTTGACTTTGAAAATTTTTTAAAATTTTTTGGTAATATTTAGAACAAAACCGTCTTTTTTAATGAAAAATAGAATCTTTTGACTTTCATTTAAAAAAAGATTTATTTCAAAATTATTAAAAGTGAATTTTTGGCGAATTTTTAAAATTAGCTGATTTTTTAAGGTTAGGTTAAAACTATCAAATGTGAGCGTTGACTTTGAAATTTTTTTTAAATTTGTTGGTAATATTTAGAACAAAACGGTCTTTTTTAATGAAAAATAGAATCTTTTGACTTTCATTTAAAGAAAGATTTATTTTAAAATTATTAAAAATGAATTTTTGGCGAATTTTTAAAGTTAGGTGATTTTTTAAGGTTAGGTTAAAACTATCAAATGTGAGCGTTGACTTTGAAATTTTTTTAAAATTTGTTGGTAATATTTAGAACAAAACGGTCTTTTTTAATGAAAAATAGAATCTTTTGACTTTCATTTAAAGAAAGATTTATTTTAAAATTATTAAAAATGAATTTTTGGCGAATTTTTAAAGTTAGGTGATTTTTTAAGGTTAGGTTAAAACTATCAAATGTGAGCGTTGACTTTGAAATTTTTTTTAAATTTGTTGGTAATATTTAGAACAAAACGGTCTTTTTTAATGAAAAATAGAATCTTTTGACTTTCATTTAAAGAAAGATTTATTTTAAAATTATTAAAAATGAATTTTTGGCGAATTTTTAAAGTTAGGTGATTTTTTAAGGTTAGGTTAAAACTATCAAATGTGAGCGTTGACTTTGAAATTTTTTTTAAATTTGTTGGTAATATTTAGAACAAAACGGTCTTTTTTAATGAAAAATAGAATCTTTTGACTTTCATTTAAAGAAAGATTTATTTTAAAATTATTAAAAATGAATTTTTGGCGAATTTTTAAAGTTAGGTGATTTTTTAAGGTTAGGTTAAAACTATCAAATGTGAGCGTTGACTTTGAAATTTTTTTTAAATTTGTTGGTAATATTTAGAACAAAACGGTCTTTTTTAATGAAAAATAGAATCTTTTGACTTTCATTTAAAGAAAGATTTATTTTAAAATTATTAAAAATGAATTTTTGGCGAATTTTTAAAGTTAGGTGATTTTTTAAGGTTAGGTTAAAACTATCAAATGTGAGCGTTGACTTTGAAATTTTTTTTAAATTTGTTGGTAATATTTAGAACAAAACGGTCTTTTTTAATGAAAAATAGAATCTTTTGACTTTCATTTAAAGAAAGATTTATTTTAAAATTATTAAAAATGAATTTTTGGCGAATTTTTAAAGTTAGGTGATTTTTTAAGGTTAGGTTAAAACTATCAAATGTGAGCGTTGACTTTGAAATTTTTTTTAAATTTGTTGGTAATATTTAGAACAAAACGGTCTTTTTTAATGAAAAATAGAATCTTTTGACTTTCATTTAAAGAAAGATTTATTTTAAAATTATTAAAAATGAATTTTTGGCGAATTTTTAAAGTTAGGTGATTTTTTAAGGTTAGGTTAAAACTATCAAATGTGAGCGTTGACTTTGAAATTTTTTTTAAATTTGTTGGTAATATTTAGAACAAAACGGTCTTTTTTAATGAAAAATAGAATCTTTTGACTTTCATTTAAAGAAAGATTTATTTTAAAATTATTAAAAATGAATTTTTGGCGAATTTTTAAAGTTAGGTGATTTTTTAAGGTTAGGTTAAAACTATCAAATGTGAGCGTTGACTTTGAAATTTTTTTTAAATTTGTTGGTAATATTTAGAACAAAACGGTCTTTTTTAATGAAAAATAGAATCTTTTGACTTTCATTTAAAGAAAGATTTATTTTAAAATTATTAAAAATGAATTTTTGGCGAATTTTTAAAGTTAGGTGATTTTTTAAGGTTAGGTTAAAACTATCAAATGTGAGCGTTGACTTTGAAATTTTTTTTAAATTTGTTGGTAATATTTAGAACAAAACGGTCTTTTTTAATGAAAAATAGAATCTTTTGACTTTCATTTAAAGAAAGATTTATTTTAAAATTATTAAAAATGAATTTTTGGCGAATTTTTAAAGTTAGGTGATTTTTTAAGGTTAGGTTAAAACTATCAAATGTGAGCGTTGACTTTGAAATTTTTTTTAAATTTGTTGGTAATATTTAGAACAAAACGGTCTTTTTTAATGAAAAATAGAATCTTTTGACTTTCATTTAAAGAAAGATTTATTTTAAAATTATTAAAAATGAATTTTTGGCGAATTTTTAAAGTTAGTTGATTTTTTAAGGTTAGGTTAAAACTATCAAATGTGAGCGTTGACTTAGAAATTTTTTTTCAATTTTTTGGTAACATTTAGAACAAAACGGTCTTTTTTAATGAAAAATAGAATCTTTTGACTTTAATTTAAAAAAAGATTTATTTCAAAATTATTAAAAATGGATTTTTGGCGAATTTTTAAAGTTAGTTGATTTTTTAAGGTTAGGTTAAAACTATCAAAAATGAGCGTTGATTTTGAAATTTTCTTTTAATTTTTTGGTAATATTTAGAATAAATCGGTCTTTTTTAATGAAAAATAGAATCTTTTGACTTTCATTTAAAAAAAGATTTGTCTCAAAACTATTAAAAAAGAATTTTTGGCGAATTTTTAAAGTTAGTTGATTTTTTAAGGTTAGGTTAAAACTATCAAATGTGAACGTTGACTTTGAAAATTTTTTTAAATTTTTTGGTAATATTTAGAACAAAACGGTCTTTTTTAATGAAAAATAGAATCTTTTGACTTTAATTTAAAAAAAAGATTTATTTCAAAATTATTAAAAATGAATTTTTGGCGAATTTTTAAAGTTAGTTGATTTTTTAAGGTTAGGTTAAAACTATCAAATGTGAGCGTTGACTTAGAAATTTTTTTTCAATTTTTTGGTAACATTTAGAACAAAACGGTCTTTTTTAATGAAAAATAGAATCTTTTGACTTTAATTTAAAAAAAGATTTATTTCAAAATTATTAAAAATGGATTTTTGGCGAATTTTTAAAGTTAGTTGATTTTTTAAGGTTAGGTTAAAACTATCAAAAATGAGCGTTGATTTTGAAATTTTCTTTTAATTTTTTGGTAATATTTAGAATAAATCGGTCTTTTTTAATGAAAAATAGAATCTTTTGACTTTCATTTAAAAAAAGATTTGTCTCAAAACTATTAAAAATGAATTTTTGGCGAATTTTTAAAGTTAATTGATTTTTTAAGGTTAGGTTAAAACTATCAAATGTGAGCGTTGACTTTGAAATTTTTTTTTAATTTTGTGGTAATATTTAGAACAAAACGGTCTTTTTAAATGAAAATAGAATCTTTTGACTTTCATTTAAAAAAGATTTATTTCAAAATTATTAAAAATGAATTTTTGGCGAATTTTTAAAGTTACTTGATTTTTTAAGGTTAGGTTAAAACTATCAAATGTGAGCGTTGACTTTGAAATTTTTTTTTTAATTTTTTGGTAATATTTAGAACAAAACGGTCTTTTTTAATGAAAAATAGAATCTTTTGACTTTCATTTAAAAAAAGATTTATTTCAAAATTATTAAAAATGAATTTTTGACGAATTTTTAAAGTTAGTTGATTTTTTAAGGTTAGGTTAAAACTATCAAATGTGAGCGTTGACTTTGAAAATTTTTTTAATTTTTTTGGTAATATTTAGAACAAAACGGTCTTTTTTAATGAAAAATAGAATCTTTTGACTTTCATTTAAAAAAAGATTTATTTCAAAATTATTAAAAGTGAATTTTTGGCGAATTTTTAAAGTTAGTTGATTTTTTAAGGTTAGGTTAAAACTATCAAAAATGAGCGTAGACTTTGAAATTTTTTTAAAATTTTTTGGCAATATTTAGAACAAAACGGTCTTTTTTAATGAAAAATAGAATCTTTTGACTTTCATTTAAAAAAGGATTTATTTCAAAATGAGTAAAAATGAATTTTTGGCGAATTTTTAAAGTTAGTTGATTTTTTAAGGTTAGGTTAGAATTATCAAATGTGAGCGTTGACTTTGAAAATTTTTTTAAATTTTTTGGAAATATTTAGAACAAAACGGTCTTTTTTAATGAAAAATAGAATCTTTTGACTTTCATTTAAAAAAAGATTTGTCTCAAAACTATTCAAAATAAATTTTTGGCGAATTTTTAAAGTTAGTTGATTTTTTAAGGTTAGGTTAAAACTATCAAATGTGAGCGTTGACTTTGAAATTTTTTTTTAATTTTTTGGTAATATTTAGAACAAAACGGTCTTTTTTAATGAAAAATAGAATCTTTTGACTTTCATTTAAAAAAAGATTTATTTCAAAATTATTAAAAATTGATTTTTGGCGAATTTTTAAAGTTAGTTGATTTTTTAAGGTTAGGTTAAAACTATCAAATGTGAGCGTTGACTTTGAATTTTTTTTTTAATTTTTTGGTAATATTTAGAACAAAATGGTCTTTTTTAATGAAAAATAGAATCTTTTGACTTTCATTTAAAGAAAGATTTATTTCAAAATTATTAAAAATTGATTTTTGGCGAATTTTTAAAGTTAGTTGATTTTTTAAGGTTAGGTTAAAACTATCAAATGTGAGCGTTGACTTTGAAAATTTTTTTTAATTTTTTGGTAATATTTACAACAAAACGGTCTTTTTTAATGAAAAATAGAATCTTTTGATTTTCATTTAAAAAAAGATTTATTTCAAAATTATTAAAAATGGATTTTTGGCGAATTTTTAAAGTTTGTTGATTTTTTAAGGTTATGTTAAAACTATCAAATGTGAGCGTTGACTTTGAAATTTTTTTTAAATTTTTTGGTAATATTTAAAACAAAACGGTCTTTTTTAATTAAAAATAGAATGTTTTAAATTTCATTTAGAAAAAAAATCTTTTTAAAATGTTCAAAAATCGATTTTTAATGAATTTTTAAAATTAAATTTTTTGAAAAAAAAATTTTAAGTAAATTTTTTTAAGTAATTTTTTTTTATATGGATTTTAATCGATTAAAATCTGAAAATAAAGTAAAAGTTTACCCATTTAAAACCTTACAAGATTTGTAATTGTTGATTAACGTCTTTATCTTTCGGATTTTGGTTTAAAAAAAATTCCGGGCAGTGTAATTTCATTGTAAAGAAATTTTCAATGCACGTTTTCGTCGGTTCGATCTTGTAATAACAACTATGCAGGAAAAATATCATCATTACTTCTAAAAATTAAAAAAATGATTAAAAAAATGATTAAAATTTAAAAAAAATAACTTAGTTTTAAAATTTTTTTTAAGATAAAGTAAAAAATATAAAAAAACTCACCGTTTATTTTCGGTAAATGTCGTTCTTTTTCCATCCATTCTTCTAAAATCTTAATATCTTCCTTTTTTAATTTCGGATCGTTTTTATAAACGTCTTCAGCGGTTATAAAACCCATCTTTTTATAATTTTTTTTATAATTTACCTTTTAAAGTTAATTTGAAATTTCTACTTTCGAGTTGGTTTGAAATTTTAAGTTGATTTTACCTCGAAAAACGAATAAAAAATGTCGGTCTATTTGCGATTCGAATCGTTTAAATTGGTTCGAGTTTAATTGCCGATTGATTTTTCTCTCCGACGAACACAAATGGGTTACAAATTGCGAATTGATTTACGAGGTAATTTACGTGCGTGACGTTGGTCACCTTGCTTTTTTGCCCAGAAACTTATTACGGTAATTAACTTGGTCGTTTGGTTAGATTCGGAAATGTTGAATACAGGTTTATGTATTTGAGAAATACGATGATGCATAAAGTGATGTGGCAAATGGTGGGGAAATAAAGACCTTGAATGCCGAGTGAAATGATTTTTAAACCTTGCAAATTGTATGAATAAATATATTGTTGTGAGTAATGTTTGATTTGTATATTAAATAAGTTGTACTTGTGTAATACATCGAATTTTTCAATTTAATTCACATTTATTAACATTTCTTTTAATCGATTTCCAATTTTTTAAAACTTCCTTCTACACCAAACGTTTCCGAAGCGTTCTTCATCGCACCGATACGTTTTGATTCATCAATCACGTCTTTTTCTTCGTCCAAAAAGTATTGGTAGTGATCTTGAAGATTTTTAATCATTTGATCTGTGAAAAAAAATTTTACCAACTTTGAAAATTTTTTTAATTTTTTTGGTAATATTTAGAACAAAACGGTCTTTTTTAATTAAAACTAGCATATTTTAAGTTTCATTTTGAAAAAAGATTAGATCAAAATCTTTAAAATTCAATTTTTTATGATTTTTTTTTAAATGATTGATTTTTTTAATAATCGAAAATTTTTAACCTAAAAAAAATTTTTACCAACTTTGAAAATTTTTTTAATTTTTTTGGTAATATTTAGAACAAAACGGTCTTTTTTAATTAAAACTAGCATATTTTAGGTTTCATTTAGAAAAAAAATCAGATTAAAATCTTTAAAATTCAATTTTTTATGATTTTTTTTAAATGATTGATTTTTTTAATAATCGAAAATTTTTAACCTAAAAAAATTTTTTACCAACTTTGAAAATTTTTTTAATTTTTTTGGTAATATTTAGAACAAAACGGTCTTTTTTAATTAAAACTAGCATATTTTAAGTTTCATTTAGAAAAAAAATCAGATCAAAATCTTTAAAATTCAATTTTTTATGATTTTTTTTTAAATTATTGATTTTTTTAATAATCGAAAATTTTTAACCTAAAAAAATTTTTAACCTAAAAAAATTTTTTACCAACTTTGAAAATTTTTTTAATTTTTTTGGTAATATTTAGAACAAAACGGTCTTTTTTAATTAAAACTAGCATATTTTAAGTTTCATTTAGAAAAAAAAATCAGATCAAAATCTTTAAAATTAAATTTTTTATGATTTTTTTTTAAATGGTTGATTTTTTTAATAATCGAAAATTTTTAACCTAAAGAAAATTTTTACCAACTTTGAAAATTTTTTTAATTTTTTTGATAATATTTAGAACAAAACGGTCTTTTTTAATTAAAACTAGCATATTTTAAGTTTCATTTAGAAAAAAAATCAGATCAAAATCTTTAAAATTCAATTTTTTATGATTTTTTTTTTTTAATGATTGATTTTTTTAATAATCGAAAATTTTTAACCTAAAAAAATTTTTTATCAACTTTGAAAATTTTTTTAATTTTTTTGGTAATATTTAGAACAAAGCGGTCTTTTTTAATTAAAACTAGCATATTTTAGGTTTCATTTAGAAAAAAAATCAGATTAAAATCTTTAAAATTCAATTTTTTATGATTTTTTTTAAATGATTGATTTTTTTAATAATCGAAAATTTTTAACCTAAAAAAATTTTTTACCAACTTTGAAAATTTTTTTAATTTTTTTGGTAATATTTAGAACAAAACGGTCTTTTTTAATTAAAACTAGCATATTTTAAGTTTCATTTAGAAAAAAAATCAGATCAAAATCTTTAAAATTCAATTTTTTATGATTTTTTTTTAATGATTGATTTTTTTAATAATGAAAAATTTTTAACCTAAAAAAATTTTTAACCTAAAAAAATTTTTTACCAACTTTGAAATTTTTTTTAATTTTTTTGGTAATATTTGGAATAAAACGGTCTTTTTTAATTAAAACTAGCATATTTTAAGTTACATTTAGAAAAAAAATCAGATCAAAATCTTTAAAATTCAATTTTTTGTGATTTTTTTTAAATGATTGATTTTTTTAATAATCGAAAATTTTTAACCTAAAAAAATTTTTTGCCAACTTTGAAAATTTTTTAAATTTTTTTGGTAATATTTAGAACAAAACGGTCTTTTTTAATTAAAACTAGCATATTTTAAGTTTCATTTAGAAAAAAAATCAGATCGAAATCTTTAAAATTAAATTTTTTATGATTTTTTTTTAAATGGTTGATTTTTTTAATAATCGAAAATTTTTAACCTAAAAAAAATTTTTACCAACTTTGAAAATTTTTTTAATTTTTTTGGTAATATTTAGAACAAAACGGTCTTTTTTAATTAAAACTAGCATATTTTAGGTTTCATTTAGAGAAAAAATCAGATCAAAATCTTCAAAATTCAATTTTTTATGATTTTTTTTTTAAATGATTGATTTTTTTAATAATCGAAAATTTTTAACCTAAAAAAATTTTTAACCTAAAAAAATTTTTTACCAACTTTGAAAATTTTTTTAATTTTTTTGGTAAAATTTAGAACAAAACGGTCTTTTTTAATTAAAACTAGCATGTTTTAAGTTTCATTTAGAAAAAAAATCAGATCAAAATCTTTAAAATTCAATTGTTTATGATTTTTTTTTAAATGATTGATTTTTTTAATAATCGAAAATTTTTAATCTAAAAAAAATTTTTACCAACTTTGAAAATTTTTTTAAATTTTTTGGTAATACTTAGAATAAAACGGCCTTTTTTAGTTAAAACTAGAATGTTTTGAGTTTAATTTAAAATAAAAATCATTCCTTAATTCTAATAAATAAAGTCTGGGCGATTTTTTAAAGATGGTTAAATTTTTTTTTTAAAGTTAGGTTAAAAATTTTTTCTAACTTAAATTTTTTTTTTAATTTTTTGGTAATAATTAGAATAAATTTGATTTTTTTAAATGAAATTAGAATGTTTTAAGTTTAATTTAAAATAAAAGTCATTCCTTAATTCCAATAAATAAAGTCTGGGAGATTTTTTAAAGTTGATCGAAATTTTTAAATTGATATTTTTTAATTGATATGTTTTTAAATTGATATTTTTTTAAATTAATATTTTTTTAAATCGATATTTTTTTACATAAGAAATTACCTTGTAAATCCTTACAAGTTCCAGCTGTACCTCCCATTTCTTCCGGAAGCGCCTCTTTAGGAATAATTCCTTCCAAACTTTCCACATTTTTATGAAAAACAATCTGTAAATTTAATTTAAAAAAAAAGACAAAGGTTAAAATAAAGTAATCGTTTAAAATGAAATCTTTCCTGCCTCATAAACGTTCCTCTTGACGAACGGTTTAGCTAAATTTGAAAATTTCTCGGTCACACTGGAAATATTAACAACGTGAACGGCTTTTAAACAAATCGGAGAAGCTTCTTGAACGAAATACAAATATTTCTTTAGGGAAATTATATTGCAACGTAGCAAATGCCCCAAACTGAAATCTTTCGCGTCCATTAACATTATCTGTCCGGGGGTTGTTCCTATTTGCATTTGTACCAACGAAACGACCATATCGATGAGCTTTAAAGCTTCGTTTAAGTCGTATTTTTCCGGGGAGATGTCGATTAGTTTTGTTAATAATATGGGATAGTTTTCTTTTGTGCGAACGGGTAAAATTGTAATTAAACTAAAAAAAATTGTAATTAAACTAAAAAAAAATTGTAATTAAACTAAAAAAAAATTGTAATTAAACTAAAAAAAATTGTAATTAAACTAAAAAAAAAATTGTAAATAGGAGCCAATTAAAAAAAAAAAAAAAACTACAGTCAATTAAAAAAATAAAATAATATACTTTGTATTTAAAGCTGTTTTTAAATGTTCATCATTTGGATTTCTTTTCGAGAAAAATTCCGGACAATGAGTTCTTGAAATGTAATAATTTTCAATGCTTTTTTTAGCGAGTTCGATGTTAAAACCGTTGCTGTGTAAAAAATGAATCATTTTCATTTCTAAAAATAAAATTTTAAAAATGCAAGTTTTAATACTAAATTACATAATAAAATAAAGTTTTTTTTTTTACTTACCGGTTGGTTTTGGTAAATGATTCTGTTTTTTAATCCATTCGAATAAATTTTCGACATCTTCTTTTTTTAGTTTAACATCTTTGGAGTATTCTAGGTTTGGATCGGCGAAATCTTCGTACATTTTTAGTTAATATAACTTAAAATTTACTGATGGTGTTATTTTTATGTATTGAGAGTAAATTTTTGATTTTTTTTTTGTAAAATTGAATTTTTTTTTTTTGGTAAAATTGTATATTTTTTTTGTAAAATTGTATTTTTTTTTTTTGTTAAATTGTATTTTTTTTTTTTTGTAAAATTGTATTTTTTTTTTGTAAAATTGTATCTTTTTTGTTTGTAAAATTGTATTTTTTTTTGTAAAATTGTATTTTTTTTTGTAAGATTGTGTTTTATTTTAAGGTGTTGATTTAATCGCAAGTTTTAATAAACTAAGTAGTGATATCGAAATTTTAACGAATGTAATGAGTCGTAAAACCCCATAAAACCGAGTTTTGATAAATGGATTAGTAAATCCAGATAAGTTTTCTTAAAAATTTTCTTTGTGGATTAATACTAAGCTGATTTGTAACGGTTTAAGGAGGAGAAATTTTAACGAATCATCGTCGATTATGTCGTCATCGTAATTATTAAGGGAGAACATTGAAAAAGGTGTTTTTCATTGACATCTCCTCGATTTTCTACGATTCTGATTTTTCAATGATCCTGATACTTGTATTAAGGGGGAACAACAGGGTAGAGACTACGAAAAAAGGCAATAATTAAGATTTTATTTTGGTTCACTCATATATTTTAGAAAAATCGGAATTTGATATTTATAACTACGCAGTTTAAACTTATTTTAGGAAGTATAGAGAAAAAAAAATCTGTCTTAGAATACATGTCTGGAGGATGTCCAAATGCACTAACAAAAAAAAAGCATCTTGTTGGTTGTCACTATAAAACGTGTAAAAATAATCTGAAAATAAAAAAGGAAACGTCATTTTAATCTATATTAGTGTAGCTTCAGTTAAGCGTACCCGATTTAGAAAATAATAATTGCTGTTAAAATGGCACCCATGCAAAAAAAGAGTTAAGACAATTGATAAAATAATTAATCTTTCTAGGGGGTAAAGAGGCAGCAAATATTAATACAAATAAAAATCCGTACGCTTAACTGAAGGAAATTTTATGTAGATTGAGGACATCTCAATAAAATTTCAAAGCGATTCTCATTGGTAAAGAAATTGTGACAACAGGTTAAAAAAATTTTACTGTGAGAAAAACGCATTTAAAAAGTTAAGTTTAGTTCTAGATGATATAATGGAGGAAATTTTAAGAGTTACCAGAATTCATCGATTCCTGCTCCATAATAAAGGTCTTTAGAATTTCTAGAACATAATTCGACTTTCTTCTTGTTGTCTGAATTGTCTAAAACACTTGAAATTGAACGCACTTGAGCTCGACTTATACGGTGTTGGTCTTTAGCTGTACAAAATGCGTACATTTGGGGACTAATCTGGATTTGTATTTCATTTGCCACCTTTAATAAAGATGCCATTCCATTATTAAAAATGGAAACCGTCAAATAAGTAGCAATTTGCACAATAACTGCCCGACTTGATAAAATTTTCGGAGCGAACTTCCAAATGAGGGCATTAAAGCTCTCATTCGAATTTTGCGTAAATCCGCCTATACAGCGCTCAAGCAACTCTGTCTTGGACAAATCCATATAAATGGAAGTAATAGGATCGATAACATTTTGTGACAATGGTTGTTTATATTCGTATTCAAGTAATGGCTTCGTGCGCGCGAGCAGAAAAGAGCTATAATTCTATTATTTGTACAAATTTTGTTATAATATTGTAGGACAATATTTTAAAAGGTACATACTTTCGAATTGCATAAAGAAAAAATAAACGATTTTTCAAAAAATTTACCCTGTTGTTCCCCCTTAAGAAAACATCAATTGAAAGTGTTTTGCATTAACGCCTTTTCATTTTTCTACAATCCTGATATTTGTATCAGGAAGGCAATCAATCGAAGGAAGTTTCCGAACTTCAACACCTTCCAAGTTTTCTATCTCGCTTATCGGAGAAGGGAAAAGAAAACTTTGGTGGTTGCCAGGGTTGCCAGATCGTTCGATTGGATTTCCTCAGTCACAATTGAAAAATAAATTTAGAAGTTTTCAATAAAAAATCCCCAGAAAATAATTTGTCACTTTTAAATTTTAATCAATTTCCGTGGCTGAAGCATATCTCTAAAATACCCCAAAAATAAGCCAATTTAGAAAGAAATTTAGAGATTTAGAAATAAATTTAGAGATTTAGAAATAAATCCCCCAAAATTGGGAAATATTCAGAAAAAAAAAAAAATATTTCATTTCAAATACAGTGAACGCTCTATATAAGCAACCTCTTTATAAGCAACATTCTTTATAAATAACCTCTATACAAGCAACTTTTTTGGTTCAACTGTTCTGTGTAAGCAACTTATTTTTTTAAAGCTAAATATTTAACTTAAGTTCAGACCAATATAGAAGTAAAATCAACTGTTCACAACAACAGAATCTCAACTTATAAAAAATTCTGTTATTGAAATGTCTTTGAGGACTTATTTTAAAGGACATTGAAAATGATAAGAAAGCAAAGGATACTTTTAACGAATGTGAAGTTTCTAAATCTACAATAAGTAGAGTAAAAGAAATTAAAGAAAATTTAGAAGAATATTCACCCAAAACTTATGTATGGTGAAATCTCCCTTGTGCGGACGCCAACGGGGCCCACCAAAAGTGTCCGTTCAAGAGGGGTGTCCGCGAAAGGAAATTTTACTATATATCAGAGGAAGATTAAGCCAATGAATACAATAAAATATAGTGAAATCGATACAGTGTTTTCTTGGTTCTTGGAGCGGCGACAATTAAACGATTTAGTTCCAAATGAAATAAAATTAGAAGCACTCGAAGTAAATAGATTAATAATGGACCTGAGACATTTGTAGTAAATGTTGGATGGTTAACGAAATTTAAAAAACGACACGGTATACGGATTTTGTCTGTTTGTGGAGAGAGTATGTCTTGCAATGTGAAGCTAGGCTGATTCATTTAAAAGTAAATTTAAAAATTATATTGCTGAAAATGGCTTTTTGCCAAACGGTTAGCATTTTTATACTATTTTTTTCCCTATAAGTAACTTTTCCCAATAAGAAACTTTTATTGGAATTGGTTCACATGAGTTGCTTATATAGAGCGTTCACTGTATTAATTTGTAATTTAAGAAATGGTATCATTTGATACCTTTTAGGTTTGTCGTTGTTATATTAAGAAGTTGCAATGACCTGGGCTTTAAAACCATTCATGCGAAATACGTAAACCACCGATACTTTGTGTTCAACAGCGTTTACCTGCTTTGAGAGGGCGGTCTTCGTCGTTTTAAGCTTCAATTTAAACCATCAAAAAATTTCAAGTCTCAAAAATTAGTTTATTAGACATGAATTTTTTAAAATTAACAAATTTTAAGAGAATAATACGTGAATTAAAAGCCGGGTAATTCTTCCCTTATTATATGCTCTCCTGATACAAAGTCGAAATTTTTAAAGCAAAATTTCTGAATTTCTGAAAATTTTAATTTGGTACCGCAAGTGGCGCCATCTAATAGAATTTCGTTGAACTTTATACTTTATGAATTTTTTAAAATTAACAAATTTTAAGAGTCATGTAAAGTAAGTTAGTTTACATTTTCCTTTGTATAGAAAAAACTAGTTTTTAATAAAGTTAGATTAAAATCTAACAAATTTTAAACTGCACTCTCAGAGCTAACAAACGAAGTAGGTGAGAACCGCGTTGTTTTACGTCTCGAAATTGGGGCCCATTGGGCCCCAATTTCGAGACGTAAAACAACGCGGTTCTCACCGATACTTTGGGTTCAACAGCGTTTACCTGCTTTAAGAGGGCGGTTTTAGTCGTTTCGTCGTTGAAAATAATTTTTCAAATTAAAAAGATAACTTAAGAAAATCAATCAACTTTAAAAATTCATCAAAAATTAATTTTTAAAGATTTTGATTTGATTTTTTTTCTAAATAAAACTCAAATCAGTCTAATTTTAATTAAAAAAGACCGATTTATTCTAAATGTTAAAAGAATTTAAAAAAAATCCAAAGTTGGTAAACATTTTTTGACACTTTTAGCCTAACTTATAACTAATAGCAATACACACAAAAACACTGCAACATAGTGTTGCAGTTGCAAAATTAGGGGTCTCGTCTTAAGCCGGGTACACACTTGTTGCGTATCCGCGTATCGTGTCACCGTTGCATATCAGTGTGTACAGGGTAACGTTGCATAGTTGCGTATCAAAACATGATACAAAGATACGCAACGAGCCCGATCGCCTATTTGGCGGTTTTTCGCCGTCACATCAAAGAAATGATACGATACGGAGTTCAGTCGTATTTGGACGGGATATGATACGCGTTCAATCCTGTTCAGCACGTAGGGTAGATACGACGAGTACATTTTTGTCTTGCATCTCAATTTTATGTGTAAAATGGAGTGGAGTCAAGAAGAAGTAATAAACTTAATCGATATTTACCGACGGCATGAGATTATTTGTGATTCGAAACATTCAGACCATTACAACAAAATTAAAAAACAAAATGCGTGGGAGGAAGTTGCAAAACAAATAGATAGACCGTTACGAATGTAAAAATAAAATGGACTACCTCTTCGCAACCCTCAGAAGGGAGAAAATGAAAATGAAAAACAGTACCGGTACCTGGCACTGGCCTGGTACAGGCACTGATTGCCTGTTATGATATTTTAAACAAATATTGAAGACTGGAATATGAATCACCAGTAGCCAAAAATCGTAAGGTTACAGCAAGCCTTTCTTGAGCAGGAATTGTTGGTCGAAATGTGGTATTTTGTTTAGCTATTTTGTGCTCAATGGATGACAACAAAAATTCAAAATCAGTGGGGTGCACTCGAACAAAATTTTTATACAATCCACTTACAGATTGAAAATTCAAATCGGCGAGTAAATTTGATGCCCGATACTGCTCCCTGCTTGAGTATAATTGAGTCATCTACCAACGTCGTGCATTGCGTTTCTTTTTTAAAGTTAGATGAATAAAAATGTAAGCGGCTGCTGCTCTTTGCTGCGGCGTACTCATTGTGCTATGTACGGATAGACACTGAAACATTTGGAATACTTTTGGGTCGTACCTCGTATCGCATACCCGTTGCACATTTGGTTTGGGATACGCGGTGGCGATACGGGAGAATACATTGACACTGCGTTGCATCGTTGCGTATCATTAAATGATACGCAACGGTGACACGATACGTGGATACGCAATAAGTGTGTACCCGGCTTTAGATTCGTATTCATATTGAAATTGGTTTTCGGTCTCGTCTTCATCATCGTTCTATCGGTCTTTCGTCGTACTTCGTTAATTGTTCTTCCTCCGAAAGTTCTTCATCAATCGTTATCAGTTCGCATCTTTCTATCGTCGCGAGTCGCTTGAAATTTTGTGTCGTTTCCGTGATTAATTGTGAAAAAATTTCTTTAGCGCGATCGGTCTCGGTCCACGGTGAATTCAACAACATTAACTTACAATTAGTTAAATTTGAATTATATCATGTCAACCCAGAGATTTTTGGGTAAGTCTTTATAAATGTAATCAACCTGTTATAGAAATCAACGTATCAACTAGATTTGAGTTACCGTTTTGATCGTTTGTTTGTATTTTTTGTTTTTGTAATTAAATTTTAGTTTGTTTCATTAAATAATATATCAAAATAATTCTCGTCTTATTCTTGAAGGTACCTAAAAGTCATTGAAATATTTAAATAGATAAGACAGGTAAGTAAGTGTTTGATCTTTTTCATTACTCAACTCTCCCTTTGCGTTGTTGGGGTTTAGATCGACGCTAAATCCTGAAAAATCTTCGACACTTTCTCTTTATTTATATGATCCTGACACTAAATTGAGTTTTTGGTCATTTTTCTTTAAAAATTTCGATTTTGTATCAGGAAAACATCAATTGAGGGAGGTATTTTTCCTTTAAAATTATTAACTTCTTAACATTTTGTCAATTTTGTGTCAAATGGCTATCAAATTGTGCCAAACTGGTGACTGCGCGAAGTGAACTCACGTATACGTCCATCAAAGTGTTAAAAATAGGTAAAGTTGAAATAAAAAAAAAATTATATATATTACCATAATCATTTTATTTACTTATCACACTGACATCTTACAAATACATAAAAAATACATATAAAAAATCCCCCCAAACGTCATTTACATTACTTCCCACCCTCCCCCTTTCCAGAAAAATTCCTTTCCAAACTTCGTCCGTGTCCCGATCGATTCATCGACCCTTTAGACATCAAACTACTCTGACTCTCGCTTAATTTAGCCGCCGTACACTTCTTCAAATTTCTTTCCCACGTCAACGAGGGGTCGTTTTGATTCTCAAAGACGGGACAAACTTCCGGAACTTTAGTTCCTCCCTCAAGAGTCTTAAAACGCATCCCTGAGGTTCCCAAAGTTGAGGTTCCCGAAGCTGATTGACACTCCGTCTGTTTCCAAACTCTTAATCGGTGAGTAATTTCTCCAAAACTCGGTCTTCTTATCGCCAATTCCGCCCAACACTCAACCATTAAAGAGTAACAATAACTCGGACAAGAATCCGGACATGGTAATAATTTCCTCGATCTAATCATGTTAATAACTTCTTGGTTATTATAACCATAATATGGTTGAAGACCATAGCTATAAATTTCCCATAAAACAACCCCGTAGGACCAAACATCACTTTCTGTAGTAAACTTCCCGTATAAAATCGATTCCGGTGGCATCCAACGAACCGGAAGCAACGATTTCGATTGAACACGATAATAATCACAACTATACATATCCCTACTTAATCCAAAATCGGATATTTTAACTGTTAAATCCTTCGAAACCAAACAATTTCTAGCGGCTAAATCCCTATGAACGTAGTGATTATCCGATAAATATTCCATACCTTGAGCAATTTGTATAGATATGTGTAAAAATTGCGTTTCGCTTAAATTCTTCCCATTATTCGGTGAGTTTGCAATTAAAAATTCATGTAAATCACCTTCGGACATATACTCGAAAAGCATACAAAGCGGTTCTTGTTTAACGACGATTCCCAACAAACAAATAATATTCGGATGTTTTAATTCGGATATTAATTCGATTTCACGTTGAAAATCCGCTTGGGTTTTCGCGCTCGCGTTTTCTTTTAATGATTTAACGGCGACGAAAGTTTTACCGTTTTTCGTTCTTAATTCGCCTTTGTAGACTTTTCCGAAAGCACCTTCTCCCAGTTCTTCGACGAAATTAACTTCTTTATACGTAAAGTTCGGTATGTTTTGGAAGCAGTTTTTATTTGGATGTCTTCCGGAATTACTTGACGGAAGGAGGAGTGTGTTTTGTTCTATCGGAGAGTTTGGACCGCCGTTTCCGTAAATATTCTTGTCCGCTGACGGAATGTTTATCTATTTAAAAACAAAATTAAGTTTATTTTAATGAAAAAAATTTTAGTTTATTTTAATGAAAAAAAATTGAGTTTATATTAATGAAAAAAAAAAATTAAATTGTACGTACGTTTTGAATGTTTCTGGCTTTGTTCCGTTTTTTAAAGAAGTACAACCAAGTTAGGATGGCAGTTATTAGTAGGATGATTCCCAAAGTTGCCATTATGTAAATCGTTAGAAGATGTGCTATTTTAAAAAAGAAAACAAATTTTTTTATTAAAATCAAATTTAAAAAAATATTTACAATAAAAAAATTAAATCTAAAACATTCTATTTTAATCTAAAAAGGACAGATTTTCTCTAATTAGTATCAAAAAATTAGAAAAAATTCTTGAAGGTGAATACTGTATTCATTTGAATCTAAGCCGCACTATTTTTGCTGTATAATCATCCATAAAAATGGTATGCAGCTTAGATTCGAACCTAATTCAAAAATATAAAACACCTAATAAGAAACTTTAATCGTAACTAGTTTAGTTTTATTTTTAGTATTTTTCTAAAAAAAATTTATTGTTTTTGGTTGAATTGATCAACATTTTGGTAACTTTGGTGGAAGCTTTACGAATTCAGTAAGTTTTTGGTGGAATTAAAAAAAAATTAGTAACTTTTTGATCGAATTTTTACAAATTTTCTAAGTTTTTTGGTGGAATTTTTAAAAAATTCATTATTTTTGGTAAAATTATTAAAAATTTTAGTAACTTTGGTGAAATTCTTATGAATTTACTAAGTTTTTGATGGAATCTTCAAGGTTTTAGTTAATTTTTAATGAAATTGTTTCTAATTTGATTGATTTTCGGTGAAATTTTAAAAGAATTTCGACATTTTGGTGGAATTTTTTAAAAGTTTGGTAAGTTTTTGGTAGAATTGTTAAAAAGTTGACAATTTCGGTGTAATTTTTAGGATTGTTGTAAGTTTTTGGTGGAATAAAAAAAAATCAGTAAGTTTTGGGTGTAGTTGTTAAATGTTTTAATAGCTTTGGTGGAATTTTTGCGAATTTTATTCATTTCTGGTGGAATTTAAAAAAAATTCAGTGTTTTTGGTAAAATTCTTATGAATTTAGTAAGTTTTAGGTGGAATTTTTGCAAATTGTATTAATTTTTGGTAGAATTTTTAAAAAATTCAGTATATTTTTGGTGGAATTATCAAAAATTTTGATAACACTGGTGAAATTTTTGCAAATTTTATTCATTTCTGGTGGAATTTTAAAAAAATTCAGTATTTTTGGAAGAATTCTTATGAATTTAGTAAGTTTTTGGTGGAATTTTTAAAAAATTCAGTATGTTTTTGGTTGAATTATCAAAAATTTTGATAACATTGGTGGAATTTTTGCGAATTTTATTCATTTCTGGTGGAATAAAAAAAATCTGTGTTTTTGGTAAAATTTTTATGAATTTAGTAAGTTTTAGGTGGAATTTTTGCAAATTATATTCATTTCTGGTGGAATAAAAAAAATTCAGTGTTTTTGGTAAAAATCTTATGAATTTAGTAAGTTTTTGATGGAATTTTTAAAAAATTCAGTATGTTTTTGGTGGAATTATCAAAAATTTTGATAACATTGGTGGAATTTTTGCGAATTTTATTCATTTCTGGTGGAATAAAAAAAAAATCAGTGTTTTTGGTAAAATTCTTTTGAATTTAGTAAGTTTTTGGTAGAATTCTTGCAAATTGTATTAATTTTTGGTGGAATTTTTAAAAAATTCAGTATATTTTTGGTGGAATTATCAAAAATTTTGATAACACTGGTGGAATTTTTGCGAATTTTATTCATTTTTGATGGAACTTTTAAAAAATTCAGTGTTTTTTTATGGAATTTTTACGAATTTATTAACTTTTTAGTGAAAATTTTCCAATTTTATTAATTTTTGGTGGAATTTTTATAAAATTCAGTATGTTTTTGATGGAAATGTTAAAAAGTTGATAACTTTGGTGGAATTTTTATTAACTTTAATCTTTTTTGGTGGAATTGTTAAAAATATTGGTAATTTTAGTAGAATTTTTATGAATTTGGTAAGTCTTTGGTGGTATTTTTTAAAAATCGGTAAGTTTTTGGTGGAATTATTCAATATTTTTGTAGCTTTGGTGGAAAATTGAAAAAATTTAGTACGTTTTTGATGGAATTGTTAAAAATGTTGGTAACTTTGGTGGAATTTTTTCGAATATAGTAAGTTTTTCGTGGAATTTTTACCAATTTTATTGATTTTGGGTGGAATTTTTAAAAAATTCAATAAGTTTTTAGTAGAACTAGCGTGGTGCATCAGTTGAGAGTACGGATGTTATGAATAGGTAAAATTGCTCTCATGGACAATTCGCCTACATACTGTTTAGTGGGCTTTCGGGAAATTTAAATCCACCAATGGCGTCCAACAATTTCCTAAACGTTCAACGCGATTGATTAATTTACATTCCTTAGCCTTATCAATATTTTAAATTTGAAATCATTGCTTTGTTGTGTTTTAATTTTATACAAATCGTATCCATTCTTTAAGTTTAATACTAATATGGACTACGTTAGAATTCATAAAAAGGGTTTCAGATTGACCGATATTATGACTGATAAATACGTTTACTAAATTATATAAACGACTCGTAAACACGATCTACAGAATTTGAATCAATGTGGTTGGTTAATTTTAATTCAGAGCTTTGTCCATGTTTTAAATTTGAAATATTGCTTTGGACGTTTTTTAGTTCTGAAAAGTATAGAATTTGGTATTGATATTAAGCAAATCGTATTCCGTAATTTTGACTTTTTTCCGGTGATCTTTAGTGATAACAGTTAATTATTTCATAGGCCATCGTTCAACTACAGCGCGGAAAGAAAAAATTAGAATCCCTTGATGATACTTTTGGTTTGTCCCATACCGAGCGAATTATTCCAGAAACGTTAATTACGATGGGCAAACTGTTTTAAGAACCCCACTGGTGAAAAATAATTTAAAGTAGTTTTTCGGTGTTTGTCTTTTCGTGTTGACAAAAAAAAAGAATCATAAGTTGCTTGCAATCAAATAAGACATAGAAAAAGATTCGTTGCTAACAAAACTGTTCTCTAGAGATCCCATTAAGTTAACATATTGTTGAAACTAATATCAAATAATTTTGTTAGCTTCGAAAACACACTTATACATTGTTCTGGCATCGCAATTCCTTTCCCCTAATTAAGTTTTTTTAATGGCTTTGCAGATTTTTCTCCAGTTTTCTCCAAATTTCGGTTTATAATAATCAAACATTTGTTTTATCCATTTATTAATGCTATTTCATTTGAATTTCGAAAATGTAGATTGTTTTTGATTTTTTCTTAAAATTTATTTTCGTATTTTTTTCTTTTTATTCGATAAGCTTTTCTTTCCCCTTTAACTTGTTCATTAGTAGAACGATACCTTCTTTAAAATTAACATTAACCATATTAAAATTAATTACTGTTTTCTCATTACTCCTTTTAAAGTTTCCTGTTGTTTTTTACTTATTAATATCTATAAATCTAACATATCGTTAATATCCCGTGATTTTTCTATCAAAAGTATCATTTCTTTTTGGCCCTATTTAATCTAACAAAGCTACAGCATATTACTTCTTCCTCTGAACATCGTTTTTAGCTATTCTTGCAATTGATTATCAATATAATACATTGCTATTGCCCGTTGTTGGCGTTGATAATTCTTCATATTTATCTTCATAGAAGTTTGAAAAGAAATTCTTCTTGATTGCTTTAAGGTTTCGCCTCAGTCAAGCTTATTAATTTATGTAAATGATAAAATTTTCATTTTGTATCATTTTTACATCGCAAAACTTTGTAAATTTAAATTCAAGTCAAAAATTACAAAAACTCCAGAAAAGAGACTCTTCTCCAAGAAACTCCAGAGAGTTTCACTCTCCTTGTTAGATTCAGGTGCGGCTTACATTCAAACGAATACAGTATATTTACTGACATTTAATTTTTTATTACAATAATTACTCACAGCATTTTTTTAATCCACAAGACTCCCTTTTTGTCTGCTCTGTGTAACAAAACGGCTCATCTTCTAATTCTCCAGGATTCCTATAATAAATTAAATTATTTTTTTCATTTAATTTCTCTATTTCATAAAAAAAAATCTTAAAAAAATCATTTACCTGCAATAAGAATGTCCTAAAAGTTCAGGATATTTGGAAATCGGTACTTGAAATTGATGCGCCCATCTTTTACACTTAACCCCATTTTTAGTAACATCATGAACCCCCCGATAATCTTTTCCGTTCCCCCAATAACAATTCTCACTCTCGTCAATATTCCTACCATCAATCCCTAACTTTAAACATCCCGAAGATGATTTCTCACTATCGTTTGGTAAATTTTCACACTCTTCTAAATCCAAAACCTTACTTATAATCGGATGTCTCTTTGCGATGGCATATTCTCGATTGCAAAGTTCCGTTTCTAAGATAATACATTCGTCTTTACAAATCCTTTGTAAATAAACCGCCAGTTGAGTTCGGATTATTTTTAAGGAGTCGTTTTGCGACTGAATAAATCGATTTGTTGTTATTAGTTTTTGTTGGTAGAGATGAATCATTTCGGTGTTTTTACAGAGAGGGAATGCTGAGTAACATAAACTTGGTAAAACGAATTTTGAACATTCAACTGAGATATCACTAAAAATGTCAAATAAATAAATAAATAAAAAAATAAATAAATAAAATAAAATAAAATTATACCATTTAATGATTTTTGAAATTTTTGAAACTTACTTTGATTGTGAAACAACTAAATAAGCAGCTTTTAAACTCTCCTCAATGCTTAATAAAGTGTGAGGAGGTTGAACGAAAACGTATTGATTTCCTAAATATAATTTGCAAGTCGATCCGGAATAACTTTGGCAAAACGGTTCTTCAACGGCCGATTTCTTCGAAATGTTATCTTCAATCACTTGGCTAAAGCTTGGTAAATTTTTTAAACGATCCGACGATATCTCTAAATAAGCTTTCGAGTCGACCGGTTTGAATCCATTTTGAGAAAAGGAACAAGTGTAAAAACCTTCGTTCTTCTTCGTTAAGTTCTTGATTTTTAAGATGGAAGATATTGAAGAGTGTTTGGGGTCTTTTTCCTGTTAAAATAAATAAAAAAAATTATAAAAATTAATAAAAATTGATAAAAATTAATAAAAATTGATAAAAATTGATAAAGATTGATAAAAATTGACGAAAATTTTGACCGATAACCTTAAAATTTTTTACTCAAAGTTTAAAAAATCGTCCAGACTTTATTTATAAAAATAGAAAAAAGAAAATTTAAATATAGGTAAATTAAAATATATATTTTTAATTAAAATCGTTAGATTTGTTCTAAATACTACCAAAAAATTTTAAAAAATTCTCAAAAATTTATCTACAAATTTTGACCAATAACCTAAAAATTTTGTCTAACTTTAAAAAATCGTCCAGACTTTATTTATAAAAATAGAAAAAAGAAAATTTAAATATAGGTAAATTAAAATATCTATTTTTTATTAAAATCATTAGATTTATTCTAAATATTACCAAAAAAATTAAAAAAATTCTCAAAAATTTACCAACAAATTTTGACCGATAACCTTAAAATTTTGTCTAACTTTAAAAAATCGTCCAGACTTTATTTATTAAAATAGAAAAAAGAAAATTTAAAGGAAGGTAAATTAAAATATCTATTTTTTATTAAAATCGTCAGATTTGTTCTTAATGTTACCAAAAAATTTAAAAAAATTCTCAAAAATTTACCAAAAAATGTTGACCGATAACCTAAAAATTTTGTCTAACTTTAAAAAATCGTTCAGACTTTATTTATAAAAATAGAAAAGAGAAAATTTAAAAAAAGATAAATTAAAATATCTATTTTTTATTAAAATCGTTAGATTTGTTCTAAATATTACCAAAAATTTTTTAAAAATTTACAAAAATTGACGAAAAATTGACGAAAATTTTTTAACAGATAACCTACAAATTTTTGTCTAACTTTAAAAAATCATCCAAACTTTATTTATTAAAATAGAAAAAAAAAAATTTAAAGGAAGGTAAATTAAAATATCTATTTTTTATTAAAATCATTAGATTTGTTCTAAATACTACCAAAAAATTTAAAAAAATTCTCAAAAATTTATCAACAAATTTTGACTGATAACCTAAAAATTTTGTCTAACTTTAAAAGATCGTCCAGACTTTATTTATAAAAATAGAAAAAAGAAAATTTAAAGGAAGGTAAATTAAAATATCTATTTTTTATTAAAATCGTTAGATTTGTTCTAAATATTACAAAAAAATTTTAAAAAATTCACAAAAATTCACAAAAAATTACAAAAAAATTGTGACCGATAACCTAAAAATTTTGTCTAACTTTAAAAAATCGTCCAGACTTTATTTATAAAAATAAAAAAAAGAAAATTTAAATATAGGTAAATTAAAATATCTATTTTTTATTAAAATCATTAGATTTGTTCTAAATATTACCAAAAAATTTTAAAAAATTCACAAAAATTTACCAACAAATTTTGACCAATAACCTAAAAATTTTGTCTAACTTTAAAAAATCGTCCAAACTTTATTTATAAAAATAGAAAAAAGAAAATTTAAATATAAGTAAATTAAAATGTCTATTTTTTATTAAAATTGTTAGATTTGTTCTAAATACTACCAAAAAATTTAAAAAAATTCTCAAAAATTTACCAACAAATTTTGACCGATAACCTAAAAATTTTGTCTAACTTTAAAAAATCGTCCAGACTTTATTTATAAAATAAAAAAAAGAAAATTTAAAGGAAGGTAAATTAAAATATCTATTCTTTATTAAAATCATTAGATTTATTCTAAATATTACCAAAAAATTAAAAAAAATTCACAAAAATTCACAAAAATTTACAGAAATTTTTTGACCGATAACCTAAAAATTTTGTCTAACTTTAAAAAATCGTCCAGACTTTATTTATAAAAATAGAAAAAAGAAAATTTAAATATAGGTAAACTAAAATATCTATTTTTTATTAAAATCATTAGATTTGTTCTAAATATTACCAAAAAATTTAAAAAAATTCACAAAAATTCTCAAAAATTTACCAACAAATTTTGACCGATAACCTAAAAATTTTGTCTAACTTTAAAAAATCGTCCAAACTTTATTTATAAAAGTAGAAAAAAGAAAATTTAAATATAGGTAAATTAAAATATCTATTTTCTATTAAAATCATCAGATTTCTTCTAAATGCTACAAAAAAATTTAAAAAAATTCTCAAAAATTTACCAACAAATTTTGACCGATAACCTAAAAATTTTGTCTAACTTTAAAAAATCGTTCAAACTTTATTTATTAAAATAGAAAAAAGAAAATTTAAATAAAGGTAAATTAAAATATCTATTTTTTATCAAAATCGTTAGATTTGTTCTAAACACTACCAAAAAATTTAAAAAAATTCTCAAAAATTTACCAACAAATTTTGACCGATAACCTAAACATTTTGTCTAATTTTAAAAAATCGTCCAAAGTTTATTTATAAAAATAGAAAAAAGAAAATTTAAATACAGGTAAATTAAAATATGTATTTTTTATTAAAATCATCAGATTTATTCTAAATATTATCAAAAAATTTTAAAAAATTCCCAAAAATTCCCAAAAATTGACGAACAATTTTTAACAGATAACCTAAAAATTTTGTCTAACTTATAAAATCGTCCAGACTTTATTTATTAAAATAGAAAAAAGAAAATTTAAAATAAGGTAAATTAAAATATCTATTTTTAATTAAAATCGTTAGATTTGTTTTAAATATAACCAAAAAATTTTAAAAAATTCTCAAAAATTTACCAACAAATTTTGACCGATAACCTAAAAATTTTGTCTAACTTTAAAAAATCATCCAGACTTTATTTATTAAAATAGAAAAAAGAAAATTTAAATATAGGTAAATTAAAATATCTATTTTTTATTAAAATCGTTAGATTTTTTCTAAATATTACCAAAAAAATTAAAAAAATTCGCAAAGATTAAAGAAGTGATTTAACCTTACAATTTTTTTCAAATTTTCAACTTTAATGTCAAACTTTAAACATAAATACCTACCGTTAAAACCTCAACATTTTCTCCTTTCACTAATCCATCAAAATTATAAAACCATTTCACTCTAATTCCATCCAAATTTTCCATTTTGGGTTTCCCATCAACGATTTTAATCTCACAAACAAAGTCTACAAAACCTCCAGTTGATTTTGTAACATTACTTAAGCCTTTAACCACTTTGTAAACGTCTTCCGGATCCGAATTTATCCGTAAAGAATTGTCCGAATCGTCCGGAATATTATCTTCTAAGATATGTCCATAAAATTCATCTAAAATAAAACCAAAAAAATTAAATTAATTTTATTGCGTTTAAATTACATTAAATTAATTTAAAAGCGAGTTACAAAAATAAATAAAGAAAGTATTTTCGTTCTCTCTTTCTATCGTTTGTCTTCCCTCAAAATCCGAAAATAAATCCGCTTTAATTTTAGATCTCGCGAGATAGGAAGGGATAACGCAGGAAAGTAGAGTGGGAAATTCTGTGGAATGCTCGAAAAACGGGAAACGTTTGCACCTATAATGCAACGAAAATCCACGAAAATCGAGTGCTAGTTTTAGTGCGAGTGTTTATTTCCTGCGTTAGTTTTTTTAAAAACGGAAAACTCAACTCAAACCAAAAAGTTAAAAGTCACCATTCATCCGCATCGAATAGAAAAGCGAAAATATGTCTTTGAATAAGAAGAAACGTAAACAGGAAAAATAACGAAGAGTGAAATTAAAAAAAAAATTGTGTTAATTAAATTATTTCATAAAAAAAGGTAAAAATAAAAAAAAAACTTAATTTAAAAGGAAAAAAAATTTAATTTAAATAAAAATATTTGACCTATTTAAAAATTAAAATTAGATTAAAAAAAATATTTTTTTTTTTTGGTAAAATATGAACTTTTCAAACGATTTCTATAAAAGATAACTCATCCAACGCATACAAACATTATTTCCGCGTTTAAATTCTACTTATTTGCTTTTTTAAACACACTTTACGACCGTCAAAGGAAGCTGTGAAATTAAATACTCTAAAACACTTCATTTAAATTCAAACAAAAAAAAAATCTTAAATTTTTTTTTCATTTTTGTTTCATATTTTTTTATTTTTGTTTAATTTTTTCATTTTTTTTTTAAATTTTTGTTTCATTTTTCATTTTTATTTCATTTTTTTTATTTTTGTTTAATTTTTTCATTTTTTTTTTTTAATTTTTGTTTCATTTTTCATTTTTATTTCATTTTTGTTTCATATTTTCATTTTTTTTTAAATTTTTGTTTCATTTTTTCATTTTTTTTTCATTTGTTTCATTTTTTTTTAAATTTTTGTTTCATTTTTTTTTAAATTTTTGTTTCATTTTTTTTTTTAATTTTTGTTCCATTTTTTTTTAAATTTTTGTTTCATTTTTTTTTTTAATTTTTGTTTCATTTTTTTTTAAATTTTTGTTTAATTTTTTCTTTTTTTTTCATTTTTTTTTTTAACCTAAACTAAATTTATTACCGTTTGTTTTATTCTTCTATTTTTTTTTTCTGTCTTCAAAAGTTTTTAATAAAAGCTCCAAATATTTAAAGAACGGCCGCATAAACAGTCGGTTCGGTTTTATTTCTTTTCGATTGGCGTTTATTTATTTTTTCTTTTTTTTTTTTTCTTTCGAACGCCAACTACTAAGATCGATAAAAAATTGGAATTAAGGGGGGAATTTAAAATCGATATTTTCGAGGATTTTAACGGATTTGAACGAATTTAACGATCGGAAGACGGCGCCGATTCTATTTTTGAATTATACCGCAAACGTAAAAACGGGTTGGAATTCAAAATTAAATGGTTACAAAGTCAACAAGAAAAAAATTTAAAAAAAAATTTTTTTTTGAAAATAAAAATTTTTTATAACCTAAAAAATTTTTGTCTAATTTTAAAAAATCGTCCAGACTTTATTTATAAAAATAGAAAAAAGAAAATTTAAAATAAGATAAATTAAAATATCTATTTTTTATTAAAATCGTTAGATTTGTTCTAAATATTACCAAAAAATTTAAAAAAATTCTCAAAAATTTACCAAAAAATTTTGACCGATAACCTAAAAATTTTGTCTAACTTTAAAAAATCATCCAGACTTTATTTATTAAAATAGAAAAATGAAAATTTAAAGAAAGGTAAATTAAAATATCTATTTTTTATGAAAATCGTTAAATTTGTTCTAAATACTACCAAAAAATTAAAAAAAAATTTCAAAAATGTACCAAAAAATTTTAACCGATAACCTAAAAATTTTTTGTCTAATATAAAAAATCATCCAGACTTTATTTATTAAAATAGAAAAAAGAAAATTTAAAATAAGGTAAATTAAAATATTTATTTTTTATTAAAATCGTTAGATTTGTTCTAAATACCATCAAAAAATTTAAAAAAGTTCTCAAAAATTTACCAACAAATTTTGACCGATAACCTAAAAATTTTGTCTAACTTTAAAAAATCATCCAGACTTTATTTATTAAAATAGAAAAAAGAAAATTTAAATATAGGTAAATTAAAATATCTATTTTTAATTAAAATCGTTAGATTTGTTCTAAATATTACCAAAAAATTTAAAAAAATTTACAAAAATTGACGAAAAATTGACGAAAAATTTTTAACAGATAACCTAAAAATTTTTGTCTAACTTTAATAAATCGTCCAAACTTTATTTATTAAAATAGAAAAAAGAAAATTTAAACGAAGATAAATTAAAATATCTATTTTTTGTTAAAATCGTTAGATTTGTTCTAAATACTACCAAAAAATTTAAAAAAATTCTCAAAAATTTACCAACAAATTTTGACCGATAACCTAAAAATTTTGTCTAACTTTAAAAAATCATCCAAACTTTATTTATGAAAATTAAAAAAAGAAAATTTAAAATAAGATAAATTAAAATATCTATTTTTTATTAAAATCATTAGATTTGTGCTAAATACTACCAAAAAATTTAAAAAAATTCTCAAGATAAATAAAGTCTGTTCTAAATGTTACCAAAAAATTTAAAAAAATTCTCAAAAATTTACCAACAAATTTTGACCGATAACCTAAAAATTTTGTCTAATTTTAAAAAATCGTCCAGACTTTATTTATTAAAATAGAAAAAAGAAAATTTTAAGAAAGGTAAATTAAAATATCTATTTTTTATTAAAATCGTTAGATTTATTCTAAATATTACCAAAAAATTAAAAAAAATTCTCAAAAATTTACCAAAAAATTTTGACCGATAACCTAAAAATTTTGTCTAACTTTAAAAAATCGTCCAGACTTTATTTATTAAAATTAAAAAAAGAAAATTTAAAGGAAGGTAAATTAAAATATCTATTTTCATTTGAAATCGTTAGATTTGTTCTGAATACTACCAAAAAATTTAAAAAAATTCTCAAAAATTTACCAAAAAATTTTGACCGATAACCTAAAAATTTTGTCTAACTTTAAAAAATCGTCCAGACTTTATTTATTAAAATAGAAAAAAGAAAATTTAAAGAAAGGTAAATTAAAATATCTATTTTTAACTAAAATCATCAGATTTGTTCTAAATACTACCAAAAAATTTAAAAAAAATCACAAAAAAATGAAAAAATTTTGAGATAACCTAAAAATTTTTTAAGTCTAACTTTAAAAAATCGTCCAGACTTTATTTATTAAAATTGAAAAAAGAAAATTTAAAGAAAAGTAAATTAAAATATCTATTTTTTATTAAAATCGTTAGATTTGTTCTAAATACTACCAAAAAATTTAAAAAAATTCACAAAAATTGATGAAAAAATTATGACCGATAACCTAAAAATTTTGTCTAATATAAAAAATCGTCCAGACTTTATTTATAAAAATAGAAAAAAGTAAATTTAAAATAAGATAAATTAAAATACCTATTTTTTATTAAAATCATTAGATTTGTTCTAAATACCACCAAAAAATTTAAAAAAATTTTCAAAAATTGACGAAAAAATTTTGGCCGATAACCTAAAAATTTTGTCTAATATAAAAAATCATCCAGACTTTATTTACTAAAATAGAAAAAAGAAAGTTTAAAATAAGGTAAATTAAAATATCTATTTTTTATTAAAATCATTAGATTTGTGCTAAATATTACCAAAAAATTTTAAAAAATTCACAAAAATTGACGAGAAATTTTTAACAGATAACCTAAAAATTTTGTCTAACTTTAAAAAATCATCCAGACTTTATTTATAAAAATAGAAAAAAGAAAATTTAAAGGAAGGTAAATTAAAATATCTATTTTTTATTAAAATCGTTAGATTTGTTCTAAATACTACCAAAAAATTTAAAAAAATTCTCAAAAATTTCCCAAAAAATTTTGACCGATAACCTAAAAATTTTGTCTAACTTTAAAAAATCATCCAGACTTTATTTATTAAAATAGAAAAAAGAAAATTTAAAATAAGGTAAATTAAAATATCTATTTTTAATTAAAATCGTTAGATTTGTTCTAAATATTACCAAAAAATTTAAAAAAAATCACAAAAAAATGAAAAAATTTTGAGATAACCTAAAAATTTTTTAGGTCTAACTTTAAAAAATCGTCCAGACTTTATTTATTAAAATAGAAAAAAGAAAATTTAAAGGAAGGTAAATTAAAATATCTATTTTTAATTAAAATCGTTAGATTGGTTCTAAATATTACCAAAAAAATTAAGAAAAATTTCAAAAATTTACCAACAAATGTTGACTGATAACCTAAAAATTTTGTCTAACTTTAAAAAATCGTCCAGACTTTCTTTACTAAAATAGAAAAAAGAAAATTTAAAGAAAGGTAAATTAAAATATCTATTTTTTATTAAAATCGTTAGATTTGTTCTAAATACTACCAAAAAATTTAAAAAAATTCTCAAAAATTTACCAACAAATTTTGACCGATAACCTAAAAATTTTGTCTAACTTTAAAAAATCGTCCAGACTTTATTTATTAAAATTGAAAAATGAAAATTTAAAGGAAGGTAAATTAAAATATCTATTTTTTATTAAAATCATTAGATTTGTTCTAAATATTACCAAAAAATTTAAAAAAATTCTCAAAAATTTACCAACAAATTTTGACCTATAACCTAAAAATTTTGTCTAACTTTAAAAAATCGTCCAGACTTTATTTATTAAAATAGAAAAATGAAAATTTAAAGGAAGGTAAATTAAAATATCTATTTTTAATTAAAATCGTTAGATTTGTTCTAAATATTACCAAAAAATTTAAAAAAATTCTCAAAAATTTACCAAAAAATTTTGACCGATAACCTAAAAATTTTGTCTAACTTTAAAAAATCGTCCAGACTTTATTTATTAAAATTAAAAAATGAAAATTTAAAATAAGATAAATTAAAATATCTATTTTTAATTAAAATCATTAGATTTGTTCTAAATATTACCAAAAAAATTTAAAAAAATTCTCAAAAATTTACCAAAAAATTTTGACCAATAACCTAAAAATTCTGTCTAACTTTAAAAAATCGTCCAGACTTTATTTATAAAAATAGAAAAAAGAAAATTTAAGATAAGGTAAATTAAAATATTTATTTTTAATTAAAATCGTTAGATTTGTTCTAAATATTACCAAAAGTTTTAAAAAATTCTCAAAAATTTACCAAAAAATTTTGACCGATAACCTAAAAATTTTGTCTAATTTTAAAAAATCGTCCAGACTTTATTTATTAAAATAGAAAAAAGAAAATTTAAAGAAAGGTAAATTAAAATATCTATTTTTAATTAAAATCGTTAAATTTGTTCTAAATATTACCAAAAAATTTAAAAAAATTTACAAAAATTGACGAAAAATTGACGAAAATTTTTTAACAGATAACCTAAAAATTTTTGTCTAACTTTAAAAAATCGTCCAAACTTTATTTATTAAAATAGAAAAAAGAAAATTTAAACGAAGATAAATTAAAATATCTATTTTTTATTAAAATCGTTAGATTTGTTCTAAATACTACCAAAAAATTTAAAAAAATTCTCAAAAATTTACCAACAAATTATGACCGATAACCTAAAAATTTTGTCTAACTTTAAAAAATCGTCCAGACTTTATTTATTAAAATAGAAAAATGAAAATTTAAAGAAAGGTAAATTAAAATATCTATTTTTTATTAAAATCATCAGATTTGTTTTAAATATTACCAAAAAATTTAAAAAAATTCTCAAAAATTTACCAAAAAATTTTGACCGATAACCTAAAAATTTTGTCTAACTTTAAAAAATCGTCCAGACTTTATTTATAAAAATAGAAAAAAGAAAATTTAAAGAAAGGTAAATTAAAATATCTATTTTTTATTAAAATCGTTAGATTTGTTCTAAATATTACCCAAAAATTTAAAAAAATTCACAAAAATAAAAAAAAATTTTAAAAACACCGAAAATTTTTTATCGATTTTGACTTTTAAATTCACTTATTAACAATAATTTTTTTAGGTTCAATTTTATCACTTCAATTTATCAAAAAACAAACCCAAAAATGTCTAAATCAATGAATATGTTGCGCACAAGGCGCAGAGATAACAACGTCAAACCAAACCGGAAGTAAGTAAAAAATACCATTTTTTACATAAAATAAATTTCCCAAACTAAAAAAAAAAATCTGTTTTAACCCAAATTAATCTTGAATTAATATTTTATAGATTAGATCGAAAATCTTCGAGGGGAATGATTTACGAAAACGAAGAATTAAGATTAAAGACAATAAATATAAACGCAGAAGTTGAAAGAGGACAATCGGACATAAAAAAACTAAAAAGAGAGAACGAAATGCTAAAGAAGGAAATGTGGTGCTTGAGGGACGCTTACGATAAGCTCGATAAGTTAATTAAAGAGAAGGAGATCAACTTCTCTTCCTCATCGGGAACGTGCAGCGGCTCCGAAACGGTAAACTGTTTGTTTTTACAATTGTAAATAACCCACTGGCTCCAACATACACACACACACACTCACACACACACACAACTTATATATATGTATATATTTAACTGCCGCTTAAACTTAACTCGAAACTTTCGTTCCCTTTGTAAACAAACTAAAATTCTCAAAAACTCTAATATAAAAAAAATCTTTAATTCTTAACCGTTTAGATTTTTACCAACTTTAAGAATTTTTTTAATTTTTTTGGTAATAATTAGTAAAAATTTGGCTTTTATAATCAAAAATAGAATCCTTTAGGTTTAATTTAACATAAAAATTATTTCTTAATCTTCATAAATAAAGTCGCGGCGATTTTTTTAAAGTTGGTCAAATTTTAAATTTTAACAAAAAGTGAGGTTAGTTCAATTTTTACCAAACTTTGGGATTTTTTTTAATTTTTTTGGTAATAATTCGGAAAAATCTGATTTTTATAATCAAAAATAGAATCTTTTAGGTTTCATTTGATGCATAAATTATCATCCAATCTTTAAAAATAAAGTCTGGGTGATTTTTTAAAATTGATCGAAATTTTTAAAAAGTTAGGTTAAAAAACCGACAAAAATTTTTACCAACTTTGAGAATTTTTTTAATTTTTTTGGTAATAATTAGGAAAAATTTCGTTTTTATTGTCGAAAATAGAATCCTTTAGGTTTAATTTAACATAAAAATTATTTCTTAATCTTCATAAATAAAGTCGCGGCGATTTTTTTAAAGTTGGTCAAATTTTAAATTTTAACAAAAAGTGAGGTTAGTTCAATTTTTACCAAATTTTGGGAATTTTTTTAATTTTTTTGGTAATAATTTGGAAAAATCTGATTTTTATAATCAAAAATAGAATCTTTTAGGTTTCATTTGATGTATAAATTATCATCTAATCTTTAAAAATAAAGTCTGGGTGATTTTTTAAAATTGATCGAAATTTTTAAAAAGTTAGGTTAAAAAACCGCCAAAAATTTTTATCAACTTTGAGAATTTTTTTAATTTTTTTGGTAATAATTAGGAAAAATTTGGCTTTTATTGTCGAAAATAGAATGCTTTAGGTTTAATTTAACGTAAAAATTATTTCTTAATCTTCATAAAAAAAAGTCGCGGCGATTTTTTTAAAGTTGGTCAAATTTTAAATTTTAACAAAAAGTGAGGTTAGTTCAATTTTTACCAAACTTTGGGATTTTTTTTAATTTTTTTGGTAATAATTTGGAAAAATCTGATTTTTATAATCAAAAATAAAATCTTTTAGGTTTCATTTGATGTATAAATTATCATCTAATCTTTAAAAATAAAGTCTGGGTGATTTTTTAAAATTGATCGAAATTTTTAAAAAGTTAGGTTAAAAAACCGTCAAAAATTTTTATCAACTTTGAGAATTTTTTTAATTTTTTTGGTAATAATTAGGAAAAATTTGGCTTTTATAATCAAAAATAGAATCCTTTAAGTTTAATTTAACATAAAAATGATTGCTTAATCTTCATAAATAAAGTCGCGGCGATTTTTTTAAAGTTGGTCAAATTTTAAATTTTAACAAAAAGTGAGGTCAGTTCAATTTTTACCAAATTTTGGGAATTTTTTTAATTTTTTTGGTAATAATTTGGAAAAATCCGACTTTTATAGTCAAAAATAGAATCTTTTAGGTTTCATTTGATGTATAAATTATCACCTAATCTTTAAAAATAAAGTCTGGACGATTTTTTAAAATTGATCGACATTTTTAAAAAGTTAGGTTAAAAAACCGACAAAAATTTTTACCAACTTTGAGAATTTTTTTAATTTTTTTGGTAATAATTAGTAAAAATTTGGCTTTTATAATCAAAAATAGAATCCTTTAGGTTTAATTTAACATAAAAATTATTTCTTAATCTTCATAAATAAAGTCGCGGGGATTTTTTTAAAGTTGGTCAAATTTTATATTTTAACAAAAAGTGAGGTCAGTTCAATTTTTACCAAATTTTGGGAATTTTTTTAATTTTTTTGGTAATAATTCGGAAAAATCTGACTTATATAATCAAAAATAGAATCTTTTAGGTTTCATTTGATGTATAAATAATCATCTAATCTTTAAAAATAAATTCTGGGCGATTTTTTTAAAATTGATCGAAATTTTTAAAAAGTTAGGTTAAAAAACCGACAAAAATTTTTACCAACTTTGAGAATTTTTTTAATTTTTTTGGTAATAATTAGGAAAAATTGGGCTTTTATAATCAAAAATAGAATCCTTTAGGTTTAATTTAACATAAAAATTATTTCTTAATCTTCATAAATAAAGTCGCGGCGATTTTTTTAAAGTTGGTCAAATTTTAAATTTTATCAAAAAGTGAGGTTAGTTCAATTTTTACCAAATTTTGGGAATTTTTTTAATTTTTTTGGTAATAATTTGAAAAAATCCGACTTTTATAATCAAAAATAAAATCTTTTAGGTTTCATTTGATGTATGAATTATCATCTAATCTTTAAAAATAAAGTCTGGGTGATTTTTTAAAATTGATCGAAATTTTTAAAAAGTTAGGTTAAAAAACTGTCAAAAATTTTTACCAACTTTGAGAATTTTTTTAATTTTTTTGGTAATAATTAGGAAAATTTCGTTTTTATTGTCGAAAATAGAATCCTTTAGGTTTAATTTAACATAAAAATTATTTCTTAATCTTCATAAATAAAGTCGCGGCGATTTTTTTACAGTTGGTCAAATTTTAAATTTTAACAAAAAGTGAGGTTAGTTCAATTTTTACCAAACTTTGGGAATTTTTTTAATTTTTTTGGTAATAATTTGGAAAAATCTGATTTTTATAATCAAAAATAGAATCTTTTAGGTTTCATTTGATGTATAAATTATCATCTAATCTTTAAAAATAAAGTCTGGACGATTTTTTAAAATTGATCGACATTTTTAAAAAGTTAGGTTAAAAAACCGACAAAAATTTTTACCAACTTTGAGAATTTTTTTAATTTTTTTGGTAATAATTAGTAAAAATTGGGCTTTTATAATCAAAAATAGAATCCTTTAGGTTTAATTTAACATAAAAATTATTTCTTAATCTTCATAAATAAAGTCGCGGCGATTTTTTTAAAGTTGGTCAAATTTTAAATTTTAACAAAAAGTGAGGTTAGTTCAATTTTTACCAAATTTTGGGAATTTTTTTAATTTTTTTGGTAATAATTTGGAAAAATCCGACTTTTATAATCAAAAATAGAATCTTTTAGGTTTCATTTGATGTATAAATTATCATCTAATCTTTAAAAATAAAGTCTGGACGATTTTTTAAAATTGATCGACATTTTTAAAAAGTTAGGTTAAAAAACCGACAAAAATTTTTACCAACTTTGAGAATTTTTTAAATTTCTTTGGTAATAATTAGGAAAAATTTGGCTTTTATAATCAAAGATAGAATCATTTAGGTTTAATTTAACATAAAAATTATTTCTTAATCTTCATAAATAAAGTCGGGCCGATTTTTTTAAAGTTGGTCAAATTTAAAATTTTAACAAAAAGTGAGGTTAGTTCAATTTTTACCAAATTTTGGGAATTTTTTTAATTTTTTTGGTAATAATTTGGAAAAATCTGATTTTTATAATCAAAAATAGAATCTTTTAGGTTTCATTTGATGTATAAATTATCATCTAATCTTTAAAAATAAAGTCTGGGTGATTTTTTAAAATTGATCGAAATTTTTAAAAAGTTAGGTTAAAAAACCGACAAAAATTTTTATCAACTTTGAGAATTTTTTTAATTTTTTTGGTAATAATTAGGAAAAATTTGGCTTTTATAATCAAAAATAGAATCATTTAGGTTTAATTTAACATAAAAATTATTTCTTAATCTTCATAAATAAAGTCGGGGCAATTTTTTAAAGTTGATTTTTAAAAAAAGTGAGGTTAGTTAACTGTCAATCAAGTTTGGGAATTTTTTTAATTTTTTTGGTAATAATATGGAAAAATCTAATTTTTATAATCAAAAATAGAATCTTTTAGGTTTCATTTGATGTATAAATTATCATCTAATCTTTAAAAATAAACTCTGGGTGATTTTTTAAAATTGATCGAAATTTTTAAAAAGTTAGGTTAAAAAAACCGACAAAAATTTTTACCAACTTTGAGAATTTTTTAAATTTCTTTGGTAATAATTAGGAAAAATTTGGCTTTTATAATCAAAGATAGAATCATTTAGGTTTAATTTAACATAAAAATTATTTCTTAATCTTCATAAATAAAGTCGGGCCGATTTTTTTAAAGTTGGTCAAATTTTAAATTTTAACAAAAAGTGAGGTTAGTTCAATTTTTACCAAATTTTGGGAATTTTTTTAATTTTTTTGGTAATAATTTGGAAAAATCTGATTTTTATAATCAAAAATAGAATCTTTTAGGTTTCATTTGATGTATAAATTATCATCTAATCTTTAAAAATAAAGTCTGGGTGATTTTTTAAAATTGATCGAAATTTTTAAAAAGTTAGGTTAAAAAACCGACAAAAATTTTTACCAACTTTGAGAATTTTTTAAATTTCTTTGGTAATAATTAGGAAAAATTTGGCTTTTATAATCAAAGATAGAATCATTTAGGTTTAATTTAACATAAAAATTATTTCTTAATCTTCATAAATAAAGTCGGGCCGATTTTTTTAAAGTTGGTCAAATTTTAAATTTTAACAAAAAGTGAGGTTAGTTCAATTTTTACCAAACTTTGGGAATTTTTTTAATTTTTTTGGTAATAATTTGGAAAAATCCGACTTTTATAATCAAAAATAGAATCTTTTAGGTTTCATTTGATGTATAAATTATCATCTAATCTTTAAAAATAAACTCTGGACGATTTTTTTAAATTGATCGAAATTTTTAAAAAGTTGGGTTAAAAAACTGTCAAAAATTTTTACCAACTTTGAGAATTTTTTTAATTTTTTTGGTAATAATTAGGAAAATTTCGTTTTTATTGTCGAAAATAGAATCCTTTAGGTTTAATTTAACATAAAAATTATTTCTTAATCTTCATAAATAAAGTCGCGGCGATTTTTTTACAGTTGGTCAAATTTTAAATTTTAACAAAAAGTGAGGTTAGTTCAATTTTTACCAAACTTTGGGAATTTTTTTAATTTTTTTGGTAATAATTTGGAAAAATCCGACTTTTATAATCAAAAATAGAATCTTTTAGGTTTCATTTGATGTATAAATTATCATCTAATCTTTAAAAATAAAGTCTGGGTGATTTTTTTAAAATTGATCGAAATTTTTAAAAAGTTAGGTTAAAAAACCGTCAAAAATTTTTACCAACTTTGAGAATTTTTTTAATTTTTTTGGTAATAATTAGTAAAAATTTGGCTTTTATAATCAAAAATAGAATGCTTTAGGTTTAATTTAACATAAAAATTATTTCTTAATCTTCATAAATAAAGTCGCGGCGATTTTTTTAAAGTGGGTCAAATTTTAAATTTTAACAAAAAGTGAGGTTAGTTCAATTTTTACCAAATTTTGGGATTTTTTTAAATTTTTTTGGTAATAATTCGGAAAAATCCGACTTTTATAATTAAAAATACAATCTTTTAGGTTTCATTTGATTATTAATTATCATCTAATCTTTAAAAATAAAGTCTGGGTGATTTTTTAAAATTGATCGAAATTTTTAAAAAGTTAGGTTAAAAAACCGACAAAAATTTTTATCAACTTTGAGAATTTTTTAAATTTTTTTGGTAATAATTAGTAAAAATTTGGCTTTTATAATCAAAAATAGAATGCTTTAGGTTTAATTTAACATAAAAATTATTTCTTAATCTTCATAAATAAAGTCGCGGCGATTTTTTTAAAGTGGGTCAAATTTTAAATTTTAACAAAAAGTGAGGTTAGTTCAATTTTTACCAAATTTTGGGATTTTTTTTTAATTTTTTTGGTAATAATTTGGAAAAATCTGATTTTTATAATCAAAAATAAAATCTTTTAGGTTTCATTTGATGTATAAATTATCATCTAATCTTTAAAAATAAAGTCTGGGTGATTTTTTAAAATTGATCGAAATTTTTAAAAAGTTAGGTTAAAAAACCGACAAAAATTTTTACCAACTTTGAGAATTTTTTTAATTTTTTTGGTAATAATTAGTAAAAATTTGGCTTTTATAATCAAAAATAGAATCCTTTAGGTTTAATTTAACATAAAAATTATTTCTTAATCTTCATAAATAAAGTCGCGGGGATTTTTTTAAAGTTGGTCAAATTTTATATTTTAACAAAAAGTGAGGTCAGTTCAATTTTTACCAAATTTTGGGAATTTTTTTAATTTTTTTGGTAATAATTTGGAAAAATCCGACTTTTATAATCAAAAATAGAATCTTTTAGGTTTCATTTGATGTATAAATTATCATCTAATCTTTAAAAATAAAGTCTGGACGATTTTTTAAAATTGATCGACATTTTTAAAAAGTTAGGTTAAAAAACCGTCAAAAATTTTTACCAACTTTGAGAATTTTTTTAATTTTTTTGGTAATAATTAGGAAAAATTGGGCTTTTATAATCAAAAATAGAATCCTTTAGGTTTAATTTAACATAAAAATTATTTCTTAATCTTCATAAATAAAGTCGCGGCGATTTTTTTAAAGTTGGTCAAATTTTAAATTTTAACAAAAAGTGAGGTTAGTTCAATTTTTACCAAATTTTGGGAATTTTTTTAATTTTTTTGGTAATAATTTGAAAAAATCCGACTTTTATAATCAAAAATAAAATCTTTTAGGTTTCATTTGATGTATGAATTATCATCTAATCTTTAAAAATAAAGTCTGGGTGATTTTTTAAAATTGATCGAAATTTTTAAAAAGTTGGGTTAAAAAAACGTCAAAAATTTTTACCAACTTTGAGAATTTTTTTAATTTTTTTGGTAATAATTAGTAAAAATTTGGCTTTTATAATCAAAAATAGAATCCTTTAGGTTTAATTTAACATAAAAATTATTTCTTAATCTTCATAAATAAAGTCGCGGGGATTTTTTTAAAGTTGGTCAAATTTTATATTTTAACAAAAAGTGAGGTCAGTTCAATTTTTACCAAATTTTGGGAATTTTTTTAATTTTTTTGGTAATAATTTGGAAAAATCCGACTTTTATAATCAAAAATAGAATCTTTTAGGTTTCATTTGATGTATAAATTATCATCTAATCTTTAAAAATAAAGTCTGGACGATTTTTTAAAATTGATCGACATTTTTAAAAAGTTAGGTTAAAAAACCGTCAAAAATTTTTACCAACTTTGAGAATTTTTTTAATTTTTTTGGTAATAATTAGGAAAAATTGGGCTTTTATAATCAAAAATAGAATCCTTTAGGTTTAATTTAACATAAAAATTATTTCTTAATCTTCATAAATAAAGTCGCGGCGATTTTTTTAAAGTTGGTCAAATTTTAAATTTTAACAAAAAGTGAGGTTAGTTCAATTTTTACCAAATTTTGGGAATTTTTTTAATTTTTTTGGTAATAATTTGAAAAAATCCGACTTTTATAATCAAAAATAAAATCTTTTAGGTTTCATTTGATGTATGAATTATCATCTAATCTTTAAAAATAAAGTCTGGGTGATTTTTTAAAATTGATCGAAATTTTTAAAAAGTTAGGTTAAAAAACTGTCAAAAATTTTTACCAACTTTGAGAATTTTTTTAATTTTTTTGGTAATAATTAGGAAAATTTCGTTTTTATTGTCGAAAATAGAATCCTTTAGGTTTAATTTAACATAAAAATTATTTCTTAATCTTCATAAATAAAGTCGCGGCGATTTTTTTACAGTTGGTCAAATTTTAAATTTTAACAAAAAGTGAGGTTAGTTCAATTTTTACCAAATTTTGGGAATTTTTTAGTTTTTTTGGTAATAATTAGAAAAAATCTGACTTTTATAATCAAAAATAGAATCTTTTAGATTTCATTTAATGTATAAATTACCATCTAATCTTTAAAAATAAACTCTGGACGATTTTTTTAAATTGATCGAAATTTTTAAAAAGTTAGGTTAAAAAACCGACAAAAATTTTTACCAACTTTGAGAATTTTTTTAATTTTTTTGGTAATAATTAGGAAAAATTGGGCTTTTATAATCAAAAATAGAATCCTTTAGGTTTAATTTAACATAAAAATTATTTCTTAATCTTCATAAATAAAGTCGCGGCGATTTTTTTAAAGTTGGTCAAATTTTAAATTTTAACAAAAAGTGAGGTTAGTTCAATTTTTACCAAATTTTGGGAATTTTTTTAATTTTTTTGGTAATAATTTGGAAAAATCTGATTTTTATAACCAAAAATAAAATCTTTTAGGTTTTATTTGATGTATAAATTATCATCTAATCTTTAAAAATAAAGTCTGGGTGATTTTTTAAAATTGATCGAAATTTTTAAAAAGTTAGGTTAAAAAACCGTCAAAAATTTTTATCAACTTTGAGAATTTTTTAAATTTTTTTGGTAATAATTAGTAAAAATTTGGCTTTTATAATCAAAAATTGAATCCTTTAGGTTTAACTTAACGTAAAAATTATTTCTTAACCTTCATAAATAAAGTCGCGGCGATTTTTTTAAAGTTGGTCAAATTTTAAATTTTAACAAAAAGTGAGGTTAGTTCAATTTTTACCAAATTTTGGGAATTTTTTTAATTTTTTTGGTAATAATTTGGAAAAATCTGATTTTTATAATCAAAAATAGAATCTTTTAGGTTTCATTTGATGTATAAATTATCATCTAATCTTTAAAAATAAAGTCTGGGTGATTTTTTAAAATTGATCGAAATTTTTAAAAAGTTAGGTTAAAAAACCGTCAAAAATTTTTATCAACTTTGAGAATTTTTTTAATTTTTTTGGTAATAATTAGGAAAAATTTGGCTTTTATTGTCGAAAATAGAATCCTTTAGGTTTAATTTAACGTAAAAATTATTTCTTAATCTTCATAAATAAAGTCGCGGCGATTTTTTTAAAGTTGGTCAAATTTTATATTTTAACAAAAAGTGAGGTTAGTTCAATTTCTACCAAATTTTGGGAATTTTCTTAATTTCTTTGGTAATAATTTGGAAAAATCCGACTTTTATAATCAAAAATAAAATCTTTTAGGTTTTATTTGATGTATAAATTATCATCTAATCTTTAAAAATAAAGTCTGGGTGATTTTTTTAAAATTGATCGAAATTTTTAAAAAGTTAGGTTAAAAAACCGACAAAAATTTTTACCAGCTTTGAGAATTTTTTTAATTTTCTTGGTAATAATTAGGAAAAATTTGGCTTTTATAATCAAAAATAGAATCATTTAGGTTTAATTTAACATAAAAATTATTTCTTAATCTTCATAAATAAAGTCGCGGCGATTTTTTTAAAATTGGTCAAATTTTAAATTTTAACAAAAAGTGAGGTTAGTGCAATTTTTACCAAATTTTGGGAATTTTTTTAATTTTTTTGGTAATAATTTGGAAAAATCTGATTTTTATAATCAAAAATAGAATCTTTTAGGTTTCATTTAATGTATAAATTATCATCTAATCTTTAAAAATAAAGTCTGGGTGATTTTTTAAAATTGATCGAAATTTTTAAAAAGTTGGGTTAAAAAAACGTCAAAAATTTTTACCAACCTTGAGAATTTTTTTAATTTTTTTGGTAATAATTAGGAAAAATTTGGCTTTTATTGTCGAAAATAGAATCCTTTAGGTTTAATTTAACATAAAAATTATTTCTTAATCTTCATAAATAAAGTCGCGGCGATTTTTTTACAGTTGGTCAAATTTTAAATTTTAACAAAAAGTGAGGTTAGTTCAATTTTTACCAAATTTTGGGAATTTTTTAGTTTTTTTGGTAATAATTAGAAAAAATCTGACTTTTATAATCAAAAATAGAATCTTTTAGATTTCATTTAATGTATAAATTACCATCTAATCTTTAAAAATAAACTCTGGACGATTTTTTTAAATTGATCGAAATTTTTAAAAAGTTAGGTTAAAAAACCGACAAAAATTTTTACCAACTTTGAGAATTTTTTTAATTTTTTTGGTAATAATTAGGAAAAATTGGGCTTTTATAATCAAAAATAGAATCCTTTAGGTTTAATTTAACATAAAAATTATTTCTTAATCTTCATAAATAAAGTCGCGGCGATTTTTTTAAAGTTGGTCAAATTTTAAATTTTAACAAAAAGTGAGGTTAGTTCAATTTTTACCAAATTTTGGGAATTTTTTTAATTTTTTTGGTAATAATTTGGAAAAATCTGATTTTTATAACCAAAAATAAAATCTTTTAGGTTTTATTTGATGTATAAATTATCATCTAATCTTTAAAAATAAAGTCTGGGTGATTTTTTAAAATTGATCGAAATTTTTAAAAAGTTAGGTTAAAAAACCGTCAAAAATTTTTATCAACTTTGAGAATTTTTTAAATTTTTTTGGTAATAATTAGTAAAAATTTGGCTTTTATAATCAAAAATTGAATCCTTTAGGTTTAACTTAACGTAAAAATTATTTCTTAACCTTCATAAATAAAGTCGCGGCGATTTTTTTAAAGTTGGTCAAATTTTAAATTTTAACAAAAAGTGAGGTTAGTTCAATTTTTACCAAATTTTGGGAATTTTTTTAATTTTTTTGGTAATAATTTGGAAAAATCTGATTTTTATAACCAAAAATAAAATCTTTTAGGTTTTATTTGATGTATAAATTATCATCTAATCTTTAAAAATAAAGTCTGGGTGATTTTTTAAAATTGATCGAAATTTTTAAAAAGTTAGGTTAAAAAACCGTCAAAAATTTTTATCAACTTTGAGAATTTTTTAAATTTTTTTGGTAATAATTAGTAAAAATTTGGCTTTTATAATCAAAAATTGAATCCTTTAGGTTTAACTTAACGTAAAAATTATTTCTTAACCTTCATAAATAAAGTCGCGGCGATTTTTTTAAAGTTGGTCAAATTTTAAATTTTAACAAAAAGTGAGGTTAGTTCAATTTTTACCAAATTTTGGGAATTTTTTTAATTTTTTTGGTAATAATGTGGAAAAATCTGATTTTTATAATCAAAAATACAATCTTTTAGGTTTCATTTGATGTATAAATTATCATCTAATCTTTAAAAATAAAGTCTGGGTGATTTTTTAAAATTGATTGAAATTTTTAAAAAGTTGGGTTAAAAAACCGACAAAAATTTTTACCAACTTTGAGAATTTTTTTAATTTTTTTGGTAATAATTAGTAAAAATTTGGCTTTTATAATCAAGAATAGAATCCTTTAGGTTTAATTTAACATAAAAATTATTTCTTAATCTTCATAAATAAAGTCGCGGCGATTTTTTAAAGTTGGTCAAATTTTAAATTTTAACAAAAAGTGAGGTTAGTTCAATTTTTACCAAACTTTGGGAATTTTTTTAATTTTTTTGGTAATAATTTGGAAAAATCCGACTTTTATAATCAAAAATAGAATCTTTTAGGTTTCATTTGATGTATAAATTATCATCTAATCTTTAAAAATAAAGTCTGGGTGATTTTTTAAAATTGATCGAAATTTTTAAAAAGTTAGGTTAAAAAACCGACAAAAATTTTTACCAGCTTTGAGAATTTTTTTAATTTTTTTGGTAATAATTAGTAAAAATTTGGCTTTTATAATCAAAAAGAGAATCCTTTAGGTTTAATTTAACGTAAAAATTATTTCTTAATCTTCATAAATAAAGTCGGGGCGATTTTTTTAAAGGTGGTCAAATTTTAAATTTTAACAAAAAGTGAGGTTAGTTAAATTTTTACCAAATTTTGGGATTTTTTTAAATTTTTTTGGTAATAATTTGGAAAAATCTGATTTTTATAATCAAAAATAGAATCTTTTAGGTTTCATTTAATGTATAAATTATCATCTAATCTTTAAAAATAAACCCTGGACGATTTTTTAAAATTGATCGAAATTTTTAAAAAGTTAGGTTAAAAAACCGTCAAAAATTTTTACCAACTTTGAGAATTTTTTTAATTTTTTTGGTAATAATTAGTAAAAATTTGGCTTTTATAATCAAAAATAGAATGCTTTAGGTTTAATTTAACATAAAAATTATTTCTTAATCTTCATAAATAAAGTCGCGGCGATTTTTTTAAAGTGGGTCAAATTTTAAATTTTAACAAAAAGTGAGGTTAGTTCAATTTTTACCAAATTTTGGGATTTTTTTAAATTTTTTTGGTAATAATTCGGAAAAATCCGACTTTTATAATTAAAAATACAATCTTTTAGGTTTCATTTGATTATTAATTATCATCTAATCTTTAAAAATAAAGTCTGGGTGATTTTTTAAAATTGATCGAAATTTTTAAAAAGTTAGGTTAAAAAACCGACAAAAATTTTTATCAACTTTGAGAATTTTTTTAATTTTTTTGGTAATAATTAGTAAAAATTTGGCTTTTATAATCAAAAATAGAATGCTTTAGGTTTAATTTAACATAAAAATTATTTCTTAATCTTCATAAATAAAGTCGCGGCGATTTTTTTAAAGTGGGTCAAATTTTAAATTTTAACAAAAAGTGAGGTTAGTTCAATTTTTACCAAATTTTGGGATTTTTTTAAATTTTTTTGGTAATAATTCGGAAAAATCCGACTTTTATAATTAAAAATACAATCTTTTAGGTTTCATTTGATTATTAATTATCATCTAATCTTTAAAAATAAAGTCTGGGTGATTTTTTTAAAATTGATCGACATTTTTAAAAAGTTAGGTTAAAAAACCGACAAAAATTTTAGTCAACTTTATGAATTTTTTTAATTTTTTTGGTAATAATTAGAACAAAACTGACTTTTTTATTACAAAATAGAATATTTTAGCTTTCAATTTATATAAATTTCATTTCTTAATTTAAAAAAATAAAGTCTCCACGATTTTTTAAAATTGGTTAAAATTTTTAAGTTAGGTTATGAACTGTCAAAAATTTTAGTCAACTTTATGAATTTTTTTAATTTTTTGGGTAATAATTAGAACAAAACTGACTTTTTTATTAGAAAATAGAATATTTTAGCTTTCAGTTAGTATAAATTTCATTTCTTAATTATAAAAAGTAAAATCTCCACGATTTTTTAAAATTGGTCAAAATTTTTAAAAGTTAGGTTATGAACTGTCAAAAATTTTAATCAACTTTATGAATTTTTTTAATTTTTTGGGTAATACTTAGAGGAAAATTGACTTTTTTATTAGAAAATAGAATATTTTAGCTTTCAATTTATATAAACTTCATTTCTTAATTATAAAAAATAAAGTCTCCACGATTTTTTAAAATTGGTTAAAATTTTTAAAAGTTAGGTTATTATGAACTGTCAAAAATTTTAATCACCTTTATGAATTTTTTTAATTTTTTGGGTAATACTTAGAGGAAAATTGACTTTTTTATTAGAAAATAGAATATTTTAGCTTTCAATTTATATAAATTTCATTTCTTAATTTAAAAAAATAAAGTCTCCACGATTTTTTTTATTTCGTCAAAATTTTTTTAAGTCAATAAAAATGTTTTAACTCCAAATTCATTTCTAGGAATCTTGTAGTACATGTTCAAGCGATTCAAACGAGGTCGAAACGAGTCAAAACCTCGAAAACGTCCAAAAAACCAACCTAAAAAGCCTCCACGTCGACTTCGACCACCTATCCGTCGTCCCGGAAGAAAACTCAACCGAAAATTCGGACAAAAACTCCATCCCAAACGAAGGCTGGTCATCGTCCGAAAAGAACGTCATCAAACCGGACCAATCTTACCCCAGTTTTGAAACGCTAACCAAACAAACCGACGAAAAAAACCCCCCCAAACACTTCTTCTCCCCCATTAAACTAAGCCGAAGCTGCGAAGGACCCTTAAACGACGAATACGTCAACTGCAACCAAATCTACGGACAGATAAGTCCATATTTTCAACGATTAGAATTTAATTATCCACCTTACGAAGGCGTTCAAACCCAAAACTTAAGCGTCATGCATCCCATAAGTAAATCAAGCACCGATATCATCGTCAAAATGGATAATCATAGTTTTAACGCCAACACAATCACATCGAGCTCATTTAGCAACGGAGGAAACTTAGAGGAGTTATTAAATGACATCGAAAGTATCTCCCAGGATATTTTAAAGTTATCCAATTCGAATTTAAGTTATAATAATCCGGAACAACAACAATTTTCTATTAATAATGAAAGTCCCATACAAATAAATCCAATAAATCAAATAAATCAACCGATAAATCAAATAAATCAATCAATAAATCCAATTAATCAACAAATTAATCCCATAAATCAACAAATAAATCCAATAAATCAAATAAATCAACCGATAAGTCCAATAAATCAACAAATAAATCAAATAAATCAACCGATAAGTCCAATAAATCAACAAATCAATTCAATAAATCAAATAAATCAACCGATAAATCCAATAAATCAAATAAATCAACCAAAAAATCAAATAAATCAACCTATAAATCAAATAAATCAACCCATAAATCAACAATTAAATCAAATAAATCCAATAAATCAACAAATAAATCCAATAAACCCAATAAATCAAATAAACCCGATAAATCAATCAATAAATCAACCGATAAATCATCAAATAAGCACCATAGAAACTTTAGAAACGACTCAAATATCAAAACCGTACAAAAGTGAGTTAAATGTGGTTTTAATGCCAACTCCGATGCCTTTAATAGGTTTTGAAAAATATCGAAACGTTCAAAATAGCGCTGAAAGTCTAAAAACTAAATCTTTAGACGATGTGATGACTCCGAAAAGGGAAAGTTTCTATCAGAATGCTGCGAGTGAAAATCCTTTTTATTTCGGAAGTGGAAATGATTATTTTAATAGATATAATCCGGATAATTTTATAAATAATGGTATCGTTGATAAATCAAGCAAGAAAAATGAGAATTTAGAATCGAAACCGAATCAAATTGAAACTTTAAACGAAAACGATGAGAATTTAAAAATAAAATCGAATAAATCGGAAAAAGATGAGTTAAAAGAATTGAAAAAAATCGAGGTGAAGAAACAGGAAAAACCAAAATTAAGTATAAGAAGAAAAGTTTCGATTCATTTTAAAGGTAAGAAAAAAAAATCAGATGAGAAACAAACTTCAACTCCGAAAAGTGAAAAAAGAAACATTTTCGATATAAAATTTGATCGGAAACAACAAGATTTACAAAAAACTCCCAGCGTTGACTCTAAAAAATCAACCCAAGATGATTTAAAAACCCCCGAGAACGACCAAAAAAATACCAATAAACGAATTTCCGAACCGAAAACTCCCGAAAGAAAATCAAGTTTGGATAAAAACCCCTCGAAATTAAGAAAAAGTCAATCGTTATCCCCCGAAAAACATGTACAAATGAAAGACGAGAAGAAACAACATAAAAAGCATAAAAATAAAATGGATAAATTAAAAAATCGACGCAGTACGATAAGTAATAACGAGAAATTTACGAATTCAACGGAGAAATTTATCCGGGAGAGGAGTTTTTCCGTTTGTACCGATCGATCAAACGTGTTAGGTTTAGGAATCGGTTATAACTCCGCTTATAGTATGTACGATGATTATCTATCCGAACGAGAAAGGACGAACAGCTTGAGTAGTTGCGGAACGGTTAAAATGAGAAAAATGTCAAATATTTCTAATTTTCCGGTCGCCGGGAAGATTCCTTGGTGTGGATGTTGGGGAAATGGGTGTTTATAACACTAAAAATGTAATAAATATAATAATAGAAAGGAAAAAAAAAACTTACCGATTAAAATAGATGTAATAAATAAAAATAATACTTTAGTTCTCATTTTTCTTTCTCTTCACTTCCACTTCCACCGTTTATTCCTTTCAAAGTCTCGTTTCTTCCTCGTTGGTATTTCTAAATTTATCAACCCCTTCCCACACGCACATTTTATCTTATAAAACTACAGTAACATGACCCGATTTTTAACGGGAAACGTTTAATGTTCGTTTTAATTCAGTTTTAACGAAACTGTAAACAAAGCTGTCAATTTGACATTTGACAGTTTATCCGGTGTCATTGATATCTTACATTTAGATTGATACGGTTAGTAATTTATAAAAAGAAAGATGGGATTATTAAAATTATATGAGTTAAACGGAGATGGATAATATTGAAATCTCTATTTTTCAAAATGACATGTCTTATTTTAAATTTAAATACTTAAATTTTATTTAAATTTTTTGATGTAGTTTAGAAAGAAATTTATTTAAAAATTTCCAAAGTTGATACAAAGGCGATTTTTTAGAATTTTACTCAAAATTGAATGGAGAATCATTTAAAATAAACTAATGAAAATTAGATATCTAGTTGTTCAATTAGACGAGATCAAAGTTAAGATTTTAAATTTTTCATCTAATTTTTTAGTGTAGAAGTTTAGAAAAAAATTTGTCTAAAAATTTCTAAACTTGATATAACGATGATTTTATAGAATCTTACTTAAAATTTAATAAAGAATCGTTTAAAATGAACCGTATAAAAGTCGGATAACCAGTTTTTCAGTTATACGAGATCAAAGTCAAAAATTTAAAATTGTCTAATTTTTGAATGTAGAAGTTTAGAAAAAAATTCGTCTAAAAATTTCTAAACTTGATCCAACGAAGATTTTCTAAAATCTTACTCAAAATTGAATGGGGAATCGTTTAAAATGAACCGTATAAAAATCGGATAACCAGCTTTTCAGTTATACGAGATCAAAGTCAAAAATTTTAAATTGTCTAATTTTTGAATGTAGAAGTTTAGAAAAAAATTCGTCTAAAAATTTCTAAACTTGATACAACGATGATTTTCTAGAATCTTACTTAAAATTGAATGGGGAATCGTTTAAAATAAACCATATGAAAATTAAACAACCGGTGGCTGAGCTACACGAAATCAAAGTCAAAATTTCAAAATTGTTTAATTTCTCAATGTAGAAGTTTAGAAAAAAATTCGTCTAAAAATTTCTAAACTTGATATAACCATGATTTTCTAGAATCTAACTCAAAATTGAATGAGGAATCGTTTAAAATAAACCGTATGAAAATTAAACAACCGGCGGCTGAGCTACATCAGATCAAAGTCAAAATTTTAAGATTGTCTAATTTTTGAATGTAAAAGTTTAGAAAAGAATTCGTCTAAAAATTTCTAAACTTGATACAACGATGATTTTATAGAATCTTACTTAAAATTGAATGGAGAATCGTTTAAAATAAACCGTATGAAAATTAGACAACCGGGGGCTGAGCTACGCGAGATCAAAGTCAAAATTTCAAAATTGTCTAATTTCTCAATGAAGAAGTTAAAAAAAAAATTCGTCTAAAAATTTCTAAACTTGATACAAAGACGATTTTCTAGAATCTTACTTAAAATTTAATGAAGAATCGTTTAAAATGAACCGTATAAAAATCGGATAACCAGTTTTTCAGTTACACGAGATCAAAGTCAAAATTTTAAAATTGTCTAATTTTTCAATGTAGAAGTTTAGAAGAAAATTCGTCTAAAAATTTCTAAACTTGATACAAAGACGATTTTATAGAATCTTACTCAAAATTGAATGGGGAATTGTTTAAAATAAACCGTATGAAAATTAGACAACCAGTTTTTCAGTTACACGAGATCAAAGTCAAAATTTTAAAATTGTCTAATTTTTCAGTGTAGAAGTTTAAAAAAAAATTCGTCTAAAAATTTCTAAACTTGATATAACGATAATTTTCTAAAATTTTATTTAAAATTTAATGAAGAATCGTCTAAAATGAACCGTATGAAAATCGGATAACCAGTTTTTCAATTACACGAGAACAAAGTCAAAATTTTAAAATTGTCAAATTTCTCAATGTATAAGTTTAGAAAAAAATTCGTCTAAAAATTTCTAAAGTTGATATAACGATAATTTTCTAAAATTTTATTTAAAATTTAATGAAGAATCGTTTAAAATGAACCGTATGAAAATCGGATAACCAGTTTTTCAGTTATACGAGATCAAAGTCAAAATTTTAAAATTGTCTAATTTTTGAATGTAGAAGTTTAGAAAAAAATTCGTCTAAAAATTTCTAAACTTGATACAACGATGATTTTCTAGAATCTTACTCAAAATTTAATGAAAAATCGTTTAAAATGAACCGTATAAAAATCGGATAATCAGTTTTTTAGTTACACGAGATCAAAGTCAAAAATTTAAAATTGTCTAATTTTTCAATGTAGAAGTTTAGAAAAAAATTCGTCTAAAAATTTCTAAACTTGATACAACGATGATTTTCTAGAATCTTACTCAAAATTGAATGAAGAATCGTTTAAAATGAACCGTATAAAAATCGGATAATCAATTTTTCAGTTACACGAGATCAAAGTCAAAATTTTAAAATTGTCTAATTTTTCAATGTAGAAGTTTAGAAAAAAATTCGTCTAAAAATTTCTAAACTTAATACAATGATGACTTTCTAAAATCTTACTTAAAATTGAATGGGGAATCGTTTAAAATAAACCGTATGAAAATCGGATAACCAGTTCTTCAGTTACACGAGATCAAAGTCAAAATTTTAAAATTGTCTAATTTTTCAATGTAGAAGTTTAGAAAAAAATTCGTCTAAAAATTTCTAAACTTGATACAAAGACGATTTTCTAGAATCTTACTTAAAATTTAATGAAGAATCGTTTAAAATGAACCGTATAAAAATCGGATAACCAGTTTTTCAGTTACACGAGATCAAAGTCAAAATTTTAAAATTGTCTAATTTTTCAATGTAGAAGTTTAGAAAAAAATTCGTCTAAAAATTTCTAAACTTGATACAAAGACGATTTTATAGAATCTTACTCAAAATTGAATGGGGAATTGTTTAAAATAAACCGTATGAAAATTAGACAACCAGTTTTTCAGTTACACGAGATCAAAGTCAAAATTTTAAAATTGTCTAATTTTTCAATGTAGAAGTTTAGAAAAAAATTCGTCTAAAATGTCTAAACTTGATACAGTGTACTCTCTCTTAGCGGACGCCTCTTATAAGTGGTATTTAGTTTTGTATTCTCTTAAGCGGACAGTGTAGTCCGAAATTCTGGTAATTCCCCGAATTTTGTCTCCTCGTTTCAACACATTGCGGAAAAAGGCGTCAGTCTTTAGTCATTGCATAACTGTAGCGAAGTCAACAGGTCACTACGTGTACATAATACATTGTATTTGATCTTGTTTTATTATTAGTGGGTGGAGTTTTTTTATAAAAGCTATTGTAATTCAGAAAAAAATGGATACAAAATTTCAAAAACGTGTTATTACGCTTCAAGAGAAAATTAATATTAGCGATGTTTACAACAAAGAGAAGCTTAGTGTTCGTACTTTAGGTGCAAAATTTAAAATAGGAAAAACACAGGCAGCAAATATTATAAAAAATAAGGAACAATTAGTCGATAGGTTCCATTCTGGTGACAACATTCGACAAAAAAGAATTTTTTTTTAAATAGGATACAATATTGACAAACTAACCTATGAATGGTTTGTAAATATTGCACTATCTGGGCCCATAATACGATCAAAAGCAATGGAAATTGCTCAGCAATTGAAATACAGAAACTTTACTGCCTCATCTGGTTGGTTAGAATGCTTTAAAAACAATTCAAAACTGTTTTCGTAGAGCTGGGTTTACATATTCCGAAGTTTCTCAAACTGATAACAATTTTGATCCTGAAGATGACCTACCTTTATCCACTATTGAAGAAATGCATCAAATGCTTCAGCAAGTTGGAACAAATGATGTTGATTTTAATGAGTACGCAAATATTGACAAAAACTTGACTCACAAAGACGAAAATGTAGAAATAAACGTTGAGATTGATGGAATGTTGATTGACCAACAAGATTCTGGTTCAGAAGGGGAATTGCCAGATAATGACAAAAAGGGTACAATCAAAACATATAAGGAAACAATGCCAATTTTACATAAGATAAAATTGTTTACCTCTAAGCATGGCGATACAAAGGGTTTTGAGTTGATGTCTTATTTGTAACATGTTGAAAGCATGTGTTTAAAAATAAAAAATGTATCTCAAAAAACAATCTTAGATTTTTTTGGTTCAAAGGTTTAAATTGTATGTATGTAGATTATGTTATATATACTGCAATGTAAAATAAACAGTGTGTAAATACTTCCGTTGTTTCATTTTCTTTGTTTAAATGATGTATAATATACATAACTAATTGTAAGAGTAAGTTTGAAAAGTGCACCATACCTAACACATATAAATGTACACATTCACACAAATCTCTTTTAAAGGGACACCTCTTTTAAGCGGACAAATTTAAGGCGACCGGAGGTGGCCGCTTAAGAGAGAGTACACTGTATAACCATGATTTTCTAGAATCTAACTCAAAATTGAATGAGGAATCGTTTAAAATAAACCGTGTAAAAATTAAACAACCAGCGGCTGAGCTACACGAGATCAAAGTCAAAATTTCAAAATTGTTTAATTTCTCAATGTAGAAGTTTAGAAAAAAATTCATCTAAAAGTTTCTAAACTTGATATAACGATAATTTTCTAAAACATTATTTAAAATTGAATGGAGAACCGTTTAAAATAAACCGTATGAAAATTAGACAACCGGCGACTAAGCTACACGATATCAAAGTCAAAATTTTTAAAATGAGCGAAATCCATTTTATATGAAAAAACTAAAAGTCTTATAAAAACCATCTTTGGTGAAAATAAAGATGAAATATTAATGTAAATCCTTATAAAATTTTAAGCCTTTAAAACAATTAGCTTTTGAGATATGAATTTTTAAAAATTTTAATCAATTGTAAATTAAGTGAGGTTAGATTTTTTTTTATACAAAAAAACTAAAAATAAAGTAAATTTTTGATTACAAGTAAAGATTAAATTAAAAAAATTCAAATATAGTAAAAAATGTTTAATCACTGGAATGTACACAAAAATAATTTAATCCCTCAAAAATACAACATGAGGAAATTAAACTAAAGCAGCTAACATTTTTTTTTGTTCATTAAGTTAACAATGTAAAAAAAAAATTCTAAAATACAATCAAGTTAAAATACTTAGAATATAAGATAACCTAACTTATAAGATAAACGTATTAAAAAATCAAAATTAAAGCCGTTTAAGTGCCCTCTTACTCTTCTTCGAACAAATCGATGCAAATTTAACTTTAGGCGGACTCGACGGTTCATAATCAGGCTCTAATTTTTTCACATTAACCATTGGAATAACCGGAACAACCGGAGACGGTCTCTTTTCCGCACACATTTTCTTCAAACCGATCTCATTAAAACTTTTTAAAATATGCGAACTGTCTTTAAGGAACGATCCCGAAGCGCGACGTGATGTAGAAAGGTCCAATTCTGTTCCGTAGCCAGACGAGCCCAACGTACTGTGCGAGTAATCCTGATGAAAGAACGGAATCGAATTTTCTTTGAACTTCGGGCTATCTAACAGACTTGGACGTTTACGAGGTTTTTCCACAACTAACATCGCATTCTTACAAGCGTCGTTGAAATTTTCCGGACCGGTCGACGAACAACTATTACATTTTAAACAAATTATAAACCCGCACGATTCCCTCGAACACTGACTAATCTTTTGTTGGACGATCGCCGTCGGTTGACCACAACTATGACAATGTTGAAGATGTTGACCTTTCGTTAATGAATTTGTATAATCTGTTATGTTATCGTTTATCGGAGTCGACTGGAATTTTGATTTAGACATCCAAATTGGTGTTGAAACGTAATTTTCTTTATTCATTATCCTATCTTTTTTATATTGTTTTAATCGAATCGATTCGAATCTCATAACGGCACTTTTCCATCCTTTAGAAACTTTCGAACAACTATACAAATCCTTTTCTTCTAAAGCTTTAAATACTTTTTTAATGATATGTTCACAATTAGTCGTCTCGCAAAAAAATTTAACCGGATCGGTGATTTGTCGTACGTTAAATAATTTTTTTTTAACCGGCGAAGATCGTTTAAAATCGTACAAACGTCTTTTTGTTGTTGGTTTTAAATTAGGGTATAAAATTTGAGAACGTTCCGGCGAACCTAACTTCGGACTATTCCCTGAAGGTAATTTACAACCCGTAAACGTAACCATACTCGTAGAAGTTTCAAAAGAACTTTCCTGAGGAAACAAATTCAAATTTTCCAATTGTGATGATATAGACTCATTTAAAGTACTCGAAAGGAGCCCCAAACTCCCTTGAAAACCATTCGCCGGTGATGCTTCATTTCCTTCAATCAAATCCGTTATTTTACGTTTTCTCGATGATAACTTTAATGTTGGGGTAAAAAGACCAGAACTTTCTTTGCTAGCACTCATCTATGCGATTATAAAAATTATAAAATTAAATAAAATCGGAAATTTTACGTTAAAAACTTACCTTTTTTGATTTATTATTGAAAACTTCATTTAACCTAACCTTAAAATTAAGCTAATGACAGATACTTGACAACTAATTCCCGGTCAACTTCACAGTACACTTTACCACATTCATTATGGTAAATATAAAAGTGAGAATTTATTTAAAGGGAAATAAATCCAAATGGAAATAATTTAAACGTAAATTAGAAACTAAAAACCGCCATAAAATTATTATACAAACGATAAGGAGAAAGTTGTGCGCAGTTAAAATGCGCAAAAGTATGATCATAGATATATTAGACATATATATAAAGATAATAAATATTATAATTTTAATATTTGTAATTTGTAATATGTAAATATTAATATTTAAATTTATTAAATTTATAATATTTTTTTATTAAACACAACCAATATTTATATTTTCTCATAATTCAAGTAATTTTAAAAAATCTGCAATATCTGATTTTTAAGTTTGAACGATCATAGATATACTACACATATGTATAAAGACAATTCAAATTTTGATTTTTCACATTTTTTTTTTAATTTATTAAATTTATAATAAATTTTTATTAAAAAATAACCATTTTTGCATAATTCAAGTAATTTTTAAAAATCTGATATTTTTCAATTTTATTTTTAATATTAACACAAGTGTCAACTCACAACTTTTTTTTTTAGGTTATGTTATTTCACATAATTTTTTAATAAATTTCACTTTAAAAAGAATTACAACTACTAAAAATGAATGAAATTAAAGAATTGGTTAATTTTTTACAACTTGGTGCTCGAACGGATTTAAAACAAATCGCCACTGAGCAAATATTGGGTGGGTTTGAATTTTTGAGGTTATGTCACATTGTTTAAAATTTAATTTTATTAACATATTTTTTGTATTATTAGGTTTAACAGCAACAACAGAAGGAATAAACACCTTAATAAAATCCCCGGAAATTTTAATAAGTTTACTAACGCTTTTAAACGATAATAGTCGAGAAATATCTAAAAATTCAGCTTTAAGTTTGGTTAACGTATCTTCGTTGGAAGGTTCAGTGGATGTTTTATTAAATTTAAACCTATCTAGCGATTCTAAATTAATTAAACCTCCTAAAAACATCATAGAAACCGCTTTGGAATTTATTTCTAATGAAAATAGTGAAATTTCCGACGAAAGTTGTATGATTTTAGCGAATTTGACTCGAGTCGATCATCAGATAGAAAAAATCTTGGATAATTTTATACATTCAACCAAAAAATTAATAAAAATCTACACAAATATAAATTTTAATCAAAAGAACGCCAATTTAGATCATTTAGCTTCGGTGTTTTTAAATCTATCTCAATCGAAACGTTTTAGAGATATTTTATTTGAAAATCCAAACTTATTAGAAGATTTAACTTCATTTCTAAATTATAAAAAATCTGTAATAAGACGAAGATCCGCAGCAGGGATTTTAAAAAATTGTTGCTTTGACATCGAAACACACAAATGGTTACTAAGCGAGGATTTTGACATATTAACTAAGTTACTGATGCCGTTAATGGACGGCGGTGAGTTCGAAGAGGAGGAAAATGAAAAGTTACCGGTTGAATTACAATTTTTGGATGAGAGTAAACAACGAGAGGAGGATGAAGAAGTTAGATGTGTTTTGGTGGAATCTTTAAATCAATTGTGCGCATTGAAGGAAAGTAGGGAATATATTAGAAGTAAAAATGCTTACGTTGTCTTAAGGGAGTTGCATAAATGGGAAAAGGATGTTAAAGTGTTGGCCGCTTGTGAGAATTGTGTTGATATTTTAATTAGGTAAATTAAATTAAATTAAATTAAATTTATTAAATTTTTTTACTGAAATAATGATTACGATTGAAATTTTTAGAACGGAAGAGGAAATTAATGCGGATAATCTTAAAGAAGTTGATATTCCGGATGAAGTTAGAAATAAATTGAATGAAATTAGTTTAGATTGAAATATTTTTTTTTATAATTTTTTTAAATGTAATAAAAAATAAAAAGGTTTTTTTTTAAGAAGAAAGTGATTTTTTCACCTAACCTTAATTTTTAGTAAAAGTTTAAAAAATCACTCAAAGATTATTTATAAGAATTAAAAAACGATTTATACTTTAAAATAAACCTAAAAGATTCTATTTTTAAATCATTAAAAAAAAATTTTCAATATCTTAAAGAAATTTTGATTTGGAAAAAAAAATCAAAGACATTGATTTTTCACCTTTTCACCTAACCTTAATTTTTAGTAAAAGTTTAAAAATTCACTCAAAGATTATTTATAGGAATTAAAAAATGGTTTATACTTTAAAATAAACCTAAAAGATTCTATTTTTAAATTATTAAAGAATATTTTCAATATTTTAAAGAAATTTTGAGTTAGAATAAAAAATCAAAGACATTGATTTTTCACCTTTTCACCTAACCTTAATTTTTAGTAAAAGTTTAAAAAATCACTCAAACTTTATTTATAAGAATTAAAAAACGATTTATACTTTAAAATAAACCTAAAAGATTCTATTTTTAAATCATTAAAAAAAAATTTTCAATATTTTAAAGAAATTTTGAATTAGAATAAAAAATCAAAGACATTGATTTTTCACCTTTTCACCTAACCTTAATTTTTAGTAAAAGTTTAAAAAATCACTGAAAGATTATTTATAAGAATTAAAAAACGATTTATACTTTAAAATAAACCTAAAAGATTCTATTTTTAAATTATTAAAAAAAATTTTCAATATCTTAAAGAAATTTTGAGTTAGAATAAAAAATCAAAGACATTGATTTTTCACCTTTTCACCTAACCTTAATTTTTAGTAAAAGTTTAAAAAATCACTCAAAGATTATTTATAAGAATTAAAAAACGATTTATACTTTAAAATAAACCTAAAAGATTCTATTTTTAAATTATTAAAAAAAATTTTCAATATCTTTAAAAAATTTTGAGTTAGAATAAAAAATCAAAGACATTGATTTTTCACCATTTCACCTAACCTTAATTTTTTAGTAAAAGTTTAAAAAATCACTCAAAGATTATTTATAAGAATTAAAAAACGATTTATACTTTAAAATAAACCTAAAAGATTCTATTTTTAAATTATTAAAGAATATTTTCGATATCTTAAAGAAATTTTGATTTAGAATAAAAAATCAAAGACATTGATTTTTCACCTTTTCACCTAACCTTAATTTTTAGTAAAAGTTTAAAAAATCACTCAAAGATTATTTATAAGAATTAAAAAACGATTTATACTTTAAAATAAACCTAAAAGATTCTATTTTTAAATTATTAAAAAAAATTTCAATATCTTTAAAAAATTTTGAGTTAGAATAAAAAATCAAAGACATTGATTTTTCACCTTTTCACCTAACCTTAATTTTTTAGTAAAAGTTTAAAAAATCACTCAAAGATTATTTATAAGAATTAAAAAACGATTTATACTTTAAAATAAACATAAAAGATTCTATTTTTAAATTATTAAAAAAAAATTTCAATATCTTAAAGAAATTTTGATTTAGAATAAAAAATCAAAGACATTGATTTTTCACCTTTTCACCTAACCCTAATTTTTAGTAAAAGTTTAAAAAATCGCTCAAAGATTATTTATAAGAATTAAAAAACGATTTATACTTTAAAATAAACCTAAAAGATTCTATTTTTAAATTATTAAAAAATATTTTCAATATCTTAAAGAAATTTTGAGTTAGAATAAAAAATCAAAGACATTGATTTTTCACCTTTTCACCTAACCTTAATTTTTTAGTAAAAGTTTAAAAAATCACTCAAAGATTGTTTATAAGAATTAAAAAACGATTTATACTTTAAAATAAACCTAAAAGATTCTATTTTTAAATTATTAAAAAATATTTTCAATATCTTAAAGAAATTTTGAGTTAGAATAAAAAATCAAAGACATTGATTTTTCACCTTTTCACCTAACCTTAATTTTTTAGTAAAAGTTTAAAAAATCACTCAAAGATTGTTTATAAGAATTAAAAAACGATTTATACTTTAAAATAAACCTAAAAGATTCTATTTTTAAATTATTAAAAAATATTTTCAATATTTTAAAGAAATTTTGATTTGGAAATAAAATTCAAAGACATTGATTTTTCACCTTTTCACCTAACCTTAATTTTTAGTAAAAGTTTAAAAAATCACTCAAAGATTATTTATAAGAATTAAAAAACGATTTATACTTTAAAATAAACCTAAAAGATTCTATTTTTAAATTATTTAAAAATATTTTCAATATCTTTAAAGAATTTTGATTTAGAATAAAAAATCAAAGACATTGATTTTTCACCTAACCTTAATTTTTTAGTAAAAGTTTAAAAAAATCACTCAAAGATTATTTATAAGAATTAAAAAACGATTTATACTTTAAAATAAACCTAAAAGATTCTATTTTTAAATTATTTAAAAATATTTTCAATATCTTTAAAGAATTTTGATTTAGAATAAAAAATCAAAGACATTGATTTTTCACCTTTTCACCTAACCTTAATTTTTAGTAAAAGTTTAAAAAATCACTCAAACTTTATTTATAAGAATTAAAAAACGACTTATACTTTAAAATAAACCTAAAAGATTCTATTTTTAAATTATTAAAAAAAAATTTCAATATCTTTAAAAAATTTTGAGTTAGAATAAAAAATCAAAGACATTGATTTTTCACCTTTTCACCTAACCTTAATTTTTAGTAAAAGTTTAAAAAATCACTCAAACTTTATTTATAAGAATTAAAAAACGACTTATACTTTAAAATAAACCTAAAAGATTCTATTTTTAAATTATTAAAAAAAAATTTCAATATCTTTAAAAAATTTTGAGTTAGAATAAAAAATCAAAGACATTGATTTTTCACCTTTTCACCTAACCTTAATTTTTAGTAAAAGGTTAAAAAATCACTCAAAGATTATTTATAAGAATTAAAAAACGATTTATACTTTAAAATAAACCTAAAAGATTCTATTTTTAAATTATTAAAAAACATTTTCAATATCTTAAAGAAATCTTGATTTAGAATAAAAAATCAAAGACATTGATTTTTCACCTGTTCACCTAACCTTAATTTTTAGTAAAAGTTTAAAAAATCACTCAAACTTTATTTATAAGAATTAAAAAACGATTTATACTTTAAAATAAACCTAAAAGATTCTATTTTTAAATCATTAAAAAAAATTTTCAATATCTTTAAAAAATTTTGAGTTAGAATAAAAAATCAAAGACATTGATTTTTCACCTCTTCACCTAACCTTAATTTTTTGTAAAAGTTTAAAAAATCACTCAAAGATTATTTATAAGAATTAAAAAACGATTTATACTTTAAAATAAACCTAAAAGATTCTATTTTTAAATTATTAAAAAATATTTTCAATATCTTAAAGAAATTTTGATTTAGAATAAAAAATCAAAGACATTGATTTTTCACCTTTTCACCTAACCTTAATTTTTAGTAAAAGTTTAAAAAATCACTCAAAGATTATTTATAAGAATTAAAAAACGATTTATACTTTAAAATAAACCTAAAAGATTGTATTTTTAAATTATTAAGAAAAATTTTCAATATCTTTAAAAAATTTTGAGTTAGAATAAAAAATCAAAGACATTGATTTTTCACCTTTTCACCTAACCTTAATTTTTAGTAAAAGTTTAAAAAATTACTCAAAGATTATTTATAAGAATTAAAAAACGATTTATACTTTAAAATAAACCTAAAAGATTCTATTTATAAATTATTAAAGAATATTTTCGATATCTTAAAGAAATTTTGAGTTAGAATAGAAAATCAAAGACATTGATTTTTCACCTTTTCACCTAACCTTAATTTTTAGTAAAAGTTTAAAAAATCACTCAAAGATTATTTATAAGAATTAAAAAACGATTTATACTTTAAAATAAACCCTAAAGATTCTATTTTTAAATTATTAAAAAATATTTTCAATATCTTGAAGGAATTTTGATTTAGAATAAAAAATCAAAGACATTGATTTTTCACCTTTTCACCTAACCTTAATTTTTTGTAAAAGTTTAAAAAATCACTCAAAGATTATTTATAAGAATTAAAAAACGATTTATACTTTAAAATAAACCTAAAAGATTCTATTTTTAAATTATTAAAAAAAAATTTCAATATCTTAAAGAAATTTTGATTTAGAATAAAAAATCAAAGACATTGATTTTTCACCTTTTCACCTAACCTTAATTTTTAGTAAAAGTTTAAAAAATCACTCAAAGATTATTTATAAGAATTAAAAAACGATTTATACTTTAAAATAAACCTAAAAGATTCTATTTTTAAATTATTTAAAAAAAATTTCAATATCTTTAAAAATTTTTGAGTTAGAATAAAAAATCAAAGACATTGATTTTTCACCTTTTCACCTAACCTTAATTTTTAGTAAAAGTTTAAAAAATCACTCAAACTTTATTTATAAGAATTAAAAAACGATTTATACTTTAAATTAAACCTAAAAGATTCTATTTTTAAATCATTAAAAAAAATTTTCAATATCTTTAAAAAATTTTGAGTTAGAATAAAAAATCAAAGACATTGATTTTTCACCTTTTCACCTAACCTTAATTTTTAGTAAAAGTTTAAAAAATCACTCAAAGATTATTTATAAGAATTAAAAAACGATTTATACTTTAAATTAAAAATAAAAGATTCTATTTTTAAATTATTAAAAAAAATTTTCAATATCTTAAAGAAATTTTGATTTGGAAAAAAAATTCAAAGACATTGATTTTTCACCTTTTCACCTAACCTTAATTTTTTAGTAAAAGTTTAAAAAATCACTCAAACTTTATTTATAAGAATTAAAAATCGATTTATACTTTAAAATAAACATAAAAGATTGTATTTTTAAATTATTAAAAAAAATTTTCAATATCTTTAAAAAACTTTGAGTTAGAATAAAAAATCAAAGACATTGATTTTTCACCTTTTCACCTAACCTTAATTTTTAGTAAAAGTTTAAAAAATCACTCAAACTTTATTTATAAGAATTAAAAAACGATTTATACTTTAAAATAAACATAAAAGATTCTATTTTTAAATTATTAAAAAACATTTTCAATATTTTAAAGAAATTTTGAGTTAGAATAAAAAATCAAAGACATTGATTTTTCACCTTTTCACCTAACCTTAATTTTTTGTAAAAGTTTAAAAAATCACTCAAATTTTATTTATAAGAATTAAAAAACGATTTATACTTTAAAATAAACCTAAAAGATTCTATTTTTAAATTATTAAAAAAAAATTTCAATATCTTAAAGAAATTTTGATTTAGAATAAAAAATCAAAGACATTGATTTTTCACCTTTTCACCTAACCTTAATTTTTTAGTACAAGTTTAAAAAATCACTCAAAGATTATTTATAAGATTTAAAAAACGATTTATACTTTAAAATAAACATAAAAGATTCTATTTTTAAATTATTAAAAAAAATTTTCAATATCTTAAAGAAATTTTGATTTAGAATAAAAAATCAAAGACATTGATTTTTCACCTTTTCACCTAACCTTAATTTTTAGTAAAAGTTTAAAAAATCACTCAAAAATTATTTATAAGAATTAAGAAACGATTTATACTTTAAAATAAACCTAAAAGATTCTATTTTTAAATTATTAAAAAAAAATTTTCAATATCTTAAAGAAATTTTGAGTTAGAATAAAAAATCAAAGACATTGATTTTTCACCTTTTCACCTAACCTTAATTTTTAGAAAAAGTTTAAAAAATCACTCAAAGATTATTTATAAGAATTAAAAAACGATTTATACTTTAAAATAAACCTAAAAGATTCTATTTTTAAATTATTAAAAAATATTTTCAATATCTTAAAGAAATTTTGAGTTAGAATAAAAAATCAAAGACATTGATTTTTCACTTTTTTACTTAATTTTTAGTAAAAGTTTAAAAAATCACTCAAAGATTATTTATAAGAATTAAGAAACGATTTATACTTTAAAATAAACCTATAAGATTCTATTTTTAAATTATTAAAAAAAATGTTCAACATCTTAAAGAAATTTTGATTTAGAATAAAAAATCAAAGACATTGATTTTTCACCTTTTCACCTAACCTTAATTTTTTAGTAAAAGTTTAAAAAATCACTCAAAGATTATTTATAAGAATTAAAAAACGATTTATGCTTTAAAATAAACATAAAAGATTGTATTTTTAAATTATTAAAAAAAATTTTCAATATCTTAAAGAAATTTTGAGTTAGAATAAAAAATCAAAGACATTGATTTTTCACCTTTTCACCTAACCTTAATTTTTAGTAAAAGTTTAAAAAATCACTCAAACTTTATTTATAAGAATTAAAAAACGATTTATACTTTAAAATAAACATAAAAGATTCCATTTTTAAATTATTAAAAAAAATTTTCAATATCTTAAAGAAATTTTGAGTTAGAATAAAAAATAAAAGACATTGATTTTTCACCTTTTCACCTAACCTTAATTTTTAGTAAAAGTTTAAAAAATCACTCAAACTTTATTTATAAGAATTAAAAAACGATTTATACTTTAAAATAAACCTAAAAGATTCTATTTTTAAATTATTAAAAAATATTTTCAATATCTTAAAGAAATTTTGAGTTAGAATAAAAAATCAAAGACATTGATTTTTCACTTTTTTACTTAATTTTTAGTAAAAGTTTAAAAAATCACTCAAAGATTATTTATAAAAATTAAGAAACGATTCATACTTTAAAATAAACCTATAAGATTCTATTTTTAAATCATTAAAAAAAATTTTCAATATCTTTAAAAAATTTTGAGTTAGAATAAAAAATCAAAGACATTGATTTTTCACCTTTTCACCTAACCTTAATTTTTAGTAAAAGTTTAAAAAATCACTCAAAGATTATTTATAAGAATTAAAAAACGATTTATACTTTAAATTAAAAATAAAAGATTGTATTTTTAAATTATTAAAAAAAATTTTCAATATCTTAAAGAAATTTTGATTTGGAAAAAAAATTCAAAGACATTGATTTTTCACCTTTTCACCTAACCTTAATTTTTTAGTAAAAGTTTAAAAAATCACTCAAACTTTATTTATAAGAATTAAAAATCGATTTATACTTTAAAATAAACATAAAAGATTGTATTTTTAAATTATTAAAAAAAATTTTCAATATCTTTAAAAAACTTTGAGTTAGAATAAAAAATCAAAGACATTGATTTTTCACCTTTTCACCTAACCTTAATTTTTAGTAAAAGTTTAAAAAATCACTCAAAGATTATTTATAAGAATTAAAAAACGATTTGTACTTTAAAATAAACCTAAAAGATTCTATTTTTAAATTATTAAAGAATATTTTCAATATCTTAAAGAAATTTTGATTTAGAATAAAAAATCAAAGACATTGATTTTTCACCTTTTCACCTAACCTTAATTTTTTAGTAAAAGTTTAAAAAATCACTCAAAGTTTATTTATAAGGATTAAGAAACGATTTATACTTTAAAATAAACCTAAAAGATTCTATTTTTAAATTATTTAAAAAAATTTTCAATATCTTTAAAAAATTTTAATTTAGAATAAAAAATCAAAGACATTGATTTTTCACCTTTTCACCTAACCTTAATTTTTTGAAAAAGTTTAAAAAATCACTCAAAGATTATTTATAAGAATTAAAAAACGATTTATACTTTAAAATAAACATAAAAGATTCTATTTTTAAGTTATTAAAAAATATTTTCAATATCTTAAAGAAATTTTGATTTGGAATAAAAAATCAAAGACATTGATTTTTCACCTTTTCACCTAACCTTAATTTTTAGTAAAAGTTTAAAAAATCACTCAAAGATTATTTATAAGAATTAAAAAACGATTTATACTTTAAAATAAACCTAAAAGATTCTATTTTTAAATTATTAAAAAATATTTTCAATATCTTAAAGAAATTTTGATTTGGAAAAAAAAATTCAAAGACATTGATTTTTCACCTTTTCACCTAACCTTAATTTTTTAGTAAAAGTTTAAAAAATCACTCAAAGATTATTTATAAGAATTAAAAAACGATTTATACTTTAAAATAAACCTAAAAGATCCTATTTGTAAATTATTAAAAAAAATTTTCAATATCTTAAAGAAATTTTGATTTAGAATAAAAAATCAAAGACATTGATTTTTCACCTTTTCACCTAACCTTAATTTTTAGTAAAAGTTTAAAAAATCACTCAAACTTTATTTATAAGAATTAAAAAACGATTTATACTTTAAAATAAACATAAAAGATTCTATTTTTAAATTATTAAAAAACATTTTCAATATTTTAAAGAAATTTTGAGTTAGAATAAAAAATCAAAGACATTGATTTTTCACCTTTTCACCTAACCTTAATTTTTTAGTAAAAGTTTAAAAAATCACTCAAAGATTATTTATAAGAATTAAAAAACGATTTATACTTTAAAATAAACCTAAAAGATTCTATTTATAAATTATTAAAAAAATTTTCAATATCTTAAAGAAATTTTGATTTAGAATAAAAAATCAAAGACATTGATTTTTCACCTTTTCACCTAACCTTAATTTTTAGTAAAAGTTTAAAAAATCACTCAAACTTTATTTATAAGAATTAAAAAACGATTTATACTTTAAAATAAACATAAAAGATTCTATTTTTAAATTATTAAAAAACATTTTCAATATTTTAAAGAAATTTTGAGTTAGAATAAAAAATCAAAGACATTGATTTTTCACCTTTTCACCTAACCTTAATTTTTAGTAAAAGTTTAAAAAATCACTCAAATTTTATTTATAAGAATTAAAAAACGATTTATACTTTAAAATAAACCTAAAAGATTCTATTTTTAAATTATTAAAAAAAAATTTCAATATCTTAAAGAAATTTTGATTTAGAATAAAAAATCAAAGACATTGATTTTTCACCTTTTCACCTAACCTTAATTTTTAGTAAAAGTTTAAAAAATCACTGAAAGATTATTTATAAGAATTAAAAAACGATTTATACTTTAAAATAAACCTAAAAGATTCTATTTTTAAATTATTAAAAAAAATTTTCAATATCTTAAAGAAATTTTGAGTTAGAATAAAAAATCAAAGACATTGATTTTTCACCTTTTCACCTAACCTTAATTTTTAGTAAAAGTTTAAAAAATCACTCAAAGATTATTTATAAGAATTAAGAAACGATTTATACTTTAAAATAAACCTAAAAGATTCTATTTTTTAATTATTTAAAAAAATTTTCAATATCTTTAAAAAATTTTGATTTAGAATAAAAAATCAAAGCCATTGATTTTTCACCTTTTCACCTAACCTTAATTTTTAGTAGAAGTTTAAAAAATCACTCAAAGATTATTTATAATAATTAAAAAACGATTTATACTTTAAAGTAAACCTAAAAGATTCTATTTTTAAATTATTAAAAAAAAATTTCAATATCTTAAAGAAATTTTGAGTTAGAATAAAAAATCAAAGACATTGATTTTTCACCTTTTCACCTAACCTTAATTTTTAGTAAAAGTTTAAAAAATCACTGAAAGATTATTTATAAGAATTAAAAAACGATTTATACTTTAAAATAAACCTAAAAGATTCTATTTTTAAATTATTAAAAAAAATTTTCAATATCTTAAAGAAATTTTGAGTTAGAATAAAAAATCAAAGACATTGATTTTTCACCTTTTCACCTAACCTTAATTTTTTAGTAAAAGTTTAAAAAACCACTCAAGGATTATTTATAAGAATTAAAAAACGATTTATACTTTAAAATAAACCCAAAAGATTCTATTTTTAAATTATTAAAAAAAATTTTCAATATCTTTAAAAAATTTTGAGTTAGAATAAAAAATCAAAGACATTGATTTTTCACCTTTTCACCTAACCTTAATTTTTAGTAAAAGTTTAAAAAATCACTCAAAGATTATTTATAATAATTAAAAAACGATTTATACTTTAAAGTAAACCTAAAAGATTCTATTTTTAAATTATTAATAAAAATTTTCAATGTCTTAAAGAAATTTTGATTTAGAATAAAAAATCAAAGACATTGATTTTTCATCTTTTCACCTAACCTTAATTTTTAGTAAAAGTTTAAAAAATCACTCAAAGATTATTTATAAGAATTAAAAAACGATTTATACTTTAAAATAAACCTAAAAGATTCTATTTTTAAATTATTTAAAAAAATTTTCAATATCTTAAAGAAATTTTGAGTTAGAATAAAAAATCAAAGACATTGATTTTTCACCTTTTCACCTAACCTTAATTTTTTAGTAAAAGTTTAAAAAATCACTTAAAGATTATTTATAAGAATTAAAAAACGATTTATACTTTAAAATAAACTTAAAAGATTCTATTTTTAAATTATTAAAAAAAATTTCAATATCTTTAAAAAATTTTGAGTTAGAATAAAAAATCAAAGACATTGATTTTTCACCTTTTCACCTAACCTTAATTTTTTGTAAAAGTTTAAAAAATCACTCAAAGATTATTTATAAGAATTAAAAAACGATTTATACTTTAAATTAAAAATAAAAGATTCTATTTTTAAATTATTTAAAAAAATTTTCAATATCTTAAAGAAATTTTGATTTGGAAAAAAAATTCAAAGACATTGATTTTTCACCTTTTCACCTAACCTTAATTTTTTAGTAAAAGTTTAAAAAATCACTCAAACTTTATTTATAAGAATTAAAAATCGATTTATACTTTAAAATAAACATAAAAGATTGTATTTTTAAATTATTAAAAAAAATTTTCAATATCTTTAAAAAACTTTGAGTTAGAATAAAAAATCAAAGACATTGATTTTTCACCTTTTCACCTAACCTTAATTTTTAGTAAAAGTTTAAAAAATCACTCAAAGATTATTTATACGAATTAAAAAACGATTTATACTTTAAAATAAACCTAAAAGATTCTATTTTTAAATTATTAAAAAAAATTTTCAATATCTTAAAGAAATTTTGAGTTAGAATAAAAAATCAAAGACATTGATTTTTCACCTTTTCACCTAACCTTAATTTTTAGTAAAAGTTTAAAAAATCACTCAAAGATTATTTATAAGAATTAAAAAACGACTTATACTTTAAAATAAACCTAAAAGATTCTATTTTTAAATTATTAAAAAAAATTTTCAATATCTTAAAGAAATTTTGATTTGGAAAAAAAATTCAAAGACATTGATTTTTCACCTTTTCACCTAACCTTAATTTTTAGTAAAAGTTTAAAAAATCACTCAAAGATTATTTATAAGAATTAAAAAACGATTTATACTTTAAATTAAAAATAAAAGATTCTATTTTTAAATTATTAAAAAAAATTTTCAATATCTTAAAGAAATTTTGATTTGGAAAAAAAATTCAAAGACATTGATTTTTCACCTTTTCACCTAACCTTAATTTTTTAGTAATAGTTTAAAAAATCACTCAAACTTTATTTATAAGAATTAAAAATCGATTTATACTTTAAAATAAACATAAAAGATTGTATTTTTAAATTATTAAAAAAAATTTTCAATATCTTTAAAAAACTTTGAGTTAGAATAAAAAATCAAAGACATTGATTTTTCACCTAACCTTAATTTTTAGTAAAAGTTTAAAAAATCACTCAAAGATTATTTATAAGAATTAAAAAACGATTTGTACTTTAAAATAAACCTAAAAGATTCTATTTTTAAATTATTAAAAAAAATTTTCAATATCTTTAAAAAATTTTGAGTTAGAATAAAAAATCAAAGACATTGATTTTTCACCTTTTCACCTAACCTTAACTTTTAGTAAAAGTTTAAAAAATCACTCAAAGATTATTTATAAGAATTAAAAAACGATTTATAGTTTAAAATAAAGCTAAAAGATTTTATTTTTAAATTATTTAAAAAAAATTTAATATTTCTAACTAATAAATCTTTAGGCGATAAGAATAAATCAATACAATATTTTAAATTATCTTTATTGTATCTGAGATAGTTTTTTTTTCTTTTCATCATTATCATTATTAATTATTTATTTATTATTTAGAAAACGTGTCCGCCCAGTTTATCGTTTCCCAGTTGCGGTCTGACCACACATCGTATGTATCATCATCATCATCATTATTCAACAACAACAAAACGCCTATCACAAAAAGAGGGCTCGCAGCCGTCGACGTTTGAGTTCAAACTCTTTTATTACGCGCCAACAACGATAATACTCTACATACATACTCAGAAATAAAAAAAAAGAAAATAATAATAATAGTAATAATACCAAAAAAAAAATCTAAAGTCATTATTATTACATCTTCCTTTTTTGTTACTTTTAAATTTTTACGCACAACCGTATTTCGAGCATTTTTTTTTTAATATTACCTGTTTGTATGTACTTTTTTTTTGTCTTACGGTTTTTACTTACTATTTATTTATAATTATAATACATATTATATAACGTTTACACTATTTACAATATTTATGTGAGAGCTAACGAAGGAAATTGACCATTTTTTACGCGTTTTTGTATTGCTATTTACGAATTGGCTTTCATTTATCTAGTTTTTTTAAGTATTTTGGCCAATTAAAAAATATATTTTACTCAAACGAAAAAAAAAAAGAAAAAAAAATAGTAAAGATAATTATTAAAGAAAATCTTAAAAACTATTATAAATAAATAACTATATGTATATAATATTTATATATATATATATATGAATATACATATTTATTATTTAACTAATCTTAAATATACCTATTTATATATTTATACTATGTAGAATAGTTTCTTTTTAATAACAACTTATTTTATTTTAATACAGGGTGTCTTATAAAAATTAAATCAAAATGTAAAAAATACAAGTTGTATAAAATTTCAACCAAATTTGATTTTTCAAATCAAATTTGTAGTTTTTAAGAAATTTTGATTTAATTTTAATGAGACACCCGGTATATCTAATTATCCTAACTTCTAAGTTTCTTATTTTTTTCTTTTTTAATTTATTTTTTACGCGTTTTAATCTAACAACTATGTTTCTCGTATCTTTGGAACGTAACTGAAAAAATATTTTTCACCTGAAACGAATCTATGTCGGAAATCAGGTAAAAACGAAAAGGAAAAACATTTCCGGGGAGTTTTTTGTTTAATTTTTAGTTATAAAGGACCGATTTTTTTTACTTTTAGCATGCTCTCTCGCTACAATTTTTTTTTTAGCTCTGTGTGAAATTTCTAATATGATCACAGCCTAATTTCCCGTTTACACTTTTTTTTTTACTTCGCATGCAACGTTATCAACGTTTATCGTCATCAACATCCGACATAACCTTTATTCTATCTTAATAACATTTTAAACCTAAGCATATTTAAAATCTACCTTTCTTTCCTTTCGTTTTTTCTCTTTTAATTTTTTTTTTTGTACGATACCCTTAATTTTAAATACTTTTTTTTGTTTAATAATTTAATAACATGGCAGCACTGAGCGTAATCTCACTTTTAAAGTCGTCATATTATATACAGAGTGTTAAAAATAAATTATAAATTTATTTTTTAAAGATTTTGGGAAAAAAATTTCTAAATTTACAAAAAATTAATTTACAAAAAATTTAATTTACAAAAAATTTAATTTACAAAAAATTTAGTTTACAAAAAATTTAATTTACAAAAAATTTAATTTAGAAAAAATTTAATTTACAAAAAATTTAATTTACAAAAAATTTCTTTAAATTTACAAAAAAAATTTTCTTTTTAATTTTAATTTACTTTTAAAATCACCCTGTATACATATTTTTTGTCACACTTATAAATATACGATAATTTTTATTATTATTTTTTTTTAATATTTCAACTGCAACGGCGAAAAAATTAACAACGTTTTTTGTATGATTTTTTTTTTTTGTTCCTCAATATAAAAAAATAATCTTCTCCCGCTAAAGGACTAACCCTACATAACAATTCGTACAGTTCGGGAAAAATAAATTTGTACATACCTTGAATTCTAAAAAAAGAAAATTCACCTACAAATTTATTTTGGACGAACTGTAAATTTTATTCATTTAGATTTTTTTGTTAAACATCGTATTGACTCGGAAAAATTATTTTCTTTTTTTTTAAACGTGAAAAATTGATTAAAATTGACTTTTTTGAAAAATAATTGACAAAATTACAAATAATAAATGATAGTTTTATTTTTAATTTTTTTTTAAGTGACATTTCATTTTTCTCATCGTATTTTTATTTTTAATAATAATCTAATTTCTAATAAACCGTCGACCTTCTTTTCTATCAAATACTCCTAAAAAATTTTTTAACTATGATTTTTCCTTCATTTTTTAAAAATTAGGCCATTTTTAAAGGCGCATTGTTAAAGAAAATTTTTTAATTTTTTTTCTTTTATCCAAACTTTCCGAGATTTTTTTTTTTTAATTTCAAAATTCGACTCAAAAAAAAAAAAACACCGTTAACAGTGATTGAATGAAAAAAAAGTTCGTGTAAAACCGACTTTAATCAAAATTTAGTTGTAATTTAGAATTTTTTATGATTTTACAAAATTATTTTTTAAAAGAGCATTTTTATTCTTCAAAATTATCAAAAAAAAATAACTGAATGAACTTTTATCAAAACAAAGTAAGAAAAAAAATATACAGGGTGGAAAATTCAAAAAAAGTAAATTTTTTATTTTTACGACAAGATTTAAATAATACAACATGAAAATGTTAATACATGAAAATAAATCAGTGATTAAATCAAAAAATATGTCGTGTATAACCGACTTTAATCAAAATTTAACTAGGAATTTTCATTCTTTTTTGAACGATTGTCAAAATTAAAGTATTTTTTAAATGATTATCAAAATTAAAGTATTTTTTAACTGATTATCAAAATTAAAGTATTATTTTTAAAAGAACTGTTAATTTTTGATTTCTTTTTGGAAAAAAATCTAAGAAAAAATGAAATTTTAACAAAACAAACCAAGAGAAAAAAATTATACAGGCTGAAAAATTAAAAAAATCTATTTTTTAATTTTTACGAGAAGATTTTAAACAATACAACCTGAAAATATCGTTAATAATGAACAAATCCGAAAAAGATATCGTGTATAACCGACTTTAATACAAAAATTCTATTTGTCAAAGTGGTACTTTTCAATTTCAAAGTTGATTTATTTAATATTTGAAAATCATTTTTTACTTTTTTTCAAAATGAATTAAAAAATCATTCTTATCAGAAAAATAAACAAGAAAAAAAATTATACAGGGTGAAACTCAAAAACAAAAAAAATAAACGTAACAAAAAAAAAATAATAATTTGTATACTAACATTTTTTATCAACACGTTACACTCTCGGCTCTTTGATATTATTATCAATAATATAACTATTTATGTACAAATGACTAAATGATTTTTTCGCGGTCTTTTCTTTATTATTATTTTTTTTACTAAATCCTTAGATAGATTCTTATTTAATATTAATTTAACGCGTAATAATATTTTTGTAAATCTATGCTTACCTATTAATATAAATATATATATTAACCTTCTCTTAATACTAATCAATAACAATGGCTTCTTTTTGTCGTTCAAACGCGCGCATGACAAAAAAAAAAAATAATTATCAATAGATTTATCTCCCCCTTTTTTTTCTTTCTAAATATATATATTTATATGTATATACGTATTGTCGTTTAAACTTTCGAAACAAGAAATTTAAATCAACAGAACAAAAAAAAAATAGAACAAATATAATAATAATAATAATAGACTTCGTGTCACCTCATTCGATACTAGTTTTCGCCAAATCTAAGATAATACTTTTTTTCTTTTATACCATAAATATGTTTATGTATATTTCGTATCCGGTTAATAATGATACAGATATATATTTCTCATTTATTTACCGTCGTTTGTATTTTATTTTAAACCTCGTTTTTATGTGTACTATACACTCATATTGTCCCCTTTCTTAAGCGTCATATCAAGTCAATTTTTTATTATTTAGCAGCATCATTTTTATATAAACACCACCCGCGTTATTTTACACCATTTCGGGGAGAAAAAAACAAATACAACAAACGTACATTTCTCTTTTTTTTCCGTTTTAATTTCTTGACTCGAAGAAAGTCCCTCCTCCCCGTACTTTCCGCGGCGTCGGCTCCCCGCAATACATTAACAACAACAATACAACAAACAAAATAATAATAAACAAACCGGAAACGCGCGCGCGCGTCACAGCTTGAGCCCGTCGAGCTTCTTACACGCGTCGGCAACGTCCGAAACGGCGGGTAGCGGCGCGTCTCCCGCCCCTATTTCGCTAATCGGGGCCGTATTGTTCCTTCTCACCGACCTCCGTGCGCGACGTACCGGCGGGATAAAGTGTTGGGAACTTCCTCCTCCTCCTCCGCCGCCTCCCCCGTGTACCTGTTGGCCAGAAGACGTTGTTACCGATGATGACATAGATACGACCGTAACCGATGTCGTTGTCGTTTGGTGATCGTTGGTTTGATGATAATGCGGTCGACGTTGAGCACCGGAAAACCCACCTCTACCACCTCCACCCCTCGAATAGTTTCTATTATTATTGTAATTGTTATGATGGTGGTGATGATTGTAGTATTGAAAAGAAGGTTGAGTGTTGTTGTATTTCGTTGTTGTTGTCGATCCGTATTGGGAATGAGTCATCGGTGAGTAAGGTGCCGGTGGAGGGGTAATCGTCTTCCCCTCGCTAACTACCCCCGCGGTTATCGTTTCGTTTCCTCCGGCTCCTCCGAGCTTATCGTCACCTCCGCCCAACTCGCTTGCGGAAGAATTCGATTCGGTTCGGGGTAAACTAGAAGTTTCAACATTCCTTTTATCCCCGTTATTTCTATTTATCCCTTTCCGTCTTCCAAAACCCTTATCGTGACCTCCTCCTCCGTTAAATTTACCAACTCCAAATTCGTACGGAAAAGGGGGGACGTTAAAAGAACCGTAATTAGGCGGATGGGGTTGCTGCGACAAGTAAAATCCTTGATGGTGATGTTGGTGATGATAACCGTTATATCCATTACTCCCCACCCCTCCAATCAAACTATTTTGAGCCCCGGTAACCTCCGCGCTGCTCTTCCTACGTCGACCGCTTTGCATAGACGTCACGTCTTTTACCTTGTGCGTTTCCGACAATAGCGACACCACCGGAGTACCGCTTCCGGCCGATTTCGTTCCGGCAGACTGCTGATGATGTAACTGCTGTTGTTGGTGAAGCGATTGTTGAAGTGGTTGTTGCGGGAGAGGTTGTTGTTGCAACTGTTGATCGACTATAGACTGTCTGCGGTGATAACCGCCGTCCGAAACTACGACAACACCATCTGTTGGGGTTGCGTTCGACGTCGCCGGTTGTTGTTGTTGTTGTTGATGTGGTGACGTTGTTGCTGTGACGTTGCTAGTATGGTGTTGTTGGTGGTTGTGGTGTTGTTGTTGTTGATGTATGTGGTGATGGTTGGGATCGACGACGATGGAATATTCCTTTAGAAATTTTACCACTAATTACATAAATTATCTTTCCTTTTTTTAAAATTATTAAATTATTCTCTTTTCGCGGAAAGATGTCTCATGCGTAATTACTTGTCACCGTTTTCTCGACATACAGTGGTTCACAGCATATTTCAACCACCCTCTTTTAAGAAAATATAGCCCACATAATTTCGAAACGAAACAAGATATTACAGAAATTTAAATAAGGGTTTACATAATACTTTCCAAACTTAAAAAAAGAAGCTTTATTCAATCTCAAATTTACATTTTCAAACATTTACAAACTAAAAACCAAAAACATACCTACATAAGTAGCCACAGCTTATTTCAACCATTTATTATTTTAACTTAATTTATTCAATTTCAAAACTTAGTATGACCTCCTTTTTAGTCAATTACAGCTTTCAGCCTTCTTTGCATAGATTCCACTAACTTTCTTGTGGTTTGGGGAGTTATTTTTGCCTATTCCTGCTTTAGCGCTGCTATAAGGTCATTCCTGTTCGAGATCTGGTGTTGGCGGATGTTTTGGTCTAAAATTGCCCATAAGTTTTCAATAACATTTAAATCAGGTGATCGTGCCGGCGGTTGCATCAAGTGGGGACAGTTCCAAATCAGCCATGTCTGCATAATACCAGATTAATGTTTCGGGTCGTTGTCCTGATAGAATCGAAATCCCTCCCTTATACCCAGTTTTTCGGCAGTTTGTAATAAATTGGACTTTAGGATGTCGAGGTATTTATTTTTGTCCATTGTATTTTCAATAAACTGTAAGTTTCCTACCCCACTTGATGACATACAAGCCCACACCATGACACTACAACCACCGTGTTTTATTGTCGCTATTAAATTTTTATTTTGGAGCTCTGTATTTGGCTTACGCCAGACGTAAGTTTGACCATCCGAGTCGAAAATATTAAATTTAGATTTATCCGTAAAAATAACTTGCTCCCAAAAGTTTGAATCTTTGTTAATATGTTCCTTGGCGAATTTTAGGCGCCCCGCTTGATTTTTCTTATTAATAAATGGTTTTTTCCGCGCTACTCTACCATTAAAATCATGGTTTCATAATACACGGCGAATAATTTCCGCACTGCATGTTTTATTCAGCTCATTTTGAACTTCTGTGGTCAAGTTTGGAGCGGATATCTTCGGGTTTTTCTTTATTTTCCTAACAATGTAGCGCGCATCAGTTTCGTTAAAAATTTTGTTGGGAGCTTTTCTTCCCATATCATGTATCCTATTTTCATGAACGAACCGAGATATTATGCTTTGCACTGTCGAATCACTAAGGCCAACCATTTCAGCAATTTTCCGACGCGAATTGCCGCTTTTTAAAATGGCTAATAACCAATTCCATGTGTTCTATGGTAGTTCGTCGACTCATTGTCACAAAATACGCGTCTGATTTACTTAACTGCCCAAATCACACTACTACCATTAGTGTGATTCGGGCAGTTGTATTTACATAATTGGAAACATAGCCTCAAAAAAAAGTCAACTTAACAGATCTTAGAAGTGGGTGGTTGAAATAAGCTGTGACTACTTATATATGTATGTTTTTGGTTTTTAGTTTGTAAATGTTTGAAAATGTAAATTTGAGACTGAATAAAACTTCTTTTTTTTTATTTGAAAAGTACTATATAAACCCTCATTAAAATTTTTGCAATATCTTGTTTCGTTTCGAAATTATATTAGCTATATCTTTTTAAAAGAGGGTGGTTGAAATAAGCTGTGAACCACTGTATGTCAAATAATTTTTTCTTTATTTAATCATATATGTCAGAAAGAGACGAAAACCGAAAATAGTAGTCTAGGATAACATAATTAATTAATGACGCATGAGACATCTTTCCGCGAAAAGAGTATAGTTTTAAAATTTCTTTTAAATTTGGTTTTTTTTAAATAATTTAATTAAATAATTGACCAACCTCTGATAATGGTGTCCCGTTGGACATGTCGACGGTATCCTGATAGACTGGTGCGCCCTCCACTGTCCCGTACATTGGCACGTTGTAGTAGATGGCCTCGGCGGCTGCGGCTGCTGCTGCAGCTGCGGCGGGCGGATACGGCAGTTGCTGCTGCTGCCCGTAGCACGGTTGTCGCGGGGGGCTGCCTGGCCGTTGCATCGCTGCTGCGAGCGGGGGTTGGCCGCCGGTGCCAGCGCCGCCGCCGCCGCCCTGCTGTCCGCCCACCACGTACTGGGCACTTCCGTTCTGGTAGTAATTGTACTCATACTGGAAAATTTACCCCGTTAAAAATCCAAACATTACAAATTAAACAATTTTAATGATAAGCATGCGAATCGGTGAATAAGTACCAAATGTGTATCGAGTGATTAAAATTAAAACAAATTTATTTTTAAATTAAAAACCAATATTGAGTAATAAATAAATTTAAATCAAATAAAATTTTAATTTAAATTCAAAAATTAATTTTTTTTCCAACGTAGATTTACAATTTTTAACACAAATTTAAAAACGTTCCAAAATTATAAATAATAATAAATTATATATAGATAACAACGACGTGCATCTATAAAATGTAATAATTATTAAAGAAAAAATTAAACAAATACACAAAAAAAAATTATCTACAGGCAGTTCTTTTACCACAACTTTAATTCGAAAACACTCCTTAAACTTAAAAAATTTTAATTTATAATTTTGTACAACAAATAATTTATCAAATAAAAAATATAAGAAAGTGGTAAAAGATTTTTGAAAAGTTTCATATAAACGTATATATTAAAAAAAAATGATCTACAACGAAACCATGCACAAACGTTTTCGTTCTAATAACGGGCAGAGACCTTAAGAAAGGGGCAGAACGACACAACCGGGGCCCTCAGTACTGCAGCCCGTCCAGCAAGACGTACGCCGGCTGGGACATCGGGTAAAGCCCCTCCGATAAGTAATTGCTGGACTAAACAGACAGATTTTGCCAGAAAAAAAGAAAACAATACCAACATATTATCCCACTTATAACAATAAGGTCAATTAACAATAAGATCAATAAGTACTGAGCGTTAGTAATTAATTAATTAATTAATTAAAGAAAAAGTATAAAGAACGAAAACGATCCCTTTTCTTTCATTTCTTTTTTTGGTTTAGTACAAATATGGAAAATACGATTGCTAAAATAAACAATTGTAACTTAACTTACCGGCATCGGCATCGGATACTGCTGTGGCATGTACATAGGTTGAGCTGGGAATATCATCGGAGGATATGGTGACGTTTGTGGGGGACCTGACTGCGTCGGATATACAGTAGGGGCTAAAAAACATAAAAAATTACTTATTATTTGTGCCCATAATTATGAAAGTGGTCTAAGTCAAAATTTTTAAAAAATGAGTTTATCACTTATTTCACACCACATTATTCTAAACTAAATTTATTGAATGTAATTTTTGCGATATCGACGAAAATGAACGCTTAGGTAGTGGTTGTAATTTCAACGTTAAACGGAATTCATTTACTGTTAATTATGAAAGTGGTCTAACAAGGAGAGTGCAAGGTTTTGGGGTCATAGATTTAGTTCAAATTTTGTAGGATGGTAGATTTAGTTTCCCTGTTGATGAAAATATATGGTTGTAGAGGCCACTACTCAACAGCTCTTTAGATATTTGCAATTGAAGATGCAATTCAGTAGTTAAATTCAGGTCTGTAGCAAACGATTAAACATAATGGATTTAGCGTAGCACCAATAGATCGGTGTTTCTCGTTATTAAGCGTCGGGTTCGAGTTCTGAGAGTGTCTATTTTTACATATAAAGATACCATGGGTGGATATAAAATGTTGCGACATCGAAACATTTTATGAGTGTGCACCGCACTTTGGATTTGTCAGTTAATTGTCATTTTATCTGTTAAGATTTCAAAGCTAATACAGGAATATGACTTGACATTATAACCTTTCTTCAAAAAGCCTGACTTAATCGGTATAAATTCGGTTAATTTTGACATTATCCGTCCTAACGAATTAATTGCATCGTTAATTGCAAATATTTAAAAAATTATTGAATAGTGGCCCCTATAACCATATATTTTCATCAACAGGGAAACTAAATCTACCATTCTACGAAATTTGAACTAAATCCACGACCCCAAGACCTTGCACTCTCCTTGTAAGTCAAAAATCATCAAATTTATATATTGAAAAATAATATTGAAACGCTAGACCATAAATTTTTGTCATTCCTTTCTACCTACTGACCGTGATTTTGGTTTAATAGAGACGAAAATAAAAAAAGCTAATTTCTTATACAACCCTGAGTATTATTATGAATTGAAAGAAATGTGTAGAAGAAGAAATACACTTTTGATAAAACGAATGTCACAGTCAGATGTTATTTCAATGAAATCACTAGAAGAGTCATCAACAAGAAGAATAAAAAATACTTCAGGCGAATCGGTCTCTTGGCTGCAAATTCAGTGGATGAGATTCTTGAAAAATGAACTTTATAAAATGTTTTATAAAACTTCTTTAGATTATTCTGAATTCCACGTTTTGGATCTTTCACCTAAAAGAGGAAGACCAAAAATATACGGAAATATTACTTTACTTCTATTATAGACCTCCATTAGACCAGCAACAGAAGAAAAACATAAAGATATTATATGTTTACTACCATACACCCTTCCAGTTTTTCAAGAACGTTTTAAAAATCTTAAAACCTCGGAATGATAAAAATGGGTTACTTTTTAATTAATAAATATTCATAAATTATTTTATTAAATTTATTAAAGTTATTGTTTTAAATGAAATTTATAGTTCTTTACTGCTCTAAGTCATTTATCGGACATTCAGTAAATTTTGAAAATGGTCTAAGTCAATTCAAGCTTTAAAAATAACATTTTAGTATGAAATTCACACAAAATTTCATATTCATAATAAATTTCCATTAATCAAAACTAATAAAATTATAAGTTAATATGTCGTATAACGTAAAAATATTTTTTAATTCGTTCAAATGCAATTCATTAAATATCTCGAAACAAAAAATATATGACTTAGACCACTTTCATAATTATGGGCACATTTATCAAATTATATACCACAAATACCTCGTTCAAAAATATGATGATTTAACCCAACTTATCTATATCCAAAGTTGCTTAGTTTAGCCACTAGAAGACTTTAAAAACAGTATTTTTTGTGAGTTTTTCTTAAACTACTCGAAAAAACTTTATTAGATTTTATTCATTTTTTGATCATGTCTTTATATCAGCAGGCTACAGCTTTCTGTGGAACAAATTCGAATTTCGAAAATTACAGGGTGTTTAAAAACGCTCTCACGACAAGTTATCAATCCAGATCTTTTTAACCAGCCTGTATAATTTTCTGTCAATTTTTTTCTAAATAGCTATATTAATTTAGAAATTATTTCTTCTCTTACAAAATTTCAGTTGGACAAACGGTTTAGCCATAAAAAAATATTTTCTAAGTCCCTGCAAGCCCAAATCGATAAGTTAAGATACCATTAACAAAGTTCAGAATAGCAATTTCTTTAAGCGGTATGAAGTTCTTTCTATAAAACCAAATGTTACAGGTTTATAGGTACTTTATTCCTTAAAATATTCAAATTTTCCTCAGGATTTGTGACCATCATCAGGATTTAACCCTGATTAGTCAGCAAGACCACTGCATCTAAGATTTTGTTTATCGGGTGTCATCAAGCAAAAATGCCACGAAAAAACGCAAATTGAAAAAATTTTGCACTCTATCATTTTTAGCCCTGATGATGGTCATAAGTCTTGCCGAAAATTTAAATATGTTAAGCAATAAGGTACTCTTAAACCTGCAAATTTTAGTTTTTTTTTAAGAACTTCTCATCATTTATAGAAATTGCTACTTTGAACATTGTTAATGGATCTCTAGTTTATCAATTTGTGTTTGTAGGGATTTAGAAAATATTTTTTTGTGGCTAAACTGTTTGTCCAACTGAAATTTTATAAGAGGGAAAATAGTTTCTAAATTGATATAGCTATTCAGAAAAGATACAAGACAGAAAATTATACAAGCTGGTTAAAAAGATCTGAATGGATAACTTGTCGCGAGAGTGTTTCTAAACGCCCTGTATGTTACGAAATTCGAATTTATTCCATAGATAGCTGTAGCCTGTTAATATAAAGATATGGTCAAAAAATTAATAAAATCTTTTAAAGATTTTTCAAGTAATTTAAGAAAAACTCATGAAAATTATGATTTTTAAAGTCCTCCAGTGGCTAAACTAAGCAACTTTGTATACAGGGTGTCTCACGCAACTGGTTCGTTAGAACTTTATTGGGTTCCACTATTAGTAGATTTTTGAGATTTTACCAGTAGGGGTTGTTCATCCAGAGCTTTCGATTTAAAATATTTTCAAGATGGTTGCCACTTCCGGTCGACCGGAAGTAGGATGCAACTTCGTTATTTTAAATGGAATGGTATAATTTTTATTGCATATTTTAATTCTACGTGCAAAAATAAGTAGACTTTGATAAGGGTTGTTGGTACTTATCGGTTTTCCTTTTCGTGTTATTTTGATATTAAGATTTTTTTGACAATTTTCAACTTGTTGCTTAAAATCACATTTCTCAGTCACTGTTTAAGCAACAAAGTTGATAACTGATACGATTACTCTCCAGACATTGCCAAATAGAACGCCACTACCTCCACCGCTGTTTAATATACAGGCTGGTCACAAAGAGAGTTACCGCTCTTCTATATTCAATTGCAAAAAAGTCGAAAATTTTAAATGAAACGCCCCATATTTTATTAACCTATTCGATAGAGAATTTAATTCTCTACAAATCTGCAATACATATCCCTATACCTATCGGTTAAGGTTTTCAAGATATAAGGGAATTTGACAAAATCGTGTATAAAATGTTAGAAGAAGTCTTGTTTTTGTTAGTAGGCTATGAAACTTGAACAGTTTTTTCACTTGATATGGTAGAAAATTTAATTCTTTAACAATCTTCAATACATTTCCCTATACCTGTTGGTTAAACTTTTGAAGATACAAGCGAATTTATAAAACTTGCACGTAATATGTCAAAAAAAAAAGTTTTTCTTTATTAGTAGGCTACGAAATTTGAACAGTTTTTTGATAAATTCCCTTATATCTTCAAAACTTTAATCGATAGGTATAGGGAAGTGTATTGAAGGTTGGTAGAGAATTAAATTCCCTATCGTGTCAAGCAAAAAAATCGATCAAGTTCCATAGCCTACTACTAAAAAAAAAGAAAAACTTCTGACATTTTATACGCAATTTTGACAAATTCCCTTATATCTTGGAAATCTTAACCGATGGGTATAGAGACATGTATTGCAAATTTGTAGAGAATTAAATTCTCTATCAGATAGGCTAATAAAATATAGGGTGTTCCATTTAAAATTTTCGACTTTTTTGCAATTGAATATGGAAGAACGGTAACTCTCTTTGTGACCAGCCTGTATATTAAACAGCGGTGGAGGTAGTGGCGTTCTATTTGGCAATGTCTGGAGAGTAATCGTATCAGTTATCAACTTTGTTGCTTAAACAGTGACTGAGAAATGTGATTTTAAGCAACAAGTTGAAAATTGTCAAAAAAATCTTAATATCAAAATAACACGAAAAGGAAAAACGATAAGTACCAACAACCCTTATCAAAGTCTACTTATTTTTGCACGTAGAATTAAAATATGCAATAAAAATTATACCATTCCATTTAAAATAACGAAGTTGTATCCTACTTCCGGTCGACCGGAAGTGGCAGCCATCTTGAAAATATTTTACAAGGGGACCACCAGACGTGTAACCTCCAGATTTTGTTCCTGATTTTTTTATAGGTAGAGACATGTATGTGAAGCTTCTTGGCAAAATATTTGGACCAGATGGCCAGGCATTTTTGAGTTATGAATTTTTGAAATCGTCAAGAAAACCCACGTAAGTGGTCATCCGGTGATTTAATACTTTAGTCGAAGAGGTGCGATAGCCGAGATGGTAAAGGCGCGAGTTACGAACCGTGGCGACCCGAGTTCGAATCTCGGTGCTGCCCATTTTTTTTCTTTTTCGTTGTAAATTAATTATTAGATAAATTATTTATTATTTCTTATAAAAACACATTCTTTTTATTTAAATAATCGGAATGCTATGATTAATTTCTCACATTTCTCTCAATTCTTTAACCATGGCAACTGCTATTTTTATCATTTTAAGTAAATTCGAATGAAACTTTAAAGTAACTTTTCTCGAGAATTTTCTTATGTAACCGATATTAATATTGACTGTACTGAACTTAGAAAAAAATCTTCTTTCATATTTCGTAATAAAAATGGGGGGTTGCCATTTAAAAAAAATATCGATGACGTCATAACTCATTTAAAAATGGCGGAAAAAAATTTAAATCTCCATCAAAAAATTGCAAAAAATATAAATCTTTAGACCCGTCTCAGCGATTTTTCCATAAACCCTTTATAACGATTATACAGCCTATATCCCCTACTTTACGGACACACGGTATAAGTCGATCGCAAACTTTAACACCAATTTTCTTGCGAACCGCTGAGTATTGCGCCCTAATATTTTATACATTTGTACTATGTACTAATATCTATCGATTGGTACCACTTTCGTTAAAATCGGTGAGGGGCAAGTCGTAAGGTCTCCTTGTAAGTGTTAAGTACTAAAGTTACTACTACGGTTACGATTACAGCCTTTAAGTTCGACATCCTAAACCCACCATTAGATTCGAACCTAATTCAAAAATATAAAATACCTAATAAAAAAATTTAATCGTAATATTATGATTTACTTATTTACCAACTTTATTTTAAGAAACTTTTTTTTACTAATCATTCACAGAAATAGGGTGCGGCTTAGGTTCAGGTGCAGCTTACATTCAAACAAATATGGCAAGTTAATTTGAATGAAATTCACCTTGATACATAGACGTTTGTTGAGCGGTTGGATCACCAGAAGCAGCCGTCGGAGCAGGATAATACAAATTACCCTGAAAGAACGGAATTGAACCGGGGAAATAGTACTGTGGGTTTCCAGCCGCGACCGCCGGCGGGCTTGCCCCATCAAATGCCCTTCCATACGCCTGTAGTGGCGGCTGTTGCTTCTTAATAGCAGGCGCAATATTCAACTTCCTCTCTCGCAATACAATATTATCAGACTCTCTTTGCAACCGTTTCGCATCGTCCTCGCTCTCAAATGTGATAAAACCATATCCCTTCGAAACGCCTGCCCTATCTTGAATAATCTTCGCCGCCTTTACCGTCCCGTAATTACTAAATAACTGCATCAATTCGTTTTCCGTCGTATTTGCTGATATTCCACCGACAAATATTCTATTCGGAACTAATGTACCTACATTAGAACAAAAAAAAAAAAGATAAGACAACAGTTAATAGTTAATATAATCAAATTCAAAGAATTTTAAACATAGATAAGCCATAATATATCAATTACTTAAAAAATCTTATCGTGTTTTTACAAATTTAATGATAAATACAATCAAAATCTTAATAATTATTAGTTTTAATTTAATTTTTCATTTTTAATTTAAAAATAAAAACGATTTTTTAATGTTCTAAATTTTAAAATTTCCCTCAAATTTTTGAGGTTATGTTTGACATAAATTTTTGAGGTTATATTTGATATAAATTTGAGGTTATATTTGATATAAATTTGAGGTTATATTTGATATAAATTTGAGGTTATTTTTGATTTTTTTTTTATAAATAGTTAATTTAAACATTAAAATGGTTGAAATTAATAAAATTTAAATACAATAGAAAACCAACCATATTTCGGTGCGTTATTATTTGGTGGCGGTGAAGTTTGCGTAGCCGTTTGACCATTAGAAATCCCGGTAACGCTGGCGACAGGGGTTCCGGAGGGCGTATTCGCGACCGAACTGGCCCCACTGCCCGTCTTCTTCCCGTTCGCAGACTGTCCCGTCGTCGACGACATTTTCAACTCTCACTTTCCGCTTGTCTTTCTTTCTTTCCTTTCGATGGAGTCAAACTCAAGCCGCAACCGCGACGCCGCAAGGCATCACTAGGATGAAAGAGACTTCTCTCGTTTTAATCCTCACTTTTAAATCTCTGCAAATAAGTAATACATTAAATTTCAATCGTAAAGGGAATAGAGAAATAGGTGAGTTTATAAATAGGGTTTCGTACGGTTAAAGCGAGAGAGAGAGGGGAAAAAGGCGGCGAGGGAAAGAGACGGGAAACACGTTTTCCCTAGGTAATGACCTAGTTTTTCCAACCCCTTGCCCTATTTTCCTTTTCGAGTTACTTTCACACCGGAAATCGTTAAAAAAAATATTTTTTCTTTAACAACTCATTAAATACATCTAAAACCAGTCGAAATAAATAACCTACCGTCTTAAATTTTACCTGTCACTAAAATATACGTTAAAAAATCGTCCCCAATACAAAGAAAAACCTTAAAAATCATTGAAAACCTTTAAAAATCCCTCGAAAACTTCATTTTAAACCTTGTAAAAACGCAACAACAACCGTTAGAACCCTCCGAAAAACTCGAAAACCCCTCAAGAGAAAAACTACTGCATCGAGTCATATTAAAACTAACAATAGGAATGGAAACGGGTGAAAAATGTATGAAAACGACCGTTTGACAAACGTAACTTACGTTAAATACTCACGTCGTAAACTTCCTTCGTGGTTATTTTCGGAATCATTACAATTATTACACAAATTAATACACAAACTATTTAAAAACGAAAGTCTTTATCCACTACAAAACGGAACCATCGATAAAATGGCGTCGACCAATCACAGCTTCTGTACGAGTCGGTAATGTAGATTTCGCCGGATAATTCCCGCTCAAAAAAACCACTTTTAAACTTTATTCCCTTATAGAATAAACTAAAAAAATAACAAATTTACCAACTTGGATAATCGCCTTCGTCTAAACGCCCCGGGAAATGTATTAAAATCAAACTCCAAGTGTTCTAAATGAAAAATCGATCGGACTGCAGTGGTCGGTGGAAGCGATCGGGAGTGGGGGGAAAACGAATGTAGGGCCCTTTCGAGGTTATGTCACGCACTTACCTTAAGGTTCACCTGTCCGGTTTCACTTTAAAATTGATTAACCGCTAAAGGGTACGGCTCGGGCGCATCGCAAATCGTCCGATGTAAAAACCAAAAAACACAACTCGAACACAACTGTTAACGTTTCAAATAAACAACAATAATATGTTTACTAACAAAAACAAAAGGCGGGCAGCGAAGCGATTCGTTCGGCCGGAGCTCACTGCGTCGCTACTCGGTTGATATTATTTACGCGCCAAATTTAAAATACAATTAAACGACATCTATTATTAAAACGTCAAACTTTAAAATAATTAACTTAATTTAAAATGTTGATATTTTTATTAAAATTATTTAAAAAATCATTTCAATTTAATTAAAAATTAAAAAAAAATTTTTAATTAAAATAAATTAAAATTTAATAATTTATTTTAATTTATTTTTTAAATTAACGTTTTTAAAAATTAGGGAAAGTTCTAAAAAAAGGATTTTTTCAATAATTAAGGACATTAAATTACATTGTCTCTTCTGAGGAAAAAACTAAAAGTCGTGGAAAGTTCATTTTTGGTAAAAATAAAAATTAAGTTTCAATCTAAATACTTATAAAATTTTAAACCTCTAGAATAATTAGTTTTTGAGGTATGAATTTTTAAAAATTGAGAAATTTTATTCGACATTAAGTTACATTTTCTCTTCTGAGGGAAAAACTAAAAGTCGTGGAAAGTTCATCTTTGGTAAAAATAAAGATTAAGTTTCAATCTAAATCCTTATAAAATTTTAAACCTCTAAAATACTTAGTTTTTGAGGTATGAATTTTTAAAAACAAAAATTTTATTCGACATTAAGTTACATTTTCTCTTTTGAGGGAAAAACTAAAAGTCGTGGAAAGTTCATCTTTGGTAAAAATAAAAATTAAGTTTCAATCTAAATCCTTATAAAATTTTAAACCTCTAAAATACTTAGTTTTTGAGGTATGAATTTTTAAAAACAAAAATTTTATTCGACATTAAGTTACATTTTCTCTTTTGAGGGAAAAACTAAAAGTCGTGGAAAGTTCATCTTTGGTAAAAATAAAAATTAAGTTTCAATCAAAATCCTCGTAAAATTTTAAACCTCTAGAATAATTAGTTTTTGAGGTATGAATTTTTAAAAATTGAGAAATTTTATTCGACATTAAGTTACATTTTCTCTTCTGAGGGAAAAACTAAAAGTCGTGGAAAGTTCATTTTTGGTAAAAATAAAAATTAAGTTTCAATCTAAATCCTTATAAAATTTTAAACCTCTAGAATAATTAGTTTTTGAGGTATGAATTTTTAAAAATTGAGAAATTTTATTCGCCATTAAATTACATTTTCTCTTTTGAGGGAAAAACTAAAAGTCCTGGAAAATTCATCTTTGGTAAAAATAAAAATTAAGTTTCAATCTAAATCCTCCTAAAATTTTAAATCTCTAGAATAATTAGTTTTTAAGATATGAATTTTTAAAAATTGAGAAATTTTATTCGACATTAAGTTACATTTTCTCTTCTGAGGGAAAAACTGAAAGTCGTGGAAAGTTCATTTTTGGTAAAAATAAAAATTAAGTTTCAATCTAAATCCTTATAAAATTTTAAACCTCTAGAATAATTAGTTTTTGAGGTATGAATTTTTAAAAATGGAGAAATTTTATTCGGCATTAAATTACATTTTCTCTTCTAAGGGGAAAACTAAAAGTCGTGGAAAGTTCATCTTTGGTAAAAATAAAAATTAAGTTTCAATCTAAATCCTTATAAAATTTTAAATCTCTAGAATAATTAGTTTTCGAGGTATGAATTTTTAAAAATTGAGAAATTTTATTCGACATTAAGTTACATTTTCTCTTCTAAGGGAAAAACTAAAAGTCGTGGAAAGTTCATTTTTGGTAAAAATAAAAATTAAGTTTCAATCTAAATCCTTATAAAATTTTAAACCTCTAGAATAATTAGTTTTTGAGGTAAGAATTTTTAAAAATTGAAAAATTTTATTCCACATTAAATTACATTTTCCCTTTTGAGGGAAAAACTAAAAGTCGTGGAAAGTTCATCTTTGGTAAAAATAAAAATTAAGTTTCAATCTAAATCCTTATAAAATTTTAAATCTCTAGAATAATTAGTTTTTAAAATATGAATTTTTAAAAATTGAGAAATTTTATTCGACATTAAGTTACATTTTCTCTTTTGAGGGAAAAACTAAAAGTCGTGGAAAGTTCATTTTTGGTAAAAATAAAGATTAGGTTTCAATCTAAATCCTTACAAAATTTTAAATCTCTAGAGTAATTAGTTTTTGAGGTATGAATTTTTAAAAATTAAGAAATTTTATTCGACATTAAGTTACATTTTCTCTTCTAAGGGAAAAACTAAAAGTCGTGGAAAGTTCATCTTTGGTAAAAATAAAAATTAAGTTTCAATCTAAATCCTTATAAAATTTTAAACCTCTAGAATAATTAGTTTTTGAGGTATGAATTTTTAAAAATTGAGAAATTTTATTCGCCATTAAATTACATTTTCTCTTCTGAGGGAAAAACTAAAAGTCCTGGAAAATTCATCTTTGGTAAAAATAAAAATTAAGTTTCAATCTAAATCCTCCTAAAATTTTAAATCTCTAGAATAATTAGTTTTTAAGATATGAATTTTTAAAAATTGAGAAATTTTATTCGACATTAAGTTACATTTTCTCTTCTGAGGGAAAAACTAAAAGTCGTGGAAAGTTCATCTTTGGTAAAAATAAAAATTAAGTTTCAATCTAAATCCTTATAAAATTTTAAAGCTCTAGAATAATTAGTTTTTGAGGTATGAATTTTTAAAAATTGAAAAATTTTATTCGACATTAAGTTACATTTTCTCTTCTAAGGGAAAAACTAAAAGTCGTAGAAAGTTCATTTTTGGTAAAAATAAAAATTAAGTTTCAATCTAAATACTTATAAAATTTTAAACCTCTAGAATAATTAGTTTTTGAGGTATGAATTTTTAAAAATTGAGAAATTTTATTCGACATTAAGTTACATTTTCTCTTCTGAGGGAAAAACTAAAAGTCGTGGAAAGTTCATCTTTGGTAAAAATAAAGATTAAGTTTCAATCTAAATCCTTATAAAATTTTAAACCTCTAAAATACTTAGTTTTTGAGGTATGAATTTTTAAAAACAAAAATTTTATTCGACATTAAGTTACATTTTCTCTTTTGAGGGAAAAACTAAAAGTCGTGGAAAGTTCATCTTTGGTAAAAATAAAAATTAAGTTTCAATCTAAATCCTTATAAAATTTTAAACCTCTAAAATACTTAGTTTTTGAGGTATGAATTTTTAAAAACAAAAATTTTATTCGACATTAAGTTACATTTTCTCTTTTGAGGGAAAAACTAAAAGTCGTGGAAAGTTCATCTTTGGTAAAAATAAAAATTAAGTTTCAATCTAAATCCTTATAAAATTTTAAACCTCTAAAATACTTAGTTTTTGAGGTATGAATTTTTAAAAACAAAAATTTTATTCGACATTAAGTTACATTTTCTCTTTTGAGGGAAAAACTAAAAGTCGTGGAAAGTTCATCTTTGGTAAAAATAAAAATTAAGTTTCAATCAAAATCCTCGTAAAATTTTAAACCTCTAGAATAATTAGTTTTTGAGGTATGAATTTTTAAAAATTGAGAAATTTTATTCGACATTAAGTTACATTTTCTCTTCTGAGGGAAAAACTAAAAGTCGTGGAAAGTTCATTTTTGGTAAAAATAAAAATTAAGTTTCAATCTAAATCCTTATAAAATTTTAAACCTCTAGAATAATTAGTTTTTGAGGTATGAATTTTTAAAAATTGAGAAATTTTATTCGCCATTAAATTACATTTTCTCTTTTGAGGGAAAAACTAAAAGTCCTGGAAAATTCATCTTTGGTAAAAATAAAAATTAAGTTTCAATCTAAATCCTCCTAAAATTTTAAATCTCTAGAATAATTAGTTTTTAAGATATGAATTTTTAAAAATTGAGAAATTTTATTCGACATTAAGTTACATTTTCTCTTCTGAGGGAAAAACTGAAAGTCGTGGAAAGTTCATTTTTGGTAAAAATAAAAATTAAGTTTCAATCTAAATCCTTATAAAATTTTAAACCTCTAGAATAATTAGTTTTTGAGGTATGAATTTTTAAAAATGGAGAAATTTTATTCGGCATTAAATTACATTTTCTCTTCTAAGGGGAAAACTAAAAGTCGTGGAAAGTTCATCTTTGGTAAAAATAAAAATTAAGTTTCAATCTAAATCCTTATAAAATTTTAAATCTCTAGAATAATTAGTTTTCGAGGTATGAATTTTTAAAAATTGAGAAATTTTATTCGACATTAAGTTACATTTTCTCTTCTAAGGGAAAAACTAAAAGTCGTGGAAAGTTCATTTTTGGTAAAAATAAAAATTAAGTTTCAATCTAAATCCTTATAAAATTTTAAACCTCTAGAATAATTAGTTTTTGAGGTAAGAATTTTTAAAAATTGAAAAATTTTATTCCACATTAAATTACATTTTCCCTTTTGAGGGAAAAACTAAAAGTCGTGGAAAGTTCATCTTTGGTAAAAATAAAAATTAAGTTTCAATCTAAATCCTTATAAAATTTTAAATCTCTAGAATAATTAGTTTTTAAAATATGAATTTTTAAAAATTGAGAAATTTTATTCGACATTAAGTTACATTTTCTCTTTTGAGGGAAAAACTAAAAGTCGTGGAAAGTTCATTTTTGGTAAAAATAAAGATTAGGTTTCAATCTAAATCCTTACAAAATTTTAAATCTCTAGAGTAATTAGTTTTTGAGGTATGAATTTTTAAAAATTAAGAAATTTTATTCGACATTAAGTTACATTTTCTCTTCTAAGGGAAAAACTAAAAGTCGTGGAAAGTTCATCTTTGGTAAAAATAAAAATTAAGTTTCAATCTAAATCCTTATAAAATTTTAAATCTCTAGAATAATTAGTTTTTGAGGTATGAATTTTTAAAAATTGAGAAATTTTATTCGCCATTAAATTACATTTTCTCTTCTGAGGGAAAAACTAAAAGTCCTGGAAAATTCATCTTTGGTAAAAATAAAAATTAAGTTTCAATCTAAATCCTCCTAAAATTTTAAATCTCTAGAATAATTAGTTTTTAAGATATGAATTTTTAAAAATTGAGAAATTTTATTCGACATTAAGTTACATTTTCTCTTCTGAGGGAAAAACTAAAAGTCGTGGAAAGTTCATCTTTGGTAAAAATAAAAATTAAGTTTTAATCTAAATCCTTATAAAATTTTAAAGCTCTAGAATAATTAGTTTTTGAGGTATGAATTTTTAAAAATTGAAAAATTTTATTCGACATTAAGTTACATTTTCTCTTCTAAGGGAAAAACTAAAAGTCGTAGAAAGTTCATTTTTGGTAAAAATAAAAATTAAGTTTCAATCTAAATCCTTATAAAATTTTAAATCTCTAGAATAATTAGTTTTTAAGGTATGAATTTTTAAAAATTGAGACACTTTATTCGACATTAAGTTACATTTTCTCTTCTGAGGGGAAAACTAAAAGTCGTGGAAAGTTCATCTTTGGTAAAAATAAAGATTAAGTTTCAATCTAAATCCTTATAAAATTTTAAACCTCTAGAATAATTAGTTTTTGAAGTATGAATTTTTAAAAATTGAGACATTCTATTCGACATTAAGTTACATTTTCTCTTCTGAGGGGAAAACTAAAAGTCGTGGAAAGTTCATTTTTGGTAAAAATAAAAATTAAGTTTCAATCTAAATCCTCGTAAAATTTTAAATCTCTAGATTAATTAGTTTTTGAGGTATGAATTTTTAAAAACAAAAATTTTATTCGACATTAAGTTACATTTTCTCTTCTGAGGGAAAAACTAAAAATCGTGGAAAGTTCATCTTTGGTAAAAATAAAAATTAGGTTTCAATCTAAATCCTTATAAAATTCTAAATCTCTAGAATAATTAGTTTTTGAAGTATGAATTTTTAAAAATTGAGAAATTTTATTCGACATTAAGTTACATTTTCTCTTCTGAAGGAAAAACTAAAAGTCGTGGAAAGTTCATCTTTGGTAAAAATAAAAATTAAGTTTCAATCTAAATCCTCGTAAAATTTTAAATCTCTAAAATAATTAGTTTTTGAGGTATGAATTTTTAAAAACAAAAATTTTATTCGGCATTAAGTTACATTTTCTCTTCTGAGGGAAAAACTAAAAGTCGTGGAAAGTTCATCTTTGGTGAAAATAAAAATTAAGTTTCAATCTAAATCCTTATAAAATTTTAAATCTCTAGAATAATTAGTTTTTGAGGTATGAATTTTTAAAAATTGAGAAATTTTAGTCGACATTAAGTTACATTTTCTCTTCTGAGGGAAAAACTAAAAGTCGTGGAAAGTTCATCTTCGGTAAAAATAAAAATTAAGTTTCAATCTAAATCCTTATAAAATTTTAAACCTCTAGAATACTTAGTTTTTGAGGTATGAATTTTTAAAAGCAAAAATTTTATTCGCCATTAAATTACATTTTCTCTTCTGAGGGAAAAACTAAAAGTCCTGGAAAATTCATCTTTGGTAAAAATAAAAATTAAGTTTCAATCTAAATCCTCCTAAAATTTTAAATCTCTAGAATAATTAGTTTTTAAGATATGAATTTTTAAAAATTGAGAAATTTTATTCGACATTAAGTTACATTTTCTCTTCTGAGGGAAAAACTAAAAGTCGTGGAAAGTTCATCTTTGGTAAAAATAAAAATTAAGTTTTAATCTAAATCCTTATAAAATTTTAAAGCTCTAGAATAATTAGTTTTTGAGGTATGAATTTTTAAAAATTGAAAAATTTTATTCGACATTAAGTTACATTTTCTCTTCTAAGGGAAAAACTAAAAGTCGTAGAAAGTTCATTTTTGGTAAAAATAAAAATTAAGTTTCAATCTAAATCCTTATAAAATTTTAAATCTCTAGAATAATTAGTTTTTAAGGTATGAATTTTTAAAAATTGAGACACTTTATTCGACATTAAGTTACATTTTCTCTTCTGAGGGGAAAACTAAAAGTCGTGGAAAGTTCATCTTTGGTAAAAATAAAGATTAAGTTTCAATCTAAATCCTTATAAAATTTTAAACCTCTAGAATAATTAGTTTTTGAAGTATGAATTTTTAAAAATTGAGACATTCTATTCGACATTAAGTTACATTTTCTCTTCTGAGGGGAAAACTAAAAGTCGTGGAAAGTTCATTTTTGGTAAAAATAAAAATTAAGTTTCAATCTAAATCCTCGTAAAATTTTAAATCTCTAGATTAATTAGTTTTTGAGGTATGAATTTTTAAAAACAAAAATTTTATTCGACATTAAGTTACATTTTCTCTTCTGAGGGAAAAACTAAAAATCGTGGAAAGTTCATCTTTGGTAAAAATAAAAATTAGGTTTCAATCTAAATCCTTATAAAATTCTAAATCTCTAGAATAATTAGTTTTTGAAGTATGAATTTTTAAAAATTGAGAAATTTTATTCGACATTAAGTTACATTTTCTCTTCTGAAGGAAAAACTAAAAGTCGTGGAAAGTTCATCTTTGGTAAAAATAAAAATTAAGTTTCAATCTAAATCCTCGTAAAATTTTAAATCTCTAAAATAATTAGTTTTTGAGGTATGAATTTTTAAAAACAAAAATTTTATTCGGCATTAAGTTACATTTTCTCTTCTGAGGGAAAAACTAAAAGTCGTGGAAAGTTCATCTTTGGTGAAAATAAAAATTAAGTTTCAATCTAAATCCTTATAAAATTTTAAATCTCTAGAATAATTAGTTTTTGAGGTATGAATTTTTAAAAATTGAGAAATTTTAGTCGACATTAAGTTACATTTTCTCTTCTGAGGGAAAAACTAAAAGTCGTGGAAAGTTCATCTTCGGTAAAAATAAAAATTAAGTTTCAATCTAAATCCTTATAAAATTTTAAACCTCTAGAATACTTAGTTTTTGAGGTATGAATTTTTAAAAGCAAAAATTTTATTCGACATTAAGTTACATTTTCTCTTCTGAGGGAAAAACTAAAAGTCGTGGAAAGCTCATCTTTGGTAAAAATAAAAATTAGGTTTCAATCTAAATCCTTATAAAATTTTAAATCTCTAGATTAATTAGTTTTTAAAATATGAATTTTTAAAAATTGAGAAATTTTATTCGACATTAAGTTACATTTTCTCTTCTGAGGGAAAAACTAAAAGTCGTGGAAAGTTCATCTTTGGTAAAAATAAAAATTAAGTTTCAATCTAAATCCTTATAAAATTTTAAAGCTCTAGAATAATTAGTTTTTGAGGTATGAATTTTTAAAAATTGAAAAATTTTATTCGACATTAAGTTACATTTTCTCTTCTAAGGGAAAAACTAAAAGTCGTAGAAAGTTCATTTTTGGTAAAAATAAAAATTAAGTTTCAATCTAAATCCTTATAAAATTTTAAATCTCTAGAATAATTAGTTTTTAAGGTATGAATTCTTAAAAATTGAGACACTTTATTCGACATTAAATTACATTTTCTCTTTTGAGGGAAAAACTAAAAGTCGTGGAAAGTTCATCTTTGGTAAAAATAAAAATTAAGTTTCAATCTAAATCTTTATAAAATTTTAAATCTCTAGAATAATTAGTTTTTGAGGTATGAATTTTTAAAAATTGAGAAATTTTATTCGACATTAAATTACATTTTCTCTTTTGAGGGAAAAACTAAAAGTCGTGGAAAGTTCATCTTTGGTAAAAATAAAAATTAAGTTTCAATCTAAATCCTTATGAAATTTTATATCTGTAGAATAATTAGTTTTTGAGGTATGAATTTTTAAAAACTGAAAAATTTTATTCGACATTAAATTACATTTTCTCTTTTGAGGGAAAAACTAAAAGTCGTGGAAATTTCATCTTTGGTAAAAATAAAGATTAAGTTTCAATCTAAATCCTCGTAAAATTTCAAATCTCTAGATTAATTAGTTTTTAAGATATGAATTTTTAAAAATTAAGTTTTAACATACCTACAAAAAAGTAGGGTTAGAATTTTTTTTTAAATAAAAAAAAATTGTCTACTAGTTTATTTTAAGGTTATAATATAAAAGGTAAATAATAATAATTAAAAAAAATAATTAATATATATTAAATTTATTTTTGAGGAATATAAATACAAATTCGAAAGTAACATTTTTTTTTTTTTTTTTTTACTCAAATGAAACAAAAATTTATTATTAAATTTAACCAAAAATATACAAAGAAGTAAAAACGGACAATTTTGTTACCAATATTTTTATTTCAATGTAAATTTATTTGCCAGAAAAAAGATAAAATAAAAATAAACTAAATGCGTGCCTATTGCGTCGACGTGCTGTTCATCAATGCTGTATCTTTCATATGTTTCTCGACCTGAAACGTCAAAATTTTAGGTTATGTTTAATGACGTTTAATAATTTAATGACATTTAATAATTTAACGACATTTAATAATTTGACAACAGTTGATAAAATACTCACCACTTTTCGTATATAAGAATACCCTTTACCGCTTATATTACCCTTTATATCTTCGAGTTGATACGGCGGACAAATCACCACATCGTTATCCCAAACGACAATATTCGAATTGTTCCATCGGACTTCCGAAATCGTTTTACTAATTGCTATGAACAGACGTTGACCTTCGGGAGAAACATTAGCGGCCATCGCCTGTAATAACCTTTTCTTCTCATCTACTTGATTTCTAATTCTTGTATTTAACTATGTACAAATATAAAAATAGGATTCTTTTAATAAAATTAATTTTTTTAAGGTTATAAAACTTACTCTGTTTAAATTTAAGCTCTGAGGGATTTCTGGTACGGTAGTGACTTCCCTTTTAACCTGTAATTCGCTGACGAGTTGCAAATTAACGAAATGCACGTCGTACGGGTGTTGACTTTGCGGGTGAACGGATAAACACTCTAAATTAATCGGTTAAGGATGAAAATTCGTTCGCGTGTGGAAAATCCAAACTTTTCGTTCGGTTTCTTCGAGTGTACGACGTTTAAAAAAAAGGATACTTAGTATGAGGACTTTCGTGTTCGGGTCGAAAGCTAATACTTCGCCTTCGATCTCTTTATCGTAACATGTCTTGCACCAAACGATACTTCCTAATGAAAAACAATCCGAGACAGCCGCCATTTTGCATGTGACATCCAAAGTTTGATGTTTGTCTACTACACCGATTTAGTTATTTCAGGTATAACAACATAAAATTAATACACCAAATTTTTTCTTTCATTTATTAAAATTTATTAAATTAAAACTTATTATTTAAATCTTAAGTATTTTAATTATTAAACGGTTTTATAATAAAATAATAAATTAATTCTACAACACTTAATAAACTAGCTCCGATAAATAAACCAGCAGTGCCACCTGTTGACACTATAAAGAATTAAATTTAAAAATTTTAAATTTAAAAAATATAAAATTATTAAATAATTTCTCACCAACTAATCCCAATTTATCTTTTATAACATTCCTTTTATATCTTTCACTCGGTAAACGATCCAAACTTACTTCAACTATCGCGAAATTACTTTCAATTCTTAAAATTAAAATTTCATTATTTTTATATTATTTTTTTTTAAACTTAAATAATTAATATTACTTCTTTTTCGTATCCCTAACGATTTTTAAATTTAATTCAGTACAACTCGGCTGACAATCGCAAATTAATCCGGTTTTATTCGACCATGGAGCTTTTAAAACCGATAATTCGCTATAATGATCGTTTAAACATTTTAATTGGGTTATTGTGCATTTTAATTCAAAAGCTGGAAAAGTATTTTAATGTTAAATTAAAGATAATTGTTTTATTAAATTAAATTTAATTATTAAATGTAATTTATTTAAAAAATTTAATTTAATTATTAAATTTAATATTAAATTTAATTTAAATTTAATTTTTAAGGGGTTGGTAACATTACATGTATACAAACTTCATATGTATGTCAATCTCAAACGTCATTAATTAAAAAGTTAGGTTATAATACAATTTTTTAATATTTTTTAGTAAAATGAAACGTTTTAAAGGAGTATTTTTAGGTCAATTTATATAAAAACTAACCTGTATTTGGTACAAAATGATGAGCACACCCACATTTTTTTAACTGAGCTAATTTTCTACATTGAACACAACAAACGCTGTAACTGTAAAAACGATTTACATCGATTTCATGGGTTTCATCTAAAAACCGGCAGTTTCTTTGTGAAACATCTACATTTTTTACCTTAAATAAGCTTTAATTTAACAATTAATTAAAAAAAAGGAAGTAATTACCTCATCGACGTTCTCAATTTCATTTAAAGAGACGTATCGTTCGTACTTTACGTTCGGTGTTATTTGAATAACCTCGGCTTGTAAAGTGGTTAAACTAGGAACTTCTTCTCGTCCCAAAATATAAAGCTACGATATTAAAATGGAATTAATTGGTATAAATTGCTTTGAAGGGTAGCCTACGTTTGCGAAACCGTGAATTTCTAAATAAAACTTTCCCGAACCTAAACGATGATTTGAAACCATTTGAAAATCAATTTGATTTGTATTTCTAAAAAGGTATATTAAAAACAATTCATTTAATTTTTTAATACTTAAATTTTTTTTTTTTTTAGACTCAACTCGTTTTGAAGCGAATTAATTGCAAAACATTCACCGAATTCAGTCGAAACTTTCCCAAAATATTCACAACAATCGAATTTCTCTTCATTCCATTTACAATTTTTAATAATTTCTTTACAAGAACTTCTCGTTATTTGATTAAACTCTTTGAAATTCTTTTTTAAACACGCCGGATTGGACTTATTACAAATTTGAAGTGTATAAAAAGATAAACCTTTGTAAAAAACGATTTCTTTGATGATTTCATCTAAATTATAATCTCGAGGATCACCGTAAAGTCTAAAATTCAAATCTTTTAAAAACGTCGACTTATAAAGAATGAATTAATCAAAAAATTTTATTTACTTATCGGCTAATAAAGAAATTTTCCTTGAATTATCACTTTCGCAAACGTAAACAGCCGGAAAAGTTGTATTCCAATCTAAATAATTCGTTTCAACTCCGAAACTTATAGAGTTATGTTGGTAATCATCTAAAGTGGCGTTTATAAGTAAAAAGGAAGAGTACCAACTGATTAAACAACAAATAAACCAAAAAACTCTACAAAAAGAATCATAATTTCATTATTAATTGAATGAATAAAGTTTAATCAACCTTTCCGTCCAATGTAACTTAGATTCGGCTAAAAATCTCAATCCGTGACAAGAAGAATGTAATAAATAGTCTTTTAAAACTCTTCCGAAAGCTTTAAAAGCAACCAAAAGTTTTTTATAAATACTCATTGTTGTTTGCGGAACGTTTGAAGCTAAAATAATTTGATTTCGAGCCGATGAGGAATAATGAACACGATTTGAATGTATGAGAAAAACGACAGGTGACGAATAAATGTTTTATTAGTATTTAACATCGATATAATGCGTTTAATATTGATTTTATGACTAAAAACGTTAAAAACGTAGTTTTTAAAGGGGATATATTGTAATAGATACAAAAAATATTTTTAATCTTCCGAGTGAACCTGAAAATGAATTAAAGTTGATTAATTAGTTAATTTGTTTATTAAGTTGATTAATTAGTTTGTTAAAAGATCCAAATTAATTATTTATTAATTTTTGATTTATAGTTTAATTTATAAAAGAAAAGTTTTAAATTAATTGTAATTTTAAAATCTAGGATTTTTTATTTAGTTTGGAATTTATGTTGGCACTAAATAAAATTAATATTTTAATTTAAACTAAAATTTATTTTAAATTAATTTAAAAAGTAAATATATTTATTTTCCAATCGAATTTAACTAAATTATTAAATTAAATTAATTATATTAAATTTTAATAATCTATTATTATTTTTAGGTTAACTAACTTCACATTTATTGTGATTTAGTAAAACGTCAAATGTCAAACGTCAAAGTGAATATTTGTTATTTATTGATTTTATGGTTAAAAAATCGATTTGTGCCTTCAAAATGATCGAAAAAAAGAAGATTAAGTGGTTTTCTTACTCATTGTATGGTATATTCCACGGCTTAAAAGGATGGTTTTTGATACAAGTAAGTTTGAAATTTTTGAGGTTATGTTTTTTTTTTTTTTTAATGTAGTATTTTATCTTTATTTTTTATTTAAAACAAATTTTTAGGTAAATTCTTAATAATTAACGTTAAATGTAATTAACCTTTTTAAATTTGGGGATTTTAATACCCCAAAACCTCTTCGTCTTCATCGTCTAAACTGTCGTCGTTTCCCGGTTCGCCTAAAGCGTTTACGAACTCTAAAAAATACATGATATTGAGGGTATAAATATGTTAATTTCTTCTAATATGCTAAATTTTAAACTTATTATTACTATATTAATTTATTGTTATTATATTAACTTATTATTACCGTAAAAGTCGATTCGACCATCTCCGTCAACATCGACTTCTTTAATCATATCTTCGACTAAAAAAAAATCATCAAATTGATTCATTTAAAAGGAGCTGAACATTTAAATAAATTAATACTTACTTTCTTCTTCGTTTAAATCTTCACCTAAGCATTGTAAAACAGCTCGGAGGTCACTAGCGGTGATATAACCTCTATTGTGCTTATCGAAGACCCTAAAAGCGTCTCTAAGTTCTTTTTCTTCTTCTTCGCGCGATTGTAAATGTTCGGGATCTGATCCAGCCCCCGCGGACCATGCTATATCGACGAATTCTTCAAAACTTACGTTTCCATCACCTAAAAAATCAATGTTAGCGATTAAAAAGTACATTTGAAGGATTAAAAAATGAATGTAATCATCAAAAAGTGAACTTAAATGATTAAAAAATGAATTTAAACGATTAAAAATTGTTTTACCATCAATATCCACTTCTTGTAACATCTGTTGAAGCTCCTCGGTTCGAGCAAATTGCCCTAAAGAGCGCATAACGCGTCCTAATTCCTCCTTAGTGATGCTACCATCACCGTCTTTGTCAAAAAGGCGGAAAGCTTCTCGAAATTCTATAAAAATTGTTATATGAATCGTTTTTAGGATCGTTTATAAGAATTGTAAAGGTATAAAATTTAAATTATGATAAAAACTCACCTTTCATTTGACTTTTAGACACTATAGAGTGTCTAGGTTTACTCTGACGAGTACTAATCGTTAAAATTTGTTCTTTATCTGCCTCATTTGGACGACGAAAGCCTCCCAAGTCAGTTAAATCGTCCAAATCGTCACCGTTTCGATCGGTTTTGTCATAAGATCCGCCTTGAACGGCTTCCACTTGGTTTGTTTGACGAGTCTGAGTTAAAATATTAAATTTATTAATGTTTTATGTAAAATTCTATGTTAATTTGTTTAAGAAATGGGTTAAATTGAGGTAAAATTGAAAGAAAGTTGGATTAAGAGTGAAAATTTGGATGTAATTGAGTAAAATAGAATCAAAAAAGGGTAAAATTAGGTCAAAATAAGTTAAATGAAGTTAAAAATGAGTCAACTTAGGTCAAAATAAGTCAAATTAGTTTAAAAATTAGTCAAATTAAGTCAAAAATTAGTAAACTTAAGTCAAATTGAGTCAAATTTGGTCAAAATAAGTCAAGTTAGGTTAAAAATTAGTCAAATTAAGTCCAAAATGAGTCAACTTAAGTCATATTAAGTGAAATTGAGTCAAATTAGCTCAAAATAAGTCAAACTGAGTTAGGAATCAGTCAAATTAGGTCAAATTAGGTTAAAAAATAGTCAAATTAAGTCAAAAATGAGTCAACTTAAGTCATATTAAGTGAAATTGAGTCAAATCAGGTCAAAATAAGTCAAATTAGGTTAAAAATTAGTAAACTTAAGTCAAATTGAGTCAAATTTGGTCAAAATAAGTCAAATTAGGTTAAAAATTAGTCAAATTAAGTCAAAAAAATTAGTAAACTTAAGTCAAATTGAGTCAAATTTGGTCAAAATAAGTCAAATTAGGTTAAAAATTAGTCAAATTAAGTTCAAAATTAGTCAAATTAAGTCAAGAATTAGTAAACTTAAGTCAAATTGAGTCAAATTTGGTCAAAATAAGTCAAATTAGGTTAAAAACTAGTCAAATTAAGTTCAAAATGAGTCAACTTAAGTCATATTAAGTGAAATTGAGTCAAATTGGCTCAAAATAAGTCAAATTAGGTTAAAAATTAGTCAAACTGAGTTAGGAATGAGTCAAATTAGGTCAAAATAAGTCAAATTAGGTTTAAAAATAGTCAAATTAAATCAAAAATGAGTCAACTTAAGTCATATTAAGTGAAATTGAGTCAAATCAGGTCAAAATAAGTCAAATTAGGTTAAAAATTAGTCAAATTACGTAAGAAATGAGTCAAATTAGATCAAAAATAAGTCAAATTAGGTTAAAAATTAGTAAACTTAAGTCAAATTGAGTCAAATTTGGTCAAAATAAGTCAAATTAGGTTAAAAATTAGTCAAATTAAGTTCAAAATTAGTCAAATTAAGTCAAAAATTAGTAAACTTAAGTCAAATTGAGTCAAATTTGGTCAAAATAAGTCAAATTAGGTTAAAAATTAGTCAAATTAAGTTCAAAATGAGTCAACTTAAGTCATATTAAGTGAAATGGAGTCAAATTAGCTCAAAATAAGTCAAATTAGGTTAAAAATTAGTCAAACTGAGTTAGGAATGAGTCAAATTAGGTCAAAATAAGTCAAATTAGTTTAAAGATTAGTCAAATTAAGTCAAAAATTAGTAAACTTAAGTCAAATTTGGTCAAAATAAGTCAAATTAGGTTAAAAATTAGTCAAATTAAGTTCAAAATGAGTCAACTTAAGTCATATTAAGTGAAATTGAGTCAAATTAGCTCAAAATTAGTCAAATTAGGTTAAAAATTAGTCAAACTGAGTTAGGAATGAGTCAAATTAGGTCAAAATAAGTCAAATTAGGTTAAGAAATAGTCAAATTAAGTCAAAATTGAGTCAACTTAAGTCATATTAAGTGAAATTGAGTCAAATCAGGTCAAAATAAGTCAAATTAGGTTAAAAATTAGTCAAATTGCGTAAGAAATGAGTCAAATTAGATCAAAAATAAGTCAAATTAGGTTAAAAATTAGTAAACTTAAGTCAAATTGAGTCAAATTTGGTAAAAGTAAGTCAAATTAGGTTAAGAATTAGTCATATTAAGTCAAAAATGAGTAAACTTAAGTCAAATCGAGTCAAATTTGGTCAAAATAAGTCAAATTAGGTTAAAAATTAGTCAAATTAGTTTAAAAATTAGTCAAATTAAGTCAAAAATTAGTAAACTTAAGTCAAATTGAGTCAAATTTGGTCAAAATAAGTCAAATTAGGTTAAAAATTAGTCAAATTAAGTTCAAAATGAGTCAACTTAAGTCATATTAAGTGAAATTGAGTCAAATTCGCTCAAAATAAGTCAAATTAGGTTAAAAATTAGTCAAACTGAGTTAGGAATGAGTCAAATTAGGTCAAAATAAGTGAAAATTAGGTTAAAAAATAGTCAAATTAAGTCAAAAATGAGTCAACTTAAGTCATATTAAGTGAAATTGAGTCAAATCAGGTCAAGATAAGTCAAATTAGGTTAAATATTAGTCAAATTAGGTCAAAATAAGTCAAACTAGGTTAAAAATTAGTCGATTAAAGTGAAAAATGAGTAAAATTAGACGAAAACTGAATGAAATCAGCTTTAAAAGGAGTTAAATTAAGCAAAAAAGGTGTAAAATTGATTAAAAACAGTTTTAATTTTTAATAAGAATGTAGTTTGAGAAACTTCCACCGAAAGTTTCTAGATGGCGTACCTTCGAGATTTTTTTTTAGTAAAATTCAAGCGATTTAAACGGAATTTTGACTAATTTTGATGGAATTTTGACTACTTTTGATCGAATTTTCACAAATTTTTAAAATTAAAAGTTTAAAATTAAAATTCAGAAAGTTTTTGGTGGAATTTTTACAAATTTAGGGATTTTTTGGTGGAATTATTCTCAATTTTAGTTATCTTTAGTAAAATTTAAAAAAAAATCAATAAGTTTTTGGTGAAATTGTTAAGAATTTTGATAACTTTGCTGGAATTTTTAGGAATTTTGTAAGTTTTAAGCGAAATTGTTCTAAATTTTTGTCATTTTTTGTGGAATTTTTCTCAATTTTAGTGATTTTTAGTATATTTTGTAAAAATTTAGAAAGTTTTTGGTGGAAATGTTAAGAATTTTGGTAACTTTCATGGAATTTTTAGAAATTTTCTAGGTTTTTAGCGAAATTGTTCTAAATTTTTATCATTTTTGGTGGATTTTTTTCTCAATTTTAGTGATTTTTAATATATTTTGTAAAAATTCAGAAAACTTTTGGTGGAAATGTTAAGAATTTTGGTAACTTTGATGGATTTTTTAAGAATTTTGTAAGTTTTTAGCGAAATTGTTCTAAATTTTTATCATTTTTGGTGGAATTATTCACAATTTTAGTGATTTTTAGTATATTTGGTAAAAATTTAGAAAACTTTTGGTGGAAATGTTAAGAATTTTGGTAACTTTGATGGAATTTTTAAGAATTTTGTAAGTTTTTAGCGAAATTGTTCTAAATTTTTATCATTTTTGGTGAAATTATTCACAATTTTAGTGATTTTTAGTATATTTTGTAAAAATTTAGAAAACTTTTGGTGGAAATGTTAAGAATTTTGGTAACTTTGATGGAATTTTTAAGAATTTTGTAAGTTTTTAGCGAAATTGTTCTAAATTTTTATCATTTTTGGTGAAATTATTCACAATTTTAGTGATTTTTAGTATATTTTGTAAAAATTTAGAAAACTTTTGGTGGAAATGTTAAGAATTTTGGTAACTTTGATGGAATTTTTAAGAATTTTGTAAGTTTTTAGCGAAATTGTTCTAAATTTTTATCATTTTTAATGGAATTATTCTCAATTTTAGTTATCTTTAGTAAAATTAAAAAAAAATTAATAAGTTTTTGGTGAAATTGTTAAGAATTTTGGTAACTTTGATGAAATTTTTAGGAATTTTGCAAGTTTTTAGCGAAATTGTTCTAAATTTTTATCATTTTTGGTGGAATTATTCCCAATTTTAGTGATTTTTAGTATATTTTGTAAAAATTGTGAAAGTTTTTGATTTAATTCTTAAGAATTTTGGGAACTTTGGTGAAGTTATTAAAAATAATCCTAAAAATAAACAATAAAAATTTAAAAAATTAAAAAAATAAATTTACTTACAAAATCAACATTTTTAGATCGTTTAAAACACAAACAAATCAAATAGGTTCTTAAAAAATCCCTTTTAAAATAAGTTTGCTTCATTTTAGACACAAATGTAATTTTTTAAAAACCTTTAGAGATTTTTTAAGACCTTCCAAGATGTTTCTCGATTTAAATACAAACACAAACTGACTAAATCCTTTAATTTACGTCGTCTTTTTGTTGTTTAACTTTGTTTAAAGACTTTAATGACTCGAAACGGGATAAAATATTGACTTTTATGCGGTTTTTCGATGACATAACATGAGTATGACTCTATTGTAGGTGGGTTTTTTCAATTTCAATCGCGTTTTTTCCATAAATCATCGCAGAAAAAGATTAATAATAAAAACTTACCATTAAATCCTTGATTTGATTGACGATCGGCGAAGAACTAAAGAAATTATTGACCGCTGTGAATAGTTTTCCCTCCAGTTTGACTACTTTTAACGATCTGGATTTGTTTTAAAGCTAGATATATAAAAAAAGTTAATAAAATAAATAAATTTTTAACTTTTAAGACATTTAAAGTGTTTATAAAGTGTTTTTAAAGTCTACAGATGTTCAACAAATGGTTTAAATATGTGTTAACTCACCAAAAATATACTAAATATTCACAATTTTATTAAAACTCGTTTAATTTTATTAAAATTTTGATTTAATTCGGTTGATAATTGTTAGAATTTGCTTTAAAGGACTAATTTGACCACAAAATGTAGAGAAAATCCATCAACACCCCTAAAAACGATAGCTGCGCGCATGTGAATTATCGATTTTTACATAGAGGGTGGTTATTTAAGCTTTACATGTCTTTTTAATACGTTAAAATAACTTAAAAGTACTTCAAATGACTTAAAATTAGAAGAAAGGTTAATTTTTGAATTTATTTCAACGTTAAATTTAAATTTAACTCTAAAACATTTAAAATATGTAGACATTCTAAAATAGTTACCGTCTAAAATTAACTTTAACGTTCTAAAATTTCATTATTAACTTGAATTTGGCACGAAATTCATAAAAGTAAGTAATTTTTATAATTTTTTAAATTTAAATTTTATAGATTTCCCGCTAAAAGTCGGCCATTATTATTTACCCCAATTTAGCCAACCCCTTTTTTTTCTAACGTTAAAAATGAGATTACTTAAAAATTAAGTCTTTTAAGTTCTTATTTTTTAAATTCCATCTTTATCATCCCACGCGTATTTAGCAATTTAACCAAACCGTATTCAATGCGTCAATTAACGTCTTAATAAAGATTAATCGAATTAAATTACGTTTAAAAAGCTTGTATTATTGATTCGTTGGGAAGTGCGCGTGCGCCATCTTTGCGCGACAACGTTAAATAAAATCGACCGCGCGTCCAAGTTTTATTTCGACTTTAGAAAGCGTTTTAAAACGTATTTTCGCCACGTTTAAGGTTGAATATCTCAAAAGGTAGGTGTAAAAAATTGTATTGAGTGTAATTCGAGGCGATAAGATAAGGTAAAGTGGTTTAATTAAGTGATAAATTGTATTTTAAGTGGGTGTTATAGGTTATGTTTGCTTATGTCAAATAAAGCCGGTATTTTGTATTTATTAAAGAAATATAAAGATAAATAAGTTTTCAATGGGTTATTTAATATCGAAATGATAAATTGAAGTGTTTAAAAGGTTATTTAATTGATACCGAGTGTTATTGGGTTTAGTTTAAGTGACAAATCGATAAAATAAAGGTGTTCTTTTGAGGTTATTGACTTTGATTTTAGTTAGTAGGTTTATTTTTAAACTTTTTATGTATTAAATTTATTTTTTTATTTATTAAATTTACTTTTTTTATTTATTAAATTTACTTTTTTATTAAAATTTATATTTTTACAGGTAAAAAATGGTTGATAAATATTTGAATAAGAAGTATAAACTCGCTACCAGCGATAACTTCGATGAATTTATGAAGGCTTTAGGTAAGTTTATACGATAAATGGTGAAATGTTTAAATGTTTTAAAAAAAGAACAGGATGTTGATGGTTTAGAGTCGTTAAGACGGTTAAAATTGATTAAGGTAGATTAAAATTGTTTGAAACGGTTCCTTTTGCGGCTTTAAATTGACCTAAATTGATCTAAATCTATTTAAATTGGTTTTATTCCGGTTAAATTAATTCGTATTTATAAGATTTTTTATTTATTTTTTTTTAAATTGGTTTATTTATGTAGTTATTTATTTATTTATGATAGATTACCGAAAATTTTAAGGTTATTTTAAGGTTATTGCTATGTTGGTTGTTAAACGATTAAGTTAAACTGATATAGGTTCAAAGTACAAATTGATTAGAGAGAAAAAAGTATCGATGAAGCGGTCTTTGGACTTTGGGTTTGGCTGTAATACAAATAAAAGTCTTGCCGGTAGATTTACTTGAAGATTTATTCGGTTATAAGACGCGTTTTTCGATAGGTGCGGTTTTAATTAAATTTTAAAAGGAAAAATGAATCGTTTTTTCGGTTTGAAGTATAAATTGCAATCTAGCGATAATTTCGATGCTTATATGAAAGCGATGGGTGAGTTTTTTCTCTTTCGGATTGATTAAAATAAAGAAAAGTTGTTAATTCAATTATAATCATTGAATTTTATGTTATTTTAATGTTATTTTAAAGAAATACAAACGTCAAATTAATATTTCATCATAAAAATCGATTAGTTGTTAATTTAATTGGAATTGAGTTAAAAAAATATAAAAATATTTTAAATTAAATGTCAAAATTGACGTTTCTTAATGTCAAAATTGACGTTTCTTAATGTCAAAATTGACGTTTAATTTAAAAAAACGTCAAAGTGACATTTCTTATGAATATAGGTTAGTTGCTAATTTAACTCTACTGAAATAAAAATAAATCCATAAAAAATGTTTGTAAAATACTAATTCTAAGAAAAAATAAAGTTATAAACTAAAAAATACTTTTAAAATATTTGAAATTATTGTCTAATGAAGTGTTTGAAGGTTAAAAACAATGTTTTAAGGTAAAAATTTAGTCTTGAAACCGTATTTGTTATAAAAGTTCTTAAAATAATCACTAATTTAAGTTGGGTTGTTAATAAAATTTATTTTATGGGTTCGATTAAATGTTTTTTAAGTGATTTTTGTTGTTAAAATTGTTAAAAATGTGGAAAAATTGTGGTAGTTCTTCGGATAATTGGAGTAATTTTTAAGAAAATGACTTTTTAAGAAAATGAAAGTGGTTATAAATTATTTATAATTGATTAGTAATCTATTAAAATCATTAATTCTGTTAATAAAATTGCAAAATTTATGGAAAATTTTATCATTCTTCCATAAAATTAGTATATTTCTAAGAGAATAGCGAAAATTATTTATAAATTGTCCAAAATCTTCTAAAAAACGATCAAATTTTTCTAGAAAAGGGTTGAAATGTTCTAGAAAAGGGTCGAAATGTTCTAGAAAACGGTCAAATTTTTTAAAAACCGATAAAAATCATTAAATAAATGAATAAAATCACCAAATTCTTAGAAAATAGTTATAATTTTTAGAGAAATTGATATTATTTTTAAGAAAATGAACAAAATTATTTATAAATTACCCAAAATCTTCCAAAAAATGATTAAATTTTTGTAGAAAATGATTAAAATATTCTAGAAAATGATTAAAATGTTTTAGAAAATGGTCAAATTTTTTTAAAACGGTTAAATTTTCTAAAAAACGATAAAAATCATTAAATAAATTAATAAAATCACTAAATCCTTAGAAAATAATTATAATTTTTAGAGAAATTGATGTTATTTCTAAGAAAATGATCAAAATTATTTATAAATTATCCAAAATCTTCCAAAAAATGATCAAATTTTTTTAAAACGGTTAAATTTTCTAAAAAACGATAAAAATCATTAAATAAATTAATAAAATCACCAAATCCTTAGAAAATAATTATAATGTTTAGAAAAATTGATGTTATTTCTAAGAAAATGACCAAAATTATTTATAAATTACCCAAAATCTTCCAAGAAATGATCAAATTTTTCTTGAAAATGATTAAAATGTTCTAGAAAATGGTCAAATTTTTTTAAAACGGTAAAATTTTCTAAAAAACGATAAAAATCATTAAATAAATGAATAAAATCACCAAATCCTTAGAAAATTATTATAATTTTTAGAGAAATTGATGTTATTTCTAAGAAAATGATCAAAATTATTTATAAATTGTCCAAAATTTTCCAAAAAATGATCAAATTTTCCAAAAAATAATCAAATTTTTCTAGAAAATGATTAAAATATTCTAGAAAATGGTCAAATTTTTTTAAAACGGTAAAATTTTCCAAAAATCGATAAAAATCATTAAATAAATTAATAAAGTCACCAAATTCTTAGAAAATAATTATAATTTTTAGAGAAATTGATGTTATTTCTAAGAAAATGACCAAAATTATTTATAAATTACCCAAAATCTTCCAAAAAATGGTCAAATTTTTCTAGAAAATGATTAAAATATTCTAGAAAATGATTAAAATATTCTATAAAATGGTCAAATTTTTTTAAACGGTAAAATTTTCCAAAAACCGATAAAAATCATTAAATAAATTAATAAAATCACCAAATCCTTAGAAAATAATTATAATTTTTAAAAAGATTGATGTTATTTTTAAGAAAATAACCAAAATTATTTATAAATTACCCAAAATCTTCCAAAAAATGATCAAATTTTTCTAGAAAATGATTAAAATGTGTTTATTATCTTTTAATACCCCGAAAAAAATCCGTCAATTATTCCAAAACCCCCTTTATGCAATTCAAACTCCCCTTTGTTTAATTAAAACTGGATTTTTAATCGAATTAATTGTTTAGGTGTTGGTCTAATGACCAGAAAGGTTGGAGCTACCGTTTCACCGGTCGTCGAATTGAAAAAGGAAGGTGATACCTACGTCTTAACTTCAACATCCACCTTTAAAAACATCACCACCAAGTTCCAACCGGGAGTTGAATTCGATGATGAAACCGCTGATGGACGTAAAGTTAAGAGTGTTATCACCATCAATGGAGAGACGTTAACTGAGGTTCAAACCGATCAAAATGGAAAGGTTTCTACCATTGAACGTACCTTTTCCGATCAAGAAATTAAAATGGTATGAAATATTAAACGATTTAATACAATTTAAAACAATTTAAAGGGGATTAAAGTCATTTAGATAACTTTTTTTAAGTTTTAAGAGTTTCAAATAACGTTAAAATACTTTAGATGTTAATAGTTGAAATGTATAAGGTGTTAATTGAGTTGGTTTTGAATTTGTTTTAGGTGTTGAAGGTCGATGATATTATCTGCACGAGGATTTACAAGTTGCAAGGTTAAAATAAAGTTAAAATAAATAAAGATAAGAATTAAAAGTAATAATGATGATTTGAGATTTTTTCTTGGAGTGAATTTAAGCTTAAATGGGGTTTATTTTGTGATTTGTGTTTGAGTTGGAACATCACTTTTTCATTTTTTGTCAATAAAATTTTTTTTAAAAGCTTATAATTAATGATTTATTAATCACCATTAAATCACTAAAGTTATCCTTTAAAGTTCATTTCCTAAAAAGTATTAGTCAACTTTAAAAAATCACCACAACTCTATTTATAAAAATTAAGAAAAGATTTTTAGTTTAAAGATAGATAAAAGTATCTTTTTTAAAATCTATAAGAAATTTTTACGTTAAATAATAAAAATTTTAAGTTAGGAATTTTTTTTATAAACAAAAATCCCCTAATTTAAAAAAATTAGCCAAGTTTAAAAAATCACCACAACTTTATTTATAAAAATTAAGAAAAGATTTTTGGTTTAAAGATAGATAAAAGTATCTTCTTTAAAATCTATAAAAAATTTTTACGTTAAATAATAAAAATTTTAAGTTAGGAATTTTTTTTATAAACAAAAATCCTCTAATTTAAAAAAATTAGCCAAGTTTAAAAAATCACAACTTTATTTATAAAAATTAAGAAAAGATTTTTGGTTTAAAGATAGATAAAAGTATCTTCTTTAAAATCTATAAGAAATTTTTACGTTAAATAATAAAAATTTTAAGTTAGGAATTTTTTTTATAAACAAAAATCCTCTAATTTAAAAAAATTAGCCAAGTTTAAAAAATCACCACAACTTTATTTATAAAAATTAAGAAAAGATTTTTGGTTTATAGATAGATAAAAGTATCTTCTTTAAAATCTATAAGAAATTTTTATATTAAATAATAAAAATTTTAAATTAGGAATTTTTTTTATAAGCAAAAATCCTCTAATTTAAAAAAATTAGCCAAGTTTAAAAAATTACCACAACTTTATTTATAAAAATTAAGAAAAGATTTTTGGTTTAAAGATAGATAAAAGTATCTTCTTTAAAATCTATAAGAAATTTTTACGTTAAATAATAAAAATTATAAGTTAGGAATTTTTTTTATAAACAAAAATCCTCTAATTTAAAAAAATTAGCCAAGTTTAAAAAATCACAACTTTATTTATAAAAATTAAGAAAAGATTTTTGGTTTAAAGATAGATAAAAGTATCTTCTTTAAAATCTATAAGAAATTTTTACGTTAAATAATAAAAATTTTAAGTTAGGAATTTTTTTTATAAACAAAAATCCTCTAATTTAAAAAAATTAGCCAAGTTTAAAAAATCACCACAACTTTATTTATAAAAATTAAGAAAAGATTTTTGGTTTATAGATAGATAAAAGTATCTTCTTTAAAATCTATAAGAAATTTTTATATTAAATAATAAAAATTTTAAATTAGGAATTTTTTTTATAAGCAAAAATCCTCTAATTTAAAAAAATTAGCCAAGTTTAAAAAATTACCACAACTTTATTTATAAAAATTAAGAAAAGATTTTTGGTTTAAAGATAGATAAAAGTATCTTCTTTAAAATCTATAAGAAATTTTTACGTTAAATAATAAAAATTATAAGTTAGGAATTTTTTTTATAAACAAAAATCCTCTAATTTAAAAAAATTAGCCAAGTTTAAAAAATCACAACTTTATTTATAAAAATTAAGAAAAGATTTTTGGTTTAAAGATAGATAAAAGTATCTTCTTTAAAATCTATAAGAAATTTTTACGTTAAATAATAAAAATTTTAAGTTAGGAATTTTTTTTATAAACAAAAATCCTCTAATTTAAAAAAATTAGCCAAGTTTAAAAAATCATCACAACTTTATTTATAAAAATTAAGAAAAGATTTTTGGTTTAAAGATAGATAAAAGTATCTTCTTTAAAATCTATAAAAAATTTTTACGTTAAATAATAAAAATTTTAAGTTAGGAATTTTTTTTATAAACAAAAATCCTCTAATTTAAAAAAATTAGCCAATTTTAAAAAATCACCACAACTTTATTTATAAAAATTAAGAAAAGATTTTTGGTTTAAAGATAGATAAAAGTATCTTCTTTAAAATCTATAAAAATTTTTACGTTAAATAATAAAAATTTTAAGTTTGGAATTTTTTATAAACAAAAATCTTCTAATTTAAAAAAATTAGCCAAGTTTAAAAAATCACCACAACTTTATTTATAAAAATTAAGAAAAGATTTTTGGTTTAAAGATAGATAAAAGTATCTTCTTTAAAATCTATAAAAATTTTTACGTTAAATAATAAAAATTTTAAGTTAGGAATTTTTTTTATAAACAAAAATCCTCTAATTTAAAAAAATTAGCCAAGTTTAAAAAATCACCACAACTTTATTTATAAAAATTAAGAAAAGATTTTTGGTTTAAAGATAGATAAAAGTATCTTCTTTAAAATCTATAAAAATTTTTTACGTTAAATAATAAAAATTTTAAGTTAGGAATTTTTTTTATAAACAAAAATCCTCTAATTTAAAAAAATTAGCCAAGTTTAAAAAATCACCACAACTTTATTTATAGAAATTAAGAAAAGATGTTTGGTTTAAAGATAGATAAAAGTATCTTCTTTAAAATCTATAAAAAATTTTTACGTTAAATAATAAAAATTTTAAGTTAGGAATTTTTTTTATAAACAAAAATCCTCTAATTTAAAAAAAATAGCCAAGTTTAAAAAATCACCACAACTTTATTTATAAAAATTAAGAAAAGATTTTTGGTTTAAAGATAGATTAAAGTATCTTCTTTAAAATCTATAAAAATTTTTTACGTTAAATAATAAAAATTTTAAGTTAGGAATTTTTTTTATAAACAAAAATCCTCTAATTTAAAAAAATTAGCCAAGTTTAAAAAATCGCCACAACTTTATTTATAAAAATTAAGAAAAGATTTTTGGTTTAAAGATAGATAAAAGTATCTCCTTTAAAATCTATAAGAAATTTTTACGTTAAATAATAAAAATTTTAAGTTAGGAATTTTTTTATAAACAAAAATCCTCTAATTTAAAAAAATTAGCCAAGTTTAAAAAATCGCCACAACTTTATTTATAAAAATTAAGAAAATATTTTTGGTTTAAAGATAGATAAAAGTATCTTCTTTAAAATCTATAAAAAATTTTTACGTTAAATAATAAAAATTTTAAGTTAGGAATTTTTTTTATAAACAAAAATCCTCTAATTTAAAAAAATTAGCCAAGTTTAAAAAATCGCCACAACTTTATTTATAAAAATTAAGAAAAGATTTTTGGTTTAAAGATAGATAAAAGTATCTCCTTTAAAATCTATAAGAAATTTTTACGTTAAATAATAAAAATTTTAAGTTAGGAATTTTTTTTATAAACAAAAATCCTCTAATTTAAAAAAATTAGCCAAGTTTAAAAAATCACCACAACTTTATTTATAAAAATTAAGAAAATATTTTTGGTTTAAAGATAGATAAAAGTATCTTCTTTAAAATCTATAAAAAATTTTACGTTAAATAATAAAAATTTTAAGTTAGAAATTTTTTTTATAAACAAAAATCCTCTAATTTAAAAAAATTAGCCAAGTTTAAAAAATCACCACAACTTTATTTATAAAAATTAAGAAAAGATTTTTGGTTTAAAGATAGATAAAAGTATCTTCTTTAAAATCTATAAAATTTTTTTACGTTAAATAATAAAAATTTTAAGTTAGGAATTTTTTTTATAAACAAAAATCCTCTAATTTAAAAAAATTAGCCAAGTTTAAAAAATCACCACAACTTTATTTATAAAAATTAAGAAAAGATTTTTGGTTTAAAGATAGATAAAAGTATCTTTTTTAAAATCTATAAGGAATTTTTACGTTAAATAATAAAAATTTTAAGTTAGGAATTTTTTTTATAAACAAAGATCCTCTAATTTAAAAAAATTAGCCAAGTTTAAAAAATCACCACAACTTTATTTATAAAAATTAAGAAAAGATTTTTGGTTTAAAGATAGATAAAAGTATCTTCTTTAAAATCTATAAAAAATTTTACGTTAAATAATAAAAATTTTAAGTTAGAAATTTTTTTTATAAACAAAAATCCTCTAATTTAAAAAAATTAGCCAAGTTTAAAAAATCACCACAACTTTATTTATAAAAATTAAGAAAAGATTTTTGGTTTAAAGATAGATAAAAGTATCTTCTTTAAAATCTATAAAAATTTTTTACGTTAAATAATAAAAATTTTAAGTTAGGAATTTTTTTTATAAACAAAAATCCTCTAATTTAAAAAAATTAGCCAAGTTTAAAAAATCACCACAACTTTATTTATAAAAATTAAGAAAAGATTTTTGGTTTAAAGATAGATAAAAGTATCTTTTTTAAAATCTATAAGGAATTTTTACGTTAAATAATAAAAATTTTAAGTTAGGAATTTTTTTTATAAACAAAGATCCTCTAATTTAAAAAAATTAGCCAAGTTTAAAAAATCACCACAACTTTATTTATAAAAATTAAGAAAAGATTTTTGGTTTAAAGATAGATAAAAGTATCTTCTTTAAAATCTATAAAAATTTTTACGTTAAATAATAAAAATTTTAAGTTAGGAATTTTTTTTATAAACAAAAATCCTCTAATTTAAAAAAATTAGCCAAGTTTAAAAAATCACCACAACTTTATTTATAAAAATTAAGAAAAGATTTTTGGTTTAAAGATAGATAAAAGTATCTTCTTTAAAATCTATAAAAATTTTTACGTTAAATAATAAAAATTTTAAGTTAGGAATTTTTTTTATAAACAAAAATCCTCTAATTTAAAAAAATTAGCCAAGTTTAAAAAATCACCACAACTTTATTTATAAAAATTAAGAAAAGATTTTCGGTTTAAAGATAGATAAAAGTATCTTCTTTAAAATCCATAAAAAATTTTTACGTTAAATAATAAAAATTTTAAGTTAGGAATTTTTTTTATAAACCAAAATCCTCTAATTTAAAAAAATTAGCCAAGTTTAAAAAATCACCACAACTTTATTTATAAAAATTAAGAAAAGATTTTCGGTTTAAAGATAGATAAAAGTATCTTCTTTAAAATCTATAAAAATTTTTTACGTTAAATAATAAAAATTTTAAGTTAGGAATTTTTTTTATAAACAAAAATCCTCTAGTTTAAAAAAATTAGCCAAGTTTAAAAAATCACCACAACTTTATTTATAAAAATTAAGAAAAGATTTTCGGTTTAAAGATAGATAAAAGTATCTTCTTTAAAATCTATAAAAATTTTTTACGTTAAATAATAAAAATTTTAAGTTAGGAATTTTTTTTATAAACAAAAATCCTCTAATTTAAAAAAATTAACCAAGTTTAAAAAATCACCACAACTTTATTTATAAAAATTAAGAAAAGATTTTTGGTTTAAAGATAGATAAAAGTATCTTCTTTAAAATCTATAAAAAATTTTTACGTTAAATAATAAAAATTTTAAGTTAGGAATTTTTTTTATAAACAAAAATCCTCTAATTTAAAAAAATTAACCAAGTTTAAAAAATCACCACAACTTTATTTATAAAAATTAAGAAAAGATTTTTGGTTTAAAGATAGATAAAAGTATCTTCTTTAAAATCTATAAAAATTTTTTACGTTAAATAATAAAAATTTTAAGTTAGGAATTTTTTTTATAAACAAAAATCCTCTAATTTAAAAAAATTAGCCAAGTTTAAAAAATCACCACAACTTTATTTATAAAAATTAAGAAAAGATTTTTGGTTTAAAGATAGATAAAAGTATCTTCTTTAAAATCTATAAAAAATTTTTATGTTAAATAATAAATATTTTGAGTAAAAAATTATTTTAATAAATCTGATTTTAGACATAAATTTTGTATTATTTGACATTTATGTTTAACGCCATCTATTGATAACAACCGCAATTTTAGTTAGTCTTCAGTACCGACGGTGCAATCCGAGGTCGTTTTTGATTAAAAGTGAGTGTTACCGATCGAACAACATTCAAACTTCAACTCAAATCGTCTCCTAAAACTCAAAAATGTTCGATTCTAATGCTTTTTATTCTAGGATCGGGAGAAATCCAGCCGAAATACGTCGACAAACAATCAAGGTTTTGAGGTTATGTTGTTGCCAATGACAAAAAAATAAAGGTAAGGTAGAGATTTGAGAATTAACTTTTACAACCAACATTTTACAATTTTAATATCTATTTCTAATATGTATCTAATTTCTATTTATTTAACAGGTACAAATATTTCCGTTTAAATGCCGGAAACCGAATCCGTTGTATGATGACTTCGCACTGTCAGGTGAATCTCGAAACTGATTGTTTCGAGTTGGTTTTGGACGAGAATGAATTAAATTCGACTGGAAATGAAGTTAATTTAGAAAATGTAGGTTTTAAATGGAAAATTTTAACGTAAAGAACTTTAGGAATTTTTATTTTTAAGGTAATTTACGGTAGTAACACTGTTTTATTGGAGGGGAATGAATACGGAGTTGAGGCGATAATTTTAAATGAAAATGAAGCCGTTGAGGATGAAACCATTCAAATCCTCCAAGAAAATCACTTAGAAGTCGATTCAAACGTAATTTATTCGATTGGCGGAAAACGTTTAAAGTTTGAAAATGGAAATATACTTAATTTGGAAGGTTTACAACAATTTACCGATGAATTGGGGATTTTAAGCGATGTTGGAAGTCACGAAAGGTAAATTTTTTTAATTTTTCTAACTTGACTCCTTTTAAAGTTTGATTTTATTTATTTTATTTTATTTTTTTGTTTAGTTACGTACAATATGCGGTGATAAAAGATGGTCAGCTTCATTTACAACTTTCGGAAGATGATACCGTCGAGATTATTAACAACGGTGAGTTTATCGAGGTTGAAAATGGGTTGAATGGGAGTTTAAGCGGTGAAAAAGGTAATTTTAATGATTTAAATCAACAAATTGGGTTGAAAAATCAACTTGACGGTGGAGGACAAGTTAATATTAAGAATTTGTCGGTTGAGTTAAAAAGTGTTTCGAAAAATCAACAAAGTGATTTAAAAAATCAACAATTTTTGTTAAAAAATCAACAAAATGGTTTAAAAAATCAACAATTTTTGTTAAAAAATCAACAGAATGGTTTAAAAAATCAACAAAATGGTTTAAAAAATCAACAAAATGGTTTAAAAAATCAACAATTTGTGTTAAAGAATCAACAAAATGGTTTAAAAAATCAATTTGTGTTAAAAAATCAACAAGATGGTTTAAAAAGTCGTCAAAATCGTTTAAAAAGTCACCAAAGATGTTTGAAAGGTTTTCAAAATTCTTTTAAAGGTCAAAATGATGATTTAAAAAGTCGTCAAAGTCAGAATACGTTGAAAATTGGTCAAAAATGTAAGAAAAGAAAGGTTAACGGGTTATGTTTGAATCCGGAAGGTCAACAAGTTGGTTTAGAAAGTCATCAAAATGTTTTAGAGGGAGAAAATGGCGTGAATTGTCATCGAAATACCTTGAAATGTTTTTTAGATGGTTTTAAAAGTCATCAGAATGTTTTGGAAAGTCAACAAAGTGGTTTAAAAAGTCATCAAAGTGCTTTAGAAATTCATCAAATTGTTTTAGACGATCAAAATAATTTGGAAAATCAAAATCATTTGGAAAATCAAAATAATTTGGAAAATCAAAATAATTTGGAAAATCAAAATAATTTGGAAAATCAAAATAATTTGGAAAATCAAAATAACTTTAAAGATCATCAAAATAAATTTGAAAATCATCGAAATAATTTGGAAATTCATCAAAATAAGTTTGAAGGTCATCAAAATAACTTGGTTTATCATCAAAACGTCATTAAAAATCAAAATAACTTGGAAAATCATCAAACTTCGTTAATAAGCCATGAAATTGATCCGGAAAATCATAAAGTTGACTTTATGGGATCTGTAAGTGACATCGAAGTGATTTTCGAGGAAGAAAATTGTCGGCAGTCTCTAGAAGACACTCAGATTTTGTTACAAAATCAAAATTCATTAGAAAATGATCAAAATCAACTGGAAAATAACCAAATTTTTATGCAAAATAATCAAAATCGTTTACAAAATGAGCAAAATTTTATACAAAATGAGCAAAATTTTATACAAAATGACCAAAAATGTTTAGATAATGATCTAAAATGTTTGGAAATTGATAAAAAATGTCTACAAATTGATAAAAAATGTCTACAAGTTAATCAAAAATGTCTAAAGTATGACCAAAATTATTTAGAGAATAACCATCTTTCTAAAAATCTTGTAAAAAATCCCCAAAGTGATCAAATTGATTCGAGAAATTTCCAATCTCACTTGAAAAATCTTCAATCTGATCATATTATGTACGGCATCGATCATTTTTTGAACAAAAAATTCACCATCGGTCGTAAATCGAACGGAAAATGTTTGATTGGACGGATTTTAAGCATTCAAACTTCACAAAATCACCAAAGTAATGTTAAAATCCATCAAAATCATCATATAAATCAACAAAATCAAATAAATCCACAAAATTATCATAGAAATTTACAAAATCATCAAATAAATCAACGAAATCATCAAATAAATCAAGGAAATCATCAAATTAATCAAGAAAATCTTCAAATTAATCAAGAAAATCATCAAATTAATCAAGAATATCTTCAAATTAATCAAGAAAATCTTCATATAAACCAAGAAAATCTTCAAATAAATCAAGAAAATCTTCAAATAAATCAACAAAATCATCAAGTAAATCAACAGAATGAAATAAATTTACAAAATCATCAAATAAATCCACAAAATTATCAAATAAATCCACAAAATTATCAAATAAATCCACAAAATTATCAAATAAATCAACAAAAACATCAAATAAATCAACAAAAACATCAAATAAGTCAACACAATCATCAAATAAACCAAGAAAATCTTCAAATAAATCAAGAAAATCTTCAAATAAATCAACAAAATCATCAAGTAAATCAACAGAATGAAATAAATTTACAAAATCATCAAATAAATCCACAAAATTATCAAATAAATCCACAAAATTATCAAATAAATCAACAAAAACATCAAATAAATCAACAAAAACATCAAATAAATCAACACAATCATCAAATAAATCAACACAATCATCAAATAAACCAAGAAAATCTTCAAATAAATCAAGAAAATCTTCAAATAAATCAACAAAATCATCAAGTAAATCAACAGAATGAAATAAATTTACAAAATCATCAAATAAATCCACAAAATTATCAAATAAATCCACAAAATTATCAAATAAATCAACAAAAACATCAAGTAAATCAACAAAAACATCAAATAAATCAACAAAAACATCAAATAAATCAACACAATCATCAAATAAACCAAGAAAATCATCAAATAAATCAACAAAAACATCAAATAAATCCTAAAATATATCAAAATCACCATCAAATCATTCAAGATGACAAAATAAATCCTCAAATACATCAAAATCACCAAATAAATCCCCAATTGGAAACATTTTCCCGATTTTACTCATCTGAAAATAATGAAAATATTCAGAAAAGTGTCTTGGAAATTTCTCAAAATGAATATAAAGTTGAAGAAAATCATGGAAATTCAATAAAATCAAACTTAGTTACTTCTGAATCAAATCTAATGATTTCTGAATCAAATTTAATGATTTCTGAATCAAATCTAATGATTTCTGAACCAAATCTAATGATTTCTGAACCAAATCTAATAAAATCTGAACCAAATCTAATAAAATCCGAACCAAATTTAGTAAATTCCGAACAAAATCTAGTAATTTCCGAACCAAATTTAGTAAATTCTGAGCAAAATCTAGTAATTTCCGAACCAAATTTAGTAAATTTTAATGAAAATCCAAATTTTAATCAAAATCTAAATTCAATAAATCCAAATTTTCACTCTGTAAATTTAAATCTCTCTCAAAATCAACTCGATTACATCTCGAAAACCTTAAACGGTATCGTAGAGTTATCAACGTTACAAAAAAAATTACTACATACAAATTTAAGCGTAAAATTGATCGAAAAAACGTTTGACGGTGAAACGAAAAAACGTTTTAAACGAACCGCTCAAGTTTCTGGAGTTTTAGTCGAAACTTTTAACGAGAACAATTTAAAATATTACCAATTTAACGTTTTAAACGATGAGGATGTCGAATTGGGACCGAAAACTTCGTTAATTATCGCTTTAAGTACTCATAAGGTGAACGGTGGGGAAAAAACTTCGACCAAAGTTACGTTTTTAGACGAGAAAAATAGTAAATCCAACGAAAAGAACCAAGTTACTTGTGGGTTATGCTTTAAAACGTTTAAAAACCAAAGTTTACTTTTAAAACACGCTTCGATGGTGCATTTAGATCAATTGGAGCTCGATTTAAACGATGAGAGAGATTTTGGTTGTGATAGTAAGTCGTATAAATGCGTTTCTGAGATAAGTCATTATAAGAAAAGTCATGGAAATAAATCATTTTATTGTGAAGTTTGCGGAAGAGAATTTTCCAGACATTCGAATTTATTAAGACACGAAGATGTACATAAAGGAGAGGGGAATTTGTACAGTTGTACTATTTGCGGTTGTAATTATAAATTTGTAAGCTCGTTAACTAGGCATATTGTACAAAATCACGTTGAGAAAAAGTAAATTTAAGTGGTTTGAAAGTCATAGAAAAATGTTTAAGTTTATTATGTTTATGTTTAATACGTTTAATACATTTAAGGAGTTATTTAAAGTGATTAAAAATTATTATTTAAGATTAATTTATTTGAATATAAGTTTATTTAAAGTGGAATAAATATTTTTTTGTTAAATAAACGTCTAATTATTTTTATATTTTTAATTCCCAAAGATGAGTAAAATTTTTGACAGTTCATAACCTAACTTTCTGAAAATTTTAACCAACTTTAAAAAATTGTAGACTTTATTTTTAAAAATTAAGAAATGAAATTTGTATTAATTGAAAGCTAAAATATTCTATTTTATAATACTAAAGTCAATTTCCTTCTAAATATTACCCAAAAAATTTAAAAAATTCATAAAGTTGACTAAAATTTTTTATAACCTAAAAAAAGATTAAAAAAGACGAAAAAAATAGAAAATTATTTAAGAATTAAAGTTAACGTAACTTAATTTATATTAAAATTGTTTAAAAATGACTTAATTTAATCTAAAATTATAATATTTCACTTATAATTTTTTAAAATCGTCGATTTTTTTCCAAAATTTCACGAAATTCGGTGCAAAATTGTTGAATTTCGTTTAATTTCATCAAAATTTTTTCGAATTCCATTAAAAAATAACTTAATTTAGCTTGAAATTGTGAAATTTCGACAAAAGTTTTCAAAATTCGTTCAATTTCATTTGAAAATTCACGAAATTTCGTCTAAAATTGTCGAATTTCATTGAAAAATAACTTAATTTAGCTAAAAATTGTGAAATTTTATCTCAAATTTCTTAAAATTGTCGAAGTTCATTTGAAATTTCGTCTAAAATTATTGAATTTCATTGAAAAATAACTTAATTTAGCTCAAAATTGTGAAATTTTATCTGCAATTACTTAAAATTGTCGAAGTTCATTTGAAATTTCACGAAATTTCGTCTAAAATTATTGAATTTCATTGAAAAATAACTTAATTTAGCTAAAAATTGTGAAATTTTATCTCAAATTTCTTAAAATTGTCGAATTTCGTTTGAAATTTCACGAAATTTCGTTTAAAATTGTCGAACTTCATTGAAAAAAACTTTATTTATCTTAAAATTGTGCAATTTCATCTATAATTTTCTAAAATCCGATTTTTTTTCCAAAATTTCACGAAATTTGGTGTAAAATTATCTAAAATTGTCGAATTTCGTTTAATTTCACCTAAACTTTTTCGAATTTCATTGAAAAATAACTTAATTTAGCTAAAAATTGTGAAATTTTATCTCAAATTTCTTAAAATTGTCAAATTTCGTTTGAAATTTCACGAAATTTCGTTTAAAATTGCTGAATTTCATTGAAAAATAACTTAGTTTAGCTAAAAATTGTGAAATTTTATCTGCAATTACTTAAAATTGTCGAAGTTCATTTGAAATTTCACGAAATTTCGTCTAAAATTATTGAATTTCATTGAAAAATAACTTAATTTAGGTAAAAATTGTGAAATTTTATCTCAAATTTCTTAAAATTGTCAAATTTCGTTGGAGATTTCACGAAATTTCTTTTAAAATTGTCGAATTTCATTGAAAAAAAACTTTATTTATCTTAAAATTGTGCAATTTCATCTAAAATCTTCTAAAATCCGATTTTTTTCCAAAATCTCACGAAATTTGGTGTAAAATTATCTAAAATTGTCGAATTTCGTTTAATTTCACCTAAACTCTTTCGAATTTCATTGAAAAATAACTTAATTTAGGTAAAAATTGTGAAATTTTATTTCAAATTTCTTAAAATTGTCGAATTTCGTTTGAAATTTCACGAAATTTCGTTTAAAATTGTCGAATTTCATTGAAAAAAACTTTATTTATCTTAAAATTGTGCAATTTCATCTAAAATTTTCTAAAATCCGATTTTTCTTCCAAAATTTCACGAAATTTGGTGTAAAATTATCTAAAATTGTCGAATTTCGTTTAATTTCACCTAAACTTTTTCGAATTTCATTGAAAAATAACTTAATTTAGCTAAAAATTGTGAAATTTTATCTCAAATTTCTTAAAATTGTCAAATTTCGTTTGAAATTTCACGAAATTTCATCTAAAACTGTCGAATTTCATTGAAAAATAACTTAATTTAGTTAAAAATTGTGAAATTTTATCTGAAATTACTTAAAATTGTCGAAGTTCATTTGAAATTTCACTGAATTTCGTCTAAAATTATTGAATTTCATTGAGAAATAACTTAATTTAGCTAAAAATTGTGAAATTTTATCTCAAATTTCTTAAAATTGTCGACTTTCGTTTGAAATTTCACGAAATTTCATCTAAAACTGTCGAATTTCATTGAAAAATAACTTAGTTTAGCTAAAAATTGTGAAATTTTATCTGAAATTACTTAAAATTGTCGAAGTTCATTTGAAATTTCACGAAATTTCGTCTAAAATTATTGAATTTCATTGAAAAATAACTTAATTTAGCTAAAAATTGTGAAATTTTATCTCAAATTTCTTAAAATTGTCGACTTTCGTTTGAAATTTCACGAAATTTCCTCTAAAACTGTCGAATTTCATTGAAAAATAACTTAGTTTAGCTAAAAATTGTGAAATTTTATCTGCAATTACTTAAAACTGTCGAAGTTCATATGAAATTTCACGAAATTTCGTCTAAAATTATTGAATTTCATTGAAAAATAACTTAATTTAGCTAAAAATTGTGAAAATTTATCTCAAATTTCTTAAAATTGTCGAATTTCGTTTGAAATTTCACGAAATTTCATCTAAAACTCGAATTTCATTGAAGAATAACTTAATTTAGCTAAAAATTGTGAAATTTTATCTCAAATTTCTTAAAATTGTCGAATTTCGTTTGAAATTTCACGAAATTTCGTTTAAAATTGTCGAATTTCATTGAAAAAAACTTTATTTATCTTAAAATTGTGCAATTTCATCTAAAATTTTCTAAAATCCGATTTTTTTTCCAAAATTTCACGAAATTTGGTGTAAAATTATCTAAAATTGTCGAATTTCGTTTAATTTCACCTAAACTTTTTCGAATTTCATTGAAAGATAACTTAATTTGGCTTGAAATTACGAAGTTTCGACAAAAATTTTCAAAATTCGTGCAATTTCGTTTGAAATGTCGCTAAATTTCGTCTAAAATTGTTGAATTCCATTGAAAAATAACTTTATTTAGATTAAAATTGTGAAATTTCATCTAAAATTTCTTAAAATTGTCAAAATTCTCCTAAAATTTCGCTAAATTTTGTATAGAATTGTCTAAAATGATTGAATTTCGTCTAATTTCATCTAAAATTTTCTCAAGTCATCGAATTTCATCTGAAATTTTACCAAATTTCGACAAACGTTGTCAAATTTCATTGAAAAATAACTTTATTTAGATTAAAATTGTAAAATTTTATCTAAAATTTGCTAAAATCGTTAAATTTGGTGATGAAAATTCTGACCAATTTTAAAAAATCGTGGAGACTTTATTTTTTTGAATTAAGAAATGAAATTTATATAAATTGAAAGCTAAAATATTCTATTTTGTTATAAAAAAGTCAGTTTTGTTCTAATTATTACCCAAGAAATTTAAAAAAATCATAAAGTTGACTAATGGCGAATTCGATTGGGAAAACTAGTGTGCACTGGTGCGCACTCGTTGAGTGCAAAATGTGACATATGTCACACTAGCTTAGTGCAAAAAAAGGCAAATTCAACAGAACGCGATGAAATCAAACATAATCATAACATCACTTGTAAGTGTGTTTAAGGCTTGATGATGTTTAAAATGTTTTATAAACTACAATAATAAAATGTAATAGAACACAACGAAACAACCAATAGAACACGCTGCTATGCACTGGTGCGCACCAGTGCAACTGAGTGCAACCAATCGAATACGCCATAAAATTTTTCCTAACCTTAAAAATTTCGACCAAATTTAAAAAATCGTGGAGACTTTATTTTTTTTAATTAAGAAATGAAATTTGTATTAATTGAAAGTTAAAATATTCTATTTTGTTATAAAAAAGTCAATTTTTTCCTAATTATTACTCAAAAAATTAAAAAAATTCATAAAGGTGACTAAAATTCTTCCTAACCTTGAAAATTTCGACCAAATTTAAAAAATCGTGGAGACTTTATTTTTTTTAATTAAGAAATGAAATTTGTATTAATTGAAAGTTAAAATATTCTATTTTGTTATAAAAAAGTCAATTTTTTCCTAATTATTACTCAAAAAATTAAAAAAATTCATAAAGGTGACTAACATTTTTCCTAACCTTAAAAATTTCGAGCTTGTTTTAAATTTAATAAAATTCTGAAATTTGAATTTACCACCGTCCTCTATTGGTTATATCGTGAATATCGATGTTTAAGACTTTACTCATAGATGGCGTTTGGATTTTAATTTTAATGGCCGACGAAATGTTACAATGTTCTTTTCGGTCTAATTTTCTTTAAAAATCAACCCAAAAAGTCTTTTTGAAATTGTAGGTGCGGATGATTTAGCATCTTTAAAGTGTTCCTTGGTCTTCGCGAGTGATTTTAAACTTCTGGTCGTTCTTGAAAAGGTAAGAATTTGATTTAAAAATTAGGGATGTAAATACTAGTATTCGTATTAGCGTTTGATTTTTAATTTTATTTTACTTAAATTTAATTAATTTCGATTGAATATTAGATCAATTTTAGTTGATTACAATGAAAATATTTAAAACTAAAGACAAATTAATTTAATTTCTTCGTATTTTATTTTCATAAGAGTGTAGTTTAAGACTTTACTCATAGATGGCGTTTGGATTTTAATTTTAATGGCCGACGAAATGTTACAATGTTCTTTTCGGTCTAATTTTCTTTAAAAATCAACCCAAAAAGTCTTGTTTAAATTACAAGTGTGGATGATTTAGCATCTTTAAAGTGTTCCTTGGTCTTCGCGAGTGATTTTAAACTTCTGGTCGTTCTTGAAAAGGTAAGAATTTGATTTAAAAATTAGGGATGTAAATACTACTATTTGTATTAGCGTTTAATTTTAAATTTTACTTAAATTTAATTAATTTCGTTTGAATATTAGATGAATTTTGGTTGATTACAATGAAAATATTTAAAACTAAAGACAAATTAATTTAATTTCTTCGTATTTTATTTTCATAAGAGTGTAGTTTAAGACTTCACACATAGATGGCGTTTGGATTTTAATTTTAATGAAATAATTACAATTATTTTTTAATTATTTTTAACCGAACTTCAAACTTTCTTTAAAATCCGATAAAACTTTTAAAAGTTAATCTAAAAGAAAATTTTAGTCACCTTTAAAATTTTTTTTTAATTTTTGGGTAATAATTAGAGAAAAATCGACTGTTTTATTACAAAATAGAATGTTTTAACTCTCAATTAATACAAATTTCATTTCTTACTGTTAAAAAATAAAGTTTTCAAGGTTTTTTTAAATTTGGTAAAAATTTTTAATAGAAGTTAGATTAAAAAAAGATTAATGTAATCTTGGTTGCATACACGTAAATTTAAATGTAAAAATTATTTCATTTTTACATTTAAAAGATTAGTCTAGACAAGTAAAATACAATTATTAAAATTAATCATGGTAATACAAACATTTCAATAATAATAATTAAAGTTTAATTAAAATTTATTAAAAACCTTAAAAAATTTATTTTTTAATATGACGTAATGTTGGTAACATAAACACGTAGTTGTTAAGTGTGAAGTTGCTGTCAAAATGTGTTCTAATCAGTGCTCCAGGAAATTCTTCTCTTATCGCAATTAAAACGGTTCGAATTGATCTCAAATCTGTTAAAAATGGGTTCGTTTATATTAATTTAACCTAGGTTCGCATCGGATATAATCGGGTAGTTTGCCGAGAAAGTGTTAAGTTTCATTTTCTCTCGTACGTGAATAGTGTGAAAACAAAAATGGCCTCCACGGCGTTTCGATAGTAAACGTTGTGACAATAATTGTGTTTTAAAATAAGGTTTATTAATTAATTGTGGTTTGCATGGTTTATTTATTGTTTAATACGGAATTGAATTTGTAATTTTTTCTTCGCCATGGCGGAGGTAAACAGCCCTCGGGATCCTAAGTAAGTTTTAAGAGATCCTAAGTAGTACATACATAACCCCACAAGTTGTACATAACCTCAAAATTAATGGTAAATAATCGATATTTTTTCTTTAGGATTATGGTTTTTCGACCAACTTGGGATGAATTTAAAGATTTTACCAAGTATGTTGAGTATATGGAATCTAAAGGGGCTCATAAAGCTGGTTTAGCTAAAGTAAGTCTTTTTAAAATTTCAATTTTTTTTTTATTTACGATAAAACTAAATTGGTTTTTAATCGATTTAAAAAGGTTATTCCACCCCCTGAATGGATACCAAGAAAATCCGGATACGCTCTAGATAACTTAAACCTTTCAATACCAGCTCCGATTTGTCAAGTTGTCGACGGAAAACAAGGATTATACCAACAAATTAATATACAAAAGAAACCGATGACCGTTCAACAGTATTCCGAGTTGGCTAATTCGGTTAAGTATTGTACGCCGAGACATTTCGATTACGAGGATTTAGAACGGAAGTATTGGAAGAACGTAACTTACGTAGCTCCGCTTTACGGCGCAGACGTTTCGGGAAGTTTAACCGACCCGGAAGTTAAAGAATGGAACATTAATCGTTTAGGAACTATTCTCGATTACGTAAGAGAAGATTACGGAACTTCAATCGAAGGCGTTAATACTTCTTATTTATATTTCGGAATGTGGAAAACTACTTTCGCCTGGCATACGGAAGATATGGATTTATATTCGATTAATTATTTACATTTCGGTGCACCGAAAACTTGGTAAATTAATTCTTAATTTTTTTTTAATATTTATTTATTTAATTAATTTTTTTAATATTTATTTATTTAATTAATTTTTTTAATATTTATTTATTTAATTAATTTTTTAAGTATTTATTTAAAATTAAATTTTTTAGGTATTCGATTCCTCCCGAACACGGTCGGAGACTTGAACGTCTAGCTAGCGGCTTCTTTCCGAGCAATTATAAAACTTGCCAAGCATTTTTAAGGCATAAAATGACTTTAATTTCACCGCAAATACTAAAAAATTATTCGATACCTTTTAATAAAGTAATTAAATTAATTCAAACTAATGTTTGGTTTATTAAAAAATAATTTTTGGTTTATACGTTAATGTTTTTGTTTAGATTACTCAAGAAGAAGGTGAAATAATGATTACTTTTCCTTACGGATACCACGCCGGGTTTAATCACGGATTTAATTGTGCCGAATCAACTAATTTTGCAACGACTCGTTGGATTGAGTATGGAAAACGAGCGATGCAGTGTACTTGTAGTAAGGATATGGTTAAAATTTCGATGGATACTTTTGTTAAACGCTTTCAACCTGAACGGTAATTATTTTAACGATCTTAACGGATCATTTTGTAAAAAAATCTTGTCTTTATTTTCATAAATAAGATCTGTACGATTTTTTTAAAAAATATCAAATTTGACAGGTTATGTTAAAACTTTTAGTTATCTTTGAGAATTTTTTTAATTTTTTTGATGGAAATTAGAATCAAAGTGATTATTTTATCGAAAATTATAGATTTTAAACTATCATTTTTCAAAAAATCTTTTCTTTATTTTCATAAATAAGATCTGTACTATTTTTTAAAAAATATCAAATTTGACAGTTAGGTTATGTTAAAACTTTTAGTTATCTTTGAGAATTTTTTTAATTTTTTTGATGAAAGTTGGAACAAAAGTGATTACTTTATCGAAAATTATAGATTTTAATCTATCATTTTCCAAAAAATCTTTTCTTTATTTTCAAAAATAATATCTGTACGATTTTTTAAAAAAACATCAAATTTGATACTTAGGTTAGGTCGGAAATTTTAGTTATCTTTGAGAATTTTTTTAATTTTTTTGATGAAAGGTGGAACAAAAGTGATTATTTTATCGAGAATTATAGATTTTAAACTATCATTTTCCAAAAAATCTTTTCTTTATTTTCAAAAATTATATCTGTACGATTTTTTAAAAAAACATCAAATTTGATACTTAGGTTAGGTCGGAAATTTTAGTTATCTTTGAGAATTTTTTTAATTTTTTTGATGAAAGTTGGAACAAAAGTGATTATTTTATCGAAAATTATAGATTTTAATCTATCATTTTCCAAAAAATCTTTTCTTCATTTTCAAAAATAATTTTTGTACGATTTTTTAAAAAAACATCACATTTGATACTTAGGTTAGGTCGGAAATTTTAGTTATCTTTGAGAATTTTTTTAATTTTTTTGATGAAAGTTGGAACAGAAGTGATTATTTTATCGAAAATTATAGATTTTAAACTATCATTTTCCAAAAAATCTTTTCTTTATTTTCAAAAATAATTTCTTTACGATTTTTTAAAAAAACATCAAATTTGATACTTAGGTTAGGTCGGAAATTTTAGTTATCTTTGAGAATTTTTTTAATTTTTTTGATGAAAGTTGGAACAAAAGTGATTATTTTATCGAAAATTATAGATTTTAATCTATCATTTTCCAAAAAATCTTTTCTTTATTTTCAAAAATAATATCTGTACGATTTTTAAAAAAAAACATGAAATTTGATACTTAGGTTAGGTCGGAAATTTTAGTTATCTTTGAGAATTTTTTTAATTTTTTTGATGGAAATTAGAATCAAAGTGATTATTTTATCGAAAATTATAGATTTTAATCTATCATTTTCCAAAAAAATCTTTTCTTTATTTTCAAAAATAATTTCTGTACGATTTTTTTAAAAATAAAACATCAAATTTGATACTTAGGTTAGGTCGGAAATTTTAGTTATCTTTGAGAATTTTTTTAATCTTTTTGATGAAAGTTGGAACAAAAGTGATTAATATATCGAAAATTATAGATTTTAAACTATCATTTTCCAAAAAATCTTTTCTTTATTTTCAAAAATAATATCTGTACGATTTTTTAAAAAAACATCAAATTTGATACTTAGGTTAGGTGGGAGATTTTAGTTATCTTTGAGAATTTTTTTAATTTTTTTGATGAAAGGTGGAACAAAAGTGATTATTTTATCGAAAATTATAGATTTTAATCTATCATTTTCCAAAAAATCTTTTCTTTATTTTCAAAAATTATATCTGTACGATTTTTTAAAAAAACATCAAATTTGATACTTAGGTTAGGTCGGAAATTTTAGTTACCTTTGAGAATTTTTTTAATTTTTTTGATGAAAGTTGGAACAAAAGTGATTATTTTATCGAAAATTATAGATTTTAATCTATCATTTTCCAAAAAATGTTTTCTTTATTTTCAAAAATAATATCTGTACGATTTTTTTAAAAAAAAAACATCAAATTTGATACTTAGGTTAGGTCGGAAATTTTAGTTATCTTTGAGAATTTTTTTAATTTTTTTGATGGAAATTAGAATCAAAGTGAATATTTTATCGAAAATTATAGATTTTAAACTATCATTTTCCAAAAAATCTTTTCTTTATTTTCAAAAATAATTTCTGTACGATTTTTTGAAAAAAAACATCAAATGTGATACTTAGGTTAGGTCGGAAATTTTAGTTATCTTTGAGAATTTTTTTAATTTTTTTGATGAAAGTTGGAACAAAAGTGATTATTTTATCGAAAATTATAGATTTTAATCTATCATTTTCCAAAAAATCTTTTCTTTATTTTCAAAAATAATATCTGTACGATTTTTTAAAAAAACATCAAATTTGATACTTAGGTTAGGTCGGAAATTTTAGTTATCTTTGAGAATTTTTTTAATTTTTTTGATGAAAGTTGGAACAAAAGTGATTATTTTATCGAAAATTATAGATTTTAATCTATCATTTTTCAAAAAATCTTTTCTTTATTTTCAAAAATAATTTCTGTACGATTTTTTAAAAAAACATCAAATTTGATACTTAGGTTAGGTCGGAAATTTTAATTATCTTTGAGAATTTTTTTAATTTTTTTGATGAAAGTTGGAACAAAAGTGATTATTTTATCGAAAATTATAGATTTTAATCTATCATTTTCCAAAAAATCTTTTCTTTATTTTCAAAAATAATTTCTGTACGATTTTTTAAAAAGACATCAAATTTGATACTTAGGTTAGGTCGGAAATTTTAGTTATCTTTGAGAATTTTTTTAATCTTTTTGATGAAAGTTGGAACAAAAGTGATTAATATATCGAGAATTATAGATTTTAAACTATCATTTTCCAAAAAATCTTTTCTTTATTTTCAAAAATAATATCTGTACGATTTTTTAAAAAAACATCAAATTTGATACTTAGGTTAGGTGGGAGATTTTAGTTATCTTTGAGAATTTTTTTAATTTTTTTGATGAAAGGTGGAACAAAAGTGATTATTTTATCGAAAATTATAGATTTTAATCTATCATTTTCCAAAAAATCTTTTCTTTATTTTCAAAAATTATATCTGTACGATTTTTTAAAAAAACATCAAATTTGATACTTAGGTTAGGTCGGAAATTTTAGTTACCTTTGAGAATTTTTTTAATTTTTTTGATGAAAGTTGGAACAAAAGTGATTATTTTATCGAAAATTATAGATTTTAATCTATCATTTTCCAAAAAATCTTTTCTTTATTTTAAAAAATTATATCTGTACGATTTTTTAAAAAAACATCAAATTTGATACTTAGGTTAGGTCGGAAATTTTAGTTACCTTTGAGAATTTTTTTAATTTTTTTGATGAAAGTTGGAACAAAAGTGATTATTTTATCGAAAATTATAGATTTTAAACTATCATTTTCCAAAAAATCTTTTCTTTATTTTCAAAAATGATTTCTGTACGATTTTTTAAAAAAACATCAAATTTGATACTTAGGTTAGGTCGGAAATTTTAGTTATCTTTGAGAATTTTTTTAATTCTTTTGATGGAAATTAGAATCAAAGTGATTATTTTATCGAAAATTACAGATTTTAATCTATCATTTTCCAAAAAATCTTTTCTTTATTTTCAAAAATTATATCTGTACGATTTTTTTTTAAAAAACATCAAATTTGATACTTAGGATAGGTCGGAAATTTTAGTTATCTTTGAGAATTTTTTTAATTTTTTTGATGAAAGTTGGAACAAAAGTGATTATTTTATCGAAAATTATAGATTTTAATCTATCATTTTCCAAAAAATCTTTTCTTTATTTTCAAAAATAATATCTGTACGATTTTTTAAAAAAACATCAAATTTGATACTTAGGTTAGGTCGGAAATTTTAGTTATCTTTGAGAATTTTTTAAATTTTTTTGATGAAAGGTGGAACAAAAGTGATTATTTTATCGAAAATTATAGATTTTAATCTATCATTTTCCAAAAAATCTTTTCTTTATTTTCAAAAATAATTTCTGTACGATTTTTTAAAAAAACATCAAATTTGATACTTAGGTTAGGTCGGAAATTTTAGTTATCTTTGAGAATTTTTTTAATGTTTTTGGTGAAAGTTGGAATAAAGTGATTATTTTATCAAAAATTATAGATTTTAAACTATCATTTTTCAAAAAATCTTTTCTTTATTTTCACAAATAAGATCTGTATGATGTTTTTTTTTTTTAATTAAAATTGGGGTTATGTTCTAAAAGTGAAATTTTCTTAGAATGATAGTATAATTTAAATTTATTTTAGTTATGAAAAGTGGCTTCAAGGTTTAGACGTTGGTCCTCATCCGGAAGAGCCTCATAAACAATCGGCAGCACCTTTACCACTCCCGCAAGACATCCTCTGTAATAAAAACAACACCAAGTTGCCTCAAAGCTTCTTAGACGCTCCGTTAAAGAAGCGTAAGTCGCCGAAAACATCTCGTTCGAAGACCGGCGGTTTCTCTCACAATTTAAATTTGTCGGAGTTTCCTCCCGAATTACAATTGCAATTAATTCAAGAAGATATGGATGCGGAACAAGCGGACGAAATCAGTCCGGATGAACAACAGTTGGAGGTGTTGGAGGATATTTGGTTAAAAGCCGGTGAAATCGATGTGGGTGAAGCGTCGATTTTCGACGAAGGCTACGAGGTTAATAAAAAACGTAAGGTTAAAAAGAAGAAAAATACCGACGAGGATTTTAAACCGAAACCGAGCGGGAAGAAAAAATCGGAGAAACGTCGCAAGATGATTAATCCGCTTGATGAGATTGAACGTAGCGGTTTGTTTAAACCTCTCGATAACAAGTCAAAGAAGGTTTGCGGACCGGTAGTGGCCCCAATTGAGTTAATTAACGAAGAAGAAGGTAATAAAAAACATAAAAAGCACAAGCATCAGTGTAAGAAACATAAAAAATCCGCGTCCGTAATGGCTCTTGATGAAGAATTAGACCGAACGTGTTTGGTGATTAATAATATTATTAAAGAAGCCGAAGAGGAACACGAACAGCTATTAAGAAAACGGTATTCAATGCAATCCGTACCTAAAACGGAAGTGTTTCAAGAAGAGAATTTAAAGAATTACGAGGTACCTGTTAAGAAAACTTTAAATACTTTATCATCGGGAGCCGGCTGGAGTACAAGTTCGTTTCGAAACGATGGAGCCAGTACTAGTACAGATCTTTTTGATGACGTTACATTGGATGAAAAAACCGGTATCATTCAATTTTGTGATCAGAGGAGTTTTAATGATTCCCCAAAGGATTCTAAATCGGTGAGATATATATTTTAAATTTTCATTTAAAGAACATTTTGACTAATTTTTTAATAATTTTAAGTCAATTTTTGATTATTTTGAGTCAATTTTAGATAGTTTTAAGACAATTTTAAGGTTATGTTGATCAATTTTAGTATTTTTAGTTGATTTTAGATATTTCTGGAAAGTTTTTGTTTATTGTAAGAAGATTTAAGCACTTTTTAGTCGATTTTTAATAACTTTGAGTCAATTTTCAATAATTTTCAGTAAATTTTTAATAATTTTGAGTCAATTTTTAATTATTTTCAATCAATTTTTAATAATTTTGAGTCAATCTTTAATTATTTTGAGTCAATTTTAGATAGTTTTAAGACAATTTTAAGGTTATGTTAATAAATTTTAGTATTTTTTAGTTGATTTTAGATATTTCTGGAAAGTTTTTGTTTATTTAAAGAAGATTTAAGCATTTTTTAGTCGATTTCTAATAATTTTGAGTCAATTTTTGATTATTTTGAGTCAATTTTAGATAGTTTTAAGACAATTTTAAGGTTATGTTGATCAATTTTAGTATTTTTTAGTTGATTTTAGATATTTCTGGAAAGTCTTTATTTATTTTAAGAAGATTTAAGCATTTTTTAGTCGATTTTTAATAATTTTGAGTCAATTTTCAATAATTTTGAGTAAATTTTTAATAATTTTGAATCAATTTTTAATAATTTTGAGTCAATCTTTGATTATTTTGAGTCAATTTTAGATAGTTTTAAGACAATTTTAAGGTTATGTTAATAAATTTTAGTATTTTTTAGTTGATTTTAGATATTTCTGGAAAGTTTTTGTTTATTTAAAGAAGATTTAAGCATTTTTTAGTCGATTTCTAATAATTTTGAGTCAATTTTTAATAATTTTGAGTCAATTTTTAATCATTTTGGGTCAATTTTCAATAATTTTGAGTCAATTTTTGATTATTTTGAATCAATTTTAGATAGTTTTAAGACAATTTTAAGGTTATGTTGATCAATTTTAGTATTTTTTAGTTGATTTTAGATATTTCTGGAAAGTCTTTATTTATTTTAAGAAGATTTAAGCATTTTTTAGTCGATTTTTAATAATTTTGAGTCAATTTTTAATAATTTTGAGTCAATTTTTAATCATTTTGAATCAATTTTCAATAATTTTGAGTCAATTTTTGATTATTTTGAGTCAATTTTAGATAGTTTTAAGACAATTTTAAGGTTGTGTTAATCAATTTTAGTATTTTTTAGTTGATTTTAGATATTTCTGGAAAGTTTTTGTTTATTTAAAGAAGATTTAAGCATTTTTTAGTCGATTTTTAATAATTTTGAGTCAATTTTTAATAATTTTGAGACAATTTTTAATCATTTTGAATCAATTTTCAATAATTTTGAGTCAATTTTTGATTATTTTGAGTCAATTTTATATAGTTTTAAGACAATTTTAAGGTTATATTCGTCCATTTTATGATTATATTCGTTAATTGTAGTATTTTTTTTTGTGTAATATTAATTTTTTTTGGTTAATTTAGATTAAAAATATCCCATTTTATATCATAATCTAAAAGATTTTTTTTTCTCAGTCTATAACAGCGGAATTAAAGAAAATTCGTAAACCAAAGAAGATGCCCACATTAATTAAACAAGAAGAAGACTCATTTCAAGAAGGATTTATCAAACAATCGGAAGATAAAATTAAGACGGAAGAAACAATGCCGAAATTAATTCCTGAAACTCAAACATCGACTTCATCATCATCATCGTCGTCGTCGTCAATAAAAACCGATCGATTTTCATCATCGTTTATAAAAACCTCACCGGACGTAAATAACGGTCCGATTTTAGAAGAATCAATTCCTAAAAATTTGATTTACCTTCCGAAAGGAGTCGTTCTTCAAGAAATACCGAAAAGCGTCGTTCAAAAAGACGCTAAAATGATCTCAAAAAGTGTCGTACGAAAGGAACTGATGGATAAATTAAATAGAAACCAAAAGAAATTGGATTCGGAACCGAAAAAGAAATCCCAAAACCAACCGTGTTATAAAAGTAAGGTTATGCAAAACATACATAAATCTTTACAAAGTATGGGAAGTTTTAATATGAATCATTCGAGATTTAAAAATACTTATCCGGCAACAAAACCCACAAAAGAACTTACAACGTCGACGATTACGTCATCTTTTTGTAATAATACGATTCCAATACAAAAAAGTGCCCCGACTTTGCTTAATTTACTTCAAAGTCCTCCAAATTTAGAAGGTACGATGAAAAAATCGAGTTTGGATAACGAAGTCGTTTTCATTGGGAATTCGAAAGATAAAAAATCCGTTGAGGAACAAATGGCATTTAAAGATATCGTGAAAATGTTAAATACCGATATGGAAGGTTCCGGGGAAAATTCTTACAAGAGATTGGATAAAATTTTGGAGGAACCTCAGGAAGGTTTAACGTCGAAAAAGGCTTCGTTTGATCGACTTGATAAAATGCTTAATTTGGATGGGAAAGAGAAAAAAAGTAATATTCTTAATTTTGGAATTTCAAATTCTAATTTAAATTCGAATCAGGGGTTTTTAAAAAATTGTAAAGTTCAAATTCCGAATAATTTAGGTGGTTATAACAGTAACGTTTCAAATTCTTCGATTTCAAACGTAAATTCAAATTCAACTTTAAATTCAAATTCAACTTTAAATTCAAATTCAACTTTAAATTCAAATTCAACTTTAAATTCAAATTCAACTTTAAATTCAAATTCAACCTTAAATTTAAACTCAACTTTAAATTCAAACTCAAATTTAAATTCCCCTTCAAATTTAAACCCGTCCAAAGCTTTAAATCAATCATCTTTTATTAATTCCAGCCCAAAAATTTCCTCCCAATCGAATCCCAATTCCGCAAAAATTTTAAACAAATCCGTTTCGATTTTTCCAAAAAGTTGTTACAATTCCAATTTAAAATCGTCGAATGGAAGTTTGAGTTTAAAATCGATGGAAAAACGAAGGAAAGGAGGTAAAAGCGAGCTTCAAAATGATAATAACGGGGATGTTAGAGTGGAAAATTCGGTTGGCTTGTTAAATATGGGAAGAAACGAATCGAGTTTTGAAAGAAGAAATTCAAATTCGTCTTTAATTGAAGGAAATACTTCGAAATCGGTTGTAAATCGGATGTATGCGGAAAATTCTAGTCCAAATGTGATAAATTGTACCGTTGAGAGGCAATTACCGTATTTGTTAAGTTCAAATTTGGGTCAAAATCAATCTAATTTGGATTTAAATCAATCTAATTTGGTTTTAAGTCAATCTAATTTGGGTTTAAATCAATCTAATTTGGTTTTAAGTCAATCGAATTTACAAAATCAATCAAATTTGGGATTAAATCAATCGAACTTACAAAATCAATCTATTATGATTCAAAATCAATCTAATTTGATTGAAAATCAATCCAATTTGATTGAAAATCAATCTAATTTGATTCAAAATCAATCTAATATGATTCAAAATCAACCCAATTTAATTCAAAATCAATCACATTTGGTTTTAAATCAATCTAATTCACAAAATCAATCGAATTTAATTAATAATTCATCAAATCTGATTCAAAATCCATCGAATTTGATTCAAAATTATACGAACTTTATAACATCGACGAATTCAATCGATTGCGCCGTTCAAAATTTCGTTGGAATGCAACAATCGATCGTAATGAATCCTGAATATTCACTTTTAACCGTTCCGAATCAATTTACAAATCAAGTATTGAATATAAACGCGAATTATTCGACTTCGTGTCAAGGTTTTATTGCTACGAATAACGTTGGTACGAATGTCTCGGTTGTAAATGAAAAAAGTGAGACTATGATTAAAGAAGAAGTGAATACGGTGAAAGGGGATGTAAATATCATAAAAGAGGATGTAAATTTAATGAAACAGGATGTAAATTTAATGAAAGAGGATGTAAATTTAATCAAAGAAGATGTAAATTTAATCAAAGAAGATGTAAATTTAATCAAAGAAGTAAATTTAGTAAAAGAAGAAGTAAATTTAGTAAAAGAAGACATTGTAGAAAAGGTTATTGAACCTAAAGAAAATAAACCACCGAAAAATCGACCGAATTTGATTTGGGCGAATCAAAAATTTTATTCTTATTCGTGTAACGTTGAATTTGAAAATTCGGATCGGTTTTATTCGATGTCTCTTAACCCAATTGCCTCGTCTAAATCTTCTTACAATGATAAGGAAGAAAGAAAAAATTCTATTTCGAAAGAAATTTGTAAAAACCAAGATTTTAAAGAGCTTAAAGTACTCGTTGAGATTAATTCATACTCACAAAACGATAAAAAAGTCGAAATTAAACAAGAAGACGAGGAAGATGATAAAATTAAAACGATAGATGATACATTTGAAATAAAAACTGAGTCGGAATCGACTATTAATTCCGTAAGTGATTTAGACATTGAGGTAAAATCAACGTTTAAAAATAAAGTTCGTAAGTACAAGAAGCGGAAGGAGCCGTGGTATTGTAAAATAGAAAGGCAGAAGAAAAAGGCGACGTCTTTGAAACGTGTTAAGTATCAAAAGGATCCGCTTCAAGAAAAAATAAGCCGGTTAACGCCTAAAAAATTGGGTGTTAGATTGGAAAATATCTTGGAAAAATTCGCTCCGGCTATTTGTAAACGTTTAAAACAGAATAAAACGTTAAGGACTTATCCACAATTGAAGAATGAGCGCTCAAGGGGACCACCGCCAGAAAAAGTAAATAATTTTTATTAGTCAACTTTATGATTTTTTTAATAATCTCAAAAATTAATTAATTAATTTCTTTTTTTTGTGATTTATTAGTCGTTAATGAAGCCTGGAACTAGAGTATGGGCCATGAAAACTCCGGATCGTTTCTACAAAGCGGAAATCCTCAGTTCTCGCACTGTGACCGTTTACGGAGTGTATGTATTGAAGGATGGTTGTTTCGTGACGAACGTCGAGGAGAAAAACGTGGTGTCGAAGCCGTTGGAATTATCGTCGGCTTGTTACGCGACCGGGGATTCAATGGAGGTACGATTGGATGATGGAAACGTTTATTCTTGCGAGTTTGTTGAAAAAAATCAGCAAACCTTTTACAAGGTAATTGTATAATTTGATTATCGTGTATAAATGACGAAAATAAAATAAAATAACGAAAATGTACTATAAGTTAATTCTAAGGTATGTGTATAAGTTAATCCTAAGCCATACCATGGAAAAAAGGATGAAAGAGTGAGATTACTCCCCGTAACTTCACCAAATAGATTGAAATGGAGTATAGTAGAAAGGTAAATCAGTCTGATCTTCCTTAATGTAAAGATCTTGAAAGCCAAAACGCTGCTATAATACCTAAAGAAGGTCAAAAGTCCAGGTAAAGGAATTAAAACAATGAGGACCGGTTAATACTCTTCTCCTCTCTTTCACTGTACTCAACTCTGGCTTACTCGATAAACTAACAAGGATGAACCTCACTTTTGCATCCTGCTTTCTATAGTGAGGATTAAGGTCTCTGCCCACTACACCGTTCCACACTAGGACCGTAATAGGAACGTGTTAGGCACGAAAGAAAACGTCCCGAGCACTGCTATGCCCACTGCAACGTATCAACAACATTATGTTCCTGTATGAAACTCGTATCATAATTGTATGCGACGCGTATTATACCCCTATATTGGAAAGTGTAAATGTCCATTCAGTGCAGCATCGGATCTGGTAGTTGTAAGTTTTTGCTGTTTTCCGAACGTGCGGTTGGTTACATAGAAACGGTGGTATGGGCATTAAAAACTTATCTATTAGACAATTGGCAATGATTGCCATTATTTTGGATGAGCAAGAAGAAGAACCCCAAAAAAGAAACGACGCTACTGGATTCACGATGCTCTAAAAGAACGAAAAGCCGAGGAAGAATACTGGACATTGTATAGACACTTGGTTGATGATGAAGAAAAATTTTTTCAGTATTTTCGTATGTCATCATTCAAATTTAATGAAAATTTAATGCAAACGCGGAGCATGTGCGGCAAGCACGCGTCTGGGCCGCCTATACAGGGTGTCCTGGAAAATGTGGGAAATCTCTTGGATTCTGATAGAACATTACAAAATATGATTACAAGTTCCCATAATTTTTTTTCCTAGCGGTCCTCCCTTCGGAGATACGATCTCCTGAAAGAAGCCACTGGAAAACAATTTTTTTAAATAAATTTTAAAGTACTTAATTTAATTTAATGAAAATTTAATATGATAAACAGTAGTGAGGACCTCTTAAAAAAATGACTTTAAAACGTAATTAGTCTCTTTAGTTTACCAGGGGCGTACTAGGTTGTACATTTTAATGCTTACATTTTTAACACCCTGTGTGGTAAGGAGTTAAAAAAAATAAATTTAGATACCTTGAATATTTAGCTAAAGAAAAGGTACTCTTATTCAGTGTCGATAAAATGAACCGTTTTCGAGAAAAGAATTGTAAAAGAAACCATCAAGATTAAAAATTCATTAGTATTTCGTATTAATAGTAACGTTACCATAGTAATGTTTGTAAAAACATCGGTTTTTTAATACTGATGTTGAAGACGAAAAATTTAGCGCCGTTTTTACAAACGTTACTATGGTACCTAGGAAGTATTAATTAATTTTTAATCTTGTTGGTTTCTTTTACAATTTTTTTCTCGAAAACGGTTCATTTTATCGACACTGAATAAGAGTACCTTTTCTTCAGCTAAATATTCAAGGTATCTAAATTTATTTTTTTTAACTCATTACTATACAGGGTGATTAAAATGTAAGCATTAAAATGTACAACATAGTACGCCCCTGGTAAACTAAAGAGACTAATTATGTTTTAAGGTCATTTTTTTAAGAGGTCCTTACTACTGTTTATCATATTAAATTTTCATTAAATTAAAGTAAGTACTTTAAAAGTTATTAAAAAAAGTTGTTTTCCAGTGGCTTCCTTTAGAAGGCCGTATCTCCGAGGGGAGGGCCGCTAGGAAAAATAATTATGGGAACTTGTAATCATATTTTTTAATGTTCTATCAGAATCCAAGAGATTTCCCACATTTTCCAGGACACCCTGTACACATCGGTTAGCAATAGCGCGTGCCATGCACGGAACGTTTCGATACCTGCAAAATATTCTTACCGGGGAATTGATGTCGGACCGGGCATGGCACAGTACGGTGTTGGCTGATACCAGAATGGTCAAGTGGGCATTGCCTCATAGCACTGCATACAAAGAATGTTTTTTTGCATGTGTCAATATGGTTACGGTCATGGTATGATATGGTGTAGTCGGCAGAGACCTTTAGAATCAACTTATAGTACATAAAATAATAGTTTTAATATTAATTTTAAGGCGACAATAAATAATTTTTAATTTACTTTCTTTATTTTTAGGTTATATTTGATGATAACATCGTTAAAGAAGTACTTGAAGATTACGTTCTTTTCTACACTGATTTCAGTTCAATGTTTAAGTGAAAAAAAAGCATGATAAATAAAATAAGAAGAGTAGATTAAGGCAAAGAATTATAAAGAAAGGTAGGAGAGAATACATAATTTATTTTCTTTCTTCAATAATTATTAATTTCGGTTAAATATGTCTTTGTTTAAAAAAGACTGAGCATTCATAGATTTCGTTTTAGAGATTTTGTCTTACTTTAATGTTTATTAATTAATCGTTCATTTATTTTCACATTATAATTCCTTTTCATTTTTTCGTTAAGCCATTTTTTTTTTTTTTTTTCTCGATATATAATTGAAAATAGTGGATACAGTTACTTTCACGATAGAATCTTACAAATAGTCTAAGTTTTGTACATACTTATTGTCACAATAGAGAGTGATGTAATGTATTAATTAATTAAAAGAATTTCGTTATTTAGAAGAGTATATAGTAGGAAAACGTATTTGTGTAAAAGAGATTAATTAATTAATTAAAAGATACACCTTCGTTTCTGTATATAAGTGTTTATGTTTTAATTTTTCAACAATAATCACTCCATCTCTTTCACATACATTTTTTTTTTACGTTTTCCAATCAAACCAAATTCCATTTTAACATTGTAATAACATCCACACTAAAAAATCCTTTTGTATCGGTTCATATTTTAACCGAACAAGTTTAATCGAACCTAACATAACCTTACAATTTTTTAATGAACTTTAAAACACCTTCATGAATTTATATTTATAAGAATTTTTTAGGAAGATTTTATATTTTAATTCAATTATATATTTTAATTTAATTATATATTTTAATTTAATTTCGAGTAAAAACAACCAAGTTTGTTGTTTATTTTTAACTCAACCAAGTTGAGTTAAGGGGTTAGACCACTCTAGAATTTTGAAAAAATCGAATTTCTGTTTTTTGCGCTAAAAAGTGCCTTATGGTCTTAAAAATAAGATGCAATGGCAGTTATAAATGGGAACAGTTTTTAAATGCCTGTATTTTGATTCTGAATGTTGTCCGATAACGTGTGCTCAGTACAGGTTAAACAAACTTTAAATGCGTTTTTCTCTAAATCACTTTTCTTGAAACGGCCGGAAACATAACTCATACAATTCTTTACCGATTTACTTGAAATTTTAACTGCACCTTCCAAGTAGCATTATCTAGAGAAGGACGTAGGATTTTTTTGATATCAAATGTAGTTCTTTAACTATAAACAATTTAGTAGATATTTTTTTAGGCTAAAACGCAAAGTTTTTGTAATATGCCCACCATTTCTGCAAAAAAATAATTAAAAAGAAATCCCTACGTCTTTCTCTAGCTTTTGAGTTGTAAAAACTAAATACCTTTTCGTTTTTGCTTTAGATTGAAAATTGTAGGTAAAATCGTTCCGGCCGCGGACCCCTTAGCGCTTAACAAGGTTGTCATCAAGCAGTTACATCGCGTTCATTTTTTATATTAATTATTTAGCAAAATATATTTCTTATTCCTAAATGTATGTACAACAAAGAAATATAAACAATTTTTCCACAGCTCTTATTGTTTTCTCGGAAAAATATGGGGAAATTACGTTAATTTTCCACGGTCTAAAGTGGTCTAACCCCTTAAAAGGGTTTAATTAAAGGAAACACCTTGTAATTTGACAGAATTTATTCGAATTCCTTAGTACATGATCACAATGTTACTTTTTCTACTTATTTTAATTTTTTTGTGGCTGTTAGAATAGCAGCGACTTATTGAAGCGGTTTTATTTTTTTTGTGCATTTTAAAATCCGCAAAAGAAATTTATTTATTTATTTAAATGTTTCCTACGCGAATTTATTTAGTAGTGAATAGTGCAATAGGTTAATTTTTCAATTTTCCCCCTGTTATTTATCGTTTGGTTTTCATCACTTTGGTATATATATTTTTTTAATTTCCTTTATTTGGCTCCATTGATTTCGATCGATCTTTTAATTTTTATTCCAACTAAAACACCACCGATCTATTTAATTACACAGTTTTTTAACAACCAGCCTTTAATTTAATTTTATTCTTGCTTCCCATTTAAGCATTTATTTACGAAATTGCACACGCTGTTCACGTACGATTCCTTATTGTGGCTGTAATGTTTAACATGGGGACTGTCTTCGTAGCATAATCTGGTTACGTCAACGCCTAAACTTTCCCGGCAATCAGCAAAATATTCCACATCCTAAAAAAATTAAATTATTCGTTTAAATGATTCCTTTTAAATAGAATTTTAAAAGAAATTTACTTGATAAGGAATTAAATCGTCTGCTTTGGAGTAAATAAAATGTTGAGGCCAGGTATTTTTTTCCTTTTTTAAGATTTCAAACGGGTCCGATTGAAACGAACAGCCTGGTTTGAATAGAGATGATAAAATCTAAATAAAATAAAATCTAAATAAAATTGTTATAGTTAATAAGTTAATTTTACCTCATAAATCCACATTACAGAACATACAATTGTAACTAAAATGGACATTGGTAAATTATACCAAAAAGTACCTCCGATTATAGCGGAAATGGCTCGATATAAACTTCCCAGCCGACGTTTTCCTGGTGCCGAGTCTACGATTACTCCTTTTATCTATAAAAAAAATCAATATATTAATAAATAAAATTCAAATAAAACACTTTAATAGAATGAATTGACTCTGACAATGAGACAATAAAAGGTCGAAAGATTCGAACAATGATATTGAATTAAATTGAATCGAAAAGTGGTTACGTAATGTGTTGTTTTAAATTAAAATGATTGGCTCAATCAATTGTGTGACATTAATCAAAGAAAAAAATCGTTTAGAAAAAAAAATAATTATGGTAAAACTAACAAAGGTTATATTTAGAAGGAATTCAAGGTTGATAGTTGATATAATTCAAATAGATGTTTTAAAAAGAACTGACCGGTAGATGCTTAAAAACCTTAGAAAAAATCTTTAAAAGAATTTAAATAACTTTTAAATGTCAAATATGACATTTATAAGAAATTAAATAACTTTTAAATGTCAAATTTGACATTTAACTTTTAGTGAAACATTATATACTTATATTTTAGGATTAATTAATCGTTTTAGTAATTAATTGGATAATAAATTACATACCTGTAAAGGTTTAGGACTGTTTGATAAAGCCGTAGAGAAATTTTGATACAAAAAAGCTCCACCGTTCGAAAAGCAATGGACCACGATCGGATGCGTTTCGAAATTGAGATCGATGAGAAGCTTGACGATCTTTTGCCCGATCTGAATCATCTGATATCGTTTCCAAAACAAACATTTTACCGGAGCGGTGTATCGAAGAGTTATTAACCTTTCAAAAGAATAAATTAATAATAAAATTGGTGTAAAAATGTAGAAAGGTAAATCGAACCCTTTCTCCTCATAGATTTGCGAATACTTTGATAAGTACTTATCTTGACAGCCGGCCCAACCGAACAGTAATATCACCGGGATTTTATCCTCGTCCACGACGAAAACGAAATCGTTCTCGCCGTTCGTCTGCGCGTAATTAAAGTTCGGATTCGGGAACTTGATGTAGTACTCCAAGTTGTCCAGTTCTGCCATGTTACTGCCACCGCGGTCGTTTGAAATGCGCGCGCATATTATTCCCGCTAATCGATTCGGAGAACGTGACGTCAAGCTGACGAATGTTTACCTCATTGACGTACACGTTCACCAACCTAAATAATTTTTTTATATCTTTTCTAGGCCCTAATTTTTAAAGGTATAAATTAAATATCCAGTATTACACTAGAATGTAAAGTAGGCATACACGGTATATTATTTAATTGCTCAGTAAAAAACTAGCCGCTCAGTATTAATATAAATATTCAGTACGGAAACTAAATGACCATTAAAAATGTTAAATGCAGAGTCAATATACTAAACCCTCAGTAAAAATCCTAAATGTTTAGTACAAATCTTAACTGTTCAGTAATTATACCAAATAATCAGTAAAAAATCGAAACTACTTTTAAGAAAATAATATGTTTGGGAAAAAAAGTATGTAGGGTAAACCTACCAGTTGTTGGACACGTGCGAGCTATTGGACATCCCAATTATTTCAACTGAAAATAAGAATTCTGTATTCAGTAGTTTGCTTAGTTTTGTTGAAATAGTCCCATTGTACTGTGAGTACCGATATTAACATAAATAACATTTCATTGGCGTTTCTGTTTTGACGCCAATTGTGAGATTCTTTAATCATGTACAAAAAAGCTGGTTTTCTTGTGCCTATCTTAAGAAATCTTAGGTGAAGTTTAGTGTTATAATTAGTGGTGGAATTTTACCCAAATGCTCCGTATAAATTTACAAAGTACTAATGCAGTAAAGGGGAGTATTTTTAAGTTTTAAACCAATATATTTGTAAGTTAGGTTATGTTCTAGAGAGGTGTCCAATAACTGACTTTAAAATATGATTATTTTCATTTGTTGGACACCTGTCCAATAACTGCATTTTGCTAAGTTTGTACACTTTTTGCGTGATATCGTAGTGCATCTTCTCTGTTTCCAGCATTTCGCTTTTGGTGTCAATATTCACAGTGTATCCAGTTATTGGACGCCTGTCCAACAACTGGTTTACAATCTGTCCTATAACTGAGTTTTTTTATGTGTCTAGTTTTCAAGCATGCCAAAGAAAAATAAATATAGGGCAGAATCAATGGAAGCAGCGATAAATGAAGTCAAAAATAACAACATGTCATATAGAAATGCGGCACACAAATTTTTTTAGATAAAAATGCCACCTCCGTACATGGACCATAAAACATTTGTCAGTTTGACTGGAGAAGATTTAATCAAAAGATTTAAATCATTCGAGGATCTTTTGATTAAGGAAGGCATTATCGAAGAATGTTTCACTGTGTACAAAATATGGAGTTATTTTGAAAAACTAGATTCGTTGCCAAATGATAAAAAAATATCACTTGGATATGATAGACCTGGCAGGATCCTTCATTCAATCAGGTATTGAAATTGACTGAGGCTGAACCTTAATTAGATACATCTGAAAACCAACCATCAAAAGCGCCAATTAAATTAAATTTGGATGCTGAATTGAATTCATCTGAGGATCAACTTTCAAATGAGAAAAAAATTAATATAGCACAAAACATTGTCATAAAACCTGGCAAAGAGAGTACCCTCAGTTTGCCTTCTACTAGTAAAAATATGGGTGACTACTTAGTACGTCCAGAAAAACCATCAAGAAAGAATAAACGAAATATCGAAAAAATTTCCTTTGCTATAACATCTAGAGAGTATCAAGAGAGTTTTGAAAAGAAACGTGCTATAAAGATAGAATTAGAAAATAGAAAATTGGAGAGAAAACGAAAAAGAGAAGAGAGTGCAGCAGCTAAAGCTTTAAAAAAGACTGCGCGAGATACTGACAAAAATAATAATTTATGTTTTGTATGTAAAGTTCTGAAGAAGGTAATAAGGATTTGTTCTTGAGTCACATGTGTTTCACTGAGGAAAGTGATGATGATGATATTTCAGAAATAGAAAGTGAAAAAGGAATCAAAACAGACGGTAAAATAAAACCTGACAGCAAAATGTGTGAGGAACTAAAAATGGGAAGTGAAGAAGATTTGGAAGACTATGGAACAGAACATGACGACTTGGAAGTCGAAGAACTATTTAATATGTACCAAAATGAAATGAAAAATAGGTACACCTAAGTGATTAGTTTTAAGTTAATAAAAGTTTTGAACACTGATTTCAATTCTTTATTTGCTTTTAATCATTACTTTGCCAATGTCCAATAACTGAAAATATTGTGTCTAGTAATTGAATTTTTTGTCCAATAACTAATTTTTTGGAACCCTTTCATGTTTTTTTAAATTTTCTTAAAGAACTGTAATATTAGAAATATTTAAAACCCGTTAGCTTAAAATAGGATATATGTACTAAGATCTGGCATAGGCAGAATAATGTCCGTTGAAAAATAATCCAGTGGTAGCGACCTGAAATTGCAGAAAAGCTTAACTGTCCAATAACTGGTATGTTTACCCTACATTATACGTAATTTATTTTATGTTATTTTATATATAATATATTAAAGTAGTAAGCAAGCAGCGCCTCTTTAAAAGAGGGCGCCGCAGGCGCCTAGCTCTTTTTTTAATAGTTTTTTTGGAAATCGCTTTCCGGACGATTCAATGGTTTTACGTCATTCTGCCGACCATTATCTTTACCTCCCCGACGATTTTGGGGGGTCCATGACCGATTTCAGAAAAACGGCCCTGAAAATCGAACGACGTTGCGGTAGCCCTAATTCAAATTAAAATTCTCGATCGTCCGCCTGTCATTTTCGTTAATTTTCGAACGCACTTTTTCTCCAAAAAGCCACCGGCTCCGCGACTCTGCTTCCGGCTAACCCTCTGAACGGCTTTATAACGCAACGTTATATGCGAATTGGGGCTTTTTTGGACCCGAAACGGCCGATTTAAGCCCTAAACGAAGTCCCCGTTTTCCGTCATTTTCGATTTGGGCCGATAAAACAGTTGGTTCAATTTTCACAAACGTTATTTATTATTCTAACCACGCTAATGGCACATGAAATGTCAAGACGATCAGTTTATTAATAATCATCAAATATTTAATTTATGCAGAGCAGAAATTCGAATAAATTTCACTAAAAACTAATTAAATTCTTGAAAATATCACCAAAAATTTAAGTAAATTTGTAAAAATTCCACCAAAGTTACTAAAATTTTTAATAATTCCACCAAAAACTTACAAAATTTGTAAAAATTCCACCAAAGCTATCAAAATTTTTAACAATTCTACCAAAAACTTGCTGAATTTTTAAAAAATATACTAAAATTAGGATTAATTTCGTCAAGAATTGATTAGATTCTTAAAAATTTCACAAAAATAGAAAAGTTATAATAAAAATTCCACAAAAATTAGTTAAATTGAATATAATTTCACCAAAAATTATTAAAGTTGGAGACAATTCTACTAAAAACTTGGTGAATTTTTTAAAAATTCCACCCAAAATCAATAAAATTGGTAAAAATTCCACGAAAAACTGACTATATTCGTAAAAATTCCACCAAAGTTACCAACATTTTTAACAATTCCACCAAAAACGTACCAAATCTTTTCAATTTTCCACCAAAGCTACAAAAATGTTGAATAATTCCACCAAAAACTTACTGATTTTGAAAAAATACCACCAAAAACTTACCAAATTCATAAAAATTCTACTAAAATTACCAATGTTTTTAACAATTCCACCAAAAATGATTAAAGTTAATAAAACTTCCACCAAAGTTATCAATTTTCTTAACAATTCCATCAAAAACATACTGAATTTTATAAAAAATTCCACCAAAAATTAATAAAATTGGAAAAATTTCACTAAAAACTTACTAAATTTGTAAAAATTCCATAAAAAACATTGAATTCTTTTAAAATTCCATCAGAAATGAATAAAATTCGCAAAAATTCCCCCAGTGTTATCAAAATGTTTGATAATTCCACCAAAAATATACTGAATTTTTTAAAAATTCCACCAAAAATTAATACAATTTGCAAGAATTCCACCAAAAACTTACTAAATTCATAAGAATTTTACCAAAAACACTGATTTTTTTTTATTCCACCAGAAATGAATAAAATTCGCAAAAATTCCATTAATGTTATTAAAATTTTTGATAATTCCACCAAAAACATACGGAATTTTTTAAAAATTCTACCAACAACTTACTAAATTCATCAGAATTTTACCAAAACACTGAATTTTTTAAAATTCCACCAGAAATGAATAAAATTCGCAAAAATTCCACCAAAGCTATTAAAATATTTAACAACTACACCCAAAATTTACCGAATTTTTTTTATTCCACCAAAAACTTACAGAAATCCTAAAAATTACACCGAAATTGTCAACATTGTTAACAATTCTACCAAAAACTTACCAAATTTTTAGAAAATTCCACCAAAATGTCCAAATTCTTTTAAAATTCCACCAAAAATCAATCAAATTAGAAACAATTTCATTAAAAATTAACTAAAACCTTGAAAATTCCATCAAAAATTTAGTAAATTCATAAAAATTCCACCAAAGTTACTAAAATTTTTAATAATTTTACCAAAAATAATGAATTTTTTAAAAATTCCACCAAAAAACTTACAAAATTTGTAAAAATTCCACCAAAAATTTACTAATTTTTTTTTTATTCCACCAAAAACTTACTGAATTCGTAAAACTTCCACCAAAGTTACCAAAATGTTGATCAATTCAACCAAAAACAATACATTTTTTTTAGAAAAATACTAAAAGTAAAACTAAACTATTTACATGTTATAGGAGTATGAATGAACTGAACATCTATTGCACGAGAAGTGTTGTTTTTGATTTAGCTGGACGACCTCTAATCTTTTGGTTCCTAATGGAATTGTTTTCGCCTCGGGAGGTGGATTTGCATACTTCAGGCGTATTAGACCTACCACGTGTTTGCAAATTTTTTGCTTAAAAAATGATAGGCAATCACACTCTCCTTTAGTCTAATCGCAGCTTTCTGGAACTGTAACTTTCCAAAAATTAAACATAACATTCTTATAATTATCAAAATTATAATTGAAATCGTATGCCCGAAGTTTTTGTAAGCTTTCCAAATTAATTTCTAGAGTATTCTTCGAAGCAATGATATAACTGTTGTCTTCAGCAACAATAACTTTTTTTTTTAAGTTTTACCCATTGATATGCTTCCATTCATAAGTTTAAACCTATGTTGGCTTCCGTATGCATTTCCTTTATATTATTGGCATATTAACATGACCAGTTTTTAACATATTTTTTTAAATGCGTTGTAAACTGAGATATTGGTAGCCTTTCTCGTAATGTGTTTTCATCTTTAATAATTCTATTGAACGTTTCTAAAGCATTATTAGTATTTTTTTTTTTTTTATGGAGAGGTTTAGGAAATCTGTTGACAGACGAGTGGTCCGAATCACTATCTAAGTGATTCGTATCGATGACCACCCTGTGTTGGGTTGATGTACTCATCTTGAATACATCGACCAACTAAAACCCTTTCCCCTCCGCCTCCGGAACCACCCATCAAGGTATAACTTCAGAGGTATATAAATGTAATTTTCGGGGTCTACTGTACATTTCTTCTTCTATTTTCTAGTTCTCTTTCATGCTTTTCCTTTTTTTTTCATAATGTTTGTTACCATTTCATCTACGGCTCTCCAGTGCTCTTGTTTTTCCAGCATTATATCTATTTTGTTTTCTTTTTCGATATTTTTTCCGATTTTATTACGACAAATATTTCGTTCCTCGGCAAAATTATTACATATAAAAAACGTATGTTCTGGATTATCTATTTCTTCACAAAACCAACAAAATTCATTCTCCTTCTTTTTTATTTTGAACAAATAACTACAAAAAATTCCATGACCCGTCAAAAATTGTGTTAGGTAGTAATTTAATTCGCCCCATGTTCTTTCAAACCATTTTTTTAAATCTTTGATTAATACGTTGGTCCATTTAATTCCGTGATTCCATCTTCTGTTCCATTTTTCCAATAATTCTTCTCTATATAGTTTTTTATGTTCCTTACCTCTACTGTAAGTTAGGTTACATCTTTCCTCAATTAATAGGTCAATGGGCGGTAGACGAGCCACCACTTCAATACCCACCGTAGAAACCGTTCTATATCCAGAAGATATCCTGATTCCTAATCTTCTATTAATTGAGGAAAGCATATTTAAACAGTATTTATAATTTAGAGCTCTACTCCATGTCGGAGCGGCATACAAAATGACCGAAAGAACAGTAGAAGCAAGGAGTTTCCTTTTCTTTTCTTTGGATCCTCTGATGTTTGGCATAATTTTCGATAAGTTATTTATCATGACGTTTGCTTTCTTGCAAATTTCCTTTATATGTTCCGTCATTTTCATATCTTTGTCTAAGTAGACCCCGAGATATTTTGCCTTCTTGGCACTCCTTATCTCATTTTCGTTTATTTTTAATTGTATTTCTTTTAGTTTTCTTCTTCCTTGTAGTAATACGACTTCTGTTTTTTTTCTGGTGCTACTTGAAGTCCCATTCTATCAAGTTCTTCTGTGACCCTTTGAATCGCATGATTAGCCTTTTCTCGTAGAAGAGAGCTATCTTTGTGTGTAATTACGAGCGCAAGATCGTCCGCGTAAGCAATAAAATGAATATTTGGCTCTAGATTAATTTTTAGAATTTTATTATAAAAAATAATCCAAAAGAGAGGTCCTAAAAGAGAGCCTTGAGGAACTCCGCAAGTTACCTTGTAGATTTCCTCGTTTTCAGATATCACGCTTCTGTTTGAGAAATAGGACTTTATTATGTTCATCAAATAGTCACTAATCTTACCCTCTTCTAAAGTTTTTATAATTCCTTTCCATGGAGCAGAATTAAATGCGTTCTTAATATCGAGTAGCACCAACGCGCATAATTCCCTGTTCCTATAGCTTTTTTCTTTTAATTGATCTACAATGATTTGAACGTTAGAAACTGCGTCTAGAGTTGACTTACCTTTCTGAAAACCAAATTGGTTTCTTTCGATTAGTTTCTTATCTATTACTTCTTCTTCTAGTCTTTTTTTGATTAGTCCTTCTAATACCTTACCAGTTGCATCGATTAAACAAATGGGCCTACTCTCTTTTCGCGGAAAGATGTCTCATGCGTCATTAGTTGTCGTCGTTTTCTCGACATATGTCAAATATTTTTTTCTTTATTTAATCATATATGTCAGATAGAGACGAAAACCGAAAATAGTAGTCTAGGATAATATAATTAATTAATGACGCATGAGACATCTTTCCGCGAAAAGGGTATATATGATTTTTCGTTACTTTTTTTGGTTTTTCAATTAGTACTAATTTAGATTTTTTCCAAATGTCGGGGAAAATTCCTTCTTTTAGGCACTTATTAAAAACATTTTTAAAATCTTCGCAGTATTTTTCTACTAAAATTTTTAATATTTCTGTTGTAATACCGTCTGGGCCTGGAGCTTTTTTATTATTTAATTTTGATATTATAGATTTTATTTCGTCGTTCTTAAAAAGTTTGTCCTCTTCAACTATAATTTCTTTTTTGGTCCATTCAATTTCTTCATGCTTTGGAAAAAGTTTCTTGATTTCATTTTTAACAGTGTTTTCTTCAATTTTAGTTCTCTTCTTTAAGTTTAATCTTTTCATTACAATCTGATAACCTTTACCCCATATGTTTTCGTTTAGGTTTTCGCAAAGTTCGTTCCACTTTTCTGCTTTGCTTGTTTTTATTAAATTCTTTAGATCTTGTTTTAGTTTCTTGTATTTGGTTATCAGATCATTTATTTCTTCGGGATTTATATTTATATTTGCTCTTGCTCTTGTTACTTTACGTCTAAGTTTGTTACACTCTTTTCTTTTAATTTTAATATTTTCATTCCACCAATAAACTGATCTACATTTTGAATTATTATTTACCTTATCTAGGTATTTATTACAGAAATTTGTTATATTCTTGATTAAATTTTCCGAATTTCTTTCTTCGTTTTCTAAAAATAAATTAATATTAGTATTTAATATATTATTTAAAGAATTTTGATTTAGGATCCATCGAGCGGTAGTTTTAGGTTTCCAGGTAATTTTTTCCATATTAACTTCAAACAAAATATTGCGATGATCACTTAAGTTTTCAGTATCTACATCCACTTTCCAATTTATAATTTTATGACTAAAATGAGCACTTGTAGCTGTAAAATCAATAATTGATTCTTCCATTGGGCCTGAAAAAGTCGGACTATTATTTTCATTAACTAAAACTAAATTATAAGTGCCTAAGAAGTTTTCTAAAATACGTCCTCTAGCGTCAGATGCAGCGCAACCCATTTGAGTAGACTTAGCGTTTAAATCGCCTCCTATAATAATTGGTTTCTTATTTATTTTAAAAGAAGATTCCAAATCATATAAAAAATGTTCGAAATCTTCTAAATTTTTATTCGGAGAAAAATAGCAGGAAAAAATATAGCAATTTTCTAATTCTATAGAAATAAAACCATTTCCTTCAAAAGAGTTTAATACTGATGGCGAATTCGATTGGGTGCACTGGTGCGCACCAGTGCATAACAGCGTGTTCTATTGGTTGTTCCGTTGTATTCTATTACATTTTATTATTGTAGTTTATAAAACATTTTAAACATCATCAAGCCTTGAACACACTTACAAGTGATGTTATGATTACGTTTGATTTCATCGCTTTCTGTTGAATTTGCCCTTTTTTGCACTAAGCTAGTGTGACATATGTCAGATTTTGCACTCAACGAGTGCGCACCAGTGCACACTAGTTTTGCCAATCGAATTCGCCATGAGATATCGTTGTAGGTGTTTATAAAACTGTCCTTTCTTAAATCACAAAAATGTTACCCTTTTAAATTTAAATTTGGTTCACATCCTATAACGATATCAATATTTTCTTCGATTACTAATTTATCTATGATCGCATTATTAGTACTTGGAGTGAACTTATCTACCCCTTCATACCAATTTTTATTATTTTGCAACCATTCCCGTTCAAAATATTATGTGATCAATTCATTTTGGCTATCCTTTCATTTGAAAATAAACATACGCGACGCTTTATCAAATACTTTCTCATTTTTACTGATTTGTAAAATATCTATGTCTTCTAGAATCTTGCTTCTTTCATTTCTTTGTTTAACAACTTGCTCAACTCTCTTTTGGCAATTTTTTTTCAAGTGTGCCCAACACATTCTTACCTTGTTTTTGAATCAAATACATATCGAAAGGCATTTTGAATACTTTTCGCAGCATCACATATAACTATACTAGGATTGACAGTTTTACCCAATGCCTTTTCAGCACCTAATTTATATGCATTGAACAAAAATTTAAAATCGTCAGTTGCTTCATTTGCACATACTGCTACTTTAATAATATGAAACGTTTTTCTTCTATCAGTAGTACCCAATATTACTACCGGGAAACCTTGCCAAATAAGTTTGTACCTGGCATCAGCATGAAGATGAGTACAATTTAATGATAATTGCAATAACGTCTTCGATGAAATAAAAAAGCGGAAAGAAGAATTTTGGTCATAAAAAATGTCATGCAGCATCTCCGATGGCAGTGTTGCCAACCAGTTAAAGTAGCGCCTCACATTTACTGATCTACTTGAATACCCATTATGCAATCGTAATTCTTTACTGGGAGTTATTGAATTTAATACTATGCTTTATATGTTTAACATTTCAAATATTTTACTGAGCATTTTTTGTTTTTATACTTAACATGTTTAAAATTAAATACTGACCGTTTAGTATTTTTTACTGAGCAAAAAGGTATAAAAATACTGAGCATTTAAATGCAATCCATTTTTAAATAGCAAACATTTATAAACATAATTGACACGTTTCAAAGCCTCTGAACGGTCCGATTTAGACATTTTTAAAGAATTCCGAAAGAATTTTAATTTAGAATCGAAGCAAAGAAATTATCAAAAATGAAAAACCAACATTTTTTCCTTTTTGGTTATCGTAATTAACCCATTTATTTAAAGAAACACAAATAATACAATTTGAAAATAAAAACTTTTTTTTAACTTATTTACAAATAATTATAATAAGATAAAAGGGGAAAAAACGGATTTATTGAAAAGTTGTCGTAACATATAATAGTATCAAATTGAACTAGTAAAGCCCCTCGGGGCGGTTACGAAAGGTGGAGAATTTATAGTCTGAGCCAGTACATAGCGCTACGAATCCTGTTGTAATCGGGAAGTTGTTCAACAGGTCCAACGGCAGCTACGGCAGGACACCGGTCGTAAATGTACTTGTAACATACTTCACGGACGTTCTTAGCCGTTACAGATTCAATACGATGGGTTAATTCATGTGGGGGAATGCGTCTTCCGTAACATAAAATTTGACGACCTAAAATAACCCAAATTATTACTCACAAAAAATAAAAAATTAAATTTTAAAAAAATTTACCGATATCTTCACAAACAGCTGTCGTAGTATCCAATTGTAACAAAGTATTAGCAGTTAATAAAGCTTTAGCACGTTCAACCTCACCATCGGTAAGACTAGTGCAAAGTCTCATTAATTCTTCTTGAACGTGAAAGACCATATCTTCGATTTTAAGTGGGTCAGAGACAAAATAAATACCCCACAATCCCGTATCCTATAAAATAAAAATTAAATTGGGGAAATTGAATCAAAGATTAAAAAAGCAACCTTGTAACAAGTGTTGAAGCTTTGGAAAGAGTGACATAAATCTCCTTCGGCGCTAGCTCTAGCTAAATTGGTAGCATTTTGCTTGCCGGAAGCTTGAGAACGATCCCAAGCGCCTAATAAAGTACTAGCAACCATTAAGGTTAAAGTGTCGGGATCGGTCCAACCGGCTCCTTCGACGGCAAGTGCAATATGTGCCAATGGGAGAGAATCATCACGGACTCTTACTTCCGAACCGGTGAAACGACATGGACTTAAAGATGGTACTTCACCTTTATATTCGTTATCTGTTCAAGTAACAATAAATCGTTTAATTAGTAAATTTAAAAACACTTAAATTTAAAAACACTTAAATTTTAAAAACTTAAATTTTAAAAACTTAAATTTTAAAAACTTAAATTTTAAAAACTTACTAATTTTTCCAAAATTTTGTTTAACCATATCAACCAATTCGTTGTGTTTAACTCCACCAGCGCCAGCGATAACAATCCTACTAGCTTTATAATGATTATCCAAATATTGACGGAGATCGCTTGCATTAATAGATCTGATGTTTGCAGTAGGACCTTTATTTATTTATTTTTTATTAAAAAAAATTTTTTTTTAACTATGAAAATACTTACCCAAAATCGTATTAGCCAATGGTGTTCCTTGATAAGCGACTGAATGTAAATGATCAAAAACAACCTCTTGGAGGTTAGATTCAACTTCTTGCATCTCCCTAAGGATCACGCCGCGCTCCCTTTCGATTTCTTGTTCGCCTAAACGTGCGTTTTGAACAATATCGGATAAGATTTCAAGGGCTTTTGGTACGTCTTTAGCCAAACATTTAGAATAATAGACGGTTTGTTCGCGGCTGGTGTAAGCGTTTAATTGAGCACCCATATCTTCGATTTCGATCTCTAATTGGCTTTGGGTGCGTTTTCCAGTTCCCTAATCATATTTCATCATTCATTATTAACACATTTATTAATAAAAATAATAATAAATACAAAAATAAAAAAAAACTAACCTTAAAAGCCATGTGTTCCATAAAATGAGCAACCCCATTATTTTTAGTGTTTTCATAACGACTTCCAGCATCTATCCAAATTCCAACGGTTGCGGTAGGTGAACCCCAATCTTCGGTAGCAACCCTAATGCCTAAAATATCAAATCTTTTTAATTATCTAACTCTAATTAAGACATAACCTCACTTTACCATTATCTAAAGTGGTAACTTGAGTTGGGGGTACGTTCAACAGGACTTCTTGGGTTTTCGCAACGGTGGCCGCTCCCCTAAGGTTCTTGCTCAACTAAAACCACCAAATATCGATTTATTTGTGTGAAAATGATGGTATTTATCAGTCAAAATATCGCCTAATCTTACGTAATAGGTATGATAGATTGGGTCCAAGAAAATAATTTGTATTTTTGTGGAACTTGAAAAGGGTGTCTTAAATGGTAAGTTTTTAAAATAAATACCTGTGTAATGGCCCCATTTTTCGATAATTTAGCGGCCGATTTCGTCAACTTTAAGAAAGACGCCATTTTTTCCGAAATGACAGTTCGAGATGGTGGGGATTAATAGGTGAGAAGTTGGCACGTTAAATTTTCTATTAATTTACGAATTTAATACATTTTATACGTTAACAAACTTGTTTAATTTTGAAAACTTACAAAAAATACGTTTCTATGCGTTTTTATAAATAAATAAATGTCAATTATTATTTTTGTATGATTTTGTATTTATAAAACTTCATTGAATTGTTTATAGATGGCGCTGTATGAAGTGAGGTTATGTACGAAGTTTTACGCCTAGTTTTCGGGGTGTTTTTTCGTGAATTTTCGATGTTTCCACTGTAGATAACATCATAAACGAAGTTACAACGTTAAAATGGGTGAGTAAATTACCACTGTATAACGACAAAAAGGTAAATCAAGCGTTTATTTGTTTACTGTTTATTTATCTAGCGCAAGAAGAAGTAAATAAACTAAAACAACATTTAAAACTTTTAAAAGAAGAATATTCCCAGCTTCAAACCAAATACAATGATGTGGAGTCTAAATATCAAAAATTAGCAGTTACCGTTGATAATGATACCGATCACGAGGATACGTTTGTTCATCGCCTCTTAAACAAGATTAAGAACTTGTACAAGTCTGAGATGTACAGCGATTTAAAGATAAAACTTAAAAATGGTGAAGTAAACGTTCACAAGTTGGTTTTAAGCGCTCGCTCGGATGAATGGAACGATGATTACTTATCGAAAAGAGATGAGATTGAATGGTTAGATTTAGAGGAAGAGATTGCTAATAACATCATTAAGTGGATTTATACGGACGATGTGGATTTAAAATCGGACGAATTAACACTTAAATTAATGGTTCAAGCTCATAAATTTAAACTTTACGATCTCGTTCGAAAATGCGAACTTGTTCTAATTAAGAACGCGAATGTACGAAGTTGCGTTAAGTTTTATTCATTCGCCGAGGAGAGTAATGCGTTGCGGCTTAAGGAGTATTGTTCGGGGTTAATTGCAACTCATTGGGATGATTTGGACGCTTCAGATTTCGAACACATGTCCGGGCAGTTGCTTTACAAGATGTTGAGTAAATCTCCTCTTCCGTTACATTCAGCCGTTCGATTACAAAGGGAAGATGTGGTATTTTTATGTTTGGTTGAGAATTCATCAAGGGTGAGTTTAAAAAATTTATTAATTTTTTTATTTTTTTAAATTATTTATTTTTTAAATTTATTTATTTAATGGTCAAAATACACATTTAAAAATACATTTAGATATCTAAAAAAATACATAAAATTTAAAATTAAAGGTATATTTATATGTTTATAATTTTTTTTTTTTTTTTTTTCACGTATTTAAGGCGATTTTTATAAAAACGTTACCAGCCAGCGCTATCACAGTTATTAAAAAGTCCCCAAAGTATCTTTTGGGTGCGGAATTGCACAGGTAGCTTCGGCAGTAGCAGTTTTGAGTGTAGGAAATCTTTAAACCTTTATTATCTATCGGTATGCAACCTTCTTTGTACGGTTCTTGCACTTCGACGGCTCCGTGCCATCGTTTCTCCACCGTATTGTACTTTTGGTACTCGTATTTCTGTTTGGCACATCCTCGAGAAGTCACATTAACTTGACCTAAAATATAGATATCGATATATATTAGTATATTATATTATAGTTAGTATTTTTTACTATTATCGTAGTGAAAATTAGTTTTACCTGTGATATTCACAGAGGAAAGTCTTTTTTCGCACATTGTAGAAAACGGACAGTCAACTATGAACTTTTCGGAATAATCGAAGTGTGAACACAGCCTGGTTTTAGCTCCGTCTTGTGATGTACGTACTTGGGAGCATTCGTAACATTGAATTGCATCGGTTTGGAATACACCTAAAAAAAAGATATTTGTGTATTTATTTTATTTAATAAATGTTTGACGTTTAATAAAATTTGACGTTGATATTTGACATTTTAAACGTCAAAGTGACAAATAAAATCAAATAAACACAAAATTAATTTAACGTAAATTATTCCGTGCGATGAGGTCATTGAAATTTCTATCAACAATGCGATAGATTATCTCAAGAACCAAATTACTCATTAATTTAATTCCTTGAAATTTAATTCCTTTGATTAGACGATTTGTCATCCAACTGCTTTTTAACCGGGAAATAATATAGAATTCTAAAGGAAGTCATCGAGTTCATCCGTTGTTACCATATTGATAATAATGGATAAAGAGTAATGATATGTCTTTTGTATTGAATTGTACTTAAAGTGTTCTATTTTAGAATAAAAAAGTTAGTTTTATTCTAATTGTTATCAAAAAATTAAAAAAAAATTTTAAACTTGATGAAAATTTTTGATAGTTTTAACCTAACTTTTTTAAAAATTCGACCAACTTTAAAAAATCACATCGACTTTATTTATAGGAATTAAGAAATGATTTTTGCACTAAATTAAGCTTAAAATATCCTATTTTTAACTAAAAAGTCAAATTTGTTCTAATTATTACCAAAAAAATTAAAAAAAAAAAAATTTAACTTGGTGAAAATTTTTGATAGTTTTAACCTAACTTTTTTAAAAATTCGACCAACTTTAAAAAATCACATCGACTTTATTTATAGGAATTAAGAAATGATTTTTGTACTAAATTAAGCTTAAAATATCCTATTTTTAACTAAAAAAGTCAAATTTGTTCTAATTATTACCAAAAAAATTAAAAAAAAAAAATAAACTTGGTGAAAATTTTTAATAGTTTTAACCTAACTTTTTTAAAAATTCGACCAACTTTAAAAAATCATAGCGACTTTATTTATAGGAATTAAGAAATTATTTTTGTACTAAATTAAGCTTAAAATATCCTATTTTTAACTAAAAAAGGCAAAATTTGTTCTACTTATTACCAAAAAGATTAAAAAAAAAAATTAAACTTGGTGAAAATTTTTGATAGTTTTAACCTAACTTTTTTAAAAATTCGACCAACTTTAAAAAATCATAGCGACTTTATTTATAGGAATTAAGAAATGATTCTTGCACTAAATTAAACTTAAAATATCCTATTTTTAACTAAAAAAGTCAAATTTGTTCTACTTATTACCAAAAAAATTAAAAAAAAAATTAAACTTGGTGAAAATTTTTGATAGTTTTAACCTAACTTTTTTAAAAATTCGACCAACTTTAAAAAATCACATCGAATTTATTTATAGGAATTAAGAAATGATTTTTGCACTAAATTAAGCTTAAAATATCCTATTTTTAACTAAAAATAGTCAAATTTGTTCTAATTATTACCAAAAAAAATTTAACCTTGATAACATTTTTTGACATTTAACTTTTCTAAAAATTTTATCAACTTAAGAAAATCGTACTGCGTTTATATATAGAGATTAAGAAACGATTCATAAGTTAAATTGAACCTAAAAGATTCTATTTTGAATTAGGAAAGTTAAATTTTGACTTTCGCCGTGTGTTCATCTAACCTCAAAATTGTTCATCAAAATTTTAGATTAAAAATGAATGAAATACCTCACTACGAGAGTGATGAAAGAGAAAGTGAACACGAAGAAAGAGTTTTTTTGTTCAGGCAAAAATTATCGATGACTTTGGGAATTTTTTAATTTTTTTTAGGAACTACAATTAATTTGATTTGTTTAACATAAAATAAATACTTTAACCTATTTCTATTCAAAAAATCTTTTCAAAATTTTCATAAATAAACTCAATGAGATTTTTCAAATTTGTTCAAATTTTGTTGAATTTGGAAAAAAATCATCGATGATTTTTCGAATTTTTTAAAATTTCTTGGGAACAGTTACAGTAAATTTGGTTTATATTGCATAAAATAGACATTTTAGTGTATTTCTATATAAGAAATCTCTTGAAAATGTTCATAAATAAGCTCAGTACGATTTTTCAAATTTGTTCAAGTTATATTAAATTCGGGCGAAAATCATCGATGACTTTGGGATTTTTTTTATGTTTTCTGAGAACAGTTACAATGAATTTGATTTATTTAGCATAAAATAGTTGCTTTAATGTATTTCTATTTCAAAAATCTTTTCAAAATTTTCATGAATAAACTCAGCACGATTTTTTAAATTTATTTAAGTTATATTTAGTTTGGGCAAAAATCATCGATGACTGGTTTTTTTTAGGAACAGCTACAATTAATTTGATTTGTTTTATAATAAAGATAAAGCATCTTAAAAGAAGGTTATTAATTATAAAATGTCTTAACAGAAGTTGCATAATAAGGGAGGTATTACTATTAAAAAAATATTTTATTTTTCTTTTTGAAGTCTAAGTTTTTTTTTAATGATTAATAAAAATTAAATAAAAAATCTTATTTTAATTTCCAGGCTTCGTTAAATACGATAAAAGAAAGTTATTAACGCAAAAACGAGTGGTCAACAATTTTTGAAAAATCAAAAATTTTGACTTTGCGTTCAACAACAAGGCGATAACTTTGAACAACTAACGTAAAGTGGATTTCATAAAAAAAATTAAAAATGTTTAATTTAATATGCTTAATCATCAGTTAAATAAAAGTAAATAGAAATTATTTCAACAGTCACGTCTCTCTTATTATACAACTTTTGTTAAGACATTTTATAATTAATGACCTTCTTTTACGATGCTTTATCACTCCCCAAAAATAAAATCACCGTAGACCGTAAACACCCTGTATAAAATAGCTGCTTTAATATATTCCTATTTAAAAAATCTTTTAAAAATTTTCATAAATAAACTCTGAGCGATTTTTCAAAGTTAGTTCAATTAGTTTCAAAGTTATACTAAATTCCGGCGAAAATTATCGATGACTGGGTTTTTTTTATTTTATTTTTTGGAAACAGCTACGATAAATTTAATTTGTTGAGCATAAAATAGACGGATTAATGTATTTCTATTTAAAATTTTTTTTCTGAATTTCCAGAAATAGCCTCAGTACGATTTTTTAAATTTGTTCAAGTTTTGTTGAGTTTTGAAATGAGCATATTATTTTTTTAAAAGTAGTTTCAATTTTTTACTGATTATTTGGTATAATTACTGAACAATTAAGATTTGTATTGAACATTTAGGATTTTTACTGAGCGTTTAGTACATTGATTCTGCATTTAACATTTTTAATGGTCATTTAATTTCCATACTGAATATTTATATTAATAAATATTGTTTTTTACTGAACAATTAAATAATATATCGTGTATGCCTACTTTACATTCCAGTGCAATACTGGATATTTAATTTATACCCAATGACAAGTAACTATTTGTAAAAAAATGTCAAATTTGATCTTTAAAACGTCAAATTTGACACATACAACCTCAATTTTGACGTTTAAAACCAATAAATGACAAAAATAAGCCTTGTAAGATGAAAATTTTTCACAAAATGAAATCATTAAGACAATTTTTTTTATAACAACATAAAAATCAAATTAATCATTAATAAATTCATTGACTCTAATTATTTAAACGATTTATTATCCAATAGGAGTGAAACGTCAAATTTTAAATGTAAAACGCCAAATTTGATCTTTAAAATGTCAAATTTGATCTTTAAAACGTCAAATTTGACACATACAACCTCAATTTTGACGTTTAAAACCAATAAGTGACAAAAATAAGCCTTGTAAGATGAAAATTTTTCACAAAATGAAATCATTAAGACAATTTTTTTTATAACAACATAAAAATCAAATTAATCATTAATAAATTCATCGACTCTTTAATTATTTAAACGATTTATAATTTATTTCAATAGGAGTGAATTTTAATGGAGGAGCAACGCGGAATATTAAAGAGAACCTTCATCGCACGCGTTCGTTGTTACCATATCGATAATATGGACAATGAAGATGGGCCCAGAAGGCCGACGAAAACGAAACAATTCAAACGGTCTATTTACGTGCCGTTCAAGGCCCGCGCGATTCCCAAACGCCCGTGGAATGCTTAAATTTGTAATCAAACGGACGCGATATTTGATAAACAACACGAATGAAAAAAAAAATTTTTTTTTCTCTCTGTTTTTTATTAGCGTTGGTTCGCTTATCATTTAACGAGGAAAAACGATATTTTTTTATCGCGGTCGTTGGACTTCCATTTAATTTACTCTTGATATCGATTTAATTTTATTATTTATTTTGAACAGAAACTTTTCAACGTTAGCGTATACAACAATTCAAAGACGATTATTTCTAAACGTAATGTCCTTTCTAAGCGGCAAAAAGCGATTGTGTAACCTTAATAGACCTTTTGCGAAATGAAAGTAAATAACAACAGCAAATAAGGTCATATTTTTTTTTCAATTTTACTTTTTATTCCCTTATTTTTAATAATCTTTTTTTATACTTCTCATTCACACTTTTTTAAACAATGACTTATCGCACCCTTACTAGATATAAATATCACAGAAAGAAGTAGGTTGTGATTCATTGCTCTCGGCGTCTCTCAGTGTTTTTCGGTCATCGGTCCTCAATTTACGCCCCTCTTCTTCAACACTTTACGAAATTACCAATTTTTAATTTATTCACCGTACAAATCCAACAAACACATTTATTTATTTTGTAGTTTTTCCCTCATTTAATTTAAAATCTTAATTCTTTAGTAAGCTTTCATCTTATACGCGTTAATTATTTCTAAAAGGATCGCACGTGCTAACTCAACGACGTTCGCTCAGCTACTGAAATCGTTTTTTTATAGGTTAACTGGTTAGCTCGCCTTTGTACCATATGTGGCACTTATAACGCCATCTAGTAGCGATTATAATTAACTTAATAAATATCAATTATTGAAATTAAATTATTTTTGGGTTAATTTTAATTAATAAATCACTTTTAATAAGGTTATTTCGCCGGTAATTTTAGTTTTAAATCATTAAAAAACATTTATTAATTAAGATATTTTTTTAGTTGTCCGATATAGTAAATTTATGGGGTCCTAACAACGATTTACCACTGGACTTGGCGTTAAAGTATCAAAATACAAGTATAGCGACGACTTTAATCCAACATAATGCGGATTTAAACATGAGGGATGCATCCGGAGACACTCTTTTACATCGAGCCGTGAAAAGTGATGATCATTTTTCGGCTTTGTTCCTTTTAAATAATAATTGCGATGCTACTTTAACAACAAGGTGAGTAATATTATTATTTATTATCTTTTTAGTTCATTTTATTAATTTTTATTTATTTATTTTTTTGTTATTAAAATGTAAATTTTATAATTTTAGGTCTGAAAATGATACAGCTCTCCATCTTTTATCCGGTTCTCATCTTATGGAAGATTCTTTAAAAATCGCGGAGAAATTAATTAATAAAAACGTGAATATCAACGCTAAGAATCGTCAAGGATTGTAATTTTAATTAATTTTTATTTAATCTTTAATTCACTTTATATAAAAAAAATTTTTTTAGTACTGCTTTACACATAGCCGTTATGGCTGATAATCAAACTATATTTAACGTCCTACTTCAACAAGAAAATCTAGATGTAAACGTTTTAAACAACTTGGTGAAAACCCCTTTGTATTACGCTTTACATAAATACGAAACCGGACAACGTGATGGTGATTCTTATGCGGTTAAACTTTTAGAAAAAGGCGCTCGAATTGATTTAGATAAATCGGAAGATGGAAACGATTTATTACAAATTTTATTGAATGAAAATGCCGAAGAAACAGCTGTTTTTCTTTTGGAAAAATCACCAAATATAAATCATATTAATCATAATGGTGAGAATCTTTTACATACGGCTTGTTTTAAAGACTGTCCTAAATTCGTGGAAGCGATTTTACAACTCGGAGCTGATGGCAATTTACAAACGAGTGAATTGCGAAGATCTCCGCTTCATTATGCGATTAATAGCGATTCTGAACGTTGTATCGAGGCTTTTATTAAGTATAATGAACGTTTGCCGGAGGGTGATGGTCGAAGGATTGATTTTAATTTGAGGGATGCGGAAGGAGACGCTCCGGTGAGCTATGCTTTAAATTTGGGGAAGAATAATTTGGTTCCGATGTTAATTAAAGGCGGGGCGGATATAAACATACGAAATGGGAAGGATTTTACTTTGTTACATCAAGCTATATTGAAGGAGGATTCGAAAACTTCTTTATTTTTGTTGGAACTTGGTGCCGATATGAATGCAAAGTAAGTATTGTCATGAGTCACTCACTTGTTTCTAGTTACGGGGTTAAATAAGCAAGAGGTATACTTACTTTGCTGCAGAGGCGTACCTAGAGTAAATGGCGCCTATGGTAAACACCTACTTTGCACCCCTCTAAGTCGATAACTTGCTACATTTTATTTTCTAAAAGAACTGGTTTAGAATTGGATAAAAAAAAACACAAATTAAATCTTTAATGCTTTATTACAAATTTATTTTTCTTATTTTAGCTGACGCAAATTATTTTATCACATAATCAAAATCAATATCTTCGGTCATTTCGCGTTCTATGCTTAATAGAGCAAGATCACACAATCGAGTTTGACCCATAGATGCTCTCAAATATGATAAAATCAGTTTTAATTTGCTAAACGATCTTTCACAACTAGCAATAGAAACCGCAATTGTTAGTAATATTTGCAATGCTACACGCAAATTGGAAAAAAACGGTTTCATCTTCATATTGTACTATAAAATTAAGCATTTCTTCGGGGTTATAGATATTTTATCGTCATGGCTTGTCAGCAGTGTCCTAAAGTTCATAGTTTTTTTGTATAATTCTTGCCCATCCACGTCACAACTGTAGGTTGTTCCAAATTTTCACAATGTTCTTTCAAGAATCTTCTTTCGGCTTTAAAACATAACCCTTCTATATCCAGAAGAAATCCAAAATTTTCATTAATTTCTTGTAAGCGAATACTCCTACTTTAAAAAGTAGGAGGAACTAAAGTTCATTGAACAAACAGTCGACAGTCCCTTTCATAACCCTTTCTATTTCTTAAACCAGCATCTCTCTATTTTTCGCCATCCGTTCTTTTCCTTCTTCTTTCACGTCTTTCAAAGAGAATGTCCCATTCACTGCAAATTCGAATTCCTTCGTTTAGTGAGTCATTAACTAACACTTCTCTTTCACCATTAAAATAATTTTGGAGCGCTTTTAAATCCAAAGCTGCATCGTGAAAATTCATTTTAGGATCTTGCAACCTCTTTTGAACGCGGTCAATAAGAATTAAAATCTTGTTCCAAAACACTAGCAACGTTAAAAAGTCACATGTTAAATTCTATTATAGAGTTGTCTTGCGTCGCTTTTAGTTTCACTAGTCGCGCTTTCGTCTTCCATTATATTCTGAAGAACTTCCACTATTTGCTCAAGGTATTTACAAACAGGTTTTATAGATTCTACTTTTGCGCTCCACCTGGTCTCGGAGTCGGACTTTAAAGCCACAGGTACAACAGCTTTGAGCTTTTCCCAGCGCTGGGTTGACCGAGAGAAGAAAACATAAAGTGAATTGGTAGTTCCGAAAAAAGTTACCATCATTACTTCTTCTTTCACATTACATTTTTTGCGCCCCCCTTGAGATGGCGCCCATGGCACGTGTCATTCCTGCCATACTCTAGTTACGCCACTGCTTTCCTGCTGGGGCTTTCCTTGGAGCTGCACTAATACTCGCAGGGGGAGAGGAATGTACCAGTAACACACCACTTGACGTTCACTGCCTTTATTATACCACACGGCGGAGCTAGCACCTGGAACCTCTTCGAACATGCTGACGGTGGGCGGATGACCAGGAACCAAGAAGTCGTCCCTACCATCGAATTCCCTGCCTTCTTATACTCGTTTGATTAGGCGTTTGTGTTAACACCGCAATATACAATGACCCCCTTTTGGGGCTTTGCCCTGATCATGGCAGTATTTAAATTTACTAATTTTATTATTTTTTTTATTATTCTTCCTGTTTGTTATTATTCAAACCAATATTTGTTCTAAATAAAGTCTTGGGGATTTTTAAAAAATGGTAAAAATTTTAGGTTAGATAATCTTCGTTGTCTTTAGAAATTTTTAAAATTTTTTTTTATACAACTTAGGAAAAATTTGCCTATTTTAATGAAAACTAGACGTTATATATATATATACAGGGTGTAACTAAATAAGTGTAAAACATTTAAGGGGGTGATTCCTCATCGAAAAATAGATAGGATCTTTCATATAAAGAAACTTCATCGGAGCATCCCTTGTTAAGATACAGCCCCTTAAAGGGGGTACATAAAGATTGTTTAACAATTTTTTTCACAAGCACTAAAAAAGTTACAATATTGAAATTAACCTGACATTTTCTACTACCAAAAGAACACTTAGCCAGTAATTTATTTGGTTTACCCCATGGTTGTAAGGGGTGGAAGACGCAACCCCTAAACTTTATTTATTATTAACAATAAACCCAGTTTGCATTTATGGCGATGTATTTCTGTAGTTGTTCGTAAAATAATTTTTTGCTGCGAACTGGTTTATTTTGGGCAAAAAATTCAAGAGACAAGTTTTGTTTAGAATGAAACAGGCTATCGGAAATAAATTTTTAAATGGTAAGCAAATAATAAGACAAAAAGTTACATTGGAAATAAAGTTTAGGGGTTGCGTTTTCCACCCCTTACAACCATGGGGTAAACCAAATAAATTACTGGCTAAGTGTCTTTTTGGTAGTAGAAGATGTCAGGTTAATTTCAATATTGTAACTTTTTTAGTGCTTGTGAAAAAGATTGTTAAACAATCTTTATATACAACCTTTAAGGGGCTGTATCTTAACAAGGGATGCTCCGATGAAGTTTCTTTATATGAAAGATCCTATCTATTTTTCGATGAGGAATCACCCCCTTAAATGTTTTACACTTATTTAGTTACACCCTGTGTATATATATATATATATATATATATATATATATATATATATATATATATATATATATATGTTATTATTGTTATTATATGTTTGTTATTATTCAAACCAATATTTGTTCTAAATAAAGTCTTGGGGATTTTTAAAAAATGGTGAAAATTTTAGGTTAGGTGAAAAATCTTTGTCTTTAGAAATTTTTTTATTTTTTTTATACCACTTAGGAAAAATTCATCTATTTTAATTAAAACTAGTCATTGTAAAATTTTAAATTAAATTTAAAGTAATTAAAGCATTTATTAATTCTTTTTCTTTTAGAACAACCGAATATGAAACCCCATTACAACTAGCGATTCATTGTCGTCTTGGAGATGTCGTAGAAGCGCTTTGTACCCGAGGAGTAGATATGTCCGCGCCGGATAGACTTGGAAATTGCGCGCTTTGGGCTGCTTTAGACTCCAGTCAAGATGACATCGCAAGCGTTTTGGTACAACATGGTGCGGATACCGATTGTTGGGGTCCCGGACCGGACGGTTGCCAACAAACGCTTCTCCATCGAGCCATAGATGAAAATAAAGAGCCAGCGGCTATATTTTTAATTCAAGCCGGGTGTGATTTAAATTCCGCCCGAAAATCGGGTCCGAATGGTGAAGGAGGTGATGAAGCGAAAGATGAGGCGTCTCCGTTACATTTGTGTTGTCAATGGGGGTTAGAACCTGTCGTTCAAACTTTAGCCGAACATGGGGCGAATGTTAATAGTAGAGATGCGAAGAATAAAACCCCTTTACACGTGGCAATCGAAAATCATCACGATTCAATCATTTCGTTGTTGTTGAGGGTTCCGGAAATTGATTTGAATTTGAGGGATAAATCCGGTTTGAGTCCGTTTGCAAGTGCTTTAACTTTTAGAAATAATAAAGCGGCTCAAGCGATTTTGGAAAAGTTTCCTTTAGCTGCTGAACAAGTAATTTTAATTTTACTATTATTTTTTTATTATTATTTTTACTATTTAATTTTTTTTATTATTATTATTACTATTTACTTCCTCTGTCCGAAAATTGTTGCTACATTTTAGTTTAATGTAAAAATTATCATAAATATACAAGATAAATTAATTTATTAAATATCAGTAGGTAGAACATATAGTAATCGAAATGTGCCATGCCCTAACCTCCACTTAACTATTGCCCACGTTTTGTGATAAGTAATTGTTACTTGTAAAATTTGAATGTTTTTGAATTTTAACCGCTCTGCATCAAAAATGGTTCGAAATATTTCGGAAACAAATCACAGAGGGGGGGAAAAATGCGGAGAATTTAGTAATTAGCAAAGAAACCAAATTTTACATTATTTGTTGCAAAATGTGGAGGATAAAATTTGAAAAGACGCGCGATAAGTGCAGCTGCACGTAAGTTTTTTTGCAGTCGTTCAACAATTTCCAGATTGTGGAAACAAATAAAAGATTGTTTAAGTAAAAACGCAATCATTAATATTAACTCCCGTAAAAATAATTGTGGTCGAAAAGTTAAAGATTACAGTCAACAAATTGCTAACATATGCTCTATCCCTTTATGTAAAAGAACCACATGAAGATCATTAGCTTGTTCAAGTAAAATTTCAAAAAAAATACGTTGCATAATAGATTTAAAAATGGAAAAGAAATTAAGAGAATAACCAGTTTTATTAAGCCTTTACCTACCGAAGAAAATAAACGGCGTCGAATAGAGTTTTGTTTAAAATTTGTATTGCCGACGGGGTATTTTGAGGATTTACTAAACTATATTCACATTGACGAAAAATAGTTTTATTTAACCAAAAAAAAAAAAGTTTTTATGTCACTCGGGAAGAAGAAATGCCGAATAGAACTTGTAAAAGTAAAAGGTTCACTACAAAAGTAATGTTCATGGCAGCAGTTGCACATCCACGTTGGGATTTTTACAAAAAAAAAAAAAAAAAAATTGACGGAAAAATAGGGATATGGCCATTAATAAACTCTTTACCAGCCAAAAGAAATAGCAAAAATTGGGCTAAAGTAACACTAGTAACCAAAGTTGTAAAAAGTGTCAATAAAGAGGAAGTAAGAAAAATGATGTTGAGTAAATTGATTCCAGCAATACGGGAAAAATGGCCTGTTGGTTCAAAAAAGCATACAATATTTATTCAGCAAGATAATGCAAAATCGCATTTGTACACTGACGATCCAACATTAATCCAATCTTTCTGTAGAGATGGTTGGGATATTCAACTGATATCTCAACCACCGAATAGCCCCTACTTAAGTGTGTTGGATTTAGGTTTATTTAGTTCATAAATTATGTTGTATTTTCATTTAAAAACAATAAACTGTTGTACATAAAATTCTTCTGTTTTTGATTCGGCTTAAAATAAATAAATAAATAAAATGTAGCAACTATTCTCGGACAAAAATTAAATTAAAATGTAGCAACTATTTTGGGACAGAGGAAGTAATTTTTTTTTTATTATGACTAATTTTAACTTTATTATGTTAATTCTAACTTTTATTTTTAGTTTGATTCGAAAGGTTACAACTTTTTACACACGGCAATCAAAAAAGGAGACATCGAAAGCGTTTTATTCTTATTGTCGATTAACGTTAACGTTAATTCTCGCGTACAAGACACGAGTTTATCGCCTTCTTTACATTTAGCAGCTCAGTATGGTAATGAAACGCTCGTAAGGAGTTTATTATTAGCCGGAGCGAGAATCGAAGATGTTGATAGTTCCAAGTAAAAGTTTTTGTATTTTATGATCTTGTTAAAAAATAATAAGTGTAATTTTTTTAGACGAACTGCTTTACACGTTGCTTCTGAATATGGTAACACTCCGATTGTAGCCGCTTTATTACAAAATCACATCCCGTATAATGCGACCGATACTAATGGGGATAATGCTTTACATGTGGCCGTTAGAGAAGGTCATTTAAATGTCGTAAGTATTTTCTTACTCAAAATTAATTTCAATTTTTAAACAAGTAAAGTAAAAATTTTTAAAAAAGTTTCTTAACCCATTTGAGACCGATTGCACACCGTGTGTGCAATTGCTTTCCGAGGCTAAAAGACGGGTTGCACACCGTGTGTGCAATAACAGTAAATGAACTACAGTGAACGCTCTATATAAGCAACTCATTTGAACCAATTTCAATAAAAAAGTTTCTTATTGGGAAAAGTTGCTTATAAGGAAAAAAGGAGTATAAAAATGCTAACCGTTTGGAATATATTTTTACTTATTTGTTTTAATAACTAAACTGTGTAAAATAACGTTAGTTTCATTGGGCAAGCTTTTATAGACGAGACCAGTTTCCCCGCAATTATGTATTTGTTCAGGCAGATAGCCATTTTCAGCAATATAATTTTTAAATTTATTTTTAAATTAGCTAGCTAGAATTAGCTAGTCTGCTGCAAATGTTTCAAGTCCATTATTTAATCTATTTGCTTCGAGTGCTTTTAATTTTATCATTCATTTCGAACTAAATCATTTAACACAATGAGTGCCACTCGGTTTTATAACGTCTTCCACTGTCAGTCACTGAGTGTCAGTCACGAAAAGTTGTGTCAGTCACTGATGACTGACGCAGCCTGAACGGAAAGCTCGGTGTCAGTCATCGATGACTGACATGGTACTCAACATGTTAATTGTCGCCGTTCCTAGAACCAAGAAAAGACTGTATCGTCGATTTCACTTTATTTTCTTGTCTTCATTCGCTTAATCTGACTCTGATATACATACATTTTGGACGTATATTCTTCTAAATTTTCTTTTACTTTACTTATTGTAGATTTAGCAACTTTGTTTAGCATATTTGTTAGAACTACCCTTTGTTTTAACAGAAATTCACTTCAATATTGGTAGTACAAAACTCAAACATATTCTAATAAGAGAATTTTTTGCAAGTTGAGATTATGTTGTTGTGAACAGTTGATTTTACTTCTAAATTGGCCTAAACTTAAGTTAAATATTTAGCTTTAAAAAAATAAGTTGCTTATACAGATCAGTTGAACCAAGAAAAGTTGCTTGTATAGAGGTTGCTTATATAGAGCGTTCACTGTATATAAAGAAAAAAAAGTTTGGCTCCTGGGGACCATGTTCGAAAAAAATCGCCGTCTCGAATGAGTTAATTTTATAAATCAAGTCTTGAGGTTTTTTTAAAGTGGAATTTTATCATTGCAGGTAAAAACATTGTTAACCGAGTCGGATATAGACGCTGAAGCGGTTAATATAAAAGGTCGGAATCCCCTTCACGAGCTTTGTTTTCACAGTAAAGATAGTTCGGCTGCCATTTGTGAATTCTTCTTGGAATCGATGCCAGAATATCCTATCGATAGACCGGACGTGAATGTAAGTTAACTTTTCGAACGCAACGTTAATCCTTAAAAGTCTTTTGTTGAGACGTTGTGGCCATTATATTGGCCTTTGCTGAGTCCTAGACGTTGTGGACATAACATCTAGGCAAAATAAATGTAATGTTTACAGTACTGAGACTCACAAGGAGATGAAATGACCTTATAGGGTAAATGCAAATTTTTTTAATGTAAGAGTTAAGATAAGTAGGGTAAATGCACTGGTTAGCCGACCGGCACTGGATCTCGACCATTTTATCATTTAAATTCAAATAATAAGAAATATATTCGCTATACTTCAGAAAGGTGTGCATATTTGGTTTCATACATCTATAGACTTTTAAAATTGTTCTCAAAATGGGGCCAAAAATCTACATTATTCCGTGAAAAATCAGTAAATACATGTCTATCGCGATGACAGTATAGTTTCATGAATAGTGTAGAAAAGTGTCAACCGAACTCGGTCAGAAAATAGTCAATAATTTTGATTTTAAACACGTTAGGTGATCATATTATGGTTTATATCTATTATTAGTTATAGTTGCTTATATATTTTAAGAAAAAATAGGCTCACAGTAAGTTTTTTGCTTAATATTTGATGGTCGCCAACTAATATTAAAATAATTGCCATTTTCAGTTCTCGACCAAAATGGTCGAGAATCAATAAGCTTTAAAAAAAATTAATTGTTTTGGTAATATTATCTTTTTAAGAATTGTTGGTATTTTTGTGTATACTTTAATTAATTTATATATCTACTTTTTAAGTTTTAGTTTGCGACCATAAAATTAGACCAAAGTATTCTTTTTCTACACTCTTGTTATAGGTGGTCGAAAATCAATTAGTTCTCGACCACATCAACAAGGAAATTGATTAATGTCACTTTCTTTATTGGTAAAAAATAATAATCTATTTTTTGTAAGTTCCTATTTACGTTTGTTTAGTGAAAAATATGTGTATACTTATATTAAAATTGTTTGAATTTATGTTTTTCTCTAATGAAATCCATTGTTCTAAATATATTTTCTTAGAAATTAGTCCAATTTGTGGTGGTCGAGAACTAATATAAAATGGTCGAGAACTCTGGGGAGTGGTCGAGAAGTAGTGATATTGTACTTTTTTTTTATTTTTATTAAAATTTTAATAAATATTGTTGAAAGAGAGAAAAACGCATGCTTGCACACTGTCAAGAACTCATTGAGGAATCGTTGAAGTCTAGGTGTAATAAAATTTGAATCATTTTTCGACATGTAAAATATATTCAAAGTCAATTTTTTTGTTAACTAGTCGAGAACCAATGCATTGACCCTATTCACCGATATTGATTAAAGTGGTACCATAATCGGTATGTATTAGTACATAGTAAACAGATTTAAGGCCACGCCGCTTTACTAAGGTGACCAGATTTTGAGATAGGCAAAGCGGGACAACTAAGAAGGGGGGGGGGTATCAACAAAAAAAATTAACAGAATAAAAATGTGGCACATAAAATCGTTTTCAAAGTTTCAACACTTAATTTTGATTTTTCTGATGTCCACATTTGATTTACAGTAGAAAAAACACGTTCAGTCGCAACATTCGTTTGTACCAAGTAAAGATAGTGCATATTCCACAATTTTTAATACATTATTGTATGGAACATAGTTTGTTTCCAAATGATGAAGTATTTCTAACCGAAAATGATTAATATCATTATATTGTTCCGTACAGTCTTCCAAATAATCTTTGCAGTTACTTAAAACTTTTTGATTTGCTCTTCCAGTTGGTTTATGCCATTGTGGATAGTTAACCCTTAACTACGGAAGTGTCGTCTCAGAAACGGCATATAAACCTAATTTTATACTAGGGGAGAGTGGGGCAAGACGGGGTACTTAAGGTTTGGGGGTTAATAAAATCCAGAATTTCGGTCATAGAGAAAAATAGTTTTAGTTTATATAATCTTCGATGATTAAACTTTAAGATTTTTGGCAAGAACGGAATAGTAATTCCTCAATTTTAACATAATCAACGATTAAACATAAAAAGTCATTTCACCCCATCTTGCCCCACATGTGGGGTAAGATGGGGAACAAGATAAAATATACGTGAAACAAGATAAAATATAACTAAATAAACATTATTAAAGGGTGTTTAACAAATTCACATAATGCGCAAATATGGACTGCCTCATCGACATCATCATTTAACACAAGCACATTAATTTTCTACATTTTCTTGTTTTTGGGGTTTTATCATAAAATTTTCCCTTTTTGTTCGGGTTTTCCTCTTTCTTTTCGAGTCTTCCAGCTTTCTTTCTAAGACGCAGTTCCCTATCTTACATAACTTCCCCGTCTTATCCCATCCTCCATTAAATGAAGAAGTTAAGACGGGGTACCTCATCTTGCCCCATTGGACACTTTTGTAAAAAAATAATAATAATATAATTGCACACTTCAAATGGACTTAAAAAGGTACTCATGATTAATACTCATTTCTTACTAATTTCATGAAACTAACACTTGTATGAATTCACCGCATCGTTTAATAACTATCACGCGATGAAATTATTCATAAATTATAAGAAAACTCGACATAACAGGATTTTGCCCGATACCATGGCAATGGGACCTCCTACATTGTTGGTTATCAATTGACATGATGAAGAGGAACTAATAAAAGCTCTTATTACTTCTGGCGTTGCATAAAAGTGCTTTATTGCAATTATAAACCGGGTACCCCATCTTACCCCACTTCCCCGTCTTGCCCCACCCTCCCCTATTTATATTATTTACGTTATTTTGTATTCTTTGTTATCATTATGTACAGCAAGTATTTTAAGCAATTGTTTAGTAATTTAATTACTAATACTTCAAAAATTATCTAAATGTACTGATTACAGAAAATATGTGATTGTTTTAAGACTTTATGCCATAATATCAGTGGTAGTCTGCCAGACACCACCTCAGGGTTTATGTTTTGCTTATTGTACCTCCGTAGTTAAGGGTTAACGGTAGAAAATTATTTTCTAACCTCTCTTGACATTGACATTTTAAATTATTAACTTCATTTGCTACTTCGATTGCTGATATTTTGACACATTCAATTTGAAGTTTTATAACGTTTTGAAAAAGAGCAGCTTGATTTTGTAGAAACTCTAGCCAAATTTTTGAAGATTCTCTTTCAAAAAACTTTTCTAAAATTCTAAGACATTTATCTTGTGATAGAAAGTAGGATTTTAAAGGATCATACATTTTCAAAATTCTTTCGATAGCTGACAGAAGAGCTAACCAATGCGTTTTACTGTATCTAAGTATTTTCTGATATTCAACTTCCGCAGCAAAAGCAATATATTAGTCGTCGTAACCCGTAGGATTCTTAGAACGCAAAACAATGATTTTCATAAATATAATATTTCACTTAATTCTAAAAGTCGGGACATACAGTTAGTAACAGTTATATTTGTACACCTCAGTGTCTTAATAAATTTGCATTGAAATCAAAGGATAGAAATCAAACTAACGTGTTTTCTTTGATTTTTTTTTATTGCAAGATCAACAATAAATATTAGGGAATATGAACTGAAAATAACAAATGTAGAAACAGCATAATTATTTTTTTTTATTAAAAATTTATTTATGTACTGATCGAAAGTTTTTTGAAACGCAACATTCTTATTTGTACATTGATTGAAGGACTCGTATTCTATTGGATAAACTACAAACGCATGCTCACTACTACGAAAAGTGCGCATGCATTATTTTCGAGGGTGTCATTCTAATTAATTGATTCTAATTTGACATTTGGTATTTGCTTTTTTGAGTTTAAAATAGCTAAAGGAAGGGAGTTAAGTAATGAAGTGAAAAACATGATAATTAGTCTAGCACTAAAGGGATATTCACTCAGAAAAATCGATGGAATTGTAAATAAACCACATTCTACCATAAACTACATAGTGAATAAATTTAAATATAATGGAACAACGAAAAACAATCCACGAATTCCTAAAAACAAAAAAACTGAATAAAAGAGACGAACTTAAATCATTAGAATCATTAGACAACTTAAAATAAATCCGAAATTAAGTGTTCCAAAAATAACAAAAATGTTACAAACATCTTTAGGAACGAAAGTATCAACTCAGACCGTTCACCGAGTATTATGGAACAATGAATATCACGGAAGAATCGCAAGACAGAGGCCATTTGTTAGTAAGAATAACTGCATCGTTAGATTGAAATTTGCTACAGAACATAAAGATAAGCCGCAATCTTTTTGGGATAACATTATTTGGTCCGATGAAACAAAAATAAACTTATTTGGGTCAGGTGGAATTGTCAGAGTGTGGCGAAAGAAGAATAAGGAATACAATTTTAAGAATACCTTACCTACTATAAAACACGGCGGTGGATCAGTGTTAATTTGGGGCTGTATGTCATCTAAGGAAATGGGTAATATTCAATTTATTGATGGCATTATGGACAAATGGGGATATCTGGACATTTTAAAAAATAATGTAAAGCAAAGTGCAGCATACATGGATATGGGTGCGTTATATATGTTTCAACAGGACAACGATCCCAAACATACAGCAGAAATAAATAAGTTATGGCTCATATCGTCCACACCATCTCACATAGTGGCGTATCTGAATTCCCAACACAATACTAGGAATTCGTTAATCTTGTACTGTCGTATGTGTTAATATTATGTGCTTATGTTATAGAGTTTTAGTTTTTTGCATCTCCTGTAAAATTGTGTGCATGTCAGATACGCCACTACGTGAGAAAGGGGACGATATGAAACATTCCAAAACATTTTAGAACACCGCCACAGTCTCCGGAACTTAATCCGATAGAGCATTTATGGGCAATTTTGAAAAGGAAAGTTCCTGAGATGGCCACTACCAACAAGAAAGAATCAAAAGCAATTATTGAACGAGAGTGGAATCAAATAGATCCCAAAATTTGTAATAACCTCGTACAGCCAATGCAAAAGAGGTGTAGGGCTGTAATTGAAGTCAAGGGCTATTCAACAAAATATTAAATTTTGTTAAACTTATCTTTTTTGGACAAATTATAAATGTAAATTCTTAGTGTACAAATAAGAAAGTTACAGTTAAGAAATTGTATTTCGGTACTTAAGTAAGTTTTTATTATAAAAATATTAGTTATATTGTTTCTAGAATTGTTATTTTACGTTCGTCTTTCCCTATATTTGTTGTTAATGTTGCAGTGAAAAAATCAAAGACAACACTTTGTTAGTTTGATTGTTATCTTTCGATTTTAATACAAACTTATTTAGACACTGAGGTGTACAAATAAGACTGTTACTAACTGTATGAAAAACGTCGCGGGACAAATTGTGAAAAATCGGGATTGTCCCGCCAAAAGCGGGACGTCTGGTCACCTTACGCTTTACGTCAGTGGTTAACCACTCCCTCCGAGACCGCCTCTGGTTCTTTTTTAATTAATTTAAATTTAAAATCAAACAATCAACAGGAGGAGGAGTCCAGAGGAAGCTAACCATTGACATATAAGCGGTGTGGCTTTAAATCGTGATTTAATAGTGCGTCCGAATACTTCACACATTTGTACTATGTACTAATACCTATCGATTGGTACCACTTTAATTAAAACCGATGAATACAAAGTCATGTGGTGTCCTTATCAGCTTCATGTGTCAAAATAAAAAACTTTTAAGAGTTGATTTTTTTTCTAAATGAAACTTAAAACATTCTAGTTTTAACTAATAAAGACCGTTTTATTCTAAATGTTGTCAAAAAAATTTTAAAAATTTTCAACATTGTTTATATGAATTACTGATTGATTTATCTCTTAATCTCTTTAAAATTAGGGTAACACACCATTATTGCTCGCTTATATGAGAGCAAACGGACAGTTATGTCGGGTTTTAGTCCGAGCAAAAGCATCTCTGGCAATTGAAAATAACGATAATGTAAACATCTTTAATTATCAGGTAGGTAATCATTAATGATTTAATAATTAAAAAGTTAATGGTTAAAATACGTCGTTTTATGACTTTAATTAGGTCCCCACAAAGCAATTACTGTCGTGCCTATTGGATCAGCTGGCTCAGCCGGTTCCTTGGAAGCACGCGACCGATTCCTGTCAAGAATGCGGGAAATTATTCACCGTGATGAACAGGAAACATCACTGTAGACACTGCGGGAGGATTTTGTGCGGGAAATGTTCCGATCAGGAAACGCCGATCGTGAAATTCGGCGAAAATAAGCCGGTTAGAGTGTGTAGGATTTGTTTTGAGGTGTTGCGAGATGGAGCCAGATCCTGAAAAATATCCAGGTATGGATTTGCTTTATTAGTTATATTTACTCATTTACCAGTTTTTAATATTTAGTCGTTTAAGACTTTTTTAAGCTTATTATGTGAATATTATTAACCAAAAAAAAAATTTCTACCTGTAAATTAAATGGCTAAAGAGAAAAAATAGTTTCGTCCACATTCCGTTATTTTTGTGATATCGAAAAGAAAAAGAGAGGATGAATAATAAACAATAAAAGGTGTATTTCTGTTATTATAAATCTTTATTTTAACTTTCTATCTTTAATTTTTTCCCTATACTTTATTTATTTACATCATACATTTTCATTAATCCTTTTTAAAGATTTATCCTTTTATTTATCCTTTTCAACCTCTCTTTCCTTTATTTTTTTTTTTTTACGGAATTTTGAGACGATATGATTTTAAGTGAAGGACGGTATTTTTTGGTGTTATTAAGAAACACAAAAAAAGAAAAACAATCTACTGAAACATTCTTTATTCATCATTTATTATTATTAATTCAATCGTCGCTTATATAATCGCATATATGTACAGAGTAGACCCTCCTCTCATTCACTTTATTATGAGGTGCGCGCGCGTGCGAACGTTATAATAGAAAAAAAAAAGAAAAAAATAGAAACAATCCAAAGAAATTTAAACAAACAGTACAAATAACCAGTAGTAATCTTAATATTAAAAAAAGTAAATGAAATAAATGAAACTAAATGGTGATATTATAACATTATAACTGAATAAGTAGTAAGTTCTTTTTTTAAGGGGAAAAGACGCTTTAACGTAAAACAAAATAGCTTTTTTTTATATTTATATACAGGGCCTACTTTATTATTATTAGTTATTCAAAAGTAACTAGGGCTTTGAGGGGGGGGGGAGCAAAAAGAGTGTGCGCGTGCGAACACGATCTTCAAACGCTAAACCTTAGGATTTTTCAATCATCGTAATTTTGCGAGAGGAGGAAGTTGGCGGCCAAATTCTCGTTCTTTTCGCACGCGAAATACGCCTGAATCACCAGGTGTTCCGGGAAACCGAGCGCCTTTAGCCTCTCGATCGCGTCTTTATCCTGTTGGGTCACTTGAATTTGACCGGGAGCCAATTGTATTCCAGATGCTTGGTTTGCACCTATAATTTTAATAAAATTTTATTAAGTTGTACTAGCTAAAATTTCATTGATAAAGACGTAATACTCGACTATCAGGAGTGGACAAACCACGAAAAGGAAAAATGAGATTTCAGGGATGGACAAACCTCTTCGAGGGAGATTTTAGGGGTTGACAAACTTTGTTGAGGGACATTTCAGGGGTTGTCAAACTTTCTAGAAACCAAATTCAAGGATAAGTAAACCCTCTATTTCTCAAACGGGATTCAGGGGTGGGAAAACCTCGTCGAGAGACATTTCAAAGGTTTGTAAACCTCGTAGAAACCCGATTCAAGGATAAGTAAGCTCTCAATTTTTCAAACGGGCTTCAGGGATGGACAAACCTCATCGAAAGACATTTTAGGGATTGACAAACTCGATTCAAGGATAAGTAAACCTTCGATTTTTCAAACGAACCTTAAGGGTGGGCAAACCTCGTAGAAATACATTTTAAGGGTTGGCAAAACTTGTCGAGAGATATTTCATGGATTTGGCAAATTTTGTTGAAACCCGATCCAAGGATGTGAACCGTCGATTTTTTAAACTGACTTCAGAGGTGGGTAAAACTCGTCGAAAGACATTTCAGGGGTTGGTAAACTTCGGAAAATTCCGATTCAGGGATAAGTAAACCCTCGATTTTTAAAACGAACTGTAAAGGTGAGCAAACCTCATCGAAAGACATTTCAGAGGTTGACAAACTTCGTAGAAACCTGATTAAAGGATAAATAAACCCTCGATTTTTCGAACTGACTTCAGGAGTGGGCAAAACTCGCCGAGAGACATTTTAAGGGTTGCCAAACTTCGTAAAAACCCGATTTAAGGATAACTAAACCCTCGATTTTTCAAATAGACTTCAAGGGTGGGCAAACTTCATCGAGAGACATTTCAGGGGTAGATAAACTTCGTAGAGACATTTAAAAGTTACAACTTTATTATACAGAGTGGGCCACTGAAAACAGTAAACGCAAGTTTTGGCCACTTAACATCAATTTTGCGAAAAACGCTCGAACACGTCAATTTTATTATGAAGGGGGATATCGGAATGGATTAGTACTATTTGCATAACTCCAACCCTAAGATGGGGGTAGATTGCACCCCAAACATTTTAAATTGAAAGGGGTGTCAAACGCTACATAGTTTTAAAGGTCTTTCAAATCTCTTTTCAGCAGTCTTTTTATTTTTGAAATCCGATCATTAATTCCAGAGAACAAATCGTTTAAAACAAAGTTTATTAAATGTTCAAAATTACAGACAGAGGTCTAAAGAAGTTAAAACTTTAGAAGTCTTTTGCTCTGGAATTAATGATCGGATTTCAAAAATAAAAAGACTGCTAAAAAGAGATTTGAAAGACCTTTAAAACTGTGTAGCGTTTGACACCCCTTTCAATTTAAAATGTTTGAGGTGCAATCTACCCCCATCTTAGGGTTGGAGTTATGCAAATAGTACTAATCCATTCCGATATCCCCCTTCATAATAAAATTGACGTGTTCGAGCGTTTTTCGCAAAATTGATGTTAAGTGGCCAAAACTTGCGTTTACTGTTTTCAGTGGCCCACTCTGTATATAATATATTAAGTATAAGTAGGACCCTTGTATTAAGTCTAAGAGATGTGTAAATGTTGAAATAATCGGTACAGCTTCCTTGCACTTCCTCACTTATAACCAAGGTGGTGTGAACTACACCTTAGCTAAGTGAGTGCAAACCCGTATCTAATTTTACAAACCTCCTATACTTTTAAAAGTGATACACAATCAGTATACACATCAATTCGACTAATTATAAGAATGACTTTACAACCTCCTCTAAAGATTGGTGGGGCAACTGGGAATTAAAATAACCGGATTTGACTCGGGACATCAAATGTACTAACTTGAAAGTTAACCGTTGAGTTATCAACTCTACGATTTATCAAGTTTCAATTAAATTTATTATTAGAGTAGGATTTTTTTTCCTCGCTTACATACAACTATCTCTAAATTGAAATGATCGGTCAATACAATGAAAATTATGTATTAGAATAATGTAATTTACCTTGATTTTGTGGGGTACCCGAAACCGGAGCACCTCCACTCGGCGGTTCATTTAACATCCTCACAAACGACTCTTGATTTTGAGAGATTAATTGTAACAGAGCCGGATTTGTTTGCCCGATTTGTTGTAAAACCGCGTTTAACAACTGCGGATTTTGTTGAATCACTTGTCTCATCTGTTGGAACTGCGGCTGAGTTCTCAAAAAAGCCAAAGGGTGTTCGGCGTCAGATTGTTGCTCGTCAACACCCGACATATCTGCCGTTTCAGTAACCTAGACAAAAAAAATTTTATTTAACCATCTCTAATTAAAAAATAAATAAATAAAATTACCGATTCTTGATCGTCCATATTTGGTATTCCATTAATTAAATATTCAACCGCTCTATCGGGATTGTTAAAACTAGCTCTTAACGCTTGAATAACCTGTCCTCTATCATAACCCATATCTATGATGTTTTGAACCATTCGATTATATTCATCTCCGGTGAGTAAAGTCGATTCGGGAGAACTAATGTTGGAAGGATTAGTCGAACCCGTTTCCGATGGGGTGTCCACGTTAGTTGCCGGGGTGTTTGACGGAGTAGTTGCTGCCGCTGGGGTACTATTATTTAAATTAATAAAATTTAATTTTAATTAATTTAAATTTAACACACTATGAGCGGGGCGGGTATTTGTACCCGTTGCGAGGATTGCCACTTATAAGCGGGGCAGGTACTAGTACCCGTTCCGCACGTTGCCGTTTAAAAGCGGAACTGCTATTAGTACCCGTTTAACTGGCAAATTGACCCGCTACGCAGCACTGTCCGATATCCTATGCCAGCTGCTCATAGTGTGTTAATAATCATTTTAAAAATTCTAACCTAGCAGTCGAAGTGACATTTCCATCGCCGCTTTCAGATTTTTCCGGTTGTTTAGGCTTCGTTACCATGACAACTATAAACTTCTTCTCATCAATGTTATATTCCGAGAGGGCCGTTTCGTCCGTTAGGATTTTCCCTAAACAACTACGTTTAATTTAAATGAATTTAAACAAGTTCTTTGTTTCAAACCTGCATAGATAAGCCTCTGGTTATCGGCCGGGTACTCTTTACCCTTTTCGGCTTCAATCTTCTCCTTTAGATTTTTCACCTAAGTGAAAATGGAGTAAAAATTAAGTTATTTTCGAAAAAAGCGGCGTACTTACCGATTTGCTGGCGTCGATTTCAACTTGGAAGGTTTGCTGTTGTAGGTTTTTCAGTGTGATCTTCATGGCGGTGATTTGAGCTTAGACTCGGTTCTCTTTGTGTTTGTAGTTAAAAACGCGTCCTCCTCGCCGGTTTCTACCGTTTTAATGTGTTTTCGGCCTGTTTTTTGTAAACTATGAGACAGCACAACTGGCAAATTTAGCGTCCATGTTATTTTTCGGCTGTCAATCGCGGTGAGTTGTCAAATGTTCCTCATGGAATCCAAGCAAATGTGCTAATGATCAAATAACCCAATCGAATAACTTTATTTAATTTTAATTAAATTGTTTTTTTTTACAAAATATTAACTTAAATAATTTAAATTATATATTTTTTAAATTTTAATTAAACGTAGATTTTTAATACCTTTAAATTGGTATATAACCTCTGATCGTAAAAATGACAGATAACTCGAAAGAGGTTAACTTTCCTAATCTGTCAAAAGTTACGCAAGTAATTTGCACTTAGAAAATCTTTTAAAAAAATGTCTCTTTTTCAAAAACTCTTCCCGAAAGTAAAAGCCGACGATGATTTAGTTGATCCTCAAGAAGTTTTACGCGTGAGTACTTAAAAAATACTTAAATAGGACGAATGAGAATAAGTGAGGTTATGTAACCAATTTATTTCCAGAATAAATGTAAAGAAACAGATCATTGCAAGCATTTACAAGAGAAATACGATGCGTGTAACGACCGGGTTAATTCCCGATCGAAAACAACGGAAACTTGCGTGGAGGAACTCTTCGATTGGCTTCATGCGGTCGATCATTGTGTCACCAAAGATTTGTTCAAACAACTTAAGTAAATTTTTTAGTTTTTAATGTTTAGAAGTTTGAGTAGTAGGAAGGTTGTAAATTAATGAAGGGGGCGTTTAAATATATGCGATTCAAGTAGAGAATCATTTTTATTTTGTGAAACGTTAACCTAAAATAGTGTTAAATATTTCCGTTAAGATATTCGGAGGTGATACAATGTTATAATCGGGTTTTTCGGTCGTTAAAGTACTTAAATCAACGTTTTTACAATTATACATGGAATTAACTTTCTTTAAATCGCCTTCGCTAAATCCTTTTCGTTGTCCGATTTGTACATCTTCTTTCGGATCAATCGTAGGTTGTTGGTTTTTACTAAACGCATACATGGAATAATGCATAACCGAGTTGTAATCGTATTTAACGTCGAAATCTACGCTTGTTCCTTTTTGTAATTTTTGAAAGTTGTTTTCTCGACCGTTTGCGATATTTTTCCAAAGTATGGTGACGTAATCGTCGCGTTCTTCCCGAGTTTGTTCGTGATGGAAACCTAAGGCGTGCATAAACTCGTGTATTGGGGTACCTAAAGTTGTAACGCATCCGGGACTTTGTAAATTTAAATCTTGTCTTCCGCCAATTTTTCCAACGCTGCTCCAACAACCGGTTTTTGTATTTTGAATGTTTAAATAATCATTATCTTCTTTTCTCTTCCTTCTAAATCGAATACAAGTGTTTTTATGGTATTGTTCCATAGCTCCGAAAATCTTATCCAAGTCATCTTTATCGTACGAACCTGATATAACATAAGGTACGATCCCATCACTCCACCTTAGAGATTCATCTAAAAGTCCATTTCGTGCATGGGGAATGATTATATCTCCTTCGAAGTATTCACCCATTTCTTCCGGATTAATGTTCATGTTTTCATTCCATTCGCTCACCAATTTTCCAGTTGATTCGCTTGGATATTGAATATAATCGGTTAAAATTCGGGAATTTCCCAAATTTAAACTAACCGCTATAAATAATAAAGTTAGCACAAACATTTTTTTGGGTGAATGAATGAACCGCACGGTTTTTAACCGGTTTTATTTGAAAATTGAGGGAATGCATATTCATCGAATGCCCTAGATTGATAAATAAAGGTTTATCCAAAATGTAATTTGGATTCAAATGTGATAAAGTGCTTTTTTTACATTTTAATCGGGGTTTTATGTGTAAATTTATCGTTAGTTATCGTTTAATTCTTATTTATAAAGTAAGAATAATCAAAATATATTATTAACGAGGAGGAAGGAGAATATTTTGGTGAGGAAAAAATAGTTTCCGGGGTGAAAAAAAATGTAGAAAGGTAGAAAAAATATTTTTTGGTGGATTAACTAAGGATTATATTTGTTGGGATTGAATATGAGATGTTTTGATTAAAATATAAGTAACGATTTGAGGAATGATTTGAGAGAATGGAAATTTATGATCGATGGAACTTGAAAGTTGGCTTAAAAATAAGTCTGTTTTGAAAATTAAATCAAAATGGGTGTAAAATTTTAAGATTGATTTAAAATCCTAAAATATATTAAAAAAAAAAAAAAAAATTATGGTCTTTAATAATAAATTTGATGGTTTATTTGATTTATTATAAAAAATAGAGTCTTTAAGCTTTAATTTAATGTAAAAATTATTTTTTAATTCATATAAATAAAGTCAGTATGATTTTTTAAAGTTAATTAAAAAAAAAGTTAGGTTAGTTAACTGTCAAAAAATTTTTACCACTTTAAAATTTTTTTTTTTTTTAATTTTTTGGTAAAAATTAGAACAAATTTGACTTTTTAAATCCAAAATACAATCTTTTAACTTTCATTTAGAGTAAAAATTATTTTTTAATTTCCATAAATAAAGTCTGTACGATTTTTTAAAGTTGGTCAATTTTTTCAAAAATTAGGTTAGTTAACTGTCAAAAAATTTTTATCAACTTTAAAATTTTTTTTTAATTTTTCGGTAAAAATTAGAAGAAATTTGACTTTTTAAATCCAAAATACAATCTCTTAAGATCAATTTGGTATAAAAATCTTTTCTTAATTCCTATAAATAAAGTCTGTATGATTTTTTAAAGTTAATCAATTAAAAAAAAAAGTTAGGTTAAACTGTCAAAAAATTTTACTAATTTTAAGACTTTTTTTTTTAAATTTTTGGTAAAAATTAGAACAAATTTGACCTTTAAAATCGAAAATACAATCTTTTAACTTTCGTTTGGAGTAAAATTTTTTTTTAATTCCCATAAATAAAGTCTGGGCGATTTTTTAAAGTTGGTCGAATTTTTAAAAAAGTCAGGTTAGTTACCTGTCAAAAATTTTTATCAACTTTGAAAATTTTTTTAATTTTTTTAGTAACATTTTTGAAAAACTTATCTTTTTTAGCATAAACTACAATCTTTTAACTTTCGTTTAGAGTAAAAATTATTTTTTAACTCCCATAAATAAAGCTTGGGCGATTTTTTAAAGTTGGTCGAATTTTTTAAAAAAGTTAGGTTAGTTAACCATCAAAAATTTTCACCAACTTTAAAATTTTTTTTTTATTTTTTTTGGTAAAAATTAGAACAAATTTGACTTTTTATATTCAAAATACAATCTTTTAAGTTCAATTTGGTATAAAAATCTTTTCTTAATTCCTATAAATAAAGTTTGTATGATTTTTTTTAAATGGTCAATTTTTTTTTAAAGTTGGGTTAGTTAACTGTCAAAAATTTTTTCCAACTTTGAAAATTTTTTTAAATTTTTTGGTAATATTTAGAATAATTCGGTCTTTTTTAATTAAAACTGGAACTTTTAAAATAAAATAAAGTGTATTTTAAATCAAGTTAATTTCGCCATCTATTATAAAGATGACGAATTAATTCAACTTCCAAGACTTTTTAATAGATGGCGTTCTTTTTTTTTAAATTTTATGATAAAATTAAATTTTTATTTATAATTTTTTTTAATTAAAATCATTCTTAAAACGTATATTTATTAAATTTTTAAGTTGGATTCAACTAGATATAAAAAAAAAGATTTTAAATATTATTGTTGGCGGTAAATTTTGACACTTTTGACATTTACATTCTAACCTTAAAAAGTCAAGTTATTAAAAACTTTTCACTATGGTTTGGGAAGAAGTTGAAGTAGCTTTAAGCGAAAAACGACGTGAATTAGTATTAACCGGGAATTCTATTAGTAAAAGAATTCAAGAATCCGGGTTAGAAAATGGTATTTTCACTCTGACAACGTTAAATTACCTAAATATCAGCGAAACTATACTCGATAACCTCCCGGATGAAATTGGGAACTTACTCAATTTACAAACTTTAGTATTACATACGAATAAATTGGTTACCATAAATGAAAACGTGTTCAAATTGGAGAAATTAAAAGTGTTGGATTTATCGGGAAATTGTTTATCTGAACTCTCTGAAGGTATTTCCAAACTTGGTTTGTTAACAACCCTCAACGTTTCTTTAAATAAACTGGAAAATTTACCAGATTTATCGAAAAATATTAAATTGGCGAGTTTAAACGCTTCTAATAATAAATTAAAAGGATTTGAAAACGTTTGTAATAAACAATTGGGTTTATTATCGGAATTAAAACTACATGGAAATGATATCGAGGTTATTCCTTGCGAAATCAATCGATTAAGTTCATTAAAAACTTTAGATTTGAGTTTGAATAAAATAAAAACCATTCCAGGTGAAATTATCGATTGTAAATTAAAAGAAGTTTTATTAAAAAATAATCCGATATCTGATCGAAGGTTACAAAAGTTAATCGATCAATGTAGAACGAAACAAATACTCGATTATGTAAAACAACATTCGACGAGGACTTTAGAAGTTGAAACCAAAGAAAAATTAATTATAGAAGAAATTAATGAGGATTTAATTAAAAAGTATAAAATTACAATTAGGCATTTTAACGATGGGATTAAAATCGTTTCCGATGATAAAGTGAAAACTGTCCGACCTTATATTTTAGCTTGTATTATTCATAGTGTTGTGTTTACTCCGGAAACGTTTCGAAAATTCATCCAGTTACAAACTAAACTTCACGAAGGGATTTGTGACCAAAGAAATAATGCTACGATTGCTACGCATGATTTAAATCTTATTGTAAGTATATTTTTTGGGGGTTTAAAATGAAATTAAAATAAAATATTTTTATAGAATCTTAATATGGTTAATAAAACTATGATTTACACGGCTTGTCCTTCGAAAGACTTAAAAATCCTTCCGTTAAATCGTAAAGTTGAGATGAGTGGAAAAGAATTATTTGGGAAACTTCAACAAGAAGCCGAGGCGCTTCGAAAGGAAAAGAAAAGGAGTAATTATTCGGGAATTCATAAATATTTGTATTTATTAAAGGGAAAAAACGATTTTCCTTGTTTAAAAGTTAACGAAGTTGTTATTTCATTCCCTCCGATTACTAATTCAGAAACGACGAAAATTTCCGAAAAATCAACCGGTATTTTTTTGGAAGTTACCAGCGATAAATCTTTACGGATTTGTTGTGAAGTTCTCGATGCATGTATTAAAGAATTTGTTCAATTTTTCGATCAGGAGTTGATAATCGAACAAGTTAAGATTGTTGACGTTGAAGGGAATTTAAAAAATGTTTATCCTTCTCGGACAGATTTAAAATTCTCCCCGGACTTTATTGAAGTTTCAAGGGATTAAAATTAATATTAATTTTTTTTTTGATTTATATTTTCGATTTATTATGTATATTAAATAATATACTTTTTTTTTGGTAATATTTATTTTCCTTATAACATTGATAATACACTTTAAAATGCTTCTTTTTAGGATTAATTATGGTTAATACATATATTAATACGACTAAAATTAATATAAAGAAAAAAAAAGAGGTACATAACCTACAAAAAAAATCACTTTGAATCACTTTGGCCTAATTAATAATAATAAATGCTCATTAACAACATTAATTATGGAAGAAATTTTTTTCTATTAACTTGTATAGTTTTAATTAATTATCTTTTTCTTTGAGAGCCTTTCGTTCGTTAACATCAATAATCGATAAGTTTTTAGCCGCAACTATACAATGTAAAATTGATATTAAAGATTTGGCGATTGCAACCGGAGCTGATAAAAATATCCCAATTCGGATTAAAGATGTATCCATTACTATAAACAATTTAATTAATTATTTTTACTACTATAATTAACCTTCAATCAGTTTTTAACTTACCTATTGGTCCTTCCGTAAAGTATAACAAATATAAAAGTGCGTAAAACAATTCGTTTCCGGCACACATAAAGAATAAAACCTTCCGATCGGTGTAATAAAGCCTCATTATCGGATGGGAAGACATATCGACGAATTTATGACTGGTTTTTCCTTGTAACAACGAAGTATGGAGATAAATCCAATGACAGGCTATATCAACGCTCATAGATATTAAAAACCAAAACATAAATTTAGGATAAAAGTGTGCGAGAACCGCACAAAGACACATCGTTCCGCATCGATCGGTTAATTGGTCCAAAATAGCACCGAACTTGGTAGATTGATTAAAATGCCTTATAAAATAAAGAAATATTATTTAAAGAAGACATATATTTTTTTGCTTTTAATAGAAAATACCTTGCAGCGTGTCCATCGACTGCATCTAAAAGTGCGGAGGTAACGTAACAAGTTGTAGCTATAATATAATTGGTCGGCATAAAATAAAACGAAATAATCGCTAAAATTACTCTCATAAACCCTAAAAAAAGATGATAAATGAGTTAAAAATGTTTATTTGAAATAAATTAATGGAATATTACCTATGATATTTGGGTAAAATAAGAAAATATTCTCTTCGACCTCTGCCATGGTGAATCGCAACCGTTTAATTGAATTTTTCACTTTTACGGTATCCCTTGGTCGACACAAATCACACTTTATTGATTTTATAGCTTGGAGGAAAGAGAGATGAGAATGGAGAATATGTGACAACTCAACACGTTTTAATTATGATTTTTTACGATTTTTTGATTTAAACGTAATACTTAAATAAATATTAAAGAGAAAATAAATACGTTTTTATAATTTGTACGTTTTTAATTATTATTTTAATTAAAATCGGTGACAATTAAAATATGTGGTGAATTTTTAGGTTATGTTGTCATTTTTACTTTTTATTTTCTTTTTTGGAATTTTATTTCCTTTTTAATTTCAATTTTCTTTAAGTTTTATTAAAAATGTAGTTTTTAGATTAAAATAGATATTTTATACATAAATTATTTAAATTTAACTAAATTTAAATTCCTTTTAATTTTAATTTTTTTAAGGTTGGTAAATTTCTGATTAATTTTTTTACTTTATCTTATCATTTTAAATTATTATCTGTAATGTAATTTTAAAACAATTTTAAGTACTTAAAATATCAATTTGATTTATTAGTAATTGTTGAATCATATTTTAATTATTTTATTTTATAAGATTGTTATATTAAATGTTGGTATTATTGTTAGTTGACAACTAGTCGGTCGCGAGATGTCGTTGCGTACGTGTTCCCTTTTGCGCACTGATACCTAAAAGAGCAATGGCGGCCGCGGAAAATGCATTTTCGAAGTGATTTCGTACCAGCGGAGAGTCGCAAAAGCCGTCGCCAGGATTAAAGTGAGTCCGGGGCGCCCCGGGAACGGCCCCCGGTTATGGGACGGGCATTGTAAGCCGGGAGGAGACTGCGACGACGATTGAAACGGCGCCTCGACCGATTCGAGCCCCTCAACGGCCAGTGGAGGTGCCGGCGTGAAGATGGCACCCTCGCCCGACAACGACGGCCCCCCGAAGGCTCCCGACAAAGAGGAGAAGCCCCAGGGGCAGAACGCCACCGACCGCAAATCGACGGACGACCCCAATAAGGTAAGTCTTTCGGTGGGTACGGTTTTCATTACGAATGGAATTTACGGGGCGATCAGCTGTTTTGTTTTTGGAGGTTAAACGTGGTTAAACGGAAACGGGATTTTTTTCCGCGTCGTTCGTTGTTATTATTGGTTAATGTCGGTCGATTTTTTTGTCGATTGATTTCGGCTCGGGTTGTTGCGAAAATGGCCGCCGTTGTGTTGACGTATTTGTGCCGTATGTTTTTAGCACAAATGTTAGATGTATCAAGGTAACTTGATTTTTTTTAAGTAGATTTTATTACACAATTTTTCAAAATTATCAAGTTTTAAAAAAATTACACTTTATATCAAAAATATTTTAGTAATTTTTTGAATTTTTGAGAAATATTAAAAGTAAGGTTAAATATAACAAATTAGCAAATCATCATTAAGGAGGAGGAGGTTAATAAACATGTGATCATTTTATTTTAAATCCCATTTCTTGAATTACCTTTTAAATACTTTTTTTATTTTTTTTAAATAAGTGTATAATTGAACTAAAAAATAAAATAAAAAGGCTTTACGAAGAAATATATCTCAATGTAAGATAATCGTTAACATTCACAAACATTTCCATCGATTGTCAAATCAAAACTTTATATTAAAAGTTAACATTAGAAATGATTAAAATTTAACTTTTTTTTTTTAATCAAAAATATTTAAGAACAAAGCCCTTTGTGTATATCTAATTATATCTTTACGTAATTTCAGCAAGAAACTGATATATTCAACTTAAACGACAAAGACCTTCAACACTTACTAGATGAGGCAATCAGTTACAAATCCCCGAAGGATCGAGAGGGTAAAAGCGAGCTTTTCAATGTAAGTCAACTTATTTTAATTGATTTTTTAATAAATAATCACTTGAAACTTTAAATTTTTTTATGAATATGTTTGATTTAATGAATTTTTTTTTAGAATCTTTTAACTCACGCCGAGAACGAGTTGAGAAACGCTCGTGCGACTAGTGCGAGCGGCCCCGAAACGGTCCGACACTACAATAAACGCGCCACTAAACGTCACAGTAAAGGTGGTCGTAAAGCGAGCTCGATTTCTGAAAATTTAACTCACAGTGGCAGTCTGAACAATCTAACTAAGGAGGATCTGTTTGAGGAACCGATTAGGACTCGATTGAAGAAAACTGTTAGCGCTAGACAAACGGAAGGAGGTAATTTTGTTTATAATTGATATAAATAAAAGGTTTAGAAAGAATAATTCTGTTTTAAATGGAATTTTATGTTTGAAAAAGTTAAATTATTTTTTGATTTAAATTAAATGTGGTTTTTATATTGTTTGTTTAGACCAACGGTGGGCAACCTCCGGCCCTCGTGATGGTCTAATCCGGCCTGTGAGACCTTTTGAAATAACAATAAATAACTTTTGTTTTAAATCAAATGTGTATAATAGAAAGTAATAATGAAAGAAAGGTTTTTTACCATTACTGCGTTAGACCTTTTTTTTAGTCGTACAAGTAACAAGAAAATTTGTCAGTTTTCTACTCCGGCCCGCGTATGAAGAGTAAACCGTAATGTGGCCCCAAGTATACAAAAGGTTGACCACCCCTGGTTTAGACTTTACGATAACTTGAATTATTATGATGATGAAATTTATGGCGAATTCGATTGGCAGAACTAGTGTGCACTGGTGCGCACTCGTTTAGTGTAAATTGTGACATATGTCATACTAGCTTAGTGCAAAAAGGGCAAATTCAACAGAACACGATGAAATCAAACATAATCATAACATTGCTTATAAGTGTGTTCAAGGCTTGATGATGTTTAAAATGTTTTATAAACTACAATAATAAAATGTAATAGAACACAAGGAAACAACCAATAAAACACGCTGTTATGCACTGGTGCGCACCAGTGCAACCAATTGAATTCGCCATTAGATGATTAAAAAAAAAAATACGAATGATATTAATGTATTTTTGGGTAATTTGAAAGAAAATCAATTTAGTCATCTTATAAGATGATTTAATCTAATTTATTAAAAGATTTTTTAATATACAGATCTGGAAATTTTATTTCAGGGTATAGAAAAATAATGCGTGCAACAGCGAAGCATATAGGAAATAGATTAGATAAACAAAGAGCGATATAACTGTTTAACCACGCCTTTTCCGACCCGACCCTAGTCGCCCATCCAACCACCTTCCTCCCACGAACTGTCGAACTGACAGTTTGACAGTCTGACGTGGTTAACAGTTATATCGCTCTTTGTTTATCTAATCTATTTCCTATATGCTTCGCTGTTGCACGCATTATTTTTCTATACCCTGCAATAAAATTTCCAGATCTGTATATACAGTAAAATCTCCCTTGGGCGGACACCAACGGGATATACCAAAGTGTCCATTCAAAAGAGGTGTCCGCGTAAGGGAAATGAAAACTAATTGTATGAGAGTCGGACAGTTCTACGAAAACTGTCCGACCAAGGGGGGTGTCCATTCAAGAGTGGTGTCCGCGAAGGGGAATTTCACTGTATAGTCAAATTCCCCTTCACGGACTCACCTCTTGAATGGACACCTCCCTTGGACGGACTGTTTCTCATAGAACCGTCCGACTCTCATATACAGTGTGAGTCTCTAACTTGGAATAAATTCACTAAACCGAATACACTGTTTTTTTCGTAAATATGCTCGAACACGTCGATTAGTATTTTAATCTGTCCTAATTTTCATGTAAGAAAATTTTATATAGCGCGTCCCAGATCTGAGATATGACGTCATCAACTTTTTTTTTTAATGGCAAGCCTAATTTTTTTAAGGGTATATCAAGTTAAATATGCGTACTAAATTTCAAATTTTTATTCCTGCTCATTAAAAAGATATTACAACAAATATTAATTCGAAAAATCCAGAAACTCATCAGGAGTGTAGGCTAATTTCCGCAGAAGTAATTAGAAATGTTCAAAATGAGTTTCAGTTCCGTGTAGGGCATTGTCAGGTAGTACATGGACAACATTTTGAACGTTTATTATGATTTAGTTGATTCAGATTTCTTGATTTTTCGAATTATTATTTGTTGCAATATCTTTTTAATGAGAAGAAATAAACATTTGAAATTTAGTACGCATATTTAACTTGATATATCCTTTAAAAATACTTTAAAAAAATTAGGCTTGCCATTTAAAAAAATTGTTGATGACGTCATATCTCAGATTTGGGACACGCTGTATAAAATTTTCTTACATGAAAAATAGGACAGATTAAAATACTAATCGACGTGTTCGAGCATATTTCCGAAAAAAACAGTGTATTCGGTTTAGTGAATTTATTCCAAGTTAGAGACTCACACTGTATTTACTTCGCATTTCTCTTAAGCGGACATCCCTCTTGAACGGAAACTTTTCCTGGGTCCCGTTGGTGTCCGCACAAGGGAGATTTCACTGTATATTTTTTTTTATTATTATTATATGGATTATTTTGTTATTATTATAGGAAGTTTACCTTGTAACGTAAACGTAGGAGTTTTTGATCAATACCAAGACGATAATCGACTAATGCGGGAATTAGCCGAAGTGAAATCGTGCACCGATGAAAGGAAAAAGGACGAGGCGGATGTTGTGGATACGTTTTCGGCCGCCTTAAAAACGAAAAAGTCTCCTAAAATAGCCAGTAAGTCAATTTGACTTTAAAAAACTTATATTTTAATTCATAATTTATTCGTCATTTTCGATTTATTAAAATTTTTTTCTTTCATTTTCAAGATGTCGACGATCGGATATCGTTTATGGATAATCTTCCGACCGTGGACGTTAGTGAATATAAAAAGTCGACTGAGACGACCATCAACAACAGTTTTCTGCCGGTTAATTTCACGGCGAGCTTAGCCGCTTATAGCGGTCGAGTACACAGGGAGGAAAAGGTAAAAATCGTTTGATTAATTTTAAAATTTTATTAAATCTTACGCCTGTATGCATAGTCGATCGCTAACAATTCGCTGAAGTTCGTTTTGGAGACTCACCGGAGAAGTTACAGGCGAACAATCGGAACATAGTTTGTGTTGCAGTCAGTCTGCTAACATTCTTCGTTTTGGCGAATCGCTGGTGGTTTTTAGCGTGCTTTTTTATGCGTACCGTAGCAACTTTGTTCACAAAGGCTGGTTTTAGTGCTCTATCAATGATCAGCGCTGACGTCGGTCGTGCGTAGCTATATCAACATATCATAACCTGAAATTTAGCTGCACCATGAAGAGAAGGATGAAAAAGTATACCTGCTCTCTGTAATATTGTTGAGTGCTCTTTGATCTTTTCATGGTACAGCTCCATTTCAGGTTATAGTATGTGTATGTGTCTATTCACAGCAGCGGTGATGAACAGCCACATACACATATGTTGATATAGCTATACAAGACCAATGTCAGGGTTGACCGTCGTTGAGCACTAAAACTGACATAACCTTCCTTCAAAAGAGTTGACTTAAGGGGTTAGACCACTCTAAAATTTTCAAAAAATCGAATTTTTCTTTTTTATGCTAAAAAGTGCCCTATGGTCTTAAAAATAAGATGGAATGTTGTCAGTTATAAGTGGGAACAGTTTTTAAATGCCTGTATTTTGATTCTGAATGTTGTCCGATAACGTGTTCTCTAAACCACTTTTCTTGAAACAGCCGGAAACATAACTCATACAATTCTTTACCAATTTACTTGAAATTTTAACTGCACCTTCCAAGTAGCATTATCTAGAGAAAGACGTAGGGATTTCTTTTTAATTAATTTTTTGCAGAAATGGTGGGCATATTACAAAAGCTTTGCGTTTTAGTCTAAAAAAATATCTACTAAATTGTTTATAGTTAAAGAACTACGTTTGATATCAAAAAAAATCTACGTCTTTCTCTAGATAATGCTACTTGGAAGATACAGTTAAAATTTCAAGTAAATCGGTAGAGAATTGTATGAGTTATGTTTCCGGCCGTTTCAAAAAAATTGATTTAAAGAAAAACAGATTTAAAGTTTTTTTACCTGTACCGAGCACACGTTATCGGACAACATTCAGAATCAAAGTACAGGCATTTAAAAACTCTTCCCACTTATAACTGATATTTCATCTTATTTTTAAGACCATAAGGCACCTTTCAGCGCAAAAAACAAAAATTCGATTTTTTAAAAATCCTAGAGTGGTTTAACCCCTTAATCAGTTTAAAATCTGGTTATTTTTGACATTATTCAACTTTCGAACTTGTCCTAATAAATGAATTGCATCTTCAATTGCAAATATCTAAAAAAATATTGAATAGTGGTCCCTATAATCATATATCTTCATCAACATGAAACCTAAATCTACCACTTTACAAAATTTAAAATGAATTTGTAACCCCAAGACCTTGTTCTCTCCTCATTATTAATTAACTTGTCTTATAATTGCATTTCTTTTTTTAATATTAGTAAACTTTTAGGTTTATACATTCTTCTATCAACATTACGTTTCGGTTTACAAACCTTTCTTATCGTAAAAACGCCGATAGTTTACTAAACGTTTTGCTTACTTACTCACCTACTTATCAAATCGTACCGACTTGAATTTCGTTAAATTCCACAACCAGTTTAAATCGAGAATTCATTCATAGCGGTTTTTTTTTGTTAAATTTCATTCATTCTTCAAATTTCATCTTTATTTAAAATTTCATCTTTATTTAAAATTTCATCTGTATTTAAAATTCTATTTTTATTTAAAATTTTATTTTTATTTTAATTTTCATCTTTATTTTATATCGCCTTTATTAGTAGATCAGATGTATTTTTGCGTGTTACCCTCGGAATTTGTAGAGACGAATCAAAAAATGATAATATTGCAAGTGAGTTTTGGTTTTAGGTTGAAAATTTTGCGAAAATCAGTTGGTTCCTTATCCTTCTGTCTTTTCTTGTGTCTGTTATAGGACGAGTCGCGTCCGATGAGTGTTGTAAACTTTCCTAGTAACATTTTGCCGTTGCTTTGTGCGCAGAAAGTGGACGAGAATTGCAACGCGGTTCCGCAACAGCAGCAACAACAGCAACAGCAGTCCGGTGATGGAAGGAAAAAAACTAAAAAGAAGCCGATGGAGAAAAATGTTACCGTTGTGGAATCTTCTAAAGTAAGTACATAGGGTAAACCGTACAGTTATTAGCCACTATACAGTTATTGGCCATCCGATGAATTTACATAAATAATAAGTTTTCCATAAGTTAGAAGTTAAGTTTTTAGTTTTTCTTTTTGAAAAACTAAAAATGAAAACTACTTGGAAAGTTTATTATTTATGTAAATTCATCAAACGACCAATAACTCTATGGTGGCCAATATCTGTACCGTTTACCCTACATATAGTTAATTCTATCTTAATATTAATTAAATTATTTGTTAAAAAATTTACTTTAATTTTAAAAATTTGTTTTTATTTTATTTATTGATTGGCTTGTTTTAATAATTATATTTTATAGGTTTCCGGTCATCGATCGGATATAATCGATGACGTCGATAAATTAATGGATTACATAGATGGAAACGATATGCGAAAAGATAAAGCTAGTAAGCAAAACGTTCCCAATAAGAAGAATCTTCAAAAACACAACTTATTTGAGGACGCAAAAGGGACGAAGAAGCAACGTAGCAGAACCAAGGCGAAAACCGGAGGGAATTTACAAAAGAGTAACTCTCTCGAGGAAATGTCCGCTACGAAAATTGAAGATTTCGCTTTTGAAGATGATATTGCTCTTTGGAGACAAACAAAAAGTAGTTCGGATCGACCCAGGGAACGACGATCTTGGGGAACTTCAGAGGTAATAATTATAAAACATGATTCGCTTCTTCATCTTCAAAAAATTCGATGAGTTTACTTGAAAAATAATTATAACTAAACTAAGATTGGTTTTAATGGTCAATTGACGGTTAGCGGTGACGTCGATCGTGCGTAACTATATTAACGTATGTGTATGTGCTTCTTCAGTGCTGCACTGATGAACAGTTACATAAAATACAGTGAAATTTCCCTTTGCGGACACCCCTCTTGAACGGACACTCCTAAAGTCACTAGATGAATAAAGTACCGCAATCGTCCTCCATTTTGGGGCAAAATTTTTGCGGGAAATTTAAATTTATTTGACATCTCTTAATATAGGTTAAGTACCGAGAAATCAAAAATAAATGAAATTATTGTTGTAAACTTTATAGTGTCTCTTATGCATTTGATAGTCAAAAAATTATCAATTAAATATATAATAATAAATTGAAATCCTTGTAAAAGAAAATTTTATTATTTCTTCTAGTCGATTGATAAATTAATTTCATTTTATTTATGAACAATGAAATATAACAGTAAAACCTTTTTTAGGATACGATATTAAATAAAAACTATGTGTATTTCTACAAAATTTATTAACAATTAATTTGATTTTACATTACTTAAGTAACAGACTGATTTTATTGTCACTTTTTCAAAGCATCCTGCATTGTAACTGACCTGCTACTTCGATAATCAACATTTTGTTTGTTAACACTATTTTGACCCTTCAATGTAAAATATGTTCTACACTTTACAAAGCTGTTTATAATTTTTATTAGTACATTATGGCACGAAGGTGTTTCTGTATTCAATGGTAATTTTTCCAAACTATCTAAAAGTTAATATAAAGAAATAACTGGGAATTTTTTTAACGCAATTAGAATAAATATATTAAAGAAAATTCATTAACCATAGTGCGTTACCGGAGAAAAATGTCATTACTGCACTGGGATCCGAACCCAGAACCTTCTGCTTTCCGGGCAGATGCTCTTACCAATTGAGCTATGCAGCTGGACAAATTTTCTCACATTTCTGGATACGTAATGTCACATGTACATGCGCACAATTACTTACATGTGACCAAGAACCAATGTAAGTAATTGTGCGCATGTACATGTGACATTACGTATCCAGAAATGTGAGAAAATTTGTCCAGCTGCATAGCTCAATTGGTAAGAGCATCTGCCCGGAAAGCAGAAGGTTCTGGGTTCGGATCCCAGTGCAGTAATGACATTTTTCTCCGGTAACGCACTATGGTTAATGAATTTTCTTTAATATATTTATCTAAAAGTTGTTTAATAAAAATTTCTTTACCTTCTCTATTTTTTAAAATTGTTTTTTTTATTTTGTCGAAAAGCCAATTCACAGCTTGGCTGTGAATATATAAAATTAAATAATTTTTCATTTGGATATATTAAGATGTTTTCTTTATATTCCTTAAGCATAATAAACGATTGGACCTTCTCACTATAATCAACAACATCATTTACATCTGTGAGTAATGAACAAAAACAATCATTACAAACAACATTTTGTTTTTTAACTTTGCATAAAACAGCCCCTAAAAGGTAATACAAAGCACTTTCCGCATTCGCAGACAGTTTATTTTCGCTTGTTAACTCTTCAGCCAGTGGATTATCTTCGTAGATGTCTTTTGTAGTTTCTGAAGGGTTTTCTTTGAAATCCCTTTTGCAGGTACTTTTCTTTATCTCCACTGTTAGTTTTCTAGTGGAGGAGTGGTTTCTATTTTCAGTTCCGACTTTATCACAACTCCTTATAATAAAATAAATCGAAATTTCTAATAAGTACACATTTTTAAGGTTAATTGTCATCCATTTTGGGGCAAAAATGTACTTCTCTCTCTTACACATTGGAACATTTGATTGCGGTACTTTATTCATCTAGTGACTTTAGACACTCCCCCTGGATGGACAGTTTCTCATGGAACTGTCCAACTCTCATATAATTACTTCACATTTCTCTTAAGCGGACACCACTCTTGAATGGACACTTTTGGTGGGTCCTGTTGGTGTACGCACAAGGGAGATTTCACTGTAGATTGATATAGCTATGTACCGACAATCTGTACTGAAGATCGGTTGAACACTAAAACCAGCCTAAATCTTATAAGGTACCTTTATAATAAATGAACTATTTTAATTTTCAGCCCGTTCAAGTTCAAACATTATACACGAACGCGTCTGCTGAAAATTTAGAAACGGCCGATTTCAGGGTAGTTACGAAAAAGAAAAAGAGTAAAAAGCAAAGGAGGAATTCGTTAAGTAGCCGTAAGACGTACCGGGAGGAAACGGCGAACGAATTGACGCGCGTTCCGAGTCCGGAACCGCGAAGGAAGTCGGCGATTTCGGTGCCGCACAGTGAGAAATCGAACGATTCGTCGGACGCGGATTCCGTGCACTCCCTCCCAGTGGACGCCGGTAATATGGCGCGTGAAATACCAGACGACGAAGGTAACCTGCCGATATCGTACGCGGACATCGCGAAAAACAATAATAATTATACTACCGTGAGTAACGGCGGGAATAACAACGGATCAGATAAATCGCGGAGTAACGTTAATTTCAATAATAATAATAATAATAATAACGTGAGTGCTCCGACGGTTAATAACGTTAACGTTGGTATTAACAATAGTGTTGGTAATAAGAGTGTGGTTAAAAAGGAAAAAGTAGGTAAACAAAATTCCGTGGAAATTGACGTTAAAGTTGTTGAATCGGATAAGGGTAAAATAAAGAAGGATGAGTGTCGGAAAGAAAGGAAAACGGATAAAGACAAAGAATGCGTTTATAATAAACCGGAAGAGAAAATCGTAACGAATATAATCAACTCGGTTAATTACACGCAAAACTTTCCTTCGATTATTTCAAAGGAAAAACCGGAAGGTAAAATTAAAAGTAATCCGATCGCGGAAATTCAAACTTGGCCGGCCATTCCGAATAACGCCCATAAGAACAATTTAAATCTTAAAAATTCCATTCCGGTCTCGATGAATAAACAAAAAAATATTCAAAATCACTATAAAAACACTAAAAATACCCAACCTAATAAAGTAGTAATGGATAAAAACTCGACCAATAATAATAATAATAACCCGAATACCGGCGATAACATCATTTACGCGAATTACGTACCGATTAACATACCGGACGTGCGTTCCATTGAAAAACAATTTAAAAGTACTGCGAAACTTTACGTCGAATCGCCGCCACCATCCGCGCCCGATCAAACGAAAGATCAGCCGCAGAACGATTCGAGGCAGAACAGTGCCGTACAGTGCGAGTTGCAGCGGGAGGACGATTCCGCCCCCGGTAGGACTATTATTGGTGGTAACGTTACGATGACAGCCGCCCCTCCGACGACTAACAATAACAACCGGCCGGCTGTTGTTATGCTTAGTGGAGCTTCGGAGGACGTTTCCGGCATCACCTTTGGTTTCGACTTTGAACAATTACTCTCGAACGACGCCTGCGCCAACTTTATGGCTCGGTACGTGCCCCCAAGGTGTGGCGACATCGGGAAAAGTTTTAATTTGGATAAAATTGTCAACTTTATTGGAATAGGTAAGTAATGAAACTTTAATGAAAAGATGCCTCATGCGTTGTTAACCCTTAACGGTCCTGCTATTTTGACATATGTTATTAGCTGAGTCCGCATTTATTTTTTCGTGAAATATTGGTTGTCTAAGATCAAGGGGTTTACAATACGTCGCATTAGTGTGACGTCAAATGTTGAGAAGGTCATGGTATTGAATCCAAACAAACTTTTTCTACATAGATTCAGTCCATAAGCGGCGAGAAAATAATTTTTTTAGAGTACTTAGAGACATATTTAAGGTATGAAAAGTTGCCAGTACAGTACAAAATACCGTGTTCTACATCTAAACCAAAAATGGCAAGTTAAATAAATTTTTTAACGCCGTAAAAGCAGAAATGAGTTGGCGTATACATAACCTCAAAAATCGTATCTGTCAAACGTAAGCATAAAAAGTTCGTAGTTCGGTAATTAATGTGATTTGGGCCACCAAATCTTACAAGTGGGATGGTATTATCGTTAAAATACCTTACAGCCCTTCTTTGGTGAAAAACTACACCCTCGGATTATTTTAGATTCAATGCTAGCAACAGGTATAAATTTGATAAAAATATAGGTATTTTGTTGTGAAGGAAGGGATTTTCATAGTTTTATGACCTTTATTATTATACCCTTTGCAGGTAAAACATAACAACTATGACATTTACTGATAAAGAATGTCTATTAAAAGACATTTTACCTCAAGACGTACAAGTACACCAAACAGAATAGTGCAAATACACTCTTTGAAGCCACTCCGACATCACAGTATAAGTTATTAGAACTCTTAAAGATTTACCTTACTTAACTTGAATAATTAATTAATAAATAAATTAAAATGTGTAGCTGTGTTTTACTTTTAATTCAGATTTACACATTCATATCTAACTTTTGAACCTAACCATTATAGTTATTACTACCACCCCCATTTGTTATTAGCTGGGATTTTTATTTCAATAATATAAGTATTTTGTTGTGACTTATTATAATTTTAATATGTTTTGTATATTTTCCTTCCTCTGTTCTGATTTTTGTTGATTTATTTAAAATACTTACCTTCCTATAATAAGATGTAGAATAAGAGAGTACTGTGAGCACTGGTATATTAAAAATCTAAAGATCAGAGTTAAAAATATTTAATATTTAAAATTAAAATTACATTCACATTATAAGAACCTAAGAAAAAACAGAAGTCGTGAAGTCAAAACATAGAAGACTACAATAACCCAACAGAGTTTGATCCCATGAAATCCTATAACAGAAAAAAAGTTAGTTTAGTAGTACTGATACTTACCGTTAGTTATTCCAGAAATAAAATGTACAAAATAGTCCACGGTAATCTCTGTTACTCGAAGAATGGCAATGTTCTACATATGTAACTAAAGGGGGCTACAAATTTGTAAGAGCTCGAATAACTTTTACTGTTGTGTTAGAATGTATGGTCCTTTTAGCATGTATCCTAGCTCTTACTAAGGTTTCTGTTTGGTGTATTTCTACGCCTTGTGGTAAAATACCTTTTAATAGACATTTTTTATCAGCAAATTTCATAGTTGTTAAGTTTTACCTACAAAGGGTACAATAATAAAGGTCATCAAACTATGAAAATCCCTTCCTTTATAACAAAATACCTATATTTTTATCAAATTTATACCTGTTGCTAGCATTGAATCTAAAATAATCCGAGGGTGTTGTTTTTCACCAAAGAAGGGCTGTAAGGTATTCTAAGGATAATACCATCCCATTTGTAAGATTTGGTCGCCCAAATCTCATTAATTACCGAACTACGAACTTTTTAAGCTTACGTTTGACAGATACGATTTTTGAGGTTATGTATAGGCGAACTTATTTCTGGTTTTACGGCGTTAAAAAATTTATTTAATTTACCATTTTTGCTTTAGATGTAGAAAACGGTATTTTACATTGCATTGCCCACTTTTCATACCTTAAATATGTCTCTAAGTACTCTAAAAAAATGATTTTCTCGCCGCTTATGGACTGAATCTATGTAGAAAAAGTTTGTTTGGATTCAATCCTATGACCTGGGTCAACACTGTGACGTCACCACTAATGCAGCGTATTGAAAAGTATATATCTATATATATTTTTCTTTACCAATTTTCTTTTCATAGTCATTCCCAGAACGTCTGGACAATGAACCAACTTGTAGAACAAGCCTTCATAACAATGAAAACTATTTAATTATTTGTCTTGATACTTCAAATATTAAATTTGTTGTGTCTAAACGTCATGTCCACAACGTCTGGACAACGGACCGTTAAGGGTTAATTAATTTTGTACTATGCTAGACGAACATTTTCTGTTTTCATTTCTTTCTGTTAAATGCAATTAGATAAAAAAGATATATTTGAAAGGTAACTAAAATTTCTGAAATAACTTTCAAATTTTAAATAATTCAACGATTTGTAGTTGGACTACTAATTTGAATTTAATTATAATGATAATACTAATGAATTGTTTTTGGTAGCTTGGGAAGATGTCGTCAAAGAGACGAACGGAAAAGTCCAATACTACACCGAGAGCTTATAATGGAAGTTGAAGTAAAATAAACTTTGTGATCACATCGGCGATCGCGCACCCCGCCTCACCCCAACCCCCTTCTGTCGCGGTCGCGTCGCCGTTGGCTAGTCAAAGAGTTCGTTTAAGATTATGGGAGCAAAAGAAAAAAAAAACACGAAGAATATATTTAAAATGAAGAGGAAAAAAACTAACTCAAAAACGGCAAAAAAAAGAGGAAAAAATATATAGGAATACTGTGCTTTAGTAGTGTTTAAAAACGTTTTGAGGAAGAACTTTGCATTTTTTTTCTTTTCTTTAAGAATTGTTTTTTATTTGATTGGCAAATTATTTCTTATTATCATTGGCAAATTATTTCCTATTATCATTGGCAAATGAGACAGACATTGATTGAGGTGAGTGTTTTTCTTTTTTATTTGTTTGTTTGCCGTTTATGAAAAAAAAAAAAAAAAAAATGGAGTAGAAGAAAAAATGAGAAGATAAGAAGGATAAAAAAGATAAGAAAAATAAGGGAAAGAAGTGATGTTGCAGATTTCCCTTTAACGTACATTTCAAATAACTTAAGTCCAAAACTACGATTTGTAAATTTATAATTTTTATTTTTATTTTGTAATTTTTCACTCGAAATGGTGATTTTTTTAGTTTTGGTTAAATTTGTTTATCATTATTATTATTATTTTTTTTGGCTTATGTAAATATTTCGGTGTTACTTACTGTCTTTATTGTCATTTAAATATAGAAATGTTTTGATACTTTTGAAGAATCGAAAAACGTTTTTCTAACCGATTGGTAAAAAAAATTTTTTTTAAACCGATTTTTCATTTAATCAAAAATCAAAATAAGTTTGTTGAAATTCTCTCAAAAAAACACCCAGTTTAATAGCAAAGAAAAAAAGATTATTTCTCATTTTTATTATTTAATTTTTTATTTTGAAAGTTTTAGTTACCAAAGATAAACTTACATTAAAAAAAAAGAACTTCCTCCTTTACGTGTTTAATTGTGTACATTTAATTATTAGCAACAAATTTGAATTAAACGTGGAAATCTGTAAAATCAGTATAAACGATAATAGCACAGAATGAAAAGGCGGTTGATTAATCATATTTTGCTTTTCGCGAATTACGTCGTGTATAATAATAAAAAAGTAAAAGTAAAAATAAACGTAATATACCGTCGATATTTTCGTGTACACACACACACAAACACATACACATATACATAGAGAGTAAAATGGCAAATATATATAAATAAAAGTGAAAAAAATATAAATACTAAACGTAAATATATATTATAAATATTAGCCATATAAGTAGGTTATTATTCCAATTGTGTTATCTTTATTTTTCGTTTAAAAAGTTTGTGATATACTTAAGTGTATTTGCAAAGGGAAAAAAAGAGAAATAATCACGTGCAATAACAATTAATAACAATTTCATCATTTTTTCGTGTATTTTATGTTTTTTTTTCTTTTTATAGGGTTTAATGTATCATCTTTGAAGTTTGTAAAATGTTACCTGGTTTTTGGTACATTTTCTTTTGTTGGGGATGGTATATTATTTATTTATAGGGTGATTGATAACTTATTACGTTTGAAAATATTGAGTTGGAATGAATTTGAATTGGAATTTAGGTTTAGTTTTTTTTTTTTTTTTGAATTGGCGTTTTTACAACTTTATATAAAAAAGAGTAGAAAGAATCTTACAAAGATTTTAAAAGTGTATGCTGTTTGATTGTAATATGGATTACAAGTGACTAACCTAACTTTCTTAAAAAATCACCCAGACTTTATTTATTGGAATTAAAGAATAATTTTTGGTTTAAATGAAAGATAAAAGATTCTGTTTTGAATTAAAAAGGACAGATCTTTCCTAATTCTTACCAAAAAGAATAACAAAAATTTTAAAGTTGGTGAAAATTGTTGACACTTCTAACCCAACTTTTTAAAAAAATCACCCAATTTTAAAAAATCACCCAGACTTTATTTATGAAGATTAAGGAAAGATTTTTGGTTTAAATGAAATTTCAAAAATTCTGTTTTGAATTAAAAAAGACAGGTTAGTTCTAATTATTATCAAAAAAATTAAAAAAATTCTTAAAGTTGGAAATTTTTTTTGACAGGTGACTAACCTAACTTAAAAAAAAATCACCCAACTTTAAAAAATCGTCCAGACTTTATTTTTGAAGATTAAAGAATGGTTTTTGGTTTAAATGAAAGATAAAAGATTCTGTTTTGGTTTAAAAAAGGTAGATTTTTTATAATTATTACCAAAAAAATTTAAAAAATTCCCAAAGTTGGTAAAAATTTTTAACGGTTTCAACCCAACTTTTTTTAAAAAAATCCACCAACTTTAAAAAATCACTGAAACTTTATTTTTTGGAAATAGAGATTGATTTTTGGTTTAAATGAAAGATAAAAGATTCTGTTTTGATTTAAAAAAGGTAGATTTTTTATAATTATTACCAAAAAAATTTAAAAAAATCCCAAAGTTGGTAAAAATTTTTAACGGTTTCAACCCAACTTCTTTTAAAAAATCCACCAACTTTAAAAAATCACTGAAACTTTATTTTTTGGAAATAGAGATTGATTTTTGGTTTAAATGAAAGATAAAAGATTCTGTTTTGATTTAAAAAAGGTAGATTTTTTATAATTATTACTAAAAAAATTAAAAAAATTCCCAAAGTTGGTAAAAATTTTTAACGGTTTCAACCCAACTTTTTTTAAAAAATCCACCAACTTTAAAAAATCACTGAAACTTTATTTTTTGGAAATAGAGATTGATTTTTGGTTTAAATGAAAGATAAAAGATTCTGTTTTGATTTAAAAAAGGTAGATTTTTTTATAATTATTACCAAAAAAATTCCCAAAGTTGGTAAAAATTTTTAACGGTTTCAACCCAACTTTTTTTTAAAAAATCCACCAACTTTAAAAAATCACTGAAACTTTATTTTTTGGAAATAGAGATTGATTTTTGGTTTAAATGAAAGATAAAAGATTCTGTTTTGATTTAAAAAAGGTAGATTTTTTATAATTATTACCAAAAAAATTAAAAAAATTCCCAAAGTTGGTAAAAAGTTTTAACGGTTTCAACCCAACTTTTTTTAAAAAATCCACCAACTTTAAAAAATCACTGAAACTTTATTTTTTGGAAATAGAGATTGATTTTTGGTTTAAATGAAAGATAAAAGATTCTGTTTTGATTTAAAAAAGGTAGATTTTTTATAATTATTACCAAAAAAATTTAAAAAAATCCCAAAGTTGGTAAAAATTTTTAACGGTTTCAACCCAACTTTTTTTTAAAAAATCCACCAACTTTAAAAAATCACTGAAACTTTATTTTTTGGAAATAGAGATTGATTTTTGGTTTAAATGAAAGATAAAAGATTCTGTTTTGATTTAAAAAAGGTAGATTTTTTATAATTATTACCAAAAAAATTAAAAAAATTCCCAAAGTTGGTAAAAATTTTTAACGGTTTCAACCCAACTTTTTTTTAAAAAATCCACCAACTTTAAAAAATCACTGAAACTTTATTTTATGGAAATAGAGATTGATTTTTGGTTTAAATGAAAGATAAAAGATTCTGTTTTGATTTAAAAAAGGTAGATTTTTTATAATTATTACCAAAAAAATTCCCAAAGTTGGTAAAAATTTTTAACGGTTTCAACCCAACTTTTTTTTAAAAAATCCACCAACTTTAAAAAATCACTGAAACTTTATTTTTTGGAAATAGAGATTGATTTTTGGTTTAAATGAAAGATAAAAGGATCTGTTTTGATTTAAAAAAGGTAGATTTTTTATAATTATTACCAAAAAAATTAAAAAAATTCCCAAAGTTGGTAAAAATTTTTAACGGTTTCAACCCAACTTTTTTTTAAAAAATCCACCAACTTTAAAAAATCACTGAAACTTTATTTTTTGGAAATAGAGATTGATTTTTGGTTTAAATGAAAGATAAAAGATTCTGTTTTGATTTAAAAAAGGTAGATTTTTTATAATTATTACCAAAAAAATTAAAAAAATTCCCAAAGTTGGTAAAAATTTTTAACGGTTTCAACCCAACTTTTTTTAAAAAATCCACCAACTTTAAAAAATCACTGAAACTTTATTTTTTGGAAATAGAGATTGATTTTTGGTTAAAATTAAAGCTAAAAGATTCTATTTTCAATTAAAAGAGATATTTTTTTTCCTATTGTTACCAAAAAAATTTAAAAAAAATTTCCATGTTTCTTCTGAAATCATCGAATTTTATTAAAATTTTTGTCAGATTTTGTAGAAAACTACCTAAATTAATTTAATTGAAGGGTGGAGTGCAAGAAGTACCTAAGTAGCATTTTTATAAAATCTGCCTAGGTTTAAAATCTAGGTTTATCATGTTTGTTAAACCTAGATGTCGCGATTCTAATGTCCCGAAATCTGATTCAGAAAAGGACGTTCGAAAAGGCGCTATTTAACCAATTTGGGCCTAGAAATGGGATCAAACTTATAAATCAAGTTGTGTTTTAATGTTTTATTTGTCAACATGAACGACACCTAAGGCGTCGAGGTCGGAAAGAGCGGTTAGTTTGACGTTTAGAAATAATTATCAAATATTCGCCATAAAAGTTAATAAACTTACCTTTAATAAGTTCCAAACAATTCAAAATGTCGGGTAAATGTACCAACATAAAAAATTTTTAACCTAAAAAATAAATTTTTCATTATTTACAAAATTTATAACAACAACAAACCGTTCTTTTAGCATAATTATCCTTAGTAAGAAGTAAAAAGAACTTGATTAAATCAATTAACTTTAAATTCGTATTTATTAAAACTGTTTACATTTCAAAACCGTTATAAGTAATTAGGAATTTTCATATTTATCTGTTGGAGGTTGAAATCTTGACAAATCTTGAAAAATCTTGACATCCCCTTCCTAAATCTTAAACCAACCATTGACGTATCAATTTTAATTCAAATAAGTTAAAAAATAAACGTTTTAAAAAATCGTAATTTGCATTAATAAAAAAATTTACTTTTATGAAAGTGTTTATTTAATAAAAAGAATTTAAGATATTGAAAATAATGTTATAGTCAGTCTTTTCTTTTAGTTTGGGTACCCTTTTCAGAAATCTAAAACGGTCTTTTTTAATTAAAACTAGAATATTGTAAGTTTTATTACGAAAGAAATCAGATCAAAATCATTAAAATTCAATTTTTTATGATTTTTTAAAAAAACTAGAATGTTTACTGTGGTAAATTTTTTTAGCTTTCTCATTAAAAATATAGGACTGTCTAAATCACCCTGTATATCACCATAAATTGGATTTTTGCTAAGGGTACCCAAACAGCTATTGATACATCTCTATTGCTCTAATTCGGCTACGGGTTTTGAACTCAATCAATAGCTGTTTGGGTATCCTTTGCAGAAATCCAATATATGGTGATATACAGGGTGATTTAGACAGTCCTATATTTTTAGTTAAAAAAATGTATCACAGTAAACATTCTAGTTTTAATTAAATAAGAACGTTTTGTTCTAAATATTACCAAAAAATAAAAAAATATTACAAAAAAATTAAAAAAATTTTCAAAGTTGGTGAAAAACTTTTTTAAGTTAGATTTTCTAAAAATTCAATCATTTTTTAAAAAATCATAAAAAATCGAATTTTAAAGATTTTAATCTGATTTTTTTTCTAAATGAAACTAAAAACATTCTAGTTTTAATCTAACAAAACCGTTTTGTTCTAAATTTTATCAAAAAAATTAAAAAAAATTTCAAAGTTGGTGAAAAATTTCTTAGATTAGATTTTCTAAAAATTCAATCATTTTTTTTAAAATCATAAAAAATCGAATTTTAAAGATTTTAATCTGATTTTTTTTCTAAATGAAACTAAAAACATTCTAGTTTTTATCTAAAAACACCGTTTTGTTCTAAATTTTACCAAAAAAATAAAAAAAATTTTCAAAGTTGGTGAAAAATTTTTTAGATTAGATTTTCTAAAAATTCAATCATTTTTTTAAAAAATCATAAAAAATCGAATTTTAAGGATTTTAATCTGATTTTTTTTCTAAATGAAACTAAAAAAACATTGTAGTTTTAATCTAACAAAACGGTTTTGTTCTAAATTTTATCAAAAAAATTAAAAAAATTTTCAAAGTTGGAAAAAAATTTTTTAGATTAGATTTTCTAAAAATTCAATCATTTTTTTAAAAAATCATAAAAAATCGAATTTTAAAGATTTTAATCTGATTTTTTTTCTAAATGAAACTAAAAACATTGTAGTTTTAATCTAACAAAACGGTTTTGTTCTAAATTTTATCAAAAAAATTAAAAAAATTTTCAAAGTTGGAAAAAAATTTTTTAGGTAAGAAAAGCAATAATTTTTTAAAAATTCAATTATTAAAAAAAAATGATAAAAAATTGAATTTTAAAGATTTTAATCTAATTTTTTTTCTGAATAAAACTAAAAACATTCTAGTTTTTATCTAAAAACACCGTTTTGTTCTAAATTTTACCAAGAAAATAAAAAAAATTTTCAAAGTTGGTGAAAAATTTTTTAGATTAGATTTTCTAAAAATTCAATCATTTTTTTAAAAAATCATAAAAAATCGAATTTTAAGGATTTTAATCTGATTTTTTTTCTAAATGAAACTAAAAACATTGTAGTTTTAATCTAACAAGACGGTTTTGTTCTAAATTTTATCAAAAAAATTTAAAAAATTTTCAAAGTTGGAAAAAAATTTTTTAGCTAAGAAAAGCAATAATTTTTTAAAAATTCAATTATTAAAAAAAAAATCATAAAAAATCGGATTTTAAAGATTTTAATCTGATTTTTTTTCTAAATGAAACTAAAAACATTCTAGTTTTAATTAAATAAGAACGTTTTGTTCTAAATATTACCAAAAAAATTTTAAAAAATTTCAAAGTTGATAAAAATTTTTGGCAGATTTTTAACCTAACTTTTTAAAAAATTCGATCAACTTAAAAAAAAAAAATCCCCCGGGCTTTATTTTTAAAGATTAAGGAATGATTTTTGGTTTAAATTAAACTTAAAAGATTCTATTTTGATTAAAAAAAGTCAAATTTATTCTAATTGTTACCAAAAATAAAAATAAAAAAAAATTTTAAGTTGGTAAAAATTTTTGGCAGTTTTCAAACTAACTTTTTAAAAATTAAAATATTTTAAAAAATTTGTTAAAAAAAAGTTATCAATCACCCTATTTAAAGATAAAAAGAAAAAAAAATAATAAAAGAAAAGTTATTACAACTTCCGAATTTAGTATTTAATTTTTTTTTTTTTTGACGCTTCTTTTAATTTCTTCGGTTAAACAAAAAAGAACTTAGATAAAATTACCGAGCTGTATCTATATGTGTATAATAATAAAAAGAAATGGTATGAAAGAAGGGGTTTAAAATTAAAACTCGTTTTGAATGAAAGAGAGAGATTAGATTCTTTCTTTAGTGCAGCAATATATGAACGGTCAAAGTTAAAAAGAATCAAAGTAAAAGTCGTATTTAGCGATAAAATAAAATTAAAAAAAAAATATATGCGGTAGGATTCTATTATCTAACTACTATTACTATTTACTACTACTATAAAGTGTACAGTGTTACTTTTCATATTTGTATCGATATATAAATATATATGCATATATATATTTTTAAGATCTCTAGAGAAAGAAAAGGTTTATCTTTTCGTAATTTAATTTAAAAAAAGTAAATTTAAATTTATTTATTTGCGATGTTTAAGTAAGTTTAAGGCGTTTTTTTTTTTAATTTAATCTATAAAAAATGTAAATTACTTGGTAAGTAAGCCACGCAATTCACACGTCTTTGTGTCTCCCCTTTTTGTCCGTTTAACGTATAAAACCGCCACTATTATCGCTAAGGTATTTTTTTTTTCTTTCTTTTTTTCGAAATTGTTACTTAAACGAGTAAGTTTAAAGGTAAAAAAAAAGATAATTAATAAAAAGAGATTGTTTTGTTTTATATTTATAAAATAATAAAGAGCGAAAAATGATTTTACAGGTTTTGTTTTTTAGCTTCGGCTTCTTTAGCCCTTTTAATTTGCATTTCACGTTGTTGTTCTAAAACTTTCCTAAAATTTTCCACCTCCTCTTCGATTTCAACCGGATGCATCTCTTCCCCTTCCGAATCGGAACTACTATCTTCATTTCCCGGTCTTATTGAAACTTCCGAACGTTCCCTTCCGATTGGTTCCTCGGTTAATAAAGATTTTTCCTCGTTAGGTTTATTAATAATTTTTTCTTGGGTTTTTTTCATTTCACTTTCTTTTTTTATCTTCTCCCATTCAACTCGATAATCACTAAAAAAATTTTTAAGTGATTATATTTTCTTTTTAAACTTTTGTTTTTAAAAACGTATCTTTTTAAAACTTACTTTTCATATTCCATCCTAGCTTCTTCAATTAATTTATATAACTCATCAATTCCTTCTCCTGTCGCAGCTGAAACACCACAAACCCTTAAATTTTGATAAAACTCATCTAAAGTTAAAGCCATAGATCGGGTTAAATTACTAATATAATTTTCGTCAGCCTCTAAAGCTTCTTGAAACGTTTCAAAGTCCTTCATCCAATCAATCGCATAAGTATGATTCACCACATCGATTTTATTCATAACCACGATAAATGGTAATCTTGATTTATACAAAATCGAACAAGCGTATAACATATTCGACATGAACGTAACCGGGTTTGTGCTTCTAACTGTATCTATTACGTATAAAACAACAGTAGGAAAACTTGAAGCTAGGGTTTCGGTGATAATTGTACCCGATACGGACCAAGTGAATACTTCGATTTGACCGGGAGTGTCTAAAACGCACAGTTCGTGTTCGGTTTTTTCTATATATTTAAGTACATCTGGAAATTTCGTCGAGAATAAATTTAATGAGGTTACTATTCCTCCGTTTGGACCTAATTTGTATTGTTTCATGACTTCTTTATAATTTACGGTATCCCGTATATCTAAAACGATAACAAATGTAAGTTATGTAATTAATAATTATTAATTTTATTTACCTATATTAGCAAAATATGGAATTTGTAAACACGCGGGGTCTAAATTAACAATATAGGGCTTTTTTTGAGATGTACTTAGTCTTTGTACCAAGCTAGTTTTACCAGATCCGGCCATTCCGAGGGTTATTAAACACACCGGGTGTGTTTTAGGGTTAATTTCACTTTCAGCCATTAAATAATTTGAAAGGTTTAATAGGTATAACAATTAACACGGTGTAAAGTTTTAAACTTAAACTGTTATTAAAGTTGAGAATGTACACAACTTGATAACTAAAACATATAGGTTAGGAATTAATGGAATGAACATAACCAAAAATATTTTATAGATGCGTTTGGAAACCTGTATTTCCAAAATGTGAAAATCAAAAATTGAGCAACAGATGGCGGTGACAACGAAAACATCCTCCTCACTTTTCTACGATCCTGATAGTTCTATCACGAGCGCAGTATTCGAAGGAAATGATTGTGTATAACTAATATTTATAATTAATATATCTTAATGCAATTTACGTGTTTTTTTGTTTTATTTCTTTCCTCTCACAGTTCTCAAAAATATTTCAAAATTTTTCGTGAAACTTTAGCTACTTCGTTTGAAACTTTACAATTAAAAAACTTGTTAGCCTTTACAATGGAATTAAGATCGTACACAACACAGCGTTCGTTACGGACGGGGGTCGACTTCACGGTGAAATTTTTCGAAAAAATTTTTTTCCTTGTTCTGAGTTCAATAACCATTTTTCAGCTTAGAAAACGTTTTTAACAAAAAAAAAATTTTTTTTTGTTAAATACGCTTTTTAAGCTTAGAAACGACTATTAAACTCAGAGAAGGGAAAAAAATTTTTTCGAAAAAATTCACTGTCAACCGACTGGGCGGTGAGAGACGTCGAGACGCAGAGCTGGGTTGGCTCCCTCATCAGACGCTCCCCAAAAAAAAAAAAAAAAATTTTTTTTGTTAAATACGCTTTTTAAGCTTAGAAACGACTATTAAACTCAGAACAAGGACAAACATTTTTTTCGAAAAAATTCACTGTCAGCCGATCTGTTACTCTGTAAGAGATGGCGTCACGAGTTTTAAATTTACATTGGAAATTGAATATTCAATATAAGGGGCGCTGACTATTTTCTTCTGCTTTTATTATATAGATTTTTTCATTCATTTTAATTCAAAAAAGTTGGAACTAATTTGACTGATTTAAGACAAAAAAGTCTGGGTGATTTTTTAAAGTTGACCGAATTTTTTAAAAAGTGAGATTAGCTATCTATCAAAAATGTTTACCAACTTTGGGAATTTTTTAAATTTTTTGGTAATAATCATTTAAATACATTGATTAACTTTTATTACTACATCAATTTATATACATACATTAATTTATAAATGTATAAATTTAATAGTTAATCGAGAAAAAAGATCACATAATTGAAGACTAGTTAGCTAAAATTAATATAACAACAGTAAATAACATTTTTTAAAAATAAATAGCAGAGTAAATCATAGCAGAGTATCACAATTAGTTTTTTTTTTCTTTTTTTAAGAAGCCTAAATATACTTTTTTTTTAATTTTTGGTCTGTTTACATATAACTAACAAGGAGAGTGCAAGGTCTTGGGGTCATAGATTTAGTTCCAATTTTGTAGGATGGTAGATTTAGTTTCCCTGTTGAAGAAAATATGTGGTTGTAGGGGCCACTACTCAATAGCTCTTTAGATATTTGCAATTGAAGATGCAAATCACTATTTAGTTAAATTCAGGTCTGTAGCAAACGATTAAACATAATGGGTGTAGCGTAGCAGCAATAGATCGGTGTTTCTCGTCATTAGGCGCCGGGTTCGAGTACTGAGAGTGTCTATTTTTATATATAAAGATACCATGGGTGGATATAAAATTTTGCGACATCGAAACATTTTTTGAGTGTGCACCGCACTTTGGATTTGTCAGTTAATTGTCATTTGATCTGTCAAGACTTCAAAATTAATACAGGAATATGACTTGGCATTGTAACCTTTCTTCAAAAAGCCTGACTTAATCGGTATAAATTCGGTCAATTTTGACATTATCCGGACTTGTCCTAACGAATTAATTGCATCTTTAATTGCAAATATTTTAAAAATTATTGAGTAGTGGCCCCTATAACCATATATTTTCATCAACAGGTAAATTAAATCTACCATTCTACGAAATTTGAACTAAATCCACGACCCCAAGACCTTGCACTCTCCTTGTAAGATTAATTTTCTACTTATAACTATACAGTGTACATTTAGCTACATATTTAATCGTTTAATCTCTATTTCAGTCGGAGTTATTACTATTATTGTACTGGGAAATACTTTTTAGGTTACTAATAATGAGAATTTAATGATTTTAATTGATATTTCGATTATTTAAGGTTAAAAATGTTAAATTTGACGTTTGTAATTCGTTAGATTAGTCATAGATAGCGTAAAATTAAAAATAAGGATTTTTTTTTAAGTTTTAAAATTGTACAAATTAATTAACCTCAAATAAATGTTAAAATCGACATTTGACATGTTTACAATGTAATTTTTAACAATTAAAAATCTTTTTATTTACTTCAAACATTAAATTTGTTTTTGTTAAGCTAAATTAAGTCCACAACGTCTTGACATAGGACTCGGGAAGAAATAATATAATGTCCACAATGAACCTTTACGATTCCATCAATCGACTATTAGAAGCCATCGAATCAACAACTCCGGAATCGCAATTTTCCAATCTTTCAGCCTCCTCCAACCATCTTTTAATCTCAACCGTGTACATATGCCTTTGTAGCACTTCCCTCGTCCTCCTCCTTCTTCCAACGTAACAAGTAATCCCTCCGACCCGAAACTCCCCTTGCAACCCTTCGAGTTGCTTCGGATCGGGAATTTGAGCAACAAGCGAACACCAATCAACCATAACTTCTTCATGTAACATTTGCTCTTCGTCTTTCTTCGACGTTTGCTTCTTATACTGAATTCGAAATCGAAACGCTTCCAGAACGCTCGCCACAACAATCGTTAATACGACCATCGTGAATAAATAAAACGTCATGAAAAAAATTCGAGAGTATTCGCCGGAAACGGTTGCGTATGCATCCATAATAATAAACCAATTATTAACTACAGTTAATTCGAAAAGAGTGATTCCAGAAGTAATTAAATCGACGAAACTATTTAGGTAATAATAACCAATCGTGTTTGTACCGTTTGCATTATAACGGTAGTAATCTTCGACGGTTTTGTTGATACAACAGTTGTATAAATTTTCCCCAGAGAATAATTCCATTCCGATTATTGCGAAAAAGTAATACATTACCATCATTACGACTGCCGTGGACCACATTAACGGTGATAGGAGCACTAATGTGCCGAAAATATCTCTGTAGCGTTTTTTCAGTTTGAATAAACGTAACAATCTAAAAATAAAAAAACGATTGTTTTAAATGAAAGTTAAAATATTCTATTTTAATCTAAAAAAGTAGATTTTTTCTAAATTTTATCAAAAAAATTAAAAAAAAAAAAATTTTAAAGTTGGTAAAAATTTTTTACACTAACCTAACCTATAAATTTGATCAATGACAATAAAAAGCTTACCTTAAAGGACGTAAAATAACAACAGCGGTTAATCGAGGCCATAAAAGTAATAAAAACGATCCTAAAATTCCGGCTAAAGTCACCGAAAGATCAAAAACGTTCCAACCGGAAGAGATGTATTCGTTCCAACCCAAAGCAATTATTTTTAAAATAGCTTCATATAAAAAAACTAGAAAATAAAATTAAATTTTTTATAATCTAATTGTATAACATAAAATAATAATATAACCTACGAGAAAAGAATAAATAAGTATCCCAAGAAGCCATAAAATTCCTAGCTCCGTCTTCTAAAGATCCAGCGTATTGTAAAACACGGATTAACATTGCTAAACCATTTCCGATGATAATAAAATCTAAAAATTAAAAGCAGCTTTAATTTTTTGATGAAATTTACATCAAAAAACTTACATATAAAATGTTCAAAATACGGATGAACCACCACATTCCTCGCAATTCGACATAAACACCTCAACGGAGGCCAAGCCGAACTATACCAAGGATCAATCGGTTCCTTCGTTCTCCACTTCAACGAACAAGCATCATAAACACCCATAAACTCCTCCAAAGTTAACGCACCGGTTCCGGAAGCATTCAACTGCCGAAACATCAACACAACATCCCTCAAACTAGTCCTCGGAGAATAATACTTTAACAAACCGCGAAACTGCTGAAACCGAACCGTATTCGGGGAATGTTTACTAACCAAAAGTCGAAAAGCTTGTTTACACGCGATCCTTTTATGCAACAACAACTTCCTAAACTTATTACGTTCGATTCCGGTAAACGTTTCATAAACTACGGCCAACATTAAATTCATTAAGACGTACAAACAAATCGAAATGTACGAAATGAAAAAAATCGCGTTGAATTTTGATTTAGCATACGAAGGCATCATGACATCCGGAAAGTTAGCCGTTGTTAAAAGTACAAACATACTAACAAAACTATCCGGTAACGTTTTAAAATAAGGATTTTTATGGTTATCGCTGAATAAAAAATACCCTAAAACCGCGTAACTACAAACGAAAAACATTAATAAACCTAACATATCTAAAATCGGAGGTAAACTTTGTAAAATCTGCCGGATAAATCTCCTCACGTTTCCGCAAGCTCTCGTATCGATTAAAAATAAAGGTCGTAAAGCTCTTGTAACTCTAAAATGACTTTCGTAACGAATAATTACGATCAAAGCTTCGAAAACCATTATGGTTAACGCTACGGCTTTTAAAGTGGTTCGCTTATGATTTAAAATCGTTTTAAATCCCGTCCAACGGAGTTTTAAAATTAACTCGATTGAAATTATACTCAATGTGATCAATTCTAACGCCGAGTGGATTCCGATCGGAAGGATTAAATCCGGACTAGCGGGTTCTTCGAATAAAGCGAGGGAAAGAAGAATTAACGAGGCTAAAAGATCCAAGCCGTAATACCACGAATTGTGAACGAGTAAATAAGCCGGAAGTGCTGATGGATGTTTCGGATGTGAGTCGAATTTTTCATTATTAGCTCCTTCCTATAAATTAAAATAAAAAGTAATCAATTTAAAGTTCAAAATTAATAATTATATAATAAATAAGAAACTAACCTCTAAATAAATCGCAGCTTCATGAAAATTTAAATCCCAAGTATCATCATCTTCACGATTTAAACTCGAACGACTTCCCATTTCATCCAGATTTTCTAAAATAATCATTTTTATTACAATTATCTCTCAAAGTAATTCAACATCAAAAAACTTAAAAGATTTTAAACTTTAATTTAATCTTAAAACGTAATTCTAATCGTAACTTTTCATCTTACTTTATCATATTTACACCTTCTTTACATATTTACATCTTAATTAAATCTAATTTCGTTAGAAATTACTCAACATTAAACAAATACATTTTAAAATTTGTTTTGACGTTTTAAACAAACTTAACCTCTATTTATATCCGACATCCGACACAAGCACCATCTATGCGCGACACGATCAACTTAACCTAATCTCATGTTTAACAACGTCACTAAAGATAAATATTTTGATACACCGGCTGGTGTTGAGATAAATATAAGATTAAATTTAAAAAAAACTTACGGGAATTCGAACCGTAGGTAACGTGTAAAGCGTCCGAAAACTTTTTATAACCGTCGTCGTCCGGGGAGGAACATCTGGAAGACGCCATTTTGGTCGAAATCCATAGATATACACCTGAATCGTATAAGTTCATCGTTATTTAAAAAAGATCGCAAGATAATAAAACTTGCGATTTTAAAATACTTTTTAAAAAATGATTTGAAATAAAGACTGAAACGATTTAAGTCTTATTATTGATTGTGGGTTGGGTTATTTTCGGTTTAAATGTAGTTAAATCGAGTTAAAACTGGATGTTATAAAACAACCAGTTTCAACCATTTACTTGTGTAACAAATAATATTAATCCAATTTTTAACCAAACTTAGACAAAAATAAATAAAAATAAGTAAAATAAATCCCAAATTAAAGTTAAATTAAATAAATAAAAGTAAAAATGTCAAATTACTTAAAAATTTTTAAAATACAAATTAGCGCCATCTATTAACATACACGTGAACTTTCATTTAAATGATATTTAAATTATAAACATTATTTTATTAGGTTTTTTAATTTTTTTACTTCATTTAAACCTTTATTGAAACTTTTACACATTAAAAAATGTTTAAACGCAAATTATCTTTTATTTTATTTAACAGTAATTGAAATAATTCGTATATCATCGTAAGGTTTATCAGTTTTAGCATTTGTCTTAACGTTACTTATATTTTGTACGACTTCCATGCCTTTAAAAACCCTTCCGAAGACTGTGTGCTTATTATCTAACCATGGAGTAGGTGTTAATGTAATAAAAAATTGACTTCCATTCGTATTGGGTCCGGCGTTTGCCATTGAAAGGGTGTAAGGTCGATCGTGTCTTAAATGCGGCTTGATTTCATCTTCGAATTCGCCACCCCAAATACTCTCACCTTAAATTACAATATTTAAATACATAAAATAAGCTTATTCTTTTAAAAAAATTGAATTTAAACTTACCTCCTGTTCCATTTCCTGTGGGATCACCGGTTTGTATCATAAAACCTTTAATAACCCGATGAAAAATATGTCCGTTATAATAACCATTTTTCGAATGCACACAAAAGTTTTCAACACTCTTCGGAGTATCTTTAAGAAACAATTTACAATGTATATCGCCAAAAACAGTATGAATAATAGCCGTTTCGTAAAGTCTTTGTGTTGCCGGAGTATCTGTAGCGGCAAATGTATCTTCCTTCGATGGTTTTTCATTAAAAACGTCTCGATCTTGACCGGAATTTTGAGGATCGTCCGGATCGCGTTTAGTAAATAAGTAAAACCGTGATTTTTTATACGCCGTACAAATTAAAGTCGGATCCGGTTTAATAGCATCCAACGTTGGATTAGTTGAAGCTTCGATTTCCAATGTAACCGCAGCTTTGTTCTTTTTAGCCGATCCTTGATACAACGCGATGTGCAAAAGTCGTAAATTCTCGTTTTTACCGATTATTTTAACGCACTTATTCGTATGGATGTTAATTAATTTAACTCCGAGTAAAGTTGAGTAAAGTAAAAAGTATCCCGTTGAGTCAAATTGAATGTTGGCTAAATGAAAAGCTTCTGATTTTTCCAAATCCCTCTCGACTGCCATTCTCCTTCCAAATTCCATGTTGGGAAGTTGTTGGGTTTGTTGTTGAAGCTCGGTAAAGCGAGGTAGAGTCTCATCGAGTACTCGAATTAATTTCCCAGTTAAAAAATTAAATACTCTAACCTTGCGATCAGTTGAAATCGTTGCAAATTTTAATCCATCTTTAGTAAAACTTAATCCAGTTGGAAATGTTTTATTTTTGGCGAATTCAAACAAATCCGTATCTAATTTCGAATCAAATTTAATATTTTTTGGGAAACTAAAATCGTTTTTCATCCCCGTCCAATACTCTAATATTCCAATTTTATCTACAGAGACACATACATCAAATTTCGGGTTGTATTTTAACAAAACAACCGGTTTTGTATGCATTTTTCCTATTATTTTAATTGGAACTTTCATTTCTCGACTATCGTAAATATAAATCTTCTCCGATTCATGATCTGTAACGGCTAAACTTTGTATAGCATCACCGGGAGTGTGAATAAATTCAACACAACCCGGAACGTAATCTACTTTTAACATGTTAATCATATCAAAGTTAACGACATCGAAAATTTTTAACGAACGATCGGAAGACGCCGAACAAAGTAACGAACCTTCATCGTTAACTCCTAAAGATACTACAGGTCCTAGATGACCCCGGAAATGTTTTACAAACTCGATACTGGTTTCAACTTTCTTCCAAAATTTGATATGACCATCACAACTTCCGGTTATTATAAAATCAGTGTTAGTTACCACACAATGCGTTATTACATCTCGATGCATATAACTTTTCTCATAAAATTCCGCGTTGGGTAAATTTTCCAAGTAAAGCGCTTCATGCGGAAGGATTTTCTTCTTTTTCATGGGTTGAGGAAGACTTGGACCGATTTCTTCCTCGTTTTCATCCGAATTTGATAATCGACGTTTTTCCATTTCGGTCATTTTATATAAAAAATCTTCTAATTAATCAAATTAATAAGTTTTTAACGTTTAAAGTTGATTGTAAATAAAATTAACCTCACATTTTAAACTGTCAAAAAGAAGTTTGGTTCGATTAACCTAAATAAGTAAAATTCGATTGACCCAAATTTAATACCATAACCCTACTTTTTAAAACGTCCAAGTCCATCGATTAAAATTTTCGAATAAAACGCAAATATACGCGTTTAAAAGACAATAAAATCATTAAAAATGAGTGCAACAAAACGTTTAGATTTGGTTCAAGTGGGCGAAAAGAAGGAATTAGATATTTACCGTGACACTCCAGTTCGTTATTTAGGTTAGTAATTAAGCCTTTTTTAAACGGATCTAATTAAAAAAATCCATTTGTAGGGTACGCAAACGAAGTCGGAGAGGCTTTTAGGGCGATAATTGGTTCTAAATGGGTTGCGGCAACTTACGGAGTGGCTACAACTTACGTTTTAGCCGATACTTGTGATAAAACTTATAAAACTTACATTGTAAGGTGATTATTATTATTAGAAGAAGTTTTTAATGATTTTAATTTTTTCTAGAGTAATAAACAAGATCCTAATGTGATAAAAAAGTCAATTTTTACAGCAGCCGATTCGTTTATATGGCAAATATTAGCTTCCGTAGCCATTCCGGGGTTTACAATTAATAGGGTTTGTGCGGGATCTAATTATTTATTGAAGAAAACCGGGAAGTTACCGCCTAAACAAAGAACATGGATAGTTACCGCAATCGGACTTTCAGCTATACCGTTTATTATAAAACCAATAGATCGATTAACGGATAGATTATTAGATGAAACTTTAAGAAAAATAGAACCGAAATAGTAGAAAAATTTAAATTAGAAAATTGTTATTGTTAAAAATTAAAAGTTTTAAATAAAGTGTAGATACCTTTTTTACCAACTAGTAACTTTTATTTAAACAAGGTTGGTTATTCTTGTTTGACGGTTGTTGGTTATTCTTATCCATCCTAGTACTTCCCCATTCTCTTTTTATCGCTTAATCTAGTATCTGTTTTTGTAGCGTAGACCATATTGTTTGGTCCAGTACATTATATTTGTTCTGTGGTACATTCAGTAGTTTGTGTGTAATCGACGAGATAAGTTCATTTCCTCCATTCAAAATGTCCAATTTCGATTTTCTTAAATCCGGCCCGATTCCCATATCCCCAATAAAATCCCCATTAATACCAGCTATATTACAACAACCGGAAACCCATTTCTGGACGCCTAAAGACTACACCCACACCTGTTATTATTTAGAAATCGTCCCTAAAGATAGCGTCGAGTACATTGACATACAAACGCTTTTTAAGAAAAAATCACCTGGTTTACAACTAAAAGAAGTAAAACGCGTACAAAATCCGTATTTACTGGGCGAGTTTTTAATAAAAAAGATGGAAATGGCAAAGCACGGACCCGTTACGATAAACAGATTGTTTCACGGAACCAAACGGCAGGCTGTTAAGACCATAATCGAAGAGGGATTCGATTGGAGGCTTCACGGTGAAAATAGGGGCTTCAGATTCGGTAAAGGGGTGAATTTTACGCCAAACGCGAGATTTGCAACGAATTTTGGTAATCACACACAGCGCAGGGTGATGATATTAGCTAATGTATTAATCGGGAGGAGTTGTGTTGGCTCGGAAGACATGGATTTACCACCGGAAGGGTTTGATACAACTATGAGAAGCGATGGGAACGTTGTGGTGAAGTTTGAAGATAACGAACATTATCCAGCTTACGTTTTAACTTATATGTATTATGGTAAATAATAATAATAAAAAGAAAAAATGTTATTTTTCCATATTTTTAATAAATAAGTGTATTTTTGAGTATTGTTTTTTTATCTTTGGGTGGAATTTCCTAAAAAGTGAATAAAATATTGATAGTTAGGGTTGCCAGATCTCCGGCATTACGCCAGAGTCTGCGGCATTTAATGTTCATCTCAGGCCTCCGGCAGGCATTTGAACATTTCCGGCAAAATGAAATTCAATGAAATTTATAAAATAAATAAATAAGAAAGTCTATATTTTTGTTAAAATAAATGTTTACTATACACATGACATTTTTTTGTAAAAAATAAAATGTTCCCCCCCCAATCTCCGGTATTTGACCCCCAATCTCCGGCATTCAGGCCGAGTGGATCTGGCAACCCTATTGATGGTGTTTAAATGATAAATAATCGTTATCTATTAACCCAGATAAAGCCAAAACTTTTTTTTCTAAAAAAATTGATTGTAATACTATTTTCGTTGTTAGAATTGAATTTGTAATAAACTTATTCTGGTAACCTTTTCACTTTTTTTTTATATTTTTGGAGAAAAGGGCCGTCCTTTAGAAAGGACCGTGGCAAGATATGCTACTGAGAAATAAAAGATGGTATTTATTTCAAAACAAGAATATTTATTACTCTGTTAGAAAATATTGCTTACATAACATGCAGGTAACCATTTAGACACCCTATTCATTATTTCATGTGATAAACATAAAAACATTCTTTAGGGTGTAGTCCTATATCGCACTTCTTGCAACTGAAATTGCACTTCTTGTGGCAGAGACCGCATTTTCTTTGGTTTTCGTGGTAAAGAACTAAATGGTGTAAACCGTCATACCTCGAATGTGCGTGCAAATGTGTACTAATACGTACAGGACCTCTTTTTGTTGTTTTACAGTAAGTTTCGAGAAACCCTGTCGCGATTGAGCGTCTAAACGCAAGATGATCTAACTTTCTATCGTTCAATTTGTGGAGCAATCACGCGTTCTGTATAGACATATCTATGCAGTGGCTAAACATCGGAAAATACCATTTTTTTCCTCGAATAGAAGACCGATATAAAGAAATGTTTTGATCGGCACGATCTACACCGCCCATGTTTTTATTGTAAATTTGGACAAGTTTCGGCTGTTCTACAGAGATTTTCTTTTTTTTTTGTGAAAATCGTTCCACTTTTATAGTAGGAAAGACGTTTACGTGATTAGAAATAACGCTTACAATGCTGTTGTCGTGCCATTTACACAAAACTATATTTTCACCTTCGATGGTGGCGTATTCATATGACCCTCTATTATTTTGTTTTTTGATGATTTTATTGGAAGATAGAGGGCAATTTGAGAGTCTATTTTCTCGAATAGTACCTGTTGTTTTCAGTCCTCTAGCAGTGAGTTCGACTATTAGTGGTAGTGATGTAAAGAAGTTATCAAACAAAATGTGATAATTTAGATTGCCTTGTTTTGATAACAACACGTCAGAAAATTGTAAAACAAGACTGCCTCCTAAGCCAAAACTTTTATATTTTTCAGCAATAGGAGTTGCTGCACCTTGATATGGTTCAAACCACTCAATGTATCCAACTCTGTCTAAATTGTCGATCTCTTCCAGCAAATTGTATAGTCGAAGTGGGCGTTTAACCCATCTGGATCATAAGCGCATATATGCGCGTATTTTGCCTGGCTACTATCACCAGAACGCGCATATATGCGCTCATCGCATATAAAATTGCATATAAAAAAAATGTTCGGTGATAAGGACAAATTTTTCATTTTTCTGTGTGATGTAAATGGGTTAAAATAACTAAAAACAAGAGTTAATCCGTTTTAAAAATTCCATGATACTTTATTATGCCACAGTGCTTTATAAAGGACGTTGGGTTCAGCCGTCACTTACAAAACAACTAAGTGGAATTTGACTTTGAGAATACTATTTTTACATATACACACTTGTATTTAACCGATCGTGTAATTTGTATGAAAGATTTTTATGGTTAAAGGTATATTATTCACCTCTTACTATCCATAATGCAATACTTAACAAAACCGCACAAAATTTTATATCAAACAACTACTAAAAGTGGTCACACCGACAAACACAAGCACTAACACATGCTCCAAACGACTAATGAACAGTATCCACTATTCTGACATCTATCATTCAAGTAGTAATGCAGATTTACAAACTTCTTTCGTGGTCCTTTTAAAAGGACCATGACTTTAAGTGGGTTAATGACTTGTAAACAATGGATACATTTTTTCAGACCCCTCTGTATTTAAATGATTTTATATAAATCGTCGACAGATAAATAAAATCACTTTAAAACTTACTTTTACTACATCCTTTCTATTCCTGAGAATTCTTCGGGAAGTTAATTCGGGTGAAACAGGACTTGAAAATGTTCGGTGAGTTGTATTTCGTTAAAAAATCCTAAATATTTCAAAAAATTAATTTATTATTATTATTATTACAAAATTAATAAAGAAAAGGGAAAGAATGAAAACTTAAAAAACACTACTTTGCCTCTTTTTATACTTAATTTTATTTAATTCTTCTTCTTCGTGATTTCGTTTCTTCTCAATTTTTAAACTCCTCCTTTTAAGTTTTTTATTTTCTTCATCTGGACTTGTAACATTTCCATTTATTAATTTTAAATCAATTTCATCCATTGATTTCAATTTTTTAACCTTTTTATTGTCTATTTCATCTTTTTCATTATTTTCAATTTTTCTTTTAGCAGTTAATTTTTTTCTAACCTCTTCAATTTGACATTTTAATACTTTTTGAGATTTTTTAACAAATATAATTTCTTCTTTATCATTTTCAATATCCATTTTATTATTTTCAAGATCCATTTTATTATTTTCAAGATCCACTTTATTATTTTTAACATCAATTTTATTATTTTTAACATCAATTTTATTATTTTTAACATCAATTTTATTATTTTTAACATCAATTTTATTATTGCCAACATTTTCATCTTCATTACCTTCTTGTAATTTCGAAAATCGAACCAAAATCTTTCTAGTATTCCCGGAAAACTTCCCAACCTCTCTATATTTCCCAACCGTATCAACCAACTTCTCCAAATTAATTCCAACCGGACTCGATTTAACAACAATAAACAATTCCAAAATATTCCTTACAAATTTTTCCTGTAACAAAGTCCCACTTCCAATCGAATACTCAAAAACCTCGACGGTAGTCACCAAAAAACCATTTAACATCTGTTTAAACTTTTCATTTTGAACCGATGACAATAAGAACCGATGATTCTTAAAAAACTCCTTAACCAAAGTGATCGCCTGCAATTTCCTATACATTTTCATATCTTCCAAGTAAATAAACGCGAATAACGATTCAACTAAATCATACAAAAAGAAAAAATTCAATCGAAGGATTGTTTTAAACATTTCATATGAAACTATTGTATCTCGATTTAAAAAGAACGAGTCTAAAGCGATTATTATTATTTTTGTTATCATTTCTTTTATTAAATTTTTCGATTTTTCTATGTTTAAATTTTCTTGAGAGTTTATTAAATTTCCAAATGAATTATTTGATAATTTAGATGAATTATTTGAAGATTTTGATGCATTCATTAAAGATTTTGATGAATTAATTAAAGATTTTGATGAATTAGTTAAAGATTCAGATGAATTAATTAAAGATTCAGATGAATTAATAAAAAATTCAGATGAATGTATAAAAAACATGGTTGAATTTAAAATCGAATCTCTCATAACTTGACTAATAAAAACATTTTTATCCCCTCGTTCTATAACATTTAAAAACATCATTAAATACTCATTTAAATTCGATTTATTCAAATCGACCAAAGTAAACTTTTTAACCCCGCCTAATTTCTTAATAGTTCTTTTTAAACGATCCAAAAGTTGCTTTTGAAACGGATCGATTATCGCAAACTCTTCCAAACGTAAAAGTATCGAAAGTATTTTCACGCAAGTTATTAGGGAAGGTTCCGAATCGAAATACAAATCGATCAAGTCCAAAACTCGAATTCTAAAGTTCATTTTTAAGTTTTCTTTATGCGATTGCTTGGTTTTCTTCTTTTTAATATTAGTTTTAAAAGCTGTGGCTAAAGCTTCGTCTAATTTTAAACCTTCCGATTCGCTCATTTCGTCTAAATCCATTTCTTCGTCTCCGAACATTCCTAAAGCTGATTGAACGGCCTCTTTTAATTTTTCGTTTGGTGGGGAATTTTCATCTTCGGAAAGATCAGAATTTGAATCGGAATCTTCTTCATCGTCTTCATTTTCATCTTCAGATGAAGAATTATCATCATTTTTGTCTTTATTTTGATATTTATCTTCATTTTGATATTTATCTTCATTTTTATCTTTATTTTGATATGTATCTTCAATTTCATCTTCATTTTCTTCTTCGGATGAAGAATTATCTTCATCGTAACTTTCATTTTTATTCTTTCCACTTAAAATATCCTTATTTTTTGGATTTAAAACGTAAAGTATTTGTTCGAAAGCTTCCTCGGTTAAAAATCCAGTAAAATATGGAAAAACCATATTAATTAAATTTCTAAACAGTAATGAATTATACGATAATAAACATAGAAATAAATCGATTAAAACTTCACTAAAATGAGGTTCGTTTTCTTCTTCTTTTAAATCATCTCTTAAATCATTTTTGATATTATTTCTTTCAAAATTATTCCTTTTAAAGCAATTTTCCAACTCGATTAAACTCTCATCGACCAATTTATAATCTTGAAAAGCTTCAAAACCCAAATATAAAATCATAACTTGATAAACATGCTTCAAACGATTTTCCTCTTCTTTTTCGATATTTTCAAACATTTTAAAAGCTTTATTCCAAGATTTTTCAACTTCATCCGAACATTTAACCGATTTTTTAAAAGATTTATTTAAATAAACAGCTAATTTCATTAAAATCTTTCTTACGTTTTCAAAATTTAATTGTTTTAACGTCGTTAAACTTTTATAAAAACTCATTTTGATAGAATTTGATAATTCAACACCAATATTATTACTTTTAATAAAACCCAAATCTAATAAAAATTCCATCTGTTTGATTTTCCATTCGATGTCGTCTTTAACTTTATCGTGATTAATAAGTTTTACTAAAAGTTGACTCGCGTAGATTTTATCATTATTTAAAAACCTCTTTTTATTTTCATTTGAGTTTGAATCGGAAGATAAAATAACTTTTTTAAATAAATCGGCTATTAAATCGACTCCTTTTCGATTTAAGACTCCGATTAAATTTTGTACGGTTTTCGTTCGAGTGATTTTTTCGAAAATAAACGTACCAGGATCGAAAAGTAATTTTTTAAGTACGTTTACTTTAATTTCCGATTCGATTGATTCGTTTTTAACCTTGGCGATTATCGCGTTGAATAATTCGTAAATTTTTTGTTGTAATTCTTCCGGTTTCTTGCTACTTTTTACCGATTTAAAGTATTGTAGAGTTTGTTGAAGGTAATTTTTGGTGATTAAGTTTGGTAGTGAAGAGAAATTTTCTAGATTTGTTATAATCGAGGTTAAAATTAAGGTGAAGACCATGTGACGATTGTAGTTGTACTTAATTAGGTGTTTGTCGGCTTCCAAAATGAAAGGAACGGCGTACTTGTCTTTTGAGAGGGTTTTGCAGAGTAGATCGTATACAGGATGGTTTGCTGTCTCTAAACGAGGCATATTCTAGAAAAAAAGGTTAAATTAAACTCACAGCATTCTATTTTAGATTTAATAAGTCAAATTCAATCTTCAAATCGTAAAGTAAACTAATTAAAAAATACTTACGATTAAAACATTAGCCAAGTTTGTTAGATTTTTAACGGAGACGATTTCTTCGGCTCCCAAAACGGATTTAATAAATTTTTTATTAACCGTATTCGGAAAGCGATCGTTTAAAACGTACAATAAGTACAAAGTGTCCACAGTTTGTTCCGTCCAAGGTTTCGTTAAGTCCGGAGAGATGATCGGAAATACTACCGATTTAAAATAATTTTCATCAATCTAAAACGAAAAATTTTAAAAATCAAATTAGACATTTTAAACAAAATGAAAATGAAAAATAAATAAAATTACATTATTACAAAGTTGATTAATAAAAGTAGCCGATAAAAGATATAAATAACTTCTCTTTTTTCCGGCCGAGATTAATTTTTCAATAATATCTTTCTTTTCTTCTTTAGTGGAGTTGTTAAATAAGCCGGTTCGAATGATGGATCCACATAATAATATTTGTCCGGCTGAAATATCGGCATTTTCCTATTTAACACATAAAAAAAAATTAATTTTTTAAAATTAAAAAAAAAATTAAGTTACTTACACTTTTTGAATTTCCTCCACTAGTACTTAACTCTTTATCACCGACTTCTAAAACTTCTCCGACACTAATCTCATCGAAACAATTCAATAAACCAACCAAAACGGTATAAAAACCTTGTTTCGTCGAATTAGAAGAAGCTCCCAATCCACGTATTAATCTACTTAAAGCGTATTTTACTTCCTCTTTACCCTAATTACAAATAAATTAAAAGAAACCAAATTTAGAATAAAATAAAATTTCAAAAACATAACATAACCTTACTTTTTCATCTTCACCTCTATCGATTAAATACCTCAATAATTTCGCTCCGTTTTTAATTATTACTTTTTCATTATCCTTTCCGAGTTTTTGAAACAAATCCAAGACATTTCCTCGGATTTTTTGAGGTTTTTCATCGGAGAATGAATCATTTTGAGGTTTTTCATCGGACATGATCGGTTTATTTACTGTAAATCGATCGTTTTTAGTAGTATTTTGAATAATTCACTTTATTGGTATGGAAATAAATCGATCCTTACGTTAAATCAACACTTATTTTAGGTTTAATAGAGAAAATTATTAGTTTATATGATCAACACGTGTTTAAAAACGCGGAGTACTTTTTAAAATGGTTGTCAAAAATAAATTTAGGGAGTTTTGGTTTCTTTCATGTTGGTATGGGTTTTATAACTAGATTTATTTCTAACCTTTTAAAATTTCTTATTTTTTATTATTATTATTATCACTATATACATAAATTTTAAATATAAGCTCATATTTACTCATAAAAAAATTATTTATAATCTTAAATTTAATAACTTATCTTTTTAACTTAACCTCTAAACATCTAGAATTTGCTAGTAATAAAAAGAAAATTTACAAGATACATACGAAAAACTCTAAAGGGAATTTAAAAATTATTGGGATAAAAATTAGAATGTGGCATCGGCATATTAAATCCTCCGGTTGGATAAGGCACAGCACTTGGTATATTTTGTGGTATTCCGGGGAAATAATTGGTATTAAGAGCCATCGGTGGTGTATTCGCATAATTCGAACCTCCCAAAGGATCCCTAGATAAAATCTTAACCATTTTCTCCGCTTTTAATTGTCTTAGATGTAACAATTTTCGTTTAGTTAAAAACTGATCTAAAAATTGATCCAAATCCATTTCTCCATTTAAAAACACATTAGCAGTCTTTTCCGATTCCTCTTCTATCTCACTCGCCGCCGTTTGAAGTAGTGCCAAAGCCGTTTCTAACGATACATCACCCGATTGTTGTCTCATTTGATTATATTTCTCCCTAACTCGATTCGATAGTTCCTCTCCTTCGATACTCATTTTTTCAATGTATTCCCTTCCTTCGACCAATTGAGGTTCTTTAGCTAAATTACCTTCGGCCAAAGTCCTGTTTTGTTCGATAATCGTCTCTTTTTCCATTGCGATATCTTTTAAATAATTCTACGATTCAATTTAATTAAAAAAGTTAATTTTAAGTTATTGGAGGAAATGACTCATAACCTAACCTGATCCATACTATTCAACAAAGCATCCGTTTTCGCGTTATCATTCAATATTTGATCCAATTCGTCATTATTTAAATACTTTATATTCGAAATTATCTTCTTACAATCGTTTTGTAAAGCTAAAAAAGCCATTTCGTTTGATTTTTTCTGTGTAATGTTTATCTTCTTAACACCAACTTGTCACTTCACTTTTTGACACTTTCATCAAAACAAACAGAGGTACCAACTTTGAATTTTTGTGTTGGTAAAAAAGAAACCGATAATTCTTTTTACAATAACGAGTAACCCAACTTTTATCAAAATTGGTAATTTTTTAAAAATCGTACCAAACTTATTTATAAGAGTAAAGGAACGATTTTTATATCAAATGAAACCTAAAACATTCTATTTTATCTTAAATCGGTTAAATTTGTTCCAACTTTTCCCTAAAAAATTTAAAAAATTCCGAAATACAACTATAATTTTTGACAGGTAACCTAACCTGAAAAAAATGATAATTTTAAAAAAAATCGTACTGAGCTTATTTATAAGACCCAAAAGCCGATTTTTAAGTTAAATGAAACCTTAAATATTGTATTTTATCTCAAATTGGTAAAATGTACCCCAACTTTACCCAAAAAATTTTAAAAAATTCCGAGAGGTTATAATTTTTGACGAGTAAGGCTGACTTTTACCAACCTCCTGTTAATTTAACCAGCGGTTTAATTTCAATTTCAACTTATGCGATTGGCTACTTTGCCAATAACCATGGTAATAAACCGCTGGTTAAGTTAACAGGAGGTTGGTAAAAGTCAGCCTAAATTAACCAACCTTTTATCAAAATTGGTAATTTTAAAAAATCGTACCAAACTTATTTATAAGAGTAAAGGAACGATTTCTATATCAAATGAAACCTAAAACATTCTATTTTATCTTAAATCGGTTAAATTTGTTCCAACTTTTCCCAAAAATTTTAAAAAAATTCTGAAAGACTAATTTTTGACGAGTAACTTAACCTAATTTTTTGAAATATTGGTAATTTTTAAAAAATCGTACTGGACTTATTTATAAGAATTAGAAAATAGTTTTTGTGTCAAATGAAACTTAAAATATTCTATTTTATCGTAAATCGGTCAAATTTGTTCCAACTTTTCCCAAAAAAATTAAAAAAAATCCGAAAGACAACTATAATTTTTGACAGGTAACCTAACCTGAAAAAATGGTAATTTTTAAAAAAATCGTACTGAGCTTATTTATAAGACTCAAAAGCTGATTTCTGTGTTAAATGAATCCTAAAACATTGTATTTTATTTTAAATCAGTCAAATATGTTCCAATTTTTCCCAAAAAATTTAAAAAAATTCCGAAAAACGAGTAATTTTTAACGAGTAACATAACCTAACTTTTAACAAAATTGGTAATTTTTTAAAAATCGTACTGGACTTATTTATAAGAATTAGAAAATAGTTTTTGTGTCAAATGAAACTTAAAATATTCTATTTTATCATAAAACGGTCAAATTAGTTCCAACTTTTCCCAAAAAAATTAAAAAAATTCCGAAATACAACTATAATTTTTGACAGGTAACCTAACCTGAAAAAATGGTAATTTTTAAAAAAATCGTACTGAGCTTATTTATAAGACTTAAAAGCTGACTTTTATGTTAAATGAAACCTAAAACATTGTATTTTATCTTAAATCGGTCAAATTAGTTCCAACTTTTCCCAAAAAAATTAAAAAAATTCCGAAAGACAACTATAATTTTTAACAGGTAAGGATTAAGGACTTAAAATATTGAATATTTCGGAAAGTATAGGATATAAAATAAGGATAATGAATTTTAAATCAATAAATGAGGTAAAAATCAACATTAATTAATTAATTTTTTGTCTTGTTTATTATACATTCAAGTTTGTTATACATAATAATATTTATTGTGGCTTGACATCTATGAAAGAAATCGTTTAGTTTAATTAAAACCATCCGTCGATTTGCCGTTTTATTTTTTGATGATCGAGCGCAAGTTAGTAGTTAGTTTTACATAATTGCGGTGGTTTCTTATTGGGTTGGTGGTACCATTTCCTTATTAAATTTATTAAAAAGTAAGAAATAAATGCGTTTAAAAAGCTCTCCGAGGGGGACACAATGGGCGTGTATTGTTTATTTTTTATTTTTTCGAGTGTGTTTTAGGTTACAAAGGTTACAAATATATAAGTATATCGTACACGTTATTGTTTAATTGTAATTGGAATGTTTTCTTTTTCTTGCTACAAGTTAAAAGTTAGCTTTTCATTTTTTTAACGCTCGTTTTTTGCGTGTCGAAAAATAGTGTATATTATTTTATTTTAAAGTCGATTTAATAAGAGAAAAAATCGTTATTAATTTTCTTTCTCACGAATCAAACTTAATTAAAATGAAAATAAATAATTAATAGCGATTTTTTCATTTCGCCCAGTTATATAATGTTAATTTTAAAATTTTTAAAAGTGCGTTATCGTTTCACAATCAACTATCAACTAAAAAAACACTTATACATATTTTTTTTAGTATTAAAGATTTTTTCCTCGTTTATTTTTGTTTTTTTAATGTTTTTTCTTTCTCAATAATCACAGCAAACTAATTTCTCATTTCTAAGGTAGGCTGTAGTAAAAGTCTCCTATTTATTATTGTTTATACAATAATTTTAAGTTAATTTTTAAATACAATTAAAAAAAAAATACAATGATCATTCCCTATTATATCATAGTATAAACAACAACAAATACCTTCCGAAATAGACAATAATAATAATTATTTATAATAATAATATTGCGGTAATGATATTTTTTTCTTATTTATTTATTTTTTTTTTAAGTCCTTATGTTTAATTAACGGGTAAAGCTATAAAACTTAAGTACCCAATTTGTAAATGTAAATAGAATATATATATAAAATTGTATAATGTAAGAAACGTAATACTAAACGGGTATTCAATAATTATTAAATAAAATTCTTCAATTAAATATGTCAATGTACAAGTAAGAAACTTCCTCCGATGATAAATTTAATTGATCGGAGCATATCACCGGTGATTAAAAAATGGTTGGACAATTTCAAAGTTTGATAACATTAAAAATAATCGTATTTGTACTCATTAAATGATGTCAATCACAGAAAATAAATTAAAAGTTTCTCCAATGATGCATTCCATTGATCGGAGGATACCATCGGTGATTAAAAACCATTAAGACAAATTCAAATTTTAATAAAATTAAAAATAACCAAATTTACACCGATTAAATATTACCAATCATAAAAAATACAATTAAAACTTTCCCCGATGATACATTTTAGTGATCGGGGGATACCATCGGTGGTTAAAAACCATTCGGACAAGTTCAAATTTTAATAAAATTAAAAATAACCAAATTTACACCGATTAAATATTACCGATCATAAAAAATACAATCAAAACTTTCTCCGATGATACATTCTATTGATCGGAGGATACCATTGGTGATTAAAAAATGTTTAGACAAGTTCAAACTTTGATAATATGAAAAATAATTAAATTTACACTGATTGAATCTTACCGATCATAAAAAATACATTTAAAACTTCCTCCGATGATACATTCTATTGATCGGAGGATACCATCGGTGATTAAAAACCATTAAGACAACTTCAAATTTTAATAAAATTAAAAATAACTAAATTTACACCAATTAAATATTACCGATCATAAAAAATACAATCAAAACTTTCTCCGATGATACATTCTATTGATCGGGGGATACCATTGGTGATTAAAAAATGTTTAGACAAGTTCAAACTTTGATAATATAAAAAATAATTAAATTTACACTGATTGAATCTTACCGATCATAAAAAATACAATCAAAACTTTCTCCGATGATACATTCTATTGATCGGAGGATATCATCGGTGATTAAAAACCATTAAGACAACTTAAAACTTTGATTATATTAAAAATAATCAATTTTATACTGATTAAGTATAACCAACCATAGAAAATAAATCAAAACTTTCTCCGATAACAAATTTAATTAATCGTATTGTATAATACGTAAAGATAAAAGTTAAATTCAAACAAATCTAACCTTAAAACGTCAATTTCAATTATTAAATTTGATTTTATTGATTAATAAGACTATTAATTAATAGTCAGTTTAATTGAAAAATCTAAAACGTTTAAAATGTCTTAAATAATCTTGATTTATTTTTGAATACCCGTTTTTTAATGTTAAAAGTGGTTAAAAAAAAAAAGAAAAAAGAAAAAGATGAAAAGTATTAATAATACTAGTAATAAAAATATTTACACCGATTAAAAGAATGGTTTTAAAATGGCAAAAGTTTTCATATTAAAAGTTTAAATATTAATAAAAGAAAAGAAAAGAAAATAAAAAAAGGAAGAAAAGGAAAGAAAGGAAACGTTAATTTAATAAAAAAAAAAGTTATTGATAAAAAAGAAGGCAACAAACGTATTTATTTTTAAAATTTAATTTAATAATCTTGGAATGTTTAAAAAAACCGAATCCTTTCCACTTTTTTCCCTTAAAAATTAAAAATTCAATATCAATAAAATCAATTAATCAAAAAGAAAGAAAAAAATACTGCTTAAATAATATCTCAAATTAAAAAATAAGTACAAAAAAGTTTCTTTTTTTTTTGTTAATTAAAAAAAATCAACAATATAGGCAAGCTGCTTTTTTTTAATAGTTGCATCCATATGTACACGAAATGTATTCAATACACAAAATGTATCCATAAAATACGAAAAAAATTTAAGAATTTCGATTAATTAAAATCGTTTGATTCTTCACCATTTTTTTTTTTTCTCCTAAATATCTTGTTTATAAAGCAACATCCTTATTCATTAAATTACTCTTAATAAAGGTGCCTGAAAGAGGTAAAAGCTGCCCAAAACGTACAAAAAAAAAACCAACTCCCTAAATTACATTAGCTGCTAACGAGTATAATAAACGTATGGCGTTGACGATATCGCAAACGGTTTTTAACGTTTTAAAGAAATAAAAAAACCATTTGATACCTTCAACGCTATACACGTAACTATGCGTGTGTATCTAAAAAACGGGGCTTTGCGCAGGTTTAAAACACATATTAATAATGTAACGTTACCGATAAATATACTTTTCACGTACGTTTACAATTACCTTTATATATAATATATATATATTATTTATATGTATGTATATGGACGATTACGCTTAATCAATTAATTAATTATTGATAAAGTACTCTCTCTCGCTAGTTTTTTTCTGCAGTCACAACCCGACATTATTGTTGCCTTCACTACTACAATTTTTTTTAAATTTATGTTAATTAATTTTTTACCCCTTCTTTTAAAAATCGATTCGTATTTAGCTTTTTTCTCTCTTTCTCTCAATTTATTTTTTGTTGTTGTTTGTTTGTTTATTTATTTATTTACAGTGATCAAAACCCTGATTTTTTTTCAACTACTCGAGATGGCACCTATTTATATTCCTTTTTGACCAATTGAACGCATTTTTGCTGTTTGTTTAAAAAGTTTTTAACGAAAGCAAACTTACCCCCCGTTCTTTTGCGACAAAATAAAAATGAAAATGCTTACAGCGAACCGCACGCACGCGAGTCGTCTCTTCCTAGTCGCGGACGCAGTTTACATGGTCGAGTGATCCCACTCGAGTTGCGACACGTTTTGGTACTCGTGGTGGTTGCGCGCGCGTCTCGGTTGGTCTTCGTCTTCGTCCGAAGAATCGTGCAGTCTGCACGGACCATCCGCTATTTCGTCCTCCGAGGACGAATCCGAATCGGATTCGCTCTCGGAGAAATCACCCGATTGACCTTCAAGTCTTCTTTCTGCATTCTACAATTAAATTTTCGAAAATAATCAATTTTAACACATCTCTTCAAAATAAAAATAATAAAAAAAATGAAATTAATAATACCTCCATGGGATTAACAGTGATAGTCAACGCGGAATCGTCCCAAGTCATTTCCGAATCTTGAGCCTCTTCGGCATTGTTCCTTTGGTGAGCCGCTCGGATTCTAATAACCCCCAAAACGATCATAAAGAGTAAAAATCCAACGCACACGACCACGATAATCGTAACCGCGTGAGATCCTCCGGTAGCCAAAGCGTTAAGATGTTCAGGTCCTGAGTGTTCGATTTGAACGGGTGCCGCTGCCTCAACCACATGTTTATTGACTTGAGCGTGTGCTACGATGGGTTCTTTCGGTTGTGGATGGATAACAGTAAGCTAAAAATAAGTGACAATTTAGATAATTAATTGATAATTTAATAAATATATACATATAATAAAGTTGTAATTTTTCAAAAATTTCAAAAAAATTCTCAAAATAAAAATTTCTGACATAACCTAATTGTCAAATTTGATCTTTTTTAAAAAAATCGTACAGAGTTTATTTGTGAAAATAAAGAAAAGATTTTTTGTAAAATGATGGTTTAAAATTTAAAATTTTCGATAAGATAATCACTTTGATTCCAACTCTCATCAAAAAATTAAAAAAAATCCCAAAGATAACTAAAATTTCTGACATAACCTAATTGTCAAATTTGATCTTTTTTAAAAAAATCGTACAGAGTTTATTTATGAAAATAAAGAAAAGATTTTTTGTAAAATGATGGTTTAAAATTTAAAATTTTCGATAAGATAATCACTTTGATTCCAACTCTCATCAAAAAATTAAAAAAAATCCCAAAGATAACTAAAATTTCTGACATAACCTAATTGTCAAATTTGAACTTTTTTAAAAAAATCGCACAGAGTTTATTTGTGAAAATAAAGAAAAGATTTTTTGCAAAATGATGGTTTAAAATTTAAAATTTTCGATAAGGTAATCACTTTGATTCCAACTCTCATCAAAAAGATTTTAAAAAATCCCAAAGATAACTAAAATTTCTGACATAACCTAATTGTCAAATTTGAACTTTTTTAAAAAAATCGTACAGAGTTTATTTGTGAAAATAAAGAAAAGATTTTTTGTAAAATGATAGTTTAAAATTTAAAATTTTCGATGAGATAATCACTTTGATTCCAACTCTCATCAAAAAAATTTAAAAAAATCCCAAAGATAACTAAAATTTCTGATATAACCTAATTGTCAAATTTGAACTTTTTTAAAAAAATCGTACAGAGTTTATTTGTGAAAATAAAGAAAAGATTTTTTGCAAAATGATAGTTTAAAATTTAAAATTTTCGATAAGATAATCACTTTGATTCCAACCCTCATCAAAAAAATTAAAAAAAAATCCCAAAGATAACTAAAATTTCTGACAACCTAATTGTCAAATTTGAACTTTTTTAAAAAAATCGTACAGAGTTTATTTGTGAAAATAAAGAAAAGATTTTTTGTAAAATGATGGTTTAAAATTTAAAATTTTCGATAAAATAATCACTATGATTCCAACTCTCATCAAAAAAATTAAAAAAATCCCAAAGATAACTAAAATTTCTGACATAACCTAATTGTCAAATTTGAACTTTTTTAAAAAAGTCGTACAGAGTTTATTTGTGAAAATAAAGAAAAGATATTTTGTAAAATGATGGTTAAAAATTTAAAATTTTCGATAAGATAATCATTTTGATTCCAACTCTCATCAAAAAAATTGAAAAAAAAATCCCAAAGATAACTAAAATTTCTGATATAACCTAACAATCAAATTTAATTGTATTAATTAGTTTCTTACCGTTTGGACGTATTCATTAGAAGTAAACCTTCCGTTAAGTTCGGAACACGACAATTTAAAAACTCTGTTCAAATAATAAGCGGGTTTGTGATTGGTATAAACGACCTGTCGAAGTACTTGTTGGTAATTATAAAACATATCCGACCCCGTAACGGTAACTCCGTCTTTAGAAAACTTGGCCAACATTCCCAACCGTTTCAACATTTCATCGGGAATCGATAGGAACTCGTGGTCCGGATTTAAATTCGGATAAATCGATAGGATGCATTTGTCGAGTTTTTGTTCGCCCGAAATGCGAACGTCGGCCAGAACCCTGACTCCCATTCGAAAATCTTCGTACTTTCGTGCCAAATTTCCGGTTCCGTTTAGCGTGATCGATGGCGTTTGCGGTCTTAGTACCATTATGTACGCCGTCGAATCCGGGATCTTAATACTTTGTCCGTTATCGCACGAAACGGTCGTCGTCAAGCGCAAATTACGACGTCCGGGCGTTGGGAACTCGCGAGAGTTCGCGTAACCGATTTGACGGACTAAAATTTCCAAATTCGTACGATTGTCGCCTTCAACGGTCACTTCTGTTAAGTCTGAGTTGGTTAGAAGTTCCATTCCCGGTTGGAGAAGCTCCATCGAAGGTACCTTTTATTAAAATTTAATTATTACAAGTTAAGTATACTTATTTCTAAAAACTACTTTTTGTAATTATTTTTAGATAAATAAAATCACTTTTACGAACAAAACTAATAAAAATGTGATTATTAAAGAATAAAATAAATTTACCTGTAAACTTTCCTTACATTGATGGAGACAACTCAAAACCTGCGGTTTTTCATTCTCCCCAACTAAGACGCTCAATCCGGCTAAATATCCTTTAAGATGATGTTTCATCTTATTATCGGATCCTTGCCAACAAGCTCCAACCGTTAAAGTGGTATTAATGCCCTTCGTGGGATGTAGCGGCCAATCGTCGATCACTTCCGGATTTTTCTTCTCGCTGCGGAAAACTTGTCCGTCAACGAACAATTCAACTTGCGGGAATCGCACGTTAACGGCGTAATGATGCCAGTTATCGTCGCAAACTTGCGGAAGCTTCCAGCGCCACTCGGCAGGTCGGAAGATGTTCAAATCGCCTTCGGAGAAATCGCGTCGCAATAACAAAATCAAACGGCAATTACGGACGAAGAGAGCGTAATGGTGACGGTTCATCTTGTGATCATCGGCGGAACATAAAATGTGTTCTTTAATGTGTCTATCTTGATTAGGATGGTACGAATGACGCATCCACGTAGCTATCGTGAAAGTGGACGGGACGTTATGATCAAGAACGGTTGTTGGAATCGTAACGGCCGTACTAGACCCGTCAAATTCAAACATTTGATCCGATTCGTGTCCTTCGTCCGATATTAAAGGTTTCGTCCACTCGGCTCCTAAACCCGGAGAAGGTAACAAGTCGATAGCCGACGGCGAAGCTCCGCATAACTTCCGTTGAGATTCTACGGTGTACGTATCTCTATCGCAACCTTTTCCGATATGTCTACAAGTTCAGAATTTTAAACGTAAATTTAATTAAACTTTATTAATTATTAACGTATTTGGAGAACACGTTAATCGCGCCATGTACTTACCTTGTAGCCAAATCTACACGTGTCCTCAACTCGCGAACGTTGCAATGAGCTTCGCAAAGTTCCAAACTGGCCGAGGGGAACAATTCCTGTTTTCCGGTCATCGGGGCGTAATCAACGCGTTCCGGCAACGAACGCCAACCGACTCTACAAACTCTGTTCACTTTGATTGTTACCATAACCGGCAAACTTTGTCTCATTCCTATCAAATTAAAAAATAAATAAATTTAAAAATAAATTAATTAAAAAAAGTGTGGAAAATTTTAGTCACCTTTATAAATTTTTTTAATTTTTTGGTTAAGGGGTAACATCTAAGTAAATGTTTGAAAACATGAAGTAGCTTTGGGATCTTTATTTAGCAAAACAACAAAACATGGATTAATTTGCTTTTATAGGTTTTAATGTACGTCCTTTAAAATATGTAAAAATCAATTCTGCAATTTTTTTTTTCTTTTAATATGGCGGCATTAACGCTGGCCAAGTAGACAAGCGTTTTCATAACAAGCTTACACGGCTTGCAGCAGAAGTGTCGTATACTTCCACTGAGGACAAAGAATTTTTTCTTTCTTACAGGCTTATTTAGTAACTCTTAACGACGTCGTTATGAAAATTAGAAAACAAACCTTGACACATCTCAACCCATTTAATTTAACAGGTTAACAGTCTACAGCCCATAAATCCTGTGAACGGAAAGTACTACCAGTCTACAGTCCATATGTGGGTTCTTTTTCGAAACAATTTTCAGGAGCTTTAGTGCTGTGGTTGTTGAAAGAATGTCGATTATTTGGACTTTGTAAAACAGACCATAAAGAACACCAAAAATGCTGGGACATAGAAGAAATCTCGTTTATTTGACGTGGACTTGATAATTTTAATTGGTAGAAAAAGGCATAGAAAATATTGAAAAATAAAACATTTTTGAAAAAAAAAAAAAAAAAACAATTCTTCCTAAATATTCTTTTAGTGCAGTGGTGTCCACTAATTTTTGACCAAGATCGATTTTTCATGTAAATACGTTATCGGGTGTTCACTTAAATTCGTGCTCAAGTGTGCTTTGAAATTTTGTTAGACGATGATAGAGAGAAAAATGTATGTCACATTATTAGTGCGCACCAGGGTGGGCGAACTCAATGTAAAATATTTGAACTCGATTTTTAGTACGTAAACCGAGACACCTTGAGCGCTGATGTATAATTTTTTAGTGAAGTCCCTAGATTTATAAATCTAGGGACATTCATTTTAAACAAATACGAAAATACAACAACGTTTCCATGACAACACGTTCAAAACATATTTTAACTTCATGTAACAGCATTCGGAGTTATTGTAATTGATTTTTGATCATTTCGAGCTTAAACGTGAAACATAACGTTTACAGTGACTGCAATTGTGTTCCATAGTATTCTTTTTACCTCTATTACCGATAAGTGTTGATTAACTTTAACATTTTTACAACCTTGCGTTATATTATGTTTCTTTTTCAGATATATATCCTGCACGGTTTCTATTTGTAATGATAAGGAGTCCTCCTGCTATCGATTCCCGAATTGCAGCAAGTATCCGGAGAGATTTAATAACTGAATTTGGGCTAAGTGGATACGTGTTAAAAAAAATATGACATGTGCTGATGTTTTTGCTAACACATTTAGGTTTGCGGAAGGTACTGTAACATACTTTTATATAAATAAAGTCCTTACGGGGTATAAAAAATTCAAATTTGTAAACTAGTATTATCATTAGTGTAGTAGATATATTCGTGTAGTTTAATAAATTGCGCATTCTTGTATTAGCTTCATAAATGAAAATAAAAAAGATTAATCTATTTTAAAAAATGTTTTTTCTTTTATCATTGCCACTTATGAACACTTATTTTTCGTACACAATAAGTGAGTCACTTATGGCTCACTTATTGTAGTACGAATACAAAAATAAAATTTATTAAAAAAATATTTTATTTCAAATTTCGCGGTTTTTTTGAATAGTTGTACATCAGCGCTGTGAGTTTTCGGTTTACGTACTAAATTTGACGCATTTCAAAAATCTAGGGAGAGTTGACCTTCTATATCTTTCTTTTTCTATGGTGCGCACTAATCAATTAAATTTCAAATTTGACAAACGTCAAATCTGGTCAAACTACACTGAACGGCTTGTATTGGCTATTTATCGATAATGTTTTTAATTTGTGACAAAAAACTTGATGGTAAGTCTTACGTTTAAGCTGCTTGGAAAGTCGATGAAATTTGGGAATATTTACTGTATAATTTTATTCACCACTTGAACATTCCTATGAAATTTTGGACGACCGATTACTGAAAAGGTTAGACTTTAGGTAGGTTTTAACCAAAAACAAGTTTTCAGCCAATTTCCTTTCATTTTCTGTCTTGTTATTTATAACCTATTGAACATTTCAATGTTATGGCATTGCTTCAATTAAGTTTTATTGGACATACGTTAAAAATGCAGGCAAAATCCATAGTTCACTTGAACACGAATTTAAATGAACACACGATAGCAAGATCGACCAAAGCAGGACCGGATTGGCCCCCCCCGGAAACGTACTGATGACAAATAAAAAAAAAAGATCCCTGATCTATAGTGAAGTACTACCAGTACCAGCCTCAGATTCGTGAATTTGATGGCTATCGACTGAAAATGGCTTCGCGATCGAAGGGTCGATCGCGATCGACTTTATGGACACCACTATTTTAGTGCGAATATTACATATTTACGATACTTTTTTTGCTAGATTAGTTGCAGCTGCTGGAGTCTCACCCTTCAACCTATATTCATTGTAGCAACCTGCACATCTACGTCTAGTTAGTTTTGCATTTTTTCCTCTTCAATTGTGCAAAGAAATGCTTCTTCGAGACAGCTAGCGGAACAGTTACCCCTTGTGAGCCCTCAAAAGTTGAGCTACTCAGCAGCATAGGTGATGCCGGTAACTTGGCTACGTTTATGCCCAATAGATTTTTCACAATATGTATTTGTACCTGCAAAAGATTACATTTCTTCTGCTGGTTCAACTTGCAAAATTTATTGTAAGTTTGATTTAGGGAGTCCACAGCCCATATGTGGGCTGTTAAAAAAAACTTTTAGCTATTTATATAGTCTTCATAACATGTAAGGTATTTATATCAACCCTTAAGAGATCGATTTTGCATCAAAAAAAGACCGGGCGTGTGTAACGTTTCTGATTCTCTAACTTGGACTGTTACAGGCCTATTTTGTAACTCTTAACGACATCGTTATGAACGGATTGTCGTTCATAAACGACAATTCGTATTTTGTAACTTCTAACGACATCGTTGTGAACGACTTTCAGGTTAGGTTTGGTCGTTTGGTGAACGACATCCCCGTAACAGTCGTTTACGTCGTTAGCATAGCAAAATTGAATTTTAAACTGAGTTGCGTACCGAGTGTATTGAACAAATGACCTTTTATATATTTAACTGTAAGCTCAAAATGTATAAGATCATCTCTGGCATTATCTCTAGTGTAAGATCATCGTTTGGCATAGTCTCTGGTAAAATTCCATTTTTACAAGTTCGGATCTTAATACCCTAACATTGAAGAATGCCAGAAACTCTCTGAACCCATTTGAAATGCCCAAAATTTAATTTGAACCCAAATGAAACATTTTTTAAAAACTACAAATTTCTAGAAAATTTTTCAGAAATGATTTCTTCTTTCAAGTTATGCCATTTTCCTCAAAACGGCACAAACATATTACTGCCTATAATTTCTTGTGGAACTATACTTCTGTGCTTGCAGAAGCTATCAAAGTTATTTCTAAAGCAAATTCAAGAAAAATATTAGTGATTACAGCTTTTTTTCGGAAAATAATGTCAAATAATGGATTCTTCTAAAGATAACTCCTTCATCCACTTGCGTCATCAATTGTCAAAGCTTGTCAAAATGCAGAGATAAGTTCCCCTTTGAGGTTGTGTTGTTAGTTCAAAAGATCTAAAATTGGATCAAAAGTGACATTTTATGTTACTATCCTATATGAAAACATTAACTTGGGTCGTTACAGCTAAATTTCCTAACGACTGATTTACAAAATACGGTTTTAACAAAAAGTCGTTTGGGATTGGAGTCGTTAGCTGAACGATGTCGTTAAGTAACGACAATTACAAAATAAGCCTGTAAATCTACATTATATTTGCTAGAGCAGTACATAGGTGTTCGTTAAAATATTGATATTTCTACAAATGGCAAGCATTCAAACAAAAGTATCAATTTTACTCAATAATTTCAACAAAAAAATATTTTTTACAACAAAACTTCTTAACCGATCGTAAAAACCCTATGTATTTCTTTAGAGAATTTTGTTTAGAAGATGCCGTAAAGATTTCAAATCGATTGGATAAGTTTTTTTAAAGTTATACTGCAAGCCAATTTGAAAACTGTAATTTTGAGAAAATCGCATTTAAAGTTCACACTAATATTATTTCATATTGCTTAACCAACCTTCCCATTTTTTTGCCATTACTCTGCGACGCCTGCACCATACAAATGCCCTTCTACATGAATATCTTCTTCCTGTTCAAGTCTCCTCGAAAAAATTGATGTTTTACGTGCCTCCTTGGCGGCATCAGTAAGAGAGCGTTCGGAAAACTTGATGCGGCGTGCATCGCTTTCGACGCAGAAATTATGGCAATTATGACCTACAGTTAATTGTAACCTTTGCATTACAGCCATGATACTTGATAATCCATCATTAAAAATGCACTTTGCGAGGTTAGTACTGATGTCAACCAATTTCTTCCCACTTGATGATATTTTTGGGGCGATGGATCAAACTTTCATTACTGTTTTGTGTAAAACCTCCTAAACAACGGTTGAGTAATGGTGGGTTTAGGATGTCAAACGTAACTGTAATCTTAGCTGTAATAATCATCAAATTTGCTGTAATTCCTAGATGTTGCCTGAACACTTGTATTGAAACAAAATAGTTGAACTTTTTTTAAATACTAGAGTTACTGCTACGGTTACGATTACAGCCTTTAAGTTTGACATCCTAAATCCACCATTAGTCATCCTTACTTAAATCTTCATAAACCGGTTTTACAGTGCCAACTTAATTTGTAAAATATTACCGATATAATTTATACAAAAATCTTGAACGTGTGTCGTACGTTACTTTCTAAGTCGCCTGTAAGTAGGGTGTACGAACCAATAATTGACCAGATAAGCAAATTGTTGAAATTGAAAATCTACAACTCTTTTGTTAATAGTTTTACCTCAAATTAAACCTTACTAGCAATAAGGAGAGCATTTTAATTATGAGAAAAACCTATTTAAGCAGAATTCAAAGGGTTTTGCCGGGTGATAAAAGAAAAGGTTTAAAAAAAAATGGAAATGTCTAGTAATTAACCATAAGCAACTCCATAGTTGACCACAGCTTTTACCAGTAATTGACCAACATTTGAAAAAGCAATAAAAGTTCTCTCTCTTGTATCTAGTACTTTTTATTTATAGAAAAACGGGAATGTAACATACTAAGTACCGCAAAATTATTTATTAGAAAGACCAGGGATAAATAGAAACAAATATTCGAAATTAAATAATAATAATAATTACAGGTTCTCTTTGTCTTTTCCCTCGTTCGAAAACTCCTGAGAGTGTTATAGATTTTTTAAACTAGTTTTGAATTTGTATTTCTATTTACGCTCGGTGTTTCTAATAACCCCATATTACGATACCTCAAACAATACAAAAAGTAAAACAGTAAACCTTAATGAAAAAATACTGGTAATTGCCTATTTTTTATGACAACAACATTTTCATTATCATCGCGTACAAAGATAGGAAGAAAATATAATGTTCACAATATTTCTTTAGAAAATCTATACTTAATTCTGTTACTCGACCTAATAATTTGGGGTTGTTCTAGTTTACAAATAAGTTGATCTTGTGTGACTGTAATAATATCATTTTCAATTATTTTAAATGTTGTCTTATTTCCTGCAATTGGCGAAAATGCTTGCACCTCCAGTTCATTGGTGTTAATAATGTTTTTCACAGCGCAAACATATTTATGTACAACCTTTTTTCCTGGAAAGCTAAGTAAGTAAAAATCTCCCTTAGCTCTAATCGTATTTATCCCAGTTTTTGTTCTTATTGTGACAAGAGGAAATCAAGTCCAGTTATTAACCACCTTTCACAACCAGTAATTGACCACTCTGTTTTGTGTGGTCAAATAATGGAAACGGTTAAAATACAAAGCTTTTATCAAATAAGATTCTATCTGTATTTAACAACTAATTGATTGCTGCCGAAAAAGTGAGAAAGCAACATGGTTTACTGAAATACTAGTAATTGACCAGGGTGAACAATTATTGGAATCTGAAAGTATAATCCGCAGCACTAATTGACCACACCGTTTTTTTCTATAGAAATGTGAGGTATAAATTGTATACATAGGAAAATCCTTAATTCCATGTGTTTAGCGGTCACCAAACCCAAAATAAATGCGTATTACTCCCTAGAATTTAGGGTAACTACAAATTTAAGTATACGCACACTCATCTTGCTTATTACAAAAACACACATTAGCACTTCAACACCATATTTGAGAATTACATCAGCTCTCAAACACCTGATCGCAAAAGAAAAAGACAAGATCGTAAAAGACAAAATTCAAGTCGCACCCCCAATTAGTGAAGGGATCAACCATTATATCAAGTCTCCAAAAGCAGTAAGAAGGTAAAAGTTAACCTTATTTCCGATTTTTCAAAGATGTTTGGTCAATTAGTAGGCACTGGTCAATTACTGGCTCATCCACCCTATCACTTAAATTTTTTTTTGTGTGTAATAGCAGTTATACTTTATTTTGTGTAAGACTTTAAAGCATCATTTAAAGTAAAAAAAAATTTTTTTGAATTTTTTTTAAATTTTACTTAGGTGTTACCCCTTAATAATTAGAACAAAATTGACTTTTTTGTAATAAAATAGAATATTTTAACTTTCCACTAGTAAAAAAAAATAATAAAATTCTTACCGCAATCGTAAGCGACGACCGAAAGGATATGATTATGGGAACGTTCATAATCCAAGGGTTCGGTATTCCTGATAACGCCGTCCATGTCGATGACGAACGGCTGATCGGACGTCAAGATCTCGTATTTGCAAACGTCCCCGAATTTCGGGGTGCAATCCCTATCGGTCGCCTCCACCCTAACAATTTCCCTGTATATCCGACCTTCGTCCACCGATCGAACGTAACTCGGCTCGGAAAACGTTGGAGCGTACTCGTTAACATCGGAAACGGTTATATGGACAGTTACACTGTAAGATAAACATTAAATAATCGATTAAATAATAAATAATAAAAAAAGGAAGTTGAAAAAATTTCAAAATTAAATTTAAAAATGAAAAAAAAAATGATGTTTTAATTGAAGAGCCTGGAGCAAGAACGGGATAAGTAACGATATGTTCATTTTTCAGCAAAGCCAAAAAACATATTCATTTTTATGTTAGTGTTTAAATGAATTATAATGGTTTATTGAAAAAAGTATGAGCATTTATGTTTGGTCAGAGCATAATTTTGGTAGAAATGGTTTTTTAATAGCAAAGGACAAACTGTGGTGGAAGAACGGGATATGTGATTATCTGGGATATAATGATTTTGAGAGGTGACTGAAAAACATAAATAACAAATTAAGATAATTCTAGGGAATTCAACCAACAAAGGGGAGAATTAAAAAACCTCCTTTTTATTAAGCCGAGCTTTCGATCTATTTATTTTGATCTTCTTCAGGGTTTAAAGCAGAGGTAAAACGTATTTGAAACGATGTCATTTAAAACGAATCCCCGGAACTTTAGAAACAAGGTTGAACATATTAAAATACATTGACTTTGTAGGTTAGAATTAGACGATGGAACAGACAAAAGTCGAAAAATGATTTTTCGACTTATTTTTCGACACTAATACAAAATTGATACAGGATTGTTCGGTGCAACAACGGCATAAGTGCTACGTAACTTATCCCATTCTTGCACCAGTCTACTGCATGGGATTGGTGATTTTCTCTTATAATTTCTATTCAGCTAATCATATATTACACATACTTCGACTAAACAAAGGAAAATACATTTTTAAACTGTTTTCAGTAAATATCTCATTTTTTTTAAAAATTTGGCGTATATCCCCTTCTTGCACCAGGGTCTTCAATTTTAATTGTAAACATTGTTCACCCATCATATATGTTACAACGTAAGTTATTCTATACAAGTTAAAAATGTACAAATTTCTTTAAATATCCAACTCGGTTTCCTGTCGTTAACCACAAAAAACGTTATTTTTAACGCCGTTCCTTCCCGGTTGATGATGTTTTTAATTCCTCCGCTTAAGAAGGAGCGTGGAAACTCGAAACTTTGGGGAGTTTTAAAAATAATCTATTAATAAACGCCCGGCGCTCTCGCCAAAAACCTAAATCTACTTGTAATTCCCTTTTTTTAACTTCCCGCTTTGGGTACTTTATTTTCGAGCTTCGAGCCTCTTTCAAAATCGAATTTACCATCCATTTTCACCTCGAACGCAAATTGACTATTCCAATAGAATTTTTTTTTAAATAACCTCCTAAGTAAATATCAAATAAACCGTAAAAAATCACGATTGATTTTACGTCATCGGAGGGTTTTTTTTTTCAAAGTTTAACGCGAATCGATTAAAATAAACATTTACACGGTTGTAAATCGAACGCACATATGGTTAAAACGCACAAGGACAAATTGATCGTCCTAGGACGGTTGTTTTTTTATTTTATTATTTAACCGGGGATTTTTTGGAGCGGGTATTGAATCTTTTCAACGTCCCCCGAATGCGATTCACGGAGAGGCCTGACCTCGAAAGCCAAGTGGGTCAACCGGGCTTTAAAATTGGCACGTTAGTCAGCCCCGTTTCGAAAGTTCCCCAGACGACTTGCACCTTTACATCGATTAACAAATTTAATTTTTACGCAAAAAAAATTTACGTAAAAAAAAATTACGTAAGAGAAACTAATTTTTACATAAAAAAATAAGATTTAAAAAAATTTAAATAAGGCTAAAAGTTCAAAAATGTGCGAGAAATACAATCGTAGGGGAAATTAACCCCGCTCGGCCATCGGAAGCCCTTCACCGGCGATCGAAGCCTTCAGGAAATTAAACTCGACCCGTTTTACTCGCCCAACCCTTTCTAAAAGAGGCGGGAAATCGTTTCCGGTACGATTCAAAATCATAAACGCTAGTAATCAAACGTTAATTAAAATTTTTCATTTTCAAGCAACATCCATGTAATTCGATGTTAAATCTATGTGATTAATCATATAGATTTAAATTAATATTTTTAAAAAAAATTCAAACATAATTTAAATTACAACCCGTTTAAAACGTCAATTTAAATCACGAGTTGTTAATAGATTTGTTATTATTGATTTATACGGATGGAAATTTTTTCGATATTCAAACCAATTCTAATAATAAACTTGAGGACTGTTAAAAAATATAAAAATAGCATTACATAACATAAAATTAACATTAAAAATTAAATTAAGATGATTTTTTTGCAAAATAATTACGATTCAACAACTTATTATTTAATCAATAAAAAAAATCAAACGTCAAATTGATGTTTAACTCTTTGAGGGGACATTTTCAAATAAAAAAAAAACCCCAAATTGAGCACAACAGAGATGTTGTGTCATCTAAAGGTGCATTTAAATTAGAGCGAACCATTCGTTCACGATGTCGGACACGGATGAAGACATTTTAGTTAGCGCCGCTAGTTTTGTAGTTATTGCCAAACTGTCCGAGAAAAAAAGAAAGAAGAGAGTGTGGTGTTCTAATTTATTAACCCTTAACGGTCCGTTGTCCAGACGTTGTGGACATGACGTTTAGACACAACAAATTTAATATTTGATGTATCTATACCTTTTCAAGTTCAAATTGGCACTAATCAATTTCAAATTGGGAATAATCAATTTCAAATTGGGATTAATCAATTTCAAATTGAGAATAATCAATTTCAAATTGGGACTAATCAAATTCAAATTGGGACTTATCAATTTCAAATTGGGACTAATGAAATCAAAGTTGAAATTCAATTAATTTCAAATTACCGACCAAGTGGGAAGTATTCTTTACATTATCTGTCACCAGTACCACAGTTTCTTGGTATATACGTTGGGCATTGCACAGGTGTATATGAGATCAATTTAAATCTTTTTATTTCACTGGCGATGAAAGAATCAAATATTCATTTAATTGATTGTATTGGCACTACGGGCCTGATACATCATGAAATTCAAAAAGATGCTTTTAATAAGCCTGAAGCCAACGTCTTCGCAATGCCAAACGTATATACGAAGAACCTGCGGTTTTGGTACCAGATAATGCTCCATACCACGATTCCATTGAGGTCTTCATAGAAGTAGTACGGACAGTTTTTAAAGCTGGAGGCAAGAGTGGTCTGGCTGACGACATTCTGACAATTCTTTTTTAGTGAGGAAAACAGAGTGATATCTATCGCTACATGTACGAAATTTACACTGTGTACACAAAAGTACTATAAGCCGAAATGGAGCTGCACGGCAATATTATGGAGAGCAGGCTTACCTTTTCATCTTTCTCTTCATTGTGCAGATCTATGTCGGGTTATAGTACATGCCACTGCCCCTTTATATTTTTTATAATTTTAATTTTTTATAATTATACTTTTATAGCTAAATAAAAAAAATAGTTGATTAATATTAAGTAACTACCAAAACTTAGGTATTTTTTATATAAATATAACATTCCCAATTTGAAATTGATTAGTGCCAATTTGAATTTGATTATTCCCAATTTGAAATTGATTATTCCCAATTTGAAATTGATTAGTCTCAATTTGAAATTGATTAGTCCCAATTTGAAATTGATTAATCTCAATTTGGCATTGATTGGTCCCAATTTGAACTTGAAAAGGTATAGACAAATAATTAAATAGTTTTCATTGTTATGAAGGCTTGTTCTACAAGTTGGTTCATTGTCCAGACGTTCTGGGAATGACTATGAAAAGAAAATTGGTAAAGAAAAATGTATATATACACTACCGGCTAAAAGTTTAGACTTACCCTCATAATGTAGGGATATTAATAAATAAGACAAGTTTAAAGACATGAATTCCCATTAAGCGCGGCTGATATTTTGAAGAGTCAAAAATTGGGAAAAAATCATAGTCTGTATATGAAATTTTACTTTGTATTTTGTTTCCAAACTATTTTTTTCTGGAAATATGATTGCTTAATGGGAAATCATGTCATTAAACTCGTCTTATTTATTAATATTCTTACATTATGAGGGTGAGTCTAAACTTTTGGCCGGTTGTGTAGATATATACTTTTCAATTGCAAACCCCGTGATCTTACACAACCAATATTTCACGAAAAAATAAATGCGGACTCGGCTAATAACATATGTCAAAATAGCAGGACTGTTAAGGGTTAAAGGAAAGACGCAAAACGGGAGGGGAAGCTTTGTTAATGGACTTATCAAGTGACAATTTGGTCCAAGTCACCAACTTCTGCAGAATGTCAACGGAAGATTTCGAATTCTTATTAAATTTTGTTGGACCTAACATTTCTAAAGAGGATACAAGTTTCAAAAAAGCAATTACGGCAAAAAAGCGACTGCTAGTGACTGTTACCCTCCATGCAACGGATGACTCCTATGCACGCCTCAAATATTTGTTCAAAATTTCAACATCTGCAATAAGTTACATTATTCTAACTTGAAAAATCGATATAGCGTAAAAATCAGCTGTTGGCGTTCGTTGCGAATTCGATCGTTTCTAAATTTCACTGTCCACATTGAGCACCGATTTCCTTTGATGATTCGCTGATTTACCGACAGGGTTAAGAACACCCACGAATGAGATCGTTCGTTCATATTTAGTTCTCCATATAAATTATGCTAGCTTAGGCGAACGAATTCGTTCGTTCGCTTCTGTTCGCTCTAATTTAAATGCACCTTAAGAGATTAACAAAAAACATAATATGAGCTTGAAGTAGTGAGGTGGTACGCGCTCTCAACCACTGTACATACAGCAAAAGGAGTAGAAATTTTAAAAAATGGTTTATTTTGTGTACCAGCGAGCACAAAGGTCAAAATTCGAAGTGATACATTAACACTTTTAGTGCCGGGAGCCGATATATCGACTCCTGCTGCACTTGTGAAAAGTGCCAAAGCCGATTGTAGCGGTTTTATTTTTCGTCTTTAATTAAATTTTAAAATTATTTGATTTGGGCCATCTGTTGGAATCTGTCATTTTTAGATCTCTTGGTTTTATTTCGCAATACAGAATATTGGTTGGTTTCTCAGATTAGTGCAATCGAAAGTGGTGGGAATTTAGTTCTTTCGAGTGTTGCAATTGTGGTAATTTCGCCCTCTTCGTTGTTGTGCTTTGGGAAGAGGCAGACGTTTCTGGCTGCGATAAAAACTACGTGGGTGTCGAAGATTCTAGAAGCGTCTCGTAGGTGTTTGGGAGAACTTCTAAAACGCAATTTGGCGGATTAACTTCACACACCACAAATTTAGTGCTGTATTTGTGAGTTATCGGATTGTCCGGATAATAGGGTTTTTACACCAGCCAACACTTCAAGCCGATTAACATCGTAAGGTATGCTTTTTTACGCTTTGAGAGAACTAGAATCTTTTCGTTTGAATCATTTTGTAATTCGTGTTTTCCCTAGGCTTTTTATTTTTATTTTTGGATTTATTTTGGTAATTTCGTCGAAATTTTGGTTTGAAAATTTACTGCGTCGCAATTTTGAGTGGATCCCCTGGCGGCCATCTTTCTCTCATCATTACATTGAACGCCGTTAGAGAGACAGGGACGGAAGTACACCAGCCGATTTTAAGACGACGCACTTGATCGAGAGACAAAGAGAGACGACCAGCCCTGGAAACCAGACAGAGACACCACCAACAGATAAGCCAACGTTTTATATTTTTCTTTTATTATCGTTTTTTTTATTTTATTTGTTATTACGGATCTTCAATCCGAATAATATTTCAACTTGTATTATTCTAAATTTATTGAATGTCATTTTACGAAACTGTTTTGTGTACCTAATCGCTCAGAGAATTTTTATCCCGATTTAAAGTTTGACACTCATTAGAAAGTGAGACACATATTTGACAACAGCTGTTATCATTTATTTTTTTTTTGTGTTCGCGTTAACATTTAAATTTCAGGTTATTTGTTTTATAATTCTTTAGAGCTACTGCAGCGATAGGGGTTTATTACCGTTTGTATAATATTTATGTGAACATTTCACGTGAACATTCTTTTCTTTTATTGTTATTATCATTTTAATCCCTTTCAATACAAGTACATTTTTTGGGTTTTCAAAATTGTCTTTTATTTTGTTGTTGTCCTTCGATCGTGGATTCGGACTTGCCTGATCCTAGGATAAGTGAAGGTTGGTAGGTATCGGTTTAAGTTCGTGGCGCCCTATCATTTAACATCTGAACCCCTTCCTTCTGCGCAGAGTGAATCGGAGCCCGGTCCTATCAACGGTTGTTTTGGGATTTGAAACGAACTTAATTTTTATTTCTTTATAACTTGAGTTTTGCGCTACACGATATATCGGCTCGCGCCTTGTAGCGGTATACTACTTGCATTGCGGGAGAACTCTATCTCAAAATAAATTTGTAATGCGTTATAAATGATCTAATTTCATTACAAGATAATTTTAAAAAAATATTTTTTTGTTCCAACTCTTTGTGGACGACCTTTTTCCTATCGCTTGGAGGTACCGAAATCTACATAAACACCGATAGGTGTTGGGCCCTTATCGGAACTTGTCGAAGGCGTTTTATATAAACAACTGTTTGGAGACTTTTACGAAATAACGTCACGATGCCGCAGCAAGACGTAGGGTCAGTTAGTTTTTCCTTGATCTTTGTTCTGAACAGTTTATTTCGTCCTAGTTGCAGTTTCAAAGTGCCATTTTTGTTACTGCCGTTGTTTTCTGCTTGTATAATACATTGCTGTCTTTGGCAAACCAACAATTAACAAGACAGAATTTCGAACATTTTGCCACCAACCTCTTTATAAAAAATACACCATCATGGAAGACGCGGAATTTGTTCGAATGGTTAACCAGGCGGATCTATTACATAGTGACGAGGAAGAAATCGTACCATCAAGAAGTCGGCATCCACGTAGGATCTACAATGATAGTGAAGCAAGCGAAGATAACGAATCAGAATTAGAGGCAAACGATGCTGAGGAAGAGCTGAGAAATTTCCGCGTAGTTTTTGTGGCCAATGATAGTGAATATAATCCTCGGCCACCACTTATGAAAATTCCTGAACCTAGACATATGCCAGCAAGAAATTCCATGGAGAAAGCATATTTTGATCTATTTTTCACTAAAGAATTTTTGAGCTTATTGAGAAGTGAGACTAACCGATATGCTAATAGGATCAATGTTCTCTCAGGATCCAGAGCAACAGGGTGGAAGGCAACTACAGTGTCAGAGATGAAGGCGTTGATTGCTGTGGTTTTGGAAATCGGTGTAACACGTAGATCGACACTTTTTGGTTATTGGTCTACAAATCAGACATATCCCGTGGTTTGGCAAAATGTTCACTCGCAACCGGTTTCAATTAGTTTGTAGGTTTTAGATGACTGTATGTGCAAATACGTTTTCTACAAGAGATCTCAAATTCATTTCATTTACAAACATTTATACCTTTGTTTTTTCTATAATTTTCAAATGAGTTCGAAAAAACTAGTATCATTGTTTAGTTCTGTATTTCATCCATAATACGCAGCTTTTTGAATCATGTAAATATTGTTTCTCGTTTGGTTTTTACAAGCATTTTCCCGAACCTTTGTAAAACTGTGAAATTCGGCCGGTTTTTCTCGCATAGGTACCACTATTTCGCCCGGCACTAAAAGGGTTAAGCCACCCACCAACCCTCAAAGTGTTGAAACGTCAAATTGATATTTTAAGCATCAAATTAACAGTTTAAATGTCAAACTAACACTTTAACTTAAATTCGATAATAATTATACCGTAAAGTTTCAATATCTCTTTAAAAACTCAAAGATTTATTTTAAGTACTGATGGATTTAAACCAAAAAGCATTAAAATTAACAAATTTAATGAATAAAACATAAAAATAATAATAAAATCGACAAATTAGAAATTTCAAATTAACATTTTCTCAAAAATAAACTCTGTTTATTATCTAATTTTAAAAAATCAAACGTTAAATTGACATTTTAAACGTCAAATTGAAATTTTAACTTAAATCCTGTAATAATTATATCAAAAAATTTCAAGATGTTTTTTAAAAGTCAAAGTTTCATTAAAAAAGATGACGAATATAAACCAAATAGTATTAAAATTAACAAATTTTATGAATAAAACACAAAAATGATAATAAAATCGACAAATTAGAAACGTCAAATTGACATTTCTTACTTAACCTAAAAAAAAATGTCACATTGACGTTTTAAACGTCAAATTGAAAATAAAAAGTCAAGTCAAAAGTTAATATGATTACTTATTTATTTTTCTTGGAAGATTTTTTATTAGAGATCAAAAAAAAACCTAAAAATATAATAAATAATATAAGAGGTGAACTAACTTTGCCAAAATTTTTAAAAAATCAAAAACTTATAATCAAATAATATTAAAAATAATCAAAAGAGAAATGTCAAATTGACATTTAGTTAACCTAAAAAAATTGAAACGTCACATTAACGTTTAAAACCTCAAACTGACGTTTCTTACTTAACCTAAAAAAAAAAATCAAAACGTCACATTGACGTTTTAAATTTAAACGTCAATTTGACGTTTCATCAAAATTAATCAAAATTATCCAAGTTGATTCTTACCTGGGACTTTGTTTCTCGTTGCAACCGACGGCTGCGATATCAAACTTGTAATTGCGTCTCTTCTCGCAGTTCAAAACCCTCTTCGCGCGTAACTCGGCGAAACCGTTCTCCCTGGAGACGATCTCGAATGGGGCCTCGCCGTGGTGTTTGTTCACGATGCGAAAACTACAAACTGGGACTCCTATGACTTTGATCGCTGGCGTCACCTCGACCAAAGTCTCGTTTTCCTTGACCAGACCGTGGTAACCGTCCTCGGTGTTAATATCCAATTTAGGAACTAAAAAAATAATAATAAAAAATCAATAAAAAAAAAATAAACAATAAAAATAAATAAATAAAAAGAAATCCATTTAAAGATAAGTATTAGATAATTTTATTTTTTATTATTGACTCATTCGTGTTTGTTTTTAAAAATAGGTGTTGCTGTAATTAATCTACATAGCAATAAAAAAAAAAAAAAACTAGCAACGTTGCCACTTTTCCTACTTCGGTGAAAGACACACAGATTGCGAAATCTCTTCGGATATATTAACACATATTAAAATATATATTCACATAATAAAATCGAGACGTTTCGAAATTATTTAAAAGATTTTTAAAATTTTTCAAAAAATTTCCTGATTGAAAATGGAAAATCGATAACCCTTTAAAACGAGCCGACAATGCACCGGTACCAAACAAAATACTAAAACCGACCATTCCGCCATTTTCTTTCGACTTACACCTGTACAATTTAAATCATCTTAAAACGGCAATTTCGCCCCCCAAAACCACAAATACCCCCCGATTTATGAATTTCTAGGATGTAATACGTATAAACTAGGCTTTAAAATCGATCGAAACGAGAATATAAATGACTCACCATCAAAGTCGTCCACGGTCGACCCATCGGACAACGAAAGAACGCACAGGATCGCGACGAGCAACATGTTCGGAGCGTTTATCGCGCTAATTAACGCACTAATTTAACGTTTTTATTTTCGGCAAGCGAACGAACCGGCGTTTTCACGTCATTAAACACCGAAAAATCGTTCGGAATACTCCAAGTACATCCGCACTCGACACGGTACAAAACGATTTTACGCCATGGTTCGATAGTCGTCGGTACGGTGGCGCTGACGGAAAATTCTAAGGAGTGGGGATAAACCGCCAAACTTAAATTATTAAATCAAATATTTTGATTTTTTTGGGTAATAATTAAACCAAATTGATTTCTTTATTTTGCAATTTATTAAATGGTAAAAATTTTTTTTAGATTAAAAAATTTTTTGTGTTAAAAAATCGATTTTTAAAAAATTCATAAAAAATTGGATTTTAACCATTTTGATTTGATTTTTTTCTAAATGAAACTTAAAACATTCTAGTTTTAATTAAAAAAGACCGTTTTGTTCTAAATATTACCAAAAAATTTTAAAAAATTTTCAAAGTTGGTAAAAATTTTTTTTAGGTTAAGAAATTTTTTGTGTAAAAAAATCGATTTTTAAAAAATTCATAAAAAATTGGATTTTAACAATTTTGATCTAATTTTTTTTCTAAATGAAATCTAAAACATTTTAGTTTTAATTAAAAAAGACCGTTTTGTTCTAAATGTTACAAAAAAATTTAAAAAAATTTTCAAAGTTGGTAAAAATTTTTTTTAGGTTAAAAATTCTTTTTAGGTTAAAAATTTTTTTTAGGCGAAAAAATTTTTTGTATTAAAAAATCGATTTTTAAAAAAATCATAAAAAATTGGATTTTAACCATTTTGATTTGATTTTTTTCTAAATGAAACTTAAAACATTCTAGTTTTAATTAAAAAAGACCGTTTTGTTCTAAATGTTACCAAAAAATTTAAAAAAACTTTCAAAGTTGGTAAAAATTTTTTTAGGTTAAAAAATTTTTTGTGTTAAAAAATCGATTTTTAAAAAATTTATAAAAAATTGGATTTTAACCATTTTGATTTGATTTTTTTTCTAAATGAAACTTAAAACATTCTAGTTTTAATTAAAAAAGACCGTTTTGTTTTAAATATTACCAAAAAATTTTAAAGAATTTTCAAAGTTGGTAAAAAATTTTTTTAGGTTAAAAAATTTTTTTAGGTTAAAAATTTTTTTGTGTTTAAAAAACGATTTTTAAAAAATTCATAAAAAATTGGATTTTAACCATTTTGATCTAATTTTTTTTCTAAATGAAATCTAAAACATTCTAGTTGTAATTAAAAAAGACCGTTTTGTTCCAAATGTTACCAAAAAATTTAAAAAAATTTTCAAAGTTGGTAAAAATTTTTTTTAGGTTAAAAAATTTTTTGTATTAAAAAGTCGATTTTTAAAAAATTCATAAAAAATTGGATTTTAACCATTTTGGTCTAATTTTTTTCTAAATGAAATCTAAAACATTCTAGTTTTAATTAAAAAAGACCGTTTTGTTCTAAATATTACCAAAAAGTTTAAAAAAATTTTCAAAGTTGGTAAAAAATTTTTTTAGGTTAAAAAATTTTTTGTGTTAAAAAATCGATTTTTAAAAAATTCATAAAAAATTGGATTTTAACCATTTTGATGTAATTTTTTTTCTAAATGAAATCTAAAACATTCTAGTTTTAATTAAAAAAGACCGTTTTGTTCTAAATGTTACCAAAAAATTTTAAAAAATTTTCAAAGTTGGTAAAAAATTTTTTTAGGTTAAAAAATTTTTTTAGGTTAAAAAATTTTTTGTGTTAAAAAATCGATTTTTAAAAAATTCATAAAAAATTGGATTTTAACCATTTTGATTTAATTTTTTTTCTAAATGAAATCTAAAACATTCTAATTTAATTAAAAAAGACCGTTTTGTTCTAAATGTGACCAAAAAATTTAAAAAAAATTTCAAAGTTGGTAAAAAATTTTTTTAGGTTAAAAAATTTTTTGTGTTAAAAAATCGATTTTTAAGAAATTCATAAAAAATTGGATTTTAACCATTTTGATCTAATTTTTTTTCTAAATGAAATCTAAAACATTCTAGTTTTAATTAAAAAAGACCGATTTGTTCTAAATATTACCAAAAAATTTAAAAAAATTTTCAAAGTTGGTAAAAATTTTTTTTAGGTTAAAAAATTTTTTGTGTTAAAAAATTTTTTGTGTTAAAAAATCGATTTTTAAAAAATTCATAAAAAATTGGATTTTAACCATTTTGATCTAATTTTTTTTCTAAATGAAACTTAAAACATTCTAGTTTTAATTAAAAAATATAGTTTTGTTCTAAATATTACCAAAAAATTTTAAAAAATTTTCAAAGTTGGTAAAAATTTTTTTTAGGTTAAAAAAATTTTTTTAGGTTAAAAAATTTTTTGTTAAAAAATCGATTTTTAAAAAATTCATAAAAAATTGGATTTTAACCATTTTGATCTAATTTTTTTTCTAAATGAAATCTAAAACATTCTAGTTTTAATTAAAAAAGACCGTTTTGTTCTAAATATTACCAAAAAATTTAAAAAAATTTTCAAGGTTGGTAAAAATTTTTTTAGGTTAAAAAATTTTTTGTGTTAAAAAATCGATTTTTAAAAAATTCATAACAAATTGGATTTTAACCATTTTGATCTAATTTTTTTTCTAAATGAAATCTAAAACATTCTAGTTTTAATTTAAAAAGACTGTTTTGTTCTAAATATTACCAAAAAATTTAAAAAAATTTTCAAAGTTGGTGTAAACATTTTTTTAGGTGAAAAAATTTTTTGTGTTAAAAAATCGATTTTTAAAAAATTCATAAAAAATTGGATTTTAACCATTTTCATCTGATTTTTTTCTAAATGAAACTTAAAACATTCTAGTTTTAATTAAAAAAGACCGTCTTGTTCTAAATATTACCAAAAAGTTTAAAAAGATTTACAAAGTTGGTAAAAATTTTTTTTAGGTTAAAAAATTTTTTGTGTTAAAAAATCGATTTTTAAAAAATTCATAAAAAATTGGATTTTAACCATTTTGATCTAATTTTTCTTCTAAATGAAATCTAAAACATTCTAGTTTTAATTAAAAAAGACCGTTTTGTTCTAAATATTACAAAAAAATTTAAAAAAATTTTCAAAGTTGATAAAAATTTTTTTTAGGTTAAAAAATTTTTTGTGTTAAAAAATCGATTTTTAAAAAATTCATAAAAAATTGGATTTTAACCATTTTGATCTAATTTTTTTTCTAAATGAAATCTAAAACATTCTAGTTTTAATTAAAAAATACAGTTTTGTTCTAAATATTACCAAAAAATTTTAAAAAATTTTCAAAGTTGGTACAAATTTTTTTTAGGTTAAAAAATTTTTTGTGTTAAGAAATCGATTTTTAAAAAATTCATAAAAAATTGGATTTTAACCATTTTGATTTGATTTTTTTTCTAAATGAAATCTAAAACATTCTAGTTTTAATTAAAAAAGACCGTTTTGTTTCAAATATTACAAAAAAAATTTTCAAAGTTGGTAAAAATTTTTGCCAATTGGGGCCAAAGGCCCCAATTCGAGACGTAAACCAACGCGGTTCTCACCGATACTTTGTGTCCAAGAGCGTTTACCTGCTTTGAGAGTGCGGTCTTCGTCGCTTTAAGCTTCAACTTAAATCCTCATAAAATTTCAAGTCTCAAAAATTAGTTTATTAGACATGAATTTTTTAAAATTAACAAATTTTAAGAAAATAATACGTGAATTAAAAGCCGGAGTAATTCTTCCCTTATTTTATACTCTCCTGATACAAAGTCGAAATTTTTTAAGCAAAATTTCTAAATTTCTGGAAATTTTAATTTGCGGTACAAGTAGCGCCATCTAATAGAATTTCATTGAACTTTATTCTTTATGAATTTTTTAAAATTAACAAATTTTAAGAGTCACGTGAAGTAAATTAGTTTACGTTTTCCTTTGTATAGAAGAAACTAGTTAGTATTTAAATCTCTAATAAAAATATTAAGAAATATTTAAGAAATACTTTAAAGATAAAATTCTAAAATATTCTTAAAATTCATAAAAAATACCTTAATTTGATACCAAACAAGACTATATTTGCATAAAAAATAAAAAAGTTTGGTTAATTTTTAAATTTTCATGGTGGTGGTTTAAAAAAATTAAAATTTTTATTAAAAATTCTTAAAGTTTATTAAAAATCCTTTAATTTGATACCAAACACGACTATATTTGCATAAAGAATAAAAAAGTTTGGTTAATTTTTAAATTTTCATAGTGGTGGTTTAAAAAAAATTAAAATTTTTATTAAAAATTCTTAAAGTTCATAAAAAATCCTTTAATTTGATACCAAACACGCCTATATTCGGATAAAAAATAAAAAAGTTAGGTTAGTTTTTTTTTAATTTTCAAGATGGCCGACTTCCGGTTGTCATTAAAACCAAAAATTTCGATAACTTTGTTATTTTTAATTATAAATACATCGTATTTGTACTCAAATTAAAGGAAATTTAATTTGCTATCGATTTATAATAAAATTTTAAAGATTCCCGACTTTTGGTTTGGTTTGGTTTTTTCATGGTGGTGGTTTAAAAAAATTAAAATTTTTATTAAAAATTCCTAAAGTTTATTAAAAATCCTTTAATTTGATACCAAACACGACTATATTTGCATAAAAAATAAAAAAGTTTGGTTAATTTTTAAATTTTCATGGTGGTGGTTTAAAAAAATTAAAATCTTTATTAAAAATTCTTAAAGTGTATTAAAAATCCTTTAATTTGATACCAAACACGACTATATTCGGATAAAAAATAAAAAAGTTAGGTTAGTTTATTTTAATTTTCAAGATGGCCGACTTCCGGTTGTCATTAAAATTAAAAATTTCGATAACTCGTTTATTTTTAATCATAGATATATCGTCTTTGTACTTAAATTAAAGGAAATTTAATTTTCTAACGATTTATGATAAAATTTTAAAGATGGCCGACTTCCAGTTTTTGTTAAAATTAAAAATTACGATAACTCGTTTATTTTTAATCATAGATATATCGTCTTTGCACTTAAATTAAAGGAAATTTAATTTTCTAACGATTTATGATAAAATTTTCAAGATGGCCGACTTCCAGTTTTTGTTAAAATTAAAAATTACGATAACTCGTTCATTTTTAATCATAGATATGTCGTCTTTGTACTTAAATTAAAGGAAATTTAATTTTCTAACGATCTATGATAAAATTTTCAAGATGGCCGACTTCCAGTTTTTGTTAAAATTAAAAATTACGATAACTCGTTTATTTTTAATCATAGATATGTCGTCTTTGTACTTAAATTAAAGGAAATTTAATTTTCTAACGATTTATGATAAAATTTTAAAGATGGCCGACTTCCAGTTTTTGTTAAAATTAAAAATTACGATAACTCGTTTATTTTTAATCATAGATATGTCGTCTTTGTACTTAAATTAAAGGAAATTTAATTTTCTAACGATTTATGATAAAATTTTAAAGATGGCCGACTTCCAGTTTTTGTTAAAATTAAAAATTACGATAACTCGTTCATTTTTAATCATAGATATGTCGTCTTTGTACTTAAATTAAAGGAAATTTAATTTTCTAACGATTTATGATAAAATTTTAAAGATTCCCGACATCTGGTTCTTTAAAAAATTAAAAATTTCAATTAACAAGTTAATTTATTCTATAAAAATTAATATAAAATTAATCAATACATTTTAAACAACCTTTATTGTCGCGTTTGTATCGAAAAACTTTCCCTTTATTTACAACAGCCCAATTTTTAATTTCTTTCCGAGTTAAAATATCTTGATAATTAACCGCAACGGATTTAATTTTATCTTCTTCGTAATCATCGTAATCAACATTATTAATTTTTTTGGGTGGAGATTTTTCTTTATTATTTAAATCTATAAAGTCGGTAGATTCTCGAAAGAGTTTTATCCCCTTTTTGGAACGTTTCTTCTTCTTTTTCGTAACCTCATCATTCGATTTATCGACTAATAAATTATTTAATTGGTTATCTAAAATATTAACTAAACGTTTCGCCACAAATTTTTGGAACTCTGGGGTTACATCTAAAATTGTAACTTCTTCCAATTTACTAGGTCTTAACGATGGAACTTTTGCTTCGGGTTTTATACATTTTTCTTTTTTACATTTTTCTTCCTTTTTATACAAAGAATCTTTTAAAAAATCTCCATCACAAGCTTCTTTTAATAGACTTAAATTTGATTCATCTTCTGAAGAATCCGAAGACATTTTTTTAAATCTTTAATTTTAATAAAAATAACTTAAGTTTGACAAACAAAAGTAAGGTTATGTCAGGGTGGGCGAACTCTATGTAAAATATTTGAAATTAAATTTAATTTAATATTTACCATAAAAAGACGATTTCTAATAGTTTGAATCTCCTGTTTACGTTCCTCCCTTCGTTCATCCTTGGTATTTTGCTCGCCGTGTTCCCATTTACTCTTCACGTCTGACATTCCGGTAAAATGGAACGGTTTCTCCTTTTGTACGCGTTTAGCACGTATTAAATCGGCGTCTTCGCCTTCAACCTCTTCTTCCTCTTCGTTGGGTTGCTCTTCATCGGAGGAACTTTCATCGATTGGAATCCCGTTTAGCGATTCGACCGGAACGCCTACGTCCATACCTTTAGCTTGAAACTTGGCAAATTTTGAGAGGATAGAAGCCAATCGTTTAAAATTTACGGCGCCCGCGGTGTTCTTTCCGGAAGCAGTTGACTCTTCATGGAATTTTTCAAACACTTGGAATCGTTCTCGGACGTTTAAACTTTGAAGTTCTTCAAGTCCCAAATCTGGTTTATCACTCGCTAAATTTAAAGGTAAAAGAACAATTAAAATATTTTAATAAATTTAGTTAATTTAGTTACGATGAAGCAGATGTGACAAGACAATCGTTGGACGGTACGGATATCTTGGGACAAACTATCGGGGTCGATTGGTGTTTTGTCAAGGGTCCGAAGAAGGGTAAACGTCGTAGTAAACGTCATTGAATTTGTATTTTTACTTAATAAATAAAAGATTTAAAATAAATTGTAAAAGTTTATTTAATAGCCCGAAAACTTGAGATTTTGCTAATTAACAAATTTAATAATACAAGTAGAAAAAATATAAAACTAACATTAAAGATACGATTTTAAACATTAAATAATTAAGAGAAAAACGAAAAGTACTTAACTTCAAAATTTAAACTTATAATTAAATGTAAACAATTAAAATGAAAAAGTTTTTTTTTTGTTGTTTTTAAATTACATTACTAAATTACATCACATATTTTCCTTACAGTTTAAAAAGTTGTGGTACTAGCGCTACGATTAAACTTTCTACCAACAAAACGAGCCACAAATTGTTGAGCGTCCGGGGTAAAAGTCTTAAAACATTTAGCGGCTTCGGCAAGTTGCTTCGATAAGATTTCATTCTTAAGACGCAACGCGTTCATCTCCCGATGTAATTGAGCCATTGATTGATTTGAAGGTGATGATAACGCTCTGTGTTGAAGTAGTTCAGTAGCGCTCGGTCTTTGTAAAGGATCCCGATCGATCATCAAACGTAACAACTCGATTAAATCTCTAGTTAATGTTTGCGTCATTTCCGGTACATGTCCGTTCCTTATTTCGTGCCACTTGAGTCCATTTTTAGGCAATGGTCCGCTTCCGGCAGCTTCAATCACAGTTAATCCGCAAGCGAAAATATCCGCCTTCGGTAGATTATCATACTGTTCGTGTAAAATCTCATTCGGTAAGTATCTAGAATCACCTTCTTCGACATCCGGATCAATTACACTAGTGACATGATGTAATTGATCCGGATGTCGAAGAAGGTGATTCTAGATCCTAGTATCGGTTTACGTACTAAAAATCAATTTCAAATATTTTACATAGAGTTCGCCCACCCTGTTCCAACCTTGTCCGTTCCTTCTTCTTCCGCCATAATTGTTTCAACCTGTGGATTCTAGCGTGTTTGAGACTGTTTATTGATTAAGTCTTTTGTCCAAGAGTCCTGTTGTTTATTGAGTGAGTGTGTTTAAAAAGTGTCGAAATGGATTCGGAATCAGACGAGATGAATATTTCCGGGAGAAATGAACTTCCAAGGATTTTAATATCGACCCCTAACATAATTCGTTCAACGCCGAGGCCTCATTACAGCCCGCCTTGTAAGCCGATTCTAGATACTAGGATCTAGAATCACCTTCTTCGACATCCGGATCAATTACACTAGTGACATGATGTAATTGATCCGGATGTCGAAGAAGGTGATTCTAGATACTTACCGAATGAGATTTTACACGAACAGTATGATAATCTACCGAAGGCGGATATTTTCGCTTGCGGATTAACTGTGATTGAAGCTGCCGGAAGCGGACCATTGCCTAAAAATGGACTCAAGTGGCACGAAATAAGGAACGGACATGTACCGGAAATGACGCAAACATTAACTAGAGATTTAATCGAGTTGTTACGTTTGATGATCGATCGGGATCCTAAATCACCTATTTTATATGTTAATTCACCTTCTTTAATTTCCAAAGTATCTTCTTTTAAGCTAACATCGTTTGAATATTCCAACCTTTTTTTGCTATTTATAAAAACATTCTCCGGTTTTATATCCATATGAACTAATCCTTGGGAATGAATGTATCGTAACCCTTCGGCTAAATGTGTTAATAATCTGTGGACTTCTTCCGCACAAAGCGGTTCGCGAGCTACTTTATCGGCCAGCGAGCCCATGTTACAATACTCGCTTTGAATAAGCATATGATCGTACTCGGCCCAAGCAGAATAATATCTCACAACGTTTGGATGCGCTCCGAGCACGGCGTGTGCGTACACTTCTTTCAACGCCATCCGTTCCATAAAAGTTCAGGCGAGGGGATTTGTAGATTTCTTTATGGCGTATTCACAGCCATCCATACGGTTTAAACATTTGTATACGGAGCCGAAAGATCCTTTACCGATGAATTCCAATTTGACAAACTCTTCTTGGTAGCGAAACAGATTTGTTTCCTAAGTAAAATGAAAATTTGTTTTATTACAATAAAATCTTTAATACTTTTAATTTTAATTTTATTAAAACTTACCTTCCAAGCCATTTTTTTAGTAGCCTGTATAACTTCATCATCGGAATCTTCGCTAGAAGGTTGTGATTGCTGCGAAGAACAACTTCGGGCTCTTTTTCGTAAAGCCATTCCTCGTGGTGTAAACGGATTAACGTTAGCCATTGGTTTACGATTTTCTTTTTCCATGCTACGAGCATTAGGTACGGAAAGCTTATTCTTTCTACTTACACCGAAAAGATTCACGCCGGTAATTCCATTTTTTAAATTATCTTCTCCAATTATCGTTCTCGGCGATTTAGGGCTATTAAATAGTCTTAAAGCTCGAATCGGCTTACAAGGCGGGCTGTAATGAGGCCTCGGCGTTGAACGAATTATGTTAGGGGTCGATATTAAAATCCTTGGAAGTTCATTTCTCCCGGAAATATTCATCTCGTCTGATTCCGAATCCATTTCGACACTTTTTAAACACACTCACTCAATAAACAACAGGACTCTTGGACAAAAGACTTAATCAATAAACAGTCTCAAACACGCTAGAATCCACAGGTTGAAACAATTATGGCGGAAGAAGAAGGAACGGACAAGGTTGGAACAAAAAAGTTTGGTATTTAACCGTTAGATGTCTCCAAATTACAATCTATGTCATTTGAGTGTCAAACGAAGGATTTTAGGTTGGATCGTGTGACAGTAAAGTCGCGTTTTTAACGTTTCCTCTAATTTCCGATAAGTTTTAAACATTAAAAATGTACTCGAGGGCCCTAAGACCGTGTCTAATCACGTTTCAAGCTCACGGAAGGAATTTTTCGACGTCCAAACAGGTTGGTTTTTTAATTAATTTAAAGTTAACAATGAGATTTTTTTAAATAATAACGTCGGTTTTTTTCCAACGGTACAAAATTGGCGTGATAAATATGCTTTTATCCCCTTCGGGGTCACCGGCGTTAGGTAATTAACGATATTTTCGGGTATCGAGCTATAAATAGGGTGGCGTCTCGGAAAATAAGTTTAAAAATAGAAATTTTTTGGAAAATAAGAATTATTCGTTCGGAATTGTATCTTAATCTTGGTTTTGTTAAATCATTCGACGGAAATTATGCAACATAAAACCCTCAATAATGCGTTTTAAGCCTTATCTGTTTATTAAAATGGAGAATGTTATCTTAAAACAATAGGTTTGATTCAAAAAGATTTTTTTTTAATCGGGTTAGATAACATTTTTTAATTAAAATAATAATTATTAATAAATTAAAAATTTTTTTTTTAGTATTAAAATCAAGTTTTTTTTATCAATAAAGTTCTTTTTTTAACCTCAAAATAAAATGTCAAAATAAACGTCAAAATAAATGTCAAAATAAACGTCAAAATAAATGTCAAAATAAACATAAAAATAATTATAACCTAAAAATAATTAAAAAAAATTTTTTTTTTTAGAATAATCGTCGTGTTACTGTAATTGGAGCTGCTGGAGGTATCGGACAACCATTATCACTCCTATTAAAACAAAGCGATGCAATAACCGATTTAAACCTTTACGATATTGTGAAACACACACCCGGAGTAGCATGTGATATTTCGCATATGAATTTCCCGGCTAAGGTGAAAGGTTTCACCGGTCCGGAACAATTAAAAGATGCCTTACGTGATGCGGAGGTGGTGATAATCCCAGCAGGAGTTCCTCGTAAACCCGGAATGACTCGAGATGATCTCTTTAACACGAATGCATCGGTCGTAAGAGATGTAGCTTTGGCTGCCGCTGAAGTTTGTCCGAAAGCTTTGGTGGGTATTATTACAAACCCGGTGAATTCTTGCGTTCCGATTTACTGCGAGGTGATGAAAAAGGCCGGGAAGTTGGATCCGAAGAGGGTATTTGGGATTTCTACTTTGGATTTGGTCAGAGCGAGCGCTTTTATCGGGGAGGCGAAAGGTTTAAATCCTAAAACCGTTAATTGTCCGGTCGTCGGGGGACATTCCGGGGTTACTATCGTTCCTTTGATTTCTCAGTGTCAACCGGCGGTTAGTTTTCCACAAGGAGAATTGGAAAAGTTGACCAAGAGGATTCAAGAAGCTGGAACAGAGGTAATTATTTATTAAAGGAATGGGAAATGATTATATAGATTGGGAAATGATTATATAGATTGGAAAATGTAAAAATTATAGGTTAGATATGACAATAATTACAACATACATTAAAAAAAAATCGATCAATTTTAAAAAATTCGCCAAAAATTCATTTTTAAAAAATTTAAAAAATTTCCAAAGTTTGTAAATTTTTTTGACATGTAACTAACCTAACTTTTCGAAAAATTCGACCAACTTTAAAAAAATCCCCACGACTTTATTTTTAGAGATTAAGAAATGATTTTTATACTAAATAAAACTTAAAAGATTATATTTTAAATTAAAAAAGACCGATTTATTCTAAATTTTACCAAAAAAATTAAAAAAATTTCCAAAGTTTGGTAAAAATTGAAAGTGAACTAACCCCACTTTTTGTTAAAATTTGACCAACTTTAAAAAATCACCCAGACTTTATTTTTACAAATTAAGAAATGATTTTTATACTAAATAAAACTTAAAAGATTATATTTTAAATTAAAAAAGACCGATTTATTCTAAATTTTACCAAAAAAATTAAAAAAATTTCCAAAGTTTGGTAAAAATTGAAAGTGAACTAACCCCACTTTTTGTTAAAATTTGACCAACTTTAAAAAATCACCCAGACTTTATTTTTACAAATTAAGAAATGATTTTTATACTAAATAAAACTTAAAAGATTATATTTTAAATTAAAAAAGACCGATTTATTCTAAATTTTACCAAAAAAATTAAAAAAATTTCCAAAGTTTGGTAAAAATTGAAAGTGAACTAACCCCACTTTTTGTTAAAATTTGACCAACTTTAAAAAATCACCCAGACTTTATTTTTAGAGATTAAGAAATGATTTTTATACTAAATAAAACTTAAAAGATTATATCTTAAATTAAAAAAGACCGATTTATTCTAAATATTACCAAAAAAGTTAAAAAAATTTCCAAAGATTGGTAAAAATTAAAAGTGAACTAACCCCACTTTTTGTTAAAATTTGACCAACTTTAAAAAATCCCCACGACTTTATTTTTAGAGATTGAGAAATGATTTTTATATTAAATAAAACTTAAAAGATTATATTTTAAATTAAAAAAGACCGATTTATTCTAAATTTTACCAAAAAAATTAAAAAAATTTCCAAAGTTTGTAAAAATTTTTGACAAGTAACTAACCTAACTTTTCGAAAAATTCGACCAACTTTAAAACATCCCCACGACTTTATTTTTAGAGATTAAGAAATGATTTTTATACTAAATAAAACTTAAAAGATTATATTTTAAATTAAAAAAGACCGATTTATTCTAAATTTTACCAAAAAAATTAAAAAAATTTCCAAAGTTTGGTAAAAATTGGAAGTGAACTAACCTAACTTTTCGAAAAATTCGACCAACTTTAAAAAATCACCCAGACTTTATTTTTAGAGATTAAGAAATGATTTCTATTCTAAATAAAACTTAAAAGATTATATTTTAAATTAAAAAAGACCGATTTACTCTAAAATTTACCAAAAAAATTAAAAAAATTTCAAAAGTTTGTAAAAATTTTTGACAAGTAACTAACCTAATTTTTTGAAAAATTCGACCAACTTTAAAAAATCACCCAGACTTTATTTTTAGAGATTAAGAAATGACTTTTATATTAAATAAAACTTAAAAGATTATATTTTAAATTAAAAAAGACCGTTTTATTCTAAATTTTACCAAAAAAGTTAAAAAAAATTTTAAAGTTGGTCAAAATTTTTAATAAATTATGCGAGTTAAATATCGGGTGTTCATTTAAATTCGTGCTCAAGTGTGCTTTGAAATTTTGTTAGACGACGATAGAGAGAAAAATGTATGTGGCATTATTAGTGCACACTAATCAATTAAATTTCAAATTTGGCAAACGTCAAATCTGGTCAAACTACATTGAACGGCTTATATTGGCAATTTATCGATAATGTTTTTAATTTGTGACAAAAAACTTGATGGTAAGTCTTACGTTTAAGCTACTTCGAAAGTCGATGAAGTTTGGGAATATTTACTGTATAATTTTATTCACTACTTGAACATACCTATGAGATTTTGGACGACCAGTTACTGAAAAGATTAGAGTTTAGGTAGGTTTTAGCTAAAAATAAGTTATTAGCCAATTTTCTTTCATTTTCTGTCTTGTTATTTATAACCTATTGAACATTTCAGTGTTGTGACATTGCTTCAATTAAGTTTTATTGGACATACGTCAAAAATGCAGGCAAAATCCATAGCTCACTTGAGCACGAATTTAAATGAACACCCGATATAAGTTTATAAATTGCCAAAAATAGATTCAAAAATATTTCTTCAAGCTATGTTTTTATCCAAACTTGGCACAAATACCATTTATTTATTCAATGGAAAATAAATTAAACAAAACATGTTGTCTTAATTCCCAAAAATAAACTTAAAAAAGCGATTTTATAGACGTTGATTTTAATTTTTAACATTAATATAAACTTATATTGAATTTTTTTTTTTTTTTAAGGTCGTTCAAGCTAAAGCAGGTGCAGGTTCGGCAACTCTCTCGATGGCTTACGCGGGAGCTAGGTTCGCATTTTCATTGATAAGGGCTCTAAACGGAGAATCGAACGTGATCGAGTGCGCTTACGTAATGTCCGATATTCAAGGAACCAAGTACTTCGCGTCGCCGTTATTAATTGGAAAGAACGGCATCGAGAAGAACCTCGGCTTGGGAAAATTATCCGATTACGAGCAAACATTGGTTAAAGCGGCGATTCCCGAATTAAAACAAAACGTCGAAAAAGGAGAGAAGTTTGTTAAGTAAAAGGAGCATTTAAAAACATAAGAAAAAAAAATGTATGTATAAATAAGATTAATTAATAAAAGAAAAATAAATACTTTAAATGGTTTATTTTATTTTTTACCTTTTATTTTTTATCTTTTAGCTTTTTCTAATAATTCCTTTTAACTATAAACGGTGGTTTTTAAAACAGCTTTTTCTAAAATCATCGCAAACGTTTTTTGAGTTAATTCGCAAAGTTTCTTGCTTTCCTCGGTCGTAATTTCGTCGCTTTTTCCCATATGGCTATCGAATTGCGAACAGAGGGAAGCCTGAGACTTCGAAATGCGACCCAATTGAAGTAAAAGTTGCGTCACGTCTTCTACCAAAGGTGGAAAAGCCTCGCTTATACGTACCAAAGCCGGAAGTATCGGAGTGAAAAGTTTTATACGTTGACTACTTGAAATGCCTTTAATTTAAATTAAAATAAAAATTATAATTAAAAAAAGTAACTTTAAATAAAAATAAATTATCAATTATTTATTATTATTATAATAAATAATAATTAAAGAATAAAAATTAAAAGTTACTTACTTCCAAGAAGTGCGTAAAGTAGATTTAAAGCCGTAACACAAAGATTCATACTTTTCGGTAAAGCATACTGAAGAGATAAATAAGAAAGAAGTTGAATCGCAAATATTTGTTTATTCAAGCTGGGTTGTTGCATCAATTCCAGGAGAAAATCTAAGCAGATGTGCATCGAGGGGACTCCTTTCACCGTCACTTCTAAAAGTTCGCTCGGATAACCCTAAATTAAACAAAAATAATATAATAATACCTTATTTAAATAATATACAACAAACATCTTGTCTTTTAATCCTTAAAAAGGCAAAGTTTTCTGTTTAAAGATTGTTTTTAAAGATTGATTTTTATAAGCACTATTAAAAAATGTCAAATTTAAAACGTCAAAAATAACGACATGAAGTTGGCGACAAATATTGTTCATTGACATCTCAAACAATAACTAGACGGCGAAAGATCGTTAGAAAGAGATAGATAGATACATTAAGTTCGTATAATAGAAAAGGAGAGAAAATGGAAAATTTATAATAAAGAAAATTCGATATAAAAAAAATATTAGAAACATTCATGACATAATTTTGGTTTGTAATAAGATGTATTTTAACATTAATAACATTAATCATCTTTACCTGAAAATGTACCAATTTCGCTAACGTAGGATCAGCAATAAAAACCTGATGTAAATAACTGCACACTAAAGACCTTACTTCGCGTAATGCGAGTAATTTTTCCGGTTTTTGTCGATCGTCTTCGGTCTCCAAACAAGTCTCTAATAGCATTTGAACGGCAGCACTATCCTGTAATACAAAATCACTTTGTAACATCATCGATTTTAAGTTTTATTTAGTATAAAAATCATTTCTTAATCTCTAAAAATAAAGTCGTGGGGATTTTTTAAAGTTGGTTGAATTTTTCGAAAAGTTAGGTTAGTTACTTGTCAAAAATTTTTACAAACTTTGGAAATTTTTTTAATTTTTTTGGTAAAATTTAGAATAAATCGGTCTTTTTTAATTTAAAATATAATCTTTTAAGTTTTATTTAGTATAGAAATCATTTCTTAATCTCTAAAAATAAAGTCGTGGGGATTTTTTAAAGTTGGTTGAATTTTTCGAAAAGTTAGGTTAGTTACTTGTCAAAAATTTTTACAAACTTTGGAAATTTTTTTAATTTTTTTGGTAAAATTTAGAATAAATCGGTCTTTTTTAATTTAAAATATAATCTTTTAAGTTTTATTTAGTATAGAAATCATTTCTTAATCTCTAAAAATAAAGTCGTGGGGATTTTTTTAAAGTTGGTCGAATTTTTCGAAAAGTTAGGTTAGTTACTTGTCAAAAATTTTTACAAACTTTGGAAATTTTTTTAATTTTTTTGGTAAAATTTGGAATAAATCGGTCTTTTTTAATTTAAAATATAATCTTTTAAGTTTTATTTAGTATAAAAATCATTTCTTAATCTCTAAAAATAAAGTCTGGGTGATTTTTTAAAGTTGGTCAAATTTTAACAAAAAGTGGGGTTAGTTTACTTTCAATTTTTACCAAACTTTGGAAATTTTTTTAATTTTTTTGGTAAAATTTAGAATAAATCGGTCTTTTTTAATTTAAAATATAATCTTTTAAGTTTTATTCAGTATAAAAATCATTTCTTAGTCTCTAAAAATAAAGTCGTGGGGATTTTTTAAAGTTGGTCGAATTTTTCGAAAAGTTAGGTTAGTTACTTGTCAAAAATTTTTACAAACTTTGGAAATTTTTTTAATTTTTTTTGTAAAATTTAGAATAAATCGATCTTTTTTAATTTAAAATATAATCTTTTAAGTTTTATTTAGTATAAAAATCATTTCTTAATCTCTAAAAATAAAGTCTGGGTGATTTTTTAAAGTTGGTCAAATTTTAACAAAAAGTGGGGTTAGTTCACTTTCAATTTTTACCAAAATTTGGAAATTTTTTTAATTTTTTTTTTGGTAAAATTTAGAATAAATCGGTCTTTTTTAATTTAAAATATAATCTTTTAAGTTTTATTCAGTATAAAAATCATTTCTTAGTCTCTAAAAATAAAGTCGTGGGGATTTTTTAAAGTTGGTCGAATTTTTCGAAAAGTTAGGTTAGTTACTTGTCAAAAATTTTTACAAACTTTGGAAATTTTTTTAATTTTTTTTGTAAAATTTAGAATAAATCGATCTTTTTTAATTTAAAATATAATCTTTTAAGTTTTATTTAGTATAAAAATCATTTCTTAATCTCTAAAAATAAAGTCTGGGTGATTTTTTAAAGTTGGTCAAATTTTAACAAAAAGTGGGGTTAGTTCACTTTCAATTTTTACCAAAATTTGGAAATTTTTTTAATTTTTTTTTTGGTAAAATTTAGAATAAATCGGTCTTTTTTAATTTAAAATTCAATCTTTTAAGTTTTATTTAGTATAAAAATCATTTCTTAATCTCTAAAAATAAAGTCGTGGGGATTTTTTAAAGTTGGTCGAATTTTTCAAAAAGTTAGGTTAGTTACTTGTTAAAAATTTTTACAAACTTTGGAAATTTTTTTAATTTTTTTGGTAAAATTTAAAATAAATCGGTCTTTTTTAATTTAAAATATAATCTTTTAAGTTTTATTTAGTATAGAAATCATTTCTTAATCTCTAAAAATAAAGTCGTGGGGATTTTTTAAAGTTGGTCGAATTTTTCAAAAAGTTAGGTTAGTTACTTGTCAAAAATTTTTACAAACTTTGGAAATTTTTTTAATTTTTTTGGTAAAATTTAGAATAAATCGGTCTATTTTGATTTAAAATATAATCTTTTAAGTTTTATTTAGTATAAAAATCATTTCTTAATCTCTAAAAATAAAGTCTGGGTGATTTTTTAAAGTTGGTCAAATTTTAACAAAAAGTGGGGTTAGTTCATTTTCAATTTTTACCAAACTTTGGAAATTTTTTTAATTTTTTTGGTAAAATTTAGAATAAATCGGTCTTTTTTAATTTAAAATATAATCTTTTAAGTTTTATTTAGTATAAAAATCATTTCTTAATCTCTAAAAATAAAGTCTGGGTGATTTTTTAAAGTTGGTCAAACTTTAACAAAAAGTGGGGTTAGTTCACTTTCAATTTTTACCAAACTTTGGAAATTTTTTTAATTTTTTTGGTAAAATTTAGAATAAATCGGTCTTTTTTAATTTAAAATATAATCTTTTAAGTTTTATTTAGTATAAAAACCATTTCTTAATCTCTAAAAATAAAGTCTGGGTGATTTTTTAAAGTTGGTCAAATTTTAACAAAAAGTGGGGTTAGTTCACTTTCAATTTTTACCAAACTTTGGAATTTTTTTAAATTTTTTTGGTAAAATTTAGAATAAATCGGTCTTTTTTAATTTAAAATATAATCTTTTAAGTTTTATTTAGTATAAAAACCATTTCTTAATCTCTAAAAATAAAGTCGTGGGGATTTTTTTAAAGTTGGTCGAATTTTTCGAAAAGTTTGGTTAGTTAACTGTCAAAAATAACCTTACCTGAGCCGCAATTAAAGCTCTACACATCTCATCCCGTTCGGAATCGTTCACAACTTGTCCATTCTGATCAACTTTAGGATTAGCTTGAAGATGTCGACACAATTGACTCCTCGAAGAAGCCAACGAAGCTCTCAACACCCTCAAAACGATCGAGTAAATCGGCGCGCATCGAAAAACCCTCTCATCACATCTCATAATCTGTAAAGGATCTTCCGCGACGTCAATCCGAGTTAATCCCGTGTAATTCCCAACTAAATTCTTCACGGTCAATACCCACAATCGTCTCGGCAAGACGCTGTTTAATTTAAACCAAACGTCTTTATACAAATCTTGTAAAAATCTGGGTACGTTATCGTTTAACATTCCGGTTGAAAATTGAGTTAAAATTTCCGCGTGCGGCCAAATATCTATCGGTTCTTTCTTTAATAACGTTTGAAGTATCGTCGAGAGTTGATTTGGATTACTTTCAATCGATGTAAAAGCTTCAATTAGTGAGTAATCCGAAACGTAAGATTTTTTTAACACCGGTTTTGTTGACATATCATCTAACCAATCTTCAACTAAAGTTAAATGAGGAAAATGCGTCGCTAATAACTTTAATAAAGGACCGAATAAAGTCGAATATGAAGATTGATCTTTTTGAGCGTGATACAATAAAAATTTAATCGGTAGCTCACTTAAAAATTCCGGAGAATACGTTTTAATTTTCCTCCCTGAAGCGGCTAAATTTTGAGCGTTATTCAAACGATAATCTTCGTATAATAACAAATAATAAAGTAATAATAATTGAGGCGTTAGTGAAACTTCGGAAACTATTAAATCTTGATGATCAACACCTTCAAAATCTAAAAATACTTTTTTCTCTTTATTAACAAAATACTCCCCAAAAACGCTCGATTCGAAAACTCTTCTTATTTCACCTTCGGTTAAAGGTTTATTCGTATTATTTCCAACGTTTCCGCCAACCATTAAAACGCTCGATACGTACACTTCAACCAACATCGGAAGAACCGGATGTAAAGGATTTGTACTGACGCAAATTTGTTTATAAATCCAACCTTTTATATTAACGTTATGTTTCGCGAAAGCCCTACTTTTTAATAATTGGTGGATGCAATGTATCGGTAAAAATCCCGACATATTAGCGTTTAAATTGGACGTAACGGGTACTTTAACCGCGTGAGCCGTTACAACTTGCTCGGTAAATATCTCCTGAGTGAAAACCTGTTTCATTTTGTTCATGTTATTGTGTCTTATGGGGATTTTCATCCCTAAAGTTGAACAAACTAAGTCGCAAATAGCGCTTAATTGGTTGCTGTGGAAATGTATAGCCATTAAAAGTAACATTTCCCCGAAAGAAGCCGATACTCCGCTTGCGGATTCGAAATAAGCTTCTTCTTTCACCAACCATTGAACCCATTCGATACTTTTTCTTTCTAATTCAGGTAAGGAGATTAACGAGGGACATGCGATGAGCATACACAATCCGATTGAGACGAATCGAACGCCGGCTGGAGTTGGGTTTGGGTGTGATATTAAAAGTTGGACGATTAAATTCACTTCTTCATCTTGAAATCTTAAAAGAAAAAGAAAATTAATTAAAAATTATTAATTAAAATTTAACCTAATTCTTAAAAGATTCGTCAAACCCGTCAAATGTCAACCAAAAACGTAAACGTCAACTTAAAAAATGACAAACTTAAACATGGTTACTTTTATTACCAACATAATTTTTCCATAAAACGAAAAAATTAAAAATTAATTTTTTTAAAACCTATTATAAACCTATTTTTAAACTTTTTTCTAACTAATGATTATTATTATTTTTAAAAGTATGAACCGTCGTGTTCAAATACACAATAACACCACATGATAAGTTACCCGTCTACTTCCCTTGGAATCACCAAGAAGGTATAACTTCAAGGAACCAAGGTCGGTAGATGGCGGTATATTGTATATACCAGGTTGGTCCACTCCCTATCTTTTAATACTTTCCTATCTACGTCACAGAGGCAAATTACGTCACGTACGTTTGATTTGATTGTAAAGTGCGAATTTTTCTTGTTTGTGGACTTTATTCAGTTAGTGTTAGTTTATTTAGTTATTCTGTAGTGTTTAGACCATACATAGTGTTGTAATAATAGATTTAGTGTATAAAAGACAGTTATATCTAATTATAGTGACTTTTGTTTACCATATAATAAAAACAACAAAGGTAAAGTAAATCGCCGTTAAAACATTTTCTTATTGATATAATAATCAATATTGTCTGCAGATGGGAGGCTGTTCATTTGCCAATTGTACCATGTCCGCTGTAAAGGCAAAAAAAATGGGCAAAAAGGTAGCTTTATTTCGTTTTCCAAGGAACGAAAAACTACGCAAAGCTTGGATAGAACGCAGTGGAAGAAGTGCTGAATTTTATTCTAAAAACAGTTTAGTCTGTTCTCTGCATTTTAGAAAAGACGATTTTGAAAGGGACTTTCAAAGTGAAATATTACATATTCCACGTAAACTAATTCTCAAAGAAGGTGCTATTCGATCAACACAACATGCAATTGAAATAGAAGATGTTCCCAGTCGAAATGCTGTGTTAGAAGAAGATATCGCTGAAGAATGTGGTGATCTAACGCAAACTAATCATGTACAATTGCATACTCCAGTAAATGATGACATTAATGCTATTTTACTGGAAAATGTTTCTCTTCGGGAAGAGTTACATGTGAAAACTTATATTATTAATAATAATAATTCAATAATTAAGTGTTATTCAAGAAAACTTAAATCATTACAAACCTATTGTAATGAATTAAAGCGAAAAATAAAACATTATGAAAATAATAGTAAACAACAAAAAGTAGCCATTAATAAAATATTTACAACTATTAATGATGTATCTCCATTGTTGACATAAGTTGGTTAATAACGATTTTTAATAAAACAATTTTGTTTATGGAACTATAACCAGACTATTGGTATTAAATAGTAGTCTTTTCTAGTTTACAAATAACATTGTTTGTGAGATAGTTTGAAAAGTATTATTTGAAGGTAAAAATAATATATTTTCGGCTATTTGACAATTAAGTTATTTTGGATTTGAGCTCTTTTAGTTCTCAGATGTAAAACTAATACAGATTGATACTTTCTCAATATTAAATAAATTATATCATTTGAAAATGGTATGTAATGCCATCTATTGGTTTTAAATTGAATTCCCTTGCATTTGCCTCAGTGACGTCACATACCCCCGCTTTACCCGACCTCTCTTTCCTAAAAACTCGCGAGTGGACCAACCTGGTATATACAATATACCGCCATCTACCGACCTTGCAAGGAACCAAAGTCGGGGCCATCATGTCTCTCATCATCTCTCTCCAATGTTTCACGGCTTCAGCCTATCTGCCCCGTTGAAGGGGCGTTCCTGAGCCTATATGGTTTTCTCTTCTCTATGCGTCTGTCAGACTTATGGAGGTTCATGGTAACAGTGCATCCATAGCCCGTTTCTTCGCCTTGAGTATTCCAGTGACAAAGCCAACTATCGTGTTCCACGTCTCTTGGTCATTTAGCATCTTGGCCACGACATTGTCCGGAGTCAAAGCCCCCACCTTGGTAGTCAATTGTGCTCTTTCTAGTCTCCAGTGATTGCAATGAAAAATTGTATGTTCGGCGTCGTCAATTTCTGAGTCCGCAAAAATACAGGTTGAAGTATCTTTTTTTTTTGATCGTGTATAAATATTTCATAAAATATCCGTGGCTAGTGAGAAACTGGGTCAGGTAGTAACCCACCTCTCCGTGACGCCGATCACTCCAAATGTTAACATCTGGTATTAATCTCGTCGTCCACCTTCCTCTAATTTCAGCGTCCCACTTGGTTTGCCAGGTGTGATAGGCCAGTTCACGTGCTTCACGCTTAGCAGTCGCTTTGTCCTTATTTGTTCTGTTTTCGTAGATCGTTCTCCTTTGCGAGGCCATTAAGTCTAGCGGGAGTGTGCCTGTTACTACCTGTACTGCCGGTCCCGACACTGTTCTGTAGGCACTGGCGATTCGTAGCATCCCCCTCCGCTGGATATTGCATAGACTTTTCCATTTATTGGCAGTCAGATCTGCCGACCACACCTCACATCCATATAGGGTTGCCACCTTTTTGACAACGGAAAACCGGCCTTTAACGTTTTGCATGCCTCAGAATTTTTGTTTTTTAAATTTAAATGCAAATTATGACCATCAAAATTAAAAAATTACGCAACTTAAAAAAAAACTACGTTGTAAAAATAATTACAATGGGATGTTAATATTTCTAGATAATATTTATTTTATGCCTATAAATGCAATAAAACGTATATATTTAAAATTTAAAATGGTATTTTGAATTTGATTTTGTTGCTTTAATAAGGTCTTTTTATCCTTTATTAATGAATAAAATTCCGAACAAGAAAGCTGAATGTTCGAACGAATGCACAGTTCTGATTTTACCATTTCAACAGATAATCTATTTCTGTCATCATTCCACAGTTGGTTCATCATACTGAATATTCTTTCTACATAAGCATTGCTACAGGGTATAGATAAATTACACAAATAATTCTTCTTAAAATTGGCGATTCTACTTTCTTGAAAAATTTACACCACTTGTCGGAGACAGATATATCTTCATCCATAAAAGATGGAGCTACTTTTTGTAAGAGACATAGTTCTTCATAAAGATTATCACCATCGGTGTCTTGAAAATCAATACCAATACGCGATGCAATTAAAATTATTTCATTTAATTCTGGAAGGCGCTCTCTCAAATTGAATGATCTAAATAATAAAAAGACATTGTTTTCAAAATCAAACCATTTTTCTAAATATTCTTGTGCTCTATTGTAGACCTGAACGGCTTCAGTTTGAAATTGTAATCGAAGGTTTTCTGAAAGCTTCGCTAGTGCTTGGTTGGTTTTGAATCCAAAAAAGAAATCTTCCCTGCGCCTTTGTAACTTGCTTCTTAAATCGATCGTAATATCATATAAATCCATAATAACTAAATTAGATGTTTCCAGCATTTTAATTGTCGATTGAAATGTGAACAGAATATGATGAACAAAATAAATATAACATTCAGCAAAAGTTGGGTGTTCTGAGAGTTGATCTTCTTGATCTCCTATAAATTTCCATATAACACGGTCACAATTTTCATTTCCTTGTTGCAAAAAATAAGTTTTTATAGCGTTCCAATTTAGTAATAAACGGTCGACAGCCGCATAAAGGCTTAACCATCACACTGGTATATGTCTCAGCACTTGATGGTATTCTTCTTGAACAAATTGGAAGCACTCTTTGAGATTTTCCACATTTTTTGCGCTGCAACTAAAAGTATTTTATTACCCTCATTAATTAATAAAGGTGTTTTGGTAATAAACACCTTTATTACCAAACATTCCACATCGAAACTCAATAATTTAAGACAATGTTTCGCTGCATTGTGAACTATGTGACAGTTACAATTAGCTTTGAGAATGTTTGGTTTTATTTCTGCAAGTTTTTGGTATACTGAACAATGTTTTCCGTAATTCACGGACGCATTATCTGCTCCAAATGCGGTTACATTAGCAATATCAAGTTGCAGTTTTTGCAGTGCGTTTAATATTGTATTTTTTATTGATTCACAAGTTTCGTCTGCTTCTTCATAAAAATCAAGTAAGCAGTCTCGAACGCCTTCGTCGGGGTCAAAAAAACGTATCGCCAAAGGAAAAAATTTCCTACTGCCTTTGTTGGAAGAGTCCGTAGCTATTGAAAATGGAAGACTTTCTTCTTTTAACTTCCGAATTATAACTTCCAACGAATAAGGCGCTAAAACATTGCGCGTAATTGCTTCCAGTTTTGTTCGCCCTAAATGTATTTTAGTAGCTATTGCTGAATCTCGGTAAATATGTCCGTCAAGTTTGTTACCTAAAGTGAAATAACAGTAATAAAATATACTTTACACACAAAGAAAGGCATTATTTCAGCAAATTAAATTTTATTTACCACAATCAGATGATAGATAACTAAGGCCATGTTTAACAGTATGATAAGTTTTCGATAATTCAGCTATAGCTACGGAATCCGAATCTTTTAATTCTTTAGAGGCAAAAAATTTTGTAATACTGCTCATCATCATACTGCTTTTTTCTAAATTTAAATGTTTTGTTGTAGCACCATGGGACTTTACGGCTTTAATTCCGTCATACTTTATGCTAAACGTTATTTTACACAGGGTACATTTCGCCATGTTACTATTGTTATCACTTGCCAACTACTTTGTGAAGTTGGGGTAGTTGAGCCAATCTTTATTGAATTGGCAGTTTCGTAACCTAATTTTCTTTTTAGGTGGAGTGTTTGGAATGTCGTCTTTATCTTTACTATTATCACTCATATTTAAGGACTTTTTAAAAACTTTTTATACCAGAGGTACTGTCACGTATCGTTAAGGTAACACGAAACACGTATATCAAACTGTGTAAGTGAATCCCCAGAAAAATAGGACACAATATTTACGTACCAAAACAAACTGCCATCTTGTAGTAAAGTATTGAAATTAAAATTAATACCGGTAAGTGGGTAATGCAACAAGAGATGGCCTGTTATTTGAGCGTTTTTAACTTTTCCCATCTGTGATATCGAACGTATCTGTTAATATGATAAAAACCGGCCTTTTTAACATGTTGACCGGCACCCGGCCTGAGTAACAGAAAACCGGCTAAGCCGGTGGAAAACCGGCCAGGTGGCAACCCTACATCCATATAAGAGGATCGCATGTGCCACTTCCATCAGTAATCGTCGTATTTTCGCGGTTGGGCCCCCGACGTTCGCCATTATCCTTGACAGGTTCGAAATAACTCTAGCCGCTTTGTCGCAGGTTGTCCTAATGTGTTCCGTAAAGGAGACTTTGTTGTCAATGGTCGGACCAAGATATTTTGTGTTTCTTCTAGATGTTACTTCCACATCATGAATCCGAAATGGGACCTCGAGCGGTATTCTTTTTCCGGTTAAGAGTACTATTTCAGTCTTTTCCAAGAGTTAACCCCCGATCGTGCATCCAGGTAAGTATGCGTCGCATTACTCCATTTAATTTCCTCTGTGTTTCAGGTATGTCCCTAGCTAGGATAACAGCCGCCAAGTCGTCTGCGTAGCCCACCAAGAAGCAATCGTCGGGCATGTTAATCCGGAGGACCGTGTCGTAGAAGATATTCCATAGGGTCGACCCCAGGACAGAGCCTTGAGCAACTCCGCATGACATTTTCCTAGTCACTTGCCCATTGGACGTGCTGTAAGTAAGTATCCTGTCCTTGAAATAGTCTTCAATAATTCTCGTTATGTATGCTGGCATAAGAAATCTCTCTCTTAGAGCATGTTGAATGTCGTCCCAACGTGCAGAGTTGAATGCATCTCGGACATCCAGGGTCATCAGAACCACCATCGGTCTAGAGAATGGATTCACGCGTTGCGCTCGTCGAAAAGTGGACAATACATCTCTAGCAGCGTCAATCACGGATTTTCCGTTTCGGAAACCATACTGTTTTTCTGAGAAGCCCCCAGCTCCCTCTACGGCCTCTTCAATTCGAGTTCGTACTAACTTTTCGTACAATTTTCCAGCAGTATTCAACATGCATAACCGTCTGTATGATGATGGGGTTAAGAGGTCACCTTTTTTCTTCGGAATAAGAACTAATCTCTGTTCTTTCCAGGAGCTGTGGAAGCATCCATCTCTCATACAGGCATTATACTAAGGTGACCATATTTTTTTATTTCAAATCCGGGACGGGAACTTGCTAATTTTCATAAATTTGAAAATGGAAGTTCATGGTTATTAAAGTGGGAGACCATTTCAACCCACCTTTGGATTGTTGCAGTATAGTTTTATATAAGCGTAGTCGTCGTGTATGTCATTTTCAGATATTTGATGGGTTGCCGTAATTTTATTAACAAGTAATAGCGAAGATTGAATTTCAACCCATACTGGTGTTTTGTTTAAAGTCACCCAACTATATGACTAGAGGTCCTGAAAACTTATTTTCGTCCATTCTTGTAAATAACTGAGTGCAGTTTGATAAAATGAAACATCGTCGGCTCGGAACTGTATAATCTGCTATTGAGATACTTTTTTTTCTTCTTTAAGTTTATCTAATTTAGTACATACCACTGTAGGAATAAAGAAATCTTGAATATTGCTTGTCAAAATTGTTTTCAAATTTTAAATGGCTGCAATAACATCGAAGACACTTACTGTCTCTTTTTCGAAGTGAATTATTGTTGTGTGGAATCCTATTGCTTGACTATGTACTAAGTGCAGCCAAACTTCAGGAAAAGGATTATCAAAAAATTTAGAAAGAAATACAAGGCATTTTTCATACGATTGAAAGTAAGATTGTAAGGGCGCAAATATTTGTTGTGCTCTTTCAATGGCTGGCAGTAATGCTAACCACCTTGTTTGGGAGTAGCCCAATAACACTGGAAATTCTGTTTCAACAAAGCTACAAAAATGCTTTAGAGTTTCCGCTCTAACAGTGTAAGACTTGCAACGTCAATCGGTAAAATATCGGCAGCTAACAGTATCTAGTTCTAACAGTATTGTGGAAAATATGACTCGCACACTCAACTCCTATTAAATTATGGGGACAGCTTTTGCTGCAATTTGATAAAAACATTGTTCCGCCCTTTCCTATTCGCTTCGCCAAAATTAGAATTTGTGTTGTCTGCACAAAGTCCAACAAGTTTTTCTTTTAAAATATTTTTTATTATGCAATCAGCAACATAATTACTTCAGTTCCAAAATTTTTACTTTAATTCCAGATTCCCAGTCAAAATATCTTACTAACACTGGAAATAGCTTTATTTCTTTGTGAATATCAGTTAGTACAGAAGCAAATGTGCACTGTTTTAAGTTACAGTGAAATATATTTGAAATAAATATTGAAAATAAGAACCTTTTCAAAAATTCGGGACAATCCGGCACAAAAAATCTGAATCCGGGACAAATATTACTTCTAGAAAAATCCGGGACGCAAGGTGGAAATCTGGGACTGTCCCGGCCAATCCGGGACGTATGGTCACCTTAGTTATACATGTCCAATAACAGATCGGGCGCAACATTTACCATTGCTTTAAGAGCTTCTGTTGGTATTCCGTCCGGTCCAGGAGCTTTCCGGTTCTTCATGGATTTAGCGGCGATAATTAGCTCGTTCAGTGTAAAAAGCGGAGGGTCAGCATCAGCAGGTGTTGTAATTCCATTGATTATGGGTCTTTCGGGGAACAAGGTGTCCACTATGTTTTTCATCTCTTCAGGTTTCAATTCCGTTGGAGAGGATGTTAGTTATTTTTTAATTAACTAATACGTTAATTAAAAACAATAATATTTAATTTAGATTTAAAAAATCGTATTTTAATTCGATTTATTTCAAAATTAATTTAAATTTTTTTAAGTGGCGCCATCTAAAAAAATTTTATTGGACTTTTACTATTACTTATATAAAAATTTTAATGTATTTTATTGTAATAATTAGACTTATTCCGTTCAAAAATTCGTCCTGATTTTATAAAATTCGTAATTTTTTAAATAAATTTACTTACTTAATTCCAGCGATTCCCCTCAAAGCGCAATACAACCTCAATAAAGCCGAAGCTTGAACCACCAAAGAATTCGGTAATTGTCCGTTATGAGAAGCCCCGATAATACTTTGCAAACGTTTCAATAATTCATCCCTCAATTGTTGTAAAGCGGTGCTTGATAGTTCGCCTTTACGTTTCTGTCCGGTTCGGATAAACATCGCCAACCAATTTCTAAGACATAAAAAGTTAATATAAAATTTTAACAAGTTTAATATAAAATTTAATTTAATAAGCATTTTGTCTTTCAATTCTCAATAAAATAAGTTGTTTTCTGTTTAAAAACCGTATTCACAAACACTATTAAAAATGTCAAATTATAAATGTCAAAAAATCCGAATGACTTGAAATTGGCACCAAAATTCATAGACATAACAATAATTACAAGGCGAAAACTTATTAAAAAGAGATAGATTATATTAAGTTTGTAAAACAAAAAAGGATGGATATTATTAAAATGAAAAAAAGATTTTTTTTTAACTTAATTTAAATCTAAATTATTTAAAATATAAATTTTATTTATTGTAACAAACCTTATTCCTTGATCGTTTCCTAAAAGAACCCCCGAAACAAACGCCACCATATCACTATCGCCATCATTACTGTTACTATCCAACGATAACGATATCGCTAAAGCCGGTAACCTATTAAACTCGACGCATTTGCTTCGTACGGCTAAAGCTTGACTTGGATTCATTTTACAAAGCATCTGTAAAGCTGTCGTTCGAATCGTACAAGCTTGACAATCTTCTTGTTTATCAGCTTTTTGAATTAAATTAGTTGTAACTACAATATTCACCATAATAACAATAAATAAATAATAATTAAATAAAAAAATTAATATTAAATGAAAAAAAATTAATATTAAATGAAAAAAATTAATATTAAATGAAAAAAATTAATATTAAATGAAAAAAATTAATATTAAATGAAAAAAATTAATATTAAATAAAAAAAATTAATATTAAATAAAAAAAAATTACCCTCTCTAAATGAATCGGGAAAATTAGCAACAATCCTACAAATAATCGAAGGTCCATTATTAACGTGTAACATCGTTTCAGTCATTTGTACAAGATTCAATAAAGTCGGAAGCTCAGCCAAAGCTAAACAAATTATATCCGCTACTTCTTCGACGTAAATCTCGGTATCAAACAGCTCGGAAGTTTTAACGTAAAACTCTTCGCTATTATGTCCATCAGATTCTTGTATTTGCGATTGTACGAATAAAACTTCACTTAAAGCGAGTCTTAATCGTCGCGTCATATCCGATCGTTCGTATTCCAAAGCTAATCCATTCGGAAGGCTTCCGATTAAAACAGAATCGGACATATTCGAACCGATTTTTTGCCGTAATTGTTGTTCTTTACGAACGTCCGCTTCTAGAGCGTGGAAATCTAACGATAGTAAAGCCACGAGTGAGTTGACAACGTCTATCCCGGAAACAATCGTTAAAATATCCATTTTTTCATCGGAACATTTCTTCGAAATATCCAACGGGCAAATGAGACTCATACGGACCAAGCAAGGCAAAATCGGACGTAGTTCAGCTTCCGAACATTTCGATAAAGCGCCTATATTAAGATTTTGAATGTAGTTAAAGACGCGGGGGGATACATCTTTCTTAAAAGGCATTTTTTTAGAGAGTTGTTGATGATAACATAACCTCTTCTCCCTCTTCTCCACAAAAACCTGAAATATTAACATAATAAGTTATTATATATTAAAATAAATCAAAAATTATTTACGATTGTTTAGAACTTGTATATTAAGATGAATAATATGTTATAAATATGTATAAAATAAAAAAAATACTTTTAAAATATTTTCTTGTAAAAGTTAATATATGTGATTATAACGCCATCTAATAACAAACCTTTGAACTTTATACGCATAAATTTAATTTCATTTTTAAATCTTTTTAAACAATATTTATTTAAAATTTCTAATTAATTGGTGATTTTTTACATTAAATTATAAATAAAACAAATTAAATTCAATAAATAAAAGTAAATTTCTTAAGAATATTTTTTTTATTAAACGTGAAATGACATTTGATAGATAGCGCCATCTAATAACAAACCTTTGAACTTTAAACGTATAAATTTAATTTCATTTTTAAATCTTTTTAAACAATATTTATTTAAAATTTCTAATTAATTGGTGATTTTTTACATTAAATTATAAATAAAACAAATTAAATTCAATAAATAAAAGTAAATTTCTTAAAAATATTTTTTTTATTAAACGTGTAATGACATTTGATAGATAGCGCCATCTAATAACAAACTTTTGAACTTTATACGTATAAATTTAATTTCATTTTTAAATCTTTTTAAACAATATTTATTTAAAATTTCTAATTAATTGGTGATTTTTTACATTAAATTATAAATAATACAAATTAAATCCAATAAATAAAAGTAAATTTCTTAAAAATATCTTTTTTATTAAACGTGTAATGACATTTGATAGATAGCGCCATCTAATAACAAACTCTTGAACTTTGTACGTATAAATTTAATCTTTTTTTAACCTTTTTAAAGTATATTTATTTAAAAGTTTTAATTAATTGATTATTTTTTATGTTAAATTATATATTATACTCAAGTTAATGTGGAATTTTTAAATCGGGTAAGTTTTTCCCTTGGATTAGATAAAAATACATACCTTATACAACAACATATTTAGTTGTTATACAACACAATTATCCAAAAACAACTTTCAATTACTTATAAACCCTTAATTCAATTGATTAAGATGGAAAAACTTATTTTTCCAACCAAAATATTCACTTTTAAACTGTCTTAATATACAACTGACATTTCATTATAACGCCATCTAATAACAAACTGTCAAATTATTTTCATAATTTAAATCATTTTTTAATCATTTTTAAACCTTTTTAAACAATATTTATTTAAAATTTCAAATTAATTCATGACATTTTACATTAAATTATACATAAATTAAGTTAAACTTAATAAATAAAAGTAATTTTCTTAAAAAATAGAATAATTTTATTAAACGTCAAAATGACAGTTAACATAACCTTGAAATTATTTTTATAAAACCGTAAAAAATGTTCCCCGAATCTAAACAATAAGGCAATTTAGTGCGATTTATCCCGATAAGATATATAAACGATGTTAGTTTCTATCAAATTCCTTTAAGAAAGTGTTCGGATTATTTAAAAACTAAAATGTTGAAGTACCCAATGAAAATTTTATGGAATAATTTCTTCCTATTAATGGGAATATGCGTGGGGCTCTTAATCCCGTTAAATTTTGAATATTGTACTCTTCATGAAGATAATGCGGAAGTGTTTGGATCAGTCGAAGCTGTATTAAAAGTTCAAAACTTAACGAGAAGACAAGTGGAGACTAAACCGATTCGTCCGAGATATTATTCAACCGAATTAGGAATCCGAGAGAAGTTATTTGTCGGCGTGATGTCATCGGAAGAAAGAATATCCACCCAAGCCGTTCACGTGAACAAAACCATCCAACACATAGTCGATCGGACAAAGTTTTTTATAACGGCTACGCAAAACTTCAAACACAAGTTTAATTTATCCGGAATAGTCGGATTTACAGATACGAGAAGAGTTTTACGACCATTTCAAATAATTAAATACATCGGAGATAGTTTCGACGATTTCGATTATTATTTTTTAATGAACGATTATAATTATTTAGATGCGAGGAGATTAAAAGAGATAGTTGGTAAAATTTCCGTTAGTAATAACGTTTATTTAAGTGGGAAAACTCTCGGTAGTTTTTGCAGTTTAGAATCGGGGATTTTATTTAGTAATTCGGTTATAAAAGCGATGATTAATAACTTGGATTGGTGCATTAAAAACCTTATTTCGGCGGATAATTCGGAAAATATTGGACGGTGTGTTTATTATAGTACTAAATTAGCGTGCCAAAGTGAAATACAAGAACAAAAAATCGTAAGTTTTAAATTAAATCATTTCGATTTAAACGAGAAACTTTTCGAGTTAAAAGATGATATTAAAAGTGCGGTTACAATTTATCCGGTTTTAAATTTTAGGGATTTTTACGTTTTACACGCGTTTTTTTCGAAAAATCATTTGAAAAAAATTAAAAAAGAGATTAATTTTTTAGAGAAAAAAGTGGATAATTTTCCTCCGGGAAGAAGAATCGGAACGAAACCTTTAACTCGATTTGATTTGCCACAAACGATTTATTTCAACGAAAGTCATAATTTCTTTCCGGATCATTTTAACAACGTACAAAAATTAAGTGAATCCGAGCAAAAAGACATTCAAAAATTACTCGATATTATCATAAAACGAACGTTTAATTTCGAATTTTTACGTTTACTAAATGGATATAAAACGTTTCAATTAAGTAGAGGGTTAGATTACGTTTTTGATTTATTATTTCGCGATTTAAAAACCGAAAAAGAGGTAATTAAACGTTTCGAGGTCTCGAAACCCTTAGGAAACGTTGAGTTTTTAACTAAACCGTACACTACGGAAAATACAAAGATTTTTATAATCGTTCCGGTTCATGAAAACGAAATAAACGAAGCTAACGTGTTTTTAAATAATTTCGTTCCGAATGTAATGGATAAGCGCGATAAAGTCGTTTTAATGTTTGCTTTGTTATACGGATACGATTCCTCTAATCGCGGTGAAACGGATGTTTTTAAGAAGATTAAAGAAATGGCCGTAGAAGTTTCTAGAAGATATCATAGTGAAGATACTAAAGCGGCTTGGATCTCAATACGATTACCAACGAATGATGTTAACATCCAAAACTATCCTTCGTTAAAATTCGGAATAATCGATTTATCCTTAAGGAAAATCGGCTTGGACGAAATGGTTTTATACCTTGACGTTTATACTCAAGTTAATGTGGAATTTTTAAATCGGGTAAGTTTTTCCCTCGGATTAGATAAAAATACATACCTTATACAAGAACATATTTAGTTGTTATACAAACACAATTATCCAAAAACAACTTTCAATTACTTATAAACCCTTAAATCAATTGATTAAGATGGAAAAACTTATTTTTCCAACCAAAATATTCACTTTTAAACTGTCTTAATATACAATTGACATTTCATTATAACGCCATCTAATAACAAACTGTCAAATTATTTTCATAATTTAAATCATTTTTAAATCATTTTTAAACCTTTTTAAACAATATTTATTTAAAATTTCAAATTAATTCATGACATTTTACATTAAATTATACATAAATTAAGTTAAACTTAATAAATAAAAGTAAGTTTATTTTTTTAATAATTTTTTTTAAATTAATACATTTGATTTTGTCAACGCCATCTAATAACAAACCTTGCAACTTAATACGTATAAATTTAATCACTTTTTAAAAGTTTTTTAAACAATATTTATCTAAAATTTCAAATTAATTCATGACATTTTACATTAAATTATACATAAATTAAGTTAAACTTAATAAATAAAAGTAAGTTTATTTTTTTAATAATTTTTTTTAAATTAATATATTTGATTTTGTCAACGTCATCTAATAACAAACCTTGCAACTTAATACGTATAAATTTAATCTCTTTTTAAAAGTTTTTTAAACAATATTTATTTAAAATTTCAAATTAAATCATGAAATTTTACATTAAATTATACATAAATTAAGTCAAACTTAATAAATAAAAGTAAGTTTTTTTTTTTAATAATTTTTTTTTAATTAATATATTTGATTTTGTCAACGTCATCTAATAACAAACCTTGTAACTTAATACGTATAAATTTAATCTCTTTTTAAAAGTTTTTTAAACAATATTTATTTAAAATTTCAAATTAATTCATGACGTTTTACATTAAATTATACATAAATTAAGTGAAACTTAATAAATAAAAGTAAGTTTTTTTTTAAATAATTTTTTTTAAATTAACAAGTTTTATCAATTTTCAACTAATTTGATTGAAATCTGATGAATTTTTAATGAATTTTATAAAATTATAAGAAATTTTTAACAATTCTTCTCAATTTTGGACGAATTTTGATGAATTTATAACGAATTTTGTCGAATTTTAAATAATTTTGACGAATTCTAGCGAATTTTGACGAATTTTTAACGAATTTATTTAAATCGAAGCGAATTTTTTATAAATTTTGTTAATTTTAGATGAATTTGATTGAATACTCACGAATTTTTAACAAATCTTTCCAATTTTGTACGAATTTTGATGAATTTATAGCGAATTTTAAAGAATTTTGACGAATTTTTAATGAATTTTATAAAATTATAAGGAATTTTTAACAATTCTTCTCAATTTTGGACGAATTTTGATGAATTTATAACGAATTTTGTCGAACTGTAAATAATTTTGACGAATTCTAGCGAATTTTGACGAATTTTTAACGAATTTATTTAAATCGAAGCGAATTTTTTACAAATTTCGTTAATTTTGAATGAATTTGATCGAATACTCACGAATTTTTAACAAATCTTTCCAATTTTGTACGAATTTTGATGAATTTATAGCGAATTTTAAAGAATTTTGACGAATTTTTAATGAATTTTATAAAATTATAAGAAATTTTTAACAATTCTTCTCAATTTTGGACGAATTTTGATGAATTTATAACGAATTTTGTCGAATTTTAAATAATTTTGACGAATTCTAGCGAATTTTGACGAATTTTTAACGAATTTATTTAAATCGAAGCGAATCTTTTACAAATTTCGTTAATTTTGAATGAATTTGATCGAATACTCACGAATTTTTAACAAATCTTTCCAATTTTGTACGAATTTTGATGAATTTATAGCGAATTTTAAAGAATTTTGACGAATTTTTAATGAATTTTATAAAATTATAAGGAATTTTTAACAATTCTTCTCAATTTTGGACGAATTTTGATGAATTTATAACGAATTTTGTCGAATTTTAAATAATTTTGACGAATTCTAGCGAATTTTGACGAATTTTTAACGAATTTATTTAAATCGAAGCGAATTTTTTACAAATTTCGTTAATTTTGAATGAATTTGATCGAATACTCACGAATTTTTAACAAATCTTTCCAATTTTGTACGAATTTTGATGAATTTATAGCGAATTTTAAAGAATTTTGACGAATTTTTAATGAATTTTATAAAATTATAAGGAATTTTTAACAATTCTTCTCAATTTTGGACGAATTTTGATGAATTTATAACGAATTTTGTCGAATTTTAAATAATTTTGACGAATTCTAGCGAATTTTGACGAATTTTTAACGAATTTATTTAAATCGAAGCGAATTTTTTACAAATTTCGTTAATTTTGAATGAATTTGATCGAATACTCACGAATTTTTAACAAATCTTTCCAATTTTGTACGAATTTTGATGAATTCATAGCGAATTTTAAAGAATTTTGACGAATTTTTAATGAATTTTATAAAATTATAAGGAATTTTTAACAATTCTTCTCAATTTTGGATGAATTTTGATGAATTTATAACGAATTTTAAAGAATTTTGACGAATTTTTAATGAATTTTATAAAATTATAAGGAATTTTTAACAATTTTTCTCAATTTTGGATATATTTGATTTTGTCAACGTCATCTAATAACAAACCTTGTAACTTAATACGTATAAATTTAATTTCTTTTTAAAAGTTTTTTAAACAATATTTATTTAAAATTTCAAATTAATTCCTTATATTTTACATTAAATTATACGTAAATCAAGTTAAAGTTAATAAATAAAATTAAATTAGATATTTTTTTTTAAACGTCAAAGTGACAATTAAAACATAACCTTTAATATTGATTTAAAAAAAGTGTATTTTATTAAAAATCTAATTTTTGATTTAAATTTTTCAATTTAAATTGAATTTTATTTGAGATTAAATTTTATTTTAATTTTAGGTTCGAATGAACACCATAGAAGATTTCCAAACGTTCTCTCCGATTCCATTCCGACAATACAATCCGATGATTACAAACATAGATCGAGTTGAAGTTCATAAAAGCGTTGGTCAATTTGATAAAGAAGAATACGATTATGTTTCATTTTTTGGACGAGATTACGTTAAAGGTATTTAATTTAAATTATTTTTAATTTTTTGTTCATTTATGTTTTATTTTAGCGAGGAAATTACATGAAAGTAAACTTCCGATCATCCGATCAGATGAAGATTTAATAAATATCGTCGATAACGTTCATGGAAAAACGGGAAATGTGTATGAAATGTTTTTGGAGTATTCCGAAGACCATATTCATAATATGCGAGCCACCGATCCGGCTTTATTCGTTAGGTATCACGAAAAAACGGATGGGAAGAATTTATTTTTAGGAAATAAAGCTCAACTAGCCAAAGTTATTTTAGATAAGTTTTAAAATTAATTGTATTTGTTTAAATAAACTCTCAATTTGTTTTTAAATAATTTTTATTTATAAATCAAAATTTTTTTGTCGTTGGTGAATTTATTGTGGTGCAGGACGACATCTACTATCAGTGTTAATCGGGCTTAAACTGTTTCTAGAAGCACATCTGTTATATCTACTCATATAAGTGTTACTGATGTTTTTTTGACAATTTTCTCCATTTAAATGTAACATTAACATGTCTCTACAATCGTAAACATCATCGCAATCGCATTGCTAAAATTTTTTTTAGTAGAAATTAATCTTTTTTTAAGTAAATTATTAAATAAAATTACCGGTGAGTTAAATCCATCCGTGTAAAGTTTGATTGTGTTTAAAATACAATTTTCGTTGCGCATACAAGCATTGAACGAAGCTAGATTTTCAGAATCGTTTACATTTAAAGTTGGAGAACCCGCTCTTGTCCAATAAGTGTAATTAATTGAGTAACTAGCACAGGTTGTACGATTATAACATCCGGTTCGAGCGTGGCATAAACACTCTATGCATTTATGAGTTGGAGTGTTTAATAAATTTTGTAATTGAAAGGTTACTAAGAAAAATAAGACAATATATTAATTAAAACTGATAAAAAACATAAAAAAATGACTTACCTTGGATTAAAAGAATGAAAATTATAAACGAAGTTACTAAAATTTTCATTTTAATTTTTTTTTATTGTTTATTATTAATAAAGTTATATAATATAGTGATGTTTTATTGAAAACTACTTAGTTAATAATGTTTAAAACGAGAAATTTTGATAAGTATATTATTTATAAATAAATTAGTTTACATTTTAAAGGTTAAGGTTAAAATATAACATGAAGATAACCCTGAAAAGGTTACTAAAAAAAGAAAAACATGTAATTTCAAAATAAAGCAAACTTGAAATTTGAAAAAGAGTGTTAAATATACAATATAAACTGTTTAAAATCTAGATAGTAAAAAGAAAGAAAAGCGGTTGCTATAGAAGTTTGTTCATAAAAATAACATTAGTTGTTGTAATTTCGTAAACGTTAATAGACGTTTTATCAAATCTTCTGCCGTTTCCTTCCACGATCATCAACAGATTATGGGCCCAGTTGCGTAGAAAAGAAACGGAAGAAGGAAAAGCGTGGAGGTGTTAAGAAAAGAAAGTATAAAAGAAGATAAGAATGGAAAGCACAGCAGGAGCAGGTTTAAAGCTGAGAGGAGGTTGTAATTGGAACATTTGGAAGTTTCAAGTGGTAATATTGTTGAAAACGAAGGACGTTTACGATGTAGTAACAGGAGAAGAAGAGAAACCCGTCGTTGGTATAGAAAAGTATGAAGAAATTCTAAGAAAATGGAAACAAAAGGACATAAAAGCGCAGGGAATCCTGGTCGAAAGAATAGAAGAGGCACCGATGTCACATTTAGTAAGTTGCAGTATCGCGTCAGAGATGTGGAATAAGTTGTTATCGGTATATGAACATAAATCAGAAGTAAGTCTCCATTTAGAACAACAAAAGTTTTTCAATTTGCGTTATGAAGATGAAACGATAACATGTTTTTTATCAAAGTTAGAAGAGATAACAAGTAAATTAAAGCAAATGAAAGAACCTGTATCTGAACAAATGGTTATTACAAAGATAATGATGTCATTACCGGATAAATATAAGCATTTTGTTTCTGCTTGGGAATCGGTACCCAGAAAAGAACAAACTATTAAAGAATTAACATCAAGATTGTTAATTGAAGAAGAGAGATTAAAGGCAAACGAAGAAAGAACAGATGTGGCGCTTGCAACAAGAGCAAAAGAAGTTAAAAGGGAGCAAATTAAATGTTTTAATTGCGGATTGTTAGGCCACTTCAAGAGGGATTGCAGAAAGTATAAAGTAGAGAAAAGAACATGTTTAATATGTAAGAAACAGGGTCACATAGCAAAAAACTGTTGGTTTAAGGATAAAGACAGGAAGAAGAAAAGTGAAAATGCATTTGTGAGTAACGCATTTTTTGAAGGAAAAAATAACAGTTATGATTGGATATTAGTGAAATAATCGGGGTAGTCGTCGCCGCCACCAGGGCAAGGTTTTTAACCCAATCAAACCTTCCGAAACCGTGGATACTTGCACGAAAACTCGGGCAGGAAATAAAAACAAATTCGAATATTAACAAAACAACTTTATTAAAAAAACGACGTATTTTGAACACGCGAGTAAACGATCGGGGACTTAGCAATTACGACGGGCGGTTACCTAACGGGAGAACCCTAATTGTCGCGTCGAAAGAATGAAATAAAAACTCACCACACCAAACACCCGTTTGGTTGCGTTTATGTCCTCAGCAGACGGGCTCGTCGTACACAGCTGAAAGTACGTCTCCGGTAGAATAATGATCACTAGAGAAGAGCGCGCACAATCTCGATCATACGAACATAAACGCCGAAATTAATCGGAAAATGTTGACCAGCTGAACTTTACTCGACTTTTTGTTAAGTGTCTGCTAAGAGCCCACTCAAAGAAAAGTTAATCCCACACGCAAAATGACTTTACTATTGAAGATTAAAAATGTCTCGCTTAAAAATCTCGTTAAGAGTATATCTCGCTCAAAGGTCTCATTAAGAGTCTCATGAAGAGTGATTTTACAAAACGCGAATTCTCCCCAAGTAACTTCGCCCTTGGAGAAGGGGGTTAATGAACATTTTGGGCGTTCCTAACGATTGGTTGTTGTTAACCAATGTCGCACACCGAGGCGGAGTTTTCTAAAACGGCTATTTTCTAAGAAAAATCTCGAAACTAAATATGCGAACCAGATGCCCGGCTCTTTACCAAAAGCTCAAAAAACACAATACTCAAAGACCCTTTAAAACTTCCCTAACGTTCGCCTCGTTCTTTATTTCTTACTTGAACTTAAGAATTCTTAAAACAATTTCAAACACTTGAGAACGTGACATCGTCGACATATTTCTTACACAAATTTATGACTGGGTCCGAGTTCCTAACAAATGTGCAAATAGAAAGCTAAAAAAATGTTTAACCTAAAGCCCGCAATATATGGAATTATTACATTAAATACTGGTGCAAGTGACCATATGAGCTGTCAAAAGAACATTTTTAGGACTTTTGAGAATCTAAGTGAAAAGAAAATGATAAAGATAGGAGATGGAAGAGTAATATCTGCTGAAGGAAAAGGACAGATCCGACTTAAAGCGTTTAATTGAAAAACGTGGGAGTGGATAGAAATAAATAACGTTTTATACGTTCCCAATTTGAAGGTGAATTTATTCTCAGTAGGAACTGCATTAGACAAAGGATATATTATGAAAACAAATGAGAAAATATGTATTTTTCAAAAGAAGAAGCAGAACAAAGATATAACAGTAGCAGTAGCCACCAGAATAGGAAAATTGTATAAAATGGAATTTAAAGTGACAGAAGGAGAAATTTTGTTTGGATTTGGAGTTAGCACGGAAACGATTAATAACTGGCATCAGAAGTTAGCTCATCAAAATTTTAGACAGGTAAAAAGGATATTGAAAAAGAATAAGATAAGTTATGACGAGGCGACAGAAGAATTTTGTGGTGCATGTGTCGAGGGAAAGCAACATAGAAATTCATTCTCAACAAGCAAGAATATTACAAAAAGGCCAGGTGAATTCGAGGGCTTAGTGCAAAACAGACGTAACTACAAATTTTACGTTTTTGAGTTATGGTGGGTTTAGGATGTCAAACTTAACCGTAACCTTAGCTGTAATAACCAATAAATTTGCCGTAATTTCTAGTCGTTGCCTAAACGCTTCCATTGAAACAAAATAACTGAACGTTTTTTAAATACTAGAGTTACTGCTACGGTTACGATTACAACCTTTACGTTTGACATCCTAAATCCACCATTACTTTCATTTTCTATTAAAGAATGTTGTGTTCTATGTGGTGAAATGCAAATAAAATTCGTAACTCTAATGGTGGGTTTAGGATGTCAAACTTAAAGGCTGTAATCGTAACCGCAGCAGTAACTCTAGCATTTAAAAAAAGTTCAACTATTTTGTTTCAATAGAATCGTTTAGGCAACGTCTAGGAATTACGGCAAATTTGATGGATATTACAGCTAGGGTTACGGTTAAATTTGACATCCTAAACCCACCATAAGCATTCTAAAGATAGACTGCAACGTATCTACTTTAGAGTCATTTTAATTAATGCAACACAAGCGTATGTATACATACGTTTTTGTGACTTGCGCTACAGAATTACAAACACGTATCTCAATTAGGCTATGTATAGGATAATCAAACCAAAATGGATGTTTTACTGCGTTATGCGGTATATAATCTTACTATCTTCAATGTTGCCGCTAAGGACGCAACGTGTTATATGTGGCACGAGGCAATTGCCAAAAGAGGTTCCATTGAGATCGCCTCATGCTTATGGAACTATCTAAAAAATTCTGCAGACGGTAGACCGCACTACTTTTTTTCTGATACATGCAGTAGCCCGAAATTACCCAATTTTTCTTTGAACCAGGCCATTCGCAAATGGATGTGACTCAATGCATGCTCATATTGAGAGAAAAGTAAAACATTCCAATATTTTTCCTCCTTCAGGGTGGTATACTGCTGTTCAAATGGCTTCACGAAAATCCAAGTATCATGTAATTGAAATGGCACAGTCCCAATTTTTTAATTTCTCGTCCACTCAAAAAAATTATGTTAAAAACAAAAAAATAAAATGTCTCCAATACAGGAAAAACAGCCCTGAATACGTGTTCTTTAAATATAATATAGAAGAAAATGATTTTAATCACTTTGAGATCATAAGAAAAACTCAAAGAAAAACAAGATCATCTAAGACTATAAAAGTTGTTAACAACTGCTTGGACTTGGAACGTGCTTATAACGGTCCACTTCCAATTAAAAAGTTAAAGCTTCAGGACTTAAACGGTCTATGCAAAGATCTACTATACCAGAACAGTATCATGAGTTTTACAATAATTTGTGGGCCGATGGCTCTACAATTAATGTTAATGTAGAAGAAAATGGTAAATGATAACAATAAAAAATAATAAATATTAAGAAATGTAAAGTTAAATAAGTAGATAAATAAAATTTCCACATTGTCTTTATATTTTTTATCACTAATGATAAGGCCATGCCTCTTTAATTTATCAAAACTTACCAAAATGTTAGAGACGAAAACGTAAGTTCCTTTTATTAATCGAAAAATAAACTAATGTGTAGGGAAAAACAAACATATCTCATGACTAATTAACGAATTTTAACTATTATTACTTGTAATTAAATTTTAATTTTAATATGATTTGACTATAGTGACTCAAAGTAGCAGAATATTGAATGACGAAGGAAGTTAGGGTATTCATCATTACATAATTGGTGTTTTTTTGGTAACTTATTGTTCAATTCCGATTTACTCAAATCACCGATTTTGTAGATACGTCTGTTTTGTACTAAGCCCTCGAATTAGTACACGCAGATGTATGTGGACCGATGGAGACAAAATCAATAGGAAGGTCAAGATATTTCTTATTATTCAAAGATGATTTTTCTCATTATAGAACGGTTTACTTTTTGAAACAAAAGTCAGAAGTGAAAGAAAAGATGGAACATTTCCTAAAAATGACAAAGAATGATATTGGATATAACATAAAAACAATAAGAACTGACAATGGGCTTGAATTTGTTAATAGAGAAGTAGACCAGTTGTTATCGAAAAATGGAATCAGACATCAAAGAACGGTAGCATATACACCTGAACAAAATGGAAAAGCGGAAAGAGAAATGAGAACAATAGTAGAAGCAGCAAGGACAATGTTAAAAGCACAAGAAATGGAGAAAGCACTTTGGGCAGAGGCTGTGAACACAGCTGTTTATACATTAAACCGGAGTGGGACTAGTACAATCGAAGGAAAAACGCCTTATGAATTATGGCATAAGAAAAAGTATGACGTCAAACAGTTCAAAATTTTTGGAACAGAAGTATGCGTGCATATACCAAAAGAGAAGAGACAGAAATGGGATAGCAAAAGCAAAACAGGTTTGTTTGTAGGATACGAAGAAAATTCAAAGGCATACAGAATTTATTTTTCGCAAAATGGTAAAGTTGAAGCTGCAAGAGATGTAATTTTTAAACCACCTGAATACAAAAATAAGTACAGTGAAAATGTAAAGAGAGAAGAAAATGAAGATGCAGAAAGAAATAATATAGACAAAGAAGAAGAAAAGAATGACAGAGAAATTGAGAACGAAGTCGAAGAAAACGAAAAGAGTGACAGAGAAGATGAAGATGAACAAACAAAAATTAATGAAAATGGGATTAAAGAAAGAAAAAGAAGAACAATAAAAAGACCATTAAGATTTAATGATTATGAAACATGTTTTATAACAGAATTGTACGAACCTTTAACATATCAAGAAGCGATGGAAGGAGAAAACAAAGAAAAGTGGAGCATTGCAATCAAAAACGAATTAGAAAGTTTGGAAGAAAACAAAACTTGGATTGAAGTAGAAAGACCGAAAGAAAAGGAAATTATTAATTCAAGATGGAAAAATGACAGTGAAGGAAGAGCTAGTGAATTCAAAGCGAGATTAGTAGCTAGGGGTTTCATGCAAAAAGAAGATTTTGATTATGGTGAAATATATGCGCCCGTTATAAAGTTAGGAACACTAAGAACTCTACTTGTAATAGCAAATCAGTGGAATATGCCAATTTTACAAATGGATGTTAAAAGTGCTTTTTTATATGGAGAAATTAAAGATACTGTATATATGGAACCGCCAGATGGAGTTAAAATACCAGAAAATAAAGTGTTGTTATTGAAACGATCATTGTATGGTTTAAAGAAATCACCTAGATGTTGGAATGAAAGATTTAATAAACTAATGATGAAGGAGGGATTTGTCAGATCGTTAAATGATTATTGTTTGTATGTAAAGATAGATAAAAAGGAAAAGTTGTATTTGCTTATTTATGTAGATGATTTACTAATAATTGGAACAAATCAAACGGAAGTAAATAAGTTAAAAGAAACTTTAAAAGAAAATTTCAAAATGAAAGATTTAGGATCAGTTAGAAATTATTTGGGAATAAATATACAGCAGAACTTGGAGCATAAAACTATAACAATGCATCAGATGCCATACTTGAAAAAAATTTTAAAAATATACGATATGGAAGATTGTAAGCCTACCAATGGACCCTAACTTCAAGTTGAAAAAAAATGATAAATCAGAGACTCAAGAATTAGAAACAAACTGTAGAAGAATTATTGGTTCTTTAATGTATGCTATGTTAGCAACGAGGCCAGACATTTCAATTGCTGTAAATGTATTAAGCAGGTACCAAAGTTGTGCAAGTAAAGAACTACTAACAGCCTTAAAAAGAATATTACTTTATATAAAAGGAACATTAAATTTGAAAGTAGTTTACAAGCAAGGAAATGAAAACGAATATATTGTTGGATATGCGGATGCAGATTGGGGAGGAGACAATGATGATCGAAAATCTACAACAGGATACGCGTTCAAAGTTTTTGGGAACGTTGTGTCGTGGTGTTCAAGAAAACAGCCAATGGTATCTTTGTCATCTACTGAAGCGGAATATATCGCGTTATGTCAAGCTACATGTGAAGCTATATGGTTAAGACAACTTTTATGCGATGTTGGTCTGAGCAAAATTAAAGAAAATGCAACAACAATTTATGAAGATAATCAATCAGCCATAAGAGTAGCGAAAAACCCAGAGCTGCATAAAAGATTAAAACATGTGGATATCAAATACCACTTCATTCGAAGTAAAATAATAGAAAACGAAATCAATGTATCTTATTACCCTCCGCTGAACAATTAGCAGATATTTTTACGAAACCATGTGTAGCGCTTACATTGGAAAAAGGATGTTTAATGTTAGGTTTAAGGCTGGTTTTAGTGCTCAACCGACGGTCGGTACCGACGTCGGTCGCGCGTAGCTTCGCAACGTATTCATATGTAGCTGTTCAGTGCTGCACTGATGAACCCTACGCGCGTACGGTACGCGGCGCGTATGACAACTGTCGGTCGAACGCGTCCGTATGTACGTCAGCCAACTGACAGACTGCTGTCAGTACGTGTACAGTCATCGTGAAATAATGAGCATAGACACAGAACGATTAATAACCGAAGTCCGGTTGCATCCGGAATTATGGGATTTTGTCTCATAATTTATATAAAGACCGTGATGCATGGTTAAAGAATTACAGAACAATGAAATACCCAAGTATCGTACAATTTGTTAATGCGTCCATTTTTCGTGAGACTGTACAAACTGACGGTCAGCGCGTTTTGACAGATCTGTCAATCAGCACTGAACAACACAAACCGACGGTCGGTACTGACCGTCAGTATTGACGGTCAGTACCGACCGTCGGTTGAGCACTAAAACCAGCCTAAAATATGAAGATTTTAAATAGTTTTTATTGAGAGGGGGTGTTAAATATACAATATAAACTGTTTAAAATCTAGATAGTAAAAAAGAAAGAAAAGCGGTTGCTATAGAAGTTCGTTTATAAAAATAATATCAGTTGTTGTAATTTCGTAAACGTTAATAGACGCTTTATCAAATCTTCTGCCGTTTCCTTCCACGATCATCAACAAAGAATGTTTTTCTTAAATAAATTAACAAATAAATTTCAACATTTCCTTTTAAAATAAGATTCTTTATTTTAAATTCTAGGGGAATTTCTTTAAGTTTAAATTTATGTTGGTGACATAAAGAGGTTATGTGTCAAAATAATTGACGTTTTTAATCAAAACATTAACCAACCCAAAATAAAATGGTAAGTAAATCATTTTCTTCTCTTTATTTTAATAACCAATTGATTAATAAATCAAATCAATTTTATAAAAATCAACGATTTCTTTTTTAAAAACGATAAGTTTTTTTTTAGTTAGTTTTAGTTTTGGGTGATTTACACATCCCGCACCGATGCAGCAGCCTTCCGGCTAAGTTTAAAAAACTTTTAGCACCCGGACGGATACAACACATTCTCTGTACGGGAAATCTATGCACTAAAGAGTCATACGATTATCTTAAATCGCTAGCCAGTGATGTTCATGTTGTTAGGGGAGATTTCGACGATGTAAATTTAATTTTAACAATTACGGTGAAATCTCCCTTGTGCGGACACCAACAGGACCCACCAAAAGTGTCTGCTTGAGAGGGGTGTTTGCTTAAGAGAAATGTTAAGTAATTATATGAGTCGGGTGGTTCCATGAGAAACTGTCCGTTCAAGAGAGGTGTCCATGAAGGGGAATTTCACTGTATTTACATTTATACAATTTTTTTTATTAATAATTTAGTTAATTAACAGTTTTAAACTTTTTAGAATTTAAATTATCCCGAACAAAAAGTAGTTACGGTAGGTCAATTTAGAATCGGACTTACTCACGGCCACCAAGTCGTTCCGTGGGGTGATCCGGACGCTTTAGCTCTAATTCAAAGACAATTGGATGTTGATATATTAATTTCCGGACATACGCATAAGTTTGAAGCTTACGAACAAGAGAATAAGTTTTATATTAATCCCGGGTCGGCTACCGGTTCTTATAATGCACTCGATACGTAAGTTAATTAAATAATTTGAAATAAATAAAGAAATTTTTATCATTTTATTTATTTTTTTTAGAAGCATCATTCCAAGTTTTGTCTTGATGGACATTCAAAACACAACGGTAGTTACATACGTTTATCAATTATTCGGAGATGAGGTTAAAGTCGAACGGATTGAATATAAAAAATATTAAATATTATTTTAAAAAATTAAAAAATGCATTTATGTCTTTAATATATCTTTATTATGTCATAAAATTTAAGAAAATTAATTGATTAAGTTTATTAATTACTCAAAAAAATTATTTTGAAATAAAACTTAGTTGTAATAAACTAAAATTATTAAAACTAAAACTATTTTAATCCCTTCTTTTTTTCTTATCTCTTTCGTCTCTTCTTTCCGGTTCCTTCCTTTTACTTGCTTTCTTCGCCTGGGTTAAGAATTGATCCAAACCAAACGGATCCTCTTCCTTTTCAAATTGAACCGGTCCGGATCTTCCGGCTGAGCGATCCGTACCAGTAAATTCTTTATCCGGAACGAATTTATTCGTCTTAATCAACTTATTTAAATCTTCTCCGTAAACCTCTTTGTCTATATTCTTCCCGGGACGATATAAATGATTTGCCATTGATCCACCTTCGCGCCATGGCTTATCGTAAACATTATAAGCCTCGTCATCTCCATATCCGTGTCCTAACCCTTGATTTTGACCGAAAAGACGTTGATCGAACTGTGCCTCACCCGTTCCAACATTTCTAGCCGGCATTCCTAAAGCAATCTGCTCGGAGATATCCCGATCGCGGTCTCTTTGAAGTTTAGAACGTTTATCCGGAGCGGCTCGAGCTAAATTACGTTCTCTAGCCCGTTCTTTATGACGATCGTGTCGTAAGATTTCCCTTTCGCGTTCTTCTTCATTCAACATATCATTCGTACCTGGGTTTTTAATCCCCGCGCGTTCATCCCTCGCTTTTTGAGCCAACACCCTTAAATGTTCCTCTTTTTGTTCCTTTTCTTTCTGAGCCAATTTCTTTTCGAGTTGTGCTCGGGTCTCTACAGCTTCGCGAGCTTTACGATCTGCAATGTATAAAGCTTCGGCTAATTTAGCAAAATTCTCATTGATGTGTTGTTGTTGAAGTCCCCGACCGTCAGCGGCTAAACGTTTATCTAACGGAACGGTGTAACCTTTTGCGTTCTTCCAGTTTGAAATACACGGAGGGATTTTCCATTCTCTTTGCTCTTTAACCGTAACTCTCCTCGTCGGACTGTGTAAAACGGGAGCTGGAGGTGACGGTGGTCCTCGGGGGATTTTTTTATTAATTTTAAACCTTGGCGGTTCCATCGGATCAACTTGAGCTTCAACTAATCGAATAACTCGTTGTTTCGCTCCGGAATTAAAAGCCGCACCTTGTTGAGACGGTGTGTATCTAATAAATTCCGAAGGACCTTGACTTTCCGCGCATCTAACCGGCATAGCGGCCGCTATTTTTGAATTAGTTATCTTCATCAAAGCTTGTCGGGTTTTTTCCGTTAAATCTTCGACTTCCTCTTCGGACGGTTTCTCCAAACTCGGATCGTTTTCAGCCATTACTTCAACAGGTAATAAATCCGATAGCTTAGAATAAACAACTTTATCCTTAGAATGACCTTGTCTAGCGATAACATCGTATTTAACTTTTCCCTCAGCATCTAATTGCACGGCAATCGCATTCGAAGTCGATTCTTTATTTTTCATACCCATTTCTAAGGGATATTGAGCGACGTGAATCTCCGGAAACGCCCCACCATCTCCATAATCAGTTAATTTACGCGGAATCCAACCTCTACGTTGACCGTACGGAGGCGCAATATGCTGAGCTATTACCACAGCTGAAGATTTCTTCTCATTCGCACGTTTCTCATCATCCCGATCCCAAACCGATTGGGTTGGAGCCGGGAGAATACTTGTTAAACTCATTTTAAACCCTAAAAATTTAATAATTCACTTTATAAAAGCAATACAAATTAGGTTAGGTTTTTTAAGTACCTTTTTAATCCACCCAAATTAAACTAATCCTTTTTGATTACTTTAAAATAAGAAAAATTGAAATATTTAAGATTAATTTTATACCTTAAACACAATTAATCACTTGGAATTACTTTAAAAACGCTTTCATATTTATTAATTTGACAAGATGGACGATGGAGGCGAAGAGGTTAGATTGGGTTAGATGCTTAAATGACATTGACAGTTATAGTAACGCCATCTATTAACACAACGTCTTATTATTATTATTTTTATTTATTAATTTTATTACTTTATTAATTAAAAATCAACACTAAATTCATTAAATTTTAACTCAATCCCAAGCTTCTTTATATCTCAAATGACCCAATCGATCTTCTAATGTAACGTGATCTTTAAAATCGCTTTTTAAATTTCGCAATCGTTGCATACGTTCCAAACGTTTACCGAGAGCTTTCGCATGACCCACGGATTGTTCCTTAGAGATGTGAGAAAAAAATCATGTTAGAAATAAGATTTAAATTTAATTTAAATACGTACATAAGTTAAATAAGGGTGTCTTAATAAGAACATATTATTTTCTTCGATTTTAAACTTATTTTTCAAGTCTTGGACGTGTTCGGGTTTTACTTGTTGGATGATACGATGTTTTCCCGAGTAAATATTACCCGGTGGCATGTTTTTTCTTCGAAAAAGCGCTTGGAAAAGTCGCATTATGAATTTTTTTAGGTTAGGTCTTTTAGGTTAAGTTTAAACTGTCAAATTCAATTTTAGGTTGGTAGTATTGATAAAATGCGGGTTATTTAAATAAATTGTGAATAAAAAATAAAAATTAAAAAATAAATAATTAAAAATATTTATAAATAAAAAAGATAATTTTTAAATTGTTTTGAGTCAAGTGTTTTGAAATCTCTACGTGACTTGTTTATCAACAAGATATTGGATCACGTATTAATTAATTGTTTGTCGTTTCGTTAATCTTAAAGGGTTTAAAAAAGGATAAAAATCTCGATTCGGGAGCCTTGACGGTTACGTCACGAAATTCTTTAGAAATGAGAAACTCCTTTCACTTTTCGACGAACATTAAAGTAGAGCGGTTTCTTTTAGTTTTCTCCTAGTTAAGGAAAAAGAAAGCATTTTTTTGTAATAAAATAAAAATGGGTTGTTCTGCTTCAAAAAACGGTATGAATAGAAAAAAAAAACATCTTTTTGTTTGTTAACTGTGGTATTTTTTATCCAAAAAAAATAACCGCAAAACTACCTTGAACCAAAAAAGTACCTTTATAAATTCAAACCTAACCTTAAAAATCCAGTTGCTATGGTAAACGTGACAACATAACCTAGAAATTTAAACTCCTGTCAAAATCAAAATGTCAAGTACACTGTCAGGTATTTATAAATCAATATTAAACCACCCTAAAATAAGATCGTATAAAATGCTTACTTTATTAAAGATTTATAAAGAAATTAATTCGTTTATAGGAACAATCTCCGAAGAGTACATCGAGGGAGTTGTCTGTAACGAAGATGACATTAAAGAAAATGAAATGAAAGCTTTAGACTTGGAAGATGTTGGTAAAATCTTATTGGTGAAACAAAAAGGTAAATTATCAGCCATCGGAGCAAAATGTACTCATGCGGGGGCTCTTTTATCAAAGGGGGCACTCGGAGACGGTCGAGTACGATGTCCGTGGCACGGAGCGTGCTTTAACATAAACACCGGTGATATAGAAGATTTCCCCGGTTTAGATTCTTTACCGTGTTATCAAGTAACGGTAGAAAATCACCAAGTTAAAGTACGAGCTAGAAAACACGACGTTGAAACGAATAAACGCCTTAAAAACATGTCTAAATTAGATAAATCAAACAATATTACTTTTGTGGTTATCGGAGCTGGACCGGCCGGTGGAACTTGCGTTGAAACGCTCCGTCAAGAGGGATTTACCGGAAGGATTATTTTAATATCAAAAGAAAACTCGCTGCCGTACGATCGAGTTAAAATAAGCAAAGCTATGGATATGCCACTTGAAAAAATCCAATTTCGCAACGATCGGTTTTATCTCGATCACGATATTGAGGTTTTAAAAGGGGTAGAAGCGATCGGAGTCGATACAAATCAAAACCAAGTTAAATTAAGCAACGGAAATAGTGTTGAGTATACAAAATTATTTATAGCGACCGGATGTAAAGCGGTAAAAACCGCAATTCCCGGCGTGGAATTGAGAAACATCGAAGTTTTACGTAATTTTAATCATGCGGTGTACGTTCACTCTCAATTAACCCCCGAAAAAGAAGTTGTCGTGTTGGGTAGTAGTTATATAGCTTTAGAAGCGGCTAGTTACTCGGTTAATAAGGTTAAAAAAGTCACCGTTGTTATGCGAAGTGATGTTCCGTTTAAACCTTTATTAGGATCGAGGATCGGAGAGGCTTTTAAAAAATTTTTCGAGGAAAAAGGGGTTATTTTTATAACAAATTCCGGTATTAAACGTTGCATCGATGATGGAAAAGGTTTTATCGAGTCGGTTGAATTAATAAATGGGGAAATTATCAAAGCGGATTTATGTATAATGGGAGTTGGTTCTCGACTTTATACTGACTTTTTAAAATCATCCGAGATTGATGTACGCGATGATGGATCGATTGAGGTCGATGAATTTATGCAAACAAACGTTAAAGGGATTTTTGCCGGAGGTGATTTAGCTTACGCTCCGGTTTGGTCCCATCATAACATTAAAAGTGTCATCGGACATTATCCTTTAGCTCACATGCACGGAAAAATAGCCGCTTTAAATATGTTGGAGAAGAAAACCCCTCTAAAAGCCGTACCGTTCTTCTGGACTATGTTATTCGGGAAAGGAATTAGATACGCCGGACACGGAAAGTACAATGATATTATTTATTCCGGAGACGTTGAAGGGTTAAAATTCGTCGCGTTTTATTTAGACGAAGACGAAGTCGTCGCCGTTTCAAGTTGTCAAATGGATCCAATCGTTTCCGAGTTTGCCGAGGTCTTAGCACAAGGAAGGAAGTTGTATCGGAAAGATTTAACCGGAGATGATCACTTAGGATGGAGGAAAAGTATTGTTAATTAATTATAAAAGTATACTTAATTAAAAATTAAATTGTATTTAAAAATCATATAAATGTATTAAAATACTTGACTTATTAAGTAATATTTACAAAAGAAATAGTATTATTAATTAATTATATTTTTATATATACACGTAAATCATTGTTAAAACCGTTTTAAACAAATTTATTTATCTTTTAATAAATGTTTATGATTTATTTATCGTTTAATCAATGTTTATGATTGATTTTAGACTTATCTTTAATAAAAATCATCCCGAAATTTAAAATAACTTTAAAAAACTGTCTAAAATGTCGCAAAAACAGAGCTTTTTTTTTCATCCATATCTCCCTTATTAATTATTCTATAACGATGATTCTTTTAACACAACATAGCTTTTAAAATCTACTTTCCAACGATATGCTATAATGCTTTCTAGCTTTAAAAACTTGAAAGCTACGTTTAAAAAACTAACTCAAATACGGTAAAGAGTTTTTTTTTTCATCCATATCTCCCTTATTAATTATTCTATAACGATGATTCTTTTAACACAACATAGCTTTTAAAATCTACTTTCCAACGATATGCTATAATGCTTTCTAGCTTTAAAAACTTGGAAGCTACGTTTAAAAAACTAACTCAAGTACGGTAAAGAGTGTTTTTTTTTCATCCATATCTCCCTTATTAATTATTCTATAACGATGATTCTTTTAACACAACATAGCTTTTAAAATCCACTTTCCAACGATATGCTATAATGCTTTCTAGGTTTAAAAACTTGGAAGCTACGTTTAAAAAACTAACTCAAATACGGTAAAGAGTGTTTTTTTTTTCATCCATATCTCCCTTATTAATTATTCTATAACGATGATTCTTTTAACACAACATAGCTTTTTAAATCTACTTTCCAACGATATGCTATAATGCATTCTAGCTTTCAAAACTTGGAAGCTACGTTTAAAAAACTAACTCAAATACGGTAAAGAGTGTTTTTTTTTTCATCCATATCTCCCATATTAATTATTCTATAACGATGATTCTTTTAACATAACATAGCTTTTAAAATCTACTTTCCAACGATATGCTATAATGCTTTCTAGCTTTAAAAACTTGGAAGCTACGTTTAAAAAACTAACTCAAATACGGTAAAGGTGTTTTTTTTTCATCCATATCTCCCTTATTAATTGTTCTATAACGATGATTCTTTTAACACAACATAGCTTTTAAAATCTACTTTCCAACGACATGCTATAATGCATTCTAGCTTTAAAAACTTGGAAGCTACGTTTAAAAAACTAACTCAAATACGGTAGAGTGTTTTTTTTTCATCCATATCTCCCTTATTAATTATTCTATAACGATGATTCTTTTAACACAACATAGCTTTTAAAATCTACTTTCCAACGATATGCTATAATGCATTCTAGCTTTAAAAACTTGGAAGGTACATTTAAAAAACTAACTCAAATACACAAAAACTGACATTTCACATAACCTCAATTAAATTTTAAAAGGTAAAAATAAACAATTTACTTCTAAAAACGCTTATTATTTATTGAATATAACGATTTTTATACAAAAACATGTCTTTTCATATACATTTTATTCAAAACATCCAAAGCGGCAGTATTTTTAGCTATATCGATGCTCTCTCCAAATCCGATCCCCAATAGTTTCTTTTTCGAGTACAAACCTACCTGAAAATTAGCCAAAATCGTATTTACACCAGATTGGTTACACAATCTAGGCTCAATCTCGTCTTTAATAACGTTTTTAAGGTAATCGTAAGGATTATCTAAATCCCACAAATCAAACAACTCCTTTCCAGTTAATTGAACCATTAAGAAGTCTTTGATAAACTTTTCGGTTACTTCTAATCCTGATGACGTGTTTAAAGCTGATATAATCGCGCAGAAAGCATCCGAAATGGTTTTATCATCAATGGGAAATTCCTTAAAATCAAATTATTTGATTAAAATAAATATAATTAAAAATAAAATCGTAAAAACTTAATCCTACCTTGGATAAAATGATATCTTTCAATCCGATACCCATCCCAACTTTAACTAACACCCTTTCGTTCATCAAATAATCTTTTAAAACTCCAACGATTACATCAGGATAATTTTTATTAAATTCTTTAGTTAAATAATCATCTATTATCCGTCTTCCGTTATTAACCATTTCTAAATTATCCTCAATTTTAACATTTTCCCCATCGCCCTTATCCAAAGCGTATTGCCTTTGCGTTAAGGCTCTTTTTAATAAATCATTTTTAAAATTCTCCCCTAATCTCTTTCCGAAAGCAAACAGCTCGGCTTCGTAATTCCATTCCAAATAAGACGACCGTGGCTCTTCCTTCGGTGGTCCTACCTTTTCCCTTCGCCTTTGTAATTCTCTCAAAGTTGGAGCAACCCAACGTTTTATATTACGAGCTTGATCTTCAACCGGAAAAGAAAAACCATTATTAAAAAAAGAATTGTCGAATAAAATCACTTATTTTACCTATTTGAGGTATACTTATTAATTTTGAAGTGATTCTAAGTATATTTTGAGTCGATTTGAGCATTTTCTTTGGATTAAATCACTTAATTTTAAACAAATTTAAGGTTATTAAAGGTATTTTAAGGTTATGTGTCTTGACAATCAATAATGTCTCCATCTATTAGAAATTACCCCAACTATTTTTATTTTAAAATTTAATAGATTTGATTTTAATTTAATTATTTAAAAGTAAATTAAGAAGAATTATACAAAATAATTAATAAATAAATGGAAAAAATAGTATAATTACAATAAATTTAAATAATTTCAATGTAAATAATTTAAAGTACCAAGATGTCATTTGGATTGCATAATGTCTCCATCTATTAGAAATTACCCGAACTATTTTTATTTTAAAATTTAATAGATTTTATTTTAATTTAATTATTTAAAAGTAAATTAAGAAGAATTATACAAAATAATTAATAAATAAATGGAAAAAAATAGTATAATTACAATAAATTTAAATAATTTCAATGTAAATAATTTAAAGTACCAAGATGTCATTTGGATTGCATAATGTCTCCATCTATTAGAAATTACCCGAACTATTTCTATTTTAAAATTTAATAGATTTTATTTTAATTTAATTATTTAAAAGTAAATTAAGAAGAATTATACAAAATAATTAATAAATAAATGGAAGAAATAGTATAATTACAATAAATTTAAATAATTTTAATGTAAATAATTTAAAGTACCAAGATGTCATTTGGATTGCATAACTTAAAGTTTTTAATTTCGACATTTATACCAAAAAGCAGGTAAAAGATCCTTTTAAAAAGGTTGTATCCAGGTAAAAATACTTTTCTTTTATCATTTTATCTTTTATCCTTAGTTTACCGAAAACTTCCAGTTAAGTTACATCGATTATAGTCCAGAAAAATGTAAGTAATAACTTCAAAACTTGTATTAAAGCTTTTAATCTAATTTTATTTTAGCATGAATACTTTTCTATCTTTAATTTTAAATTTTTCACTTCTTTGTCTTACTGGAGCATTTGAAAATCCATCAGATAATGAAATAATGCCTCTGAATTTTCCGGAAAACGCTTCAAAACCAACTCAATTGCAAACCTTGAAAACCTTTCCGATTACTTTAACTTTAATTACTTCTGCTGTTATAACTCTAACGATCCTTTTATTCCTTTTCATTTGTCAACCGTATGTTGCTTACGGTTTGTGTCGTTTAACCGGGAATTGTGACGATATTATGAGTGAATATCTCGATCATTACATACGAAAGTTTCAAGAAGGAATTGAATTAAACGAGATTGAAAATGTCAAAAGAGAAGGTACAAAAAAAGAAGGTACAAAAAGAGAAGTTAAAAAAAGGGAAGTTACAAAAAGGGAAGTTAGAAGAAGAGAAATTACGAAGAAAATCGGACCTTTAATTGAAATGTTAGCCATCGCTTATGATAATTACATACCGGGTGTTGAAAAAAAAAATTGGGCGGTTACGAAATCGTCCGCAAGATAGCGCTAATTGTACGTATGTTTCCGGTCGTTTTTGATATTATTAAAATAGGTGGATTCGTTTTCCAACTTTTAATTCGATTAGTTTCCATGTTACAAACTTTAGCCGATTTATTTTATAAGTTTTAATTATTATACTTAATAAATTTAAATAAATAAAAAAAGACAAACAAATAAAATTGAAAGTACATTTTATTAAAAGATATAAATATAAAAATTAACAATAAAAACTTGTAAATAAATAAACCGAAAACCACATTTACATAAATACATTTTTTTTTAAAGCAGATTCATTTGAATTTACTTAAAGAAAAGTAATTTAAAAAGAAAATAGATGGCGCCAAACTGTATGATTCTGTTCGCCCAATAAAACCAATTTAATTTAACCCTGGCTTTCGGCAAACTCGACAAATCGTCTTTTAAGACGTACTGACGAATTCCCAACATGAAATCTTTAACGTACGGATCCCAATTAAACCCGTTCTCCCTTCGAATGTCAATGTTGAACCTGTTGCCGTCTTCAGCGCTGTCTACGGCCACCACTAAATCTTTTATGTTCGTCGTGTGGAAGTTCCATTCGTGTAATGCGAAAAACTCGCCGGTTTTACAAGCGTTTTCGAATTTTCTCGAGATTTTATACATCCTAAAAGAAAAAAAAAAAATTATTTTTTAGAAATTGACCTAAAAAAACCTACTTACATAGGTTTTCTTTTAGTGCAGTATAGAATAAGATCAAAAATCCCAGCCGGTAATCTTTGTAAAAGTACAGCGTAAACCCAATGAATTAATCGATTGGTTCGATAAGAAAATCCAGGATACCAACTGAGATATTTAGTCGGATACTGTCTGGCGTAAGTTTGAGTTAATTGACCGATTTCTTTCCATAAAACTTTATTAATTTGACCGCTCGTACAATTATAAACCCTCATTGAGTTGGATCTATATGCAACGGTATGCCAAGCGGCTGTAACTAAGGTATTTGCCACGATATCAACCGGAATTAAATCCATAACGTTTTTTTCTTTACATATAATGCTTTTGATACTTCCGCGACCAATCTCCATCATTATACCGGTTATTCCCGATATGTTATCCACCCAACCGGGAAACGGTTCTTGCCAAGCAGCCGTAACGATCGACGGTCTAACTATAGCGATGGGAAGCTTCGCCGAATACTCCCAAACGATATACTCAGCCATCGCTTTAGTAAAAGTGTACGTATTCGGATGATCACCCATTACTTCTTTCTCTAAACATTTTAAAGCAGCTTCCGGTAAAAATTCTATGCAATTAATTAAAGAGTCCGGATCGAAAGGTGGTTTATAAACGGTTTCTTCGATATCATCTTTATCCGCGTTACTGTAAGCTGTGGAAACGTGAACGAAACTTTGCAAGTTTTTCATTTCGCTTCCGAACTCTAAAACCCGCTTCGTTCCCAAAGTGTTTAAAATGACGGAGGTTTTAAAGTCTTCGTTAAAACGAACTGTTGCGGCGGAATGAAACACCATGGTTATCTTCTGGGCGAGTTTTTCTCTATCTAATTCGCTTATACCTAAATTAGGTTGAGAAACATCTCCCTCGACGATCCTTATTTTGTTTAAAACTTCCGGATTTGTTTCTTTTAATCTATTAAAAACCTAAAAAAGTATTAAAATTTATTAAAATGTATCAAAATTTATTAAAATGTATTAAAACATATAAAAAGTCTTAAAAATATAAATAATATAAATTATAATAGTCCTGATTATAGTTTTAATGAATTAAGTAAATAAGTAAATTCCAATTGGGTGATTAAATGAGGTTATGTTTTTAAAGCTATCTTCACACTGTAAAAAATAAATAATAAAAAAAACAGATTTATGTATTTAAAATCAATTTTTAATACAATTAATTAATATAGATCTTAAAGCTAGCATTAATTTTAAATTCTTACTTTATTAAAAAAAAATAAATAAAAGTTAAATTTGACTTTTTAAAAAATAAAGTGGCGGCATCTATCAATGACATTCCCAATTGATATTAAATATTAAATATTTTATTTTTTTTTGTTCAAATTAGTTATTATTTTCTTTATTTATTTATCTAAAAATTATTTTTATGAAAAAATTAATTTTTAAATGTAAGTATAATAATTTTTATGTATTAAAATTTTGCAAGTAAACTTTGTGATTTTATTTTTTTCATAGTTGGCTACACTTTTTAAATGTCAATGGTTGTCATATTTGTACTTAAAAATTATTTATAATGTATTGAATGTATTTTTCGTTCGTTTTAATTAAAACGACAATTGTTGAGATGTAAATCGATCTAAAGGTTCACGTTTGGAAGGTTTTACGCGTTTTTAAGGAGGTTAAAAGGTCGGTTACGTTTAATTACGTTTGGTTTTTAGAGAAATTAGCATAGATTTCACTCGGAGAAATCCCAAGTTTTCTAAACAACAACTTTTCTTCTTATTAAACGAAAGTGAGAGTTTTATTCGTTTATTTTTAGGGTTATTAAATTAGGATTAGGATTATTAAACCGGTTGAGTACAATTGGAAATCTCGATTATTAAAGTAAACGGTAATTATAACCGAGAGGGAAGAAAAAAATGATTACGATGGAAAAATAATGCAAGAAAAAATAAGAACGAAAAAATAAGAAGGAAAAAATAAGAAAGGAAAAAGTAATAAAAGAAAAATAATAAAAGAAAAATAATAAAGAAAAGGTAATAAAGGAAAAAAATAGGAAAAAAAACAGGAAAAAAAATTAGTACGAAAGAAAAATTTAAACTTACCGGATTTTTAATAAGTTCTTTTAATCTTTGTTCGGATCCTAAACCTCGCTTAGGTCTAATCAACAAGTAAACGCTGTCGATGTTGTCGCAAGACCTTAAAAGTTTTTCCAAAAGTGCTTTCCCAACGAATCCGGTCGCTCCAGTTATAAAAATCGACGCGTCTCTATAAAAATCCCCGATGTTATTCGTCACAACGTCCCTAATGATGGAATTATTATTTTTCAGTTTCCCCGATGAATAATAAACGTCCTCTTTGATGTTTAAACCCATCTTTAAATTGGAAAAACGAAGACCCGAATCGATGAAACCGTCCGGAAAAGCAAACACGTTCCAACTGGAAACGAAACTAAACTAGTAAGTTGTCTGAAGCTAACGGTGAGAGAAAGTACCAGATGCACTTTCAATATTGTATGAGAAAGGACGATTTGACGCACGCTATAAAGAAATTGATTGGGAAAACCATCCGATAAAGTTATATTTTATTAAAAAAAAATTTTTTTTTTGTTTTAATTTTTTACGATAAGATTGATTGAGTTTTTTGGTGTTTTAATTGAAAGAAAATAATTCATTTTACGGTTGGGAAGTTTAAATTAAAGGATTCGATCGGATGTACGTTGATTGAAAACGTCATTTGATTTATTAATTTTTAATTGAAGAATTGCGATCGATTTTTATCGTGAGGTTTCTTTCTTTTTTCTTTCTATATCTTTGTGAGCTTTCTTTATTTATATTTTCTTGCGAGAGTCTTTTAAGGAAATGATTTTAATGAAATTAAAATGTAGGACAACGCACTGAAGCGTCTGACATTCACCTCTCCGTTTGAATGATCCTGAACTTTCTTCTCGCGATTCTTTACAAGATTACCGACCTAAATCCTAAAAATATTAAAACTATAGGTGTGCTTAAAAAACGAGTACAAGCTAAGACCTTATATTCATTGGCAATTTATTTAATTCGACCATTAATCTTCGTTTAAAAATAAGTCGAAATTTAATCGTAAACCTTAAAAGTATTTAAATTACAGGTGTCCTTAAAAAAAGTGTACCATATAAAGTTATTGACCTTTATTATTAAGGTATTACTTGACCATTAATCTTCATTTGAGTCGAAATTTAATGTTATTTCTTTAAAATATTGAAATTATAGGTGTCCCGGAAAAGTGTTTACAACCTTACAATAAAAATTTGAACGAATTTCATGAAAAATTGCACGAATTATGACGAATTTTACTAAATTTAATCTAATTTTATAAAATTAACAACGAATTTTGTCAAATTTTTAAAGAATTTAGTCTAATTTTATAAAGTTAATAACAAATTATGGCGAATTTTGTCGAATTTGGACGAATTTTGTAAAAACAATAAAAATTATGGTAAAATTTTGATAAATTAAGATAAATTTCTAACAAATTTGGACGAATTTCATGAAAAATTGCACGAATTATGACGAATTTTATAAAATTTAGTTTAATTTTATAAAATTTAGTCTAATTTTATAAAATTTAGTCTAATTTTATAAAATTTAGTCTAATTTTATAAAATTTAGTCTAATTCTATAAAATTAACAACGAATTTTGTAAAATTTTTAAAGAATTTAGTCTAATTTTATAAAATTAATGACAAATTTTAACGAATTTTTTCGAATTTGGACGAATTTTGTAAAAATAATAAAAATTATGATAAAATTTTGATAAATTAAGATAAATTTCTAACAAATTTGGACGAATTTCATGAAAAATTGCACGAATTATGACGAATTTTATAAAATTTAGTCTCATTTTATAAAATTAACAACGAATTTTGTCAAATTTTTAATGAATTTACTCTAATTTTATAAAATTAATAACAAATTATGGCGAATTTTGTTGAATTTGGACGAATTTTGTAAAAATAATAAAAATTATGATGAATTTCTGATAAATTGATATAAATTTCTAACAAATTTGGACGAATTTCTTGAAGAAATACACGAATTATGACGAATTTTATAAAATCTAGTATGATTTTATAAAATATAGTATGATTTTATTAAATTAACAACGAATTTTGTAAAATTTTTAAAGAATTTAGTCTAATTTTATAAAATTAATAACAAATTATGGCGAATTTTGTTGAATTTGGACGAATTTTGTAAAAACAATAAAAATTATGATGAATTTTTGATAAATTGATATAAATTTCTAACAAATTTGGACGAATTTCTTGAAGAAATATACGAATTATGACGAATTTTATAAAATTTAGTATGATTTTATAAAATATAGTATGATTTTATTAAATTAACAACGAATTTTGTCAAATTTTTAAAGAATTTAGTCTAATTTTATAAAATTAATAACAAATTATGGCGAATTTTTTCGAATTTGGACGAATTTTGTAAAAACAATAAAAATTATGATAAAATTTTGATAAATTAAGATAAATTTCTAATAAATTTGGACGAATTTCATGAAAAAATACACGAATTATAACGAATTTTATTAAATTTAGTTTAATTTTATAAAATTAACAACGAATTTTGTAAAATTTTTAAAGAATTTGGTCTAATTCTATAAAATTAATAACAAATTATGGCGAATTCTGTCGAATTTGGACGAATTTTGTAAAAATAATAAAAATTATGATAAAATTTTGATAAATTAAGATAAATTTCTAAGTAATTTGGACGAATTTCATGAAAAATTACACGAATTATAACGAATTTTATAAAATTTAGTCTAATTTTATAAAATTAACAACGAATTTTGTCAAATTTTTAAAGAATTTACTCTAATTTTGTAAAATTAATAATAAATTATGACGAATTTTGTCGAATTTGGACGAATTTTATAAAAACAATAAAAATTGTGATAAGATTTTGATAAATTAAGATAAATTTCTAACAAATTTGGACGAATTTCATGAAAAATTGCACGAATTATGACGAATTTTATAAAATTTAGTCTAATTTTATAAAATTAAGTCTAATTTTATAAAATTAACAACGAACTTTGTAAAATTTTTAAAGAATTTAGTCTAATTTTATAAAATTAATAACAAATTTTGACGAATTTTTTCGAATTTGGACGAATTTTGTAAAAATAATAAAAATTATGATAAAATTTTGATAAATTAAGATAAATTTCTAACAAATTTGGACGAATTTCATGAAAAATTGCACGAATTATGACAAATTTTATAAAATTTAATTTCATTTTATAAAATTAACAACGAATTTTGTAAAATTTTTAAAGAATTTAGTCTAATTTTATAAAATTAATAACAAATTATGGCGAATTTTTTCGAATTTGGACGAATTTTGTAAAAGCAATAAAAATTATGATAAAATTTTGATAAATTAAGATAAATTTCTAACAAGTTTGGAAGAATTTCATGAAAAATTGCACGAATTATGACGAATTTTATAAAATTTAGTCTCATTTTATAAAATTAACAACGAATTTTGTAAATTTTTTAAAGAATTTACTCTAATTTTATAAAATTAATAACAAATTATGGCGAATTTTGTCGAATTTGGACGAATTTTGTAAAAATAATAAAAATTATGATAAAATTTTGATAAATTAAGATAAGTTTCTAACAAATTTGGACGAATTTCATGAAAAATTGCACGAATTATGACGAATTTTATAAAATTTAATTTCATTTTATAAAATTAACGACGAATTTTGTAAAATTTTTAAAGAATTTATTCTAATTTTATAAAATTAATAACAAATTTTGACGAATTTTGTCGAATTTGGACGAATTTTGTAAAAACAATAAAAATTATGATGAATTTTTGATAAATTAAGATAAATTTCTAACAAATTTGGACGAATTTCAAGAAAAATTACACGAATTGTAACAGATTTTATTAAATTTAGTTTAATTTTATAAAATTAACAACGAATTTTGTAAAATTTTTAAAGATTTTAGTCTAATCTTATAAAATTAATAACAAATTTTGAGGAATTTTTTCGAATTTGGACGAATTTTGTAAAAATAATAAAAATTATGATAAAATTTTTATAAATTAAGATAAATTTCTAACAAATTTGGACGAATTTCATGAAAAATTGCACGAATTATGACGAATTTTATAAAATGTAGTATGATTTTATAAAATTAACAACGAATTTTGTCAAATTTTTAAAGAATTTAATCTAATTTTATAAAATTAATAACGAATTTTTTCGAATTTGGACGAATTTTGTAAAAATAATAAAAATTATGATAAAACTTTGATAAATTAAGATAAATTTCTAACTAATTTGGACGAATTTCATGAAAAATTGCACGAATTATGACGAATTTTATAAAACTTAGTATGATTTTATAAAATTTAGTCTAATTTTATAAAATTAACAACGAATTTTGTAAAATTTTTAAACAATTTAGTCTAATTTTATAAAATTAATAACAAATTATGGCGAATTTTTTCGAATTTTGACGAATTTTGTAAAAATAATAAAAATTATGATTAAATTTTGATAAATTAATATAAATTTCTAACTAATTTGGACGAATTTCATGAAAAATTACACGAATTATAATGAATTTTATAAAATTTAGTCTTATTTTATAAAATTAACAACGAATTTTGTCAAATTTTTAAAGAATTAAGTCTAATTTTATAAAATTAATAACAAACTTTGACGAATTTTTTCGAATTTGGACGAATTTTGTAAAAATAATAAAAATTATGATGAATTTTTGATAAATTAATATAAATTTCTAACAGATTTGAACGAATTTAATGAAAAATTACACGAATTATGACGAATTTTATAAAATTTAGTATGATTTTATAAAATTTAGTATGATTTTATTAAATTAACAACGAATTTTGTAAAATTTTTAAAGAATTTAGTCTAATTTTATAAAATTAATAGCAAATTATGGCGAATTTTGTCGAATTTGGACGAATGTTGTAAAGGCAATAAAAATTATGGTAAATTTTTGATAAATTAAGATAAATTTCTAACAAATTTGGACGAATTTCATGAAAAAATACACGAATTATGACAAATTTTATAAAATTTACAACGAATTTTGTAAAATTTTTAAAGAATTTAGTCTAATTCTATAAAATTAATAAGGAATTATGACGAATTTTGTCGAATTTGGACGAATTTTGTAAAAACAATAAAAATTATGATGAATTTTTGATAAATTAAGATAAATTTCTAACAAATTTGGACGAATTTCATGAAAAATTGCACGAATTATGACGATTTTATAAAATTTAATTTCATTTTATAAAATTAACAACGAATTTTGTAAAATTTTTAAAGAATTTAGTCTAATTTTATAAAATTAATAACAAATTATGGCGAATTTTGTCGAATTTGGACGAATTTTGTAAAAATAATAAAAATTATGATAAAATTTTGATAAATTAATATAAATTTCTAACTAATTTGGACGAATTTCATGAAAAATTGCACGAATTATGACGAATTTTATAAAATTTAGTCTTATTTTATAAAATTAACGACGAATTTTGTAAAATTTTTAAAGAGTTTATTCTAATTTTATAAAATTAATAACAAATTTTGACGAATTTTTTCGAATTTGGACGAATTTTGTAAAAACAATAAAAAATATGATGAATTTTTGACAAATTAAGATAAATTTCTAACAAATTTGGACGAATTTCATGAAAAATTGCACGAATTATGACGAATTCTACAAAATTTAGTCTCATTTTATAAAATTAACAACGAATTTTGTAAAATTTTTAAAGAATTTATTCTAATTTTATAAAATTAATAACAAATTATGGCGAATTTTGTTGAATTTGGAGGAATTTTGTAAAAACAATAACAATTATGATCAATTTTTGATAAATTAAGATAAATTTCTAACAAATTTGGATGAATTTCATGAAAAATTGCACGAATTATGACGAATTTTATAAAATATAATTTCATTTTATAAAATTAACAACGAATTTTGTAAAATTTTTAAAGAATTTATTCTAATTTTATAAAATTAATAACAAATTATGATGAATTTTGTCGAATTTATACGAATTTGGTAAAACTAATAAAAATTATGATGAAATTTTAATAGTTTAAAATCAATTTTTAGGAAATTGATCGAATTTCGTAAAAAAACTACACGAATTACGACGAATTTTATAAAATTTTGTCTCATTTTATAAAATTAACAACGAATTTTGTCAAATTTTTAAAGAATTTAGTCTAATTTTATAAAATTAATAACGAATTATGACGAATAACTTTCTAAACATCAAAGTTGACGTTTAGAAAACGGATTTACACATTTAAACGTCAAAATTGACAGTTAAAATGAAAATGTTAATCTTTAAACGTCAAAAGTGACACTTAAATATAAAAAGTAGGGTTTAAACGTCAAAATTGACGTTTAGAAAACGGATTTAGACATTTAAGCGTCAAAATTGACAGTTAAAATGAAAATGTTAATCTTTAAACGTCAAAAGTGACACTTAAAAATAAAAAGTAGGGTTTAAACGTCAAAATTGACGTTTAGAAAACGGATTTAAACATTTAAACGTCAAAATTGACAGTTAAAATGAAAATGTTAATCTTTAAACGTCAAAAGTGACACTTAAAAATAAAAAGTAGGGTTTAAACGTCAAAATTGACGTTTAGAAAACGGATTTAAACATTTAAACGTCAAAATTGACAGTTAAAATGAAAATGTTAATCTTTAAACGTCAAAAGTGACACTTAAAAATAAAAAGTAGGGTTTAAACGTCAAAATTGACGTTTAGAAAACGGATTTAAACATTTAAACGTCAAAATTGACAGTTAAAATGTAAATTTTAATCTTTAAACGTCAAAAGTGACACTTTAAATAAAAAAGTAGGGTTTAAACGTCAAAATTGACGTTTAGAAAACGGATTTAAACATTTAAACGTCAAAAGTATCATTCACAAAGTTTATTTATAACTTTATCATATTAATTTAGTAAATTTAATCGTTCAATTTTAATTGATTTAGAAATTGTGAGTTTTTAAAATTAGTTTTACCGTAGATTGCGATCGTAAATTTTAATATCTTTCCGTTTTTCTTCAGCATGGTTACCTCGTTCGTAATTGGAGCGAGAAAACAGATCTAAATAATTATTAAACTAGTAATGTAAGTTAACTATTCGAACGCAACAACCTTGTTCTTGACTATGTACAACGTTCCGGTCGCCTTTTACCTGAACTAAAATGCAAATTCTCATTGTTTATACCCTTCTGATACGTTTACGTTTTCAATAAAAAAAAGTTAATTGTGATTATTACTGTAGTTGTTTTTTAGGCGATTAAAAATTAAAAAATCTTACCTAGAAAGATGAAGAAAACTTTTTTTTTTGCGATGGATAAATTTTTGTGGATTAATAAATTAAATTTTTAAACCGACTCGTAAACATTTTTGGAGATTTTTTTGAATCTTTTTAAATTTTTTGGAATCTTTTCGAATCTCTTTGAATTTCTTTGAATTTTTTTGAATGTTTTTGAATTTTTTTGAATCTCTTTGAATTTTTTTGAATCTTTTTGAATTTTTTTGAATCTTTTTGAATTTTTTTGAACCTTTTCGTATCTTTTAACAATCACTTTGACGAACGAACGACCACTAAAAACGATCTCGCGACTGAAACGAACGCAGCTTCAACTTTGTCGAGAAAGTAGGAAGTGTGTGTGTGCTTCGTTGCATAATTCCCACCTTTATCCGTTTCCAAAAGGACCTAAAACTCCGATCCCCACTATTACTACATCCATCGATTTCGCGAAGATTACTTTTTCATTACATTAAACATTATTTAATTACAAATTACAAATTGTTACTTCCAAGGTTTTAAAACCTTGTTTCCCATAGTTTTTTTATTTTCAACCCGACGTTTAGTTATTTTATTCCATTAAAACGATTTATTATCGTTCATTTAAAACGATTAAAATTTTATTTCATCGTGTAAAATTAAAATTAAAAATCCTTGAGAATATAAATGACAATATTACAAGATAATACACCCATTTCATTTTTATTTATTTATTTATTACGAGATTTCATGTAAGATGTAAGAGTTGCGTTTAGAAAATAGAAAATTCGTTACGTGATAATTTGGAAACGTTATGTAAGGAAAAAAATAAACGAGAACGACAATTTCACAAGTTTCACGTTTCTCCGATGATATAATAATGTAAATATTATGGGAATTTCCAACGTTTTATTTAAAAATAATAACTTAAATAAAAAGCGGGAGAAGACTATCAAAATTTAAATAAAAAGCTCCCTCTTGAAGGTATTTTTACAAATTAAATAATTTCAATTATAACACATAGATGTCACTAACTTGATTTATTTATTTTTTTAAGTACTAGTTTAGTTTTATTTTCAGTATTTTTCTAAAAAAAAAATTATTGTTTTTGATTGAATTGATCAAAATTTTGGTAATTTTGGTGGAAGCTTTACGAATTTAGTAAGCTTTTGGTGGAATAAAAAAAAAAATTGGTACATTTTTGGTGGAATTTTTACAAATTTTGTGTTTTTTGGTGGAATTTTTAAAAAATTCATTATTTTTAGTACAATTATCAAAAATTTTAGTAACTTTGGTGGAATTTTTATGAATTTACTAAGTTTTTGATGGAATTTTCAAGGTTTTAGTTAATTTTTAATGAAATTGTTTCTAATTTGATTGATTTTTGGTTGAATTTTTAAAGAATTTGGACATTTTGGTGGAATTTTTAAAAAATTTAGTTTTTAGTAGAATTGTCTCTAAATTTAATAATTTTTGGTGAAATTATATTCAATTTAACTAACTTTTGTGGAATTTTTATTGTCACTTTTTTATTTTTGTGAATTTTTTAAGAATCTAATCAATTCTTGACGAAATTAATCTTAATTTTAGTATATTTTTTAAAAATACAGCAAGTTTTTGGTGGAATTGTTAAAAATTTTGATAGCTTTGGTGGAATTTTTACAAATTTTATAAGTTTTTGGTGGAACTATTAAAAGTTTTAGTAGCTTTGGTGGAACTTTTACAAATTTACTTACAGTGATACAAAAAAGTCTCCGTACGATGGCAATTATAAACTTGATTTATGCAATTAAGTTAAAGTGTTATAGATGGACTTAAAATAATAGATCTAAAGTGACAGATGTTTACCATACTGTTGTAAGTGCGTATATACCTGGTAATGAAAATAAAAACTTGAGAAATATATAAACTTTTATTAAAGAACCATTAAATTTGTTACAAAAAAGTATTCGTACGAATAAAGACATATTGAAATATTACAACAAAATTTTTAACAGAAGATACAAATAACAAACAAAAAGTACATACATTAATATTTAGGAGGGGTTCCCTTTGACTTTATAACCGCTCTTAATCTGTTCTGCATAGATGCCACAAGTTTGTTCGTAACTGAAGGTTGAATTCTGTTCCATTCTTCTTGTAACTTTTCCTTTAAATCATTTCTATTGTTTATTCCATGTTTACGAATGCGTCTCTCCAATTCTTCCCATAGGTGTTCGATGGGATTGAGGTCCGGTGATTGGGGTAGATGTTTTAGTGTGCTTTTGACCCTGTATAAAAGCCACTCTGTCACTATTCGCCAAGTGTGTTTAGGGTCGTTATCGTGCATAAACAGAAAATCATTGCCCATTCCTAATGTTTGTGCACTTTTGGACAGATTTTCTTGTAAAATTTTAAGATAGGACTTACTGTTCATTGTAGCCTCTATAAAAGATAATTTGCCAACTCCATTACTCGACATGCACCCCCAAACCATAACACTGCCACCTCCATGTTTAACAGTAGCATTTAAATTTTCTAAATTTAATTCAGTGTTGAGCTTTCACCATACTTTTTGTTTCCCATCGGATCCGTGAATGTTAAAATTGCTTTCGTCACTGAATATGACGTTGTCCCAAAATGTTTGCTCTTTGCTTACATGTTCTTTAGCATATTGTAGTCGTATGGTTTTATTTCGGCAAGAAATAAATGGCTTTTTCCGTGGTGACCGTGCGGTATATCAGTGGCGTCTTAAAACGTTACGCACGCTTTCATCACTGCAGCTCACACTCATCTCATATCTTAACTTTTGTGCGCTTTTTGTTGCACTATTCTTTGGATTTTTCTGTATTTTTCGAAGAATGTGCCTTTCTTGACGTTCAATAAAAATTGGTGGACGCCCAGAGCGGAAGGTATTGTTCACTGCACCGGTTTTTTCATAATGCTCGATAGTGTACTGTACTGTCGACTTGGATTTTTAAATATATTGGCCACTTCTTGCATAGAATTTCCCTCGCCATATAATTTCACAATTAATTTACGTAAATCGTCGCTTAAATCGCGTTTTTTTGGAGACATATTGCAAATTGTTTGTAATATTTGCACTCGTCGACAATTTAATGAAAACTAGCCACCTGCACTACAATATTAGGCTATCTGGGTATAAAAATTCTGGTTTTTAAACCATGTGTTTAAGTATCGTACGGAGACTTTTCTGTAATAAAATACCCGACGTTTATGTTGTACTGTGTTCTTTTTTTTTTTTAATTTTAATTTATTTTAAAATTTTATCGGCCTAAAAGAGCGTACAGTAATACAGCCAAGCCTTAGCCTTACATTTTTAAATCTACATTTAACATTGCAACTTTAATTAGACAAAATAAGATTGCTTTTGCTGCCGTACGGAGACTTTTTTGTATCACTGTAAATTTTTGGTGATATTTTCAAGAATTGAATTAGTTTTTAGTGAAATTTATTCGAATTTTTGCTCTGCATAAATTAAATATTTGATAATTATTAATAAACCGATCGTTTTGACATTTCATGTGGCATTAGCGTGGCTAGAATAATAAATAACGTTTATGAAAATTGAACCAACTGTTTTATCGGCCCAAATCGAAAATGACGGAAAACGGGGATTTCGTTTAGGGCTTAAATCGGCCGTTTCGGGTCCAAAGGAGCCCCGATTCGCATATGACGTTGCGTTATAAAGCCGTTCAGAAGGTTAGCCGGAAGCAGAGTCGCGGAGCCGGTGGCTTTTTGGACAAAAAGTGCGTTCCAAAATTAACGAAAATGATAGGCGGGCGATCGAGAATTTTAATTTCAATTAGGGCTACCGCAACGTCCTTCGATTTTCAGCGCCGTTTTTCCGAAATCGGTCACGGACCCCCCAAAATCGTCGGGGAGGTGAAGATAATGATCGGCAGAATGACGTAAAACCATTGAATCGTCCGGAAAGCGATTTCCAAAAAAATTATTAAAAAAGAGCTAGGCGCCTGCGGCGCACAGTGGTTTAGAAGCGGCAAAAAGTCCATTTTCTCAACGTTCTGATATGGAAATATGGTTCTGGCCATAACATTAGAAATGTCTTACAATGATAAAACAGTAAAAGTAATCGTTGTTGCTCATGTTGTTTACGAATAAATCCAAGACAAAGTATGGGTAACGAAATCGTAGCAAACCACGCGGAATTCATTATACATTTTACATTAATATTAAATTAAATCCGGAGTAGATATGAAAATAAAATCTATTCTACGTAAAAGTAGGACATTTTTATAATGTATAGATCGATTTAAATCATACCATAACGTGTAAGCGCAAGCCATGTTTTCGATTGCAATAAACACCTAAAAAAGGTTAGAATTTTTTATTTGTGCAGTGAAGAACTTTTGAGCTCCGCGCTGCTCCGTCCAATGGCTACCACTTGGTGTTAGTTTACATCAAACTCGATCTAATAAAGTGAATTTCAGCTGCCCCTATCTGCCACCCCGATAACCAGATGTAATTGAAGTGGTAGCTGCTCATAGGTAGGTTTTATTGATATAAAGTATGCAAACTTCTGTGAAGCGCGGAAAACCTCAGATTCTTTTGATCAAAATAAGTCGATTTAACATAAGTTATCTATATACAAAGTTGCTTCGTTTCGCCGCTAGAGGACTTCAAAGTTAGAAAAATAAATTGATTTATGTCTTTTAATTCGAAAACGCGTTAATCGATTTGAACCATTTTTTATGCGTGAGTTTCTACGTCTAATTGACATCTTTTTATAGTTTGCGATACGATTTTAGAAACTTAGAAGTGACCGAAAAACGATATTGGCCTCAGATATTGTCGAATTTTTTTTTATCTGCCATAGTATAATTATATTAATATCGTTTATGGGCAGCACATTTAATCTTAAATCTTTCTTGTTTCTTATAAAATTGTGATTACTTGAGTACTTAACCCTTTCGTGGATAAATTATATGTTTGAGAGTTTCGCCACTTTTTAATTAATCGATCCGTAGTGGTAATGGTGTTTAGTTTTAGTTTTCGCATGATTTTTGTATCTGTTATTGAGGATTAATACGCCTACACGCATTTTTAGGGTATAGCCAGCAACAAACTCTCAAATGAGAATGTTAGAAAATTACAACCGATAGTACTTTATGCGTTATAGCCGCATATGTTGAGTCAATTAAATCTTATACTAGAAACAAGTAAATGGGAATTCAAAGAGGAGTATGTTACACCCCCGATGGAACTTTCCCCACATTAAATCGCCATTTATTATGAAAAAACTGAACATATCTTCAAATAAGCTACCACTTCCGGTTATCCGATTTTATTTATATTTAATATCTGAACCCTTTTCATGATTATAAAGGGCTATACAACGTTTTGTCCATTTATTGCAATTTAAAGTACTAGTTTATATGAAAAACAGCGAATAAGAGTTCAGGTAAAGTACCACTTCCGGTTGACGAATTTGATTGAAAAATTGACATGAGTCTCTCAATAGTGTCTATCAACTCCATATGCAATTTCGTCCATGTATAAGGTTCGTACCAAAAGTTACAGACTTTTTTCCGCAAACATGCAAATCTGTACCACTGTGCGGCGCCCTCTTTTAAAGAGGCGCTGCTTGCTTACTACTTTAATATATTATAATAATTTAAAGTATAAAAAAACACAAAACTTTTCCTTTTAAACCAATTTATTCCGATGAAATCAAATTATGATCACTTCGGTTAAAATTATCAAAATTACAAATATACAAAACTACATAGAAAGGGATATATGCTAAAATAAAACACGAAAGTCAGGTAGCAAAGAAAATATCACACGAAAAAAAGCAATAAACCCATCATCAAGGTGATTCAAACATCTCCTTATTAACGTTATAATCAAACAGTAAGTATTTAACCAAGCAATTGGGTAATTCAAATTCGTTAACGTGATCGACCAACCTCCTTCCGAGGTTCTTCCTTAGATAAAGCCGGATCTGTCTCCTTAAACTTAGCGGACTCTTGGCTAGTTTCATCAAGACGTCTTTTTGCCTCTCGTTTAAAATCGAACTCCTTCGAATCATACAAACGTCAAACGACTCGGAAGCGTCGATTAAAAGGTAAAAAAGCGTCGGTTCTAAAGTCGAATCGACTACATGTTGAAGAGAATTTAACATTCCATCCGGATCTCTAAACTGAGTCTTCATCACCACCCTCGCGCCGTATTTTAAAAGCAAACCGATCACCTCCAAACTTGGGTTCTCGTTACTCGCTATGTATTCCACCAAAACCGGTCTTAATTGAGAATTTCTATCCCCGACTTCATTGTAAACTTTTAAATTCGGATCCGCACCCTCAGATAATAACATCTAAAACGAAAAAAAAATAAACGAAAATAAAAAACTTTATTATTTATCAAAATGGTTTAAAAAAATCTTTACCTGTAAAATTTCGAATCGATTTGGGATGTTATCGGCGCAAGCGACGTGAAGAGGTGAGCCTATTATCGGAGAACTACAGTTGACATCGGCACCTTTAATAAAATATTAATTTGACAAAATTAATTTAGAATAAAATTAATTTGAAATAAAATAATGATTTAGAGAATTGTCCTCACCAGATTTAATAAGTAAAGCGACAATTTTCGGATCACCTTTTAAAATAGCCAAGTCTAAAGGACTCGGCTTGCCTAATTCGAAAACTTGATCGTAATTTAACTTTGCTCCTTGTTTAATAAGAAGATCGACGATGTCTAAATTACCCGATAAAACCGCGTAATGAAGAACCTGGAATAAAAAAGTAGGTTATAATATAAAAATACTAAATTTCTAATATACTAACCGTTCGATAATCATGTCTATGATCGGCCATAGCATTAACATCAGCTCCGTACTTAATTAAAAGTAAAACGGCGTCCATTCCATGAGGTTGTCTCGCCGCTTTCATCAAAGGTGTTAATCCGGCTCGATCCCTACTGTCGGGATTCGCCCCGAACGTTAATAAAAGCTCCAAGAATTCAAGATCGGTAACCAAATTGATTTCCGAACCGAAAAAGTACCTCTTATTCGGATCGGCACCGTTTTCCAAAAGAATCCTCGCTACATCTTTATGTTTGTTTCTTATAGCCAAGCGGAGAGGTTCATCACAAAGCAACGTCCTGGGGAATTGCTCGTCCGTATTCGGTCTGTAATCGACTTTAGCCCCCGATTGAAGTAACAACTTGACCACTTCGGCGAAACCGTGCTCGGCGGAAAGATGTAAAGCGCTGTAACCGCACTCATCTACGGCGTTTACGTCCCCTCCACGGGTTAAAAGTAGTTGGGTTGCTTCGTAATACCTTTGCCAGACGGCGTAATGAAGAGGCATCAAACCTTGCGTCACTGGTTCGTTCACCTAATTTTTTAATTCAAAAAATAAAAAAAAAATTTTTTTTACAACAAAAATTTTATTATAAACGTTTAGGAAATTAAATTTCCTTTAATTTGAGTACAAACACGACATATCTAACTTTAACAGAACGAAAGTTATCAAAATTTTTAATTTTTTAAACAACCGGAAGTCGGCCATCTTGAAAATTTAATCATAAATCGTTGGAAAATTAAATTTCCTTTAATTTAAGTACAAAGACGACATATCTATGATTAAAAATAAACGAGTTATCGTAATTTTTAATTTTAACAAAAACCGGAAGTCGGCCATCTTGAAAATTTTATCATAAATCGTTAGAAAATTAAATTTCCTTTAATTTAAGTACAAAGACGACATATCTATGATTAAAAATAAACGAGTTATCGTAATTTTTAATTTTAACAAAAACTGGAAGTCGGCCATCTTGAAAATCATAAATCATTTATCATAAATCCTTAGAAAATTAAATTTCCTTTAATTTAAGTACAAAGACGACATATCTATGATTAAAAATAAACGAGTTATCGTAATTTTTAATTTTAACAAAAACCGGAAGTCGGCCATCTTTAAAATTTTATCATAAATCGTTAGAAAATGAAATTTCCTTTAATTTAAGTACAAAGACGATATATCTATGATTAAAAATAAACGAGTTATCGTAATTCTTAATTTTAACAAAAACTGGAAGTCGGCCATCTTGAAAATCATAAATCATTTATCATAAATCGTTAGAAAATTAAATTTCCTTTAATTTAAGTACAAAGACGATATATCTATGATTAAAAATAAACGAGTTATCGTAATTTTTAATTTTAACAAAAACTGGAAGTCGGCCATCTTTAAAATTTTATCATAAATCGTTAGAAAATTAAATTTCCTTTAATTTAAGTACAAACACGACATATCTATGATTAAAAACAAACGAGTTATCGTAATTTTTAATTTTAACAAAAACCGGAAGTCGGCCATCTTGAAAATTTTCAAAGCTAACCTAACTTTCTTGCTTTTTATCCGAATATAGTCGTGTTTGGTATCAAATTAAAGGATTTTTAATAAACTTTAAGAATTTTTAATAAAAACTTTAATTTTTTCAAAACCGCCATCTTGAAAAATTAAAAATTAACCTAACTTTTTTATTTTTTAACGTAGTTAGGTCGTGTTTGTACTCAAATTAAAGGATTTTTAATAAACTTTAAGAATTTTTAATAAAAACTTTAATTTTTTTAAACCGCCATCTTGAAAAATTAAAAATTAACCTAACTTTTTTATTTTTTAACGTAGTTAGGTCGTGTTTGGTATCAAATTAAAGGATTTTTAATAAACTTTAAGAATTTTTAATAAAAACTTTAATTTTTTCAAAACCGCCATCTTGAAAAATTAAAAATTAACCTAACTTTTTTATTTTTTAACGTAGTTAGGTCGTGTTTGTACTCAAATTAAAGGATTTTTAATAAACTTTAAGAATTTTTAATAAAAACTTTAATTTTTTTAAACCGCCATCTTGAAAAATTAGAAATTAACCTAACTTTTTTATTCTTTAACGTAGTTAGGTCGTGTTTGGTATCAAATTAAAGGATTTTTAATAAACTTTAAGAATTTTTAATAAAAACTTTAATTTTTTTAAACCGCCATCTTGAAAAATTAAAAATTAACCTAACTTTTTTATTTTTTAACGTAGTTAGGTCGTGTTTGGTATCAAATTAAAGGATTTTTAATAAACTTTAAGAATTTTTAATAAAAACTTTAATTTTTTCAAAACCGCCATCTTGAAAAATTAAAAATTAACCTAACTTTTTTATTTTTTAACGTAGTTAGGTTGTGTTTGGTATCAAATTAAAGGATTTTTAATAAACTTTAAGAATTTTTAATAAAAACTTTAATTTTTTCAAAACCGCCATCTTGAAAAATTAAAAATTAACCTAACTTTTTTATTTTTTAACGTAGTTAGGTCGTGTTTGTACTCAAATTAAAGGATTTTTAATCATCTTTACGAATATTTAAGAATTTTTAATAATTTTTATTTATTTATTTATTTTTTCTTGATATTACTAATTATTTATAAATTTTACGTCTTTTTTTAGGATTAAATTGGATTTTAATAATATTTTAATTGTAAAAAATACAAATAGACTCAAAATTGAATCAAAATTTACTCAAAAATTACTAAAAATAAATTACCTTCGCTCCGCAAGCCAATAAAATCCTAATTTCATCCAAAGGTACCATTCGAATGATGGAATCGGCAAGTTCCCTTTGAAGGGGATTTGTTATACACTCTGTAGGCATCCTAAAATGTCAAAAAATATAAACAAAATGCCAAAAAATATAAACAAAATGCCAAAAAATATCAAAAATGTCAAAAAATATCAAAAATGTTAAAAAATATCAAAAATGTCAAAATACGTCAAAAATATTGCATAATATCACAATAATAACAATTACCGTACCTAAAATATTGCAAAACCATCTTGTTTTTAGATAATTTTTAAACAATCACACCGTGAAAAGAAGTGATAAGTGCTAATGTTTTAAACCAAATTCGAAAGGTTTTAGGATGTAAATCAACTTGCAAAAGAAGATCGTTGCACAGCTGATGGCGTACTAGTCCAAAAATACGGCCCGTGCGGTTTTCGCACTGCCAAACCGTTCCAAAAATAACGTAGTATGTAAAGATTGTCCAAGAATAATCATAGAGGAAACGACGCGGCGAAATTTTACGGATTTGTTTTTGTTTTCAAGCCGGTTTTTTGCAAACTTACTTATTTTTAAGTTAAATACGCCTAATTTTTTAGAAAAAAAATCGAAAAAAAAGTTATTGTTAATGAATAAAAAGAAAATTAATTATATTAATACTAATAAAAATGTGTTTGTAATAAATAAAAGTAGGCTTTATGAAATGTCAAAAATTTAAACGTCAAAGTGACGTTTTATCAATGATATCTTATCTTATCAATTAAATATCAATTAAAAATTGATATCTATGAATGTTAATCAATATTACCAACTTATAAATTAGAAAATAACCTTAACTTCTAAAAAAATCTAACGAAAGCTTTGTTTTATTTTCTAAAAGGGGTTTTTGTCGAAGTAAAAATAGAATTTACGTCTAAATTTTGAAAAAATAAAAGAAAAATAACAGTTTAAACTTACTTGTAATTAGATTTATAAACAAATAAGCTCGTCGTTTTGGCTCAATTTAAATAAAATCCTTTTAAAACAAAATACGCACTAGCGTGACACTTAATCTCATTAAAACTGTTCAATTAAAACTGAGTCTCTAGTCGGAAAACGTACGGCTTTATACTGACGGTCAAGTCGACGGTCAAAGCCGAAAATAGCACCAAAATGATGTTTGGGTTCGTCCGGATCTAAATATTTACTTAAAAATTACGATTTTCGTCGCAACTTTTCGCAAATTATTAACGCATTTTTTAATTGGAATTTCCTAAAACGTACCGGATGTCGACTTTTACATATTTCCGCATAACATCCCTTTGTTTTTATTGACACACGTTTTCACTTCAACGCAGATTCGAAACGATTTTGGATCAGAGCCAATAAGCACTCGCTGCCAAATACGAAGTTTCGGGTTCTTTGTTCTGATAAATTCGGTTTTATTAGTGCGCTAATCACGTGCGTGTACCTTCGAGGTTGCCGAGGATCTCGACCTGGAGAATGGACAATAACCTCACTTTGTAGTGTATCAATTTCTTCGTTTCTTTTGTCACTTTGTCTAAAAATGAATAGAATTCCTTTAACAAAGAAGATAAAATTATTATTAGAATTTGTATTTTGTATCTGTACCTGTTTATATCTATTTATATTTGTTTATATCTGCTTAGATTTGTTTACATCTGTTGACATCTGTCAAATTATAGAAAAAAGAAATTATCAAGTTTATTTAAAAAAGTTAATTAAAAAAAAAAAGAATTATTTATTAATATTTTAACTAAATTATACTAATTTACTTAGTTAATTTATAAAATTAATTTTAAAATTAATAACAAAATTAAGTACGCCATCTATGTATATCTGACAGAACTATAAACTTCATCGAGTTAATAATAGATGGCGGTATAATTTGAAATTTTTAAAGTTATTAATTTTAAAATTAAAATTCTAAATAAAATTACTTATTTAAAACGATTTATTTAAAAATTTTAATTTGTAAAATGAATAATTTATTTTTATTCAAATAAGAATTTATTACTTATATAATTTTAATAAAGGATTAAAAATATATATTAAGAGCCATCTGTGTGAATTCACCTAAACTAACCTAAAATTCCTTCAAAATTAAAAATAATTAACACTTAATAATTTATTAAAATACCTTCTTCTAAAAGATTTACACCAAAATAATTAAATTTAAACTTTCTTATAAATTAATTAAATAAATTAACGTTTAAATTAAGTTTCACTTTTCACATTCCCCATTGTAAATTGTACTTTCCTCTTCTACCGACCTCTATTGTCCATTGTAATCGGGTCTTTGAATGTGTATGTGTTGTATGTGTGTCTCGACAAACTTTTACGTTTATTTTGTTGCTATTATGTTAAAAAATCGATGTTAAAATGTTACAGCAACACGAAAACGGTACGTTTTTAAACCAAACAACCCTTTAGATAGGTTTTTAACCCTTTTGAAAGCGAATTATAACCTATAACGACGCGGAAAAACGATTTTTTTTCTCTCCCAACCATCTAAAACCGTGTGGGTGCACAATGTTGTAAATCTGACTTTTAATTCGTTCGTTTCTACGGGTACACCTCAAAAAATCCTTGAAAAACTCTTACGGTCGATTCCACCCATTAAAAAAAAATTAATTATTTAAAAAATTGGTTTTAATAATAAAATTTTTTAGTTGTCGAAGATGTTGAATGTTTGGAACACGTTTGTTCGGGTTGTCTTAACATCCTGGACGATGAGGAGTGTGTTTCCGCGCTCGGACAAGACTGGCACGTTGATTGTTTTCGATGTTCGGCTTGCGACGTTCCTTTATCAAGCTGGTACTTTGAAAAAGACGGGCTGTTGTTTTGTAAGAATGATTATTGGAGTCGTTACGGAGAATCTTGTCAACATTGTAGTCAGGTTATTACATAAAATAAATTAAAAATATGAAAATTTAATCATACAAACGTATTTTTAGATAATAACCGGACCTGTTATGGTCGCCGGAGAACATAAATTCCACCCGGAATGTTTTTGTTGTAGTCTTTGCGGAGTATTTATAGGCGATGGAGACTCTTACGCGCTCGTTGAACGTTCAAAATTGTATTGGTAAGTATTTACATTTTAAAAAATTTGGGTTTATTGTCAAATTTTGACGTTTAATCTGAAATTATAACCTTTAATGTTAAATATTGACATTAAATGTCAAAATTTGACATTTAACCTCAAAAGAATTAAACTAAATTAAAAAATCTTATTTTTTTTAGCGGACAATGTTATAAAAAGCAAATGCAACCGTTGGAAAAGACGGCAAAGTTTCCTTTTTTTCGAAAACCACACTCAATACGACTATTGGAGATTCCGAAAGGTCAAAAAGGGATTAAAATCTCAGCCGATCCGACTTCAAACGTTCATCATATTATTTCAGAGTGAGTTTAGATAGAAAGCGAATGCTTTAAATACGATTTAAATGCTTTAGGTTTGTTTGGAAATGTAAAGGAAAAATGCTGACGCTTGCTCTAACGTTCCTAACCTCAATGCTTAACCCCTGCTGTAATATTTTACGCTATTATAGGTAGGTTTTAAGGATAATAATTAATTCAACTTTTTAACTTTTTTCCTAAAAAATAAAAAAAAATAAATTTTAACTGTTAACCTAAAACTTTTGTAGGTTAGATGTAAATAACGATCTGATGTCTTTACACATCGGAGATAAGATTTTAGAAATAAATGGAACTCCGGTAAAAGATACTACCATTGAAAACGTTGAAAACTTATTAAAATATTCGGATAAAGTCGTTCAATTAACGATAGAACACGATCCGGAGATTGTTCGAAAACCATTAAGTTATAACTCACCGTCGAATCATAACATTCCACTAACACAAACGTTAAGTGACACGGACATTCCCATAAATAATAAAAATGACTCGAATAAGACTATTGAGGCGACTAAAAGTATAGAGAACGTTAACGAGGCGAAAAAAGCCGAGAGGGAAAGATTGTTTTTACGGAGGGATGAAGGTTATATGAGCGGTTATGTACGATCGAGACAATTAAAGAGGAAAAATTTGGAGAAGAGGCCTTCGTTGGATAAAGAGAGGAGTTCTTCGATGAGTAGATTACTTGATGAGTAAGTTTTTTAAGTTATAATTACTTGAAAGAATTAAAATGATTTATTAAATAAAAGGATTTTGAAATTATAAGAACCATCTATGTAAATTTACCGGAAGTTATGATACTTAATCGAATTCACGATAGATGGTACTAAAATTGACATTTCAATTAACCAAAAAAAAAATAAAAATTGATATTTTGATTAACCTAAAAGTTTTATTTAATTTTTAGAGCTCCGAATAATAAAAAATGCTTAGAATTATCACGAGCGTATTCATTTTTGGAACCAAAACCACAACAAAGGGTTTTCCGCGCCTCGGATTTAGTAAAAGGAGAGCTTTTGGGGCAGGGTTTCTTCGGGCAAGTGTTTAAGGTGACAACGAGAGACACGGCAGAGGTTATGGTACTTAAAGAATTGTATAGATTAGACGAAGAAGCTCAAAAAAACTTTTTAAAAGAGGTTAGTTAGGTTAAATGGAATTAAATAAATTTATTTTATTAAAAAAAAAATTTTAAATAGGTCGCCGTCTTACGAAGTTTAAGTCATAACAACGTCCTTCGTTTCATCGGCGTCTTGTACAAGGAACGCCGCCTCCATCTGGTAACCGAATATATCGCCGGAGGCACCTTAACCGAACTAATTCACGACGTAAACCAACCCTTACCTTGGGAACAACGAGTCTCGTTCGCTAAAGATATAGCTTCCGGAATGGCTTATTTACACTCGATGAACATCATTCATAGGGACTTAAATTCGCATAATTGCTTAGTCAGGGAGGATAAAACTGTGATAGTGGCCGATTTTGGATTAGCTCGGATCTTATCGGAGAATACAAACAGTGCTCGGAGGTTGCCGAAGGGACATTTGAGACGACACGAAAGGAAGAAACGGTATACGGTTGTTGGTAATCCGTATTGGATGGCTCCGGAAATGATGAAGGGGAATAAGTACGATGAGAAAGTTGATATATTTAGTTTTGGGATTATTTTATGTGAGGTTTGTATTAAAAAGATAAGTTAAAAATAAAATAAGTTAAAAATGTCTTTTTTAAAGCAATATACTTGTATATTAATTGTTTTATTTTTAGATTATTGGTAGAGTTCAAGCCGATCCGGATTTCTTACCTCGTTCGAATGATTTCGGATTGAATCAAAACGCCTTTCGAGATAAATTTTGTACATCTTGTCCGGAACCTTTCTACAAAATTGCGTTTTTATGTACGGATTTAAATCCAGATAAACGGTAATTTTTTATTTATTTATTATTATTTTTTTAAGTTATCTTAAAAAAAATTATTTTAATTCTTAGTCCACCGTTTGAAGTCATGGAAATTTGGTTGGAATCACTTTCGATGCACCTTTCAGTCGCAATGCCACTTCCCTCGGATCTTCTTTTCGATATTCAACATTTCCGAGGTCTTAGTCCGAGTTCTTCGGGCAGTACAACTCCGGAAACATTAAACCCAGGTCATCGTAGTCCCGGTTTAGAACCAATAACCGAAGGTAAACCGAGCATCATTCAAAAAATTAATCAAAACCAAGAATTGGAAAAATGTACAGATAAAAATATTAAAATTGTTGAAAATGAAAATAATTTAATAAAAAATTTAAAAACCGATGAGGTTAAAAAAGAGAAAACGAATGATTTAAAGGATTTAAAATTAGAAGGTAAAGAAACGATCGAAACGGCGAATAAAAATTTAAGAAAGGTTCCAAAGAATTTTAATCGGAATCGTTTTTTAAACGAAAAGTTTGATTTTAACGAGTTGTTTAAAAAGGAACAAAAACCGACGAGTAATTTGAGTTTGGAAGGGTTAAAAAGTAATTGTAGCCCGTCGAAGGTTACTCAAAAGTTTTTAAGTAAAAACCAGGCCGGTTACGAACCGTTCGAAAGGAATCGATTTCGATCGCTTAGAGACCTTCCTAAAACATCCGTTATTCATAAAGATATTCATAAAGATATTAATAAAGATGTTAAAAAAGACGATTCGGAAAAAAAAGAAAAAAGTAATTTAGATAGAATCGTGGAGACGTCCGCGAGGAAAGTTTTTAAAGAACAGCAACCGGAAAACGTGGAAAAACCGAGTTCAAGTATCGTAAAAATCATCGAATCTTTAAATAGAAAAGAACGAAAGTTTGAATTTCCAAAACGAGCCGCTTTCGGACGAAGCTCATTAAAGATACAAAAGTATCCGATTAATCAAACGACTACCGGAGAAAAATCTGAAGAGTTTACGCCCTTGTAGCTTATCGCTAAGAAGATTAAAAGATGGACTTGAAAGAAGATTAAAGTATACGTTAATTTCGGTGCAATGCAATTTGTCTCTACTGTGATATCTTTAAATCTCAACTACATTATTAATACATAATATTATATTCTAGACATTGATATTGAAATATATTGTATATTTAAATTTAAAAGGTTTTAGTTAATTACCAATTAATCAATTTGATTTTTGTTAAATGTTAATGCGATACGTGAAGACAAGTATTGTAACATTTGATATTAGCCCCTAAAGTTTCCCCAATTTTTCAGTTTTATTTTTATATTTCGTGAATGAAGTAAGGTGCTGAAAAATGTTATAGGGAAAAGTTGTTTATTTTAAGTAGACCTATTAATCTGCTGCAAAAGGCACCTATTGTTTATAACATTTAAAATTGTTATAAACAAAAATATTAATATTTTTTAGTAACAAGGAATGCATTGTAGCATTTGATTTTCTCATCCCTTTTCAGTCTTAAGGGGTGATTTGTTGATATTAGGGGTTGCCTACAATTTCCAGAATTTTCCTGAAGTGTATCTAATATTTTACTGAAAAGGTGCTCATTCTCTGTAACATACAAAGTTATTGTAGATAACTTTGTAGATAAAGAAAGAAGTACGCACAAAAATTGTTTACATAAATTTAACATTGTCAATAATTATAACAATGAAGAATCTACTAACAGTAAGGAAATAGAACTGTACGATATAGTAAGTGATGTATAGTAAGTATATTTATTGATTTGCAACGGGAAGTATTTTTTCAAAAGAACTTACAAAATCGTATCGAGAAGTCAATAAATTTATAACACGATCATATGGCACAGGAACTGAAACATTGAATGAAACTGTTTTAAATTTTGCCAACACTGCAAGAAATCATATTGGCAATGTAGGAGCAGACAACGTATACAATGCTGATGAAAGTGACTTCAACCTTGAATTACACTCTGGGCATACATTAGCTGCACAAGGGACGAAGATAACTACAACAGTTGTAGGCTCCATATCTGCCATTATATCGACCTATGCAACGAAAACTATTGTAAGTCATTTTTGATAGAACTGAGTCAGACATAAGTGTTTAAAGGTTTTGAACCGATTGCATTTTAAGAAATAAAATTTTCTAGGTAAAAATTTCCTACTTGGTTCCTATACATATCTTATAGAGGATTCCGAAAGGATTCTCCATAGAAGAATAGCAATTAATTCTGTTTTCTTTTCAAATTTTTCAAAATTACATTTTTTGACTTACGATAGTTTTCGTTGCATAGGTCGATATATAGGTATACTATCCATCCTACCATATCAACCTCTGGAAAACTGCTGTCACCTTTATTTATTGCTTAAAAAAAATAAAGGGGAAGTATTGGACCACACGTAGAGCAATCTTTACTTCGGCCATGGCAGGCTAGTATAGCCGCATAAAAATCCGAAGAATTTACTAAAGACATATTCACTAAATGGTTAACACAAGTTTATTTACCCAAATGTTGGACCGTAATCGGTTTCATTGCTGGATTCTTGGACTGGTTAGTGCTCATATATATTACAAAATAGTATACCATCTGACACACACGTTGTAAAATTAACTACTCTGAAAACAACAACTACTATCATATAATCGCTTGACGTACACGGTTTTTGTATTTGCAAAAATTTTGTGAGAAAATTTTTAGAGCTGGTTATCTTGAATACCTATAAGTGGATTTGCATTTAAGAAATAACAATATTAAATTACAAAAATTAATTCACAATCAACTTTAATCCCCAAAAGTACCACGATTTATTTGCTTATAGATGGAATAAAAGTGAGTACATTGATTAACGGCCAATCAATTTTCAAAACCCAGTGGTGTTCAATATAGGGAAAACTTGTTATTATTCAATGTGCGTGTACAATAATTTTTTATGCTTTCAACACTGTTTCGAAGCATTTTACAATCATCAGGAATGATCCTTACTAACTAATTGTAAGTGTAAATTCCAACTAGCAATTAAATACTAGTTTATTATCAAAAAAGATATACTATTAAAAAGAAAAAAACTTTTTCACTAGTACATGTTATACAGGATGTCCCACCGAAGTGGACTGATCGAAATATCTCGGAAACAACAAATCCGAAAACTTTGAAATTTTATACATAGATTTAGTACGTACTAAACTACATTTTGAAAACATTTTCAGTCGGCCATGACTTACGATTACACCGGAATGGGTTAAAGAATTATTTTATTTGAACGTAATATTTATTTTTCCTTAGGTTGGTTAATTTAAAGATAATTTTGTTTGGAACATTTTTGCTATCACTTGTAGTTTCAGAGAATAAAATTATTTTTCATAATTTTTTACGTTTGATTTTGCAAATGTAAACAGTGGTTATATTTTTGAACAGTTAATAGATTTACTTATGGCTTTATAATTTTTTTCTGTTTCTTTTTCTATATGTAAACTGCAAAGTACTTTTCAATAATGATTATTTCTAGTATTTGTGGGTACCAGAACAAAAAATTAAATAAATTTTAAATGTTATAATCAGCATCTACTTAACAGATTAAAAGATGTACTAAAGGAAAAATGTTTCTCTCTATAACCTTTTCTGTACTATCTTTCATTCACAAGAAATAAATACACATGGAAGAATCACGGAAACTGTAGGGGTTGATATTAACCCTTTAGACTCAAAAGGGACCATCAAATCAAATGCTATAATACATGACTTGTAACGTTAATAACTAATATTAATAAATATTAATATTTTTAAAGAGTGAAATTCGAAGTTGTGATCCATATTACCAGTTTGTAACAATTAAATAAAATAATCTCTAGTTCTGTACTTTTACTGGTTTATTAATTACGAAATGCTACTAGTTTCGGCTGTTAGCCATCTTCAGGCCTAACAAGAAGCGATATAAAAATTTTTATTTAACAAATGTTTTATCTTATTTAATTAAAAACTAAATTAAAAATACTTACAGCTTCTAATGAAGATATAAAATTTTGAATCCTTACAAAGTAACATATTCCGAAAAAACGACAAGCCGAAATTTGAAATTTTAAAATTCTTAAAAACTATAAAACGGACGAATTAAAATTTTTACAATTTAAAACACGTGTGGTTGTCAAGATGTTAAAATGTCTAATGCAACGTACAAGAATCTAAATGCGCATGTGGATAATGTGATAATTTTATATCTTCATTAGAAGCTGTAAGTATTTTTAATTTAGTTTTTAATTAAATAAGATAAAACATTTGTTAAATAAAAATTTTTATATCGCTTCTTGTTAGGCCTGAAGATGGCTAACAGCCGAAACTAGTAGCATTTCGTAATTAATAAACCAGTAAAAGTACAGAACTAGAGATTATTTTATTTAATTAATATTTTTGTTTATAACAATTTTAAATGTTATAAATAATAGGTGCCTTTTGCAGCAGATTAATAGGTCTACTTAAGATAAACAACTTTTCCCTATAACTTTTTTCAGCACCTTACTTCATTCACGAAATATAAAAATAAAACTGAAAAATTGGGGAAACTTTAGGGGCTAATATCACCCCTTTGGACTGAAAAGAGACAACAAAACCAAATGCTACAATACTTGTCTTCACGTATCGCATTAATTTTCATTATAAAATCCAGACTAACATTTTATTGCTAATAAATATTAACATTTTTGTTTATAACAATGTTAAATGTTATAAACAATAAGTGTCTTTTGCAGCAGTTTAATAGATCTACTTAAGGCCTACAATTTTTTACTAAAATTTTTTTCTGTATCTCCTTTCGTTTTCAAAATAAAATTCAAAAATAGCGGAAATCTTTAGGGGCTGATATCATCCCTTTAAACCGAATTTGGGCAGGAAAAGAAAATTCTATAATAATCTACTACTCTATGTACTCTACATATCGTCCCAGTCTCATAATTTTTTGAATTTTCGGGTTGGGGATCTTTCCTTGTAAGTGTAGATTTGGCTCGTATCTCGGCTAAATGTAGGATGGGTTTATATCTCAACTAAATGATCAAGAATTGTAAGAACTTTTACACAAGTTATCAGAAACCGAAAAATCTCAAATTGATTGATAACCAAGTTTTAAAATTTATTTGAAATTTAACTATTGAAATTTTATTTTTTAGTAGGTAATAAATAAAATCCCAACTTATTACTACTTATTTTATTTTAAACATTACTTAATAACATAGTATACACCATCAGTAAAATGCTTGATGTAAATTTCTTGCAACAGAACGAAAATTTCCTTTAATAATTGTAAAAAAAAAAATTATTTATTACCATTTTTTTTTAAATATAATTGAAACCGTGAAATTGGTTTGAACATAAAAAAAAGAGGGGGGCTTTTAAAGATGTTCCGTTCGTCCCCAATTTCCCGGAATCATAATTATTTAATTATCCAAAGAACCAAAAGAAAAAAATCTACTCGAATTTTTTTTTTAAACTCGCGTTTACGCGGACGACTCGGCTAATTTCTCGGCCTTTTGTATGACCTCCTCGATTGGACCAACCATGTAGAAGGCTACTTCCGGAAGGTGATCGTATTCGCCTTGGAGGATCTTTTGGAATCCTTTAATAGTATCTTGAAGAGGTACCAATTTTCCGGCGTGACCGGTGAAGACTTCGGCAACTTGGAAAGGTTGCGAGAGGAACCTTTGGATCTTACGAGCTCTCGCTACGGTTAACTTATCGTCTTCAGACAATTCATCCATACCCAAGATAGCGATGATATCCTGAAGCGATTTGTAATCTTGAAGGATCTTTTGTACGCCACGAGCGACGTTGTAATGTTCTTGACCGATGATGTTCGGGTCCATGATACGAGAAGTGGAATCGAGGGGATCTACGGCCGGGTAAATACCCAATTCGGCGATCGCACGAGACAATACGGTCGTAGCGTCCAAGTGAGCGAAAGTTGTCGCCGGAGCGGGATCAGTCAAGTCATCGGCTGGTACGTAAATAGCCTGTACGGATGTAATTGAACCCTTTTTGGTGGTGGTAATTCTTTCCTGCATGCTACCCATGTCCGTAGCTAAAGTTGGTTGATAACCTACGGCGGAGGGAATACGACCCAACAAGGCGGACACCTCCGAACCAGCTTGGGTAAATCTGAAAATGTTATCGATGAAGAGCAACACATCTTGACCTTCCTGATCACGGAAATATTCGGCTACGGTTAATCCGGTCAAAGCTACTCTAGCCCTAGCGCCTGGGGGCTCGTTCATCTGTCCGTACACAAGCGCTACCTTCGACGTCTTATCTTTTAAGGAAATTACCCCGGATTCAATCATTTCATGGTATAAATCGTTACCCTCACGAGTACGTTCACCCACTCCGGCAAATACAGAGTAACCACCGTGAGCTTTAGCAACGTTATTAATCAATTCCATAATAAGTACGGTTTTTCCGACTCCGGCTCCTCCAAAAAGACCAATTTTACCTCCTTTAGCATATGGAGCCAATAAATCCACAACCTAAAAAAAAGATAATTAGAACTTTCAAATGTGATGATTAACTTTGAAATTTTTTAAAATTTTTTGATAATATTTAGAACAAATGGCTCTTTTTTATATAAAACTAGAAAGTTTTAAGCTTAATTTAGAAAAAAAATTAAATGATTTTAACCAAAAATAAATAAAATAATGTTGCGATACAGTGTATTTACCAACTATTAATTCGTTAATAAATATAGCGAGTATAGCTTTTTCTTAATTTACACAGTTTTAAAATAACCTAATTTATTAAAATATTTGATAATTAGGTTCAGGAACTGTGAAAAATTTAAAAAATAACCTTTAAAAAAGCACTTACTTTAATTCCGGTAACCAAAATTTCTTGTTCGACACTCATGTCAACGAATTCGGGCGCTTCGGCGTGAATCGGAGCGACTTTATCGGTTGGAATAGGTCCCCTTTCATCGATCGGTTCCCCGATAACGTTGATAATCCTCCCTAAGGTCTCCGCTCCGACGGGGATTCTAATCGGGTAGCCGGTATCCAAAACTTGTTGTCCGCGGACCAAACCTTCGGTACCGTCCATGGCAATGGTACGGACGGTGCTCTCACCCAAGTGTTGAGCGACCTATATTCAAAAAATTACCAAAAAATTAATATTTTAATAAAAATTTAATAAGAAATAAATTTAATAAAAAATTTAATAAAAAAATTAATAGAAAAAAACTAAAAAACTTTAAAAAAACTGAAAAAAAATTAAAGAAATTAAAAAAACTTACTTCCAAGACAAGCCTGGGTGTTCTGTTTTGGACCTCGAGGGCATTTAAAATCGGTGGGAGGTTATCTTCAAATTGGACGTCGACTACGGCACCGATTACGGCTACAACTTTACCCTTTGGCGTTCCTCCAGCGGCTGCCTTTGCGGCATACGAACGTTCTAGAAAAATATTTTATTTAATAAAAAAACATAAATTAAAAATCATACAAGTCCATATTCCGATTTAAAATAAATGTAGATGTACAGTGTATTTATAAACTTAATCGTTAATAAATATAGCGAGTACAGCGTGTTAATCTCACAGTTTAGAAACGCCTGTATAATCGAGGATTTTTTTTTTTAGATTATCAGGAGCTGGAACTGTGTTAAATTTACATCATAAAGATTTTTTTTTTTTAATTGTAAATTAAATCTTAAAAATTTTAACCTTAAAAATTGCTTATATAAAATGCCAACGAATACAATGAAGTTAGCTACAAAAGAGAAAAGTCAAAAGAGAATCAATGTCCATCTTATAAAATCATGTTATGTAACTATAACCCCTTAAAAAATCAATAATTAACTTAGAAAACCAACAAAAAATTAATAAACCCCTAATAAAACTTTCATTTTAAACCAAATCCCTTTGAAAAACTTGATCGATTTTTGGAATACTCCAACCCTGAAACGCTTACATAATCATCTGTTCGACCGGCCTTTTTCGACACAATTTCCTACCGAAATTTCATCCCCATCCCGAAAAAACCCATACTTACTGTTGCCGCATTGCGTTCCGAACACTTTTAAAGCTTCATTTCCAATCTTTTCGGCGGTTTTGGTCGCCAAATAACCAGAGGAACGACACGCTGCACCCAACATGGTTGGCACTTATGTGAACCACGGAGAGGATGTAGTTCTACGACGAACACTGATGGCGCTGTTAATCAACTTCCTTTAGACATGCGCATTTAAAATTTCCGATAATATTTGATTGACTTTTAATTTTATTTACTTTTTATTTTATTTACTTTTAATTTTATTTACTTTTTATTTTATTTACTTTTTATTTTATTTAACATTTAAATTATTTTATTTTTCTTTTTAAATTATTTCATTTTAAAATAAAATTTATATTTTAATTCCCCAAGTTTCATTCCATTCGAATTTTTATTAAAAGAAAAAGTTTGACTAATTCTTCATAGATGGACCACCTATCAATTTTAACCTAATTGACAGCTGTCAACATTAAAGGTTATAATACCTAAAAATGAAAAAGATAACTTATAAATGTATTTTTTAAACATTTTTAAACAATATTAATCCGTTTTAATATAAAAATTAACCTTCAAGATGCAAATTAGTATAGATGTGAGTAATATAGACACTCCAAAGGAGGTTAAAAGGTACTGTTCGATAGCCCGTTTCATCTACTTGGTGATAATTTTATTTGTGATAACTGCCGCGCTGTACTTATGCAAACACTACCTCAGATCGGTGCTATACTGGTTGGAAAATCAAGACTCGATGATTATATCTTGTACGATCATCTTACTATTTATAATTGTATCGTTTCCGTTGAGCGTAGGATACATAGTTGTTGTGGGAGCAGCCGGTTACTTATTTGGAATACTAAAAGGTTTTTGTTTATCCGTCGTGGGAGCTAACATCGGTATTTTAGTCGCTCATAATGTTATAAAACTTTTGGGGCATCATCAGAAGGTACGGAAGCTTATCGAGAATGATACGGCCACGGCAATAATACGAGTGTTATCCGGACCGTCTTGTTTTAAAATTATCCTTTGCGCAAGACTTACACCGATTCCATTCGGACTACAAAACGTGATTTTCGCTTTAAGTAATGTAAACACTCAAATTTATCATTTCGCTTCTTGTATCGGATTATTTGCCGGACAATTTGTTGGAGTTTACGTTGGATCTACGTTGAGATCGATGCAGGATGTTTTAGACAATAGACATTTTTCAACGGGGACTTATATTTTCGCCGGAGCACAGGTAATTATCAAATAAAATAGTAATAATAGTATTAATAAGAATAAAAATTTTTTTTTAAGCTTATTTTAGCTGCTGCTTTGATAGTTTGGTTCGGAGCCAAAGCTCGGAGTGAACTTTTAAAAGCACTGAACGAAGCGGAAAGTAAACTACCGGTCGGTGAAAAAACTAAGGCTGCCTTTAATATAGTTTAATTAAATAGATAAATAAATAAATAAATAAATTGGGTCAGTATTTATTTTTTACGATGTAATTAAAAACGTTTAATTAAAAGACTACTTTTGTGATGTATTTTTTAACATATCTTGTATTTAATGAAAATATACATTTTTTTGGGACTTGAAAAAACATTTTATTTTCGTAATTATATTTTAATAACTATATTTTAATTAATATATTTTAATAAATACTAGGATAAATTAAATAATCTATTTTTTATTAAAACTATAAAATTTGTTCTAATTGTTATCAAAAAAATTAAAAGAATTCTTAAAGACATTGAAGATTTTTAACCGAACCTAACCTTAAATTTCTTCATCGACTTTAAAAAATCGCCCAGACTTTATTTATGGAAATTAAGGAAAGAAAATTTAAACTAAGATAAATTAAATATTCTATTTATTATTAAATTCATCAAATTTGTTCTAATTATTACCAAAAAATTTCAAAAACATCGAAGTTTTTTAACATAACCTTGAAATTTTTTGTTCAATTTTAAAAAATCACCGAGACTTTATTTTTAAGAATTGAGATAAAATTTCTTGCCTAAAGATAAATTAAAATGTCTAGTTTTTGATTGAATAAACCAATTTTTTCTAATTGTTGCCAAAAAAATTAGAAAAAATTTCAAAAACATCCAAGATTTTTGACATAATCTTGAAATTTTTTGTTCAACTTTAAAAAATCACCGAGACTTTATTTTTAAGAATTGAGATAAAATTTTTTTGCCTAAAGATAAACTAAAATATCTAGTTTTTGATTTCACAAACCGATTTTTTCTAATTGTTACCAAAAAAATTAAAAAAATTTTCAAAGACATCGATGTTTTTTGACCGAACCTAACTTTAAATTTCTTCATCGATTTTAAAAAATCGCCCAGACTTTATTTATGGAAATTAAGGAAAGAAAATTTAAACTAAGATAAATTAAATATTCTATTTATTATTAAATTCATCAAATTTGTTCTAATTATTGCCAAAAAATTTAAAAGAATTTTCAAAAACATCGAAATTTTTTAACATAACCTTGAAATTTTTTGTTCAATTTTAAAAAATCACCGACACTTTATTTTTAAGAATTGAGATAAAATTTCTTGCCTAAAGATAAATTAAAATGTCTAGTTTTTGATTGAATAAACCAATTTTTTCTAATTGTTGCCAAAAAAATTAGAAAAAATTTCAAAAACATCCAAGATTTTTGACATAATCTTGAAATTTTTTGTTCAACTTTAAAAAATCACCGAGACTTTATTTTTAAGAATTGAGATAAAATTTTTTGCCTAAAGATAAACTAAAATATCTAGTTTTTGATTTCACAAACCGATTTTTTCTAATTGTTACCAAAAAAATTAAAAAAATTTTCAAAGACATCGATGTTTTTTGACCGAACCTAACTTTAAATTTCTTCATCGATTTTAAAAAATCGCCCAGACTTTATTTATGGAAATTAAGGAAAGAAAATTTAAACTAAGATAAATTAAATATTCTATTTATTATTAAATTCATCAAATTTGTTCTAATTATTGCCAAAAAATTAAAAAAAATTTTCAAAAACATCGAAGTTTTTTAACATAACCTTGAAATTTTTTGTTCAATTTTAAAAAATCACCGAGACTTTATTTTTAAGAATTGAGATAAAATTTTTTGCTTAAAGATAAATTAAAATGTCTAGTTTTTGATTGAGTAACCAATTTTTTCTAACTATTGCCAAAAAAATTAGAAAAAATTTCACAAACATCCAAGATTTTTGACATAACCTTGAAATTTTTTGTTCAGCTTTAAAAAATCACCGAGACTTTATTTTTAAGAATTGAGATAAAATTTTTTGCCTAAAGATAAACTAAAATATCTAGTTTTTGATTTCATAAACCGATTTTTTCCAATTGTTACCAAAAAAATTAAAAAAATTTTCAAAGACATCGATGTTTTTTGACCGAACCTAACTTTAAATTTCTTCATCGATTTTAAAAAATCGCCCAGACTTTATTTATGGAAATTAAGGAAAGAAAATTTAAACTAAGATAAATTAAATATTCTATTTATTATTAAATTCATCAAATTTGTTCTAATTATTACCAAAAAATTTTAAAAAATTTTCAAAAACATCGAAGTTTTTTAACATCACCTTGAAATTTTTTGTTCAATTTTAAAAAATCACCGAGACTTTATTTTTAAGAATTGAGATAAAATTTTTTGCCTAAAGATAAATTGAAATGTCTAGTTTTTGATTGAGTAAACCAATTTTTTCTAATTGTTGCCAAAAAAATTAAAAAAAAATTCCCAAAACATCCAAGATTTTTGACATAACCTTCAAATTTTTTGTTCAATTTTAAAAAATCACCGAGACTTTATTTTTAAGAATTGAGATAAAATTTTTTGCCTAAAGATAAATTAAAATGTCTAGTTTTTGATTGAATAAACCAATTTTTTCTAATTGTTACCAAAAAAATTAGAAAAAATTTCAAAAACATCCAAGATTTTTGACATAACCTTGAAATTTTTTGTTCAGCTTTAAAAAATCACCGAGATTTCATTTTTAAGAATTGAGATAAAATTTTTTGCCTAAAGATAAACTAAAATGTCTAGTTTTTGATTTCATAAACCGATTTTTTCTAATTGTTACCAAAGAAATTAAAAAAATTTTCAAAGACATCGATGTTTTTTGACCGAACCTAACCTTAAATTTCTTCATCGACTTTAAAAAATCGCCCAGACTTTATTTATGGAAATCAAGGAAAGAAAATTTAAACTAAGATAAATTAAATATTCTATTTATTATTAAATTCATCAAATTTGTTCTAATTATTACCAAAAAATTTAAAAAGATTTTCAAAAACATCGAAGTTTTTTAACATAACCTTGAAATTTTTTGTTCAATTTTAAAAAATCACCGAGACTTTATTTTTAAGAATTGAGATAAAATTTTTTGCCTAAAGATAAATTAAAATGTCTAGTTTTTGATTGAGTAAACCAATTTCTTCTAATTGTTGCCAAAAAAAAAAAGAAAAAATTTCAAAAACATCCAAGATATTTGACATAACCTTGAAATATTTTGTTCAGCTTCAAAAAATCACCGAGACTTTATTTTTAAGAATTGAGATAAAATTTTTTTGCCTAAAGATAAACTAAAATATCTTGTTTTTGATTTCATAAACCGATTTTTTCTAATTGTTACCAAAAAAATTAAAAAAATTTTCAAAGACATCGAAGATTTTTGACCGAACCTAACTTTAAATTTCTTCATCGACTTTAAAAAATCGCCCAAACTTTATTTATGGAAATTAAGGAAAGAAAATTTAAACTAAGATAAATTAAATATTCTATTTATTATTAAATTCATCAAATTTGTTCTAATTATTACCAAAAAATTTAAAAAAATTTTCAAAAACATCGAAATTTTTTAACGTAACCTTGAAATTTTTTGTTCAACTTTAAAAAATCACCGAGACTTTATTTTTAAGAATTGAGATAAAATTTTTTGCTTAAAGATAAATTAAAATGTCTAGTTTTTGATTGAGTAACCAATTTTTTCTAACTATTGCCAAAAAAATTAGAAAAAATTTCACAAACATCCAAGATTTTTGACATAACCTTGAAATTTTTTGTTCAGCTTTAAAAAATCACCGAGACTTTATTTTTAAGAATTGAGATAAAATTTTTTGCCTAAAGATAAACTAAAATATCTAGTTTTTGATTTCATAAACCGATTTTTTCCAATTGTTACCAAAAAAATTAAAAAAATTTTCAAAGACATCGATGTTTTTTGACCGAACCTAACTTTAAATTTCTTCATCGATTTTAAAAAATCGCCCAGACTTTATTTATGGAAATTAAGGAAAGAAAATTTAAACTAAGATAAATTAAATATTCTATTTATTATTAAATTCATCAAATTTGTTCTAATTATTACCAAAAAATTTAAAAAAATTTTCAAAAACATCGAAGTTTTTTAACATCACCTTGAAATTTTTTGTTCAATTTTAAAAAATCACCGAGACTTTATTTTTAAGAATTGAGATAAAATTTTTTGCCTAAAGATAAATTGAAATGTCTAGTTTTTGATTGAGTAAACCAATTTTTTCTAATTGTTGCCAAAAAAATTAAAAAAAAATTCCCAAAACATCCAAGATTTTTGACATAACCTTGAAATTTTTTGTTCAATTTTAAAAAATCACCGAGACTTTATTTTTAAGAATTGAGATAAAATTTTTTGCCTAAAGATAAATTAAAATGTCTAGTTTTTGATTGAATAAACCAATTTTTTCTAATTGTTACCAAAAAAATTAGAAAAAATTTCAAAAACATCCAAGATTTTTGACATAACCTTGAAATTTTTTGTTCAGCTTTAAAAAATCACCGAGATTTCATTTTTAAGAATTGAGATAAAATTTTTTGCCTAAAGATAAACTAAAATGTCTAGTTTTTGATTTCATAAACCGATTTTTTCTAATTGTTACCAAAGAAATTAAAAAAATTTTCAAAGACATCGATGTTTTCTGACCGAACCTAACCTTAAATTTCTTCATCGATTTTAAAAAATCGCCCAGACTTTATTTATGGAAATTAAGGAAAGAAAATTTAAACTAAGATAAATTAAATATTCTATTTATTATTAAATTCATCAAATTTGTTCTAATTATTACCAAAAAAATTAAAAAAAATTTCCAAAACATCAAGGTTTTTTGACATGACCTTGAAATTTTTTGTTCAAGTTTAAAAAATCACCGAGACTTTATTTTTAAGAATTGAGATAAATTTTTTTGCCTAAAGATAAATTAAAATGTCTAGTTTTTGATTGAATAAACCAATTTTTTCTAATTGTTGCCAAAAAAATTAGATAAAATTTCAAAAACATCCAAGATTTTTGACACAACCTTGAAATTTTTTGTTCAGCTTTAAAAAATCACCGAGACTTTATTCTTAAGAATTGAGATAAAATTTTTTTGCCTAAAGATAAACTAAAATATCTAGTTTTTGATTTCATAAACCGATTTTTTCTAATTGTTACCAAAAAAATTAAAGAAATTTTCAAAGACATCGATGTTTTTTGACCGAACCTAACCTTAAATTTCTTTATCGATTTAAAAAAATCGCCCAGACTTTATTTATGGAAATTAAGGAAAGAAAATTTGAACTAAGATAAATTAAGTAGTCTATTTTTTATTAAATTCATCAAATTTGTTCTAGTTATTACCAAAAAATTTAAAAAAATTTCAAAAACATCCAAGATTTTTGACATAATCTTGAAATTTTTTGTTCAACTTTAAAAAATCATACAGACTTTATTTTTAAGATATTTTAATAACAAATAACATAAAAAAATAATTTTAAATAAAAATTATTTTAAATAAAAATTGTTTGCAGGACGCCATCTTGTAACACTTCTTCACATCAACATAAAACGTGGGTGTTTTAAATTTCTTACGTCAAAGTTAAAATACAAATTAATGTTAAATGAAGGTAAAACTACGTTTTAAAATAAAATTTTTATTAAAATATAAATTTTAAAAATGGATTAAATAGTTTTAATTGTTTGAATGTGTAATTTTTAATTTGACTACTAGAGTGCGCACGCGCAGGAATATTAATAGACGAAGAATTCTCAAGTTTCACTGGATTTGGTGGGTTTAGTTGATCCGCTGCCGCGATCGCGTTAAATTCGTCTTTCTAAACATTTCGAGTGTGCAATAGAGTTTTTTTTTTATTAATTATTAGTGATCTAATAACCGCAAGGGAAGGAATACTAGCGGTAAATTAACAGGGTGAGTTTTTCTTTCAATTCTTAGGTTATCGGTTAAGAATGAAGTTAGTTAAAAGCGGAAAAAAAGAGTTTAGCCGAACGCGTGACGTTCTCGTTTCTTTAAGAAAAAGAAAAATCATTCGGGGGGTTTTATTTCCGTTTTTAAAGATGGAACCACACCCCTTTCGTTCGAGGGGACCGAAAACGTGCGGCCTTTTGGCCACGAAACCGGTCGAACGGGTCCGGCATTTTTCCGGCCGCGTAAACAAATAAAGAGAGCCCTTCTTCGTACGATCGGAGATCTCTAGCGTTTTAATTCATCTAAACGACGAGGAAAACCTTTTTTTCCGACCTTTTTCCGCGCATTTATCGTCGAAAATCGGGGAAGAAATCTCCACTCTCGTTCTATATTTAGGTTATTACGAACGGGCGAGAGGGCAATATACTCTCTCCGGGCAAGAGAATGAACAACACTCAAATGAAGAAGGTTTCGACCACCAGCGCAACTTCTCAACAATTTTTCGAAACCCAGGTATAAAGAAAGTGTGTTTTTTTTCAAAGACATTTACTTTGTTTGATGATTTTACAAGCTTAAGTATTCATTTCAATAGTTTAAAGGACAACTTTAAGCGTATAAACGTCAAATTAACAAAGACTTCGGCTTGGTTATATTTTAAACGTCATTTTTGACAGTTAAACGTCAGTTTTGACAGTTTAAATGTCAGATTGACGAATAATTTGAAATTGATTCAGTTTTAAACGTCAGTTTTGACAGTTAAACGTCATTTTTGACAGTTAAACGTCAGTTTTGACAGTTTTAATGCCAGATTGACAAATAATTTGAAATTGATTAAGTTTTAAACGTCAGTTTTGACAGTTTAATTGTCAGATTGACGAATAATTTGAAATTGATTCAGTTTTAAACGTCAGTTTTGACAGTTAAACGTCATTTTTGACAGTTAAACGTCAGTTTTGACAGTTTAAATGTCAGATTGACGAATAATTTGAAATTGATTCAGTTTTAAACGTCAGTTTTGACAGTTAAACGTCATTTTTGATAGATTAATTGCAATTTTTAAAAGTTAATCGTAAATTTTGACAGTTTTAAGAATTTCAAAAAGTTTTAAACGTTAATTTTAATAGTTTAAAGGTTAAATTGATAAAAATTTCAAGTTTGTTGCGTTTTAAACGTCAATTTTGATCATTTAAATGTCATTTTTGTTCATTTAAATGTCATTTATGATAGTTTAATTGTAATTTTTGACGGTTTAATTGTAAATTTTGACAGTTTTAAGAAATTTAAGATATTTTAAAGGTTAATTTTGACGGTTTTAAGAAATTTTAAAGGTTAATATTGACAGTTTAGAGGTTAATTTGACAAGAATTTTAAGTTAGTTATATTTTAAACGTTAGTTTTGATAATTTAATCCTAAATCTTGAGAGTTTTAATGATTTTAAGATGTTTAAACCTTAATTTTAGCAGTTTATAGCTTAAATTAACAAAAATTTCAAGTTATTTAGATTTTAATCGTAAATTTTTACAAGTTAAACGTTAAATTAAGAAAATTTTCAAGGTAGTTTGGTTTTAAACGTTAGTTTTTACAGTTTAACGGTTAATTTTGATAGTTTAAACGTCAATTTTGAGGTTTCAAGCGTAAAATTGACAAATATTTGATGTTAATTAGCTTTTAAAGGTCAATTTTGACAGTTCAAAGGTTAACTTTAACGATTTAAAGATGAATTTTGACAGTTTAAATGTCATTTTGACAATTAAAACGTCAAATTAACGAAAACTTGAACTTGATTGTAATTTAAACGTCAATTTTGACGTTTTAAACGTAAAATTGAGGAATATTTGATGTTAATCAGCTTTTAAAGATCAATTTTGACAGTTTAAAGGTTAACTTTAACGATTTAAAGATGAATTTTGACAGTTTAAATGTCATTTTGACAATTAAAACGTCAAATTAACGAAAACTTGAACTTGATTGTAATTTAAACGTCAATTTTGACGTTTTAAACGTAAAATTGAGAAATATTTGGTGTTAATTAGCTTTTAAAGATCAATTTTGACAGTTTAAAAGTTAACTTTAACGATTTAAAGATGAATTTTGACAGTTTAAATGTCATTTTGACAATTAAAACGTCAAATTAACGAAAACTTGAACTTGGTTGTAATTTAAACGTCAATTTTGACGTTTTAAACGTAAAATTGAGGAATATTTGATGTTAATCAGCTTTTAAAGATCAATTTTGACAGTTTAAAGGTTAACTTTAACGATTTAAAGATGAATTTTGACAGTTTAAATGTCATTTTGACAATTAAAACGTCAAATTAACGAAAACTTGAACTTGATTGTAATTTAAACGTCAATTTTGACGTTTTAAACGTAAAATTGAGAAATATTTGGTGTTAATTAGTTTTTAAAGATCAATTTTGACAGTTTAAAAGTTAACTTTAACGATTTAAAGATGAATTTTGACAGTTTAAATGTCATTTTGACAATTAAAACGTCAAATTAACGAAAACTTGAACTTGGTTGTAATTTAAACGTCAATTTTGACGTTTTAAACGTAAAATTGAGAAATATTTGATGTTAATCAGCTTTTAAAGATCAATTTTGACAGTTTAAAGGTTAACTTTAACGATTTAAAGATGAATTTTGACAGTTTAAATGTCATTTTGACAATTAAAACGTCAAATTAACGAAAACTTGAACTTGGTTGTAATTTAAACGTCAATTTTGACGTTTTAAACGTAAAATTGAGAAATATTTGGTGTTAATCAGCCTTTAAAGATCAATTTTGACAGTTTAAAGGTTAACTTTAACGATTTAAAGACCATTTTTGACAGTTTAAATGTCATTTTGACAATTAAAACGTCAAATTAACGAAAACTTGAACTTGGTTGTAATTTAAACGTCAATTTTGACGTTTTAAACGTAAAATTGAGAAATATTTGGTGTTAATCAGCCTTTAAAGATCAATTTTGACAGTTTAAAGGTTAACTTTAACGATTTAAAGACCATTTTTGACAGTTTAAATGTCATTTTGACAATTAAAACGTCAAATTAACGAAAACTTGAACTTGGTTGTAATTTAAACGTCAATTTTAACGTTTTAAACGTAAAATTGAGAAATATTTGATGTTAATCAGCTTTTAAAGGTCAATTTTGACAGTTCAAAGGTTAACTTGAACGATTTAAAGATTAATTTTGACGTTTTAGATGTAAAATTGAGATATATTCGATGTTAATTAGATTATAAATGTTAGTTTTGACAGCTTAAACATTAATTTTGATCGTTTAAAGGTTACTAATTGGCGATTTGAAGGTAAATTTTGACAATTTAATGTTCAATGAACAAAAAGCTTGAAATTAATTACAATTTAAACGTCAAATTAAGAAAGATTTGCAGCTAGTTGGGTTTAAAACGTCAATTTTGACGTTTGTTTTGACGAAATTTGCTGTTAGGTTGGTTTTAAACGTCAGTTTTGACAGTTTAAACATTAAATTTTGACAATTTAAACGTCAAATTAACAAAAACTTCAACTTGGTTACAATTTAAACGTCAATTTTGACGTTTTAAACGTCAGATTAATAAATGCTTGAAGTTAATTACAATTTAAACGTCAATTTTGACGTTTTAAACGTCAGATTAACAAAAACTTGAAGTGGGTTACATTTAACTGTCATTTTTGACAGTTAAATGCTAGTTTTGACAATTTAAACGTCAAATTAACAAACAACTATGAAATTAGTTACATTTTAAACGTCAACGTTGACAGTTCGAGGGTTACTTTTGACAATTAAAGGTGTAAATTAAAAAAATTTGAAATTCGTTACATTTAACTGTCATTTTTGACAGTTAAATGCTAGTTTTGACAATTAAAACGTCAAATTAACAAACAACTCGAAGTTAGTTACATTTTAAACCTTCAATTTGATAGTTCAAATGTCATTTTTGACAATTAAGGAGAAATTAACAAAAACTTTACGTGAATTATACTTTAAATGTCAATTTTGATCATTCAAACGTTAATTTAACAGAAAATTTACATTAATTACATTTTAAACGTGAATTTTGAGTTTAAGTATCATTTTTGACCATTTAAACGTCAAGTTAACCGAGAAATTGAAGTTAGTTACATTTTAAACGTCAATTTTGACATTTTAATAGAAAATTATGACAATTTAAACGTCAAATTAAAAAGAATTTGAGGTTAATTAGTTTTCAAACGTCAATTTTAACAGTTTAATTGAAAATTATAACAATTTAAACGCTGAATTGATAAACATAGGAAATTTGTTACAATATAAATGTTATTTTTGACAATTTAAATATCATTTTTGACAATGAAAAGGTAAAATTTACAAAAACTTTACGTTAATTATACTTTAAATGTCAATTTTGATCATTCAAACGTTAATTTAAGAGAAAATTTACATTAATTACATTCTAAACGTGAATTTTGACAGTTTAAGTATAATTTTTGACAATTTAAACGTCAAGTTAATCGAGAAATTGAAGTTAGTTACATTTTAAACGTCAATTTTAACAGTTCAATTGAAAATTATGACAATTAAAATGTCAAATCGATAAAAACGTACAGTTAATTACAATTTAAACCTTAATTTTAACGATTTAAACCTCATTTCTGACAATTAAAACGTTAAATTTACAATAGCCAAAAGTTAATTACTTTTTAAATTTAAATTTTGACATTTTAATCGAAAATTATGACAATTTAAACGTCAAATTTACAAGAATTTGAGGTTAATTAGTTTTCAAACGTTTATTTTGACAGTTTAAACGTAAATTTTGACAGTTTAGTCGTAAATTTTGACAGTTAAACCGTCAAATTAACCAAAGAATTGAAGATAGTTGCAATTTAAACGTCAATTTTAACAGTTCAATTGAAAATTATGACAATTAAAATGTCAAATCAATAAAAACGTACAGTTAATTACAATTTAAACCTTAATTTTAACGATCTAAACCTCATTTTTGACAATTAAAACGTCAAATTTACAATAACCAAAAATTAATTACTTTTTAAATTTAAATTTTGACATTTTAATCGAAAATTATGACAATTTAAACGTCAAATTTACAAGAATTTGAGGTTAATTAGTTTTCAAACGTTTATTTTGACAGTTTAAACGTAAATTTTGACAGTTTAATCGTAAATTTTGACAGTTAAAACGTCAAATTAGCCAAAAAATTGAAGATAGTTGCAATTTAAACGTCAATTTTAACAGTTCAATTGAAAATTATGGCAATTAAAATGTCAAATCAATAATAACGTACAGTTAATTACAATTTAAACCTTAATTTTGACGATTTAAACTTCATTTTTGACAATTAAAACGTCAAATTTACAATAGCCAAAAGTTAATTACTTTTTAAATTTAAATTTTGACATTTTAATCGAAAATTATGACAATTTAAACGTCAAATTTACAAGAATTTGAGGTTAATTAGTTTTCAAACGTTTATTTTGACTGTTTAAACGTAAATTTTGACAGTTTAATCGTAAATTTTGACAGTTTAATCGTAAGTTTTGACAGTTAAACGTCAAATTAACCAAAGAATTGAAGATAGTTGCAATTTAAACGTCAATTTTAACAGTTCAATTGAAAATTATGACAATTAAAATGTCAAATCAATAAAAACGTACAGTTAATTACAATTTAAACCTTAATTTTAACGATTTAAACCTCATTTTTGACAATTAAAACGTCAAATTTACAATAAGCTAAAGTTAATTACTTTTTAAATTTAAATTTTGACATTTTAATCGAAAATTATGACAATTTAAACGTCAAATTTACGAGAATTTGAGGTTAATTGGTTTTCAAACGTTTATTTTGACAGTTTAAACGTAAATTTTGACAGTTTAAACGTAAATTTTGACAGTTTAGTCGTAACTTTTGACAGTTAAACGTCAAATTAACCAAAGAATTGAAGATAGTTGCAATTTAAACGTCAATTTTAAGAGTTCAATTGAAAATTATGACAATTAAAATGTCAAATCAATAAAAACGTACAGTTAATTACACTTTAAACCTTAATTTTAACGATTTAAACCTCATTTTTGACAATTAAAACGTCAAATTTACCATAAGCAAAAGTTAATTACTTTTTAAATTTAAATTTTGACATTTTAATTGAAAATTATGACAATTTAAACGTCAAATTTACAAGAATTTGAGGTTAATTAGTTTTCAAACGTCAATTTAGACACTTTAAACGTCAATTTTGACAGTTTTAAGCGTCAGATTAACAAGAACTTGAAGTTAGCTAGGTTTTAGTCGTCAATTTTAATCATTTAAACTTAAATTTTGACATTTCAAATCTTGCTTTTGACAATTTAAACGTCAAATTAACAAGAACTTGAACTTGCTTGCATGTTAAGCGTCAATTTTGACTTTTTAAATGTGAAATTTAATAAAACTTGAACTTGGTTGCAATTTAAACGTCAAATTAACGAAAACTTGAGGTTAGTTAGGTTTTAATCGTGAATTTTAATCTTTTAAACTTAAATTTTAACATTTCAAATCTCATTTTTGACAATTTAAACGCCAAATTAACAAGAACTTGAACTTGGTTACAATTTAAACGTCAATTTTGACGTTTTAAATGTCAAATTTAATAAAACTTGAACTTGGTTACAATTTAAACGTCAATTTTGACGTTTTAAACGTCAAATTAATAAAAACTTGAAATCAGTTTTAATTTAAAAGTCAATTTTGACGTTTTAAACGTCAGATTAACAAAAACTTGAAGTTAGCTAGGTTTTAATCGTCAATTTTAATCATTTAAACTTAAATTTTGACATTTCAAATCTTATTTTTGACAATTTAAACGTCAAATTAACAAAAACTTGAACTTGGTTGCAATTTAAACGTCAATTTTGACTTTTTAAATGTGAAATTTAATAAAGCTTGAACTTGGTTACAATTTAAACGTCAAATTAACAAAAACTTGAAGTTAGTTAGATTTTAATCGTCAATTTTAACCTTTTAAACTTAAATTTTAACATTTCAAATCTCATTTTTGATAATTTAAACGTCAAATTAACGAAAACTTCAACTTGGTTACAATTTAAACGTCAATTTTGACGTTTTAAACGTCAGATTAACAAAAACTTGAAGTTAGCTAGGTTTTAATCGTCAATTTTAATCATTTAAACTTAAATTTTGACATTTCAAATCTTATTTTTGACAATTTAAACGTCAAATTTAATAAAACTTGAACTTGGTTACAATTTAAACGTCAATTTTGACGTTTTAAATGTCAAATTTAATAAAACTTGAACTTGGTTACAATTTAAACGTCAATTTTGACATTTTAAACGTCAGATTAACAAGAACTTGAAGTTAGCTAGGTTTTAATCATCAATTTTAATCATTTAAACTTAAATTTTGACATTTCAAGTCTTATTTTTGACAATTTAAACGTCAAATTAACAAAAACTTGAACTTGGCTACAATTTAAACGTCAAATTAACAAAAACTTGAAGTTAGCTAGGATTTAATCGTGAATTTTAATCTTTTAAACTTAAATTTTGACATTTCAAATCTTATTTTTGACAATTTAAACGTCAAATTAACAAATACTTCAACTTGGTTACAATTTAAACGTAAATTTTGACGTTTTAAATGTCAAATTTAATAAAACTTGAACTTGGTTCCAATTTAAACGTCAATTTTGACGTTTTAAATGTCAAATTTAATAAAACTTGAACTTGGTTACAATTTAAACGTCAATTTTGACGTTTTAAGCGTCAAATTAATAAAAACTTGACATCAGTTTTAATTTAAAAGTTAATTTTGACGTTTTAAACGTCAAATTTAATAAAACTTGAACTTAGCTACAATTTAAACGTCAATTATTATACAATTTAAACGTTTTAAACGTCAAATAAACGAATAATAAGCTTTTTACTTAATTTACAAAGCTTTTGAGTTTAAATTTGGTTTGATTTTTTGATTTTTCGTTTTTAATTTGATTATTTTTTTTTTTAATTTGATTATTTTTTTTTTAATTTGATTATTTTTTTTAATTCGCTTAATTTTTTTTATAATTTGCTTAATTTTTTTTGTAATTCGCTTAATTTTTTTTTAATTCGCTGAATTTTTTTTAATTCGCTTAATTTTGTTTTTAATTCGCTTAATTTTTTTAAAATTCGCTTAATTTTTTTTTAATTCGCTTAATTTTTCGATTGATTTTGTCGTGTTTGCTTCTAGAAATTAATTTCCAAATATTCCAAGTATTTATTCGTGGATTTTAAACGAACGATAAGCCCATACGTTCGATAAAAACACATTTTTTTATTTTATTTTCTTAAAATACGAGGATTAACTTTTATCAAAACTTAAATAATCGAAATATTTCCGGAGAAAATCGTATGAAAGTACGCGTTTTGATCTTTTAGATGATGTTACCTAAAATCCAGATTTAGACTACTTATTTTCGGAGATTGCACGGTTTTAATCTCGCCCTATTTTAAGTTTTAAATAGAAACGCGTCGAAAAGTCGTCGTTTTTTGGAAGATGGAAGCTGAGTTGTTGTGTTTTTTTTTTTGGATAAATTCCAAACTACTTCGTTTCTAAACTTTAGTCACTTTCTAAAAACGACTCGAATTCATTTCAACATCTTTATTTGTCTAACTATTTAGTACTTTGTTAGTAAGTATTTTTTTTTCTTACTTTTGTTAAATTAACGGTTAACGATTTGAAAATATAAAGAAAAATAGAATAAAAAGGCGAAAGGAAATTGATTTAAACGTAAATGAATTTCCGGTTAATTAGTAGTTTTAAATTTATAAACAATAAACAAACCTTGTACGAAGTATCCAAATACAAACTCGACCTTCAATCGTTTGAGAGAGTTTAAATCGTAATCTTATTTAAATAAAGAAAAAAATTTTATTTAATTTAAATAATAGATAAAATAAATAAAGTAGGAAGTGGTTTTTTCTTTACTTAAGATAAGCTTTTTTTTTTCTTATCTACAAATGTTTGGAATTTTCGCGTTTAAACGATGATTCATTATTATTTTGATATGAAGGTGCGTTTTGAGTAAGATTAAGGTTCGGTTTTGTACGGTTTTATACGGTTTCGAAATTTACATAACACGTAACCGTTGTAAAGATCGGAAGATCGGTCGTAGAAATGCCTGGAATGCAGCTTTCTCAGTCTAGAGCCAAAACGGCGGACAAAAAGAGCGCCTATTTCTGTCACCGAGTGCTCCACATGCTATTTTTAGACGGGACGATCTTGTTTGTGGGTTTTTCGTCTCTATAAACGGTCCGATTCGGTCCTTAAATTTCGATTTCCTCCAACTACCGCACTTTAGTCCCGCCTAAACATCATTCCGACTAATCTTTACTTCGTTTGAACGGTCTGAACGTTTCTAAACGTTTCTAAAGTTTACTTAAGCTCGCTCGACGTCATCGTTCTTATCGTTTTCCGTCTGATTCACTACAACAAATAAAAAGAAAAGGCATTCCGAGAAAATTCCGCGCGCGTTTTTAATCAATCCTTATATCAACATAACTCAATTAGTCATTTTCCTGTTGTAAATGTATTTTAAAATGAATTAAAAAAAAAAAACAATTTTAATAATTTAAATGTAAATTTTAATAATATCAACCTTAAATTAACAAGAATTAAAAGTTGGTTACATTTTAAACGTCAATTACATATTAAACGTCAATTTTTACAGTTTAAATGACATTTCTGACCATTTAAACGTTAAATTAGCAAAAATTGAATGTGAAATGACAATTTTCATATTTAAAACGTCAAATTAATAAACAATTATGAAATTAGTTACATTTTAAACGTCAACGTTGACAATTCGAAGGTTATTTTTGACAATTAAAGTTGTAAATTAACAAAAATTTGAAGTTGGTTAAATTTAACTGTCATTTTTGACAGTTAAATGTTAATTTTGACAATTTAAACGTCAAATTAACAAACAATTATGAAATTAGTTACATTTTAAACGTCAACGTTGACAGTTCGAGGGTTATTTTTGACAATCAAAGGTGTAAATCAACAAAAATTTGAAGTTGGTTACATATAATTGTCATTTTTGACAATTAAATACTAGTTTTGACAATTTAATACTAGTTTTGACAATTTAAACGTCAAATTAACAAACAATTATGAAATTAGTTACATTTTAAAAGTCAACGTTGACAGTTCGAGGGTTATTTTTGACAATTAAAGGTGTAAATCAACAAAAATTTGAAGTTGGTTACATATAATTGTCATTTTTGACAGTTAAATACTAGTTTTGACAATTTAATACTAGTTTTGACAATTTAAACGTCAAATTAACAAACAATTATGAAATTAGTTACATTTTAAACGTCAACGTTGACAGTTCGAGGGTTATTTTTGAGAATTAAAGGTGTAAATTAACAAAAATTTGAAGTTGTTTACATTCAATTGTCATTTTTGACAGTTAAATACTGGTTTTGACAATTTAATACTAATTTTGACAATTTAAACGTCAAATTAACAAACAATTATGAAATTAGTTACATTTTAAACGTCAACGTTGACAGTTCGAGGGTTATTTTTGACAATTAAAGGTGTAAATCAACAAAAATTTGAAGTTGGTTACATATAATTGTCATTTTTGACAGTTAAATACTAGTTTTGACAATTTAATACTAGTTTTAACAATTTAAACGTCAAATTAACAAACAATTATGAAATTAGTTACATTTTAAACGTCAACGTTGACAGTTCGAGGGTTATTTTTGACAATTAAAGGTGTAAATTAACAAAAATTTGAAGTTGTTTACATTCAATTGTCATTTTTGACAGTTAAATACTGGTTTTGACAATTTAATACTAATTTTGACAATTTAAACGTCAAATTAACAAACAATTATGAAATTAGTTACATTTTAAACGTCAACGTTGAAAGTTCGAGGGTTATTTTTGACAATTAAAGGTGTAAATTAACAAAAATTTGAAGTTGGTTACATTTAAGTGTCATTTTTAACAGTTAAATATTAGTTTTGAAAATTTAAACGTCAATTTTGACATTTTAATCGAAAATTATGACAATTTAAACGTCAAATTAAAAAGAATTTGAGGTTAATTAGATTTTAAACGTCAATTTTAACAGTTTAATTGAAAATTATAACAATTTAAACGCTAAATTGATAAACATAGGAAATTAGTTACAGTTTAAATATCATTTTTGACAATAAAATGGTAAAATTTACAAAAACTTTACGTTAATTATACTTTAAATGTCAATTTTAATCATTCAAACGTTAATTTAAGAGAAAATTTACATTAATTACATTCTAAACGTGAATTTTGACAGTTTAAGTATAATTTTTGACAATTTAAACGTCAAGTTAACCAAGAAATTGAAGTTAGTTACATTTTAAATGTCAATTTTGACATTTTAATCGAAAATTATGACAATTTAAACGTCAAATTTACAAGAATTTGAGGCTAATTAGTTTTCAAACGTCAATTTTAACAGTTTAATTGAAAATTATAACAATTTAAACGCTGAATTGATAAACATAGGAAATTAGTTACAGTTTAAATGTTATTTTTGACAATTTAAATATCATTTTTGACAATAAAAAGGTAAAATTTACAAAAACTTTACGTTAATTATACTTTTAAAATGTCAATTTTGATCATTCAAACGTTAATTTAACAGAAAATTTACATTAATTACATTCTAAACGTAAATTTTGACAGTTTAAGTATAATTTTTGACAATTTAAACGTCAAGTTAACCAAGAAATTGAAGTTAGTTACATTTTAAATGTCAATTTTGACATTTTAATCGAAAATTATGACAATTTAAACGTCAAATTTACAAGAATTTGAGGCTAATTAGTTTTCAAACGTCAATTTTAACAGTTTAATTGAAAATTATAACAATTTAAACGCTGAATTGATAAACATAGGAAATTAGTTACAGTTTAAATGTTATTTTTGACAATTTAAATATCATTTTTGACAATAAAAAGGTAAAATTTACAAAAACTTTACGTTAATTATACTTTAAAAATGTCAATTTTGATCATTCAAACGTTAATTTAACAGAAAATTTACATTAATTACATTCTAAACGTAAATTTTGACAGTTTAAGTATAATTTTTGACAATTTAAACGTCAAGTTAACCAAGAAATTGAAGTTAGTTGCATTTTAAGCGTTAATTTTGACATTTTAATCGAAAATTATGACAATTTAAACGTCAAATTTACAAGAATTTGAGGTTAATTAGTTTTCAAACGTTTATTTTGACAGTTTAAACGTAAATTTTGACAGTTTAATCGTAAATTTTGACAGTTAAACGTCAAATTAATCAAAGAATTGAAGATAGTCGCAATTTAAACGTCAATTTTAACAGTTCAATTGAAAATTATGACAATTAAAATGTCAAATCAATAAAAACGTACTGTTAATTACAATTTAAACCTTAATTTTGACGATTTAAACCTCATTTTTGACAATTAAAACGTCAAATTTACAATAACCAAAAATTAATTACTTTTTAAATTTAAATTTTGACATTTTAATCGATAATTATGACAATTTAAACGTCAAATTTACAAGAATTTGAGGTTAATTAGTTTTCAAACGTTTATTTTGACAGTTTAAACGTCAATTTTGACAGTTTAATCGTAAATTTTGACAGTTTAATCGTAAATTTTGACAGTTCAACGTCAAATTAATCAAAGAATTGAAGATAGTTGCAATTTAAACGTCAATTTTAACAGTTCAATTGAAAATTATGACAATTAAAATGTCAAATCAATAAAAACGTACAGTTAATTACAATTTAAACCTTAATTTTAACGATTTAAACCTCATTTTTGACAATTAAAACGTCAAATTTACAATAACCAAAAGTTAATTACCTTTTAAATTTTAATTTTGACATTTTAATCGAAAATTATGACAATTTAAACGTCAAATTTACAAGAATTTGAGGTTAATTCGTTTTCAAACGTTTATTTTGACAGTTTAAACGTAAATTTTGACAGTTTAATCGTAAGTTTTGACAGTTAAACGTCAAATTAACCAAAGAATTGAAGATAGTTGCAATTTAAACGTCAATTTTAACAGTTCAATTGAAAATTATGACAATTAAAATGTCAAATCAATAAAAACGTACAGTTAATTACAATTTAAACGTCAATTTTGACAGTTTTAAACGTCAAATTATCAAATACTTAAAATTAGTTGCAATTTAAACGTCAATTTTGACAGCTTAAACGTCAAATTATTAAGTACTTAAAATTAGTTACAATTTAAACCTCAATTTTGACGTTTTAAACGTCAAATTAATAAATACTTGAAGTTAATTACAATTTAAACGTCAATTTTGACAGTTTAAACGTCAAATTAACCAAAGAATTTAACTTAGTTACAATTTAAACTTAAATTATGACATTTGAAATCTTAATTTTAACGTTTAATTTTTTTTTAAGATTTAATTTATGTAAATTTAACATTCTTTGTATTTTTTCACTTTGATTTTGCGATTTTCCCTTTAACGAAAGTTAAATACATGCGAGTATTGTGCCAAAACACTCCTTAAAAGTCATCGGTCGGGGTTTGTCTTCGCGAAGAATTCCAATTGAATCCGAGAAAGAAAGAAAGAAAGAAAGAAAGAAGAAATCGGATTCGTTCGGCGCAGCATTTAAATTAGATCGGTTTTACTTTCGAAAAGCGACCGATTCCTCCCGTCTTGTGAATAAAATCGATTCGAATCGTTTACAAAAACACTTTCTCGTTAAAACTGAAAATTTCCCCCTTAAAAAAAAAGAAATAAAATAAATAAGTAAATTTACGGCATAAAATTACGGCGTAAAATTACGGTTAAAACTCTTTAAAATCAGAAAACTGTGACCGTTTGTTTGATAACGATCGATTTAAGTAAGAGAAGGGAGTTGAAACTTACAAAGACTCTTATTCATCAACTTAAAACGTACTTATTTTCCTTATTTACAAATTAATAAAATGGGTTTGTTCTTTATTCGTTCTTTGAGCTTAAAGAATTTTAATTTTTTTTAATATCTAGTATTTAAAGAGTGTTTAACGGATTTAGTTTAGCGTTGTAAATTGAAAATTAATCACCGTACGATCGTAACAGGAACAACAGCCGGACTTCTTACTGTTAACAATCTGTCGTCGCCGTAAACTGTTTAATAAAACCCCGCGGGAACGTTTATTTAAACAGTTACTTTTAGTTAAGGTTGGAATGTCGTTTTGCTTTGGAAATTGGGGTTTTTGGGGTTTTCAAATATCTTGTGTAAACTTCAAATGACATCTTCGTTTTATCCATTTTATCCTATTTGATTCGTCTCTCATGAATTGTCAGCCAAACTATCCAAACGTCAAAATGTTAGGTTAGATTCAATCCGTCAAAGTTAAAATACTTTAAAAAATCGCCCAGACTTTATTTATGAATATTAAAAAATGATTTTTGATTTAAATGAAAGGTAAAAGGTTCTATTTTTAATTATAAAAGCCGGATTTTTTCTAATTATTACCAAAAAAATTAAAAAAATTCCCAAAGTTGGTAAAAATTTTTGACGGTTCTAACCTAACTTTTTTAAAAGCAGACCAATTTTTAAAAAATCACCCAGACTTTATTTTTAAAGATTAAGGAATGATTTTTGATTTAAATGAAAGATAAAAGATTCTATTTTTAATTATAAAAGCCCGATTTTTTCTAATTATTACCAAAAAAATTAAAAAAATTTTCAAAGTTTGATAAAAATTTAACTAACCCCACTTTTTGTTAAAATTTAAAATTTGACCAACTTTAAAAAATCACCCAGACTTTATTTTTAAAGATTAAGGAATGATTTTTGATTTAAATGAAAGATAAAAGGTTCTATTTTTAATTATAAAAGCCGGATTTTTTCTAATTAATACCAAAAAAATTAAAAAAATTCCCAAAGTTGGTAAAAATTTTTGACGGTTCTAACCTAACTTTTTTAAAAAACAGACCAATTTTTTAAAAAATCACCCAGACTTTATTTTTCAAGATTAAGGAATGATTTTAGATTTAAATGAAAGATAAAAGATTCTATTTTTAATTATAAAAGCCCGATTTTTTCTAATTATTACCAAAAAAATTAAAAAAATTTTCAAAGTTTGATAAAAATTGAACTAACCCCACTTTTTGTTAAAATTTAAAATTTGACCAACTTTAAAAAATCACCCAGACTTTATTTTTAAAGATTAAGGAATGATTTTTGATTTAAATGAAAGTTAAAAGATTCTATTTTTAATTATAAAAGCCGGATTTTTTCTAATTATTATCAAAAAAATTAAAAAATTCCCAAAGTTGGTAAAAATTTTTGACGGTTCTAACCTAACTTTTTTAAAAAACAGACCAATTTTTAAAAAATTACCCAGACTTTATTTTTAAAGATTAAGGAATGATTTTTGATTTAAATGAAAGTTAAAAGATTCTATTTTTAATTATAAAAGCCCGATTTTTTCTAATTATTACCAAAAAAATTAAAAAAATTTTCAAAGTTTGATAAAAATTGAACTAACCCCACTTTTTGTTAAAATTTAAAATTTGACCAACTTTAAGAAATCACCCAGACTTTATTTTTCAAGATTAAGGAATGATTTTTGATTTAAATGAAAGATAAAAGGTTCTATTTTTAATTATAAAAGCCGGATTTTTTCTAATTATTATCAAAAAGATTAACAAAATTCCCAAAGTTGCTAAAAATTTTTGACGGTTCTAACCTAACTTTTTTAAAAACAGACCAATTTTTAAAAAATCACCCAGACTTTATTTTTAAAGATTAAGGAATGATTTTTGATTTAAATGAAAGATAAAAGATTCTATTTTTAATTATAAAAGCCCGATTTTTTCTAATTATTACCAAAAAAATTAAAAAAAATTTCAAAGTTTGATAAAAATTGAACTAACCCCACTTTTTGTTAAAATTTAAAATTTGACCAACTTTAAAAAATCACCCAGACTTTATTTTTGAAGATTAAGGAATGATTTTTGATTTAAATGAAAGTTAAAAGATTCTATTTTTAATTATAAAAGCCGGATCTTTTCTATGTTTTACCAAAAAAATTAAAAAAATTTCCAAAGTTGGTAAAAATTTTTGACGGTTCTAACCTAACTTTTTTAAAAACAGACCAATTTTTAAAAAATCACCCAGACTTTATTTTTCAATATTAAGGAATGATTTTTGATTTAAATGAAAGTTAAAAGATTCTATTTTTAATTATAAAAGCCGGATTTTTTCTAATTATTACCAAAAAAATTAAAAAAATTTCCAAAGTTGGTAAAAATTTTTGACGATTCTAACCTAACTTTTTTAAAAAACAGACCAATTTTTTAAAAAATCACCCAGACTTTATTTTTCAAGATTAAGGAATGATTTTAGATTTAAATGAAAGATAAAAGATTCTATTTTTAATTATAAAAGCCCGATTTTTTCTAATTATTACCAAAAAAATTAAAAAAATTTTCAAAGTTTGATAAAAATTGAACTAACCCCACTTTTTGTTAAAATTTAAAATTTGACCAACTTTAAAAAATCACCCAGGCTTTATTTTTAAAGATTAAGGAATGATTTTTGATTTAAATGAAAGTTAAAAGATTCTATTTTTAATTATAAAAGCCGGATTTTTTCTAATTATTATCAAAAAAATTAAAAAATTCCCAAAGTTGGTAAAAATTTTTGACGGTTCTAACCTAACTTTTTTAAAAAACAGACCAATTTTTAAAAAATTACCCAGACTTTATTTTTAAAGATTAAGGAATGATTTTTGATTTAAATGAAAGTTAAAAGGTTCTATTTTTAATTATAAAAGCCGGATTTTTTCTAATTGTTACCAAAAAAATTAAAAAAATTTCCAAAGTTTGATAAAAATTGACAGTTAACTAACCCCACTTTTTGTTAAAATTTGACCAATTTTAAAAAATCACCCAGACTTTATTTTTGAAGATTAAATTAAAAAAATCAAATTTGTTCTAGTATTTAATTAAAACTCAATTTTTTTTACAAATTCAAACCGAATCATTCAAAACCTTTATTTTATTGTCCATGGTTTGTTTCTCGACTATTGGTTCTTTTCTCGGCTAATATGACCAAACGTCAAATTATTATTATTATTATTTTTTTCATATAAATAAATTTTCTTTCTTTTTATCTTCCAGATGGCGGAAACGGTGAAGAAATCTAGAATCGTAAGTGAAGACGACCTGGAGGAGAGCCTCATGCAAGAATTTAACATGAGACTAAAGCACTGCCTGAGCCAAGTGTGTGATTGCAACGTTTTTTTATTTTTATTTCTTAGCTCACGTTCTTTCCTCCCCTTCTTTCTTAACCAGTCTCTTAACTCGGTGGCTTTTGACCTTTTTTATCGGTCCTCGACTTTATCTTCCTTTTCTCGCCGCCCGTTTTATCTCGAGAAAACACAGATATCTCATAATACAAGAGATCTCCTTGTTATTAAGATTTAAATTGTTGAGGTTGGTTGTCTTATTTATACAGAACCATTATCAATTGCATTTAAATTATATATTTGAAAAATAAATTTTTATACATAACCTAAAATTCATTCAATTCATTCATTATATTCAATGTAATAACCAAATTTTTTTAATTTTTATATAAATAAATGTTATACTTACTTCTATATTAAATTTGACTTCAAACGAAACAAATTTTTGTATAAAAATAATCATTTTTTTAGCTAATTTTAGATAAATTAAGAAAAACCAATCTGTCAAAAAAATCATAACCCCTAAGCCATCCAAGCAAAACATTACGAAGGTAGTTGAAGACAACCTAAAGAAAATTAAAGTTACTAAGTCAATTACTAATCGGTTTTTACAAAATTATAAACTATATTAAAAAAAATATTTTTTAATTTAATCTTTAATTTAATCATATTTAATTTAATCATTTTGTTTAATACAATCATATTATTTAATTAAAATTTTCTTTATATTTTAATAATTTGGGATAAAATGCTTAAAGCCATCTATTAGAAAAACGTAAAATTAAATTTGACATCGATGACAATCAACATAACCTAAAAAAACAGAATATGAGTTTTATAATCTTTTTTAAAATATACATATTTTTAAAATATATAAAAATGAAAATTTAAGGTTTGTATATAAACTTTTATAAATTCCTCACAAATTTTTTACTTAATTACCAATCAAGTTAAATTACAAAGTAATTACGTTTTTAAAATAACCTGTTTTCATTCTCATTTCGAACTCATTTAAAACCTCAAAATCCACCGAGTTCCTTGTTTGTTTCTTTGTTAATTTGTATTTACTAACGTTAAAACTAACGTAGGAGAAGGTACAAACGGAAGAAAAAGAAATCTACGAGGAGGTGATTTACGACGTTCCAAAATCGTCCGGAAACGAGGGAGAAATCACCGAGGAACAAATCTATGAGGAAGTTTTAAGTGAAAAACCAAGTATAAACGGGATGGAAAACGGTCATGAAGTTATCTATGAGAATGTAAACGATTTAAATCCGATTTTAATCGTTCAAGAGGATAATAACGAGTTATCCGATTCGAAGGAGATCGTAGAGGATGTTAAAACCGCTCGAGATCGGATGTTGTTAAGTACGGATGATACCTCGTGTTTGTTGTTTACCCAAACGGTTACTTCACCGATGTTAACCCCTTCGGAGGAGAATATCGACTTTTTGAAAGGTTTCCGAGCTGAAAATTCCGAAAGTACTTCTTCGAAGAACGATAACACACAAGAAAACGTCTCGGAGAAACTTGAAGAAGACACACCGGATAATTCGGAGAGTGTTGAACCGATTTATGAGAATGTAAACGAAAAAAAGGTAATTTTTAATCAAAGTAGGGTTGATATTAAAACCGAATGCCAAATGTTTATCGAAAATGAAATTTCCCATCTTGAAGATATTCAAACCGAGGTTAAAAATGAAAATTTGTTTGAAAATTCCATTCCGGATGTTTGTTTAGAAGCTACTCTTAAAGAAAAAGTCGAAATTAAAGAAGAAATTCCAAAAGACATTAAAGAAATTAAAATTAAGGAGGAAATTAAAGAAGAAATTCCAAAAGACATTAAAGAAATTAAAATTAAGGAGGAAATTAAAGAAGAAATTAAAATTAAGAAGGAAATTATAGAAGAAAATAAAGAGGAAATTAAAGAAGAAATCAAAGAGGAAATTCAAGATGAAATCCAAGAAGAAATCCAATCGGATTCAACTGAAACCGAAACTATTGAATCTGAATCGGGTCAGGAAGCTTCTGGAGAACATAAAGTTACCACCACCGATGACGACGACGTTATCGAAATCCCAATTCGAGATTTAAACGAAAACACCGAGGAAATAAACGACGAGTTTGAAGAATTAGAAGGGAAATACGTCGATAATCCTTCAAAACTTGTCGACGCGTTAAAAACTAAATACCTAAGCAGCGCTTCCGGCGACGTTATTAAAACTTCCCAATCGGTGGATAAAACCGAACTTATGGAACTTCGAACTGTCGATATTATGAAACACATTACTAAATTTGAAAATAAAAATCCAACCGGAAAGGAAATCGAAGAGGATGTTGATGAGGAAGATCTGGAAGAGAGCGAAGATGATTTAAACGATGTAAGTTAGATTATTCACTTATTAATTGGAAAAAATATAAAAATAAATTTATATTTTTAAAGAAACTCATATATACAGGGTGTCTTAACGTTTTGAAAAAGGATATTCAACAATTTTATTTTTATTTTATATTCAACGACCTTTAATGACAACGTTTCTTTAAAACTTTATTAAAATTTTATTAAAATTTCATTAAAATTCTTAAATATTCTTAAAATACATTAAATTTCCTTTCATTTGAGTACAAACACGACGTATCTACGATTAAAAATAAAAAAGTTTGATTAATTTTTAAATTTTCAAAATGACGGTTTAAGAAAATTAAAGTTTTTATTAAAAATTCTTAAAGATGATTAAAAATCCTTTAATTTGATACCAAACACGACTATATTCGGATAAAAAACAAAAAAGTTAGGTTAGTTTTAAAATTTTCAAGATGGCCGACTTCCGGTTAACCTTAAAATTAAAGATTTCGATAACTCTACGATTAAAAATAAAAAAGTTTGATTAATTTTTAAATTTTCAAAATGACGGTTTAAGAAAATTAATGTTTTTATTAAAAATTCTTAAAGCTGATTAAAAATCCTTTAATTTGATACCAAACACGACTATATTCGGGTAAAAAACAAAAAAGTTAGGTTAGTTTAAAAAAATTCAAAATGTCCGACTTCCGGTTAACCATAAAATTAAAGATTTCCATAACTCTACGATTAAAAATAAAAAAGTTTGATTAATTTTTAAATTTTCAAAATGACAGTTTAAAAAAATTAAAGTTTTTATTAAAAATTCTTAAAGCTGATTAAAAATCCTTTAATTTGATACCAAACACGACTATATTCGGATAAAAAACAAAAAAGTTAGGTTAGTTTTAAAATTTTCAAGATGGCCGACTTCCGGTTAACCTTAAAATTAAAGATTTCGATAACTACGATTAAAAATAAAAAAGTTTGATTAATTTTTAAATTTTCAAAATGACAGTTTAAAAAAATTAAAGTTTTTATTAAAAATTCTTAAAGCTGATTAAAAATCCTTTAATTTGATACCAAACACGACTGTATTCGGATAAAAAACAAAAAAGTTAGGTTAGTTTTAAAATTTTCAAGATGTCCGACTTCCGGTTTTTATTAAAATTAAAGATTTCGATAACTTTTGATCTATTAAAGTTAGATAAGTCGTGTTTGTACTCAAATTAAAGGAAATTTAATTTCCCATCGATTTATGATAAAATTTTCAATATGGCCGACTTCCGGTTATTTAAAAAAGTAAAAATTTTGATAATTTTCAAACTATTAAAGTTAGATAAGTCGTGTTTGTACTCAAATTAAAGGAAATTTAGTTTCCCATCGATTTATGATAAAATTTTCAATATGGCCGACTTCCGGTTATTTAAAAAAGTAAAAATTTTGATAATTTTCAAACTATTAAAGTTAGATAAGTCGTGTTTGTACTCAAATTAAAGGAAATTTAATTTCCTATCGATTTTAATTAAGATTTTTACCTATTTCGAGCTAAAGAATTTAAAATCTTACATTATATACACATTTTAAAGAGACCTGTATATAAAAATTAATTCATAAGTATGTATATCTAAAAATTATACATTTTTATGACGTTAAATTCTTAGAAATGAATTTATTAGAACAAAATTATCACCAAAAAAGCCGACAACGACCAATTTATAGTAAGTAACTAACGATTTTGAGTGTATTATTATTATTTTTTAATGCATTCTTTTTATTTTTTACGTTAATTAGTTAGTTCTTATAAAATTTTGATTTTATTATTATTTTTTTTAATGATTTTATGCTGCATGATTGTTGCATTGATGTGTTTTTGCCGCATAAACAAATCGCATTTGTCATTTTGACGTTTAATTTAAAACATACACAAAAAAAAATTATTCGTGCTAAAACGAAATGGTAAAATGTAGTTTTTAATTTGATTTAAGTTAATTTTTTTTTAGTTATTTTTTTTTTCTTTCTGTTATTTATTTTAATAGAGCACAGAAACGACCGAAACCACTTATTTGGAAACTACAACAACCGTTGAAACGTCCTCTAGCGGCCAATTGCAGGATAAATCTTTGAAGAAAAAGAAAAGTAAGAAGTCGAGAAGTCACGATAAAGAGAATATTTCACTTGTAAGTTGTTTTATTTTATTTTAATTTAATTTTTTTAGTTTTTAAATCTTATTTATAATATAATTTAAGCGATTTAAATGTTTTTAATTTAAATTTAAATTTTTTAATTGAAAATATCTCTAAAATAACTTTTGTGAATTAAATAAATTTTTAAAAAAATGTGGCGCCATCTAATAAATTTTCATCGAACTTTATACTTATTAAACTTATAAATTAATGAATTAAAATAAAATTACAAATTAATTAAAATAAAAATTTTTCCAAATATGTTAATTTAATACTTAAAAAAACGAATATATCAATTAAAAAGAAATTTAAAAATAGATTTTTTAGAAGATAAATTAAGTTTAATTTTATAAGAATAAAGTTCAACGTAAATTTATTAGATGGCGCTATGAGTTAATTTACATTAGAAATTTTTAATTTTTTAAGATTGGCAACACCTGACAGTAAATTTTTGACACTTAATTATTAGCTAACCTAAAAAATTTTAATACGGTAAATATTAGTATTTTTCTTTATAATTATAACAATTAAAACAACTTGGAGAATTTTTAAGAACATTTTAATCGACTAAATTGTATTTTTTTGTAGTTTCGTGAGTTTTTAACACAAAGAAATTAACAAATTTTTGATTTTTTTGCTTTGTCTTGTTCCGTAGGCAAGCTTAGATACTAACAACAGTAATGAAACAGACGGATACCGGTACAATGTTAACGTTAAACATTTGGTACGTACTTGATTTTGTTAGTTTTAAAAGTTAGTTTATGCTTTTATTTGTGTTTTGCGCATTTACTTGTTTTGCATTTACCTGTTTTGCATTTTTCGTCCTCGGTCGTTTTTAGTGTCAGAGCTTTCACAACCTGACGGATTTAGAGGAACGTTCGAGGCGTCTAAACCGATCGAGACTCGTAAGTTTAAGCTTTTTAAATCGACCGAGACGAAATTTGAGCTGAAAAATGTTTTCTCTGCTTTTTTTTTTAACACGCGCACATTAAATTATCGCTGTTATTAATGGATTGGCTTAATCGAACGCTTTGATACGCTTTGAAACCGAAGAGGTCTGGCTCAGTCGACAACGTCCACTTGGGTTCGTCCTTAAAACCTTTGGATAATGTTTTTAGCGGTGTTTCGGTTAGCAGTTTGGTAAGATATTTAATTTTAACACATTTAACATCCAGATAACAAAAAATCGGTAAATCCAAGTTTTTGTATAGCTTAATTTCCATGATTTTTTAAATATAACTAAAAACAAAAACATACATAATGTAAATACATAATGTAAAAACTCCATAAAAGACGAAAAAAGTAGGAAAATATAATTTACTTACCGAAAATTGATTAAAAAGGTCATATTTTCTAGGTTATGTACGTTAGTACTGTCAACAAGTTGTACGTTCTGTCAAAATTTTACTCTATACAGCTTTATTCTTTGGTTAATAGGTGGCGCTGTGATTAACTTGAGAATTAAAGGATTTCCTAAAAAAAAAACATAACCTATAAAATACAATGATTGTAATTTTCGGTAAGTAAATAACATTTCCTCAATTTTCTATTCTTTTATTATGTGTAAACATGTTTTTTTTTTTTGTAATTTTGAAATTGTAATTATAAGAAAGATGAAAATTTTTACGTTAACTTGTTGTGAAGTTGCATTTATTCAAATTGACCGTAATCTTGTAGTGTTGTAATTGAAAAATAAATAAAACTAAATTAATCTTTTTATTTTGCATGGTTAATGCATGGTACTGCTATACTAACAAAAAAATAGAGGGAAAAGTTCTCGTTTGCGAGCAGAAGTACTAACAATAATCAACATGTCGATGTACCATCCGATATTTGGGTGAGTTAAGTGATATAAGTTTTTATGATTTGTGAGGTTTCTTTGATTATCGTGAGCGTTATTGTTAATTCTTTTTTGTAGAAATCGAGTTTTAACAAGTTCGATGCTCTTCAAAAGAAGAATGTACTTCACGTTCGGTCCAGCGATTCATCCAAAGCTCAAGAAAAATTCAATGTGAGTATTTATTTATATTCTTATATAAATTTATTTATTTTATATATAATTAATAGAAAAATTTTAAAAAAAGTGTTGATAAATAAAAGTTTATATAAATTTTTGACAGTTAACTAACCTAACTTTTTTTAAAATTTGACCAACTTTAAAAAATCACCCAGACTTTATTTTTGAACATTAAGGAATGATTTTTGATTTAAATGAAAGATAAAAGATTCTATTTTTAATTATAAAAGCCGGATTTTTTCTAATTATTATCAAAAAAATTAAAAAAATTTCAAAGTTTGATAAATATTGAACTAACCCCACTTTTTGTTAAAATTTAAAATTTGACCAACTTTAAAGAATCACCCAGACTTTATTTTTGAAGATTAAGGAATGATTTTGGATTTAAATAAAAGATAAAAGGTTCTATTTTTAGTTATAAAAGCCGGATTTTTTCTTATTATTATCAAAAAAATTAAAAAAATTCCCAAAGTTGGTAAAAATTTTTGACGGTTCTAACCTAAGTTTTTTAAAAACAGACCAATTTTTATAAAATCACCCAGACTTTATTTTTCAAGATTAAGGAATGATTTTTGATTTAAATGAAAGTTAAAAGATTCTATTTATAATTATAAAAGCCCGATTTTTTGTAATTATTACCAAAAAAATTAAAAAAATTTTCAAAGTTTGATAAAAATTGAACTAACCCCACTTTTTGTTAAAATTTAAAATTTGACCAACTTTAAAAAATCACCCAGACTTTATTTTTGAAGATTAAGGAATGATTTTTGATTTAAATAAAAGATAAAAGGTTCTATTTTTAATTATAAAAGCCGGATTTTTTCTAATTATTACCAAAAAAATTAAAAAAATTCCCAAAGTTGGTAAAAATTTTTGACGGTTCTAACCTTTTTTAAAAAACAGACCAATTTTTAAAAAATCACCCAGACTTTATTTTTAAAGATTAAGGAATGATTTTTGATTTAAATGAAAGATAAAATATTCTATTTTTAATTTTAAAAGCCGGATTTTTTCTAATTATTACCAAAAAAATTAAAAAAATTTTCAAAGTTTGATAAAAATTGAACTAACCCCACTTTTTGTTAAAATTTAAAATTTGACCAACTTTAAAAAATCACCCAGACTTTATTTTTAAAGATTAAGGAATGATTTTTGATTTAAATGAAAGATAAAAGATTCTATTTTTAATTATAAAAGCCGGATTTTTTCTAATTATTATCAAAAAAATTAAAAAAATTTCCAAAGTTGGTAAAAATTTTTGACGGTTCTAACCTAACTTTTTTAAAAACAGACCAATTTTTAAAAAATCTCCCAGACTTTATTTTTAAAGATTAAGGAATGATTTTTGATTTAAATGAAAGATAAAAGATTCTATTTTGATCTCAAAAAGGTAGATTTATCCTAATTGTTACTAAAAAAATTAAAAAAAAAATCTTAAAGTTGATAGAAATTTTTGACAGTAAATTAATCTGTTTTTAATTGACTTATTTCTTAATTTTTTTATTAAGGGAGCTCAACCTGTGGACACTTCAAATTGTAAATCGTGCGGAAAAGTGGTTTTTCAAATGGAACAGATCAAAGCGGAACGTTCCGTTTGGCACAAGAACTGTTTTAGATGTAAAGAGTGCAATAAACAGCTAACGTAAGTTAATAAATTATTTATTTCAACAATCAATTTAAATTTTATTACGTTTTTAATTTAAAGGTTAGATACGTACGAAAGTAACGAAGGTACGGTTTATTGTAAGCCGCATTTTAAAAGTCTCTTCGCTCCGAAAGTCGTCGAAGAAGATCAACAACGTAAGTTAATCGTAATTACATTAAAAAAATAAATGATTTAAAAGTTTACTATTTAAAATTAATTTAAAATAACGTTAAAAAATTTTTTTTCGTTTATTTTATTTATTATGCAATTTATATAACGTTACAGCGATTCCAAAGAAACATGAATTAATAATACGTGAAAATCAACCGTTAGAGTTGCCCCCAGACGTTGTACGAGGTACTTTTCGTTTGCCTTCGCACGAAAAACAATAATAATAAGTTTAATTAATCTTAATCGATTAAAGAATGCTGATTTTTTTACTAAAAATGAAAATTGCTGTGTAAATAATCTGCTAAAAAGTACCATTATTTATTTATTTTTTTAATTAACTAAATTTATTAAAATATTTTAATGGTTTTTTTACCTTTAAATGTAGCGAGTGATAAACCAGATTTGGGACTTGAAGAACTTCAAAGTTTAAACGTCCGAGAACGATTCCAAGTGTTTGAAAATTTCCAAGAAGAGTCAACTGCTTCCGAAAAGAACACCGCGGGCGCCGTAAATGTTAAACGATCGGCTTCTATCCTCTCAAAATTGGCCAAGTTTCAAGCTAAAGGTATGGACGTAGGCGTTCCGGTCGAATCTCTAAACGGGATTCCGATCGATGAAAGTTCCTCCGATGAAGAGCAACCCAACGAAGAGGAAGAAGAGGTTGAGGGCGAAGACGCCGATTTAATACGTGCTAAACGCGTACAAAAGGAGAAACCGTTCCATTTCACCGGAATGTCAGACGTGAAGAGTAAATGGGAACACGGCGAGCAAAATACCAAGGATGAACGAAGGGAGGAACGTAAACAGGAGATTCAAACTATTAGAAATCGTCTTTTTATGGTAAATTTTAAATTAAATTCAAGTTTAATTTCTTTAATTTAGTTTTTTAAATTAAGTTTCTTTAATTAAGATTTGTAATGTCAAAATTTTGAGGTTGAATCGCATAAATATTAGTGTTAATAAAATAGAAAACTGTAAATTGAGTGTAAAAAAATAATAAGAAACTTGTTGTTTATAACTTTATTTACATAATTTTAATTTTAAATGCGAAAAGGGTAAACAAGGAAAGATGAAAGAAGCTTATCAACAAGCGGTGATGGAATCCGAATCGGGAACGAATATAAAACGACCAACAACTCCACCTCCGGTTGAAATATGCGCTACGAAATCGATTAAAGAGAAATTCGAAAAAGGCGAGGTCTATACGGAAGAGAATCGGAAGGAAATGGAGGAAGATATGTCCGTTTTTGAAAGCGGTGAGTATTTTATCTTGATATTTTTAAATTTTAAGCTTGTTTGCTTATCTTTTCAGGTAAATTAAGCATATTTTCCACAGATATTATAATTTTACGTATGATAAGTGATTTTTTTAAGCCAATTATTAGTTATTTAGTTAATTATTAATTATTTAGTGAATAATCGTAGCAAATATAAAAATTTTGAGGTTAAGGTCTCATCATAGAAAAAGAAAGATATAGAAGGTGAACTCCCACTAGATTTTTGAAATGCGTCAAATTTAGTACGTAAACCGAGAACTCACAGCGCTGATGTGCAACTATTCAAAAAAACCGCAAAATTTGAAATAAAATATTTTTTTATTTAATTTTATTTCTTTATTCGTACTACAATAAGTGAGCCATAAGTGACTCACTTATTGTGTACGAAAAATAAGTGGCAATGATGAAAGAAAAAACATTTTTTAAAATAGATTAATCTTTTTTATTTTCATTTATGAAGCTAATACAAGAATGCGTAATTTATTAAACAAAACAAATATACCTAATATCCACTTAGCCCAAATCCACTTATTAAATCTCTCCGGATCCTTACTGCAATTCGGGAATCGATAGCGGGAAGACTCCTTATCATTACAAATAGAAACCGTACACGCTATATATATTTGAAAAGGAAACATAATGTAACGAAAGATTGTAAAAATGTTAAAGTTAATCAACACTTACCTGTAATAGAAGTAAAAAAATAGTACGGAACACAATTGTAGTCACTGTAAACGTTATGTTTCACGTTTAAGCTCGAAATGATCAAAAATCAATCATAATAACTCCGAATGCTCTTACATGAAGTTAAAATATGTTTTGAACGTGTTGTCATGGAAACGTTGTTGTATTTTCGTATTTGTTTAAAATGAATATCCCTAGATTTATAAATCTAGGGACTTCACTAAAAAATTATACATCAGCGCTAAAGGTGTTTCGGTTTACGTACTAAAAATCAATTTCAAATATTTTACATAGAGTTCGCCCACCCTGGGTCTCATAAACATTAATGTTGATAAAATAGAAAACTATACATTACGTTTGACAGTTAATAATTTAAAAAACTTTAATTTTAAGGTTTTTAATGGAATTATAAATTTAAAAATGACACTTTACAGTAAAAAAAGCATAAAGAAATGACACTTTTAAGTCAAAAAATGATAAAAATGACACTCTTTTAGTCAAAAAATGACGGTTTTAAATTTTAAAATCCGAAAATCAAACTTTTTTGACTAAAAAGAGGCCACTTTTAGACTTAATATGACACCTTTGAATCAAAATATGACAAAAATGACACTTTTGAATCAATATATCATAAAAAATTACACTTTTTAATCAAACAATGACACTGATCAAAAAATGACACTTCAGTCAAAAAATCATAAGAAATGACAGTTTTTTAGTTAAAAAAATGATTGTTTTATACTTAAAAGTCCGAAAATCGAAATTTTTTGGCTAAAATACGACATTTTTAGACTTCTTAACAAATCGTACAAAAACTTTTCACCTCAAACTGTATACTTTCAATTTGACGGATTTAATGTACACTTGAAAAAAAAATTTTTGTACATAATTTTTTTAAAAAACTTTAATTTTAAGGTTTTTAATGGAATTATAAATTTAAAAATGACACTTCAGTCAAAAAATCATAAAAAATGACACTTTTAAGTCAATAAGTCATAAAAATGACACTCATTTAGTCAAAAAATGATAAAAAATGACATTCTTTTAGTCAAAAAATAATAAAAAATTACAGTTTTAAAGTTAAAAATCCGAAAATTTCTCTAGTATTAATTTATTAATTTTTCCTTTAATTCTAATTTGTATTTTTGTTTATTTTAATTTATATTTAGGTATCAGCAAAAAATCCCGATCGATATTCTTGGAATTGGACGCAAACGCTTCGAAAGCACCACAATTATCACCCGTTTCACCACCGAAGCAACAGGCCGACGTGAAAAAAGCTCGTGAAGTAAGTATGGTATTAAAATAAATATAAAATAAGGTAAATTCCACTCAATTTTCTCCCTAAGTTTAAAAGAAAAAATAGAAAAAGTGGAAAGAAACGTGTGAAACAATCGTAATTGTGAGAAATTAAGATTGGAAATGTTGTAAAATGAAATGAAAAGGTGTTTTATTAAGACCGCTTTTTATACGCTTGTAAAATTCGAGAAAAACGTTAAAGAAAAGTTTTGTATAATGTAGGCGTACATGGCGAGGCAATCGTCGTCGTCGCAAGACACGGTAAAGTCGTCCGAACAGCTGGACGACGTTAAGATCGAAACGTCGGACATCCAGCAGCGGTTTAAGTTTTTCGAAACGTACAAGGAGCCGGAGAAGGAGCGCAAGCAGTTTAGAATAACGCCGCCCCGCGACGGCCAGCAGAAGGTCTGACCGACTTCGACGACCGACGTGTTTGTCTGTCTGTCGCTAACACAAATTTTCCGCTTTTATCATATTAATTCATTTTTATTAAAATCAAACCAATCGACCAAACACCCCATTATCATCATCAATTAAAAAAAAAGTCCATATTTGCGTCGTGCTTGCGCCATTTTTTTTGTTACTTTTATTATACCGGAGAGTTAAAAAAATAATTCATAAAGAAAACACAATACTTTGTTAACCAGTTACGAGGTAACTCGTCTTTTTATATTCAAACATTATTCAACGATGTTGTTGAACGATTATTCAGTGAGTCAAGTCGTTATTACATTCCACCTAGGCGGTGATATCACGTAGTTTTTATGTAAAGTTCCCGATCAAGCTTTACGGTGGGTTTAGGATATCAAACTTAACTGTAACCTTAGCTGTTAATAATAATCAAATTTGCCGTAATTTTTAGACGTTACCTAAACGTTTCTATAGATACAAAATAGTTGAACTTTTTTTAAATACCAGAGTTACAGCTACGGTTAGGATTACAGCCTTTAACCCTTTAATGTACATTTTTTAATCAATTTAGTTACAAAAAAAATCATTTATTTGTCATTAGTGACCGTGACATTCACGGAGCTGACAATTCTGCCAGTAAACGTTACCTGTATATGTCACGGAGGTGTGCATTAAGCGGTTAAGTGTGATATCCTAAAACCCACTATTAATCGGAAGGTTATTTAGACATCATGAGACATCTTTCTCCGAACGGAGATTAACTAATTTTTTCTCATTATATTGAAAATATGCATTTAATTTTTTTTTTCTTTTTGAATTATTTTTTAACATCCTCTTTATTTGTTGTTTTGATTTTTATTATTTATTTTATTTTTTTTTTTTTGGTGGCGTGTCGCTTTTTTACCGGTTGCAAAAACACATTCTGGGACTGGAGTTTGCACCGTCTTTTTTAACAATCGTTCGCTAAAGGAAATATAACATTTAAAAATTCCAATAAATAAGTGAACAAAAAAATTTCTTATTAAATTATTTTTTCTTTCAGGATGATAGCCCCGAAAGGGAAATCTACCACGATCCGGACGTGGTAAGAGCGGACGAACACGTCGAGGATTCCGTTATCGCTAAAGAAACTCACACGGCGACAAAAGTCCTTAATAAATTTCGACAGATGGAGGAGAATTTAAATAGGGAGCCGCTTAATTTGGGTCCGAAGCCTTTGAAAAGGTTCACGCCACCTCCGGAGCCGACTAAGGCGGAATCCGGAAGCGAGGTGGACGGCTCGGAAAGCGACGAAGAGGAGAGCGAATCGATCGAGGAAGTCGATAACAAGTTGCAGGATGCGGATTTAATCGAGGCGCAAAAAGCCGCTCGAGCGCAACAACTAAGAGCTAAATTTGAAAAATGGGAAGCTAAGGAAATCAAACGCGAACAGCAGCAGGTTAATATTATCGAGGAGTATGGGGATCAACAAGGTCAAATCGAGTCCACCAAAGTGTAAGTTTAAAATAACCTGGTCTTTGTAATTTTATACAACTCTCACATTGAGATAACCGACAAATCACTACAAATTTATTTATAAGAATTATCATTTATAGTTTAAAATAAAGATAAAAGATTCTATTTTAAGATAAAATATTCAAATTTCTATAACAATCAACAAATTAAAAAAAAATCTTAAACACATTTGTGTTTTTAAAAAAACCTAACCTCTAAATGTTAAGACAAGTTTAAAAAATCACTACAAATTTATTTATAGGAATTAAGAAAGGATTTTTGGTTTAAATGAAAGTTAAAAGATTCTATTTTAATCTTAAGAAGGTAAATTTATTCTAATTATTACCAAAAAAATTTAAAAAAATCTTAAATTTTATATAAATTTTTTACAGCTAATTAACCTAACTTTTTGTTTTAATTTTACCAACTTTAAAAAATCGCCCAGACTTTATTTATAGAAATTAAGAAAAGATTTTTGGTTTAAATGGAAGTGAAAAGATTCTATTTTGATCTTAAAAAGACAAATTCATTCAATTTCGTACCAAAAAAATTAAAAACGTTATCAAAGTTGGAAAAAAAATGTGACAGTTTAATTTAACTTTTTTTAAAATTCGACCATTTTTAAAAAATCGCCTTGACTTTATTTATAGGAATTAAGAAACGATTTAGATAGTTTAAAATAAAGCTAAAAGATTCTATTTTAAGTTAAAACGACCAAATTTGTATTATAATCAACATAAAAATTATAAAAAAAAAAAAAAAATTTTTCTTTTAATTTTTAAAAAATCTTGTTTTCTTCAATAATATTAAAGAGAATATTTTAATGAATTTTCTTAATAATTTTTTTTTTAATTATTCATAATATTTTCTTAATTATTCTTAGATCTTGCTTAATTGTTTTTAATATTTTAAAATCGATTTAAATTTAAAAATTATCGATCAATCAAACTTCAATTCGCCCAACCGAAATTTTCGAGTCACTCGAACTCCCCTTAAAATAATTAAATATCCCCTTAAAATAATTACATAACCTCAAACGTCAAGTTGTTTTAGCTTCTAATCGCAAAGTTTATATTTTTATTTTAAAGCGTGAGGTTTATCGCAAATTTCTTTGGCAAATCATTAATTTTATGCAAGATTTTTAAAAATTAAAGGTTAATTAAGAAATTTTTTTAGGAATAAATGTTGATTTTACATTATAAAAGTTGAATTAATTGAAGTTATTTTTTTATGATTTTATACCGTTTTTTTTATGTCTAAATGGTTATTTAATTTTGTTGTTTAACTTTATTGTTAATTTTTTAATTCGTTTGTGGTTTTTTAATTCGTTTAATGGTTAAACGTTACTTTTTATCTTTAAAATATCAATTTTGACGTTTAACCTATTTTTTTTATAAAATGTCACTTTTGACGTTTACAAATCAAAAAAAGGTATATAATTTGTACAAAATGTCAAATTTATCTAATTTAATAAAATTAGATTTATTTAAATTTTTCGGTTAATTTACTTTATTTATATATTTTTTATTTTATATAGATTAAGGGCTAAATTCGAATCGTTAAAGGACAACCAAAGCGAGGTGAATCGTCAACCTAAAGTGAAAGTCAACCGGTTCGTGGTAAGTCTTAACTGATGATTAATAAACGGAGCATGGCTAAAAAATAAAAAAAAAAATAAATAAAAAGGTTTGATTATTTATGTATTGGCTTATTGAATACAGCTTCGTAACTTAGATTTTATATAATTTCGTTTTTTATAAAACGATCAAAAAAGCAAGTTGTCTACTTTGTAAAATTTTCTATGTTTTGGTGTGTGTGTTTTCTTTTTGCACTTTTACCCACGTTTTTTTTTCAATAATCGCATGTTTTTTTTTTAATTTTCTTGCACAAGGTTTCGATTTTTTCAATTTTTGTTGTTTGCCGCTGTCGTTGCTACTTGTTGTCTTATTATCTTGTTATTTTCTTATTCGCCGGTCGGATTTTGGACGATTTCTTCTTCTTGGTTTCAGTAAACGTCCGTCCGGGGACATCTTGAGCCGGAATCACAACGGAATCCGAAGATTTGTTGATTTTCACCCTTCTCACACTCGTTACTTTTTAATTAACATATACATTTTACTTGTTCGCTTAGGATTAGGACGTTTACTATTTTAATTTACGTCGGAGCGAGTTTAGAGGTTTATCTCTCTAAAATATTACATTATTTGTACATTTATATGTGTTACCTTGGCCCTAAAAAAAAAAAAGAAAAAATATTTTGACACAAAAAGACTGAGAAACTTAAAAAAAATGAGATTTTCGAAAGATTTACATTTACATGGGACCGTGTCAATTTTAAAAAATAAATTACCCCCTTTTAAAACTTGAAAAATTTTTTTATAAATGTGTAACTTAAAAAAAAAATCTTTCTTATCTCTGTCATCTTTTTCTTCCGAGTTGTTTTGCGTTATAAACTATTTTTATCGAAACAATCAATCTTTATTGAAAGTTTTTATTGAAACTTTATTGAAACCATTATTGTTTGAAAACTGAAACATAATATTAGGAATCGTTAGGTGTAATATAAATAACCATTTTTGAGTCTTCCTTATTAAACTTCCTTACAAACTAAAAAAGATTGTTGTGGATAATTTCCGTCTCGTTTTTTTATAGGTTAGAAACGGTAAAATTGTCCTTTTCTTCGATTTTTATTTTTCCTTTTTGTTTTTCTTCCTTCCTTTCGTTCTTTTTGTATACATTAGTGTGAAATAAAAATGGTATAAATGTTCTCGAAAGGTTTTTATTAATTAAACTTTTTAAACTTAATTTTTTTTGTAACCCTGATAATTCTTTACACGAATTTTTATCAACTATCAAACGTACAAACAAGGTAAAATTCATCCATTTGATTTTCTTCGATTTATATTAATGGTGGTCGTTTCAAAGTTGAATCTCGGGTTTATTTTTTCCTCTCGATGAGAAATCAATGATTATGCAGGATACCACCAGCTCGTTGGACTCGTGCAGCGGATGCAAAGAGCGTATTTATCCTTTGGAAAAGATCACCGTTCACAATCTCAACTACCATAAGAAGTGCTTCAAATGTACGGAATGTGGAACCGTTCTAAGGTGATTTATTACTTACTTTAAGTTATTAAATAAATTAAATAAACTAAATAAACTAAATTTTTTTTGTAGAATGGATTCGTACACGTATAACCAAGGTAAAGTGTATTGTATTCCGCATTTCAAGCGTCTATTCATCTCGAAAGGTAACTACGACACAGCTTTTGGAGTCGAACAACGCAAAGAGAAGTGGAACGCAACCGTTGCTTAAGTTATTATAGAAAAAAAGGAAAAAAAAATTAAAAAAGGCCTTTTTAAAGTGTTTATATTTTTAATGTGATATATGTAAGTGTATTAAAAGAAAAGTTAAAAAAAAAAATTAAAAATTAAAAAAAAAGCAATTTTTCAATATATTTTCAATAATTAATTAAATTTTTTACCGTATCTTATTTTGTAATGTTATCTTTAATATTTTAATTGAAATAAAAGAAAGAATTTTTTAAATTTTGTTTTTAGGATTTTGAAAAACCTAAACTCTCCCGGTAAAAAGTGAGTTTACATTTTAGTTTCGATAAATTATTTATTCTTATTTAAATATTTGATTAAATTGAAAGTTCAAATTATAGATATCTTTCTTACCATGGAATTTGTAGTTTAGCTGTCGATCGTAAGATGGCGATCGCTTTTAACCTTAAAAGTTTGATTGTAAGTAACAACACGTCAGTAATTAAAATTTAAGTTAAAGCAAAGTCTATTTCTAGTTAAAAACCGCGTATATGGAGATTTTAAAAGTGAAAGTTCATCTAAAAGTTTAACCGAGGGAATGTTGAACAAGTTTTAAGGGAAATTCAGGATGAAAATTGTTTTGGTTGAATTAATAATAAGGTATTTATCAAAAATTTTATAATTTCTTAAACGTCAGTTTTCTTATCTTTAAGATTTGAACGGTCAAACGTTTATATTGGATTTTAAATAAATATAAGGTGTTCATTTAAATTCGTGATCAAGCGACCTATGAGCTCTACTAGCATCTCTGTCGCGTTCGTTTGCTACGTATCTTTTCTTCATTGTCTAATAAACATTCAAGGCATGCTTGAGCACGAATTTAAATGAACACCCGATATAAATAAATAAATTTTTGTTTAAATTTTATTTTAAATTGACAATTAGAATCGTAGATACCTTTTTTACCGTAAAATTTATAGTTCAACTTTCGATCGTAAGATTGCGATCGAGCTTTAAATTTTTAACCAATAGCGTGTCGGTATTTCAAATACAAGGTGACGCCGCGTCACAACCGTTTCCGACCTTGTCCGTTCCTTCTTCTTCTTCCGCCATAACTGTTTCAACCTGTGGATTCTAGCGTGTTTGAGACTGTTTATTGATTAAGTCTTTTGTCCAAGAGTCCTGTTATTTATTGAGTGAGTGTGTTTAGAAAGTGTCGAAATGGATTCGGAATCAGGCGAGATGAATATTTCCGGGAGAAATGAACTTCCAAGGATTTTAATATCGACCCCTAACACAATTCGTTCAACGCCGAGGCCTCATTACAGCCCGCCTTGTAAGCCGATTCGAGCTTTAAGACTATTTAATAGCCCTAAATCGCCGAGAACGATAATTGGCGAAGATAATTTAAAACATGGAATTACCGGCGTGAATCTTTTCGGTGTAAGTAGAAAGAATAAGCTTTCCGTACCTTATGCTCGTATCACGGAGAAAGAAAATCGTAAACCAATGGCTAACGTTAATCCGTTTACACCACGAGGAATGGCTTTACGAAAGAGAGCCCGAAGTTGTCCTTCGCAGCGATCACAACCTTCTAGCGAAGATTCCGATGATGAAGTTATACAATCTACTAAAAAAATGGCTTGGAAGGTAAGTTTTAATAAAATTAAAATTAAAAGCATTAAAGATTTTATTGTAATAAAACTAATTTTCATTTTACTTAGGAAACAAATGTGCTTCGCTACCAAGAAGAGTTTGTCGAATTGGAATTCATCGGTAAAGGATCTTTCGGCTCCGTATACAAATGTTTAAACCGTATGGATGGCTGTGAATACGCCATTAAGAAGTCTACAAATCCCCTCGCCGGAACTTTTATGGAACGGATGGCGTTGAAAGAAGTGTACGCACACGCCGTGCTCGGAGCGCATCCAAACGTTGTGAGATATTATTCTGCTTGGGCCGAGTGCGATCATATGCTTATTCAAAGCGAGTATTGTAACATGGGCTCGCTGGCCGATAAAGTAGCTCGCGAACCGCTTTGTGCGGAAGAAGTTCACAGATTATTAACACATTTAGCCGAAGGGTTACGATACATTCACTCCCATGGATTAGTTCATATGGATATAAAACCGGAGAATGTTTTTATAAATAGCAAAAAAAGGTTGGAATATTCAAACGATGTTAGCTTAAAAGAAGATACTTTGGAAATTAAAGAAGGTGAATTAACATATAAAATAGGTGATTTAGGTCATGTCACTAGTGTCATTGATCCCGATGTCGATGAAGGGGATTGTAGATACTTACCGAATGAGATTTTACATGAAAAGTACGATAATCTACCCAAGGCGGATATTTTCGCTTGCGGATTAACTGTGATTGAAGCTGCCGGAAGCGGACCGTTGCCTAAAAACGGACTCAAGTGGCACGAAATAAGGAACGGGCAAGTACCGGAAATGAGGCAAACATTAACTAGAGATTTAATCGAGTTGTTACGTTTGATGATCGATCGGGATCCTTTACGAAGACCGAGCGCTACTGAACTACTTCAACACAGAGCGTTATCATCACCTTCAAATCAACCAATGGCTCAATTACATCGGGAGATGAACGCGTTGCGTTTTAAGAATGAAATCTTATCGAAGCAACTTGCCGAAGCCGCTAAATGTTTTAAGACTTTTACCCCGGACGCTCAACAATTTGTGGCTCGTTTTGTTGGTAGAAAGTTTAATCGTAGCGCTAGTACCACAACTTTTTAAACTGTAAGGAAAATATGTGATGTTATTTAGTGATGTAATTTAAAAACAACAAAAAAAAAACTTTTTCATTTTAATTGTTTACATTTAATTATAAGTTTAAATTTTGACGTTAAGTACTTTTCGTTTTTCTCTTAATTATTTAATGTTTAATATCGTATCTTTAATGTTAGTTTTATATTTTTTCTACTTGTATTATTAAATTTGTTAATTAGCAAAATCTCAAGTTTTCGGGCTATTAAATAAACTTTTACAATTTATTTTAAATCTTTTATTTATTAAGTAAAAATACAAATTCAATGACGTTTACTACGACGTTTACCCTTCTTCGGACCCTTGACAAAACACCAATCGACTCCGATAGTTTGTCCCAAGATATCCGTACCATCCAACGATTGTCTTGCCACATCTGCTTCATCGTAACTAAATTAACTAAATTTATTAAAATATTTTAATTGTTCTTTTACCTTTAAATTTAGCGAGTGATAAACCAGATTTGGGACTTGAAGAACATCAAAGTTTAAACGTCCGAGAACGATTCCAAGTGTTTGAAAAATTCCATGAAGAGTCAATTGCTTCCGGAAAGAACACCGCGGGCGCCGTAAATTTTAAACGATTGGCTTCTATCCTCTCAAAATTTGCCAAGTTTCAAGGTAAAGGTATGGACGTAGGCGTTCCGGTCGAATCTCTAAACGGGATTCCAATCGATGAAAGTTCCTCCGATGAAGAGCAACCCAACGAAGAGGAAGAAGAGGTTGAAGGCAAGACGCCGATTTAATACGTGCTAAACGCGTACAAAAGGAGAAACCGTTCCATTTTACCGGAATGTCAGACGTGAAGAGTAAATGGGAACACGGCGAGCAAAATACCAAGGATGAACGAAGGGAGGAACGTAAACAGGAGATTCAAACTATTAGAAATCGTCTTTTTATGGTAAATATTAAATTAAATTTAATTTCTTTAATTTTTTAAATTAAGTTTTTTTAATTAATATTTGTAATGTAAAAATTTTGAAGTTAAGTCGCATAAATATTAGTGTTAATAAAATAAGACACTTGTTGTTTATAACTTTATTTACATAATTTTAATTTTAAATGCGAAAAGGGTAAACAAGGAAAGATGAAAGAAGCTTATCAACAAGCGGTGATGGAATCCGAATCGGGAACGAATATAAAACGACCAACAACTCCACCTCCGGTTGAAATATGCGCTACGAAATCGATTAAAGAGAAATTCGAAAAAGGCGAGGTCTATACGGAAGAGAATCGGAAGGAAATGGAGGAAGATATGTCCGTTTTTGAAAGCGGTAAGTATTTTATCTTGATATTTTTAAATTTTAAGCTTGTTTACTTATCTTTTCGGGTAAATTAAGCATATTTTCCATAGATATTACAATTTTACTTTCTCTAGTATTAATTTATTAATTTTTTCTTTAATTCTAATTTGTATTTTTGTTTATTTTAATTTATATTTAGGTATCAGCAAAAAATCCCGATCGATATTCTTAGAATTGGACGCAAACGCTTCGAAAGCACCACAATTATCACCCGTTTCACCTCCGAAGCAACAGGCCGACGTGAAAAAAGCTCGTGATGTAAGTATGGTATTAAAATAAATATAAAATAAGGTAAATTCCACTCAATTTTCTCCCTAAATTTAAAGGAAAAAATAGAAAAAGTGGAAAGAAACGTGTGAAACAATCGTAATTGTGTGAAATTAAGATTGGAAATGTTGTAAAATGAAATGAAAAGGTGTTTTATTAAGACCGCTTTTTATACGCTTGTAAAATTCGAGAAAAACGTTAAAGAAAAGTTTTGTATAATGTAGGCGTACATGGCGAGGCAATCGTCGTCGTCGCAAGACACGGTAAAGTCGTCCGAACAGCTGGACGACGTTAAGATCGAAACGTCGGACATCCAGCAGCGGTTTAAGTTTTTCGAAACGTACAAGGAGCCGGAGAAGGAGCGCAAGCAGTTTAGAATAACGCCGCCCCGCGACGGCCAGCAGAAGGTCTGACCGACTTCGACGACCGACGTGTTTGTCTGTCTGTCGCTAACACAAATTTTTCGCTTTTATCATATTAATTCATTTTTATTAAAATCAAACTAATCGATCAAACACCCCATTATCATCATCAATTAAAAAAAAAGTCCATATTTGCGTCGTGCTTGCGCCATTTTTTTTGTTACTTTTATTATACCGGAGAGTTAAAAAAATAATTCATAAAGAAAACACAATACTTTGTTAACCAGTGACGAGGTAACTCGTCTTTTTATGTTCAAACATTATTCAACGATGTTGTTGAACGATTATTCAGTGAGTCAAGTCGTTATTACATTCCACCTAGCCGGTGATATCACGTAGTTTTTATGTAAAGTTCCCGATCAAGCTTTACGGTGGGTTTAGGATATCAAACTTAACTGTAACCTTAGCTGTTAATAATAATCAAATTTGCCGTAATTTTTAGACGTTACCTAAACGTTTCTATAGATACAAAATAGTTGAACTTTTTTTTAAATACCAGAGTTACAGCTACGGTTAGGATTACAGCCTTTAACCCTTTAATGTACATTTTTTAATCAATTTAGTTACAAAAAAAATCATTTATTTGTCATTAGTGACCATGACATTCACGGAGCTGACAATTCTGCCAGTAAACGTTACCTGTATATGTTACGGAGGTGTGCATTAAGCGGTTAAGTGTGATATCCTAAAACCCACTATTAATCGGAAGGTTATTTAGACATCATGAGACATCTTTCTCCGAACGGAGATTAACTAATTTTTTCTCATTATATTGAAAATATGCATTTAATTTTTTTTTTCTTTTTGAATTATTTTCTAACATCCTCTTTATTTGTTGTTTTGATTTTTATTATTTATTTATTTATTTTTTTTTTTGGTGGCGTGTCGCTTTTTTACCGGTTGCAAAAACACATTCTGGGACTGGAGTTTGCACCGTCTTTTTTAACAATCGTTCGCTAAAGGAAATATAACATTTAAAAATTCCAATAAATAAGTGAACAAAAAAATTTCTTATTAAATTATTTTTTCTTTCAGGATGATAGCCCCGAAAGGGAAATCTACCACGATCCGGACGTGGTAAGAGCGGACGAACACGTCGAGGATTCCGTTATCGCTAAAGAAACTCACACGGCGACAAAAGTCCTTAATAAATTTCGACAGATGGAGGAGAATTTAAACAGGGAGCCACTTAATTTGGGTCCGAAGGCTTTGAAAAGGTTCACGCCGCCTTCGGAGCCGGCTAAGGCGGAATCCAGAAGCGAGATGGACGGCTCGGAAAGCGACGAAGAGGAGAGCGAATCGATCGAGGAAGTCGATAACAAGTTGCAGGATGCGGATTTAATCGAGGCGCAGAAAGCCGCTCGAGCGCAACAATTAAGAGCTAAATTTGAAAAGTGGGAAGCTAAGGAAATCAAACGCGAACAGCAGCAGGTTAATATTATCGAGGAGTATGGGGATCAACAAGGTCAAATCGAGTCCACCAAAGTGTAAGTCTAAAATAACTTGGTTTTTGTAATTTTATACAACTCTCACATTGAGATAACTGGCAAATCACTACAAATTTATTTATAAGAATTAAGAAACGATTTAGATAGTTTAAAATAAAGCTAAAAGATTCTATTTTAAGATAAAATATTAAATTTAATTAAATTAAATTAGATTTATTTAAAATTTTCGGTTAATTTACTTTATTTATATATTTTTTATTTTATATAGATTAAGGGCTAAATTCGAATCGTTAAAGGACAACCAAAGCGAGGTGAATCGTCAACCTAAAGTGAAAGTCAACCGGTTCGTGGTGAGTCTTAACCGATGATTAATAAACGGAGCATGGCTAAAAAATAAAAAATAAATAAAAAAAAAAGGTTTGATTATTTATGTATTGGCTTATTGAGTACAGCTTCGTAACTTAGATTTTATATAATTTCGTTTTTTATAAAACGATCAAAAAAACAAGTTGTCTACTTTGTAAAATTTTCTATGTTTTGGTGTGTGTGTTTTCTTTTTGCACTTTTACCCACGTTTTTTTCAATAATCGCATGTTTTTTTTTTAATTTTCTTGCACAAGGTTTCGATTTTTTCAATTTTTGTTGTTTGCCGCTGTCGTTGCTACTTGTTGTCTTATTATCTTGTTATTTTCTTATTCGCCGGTCGGATTTTGGACGATTTCTTCTTCTTGGTTTCAGTAAACGTCCGTCCGGGGACATCTTGAGCCGGAATCACGACGGAATCCGAAGATTTGTTGATTTTCACCCTTCTCACACTCGTTACTTTTTAATTAACATATACATTTTATTTGTTCGCTTAGGATTAGGACGTTTACTATTTTAATTTACGTCGTAGCGAGTTTAGAGGTTTATCTCTCTAAGATATTACATTATTTGTACATTTATATGTGTTACCTTGGCCCTAAAAAAAGAAAAAAAAGAAAAAATACTTTGACACAAAAAGACTGAGAAACTTAAAAAAAAATGAGATTTTCGAAAGATTTACATTTACATGGGACCGTGTCAATTTAAAAAAAATAACTTACCCCCTTTTAAAACTTGAAAACATTTTTTATAAGTGTGTAACGTAAAAAAAAATCTTTCTTATCTCTGTCATCTTTTTCTTTCGAGTTGTTTTGCGTTATAAACTAGTTTTATCGAAACAATCTTTATTGAAAGTTTTTATTGAAACTATTATTGTTTGAAAACTGAAACGTAATATTAGGAATCGTTAGGTGTAATATAAATAACCATTTTTGAGTCTTCCTTATTAAAATTTCCTTACAAATTAAAAAAGATTGTTGTGGATAATTTCCGTCTCGTTTTTTTATAGGTTAGAAACGGTAAAATTGTCCTTTTCTTCGATTTTTATTTTTCCTTTTTGTTTTTCTTCCTTCCTTTCGTTCTTTTTGTATACATTAGTGTGAAATAAAAATGGTATAAATGTTCTCAAAAGGTTTTTATTGATTAAACTTTTTAAACTTAATTTTTTTTTTTAACCTACATAATTCTTTAAACGAATTTTTATCAACTATCAAACGTACAAACAAGGTAACATTAATCCATTTGATTTTCTTCGATTTATTTTAATTGTGGTCGTTTCAAAGTTGAATCTCGGGTTTATTTTTTCCTCTCGATGAGAAATCAATGATTATGCAGGATACCACCAGCTCGTTGGACTCGTGCAGCGGTTGCAAAGAGCGTATTTATCCTTTGGAAAAGATCACCGTTCACAATCTGAACTACCATAAGAAGTGCTTCAAATGTACGGAATGTGGAACCGTTCTAAGGTGATTTATTACTTATTTTAAGTTATGAAGACCCGGTTTATTCACCTTTGGATAAATGAATCTATCCGATATCTACCATGGTTACAGGCTAACTAGCCAATCATGGCAAGTTAAATTAAAGTTACTATGGAAAATATCGGGTAGATTAATTTATCCAAAGGTGAATAAACCGACCCTAAGGCCGGAGACACACACAACGGTTTTTCGCCGTACGGCAAAATGCCGTCCGATATTTTGCCGGACGGCGAAAAACGAGCTTGCTTTCACACACAACGTTTTATTGCCGTTGGTTGAGTTCAGTACAATATTTGACATTACTTACTTGACGTTAGTTACGTCTTACTACACAGTGTATTCCAATGACAAGACAATTTCTAGACAATTCCAAACGGCAAAAATCCATTGCGTGTGAAAGCTTGTATTTAAACACGTAGGCCTCTATCTACTATCTACGGCACGGCTGCCGTCCCTTGCAGTGACAATGGACGGCTGCTAAACGGCACGATTTTTTGCCGTGACGTTTTTTTGCCGGTGCCGTCTAGTGTGAAAGGTCTCAATCATTTATTCGCTCCACTGTCGGAACGTACGGCACGGCATTTTGCCGTACGGCGAAAAACCGTTGTGTGTGTCCCCGGCCTAAATAAATAAAATAAATCAAATAAACTAAATTTTTTTTGTAGAATGGATTCGTACACGTATAACCAAGGTAAAGTGTATTGTATTCCGCATTTCAAGCGTTTATTCATCTCGAAAGGTAACTACGACACAGCTTTCGGAGTCGAACAACGCAAAGAGAAGTGGAACGCAACCGTTGCTTAAGTTATTATAGAAAAAAAGGAAAAAAAAATTAAAAAAAGGCCTTTTTAAAGTGTTTATATTTTTAATGTGATATATGTAAGTGTATTAAAAGAAAAGTTAAAAAAAAAATTTAAAAATTAAAAAAAAAGCAATTTTTCAATATATTTTCAATAATTAATTAAATTTTTTACCGTATCTTATTTTGTAATGTTATCTTTAATATTTTAATTGAAATAAAAGAAAGAATTTTTTTAATTTTGTTTTTAGGATTTTGAAAAACCTAAACTGTCCCGGTAAAAAGTGAGTTTACAATTTAGTTTCGATAAATTATTTATTCTTATTTAAATATTTGATTAAATTGAAAGTTCAAATTATAGATATCTTTCTTACCATGGAATTTGTAGTTTAGCTGTCGATCGTAAGATGGCGATCGCCTTTAACCTTAATTCACTTTTAACCTTAAAAGTTTGATTGTAAGTAACAACACGTCAGTAATTAAAATTTAAGTTAAAACAAAGTCTATTTCTAGTTAAAAACCGCGTATATGGAGATTTTAAAAGTGAAAGTTCATCTAAAAGTTTAACCGAGGGAATGTTGAGCAAGTTTTAAGGGAAATTCAGGATGAAAATTGTTTTGGTTGAATTAATAATAAGGTATTTATCAAAAATTTTATAATTTTTTAAACGTCAGTTTTTTTATCTTTAAGATTTGAACGGTCAAACGTTTATATTGGATTTTAAGTAAATATAAGGTGTTCATTTAAATTCGTGATCAAGCGACCTATGAGCTCTACTAGCATCTCTGTCGCGTTCGTTTGCTACGTATCTTTTCATCATTGTCTAATAAACATTCAAGGCATGCTTGAGCACGAATTTAAATCAACACCCGACATAAATAAATAAATCTTTGTTTAAATTTTATTTTAAATTGACAATTAGAATCGTAGATATCTTTTTTACCGTAAAATTTATAGTTCAACTTTCGATCGTAAGATTGCGATCGAACTTTAAATTTTTAACCAATAGCGTGTCGGTATTTCAAATACAAGGTGACGCCGCGTCACAACCGTTTCCGATCTTGTCCGTTCCTTCTTCTTCTTCCGCCATAATTGTTTCAACCTGTGGATTCTAGCGTGTTTGAGACTGTTTATTGATTAAGTCTTTTGTCCAAGGATCTTGTTATTTATTGAGTGAGTGTGTTTAGAAAGTGTCGAAATGGATTCCGAATTAGACGAGATGAATATTTCCGGGGGAAATGAACTTCCAAGGATTTCAGTATCGACCCCTAACTCAAATCATTCAACGCCGAGGCCTGATTGCAGCCCGCCTTGTAAGCGGATTCGAGCTTTAAGACTATTTAATAGCCCTAAATCGCCGAAAACGATAATTGGAGAAGAAAATTTAAAAAATGGAGTTACCGGCGTGAATCTTTTCGATGTAAGTAGAAAGAATAAGCTTTCCGTACCCAATGCTCATAACCGGGAGAAAGAAAATCGTAAACCATCAGCTAACGTTAATCCGTTTACACCACGAGGAATGGCTTTACGAAAGAGAAGCCGAAGTTCTTTATCGCAGCGATCACGACCTTCTAGCGAAGATTCCGATGATGAAGTTATACAGCCTACTAAAAAATTAGCTTGGAAGGTAAGTTTTAATAAAATTAAAATTAGAAGTATTAAAGATTTTATTGTAATAAAACTAATTTTAATTTTACTTAGGAAAGAAATATATTTCGCTACGAAGAAGAGTTTATCGAATTGGAATTAATCGGTAAAGGATCTTTTGGCTCCGTATACAAATGTTTAAATCGTATGGATGGCTGTGAATATGCCGTAAAGAAGTCAAGAAATCCCCTCGCTGGAAGTTTTATGGAACGAATGGCGTTGAAAGAAGTGTACGCACACGCCGTGCTCGGACTGCATCAAAATGTTGTGAGATATTACTCTGCTTGGGCCGAGTACGATCATATGCTTATTCAAAGCGAGTATTGTAACATGGGCTCGCTGGCCGATAAAGTAGCTCGCGAACCGCTTTGTGCGGAAGAAGTCCATAGATTATTAACACATTTAGCCGAAGGGTTACGATACATTCATTCCCAAGGATTAGTTCATATGGATATAAAACCGGAGAATGTTTTTATAAATAGCAAAAAAAGGTTGGAATATTCAAACGATGGTAGCTTAAAAGAAGATACTTTGGAAACTAAAGAAGGTGAATTAACATATAAAATAGGTGATTTAGGTCACGTCACTAGTATAATTGATCCGGATGTCGAAGAAGGTGATTGTAGATACTTACCGAATGAGATTTTACACGAAGAGTACGATAATCTACCGAAGGCGGATATTTTCGCTTGCGGATTAACTGCGATTGAAGCTGCCGGAAGCGGACCGTTGCCTAAAAACGGACTCAAGTGGCACGAAATAAGGAACGGGCAAGTACCGGCAATGAAACAAACCCTAACTAGAGATTTAATCGAGTTGTTACGTTTGATGATCGATCCGGATCCTTTACGAAGACCGAGCGCTGCTGAACTACTTCAACACAGAGCGTTATCATCACCTTCAAATCAATCAATGGCTCAATTACATCGGGATATGAACGCGTTGCGTCTTAAAAATGAAATCTTATCGAAGCAACTTGCCGAAGCCGCTAAATGTTTTAAGACTTTTACCCCGGACGCTCAACAATTTGTGGCTCGTTTTGTTGGTAGAAAGTTTAATCGTAGCGCTAGTACCACAACTTTTTAAACTGTAAGGAAAATATGTGATGTTATTTAGTGATGTAATTTAAAAACAACAAAAAAAAAACTTTTTCATTTTAATTGTTTACATTTAATTATAAGTTTAAATTTTGACGTTAAGTACTTTTCGTTTTTCTCTTAATTATTTAATGTTTAATATCGTATCTTTAATGTTAGTTTTATATTTTTTCTACTTGTATTATTAAATTTGTTAATTAGCAAAATCTCAAGTTTTCGGGCTATTAAATAAACTTTTACAATTTATTTTAAATCTTTTATTTATTAAGTAAAAATACAAATTCAATGACGTTTACTACGACGTTTACCCTTCTTCGGACCCTTGACAAAACACCAATCGACCCCGATAGTTTGTCCCAAGATATCCGTACCGTCCAACGATTGTCTTGCCGCATCCGCTTCATCGTAACTCTCGTATTCAACCAAAGCGTATCCTTTAAGAAATCCCGTACGCCGATCCAAATTCAAACTGATGTTTTTAATCTGTCCGTATTCAGAAAACTTTTCGGTTAGATCCTCCTCGGAAGCTTCTTCGTGCACCGAAGTTACAAACAGTATCCAACCTTCCACGGATTTTTGCGGACCGGGAGCGTCGCCGGACTCGCCGCCGTCAATGCTATCGAACGTATCGTTCTTCTCAGAAGTTTTAGTCGCCCCCGAACCAAACCCTCGACCTTTACGTTTGGTTACCTTGTCTTTAAGTCGCATCACGGACTGATCGCCTTCATCTTCCACGTCGAAATCGACCGCATCGTTAATATCTAAAACGTCGGCCATCGTTTTACTAAATTGTGTGTCTTCAACCGTGAAATATTCTTTAAAAAGGTAATAATAACGGATTTTTGACGTTTAGAGGTTAGGTTTCTTAAAGTACTTGCATTATTTATAAATCCTTTTATAATCTTTAATGATTTTTTATTAAAACTTGATTATTAAAATTGAACTTTATTAATCAAATTTTTTTATCTTTTTTAGCAATTAATTAATAATAATAAATTAAAGAAGAAATTTAAAGAATTTGCGGTAAATCCAATAGATGGCGCTGTAAAACAACCAATTGTAAGTAAGAATTAATTTAAATTATTTATTAATGTTAATTTAATTTATTTATTCAATCATTTTAAAATATATTTAAATCTTATTTTACAATAATATAACATTAAATACTATTTAAATTTCTAATTTGTGGAGTACAGCATTTGAAAGTTTCGTGTTAAATTCAATAGATGGAGTTGTGAAAATAACTAGGTTAGAATTAATTTAAAAACTTTATTATTTTAAGTTTAAGGTAATTTATTATATTAATTTAATTTATTGATTCATTCTACAATACACTTAAATTGTATTTTATAATAATATCTAAAACATCGAAATTTGAAACTCAGTGTATTTAATGAGTTTCTAATATAATTTGTAGATTATCTCCTTCTCCGTTTGGTAAGTACGCAAAGCTCCAAAAGTTAGTAAAGATGAGGACTTCTCCCTTAATTAAATTAATTTTCAAGGTGGGACAATCGTTTTCGCAAGCTTCCGGGTGTAACATGACTTCGACGCCACCTTGAAGTTGACCGACTATTATAATCGAATCGTCAAAAAACAACTCCTTGTATTTTTCGATTTTATAATCTTTCGATTTAACCATCCAACTGTATTGAATCGGATAAATCTCCGGAACTAAAAAGTTAGGCCTCGGGAAGTATTTTCTTAACGCTTTAACCGCTTCGTATTGGCAATTCTGAAAGTGTATAAAATAAATTCGATGGTTCTTGTAATTTTTTAAAGCTTCCGATAACGTTCCGTCTTTAAAATACAAATTAGACGCGAATTTACACGGGTAACTTTTCGATAAAACCTTATCGGATAATATCCTATCGAAGATCGTTGAATTAAGACTCGGTATGTTCCAATTTTCCAATCCGTTTTCTAAAATAACCGGTTTGTTCAATTTAATGTAATTCTCGTAGATTAAGTCAACTTCGAAAGCGTCAATAACGTCGATGGTTTCTAAATATTCACAAAACGAACAATCTTTAATCGCTTTTTGGTTGGGTTTTTGCGGTACGAGACATTTTTCAGTTTTTAAAACCGGCCAATTCCAATAAGGTAATAATTCAATAAGGAAAAGTCTTCCGATAGCCGAATATATCCAAGAAAAAAGCTCCAAATAAGATAAACCGTAGAGAATTAATAAAATAAAGGTTATCTTTAAAACGTAGCTTTTAAACGGAAACTTATTAACTCTTTCGGTTAACGGTTTACAAATTTGAGCTATTTCTTTATCCGTTAGTCTATTATCTTTACAAAATTGGTAAAAATCGTTTAGTTCTTTTTCTATTTGTTGGATGTTATCTTCACCGTTCATCTAAAAGTAAAAAAATTATAAATAATCTTTATTTTTAGAAAAACTTACGTTATTTTTTAAAGATTTTTTAATTTCTATTAATTGTTGGTTAATTTTTAACAATTCCCCACTTAAATTATTTATTTTAAAATCGATTTCTTTAAGTAATTCGTTTTGATTCATCTTTTAAAAGTAAATAAATGTTTACTTGGGTGAGAATTGTTAATTTATGTTACCAAATATACATTATAATTGAAAATAGAGTGGAAAAACTTACGTTTGTTGATTAAAATTGATTAAAATGTCTCTTAAAGTCCGATTTTTTTGATACAAAGACGAGATTTTACTTACTAACAGGTGTTACAATTGATTTTTCGTCTTAAATTCAACACGCAACTCGTAATTATTGATTTTATTCTTTCCACTTTAAGTTTGGCGGTTTTTGGCTGAGTTTCGAAGATTGTCCGTAAGATGGCGCGACCATCTTCTAGATCGGTAAACGCGTGCGCATCAAACGTCAATTTGACATTATTTGTTAACCATTGAACGTTTGCAAATTCTTGAATTTTCTCGCCGTTCAAAGTAAATTCGGTGGGAAAATCGAGGGAAATAGTAATCTAAGCCGTTTTCCAACGTATTCCCGTAAAAGATTTTTAAGGGATTCGCGCTGTCACACGGGAAAATCTCCCAAAACTGCGCCCCGACAAATATTGATTACGTCATTAGGCCATTTTGTGTTGTGTTTTCGACCGACAGTGCGCGAATTTCGCCGTTTCCCGTCGATCGCACGATAACCTGGAGTTTTTCACGGAGGCCCGTGTCATTTTCGACCGTCGGTGTTAGAAGAAAGGCGTCCAAAATTCCGGTACCCACAAGAAAACCGACCAATACCGATTTCGGTAGCGGAGACATGAACAATCGCAGGAAGAATAGGGGCGGCTCCGCGAGGAGTTCCCGTCCGGTTCGAAACGTACCCGTCGAGGGTGTTTACAATAACGCCCACTTTATGCACACGGCGACGTCCCTCGTCGGGAACGTCGTTCAGCTACAAACGACGTCCGGAATGCTTTGGGAAGGCGTCTTTCGCACCTTCTCCTATCACTTTGACGTCGTCTTAGAAATGGCCACGAAAGTTGATAGCCCCGATACCAATCCGACCCTCATCACCAATACTTTAGTAGATAAGTTAATTTTCAAGGCGTGCGATATCGTTTATATGGTCGCCAAGGAAGTTGACCTTGAGTTTGCAATTAGGGATACTTTCCAAACCGACACTGCCATTACAGCCGCTAGATTAAACGGTAAGAATTTTATTCTAACCTCGGATGGATCAGCCACTAACTTTAGACTTATCGCGCTTAATATTCTATGTTCGGACTTTAGTTATTCTAACATATAGTCTCTCTATACATTCTCACAATATATATTTTTTAAATTTTAGGGCAACAAAGGATAGAAGAAAAGGAATTAGAACCGTGGGATGCCAGCACCGGTGTAAATGGAGGCGATACAAGTTTGGAATTGGAACCGGGAGCAAACGGATGGGACGCTAACGACATGTTTAAGAAAAACGAACAAGTATACGGCGTTCAAAGCACCTACGATAGCGCCTTAACGCAATACACGGTTCCCCTCCAAGCGAGCGATTCTGCCGATTACCGAGAAGCTCAATTAAAAGCCGAACAGATAGCTAATGAAATTGAAAACAATCCCACATGTATGGCACGGTCGGAACTTGAGAACGGTGATGAAGAGGAACGGTTTGCGGCAGTACATCGACCAAGTAACGATTATGTAAGTATTAAATCATCTTAATTTAAATTAAAATTATAATAAAAATATATATTTTTAGAAATCCGAATCATCACAAAAATATGTCCCACCGGCAAAACGAAAGAACATAACGACCGGTAAGTTAATCCGTAGTACACCTCCACCGGCGCAACAGTCTCAAAGTAGCAGCGCGCAAACTACTCCATCGCCGAAAGGTCCCGGCCCGCAAATGACTTACCCGACGGTTCCAAACAGCATTCCGGTTCACGCTCGGGACGGTCATCATCAAAGGGAGCCTCGTAACCAACCTCTCTTGCAAGAACATCAACCGCAAATACCCTCAAATTTGGTACCGCAAAATCCACACATACAGTCGTCACAGATGAATCATCCGATACATCCGAATCATCAAGGGGGTCGGTCGAACACTCACACGCCTCCGCACGGGTATCAAATGGGTCCTCGCGGACAATTAAATAAGGGACAGATAAACGGAGAAATAAAAGGGGCGCGCGGACCGAGGTATAACGTACCGCCTAACGGAGGACAAGGGGGGCCTTTGATGGGTGCCGGACCGCCGCAAGGGTATCAAGACGCTAATAAACAAGATAATAGAATTAGAGAGGACGTTAAGGATTTACAAAAGTTTTCTCAAGAATTTAAATTACAACACACGGTCGTCGAACAACACGGTTTACAACAACCTCCGCCGACGGTCGTTAATGTTAATCAAATGCCGGAAGTGATGAGCGTTCCACCTCCGGGGGTTGCACCACAGCCGCCTAAGCAACACCCAGCGCCCCAAACGTCTCCTCCGCAACCGCAACAAATCGCACCTTTACAAAACGTTCAACAACCTCAACAATCGATTTCACCGCAGGATGATCGAGACGTGGATAAGATATCTAGTAAATTGAAAGATTTTAAATTAAATCCGAATGCGAAGGAGTTTGTTTTGAATCCTACTGCTAAACCATTTACGCCTCGGTAAGTATTTAATTTTTTAATTTTATTTTTTATTTATTTTATTTTTATTATTTTTGTCTCGTTTTATTATTTTTTTCTAATTTTGATTATTTTAAAAAGGAGATCGCCGAGTACTCCAACGGCAAGTAGGCCTCATACACCTCAAACGCCCAGTAACAATCACTACATGCAACAGGCGATCGGAGGGCCCCAACAGCCACAAATTTCAATGCTTATGCCGATGCCGTACATGTTAAATCAGCAACCGTATCAACCGCAAACGCAACGTGGTTATAGAAAAGGTAACAAGAGTCTCAATTCTAACCTAACTTTTTTTATGTGTGTTGTGTATTGAACTTGATTTTTAAAAATTCATATCTCAAAAACTAATTGTTATTAAAATTTGAAATTTTATTATGATTTAGATTAATATTTAATCTTTATTTTTACCAAAAATGAACTATCTAGGAATTTTAGTTTTTCCTTGAGATAGAAAAATCTAACCTAACTTAATTAACATGACGATTAAAATTTGTGAATTTTTAAAAATTCATATCTCAAAAACTATTTGTTATTAAGATTTGAAATTTAGTTACGATTTAGATTAATATTTAATCTTTATTTTTACCAAAAATGAACTATCTAGGAATTTTAGTTTTTCCTTGAGATAGAAAAATCTAACCTAACTTAATTAACATGACGATTAAAATTTGTGAATTTTTAAAAATTCATATCTCAAAAATTAATTGTTATTAAGATTTGAAATTTTATTATGATTTAGATTAATATTTAATCTTTATTTTTACCAAAAATGAACTATCTAGGAATTTTAGTTTTACCTTGAGATAGAAAAATCTAACCTAACTTAATTAACATGACGATTAAAATTTGTGAATTTTTAAAAATTCATATCTCAAAAACTATTTGTTATTAAGATTTGAAATTTAGTTACGATTTAGATTAATATTTAATCTTTATTTTTACCAAAAATGAACTATCTAGGAATTTTAGTTTTTCCTTGAGATAGAAAAATCTAACCTAACTTAATTAACATGACGATTAAAATTTGTGAATTTTTAAAAATTCATATCTCAAAAATTAATTGTTATTAAGATTTGAAATTTTATTATGATTTAGATTAATATTTAATCTTTATTTTTACCAAAAATGAACTATCTAGGAATTTTAGTTTTACCTTGAGATAGAAAAATCTAACCTAACTTAATTAACATGACGATTAAAATTTGTGAATTTTTAAAAATTCATATCTCAAAAACTATTTGTTATTAAGATTTGAAATTTAGTTACGATTTAGATTAATATTTAATCTTTATTTTTACCAAAAATGAACTATCTAGGAATTTTAGTTTTTCCTTGAGATAGAAAAATCTAACCTAACTTAATTAACATGACGATTAAAAATTGTGAATTTTTAAAAATTCATATCTCAAAAATTAATTGTTATTAAGATTTGAAATTTTATTATGATTTAGATTAATATTTAATCTTTATTTTTACCAAAAATGAACTATCTAGGAATTTTAGTTTTTCCTTGAGATAGAAAAATCTAACCTAACTTAATTAACATGACGATTAAAAATTGTGAATTTTTAAAAATTCATATCTCAAAAACTAATTGTTATTAAGATTTGAAATTTTATTATGATTTAGATTAATATTTAATCTTTATTTTTACCAAAAATGAACTATCTAGGAATTTTAGTTTTTCCTTGAGATAGAAAAATCTAACCTAACTTAATTAACATGACGGTTAAAAATTGTGAATTTTTAAAAATTCATATCTCAAAAATTAATTGTTATTAAGATTTGAAATTTTATTATGATTTAGATTAATATTTAATCTTTATTTTTACTAAAAATGAACTATCTAGGAATTTTAGTTTTTCCTTGAGATAGAAAAATCTAACCTAACTTAATTAACATGACGATTAAAAATTGTGAATTTTTAAAAATTCATATCTCAAAAATTAATTGTTATTAAGATTTGAAATTTTATTATGATTTAGATTAATATTTAATCTTTATTTTTACCAAAAATGAACTATCTAGGAATTTTAGTTTTTCCTTGAGATAGAAAAATCTAACCTAACTTAATTAACATGACGATTAAAAATTGTGAATTTTTAAAAATTCATATCTCAAAAACTAATTGTTATTAAGATTTGAAATTTTATTATGATTTAGATTAATATTTAATCTTTATTTTTACCAAAAATGAACTATCTAGGAATTTTAGTTTTTCCTTGAGATAGAAAAATCTAACCTAACTTAATTAACATGACGGTTAAAAATTGTGAATTTTTAAAAATTCATATCTCAAAAATTAATTGTTATTAAGATTTGAAATTTTATTATGATTTAGATTAATATTTAATCTTTATTTTTACTAAAAATGAACTATCTAGGAATTTTAGTTTTTCCTTGAGATAGAAAAATCTAACCTAACTTAATTAACATGACGATTAAAAATTGTGAATTTTTAAAAATTCATATCTCAAAAATTAATTGTTATTAAGATTTGAAATTTTATTATGATTTAGATTAATATTTAATCTTTATTTTTACCAAAAATGAACTATCTAGGAATTTTAGTTTTTCCTTGAGATAGAAAAATCTAACCTAACTTAATTAACATGACGATTAAAAATTGTGAATTTTTAAAAATTCATATCTCAAAAACTAATTGTTATTAAGATTTGAAATTTTATTATGATTTAGATTAATATTTAATCTTTATTTTTACCAAAAATGAACTGTCTAGGAATTTTAGTTTTTCCTTGAGATAGAAAAATCTAACCTAACTTAATTAACATGACGGTTAAAAATTGTGAATTTTTAAAAATTCATATCTCAAAAATTAATTGTTATTAAGATTTGAAATTTTATTATGATTTAGATTAATATTTAATCTTTATTTTTACCAAAAATGAACTATCTAGGAATTTTAGTTTTTCTCTGAGAAATGAAATTCTAACCAATTTTTTTTATATGTGTATTAAAACTTAATTTCTAAAAATGTACTTTTTTTAGTTCCGATACGAGCAGATATGGCCTCTCAGATGCAAGTAGCGGCGGCGACCGGTCAACCACTTTTGGCGCCCGCCCCGATGCAACCGTTCCCGATGTACCAGCCTGGTTTGAACGCGCCCGGATACCCGACGATGCCGACCGCGGTCCGGATGTACGAGTCGGCGCCGCAGCTACCCTACTTGCAATCGAACCCGTCGAACGCGCCGAGCCCCGCGCATCCGCCCCCGTACGGCGCGGGACAGGCTCAGCCGCCGCCCCCGCAACAATACCAAACGACGGCGCCGCAGGGTCATCCCCAATTCCCCATCATGTACCCGGTGTTGCAGACGCAGCCGCACGTCGTCCCGACGGCCGCCGGGGTGCACTATTTGAACCAAGGACCTCCTCCGGCTCCCATTCAGGTTATCGTGCAACAACCGCAGGGCGGACACGGGGCGGGACCGTAACGAAGGGCCAGGTGGCCGTAGGAGGATCGATCGATGAGTTATTGTTATTATTATTATTGAATTTCTTTCCCTCTTCACCATTATTTTTTTCTTTATTTCCTTTTCTTTTCATTTATTTTTGTTAAATAATTTTCATATCGAATCTTTAAAACTTTTTAGGCTATTTTTTTTTTTCTTATCATTTTCTTTTCTTTTTCTTATTATTTTTTCTCTTATTATTTTCTTTTATTTTTTCTCTTATTTTCTTTTATTTTTTCCTTATTATTTTCTCTTATTTTTATTATCATTATTTTTTTTTCTAATTTAATTTAATACCTTCTTTGATAGATTAATTAATTAATTAATCAATTGGTTAATAAGTAAAATTGGTAAGCGATTTATCGCAATGTGAACGTGCTTTAAAGTAAGTACGTGATTAAATAAAATTGATGATGATTCCGCTTTGGGGTGTTTACACCAATTGCAATATGATTTTTAATTGTTAAATTGTTTATTCAAGAAAATTAAATTATAATTTTTAAAGGGTTTAATTGCTGAAAATTAATTGAGAAAAGTCGGTATATTTTTTTAGGTTACGTTTTTATAAAAGATGAGCACATAACTTATTTGTTATCAACTAATTAGTTCGTAAATTGAAGAAGTTATAAAGTGAAAATGATAAATGAACGTTGAAAAAGTTAGAAATTATATTGCAAATTGTGTAAACACCTCTTTTTTTTGGAACGAAGAGAGTGTTAAGCAATCGAGAGAGAATACTAACCCGTTTTTATGGGTTGTGAAGTGCTTCGTTTTGATTATTATTATAATTTTTTTTTTTTAAGAACAAGAAAACCAAAACAAAGCACTTTTTAAACGAGTTTACTTTTGTAATCAACATAAAAATATTAAAAAAAGAACGTTTTAATTAACGTTTTAACTTACGTTTAAACTCTTTTCCGGAATAAAAAAATCTTCGGAAAGAAAAGTGTGAATTGAAAAATGAAAAATAATGTTCACTTTATTTAAAAGAAAAAGAGAAAAACTCGTTTGCATTTTTTTTGTTATTGTAACCGAATAAAACGAATCTTATTAATTCAATTTTTATAAGATATAACAACAAAATCAAAGCATTATTTGTTTGTAAAATACGATTCATTTTAATTCGAAAAAAAAACGATAAGTTTAGCTGTTGAATTTATAACTAGAATTACTAAGCAACTATAAGCAATGTTTTACAATCATCAATACTTATTTTCAAACCTTCATTTTTTACGTTTAATTAATTAATAATACCTTTAAAAAAATAATAATAAATTAATTGTACGTTTAATAAAGAAAGAAAGAAAAAAAAAAACTCTAGAGTGACTTTATAAATTAACATACTGAGCGTTTATAAATGATTGTAAGGTGTTTAAATTTCAATTTTGGTTTTCACCGATCTCTAATGAAAATATTTCTTGAAAATTCTTCAACATTCTTAAAATTCATTAAATTTCCTTTAATTTGATATCAAACACGACTCTATCTAATCTATGATTTAAAATAAAAAAAGTTAGGTTAATTTTTAAGATGGCGGTTTTAAAAAAAATAAAATTTTTATTAAAAATTTTTAAAGCTGATTAAAAATCCTTTAATTTGATACCAAACACGACTATATTCGGATAAAAAATAAAAAAGTTAGGTTAGTTTTAAAAAATTCAAAATGGCCGACTTCCGATTTTTATTAAAATTAAAAATTTCGCCAAGTTTCTTATTTTTAATCGTAGGTATGTCGTGTTTGTACTCAAATTAAAGGATTTTTAATAAACTTTAAGAATTTTTTGTAAAATTTGAAATTTTTTTGTAAAATTTGAAATTTTTTGGTAAAATTTGAAATTTTCTTGTAAAATTTGAAATCTTTTTGTAAAGCTTGAAATTATTTTTGAAAAATTTTAAATTTTTACTAAAAATTCTTAAGGTTTATTAAAAATCCTTTAGTTTGAGTACAAACACGACTTATCTACGATTAAAAATAAAAAAGTTAGGTTAATTTTTTAATTTTCAATATGGCGATTTAAAAAAAATATAATTTTTATTAAAAATTCTTAAAGCTGATTAAAAATCCTTTAATTTGATACCAAACACGACTATATTCGGATAAAAAATAAAAAAGTTAGGTTAGTTTTAAAAAATTCAGAATGGCCGACTTCCGGTTTTTATTAAAATTAAAAATTTCGCCAAGTTTCTTATTTTTAATCGTAGGTATATCGTGTTTGTACTCAAATTAAAGGATTTTTAATAAACTTTAAGAATTTTTTGTAAAATTTGAAATTTTTTTGTAAAATTTGAAATTTTTTGGTAAAATTTGAAATTTTCTTGTCAAATTTGAAATTTTTTTGTAAAACTTGAAATTATTTTTGAAAAATTTTAAATTTTTACTAAAAATTCTTAAGGTTTATTAAAAATCCTTTAATTTGAGTACAAACACGACTTATCTACGATTAAAAATAAAAAAGTTAGGTTAATTTTTTAATTTTCAATATGGCGATTTAAAAAAAATATAATTTTTATTAAAAATTCTTAAAGCTGATTAAAAATCCTTTAATTTGATACCAAACACGGCTATATTCGGATAAAAAATAAAAAAGTTAGGTTAGTTTTAAAAAATTCAAAATGGCCGACTTCCGGTTTTTATTAAAATTAAAAATTTCGCCAAGTTTCTTACTTTTAATCGTAGGTATGTCGTGTTTGTACTCAAATTAAAGGAAATTTAATTTTCTATCGATTTATGATAAAAGTTTAAAGATAGAGGGTCAAATTCAATAGAATAGCAATCATTTATAAACGTTGAGAGTAAAAAATTTTTTTTTAATCAATTTTTGATGTTACAAACTTAAAAAATTTTTTTTATTATACTCTAGAAATATTTCGTTAAAATTTTAAAAAATTATTTTTAAAATCAATATATTTTTCTTTAATTCATTCCATTTTTGTTTATAATTAAGCTATAGCTGCGACAAAAAGAATTATTTTTTATTTTAAATAAAACGTAAGAATTAAAAACGATAATTTATTAAGAACGAAGCAGATTGAATTAAAGCAGATACACAAAGGTGCCTTACGAAGCGTGTATTTCCCCCTTCGGAAGAAAGAAAAATGAGGAAAAGTAATAATAAATCTTATCAAATTGATCTGCGAGTTTTTTCGACAAGTCTTTTCGGCACCGAATTTAATTAAATTACTAAAAACTGAACGGTAATAAATCAAACCGAAATGGAAACATACTGTTATTGTTATTATTACGAATTTTTTTTGTTATAATGCGGAAAATTTTAAATTTAAACCAGAAAAAAGAAGTTTATAAGAAAAAGGTATTTAAAAAAAAGTATTTAAGAAAAAAATCCGCACACAGTTGGTTTATTTTCAAGAAAACAACAACAACAAGAAAGAAAAAAAATTTAAACAAATAAACTTTTGTTTCTTTTTAAATTGTGTTTTAATCTAGATTTTTGTTAGATTTTATATCCTTTTTTTAATAATTTTTAACCTTAAAATCCACATTACCAACTTTTTGCTTAAAATTTTTATTAGAAATCGATAGGAAATTAAATTCCTTTTAATTTGAGTACAAACACGGCATATCTACGATTAAAAATAAAAGAGTGGTCGAAATTTTTAATTTTAGTAAAAACCGGAAGTCGGCCATCTTGGAAATTTTTAAATGAAGGTAACTTTTTTATTTTTTATCCGAATATGGTCGTGTTTGGTATCAAATTAAAGGATTTTTAATCAGCTTTAAAAATGTTTAAGAAGAATTTCAAAATTTTCAAAAGGAGTGTAAAATTTTTAAAAAGAGTAAATTTTTTAAAAAGAATTAATTTTTTAACAAAATTTAATTTTTTTCAAAAACAACCTCAAAAATTTTTTCAATGTTATCAAAGAAATATCAACAACTTTAAGAAATTTCCAAAAAAGACAAAAATATTAAAAATTAAAAAAAAATAAATAAAAATTTTAAAAGAAAAAATCAAAATTTTAAAAGAAAAAAATTTCAAAAATAATTTAAGAACGAACTTTTTATTAAAAATCGATAGGAAATTGAATTTCCTTTAATTTGAGTACAAACACGACATATCTACGATTAAAAATAAAAGAGTTGTCGAAATTTTTAATTTTAGTAAAAACCGGAAGTCGGCCATCTTGGAAATTTTTAAATGAAGGTAACTTTTTTATTTTTTATCCGAATATGGTCGTGTTTGGTATCAAATTAAAGGATTTTTAATCAGCTTTAAAAATTTTTAAGAAGAATTTTAAAATTTTCAAAAGGAGTGTAAAATTTTTAAAAAGAGTAAATTTTTTAAAAAGAATAAATTTTTTAACAAAATTTAATTTTTTTCAAAAACAACCTCAAAAATTTTTTCAATGTTATCAAAGAAATATGAACAACTTTAAGAAATTTCCAAAAAAGACAAAAATATTAAAAATTTCAAAAAAGAAAATCAAAATTTTAAAAGAAAAAAATTTCAAAAATAATTTAAGAGCGAACTTTTTATTAAAAATCGATAGGAAATTGAATTTCCTTTAATTTGAGTACAAACACGACATATCTACGATTAAAATTAAAAGAGTTGTCGAAATTTTTAATTTTAGTAAAAACAGGAAGTCGGCCATCTTGGAAATTTTTAAATGAAGGTAACTTTTTTATTTTTTATCCGAATATGGTCGTGTTTGGTATCAAATTAAAGGATTTTTAATCAGCTTTAAAAATTTTTAAGAAGAATTTCGAAATTTTCAAAAAGAGTGTAAAATTTTTAAAAACAATAAATTTTTTAAGGAAATTTAATTTTTTTCAAAAACAACCTCAAAAATTTTTTCAATGTTATCAAAGAAATATCAACAACTTTAAGAAATTTCCAAAAAAGACAAAAATATTAAAAATTTCAAAAAAAAATCAAAATTTTAAAAGAGAAAAATTTCAAAAATAATTTAAGAACGAACTTTTTATTAAAAATCGATAGGAAATTGAATTTCCTTTAATTTGAGTACAAACACGACATATCTACGATTAAAAATAAAAGAGTTGTCGAAATTTTTTATTTTACCAAGAACCGGAAGTCGGCCATCTTGAATTTTTTTAAGCTAACCTAACTTTTTTGTTTTTTATCCGAATATAGTCGTGTTTGGTATCAAATTGAAGGATTTTTAATCAGCTTTAAGAATTTTTAATCATAATTTTAATTTTTTAATCCGCCATTTTGAAAATTTAAAAATTAACCTAACTTTTTTATTTTTAATCGTAGAGAGGTCGTGTTTGATATCAAATTAAAGGATTTTTAATTAATTTTAAGAATATTAAAAAATTTTTTGTAATTTTTTATTTTTTGATTAAATTTATTCAAAAATTTTATTTTTATTTCGGTTTTTAATAAAAATATAATCGTCTTTTGATAATAAATATTTATTTTTTAATAGTTTTTAATAATTTTAAGGAATTTTAAGTAAATTTTAATGTTTTAACTTTAATTTTTCAAAAAGTAAAAATTTCAAAAATTATTTTAGAAAGAAATTTTTATTAAAAATCGATAGGAAATTAAATTTCCTTTAATTTGAGTACAAACACGATATATCTACGATCAAAAATTAAAAAAATTATCAAGATTTTTAATTTTACTAAAAACCGGAAGTCGGCCATTTTGAATTTTTTAAACTAACCTAACTTATTTGTTTTTTATCCGAATATAGTCGTGTTTGGTATCAAATTAAAGGATTTTTAATCAGCTTTAAGAATTTTTAATAAAAATTATATTTTTTTTAAATCGCCATATTGAAAATTAAAAAATTAACCTAACTTTTTTATTTTTAATCGTAGATAAATCGTGTTTGTACTCAAATTAAAGGATTTTTAATAAACTTTAAGAATTTTTAGTAAAAATTTAAAATTTTTCAAAAATAATTTCAAGTTTTACAAAAAAATTTCAAATTTTACCAAAAAATTTCAAATTTTACAAAAAAATTTCAAATTTTACAAAAAAATTTCAAATTTTACAAAAAAAAAATGACAAAATCAACTGAGAAAAAAATTGTAAAATTACATATTTTTGTATTTCAAAAACAAATATTAATTCCTCGAGTTATATCTTTTACATTCTCTGCGACTTACATTGAGCATGCTTCCAATTATTGATTAAACGCCATTCCGTATCCGAACAGCTGATTGATAAACGCACAAGAAGAACCAAACAAGATCGCGAGAACGTTATCTCGTTATTCTCCAAGTCATTTGAAATAGTTTTTAAACAATAATGTTCCTTAAAAAAGTTTAAAATTCCCTAATTAAATTGAGTTAATAAGTTTAAACGTGAAGTGAATAAAAAAAATCCAGATTGAATTTTTAGGTAGGTTTTTGTGGGTGGAGAAAACTAAAAATTTATCTTTAACGTATATTTTTCAGTTTATTAGCAGGGATTTTTCTCGTTTACAAGAATAACTCTTTTAGTTATCTCCGATAAAGAGTTATATTGACACGAAGAAGACAATGTAGATTGATTTCAAGTTGCATTTCCGATTGGATGAACGAATAATAACGATCATTGTTAACGAGAAATGGACTACATCAGGGAATTTGATATTCGCTTGGATAAGGAGTATTATTACGCCGGGGAACAAGTTAACGGAGCCGTTATTTTGGATACCGTTGAAAATTTTAAATTAAAAAGTAAGTTTTTAGAATTAATACTAAGATATTTTGTGACTAATTTCCTATATATCACTCAATTAGATTTATAAAATTCAATTTACTCTAATTAAAAATTTAATATTAAAATAAAAAAATTAACAACGTTTTAAGATGATCAGAAATAATAATATACTAAATTCTCTTCCAATGAATGTTTATACTTTAATAAATGACATTTAATTAATAGATAATCCTTTAAAATAATAATTTAACACAATTTTTATATTTCTTAGAATAAAAATTTTTTTATTTCCTAGCTATTCGAGTAATTTTAAGAGGAAAAGCTCACGTCGAATGGAAAATATTATTATCCGGAGATAGAAGAACGGTAAAAGACGATCAGTACTTTATAGATGAACGGCAGATAATATGGGGTGAGAAGAATTCCGATAATACGATTCCTATTCTTCCAAGAGGTTATCACAAATTTAATTTTCAGTAAGTATTTTTATTTCTTCATTTTTAAAATCTTACAATTTATAAATTATTATTTTTTTTTTAATTTATTTTTAGTTTTAAACTTCCCGAATCAACGTTACCGTGTTCATTCGAGAGTAAACCTTGTTGTATCCGATACTATATAAAAGTAACCGTTGATATTCCTTATGCAAGTCCTCCGCAAGGAATGAAGTATTTTACTATAATCGGTCCTCATATCGATTGCATGGATGAACAATATTTGGTAATTAATATTAATTGAATAAAATAATAAAAAAAATACACATAATTAAAATTTTAGAAGCCGGTAGTTTTAGAAGACGACAAAAGCACCTGTTGTTGGTGTTGTAAAAAAAGCACGGTTAGTTTAAGGTGCGTTTTGGAGCGTTCGGCTTACGTTTGTAAAGAGAGCTTGAAGTTAAAAGCCACGATAGATAATCGAAGCGATGAGGAAGTCTCTTTGAGGGTTAAATTGGAACAGTGTTGTGAATTTTTCATCGATAGGGGAGTTTTGGGAGTTAGTAAGGACGTTAAACATCTTGTTTTTGAATACAGGTTTGTTTAAATATTAATATTTATTAGAATTTTGATCGGTAAATGTCAAAAGTGACACTTTAAAGATTAAAAATTACACTTTAAAGATTAAAAATGACACTTTAATGATTAAAAATGACGTTTAAACGTCAAAAGTGACATTTTAAAGATGAAAAATGACGTTTAAATGTCAAAATTGACATTTTAAAGATTAAAAATGACACTTTAATGATTAAAAATGACGTTTAAACGTCAAAAGTGACATTTTAAAGATGAAAAGTGACGTTTAAATGTCAAAAGTGACACTTTAAAGATTAAAAATGACGTTTAAATGTCAAAATTGACATTTTAAAGATTAAAAATAACACTTTAATGGTTAAAAATGACGTTTAAACGTCAAAAGTGACATTTTAAAGATGAAAAGTGACGTTTAAATGTCAAAAGTGACACTTTAAAGATTAAAAATGACGTTTAAACGTCAAAAGTGACATTTTAAAGATGAAAAGTGACGTTTAAATGTCAAAATTGACATTTTTAAGGTGAAAAGTAAAATGTAAAAATGAATTTTTATGGTTCTTAGGGGAAGTCAAGTGAAACCGAATTCCCGTACGAAATGGGACAGCTCAAGCAGCCTGGTTATTCCAACGATGCCGACCACTTTGGTGGGGATTTGTCGATTAGCACAGATTTACTACGTTTTAACAGTCAGTTTGGACACTCAAAAAGACCCGGATATTGTTCAATTAAGTTTTCCGATCACAGTAGCAACAGTGCCTTTCCGTATTCCAAACACCACAAGTCCACCGATTAAATACGGTAGGATTTTTTATTAATTTTAAATCTTTTTAAACTGATTTTTTATTTTTTTAAACAAATTTTTAATTTTTATAAACAAATTTTTAATTTTTTTAAACAAATTTTTAATTTTTTCAAACTAATTTTTTATTTTTTTTAAACAAATTTTAAATTTTTTTAAACAAATTTTTAATGTTTTTAAACAAATTTTTATTTTTAAACTAATTTTTAATTTTTTTAAACAAATTTTTAATGTTTTTAAACAAATTTTTAATTTTTTTAAACAAATTTTTAATTTTTTTAAACAAATTTTTAATTTTTTTAAACTAATTTTTAATTTTTTTCATTATTAAATAGAACATGCAGCTTCTCACGTGGAAGGTGGACAATACATCGGACCGGAATTCCTCCTGGGACAAGTCTACGATGGAAACGATCACAATTTAAGGGAATCTGTGGTATTGTATCGTCCCGTATACGTAACCGTTGATAAAACCGATGATGGAATGAAAAAGTAAATAAAAAGAAAAAGAAATAAATTATATACGTATAAAAAAGTGTAAAAAGACACATCAACAGTCATTTAAAAAAAAAAAAATGTATGGACTTAAAAAAAGACAATATGTGTTTTTAACGAAAAGGAGAAAATCAATTAATTTCTTTTTTTTCTAAAAAATAAAGAAAACGTTTTCAAAAAGGAAAATAATTGATTAAATGAATACGAGTCGATTTAAAGATGCAATTATCTCTAAACAGGGTGTTTTTAAATTTTTATTTCAAGGTTTATTTTAATGTTAAAGTTTAAACGAACAAAACGAAACAAAATGAATGAAATGAGGAAGAAGGATTAACATTAAAAAAGAAGCCAAATCTCTTTCCCTCTAGAAAAATAACAAGACTGATTTGAGTGAATTGACTTTTACCCCTTTAACTTTTACAACTTTACGCCTAATTAATTTAATATAATATATTAATATTAATTAAATGAAAAGAAAACTAATTATGAAACTATATATACAAAAATATATAAACATAAAATATAAAACGTCGAATGAGAGAGCAATAAGTAAATAAATCCTTTTTCTTTTCAACACATCTTTAAAGTATAAAAAAATAAAAAAAAAAACACTAAGAATTAAAAAAAGGAAATTATAATCGTGTTAAGATTTAAAATAACTAACTAAATGAGTATTTAAATGTTTTCACAACCCAATTTAGATGTCGTTTGTTGTATGTATCTCTTAAAAAATCACAAATGGATAAAGAAAGGATATAAATAAAAAAAACATGTATATTTTAATTTTTTAAATCCGACAATCTTGTCATTAAAGAAAAGAAAAAAGTAAAAACAGCACTAATAACCGAAGAAAAAGTGCACGGAAGATGTTACTATTATTAAACACCATAAATTCACCAAAAAGTTACAAAAACGTCTATAGCTCAATGAAATTTAAATTATAAAGGTTATAAAAAAGAAGTTTTGATGTGTTTTTGTTACTGTTAAAAGTTTTATTTGTAACATTTTAAGGAATAAAGATGTAAGTGTTCTAGAATAAGTGGGTAATCTCTTGGAAGTTTGAGGCAAAATATTTATGCTTGCATGGATGATAGATGGTTAAATTATTAGTTATTACTAATAATAAGCAAAGAATAAGGAACATACACTAATGTTTAGACTCAAACTTCTTTTTGATTTCGAGAGATTACCCATTTATTCTGGGACACCTATATAAAATAAAAAAGAAACACATAGACTTAATTTTACTCTATAAGCGTAGTTACAAAAATAGTTTAAAAACGCGTATATATTTATATATGTTATTTGTTGTATCAAATTATAAATAAATATTATCTACGTACAGTAGTACATACTTTTTCTGAATAAATCGAATTTTCAAAAATTCAAAGATTAGTTTTAGTTCATGCTTATACGCACTATCCACTTACTCCTCTCTGACACCTCCTTGCTTTCATGTGATCCTGATACCAAATCGAGAAAACGAAATTTCAAGGCTGGGTTGGGTTGGGTCATAAATACCAGATTTAGACATATATTATAATTTTATTGTTTCAAAAGAATATCATACAAAATACATTTTGTAAATTTTGTCTCTTAGAGTTACTTTTACATTTATATCCTACGGACGCTCTTCTTTCTGATCCTTAATTATACTTAAACATTAAATAATTTTAATTTAAATAAAATTCACTCTCAGTTGAGTTTAACGGTGGGGGTTGGGTTGGCTGGGTGACCCCAAACGCAAAAAAAAAAAAATTTTTTTTTGTTAGAAACGTTTTTTAAGCTAATAAACGTTTATTTAACTCAGAAAAACAAAAAAAAAATTTTTCGAAAAAATTCACTCACAAGGAGAGTGGATTGGGGTCCTGGATTTAGTTTAAATTTCGTAGAATGGTAGATTTAGTTTCCCTGTTGATGAAAATATATGGTTATAGGGGTGAGCGTCTTTCACCAACGCTGGGGGTTGGGTTGGCTGGGTGACCCCAAACGCAAAAAAAAATTTTTTTTGTTAGAAACGTTTTTTAAGCTAATAAACGTTTATTTAACTCAGAAAAACAAAAAAAAATTTTCGAAAAAATTCACTCAGTTGAGGTGAGCGTCTTTCACCAACGCTGGGGGTTGGGTTGGCTGGGTGACCCCAAACGCAAAAAAAAATTTTTTTTTTGTTAGAAACGTTTTTTAAGCTAATAATCGTTTAATTAACTCAGAAAAACAAAAAAAAAAATTTCGAAAAAATTCACTCAGTTGAGGTGAGCGTCTTTCACCAACGCTGGGGGTTGGCTTGGCTGGGTGACCCCAAACGCAAAAAAAAATTTTTTTTTGTTAGAAACGTTTTTTAAGCTAATAAACGTTTATTTAACTCAGAAGAACAAAAAAAATTTTTCGAAAAAAATCACTCAGTTGAGTTGAGGTGAGCGTCTTTCACCAACGCTGGGGGTTGGGTTGGCTGGGTGACCCCAAACACAAAAGAAAAAAAAAATTTTTGTTAGAAACGTTTTTTAAGCTAATAAACGTTTATTTAACTCAGAAAAACAAAAAAATTTTTTTCGAAAAAATTCACTCTCAGTTGAGTTGAGGTGAGCGTCGACTAAACTAATTGTTGAGACTAGAAATTTGATGAGGATTTAAGTTGAAGCTTAAAACGACGAAAACCGCCCTCTCAAAGCAGGTAACCGCTCTTGAACACAAAGTATCGGTGAGAACCGCGTTGGTTTACGTCTCGAAATTGGGCCGAAGGTTGGTTTCGAAGGCCCAACTTCGAGACGTAAATCAACGCGGTTCTCACCTACTTCATTCGCCAGCTTTGAGAGTGCAGTTTTCGTTGGGACTCGGGGTCTTTTTTTTTGGCCGATGAATCGATTGGTCGGTCGTCGGTCGCATTTTACGCACATCTGGTTTCTTGTTTTTTTTTTTGTTAACGTACTTCGTATGAATGGTTTTAAAGGACATGTCATTGAAACTTCTTAATACAACAATGATAAAAGGCATCAAATACTTCTACTTCTACCTAAAAGGTATTAAATGATACCATTTTTTTTAAATACAAATTCGCGCCGATCTTATTTATAAGAGTAAAGAAACGATTTTTATGTCAAATGAAACTTAAAACATTGTACAAAAAAAAATAATAATTAAATTAATTTGTATGTAAGAAAACATTAAATTTAAAAGGTAAAAGCGTTAAAATTTAACCAATTTTAATTTCAAAACGTCCCAGGTAATAAAATTTATTGCTACGTTTTAAACATAAATTATTATAATGTATTAGAAAACGAATACAAACGGCACCTGTTTCTAGATTGAATCGGTAACGAAATCAAAAGTGAAAGTTCCTTACCGAACGTTTTATAGAGTCTAATACCGACCAAAAGTGCCGTACACACTAGTTGTTGCTTTAAGGTTTAAATTATGCAAGTTACGCAATCGGTTTGTAAATTTAAAAGGTAAACCGAGTAACACAAGACGTTTCCTTTAAGATCGATCCGGTGTTCTTTTAAAAAATCTGTTTATTTAAAACGTCAATCGAAAGAAAGAATCCTTCCCCGGGGCGTTATTACGAAAGTGTGTCACACACGAACGATTGTTTGTGGATTTTTTTAACAATAAAATTACGTCAGCTTTCCTGACGATTTCCAACTTATATGATTTTATATAAGATGTTATAAGAAAAAATATAAGTTAAGAAATTACCGGATATTATTAAACGTTAATTTTACATTTAACAACGTTTAAATAGTCATAAAGAAAAATTTTAAGAAATTATTTTCGATCGTATAAATTAATGGATAGATAATGTTCTTTTTGAGAAAGATTATGAAATTTCTGGGAGAAATTCCTTAGTCAGCCTGACGTAAATGTTAAAATAAGTGATGAAATATTCAAATTTCAAATATTCAAATCTTTGTTGTTCTTTAAGAAGTTGTTGACGGGAAATCTATGAATCGACATTTTTCATTCTTGTCTATAAAAACCGTCTCAAAGGAAAAAAAAACATTCAACTAAAGTTTATTTTTAAATCTTAAGTTAAAAAGAAATTTAATTACCTTTTTATTTATTTTTTTTTTTGGTAAAAATGCTTTGTAATTCGGATTTTTCTTGATCGTAATTTTAATTTAAATTTCTTCTTCAATCAAAAAGAAATTTAAAATCTAAAAAACGACAAAACAAATAGAAAGAGTATACATGTAAAATCCTTGAATCTTTACATTTTACAAGTTTACAAGAATAATTGTAGTTTATTTAGCTTGCAAATTACCAAGTGCGTTTAAATACCACAGTGGTTAGTGTTTGGTTACACGCAGACCTATAAAAGGCATTTTTTTCCTCTTTTTCAAACCATAAAGCAACCAGAAACCTTTCTCCCCCTTCTATTTTATCCAAGCGGTGTTTATATCAAACCGAGTTTGTCTTGTAACACGACCATTTTCAAAACCAACTCTCACCGTGCAAGAACAAACAAACCTTGCACGTTTATATCTAAAAAATTAAATTAGTTTATTTAAAATTTGTGATCTTTGTGATTTTTTAAAGTTACCGTCAGTTTAAAAAAGGTAAAGAGAAATTTTTTATGTGTAAAATAAACCTTAAATATATTTTTATTATGATAATAAAACGCTTTTACTTTTAGCTTCTATTCGCGAAGGTTAAATAACTTTACATATTTTACTATTTGATTATTAATTTTGAAAATTTAAAAATATAATTTTGAAAATTTAAAAATAAAATTTTGAAAATTAAAATGTCGGAAATTGTTCAATTTTATTCCGAAAAAAATATTTTTATTACCGGAAGTACTGGTTTCATGGGAAAAGTTTTACTAGAAAAATTAATTCGTTCCTGTCCTAAAATCGGTACAATTTACATTTTAATAAGAAATAAAAAAGGAAAAACTCCCGAAGAACGCTTAGAAGATTTTATAAACCAACCAATTTTCGAAAATACAAAAGAAATCGTCGATTTAAAGAAAAAAATTAAAGTTATTTCCGGAGACGTTTTAGAAAATAATTTAAATTTAACGGAAAACGATTACTTAGAGTTAAAGGAAAATGTAAATATTATTTTTCACATGGCGGCGAACGTTCGCTTCGATCAGGACTTAAAAACCACTTTAAAAATGAACACTGGTGGAACTAAAAACGTCTTAGAAGTTGCTAAACGTTTTCAAAACGTTCAAGCTTTCGTACACGTTTCCACAACTTTTTGCCATTGTGAAAAAGACGTTGTGGATGAAGAACTCTATCCGGCACCACATCATCCAAGGTAAATTCTAAAAAATTAAAAACTTTAAATAAAAACTTTAAAAAATATAATCAGAAAAAAAAAAAAATTAAAGATATGTTCATCAAATTAAATTAAAATTTTAATTTTAGAGCTATTATGGATTTAGCTGACTTATTAAGCGATCAAGATCTAAAAGAAATAACTCCGTATCTTTTAAAAAATTTTCCAAACACTTACGCTTATACAAAACGCTTAACCGAACATTTAATTAAAGAATATTCAGAGTTTTTACCGATTGTTGTTGTAAGACCGTCAATAGGTAAGTTTATTTCTATTAATAAGTGAATTTTTGACAGTTAATTAACCGAACTTAAAAAAAAATCGGTCAATTAAAAAAAAAATCGGTCAATTAAAAAAAAAAAATCGGTCAATTAAAAAAAAAATCGTAAAAAATTGATTTTTAATGATTTTATTTTGATTCTTTTTCTAAATGAAACTTAAAACATTCTAGTTTTAATTAAAAGAAACCGTTTTGTTCCAAGTTTTACCAAAAAAATTAGAAAAATTTTTAAAGTTGACAAAAAATTTTTTTAGGTTAAAAAATTTTTTAGTTTACAAAATCAATAATTTTTAAAAAATTCGTAAAAAATTGGATATTAAAGATTTTGATTTGATTTTTTTTCAAAATGAAACTTAAAACATCCTAGTTTTAATTAAAAAAAGCCGTTTTGTTCCAAGTTTTACCAAAAAAATTAGAAAAATTTTTAAAGTTGACAAAAAATTCTTTTAGGTTAAAAAATTTTTTTAGATTAAAAAATTTTTTTAGGTTAAAAAATTTTTTAGTTTACAAAATCAATCATTTTTAAAAAATTCGTAAAAAATTGGATTTTAAAGATTTTGATTTGATTTTTTTTCAAAATGAAACTTAAAACATTGTAGTTTTAATTAAAAAAAGCCGTTTTGTTCCAAGTTTTACCAAAAAAATTAGAAAAATTTTTAAAGTTGTCAAAAAATTTTTTTAGGTTAAAAAATTTTTTAGTTTGCAAAATCAATCATTTTTAAAAAATTTATAAAAAATTGGATTTTAAAGATTTTGATTTGATTTTTTTCAAAATGAAACTTAAAACATTCTAGTTTTAATTAAAAAAAGCCGTTTTGTTCTAAGTTTTACCAAAAAAATTAAAAATTTTTTTAAAGTTGACAAAAAATTTTTTTAGGTTAAAAAATTTTTTAGTTTGCAAAATCAATCATTTTAAAAAAATTCGTAAAAAATTGGATTTTAAAGATTTTGATTTGATTTTTTTCAAAATGAAACTTAAAACATTGTGGTTTTAATTAAAAAAACCGTTTTGTTCCAAGTTTTACCAAAAAAATTAAAAATTTTTTTAAAGTTGTCAAAAAATTTTTTTTGGTTAAAAAATTTTTTAGTTTACAAAATCAATCATTTTAAAAAAATTCATAAAAAATGGGATTTTAAAGATTTTGATTTGATTTTTTTTCAAAATGAAACTTAAAACATTGTAGTTTTAATTAAAAAAAACCGTTTTGTTCCAAGTTTTACCAAAGAAATTAAAAATTTTTTTAAGATTGACAAAAAATTTTTTTAGGTTAAAGAATTTTTTTAGGTTAAAAATTTTTCTAGTTTGCAAAATCAATAATTTTTTAAAAAATAATAAAAAATTGGATTTTAAAGATTTTGATTTGATTTTTTTTTCAAAATGAAACTTAAAACATTGTAGTTTTAGTAAAAAAAAACCGTTTTATTCCAAGTTTTACCAAAAAAATTAGAAAAATTTTTAAAGTTGTCAAAAATTTTTTTTAGGTTAAAAAATTTTTTAGTTTACAAAATCAATCATTTTTAAAAAATTCATAAAAAATTGGATTTTAAAGATTTTGATTTGATTTTTTTTTCAAAATGAAACTTAAAACATTGTAGTTTTAATTAAAAAAAAAACCGTTTTATTCCAAGTTTCACCAAACAAATTAGAAAAATTTTTAAAGTTGACAAAAAATTTTTTTAGGTTAAAAAATTTTTTTAGGTTAAAGAATTTTTTAGTTTACAAAATCAATAATTTAAAAAAAAATCATAAAAAATTGGATTTTAAAGATTTTGATTTGATTCTTTTTCTAAATGAAACTTAAATCATTGTAGTTTTAATTAAAAAAAAACGTTTTGTTCCAAGTTTTACCAAAAAAATTAAAAATTTTTTTAAAGTTGTCAAAAATTCTTTTTAGGTTAAAAAATTTTTTAGTTTACAAAATCAATAATTTTTAAAAAATTCATATAAAATTGGATTTTAAAGATTTTGATTTGATTTTTTTTCAAAATGAAACTTAAAACATTGTAGTTTTAATTAAAAAAACCGTTTTGTTCCAAGTTTTACCAAAAAAATTAAAAATTTTTTTAAAGTTGTCAAAAAATTTTTTTTGGTTAAAAAATTTTTTAGTTTACAAAATCAATCATTTTAAAAAAATTCATAAAAAATGGGATTTTAAAGATTTTGATTTGATTTTTTTTCAAAATGAAACTTAAAACATTGTAGTTTTAATTAAAAAAAAACCGTTTTGTTCCAAGTTTTACCAAAGAAATTAAAAATTTTTTTAAGATTGACAAAAAATTTTTTTAGGTTAAAGAATTTTTTTAGGTTAAAAATTTTTCTAGTTTGCAAAATCAATAATTTTTTAAAAAATAATAAAAAATTGGATTTTAAAGATTTTGATTTGATTTTTTTTTTCAAAATGAAACTTAAAACATTGTAGTTTTAATTAAAAAAAAAACCGTTTTATTCCAAGTTTCACCAAACAAATTAGAAAAATTTTTAAAGTTGACAAAAAATTTTTTTAGGTTAAAAAATTTTTTTAGGTTAAAGAATTTTTTAGTTTACAAAATCAATAATTTAAAAAAAAATCATAAAAAATTGGATTTTAAAGATTTTGATTTGATTCTTTTTCTAAATGAAACTTAAATCATTGTAGTTTTAATTAAAAAAAAACGTTTTGTTCCAAGTTTTACCAAAAAAATTAAAAATTTTTTTAAAGTTGTCAAAAATTCTTTTTAGGTTAAAAAATTTTTTAGTTTACAAAATCAATAATTTTTAAAAAATTCATATAAAATTGGATTTTAAAGATTTTGATTTGATTTTTTTTCAAAATGAAACTTAAAACATTGTAGTTTTAATTAAAAAAAAACGTTTTATTCCAAGTTTTACCAAAAAAATTAGAAAAATTTTTAAAGTTGTCAAAAATTTTTTTTAGGTTAAAAAATTTTTTAGTTTACAAAATCAATAGTTTTTAAAAAAATCATAAAAAATTGGATTTTAAAGATTTTGATTTGATTTTTTTTCAAAATGAAATATAAAACATTGTGGTTTTAATTAAAAAAAACCGTTTTGTTCCAAGTTTTACCAAAAAAATTAGAAAAATTTTTAAAGTTGACAAAAAATTTTCTTAGGTTAAAAAATCTTTTAGTTTACAAAATCAATCATTTTTAAAAAATTCGTAAAAAATTGGATTTTAAACATTTTGATTTGATTTTTTTTCTAAGTTAAACGTAAAACATTGTGGTTTTAATTAAAAAAAGCCGCTTTGCTCCAAGTTTTACCAAAAAAATAAAAAAATTTTTTAAGATTGACAAAAAATTTTTTTAGGTAAAAAAATTTTTTAGTTTACAAAATCAATCATTTTTTAAAAAATTCATAAAAAATTGGATTTTAAAGATTTTGATTTGATTTTTTTTCAATATGAAACTTAAAACATTGTGGTTTTAATAAAAAAAAGCCGTTTAGTTCTAAGTTTTACCAAAAAAATTAGAAAAATTTTTAAAGTTAACAACAATTTTTTTTTTTGGTTAAAAACTTTTTAAAATTGTCTTTAAATCTTGTAAAATGGTTTTTAAATTGTGTAAAATGGTCTTAAAATTGTGTAAAATCGTCTTAAAATTGTATAAAATCGTCTTAAAATTGTGTAAAATCGTCTTAAAATTGTGTAAAATTAATAAGTCGTGTAAAGTAGTCTTTAAATCGTGTAAAATTAGGTTTAAATTGTGGAAAAACATTAAATTTTAGTCACCGCAGCTTTAAAAGAACCATTTCCCGGTTGGGTAGACAATTTAAACGGTCCAACCGGACTTTTAGTCGGCGCAGGAAAAGGAATAATCAGATCCATGCATTGTAATCCAAATTACAACGCCGATTTAGTCCCCGTAGACATTTCAGTAAATCGAATGTTGATCGTAACCAAAGACTTTATCAAAAATGGAAATATAAAAGAACCGGAAGTTTATAACATTAGTTGCGACATGGTAAAAAGTCAAATACTCACTTACTAATTAAATAATTACATTTTTCTTAACGTAGGAAAATCCAATTTCATGGGGTTCGGCTTTAGAAATCGGAAAGAAACATTTCTACGATAATCCATTCAGCGTTTGCCTTTGGTATCCATATGGAAGCATAAAAACATCATATTTCGCACATTTCCTCGCAGTTATTTTCTTACACTACATCCCAGCTTATTTCATCGATTTTATAATGCCTATAATTGGACAGAAACCTTTGTAAGTTCATTAATTTTTTAAAATTTATCATTAATTTAAAAAAATTAAACCTCAACCCGATTAATTTAAGTTTTATCATTAAATAATTATTAATTTTCAGTCTTGTTAACGCACAAAAAAGGATATCGACCGGATTAAAAGTCTTACAATATTACACGACGAGAAATTGGGTCTTTAAACACGACAAAATCAAACGAATCGAAAAAAACATGAACGAAATCGATAAAAAATTATTCTTTTCCGATATGAGTAACATGAGTTGGAACGAATACATTTTATTGTACGTTTTGGGAGCGAGAAAATACTGCATGAAAGAGGGAATTGAAACGTTACCCAAAGCTAGAAAGCTATTGAAGAAATTATTTTATTTGGATTTACTCGTTAAGTTATTCTTTAGTTTAGGTTTAATTTATTATATTTATACAAGGTATTTTTATTAATTAAAAACGATATAACCTAAAACTGAAAAAAACGATTATAAACACCTTCTTCAACACACACTTAATATACCGTGCGTTCAGAAATGATTGTAGATCGTTTGAATTTGGCGCGCTATAGATTAATTTTTAAGGTTGGTATAAATACAATAATGTTAATCATATCTCATAGGCGTGTCATGGAAAATATTGAAAGCTGTCATCAGTTGTTAAAAAACCGAAAGACAAAGGTATTTTATTGAATGTATTGATCAATGCCATTCCAATTGATATCCGATCTCCAATAATTATGAGTATATGTACATATACACTTAATACTAAAAGGAATACACCATGAATAAATCCAGTTACGCCACTGATATGCAAGATACGACGTAGGTAATTCACAGGTAACAATATTGACCATCGAAAATCACTAAATTACGAGCGCGCCAAATTCAAACGATCTACAATCATTTCTGAATTTCAGTATTAAAGTAGTAAGCAAGCAGCGCCTCTTTAAAAGAGGGCGCCGCAGGCGCCTAGCTCTTTTTTTAATAGTTTTTTTGGAAATCGCTTTCCGGACGATTCAATAGTTTTACGTCATTCTGCCGACTATTATCTTCACCTCCCCGACGATTTTGGGGGGTCCGTGACCGATTTCGGAAAAACGGCCCTGAAAATCGAACGACGTTGCGGTAGCCCAAATTGAAATTAAAATTCTCGACCGTCCGCATGTCATTTTCGTTAATTTTCGAACGCACTTTTGTCCAAAAAGCCACCGGCTCCGCGACTCTGCTTCCGGCTAACCTTCTGAACGGCTTTATAAAGGTGCATTTAAATTAGAGCGAACAGAAGCGAGCGAACGAATTCGTTCGCCTAAGCTAGCATAATTTATATGGAGAACCAAACATGAACGAACGAACTCGTTCGTGTTCGGACGGCGTGGGTGAAGTTAGCCCCCCATTTTTAGATTTTATAGATTTTTATTGTTGTTCCAAGTTGTTCTGGGATTGTTCTAGGATGTTCCAAAGCGACAGCACAAAAAAATGAAAACGAGGCGGATAAACCACAAAAAACTGTTTTTCTTAGCAGCCCCCCATTTTCCGAAAAATCGATTTCTATCGGTTGTTCCAAGTTGTTCTAGTTGTTCTAGTTATTGTTCCAAAATATCAATATATTTAAGGCTGTAGTCTTACGGTCATGGAGTTTCTCAGGGGCGCAGGAGACAGACGCGCGGGAGTGAGAAGGTGGACCTTAATTCTGGGCTACGCTCCGCCCTTTGTAGATAACAGACATAGGATTTATATTCGAAACTCATGTGTTTATTTATCTTTTGTCGAGAAGTGAATACATGAATCGAGGTTCAGTTCGTTTTAGTAAAGTAGAAAAAGACGGAAACATTAGATGTATCTTTCTTACCAAATTCTAATAAGATCCTGACTTATTTTAGTATATGTAATAAGCACTGTGCAAAAAAATTAAATGTTTTAAAATGGTAGAGCAGTTCGTAGTACAGATAGGATAATCGACTGTACTGTACAGGTGGGCCAAATTGGCCACTTGTAAAGGGACACTCCTGTTTCTATAAGAGATAGGGTAAAATAATATTGGTGTCTTGCTCGATGTTTATAAGAAATCGAATGGTGAAAACCGCAAATTGATATCCCTTACGGTTTCGGAAATACAGGTGTTTTTCGAAAAAGTGCATTTTTGAAAAATCTCCATAACTTTTTTTCTATTGGATAATGTTTGATTCTACGAAAAGATTCCCAAAACAACTTTTTATGTAGAATTTGTCGGTGTAAGTCAGATTTTTTCTAAGCAATATTCTAATAGATACAGACAGATATTTCTTTTTCAAATGGAACACCTATACATTTTTGCATATTCGACGAGAGTTAAAATTGCCTTGCCAAAAATATGCCACACATCATACCTTGCTCAAATCTTTCTCGAAATATAGAACTTTAAAGTTTGCTGATTTTGAATAAGTAGGCATTGAACAAAAAACAAAAGCGAGAATGTATTTATAAGTAGGGCCAAGATGTTTGATTACAGCTATAACTTAAACTCAAAAACAAGTCGTAGTCTTCTAAACATATCACTTAGCCTTTTTGGTTCAGATTATGGATTCCAACAATCTAAATTTTTTTTAACATCGGGAACAATGTGTAGCTATGAGTACTTAATTTCGTGATGTTCCAATCTGGTCGAGATGAGAGATAAGTGTGTTTAGTTTTTGGATTGTTTTTGTTTCTCCAATTTTGTTCCAGATCTAATTCATGGGGTTTATCAACCGAAGGTATTACCCTTGGCAGAATTATTCTGTCTCTATTTTAACTATTATTTTATAGTTTAGTGTTTTTGATACAAGGAACTTGCCTAATATGTCGGCAAAACTTTAATTATCGAAAAGAAAGGTGCTTTTGCAAGGCTATTTTAATTCTTATTATATAGTTCAGGTTGATTGATTCGAGGATACACCCACAACATGTAAAAAACCGCCAAATTTCAAAGAGTAAAGTGCCCTTAACAAGATTGCATTAATGAAAACAACAGTTGTACTGAATTGTTTTCATTGCGGCAAGTACAGATATGTAATATGGAATTACAAAAGTAAAAATTATCCCCACAATAATTAAATAAACATTTTGGCGCCCAAATCTATTTTTGGCTATACGCTCGTAATGTTTTATTTAAACATATTGATATTTTGGAACAATAACTAGAACAACTTGGAACAACCGATAGAAATCAATAATTTTTAAAGAAGAAAATAATTTTTTTGCACAGTGCTTATTACATATACTAAAATAAGTCAGGATCTTATTATAATTTGGTAAGAAAGATACATCTAATGTTTCCGTCTTTTTCTACTTTACTAAAACGAACTGAACCTCGATTCACGTATTCACTTCTCGACAAGAGATAAATAAACACATGAGTTTCGAATATAAATCCTTTGTCTGTTATCTACAAAGGGCGGAGCGTAGCCCAGAATTAAGGTCCACCTTCTCACTCCCGCGCGTCTGTCTCCTGCGCCCCTGAGAAACTCCATGACCGTAAAACCACAGCCTTAAACATATTGATATTTTGGAGCAATAACTAGAACAACTAGAACAACTTGGAACAACCGATAGAAATCGATTTTTCGGAAAATGGGGGGCTGCTAAGAAAAACAGTTTTTTGTGGTTTATCCGCCTCGTTTTCATTTTTTTTTGTGCTGTCGCTTTGGACCATCCTAGAACAATTCCAGAACAACTTGGAACAACAATAAAAATCTATAAAATCTAAAAATGGGGGGCTAACTTCACCCACGCGTTCGGACGTGCTCTGAACCCTGTCGGTAAATCCGCGAATCATCAAAGAAAATCGGTGCTCAATGTGGACAGTAAAATTTAGAAACGAACGAATTCGCATCGAACGTGGATAGCTGATTTTTACGCTATATCGATTGTTCAAATTAGATTATTTTACATTCGTGAGTGTTGTAAGTTTTTACCAACATGGAATGGACAAACGAAAAAACACTTCAGTTGATTGAATTATATAGGAACGAAACATGTTTGTGGGATGCAAAGTCAAAACTGTATAAATTAATAAACAAAAAAACGGATGCATGGAATAAGATCTCTACAGAGATAAATTGTGATATAATTGAAGTAAAGAAAAAGATTAATTCGCTTCTCGCCTCATTCAGACGAGAAATTTTGAACAAATATTTGAGACTTGCATAGGAGTCACGCGTTGCAAGGAAGCGAAGAGTCACTAGCAGTCGTTCTTTTGCCGTAATTGCTTTTTTGAAACTTGTATCCTCTCTAGAAATATTAGGTCCAACCAAATTTAATAAGAATTCAAAATCTTCCGTTGACATTCTGCAGAAGTTGGTGACTTGGGCCAAATTGTCACTCGTTAAGTCCATTAACAAAACTTCCCCTCCCGTTTTCCTTCTTTTCTTTAATAAATTAGAACATACACTCTCTTCTTTCTTTTTTTTCTCGGATAGTCCGGCAATAACTACAAAACTAGCGGCGCTAACTAAAATGTCTTCATCCGCATCCGACATCGTGAATGAATGGATTACCGACGAACGCGAATGTTCGCTGTAATTTAAACGCTCCTGTTTTATAGAGAACGAACGAACGAGCGATCACCTGCGAATTCGCTCCTTCGTTCGTTCGCTTCTGTTCGCTCTAATTTAAATGCACCTTAACGCAACGTTATATGCGAATCGGGGCTTCTTTGGACCCGAAACGGCCGATTTAAGCCCTAAACGAAGTTGCCGTTTTCCGTCATTCTCGATTTGGGCCGATAATACAGTTGGTTCAATTTTCATAAACGTTATTTATTATTCTAACCACGCTAATGCCACATGAAATGTCAAAACGATCGGTTTATTAATAATTATCAAATATTTAATTTATGCAGAGCAGAAATTCGAATAAATTTCACTAAAAACTAATTAAATTCTTGAAAATATCACCAAAAATTTAAGTAAATTTGTAAAAATTCCACCAAAGCTACTAACATTTTTAATAATTCCACCAAAAACTTATAAAATTTGTAAAAATTCTCCAAAGCTATCAAAATTTTTAACAATTCCACCAAAAACTAAATTTTAAAAAATACATACTAAAATTAAGATTAATTTCGTCAAGAATTGATTAGATTCTTAAAAATCTCACAAAAATAAAAAAGTAATAATTTAATTACTAATATTTTAATTTTTTAAAAATTCCACCCAAAATCAATAAAATTGGTAAAAATTCCACGAAAAGCTTACTATATTCGTAAAAATTCCACCAAATTTACCAACATTTTTAACAATTTCACCAAAAACGTACTAAATTTTTTCAATTTTCCACCAAAGCTACAAAAATGTTCAATAATTCCATCAAAAACTTACTGATTTTTAAGAAATACCACCAAAAACTTACCAAATTCATACAAATTTCTCTAAAATTACCAACATTTTTAACGATTCCACCAAAAATGATTAAAATTAATAAAAATTCCACCAAAGTTATCAACTTTTTTAACAATTCCATCAAAAACATACTGAATGTTATAAAAATTCTACAAAAAATTAATAAAATTGGAAAATTTCACTAAAAACTCACTAAATTCGTAAAAATTCCATAAAAAAACACTGAATTTTTAAAAATTCCATCAAAGATGAATAAGATTCGCAAAAATTTGACCAGTGTTATCAAAATTTTTGATAATTCCACCAAAAATATACTGAGTTTTTTAAAAATTCCATCAAACATTAATACAATTTGCAAAAATTCCACCAAAAACTTACTAAATTCATAAGAATTTTACCAAAAACACTGATTTTTTTTATTCCACCAGAAATGAATAAAATTCGCAAAAATTCCACCAATGTTATCAACGTTTTTGATAATTCCACCAAAACATACTGAATTTTTAAAAATTCTACCAGAAACTTACTAAATTCATAAGAATTTTACCAAAAACACTGAATTTTTTTAAAGTCCACCAGAAATGAATAAAATTCGCAAAAATTCCACCAAAGCTATTAAAGTATTTAACAACTATACCCAAAACTTACTGAATTTTTTTTATTCCACCAAAAACTTACAAAAATCTTAAAAATTACACCGAAATTGTCAACATTTTTATCAATTTTACCAAAAACTTACCAAATTTTTTAAAAATTCCACCAAAATGTCCAAATTCTTTTAAAATTCCACCAAAAATCAATCAAATTAGAAACAATTTCATTAAAAATTAACTAAAACCTTGAAAATTTCATCAAAGAAAAACTCTTCAACTCTAACATCAGCTATATTTTCGGTTGATTCACATAAACTAGGTTCTTCGACCCCTCTTCTCGGGAATCGCCAAGAATATTATTGTTCTGAAATTTGTTCTGAAAACACATCTAATAAGCCAAATTTTCTACCTCTCTCCAGTTCTTTCCATAATGTTTACTTAACAAGTTATTTACATCTCTCATTTTCAGATTTTTTGGTTTCACTCCGAATTTCTTTTGGCTGGATATTCATGGCGGTTTGGTTTTTCCTAAAAACTCCTTTGAATCTATTGTACAGTTTTTGTAACTACGCATCTATTGAAAATGGATTTAGTGGGATTTGAATCTAAAGGCTGTCTATTTGATTTGAATTTTTAAGGGATTCGCGTGTTTTTTAGTACAAATCATTGAGTATTTTATAGAAAACAACTTTTTCTAACAGATAACGTATATATCTCATCTTTGCCCAAAAATAGATTTAGGGGATATTGAAATCAGACAACTCAAATGTGGCAATACATAATATGAAACTAAATATCAGTCTAATGTCGCAAAAAATCATCTATTATTGTTTGTCTCCTTTTTTCTTTAAACTAGAGTTCAAAAATCGTATTTTTAGTTTGGAAAGAAGCTTCAAAGACTCTACCACCTTAATTTTTGATATTTTCTGCTAGTATAACCTAAAACACTTACATTTTTGTACAAAATTTCAATTAAAAATACTTAAAATTAAAACAAAAATTTACTTATAAATCAATTTTACATAAAAAAGGTAAAAAGGCACAAAAAAGGAAATAAATAAAAACTTGCGTTTGAAATGTCAAAACTCTCACTAAATCAAAACATTTATGAAAATAACTACAATAAAAAAAAAACAGGGAAACCTAACTAAATTTTATAAAAAAACATAAAAAAATAAAATCAACCAACTTGAAATTCTCAATATTAATAATCGATAATTAACTGAATTTTATTAATTGATCGAGTATAAAACACCCTTTTTAGCTAAGTATTTACGTTTTTTTAAAAATTTAAAATAAAAATATTCTAAAAATAGAAAAAAAAAACTTACTTGTAAATATCGTACGTTTATGGGCAAGTTTCCAATCCGTTTCAGATAAATGAAAGAGGCAGAAATGGTACAAACCGAATGTTGTGGGTAGTTCTTTAGCACGTTCGCCTAAATACAAAAGAAAATAAGGATGATATCAGCAACAAAAATGTATTTTGAAAGTATTTTAAAGTAAAATTTAAAGAAATAAAGACTCACCTATGTAAAGACTCACTCTAATCAAAATAATTATAGAAATGTCGCAGGCAAATAGTAATTGTAGGAAAATAACTTTACGCTAGTCAAATAGTATTCGCCTAACCAAATGACACGTCGACATTTATTTTTTTGCCGGGTATTATTATTCTAGGAAAATGGTATTTGGCTGAATTGTTATTAGCCAAATAATGTACATAGCTTACTGTGACCGAATTGAGGTTAAGTGATCAAACGAAGATGTAGAGCAAATGTTAAGAATTTGGATGGAGGAGAATAAATCTACTCATTCGTCAATAGAATGTCATTTTGTGCAATGACAAAAAAATACGTCCTATCATCGTATTATTGAAAGAACACCCTACACTAGTTTATATGGTGCTGATCCAAAAGTAGGCTTTTTTTTATGGAGGGGTTCAGGAAATCTGTTGACAGACGAGTGGTCCGAATCACTATCTAAGTGATTCGTATCGATGACCACCCTGTGTTGGGTTGATGTACTCATCTTGAATACATCGACCAACTAAAACCCTTTCCCCTCCGCCTCCGGAACCACCCATCAAGGTATAACTTCAGAGGTATATAAATATAATTTTCGGGGTCTACTGTACATTTCTTCTTCTATTTTCTAGTTCTCCTTCATGCTTTTCCTTTTTTTTCATAATGTTTGTTACCATTTCATCTGCGGCTCTCCAGTGCTCTTGTTTTTCTAGCATTATATCTATTATGTTTTCTTTTTCGATATTTTTTCCGATTTTATTACGACAAATATTTCTTTCCTCGGCAAAATTATTACATATAAAAAACGTATGTTCTGGATTATCTATTTCTTCACAAAACCAGCAAAATTCATTCTCCTTCTTTTTTATTTTGAACAAATAACTACAAAAAATTCCATGACCCGTCAAAAATTGTGTTAGGTAGTAATTTAATTCGCCCGATGTTCTTTCAAACCATTTTTTTAAATTAATCTTTGATTAATACGTTGGTCCATTTAATTCCGTGATTCCATCTTCTGTTCCATTTTTTCAATAATTCTTCTCTATATAGTTTTTTATGTTCCTTACCTCTACTGTATAGGTTACATCTTTCGTCAATTAATAGGTCAATGGGCGGTAGACGAGCCACCACTTCAATACCCACCGTAGAAACCGTTCTATATCCAGAAGATATCCTGATTCCTAATCTTCTATTAATTGAGGAAAGCATATTTAAACAGTATTTATAATTTAGGCTCTACTCCATGCCGGAGCGGCATACAAAATGACCGAAAGAACAGTAGAAGCAAGGAGTTTCCTTTTCTTTTCTTTGGGTCCTCCGATGTCTGGCATAATTTTCGATAAATTATTTACCATGACGTTTGCTTTCTTGCAAATTTCCTTTATGTGTTCCGTCATTTTCATATCTTTGTCTAAGTAGACCCCGAGATATTTTGCCTTCTTGTCACTCTTTATCTCATTTTCGTTTATTTTTAGTTTTATTTCTTTTAGTTTTATTCTTCCTTGTAGTAATACGATTTCTGTTTTTTTCTGGTGCTACTTGAAGTCCCATTCTATCAAGTTCTTCTGTGACCCTTTGAATCGCATAATTAGCCTTTTCTCGTAGAAGAGTGCTATCAACCAAAAGTAGGCTTACCATCGACAAATCTGCCCACAGACCTAGATAAAATATTGACTGAAGAGGACTTGGAAGTTTTGCGCACGAATGTTCCCGATTAAGCAAATGAAGTTGTTGATTCCAAAGTAGAAGTTATAGTTGAAAAAAATAATGTGAACGAAGTTAGCGTTCCCATCAGTTCGGAAAATCTCGAGGAAGAAGTACAAATTGACACTTCAAAAGCCGATTTAGAATCCAACAATAACTCCCATACTACGAATGGCGATATGTACTGGTGTGTCTGTGGAAACCACAGTACAAGTGCACATACCTGTTTAAAGTGTTCTAAAATAGTGCACGTTATTTGTGGCGTTATTCAGGAAGACAGTGAAGACGTAGGTAGCCAGGTTATATGCAATCATTGTGTTAATGAAGACAATATTAGAAAACATCGGAAGAAGTCATATGAAGGCCAACTGAAAGCTTCTGAAGTAATTACAAGAGCTAGCAGAGCAACATACAACGACATAGAATGTGGCAAATGCGTCACGGTTGCTGTCCCGAAAGTCGATAGAGGACCATTAGACAAGAAGAACTTAGAAGGGATTGTAATTGATAAAAAGAATAATGTTTACCGAATAGGTACAAAATCTGGTGTTTTAAGAACCTGGTTTTCTAAAAGTGATTTAACAGAAGTTTCAGCAGTAACTTTTAATACGCCGCATTATGACGTCACAGTGTTGACCGACGTTATAGGATTGAATCCAAACAAACTTTTTCTACATAGATTCAGTCCATAAGCGGCGAGAAAATAATTTTTTTAGAGTACTTAGAGACATATTTAAGGTATGAAAAGTTGGCAGTACAGTACAAAATACCGTGTTCTACATCTAAACCAAAAATGGCAAGTTAAATAAATTTTTGAACACCGTAAAAGCAGAAATGAGTTCGCGTATACATAACCTCAAAAATCGTATCTGTTAAACGTAAGCTTAAAAAGTTCGTAGTTCGGTAATTAATGAGATTTGGGCCACCAAATCTTACAAATGGGATGGTATTATCCTTAGAATACCTTACATCCCTTCTTTGGTGAAAAACAACACCCTCGGATTATTTTAGATTCAATGCTAGCAACAGGTATAAATTTGATAAAAATATAGGTATTTTGTTATAAAGGAAGGGATTTTCATAGTTTTATGACCTTTATTATTGTACCCTTTGTAGGTAAAACTTAACAACTATGAAATTTGCTGATAAAAAATGTCTATTAAAAGGTATTTTACCACAAGGCGTAGAAATACACCAAACAGAAACCTTAGTAAGAGCTAGGATACATGCTAAAAGAACCATACATTCTAACACAACAGTAAAAGTTATTCGAGTTCTTACAAATTTGTAGCCCCCTTTAGTTACATATGTAGAACATTGCCATTCTTCGAGTAACAGAGATTACCGTGGACTATTTTGTACATTTTATTTCTGGAATAACTAACGGTAAGTATCAGTACTATTAAACTAACTTTTTTTCTATTATAGGATTTCATAGGATCAAACTCTGTTGGGTTATTGTAGTCTTCTATGTTTTGACTTGACGACTTCTGTTTTTTCTTAGGTTTTTGTAATATGAATGTAATTTTAATTTATTAATATTTAATTAAATATTAAATATTTTTAACTCTGATCTTTAGATTTTTAATATACCAGTGCTCACAGTGCTCTCTTATTCTACATCTTATTATAGGAAGGTAAGTATTTTAAATAAATCAACAAAAATCAGAACAGAGGAAGGAAAATGTACAAAACATATTAAAATTATAATAAATCACAACAAAATACTTATATTATTGAAATAAAAATCCTAGCTAGTAACAAATGGGGCTGGTAGTAATAACTATAATGGTTAGGTTCAAAAGTTGGATATGAATGTGTAAATCTGAATTAAAAGTAAAACACAGCTACACATTTTAATTTATTTATTAATTAATTATTCAAGTTAAGTAAAGTAAATCTTTAAGAGTTCTAATAACTTATACTATGATGTCGGAATGGCTTCAAAGAGTGTATTCGCACTATTCTGTTTGGTGTATATGTACGTCTTGAGGTAAAATGTCTTTTAATAGACATTTTTATCAGCAAATTTCATAGTTGTTATGTTTTACCTGCAAAGGGTATAATAATAAAGGTCATAAAACTATGAAAATCCCTTCCTTTATAACAAAATACCTATATTTTTATCAAATTTATACCTGTTGCTAGCATTGAATCTAAAATAATCCGAGGGTGTTGTTTTTCACCAAAGAAGGGCTGTAAGGTATTCTAAGGATAATACCATCCCATTTGTAAGATTTGGTGGCCCAAATCTCATTAATTACCGAACTACGAACTTTTTAAGCTTACGTTTAACAGATACGATTTTTGAGGTTATGTATACGCCAACTCATTTCTGCTTTTACGGCGTTAAAAAATTTATTTAACTTGCCATTTTTGATTTAGATGTAGAACAAGGTATTTTGTACTGTACTGCCAACTTTTCATACCTTAAATATGTCTCTAAATACTCTAAAAAAATTATTTTCTCGCCGCTTATGGACTGAATCTATGTAGAAAAAGTTTGTTTGGATTCAATCCCTTGACCTTCCCAACATTTGACGTCACACTAATGCGGCGTATTACAATGACATTCCTCAGGACCACTTCATTTCTTTAAGAGAAGCCTGTGCTGCCCAATCAATGTTCTCAGGTCAGGGATTTTCCAAATGCCAGTGTTAACCGTCAAAAAACCAGTGCAATACCAAACGATGTGCGTGCTTTAAAGCTAAAAATTTATACAATAGCAGGTGTCATTATAGTAATCCCTGCCAAAACAAATAATCGCAAACAATCAAAATTTAAAGCTTATTTGCTTTCACCTTAAAGTAAAAGTTAGTTTTGCGGTGGAGTTTCTCTTTAAATCTCCCTAAGAAACCTTTAGGCAAATACTATTTGATGAAAGAAAGTTAGTATTTTGATCCATTTTTACTACCAGTTGATACTTAACTTCGTGATTGATAAATGATCATTTATCAATCACGAAGTTAAATACTATTTGCCTGGTTAAATGATATTTTCTAGTAAAATAGTGTGTAAATTTATATAAAAAACCATTTGAACCGACAAATGCTATTTGACTAGACAAAAGTTATTTTCCTTAAATTACTATTTGCTTGCGACAGAAATATAAATTACGTAGCACGATTAATAATATATGTAGTATCATTTTATCATTAGATACAGTGGTGTTAACATTTTTTTAAAAACAGACTATCGAGACAGAGTATCGCGGAGATGTGTAGAGAGACGAGTGAGATCGCATTCGGAGCAAAAAGGATGCAATGTACGCAGCGAACACACGCTAAACAATAAGAGATTATTCTTTTCATTCTTTCTCTTCCAACTGTTGATTATAAAAATAATTAAAATAATTATAGAAATATAAATTAGGTAACACGATTAATAATATATGTAGTATCTTTTTATCATTAAATACAGTGGTGTTAACATTTCTTTGAAAACGGGCTATCGAAACAGAGTATCGCGGAGATGTGTAGAGATACGAGTGAGAGCGCATTCGGAGCAAAAAGGATGCAGTGTACGCAGCGAACGCACGCTAAAGTATAAGAGGTTATTCTTTTCATTCATTCTCTTCCAACTGTTGATTATAAAAATAATCAAAATAATTATAGAAATATAAATTAGGTAACACGATTAATAATATATGTAGTATCTTTTTATCATTAAATACAGTGGTGTTAACATTTCTTTGAAAACAGACTATCGAAACAGAGTATCGCGGAGATGTGTAGAGATACGAGTGAGAGCGCATTCGGAGCAAAAAGGATGCAGTGTACGCAGCGAACGCACGCTAAAGTATAAGAGGTTATTCTTTTCCTTCATTCTCTTCCAACTGTTGATTATAAAAATAATCAAAATAATCATAGAAATATAAATTAGGTAGCACGATTAATAATATATGTAGTATCTTTTTATCATTAAATACAGTGGTGTTAACATTTCTTTGAAAACGGACTATCGAAACAGAGTATCGCGGAGATGTGTGGAGAGACGAGTGAGAGCGCATTCGGAGCAAAAAGGATGCAGTGTACGCAGCGAACGCACGCTAAAGAATAAGAGATTATTCTTTTCATTCATTCTCTTCCAACTGTTGATTATAAAAATAATCAAAATAATTATAGAAATATAAATTAGGTAACACGATTAATAATATATGTAGTATCTTTTTATCATTAAATACAGTGGTGTTAACATTTCTTTGAAAACGGACTATCGAAACAGAGTATCGCGGAGATGTGTGGAGAGACGAGTGAGAGCGCATTCGGAGCAAAAAGGATGCAGTGTACGCAGCGAACGCACGCTAAAGAATAAGAGATTATTCTTTTCATTCATTCTCTTCCAACTGTTGATTATAAAAATAATTAAAATAATTATAGAAATATAAATTAGGTAGCACGATTAATAATATATGTAGTATCTTTTTATCATTAAATACAGTGGTGTTAACATTTCTTTGAAAACGGACTATCGAAACAGAGTATCGCGGAGATGTGTGGAGAGACGAGTGAGAGCGCATTCGGAGCAAAAAGGATGCAGTGTACGCAGCGAACGCACGCTAAAGTATAAGAGGTTATTCTTTTCATTCATTCTCTTCCAACTGTTGATTATAAAAATAATCAAAATAATTATAGAAATATAAATTAGGTAACACGATTAATAATATATGTAGTATCTTTTTATCATTAAATACAGTGGTGTTAACATTTCTTTGAAAACGGACTATCGAAACAGAGTATCGCGGAGATGTGTGGAGAGACGAGTGAGAGCGCATTCGGAGCAAAAAGGATGCAGTGTACGCAGCGAACGCACGCTAAAGTATAAGAGGTTATTCTTTTCATTCATTCTCTTCCAACTGTTGATTATAAAAATAATCAAAATAATCATAGAAATATAAATTAGGTAGCACGATTAATAATATATGTAGTATCTTTTTATCATTAAATACAGTGGTGTTAACATTTCTTTGAAAACGGACTATCGAAACAGAGTATCGCGGAGATGTGTGGAGAGACGAGTGAGAGCGCATTCGGAGCAAAAAGGATGCAGTGTACGCAGCGAACGCACGCTAAAGAATAAGAGGTTATTCTTTTCATTCATTCTCTTCCAACTGTTGATTATAAAAATAATCAAAATAATTATAGAAATATAAATTAGGTAACACGATTAATAATATATGTAGTATCTTTTTATCATTAGATACAGTGGTGTTAACATTTCTTTGAAAACGGACTATCGAAACAGAGTATCGCGGAGATGTGTAGAGATACGAGTGAGAGCGCATTCGGAGCAAAAAGGATGCAGTGTACGCAGCGAACGCACGCTAAAGTATAAGAGGTTATTCTTTTCCTTCATTCTCTTCCAACTGTTGACTATAAAAATAATCAAAATAATCATAGAAATATAAATTAGGTAGCACGATTAATAATATATGTAGTATCTTTTTATCATTAAATACAGTGGTGTTAACATTTCTTTGAAAACGGACTATCGAAACAGAGTATCGCGGAGATGTGTGGAGAGACGAGTGAGAGCGCATTCGGAGCAAAAAGGATGCAGTGTACGCAGCGAACGCACGCTAAAGTATAAGAGGTTATTCTTTTCATTCATTCTCTTCCAACTGTTGATTATAAAAATAATCAAAATAATCATAGAAATATAAATTAGGTAGCACGATTAATAATATATGTAGTATCTTTTTATCATTAAATACAGTGGTGTTAACATTTCTTTGAAAACGGACTATCGAAACAGAGTATCGCGGAGATGTGTGGAGAGACGAGTGAGAGCGCATTCGGAGCAAAAAGGATGCAGTGTACGCAGCGAACGCACGCTAAAGTATAAGAGGTTATTCTTTTCATTCATTCTCTTCCAACTGTTGATTATAAAAATAATTAAAATAATTATAGAAATATAAATTAGGTAGCACGATTAATAATATATGTAGTATCTTTTTATCATTAAATACAGTGGTGTTAACATTTCTTTGAAAACAGACTATCGAAACAGAGTATCGCGGAGATGTGTAGAGATACGAGTGAGAGCGCATTCGGAGCAAAAAGGATGCAGTGTACGCAGCGAACGCACGCTAAAGTATAAGAGGTTATTCTTTTCATTCATTCTCTTCCAACTGTTGATTATAAAAATAATCAAAATAATTATAGAAATATAAATTAGGTAGCACGATTAATAATATATGTAGTATCTTTTTATCATTAAATACAGTGGTGTTAACATTTCTTTGAAAACAGACTATCGAGACAAAGTATCGCGGAGATGTGTAGAGAGACGAGTGAGATCGCATTCGGAGCAAAAAGGATGCAATGTACGGAGCGATTGCACGCTAACGAATAAGAGATTATTCTTTTCATTCTTTCTTTTCCAACTGTTGATTATAAAAATAATCAAAATAATTATAGAAATATAAATTAGGTAGCACGATTAATAATATATGTAGTATTATTTTATCATTAAATACAGAGGTGTTAACATTTCTTTGAAAACGGACTATCGAAAAAGAGTATTGCGGAGATGCATAGAGAGACAAGTGAGATCGCATTCGGAGCAAAAAGGATGCAATGTACGCAGCGAACGCACACTAAAGAATAACAGATTAGTACTGATTTTATCTAATTTGAGTTGAACAAGACCAAGAAGCCAACAAAAATTGTGATTTTTGTACGCTAGAAGTTCGAAAAGACCTCTGACTTTGTTTACATATTAAAAGGTTCGAGTAGTTATAAGTTTTGTGGTCGGTCGCTTATTCCCAGATACACGTTTCTTAGTTGAAACGACTTGAGACGAGAGAGGCCAGAAATTCATTCATTTCCTCTGTTTCACATATACAGTGGCTCACAGCTTATTTGATACACTACATAGTTTAAACATTAAAGAGGTGTGAATACGGTAAGGTTGCTCAAGTCGTACCTACGCCTAAGTCGTACCTTAGCTATATTAAATGCCACCACAGCATTGACAGCAAAAGTAACACCTCAGGATTGTCTAGAAAGGTAGGGACTTCATTCTACACTATTTAGTCGTCTGATTGCAAGTGCCATTTGAGAGAATATTCTCAACAATTAAATTATTGCTATTTCATATAATTTTCTGCATGTGTTTGGAAGATTTTTTCGGAAGGAAATTATATACAAAATAGTCTCTCTTTTTAACATAAGTTCTGTAGCAATTACGGAATCCTTTCACCAAAGTTAAAACGTATACGCATATTCAATGTGAGGTTATCCTCGTTTTTCGTTCACAATGTTTGGTACCTTAAGTCGTACCTAAACGAGTTACGTAAGTCGTACCAAGTACGACTTAGGAGATTTCTTCGTTTTTACCGTTCGAAACGTGCAATAATTCAAATGAATCAGTGTGCAATAAACCTCTTCGAATGGACATAGATGAAGAAATCCCAAAGGAAGAAAAGGCTTCTATGGATTTTATTGCAAAACCTTCAACATCATTTAATTCACATAAACTGAAACAACAGTTAAATATTTTAACACCTATTCCAAATATCATCAATGACAGAAAAGAGAAACGAAGACGCCTAAGCTTATCAATCGAAATAACGTTAGTTGCGAATAAACACAAAATAAAAAATGCTGCAACTAAGAGGGAAGAAAAAAATAATAAAGAGGAATCAGCACTAAAAATTAAAAAGAAGAGAGGCAATGCTACAAGCGATTGGTTTTGCTATATGTGTGGAGAAGAACGGGAGGAAAACATGATTCAGTGCTTGCAATATAAATCATGGGTACACGATCTATCTGCTGGAGTTAACAAAAGAATCAAGAAATATGTATGTGAAGCGTGTACCTAAAAAATATGAGACATGTATAAGCACAAATTCCAAAAATCTTATAACGAACATTGTTACCCAATATATTTCAGGGGTACGACTTAAGCATTGGGTGGTACCACTTAGGCAACTAGTTTCCTTAGTCGTACTGATGAGAGTTTTTTAAAATTTAGCTTATTTTATGCATTAGCACTTAGTATATCATATTTTATTATAATAAATAAAACTGTTATTAATCCAAGATTAGCATAACAAATAAAGCTTTTATGTTTTTGCTAAATTTTCGCTTGTATGTAGTATTTCTTCTTAGGAGGTACGATTTGAGCAACCTTACCCTACTAAGTAGAGAATTTTTTAGATAAAATTTGAATGTAATTGTTAAGAATAATATTTATAAATTAAATAAAAAGCTTCATTTACTACTCAAAACTGGTTTTTAATAACAAACAAATTAAAAAACTAAAACATTGGTTATTTTTATGTCACAGCTTATTTGATACAGTTGAATGTACATATCTAATTTATAAACTATTATTTTTTTTTTATTAATTTAATATTTGGTATGTGTGCCTTTGGCGTTTATAACCGCCTTTAGTCGGTTTGGCATACCCTCTACCAGTTTTTTGGTTACTTGTGGCGTAATTTTAAGCCATTCTTGAAGTAACACCCTTTTCAAGTCTTCCTTATTCGATATTTTCGACTTTCGTACATTTTGATCTAATATTGCCCATAGATTCTCAATGGGGTTCATGTCAGGCGACTGAGCTGGTGGTCCCATTAAGTGAGGACAATTCCAAATAAGCCAGGACTGTACGATTCCTGCCTTGTGCTTTGGATCATTGTCCTGATAATCAGAGCCGTTTTAAGACAAGCAAGCGCCCTAGGGCTAAAAATCTGAGGCGCCCTTCAGTTTTAATATAGATAGAATTTTATTACAAAACTGTGCTTAACTAATTCTCAATAAGATTTTTCTTAATTTACTGATCGGCGCCCCATATAGAGCGGCGCCCTAGGGCTATAGCCCTATTAGCCCAATGGATAAGTAAGCCCTGCTGACAATAATAAAGATTACGTCGTATGCCTAGGCGTTCAGCACTTTGGATTAAATTTTGTTGAAGAATTTGGAGGTACATGTTTTCATCCATAATCCCGTCAATAAAAACTGAATTTCCTACTCCGACAGCGGACATGCAGCCCCAAACCATTACGCTTTCGCCGCCATGTTTGACTGTAGCTTTTAAGTTCTCCTTTTTTAGTTCTGTATTTGGCTTGCGCCAGACATAGGATAAACCGTCGGAGCTAAAAATGTTAAATTTTGATTGACCGGCAAAAATTACTACATTCCAAAATTCTAGACTCTTTGATATGTATTCTTTTGCAAAATTGAGTCGACTTACTTGATTTTTTTTATTTATAAAGGGTTCTTTACGAGCCACTCGGCGGTGAAAGTTATGTTGGCGAAGCACTCGCCGAACAGTTTCAGCACTGCAAGGTTTTCTTAGTTGTTCTTGGACCTCAACAGCCAATTTTGGAGCGGAAAATTTTGAATTAGCTTTGATTTTTCGAATAATCAATCGCTCATCCATCGCGTTGAAAATTTTATTTGGCGTTGTTCTTTCCTTATTCGCTACACGATTTTCATGTACAAATCTTTCTATGATGTGTTGTACTGTAGATGCACTTAAAAATACCATTTGAGCAATATTTCTAATGGAATGCCCATTTTGGAAATGTTTTATAACCAGTTCTCGCTGTTGAATTGTTATTCGACGACCCATTTTTTTAATTATTAAATTACACCAAAAATTAAGCAATATCGCACTTGATGATATTACTTAGTTAGTATTTGACAACAACAAACGTCATTATCTCGTCAAGGCCCACTATGCATCAAATAAGTATGTGTAAATAAAGTGTATCAAATAAGCTGTGACATAAAATTAATACATATTTTAGTTTTCTAATTCGTTTATTACCAAAAACCAATTTTTAGTAACAAATGTAGATTTTTATTTGATTAACAAATATTGTTCTTAAGGATTTCGTTTAAATTTTTTCTAAAAAAATTCCCTGTTTAATATTCACACCCCTTTAGATTTTAAACTATGTAGTGTATCAAATAAGCTGTGAGCCACTGTAATAGGTCGGGTGGCAGCACTTTACACGGCCTTAAAGTTGGAATACAAACCGCATATTACATAGCGTTGACCAACTACAGTGAGTGTAAAAAGTATTCGTACAACTGATTATTTTTTATGAATGGAAGTGAAATTACTTAATTTGTCAAATAATTTTTTGAAAAGTATTCAAGATTTACAATATAGTTTATGAAAATTATAAATTAATGGCAAAAGGCGACAAATCTAGAAATATATCGTAAATCTCTTCTTATAAAGCCATTAACGTAAAATTGGTAAAAAATTTTTTAGGTTAGAAAATTAACCAATTTTTTTAAAATTCATTAAAAATTCATTTTTAACCATTTTGATTTGTTTTTTTTCTAAATGAAACTTAGAACATTCTAATTTTAATTAAAAAAGACCGTTTTATTCAAAGTGTTGTCAAAAAAATTAAAAAAATTTTCAAAGTTGGTAAACATTTTTTTAGGTTAGAAAATTAACCAATTTTAAAAAAATTCTTTAAAAATTCATTTTTAACCATTTTGATCTGATTTTTTTTCTAAATGAAATTTAAAACATTCTAATTTTAATTAAAAAAGACCGTTTTATTCCAAGTGTTGTCAAAAAAATTTAAAAAATTTTCAAATTTTGTAAAAATTTTTTTAGGTTAGAAAATTAACCAATTTTTAAAAAATTCATCAAAAATTCATTTTTAACCGTTTTGATTTGATTTTTTTTCTAAATGTAACTTAAATCATTCTAGTTTTATATAAAAAAGACCGTTTTATTCTAAGTGTTGTCAAAAAAATTAAAAAAATTTTCAAAGCTGGTAAAAAAAAAAAAAATTTTTTTTAGGTTAGAAAATTAACAATTTAAAAAAAAATTCATCAAAAATTCATTTTTAACCATTTTGATCTGATTTTTTTTCTAAATGAAATTTAAAACATTCTAATTTTAATTAAAAAAGACCGTTTTATTCCAAGTGTTGTCAAAAAAATTTAAAAAAAATTCAAAGTTGGTAAAAAAATTTTTGAGACTTTTAACCTAACTTAAAATTAGATTAAAATTTGACGTTTAGACATTGTAACTTTATTATATATACTAATTTAGTTTTATTTTTAGTATTTTTCTAAAAAAATTTATTGGTTTTGGTTGAATTGATCAACATTTTGGTAACTTTGGTGGAAGCTTTACAAATTTAGTAAGTTTTTGGTGGAATTAAAAAAAAAAAATGGTACATTTTTGGTGAAATTTTTACAAACTTTTTAGTTTTTTGGTGGAATCTTAAAAAAATTCATTATTTTTGGTAGAATTATTAAAAATTTTAGTAACTTTGGTGGAATTTTTATGAATCTACTAAGTTTTTGATGGAATTTTCAAGGTTTTAGTTAATTTCTAATGAAATTGTTTCTAATTTGATTGATTTTTGGTGGAATTTTAAAAGAATTTGGACACTTTGGTGGAATTTTTAAAAAATTTGGTAAGTTTTTGGTAGAATTGTTAAAAATGTTGACAATTTCGGTGTAATTTTTAGAATCTTTGTAAGTTTTTAGTGGAATAAAAAAAATTCAGTAAGTTTTGGTAAAATTCTTATGAATTTAGTAAGTTTTTGGTGGAATTTTTAAAAAGTTCTGTACGTTTTTGGTGGAATTATCAAAAATTTTGATAACATTGGTGGAATTTTTGCGAATTTTATTCATTTCTGGTGGAATAAGAAAAAAATCAGTGTTCTTGGTCAAATTCTTATGAATTTAGTAAGTTTTTGGTGGAATTTTTGCAAATTGTATTAATTTTTGGTGGAATTTTTAAAAAATTCAGTATATTTTTGATGGAATTATCAAAAATTTTGATAACACTGGAGGAATTTTTGCGAATTTTATTCACTTTTGATGGAATTTTAAAAAAATTCAGTGTTTTTTTATGGAATTTTTACGAATTTAGTAAGTTTTTAGTGAAATTTTTCCAATTTTATTAATTTTTGGTGGAATTTTTATAAAATTCAGTATGCTTTTGATGGAATTGTTAAAAAAGTTGATAACTTTGGTGGAATTTTTATTAACTTTAATCATTTTTGGTGGAATTGTTAAAAATATTGGTAATTTTAGTAGAGTTTTTATGAATTTGGTAAGTTTTTGGTGGTATTTTTTAAAAATCAGCAAGTTTTTGGTGGAATTATTCAACATTTTTGTAGCTTTGATGGAAAATTGGAAAAATTTTGTACGTTTTTGGTGGAATTGTTAAAAATGTTGGTAACTTTGGTGGAATTTTTACGAATATAGTAAGTTTTTCGTGTAATTTTTACCAATTTTATTGATTTTGGGTGGAATTTTTAAAAAATTTAGTTTTTAGTAGAATTGTCTCAAAATTTAATAATTTTTGGTGAAATTATATTCAATTTAACTAACTTTTGTTGAATTTTTATTATTACTTTTTTATTTTTGTGAAATTTTTAAGAATCTAATCAATTCTTGACGAAATTAATTTTAATTTTAGTATATTTTTTAAAAATTCAACAAGTTTTTGGTGGAATTGTTAAAAATTTTGATAGCTTCGGTGGAATTTTTACAAATTTTATAAGTTTTTGGTGGAGTTATTAAAAATTTTAGCAGCTTTGGTGGAATTTTTACAAATTTACATAAATTGTTGGTGATGTCTTCAAGAATTTAATTAGTTTTTAGTTAAATTTATTCGAATTTTTGCTCTGCATAAATTAAATACAGTGACTGTAAAAAGTATTGGTACAACTGATTATTTTTTATGAATGGAAGTGAAATTACTTAATTTGTCAAATAATTTTTTGAAAAGTATTCAAGATTTACAATACAGGTTATGAAAATTATAAATTAATAGCAAAAGGCGAAAAATCTAGAAATATATCGTAAATCTCTTCTTATAAAGCCATTAACGTATACTTTGGAGTTGCAATAAGTATTAGTACAGGTACATTTGCATTAAGATATCGCGCTAATATTCCCTTCTTCAAATATTTGGAGATTAAGTATGTAGCTGTTATACGTCTGTAGCGAATTAGTCGCAACTATTACTTATTGGTTTTGCGTTGATTTCTCGCTGTCTCTTGTTGTTAGAAGCAATAATGGGTCATAAGGCTAGGGAGACCACAGTAGAAGAACGAAAAATAGTCATTAATTTGCATAATCAGTGTAAATTTCTTTCAGAGATATCAAAAATAATCAACAGACCTCGTTCCACAATACAGTCTATAATTGATGGATATTCGTCAGAGCAGACATTGAAAAATAAACCTCGAAAAGGACGGCCAAGAAAATTAAATAATCCTGCCGAAAATGCAATTCTGCGAACAATTAAAAATAACCCCAAAATTAGCGCGCCAAAGATATTAAAACAACTTTGGGATTAGTAATATCATCAAGTACCGTGAGAAATGTTTTGCGGAATAACGGATATCACGGAAGAACAGCCCGCCGAAAGTACTGGGTTCATCACATTAATAGAAGGAAGCGACTAAAGTTTGCAGAACTACATAAAAGGTTAACAAATGATTTTTGGAAGAAAGTAGTATTTACTGACGAGAGTAAATTTAATATATTCTCGTCAGATGGAAAGTGCTTGGTATGGAGGAAGAAAAATACTGAGCTTGAAAGTAAAAATATTTGTCCTAGTGTGAAGCACGGAGGAGGATCGCAACTTGTATGGGGCTGTATGAGTGCCAATGGTGTTGGTAATCTTCATTTTATAGATTCTATCATGGACCATAAATACTACATTAATATATCGCCGTTCCGGAACAACATCGACGTAACTGCAATTTTTTGACAAAATGAGTTAAGGCCATCAATGTATCCAAAAAATGCTGATTTTAATTATTTTTGCTTTTCTTGCAAAATTTTTTATTTTGCAGTTGTGTCGATGTTCTTCCGGAACGGCGATATTAAACACTGAATTACGGGCTAGTATTGAAAAAATGGGCCTTAATCAAGATTATATTTTCATGCATGATAACGACCCCAAACATACTGCATGGAATACGCGTATGTGGCTTTTATATAACACCCCAAAAACGGCTGGAAACGCCACCGCAAAGTACTGACATTAATCCCATAGAGCACCTATGGGATTATTTAGATAAAAAATAAGATTGCGGAGAATATCAAATAAGAACGATTTAAAAGTTGCCTTAGAGGAGGAATGGTGTAAAATACCAAAGACTTTAACAAACAAATTAGTGGAATCAATGCAAAGTCGCTTTTTGGCTATTATTAAATCAAGGGGATACCCAACAAAATATTAACGTCTTTTGTGTAGTTTGTAAGACCAATATTCACTGTTGTGTACGAATACTTATTGTTTGAATTAACATTCACACATATGTTATAAAAAGGTTGTTATTGTTCAGTTAATGCTTTTATCAATTTATAAAGGTAATAAATGTTGTCTTTTTTACGTCCATAATTATTTTTATTTATTTTCAAAATTGCACTATCAAAACTATGTATTTACACCATTTCTTTTTGTAAATGTTAGGTGTACGAATACTTTTTACACTCACTGTATATATCTATAAACAATGATATGTCTTTCAATTGTCATTTTTGACGTTTTAAAAGTTCATTTTTATCTTAAACTGTCGTTTTTCTCATTTTAAACGTCAACTTTTACCTTAAACCGTCATTTTTGACGTTTGACGTTTTTAAACGTCAATTTTTCTCTAAAACTGTCATTTTTTGATATTTTAAACATCAACTTTTACCTTAAACCGTCATGTTTGATGTTTTAAACCAGGGCTGCTCAAATAGAGCACAATGCACGTGTGCCGTTTGAGGTGCACATGTGCAGCGCACAATGCACACGTTATGCAATTTTTTATTTTAAGGCGCAAATGGTAGGGCGCCTAGTTACGGTAATGTGACGGTTATTTAACTGTCGCATTAATGTCAAATAATTTGAGCTTTAAATAATTTAACCACTTGAGTAAAATCTGTACGCAAGGGATTATATAATTTTCTGTTCAAGTTTTTATACTTAAAAGTTAAGTTTTGCGGCAGAACGAACAATAATGCCATTACCTAGTAAAAGATTTAAGCTCCCGGCAATATTTTTCAAAAGTGAGTGGGAGCCGTTGCACTTCTTTATGGATCGCATTTAAATGCTCAGTATTTTTATACCTTATTGCTCAGTAAAAAATACTAAACCCTCAGTATTTAATTTTAAACATGTTAAGTATAAAAACAAAAAATGCTCAGTAAAATATTTGAAATGTTAAACATATAAAGCAAAGTATGAAATTCAATAACTCCCAGTAAAGAATTACAATGTGTTCATTTAACCTCAAAATTGTTTATCAAAATTTTAGGTTAAAAATGAATGAAATATCTCATTACGAGAGTGATGAAAGAGAAAGTGAACACGAAGAAGGTGTTTTTTTGTTCAGGCAAAAATTATCGATGACTTTGGGAATTTAAAAAATTTTTTTTGGGAACAACTACAATTAATTTGATTTGTTTAACATAAAATAGATACTTTAACCCATTTCTATTCAAAAAATCTTTTCAAAATTTTCATAAATAAACTCAATGAGATTTTTCAAATTTGTTAAAATTTTGTTGAATTTGGGAAAAAATCATCGATGACTGCGAATTTTTAAAAATTTTTTGGGAACAGTTACAGTAAATTTAGTTTGTATTGTATAAAATAGATACTTTAATGTATTTCTATATAAAAAATCTTTTCAAAATTTTCATAAATAAGCTCAATGAGATTTTCCAAATTTGTTCAAGTTATATTGAATTCGAAAATCATCGGTGACTTTGAGATTTTTTTTATGTTTTCTGAGAACAGTTACAATGAATTTGATTTATTTAGCATAAAATAGATGCTTTAATGTATTTCTATTTAAAAAATCTTTTCAAAATTTTCATAAATAGCCTCAGTACGATTTTTTAAATTTGTTCAAGTTATGTTTAGTTTGGGTAAAAATCGTCGATGACTTTGTTTTTTTTAAGAACAGCTATAATTAATTTGATTTGTTTTATATAAAATAGATGCTTTAATATATTCCTATTTCAAAAATCTTTTAAAAATTTTCATAAATAAACTCTGAGCGATTTTTCAAAGTTCTTCGTTATACTAAATTCGGGCGAAAATTATCGATGACTGGATTTTTTTTTTATCTTTTTGAAAACAGCTACAGTAAATTTGATTTGTTTAACATAAAGTAGATACTTTAATATATTCCTATTCCAAAAATTTTTTCAAAATTTTCATAAATAAGCTCAGTGCGATTTTTTAAAAGTTTTCAGGTTATATTGAATTTGGCCAAAAATCATTGATGACTTTGGGAATTTTTTTAATTTTTTCGGAAACAGCTACAGTAAATTATACATGTTTAACATAAAGTAGATATATTAATGTATTTCTATTTAAAAAAGCTTTTCAAAATTTTCTTAAATAAGCTCAATGAGATTTTTCAATTTTTTTTAGGTTCGAAAATCGTCGATAACTTTGGGAATTTTTTAATTTTTTTTGGAAACAGCTACGATAAATTTGATTTGTTTAGCACAAAATAGATGGATTAATGTATTTCTATTTAAAATTTTTTTCTGAATTTCCAGAAATAGCCTCAGTACGATTTTTTAAATTTGTTCAAGTTTTGTTGAGTTTTGAAATGAGCATATTATTTTTTTAAAAGTAGTTTCAATTTTTTACTGATTATTTGGTATAATTACCGAACAGTTAAGATTTGTACTGAACATTTCGGATTTTTACTGAGCGTTTAGTATATTGAGTCTGCATTTAACATTTTTAATGGTCATTTAGTTTCCGTACTGAATATTTATATTAATACTGAGCGGTTAGTTTTTTACTGAGCAATTAAATAATATACCGTGTATATCTACTTTACATTCAAGTGTAATACTGGGTATTTAATTTATACCCCTTCTTTATTGCGAAAGGTAATAACGCCGTATTTAGTGTGTGGTCGTATCATCAGTTGTAAGAAAAAATTCTCAGTTGCAAGACATTATAGCAAGTTCCTTAAAATAGATTTTGAAACATTAACTCACGACGATCGTCAATCAAAACTACAAGAATTAAAGGCATCCCATATTGAAGATGATTTTGCTAATGAAAACGAGGTATGCGCACAAATATTATGCAAAGTATTTTGAGATTTATTTTGCAATTCTTGTTTATGTAGAGGGGGTGTGTTTCCAAGGTAGTAATGTGCACAGTACACTATAAGTGCAATGCACATTGAGCAGCCCTGTCTTAAACATTAATTTTTATTAAAAACTGTCATTTTTGATCATTTAAACGTTAAATTTTTACATAAATTGTCATTTTTGACGTTTTAAAGGTCAATTTTTATCTTAAACTATCATATTTAATATTTTAAACGTCAAATTTTGTCTTAAAATGTAAATATTTTTGACTTTACTAGTTTAGTTTTATTTTTAGTATTTTTCTAAAAATGATTTATTGTTTTTGGTTGAATTGATCAACATTTTGGTAACTTTGGTGAAAGCTTTCCGAATTTAGTAAGTTTTTGGTGGAATTTAAAAAAAAATTGGTAAATTTTTGGTGGAATTTTTACAAATTTTGTAAGTTTTTTGGTGGAATTTAAAAAAAATTCATTATTTTTGGTAGAATTATTAAAAATTTTAGTAACTTTGGTGGAATTTTTATGAATTTACTAAGTTATTGATGGAATTTTCAAGGTTTTAGTTAATTTTTAATGAAATTCTATTTTGATTGATTTTTGGTGGAATTTTAAAAGAATTTGGACATTTTGGTGGAATTTTTAAAAAATTTGGTAAGTTTTTGGTAGAATTGTTAAAAATGTTGACAATTTCGGTGTAATTTTTAGGATTTTTGTAAGTTTTTGGTGGAATAAAAAAGATTCAGTAAGTTTTGGGTGTAGTTAAATATTTTAATAACTTTGGTGGAATTTTGCGAATTTTATTCATTTCTGGTGGAATTTAAAAAAAATTCATTATTTTTGGTAGAATTATTAAAAATTTTAGTAGCTTTGGTGGAATTTATATGAATTTACTAAGTTTTTGATGGAATTTTCAAGGTTTTAGTTAATTTTTAATGAAATTGTTTCTAATTTGATTGATTTTTGGTTGAATTTTTAAAGAATTTGGACATTTTGGTGGAATTTTTAAAAAACTTTGTAAGTTTTTGGTAGAATTGTTAAAAATGTTGACAATTTCGGTGTAATTTTTAGGATTTTTGTAAGTTTTTGGTGGAATAAAAAAAATTCAGTAAGTTTTGGGTGTAGTTGCTAAATATTTAAATAGCTTTGGTGGAATTTTTACGAATTCTATTCATTTCTGGTAGAATTAAAAAAAATTCAGTGTTTTTGGTAAAATTCTTATGAATTTAGTAAGTTTTTGGTGGAAATTTTAAAAAATTCAGTATGTTTTTGGTGGAATTATCAAAAATTTTGATAACATTTGTGGAATTTTTGCGAATTTTATTCATTTCTGATGGAATTTTAAAAAAATTCAATGTTTTTTTATGGAATTCTTACAAATTTAGTAAGTTTTTAGTGAAATTTTTCCAATTTTATTAATTTTTGGTGGAATTTTTATAAAATTCAGTATGTTTTTGACGGAATTGTTAAAAAAGTTGATAACTGGTGGAATTTTTATTAACTTTAATCATTTTTGGTGGAATTGTTAAAAATATTGGTAATTTTAGTAGAATTTTTATGAATTTGGTAAGTTTTTGGTGGTATTTTTTAAAAATCAGTAAGTTTTTGGTGGAATTATTCAACATTCTTGTAGCTTTGGTGGAAAATTGAAAAAATTTAGTACGTTTTTGGTGGAATTGTTAAAAATGTTGGTAACCTTGGTGGAATTTTTACGAATATAGTAAGTTTTTCGTGGAATCTTTACCAATTTTATTGATTTTGGGTGGAATTTTTAAAGAATTCATTAAGTTTTTAGTAGAATTCTCTCCATATTTAATAATTTTTGGTGAAATTATATTCAACTTAACTAACTTCTGTGGAATTCTTATTGTCACTTTTTTATTTTTGTGAATTTTTTAAGAATCTAATCAATTCTTGACGAAATTAATCTTCATTTTAGAATATTTTTTAAAAATACAGCTAGTTTTTGGTGGAATTGTTAAAAATTTTGATAGCTTTGGTGGAATTTTTATGAATTTACTAAGTTTTTGATGGAATTTTCAAGGTTTTAGTTAATTTTTAATGAAATTGTTTCTAATTTGATTGATTTTTGGTTGAATTTTTAAAGAATTTGGACATTTTGGTGGAATTTTTAAAAAACTTTGTAAGTTTTTGGTAGAATTGTTAAAAATGTTGACAATTTCGGTGTAAATTTTAGGATTTTTGTAAGTTTTTGGTGGAATAAAAAAAATTCAGTAAGTTTTGGGTGTAGTTGTTAAATATTTTAATAGCTTTGGTGGAATTTTTACGAATTTTATTCATTTCTGGTAGAAGTTAAAAAAATTAGTGTTTTTGGTAAAATTCTTATGAATTTAGTAAGTTTTTGGTGGAAATTTTAAAAAATTCAGTATGTTTTTGGTGGAATTATCAAAAATTTTGATAACATTGGTGGAATTTTTGCGAATTTTATTCATTTCTGGTGGAATAAAAAAAATCAGTGTTTTTGGTGAAATTCTTATGAATTTAGTAAGTTTTTGGTGGAATTTTTGCAAATTGTAGGGGAGACCGGGGTCAAAAGTAACACGTCATGAAAGTAACAATGCTTCTCCTAATTTGCACTTATGCTTTTAAGAGGTTTACTCTTCGCTAATAGTTGTGTATTTCTGTCTCCATGAAGACGATAAAGTGATATGGAACTATCGTGCAATCTTGTAGTTCTATGTCACAATTTGTGTTTCAAAGTGACTAAAGTAAGTATGTCTGCTTTTATTTTTATATAAAGAAATATCATTAATTTTATTTGTAATAGGTTCAAACATGGTTAGTTCGTTTCTTGAATGTCTACTTTATTAATTTATAAATTTGGGAACTTGTCAAATATAGTGCAATGGAGCTGTACATTTTTTGTCCTTAAATACGCGTTTGGGACAAAAGTAACGAAGTACTTTGAGGACGAAAGTGACATGTTACTTATGTCCACAACAAATTCCGATTACAATATTATTCTTAATTTTCAAATCTAACTTTGTAGAATGCCTCGTACACGTATTAGAAAAACTACTAAATAGGGGGACAGCAAAATAAAAATTTATGAAAATGCAGCAGCAGAACATTTAACAAATAATTTAAGCATTAGCGCGGCGGCTAAATGTACGAAATTTGCCATGTTACCTTATTAAAATATATAAACAAATAAAAGCAGGCGACATATCGGCAATGGTGAGATATCATAGAGTCAGACGCGTTTTTACTGAAGAAGAAGAAAAAATGTTTGAGAAATATTAGTTTGGGGAAAAAGAAATCCATTATTTTTTCGACCTACTTTTGGTTCACGTAAAAATAATGGATATCTTGTTTGCCAACCTGATATACCGTAGATTCGGGAAATTTATATTATGGACTTCGTCCTCAAAAAGTGAGAAAATTGGCTTGCCAATTAGCTGTGGCAGATGATAAAAAAATTCCAGAAACGTGGTACAACAATGACTTAGCTGAAGCCCAATGATTTTTCTGTTTTACACATAGACATTCCACTTTGGCCTTACGTACTCCTCAAGCCACAAGCTTAGCATGTGCAACCAGTTTCGATGAAACTAATGTTAATACGCTCTTTGACAATTTGAAATAAGTTCTAGATCGCTACAAGTTTTCTATAAGTTTTCATAGGCTGAGTTAAGGTCTATGGAGCCTGAAGATGATGATTCTATATCCGAATAAGTTATGTTACACCTTTTATTTGATTTCTCGAACAAATTTATTTTGTTATTATAATCTATTCATTAGTCCAAATCCTGTTACTTTCATCCCCACAATATGTTACTTTCGTCCTGTATGTATGGGATGAAAGTAACACTGGACATTTCGCAGAAAAAATCTTATAAATAAACAACCGCTGCACATCGCGCTTAAAGTTTGCGTTTATTAATAAAGAAATGAATGACCTTTGTACAGGTAACGTCCATTCTGTACAACTCTTGTAAATGAGTTAATAATCGACATGAAACTAAAAAATGTTACTTTTGTCCCCAGTCTCCCCTATTAATTTTTGGTGGAATTTTTAAAAAACTCAGTATATTTTTGGTGGAATTATCAAAAATTTTGATAACATTGGTGGAATTTTTGCGAATTTTATTCATTTCTGGTGGAATAAAAAAAATCAGTGTTTTTGGTAAAATTCTTATGAATTTAGTAAGTTTCTGGTGGAATTCTTGCAAATTGTATTAATTTTTGGTGAAATTTTTAAAAAATTCAGTATATTTTTGGTGGAATTATCAAACATTTTGATAACACTGGGGGAATTTTTGCGAATTTTATTCATTTCTGATGGAATTTAAAAAAAATTCAATGTTTTTTATGGAATTTTTACAAATTTAGTAAGTTATTAGTGAAATTTTTCCAATTTTATTAATTTTTGGTGGAATTTTTATAAAATTCAGTATGTTTTTGACGGAATTGTTAAAAAAGTTGATAACTGGTGGAATTTTTATTAACTTTAATCATTTTTGGTGGAATTGTTAAAAATATTGGTAATTTTAGTAGAATTTTTATGAATTTGGTAAGTTTTTGGTGGTATTTTTTAAAAATCAGTAAGTTTTTGGTGGAATTATTCAACATTTCTTGTAGCTTTGGTGGAAAATTGAAAAAATTTAGTACGTTTTTGGTGGAATTGTTAAAAATGTTGGTAACTTTGGTGCAAATTTTACGAATATAGTAAGTTTTTTAATTTTTACCAATTTTATGGATTTTGGGTGGAATTTTTAAAAAATTCAAGTTTTTAGTAGAATTGTCTCCAAATTTAATAATTTTTGGTGAAATTATATTCAATTTAACTAACTTTTGTGGAATTTTTATTTTACTTTTTTATTTTTGTGAAATTTTTAAGAATCTAATCAATTCTTGAAGAAATTAATGTTAATTTTAGTATATTTTTTAAAAATTCAGCAAGTTTTTGGTGGAATTATTAAAAATTTTAGTAGCTTTGGTAGAATTTTTACAAATTTACTTAAATTTTTGGTGATATTTTTAAGAATTTGATTAGTTTTTAATGAAATTTATTCGAATTTCCGCTCTGCATAAATTAAATATTTGATGATTATTAATAAACCGGTCGTTTTGATATTTCATGTGGCATTAGCGTGGTTAGAATAATAAATAACGTTTTTGAAAATTGAACCAATTGTTTTATCGGCCCAAATTGAAAATGACGGAAAACGGGGACTTCGTTTAGGGCTTAAATCGGCCGTTTCGGGTCCAAAGGAGCCCCGATTCGCATATAACGTTGCGTTATAAAACCGTTCAGAAGGTTAGCCGGAAGCAGAGTCGCGGAACCGGTGGCTTTTTGGACAAAAAGTTCGTTCGAAAATTAACGAAAATGACAGGCGGACGATCGAGAATTTTAATTTCAATTAGGGCTACCGCAACGTCATTCGATTTTCAGGGCCGTTTTTCCGAAATCGGTCACGGACCCCCCAAAATCGTCGGGGAGGTGAAGATAATGGTCGGCAGAATGACGTAAAACCATTGAATCGTCCGGAAACCGATTTCCAAAAAAACTATTGAAAAGAGAGCTAAGCGCCTGCGGCGCCCTCTTTTAAAGAGGCGCTGCTTGCTTACTACTTTAATATATCGTCGGCTTAATTAGTAAATCACATAAGTCCATTTTTACTTAAAATGAGATTTTTGTGTAATTTATTGCAGAAAACAATAAATTATACTCCAAGAAGTTCGCATGTACCTTAATATTAATAACAATTCAAAGATAATTGTTCTTCAACAGTACCCAACAACATCCTTATACAGTTCATTCAGTAATAAGAGGTTTTCTTACTCTCCTACACTATCTATGATTTGGGACTTATGTGATTTACTAATTAAGCCGACGATATACTAAAATTGCAATTTTTGACGTTTTCAACGTCAATTTTAATCTTAAACTGTAATTTTTGACTTTTTAAACGTCAAATGTTGTCTTAAAATGTCATTTTTCTAAGTTTGAAAAATTAAATTCTTGTTTTAAGACATTCCACCTTCTCGTTGATTTAAAAACTTAAGTCTTTCATCGATTTTTTACAAAATTAAATTACCTCTAATCGGATTTAAAAGATAATTTAATTTCCTTCCCCTCAAGTTTCAAGTTTTCATTTTATCGACCTTAACCGTTCTTATTTTTAAGAGTAGAATAAAACCAACCATGAATACAAACGGTTCGTACATGATTTTCATCAAGTACTTTCCGTTAATTTTAATAATCATACTTTGTTCGTAATTTATACGATTTTTCTTCAAGTTTTTAAAACTTTTTTTTTTAATTTTTTGAGTTTTTACGGGAAATTTGGTGAAAATTATTTGCGCATGTGTCGTAAATTTCCGGAGCTAACAGAATCCCGGGTCCAGAATCACTCCGGATCAATAATCTCGACGCTACCATGAGATACGACACGAAAATCGGTTTGGTGTTAAAGAAAATGTTTGCTAAAAAGATAAGTAACGGATAAATTGGATATTAAAAAAAAAATTTTAAAGATTGAAGTTTGTTTTGAAAGATAATGGGGTACTTGGTTGGTTTTACTTATTGTTTTTTATGGTATACAAGTATTTTAGCCGGTAAGTAATTAATTTTTACTTATTAAAATAAATAATTTTCTAAATATATTTTTTATTTTTTAAATTCAGGTTACGTCGTTTTATTTTGTCCACTATTACCATTACTTTTCATATCGAATAAAAAATATCGAAAAACTACGGATATAGTGTTTGCTATTTGGCAGACTTATCCTACTGTAAGTTATTTTAATTAAATTAATTAAAAGTAGAATGAAAAAAAAAATTTTTTTTCGTTTAAGGCCCTTTTAGAGATACTTTGCGGATGCGAAATACAAGTAACAGGGGATTACATCGATTCGAAAGAAACCTCCTTATTAATAATGAACCATCGAACGCGAACCGATTGGAATTTTTTATGGCCCGCTTTACATCACGCAATAATAGGCGAAAGTAATCCGAGTTATCCGACAAAATTCGTTTTGAAAGACTCGATAAGGCATATTCCAGGACCGGGTTGGGTTATGCAATTAGCCTGTTTTATTTACATCAAAAGGAATTGGATCGTCGATCGAGAGAGGATAAAAAACGTTTTGGAGTATTTTACAAATATGTCTTATAAGTTTTCGATGATGATTTTTCCGGAAGGAACCGATTTTACACCCAAAACTAAGATGAAAAGTGATAAATATGCCGAAAAAAATAATTTACAAGTAAATATTAATTATTATTATTATAATATATTAAAGTAGTAAGCAAGCAGCGCGTCTTTAAAAGAGGGCGTCGCAGGCGCCTAGCTCTTTTTTTAATAGTTTTTTTGGAAATCGCTTTCCGGACGATTCAATGGTTTTACGTCATTCTGCCGACCATTATCTTCACCTCCCCGACGATTTTGGGGGGTCTGTGACCGATTTCGGAAAAACGGTCCTGAAAATCGAACGACGCACATAGGGGTATTTGATACCAAAAGTTGGTCAAAATTTTTTTTTGTTCGTATGTTAGTAAAATCGTTACATAAGCTTTTTTTAATATAAGAAACTGAAATAAAACTAAAAATTAACACAAAACGGGATATACAGGGTTAGTATAAAGTCCCGGAACGGTCGAATAACTTTGTTGTTTGAGAAGTATCAATGTTGAAATTCTACCTGATTATATAGCTAAATGCGACGCATTTAATAATAACAGTTTCATTTTTCTCTCGTTTCCGGTTTTACAGGAAATGCGTCCAACTTTCTTTTCTTAAATGGCATGTATAGTATATTCATGCATTTTCGAATGCAGAACAAAAAACTACGTTCAAAAATGCCAAAATTCTTTATTCTATTAATAAAGAAGCATAATAGGACTTAAATTAAAAAGTCTGTTTAACACAAAATCAAGCAGGCACGTCACCTTACTGAAACTTCACATTGCTGTCATATGTTACCTGTGTCATTATCAATAATTAATTAAGTTAATAAAAAATGACTGTAAAACTTGTTACAAGGACAGTAATATGTTTATTTTTATTGAATGAAACGCAATTATTAAACAATTAACTAAAATTATAAATAATAAACGACTAACTTTAAGTTATAAATGTTCAAAATGCGACCCGTTTACCGTTTGACGCCGACGTAATCGGCCAACAACTTAGTGAATTTTGTATTATTTGTGATGTAACGCGGTGCATTTCCTCAAATTTTGTTGCTGTAATTTGCCTAAATTATTTGACTGAGTTTTATACACTTGGCATTTCAAATGACACCATAAAAAGAAATGCAGTAGGGATAAAAGTCTGGTGAACGGGTTGGCCATTCAAACGCTCTTCTGCGCCCGATCGAGCGTGCACGAAATAATAAACATGAAATCGCAGGAAATAATAAGCATATGACAGCAATATGATATTTCAGTAAAGTGACATGTCTGCTTGATTTTGCGTTAAACTGATTTTTTAAATTTTGGTCTTATTATGCGTTTTTATCGATAGAATAAAGAATTTTGGTATTTTTGAATGTAGTTTTTTATTCCGCATTCGAAAATGCACGAATATACTATACATGGCATTTAAGAAAATAAAGTTGGACACATTTCCTGTAAAACCGGAAACGACAGGAAAATGAAACTGTTATTATTAAATGCGTCGCATTTAACTATATAATCAGGTAGAATTTCAATATTGATACTTCTCAAACAACAAAGTTATTCGACCGTTCCGGGACTTTATACTAACCCTGTATATTAAAAATAATATGATGCCACACTAGGAAATTATTCTGATTCGTCACACGAACTCTCCTCACTTGATTCTTCATCCTTATGAACACTTTTTTGACTTTTTTGGTTACAAGTTATTGCAGTTTTTGATGGAAGAAGAAGATTGATGGTTTCTTTGGAGAACGGTTTCGTTAATTTTCTTGGCAATGGGCGAATGCTTGTCAAAAAGGGGTCGGAGCTCAACAGTAATCTATGTATGACATCTGTGTTACAAGCCTCTCGGGAACATTTTCTTGCGAATCCTTGCCTATATGTACGAAAGTGTTTATTTCTGGCTTCAGCAGCTTCCTCTGAAAGTTGCCCGATTGGCAACAAGGCATGTGAAATCATTTCAGCACCATGCACTAAAATTTTGTGCATTGTTGGTGTCATCGGATATCAGCTGTACAAACTAATATACAACTGAACCGTCTCGTAAGCATATATTTGAAATTTAGCGACATCAATCTCATGCCCGCTTGATATTACTTCTAAAATAATCTTCAGTCTGTAAATTAACGTTTCCTTAACTCCAGTAATTTTGCTTGACAATTTAGAGCCTTGGAAAAATCTTCTTGCAGAATTTCCGTCATTAGTATTCCCAAACCCAACTTTTGGAATATCTACTAAAAGACCCATCTCCTTTCTGAATTTCTCTTGGATTAGTTTTTTGGTCTCGGCTATAATCTTTTTGTCTTCTCCAGATCTTGCTTGCCACTTTCCAATTGGAAGTTTGTATGACAAGTGGAGGATTGATTCAAATAACCGTATTCTTGCATGAAGGACGGATATTCCCAATGATAGTGATTCTGGGTTCACATCTTTCTTCTTTGAGAGGTCATTAAAACTTTTTGAGGTCAACCCACACAAGTAGCATCGCATTGTAGATGCTGTGTTAGTTGCGGCATTACATATTTTACCATCAACCATGGTAAATAATAGTTTGTGCTCAATTTCAAGATCAGGTCCCCTTTTTAAAGATACTCTACTTTTTTGTAATTCTTTTATTTGATTTTCTACATATATGATTTCATCTTTGGTAACAAGCTTTGTTTCATGAATAAACCTGATTCTTATGGGCTTACAATATCGGTGGGAGGATGGAACTGGATTTTGCCATAATATTTTGCCCTCTTTAGTTATTAATCTAAGTGGAACAAAGGAGCTTTGGAAAATATTTGCATCAGAATTTGCTGTATTTTCAAACTTCTGTTTGAACTGACTTTGCTGAGATCCGTCACAGCCCCATTTGTAAATCAGTTGTAAATTAGACCGTTGTTCTGCACTGCACCTTTCAAAAACTTCGTCCAGATACTGACATAAACGGGAACACCTGTGGTCCAGAATATCCTGTAATTTCACCTCAGCACATGTGGATGTTACTCGAAATGCCTCAGGTTTCGGATAGCATTGCTGTTTTGCATTTTGTAATAACGAGTAACAGGGAAAACGCTGTTTGTCAGCTTGTCTCACAATATTGTATTGTCTTCTCGTTAAATCTGCCTCCACAAACATAGATAACGCTTCTGTAGGTGATAATTGCGGTGTATGATGTGCTTTAGTAATGCACTCACGGAATTTGCTTGCTCTCGTTGGCGACTTCGTAATGTCTTTTAAAATATTGGAAGCAGCTAACTTGCCAGCGGCTCTCAAGCTCATTTGTGCTGCAAATGTTAATTGCTGAGGATCTGTATTTTCTCGTAAATGTTTTGTTTTTCTTCGTTTTGCGCGGTCGCTAGATTTCAGGAATGGTTTTAATGGTCGACCTGCTCCTACATGTTGTAAAGATGACATCATCATTGGCAAAGCGATAACACCTTGTAACCAACTAGCATTCTTCTTTTCAAATACATGTCTTTTCTTGTACGCAGTAATCCATTTCCTCTTAAAATCAGACTTAAAATGAGACAATTTGTGTTTTAAGATAGGACGTTCACACTTAGTGATTTCAAACAAATGTTGTTCCAAATAATCAAATTTCTTGTCCATTTCTTTGAAAGGGCACTGCAGCAAAATTTCATATAAATATTGTTTGGTTAACGTCTTCAAGTCCCCCGAGTAACCTAAAACGAAGTGTAAGACTCTATAATGATGAAATCCACACATAGTGACACTTGATATAAAAAATATCATAGTAAATAAAACGCCAAACTTCCGCCACTTTTTTCTTTTTGGATTACCTCCCAAAATACACTGTATTAATAATCTATTTAAATTTTTACACGGACGAACTCGGAAACATAACTAATCTACTAATTAATTAAACAAAATTATAAAAAAAAGCTAAAATTTTATTGTTAACAATGGTAAGTCACAGATGTCAAAAGATTGTGTCAAAAGCTACTGTATACAGGTTATAATAGACTACATACCTTCATTTTCAATATCCATATCGAAATTTTCCTCTCAATAAAAGTATTGTTGACTTTTTAGGAAAACTAAAAGTAGACTTTTTTCAAACTATCGATAAGTGTAACGTATTACATAAACGAAGGCGATTTTCCGCATAACGCTGTAAATGAACCGCTTAACAGTGAATTTCAAAATGGCTGCCGTTTGATGCGCCATTTATTGTAGTATTCCCAAAACTTATTAGAATTGTTCTAATGTGTAATTAATAAATTTGAATTCTGGCCAACTTTTGATATCAAATACCCCTATGTGCGACGTTGCGGTAGCCCTAATTGAAATTAAAATTCTCGATCGTTCGCCTGTCATTTTCGTTAATTTTCGAACGCACTTTTTGTCCAAAAAGCCACCGGCTCCGCGACTCTGCTTCCGGCTAACCTTCTGAACGGCTTTATAACGCAACGTTATATGCGAATCGGGGCTCCTTTGGACCCGAAACGGCCGATTTAAGCCCTAAACGAAGTCCTCGTTTTCCGTCATTTTCGATTTGGGCCGATAATACAGTTGGTTCAATTTTCATAAACGTTATTTATTATTCTAACCACGCTAATGCCACATGAAATGTCAAAACGATCGGTTTATTAATAATTATCAAATACAGTGAGTGTAAAAAGTATTCGTACACCTACCATTTACAAAAAGAAATGGTGTAAATACATAGTTTTGATAGTGCAATTTTGAAAATAAATAAAAATAATTATGGACGCAAAAAAGACACATCATTTATTACCTTTATAAATTGATAAAAGCATTAACTGAACAATAATAATCTTTTTATAACATATGTGTGAATGTTAATTCAAACAATAAGTATTCGTACATAACAGTGAATATTGGTCTTACAAACTACACAAAAGACGTTAATATTTTGTTGGGTATCCCCTTGATTTAATAATAGCCAATTAAATTGCTATTTATGATTGCACTGATTCCACTAATTTGTTTGTTAAAGTCTTTGGTATTTTACACCATTCCTCCTCTAAGGCAACGTTTAAATTGTTCTTATTTGATATTCTCCGCAATCTTATTTTTTTATCTAAATAATCCCATAGGTGCTCTATGGGATTAATGTCAGGACTTTGCGGTGGCGTTTCCGGCCGTTTTGGGGTGTTATATAAAAGCCACATACGCGTATTCCATGCAGTATGTTTGGGATCGTTATCATGCATGAAAATATAATCTTGATTAAAGCCCATTTTTTTCAATACTAACCCGTAATTCAGTGTTTAATATATTAATGCAGTATTTATGGTCCATGATAGAATCTATAAAATGAAGATTACCAACACCATCGGCACTCATACAGCCCCATACAAGTTGCGATCCCCCTCCGTGCTTCACACTGGGACAAATATTTTTACTTTCAAGCTCAGTATTTCTCTTCCTCCATACCAAGCACTTTCCATCTGACGAGAATATATTAAATTTACTCTCGTCAGTAAATACTACTTCTTCCAAAAATCATTTGTTAACCTTTTATGTAGTTCTGCAAACTTTAGTCGCTTCCTTCTATTAATGTGATTAACCCAGTACTTTCGACGGGCTGTTCTTCCGTGATATCCGTTATTCCGCAAAACATTTCTCACGGTACTTGATGATATTACTAATCCCAAAGTTGTTTTAATATCTGAAGTAATTTTTTGCGAGCTAACTTTGGGGTTATTTTTAATTGTTCGCAGAATTGCATTTTCGGCACGATTATTTAATTTTCTTGGCCGTCCTTTTCGAGGTTTATTTTTCAATGTCTGCTCTGACGAATATCTATCAATTATAGACTGTATTGTGGAACGAGGTCTGCTGATTATTTTTGATATCTCTGAAAGAGATTTTTACTGATTATGCAAATTAATGACTATTTTTCGTTCTTCTACTGTGGTCTCCCTAGCCTTACGACCCATTATTGCTTCTAACAACAAGAGACAGCGAGAAATCAACGCAAAACCAATAAGTAATAGTTGCGACTGATTCGCTACAGACGTATAACAGCTACATACTTAATCTCCAAATATGTGAAGAAGGGAATGTTAGCGCGATATCTTAATGCAAATGTACCTGTACGAATACTTATTGCGCGTCCAAAGTATACGTTAATGGCTTTATAAGAAGAGATTTACGATATATTTCTAGATTTATCGCCTTTTGCTATTAATTTATAATTTTCATAACCTGTATTGTAAATCTTGAATACTTTTCAAAAAATCATTTGACAAATTAAGTAATTTCACTTCCATTCATTAAAAATAATCAGTTGTACCAATACTTTTTACAGTCACTGTATTTAATTTATGCAGAGCAAAAATTCGAATAAATTTCACTAAAAACTAATTAAATTCTTGAAAACATCACCAAAAATTTATGTAAATTTGTAAAAATTCCACCAAAGCTACTAACATTTTTAATAATTCCACCAAAAACTTATAAAGTTTGTAAAAATTCCACCAAAGCTATCAAAATTTTTAACAATTCCACCAAAAACTAAATTTTTAAAAATACATACTAAAATTAAGATTAATTTCGTCAAGAATTGATTAGATTCTTAAAAATTTCACAAAAATAAAAAAGTAATAATAAAAATTCAACAAAAGTTAGTTAAATTGAATATAATTTCACCAAAAATTATTAAATTTGGAGACAATTCTACAAAAAACTAAATTTTTTAAAAATTCCACCCAAAATCAATAAAATTGGTAAAAATTACACGAAAAACTTACTATATTCGTAAAAATTCCACCAAAGTTACCAAGATTTTTAACAATTCCACCAAAAACGTACTAAATTTTTCCAACTTTCCACCAAAGCTACAAAAATGTTGAATAATTCCACCAAAAACTTACTGATTTTTAAAAAATACCACCAAAAACTTACCAAATTCATAAAAACTCTACTAGACTTACCAATATTTTTAACAATTCCACCAAAAATGATTAAAGTTAATAAAAATTCCACCAAAGTTAACAACTTTTTTAACGATTCCATCAAAAACATACTGAATTTTATAAAAATTCCACCAAAAATTAATAAAATTGGAAAAATTTCACTAAAAACTTACTAAATTTGTGAAAATTCCATAAAAAAACACTGAATTTTTTAAAAATTTCATCAAAAATGAATAAAATTCGCAAAAATTCCATCAATGTTATCAAAATTTTTGATAATTCCATCAAAAATATACTGAATTTTTTAAAAATTCCACCAAAAATTAATACAATTTGCAAAAATTCCACCAAAAACTTACTAAATTCATAAGAACTTGACCAAGAACACTGATTTTTTTTTATTCCACCAGAAATGAATAAAATTCGCAAAAATTCCACCAATGTTATCAAAATTTTTGATAATTCCACCAAAAATATACTGAATTCTTTAAGAATTCCACCAAAAACTTACTAAATTCATAAGAATTTTACCAAAAACACTGAATTTTTTTAAAATTCCACCAGAAATGAATAAGATTCCCAAAAATTCCACCAAAGCTATTAAAATGTTTAACAACTACACCCAAAACTTACTGAATTTTTTTTTATTCCACTAAAAACTTACAAAAATTCTAAAAATTACACCGAAATTGTCAACATTTTTAACAATTCTACCAAAAACTTACCAAATTTTTTAAAAATTCCACCAAAGTGTCCAAATTCTTTTAAAATACCACCAAAAATCAAACAAATTAGAAACAATTTCATTAAAAATTAACTAAAACCTCGAAAATTCCATCAAAAACTTAGTAGATTCATAAAAATTCCACCAAAGTTACTAAAATTTTTAATAATTCTACCAAAAATAATGAATTTTTTTTAAGATTCCACCAAAAAACTTACAAAATTTGTAAAAATTCCACCAAACGTATTAAAAAATTATTAATAGTAACGTTACCATAGTAACGTTTGTAAAAACAGCGCTTTTTTAATGCTGATGTTGCAGACAAGAAATTTAGCACTGTTTTTACAAACGTTACTATGGTACCTACGAAATATTAATAAATTTTTAATCTTGATGGTTTCTTTTACAATTTTTTTCTCGAAAACGGTTCATTTTATCGACATTGAATAAGAGTACCTTTTCTTTAGCTAAATATTCAAGGTATCTAAATTTATCTTTTTTAACTCCTTACCATACAGGATGTTAAAAATGTAAGCATTAAAATGTACAACCTAGTACGCCCCTGGTGAACTAAAGAGACTAATTATGTTTTAAGGTCATTTTTTTAAGAGGTCCTTACTACTGTTTATCATATTAAATTTTCATTAAATTAGATTAAGTACTTTAGAATTTATTTTAAAAAAAATGTTTTCCAGTGGCTTCTTTTAGGAGGTCGTATCTCTGAGGGGAGGGCCGCTAGGAAAAGAAATTATGGGAACTTGTAGTCATATTTTTTAATGTTCTATCAGAATCCAAGAGATTTCCCACATTTTCCAGGACACCCTGTATAATAAAGTTACAATGTCTAAACGTCAAATTTTAATCTAATTTTAAGTTAGGTTAAAAGTCTCAAAAATTTTTTTACCAACTTTGAAAATTCTTTAAATTTTTTTGACAACACTTAGAATAAAACGGTCTTTTTTATATAAAACTAGAATGATTTAAGTTTCATTTAGAGAAAAATCAAATCAAAATGGTTAAAAATGAATTTTTGATGAATTTTTTAAAAATTGGTTAATTTTCTAACCTAAAAAAATTTTTACCAACTTTGAAATTTTTTTGACAACACTTGGCATAAAACGGTCTTTTTTATATAAAACTAGAATGATTTAAGTTTCATTTAGAAAAAAAATCAAATCAAAATGGTTAAAAATGAATTTTTAATGAATTTTTTAAAAGTGGTTAATTTTTTAAATTAAAAAAATTTTTACCAACTTTGAAAATTTTTTAAATTTTTTTGACAACACTTAGAATAAAACGGTCTTTTTTATATAAAACTAGAATGATTTAATTTCATTTAGAAAAAAAATCAAATCAAAATGGTTAAAAATGAATTTTTGATGATTTTTTTAAAAATGGTTAATTTTCTAACCTAAAAAATTTTTTACCAACTTTGAAAATTTTTTTAATTTTTTTGACAACACTTAGAATAAAACGGTCTTTTTTATATAAAACTAGAATTGTTTAAGTTTCATTTAGAAAAATAATCAAATCAAAATGGTTAAAAATGAATTTTTGATGAATTTTTTTTTAAATTGTTAATTTTCTAACCTAAAAAAATGTTTACCAACTTTGAAAATTTTTTTAATTTTTTTGACAACACTTAGAATAAAACGGTCTTTTTTATATAAAACTAGAATGATTTATGTTTCATTTAGAAAAAAAATCAAATCAAAATGGTTAAAAATGAATTTTTGATGAATTTTTTTAAAATTGGTTAATTTTCTAACCTAAAAAAATTTTTACCAACTTTGAAAATTTTTTTAATTTTTTTGACAACAGTTGGAATAAAACGGTCTTTTTTAATTAAAATTAGAATGTTTTAAGTTTAATTTAGAAAAAAAATCAGATCAAAATGGTTAAAAATGAATTTTTGATGAATTCTTAAAATTGATCGTTTTTCTCAAGCTAGGTCAAAAAGTGTCAAAAATTTCTACCAACTTTGAAAATTTTTTTAATTTTTTTAACAACATTTAGAATAAATCGGTCTTTTTTAATTAAAACTAGAATGTTTTAAGTTTCATTTAGAAAAAAATCAAATCAAAATGGTTAAAAATGAATTTTTGATGAATTTTTTTTTAATTGTTAATTTTCTAACCTAAAAAAATTTTTATCAACTTTGAAATTTTTTTTAATTTTTTTGACAACACTTGGAATAAAACGGTCTTTTTTAATTAAAATTAGAATGTTTTAAGTTTCATTTAGAAAAAAATCAAATCAAAATCTTTAAAAATGAATTTTTGGCGAATTTTTAAAGTTGATGGATTTTTTTTTTTAATTGAGGGTTTTCAAATTAATGTCATTTGGGTTGCCTAACTCTCTTTCTATAATTTTCCTCATATATCACACACAACACACGAGTAAAGTACAATTTCCATAATTAATAATATTTTTTCTTTTCTTTTTTAGAAATATAAATACGTTTTACATCCGAGAACAACAGGATTTACTCATATAACATCCCAACTATTAAAAACCAACTCTCTGGATGCGATTTACGACGTCACTTTAGTCTATTGCGATAAAATCCCGCAAACCGAAATAGATATCTTAAAAGGTAACTTTCCGAAAATAATAAAAATTCACTTCACTCGATTTCCCGCTAAAATACTTCCGAAAACCGAAGAGGGTTTAAACGACTTTTTAAAGCAACGTTGGGACGATAAAGAAAGGATTTTAAAGGGTTTTTTCGATTCGGGTAACTTTTTACACGGAAAAATTTTAAAATATCCTTATAGCAAATACGTCAAGTATTTTTCCTTAATTTTTTGGAATTTAATGACGATTTTAGCCATTTACTTATTGGTTAAAAACGATTTTTATCAAAAAATGTTTATAATTCATACGATTTTTTTAATTTTGGTAAATTTTTTCGGAAGTGGTTTTCAAAGTTTTGAGATAAAAGTTTACAATTTAAAAAAGAAAATCGACAGTTTATTTTTGGGGATTAAAAAGAGATTTCTATCTTAAATTATATTTAAAATATTTTATTTTTTGTTAAAAAAAGATTTTATTCTTAATTATTGCCAAAAAAATAATTTAAATAAAAAAAAAATCCTAAAATCAATAAAAATTATCACAATAATAACTGTCAAATTTGACATTTAAAGAACAGATCCGGACTTGGCTTTAAAATTTGAATTTTTTTAATATATATTTTTTGTAATTTCTATTAATTCGGAAAAAAAATAATTTTAATTAATAGAAATTCGTCTTAATTCTTAAAAAATATATATTAATTCTTAAAAAATGGTTATAATTCATGTTAATTTAAGAAATTTGATATAAACTAGTAAAAAAAGTTTTAATTTGTTCAAAATTCGTTTTCTTTTTATAAAATTCGTCTTAATTCTTAAAAAATTCGTCAGAATTCATGTTAATTTAGAAAATTTGATATAAATTGATAAAAAAATTCGTCTTAATTCATTCAAAATTCGATTTTTTTATAAAATCCGTCTTAATTCTTAAAGAAAATGTCATAATTCGTTTTCTTTTTATAAAATTAGTGAGAATTTGTGTTAATTTTGCTAATTTTAAACAAATTGATAGTAAATATGTTTTAATTCGTTCAAAATTCGCTCTGATTTTATAAAATTTGTCTTAATTAAAAAAAAAATTGTAATGATTCGCGTTAATTTTACAAATTTTATACAAATCAACAAAAAAAAGTCTTAATTCGTTCAGAATTCGTTCTTATTTTATAAAATTCGTCTTAATTTTTAAAAAATTTGCCAGAATTCGCTTTCTTTTTATAAAAATCGTCTTAATTCTTAAAAAAATCGTCTTAATTCTTAAAAAAAATCGTCAGAATTCGTGTTAATTTTGCTAATTTTAAACAAACTGATAATAAATATATTTTAATTCATTCTTATTTTATAAAATTCGTCGTAATTCTTAAAAAAATTGTGATAATTCGCGTTAATTTTCCAAATTTTATATAAATCGATAAAAAAATGGTCTTAATTCGTTCAGAATTCGTTTTCTTTTTATAAAATTCGTTTAGATTCGTTTTCATTTTATAAAATTCGTTCAAATTTGTTAAAAAAGATATAATTTGTTAAAAAAAACTTAATTTCTCAAAAGTGTTTAATTATTCGTATAAATTCATTCTAATTTTTAAAAATTCGTTTTGATTCGTTTCAATTTTTTTGCAATTTATTTGAATTTTAAACAATTATTACCAAAAAAACTCTTAAAATCAAAAAAAAATATGATAATTGTCAAATTTGACATTTAAAGAACAGATCCGGACTTGGCTTTAAAATTTGAATTTTTTAATATATATTTTTTGTAATTTTTATTAATTCGGAAAAAAAATAATTTTAATTAATAGAAATTCGTCTTAATTCTTAAAAAATATATCTTAATTCTTAAAAAAAAAATCGTTATAATTCATGTTAATTTAGAAAATTTGATATAAATTTGTAAAAAAATCGTCTTAATTCGTTCAAAATTCGTTTTGTTTTTATAAAATTCGTCAGAATTCGTGTTAATTTAGAAAATTTGATATAAATTGATAAAAAATTCGTCTTAATTTAAAAAAAATCGCCAGAATTGGTGTTAATTTAAAAATTTTTATATAAATTGATAAAAAATTCGTCTTAATTCATTCAAAATTCGATTTCTTTTTATAAAATCCGTCTTAATTCGTGTGAATTTTGCCAATTTTAAACAAATTGATAGTAAATATGTCTTCATTTGTTCAGAATTCATTCTGATTTTATAAAATTTGTCTTAATTTAAAAAAAAATTGTGATAATTCGCGTTAATTTTCTAAATGTTATATAAATCGATAAAAAAATGGTCTTAATTCGTTTTCTTTATGTAAAATTCGTTCATATTCGTTTTCATTTAATAAAATTCGTTCAAATTTGTAATAATTTGTTAAAAAAGACATAATTTGTCAAAAAAAAAACTTAATTTCTCAAAAATGTTTAATTATTCGTAAAAATTCGTTCTAATTTTTAAAAATTCGTTTTGATTCGTTTCAATTTTTTGAAATTTATTTGAATTTTGAACAAATATTACCAAAAAACTCTTAAAATCAAAAAAATATATATAATAACTGTCAAATTTGACATTTAAACAACAGATCCGGACTTAGTTTTTTTTTTACATATAAAATTTTTAATAATTTTTTATTAAACACTCTGTATATATCTATATTTAAGTATGTTTAAGTATATTTAAGTATACTTAAGCAAAATAGTTATCTATAAGCAAATATTTAGACATTTAAGAAGAAAAAAAAAGTATATAAATATATTTAAGATTTAATATCTAACTTTTAGTCTTTTAAAAAGTAAAAATAATGTGAATTTTGTGCCAAATTATTAAACTATTTGAGGAATACATATTGAGAAATATTTAAGAAAACATTTAGTATTTAAGGAAACATTTAATATTTAAGGAAACATTTAATATTTAAGGAAACATTTAATATTTAAGGAAACACTTAGTATTTAAGGACAATTACTACCATCATAAAATGGTAGTAACAACTATTTTAAAAAGCCACGTTAAAAGTAGAAAATCATATTCGATGGAAAACGTGACGTTTGATATTTTTGGTCTATTTTGGATTTTCTTTTCTCTTGAAAAGACAACCAAAAAAGTAATAAATATCAAAAATCGGACGTTTTAATATGATGCTAGTTAAATGTGATTTTATTTCAAATTTTTCCTTTTTTTTCTCGAAGAATTTTTAAACGGTGAATGTCATGTATTAAAATTCACTTGTGTGTTTTAATAAACAGAGCAGCAACTATTAAGTAATGGGTAAAAAAACAGTAGTGGATTTTAACAAGTGTATTCAATAATAATTGTAAATGTTAATGATGTAATAATTATTATTGAACATCTTGTACAGGTGTTCAAGAACTTTGTTGCCAAACGCTAACCACGCATTCTAAAGCTGATTTCATGTCGATTCAACGAAAAAGTCCTTAGCCGAAATACTTCCTAAGAGAACTTATCTTGATAGCGCTCAACACCTTTACGATGGCAATAAAAAAATTGTTTTTCATCAAACGATGAAGCATTTTGAAGTTTACAAACGCTCAAAATTTCATTGTGATAGCTAAATCGTTATTAAGATATTTCGAAAAAAATATGATCAGACACGTCATCCTCAGGATGCTCCAGTTCTTTTAGGAAGCAATTTCGCATAAGGAATTTTTCATTGAATCGGCATGAAATCAGCTTTAAAAAGCGTGGTTTGCGTTTGGCAACTGAGTTCTGGGACACTCTCTATATAGAGTGGTCCAGAACTAACTAATCAGTCCATAGCGACTTAATCTTTTTCATTATTTATTTATCACTTTTCGGCTTTGAATTTTTTAAATTTTGGTTGATGATTAAAACATAGTTGACGAATAAATCTCTTTAGTAGAAACTTTAAATTTCATTTATTTAAATATTAACTTCAATTAGTTGTGGACCATCCTGTATATCGATTTAGAAATAAATGTGTAGTATTAGAGATTCATCATAGTGAATGTACTTTAAAAAATGTATTCAAAGGTGTATTTTTGTATCTTAAAAAAAACATATTTAAAAAAGATTAAATATTTAATAAATGTGATTGTATTTCAAAAATAAAAATAAATGTGGAAAAAGATAATATCTCTAGATGTTGTAGGAAAAAGGAAAAATAAATAAATAAATAAAGGATTTAATGAAACATCACTTATTATTTTTTTTTTATCTTTTTTTTAATCTTTTTCTTCTGATCTTTTTCTTTTGGTCGTTTTCTTTTTCTTAACTATTAAAAAATATTATTGCACTTTTTCTATTTTATTCATAGTTATTATAAAAAAATATAAAATATAACTTTAACTACTCCTTAAAAAACTTAATAAACTTGTACATTTACTAAAAAACGTACAATTTCATTGATTCGTACGATTTCAAATCGATTTCATTCAAACCTAGACAATATAGGTGTCACTACTCGATGGTATAACACGTAAAGTATCAAAAACCAAAATAGCAGTTTTATAAATAAATCCACGTAGAACATTCTGTAAAATAAACGTTCAATTTTTATAAATAAATTGTCTTTTTTAGAGAATAATTATCCCAACACCTATTAATTTCAGTTATTAATTAAAAATTTGAACGTTAGAATGTAATTTTAATTTAATAATTAGTTAATAAAATCAATTAGTTAAAACCAACCGGCACCTCCACCAAAAATAAACATCTCTTTTTTTTTTTTAATAAAAATCGTTTATAACCTTTTAAAGTATTTTAACGTAGTGTCTTCAACCCTTTTTAAGTTGTTAATTTCTACATAAATTACGATATTTGCTTCTAAGAATCTCTTCAAGCCGAAACTAGAGGAGCAATAAAAGCTGAAGCAAACCTTAAGTAAGCGGAAATGTGCTAAGTTACAGTTACAGTGCTAAGTTTAAGTTTAATTTTAATTTAATTCATTAACATTTCAAATAAGATTAATCGAAAACGAATTAATAAATCGATTTTAAGTGAAAAGCGTTCTCATTTTTTAAAGTCTTCCACCAATTAAAGATTAAAACGATAAGAATTAAAATGAAAAATTAAATTACTTACACTTTCATGTGTCTTTTCGCGCTTGGAATCGTATCGTCCGTTTCTTTCAAAATGTACAACCTCGCCGCGTGAGTACAATTCGTAAAGTACTCGTAATAATCGATTCCTTTACCATTTAACTTGTACAATTCTTGTTCTAAAGGATTCATCGCGTCGACGGCTTTCATTCCTTCCTCGTTCGAAAAGTCCCATTGGTTATTCGCGTAATACTCGAATACTTCGAAACCTTTCGTTATTCTTTGTTGAACACGCCACATACTGATAAAAAAACATTAAATTAAATTAAAAAAATAAAATAAAATGAACAAATAATTATTGAACGCGTTCAACGCACAAAGCTGAATAGTTGAGAGATATCAAATTATTTTAAGGGCCTTACAGACACCCCGATTTATCTAACAACTTGTTTGCGTAGTGCAAGTTTGCGCAAGTAAGTCGTACCAGTTCTGAACTAATTTTCCGTCATTGTTTTTTTTTTTTTTTAAGGGGGAACAACAGGGTGGAAACCGCGGAAAAAGGCGATAATTAAGATTTTATTTTGGTTCACTCATATATTTTAGAAAAATTAGAATTTGATATTTGTATTTGAATTTTGGAACATCCCCTATTATTTACATAAGAAATATGGTGATGGTAACCAAAATAATCTACGATGAACAGGCTTCGGTACCGAGGCTGAGGAGCGCATTTAAAGTCCCGTATTTTTTTTTGGTTGATAATTTTTTGAAAATTTGATCTCAAAATTGGAATGTTTAGACAAAAATACAAAAAAAAAGTTAGTAACATACGATGTCCTACCATGCACCCATTTCGAGAAATTTAACGATTTTGCAGTAGTGCACAAGATTTTATGTTCAGAAAATCTCTAAATATCGTAGTAGGTTCGCACCATATTATTTGACAATTAGTATGTATCACTCCTTAATAAAAAATAATGATAAAAACCTAATTTTATAAGCAAAAATAAGACCATAACTAAACAGGAAAAGATTTATTTAAGCAGAAACACAGAAACTGTACTCGTTTTTATTTATAAAATTAAGTATTTATCATTATTTTTTATTAAGGAGTGACACATACTTAATTGTCAAATAATATGGCGCGACCCTACTACAATATTTAGAGATTTTTTGAACATAAAATGTTATGTCACTAGTGCATAATCGTTAAATTTCTCGAAATGGGTGCATGGTAGGACATCGTATGTTAGTAACTTTTTTTTGTATTTTTGTCTAAACATTCCAATTTTGAGATCAGAGTTTGAAAAAATTATCAACCAAAAAAAAATACGGGACTTTAAATGCTCTCCTCAGCATCCATACCAAAACCTGTTCATCGTAGATCATTTTGGTTACCATCACCATATTTCTTATGAAAATAATAGGGGATGTTCCAAAATTCAACATCCTACTCTGTAGGATAAGTGAAATAATTTAAAAAAAACACACCATGAGTATCAACTTCAAAGAGCTGTAGCTCCTTTGGGAAGCATTTCCGGACACATGTTCATTAGAACTTTTCTTCATATTTTTAGCTCTAGAATTACCCGCTTCAGTATACGAACGTTATTTCCGGACACCCTGTATACAACATTTATAAGTCATAATTTTTTTTATAAAATATCTGCATGCTGAAGTCATGTGGGTATAGGTTGTTACAGTCTTCTTGCACTTATCTTTGCTAATATAGGATCATTTGTAAGCTACTTAATGTTAAAAATCTGTTATAATTCATATTATTTATAAAAAAAATTACGTCCTGTTTGGGAATTGAACCCTCTTCTGCATCAAAATGGATTTTTTTCCTTTAAAAACAAATAAAGTGTTAATTTCTTTAATAGCATATGTACATCTGCTTCATATACTTATTCATATATCTATTTTACTCATTTACACTTAATTTTGGGGTTGTTCTATCGAAAAAAAGAAAGTTATGTGGCGATGTCCGTAATTTAGCTATGTCGCCCCACTGTGCGCCGAGGAGAACGCAGAATTGACTGCCTCACTCTTTCGACATTTTCCGGAGTTCTGGTGGTCCTTTGTTGTCCAGGTCTGAGTTTAGCGACACTTCCGCACTCCCGAAATAAGGTAACCCACGACAAAATTGAATTACGACCAGGAACAAATCTGTGAGGAGGAATTTCAAAACGAGTGCAGAAGGCACGTTGTGTGGCAATAATTAAGCGATTGTTAGAAAAGTACTAGACTAGAAGGAGGGCAAACTTGGGGACTTCTCCGTCTAGATGCGCTCCTTTCCACTCCTCTACTCCCCCAACTCAACGCTCGGGAGTTTTTTCAAGTAAGTTTCTCTGGCGCACCTATAGTACATCCTACTGTACGTGTGGATGCAATTCTCTTTGTCCAGGCGGCTTGAGTAGTATTGCCTATGCAGGCCTGCCTGAAGATAAATTGGAACGTCTGTAGGGGCCTTTATCGCTATCAAGATCAGTGTTGTCAAGAAGAGTGTAAGATCTTGGGACTTTGGATTAAGTTCAAATTTTGTAAAATAGTAGATTTAGGTTCCCTTTTAAGTCAGAATTTCAGTATTTAAATATGTTAAAAATGTGATAACTGACCAAAATTTACAATCACTGTCATCATAAAATCTGCTTTTTATATCAGCTATGTGCGTTAAAAGCGCTCATATAGTCTTATATTTCTATGTTAATTTAACTTACAAAGGTTTATATCCAAATAAAGGCACGATAGAATCGATTAAAAGCGCCGGTAAGTAATGATACAACACCACGCAGATATTATGTACCAATTTGTACCGTTTCATGGAACCTCCAGGATACCAAGCGACTCCGTTTAATGGCATCCTTTCGTTTATCACCTTCCGACCCAAATTAATTATTTCTTCCCATGACACTTTATAATCGGCCGTACTACAGATATTGTAAATCTTCCTCATACGACTATAAAAAAATTAAATTAAAATAAAGATGAGATTTGAATTTTATAACTTACTTTGTGGTTATAACGTCCCAAACGGACACCACACAAGCGTTTGCGACGACGTCAACGGGTACAAAATCGGCGTAACTTTCCCCTTTACAGTACATCGTTCTTAAAACTCCTTTTCCGGCTCCGATTAATAACCCGGTTGGGCCGTTTATGTTATCTGTCCATCCTGGAATTGGTTCTAACCAAATTGGCACCACTAGGGAAGAAAAAAAAGTTAATTAAAGAAAGTTATGGTTAATTTTGAGTGACAACTATAAATAAAAAGTTTTAATAGATATATAAGGTCGGTTTTAAACCATTCAACAGCGAGCAGCTTGAAATTATGACATTAGTTTTAAAATTATGACAAATTTGTTTTAAAATTATGACAAATTAATCTGATTTCTATAAAATCCTTAAATTTTTTTTGAGAACTGTCAAAAAATGACAGTTTAAAAAACCCTCCATGATAACCAAGATATCCATGGTAACCACCTTCGTTTCCATAACAACCAGTGAGCGGCCATGTTTTTTTGGGGTTTTAGAGGGGATTGTCAGCAGTTTCGAAACAAACAATAAAAAGGACATTAAAAAATCCAATAAGTCGACTGACAAGTTTGTCTATAGAGTATGGATTTAATAAAAGGTCTAACAAAGGTCTAAAGATTTCTAACAAAGAAACCTCACAACTAAGTCCTCACTGATGTTAATAAAAATAGTACACGGCGATAGATATTAGTACATAGTACAAATGTATAAATTATTATAAATTAATAAGACGCACTATTATTCTGTGAGTAAATTGTTCTTAAATTTTGTGATTTAATTTATGATGCCGCTTTACATCAATGGTTAGATTCAGAGACCATCTCTGGTTCCTTGTTCATCTCTGTTCACTTTTATTTAAAATTCTAGTCGTGAGGTCTCCTGGTAAGATTTAAACTATCTGTCACACCACATTCAAGACCGAAAATAAATGTGGTATGTATCAATCTACCCATATCATTTACCCAAGTATACTATTAAAAGGTCTACCAACAAGTTTTAACCTAGGATTTTCGCAGATAAACCGACAAGAAGGTAGACAAGTCGTATGACACACATAGGGGTGGTGAATAGTCTAAAATCAACCTTATATATCTACTGTTGTATTTATATTTATATAGAGACAATAGTACATATTGCGTTAGTTCAGAGTCTCTTAGTTAGGTCCTCTAAGACAAGTCATCGCTTGGTTATATGAACATTTTCCAAACAAATGGATTGGCAATGGAGGTCCAGTACGGCACATTCTGGCCACCATGATCCCCAAATCTAAATCCGCTGGATTATTATTTCTGGGGACACATAAACCATGTAGAAGTTACTATCCGTCAGCAACTATTGGACAGAATTCAAGATGCAGTTAATAGCATACGGAATGATCCAAATATGATAAGTCGTGTGACAGAATCTTTACTTTGTCGATGTGAGGCGTGCATTCAAGCTGAAGGCGGACATTTCGAACAATTTTACTAGTTTTTAAACTTATTTTTTATGTTACATTTTCAGTTGCCTATTAAACTGTGTAAAATTTTTAAAGACTTGTAACTCTTTAACCAAAATGAATCGGACCCATATTCATATAACATCTTTTCCTTAGATTCGCATCACCTTTCATCTGCCAAAATTTATCATAGAGCTAATGAATCACCCTGTATGTCGTTTCATTCATAAAATCCAATAACTATCAATGATACGATACATAAAGGATGCCATCATCTATTAGCAGATTCTAAACTAACACAGACTAACTTACTATGGAAATATAAATACAATATTTTCTTGTTTCAAAGTTGAACTTACCAACAGAAGGTCGTAGAATTATTACAGGTAAATTATCCATTTGTTCACTTACTAAAGCTTCACCTAAAGCTTTTGTAAAAGCGTAAGTGTTGGGATTATCTCCTAAAATACTTAAAAAAAACTCAAATTAATTTTTTTAATTGATTTAAATAAAGATTTTCGGCCGTATGCGTAGCTACACGTTTAGTATGATTTTAAGATGCTTTTAACTAGTAACCACTAGTTGTATTTAAAAGCATTTTAAAAATTGGTATGCATAGTTCCATTTTAACTTGTCACTAGTTAATAGAAAACTAAACTATCTTTTAAGGCGGCAACATCGCAAAATTTGTATATTTTTGGAATATTGACAAGTGAAATGAATGACATGTGGAAAAAATTATACAACACGGTGGGTTTATTTAATATTAAAGAAGAATTAGAAGTAATTAAACACCACCACTTTGAAAAGAATGCCCCAAAGGTGACAGTTCATCATTTATAATGTATAGGTATGCTGCAAAGGTGGAGAAACTTATAATGCAGGGAAGAAGTAGTAATAAAATAAGAGGACCCTTCTAAAAGATCTAAAAAATGATGTTGGCCTCTAAGTCCTAATTATGACATACTTAACGGCAATAACCATATTATATAACTTTGTATATTTTTAACCATTAAATCGTTTACTAAATTGTATAGTTTATTTTAAAGAAATATATGGTAAAGAATTGGAATGTTAATCACCAACTTACTAATTTTGGAAAACAAAAAATCATGCAGAGCTCTGTCGTAGAAATTATAAGAAAATAGAGGTAGAAGGGTAGTTCGAAATGACTATTTATTAAAATTATCAAACTTTTTCTATTACCAAAAAAATAATAAAGCGGAATGGATAACATAATCTTAAAAACGTTCGATCGATTTAAAAAAATTGTGCATTTGCGAAAATTGTATTACTATCCTCTAGAGAAACTCTTGTGATGTGCATACGACGAAAAAAATTTTTTGAAAAATGTTCTGTTTACGGCGAAAATATTTACACCAAATCCATTCGATATATCTAAAGTTTTATAAGTAGTAATGATGATATTTCTGTTGTATCGCGGGTGACATTCTAGAAAATGACGTTAAAATCCAGTTAAACAAGCCTATTTTGGCCACTAAAATCTTAGTAACCAACTAGCGTTAAAAGGCTACTAAATACGGTTATGCATACGGGTTTTGCTTAGTAACGTGTAAAAATGACGTTAGTAGCCACTAAAAAAGCTATGCACACGGCCGTTTAATTTTAAGATAATTACGTTGGAGTCATATTTTGTACTAGACTTTCATCCATCCATTCGACCGTTTTAATAATTTGATGGGGATCTGCCGGAGGTGGATAAACTTTTTCATACAATACTTTCTCCCCTAAATGACAGTAAGAAGTCGATATATGAGCGAAAACCTAAAAATTAATAAATATGTTAATTACTATCAACTTAAAAAATTTAAAAGATTAATGGTGGAATTAGGATGTCAGACGTAAAGGCTGTAATCGAAACCGTAGCAGTAACTCTAGTATTTAAAAAACGTTCAATTATTTTGTTTCAATAGAAGCGTTTAGGCAACGTCTAGAAATTTCTGCAAATGTGTTGGTTATTACAGCTAAGGTTACGGTTAAGTTTGACATCCTATACCCACCATAAATTTTATTAAATTTAGTTTAATATAGCGTCAAGTGGGGTAAATGTAAACTAGGGAAATTGTAAACAAGGCTTTGTTTTCCTAAATATTCAAAATAAGTGACTTCCGCGTACCTATTGCAGTGAACACGTTCCTGCCACCTAAGAAGTAGAAGGTACGCGAAAGTCACTTATTTTGAATATTTAGTAAAACAAAGCCTTGTTTACGATTGCCCCCCCAAGCAGCAAATTGTGTCCGATATCGGGCACAATTTTTTTGAGTCCGAATTGAGTCGACACTTATCGGACTTTTTGTGTCCTGTATCCAATTTATAAGAATGTAGCCGCTATGTGTCGACAAATTATGGACACAGTGTGTCAGAAAAAAATGCGTGTCTAAACAGACATGTTTTGGATTCATGTGTTTAATATGTTTCCATTATGTGTTACTTTCGACTTCAAAACACAATTTAGTCACAGACGAGTCGACACTTAATTGACACAATGTGCTTGAATTTGTTCTTAAGTTTGCGTTTCTAATTTGTTTCCAAAATGTGTTAAGTAAACGCAATTTAATCCCAGATGAGTCGACACTTAATTGACACGATGTGCCCAAATTTGTTGTGTGTGCATAGACACTTTTAGGCATCATATCGGTCAAGTTTTGGTAACACGAGTCCAAATTATAGCCGTTATGTTTCTTGTGTTAGTTTGAACCATTTTCGGAAAATAATTGGTTAAATATCGGACACGTGTTTCTATTTGGACGCAATCATTAAGTCCGCCATATTTTCGTTGAAAAGTTGTGTCAACGAGATGAAAAAAAAAATGGCGGATATCTATATTTTGCTCTGAATTACAATATTTGGCGTTAATAAACATAAATATTCGAGCAAATAATTTTTTTGTGTCATCCCAAATATCTCCACACTAATTTCTGACAACATTTCTTGAAATTTACAATAACTAAAAATGTTTGACTTTTTTAGTTTGTTAAAAATAATCAATATTTTTGAGACGCTTTCGTTATTTAAAGGTATCATACACACTATTATCAGAAAATTTGAATCCGTAATATTTTTTAACCCTCAGACATAGCAAAACTTCTATTATAACATACCAGTATAAAATACCTTAGCAGTTTTAGCAGTAGGAACATAATGGACACATGCGAATCTATTTGGTAACAAAAGAGAAACATTTTGAACACATTAAACGTTCACTTTGGAAACATATTCGACACAAATGCGACACATTCTGGAGGCATTTTAGTACAATTAAAGGCACATTTTAAACACTAACTTGGGTACATTTTGGGCACTATATGGTACACATTTCTGTCACCATTTTGGACACATCTCCCAAACATAGCGGACACAGTGTCGACACTGTGCCCATAAAATGTGTCGTGTCCAAGCTTATGTGTCGACACAGTGTCGACCATGTGTCTAAAATTGCTGCTTGGGCCTAGTTTACATTTACCCCACTTGACCCTAATTTAATTGAATTACCAATAATTTTTTCATCTTCTTAGCTAATTCCAACATAAATTTCGTCCCTCGAACGTTTAAAAGCACCGCTTTCTTTAAAGGATCGTCAAAACGAATCGTAGCGGCTCCGTGAAAGACAACTTCCACTTCTTCGATCAATCTATTCCTATCTTCCAGAGAAATTCCCATATCTTTAACTCCGACGTCTCCAACGATCGGTACGCAAACGTCGAAAGCGGTTTCACCACGTAGATTTCTCAATTTGTCAAACAACTATAAAAAAATAGTTATATAATCTTTATTAATATTTATTTTTTAACTTTAAACATTAAAAGTAAAAATTTTTCTTACCGGATTTTCAAAAACTTCCTTTAATCTCGTCGCGGGATCTTTACCTTTTTTCTCTCGGATTAATAAATAAAGTTTTTTTACGTTGAAACATCGAAGGATTTTTTCAACTAAAACTTTTCCCAAAAATCCCGTTCCTCCGGTTATAAAAACTGTTTTATTTTTAAACGTAGAAGCTATCCTATCGGGGTAATTATTTAATTCTTTTAAATCTTCCATTCTCGATAACTAAAATCCTAAAATGTAAAAGTGGTGTTTTAAAGATAATAAATCAAACTTTCTTCGTTATCTAAACTTTCTAGAAATTTATCTACGTCCTAATAAGCCGTTAATAATCAAGGGTAAATGTCCCTTAATGACTAAATTAATTCTCGTTAATTACACGTATGTATAAATAAAACCAGTATTTAATAGATTTCCTGTAATCGTAATAATAACCGGTGATCCATCTCAACGTGTCCAATTAAATACAATTTGACACTTAAATATAATTACTTTGTTTGTAGACAATTTTAATTACCATTTTTTTATTATTTTTTTTTTTAATTTTCTTTTAACGTTGAATTAAAAAATTTTTTCTACACATGTAATATGTCGTAATATTAAGAGTCAGAACACGTAAGAGAGATTAATATTCGTTTTACAAGGAGAAAGTATTTTTTTCTGAACGGACAGATTACGTTATGATTTTTTTACACAGAATGTCTCACCAAAATGGCTTTTTTCTAAAAATACAAACGATAGAAAAAAAAATTTCAAACAAAATTTTTAAAATAACCAATTTAACGAAAAATAAAAATTTCCTTAAAAAAAATATAATTTTTTAACTACTTTCGGTTTGTTTAACCCGAAATCATAAATAACTTAGAATATTTTCAAAATGTCATTTAATATTTATTAAATTTTTATATAAAATTTTAAACTTATCACATCTTAAGTTTACGAGATATTTATCACATCAATAAATCCTTACCCTTAAATAATATGTATTTTTTTTTGTAATTTAATCCACGAATAAACTTTAAAAATTTGAGAGTTCAAACGAAATCTAAAAATTTACTTATATAACGATTATTAAGTAACTTTTACAAATACACAAACGGCCGCGAGACTTTCACTTTACAAAACCGAGTTTAAAACTGAATGAGTATACTCGTGACGTTCGGTATATTTGAAAAGTCGAACACAGGTGCGAATTGGAGGGGTCAAAACTTTCTTTTTTTACGTCGTCACGAACGTAAAACAAATTATAATTAAACGGTCATACTATAATTTCGTAAAACGAGTCCGGGAATCGTCGAGATGGTACCGATAATAAACTTAATGGTGATAGTTTTAAGGAATTTTTCGTCGTTAGGGATTTTCCCCATTGTTCTCACTTACTTCAACTTGTTTTCACTTATTACGACTAATTACAGCTTAATCAAACAAAAAATAAATTGATGTCATAAATTATAAACTTATTAAAGTGCGTCAATCGCTTTGAAAATGATTTAAATTGAAAATAATTTAAATTGAAAATGATTTAAACACTAATTTAAATTTAATAAAATAATCAATACAGAAGTTGAGTAACCATAGTTACTCTTAAAATATCAACAAGACCTTTTAATTGACGTTTTAGTCTGGACATTTTCTATTAACACTTTTAAAGTAGAAAAAAAAATGCCTCTAAACGAAGAATTATATTGTCATCAACAAATATGTATTCCGCCGACGTTTCCATATTTACTTAGACAATACGCTAAAGCTGCTATAAGATCGCAACCTACAGATTTATTGAAGTAAGTCTTTATACATCTCTTTCTTTAGGATTTTTTTAAATTTTTTTGACAATATTTATGGAAAATTTGTGTTTTTTAATCGAAAATAGAATATTTTATCTTTAATTTAAAACAAAAATCATTCCTTAATCTTTAAAAATAAAGTCTGGGGGATTTTTTAAAGTTGATCGATTTTTTAAAAAAGTTAGGTTAGTTACCTGTCAAATTTTTTTATTAACTTTGGAATTTTTTTTAATTTTTTTGGTAATATTTATGAAAAATTGGTCTTTTTTAATTGAAAATAGAATGTTTTATCTTTCATTTAAAACAAAAATCATTCCTTAATCTTAATAAATAAACTCTGGGTGTTTTTTTAAAGTTGATCGATTTTTTAAAAAGTTAGGTTAGTTACCTGTCAAATTTTTTTTATTAACTTTGGAAATTTTTTTAATTCTTTTGGTAATATTTATAGAAAATTGGTCTTTTTTAATTGAAAATATAAAGTTTTATCTTTCATTTAAAACAAAAATCATTCCTTAATCTTAATAAATAAACTCTGGGTGATTTTTTAAAGTTGATCGATTCTTTAAAAAAGTTAGGTTAGTTACCTGTCAAATTTTTTTTTTATTAACTTTGGGAATTTTTTAAATTCTTTTGGTAATATTTATGAAAAATTGGTCTTTTTTAATTGAAAATAGAATGTTTTATCTTTCATTTAAAACAAAAATCATTCCTTTATCTTAATAAATAAACTCTGGGTGATTTTTTAAAGTTGATCGATTTTTTAAAAAAGTTAGGTTAGTTACCTGTCAATTTTTTTTATTAAGTTTGGGAATTTTTTAAATTTTTTTGGTAATATTTATGGAAAATTGGTCTTTTTTAATTGAAAATAGAATGTTTTATCTTTCATTTAAAACAAAAATCATTCCTTAATCTTAATAAATAAACTCTGGGTGATTTTTTAAAGTTGATCGATTCTTTAAAAAAGTTAGGTTAGTTACCTGTCAAATTTTTTTTTTTATTAACTTTGGGAATTTTTTAAATTCTTTTGGTAATATTTATGAAAAATTGGTCTTTTTTAATTGAAAATAGAATGTTTTATCTTTCATTTAAAACAAAAATCATTCTTTAATCTTAATAAATAAACTCTGGGTGATTTTTTAAAGTTGATCGATTTTTTAAAAAAGTTAGGTTAGTTACCTGTCAATTTTTTTTATTAAGTTTGGATTTTTTTTTAATTTTTTTGGTAATATTTATGGAAAATTGGTCTCTTTTAATTGAAAATAGAAATTTTTATTTTTCATTTAAAACAAAAATTATTGTTTAAATCCTAAAAATAAAGTCTGGGGGATTTTTTAAAGTTGATTGATTTTTTAAAAAAGTTAGGTTAGTTACCTGTCAAAATTTCTTTATCAAATTTGGGAATCTCTTTAAATTTTTTTGGTAATATTTATGAAAAATTAGTCTTTTTTAATTGAAAATAGAATATTTTATCTTTTATTTAAAACAAAAATCATTCCTTAATCTTAATAAATAAACTCTGGGTGATTTTTTAAAGTTGATCGATTCTTTAAAAAAGTTAGGTTAGTTACCTGTCAAATTTTTTTTTATTAACTTTGGGAATTTTTTAAATTCTTTTGGTAATATTTATGAAAAATTGGTCTTTTTTAATTGAAAATAGAATGTTTTATCTTTCATTTAAAACAAAAATCATTCCTTAATCTTAATAAATAAACTCTGGGTGATTTTTTAAAGTTGATCGATTTTTTAAAAAAGTTAGGTTAGTTACCTGTCAAATTTTTTTATTAACTTTGGAAATTTTTTTAATTTTTTTGATAATATTTATGAAAAATTGGTCTTTCTTAATTGAAAATAGAATGTTTTATCTTTCATTTAAAACAAAAATCATTCCTTAATCTTAATAAATAAACTCTGGGTGATTTTTTAAAGTTGATCGATTTTTTTAAAAAAGTCAAGTTAGTTACCTGTCAAAATTTTTTATTAAGTTTGGGATTTTTTTTAATTTTTTTGGTAATTTTATGAAAAATTGGTCTTTTTTAATTGAAAATAGAATGTTTTATCTTTCATTTAAAACAAAAATCATTCCTTAATCTTAATAAATAAACTCTGGGTGATTTTTTAAAGTTGATCGATTTTTTAAAAAAGTTAGGTTAGTTACCTGTCAAAATTTTTTATTAAGTTTGGGAATTTTTTTAATTTTTTTGGTAATATTTATGAAAAATTGGTCTTTTTTAATTGAAAATAGAATGTTTTATCTTTCATTTAAAACAAAAATCATTCCATAATCTAAATAAATAAACTCTGGGTGATTTTTTAAAGTTGATCGATTTTTTAAAAAAGTTAGGTTAGTTACCTGTCAAATTTTCTTTATTAAGTTTGGAAATTTTTTTAATTTTTTTGGTAATATTTATAAAAAATTGGTCTTTTTTAATTGAAAATAGAATATTTTATCTTTTATTTAAAACAAAAATCATTCCTTAATCTTAATAAATAAACTCTGGGTGATTTTTTAAAGTTGATCGATTCTTTAAAAAAGTTAGGTTAGTTACCTGTCAAATTTTTTTTTTATTAACTTTGGGAATTTTTTAAATTCTTTTGGTAATATTTATGAAAAATTGGTCTTTCTTAATTGAAAATAGAATGTTTTATCTTTCATTTAAAACAAAAATCATTCCTTTATCTTAATAAATAAACTCTGGGTGATTTTTTAAAGTTGATCGATTTTTTAAAAAAGTTAGGTTAGTTACCTGTCAAAATTTTTTATTAAGTTTGGGAATTTTTTTAATTTTTTTGGTAATATTTATGAAAAATTGGTCTTTTTTAATTGAAAATAGAATGTTTTATCTTTCATTTAAAACAAAAATCATTCCATAATCTAAATAAATAAACTCTGGGTGATTTTTTAAAGTTGATCGATTTTTTAAAAAAGTTAGGTTAGTTACCTGTCAAATTTTCTTTATTAAGTTTGGAAATTTTTTTAATTTTTTTGGTAATATTTATAAAAAATTGGTCTTTTTTAATTGAAAATAGAATATTTTATCTTTTATTTAAAACAAAAATCATTCCTTAATCTTAATAAATAAACTCTGGGTGATTTTTTAAAGTTGATCGATTCTTTAAAAAAGTTAGGTTAGTTACCTGTCAAATTTTTTTTTTATTAACTTTGGGAATTTTTTAAATTCTTTTGGTAATATTTATGAAAAATTGGTCTTTTTTAATTGAAAATAGAATGTTTTATCTTTCATTTAAAACAAAAATCATTCCTTTATCTTAATAAATAAACTCTGGGTGATTTTTTAAAGTTGATCGATTTTTTAAAAAAGTTAGGTTAGTTACCTGTCAAATTTTTTTTATTAACCTTGGGAATTTTTTAAATTTTTTTGGTAATATTTATGAAAAATTAGTCTTTTTTAATTGAAAATAGAATGTTCTATCTTTCATTTAAAACAAAAATCATTCCTTAATCTTAACAAATAAACTCTGGGTGATTTTTTAAAGTTGATCGATTTTTTAAAAAAGTTAGGTTAGTTACCTGTCAAATTTTTTTTATTAACTTTGGGAATTTTTAAAATTTTTTTGGTAATATTTATGAAAAATTGGTCTTTTTTAATTGAAAACAGAATGTTTTATCTTTCATTTAAAACAAAAATCATTCCTTAATCTTAATAAATAAACTTTGGGTGATTTTTTAAAGTTGATCGATTTTTTAAAAAAGTTAGGTTAGTTACCTGTCAAATTTTTTTTATTAACTTTGGGAATTTTTTAAATTTTTTTGGTAATATTTATGAAAAATTAGTCTTTTTTAATTGAAAATAGAATGTTCTATCTTTCACTTAAAACAAAAATCACCCTTAATCTTAACAAATAAACTCTGGGTGATTTTTTAAAGTTGATCGATTTTTTAAAAAAGTTAGGTTAGTTACCTGTCAAATTTTTTTTATTAACTTTGGGAATTTTTAAAATTTTTTTAGTAATATTTATGAAAAATTGGTCTTTTTTAATTGAAAACAGAATGTTTTATCTTTCATTTAAAACAAAAATCATTCCTTAATCTTAATAAATAAACTCTGGGTGATTTTTTAAAGTTCATCGATCTTTTAAGAAAGTTAGGTTAGTTACCTGTCAAATTTTTTTATTAACTTTGGAAATTTTTTTAATTTTTTTGGTAATATTTATGAAAAATTGGTCTTTCTTAATTGAAAATAGAATGTTTTATCTTTCATTTAAAACAAAAATCATTCCTTAATCTTGATAAATAAACTCTGGGTGATTTTATAAAGTTGATCGATTTTTTAAAAAATTAGGTTAGTTACCTGTCAAAATTTTTTATTAAGTTTGGGAATTTTTTTAATTTTTTTGGTAATATTTATGAAAAATTGGTCTTTTTTAATTGAAAATAGAATGTTTTATCTTTCATTTAAAACAAAAATCATTCCTTAATCTTGATAAATAAACTCTGGGTGATTTTTAAAGTTGATCGATTTTTTAAAAAAGTTAGGTTAGTTACCTGTCAAAATTTTTTATTAAGTTTGGGAATTTTTAAAATTTTTTTGGTAATATTTATGAAAAATTGGTCTTTTTTAATTGAAAACAGAATGTTTTATCTTTCATTTAAAACAAAAATCATTCCTTAATCTTAATAAATAAACTCTGGGTGATTTTTTAAAGTTGATCGATTTTTTAAAAAAGTTAGGTTAGTTACCTGTCAAATTTTCTTTATTAAGTTTGGAAATTTTTTTAATTTTTTTGGTAATATTTATAAAAAATTGGTCTTTTTTAATTGAAAATAGAATATTTTATCTTTTATTTAAAACAAAAATCATTCCTTAATCTTAATAAATAAACTCTGGGTGATTTTTTAAAGTTGATCGATTTTTTAAAAAAGTTAGGTTAGTTACCTGTCAAATTTTTTTTTATTAACTTTGGGAATTTTTTAAATTCTTTTGGTAATATTTATGAAAAATTGGTCTTTTTTAATTGAAAATAGAATGTTTTATCTTTCATTTAAAACAAAAATCATTCTTTAATCTTAATAAATAAACTCTGGGTGATTTTTTAAAGTTGATCGATTTTTTAAAAAAGTTAGGTTAGTTACCTGTCAATTTTTTTTATTAAGTTTGGAATTTTTTTTAATTTTTTTGGTAATATTTATGGAAAATTGGTCTTTTTTAATTGAAAATAGAAATTTTTATTTTTCATTTAAAACAAAAATTATTGTTTAAATCCTAAAAATAAAGTCTGGGTGATTTTTCAAACTTGATCGATTTTTTAAAAAAGTTAGGTTACCTGTCAAATTTGCTTTTTATTAAGTTTGGGAATTCTTTTAATTTTTTTGGTAGTATTTATAGAAAATTGGTCTTTTTTAATTGAAAATATAAGGTTTTATCTTTCATTTAAAACAAAAATCATTCCTTAATCTTAATAAATAAACTCTGGGTGATTTTTTAAAGTTGATCGATTTTTTAAAAAAGTTAGGTTAGTTACCTGCCAAAATTTTTTATTAAGTTTGGGAATTTTTTAAATTTTTTTGATAATATTTATGAAAAATTGGTCCTTTTTAATTGAAAATAGAATGTTTTATCTTTCATTTTAAACAAAAATCATTCCTTAATCTTAATAAATAAACTCTGGGTGATTTTTTAAAGTTGATCGATTTTTTAAAAAAGTTAGGTTAGTTACCTGTCAAATTTTTTTTATTAAGTTTGGGAATTTTTTTAATTTTTTTGGTAATATTTATAAAAATTGGTCTTTTTTAATTGAAAATAGAATATTTTATCTTTCATTTAAAACAAAAATCATTCCTTAATCTTAATAAACAAACTCTAGGTGATTTTTTAAAGTTGATCGATTTTATTTAATTGATCGATTTTTAAAAAGTTAGGTTAATTGTCAAAAATTTTTATCAACTTTGAAAATTTTTTTAATTTTTTTGGTAGTAATTATAAAAAATTGGTCTTTTTTAATTGAAAATAGAAGGTTTTATCTTTCATTTAAAATAAAAATCATTCCTTAATTTTTATAAATAAACTTCAAATGATTTTTTTTTATTAGCCAACAAAAAAAAATTTTTTATCTTTAAATTCAATCAAAAACTTACCAATTTATTTTCTAATCAAATCATTTTTAGATGGTCAACAGCTTATTTTAGATGTTTATCCTTAAACGTTCCTCCGCCGGTGAAACCAAGACTAGAATATCCCATTCCGAGAGATTATCTAGGAATAACTCCCGGATGGTTAAAAGCGTTAAACTATCAACTTCAAAACTGCAAAACCGTCAATTATAGAATCTTATGGGATAGATGGTTCGGTTCTTGTCTCAATCATAACAATCTCCTTCAAATCCTTTGCTTGGGAGGTTTTAATAATCCCGATAAAATACCATGGAATAAATTTTTAGGACTTTGCGCTGGTTTTCTTAATGATGTAAGTAAATTTCAACTATAAAAAAGAAAAATATAATTAAAAAAAAAAATTAATAGAAAAAAAAATGTAATTAAAAAAAAATTTAATAGAAAAAAAAATGTAATTAAAAAAAATTTAATAGAAAAAAAATGTAATTAAAAAAAAAAATTAATAGAAAAAAAAATGTAATTAAAAAAAAATTAATAGAAAAAAAAATGTAATTAAAAAAAGTTAATAGAAAAAAAATGTAATTAAAAAAAAATGTAATAGAAAAAAAAATTTCTAATTTTAATATATCTCTTTTTTAAAAATTTAGAATTTAACCCAAACCATGATAATGTTTTGCGAAATAATCACCGAAGAACCGGAAGGAGGTTCGGCTATGATAACATTAGAGACTTTTTTGGAAGTTTATAAATTCCTAGCGATGATAGACGCGTCTCAACCGCAAATATTACCAAATTTATACTTCACCGATGATTACCTGGGTTTGGAAGCTAAGGAAAAAAAGAAAAGGAAGAAGAAACGAAAAGTTGATTTATCGCTTTCCGCCGAATCGAGCGAAAGAACTATCGAAGAAATCGTCGAAGAGGAGGAAATCGAAGAGTCTTTAAAAGGCGAAAGTTCGGTTATTTCTTGTCCGGATATTGATTCGGATGAAGCACTTAAAGAAAGAGATCCAAACATGTTAGAATACTAATTTAAATTTTAAATTTACATTAAAAAAATAATAATAAATAATTAAAACGAAAATTATTTATTTTAGGGTTGATTTAGATGAACCTATGTTTACTCCGGGACAAAAAGAATCGACGGATCGTATTTCAGATGAATTAAGCGATGAAGAAATCAAAGATGAACTTTCGGAAAAAATTTTAGACGAAGAACAAACACATAAAACGACGGGAGAGGAAGAAGATGAGGAAAAACCCGATGGAAAAGATAAAGAAATACCACCACCGCCTCCGGAATCTAAAAAAAAGTCTAAAGATCAAAAAGAAGATAAAAAAGAATCGAAATCTGGTCATTTTGAAGATCATAAAGATCAAAAAAATCAAAAAGATGATCATAAAGAACAAAAAGATGATCATAAAGATAAAAAAGATGATCAAAAACAAGATCACAAAGAGAAAAAAGAAGATATAAAAGATAAAAAGGAAGATGTTGAAGATAAACACGAAAAAATTGAAGAAAAAGATGACGAAGAAGAAAAAGACGACCATAAAGATGAAGAAAAAGACGATTTTGACGATAAAGATATTCTTTTAGCCGATGAAGATATTGTTTTAGAATCTCCAGCGGCTCTCGATGAACCTATCGATGTTCCCGAGGTAACCGCCGAAGAAAAAATCCAAGAAGAAGATAAAAAAGAGGAAATTTTACCGGAAGAAAGCGAATTAAAAGAAAGTACTGCAGGTGATGAACATATGGATTATCAAGACGTTGACGAACTCGAAAGAGCTATTAAATTAGAATATGGGGATATTTCTAAAGATGATAAACTTGAAAAAGTCGAAGAAATCTTACCAGAAGATGAAGAAGAGGTAATTTTTTTTATTTATATACATTAAATCTCTTATATATACAGGTTGTCCCGAAATTAGACGATCATTCTTACGTAGGAAGGTCTAAGATTTATTTTAAGTCAAATTTAGGTCTTATTTTAAGTCACGATAGTAAAAAGTTGGCATGTAAAAAAAATTAAATAAAAATTAACCAAGTTGCCCCTTTACACGCACGCCACTGATGAGTTTCATGCAAAATCTAATCTCTCTTGAAATTTTAAGTTCATATACAATGAAATTTCCCTTTGCGGACACTCCTCTTAAATGGACACCCCTCTTGGACGGACAGCTTTTCATTGAACCGTCCAACTCTCATATAATTACTTTGCATTTCTCTTAAGCGGACACCCCTCTTGAACGGACACCCCCCTTAGACACCGGTGAGAAGCTAGCCATAGATTCCAGCCATAGATTTTCTATTATAAAATAATTAATTGCAAAATTTGTAATTATGCGGCAATGATTCAAATCGATCAATTTAGCGTTAATAAAACTATTTAATGTAAACAATAACATGTTTGCTCTTTTTATTCATTAATCAGTCGCTTAAAGGCGACCAAGTACCGAATGTACAAATATTCAAAGTTGGACATCGAAATTTGGAAATTTTATTTCACAGAGTTAATCTTCACCCCTTAGACGACTGGAATCCGCAAAATCCAGGTGACAACCTTTCCAATTAAGCGTTGAAAAAATAATAAGTCAGCACTATCCGTACGTATAGCGAGGTATTTCCAAAAATCGAAAATTTTCAAAGTTGGACATCGAAATTCCGAAATTTTATTTCACTGGGTTAATCTCCATCCCTTAAACGACTAGATTCCGTAAAATCCAGGCGACAACCTTTTCAATTAAGCGCTACAAAAATTCCCAAAGTTAGCTCATTCCGTACGTACAGCGGGGTATTTCCAAAAATCGAAAAATTTCAAAGTTGGACATCGAAATTTGGAAATTTTATTTCACAGGGTTAATCTTCATCCCTTAAGCGACTAGAAACTGTAAAATCCAGGTGACAACCTTTTAGTTTACAACTAAACCTTGTAGTTAACTGGATTGAAATTCCTGTCCCATGGTAATTTATTTAATAATACTTGTAATATAATGTATAGGGTAGAGGTGTTCAAGAATAAGTAGGCAATCTCTCGGAATCTGAATGTTTGAGTCAAAATATCACTGTGTTCCTACAAAGTTTTTCAATACGGTGCACCTTTATAGAAATATACGCCCTTAAAGGGGACATTCCGAAGGTCATTTTTTGCTTATAAGTGTTTGATTTGTAAATATACTTTTATAAAATTTTATGTGTTGCTATTGTGAATGTATACGGTTAAATTGGTAAATGAATATTAGTGATATGTAAGGAAGAAAGGGTGGGTGTAAGCTACCCTTATGGGTTTTTAACGAATATTTTCAATACCTCTGAAATATCTGGCTCCAGACAGCTTTCTTTCAGTATTTTAACTTCTCTAAAGTAAAAAGGTGCTCTTATTAAATTTCAATAAAATGAGCCATTTTGGAGAAAAATGCATCATTAGGTGTCACCTTTTTTGCGAATTTGCTACAATGGTTTCATTTGATCAACAATATCCATGGCTACGGATTCTAGTCGCTTAAAGGTTGGTTCTCACTATACGTTCCGTTTCCCTTCCATACACTTTCCGTTCCGTTTACATACAATGTTTTAGGTTGGTAAGCAAATTAACGTGTTCACACTTTCCGTTCCGTTTACATTCCGTTTCTATACCTGCCATTTCCAATCAGTTGCATTACATAGTGGTATGCTACGTTTTTCAAGAACAAATTTTAATATTTTCTAATATTTTTCAACAAATTTTAGATTATAAATGATTTTCAAATAGTAATTATCAATTATTAAAAAATGTTTATGCTTGTATACGTAGGTGGTTTCATTAAATACTTTAAATGGAAAATATCGATTTTCTCGCCAGTAAGTAAAGTGCTTGATTTGCAGAAAGGTAAATCCAGTTTACAGAAGGATTAATATGCTTCACAAAGGAATTTAATTAAATAAAATTTTAAGCATTACATAGTGCATAATAATGACATTCATATTATGTTGAAATGTCAATGCCTCCAAAACATCTCCTGTCCGTAAAAAATACGTAAGCAGTATGGAACATGGAAGGGAATGGAACGGAAACGGTATGGAAATGGAACGTAAAGTGTGAACACGTCCATTGATTTACAGCTAAGAATATTTTTATGGAAACGGAACGGAAAGTATATGAAAGGGAAACGGAACGTATAGTGAGAACCAACCTTAAGGGAAGAAGATTGATCCGGTGAAATAACGTTTTTAAATTTCGATGTACAACTTTGAAAATTTTCGATTTTTGGAAATACCCCGCTGTACGTACGGAATGAGCTAACTTTGGGAACTTTTTTGCCCTTAATTGAAAAGGTTGTCACCTGGATTTTGAGGATTCTAATCGTCTAAGGGGTGTAGATTAACCCTGTGAATTAAAACTTCCAAATTTCGATGTCCAACTTTGAAATTTTTCGATTTTTGGAAATACCCCGCTATACGTACGGAATGAGCTAACTTTGGGAATTTTTTTAGCTCTTAATTGAAAAGGTTGTCACCTGGATTTTGCGGATTCTAATCGTTTAAGGGGTGTAGATTAACTTTGTGAAATAAAATTTCCAAATTTCGATGTCCAACTTAGAAAATTTTCGATTTTTGGAAATACCTCGCTAAACCTACGGAGAGAGCTGACTTTGGGATCTTTTTAGCGCTTAATTGAAAAGGTTGTCAACTGGATTATGCGAATTCTAATCGTTTAAGGGGTGTAGATTAACCCTGTGAAATAAAATTTCCAAATTTTGATGTACAACTTTGATATTTTTCGATTTTTGGAAATACCCCGCTGTACGTACGGAATGAGCTAACTTTGGGAATTTTTTTAGCGCTTAATTGAAAAGGTTGTCACCTGGATTTTGCGGATTCTAATCGTTTAAGGGGTGTAGATTAACCCTGTGAAATAAAATTTCCAAATTTCGATGTCCAACTTTGCAAATGTTCGATTTTTGGAAATACCTCGCTATACCTACGGAGAGAGCTGACATTGGGATTTTTTTTTAGCGCTTAATTGAAAAGGTTGTCACCTGGATTTTACAGTTTCTAGTCGCTTAAGGGATGAAGATTAACCCTGTGATTTAAAATTTCCAAATTTCGATGTCCAACTTTGAAATTTTTCGATTTTTGGAAATACCCCGCTGTACGTACGGAATGAGCTAACTTTGGGAATTTTTTTAGCGCTTAATTGAAAAGGTTATCACCTGGATTTTGCGGATTCTAATCGTTTAAGGGGTGTAGATTAACCCTGTGAAATAAAATTTCCAAATTTCGTTGTCCAACTTTGCAAATTTTCGATTTTTGGAAATACCTCGCTATACCTACGGAGAAAGCTGATTTTGGGATTTTTTTTAGCGCTTAATTGAAAAGGTTGTCACCTGGATTTTACAGTTTCTATTCGCTTAAGGGATGAAGATTAACCCTGTGATTTAAAATTTCCAAATTTCGATGTCCAACTTTGAAATTTTTCGATTTTTGGAAATACGCCGCTGTACGTACGGAATGAGCTAACTTTGGGAATTTTTTTAGCGCTTAATTGAAAAGGTTATCACCTGGATTTTGCGGATTCTAATCGTTTAAGGGGTGTAGATTAACCCTGTGAAATAAAATTTCCAAATTTCGATGTACAACTTTGAAAATTTTCGATTTTTGGAAATACCCCGCTGTACGTACGGAATGAGCTGACTTTGGGATTTTTTTAGCGCTTAATTGAAAAGGTTGTCAACTGGATTTTGCGGATTCTAGTCGTCTAAGAGGTGAAGATTAACCCTGTGAAATAAAATTTCCAAACTTCGATGTCCAACTTTGAATATTTGTACATTCGGTACTCGGCCGCCTTTAAACGACTGATTAATGAATAAAAATAGCAAACAAGTTATTGTTTACATTAAATAGTGTTATTAACGCTAAATTGATCGATTTGAAACATTGCCGCATAGTTACAAATTATGCAATTAATTATTTTATAGTGAAAAATCTATGGCTGGAATCTATGGCTAGATTCTCACCGGTCCCTTAGACGGACAGTTTCTCATTGAACCTTCCGACTCTGATATAATTATTTTGCATTTCTCTTAAAAGGACACCCCTCTTGAACGGACACTTTTAATGGGTTCCGTTGGTATCAGCACAAGGGATATTTCACTGTACCAATTTTTATTGACTTAACCCAAACCATTCCGAGGATATTCCTTAAACCGGCATTCAACACCTGGGGTATATTAAACCTAAAAACCATCCCAGATTAAAATATGTATACTATATTATTATATCGGTATTGTTAATAAACACTTTTTATTTGCTCTGATCGTTCTCACATTCCACGTGTCAAACGCCAGGTTAAAAACTGCTTTTCTTCAAGAAACTCTACCTCTAATGAAGCATTTTTCAACCAATATTTATTTAAGCTTTTATTCCTATTTTTAAACGTAGAATGTGCTGGTAGCGTATGACCATAGATAGCGTATAACCATAGGTAGCGTATAACCATAGGTAGCGTACAACCATAGGTAGCGTATAACCATATGTAGCGTACAACCATAGGTATGGTAATTTAAGGACACCAGTATATAAAAAAATAATAACATATAAATAAAAACATTTTAATTTTATTATTAGCATAAAATAGAAGAAGTTTCCGTACCTGCCGTACCGGGAATAGGCCCCAAAGTCCCCGATCATCTTGTCGAAGCCGTCGAACGTTACTTAAAGCGAGTTGCAGCTTGTGAACACGGAATGACGATGCCGAGGCACATAAGACACTATTGTTGTCCACCATTAGAAGTTTTAGATGAACATTCTGAAAATAAAACACTATAAATATCGATTATTTAATGAAAAAAAAAACACAATTTTCACGAAAATTAAACCTAACCTTTATAAATTCGTAATTTCAATAAACACATACACCAGCGCCATCTTACGTTTAATTCTTAAACTAATTGACAGATATTTAAGATAAATTCAAATTTAATTTTTTAAGTTTTTACAATAAAATTTTAATTTTACTATTATTACTATTTTTAATTTTATTATTAGCGTAAAATAGAAGAAATTTCTGTACTCACCGTTTTTTATAGGTTATAAAATTTCCGACCATCTTGTTAAAGCGATTGTAACGCGATTTCGTTCAAATTTTCGTTTCTGATTACCAAATAATCATGTCAGGAACATAAGACATTATTGAAATCTACCATTGGAAATCTTAGATGAAATTCCTACAAATAAAGCACGATAAATATTAATTATTTAGTAAAAAAAGCACAATTTTCATATAAATTAATGGTTAGCTTACCTTTAATAAATACAACTAGCGCCAATATGCGTTTAATTCTTAAACTAATTGACAGATTTTATTTATAAATAAAATATAAATTTAATATTTTAAGTTTTTAAAATAAGATTTTAGATTTTTTACCAATTAAAATACATACAATAACATAACAAATATACAAAAGTTATAAATATAAATAAATTTTACATTTTAATAAAAATTTACACTTGGCGACATCGCGCGTTCAACAGTTAAACTACAACTTAAGATAAATTCAAATTTCAAAAATTTTTAAAATAAAACTTAAAAATTTTTTTTAAATCTTTTTAATAATTAGGAAAAATTTGTCTTTTTTAATTAAAAATAGAATAATTTATCTTTCATTTAAAACAAAAATCATTGTTTAAATCATAAAAATAAAGTCTGGGCGATTTTTTAAAATTAATCGATTTTTTTTAAACCAAAAATAAGTAAAACACATTTTTAAATTCTTTATTTTTTTTATACACATCACAGATTCGAAATTGACGAAAAAATACTAGATTTTTATCTCAATTATTAATCGATTAATTAAATTTTTTATTACGATCGTTAATTAATTAATTAATTATATGATACAACCTCCTGTTATCTACGTTTTCTATTTAGTATACAAATCTAACGGAATGTACCTATTTTATTTATAAGTAATTTTTATTTATTTATTTATTTATTCTTTTTTTTTTGAGAAAAAAATACAATTTATTAAAAAGAAAAACAATTATCGAAAATTTCAATTATTTAATTCATACAAAAATATACTTAAAACTTAAAGAAAAAACCTGAAAAAATGAAAAAGCGATTACTTATTAATTATTTACATGTTTAATTTTCATTTATGTATTGTGCGACGTTGATTTCTATTTACAAAATAAGTTTACGTTTATATACAATGTAATTAATTAATGAATTCAAATTGAAACTTTAAAAAAGAAAGTTTTTTTTAAATTTGAATTTATATAATGAGTTTTTTACCTTTCGGATGTTTTCATTAGAATTTAATTAATTTATTTGGAATGTAATCTAATGGAATAAAAGAAAAATTAAATTAAAAAAAAACATCGAAAAAGGTTGAGATCTCTAAATTAATTAAAAATGCTACGAAACCGTCATACAAGAAATCAACTGCTGGCAGAGTTGGTTATAAACCAAATGATCGCCGGAAATCCTTCTCATTTTAATCCCTTTGGAAGCTTTTTGATTCCGATCGATCACTTTTAACTCGATTTGAATCCCGCCTTCGTACTCTAAAGATAATTTCTCGGAGAAATTATCCTCGGAATTGCAAATTTTCGGCGGGATCTGATCGTTAATCGTCCGTTTTACCAACTCTAAGATATCGCTCGTTTCCAACTTCGAACAGACTTCCGGTAACGGCAACTCGAACGATCCCGATTTACTCGTCGAGTCGTCGAAGGTTAGATTACCGAAAATTTCGAATCCGGCTTCTCGGTAACTGTTTTGATTCGGCTGTTGCGGACTTTGATTCCCGGTGAAGCTATCGTTCGAGAGGGAATCGTCGGAGTAAACGGAAGTTTTATCCGAGTTTCGTCGTTGGAACTTTGCTTGGAAATCTTCCGCATTTTCCGAACTGATTTTCCTTCCGATACCTTTCGTAATCGACGGGAGATTTTCAGACGGTTCGGATATTAAAAATGAAGGGAGTTTTGAAACGCGGTGATTTTCCAAACTGTCCATGGAATCTTCCGAAGTATCCGAACCGGCTATTAAAGTTACTTTACTACCTGAAAATGAAATAAATAACTTTAAATACTAAAATCAAACGTAAAAAATTAAAATTTGAAATTCTAACCTTAAAAAATTAATTAAAAAAAACTATAAAAGCTAGAAAAAATCTAAATACACTAAAAGATTTCTAATTTTATAAGAAAACTTTTTATTTATATTCGATTTTACCCCATCTTTAATAATAAATGAGTTATTTGAGAAAAACTAAAATTTTTGATTTTCAATTTTTTTTATCAAAATCGTTAATAATTTTCTAATAAAAACAGATGGGAACAAATGTTTTATATAAAAAACCTTTCAAATAAATCTAAAAAACATTTTTTATAAAAAAATTTAACCTAGAAGTAATAACTACTAACCTAACCAACTTAAAAAATTAAAATTTGAAATTCTAACCTTAAAAAATTAATTTAAAAAAAAAAACTATAAAAGCTAGAAAAAATCTAAATATACCAAAAGATTTCTAATTTTATAACAAAACTTTTTATTTGTATTCGATTTTACCCCATCTTTAATAATAAAAGAGTTATTTGAGAAAAACAAAAATTTTTTGATTTTCAATTTTTTTATCAAAATCGTTAATAATTTTCTAATAAAAAGAGATGGGAAAAAATGTTTTATATAAAAAACCTTCCAAATAAATCTAAAAAACATTTTTTATAAAAAGATTTAACCTAGAAGTAATAATCACCAACCTAACCAACTTAAAAGATTAATATTTGAAATTCTAACCTTAAAAAATTCATTTAAAAGAAAACTATAAAAGCTAGAAAAAATCTAAATACACCAAAAGATTTCTAATTTTATAACAAAACTTTTTATTTATATTCAATTTGAACCCATCTTTAATAATAAAAGAGTTATTTGAGAAAAACTAAAATTTTTTGATTTTCAATTCTTTTATCAAAATCGTTAATGATTTTCTAATAAAAACAGATGGGAAAAAATGTTTTATATAAAAAACCTTCCAAATAAATCTAAAAAACATTTTTTATAAAAAAATTTAACCTAGAAGTAATAATCACCAACCTAACAAACTTCAAAGAATAAAATTTGAAATTCTAACCTTAAAAAATTAATTAAAAAAAAAACTATAAAAGCTAGAAAAAATTTAAATATACCAAAAGATTTCTAATTTTATAACAAAACTTTTTATTTATATTCGATTTTACCCCATCTTTAATAATAAAAGAGTTATTTGAGAAAAACTAAAATTTTTTGATTTTCAATTTTTTCATCAAAATCGTTAATAATTTTCTAATAAAAACAGATGGGAAAAAATGTTTTATATAAAAAACCTTCCAAATAAATCTAAAAAACATTTTTTATAAAAAAATTTTACCTAGAAGTAATAATCACCAACCTAACAAACTTCAAAGAATAAAATTATAAATTCTAACCTTAAAAAATTAATTTAAAAAAAAACTATAAAAGCTAGAAAAAATCTAAATGCACCAAAAGATTTCTAATTTTATAACAAAACTTTTTATTTGTATTCGATTTTACCCCATCTTTAATAATAAAAGTTATTTGAGAAAAACAAAAATTTTTTTGATTTTCAATTTTTTTATCAAAATCGTTAATAATTTTCTAATAAAAAGAGATGGGAAAAAATGTTTTATATAAAAAACCTTCCAAATAAATCTAAAAAACATTTTTTATAAAAAAATTTAACCTAGAAGTAATAATCACCAACCTAACAAACTTCAAAGAATAAAATTTGAAATTCTAACCTTAAAAAATTAATTAAAAAGAAAACTATAAAAGCTAGAAAAAATCTAAATACACCAAAAGATTTCTAATTTTATAACAAAACTTAAAAATAAAAATAAAAAAAGATGGGAAAAATTTTTTTATATAAATATAATCCTAATAAACCCAAAAAACATTTTTAAAAGAATTTTTAATTTTTATTAAATTACCATCTTCATCTGTCACCGAAATTTGAGGATGACAAATTTGTTGTTGTTCTTGTCTAACTCCCAAAATGCTAGATGGCACCTCTTCTTGTATCATATCCAAACCGGGACTTCCCGGATTACTAATCGGGGAATTCGTCAAACTCCGATGGTTGTAAATATGATGGATGTGATGCGACATCCCGGCCGCGTTTTGATGTAAGAAATTCTGCTGATTTCCGAGAAAATTTTGTCCCAACGCGGCGCCAAAACCCCCGTCGATTTTCTCTTCGACGATTTGATTCCTTAACTCCAATTGTAAATTATTCGGAAGCACAACCGACGGCGTACCTTGAGTTATCGATCCTCCGGTTGTATTCAAACCGGAAATTCCTTGAGTAATCGAAGAAATACTCGACGGATTTTGTCCAACGGGAGAGAAATTCGAATTTAAATTTGGAATTAAATTCGAACTTAAATTCGAATTTAAATTTGGAATTAAATTTGAACTTAAATTCGAATTTAAATTTGGAATTAAATTCGAAGTCAAATTTGGATTTAAGTTTGGATTTAAATTCGGACTTAAAAGTGGTTTTAAAATCGGTCCGTAAATCGCTTGATGGTGAATGGGCGATCCTAAACCTCCCGAACTGTGCATCGGACTGGTCGGAAATCCTTTTACATCATAATAAGCGGGGTTTTGGAACGTTTCCGGCGATACTTGATGAATCGGCGAAGTTGACTCAATTTGATGACGATCTTGAGGGGAAATTTGATGAATTGGAGAGCCGGGGATTGATCTGGGGGGACTCGCTCTTGGAACTAAACCCCTTTGAAGTCTTTGACATTCCTGTTGGGGTGTTGAGGGACTGTGAGTCCGATTTCCACCGGTAGAACCTTCACTACCTCTTCGAACAGGGGAGAAACGTTCGGAAGATTTTTGTTCTCGACCTAAAAAATAAAATTTTTAGAGAACGTAATTATTATAACTTACAATTAAATAAAATTTATTGAATAAAATTGAATAGAATTGAATAAAATTGAATACAATTGAATAAAATTAAATAGAATTGAATAAAATTGAATAGAATTGAATAAAAATCGTAAGAATTGAAAACTTACCCATAAATCAATGGATTTATTTAAATCCACCATTAAATCCAAACTTAACTTAATTGAGCTTACCTTGAAGTTCTTGTACGGTAGGTAAATGGGGTTTAACGGCGTGCCTCGAATGTTTTCGAACGTGGGGCATCATCGGCGGCATATAATTACGATTCATCCTCGCCTCGACCTCTCTTATTAACTCAGGTGAGATTACTAACATGCGCAAATAATTATAAACAGAAAAAAAAATAATAAAAACCAAAAAGAAAAAAAAAATCAATAAAGTAAAAAATAAAAATCAATAAAATAAATAAAAAAAAAGGTGCTAAAAGCTTCCTAAGGTCACAACTCACAACAAAACACACAAAAAGTGCACCAAAAAAAAAAACACCAACAATTCCAATTTATTCTAACAACAAAAATATTTCCTTTTACCCACCTGGCGGTCTTTCCATAACTGTTAACAAACCGGTACGTCTCGTACGACTTCCGGAAGAGGTGGAACTTTGTAAATCTTCCGGATTAGCCATCGTGTGTCGTTTCGCATTCCCTCTCGATTGCATGTATCGTGAAACCGCCTCGTCGAGTGCCGCCGGTTGATCGACGGTTTGTGTCGCGCTGCTTAAACTTGGGTTTCCGCTAGAACTAGTAGACATGCCGCTGAGTTGTTCGTGGGAGCCGGGTGCGCCCCACGCCATGTGTAGGTTTGCACCACCGTCTTTAAAAATATAAATTTTTATAAGTAAACTCTAAAAACAACTTAACCCTTAAATTCTTTTTTTATTTTAGTACATATAAACTGTGTCGTCATTACCGGGAATAGCATCCCTGTCTTAAACTCTCATTAAAAAAAAAACTATAAAAGCTAGAAAAAATCTAAATACACCAAAAGATTTCTAATTTTATAACAAAACTTTTTATTTGTATTCGATTTTACCCCACCTTTAATAATAAAAGAGTTATTTGAGAAAAACAAAAATTTTTTAATTTTCAATTTTTTTATCAAAATCGTTAATAATTTTCTAATAAAAAGAGATGGGAAAAAATGTTTTATATAAAAAAACCTTCCAAATAAATCTAAAAAACATTTTTTATAAAAAAATTTAACCTAGAAGTAATAATCACCAACCTAACAAACTTCAAAGAATAAAATTTGAAATTCTAACCTTAAAAAATTAATTAAAAAAAAAAAACTATAAAAGCTAGAAAAAATCTAAATACACCAAAAGATTTCTAATTTTATAACAAAACTTTTTATTTGTATTCGATTTGAACCCATCTTTAATAATAAAAGAGTTATTTGAGAAAAACAAAAATTTTTTAATTTTCAATTTTTGTATCAAAATACTTAATAATTTTCTAATAAAAAGAGATGGGAAAAAATGTTTTATATAAAAAACCTTCCAAATAAATCTAAAAAACATTTTTTATAAAAAAATTTAACTTAGAAGTAATAATCACCAACCTAACAAACTTCAAAGAATAAAATTTGAAATTCTAACCTTAAAAAATTAATTAAAAAAAAAAACTATAAAAGCTAGAAAAAATTTAAATACACCAAAAGATTTCTAATTTTATAACAAAACTTTTTATTTGTATTCGATTTTACCCTATCTTTAATAATAAAAGAGTTATTTGAGAAAAACTAAAATTTTTTGATTTTCAATTTTTTTATCAAAATAGTTAATAATTTTCTAATAAAAAGAGATGGGAAAAATTGTTTTATATAAAAAACCTTCCAAATAAATCTAAAAGACATTTTTTATAAAAAAAATTTAACCTAGAAGTAATAATCACCAACCTAACAAACTTCAAAGGATAAAATTTGAAATTCTAACCTTAAAAAATTAATTAAAAAAAAACTATAAAAGCTAGAAAAAATTTAAATACACCAAAAGATTTCTAATTTTATAACAAAACTTTTTATTTGTATTCGATTTTACCCCATCTTTAATAATAAATGAGTTATTTGAGAAAAACTTAATTCTTTTAGGTTAATTTTTTTAGATTAACTTTTTTAGATTAACTTTTTTATCAAAATCGTAAATAACTTAAAAATAAAAAAAAGATGGAAAATTTTTTTTATATAAAAATAATCCTAATAAACCCAAAAAACAAATGTTGTCTCATTTTAACTTTGAATTTTATTGTTGAACTGACTCATAATTTAAATAATTTTAATAATTTTTTTCATAATTTGTATAAAGACCATGATTCACGATTAAGGCCAGGCGCGCACTACGATTTAGTTGCTGCAACTTAAAAATCACCAAAATGAAATACACTGAATTATATGAAGCGGCGCGCAATAGCAACTATTTAATCACGGCAACTAAAAAATTACATCTTGCCCTATTTTCAAGACGACTCAACTGTTGCCAGAAATAATGCAACGTACTTGTTTTAACCAGTACGCGCGCACTGGCGATTATTCGGTCATTTGCTACGTATATCACAGCCGCTATACAGCAAGACATTATACGTCTCGCAACGTATAGTAAACAAAAATGTCTGTAGACGTAGAATTATTAATTAGTGAAATAGAAAAAAGACCGGATTTTAAAAATCCCCAAGAGTTTATTTAGAGGAATTTTTAAAAGATTTTTGAAGTGAATGTAAATTATAATGTCTAGTTTTAATTAAAATCGATAGATTTTTGCTGCGTAGTGTCAAAAAAATTAAAAAAATTCCTATAAACAAGGAAGATTTTTCACATAACCTATAATTTTGACCATTTTTAAAAAATCATGAACTGCAGTCAGTAAGATGTTAAAACTCGTATAACTCATTCTATAGTAATTGAAGAATTTCATGGGGTGGTCCTTCAATGTTTCAAACAGTTTATAAAATTGACCATTAAACAGTCGCTGACTAATGAGGGGATGAATCCAAAAACGTCTCTTCTTCCTTTTTCTTCTTTTGATAATCAACGCACAGACACATGCTATGACTGCAGCAACTATCTAGTTGATAGTACGCTGAGCAGAAATCTAATGGCAACTTTTTAATCGAGCGATTTTTAAGTTGGTCAACAATAAAGTCGCGAGTGCGCGCCTGGCCTAAAAGTTTAACTTGAGATATATCAAACTTTATTTCCTAATTTTACTAATATGTCGAAGAGAATCAAATTTTTCTTGTGAATGTACAAGTTTGCTTCCATCAAACACTAAACTAACAGAGGGTGAATTATTTTCGTTAGTATTAACATCAATACAGATTGAGCACTAAATCTAGCCTTACAAACCTGAAGCTCTCCTTCCAAATCCACCGGCTGCGTTCATAACCGTCGGTGGTTTCAATAAATGCGGATCCTTGGCGCTGAAATAATGTGGATTTTGTTGCCCCAACAGTGGTAAATGTAACGGGAGGTTCGTGTGCGGTAAAAGCCTTCCGGTCGCTCCACCAACCCCGCCGATACCGACCACATCTGGAGGTGCCTGTCCTAAATAGTGATTCTCTAAAACTTGTTCGTGGGCGGGATCTCCCGGTCCCACCGTGTGTCTCCTTATCGTTAAATACTTATCACCCGAACCGGATAAAAAGGTCCCGTAACCCGTCGTCGTTGAATTAGTCGGAACGGTTAACGAATGCGGATCATCCGGTGGATCTAAATCCATTTCACCGAACTTTTCCAACGGTTGGTTTTCTTGATCGCCCACAAAATAAACCGCCGGCATCGAAACGAACGGACTTGACACTTCTTCCGTCGTTTCGTTTAACGATTTTCTTCGTTCTTTAATCTCGTCTCGAACCGTTCTTAAACAGCTTTCGTTAAAACTCTCCCTTCGGTAATTTAAAGGCCCCTCTTCGGTCGATATCTCGCTCGATTTACTATTAACCTCCCCGATTAAATTCGTAACTAACTGTTCGTTAAAGGATTCGCTTCGTTCGTTGATTTTCGGCGCTCGAGACGACGACGTTTCCGGCTGCGACGATATTTTTTGAAACTTGATCGTCCGCTGATGTAACTTATCCACCAACAAATTGTAAATCGCGTAAATATGATCGAAGGAATTCGCCCTTAAGGATTGTAAAATCATCCCTTGACTCAAACCGGGTAGTTGCATCATATGATCGATTACGGTTAGATTTATTTGTTGTTGCGCTTCCCATTCGGGCCCCGTATCTACAATCGGAGCGTCCGCCAACCACGCGTGTTTTTCTATTTGAGAGATCGTTAAACGTTTTTCCGGATCGACGACCAACATGTGTCTTATTAAATGTTCACACTCCTCCGTCATAAAATACGGTATTCGGAATTTACCTTCGATTACGACGTTTTTTAGAGCTTGTAATGTTCTACCATCGAAAGGAAGTGATCCGCATACTAATACATATAAAACGACGCCCAAACTCTAAATTACAAACAAAAATTGGTTAAAAATTTAAATGTACAAAAAAAAAAAAAAATTAAAATTAATATTTACCCAAATATCAGCTTTCGGACCGTCGTAATTTAACCCTTGGAATAATTCCGGCGCAGCGTAAGGTGGTGATCCACAAAAAGTAGATAATAAACAACCGTCTGTGAATTGATTACTAAAACCGAAATCTGCTATCTAAAAAATGGAAAAAAATATTTTTAATAAGTTAATAAATAAGTTAATTAACCGTTACTATTCAATGAAACTTACTTTTATATTCATGTTGTGGTCTAAAAGTAGATTTTCCGCTTTTAAATCTCTATGAACAACCCCTTGAAGATGGCAATAGGATAAAGCGGAGACGATTTGGGAGAATATCCTCTTAGCTTCCGGTTCCGGCATCCGACCTTTTGCCACCAAATAATCTAAAGATAAAGATAAGTTTAAACGTAAAAACTGACATTTTAAAAATAGAATTAAACATTTAAACGTCAAAAGTGACACTTTAAAGGTGAAAAGTGACGTTTAAATGTCAAAATTGACATTTTAAAAATGGACTTAGACGTTTAAACGTCACAATTGACATTTGGAAAGAAAATGTTCATCTGTAAATGTCAAAAGTGACACATTAAGGATGAAAAGTGACGTTTAAACGTCAAAATTGACATTTCAAAAATGGATTTAGAGGTTTAAACGTCAAAATTGACATTTCGAAAGAAAATTTTCATCTGTAAACGTGAAAAGTGACGTTTAAACGTCAAAATTGACATTTCAAAAATGGATTTAGAGGTTTAAACGTCAAAATTGACATTTCGAAAGAAAATTTTCATCTGTAAATGTCAAAAGTGACACCTTAAGGATGAAAAGTGACGTTTAAATGTCAAAATTGACATTTTAAAAATAGACTTAGACGTTTAAACGTCAAAATTGACATTTCGAAAGAAAATTCTCATCTGTAAACGTCAAAATTGACACTTTAAATATCAAAAGTGACGTTTAAACGTCAAAATTGACATTTCATAAATGGATTTAGAGGTTTAAACGTCAAAATTGACATTTCGAAAGAAAATTTTCATATGTAAATGTCAAAAGTGACACATTAAGGATGAAAAGTGACGTTTAAACGTCAAAATTGAAATTTCAAAAATGGATTTAGAGGTTTAAGCGTCAAAATTGACATTTCGAAAGAAAATTTTCATCTGTAAACGTCAAAAGTGACGTTTAAACGTCAAAATTGACATTTCAAAAATGGATTTAGAGGTTTAAACGTCAAAATTGACATTTCGAAAGAAAAAGTTCATATGTAAATGTCAAAAGTGACACCTTAAGGATGAAAAGTGACGTTTAAACGTCAAAATTGACATTTCAAAAATGAATTTAGAGGTTTAAACGTCAAAATTGACATTTCGAAAGAAAATGTTCATATGTAAATGTCAAAAGTGACACCTTAAGGATGAAAAGTGACGTTTAAACGTCAAAATTGACATTTCAAAAATGGATTTAGACGTTTAAACGTCAAAATTGACATTTCGAAAGAAAATTTTCATCTGTAAACGTCAAAAGTGACACTTTAAAGATGAAAAGTGACGTTTAAACGTCAAAATTGACATTTCTAAAATGGATTTAGAGATTTAAACGTCAAAATTGACATTTCGAAAGAAAATTTTCATCTGTAAACGTCAAAAGTGACACTTTAAAGATGAAAAGTGACGTTTAAACGTCAAAATTGACATTTCAAAAATGGATTTAGAAGTTTAAACGTCAAAATTGACATTTCGAAAGAAAATTTTCATCTGTAAACGTCAAAAGTGACACTTTAAAGATGAAAAGTGACGTTTAAACGTCAAAATTGACATTTCGAAAATGGATTTAGAGGTTTAAACGTCAAAATTGACATTTCGAAAGAAAATATTCATCTGTAAACGTCAAAAGTGACACTTTAAATATCAAAAGTGACGTTTAAACGTCAAAATTGAAATTTTAAAAATGGATTTAAACGTTTAAAGTTTTCGTCTTACCGAAAATTTCTCCTTTACTAGCGTATTCGGTCACCATGTAAATCGTTTGGTCGGTTTCCATCAACTGATACAACCTAGTAATGTGCGGATGACGAAGTTTTTTCAAAATCGCCGTTTCCCGGAAGATTTTCGTAAGGTTCTCTTCGTCCAGCGCGGTTTTATCAATTATTTTTATTGCCACCTTTTAAAAAAATAAAATAAAAATAATTTCTTAATTATTTCCTTAATAAAACACACTTTTTTTTTATTTATTTCATATATTATTATTTTTTTTAATTTTAAACCCACCGAGTAAAAAAAAATATTCAGGCATTGTTTTATTTGGGAAAAACACCGCGGTCGGTGATAAGAAAAGAGATAAAATTGCGAACTTTAATGTTAAATATTAACGTTGCACATTTTATAAAACTCCCAAAAAAAAAGTAAGGTTATGTGTTTTGTTGACATTGAAACTTCAATTAAAATGTCACACAAAAACTTGCACTAATTGAATTTTTAAAGTAACGATCCTTGTAATCAAAAACGAAGGTAAACCGGGTGATAAAAGGGTTGTGGAAGTTAACCACAACCGGCGACGATCAGCTGTGTGGCGAAGGCCGAGTTTTTTCGAAGATGACCTACATCGAATTTCGATCGATAATTCGTGGGGGCGAAGTTTTTTTATTTTTTAACGATTTAACTAAAATAAATTTAAAATAAATTAAAAAAAATAATAATAATAATAAAGAAAAAGACTAAAATTTAAGAATAACAACCGTAAGATTTTAAGAGGGGGGGGAGATAACCTAACCTAAAATTTTATTTATTTTTCTTTTTTATTAAAAAAATAAATATATTTTTTTTATTTTTTTCTTTTAAAAAACAAAATAACATTTAACACACAATCACAAACACACAAACATACACACATACGTGCAGAGAGGGGTAGAAAGAAAGAGTGAGACGAAACTACGTACAGACACAGAGGCACACAAACGACAACACTAACCTTGGTCCGGGTGACGATGTGCGTGGCCAACTTGACAATGGCGAAGTTTCCCTTCCCGATGGTCTTTTCCAGCTCGTAGTAGCCGACTCGGACCAATTTTTCCATCGGAAACGATTTTCCGGACATCGTGAGGAGGCCGCCGATCGCAGCGCGCCCCGCAACGCACTTCACCGCACTGGACGGTTCGCGCGTTCGCCGTTCGAGGGCGACACCGCTTCTACGTCACTAAAATATACAAAGCATAACAAAAGTATTCGTACAATATACCCACACGCTAAAAATCAATTTTTAATTTTTTTTAAACTTAAATTGATTAATTTACATTCTAAACTTCACCTTTTTATTTCAAATTAAAAAAAAAACATTAAATCGTTAATTTATTTTATCATATCAAATTCAAAGTTCTACAAGTAAGTAATTTTCGATAAGATTAAGTAAAAAAATGCACATATTAAAAAAATAAGATAAGGTTATATACGCGTCATTTAACTGACCTAACTTACAATCAATGAAATTACAAAATCTAACCAATTTTTTGTTAAATTATTCATTAATTTATTAATGATTATTTTTTTAATTAACTAAAAATTTAATGAATTAAAATACAATTTATTTAAAATAAGTTAATTTAATAGTTAAGAAAACGAATATATCAATTAAAAGTAAATTTAAAAATAGATTTAAAAAATAATTTAGTTTAATTTTATAAAAATAAAGTTATGTCTAATGGCGCCATCTAAAAGAATTTCATTGAACTTTATTCTTATAAAATTAAACTTAAAAATTAAGGAATTAAAATACAATTTGTTTAAAATAAGTTAATTTAGTAGTTAAGAAAATAAATATATCAATTAAAAATAAACCTAAAAAATAGATTTAAAAAATAATTTGGTTTATTTTCATAAAAATTAATTTACGTGTAATGGCGCCATCTAAAATAATTTCATTGAACTTTATTCCAATAAAATTATACTTAAAATTAAATTAAACGTTGAAATGGATTATAGCTCATTGTTAGAAAGTACAGATTAAAATCTACAGAATGGTGAAAGAATCATCCCGATACCATGAATAATAAGCGAGTTATGGATGAAAAACCTCTTTTTTAAAGACATTTTAGTTTTCTTAACACAGCTTCCAAATTCCTTTCGCTAAAATCGATTATAGCATACTGTTAGAAAGTAGAGCTTAAAATCTACAAAATGGTGAAAGATCCATCCAGATACCATGAATAATAAGCGAGTTATGGATGACAAACGTCTGCTTTTAAGGCATTTTAGTTTTTTTTAACACTGCATCCAAATTCTTGCTACTAAAATTCATTTCAGCATATTGTAAGAAAGTAGAGCTCAAGATCTACAGAATGGTGAAGGAATCATCCCGATACCATTAATAATAACCGAGTTATGGATGAAACACCTCTGTTTTTAAGACATTCTAGTTTTTTAACACAGCTTCCAAATTCCTGACGCTAAAATCGATTATAGCATATTGTTAGAAAGTAGAGCTCAAGATCTACAGAATGGTGAAGGAATCATCCCGATACCATGAATAATAAGCGAGTTATGGATGAAATACCACTGTTTTTAAGACATTCTAGTTTTTTTAACACAGCTTCCAAATTCCTGACGCTAAAATCGATTATAGCATATTGTTAGAAAGTCGAGCTCAAGATCTACAGAATGGTGAAGGAACCATCCCGATACCATGAATAATAAGCGAGTTATGGATGAAATACCACTGTTTTTAAGACATTCTAGTTTTTTTAACACAGCTTCCAAATTCCTGACGTTAAATCGATTATAGCATACTATTAGAAAGTAGAGCTCAAGATCTACAGAATGGTGAAGGAATCATCCCGATACCATGAATGATAACCGAGTTATGGATGAAATACCTCTGTTTTTAAGACATTCTAGTTTTTTAACACAGCTTCCAAATTCCTGACGCTAAAATTGATTATAGCATGTTGTTACAAAGTAGAGCTCAAGATCTACAGAATGGTGAAGGAATCATCCCGATACCATTAATAATAAGCGAGTTATGGATGAAATACCTCTGTTTTTAAGACATTCTAGTTTTTTTAACACAGCTTCCAAATTCCTGACGCTAAAATCGATTATAGCATATTGTTAGAAAGTAGAGCTCAAGATCTAGAGAATGGTGAAGGAATCATCCCGATACCATTAATAATAACCGAGTTATGGATGAAACACCTCTGTTTTTAAGACATTCCAGTTTTTTAACACAGCTTCCAAATTCCTGACGCTAAAATCGATTATAGCATATTGTTAGAAAGTAGAGGTCAAGATCTAGAGAATGGTGAAGGAATCATCCCGATACCATTAATAATAACCGAGTTATGGATGAAACACCTCTGTTTTTAAGACATTCCAGTTTTTTAACACAGCTTCCAAATTCCTGACGCTAAAATCGATTATAGCATATTGTTAGAAAGTAGAGCTCAAGATCTACAGAATGGTGAAGGAATCATCCCGATACCATTAATAATAACCGAGTTATGGATGAAACACCTCTGTTTTTAAGACATTCCAGTTTTTTAACACAGCTTCCAAATTCCTGACGCTAAAATCGATAATAGCATATTGTTAGAAAGTAGAGCTCAAGATCTACAGAATGGTGAAGGAATCATCCCGATACCATGAATAATAAGCGAGTTATGGATGAAACACCTCTGTTTTTAAGACATTCCAGTTTTTTAACACAGCTTCCAAATTCCTGACGCTAAAATCGATTATAGCATATTGTTAGAAAGTAGAGCTCAAGATCTACAGAATGGTGAAGGAATCATCCCGATACCATGAATAATAACCGAGTTATGGATGAAATACCTGTGTTTTTAAGACATTCTAGTTTTTTAACACAGCTTCCAAATTCCTGACGCTAAAATCGATTATAGCATATTGTTAGAAAGTAGAGCTCAAGATCTACAGAATGGTGAAGGAATCATCCCGATACCATGAATGATAACCGAGTTATGGATGAAATACCTCTGTTTTTAAGACATTCTAGTTTTTTAACACAGCTTCCAAATTCCTGACGCTAAAATCGATTATAGCATATTGTTACAAAGTAGAGCTCAAGATCTAGAGAATGGTGAAGGAATCATCCCGATACTATGAATAATAACCGAGTTACGGATGAAACACCTCTGTTTTTAAGACATTGTAGTTTTTTAACACAGCTTCCAAATTCCTGACGCTAAAATCGATTATAGCATATTGTTAGAAAGTAGAGCTCAAGATCTACAGAATGGTGAAGGAATCATCCCGATACCATGAATAATAACCGAGTTATGGATGAAATACCTGTGTTTTTAAGACATTGTAGTTTTTTAACACAGCTTCCAAATTCCTGACGCTAAAATCGATTATAGCATATTGTTACAAAGTAGAGCTCAAGATCCACAGAATGGTGAAGGAATCATAACGATACCAGGAATAATAACCGAGTTATGGATGAAATACCTCTGTTTTTAAGACATTCTAGTTTCTTAACACAGCTTCCAAATTCCTGACGCTAAAATCGATTATAGCATATTGTTACAAAGTAGAGCTCAAGATCTACAGAATGGTGAAGGAATCATCCCGATACCATGAATAATAACCGAGTTATGGATGAAATACCTCTGTTTTTAAGACATTCCAGTTTTTTAACACAGCTTCCAAATTCCTGACGCTAAAATCGATTATAGCATATTGTTAGAAAGTAGAGCTCAAGATCTACAGAATGGTGAAGGAATCATCCCGATACCATTAATAATAACCGAGTTATGGATGAAATACCTCTGTTTTTAAGACATTCCAGTTTTTTAACACAGCTTCCAAATTCCTGACGCTAAAATCGATTACAGCATATTGTTAGAAAGTAGAGCTCAAGATCTACAGAATGGTGAAGGAATCATCCCGATACCATGAATGATAACCGAGTTATGGATGAAATACCTCTGTTTTTAAGACATTCTAGTTTTTTAACACAGCTTCCAAATTCCTGACGCTAAAATTGATTATAGCATGTTGTTACAAATTAGAGCTCAAGATCTACAGAATGGTGAAGGAATCATCCCGATACCATTAATAATAAGCGAGTTATGGATGAAATACCTCTGTTTTTAAGACATTCTAGTTTTTTAACACAGCTTCCAAATTCCTGACGCTAAAATCGATTATAGCATATTGTTAGAAAGTAGAGCTCAAGATCTAGAGCATGGTGAAGGAATCATCCCGATACCATTAATAATAACCGAGTTATGGATGAAACACCTCTGTTTTTAAGACATTGTAGTTTTTTAACACAGCTTCCAAATTCCTGACGCTAAAATCGATTATAGCATATTGTTACAAAGTAGAGCTCAAGATCTACAGAATGGTGAAGGAATCATCCCGATACCATTAATAATAACCGAGTTATGGATGAAATACCTCTGTTTTTAAGACATTCCAGTTTTTTAACACAGCTTCCAAATTCCTGACGCTAAAATCGATTATAGCATATTGTTAGAAAGTAGAGCTCAAGATCTAGAGAATGGTGAAGGAATCATCCCGATACCATGAATAATAACCGAGTTATGGATGAAATACCACTGCTCTTAAGACATTCTAGTTTTTTAACACAGCTTCCAAATTCCTGACGCTAAAATCGATTATAGCATACTGTTAGAAAGTAGAGCTCAAGATCTACAGAATGGTGAAGGAATCATCCCGATACCATTAATAATAACCGAGTTATGGATGAAATACCACTGCTCTTAAGACATTCTAGTTTTTTAACACAGCTTCCAAATTCCTGACGCTAAAATCGATTATAGCATATTGTTAGAAAGTAGAGCTCAAGATCTACAGAATGGTGAAGGAATCATCCCGATACCATGAATAATAACCGAGTTATGGATGAAATACCTCTGTTTTTAAGACATTCTAGTTTTTTAACACAGCTTCCAAATTCCTGACGCTAAAATCGATTATAGCATATTATTAGAAAGTACAGCTCAAGATCTACAGAATGGTGAACGAATCATCCCGATACCATGAATAATAACCGAGTTATGGATGAAATACCTCTGTTTTTAAGACATTCCAGTTTTTTAACACAGCTTCCAAATTCCTGACGCTAAAATCGATTATAGCATATTGTTAGAAAGTAGAGCTCAAGATCTAGAGAATGGTGAAGGAATCATCCCGATACCATGAATAATAACCGAGTTATGGATGAAATACCTCTGTTTTTAAGACATTCTAGTTTTTTAACACAGCTTCCAAATTCCTGACGCTAAAATCGATTATAGCATATTGTTAGAAAGTAGAGCTCAAGATCTAGAGAATGGTGAAGGAATCATCCCGATACCATGAATAATAACCGAGTTATGGATGAAATACCTCTGTTTTTAAGACATTCTAGTTTTTTAACACAGCTTCCAAATTCCTGACGCTAAAATCGATTATAGCATATTATTAGAAAGTACAGCTCAAGATCTACAGAATGGTGAACGAATCATCCCGATACCATGAATAATAACCGAGTTATGGATGAAATACCTCTGTTTTTAAGACATTCCAGTTTTTTAACACAGCTTCCAAATTCCTGACGCTAAAATCGATTATAGCATATTGTTAGAAAGTAGAGCTCAAGATCTAGAGAATGGTGAACGAATCATCCCGATACCATGAATAATAACCGAGTTATGGATGAAATACCTCTGTTTTTAAGACATTCCAGTTTTTTAACACAGCTTCCAAATTCCTGACGCTAAAATCGATTATAGCATATTGTTAGAAAGTAGAGCTCAAGATCTAGAGAATGGTGAAGGAATCATCCCGATACCATGAATAATAACCGAGTTATGGATGAAATACCTCTGTTTTTAAGACATTCTAGTTTTTTAACACAGCTTCCAAATTCCTGACGCTAAAATCGATTATAGCATATTGTTAGAAAGTAGAGCTCAAGATCTACAGAATGGTGAAGGAATCATCCCGATACTATGAATAATAACCGAGTTATGGATGAAATACCTCTGTTTTTAAGACATTCTAGTTTTTTAACACAGCTTCCAAATTCCTGACGCTAAAATCGATTATAGCATATTGTTACAAAGTAGAGCTCAAGATCTACAGAATGGTGAAGGAATCATCCCGATACCATTAATAATAACCGAGTTATGGATGAAATACCTCTGTTTTTAAGACATTCCAGTTTTTTAACACAGCTTCCAAATTCCTGACGCTAAAATCGATTATAGCATATTGTTACAAAGTAGAGCTCAAGATCTACAGAATGGTGAAGGAATCATCCCGATACCATTAATAATAACCGAGTTATGGATGAAACACCTCTGCTTTTAAGACATTCTAGTTTTTTTAACACAACATCCAAATTCTTAACGTTAAAATGGATTATAGTATATTGAAAGAAATATATGTATAATAAATGAATAAATAAACTTGTCTTTTTTATATTTTTTATTATTTTTTACATTTTATTCACAAAAAAAATCGTCCTGATTTCCAAAAACCGTCATAATCTCGATATATTGGTTAATCTTTTCGTTCCGGTTGTTTTAATTTCCAGCCAAACGTTCGAAATCGCCGCTAGAATTAATCCCAAAGCTAATAAGTAGACTTTAACCCAATTGCAAAGTAGATTGTGAACGCCGAACCCCAAAGCTAATCCGATTAATTTAAAAAACGTTTGATTAGCGTACGCCGCTTCGAAATTATCGACGTAAAATCCCGTTAGAAAGGCTAGAATAAATTTTAATTGGAAAAGTATATAAATTAAAGGTAAATGAAGATAATTACTGTAGTTGAGCGTCTCCCAGATTGCGTTACAAACGCCCCAAGCGGCGGAAATGACGTAAAAAAGAGCTGGATCGTCGTTTATCGGTTTCCATAACATTAATACTAATAATAAACAACATTGAAATGTAAAACCAACACCTAAAATACAAAAAAATTATATTTTTCAAAATATATAATAATGTAATTGCTAAACGTTTTAAAACTTGAATTAAATGTGAAGAAACTTTGAAGATACTTATACTTTACCTACGATGTAATAACGTTTAATATTTCTTATTATAATACTCAATGTAAACGCAGCGATTGATTGTAAAAGTCCCATAAAGAGAAAAACCCAATTTAAATGGTTAATTCCTAAAGTACAAACAACATAAGACTGGAAAAAAAATTTAATTAAATTCCACCAAAAAAAAACTTTTTTAAAACTTACTTTTGTAAAATCCGAATACATAAAACTTTGTTCCAACCCAATAAATAAAGCCAAAGGTGATAAAAGCCGTAATTTATAATCTTTAAACGTTAAAAAATAACTTTTCTCATAAAAACTTTCAATTTTATTCAAAAATATGGTTAAAATCACTCCAATTATAGAAAAACTGGACCAAAAAACAATCAAAATATGATTTTTCTCCCCGAAAATAAAATTAATTCTGGTCGAATTATCCGTCTTAGGATTAAAATCGCTCGGACAAACATCGGATCCGCATTTTACGTTAAAAAATTGATCGAAATTAAAAAAATTAACCAAACATCCGCAAAAAATCGACCCGAAAATTAACCCTAAATCGCTAAACAAATAAAAAAATCTCGATACGCGACGAATCAAACAAGTTTTCTTACTAAATTTTAACTCGTCGTCATCGAATTGATGATTTTGACTTAATTTAATCACTAAAATCATTAAAAACGACGATTTTTTTATTAAAAACGGACCGAAAATTAACCCAAAAACCGAATAAAACCAAAAGTTTATTAAAAATTCGTTAAAAAATAAATGATTTAAATAAAAAATGATTAGCGTGAAATAAAAAATAATAAAAATGAATTTATCCGGGATTTTTTTGAGGAAAATTTGAGTGAAAATCGACGAAATCGAACCGAATAAAAACAAACTCGTCATTAAAAACGATCCCAAGTCGCTTAATATGAATCCCTGAAGGTGTACGAACGGTAGAAACGTGGAAATTTCGAAAAAATGGGAGAAAAATAGTAAGATTAGGTTTTTGTTTAAAAGTCTGCGCGTGTAAATCGGGCTTGATTCGGAATTTTTACTTTTTCCGGTTTTAACGACTTTGATTAGTCTTCTTAGTGATGTTGAGGTGATTGAAGAGGCCATTGAGTCGACTCTTTTCGCGGAAAAACCGGAATTTTCCTAAAAAAGATTTAAAAAAGATTTAAAAAAGATTAAAAAGGATTAAAAAAGATGAAAAAAAAATGGAAAATTAAGAACTAATGTTTATGTAACGTCATTTAGATTAAAATTGTTAAAAAATAACTTAATTTAATTTAAAATAGTTAAATTTCATTTAAAATTTTTTAAAATCATCGAATTTTTTTCAAAAATTTCACGAAATTTAGTGTAAAATTGTCTAAAATTGTTGAATTTCGTTTAATTTCATCAACATTTTTTCGAATTTCGTTAAAAAGTAACTTAATTTAGCTTGAAATTGTGAAATTTCATGTAAAATAATTAAATTTTATTTAAAATTTTCAAAATTCGTCCAAATTCGTTTGAAATTTCACGAAATTTCGTCTAAAATTGTCCAATTTCATTGAAAAATAACTTTATTTACCTTAAAATTGTGAAATTTAATCTAAAATAGTTAAATTTCATTTAAAATTTTTTAAATCATCGAATTTTTTGCAAAAATTTCACGAAATTTGGTGTAGAATTGTCTAAAATTGTTGAATTTCGTTTAATTTCATCAACATTTTTTCGAATTTCGTTAAAAAGTAACTTAATTTAGCTTGAAATTGTGAAATTTCATCTAAAATAATTAAATTTTATTTAAAATTTTCAAAATTCGTCCAAATTCGTTTAAAATTTCACGAAATCTCGTTTAAAATTGTCCAATTTCATTGAAAAATAACTTTATTTACCTTAAAATTGTGAAATTTAATCTAAAATAAACTTCATTTAGTTTTTTTTAAATCATCGAATTTTTTGCAAAAATTTCACGAAATTTGGTGTAAAATTGTCTAAAATTGTTGAATTTCGTTTAATTTCATCAACATTTTTTCGAATTTCGTTAAAAAGTAACTTAATTTAGCTTGAAATTGTGAAATTTCATCTAAAATAATTAAATTTTATTTAAAATTTTCAAAATTCGTCCAAATTCGTTTGAAATTTCACGAAATTTCGTCTAAAATTGTCCAATTTCATTGAAAAATAACTTTATTTACCTTAAAATTGTGAAATTTAATCTAAAATAGTTAAATTTCATTTAAAATTTTTTTAAATCATCGAATTTTTTGCAAAAATTTCACGAAATTTGGTGTAAAATTGTCTAAAATTCTTGAATTTCGTTTAATTTCATCAAATTTTTTTCGAATTTCGTTCTAAATATTACCCAAAGAATTAAAAAAAAATTTAAGTTTAAAAGTTATAAATTTATTATATACAATATCTTACCTCCAAAGTAACATCATCGTAAACCGTCTTTAATTGGTCTAAATTTCGATTTTTCAATCCGCAATTGTAGTACTTTCGCTCGTCCTGATTCAAAACGGAATTCGGACCGTTCAAATGGTAAATCTGATGTCCGGGAATCGAATTCGGCCGAAAACGGGGCAAAATCGGCGTAAAATCGCGCTTTAAGTCGGCGAGATTCGGTAAACTACCCATTTTTTATCTAAATCGAACATCACCTAAAAAAAGAAAAGCAATTTTTTAATCAATTCGATCTTATTTTATAGAAACTGCGAGTAAAAATCTTATTAATATGAATTAAAATAAAAATTATTAAATTTTAACTCACCTGGCGTTTAAAAAAAGACCTGAAAAACACAATTCTTGCAATATCTAGACGGCCGTGTTATTTTATGCGCATGATCGTCGATTGTTTTGGCCTTGGAGGGTCGCACAGCCTCCTTAAAATCGATAAGGTGGAAATTCGCGGGAAATTTATTGGAAGAGGCCGATCACAAAAAAATTTTTAACTAATTTTTTTTTATTGCTACTTCTTAAAAATAATTAATTACATTAATTAATACAATTATAACCTAATATAATAATAATAAATTACATCGTAGTAGGCAAGGATATTTAAATCAAAGGTAACTTGGATTTTTTTTTTTAATACAATCATTTTTTTTAAATAATAAATTTTTTTAAATAATGAAATTTTTTAAAGAATTTTTTTTTAAATAATTATTTTTAAAGAATTTTTTTTAAATAATTATTTGTAAACAATGTTTTTTTTTTTAAATACAGTAATTTTTTTAATGCAATATTTTTTTTAAATACAGTTATTTTTTTTTTAATTTCGTAAATTTTTAAATACTTTTTTTTTGTTGTAGTTGTTCTCATTTATATTAATTATTATCGTTTGATATTTTATTCTCTCATGTAAGGATAGTAAATTTCGTCCAAGGGTACGAACGTTTCCTTAACGGCTTGGGGATTTCCCCACCTGAGCACGTAATGAGGTCCTCCGGCTTTATCATTGGTGCCCGATAATCTAGCTCCTCCGAACGGTTGTTGTCCTACTACGGATCCGGTGGACTTATCGTTTATGTAAAAGTTGCCGGCAGTCATTTTCAGTTCATCGAGAGCTCTTTCCAAGAATTTTCTAAAAAGAATAAAAAAAAAATTTTAAGCAGAAAGTTCTATAGCAATATTAATAATTTGTTGATAGAGAATCTTACAATAAAACTATGTCATGTCACCGGTTATGACGAGTGCAAGACTTGACTCATCACCGATCAACAAAGTGATAAGAGAAGAGATCAGTAATTGATAGTCTTTTCCTACGAAGAAGAAGATTATGCGACACTAAAAATCAGAAGAATGAAGAGCGATATTTATTGAAAAATTTCCTTCTGAAGAACGGCTACACTCCAAATAATATGCAACGAGTCACCAAACACAAACATAAAAAGATCACCGAAAGCTAGTAATTTGAGGGCTTATGAAAAGTATTGCCACAAACAAGTTAATAACTCGAAAGGGAAAAATGTACATAAATGCGAAGTTAGCATAAATACGAACATCTATAAGAAGGCGTCTAATACAAGGATGGGGACATCTCTAACCGTCAAGATGCTTGTGTCACTACCAGATCTTCGTCCCTTTCTGTTGGTGTGCAATTCGTTCGAAAAGGTTTAAGTGATGACTCCCTCGTATCAAATAAAGGCATTTTCCAATCAGCACGGAGTTTCTATTCTCGACGTCATCCGTGAATGTGGCCAGGAATAATGTGAGAAAGGGTAAGTATCCTTTGACATAATTTAGAACAAGTCAGTAAAGCTCCGCACGTGATAGTAGGGGAGGGCGGGGCAAGACGGGGAAGTGGGGTAAGATGGGGTACTCGGTTTATACTTGCAACAAAGCACTTTTATGCAACGTTGGAAGTAATGAGAGCTTTTATTAGTTCCTCTTCATCTTGTCAATTGATAACCAATAATGTCGGAAGTCGCATTGCCATGGTGTAGAGCAAAATCCTGTTATGTCGAATTTTCTTATAATTTATGCATAATTTCATCGGGCGATAGTTATCAAACGATGCGGTGACTTCATACAAGTGTTAATTTCATGAAATTAGTAAGAAATGAGTATTAAACATGAGTACGTTTTTAAGTCCAATTGAAGTGTACAATTGTATTATTATTATTTTCTTGCAAGAGCGATCAATGGGGCAAGATGGGGTACCCCGTCTTAACTTCTTCATTTAATGGAGGATGGGATAAGACGGGTAAGTGACGTAAGATAGGGAACTACGTCTTAGGATGAAAGCTGAAAGACGCAAAAAGGAAGAGAGAAACTCGAGTAAAAGGGGGAATATTTTATGATAAAACCCCAAAAACAAGAAAACGTAGAAAATTAATGTCTTTGTGTTAAATGATGATGTCGATGAGGCACTCCATGTTTGCGTATTATGTGAATCTGATAAACATCCTTTAATAATGTTATTTAGGTTATATTTTATCTTGTTCTCCATACATTATATCTTGTTCCCCATCTTGCCCCACACGTGGGGCAAGTCCATAGAAAAAATAATATACATATTATTAATAAACCAAGATATTATGAAATCTAGTTTCCATCGATAGATTATAGTTCATTCTAGCACTAAGAATTTCGAAGAGAGAACCAAAAAATAAACACAAACACCCAAAAGAACTTAAAGCATTTCCATCGTCTTATTACTTGTTCTATCGAGATGGGTCCTTCTTCCATATTATAGCTCATGAAACCTAGTTTCCAACGATTAGGTCAGTCTAGTAAATACTACCAACACTTGTTTGAAGATGATTGCAACATGGCAAGTTCTCTAGCCTTAGTTCAAGTTCTCTAGCCTTAGTTCAAGTCCAACTTCAGTTTCAACTTACTTGTCTTTAGAGAAGACAGCTCCGGTTAAAGCGAAACTCGTCGACGTTCCAACCAACTCCATAGCTTTGTCTAAATCTTTATCGTCGTAAACGTAAACGGAAAGAACGGGGCCGAAAATCTCTTCCGTCATGATTTTATCCTTCGGATCTTTTGAAACTACGACCGTTGGTTCGATAAAGTAACCTAGAAAATAAATTAAGCATTTTCAAAAGATGATTAAAGACAAAATAATTCATTAAAAACTTATTTATGAAAATAAAAAAAAAATTGTTTACCTAAAAAGAGATTAAAATGTTTTTTTTTTTAAATAACACATAAAAATCTACCTTAGGTAATAAAAATTTCAACTTAGAATTTTTTTTCCTAAACATTTACAAAATTTGACTTTAACATCAAAAAAACGACTAACTTTAAAAATTCCCCACTTCTTAATTTATAAATATTAAAGAAAGATTTTTTCAAAATGTTAGTTTAAAATGTCTTTTTTAAAATAACACATAAAAATCCACATTAGATAATAAAAATTTCGACTTAGAATTTTTTTTCTAAACATCTACAAAATTTTACTTTAACCTCAAAAAACGACTAACTTTAAAAATTCGCTACGTCTTTATTTATAAAGATTAAGGAACGATCTTTTAACTAAAGATAGATTAAAATGTCTTTTTTTAAATAACACATAAAAATCCGCCTTAGGTAATAAAAATTTCGACTTAGAATTTTTTTCCAAACATCTAGAAAATTTGACTTTAACCTCAAAAAACGACTAACTTTAAAAATTCCCCACTTCTTAATTTATAAACATTAAAGAAAGATTTTTTAACTAAAGATAGATTAAAATGTCTTTTTTTAAATAACACATAAAAATCCACCTTAGATAATAAAAATTTCGACTTAGAATTTTTTTTCTAAACATCTACAAAATTTTACTTTAACCTCAAAAAACGACTAACTTTAAAAATTCCCCTCTTCTTAATTTATAAACATTAAAGAAAGATTTTTTTCAAAACGTTAGTTTAAAATGTCTTTTTTAAAATAACACATAAAAATCCACATTAGATAATAAAAATTTCGACTTAGAATTTTTTTTCTAAACATCTACAAAATTTTACTTTAACCTCAAAAAACGACTAACTTTAAAAATTCGTTACGTCTTTATTTATAAAGATTAAGGAACGATTTTTTTAACTAAAGATAGATTAAAATGTCTTTTTTTTAATAACACATAAAAATCCACCTTAGATAATAAAAATTTCGACTTAGAATTTTTTTTTTAAACATCTACAAAATTTTACTTTAACCTCAAAAAACGACTAACTTTAAAAATTCCCCACTTCTTAATTTATAAACATTAAAGAAAGATTTTTTAACTAAAGATAGATTAAAATGTCTTTTTTTAAATAACACATAAAAATTCGCCTTAGGTAATAAAAATTTCGACTTAGAATTTTTTTTCTAAACATCTACAAAATTTTACTTTAACCTCAAAAAACGACTAACTTTAAAAATTCCCCTCTTCTTAATTTATAAACATTAAAGAAAGATTTTTTTCAAAACGTTAGTTTAAAATGTCTTTTTTAAAATAACACATAAAAATCCACATTAGATAATAAAAATTTCGACTTAGAATTTTTTTTCTAAACATCTACAAAATTTTACTTTAACCTCAAAAAACGACTAACTTTAAAAATTCGTTACGTCTTTATTTATAAAGATTAAGGAACGATTTTTTTAACTAAAGATAGATTAAAATGTCTTTTTTTTAATAACACATAAAAATCCACCTTAGATAATAAAAATTTCGACTTAGAATTTTTTTTTTAAACATCTACAAAATTTTACTTTAACCTCAAAAAACGACTAACTTTAAAAATTCCCCACTTCTTAATTTATAAACATTAAAGAAAGATTTTTTAACTAAAGATAGATTAAAATGTCTTTTTTTAAATAACACATAAAAATTCGCCTTAGGTAATAAAAATTTCGACTTAGAATTTTTTTTCTAAACATCTACACAATTTTACTTTAACCTCAAAAAACGACTAACTTTAAAAATTCCCCTCTTCTTAATTTATAAACATTAAAGAAAGATTTTTTTCAAAACGTTAGTTTAAAATGTCTTTTTTAAAATAACACATAAAAATCCACATTAGATAATAAAAATTTCGACTTAGAATTTTTTTTCTAAACATCTACAAAATTTTACTTTAACCTCAAAAAACGACTAACTTTAAAAATTCGTTACGTCTTTATTTATAAAGATTAAGGAACGATTTTTTTAACTAAAGATAGATTAAAATGTCTTTTTTTTTAATAACACATAAAAATCCACCTTAGATAATAAAAATTTCGACTTAGAATTTTTTTTTTTAACATCTACAAAATTTTACTTTAACCTCAAAAAACGACTAACTTTAAAAATTCCCCACTTCTTAATTTATAAACATTAAAGAAAGATTTTTTAACTAAAGATAGATTAAAATGTCTTTTTTTAAATAACACATAAAAATTCGCCTTAGGTAATAAAAATTTCGACTTAGAATTTTTTTCCAAACATCTAGAAAATTTGACTTTAACCTCAAAAAACGACTAACTTTAAAAATTCCCCACTTCTTAATTTATAAACATTAAAGAAAGATTTTTTTCAAAACGTTAGTTTAAAATGTCTTTTTTAAAATAACACATAAAAATCCACATTAGATAATAAAAATTTCGACTTAGAATTTTTTTTCTAAACATCTACAAAATTTTACTTTAACCTCAAAAAACGACTAACTTTAAAAATTCGTTACGTCTTTATTTATAAAGATTAAGGAACGATTTTCTTAACTAAAGATAGATTAAAATGTCTTTTTTTTTAATAACACATAAAAATCCACCTTAGGTAATAAAAATTTCAACTTAGAATTTTTTTTCTAAACATCTACAAAATTTTACTTTAACCTCAAAAAACGACTAACTTTAAAAATTCCCCTCTTCTTAATTTATAAACATTAAAGAAAGATTTTTTTCAAAACGTTAGTTTAAAATGTCTTTTTTAAAATAACACATAAAAATCCACATTAGATAATAAAAATTTCGACTTAGAATTTTTTTTCTAAACATCTACAAAATTTTACTTTAACCTCAAAAAACGACTAACTTTAAAAATTCCCCACTTCTTAATTTATAAACATTAAAGAAAGATTTTTTAACTAAAGATAGATTAAAATCAAAAAACGACTAACTTTAAAAATTCCCCACTTCTTAATTTATAAACATTAAAGAAAGATTTTTTAACTAAAGATAGATTAAAATGTCTTTTTTTAAATAACACATAAAAATCCGCCTTAGGTAATAAAAATTTCGACTTAGAATTTTTTTTCTAAACATCTACACAATTTGACTTTAACCTCAAAAAACGACTAACTTTAAAAATTCGCTACGTCTTTATTTATAAAGATTAAGGAACGATTTTTTAATTAAAGATAGATTAAAATGTCTTTTTTTAAATAACACATAAAAATCCACCTTAGGTAATAAAAATTTCAACTTAGAATTTTTTTTCTAAACATCTACAAAATTTTACTTTAACCTCAAAAAACGACTAACTTTAAAAATTCCCCACTTCTTAATTTATAAAGATTAAGGAACGATTTTTTAACTAAAAATAGATTAAAATATCTTTTTATAAAATAACACAAATTTCTACCTTTAGAATCATCACATTTTCCTCCAGCGATAATTTCCAAATTATCCTCCTTTTTCGCTCTATCGATATAACCCTTAATCCTCTTGTACGCTTTATCATCGATAACAGCCCCCAAGAAAGTCTGATTAAAGTCTCTCGGATCTCCAACTTTAATCTTCTTTACATTCTCCACCAAACCGTCTTTAATCTTCCCCCACATCGACTTCGGCACGTACATTCTCGAACACGCGCTGCATTTCTGTCCACAAAATTCAAAAGCGGACCTAATCGTACCGTTTACTACGGTTTCCACATCGGCAGTGGGATGAACGAAATGATAATTCTTTCCACCACATTCCCCGATCAATCTAGGGAAGTTAATGTAATTGTTTATATTTTTTCCAACTTGCGTCCAAAGTCTGGTAAACGTCGGAACGCTTCCGGTGAAGTTAATTCCGGCTAAATAACGCGACGCGGTGATCGTATCACCAAACGTGGGTCCATCTGCCGGTAAGAAATTAACAACGCCTGGTGGTACGCCTGCTTCACGGCAAATTTGGAAAATTAACCAATTGCTAAGCATGGCGGTGTCGCTCGGCTTCCATAAGACCGCGTTTCCAATCAAAGCGGGCGTGTACGCTAAATTTCCACCGATAGCGGTGAAATTAAACGGCGAAATCGCCGCTATAAAACCGTCAATGCCGCGATATCTCATACTGTTCTTGGTAACTTTTAAATTTTCGGAAATCGGTTGGTATTTCGTAGCTTCTTTTAAAAAGAAAGCGTTTAATCTAGAAAAAAAGCAAAAAGAAATTAATTTAATCTTAAAAAAATTAAAAAAATTAATTTAATTTAAAAAAAAATAAAAAAAAAATAATTTAATTTAAAAAAAAATAAAAAAAAAATAATTTAATTTAAAAGAAAATAAATTAAATTAAAAAAAATTAAATTTAATTTAAAAAATCTTTAAAACTCTTAAAGATTATTAAAAATCCTTTAATTTGATACCAAACACGACTATATTCTGATTAAAAACAAAAAAGTTACACTAATTTAAAAAAATTCAAGATGGCGGATCATCAATTGTTTTTAAGCTTAAAAATCTCGATAACTTTGAAACTATTTAAGCTAGATGGGTTGTGCTTGTACTTAAATTAAAGGAAATTTAATTTCCTATCGTTTTTTAATAAAATTTTTCAAAATGGCCGACTTTCAATTATTGAAAAAGTTAAAAAATTCAATAACTTCTAAACTATTTAAGTTAGATATGTTATGTTTGTACTTAAATTAAAGGAAATTTAATTTCCTATCGTTTTTTAATAAAATTTTTCAAAATGGCCGACTTTCAATTGTTGAAAAAGTTAAAAATTTCGATAACTTCTAAATTATTTAAGTTAGATATGTCATGTTTGTACTTAAATTAAAGGAAATTTAATTTCCTATCGTTTTTTAAGAAAATTTTTCAAAATGGCCGACTTTCAATTATTGAAAAAGTTAAAAAATTCAATAACTTCTAAACTATTTAAGTTAGATATGTTATGTTTGTACTTAAATTAAAGGAAATTTAATTTCCTATCGTTTTTTAATAAAATTTTTCAAAATGGCCGACTTTCAATTGTTGAAAAAGTTAAAAATTTCGATAACTTCTAAATTATTTAAGTTAGATATGTCATGTTTGTACTTAAATTAAAGGAAATTTAATTTCCTATCGTTTTTTAAGAAAATTTTTCAAAATGGCCGACTTTCAATTATTGAAAAAGTTAAAAATTTCCATAACTTCTAAACTATTTAAGTTAGATATGTTATGTTTGTACTTAAATTAAAGGAAATTTAATTTCCTATCGCTTTTTACTAAAATTTTTCAAAATGGCCGACTTTCAATTGTTGAAAAAGTTAAAAATTTCGATAACTTCTAAATTATTTAAGTTAGATATGTCATGTTTGTACTTAAATTAAAGGAAATTTAATTTCCTATCGTTTTTTAAGAAAATTTTTCAAAATGGCCGACTTTCAATTATTGAAAAAGTTAAAAAATTCAATAACTTCTAAACTATTTAAGTTAGATATGTTATGTTTGTACTTAAATTAAAGGAAATTTAATTTCCTATCGTTTTTTAATAAAATTTTTCAAAATGGCCGACTTTCAATTGTTGAAAAAGTTAAAAATTTCGATAACTTCTAAATTATTTAAGTTAGATATGTCATGTTTGTACTTAAATTAAAGGAAATTTAATTTCCTATCGTTTTTTAAGAAAATTTTTCAAAATGGCCGACTTTCAATTATTGAAAAAGTTAAAAAATTCAATAACTTCTAAACTATTTAAGTTAGATATGTTATGTTTGTACTTAAATTAAAGGAAATTTAATTTCCTATCGTTTTTTAATAAAATTTTTCAAAATGGCCGACTTTCAATTGTTGAAAAAGTTAAAAATTTCGATAACTTCTAAATTATTTAAGTTAGATATGTCATGTTTGTACTTAAATTAAAGGAAATTTAATTTCCTATCGTTTTTTAAGAAAATTTTTCAAAATGGCCGACTTTCAATTATTGAAAAAGTTAAAAATTTCCATAACTTCTAAACTATTTAAGTTAGATATGTTATGTTTGTACTTAAATTAAAGGAAATTTAATTTCCTATCGCTTTTTACTAAAATTTTTCAAAATGGCCGACTTTCAATTGTTGAAAAAGTTAAAAATTTCGATAACTTCTAAATTATTTAAGTTAGATATGTCATGTTTGTACTTAAATTAAAGGAAATTTAATTTCCTATCGTTTTTTAAGAAAATTTTTCAAAATGGCCGACTTTCAATTATTGAAAAAGTTAAAAAATTCAATAACTTCTAAACTATTTAAGTTAGATATGTTATGTTTGTACTTAAATTAAAGGAAATTTAATTTCCTATCGTTTTTTAATAAAATTTTTCAAAATGGCCGACTTTCAATTGTTGAAAAAGTTAAAAATTTCGATAACTTCTAAATTATTTAAGTTAGATATGTCATGTTTGTACTTAAATTAAAGGAAATTTAATTTCCTATCGTTTTTTAAGAAAATTTTTCAAAATGGCCGACTTTCAATTATTGAAAAAGTTAAAAATTTCCATAACTTCTAAACTATTTAAGTTAGATATGTTATGTTTGTACTTAAATTAAAGGAAATTTAATTTCCTATCGCTTTTTACTAAAATTTTTCAAAATGGCCGACTTTCAATTGTTGAAAAAGTTAAAAATTTCGATAACTTCTAAATTATTTAAGTTAGATATGTCATGTTTGTACTTAAATTAAAGGAAATTTAATTTCCTATCGTTTTTTAAGAAAATTTTTCAAAATGGCCGACTTTCAATTATTGAAAAAGTTAAAAATTTCCATAACTTCTAAACTATTTAAGTTAGATATGTCATGTTTGTATTTAAATTAAAGGAAATTTAATTTCCTATCGTTTTTTAATAAAATTTTTCAAAATGGCCGACTTTCAATTGTTGAAAAAGTTAAAAATTTCAATAACTTCTAAACTATTTAAGTTAGATATGTCATGTTTGTATTTAAATTAAAGGAAATTTAATTTTTTATTCATTTATGATAAAGTTGTTTTAATTTGATGATTTTTTTAATCGATTACCGGAAAAAATCGACCAATTCGGCAGCGGAATCGATCTCCGCTTGAATAATTGTCTTCGATTGACCCAGCATCGTAGCAGCGTTGAGCTTTTGACGGTAAGTAGTGGCCATTAAAGTCGCTGCGCGATCCCAAATCTTTAAACGTTCGGGAATCGGAACTTTGTCCCATTTTTTCTGCGTTTCGACAGCTACTTGAATCGCTTGATTAATTAAATCGGACGTAGCGTAGTAGAATTTTGCTATTTTCTTCTGATGATCGTGTGGCATAACCTAGAATTTAAAAAAAGATAATTTAATAAAATCTAATACTTAATTTTAATTTAAAAAGAAATTTTTTAACCTACCTGATACCGAACCTCATTTGTACGAAACTCTTTATCCCCAATTACAATCGGAATATCTTCAGTTTTTGCCTCGGTTTCTTTCAAGGCTTGTTCCAATTCCTTACGCTCTTTAGAACCTTTTAAATATGACATAACCGGCTCATTTTTCACCCCAAAATCTTCGACTTTTAAATCCGGAACGACCGAAGCCGAGACACACCTCATCGCAAGTCTAAATTTGATTTAAAAAAAAAAATTAAAAAATTAAATTAAAAAATTGTGTCGAAATGGTGTGACCGCACCTTAAAAAAACTTAACCTTCAAAATTTTCATACTTAAAAAAAAATCATACAAATGTTATTTATAATAAAAAACGAATTTTTTACTCAAATCAATGAAAAAAAATCCTTTTTTTTGGTTAACAATTTTATAATAATTTTTAAAATAAAAATTTTCATCCGACTAAAAATTTATTTTAACCTTAACATTATGTAATCAAAAAATGCATTTTGGCTTAAAACCAAATATTTAAAAACACGTTAAATAACGCGAAAAGATGAAGGTCAACGTTAATCAAAGCTTTTTAATACTCAATAGACGTTCGAATCAAAACGGAATTTTCCATTCGACTTTCGTCCGATTTGAATTGCTTTTAACCGCTTCAATCTGTCAAATGATAATTAATTAGCAATGTTATGATCATTTTAACGTTATCTATGCATAAACAAACTTTAAAATGACCGATAACTTAAAGTAAACTTGAAAAAAAAATGACTTTATCTAAAGAGATAACCTCCTATGAACATTGAATAGATACGAACCTCGGTAAAGTTGAGATAAACCGGCTAGGTTTGAGGACAGATAACATCTTTGCGGATCGCTTTAAAGCTCTAAACTTTTTTCAAATTTTTTTTTTGCCACTACAAATCGACTAAAATTATCGTCGACCTTAACTTGACACTTGACGTTTTTAATTTAAAGGTTACGTAATGACAGTTCTCCCTAACTTCATTCTAATGAAATTTTCCTTCAATTTTTTATCAATTATCTTTTATCTACACTTTATTTATTGAAATTCTTATTTTAAATCAATTTTATATTCCAATTTAAATATTAAAGGTAAAATTTTCTAAATTAAATACATTTATTAACGGGGGTATTATTGATTTATATTCGAAAAAAAATTCATCAGAAATGATGGTTGGAATAGATTATAAGATTTGAACAAAACTTTTTAAAATTATTTTAAATGATTTCTAATATTAGTAAATAATAATAATAGATTAACTTAAATAATTTATATGATTTATTGAAATTAATTGTTAAATTTAAATTTAAAATAATTTTAAAATATTTCTTTATTAATTAAGTTAGACTTTTAACGTTTAGATGTCGCACTATAATGTCGGTAAAGTCGCTCCCTTATCCCGGAAATAACTGTCACATATGTCCCGTAGGAGTCCTAAATGCGGCTGGGACCGGCCATCATCGTTCTAACCTCAACCGGACCGAAGGAAACCATCGATTCATCACCTCCGAGTCGATTTATCATCATCAGGAAGGTTTAGTTTATCGTCAAAATTCGAAAAATCGTAATCTATGTCAGAACCACAGTCAGCCCTACTGCTCAGAAAACAGCTCGCTGGTGAGTAAGTTAGCTTTAAGGTTAATCTCAATGAAAATCTCTTTCTCCAGCGACGCCGACGCCCCTTAACCCCCCGAATCGGATACCTTTACGAACCTAATTTCGATTTTGTTCACGTTTTTAAAACAAATACGAATACGCGTCGATTTAAAACGATTTTTAAGGTGATGTTGAAACAGTTTTATTTGTATTGAGAAAACGTTTTCCTTACAAATTAATTTTAACGATTTAAAAGTTTTATTTTTTAAGGTTTAAACAAATTTAAAAGGTTTTTTTATCAAGTTTTAAACGGATTTATATCGGATAAGTTTTTAAAAGTATTTTAAGTGAATAAACATCTTAACGTTGACATAACCTCACATTTTTTTTTTTAATTTTCAGATTTAATTTATTTAATTCGATCGATTACATTTATAAAATGGAATGTTTTAAAAGGCAAAAAAGTGATTTTAATTTGATTTTTAACTTAAATGTAAACCTTTCGGAACAAATAATTGTCATAAAAGTGAACATAACCTCACTTTTATAATTGTTTTTATTGTAATTTAAGATATTTTTAAGTTAAATTTTGGTTTAAGTTAAAGTTTAGACGTTTAGAGATAAAAAGTGTTTTTAATTTAATTTTTAATTTAAATCGAAGCCTTTCGGAATAAATAATTGTCATAGAAATGAACATAACCTTAATTTTGTGATCGTTGTTGATGTAATTTAAGGTATTTTTAAGTTCAGTGAGTTGTTTTGAGGGTAAAAAATCATTTTGATTAATTTAAGATTATTAAATAAGATTTTATTTAATGTGTTTTAATATTTTTTTTTTTTTAATTAATTTTTAATTTTGTTTGTTTCGTTTATAGAATTAAATAAGAACCCGGTGGAGGGATTCTCAGCCGGATTAATAGACGACAATGACATCTATAGGTGGGAGGTGCTTATTATTGGACCCCCGGATACACTTTAGTAAGCTAAAGTTAAAAAAAATATATATACAGGGTGTTTCACGGAAGTGGATTAATAGGTGAAATGTCTCGGAAAGTATAAGTCCGATGAATGTGAAATTTTATACACAGATTTAAGACTTACATTTTAACATTTTGAAAATATTTTCAATCATCTATGACTTCCAGTTAAAGCGGAAATAAATAAAGAATTATGTTTTATTATTAATATTACTGATTGTTAGTGTTTTTGGGTTGATTTTGGATAGTTGTTGAAAATTTTAAAAGAATTTAATATGGTTCAAGCGTTTTTGAGTAAATTTTTGATCATTTTTAGTCGATTTTTGACAATTGTCGAAAATTTTTATTAGTTTAAAGTCGATTTAAGCTTTTTTCAGTAAATTTTTGATTACGTTGAGTCAATTTTTAGACCATTTTCGAGTTTTTTCGTTATTTTTAAGACAATCAAAGACTCAAAAACACTTTGTAAGTAAACACTCAGTTTAGTGTTGTAGTTTCCAAGATATTTATCACATTTTCATGAAACACCCACTGTATATTAATTTAATAAAAAAATTTTTTTATTTATTTTTATTTTTCTTTGTAGTGAAGGCGGCTTTTTTAAATGCCATCTACATTTTCCAAAAGAATATCCGTTGCGACCTCCTAAGATGAAATTTGTCACTGAAATTTGGCATCCGAACAGTAAGTTTATTTTTTTAAATTTTTAATCCGTTTACTAGAAAACTTTAAATTTTGGACCTTCTTTTTTAGTTGATAAAAATGGCGACGTTTGTATTTCGATCCTACACGAACCGGGCGACGATAAATTCGGTTACGAGAAGGCGTCCGAGAGATGGCTCCCGGTGCACACCGTCGAGACCATTCTCATTTCGGTAATCTCGATGTTAGCCGATCCGAACGACGAGTCTCCGGCGAACGTGGACGCGGCGAAAGAGTGGCGCGAATCGTACGCGGAATTTAAGAGGAAGGTGGCGCGGTGCGTGAGAAAGTCTCAGGAAGAGTGTTGAAAGAGAGAAGAAAAAATCAAGTTAAAAAAATTTACAAAAAAATGATAAAAAAAAATGATTAAAACGATAAAAAAATGAAATTTGTAATTAAAAAAATTTTTATTATTATTATTATTTTTCTTTTTAATGATGGTAATAATAATATGGTAAATATTAAGAAGGAGGGAATTTTAAAGAAGGTGAAAAATATTGAGGAAGGTGTGAAATGAAAAAGTGGGAGTTTAAATAAACTGTAAAAGTGTGTGTTTAAAAAAAAATAAACGGAAATTTAAAAATCGAAAAATTAATTAATAATTTAAGTTTTTTTTTTCGACTCCGAGTGTATCGGAGCAACGCGCAACTTAAAAAAAAAACATATTACTTTGCTTTGTATTATTTCGAGTGTGCGCGCGTCTTTATTTAATTAAAAAAGGGGGTAAAAAAAGTAATAACCAGGGAAATAAATCACAGCCAATTTTCTTTTTAAATATTACTATTATTTCCTCTTTTTTTTCGTAAATCTTTAATTTCAAACAAACAATTTACTTTAATACTTTACTTACTCTTGTAGGTTGGTTTATTTAAATAAATTTTATTAATTAAAAAAAAAAACAGTTTATTATTTATTCATCGTAAAATTTAAATTAATTCATCACAATATTTCTCCCTAATTTCTTTACATAATCGAACCAAAGCTTTATAACTTCCAAATCTTTCCCTCCAAAACCAAACCGAAAGCTTATCTTTACTAAAATAACCAAAAACTTCAATTAAACGACCATCCAATGGTAATTCTTCGATTAAATCCGTTTCTATTTCAATTCCGTTAAACAATTCCAAACTGTCACTTTGACATTTAATGTCAGATTGACGGTTAATCTCACTTTGACGGTTAATGTCACTTTGACAATTAATGTCACTTTGACGGTTAATCTCACTTTGATGGTTAATGTCACTTTGACAATTAATGTCACTTTGATAATTAATGTCACTTTGACAATTAATGTCACTTTGACAATTAATGTCACTTTGAAAATTAATGTCACTTTGAAAATTAATGTCACTTCGACAATTAATATCACTTTGATAGTTCATCACACATTTCTCTGGATAAATTTCTTGATATTCGAGTGGAAATCGACTCAAATAAGTTTTATAACCGATCCGATAAAAATAACCACACGTTTTAATTCGTTTTGCTTTCGGTAATTTTCCCATTTTAAAATTATTAATTTCCTCCAATTCGTAAAATATAAACGGATAGTTTTCTTCTCTTAATTCCTTTTTGGGAGTTTTCTTTATCGAGAAGACGTAACTCGTTTCAATACTTAATCCATTAAAAGCGTCTTCAATGTCTTCCATTTTAATAATAATTTTTTGACTCGTCAACCTAAAAAAATTAAATTTAAATCTCTACAATCGGTTAAATTGTTTTTTAAGTAAAAAATAATTTTTAAAAGCTAAACTATTGTATTTAAATCATTAAATTTGTTCTAAATGTTATCAAAAGAAATTTAAAAATTCTAAAAGTACGTAGATAAAATCTAAAATCAATCAAATCGCGATTAGGATAACCTACTTAGATATAAAGAAGGTCGTAAAATTGCGTAGAAATTTTAATTTTGCAATTTTTAGATAGAATATTTTACATAGAATATGAAAACTAAGGGAAAAATTAGATAAGATTTTTTAACCGCACGTGCTTATTAAACAAGGAATTTTGCCAACTTAACCTTGCACTTAATTAAAATCATCAAATTCGTTAAAATTTATTGATAAAGACTTTTTTTTATGACCTTTAAATGTTTAGTACCAAGTCCAATTTATGATTAGGAGTTTCTAACCTCAAAACAGCAAACCATAGATAACTCATACTATATCAGATGGGGTATTATTCACCTTTTATAATTTTTATTTAAATTAAAAACAACCAAATTGAAATTTTACAAGAAAATATTATTAATATTCCATACAAAACCCACAAATTAAAAATTATAAATTAATTCTTATCAAATTATTAATTATTAACGTATATTTAAGGTGGTGGGGGTAACCCGTCTAAAGTGTAGATTAGAACTATCTATGCGATAAACGTCAAGAATAAACGTCATTTGATCGAAGGTTTTTCAGTCGAAATTACAAACGATTAGGCGGAGTTGCGACCTAGCAGGTTGCACAATACTTGCATAATACGTCTACTTAAAACGTCTGGTGGAAAATCGCGAAAATTTTCACGTAAACTAATCAACTTTTGACAAAGTGAGTATCTAACCTCAAAATCTTTAATTGTCAAAGTTAGATTTCGGAAACGTAGTTTTTCGTGGGGGAAATTTTAGTCTATACCCGGAAATTACGAGTCATAACGGTAAGTTTTATCATCTTAAGGTATTATCTTAAAGCACCACTTCAAATTTATTAGATAAAAAACGATAAATTACGATAAAACTAACTACACGTTCTCATATACTTGTTAGTTTTTAACCACGTTTAAAACCTAACGTTTTATTCTTTTAAGATGTCGTACTTTAGCGACACGGACGACTCGATGAAGTCGTTTAGTGACGTTGCCGACGAAGGGGGTCTTCGTAAAAGGAAGATTTGGGACGCGGACGCTGCTTCTATCGCCTCGGAAATAAAAGATCTTCTCGATGAGGATGTGAATTCCCTCGTTGAGGAAGAGGATTGCGTTGGGTGTCCTTTACCGTCCACTCCGGAAGATGAAAATGTCCTCGAATCGGAAATGAGTGATGTTTTAAAAGCTGCTGTTTTAGGTACAGGTAATAATTATAAGGTTTTTTTTATTTTATTTTACTATTTTCTTATTATTATTTTTATTTTTGGTTTTTATTTGTCATAAATTTTATAAGAAATTGAATTTTTTTTATTATAAGTGTGATTTGAAATAGAATTTGAAAAGAATTTGAATAGAATTTGAAAATATGACGATTTTTTTTTGAGGTTAGGTTAGATTTAAAAATTAAAATTATAACTTTTTTTTTAAATAGGTGATGAGATTGATATCGCTGCTTTGGCTCATAACGCTGCCGAACAAGCCGAGGTGGTCGTGAGGAAGTTAATTAAAGTCGGTTGGTCCGTTTGCCAATTTCATCACCTTCCGGCTTGGCTTCAAGACAACGATTTCCTAAAGCACGGTCACCGACCCCCGATGCCATCTTTCCGGGCGTGTTTTAAAAGTATCTTTAGGATACACACCGAGACGGCTAACATTTGGACTCATTTATTGGGTTGCGTGGCTTTTATCGGTAAGTTTTTGCTTTTATTTGTGGAAATTAAAAAAAAAATCCTGGTGATTTTATTTATTGAAATTAAGAAAAGATTTTTGAAACTAAGATAAATTAAAGTACCTAGTTTATGATTAAAAAGGTAGATTTGTTCTAATTGTTGTCAAAAAAATTAAAAAAATTCTTAAAGTTGATTAAAATTTTTGACGGTTCTAACCCAACTTTTTGAAAAAAATCACCCAACTTTAAAAAATCGTACAAACTTTATTTATGAAAATTAAGAAATGATTTTTATACTAAATGAAAGATAAAATATTCTAGTTTTTATGAAAAAAGAGGGATTTAATCTAAAATTTACCAAAAAATTTTAAAGATGGTAAAAATTTTTGACGGTTCTAACCCAACTTTTTGAAAAAAATCACCCAACTTTAAAAAATCGTACAAACTTTATTTATGAAAATTAAGAAATGATTTTTATACTAAATGAAAGATGAAATATTCTAGTTTTTATGAAAAAAGAGGGATTTATTCTAAAATTTACCAAAAAAATTAAAAAAATTTTTAAAGATGCTAAAAATTGTTGACGGTTCTAATCCAACTTTTTTTAAAAAATCACCCAACTTTAAAAAATCGTACAAACTTTATTTACGAAGATTAAGAAATGATTTTTATACTAAATGAAAGATAAAATATTCTAGTTTTTATTAAAAAAGAGGGATTTAATCTAAAATTTACCAAAAAAATTAAAAAAATTTTTAAAGATGCTAAAAATTTTTGACGGTTCTAACCTAACTTTTTTTAAAAAATCACCCAACTTTAAAAAATCGTACAAACTTTATTTATGAAGATTAAGAAATGATTTTTATACTAAATAAAAGATAGAATATTCTAGTTTTTATAAATAAAGAGGGATTTAATCTAAAATTTACCAAAAAAATTAAAAAAAAATTTTAAAGATGCTAAATATTTTTGACGGTTCTAACCCAACTTTTTGAAAAAAATCACCCAACTTTAAAAAATCGTACAAACTTTATTTATGAAGATTAAGAAATGATTTTTATACTAAATGAAAGATAAAATATTCTAGTTTTTATGAAAAAAGAGGGATTTATTCTAAAATTTACCAAAAAAATTAAAAAAATTTTTAAAGATGCTAAAAATTTTTGACGGTTCTAACCTAACTTTTTTTAAAAAATCACCCAACTTTAAAAAATCATACAAACTTTATTTATGAAGATTAAGAAATGATTTTTATACTAAATGAAAGATAAAATATTCTAGTTTTTATGAAAAAAGAGGGATTTATTCTAAGATTTACCAAAAAAATTAAAAAAAATTTTAAAGATGATAAAAATTTTTGACAGTTCTAACCCAACTTTTTGAAAAAAATCACCCAACTTTAAAAAATCGTACAAACTTTATTTATGAAGATTAAGAAATGATTTTTATACTAAATAAAAGATAGAATATTCTAGTTTTTATTAAAAAAGAGGGATTTAATCTAAAATTTACCAAAAAAATTAAAAAAATTTTTAAAGATGCTAAAAATTTTTGACGGTTCTAACCCAACTTTTTGAAAAAAATCACCCAACTTTAAAAAATCGTACAAACTTTATTTATGAAGATTAAGAAATGATTTTTATACTAAATGAAAGATAAAATATTTTAGTTTTTATTAAAAAAGAGGGATTTACTCTAAAATTTACCAAAAAAATTAAAGAAATTTTTAAAGATGCTAAACATTTTTTACGGTTCTAACCCAACTTTTTTTAAAAAATCACCCAACTTTAAAAAATCGTACAAACTTTATTTATGAAGATTAAGAAATGATTTTTATACTAAATGAAAGATAAAATATTCTAGTTTTTATGAAAAAAGAGGGATTTATTCTAAAATTTACCAAAAAAATTAAAAAAATTTTTAAAGATGGTAAACATTTTTGACGGTTCTAACCGAACTTTTTTGAAAAAATCACCCAACTTTAAAAAATCGTACAAAATTTATTTATAAAGATTAAGAAATGATTTTTATACTAAATAAAAGATAAAATATTCTAGTTTTTATTAAAAAAGGCCAATTTATTCTAAAATTTACCAAAAAAATTAAAAAAATTTTTAAAGATGGTAAAAATTTTTGACGGTTCTAACCCAACTTTTTGAAAAAAATCACCCAACGTTAAAAAATCGTACAAACTTTATTTATGAAGATTAAGAAATGATTTTTATACTAAATGAAAGATAAAATATTCTAGTTTTTATGAAAAAAGAGGGATTTAATCTAAAATTTACCAAAAGAATTTTAAAGATGGTAAAAATTTTTGACGGTTCTAACCCAACTTTTTTTAAAAAATCACCCAACTTTAAAAAATCGTACAAACTTTATTTATGAAGATTAAGAAATGATTTTTATACTAAATGAAAGATAAAATATTCTAGTTTTTATTAAAAAAAGAGGGATTTACTCTAAAATTTGCCAAAAAAATTAAAAAATTTTTTTGGGAAGGGTGAATATTTTTTAACCAACTTAAAAACTAAAAAAATATTTTTTTTTTATTAAAAAATTACTTTTTTTAAATTAAAGTTTAATTAAAATAATTTTATATTTTAGGTATAGCGATTTATTTCCTTCTTCGTCCATCGATTGAGATCCAACTACAAGAAAAAATCGTCTTTGGAGCGTTCTTCTTCGGCGCAATCGTTTGCTTAGGTTTTTCATTTATGTTCCACACCTTAAATTGTCACTCGCAGTTTGTCGGAAAACTCTTCTCTAAATTAGATTATTGCGGTATCGCTCTTTTAATAACCGGCTCGTTTGTACCATGGCTTTATTACGGCTTCTACTGTCACTTTAAGCCGAAGGTTATCTATTTGATTATAGTTTGCGCTTTGGGTTTAACGAGCATTATGGTTAGTTTATGGGATAAATTCTCCGAATCTACCTGGAGACCGTTTAGAGCGGCCGTTTTTATGACGTTCGGCTTAAGCGGAATCGTACCTGCGATTCACTACGGAATAAAAGAGGGTTGGTTTAACGATTTGAGTCAGAAAAGTTTAGGTTGGTTGGTTTTAATGGGGTTGTTGTATATCGTCGGGGCGATGTTATACGCGTTAAGGGTTCCGGAAAGGTGGTTCCCGGGGAAATGCGACATTTGGTTCCATTCGCATCAGATTTTCCACGTTTTCGTTTTGGGAGGCGCTTTCGTTCATTATCACGGAATATCCGAAATGGCTATGCATCGGGTTACGATAGGTAGCTGCGAAATTTCACCGGAAACGGCGATTTATTAGATTAAAAAAAAAAATTGTGGTTAAATCAAGGTTTTTTTCAGGTTAGGTTAATTAAAAAAAATGTTTAGGACAATTTTTTTCTTTAAATTTTCTTGTTAATTACTTAATTTTCTATTAATTATTCTCGAATTTAGTTTTAAGGCGATTTTTAATCAATATTTTCCAAAAAAGTAAAAAAAAAATTAAAAAGGTTTTTAATCGCCCGAAATAAACTAATTTCAATTTTAACTTATTATTTTATTTTTATCGTACAGATGTTGTTTATTATTATTATTACTATTATTATTATTATTGTTATAATAAGTCTTTTTTTCCGGAAGAGTTTAAATAAAATCTATTAAAAATAAATTTGAATATGAAGAAGGACATCTAATCTCAAATTTAAACATATTTGAACTCTTTCGGAACGTCACGGAACACTTTGTAAAGTCTTTTTATTTCTGCTTTTGGATTTTCAAATTGATTAAATGTGCTAGTTATTCGTAGAAAAGCCGTAGAAGTTGTATATATACAGGGTGTAAAAATTACAAAAAAAAAATTATAAAAGAATCCGATGTAAAAGATCATTTGAATTAAATAAATAAATAAAGATTGTTGTTGTACAAATTTTTGTGTTATTAACGTCAAAACTAGAGTTTTAAAAAATCACCCAGACTTTATTTTTGAAAAAAATTGTTAATTTTTATTAACAATTTGATTAAATTTCAAATTGCTAATGAAAAAAAATTTTGATCCATATACAATTAGATCTATGATTGTGACAACTATTTAAACATAACCTATAAACCAAAGTTTCAAACAATCAATAAATTTATAAATAACATTAAATTTATGAATTTAATAATTAATTTATTTAATTTATTAATCTATTATATTAATATTTAATCTATTATTAATTTTCAATAATAATTTAATCAACGATTCTTTCTGAAAGTTTTAATCCATTTACAATTACATCTATGACCGTGACAGCTGTCATTTAAAACATAACCTATAATCCAAAGTTTCAAACGTGTCAATATCAACAAATTTATAAATAATGTTGGATTTATTAATTTAAAGTTATTAATTTTCATTAACAACTTAAAAGCCCGATAAAAATATGTTAAATATTCGCATCTTTTACAATCGGTTGAGGTTAGAAACCAATCTTTGAAATAAAATGAACACCTTTGGTGGAATTCGCATAAAAAGGATCTATTTCAAAGCGTTTTTTATCGCGGCATGTATACTCTTGTTTTTGTTGTATTGGAAGCACATGTTGACGCCTCAAAAAGTTGATTATAACGTTCCGGAAGAGCTTAGACAGTACGAATTGGAGTTGCAAGTGTACGAAAGAGGAATAATACCTTTGTTGGGGGAAAACGGCGAAGCGGCTAGTCTTAATGGTCCCGATAAGGAAAAAGGAGAGGCTGCTTTAAAAAAGGTTGCTTTGAATACGGTTTTAAGCGATCGAGTACCTTTAAATCGTACTTTAAAAGACCCGAGACATAAAAAGTGTAGAGAATTTAAGTATAAAACCACTTTAAAAGCTTCCGTTATTATTATTTTTTATAATGAGTTGTTAAGTGCTGTTTTACGAACGATTTGGAGTGTTATTTTACAATCACCGGGAGATTTATTAAAAGAAATTATTTTGGTTAATGATGCAAGTACCGATGGTATTATAATTTATTTTAATAAAAATTTATTAAATAAAAAATATATTTTTTTAATTTTTTAGAGAAATTAAAAGGTTTATTACAATATTATTTAGATACGCGATTAAAAGGACACAATATCAAGTTATTTCATTTGAAACATCGGATGGGATTGATTCGTGCTCGACTTCACGGAGCTAGAGCAGCTTCTGGGGATGTTTTAATCTTTTTGGATGCTCATTGTGAGGCTACGAAGGAGTGGATTGAGCCGTTACTTGCTCGAATTGAGGAGGAAAGAACTGCGGTTTTGGTTCCGATCATTGATGTGATTGAAGCTAATAATTTAGCCTATTCAACTAATGGTTCGTTTGGTTTTTTTTCTTTTTTAGTTATAAGCTAAGATTTAGTTCAAATAGATTTTTAAAAAATCTATTTTGTTATTAAACTTTTAATAAATAAATAATTTTTTAGGTGATTCATATCAATTAGGTGGTTTCACTTGGTCGGGTCATTTCACCTGGATCGACATGCAAAAAGACTCGGATAAATTAACTTTAACCCCGGTAAAATCTCCAACGATGGCTGGTGGACTTTTCGCAATCGATCGGAAATATTTCTGGGAGATTGGTTCGTACGATGAGCAAATGGACGGTTGGGGTGGTGAAAATTTAGAAATGTCTTTTCGTATATGGCAATGCGGAGGTCGATTAGAAACCGTACCTTGTTCTCGTGTCGGACACATTTTCCGTGACTTCCATCCGTATAGTTTCCCCGATAATAAAGACACTCACGGGATAAACACGGCTAGATTAGCTCACGTTTGGATGGATGACTATAAAAGATTATTTTTTATGTATCAACCATCCTTGGAAGATAACCCCATGATCGGGGACTTAGCCCATAGGAAACAACTGAGACAAAAGTTACGTTGTAAGTCGTTTAAATGGTATTTAGAAAATGTTTACCCTGAGAAATTTATCCCCGATGAAAACGTTTACGCTCACGGTCAAGTTCGAACAAAAAACGAAATGTGTTTGGATGATTTACAAGTGGCGGATGATAAAGTCGGTCCGTTAGGGATTTATATGTGTCATGATTTCTTAGCGATGACTCAGTACTTTTCCCTAAGTTTTAAAGGCGAGTTAAGGAAGGAGAATCATTGCGCCGAAGCATTCTCAAACCTAAACGTTCAACTCACCGAGTGTCACAGCCACAAACGCGAACAATTTTGGAAATATTTTCCCGAAAATCATACCTTATATAATCCCTCTTTTAAGCGGTGTTTGAGTAGCGAAGGGGTTAGAAACTCCGGAGGGTTAAAATTAGATCATTGTAAGAAAAGAGCATACCAAGAATGGACTTTTACACATTTAAATCTAACAGCTTTTATGACATAATTAAAAAAAAAATTTAATAAAAAAAAATAGGTGTTGGATAATTTATTTATATTTTATAAGTCTCGAACAAAAATCTCAAATTAAATTCTAAATTCTAACTTTACTCTATTCTAAAAGACTGGTATTTATCTTACTAACTCATAAATGTGTCTCAAATTAAATATATCTCAATTTAAATCTATCTCAATTTAAATATATTTAAATTTAACGTTTATTTATAACTTATTGTTAGATAGTTAATAAAATTCAAAATTTCAACATAACCTAAAAGTGTCAAACTTTAAACTCATTTTAAAAAATTAATACAAGGTTTTTTTTTATTGTTTTGAAATAAACTAAGATATCTATAATGTGACGTAAAACTTAGAAATATGTATACCTCTAAATAAATCTCGTCTTTTTTATTTAATAAGCGACCAAACGTTATTAGAAAAAGTATAAAACCACGTTGTTGTGTAATATATTTGTTATTATAAAATCTTAAAAAAAAAACAATATATATTTTTTACTTTGTATTAAAACGGCTATTAATTTCCCAAAATATTAATTTTAAATAGTCTTTTTTAAGCTATTAAATTAATTCGCTTAGAAAAAATTGTATTTTAATTCGTTTCATTTCTAACATTAAAATTAAAAAAAAATCAATTGACACTAGTGGTGGCGCCATCTAATACATTTTCGTTGAACTTTACTCATATAAAATTAACCTTAATTTATTTTAAAATCTATTTTTAAATTTCGTTTTAATTAATATATTGTTTTTCTAAACTATTAAATTAATTCGTTTAGAAAAAATTGTATTTTAATTCGTTTCATTTCTAACATTAAAATTAAAAAAATCAATTGACACTTGTAGTGGCGCTATCTAATACATTTTCGTTGAACTTTTTCTCTTATAAAATTAACCTTAATTTTAAAATCTATTTTTAAATGTCGTTTTAATTAATATATTCTTTTTCTAAACTATTAAATTAATTCGTTTAGAAAAAATTGTATTTTAATTCGTTACATTTCTAACATTAAAATTTAAAAAATCAATTGACACTTGTGGTGGCGCTATCTAATACATTTTCGTTGAACTTTACTCTTATAATATTAACCTTAATTTTAAAATCTATTTTAAAATTTCGTTTTAATTAATATATTCTTTTTCTAGACTATTAAATTAATTTGTTCTAGAAAAAAATTTTATTTTAATTCGTTTTATTTCTAACATTAAAATTAAAAAAATCAATTGACACTTGTAGTGGCGCCATCTAATAGATTTTCGTTAAACTTTACTCTTATAAAATTAACCTTAATTTACTTTAAAATCAATTTTTAAATTTCGTTTTAATTAATATATTCTTTTTCTAAACTATTAAATTAATTCGTTTAGAAAAAATTGTATTTTAATTCGTTTCATTTCTAACATTAAAATTAAAAGAAAATCAATTGACACTTGTAGTAGCGCCATCTAATAAATTTTCGTTGAACTTTACTCTTATAAAATTAACCTTTATTTTAAAATCTATTTTTAAATTTCGTTTTAATTAATATATTCTTTTTCTAAACTATTAAATTAATTCGTTTAGAAAAAAAAATATTTTAATCCATTTCATTTCTAACATTAAAATTAAAAAAATCAATTGACACTTGTAGTGGCGCCATCTAATAGATTTTCGTTGAACTTTACTCCTATAAAATTAACCTTAATTTTAAAATCTATTTTTTAATTTCGTTTTAATTAATATATTCTTTTTCTAAACTATTAAATTAATTCGTTTAGAAAAAATTGTATTTTAATTCGTTTCATTTCTTACATTAAAATTAAAAAAATCAATTGACACTTGTAGTGGCGCCATCTAATACATTTTCATTGAACTTTTCTCTTATAAAATTAACCTTAATTTTAAAATCCATTTTTAAATTTCGTTTTAATTAATATATTCTTTTTCTAAACTATTAAATTAATTCGTTTAGAAAAAATTGCATTTTAATTCGTTTCATTTCTAACATTAAAATTTAAAAAGATCAATTGACACTTGTGGTAGCGCCATCTAATAAATTTTCGTTGAACTTTTCTCATATAAAATTAACCTTAATTTTAAAATCTATTTTTAAATTTCGTTTCAATTAATATATTCTTTTTCTAAACTATTAAATTAATTCGTTTAGAAAAAATTGTATTTTAATTCGTTTCATTTCTAACATTAAAAATAAAAAAAATCAATTGACACTTGTAGTGGCGCCATCTAATAAATTTTCGTTGAACTTTACTCCTATAAAATTAACCTTAATTTTAAAATCTATTTTTAAATTTCGCTTTAATTAATATATTCTTTTTCTACACTATTAAATTAATATATTTAGAAAAAAATTGCATTTTAATTCGTTTTATTTATAAAACTATCTGACAGATGTCAAAAGCTAATTTCACATTATTGACAAAAACGTCATATTTAAATACCCCGAAGGGTTCGTGTTTTCGAAGAATACAACCATATGTTGGGTCGTTTGAAGCTCATAAATCATTGGAAAATGTCCAAACGGTCGTAATTTACATCCGGACGCGTTAGAGTCAGTGTAGGTTAGAAATGCGGCCCGAAAAGATTATTTTTGTGTTATTTATGGGCTTTATTGCCCCCCACAAAGAAGTTTTATGTGTTGGAAATGAAACTGAATTAGTTTCGGTGGTTGTAGTAAGTTATTTTTGACTTTATTAGTTAGGTATACGATTTAATAACAAAAATTTAATTTTTTAATTTTTATTTTTAGGTTTTTAGACACGGAGAGAGAACCGTTACGAATCCTTATCCGAACGATCCGTATAAGAACGAATCATTTTGGCCGGTTGGTTTCGGTCAGTTAACTAATGTAGGTATTTTATAAAAAAAGGAATTTGTTATCAGTTTAGTTAGAAAATAAAAAATAAATTAGTGACATTTTTTACGATAAAATTATCGGTGTTATGTTTACGATAGAGTGTTATTTTTTCAAATTGACCATGAAATGAGTTTTTAATTAATTTTTAATTAGTTTATTTTTATAATTAAGTGTTTGTTAAAGATTAAAAGTTCATTTAGGTTAAGTTTAAGTAAATATTTTTGTATATTCTTCCGTAAATATGTAATTATGAAATTCTTAACCGTCTAGATTTAATTTTTGGACTTTGGAATTTATTTACTACTTTAATTAGTTTTAATTAGTATTTTTTTTTAATCTTGAAGATATTTATTTATTTATTATTATTTCATATTATTTATTTCTTTTAGGAAGGTAAAATGCAACATTTCGAACTGGGAAAATACTTCCGTAACCGTTACAACGACTTCCTTCCGTTAAAATATTCCGAAAAGTTGATTTATGTCCGATCAACCGATGTGGATCGAACGTTAATGTCAGCGGCCTCAAATTTAGCCGGATTATATCCTCCGGAAGGTAATCAAGTTTGGGATAAAGATATCCCTTGGCAGCCGATTCCCATCCACACCGTTCCGGAACAACAAGACGCTTTATTAGCTTTTAAAAAACCCTGCGCTAAATACGACTCATTATTTAGAGAGTTTATGAACTCGGAGATGATTAAAAAATTAAACGAAGCCAACAAAGATTTATACGATTATCTCACTATTAATTCCGGAGAAGTAATTAATAGTTTTGAACCAACGGAATTCTTATATGACACTTTAACAATCGAAAAAAATAATAATTTTACTCTACCCGATTGGACAAAAGAAGTGTTTCCAAATCGGATGGAAAGTTTAGCTCATTTTAGTTTTGCGGCACCGTGTTTTACCAATGATTTAGCTCGGTTAAAAACCGGACCGTTCTTTTACGACCTTTTAAAGTATTTTAAAGATGTAACGAGTCGTAAAAACGGTTCGGATGATTACATAAAGTTTAAAATCTTTTCCGGACATGATACAACCGTAGCTAACATTTTAGAGTCATTAAAAATTTTCGAATATCATTCCCCTCCGTTTACTAGCACGGTAATTTTTGAATTATATAAAAATAATTCAAACGGTGATTATTTTGTTAATTTACTTTATAAAAATTCTTCCGAACCGAGAAATATGGTTTTAAACGGTTGTAAATTTAATTGTCCGCTTGAACAATTTGATAATTTAGTATCTACTTTAGCCGTTTCAATAGACGATTGGCATAAAGAATGTAAAGTTTCTTTATTAGAAACTGTAACGGAAAACACCCAAAATTTAATTATAGCCTCGGTTTTGTTAGTTTTAACGGTTAGTTTTATTGGTATTTTGGGGAAATTGATTTATAACAAGAGTAAGAAAGATCGTAGGGTTTATTTACGATTACCCGATGATGAAGAACAGGTTTAAATTAATTAATTATAATTTTTAAATACAACCATAAGACTGGAACGCTTAGAAAAAAGAAATTTATAAATTTAGTTTTAATTGGAATTAGTTAATAATTAGTTAAAACATTGACCAAGTTATATCCATTAAAATCTATGTAATTTACACTTATTTTAAATGCCGAACTTATTAAATTAAATCTTTCCTATTAATTTAATAATACATTAAAATTTGTATCATCAGTGTGATAATTAAGTGAATAAAATACGATGATATGAATGATAATAAATATTTTTAGTGTCAATATTTTCTTAGCGCTTCTTATTTATTAATTTTTTTAAATTTTCAACATAAAATTGTTAATTTAAAAATTTAATAATGACAACACAGAATTGGTTTAAATCTTGGCTAAGTATAGTTTAGGTATTATTCAAAAGATGGCGGTATTTTTTAAACTTAAATTTCAATTTATCCCGGTTGACAGTTGACACATAACCTTACTTTTTTGACAAGTATTTTAAATTCATTTTACATTTAATTACATAAAAATTATTACATTACATTAAATAAATTATTAATTAAAACAAATTAATTAAAAAAAATCAATGTAAGTTACATTTTTTTCTTTATAAAAATCTTTAAATCTCAATTTTAGTGACCTATAAAAAATTTTGAGGTTAACTTTATTTAAAACTTAAACAAAATTGGTTAAAAATTGGTTATTAAAATGTATAAAACAGCCGCAAGATTAATCTATTCAACCGCTCGGAATTATTACACCGTAAAACCCAGCTTGGATAAAAAACAATTCGAACTAAGTAAACAACTGTACCGAAAAATTAAAGCAATGGGTCCGATTCCAATCGCCGATTACATGAAAGAAGTTTTAATACATCCGGCGGGTGGTTATTACATGAATAAGGAACCGATGGGTCAATCGGGGGATTTTATTACTTCCCCGGAACTGAGTCAAATTTTCGGGGAGATGATTGCGATTTGGTTTTTAAACGAATGGTCTAAAGTTGGTGCTCCGAAGCCGTTTCAAATCGTGGAATTAGGTCCCGGAAGGGGTACTTTAATGCAGGATGTTTTACGTGTATTCAAACATTTCGATTCTTTAAAACAAGCTCAAGTTCAATTGGTGGAGTTAAGTCCGGTATTAAGTGACATTCAAGCTCGGAGATTATGTGTTAATTCAAAAGTCGATTCAGATGTAAATGCGAGGGTTTATCGGGATGGTTTAGGCTTGGTTGAAAATATCCCGATTAAATGGTATAAAACGTTAGAAGACGTTCCTAATTTATTTACTTTATTAATAGCAAATGAGTTTTTTGACGCTTTACCTATAAATAAATTTAAAAAGACTCCGTTAGGTTATCGAGAAGTTTTAATAGATATAGATAAAGATAGAAACGATAGTTTTCGATACGTTTTAGCTAAAGATGAATCACCCGCTTTAAAAATCTTTTTAAACACGAATGAAACTCGCGAAGACTTTGAAGTTTCCCCACAAACTTTATTAATGATTAAACAAATCGCAACGAGACTTGAAAACGACGGCGGTTTTGGTTTAATAGCCGATTACGGTCATAACGGAGAGGGAACTGATACTTTCCGAGCTTATAAAGGCCACCGTCAACACGATCCTTTAATTGAACCGGGAAGTGCTGATTTAACGGCTGACGTTGACTTTAAAGCGCTTAAAAACGCTGCCATCGAAGAAGGAAAAGTATTAGCTTTCGGACCGACAAGTCAAAGGGATTTTTTACTTAAAATGGGAATCGAACATCGATTTAAAGCGTTAAAGGAAACGGCTACTAAAGAGCAATTGGAAAGTTTAACGTTTGGTTACGATATGTTGATGAATAAGGAGAAAATGGGGGAAAGATTTAAGTTTTTAGCACTCGTACCGAGCGTATTGGAAAGTATTTTAAAGAAAGTACCCGTTGTTGGATTTTCTTAAGGTGTTTAGTTTAAATTTAAATTAATAAATCATTTGAAAAATAAGATTTGTTTTAGTTATTAATTTATTGAATTATCAAAAAAAATTAATTTTAAATTTACCACCAACAAATGTCAAAATAAATTTATGTATTTATTTAAAAATTATTAAAATTAATATAAAGATTATCTAAAAATGTTAAATGAAGCAAGTTATAGCATATTATGGAAAAAATAATGAAAAATTTAAATAAAAAATTTAAATAATTTAAAAAACAATAATTATTAATGTTAGGAAAAGTTAATTTACAACGTTGGTATTGAATTTATTACTAGATCTTGTGGTTTGTTTGTATTGTCGGTTTGGTTTAAATATTTCAAGTTTTGTAAGAATTTCTTATAAAAAAAGTAAGTTGTTTAATGGTGAGTTGGGTTCATTTAGTGTAAAATCGTTTATTTATTGTATTAGTTTAGTCAATAACATAAATTAGAGTTCAAACATTTCTATTTTTATGGGATAAGATGCTATGTCTTCCCGATGATGGTCTCCGATAGTTTCTTTTTAACTAATTTTTGTTTTAGGTTAATTTTTTGAGGAAAATTAATAAAAAGGTGCATAAAAAGAATTAAATGGAGGAAGATAAGGTGGTTTATGAAAAAAAAAAATAAATAAAATTAGGAAGATTTTAAAATAAATTGTAAAAAATTACATGATTTTAAAATCTAGGAAAAAATAAAATTATAAGGTTGGTATTGGATTTATTACTAGATCATATTTGTTTGTATTGTTGGTTTGGTTTAAACGTTTTAAGTTATATGAGGGTTTTTTTAAATAAAAAAGTGAGTTATTTAGTGATAAGTTGGGTTAATTTTGTTAAAAATCGTTTATTTATTGTATTAGTTTAGTTAATAACATAAATTAGAGTTCAAACATTTCTATTTTTATGGGATAAGATGTTATGTCTTCCCGATGATGGTCTCTGATAGTTTCTTTCTAACTAATTTTTCTTTTAGGTTAATTTTTTGAGGAAAATTAATAAAAAGGTGCATAAAAAGGATTAAATGGAGGAAGATAAGGTGGTTTATGGAAAAAATAAATAAAATTAGGAAGATTTTAAAATAAATTGTAAAAAATTACTTGATTTTAAAATCTAGGAAAAAATAAAATTATAAGGTTGGTATTGGATTTATTACTAGATCATATTTGTTTGTATTGTTGGTTTGGTTTAAACGTTTTAAGTTATATGAGGGTTTTTTTAAATAAAAAAGTAAGTTATTTAGTAGTAAGTTGGGTTAATTTTGTTAAAAATCGTTTATTTATTGTATTAGTTTAGTTAATAACATAAATTAGAGTTCAAACATTTCTATTTTTATGGGATAAGATGTTATGTCTTCCCGATGATGGTCTCCCATAGTTTCTTTTTAACTAATTTTTCTTTTAGGTTAATTTTTTGAGGAAAATTAATAAAAAGGTGCATAAAAAGGATGAAATGAAGGAAGATAAGGTGGTTTATGGAAAAAATAAATAAAATTAGGAAGATTTTAAAATAAATTGTAAAAAATTACATGATTTTAAAATCTAGGAAAAAATAAAATTATAAGGTTGGTATTGGATTTATTACTAGATCATATTTGTTTGTATTGTTGGTTTGGTTTAAACGTTTTAAGTTATATGAGGGTTTTTTTAATAAAAAAGTAAGTTATTTAGTGGTAAGTTGGGTTAATGTTGTTAAAAATCGTTTATTTATTGTATTAGTTTAGTAAATAACATAAATTAGAATTGAAACTTTTCTGTTTTTATGGAATAAAATGTTATCGTCTCTCGGATCATACCCTAATATAATTTCTTTTTAACTAAATTTTCTTTTAGTTTATTTAAAAAAAAAATTAATAAAAGCATCTCTAAAAAACATCAATAACGAATAAAAAAGAACACTTATTAACAAGATTTATTAAGTACTTATCAATATTAATTGAAACAGATAAAATTTATAGAGTAGTTAACATATTTACACCGTTTTAAATCAGAAAATAGGTAATAATTTTTTAAATTTGTACAATTTTTTAAATATTTTTATAAATTTTAAACGTTAAGAGTATTCCCAAACGGTCGAATTGTTTGAATTCCTTTTTCGAGAAGTAACCTCAACGTGTGCATCTAAACCATCCGATATCCGACTTAATCTTCTCGCCCAAGATCCTTTAATCGCTACAAAATGTTATTTTTATTAAAATAAAAACCTGATTTAATTAAAATTACTTAATATTTAAATTTTTAATTGATTAATTTTTAAAATACCTGGTGTTCTTTGTCTTGCCGGATTATTATTCTCTCTAATATTTCCGATAAGGTCTTCGTAATCAAAATCACTCTTTCTCAATCCGTGTTCGTATTTAGCTTCTTTAGCCAATAAAGTTTCCCTTTGTATTTGAGTTCTTAACTCCGATGGCGCATCCGGAATCATATACTGCATAACTCCGGTTAAAAAGAATACTATATGTTCAAAAATAACCACAAAAGCTAATCTAGCGGCGAAAACGTGCCAATATTGTGGACTTAATCCGTAGGGATCCTTTTCATCCGGACCGTTTCTATAACCTCTATATTGACACAAAGGGGGTGGTTCTTCTTCGCTTGTATCTCCCCCCATGCCTTCGTTATAATGGGACGTGTTAAAAACGGAAAGGGATGAGTCTATATAACCAGTTAAACTATCATCCGGAGAGTATTTATATTTGTAGACCATTCTAGGGATGAAATCGCTCGTGTAAGCGATTACAAAAGCGTTTGAAACGATCGCGCAGTACGTTATCGCCCTTAAAATTCCGTACCAAGCTCCTATGTCTTCGACTCTTTCGGCTAAAGGTCTCCGGGCTTGTGTTACCATTTTATAAGCGTCCAAACGGATTTCCGCTATGTTGTTTAATAATGCACATAGAGGGGCTAAAGGGAATGCTGCTACGAAAAGTGTTACGAAACCATATTGTAAAACTAAAATTAAAATAGATTAAAGGTTGTTTTATTTTGTTTAATTATTATTAATTTAAAGATTTAAGTTTTAATTTAGGGTCTATCTTCATGACACTATAGGATGTTAGCATGATACATTGATAGCTTGAGATTACCTTCATATATTTTTATTGGAAGGATCTAGTCATTGCTATACTACATGCATGCAATACTATGACTGGATTTAGTGTTCAACCGATCCATGCGAAGATCTGTATTTATGTCAGTACTGATGAAACGCGCTTATCATCGGTTAGTTGAGTGTTGTTCAATGCTTGGCTGATTGACAGACGGAAGTAAATGAGTACATTTTCAAAAAAAAACTTGTCGCTCTCCGATGTATTAGGAAATTTAAGAAACATAGCTTGGTACACTTCAAGCTAAGCTTTTAATCGTGAATCGCGGTTTTCATACAAATTGTGGGATAAGTCCTATAATTCTGGATGCAACCGGATTTCGGTTATTAATCATTCCATATCAATGTTCGTTTTGTTATTTAAGAGGACTGTACACACACTGACGAATCTACCAAATACTGAATGCTTTAATACAATGTAACAGTTTGTCAGTTAATTGACGTATGTTAAACGGACGTGTTCGGCTGAGAGTCTTCATATGCACCGTCTAGCTATTCATTAGTGCAGTAGTGATTACATGTAGATACTAAAACTAGCCTAATAGTCTGTCATGGTGGGTTTTTGTTGTCCAACGTAACCGTAATCGTAACGTGAGCAATAATTTTAATCGTAACTGTAAATAATGCAGTGTTTACAACAGTCTAGAGCAGTGTTTCCCAACCTTTTCTCTGCCATGCCCCAGGTTTTGTGATATTGCTATGTCCCCCCTAAGGTTCCGCGAGGCCCCACCAAGAAAAAATGTGTTGATTTGGGTATACATATGAAAACAATATAAAATTGAAACATAACATGTACCTAAAAATATGTCATGGGACACATCCATGCGCAAAAAAAAAGTAATATTTTTGTATGGAAATGTTCATATAACAATCTTTTCTTATGCCTTTTAGGAAGAATCAATACCAAATTTTTTACGAAACGGAAAAACAAAATTTTTTAAACACATCTTCAAAAACCCAAATTGCCCCCCTTAACAATCAAATTGCCCCCCTGTGGGGCCTACGCCCCACGTTGGGAAACACTGGTCTAGAAAGATGTTCTTTAGCCCTCCGTTACTCGCGCCACCTTTTGTATCAGCAATGCTCGCGTGGCGTCTGGGAGACGCTCGTTACGTTAGTAAAGAAAAAATAGGTTTGAGAAGAATAATTTGCTTTTGTTAGTTACTATACAAGTGTTGCTGCTCTTGAAACATTTATTTCATAAAAAAATACAAATACAAACAATATATTCCACTAAAAATACAAAAAACACAAAGAATATAAAATGTAAAAAAAATAAAAATCTAACATAATTCAACTTAATTAACATAAAGCTTGATGTGGTGAAACTAACACAGCTACTGATTGTTTCGACAACAAATGACACAAAGGTTTTTTGAATGCTCCAAACAAATAAAAATACCACATTGTAAACATTTGTATTTCGTCATGCGATTTTTTTTCCTCTCACAGATGTAACACCTTTTCCTTACGTTTTGATTTTCGGGTTCATCGATTTCGGTACATTTGCTTCGTTTGGGTTGGGGGTCATTACTTGATGTGCTGCTGTTTGCCCCATCAGATTTGTTTTCTTCCATTATATCAGCAGTTCTCTTTCGCAAGTCCTTAGGGAGGCTTGCTATCTCTGACCTGCAGTGTATATGGTCTTTACTAAGTTCTAAAGCCAAGGCTCTTATAAAGTGTCTTCGTTTCTCTAATCCGTGATTTTGGTTTCCTTTATAAATGATGTGGGCATTAATACCTGCTAAATTCAACATCGTATGAAATGCGACCATTGGCCAACGATTAGTGTTTCTCGAGACGGAGTAAGTGGCACACATCTTGTCCACGACGTCGACACCAGACTTGGTCTCATTATAAAAGGTTACTATCTCCGGTTTCCTTTTTACATCTGTTTCGGGGTCTATAGCTGTATCATAATGCATGCTCAATATGCTCGTCCACACAATAATTGTTCTGACAATAAGATACAAACATATCGAAGATGCTTCTTATAGGCGCTAGTTTATCTAGGGCCCTTCTTTCATTTCGAGTTGACTTGTCATCGAAGCGTAGACATTGCAGAAGGAAGTGGAATCTCTTACGTGACATAGTCAGTCGAAAAATATCTATTCCAGAACCATCAGCGGCCCAAAGGTCCACGGTATTTAGTCTGCTGTTCCTACGAAATCCTGCCATGCATAAGAAACTTATAAAAGCTTTGATTTCATTCACATCTGTTGTTTTGCAGTCCCTTTTTCTGCTGTATGATGACTTTTTACTTTCAATATACTTATTGGTATTACTGACGATTAGATTTAGCATATGATCATCAAAAAATGCACACCAATTCTCCAACGCAGTTTTTGCTTGCTTTGCCGCACTTTTTACACTAGGGAGATGACTTACAATATTTTGTAAACGTGTCCGGATATTCTGTGAGGGTATTTCTAATTTCTACTTAGTTTTATTGCCTTTGCCAAATACAAATTTTCCTGTTTGCTCTAAATCTTCGTCTTCATCTCCACTAGACATTTCTTGCTGTGTGTCTGTACTCTCTGCTTCTTCCTCCAGGAAGTCTTCTTCACCGTCACTGCTATCATTTCCCTCTGACAATGCATCCTCGTCTGACTCCATTGCAAGTCTGCGCAAAATTTCGGCATCGTTTTCATCTAATGGATTGTAACGCCTTTTACGATCCATCTATAATAAATATCTTTATCTATAGATAAACATAAAATATTAACTTTATATCCTAAATAATTTTGTGGCTAAGACTCACCTTATATTGCTTCCAGAACCACTACTTATTTCACTATCACTCACCGTTTTTGTAAACTCTTATGAGCAATATTGCAACACCAGTACTCGCGTGGTGTTTGAGAAACTCAGAGCAAATATAATTGCTGCTAACTCTTCAACGTGCAAACAGAAAATGCCGCAGCTCTTTCTCACCAATCGTCTGACCGAGTGCGAAAGGTAGAAGGTCGGGGAAGTCCTCATCTACTTCGATTTAGAAATTAACGTGACTAATAGATGCATTGGCGTCCCACAGATCCCGCGCGAATAACGGAGGGTTAGATTTTAAAATTTAAATAAACAGCCAATAAAATCATGAAGAATGTATCTAACGTTTTAAGATGTTTATGATCATTGGCATTTCTCGTTTCTCGTTTACAATTGATTTAATTTCTAAGAATTCAAATTGGGTTGCGATGAATAAGAAAACGTCATAGCTCTTGGTATAGCAAGAGAAATTTTGTTTCTAGCTGCTGCTATTGTTGCGGTGGTTTTTCATAAGATATATGAACCGAAATCGAGAGTTAGAACCCAACCTAATCAAACCTAAATCATGAGATTGATGGAGTGCCATTTCTTGATCTTAATAAAAGATCTATTATGTAAAGAAGAAATTTTACAAATACACAAGAATGTCGTTTCGCGAATTTAAATATTTGAGTAGTTGAACAAAGAGCCTAAATGCCAAAACTTTCAGTTATTAAAGATATTTCATTTTCGTGCAGAATGGTACTTGGCTGGTTTGTAAGTTTTCGTCTTTTTCCAAACAAAATAAACCAGCTCTTTATGAAATTTTTGTTTCAGCACTTCGCCTGTTTAATAATTAGTTACAGTTACGGTCTTTAAGTTTGACATCTTAAGTCCACCATCAGCTAGCTAACGTACTATAACCCGAAATGGAGTTGCACCATGAAGAGAAAGAGCACTCAGCAATACTACGGAGAGCGGGTTCACTTTTCCATCTTTCTCTTCATGGTTCAGCTCCATTTCGGGTTATAGTACATCAGGCGAACGCATTTTGCTGACAGTCTTCATACGTCGTAGCTATTCATCAGTGCAGTAGTGAATAGACTCATGCATATACATTGGTATAGCTACACACGACTAATGTCAGCGTTGATTGCCGGTTAAGCTCTAAAACCATCCTGTGATCATAAGGAGAATGACAGATTGTTTCAATTAAGGTCGGTAGAGTTAATGGTATAAGGTTATCAAACTCAATTGACGCCGTGTTTGAAGGGAAAGAGGTCGGCTTAACTTCACGGAGGTGTGAAGATATAATAAAATTTTACTTTTAATAATTAAGTTCTTAAATAATCAGAGAAAGAAGTGATATCACCTACGAAAATGAAAACTAATGAATTTGAATATATGAGAGGAAGTTTCGCTTGCAATATAGAAAACATAGGGAGTTCAGCAACCTTATAACTACTTTATAGACCTTAGTTTGACTGATATGTCATCTGAATAATATAGCTTTGTTCGTTGGGTTAAAACTTGCTCTGTACTAACTTACACTACGATGCAAAGGTGCAGTTTCGTACAGCATTTAAAGAGGAATGATTGTAATTAAGTATAATTTCGTGCGTTGTGAAATATGATCCAATGAACGCATATGTAACCAAAATTTAATAATGCACTGAACTGCTAAGTGCAAGCAGTACAGCCCTAACGAACAAAGCTTATGTCGTCTAAATGATATGTCATCTAAATAACATATTAACATCCTGTAGTGTCCTGAGAATAGACCCTTAAATAACTTACTCATTTCTAAGTATTCATCAAAAAGAGCCAACCTTCCGGGATCTTGTAAATGATAATCTTCTTCCCATCGCGTATGTTTCCTCGTCAAGTCTTTTGTGTGCGATCTATGAGCTCTCCATCTCCACCAGTTGTAAAATTTAGGATTAAAAATTTCTAGAAAATTATTAAACACTTGTTTTCCGATCATAATGATAGCTAATTGTATACAAAGTTCGCTCAGACAACCCGCAGGATCGCAAACGTCACCTTTTACCCTTAAGAATTCCGATGACCTCGTTAATGTGTCTCCGGGATAATCAAAAAATCTTCCCTAAATAAATAAATAATTTCAAAATTGATTTTTTTTTATTTTTAAGGTTTGAATAACATACCTTAAAAAAAGCGATGTAAATTAACGAAGAGTAAAAGTTCATAAATTCAAATAAAAATATTTTAAAAGTGTACGAATCTTCGTATTCCGTGTGTGTTCTTGGATTTTCCATGTTTGTTAAATTTATAGCCAATTTATGATAAAACTAGAAAAAAAATAATTAAATTTTTTTATTAAATAATTAAAATTTTTTATTAATAATTAAAAATTTTATTAAATAATTAAATTTTTTTATTAAATAATTAAAATTTTTGGTTAGATAATTAAAAATTATTTGTTTTAATAAACTTACTCTTGTTAAACACATTATAATAATTAAATTAATAAGTGCGGCTGAAATCGAAGTAAAAATCTTTGCGTGTTTTTTTAAAAAAACCCCTCCTCCACCGTAAATAACCGTAACTAATGATAATCGATAAATAATCGTTCCTAAAACGGCGCATAAAACGATTAACATCTAAAAAAATATAAAAACTAATTAATATTTTTTTTTTCTTTTTTAGATTTTTAAATTAATTTTCTTACCATGAAGAAAACTGCTGAGCCGGTAACAAAAAACCTCACTGCTTTGGACCAAGTGGGCAAATACGGTTCTTTTTCTCTAGTAACTGGATTCGTTCGAAAAGTTTTTACGCTGGTTTCAAACTCGGGGCGAGCTTCCTCGTCTTGTTCGACGTCGTGAAGGTCCCATTCCCATTGGATAACGCTCTGTTTTCGTTTCCACAACTCTAAGAAAAGCGTCGCCCAGAGGCTCATAAAAATAGCGAAGAAAACCGTCGCGGGATTATCAAAAAGGTACGTTAAACGAGCGAATTTACAACTGTCTTGAAGTTTTTGATATCTGCACGCTTTATCGCACATCGGGCATAAGGTGATGTTACCTGGACCTTTCTCATCGCATATTTCTTTACTAAAAATAATTTTTTATAAGAAAAAGAAAAAAATCTAGATTTTATTTTATGATTAAATATGAAGGATATAGAAATAAAATCGAAAAATTGTAATTTCTTTTAAGTTATAATCCAACTCAAAATCTCAACTCAAAAGAAAAATAAAAACTTAAAAATATTGTGGAATATTTATGTTAAATTAAAGTTAAGTGATGGTATTTTTAATTTATAATGTCAAATTTGTTTTAATTGTTACAAAAAAGTTAACCTAACTTAAAAAAAAAATCGATGATTTTTAAAATTCACCCAGACTTTATTTATAAAGATTAAGGAATGATTTTTATTTTAAATGAAAGGTAAAAAATTCTATTTTCAATTAAAAAAGTCAAATTTGTTGTAAATTTTACCAAAAAAATATAAAAAATTTTTAAACTTGGTTAAAATTTTTGACAGTTAACTAACCTGACTTTTTAAAAAATTAGGCAATCTTTAAAAAATCACCCAGGCTTTATTTATAGGAATTAAAAAATGATTCTTGATTTAAATGAAACGTAAAGGATTCTATTTTTGATAATAAAAGCCAGTTGTTTTCTAATTATTACCAAAAAAATGTAAAAAATTCTTAAAGTTGAAAAAAAGTTTGACAGATAGCTAACCTAACTTTTTTTAAATATTGATAATCTTTAAAAAATCATCCAGACTTTATTTATAAAAATTAAGGAATGATTTTTGCTTTAAATGAAAGTTAAAACATTCTATTTTAATCTAAAAAAGGTAGATTTTTTCTAAATTTTACCAAAAAAATTAAAAAAATTTTTAAGCTTGGTTAAAATTTTTAACTTTTAACTAACCTAACTTTTTAAAAAATTCGACAATTTTTTAAAATCGCCCAGACTTTATCTTTAAAGATAAAAAGATGATTTTTGCTTTAAATGAAAGTTAAAACATTCTATTTTAATCTCAAAAAGGTAGATTTTTTCTCAATTTTAACAAAAAAATATAAAAAATTCTTAAACTTGGTTAAAATTTTTGACAGTTAACTAACCTGACTTTAAAAAAAAATTAGACAATCTTTAAAAAATCACCCAGGCTTTATTTATAGGAATTAAGAAATGATTCTTGATTTAAATGAAACGTAAAGGATTCTATTTTTAATAATAAAAGCCAGTTGTTTTCTAATTATTACCAAAAAAATTAAAAAAATTTTTAAAGTTGAAAAAAATTTTGACAGATAGCTAACCTAACTTTTTTTAAATATCGATAATCTTTAAAAAATCACCCAGACTTTATTTATAAAGATTAAGGAATGATTTTTGCTTTAAATGAAAGTTAAAACATTCTATTTTAATTTCAAAAAGGTAGATTTTTTCTCAATTTTACCAAAAAAATATAAAAAATTTTTAAACTTGGTTAAAATTTTTGACAGTTAACTAACCTGACTTTTAAAAAAAATTAGACAATCTTTAAAAAATCACCCAGGCTTTATTTATAGGAATTAAGAAATGATTCTTGATTTAAATGAAACGCAAAGGATTCTATTTTTAATAATAAAAGCCAGTTGTTTTCTAATTATTACGAAAAAAATTAAAAAAATTCTTAAAGTTGAAAAAAATTTTGACAGATAGCTAACCTAACTTTTTTTAAATATCGATAATCTTTAAAAAATTATCCAGACTTTATTTATAAAGATTAAGGAATGATTTTTGCTTTAAATGAAAGTTAAAACATTCTATTTTAATCTAAAAAAGGTAGATTTTTTCTAAATTTTACCAAAAAAATTAAAAAAAATTTTAAACTTGGTAAAAATTTTTGACGGGTAACTAACCTAACTTTTTAAAAAATTCGACAATTTTTTAAAATCGCCCAGACTTTATCTTTAAAGATAAAAAGATGATTTTTGCTTTAAATGAAAGTTAAAACATTCTATTTTAATCTCAAAAAGGTAGATTTTTTCTCAATTTTAACAAAAAAATATAAAAAATTTTTAAACTTGGTTAAAATTTTTGACAGTTAACTAACCTGACTTTTAAATAAAATTAGACAATCTTTAAAAAATCACCCAGGCTCTATTTATAGGAATTAAGAAATAATTCTTGATTTAAATGAAACGTAAAGGATTCTATTTTTGATAATAAAAGCCATTTGTTTTCTAATCATTACCAAAAAAATTACAAAAATTCTTAAAGTTGAAAAAAATTTTGACAGATAGCTAACCTAACTTTTTTTAAATATCGATAATCTTTAAAAAATCACCCAGACTTTATTTATAAAGATTAAGGAATGATTTTTGCTTTAAATGAAAGTTAAAACATTCTATTTTAATCTAAAAAAGGTAGATTTTTTCTAAATTTTACCAAAAAAATTTAAAAAATTTTTAAACTTGGTAAAAATTTTTGACGGGTAACTAACCTAACTTTTTAAAAAATTCGACAATTTTTTAAAATCGCCCAGACTTTATCTTTAAAGATAGAAAGATGATTTTTGCTTTAAATGAAAGTTAAAACATTCTATTTTAATCTCAAAAAGGTAGATTTTTTCTAAATTTTACAAAAAAAAATAAAAATATTTTTAAACTTGGTTAAAATTTCTGACAGTTAACTAACCTGACTTTTTAAAAAATTAGTCAATCTTTAAAAAATCACCCAGGCTTTATTTATAGGAATTAAGAAATGATTCTTGATTTAAATGAAACGTAAAGGATTCTATTTTTGATAATAAAAGCCATTTGTTTTCTAATTATTACCAAAAAAATTAAAAAAATTCTTAAAGTTGAAAAAAATTTTGACAGATAGCTAACCTAACTTTTTTAAAATGTCGATAATCTTTAAAAAATCACCCAGACTTTATTTATAAAGATTAAGGAATGATTTTTGCTTTAAATGAAAGTTAAAACATTCTATTTTAATCTAAAAAAGGTAGATTTTTTCTAAATTTTACCAAAAAAATTAAAAAAATTTTTAAACTTGGTAAAAATTTTTGACGGGTAACTAACCTAACTTTTAAAAAATTCGACAATTTTTTAAAATCGCCCAGACTTTATCTTTAAAGATAGAAAGATGATTTTTGCTTTAAATGAAAGTTAAAACATTCTATTTTAATCTCAAAAAGGTAGATTTTTTCTAAATTTTACAAAAAAAAAATAAAAATATTTTTAAACTTGGTTAAAATTTTTGACAGTTAACTAACCTGACTTTTTAAAAAATTAGACAATCTTTAAAAAATCACCCAGGCTTTATTTATAGGAATTAAGAAATGATTCTTGATTTAAATGAAACGTAAAGGATTCTATTTTTGATAATAAAAGCCATTTGTTTTCTAATTATTACCAAAAAAATTAAAATAATTCCTAAAGTTGAAAAAAATGTTGACAGATTGCTAACCTAACTGTTTTAAAATATCGATAATCTTTAAAAAATCACCCAGACTTTATTTATAAAGATTAAGGAATGATTTTTGCTTTAAATGAAAGTTAAAACATTCTATTTTAATCTAAAAAAGGTAGATTTTTTCTAAATTTTACCAAAAAAATTTAAAAAATTTTTAAACTTGGTAAAAATTTTTGACGGGTAACTAACCTAACTTTTAAAAAATTCGACAATTTTTTAAAATCGCCCAGACTTTATCTTTAAAGATAGAAAGATGATTTTTGCTTTAAATGAAAGTTAAACATTCTATTTTAATCTCAAAAAGGTAGATTTTTTCTAAATTTTACAAAAAAAAAATAAAAATATTTTTAAACTTGGTTAAAATTTCTGACAGTTAACTAACCTGACTTTTTAAAAAATTAGACAATCTTTAAAAAATCACCCAGGCTTTATTTATAGGAATTAAGAAATGATTCTTGATTTAAATGAAACGTAAAGGATTCTATTTTTGATAATAAAAGCCAGTTGTTTTCTAATTATTACCAAAAAAATTAAAAAAATTCTTAAAGTTGAAAGAAATTTTGACAGATAGCTAACCTAACTTTTTTTAAATATCGATAATCTTTAAAAAATTATCCAGACTTTATTTATAAAGATTAAGGAATGATTTTTGCTTTAAATGAAAGTTAAAACATTCTATTTTAATCTAAAAAAGGTAGATTTTTTCTAAATTTTATCAAAAAAATTTAAAAAATTTTTAAACTTGGTTAAAATTTTTGACTTTTAAGTAACCTAACTTTTTAAAAAATTCGACAATATTTAAAAAAATCACCCAGACTTTATTTTTAAAGATAGAAAAATAACTTTGACTTTGAATGAAAGTTAAAACATTCTATTTTAATCTCAAAAAGGTAGATTTTTTCTAAATTTTACCAAAAAGAATAAAAATATTTTTAAACTTGGTTAAAATTTTTGACAGTTAACTAACCTAATTTTTTTAAAAAATTAGACAATCTTTAAAAAATCACCTAGGTTTTATTTATAGGAATTAAGAAATGATTCTTGATTTAAATGAAACGTAAAGGATTCTATTTTTGATAATAAAAGTCAGTTGTTTTCTAATTATTACCAAAAAAATTAGAAAAATTCTTAAAGTTGAAAACAATTTTGAGAGATAGCTAACCTAACTTTTTTTAAATATCGATAATCTTTAAAAAATCACCCAGACTTTATTTATAAAGATTCAGGAATGATTTTTGCTTTAAATGAAAGTTAAAACATTCTATTTTAATCTCAAAAAGGTAGATTTTTTCTAAATTATAATATATTAAAGTAGTAAACGAGCAGCGCCTCTTTAAAAGAGGGCGCCGCAGGCGCCTCGCTCTTTTCTTAATAGTTTTTTTGGAAAGAGTTTTCCGGGCGAACAAACAGTTTTACGCGATTCTGCCGGCCATTATTTTCACATCCCCCGACGATTTTGGGGGGTCCGATGGCGATTTCGGAAAAACGGCCCCGAAAATCAATTGAAAAAAAAAGTGGCCCTAATTGAAACTAAAACGCGATCGTTGGTCGACCGAGATCCGTCTGTCATTTTCGCCAATTTTTGAACGCAATTTTTGCCCAAAAGGCCACCGGATCCGCGACTCTGCTTCCGGCTAACTTTCTGAACGGCTTTACACTGCAACTTTACATACGAATCGGGACTCCTTTGAACCCGAAACGGCCGATTTTAGTCCTAAACGAAATCGCCGTTTTCTGTCATTTTCGATTTGGGCCGATAAAACAGTTGGCTCGATTTTCATAAACGTTATTATTTATAAAAACTGTAAATTTTGACATTTTCAATGTCAATTTTTTACTAAACTTTCAACTTTGATATCTTAAATGTCAATTTTTAACTAAAATTGTCTGTTTTTACAGTTTATATGTTAAATTTTATTCAAAATCATCGATTTTGATATTTCAAATGTGAAATTTTAGTTAAAACTGTCAATGTTGACATTTGAAACGTAAAATTTTATTAAAATCTGGATTTGTTTACATTTTAAACGTCAAATTTTGATTAGAATTGTCAATTTTGACATTTTAAACGAAAAATTTTATTAAAAATCTGTGTTTGTTTACATTTTAAACGTCAAATTTTGATTAAAATTGCCAATTTTGACATTTTAAACGTTAATTTTGAACTAAAATTGTCAATTGTTACAATCTAAATGTTAAATTTTATTCAGAATAATCGATTTTGTTACTTAAAATGTTAAACTTCACTTAAAAGTGTCAATTTTGACATTTAAAACGTTAAATTTTACCAAGACCTAGAATTGTTTACGTTTTAAACGTCAACTATTGATTAGAACTGTCAATTTTGGCAGTTTAAATGTAAATTTTTAACTACAATTGTCAACTTTTACCGTTTGAATGTTAAATTTTATTCAAAATCATTGATTTTGCTATTCCAAATGTCAAATTTTACTTAAAAGTGTCAATTTTGACATTTGAAAGGTTAAATTTGGTTAAAATCTGGAATTGTTTACATTTTAAACGTCAAATTTTGATTAGAATTGTTAATTTTGACAGTTTAAACGTCAAATTTTGATTACAATTATCAATTTTGACATTTTAAACGTCAATTTTTAACAAAAATTGTCAAAATTGACAACTTTTGTCGAAATCTGGTGAAATTTCAGACGAAATTCGATAACTTTAAGAAATTTTAGATGAAATTAGACGAAATTCAATCATTTTAGGCAATATTATACAAAATTTGGGAAAATTTTAGAAGAAATTTGAAATTTTTTGTCGAAGTTTCACAATTTTAAGCTAAATTAAGTTATCTTTCAATGAAATTCGAAAAAATTTAAATGAAATTAAACGATATTCAACAATTTTAGATAATTTTACACCAAATTTCGTAAAATTTTGGAATAAAAAAACGGATTTTAGAAAATTTTAGATGAAATTGCACAACTTTAAGATAAATAAAACTTTTTTCAATAAAATTCGACAATTTTAAACGAAATTTCGTGAAATTTCAAACGAAATTCGACAATTTTAAGAAATTTAGGATAAAATTTCACCATTTTTAGCTAAATTAAGTCATTTTTCAATGAAATTCGACAATTTTGGACGAAATTTCGTGAATTTTCAAACGAAATTGGACGAATTTTGAAAATTTTGGTCGAAATTTCACAATTTCAAGCTAAATTAAGGTATTTTTTTAATGGAATTCGAACAAATTTTGATGAAATTAAACGAAATTCAACCATTTTGCACCAAATTTCGTGAAATTTTGGAAAAAAATCGATGATTTTAAAAAATTTTAAGTGAAATATTACAATTTTAGACTAAATTAAGTCATTTTTTAACAATTTTAATATAAATTAAGTTACATTAACTTTAATTTTTAAATAATTTTCTATTTTTTTCAACTTTTTTAAGATTATAAAAAATTTTAGTCAACTTTATGAATTTCTTTTAATTTTTTGGGTAATAATTAGAACAAAATTGACTTTTTTATTATAAAATAGAATATTTTAGCTTTCAACTAGTTAATTTAAATTGTACCAATTTGTAACAAACTTCATTTCGAATCAAACGGCCATTTTTGTTTTTTCTGTCAAACCAACAATCTAACTAGTTTTACCAAAAAAATTTAAAAAAATTTTAAACTTGGTTAAAATTTTTGACTTTTAACACCTTGTTGACCGGCAATTTTACGTAGAAACTATGTCATGTCACCGCATTGTGACATAACAAGTGCTATAACGACGAGTTAACTCGTCACCGGTCAGCAACGTTTGGATATGAAATGACGAGTTATCTCGTCACCGGTCAACAAGGTGTTAAGTAACCTAACTTTTTAAAAAATTCGACAATATTTAAAAAAATCACCCAGACTTTATTTTTAAAGATAGAAAAATAACTTTGACTTTGAATGAAAGTTAAAACATTCTATTTTAATCTCAAAAAGGTAGATTTTTTCTAAATTTTACCAAAAAGAATAAAAATATTTTTAAACTTGGTTAAAATTTTTGACAGTTAACTAACCTAATTTTTTAAAAAAATTAGACAATCTTTAAAAAATCACCTAGGTTTTATTTATAGGAATTAAGAAATGATTCTTGATTTAAATGAAACGTAAACTATTCTATTTTTGATAATAAAAGCCAGTTGTTTTCTAATTATTACCAAAAAAATTAAAAAAATTCTTAAAGTTGAAAAAAATTTTGACAGATAGCTAACCTAACTTTTTTTAAATATCGATAATTTTTAAAAAATCACCCAGACTTTATTTATAAAGATTAAGGAATGATTTTTGCTTTAAATGAAAGTTAAAATATTCTATTTTAATCTAAAAAAGGTAGATTTTTTCTAAATTTTACCAAAAAAATTAAAAAAATTTTTAAACTTGGTAAACATTTTTGACGGGTAACTAACGTAACTTTTTAAAAAATTCGACAATCTTTTTAAAATCGCCCAGACTTTATCTTTAAAGATAGAAAGATGATTTTTGCTTCAAATTAAAGCTAAACAATTTTATTTTCGATAATAAAAGCCAAATTTTTTGTAATTATTATCAAAAAAATTTAAAAAATTCCCAAATTTAGTAAAGTTTGACAGTTAACTAACCTCACATTAAAAAAAATTTAATCAAGTTTAAAAAATCATCCAGACTTTATTTATAGGAATTAAGATATGATTTTTGATTTAAATGAAAGGTAAAAGATTCTATTTTCAATTAAGAAAGTCAAATTTATTCTAGTTATCACTAAAAAATTTAAAAAAAATTAAAAGATAGATTTTTATTCATATATCCTTCCTATTTTTTTTATTTTAAAAAATTTCTTTTATTATAATTTAACCTTGGTATATTATCTTCACTATCCATAGAAAATAATCCATAAAGAAAACATAAAGTACCAACAATAGCCGGAGCGTAAAGCATTTTAGTATAAAACCCCAACCAACAAAAATACAAAGCTATTTTATCCCCAAAGTACTTTCTAACCATATTAAGGGGTTGTCTTTTGTACCATTTAGACGGTCGAGCCCATTCGAGGTACAATAACCGTCTATCTAAAATCTTTCCCGAGCTATCTTCCTTATCGAATCGTCCTTCGTGTAAAGGAAAGCACGCTAAATAAGTTCCGTCGTTTAAAAGTCTCCTAATTCCGACTTTATCCGTGTCGTCGAATTTAACCCTTAGTAAGATTTGCATCACGATTAAACTTCGTTGAGCGCTGGAATAAGCCGTGACTCGATCTTTAACGATAAATTGTTCTTCTCGATCCGGTCCGTAAGTGCTATCGTAAAACGAAGGTTCCGGATCGACTAAATCGTGATTGTATTCGAAAATTTCCTTCCATTTATCTCTCCAGCGAGAGTAAAAACCTTTCCGTTTGTTTGCGCTTTTATCATCGTCCCAGGCTTTTACCGAAATCGTTATAAATCGTTTTGTGGGTAATTTCATCCCCATAACGGCCGCGTAACGCGTTTTAGTCTTCCAAGGTAAATGTATTTTAAGAAACCACGTTTTTCCATCGTACGCTAAATCTTTATGTTCTAATTCTAATTCTAATCCTTCTTTTATTAAATTATCCTAAAACATTCATTCATTTTTTTTCCAATTTATATTTGTATTTTATGTTATTTATTTATTTTGTGATTTACTTGAAAGGTTCTTCTTTGATCGCGTCGTTTGGCTTCCGCTTCGGTCATAACGCCGTATTCTTCTTCTTCGTAAACTAAAACCATATCGATTTTTCGTCGATCGTCTCGGAAATATAAACTTTCCGGATCCGGGGTCTAAATAATTAAAAATTTTTATTTAGGGATTTAATAAACACGTTTAATAAAAATTAATTAAAACGAAAACGGACGAATAAAGTGAAATTGTCAAGAAATAAGTGTAACATTGATTCGTTCTTGTGTACCGTTTAATTATTTAAGGGTAATTTTAAAACACGGTCGAGAGACACGTTTCGAAACGCGATATGTTGCACGCGCGCGTTAAAACGTTTTTTGATAAATTTTTTATTAAGCGGATACGAAAACGGTCGATAAATGAAGTCGTTTAATGTTTGTTAATAGTTTAGAATGGAAAAGAAAAATAAATAAATAAAAAAGAATGGACGGATTAACGACTTTATTTATAAAAATTAAGAAACGATTTATACATTAAATCAAACTTAAACGATTTTATTTTGAATTAAAAAGTCAAATTTGTAATTTTCCAGCAGTTTTAAAAATTCGATCAAGTTTTAAAAATCACACAGAGTTTATTTATAGGAATTATGCATGTATCATAGAATTATGATTCTATTTTCGATTTAAAAGGACAAATTTTTCCATTTTTCCTAATTGTTACCAAGAAAATTAAAAAAAAAAACTTATACTCGGTTAAAATTTTTGATAGTTAACTAAGTTTTTGGTGGAGGCGCCGGTAAATCGATTTTCTGCACGCATAGTCGGTAAAGGGTCGATTCCACGGAGCTAGTTTACTCGCCGCTAGCGCGCGAGTTTACTATCTGCTAATAAACTAGCTCTGTGTAATCGACGCAGCGAGTAAACTAGCCGGATAGTTTACTCGCCGAAATGCAGGCGAGTAGAGTTAAAATTGTTCAACTTTACTCGCCACTAGCTGGCTTTTTCACTATCCGGATAGTAAAAAAGCATCGTGTCATTACATCAGCGAGTAAACTATCCGCACAAGCATCAAAAAGTTGGTTGATAGTATTAAATTTGTGACGAAGTGTATTCATATTTTCAATCCGAAAATGCCTAAAATATCTAAAGAAATACTTCGTGGATGTGTTTTGGTTCTCGGGGCTATATTACAGGAAGAACTAAAAAACCAGACTTCCAAAAAGAGAAAGAAAAAATGGATAAGAAAATGGATTTCTCGCAGGGATCAATTTGATGCTTCAAGTACCCTTTTAAAAGAATTAGTCGAAGAAGATCCGGCAGCCTATAGGAATAACTTAAGAATAAATAGTGAAAATTTTGATACTTTGTTGCAAATGGTGGAAGGGTCAATCCAGAAAAGCAATACTGTAATGAGAATGGCGACCTCCTTCAGGAAATTGGCTTTGTCAAACCAAACTAATTTGGGTTTATAAATATCATCAGTTCCCATGCCACTTTTTTTCGACGTCTCAATTTTATTTAATTCCTGGCGGTAGGAGTCCCTCATGCTTTTTATTCTCGCTTTTAACTTCTTGACTGTCATATCTTCCAGTAGATCTTCGGCTTCTAATTCGTCCCATAATTTTTGAAATGCAGAGTCTTTTAACTTGGAATCTAAATAATCTTTCCGCTTTATATTCCATAATATGTGATAATTTTCATATATTTCCAAAAACTTGACAATATTACTTACGTTCCACTTCATTTTGAACAACAACACAACAGGTCGCTAGCGAGCTGGCTTGTTTACTAGCCACGTGTAATCATGGGCGCTTTTTTACTAGCACTCTCCGAGCTAGCGAGATACTAAACTACCGCGCTAGTGGCGAATAAACTAGCTGCGTGTAATCGACCCTTAACGTTTGCTTGGCGTGATGATTACGCTTTACTTACAATTAGATCGTAGTTTTACTCAAGTTCGTCTTTGCTCCTCATGTCTTTACAGTACTTCGCCTTTACTTGTCTTAATTCTCTACCCAACTCTAGTCGTTAGTCGTCTTTCGTCTTTAAACGTCTAAACCTAGCTCTCGTTTTTACTCAACTTCCGTCGTTACTCGTCTTTCGTCTTTACACGTCTTTAGAATATTTCGTCTTTACAGGTCTTTACAATACTTTGTTTGTACTCTTCTTAATTCTCTACCCAACTCTAGTCGTTACTCGTCTTTCGTCTTTACACGCCTAAATCCAACTCTCGTTTTTACTCAACTCCCATCATTACTCGTTTTTCGTCTTTACAATACTTCGTTTGTACTCGTCTTAATTCTCTACCCAACTCTAGTCGTTAGTCGTCTTTCGTCTTTACACGTCTAAATCCAACACTCGTTTTTTACTCATCTTTCGTATTTACACGTCTTTACAATAGATCGTCTTTACTCGTCTTAAGTCTCTATCCAACTCTCGTCGTTACTCAACTAACTCTTCGCCAAACGTTTTCAAACAACTCAAAACTGTTTCCAACCCAAACCCTATACATTGAAATCTCCCTTGTGCGGTCACCAATGGGACCCAGCAAAAGCGTCCGTCCAAGAGGGGTGTCCGTTCAAGAGGGGTATCCGCGAAAGGGAATTTCACTCTATATCTATCTAGGCACTCTATATCTATTTAGGCACTCTTACCAATAAGTACTTCACCTAATGAACTTATAATAAATAAAAATAATCGATTCCTACATTAAAATTTGAGATTCACACCTTTTGGTGTTCAAGACCACGAATGAACAAGGTTTGAACTACTATTGGCATAACTAGTACGCATTTGTGCGTATCAGAATTTGACGTTGAGGGCATATGTAACAGTAGCTTGGTGCAAAAAAAGGCAAATTCAACAAAAAGCGATGAAGACAAACATAATCATAACTGCCAATCTGATTATAACATCACTTGTAAGTGTGTTCAAGGCTTGATGTTGTTTAAAGTGTTATACCAAAACTAAAATTCAAAATAATATTCAAAATTGAATGGAGAATTATTAGAAACAAACCGTAGGAAAATTAGACGGCGAACGGCTGAGATACGCGAGCTCAAAGTCAAAATTTGTAAAACGATCGAAAATCAAGAAAATCGAAACTCGATTTTCCAACGATTTCTTGGCGAAGGAATGATTTAGTACATAAGTAAGTACTTTTCAAACGATTATAAATGTTCAAATAACCGGAATTTACAATAAAATGAAAAAAAAAAATTTTCAAAATTTTCATCTAATTTTTCGATGCAGAGGTTTGGAAAAACGTTTGTTAGAAATTTTCCGGGCTTAGTACGAAAACGCCTTTCTAAAATCGTATTTAGAATTAATCGGAGAATCGTAGAAAACTGACTGCATAAAAATCGAACGACCGATGGCCAAGTTACACGAGCTTAAAGTCAAAATTTCTAAAATACTTAAAAAACCAAAAAAATCGAAAGGGGTTGGTGTGGATTTTTTTTTGAAAGTCGAAAATTTTAGATTTTGCTGAAACTCACGTTTTTATATAATTCAACAACGGGGAAAACGATGGTAAAGTTCGTTTTTTCGTAGATCTTTTGGTTTTCCAGAAAAATCAGCTGGAAAATTTCTAAAATGGTCGAAAATCGAAAAAAATCAAAATTCGATTTTCTAGCAATTTCTCGACGAAGGAATAATTTGATACATAGATAAGTACTTTCCAAACGATTATAAACGTTATAATAATCATAATTTACAATAAAATGAAAAAAAAAAAAAAAATTCCAAAATTTTCATCTAATTTTTCGATGCAGAGGTTCCGAAAAATATTCGTCAGAAATTTTCCGGGCTTAGTACGATAACGTCCTTCTAGAATCATACTCAGAATTAATCGGAGAATCGTTGAAAACTTACTGCATGAAAATCGAATGATCGTTGGCTAAGTTACACGAGCTCAAAATCAAAATTTCTAAAACAGTCAAAAAACCGAAAAATCGAAAGGGGTTGGTATGGATTTTTTTTTGAAAATCGAAAATTTTAGATTTTGCTGAAACTCACGTTCTTATATAATTCAACAACGGGAAAAACGATGGTAAAGTCCGTTTTTTCGTAGATCTTTTGGTTTTTCAGAAAAATTGGTTAGAAGTGAATTTGAGCATTAATTTTTCAATGTAGAGGTTCGGAGAAGCGTTCGCCAAAAAATTTCCAGGTCTTGCACGATGATGCTTTTCTAGAAACTTATTCAAAATTGAATGGAGAATCATTTGAAACAAACCGTATGAAAATCAGACGGCTGATAGCTGAGTTATGGAAGCTCAAAGTTAAAATTTCTAAAATGGTCGAAAATCGAAAAAAATCAAAATTCGATTTTCTAGCAATTTCTCGACGAAGGAATAATTTGATACATAGATAAGTACTTTCTAAACGATTATTAACGTTATAATAATCATAATTTACAATAAAATGAAAAAAAAAATTTCAAAATGTTCATCTAATTTTTCGATGCAGAGGTTTGGAAAAATGTTTGTTAGAAATTTTCCGGGCTTAGTACGAAAACGCCTTTCTAAAATCATATTTAGAATTAATCGGAGAATCGTAGAAAACTGACTGCATAAAAATCGAACGACCGATGGCCAAGTTACACGAGCTCAAAGTCAAAATTTCTAAAATAGTCAAAAAACCGAAAAAATCGAAAGGGGTTGGTATGGATTTTTTTTTGAAAATCGAAAATTTTAGATTTTGCTGAAACTCACGTTTTTATATAATTCAACAACGGGGAAAAGATGGTGAAATCCGTTTTTCCGTAGATTTTATGGTTTTTCAGAAAAATTTGCTAGAGGTGAATTTGAGCATTAATTTTTCAATGTAGAGGTTCGGAGAAACGTTCGCCAAAAGATTTCTAGGTCTTGCACGATGATGCTTTTCTAGAAACTTATTCAAAATTGAATAGAGAATCATTTGAAACAAACCGTATGAAAATCAGACGGCTGATGGCTGAGTTATGGAAGCTCAAAGTTAAAATTTCTAAAATGGTCGAAAATCGAAAAAAATCAAAATTCAATTTTCTAGCAATTTCTCGACGAAGGAATAATTTGATACATAGATAAGTACTTTCCAAACGATTATAAACGTTATAATAATCATAATTTACAACAAAATGAAAAAAAAAATTTCAAAATTTTCATCTAATTTTTCGGTGCAGAGGTTCCGAAAAATATTCGTCAGAAATTTTCCGGGCTTAGTACGATAACGTCCTTCTAGAATCATACTCAGAATTAATTGGAGAATCGTTGAAAACTTACTGCATGAAAATCGAACGATCGATGGACAAGTTACACGAGCTCAAAATCAAAATCTCTAAAATAGTCAAAAAACCGAAAAAATCGAAAATTTTAGATGTTGCTGAAACTCACGTTGTTATATAATTCAACCACGGGGAAAACGATGGTGAAGTCCGTTTTTCCGTAGATCTTTTAGTTTTCCAGAAAAATCGGGTAAAAGTTAATTTGAAATTTTTTGATGTAGATGTTCGAAGAAACGTTCGCCAAAAAAATTGTAAGTCTTGCACGATGATGCTTTTCTAGAAACTTATTCAAAATTGAATCGAGAATCATTTGAAACAAACCGTATGAAAATCAGACGGCTGATGGCTGAGTTATGGAAGCTCAAAGTTAAAATTTCTAAAATGGTCGAAAATCGAAAAAATCAAAACGCGATTTTCTCGCAATTTCTCGGCGAAGGAACTGGTACGCACCATTTCAACCAAACGAATACGTCATATGAAAATATAAATGCAATGCTATTATTATATGATCCTTTACCTCTTCTTTTTCAATAGGTGTTAAAGGTGGAGTTGCTCCAAAATCAAAATCCGGCGTTTCCGGTACCAAAGACGGTATCGGAGTTCCGGGTAAAGCGTTGGCGGTTTCATTGTTAAGTTGAGGACCAAAACAGTCTTTAGCCAGTGGCGTACCGATCGGTTGGATCGAACCCCTTCCGATGATTTTCTTCTCAGATCTTCGTTCCATCTTTTCAAATTGCAACGACGATCTCCTCCTCGACAACCTATTTTTCGGGCTTTCCTCGATCCCATTCAAGTTCGATTCGATTTCGTACAATTTTCCCGGCCCTTTCGGCAAATTTACCAAAGATTTCGATCGGGAATTTGTTAGAAAGGATGGTAAAACTTGCGGGGTGTCTTCGCGTTCGATCGGAACGTTTAAACTACACGTGCTTTCGTTACTTTGTCTTCTAGACGAACCTAAAAAAATTTTTATTTGGAATTAAAAAAAATCTTTTATAGTTTAAAAAAAAAAATATAGTTATAAAAAAATTATAGTTAAAAAAAATTATAGTTATAAAAAAATTATAGTTAAAAAAAATTATAGTTATAAAAAAATTATAGTTAAAAAAAAATTATAGTTAAAAAAAAAATTATAGTCTTTTAAAATACTAAAAAAAAAACTTACCAGGTGAATTTTTATATTTTTCCGATTCTATAAATAATTTACTCACTTCCTTAAAATTATTATCAGTGTCCATAGTCGAAATTTTTTTCGCGAAATTAACGGGTATTTTCATCACAATTTAAAACTAAGGAAATTTTTTTTTTAATTAATAAATGTGATTGTAAAAGTTCATTTTTGTGGCGCGGATAAAACGGTGGCGCCGCGATCTAAACGCGGAGAGCGAACGAATTAAACTGAAGAAGATAACCCTGGGTATGATCTCCATTAGAGCCCCCATAACCCCGTATAAGGGTTAATAATGTAAAAGATAGGAAACCATAGTGACCGGAAATATCAACACATCCGATAAAATCAATTTTAACCCACATTTGTATATGACTTTGTATGTAAAACGTTGGTCACATCCTTATATTCATTTTATAAAATATAAAATTAAAATTTTTTTTTTTTTTGGTTATAATTTTTTTTTTAATTATAATTTTTATTTTTATAATAATTATTTTTTTCTTTAAATAGTGTTGAAACACCTCCGCAAAATCCACAAATAGCCGTTAACCTCATCAAAATTACATAAGAAAATAGAGTTTTTGGTGTAACACGTAATCCTTGACGTTGTTTCCGCCCACCGTGGAAACGTTCGTGCAGCTGCTTCGAACGTTTAAAACTTGCAGCGGGATATCGACGAGGAGTGTTGCATCGGGTCGACGTTGTGGACTCGTTGTTGTCGCTGAATATTTTAGTTTGCAGCTAGTTTTAGACAGCTGCGAGTTTTCCCAACGTTGCTGCTTCAAGCTGCAACGTTGATTCCGGTCGAGGACGATTTCAAATTGGTTAATAACCATAAAATGAGGAAATTCAATTCAACAATAATGTTTTTTTTTTGAAGATAATCAAAATAAATTTGATATTTATTACACAAGAAAACAGCATTTTTGTTGTATGAAACATTATGACTAATATTATACTTTCTCTGAGTGCTGATTTGAGATCTGAAAGCAGATTGTTCGTATCAGCTTTAATTTTTGAGATATAATTAAAACGTGTTTATTAAGAAAAATCTACAGGGTGATTCAATTTTATTTGGGGAAACTTAAACAGCGTATTCTACCAACCAAACTAGTGAAAAAACTTTATATAAGCATATACCCAAAAACGTTTTGTTTTCTAGTTATAGCTTGTTCAAAAATTTTTTAATAAAATAACATATCGCCGTTCCGGAACAACATCGACGTAACTGCAATTTTTTGATAAAATGAGTTAAGGCCATCAATGTATCCAAAAAATGCTTGTTTATGTGCTGAAACAACGCTGTAAGTGTAACAACACTTTTGACCGCTAGATGACAGTTACGTCTTCTTTGAAATTTTGAGAGTTGTATTATTGTTTTGTAAGAATAAGGACGCATCGTTTAGTTGTGCTGCAGATTTCGTCTAGTTATCTATACGTTCGGTGCAACACTGACGCAAGTGCTCTGTGTGACTAGTGAAGTTCCTAACAGTTACAGAAACAATGGCGTAAGTATACTTTATGTCCAATTTTTAATCAAAATTTGAAATTTATTTAGGTGTAACAAAGACTTAATTGTATTTTAACACTTTGTTGACCGGCAATTTTATGTAGAAACTATGTCATGTCACCGCAATGTGACATAACAAGTGCTATTTCGACGAGTTAACTCGTCACCGGTCAGCAACGTTTGGATATGAGATGACGAGTTATCTCGTCACCGGTCAACAAGGTGTTAAGGCTTTTTTACTATGAAATTATGTCATGCTCTAAAAAAATATCATCTGAATTTAGAGAGCAACTTTTCGAAAAATTTTGGGAGTTAGGATCTTTACAACATCAACGTGATTTTTTTAGGCACATGCGTTGAACAGCTAAGGCTTAAGTATCGAAGAATTTCTTCTACCATACCAAGAAATCCAAACTGTGGGTTTTACTTATTTAATAATGGAGAGAAAGTCAGAGTGCGCAAAGCTTTTTTAATAAATACGCTCGGAATATCAGAAAAAATGCTAGGAACTGTTGTCCATTCAAAATTTAAATTAATTAATTTTAGACCGAATAAAAGATGGTCAAAGCAGAATTACAAAAATACTAAAATTAAAAAAGCTTATCAGAAGAAATTTCCACTATCCGAAAACAAGAAGAAAGATCTAAAAAATTTAATGGAACTAACATAATTCCTGAATTTTATCGACATTTTTTTGGGTCTGTTATAAATTAAAGTATTAATTTAAATTACTTTAGAAACATAACTTATTTTTTTCTAATAAAATAAATTTAAATAACCGGCGTAAATGTTTTATTTCGTTGTATGTCTTAGGGGAAAAAAGACCTATCTACAAAATCTAATACATCTTTAATCCTAAATAAAAGTTTGTATATTGCGTTTTAAACTACTCACTAAATATTAACAATACCAGAAAAGTCATTAGTATCAGTAAATTACTATTTTTTTAAGAGATAATTCTAGTTGATCTTAATTGTTTTTCCCTTCTCCTGTAAAATTTTGTATTTTGCAGTTATGTCGATGTTCTTCCGGAACGGCGATATCAAGTTAAATCAGTTATTTAATAAGTAACTAGTTTACATTGATTTGCTCAAAATGAAACCCATTAACGTCGATACATTTTTGACAACGGCGAACTAATGAATTGATTGCGTGAGTTATTTGTAACGGATTTTGCCTCATTTCATTGCACGCTTCTTCGATTTTTAAAATTAATTGTTCTCTTGTATTTACCGGTGTTGCATAGACTTTATCTTTTAACGTCCCCCACACATAAAAGTCCAATGGATTCAGATCTGGGGATCTGGGAGGCCAGACTACTGGTCCTAAGCGTCTAATCCAGCGCTGTGGATAATTAGCATTTAACCACTGTCGCACTATTAATCCATAATGAGCTGGAGCACCATCCATTTGAATGCAGCTGCCGTTTCTCCAATAAGCGGTACGTCCTCCAGCAAATCGTTTAAGTTGGTGTTAAGAAACTCGTAAAATAATTCAGAGTTTAATCTGGGAGGCAAAAAGTGCGGCCCACAAACATTATTGTGTAAAATTCCTATCCACACATTAACACTGAATTCATTCTGAAAAGAACGTGGTCGAATTTGGCGTGGATTTTCATGCGGCCAGACATGAATGTTATGATAATTAACCACTCCTCTTCTAGTAAATGAAGCTTCGTCTGTCCACAGTATTTTATGCATAAAATCGTGATTGTTTTCATATTCGCGTAAGAGCCATTCGCAAAAAGCTACCCTTCTTTCTGCGTCCCCCGGATGTAAATTTTGGACAGGTTGTAAATGAAACGGTTTTCTTTGATCTGCGCGTAATGTACGCCATACCCGTGATTGCGAATATTGCAATTGTTGAGCTGCTTTACGAGTACTAAGTTGTCGGTTAACGTCAAATAATTGCAAAATTCGATTATTTCTTCTAACCCCGGGATTGTTGTTCCTATACTGGTTGTGATTATTACGCAAGCCCAATTCACGAAAACGACGGTGTGTATCAATAAACACTTGTGCATTTGGAAGTCTCCTGGCTGGAAAACGCCTTCCATGTTCCCGAACAGATGCTTCGGCGTTGCCGTCGCAAAAACCATACACATAATGAATATCTGCATATTCTTCGTTTGTAAACTTTCGTGGCATAATTATTGTAAATAATAACACTATCAGTAACACGTTGAATAAATTTAATAAACTTGACAATTAACCGTTTTGTTTTTAATTTGATAACCAGTCACTTTGATCATAATTGCGGCTTCAATGCCGTTCGCGCTCACTCATTAGAACAAGCTATAACTAGAAAACAAAACGTTTTTGGGTATATGCTTATATAAAGTTTTTTCACTAGTTTGGTTGGTAGAATACGCTGTTCAAGTTTCCCCAAATAAAATTTAATCACCCTGTATATTTTATCAAAAAAAATTCTTTTATAAGACTTTCATGCTTGACTTGGTTCACAAGGGCTATTTTTAATGCCCCAACAATAGTCTGCCATTATGTGAGCATTCCAATGACTGGTAACGTTCCTCCATAGTTCGAATGCCTTGATGGAACCGTTCCCTTTGTTCTTCACTCAGATCACCTAGATTTACAGGAAAACGGTCCAAATGACTGTAGAGGAAGTGTACCTTGATGCTCATATTACATCCAAGCTGCTGGAAGTGTAACAACATTAGCTCAATAGGTTCCGCATAGCTTTCGTCCTTTTTGTTTCCCAGAAAATTTTGTGTAGTCCAAACGAATTCATTCCTGGCATTTTTTTCAATATCAGTCTTGTAACTATTAAAGTTTTCATCTTTTATCAACCTTCTTATTTGAGGACCATCAAAAATTCCGGCTTTAAGTTTCTCTGTGCTCAAGATATGGAACTTTTTAGTGATGTATTTAAGACACTCACCATCCTTGTTTAGAGCTTTGACAAATTGTTTCATAAGCCTTAGTTTGATATGTAAAGGTTTTATTATTTAAAGCATTTATCACATTCAGCTTTCCCCAAACCATACTTTGCTACCAACTTTGAACCACCCATCAAGGTATAACTTCAGAGGTATCTAAATGTTTTTTTTTCGGGGTCTACTGTACATTTCTTCTTCTATTTTCTAGTTCTCTTTCATGCTTTTCCTTTTTTTTTCATAATGTTTGTTACCATTTCATCTACGGCTCTCCAGTGCTCTTGTTTTTCTAGCATTATATCTATTATGTTTTCTTTTTCGATATTTTTTCCGATTTTATTACGACAAATATTTCTTTCCTCGGCAAAATTATTACATATAAAAAACGTATGTTCTGGATTATCTATTTCTTCACAAAACCAGCAAAATTCATTCTCCTTCTTTTTTATTTTGAACAAATAACTACAAAAAATTCCATGACCCGCCAAAAATTGTGTTAGGTAGTAATTTAATTCGCCCCATGTTCTTTCAAACCATTTTTTTTAAGCTTTGATTAATACGGTGGTCCATTTAATTCCATAATTCCATCTTCTGTTCCATTTTTCCAATAATTCTTCTCTATATAGTTTTTTATGTTCCTTACCTCTACTGTATAGGTTACATCTTTCCTCAATTAATAGGTCAATGGGCGGTAGACGAGCCACCACTTCAATACCCACCGTAGAAACCGTTCTATATCCAGAAGATATCCTGATTCCTAATCTTCTATTAATTGAGGAAAGCATATTTAAACAGCATTTATAATTTAGAGTTCTACTCCATGCCGGAGCGGCATACAAAATGACCGAAAGAACAGTAGAAGCAAGGAGTTTCCTTTTCTTTTCTTTGGGTCCTCTGATGTCTGGCATAATTTTCGATAAATTATTTATCATGACGTTTGCTTTCTTGCAAATTTTCTTTATATGTTCCGTCATTTTCATATCTTTGTCTAAGTAGACCCCGAGATATTTTGCCTTCTTGGCACTCCTTATCTCATTTTCGTTTATTTTTAATTGTATTTCTTTTAGTTTTCTTCTTCCTTGTAGTAATACGACTTCTGTTTTTTTTTCTGGTGCTACTTGAAGTCCCATTCTATCAAGTTCTTCTGTGACTCTTTGAATCGCATAATTAGCCTTTTCTCGTAGAAGAGTGCTATCTTTGTGTGTAATTACGAGCGCAAGATCGTCCGCGTGAGCAATAAAATGAATACTTGGCTCTAGATTAATTTTTAGAATTTTATTATAAAAAACAATCCAAAAGAGAGGTCCTAAAAGAGAGCCTTGAGGAACTTCGCAAGTTACCTTGTAGATTTCCTCGTTTTCAGATATCACGCTTCTGTTTGAGAAATATTACTTTATTATGTTCATTAAATAGTCACTAATCTTACCCTCTTCTAAAGTTTTTATAATTCCTTTCCAAGGAGCAGAATTAAATGCGTTCTTAATATCGAGTAGCACCAACGCCCATAATTCCCTGTTCCTATAGCTTTTTTCTTTTAATTGATCTACAATGATTTGAACGTTAGAAACTGCGTCTAGAGTTGACTTACCTTTCTGAAAACCAAATTGGTTTCTTTCGATTAGTTTCTTATCTATTACTTCTTCTTCTAGTTTTTTTTGATTAATCCTTCTAATACCTTACCAGTTGCATCGATTAGACAAATGGGCCTATATGATTTTTCGTTACTTTTTTTTGGTTTTTCAATTAGTACTAATTTAGATTTTTTCCAAATGTCGGGGAAAATTCCTTCTTTTAGGCACTTATTAAAAACATTTTTAAAATCTTCGCAGTATTTTTCTACTAAAATTTTTAATATTTCTGTTGTAATACCGTCTGGGCCTGGAGCTTTTTTATTATTTAATTTTGATATTATAGATTTTATTTCGTCGTTCTTAAAAAGTTTGTCCTCTTCAACTATAATTTCTTGTTTGGTCCATTCAATTTCTTCATGCTTTGGGAAAAGTTTCTTGATTTCAATTTTAACAGTGTTTTCTTCAATTTTAGTTCTCTTCTTTAAGTGTAATTTTTTCATTACAATCTGATAACCTTTACCCCATATGTTTTCATTTAGGTTTTCGCAAAGTTCTTTCCACTTTTCTGCTTTGCTTGTTTTTATTAAATTCTTTAGATCTTGTTTTAGTTTTTTGTATTTGGTTATCAGATCATTTATTTCTTCGGGATTTATATTTATATTTGCTCTTGCTCTTGTTACCTTACGTCTAATTTTGTTACACTCTTTTCTCTTAATTTTAATATTTTTTAATATTTTTAATATTTTAATATTTTAATACTTGATTTTATCCATAACAGAAGCTGCAGTAGCATATTTTTCTTTGACTGTACTTGAATGTGCAATCGGTATCGAACCCAGTTTATTGCCGTTATGCATAAGTACACATTTTAGGCTACGTTTTGAAGAATCAATAAATAAACGGCATTCATTTGGATCATACTTCTCTACTCCCATTGCTTTCAATAAACCAGGAACATGTGAACAAAAAGCAAAGTCGTCATCTTTAGCAAAGAATGGAAGCAATTCTGTCTCTCGGTTACGATAGCATGAAATTCTTGTTTCTAGGGTTACAAGATTTCCTTGATTTAATCGAGAAGCTGGAATCTCCGATGCTTTTTTAGAAAGACCAAGGTCTCTGACTAATGCACTGAGGTCTTCCTGATTAAAGGGCTGGGGCTCAGAAGAAATTGGGTTAAAATCACTTGTCCCACTTTCATCACTTAAAGAAGACCTTGTTTCAAACGTTTTAAACGTGTCTAGCTGTATCGCAAAAACTAGAGCTGATAAAGAAAAAAGGTGGACAGATTTGAAATCAGCGACCTCCGATTAGTAAAAAACAGGCATACAAGTCAATGCAAAAAAAAGGTTTAATTTTGTTCCCTTGTGTTATAGATAATAGAATCTTTAAGCTTTAATTTAATATACAGGGTGTCCGGAAATGTCGTGTACAACAGAATACCACAGATACCTTGGCCAAAAATATAATGATTTAACCCAACTTATCTCTATACAAAGTTGCTTAGTTTAGCCGCTAGAGGACTTTAAAAATCATATTTTTCATGAGTTTTTCTTAAATTACTCGAAAAATCTTGAATAGATTTTATTCATTTTTTGACCATGGCTTTATATTATCAAGCTACAGGTTTCTGTGAAACAAATTCGAATTTCGAATCATACAGGGCCTTTAGAAACACTCTCGCGACAAGTTATCCATCCAGATCTTTTTAACCAGCCTGTATAATTTTCTGCCAATTTTTTTCTGAATAGCTATATTAATTTAGAAACTATTTTGTCTCTTATAAAATTTTAGTTGGACAAACAGTTTAGCCACAAAAAAATATTTTCTAAATCCCTACAAGCCCAAATTGATAAACTAAGGTACCATTAGCAATGTTCAAAGTAGCAATTTCTTTAAACGGTGTGAAGTTCTTTCAAAAAAACCGAAATTTTCAGGTTTAGAAATACTTTATTGCTTAAAATATTCAAATTTTCCTCAAGACTAATGACCATCATCAGGGCTAAAAATAATACAGAGTGCAAAATTTTTACAATTTGCTTTTTTCGTGACATTTTTGTTTGATAACGCTTCATAAACAAAGTCTTAGGTTTAGTGATCTTTCTGGCAAATCAGGGTTAAATCCTGATGATGGTTAAAAATCCTGGCGAAAATTTGAATATTTTAAGCAATAAAGTACTTATAAACCAGTAATATCTGGTTTTACAGAAAGGACTTCATACTGCTTAAAGAAATTGCTATTCTGAACTTTGTTAATGGTACCTTAACTTATCGATTTGGGCTCGCAGGGATTTAGAAAACATTTTTTTATGGCTAAACCGGTTGTCCAACTGAAATTTTATAAGAGAAGAAATAGTTTCTAAATTAATATAGCTATTCAGAAAAAAATTGACAGAAAATTATACAGGCTGATTAAAAAGATCTGGATGGATAACTTGACGCGAGAGTGTTTCTAAACGCCCTGTATGATTCGAAATTCGAATTTGTTCCACAGAAAGCTGCACCCTGCTGATATAAAGACATGATTAAAATATGAATAAAATCTAATAAAGATTTTTCGAGTAATTTAAGAAAAACTCACAAAAAAATTTGTTTTTAAAGTCTTCTAGTGGCTAAACTAAGCAACTTTGTATATAGATAAGTTGGGTTAAATCATCTTATTTTTGACCAAGGTATCTGTGGTACTCCGTTGTACACGACATTTCCGGACACCCTATATAGATCATTTTTTAATTCCCATAAATAAAATTGTGGGGATTTTTTAAAGTTATTTAAAGATTATCGAATTTTTTAAAAAGTTAGGTTACTTACACGTCAAAAATTTTTACCAAGTTTAAAAATTTTTTTAATTTTTTTGGTAAAATTTAGAAAAAATCTACATTTTTTAGATTAAAGTAGAATGTCTTAATTTTCATTTAAAGCAAAAGTTATTTTTCTATCTTTAAAAATAAAGTCTAGGCGATTTTTAAAAGATTGTCGAATTTTTTAAAAAGTTAGGTTAGTTATCCGTCAAAAATTTTTACCAAGTTTAAAATTTTTTTTGATTTTGTTGGTAAAATTTAGAAAAAATCTACATTTTTTAGATTAAAGTAGAATGTTTTAACTTTCATTTAAAGCAAAAGTTATCGTTCTATCTGTAAAAATAAAGTCTGGGCGATTTTTTAAAGATTGTCCAATTTTTTATAAAGTTAGGTTAGATACCCGTCAATAATTTTTACCAAGTTTAAAAATTTTTTTAATTTTTTTGGTAAAATTTAGAAAAAATCTACCTTTTTTAGATTAAAGTAGAATGTTTTAACTTTCATTTAAAGCAAAAGTTATCTTTCTATTTTTAAAAATAAAGACTGGGCGATTTTTTAAAAATTGTCCAATTTTTTATAAAGTTAGGTTAGTTATCCGTCAAAAATTTTTACCAAGTTTAAAAATTTGTTTAATTTTTTTGGTAAAATTTGGGAAAAATCTACCTTTTTTAGATTAAAATAGAATGTTTTAACTTTCATTTAAATCAAAAATCATTTCTTAATTCCTATAAATAAAGTCTAGGCGATTTTTTTAAATTGATCAAAAATTTGTGATGTTATTAAAATCCGTCGTTTCAAAAAATTCCATTTTAAAAATTAATCCATCTTAATTTTTCTTTAGGAAATAATTAAAACTTAATTTTTATAATAAATAATAGATTTAATCTTTACTTTCGCATAAAAAACATTTTTTAATTTTCACAAATTAAATTCCAGAACATCTATTTTGTACAAAGTTAATTCTAAATCCTCTTCCCGTAAGTTGTTCGTTCGTTCGGACGTTAATTACAATCGGTCCTGGATTATTATCTATAACGACATTAAATTACAATGAACAAATAAGTAATTACATACATATTTATTGAGATATTTATGTTTTTCGATTTTCCTAAATGATATGATGACGTTTAATATTCGGCCGAAATTAGAGCATCGAAAAGGTCAAAATGGAAATGTCAAACAAAATTATAACTTTACTTCTAAATATATTTAGACTTTTACAGTGCCGCACTTAATTATTGGCACAGCAGTCATTTTTCGTTTTACGGCTGTTTTTAAACCTAATTAACAAACTGTATTAGGTGAAAATAGTTTTATTGTATAATTTAATTAATAAAATACCCAAAGCAGTTTTTTAACAATAATTTATTCTTTATTATCGTTTTTAAATTAAAACTAACAAAAAACTACACGTTTTCATCGCACAAAATTATTGGCACACCTAAGAAATGAACTATTTTAAAAATATATTGAACTAAATTAATATTTTCTGGGCAGTCCTTTTTTGTTTAATGATGACGTCCAAACGTCTTGGCTAGAATGCACCAATTTTTCAGTAGTTTTCTTGTCAATTTTATGCTATTCTTCCAGCAATGCTTGTTTCAACTCCCATTTGATAGTTATTGGTAACTTTTTCACCCGTCTATCCAATTTCTCCCACAAATGCTCAATGAGGTTGAGATCTGGGGATTGCGGAGGATGTGGTAAGACGTGCGGGGTGTTGTATGTCAACCACATACAGACGATATGAGCGGAACTTTTGGGTGATTATCTTATTGAAATGTGTATAAGGGCGATAAATTCAACTTTTGAATGTTTTTATGAAGATTTTCTTTTAAAATATTTAAACAAACTGTTTTGTCCATAGTGCCCTCTATAAATACCAATTCGCCTACACCTGCAGCAGACATACAACCCCATACCATTACGCTTCCTCCACCGTGTTTTACTATTGGTGTAAGGTTTTGTTTCTCAAACGCTGTATTGGCTCTTCTCCATACCTTAATGTGGCCATCAGAACGGAAAATATTAAATTTACTCTCATCTGAGAAGAGTACTTGGTCCCAGAATGTAATTGGTTTACTTTTATACTCCTTTGCGTAGACCATGCGCTTCTTTTGGTTAGATGCAGATATTAATGGCTTTCGCCTCGCAACACGTGCACTGTAAGCAGCCTCGTGGAGTACTCTTCTGATGGTCATGGGATGAATATCCTTCCCAAAATCTTGCTTCAGTTCTGTAGCAATCAGTGTTGATGTTGTTTTTGGATCTGCTTTAACTTTTCAGGTTATTTGCTTACGTTCGTGATCACTCAAAGCTCGGGGACAGCCAGTATGCTTAGCACTTTTGAAATTGGACGTTGCTTTAAATCGGTTAATCACGCTACAAATAGTAAATCGGCTCCTGTCCATCATTTTTCCAATCTCAGCATACGATTTCCCTTGGTTTGTGTAAATGTAGAATTATTTTACGCTCAGATTTAGTTGTTTCTTCTTGTTTTCGACTTATTTTCACATTTAACCACTATAGCTTATAAATACAAAGTGTAATTCTGGTTTTAAGTTGAAATTATGTATCTGTCAACGGGGGAAGTACAAAAAGACACATTTAGGGCTTTTGAAAACTTCGCCTAATGGTACGTATTTACCAATAATTAAGTGTGCCAATAATTTTGTGCAACGAAAACGTAGATTTTTTGTGTTGATTTCATTTAAGAACGATAAATGAAATCAAATTCTTATATAAAAGTAAAGCATTAGGTATTTAATTTATTAAATTATACCGAAAATGTACTTTTACCTAATAGAACTTGTTAATGAGCTTTAAAAACAGCCGTAAAGCAAAATATGATTACTGTGCCAATAATTAAGTGCGGCACTGTATATCTCAAATGAGTAATGAAAATGTTGGGTATTTTTTATTAGTTTTTTGGGGGTATTTATTTACCTGTAATTGGTGTTGAAAACCCTCCATTGCATATTCTAGTATTTGCCAAAACGATATAATCATCCGGACAATCTAACAAAGGAGTATTTTCACCGGAAATATCTTCTTGTTGATTATTAAGTTCAAAAACTTCACCATCGCTTATTTCATATGTAATGGAACAATATCCAATTTGTCTTTTTATGCATATTGCGTAATTTAAATTATTCTAAAATAAATTATTATTGTATTTTCTATTTTTAAATATTTTTTGGCTTCTTACTAAATATTGTGGAGTACTTCTCATAAGTTCTGACGATTCGTAATTAAAACTTTCGATAATTCCTTCTGTGACATCGTAATATTGTAAGCAGTTGTTGTAATTATCGCAAGAGTTTGTAAATTGAGTAATGAGAAGTTTGTATCGTTTGCTGTTTACTGATGTTGATAAAATTGAGATTTGTAAAGGTCCTTTTAAAGTACTTACGTCGATGTATACTAAAAGATTATAAAAAAAATAATCGAACATTTTTGGTGATAATTAGAATAAATGTAACTTTTTTAATTGAAAATAGAATCTTTTACCTTTCATTTAAATCAAGAATCATTTCTCAATTCCTATAAATAAAGTTTGGATGATTTTTTAAACATTGTCGAATTTTTTAAAAAGTCAGGTTAGTTAACTGTCAAAAATTTTAACCAAGTTAAAAAATTTTTTTAACTTTTTTGGTAAAATTTAGAAAAAATCTACCTTTTTGAGATTAAAATAGAATGTTTTAACTTTCATTTAAAGCAAAAGTTAGTTTTCTATCTTTAAAAATAAAGTCTGGGTGATTTTTTAAAGATTGTCTAATTTTTTAAAAAGTCAGGTTAGTTAACTGTCAAAAATTTTAACCAAGTTAAAAAATTTTTTTAACTTTTTTGGTAAAATTTAGAAAAAATCTACCTTTTTTAGATTAAAATAGAATGTTTTAACTTTCATTTAAAGCAAAAATCATTCCTTAATCTTTATAAATAAAGTCTGGGTGATTTTTTAAAGATTATCGATATTTAAAAAAAAGTTAGGTTAGCTATCTGTCAAAAATTTTTTCAACTTTAAGAATTTTTTTAATTTTTTTGGTAATAATTAGAAAACAACTGGCTTTTATTATCAAAAATAGAATCCTTTACGTTTCATTTAAATCAAGAATCATTTCTTAATTCCTATAAATAAAGCCTGGGTGATTTTTTAAAGATTGTCTAAATTTTTAAAAAGTCAGGTTAGTTAACTGTCAAAAATTTTAACCAAGCTAAAAAGTTTTTTTAACTCTTTTGATAAAATTTAGAAAAAATCTACCTTTTTTAGATTAAAATAGAATGTTTTAACTTTCATTTAAAGCAAAAGTTATCTTTCTATCTTTAAAAATAAAGTCTGGGTGATTTTTTAAAGATTGTCTAATTTTTTAAAAAGTCAGGTTAGTTAACTGTCAAACATTTTACCAAGTTTAAAAATTTTTTAAATTTTTTTGATAAAATTTAGAAAAAATCTACCTTTTTTAGATTAAAATAGAATGTTTTAACTTTCATTTAAAGCAAAAATCATTCCTTAATCTTTATAAATAAAGTCCGGGTGATTTTTTAAAGATTATCGATATTTAAAAAAAAGTTAGGTTAGCTATCTGTCAAAAATTTTTTCAACTTTAAGAATTTTTTTAATTTTTTTGGTAATAATTAGAAAACAACTGGCTTTTATTATCAAAAATAGAGTCCTTTACGTTTCATTTAAATCAAGAATCATTTCTTAATTCCTATAAATAAAGCCTGGGTGATTTTTTAAAGATTGTCTAAATTTTTAAAAAGTCAGGTTAGTTAACTGTCAAAAATTTTAACCAAGCTAAAAAATTTTTTTAACTCTTTTGATAAAATTTAGAAAAAATCTACCTTTTTTAGATTAAAATAGAATGTTTTAACTTTCATTTAAAGCAAAAGTTAGTTTTCTATCTTTAAAAATAAAGTCTGGGTGATTTTTTAAAGATTGTCTAATTTTTTAAAAAGTCAGGTTAGTTAACTGTCAAACATTTTACCAAGTTTAAAAATTTTTTAAATTTTTTTGATAAAATTTAGAAAAAATCTACCTTTTTTAGATTAAAATAGAATGTTTTAACTTTCATTTAAAGCAAAAATCATTCCTTAATCTTTATAAATAAAGTCTGGGTGATTTTTTAAAGATTATCGATATTTAAAAAAAAGTTAGGTTAGCTATCTGTCAAAAATTTTTTCAACTTTAAGAATTTTTTTAATTTTTTTGGTAATAATTAGAAAACAACTGGCTCTTATTATCAAAAATAGAATCCTTTACGTTTCATTTAAATCAAGAATCATTTCTTAATTCCTATAAATAAAGCCTGGGTGATTTTTTAAAGATTGTCTAATTTTTTAAAAAGTCAGGTTAGTTAACTGTCAAAAATTTTAACCAAGTTAAAAAATTTTTTAAATTTTTTTGGTAAAATTTAGAAAAAATCTACCTTTTTTAGATTAAAATAGAATGTTTTAACTTTCATTTAAAGCAAAAGTTAGTTTTCTATCTTTAAAAATAAAGTCTGGGTGATTTTTTAAAGATTGTCTAATTTTTTAAAAAGTCAGGTTAGTTAACTGTCAAACATTTTACCAAGTTTAAAAATTTTTTAAATTTTTTTGATAAAATTTAGAAAAAATCTACCTTTTTTAGATTAAAATAGAATGTTTTAACTTTCATTTAAAGCAAAAATCATCTTTCTACCTTTAAAGATAAAGTCTGGGCGATTTTAAAAAGATTGTCGAATTTTTTAAAAAGTTAGGTTAGTTTAAGAATTATTTTGATTTTTTTGGTAATAATTAAGAAAAATTTGACTTTTTTAATTGAAAATAAAATCTTTTAAGTTTCATTTCATATAAAAATCATTTCTTGATTTTTATAAATAAACTGGGGAAATTTTTAAAGTTAATCAATCTTTTTTTAATTGCATAAGGTACTTACTGTGTTGTCCGGAATTATACCCACAAATAACCGGAATTGGAGAGTTTATATTTTGTCCAGAGGTAACAAATCTTTCTTCTAAACAATCACCGTTTTCTGTTGGCCCTAATAACTACATATTAAAAATAAAATAAAATAAAATAAATAAATATTAAAAAAAAAAAAAATACCTCCAAATCGAGAAAATCAATACGAAATTGTTTAATTTCTTGCGATATTTTATTTATCCAAAAGATACACGCTAAACCATCGGCTAAAATTCCCTGTCTTGGTTCTTTTTCATCTTGAATTAAATCACCAAACATTACAATTTCGGAAACGACGTCTCCTTCTTCTTCGTTTTGTTCATTTTCATCGTTTCCTTCTAAAAATTCATCTTCTAAAACCTCTTCGCTATTTACAGTTGGTTCTCTTGAATTTGATTCATTATTTGAATCATCATCATCATCGTCGTTGTTTTGATTAGAATCTATTTCATCTTCAACGTTAATTTCTGGTTCTTCGGTTTGATTGGAAGTTTCTGTAAAATTTTCTTCCGGATTTATCGTTGTTGTTGTTGAATCATCATCGATATTAGTTTCGGTTTCTTCGTCTATTTCGACGTCTTCTTCTAATGGGTAAAAATTTGGATAGTTTGGACTTTCTAAGTAAGTTAGATTTTGATTTGATGTTTCACCACAAGTTTTTTTAACTGAAATTAAAAAGAAAATGTTACGTTTTAAATAAAACTAAATATATGAAAAATATAGGAATAAAAATTTTTATATCAAATTTTATATTAACTAAAACTCATAGAAACTTTATTTCTAAAAGCTAAGAAATGATTTTTGTACTAAATGAAAGATAAAATATTCTAGTTTTTATTAAAAAAGACTGCCTTACTCTAAATTTTACCAAAAAAATTAAAAAAAAATTTCAAAGTTGGCAAAAAATTTTTAGGTTAAGAAATCAATAATTTTAAGAAAATTCGTAAAAAATTGAATTTTAATGATTTTGATCTAATTTTTTTCCTAAATAAAACTAAAAATACTCTAGTTTTAATTTAAAAAGACTGTTTTATTCTAAATTTCACCAAAAAAATTAAAAAAATTTTCAAAGTTGGCAAAAAAATTTTTAGGTTAAGAAATCAATAATTTTAAAAAAATTCGTAAAAAATTGAATTTTAATGATTTTGATCTAATTTTTTTCCTAAATAAAACTAAAAATACTCTAGTTTTAATTTAAAAAGACTGTTTTATTCTAAATTTCACCAAAAAAATTAAAAAAATTTTCAAAGTTGGCAAAAAAATTTTTAGGTTAAGAAATCAATAATTTTAAAAAAAATCGTAAAAAATTGAATTTTAATGATTTTGATCTAATTTTTTTCCTAAATAAAACTAAAAATACTCTAGTTTTAATTTAAAAAGACTGTTTTATTCTAAATTTCACCAAAAAAATTAAAAAAATTTTCAAAGTTGGCAAAAAAATTTTTAGGTTAAGAAATCAATAATTTTAAAAAAATTCGTAAAAAATTGAATTTTAATGATTTTGATCTGACTTTTTTCTAAATAAAACTTAAAATATTCTAGTTTTAATTTAAAATGACTGCTTTATTCTAAATTTTACCAAAAAAATTTAAAAATGTTTCAAAGTTGGCAAAAAATTTTTAGGTTAAGACATCAATAATTTTTAAAAAATTCGTAAAAAATTGAATTTTAATGATTTTGATCTGATTTTTTTTCTAAATGAAACTTAAAATAATCTAGTTTTAATTTAAAAGGCCGTTTTATTCTAAATTTTACCAAAAAAATTAAAAAAATTTTCAAAGTTGACAAAAAAATTTTTAGGTTAAGACATCAATAATTTTTAAAAAATTCGTAAAAAATTGAATTTTAATGATTTTGATCTAATTTTTTTTCTAAATAAAACTAAAAATAATCTAGTTTTAATTTAAAAAGACTGCTTTATTCTAAATTTCACCAAAAAAATTTAAAAAAATTTTCAAAGTTGGCAAAAAAATTTTTTTAGGTTAAGAAAACAATAATTAAAAAAAAAAATCTTAAGAAATTGAATTTTAATGATTTTGATCTGATTTCTTTTCTAAATAAAACTTAAAATAATCTAGTTTTAATTTAAAAAGACTGTTTTATTCTAAATTTTACAAAAAAAATTTAAAAATGTTTCAAAGTTGACAAAAAAATTTTTAGGTTAAGAAATCAATAACTTTTTAAAAATTCGTAAAAAATTGAATTTTAATGGTTTTGATCTATTTTTTTTTTCTAAATAAAACAAAAAATAATCTAGTTTTAATTTAAAAAGACCGCTTTATTCTAACTTTCACCAAAAAAATTAAAAAAATTTTCAAAGTTGACAAAAAAATTTTTAGGTTAAGAAATCAATAATTTTTAAGAAATTCGTAAAAAGTTGAATTTTAATGATTTTGATCTAATTTTTGTTCTAAATAAAACTTAAAATAATCTAGTTTTAATTTAAAAAGACTGTTTTATTCTAAATTTTACCAAAAAAATTTAAAAATGTTTCAAAGTTGGCAAAAAATTTTTTAGGTTAAGAAATCAATAATTTTTAAAAAATTCGTAAAACATTGAATTTTAATGATTTTGATCTGATTTTTTTTCTAAATGAAACTTAAAATAATTTAGTTTTAATTTAAAAAGGCCGTTTTATTCTAAATTTCACCAAAAAAATTAAAAAAAAATTTCAAAGTTGACAAAAAAATGTTTATTGAATTGAATTTTAATGATTTTGTTCTAATTTTTTTTCTAAATAAAACTTAAAATAATCTAGTTTTAATTTAAAAGGACTGCTTTATTCTAAATTTTACCAAAAAAATTAAAAAAAATTTCAAAGCTGACAAAAAAATTTTTAGGTTAAGAAATCAATAATTTTTAAAAAATTCGTAAAAAATTGAATTTTAATGATTTTGATCTGATTTTTTTTCTAAATGAAACTTAAAATAATCTAGTTTTAATTTAAAAGGCCGTTTTATTCTAAATTTTACCAAAAAAATTAAAAAAATTTTCAAAGTTGACAAAAAAATTTTTAGGTTAAGACATCAATAATTTTTAAAAAATTCGTAAAAAATTGAATTTTAATGATTTTGATCTAATTTTTTTTCTAAATAAAACTGAAAATAATCTAGTTTTAATTTAAAAAGGCCGTTTTATTCTAAATTTTACCAAAAAAATTAAAAAAATTTTCAAAGTTGACAAAAAAATTTTTAGCTTAAGACATCAATAATTTTTAAAAAATTCGTAAAAAATTGAATTTTAATGATTTTGATCTGATTTTTTTTTCTAAATGAAACTAAAAATATTCTAGTTTTAATTTAAACAGACTGCTTTATTCTAAATTTTACCAAAAAAATTTTAAAATGTTTCAAATTTGGCAAAAAAATTTTTAGGTTAAGAAATCAATAATTTAAAAAAAAATCGTAAAAAATTGAATTTTAATGATTTTGATCTAATTTTTTTTTCTAAATGAAACTTAAAATAATCTAGTTTTAATTTAAAAAGGCTGTTTTATTCTAAATTTTACCAAAAAAATTAAAAAAAATTTTCAAAGTTGGCAAAAAATTTTTTAGGTTAAAAAATCAATAATTTTTTAAAGATTCGTAAAAAATTGAATTTTAATGATTTTGTTCTAATTTTTTTTCTAAATAAAACTTAAAATAATCTAGTTTTAATTTAAAAAGACTGCTTTATTCTAAATGTCACCAAAAAAATTTAAAAAATTTTCAAAGTTGACAAAAAAAATTTTAGGTTAAGACATCAATAATTTTTAAAAAATTCGTAAAAAATTGAATTTTAATGATTTTGATCTGATTTTTTTTTCTAAATGAAACTAAAAATATTCTAGTTTTAATTTAAACAGACTGCTTTATTCTAAATTTTACCAAAAAAATTTTAAAATGTTTCAAATTTGGCAAAAAAATTTTTAGGTTAAGAAATCAATAATTTTTAAAAAATTCGTAAAAAATTGAATTTTAATGATTTTGATCTAATTTTTTTTCTAAATAAAACTAAAAATAATCTAGTTTTAATTTAAAAAGATCGTTTTATTCTAAATTTTACCAAAAAAATTAAAAAAAATTTTAAAGTTGGCAAAAAATTTTTTAGGTTAAGAAATCAATAATTTTTAAAAAAATTCGTAAAAAATTGAATTTTAATGATGTTGATCTGATTTTTTTTCTAAATGAAACTTAAAATAATCTAGTTTTAATTTAAAAAGACCGCTTTATTCTAAATTTCACCAAAAAAATTTAAAAAATTTTCAAAGTTGACAAAGAGATTTTTAGGTTAAGAAATCAATAATTTTTAAGAAATACGTAAAAAATTGAATTTTAATGATTTTGATCTAATTTTTTTTCTAAATGAAACTAAAAATATTCTAGTTTTAATTTAAAAAGACCGCTTTATTCTAAATGTTACCAAAAAAATTAAAAAAATTTTTAAAGTTGGCAAAAAATTTTTTAGGTTAAGAAATCAATAATTTTTAAAAAATTCGTAAAAAATTGAATTTTAATGATTTTGATCTAATTTTTTTTCTAAATAAAACTAAAAATATTCTAGTTTTTATTAAAAAAGAGGGATTTATTCTAAATGTCACCAAAAAAATTAAAAAAATTTTCAAAGTTGACAAAAAAATTTTTAGGTTAAGAAATCAATAATTTTTAAAAAATTTGTAAAAAATTGAATTTTAATGATTTTGATCTGATTTTTTTTCTAAATGAAACTAAAAATATTTTAGTTTTAATTTAAAAAGACTGCTTTATTCTAAATTTCACCAAAAAAATTTAAAAAAAATTTAAGGATGGTAAAAATTTTTGACAGGTTAATCTATTTTTTTTTTTTAATTTGACCATTTTTAAATATATTAACTAAAACTCATAGAAACTTTATTTCTAAAAGCTAAGAAATGATTTTTGTACTAAATGAAAGATAAAATATTCTAGTTTTTATTAAAAAAGACTGCCTTACTCTAAATTTTACCAAAAAAATTAAAAAAAAATTTCAAAGTTGGCAAAAAATTTTTAGGTTAAGAAATCAATAATTTTAAAAAAATTCGTAAAAAATTGAATTTTAATGATTTTGATCTAATTTTTTTCCTAAATGAAACTAAAAATACTCTAGTTTCAATTTAAAAAGACTGTTTTATTCTAAATTTCACCAAAAAAATTAAAAAAATTTTCAAAGTTGGCAAAAAAATTTTTAGGTTAAGAAATCAATAATTTTAAAAAAATTCGTAAAAAATTGAATTTTAATGATTTTGATCTAATTTTTTTCCTAAATAAAACTAAAAATACTCTAGTTTTAATTTAAAAAGACTGTTTTATTCTAAATTTCACCAAAAAAATTAAAAAAATTTTCAAAGTTGGCAAAAAAATTTTTAGGTTAAGAAATCAATAATTTTAAAAAAATTCGTAAAAAATTGAATTTTAATGATTTTGATCTGACTTTTTTCTAAATAAAACTTAAAATATTCTAGTTTTAATTTAAAATGACTGCTTTATTCTAAATTTTACCAAAAAAATTTAAAAATGTTTCAAAGTTGGCAAAAAATTTTTTAGGTTAAGACATCAATAATTTTTAAAAAATTCGTAAAAAATTGAATTTTAATGATTTTGATCTAATTTTTTTCTAAATAAAACTAAAAATATTCTAGTTTTAATTTAAAAAGACTGCTTTATTCTAAATTTTACCAAAAAAATTAAAGAAATTTTCAAAGTTGACAAAAATTTTTTTAGATTAAGAAAACAATAATTTTTAAAAAAATTCGTAAAAAATTGAATTTTAATGATTTTGATCTGATTTTTTTTTCTAAATAAAACTAAAAATAATCTAGTTTTAATTTAAAAAGACTGCTTTATTCTAAATTTCACCAAAAAAATTTAAAAAAATTTTCAAAGTTGGCAAAAAAATTTTTTTAAGTTAAGAAAACAATAATTAAAAAAAAAAAATCTTAAGAAATTGAATTTTAATGATTTTGATCTGATTTCTTTTCTAAATAAAACTTAAAATAATCTAGTTTTAATTTAAAAGGACTGCTTTATTCTAAATTTTACCAAAAAAATTAAAAAAAATTTCAAAGTTGACAAAAAAATTTTTAGGTTAAGAAATCAATAATTTTTAAAAAATTCGTAAAAAATTGAATTTTAATGATTTTGATCTGATTTTTTTTCTAAATGAAACTTAAAATAATCTAGTTTTAATTTAAAAGGCCGTTTTATTCTAAATTTTACCAAAAAAATTAAAAAAATTTTCAAAGTTGACAAAAAAATTTTTAGGTTAAGACATCAATAATTTTTAAAAAATTCGTAAAAAATTGAATTTTAATGATTTTGATCTAATTTTTTTTCTAAATAAAACTAAAAATAATCTAGTTTTAATTTAAAAAGATCGTTTTATTCTAAATTTTATCAAAAAAATTAAAAAAAATTTTAAAGTTGGCAAAAAATTTTTTAGGTTAAGAAATCAATAATTTTTAAAAAAATTCGTAAAAAATTGAATTTTAATGATGTTGATCTGATTTTTTTTCTAAATGAAACTTAAAATAATCTAGTTTTAATTTAAAAAGACCGCTTTATTCTAACTTTCACCAAAAAAATTAAAAAAATTTTCAAAGTTGACAAAAAAATTTTTAGGTTAAGAAATCAATAATTTTTAAGAAATTCGTAAAAAGTTGAATTTTAATGATTTTGATCTAATTTTTGTTCTAAATAAAACTTAAAATAATCTAGTTTTAATTTAAAAAGACCGTTTTATTCTAAATTTCACCAAAAAAATTTAAAAAATTTTCAAAGTTGACAAAAAAATGTTTAGGTTAAGAAATCAATAATTTTTAAAAAATTCGTAAAAAATTGAATTTTAATGATTTTGATCTGATTTTTTTTCTAAATGAAACTTAAAATAATCTAGTTTTAATTTAAAAGGCCGTTTTATTCTAAATTTTACCAAAAAAATTAAAAAAATTTTCAAAGTTGACAAAAAAATTTTTAGGTTAAGAAATCAATAATTTTTAAAAAATTCGTAAAAAATTGAATTTTAATGATTTTGATCTGATTTTTTTTCTAAATGAAACTTAAAATAATCTAGTTTTAATTTAAAAGGCCGTTTTATTCTAAATTTTACCAAAAAAATTAAAAAAATTTTCAAAGTTGACAAAAAAATTTTTAGGTTAAGACATCAATAATTTTTAAAAAATTCGTAAAAAATTGAATTTTAATGATTTTGATCTAATTTTTTTTCTAAATAAAACTAAAAATAATCTAGTTTTAATTTAAAAAGACTGCTTTATTCTAAATTTTACCAAAAAAATTTAAAAATGTTTCAAAGTTGACAAAAAAATTTTTAGCTTAAGACATCAATAATTTTTAAAAAATTCGTAAAAAATTGAATTTTAATGATTTTGATCTGATTTTTTTTTCTAAATGAAACTAAAAATATTCTAGTTTTAATTTAAACAGACTGCTTTGTTCTAAATTTTACCAAAAAAATTTTAAAATGTTTCAAATTTGGCAAAAAAATTTTTAGGTTAAGAAATCAATAATTTAAAAAAAAATCGTAAAAAATTGAATTTTAATGATTTTGATCTAATTTTTTTTCTAAATGATACTTAAAATAATCTAGTTTTAATTTAAAAAGGCTGTTTTATTCTAAATTTTACCAAAAAAATTAAAAAAAATTTTCAAAGTTGGCAAAAAATTTTTTAGGTTAAAAAATCAATAATTTTTTAAAGATTCGTAAAAAATTGAATTTTAATGATTTTGTTCTAATTTTTTTTCTAAATAAAACTTAAAATAATCTAGTTTTAATTTAAAAAGACTGCTTTATTCTAAATGTCACCAAAAAAATTTAAAAAATTTTCAAAGTTGACAAAAAAAATTTTAGGTTAAGAAATCAATAATTTTTAAAAATTCGTAAAAAATTGAATTTTAATGATTTTGATCTGATTTTTTTTCTAAATAAAACTAAAAATATTATAGTTTTAATTTAAAAAGACTGCTTTATTCTAAATTTCACCAAAAAAATTTAAAAAAATTTCAAAGTTGGCAAAAAAATTTTTAGGTTAAGAAAACAATAATTTAAAAAAAATTCGTGAAAAATCGAATTTTAATGATTTTGATTTAATTTTTTTTCTAAATAACATTAAAAATATTCTAGTTTTAATATAAAAAGACTACTTTATTCTAAATTTTATCAAAAAAATTAAAAAAATTTTCAAAGTTGACAAAAAAATTTTTAGGTTAAGAAATCAATAATTTTTAAAAAATTCGTAAAAAATTGAATTTTAATGATTTTGATCTAATTTTTTTTCTAAATAAAACTAAAAATACTCTAGTTTTAATTTAAAAAGACTGCTTTATTCTAAATTTCACCAAAAAAATTAAAAAAAATTTTAAAGATGGTAAAAATTTTTGACAGGTTAACCTATTTTTTTAAAAAATTTGACCGTGTTTAAAAAATCGCCTGGACTTTATTTATAGAGATTAAGAAATGATTTATACGTCAAATTGAAGCTAAAAGATTTTATTTTCAATAATAAACTTTGCGTTTATTCAAATTTCTTTAATTTCTGTACCATTTTATAAAATACTTACCGATGCAACACACTCCATATCCGCTTGCACATTGACCAACCGGTAAACCACCCAATTTTAAACATTGCGAATCGCTGTAACAAATCCCCCGATATTCTCCTAATCGACCGTTAGCCGAACATTCGTAATTATCGAATTGAACGATCGTGAATAAGCTTAAAAATTGATTTGTTAAAGATTTAGTTGAGTTTTTTAGATTTTCAAACGCGGGAACGATAAACATTTTTCTCTGTCTTGTTAGATTAACGTTTCGATTGTTGTTGTAATTTTTTAAAGCTTCCAAGTATTTTTGAATCACTTTTATTGTTGGATTTGAAGTTGGTTTTGATTTATTGTTAGTTGGGTTTAATTTGGTTTTATTTTTATTTTTAATTTGATTTTTATTTTTAATTTGGTTTTGGTTTTTAATCTGATTTTGATTTTTGATTGGATTTTGATTTTTAATTTGGTTTTGGTTTTTAATTTGGTTTTGGTTTTTAATTTGATTTTTATTTTTGATATGATTTTTATTTTTAATTTGATTTTTATTTTGATTTTTAACTAGATTTTGATTTTTGGTTTTATCCTTGTTAATTTTTTTTCTTGTAACTATTTGGTTTTTATTTCCGACACAATTACTTTGATTAAGCTTGTTTTTATCCTTCACCGTCGACATTAATTTATTTTTAGTACCATTTTTGTTATGTTTAGTGCCATTTGGTATACGATTCGGTCGTTTCGTCGTCGTAGTTAAAGTTTTTCTTCTCGTGACCTTAATTTTTTTATTGTTATTCATTGGAATTTTATTTCCAGTCGGTTTTCTTTTCGTTTTATTTCCTTTTCGATGTATTAAACCCGGTTTATTAGTTGTGCTCGGTTTAATTCCTTCTAATTTTGTCACAATCGGTCTAAAAGTTGTATATACAGGTGTTCTCTAACGAGAAAGAAAAATAATTAACTTGTTTAACTTACTAATCAATGTATTTAACTTATAATTTGAATTATTTAACTTACACTCGTTGTATATCCATAATATTGAAACTCAATCACCTCTCTATCTTTCTCCTTGGTTTTAAATTTCGGTCTAACATCAAAATCATGTAGAAAAAATTCATCCCCCGTTTGTACGTTGTAAAAACCAACGCGATTATTATTTCCAACACTTTTAGGAACAATAACTTTACCAGAATTTTCACCACCTTCCTTATTAATTATGTTTTCATGATACCATCTTGTTATTTTCGTTTTAGGATAAATGTATTCGTCTTTTAATGAATGATTCTTCGATAAAACACTTAATAAAATGATAAGTAATAAAAACATTATCTTATTAAGTCTTATTGTTAAGTATTTATTGAGTTTATTGTTTAGATTTATTATTAGATTTATTCTTAGATTTATTATTAGATTTATTCTTAGATTAATTATTAGATTTATTGTTAGATTGATTATTAGATTTATTATTTATCTTTGAAACAAACACAGAACTAAAGTTAAGTGTAACTCTTAAGTTGTTTGCGAGTTAACTGACTTTAACATCTAAGTTTGTGGACTCTCTCTAAAAGTTTTTTTTTTTACTTGTTGTGATAATAGAGAAAATAAAATAATAATAATGAGAGTATAATGGGAGTGGATTACATCTTAAAAAAATTACATCTTTAGAAAATTACATCTTAAAAGCGCAAACAGACCGAGTTAGAATGTAAGTCAGTTTAAATTAAGGTCAGTGCTTTTTGTTCAAATGAAATCGTTTCAAATAGCTATGCGTTTATTTTTTGAATGTCAAAGTAAAAGTAGTGTTGTTTATTGAAGAGGTATTCTTTTTTAACACGTTCGCGCCGTAGTGTATTTTAGAGGTCTTTCTTTACAGCCGTAACCATTTTTCCCACCTATTTAAACAAAGCTAATTGTAAGTCGTGTATCACCGGTGGTACACGCCGGCCCCAGAGAATATCCGTCGTGTACCACCGGTGGTACACGTCGGCACGAACGTGTTAAAAATGTATTTGAATTTGGTCAACATTTTCAAAAAAAGTTAGGTTAACTGTTAAAAATTTTAGTCACCTTTATGATTTTTTTTAATTTTTTGGGTAATAATTAGAATAAAATTGATTATTTTACCACAAAATATAATTTCACCAAAAATTATTAAATTTGGAGACAATTCTACTAAAAACTTAGTGAATTCTTTAAAAATTCCACCCAAAATCAATAAAATTGGTAAAAATTCCACGAAAAACTTACTATATTCGTAAAAATTCCTCCAAAGTTACCAACATTTTTAATAATTCCACCAAAAACGTACTAATTTTTTTCAATTTTCTACCAAAGCTACAAAAATGTTGAATAATTCCACCAAAAACTTACTGATTTTTTAAAAATAGCACCGAAAACTTACCAAATTCATAAAAATTCTACTAAAATTACCAATATTTTTAACAATTTCACCAAAAATGATTAAAGCTAATAAAAATTCCACCAAAGTTATCAACTTTTTTAACAATTCCATAAAAAACCACTGAATTTTTTTAAAATTTCATCAAAAATGAATAAAATTCACAAAAATTCCACCAGTGTTTTCAAAATTTTTGATAATTCCTCCAAAAATATACTGAATTTTTTAAAAATTCCACCAAAAATTAATACAATTTGCAAAAATTCCACCAAAAATTTACTAAATTCATAAGAATTTTTACCAAAAACATTGATTTTTTTTTTTACTCCACTAGAAATGAATAAAATTCGCAAAAATTCCACCAATGTTATCAATATTTTTGATAATTCCACCAAAAACATACTGAATTTTTTTAAAATTCCATCAAAAATGAATAAAATTCGCAAAAGTTCCACCAGTGTTATCAAAATTTTTGATAATTCCTCCAAAAATGTACTGAATTTCTTAAAAATTCCACCAAAAATTAATACAATTTGCAAAAATTCCACCAAAAACTTACTAAATTCATAAGAATTTTACCGAAAACACTGATATTTTTTTACAATTCCACCAGAAATGAATAAAATTCGCAAAAATTCCACCAAAGCTATTAATATAGGGTCAATGCATTGGTTCTCGACCAGTTAACAAAAAAATTGACTTTGAATATATTTTACATGTCGAAAAATGATTCAAATTTTATTACACCTAGACTTCAACGATTCCTCAATGAGTTCTTAACAGTGTGCAAGCATGCTTTTTTCTTTCTTTCAACAATATTTATTAAAATTTCAATAAAAATAAAAAAAAGTACAATATCACTACTTCTCGACCACTCCGCGGAGTTCTCGACCATTTTATATTATTTCTCGACCGCCACAAATTGGACTAATTTCTAAGAAAATATATTTAGAACAATGGATTTCATTAGAGAAAAACATAAATTCAAACAATTTTAATATAAGTATACACATATTTTTCACTAAACAAACGTAAATAGGAACTTACAAAAAATAGATTATTATTTTTTACTAATAAAGAAAGTGACATTAATCAATTTCCTTGTTGATGTGGTCGAGAACTAATTGATTTTCGACCACCTATAACAAGAGTGTAGAAAAAGAATACTTTGGTCTAATTTTATGGTGGCAAACTAAAACTTAAAAAGTAGATATATAAATTAATTTAAGTATACACAAAAATACCAACAATTCTTAAATAGATGATATTACCAAAACAATTAATTTTTTTTTAAAGCTTACTGATTCTCGACCATTTTGGTCGAGAACTGAAAAAGGCAATTATTTTAATATTGGTTGGCGACCATCAAATATTAAGCAAAAAACTTACTGTGAGCCTATTTTTTCTTAAAATATATAAGCAACTATAACTAATAATAGATATAAACCATAATATGATCACCTAACGTGTTTAAAATCAAAATTATTTACTATTTTCTGGCCGAGTTCGGTTGACACTTTTCTACACTATTCATGAAACTATACTGTCATCGCGATAGACATGTATTTACTGATTTTTCACGGAATAATGTAGATTTTTGGCTCCATTATGAGAACAATTTTAAAAGTGCTATAGATGTATGAAACCAAATATGCACACATTTCTAAAGTATAGCGAATATATTTCTTATTATTTGAATTTAAATAATAAAATGGTCGAGATCCAGTGCCGGTCGGCTAACCAGTGCATTTACCCTATTTAACAACTACACCCAAAACTTACTGAATTTTTTTTATTCCACCAAAAACTTACAAAAATCCTAAAAATTACAACGAAATTGTCAACATTTTTAACAATTCCACCAAAAACGTACTAAATTTTTTCAATTTTCCACCAAAGCTACAAAAATGTTGAATAATTCCACCAAAAACTTACTGATTTTTAAAGAAATACCACCGAAAACTTACCAAATTCATAAAAATTCTACTAAAATTGCCAATATTTTTAACAATTCCATCAAAAACATACTGAATTTTATAAAAATTCCACCAAAAATTAATAAAATTGGAAAAATTTCACTAAAAACTTACTATATTCGTAAAAACTCCCTAAAAAAACACTGAATTTTTTTAAAATTCCATCAAAAAGGAATAAAATTCGCAAAAATTCCACCAGTGTTATCAAAATTTTTGATAGTTCCTCCAAAAATATACTGAATTTTTTAAAAATTCCACCAAAAATTAATACAGTTTGCAAATATTCCACCAAAAATTTACTAAATTCATAAGAATTTTACCAAAAACACTGATTTTTTTTTACTCACTTCCAACACTTACTTACGCAAAAATTCCACCAATGTTATCAACATTTTTAACAATTCCACCAAAAATGATTAAAGCTAATAAAAATTCCACCAAAGTTATCAACTTTTTTAACAATTCCATCAAAAACATACTGAATTTTATAAAAATTCCACCAAAAATTAATAAAATTGGAAAAATTTCATTAAAAACTTACTATATTCGTAAAAGTTCCCTAAAAAAACACTGAATTTTTTTTAAATTCCATCAAAAATGAATAAAATTCGCAAAAATTCCACCAGTGTTATCAAAATTTTTGATAATTCCTCCAAAAATATACTGAATTTTTTAAAAATTCCACCAAAAATTAATACAATTTGCAAAAATTCCACCAAAAATTTACTAAATTCATAAGAATTTTACCAAAAACACTGATTTTTTTTTACTCCACCAGAAATGAATAAAATTCGCAAAAATTCCACCAATGTTATCAAAATTTTTGATAATTCCACTAAAAACATACTGAATTTTTTTTAAATTCCACCAAGAACTTACCAAATTCATAAGAATTTTACCAAAAACACTGAATTTTTTTAAAATTCCACCAGAAATGAATAAAATTCGCAAAAATTCCACCAAAGCTATTAACATATTTAACAACTACACCCAAAACTTACTGAATTTTTTTTATTCCACCAAAAACTTACAAAAATCCTAAAAATTACATCGAAATTGTCAACATTTTTAACAGTTCTACGAAAAACTTACCAAATTTTTAAAAAATTCCACCAAAATGTCCAAATTCTTTTAAAATTCCATCAAAAATTCCATTCCAAAAATTTACTAAATTCATAAGAATTTTACCAAAAACACTGATTTTTTTACTCCACCAGAAATGAATAAAATTCGCAAAAATTCCACCAATGTTATCAACATTTTTAACAATTCCACCAAAAATGATTAAGTTAATAAAAATTCCACCAAAGTTATCAACTTTTTTAACAATTCCGTCAAAAACATACTGAATTTTATAAAAATTCCACCAAAAATTAATAAAATTGGAAAAATTTCACTAAAAACTTACTATATTCGTAAAGATTCCCTAAAAAAGCACTGACTTTTTTTAAAATTCCATCAAAAACGAATAAAATTCGCAAAAATTCCACCAGTGTTATCAAAATTTTTGATAATTCCTCCAAAAATATACTGAATTTCTTAAAAATTCCACCAAAAATGAATACAATTTGCAATAATTCCACCAAAAATTTACTAAATTCATAAGAATTTTACCAAAAACACTGATTTTTTTACTCCACCAGAAATGAATAAAATTCGCAAAAATTCCACCAATGTTATCAACATTTTTAACAATTCCACCAAAAATGATTAAGTTAATAAAAATTCCACCAAAGTTATCAACTTTTTTAACAATTCCGTCAAAAACATACTGAATTTTATAAAAATTCCACCAAAAATTAATAAAATTGGAAAAATTTCACTAAAAACTTACTATATTCGTAAAGATTCCCTAAAAAAGCACTGACTTTTTTTAAAATTCCATCAAAAACGAATAAAATTCGCAAAAATTCCACCAGTGTTATCAAAATTTTTGATAATTCCTCCAAAAATATACTGAATTTTTTAAAAATTCCACCAAAAATTAATACAATTTGCAATAATTCCACCAAAAATTTACTAAATTCATAAGAATTTTACCAAAAACACTGATTTTTTTTACTCCACCAGAAATGAATAAAATTCGCAAAAATTCCACCAATGTTATCAACATTTTTGATAATTCCACCAAAAACATACTGAATTTTTTTTAAATTCCACCAAAAACTTACTAAATTCATAAGAATTTTACCAAAAACACTGAATTTTTTTAAGATTCCACCAGAAATGAATAAAATTCGCAAAAATTCCACCAAAGCTATTAAAATATTTAACAACTACACCCAAAACTTACTGAATTTTTTTTATTCCACCAAAAACTTACAAAAATCCTAAAAATTACACCGAAATTGTCAACATTTTCAACAATTCTACCAAGAACTTACCAAATTTTTTAAAAATTCCACCAAAATGTCCAAATTCTTTTAAAATTCCACCAAAAATCAATCAAATTAGAAACAATTTCTTTAAAAATTAACTAAAACCTTGAAAATTCCATCAACAACTTGTAGATTCATAAAAATTCCACTAAAGTTACTAAAATTTTTAATAATTCTGTCAAAAATAATGAATTTTTTTAAAATTCCACCAAGAACTTACTAAATTCATAAGAATTTTACCAAAAACACTGAATTTTTTAAAATTCCACCAGAAATGAATAAAATTCGCAAAAATTCCACCAAAGCTATTAAAATATTTAACAACTACACCCAAAACTTACTGAATTCTTTTTATTCCACCAAAAGTTTACAAAAATCCTAAAAATTACACCGAAATTGTCAAAATTTTTAACAATTCTACCAAAAACTTACCAAATTTTTTTAAAATTCCACCAAAATGTCCAAATTCTTTTAAAATTCCACCAAAAATCAATCAAATTAGAAACAATTTCATTAAAAATTAATTAAAACCTTGAAAATTCCATCAACAACTTGTAGATTCATAAAAATTCCACTAAAGTTACTAAAATTTTTAATAATTCTATCAAAAATAATGATTTTTTTTTTAATTCCACCAAATTTCACAAAATTTACCATTTTTTTTAAAATTCCACTAAAAACTTACTAAATTCGTAAAGCTTCCACCAAAGTTACCAAAATGTTGATCAATTCAACCAAAAACAATAAAGTTTTTAGAAAAATACTAAAAATAAAACTAAACTAGTAATTAGAATAAAATTGATTATTTTACCACAAAATAGATTATTTTAGCTTCCAATTAATACAAATTTCATTCCTTAATTTAAAAAAATAAAGCCTCCACGATTTTTTAAAGTTGGTCAAAATTTTCAAAAAAAGTTAGGTTAACTGTTAAAAATTTTAGTCGTCTTTAAGATTTTTTTTTATTTTTTGTGTAATAATTAGAACAAAATTGACTTTTTTATAACAAAATAGAATATTTTAGCTTTCAATTAATATAAATTTCAATTCTTAATTTTTTAAAGTCTATTTTTAAAAAATGGACAAATTTTAATCAACATTTACATTTTCTCTTCCGAGGAAAAAACTAAAAATCATAGAAAATTCATGTCTGTTAAAACTAAAGATTTTAATCTAAATCCTGATAAAATTTCAGATTTCAATTAGTTTCTGAAATACGAATTTTTAAAAATTTACTAATTTATTTAATAAAAAAAAGTAGATAATTAGTTAATTAGTTAAAAATGAAATTAGATCATTTGTATTTAAACATAGTTTTAAATTTTTCTACAGGGGGGGTGGTAATGGCGCCACTATCGATCATCCCCAAATGCACCCCTTCGATAAACGGCGTTCCAACTGCGGAAATAGAAAAGTTGGGCCCCGACCGTGGCCCCGCCACGACCCTCCAGCGTTTAAACAATAATACAATCAGTAGCGTTCGGACAGTTAAACCTATCGCTCGAGAAACAACCGTTTCGTTCCGAACGGTATTTGAGGTTATGTTCAGTCAGCTGTCGGTGTGTGCGCGCAAAGAAACGTAAACAAACAACATTGATTGGGTGAGTGAAGTTTTTATTACAAAAAAAAAAATTATATTAAAAAATTAAAGGTTTAATACTTTGGTAAAATTAAAAAAAAAGGTTTTGAGATTTTATGTAATCGATGATTCGGTTCGGTTTAGTTTTGCGATTGGAATTAATGGAATTTCGATTAGTAGGAAAAGGTAATGCTGATCTGAATACCGAATCGTTTTTTGTACGCATTTAGCCAACCAGCTTATTTGGTAAACGTTTCCTCTTCGAATGATTCGGCGTTATTACGTTTTTGGATGGTTGTTTTTAAAGGTGGGAATATTTTAAGGTGTTTCATCCAAAAATAAATTTACATCATATTTATGTTTAGCAGGTAATTTAAAGATATTTATTTTTTTTGTATTTTTGATCTTATTAACCTATGCAAAACACAATGACGTTAAAAAACATTAAAATTTAAATAACTCATCGTTTTAGGTATTGTGATGTTAATGACTTATTGTCTACGACCGGAAGTGACCATTCAAAACCAATCTAATGAATTATTCCTTTTAAAAAAAGTTAAATTTAACCGATCCAAAGCTTTATATTAAATTAAAATTATCGTACGGGTTATTAAATTGTGTAAATTGGACTTTATTTATTATCATTTTGATTTTTAACATATTTAACTTATTTTACATCAAAGTTACAAGTTAAATTTAACCGATCCAAAGCTTTATATTAAATTAAATTGTCGTTTGGGTTATTAAATAGTGTAAATTGGACTTTATTTATTATCATTTTGATTTTTAACATATTCAACTAATTTTACATCCGATCAAAATGTGTTGCCTATATAACACCTAAAAAAACATTCCAAAAATAATTCAATTGATTATTTTAATTATCTTTTAATTGTACTGATTTTAATTTTTTTAATAAGCTCTAAAAATAAACACGATCCCACTTAAAATCAACATGGAATAACTATCCAAAATCAAATTCTACAATGAGTTCATTCCGACGACCGCTCATTGGTTGATTTTCGTCGTCAGATGGTGGCGCCTTCACCGATTGGACGAAAGTCAACATGCCACGTTTCTGGCGATACGAACGTACTCATTCATTGATTATTTAGCATCTGGAGAGTTGGGTTGGAATGTTTGCCGCTTGGTAGCGATAGTGGTTTCGTTTTTTCAGTCACCTGATCGTCAAGTATAGTGGTGGGGAATTGGAGACGCTACGTCTGAAATTTAAAGCTTGGTTTAGTTGGATTGGATGTGAAATATGAAGGCTAATTTACACGGTTGAATTTTTCAAAATGTACTTTATAACAGGGGTGGCCACACTTGGTGGTACTTAGAGTCGCATTGCAAAATCGAAAATTTTGAAGAGCCACATCGGAAAATTCTCCCTTCAAAAAAAAAAAAGGATATTCGGTAAATTGTACCTCCTGCTTCTTTCAGAACCTAATAAAAAGTATTTATTTTTTCATTGAACCGCAATAAAACTCAAAAAGAGCCGCATGTGGCTCGCGAACTGCCGTTTGGCCATTTTTTTTTTGAGCCTCATCGGAAATTCGCCTTCAAAAAAAGGGAGATCCAGTGAATTATACCTCCTGATTTCCTTTCAGTATAGGAAACAAATTTTATTAGTCATTCAAAACATAGCAAAAAGTACTGATGACATTTTTTAATTGAGCCGCACTAAAACATTTGACTACATTTGCTTTATAACATACGCAGTCTATGTCGTGCCTTTCTGCTTAGCTTGAATGAGGAACTTCCCTGAGTACACCGAAATTTAAACGTTTTCATTTTTTCGGTACAGTGAAAGCTCTAATAAGCGGACACTGACGGTGCCAACATTTTTGTCCGGTTATTGGAGATGTCCGCTTATAAGAAAAAGCTATTAAAATGGAAAATATTGCACTATTTTTGACAATTTTTGATTTTTTAACGTTATTAAAACATAAACAACTTTTTATCTTAAAATATTTTTATTTAAAACAAAATATTCTACCTTGTACATTGACTATTTAAACTTAAACTATTTATTTTTTTGTTGAATAAAATCTAAAATACTTAATTGACGAAGTAAAGCTCCTCTTTGTGATAGGAAACGTTCTATATGTGTTAATATATTTTTTACATATTGGAAACCAGTAAAATCATTCTTCATGAACGATTTAAGTCTGGAAACTACATCCAATGCTTCTTTCTAAGATTTCTTCTTTCCAGATTGGATTGCAGTCCTCCTCCGCACCACCTGCTTCAGACTCATTTTCACTTTCAATGTCTTCTATTTCTTCCGTTTCTTCTGAAAATTCCAAATCTTCTGTTTCGACATCTTCGTCCACATTTAAATATTCTTCCACTACCTTTACACTTTCTACTCCCAGTTCTTTACTACATTTAAACAAATTAGCTAGTTTTGCGAGTGGTAAATCATCAAATTTCAGTTTTCAAAAAAATACCAAAAACTTGAAAAACTTTCTAATAAAAACCAAAATTGTTAAAAATTTAAAAAAAAAAAAACTTAAAAATTTCAAAATAATAAATAACAAAAATGATTTTAGAACGAAATTTTTATTTAAAATCGATAGGAAATTAAATTTCTTTTTATTTGAGTACAAGCACGATATATCTACAATCAAAAATAAAAAGGTTATCGAAATTTTTAACTTTAATAAAAACCGGAAATAGGAAATTTAAAACATTTTATTAGAAATCAATGGGAAATTAAATTATCTTTAATTTGAGTACAAACATGATATATCTATGATCAAAAGTAAAGAAGTTATTGAAAATTTTTATTTTAGTAAAAACCGGAAGTCGGCCATCTTGAATTTCTTTAAACTAACTTAACTTTCTTATTTTTTATCCGAATATAGTCGTGTTTGGTGTCAAATTAAAGGGTTTTTAATCAGCTTTATAAATTTTTAATAAAAATTTCAATTTCTTTAAACCGCCATCTTGAAAATTTAAAAATTAACTTAACTTTTTCATCGTTTAACATTCAGCATCGTAGTCACTGTCAGTTGAATTATCTTGATCCATACGAAATCCAGCCTTTTTAAAGCAATTTCTAATTGTTTTTGGAGTGACCTGAAAAAAGAGTCCACTTTCATCGGCGTTGAATATATCCTCTTCTCGGTAACCTTGTAGCAAAACCGGCAGTTTTTTCATAAATTGATCGACATCTTCGTCATTCACATCAGCTGCTTCCCCGGAGATACATTTAATTGTAATGTTGTTTCTCAATTAGTATTAGAGATTTTTGTTCATTATTGAGGAAAAAATGGTGTTGGCGTCCGCTTATTGGAGCGTCCGCTTAAGGGAGAGCAATTTGTATGGAAAGACATATCTTTGAGGTTCGTGCCAAGGTTTTTATCCGGTTATGAGAGATGTTCGCTTATTAGAGCGTCCGCGTACTAGAGTCTTCACTGTACATACGGGGTTCAATACGAGTTTGACGTCTATGCAGAAAAAGATATGCGGATTGATTGCACTTTGCAAAAATCGCTTGGGCCCAAATAACTAAGGAAACAGTTATGGTGGATTTATGGTGGGTTTAGGATGTCAAACTTAAAGGCTGTAACCGTAACCTTAGCAGTAGCTGTAACATTTAAAAAAGTTCAAAAATATTCATTCAAATGATATCGTTTAGGCAACGGCTTACGGCTGCTAAAAAATACGGCAAATTTAATCGTAAGCGCAACAGTTGGCCAACTTTTAACTTTTTACAGTTACGGCTAAATATTTACTGACAATTTTCTGTCAACGTAGCGACAATGTCAACTTCTATTGATTTCGATGCTAAACTTACTAGTTCATTGTAGGTACTATAACCCGAAATGGAGCTGCACCATGAAGAGAAAGATGAAAAAGCAAGTCCCCTCTATGTATCATTGCCGAGTACTCTTTCAGCTTTGTCTTCATGGTGCAGCTCCATTTCGGGATATAGTACGACCTTGATATTTTTTCTAAATGCTTAAATTCTGGAAATTACAACCTTGAATATCGATGGTTTAGAGTACAAATGTAGTATCCACCGAAATTTCAAAATTTTTCATCATTTTCGGAAGAAAAGGAAAATTTGGACAAATGTTTGGTGCTCTAAATCATTAGTATTTAAGAAACTGATCATGATCTTCTTCTTTGCAAAATATATCTTTTACTAAGGTCAAGAAATGGCCCTTCAATTCCCGATTTCGATTCACGGGTCTTCTGAAAAATCACTGGCCTCTTCTAATTTTTCTTTTAGGTGCACCAATAACTGCAGTCGCAGACAAAATTTCTATTTTTACACCAAGAACTATTTTTTTCTCATTTGTCGCAACCAAATTCAAATTCTTAAATATTAAATCAATCGCATGTGCAAAAAACGAAAACAGTGATTATGAACGTCTTGTAACTTTAGTTACATTCCTCATTATTTTATTGGACGATTAAGTTTTAAAATTTAAAGAAAATCTCCCTAAACTAGGAAGCTGTAAGCACTACATCCTTTACAATTACGATTAAAATTACTAATACGGTTACCATTAAGTTTGACATCCTAAACCCACCATCAGGATGTCAAACTTAAAGGTTGTAATCGTAACTGTAACCGTAACTCTAGTATTAAAAAACGGTTCAACTATTTTGTTTCAATAGAAACGTTTAGGCAACGTCTATGAATTACGGCAAATTTCATGGTTATTACAGCTAAGGTTACGGCTAAGTTTGACATCCTAAACCCACCATTAAAAATGCTCCCTAAAGCAGGATTTAAGCACGACATAATTCAAAGTAAAGACCAGCTAAATGAGGTTTTTACATCTGATCCAGAAGATCACTTACCACTTAATGTACTTGCATATATCCTCAAAAATAAGAATTCGTTGAAATTGTCTGGTAATTATTGATTTCTTTAAACTGGATGAAAATTTGTATGTTGTTCAGATTCAGGATAAGAAATTGAAAATCTAGAAGTGCAAGAACTGTCTGGAGATTCTAACGTTTAGGTTCCAGTAATAGCAAAGAACATCCAAAATTATGGAGATAGAGTCTTTGAAGCTTCTTTCCAAATTAAAAATACGATTTTTTTATTTGATTATTTCGTTTATCATCTTGTCAATTAATAAACTGTTTCTAAAAATAATAATTTTTATTTTTATAAAGACAAATATGAATTAATTTTCAATAAAGACCGATTTACACGAATTAATTTTCTGAACACATCGTCTAAACTTATTTTTTTTTTCGTTAGGTTATTTCGTTTATCGTCGATGTGCAAATCTTTACACGTTGTTGCTATTAGTGTATTACAAATGTTTTGGTCGTTTTATCGTTCGGATTGCGTTAGTCGGGGCGATTCCGACGCGACCTTTTAACCCCCGAGCGGACATTTGAACGGCGGGCGATTCCTTCGCAAGAACATTAGGATACGTTGTGCGGCGGTCGTGTTGCGTCGGACGTTTCAATGATACTTTTCACGCCATTTCGCCAGATCGAAACGAGATTATATTATCGCCTTCGAGTTCGTTTCGATACATTTTACTTTTAGAACTTCTCTAAAGAAGTTGTAATTTCGAACCTCTTCAACGTTCTAATTTGATATAAAGAATTCTAATTTGAGTATATTTTTTCTTGTTTAAAGACGACGAGATTTTCGGTTTATTTTGGCCTTGGAGCAAATTAAAGAAAGCCGCAAGCGAAGAAATTAAAATTAAAAGACCTAAAATGGCCGATGAGGTACCTCCGACCGGTAATGGTCCTAAAAATGGACCCATTCAATGGACTTTGGGGGAAGAACGGGAAGAACATCACGATCTTTTTATGGTTAATGGTGATAGTCAACCTCCTGCTGCTCCTTCCGATGGTCAAGGGGGATATGGGATGAGTGAAGAGGAACAAAGGGCACTTTTAGAAAAGAGAAGAAGGTTAAAGTAAGTTTTATTTATTTTTTATTTTTTTAAAGAATTTAAATGTAATTTAGTTAACTCTTTCTGGTTTAGTGGTACAAGCATTATACCACACAAATTTGTTCAACCGTGCCACGGTGGTACTTCTAATATACCACCAATTAATTATTTTTTCCTATGTGATTCTGTGGTTATGTAGGTGTACCGGTTCATAGAATAATGCATTTAAATGTGTTAAATGCCCAACATATGGTGCAAGTGAAAAATCACATAAATGACAGGTGTTTGTAAAATATTTTTTGATGGTATAACCAAAAAAACATTGTGAAAAAAATTACAAAAGAAAAATTTTGTGCCACTAGGGTATTTTTCTCCAATAAATCTCTGTGCCACAAAGAGTTAAGGGGGAACAACAGGGTGAAGAACGTGAAAAAAGGCGATAATTAAGATTTTGTTTTGGTTCACTCATATACTTTAGAAAAATCGGAATTTGATATTTGTAACTAAGCAGTTTAAACTTATTTTAGGAAGTATAGAGAAAAAAAAATCTGTCTTAGAATACATGTATGGAGGGTGCCCAAATGCACTAACAAAAAAAAGCATCTTGTTGGTTGTCACTATAAAACGTGTAAAAATAATCTGAAAATAAAAAAGGAAACGTCATTTTAATCTGTATTAGTATAGCTTCAGTTAAGCGTACCCGATTTAGAAAATAATAATTACTGTTAAAATGGCACCCCTGCAAAGAAAAAGTTAAGAAAATCGATAAAGTAATTAATCTTTCCAGGGGGTAAAGAGGCAGCAAATATTAATACAAATAAAAATCCGTACGCTTAACTGAAGGGAATTTTATATATATTGAGGACGTCTCAATAAAATTTGAATGCGATTCTCGTTGGTAAAGAAATTGTGACAACAGGTTAAAAAAATGTTACTGTGAGAAAAACGCATTTAAAAAGTTAAGTTTAGTTCTAGATGATATAATGGAGGAAATTTTAAGAGTTACCACAATTCATCGATTGCTGCTCCATAATAAAGGTCTTTAGAATTTCTAGAACATAATTCGACTTTTTTCTTGTTATCTGAATTGTCTAAAACACTTGAAATTTAACGCACTTGAGCTCGACTTATACGGTGTTGGTTTTTAGCTGTACAAAATGCGTACATGTGGGGACTAATCTGGATTTGTATTTCATTTGCCACCTTTAATAAAGATGCCATTCCATTATTAAAAATGGAAACCGCCAAATAAGTGGCAATTTGCACAATAACTGCCCGACTTGATAAAATTTTCGGAGCAAACTTCCAAATGAGGGCATTAAAGCTCTCATTCGAATTTTGCGTAAATCTGCCTATACAGCGCTCAAGCAACTCCGTCTTGGACAAATCCATAGAAATGGGAGTAATACCATCGATAACATTTTGTGACAATGGTTGTTTATGTTCGTATTCAAGTAATGGCTTCGTGCGCGCGAGCAGAAAAGAGCTATAATTCCATTATTTGTACAAATTTTGTTATAATATTATAGCGACCTATGCAACGAAAACTATCGTAAGTCAAAAATGGTGATATGGAAAAATTTGAAAAGAAAACAGAATTAATTGCTAGTCTTCTATGGTGAATCCTTTCGGAATCCTCTATAAGATATCTATAGCAACCAAGTAGGAAATTTTTACATAGAAAATTTTATTTCTTAAAATGCAATCGGTTCAAAACCTTTAAATACTTATATCTGACTCAGTTCTATCAAAAATGACTTACAATAGTTTTCGTTGCATAGGTCGATAGGACAATATTCTAAAAGATACATACTTTCGAATTGCGTAAAGAAAAAAAAAAACGATTTTTCAAAAAATTTACCCTGTTGTTCCCCCTTAACCCATTTGCATCACACAGAAAAATGAAAAATTTGCCCTTATCACCGAACATTTTTTTTATATGCAATTTTATATGCGATGAGCGCATATATGCGCGCTTTGGTGATACTGGCCAGGCAAAATACGCGCATATATGCGCTTATGATGCCGATGGGTTAAGTGATTGTAAAAGTGATTGTAAATGATCTCTTTTATACCTCAATGAAATAACATACAACTCAATAATACAAATCAACATACAAAAGATTGTCCCAATTAATTTCAATTCAACTAATTGAATCCACTTGATCGTGTAAATCCGACTTGATGAATTTCCGCGAGAATCGTACCACGTGCCGCTCCCTCCGTCCGAGGCAAGCGCACAACGACCGCTACCTGTTGCTCGACCCAAATACGATTCGCTAAAAAAACTTATTACTCAAGCGGTTTTTCTTTTTCTTTCTTTTATAAATTTTTCGGGTCGATTTCGGTACAAGGACCTGTTACGTTCGCGTTCGCCTCCGAACGTCGTGTTATTTTTACGCCGATCGGTTTCGGACGAGTAAACGTTCGGAAACGAGAGCGAGTTTTTCTCTTAACGTTTAGAGGTTATGTTATTGATTTTCGATTTCCCCGTGTGACTTTGACAAGTGTACGGGCGGCTTCTTTGATCGTTTCGTTTAGTTCGGTTGAGTGAATTAAGTGTTTAGGTTGGTGAAGTGTTTTTCACATTGTATAAAGGTGAACATTTTTATTGAAAATTAAGGGAAATTTCGAGCAGAAGGAGGAGAAAGAAAGGTTATGTAGGTAAAAAAAAGTATTTTTTTTAGATGGGTGTTATTTTATTTAAATTTTCTTTTTAATTTGATCGAACATGATTATAGAAAAAGATAAAGAAAGAATTGAGTAAAGATTAAAAAGATAAAATCAAGATAAAACCGGTTGAGAATTATTATTAATAAAGTAAAAGCTGTTGATAAGAAAGGTTTTAATTTATTAAGATAAAATGTTATCGCTTTGAGTTGGGTTAGGATTTATTTATCTTGTTTATAAATAGATCGAAACAAATTAGAAGTAATTTTGGTATTTTTTTTTTTTTTTGTTAATTAAATGAATGAGTCATAAAGTTTATTTTTTTAAATAAGTTAAGGAAAAAATCGTTAAAAATTTCTCCAAATTGTCCAAAATCTTTCAAAACCACTCATAAAATTCTCCAAAATTCTTTAGAATTGTTCCAAATTGTTAAAAATGTATCTAAATTGTCTAAAACTTTTCAAAAGCATTCATAGAATCTTTCAAGAGTCCTTAGAATTATTCCAAATTGTAAAAATTTCTTTAAATTATCCAAAATTTTTCAAAACCATCCATAGAATACTCAAGATTTTTCAACATGAAAACCAAAGTCTTTTAATATTCTTCTAAGCTAATCAAAATCACCCAGAACTTCCTTAAATTGTTCCAAGTTGTTCTAAAATACTCCAAAATTCTTTAGAATTGTTCTAAATTGTTAAAAATGTATCTAAATTGTCTAAAACTTTTCAAAACCATTCATAGAATCTTTCAAGAGTCTTTAGAATTATTCCAAATTGTTAAAAATTTCTTTAAATTATCCAAAATTTTTCAAAACCATCCATAGAATACTCAAGATTTTTCAACATGAAAACCAAAGTCTTTTAATATTCTTCTAAGCTAATCAAAATCACCCAGAACTTCCTTAAATTGTTCCAAGTTTTTCTAAAATACTCCAAAATTCTTTAGAATTGTTCCAAATTGTTAAAAATGTCTCTAAATTGTCTAAAACTTTTCAAAACCATTCATAGAATCTTTCAAGAGTCTTTAGAATTATTCCAAGTTGTTAAAAATTTCTTTAAATTATCCAAAATTTTTCAAAACCATCCATAGAATACTCAAGATTTTTCAACATGAAAACCAAAGTCTTTTAATGTTCTTCTAAGCTAATCAAAATCACCCAGAACTTCCTTAAATTGTTCCAAGTTGTTCTAAAATACTCCAAAATTCTTTAGAATTGTTCCAAATTGTTAAAAATGTCTCTAAATGGTCTAAAACTTTTCAAAACCATTCATAGAATCTTTCAAGAGTCTTTAGAATTATTCCAAATTGTTAAAAATTTCTTTAAATTATCCAAAATTTTTCAAAACTATCCATAGAATACTTAAGATTTTTTTCAACATGAAAACCAAAGTCTTTTAATATTCTTCTAAGCTAATCAAAATCACCCAGAACTTCCTTAAATTGTTCCAAGTTGTTCTAAAATACTCCAAAATTCTTTAGAATTGTTCCAAATTGTTAAGAATGTATCTAAATTGTCTAAAACTTTTCAAAAGCATTCATAGAATCTTTCAAGAGTCTTTAGAATTATTCCAAATTGTTAAAAATTTCTTTAAATTATCCAAAATTTTTCAAAACCATCCATAGAATACTCAAGATTTTTCAACATGAAAACCAAAGTCTTTTAATATTCTTCTAAGCTAATCAAAATCACCCAGAACTTCCTTAAATTGTTCCAAATTGCTTAAAATATTTTAATACTATCCATGGAATACTTCAAGATTCTCCAAAATCGTTCAATATTCCTCTAAGGTAATCAAAATCGTTCAGAATTCCCTTAAATTGTACAAAATCATTCAAAAGTCTTCTAAGATCCTTCAAGCTCCTTTAAACCGATTCCAAATCCTTAAAAATTGTCCGAAATCAATGAAAACTGTCGATAAAATCCTTCAAGATTCTTCAGAATTATTCCAAACCATTAAAAATATCTCCAAATTGTCTAAAATCTTTTAGAACCATCCATACAATACTTCGAAGTTCTTCAAAATAAAAACCAAAGTCTTTTAATATTCCTCTAAGTTAAAATTCTCCATAACTTCTTTAAATTGTTCAAAATCATTCAAAAATCGTTTAAGATTTTTTAAGCTCTGTTAGACAGGTTCAAAATTTTTAAAAATTGTTCTAAATCAATGAAAACTGTCCACAAAATCTTTCAAGATTCTTCAGAATGATTCGAAATCGTTAAAAATTTCTCCAAATTGTCCAAAATCTTTCATAACCATTCATAAAATCCTCAACAATTCTTTAGAATTCTTCCAAATTGTTAAAAATGTATCCAAATTGTCTAAAACTTTTCAAAACCATTCATAGAATCTTTCAAGAGTCTTTAAAATTATTCCAAATTGTTAAAAATTTCTTTAAATTATCCAAAAATTTTCAAAACCATCCATAGAATACTTAAGATTTTTCCAAATTGTCCAAAATTTTTCAAACCCATTTATAGAACCCTCAAGATTTTTCAAAATTGACAAAAATCGTCAAAAAGTCTCCAAATTGCTTAAAATATTTTAAAACTATCCGTGGAGTACTTCAAGATTCTTCAAAATTTTCCAAGAATTCTTCAAGATTTTCCAAAATCGTTCATTATTCCTCTAAGGTAATTAAAATCGTTCAGAATTCCCTTAAATTGTTCAAAATCATTCAAAACTCTTCTAAGATTCTTCAAGCTCCTTTAAACCGATTCCAAGTCCTTAAAAATTGTCCGAAATCAATGAAAACTGTCGATAAAATCCTTCAAGATTCTTCAGAATTATTCCAAACCATTAAAAATATCTCCAAATTGTCTAAAATCTTTTAAAACCATCCATACAATACTTCGAAGTTTTTCAAAATAAAAACCAAAGTCTTTTGATATTCCTCTAAGTTAAAATTCGCCATAACTTCTTTAAATTGTTCAAAATCATTCAAAAATCGTTTAAGATTTTTTAAGCTCCTTTAGACCGGTTCAAAATTTTTAAAAATTGTCCTAAATCAATGAACACTGCCCACAAAATCTTTCAAGATTCTTCAGAATGATTCGAAATCGTTAAAAATGTGTCCAAATTTTCTAAAATCTTTCAGAACCATCCATACAATACTTCGAAGTTCTTCAAAATAAAAACCAAAGTCTTTTAATATTCCTCTAAGTTAAAATTCTCCATAACTTCTTTAAATTGTTCAAAATCATTCAAAAATCGTTTAAGATTCTTTAAGCTCCTTTAGACCGGTTCAAAATTTTTAAAAATTGTCCTAAATCAATGAAAACTGTCCACAAAATCTTTAAAGATTCTTCAGAATTATTCGAAATCGTTAAAAATTTCTCCAAATTATCCAAAATCTTTCATAACTCCTCATAAAATCCTCCAAGATTCTTTAGAATTGTTCCAAATTGTTAAAAATGTCTCTAAATTGTCTAAAACTTTTCAAAAGCATTCATAGAATATTTCAAGAGTCTTTAGAATTATTCTAAATTGTTAAAAATTTCTTTCAATTATCCAAAATTTTTCAAAACCATCCATAGAATACTTAAGATTTTTCAACATGAAAACCAAAGTCTTTTAATATTCTTCTAAGCTAATCAAAATCATCCAGAACTTCCTTAAATTGTTCCAAGTTGTTCCAAAATACTCCAAAATCCTTCAAAATGAAAAGAAAAATCATTTAGTATTCTTCTAAGGTAATCAAAATTGTCCAGAACTTCCTTAAATTGTTCAAAATAATTCAAAAATCCTCTAAGATCTATGAAAACCATTCATAAAATTTATGAAAGATTCTTCAAAATGATCTCAAATTATAAAAAAGAATTTCCTTCCTTAAATTGTTCCAAAATACTCCAAGATCCTTCAAAATGAAAAAAAAAAATCATTTAGTATTCTTCTAAGGTAATCAAAATCGTCCAGAACTTCCTTAAATTGTTCCAAAGTACTCCAAGATCCTTCAAAATGAAAAGAAAAATCATTTAGTATTCTTCTAAGGTAATCAAAATTGTTTAGAACTTCCTTAAATTGTTCAAAATAATTCAAAAATCCTCTAATATCTATGAAAACCATCCATAAAATTTATGAAAGATTCTTCAAAATGATCTCAAATTATAAAAAAGAATTTCCTTCCTTAAATTGTTCCAAAATACTCCAAGATCCTTCAAAATGAAAAGAAAAATCATTTAGTGTTCTTCTAAGGTAATCAAAATTGTTTAGAACTTCCTTAAATTGTTCAAAATAATTCAAAAATCCTCTAATATCTATGAAAACCATCCATAAAGTTTATGAAAGATTCTTCAAAATGATCTCAAATTATAAAAAAGAATTTCCTTCCTTAAATTGTTCCAAAATACTCCAAGATCCTTCAAAATGAAAAGAAAAATCATTTAGTATTCTTCTAAGGTAATCAGAATTGTCCAGAACTTCCTTAAATTGTTCCAAAGTACTCCAAGATCCTTCAAAATGAAAAGAAAAATCATTTAGTATTCTTCTAAGGTAATCAAAATTGTTTAGAACTTCCTTAAATTGTTCAAAATAATTCAAAAATCCTCTAATATCTATGAAAACCATCCATAAAATTTATGAAAGATTCTTCAAAATGATCTCAAATTATAAAAAAGAATTTCCTTCCTTAAATTGTTCCAAAATACTCCAAGATCCTTCAAAATGAAAAGAAAAATCATTTAGTGTTCTTCTAAGGTAATCAAAATTGTTTAGAACTTCCTTAAATTGTTCAAAATAATTCAAAAATCCTCTAATATCTATGAAAACCATCCATAAAGTTTATGAAAGATTCTTCAAAATGATCTCAAATTATAAAAAAGAATTTCCTTCCTTAAATTGTTCCAAAATACTCCAAGATCCTTCAAAATGAAAAGAAAAATCATTTAGTATTCTTCTAAGGTAATCAGAATTGTCCAGAACTTCCTTAAATTGTTCCAAAGTACTCCAAGATCCTTCAAAATGAAAAGAAAAATCATTTAGTATTCTTCTAAGGTAATCAAAATTGTTTAGAACTTCCTTAAATTGTTCAAAATAATTCAAAAATCCTCTAATATCTATGAAAACCATCCATAAAATTTATGAAAGATTCTTCAAAATGATCTCAAATTATAAAAAAGAATTTCCTTCCTTAAATTGTTCCAAAATACTCCAAGATCCTTCAAAATGAAAAGAAAAATCATTTAGTGTTCTTCTAAGGTAATCAAAATTGTTTAGAACTTCCTTAAATTGTTCAAAATAATTCAAAAATCCTCTAATATCTATGAAAACCATCCATAAAGTTTATGAAAGATTCTTCAAAATGATCTCAAATTATAAAAAAGAATTTCCTTCCTTAAATTGTTCCAAAATACTCCAAGATCCTTCAAAATGAAAAGAAAAATCATTTAGTATTCTTCTAAGGTAATCAGAATTGTCCAGAACTTCCTTAAATTGCTCAAAATAATTCAAAAATCCTCTAAGATCTATGAAAACCATCCACAAAATTTATGAAAGATTCTTCAAAATGATCTCAAATTATAAAAAAGAATCTCTAATAAATTAAATTCAAAAATTGCAAGTCTTAGTTTTTCAAAATATCATATATTTTTATTAATTGAATTTATTTAATTAATTGACTTAATTGACTAATTGTTACTTAAGATTTAATTAATCAAAAAAAAAAAAGTTTTAAATTGTTTTATGTATGTTTTATGTATGTTTTATTTATTTTTTTTTATTGTTCGTTCAAAAGTTTATTTTACCTTGAATATACCGTTTTCTAGTTCGTTTCAAACCGAAACGATCGAATAATTATAGTAATTACCCAATTTACTTCTATGTAACGTTTAGGTTGAAATGAAAACGATTACCGTAAACGAAAACTATAGACAGAATCTGACGTAGAGGTTTTTAATGGAGTTTTAATTTTACACAGAACCGCACTTAATTTAGATAGCTTACTTTTAAAAAATAAATGTGTAGATTAAAACGATTACTTAAAAATAATTATTTTAAATGTGTTAATTGAGTTAAAAAGTTTTTCGGTTTGTTATTAATATTTGTTTTTGTAAGATTATTTAATTTAAAAAAATATTTGAGTCCGCATCTGTCCCCATTAAATCGTTTACCATAAAATCGTGTTTTGAAACGGGGAAAACGCACAGAAAACAGGTATCGCAAATCGTTTCGGTCAATTTAACAACTTTACGACACACAATGTTAAGTGATCAGTCGATGACAAACCATCTTAGGTAAAAAAGCCTTTCTTACAACAACCAAACCTTTCTTACAACAACTAAACTTTTCTTACAACAACAAAACTTTTCTTACAACAACAAAACCCATAAAACGCAAAAATAAAATAAAAACGACACCCATCTATTAAAAAGGATCGTTGTATCGCGTTTTGATGGACTTTTTCACGTCGTTCTTCGACGGTAGAATCTTGAGCGCTTCCGGAACAGCCGCAAACGCCGACGTTTCCTCGGACGAAGAGATGCTCCCGAAACAGCTCAACAGGCGTAACAGCAAGAGGTTCGTAATCGGCGACGAAGGCGAACTTGAACCGATGGAGATCCGTATTGAAAACTGCGACCTGGAGAATGACAATAACCTCACCGAAAATAATAATGAGGTTGGGGACAATCTCAGGAGGAATTGGAGCGCTACGGGAAAATTTTTACGAGTTGGTACAACATTAACGTAAGTTTTTACAATCAAAAAGAAAAATATTACTTTTTAAAATGATTTATTACATATTTTAAAAATGATTTAATACGTATTTTTAAAATGTAGTAGAAGATTTTGGGTTTTAGTCTTGAAAAGGTCTTTTGGAAAGGGATTTGACATTTCTGATGCTATGTTGCAACCTTCTTCATAAACCACAGACACTTCAAACTTGTTTCGCCTCGGACAGAGTCTTGAAAAGGTCTTTTTAAAAGACATTTAACATTTCGGATGCTCAGAAACCTTCTTCAGAGACTTCAAACTTGTTTCGCTTCGATTGTAGTCTTGAAAAGGTCTTTTTAAAAGGCATTTGATGATTCAGATGCTATGTTGCAACCCTCTTCAGAAATTACAGAGACTTCAAATTTGTTTCGCTTCGAACAAAGTCTTGAAAAGGTCTTTTTAACACGTTCACGCCGGCGCGTACCACCGGTGGCCCGCACTAAACTGTTTCATCGGGCGGCGCGTACCACCGGTGGTACGCATAATAAAGGATTATATTTTTTGTCGCCAGATGAAGCGCACTATGAAAATCGGTTTCGGCGTGAACGTGTTAAAAGGCATTTGACGATTCAGATGCTATGTAGCAACCCTTTTCAGAAACTACAGAGACTTCAAACTTGTTTCGCTTCGAACAAAGTCTTGAAAAGGTGTTTCTAAAAGGCATTTGACATTTCGGATGCTCAGAAGCCTTCTTCACAGACTTCAAACTTGTTTCGCTTCGATCGTAGTCTTGAAAAGGTCTTTTTTAAAGGTATTTGACGATTCAGATGCTATGTTGCAACCCTTTTCAGAAACTACAGAGACTTCAAACTTGTTTCGCTTCGAACAAAGTCTTGAAAAGGTGTTTTTAAAAGGCATTTGACATTTCGGATGCTCAGAAGCCTTCTTCACAGACTTCAAACTTGTTTCGCTTCGATCGTAGTCTTGAAAAGGTCTTTTTTAAAGGTATTTGACGATTCAGATGCTATGTTGCAACCCTCTTCAGAAACTACAGAGACTTCAAACTTGTTTCGCTTCGAACAAAGTCTTGAAAAGGTGTTTTTAAAAGGCATTTGACATTTCGGATGCTCAGAAGCCTTCTTCACAGACTTCAAACTTGTTTCGCTTCGATCGTAGTCTTGAAAAGGTCTTTTTTAAAGGTATTTGACGATTCAGATGCTATGTTGCAACCCTCTTCAGAAACTACAGAGACTTCAAACTTGTTTCGCTTCGAACAAAGCCTTGAAAAGGTCTTTTTAAAAGGCATTTGACATTTCGGATGCTCAGAAGCCTTCTTCACAGACTTCAAACTTGTTTCGCTTCGATCGTAGTCTTGAAAAGGTCTTTTTTAAAGGTATTTGACGATTCAGATGCTATGTTGCAACCCTTTTCAGAAACTACAGAGACTTCAAACTTGTTTCGCTTCGAACAAAGTCTTGAAAAGGTGTTTTTAAAAGGCATTTGACATTTCGGATGCTCAGAAGCCTTCTTCACAGACTTCAAACTTGTTTCGCTTCGATCGTAGTCTTGAAAAGGTCTTTTTTAAAGGTATTTGACGATTCAGATGCTATGTTGCAACCCTCTTCAGAAACTACAGAGACTTCAAACTTGTTTCGCTTCGAACAAAGCCTTGAAAAGGTCTTTTTAAAAGGCATTTGACATTTCGGATGCTCAGAAGCCTTCTTCACAGACTTCAAACTTGTTTCGCTTCGATCGTAGTCTTGAAAAGGTCTTTTTTAAAGGTATTTGACGATTCAGATGCTATGTTGCAACCCTTTTCAGAAACTACAGAGACTTCAAACTTGTTTCGCTTCGAACAAAGTCTTGAAAAGGTGTTTTTAAAAGGCATTTGACATTTCGGATGCTCAGAAGCCTTCTTCACAGACTTCAAACTTGTTTCGCTTCGATCGTAGTCTTGAAAAGGTCTTTTTTAAAGGTATTTGACGATTCAGATGCTATGTTGCAACCCTCTTCAGAAACTACAGAGACTTCAAACTTGTTTCGCTTCGAACAAAGTCTTGAAAAGGTCTTTTTAAAAGGCATTTGACATTTCGGATGCTCAGAAGCCTTCTTCAGAGACTTCAAACTTGTTTCGCTTCGATCGTAGTCTTGAAAAGGTCTTTTTTAAAGGTATTTGACGATTCAGATGCTATGTTGCAACCCTTTTCAGAAACTACAGAGACTTCAAACTTGTTTCGCTTCGAACAAAGTCTTGAAAAGGTGTTTTTAAAAGGCATTTGACATTTCGGATGCTCAGAAGCCTTCTTCACAGACTTCAAACTTGTTTCGCTTCGATCGTAGTCTTGAAAAGGTCTTTTTTAAAGGTATTTGACGATTCAGATGCTATGTTGCAACCCTCTTCAGAAACTACAGAGACTTCAAACTTGTTTCGCTTCGAACAAAGTCTTGAAAAGGTCTTTTTAAAAGGCATTTGACATTTCGGATGCTCAGAAGCCTTCTTCAGAGACTTCAAACTTGTTTCGCTTCGATCGTAGTCTTGAAAAGGTCTTTTTTAAAGGTATTTGACGATTCAGATGCTATGTTGCAACCCTCTTCAGAAATTACAGGGACTTCAAACTTGCTTTGCTTCGAACAAAGTCTTGAAAAGGTCTTTTTAAAAGGCATTTGACATTTCGAATACTCGGAAGCCTTCTTCAGAAACTACAGAGACTTCAAACTTGTTTCGCTTCGATCGTAGTCTTGAAAAGGTCTTTTTAAAAGGTATTTGACGATTCAGATGCTATGTAGCAACCCTCTTCAGAAACTACAGAGACTTCAAACTTATTTCGCTTCAAACAAAGTCTTGAAAAGGTCTTTTTAAAAGGCATTTAACATTTCGGATGCTCAGAAGCCTTCTTCAGAGACTTCAAACTTGTTTCGCTTCGATCGTAGTCTTGAAAAGGTCTTTTTAAAAGGCATTTGACGATTCAGATGCTATGTTGCAACCCTCTTCAGAAATTACAGAGACTTCAAACTTGTTTCGCTTCGAACAAAGTCTTGAAAAGGTCTTTTTAAAAGGCATTTGATATTTCGAATGCTCGGAAGCCTTCTTCAGAAACTACAGAGACTTCAAACTTGTTTCGCTTCGAGCAGAGTCTTGAAAAAGTCTTTTTAAAAGGCATTTGACATTTCAGAAACCATGTTGTTGTAACCTTCTTCTAAAACAAGTTCGAAGTCTAGGTATTCTGAAGGCGTCTTTTGAAACGCCTTTTCAAAAGATGTACAACTAAACCCGAAAGCTTCTAGTTCTAGATTTAATGGTAATTTTAATTTAAATGTACAATTAAAAAAGAAAATTATTCGAACAACCATTTTTTTGTCTACGCTTTAAATAAAATTATGTAAATCGTTCGTAACGAGGTTAAATTGGTTATTTTAGTTATTAGCGTTGTGGGTATATAGACTAAACGCGGTTGGTCAGGATTTTTTAGTGGTAGGAATGACTAGATAAAAAGATATCTTTTCGACTTTTGGTAGTGATGTTATTAACGTTCTTGAGGTGTTTGTTGTCTTGGTTAGGTTTTTTTTTATAAACGAATAAAAATTATGTTGAGTGTTCTTTACGATAAAAGAAGGTATGTTTTTTTTTTAATTTGTTGTAAAAGTAAAAAAAAAAAAAAAAATTATATGACTATAATAAATAAAAATCTTGTATTTTTTTGATTCTATTAACACGTTTTATATTCACACTTTTTTAAGTCAATATTTACATGTTGCTTTTGTAAAGATGTAAGTGTGTGAATATAACAAGGAAAACCACTCGGTGTTAACAAACTACGCGGTTTGAATATATAAATAAAAGTAAATATAGGCAAATCAACGTTAACCTTGAGTTTTACATTAATTTTGAATGTCCTTGTCGACTTTTACTTCGTTGAGAAACTTTAATTAAAAAAGATAATATTTACAAAAATATGTAAAATTGTGCAAACATTTTTTATAAAATTATACAAAAACTTTTGTATTTGTTTGTACAAGTTTCATTCATCTATAAACGTCATTTTATGACAATTATTATTATACGATTTTTTTTGTATGAATTTGCATTGAGTTAACTGTTTTTTTTAAATTTATAAATACAACTATAATTAAAAATTAATATAAATAATTATGTTGGGTATGCTTCGAATTCGAAGGAAATGGTACGATTTTGAACCGTTTTAATCAAGTTGTATTCACTTAACGAATCCTAAAGGTTTCCTTTTAACATTTTAGTGTTTTTAATTATTTATTTTTATGACTAATGTATTTTTAAATGTAACTGTTTAGGCCGAGCATGTCACAGGGAACTGTGATGCTCCAAAATCGTCAACAAGAAAAAGATTTCACCGTAGCCACTCCGGAAGAGTTCGTGAAACGATTCAATGGAACGAAGGTCATCAACAAGGTCAGTTGGAATCGTTCCATTATTTTGGATATTAAAAACCTTGGATCGCGTTCAAATCCTTTTCACTTTTCCTTTAGATATTGGCTGCGTGCCACATTTACGATCGTTTATAATTACCCGTTCAAATTCCATTTAATTAACCTATTAAAATTGATTGATTTGAACGTTTTATTTATTTATTTTTTTTAATTTAAAGGTTTTAATCGCCAACAATGGTATAGCGGCCGTAAAATGTATGAGATCCGTACGAAGATGGTCGTACGAGATGTTCAAGAACGAAAGGGCGGTGAGGTTCGTCGTAATGGTGACCCCGGAGGATTTAAAAGCGAACGCGGAGTACATAAAAATGGCGGATCATTACGTTCCGGTTCCGGGTGGAACTAATAATAATAACTACGCCAACGTCGAGTTAATAATAGATATCGCGGTGAGATGTCAAGTTCAGGCCGTTTGGGCCGGTTGGGGACACGCTTCCGAAAATCCCAAACTGCCCGAGTTACTACATAAAAATAACATTGCTTTCATCGGTCCGCCGGAAAAAGCTATGTGGGCTTTAGGGGATAAAATAGCTTCTTCGATCGTCGCTCAAACGGCGGATATTCCCACTTTACCCTGGTCCGGTTCGGAACTTAAAGCTCAATACACCGGGAAGAAAATTAAGATTTCCTCTGAGCTTTTCGCTCGGGGTTGCGTACATTCGCCCGAGCAAGGTTTGGCGGCCGCTCAAAAAATCGGATTTCCGGTTATGATTAAAGCCTCTGAAGGAGGCGGCGGAAAAGGAATTAGAAAGGTAGATAATCCTGATGATTTTCCCGGTGCGTTTAGACAAGTACAAGCGGAAGTTCCCGGTTCGCCGATTTTCGTAATGAAATTGGCTAAATGCGCGAGACATTTGGAAGTACAACTGTTAGCGGATCAATATGGAAACGCAATATCTTTATTTGGACGCGATTGTTCCATTCAGCGTCGTCACCAAAAAATTATTGAAGAAGCTCCGGCCGTTATAGCTGAACCCTCGGTTTTCGAAGATATGGAAAGAGCCGCCGTTCGATTAGCCAAAATGGTAGGTTACGTCTCGGCCGGAACCGTGGAGTATTTATACGACACCTCCGGTCATTATTATTTCTTGGAGTTAAACCCGCGTCTGCAAGTCGAGCATCCTTGCACTGAAATGGTTTCGGACGTTAACCTTCCGGCGGCGCAATTGCAAATCGCGATGGGTCTTCCTTTACATTACATCAAGGATATCCGGCTTTTGTACGGCGAATCGCCTTGGGGGATGACCGAAATCGATTTCGATACGCCCAAGCACAAACCCCAACCGTGGGGACACGTCATAGCGGCTCGGATTACTTCCGAAAATCCCGACGAAGGTTTTAAACCGAGTTCCGGAACGGTTCAGGAGTTAAATTTCCGGTCGTCGAAGAACGTATGGGGTTATTTTTCGGTGGCGGCTTCCGGCGGATTACACGAATTTGCGGATTCTCAGTTCGGACATTGTTTTTCGTGGGGAGAAAATAGAGAACAAGCCAGAGAAAATTTAGTAATAGCTTTAAAAGAATTATCGATTCGGGGGGATTTTAGAACGACCGTTGAATATTTGATAACTTTATTAGAAACGAAAAGCTTTCAAGAAAACACCATAGATACGGCTTGGTTGGATATTTTAATTTCCGAACGGGTCCAATCGGAAAAACCGGACGTTATGTTAGGTGTGATATGCGGATCTCTTCACATCGCGGATAAAACCATTTCGACGGCTTTTCACGAATTCCAAACGTCGTTAGAAAGAGGTCAAGTGCAAGGTTCTAATACTTTAAATAACATTGTAGACGTAGAACTTATTAACGGTGGTCACAAGTATAAAGTTCAAGCCACAAAAAGCGGTCCGAATTCGTATTTCTTAGTAATGAACGGTTCGTTTAAAGAAATCGAACTTCATCGTCTCAGCGATGGCGGAATCTTACTTTCCGTTGACGGAGCTTCGTTTACTACTTATATGAAAGAAGAAGTCGATCGTTACAGAATCGTTATCGGAAATCAAACGTGCGTTTTTGAAAAGGAAAACGATCCGACGTTGTTAAGATCGCCTTCGGCGGGGAAATTAATTTCTTTTTTGATCGAAGACGGTGGGCACGTTTTTAGAGGACAACCTTACGCGGAAATCGAAGTTATGAAGATGGTTATGACGTTAACAGCCGGAGAAGCTGGACACGTTTCGTATGTGAAGAGACCCGGAGCGGTTTTAGACGCGGGATCAATTATTGCTATGTTGGAATTGGACGATCCTAGTTTGGTTACGAAAGCTCAATTGTATAAGGGACCGTTTCCGGAGTTGGATGTCACCCATCACGTCGGGTCGCAAAAGTTAAATCACATCCATAATAATTATAAAGCGATTTTAGAAAATACTTTAGCGGGTTATTGCCTACCCGATCCGTACAACGCGCCGCGTTTACGTGAAGTAATCGAAAAATTCATGGCTAGTTTAAGAGATCCGAGCCTTCCCCTTCTCGAACTACAAGAAGTGATTTCATCGATTTCCGGTAGGATCCCTCCCGCTGTAGAGAAGAAAATCCGCCGTTTAATGTCTTTATATGAACGGAATATAACGTCCGTTTTGGCACAATTTCCAAGTCAACAAATTGCTAGCGTTATCGACAGTCACGCGGCCAGTATGGCTAGAAGAACCGAAAGAGACGGCTTCTTCCTAGCTACGGAAGGAATCGTCCAATTGGTGCAAAGATACAGAAACGGAATAAGGGGAAGAATGAAAGCGGCCGTTCACGATTTATTTAAACAATATTACAATGCGGAAAGTCAATTTCAACACGGTCATTATGATAAGTGCGTGTCGACGTTGAGGGAAAAGCACAAAGACGATATGGCGTACGTTACGGCAACGATTTTCTCTCACGGACAAGTCGCGAAGAAAAACATGTTGATTACGATGTTGATCGATCATCTTTGGGCGAACGAACCGGGGTTAACAGACGAATTGGCGGCGTCTTTAAATGAATTGACTTCATTGAATAGAAGCGAACATTCCCGGGTCGCTTTAAGAGCTAGACAAGTGTTGATAGCCGCTCATCAACCGGCTTACGAGCTCCGTCACAATCAAATGGAAAGTATTTTTTTGTCAGCAGTCGATATGTACGGTCACGAATTCCATCCGGAAAATCTTCAAAAATTAATCGTTTCCGAAACGTCCATTTTCGATATCTTACACGATTTCTTTTACCATACGAATCGAGCTGTTTGTAATGCCGCACTTGAAGTTTACGTCCGTAGGGCGTATACGAGTTACGAAATAACTTGTCTTCAACATTTAGAATTAAGCGGAGAAGTCCCGTTGGTTCATTTTCAATTTTTGTTACCTCCGAGTCACCCGAATAGACTCGTTCGATTCGATACTTATAAAGATAAAGAAGAAGAAACCAGCGTGCCGTACAACGATAGTTATCAACGTACCGGTTGTATGGCCGCTTTTGATAATTTCCAACAATTCGAACAGTACGCAGATGAAATTTTCGATTTAATTGAGGATTTTGCGAGTCCGGCTTCGATTTCCGCCAAGGATTTGAACGCTTTAGTCGATGGATCGGAATCTAGAACGAATAGCACATCTATTAACGTCAGTATAAGCGTCGAAGGATCCCGTACGGTTGTTGAAGATAAAAGTAAGATTTTAGAACCGATTCATATTTTACATGTCGGCATTAAAGATAAAGGAGATACGGATGACGCGGCTATGAGTAAAATCTTTGGTAGTTTTTGCGCTAGGCACAAAGAGGAATTAGTCACACGTTGTATAAGAAGAATTACCTTTGCGGCGTTAAAAAGAAAACAATTTCCCAAATTCTTTACTTATCGCGCTCGCGATGGGTTTAAAGAAGATACGATTTATCGTCATTTAGAACCAGCCTGTGCTTTTCAATTGGAATTAAATCGAATGAGGAGTTATAACTTGGAAGCTTTACCGACGAGTAATCAAAAAATGCATTTGTATCTAGGAAAAGCTAAAGTTTCCGTTGGACAAGAAGTTACAGATTACCGGTTTTTCATAAGATCGATTATTCGTCATTCGGATTTAATCACAAAAGAAGCTTCGTTTGAATACCTTCAAAATGAAGGAGAGAGGGTTTTATTAGAAGCAATGGACGAACTTGAGGTCGCGTTTTCGCATCCTCATTCGAGAAGAACCGATTGTAACCATATCTTTTTAAATTTTATACCGACCGTTATTATGGACGCAGCTAAAATTGAAGAAGCCGTTACTAGCATGGTAAAACGTTACGGTCCTAGATTATGGAAATTAAGGGTTTTACAAGCTGAATTAAAAATGACCATTAGATCAGCTCCGAATGCTTCGACTACAGTTGTTAGATTGTGTATAGCTAACGATAGCGGATACTATTTGGATATTAACATGTATACGGAAGTTGTTGATCCAGATACTGGAGTTGTAAGTATTTTTTTTTCCTTGGATTGAAAGATTATTTTTATAAATAATTTGTAACTCTTATAATAATTATTTTTTAGATACGTTTCCAAGCTTACGGTTCAAAACAAGGTCCAATGCATGGTTTACCAATAACCACACCTTATCTAGCCAAAGATTACCTTCAGCAAAAACGATTCCAAGCGCAATCTGCCGGAACTACATACGTTTACGATTATCCGGATATGTTTCGTCAAATGGTCGATTTAATGTGGAAACAACATATGAAAGAAAGATTATCAGGTAAATTTTTTTTAATAAAATAAAGTTTAAGAAGAAATTAACCTTAATTTTTTGTTGTTATTCCATTAGAAGAAATAAAACCACCAGAAACATTTATGGATTTCGTCGAATTAGTTCTCGATGCGGAAACAGAAACCCGACTAATTGAACAAAAACGCGTCCCTGGCGAAAATAACGTCGGAATGGTCGCTTGGAGATTAACATTGTACACTCCCGAATATCCTGCCGGAAGAGACATAATCGTTATAGCGAATGATATCACATATATGATCGGTTCGTTCGGCCCGAAAGAAGATAAAGTATTTGTATTAGCGAGTGAAATCGCTAGAAATTTAAAAATTCCCCGGATTTACATCGCGGCTAATAGCGGCGCTAGGATTGGGTTGGCGGAAGAAGTGAAAGGGTTGTATAAGGTAGCTTGGGAAGATCCGACCGAACCGGATAGAGGTTTTAGGTACCTTTATTTAACTCCGGAAGACTACGCGAAAGCTCAAAATTCCGTTCGAGCGGTTTTGATCGAAGAAGACGGCGAATCTCGTTATAAACTGACCGATATCATCGGAAAAGAAGACGGTTTAGGAGTGGAAAATTTACGTTACGCGGGAATGATCGCCGGGGAAACGTCGCAAGCTTACGACGAGGTGGTTACTATTTCGATGGTTACTTGCAGGGCGATAGGAATCGGATCGTACCTCGTACGATTGGGACAAAGGATTATACAAATTGAAAATTCGCACATTATCTTAACCGGGTACAGCGCTTTGAATAAGTTGTTAGGAAGGGAAGTTTACGCATCGAATAATCAATTAGGCGGGACGCAAATTATGTACAATAATGGGGTTTCGCATAAAACGGAACAAAGCGATTTAGATGGGATTTATACGATTTTAAAATGGTTATCGTTTGTGCCTAAGGATAAATTTTCACCTTTACCCGTTCTTACTCCGATTGATCCTATCGATAGAGATGTTTGTTATGTCCCGACAAAGGCGCCTTATGATCCACGATGGATGTTAGCCGGACGACAATCTTTAAGTAAGTTAATTTTTAAAATTTCAACTCTTCCTCAAACCATCAATTTATTATTATTATTTTTTTAGCCGATCCTAACCTTTGGGAACATGGTTTCTTCGATAAAGACTCCTGGCAAGAAATAATGCAACCTTGGGCACAAACAGTCGTTACCGGAAGAGCTAGATTAGGTGGAATTCCGGTCGGGGTAATAGCCGTAGAAACACGAACGGTTGAACTTCATCTTCCAGCCGATCCGGCTAATTTGGATTCGGAAGCGAAGGTAATTCATAACCAATTTTTTTTTAAATATTTTTAAATATTATTTTTTAAATATTAATAACTTTTATTACTGTAATAGAAAATTTCTCAAGCTGGACAAGTTTGGTTCCCCGATTCAGCCTATAAAACCGCCCAGGCCATTCAAGATTTCTCTCGGGAAGATCTTCCGTTGATAATTTTCGCGAATTGGCGCGGTTTTAGCGGTGGCATGAAAGATATGTACGAACAAATAATGAAATTCGGCGCGTACATCGTCGACGGTCTTAGGAAGTACACGAAACCGATTATTATTTATATCCCGCCTAACGGAGAGCTTAGAGGGGGCGCTTGGGCGGTCGTCGATCCGACCATCAATCCAAGGCACATGGAAATGTACGCGGACGCGGAAGCGAGAGGCGGAGTCCTCGAACCCGAAGGAATCGTCGAGATTAAGTACAGAAAGAAAGACTTGGTGAAGGCTATTAGGAGGATAGATCCGTTAATTAAAGATTGGTTGGAGAGAATTAAGATACAAACGAATCACAACCAACCGTCGTTCGAAAGGAAGAATAGTTTATCGGCCGCTCAAACGGAAGTCGCAAAAAGCCCGGAAATCATCGAATTGGAGACGAAAATCGCTAATAGAGAGGCGTTATTAATGCCGATGTACCATCAAGTTGCGGTTCATTTTGCCGATTTACACGATACCCCCGAAAGGATGCACGAAAAGGGAACGATTTTAGTAAGTTTGATTTTTTTTAGTTTAATTTTCTATTTAATTTAATTTAATTTTATTTTATTTTAATAGGATGTGTTAACGTGGAAAAATTCCCGACGCGTTTTATATTGGAGATTAAGACGCCTTTTATTACAAGATAAAGTAATTTCTTCGTTATTAGAAGCACAACCTAATTTAGGAGTCGGTCAAACCGAAGCTATGCTTAGACGATGGTTTGTTGAGACGAAAGGAACCGCAGAAGTGAGTTTATTATTTTTTATATACCGGGTGTCCCAACGGTCCGAAAAAGCTCCATAACTTATTTATTATTGAACATATTGGCCTTTTCCTTTCTTTAAGTTATAGCTGTAATGGTACTACACATTTCTAAAATATTGCGACTTATATACAGGTGTCCCAAAATTACAAAACATACCAAAGTTACGATTTTTTAAATGGAATGTACCCGATTTTATTTTATTTTTGGATTCTATGCTGCAATACGATTCACTTTTATACAGGTCGTTTTTCTCTAAACTGCCGCTAATTTGATTTATAACACCTTTTTTGTCAGAATTTCCGAATGCAGTAGTCTGTTAAAAAAATCTTATTTTCAATATCCTTGCCTTGTTGTCAAATTAATTGACTCGGTTTGATTGTTGAATGTTTGTTGGATTTTTAAAAAGTTTACTCAACGATCTGTTTAGTCGCATTTGTCTCCTCGGATTTTTTAAGATTGATAAATTTAAAATATCGAAAACTCATTCGTTTTTAAATGGTAACCCCTATTTGTTATTATATTGGTCAAAAGTTATTCTGACATGCTTATTTTACCTTATTATGAATGAAAAGTTTGTCAAAATAATTTTTGATCACTACAATAATAAATCGGTACAATAATTTGACTCATCATGTTTAAAAAATCTCACTAGACAAATGCGACTAAGCAGATTATTGAGTAAATATTTAAAAGATGCAGCAAACATTTAGCAATTAAACAATGTCACCTACTTTAAGGTTAAGCCAAAAATTTGACAGAAAACAATTCTAGAACAGACCACTGCATTTCGAAATTCTGGCAAATAAACTGTTATAAATCAAATTTCCTGACAGTTTAGGTAAAAATGGCCTGTATAAAAGTGAATTGTATTTTACCGTAGAATTCAAAAATAAAATAAAATCGGGTACATTCCATTTATAAAATAGCAACTTTGGTATTTTTTGTAATTTTGGGACACCTGTATATAAGTGGCAATATTTTAAAAATGTGTAGTACCATTACAGCTATAACTCAAAAAAAGAAAATGGTCAATATCTCCAATACTAAAGAAGTTATGGAGCTTTTTCGGAGCGTTGGGACACCCGGTATATAATAAAGTTGAAACTTTGAATTTTTTTTTAATTTTTTTTTTACAACACTTGGTATAAAACGGTCTTTTTTAATTAAAATTAGAATGTTGTAGGTTTCATTTAGAAAAGAAATCAAATCTAAATCTTTAAAAATGAATTTTTGGCGAATTTTTAAAGTTGATCGATTTTTTAAGTTAGGTTAAAAGTGTCAACAATTTTTTACCAACTTTGAAAATTTTTTAAATATTTTTAACAGCACTTGGAATGAAACGGTCTTTTTAATTAAAATTAGAATGTTTTAGATTTCATTATAAAAGAAACCAAATCAAAATCTTTAAAAATGAATTTTTGACGAATTTTTAAAGTTGATCGATTTTTTTAAGTTAGGTTAAGAAGTGTCAAAAATTTTTTACCAACTTTGAAAATTTTTTTAATTTTTTTGACAAGACCTGGAATAAAACGGTCTCTTTTAATTAAAACTAGAATATTTTAAGTTTCATTTACAAAAGAAATCAAATCAAAATCTTTAAAAATGAATTTTTGACGAATTTCTAAAGTTGATCGATTTTTTTCAGTTAGGTTAGAAGTGTCAAAATTTTTTTACCAACTTTGAAAATTTTTTTAATTTTTTTGACAACACCTGGAATAAAAGGGTCTTTTTTAATTAAAACTAGAATATTTTAAGTTTCATTTAGAAAAAAATCAAATCAAAATCTTTAAAAATGAATTTTTGACGAATTTTTAAAGTTGATCGATTTTTTAAGTTAGGTTAAGAACTGTCAAAAATTTTTTACCAACTTTGAAAATTTTTTTAATTTTTTCGACAACACCTAGAATAAAACGTCCTTTTTTAATTAAAACTAGAATGTTTTAAGTTTCATTTAGAAAAAAAATCAAATCAAAATCTTTAATAATGAATTTTTGGCGAATTTTTAAAGTTGATCGATTTTTTAAGTTAGGTTAGAAGTGTCAAAAATTTTTTACCAACTTTGAAAATTTTTTTAATTTTTTTGACAAACACCTGGAATAAAACGGTCTTTTTTAATTAAAACTAGAATATTTTAAGTTTCATTTAGAAAAAAATCAAATCAAAATCTTTAAAAATGAATTTTTTGGCGAATTTTTAAAGTTGATCGATTTTTTTTAAGTTATGTTAGAAGTGTCAAAAATTTTTTACCAACTTTGAAAATTTTTTTAATTTTTTTGACAACACCTGGAATAAAACGTCCTTTTTTAATTAAAACTAGAATGTTTTAAGTTTCATTTAGAAAAGAAATCAAATCAAAATCTTTAAAAATTAATTTTTGGCGAATTTTTAAAATTGATCGATTTTCTAAAATTAGGTTAGAGGTGTAAACATTTCTATAAATAAAGTTCGAGTAATTTAAAAATTAGAAAGTTAAAAAAGTAAACAAATTTTAAAATCTTACATTTTATTATTTTTCAAATAAACACAACATTTAAAAAAATACAAAATAATCTTAAATTAACGTGGACACATAGCATGACGTCCACCATCAATGGGAACAGAAGCACCGGTAATAAAACTAGCATTTTCGCTAGCCAAAAAAAGCGATAGTTTTAGCAACTTCCATAGCATCTCCAGGTCGTACCATAGCGTGCGTTTCCTAACTCCTCTTTAAAAACGCTTGATATTGCTCATCATTCATCCCTCCTCGCGTTCTATAAAGTTATATCGTCGGCTTAATTAGTAAATCACATAAGTCCCAAATCACAGATAGTGTAGGAGAGCAAAGAAAACCTCTTATTGCCGAATGAACTATATAAGGATGTTGTTGGGTACTGTTGAAGAACAATTACCTTTGAATTGTTATTAATATTAAGGTACATGCGAACTTCTTAGAGTATAGTTTATTGTTTTCTGCAATAAATTACACAAAAATCTCATTTTAAGTAAAAATGGACTTATGTGATTTACTAATTAAGCCGACGATATGTTTTATTTTTGTTTAATTAAGTTTAGAACTAAACTTATATTTTTTATTGTATATTTTAAGGGTTATTTATGGGATAACAACCAAACAATTGTTGAATGGCTCGAAGAACAAATGGCGAAACCAATGGAAGAATCGGTGATTGGTTATAATCTCCATTGTGTTAAAAAGGACGCTATAATGAGTCGAATACGAAGTTCTTTAGAGGTATGTAACGTTTGAGGGAATTGATTGATTCTGGAAGTCAAAGAATTCATCTGATATAATCCTATTAACGCTAATTATTAAATAAATGTTATTTCTTGATTTTTGAAATCTTTCTTTATTTGATAATTGATTCAAAATTGATCATAACATAGAGGATGAGTTTTAATCTACAGGGTGTTTAAAAAATACGTTCGAATATTTGGCCCACTTATAGATCTCATCAGTACAAACAAAAAAGTCAAAATAAACATAAGTCCAAAAATCAGCCGTTTCCTAATTACAGCCTGTTTTTCAAATTAAAATAATTTACACTCAAATATCAGTATAAATACATTTTAATTATTACAAATTAATGAATTATTACAAAGAAGATGTTCAAAATGTCCTCCTTCCATTTGTATACACATTTCACATCTCCGTAAAAGTGAACGCCGCACTCTCTCAAAGAGTCCCGGATTTATACGAACAGTCTGGCAGGCATGTTCAATTCGTTCTCGCAACTCATCTAAATTATTCACAGGACTTGAATAAACTAATGTCTTTAAATACCCCCAAATGCAAAAATCGAGTGGAGTGAGGTCGGGAGATCTAGGGGGCCATGCAATTGGACCTCCTCGCCCTATCCACCTGCCATTGTAATTTTCGTTTAGATAATTTCTGACCAAGACTCCGTAATGCGCAGGAGCTCCATCGTGCATCAACCACATATTAATTCTGTGGTTGAGGGGCACATCTTCTAACAGCAGTGGTAATGTATTCCGCAAAAAGTCAAGGTACAATTGACTAGTCAAACGGTTAGGCAGGAAACAAGGTCCTATCAGATGGTCTCCTAACACACCAAGCCAAACGTTGATTGCAAATCGGTGTTGATGATTCGATTCAACAACGGCATGCGGATTTTCGTCGGCCCAAACATGGCTATTATGAAAATTAAAAATGCCATTTCTCGTGAAACCAGCTTCGTCTGTAAATAAAATTTTCGTAACAAAATTTGGGTTCTCCGCGACTTTTGTCAACATGCTTCGACAAAACACCAGTCGTGCGGCATAATCAGGCACAGCTAGAGCCTGTACTCTTTGAATATGGTATGGGTGCAATTGCTGCTCCCGTAAAATTCTCCAAATTAGGGAAAAATTAATATTTGTTTCAGTAGAGAGTCTTCTATTAGTACTAGTACCAGGATTTTCTTCAATTCGTCTTAAAATGTTAAGTTCTGCGTCGGGAGTACAAACTGATCTAGGCCGACCACCATCACCGTTCCTTGATTTAAACGATCCAACTTCGGATAAACGTTGATGTAAATTTGTAAAAAGTTTGTCACACCGAAGTACCCGGTTTGGGAATGCTTCGGCATAAAGGCGACGTGCCTCATAAGCATTTGCCATACATAAAATGCACGTCTGCCATTTCTGCGTTGGTATAAGGCATATTCGAAAATTTCAACAATGGGTTACAGCAACAACTACTTCAATAAACACTGACAATAACGGACACACAATAATTACAACAAATGTGGCAACTACACTAACAGAAACGAACAAAATTTGTTTTATTATTTCCATGGATGACTTCATAAATACGCGAATCACTCCTACTGAGTGTAAATTATTTTAATTTGAAAAACAGGCTGTAATTAGGAAACGGCTGATTTTTGGACTTATGTTTATTTTGACTTTTTTGTTTGTACTGATGAGATCTATAAGTGGGCCAAATATTCGAACGTATTTTTTAAACACCCTGTATATTTATTATTTATTTATTTATAATACAGGATTGTCCGGGTGTCGCGCTGGACGCGGTCGTGGACATCATCCAAAAATTGAACGACATGCAAAAGGCGGAGGTGATACGGATATTGTCGCAGCTGAATCAACCGGAAAACGCCGAAGCTAGTTAACGACACGGGGAAATTAATTAATTCGTTTTTAATTAATTAACTGTGGCGGATTAAAACGACGGATTGAAACGGCGGGAGGTGTTATGATAACGCGCGTGTGCGGGTCTACGAGAAAATGAGTGAGTTTCTCTTTTACAATTTTTTTCTATCGAAATGAAATTTGAACGGTTTTGAAATTTGGTGGACATTTGGTGATTTTCGGTTTATCTTCAATTAATTTTTATTTCCTTCAAATTAATTTTTATTTCCTTCAAATTAATTTTTATTTATTTTCGGGTAATTTCAACTTAATTTAAATTCAGTTTAAACTCATTAAAGTACAAGTGCCGGTTTTTTTTTAATGAACTCTAAGGTAATTGAAATGAACTTTTCTACAAATCGGGTTTCGTGTTCTTATATTTTAATGTTATATTAAAATAATTTATTGTTAAGGCGGTTTCGCACTTGGGTATTTATCGAATTACTAATTAGATACTCATTATCTTACTCATCTATCTACATTACAAATGTGTATTTAAGTTCATTGGATTATTTTAAGGTGAGTAAGAATTATTTAAGTGAGTACGAAGAAAACTACTAATAATAATAAGGCAGCCTTTGGAAAATTTTTAATATTCGATAACGTGTGGAACCGCCTTTAGGTGAGGTTAGAACAAAGATAATTTAATATAAAATTTAATTTGTTTATCGTTTCTTTTAAAAATAATTTTTCCATTTCGTTTAAATTCCTTGATAATCCTAAAAATTAAAAACCCGATCGACCGGAAATTATAATAAATCACCTGTCCACCTTAAATGTTCCTATTAAATCTTATTGATCGTAAAAAAAAAGTTGATACGATCATTTCCAACATGAAGAGCTTTATGAAAACATTTCTATTAAAGTATAACTTTATATTTTTGGTTATTTCGACGATATTTTCATTAAATGTCGTTTCATTAATCGTTGTTTATGAAACTGGGATAATTCAAAGTTATAAGTAAGATGATTTTATTGAGAGTTAAAAATAATAATTTTCGCCTTTTTATTTTAGTTATAATCAAATTGTAAACGTTGGTTATCAAATATGTTTTTATTCAATGACGATAACTTCGTGTGGTTTTGAATTGGTTTTGATGGTAAAGTTAAAGGATTTTTACGAATTATTTAAGGAATTTGATTTTTTAATGAGACGGTTTGCTCAGTTATCTAACAATAAGAAAAATTATTGGGGAAAATTTGGAACTAATTTTATATTATTTTTGGGGTTATTAATACTTTTAATGTTTATTGCATTCGGATTGGATGTATTTGCTTTAAAAAGACGCGATACCTTGCCGCAATTTTTTCTAGTATTACCATTTTTCTTTATAAATGTTTATTTAATGGCGATTAATTTAATTTTAAAAACTTGTTCAAACGTATTTGTTACTCTAAACAAATCGGTTTGTTCAAAAATGATTTTTAAAGTTGTTCCCTTCAAGAAGATTCCCGAGGTTTCCAATTTTAATTTATTAATTAAAAAAAAATTTTATAATGAATTTTTTCTAGAGACTTAAAATTCACTTATCTTTAAAAATTTGGATTCACAAATTGATTGATTTAATTGGGATTACTTTGTGTTTTTTTGGTTTATCGACGCTATTTTACTCCAGTTTGAAATGTTACGATGTCGCTTATAGTTTCATAAAGTTACAAGTAACAAACGCTTATGTTAATAGAATTACATTTTCCTGTGAATTTACAACGGAGATTTTATTTCTTACTTTTGTGATTTTACTAAAAAGGTTTGAAAAGTTAAATGAAGATTATAAACGAATCGGGGAAAAGTTTGAAACGGGGATTAGTAATGATGTTGGTTTACAAAATCAGGTAAAAATTTTTTTAAAAAAAAATTATGTTTTTTAAGAGTATATTTTTTTATGATTGAAGATGGAAGTTTTAGATTATGATCTTTTAGAAGGTTTGAAGTTAAAAGCTGGTGGTTATTTTGATTTAAATACAACGTTGATTTTTGAGGTGAAATTAAAAAATTTTTAGGTGTTTTTTTAAATGTTAATTTTGTAGGTGTTTATCTTGATATTAACGTATGTTTTTATATTTTTACAATTTGAAAGGGGGTATTAAAATTAAAAAAATTGGAATTAGTATATAATTTATTTTTAACTTAAAATAAAATAATAATACACTTAAAACGTGATTAATTAGTATTCTATTGTAACACATTTGGTTTTTAAGTATTCGTTCAAAGCTTCTTGACCTACAATAAAAAAAATATATATGTTATGTGAACTAAGATTAGAACTAATATTAGTGCTAACTCTAACACTAAACCTAGAATTAGGAGCTTTTGGGTTTAGTCTTTTGAAAATTCGTTGGACGTTTCGGATGCCATGTTGCAACATTCTTCAGAAACGAGTTCGAAGTGACAGTGAAAAGACTTGTCTTTGGGGTTTTATCATAAAATTTGCACCTTCATCCTCTGGAGAAGGTTGCAACATGGCATCCGAAACATCCAACGAATTTTCTTTAATTTTCAAAAGACTAAACCCGAAACCTCCCAATTCTAGATTTAGTGTTAGAGTTAACGCTTATATTAGTTCTAGTATTAGTTCAGTTAACACGGGTCGTGAAAGCCGTCGTATTTATATGTTTTGAAGAAATATTTTATGTAATATAAAATTAAATTTAACCTTACCTAAATCTTTACCAAAACCAGATTGTTTAAATCCACCGAATGGAGCAGCCACGTCTGTTTTATTGTAAGTATTAATAAATACAGTCCCCGCTTCGACTTTTTCAGCGATTTTTAAAGCTTTATTAATATCAGAAGTGAACACTCCGGATGCTAGACCATATTCGGTGGCGTTTGCGCGTTTTATAACTCCATCGATATCCCTAAAAAATCCAAAATTAATACACTTATAATATTTGCTTTTTATAATCTATTTCAGGGCTGCTCAAATAGTGCACAATGCACATGTGCAGGTCGCTGTGTGTATGTGCAGTGCACCATGCACGCGTTATGCATTTTTTTGTTATAAAGGTACAAATGATTGGATACCTAGTTACAATAATATGACATGAGATTCCGAACCTCGAAAACTGTTCATAAAACCCGTAATGAAAAATGAGTCAAACGTAAGGTACTAACTCGTTGCTTGGTTACAATTTATCGCGAAGTAATGACTGGTTCTACAAAGGAGTAATGTGCACACCATGTGCGCAGTGCCCTAATTGTGTAATGCACACTGAGCAACACTGATCTATTTAATTATTATAATCTATTTGATTTTAATAATGATTTATTTACCCATCGTCAAATTTACTGATACACATAATCGGTCCGAACGATTCTTCTCTAGCGACAAACATATGGTCTTCTACGTCGGCTAAAATGGTCGGTTCGAAGAAATATCCGGGTCTTTTTACGTGTTTTCCGCCGTGAATTAATCGGGCTCCTTCTTTCGTCGCGACGTCGACGTATTCTTTAAGTTTTTCTAAATGGGCCAAATGGTTTTGAGGTCCGTGGGCGGTTGCTCGATTTAACGGGTCTCCGATTACGATTTTTTTCGTTTCTTTAGCCACGCGATGGATGAATTCTTTGTAAATGGAGTTTTCGACGAATATTCTTCCGGCTGCGATGCAATTTTCGCCTTTGTTAAAGAAAACGCTTTGCATTCCCTAAATTTCAAGTTTAAATTAGTTTACAATCAACTTATTCGTTAGATTAGTTTAAAGGTTGTTTGGAAAAATGCTATATCGTCGGCTAAGAGTGTTAACCTGCCAACTCCACTTTTTGAAGTTTTTGAGTTTTTAGTGTAATTTACATCTACAAGGCCTTATGCACCAGTTAACAAAAGAAAATAGTTCATATTACATGTTAAAGTATTTAATTTGTCTGATGCGTAAAACTGTTATCTCCACGGTTACACCTAATTGCCGAATTACTGCATCAGCTTTTAAATATAATGTAGCTAGACATTATCTTCGTTTTTTTTTGTAGAAATTGATAGTTTTTGTGGCAGTTGATAGAAAAGTAAGTATGATTACTGTATTATTTCACTTATACAAAGTGTCTGTAAAAGCTCTACAAAAGCTTTTATAGCACGCATTTTTTAGAACGAAATTAATAATTTATTAGCAAATAAGATATTTTTTTCAGATAGCTAATCATTCTTGTTAATAGATGTCTTCAATAGCCTTTACTTGTATAAGCACGCAAACAGATACTGTGATAAAAAATTTGCAAGAGCCTGAATTTACTGAAGACATATCAGAAACAGATGGGAACAGAGTTGTTCTAGTACCATACTCAGAACATTCAGATTCTGATGAGTCTGATGTGCCCAAAAAAAAAAGCCAAGAACGTAAAAAACGTTTCCAGGTAAAAACAGACTCATGGTATGCTGACAAAAATAAGAATAGAAGAGAGATGGGAAAAAGATATTACGGAAGAAAAAAATTAAATGGGGAATAGAGGTATGAAATAGAAAAGAAAAATCGTGAAATGAAAAAACGTTGTGGATGCAAAGGTAAAGAACCCAGCCTAATAAAATGCAAATCCATACCTGAATATGAAAGAAAAAAAAATATTTGAGAAGTTTTGGAATCTTAATTGGGGTGAAAAGAAAATCTATGTAGACAACACGATTACGGTTGTGCCTACAAGAAGACAGAGAGACTTGAAAAGTACTTTACAAAGCGATTATCACGAGTTCTACAATAATCTACCTCACGAATGATGGCCTTTAATTTTTTTATTTTTAATGAAAATATTTAGAATGTACATGAAAATATTTCTGATATGTTTGCATTAATTCTCACTCTAATTGAAAACAGTTATCTACTTTAATCCCCCTTAAAAAATATTATCATTCAATTCAAGTTGTATATTATGTTGAAAAAAGTTGTAATACTGTCTCCTGAAAATAAAGTATTCGTTACCATTGAATAAAAATTTGCTTTAACAAATTTATACAGTTTTTATTGTGTCCTGTAAAGTTTTGTTTTGTGGAGTTAGCAGGTTAGCACTCCTAGCCGACGATATTTGGAATTATTTTTTTGAAATTGTTCTTTTTGAAATTGTTATATTTAAATGTTTTATTTACCAATTTAACTGCTTTTTCCATATCGCAATCGGAAAAAATAATTAAAGGTGATTTCCCGCCTAATTCTAATGAAACTTTTTTTACGTTTTCGGCGCAAGTCTTCATTATAACTTTTCCTATTTCTGTACTTCCGGTAAAACCTAGCTTACGTACGTCGGGATGTGCTGCTATTGCGTTTCCTACTATAGTACCTAAAAAACAAACAAAAATGTGGAGATTATATAATCTGAATAAAGGCTTATTTTTTAGTTGGCATTATACAGGGTGGGGCGTGGTAACTTCCTTTTTTGAAAATGTAATAAAACACTGTACATGATAAAATGTTTCATACAACGTTATTCTTATTTTCAGCCTGTCACACAACATTGGAGATTTGAAATTACACAGTTTTAAAAAGAATTTGTAGGAAATGTCGCCCTCCATTGTCAATACACTGATTTAATTGAATTTTAAAGTTTTGATGCACGCTTTCAAGCATATCGCCTGGGATATTGACAATTTTGGCTTGAATGTTGTTCCAGTGGCGTATCCAGACTTGACCCTTGGGAGGGGATATAAAAACTATTATTGAAATATGTGTATATACAGGGTGTCCCAGACCACCCGTACCACCTCATTTACTCGAAGACTGTAAGTCCTAGGAACTTGAAACAAAAAATTTGATACATAAATAGGGTATAAACTTTCTTATGAGTGGGAAAGCAACATCTAATATCAACCGGATGTATGAACAATTAAAGGTCACTTTATAATTTGATATATGAAGGGGGGTTAATTTTGGTATTGTTGGAAAGAACTTTTCAAAAGAAATAACTTTTATAGGAAGCATTTTTTGATATTATTTACTATTTTTATCCAAAATCGCTTTTAAAATCTCGATTTTTTACGAGTGTTACCTGATGTCGCCATTAGATGTCGCTGTCAGCTATTTAAAAAAAAAAACATTTAGAAATGACGAGTGATAGTAAGTCACAAGGAATAATTTTATTAACAATACGACAAAATAATGTAATACCCTTAACTAAACTTCATAACTTAAAACACTTAAGCCCAATAACAGAAAGCAATTTGATTTTTTAAAATGGCGCACGACATCTAGTGGTGACATCAGAAAGCACTCGTAAAAAATCGAAATTTTGAAAGCGATTTTGAACAATAACAGTAAGTAATATCAAAAAATACTTCGTATAAAAGTTATTTCTTTTGAAAAGCTCTTTTCAACAATACCAAAATTAACCCCCCTTCATATATCAAATTATAAAGTGTCCTTCAACTATTCATACTTCCGGTTGATATTAGATGTTCCTTTCCCACTCATAAGAAAGTTTATACCCTATTTATGTATCAATTTTTTTGTTTCAAGTTCTTAGGATTTATAGTTTTCGAGTAAATCAGGTGGTACGGGTGGTCTGGGACACCCTGTATATGTCGTGGTCACATGGCGAAATCCGTCAGTTTCCGAAAATCCTAGGCAGTTCATGAAGCGTCGGTATTTTGTGTAAATGTTACGGATTTCGTTTTCTGACGAGGCTGTTCATGAAACGCCCGATCATATTCGACAAATCGCGTACTCCATGTCGGTACAAAATCTGCCGCAATAAAGGTATTGAAGGTTCGCGAAACGACCAGCACAAAATAATAGAAAGACAGACTGTATTTCAGCAATGTATATGGAGTCTACGTTTTGTATCTTTTCGTTAGTATCCAGTTCATTCTTCTCTAGTTTGATACGTAGATCTTTCGTTGCTTCTGTGACCGGTTCTTCACGCCGCTGTTTGTGTTCTTCTTCTCTAAAAACTCCCATTTCTTTCTCCTGATTTTCTAGCTCTTCTTCTGTAGTTATATTTGAAAGAATGGTGGGCGGAAGATTTGTTGACTTCAGGCCAAATTTGGGGTCATCACCAAAAACTGCCTTATAAGGTGTCCGGTCTATCACTCTGGGCAACAAATTATTTTTCTGCCATTGCGTAAAATAACACCCAACTGACCACCTGGTTGATTTATTATCAGTCATCCACGACCGTAAGATATTCTCGACATCTTGATTTGAACGTTCAACGCTGCCCGGGCTTTGAAGATGGCGAGGTCTTCCATGAACAATTGATAACTGTGGCCACAAGATTTTCAACTCTTCTACTATCTTGTTCGCAAATTCACACCCATTGTCGCTTTGCAAAATCGATGGCGCACCAAATTGTAGATAGAATCTTCAAAAGTTCTTCCGCAATGTTTACACCTGTAGTGTTCTTTAAACAGCTCCTCATTACTTCTTCCAGAATGATTTTCCATGCTTGCTAATTTAGTTAGTGCTGGGCGTGTCATGAACCTTCGATACATTTATTGCGGCAAATTATGTACCGAGATGGAGTACGCGATTTGCCGAATATGATCAGGCGTTTCATGAACAGCCTCGTCAGAAAACGAAATCCTTAGCATTTACACAAAATGCCGACGCTTCATGAACTGCCTAGGATTTTCGGAAACTGACGGATTTCACCATGTGACCACGACATATATATCGTCGCTGCCAAGCCAAAACGGCATAAACGCCATTGACCTAATTTTTTAGAAAACGCAAAAAATGATTGACATAATGAATGTTAAATGGCTTTTACGCAAACTTTAAACCAATTTTATAGCGAATAAAGTTTGTTTGCGGGTATACCGCTTTAATGTTGTATGCAGATTTAAAAATGCTACTCAACGGTGCAGCTAACTAAAAAATGGCCACTTTGGCGTTTATACCGTTTTGGCTTGAGAGCGTCGATATATTTAAATCAAATCCTGGTTTTTCTATTTCTCGAATGTTTTGGACAATTTTAATATTTTAAAAAGGATGGCGGAGTCGATAGATGTCATGGGGGGGATATATCCCACTTATCCCCCCCCCCCCGTAAATACGCCACTGTGTTGTTCTGTAAGTGTTTTAGGATATTGGGACGAGCATTGTAAACTAGGAACTTGAGATAATCCCAGAGGAAGTAATCAGGGGGTGCTAAATCGGGCGAGCGCGCAGGCCAGTTTATGTCCCCTCGCAGGGAGATCAGTCGTTCGGGGAAAGCTGCTCTCAAAACATCCATGGACACCCTGGAGGTGTGGGCCATTCCAACATCTTAAGGGAAATTGCATGTTTACGCATAGAACGCTTGGGTGACCGCTGAACAGACACATGAACTCTTTCCACATTTTCAGGTGTGGAACACGACCCCATGGGGGAATATCGAAGTAACGACGAAAGGCACCTTGTACCGCAATTATTGAGTAACCATTAGAAAAATACGCCTCTATAGCAAAAGCGCGCTGTTGATTACACCAAAGCATGCTTGCGACTGAGGAGGGTAAAAACACAAACTTCCCACTCTACCCCTTCCATTGAACACTTCCTCGTTCCTCTGTTATCATCGCTAACTGCACTACACTATATTCAAAAAAGGAAGTTTCCACGCCCCACTCTGTACAAACATATCGTTCGTCTAAAAATTGCAATTACAAACGATTTTTTGAACAACAGTATTTTCTAAATTAGGAATTTTAATTGTAGTGTTTTTAACTTTATATCTAAATTACTCATCGTACAAAAAATATAAATACCTGATCCTGTTACGACATTTATAACACCCGGTGGAATACCAGCTTTTACAGATAACTCGGCAAATTTCAAAGCTGTTAAAGGACAAACTTGAGCTGGTTTTATAACTACTGTATTTCCCGCTGCTAAACAAGCTGCCATTTTCCACGATAACATCATTAATGGGTAATTCCATGGTGTTACTAATCCACATACACTACAATTTTTTTTAGTAAGTATTTTTTTAATACTTTTATTTTCATTTAATACTTATTAAATTACTCACCCAATCGGTTCTTTTTTAGTAAATGTTAAATTTTTATTAGGTCTAGCGTTTGAAATAGGAATAGTAGCTCCTTGAATTTTATCCGTCCATCCGGCGAAATACCTCCAAGTTTCAATACTCATTCCGACGTGGGTTTTTAAAGCTAAAGTATAAACCGCGCCGGAATCTAAAGATTCAATCGTGGCTAATTCCTCCTTGTGTTGTTGCATTAAATCGGCTAATTTATAAAGGATAGCGCCTCTTTCGCGGGCGCTTATTTTACTCCATTCGCCTTCTTCGAAAGCTTTCTTAGCGGCCTCGACGGCTTTATTAACGTCGTTGATTGTAGCGGCCGGGATTTTACATATAATAGTCTCGTCGGTCGGATTAATACAATTGGAAGTTTTTCCGGTTTCCGAATCGACAAATTCGCCGTTTATAAACATTTGTGTGGGGATTTTAACCGACATGCCGTTTGTTATTAATTGAACGGATTCGTACTCGACTTGTATGTTGTTTGAGGTTCCTCCGGATCGCATTGTTTTAATAACTTCTTGACAGAACTCTTCGAATGTTGAGGCCATGAAAACTTGCGCGTTTTCGAACTCGATTTTAAATAAATCTTTTACTTCCTCCACTAAACGAACCACGTCCATAGATCCGGCTCCGGATAAAAAGAAATCGGTGTTTTCGTTAACGTCCACGTTTAAAATCGCCTCCCAAATTTTTCTTAGCGAATCCAAAGAGTCTTTTTCTTCGTCGGTGTATTCGATTTCGACTTGTTTTGTAAGTTGATCTAAAGTTTCCGCCGAACGGAACTTTCCCTTTATTTTTATTCGGGTTATATTTACCGGGATGTCATCGCTTCCGAATAAAATAAGACCTTGGTTGTGTAATAAACCCGGTTTTGAGTTTTCTATTTCGACTGGTTTTCCTTCGGGGATGGGTTTTTTCCAAATTGATGCTCCGAAAACGTCTACGGTTTCGAAATCGGTCGTTCCGGGGATTTTTAATGTACAAACGGCTCCGGGAACCGAATCCATTCCTCTTATAAAGTTGTAAAGTTCTCTTCCGGTTTTTTTAAAGTCAATCTGTTTTTTTAAATAAATAAAATTAAATTATTAAAAGTGATTTGTTAATAACGATTAAAAATAAGTTTAGTTAAGTGAAATAAATTACCATTCTGTATTCTAATTTGTTTAACATTGGATCGTAAGTAGCTAAAGCTTCGTTTTGAACTTCCCTAGGAGCCGTTCCATCCGCGATCATATCGACAGCTTTTTCCAAAGCGCTCACTCCAGCCGGATATAAAAATCTTTTATATAAAGTATCAACATTGTCTGTTTCTTCAATCTTAATTCTATCTTGAAGTAAAACCGGTCCGGTATCTAAACCATCATCTGGCCAAAAAACTGAAAATCCTGCGTATTCATCTCCAGTTATTAAAGTCCTAGAAAAATAATTACAAAAAAAATAATAATAAAAAATAATTTTAATATAGTTGACTTTGGAGGGTTTTTAACTTTTGTATACCTTGAAGAATTTTACAAAGATTTGGGGTAAATTAGGAGTATCTTTATCTTTGAATAAGTCTTTGAATAATATTAGGAAATTTTCGAATAAATTAATAAGATTTTAGATAATTTTTTGATGGATTTTTTAATTTTTTTGAGTTCATTTTAATCCTCTTGTATAGAAATTTCTTTGAACACTTACAATTAGACATTTTCTATCTGCAGTGAAATTCCCCTTCGCGGACACCCCTCTTGAACGGACACCCCCCTTGAACGGACAGTTTTCGTGGACCGTTCGACTCTCATACAATTACTTCGCATTTCTCTTAAGCGGGCACCCCTCTTGAACGGACACTTTGTTGGGTGCCGTTGCTGTCCGCCCAAGGGAGATTTCACTGTATATAGATATTTTCTATCTTACCAATTTATAGCTGCAGCTCCTCTATGTCTCGGTAAAATCGACGGATGATAACAAATACTTTGAAATCTCGGATAATTAATAATTTCCATCGGAATGTATTGGGAACAAAACGCCAAAACGTTCAATTCGACATTTAATTTTTCATAATCGGCCATTATTTCCGGTTTTAATTTCTTGTCGCGCCTCCAACCGCTGTATTTAAAAACCGGGATGTTATACTCATCTCCGGCTTTAGCTGTAAAGTCAAAATTAAATTTATTTCGTTATAAATTTTGAGTATGTTGCAAAACATTTTTTCTAATTAACTAAAAGTAGTATCAATTTCCCTCTTCATGAATTTCAGCTATATTTAGTTTCTCATTTCATATACTTCCTCTGTCCGAAAATAGTTGCTACATTTTAGTTTAATGTAAAAATTATCGTAGGTAGAACATACAATAATCGAAATGTGCCATGCCCTAACCTCCACTTAGCTATTGCCCATATTTTGTGATAAGTAATTATAACCTGTAAAATTAGAATGTTTTTGAGTTTTAACCGCTCTGCATCAAAAATGGTTCGAAATATTTCGGAAACAAATCAAAGAGGTGGGAAAAAATGCGGAGAATTTAGTAATGAGCAAAGACACCAAATTTTACATTATTTGTTGCAAAATGTGGAGGATAAAATTTGAAAAGAAGTGCGATAAGTGCTGCTGCACTTAAGTTTTTTTGCAGTCGTTCAACAACTTCGAAATTGTGGAAGCAAATAAAAGATTGTTTAAGTAAAAACGCAATAATTAATATTAACTCGTAAAAATAATTGTGGTCGAAAAGTTAAAGATTACAGTCAACAAATTGCTAATATATCCCTTTATGTAAAAGAACCACATGAAGATCGTTAGCTTGTTCAAGTAAAATTCCAAAAAAATACGTTGCACAATAGATTTAAAAATGGAAAAGAAATTAAGAGAGTAACCAGTTTTATTAAGCCGTTACTTAACAAAGAAAATAAACGGCGCCGAATAGAGTTTTGTTTAAAATTTGTATTGCCGACGGGGTATTTTGAGGATTTATTAAACTATATTCACATTGACGAAAAATGGTTTTATTTAACCAAAACAAAAAGAAGTTTTTATGTCACTCCGGAAGAAGAAATGCCGCATAGAACTTGTAAAAGTAAAAGGTTCATTACAAAAGTAATGTTCATGGCGGCAGTTGCACGTCCACGTTGAGATTTTCTCAAAAAAAATTTTTTTAACGGAAAAATAGGGATATGGCCATTTATAAACTCTTTACCAGCCAAAAGAAATAGCAAAAATTGGGTTAAGGGAACACTAATAACCAAAGCCGTAGAAAGTGTCAATAAAGAGGAAGTAAGAAAAATGATTTTGAATAAATTGATTCCAGCAATACGGGAGAAATGGCCTGTTGGTTCAAAAAAACATACAATGTTTACTTAGCAAAATAATGCAAAACCGCATTTGTACACTGCCAATCCATCATTAATCCAAGCTTTCTGTAGAGGTGGTTAAGATATTCAACTGATATCTCAACCACCGAATAGCCCCGACTTAAGTGTGTTGGATTTCGGTTTTTTAGTTCATAAATTATTTTGTATTTTCATTTAAAAACAGTAAACTGTTGTACATGAAATTCTGTTTTTGATTCGCCTTAAAATAAATAAATAAATAGAATGTAGCAACTATTCTCGGACAAAAAATAAATTAAAATGTAGCAACTATTTTCGGACAGAGGAAGTAGATCTTAACTAGACCAAAATTGACATCAATTTTCAAGACCTTAAGCCCGGTTCACATTATTCCAGTCCAGTAATCCAGTTACTCAATCCAGTCCAGTGTTAGACTGTATCATATCGTTTATATTATTCCAGTCCAGCAGTCTAGCTGCTCAATGTAGTCTACTCCTGAACTGGATCTATGATCCAGGAACTACAATATCGGGTGTTCAATTACGTATACATGTTCACGGATGTATCCAGCACTGGATTAGCTGTCTACACTATTCCAGTAGTCCTGGAATGGGCGAGCTGGATTGAAAAAGTAGACCGTCAGTCCAGTCACTGGACTGGATTGTTCATTGGAATGAGTGCATTCCAGTTTATTCCAGTGAGGGTTCACATTATTCCAGTAGCATTCCAGCACTGGTTTCGATCACTGTACTGGAATACTACTGGAATAATGTGAACCGGGCATGATCCTAAGCCTCATCATGGAGAAAAGGATGTGTAGTAATTCGGGAATTACTGTGGGTTTAGAAAAAAATACCATTCACATTAGGGATTCGAGTTATGTAACGTGTTTGGTAGAAAAGTCGAAAACCACGTCTTTCGTTTACGACGTCCGGTGGAGGCACCTAAACTTGAGGAATTTTTAGGGAAGTTATGTATCCTCAACTTTATGGGTTTTCGCGGAACAAAATAGCCGTTGAAAAATTAGGGGTTTTGGCTCACGTAATCGTTGATGGTCCCACGGTCTGGGAATTGCGTGAGGGTTTTCGCAATTAGCTAGTTGGCGGGGGTTTTTTTGGTAGGTCCCGTGGCCTAAGTGTCGACGTAAGGTGCGTTAGGGATTGGTTAATTAATATTGTAAAAACACCTGCCCAAATCTTCTGGATTGGCCTCCTGCGAGAGGTTGTCCAGACGTTAGGTACGCCCAAGTAATTCAGAATTGCCACCTCCCTTGAACCGAGGTTACTTGCGAGAGAATCATTTTATTTTGGTTAATCTCAATCGGACTCTTAGCCCGAAAATCTCAATCGGACTCTCAATCCAAATCTCAACAAAATCTTAGCTACAACTTCGACACGAGCTTGAATCTTAGCATTCGTCATCGAATCTTAGTATTCGTTTTCTTCGGTGCATTCAAACTTCGGGACTTTGGAAATAAACCGCGACGCGTGTTATTTCGGTGTGGTGTGATCATTGCAAGGTGTTGGATATTCACGAGCAGCCCAGTTCGAGAAGGCACCAGGGGAATCCAGATTGACGATCAGGATTAATTGCATCAATCATCCGCAAGTCCAGAGTAAGTCTGTTTGCCAATTCTCGTGATCACCTGTTAGGGACCATCCGTGTATTAGGGTTTTAGATAAAGATCGGGATTCCTAGTCTATTCTCTCTCTCTAAAGTAACGTCGGTTCAGTTAATGTTAGGGTTATTTTTATTGTAACTAATCGAGATTTTGATATTATTTTGTAAATATAGTTTAAGTGTTGTTTTACATTTGAGTTTCATTTCCCCTTTTTCTACTAGAGCTTTAGTGCAAGAACTCATGGTTCTGAAGTAGTAACCGCGCGCTTTTGAGGGTAATTAAATAATTAATTAGCGCAAAAATAACTGCTTCGGGTGGCAGCAGGTATACCAATTAATAAATAATCGGGTCACTATTTAATTAGAGACCCGCACCACAGATGCAAGAGAAGGTTTCTCCCTATAACTTTATCGAGGAGGCCCGACTGGAGCACAGTAGAACGGAGAAGCGGAGTATTGCCCAGCCTTCATTAATGCGAAGGTCTTGCAGGTCAAAATACCATCGAAAACAAGGATTATAATGCAGAGTTGATTTTCTAATTTGGGAGTTAACCCTTCTCGCCCCTGCTGCAAGACTTGAAAAAGGGCCAGAATTCGAGCGAAAGAATTAAAACATCTAAGAGCGGTAGGCCTCTATTCGACGGTATTTTGGCTTGTAAATCCTTTGCATTAGAGATTGAGAGGTAGAGAAACTTTCTTCCATTGTACTCTAGTCGGGTCTACTCGGTAAAGTTATGGGGAGGAACCTCGATCTTGCATCCTTCTTTCCATGGTGAGGTTTAGGTTCAACTTAGTTCCAGTTTATTCCAGTGACGGTTCACATTATTCCAGTAGTATTCCAGTACAGTGATCGAAACTAGTGCTGGAATGCTACTGGAATAATGTGAACCCTCACTGGAATAAACTGGAATGCACTCATTCCAGTGAGCAATAATGGAATAATGTGAACCGAGCTTTAGACTCATAGACTTGGAATTGTAGGATATATAGCTTATCATCTCTTCCTAAAAGTCTGTGGTTTTATTAAGAGATTAAATTTGACAACAAGTTAATCAAAAAACTACGTATTAACATTTTTTAATTTCTATGAAATTGAATAAAATATACGAAAATGTTTTAAATTTTAAACAGTTTCAATAATATTACTCATTAGATCTGTACATAATAGGTTTTGAGTTTCAACCATTAAAATCCCTTTTCGAGATTTTTGTCTATTTACGGGATTTACAACTTCACATTTCTCGTTATCTAGTGAAGAGTCTGAAATTGAGTGTGAGTATGGAAGAACTCTAACCTTTTATTTTGTGCGATTTTTTGACTCGATTAATCTATGTAATGTTAATGCTAACAAGTGATTACAAAAATACATGCATTTCGTCCAAAATTATATCGAAGAATTTGGATAAGAGTTTGAAATGACTTCAATTTAACCCGCTATTAAAATTTTTATTTGAAATCCTAAGAAAGTTACAATTTCCATAGCATTTAGTTTGTTATATCAGGTTGATGACTCTGACAACGGTCATAAACATTGATATTAATATGCTAAAGTTATAGAATTAAGATTTATGCGCAATCATATGAAAAACTATAATTATTTGATAAAATGTCAATAAATTAAAATGTGAAAACTTACACGGTTCAATAGAGGGTTAAAAAGAATATGAACAAATTTTAAAATTCGTCTAAACTTTGTTTATAGGAGTATATATGTTGATAGTATTATTAATAAGAAGTAAATTTACATTTAATAACTTCATGATCTTGTTACAAGTCGACCACAAAGATTTTTCTTTAACGTTAGCTTTTCTAGAGCGTAAATGAAAGTCGTCAAGTCGAGGTTTCGAAACTAAACCGCGCTAAATACCTGATTACTTCTTTTTTAGATTTTACTAGGTTATAATTATCATTATTAGCGAATTCCGATCGATTTTCTTTCTGGAATTTTAACTTAAATAAAAATTAAAACCGGTTTTAGTAGTTTACTAATAATAATGAGTTAATTACCTACTTTTAAATTGTTTGTGAATTTCTTTTTTGTTTGTGAATTTCTTCATAAATTTATATTAAATTTCTAAGGATTTAATTTAAAAGGAAATTTAAAACCGTTTTTCTTACCTAAAGGATCTTGTTTCTTTTGACCTTTATCGGGAATTGTAAAAACTCCAACGACACAATGTCCATTTCGAATTAATCTTTCCATAACATCGACCGCAAAATCACTTTGACCAATAATAGCGACTCTAAGACCTTGTTCGCTAACATCGGCATATTGCTAAAAAAATTTTAAAACGAGATTCAAATTAGATAATTAATTATTTAAAATATTTCGAATTAATTCATTCATCCATTTAAATATTTTTAATTTACTTACATTTGGTGGCATTTTAAACAAATTTAATTTCTTCTCGATCTTCAATTAGCTTCTACCTCTTTGCTAATGAAAGAGCAAAGAACGACTAAGCTTAGAATCGAAGCGACGTTCTCTTATATACAGCGCTTGGGATCGTTATCGACAACGTTTTTTCGGAATTAATCGTATGTTTAAATTTGCTACAATCATCGAGGCAAACATCGTGATTTTTATTTTTTTTTTTTTTCGGTTGGGTTGGGTGTAAAAAGTTATTTTTGTTGTGTAATTTTTTAATTATTATCTAGGAGTAAATTTGTCTTTAAAAGAAGTGAATGTTTATTTTTATTTTTTTAGGTTAGTTATAAATTGAAATATCACGAAAATTTGTTTGTTTTTGGGAGAAAATATTTGGGTTTGTCGTTAGATTTTTAAATTTGAAAGTGGTAATTGTAATTTTTGATAAAAACTTTTACTATTAAAAATATGATTTTAATTTCTAAAGTTTTCACTATATCATCAAAGAAGTTTTCTAATTTCTATTTTTTTTTTTTTTCGTTTCTAGTAAATTACATAAAAAATACTATATAATACAGGAAACAATTTTTCAATTACCTTATTATTTTTAACCAACCTAATTACATAGATAAACATCCTCCTCTAACAAAATAAAAGATACAATCAAATCGTACGTCATACATTTTTTAAGTCTTGATTACAAGTTCTAAATTTGTCTTTAAAATTAATCGACGTGATAAAACTAATAAAAATAAACAACCTAAAAGTTTAAATCCAAAAATTTAAATCAAAGTTTAATTATTATTTTATTTTGGTTTGAATGATTATGTATTCGAAATACGTTGTAAATGTTGTTTTGGTTTCGTGCAGTTTGATTGGGAACGATCGGAGCGCGAGGGTCATTTACGAAGACGGAAAACCGCTTAAAACTGGTAAAATTACCGGTCAGTGCGTTTATCGGAACGCGGTGATAACCTTTCAACTAAAGACACGCGAACTCGAACGTTTACATACCTATATTTAACTTAATCTCGGACTTTCCAGTCATGATTAACGTCTCTTGTTATGTTGGTATATTTAGGATTTTTTTTTGTGAGAGGAATGATTGGGATTTGGCAAGATTTTTTTATGTGTTTTCCTCTTTTAGTTTATCTCTATTAAGTTGAGTTTTTTTTTCTTGGTATACAGTGCGTCTCGAAATAAATTAATTGAATCTTCTGATACTTAACAGGCGAACGTGTAAAATAGGCTTAACCTCAGTTAAATAGAAAATGGATCGCATTTAAATGCTCAGTATTTTTATACCTTATTGCTCAGTAAAAAATACTAAACGCTCAGTATTTAATTTTAAACATGTTAAGTACAAAAACAAAAAATGCTCAGTAAAATATTTGAAATGTTAAACATATAAAGCATAGTATGAAATTAAATAACTCCCAGTAAAGAATTACAATGTGTTCATCTAACCTCAAAATTATTTATCAAAATTTTAGATTAAAAATTAATGAAATATCTCATTACGAGAGTGATGAAAGAGAAAGTGAACACGAAGAAAGTGTTTTTTTGTTCAGGCAAAAATTATCGATGACTTTGGGAATTTTTTAAATTCTTTTGGGAACAACTACAATTAATTTGATTTGTTGAACATAAAATAGATACTTTAACCTATTTCTATTCAAAAAATCTTTTCAAAATTTTCATAAATAAACTCAATGGGATTTTTCAAATTTGTTCAAATTTTGTTGAATTTGGGAAAAAATCATCGATGACTGCGAATTTTTTAAAATTTTTTGGGAACAGTTACAGTAAATTTGGTTTGTATTGTATAAAATAGATACTTTAATGTATTTCTATATAAAAAATCGTTTCAAAATTTTCATAAATATGCTCAATGAGATTTTTCAAATTTGTTCAAGTTATATTGAATTCGGGCGAAAATCATCGATGACTTTGGGAATTCTTTTATGTTTTCTGAGAACAGTTACAACGAATTTGATTTATTTAGTTTAGAATAGATGCTTTAATGTATTTCTATTTCAAAAATCTTTTGAAAATTTTCCTAAATAAACTCTGAGCGATTTTTCAAAATTCTTCAAGTTATACTAAATTCGGGCAAAAATTATCGATGACTCTGGATTTTTTTTTAATTTTTTTGGAAACAGCTACAGTAAATTTGATTTGTTTAACATAAAGTAGATACTTTAATATATTCGTATTCCAAAAATCTTTTCAAAATTTTCATAAATAAGCTCAGTGCGATTTTTTAAAAATTTTCAGGTTATATTGAATTTGGCCAAAAATCATTGATGACTTTGGCAATTTTTTTAATTTTTTTGGAAACAGCTACAGTAAATTTGACATGTTTAACATAAAATAGATATGTTAATGTATTTCTATTTAAAAAAGCTTTTCAAAATTTTCTTAAATAAACTCAGTACGATTTTTCAAATTTGTTCAAATTTTTTTGGGTTCGGGCAAAAATCGTCGATGACTGGGAATTTTTTTAATTTTTTTGGAAACAGCTACGATAAATTTGATTTGTTTAGCATAAAATAGATGGATTAACGTATTTCTATTTAAAATTTTTTTTCTGAATTTCCAGAAATAGGCTCAGTACGATTTTTTAAATTTGTTCGAGTTTTGTTGAGTTTTGAAATGAGCATATTATTTTTTTAATAGTAGTTTCAATTTTTTACTGATTATTTGGTATAATTACTGAACAGTTAAGATTTGTACTGAACATTTAGGATTTTTACTGAGCGTTTAGTATATTGGGTCTGCATTTAACATTTTTAATGGTCATTTAGTTTCCGTACTGAATATTTGTATTAATACTGAGCGGTTAGTTTTTTACTGAGCAATTAAATAATATACCGTGTATGTCTACTTTACATTCAAGTGTAATACTGGGTATTTAATTTATACCCATAGAAAATTGATCAAATAATAATAAATAAATAGAAATACTTGTCAAAGAACATTTAATGTGTCAATCAGTTAGACTAACTGTTGATTTTAAAGGATGATTTTATTAAATTGAGTTAGGTTGTAGATTTATAACGAAAGACAACACGTTTGAATGATACGCTTGGTGAGGGCGAAAAACTTGGAAATTATTCGTCAGAGTATTTTAGATAGTTTGAAATTAACGGATGGAATTAATCCGAGCTTTACGATGACTTCTTGTGTTGCTGCGAGAAAGTTTGAAATTAACACGGTTTATTCTCAATGTTTAGAAGATGCTAATCTTCAACTTAAGACTTTATCTGATATTGATAAACAAAAAATAGAAGAGTTATGTAAGTATAGTGTTCAATAAAAAATATATACAAAAATTACTAAATCATTTTCAAAAATTAAAACGTTTAGTGATAATTGTTGGGAATATCAGGTCATGTTTTAACGATTTGTACGATTGTTTATAATTTTTTTAACGATTTCTGACAATTCTTGTCGATTTTAAAGAATTCTTGATTCCTGAGTGTTTTTTTCACTATTTATGAACGATTTCAAACCACGTCTAAACAATATTAGGTCATCGATGTACGATTTCAGATGATTTTTGACAATTTGATACCATTTTTTAACGATTTAAAACGATTGTTTATAATTTTTGAATGATTTCTGACAATTTTTGACGGTTTCTAATGGTCTTTGAGCGATTTTGGATGATATTTCACGATTTATGAACAATTTCAGACGATTCTTGACTTGATTTCAGGTCAAGTTTTAACGATTTTGGACGATTGTTTATAGTTTTTTAATGATTTCTGACAATTCTTGTCGATTTTAGATGATTCTTGAATGATTTTAGATGATTCTTGAATGATTTTAGATGATTTTTTCCCACTTATGATCGATTTCAAACCATGTCTGAACAATTTCAAGCCATCGATGTAAGATTTCAGACGATTTTTGACAATTTTAAAAAACACCTAAAAAATAAAGGTTAATTTAAGTCGATCGACTGAAATGTTTTACTTTGGATTTTTCAAAGTTAGGAAATTTTTAGGGACTTTCTCTAAAACTTTAAATAGTTTTTCATTTACATACATAATTAGAATATTTTAGAAGTTTTTGAATAAATGGCTTTTGGTGAGATTGATAACGATAACTTAGAATGATAACTTAATTTTCAGATTACTTAACATTCGTTTTCAGATGAGCAAAAACTTAATCGTGTAAACCAGTGGTACCCACTAATTTTTGACCAAGATCGACTTTTCATGTAAATGCGTTAGTCCTGAATTTGATGGCGATCGACTTTATGGACACCACTAGTGTAAACTAATGAAGTGTAGGATAGAACAAAAAATTCACGGAGTAACCTCAATAGTTCTTTAAAAAATCACAAATAGGCGACATTTTAAGGTTAATTTGAAATAAAGACGTCTTTTAATCCCATAAATAACTTCTATGATTTTTAAAAGCTGCAAATTTTTAAGATGCCTTAAAAAATTCTCGGAGAAATCTCAATGGCTGTCTAAAAAATCACAAATAGGTGACCTTTTAAGTTTAATTTGAAGTAAATAGGGTGTACGAACCAATAATTAACCAGATAAGCAAATTGTTGAAATTGAAAATCTACAACTCTTTTGTTAATAGTTTTACCTCAAATTAAACCTTACTAGCAAGAAGGGGAGCATTTTAATTATGAGAAAAACCTATTTAAGGGGTTAGACCACTTTAGACCGTGGAAAATTAACGTAATTTCCCCATATTTTTCCGAGAAAACAATAAGAGCTGTGGAAAAATTGTTTATATATCTTTGTTGTACATACATTTAGGAATAAGAAATATATTTTGCTAAATAATTAACATAAGAAATGAACGCGATGTAACTGCTTGATGAAAACCTTGTTAAGCGCTAAGGGGTCCGCGGCCGGAACGATTTTATCTACAATTTTCAATCTAAAGCAAAAACGAAAAGGTATTTAGTTTTTACAACTCAAAAGCTAGAGAAAGACGTAGGGATTTCTTTTTAATTACTTTTTTGTAGAAATGGTGGGCATATTACAAAAGCTTTGCGTTTTAGCCTAAAAAAATATCTACTAAATTGTTTATAGTTAAAGAACTAGGTTTGATATCAAAAAAATCCTACGTCTTTCTCTAGATAATACTACTTGGAAGGTGCAGTTAAAATTTCAAGTAAATCGGTAAAGACTTGTATGAGTTATGTTTCCGGCCGTTTCAAGAAAAGTGATTTAGAGAAAAACGCATTTAAAGTTTGTTTTACCTGTACTGAGCACACGTTATCGGACAACATTCAGAATCAAAATACAGACATTTAAAAACTGTTCCCACTTATAACTGACATTGCATCTTATTTTTAAGACCATAAGTCACTTTTTAGCGCAAAAAACAAAAATTTGATTTTTTGAAAATTCTAGAGTGGTCTAACCCCTTAAGCAGAATTAAAAGGGTTTTGCCGGGTGATAAAAGAAAAGGTTTAAAAAAATGGAAAATGTCTAGTAATTGACCATAACCAACTCCATAGTTGACCACAACTTTTACCAGTAATTGACCAACATTTGAAAAAGCAATAAAAGTTCTCTTTCTTGTATCTAGTACTTTTTATTTATAGAAAAACGGGAATATAACATACTAAGTACCGCAAAATTATTTATTAGAAAGACCAGGAGTAAATAGAAACAAATATTCGAAATTAAATAATAATAATAATTACAGGTTCTCTTTTTCTTTTCCTTCGTTCGAAAACTCCTGAGAGTGTTACAGATTTTTTAAACTAGTTTTGAATTTGTATTTCTATTTACGCTTGATGTTTCTAATAACCCCATATTACGATACCTCAAACAATACAAAAACTAAAATAGTAAACCTTAATGAAAAAATACTGGTAATTGCCTATTTTTTATGACAACAATATTTTCATTATCATCGCGTACAAAGATAGGAAGGAAATATAATGTTCACAATATTTCTTTACAAAATCTATACTTAATTCTGTTACCCGACCTAATAATTTGGGGTTGTTCTAGTTTACAAATAAGTTGATCTTGTGTGACTGTAATAATATCATTTTCAATTATTTTAAATGTTGTCTTATTTCCTGCAATTGGCGAAAATGCTTGCACCTCCAGTTCATTGGTGTTAATAATGTTTTTCACAGTGCAAACACATTTATGTACAACCTTTTTTCCTGGAAAGCTAACTAAGTAAAAATCTCCCTTAGCTCTAATCGTATTCATTCCAGTTTTTGTTCTTATTGTGACAAGAGGAAAGAAAGTTCAGTTATTAACCACCTTTCACAACCAGTAATTGACCACTCTGTTTTGTGTGGTCAAATACTGGAAACATTTAAAATACAAAACTTTTATCAAACAAGATTCTATCTGTATTTAACAACTAATTGATTGCTACCGAAAAAGTGAGAAAGCAACATGGTTTACTGAAATACTAGTAATTGACCAGGGTGAGCAATTACTGGAATCTGAAAGTATAATCCGCACCACTAATTGACCACTCCGTTTTTTTCTATAGAAATGTGAGGTATAAATTATATACATAGGAAAATCCTTAATTCCATGTGTTTAGTGATCACCAAACCCAAAATAAATACGTATTACTCCCTAGAATTTAGGGCAACTGCAAATTTAAGTATACATGCGCACTCACCTTGCTTATTATAAAAACACACTTTTAGCACTTCAACACCGTATTTGAGAATTACATCAGCTGTTAAACACCTGATCGCGTAAAAGACAAAATTCAAGTCGCACCCCCAATTAGTGAAGGGATCAACCATTATATCAAGTCTCCAAAAGCCGTAAGAAGGTAAAAATTAACCTTATTTCCGATTTTTCAAAGATGTTTGGTCAATTAGTGGGTACTGGTCAATTACTGGCTCATCCACCCTACATCTTTTAATCCCACAAATAACTCCTATGATTTTTAAAAGCTGCTAAATTTTAAGACACCTTAAAAATGTTATCTCTGAGGAATTCTTGGATGATATCAAGATAAATTTAACTTTTTAATTAAATTATTTACTAATATCTAAGATAAATAATCTTTTTTTTTTAACTTAAAATAAATTTGTTTTAAAATTTTTATTTTCAATGATTATTGAAATATGTAATCATTTTTACTTTTAATTCTTTCAATTTTTTGACAAAAAAGTATTCGAATTTTAAGTTATTAAACCTTTTTTTTAAGATTCAACATACATTTTTTAAACAGGCTGTATTTATTTCCTTTAATCTCATTCGTAATTAAATCGATTGCAAAATATGTTTCATCAAGGTCGAAAACTCTTCAATTTAGATTATCTCCTCACGCATATTATTATTATTTTCGGTAGTATAGAAGTTTATTATCTCAAAATGGAATATTTTTTCGAATCGGTATCAACCGGCACGTTGCTAATGTGTGTCAGATTAATTCCCGATCCAGATTTATCCGGTTATTCGTTGTACTTGTGCATTCTTGGACTTATTGATCGAGTTGGAAATTATTTTTTTTTTGTAAAAGAACCCAACTTTGATCTGTTACTAAACGACTTAATAAGATAAATTAAAATTACTTTTAATTAAGTTTTATTTATTTATTTAATTTAATTTAAACTGATTTATTTTCTATATTACAATATTTACATTATGAAAAGATATAAAACTCTCCGTTATTATTTTATTTTATTATTTTTTTTTGTAGAATTAGAATCTTTGGAATCTTCGAATAATCAGAAATCTATAAATAATCGGAAATAAAAATCTTTTTTAAATCCGGTACACTTCCTCCTACGGATACACATCGAATAAAGTCTTTTTGCGATAAATCCAATCCGGACCAAGTGGCTTCCGGTTTAATTCTAGTTTTATTTACGTTCGGTTCGTCTAAACAAAGGTACGAGTAAGATCTTTGTTGTATATCAAAGTTAAAATTCGGACGGAAATCGTTGCACGTGACGTAATCGCTATCGATAAACGCTCTGAAATTTTCCAAGGATCTTTTCGAATTCGACCTGGTTATTTTAAAGTTTTTATTCACGTCGTATTTTGTTGTGTTTATGTTTTTTGAACAATCGGCAGGTAGAATGGTAACGGTATCTTTTTGAGTTTGAGGTTTGAACGTTTGTAAAACGATCGGTTGGTGTGTGGCTTCGATTTCCTCCTTTTTCCTTAGGTATTCGAACGTTTCGTGTCCGTGCGAGCTTACGAAATCTAATTTCGGACTTTTCGGGCGGATTTCGTAAAAATCGAAATCGCCGTTTGCCTCGGTCGTTATTGAAAACGAAGATCTACTACTCGAATCGGTATCGAAGTTTTTATTTTCCCCGTTTATGCTATCCGAAAAGGATTCGTCATCCGAATCTGATTCATCTTCTCGTTTACAATAAGAAGGTAAGAGGATTTTTCTTTCGAAACCTTCCCTTTCGATCTCGTCCAAACTATCTTCGCTTTTCGATAACCTTAATTTATTTATCGCCGTTTTCGTTTCGATCGAAGCCATTCCGAAACGATTTAACCCGTTTTGATGGCTTAAACTAACCCGTTTTTTCATCGGATGTGGTTCCGGTTTAATTATTTCCGACTCCTGATAAGTATATTCTAATTGTTGGGGTTGTTTGGGCGGTTTTTGAAGTTCTTGTTGGCGTAAATACGTCGCGTGGACTCCTAAGTTAATTAGATGACTTTCTATTGGTCTTGTAACTGAAACAAAAAAGTGGCTCGTTTAAAAATGTAATTTTAGAATAAAGGTTTTGTTGTTGAATTTTTGAAACGTTGAATCGTTAAATTGTTGAATCGTTTAGTAACCAAGCATGGAACAATACGTTTGATTCATTACCATAAACGTAACACATAACTTGGTTTACAAAACAAACAAGACTCTGATTTGGGTTTGTGCCTATTGTTTGTAAATTAGATAAAAGTTTAAAAGTTCACTTTTGTAATAGTTAAAGTAAGTCTTAATATAACTTGATATACATATAATTAAATGAAATTATAAATACGAATGCTTATAACTAACATTAATACTAAATCTAGCACTATTTAGACTTAGAATTATCTTTTGACTTTGAACTTATTTTTGAAGAAGGTTGGAACATGGCATTTGAAACGTTAAACGCTTTTTCAAAAGACCCAACCCATTAAAGACTAAACCCAAAAGCTTCAAGCTCTAAGTTTAGTGTTAGAGTTAAGGCCCATTTACACTTTGATTAGTGCGAGTGCAAGTGATTATTGCAGGTGCTTAGTGATTAGGAGTAAACACGTGTGGACCGCAATTGATGAATGCGAGTAATTAGTAATTAAGTGCGAATGATTAGTTATCACTGAATAGAAGTGGCTTCTATTTTTTTGCGAGTAGCTACGTCTCGCACGCCTTGCACTTGCAGCTTGCCTTCTACTAAACACGTTTGGACATGCTACTAAATACGTTTGGATATACTTCTGATATAAATTTAGAGGTGGTCGACTTTGGTATTCTGAATAGGTGTTGCAAACAGCGTAAACTAATTCCATTTGCCAAAAAGTATAAAATAGCGTGCAATTTCACTTGTGCCAGTAAAGCAGGTCTCATAAATGTATCAGATTTCTGAATAACTGGTGCGACAAGATTGAGTAATGTATTAAATGACGCTTCAGTAATCCTGATAGCAAAGTAGTATTCCATGGTATCTTCAGAGGCCAATTCCTTAAGGAGTTGATAGCTTGCGCCATGAACGAGTATTCTGCTTATCCACTTTCGTTCCCATAATCTGCTTGGTCGTGTAAGTTCCGATTCCAGGAGTTCTTCGGATTCAAACACTACCGCGTTTAATACTTCTTTCAGTATCTCTTCAGTATCTCATACTTGCTGTTTCGACGCCCGACCGTTGAGGTATAAGCGCAGTAGCTAAACAGTACAGTGGACAATACTCGCACTACACACTTGAAATAATCGCTCACAAAAACCACTAATCGCTAATCACTTGCATTCGCTCTAATCAAAGTGTAAATGGGCCTTAAGTCTAGTATTAGAGTTAGTGCTAATAGTAATTCTAGTCTTACAAGGAGAGTGCATGGTCTTGGGGTCATAGATTTAGTTCAAATTTTGTAGGATGATAGGTTTAGTTTCCCTGTTGATGAAAATATATGGTTGTAGGGGCCACTACTCAACAGCTCTTTAGATATTTGCAATTGAAGATGCAATTCACTGGTTAAATTCAGGTCTGTAGCAAACGATTAAACATAATGGGTTGAACATAGCAGCAATAGATCGGTGTTTCTCGTTATTAGGAATTTTTTACACCTTTTTTACATAGAAGGACACCATGGGTGGATATAAAATGTTGCGACATCGAAACATTTTTTTGAGTGTGCACCGCACTTTGGATTTGTCAGTTAATTGCCATTTGATCTGTCAAGACTTCAAAATTAATACAGGAATATGACCTGACATTATAACCTTTCTTGGACATTATAACCTTCCTTCAAATGAAAGTTATTTTATAAAATTTGATGTAGAATTCGTTATTTTGGCGAAGAAATTGGTAATTTTGAAGAATATATCAAAAATAATAAATGATTAGGCAAATTAAAATATAATACGAATAAAGTTATCCAAATGTACTCATCATACTCAGATCGCAGATTTTAATGGAAAAAAGTGAAGCATAAACCTTGAGACTGGAGAAGAAGAGCTAAACACTCAAACTCCAAATCTTAAAAATTTACAAAAATACCTTGTAAAACAAAAATAAATAAATAAATAATAACCTTTCTTCAAAAAGCCTGACTTAATCGGTATAAATTCGGTTAGTTTTGACATTATCCGGACTTGTCCTAACGAATTAATTGCATCTTTAATTGTAAATATTTTAAAAATTATTGAATAGTGGCCCCTATAACCATATATTTTCATCAACAGGGAAACTAAATCTACCATTCTACGAAATTTGAACTAAATCTACGACCCCAAGACCTTGCACTCTCCTTGTTAGTTCAGTAAATTAAATTACCTCTGTCTTTATGTCTTCTATAATTATGAATAATCGGTACTCTTCCGTCAATACTCGTATACAACGAACCGTTTGTTATGGGAAATTTAGGTTCTGTTTGAAATGATTTTTGTCTATCTACCACACTTGACGTGATTTCTATATCTTGAGCGTGATGGCCGCCGAACGGTCTGAATTTTCCATCTAATCCAACTATAACAAAAAATAAAATCTTTCTTAATAAAACGTTACAACTTTTAGTGAAATAACTTTGAAGTAATTTTGATAACTTTAATAACTTAAACTTTTTATTATACCGGGTGTGTAAGACCACCCGTCCACCCCTTTCAAAATCGACAGAAATGGTTTTTTTTTTTGAAAAATCCAGAAAATTTTGATTGCCAAATGGGGTATGCTCTATCCGTTGATGATACTTTCAACTTCCGGTTCTGACCGGAAATAGGTTATTCTGACCGGAAATTCATTTTTTTAAATGGAAAGTGGTACTTTTCATTACATATTTTAATTCTACTTGAGCTACTCGTGCTACATTGAATACAAGTAAAAGTGTTCGTTTCGAATTAACATAGGGTAGCATTGAATAGAGTGTGCAAAGGGAGAAACATATTTTGTTCAAAACACAAAACACATCAGATGGTATTTATTAACAAGATAACGAAACGAAGAACGAGAAAGAAAATGAAAAACGATACGAGATAATAAAATAAAATAAATAGATAATAATAATAGTCAATAATGTTCAAAATGTCTGCCACCTTCGTGAACACATCTTTCCATCCTTTGTCTGACTCTGTCAACGGTCTTTCGAATTTCAGTAGGAGTTAAAGAATAACAAGCTTCTGTAATTCGCCGTTGCATGTCTTCTTTTGTTGTTAGACGTTGATTGTAAACCATATCTTTTATCCTCCCCCAAAAATAAAATTCGAGTGGTGTTAAATCAGGTGGCCGAGGAGGCCAAGCTACTATACCTCCACGGCCAATCCACTTTTTGTAATAAAAAGTACCACGTTCTATTTAAAAAAATGAACTTCCGGTCTGAATTACCTATTTTCGGTCAGAACCGGAAGTTGAAAATTTCATCAACGGATAGAGCATATCCCATTTGGTAATCAACATTTTTTAGGTTTAAAAAAAACCATTTCTCTTGATTTTGAAAGGGGGGACGGGTGGTCTTACACACCCGGTAAAGTAAGACTGACCTTGTGGTAATTTTTCATTTAATTTCTCCCTGTTTGAACATCTGTAAACGTTTGAAACCCATTGGCAGAATCTGGTGTCGACCAAGCCGAGGCTTAAAGGCACCAGGATATCTTGAAGTAAACCCAAGCATAATGCGGCCGTGGCGACGCTCCAAGGTGCTATAAACCATGGGAATAAACAGAGAACCTAAAAAACCGAGAAATTAATTCTTTAGAAACTATACAAAACTTATTATAATTTTTTTTTAAGTTAAAGTAAAGCAAGTTGCAGTGTTTTGTACTTAGAGGTTAATTAATTGGTTTTTTATCCCTCAATTTCTACTTTATTTAGGCTAGATTTCACTTATAAGAATAAAAAAAAAATGTTTTTACGTCAAACTATTGACGATTTTGCACAAATCAGATTTTCAACAATTTTACTGAAATTTTAACCGATCATAAAATATATGATCCGCTCTAAGGATTTTTTTTTAATTTGAAGAAAAGGTAATATAATAAAAAAAATGCATTTAAAGTTTGATATCTATAAAAAATAATTGCACAGTTAATTCATTAGTGTTACGAAAGGATTTATTATCGGGTCGATTTACGCGTGGATAAACGCGGTGATGTGGTATTTCGAAGCAAGAAATCTTCTAAAGGCCAAAGCTCCGGTCGTTTTAAGCGTTTCACGTTCACTTGATCTTTCACGATTCCATCTCCGTCACGATGAACGACGAGTCAGATCCAGTTTATTTCACTTTGGACAATTTTTAAACTCTCATAGAAATTGGTTTGAATTTCTATGCGAGTTTTCAAATTTCTCAACCTCATAGAAATTCAAACCAATTTCTATGAGCTTAAAATCAATAAATATGAACCTTTGAAATGTTTTAAAACATGAATTATAAAAAACTTTTAAAAATCTTTTACTTGTTAGTTGACATTGATTGAAAATTTGAAATTAATCACTTTGACAACTAATATTTTAAGATTGTAAAATAGAAATAATAATTTATACAAGATGGGTTTATTTTTCTTTCGAAATTTTTTGTTAAAACCGTTTTAAAACGAATACAATTAAAGGGATTACATAAAAAATCAAATCATGAAGATTGCGAGGAAAAAGAAAATGAAAGTAATAATAAAAAACCAAAAAAATCAAAAAAATCTAAAAAGGCGAATTTTATAAGAAGAAATATTATTTATTTTTTACCAATTTACATCGTAAACACATCCGTGACGATTTTAACGCTCGAACGTTTGATAATTAATGGTTCTTTCGATTTGAAGACGTTTTTAAAGAAATTAAACGCGCCCGGATATTTTATTGAAAAATTAGAAGATCCTAGATTGGAAAGATTCGCTTTGTTACTTATTTTGTATAAATTAACTTCTCCGATTCGAGTTCCCACATCGATTTTATTTACCACGATCTTTGTTAAAATTATTAAGAAATTTAAATCAAACAAAAATAAATAAAAATAAATTAATAAATTTATTTTGATACCAATTATTTAAATTATTTTTAGAAAACCTTTGTCTCTTCTTATTTATTGAAGAATTAGTACGGAAGTAACTTATAAATTTGAGAGCTTATTTTAGAACTTATTTTAGAACTTATTTGAAAACTTATTTGAGAACTTATTTAAAAACTTATTTGAAAACTTGCGAACTTAAACGGAATTTGAAATGATCAGAGAAGTGGACATTTAAATTTCATATTATTAATTAGTGAAAAGTATAAATTGAGAAGAAAAGGTTGTCTATAGTTCAGGGATTTTGTAAGAGAAAAAAATTGAGATAAAACTTACAATGTAAAATGAATTTTTTTAGGATTACGATATTGATACATTGAGACAGAAATCACAATAATCTTTGGATCAAGATCACAATTGATTTAATATACACAAAAAAGATATTTGCTAATTTTATAATTACTCATAATTTGTTAAAGTCATTATTGACAGTTGTAATTTCTAATTTGAAACATTTAACCTTTAACAAGAATATTAAAAAAAAATAACAAGAATATTTACAAAATGGCTTCTGTAGGAGATGGTTTTGTTGTAGTAATAACGGTGGTAATGTTATTAGCGGGGGTTATAATGGCAATTTGCGTTTTTCTCGTTTTGGATGGTTCCCCGTCAAAAGAAAAGGTTACTACGAAGGTTAATGAAACCACGGGAGAAATTGAGGAGAACAAAGCGATTTCTCCGAGAGGTTTGTCGATTCAAAACCTTCAACAAAAGTGTGGATGTCCATCGGAAACGGAATTAAGTTATAAATATATCCCGGTAGATGTACCTGAAAAAAGATCATCTTTAAATAATAAAATTGAGGATTTTGAGGAGAAGTTTGCAAGAAAAGTTGACGAAGAAATTGAATCTTTATCGACCGATAAAATGACTGAGAAAGATGAAGATGATCTTTGGGATTATCATAGGAATTTAGTTTCGATTTCGATACAAAAAGATCCTTCGAATCTTAGTTTTGAATGTTCAGGTTTTGCTCTTAATCGGTCTCACGTTGTCGTGCCTAAATCATGCGTGGAAACCGCTTCGGCCACTCAGATTAGTTTAAGACACAACAGCAAGTTGTGGTCGAGCGAAGGAAAAGAACACATGGTGACTAAAGTACGATCTAAAGGGCAATTAGCAACGTTAGCCGTTGTACCTTTTATGAACGTTTCTTCCTCTCCAACCGCTTCGACCACTTTGAATTGGACGCTTCCAGCCGGAATCGGTCCGAAATCGAGATTAGCATGGCGCGAAGCCACAAGCGCAGGATGGATAAATAAGAACGGTCAGGTTTTAAACACTTACGAGATTTCTAAATGGAAGAGTATCAATTGTAAAAATTGTACGGAAGTTTTATTTACGAAAGGCGGATTTTGTAGGAAGCATTTTGGCGATCCTTTAATTGTTGATCGGATTTTGTTGGGTTTGAGAGCTTGTGAAAATGAATTTCTCTCTGTACCTAATTTATAAAAATATATTTCAATGTGTTATGTAGTTCTTCATTCTTCAGTGTTGATATGTAATAAAATATAATGAAACCAGGGATGTATACTGAAGCTGTAATTTTATTTAATGTTCTCGAGTACCCAAGAGTTTCAGCGTTCTCACCGTCATCAGACCAATCGCGTTATAACAGAAAAACATAGATGTATTTGAACCACGTGTTAATATATCAGTTAGGTGACCAGATTTTTAGGTGGGCAAAGCGGGACAACTAAGATCTTATTTCCTACTTTGTTTCCTACTGTGATTTTTTGTGATGCCCAATATTTAAACTTTACCTTATCAACATATTTTTTTACTAATGACACTTCATTGAAAAGATCATTTTCGGAAATATTATTATTTGGGAATTTTTGAGAAACACAATCAAATGATTTTTGCACATCGTTTCAATTAAGTTCTGGTCATCTAAAATAATATTCAATTTTACTATTCTGGTTTTTTGGAAAAATTTATCTGATTGTAAGGAAAAATTTATCTGATTGTAAGGAAAGATTTATCTGATTGTAAGGAGAAAATCCAAGCTAAAAAATTACAAAAGACAATTTCTTCAAAGGAAGTTGTTAGGTTTTTAAAATCTTAAGATTCAAAAAATAGATTTTCAATAGATTGGATTTTTAATATACAAGATGTTATTCTGGAAAATCACTGTTTTGGTTTTCTGGAATAGTTTATCAAGTTGTAAGGAAAAAATCAGGTCTAGAAGTACTAAAGCTCCGATTTTTCCAAAGAACTTTGTCAGATTTTTGAAACCTTAAGGTGTAAAAACACCTTAATGTGGTCCGGTCTTCCAAATAATCTTTGCAGTTACTATAAAACTATAAAATAATTTACTGTACCCTGCTCTTCGAGCTGATTTATACTATTGTGGATAGTTAACGGTAGAAAATTATTTTCTAAACTTTCTTGATATTGACATATTAAATTATTAACTTCATTTGCTACTGTGATTGCCGATATTTCATCATGAAAAAGAGCAGCTTGATTTTGTAGAAACTCTAGGCAAATTTTTGAATATTCTCTTTCAAAAAACTTTTCTAAAATTCTAGGACATTTGTCCTTGTGATAGAAAGTAGGATTTTAAAGGATCATACATCTTCAAAATTCTTTCGATAGCTGGCAGAAGAACTAACCAACGCGTTTTACTGTGTCCAAGTATTTTCTGATATTCATCTTTTTCAGCAATAGCAATATGTTAGTCATCGTAACCCGTAGGATTCTTAGAACGCAAAGCAATGATTTTCATAAATATAAAATTTCACTTAATTCTAAAAGTCGGGACTTTTGAAAAACGTCGCGGGACGCAGGACAAATTGTGAAAAATCGGGACTGTCCCGCCAAAAGCGGGACGTCTGGTCACCTTATACAGGGTGTCCTGGAAAATGTGGGAAATCTCTTGGATTCTAATAGAACATTAAAAAATATGATTATAAGTTCCCATAACTTTTTTTCCTAGCGGCCTTCCCCTCGGAGATACGGCCTTCTAAAGGAAGCCACTGGAAAACAGTTTTTCTTGAATAAATTTTAAAGTACTTAATTTAATTTAATGAAAATTTACTATGATAAACAGTAGTAAGGACCTCTTAAAAAAATGACCTTAAAACGTAATTAGTCTCTTTAGTTTACCAGGGGCGTACTAGATTATTCATTTTAATGCTTACATTTTAAACACCCTGTATGGCAAGGAGTTAAAAAAAATAAATTTAGATACCTTGAATATTTAGCTAAAGAAAAGGTACTCTTATTCAGTGTCGATAAAATGAACCGTTTTCGAGAAAAAAATTGCAAAAGAAACCATCAAGATTAAAAATTTATTAATATTTCGTATTAATAGTAACGTTACCACAGTAACGTTTGTAAAAAGAGCGCTTTTTTAATACAGATGTTGCAGACAACAAATTTAGCGCTGTTTTTACAAACGTTACTATGGTACCTACGAAATATTAATAAATTTTTAATCTTGATGGTTTCTTTTACAATTTTTTTCTCGAAAACGGTTCATTTTATCGACACTGAATAAGAGTACCTTTTCTTTAGCTAAATATTCAAGGTATCTAAATTTATTTTTGTTAACTCCTTACCATACAGGGCGTTAAAAATGTAAGCATTAAAATGTACAACCTAGTACGCCCCTGGTAAACTAAAGAGGCTAATTATGTTTTAAGGTCATTTTTTTAAGAGGTCCTTACTACTGTTAATCATATTAAATTTTCATTAAATTAAATTAAGTACTTTAAAATTTATTTTAAAAAATTGTTTTCCAGTGGCTTCTTTTAGGAAGTCGTATCTCCGAGGGGAGGGCCGCTAGGAAAAAAAATTATAGGAACTTCTAATCATATTTTTTAATGTTCTATCAGAATCTAAGAGGTTTCCCACATTTTCCAGGACACCCTGTATATGAGTGTCGTCTGATTTATCGACATCAAAAAAGTACCCGTATACTTTTATTAATATCTTAAATGAGTCTTAGGTTAGTGGCCTGATGATAGCAGACTTGGGTAGTCGACAACAAACCACGAAACCTTTGGGTAGTCGACAACATGAAATAAAATTACAGCTTCTGTATACATCCCTGGTTTCATTATACAGGTAACCCTCCTATAACACGGTAGTTAGGTTCCTAGAAAATGCCCAGTTGTGTGAAACCGTGTTGCATGATACCCAGAGCTAGTACAAAAAGGAAGGTTACGTTCCGTTTTCCTCTTTAAAAAAAATCTGTAAACCAACTTTGCTTGCTGGTTCTTATTAGGTCATTGTAAATTTAGCTAGCGTCCTCAAAATGGATTTGGTTTGCATCAAGGGATGTAATTTTCATCAAATCCGCTTCGTCAACTTCTTCTTCCACTAATAAATCTTGAATGTCTTTGATAGCCATATCCACAAAACTTTCGCCTCCGATTGATTTAGCAACTTCTAATAATGTTTTCTGTTTCAACTGCAAAGGGCCATATCTTCTTCCAAAATGCATTAAGGTTGATCTTCTTGAAATTAATCTAATGGTTGGAGCAACGAAGTAGTGTTAGGTGGTAAAAACACTATTTTGACGTTGGGATAAGTCAATTCTTGTGAGTGGCATGGAGTATTATCTAATAATAGCGCCTTGAAGTTCAAAATTTTCTGCCTTAAATAACGCTCAACGCTTGGCACAAAACAATTTAAAAACCAATCTTTAAATAAATTTCCTGTTACCCAAGCTCTTGAATTTGCTGTCTAGTATATCGGTAAGGTGTTCTTATTTACGTTTTTCAGTGCACGAGGATTCAAAGATCTATAAAGCCCGGTTTACATTATTCCAGTAGTATTCCAGTACAGTGATCGAAACCAGTGCTGGAATGCTACTGGAATAATGTGAACCCTCACTGGAATAAACTGGAATGCACTCATTCCAGTGAGCAATCCAGTCCAGTGACTGGATTGACGGTCTACTTTTTCAATCCAGCTCGCCCATTTCAGCCCCACTGGAATAGTGTATACAGCTAACCCAGTGCTGGAATCCATGCGTGAACATGTATACGATCCAGTCTAGCACTGGACTGGATTGACTAACTGGATTACTAGACTGGAATAATGTGAACGATATGATCCAGTTCAGCACTGGACTGGATTGACTAGCTGGATTACTGGACTGAAATAATGTAAACCGGGCTTAAAGGGTTTTGTCTTGAAGTCCCCCGATGCATTACTGTACAAAAGGAGCGTTAGACGATCTTTGGACACCTTAAATCCGGGTGCAGTTTTTTTCTTTTTTCGATATAAACGTTTTACTGGGCATTTTTCCATCAAAGCCCAGTTTCGTCGGCATTGAAAACCTGATCTGCGGTGTATCCTTGCTAGGCTATAATATTTTGAATTTTTTCTGGATACGTCCTAGCAGCTTTATGATTAGCCGACGCAGGCTCTCCTTGAATTCTTATGCTATGAATTGCAAAAAGCTTTTTGAATTTTTCTAACCAACCTTTTCATTGCGTACGAAACCGTGTTATGGGATGCTGTGTTGTAGGAAGGTTCCCGCAATTTACGAATCGTGTTATAGCGAAACCGTGTTAGAGGAGGGCTATGCTTGATTTTTTTTTATTTTGAGCCCTACGTCATCAATTTGAAAGACAACGTCATCACTTTATAATGACGTCACATCCTACGTTGCCAAGCGTTTATTGTTTTGGTTAGGACAGACAAACGTGAACATAACCTCGAAATCAGTAAGACACTTGACAACAGCGCTTTAGCGAACATAAACAACTTGTATCACGTGAAGTTAGGCAGTAACGTTTATTGCATTTTGTACTTATATTTTTATACGTATCTCTCTGTAATTCAGTTATATTACCTACAGAAACCAACAGTATCGAAATTGCATGTAATTAAATGTTAATTTCTATGTATTAATTTGAGCAGTTCAAATTTGAATATTTGGGCGGTGTTTTCTTATTAATGACGTAGGGCTCAAAATTAAAAAAAATCAAGCATACCTGTATTTCAATGTGTAATGAATATAAAATAAAAATTCTTTAGGAATAAAATTATTTTAATAAATGTTAATCAAAACAGGAATCGGGAACACAAAGGGCACAGTTACTTTATGGCCTTCACGGATGTAACTGCAAACCGGAACCGGAACGACGACCAACGTTCAATAAATCACGCGGTTTTTGTTTGCGTTGTCCGTTTCCGGTGGAAATGCGAGTAAAATAGAAACGAATAAATTCGAATAAAGTGAAGTCAGAGTAAAATATATGAAGGGTATATGAACAAGATGGTTAATAATTTATTTTTTTTTTACTATTAATTAAGATGACTTTGACATTCATTTATGGAAAATAAAGTGTTTAAATTTCAAGGAATTAAAGTTAAATGTGTGATCCATTTTATCCGTTTATTGAACTAGATAGTAAAAGACTGAAGTTGTATTTTTACTGGTTTTCTTTTATAAATTAACTGACTGCTAGTTTTAGCTATTCGCCATCTTCAGAGTCTACAAGAAGTTTTTCATTTTAAAAAGTCTACCATGGACTGCGTACTTTTTATGAAAGATCGCAACTTGCAGACTCAATTAGGCAGAATAAATTACACCCGCATATGCGTTCGTAACCTAAACCTAATGGTTGTCTGAGAACGCATACAGAGTGGGCCACTAAAAACAGTAAACGCAAGTTTTGGCCACTTAACATCAATTTTGCGAAAAAAGCTCGAACACGTCAATTTTATTATGAAGGAGGATATCGGAATGGATTAGTACTATTTGCATAACTCCAACCCCAAGATAGGGGTAGATTTCTCTGGAATTAGTGATCGGATTTCAAAAATAAAAAGACTGCCGAAAAGAAATTTGAAAGGCCTTTTAAAACTGTGTAGCGTTTGACACCCCTTTCAATTTAAAATGTTTGGGGTGCAATTTACCCCATCTTAGGGTTGGAGTTATGTAAATAGTACTAATGTCCCCCTTTGTAATAAAATTGACGTGTTCGAGTGTTTTTCGCAAAATTGATGCTAATTGTAAGTGGCCAAAACTTAGGTTTACTGTTTTCAGTGGCCCACTCTGTATATGGGTTCATAGCGCTCAGGGTTAAGATATTTCAAAAAAATCTGTTTAAATTCATCATTTTTAAAAGATTCTAGTTCTCTTTAAAAGCAATTTCGAACAAGAATTTTTTAAAGAAACTAGATTTAGAATGCGTAGTTAGTGTTTGGCAATTGAATTCTGAAACACAAAAGTCGACTTTAGGTGCATGACCGAGATTTAGGCCCGTATTCAGAGACGTAAGTTAAGCAGCTGCTCACCGAGATTTTTTGCTCAACCCTCAAAGCAGGTAAACGCACTTGAGCAAAAAATCTCGGCGAGGAGCTGCGGAGATACTTAACTTACGTCTCTGAATACCTTAATCTCTGGCCTTAGTTAGTTTATCTCTTACCATAGAATGGATAAAATACTTGAAGCGTATAAATGCAAAGGCAGACATTCGACATTTTCTTCAAAAATTAGTTAGACACGGATCTGTATTGTAAATTTAGCAAGAAATCAATTTTTGTGCCCCCCAGGAGCATAAAAATACATTTAAGCGAGTTATTGTAATAACAAATTCCGCTTTAAATGCAAAAGCAGACATTTGCGCCAAATAGTTAGGTGCATAAGCAGACGTTTGTGTTTGAACCTATCCAGATCTCGCATTACCTCACGTGATAGCCGTGACATTGAAGTAGCTGTTAGTTTTGCTCGCTTCTGCATGATTAGTTTAAACGAGAGCGTGGTGACGAATGTATTTTGGAGTTTTGATTACCTTCAACAACATTACCATTGAACCAAGTCCTCGTGGCAAAGGGCGGAAGAGAATAGCAAATAAGCAAGAGTGCAAGCGTGAAAAAGCCAAGACAAAGAGGCAGAGGTTTAAGGCAGAAGGCTTAAACCTGACAAGATAAGAAGCATTTCCTCTTTGCTAGCCAAACACTATGGTGCAGAATGGGAAAACGATGAACGTTTGGAATTCTTCAAAAACGCCAAGGCAATCCAGCCAACACTTTGGAACCTCAGGCGAATGTAAATGAAACACTAGTGTTTTCTGATAATGAATCTGATACTGACTTACGAATTTAAATTTGTACCTAAGAAACTAATTTTGTACTTTTTTTCAATAAAATCAGCTTCTTTAAAATCTTTTTTATCGCAATTCTAAATTTTATTAGTGCAGATACTGCTAGTTTTTTTTTATAGAAACGCCAAATCCAGAACTTTGCAGTTCACAAAGCAGAGATTTCCAAGCCTTAGATGCAAAACAAGACATTCTCATTTTTTCAATCAAAAGAACTTTTTTACGATCAGCCTGACTTGCGCTTTAAAGCACATAAAGACGTGTCAATGTCTTATCTACTTTTGATTAAAATACCAAGTCGATTGAGTGACTTAAACGACAATGAGAGGTTTTTCGCGTTTTACTCAAAACTATTCGAATGTCAAATGTCTGGTTTTGCATTTATACGCTTCATTTTACAATCGCTTAAAATTAAAGTAAAATCGTCGAAACTCCCTAATTTCTTTTTCAAATATCAACAAGTTGATAAATTTGAACGTTTTTCTTTTAATTATTTTTATTAAGTGTCTTGAAGGTTTTATCCTTGACTTAGTTGAACGCTAATAATAGACAAAAGATCATTTTTCTGATTGAATCGGATCCGAGTTGTTGTAAAGTTACGGTCGACCGGTTGAAGGTGTGGTTTTGTATCTGTTTAATGACTATATACGTACATATTTGTCCATGTGTGTGTCTTAGATTGTGAAATTTTACTTACAATCTTACAGTTCTACTCTCAGTTTTAATTTTCCCTCAGTTCCATTCTCAATTTCAATTTTCAATCATTCAGTTCTATTCTTAGTTTTAATTTTTAATCATTCAGTTCTATTCTTAATTTTAATTTTTAATCTTTCAGTTCTATTCTTAATTTTAATTTTCAATCGTTCAGTTCTATTCTTAATTTTAATTTTTAATCTTTCAGTTCTATTCTTAATTTTAATTTTTAATCTTTTAGTTTCATTCTCAGTTTTAATTTTTAATCTTTTAGTTCCATGCTCAATTTTAATTCTTAATCTTTCAATTTAATTTTTTTTTTAATAAAAATTAAAAAACAACGATTATCAAAAGATTAATTTATAGTTTCTCTTAACTACTACTCGTTTTATTATCTCTTTTACAACCCATTAAAAATCGATAAACTTTCTTTATGGTGAACATTAATTATTTCGTTAATTTCCCGTCAAAAATCATTTTGAAACAACTTCATATAATTACAAATTCAGTATTGTTGTTTCTATAACTGTAACTATTGTTTCTTCCTTTTGCAATAATTACAAACGCCAAATCTTCATCAATCATATCGAGGATATTACAATAATTACATTCGTGACTCAGATCTAATTCCCAAGCTGATTGTAAAAAGAACTTAACGTAATCGTTTTAAACTAGCGTTACTTACAAAGTGAAAGTTGTATATTAGAAATTTATATGAGTTTATATGAGAAATTTATATGAACAAAAAAAAGTTAAATAGAGCAAATTTAAAATGATTAAATAAGAAAAAGAAAATTAAAATTGTTACCTGAAACTATTTGAGATTTGAATTTAAAACTTGATTTGTATTGAAACCGCGAACCGATCGACAAAACAAAACTTTAGTCACGACACAACAAGCCGTTTGTTTCACCGTCGCAAGGTCAAACAGAACGATTTCAAAGTGTTTTTGCTCGTTGGTTTATTTATGAGCTCACAATTTACAACTTAACCGGCTTGTATTTAAAGAGGAAGCATTTCTTTCGTTTATAAAACGCGAGTATGAATTGTTAGCAGAGTTAATCCGTTTTTAATTGATGTGTTTATCATACTTTTCTGGTTATGTAACATAAAATTGTATAATTCTTTCGAGGAAAGGTTTTAAATATATATATATTTTTTTTAATAAAAAGTTATGATTAATTTTGAAAGATATAAGATGCATATTGACGACTTTCACCGTTTTGTAACTTCCCATATATACATACATATATGAAAATCCATTTTCACCAAGTACTTTCTTCTTTGGTATTCGAACTATAACAATAAATAACGAGGACAAATTCTTTTTACATTTAACAATAACTTTAAAAATTTTCTTTTGTAAATCAGTTTTCTACTTTTAACATTTCATTCATCAAATGACTATTTTGTATTTCAAGATTATTAAATTGTTTTCGAGTTGTTTTTAAAAGTTACGAATAAGTTGATAATTTACTTAAAAGTTGAGTTTAAAAATTTGCAAGTTACATTAACATTCCAAACAGAACATTCTTAAGATGTTCTAACGTTTTCTACTTACTTACTTTGGTTGCCTAATGAAAAAACCTCATCTAACTAACGGTATAAACGTTGAGTTATGCAAGAGAGGAGGTGCGATTCGCGATTCCAAAACGATTTACAGTATATCGAATAAAATTCTTTTTTAAGTAGAACCGATAAATGAAAAGTATGACTTGAAACTGTTAGGAATAATCGTGTAACGGCCTTACGGATGCTAATATCTATGCTAATTGAGTTTTAATTTAGGAAATATTTATGCATTTTGACTTGACTTTAACCATATGGTGTATTTGATAGATTTTATAAGAGATTTTTATTTATTTATTTATTTACTAGCTAAAATTTCATTGATAAAGACGTAATACTCGACTATCAGGAGTGGACAAACCCCGAAAAGGAAAAATGGGATTTCAGAGATGGACAAACCTCTTCGAGGGAGATTTTAGGGGTTGTCAAACTTTCTAGAAACCAAATTCAAGGATAAGTAAACCCTCTATTTCTCAAACGGGATTCAGGGGTGGAAAAACCTCGTCGAGAGACATTTCAAAGGTTTGCAAACCTCGTAGAAACCCGATTCAAGGATAAGTAAACTCTCAATTTTTCAAAGGGGCTTCAGGGATGGACAAACCTCATCGAAAGACATTTTAGGAATTGACAAACTCGATTCAAGGATAAGTAAACCTTCGATTTTTCAAACGAACCTTAAGGGTGGGCAAACCTCGTAGAAATACATTTTAAGGGTTGGCAAAACTTGTCGAGAGATATTTCAGGGATTTGGCAAAGTTTGTTGAAACCCGATCCAAGGATGTAAACCGTCGATTTTTTAAACTGACTTCAGAGGTGGGCAAAACTCGTCGAAAGACATTTCAGTTGTTGGTCAACTTCGGAAAACTCCGATTCAAGGATAAGTAAACCCTCGATTTTTTAAACGAACTTTAAAGGTGAGCAAACCTCATCGAGAGACATTTCAGAGGTTGACAAACTTCGTAGAAACCTGATTCAAGGATAAATAAACCCTCGATTTTTCGAACTTACTTCAGGGGTGGGCAAAACTCGCCGAGAGACATTTTAAGGGTTGGCAAACTTCGTAAAAACCCGATTTAAGGATAACTAAACCCTCGATTTTTCAAATAGACTTCAAGGGTGGGCAAACTTCATCGAGAGACATTTCAGGGGTAGATAAACTTCGTAGAGACATTTTGAAGTTACAACTTTATTATATATAAAATTTATTGATTTTTTATTTTTTTTATTTTTTTTATTTACTTTTTATTTACATTTTTTATTTTTATGTTTCATAATAACGTAGAAGTTCGTCTTTTTTTGTACACATTTAGTACTAAAGTAATGAACTAATGAAAACTAAACTAATGAATGAAAAATTCGAATTTTTTAAATGAAATTAGACGAAATTTCACAATTATAAGCTAAATTCAGTTATTTTTTTAATGAAATTTAAAAATTTTAAATGAAATTAAACGGAATTTAATAATTTTAGACAATTTTACACGAAATTTGGTGAAATCTTTGGCGAAATTCGACAATTTTAGGAAATTTCTGGACGAAATTTCACAATTATAAGCTAAGTCAAGTTATTTTTTTAATGAAATGCGACAAATTTGAAATTTGAAGTAATTAAATCATTTTAGATAGTTTTCTACAAAATCTGACAAAAATTTTAATAGAATTCGATGATTTCAGAAGAAACTTTGAAAAATTTTTTTAATTTTTTTCGTAACAATTAGAAAAAAATATCTCTTTGAATTGAAAATAGAATCTTTTAGCTTTAATTTAAACCAAAAATCAATCTCTAGTTCCAAAAAATAAAGTCTGTGATTTTTTAAAGTTGGTCGATTTTTTAAAACAAATTGGGTTAAAACCGTTAAAAATTTTTACCGGTTTTGGGAATTTTTTAAATTTTTTTGGTAATAATTATAAAAAATCTGCCTTTTTTAAATCAAAACAGAATCTTTTATCTTTCATTTAAACCAAAAATTATTCCTTAATGTTCAGAAATATAGTCTGGACGATTTTTTAAAGTTGGTCGATTTTTTTTAAAGTTAGGTTAGTCACCTGTCAAAAAAATTTTACTTTAAGAATTTTTTTAAATTTTTTTGGTAATAATTATAAAAAATCTGGCTTTTTTAAATCAAAACAGAATCGTTTATCTTTCATTTAAACCAAAAATTATTTCTTAATGTTCAGAAATGTAGTCTGGACGATTTTTTAAAGTTGGTCGATTTTTTTTTAAAGTTAGGTTAGTCACCTGTCAAAAAAATTTTACAACTTTAAGATTTTTTTTAATTTTTTTGATAATAATTAGAACTAACCTGTCTTTTTTAATTCAGAACAGAATCTTTGAAGTTTCATTTAAACCAAATATCTTTCCTTAATCTTCATAAATAAAGTCTGGGAGATGTTTTAAAGTTGGGTGATTTTTTAAAAAAGTTTGGTTAGAACTGTCAAAAAATTTCACCAACTTTAATTTTTTTTTAATTGTTTTTTGATAAGAATTAGGAAAGATCTGTCCTTTTTAATAAAAAATAGAATCTTTCATCTTTCATTTAAACCAAAAATTATTCTTTAATTCCAATAAATAAAGCCTGAATGATTTTTTAAGAAAGTTAGGTTAGTAACTTGTATAATTTATAAACGGAAGCTCTTTTATAACAATAACCGCATTTTATATAGAGTGCGTGCGAATTCTTGGCAAGAAAGTTGAGTAGATATATCGCAATATAGTAGCGAACAATATCCATAGTTATTAAGTTACTAAATCGAAACATATTGCGAGTTTTTAAACTAGTTTTTTAAAACAACGTTTCTTTTTTAAAGTAGCTATATTTTCTCACGTATCGTAACATGAAGTAATTAAAGGCGAGTGTTAGCTTTCCAATTGTAATTTTATTTATAAATTAATAACCGCGTTTAAGAAGGGCAATTTTTTAAAGTTAAAGTTGAAAATGAAGTGTTTAAAACCTGTTCCGAATTGTAGTTATTTTTAAATCGAACGCTCCCTTCCCCACTTTGGTCGTTAAAACCGTATTGGAGATAAAAGTGGGGGTGAGGGATAAAATTAAGAGGAATTTGAGAACGTAAAAACGAACGAGTCATTACGTGTCGTGTTATCGGTGAAAATTTAGTGATTTGATAAATACATTTCGGGAGTGTTACTGAGACCACACAAAAATGGAGGCATAATCCAACGATTATCCAGGTTAGTCTTAAGGTGCATTTAAATTAGAGCGAACAGAAGCGAACGAACGAAGGAACGAATTCGCAGGTATTCGCTCGTTCGTTTCTTCTCTATAAAACAGGAGCGTTTAAATTAAAGCGAACATTCGCGTTCGTCCATGATCCATTCGTTCACGATGTCGAATACGGATGAAGACATTTTAGTTAGCGCCGCTAGTTTTGTAGTTATTGCTGGAATGTCCGAGAAAAAAAGAAAGAAGAGAGTGTGGTGTTTTAATTTATTAAAGAAAAGAAGCAAAACGGGAGGGGAAGCTTTGTTAATGGACTTAACGAGTGACAATTTGGCCCAAGTCACCAACTTCTGCAGAATGTCAACGGAAGATTTTGAATTCTTATTAAATTTGGTTGGACCTAACATTTCGTTCGTTGCGAATTCGATCGTTTCTAAATTTCACTGTCCACATTGAGCACCGATTTCTTTTGATGATTCGCTGATTTACCGACAGGGTTAAGAACACGCACGAATACGAACGAGATCGTTCGTTCATGTTTGGTTCTCCATATAAATTATGCTAGCTTAGGCGGACGAATTCGTTCGTTCGCTTCTGTTCGCTATAATTTAAATGCACCTTTATATTCAACCCTAATTTTTCTATTTTTACGCGTCTAGCGCTTTGTTGTTTTAAGTTCGTTGTTTGCCCACAATAATCTTCGGTTAATTTAAAACTACGGCGCTTTACGCTAGCTTTTAACCACTCCCTGAAAGACCGTATGACCGCATCTGGTTCTTCTTTAACCGTTTGACTGCTAAGCAAGTCTTGCAAGAACGCTCGAAAACTGCGGGACATATTTTGACTTGATGTTGACTTTAGCAAAGTACACTCATGGTCAATGAAAATGAACCTCAAAGTTCTGTGTGAGAGCGATAACTAGAACGGTCTCGGGTTCGGTCGGCTTTCGAGTTAATAAAATCTATCGTGAGGTTATAATTGAAGAGCACTTTTCCAAAACTAACTAATTGTAAGTCCAAAATAAGTATTTGTAGATATGACTGAATTTCTGTAAAAAGTTGTATACAACACATTCACAAGGAGACCACAAGATGTTGTATTCACCGATTTTGATGAAAGTGGTATCGATCAATAGGAATTAGTACACAATACAAATATGTAAAATATTAGGGCGCACTATTCAGGAATTCGCGAGTAAATTGAAATTTTAGCTCGCGATTTAAGGCCACAGCACTTTACGTCATCGGTTAGCCACTCCCACTACGACCGCCCTTGGCTCTTTTTTAAATTAATTTAAATTGAAAATCAAAGTAAAAACGAAAAAGTGTGTTGAATTATTTGTTTACAAAACATATAAAAATAAAATATTAGAAGAAATAAAGTAAAATATTAAAAATTTTGATTATATTAAAAATAAAATGCAGTTACGTCATGAGGTTCGGACCATCTTGTTGACTCAACCTCTTGGTGACTCACCACGAACCGGCTTCACGTACGGAACAAGATGGTCCGAACCTCATGACGTAACTGCATTTTATTTTTAATATAATCAAAATTTTTAATATTTTACTTTATTTCTTCTAATATTTTATTTTTATATGTTTTGTAAACAAATAATTCAACACACTTTTTCGTTTTTACTTTGATTTTCAATTTAAATTAATTTAAAGAAGAACGAGAGGCGGTCGTAATGGGACTGGCTAACTGATGACGTAAAGAGGTGTGGTCTTAAATCGCGAGCTAAAATTGCAATTTACTCGCGAATCCCTGAATAGTGCGCCCTAATATTTTACAATTTTGTATTGTGTACTAATAACTATCGATTGATACCACTTTCATCAAAATCGATGAATACAATATCTTGTGGTCTCTTTGTAAGTAGAAATGTGTTAACATATAAATGATATTATATTTTGTAGTGAAGGAAATTTAAATTTATTTTTTTCTTGCAGACAATAGGTTTCTTGCAAACAACAGGAACTTTTCTGTTCTCTTTTACGTTTTTCTCTTAAGCAAAGTTGCACTTCTATATTATCATCATCCGACATTTTAAATAGTTTATTACTGGCACACGGAAATAAAACGAAATAACCAAATTATCAAACACCTTGTTTGAGGTTTTTCCCAGTACTAAGCGTTGTCAATGCACTCTAATGAGCGTGACTTACAAGGAGAGAGCAAGGTCTTGGGGTCATAGATTTAGTTCAAATTTTGTAGGATGGTAGATTTAGTTTCCTTGTTGATGAAAATATATGGTTGTAGGGGCCACTACTTAATAGCTCTTTAGATATTTGCAACTGAAGATGCAATTCACTAGTTAAATTCAGGTCTGTAGCAAACGATTAAACATAATGGGCGTAGCGTAGCAGCAATAGATCGATGTTTCTCATCATTAGGCGCTGGGTTCGAGTTCTGAGAGTGTCTATTTTTACATATAAAGATACCATGAGTGGATATAAAATTTTGCGACATCGAAGCATTTTTTGAGTGTGCACCGCACTTTGGATTTGTCAGTGAATTGTCATTTGATCTATCAAGACTTCAAAATGAATACAGGAATATGACTTGACATTATAACCTTTCTTCAAAAAGCCTGACTTAATCGATATAAATTCGGTTAATTTTGACATTATCCGGACTTGTCCTAACGAATTCATTGCATCTTTAATTGCAAATATTTTAAAAATTATTGAATAGTGGCCCCTATAACCATATATTTTCTTCAACAGGGAAATTAAATCTACCATTCTACGAAATTTGAACTAAATCCACGACCCCAAGACCTTGCACTCTCCTTGTTAGTCAGTTTTGGAATATAATCTTTTTGGACTTGGATTAGCTTTGGAATAAATCTTCTCGAGGTTTATCAAAATAAACTAAGATGTATATTAGTTTTATGAAACATAAACCTACAGATCAAATGCAACATTTTTGAACGTATTTTAAACACAAGAACACAATTTTTGATTTTTTGGACTTGTTAGTTTTGGAAAATACCTCTTCAATTCATCCAAGTCAATGTTCATTTGCCTGCTTCGTATTTATGGATATCGTATCGAGTCTAGCTCTAAAATCGATAAGAAATCGTTTACAATCGTCGGAAATAATACTAGATTGTTCAAAATCGACCAAAATCGTTAGTAATTGGTAAAAAGTCGTTCAAAACAACCAGGGCCGGATTCAATAAGAGCGGAGCCCGATTAAACTTTTTTCTCGAGGCAGGATTTAAAACAAAAATTCGACCCATAAAGGGTTAATAAATATGCATTAAATATAAACGTTGACATGAATCATCACAAAATTTAATACATTATTGAGTAGGTATACTCAATGTTACTGAATGTACTAAAACCCGAAATGGAGCTGCACCATGAAGAGAAAGATGAAAAAGTAAACCTGCTCTCCGTAACATTGCCGAGTACTCTTTCATCTTTCTCTTCATGGTGCAGCTCCATTTCGGGTTATTGTAGTTAGAGATATTTTACATATTTCTAAGTTTTTGTTCTGCAAAGTCTTCTAAAACAGTACCAAAACCCAATTGTTTTGCTTCTTGATTCTCAATCAACATGATATATAACATGATAACTGTTTAATCTATCTTGCATCGTTGTTAATTTTTGATAGCTTTTCTATAAGTTTTAGTCTAGAAAATGACTTATTTCCAGAAGCAACATTCACTGTAATTGTTAAATATATTCGAAGAGCAATGAATAAGTTTGGAAATGCCGTTGCTTTGTCATTTTCAAATAAAAATTGAAATATTTTAAATAGCTTTTGGAAATATTCTGATGAAAGAATAGATTTTAACGTTTCCATTTCTTCGACTAACATTATTACCGTCTAAGCCTGTTTACTTCAAAGTAGATGCGTCATTTTTTTTAAACTCCCAGAGCAATTTCTATATCTGCTTCATGTTTTTTTTTGAATTCTTCTTTTCTATGTTTTGATTTTTTTCCAAAAATTCGACCTTGAAAGATTAGCTTACATTTTCATTATTAATATTGATGAACCGCTTTTATTCCCAAACCAATTAAAAGCAGGTGTTAGCTTTCCAATTATAACTTTATTTATAAATTAATTAACCGCGTTTACGCGTTTCCCTTTATATAACGTTTTTTCGCATTATTATATTTGCTAATTTATTCGATAAAACGGCAGCTGGCGATGTTTTTCGATAAAAGAGCTTTTGTTGTTTGTTAAAAGATAAGATAATGAGAAAAAATGGGGGAAAGGCTTTGTATGTTACATTCACTTTATATAATAATTTTTTTTAATACTTATTTTTGAAACATAATATTTATTTTTTAAATACTAGTCATTATTTTGTGAATACTAATCATTATTTTTTGAATCTAATCATTATTTTTTGAATATTAATAATTATTTTTTAAATACTAATACTTACTATCACAGGTACGTGGTTGAAAAGATAACAAACGGTTAAAATAGGTAAAATAGTTTCCAATCCAACACTTTCAACTTCTTCCTCGCTAATTTTCCTCCCCAAACATGGTCTTCTACTATTTGTAGAACTTACAGTTGTTGAAATATTCGAAGTATCACTATTCCAATGTTGTTGGTGTTGGTGCTGATGATGATTTGATCCGATTTCATCCGTTTTATAAACTTCCAAATAATTTCTCGGGTAACCTTGGGAAGCTAAGCTCAATTCGCTTAAATCACTATTGGATTTTTTTACGTATTCAAATCCGTCTTTTTTACACGCGTAAAAATTGTAACAAGTTAGTATAAAAGCGACCAAAGAGATAAATGCCAAAAACGTGTGTAAGGTTATGATAAAAACATTGTACTTAACGTCCATTTCATACGGCATGAATTTGCAAAGATTTAACGGGAAGAAATCGAACGAAACGACGAATTCCTTATTTTTTTGTTTGGCCAAAATCGCGGCTACTCCAACGCAAGCGCAAAGCGTCGTCAAACAGAAAAGATGGTAAACCATATGGGCGACGGTTAGGTAATTTTTTAACCTTTCTCGTTTTCTATATAAACGGATTGAAAATAAAGCGATCACCGCTAAAGTAGATAAAGTGCTTGCTTGGAAAGTGTGGATCGAGTTGAAGATCCAAACGAAAATCGTACAGTACTCGAAACGGATCGTGCTTTGGTTGATCATTTGAAGAACGGTGTAGACGATTATTGAAATGTTTCTTAAGATACTTTGGACGATTATCGCTACTATAGCCGTGTCGAAACATCTCCAACTTTTACGGTTTTTGTAGAATATTACCACTGTCCATATTAGTATTATTGAGACTATTGGTACGGCTACGATTGTCGCTAATTGAAGACGTGAGTAGTGGAGCATTTTTATCGTTGGAATTATTAATCTGAAATAAATAAATAAAATTAGTTGTTAAAAAAATTAATCAAAAAAAAAAATAAATAAATAAATAAAATAGAAAAATATAGAAATATAGAAAAGAAAAATATAGAAAAGAAAAATGTAGAAAAGAGAAAATTCCATTGATATGGATTTCTATAACATTTTGATTCTTCTTATAAAATGTGACACATAAAATAAAATGTAGAAAGGAAGGAAAAACTAAAAGTATTAGGTTAATAGCGATTTAAACAGTGTTAAAATGCCATTTCGATTTCTTCGGTGAAAACCAAGCTGTGCTTAAAGAGTACTACTTGTTTGTTAAGCTTTAACTTGTCGTTTCTTCAAAGTAACATACATTTACCGTCTTGACCGCATATCTCGAGAGAAATGCAATTTATTTTAACAACAAGTTATTTCATTCAAAGAAAAACGGATAAATTTTTTTCTAAAAAAAACTGTAGATAAAAATATATCAATAAGTATAAAATTATAGCTACCAAGTTCTTGCCATTAAAAATCGTGTAGTTCAGTCTTTATTTGTTAATGTGAATGATATTAAAATTATTATCATTTTATTTTATTTTATTTTATCTCCTTATTATCAATATGATTGACATTTAAAATATTCTTTAATAAAATTTTTCTATAACTGAGAAAAATAACTAAAATTCTAAATTTTCGCCATCAAGTTCTGGATATTAAAAATCGTGTAGCTTAGCCTTTAGTTGTTAAAATTATAATATATTAAAGTAGTAAGCAAGCAGCGCCTCTTTAAAAGAGGGCGCCGCAGGCGCCTAGCTCTTTTTTCAATAGTTTTTTTTGGAAATCGCTTTCCGGACGATTCAATGGTTTTACGTCATTCTGCCGACCATTATCTTCACCTCCCCGACGATTTTGGGGGGGTCCGTGACCGATTTCGGAAAAACGGCCCTAAAAATCGAACGACGTTGCGATAGCCCTAATTGAAATTAAAATTCTCGATCGTCCGCCTGTCATTTTCGCTAATTTTCGAACGCACTTTTTGTCCAAAAAGCCACCGGCTCCGCCACTCTGCTTCCGGCTAACCTTCTGAACGGCTTTATAACGCAACGTTATATGCGAATCGGGGCTCCTTTGGACCCGAAACGGCCGATTTAAGCCCTAAACGAAGTCCCCGTTATCCGTCATTTTCGATTTAGGCCGATAAAACAGTTCGTTCAATTTTCACAAACGTTATTTATTATTCTAACCACGCTAATGCCACATGAAATGTCAAAACGATCGGTTTATTAATAATTATCAAATATTTAATTTATGCAGTGCAAAAATTCGAATAAATTTCACTAAAAACTAATTAAATTCTTGAAGATATCACCAAAAATTTAAGTAAATTTGTAAAAATTCCATCAAAGCTACTAAAATTTTTAATAATTCCATCAAAAACTTATAAAATTTGTAAAAATTCCACCAAAGCTATCAAAATTTTTAACAATTCCAGCAAAAACTGAATTTTTAAAAAATATACGAAAATTAAGATTAATTTCATCAAGAATTGATTATATTCTTAAAATTTTCACAAAAATAAAAAAATAATAATAAAAATTCCACAAAAGTTAGTTAAATTGAATATAATTTAACCAAAAATTATTAAATTTGGAGACAATTCTACAAAAAACTTGGTGAATTCTTTAAAAATTCCACCCAAAATCAATAAAATTAGTAAAAGTTCCACGAAAAACGTACTATATTCGTAAAAATTCCACCAAAGTTACCAACTTTTTTAACAATTCCACCAAAAACGTACTAAATTCTTTCAATTTTTCACCAAAGCTACAAAAATGTTGAATAATTCCACCAAAAACTTTCTGATTTTTAAAAAATACCACCGAAAACTTACCAAATTCATAAAAATTCTACTAAAATTACCAATATTTTTAACAATTCCACCAAAAACGATTAAAGTTAATAAAAATTCAACCAAAGTTATCAACTTTTTTTACAATTCCATCAAAAACATACTGAATTTTATAAAGATTCCACCAAAAGTTAATAAAATTGGAAAAGTTTCACCAAAAACTTACTAAATTCGTAAAAATTCCAGAAAAAAACACTGAATTTTTTAAGAATTCCATCTAAAATGAATAAAATTCGCAATAATTTCACCAATGTTAACAAAATTTTCGATAATTCCACCAAAAACATACTGATTTTTTTTTTAATTCCAGCAAAAATTAATACAATTTGCAAAAATTCCACCAAAAACTTACTAAATTCATAAGAATTTTACCAAAAACACTGATTTTTTTTATTCCACCAGAAATGAATAAAATTCGCAAAAATTCCATTAATGTTATCAAAATGTTTGATAATTCCACCAAAAACGTACTGAATTTTTTAAAAATTCCACCAAAAGCTTACTAAATTCATAAGAATTTTACCAAAAACACTGATTTTTTTTTAATTCCACCAGAAATCAATAAAATTCGCAAAAATTCCACCAAAGCTATTAAAATATTTAACAACTACACCCAAAACTTACTGAATTTTTTTTATTCCACCAAAAACTTACAAAAATCCTAAAAATCACATCGAAATTGTCAACATTTTTAACAATTCTACCAAAAACTTACCAAATTTTTTAAAAATTCCACCAAAATGTCCAAATTCTTTTAAAATTCCACTAAAAATCAATCAAATTAGAAACAATTTCATTAAAAATTAACTAAAACCTTGAAAATTCCATCAAAAACTTAGTAAATTCATAAAAATTCCACTAAAGTTACCAAAATGTTGATCAATTCAATCAAAAACAATAAATTTTTTTTAGAAAAATACTAAAAATAAAACTAAACTAGTGACTAATATTAAAGTTATTTTCGATTTTATCTCTTTATTGTCAATGTGATTGACATTTAATATATTCTTTGACAAATATTTCTAATCTACGGTTATAAAAAACTTTCTTAAGGTTACACTTATGGTTATAAAAGCCTGTCTTACACGTACTGTTTCTTAAACCGTTTTAAGTAACTAACTTTCATTTCGATTCAATTTACTTGGTTTTATTTATTTATATAAAATAACTGAGGAGTCAATTAAATTTGTATCATCCTTTCACCCAACTTCATTATTCGACCAAATAGTCTTTTTGTCGGAAATTAATTAAAACGCCTCTCCCGGATATTTATTATTTCGTCATGCTTTTCGCAAGTAGGTTTTCGGTTTGCGTTCAACAACTGCTCGCTTATTACAAGAACATTTTTTTTTTCTTTTACTTCTTCTCACTTTACTTTGCGGTAATAGTCAGCTGCTTCCATCGCAATGAGATTCGCGTGATGTTATTTCTCGGTTAATTATATCGAATTACATCGGAGATAATATCAATTTGTTACATGGAAATATCAAATTTATTACGTTGAAAAAAAAACTTATTATTTAAAAAAAACTTATTATTAAAAAAAAAATTTATTATTTAAAAAAAATTATTATTTAAAAAAAAATTTATTATTTAAAAAAAAAAAATTATTTAAAAAAAAAAAAATATTATTTTGAAAAAAAAAACATTTTGTTATATAAATTTAAAAGAATTAAATTGGGGAAAAGTTGGTTTTATATGGAAGTTTTATATGGAACGAAGCCAAAATTTTTTTGATTCAATATAAAACTCGAAGTGGTTGCTTTGTTGACCCGCTTTCGCAGGTTAGAGGCACTAAATCACTTGGTTCCTCGCGTAATTCGATATTAACGCCGCAAAATGCTCTCGAGCGAGAGATGTTATTGTCCTGGAAACCTCGCGAGGAGATTTATTCCTCCGGACGGTTGCGAATAAAACCGCCTCTCGCAGTTTTTAAATCGGATGATATTATCGACCGTATAAATTCCGTTCTCGTCGAAAGAACTCGGATTCGAACGGTTTTAATTACTTTGAATTGTTCCGTACAACGTTTTAACTTGAAACAAAGACTGAATACTAATGCAATTCTAAAAGTTGATTTCTAAAAAAAGGAACAATTGGGTTTAAATGTTTAAACGTAAAATAGACTATTTGATCTAAGTTTAGTTAAGGTTTCTTTTTCTTAAATTTGTATAAATAATCATAAGGTTATGTTAAATTTGGTGAAAAATCTTTGATGACTTTGAAAATTTTTTTAAATTCTTTGATGACAACTTGATTAGATTTGATAAGCTTAATGAAAAATAGAGATTTGAATCTATCTTTTTTTTTTAATTTAGTTTCCCAATTTTTATAAATAAAGTCAGTAGGATTTTTTTAATTTAGTCGGAAATTGTAAGGTTATAATATTAGACTAGTTTAGTTTTATTTTTAGTATTTTTCTAAAAAAAAATTATTGTTTTTGGTGGAATTGATCAACATTTTGGTAACTTTGGTGGAAGTTTTACAAATTTAGTAAGTTTTTGGTGGAATTTTTAAAAAAATTGGTAAATTTTTGGTGCAATTTTTAAAAAATTCATTATTTTTGGTAGAATTATTAAAAATTTTAGTAACTTTGGTGAAATTTTTATGAATTTACTAAGTTTTTGATGGAATTTTCAAGGTTTTAGTTACTTTCTAGTGAAATTGTTTCTAATTTCATTGATTTTTGGTGGAATTTTAAAAGAACTTGGACATTTTGGTGGAATTTAAAAAAAATTTGGTAAGTTTTTGGTAGAATTATTAAAAATGTTGCCAATTTCAGTGTAAGTTTTAAGTTTTTTGTAAGTTTTTGGTGGAATAAAAAAAAATCAGTAAATTTTGGGTGTAGTTGTCAAATATTTTAATAGCTTTGGTGGAATTTTTGCGAATTTTATTCATTTCTGGTGGAATTTTAAAAAAATTCAGTGTTTTTGGTAAAATTCTTATGAATTTAGTAAGTTTTTGGTGGAATTCTTAAAAAATTCAGTATGTTTTTGGTGGAATTATCAAAAATTTTGATAATATTGGTGAATTTTTTGCGAATTTTATTCATTTCGGGTGGAATAAAAAAAATCAGTGTTTTTGGTAAAATTCTTATGAATTTAGTAAGTTTTTGATGGAATTTTCACGGTTTTAGTTAATTTTTAATGAAATTGTTTCTAATTTGATTGACTTTTTGGTGGAATTTTAAAAGAATTTGGACATTTTGGTGGAATTTTTTGGTAGAATTGATAAAAATGTTGACAATTTCGGTGTAATTTTAAGGATTTTTCTAAGTTTTTGGTGGAATAGAAAAAATTCAATAAGTTTTGAGTGTAGTTGTTAAATATTTTAATAGCTTTGGTGGAATTTTTGCGAATTTTATTCATTTCTGGTGGAATTTTAAAAAAATTCAGTGTTTTTGGTAAAATTCTTATGAATTTAGTAAGTTTTTGGTGGAATTCTTAAAAAATTCAGTATGTTTTTGGTGGAATTATCAAAAATTTTGATAACACTGGTGGAATTTTTGCGAATTTTATTCATTTTTGATGGAATTTCTAAAAAATTTAGTGTTTTTTATGGAATTTTTACGAATTTAGTAAGTCTTTAGTGAAATTTTTCCAATTTTATTAATTTTTGGTGGAATTTTTAAAAAATTCAGTATGGTGTCGGTGGAATTATCAAAAGTCTTGATAACACTGGTGGAATTTTTGCGAATTTTATTCATTTTTGATGGAATTTTTAAAAAATTCAGTGTTTTTTATGGAATATTTACGAATTTAGTAAGTTTTTAGTGAAATTTTTCCAATTTTATTAACTCTTGGTGGAATTTTTATAAAATTCAGTATGTTTTTGATGGAATTGTTAAAAAAGTTGATAACTTTGGTGGAATTTTTATTAACTTTAATCATTTTTGGTGGAATTGTTAAAAATATTGGTAATTTTAGTAGAATTTTATGAATTTGGTAAGTTTTTGGTGGTATTTTTTAAAAATCAGTAAGTTATTGGTGGAATTATTCAACATTTTTGTAGCTTTGGTGGAAAATTGAAAAAATTTAGTACGTTTTTGGTGGAATTGTTAAAAATGTTGGTAACTTTGGTGGAATTTTTACGAATATAGTAAGTTTTTCGTGGAATTTTTACCAATTTTATTGATTTTGGGTGGAATTTTTAAAAAATTCTCTAAGTTTTTAGTAGAATTGTCTCCAAATTAAATAATCTTTGGTGAAATTATATTCAATTTAACTAACTTTTGTGGAATTTTTATTATTACTTTTTTATTTTTGTGGAATTTTTAAGAATCTAATCAATTCCTGACGAAATTAATCTTAATTTTAGTATATTCTTTAAAAATTCAGCAAGTTTGTGGTGGAATTGTTAAAAATTTTGATAGCTTTGGTGGAATTTTTACAAATCTTATAAGTTTTTGGTGGAATTATTAAAAATTTTAGTAACTTTGGTAGAATTTTTACAAATTTACTTAAATTTTTGGTGATATTTTCAAGAATTTAATTAGGTTTTAGTGAAATTTATTCGAATTTCTGCTCTGCATAAATTAAATATTTGATAATTATTACTAAACCGATCGTTTTGACATTTCATGTGGCATTAGCGTGGTTAAAATAATAAATAAAGTTTATGAAAATTGAACCAACTATTTTATCGGCCCAAATCGAAAATGACGGAAAACGGGGACTTCGTTTAGGGCTTAAATCGGCCGTTTCGGATTCAAAGGAGCCCCGATTCGCATATAACGTTGCGTTATAAAGCCGTTCAGAATGTTAGCCGGAAGCAGAGTCGCGGAGTCGGTGGCTTTTTGGACAAAAAGTGCGTTCGAAAATTAACGAAAATGACAGGCGGACGATCGAGAATTTTAATTTCAATTAGGGCTACTACTTACTACTCAATTGCTTGCTACTTTAATATATTATAATTTGGTGAAAGATCTTTAATTACTTTGAAAATTTTTTTAAATTCTTTGATGACAACTTGAATAAATTTGATAAGTTTAATGAAAAATAGAGATTTTAATCTATCTTTTTTTAAAATTTGGTTTTCCAATTTTTATAAATAAAGTCAGTAGGATTTTTTAAATTTAGTCGGAATTTGTAAGGTTATATTAGATTTGGTGAAAAGTCTTTGATGACTTTGAAATTTTTTTCAAATTCTTTGATGACAACTTGAATAAATTTGATAAGTTTAATGAAAAATAGAGATTTTAATCAATCTTTTTTTTAAAATTTGGTTTCCCAATTTTTATAAATAAAGTCAGTAAGATTTTTTAAATTTAGTCGGAATTTGTAAGGTTATATTAAATTTGGTGAAAAGTCTTTGATGACTTTGAAAATTTTTTTAATTCTTTGATGACAACTTGAATAAATGTGATAAGTTTAATGAAAAATAGAGATTTTAATCAATCTTTTTTTAAAATTTGGTTTTCCATTTTTTATAAATAAAGTCAGTAGGATTTTTTAAATTTAGTCGGAATTTGTAAGGTTATATTAGATTTGGTGAAAGATCTTTAATGACTTTGAACATTTTTTTAATTCTTTGATAACAAGTTGAATAAATTTGATAAACTTAATGAAAAATAAAGATTTTAATCTATTCTTTTTTATAATTTTGATTTCTCAATTTTTATAAATAAACTTTGTACGATTTTTTAAATTTAAGTTATATTAAGTCTAATAGAAAAGTTAATCACTTTGAGAATTTTTTTAAATTCTTTGGTAATAATTATAACAAATTCGGTTTATTTATCAAAAAGTAGATGTTTTAATTTGCGTTTGATTAAAGAGTTTTTTCTTTAATTTAAATAAATAAAATATTTGGGATTTTTTTTTAAGTTGATAAAAGTGTAAAACTTTTTGTAAGTTGATAAAAGTTTAAAACTTTTTGTAAGTTGATAAAAGTTTAAAACTTTTTGTGAGTTGATAAAAGTTTAAAACCTAAAACTACCATAAGAAAAAAACTCGATTGAAAAATATAACTTTCTAGAAAATACAGTAAAATTTCATAAACGAAAATTAAAATGATTCGTTTCGAATTCCGAGGCGTGTATGATTTCTAAACAATAGGAACAAATAATTCGCAAGGTTTTTGTAGGAGGAACAATGTCCTGTTCGGTTTTGGTTGCGTGGGGGAAACGTAAATATTCAATAACGAATAAATTATCGATTGGAATTTAATGACAATTATTCCAGACAAAGGTTTTGTTCAATACTAGTAATTAAAAACATTTTTGCATGTGGATATTTTAAAATCTTTGTTGATATTTTAAATTAGTAAAATCAATCTTTTTTTTTTCTTAAATTAAGAATTTGAAGAAGAATTAAATTAATTAATTAAACAATTAAATGAACTTTAATAATAATGTATTAAATGTATTAAAGTTAAGTAAATAAATTTTAATCTTCAATCGTGAAATAATTAAAGTTTTAAGTAGCTAATTGTTAGTCAAAGTGGCACTTTGCGTTCAAAGTAAAATCCAAGTGATGAGGACGAATCCAAAAGCGGTTCGTTTCATGGTGACATGGATACCTGGTAACCTACAATCGACATTCACCGTCATACAATGATAACTTTTCGCTATATGAGTTTCCCATAAGTTTCTTTGTCTTCTCCATACTTAAAAAATCTTTAAATTAATTCGTCTCAAACCATCGTTTTCTCTAGTTTAGAAGTTAATCTAGTAAAATCTCATCTTATCTAGTAAAATCTTATTACCCTATCTACTAGTTTTTCAATTGAGATAACGTTAATTTTCAATTAAATACTTTGTAGACACACCTTTCAGAAGTTAACTGGTCTCTCGTATTATCTCGCGCGAAGGAACCAGCTGGCTGACTGGTTCTCTCTCCTTTTTCTCTCTCTCTTTGCGGCCACTTCGTGTCGCAATTGTAGTGAAATGGCCGGCAAAGGTCTAACTGTTCTTTTTCTCGAGTACATTTCTCGCAAAACTTCTTTACAAGGAACGACGTTGCGTTTCTTGCGTGTGTTATACGCTCCGTTTCGGATCGTAAAACGATCGATTCGAACGAACCGAACGGTTAAATCTGTTTTCTATCATTTTGTTACGTTTTAAATCCTTATTTCAATGAAAAAAAAAAATAGTATATTTGAAAAAATAGTACAAAATTATTTTTTAACACTAGTATTAAAATTAAAATTAAAGAGAAGATGTTTAACTCTTTGAGGGTTGGTGGGTGGCTTAGGCCCGTATTCAGAGCCGTAAGTTAAGCAGCTCCTCACCGAGATTTTTTGCTCAAGTGCGTTTACCTGCTTTGACAGTTGAGCAAAAAATCTCGGTAAGCAGCTGCTTAACTTACGTCTCTGAATACGAGCCTAAGTCACCCACCAACCCTCAAAGAGTTAAATATCTTCACTTTAATTTTAATTTTACGTCTCTGAATACGGGCCTTAATGTACCTCTTTGAATTTTGACCTTTGTGCTCCCTGGTACACAAAATAAACCACTTTTTTAATGGGTATAAATTAAATGCCCAGTATTACACTTGAATGTAAAGTAGACATACACGGTATATTATTTAATTGCTCAGTAAAAAACTAACCGCTCAATATTAATATAAATATTCAGTACGGAAACTAAATGACCATTAAAAATGTTAAATGCAGACCCAATATACTAAACGCTCAGTAAAAATCCTAAATGTTCAGTACAAATCTTAACTGTTCAGTAATTATACCAAATAATCAGTAAAAAATTGAAACTACTTTTAAAAAAAATAATATGCTCATTTCAAAACTCAACAAAACTTGAACAAATTTAAAAAATCGTACTGAGGCTATTTCTAGAAATTCAGAAAAAAATTTTAAATAGAAATACATTAATCCATCTACTTTATGCTAAACAAATCAAATTTATCGTAGCTGTTTCCAAAAAAAATTAAAAAATTCCCAAAGTTATCGACGATTTTCGAACCTAAAAAAATTTGAAAAAATTTGAAAAATCTCATTGAGCTTATTTAAGAAAATTTTGAAAAGCTTTTTTAAATAGAAATACATTAATATATCTACTTTATGTTAAACATGTCAAATTTACTGTAGCTGTTTCCGAAAAAATTTAAAAAATTCCCAAAGTCATCAATGATTTTTGGCCAAATTCAATATAACCTGAAAATTTTTAAAAAATCGCACTTAGCTTATTTATGAAAATTTTTAAAAGATTTTTGGAATAGGAATATATTAAAGTATCTACTTTATGTTAAACAAATCAAATTTACTGTAGCTGTTTCCAAAAAAATTAAAAAAAATCCAGAGTAATCGATAATTTTCGCCCGAATTTAGTATAACTTGAAGAATTTTAAAAAATCGCTCAGAGTTTATTTATGAAAATTTTTAAAAGATTTTTGTAAAAGGAATATATCAAAGCATCTATTTTATATAAAACCAATCAAATTAACTGTAGCTGTTCCTAAAAAAAACCAAAGTCATCGACGATTTTTACCCAAACTAAATATAACTTGAACAAATTTAAAAAATCGTGCTGAGTTTATTTATGAAAATTTTGAAAAGATTTTTTAAATAGAAATACATTAAAGCAACTATTTTATGCTAAATAAATCAAATTCATTGTAACTGTTCTCAGAAAACATAAAAAAAATCTCAAAGTCACCGATGATTTTCGAATTCAATATAACTTGAACAAATTTGAAAAATCTCATTGAGCTTATTTATGAAAATTTTGAAAAGATTTTTTGTATGGAAATACATTAAAGTATCTATTTTATACAATACAAACCAAATTAACTGTAACTGTTCCCAAAAAATTTTAAAAAATTCGCAAAGTCATCGATGATTTTTTTCCCAAATTCAACAAAATTTGAACAAATTTGAAAAATCTCATTGAGTTTATTTATGAAAATTTTGAAAAGATTTTTTGAACAAAAATAGGTTAAAGTATCTATTTTATGTTAAACAAATCAAATTAATTGTAGTTGTTCGCAAAAAAATTTAAAAAATTCCCAAAGTCATCGATAATTTTTGCCTGAACAAAAAAACACTTTCTTCGTGTTCACTTTCTCTTTCATCACTCTCGTAATGAGATATTTCATTCATTTTTAATCTAAAATTTTGATAAACAATTTTGAGGTTAGATGAACACACTGTAATTCTTTACTGGGAGTTATTGAATTTCATACTATGCTTTAAATGTTTAACATTTCAAATATTTTACTGAGCATTTTTTGTTTTTATACTTAACATGTTTAAAATTAAATACTGAGCGTTTAGTATTTTTTACTGAGCAATAAGATATAAAAATACTGAGCATTTAAATGCGATCCTTTTTTAATCTCTGCTCCTTTTGCTGTACTATAACCCGAAGTGGAGCTGCTCCATGAAGAGAAAGATGAAAGAATACTCGACAATGTTACGGAGAAGCAGCTTAGTTTTTCATCTTTCTCTTCATGGTGCAGCTCCATTTCGGGTTATGGTACAAGTGCGACCCTTGATAAACGGCTTACAGGCCAGATTTTTGGAATGCTTCTCTCCTTCCAAAAATGTTGCAATTGACGAATCTATGATCAAATTTAAAGGCCGATTGTCTCTGAAGTAATACATGAATAAAAAACCAATTAAAAGAGGCTACAAGGTGTGGATGATGGCAGATGAATGTCGTTATTGCTTAAAATTTGATATCTATATTTGAAAGAACGAAAATTCCACAGAGGTGGGTCTAGTTAGCTGCGTTGTAAAAGATCTGTGCAAAGGTTTAGAAAATAAAGGTCATCATAAGCACTTCGAAAATTTCTTTACTTCATCCAAGCTGATGAAAGATCTTCAGGAGATACATATTTATGCATGTGGCACTGTAAACGCCACTAGAAAACTAATGCCTAAATTTCACCCAGACAAAGAATTAAAAAGAGTAGATTTTGACTAGTCTATTAACAATAAAGGACTGGTCGCTGCCAAGTGGAAAGGCAAAAAAGATGTGTATTTATTGTCTAACTACCACCACCACAAAGTTGTGTCGGAAATTGCAAATATTTAAAAAGCTATTGAGTAGTGACCCCTATAACCATGTGTTTTCATCAATAGGGAGACTAAGGCCCGTATTCAGAGACGTTAGGAAAGGAGCTGCTAGCCAAGATTTTTTGTTCAACTGCGTTTACCTGCTCTGAGACCAGGCAAAAAAATCTCGGCTAGCAGCTCCTTTCCTAACGTCTCTGAATACGGGCCTAAATCTACCATCCCACAAAATTTGACGCAAATCTGTGACACCAAGACCTTGCACTCTCCTTGTTAGTCTGATAAGTGTACCTATTAAAAAACGAAAATCATCAGGACTTCCTGTACAAATAAAAAACACAAACCAGAAGTACCAACAACAATAGGACTTCAAAATTCAGAGTATAAACTTATTCGAACCACCAGAAGACGCTGTGCACTTTGCAGCACGAGGAAGACTGATGTTCGATCTAAATGGCAGTGCTCAGTGCGTAAAGTGGCACTTTGTTTAAACAAAAATAAAAATTGCTTTGAACAATACCATTTCGGCTAAAGTGTTTATTGTGGGCGGTGGTACATCGTATGAATCGCATCTAAATTTTTTGCAAATACACAAATTTTTCGAAAAATTGTTCATACTACTTTTAATGATCATCAAATTAGACACATTAACAAAAGTTGGCCAAATAAAAACGATTTTAAAATGTTGTGCCCACTTTGGGTTTTTTTATTTTAAAAAGTCTGCCTCTCAAAGAGTTAAAGATCGTGTAAAACGAGCTTGAAATAGTATTAAATCGTTTAAATAATATGAAGTTCTAAAATCGAGCTTTTAAGGTTGTTTTTTTTTAATTTATATTAGAAGCTCAAACAATTCAAGGATCTTTAAATTAAATCATTTCCAACGACGTTAAGATTAATAACAACAATTTACTTTACCAACTTTGTAACAAAAAAAGTCTTTAAAACGGTTCTTTACATTCATATCCTTATTTATTTTTTTTATTACTTACTTTTTTTAAGTTACTAACCGTTGGCTATCTATCTCGTAACGTATATAACGTGTCGAGTATAAAATTATCATTTATTAACGGTCATGGTAATGAGTTATTTCGCTTGTGGTCGTATTGCGCAACCAAACTTGAATTAATTAACAAATTTGTATTCTAAATAGCATTCACAAAATTTTCAAACACTTACTTCAAAACACTAATTACTTTAGAACTTATAAATTAACTAAATATAAACGGTTATTCTATTTATCACTTCTCAAAAAGTTTAAATTTTAAAATTTAAATAAAGTTAGTGAATCAGTTTTTTTAGTTAGAAAAAAAAATACTAGAAAAAAAGGAAGTTTTGTTAATTAAACGTTTAATTCTAATTACGTCTACTTTTTGATGGATTTGACATTGTAACCTTTTAGGATTAATTATCAACATTTTTTGACGTGTTAAAAAATTTATTTGTTAATACTAAAAAACTTTATTTTTAAAATACTTAAAACATTATTTTTTCATACTAATACATATTATTTATTTATCGATAGTCTCAAATCAATACCTCGTAAGTTCGAAAATTGCTATTCTCAAATTTAAACGTTTTCCAGTTCGACTTTAAGGTTGTTTTACACGATCTTAAATGATTTTTTAAACATTTTTAATTTGATTTTACCTAATTTTGATTAATTTTAAACTATCTTAATTTGATTTTAGACAATTACGAACGATTCTTAATACATCTATAAGATCTTAATGAATTTTAAGACTTCAGGGTCGTTTTACACGATCTCAAATGATTTTTTAAACGTTTTTAATTTGATTTTACACAATTTTTAATTAGTGTTTTTTTAATTTTAAATAATTTGAAGTGGATTTTCGATAGTAGACGATTAAAGATCGATTTTATTAATATATTCAAGTAGTAAGCAAGCAGCGCCTCTTTGAAAGAGGGCGCCGCAGGCGCCTAGCTCTTTTTTAATAGTTTTTTTTGGAAATCGCTTTCCGGACGATCCAATGATTTTACGTCATTCTGCCGACCGTTATCTTCACCTCCCCGACGATTTTGGGGGGGTCCGTGACCGATTTCGGAAAAACGGCCCTGAAAATCGAACGACGTTACGGTTGCCCTAATTGAAATTAAAATTCTCGATCGTCCGCCTGTCATTTTCGTTCATTTTCGAACGCACTTTTTGTCCAAAAAGTTACCGGCTCCGCGACTTTGCTTTCGGCTAACCTTCTGAACGGCTTTATAACGCAACGTTATATGCGAATCGGGGCTCCTTTGGACCCGAAACGGCCGATTTAAGCCCTAAACGAAGTCCCCGTTTTCCGTCATTTTCGATTTGGGCCGATAAAACAGTTGGTTCAATTTTCATAAACGTTATTTATTATTCTAACCACGCTAATGCCACATGAAATGTCAAAACGATCGATTTATTAATAATTATCAAATATTTAATTTATGCAGAGTAAAAATTCGAATAAATTTCACTAAAACCTAATTAAATTCTTGAAAATATCACCAAAAATTTAAGTAAATTTGTAAAAATTCCACCAAAGCTGCTAACATTTTTAATAATTCCACCAAAAACTTATGAAATTTGTAAAAGTTCCACCGAAGCTATCAAAATTTTTAACAATTCCACCAAAAACTTGCTGAATTTTTAAAAAATATACTAAAATTAAGATTAATTTCGTCAAGAATTGATTAGATTCTTAAAAATTTCACAAAAATAAAAAAGTAATAATAAAAATTCCACAAAAGTTAGTTAAATTGAATATAATTTCACCAAAAATTATTAAATTTGGAGACAATTCTACTAAAAACTTATGGCGAATTCGATTGGTAAAACTAGTGCGCACTGGTGTGCACTAGTGCACAGTAGAGTGTTCTATTGAACTGTCAGTTTCGTGTACTAACCTAATGTGATGTATGCACTAACATGCACTCAAGGTCAAATTCTGGTGCACACGAGTGCAACCAATCGAATACGCCATTAGTGAATTTTTTAAAAATTCCACCCAAAATCAATAAAATTAGTAAAAATTCCACAAAAAACTGACTATATTCGTAAAAATTCCACCAAAGTTACCAACATTTTTAACAATTCCACCAAAAACGTACCAAATTTTTTCAATTTTCCACCAAAGCTACAAAAATGTTGAATAATTCCACCAAAAACTTACTGATTTTTAAAAAATACCACCAAAAACTTGCCAAATTCATAAAAATTCTACTAAAATTACCAATATTTTTAACAATTCCACCAAAAATGATTAAAGTTAATAAAACTTCCACCAAAGTTATCAATTTTTTTAACAATTCCATCAAAAACATACTGAATTTTATAAAAATTCCACCAAAAGTTAATAAAATTGGAAAAATTTCACTAAAAACTTACTAAATTCGTAAAAATTCCATAAAAAACACTGATTTTTTTAAAAATTCCATCAAAAATGAATAAAATTCGCAAAAATTCCACCAATGTTATCAAAATTTTTCATAATTCCACCAAAAATATACTGAATTTTTTAAAAATTCCAACAAAAATTAATACAATTTGCAGAAATTCCACCAAAAACTTACAAAATTCATAAGAATTTTACCAAAAACACTGATTTTTTTTATTCCACAAGAAATGAATAAAATTCGCAATAATTCCACCAATGTTATCAAAACTTTTGATAATTCCATCGACACCATACTGAATTTTTTTAAAATTCCACCAAAAACTTACTAAATTCATAAGAATTTAGAAATAAGAATTCATAAGAATTACCAAAAACACTGAATTTTTTTAAAATTCCAACAGAAATGAATAAAATTCGCAAAAATTCCACCAAAGCTATTAAAATATTTAACAACTACACCCAAAACTTACCGAATTTTTTTTATTCCACCAAAAACTTACAAAAATCCTAAAAATTACACCGAAATTGTCAACATTTTTAACAATTCTACCAAAAACTTACCAAATTTTTAAAAAATTCCACCAAAATGTCCAAAATCTTTTAAAATTCCACCAAAAATCAATCAAATTAGAAACAATTTCATTAAAAATTAACTAAAACCTTGAAAATTCCATCAAAAATTTAGTAAATTCATAAAAATTCCACCAAAGTTACTAAAATTTTTAATAATTTTACCAAAAATAATGAATTTTTTAAAAATTCCACCAAAAAACTTACAAAATTTGTAAAAATTCCACCAAAAATTTACTAATTTTTTTTAATTCCATCCAAAACTTACTAAATTCGTAAAACTTCCACCAAAGTTACCAAAATGTTGATGAATTCAACCAAAAACAATACATTTTTTTTAGAAAAATACTAAAAATAAAACTAAACTAGTTTATATTAAAATGAACTAGAAAATTTCTATTTTTGATTGAAATGATCTTATTTATGAGAATTGAGAAATGATTTTTGGGTTAAATTAAAGGTTAAGGACTTTATTTTTTATTATAAGTGTTTAATTTACTTTAATTACTTTAATTATTACTAAAAAAAATAGTTATATAAAATTGGATTAAAAATAAAATTACAAAACTTTAATTTAAACGCGAATTAATTTTAAACTCAAGCTTTTATTGATTTTACGACGGATTTAATACAAAGCACGCCACTCATTTGAATTTTATTACCGTTTAAAATCGACTTAATAATTTTTTAAGGATATAAACGTTTATTATTTTTTAAATTTTTAATCACCAACGGGATTATTAAGAAAACTTGAATAAATAAACTTAGTAACTATGTATTATTACTTAACATACTACTTACTTAGTAGATTATTAAATTAGGCGAAAGCTCATAATCTACAACGTACTAAGATAGGTCAAGGCTTATTGTCTATTGCATTGTCTTTTACTCGGTCACTAAGTGGCTTATTCTTTTACTTAACCTACTGACTAATTTAATTTCAGGTCGACTTTCTTCTCAACAAAGTTTTACTCTTTATTCTCAAAAAGTTTCATTCGTTTTTTAACGTTACTATAAAATAAAATAATAAAAATCGTGTAAGAAGTTTTGTAATCGATTTTAAAGGTCTTTTTAAAAAAGTTAATTTTTAATTTATATTCCAATCCAATTGAAATTATTTTTTTTTTTTAACCACAACTTATTTCGTACTTGTATATTTTATTATTATTTGTTGTTACATTGTAACTTTCACCTGAACACACACACACAAAGTTCTTACCTCCACTAACTCTCCGAAAAACTGAAAATTTCTCTCTGTCTTGTTATTATTTCTTCTTTAAACGCATCGGGAAAGTTTTATCATCCATTTGTATTTTTTTCACAAAATTATATGCACTCAAATTAAACCAAAGAGAAACTTGAAATCAAATTTGAGAACAAATCAAATTAAAATTGAGAACAATTCAAATTAAAATTAAGAACAAATCAAAATTGAGAACAATTCAAATTAAAATTGAGAACAAATCAAATTAAAATTGAGAACAACTCAAATCAAAGTTGATGAAATCGGGAAATTCAAAACCATTAAGTTTAGAATTATCAAGTCGAAATAACTTATCGAAATCGAAATAAATGGTTTAAATCACAATAAATATTTTAAACGGGACACATTTTACGTCGCGAAAACGACCGCATGGTACGTTTTAAAACCGAGAACCGTACCAAACGCGCCCGATTGTGTCTTGGCACCGTCGCGGTCGCGGCACTAGTGTTTCGAACTGGGTCAAACCGTCCATAGGGTTTCAACAGAGAACTTAATGGAGGTGGCATTGCCACGGAAAATATAAAGTATAAAGATGTCGAGATATTACATTTATTTCTATTCTTTTACGAAAGATAACTAGTTTACTTTTATTTTTAGTATTTTTCTAAAAAAAATGTATTGTTTTTGGTTGAATTGATCAACATTTTGGTAACTTTGGTGGAAGTTTTACGAATTTAGTAAGTTTTTGGTGGAATTAAAAAAAAAAATTAGTAAATTTTTGGTGGAATTTTTACAAATTTTGTAAGTTTTTTGGTGGAATTTTTAAAAAATTCATTATTTTTGGTAAAATTATTAAAAATTTTAGTAACTTTGGTGGAATTTTTACGAACTTACTAAATTTTTGATGGAATTTTCAAGGTTTTAGTTAATTTTAATTGAAATTGTTTCTAATTTGATTGACTTTTGGTGGAATTTTAAAAGACTTTGGACATTTTGGTGGAATTTTTAAAAAATTTGGTAAGTTTTTGGTAGAATTGTTAAAAATGTTGACAATTTCGGTGTAATTTTTAGGATTTCTGTAAGTTTTTGGTGGAATAAAAAAAATTCGGTAAATTTTGGGTGTAGTTGTTAAATATTTTAATAGCTTTGGTGGAATTTTTGCGAATTTTATTCATTTCTGCTGGAATTTTTAAAAAACTCAGTGTTTTTGGTAAAATTCTTATGAATTTAGTAAGTTTTTGGTGGAACTATCAAAAATTTTGATAACATTGGTGGAATTTTTGCGAATTTTATTTATTTCTGGTGGAATAAAAAAAACAGTGGTTTTGGTAAAATTCTTATGAATTTAGTAAGTTTTTGGTGGAATTTTTGCAAATTGTATTAATTTTTGGTGGAATTTTTAAAAAATTCATTATGTTTTTGGTGGAATTATCAAAAATTTTGATAACACTGGTGGAATTTTTGCGAATTTTATTCATTTTTGATGGAATTTTTAAAAAATTCAGTGTTTTTTATGGAATTTTTACGAATTTAGTAAGTTTTTAGTGAAATTTTTCCAATTTTATTAATTTTTGGTGGAATTTTTATAAAATTCAGTATGTTTTTGATGGAATTGTTAAAAAAGTTAATAACTTTGGTGGAATTTTTATTAACTTTAATCATTTTTGGTGGAATTGTTAAAAATATTGGTAATTTTAGTAGAATTTTTATGAATTTGGTAAGTTTTTGGTGGTATTTTTTAAAAATCAGTAAGTTCTTGGTGGAATTATTCAACATTTTTGTAGCTTTGGTGGAAAATTGAAAAAATTTGGTACGTTTTTGGTGGAATTGTTAAAAATGTTGGTAACTTTGGTGGAATTTTTACGAATATAGTCAGTTTTTCGTGGAATTTCTACCAATTTTATTGATTTTGGGTGGAATTTTTAAAAAATTCACTAAGTTTTTAGTAGAATTGTCTCCAAATTTAATAATTTTTGGTGAAATTATATTCAATTTAACTAACTTTTGTGGAATTTTTATTGTTACTTTTTTATTTTTGTGGAATTTTTAAGAATCTAATCAATTCTTGAAGAAATTAATCTTAATTTTAGTATATTTTTTAAAAATTCAGCAAGTTTTTGGTGGAATTGTTAAAAATTTTGATAGCTTCGGTGGAATTTTTGCAAATTTTATAAGTTTTTGGTGGAATTATTAAAAATGTTAGCAGCTTTGGTGGAATTTTTACAAATTTACTTAAATTTTTGGTGATATTTTCAAGAATTTAATTAGGTTTTAGTGAAATTTATTCGAATTTTTGCTCTGCATAAATTAAATATTTGATAATTATTAATAAATCGATCGTTTTGACATTTCATGTGGCATTAGCGTGGTTAGAATAATAAATAACGTTTATGAAAATTGAACAAACTGTTTTATCGGCCTAAATCGAACATGACGGAAAACGGGGACTTCGTTTAAGGCTTAAATCGGCCGTTTCGGGTCCAAAGGAGCCCCGATTCGCATATAACGTTGCGTTATAAAGCCGTTCAGAAGGTTAGCCGAAAGCAAAGTCGCGGAGTCGGTAACTTTTTGGACAAAAAGTGCGTTCGAAAATTAACGAAAATGACAGGCGGACGATCGAGAATTTTAATTTCAATTAGGGCTACCGCAACGTCGTTCGATTTTCAGGGCCGTTTTTCCGAAATCGGTCACGGACCCCCCAAAATCGTCGGGGAGGTGAAGGTAACGGTCGGCAGAATGACGTAAAATCATTGGATCGTCCGGAAAGCGATTTCCAAAAAAACTATTAAAAAAAGAGCTAGGCGCCTGCGGCGTCCTCTTTTAAAGAGGCGCTGCTTGCTTACTACTTTAATGTATTAATAAACTTACAGTTAAAGTGTAATTTTAGTTAAAATTTTTAAGATACTATAGCTTTATTCGTGCAGACGATTTCCAACAATTTCTGATTTTTCCATCCAATCAAGGTTTAGAATTTTTAGCATGCGATTAACAATAAATATTTTTTTATGTATTTACGTGATTTTTGTTTTCTTGTTTTTCTGGATATACAGGTGAATAAATGAGATTTAGAACAAAGTTCTCATAAGTTTCAAAAGTTGTAGTTAGATAATTGCAATTGGTTAAGGATTTTACAAAGGATAAGTTTTTCTTTTAAGTGAGATTAAAATCCTTTTTTTTTTTCATTTGAGGAATTTAAATTGAAGATAATAATTTAGTGTTGTTAGTGTTTTTAACTCATGGTACTTTTTTCATAGATCTTTGAAAGTTGTTTTGGGTTTAGATCTAAGGATTTTTATCGATAAGGTTGAAATTTAATAGATTAGGGAATGAATGCCTAGGTTTCTGCTCCAATTGTCATTTACAGAGTGATATAATTAGGGATTCGTTTATTTTTATAATTTTTCATGTCTTTCGATAAAATTTTTAACTTATCGACACGAGGTTTACCCGTGTTTCACTAAGGCTTGTGACGTGATTGACCTGAAGATGGCCAAGATGCCGGAACCTGGGTAGTCAAGAACATAAAAAAGCTTTAGTACATTCTGTTTCATTAAATTACCAATTGAAGAATGGAGAAGTATATTAACACTTAATAGATTAAGTTAGCACAATCAATAGATTAGGTTAGATTTTATTTTGAATAGATTGGGTCGGATTTCATTATGATTGATTATTAAAAAGGATTGAATTAGTTATTCAAGAGTTTTTCCAATTTAGAATTAGTGATTTGTTATTAGGTTGGATTTTGATTTCGTCAAGTTGAAACGAATTACATTGAGATATACCCTCAAAATTTTTTTTACTCTGTCGTTTTCGTCGCTTTAAAATCAGACCAAATTGGAAAATTCTTTTTGGTGTACTACACGTTTCCATTTTGCAGCAAAAGTTAGTATAATATATTAAAGTAGTAAACAAGCAGCGCCTCTTTAAAAGAGGGCATTGGAAATCGCTTTCCGGACGATTCAATGGTTTTACGTCATTCTACCGACCATTATCTTCACCTCCCCGACGATTTTGTGGGGTCCGTGACCGATTTCGGAAAAATGGCCCTGAAAATCGAACGACGTTGTGGTAGCCCTAATTGAAATTAAAATTCTCGATCGTCCGCCTGTTATTTTCGTGAATTTTTGAACGCACTTCTTGTTCAAAAAGCCACCGGCTCCGCGACTCTGCTTCCGGCTAACCTTCTGAACGGCTTTATAACGCAACGTCATATGCGAATCGGGGCTCCTTTGGACCCGAAACGGCCGATTTAAGCCCTAAACGAAGTCCCCGTTTTCCGTCACTTTCGATTTGGGCCGATAAAACAGTTGGTTCAATTTTCATAAACGTTATTCATTATTCTAACCAGGCTAATGCCACATGAAATGTCAAAACAATCGGTTTATTAATGATCATCAAATATTTAATTTATGCAGAGCAGAAATTCGAATAAATTTCACTAAAAACTAATTAAATTCTTGAAAATATCACCAAAAATTTAAGTAAATTTGTAAAAGTTCCACCAAAGCTACTAAAATTTTTAATAATTCCACCAAAAACTTATAAAATTTGCAAAAATTCCACCAAAGCTATCAAAATTTTTAACAATTCCACCAAAAACTTGCTGAATTTTTAAAAAATATACTAAAATTAAGATTAATTTCGTCAAGAATAGATTAGATTCTTAAAAATTCCACAAAAATAAAAAAGTAACAATAAAAATTCCACAAAAGTTAGTTAAACTGAATATAATTTCACCAAAAATTATTAAATTTAGAGACAATTCTACTAAAAACTTAGTGAATTTTTTAAGAATTCCACCCAAAATCAATAAAATTGGTAAAAATTCCACGAAAAATTAATAAAATTGGAAAAATTTCACTAAAGACTTACTAAATTCGTAAAAATTCCATAAAAAACACTAAATTTTTTAAAAATTCCATCAAAAATGAATAAAATTCGCAAGAATTCCACCAGTGTTATCAAAATTTTTGATAATTCCACCAAGAATATACTGAATTATTTAAAAATTCCACCAAAAACTTACTAGATTCATAAGAATTTTACCAAAAACACTGAATTTTTTTAAGATTTCACCAGAAATGAATAAAATTCGCAAAAATTCCACCAAAGCTATTAAAATATTTAACAACTACACTCAAAACTTATTGAATTTTTTTTATTCCACCAAGAACTTACAAAAATCCTAAAAATTACACCGAAATTGTCAACATTTTTATCAATTCTACCAAAAAACTTACCAAATTTTTTAAAAATTCCACCAAAATGTCCAAATTCTTTTAAAATTCCACCAAAAATCAATCAAATTAGAAACAATTTCATTAAAAATTAACTAAAACCGTGAAAATTCCATCAAAAACTTAGTAAATTCATAAAAATTCCACCAAAGTTACCAACATTTTTAACAATTCCACCAAAAACGTACTAAATTTTTTCAATTTTCCACCAAAGCTACAAAAATGTTGAATAACTCCACCAAAAACTTACTGATTTTTAAAAAATTCCACCAAAAACTTACCAAATTCATAAAAATTCTACTAAAATTATCAATATTTTTAACAATTCCACCAAAAATGATTAAAGTTAATAAAAATTCCACCAAAGTTATTAACTTTCTTAACAATTCCATCAAAAACATACTGAATTTTATAAAAATTCCACCAAAAATTAATAAAATTGGAAAGATTTCACTAAAGACTTACTAAATTCGTAAAAATTCCATAAAAAACACTAAATTTTTTAAAAATTCCATCAAAAATGAATAAAATTCGCAAAAATTCCACCAGTGTTATCAAAATTTTTGATAATTCCACCAAGAATATACTGAATTATTTAAAAATTCCACCAAAAATTAATACAATTTGCAAAAATTCCACCAAAAACTTACTAAATTCATAAGAATTTTACCAAAAACACTGATTTTTTTTTATTCCTCCAGAAGTGAATAAAATTCGCAAAAATTCCACCAATGTTATCAAAATTTTTGATAATTCCACCAAAAACTTACTAAATTCATAAGAATTTTACCAAAAACACTGAATTTTCTTTAAGATTCCACCAGAAATGAATAAAATTCGCAAAAATTCCACCAAAGCTATTAAAATATTTAACAACTACACTCAAAACTTATTGAATTTTTTTTTATTCCACCAAAAACTTACAAAAATCCTAAAAATTACACCGAAATTGTCAACATTTTTATCAATTCTACCGAAAAACTTACCAAATTTTTTAAAAATTCCACCAAAATGTCCAAATTCTTTTAAAATTCCACCAAAAATCAATCAAATTAGAAACAATTTCATTAAAAATTAACTAAAACCGTGAAAATTCCATCAAAAACTTAGTAAATTCATAAAAATTCCACCAAAGTTACTAAAATTATTAATAATTCTACCAAAAATAATGAATTTTTTAAAAATTCCACCAAAAAACTTACAAAATTTGTAAAAATTCCACCAAAAATTTACCAATTTTTTTTTTATTCCACCAAAAACTTACTAAATTCGTAAGGCTTCCACCAAAGTTACCAAAATGTTGATCAATTCAACCAAAAACAATAAATTTTTTTTTTAGAAAAATACTAAAAACAAAACTAAACTATAAAATCAAAAAATTTGTAATTTTTATTGTAACTTTCAAAGTTTCAACTTTGGTATAATATTCCGTTTTTTTATAGTATCTTCGATTTTCACCGAAAAATTATCTGACAAGGAGACCACACAACCTTGCATTCACCGATTTTGATTAAAGTAGTACCAATCGATAGGTATTAGTACATAATGTAAGGTTGTCGTTAAAATTTGTGCTTGAGCTCGAATTCGTTGAGTACAAATTTAAATCAACACCCGATGCAAACGTGTGAAATTCTGAGGAAGCTCCTCCTTAATAGTAAATGATAATAATGGTCCGTTGATCATCTGAGACGATATACAGAGTAGTTAACCCCTCAAGAAGATTTTCCTTGGTAGAGGAGGCTTCCTGAGAGGTTAACTACCCCGTGAATCCACCGATCGTCCATCAACGATTTTTTTTTTTTTTATCAAAATGCTGAATTCCTTTGACTTTTTTGAATGCTGAATTCCATATTTTGATAAAAACTCCATAATAGACTATCAACGGACTATATACAGAGTAATTAACCTCTCAGAAAGCGTCCTCTATTAGAGATGAGCTTTCTATGGGGTTATCTATTCCGTATATGGTCTGTTGATCGTCTGATAAAATCACACGTCCTTGTATTCATCGATTTTGTTGAAAATGGTACCACTTGAGAGGTATTAGTACATAGTACAAACGTGTGAAATATTATGACGCACTCTGCAGCGGTTCGAGAGCTGAATAGTGTACCCTAATATTTTACACATTTGTACTATGTACTAAAAACTATAAATTAGTACCACTTTAATCAAAACTAGCGCCATCTAATAAGTTTTTATTGAACTTTTTTCTAATTCAAAATTTAAGGAATTAAAAGAGTTTTCTTCTAAATAAGTTAATTTAATAATCAAAAAAAGAAATAAATTTTAACTTATCTTTGGGTTTTTATTTAGTTTAAATAAATAAATTTAGTTAAAATAAATAAATGTAGTTAAAATAAATAAAGCTAGTTAAAATAAATAAATCTAGTTAAAATAAATAAATCTAGGAAGTTTTATATTTTAAGGTTGTTATTAAAATTAACGGCGGGTAAAAATGACAGTTACTAAGAATTCATACAAAAAATTTTGTGGAACGTTTGTTGGTTATAAGCTGTTTGAAGAAAATTATCGTTTGAAAGACAAATATTACTCAAGGACAAAGTTATATTTTAGTTTATATTTAATTTTTGGAGTGTTTGATATATTAACCTACAAAATGCCGCCTAAAAAACGTGAAAATGGAAATCAAATGCCCGATCCTATTCCTCCAGGTGAGATTTTAGAAGATAGAACTCATAAGAAATGGAAACTTGGTCCTTCAGTTGGTAAAGGTGGATTTGGTGAAATTTATTCAGCTCAAGAAGTTGCTAAAAGTAACGAATACAACTACGTAGTTAAAATCGAACCCCATACGAACGATCCTTTATTTGTCGAGATGAATTTTTTAACTAGAAACGCTAAGAAGGAAGATATCGATGCTTTTAAACAAGAGAAAAAATTAAAATCGTTAGGAATGCCGGTTTATATTAGTTCCGGTTCCCATCAATTTAACAAAGAAAAATATCGTTTTATTGTATTAGAAAAATTTGGAACAGACATTTTTAAACTATTTCTTGAAAATAAAGAATTTCCTATCGTTACGGTGCTTAAAATAGCTTCACAAATTATAGATGTATTACAATACATCCATAATAAAGGTTACGTTCATTGCGATATTAAAGGAGCGAATATTTTATTAAGTTTAAACGATGAAAACCAAGTTTACCTCGTTGATTTTGGTCTAGCAAGTCGTTATTTTACCAGGAAAAAGTATGAAAGCGATCCGAAAAAAGCTCACTACGGTACGCTTGAATACGTAAGCTGCGACGGTCATAGAGGAGTTCAAACAAGACGAGGTGATTTAGAAACTTTAGGTTATAATTTAATTCAATGGTTAGGATGTGTTTTACCATGGAATGATAATAAAAACGCTCCGGAAGTTCATAAAATTAAAGAAGAGTATATAAATAATATTCGGGATTTTATGAATGCTTGTTTTAAAGATAAAAATCCACCGAAAGCCATCATAGAGTATTTTATTTATTTTACTAGTCTTAAATTTGATACTGAACCTGATTATAAAAAGTTACAGGAGATATTAAGGAATGGAATTGATTCAAACGGAGGTTCGATTAAGTCACCGTTAGTTTTTACGAAGAGTAAAACTCTGGTTGAAAGGAAACTTAATCCGGAAACATCGTCTTTGGGGGCTAAACCGAAGTTACCAAGAAGCAAAGATGTTGGGTTGGAAGATGGTGAATTAAACGAACAAGAAGAAAAGAATGGAGTTAAAAAGAAGATAATTAAAAAAGGTAAAATGGTAAAAGGTAAAAATGTAGAAAATGTAGAAAATGTAGAAAATGTAGAAAATGTAGAAAATGTAGAAAATGTAGAAAATGTAGAAAATGTAGAAAATGTAGAAAATGTAGAAAATGTAGAAAATGTAGAAAATATAGAAAATGTAGAATTAAATGAAGAAAAAAATGTAGATACTTTTGAAATGAAACGAATTAAGAAAGAAAGTGAGATGAAAAAGACTGAAATATCTAAAAAACCAACCGAAAGAAAAAAAAAAGTAACTGAAGATAAATCTAATATTACAGAAGAAAATTTTGAAAAAGTTCCTAAAACTAGAAAACTAAAAAAAGATGAAAATATCAATAATAATAATATAATAAATGATAACGATGAAGAAAAAATCGATCAAAAAGTCATTCGTAAAACTAAAAGATTAAAAAACCAAAAAGATTTAGAAGAAAACATTGAAGATAAAGAAATAAACAATAAAGAAAATGTTGAAGAATTAGGAAGAGGTAAACGTATTAGAAAACCAGTTAATTATTCCAAACAGTAAATCGATTTAAGAGTAAAGTTTATTTCATATAATTTATTTTCTACATTTAAGTACAAACGTTCGCTTTTAATGTGTAATCATTTCATTTTTTTTATAATTGTAATAGTGTTGATAATAAAGATTTAAAATGACTAGTGTAGACTCTCATTTGAGTGTAAGGATATCCGATTCTCCATGTTTCTAACTTTTGTGGTAGACCCATCCATTCCTTAACTTTAGTACTAATACAAAATATGTTCGGATTCATAAATTGACTAAGTATCTTATCAGTTTCTTTTCAGTGTTTCTGAGAATTTATAGGTGAAAAATCTTTAACTCTTAAGTACGTTCGATATATTTTGGAGCCATTAAGATGGTTGTGATTTCAGGTAGAAATTTGCCTCAAAAAGTTAGTCTTATATTATTTTACTAGTTTAGTTTTGTTTTTAGTATTTTTCTAAAAAAAAAATTTATTGTTTTTGGTTGAATTGATCAACATTTTGGTAACTTTGGTGGAAGCTTTACGAATTTAGTAAGTTTTTGGTGGAATTAAAAAAAAATTGGTGAATTTTTGGTGGAATTAAAAAAAAATTGGTAAATTTTTGGTGGAATTTTTACAAATTTTGTAAGTTTTTTGGTGGAATTTTTAAAAAATTCATTATTTTTGGTAGAATTATTAAAAATTTTAGTAACTTTGGTGGAATTTTTATGAATTTACTAAGTTTTTGATGGAATTTTCACGGTTTTAGTTAATTTTTAATGAAATTGTTTCTAATCTGATTGATTTTTGGTGGAATTTTAAAAGAATTTGGACATTTTGGTGGAATTTTTAAAAAATTTGGTAAGTTTTTTGGTAGAATTGATAAAAATGTTGACAATTTCGGTGTAATTTTTAGGATTTTTGTAAGGTTTTGGTGGAATAAAAAAAAATTCAGTAAGTTTTGGGTGTAGTTGTCAAATATTTTAATAGCTTTGGTGGGATTTTTGCGAATTATATTCATTTCTGGTGGAATTTAAAAAAATTCAGTGTTTTTGGTAAAATTCTTATGAATTTAGTAAGTTTTTGGTGGAATTTTTAAAAAATTCAGTATGTTTTTGGTGGAATTATCAAAAATTTTGATAACATTGATGGAATTTTTGCGAATTTTATTCATTTCTGGTAGAATAAAAAAATTCAGTGTTTTTGGTAAAATTCTTATGAATTTAGTAAGTTTTTGGTGGAATTTTTGCAAATTGTATTAATATTTGGTGGAATTTTTAAAAATTTTGTAAGTTTTTTGGTGGAATTTTTAAAAAATTCATTATTTTTGGTAGAATTATTAAAAATTTTAGTTACTTTAGTGGAATTTTTATGAATTTACTAAGTTTTTGATGGAATTTTCACGGTTTTAGTTAATTTCTAATGAAATTGTTTCTAATCTGATTGATTTTTGGTGGAATTTTAAAAGAATTAGGACATTTTGGTGGAATTTTTAAAAAATTTGGTAAGTTTTTGGTAGAATTGTTAAAAATGTTGACAATTTCGGTGTAATTTTTAGGATTTTTGTAAGTTTTTGGTGGAATAAAAAAAATTCAATAAGTTTTGAGTGTAGTTGTTAAATATTTTAATAGCTTTGGTGGAATTTTTGCGAATTTTATTCATTTCTGGTGGAATCTTAAAAAAATTCAGTGTCTTTGGTAAAATTCTTATGAATTTAGTAAGTTTTTGGTGGAATTTTTAAAGAATTCAGTATGGTGTCGGTGGAATTATCAAAAGTTTTGATAACATTGGTGGAATTTTTGCGAATTTTATTCATTTCTGGTGGAATAAAAAAAATCAGTGTTTTTGGTAAAATTCTTATGAATTTAGTAAGTTTTTGGTGGAATTTTTAAAGAATTCAGTATGGTGTCGGTGGAATTATCAAAAGTTTTGATAACATTGGTGGAATTTTTGCGAATTTTATTCATTTCTGGTGGAATAAAAAAAAATCAGTGTTTTTGGTAAAATTCTTATGAATTTAGTAAGTTTTTGGTGGAATTTTTGCAAATTGTATTAATTTTTGGTGGAATTTTTAAATAATTCAGTATATTTTTGGTGGAATTATCAAAAATTTTGATAACACTGGTGGAATTTTTGCGAATTTTATTCATTTTTGATAGAATTTTTAAAAAAATTAGTGTTTTTTTATGGAATTTTTACGAATTTAGTAAGTCTTTAGTGAAATTTTTCCAATTTTATTAATTTTTGGTGGAATTTTTATAAAATTCAGTATGTTTTTGATGGAATTCTTAAAAAAGTTAATAACTTTGGTGAAATTTTTATTAACTTTAATCATTTTTGGTGGAATTGTTAAAAATATTGGTAATTTTAGTAGAATTTTTATGAATTTGGTAAGTTTTTGGTGGTATTTTTTAAAAATCAGTAAGTTTTTGGTGGAATTATTCAACATTTTTGTAACTTTGGTGGAAAATTGAAAAAATTTAGTACGATTTTGGTGGAATTGTTAAAAATGTTGGTAACTTTGGTGGAATTTTTATTAATATAGTAAGCTTTCTTAATTTTTACCAATTTTATTGATTTTGGGTGGAATTTTTAAAAAATTCAGTAAGTTTTTAGTAGAATTGTCTCCAAATTTAATAATTTTTTGTGAAATTATATTCAATTTAACTAACTTTTGTGGAATTTTTATTGTTACTTTTTTATTTTTGTGGAATTTTTAAGAATCTAATCTATTCTTGACGAAATTAATCTTAATTTTAGTATTTTTTTTTTAAATTCAGCAAGTTTTTGGTGGAATTGTTAAAGATTTTGATAGCTTTGGTGGAATTTTTAGAAATTTTATAAGTTTTTGGTGGAATTATTAAAAATTTTAGTAGCTTTGGTGGAACTTTTACAAATTTACTTAAATTTTTGGTGATATTTTCAAGAATTTAATTAGTTTTTAGTGAAATTTATTCGAATTTTTGCTCTGCATAAATTAAATATTTGATAATTATTAATAAACCGATCGTTTTGACATTTCATGTGGCATTAGCGTGGTTAGGATAATAAATAACGTTAAATGAAAATTGAACCAACTGTTTTGTCGGCCCAAATCGAAAATGACGGAAAACGGGGACTTCGTTTAGGGCTTAAATCGGCCGTTTCGGGTCCAAAGGAGCCCCGATTCGCATATAACGTTGCGTTATAAATTCGTTCAGAAGGTTAGCCGAAGGCAGAGTCGCGGAGCCGCACAGTGGGGCGACATGCTTAAATTGCGGACATCGCCACATAACTTTCTTTTTTTCAATAGAACAACCACAAAATTGAGTGCAAATGAGTAAAATAGGTGTATAAATAAGTATATAAGAGGAGTAAGCATTTACTATTAAAGAAAATAACACATTATTTGCTTTTAATGAAAAAAAAGTCAAATTTGTAGCAGAAGCGGGTTCAATTCCCAAACAGGACATAACTTTTTTTAGAAATAATATTAATTATAACAGATTTTTAGCGTTAATTAACTAACAAACGACTCTGTATTACCAGAAATAAGTGCAAGAACATTGTAACAACCTATACCTACATGTGGTTATTGACCTCAGCACGCAGATATTTGATAAAAATATTTGATGACTTATAAATGTTATATATTTAGACTTGCATTATCGATATCTACAAGTTTAATATAATAATACATTTTCCACGTCTTCAGAAATATCTTGTGTAAATCTTCTTTCTCTTGCAAAATTTGGTCATCCAAAGAATTATAGGCTCCAACGAAATTAATAACTTGTTAAAAACATCAACATTTTTCCATAATTACTTTCATTACACAAAAAAATGGTTTTAAATGATGATTTTATATAATTTATTATCCTAATATTAACTGGTTTTACATGACAGATGGCGTATAATTTGACATATTTTATCTTTAAATGCAATTTTCATGAAAAGAGGGATGAAGGTGGACGGACAATAAGGGTTTTTAGAAACTAGAGCCTGTGGGCAACCGTTTGGTGTATTGCATAGCTTGGACAGTTTTGGACAAAAAAAGTTTTGGTCGTTTAAAGTATGTGATCTCTATTATATAAATGTCATTAGTTTTAGCGCGTGTATTAAGAATATACAAACAACTTTACAAGATTATAATAATTATAATATGAAGTTTGAAACCTACTCCTCATGTTATAAAAATTTCAATTACCCCCTTCGTTTAGTTTTGATGGAAGAACGTTTTAAAGCAGTACATGTCGAATCAACGAAACTTCATTAGTTTTGAAAATGTCGAATTTGAAAAATATTTTCTATAGAAAAATTGATAAAAATTAATATTTCAAATGCATTTATAATTAGACTCAAGTGTCTAGAATATAAAAAAATGCCGAAAGTATAAGTTTTCTAAAACTTAATTTTTATGAAAATGTCCGATTTTAGAGCATTTCGCCCCACTGTGAGCCGGTGGCTTTTTGGACAAAAAGTGCGTTCGCAAATTAACGAAAATGACAGAATGATCGAGATTTTTAATTTCAATTAGAACTACCGCAACGTCGTTCGATTTTCAGGGCCGTTTTTCCGAAATTGGTCACGGACCCCCCAAAATCGTCGGGGAGGTGAAGATAATGGTTGGCAGAATGACGTAAAACCATTGAATCGTCCGAAAACCGATTTCCAAAAAAACTATTAAAAAAAGAGCTAGGCACCTGCGGCGCCCTCTTTTAAAGAGGCGCTGCTTGTTTACTACTTTAATATATTATATGAGAAATGTTCTGCTAAGTACTAATTACTGTAATATATGAAAGCTATAAGCAATCAACTTTGCCGTTTTTTGGTCCGGTTTAAACACCTACACGTTGTTATTTTCTCCTCAATATCATTTTTAATCATTCCCTGCTCTTAATTAGCAGTTTTCCATTTTGCATTAATTTTTATTACTTCTTGGGGTTTATTATAGTATTGCCACTTTTACATCCAATGGAAACTTGAATGTCTTAAAAGGCATTTTTAGTGGGTTGTTCTTTTTTTCACTCATCCTTACTTCTTTATTTACTTAAAATTAACAAATATCATTTCAAGTTTTCAACTTCTTTTTTCTACAAAACTACTGTTTTCAGATGTTGAAAAACCTTGCAAATTTCAAAGAGATAATACAGAAATTCGTGAAGATACCTAACTATAGAATCTTCCAATAAAGGCGCTCTGTTTCTAAAAGTAAATAAAATAAATTCCTTGTGAGGTGCCTACTCATTTCTTTTTCAGTTTGTAACAACATTTTAAGGCATTGAAAATGATTTTGCAAATCCTTCAAATGTCTCCCGCGGTTTCGCTAGGTGGCACGTAATGAAATGGTTTAATTTTTAAACATTTTGTCGCGTAAAACTGGTTGAAATTGCTGGATGGCATTCATTATGTTGACTTTGGGGACTTTAATTATTTGTTGTGTATTCACATAGATTGGCTATTTAACATATCCTCCAAAGAAATGATCTAAAGGGATTAAATCGCACGACTCCGATCGCCAGTTCGTATCCTAATCGTTGAACAATCGATTGAATAGGACTGTTTTGGCAAGTTGTAAAAATCGCTTAGAGCCCAAAACCTTTTTTGTAAAAATGTTTTTGTACGGGGCATTATATCCTTCCATACTGATCTGCCAAAGACTCTGGGACAATTCACAATAAATTTGAAAGTTGTTGCTTTAAAAATATGATTGCTAAAACCTAAGGAATTTCGAGGGTCCTTTCGAAAGGTCTCTTATTAAATTTGAAGTTATGGAGACAAAAAATCTAAAAGATGACGTTATTTAAAAAAAATCATCAACTAATTCGAATTACGGCCTCCACACGTTTTAATATACTCCAAACTGCCTGCGTAGAGTTAAAATTTATAACATGTGCACCAATTTGAACAGTCAAAATGCAGGAATCGCAACTAAATGGTCTGAGTTTAGAGCTTTTTTTACGGACTAATATGTGTCAAAATAAAAAGATTTTAAGGGTTAAATAGGGTCAATGCATTGGTTCTCGACCAGTTAACAAAAAAATTGACTTTGAATGTATTTTACATATAGAATAATTATTCAAATTTTATTACACCTAGCCTTCAACGATTCCCCAATAAGTTCTTAACAGTGTGCAAGTACGATTTTTCCTTTCTTTTAACAATATTTATTAAAATTTCAATAAAAATAAAAAAAGTATAATATCACTACTTCTCGACCACTCCGCGGAGTTCTCGACCATTTTATGTTAGTTCTCGACCACCACAAATTGGCCTAATTTCTAAGAAAATATATTTAGAACAATGGATTTCATTAGAGAAAAACATAAATGCAAACAATTTTAATATAAGTATACACATATTTTTCACTAAACAAACGTAAATAGGAACTTACAAAAAATAGATTATTATCTTTTACTAATAAAGAAAGTGACATTAATCAATTTTCTTGTTACAGTGGTCGAGAACTAATTGCTTTTCGACCACCTATAATACGAGTGTAAAAAAAGAATACTTAGGTCTAATTTAATGGTCGCAAACTAAAACTTAAAAAATAGATACATAAATTAATTGAAGTATACACAAAAATACCAACAATTCTTAAATAGATGATATTATCAAAACAATTAATTTTTTAAAAGCTTACTGATTCTCGACCATTTTGGTCGAGAACTGAAAAAGGCCATTATTTTAATATTAGTTGGCGATCATCAAATATTAAGCAAAAAACTTACTGTGAGCCTATGTTTTCTTAAAATATATAAGCAACTATAACTAATAATAGATGTAAACCATAATATAATCACCTAACGTGTTTAAAATCACAATTATTTACTATTTTCTGGCCGGGTTCGATTAACACTTTTTTTACACTATACATCAAACTATACTGCCATTGCGATAGACATGTATTTACTGATTTTTCACGGAATAACGCAGATTTTTAGTTCCATTTTGAGAACAATTTTAGAAATGCTATAGAAGTACAAAACCAAATGTCCACACCTTTTTAAAGTATAGCGAATATATTTCTTATTATTTGACTTTAAATGACAAAATGGTCGAAATCCAGTGCCGGTCGGCTAAGCAATGCATTTACCCTATTTAGTTAAAAAAAATCTTGATACAAATTAATTTTTCTTCCTTTATTTTTTTCCCTTGTTAATTTATTTTTTAATAATCAATCAATTTCAATCTTAACTTTAAACATCTAATTACTAATTGTAAGTAATTTCTAATTCTTTCATAAACCGATTGTCACATTAACTTCCGCCAAATTACCCGTTAGATTGCACTTCCTCTTCCACATACAATCTAAATCAACCGGCATCGCGGCAACATTTTTCCTCCCGTAAAAGCGAGCGCTCACGTTTCGCCCAGGAAGTACTTACTGCCATCGGGCAGAACCATCGGCTTGTATATCCCGGTCGAATACCGCTACGAAGAGGTACGTATTGTCGATGTGTGTATATAAAGTCGGTCGGTCACTCCGTCAAAACCGCCGGGAATTTCGCGTTTATTATCGCGAACCCGTTCGGACGGAGAGGAGGGAAAACTTCGACCTCCTCCTCGACTTCTTTGACTTCTTCGGCTCGGCCGACCTTATTTGGCGCCGTTCCCACGGCCGGTCGACAGACTTCCACGCGAGAGAACCTCCGAGAATGTTAGTTATCGTAGAGTTCGGTTGTAGGAAACCTTTGGTTGTATGAAGAAAGAAGTTAACGGAGATGTTAATTTTTATCGATTTAAAATGGTTAATTTATAACTACCATAACGATTATTATAGTATTACGATTTTATTAGATTTTACTAGTCAACTCTTTTTTAATTTATATCTAATGAAATATTTGTTGTTAAGGTTTGAAATGTTATGACGATTTTGATTGAAATTTGATCTTTATTTTTACCAAAAATTGATTTTCCAGGATTTTACTTTTTCTCTATAGAAAAAAAAAAATTGACCTAACTTAGTTTACATATCGATTAGCATTTGCCAATTTCTTAAAATTCATATCTAAGAAGCTAATCGTTTTTGAGACTTGAAATTTTATAGGGATTTAGACTGAAACTTAGTCTTTGCTTTTACCAAGGATGCATTTTCTATGCCTTTTAGCTTTTTCGCTCGGAAGTGAAAAAGTAACATAAGGTCGGTTAAAATTTATCAATTTTTAAATAATTAAAATTAATATCTAAAAACTAACTATTATTGAGACTTAAAATTTAATGGGGATTTAGATTGAAACTTAGTCTTTGTTTTTACCAAAGATGAATTTTCTACGACTTTTAGTTTGTCCCTCAGGAAAGAAAATGTAACTCAATGTCCTTAATTGAAATTTTTAACATTCTAAAAATGGATTTTTTTCATTACATTAAACTTTGAAGTTTAGAAGTTATAACTTTATTATATATAACTAGTTTAGTTTTGTTTTTAGTATTTTTCTAAAAAAAGATGTATTGTTTTTGGTTGAATTGATCAACATTTTGGTAACTTTTGTGGAAGCCTTACGAATTTAGTAAGTTTTTGGTGGAATAAAAAAAAAAATTGGTAAATTTTTGGTGGAATTTTTACAAATTTTGTAAGTTTTTTGGTGGAATTTTTAAAAAATTCATTATTTTTGGTAGAATTATTAAAAATTTTAGTAACTTTGGTGGAATTTTTATGAATTTACTAAGTTTTTGATTGAATTTTCACGGTTTTAGTTAATTTTTAATGAAATTGTTTCTAATTTGATTGATTTTTGGTGGAATTTTAAAAGAATTTGGACATTTTGGTGGAATTTTTAAAAAATTTGGTAAGTTTTTTGGTAGAATTGATAAAAATATTGACAATTTCGGTGTAATTTTTGTAAGTTTTTGGTGGAATAAAAAAAAATTCGGTAAATTTTGGGTGTAGTTGTTAAATATTTTAATAGCTTTGGTGGAATTTTTGCGAATTTTATTCATTTCTGGTGGAATCTTAAAAAAATTCAGTGTTTGTGGTAAAATTCTTATGAATTTAGTAAGTTTTTGGTGGAATTTTTAAAAAATTCAGTATGGTGTCGGTGGAATTATCAAAAGTTTTGATAACATTGTTGGAATTTTTGCGAATTTTATTCATTTCTGGTGGAATCTTAAAAAAATTCAGTGTTTTTGGTAAAATTCTTTTGAATTTAGTAAGTTTTTGGTGGAATTTTTGCAAATTGTATTAATTATTGGTGGAATTTTTAAAAATTTTGTAAGTTTTTTGGTGGAATTTTTAAAAAATTCATTATTTTTGGTAGAATTATTAAAAATTTTAGTAACTTTGGTGGAATTTTTATGAATTTACTAAGTTTTTGATGGAATTTTCACGGTTTTAGTTAATTTTTAATGAAATTGTTTCTAATTTGATTGATTTTTGGTAGAATTTTAAAACAATTTGGACATTTTGGTGGTATTTTTAAAAAATTTGGTAAGTTTTTTGGTAGAATTGATAAAAATGTTGACAATTTCAGTGTAATTTTTAGGATTTTTGTAAATTTTTGGTGGAATAAAAAAAATTCATTAAGTTTTGAGTGTAGTTGTTAAATATTTTAATAGCTTTGGTGGAATTTTTGCGAATTTTATTCATTTCTGGTGGAATTTAAAAAAAATTCAGTGTTTTTGGTAAAATTCTTATGAATTTAGTAAGTTTTTGGTGGAATTTTTAAAAAATTCAGTATGTTTTTGATGGAATTGTTAAAAAAGTTGATAACTTTGGTGGAATTTTTATTAACTTTAATCATTTTTGGTGGAATTGTTAAAAATATTGGTAATTTTAGTAGAATTTTTATGAATTTGGTAAGTTTTTGGTGGTATTTCTTAAAAATCAGTAAGTTTTAGGTGGAATTATTCAACATTTTTGTAGCTTTGGTGGAAAATTGAAAAAATTTAGTACGTTTTTGGTGGAATTGTTAAAAATGTTGGTAACTTTGGTGGAATTTTTACGAATATAGTAAGTTTTTTTAATTTTTACCAATTTTATTGATTTTGGGTGGAATTTTTAAAAAATTCAGTAAGTTTTTAGTAGAATTGTCTCTAAATTTAATAATTTTTGGTGAAATTATATTCAATTTAACTAACTTTTGTGGAATTTTTATTATTACTTTTTTATTTTTGTGGAATTTTTAAGAATCTAATCTATTCTTGACGAAATTAATCTTAATTTTAGTACATTTTTTAAAAATTCAGCAAGTTTTTGGTGGAATTGTTAAAAATTTTGATAGCTTTGGTGGAATTTTTACAAATTTTATAAGTTTTTGGTGGAATTATTAAAAATTTTAGTAGCTTTGGTGGAACTTTTACAAATTTACTTAAATTTTTGGTGATATTTTCAAGAATTTAGTTTAGTTTTTAGTGAAATTTATTCGAATTTCTGCTCTGCATAAATTAAATATTTGATAATTATTAACCCGGCGTGTGTATATTATATTTTTTGTGACACGGTGTGTATACTGGGTCTTTTAGGGCACAGGCATGTTTTCAAAGTTTTCTAGGCTTTCAAAAATTCTAGAAAAATTCTGAGTTACTTATTGAAGCGTCTACAACATGGCCGAGCAGTTACCAAACTTTTTTTAGGGGGGTAGCCGAAGCCTACCCTTTATCCATAAGACAGAATTTCGAATTTCAAATTTTGACTGTTCCTTAAAAGACCCAGCGTACACACGGAGGGTTAATAAACCGATCGTTTTGACATTTCATGTGGCATTAGCGTAGTTAGAATAATAAATAACGTTTATGAAAATTGAACCAACTGTTTTATCGGCCCAAATCGAAAATGACGGAAAACGGGGATTTCGTTTAGGGCTTAAATCGGCCGTTTCGGGTCCAAAGGAGCCCCGATTCGCATATAACGTTGCGTTATAAAGCTGTTCAGAAGGTTAGCCGGAAGCAGAGTCGCGGAGCCGGTGGCTTTTTGGACAAAAGGTGCGTTCGAAAATTAACGAAAATGACAGGCGGACGATCGAGAATTTTAATTTCAATTAGGGCTACCGCAACGTCGTTCGATTTTCAGGGCCGTTTTTCCGAAATCGGTCACGGACCCCCCAAAATAATCGGGGAGGTGAACATAATGGTCGGCAGAATGACGTAGAACCATTGAATCGTCCGGAAACCGATTTCCAAAAAAACTATTAAAAAAAGAGCTAGGCGCCTGCGCACAGTGGTCTGAACGTAATAAAAACCTGATCGAAAATATTTTTTTGATGTTTACAATTAGATGGGCTTTTGAAACTTGACATATAGTCATAAGAGCAAAAGCTCAAGGTTATGTCAAGTTTTGATCCAAATCCGTCAACCGGAAGTAGTACTTTACTTGAACACTTACAAGGAGAGTGCAAGGTCTTGGGCATAGAAAAAATAATATACATAGAAGGTCAACTCTCACTAGATCAGTGAAATCAGCTTGCGCGTTCATATGCCGACACACTGATGGCGCTAATATACTTTTTTTGAAAGCGCCCCCTACCGAAATACCTAAAACTACTTCTCAACCCGCGAAATTCGAAATAATTTTTTTTTTTTAATTTATACATTATTTCACCTATACAACAATAAGTGACTATAGCACACTGATTATTGTACGGAAAATAGTAATGCCAAAAAAACGGTTTTAAAATACGTTAAAATATTTTTTAATTTTCATTTACGTAATTAATACAAGTATAGAGAATAATTTTTGGTAAAGTTATTCTTTATTCCTTTAATAAGATAGGGCGGATACTTGGTATATTTTCGGTAGATGTCTTTGTCCAATTAGGTAATTAATAGCCTCTTGGTTGTTGCCTTCTCAATTATTTCTTTGAAAAGTTTTGTAATTTACAAACTTTTTGGCAGTCCTTTGTTCTTAGAAGGGTGCATATTTGGCAAAATTTGTTGTTTTTACTTGTCCATAGTCAACAGAATCTTAGAATAAGTCGTCAATTGATGGTTTCGGAACTGAACAACCTAGTCAAAACGTAATCTTTATAAATTTTTTGTTAATAAAAGTAACCAATAAATACTTACATAATGCAGAATGAGAAAGCTTAGCGGAGTAGTGGATTTGAGAAGATTGGGGGGTTTCAGCTGAGCAGGACTGAATTGGTTTATAGTTAATTTCTTTAGACTTCATCAACTTTAGCAAACGTTGTAATGCCGAGATTCAAAATTTTTAAGTTAGTTACCTTACCGATTACAGGATTAATTAGAAAAATATTAGATTTTATTCTACATTTTTTGGCATTTGTGTTAATTTTTTTTAATAAACAAGTAAATAGTAACGGTAAGCAGGAAATGACGTAGATTTATTTGAACGAATCAAACTGTTATGGAAACATCTTCTATAAATTTCTGTAACCTTTCAAAATTAGCACATCAGCGCCAGCAGTGTGTCGGCATAGGTACTTTTTTTTGATTTCACTTTTTCCCGCTGAGTTGAACTACCCTGGTCTTGGGGTCGTGGATTTAGTTCAAATTTCGTAGAATGGTAGATTTAATTTCCCTGTTGATGAAAATATATGGTTATAGGGACCACTATTCAATAATTTTTAAAATATTTGAAATAAATCTACCATCCTACAAAATTTGAACTAAATCTATGACCCCAAGACCTTGCACTCTCCTTGTTAGTCAATTTTTTTCATACAAACTAAGACATCAAACTGAGATAACCACACAAAATTTCATACACCAGTATTAAATGATGAAAAATAACTAGATATAAAATTTTAAAAGAATTGAATAATCAGAAGTGGTGGTTTACCTGAACACATATCTAAATTGTTTCATAATCATACATCAATTTGAATTTATATAGATACAAATAGAATTCGTAAATTTCACAGTGAAACTGCATAACGATAATAAATAATATTAGAAAAGTATTAAAAAAACATTTGGCAGAATTTTCAAAAAATTGAACGAAATTTACAAGAACCTAAAATTAAGCAAATATATCTAGGAGTTAGTAGGATCGTTTCAGCTACCTTATTTTAAGGGAATATCAACAAGTTTCTGTTGTGTTATTTAGATAGCTTAATTCTGCTCAAAGCTTGGAAAAGTTATGAGTAAAAATTATTAAAATACAAAAGTAAAAGAAAAAAAATCAAAAGCGGAACAATGCTTAATATGAGGAGTCGTTGGTTTCTTGCTCTTCTTCTTCTGACCCATCTTCTTCCTCCAATCCTTCTTCTTCGTCTTCTTCTCCTTCCTCCTCTTCTTCTGAAAACTCGTCCATTATAAGTAATCTTCTAATGTCTCTATCTATATTTTTATTCTTCGCTGGACATCCTTTTTGAAAATTACTTATAAAGGGGTCAGAGCTAAGAAGTAGTCTTTTAAACAAATCTTCGTTCGTCTGTAGTCTACTACATTTTCTCGTGTGACTTCCTAAATTTACGAATTTGTTTATTTTTTTTGCCTCTTGTGTTTCAGATAACTCTTCAATGGGTAGTAGAGATTCTTTAATAACTATAGAACCAGGATATGTTTAAAATTTCACCTTATTTTTGTTTGTTATTACATGAACTTATTCCAATTTACCTTTGACTGTCAATATCTTGTAAGATCGCAAGTTTGCGCAAGATTTTTTTTTCATATTGTCTAAGTTATACCTCTACCAATAATACAAATCCAGTGGCATCAGTTCTTCTGTGTTCTTCTGTGAGATATTTACTTTAATACATTTAACATTAAGTTGAAATAAGTATCAAAAGAAGTGTCTGTTAATCATTTCCACAAAAACGTTTTAAAATTTGGAAAGGTAACATATTATGACCTTTCTTTACTTTATAAGATAGCAATAGCGCAATGTCTTGAAAAAGTGTTATTCAATCCTTTTTCTTATTCTAAAGTTGTACCTTTTTACATTATTCAAAATGCAGAAATTTTAGTACTTTTTGCTTACGCACTGTTAGTTGTAGAAGATATATAGAATTCCATTTTCTTCACCTAAGAGGCTATTAATAGGTAAAGAATATGTAATCTATAAGAAAAACGCAAAAAAAAAATTTTGAAAAATCGATTTTCGATCACGTTTTGAGCGCTTGTGGACCACTGTGCTGCGGCGCCCTCTTTTAAAGAGACGCTGCTTGTTTACTACTTTAATATATTATAATATTTAAATTAATTTCTATAAGTAAGTAAACCAAATTCTTATAAAAAAAAATATAAACATTTTTATTACATTTAAGATTTAAAACCACCTAAAACTTAGACAACCAATTTTACACAAAAACTGATAAACTCTATTTACTTCAAAAAAGATAACAACCTCTCGATTAATATCTTTTATCATTTATTCAAGATAAAACCCTAATAACGCTTGTAATAACACAAATTTATCTCGAAAATGATCGAAAAAAAATCCACCTGTATAATATAACAAACAGCTGATTTCTAAAACGATCAATAAATGTCCCATTTAAAGCTTTACATTGTAGGGTGTTAAAAGTGTTAAAAGTGTTCGTTAAAATTACAAATTCTCCTTTAAAAAAGCAATGTTAGATCATTTAATAGGAAAATTATTTTTTATTTCTTCATCGTTTGTCGTTCTATCGCTAGTGGTTGATTATAAATGGAATATTTTACCCATAGGAGGTTTAATTTTAATCTCATACATCTTATTTACATTATGTTTGACGATTTGGATCGCTACCAAAGTAATCCAAAAGATTTTAATACAAAACAAACCGATTATTTACGATTTCGAACGAAATAAGTTTTTAAAATTTATTAAAAATTTATTTAAACTTCCAAAAAAAGATTTACAAAGTTTGAATTTAAAACCGATCGAAATAAAAACCATCGACGAACGAATCGAAGATTTTACGAAAGATATCGAAGTGTTAATTAAAAAATGGTTTTGTTTAATAAGTCAAGATGAGACGTTTTTAAAAGAGAGTAAAAATCTCGTTGATGATATCATAAGAAGATTTCTTCAGGTTATTATTGAAGTGGATAGTAAAAAACTTTTACATGGGATTTTGGTTATTTTTTTAAATCACGTTAAAGAGTATCAAAAAGCTTTTCGGAGACAAAAAAAGAAATTTGGATCTATTGAAGAACTTTACAGGTAAAAAAAAAATATTAAAAGGGTAAAATAAAATAAATAATTTTAATTTTAGATATTCTCATATAGCAAGTAATAATGAAAAAGCTTTTGAACATATTTTATCACAACTAACGAATAAATTAATCCGTCAATTTATAAGTTGGGAGGTTTACAGTTCGATTCCTTGTAAAGCCGTGACATCTATTTTATCTAAAAAGTTAACAACTTACGTTTTAATTCATTTATCATCTCCGGTTTTTATTAATTACAAATTAGCTTCGATATTTATTTTGGATGATCGTAAAAAAGATTTAAAGTTGGATTTGTACGATGCGATAAGTTTAATAGACGTTGATTTGTCGGAAAATAAATGTAAAGAAGATAATTTAAAGGTTTTTCATAAAAGTGAAAGTAACACTCCGAAAGTTTCACCGAAAAGATTTGAAAATGAAAAATTGGTTAAAAGTAATGTGGATGTAAACGAAAAAGTTGATGTTACGGAAGTTGATTTTATGAAAATTAATAAAGTTATAAGTTCTCCGGTTAAAATTTACGAATCGACGAGTGATAAAACTTGGAGGAATTCAAGTGATTTAGAATCGGTTTCTTTAGGTCAAGATTTATTACTTTTGAAGGATTTTAATGATACGGAAACTGAAATACAAGATTTATATAAAAAGAAGTTATGGAAAGATGTTGAAGATGATGAGAAAACTTCATCTCAATCTTTAGAAGAGCCGATTGATTTGGTTAAAGATTTAAATTTGGGTAAAGATTTAAATTTGGCTAAAGATTTAAATTTGGGTAAAGAATTAAAATTGGGTAAAGATTTATCTTTGGGTAAAGATTTAAATTTGAGTAAAGATTTAAATTTGGGTAAAGAATTAAAATTGGGTAAAGATTTATCTTTGGGTAAAGATTTAACTTTGGGTAAAGATTTAAATTTGGGTAAAGATTTAAATTTGGCTAAAGATTTATCTTCGGCTAAAGATTTAAACTTATCTAAAGATTTAAACTTATCTAAAGATTTACACTTAGCTAGAGATTTAAATTTGTCTAAAGATTCAAACTTAGCTAAAGATTTAATAGCAAATTTACCTTCAGCTACAATTCCAAGTTTTATTAGTAATACAATCAAACCGATTTCGAATTTAACAACTTTCCAAGAACTCCAACAAACGACTGTAAATAACGTGGTTAAACCTGTTTCGCAAGTAACTTCTTCGGCGATGCATAAATTTGGAGATCTTCAAGATGAAGCGGCTGGAGTTATGGAAGGAATTTTTGATTTTGGAATGGCCGGATTAAGGAAGGGTTTACGCTTAACCGGGTTACAAGACGAACAGAAAGATTTAAAAACTAAAGGTTTAAAGACGTTGGTGAAAGTTGGTCAGATTAATTCGGAGGATTTTGAAAAGATGGATAAAAATAATGAAGAGGGTGTTTGGTTGAATCCGTTGGTGAAAGACTCGCCGAATTTTGATGGTTGTATACTTTTGGAGAAACCTATACCGAGTATTTCAATGGAGGAGGATCCGAATCCAAGTCCGGATTTGGAATATGAAGATACGACGGATTTAGCGACTACGACGGCTAAATTAAGATCGTTACTTCAACAAAAAACGTCGGAATCGAATTTAACTACACCAGCTTTAAGTCCAATGTATGCTCTCTATTTACTTTTTTTAAATCCAAACTGTTAACTTATTAGAAAGTGAAATGTCAAATATCAAATAATGACAGTTTATTATTTTGATTATCAACTTTGAATTTTTTTTTAATTTTTTTGACAACGCTTGGAATAAAACGGTCTCTTTTAATTAAAATTAAAATATTTTAAGTTTCATTTAGAGAAAAAATCAAATCAAAATGTTTAAAAATGAATTTTTGAAGAATTTTTAAAGTTAATTTTCTTAAATTAGAAAAGTTTCAAAAATTTTGCCAACTTTGAAAATTTTTTTAATTTTTTTGACAACACTTGGAATAAAACGGTCTTCTTCTAATTAAAATTAAAATATTTTAAGTTTCATTTAGAGAAAAAATCAAATCAAAATGTTTAAAAATGAATTTTTGATGAATTTTTAAAGTTAATTTTCTTAAATTAGAAAAGTTTCAAAAATGTTTGCCAACTTTGAAAATTTTTTTAATTTTTTTGACAACACTTGGCATAAAACGGTCTTTTTTAATTAAAATTAAAATATTTTAAGTTTCATTTAGAGAAAAAATCAAATCAAAATGTTTAAAAATGAATTTTTGATGAATTTTTAAAGTTAATTTTCTTAAATTAGAAAAGTTTCAAAAATTTTGCCAACTTTGAAATTTTTTTTAATTTTTTTGACAACACTTGGAATGAAACGGTCTTTTTTAATTAAAATTAAAATATTTTAAGTTTCATTTAGAGAAAAAATCAAATCAAAATATTAAAAATTCAATTTTTGATGAGTTTTTAAAGTTGATCGATTTTCTTAGGTTAAGAAGTATCAAAAATGTTTACCAATTTTGAAATTTTTTTAAATTTTTTTGACAACGCTTGGAATAAAACGGTCTCTTTTAATTAAAATTAAAATATTTTAAGTTTCATTTAGAGAAAAAATCAAATCAAAATGTTTAAAAATGAATTTTTGATGAATTTTTAAAGTTAATTTTCTTAAATTAGAAAAGTTTCAAAAATTTTGCCAACTTTGAAATTTTTTTTAATTTTTTTGACAACACTTGGAATGAAACGGTCTTTTTTAATTAAAATTAAAATATTTTAAGTTTCATTTAGAGAAAAAATCAAATCAAAATATTAAAAATTCAATTTTTGATGAATTTTTAAAGTTGATCGATTTTCTTAGGTTAAGAAGTATCAAAAATGTTTACCAATTTTGAAAATTTTTTTAATTTTTTTGACAACACTTGGAATGAAACGGTCTTTTTTAATTAAAATTAAAATATTTTAAGTTTCATTTAGAGAACAAATCAAATCAAAATGTTTAAAAATGAATTTTTGATGAATTTTTAAAGTTATTTTCTTAAATTAGAAAAGTTTCAAAAATGTTTGCCAACTTTGAAAATTTTTTTAATTTTTTTGACAACACTTGGAATAAAACGGTCTTTTTTAATTAAAATTAGAAAGTTTTAAGTTTCATTTAGAGAAAAAATCAAATCAAAATGTTTAAAAATGAATTTTTGATGAATTTTTTAAAATTTGGTTAATTTTCTAACCTAAAAAAATTTTTGCCAACTTTGAAATTTTTTTTAATTTTTTTGACAACACTTAGAATAAAACGATCTTTTTTAATTAAAATTAGAATGTTTTAAGTTTCATCCAGAGAAAAAATCAAACCAAAATCTTTAAATATGAATTTTTGACGAATTTTTAAAGTTGATAAAAATTTGAGGTTACGTTTGGTATAAAAAATTGATGTTCGAAATTTTTTTTTTTTTAATTTTTCATTAATAATTAAAACAAATTTGATGCTTTTATTAAAAAATAGACATTTTAACGTATCATTTCTTAAAGATTCCTTTCTTTAATATTCATAAATAAATTCAGTATGATTTTTTAAAGTTCAAACAAAATCAATGTATCTTTCTGTAAATGGTTAACAAAAAATTAATAAATATCAATAATCAAACTGTCATTATTTGAGACATATCACTATTTAATCAATAATTAATTTAATCAATATTTTAACAATCGTTCGTTAACAAATATTAAAACCTTAACAAATCGTTAGATTTTAATTCTGACGATTTGTTAACTCTTTATAAACGTTTGCATATACGATCAATTTATAAATTTTAGGCCTGTTGATGAAACGGGACGTTCGTTATCAACAATTTCAACGAGTAGCATTGAAGATTTAACGACAATAGACGGAGCTTTACCGACTTTATATAAATTTTGCGCGAGAACGGCGACAGGTGTTTTTCAAAACACCTTAAACACTTTAAAAACAGCTTTGCCTGGAAATACAAACGAACAAGAAACCAGAGTTGATTTATTAAATCTCGAAGATGTTGATAATTGGACTTACGTAGCTTCGGATTTAACCCAAGATGATTTAAGCGTTAAAATGGAAAAGTTGTTAAACGAACGACGGGCTTTTTGTACCGTGGATAATGCTTATGAGGCGATTGAATCGTTAGATGTTTTAGATCATACTTCCGGTTGGAATACGCCAACTAAAAAATACGATGGTAAATAAATCTTCATATCGACGCTGCCAAGCCAAAACGGCATAAACGTCATTAACCTAATTTTTCAGAAAACGCAAAAAATGATTGAGATAATGAATCTTAAATGGCTTTTACGCAAACTTTAAACCAATTTTATAGCGAATGAAGTTTGTTTGCGGGTATACCGCTTTAACTGTTGCATGCAGATTTAAAAATGCTACTCAACGGTGCAACTAACTAAAAAATGGCCGTTTTGGTGTTTATGCCGTTTTGGCTTGAGAGCGTCGATATTTAATGAAGATATAAGATAGGAAAATTAAAAAATTATGTTTTTAGATGACATCGATGATTTGGAGATTCATATCCCATTAACGAAAACCCTAGTAGATATTTTTTGCGAATCGAATTCGTTTCAACTTCCCGAAGTGGTGGTAAAATGTTTATTAATTTTATTCGGAAGTCTTAGCGAGGAGTATTTAATGAATTTCGGGAGGAAAAGTGTTAGGAGCGTAAACGGATTTATCGGAAAACTACCGAGCGGTTCGCAAAAAAATCCCCTCGCTTTAACCGTTAAGGAATTTACTCAAATATTTATAGATAACCTTCCGACCGGTTTGAAATATTTAATCGGGGAAGATATCTTTAGCGCTGCTTTGGAAACTTTGATATCGTCGTTGCAATCGCAAAAAATTAATCAAGATGTTTTATTACAAATTTTTGAGTTATTTACTTCGTTACTTATAGAAACTAATTGTAATTTATCGCCAACGTATTCCGCTTAGATAAATAAATAAATAAATAAAGAGCAAGGTGAAATTTCTTTAAATTATGAAATTTTTTTTTAAGGCTGTGGTCTCGGGCCCGAAAAAGTTGTTCCAATATTTCGCGTTAACCGTTTGATAAATCAAAAAAAAATTTCCAACGAAAGTTGTCTAAAAGTGAAAAATCTAGACATGCAAATAGAGATATTTTATGAATTATTGTTAATAACTAAGATTATTAAGAAAGGTTTTTAAAAGGGCTATTTGCATGAATAGATAAATATTCAAGATATATTTTTTCCATTTACGGTTTTTTGATATTTTAAAAGATAAGCGAGAAATTTTGGAAATTCCCACGGTACAAACTTGGCAATATTTTTCAATTTCGCTAGATAGCTCCGCCCTGATTGACCACGTGGTATGGCCGGCGGAGTTGTGTAGGTGCCGTAAATAAACAAACAAGTTTTTTGTGTAAGTCGATTCTGCTTCGTTGTGCATTTCTGGAGATAAATACTTTGGAGAATTATTCGAGTTTGGACTTCACAGATTTTATTGCTTGTAAAAAATTTTAGAATTTTAGTAAACTAAAATGAATGAAAAGTTCATTTCATAATTTTACTAATCTTTTTGTTATATAAATACCTCGACCCCATGAAAATAAACTTTGATATTGTAATTTTGAACACTAATTTTTTCTTTACATACACTACATGTAGCAGAGAAAGTATGTACAACTGGGCCAAATTGGTCACTTTTCAAGGGACACTCCTATTTCTATAAGAAATAGAGGAAAAACAATATCGGTAACTGATGCTCGATTTTTATAAGAAATCGAATGCTGAAAACCTCATATTGATATCTTTTACGGTTTCATAGATATTGGGGATGCTTTTCGAGAAAGTGCATTTTTGAAGTCTTCATAATTTTTTTCCTATTGGAAAATGTTTAATTTTGTGAAAACATTCCCGTGGCAACTTTTTAGTAGATTTTGACGGTGTAGGTTAGTTTTCTCTGTAAGCAATATTTTAATAGCTACATACATAAAAGTGTTTTTTTTTTAATGGAACACTATATTATTACATATTACACGAGAGCCTAGAATTCTCTTTCCAAACATATGCCTATAAAGTTTGAAAAATGGGATAGATGCGATAATTTGTTTCAGAGAATCTGGAGAAAATGCAGAGGTTTTATCTACATAAACGATATACAGAGAGAAGATAACGTTTAAACTCATTTTTCTCGATGCTAAAAAAATTTAGATTGTTTGAATCCATAATCTGAACCAAAAAGGCTAAGTGATATCGCAAGCAAGGTATCATGTGTGGCACACTTTTGGAAAGGCAATTTAAACCAGGGACTAAAAACGAAAAATATTTTGTTCGTTTCCGATTAGAACGAAAAGAAAAAATTTCGTTTTCGTTATTTTCGTTCACACTCAAAAAATATCGTTTTCGTTTTCGTGAACCGAAATGAAATAACGGTTAAAACCGGCTTTTTACTATTTTTCTAATAAAAGTATGCCAAACATGGTTTTTTAATTTTTTTTATATTTGACAAATAAGTCACTTGTCATAATTTTAATCATAGCTGGCAAAAATTAATAACATAAAATGTATGCTTTTAAAAACTTATGGTGGAATTATGATGTCAAACGTAAAGGCTGTAATCGTAACCGTAGCAGTAATTGTAGTATTTAAAAAGCGTTTAATTATTTTGTTTCAATAGAAGCGTTTAGACAACGTCTAGAAATTACGGCAAATTTATTGGTTATTACAGCTAAGGTTACGGTTAAGTTTGGTATCGTAAACCTACCATTAACACGTTGAGTGCCATGTCAGTCATCGATGACTGACACCGAGCTTTCCATTCAGGCCGCGTCAGTCATCAGTGACTGACACAACTTTTCGTTCAGGCCGAGAGTGACTGACAGCGGCCTGAGGAGTAAGTCGTTATAAAATCGCGTGGCGCTCAACGTGTTAAATGTTAAAAATTTCAATCAACTGCATTTTACATGGTGATGACATTTTTGATGTGAAATGAAAAATACTTCCCAGCACTTATCTGGTTTATTTGTTTTTATTATCCTTACACGTTTCGGCCTAAGGCCATCTTCAGGGGTAATTTATCTCAAAAAACTTGATTAAAAATATCGAAATACATAGATTTATTTAAAATACTGAAATACAACAAAATACACAAGATATAAAAGTTAAAAGTATTACGAACACGAGTACATGTTAGAATAAAAATGCATTTTTCCTTTGATATTTTGATGGCCTTATGCCGAAACATGTAAGGATAATAAAAACAAATAAACCAGATAATTGCTGGAAAATATTTTTCATTTCACATCATGATTTGCTGGTGGAAGGATGGATCGCAATCGAATCTTTCTTGTTTATGACATTTTTGCTTTTTACAATTAAAAATAAAATTTAGAATGAATTGTTTGGGACCGTTTCTTTATTGGAGAGGCACGAATTTATTTTAGTTTCTTTCATTTATTCCCATTAAATTTAATTACTTGAAAACCACGCACAAACTGCTATGCAGTTTAGTGACAGATTTTTTTTGCTTCATATTAAAATATAATAATAATAATAATAATAACAATAATAATACAAAAATATTGTGTCATTAAACCGGTTAAAACCGATAACCGAAATTATTTATTTCGTTTTCAATCATGAACGAAAAATAAAAATTTCGTTTTCGTTTCCGTTTTCGTTCTTAAAAATTATTCGGTTAATTTCGTTCTTTCGTTCTCGTTTTCGTTCCGTTCTTAGTCCCTGATTTAAACTCCCGTCGAATATGCAAAAATGTATAGGTGTTCCATTTGAAAAAGAAATATTTGTCTGATTCTATTAAAATATTGCTTACAAAAAATCTAATTTACACCAACAAATTCTACATAAAAAGTTGTTTCGGGAATCTTTTCACAGAATCAAACATTATCCAATAGAAAAAAGTTATGGAGATTTTTTAAAAATGCACTTTTTCGAAAAACACCTGTATTTCCGAAACCGTAAGAGGTATCAATTTGCGGTTTTCACCATTCGATTTCTTATAAACATCAAGCAAGACACCAATATTATTTTACCCTATCTCTTATAGAAACAGGGGTGTCCCTTTACAAGTGTCCAATTTGGCCCACCAGTACAGTACAGTCGATTATCCCATCTGTACTACGAACTGCTGTACCATTTTAAAACATTTAATTTTTTTGCCCAGTATTTATTACATATACTAAAATAAGTCAGGATCTTATTAGAATTTAGTAAGAAAGATACATCTAATGTTTCCGTCTTTTTCTACTTTACTAAAACGAACTTAACCTCGATTCATGTATTCACTTCTCGACAAAAGATAAATAAACACATGAGTTTCGAATATAAATCCTTTGTCTCTTATCTACAGAGGGCGGAGCGTAGCCCAGAATTAAGGTCCACCTTCCTGCTTCCGAACGTCCGTCTCCTGCGCCCCCTCAGAAACTCGATGACCATAAGACCACAGCCTTAAATAAGTATCTCTTTTAGTTTTAACAACCATATCAGAATATTCCTTAACATTATTAAAAATAAAATCACCTCTTAATTAATATCGTGTGTTAAAATAAAAAGACTTTTAAGGGTTAAATCAAAGAATTTATTTACATTAAAATTTAAATAAAACCCCTTTTTAAGTATAAAAAAATATTATTTATTTAATTAATAACTTTATTTATTTACATTTAGGGTCGGTTTATTCACATTTGGGTAAATTAATCTGTCTCTTATTTACCATGGTTAGTAGCCACTAGCAATAGTAGCCACTAGATAACCAATCATAGCAAGTAAAATTGAACAAACTATAGAAAATATCAGACAGATTAATTTACTCAAAGATGAATAAACCAACCCCTTAAAATTAGTATATTTACAAATGTTATTGACATCCACACGAAGCAACAACCATATCGGAATATTCCTTAATAACAACCCCATCGCCTTCCACAGTTAACAAAGATATACTGTTTAATTTGGTGGGTACGCAACAAGGTTTAGGTACGTTTTCCGGGTCGATTAGATGAGCCATAGTTTGTACGACCGCGTGATTAGTCACGTTTACGTGTTCCGGATACGGTAGATCGCAATCGCCGCTGCAAAAGTAAGCGTGGTAACCACTCGGAGCGATTATCCAGTCGCTCCAACCCAAATCTTCGAAGTCGACGTACATTTTGTGGCGGCGACACAACCGGTCGATTTGACGACGTTTAAAACGGTTTTTATTTAGGGGTTTTGGGGGAGTTGTTTTCACGGTGAGGTAAATTAATAAGAACGGGGTTGAAAATTCGATTAAGTTTGGTTTGGAGGTTGTTATTAGGAGGTTTTGGGAGATTTTTTTCGTTCGGTTTTTAGTCCATCGTCGAATCGCGGTTTCCACGTCGAAGGAAATTGTTGCGTTTTTATATAAATTTATTAATTTTGTATCCAAGATGTTTGTAATTGGATCGAATTGGGTTTTTTTGATGATTTCAGAAATCGTTATTCTTTGATAAACGTAATCGGTTTGATTTTCTTTTATATTGGTTTGGATTATTAACTGGGCTCCTTCTAAAATTTCATCTTCTAGTAAGTTAACGTTGAATTTGTATTGGAAGGTTTCTTCGTTTTCTTGAATCGAATCTAAAAAATAAAATAAATAAGAATGATATAAATAATTCTTTTCTTTAATTAAGATGACGTATTAAAATAAATTAAACGTAAAGCTTCTAGGCTCTTCCACTAAAGATTTATTTTTCGATTAATTAATTTAAAATTTTAATTCAGGAACTAGATTAGTTTTATTTTTAGTATTTTTCTAAAAAAAATGTATTGTTTTTGGTTGAATTGATCAACATTTTGGTAACTTTGGTGGAAGTTTTACGAATTTAGTAAGTTTTTGGTGGAATTAAAAAAAAAATTAGTAAATTTTTGGTGGAATTTTTACAAATTTTGTAAGTTTTTTGGTGGAATTTTTAAAAAATTCATTATTTTTGGTAGAATTATTAAAAATTTTAGTAACTTTGGTGCAATTTTTATGAATTTATTAAGTTTTTGATGGAATTTCAAGGTTTTAGTTATTTTTTAAAGAAATTGTTTCTAATTTGATTGATTCTTGGTGGAATTTTAAAAGATTTTGGACACTTTGGTGGAATTTTTTAAAAATTTGGTAAGTTTTTGGTAGAATTGTTAAAAATGTTGACAATTTCGGTGTAATTTTTAGGATTCCTGTAAGTTTTTGGTGGAATAAAAAAAATTCGGTAAATTTTGGGTGTAGTTGTTAAATATTTTAATAGCTTTGGTGGAATTTTTGCGAATTTTATTCATTTCTGCTGGAATTTAAAAAAAAACTCAGTGTTTTTGGTAAAATTCTTATGAATTTAGTAAGTTTTTGGTGGAATTTTTAAAAAATTCATTATGTTTTTGGTGGAATTATCAAAAATTTTGATAACATTGGTGGAATTTTTGCGAATTTTATTCATTTCTGGTGGAATAAAAAAAACAGTGGTTTTGGTAAAATTCTTATGAATTTAGTAAGTTTTTGGTGGAATTTTTGCAAATTGTATTAATTTTTGGTGGAATTTTTAAAAAATTCAGTATGTTTTTGGTGGAATTATCAAAAATTTTGATAACACTGGTGGAATTTTTGCGAATTTTATTCATTTTTGATGGAATTTTTAAAAAGTTCAATGTTTTTTATGGAATTTTTACGAATTTTGTAAGTTTTTAGTGAAATTTTTCCAATTTTATTAATTTTTGGTGGAATTTTTAAAAAATTCATTATTTTTGGTAGAATTATTAAAAATTTTAGTTACTTTAGTGAAATTTTTATGAATCTACTAAGTTTTTGATGGATTTTCCAAGGTTTTAGTTAATTTTTAATGAAACTGTTTCTAATTTGATTGATTTTTGGTGGAATTTTAAAAGAATTTGGACAGTTTGGTGGAATTTTTAAAAAATTTGGTGTTTTTGGTAGAATTGTTAAAAATGTTGACAGTTTCGGTGTAATTCTTAGGATTTTTCTAAATTTTTAGTGGAATAAAAAAAAATTCAGTAAGTTTTGGGTGTAGTTGTTAAATATTTTAATAGCTTTGGTGGAATTTTTGCGAATTTTACTCATTTCTGGTGGAATTTTTAAAAAATTCATTGTGTTTGGTGGAATTATCAAAAATTTTGATAACATTGGTGGAATTTTTGCGAATTTTATTCATTTCTGGTGGAATAAAAAAACAGTGGTTTTGGTAAAATTCTTATGAATTTAGTAAGTTTTTAGTGGAATTTTTGCAAATTGTATTAATCTTTGGTGGAATTTTGAAAAAATTCAGTATGTTTTTGGTGGAATTATCAAAAATTTTGATAACACTGGTGGAATTTTTGCGAATTTTATTCATTTTTGATGGAGTTTTTAAAAAGTTCAGTGTTTTTTATGGAATTTTTACGAATTTAGTAAGTTTTTAGTGAAATTTTTCCAATTTTATTAATTTTTGGTGGAATTTTTATAAAATTCAGTATGTTTTTGATGGAATTGTTAAAGAAATTGATAACTTTGGTGGAATTTTTATTAACTTTAATCATTTTTGGTGGAATTGTTAAAAATATTGGTAATTTTAGTAGAATTTTTATGAATTTGGTAAGTTTTTGGTGGTATTTTTTAAAAATCAGTAAGTTTTTGGTGGAATTATTCAACATTTTTGTAGCTTTGGTGGAGAATTGAAAAAAATTGGTACGTTTTTGGTGGGATTGATAAATGTTGGTAACTTTGGTGGAATTTTTACGAATATAGTCAGTTTTTTGTGGAATTTTTACTAATTTTATTGATTTTGGGTGGAATTTTTAAAAAATTCACTAAGTTTTTAGTAGAATTGTCTCCAAATTTAATAATTTTTGGTGAAATTATATTCAATTTAACTAATTTTTGTGGAATTTTTATTATTACTTTTTTATTTTTGTGAAATTTTTAAGAATCTAATCAATTCTTGACGAAATTAATCCTAATTTTAGTATATTTTTTAAAAGTTTTTGGTGGAATTGTTAAAAATTTTGATAGCTTTGGTGGAATTTTTACAAATTTTGTAAGTTTTTGGTGGAATTATTAAAAATTTTAGTAACTTTAGTGGCATTTTTACAAATTTACTTAAATTTTTGGTGATATTTTCAAGAATTTAATTAGGTTTTAGTGAAATTTATTCGAATTTTTGCTCTGCATAAATTAAATATTTGATAATTATTAATAAATCGATCGTTTTCACATTTCATGTGGCATTAGCGTGGTTAGAATAATAAATAACGTTTATGAAAATTGAACCAACTGTTTTATCGGCCTAAATCGAAAATGACGGAAAACGGGGACTTCATTTAGGGCTTAAATCGGCCGTTTCGGGTCCAAAGGAGCCCCGATTCGCATATAACGTTGCGTTATAAAGCCGTTCAGAAGGTTAGCCGAAAGCAAAGTCGCGGAGCCGGTAACTTTTTGGACAAAAAGTGCGTTCGAAAATTAACGAAAATGACAGGCGGACGATCGAGAATTTTAATTTCAATTAGGGCTACCGCAACGTCGTTCGATTTTCAGGGCCGTTTTTCCGAAATCGGTCACGGACCCCCCAAAATCGTCGGGGAGGTGAATATAACGGTCGGCAGAATGACGTAAAATCATTGGATCGTCCGGAAAGCGATTTCCAAAAAAAAACTATTGAATAAAGAGCTAGGCGCCTGCGACGCCCTATTTTAAAAAGGCGCTGCTTGCTTACTACTTTAATATACTATAATCAGTTTGATGACAATCACATATTCCATGGAAACTTGGTAATTAAATGGTAAAATTTTAAATAAATCCCTCTCGCAAAAAATAATTTGAATCTTCATTAGATGAAAAATCAGAAACTGTTGGAAATCATATTCTTGAACAAAGTCTAAATACTTACCGATCGTTTCAAATAATTTTATAACGTTCGCTCCGAAACGATTACCTCTCGGATTAACCCATAAAGCTTTTTTGGGTTTTTCGAGTAAAATTTCTTGTTCAAACGCCGAGTGATCGCTTAGTTTGGTTCTTAATTTTTTGGCGTTTCGGGTTTTCTTCTTAAATTCGAAAAACGGGACTAAATCTCCGTCCAAAACGTTGTTGGTTTGAATGTCGGCGAGTTGGGTCGAAAGTAGTATCCAATAAATCGTGTACAATCTCATTTTTTACGATCTAAACGAATTTTATTAATTAGTTAAGAAGGTAAATTAATTTTAACAAAATATATAATTAACAAAACTTACTATTTACATCGTTGGTTATTTTGAATTCTATTTTGGATTTGATTTCAATTATTTAAGAATTTTCACACATAAAACTTTAGAGTACACTTTAGAGTTCACTTTAAATTGAGTTTATTTTAAGTGATGTTCACTTTAAGGTGTAAGATGGAAAACTGTTATAAACAAAGGTTAAAAGCTTTAAAATTTTAGAAAAAGGTTGAATAGTAGGGACAGGTATATCTCCCTCTACCTAATACTTTACCTTTTTTACCTGTAACAAGTCGGTTTCTATGAGTTTAATTATTTCTTAGAAGACGTAAGAAAAGACTTTGTGTAGAGATTTTAACGGGAATTTTATTTTTCGAAAATTAAAAAAGATCGAAAGACAAAAAAATATATTTATCCCATAATAAATCATTATAATTCTCAAAACTTTACATTTTAATTATTAATTACTTTTCTAATAAGTCGATAAGGAATAGATTCAATATTATAAGCTTTTTTTCCTCGTTTAGTATTCATTTTAACTTTAACATTCAGTTTAACTTTACAGTTTAACTTCGTTTGATAATTTATTTATGTACAAATTAAAAAAATAAATTCTAAACTCTACAATTTTTATAATAACTTTATATCGTTACAACTTAAAAAATTAGTACTAAATCACCGTTTTATTTACTTTAGTTAATTATTTCATCATTTTTTTTAGTCAATAATTTTTTGTAATCAGGGATTAGATGTTTCTCCGGGTTCATCGGCAGCTAAATTTCTAACATCTTCACCGTTAACACGGGAATATCTCAATCCAACTAAACCGGATCTTATTCTAACGTAAATGGAAGTTAAAGTTAACCCGTTGTAGATAAACATTCCGGATAAAAGTGATACAAAACCCACCAACTAAAACAAAAAAAATAAATAAATAAAATTAATTTTTGTTAATCAATAATAAGATTTTAGTGATTAATTAATTAAACTGAACTAAGACTAGAACCAACATTAGCGCTAGCTCTAATTTCAACACTAGAACTAGGAGTTTTTGGGTTTAATCTTTAGTGGGTTGCTGCTTTTGAAAAAGTGTTTTGGATGTAACGTTGTTTTTTCTAAATAACAATTAGTTTTTAAGGCATAAATTTTTTAAAACTTAGGTTAAGAAAAAGTGAATTTTTCAAATTTAGTTTCAAATAATTCAAAAACTAAAATAGATAGGAAAAAAATTTTCAAATAAAATTTATACCTTTTTTAATTATAAACATTTTTTATTCTACATATTTTTTTCAATTTTTGATACTAAAAGAGTTATAACCTAAAAACCAATTATAACCCCAAAACTTAAATTTTTCAACTTTTATTTCAAATAATTCAAAAACTAAAATAGATAGAAAAACATTTTTCAAATAAAATTTATACCTTTTTTAATTATAAACATTTTCTATTATAATTTTTTTTTTCAATTTTTGATACTAAAAGAGTTATAACCTAAAAACCAATTATAACCCCAAAACTTAAATTTTTCAACTTTTATTTCAAATAATTCAAAAACTAAAATAGATAGAAAAACATTTTTCAAATAAAATTTATACCTTTTTTAATTATAAACATTTTCTATTATAATTTTTTTTTTCAATTTTTGATACTAAAAGAGTTATAACCTAAAAACCAATTATAACCCCAAAACTTAAATTTTTCAACTTTTATTTCAAATAATTCAAAAACTAAAATAGATAGAAAAAAATTTTTCAAATAAAATTTATACCTTTTTTAATTATAAACATTTTTTATTATAATTTTTTTTTCAATTTTTGATACTAAAAGAGTTATAACCTAAAAACCAATTATAACCCCAAAACTTAAATTTTTCAACTTTCATTTCAAATAATTCAAAAACTAAAATAGATAGAAAAACATTTTTCAAATAAAATTTATACCTTTTTTAATTATAAACATTTTTTATTCTACATATTTTTTTCAATTTTTGATACTAAAAGAGTTATTACCTAAAAACTAATTATAACCCCAAAACTTAAATTTTTCAACTTTTATTTCAAATAATTCAAAAACTAAAATAGATAGAAAAAAATTTTTCAAATAAAATTTATACCTTTTTTAATTATAAACATTTTTTATTATAATTTTTTTTTTCAATTTTTGATACTAAAAGAGTTATAACCTAAAAACCAATTATAACCCAAAAACTTAAATGTTTCAACTTTCATTTCAAATAATTCAAAAACTAAAATAGATAGAAAAAAAATTTTCAAATAAAATTTATACCTTTTTTAATTATAAACATTTTTTATTATACATATTTTTTTCAATTTTTGATACTAAAAGATTTATAACCTAAAAACCAATTATAACCCCAAAGCTTAAATTTTTCAACTTTCATTTCAAATAATTCAAAAACTAAAATAGATAGAAAAAAATTTTTAAAATAAAATTTATACCTTTTTTAATTATAAACATTTTTTATTATATATTTTTTTTTAATTTTTGATACTAAAAGAGTTATAACCCAAAAACCAATTATAACCCCAAAATTTAAATTTTTCAACTTTCATTTCAAATAATTCAAAAACTAAAATAGATAGAAAAAAATTTTTCAAATAAAATTTATACCTTTTCTAATTATAAACATTTTTTATTACAGATATTTTTTTCAATTTTTGATACTAAAAGAGTTATAACCTAAAAACCAATTATAACCCCAAAACTTAAATTTTTCAACTTTCATTTCAAATAATTCAAAAACTAAAATAGATAGAAAAAAAATTTTCAAATAAAATTTATACCTTTTCTAATTATAAACATTTTTTATTAGAGATATTTTTTTCAATTTTTGATACTAAAAGAGTTATAACCCAAAAACCAATTATAACCCCAAAACTTAAATTTTTCAACTTTCATTTCAAATAATTCAAAAACTAAAATAGATAGAAAAAAATTTTTCAAATAAAATTTATACCTTTTCTAATTATAAACATTTTTTATTATAGATATTTTTTTCAATTTTTGATACTAAAAGAGTTATAACCCAAAAACCAATTATAACCCCAAAACTTAAATTTTTCAACTTTCATTTCAAATAATTCAAAAACTAAAATAGATAGAAAAAAATTTTTCAAATAAAATTTATACCTTTTCTAATTATAAACATTTTTTATTAGAGATATTTTTTTCAATTTTTGATACTAAAAGAGTTATAACCCAAAAACCAATTATAACCCCAAAACTTAAATTTTTCAACTTTTATTTTAAATAATTCAAAAACTAAAATAGATAGAAAAAAATTTTTCAAATAAAATTTATACCTTTTTTAATTATAAACATTTTTTATAATTTTTTTTTTTCAATTTTTGATATTAGAAGAGTTATAACTTAAAAACCAATTATAACCCCAAAACTTAAATTTTTCAACTTTCATTTCAAATAATTCAAAAACTAAAATAGATAGAAAAAAATTTTTCAAATAAAATTTATACCTTTTTTAATTATAAACATTTTTTATAATTTTTTTTTTTCAATTTTTGATATTAGAAGAGTTATAACTTAAAAACCAATTATAACCCCAAAACTTAAATTTTTCAACTTTCATTTCAAATAATTCAAAAACTAAAATAGATAGAAAAAAATTTTTCAAATAAAATTTATACCTTTTTTAATTATAAACATTTTTTATAATTTTTTTTTTTTCAATTTTTGATACTAAAAGAGTTATAACCTAAAAACCAATTATAACCCCAAAACTTAAATTTTTCAACTTTCATTTCAAATAATTCAAAAACTAAAATAGATAGAAAAAAATCTTTCAAATAAAATTTATACCTTTTCTAATTATAAACATTTTTTATTACAGATATTTTTTTCAATTTTTGATACTAAAACAGTTATAACCCAAAAACCAATTACAACCCCAAAATTTAAATTTTTCAACTTTCATTTCAAATAATTCAAAAACTAAAATAGATAGAAAAAAATTTTTCAAATGAAATTTGTACCTTTTCTAATTATAGACATTTTCTATTATAGATATTTTTTTTAATTTTTGATACTAAAAGAGTTATAACCTAAAAACCAATTATAACCCCAAAACGTTAATTTTTAAATAAGTTAGGTTAGAATTTCGTTTCTGCAGAAAAAACTAAAAATCGTAAAAAAATCATATTTGGTAAAAATAAAGATTAAACATTAATCTAAATCCTGATAAAATTTCAAGTTTCAATAACAATTAATTTTTGAGATATGAATTTTTTTAAAGTTAGGTTAGAATTTCGTTTCTGTAGAAAAAACTAAAAATCGTAGAAACTTCATTTTTGAAATGAGGTTTATAACTTAACATCCAAAACGTTAAATTTCATTTTAAAACACATGCAATTAAACCCGAAAGCTCTTAATGGTTAGTTTTAGTCTTAGTTGAGTTAACACCGGCCGCAAAAGCCTTCGTATTTAAATAAATTAATTAATTACCTGTAACCAATGGAATTTTTGATGGAACAAAACCAAACTAAACATCCATATAACAATAGTTCGAACACTGTCTAAAACCATTCGGTGCGTTGCAGACATTTCTTTTGTAACGCTAATTCCGGCGAAATTGAAGAAAGCGATTGATAATATTGTTCCTGTTTAAATTTGACAATAACAATAAATTAGTACATTTAGTTTTATAAATTTAAGATAAAAAATTAACCTGATATGGCAATTATTAAAAGCGGATTGTTGCCTATCTGAGTAAAGGCATCGACAACGTCTTCTAAAACACCTCGGGCGTTGTTGCTAAACGGTGGTCCAACGTAAATGAAATAAAACGGGATTTGTAAAAGTCCCAAAACCAAAAAACCAAAAACACCTAAAAAATTTTCAATTAAATTTTATCCTCTTTGGAATTTAAGTTTTAAAAACATCAATCGTAATAATACGTAATAATGAAATAAATCATTAGTGGATTATTCATCGTTTATTTTGAGATAAACAAGTTTATCACATTTTGTAAAGTGATAAACTTATTATTGTTTGTCTGATTATTATTCCTTTGTTGGGTTTATTTAAATTTAAACGTTTATTTAAAATTAAACATTTAAAATCAATTATTAAAAGTAAATTGTTTGTAAATCGTTAAAAATTGTTTCCTAAATCATCTAATTTATTTTTTATAAATTCTTTTTTATACCTTCCCATCCGACAGCTTGTAACGGAGGAATATCCAAGCCGTGAACAAACTTTTCCTCGACGACCATTTGAATAGAAGTGATAATTTGAGCAAAAACGATTAATAAATCCCCAGTAATAATACTGTTAGGTCCAAAATTTTGCCCAGAAGTATCTTTAGATGTTATGTCTGCCACAGCAACGATTACCAAACCAAGTATTATGAGAAAAATTCCTCCCCATTGACGTTTATTAATTATTTTTTCTAGGAAAGCTACACTTAATAACGCTACAAAAATTATTACTGACCCTAAAAATAAAAAGAAATATTAGTCTATCATTTTGATTTTTAACTATAAATATATTATCTGTTGATAACGTTTTAATAAATTTACCTCTAAGCATTTGAAAACTAGATACGTAAGTTAAATTAAGTCCGATATACATAATCGAAGTAGCCGTCATATCGCACATCGCTGGTATTAACAAAATAAACCTGTTGAAGTGTCTATTTCCTTTAGTTAAAACGTGAACGTCTTCCGAACCGTCTCTTCTTCTACTTTTTAATTTATATATGATGTTAAACATAACGAGACATAAGAACTCTCCAAAAAACATTGATAGGGCTTGTACAAAGGGATGATCGAACTGTCTAACGACACCATCTCTACCTTCGGATTCTAATAAATCCGCCCATCTATAAACAAATTAAATAATTTAACACGTAATTTTTTTTCAACTTCACAATCAATTAAATAATCATCTTACTTTGTTGTTAAAGAATTTATACTTCCAGTTGTAACCATAACAAAGGCTAACATTAGTTGGTATTTTGTCCAAGCCATTTTTATAAATATCTATTTGTTTTGTTACACTAAAAAAAAACCGTTCGATGCTGGTGTAAATTATTATTATTAATCTATTATTGTTATTTCATCGACTTAAACAAGAAATTAGTTTTATAACAAGTGCACTTATCAGCACTTTTATCCTGTTTCTAAGTTCATTGAACACCACACAAATGCTAGAGAGACAACTAACTAATCTCTTGTCAAGTCAAGTGAGATTTATTTTATTGTTTTTCAATTGTACAGGCAACCAAGTATACATGTTGGATGCCATTGAGGTAATATAACACTAAACATTAATATCAAAAGAAATGTTTTGATTTTTTTTCTAAATGAAGCTTAAAACGTTCTAGTTTTAACTAAAAAAGACCGTCAAAAAAATTTAAAAAAATTTCAAGAGCTTTGTTCGTTAGAGCTGCACTGCTTGCACTTAGCAGTTCAGTGAATTATTAAATTTAGGTTATTTATGCGAAGAAATGTTTATTTAACTCGGAAATGGGAAAAAGAAATTTCGAAAAAATTCACCCTCAAGTGAATCCGCGCGTCTGTAACCAACGGGGAGTTGGGTTGGCTGGCTCCGACCACTTCAGACCAAAAAAAAATTTTTTTGATGGAAACGTTTTATAGGCTAGAAAACATATATTTAACTCAGAAATGGGAAAAAAAATTTTTCGAAAAATTTCATCGTGAAGTCGACCCCCGTCCGCAACGAACGCAGTGAGGTGGGTTGGGTTGGCTGGGTCACCACCACCCCACAAAAAAAAAATTTTTTTTTTTGTTAAAAATGCTTTTTAACTTTAGAAACGACTATTAAACTCATTGTCAGAAAAGGGAAAAAAATATTTTCGAAAAAATTCACTGTCAACCGACTCGGCGCACAGTGGGGCGACATAGCTAAATTACGGACATCGCCACATAACTTTCTTTTTTTCGATAGAACAACCCCAAAATTAAGTGTAAATGGGTAAAATTGATAAATGAATAAGTATATGAAAGAGCTGTGCATATGCTATTAAAGAAATTATCACTTTATTTGTTTTCAAAGGAAAAAAATCCATTTTGATGCAGAAACGGGTTCAATTCCCAAACAGAACGTAATTTTTTTTAAATAATACGAATTATAACAGATTTTTAACATTCAGTAGCTTACAAATGATCCTATATTAGCAAAGATAAGTACAAGAAGATTGTAACAACCTATACCCACATGACTTCAGCATGCAGATATTTGATAAAAAAAATTATGACTTATAAATGTTGTATACTTATAACTGCATTGTCGAATCTACAACTTTAATACACTAATACATTTTTTACTATTTCACAATTAATTTTTTGTGTCTTCAGAAAAATTTTCTGCAAATCTTCCTTCTCTTGCAAAATTTAGGCGTTTAAAGAATTATAGGCTCCAACGGAATTAATAAGTTGTTAAAAATATCAGTATTTGTCCTCTATTCTTTTCATGATACAAAAAAAATTGTTCTAAATAACGATTTTATGTAATTTATTATCCTAATACAAATCGCTTTTACATGACAGATAACGTAAAATTTGACACATTTTCTCTTTAAATGCAATTTTTATAAAAAAGGGGATGAGAGGGGACGGACAATAAGGGTTTTTAGAAACTAGAGCCTTTCGACAATCATTTGGTGTATTCCATATTTTGGTCCATTTTGGACCTTAAAAGTTATGGCTGTTTAAAATATGTGATCTGTGTCCTATACATTTCGTTAGATTTAAAGCACGTTTTAAGCGTATCCAAACATTTTTTAAAGATAAAAATAATCATAATATGAAGTTTCAAACCTACTCCTCATGATATAAGAATTTCAATTATCCCCTTCGGTTAGTTTTGATGGGAGAATTTTTTAAAGCAGTACATGTCAAAACGACGAAACTTCATTACTTTTGAAAGTGTCGAATTTGATAAATATTTTCTATAGGAAATTCGATAATAATTAATGTTTCAAATGCATTTATAAATAGACTAAAATGTGTAGAATATAAAAACATTCCGAAAGTATCAGTTTTTAAAAATTTATTTTTTTGTACGTATGTCCGATTTTTGAGCATTTCGCCCCACTGTGCGGCGGTGAGAGACGTCGAGACGCAGAGTTGGGTTGGCTTCCTCATCAGACGCTCGCAAAAAAAAAATTTTTTTTTGTTAAAAATGCTTTTTAAGCTTAGAAACGACTATTAAACTCAGAGAAGGGAAAAAAACTTTTTCGAAAAAATTCACTGTCAACCGACTCGGCGGTGAGAGACGTCGAGACGCAGAGTTGGGTTGGCTGCCTCATCAGACGCTCCCAAAAAAAATTTTTTTTTGTTAAATACGCTTTTTAAGCTTAGAAACGACTATTAAACTCAGTTAAAGGAAAAAAAATTTTTTCGAAAAAATTCACCGTCAACGGACTCTGCGGTGAGAGACGTCGAGGCGCAGAGTTGGGTTGGCTGGCTCCGACCACTTGAAACCAAAAAAACGTATATTTAACTCAGAAAAAATTACTATTAAAGTAATTAAAACAATTGTGATTTCTAATGCTTTTATTCAATTTCTATAGGTTTTGAGAGTGCTGAAAGCGTCCTAGCATATGCAATGAAGAATGAGCTCGGTCTCAATTCTAGACATGTCGATGGGTGCTCTGAAGCCTTTGAAAGTGGAGTCGAACCAGAAGACGGAAGAGTTTTTGGTATTCTCCTGAAATAATTGTAGTAGTTGCAATAACTTGCGTAGTGTTTTTGGGATATTGTATAAATAAAAGTTTAATTTGTTACAATGCCGTTTTAATAATTTAGTATAGACTACCATCGCAGTTTGTCAACCTTTGATATTCTCAAACAATTTTATGCTCACTGACAAAAGATGACGCCACAGTTCCAAAAATTACCATATCCCTAAATTCCATCGAAGGGAAATTAAAGAAAAACGAAATAAAATAAGGAACGCATAACTTTTATTAAAATATACTTATTAGAAATATTTCTACACATAAGATTTATAAATTGTCATTTATAAATTTTCCATATAGTAGCCGGTGTTTCCTTTTATGAAATCCCACAAGGAGATATGTAACATGCAAGAAAAGAAATCTTCCAGGTCGGGGACATCTCCGGGTGCATTTCCATACCAAAGATACGAACCGCCAGATCGAACTCTTCTCTTTCTGTAAACAAAACCGAATTATAATAAATCCATTTTGGACTTTGCGCGAATTCACATCAAAGACATCCCGAGATAAGATAATTTATTCCAAGTTTAAGGGATGTAAGTTTGGGATTCGCGCTGTAAGTCGGGCGTTAAGAGTAACGCCACCTTCGTTACGTCCCCGGAGGCCTTTGAGGCAATTACCACATGTAAATTCGACGCGATTTGCTTGCTAGACGTGTATGTGCCGATATTTGCCAATTAAAACTTTGCCAATCAACAATATTTCTGGTTAATTTTAGTTTTCATTTTCATTAAAAATGAAAACTAAAATTAAATCAGTAAAACGAAAATCAGTCAGAAAGTAGGAGTTGATACTCAGATAAAACTTACGAAATAGTATGTTTTTGAAAGATATCTAAAAGTTAATCTTAGATTTTAAACTAAAAAGAATAATAATTTTAAGATAAAACTGGAATTTACAAACGATCGTTATCCAATTAAAAAACTCCAACAAAACGAAAAAGTTTAACCCCGTTTTATATTTCTTATAAAAACTATTTTAATTTCCTTTCTGTTTTCTAGAAGCAGAAAGGAAATTAAAATATTTTTAAATTAATTTTATTCGTCTCGATTTATTTTCCAAGCAACCGACAACAAATTGCATTCGCCTTTCCATCTAACTTAAATGATCTTTTAACAAATCGAGTTTCCTTATCGGTATTATTACCCAAAATCCAATTTTAGTTAAATCACAAAGTTACATTAACTAAAACTATCGAAAACGGAATATTCGCTTTTACGCATACAATTAATAGTACTATTATAGTTTTATATCTAACAAGTGTTATTCGTGGAACGATTAGGTGCTTAATACGTATACACACGTTGAAAATAACAGATCAACTGTTTTTATCGCGACGAGCAAACATTTGTATTCGGCTAAAAGTCGACACAGTTAAGTACTTTTGCATATAATATTAACAGATTACACGTCCATCGTGATGTATCATGCTAATTATTAACATTTACGATCATTACGCACCCTACTTGTTCCTTTTTTATATTCATTTATCTTTTACTTTCCGTCCTCTTTTTTAAATTGTGAAATATGATACAATTAAAATCAATTAAGTTAAAACTTTATTAACAAAATTATAAACGAGGATAAATGATGAAAATTGTGAATTCAATGTTTAGTAAATAAATAAATAAATAATTACTTCACATCTTCTCTATCTTTTCTTTAATTGGTTTAATTGGATAAGAACAATCCATAGACTCAATTAAGTTTTACGATTATTGCCTAGGCTTGTATAAAAGTGATTAAGAGAACTGGAAGAGTCGTCTTATTGTTGGCTATATTTTCACTTTTCACTTTACTAGGACACCTGGTTATTTTCAAATTTTATTTAATTTTAAAAAGTATGATTTTAATTAATCGATTTTGGAAGATTTTTGAAAGATTTTTGGTAGATTTAAGAGATTTTAGATTTCTTATTTATCACTAAAATGTGTTTGAAAGTAAATTTATGTAAAACCATGTTTGACATATAATTACTGCATACTTTTTTAAGCAAAATTTGGTTAATTTAAAAAAAAAGAGAGGAGATTCGAAGACGATAAAGATTTTTTTAATTTTTTTTCGTAACTGTTTCGTAACACATTTATTTTGTTAATAAAATCTGTTTGATTTCTCAAAATTCCCCGAAGTTTTATATCCTGTAGAAAGTTCGATGACGAATTAAGTATTTCTTTTTTAATTTTCCTCGTAACACTTTTAACAGATTTATATTGTTAATCGTAAAATAGATATTTTAGTTTATTTATTTCTGATTAAGAACATTTTTTTCTTTAATTACGATAAATAAATACATTTGTATGATTTGTACGATTCATAGAAAGTTCGATGATATCTCATTCTTTTTTAAGTCATAACTCTTATTTGTTATTATTTTTTAAATGAGATTTTAACCCAAAGTTAATTGTTACCAACTTACAAAACTTTAAAATTGAATTTTTCAAATTTTCATACTTTAAAATAAAATTATCAAAAAACTAAAAAAGGTAGAAAAGAATTTTTTATACCAAAAGATTTCTAATTTTATAAAGAATTTTTTTTATTATAATCAATTTTATCCCATCTTTTATAATAAATGAGTTATTAGAAAAAAACTTTTTTTATGTGACATTTTTAGGTTGTAAAAATCGATTATAACTTTTTAATAAAAACAGATGGGGAAAAATGTTTCATATAAAAAATATTCTTAATAAAACTAAAAAACATTTTTTAAATGGGATTTTAACCCAAAGTTAATTGTTACCAACTTACAAAACTTTAAAATTGAATTTTTCAAATTTTCATACTTTTAAATAAAATTATCAAAAAACTAAAAAAGGTAGAAAAGAACTTTTTATACCAAAAGATTTCTAATTTTATAAAGAAACTTTTTTATTATAATTGATTTTATCCCATCTTTTATAATAAATGAGTTATTAAAGAAAAACTTTTTTAAGTGACATTTTTAGGTTATGAAAATCGATTATAACTTTTTAATAAAAACAGATGGGGAAAAATGTTTCATATAAAAAATATTCTTAATAAAACTAAAAAACATTTTTTTAATGGGATTTTAACCCAAAGTTAATTGTTACCAACTTACAAAACTTTAAAATTGAATTTTTCAAATTTACATACTTTAAAATAAAATTATCAAAAAACTAAAAAAGGTAGAAAAGAACTTTTTATACCAAAAGATTTCTAATTTTATAAAGAAACTTTTTTATTATAATTGATTTTATCCCATCTTTTATAATAAATGAGTTATTAAAGAAAAACTTTTTTAAGTGACATTTTTAGGTTATGTCCTTAATAAAATCCTTACTGTTTCTTCTGGACTTTGATCCTCTTCAACTTTCTTCCTAAACTTATCAATCAGCTGGATATTTCCAACCGTTGATTTTAAATACCAATCGGGAGGTTTTAATTTAAACATACACTCAGCCGCTTGAACGGCTTGAGTGTATCTTTGAACGAGAACTGAAATCTCGAAGAATGTTGCAACATCCCAGTAATCTTCCAAGCTTGCTAAACTTCCCTTTTTACCGATTAGGTTGTTTAAAACCCTTCCGATGTGTTGTAGTTCTTCCGAACGGGAAATTTCCGCCCCTTGGATTACTAATAATGTAGCTAAGTTGATTCCTAAATCAATTAATGAATGTTAAATCAATCCATTTTATTAAAAATATCTTAAAGAGATTATTTACCAACCTGCGTATTCTTTAGGTTGACATTCAAAACCTTGCCGATACCACCTGATAGCCTCGTATTCTTTTATACTAATATTAAAACTTATTATGACAAGTTTATTTTATCTTATTATGGATGGGAAGCTTATTAAAAGAACTTTTAACAACTACAATAATAAATAAGAGGTGTCATTTAGTAAAATGACACCAAATAAGTATATTTGACTCAACATATTTAAAAAATCGCAGTTGGTAATTGTGCCTAAGCAAATGGTTAACATTTAAAAGATGTAAAAGATGCAGCAAACGTTCAGCAATCAAACAACGTTAACTATTTTAAAGTTAAGCCAAGGATTTGGTAGATAAGAATTTTTGAACAAAACATTTCGAAATTTTAGCAAAAAAGATAAATCAAATTTGCTAACAGTTTACGTAAAAACGACCTGCATAAAAGGAAATCATAAATTTCCAAAATACAATCAAATCGGGTACATTCCATTTAAAAAGTCGCAACTTTACTATTTTTGTAATACTGGAACACATATATATAATATATTAAAGTAGTAAGCAAGCAGCGCCTCTTTAAAAGAGGGCGCCGCAGGTTGGTCATTCTGCCGACCATTATCTTCACCTTCCCGACGATTTTGGGGGGTCCGTGACCGATTTCGGAAAAACGGCCCTGAAAATCGAACGACGTTGCGGTAGCCCTAATTGAAATTAAAATTCTCGATCGTCCGCCTGTCATTTTCGTTAATTTTCGAACGCACTTTTTGTCCAAAATGCCACCGGCGCCGCGACTCTGCTTCCGGCTAATCTTCTGAACGGTTTTATAACGCAACGTTATATGCGAATCGGGGCTCCTTTGAACACGAAACGACCGACCAAAGCCCTAAACGAAGTTCCCGTTTTCCGTCATTTTCGATTTGGGCCGATAAAACAGTTGGTTCAATTTTCATAAACGTTATTTATTATTCTAACCACGCTAATGCCACATTAAATGTCAAAACGATCGGTTTATTAATAATCATCAAATATTTAATTTATGCAGAGCAAAAATTCGAATAAATTTCACTAAAAACTAATTAAATTCCTGAAAATATCACCAAAAGTTTAAGTAAATTTGTAAAAATTCCACCAAAACTACTAAAATTTTTAATAATTCCACCAAAAACTTATAAAATTTGTAAAAATTCCACCAAAGCTATCAAAATTTTTAACAATTCCACCAAAAACATGCTGAATTTTTTAAAAATATACTAAAATTAAGATTAATTTCGTCATGAATTGATTAGATTCTTAAAAATTTCACAAATATAAAAAAGTAATAATAAAAATTCCACAAAAGTTAGTTAAATTGAATATAATTTCACCAAAAATTATTAAATTTGGAGACAATTCTACTAAAAACTTTGTGAATTTTTTAAAAATTCCACCCAAAATCAATAAAATTGGTAAGAATTCCACGCAAAACTTTCTATATTCGTAAAAATTCCACCAAAGTTACCAACATTTTTAACAATTCCACCAAAAACGTACTAAATTTTTTCAATTTTCCACCAAAGCTACAAAAATGTTGAATAATTCCACCAAAAACTTACTGATTTTTAAAAAGTACCTCCAAAAACTTACCAAATACATAAAAATTCTACTAAAATTACCATTATTTTTAACAATTCCACCAAAAATGATTAAAGTTAATAAAAATTCCACCAAAGTTATCAACTTTTTTAACAATTCCATCAAAAACATACTGAATTTTATAAAAATTTCACCAAAAGTTAATAAAATTGGAAAAATTTCACTAAAAACTTACTAAATTCGTAAAAATTCCATAAGAAAACACTGAATTTTTAAAAAATTCCATCAAAAATGAATAAAATTCGCAAAAATTCCACCAGTGTTATCAAAATCTTTGATAATTCCTCCAAAAATATACTGAATTTTTTTAAAATTCCACAAAAATTAATACAATTTGCAAAAATTCCACCAAAAACTTACTAAATTCATAAGAATTTTACCAAAAACACTTATTTTTTTTATTCCACCAGAAATGAAAAAAATTCGCAAAAATTCCACTAATGTTATCAAAATTTTTGATAATTCCACCAAAAACATACAGAATTTTTTAAAAATTCCACCAAAAACTTACTAAATTCATAAGAATTTTACCAAAAGCACTGAATTTTTTTAAAATTCCACCAGAAATGAATAGAATTCGCAAAAATTCCACCAAAGCTATTAAAATATTTAACAACTACACCCAAAACTTACTGAATTTTTTTTATTCCACCAAAAATTTAGAAAAATCCTAAAAATTACACCGAAATTGTCAATATTTTTAAAAATTCTACCAAAAACTTACCAATTTTTTTAAAAATTCCATCAAAATGTCCAAATTCTTTTAAAATTCCACCAAAAATCAATCAAATTAGAAACAGTTTTATTAAAAATTAACTAAAACCTTGGAAATTCCATCAAAAACTTAGTAAATTCATAAAAATTCCACTAAAGTAACTAAAATTTTTAATAATTCTACCAAAAATAATGAATTTTTTAAAAATTCCATCAAAAATGAATAAAATTCGCAAAAATTCCACCAGTGTTATCAACATTTTTGATAATTCCACCAAAAATATGCTGAATTTTTTAAAAATTCCACCAAAAATTAATACAATTTGCAAAAATTCCACCAAAAACTTACTAAATTCATAAGAATTTTACCAAAATCACTGTTTTTTTTTATTTTACCAGAAATGAATAAAATTCGCAAAAATTCCACTAATGTTATCAAAATTTTTGATAATTCCACCAAAAACATACTAAATTTTTTAAAAATTCCACCAAAAATTAATACAATTTGCAAAAATTCCACCAAAAATTTACTAAATTCATAAGAATTTTACCAAAATCACTGACTTTTTTTATTGCACCAGAAATGAATAAAATTCGCAAAAATTCCACTAATGTTATCAAAATTTTTGATAATTCCACCAAAAAACATACTGATTTTTTTAAAAATTCCACCAAAAACTTACTAAATTCATAAGAATTTTACCAAAAACACTGAATTTTTTTAAAATTCCACCAGAAATGAGTAAAATTCGCAAAAATTCCACCAAAGCTATTAAAATATTTAACAACTACACCCAAAACTTACTGAATTTTTTTTATTCCACCAAAAACTTACAAAAATCCTAAAAATTACACCGAAACTGTCAACATTTTTAACAATTCTACCAAAAGCTTATCAAATTTTTTAAAAATTCCACCAAGATGTCCAAATTCTTTTAAAATTCCACCAAAAATCAATCAAATTAGAAACAGTTTCATTAAAAATTAACTAAAACCTTGGAAATTCCATCAAAAACTTAGTAGATTCATAAAAATTCCACCAAAGTTACTAAAATTTTTAATAATTCTACTAAAAATAATGAATTTTTTAAAAATTCCACTAAAAAACTTACAAAATTTGTAAAAATTCCACCAAAAATTTACCAATTTTTTTTTAAATTCCACCAAAAACTTACTAAATTCGTAAAGTTTCCACCAAAGTTACCAAAATGTTGATCAATTCAACCAAAAACGTACCAATTTTTTTAGAAATTCCATCAAAATGTCCAAATTCTTATAAAATTCCACCAAAAATCAATTAAATTAGAAACAGTTTCATTAAAAATTAACTAAAACCTTGGAAATTCCATCGAAAACTTGGTAAATTCATAAAAATTTCACTAAAGTAACTAAAATTTTTAATAATTCTACCAAAAATAATGAATTTTTTAAAAATTCCACCAAAAAATTTACAAAATTTGTAAAAAATTCCACAAAAAATTTACCAATTTTTTTTTTTAATTCCACCAAAAACTTACTAAATTCATAAAGTTTCCACCAAAGTTACCAAAATGTTGATCAATTCAACCAAAAACGTACCAATTTTTTTAAAAATTCCATCAAAATGTCCAAATTCTTTTAAAATTCCACCAAAAATCAATCAAATTAGAAAGAGTTTCATTAAAAATTAACTAAAACCTTGGAAATTCCATCGAAAACTTAGTAAATTCATAAAAATTTCACTAAAGTTACTAAAATTTTTAATAATTCTACCAAAAATTATGAATTTTTTAAAGATTCCACCAAAAAACTTACAAAATTTGTAAAAATTCCACCAAAAATTTACCAATTTTTTTTTTAATTCCACCAAAAACTTACTAAATTCGTAAAGTTTCCACCAAAGTTACCAAAATGTTGATCAATTCAACCAAAAACAATAAATTTTTTTTGAAAAATACTAAAAATAAGACTGAACTAGTGTATATAATTTAATAAGAAATAAAAATCAGTGCAAACGATGAAAAAGTATTTATTTAAGTGCTATTCGAATTTCAGACTATTCGGAGTCAGGCACAACGTCAAATCTTAGAATATTGAGAGTAAAAACATCGTTCTAATATTCTAAGATGATTTTAAAATATTCTAGAACTCTTTAGAAAAAATAGTTATTTCAAAATTATTATTTATTTCCCCACAAAACGCTTAAATCTGAAATAAATTACCCTTAAAGTAGTTTTATACACCGTCTAAATGAAAATTAATCGATCTTATAACAAGACTTTTAGAGTTAATAGCCGAATCCAAGTTTATATCCGAATTCCCGTTTAATAAACCGTCGTGACATGCGCGAGATTTTGATAAATTGAACCTATAAAAGCGGACATCAAGATACGAACCGAGAGAGACCGTCCGGTTGTCGCACCAGGCGCCTCATCCTTATCGCAAAACGCGCGCGATTTTCAAACTTTAACCCAAATCTAACAAAAAAATAAAGAAAAAAATTATTTATAAACCAAACAAAGATGAAGACGGTCAAGATTCTCCTTATTTTCGTCCTAGTTTTACTGGGTTACGGAGCGTGCAGACCAAATCAGCGGTAAGAATAAAACAAATTTACAATCATTTTCTTTCTTTTTACCCTCATAACTTTATTTTACGCAATATTAATTAATTTCATTAAATTATTTTTATTGAAGTATTTTTATTAAAGTATTTTTATTAAATTATTTTTATTAAATTATTTTTATTAAATTATTTTTATTAAATTATCATTATTAAATTTTCATTATTAAATTTTCATTATTAAATTTCCCAACAAAATTTCAAATCACTTTGTTTTGATTTTAAAAAACTCAACACGCAACAAAATGAATTGTAAAGTTTCGTCACAAAATACAAATACACACACAACAGGTTGTGTTAATTTAGTTTTATATATATTGTTGAGCAAGAACGGACGCGATAAGCTAATCAAATAACGACGCGCAAAAACGTAACGAAATTAAGCGTAGCTATTAATATTATTGTTTTTTTTTTTATTATTTCATTTATAGTCTTATCGTTTTGAAAAGTGAAACCCAAACATAAAATATAAAAAATGGTAAATCGTAACATTTAAAATGTTTTTATTTTAGGGTCAAACGTGTCTCCGACCAACGGTTGGCAGAACTGAATACTAAAATGGGTTTGAGTCAACTCAAAGGACAAATTGTTACCATTCCGGTTGCTCATGGAAAATTAAATCCATTAAAAATGTAAGTCGTTAATTTTTTTTTTAATTAATTACTTTTTTTTTATTAAAATTTTTATTTTTAATTTACAGAAATGAAAACGATAAAATATCATCGTTAGATAGTGTTATACCAACATAAAAAAATCCTTTTTTTATAAATATCTATTAATAAATAAATAAATGTATTTTTAATTTTCTAATTAAATTATTTTAATTAATAAAGTTTGTTTTTCTTTTTAATTATAGAGGTCGGAGACGTAGATCTCAATCAAACTTCCTTGAACTATTGTTGAGCCCGCAAGACGACAACCCGCAGGAAGAAATGACCCCAGATTTCGTTACGTATGAAGATAGCTACAGACGATAAACGCCGACGCAAGATAAACAACGTAAATTATATTAACACGATAAAAGAAAAAAAGAAACCGGCGCGAAATTCAAACTTCAAACTTCGGTGTACTTAATCGTAAATTTGTCCAGTATTAAGATTAGAAACGATTTCAAACTAACTTATTATTAATAGTATTATTTTATAGTATTATTTTTGAGTATTATTTGTTAATTTATTAATGTGATTTTTTTCATTTTTATTTAATTTCTTTTTTGGATTAAATAATGTTCCTATTTTAATTTAATTTAAGTTATTTATTGTTATCGAGAGTGAGATTTTATTTAACTTATTTTAATTTTTAAAATGTGTATTGTGTTAATTTAAAGAAATAAAGGCTAATTCTGAACATTAAATAATCGTTATTAAATCTATTTATTTATCAATTCAATTCAATTCAATTTTCAAAAAGTTACTCAAAAATGTTTAAATTTGTTAGTATTATCTCAAAATTGTCTTAAAATTTTCTAAAATCGTCTTAAAATTTTCTAAAATCGTCTTAAAATTTTCTAAAATCGTCTTAAAATTTTCTAAAATTGTCTTAAAATCTTCTAAAATAGCCAAAAATCTTCTAAAATCATCCAAAATTTTCAAAGAATCTCAAAAATCATTTAAATTTTCTTAAAAATTCTAAAATCTATTATTTTATGACCATTACAAATCATCAAATGATCAAAATTGTCTTTAAATTTTCTAAAATCGTCTTAAAATCTTCTAAAATCGTCTTAAAATCTTCTAAAACTGCCCAAAATCTTCTAAAATCATCAACAATTTTCGAAGAATCTCAAAAATCGTTTAAATTTTCTTAAAAATTCTAAAATTTATTATTTTATGATCATTACAAATCATCAAATGATCAAAATCGTCTTAAAATCTTCTAAAATCGTCTTAAAATCTTTTAAAATTGCCCAAAATCTTCTAAAATTATCCAAAATTTTCAAAGAATCTCAAAAATTGTTTAAATTTTCTTAAAAATTTTAAAATTTATTATTTTATGACCATTACAAATCATCAAATGATCAAAATTGTCTTTAAATTTTCTAAAATCGTCTTAAAATCTTCTAAAATCGCCCAAAATCTTCTAAAATTATCCAAAATTTTTAAAGAATCTCAAAAATTGTTTAAATTTTCTTAAAAATTTTAAAAAGTATTATTTTATGACCATTACAAATCATCAAATTTAGAGTTTATTTATGAAAATTTTCAAAAGATTTTTGAAATAGGAATATATCAAAGCATCTATTTTATATAAAACCAATTAAATTAACTGTAGCTGTTCCTAAAAAAACCAAAGTCATCGACGATTTTTACCCAAACTAAATATAACTTGAAAAAATTTAAAAAATCGTGCTGAGTTTATTTATGAAAATTTTGAAAAGATTTTTTATATAGAAATACATTAAAGTATCTATTTTATATAATACAAACCAAATTTACTGTAACTGTTCCCAAGAAATTTTAAAAAATTCGCGAAGTCATCGATGTTTTTTTCCCAAATTCAACAAAATTTGAAAAATCTCATTGAGTTTATTTATGAAAATTTTGAAAAGATTTTTTGAATAGAAATAGGTTAAAGTATCTATTTTATGTTAAACAAATCAAATTAATTGTAGTTGTTCCCAAAAAAAATTAAAAAATTCCCAGTCATCGATAATTTTTGCCTGAACAAAAAAACACTTTCTTCGTGTTCACTTTCTCTTTCATCACTCTCGTAATGAGATATTTCATTCATTTTTAGTCTAAAATTTTGATAAACAATTTTGAGGTTAGATGAACACATTGTAATTCTTTACTGGGAGTTATTGAATTTCATACTATGCTTTATATGTTTAATATTTCAAATATTTTACTGAGCAATTTTTGTTTTTATACTTAACATGTTTAAAATTAAATACTGGGCGTTTAGTATTTTTTACTGAGCAATAAGGTATAAAAATACTGAGCATTTAAATGCGATCCTTATTTTATGACCATTACAAATCATCAAATGATCAAAATTGTCTTTAAATTTTCTAAAATCGTCTTAAAATCTTCTAAAATTGCCAAAAATCTTCTAAAATCATCTAAAATTTTCAAAGAATCTTCTAAAATCGTCTTAAAATCTTTTAAAATTGCCCAAAATCTTCTAAAATCATCAAACATTTTCAAAGAATCTCAAATATCATTTAAATTTTCTTAAAAATTCTAAAATTTATTATTTTATGACCATTACAAATCATCAAATGATCAAAATTGCCTTTAAATTTTCTAAAATCGTCTTAAAATCTTTTAAAATCGCCCAAAATCTTCTAAAATTATCCAAAATATTTAAAGAATATCAAAAATGGTTTAAATTTTCTCAAAAATTCTAAAATTTATTATTTTATGACCATTACAAATCGTCAAATGATCAAAACTGTCTTTAAATTTTCTATAATCGTCTTAAAATCTTCTAAAATCGCCCAAAATCTTCTAAAATCGCCCAAAATCTTCTAAAATCATCTAAAATTTTCAAAGAATCTCAAAAATCGTTTAAATTTTCTTAAAAATTCTAAAATCTATTATTTTATGACCATTACAAATCATCAAATGATCAAAATTGTCTTTAAATTTTCTAAAATCGTCTTAAAATGTTCTAAAATTGCAAAGAATCTTCTAAAATTATCCAAAATTTTCAAAGAATCTCAAAAATCATTTAAATTTTCTTAAAAATTCTAAAATCTATTATTTTATGACCATTACAAATCATCAAATGATCAAAATTGTCTTTAAATTTTCTAAAATCGTCTTAAAATGTTCTAAAATCGTCTTAAAATCTTCTAAAATTGCCCAAAATCTTCTAAAATTATCCAAAATTTTCAAATAATCTTAAAAATTGTTTAAATTTTCTTAAAAATTCTAAAATCTATTATTTTATGACCATTACAAATCATCAAATGATCAAAATTGTCTTTAAATTTTCTAAAATCGTCTTAAAATGTTCTAAAATTGCAAAGAATCTTCTAAAATTATCCAAAATTTTCAAAGAATCTCAAAAATTGTTTAAATTTTCTTAAAAATTTTAAAAACTATTATTTTATGACCATTACAAATCATCAAATGATCAAAATTGTCTTTAAATTTTTTAAAATCGTCTTAAAATCTTCTAAAATTGTCTTAAAATCTTTTAAAATTGCCCAGAGTCTTCGAAAATTATCAAAAATTTTCAAAGAATCTCAAAAATCATTTAAATTTTCTTAAAAATTCTAAAATCTATTATTTTATGACCATTACAAATCATCAAATGATCAAAATTGTCTTTAAATTTTCTAAAATCGTCTTAAAATTTTCTAAAATCGTCTTAAAATCTTCTAAAATTGCCCAAAATCTTCTAAAATTATCCAAAATTTTCAAATAATCTTAAAAATTGTTTAAATTTTCTTAAAAATTCTAAAATATATTATTTTATGACCATTACAAATCATCAAATGATCAAAATTGTCTTTAAATTTTCTAAAATCGTCTTAAAATGTTCTAAAATTGCAAAGAATCTTCTAAAATTATCCAAAATTTTCAAAGAATCTCAAAAATTGTTTAAATTTTCTTAAAAATTTTAAAAACTATTATTTTATGACCATTACAAATCATCAAATGATCAAAATTGTCTTTAAATTTTTTAAAATCGTCTTAAAATCTTCTAAAATTGTCTTAAAATCTTTTAAAATTGCCCAGAGTCTTCGAAAATTATCCAAAATTTTCAAAGAATCTCAAAAATCATTTAAATTTTCTTAAAAATTCTAAAATTTATTATTTTATGACCATTACAAATCATCAAATGATCAAAATTGTCTTTAAATTTTCTAAAATCGTCTTTAAATTTTCTAACATCGTCTTAAAATCTTCTAAAATTGCCCAAAATCTTCTAGAATTATCCAAAATTTTTAAAGAATCTCAAAAATTGTTTAAATTATCTTAAAAATTCTAAAATTTATTATTTTATGACCATTACAAATCATCAAATGATCAAAATTGTCTTTAAATTTTTTAAAATCGTCTTAAAATCTTTTAAAATCGCCCAAAATCTTCTAAAATTATCCAATATTTTCAAAGAATCTCAAAAATTATTTAAATTTTCTTTAAAATTCTAGAATCTATTATTTTATGACCATTACAAATCATCAAATGATCAAAATTGTCTTTAAATTTTCTAAAATCGTCTTAAAATCTTCTAAAATCGTCTTTAAATTTTCTAACATCGTCTTAAAATCTTTTAAAATTGCCCAAAATCTTCTAAAATTATCCAAAATTTTCAAAGAATCTCAAAAATTGTTTAAATTTTCTTAAAAATTCTAACATTTATTATTTTATGACTATTACAAATCATCATATGATCGAAATTGTCTTCAAACTTTCTAAAATTGTCTTAAAATCGTTCAAAATCATCTAAAATTTTCAAAGAATTTCAAAAATCGTTTGAATTTTCTTAAAAATTTCTTAAATTTATTATTTCACAAGCGTTAAAAATCATCAATCATCATTAATCCACACTTCCGCACTAAACGTTATAAAATATCAATGTGTATATCTAATAAATAATAAAATAAAAATATCACAGTAGGTACTCGATATTTTCGGCACATAACAACGCCCGATTTTTTTAATTTGTGTTTGACATCCGTTTAGTTGTTTACCTCTCTTCAACATCATGGCTTTACGCATCGCAAACAAAATTAACCGTCAATTCGTCAAAAACGTAAGTGAGCCCGAAACCGATTTCCCCATTAAATTCCTTATAGAAAAATATCCTACCTTTAATCACCTCCGCTATTTTCTGTTTTAGGTATACAGATCGTTGTCTACTAAACGGGACGTTCCCGACTTGGAAGTAACAACAACCCGAACCGAGGATGCTTCTTCTCCTTCCGCCGAGGCAGGTTCCTTTCCCGCGCCTCAACCGACAGCACCAACTAATCCTGTTCAATATCAAGTATAAAAATTAGTTTTTTATTGTTATTCTTAACCCGATAACGACGTTTTCGTAACGTTTAATGAAAATCTATTTGGTGTTGAAATTTTAACCTTTTGACTGCTGAATACTTCGATTTGAAACGCTTGAAGTCAATGACGTGTGTCTAGCAATAGAGATTACTGGTGACTAAATACTTTTCCGTGAAATTTGAATCTGAATCAATTACTGGGAGTCGATAGCTCAGCGATAATAACAATAACCTATCTAGTGGTGGGTTTAAGGTGTCAAAGAATGCAACCCTTCTACATACAATCCATTATCTGTTACTTTATCCACATTGACTGGATGCATATGCGCGGCCAAATAGTAGTTTTAATTGGGCGTATATTTACTCTCGTAGCAGTCAAAGGGTTAAAGCTTTTTACTCCGACGATCAACGAAATTGTCACATTTCAATTATGCGAATGCATAACGTAAACTACATCTCTTAAGGCTGTGGTCTCGGGCCCGAAAAAGTTGTTCCAATATTTCGCGTTAACCGTTTGATAAATCAAAAAAAATTTCCAACGAAAGTTGTCTAAAAGTGAAACATCTAGAAATGCGAATAGATATTTTATAAATTATTGTTAATAACTGAGATTATTAAGAAGTATTTTTAAAAGGGCTATTTGCATGAATAGATAAATATTCACGATATATTTTTTCCATTTACCGTTTTTTGATATTTTAAAAGATAAGCGAGAAATTTTGGAAATTCCCACGGTACAAACTTGGGAATGTTTTTCAATTTCGCTAGATAGCTCCGCCCTGATTAACCACGTGGTATGGCCGGCGGAGTTGAGTAGGTGCAGTAAGTAAACAAATAAGTTTTTTGTGTAAATCGATTCTGCTTCGTTGTGCATTCCTGGAGATAAATATTTTGGAGAATTATTCGAGTTTGGAATTCAGAGATTTTATTGCTTCTAAAAATTTTAGAATTTTAGTAAACTAAAATGAATGAAAAGTTCATTTCATAATTTTACTAATCTTTTTGTTATATAAGTACCTCGACCTCATGAAAATAAAGTTTGATGTTGTAATTTTGAACACTAACTTTTTCTTTACATACACTACATGTAGCAGAGAAAGTATGTACAACTGGGCCAAATTGGTCACTTTTCAAGGGACACTCCTGTTTCTATAAGAAATAGAGGAAAAACAGTATCGGTAACTGATGCTCGATTTTTATAAGAAATCGAATGCTGAAAACCTCATATTGATATCTTTTACGGTTTCAGAGATATTGGGGATGCTTTTCGAGAAAGTGCATTTTTGAAGTCTTCATAATTTTTTTCCTATTGGAAAATGTTTAATTTCGTGAACACATTCTCGTGGCAACTTTTTATGTAGATTTTGACGGTGTAGGTTAGTTTTCTCTGTAAGCAATATTTTAATAGCTACATACATAAAAGTATTTTTTTTTTTTTAGTGAAACACTATATCGGGTGTTCATTTAAATTCGTGCTCAAGTGAGCTATGGATTTTGTTTGCATTTTGGACGTATGTCCAATAAAACTTAATTGAAGCAATGTCATAACACCGAAATGTTCAATAGGTTATAAATAACGAGACAGAAAATGGAAGGAAATTAGCTAACAACTTGTTTTTGGCTAAAACCTACCTAAACTCTAATCCTTTCAGTAATTGGTCATTCAAAATTTCATAGGGATGTTCAAGTAGTGAATAAAATTATACAGTAAATATTCCCAAACTTCGTCGACTTTCGAAGCAGCTTAAACGTAAGATTTACCATCAAGTTTTTTGTCACAAATTAAAAACATAATCGATAAATTGCCAATACAAGCCGTTCAGTGTAGTTTGACAAGATTTGATGTTTGTCAAATTTGAAATTTAATTGATTAAGTGTGCACTAATAATGCCACATACGTTTTTCTTTCTATCGTCGTCTAACAAAATTTCAAAGCATACTTGAGCACCAATTTAAATGAACACCCGATATTATTACATATTACACGAGAGCCTAGAATTCCCTTTCCAAAAATATGCCTATAAAGTTTGAAAAATGGGATAGATGCGATAATTTGTTTTAGAGAATCTGGAGAAAATGCAAAGGTTGTATTTACATAAACGATATACAGAGAGAAGATAACGTTTAAACTCATTTTTCTCGATGTTAAAAAAATTTAGATTGTTTGAATCCATAATCTGCACCAAAAAGGCTAAGTGATATCGCAAGCAAGGTATCATGTGTGGCACACTTTTGGAAAGGCAATTTAAACTCCCATCGAATATGCAAAAATGTATAGGTGTTCCATTTGAAAAAGAAATATTTGTCTGCATCTATTAGAATATTGCTTACAAAAAATCTAATTTACACCAACAAATTCTACATAAAAAGTTGTTTCGGGAATCTTTTCACAGAATCAAGCATTATCCAATAGAAAAAAAGTTATGGTGATTTTTAATAAATGCACTTTTTCGAAAAACACCTGCACTTGCGAAACCGTAAGGGATATAAATTTGCGGTTTTCACCATTCGATTTCTTATGAACATCGAGTAAGACACCAATATTATTTTACCCTATCTCTTATAGAAACAGGGGTGTCCCCTTTACAAGTGTCCAATTGGCCCACCAGTACAGTATAGTCGATTATCCTATCTGTACTACGAACTGCTGTACCATTTTAAAAGATTTAATTTTTTGCACAGTATTTATTACATATACTAAAATAAGTCAGGATCTTATTAGAATTTAGTAAGAAAGATACATCTAATGTTTCCGTCTTTTTCTACTTTATTAAAACGAACTGAACCTCGATTCATGTATTCACTTCTCGACAAAAGATAAATAAACACATGAGTTTCAAGTATAAATCCTTTGTCTCTTATCTATAAAGGGCGGAGCGTAGCCCAGAATTAAGGTCCACCTTCTCACTCCCGCGCGTCCGTCTCCTGCGCCCCTGAGAAACTCGATGACCGTAAGACCACAGCCTTAAGTGTAACATCCTTGAACAGGATTTTATACGACAACCAATTAAAAAGAAAAACGATTTTTTTTTCTTAAAATTAAAAATGTATCGGATTAAATCATCTTATTTTTACCGTATCGTATTAAATAGATGTTTCTCCTCAAATAATTTCAGGTATGTCAACCGCGTTCGAATCGTTCTGGGACGTCGTTAGCCGTCGCCGGTTTTCAACCGCGCAATTCGGTTCAGAATGAAAGCGACGTGGCGAAGAACGCGATGGCGATGCAACACTTGCAACCCGCCCTGCTTCCGGAATACTTCAAGCCGCCGGTCGAGATCAACTCGAGCATCTACCAGGAGCCGGTGAACGAAGCTGAAAAACAGTCGTCGATTAAGAAGGCGAGGTACAACAATATCATTTCAATACTAAACAGCCAAAATAAAGACAAAGCGCAGAAGGTTTGACGATGACAGATACAGAGAGAGAGATGTAAAAATTTATAATTGTGTCCGTGTGACGACGCAGGGTCGGCTCTCTAAATTTTTCGTTATTGTTTATCCCATGAAAGTAACACGTTTTTATGCACTTCAAAGTTTAACAAAAAAAATTTTTTTTCTCGATTAGTTTTGTGTTTTTCTTTTTAGTTACAGACGTAGTAAAACGAGAGAGTCGCCGTCCTGTGCGTCGTCGCAACACGTCTCTTAAAAAATATGAACGTAATTTAATTTTTTAATTCCTTTGAAGTGTATTTGAAAAAGCTTAATTAGCTAATAAAAACGTGTTATCTTTTAAAAAATGTGTTTTGTCTTTATTTTGGAATTGTTTTTAAAACATACATTGAGAATGGTAAATTTTTAAGAATAAATTCTGATGAATCTGATTCTGATAAATTCTCCACCATCTAATAAATGATATCAATACATTACAGAAATTAACATATATGGTGGAAGTGCCGGATATAAAAACTTACTTTAATCAACATTGTTCATTAATTAATACTTTTTTGATTGGAAATTTTACTTAGAAACTAGTTGAAAGCTAAAATATTCTATTTTATAATAAAAAGTCAATTTTATTCTAGTTATTACTCAAAAAATTAAAAAAAAATCATAAAGGTGACTGAAATTTTTTATAACCTAAAAAAAGATTAAAAAAGACGAAAAAAAAATTAGAAAATTATTTAAGAATTAAAGTTAATGTAACTTAATTTAGATTAAAATTGTAAAAAATTACTTAATTTAATCTAAAATTGTAATATTTCATTTAAATTTTTTTAAATCATCGATTTTTTTCTAAAATTTCACGCAATTTGGTGCAAAACTGTTGAATTTCGTTTAATTTCATCAACATTTTTTTGAATTCCATTAAAAAATAACTTAGTTTAGCTTGAAATTGTGATATTTCGACCAAAATTTTCAAAACTCGTCCAATTTCATCCAAAATTTCACGAAATTTCGCCTAAATTTGTCAAATTTCATTGAATAATAACTTAATTTAGCTAAGAATTGTGAAACTTTATCTCAAATTTCTTAAAATTGTCGAATTTCGTTTGAAATCTCACAAGATTTCGTTTAAAATTATAGAATTTCATTAAAAAAAAACTTTATTTATCTTAAAACTGTGCAATTTCATCTAAAATTTTCTAAAATCATCGATTTCTTTCCAAAATTTCACGAAATTTTGTGTAAAATTATCTAAAATTGTTGAATTATGTTTAATTTCATCTAAACTTTTTCGAATTTCATTGAAAGATAACTTAATTTAGCTTAAAATTGTAAAATTTCGACCAAAATTTTCAAAATTCGTCCAATTTCATCCAAAATTTCACGAAATTTCGCCTAAATTTGTCAAATCTCATTGAAAAATAACTTTATTTAGCTAAAAATTGTGAAATTTTATCTCAAATTTCTTAAAATTGTCGAATTTCATTAAAAAACTTTATTTATCTTAAAATAGTACAATTTCATCTAAAATTTTCTAAAATCATCGATTTTTTTCCAAAATTTCACGAAATTTTGTGTGAAATTATCTAAAATAGTTGAATTTCGTTTAGTTTCATCTAAACTTTTTCGAATTTCATTGAAAGATAACTTAATTTAGCTTGAAATTGTAAAATTTCGACCAAAATTTTCAGAATTCGTCCAATTTCATCCAAAATTTCACGAAATTTCGCCTAAATTTGTCAAATTTCATTGAATAATAACTTAATTTAGCTAAAAATTGTGAAATTTTATCTCAAATTTCTTAAAATTGTCGAATTTCGTTTGAAATTTCACAAAATTTCGTTTAAAATTATAGAATTTCATTAAAAAAACTTTATTTATCTTAAAATTGTGCAATTTCATCTAAAATTTTCTAAAATCATCGATTTTTTTCCAAAATTTCACGAAATTTTGTGTAAAATTATCTAAAATTGTTGAATTTCATTTAATTTCATCTAAACTTTTTCGAATTTCATTGAAAGATAACTTAATTTAGCTTGAAATTGTAAAATTTCGACCAACATTTTCAAAATTCGTTCAATTTCGTGTGAAATCTTACGAAATTTCGTCTAAAATTGTCGAATTTTATTGAAAAATAACTTTATTTAGATTAAAATTGTAAAATTTCATCTAAAATTTCTTATAATCGTCAAATTTCTTCTAAAATTTCGCAAAATTTTGTATAAAATTGCCTAAAATGATTGAATTTCGTCTAATTTAATCTAAAATTTCCTCAAGTCATCGAATTTCGTCTGAAATTTCACCAGATTTCGACAAAAGTTGTCAAATTTCATTGAAAAATAACATTATTTAAATTAAAATTGTAAAATTTTATCTAGAATTTGTTAAATCGTCAAATTTGGTGATGAAAATTTTGACTAAATTTAAAAAATCGTGCAGGCTTTATTTTTTCAAATTAAGAAATGGAATTTGTATTCATTGAAAGTTAAAATATTCTATTTTCTAATAAAATAGTCAATTTTGTTCTAAATATTACCCAAAAAATTAAAAAAATTCATAAAGTTTACCAAAATTTTTTATAACCTAACTTTCAAAAAATTTTGACCAAACTTTGAAAAATCGCGGAGACTACTTTCTTTTTAATTAAGAAATGAAATTTGTATTAATTAAAAGTTAAAACAATCTATTTTGTAATAAAAAAGTCAATTTTGTTCTAATTATTTTAAAAATATTAAAAAATTTCATAAAAGTGACTAAATTTTTTTACTAAAACGTTTAAAAAGTTACAACTTTATTATATACAAGTGACTAACCTAACTTTCTTAAAAAATCAGCCAGACTTTATTTATTGGAATTAATGAATAATTTTTGGTTTAAATGAAAGATAAAAGATTCTGTTTTGAATTAAAAAGGACAGATCTTTCCTAATCCTTACCAAAAAAATTAAAAAAAATTTTAAAGTTGGTGAAAATTTTTGACAGTTCTAACCAAACTTTTTAAAAAAATCACCCAGACTTTATTTATGAAGATTAAGGAAAGATTTTTGGTTTAAATGAAATCTCAAAGATTCAGTTTTGAATTAAAAAAGACAGGTTAGTTCTAATTATTATCAAAGAAATTTAAAAAATTCTTAAAGTTGGAAAAATTTTTTGACAGGTGATTAACCTAACTTAAAAAAAACGACCAACTAAAAAATCGTCCAAACTTTATTTTTGAAGATTAAGGAATGATTTTTGCTGTAAATGAAAGATAAAAGATTGTGTTTTGAATTAAAAATGACAGATCTTTCCTAATTCTTACCAAAAAAAATAAAAAAAAAAATTTTAAGTTGGTGAAAATTTTTGACAGTTCTAACCAGATTTTTTTAAAAAATCACCCAATTTTAAAAAATCACCTAGACTTTATTTATGAAGATTAAGGAAAGATTTTTGGTTTAAATGAAATTTCAAAGATTCTGTTTTGAATTAAAAAAGACAGGTTCTAATTATTATCAAAAAAAATTTTTTAAATTCTTAAAGTTGGAAAATTTTTTTTACAGGTGATTAACCTAACTTAAAAAAAAATCGACCAATTTTAAAAAATCGTCCAGACTTCATTTTTAAAAATTAAGTACTGATTTTTGGTTTAAATGAAAGATAAAAGATTCTGGTTTGATTTAAAAAAGGCAGATTTTTTATAATTATTACCAAAAAAATTAAAAAAAATCCCAAAGTTGGTAAAAATTTTTAACGGTTTCAACCCAACTTTTTTTAAAAAATCGACCAACTTTAAAAAATCACTGAGACTTTATTTTTTGGAATTAGAGATTGATTTTTGGTTTAAATTAAAGCTAAAAGATTCTATTTTCAATTAAAAGAGATACTTTTTTCCTATTGTTACCAAAAAAATTTAAAAAAAATTTCAAAGTTTCTTCTGAAATCATCGAATTTTATTAAAATTTTTGTCAGATTTTGTAGAAAACTACCTAAATTGATTTAATTGAAGGGTGGAGTGCAAGAAGTACCTAAGTAGCATTTTTATAAAATCTTCCTAGGTTTAAAATCTAGTTTTATCATGTTTGATAAACCTAGATGTCGCGATTCTAATGTTCCGAAATCTGACCCAGAAGAGGACGTTCGAAAAGGCGCTATTTAACCAATTTGGGCCTAGAAATGGCATCAAACTTATAAATCAAGTTGTATTTTAACGTTTTATTTGTCAACATGAACGACTCCTAAGGCGTCGAGGTCGGAAAGAGCGGTTAATTTGACGTTTAGAAACGTCAAAAATTCGCTTGTCAGCAATTCTGCGCCGAAATTGGTCGATTTTCGTTAGTTCGGTGCAAACTGAGGGCAAAAAAAGACGGCACTGTTCGTTTACTACTTTATTATATGTGCCGCATAACTATGTCACGTATATCTATTAACTTATCACCAATCCAACAAAGTGTTAAAAAAATTGTAGCATTAAAAAAAAAATTATAAAAATTAAAAATCAATTTATCTTTAGAAGATTTGAAGAGTCTTCAACAAGATTAAACCTAACGCTCCCGTTAAAACTCCCAAAACTGGCAAATCCCTTTCCCGAACCAGTAAAAATGATGGCATCTCACACGGTATCCGATAGAGAAAAAGCGGAATTAATGTTGGCCGAACAGAAGATGACCGCAAGAACGGCTCCGCCGCCGCCTCCAACCCCTTCGAGCTCTCCTTCGCCGGTTCAGTCGACATCGAGACAACCGATGGCCGTTATGGCTAATTGTCAAAGAAGACAGTATTCCACAAACGGTTCGAGAAGACGCGATAAGTCGAAGGTTTTAGCCGCGGCCGTGGACGGTGTCGGAAGAAAACGAAGCAGAAGGTTTAGGATGCCGTTTTGCGCCGCGGCTAGAATCGGAGGCTGCTCGAAGAAGGCGGTAAAGAAGACGCTGTGCAGCAGGAAGCTGGCTCCGTATCCGGCTTACAGCGAATTTTGCGTGACGGTTCCGTATCGAAGACCGACCGAGTGCAGAGATTGTCCGTGGAAGATCCATAAACATCCTACGTATAAATCGCCGATGCAACGTTTTCATACCGGTTCTTCGGATTTGAAAAATAATTTAAAAAATAATTCTTCGAGCGTTGGTTCTAATACAATTAATAATATGATTAATAACAATACGATTAATAATAATATGATTAGTAAGAATACAATTAATAACAATACGATTAGTTTAACCACTCAAAAAGCTAATAATAAAATTAATACCAAACAAATTGAAAAATCACACCAACAATTTAGAGAAGAGGTTGATAAAGTTTTAGCTAAACCTAACAATCTTGGTTTTAAAATACACTCAAGTATTGGATGTTTAGATAATGTAAGTACTTAGGGTAGGATTAAAGATAGGAAATAATAATAATTATTATTATAGAAGCCACCCTGTAAACAACCGCCAGGTCAATGTGAAGATGCAAGACCGAAGGACGCCGCGGAAAAAGCTCGTCGAGCCAACCTTAATAAAGACGAGTGTAAAGATAAACACGAACCGACGAAGAAAAAGAAAAGTGCGGGAATCTCTTTGGGGGATCAAATCGGATCTTGGTTGCATCAAGTTTCCAGGAGGAAAACGCCCTTCATGGAAGCGGTTGAAGCTCAAGAAATTTTAGCCGCGAATAAAACAGGTAAAGCAATTTCATCATTTAATTTATCGCCAAACTTATTTATATCTAATTTATCATTTTACACAATTTTTAATTTTATAACATTTCCAATTTTCTCTTTTTTTAACACATTCACGCCGGCGCGTACCACCGATGGCCCGCACTAAACTGTTTCATCGGACGGCGCGTACCACCGGTGGTACACATAATATAGGACTATATTTTTTACCGCCAGATGAAGCGCAGTATGAAAATCGGCTCCGGCGTGAACATGTTAATCCTTCTTTTAGAAAAAAAAAATTAAAATGAAATAAAAAATTAAATTGATCGATTTCTTTAAAGATGGTGGTGGTAAAACACCGAAGAAATTTCCATTTAAAGAAGAATCCTTCCCGTTGGTTAAAGAACGAAAACCAAGACCGAGGCAATTGAAACCCGGTCAGTGTCCGAAAGAGAAGTCGAAGAAGTTAATTAACGATTGTCCGCCATCGTCGTGTGGAAGACCGGGCCAATGTCACACTCTAGGGCGCATTAGCCAAGGTGCGGTATTTTCAGGCGGAATGGTTCCACCAGCAGCGGGAAGTAACGGCGGAAATGGAGGATATTTAATGGCAGATAGCGACGAGAAAGGAGGAGATGGTAAAAAGAAGGCGCCTTGTAAGAAGTTTGAACTTCCAAAGTGTAATGTAAGTACATACATAAAATACAGGGTGTCCCAGACCACCCATACCACCTGATTTACTCGAAAACGATAAGTCCTAGGAACTTGAAACAAAAAATTTTATACATAAATAGGGTACAAACTTTCTTATGAGTGGGAAAGGAACATCTAATATCAACCGGAAGTATGAATAATTGAAGGTCACTTTATAACTTGGTATATGAAAGGGGGTTAATTTTGGTATTGTTGGAAAGAGCTTTTCAAAAGAAATAACTTTTATAGGAAGCATTTTTTGATATTATTTACTATTTCTATCCAAAATCGTTTTCAAAATTTCGATTTTTTAAGAGTGTTTCCGGATGTCACCACTAGATGTTGCTACCGGCCATCAAAAAAAAAATCATGACATTTAGAAATGACGAGTGATAGTAAGTCACAAGGAATAATTTTATTAACAATACGACAAAATAATGTAATACCCTTAATTAAACTTCATAACTTAATACACTTAAGCCCAATAACATAAAGCAATTTGATTTTTTAAAATCGCCGACAGCGACATCTAGTGGTGGCATCAAAAAACACTAGTAAAAAATCGAAATTTTGAAAGCGATTTTAAACAAAAACAGTAAATAATATCAAAAAATGCTTCCTATAAAAGTTATTTCTTTTGAAAAGCTCTTTCCAACAATACAAAAATTAAACCCCCCTTCATATATCAAATTATAAAGTGATCTTCCATTATTCATACTTCCGGTTGATATTAGATGTTCCTTTGCCACTCATAAGAAAGTTTATACCCTATTTGTGTATCCAATTTTTTGTTTCAAGTTCCTAGGACGTATAGTTTTCGAGTAAATCGGGTGGTACGGGTGGTCTGGGACACCCTGTAATAATTAAATAAAAAAAAAAGTAAGATGAGGAAAAAAACATGGTCAAAATTTAAATTTAAAATTAGAAGTCAAAATTCAAATTAAAAATTAAAAGTCAAAATTCAAATTTAAAATTAAAAGTCAAAATTTAAATTTAAAATTAATAGTCAAAATTAAAATTTAAAATTAACAGTCAAAATTCAAATTTAAAATTAAAAGTCAAAATTTTAAATTAAAGTTAAAAAATCCAAATTTTAAACAAACTTTTTATTGCTCAAAACTACAATATTAAACTGACTGAAGAATTTCCTCCGTTTCAAAGTTACCTCACCTGAATCCGCAAACGTGGCAATGTCCGAAAGATTTGGTAATTCGTCACACTCCCGGATACAGACCGCCACGGGAAAAAAAGGATGAAAAGCAAACGCCGAAAGAACAGCCGCCACAAGAAGTCCCAAAAAAACCTCCGCCGACCGCGGATTTATCATCGATTTGTAACATCTTACCTAAAGATGCGTCATTGATGATTGCGTTATATCCGTGCGTTTACCATCGTCGAAAATTCCAAAATATTTATCAAAATTTATTTAAACCAAATCAACCTTAATGACGGAAGAAGTGAAATAAGGTTGTTTAGGTTGATTTAGGTCAATTTGGATTTGGTGATGAAATAGAAATTGCGATGCGTAAAGTCCATGAAGAGATAAGCATCAAAAGTGTGAATACTGATGATTATGTAAATTGAAATTTGAAAGAATGAATAAATTGATGAAGAACACGGAAGATTTGGAGTTTTATTTAGGTTTGGACGGATCGAATGAGTGATGAGGAAATGATGACTCAGTGTAGTTATGAGCAATAACAAGTAGATGACTCAAAATAGAAATAATTTTAAAAAAGATTTTTTTCTCTTCTACTTTTTAAGAAAAATTAATTAAAAATTATTAAATAACAATTCTTGCTACTTCATAAAAAAGAGGTGTTTCAAAAAAATCAATAACCCAACCTAGTAATATAATTATTAATAATTAATTAACCTAATTAATCAGATCAAGATATAATTACCCTTTTGAACGTGTAGCGAAAGTTTCCATTTTTAAGCTCCATATTCTTCTAAATCAGTGGTATTCAAACTATGGGTCGCGACCCAAAATGGGGTCGCGAAAAGTTTTCTCGGGGTCGCAAGATGGTTGAAATAATTTCAAATAAATTTAGTAGAATACACACACATACATTATTTCCAACTTATTTGGGGAAAAATATTAGTTTCTAAAACGTGTAATTTCATTTTAAATTTTCGATAAATTATTGTAATTTTAAAATCAACAAATTTTAAACGAACTATATACGGTGTGGGAAAAGTCAGATAACTGTTATTAATAATTTATTGACAATTAATTAATAATCAGTAATTTATTGTAAATTTACTAAAATTTAATGCTTTTCATTCATTTAATTTAATAAGTACAAACATTTTAATGCAATTTCATATTTTTTATTAATATCGGTTAACTGACTTCTCGAACCCTGTATACGGAACGACGTCGCGTACTTCGTTCTCGGGGAATCACATGACTTGGCAAACAAGTTCAGCGTGGTGCATTTCCGAGTGTAGTTGTTATTTAGAAATAAAATTTCGTGTTTAACTTACAACTAGTACTTGTAATAAACGGACAACTTAACATACATATTTCAAAATCATGGATAAGTGGCTAAAAACGGGTAAAATAATTGATAAAACAGACAGTGAAGAAACAAGTATCGAGAAGAGTGCTTCGATTTCGGTTGATTTATCTTCCGACATGGACCAAATAAGTGCTGAAGCTTCTGTTTCCTCAGCGTCGACAAATAAAGAAGTAAAAGCAAACAAACGGGTTCGTAAGTTCAATGATGAGTTTATAAAATATGGTTTCATATGTACTGAAGATGATGAACCAAGGGCTAGATGTGTAATGTGTCTGGCAGTGCTATCAAACAAGTCACTGAAACCAAATAAACTGCAGAGACATCTACACACGAAACACCCAAAATCCATAGGTAAACCCATTGGACTTTTTCAGAAAAGAATCGGTCATTTGAAATGTAAACAAAATTTTATGACTACTTTTACCGACGTTAACAAAAAAACATTGGAGGCTTCATATCGAGTGAGCTATCGTATAGCAAAATCTGGCAAACCGTAGACAATTGCTGAAGAGTTAATTACTCCAGCAGCCCAAGATGTAGCAGCCATTATGTTTGGCGAAAAGGAAAAGCAACAAATATCTCAAATACCACTCTCGGATACAACAGTTAGCCGCAGAATATTTGAAATGGCAGAAAATGTGGAAAACGAAATTATAATGAGAATTCAAAAAAGTAAATTTTTTAGTCTTCAATTGGATGAATCTACGGTTTGCTAAAATGCTGCACAAAAAATTTGCTTTGCAAAATATGAATACAAAAATGAAGTAGTTGACGACTTTCTTTTTTGCAAGGAACTACAAAGAACTACGAGTGAAGAAATTTTTAAATTGGTAAACTCTTACATCACGGGAAACAATATTTCATGGGAAAATTGTGTGGGTGTATGCAGTAATGGAGCTCGTGCCATGGTTGGAAAACACAGCGGACTTCTAGCTCGAATCAAAGAAATTTCACCCAATGTAACATGGGTTCACTGTACAAATTAGCAATAGAGCCACCTTTAAGACTCAAATTGAGCAAAATAGAGCCAAATATATCAGCACTTGTAAATAAGAAACAGGCTCACAGATCTCATTAAATATTTTTCTTTTGTATTGATTTTTGATTAAGTTCCTACGTGTACGCCATATTATAATTTTAATAGTTATAAATCATTAATGTTGATTTTGAACTTAATATTTGTTAACTGCAGAGTTGATATTCTGTTTATTGTAAGTACTTGTTTTAACATATTTGCTATGTATGAAACAAAAAAATTAAAAGCAAATTAACATCTTCTTGATATAATACCTCTCCCAATTTTTGGAACAACTAGAATTAAATTATTATTTTAAGTTTGGGTCGACATGTCACCTCAGTGTACTATTTGGGGTCATGCAGCCAAAATGTTTGAATACCACTGTTCTAAATAATCCAACCGTAAACCGTCGTTTTAAAAGAATTAGAATTTTGATTGATGCTCTGCAATCAATAAAGAATTCCAAAGGTTTCACCCGTAGGCATAGTCGATCGCCAGTGACTCGCTCAAGTTTCTCTTTTCGCCAATTGAAAATTACGATGCATAGTCAATCGTCATAGAATGATTCATGTTGTGCATTATGTTATTTTTTCTGGCGACGCGCCGGAGACGATCGATAAGCTGGAAATTGATCGATGACAGAAACGTCAATAAAATCAAAATGTAGGATGGAAAAGTTCATGCCATTTAAGGCTGTGGTCTCGGGCCCGAAAAAGTTGTTCCAATATTTCGCGTTAACCGTTTGATAAATCAAAAAAACTTTCAAACGAAAGTTGGATAAAAATGAAAAATCTAGACATGCAAATAGAGATATTTTATAAATTATTGTTAATAACTGAGATTATTAAAAAAGATTTTGAAAAGGGCTATTTGCATGAATAGATAAATATTCAAGATATATTTTTTCCATTTACCGTTTTTTGATATTTTAAAAGATAAGTGAGAAATTTTGGAAATTCCCACGGTACAAACTTGGGAATATTTTTCAATTTCGCTAGATAGCTCCGCCCTGATTGACCACGTGGTATGGCCGGCGGAGTTGTGTAGGTGCCGTAAGTAAACAAACAAGTTTTTTGTGTAAGTCGATTCTGCTTCGTTGTGCATTTCTGGAGATAAATACTTTAGAGAATTATTCGAGTTTGGACTTCACAGATTTTATGGCTAGTAAAAAATTTTAGTAAACTAAAATGAATGAAAAGTTCATTTCATAATTTTACTAATCTTTTTGTTATATAAATACCTCGACCTCATGAAAATAAACTTCGATATTGTAATTTTGAACACTAACTTTTTCTTTACATACACTACATGTAGCGGAGAAAGTATGTACAACTGGCCCAAATTGGTCACTTTTCAAGGGACACTCCTGTTTCTATAAGAAATAGAGGAAAAAGAAATATCGGTAACTGATGCTCGATTTTTATAAGAAATCGAATGCTGAAAACCTCATATTGATATCTTTTACGGTTTCAGAGATATTGGGGATGCTTTTCGAGAATGTGCATTTTTGAAGTCTTCATAATTTTTTTCCTATTGGAAAATGTTTAATGTTGTGAAAACATTCTCGTGGCAACTTTTTATTAGATTTTGACGGTGTAGGTTAGTTTTCTCTGTAAGCAATATTTTAATAGCTACATACATAAAAGTGTGTTTTTAATGGAACACTATATTATTACATATTACACGAGAGCCTAGAATTCCCTTTCCAAAAATATGCCTATAAAGTTTGAAAAATGGGATAGATGCGATAATTTGTTTCAGAGAATCTGGAGAAAATGCAGAGGTTGTATTTACATAAACGATATACACAGAGAATATAACGTTTAAACTTATTTTTCTCGATGCTAAAAAAATGTAGATTGTTTGACGCCATAATCTGAACCATAAAGGCTAAGTGATATCGCAAGCAAGGTATCATGTGTGGCACACTTTTGGAAAGGCAATTTAAACTCCCGTCGAATATGCAAAAATGTATAGGTGTTCCATTTGAAAAAGAAATGTTTGTCTACATCTATTAGAATATTGCTTACAAAAAATCTAATTTACACCAACAAATTCTATATAAAAAGTTGTTTCGGGAATCTTTTCACAGAATCAAATATTATCCAATAGAAAAAAAGTTATGGAGATTTTTAAAAAAGGCACTTTTTCGAAAAACACCTGTCCTTCCGAAACCGTAAGGGATATCAATTTGCGGTTTTCACCATTCGATTTCTTATAAACATCGAGCAAGACACCAATATTATTTTACCCTATCTCTTATAGAAACAGGAGTGTCCCTTTACAAGTGTCCAATTTGGCCCACCTGTACAGTACAGTGGATTATCCTATCTGTACTATGAACTGCTCTACCATTTTAAAACATTTAATTTTTTTGGACAGTGTTTATTACATATACTAAAATAAGTCAGGATCTTTTTAGAATTTGATAAGAAAGATACATCTAATGTTTCCGTCTTTTTCTACTTTACTAAAACGAACTTAACCTCGATTCATGTATTCACTTCTCGACAAAAGATAAGTAAACACATGAGTTTCGAATATAAATCCTTTGTCTCTTATCTACAGAGGGCGCAGCGTAGCCCAGAATTAAGGTCCACCTTCTCACTCCCGCGCGTCCGTCTCCTGCGCCCCTGAGAAACTCGATGACAGTAAGACCACAGCCTTAAACGGGGGTATATTTACGAATACATCAGAATTTCCTTAAAAACTACATGCTTGAAGGCGCTGCATTATTGTTTTCTTTAGTTCCTCATCTGCGTTAATTTGTTATTGTAACAAGGTTGGTATGCTAGACGTTCTAAACCACGCTACAATTCGCCAGCGATTCATCAAAACGGATACCGACTATGCAACACAAATTATCTTGCGATCGTTCGCCGGGGATTTCTCCGGAGTCTTCAAAATGACAACTTCCGCTTTTCAACGTAACCTGAAAAATTAACAAAAAATTAGTTTTTAAAAGAATTTTTATAAAATTTGAAACACCTCATATAATGTATAAAAAATATTTAAAAGTGTCGAAAAATACGTAAATGAGGGATCGTTTCCGACCGTTTATTATTATTAGCTTCCTTGCGACGAGCAAAAAATGCTGGACGAACGTTGCCCGAAGGGTCCGAAACCGAAAACGTGGTACTGTCCGACGGATCTCCTCGAGATCCACAAGAAAGGCTACCGACCTAAACGCAAAAACAAGAAGAACGATGACGATAACAAGAAACCGTCTCCTAAGTCAACCGCGCCAATAAATACAATTCCATCATCGCTTTACTTTCCTACATCTTCAAAAATTGGGATAATTCCTTTAAATTCGTATAATGCATGAAAAATGGAAAGAGAAGAAAAATTGTCGAAATTAGGTCGCGTCGTGTTCATTTTTGAGTGCGTTTTAAACCAGACAATTTTTAAGGAATATTTTTTTTAATTGAAAAGAAATAAATAGCTTCCTTAAAAATCGTTTGGAGTAAAATAAGCCTTGATTGTCGCGAAGAGAGGTCCTTATTTAGGTTGTAGGTTACTGTCCTTGATGTGGGGACAGTCGTGTTTATATTTTTTTATAAAACCGCCCGAAAGAAATAAATTAATAAGACGCCGTTCGACGATTTGTATAACAAAAAAAAAACCAACGATTAAAAAAATATTTTAACAAACTTTCCTTATGTATGTATGTATGTGTGTTTTAATTTAAAATTAATTTAAGGTTAATTAAATTAATTAAATTAGAAAAAATGACAAACTAGCTGCCTCAATCGACAGTAACCTACTTCCAAATAAAATAAAAAAATAAGCCAATTCAACGTTTTGTTTTAAACGAAATTTTCCACTTGTGTATTTAGAATGAAAAAGATGATGAAGTGGAAAAAGGTATATGCGATTCTGGCTTACATCCGAGGACCGCTTATTGCCCGAAAGACGTCGGCAAAGAACTCCATTACAAAAGACCGAAATTCATCCCTAAGACTCCCGGGGAAATTGAACAAGCTAGAGAAGACAAGAAGAAGAAGACGAAATCTAATTTTAATTTACCATTTATAATGCCTACGAAACAACCTCGTATTAATCCGTACATGCGTACCTCTTAACCTTTAATATTATTATTATCCGTATCATTTAATATTTAAAAACGCGCCGTAAAAACTACTAATTATTGATTTATTACGTGTGATAATTTATATTCGAATAATTTTATAATCGTCGCGCGGTTTCTTTTCCTTTTTTCTTTGAACGGGCGAAGCCATGATTGAAGAGTGAGGTTGTTGTCGCGTTTCTATTTTAAACGCGGGGGCAGCTAGTTTGTCCCGTTTTAGAAAAATAAAAATGATAGGGATGATTTTCTTTCTCGAATAGGAAAAATACAATTTGAAATAATAGCGAGTTTCTGTGCTAATGTAAACAACTACATTTCTAATCGAAATTAATAGTATAAATATTGAGTGTACGATTTATATTTGGTAGGATCTTTTTTTCTTTTTGGATTTTCAAATCAAATAAAAACGGAACACCTCAAATTGGTGTTAACACAAATTTTGACTCATTAGTTTTTACTCATTAGTTTTGACTCATTACTTAGTTTTTTTTAATACAATATTTATTTGAATATATACAGTGCCGCACTTAATTATTGGCACAGCAATCATATTTCGCTTTACGGCTGTTTTTAAAGCTCATTAACAAGTTCTATTAGGTAAAAGTACATTTTCGGTATAATTTAATAAATTATATACCTAATGCTTTACTTTTATATAAGAATTTGATTTCATTTATCGTTCTTAAATGAAATCAACACAAAAAATCTACGTTTTCGTTGCACAAAATTATGGGCACACTTAATTATTGGTAAATACGTACCATTAGGCGAAGTTTTCAAAAGCCCTAAATGTGTATTTTTGTACTTCCCCCGTTGATAGATACATAATTTCAACTTAAAACCAGAATTACACTTTGTATTTATAAGCTATAGTGGTTAAATGTGAAAATAAGTCGAAAACAAAAAGAAACAACTAAATCTGAGCGGAAAATAATTCTACATTTACACAAACCAAGGCAAATCGTATGCTGAGATTGGAAAAATGATGGACAGGAGCCGATTTACTATTTGTAGCGTGATTTACCGATTTAAAGCAGCGTCCAATTTCAAAAGTGCTAAGCATACTGGCCGTACCCGAGCTTTGAGTGATCGCGAACGTAAGCAAATAACCTGAAAAGTTAAAGCAGATCCAAAAACAACATCAACACTGATTGCTACAGAAGTGAAGCAAGATTTTGGGAAGGATATTCATCCCATGACCATCAGAAGAGTACTCCACAAGGTTGGTTACAGTGCACGTGTTGCGAGGCGAAAGCCATTAATAGGTTTGTTCGTAGAGCGATTTCAAACCGATTGCTTACTGTTACGCATGCGCATTACAATTTTAGTGTTCGCAGAAGACAATTTTGAGATTTTCCTGATCGCGTTGGTTGTTCGCAGTACGTCTCTGATCGATTTCCAACCAAAAAGCAACGGTCAGAATAATTTCTTCTCAGCGCAGAAAATTATTCTAATTTCTCTGACACACATGCGCACTTACAATTAGTCAATTATTTCTTTATTTAATCTTACTTTTCACAAATCGGTTGGTGGTTTGGAAATTCTAAAATATTCTAACAAATTGTTTTCCTAAGTTATTTTTATTTTCTACTTGTATGGAAAAGTAAGTGCAGAGCATTTATTGTTTCTAGGTACTTGTAAAATCTTTTATTATTTTAGATGAGCTTTTCAGATAGCAGCGTAACATCATTAAACGGGGATGACTATCACCTTTTAGTTAGTAGTAGTATTAGTAGTGAGGAAGAGTTATTGCTTCCTCCTAGAAAAAAACCGAAGAACGAAAATTATTTTGATACAATTGCTTTGTACAACGATACTGAATTTCATGAACATTTTCGCGTTAATCGTGAAGTTGTGAACAATTTAAGTGAACAATATAAAAATAGTGGTTATTACCACCATCAGAGTTGGGAACATGGCAAAATGGATTCATTACAGTATGTTTTAATTTTTTTTTGTGGTTTTCTGGACATCAAACCTCCTCCTTCAGAAATGTTAGTGATCGCTTTGTCATTGCTTTAAGCACACTACACAAAATTATACATAGAATGGCACACTTTATAAGTAATTTGTCTTACCAAATTATAAAATGGCCAGATGAACAAGAAAAATTACTAATGGGAAACCATTTTTACACAAAAGATTTTCCTGGGGTAGTTGGTGTAATAGATGGGACCCATATTAGAATAGATATGCCACATAATGATCCTGACTGTTATTTTAATAGGAAACACTATTTTTCTATTCAGGTATTATATTATTATTCCCTATAAATATAGTATGGTAAAAATTACATTTTTATAGGCGCAAGTAATATATGATCACAGAAGAAAAATTAGGGATATCTTTGTAGTTTATCCAGGCTCTGTCCATGACAGTAGAGTTTTTCGTACTTCTTCATTATCGGAAAGTCTAGTAGAAAAATGCGGAAACTTTTATATACTAGGTGACAGTGGATATCCATGCCTATCCAGTTAACAGCCCGGCAACAAAACTATAATCAAAAATTATGTGCAAATAGATATCGCCGTTTCGGAACAACATCGGCGTAAATGCAATTTTTTGATAAAATGAGTTAAGGCCATCAATGTATTCAAAAATGCTGATCTTAATTGTTTTTTCCTTCTCCTGCAATTTTTTTTATTTTGCAGTTATGTCGATGTTCTTCCGGAACGGCGATATGTTATTGAGCATTGTTTCGGCATTTACAAGCAAAAATTTCATCAACTATACCATATAAGTTACAAAAAATTCCGGATATTGTTCACTTCATAAGAGCATGTTGTGTACTACATAATCTAGCAATTGACGATGACTTTGATTTTGAAGATGTAGAAGGCGTTAATGAAGTAGCAATTATTGATCATGATGAAAATGAGGTACAAAATGAAAATATGGACGATAAAAATCGAATTAGAAGAAGAGAAGAAGTTGTTGCTACTTTAGGTTTTTAATAAACTAAATAATAAGTCAATAATCTTAGTATTATATGATTTTATTTATAACACACAGCTGCAAACAAAAAAAAAAATTAACTACCTTTAACGACTTTTCTTTTTTATATAAAAAAAAACTTTCTTATCAAAAACTTAAAAATATATAATTCTTCTAATAGCAACCAAAAATTGAATATCCATTTATAACCTAACTGTCACTCGATTTACTGCAAAATAGTCGTTCGCAGAACACCAAATTGCAAAGGGTTTCAAACTCGTACACAACCGCGCACGCGCAGTAATATCTAGTTTGAAACTAGTTTGCAACTGCTTCTGCGAACAAACCTAATATCTGCATGTAACCAAAAGAAGCGCATGGACTACGCAAAGGAGTATAAAAGTAAACTAATTACGTTCTGGGACCAAATACTCTTCTCAGATGAGAGTAAATTTAATATTTTCCGTTCCGATGGCCGCATTAAGGTATGGAGAAGAGCCAATACAGCGTTTGAGAAACAAAACCTTACACCAACAGTAAAACACGGTGGAGGAAGCGTAATGGTATGGGGTTGTATGTCTGCTGCAGGTGTAGGCGAATTGGTATTTATAGAGGGCACTATGGACAAAACAGTTTGTTTAAATATTTTAAAAGAAAACCTTCATAAAAGCATTCAAAAGTTGAATTTATCGCCCTTATACACATTTCAATAAGACAATGACCCAAAACATTCGGCTCATATCGTCTGTATGTGGTTGACGTACAACACCCCGCACGTCTTACCACATCCTCCCCAATCCCCAGATCTCAACCCCATTGAGCATTTGTGGGAGAAATTGGATTGACGAGTGAAAAAGTTACCAATAACTAACAAATGGGAGTTGAAACAAGCATTGCTAGAAGAATGGCATAAAATTTGCAAGAAAACTACTGAAAAATTGGTGCATTCTAGCCAAGACGTTTGGACGCCATCATTAAACAAAAAGAACTGCCCAGAAAATATTAATTTAGTTCAATATATTTTTAAAATAGTTCATTTCTTAGTTGTGCCAATAATTTTGTGGGATGAAAATGTGTAGTTTTTTGTTAGTTTTAATTTAAAAACGATAATAAAGAATAAATTATTGTTAAAAAAACTGCTTTGGGTATTTTATTAATTAAATTATACAATAAAACTATTTTCACCTAATACAATTTGTTAATTAGCTTTAAAAACAGCCGTAAATCGAAAAATGATTGCTGTGCCAATAATTAAGTGCGGCACTGTATATTTTAAAAGAAACTTTCAAAAATCATTTAATATTAAGAAAGAAATTAAAGATTAATTTCAAAGTTATAAACTGACGTTTAAAACGTCAAAAAGTGACGTATACATTTAAAGTAACCTTAAAACCTCAAAAATGACATTTAAAATAACCTTAAAACGTCAATTAAAATTTAATGTTTGAGTAATTGAACCTAAATCATCAACTTTTCAATAAATAAAACGTAGTCTTTTAAAATAATGTTATCTATTATAAAACAACAAAGTAGATAATTCAAATTGAACAACAATTAAAACATAAATACAATAAATTTCATTTATTTCTAGAGAAATGTCACAATAATTATTAACAAATATGTAATTAATAATTTCCTCATAGTTTTTAAGAAAAAAATTAAACAAACCAAAAGATAGAATTTATTGTAAATTTTTCGTTTCCTCATAAAAATATTTATGAGGAAACGAAAAATTTACAATAAAAAAAATTCCAAGAAATTTTAGCACGCTTAATCATAGCAATTGAGATAAGGATATAATCTAAAATTAAAAATACCACGTGGTTGGTTGGATTTAATTACAAACTAACTTCACACGTGTGCGCGCGAGTGTTGTTTTGAATTTTTGACATTGACAAGTTCTTTGTGGGTTATTTAACGCGTTCAGAGTTGTTCCGAGTGACTTATCCTATTGAGTTCAAGGAAAAAAATTATTTCTAAAGTTGAAATAATGGCCAAAGACGACGAGGAAGATAGATTACCCGATAAGGACGCTGCTAAAGAATTTTACGCCAAATACGAACCCAAAGAGATTTTAGGAAGGTTAGAATTTACAATAATAATAATTTTTTTGTTTATATAATATTTTAATATATGTTTATTTATAGAGGAGTAAGTTCTACCGTAAGAAGATGTATTGAGAAAGAAACGGGTAAAGAATTTGCAGCTAAAATTATTGATGTTAGTACCGATAATGAAGGAGCCGCTTCTTACGAGGAAACTAAACAGGAGATACAAATTTTAAGACAAGTTGCCGGTCATCCTTATATAAGTAAATTATTTTAATTTTAACACTTTGCTGGCCGGTGATGAGTTAACTTGTCTTTTCATACCCAAAGGTTGTGACAAGTCAACTCACCATTTGGTTATTTATTAGTTTTGAGGATCACATTTCATACCTGAAGTAAAGTACACTAATGGCGAATTCGATTGGCAAAACTAGTGTGCACTGGTGCGCACTCGTGAGTGCAAAATGTGACATATGTCACACTAGCTTAGTGCAAAAAAGGGCAAATTCAACAGAACGCGATGAAATCAAACATAATCATAACATCACTTGTAAGTGTGTTCAAGGCTTGATGATGTTTAAAATGTTTTATAAACCACAATAATAAAATGTAATAGAATACAACGAAACAACCAATAGAACACGCTGTTATGCACTGGTGCGCACCAGTGCACCCAATCGAATTCGCCATAAATTACACTAAATCATATCGGGTGTTCATTTAAATTCGTGCTCAAGTGTGCTTTGAAATTTTGTTAGACGACGATAAAGAGAAAAATATATGTTGCATTATTAGTGCACACTAATCAATTAAATTTCAAATTTGACAAACGTCAGATCTGGTCAAGCTACACTGAACGGCTTGTATTGGCAATTTATCGATTATGTTTTTAATTTGTGACAAAGAACGTGACGGTAAGTCTTACGTTTAAGCTGCTTCGAAAGTCGATAAAGTTTAGGAATATTTACTGTATAATTTTATTCACTACTTAACATCCCTTTGAAATTTTGGACGACCGATTACTGAAAAGATTAGAGTTTAAGTAGATTTTAGTTAAAAACAAGTTATTAGCCAATTTCCTTTCATTTGATGTCTTGTTATTTATAACCTATTGAACATTTCAGTGTTATGACATTACTTCAATTAAGTTTTATTGGACACACGTCAAAAATGCAGGCAAAATCCATAGCTCACTTGAGCACGAATTTAAATGAACACCCGATAGTAATTCCCCTTTAAATTCTACACGAAACTGCACCTTTGCACCATAGTGTAACTTTGTGTAGTTGAAACTTAGTACAGTGCAAATTTTAACCCAACAAACAAAGCTAGTGTTAATAAATATATCTTAGTAATGTATTTTTCTTTTTTAGTTGAATTACAAGATGTTTTCGAATCGGAAACATTCATCTTCTTGGTATTCGAATTATGTAAAAACGGTGAACTATTTGATTATTTAACTTCAGTAGTAACATTTTCCGAGAAGAAAACTCGCTACATAATGAGACAAATTTGCGAGGGCGTTCAACACATTCACAACTGTGGGATTGTCCATCGGGATTTAAAACCGGAAAATATTTTGCTAGATGATAATTTTAATGTTAAAATTACCGATTTTGGATTTGCTAAAAAAACACAAAGGGGAGAATTTCTTACAGGTTAGTTAATTTAACATTTTTTTTTCTAATATGAAGATTATTAAAATATTAATCATATTTTTAGATTTATGTGGAACACCCGGTTATTTAGCTCCGGAAACTCTAAAATGTAACATGTTTGAAGACGCACCAGGTTATTCATTTGAAGTAGATATGTAAGAAAGAAAGAAAAAAACTAATTTAATAAACTCATTAATATTAATTTAAATTTTTTTTTGCTATTTCAAGTTGGGCTTGTGGTGTAATAATGTACACGCTGTAAGTATTATTTTGCATTTAAAAGGTTTTTGACGATTCCATGTAGATTTTAGACGATTTTATGATTATTTTAAGACGTTTTATGGTGGATTTAGGATGTCAAACTTATGGTAGGTTTAGGATTTTAAACTTAACCGTAACCTTAGCTGTAATAATCATCAAATTTGCCGCAATTTCTAGATGTTGCCTAAACGCTTCTATTGAAACAAAATTGTTGAACTTTTTTAAATACAGTGAACGCTCTATATAAGCAACATTCTGTATAAGCAACCTCTAGACAGGCAACTTTTTTTAATTCAACTGTTCTGTATAAACAACTTATGTTTTTAAAGATAAATAGTTAACTTAAGTTTAGGCCAATTTAGAAGTAAAATCAACTGTACACAATAACATAATCTCAACCTGTAAAAACATTTGTGGGAGGAGGATGCAAAACATTTACCTCAACATATTTGTCGCTTTCGGAACCTCCTCCTTCTCGACTACAGGTGTGAGGAGTTCCAAAATATTCTCGAATCTGCGTTCCAGGAGGAGGTTCTTGAATCGGCAAATATATATATACTACTATTAAGCGAATGAAGACAATAAAACATAGTGAAATCGATGATACAGTGCTTTCTTGGTTCTTGGAGCGGTGACAATGAAACGATTTAATTCCAAATGAAATGATAAAATTAAAAACGCTCGAAGTAAATAAATTAAATAATGGACCTGAAACATTTGTAGCAAGTGTTGGATGGTTAACAAAATTAAAAAAAAAGACACGGTATACGGATTTGTCTGTTTGTGGAGAGAGTATGAATTGCAATCTGGAGCTAGCTAATTCCTTTAAAAACAAATTTAAAAAAATTTCCCTATAAGTAACTTTTTGCAATAAGAAACTTTTTTATTGAAATTGGTTCAAATGAGTTGCTTATAGAAAGCGTTCACTGTACTAGAGGTTCTGCTACGGTTATGATTACAGCCTTAAAGTTTGACATCCTAAATCTACCATTAGAGGTTCTAACCGTAACTGTAGCAGTAGCTGTGGTATTAAAAACTGTTCACCTATTTTATTTAAATAGTAGCGTGTAAGAAACGATTAGAAATTACGACAAATTTAACACGCTGAGTGCCATGCGGTTTTAGAACGACTTCGCCGTCAAGCCACTGGTGACTGTCGCAGCTTGAACGGAAAGCTTGGTTTCAGTCATCGATGACTGACATGGCACTCAACGTGTTAAACGTTATTACAGCTAAAGTTAGGATAAAATTTAACATCGTAAATCCACAATTAGACATATCGACGCTGCCAAGCCAAAACGGCATAAACGCCATTAACCTAATTTTTCAGAAAACGCAAAAAACGATTGACATAATGAATCTTAACACTTTGTTGACCGGCAATTTTACGTAGAAACTATATCATGTCACCGCAATGTGACATAACAAGTGCTATTACGACGAGTTAACTCGTCACCGGTCAGCAACGTTTGGATATGAAATGACGAGTTATCTCGTCACCGGTCAACAAGGTGTTAAATGGCTTTTACGCAAACTTTAAACCAATTTTATAGCGAATGAAGTTTGTTTGCGGGTATGCCGCTTTAATTGTTGCATGCAGATTTAAAAATGCTACTCAACGGTGCAGCTAACTAAGAAATGACCATTTTGGCGTTTATGCCGTTTTGGCTTGAGAGCGTCGATATTTAAACGACTCTTTCTAAAGTTGATTACTAATAATTTTCTAAATCTTCTATCTAAATCTTTCTGAATCTTCTAAACATCAAATTATACTAATCAAACGTCAAATTATACAGTTAGTAACAGTCATATTTGTACACCTCAGGGTCTAAATAAATTTGTATTGAAATCAAAGGATAAAAATCAAACTAACATGTTTTCTTTGATTTTTTTTATTGCAAGATCAACAATAAATATTAGGAAATATGAACTTAAAATAACAAATGTAGAAACAGCATAATTAATTTTTTTTTTATTGAAAATTTATTTAAGTACTGATCGAAAGTTTTTTGAAACGCGACATTCTTATTTGTACACTGATTAAGGGACTCGTATTCTGTTGGATAAACTACAAACGCATCTTACGTTACTTTCGAGGGTGCAATTTTAATTAATTGATTCTAATTTGACATTTGGTATTTGTTTTTTGAGTTTAAAATGGCTAAAGGAAGGGAGTTTAGTAATGAAGTGAAGACATGATAATTAGTATTGCATTAAAGGAATATTTACTCAGAAAAATCGGTGGAATTGTAAATAAACCACATTCTACGATAAACTACATAGTGAATAAATTTAAATATAATGGAACAACAAAAAACAATCCACGAATTCCTAAAAAGAAAAAACTTAATAAAAGAGACGAGCTCTTAATCATCAGGCAACTTAAAATAAAGCCGAAATTAAGTGTTCCAAAAATAACAAAAATGTTAGAAGCATCTTTAGGAAAGAAAGTATCAACTCAGACCGTACGCCGAGTATTATGGAACAATGAATATCACGGAAGAATCGCAAGACAAAGGCCATTTGTTAGTAAGAAGAACCGCATCGCTAGATTGAAATTTGCTAGAGAGCATAAAGATAAGCCGCAGTCTTTATGTCATTATTTGGTCCGATAAAACAAAAATAAACTTATTTGGGTTAGATGGAATTGTCAGAGTGTGGCGAAAGAAGAATAAGGAATACAATTTTAAGAATACTTTACTTACTATAAAACACGGCGGTGGATCAGTATTAATTTGGGGCTGTATGTCATCTAAGGGAGTGGGTAATATTCAATTTATTGATGGCATTATGGACAAATGGGGATATCTGGACATTCTAAAAAATAATATAAAGGAAAGTGCAGCAAAAATGGATATGGGTGCGTTGTATATGTTTCAACAGGACAACGATCCGAAACATAGAGCGGAAATAAATAAGTTATGACTCATATGAAACATTCCAAAACAGCTTAGAACACCACCACAGTCTCCGGATCTTAATCCTAAAGAGCATTTATGGGCAATTTTGAAAAGGAAAGTTCATGAGACGGCCACTACCAACAAGAAAGAATTAAAAGCAGTTATTGCACGAGAGTGGAATCAAATAGATCCCAAAATTTGTAATAACCTCGTACAGTCAATGCAAAAGAGGTGTAGGGCTGTAATTCAAGTCAAGGGCTATTCAACAATATGTTAAATTTTGTTAAGCTTATCTTTTTTGGACAAATTAGAAATGTAAATTCTAAGTGTACAAATAAGAATGTTGCAGTTAAGAAATCGTATTTCGGTACTTAAGTAAGTTTTTATTATAAAAATATTAGTTATATTGTTTCTAGAATTGTTATTTTACATTCGTCTTTCCCTATATTTGTTGTTAATGTTGCAATAAAAAAATCAAAGACAACACTTTGTTAGTTTGATTGTTATCTTTCGATTTTAATACAAATTTACTTAGACACTGAGATGTACAAATAAGACTGTTACTAACTGTATAATCCTAAGAAAATCCCAGTTTTAAAACGTAGCTTAAGGGGTTAGACCACTTTAGACCGTGGAAAATTAACGTCATTTCCCCATATTTTTCCGAGAAAACAATAAGAGCTGTGGAAAAATTGTTTATATATCTTTGTTGTACATACATTTAGGAATAAGAAATATATTTTGCTAAATAATTAACATAAAAAATGAACGCGATGTAACTGCTTGATGAAAACCTTGTTAAGCGCTAAGGGGTCCGCGGCCGGAACGATTTTACCTACAATTTTCAATCTAAAGCAAAAACGAAAAGGTATTTAGTTTTCACAACTCAAAAGCTAGAGAAAGACGTAGGGATTTCTTTTTAATTATTTTTTTGCAGAAATGGTGGGCATAGTAGAAAAACTTTGCGTTTTAGCCTAAAAAAATATCTACTAAATTGTTTATAGTTAAAGAACTACATTTGATATCAAAAAAATCCTACGTCTTTCTCTAGATAATGCTACTTGGAAGGTGCAGTTAAAATTTCAAGTAAATCGGTAAAGAATTGTATGAGTTATGTTTCCGGCCGTTTCAAGAAAAGTGATTTAGAGAAAAACGCATTTAAAGTTTGTTTAATCTGTACTGAGCACACGTTATCGGACAACATTCAGAATCAAAATACAGGCATTTAAAAACTATTCCCACTTATAACTGACATTGCTTCTTATTTTTAAGACCATAAGGCACTTTTTAGCGCAAAAAACAAAAATTCGATTTTTTGAAAATTCTAGAGTGGTCTAACCCCTTAATTTTTAGAATATTCAACATTTTCATTTAAGGACATTACGTCATATTTTCTCTTCTGAAGGAAAAACTAAAAGTCGTAGAAAATTCATTTTTGATAAAAATAAAGATTAAGTTTCAATCTAAATCCTCATAAAATTTCAAATCTCAACAATTAGTTTCTTAGAAATCTGCCCTCATAAAGAAGAACGCGGTATGTCACAAAAGTATGAGAAAACACATTTTTTTGCATTCTTTCTCAGCCTTTAGATATATGTCATAAAACTGTACTTCCTTGGGTGAATACCTTTATTTTGTGACTATAGTTTACTCGATAAAATTAGTTATTACACGATTAAATAGATGTACAATAAACCATATTACGCCCATAACTCAAATTTGAACAATTTTAAACATACCGCGTTTATCCTTATGAGGGCAGAAATGAAGTTGAAAAAATTAATAATTTTAAATAACATTTACAGATTAGTTGGTTGTCCGCCGTTTTGGCATAGAAAACAAATGGTGATGCTTCGAAACATCGTCGAAGGAAAATACTCGTTTAGTTCGCCCGAATGGAACGACGTTTCCGATTCACCGAAAGACCTAATTAGAAAAATACTCGTTTTGGACCCTTCCAAAAGGATTTCTATACGGGAAGCTTTAGATCATGCCTTTTTCCATACAATGGTGAGTACGGAAAACATTTAAACTGTATAAATCTAATTCTTGTAGCTTTTTGACGAGGATATCTCGCCCCTTAAATTATCTTTTAGGAGAAATAGTAGGAAATATAGCGTAATAGAAGAATTAGCCGTGGTAAAATGAGTTTTTTTTTTAACCAAACTTGTTTTTTTTTTTTAATTTTTGTTTTAATTAACTAATATTAATTAATAAGTCTTTGACTTTTTATATGTGCAACAAATTTACTTAAAACGAGTGATTTTTTTAAAAATGATGTCTTGTGATTTTATTTTATTTTTCTTAATTACTATTTATTCTCAATTATTAATTAATTTATTATTATTAATATTTATTCTTAATTATTAATTAATTAATATATTGTTAAACCATAAAAAAAATCTATTTTTACTTTTCAGAAACTCAAACAAAGAGCATTCAACCCAAGAAGAAAATTCCAATTTATCATATTAGTAGTTAGAGCTGCTGTAAGATTAACAAGGTTACATTGTACACCGGAACCTCTTAATATGACTCTAGCAGCTGTAGATCCATATAGAATAAAAATGTTAAGAAAGGTATTTCGATTATAATTTACTTTAAACATAAAAATTTTTTTACTCCATTTATAAATCAATAATTCTTAATTTATTTAGGTTATAGATGGTTGTGCGTTTAGAGTTTACGGTCACTGGGTGAAAAAGGGCGAGGGTCAAAATAGAGCGGCTCTTTTTGAAAATCACAGCAAGACGGAACTTAAAGAATTATACATAGCCAATTTGAACCGATAGTTTTATTGATAATTTCTAGGCGAATTCACGTTTTAGTTTAATTTCGAGTGATTGTAATTACAATCACTTTATGCTTTGTTGTTTTTAACCGATTGTTATGTAAAATAAGTTAAATAAGTTGAATAATTTGAATCTAAATTTATATCTATTGTGATATACACTCATGTTTTTAGTTTACTTGACTATTGTGTATTGTTACTTTTATATAACGATTTTAAATCGATAATTAATGAAAAATAAATACATAAATATTACCTTACCTTATTTTTGTTTCTGTTTCCTTCTTTCCATTCAAAGATTTCTAATTTAAAGGAAGAGTATAGTTGAATTCAATTGACCAGGAAATTAGTTTTATCCAAATCGAGCTGATTAACGATGAAACTGAAATTGAAAGAATTGAGGATTAATATGTATTTATATCAGATATAAAATAATTTTCTTTCGAAATACTTCATTACAATTGAATCGTTTATTTTAGAAAGGGACTAACAAGGAGAGTGCAAGGTCTTGGGGTCATAGATTTAGTTCAAATTTTGAAGGATAGTAGATTTAGTTTCCCCGTTGAAGAAAATATATGGTTGTAGGGGCCACTACTCAATAGCTCTTTAGATATTTGCAATTGAAGATGCAATTCACTAGTTAAATTCAGGTCTGTGGCAAACCATTAAACATAATGGGTGTAGCGTAGCAGCAATAGATCGGTGTTTCTCGTCATTAGGCGCTGGGTTCGAGTTTTGAGAGTGTCTATTTTTACATATAAAGACACCATGGGTGGATATAAAATTTTGCGACATCGAAGCATTTTTTGAGTGTGCACCGCACTTTGAATTTGTGAATTTGTCAGTTAATTGTCATTTGATCTGTCAAACTTCAAAATGAATACAGGAATATGACTTGGCACTATAACCTTTCTTTTTTTTTTTTTATAAAATTTGATGTAAAATTCGTTATTTTGGCGAAGAAATCGGTAATTTTGAAGAATATATCAAAAAATAACAAATGATTAGGCAAATTAAAATATAGTACGGATAAAGTAATCAAAATGAACTCATCATACTCAGATCGCAGATTTTAATGGAAAAAAATGAAGCATAAACCTTGAGACTGGAGAAGAAGAGCTAAACACTCAAACTCCAAATCCAATACCTTGTAAAATAAAAATAACCTTTCTTCAAAAAGCCTGACTTGATCGATATAAATTCGGTTAATTTTGACATTATCCGGACTTGTCCTAACGAATTAATTGCATCTTTAATCGCAGATATTTTAAAAATTATTGAATAGTGGCCCCTATAACCATATATTTTCATCAACAGGGAAACCAAATCCATCATTCTACGAAATTTGAACTAAATCCACGACCCCAAGACCTTGCACTCTCCTTGTAAGTAACATTTTTGACGATTTTTAGATAAATGTATATTCGTGCTCTCTGGTTGTAGACCTATCGTTTTGAGTAGAAAGGCTTATACTTTATATGCCCGAAACATTTTATTGTGGAGACAAAATTTTTGGTTTGTTGTAGAAAGGGACTATGTATCATCGGATGAGATTACTCTCATCCTCAATATGAAATTTCTTCTAAAGACATAATCGATTTTAAGAATTGGTGGCCTAAATACTACAAGAAAACTGCAAACCCTCTTGAAAGTATGAAACCCGGTATGGCTCGAGTTAACAAACAACCATTTTCAATATCTCACTTTCATTATTTTCTTCATGAACATAAAACACCTGGGAATGTTGTGGCTTCAGAGTACATAAATGGTTTCACATCTCACACATTTTATCTGCACATGCCAAAAAGTTCTGGTAAAACTACGATAAAAATGCCCATAACCAAAGCTTATACTGATAAAGTTTTAAAATCCAAGATTGAACATCTAAATAAAATGCTTTCCTACATTGAAGAACCATATTTGAAATTTTATCAGGAAATATTAAAATGGCCATGTAAAACCAAAAAAGAAAATAACAGTGCGGATTAATGAAAAAAAAAATAAATAAATAAAATAAAATATTGTTTTCTTAGTGTCAATTTTCGTTCTTTCTCTTAAAAACTTAGTGAAATATATTCTTGTAAATATCTATAATCCTTTTTTTAGTTAATGAAACATCTTGGATACTGTTTGTCATGTTAATATGAGAGCACAGAATAAGCTAAATCTATAAACATGAGGTTTATTGCAGAAAGGTACTAAGTACAATTTTTTTAACTTCGTGATTGATAAACAACAATTTTTTTAGTTTGATTTTTTTTCTCTATCGTAATTGAAAAAACAATAAATTGTGTCAGGACACCATGTACTGATAGTTAAACATAGAATTTATAATAAAAAATGTCATGAATAATCTTTAAATTGGAAATTTTCCTTTTTTGTCGTTTTTCTCAAAACTACAAAAATGTTACTTAGTCCCTTTCTGAAATAAACGATTCAATTGTAAGTTTTATAAAAGTATAGTTAAGAGATGAAGCTATAATAAAAATTTAAAACGTTTAAAAAATTTTCCTTTAAGTAAAATTTTATAGTTCTTAAATTTCTCCTAATATTATATTAGAAAATAAATGATGTTAGTAAAAAAGTTCCCAAAGTCATATCTCAGTTATTTTTGTTTAAATTTTCATTAGTAGAGTGCTAAATGAGACGTTTTAAGGAATATCACCTTCGATTTTAACCTACCGCTTTTTCTTTTCAAATTATCTTTGATATTTTTCCTCACCATTGACAAAAAATGTAAAAATTAAAATACCTTTCTTTCCTCTCGGCCATTTCTACGGAAAGTAATGGAAAATGTATGCTAGCTTCGAAAGGAGATTAGTATAGGATGGGTTAAATTGGACACCTTTAACCACTTGCGGTGGCTGGACATACACTGTACGTCGAAATACTTTTGTTACCGGAATGCTAGCGCGACGGTGTTACGCACGCCGTCAGACTATTGTTGCAGGTAGAAAAATGACTCACTTGGCACGCTCAGCCGTAAATTTCTTGCCACCGCAAGTGTTTAAAGGAAGACTCCCCATTTCAAGAACAAGCAAAGGAAAATTAATATCGGATTCTGCTGCTCAATTTTTATAAGAAATTGAATAATCAAAACCATATAAAGATATCTCTTATGATTCCAGAGATATAGGCTGTTTTTCAAAAAACTCCATTTTTGAAAAAACTAATTGAATAGTTATAGGCATAAAAATGATTTTTTCAAATGGAACACACGGTATGTTTTTACTAGTGATGTGACGAAAATTCGGCCTTTGTTGACTGGCGTGAAAATGAGATTCAAAGAAATAGAGAAGCAAAAAAATTATTTTATGGCAACGTAGTTGAATCTCCGGTATCTCTTAAACTTTTTCCCACGTGAGAACATATCCGTTATAAGGTAGGGGAAGGTGGGTATGTTTGGGACGGTGGTATGTTTGGGACAATTGATCCAAACCGAAAACTTGTTTTAATTTACCCCGTTCTTATACTTTAAATTTACTAGTGCTACCTACAGTGCTACATCGTAGAAACTTGAAATGCAGTCAGTTATTTTAACCTTAAAAATTGGACGTTTGCGTTTATGTTGTTTCAAAGTAAAAATCAGGTGCATCAGATAAGTACTGGTTATAACTATGTTTATTTACAAAACTTAATAAATTATTATTGGTGAAGTCTACAAACTGTTTTTGATCAATACACCTTGCTGTCTTTTATTTGTGTCCTATACTAAAATTTAAAAAAAATAAAATGTAGACAAACTACAATGAGGTATGTTTGGGACATTGAAAGAACGGAATATTTGGGACGTTCCAGATATACCTCCTATATACATAATCGGCTCTTGGTAATTGGTTCTTGAATAACCCGTGCAAAACAGTTACAATTTACAAAGATATTACAAAGATATTAACAAGCACACCCGAAAAACTGTTAATAGAAGAAACATTAAAAATCAAGAATAAAAAATTTCGAAGAAGGGAAGAGAAGGTTAAACACAGCGCAAAAAGAAATTAGAGACGGAAGAAGATGAAGAAATCAATTATGTTTCCGTCATTTTGTGACTGTCCCATACATACCAACGCAAGGTACGTTTGGGAGAAAAGTACAAATGATCACTTCTACTGCAACAAAACTCTAACCATTAGAAAAAATGATACCAAATAATTACCAAAATATAGTATAAACAGTAAGCTATTCGATGGTATACATTTTAAAATTTTTATGTTGCTGGTATGGCCACAATTAAATGGATTATAAAAAGTGTCCCTAACATACCCACCTTCCCCTATACTTTTTTTGGAGGTACTTGGAAGAGATTTAGACTCGCTAAACTCCGGAAGCAGTAGTAGCGATGAAAGTGATAAGATGAATATAAACACAAACATTCAGCAGTTGTCCCCTACAACAGGCAAAAATTTGAATCGAAGTCATTTTGCGACTGCTATAAAGTCATAGCCACATCTAGTAAGGCCGTTAGTGACTCCAACCCAGTCGTTAGTGAATTGGACTGTTACTTGTATGAGGAATTACTAAAGAGAGAGCAAGTTCCGTTTGTTTGGTGGAAATAACATACAGTTGCTCCCAAAAGTATCCGGCCGCCTGGCAAATTCTCACATTTAACACTATATTACGTAAGAATTAAATAATATAACCAATAGTTATTTTTTTTATGATGCTGGTATATTATCATTCAACTTTTGATACATTGCAAATATAACAACAGCAAACAATGTAACAGAGAACATAAATAACATTATTATAGGCACACAAAAGTATCCGGCCACCTATACAAAATAGCTTTAAAAAAACTAAATATGTAACTCTTAAAAGCAATTAAAACAGCTTTTTAATATTTTGTGGGGTAACCTTTTCAATTTAAAACATCCCTCAATCTATTGGGCATTGACTTAACCAATTTATTCGTTAATGAAGAGTTTATCATCTTCCATTCCAGCAGTGAATGGTTTTTAATCATTTCTTTACTGGAAATGCGCTTTTTGTTTAGACTAACAAAACTTTCAAAATTGCCCATAAATGCTCTATTGGGTTGAGATCTGATTTGTTGTGTTATATAATAACCATTCTCCCGTTCTCATGCCACAATATTTACTAAGTAATATAGTGTTAAATGTGAAAATTTGCGAGGCGGCCGGATACTTTTGGGAGCAACTGTAGTTTGAAATACCCAAAAATAAGTAAACTAGCAAAAGTGTACTTATCAGCCCCATCAAGTACAGTTTTCAGTGACCAGTTGTTCTCTGAAGCAGGAAACATACAGACAAACTAATCGACAATTGCGCAAAAATCCATTGTATGCTCATTTCGACCTATCCAACGAAAACTGTCGTAAGTCAAAAATGGTGACATTGAAAAATTTGAAAAGAAACAGAATTAATTGCTATTCTTCTATGGTGAATCCTTTCGGAATCCTCTATACAAGATATCTATAGCAACCAAGTAGGAAATTTTTACGTAAAAAAATTTATTTCTTAAAATGCAATCTGTTCGAAACCTTTAAACGCTTATATCTCAATCAGTTCTATCAAAAATGACTTACAATAGTCTTCGTTGCATAGGTCGATTTAATGTATTCTTCGAATTTATTAAAACTTAGAGCAGTCACATAGACAACCAAATATTCGGTAAATAAATTCAATATTCGGCCGAAAACCGAATATTGCAAATGAAGTCGAATACCGAATAATTATTCGGCTTCGGTCCCATCTCTAGTTTTGACATATTCGAGGAGAGCTTAAAGTTCCCTTTTCAAAAATATGACACATGATATTTTGCTCAAGGCAAGTCTGTATACAGAAATGCTTTACTTCTGAACGTGAGTTAATCTGGGTTACATTAACACTACTCTCTTTTTGCGGAAAGATGTCTCATTCGTCATTACTTGTCACCGTTTTCTCGACATATGTCAAATATTTTTTTCTTTATTTAATCATATATGTCAGATAGAGACGAAAACCGAAAATAGTAGTCTAGGATAATATAATTAATTAATGACGCATGAGACCTCTTTCCGCGAAAAGAGTATAGGTTTACGGAACCCGTCAATTTGACGAATTTCAAACTTTGAAATGAAACACGCAAAAAACCCATAGCATTAATCTTAACTATTTTGCATCGTAAATTTACAATTTCATTAAAAGAGTTTATACACACGATTATCATGTTCTTAAGCTTTATAAATTTTGAAATTTATATGTTATATACCTATTTCTACGGAACCCGTCAAGTTGACGGGTTAGCTAATTACATAAACAATCCTTATATACTTGCTTCGTTTGTAAAATTATACCTCCAATAGGAAATATAAGACTGAAAGAAAGGTCTAATTGTAAGACGCCCCCAACTCATTATCTCAATAACTCCTCGATAAGTGACATAAAACGAATTGTGTGGCCCGGGTGCCATATTGTTTCACACGGAATGAAATCACTGATCAGAGTGATCTTCGCGTTATTCGAAATTCAAAGCGTGCAGCAAACTAAATGTCATATCGAAAAAACATTCAATTCATGTGTTGGTGCAACATAAACAACACACACAAGCAATTTTCACAGCCAGCGATAACCGATGTTGCTGCAGTGACATTTTTCGAGGACAGTGTGCAAAAGTTTTGGTTATTATAGTCTCCGCTTATTGTAAGTATTTACAATAAGGTAATTGAATTTGGAAACAGTATTTTTTACTTTCACCGATCACCTTTTTCTAGCAACCATGAGTAGAAACACGAGATATAATAAGAAATTGACCAAAATTACCAACATCAGTGAGGATTGTTCTGAGGTGTCTTCCGAAGATCAATATGAATTAAGTGAAAGTGATGATTACGTTGAAGATTCTGAATCCACTGAAACTGCAGAAATGGAAGGATCTTCGGATAGCGAAGAGGAAAACGTCTTCAATATACGTCGTAACAAGAAAAGGACGCGGATTATTTCTAGTTCTGACATCGAGGATGAGAGGACGAGTTTTCCAAGTACACCCCGAGATGTAATGGAAGAAATTGAAATTGCAGCTGACGGGACACCGTGGGTGAAACTGAAAGCAGGGAAATCTAGGGGTATGCCGTCCGTTCATACTATATTCAAGGATATCGCAGGACCTACTGGTTACGCAAAAAGAAATATTATGTCGGGCTGTGTAACTAGTGCTTTTGAATTGATAATTGACACTCACACTATGAACCATATAAAAGACTGCACCGAAACCGAGGCACGTCGAGTTTTGAAGAACGACTGGAGAATTACAGTTTCCGAATTACGTAGTTTTCTTGCAATACTATATGCCCGGGGCGCGTACGAAGTAAGAGCATTGAAAGTATCTTATCTATGGTCAAAAAAATGGGGACCTTCTTTTTTTCGAGACACAATGCCCAGAGATAGATTTATGCAAATTCTGAGATTTATACGCTTTGATAAAAGAACCGAACGATCCGAAAGGTTACAAACCGATAAATTTGCACTCATTTCTGCAGTATGGAACAGATTTATAAGCAACAGTCAGGCTTGTTATAAACCACATCAAAATATCACAGTGGATGAACAACTGTTTCCAACTAAAGCCCGTTGTAGATTTACCCAATATATCGTCGGCTTAATTAGTAAATCACATAAGTCCCAAATCACATGGCGAATTCGATTGGGTGCACTGGTGCGCACCAGTGCATAACAGCGTGTTCTATTGGTTGTTTCGTTGTATTCTATTACATTTTATTATTGTAGTTTATAAAACATTTTAAACATCATCAAACCTTGAACACACTTACAAGTGATGTTATGATTACGTTTGATTTCATCGCTTTCTGTTGAATTTGCCCTTTTTGCACTAAGCTAGTGTGACATATGTCAGATTTTGCACTCAACGAGTGCGCACCAGTGCACACTAGTTTTGGCAATCGAATTCGCCAACAGATAGTGTAGGAGAGCAAAAAAACCTCTTATTGCCGAATGAAGTATAGAAGGATGTTGTTGGGTACTGTTGAAGAACAACTATCTTTGAATTGTTATTAATATTAAGGTACATGCGAACTTCTTAGAGTATAGTTTATTGTTTTCTGCAATAAATTACACAGAAATCTCATTTTGACTAAAAATGAACTTATGTGATCTACTAATTAAGCCGACGATATGTCAAATAAACCACATAAATTTGGCATTAAGTTTTGGCTAGCGGTTGACGTCGAATCAAAATATATTTTGAATGGTTTCCCTTCCTTAGGAAAAGGTAACACTCGACGCTCAAATTCGTTGGGCCAGTTTGTAACATTGAAATTAGTTGAACCATACTTACATCGAGGAAGAAATATCACGACCGACAATTTTTTTTACAAGCATCCCGCTGGCCAAAAAATTGCTTGAACTAAACACAACCTTGATTGGAACCATCCGCTCGAACAAGAGAGAATTTCCAAAACCAGCGAAAGAAACAAAGGACAAGATGCCATTATTTTCATCAAATTTATATAAATCACAAGACTGCTCGCTTACTGTGTATAAAAGTAAACCGAAAATAAAAGCCCTTCTCCTAAGCACCAAGCATAGAAATATACAGATAGAGGACAATAGAAAATGTGTTCCAGAAACTATTACGTTTTATAATAAAACAAAGTTTGGTGTCGATGTCGCGGATCAGATTGCACCCAAATATAGTGTAAAAGCAGGGTATTTTCGATGGCCCCTTCAAGTTTTTTATAATATCTTAGATTTGGCAGCGATAATCGCGTGGATATTGTACAAAGAGTGTACCGGATTGAAAATATCCAGAAAAGAATTTATATTTTCTTTAGCCGATGAATTAGCTGGAGAAAACAAGGAGAACATTCGTCACAGTTTCGACGTTTCAGATCAGTCACCTTCAATATCAGGAGACCGAAAAAGTTGCCAATTGGGCTACTGTAATAAAAACAGAAGCAGTAATTGCTGTATGTATTGTAAAAAGATTGTATGTGGAAAATGCACAAAAGAAATTCAATACATAATATGTAAAAAATGTTCTCGATAAATAGGATTATGTAGCGTTTATATTATTGTTATCATTTCCGTAATAACTTAAAAAAAAGTTGACTTATTAATATTTTATTGTTAAACTCAGATTTAGTTTGAATAAATTGATTTTTTTAAGTAAATACGTATTTTCATCCACCCGTCAATTTGACGGATGCTCGTAAAGATAGGTATATAAGAAACGTCCGTAAACCTAGTGTTAATAACAAGTTTAACAATAGCGTAATAAATAGCGTACTGTGGGTAATTCACAGAAATGTCTGTTCTTCCTGTCGATAACAGAAAAATCTATAACATTAATGTCATTGTCACTACGCTATTCGTTGCAAAAGGTCACAAATTCAATAATAAATTGTGAATGCTGTCTGGTCACTCTATGTATATGTATTTAAATTTTTCGTTTTTTCTAACCCAATCTGTTCTTTAGATCATTTCCAAATATTTTCAAAGTTCAATTTTGTTGGGTTGAAATTTCCAAATCGAACGAAAATAAACCCATTAATTTTCTCCAATCTTTAAACATCTCATAACTCAAACTCGAAGAAAAATTAAAAAAAAAATGCCAAAAATTTCCTCCCAGTTAAAAAAAAAGTATACAACCAGGTAGATACCCACCTACTAACTCATACCAACTCCTCCTGCCTCCTCCTCCCCTCCTCCTCATCCTGCCTCCTGCTATTACACTGCAGGTTCCCGTGACCTTCGAACCCACGTCTGTTGCAAAACACAAACAAACCGCGGCGGCGGCTTCTGGCAGGAAAAACGTTTGCTGCGCACACTGCGCACCGTAACCGCGCATCACAAGCTGCCGGCCCGCGTGGTGGGGCCCTCGATCCTCACGTGACCGCAGTGTCCCTCAGGAGCGCGTCCCCCCGACGAACAACGTGCGTGTCCCCGGGGACGTTTCGTCCCGTTCTTAGGGCGTCGCGAAATTCTCTCCTTAAAACACGTAGGAAGACGAATTAATAAATAAATAGGAAAACGCGTCGATACCGCGGTAGCCTTTGGGGCCGTATCCATCGATGGGTGTGATCGCCGCGTGACGTCACGCGCGCAGTACACCTCCCATTGGTCGATACGCCACGGCACACGTGATGGAGTTGTGTGTATCGTGACCTGGTCAGGGAATTATACCGTACAGTGAGTTGTCGAGTGATTTTTTTTCCGAAAGGAAAAAAAAGGTGGATTTTAAGTAAATTCCAGCGGAGAAAAGAATATATTCCTGTAAGTGCTTTGTGATTTTTGAAACTTTTTTTTTTAATTTTTGAATTTAAAAATTTGACGGGAACGTAAGGGTTGTTTTAATTTGATACATTATCAAGAAATTAATCCGTTTTACAAAGAATTAAAACCGGTTAACTCGTTTTTCCAACCCGTTATACAAATATACAATAATAGCTCGTGTTCCGCGGGCGACGTTGCCAAGTTTTTCGCAATATGACCCTGTTTCTTGGAAAACACCCGCGGAAATCGCTCGCATTCCCTTTAAAAACCCCTTTTTAAAGGTTTTCAACGCCCTATAAATAATTACAAACGATCCTCGTTTGAATTTCTTTGTTCTCGTCTCGACGTAGAACTACTACGAATCGACCGAACGGCAACGTCGCAGGCCCCTCGTTCAATTCAGCAAAGTGTCCCCGGTACACGCGCTGTCCGGTAAACGATTCTCGCCTCTACGCGCACCGTCCGTAAGAAAACGGCCCCGTAACACGTGCTCCGGTGCCTAGGATTCAGTGTGCCACGTGTCCGGGTGGGGAACCTCCAGACCTGTCTCTCTATTATTGAGTTCCGAATTATTTTTTTAAACGCAATCTAAAAAAGAATTTTTTTAATTTAAATTTCCAAAATATAAAAAAAAAATCAATTCATATTTATAAAAGAATTTAAAAGTGTAAGAGTAAGAGAGAGTTGGGTAATTTAAAAAAAGAAAAAGTGACCTCGAGTAACCCATATATTGTAACATGAGTAATCTTAACAAACGATTTTATGTTTTAATCATTATTAAAAAAGAGAGAAATTATCGGGTTGGTATCGGTTGTTATTAAAAAAAAGAAACGGTGGGCGGAACCGTTGGTAATACTGATCGACGTGTATTCGGGGAGTTGGTGGTTTTATGTAATGAGAATTCCCCCCCATTTGGGAAATGTATCATCGATAATGATAATTTATTATGCGGCACTTTACGCTTTTAATTACAAACGATAAGTTTATTTAAATTTCTTATCTATTTGTCAAATCCAAAAACTCAAACGAAAATTATACATAAAAAAGTTTTAACTTCTAAACGTCAAATTATTATTACAAACGTCATTCTAAGAAAATTCCACTTTTAGAACGTAACCCAAATTTGATATATTTTTTTAATCGTGCAGATCCTATTTGTGAAAATAAAGACAAGATTTTTTTGCAAAATGATAGTTTAAAATTTTCGACAAAATAATCACTTTCATTCGAAATCTCGTCAACAAATTTAAAAAAAAATCCCAAAGATTATGAATATTAACTCATAAGATTTTCATCTCATTTCAGCGTGGTTTTTAGTTATAAGTTATAACCTAAGAATAACCCAAAGATAAACCCAACTCATTTAACAATAAGTGACTAACAACTCATTTAAAATTATTCGAATAAGAATTATAAATAAGACTTTAAACCAATGAATCATTCGATTAAATCAAAATTAAAAGATAAAAATTATACGGATTTAAATATATAAGGTTACGATATTAAATCGGAATTGATTTATTGATAATAATAAATTACATAAATCAACATAAATCAACCTAAACAGGTGCATTTAGTACGAAGCCGGTTATAACTCAATTAACCCAACTATTACGCAACGTGGTATTAAGTTGCGTCGATGTATTCGAGATTTAACACGTTTCTAGCTCGGTTACCTTGTCTGTGCGTGCATTAGAATGGAAATTGTTACGGGAATATTTATTTAAATGAGATTATTCCATTTCAATTTTAATTCAATTTTAATCAATCGATATATTTAAATTATTAATCACACAGGGGTTATTTCACTAGAAACTAATTAAATTCTTGAAAATATCACCAAAAATTTAAGTAAATTTGTAAAAATTGCACCAAAGTTACTAAAATTTTTAATAATTCCACCAAAAACTTATAAAATTTGCAAAAATTTCACCAAAGCTCTCAAAATTTTTAACAATTCCACCAAAAACTGAATTTTTAAAAAATATACTAAAATTAAGATTAATTTCGTCAAGAATTGATTAGATTCTTAAAAATTTCACAAAAATAAAAAAGTAATAATAAAAATTCCACAAAAGTTAGTTAAATTGAATATAATTTCACCAAAAATTATTAAATTTGGAAACAATTCTACTAAAAACAGTAATTTTCTAAAAATTTCACCCAAAATCAATAAAATTGGTAAAAATTCCACGAAAAACTTACTATATTCGTAAAAACTCCACCAAAGTTACCAACATTTTTAACGATTCCACCAAAAACATACTAAATTTTTTCAATCTTCACCAAAGCTACAAAAATGTTGAATAATTCCACCAAAAACTTACTGATTTTAAAAAATTTATGAAATTAAAGTACAATTTTTAGTCTAAATAAAAATAAATTTTATAATATTTTGTTTTTAATTTAATCCTAACCATAAAAAATCGTTTATATTTATGAAAATTGAATGATTGTAAAAGTGTAGTTTGAAAATATTCCATCGAAACTTGATTTACTTTAACTTTTAATAAATTTTTAATTAAATTCAATTCAACTATCTAAATAAAACTATCTAAAATTTTATATCAATAAATCAATCGATAAATATACTTTTAACTTGATAAGATTTGTTAAATAAATAATTTTTTTAACACATTAATTTCCAAGAATTGAAAAATAAAAAAATTGTTCTTTTAGAAAAGTCGAAATGAACGTAGAAACGCTTTTGGAAGCGGCAAAATTTTTAGAACTCCAAGAAGAGCAACAACGGCAACGAGAACAAGCCACAATAAAGCTAACGCATCCGTTGCAAGTCCAACAGAACCACATACAACCTCAACCGCCTCCTCCCGTTACCACTTTACAAGTGTCTCATCAAGTTCAACCGCAATCAACAACGATACCAACTTTAATACGCACCAAACAAGGTTTGTACTTTTATATAATTTAAAATAATTTATTTTTGTAAATTGTACTTTTAAATAATTTAACCCATTGACTGCCGGCCCCGCAAAAACGCGGGTTTCTGAGTCTGTCGCTTGAGCGCCGGCCCCGTGAAAACGCGGGTTTCTGAGTCTGTTCAAATTTACGAAAATATATAACGTTTTAAATTTTTTTTGGCTATTCAGTGATCAGAAACCAGCGAATAAGGCCGGCGTTTGGGATTTAAGTGGCCGATACGTTGCCGGCGCTCAGGCTTTAAACGTCTCTTAGGTCGACTGCTGTCAATGTGTTAAAAATAATTTTTTTGAAATATTAAAAATAAAATTTTTAGAATCATTACCTTCAACATCACCGCGACAAATCAATAACAGCTTCGACATCATCAATCCGTTAGTAATCGACGATTCCGGCGAACCGAAACGTAAACAGCCTCCGATTCCATTCCGAACGGGTACGAGGGAGGTTCATAATAAATTGGAAAAGGACAGACGGGCTCATCTGAAGGAATGCTTCGACGCGTTGAAAAAACAACTCCCTCGCGCTCAGGACGAGCGGAAATCCTCGAATTTAAGCATCCTCCATTCGGCCCTAAGGTACATCCAGTCGCTGAAGAAGAAGGAGCGCGATCTCGAGCACGAAATGGAAAACTTGGCCCGGCAAAAAATCGCCAATCAGCAACGGCTAGCCGTTTTAAGGAAGGATTCGGGTGGCGGTCTTGACGGGTTGGACGTCGCCGGGTTACTTCCGGAAGTCATGGTCGCTAGTCCTGGAAAGGAAGATGAGAAAATGGATGAGGACGACGACGGGAAGGTTTTAATGGAGAAATTGCCGTTACCTAGGATGGCAGTTACCGGACAGAATCAGTTACAAAACCAAACAAATGGAATTAAAGAGGTAATTTAAATATAGTCGTTCATATTAAGGTTTTAAATTAGATCGGATTCTTGATTTCATCTCAGGTAGAAATGTTTAAGTACTTAAACAATTTACCTTCCACTTAATTAATGACGCATGAGGCATCTTTCGCTGAACAGCATATCGACGCTCTCAAGCCAAAACGGCATAAACGCCAAAATGGTCATATTTTAGTTAGCTGCACCGTTGAGTAGCATTTTTAAATCTGCATGCAACAGTTAAAGCGGCACACCCGCAAACAAACTTTATTCGCTATAAAATTGGTTTAAAGTTTGCGTAAAAGCCATTTGAGATTCATTATGTCAATCGTTTTTTGCGTTTTCTGAAAAATTAGGTTAATGGCGCTTATGCCGTTTTGGCTTGGCAGCGTCGATATAGGGTAAACTGCCCAAATGTCGGTCCCCCCCTAAAAATGCTTCCTCTAGGTGGGATTTCATTGCAACGTCCAGCGTACGCGGCTCGCCGCAACGTCTGGCAGTCACGGCTAGCCGTTATGATCGCCTTGATTTCGTTGAATCGTCTGTCCTGTGCGTTTCGGCAGTTCTACTCATTAATAGCTCTGAGCTGAAACGCTTATTCAGCATGGATAAGAAAACTTTAACTACATTAATTTTGTTAGAAGAAGATGAAGATGATGATTATACAAGCCTGTTACTATCTCCCCGTAAACTCTCTAATAACATTTACAAATTACGGAACCAAGAAGGATATTATCAAACACTGATAAAAAGCCATCTAAATTCCAATGATGAAAAGTTTCGTAGTTTTTTTAGAATAAATAAAGATCAATTTCATTTTTAGCAGACATGCATCTTGCCTATGGAGCAGCTTACGGTAACGCTAATGAAGCAAGGCGAATTTATGCGGAGCGATATCCGCAGCATCACATTCCCTGTCATACACCATTTTCAAGATTAGATCAGCGTCTTCGAGATACTGGTGAATTTCAAGTAAAGAAAAGAGATTCAGGAGCTATTCGTACTGTCCGAAATGTTAATTTTGAGGACCAAGTTCTTCAACACTTTGAAAATAACCCAAAAACAAATACTCGTGCCATTGCACAGACGATGCATACAAGTCGCACATCTGTATGGAGGGTATTGAAGGAATATCAGAAGCCTCCTTTTCACATTCAAAAAGTTCAAACATTAGTTCCAGCTGATTATCCCAACAGAGTTCAATTTGCCGAATGGTACTTGAATAAAATTACTGATGAACCAAGATTTCCTAGAATTCCTAGTATTATGGACAGATAAGGCATGTTTTACAAAAGGTGGCTATTTTAATACACACAATAGTCACATTTGGAGCGAAGAAAATCCTCGTGCCGTTCATAGTTTACATCATCAATGGAAGTTTTCGCTTAATATTTGGGCTGGGATTGTTGATAATTATGTAGTAGGACCATATTTACTGCCTGTACCATTAGATAGTCATGTGTATAGCATTTTTCTTGAATATACTCTACCAGAATTGCTTGAAAATATCCCACTTAATATTCGAAGAAATATTATTTTTCAACATGATGGTGCACCAGCGCACTTTGGATTAAATTGTCGAAATTATTTAAATGCACAACTTCCAAACAGATGGATTGAAAGAGGGCTGATTTCTTGGCCTGCACGTTCACCAGATTCTCTCTAATCTGAAAATCCTTAAAATCTTTCTGTTCGTGATTGTACAAGCATAGATATTCACGCACTATTTCAATCAATTTTTAATCATCAACACGCGAGAATTTTTGTGCTATTTTTAATTATTAAATCTCAGTGAAAATCTTAAAAATTTTAACTTAATTTGTTATTTTCGTAAGCGTTTGTTAAAGGCCTTCGCGTCTCGACTGCTATTCGAGCAGTTCAGACGCAGCCGTCGACGTCTTTCCGTCGAGCCGACAAGACGCATCGCCTCAACGAAATCACTCCGGTTCAAAATCATTAGGAACAGTTCTTGACTGTCGAACGTCGCGACCAGCCGCGAACGCTGAACGTTGCAACGAAATCCCACCTTAAAGTCGGCCGAATTTAGACGCATGGCCGAGATTTGGTTAAATTAACTCAATATCTACGTTTTATGTAGGGGATTATAATTCCTAACCTTAATGTGGACGACTATACATTTTTTTATTTATTTATTTTTATTAACATTACCATTTTATTATTATTTTTAAAGGGTTCTTCGATGCCAACAGCTTTATCCGTAGTACCAGTAACGTATCCGATGAGTCAAGTCGTTTTACAAAAAGTTCTCGTCCCTAAGAACCTCTCGGAGCTGCCGTTGGTGTCGAGTCCGGCGGTGGCGCATTTTATATCGCCGCAGCCGTTAAGCGGCAAAGTGGTGCCGTTGGTGAACGCCCAGTACGTGGTTAAGCCGGTGGTGGTCGTCAGCACGCCATCCAGGCCGAGCTAATGCGCCCAAAACGTCCCTCCTTCTCTTCGTCCGAGAGAGAAGTAACAAAGAGTATTTCGCAGCGGAGCTGCGCCGTCGCCCCTCGTAAAAAAAATCCGCGCATGTGTATTTTTTTTATTATTATTTATTGAGTGTTAACTTGAAAAAAAGAATAAAGATTTCTAAAGTAGAAAGTGTCGGTTAAACAAAGAGAGAAAGAGAGACAATAAACGGTTTAAACAAGCGATTTTTTTATGGAACTGATGTGTGTGCTCTTCGAGCTGGTACAGATTTATTTTCTGTATAGATCTCTAGTGTTGTATAAATTATAAATTAATGAAGTAATAATGAGATGGATAAAAAAAACCCACAAAAAATCTAATAAGGATTATAAATTAAGGGGTATATTCAAAGTTGAGGGATGAAACCAATTAATTTAATCCTCCAACTTTAAATATAGTCCTTCAATGTAATAGTACAGTGTATATAATTGATTATGTTATTATTTGTTAAGAAATAAATGATGGTAAACAATCATAAAATTATTGTATAAAAAAAATCTATATATATTATATATAATAATATAACTTATTATTTACGGCTTTAATTTATTTCTTTATTTATTCACCCTTAAAGTCTTTAATCACCTTTTAATATAATTACTATTATTTAGGAGTTGGAGAAAGGTAAGTGATTTATATCCGGGCTTAAAAATCGAACCCACAATACAATCCCTAATACTTCATTAAATTATTTCTTCTTTTATTACAAACAAAAATCAACAACAATTCGAGCCCATATTAAAATTAGGCAGTTTAAATATTTCAAGGTATTTATTATTATACACATTAAAAATATTTAATTTAAAAATCTGACTTTAACTTACTCCGCGTTATTATTATTTTTTCTACACTGTAATCCGCGAGTTATCACATAACGGAGCATTGGTCCATATTCGGATTCCCCATTGGATTAAACTGGGGCAAACCTGGTCCCACATCTCCTAAAAGATCCGCCGGCGGCTGTCCATAATCCTGAAGCTTTTGCATCATCGATAAAACGCGTTCGAAACGTTCCTTTTTTATTTCCGCGCTATCTGATTCGTTTTCCGTTTCTAATTCTTTACAAATGTCGTCCATAAGACGTTGTTGGTTTTCATATCTAAATAAAAATAAATTACACAACGTTTAAAATTAATCATAAATTTGAAAAATTACCTTAATCTATCTTCTTGAGGTAAATTAGCTGCATTTGCTTGTAACCAATCCGGATATTTATCCATGATGTCTTTTAAACTTGGATATAAAACGTCCTTACTTAATAAACTTTGCATCATTCCTTGCATAAATGGAACAAAACTGTTTTGATCACCAGCACCACCTAAATTTAATCATTTATTAATCATAAATTTAATACTTTTTATAGCCATAAAAATATTTTATTTAATAATAATGATTAAAAATTGATCTTGTACATTTACTGGTTTTATTGAGTAGCTTTCTTAATAGTTTCGGCTATTCACAATCATTAGAAAAAGTCAAATTAGAAGTTATACAAATTAAAATCAAAATGGATCTCCAAAGTACACTTACACAAATGTCAGATATGTCCGATACACATTTGTAACATGTATTTTAATTTTCTAAGGGTAAATTTTAACATGTAAGTATACTTCGGAGATTGATTATAGTTTTAATTTATATAAGATAACTTCTAATTTGATTTTCTCTGACGATGGCAAACAACTGAAACTACTAAGAAAGCTATTTAATAAAAGCAGTAAATGTACAGCATCAATCTTTAACACGTTCACTTTGGGGTGTGGCCTGCACCCATAAGAAAATCACAGCATGTGGCTTGAGCCCAGCATGAACGTGTTTATCATTATTAACCCATAGCGCTCCGCGAGTTTTTGTACCACTGCCTACCAGCAACTCCGCTGCATTATAGAAAGGTTTATACACGTATTTATTATACAATTGAAGCATTGGGTGGAAAAGAAGCGTTATTTAAAAAATCATATTTCGAGATATTACAGTTTAAAATTTAAGTACTATTCCATTCGCTGCATTCGTTTGCTTATCATATTTCACGGTATATTAGGTGTAAATGTTGTCTTTTAAGATTCACTTTGCAATATTAAAATCGTAAATTTTCAATTCTATTTTGTTTTAAAACATTGTTTAAATACAAGAAGATAACGCTGTTTTTCCACCCAACCAAAAATAATTATAAAAGTAAGCAAAATATAGTGCAACTTTAAATGAAAAATTAATTTTTTATTTTGAAAAGTAGAAATGTAAAAAAAGCACACATAAAATTAATAATTTTCCCATTCACTCGACAAATCGGAATGTTCTGATTCTTCGTTTGCATCCATGGGTATAGATATTTGGCATGTTTCTGGTTGAAATGTGATTATATTCCTTAACAGTTCTGCATTTTCTGGTTTCAATAACGCAGTTTCGTATTTGTTTAAAATGAATGTCCCTGGATTTATAAATCTAGGGACTTCACTAAAAAATTATACATCAGCGCTAAAGGTGTTTCGGTGTACGTACTAAAAAACGATTTCAAATATTTTATATTGAGTTCGCCCACCCTGATTTCCGCGTTCATTGGAAAAACAGCGTTAAAGAATGTTTTTTAAATGTTTTACAAATTGCTGTATTTATCAACTTATTCATTGAGGTTTTGCTATTCTATATTAAATGGCGCTAAAAAGATATTGGGCCAATAATTTAAAAAACAACCTAAATAGCTTAACACTGTTTTTCCACCCAATGCTTCAATTATACTCTCAATTTTGTAACATCTTAAGCGTAATCATGTTAAAAACATTGGGCTTCACAGTGCAGCCTACAGAGTTACAGGACAAATGACTGATGACTCTGTAACGGAGCCAACGGAGCGCTAAGGGTTTAGCTTAATAAACTGGTAATATGAATCACACGTTCAACTTTAATTCAATAAAAATATTTACCTCCAGTGAACATATTAAGTAAATCCTGATCCGAAAATGGATTCTCCAAATTTTCAGTACCTTCGCTAAGCCCCCTTAAAGTCTGACTTATAGCCGATGAGAAATCAGGTGCACCTTCGCTGGGAGGTGCCGGATTAGCTAAAACGCTCTGCGCGGCTTCCGCCATTCTTTGTAAACTTTCTTGAATCTGCTCGGGTGAAATACTAACGTTAGGATCGATACTTCCGCACATTCGAGAGATATCATTTTGAAATTGCTCCGTGGCTTGTCTCATAAACTCTTGAGACCATTGGATATCGTCCAAGTCGACTTCGGGCGATTCTTCTTTTTTTTCTTCGGTTTTAGCGACTTCTTTTTCATCTTTTTTCTCGGAAAAATCTTCCAAGGCACCTAAAGTTTGAAGGTTAGTTTTTTAACTTAACTTTAAACGAAAAACTTACTATCTAAAAGATCGGCTAATTCTTCATCCGTGCTTTTTTTAGCCGATTCTCCTTTTTTCTCTTCACTCATTTTCCTATCACGTTTTTTTCGTTGCGTAATTAACAATCAGGCTTCCGTTTATGAGGTTAGGTTTTGGGAACTGTCACGACATAGACATAAAAATTTTATATGTACCCGTCAAATATGTAAAAACGTAAATATACATCCATCCCTTACTAACCTTAAAATATGTATAATTCTATTTCATTCTACTATACTATAAATTCCAATATACATTTCTATTTGATATCTATTATTGATAGGGAATGAGTTGTCAATTTTAAAATTAGGAAATTAGGTTATCTCTGAACTTTGTTTTTAATGCGTATTTAATTACGTTAAGATTGTTGTTTTAATTGGATTATTTTCGTTTAACTAAGATTTATCTAAAAATAAACTTATTAATTTATTATTTTGGATTGGATTTAAGGTAGTGAGAGATAAATTTGAGGAATAATAAAAGTTAAATGTATTAAATAAAGACGTTTTATGAAATGTATTTTATATTATTATTATCTGAAAAGAAACGAATATTTTTTTTAAGAAAATGTTTTTCTTAAAAAATTAACTTTAACCATCACTTAAAGCTTCCACGCCAGGTAAAACTTTTCCTGGAAGTAAAAAAAAATATTAATAAGTTATAAAAAATCATTTATTGTGAAGTAATAAAAGTTTTACACTCGTATGCATAGTCGTTCGCCGGCGATTTGCCGGAGATTCTCCGGAGACTCGCCAGCGATTCGCCGGAGATTCTCCGTCCGCCAATAGAAAATTCGGATGCATAGTCATCGCCATGGAATCATTCACGTACGTTATGCTGTTTTTTCTGGCGACGCGCCGGAGATTTGCCAGAGATCGGTCGATGTCAAAAATGTCAATAAAATCATAATTTATGTCAGATTAATATTGTATATACAGGTGTCTCCGAAATGCGTGTACAACGTAAGACCTGAGATTCCTTGGCTTGAAACAGGTCGATTTAAGTTAACTTATCTATATCCAAAGTTGCTTCGTTTTGCTGCTAGAGGGCTTTAAATATAATACTTTCCCCGAGTTTTTCTTAAATTACTCGAAAAATCTTCATTAGATCTTATTCATTTTTTGACCACGTCTTTATATCAGCTGGGCCCAGTTTTCTGTGGAACAAATTCGAATTTCACAACATACAGAGTGTTTAGAAACACTCTTACCGCAAGTTATTCATCTAAATCTTTTTAAGCACCCTGTATAATTTTCTAACAATTCTTTTTCCGAATAGCTACATTCATTTAGAAACTATTTTCTCTCTTACAAAATTTCAGTTGGGCAAACGGTTTAGGCACAAAAGAAAATTTTCTAAATGCTTACAAGGCCAAAACCGCAAATTAAGGTAACATTAACAAAATTCAAAGTACCAATTTCTTCACGGGATATGAAAATCTTTCAAGAAAACCACATGTTATAGGTTTGTAAGTAGTTTCTTGCTTCAAATTTTCAAATTTTCGCCAGCATTTGTGAACGTTATCAGTGTTTAGCCCTTTTAATCCGTATTATGCAGATTCCACCGTAGAATCGAAGGAAATAAAGGGGAAATCATGCTCCTGTAAACTGGTCAGCAAGATCAGTAAACCTAGCACCTTCTGATTTCGTTTATTGGGTATCATAAAAGCAAAAATGCAACAAAAAGAGCAAACAGTAAAAATTTTGCACACTGTATTATTTTTGCCCTGACGATGGTCACAAATCCTGGCAACATTTTGAGCAAAAACTACTACCAATCCTCTAAAATGTGATTTTCTTGAAAGAGCTGCATATCCTGTGAAGAAATTACTACTTTGAACTGGGTGAACGTTACCGTAACTTATAGGTTTGAACTTGCAGGGAGTTAGAAAATGTTTTTTTGTGGCTAAACTGGTTGCCCAACTGAAATTTTATAAGAGAGAAAATAATGTCTAAATTAATGTAGCTATTCAGAAAAAGAATTGATAGAAAATTATACAGGGTGGTTAAAAAGATTTGAATGGATAACTTGTGGTGAGAGTGTTTGTAAACGCCCTGTATGTTTAGAAATTAGAATTTTTTCCACAAAAAGCTGTGTCCGGCTGATATAAAGACGTGGTCAAAAAATAAATAAAATCTAATGAAGATTTTTCAAGTAATTTAAGAAAAACTCATGGAAAATATTATTTTTAAAGTATTCTAGCGTCCAAACGAAGCAACTTTTGATATAGATAAGTTAAATTAAATCGACCTATTTTTAGCCAAGGAATCTGTGGTTTTACGTTGTACACGCATTTCGGAGACACCCTGTATAAAATCGATAGGGATTTGAATTGGATGTATAGTGCCAATACATCACAAATCACGTTACAAATCACCAGCGGATTCGCCAAAACGGAGATCGCTGGGAGATCGACTATGCATCACAAATTATACTCCGACCGTTCGCCGGCGAGTCTCCGGAGAATCTCCGGCGAGTCTCTGGCGAATCTCCTGCGAATCGCCGGCGATCGACTATGCATACGGGTGTTAATGTTGAAAAATAAATAAATAAATAAATTCTCACCTTCTAATAATTCTAAACTAGCACCTCCGCCAGTTGAAACGTGCGAAACCTTATCCTCAGTGTCCCACTTAACGCAACAAGTAGCGGTATCACCTCCACCGATTATTGTAATCGCCCCATTTAAGGTACTTTGAACGACGGCGTCCATCATCGCTTTAGTTCCTTTCGAAAAGTTTTCAAATTCGAAAACTCCAGCCGGTCCGTTCCAAACGATCGTTTTCGCCCTGGAAATCGGTTCTAAGAACAGCTCAATGCTTTTGGGGCCGATATCCAAGCCCATTAGTTCATCGGGAATCCCCGATTCGATAGTAGCTTCCCCAACCGTTGCCGATTCTTCAAATTTATCAGCCGTGATGAAATCGATCGGAAGGTGGATTTGTACGTTTTTTTCTTTCGCTTTTTCTAAGAGGTTTTTGATGATTTTTGAACCTTCTTCATCAAAGAGGGATTTTCCAATCTAAAATTTAAAAAATCAAAAAGAAATCATAATTTAAAAAAATTAAAAAAAACAATAAAAAAAAATTAAAAAAAAAAAAAAACAATAAAAATAAAATTAAAAAAAAATTATAAAAGTAAAAATAGAATTGAATGTAAATTTTATTTGTGTCTTAAAAGGATTTAAATATCAGGGTCTTGATTAACTTTTTGGTGCATCTGATAAAACGGCAACTCCAGGAAGTTTTTTACCTAGAAAAAAAGACAACAAACCCATTTGATATAAAATTAAATTCCCCCTTCATAAAGAAAAAAACCTTCTAAAAGTTCTAAACTAGCTCCACCGCCTGTAGATACATGAGAGACTTTATCAACCGTTTTGAACTTCTTACAAACGGTCGCAGTGTCTCCTCCGCCGACAATACTAATCGCCCCATTTTGCGTAGCAGCCACGACGGCTTGCATCATCGCTTCCGTCCCGCATTTAAAATTAGGCCATTCGAAAACGCCCGGAGGTCCGTTCCAAACGATCGTTTTCGCGCGCATTATCACTTGGCAGAAAGTTTCCCGCGATTTCGGCCCCACATCCAAACCGAGATGACCATCCGGAATTCCCGACTCAATAGTTGCTTCGCCGACTTTAGCGTCTTCTTTAAATTTATCTGCGGTTACAAAATCGGTCGGAAGGTGAATCTGCACGTTCATATCTTTCGCTTTATCGAGGATGCAATTTACTAATATTGCACCGCGTTTATCAAAAAGGGAACTTCCAATCTGGAATGAAAAAGGAAAAAAGGGAATTTTTATTTAAAAGTTGGATAAAAAAATAGAAAAATTAATTAATTTATTACACCTTTTCAATTATCATTTTACCTCTTCAGTTATCTTTTAATCTGTTTAGTGTCATCTATTTATGTTTTAATTCATTAATTTTTGCATAAATTTAACCTTTTGAAGATGGCTTCTAACCGAAAATAGTAAAGCAATAAAATTCTTTTAACAAAAAAGGTGTAAAATTAATTTATTTAAAAGGATAAAATAAAAAAAAAAGGTAAAAAAGGGTAAAAAAGGGTAAAAAAAGGTAAAAAAGGGTAAAAAAAGGGTTAAAAAAAGGATCATAAAGGCTACTAAATTAGTCATAAAGTTGTTTTTTTGACAATTGGCAGTTTTCAAAATCAGTAAACAGTTCGCCTTTAACAAAACCGCAAAGCAAAACGTTCAACCGAGCCACGGATCGAATGATGAAGAACCGGCCAAAAGCCGAAATATCAGTAATTACTTCTTCACTAATTCTTAATTACCATTAAAATTTAAAAAAAAACATGAAGACCTTCAATCGAGATAAAACCTCAATTAATTCACTTCCAACTAAACTAACATCGACATCTTTAAGAAAACTTAAAACGATTTACAGCGGAGGATCGGATTTAGCCAAAGATTTAGGGATAATTCAACAAATCGAAAAAACCGACGTTAATCTTGATAATAATTTACAATCTCTACGAAAACGTATAAAAAAATTATCGAAAAGAGTCGTCGAAGCGGAAAAGGGAAAATTAGTTAAATTATATGAAAATCCCGGTAAAACACTTACTTTTATTAGAAATGAAAGTAGAAATAAGAATGAAAGAAATAAAAATGAAAATTTAAATAAAAATGAAAAAAATAAAAATGAAAATTTAAATAAAAATGAAAACCGAAATAAAAACGCCCCGATTGATATCGTAGAAGAATTACGTAAAATCCGCTTAGAAAAAGATAAATATAAAAATAAATTTGACGAATCTAAAATGGAATTATTTTTAAAAAAGAGAAAGAAAAAGAAGGATTTAATCGAAAAAGATTCGACGAGTTCGAGTTCGATACAAAGCGACGATTCGGTAGATTTTCACAGCGACCTTCCAAATCCCCGAAAACAAGACATCCTTCGGATGATTAAAGAAAAAGAGGCCGGAATTCGCGGAGACGAATCGGACGTAGAAACCGATTTAAGCGTCGGAGGAAATCCATTAAAAACCAAGACCAAATCGGGGATTTTAAACGCTCCCGATTTAAAACGCAAATCGAAAGATAACGTTTTAATCGATTTGGCTTCGTCGTCTTTAAATAAAATTAAATTATCCGCCTCGTCCTCGATTCAAACGAGCGTTAAATCCGTCTTGAGACCGAGATCTAGTAAAACCACGAGTCAGAAAAAATCAAAAGACGTCATCAAAGACAGTCAGTATTCGACTTGTGTAACGACGTCTTTAGCAAATATTTTTGGCGGTTCGATCGATAAAGATGATAAACCGACTCCACCGGTTTCCGTTCCCGAGTATTTAGAACAAATAAAGACTTCGAGGATTAAAGCGAATAAGAAAAAGGGAAGTAAAAAAATTGGAAAGGGTAAAAATGAAGATGTTAAAGAATCCAAAGTTAGTAAATTTATTTATTTTTTAAATTAAATTTAATTTAAATGTCTCTTTTTTTTAGTTAAAGTTTTCCGCTTCGAGAAGTAAATTAACCGAAGAGATAAAACCGACGAAACCGTCGGTCGTCTTAAAGAAAGAATCTTCCAGTAGGAAAAAGAAGAAGGAACACGTTTTGTTTACGGAAACTCCGGAAGTTATTAACAGCAAGGAAACGACAAGTAAAAATTTTTACTACGTTGCATTTTCCGTTATATTCTCTATGTTAGGATAGATTTAATTAGTGAGAATGATGAGTACAATTTATAAAATGAAATGAGGATAATGATAATCAAAAATGAACAAAATGAACTGTAGTTATTCGTAATTTTCTTTCTTTTTGAAATATATACAATTATTTTATTGTCAATGTTTAATCGATAAAAAAAAAATAATTTAGAAGATTTAAATTTGGTAATATTCTCTAAATTTTTTCAAAAATTATCTAATTTTTTTCGTAAATTGTTTCAATTTTATAAAAAAAAATCGTCTTAAATTTGGTAAATAAATCTATTTGGGTGATATTTTTATTTTAATGGTTTAGAAACTTAGAAATGATAATTTTTTTATCGAACCTAACCTCAATTTTTTTTCACCAAGTATGAAAAATCGCTCAAAGTTTATTTATAGAAATTAAGAAAAGAAAATTTAAAAAATGATAAATTAAAATATCTATTTTATATTAAAATAATCAGATTTATTCTAAATACTACCAAAAAATTAAAAAAATTCACAAAGACATTGAAGATTTTTTTTTTATCCAATCTCAAATTTTTTCACCAACTTTGAAAAATCGCACAAAATTAATTTATAAAAATTAAGGAAAGAAAATTTAAAAAATGATAAATTAAAATATCTATTTTTTTATTAAAACGATTAGATTTATTCTAAATATTACCAAAAAATTTTAAAAAAATCACAAAGACGTCGATGATTTTTTACCTAACCTCAAATTTTTTCACCAACTTTGAAAAATCGCCCTGAATTTATTTATAAAAATTAAGGAAAGAAAATTTTAAAAATGATAAATTAAAATATCTATTTTTGTATTAAAACCATTAGATTTATTCTAAATATTACCAAAAAAATTAAAAAAATCCACAAAGACATTGACGATTTTTTACCTAACCTAAAATTTTTTTACCAAGTTTGAAAAATCGCCCTGAATTTATTTATAAAAATTAAGGAAAGAAAATTTTAAAAATGATAAATTAAAATATTTATTTTATATTAAAATAATCAGATTTATTCTAAATACTACCAAAAAATTTAAAAAAATTCACAAAGACATTGAAAATTTTTTTTATCTAACCTAAAATTTTTTTACCAAGTTTGAAAAATCGCTCAAAGTTTATTTATAGAAATTGAGGAAAGAAAATTTAAAAAATTATAAATTAAAATATCTATTTTTTTATTAAAACGATTAGATTTATTCTAAATATTACCAAAAAATTTAAAAAAAAATTGACAAAGACATTGACGATTTTTTACCTAACCTAAAATTTTTTTACCAAGTTTGAAAAATCGCCCTGAATTTATTTATAAAAATTAAGGAAAGAAAATTTTAAAAATGATAAATTAAAATATCTATTTTTTTATTAAAACGATTAGATTTATTCTAAATATTACCAAAAAAATTAAAAAAATTCAGAAAGACATTGACGATTTTTTATTTAACCTCAAATTTCTTCACCAAGTTTGAAAAATCGCTCAAAATTTATTTATAGAAATTAAGGAAAGAAAATTAAAAAAATGATAAATTAAAATATCTATTTTTTTATTAAAACGATTAGATTTATTCTAAATATTACCAAAAAATTTAAAAAAAATCACAAAGACGTCGATGATTTTTTACCTAACCTAAAATTTTTTTACCAAGTTTGAAAAATCGCCCTGAATTTATAAAAATTAAGGAAAGAAAATTCAAAAAATGATAAACTAAAATATCTATTTTATATCAAAATAATCAGATTTATTCTAAATACTACCAAAAAAATTAAAAAAATTCACAAAGACATTGAAGATTTTTTTTTATCTAACCTCAAATTTCTTCACCAAGTTTGAAAAATCGCTCAAAATTTATTTATAGAAATTAAGGAAAGAAAATTTAAAAAATGATAAATTAAAATATCTATTTTATATTAAAATAATCAGATTTATTCTAAATACTACCAAAAGAATTTAAAAAATTCACAAAAACATTGAAGATTTTTTTATCTAACCTCAAATTTTTTCACCAAGTTTGAAAAATCGCTCAAAATTTATTTATAGAAATTAAGGAAAGAAAATTTAAAAAACGATAAATTAAAATATCTATTTTTTTATTAAAACGATTAGATTTATTCTAAATGTTACCAAAAAAATTAAAAAATTTCACAAAGACATTGAAGATTTTTTTTTATCTAACCTCAAATTTTTTCACCAACTTTGAAAAATCACTCAAAGTTTATTTATAGAAATTAAGGAAAGAAAATTTTAAAAATGATAAATTAAAATATCTATTTTTTTATTAAAACGATTAGATTTATTCTAAATATTACCAAAAAATTAAAAAAAAAATTGACAAAGACATTGACGATTTTTTACCTAACCTAAAATTTTTTTACCAAGTTTGAAAAATCGCCCTGAATTTATTTATAAAAATTAAGGAAAGAAAATTTTAAAAATGATAAATTAAAATATCTATTTTTTTATTAAAACGATTAGATTTATTCTAAATATTACCAAAAAATTTTAAAAAAATCACAAAGACGTCAATGATTTTTTACCTAACCTCAAATTTTTTCACCAACTTTGAAAAATCGCCCTGAATTTATTTATAAAAATTAAGGAAAGAAAATTTTAAAAATGATAAATTAAAATATTTATTTTTTTATTAAAACGATTAGATTTATTCTAAATATTACCAAAAAAATTAAAAAAATTCACAAAGACATTGAAGATTTTTTTTTATCTAATCTCAAATTTCTTCACCAACTTTGAAAAATCGCTCAAAATTTATTTATAGAAATTAAGAAAAGAAAATTTAAAAAATGATAAATTAAAATATCTATTTTTTTATTAAAACGATTAGATTTATTCTAAATATTACCAAAAAAATTTAAAAAATTCACAAAGACATTGAAAATTTTTTTTATCTAACCTCAAATTCTTTCACCAAGTGTGAAAAATCGCTCAAAGTTTATTTATAGAAATTAAGGAAAGAAAATTTAAAAAATGATAAATTAAAATATCTATTTTTTTATTAAAACGATTAGATTTATTCTAAATATTACCAAAAAATTTAGAAAAATTCACAAAGACACAGAAATTCTTTTATCTAACCTCAAATTTCTTCACCAAGTTTGAAAAATCGCTCAAAGTTTATTTATAGAAATTAAGGAAAGAAAATTTAAAAAATGATAAATTAAAATATCTATTTTTTTATTAAAACGATTAGATTTATTCTAAATATTACCAAAAAAATTTAAAAAATTCACAAAGACATTGAAAATTTTTTTTATCTAACCTCAAATTCTTTCACCAACTTTGAAAAATCGCTCAAAATTTATTTATAGAAATTAAGAAAAGAAAATTTAAAAAATGATAAATTAAAATATCTATTTTTTTATTAAAACGATTAGATTTATTCTAAATATTACCAAAAAAATTTAAAAAATTCACAAAGACATTGAAAATTTTTTTTATCTAACCTCAAATTCTTTCACCAAGTTTGAAAAATCGCTCAAAATTTATTTACAGAAATTAAGGAAAAAAAATTTTAAAAATGATAAATTAAACTATCTATTTTTTTATTAAAAGGATTAGATTTATTCTAAATATTACCAAAAAATTTAAAAAAATTCACAAAGACGTTGAAGATTTTTTTTATCTAACCTCAAATTTTTTCACCAACTTTGAAAAATCGCTCAAAATTTATCTACAGAAATTAAGGAAAGAAAATTTAAAAAATGATAAATTAAAATATCTATTTTTTTATTAAAACGATTAGATTTATTCTGAATATTATCAAAAAATTTTAAAAAATTCACAAAGACGTCGATGATATTTTTATCTAACCTCAAATTTTTTCACAAAGTTTGAAAAATCGCCCTGAATTTATTTATAGAAATTAAGGAAAGAAAATTTTAAAAATGATAAATTAAAATATCTATTTTTTTATTAAAACGATTAGATTTATTCTAAATATTACCAAAAAAATTAAAAAAAATCATAAAGACATTGAAGATTTTTTTTATCTAACCTCAAATTTTTTCACCAACTTTGAAAAATCGCCCTGAATTTATTTATAAAAATTAAGGAAAGAAAATTTAAAAAATGATAAATTAAAATATCTATTTTTTATTAAAACGATTAGATTTATTCTAAATATTACCAAAAAATTTTAAAAAATTCACAAAGACATTGAAGACTTTTTTATCTAACCTCAAATTCTTTCACCAACTTTGAAAAATCACTCAAAATTTATTTACAGAAATTAAGGAAAGAAAATTTAAAAAAATGATAAATTAAAATATCTATTTTTTTTATTAAAACGATTAGATTTATTCTGAATATTATCAAAAAATTTAAAAAATTCACAAAGACGTCGATGATTTTTTTATCTAACCTCAAATTTTTTCACCAAGTTTGAAAAATCACTCAAAGTTTATTTATAGAAATTAAGGAAAGAAAATTTTAAAAATGATAAATTAAAATATCTATTTTTTTTATTAAAACGATTAGATTTATTCTAAATATTACCAAAAAAATTAAAAAAAATTCACTAAAACATCAACGATTTTTTACATTTAATTTCAAAATTTTTGACCAACTTTAAAAAATCACTCTGACTTTATTTATTAATTAAGTATTCAATCATATTTGCGCAGCCTCGATCTAAATCTTTGAAATCGTCTAATTTACCTTTAAAATCGCCTAATTTACTTTTAAAATCGCCTAATTTACTTTTAAAATCGCCTAATTTACCTTGAAAATCACCTAAAAACTAATAAATTAAAAAAAAATTAAGTAAAACTACCCTAAATTTTTTAAAAATCAAACACTTTTTCTTTACAGTCCGTCATAAGAAAAAACACAAATCCCATCATCACCACCATCATAAAAAACCTTCAACGCCGATTTCCCCCTCAGAACCAATATTAAAACCAAATCAAAAACCCCAACTTTCCATAGAAATCCCTCAAACCGCACCAGAATCAAAACCAATCGATTCAACTTTAACAATCACAAAAACCCCTTCATTAAGCGGTAAAGAAGCTTGTAAAAAAATCCAAAAAAATAACGCCAACACCTTGGTAAATTTAAACGCCCAAATGAGCACAACGCTTCAAGAAAGTATCGCGCACATGAACGACATTTGCATGAGGGTGAGAACCACCCTGAGCGACATGGAAAAAGACCAATTCAAGTACAATTCGAGAAAACGACCCGGAGAGGCTTACGGAAGCGAGTGCGAGAGCGTTATCGAAGGTGATTTTAGCGTCGTTTCCATACACATTGATAAAAGCGAAAGCAAGATGGAAAATTTAAAAGAGAATCCATCTAAATTTACGACCGTTGTTAAACCGATTAAAGAAGATGTTGGTTTAGATAGGATTATAAATTCGATAAGTATGCAAGGTGGTGATATCGTCGTCGATGACGAAAAAGATAAAGATAAAAAAAGAAAGAAAAAAATTAAAAAAGATAAAAAAACCGAAGATGAAAATAAATCAATTAAAGAAAAAGAAATGAAAGAGATACAAAATTTAACATTTTCGGAAAGGATACAAAGTCCGGGAAGAATTCGGATTCCGATTTGGGAACGAAAACCTCCCAGCGTAATTAACGATATACAGTTAATGGTTAAAAGACAAGCGACTCGAAGTCAATATAAAGAATTTATGAGAAATTTAAAACGACAATCGAGAAGAACTCGATCGGTTATTGAATCTTCCCAAACAAGTTGTTCGGATGCAGGAAACATTTCCGTTAAACAAACTAACAAAGATTATAATAAGTTAAAAGAGAATTTAGATAAATCAAAAGTGAAATGTTCAACGTGTTCTTCGGAAAAATGTACTTGTGGAGTAATCGTGGAAAACGTCCTTCCAGCTTCGTCCACGCAAAAAATGCAATGGATTAAAACTCGCTCCGCTTTAAGAAGAGGAATTCAAGCTTACGATATTTTAGATGAAATAACTCTCAAAGATGTCGAACCCCTTCAATCGGAATATCCCAGAAAAGATCATATTTTCAACGACGAATCTCATATAAAAGTCGAAGACACACTTCTCTATCGTTTACTTTATAACGAAAGTCCTCACATTTTAGAATCTTTTATAAAAAGTACCGAATCGAAAACTTCCATTCGTAAACCTTCATTTTCACCGTTAACGGAACCAAAACCCGACGTAATTCGACCGAATTTAGTTTCTAAAGCTTACCAACTTTACGAAAAACTCGAATTGGGTAACGATCAATTAAAAAACACTAATAGCGATCATTCCGATGTAAAATCCCCAAATATTAAAGCTCCGACGACCGTTAAAACCGTTTTAGAACGATTAAGATCCCCGATGTTAAAACAACGACCTTTACAAAGTTGCCCGAAAGATTTTAACGACAATTTAAACATTCCCAAAGATTTATTTGAAAAAGTTTCTTTAGCCGAAACGAAAAAACGCGTTAAAAAGTGTTCGAAATGTACGATTAAATTAACACCGGAGATCGATTTAATCGGAGACGGTGAAAAACGAAAAGACGAAAAGAAATCTAAAAAAGAAAAATTAATTAATAAAGGTGGTAAGAAGAAAAATCCTAATACGAAAAAATTTATAAAGGCGAAAAAGAAAGAGTATATTAAACCGAAATTAAAAAATTATTTAATCGATCCGGCTAATATGCATTTTAAAAATATTTTAACCGTGATGAGAGTTTCTGTTTTATCTAAAATGAGGATTCCAAAACTTCAAGATATTGAAATTAAAGATAAGCGATTTCCAAAAACATTTTCAACTAAAACATTTTCAACTAAAACATTTTCAACTAATCAATTTTCAACTAATCAACTTTCAACTAATCGATTTTCAACTAATCAACTTTCAACTAATCGATTTTTAACTAATCGTTCTTTAACTAATCGATTTTCTGAGTTTTCTTTCGATATTTCTCCAAAGATTGAAATATCGAAAGAAAACCGAACGAAAATCGCTTCAATGTCGAAAAAGGAAGTCGTTAAAAAATTAATGCCTTACATTTTTTTGGATATCCAACCGAAAATAATCACGGTTATGCCGGTTTTTACAAGTAGACACTTACAATCCCAACAATCTCAAAAACAACCTCAAAAACAACCTCAAACAAATCAATTATCACATCAACAATCGTTTCACTATCAAAGTCAAGTTTCGTCGAGATTAAGAACTGAAAGGGAAAGAAGTGGAACGGCTCCAATACCTACATTAACCAGTTTACAAAGAGAACGGTAAGATTTTTTATTTAAATCAAAATAAAAAAAATAATTTACATTAAAAAAAATTAATAACACAGGCCTAAAAAATTTTATAAAAGCTGAGATCCATAGATCAAATAGTACTTTTCTAATGGTAGGTTTAGGATGTCAAACTTAAAGGCTGTAATCGTAACCGTAGCAGTAACTCTAGTATTTAAAAAAAGGTCAACTATTGGTGGGTTTAGGATGTCAAATCTAAGGCTGTAATCGTAATCGTAACAGTAACTGTAGTATTTAAAAAAAGTTCAACTATTTTGTTTCAACAGAAACGTATAGGCAACGTCTAGGAATTACGACAAATTTGATGGTTATTACAGTTAAGGTTACGGTTAAGTTTGACATCCTAAACCCACCCTATTTTGTTTCAATAGAAGCGTTTAGGCAACGTCCAGGAATTACGACAAATTTGATAGTTATTACGGCTAAGGTTACGATTAAGTTTGACATCCTAAATCCACCATATCAGGTTTTGGTGCATTTAACTCAAATTTGACCAAAGAATTACTCTATCACCTCAAATTTTTAAGATATTTCTAATCTATAGATACAAAAAATACGAATTTTGAACATACTTGAAATTAAATAACGTAGCAAATAAATTGTTATGTACAAAACTCCTTGTGGCATCCGAATGTACCACCTTTCCCATTCAAAATGAATTTTGAATTTTTTCAATACCTTAATTTCTTCATGAAAAAATCTTGTTTTTATAACCTCCCAATCGTAGTCATTCCTAATATGGTAAACTAACAGTAGTAAGCAGTGATTTGGTCGTAGTCCCAAAAACATGTTAAAATTTTCAAATCCTTGTTTCAAATGAATGGTGCAGAGATCCAACCCAACTTATGGAATTATCTTCTTCCCTTTTCAAAGCTCAGCAATGGTTGCCTATCATTCTTTTGTCCTATCTACACTCAATGTATCACTTTTTTGTGTCAAAATGTGCACAAATATAACAAATTCTCTTATTTTCTTTTAACACAGTGGCTTCTTGAAGTCATCGTTGTCTGCAAATCATCTAAATTGTACAAATTACCCACGCTAGAATGACATTATAGGTCAAAATGATTGGACAAAACGTGATGTTATAGAAATTACATTCTTTCAAGAAGAAATGAAGATATTCGAAAAATTCAAAATACGTTTAAATTGAGAACAGTTGTGCTTTCAGATGCCGCATGGAATTTTATGAATAAACATTTATTCGCTATGTTATTCAATCCCGAACATGTTTAAAAACCGAGATTTTTGCATCTTTAGGTTAGAATATTTCAAAAACCTGATGTGATGGAGCAATTCTGGGACCAAATTCGATTCCAGGGCACCTAAAACTACTAGGAAACTATTTTCTGATCTATGGGTCTAAAAAATGTTGGCCAGTGTAATTATTAAATTAAATTAAATTAAAAAAAATATTTTAAGACTAAATCCAAGAAAACAACCATCATATAGAGATCACGGCGATTCAAGTTCAACTGTATATCGAAAATTTTACAATCGTTGCCAACAGATGCAAAATATAATCCACGATCCCCTTTTACAACAGCCTCAATTAGTTACATCACCGCCGAGAATCGCCCAGAAAAGAAATACACCAACCGGCGATTCAAACACATTAAAAAAATCACCTATTAAATCGAAATTAAGTCCACCAAAGTCCCCAATAACGATTAAAAAACCGCCTCAAACGTTACAAACGGCAAACACCGAAGTCGCGATGATGACCCGAAAGAAATTAAACGAAGTTAAAAGCTTGGTTAAACAAAATAAAGATTATTTTCCGAAAGATTTAAATAAGGCGATCGAAGGGATCGAGTTTAAAATCGTTAACGTACTATCGAATCCGGTTAATAAACATAACGAGGCGTTTTTGGAAATCGAAGAGGAGATCAGGTCGATTTTAACGAACATGGGGACGAATAATTTAACGAATAATTCAAGAAAGGCGAACGTAAAAAGGTTGAGAGAAGATCAATTTTTAAAAAATAAATCTCCAAGTAATTCGTCAACTACAACAAAAAGTTCACTTGATAATAATAATGAGAATAATAATGATAATAATAATGATAGTAATAATGATAACAATAATGAAAATAATAATGAAAATAAATCAAATGATGAAGATATCTTATTAAATAATAACGTAAACCAATCAAAAAAAGACACTTTACAACAAACATCTTTAGAAAACGATAATAATAATGAAATACAATTTAATGATAAAATACAAGAACCAACATTTACAATAAACCCTTTAGATGAAGACATAGAAAAAGCAATTCAAGGATTAGACGCTTTGATGAATATCGGAAGCAGTGACGTTTCTGGAATTGAGTCAAATTTAACTACAAACGGTTGGTTAATTCTTTATCAAGGTGTAATAATAATTTATTAAATACGTTTTTTAAATTTTACAGTTTCACTAATTGAGAGTAAATCTAAAGAACCTGGCGATCGGATGAAAGGTGTAAGTTCGTTTTGCGCTCAAGTTGATGAAGTTATCAATAAAATTAACGTAAGTATACTTAATAATTTAAATGAATTTGTAAAAATCATTAATGAAATGAAAAGAAACCAAATCTACATTAAGTAGATTTTTTTGTTAATATACAGGATGTTTCAGAATTGCACGGCACTATTTTACGGTACTATTATATGTTCTCCAGCGCGAAATAAATAAGAACTTCTAAAACATCCTGTATATTAAGAAGACGAAAACGAAATGGTAAGAAAATGGAAAAGAAATTAAAAGAAAATGAAAAAGAAAACATAAAAAAATCAAAAAAATCAAAAAAATCCTTCATAAATTATATATAATGAAGTTGTAACTTTTAAACGTCAAATAAATCATCAATCAAACCTGAAATATGACTAAAGTCGTCAATCAAACATAAAATCTGACTAAAATCATCAATCAAATCAAGAATATCTCTAAAACAACCGATGATCTTTAATAAATCACCAAGAATTTTCTATAAATCATCAATCAAACCTGAAATCTGACTAAAATCGTCAGTCAAACATAAAATCTGACTAAAATCATTAATTAATCAAACCTGAAATCTGACTAAAATCATTAATCAAACATAAAATCCGACTAAAATCATTAATCAAATCAAGAATATCTTTAAAACTATCGATGATTTTTCATAAATCATCAAAAATATCTCATAATTTATCAAGAATTTTCTATAAATCATCAATCAAACCTGAAATCTGACTAAGATCATCGATCAAATCAAAAATCTCTCTAAAACTATCGATAACCTTTCATAAATCATCAAAAATTTTTTATAATTCATCAAGAATTTTTTATAAATCATCAAGAATTTTTTATAAATCATCAATCAAACTTCAAATCTGACTAAAATCATCGATCAAACCTAAGTTCAGACAAGAGTCATCAATCAAACCAAGAATCTTATTAAAATTACCAACAATCTTTCATGAATCATCACGAATCTCTCATAATTCATCAAGAATGTTTTATAAATCATCAATCAAACCTGAAATCTGACTAAAATCATTAATCAAACGTGAAATCTGACTAAAATCATTAATCAAACATAAAATCTGACTAAAATCATTAATTAAATCAAGAATATCTCTAAAACTATCGATGATTTTTCATAAATCATCAAAAATATCTCATAATTTATCAAGAATTTTCTATAAATCATCAATCAATCCTGAAATCTGACTAAAATCATCGATCAAATCAAAAATCTCTCTAAAACTATCGATAACCTTTCATAAATCATCAAGAATTTTTATAATTCATCAAGAATTTTTTATAAATCATCAAGAATTTTTTATAAATCATCAATCAAACTTCAAATCTGACTAAAATCATCGATCAAACCTAAGTTCAGACAAGAGTCATCAATCAAACCAAGAATCTTATTAAAATTACCAACAATCTTTCATGAATCATCACAAATCTCTCATAATTCATCAAGAATGTTTTATAAATCATCAATCAAACCTAAAATGTAACTATAATCATCAATCGAATCAAGAATATTTAAAAAATATCTAAAACTATCGATAGTTTTTCATAAATCATCAAAAATTTCTCATAATTTCTTGAAAAAATCATCAATCAAACTTAAAATCAAACTAAAATCATTAATCAAATCCAAAAATTCCCCAAAACCATCAATATCCGTTCATAAGTAATCAAGAATCCTTGCTAATTTATAAAGTTCATATAAATCATCAATCAAACTGTAAATCCAACTAAAATCTAATAAAAATTTACTCTTCGGATTCTCCTACATAAGGTGATAAAATATCGCTGCTAGTTTTTAATAATCCTTTTAAAAAATCACTTGAACCCATTATATGCCAAACTAATTTCATTCTATCGCATTAAAACGTACAATACGGTAGTCAACGGGTTTATAAACTCTCATAAATAATTGAAAACTGTTTAAAATCTTTTAAAAATCTTTTTGGAAGACTTTAAAATCGTTATATTAAAAGAAATCGTAAGAAAATCTTAAAAATCCTTCGATATCTTTGATAATCCTTCTAATAAATAAACCTTAACACATTGACTATTAAGTGATTTCATATTATCCTATGAAAACTTACAACATGATAATTAAAATATTAATAAAATTAATTAATAAAATAAAAAAGTCTTAATATCAAAGTTTTTAGCAATTCCACCAAAAACTTGCTGTATTTTTAAAAACTATTCTAAAATTAAGATTAATTTCGTCAAGAATTGATTAGATTCTTAAAAAATTCACAAAAATAAAAAAGTGACAATAAAAATTCCACAAAAGTAAGTTAAATTGAATATAATTTCACCAAAAATTATTAAATTTGGAGACAATTCTACTAAAAACTTGGTGAATTTTTTAAAAATTCCACCCAAAATTAATAAAATTGGTAAAAATTCCACGAAAAACTTACTATATTCGTAAAAATTCCACCAAAGTTACCAACATTTTTAACAATTCCACCAAAAACGTACTATTTTTTTTCAATTTTCCACCAAAGCTACAAAAATGTTGAATAATTCCACCAAAAACTTACTGATTTTTAAGAAATACCACCAAAAACTTACCAAATTCATAAAAATTCTACTAAAATTACCAATATTTTTAACAATTCCACCAAAACTGATTAAAGTTAATAAAAATTCCACCAAAGTTACCAACTTTTTTAACAATTCCATCAAAAACATACTGAATTTTATAAAAATTCCACCAAAAGTTAATAAAATTGGAAAAATTTCACTAAAGACTTACTAAATTCGTAAAAATTCCATAAAAAACACTGAATTTTTAAAAAATTCCATTAAAAATGAATAAAATTCGTAAAAAATCCATCAGTGTTATCAAAATTTTTGATAATTCCACCAAAAACATACTGAATTTTTTAAAAATTCCGCCAAAAACTTACTAAATTCACCAGAAATGAATAAAATTCGCAAAAATTCCACCAATGTTATAAAAATTTTTGATAATTCCACCAAAGACTTACTGATTTTTTTTTATTCCATCAAAAACTTAAAAAAATCCTAAAAATTACACCGAAATTGTCAACATTTTTAACAATTGTACCAAAAACTTACCAAATTTTTTAAAAATTCCACCAAAATGTCCAAATTCTTTTAAAATTCCACCAAAAATCAATCAAATTAGAAACAATTTCATTAAAAATTAACTAAAACCTTGAAAATTCCATCAAAAACTTAGTAGATTCATAAAAATTCCACCAAAGTTACTAAAATTTTTAATAATTCTACCAAAAATAATGAATCTTTTAAAAATTCCACCAAAAAACACAAAATTTGTAAAAATTCCACCAAAAATGTACCAATTTTTTTTTTTTTTAATTCCACCAAAAACTTACTAAATTCGTAAAGCTTCCACCAAAGTTACCAAAATGTTGATCAATTCAACCAAAAAGAATATTTTTTTTTTAGAAAAATACTAAAAATAAAACTAAACTAGTTATCCTATGAAAACTTACAACATGATAATTAAAATATTAATAAAATTAATAAAATAAAAAAGTCTTAAAATAATTCAAAACCAAATAACCTCAAAAGATATAAAACAAATAACCTCATATTATTTAAAACATCACCTAAATTTTTTTGACATTTGACGTTGAATTTTGAAATCGATTCAAATCATCAAAACCATCAAAATTTAATAATTTCATTCATGATTTTCATATCGCAATGATTTAATATCACAAACTCATTTTCTTTTTTTTTAATTTTCACCCAGTCGGTTCAATATACGGACGTTCCGACCGTTCGAGTGGAAATCCTCGCCGATAACGATCGAAATCTGGAAGAAATTAGTCCGGAACGAGAAGATAACCAACAAAGTTCCGATGAAACTATTAGAAGCGACGATTTTTTAACGCCCTATATGAAAGCGGTGAAGGATTACCGAAAGAGCGAGCGCAGTCAAAGCTTGATGGACTTTTTGGATAAGTTGAGTAAATTGTCTTCGCAGGAAAAGGTGGTTTCTTTCGAACCCGGATTAGACGACGAATCTTCTAATCCGTCTTTGGAAGAGAAAATATTAAATGAAAGTAATGTTGATTTAAAAGAATTTGACGAGGCGATTTTATTAGAAAAGGTTTCTTCTCACGTACATTTTTTAGAACCCATTTTATCAAATAGATCGAACGAACGCGTAATTGAAGACGAAGATAAAGTTATTTTATCGGTTAGAGACGTTCATTCGGACGAATCGAAATGCTTAATTAATTCTACGAATAAAAACGTTTCTATAGATGTAGAAAACGATGGGGTTTTAAGTGTGGATACTTATTGTCAAGCGACTGGTTTACAAGATATCGGTCATCAAATTGATTTGGATAAAGATTCCAATGAAGAAATTGAAGATAAACTTGAAAATAATAAAATTGAAGATAAAAAACTTGAAGATAAAAAAGTCGGTGATAGTTTTTGCAATTTACAAGACGAACAAATCGATAATTATGTAACTAAAGACGTACAAACGATGCCTACGGAAGAAATTTTTAACGAAGTTGAAGAATATATTAAAAATAATTTTCACAACGAAACCGATGAAGTAATCGAAGAAACTTTAAGTAAACAAGAAGAATTATTACAGGAAGAAATCCGACAGGAAGCTTTAAAAAGAGACATTCTTAAATTAGAACTCGAACACGAAAAATTAATGTTACAAGACACCCAACAGCAATTATCTACATCTTCAGCAAGGGAAGAAAAAGAAGAAGAAAATTTTTCATCGATAGCTTCATCTAATCCTTTCGACGTTTTCGATCACGAAACTCAAACGCCTTCCATACACGATTTCGTCGTACAAACAAACAGCGCGGACGTCCAAGCGATCGAATTAAAAGAAACCGCGATTAACACAATTAAACCGAAAAAAGATTTAACATTTAATCTTTTCAGCGCGTCTATATGTACCGCTCAAGATCCGAAAACCCCGACTTTAGTCAACGTTTCTACCGAAACCGTACCCGCGGAATCACCAATGGTTGAAAAAGCTACCAGTTTTCAAAGCGGAAGCAGTATTTCTCAAGTTGTTTCAACTACAATCGATCAAACGCGAACGGAAAGTTATTTGGCGGATCTTAAAGAAGCAAGAAATAATTGCTTAACTAAAAACACGATCAGTTTGGATGTAATAAGCCTTTTTGAATCACCAAAGAAAAATAACGATAATAATAAAGAGAGTAAGGAAGAAACTCGTTCTCAAGAAAATATGGAGTTTTTTACACCGGAAAATCTTTCTCAAGAAAATATCTTAAAGAATAATCTTTCTCAAGAAAATATTTTAAAGAGTAATCTTTCTCAAGAAAATATTTTAAAGAATAATCTTTCTCAAGAAAATATTTTAAAGAGTAATCGTTCTCAAGAAAATATTTTAACGAGTAATCATTCTCAAAATATTTTAAAATCTAATCTTTCTCAAGAAAACGCTTCAAAGACTCGTAAAAATCATAAAAAGGTTCAAAATGATGATGGTAAAGATAAAAATCAAAAATCTAATACGAATTTAGATATTGAAACGATCGTTATGGAAAAATTAATCGAAAACGATCATCCTAGATATGGTATTTTACTAAATTCCGTTTACGGGGTTTTATTTACGATCGTTTTCTTGGGTTTGAATATGAATTACACGTGCTGATTTAATTTATTTTGGTTTTTTTCGATCGCGTGGTTCTAAACGAGCTAAAATTTGAGTTATTACTATGATAATAACCGCAATAACGATAATCACCTTCTTATTCTTAATAAGGCGAATTTTAAGAAGCTTTATGAATGAATTTTTATCAAGAAATTTAAGTGAAATACTACTTAATAAAAAAATAAAAAGAAATGAAATGTTTAGAAATATAAAAAATTATAAATTAATAAAGTTTTTGACATAAAAAAAGAGTTCAATCTTTACAGTGTAAATTTTAGGCCCGTATTCAGAGACACAAATTGTAACATTTTTTGTCTCTTTACAAGTTTTCTTCAGAGCAAAATAAATCGTTAAAATTCAAATATAAATCGAAATACATAAACAAAAGTAAACAAGAATCTGGCTGTGGTTAAAGTGCGACCAACCGATCCATCGGCCAAAAAACCAAGCCCTGACCAAGCGCACTCTCAGAGTAGGCAAACGCAGTTGAACAAAAAATCTCGGTTAGCAGCTCCTTTCCTAACGTCTCTGAATACGGGATTTAAAGGTAATTTAAAAGTTCTACACAATTAAAAATCATCAAATCTTTTTATCTTTAAGAATAAACCGAAAATAAAAAATAAAAACCTACCTTCATCCCTTTAGCCTCCTTTAAAAACGTATAAGCCATCCCTCCACCAATAATCATCTCGTTAACTTTATCCAATAAGTTTTCAATCAGTAATATCTTATCGGCGACTTTCGCCCCGCCTAAAATAGCCAAAAACGGTCTTTCCGGCTTATCCAACGCTTTGGAAAAATACTCCAACTCCTTTTTCATTAAAAATCCAGCTGCTCGAACATCAAATCCTTCACCCATCATACTCGAATGAGCCCTATGAGCGGTACCGAAAGCATCGTTAATGTAAACATCCCCTAATTTCCTTAAACTCTGCCTAAACTCTTTGATTTTCTCCGGGGAAGCTTTAACTTTATTCCCTTTTTCATCTTTTCCTTTTCCCGTTTCCTCCGCGTAAAAACGAAGATTTTCCAAAAGGAAAATAGAGCCTGGTTTTGGATCGGCGCAAGCAGTTTCGACTTCTGGGCCAACGCAATCGTTCAAGAAAATAACTTCCCTAAATTTAATAAATAATTACGATTAAAATAATTACAAAAAATTGAGGAGCTGTTGAACAAAAGCGGTTTTGTCCCAGAAAAAAAATTTTTCAGAAGCGCCAAAAAACTGTAACGGCTGTACAGAAAAAAACAAATCTTTTTTGGTTTTGCTTAGTTCAATAGCATTTCTTAAGCGCTTTTAGGTAGTTTTCATTGAAACTATGAGGTAGGATGTACAAAAATAGACATTTACAGTCCAAAACCGACAAAATATAAAATTCATCATATTGTGGACAAATCCGCTTTTGTTCGCCAACTCCTCAATTGATTAATCGAAATAATTACTTATTATGTTTCTTTAAAACATTGGTTAATTCATCGGCAACCGGTTTTAATGAGTACTTTTGGATTTTCTGTCCGTCAGGTCTTCCCATATGCGACATAAGCACAATACTTTTTGCCTCGCCTTTAATCGCATGTTCGATCGTTGCTAAAGCTGCCGTAATACGTTGGGTGTTAGTTATTTTACCATCTTTCATGGGGACGTTAAAATCAACACTGAAAAAAATCATTTTTGTTTTAAACGTTGGTAACATTTTTATAAAATAGGGAAAATTTTTTGGAAAATTTAATATAATTAAAATTTAATATAAATTAAATATTAAATTAATGAATTAAAACTTATTAATAAGAATTAAAACTTATTAATAAGAATATAAACTTATTAATAAGAATATAAACTTATTAATAAGAATATAAACTCATTAATAAGAATATAAACTCATTAATAAGAATATAAACTCATTAATAAAATAACCATTGAAAAATTCAAATCAACTTCATAAAACTTAGAGGTTACATCAATAAAACACTAATAAGACTCAAACTCACCGCATTAAGACGCGTTTTCCGGCCAAAGAGACTTTATCTATAGTTAGTTTGTTTAATGCCATTATGGGTTTTCTTAAAACTTGTAAATTTTCACTTTAAATTCAAAAAAACAAACCGAAATGACCCTTTTAAGTCGATGACTACCGTTCAATGACAACTGTAGGACGTTTTTGTCACATTTGAAACTTATTGAACATTTGTCCTAAACGTCATAAGTACTAATTGTTTAATCTCCTAATCCTAAAATGTAATAAGTGATAAGGTTTTTAATCTAAAAGTGATTTTAGATATGTTTTTACGTAATAATACAAGATTTCTCTTTTATTATTTATCATTTTTTAATTGACATTAAGGAAAAAAAATGAAAAGATCATTTTTTTTATGGGTTTGTGTTGATATGGAATGACATTGATTGGAAAAAAATAGCGGGAAATTTTTAAATTCAAAAATGTATCAATTTAAAAACAAAAAAAAATCATTAATTAAAAAAATATTGGTATTAGATGGAATGATGAAGGTCGAATTGGAAAGACTAATAGGAAAATTTGAAATTTAAAAATGTATCAAATTAAAAACACAAAGAAAATATTAATATTATTAATAACAACCGTAAAAAATATATTTAAAAATTTTCTTAAATAACACACTGATAAAAAATTATTCTACTAATTGAATTATACCAGTTTTTCCATCTAACAACACTTTATCCCCCGTTTTAAAGTATTTAGTGGCGTGTTGCGCCCCAACGATACAAGGAAGTCCGTATTCTCTCGCAACAACAGCACCTGATATAATATGCAAAAAATTAAAAAAAAAAAATAACCTTTTAAAATTAATAAATCAACTTTACCGTGCGAAATTAATCCACCAATTTCCGTAACGACACCTGAAAGAATTGGAAAGTACGGAGACCACGCTATATCCGTACTAAACGTTATTAAAATATCACCGGATTGAATTAAATTAATCTCTTTGATGTCGGTAATAACGCAAGCTCTTCCGACGACGTGTCCTTTACAAACCGGAGTACCATTAACTTTAACATCACTTTTCGATGTAAAGTTTAAGTTCACGGTTTGTTCTTGTTCTGGAATTGGAATTCCGTAGCTGAGTTCGGGGAAATGGAAAGTGTTCCATTTTTCATAGAGTTTCTTTCTTCTTATCGCTCTGATTACAGTAAAAAAAAGTAAATAAAATTAGTTAAATAAAAGCTTTGTTCGTGCAGGCGATTTCCAACGGTTTCTGATTTTTTCATCCAATCAAGATTTTGGATTTCTTGCATGTGACCAAAATTAAACAATTTGATTGGACGAAAAAATCAGAAACTGTTGGAAATCGCCTGCACAAAGCTAAAATTAGTTAAATAAAATTAGTTAAAAAAAATAGTTAAAAAAAATTAGTTAAAAAAAATTAGTAAAAAAATTATTTCAATTTTATTACTTTGAAACTAAAATTGGATTTCGTTCTTTTAAATGATCCCTTAATTCTTCAATTGTAAAGAAAAAGACTAAATCTCTATTTGGTATCAAACTTTCTTTCACCATAGTTTTTCCCAATTCGTTAAAAACGAGTCTAAACTTGTGAATTGTTTTTATAAAAACGGATTTTGTCGTTTCTCGAGCTGCTACGGCCACGCGACATTTTTTAACGAGGAATTTTAAAATTCTCCTAAAACAAAAAGATAAATTTTAAATTTAACAATTAAATTCTTTTAAGGTTATTTCTATATTTTAGCAAATTTAACAAATTACCAATTTTAACTTTACCTGGTGATATTATTTTTTGGTGAAATTAAACCCCCAATCGTTTCATCAACACTTAAAGTCGCAGCTTTTTTAGTTGTAGTTTCACTCATACAATTCGATTGAATCATCGAAACGACCGTTTCTGGTTTCATATCCCAAGTTTCTTCGTAAAGTTCAAACTAAAAGCAATTTTTAATTTTTTTTTTTTTACTTTTTAATTAAAAACATTTTAATCAAGTTAACCCCTTGGGTACATTTGACGTCTGAGACACGTCATAAGTAAGGTGACCAGACGTCCCGATTTTGGCGGGACAGTCCCGATTTTTCACAATTTGTCCCGCGTCCCGCGACGTTTTTCAAAAGTCCCGAAAATCATTGCTTTGCGTTCTAAGAATCCTACGGGTTACGACGACTAACATATTGCTTTTGCTGAGCAAGTTGAATATCAGAAAATACTTGGATACAGTAAAACACGTTGGTTAGTTCTTCTGCCAGCTATCGAAAGAATTTTGAAGATGTATGATCCTTTAAAATCCTACTTTCTATCACAGGACAAATGTCCTAGAATTTTAGAAAAGTTTTTTGAAAGAGAATATTCAAAAATTTGGCTAGAGTTTCTACAAAATCAAGCTGCTCTTTTTCAGGACGTTATAAAGATTACTGAAGATGATGAAATATCGGCAATCGGAGTAGCAAATGAAGTTAATAATTTGATATGTCAATATCAAGAAAGTTTAGAAAATAATTTTCTCTCGTTAACTATCCGCAATAGTATAAATCAGCTCGAAGAGCAGGGTACAATAAATTATTTTATAGTTTTATAGTAACTGCAAAGATTATTTGGAAGACCGGGTCACATTAAGGTGTTTTTACACCTTAAGGTTTCAAAAATCTGACAAAGTTCTTTGGAAAAATCGGAGCTTTAGTACTTCTAGACTTGGTTTTTTCCTTACAACTTGATAAATTATTCCAGAAAACCAAAAAAGTGATTTTCCAGAATAACATCTTGTATATTAAAAATCCAATTTATTGAAAATCTATTTTTTGAATCTTAAGATTTTAAAAATCTAACATCCTTTGAAGAAATCGTCTTTTGTAATTTTTTAGCTTGGATTTTTTCCTTACAATCAGATAATTTTTTCCTTATAATCAGGTAAATTTTTCCAAAAAGCCAGAATAGTAAAATTGAATATTATTTTGAGATGGTGAATCCAAATTAGAAATATGGAAACCCTACATTTCTAAAAAAACCTAAATCTCTACGAAAATCCTTCGTAAGACTTGAGAATTCATCGTAATCTACCAAAAACAAGAATTCAAAAGCTTGAAATCTTGTTATTTTTGGTTTACGATGAAGTCATAAAGTCAGGATATTAATTGAAATACGAATTTGGATCCAGCGATAAAAGCAATATTCAATTTTACAACTTTAACTTTCTGAAATAACATCTTGTACTTTAAAAATCCAGTCTAATATCCAATATATCAAAAAACTATTTTTCGAACCTTAAGATTTTAAAAATCTAGCAACATCCTTTTGAGAAATCGTCTTTTGCAATTTTTTAGCTTGGATTTTTTCCTTACAATAAGATAAATTTTTTCTTACAATTAGATAAATTTTTCCTTACAATCAGATAAATTTTTCCAAAAAGCCAGAATAGTAAAATTGAATATTATTTTAGATGACCAGAACTTAATTGAAACGATGCACAGTAGGGAAATTTGCGATTTTTGTGGCCATAACAAAAAAAATGAAAATGTGTTTTTTACAAAAAAAAAAGAAATTCTATGAACTGCAAAAATATTACCTTACGTATTTATAAAAATATCACCACTTCGGCTGAACTGGTTTGTTCATAATAATGGTTTCAGTTAGACATATGTCAGTGATGCTGGAATGCGCATATTTTATGTATAAGTTAGGAAATTAATTTAAGTGCCATTTATTTATTTTTTAAGCAAGCCACTATTATTATTACATTTCTTGAACGTATATTAATTAGTCTAATGTATTTTGTATTTAACTTTGTGATATTTTAATCATCAAAAGTCCTTCAAAATTAAACTCTGTATTCAGGCCCTAAATTTTTTTATTTTGAAAGAATTTAGAAGTGAAGTTGGTTTTTGTTGGATATCGTTTTTACGTGAAATTAAGGTACTATTGATCTACTTTCGGAATGTGAAGAAAGAGTCTGCTAATATTTGCTACCCTTGTGTTACCACTGTTTTAAAATTTGTATTACATTCCTTCCCTTATTAATTTAATATTATTAATTTTGTTAAGAGGGGCCTGTTAGTGTCTTGTTTATTTGTAACCCATCGATTGCAGGCAGAAATCATAGTAATTCATATATCACCTGTCTTAAGCCGCTTCCGAAGAAAAAGTTGCGCAGTTTGCCAAAAGAGGTCTTAGCTTTCTTAATGCCCCCAGCAGAAGATGATAATCACGCATTAAGTTCAACGTCCGACAGCAACGATGATAGTGATGCTGAATTCAGCGATTAAATTATTATTAGGTATTATTTTCCTGTGTTATTCCACAGGAGAACTAAAAAAAATGTTTTGTGGTATTAGTTTATCGAATAAATTTGGACACATTAGGATTTTAAAGTGTTTATCCTAAAATTTATTATTTTATTTGATTGAATTCTAGTTCTCATGATAAACCGTACTGTCCAAAGTTATTCTAAATGAGTATACTGACTACAAATGGTTTGTGTCCGGACATAACATCCTGCGATTTCTTGCAATGGGATTATGTGAAAGACCTTCATTATATTCCTCGTTCATATTCTGTGTAATTTTTATAGAAAATTTCTTTTTCGAATAAAGAATTATAGTCATTTGTAAGCGCTATGTCAGTCTTGAATAACGTTATGTCTAAACATTTAACTTGAAACACCTCGTTGATTATTTATGATTGGTAAAAACGTCACTTGGTTATATTTTTTTAAAATGTTGCTGTTGCGAATTGAAAATCACATGTAAAGGCTTATTCTTAACTAATATTTATATATTTTTCTTTATGATAATTAATTCTATAATCAATCATTTATAGCATTATTTTTATTTGAAAAGACATATGATTAGATTGCGTTATCTCAAAAAATAGAGTTAATTCGACAAATCTGTTTTATAGCTCGTGCTCAATAGACTAGAATTACTCAGAATGAATCTGTTTTATTTAAACATCATGTACTTCACTGAAACTTTAAGGCCTTTTGCAGTGTCTGTCTCCTTTTTTAAATATTGCAATTGATTCAAGAGATAATCTAAATCTAAAATAGGTACCTAAGAACATTTGGGAGAAAATGCGAGATTCGAAAAAAGAAACGAAGTATCTCAAGTAAGATAATTTCAAGGTCAAAATTGACTTCTTTAAGTATTTTATACAAAAGTTCAAAACTTCCAGTCTGAAAAATTTATTTCCGGTCAAAACCGGAAATTAGAAATGTCATCGTCAGATAGAGCATATGCGACTTAGAAATATTTTTCTTTATTGTTTAACGTTCCGCTTCCTTAACTCTTAAAAGGGGGCGACGTGTGGTTGCTAACACCCTGTATAGAAAGGTCGTGAGTATGGAACTCAGAATTTAAAAAATAATGAATTTATACAATAATCATGACCGTTGTGCAACATTTTAAGTTTTCTACTAATAACAGTTCGTTTATAATAACTGTGGCCACGAATTCTAGGAAATTCCCCACTGTGCGATGTGCAAAAATCATTTGATTGTGTTTCTCAAAAATTCCCAAATAATAATATTTCCGAAAATGATCTTTTTAATGAAGTGTCATTAGTAAAAAAATATATTGATAAGGAAAAGCTTAAATATTGGGCATCATAAAAAATCACAGTAGGAAACAAAGTAGGAAATAAAATCTTAGTTGTCCCGCTTTGTCCACCTAAAAATCTGGTCACCTTAGTCATAAGTTAAGCCCGGTTTACATTATTCCAGTCTAGTAATCCAGCTAGTCAATTCAGTCCAGTGCTAGATTGGATCATATCGTTCACATTATCCTGCAATGGATTAGCTGCATACACCATTCCAGTGGTTCTGGAATGGGCGAGCTGGATTGAAAAAGTAGACCGTCAGTCCAATCACTGGACTGGATTGCTCACTGGAATGAGTGAAATGCACTCATTCCAGTGAGTTTATTCCAGTGAGAGTTCACATTATTCCAGTAACATTTTAGCACTGGTTTCGATCACTGTATTGGAATAATGAGAACCGGGCTTTACATTACGTTCGAAATAAATCCGTACCCAAGTGATTAAATAAATTACCTCTCTAAACGCTCTATGTCCGTGAGCTTTCAAAAATTTATCCAACTTCTCTTTACACCTTGGCATTTTTTCTCCAAACCAACAAAGTCCATCTTCCGGTTTTATTTTAATAAATTCTTCCGCTAAACCTTGTTTTCTAACCTCATCCGCGATTCCTTCCAATATAATCGGTATTTCACCCGATTCAACTCCCGAATTGGTAGCCAAAAGCAAACTAATATCATGATAATGATCGTTATTAAACTCATCGTTCTTTCCAGCTAATATAATCATCGCGATCATTTGGTAAATAACGCTCGTTCGGGTCGTTTGTAAATGATAATTCGTCGCGACTTCTAAAGTTTGAAGATTAAAATTAATTTTATCCATAATTGCTTTTGGACTGTCGGAATGTTTCAGTTTTATCCTCCAAATATCGTGTAATTTAATCGCGTTTTCTAACGCGTATTTATTATTCATTATTTTTTCCAATTGTTCTAATATCATTTGTAAGGTTTTCTTTAATTTCATCGAACCGTGACGTTTTAAGGCTACTTTTAAAATGTTATCGTCTAAAACTTTATGACCGAAAATCGCCAAATCGGTTACTGTATTTTCCATAGTTACTTTTCTTTTTACGTTATTGTAAAGAAACTAAAAAAAAAATAAATAATTTAGTACAATTTTTTTAATGTTGAGAGATTTTCATTAATTATCAAATTAATAAACATTGCAAAATGTAGTAAATTAACAAATTTTGTAATTATAAAAGTTCTCGATGATTAAGATTTGAACTAAACATCTTAAAAAATCATTCTGAGCTTATTTATAAAAATGAAGAAAAATAATTTAAAGATAGATAAATTAAAATGTCTAATTTTCAATAAAATCATTCAATTTGTTCTAACTATAACCAAAAAATTAAAAAAATTCTTAAAAAGACCGATTTTTGATCGAACTTAATTTAAAATTTTCAACCAATTTTAAAAAATCATCCTGAACTTATTTATAAAAACTGAAGAAAAATAATTTAAAGATAGATAAATTAAAATGTCTAATTTTCAATGAAATCATCCAATTCATCTATTAATTTTTAGCCAAATTACATTTTTATAATTTTTATTTTAAGATTTTTTAACTTGATTTTCTGACTTAAATCTCTTTTACTGTCCGACTTAACTCTTTGAGGGTTGGTGGGTGGCTTAATGTACCACTTCGAATTTTGACCTTTGTGCTCGCTGGTACACAAAACAAACCATTTTTTAAAATTTCTACTCCTTTTGCTGTACAGTGGTTGAGAGCACGTACCACCTCACCACTTCAAGCTCAGATTATGCTTTTTGCTAATCTCTTAGATGACACAACATCTCTGTTGTACTAACTTTGGGTTTTTTTATTTGAAAATGTCCGCCCCTCAAAGAGTTAAAATATTTACTTACGTTTATAACATCTAAAAATACGAAATGCGATCTAATAGCAAGTCCCTTTCGATGATAATCGCTATATTCTTCCTTATGAGCTTCCTTTTGCATCATTAAATCCGTAACTTGTAAAGTTATCGATTGCGTGAGGGGTGAAACGGCCCCTTTGATAACTTCACCGACGTTTGCGCGAGTGTACAAATTTTCTTTGGACATTACGGGAGTGTCAAGTTCGTGTTGTAACTCCCAATCGGTCCAGATGTTTAAAGTTGTTATCGGTCTCGATTGGAGAATGTATAATTCACCCTAAAAAATGAATTATTAATAAATTAAATATACAAATTCAAAATCAAATGTAAAAAATGAAAACAAATTAAAAATCAAATGTAAAACATTAAAGCAAATTAAAAATTAAATGTAAAAAATGAAAACAAATGTAAAAAATTAAAACAAATTAAAAATCAAATGTAAAAAATGAAAACAAATTAAAAATCAAATGTAAAAAATTAAAACAAATTAAAAATCAAATGTAAAAAATTAAAACAAATTAAACATCAAACGTAAAAAATTAAAATAAATGGTTTAAAAAATCATATTAAATCGATTAAAAAATTACTTTGTAAAATGCCCATTCGATATCTCTAGGATTTCCGAAAGATTTCTCCAAAAACACTCCAACTTTTCCTAATTTAATCGCTTGTTGTTCGTTTAAACTTAATTCTTTCGCTAATTCCTCATCGACCGTTTTTTCTTCAGTATCCCGATCAATTCCTAATGTAATTTGAGTCTTTTTCGATCCAACGTTACTAGCTAAGATTTTTACATTCCCTTTGATGCTCTTAGCTAAGGTTATTGTGTCAGGATCGGACGAAGCGGAAACAACACTCTAAAAATTACAAATAAAAAAAATTAAAAATTTAATTTAAGTTAAATAAATAAAGAAATTAAAAAATTACTTCGCCTAATCCATAATTAGAAGTGATAATCATTTGGGATGGATCTCCAGTAGACGGATGGGATGTAAATAAGACTCCGGCACAATCGGAAGGAATCATCTTTTGGATAACAACAGCTATATCAGATTTAATGTCTAAACCGTGTTGTCTTTAAATGAAAAAAAAAGAAATAAAATAAATAATTTTTATTAAAAAAATATTTATACGGGGTGTTCCATTTTGAATGTCCTATCCTTTAGTGACGTATTCCCTGACTGAAAACAAGCAGAAAAATCCTAATGAACATAGGACCAAAAGTGATTCATTTTCGAGATATTCAAGGTTTTAATTTCATAAGTTGACCTATTATATATAATAAAGTTGTAACTTCTAAATGTCTCTACGTAGGTTGTCAACCTCTAAAATGTCTCTCGACGAGGTTTGCCTACCCTTGAAGTCTCTTTGAAAAATGGAGGGTTTACTTATCCTTTAATCGGGTTACTACGAAGTTTGTCGACCTCTAAAATATCTCTCAACGAGGTTTGCCAACCCTAAAAATGTCTCTCAGCGAGATTTGTCCACCCTTGAAGTTCGTTTGAAAAATCGAGAGTTTACTCTTATCCTTGAATCGGGGTTTTCTGAAGTTTGCCAACCTCTGAAATATCTCTAGACGAGTTTCGCCCACCACTGAAGTCACTTTAAAAAATCGAGGCTTTACTTATTCTTGAATCGGGTTTCTACGAATTTTGCCAATTCCTGAAATATCTCTCGACGTGTTTTGCCAACCCTTAAAATGTCTCTCGACGAGGTTTGTCCACTCTTAAAGTCCGTTTAAGAAATCGAAAATTTACTTATCCTTGAATCGAGTTTATCAACTCTTGAAATGTTTCTCGATGAGGTTTGCCCACTCCTGAAGCCAGTTTGAAAAAGTCCAGGGTTTATTTATCCTTAAAGCGGATTTCTACAAAGTTTACACACCCCTGAAATGTCTCGCGACGAGGTTTTCCCACCCTCCAAACCCGTTTGAAAAATGGAGGGTTTACTAAAACCTTAAGTCTGGTTTCTACAAAGTTTGCCAACCTCTGAAATGTCCATCAACAAGGTTTGTCAACCCCTAAAATGTCTTTCGACGAGGTTTGCCCAGCGCCGAAATCCGTTTAAAAACCGAATTTTTATTTATCCTTGAATCGGGTTTCTACGAAGTTTGCCCACCCCTGATATCCCCTTTTTCTTTTTCGGTGTTTGTCCACCCCTAGTTATTAACATTATTACAGTGTTACATTCAAATTAAATTATTAATTACTTGCCACGGTTTCGACTAACCTTTATAGCTAACCAGTGTAACTTAAGAATGACAGTTTATCGAAATTTAGAGAATTAATTTAATTTAATTTAGAGAACTAAACTTCCAATATTTCGAACACGAATCACTTTTGAGTCCATATTTATTAAGACCTTTCTGCTTATTTTTAGCCAAGAAATGCGTCAGTTACGGATCGGACAATTAAAACGAGACATCCTGTATATAAAAAATTATTAAATATTAAATTAAAATTTTACTAACCGTCTATATTCGACGCTTTGATACGTAAATAAAGATCCCCAACAACCCGCAACGGCTTTAACAACATCTTCGGAAGTTTTACAGCCTAAAAACGTCGAATTTTGACCTGCAGCTGATAATTCATCAGAGTCTTCGCCGATTCCTGAAGATCTTACAGCCCAAGACCATTCTTTGGAATCTTTATCTTTGAATTCTTGCTTTAAGGCGTTTATTTCCTCTTCTATCATTTTTATTAAGGGGTCATTTAAAGGAGTGCTTTTAAATAAATCGACGGTACTAAAGAAGATAGTAAAAAAAAACATTAATAGATAAACCCCTCAACGTACACTCATAGTCACTGAAAATGAAGTTCAAAGCTCTGTGCGAGAGCGATAACTATAATGATCTCGGGTTCGGTCGGCTTTCGAGATAATAAACTCTGACATGAGGCTACAATTCATTCAAGTCAATGTACGTTTACCTGCTTCGTATTTATGGATTGAATCGGGCTCCTGTAAATCGTGTTTCTACGCCTTTAGTCTCACACCAAGTTTCATTCTCTCAAAAACTGGCTGTACCCGAGACTGTTCTAGCTATCGCTCTTGCACAGAGCTTTGAAGTTCATTTCAATTGACCTTGAGTGTACAAGCTCGAGTGAATTCAAACGCGCTGAACGGACCAAACTGTACACACTCGAGATAATTCAAGCGGCGCACATATGGGTATATAGCTGATCTAGCTGGTCATAAATCAAATTACTATCAAATTAAATAATGAAATCTAAATGAAAAAACAATCATATTATTTTCTCTAATTAGTATATAAATTAATTCATAATTCAAAAATGCCTGGTCATCTTCCAGAAATACTTTACCATGAAGCTTCACATACCTGTCTTTACCTATAAAAAATCGAGAACAAGATCTGGAGGTCACACGGCTGGAGGTTACACCCCTTGTTAGTGATAAAGTAGATAAATTTCTTTCAAAAAATAAGGATTGGTTGCAAGGCATTTTGGGTTGTCAACAGTTATGAATCGTCAGCAAAAGACTTTAATGTCTGTAATGAGAGGACAGAGAAGAAAAATGGAGAACATTTGAGAGACCGATTTGGCAACTCTCAACCATGCAATCCAAACCAACCTATACAACATAGGAAGACTGAATATCTTTCTAGTAGTGAAAGAATTTGCTTAAGGATACTATAACAATTCTTGTTGTACCGGTTTTGTTTTTCGTCTTTAATTAAATTTGAAATTATTTGGTTTGGGGCCATCTGTTGGAATCGGTCATTTTTAGATCTCTTGGTTTTGTTGCGCAACACAGAATATTGGTTGGTTTCTCAGATTAGTGCGATCAATAGTGGTGGGGATTTGGTTCTTTCGAGTGTAGCAATTGTGGTAATTTCGCTCTCTTCGTTGTTGTGCTTTGGGGAGAGGCAGACGTTTCTGGCTGCGATAAAAACTACGTGGGTGTCGAAGATTCTAGAAGCGTCTCGTAGGTGTTTGGGAGAACTTCTAAAACGCAATTTGGCGGATTAACTTCACACACCACAAATTTAGTGGTGTATTTGTGAGTTATCGGATTGTCCGGATAATAGGGTTTTTACACCAGCCAACACTTCAAGCCGATTAAGATCGTAAGGTATGTTTTTTTTACGCTTTGAGAGAACTAGAATCTTTTCGTTGGGATCATTTTGTAATTCGTGTTTTCCCTAGGCTTTTTTATTTTTATTTTTGGATTCCTTTTTATTTTTGGACCTATTTTTGGTAATTTCGTCGAAATTTTGGATTGAAAATTTACTGCGTCGCAATTTTGAGTGGATCCCCTGGCGGCCATCTTTGTCTCATCATTACATTGAACGCCGTTAGAGAGACAGGGACGGAAGTACACCAGCCGATTTTAAGACGACGCACTTGATCGAGAGAGAGAAAGAGAGACGACCAGCCCTGCGAAACCAGACAGAGACACCTCCAACAGATAAGCCAACGTTTTATATTCTTCTTTTATTATCGTTTTTTTTTTATTTTATATGTTATTACGGATCTTCAATCCGAATAATATTTCAACTTGTATTATTCTAAATTTATTGAATATCATTTTACGAAACTGTTTTGTGTACCTAATCGCTCAGAGAATTTTTATCCCGATTTAAAGTTAGACACTCATTAGAAAGTGTGGTATACATATTTGACAACAGCTGTTATCATTTATTTTTTTGTGTTCGCGTTAATATTTAATTTTCAGGACATTTATTTGTTTTATAATTCTTTAGAGTTACTGCAGCGATAGGGGTTTTATACCGTTTGTATAATATTTATGTGAACATTTCACGTGAACATTCTTTTCTTTTATTGTTATTATCATTTTAATCCCTTTCAATACAAGTACATTTTTTTTGGGTTTTCAAAATTGTCTTTTATTTTGTTGTTGTTGTCCTTCGATCGTGGATTCGGACTTGCCTGATCCTAGGATAAGTGAAGGTTGGTAGGTATCGGTTTAAGTTCGTGGCGCCCTTTCATTTAACATCTGGACCCCCCCTTCTCCGCAGAGTGAATCGGAGCCCGGTCCTATCAACGGTTGTTTTTGGCTTTGAATCGAACTTAATTTTTATTTCGTTATAACTTGAGTTTGTGCGCTACATTGTAAAATCTGAGGCTGTGTAGAGACTACAGACAAAAATTTCGTCTGTTTAGCGCACTCGAATTACCTCGAGAATGTACATTTTTTACATTAAGTGTGCGTTAACATTTTCACAACCGCATGTTTGCACAGTGAAACTTCGTCAGTGGCCGGAAATATTTTGGATAATAATGAATAACGACTGGCCTACCAATGACACCACGTAAGTGTCACCGGCATACAACGAATGGCCTGCCTATGGCACCACATTGATGTCAGCGGTTGTGAAAGTGTTAGGGGGTTAATAAAATTAATTTTTGGGATTTTTTTTAAATGTTAAAGTGTTTTTGAAGAGATTATAAAATTACCTTTTACAAGCATCTTCAGGATTACCTTCAACAACCCCACAACAAACGTCTTGTAAACGAGAAATACTTTCTTTTAATTGTGGGTTTTCATCTAAATGTTTCTTAAAAGAAGTAGTTGTTACAATAAATCCCGGTGGGATTGAAAACTCGGACGAGATAATTGTCGAAAGTAAAGCTAGGGAATTTCCTTTTCCGCCCGTTAAAGAAGCGTCTAAAGCTTCCGGGCTTGTTAATGAACTTACTAAGACGCTTTGTGGATTTTCTGTCGGTTGAGGGGATAAAAGTTGTGGCGGTAATGGATATCCTTTTCCTAAAAAATAAGTTAATGATATTTAATTCAATTGAATTTTAATTTAATGATCTAATTGAGGACCTTGGTGCAAGAACGGCATAAGTCATTTTTGCGAAATTGGGGTATGTTTTACAACATTGTACAAGACTTTATTTACCTTTTGGCGCAAAAACTTTACATAAAACTTTCTTTAACTTATTGTTATTTATGAAAGCACACCTCCCGTTTTTACGCCAAAAGGTAAATAAAGTCTTGTAGAATGTTGTAAAACGTATATCTCAATTTCGCAAAAATAGTGACTTATCCCGTTCTTGCACCAAGGTTCTCAATTGCGAAAAGAAAAAAATTAACCTTTCTGTCTGTACCAAAACCGACAAAAACCTTTCGCTTGTTCAGCATTTAAATCACATTCAACGTTTGTTATTTTAGCTAACCAACCTTTTTCTTCATCATTAACAGATATTGAAGTCTTATTAATGTTTACATGTGATACACATTTAAAAGTTTTTCCATTAGCTAAAAATAATTTTTTTAATTAAAATTTTTTAAATAGAATTCTTTAATTTTAATATAAATACTAAATACCTTTAAAGTGTATTGTAAAAACGTTTGGTATTTCCATATTATCCCCAAGATGTTCCAAAGAGACGTCATTTGATGAAATACTTTTTACTTTACCATTACTTAAAAGAACTGTTCCATATCTCAACCTATTTTTTTTTTTTATTAATTTTTTTTATTAACATTTTTTTATTTTTATTAATTAAACCAAATTAATCATTATACATACTGTGTAGCTCCAATTCTAAACGATTTAGCTCCAACACAAAATAAAGTCCCATCGTTGGCGACTCCAAAGACGTGAAAATCCCTTTTTAAAGCCAAACAATCGCTCGGACCCCAAGTTCTCTTCCTCCAACTGGGTAAATACAAGAATAAATCGTCTTCGAAGGATGTCGCGGAAAGATGTCCTTGTAAAACTCCGTATTGTTCAAAACCACAATCGTTTCCCCTTTTACAATTGATTTAATTTAAAATTTTAATTATTTTATTTAAAATTTTAATTATTTTATTGAAAATTTTAATTATTTTATTTAAAATAAAATATTTTATTTTAAATAAAATATTTTAACCACAATTATAATCTTATTTAATTACAATTTTATTTAAAATAAAATATTTTATTTTATGAAAATATTAAAGAAAGAAACAAAATATATATATTAAACTTACAACATCCTAATCCATTCTCCATCTCTCCACGGTTCTCTAGCTAAAGTATCTGTTAATAAATCCACGCTGTAGTTATGTGGATAATAAATCGGTTCAGAACCTGCATTCCAACTATATAAAAAAAAATTAAGTTTTAATTTTTTTAAGCTTTAATATACTTTCCGGAACTTTTCGGTATATTTTAAACTTACAAGAAGCGAAAATTAACAAATTCCAATTCGGCTTTGGTAGTTTTAAACGAACTACACCTCATTATCCCGTTGTAAGTTATTCTTAATCTCCTCAAAGGGTTTAAAATCTCGATATTTAAACCGGCGGCTTTCCAACATCGAGAATTTGTACTGTGACATTCTATTAAAGGTTCATCTAAAAAACAATAAATAATTTATTTAAATTCGAATTAAGGGGGAACAACAGGGTGGAGACCGCGAAAAAAGGCGATAATTAAGATTTTATTTTGGTTCACTCATATATTTTAGAAAAATCGAAATTTGATATTTATAACTACGCAGTTTAAACCTATTTTAGGAAGTATAGAGAAAAAAAAATCTGTCTTAGAATACATGTATGGAGGGTGTCCAAATGCACTAACAAAAAAAAGCATCTTGTTGGTTGTCACTACAAAACGTGTAAAAATAATCTGAAAATAAAAAAGGAAACGTCATTTTAATCTATATTAGTGTAGCTTCAGTTAAGCGTACCCGATTTAGAAAATAATAATTGCTGTTAAAATGGCACCCCTGCAAAAAAAGAGTTAAGAAAATCGATAAAATAATTAATCTTTCCAGGGGGTAAAGAGGCAGCAAATATTAATACAAATAAAAATCCGTACGCTTAACTGAAGGGAATTTTATATAGATTGAGGACGTCTCAATAAAATTTGAATGCGATTCTCGTTGGTAAAGAAATTATGACAACAGGTTAAAAAAAATTTACTGTGAGAAAAACGCATCTAAAAAGTTAAGTTTAGTTCTAGATGATATAATGGAGGAAACTTTAAGAGTTACCACAATTCATCGATTCCTGCTCCATAATAAAGGTCTTTAGAATTTCTAGAACATAATTCGACTTTGTTCTTGTTGTCTGAATTGTCTAAAACACTTGAAATTTAACGCACTTGAGCTCGACTTATACGGTGTTGGTCTTTAGCTGTACAAAATGCGCACATTTGGGGACCAATCTGGATTTGTATTTCATTTGCCACCTTTAATAAAGATGCCATTCCATTATTAAAAATGGAAACCGTCAAATAAGTAGCAATTTGCACAATAACTGCCCGACTTGATAAAATTTTCGGAGCGAACTTCCAAATGAAGGCATTAAAGCTCTCATTCGAATTTTGCGTAAATCCGCCTATACAGTGCTCAAGCAACTCCGTCTTGGACAAATCCATGTAAATGGGAGTAACAGCATCGATAACATTTTATGACAATGGTTGTTTATGTTCGTATTCAAGTAACGGCTTCGTTCGCGCGAGCAGGAAAGAGCTATAATTCCGTTATTTGTACAAATTTGGTTATAATATTGTAGGACAATATTCTAAACGATACATACTTTCGAATTGTGTAATGAAAAAAAAAACGATTTTTCAAAAAATTTACCCTGTTGTTCCCCCTTAAGTTAAGTTCAGCTTCAATCCGTTTTAAATCCTTAATTAGTTCGGTATATTTATTCTTTCAAATAAGCTTTTCTAACTAATTTCCTATTTTTCCGATTATTAGAAATTTCAACAATATTTGTGTTTTTATTGACGTTAAGTTGCTAATTATTGGAGGAGGATGCTACGAATCGCTAGTGCTTACAACACAGTGCCTATGGCTTCGCTAAGGAGAACCATCTAAGAAAGCAGAACAACTAAAGACAAAGCGACAGCTAAGCGGGAAGCATTTGAGCAGGCCTATCACACCTGGCAAACCAAATGGGACGCTGAAATTAGAGGAAGGTGAACGGCGAGGTTAATACCGGATGTTAAGATTTGGATGTTAACCGGTGGGTTACTACCTGACCCAGTTTCTCACTGGCCACGATATTTCATGAAATATTTACACACAATCAGAAAAACAGAAACTTCAGCCTGTATTTTTGCGGACTCAGAAATCGACGACGCCGAACATACATTTTTCCATTGCAACCACTGGAGACTGGAAAGAACGCAATTAACTACCAAAGTGGGGGCTTTGACTCCGGACAATGTCGTGGCCAAGATGCTGGATGACCAAGAAACGTGGAACGCGATAGTTGACTTTGTCACTAAAATACTTAAGGCGAAAAAACGGGCTATGGATGCACTGTTGCCATAAACCTCCATAAATCTGACAGACACATAGAGAAGAGAAACCCATACAGGCTCAAGAGCCCCCCTTCAACAGTTTTCACAATATTACTGACGATGACGTGAAGACAATAACGAACCGATTCCCTCTGCGGGGCAGATAAGCTGAAACCATGGAACACTAGAGAGAGGTGCCTCTTGAAGTATTAAGACACCCCCTCCTTCCGCACCTGTGATGCCCTAGACATGACGGGTAAAGCGAGGATGGACTTGATGGCTCCCAACTTTAATTCCTTGAAGTTATACCTTCTTAATGGTCCCAAGGGAAGAAGACAGGGGAACTTAATATGCGTTATTATTATTGTTGATTTGAACACGACGGTTCATACTGCCACGATCAGGGCAAAGCCCCAACAGGGGATCATTGTAAATTGCGGAGTTAGCACAAACGCCTAATCGAACGAGTATAAGAAGGACCAAGAATACTTCTTGATTCTTACTCATCAGCCCACCGTCAGCTCGTTCGAAGAGATTCCAGGTGCTAGCTTCGCCGTGTGGTATAATAAAGGCAGTGAACGTCTAGTGGTGTCTTACTTGTACATCCCTCTCCCCCTTGCAAGTATTAGTGCAGCTCTAAAGCCGGGTTTTCATTAGTAGTAAAGTATACTGGGCGAGTACTAACCATCCTGTGAACTCCCCTAATGAAAACGTAACTGGTAGAGTAGAGTACTTGGTTTTGGTAGAGTAGAGTGGGATAGCATGGTGGTAAAGTTACTCTACCACTTGCCATCCCCTACTACTGCTTTCCACTCTACTCTACCGCCACTACGCTAATGAAAACAGTGTTGAGGTAGTCGAGTACCCTGTCGAGATCAGAAAAACCCGGTGTTGTTAAAGTATTTAGCATATTTGTGTAAAAATGAAGTGGTCTGAGGCAGAAACTATTAAATTAGTAGAATTGTACAGTGAATATGAATGCCTATGGAAGCATCTGGCAACATTGTGTCAAATTTCTTAATTTTTGGAGCTACCATCTCTAGCAGTGTCTCAAAATGTTCTGGAGTCATCCGCAGACACAATCTGTACTCTTCTACATCATCCAAAGCAAGTTCCTTTAAGAGAACCGAAGAAGCTCCGTGCCTATGCCTGTTGTCTTATCCAATCTGTGCACCATTTTTTCTTGATTCTGTTCTGTTCTTCCCCCATGGCTAAAGTTACCTCTCCAAGCAAAAGATCAGCTGCACATAATAATGCTTTTCGTACAGCTTTTCTTAAGGCTAGACGATGTTGACCAGGGTTCAATCTCGACGTTTCAAGTTTTTCACTGTTTACTATTACCTACCCTCTGTAGCATACTATTTTCTATTTAAGTGAAAACGGGTACTCTACCAAACTAAGTAGAGTAGAGTTAACTCTGTTTAAAAGTACGCCAGATACTCTACTACAAATTCTACTAATGAAAACCTGGCTTAAGGAACGCCCCAGCAGGAAAATAAGTATACCTCTTGCTTATTTACCCAGTAACTATACTTCATTTAATAACTAGGAGGAGTGATTTGAATTTTGCGCGCCAAAATAGTGAACTATTATTGGTCGCTCCGCAGTCAAGTTTACAAAGGCGAAAAAATTGGTTTTTGTCGTTTATTGTTTTTAACGTTTGAGGTTAGGTGCTTTACCTAATTTGTCAACTTGTTTCTCGCTTTTTCGTTGTGCTCAAATGGTTGCGATCAAAAAATATTAAGTTCGAAGAAGGTATGGTACGATGTCATCTGTTGGATATAATACGTCAACACAAGGAACGTCTCTTGGATAAATTTTGAACAATGTACGTATAGATAAACGGCCATAGATATATTTGGTATGTTCTAAAATACTACGCTCAAACGCTTGGTGTTTTGTTGGTCGCATAAATGTGACTGGTTTGAAGTTTAGAATTCAAATTTGCCGCTAAAAATGTTTAGTGTATATTTTAGTTACTTTTTCCTATGTAAATGGGGTTTTGAGATTTACTCCTCCTAGTTATTAAATGAAGTATAGAAACAAGGAAGTGACTCGTGACAATACTTTTAAAAAATAATAATAATTGACATTAAAATAATAGTTCTCGAAACTAACTTTTAGCGTTATTAACTAAAGTGTTCAAGATAAGAATTTAACCGAACCATTTAAGGTTTAAAATAAAAACAATTCTTACTTGGAAGTTTATAAATTTTTCCGCATTTACTCCTAAATTCGATCGAAACGTCCATATGAAGCGTGTGCTTAAAGTTGAGCACGATCGAAAGGTAATTACCGTCACTATCGGCACCGTAAATGATGTAATTATCGGATTCCTTTAAAAGAATTACACAATTACTTTTATTTTTTACAAACTTACTTTTAAACGTACATATTTCGTTGGATTTTTTTGCGGCAATTCTTGATCTAACTCCGATAAACGATTTATGGTGTATTTCCAATCTTCTTGAAATCTTTTAACCGAAGGCGTAGAGAAAAGTTTTTTAAAACTATAATACCAGGCTGTAAAATAAAATAAAATAAAATTAAAATAAAATCAAATAAAATCAAATAAAACCAAATAAAATCAAATAAAATCAAATAAAATCAAATAAAATCAAATAAAATCAAATAAAATAAAAATATTTTATATAAATACAAATACATTTTATTAAATTACATAACAACACTTAATAAATTTAAAGTTACTTTTTCCATTTTTTTTTTTTAATTTTACTTACTTGGTCGACTATAACTCGAATTCCTCCTTTTTCTAACAACAACCAAAAAGAAAATTAACGGCGTTACAAACAACGATGAATAATAAGCCAGGTATAAAAGATCCATTGCATAATATCTTATAAAACGATCACAAAAGTGTAAAAAAATAAAAAATCGTTCCGCGCACTTATCGTTCGCAGGTGTTCGAAACACTAGACCTTCAAAATGCGTTACGAAGGTTCCCCCGAAAACATCAGATAACAACCAAAAGTAGTAATAATCTCGACCGATTGATTGCGATCTAATCTCGAATGGTTTTCCATTTTTTAACGAACGAATTGAAACTTACGAGTTACAATCGAATCGTTTTAAGCAAATAAATCGTTTGGATTGAGGTCAACGGTTAACTATATCAGAGTTATAACCTCGACTTATTATTTAGATTGTTATTTAAGATGATTTAATTAACTGTGTGTTTGTTACGTTAAAATAAATACTATTAAAAGAAATACAGTGAAATCTCTCTTGGGCAAACACCAACGGGACCCACCAAAGTGTCCGTTCAAGAGGGGTGTTCGCTTAAGAGAAATACAAAGTAATTGTATGAGAGTCGGATGGTTCCACGAAAACTGTCCGTTCAAGAGGGGTGTTCGCGAAGGGGAATTTCACTGTATATAAAATAATTTAGAAAAAAAATTATAATATATTAAAGTAGTAAGCAAGCGGCGCCTCTTTAAAAGAGGGCGCCGCAGGCGCCTAGCTCTTTTTTTAATAGTTTTTTCAGAAATCGCTTTCCGGACGATTCAATGGTTTTTACATCATTCTGCCGACCATTATCTTCACCTCCCCGACGATTTTGGGGGGTCCGTGACCGATTCCGGAAAAACGGCCCCGAAAATCGAACGACGTTGCGGTAGCCCTAATTGAAATTAAAATTCTCGATCTTCCGCCTGTCATTTTCGTTAATTTTCGAACGCACTTTTTGTCCAAAAAGCCACCGGCTCCGCGACTCTGCTTCCGGCTAACCTTCTGAACGGCTTTATAACGCAACGTTATATGCGAATCGGGGCCCCTTTGGACCCGAAACGGCCGATTTAAGTCCTAAACGAAGTCCCCGTTTTCCGTCATTTTTGATTTGGGCCGATAAAACAGTTGGTTCAATTTTCATAAACGTTATTTATTATTCTAACTACGCTAATAGGTACCTTTACACTAACGTTCTTTCGCGGATGATTGGAACGTCGCGAGCCAATCGCGCATGTTTGAACGTGTGTGTAAAGGCTTCGGCGTTCCATATGTTTTGCGCGTTTTTAAACATGTACAGGTTTGGAGCGCGCTCTAAACATTTGGTCGTCTTTACACATCCGTTCTTAACCGGCGTGCTTGGCGTGGCGAGTTTTCTTCTTATCCTTGTAGTTAATATGAAACAGGCAATTAGTTTATACCTATTGAAAAATCACACAAATATTGAAAAATAGGTTGTTAATAATTCTTTTAGTTATCACGGCGTCAGTGGACATGGGTGTAGTATACCTGAGTTGTTTTTATATGTGCGTTGTTTGATTATTTAGGACCATTCTGTTACAAAATTCTCAGTATCTGCCCTAAACAGATACAGCTTTTGTTTGTAATTATTAGTCTTGTATCTGTCGTGACCACGTGCAAACGTCTTAATAAAAACTTTTGGTCGGGTGTTATTAATTTATTGATTTATTATTCCTTGAGTGTCACACACCCAGTTGATTGACGGTGTAACAAAATATATGTTCATTGACGCCGGTTTAAACATCTTGGCAACAATAATGGCGAACGATTTGTGGTATTGGTCGAAAGAATTTATTACGGAGTTTATTGAAATGTATAAGTCATATCCCTGCTGATGGAAAATAAAGAGCAAGGAATACACAAATAAAAACTTAAAAAATTTGGCTTATGACAGCTTGGTTGATTTATACAAAAAAGTACATGCAGAAGCTAATCGAGACTATGCAGTCAAAGAAATACAAAGTCATCATAATTTTCACTTTATGCTTCGTCTTGAGTCGGTCCATTTTATAAAACTGTCTGTTATCCTGTTGAAATTTCCAACACGCCACGAGCCACTCCAAACCCGCGGGAAACAACACGCTTTTGCATTTACATTAACGTTCTTACCCTCTGCGCTTCAAGAACGCGTGCAAGCCTTCGCGACTAGAACGTCCTAATTTTTGTTTCGAAATGATTGGAACGGGACGGTTTTGTCGTGTCCTCAAAACGCGCGATTGGCGCGCCACGTTCTAAACACGCGTGAAAGAACGTTAGTGTAAAGGTAGCTAATGCCACATGAAATTTCAAAACGATCGATTTATTAATAATTATTAAATATTTAATTTATGCAGAACAAAAATTCGAATACATTTCACTAAAAACTAATTACATTCGTGAAAATATCACCAAAAATTTAAGTAAATTTGTAAAAATTCCACCAAAGCTACTAAAATTTTTAATAATTCCACCAAAAACTTATAAAATTTGTAACAATTCCACCAAAGCTATCAAAATGTTTAACAATTCCACCAAAAACTTGCTGAATTTTTAAAAAATATACTAAAATTAAAATTAATTTCGTCAAGAATTGATTAGATTCTTAAAAATTTCACAAAAATAAAAAAGTAATAATAAAAATTCCACAAAAGTTAGTTAAATTGAATATAATTTCACCAAAAATTATTAAATTTGGAGACAATTCTACTAAAAACTTAATGAATTTTTTAAAAATTCCACCCAAAATCAATAAAATTGGTAAAAATTAAAAAAACTTACTATATTAGTAAATATTCCACCAAAGTTACCAACATTTTTAACAATTCCACCAAAAATGTACTAAATTTTTTCAATTTTCCACCAAAGCTACAAAAATGTTGAATAATTCCACCAATAACTTACTGATTTTTAAAAAATACCACCAAGAACTTACCAAATTCATAAAATTCTACTAAAATTACCAATATTTTTAACAATTCCACCAAAAATGATTAAAGTTAATAAAAATTCCACCAAAGTTATCAACTTTTTTAACAATTCCATCAAAAACATACTGAATTTTATAAAAATTCCACCAAGAATTAATAAAATTGGAAAGATTTCACTAAAAACTTTCTAAATTCGTAAATATTCCATAAAAAACACTGATTTTTTTAAAAATTCCATCAAAAATTAATAAAATTCGCAAAAATTCCACAAGTGCTATCAAAATCTTTGATAATTCCGTCAAAAATGTACTGAATTTTTTAAAAATTCCACCAAAAATTAATACAATTTGCAAGAATTCCACCAAAAACTTACTAAATTCATAAAAATTTTACCAAAAACACTGATTTTTTCTTATTACATCACAAATGAATAAAATTCGCAAAAATTCCATCAATGTTATCAAAATTTTTGATAATTCCACCAAAAACATACTGAATTTTTTAAAAATTCCACCAAAAACCTACAAAATTCATAAGAATTTTACCAAAAACACTGATTTTTTCTTATTACATCACAAATGAATAAAATTCGCAAAAATTCCATCAATGTTATCAAAATTTTTGATAATTCCACCAAAAACATACTGAATTTTTTAAAAATTCCACCAAAAACCTACAAAATTCATAAGAATTTTACCAAAAACACTGATTTTTTCTTATTACATCACAAATGAATAAAATTCGCAAAAATTCCATCAATGTTATCAAAATTTTTGATAATTCCACCAAAAACATACTGAATTTTTTAAAAATTCCACCAAAAACTTACAAAATTCATAAGAATTTTACCAAAAACACTGATTTTTTTTTATTCCACCAGAAATGAATAAAATTCGCAAAAATTCCATCAATGTTATCAAAATTTTTGATAATTCCACCAAAAACATACTGAATTTTTTAAAAATTCCACCAAAAACTTACTAAATTCATAAGAATTTTACCAAAAACACTGATTTTTTTTAAATTCCACCAGAAATGAATAAAATTCGCAAAAATTCCACCAAAGCCATTAAAATATTTAACAACTACACCCAAAACTTACTAAATTCATAAGAATTTTACCAAAAACACTGATTCTTTTTAAAATTCCACCAGAAATGAATAAAATTCGCAAAAATTCCACCAAAGCCATTAAAATATTTAACAACTACACCCAAAACTTACTAAATTCATAAGAATTTTACCAAAAACACTGATTTTTTTTTTTAATTCCACCAGAAATGAATAAAATTCGCAAAAATTCCACCAAAGCTATTATAATATTAAACAACTACACCCAAAACTTACTGAATTTTTTTTATTCCACCAAAAACTTACAAAAATCCTAAAAATTACACTAAAATTGTCAGCATTTTTAAAAATTCTACCAAAAACTTACAAAATTTTTTAAAAATTCCACCAAAATGTCCAAATTCTTTTAAAATTCCACCAAAAATCAATCAAATTAGAAACAATTTCATTAAAAATTAACTAAAACCTTGAAAATTCCATCAAAAACTTAGTAGATTCATAAAAATTCCACCAAAGTTACGAAAATTTTTAATAATTCTACCAAAAATAATGAATTTTTTAAAAATTTCACCAAAAAACTTACAACATTTTTAAAAATTCTACCAAAAATTTGCCATTTTTTTTTAATTCCCCCAAAAACTTATTAAATTCATAAGAATTTTACCAAAAACACTGATTTTTTTTAAGATTCCACCAGAAATGAATAAAATTCGCAAAAATTCCACCAATGTTATCAAAATTTTTGATAATTCCACCAAAAACGTACAGAACTTTTTAAAAATTCCACCAAAAACTTACTAAATTCATAAGAATTTTACCAAAACTTACTGAATTTTTTTTATTCCACTAAAAACTTACAAAGATTCTAAAAATTACACCGAAATTGTCAACATTTTTAAAAATTCTAGCAAAAACTTACAAAATTTTTTAAAAATTCCACCAAAATGTCCAAATTCTTTTAAAATTCCACCAAAAATCAATCAAATTAGAAACAATTTCATTAAAAATTAACTAAAACCTTGAAAATTCCATCAAAAACTTAGTAGATTCATAAAAATTCCATCAAAGTTACTAAAATTTTTAATAATTCTATCAAAAATAATGAATTTTTTAAAAATTCCACCAAAAAACTTACAAAATTTGTGAAAATGCCACCAAAAATTCACCAATTTTTTTTAATTCTACCAAAAACTTACTAAATTCGTAAAGCTTCCACCAAAGTTACCAAAATGTTGATCAATTCAACCAAAAACAATAATTTTTTTTGAAAAATACTAAAAATAAAACTAAACTAGTACATAAAATAATACAGAAAAAAAGTTGGTCATTTTTTTTCCCACAGAATTGTTAATTTTTAAAAATTCATATAATTCATAATTGAATTTAAATCAGAATTAGAATAAAGATTATTATTGATTGGTTAATTGGTGATTTTAAGAAGGAAGTAATAAAACGTGAACCAATCTGACGCCAAAGATGATAATGAGGCGATAAAAAGAGAACTTCCAAAGCGATAACCGCAAATAGAATCCGGCGCTTATCGAAAATCGGAAGCAGAAGTAAAAATACTTTCATAGTCGGTGGATATTTAATGAAATGAAAATCAAAATCGTTCGATTAAAAAGGAATTAATTAAAAATCTCTTATTGGGTAAGTTTTATTATATTAAATTCATATAAATTTATATTAAATTCATATAAATTTTTTTTTCATCAAATTTTGAAATTTTTTTATCAAATTTTGAGATTTTTTTGAAATAAAATTTTGAAAATTTTTAGTTAGTAAAAAAAACCTCAAATAAAAAATTTTAGTTGTTTGAATTAAAGTGATTTAAATTAACATAATAAATTAACATAATAAATTATAATTAGGAAAGATTTTAAAACGCATTAAAGATTTAAAATCTATCTATAAACACGTTGAGTAACAAACACGACTATAAAAACAAACTTAACGATGAACCAAAGTTCTCAAATTTGGTAAAAACGGAAATTCTAAACATTCTTGAATCGAAGCCAATTTAAAATTTATAAATTTGATGACTTTTTAATAGAAAATACTTACTTTAATCTATTGTTAGTAATAGATTTTTTTTCGTCGACAAATCTTTTCTTGAATGATTACAAAGTTGATTGTCGATTATAAAGATTATAATCTAAATATCGATTTTAGATTTAGATCGATTCAAAATTAAAAAATCCAAATATCTTGGTTTAATCGTCTTCATTCAAATTCTTCTTTTATTAACCATCCAATAACAAGTTAATTAACCAACACTTCCGTATTAAAACATCTCACACCTATCTTTCTTCCTTCTTCTCATTTTTTATTATTATTTTTTTTCTTTCCTCTTCTCATCTTTCTTTCACTCAACTCGGTTTCTTAAAAAGTATCGCGTTTCTCCATAGAAGGAGAGAGCAGAAACAACAACAGGTGTGTTTGTGTGTGTGCCTCTCGTAGTTGTTGAGATCTAGCCGAGGAGGAGAAGAAGAAACCGAACCCAACTCGACTCTCAGTCTCCTCTCGACTTCCGTAACAAACTCTCTCGGGGAAATCTCAAAGATGATTACGTTTCGGAAACTATGTTTTTGTGCTGTTATTTATCAAACTTAATTAATACTCCTAGAAGAAAAAAAGAAAGAGAGATTTTTATTGTGTAGTGAGAAGATTTTATATAGTTTAAAGTTTATTATTTATAAAAAAAAACTTTAATAAGTTTTAATCTAACTTAGGTAAGATATTTTTTTATTCAATTAGGATTAGGATAGATTTTTTCCTGTTAAAAATTTTTTTATTTGTAAAAATCTTTTACAAATAAAAAATTTACAACGTTTTAAGATTGAATTTTCTTTGTGGTTGGATTGTTAAGTCGCAAGAGGTTCGTTACGTAACCGGATAGGTTTCGCTTGAAACCTACGCGGGCCCCAGCGAAATAATTGTGATTTTGCCGCCAGCTGCTTTGGTCGATCGATCCCGAAGGTGAGCTGGTATGGAAATGTCGACCGTTTTCTAATACTGGAGGCATGTACTTAAATTATTGTACTTAAACTATTATACTTGAAATATTCTTTCCACCTTTTTTTTCATATAAAAATAAAATAAACAATCTATTCTTTTAAATCTTCTTTTTTAAGTAAATTTCCAGAAAAAAATTTAAAATAAAATTTAAAAATCTTAAAAAGTTCTCTTCGTTTAGTTTTAATTTTTTTTATCAAAGTAAAGTAGTTCAAAGTAGTTTGGCTTCTTTAACTTCTTTACGGTTCGGTGGGAAAAAGGGGGGTTTCCGGGGGGAACGCCAAGAACCAGTCATACGTCCTTCTGTAATGTTATCCGCGCACTTAGAGGGGCGGGGACGAAGAACGCGCGGTTCGTGTTTAATGTCGTGCGACTCTCCAAGATTTGAGCGAGAAGAACTAACTGGTTTTCTGTAAAACTTGTCCAGGTGTCTTTACTTTTTATCTTTAATCTTTAAGTTTTCTTACATTTTTCCTCAACGTTATAATAAAAAAAAGGAATCTTTAAAATGTTTCTATCGTTAAAAATTGGAACGAATTTTAAACCAATTTTTCATGAAATGTAGTTACTTTTATCGTTTTCTTTCATTTCCTTCATTATGGCATTTGCTCTTTTCTATTTCTTGCGGAAAGCAAACTTCGTTGGCGTTTTCAAACACCTCTCTTTTCGTCGACAAGTTTTCATCGACAAGCCTGATGCAACCCAGGCGTGCTTTAACATGGGCACGAAAATTGGTGAACACAACTGGTTGTGGTTGAGCGAATGTAATTTAACATCTGAGCGAATGTAATTCAACATCTGAGCGAATATAATAACATCTTCCCTGATTGATATTTCCCACTCAGGTTCCACTACTAACAGGTGATAGCAGTTCTGAATTTTTTTAGCAAGTTTTTCAATTAAACTAAAAAAAATGAAAATAACACGTCGCAAGGCTAAAAGAGTGGCGTGTACTTAGGTGGAACGATTTCGACGGTGTATTTACGGAACGATTTCGAAGTATCGCCTTTCTATATCTTGCTTCCAATTTTTAAACATTTTTCTGCACGGTCGAATCAAATGTTCCCGTGGAATCCTGCATGCACAGAAATACTTGGTGTAATAGTTTTCCTGACATCGACATAGCATACTAGAAGGTATACGAATGTGTCGTCTTGTTAATATTCTTTCTGTTGACAAAAAAAGGCTTTTTTTCCTTTTATTGCCAAAGTCCTGTCGAAGCTAAACAGGTATTGACACCTGTTTGATTTGTATTGATTATACAGGGTGTTTAAAAAGATGCCGTTATTGCCGCATTTAATAATTTAAAGGGGGTGATTAACCAGGTCATTTTATACAAAAAAGTTTGTAATAAAAGAAATATTAAAAATTGTAGTTACTTTTAAGAATTTTTTTAATTTTCGATAAAATACGTCAATATCTCTTAAAAAATTCGATCCTATTTGAATAAATTTGAACAAATTTATTAAAAATTCGCCAAAATTCGATCAAATTTGAACAAATTTGTTAAAAAATCGCCAAAATTTGATCAAATTTCAACAAATTTATTAAAAATTCGCTAAAATTCGATCAAATTTGAATAAATTTGTTAACAATTTCTCAAAATTCGAAAAAATACATCAATATTTCTTAAAAATTCGATCCTATTTGAATAAACTTGAACAAATTTTGAAAAAAATCGTCAAAGTTCGATCAAATTTCAACAAATTTATTAAAAATTCGCTAAAATTCGATCAAATTTGAACAAATTTGTTAAGAATTCGTTAAAATTCGTCAACATCTCTTAAAAATTTACCAACATTCGATCAAATTTGTTAAAAATTCTCCAAATTTCGATCAAATTTGAACAAATTTGTTAAAAATTCGTCAAAATTCGATCAAATTTGAATAAATATGTTAACAATTTGTCAAAATTCGAAAAAATACGTCAATATTTCTTAAAAATTCTATCCTATTTGAATAAATTTGATCAAATTTTGAAAAAAAATCGTCAAAATTCGATTAAATTTCAACAAATTTATTGAAAATTCGCCAAAATTCGATCAAATTTGAACAAATTTGTTAAGAATTCGTTAAAATTCATTAAAATTCGTCAACATCTCTTAAAAATTTACCAACATTCGGTCAAATTTGTTAAAAATTCCCCAAACTTCGATCAAATTTGAACAAATTTGTTAAAAATTCGCCAAAATTCGATTAAATTTGAATAAATTTGAACAAATTTTGAAAAAAATCGTCAAAGTTCGATCAAATTTCAACAAATTTATTAAAAATTCGCTGAAATTCGATCAAATTTGAACAAATTTGTTAAGAATTCGTTAAAATTCAATAAAATTCGTCAACATCTCTTAAAAATTTACCAACATTCGATCAAATTTGTTAAAAATTCCCCAAACCTCGATCAAATTTGAACAAATTTGTTAAAAATTCGTCAAAAATCGATAAAATTCGTCAATATTTATTAAAAATTCATTAAAATTCGATCAAATTTGTACAAATTTCTTAAAAATTTACCAAAATTCGATCAAATTTGAATAAATTTGAACAAATTTATTAAAAATTCGCCAAAATTCGATCAAATTTGAACAAATTTGTTAAAAATTCGCCAAAATTCGATCAAATTTGAATAAATTTGTTAACAATTTGTCAAGATTCGAAAAAATACGTCAATATTTCTTAAAAAATCGATCCTATTTGAATAAATTTGAACAAATTTTGAAAAAAATCGTCAAAGTTCGATCAGATTTCAACAAATTTATTAAAAATTCGCTAAAATTCGATCAGATTTGAATAAATTTGTTAACAATTTGTCAAAATTCGAAAAAATACATCAATATTTCTTAAAAATTCGATCCTACTTGAATAAATTTGATCAAATTTTGAAAAAAATCGTCAAAGTTCTATCAAATTTCAACAAATTTATTAAAAATTCGCTAAAATTCGATCAAATTTGAATAGATTTGTTAACAATTTGTCAAAATTCGAAAAAATACATCAATATTTCTTAAAAATTCGATGCTATTTGAATAAATTTGATCAAATTTTGAAAAGAATCGTCAAAGCTCGATCAAATTTCAACAAATTTATTAAAAATTCGCTAAAATTCGATCAAATTTGAATAAATTTGTTAACAATTTGTCAACATTCGAAAAAATACGTCAATATTTCTTAAAAATTCGATCCTATTTGAATAAATTTGAACAAATTTTCAAAAAAATCGGCAAAGTTCGATCAAATTTCAACAAATTTATTAAAAATTTGCTAAAATTCGATCAAATTTGAATAAATTTGTTAACAATTTGTCAAAATTCGAAAAAATACATCAATATTTTTTAAAAATTCGATCCTATTTGAATAAATTTGAACAAATTTTGATAAAAATCGTCAAAGTTCGATCAGATTTCAACAAATTTATTAAAAATTCGCTAAAATTCGATCAGATTTGAATAAATTTGTTAACAATTTGTCAAAATTCGAAAAAATACATCAATATTTCTTAAAAATTCGATCCTATTTCAATAAATTTGATCAAATTTTGAAAAAAATCGTCAAAGTTCGATCAAATTTCAACAAATTTATTAAAAATTCGCTAAAATTCGATCAAATTTGAATAAATTTGTTAACAATTTGTCAAAAGTCGAAAAAATACATCAATATTTCTTAAAAATTCGATCCTATTTGAATAAATTTGATCAAATTTTGAAAAAAATCGTCAAAGTTCGATCAAATTTCAACAAATTCATTAAAAGTTCGCTAAAATTCGATCAAATTTGAACAAATTTGTTAACAATTTGTCAAAATTCGAAAAAATACATCAATATTTCTTAAAAATTCGATCCTATTTGAATAAATTTGAACAAAATCGTCAAAGTTCGATGAAATTTCAAAATTTATTAAAAATTCGCTAAAATTTGATCAAATTTGAACAAATTTGTTAAGAATTCGTTAAAATTCAATAAAATTCGTCAACATCTCTTAAACATTTACCAGCATTCGATCGAATTTGTTAAGAATTCCCCAAACTTCGATCAAATTTGAACAAGTTTGTTAAAAATTCGTCAAAATTCGATCAAATTTGAATTAATTTGTTAACAATTTGTCAAAATTCGAAAAAATACGTCAATATTTCTTAAAAATTCGATCCTATTTGAATAAATTTGAACAAATTTTGAAAAAAATCGTCAAAGTTCGATCAAATTTGAACAAATTTATTAAAAATTCGCTAAAATTCGATCAAATTTGAATAAATTTGTTAACAATTTGTCAAAATTCGAAAAAATACATCAATATTTTTTAAAAATTCGATCCTATTTGAATAAATTTGAACAAATTTTGAAAAAAATCGTCAAAGTTCGATCAAATTTCAACAAATTTGTTAAAAATTCGCCAAAATTCGATCAAATTTGAATAAATATGTTAACAATTTGTCAAAATTCGAAAAAATACGTCAATATTTCTTAAAAATTCGGTCCTATTTGAATAAATTTGATCAAATTTTGAAAAAAATCATCAAAGTTCGATCAAATTTCAACAAATTTGTTAAAAATTCGCCAAAATTCGATCAAATTTGAATAAATATGTTAACAATTTGTCAAAATTCAAAAAAATACATCAATATTTCTTAAAAATTCGATCCTATTTGAATAAATTTGAACAAATTTATTAAAAATTCGCCAAAATTCGATCAAATTTGAACAAATTTATTAAAAATTCGCCAAAATTCGATCAAATTTGAATAAATTTATTAAAAATTTACCAAAATTCGATCAAATTTGAACAAATTTGTTAAGAATTCGCGAAAATTCGATCAAATTCGAATAAATTTGTTAACAATTTGTCAAAATTCGAAAAAATACGTCAATATTTCTTAAAAATTCGATCCTATTTGAATAAATTTGATCAAATTTTGAAGAAATCATCAAAGTTCGATCAAATTTCAACAAATTTATTAAAAATTCGCTAAAATTCGATCAAACTTGAACAAATTTGTTAAGAATTCGTTAAAATTCAATAAAATTCGTCAACATCTCTTAAAAATTTACCAACATTCCATTTAACAATTTGTCAAAATTCGAAAAAATACATCAATATTTCTTAAAAATTCGATCCTATTTGAATAAATTTGAACAAATTTTGAATAGAATCGTCAAAGTTCGATCAAGTTTCAACAAATTTATTAAAAATTCGCTAAAATTCGATCAAATTTGAATAAATTTGTTAACAATCTGTCAAAATTCGAAAAAATACGTCAATATTTCTTAAAAATTCGATCCTATTTGAATAAATTTGAACAAATTTTGAAAAAATCGTCAAAGTTCGATCAAATTTCAACAAATTTATTAAAAATTCGCTAAAATTCGATCAAATTTGAATAAATTTGTTAACAATTTGTCAAAATTCGAAAAAAATACGTCAATATCTCTTAAAAATTCGATCCTATTTGAATAAATTTGAACAAATTTTGAAAAAAATCGGCAAAGTTCGATCAAATTTCAACAAATTTATTAAAAACTCGCTAAAATTCGATCAAATTTGAACAAATTTGTTAAGAATTCGTTAAAATTCAATAAAATTCGTCAACATCTCTTAAAAATTTACCAACATTCGATCAAATTTGTTAAAAATTCTCCAAACTTCGATCAAATTTGAACAAATTTGTTAAAAATTCGCCAAAATTCGATCAAATTTGAATAAATTTGTTAAAATTCGAAAAAATACGTCAATATTTCTTAAAAATTCGATCCTATTTGAATAAATTTGAACAAATTTTGAAAAAAATCGTCAAAGTTCGATCAAATTTCAACAAATTTATTAAAAATTCGCTAAAATTCGATCAAATTTCAACAAATTTGTTAAGAATTCGTTAAAATTCAATAAAATTCGTCAACATCTCTTAAAAATTTACCAACATTCGATCAAATTTGTTAGAAATTCCCCAAACTTCGATCAAATTTGAACAAATTTGTTAAAAATTCGTCAAAAATCGATAAAGTTCGTCAATATTTATTAAAAATTCATTAAAATTCGATCAAATTTGTACAAATTTCTTAAAAATTTACCAAAATTCGATCAAATTTGAACAAATTTCTTAAAAATTCGTCAAAATTCAATAAAACTCGTTTTTTTTAAAGAACAAGGGTTTTATTTAAGGACAAAACCAAATATTTTACCAAACCTACAATTTTACCAAGCAAAAATTACAAAAACTGTGCAAAGTGACTAAGAATCCAATTTTCTCCTCATCAACTGGCGAACTCTCTCAAAAACACTAGGATCTGTTTTAATTGAGTTGCATCTTTTAATAGTTGCTTTTCACATAACTGCTTGTTAAACTTAGAATCACCAGTGCCAGAAATGTTAACTACTTGTGAAGTTGAAATTGAAAGTTGAAAGGCGGGAGGGCACGCCAGATGGCATACCGCACTTAGGTCCCATTGCGCCCTTTGTACAACCTCCCTGTCACGAATTTTGTCTACATCAACCAACCTAGAGATTTACCAAAAGTTAGGATGCAGTTTAGAGGTGTCTCCCCGATTCTATAGTTAGCCAGTCGTCACCTAAGTTCCTTAATCTAAGGTCCTTGAGATTTGAGCAATCACATAGGATGTGCTTAACAGTCTCAACGTCTTGCAAGCACAACATAGACGAGAAGCAACAAACCCTAAATTATATAGCATTTTGAATATTTGCAATTGAAGATGCAATTGATTAGTTAAATTCATTTTTGTGACTTTCATAAATAAAGTCAAAGTAAAGTATAATTTTTAAAATTTAGATAAGAATTTTTTAAAATTTGGATAAGATTTTTTTAAAATTGGATAAGAATTTTGTTAAATAACCGAGACGATTTTTAAACTTAATTTTTCGTATTTTCTACAGTTACGAAAAAACCGTTAAGTCCATTTCGGGGCCAACAAGCCGTTTAAACCGGGCTCTCGGTTCACATCTCGTTTTTTTTTTTCCAAGAATTGGGTCTCTCGGGTACTCGCGGCGGAAATTGTCGCCACGCCAAAGCTAAATCGCTTTCGAGAAGCGTCTTTATTTCGATCGTAAAACGGTTTTAGTGTCGTCGCAATCCAACACCGATAGTTATTATAGTTATTTCGAGTTATTTTCGTCTTTTAAGACGAAAAGACTGCTTTAAAGATTCTTAACTAAAATACTTTAGAGATTTAAAAAGAAATTAAAAGAGGTTTTGGCCTTCCTGACCTTCTTCGCCGGTTTGTTGGTTTTCTTTTGTGTGTAAAAAAATTTTTCGATCGGATCCAGATTAGTGAACACCTGCGGGGGGCGTTGCCCGGCGAATAACTGTTCTTAGCGGTTTAAAGAGACCGAAGAAGAAAAGATAAAAAAAATAACTGATCTTTTTATTTTTTTTTTTCAGGGTTTTGGTTAAAAAATCGCAACTATGAAGTTTCAAATCTTTTTAACATGTTTCCTAGTGATTATCGTTCGATCAATGACCGAAAGAGAACACAAGGTAAAATATATTCAATTAAAAAATTAAAAAAAAAACCTCTAAAGTGCCATAAATTAACATTTTTTTTATATTAATTTATTTTAATTTTTCTCACATATTATATTTCTCATTGTAATATTTTTCTTATACTAAAATTTTGATTTTTAAACGTCAAAAGTGACATTTTAAAGAGAAAGACTAACTTTTAAATGTCAAAACTAACATTTTCAAATAGACATTTAAATGTCAAAATTGACATTTCGAAAGGCAATTCTCGTTTTTAAACGTCGAAAGTGACATCTTAAAGATGAAAAGTGTCGTTTTAACGTCAAATCTGACATTTTAAAAGAGAATTTTGATCTGTAAACGTCAAAAATGACATTTAAAAAATTAAAAGTGACGTTTAAACGTCAAAAGTGACACCTTAAAGATGAAAAGTGTCGTTTTAACGTCAAAACTGACACTTTAAAAGAAAATTTTGGTATGTAAACGTCAAAAATGATACTTTAAAAACTAAAAGTGACGTTTAAACGTCAAAATTAATATTTTCAAAATGGATTTAGACATTTCAATGTCAAAATTGACATTTTGAAAGAGAATTTTAATCTTTAAACGTCAAAACTATCATTTTTTAAGTTAATTTGTTAATTATATTAATTTACTATAAGAATATAGAAAGAAACTAAAAATAATTTTCTCACCTTATTGATCTGTCAAATTTAAAATTTGATTTTTTCCCGCTGATAATCGAACACCTACGATCGTTCCCGAACGGACCCGATCTCTTCAAGTTACGCTCTCGTACCTATCAAAACACTTTTTTACGGATTTTAAGTTAAAAATTATTTTAACACTCCGAAAATTGTTACAAATGTGAACCGGAACGTTTGGGGGTCGTTTTCCCATCGGTTTTAAATTGGCCCGAGCGGTTTTTCCCGAGGAAATTTTGATTTTTAACGGAGGGATTTTCATAACACCGAAAAAAATAAAGATGGCGACGCGATAGTATTGGGGGTGTTGAAGAGATGGCGTTATTTGTTGGAAAATATTAAAAGTTCCTAAAAATATTAAAAGTTCCTAAAAATATTAAAAGTTCCTAATAATATTAAAAGTTCCTAAAAATATTAAAAGTTCCTAAAAATATTAAAAGTTCCCAAAATATTAAAAGTTCCTAAATAAATACCTTTTAAAGTTCTCGATAGAAACCAATATTTAAAAAATCGCCTAGACTTTATTTCTGGAAATAAAGAAAAAATTTTCAGGATAATTATAAATTAATATATCTTCTTTAATATAACATAAGAATTTCCAGGTTAGGTTTAAAATATTTCGAGTAAAAAAATTTTTTTTTAATCTCTACATTTTCACGTAATCTATAAACGTCAAAAATTTAAAAAATCGCCTAAACCTTATTTTTAGAAATAAAGGACAAATTTTTAGGAAAATTATAAACTAATATATCTTCTTTACTATAACATAAAATTTTCCGGAATAGGATTTAAAAATTTTAAGGAAAAAAATTTTTTTTAAACCTCTACATTTTCACTTACAATTAATTTATAAACGTCAAAAATTAAAAAAATCGCCTAGACTTTATTTTTAGAAATAAAGAAAAAAATTTCAGGAAAATTATAAATTAATATTTCTTCTTTAATATAACATAAAATTTTCCGGGATAGGATTTAAAAATTTTGAGTAAAATTTTTTTTTTTAAACCTCTACATTTTCACGTATTCTATAAACGTCAAAAATTTTAAAAATCGCCCAGGCTTTATTTTTAGAAATAAAGAAAAAATTTTTAGGAAAATTATAAATTAATATACCTTTTTTAATTTAACATACAATTTTCCGGGATAGGATTTAAAAGTTTTGAGAAAAAAAAATTTTTTTTAAACCTCTACTTTTTCACGTAATTTATAAACGTCAAAAATTTAAAAAATCGCCTAGACTTTATTTTTAGAAATAAAGAAAAAATGTTCAGGATAATTATAAATTAATACATTTTCTTTAATATAACATAAAATTTTCCGGGATAGGATTTAAAAATTTTAAGGAAAAAAATTTTTTTTAAACCTCTACATTTTCACTTACAATTAATCTATAAACGTCAAAAATTTAAAAAATCGCCTAGACTTTATTTTTTGAAATAAAGAAAAAATTTTCAGGATAATTATAAATTAATATATTTTCTTTAATATAACATAAAATTTTCCGGGATAGGATTTAAATATTTCCAGGAAAAATTTTTTTTTAAACCTCTACATTTTCACGTTATTTATAAACGTCAAAAATTTAAAAAATCGCCCAGACTTTATTTTTAGAAATCAAGAAAAAATGTTCAGGATAATTATAAATTAATATATCTTCTTTAATATAATATAATAATTTCCAGGTTAGGTTTAAAATATTTTGAGGAAAAAAATTTTTTTTAAACCTCTACATTTTCACTTACAATTAATCTATAAACGTCAAAAATTTAAAAAATCGCCTGGACTTTATTTTTTGAAATAAAGAAAAAATTTTCAGGAAAATTATAAATTAATATTTCTTCTTTAATATAACATAAAATTTTCCGGAATAGGATTTAAAAATTTTAAGGAAAAAGAATTTTTTTTAACCTCTACATTTTCACTTACAATTAATCTATAAACGTCAAAAATTTAAAAAATCGCCTAGACTTTATTTTTAGAAATAAAGGACAAATTTTTAGCAAAATTATAAATTAATACATCTTCTTTACTATAACATAAAATTTTCCGGAATAGGATTTAAAAATTTTGAGGAAAAATTTTTTTTTTAAACCTCTACATTTTCACGTATTCTATAAACGTCAAAAATTTAAAAAATCGCCTAGACATTATTTTTAGAAATAAAGGACAAATTTTTAGGAAAATTATAAATTAATATATCTTCTTTACTATAACATAAAATTTTCCGGAATAGGATTTAAAAATTTTAAGGAAAAAAATTTTTTTTAAACCTCTACATTTTCACTTACAATTAATCTATAAACGTCAAAAATTTAAAAAATCGCCTGGACTTTATTTTTTGAAATAAAGAAAAAATTTTCAGGATAATTATAAATTAATATATTTTATTTAATATAACATAAAATTTTCCGGGATAGAATTTAAATATTTTGAGGAAAAAAAATTTTTTTAAACCTCTACATTTTCACGTAATCTATAAACGTCAAAAATTTAAAAAATCGCCCAGACTTTATTTTTAGAAATAAAGGACAAATTTTTAGGAAAATTATAAATTAATATATCTTCTTTACTATAACATAGAATTTTCCGGAATAGGATTTAAAAATTTTAAGGAAAAAAATTTTTTTTAAACCTCTACATTTTCACTTACAATTAATCTATAAACGTCAAAAATTTAAAAAATCGCCTGGACTTTATTTTTTGAAATAAAGAAAAAATTTTCAGGATAATTATAAATTAATATATTTTCTTTAATATAACATAAAATTTTCCGGGATAGGATTTAAATATTTTGAGGAAAAATTTTTTTTTTAAACCTCTACATTTTCACTTACAATTAATCTATAAACGTCAAAAATTTAAAAAATCGCCTAGACTTTATTTTTAGAAATAAAGAAAAAATTTTTAGAATAATTATAAATTAATATATCTTCTTTAATATAACATAAGAATTTCCAGGTTAGGTTTAAAATATTTTGAGGAAAAAAATTTTTTTTAAACCTCTACATTTTCATATAATCTATAAAAGTCAAAAATTTAAAAAATCGCCTAGACTTTATTTTTAGAAATAAAGAAAAAATTTTTAGAATAATTATAAATTAATATATCTTCTTTAAGATAACATAAAATTTTCCGGAATAGGATTTAAAAATTTTGAGGAAAAAATTTTTTTTTAAACTTCTACATTTTCATTTAAGCTATACACGTCAAAGTGGCAAGTTACAAAAAAAAATTATGACACCTTAGGGGTTTTTATTATTAAAGATAATGTATATTATTAAATATAAGATACAATTTTAAATTTTAACAAGATTTTTTTTTTACTCGATTTGATTTAAATAAAGTTTTTTATCTAGGTTCATAACATAGTGTTATATCCAGAGAAGCATTCGTGGTGTAAAACGACGAAAATCGAACAGATCGTAACTATGCCCGGTTACGAACCGATGACCATCGAGAATAACGTATGCGTGGGAGCCTGTTACAGTTATAGTATACCAAGAACTCAACCGGCCGAACCGGGGGAGTTAATAGGACCTTATTGCGATAGTTGTCAACCTGCCAATACAAAATGTTACCACGTAATAATTATTTTTTAATATGAATAAAACTTTTATGGTTGATTTAACAACTCAAGTTAATTAAAAATCATTTTTTTTTTGTAGGTGACTTTAAAAGCTGATAATAAAAATTCCGGTCCATCAACCGCTAAAAAACGAGTACAAATCATAACAAATTGTACTTGTCAGTCGTGTTCGAAGATTCAAGAAACCGACTGCGAGATTTTAGAAGAAAAAACCGCGGAATTACCGACGGATTTATTTAGTATTCTTTCCGGAAATTTGACAAACAACACAACCAAAAACGAAGACGTTCCGGAATTATTAAACATCGATCAAACCCTAAACGTATCTTCCCCGAACTTAGAACCTTTAAACGAAGACGTTAATCAAGTTTTACGTAAAAAATTAATCCAAGCTTTAACGACCAACGCGGAAAATAACCGTCACGGTAATTCTAAGAAAGACGACGTACTTAAACAGCTTATTACAGCTTTAGAAGACGTTAGAAATAAATTCACAAACGATAATTTATTATCTTTATTCACCTCGGCAAGTACGGAACACGTTGATTTGGAAAAAATTAAAGAAATCTTAACGAGCGTTAAAGAACAAAGGGAAATAATGGAAAAACATAGAAATTTCGGAATTGGTAATTTCGTCCCTATAGATAACTCTAAATTAAATTCAGACATTAATCGGGATTTAGAAAATTTAGGAAAAACTTACGGGATGAAAAACTTTGAAACGTTAAATCACTATAAAAATAGTCATATTATCGATAGTAATTTTATACCGGAATCGAGACATCATCATTATATCGGAGAAGTTCAAAATGTTGGTTTAACAACCGGACATTTAACTAAAGGACCTCACGGTTCTTTAGTTGTTGTACCACAAGTAAAAGTTGAACAAAAATTTCAAGTTCCATCCGATAATGTTAAACCGAATGAAGAAGGAACAATAATTCAGTACAAATAAATGAAGAAATCTTTTTAAAACACTAATTTATTTATAATCTTAAAAAGAAAAAAAAATCCGTGTGTATATTTCTATTAATTATGTATATGTCTATTAATTATTAATTTAAATCAAATCGTAGTCTTTAATTTAATAAACTAATACGAATAGAAAGTACTTATACAGCAAATACCAATTTACTGTTATTAGAAATTGTGTTATTGTAGAAATTTGTTGTGTATAGGAAAAAATTTTCTTATAAAATTTTTGTTTTGTATTTTTTTTTTTTTTTAAACTAAAAATTAATTAAGGGTGGTAGTTTAAGATGACGACGACGACTCGAAATAGAAGTTATTTAAATGTAATAGTTAATAATTTAATTCTACCGCTTAATGTTCAATAACTTCATACTAATTTCATAATAATTTCATAGTAATTTCATAATTATTTCATAATAATTCCATAGTAATTTCATAATTATTTCATAATTGTTTCATAATTTATTCATTTTTCACCTTCAAATGAGATAAAATGAAGTAAAAATGTAAAAGTTTTTTTATTGTACTTACACAGCTGGAAGTTTGATTAAATTTCCCGGAAATGTGATGATAAAGTTCGTTGGAATTTGTATCGAGATGGAGTCGTTGGAATTTAGAGGCTGTGTGATCCGTATTAGTCACTAAAAAGAGAAAAATAAATAAGGAGATAGAGAGGAGGTTGTTTATTGAAAGATGGAGAGAAATAAATTTGTTAATAATTAATTTAATAATATATATTATATATACTATTTCTATGTCTTGTTATTTTTTAAGTAATATATTATTAAATGTATTTTTATTATTTCAAAAAAAAATGTGTTTTATTTTTTACTCGTATTAATTTATTACTCCTATTATGATATTTTACTCATAATATCTGAGGAGTAGAAATAACAAAAATGATATGAAATGAAATGAAATTTTCTCAAAAAGTTATTATAAATAAATAAATAAGAAAAGTTATATTAGAAAACGGGAACTTATTAAAAAGCTAAGTGTTATTTTGTAGGAAAATGAGATATCTTCAATTAAGAGTTTTGGCACTTAACTCTTTTTTTTCTATCTTTCCAATTGAGGAAGATCCCAATTGAAGATATCTCATTTCTAGGAGCCCCAACCCATTTGCATCACAAGTGCATATATGCGCGCATTTTTCCTGGCTTCTATCACCAGAATGTTATAGAGCAGTGGTATTCAAACTATGGGTCGCGACTCAAAATGGGGTCGCGAAAAGTTTTCTTAGGGATGAAGAATGGCTATGTAGGTTAGCTTACTTAAGTGATATTTTTCTCAAATTAAACGAGTTGAATTTAAGTCTTCAAGGTGAACAATTAAATATATTAGTGGCCAATGATAAAATTAAAGCCTTTACAAAAAAATAGATTTGTTGTGCTTATACTGCAAGGAGAATAATTTTGCAGAATTTCCAACATTAGAATGTTTTGTTATAGAAAACAAGTTCAAAGTTATTCAATCGATTGTTAAAGATATAACATTTCACTTGACAGATTTAAAATGTCAATTTAGTACTTATTTTCCAGAAGATTTTTCTAATTTTGAGTGGATTTGAAATCCCTTTCAATGTAAATTACCCAAAAATGTGTCATTTCATTTTAGTGAAAAACTAATTGAGTTATCGTCTGATGGCGAATTAAAATTAATTTTCAAAGAACTTGAATTGAGCAATTTTTGGCTTAAAGTACGAAATGAATATCCAGAACTGTCTGATAAAGCTCTGAAAGTATTATCACCATTTGCGTCATCTTATATGTGCGAGTTGGGATTTTCCCAATTTCTCCACCTAAAATCGAAATATCGAAACAAATTAGCAATACAGCCACCTTTAAGACTCAAATTGAGCAAAATAGAGCCAGATATATCACCATTTGTAAATAAGAAACAGGCTCACAGATCTCATTAAATATTTTTCTTTTGTATTGATTTTTGATTAAGTTCCTACGTGTACGCCATATTATAATTTTAATAGTTATAAATCGTTAATGTTGATTTTGAACCTAATATTTGTTAACTGCAGAGTTGATATTCTGTTTATTGTAAGTACTTGTTTTAACATAATATATTTGCTATGTATGAAACGAAAAAAAAAAATAAAAACAAATTAACATCTTCTTGATATAATACCTCTCCCAATTTTTGGAACAATTAGAATTAAATTTATTGTTTTAAGTTTGAGTCGGCATGTCACCTCAGTGTACTATTTGGGGTCATGCAGCCAAAATGTTTGAATACCACTGTTATAGAGAATTGCATATAAAAAAAAATGTTCGCTGATAAGAACAAATTTTTCATTTTTCTGGGTGATGCAAATGGGTTAAGGTGCGTTCCCATGGAATGTCAAAACGAAAGTGTATGACGCTTTCGCACTTCATGTCGTGAAAATGCTCAAAACTTTGAAAACGAAAATGCACGAACTTTGTCAGTTGTTAACACGGATTGCAGTATCACTGCTCATCGAGGTTTGTGCTGTGGTGAGTTCAGGTTTTGTTGTTATTTTAGCACAAATCAGTTGCTAAAATCGAAATAAAAACGGAAGAAAAGACGATGGTGCATTAGAAAGTGAAATTGGGAGGAAATTGGGAGCATATGATTTGGCAGACAGGGAGCTAAGAAGTTATTACACGCTAACATTTACACAATGATGAAACTTGGATATGTGAGGGGAAATTTTGCTCAATCCTATCAGCGCTGTGTTGCCAGAGGTTAAGCGTTCATCGTAAACTCCTCACTCCATATAAATATGGCTATACGACGACGCACATATGGGTTCATAGCGCTAAAAGGGTTAATTGTAAGCTTCCTATATCAAAGTTCTCCACCGTCACTGCCTTGAATAGAGTACAGCGTTTAGCGTGTGTTTCTGTTACAGGTGCGATGCGGACCACCCCTACCGCCGCTATGGAGAACATGCTTAACCTGCCGCCCCTACACTTATTCGTACAGGAGGTGGCGTTGGTAATCATGGTGCGCCTACGTGAAGTAGCGAATACTAATTGGGACGAGGATACCGGCAGCAATTCTCAGTTGTGGAAGGAGGCGTTCAAAAGAGCCCCCATTCTACACTGCAGAACACATTTTATGCCTGCCGTATTCGTATTTTCGAGAAGTTACCTCGCCCTTCTAAACCCGTCAGCAGAGATTGATTACACCAACACCTTCAAAATCTACACTGATGGCTCTAAAAAACAGTCAGGTACAGGTGCGGGCGTCTTCTCCTATCACCCCCGGACTCGCCTTTCGGTACCCCTTGGGGCGGGTACCTCTGTCATTCAGGCAGAACTTACTGCCATCAAGCTTGCCGCTAACTGCATTTCCGGCAGTAACGTACGTGGTAAGTGTTTTACTATTCTCACAGATAGCAGACAGTCTATTTTAGCTCTAAGCCGAGAGAGGATTACCTCCCGGTTTATATTGGATTGTCGCAATGCACTGGAAATAGCTGCCATGCACAATAAGGTAACTCTCCAGTGGGTAAAAGGACACGGGAACTGCTCGGGAAATAGACAGGCCGACAGGCTGGCCAAAATGGCCGCTAGTAGGCGATCCTACTCACCCGAACCAGTCACCATCCCCTCTTTAACTTCGCATCTCGATTGCATTAAGTACATTACCCATTCTAAATTTTCAGACTACTGGGACAAGGTTAAGGGCTGCCAAGTATCTAAATCATTATTAAGATACCCTTCGTGTGAGGCGACCTGGTTCTTTACAGGTCTCAACAGGAAGGATCTACGCCTTATCACAGGGTTCCTAACGGGACACTGTAAGATTAATAAGCACCTTTATAATTTAGGGTTTGCCGCTTCTCCTCTATGTCGTGCTTGCGAGCAAGACGTTGAGACTGTTAAGCACATCCTATGTGATTGCCCGAAACTCAAGGACCTTAGATTAAGGGACTTGGGTGACGACTGGCCAACCATGGATGGAATCAGGGACACACCTCTGTACTGCATCCTAACCTTCGGTAGATCCCTAGGCTGGTTGATGTAAACAGAGTGAGTGACAGGGAGGTTGTACAAAGGGCGCAATGGGGCCTAAGTGCGGCATGCCATCTGGCGTGCCCTCCCATTTCCTACATACATACAAGCTTCCTATATTGATAGGAAGGATAGGGGTTGGACAACCTTATAAGCATTATTCTACTGACCTTGCTTCAACCACTTGCGATGGCTGCACGTACAGAGTATTCCAAGGTCAAAGCCAGTGATTCATTGGGGTCTTTAGAAATTTTCATATTTACCTGAAGGCGTCTTGACATCTCCCTTCCAAATTTTCCAGTAACCAAACTCATTGTCGTGTGAACTCTTATTCGAATAAGTTAAAAGGTATAAATTCGCGTCTCGAAAGGTTACAGCGATGGATTTATAAGAAACGCCACCCTCATACAAGAGTTAATTTAACTAAAATAATATGTCAAAACGTCCAAGAGCAATAAAATTAAATTACATAAAAAAAATTCGTGCCCCTTGTGTTCATCCGCCTATGATTAAGTGGAGAAGGAATACCTACTTGAATTTTCAGTGATGCCAATTTTTGGAGACACTGCAGAAAGGAGTCACTGGCTTTTGCTGTGGAATACTTTGTACACTGTAACGTTGAGATATTTTTGTTACCGGAACGCCAGCGCGACGGTGCACAGTGGTCTGAACGTAATAAAAACCTGATCGAAAATATTTTTTTGGTGTTTACAATTAGATGGGCTTTTGAAACTTGACATATAGTTATAAGAGCAAAAGCTGAAGATTATGTCAAGTTTTGATCCAAATCCGTCAACCGGAAGTAGTACTTTACTTGAACACTTAGTCAATTTTTTTCATACAAACTAAGACATCAAACTGAGATAACCGCACAAAATTTCATACACCAGTATTAAATGATGAGAAATAACTAGATATACAATTTTAAAAGAATTGAATAATCGGAAGTGGTGGTTTACCTGAACACATATCCAAATTGTTTCATAATCATACATCAATTTAAATTTATATACAAATAGAATTCGTAAATTTCTCAGTGAAACTGCATAACGATAGTAAATAATATTAAAAAAGTATTAAAAAAACATTTCGCAGAATTTTCAAAAAATTAAACGAAATTTACAAGAACCTAAAATTTAGCAAATATATCTAGGAGTTGGTATAATCATTTCAGCTATCTTATTTTAAGGGAATATCAACAAGTTTGGGTTGTGTTATTTAGATAGCTTAATTCTGCTCAAAGCTTGGAAAAGTTATGAGTAAAAATTATTAAAATACAAAAGTGAAAGAAAAAAAAAATCAAAAGCGGAACAATGCTTAATATGAGGAGTCGTTGGTTTCTTGCTCTTCTTCTTCTGACTCATCTTCTTCCTCCAATCCTTCTTCTTCGTCTTCTTCTTCTTCCTCGTTTTCTTCTGAAAACTCGTCCATTATAAGTAATCTTCTAATGTCTCTATCCATATATTTATTCCTCGCCGGACTTTCTTTTTGAAAATTACTTATAAAGGGGCCAGAGCTAAGAAGTAGTCTTTTAAACAAATCTTCGTTCGTCTGTAGTCTACTACATTTTCTCGTGTGACTCTCCCAAAATTTACGAATTTGTTTATTTTTTGCCTCTTGTGCTCCTTCAGATAACTTTCCAATGGGTAGGAGAGATTCTTTAACCCCTTAAGGACCGATTTTTTTTACGGCCATTTGATACCGTACACTTTATCCCGAGATATCTCGGGTCTGGTCCTTAAGGGGTTAATGACGGTAGAACCGTGTATTAAAATTTTGTGCACACTAGTAGGCATATAATACCACCCATAAAGATGAACATATTTTTCGGCCGTTTTAAAGCAATATGTATTTTCAATATGTATTTCACCTTATTTTTATTTGTTATTAAAGAACTTATTCCAATTATGAATAAATTCTTCCACAAAAATATAATTTACGTGACAAAATTCGGTACACTAAACTACCACTTCCGGTTACGCAATACATACATATATCCAAAATTCCATATTTGATATTAATTTGTTTATTCTTATGTGAATCTATACCAAATATATGACAATTATATTGGTAAAAACATAAGTAGGTTATATGAAAACAATTAAATAGCAGAGTTACCTTTGACTGTCAATATTTTGTAAGATCGCAAGTTTGCGCAAGATTTTTTTTTCATATTGTCTAAGCTATACCTCTACCAATAATATAAATCCAGTGGCATCAGTTCTTCTGTGTTCTTCTGTGAGATATTTACTTTAATACATTTAACATTAAGTTGAAATAAGCATCAAAAGAAGTGTCTGTTAATCATATCCACAAAAACATTTTAAAATTTGGAAAGGTAACATATTACGACCTTTCTATACTTTATAAGATAGCAATAGCGACTTAGAATACCTGGTTCGAAGGTATATTTTTTAAAAAGAACTTTAACTTTATTAACTTTATTAATTAATACAAAATATTGATATTGGTATAACTGTTTTAAGTAAGAATAAAAAGAATTAAGAAATGAATTAAATTGATTATTATAAAAGTGTTTCTAAAATTAACGGTGAGAAGTGGATCAAGCGCGGCGACTTCGCGATGTTAGCTCGGTCCCCCTGTTACTTCTTTGTTCTTAGACTTTATACTAGTTAAACGCTGATTTGGCATTTACCCCTACAGGATGGGTACTATAACTAGCGCAATGTCTTGAAAAAGTGTTATTCAATCCTTTTTCTTATTCTAAAGTTGTACCTTTTTACATTATTCAAAATACAGAAATTTTAGTACTTTTTGCTTACGCACTGTTAGTTGTGGAAGATATATAGAATTCCATTTCCTTCACGTATTAATAGGTGAAGAATATGTAATCTATTAAAAAAACCCAAAAAAAAAAAATTTTGAAAAATCGATTTTCGATCACGTTTTGAGCGCTTGTGGACCACTGTGCGGTGTTACGTACGCCGTCAGAGCATTGTTACAGGTAGAAAAATGACTCACCGGGCACTCTCAACCGTAAATTTCTTGTCACTGCAAGTGGTTAAACTAGAGACGTTAGTCAAGGACAATGGATTAAGAGGATAGCTCAATCTGCGATAATCGCTCGCCACCCTTTAACGTCTCTGTCTTACACTCGACTGAAACCACAACAGAACGGTCAACAGTGACGTGAAACTGGCCATCCTGTAAATCCAGAATCCTTGGGCGTTATCTAAATCAAAGGTTCTCATCTGGTTGTGGGATCGACGGTTTTACAACTCCTCCAAAGGTCGAAAATACTTCATGTTTATGTGAAATGACACAACTGTGTAAATTCTACACATTTTCTAATCAAGACAAATAATTTTTTATCAGGTTCTTTTTCGAGCACTTCTCTTTGATGAAATGTAATGACACATAGAAACTTTCTTTAATAATACCTCACTTTTCGGCAAAACAGCACTTACAATTGCAAATTTGTTATTTCTACTCCTCAATTACTTTTACAACAATTTTCTGTTAACCAGAGAATATGAAATATAAAATTTTGGTTTAGTTAAAAAAGAACTCTTACCTGATCAATGTTTTCCAAGTCAGAAAACCTCGTCGTGTTCATTAAGAAGACTTAATCGGACGAAATATTTCATCTCACCTACTTAACAGGTTAAAAAAATTAAAAAAGTAGTCTTAAAACCCTTAAAAATCCCTGAAAATTTAATATAAATTTAATTTAAAATACATTTCATTTCCAATTTTTCGTGAAAATTTTTAATCTCTTTGTCTGAAAAGAATTGGTTGGTTGAAAGGATTTTTATTATTAATTGAAAGGATTTTTAGTATAAATTGAAAGGATTTTTAGTATTTATTGCAAGGATTTTTAGTATTTATTGCAAGGATTTTTAGTATCGATTGGAAGGATTTTTAATATTGCTTGGAAAGATTTTTAGTATTAATTAGGAAATATATAAGTTGAAGGTACCGAATAATTAAAATTCAGTCGACAAACGCCGTTTATTCGCACACACAGTTACCGGTACATTACAATATTTCTTAACAGACTCCTTCTGCGGATTATAATTTTACATACATGCAAGTAGAAAAATACGATTTCGTTTGCGCTACGTATTTTAATTAATTTAATTAAAACATAATTAAAATTAATTAATTTTAAAGAAAAAAAATCTAAACATTTCAATAGCTACGTACATTTTTCTTTTAGTTATTATTTCTTTTCATATATTTTTAGAATGAATACGAATCTAGCTGAAGAATTATGAACGATTTGGCGATCAAAATAATTGAAAAATTAATCGATTGGAAACGTCTATAACTTAAATTGTATTTGTTGGTTTTACATTTTAATTAGAGTTGAATTAGAATTGAATTATAGTTGAATCAGAGTTAAATTAGAGTCAAATTAGAGTTAAATTAGAGTCAAATTAGAGTCAAATTAGAGTTAAATTAGAGACAAATTAGAGTTAAATTAAAGTTAATAATTGAATTATTTTGATCCCAATTTAAATAAAAATTATGTACGACGACGAACGAAAAGTTTTTGAACGCGCAAAAACTTAAGTTCGCGAGCGTACGAAAAGGTTGCTGTTCGCGAACACACACGACTAACTACAATGGCACTTGTACGAACTGATTTATTACTTATGTAACAATCTGATTTGGTGAAATCTCCAAAAAAAAAAAAAAAATAACAATAATAGACAATAAGATACTTTTTAAAAATAATAAACAATAAAATATTTTTTAAGTAGTAAGTTAAAAAAATATTTTTAAAGTAGTAAGATAAAAAAATATTTTTAAAGTCGCAAGATAAAAAAATATTTTTAAATTAATAAGACAATAAAAGTATCTTACCTAAAAAATATTAAACAATAACAAAGGCTAAAATTAATGAACAATAAAATATTTTGTTAAAAAATAATAAAATATAATGTATATAAAATAAAATACCAAGAATAACTATAAAAAAAAGAAAACTACTGGACTAAAAGTCACCAATTATATAGTTTTTTTTTAATTTAATTTTTTAAGTTTTCCTTTGGGTTTATTATTATTGATAGAAATATACAAGTAATCAGAAATGACATTTTAACGAAATACCTTAATCAAATTAAAAATATCATGATTTAATCCAACTTATCTATTGATAAAGTTGTTTAATCATTCCATTTCTTACTAGAAATGGAATAGGGTAAACTGCCCAAACTTCGGCCCCCTTAAAAATGCATCCTAAAGTCGGCCTTTCTATAAAAATCCATATAGAAAAACTGGAAGGCCGACTTTAGGCGCATGGCCGAGTTTTGGTGAGTTTACCCTACTTTCCATTATATACATCACTTCCAAACACCCAGTATGTTTCCTAAACAGTCTCTATTGATGGCATTGTATATTTAAAACGTATTTTAAGACATTAACTCTTTGTATTATTTTCATATTAATATTTCCAAAGATTATTCACCCTCAAAAAATGATTTAACTCAACTTATTTATTTACAAAGTTGCTTAATCATCGCATGAGTAAGGTTTTTTTTATTGTAGACGTCATTTTCGGACATTTGTATGTTTCTTAAACAGTCTTTATTAATGGCACTGTATATTTAAAACGTGTTTTACCTTATTTTACCTTATTAACTTTTTGTATTATTTTCATATTGATGATTTCAAACCTTATTTCTATTATTTTTTCTAGTTGTATTTTAAAAAATATATTTCCAATAATATGTTTAAAAAAGCAATATAAAAAATCCTTCCACCGTTTTTTAAATCCAAATAAAATAACCCCAACAAAAAAAAATCAACACAACCGAATAATAAAAAAAAACTAATTAATAATTAAATTGGAAATTTCACCTTACCGTTTTTCCACGATCTTAAAATGGGGTACATAGAACAGCGAAGTCCTGAGTATTTCAATATACAATAAATTTTTCATATACTTACATATTATATCATCATATATCATTTTTTTTTGTCGCGCGTATATTACTCTCTTTCTTAGCATACGGGCGAATTTCTCCCGATTTAATCCGGGTCTCACATGACCGCGGTGGTTTGTTGGGCCCCGGGAATCTTACCCAACACCTTTGACAAGTCGACGCCGGTTAAAGCGTTAACCGCGGGCGGAATCTGACCGACCAATCGCGATATTTCGGAAGTTGTTCCGTCCGCGCCGCCGATTAGTACGATTTGTTCCGTTTTTGCCAACGGCGCGGCTACTTCCGCAGCTATTTTCGGCAGAGCTTCCAGCACGATCGACATAATAGCCGCGTCCCCGTACTGTTTGTAAATCGCCGCCTTTTGACGCATCCTTTCCGCTTCCGCTTTACCAACAGCTCCGACCGCAGATGCTTCTGCTTCTCCGATTAAACGTATTCTTTCGGCTTCGGCTTTTGCCGATTGAACAGTCTGAAATAATAAAATTATAATTTTAAAATCATAAATCATACTATTTATACAATAACTTTACATTTCATACATAAATGATATGACTAATTAAACAGAAATCAAGTTTAGACAGAAATCATACCGTATAGCAATTTTTTCTCGCAACATAGCAAAGTCCACAGGTTAATACAGTACATTAGGATTTCTTTAATTAGTACAAAGATAACTTATGTAGCAGTCCAATCGTAATAATCGTTATTACTATGCCTACACAATGCCAGGTCAAAAGCACAAGTTATGCTTTTGACAGATTGCCAAACATATCGGTTAATAAAACTATTAAAAAATTGTTACTGAAATGCTCACTGTACAAATTGTTAAGGTTGTTGCAAGAACACGAGCTAAATTTAATAAATAAGTACAAACTTCATACAAAGGGTACTTTATTATAAGAAACGACAAAATTAACAGTAAATAACTCGTACAATCATACAAATGAAAATGTGTACTTATTGCAAATTACTTGAGGCATCTAAAGTAATTTATAATAAGTGTAAGGTGACCAGATTTTGAGATAAGCAAAGCGGGACAACTAAGAAGAGGGAGGGGAGGTATCAACAAAAAATTTCCTACAGAATAAAAATGTGGCACATAAAATGGCTTTCAAAGTTTCAACACTTAATTTTGATTTTTCTGATGTCTACACTTGATTTACTGTAGAAAAAACGCATTCAGTCGCAGTGTTAGTTCCAAGTAAAGATAGTGCATATTCCACAATTTTTAATGCATTGTTGTGTGGAACTTAATTTGTTTCCAAATGATGAAAATATTTCTAACCGAAAATGATTAATATCATTATATTGAACCGTCCAGTCTTTCTAATAACCTTTGCAGTTACCATAAAACTTTTTGATTTGCTCTTCGAGTTGGTTTATACCATTGCAGATAGTTAACGGTAGAAAATTATTTTCTAATCTCTCTTGACATTAACATTTTAAATTATTATCTTCATTTGCTACTTCAATTGCTGATATTTTGTCACCTTCAATAAGTTTTATAACGTTTTGAAAAAGAGCAGCTTTATTTTGGAGAAACTCTAGCCAAATTTTTGAAGATTCTCGTTCAGAAAACTTTTTTAAAATTGTAGGACTTTTGTCCTGTGATAGAACATAGGATTTTAAAGGGTCATACATTTTCAAAATTCTTTCGATAGTTGGCAGAAGAGTTAACCAACGCGTTTTACTGTATTCAAGTATTTTCTATTTTTCAACTTCCGCAGCAAAAGCAATATGTTAGTCGTCGGAACCCGGAGGATTCTTAGAACGCAAAACAATAATTTTCATAAATATAAAATTTCACTTAATTCTAAAAGTCGGGACTTTTGAAAAACGTCGCGGGACGCGGGACAAATTGTGAAAAATCGGGACTGTCCCGCCAAAAGCGGGACGTCTGGTCACCTTAAATAAGTGTTCAAATACAGATCCTTGCACTGCTAAACAGTACCCTAATCTGTCGTAGAAGTTCCTTCTTACGTTATCAGCATAACAGGCGTAATGCTTCCAAACACATTTATAATCCTTTGACGAAGATATTCCAAATCTTCAGCTTTTACGTGGTTGTACACTTTCTGTTTTACGTATGGCCAAACGAAGAAGTCAATAACAGCTAAATCGGGCAACCTGGTTGCCCATCTGATGTTGCCTCTTCTACTAATCACACGATTTGAAAAAGTGATATTTCAAAATTGTCGCACATCAGCCATATCGTGCGCAGGACAGCCATCCTGCTGATACCATATTTGGTTTAAGTCGATTTAAGTTGCGTCAAAGCTGGAGTGATTTCCTCCTGAAGGAGATCCAAATTAGTCCATTCAAATTGCCCTCAATAAAGAAAGGTCCAACAATATAATCTCCAAGAACACCAGCCCACACATTCAGCTTTGTTCCATATTAAGTTCTAAAGTCCATTCGATGGATTCTCTCTACTCCAAAATTTAATAACAGATTGTGCCTTCTTAATAATGTAAACGTCGATTCGAAAAAAAAACGTTATACGGTATAGTTTAGACGAAAGTCAGGAACAAATCTGTACCTTAGAGCTAAAGGGACTTAAGTCCAAAATGACATAATTGTGAAATAACGAAAAATATACTATTTGTAATTTGAAATAATAATTTCAATATTCTCAGCTCTCAAACAATTTAGCTCATAATCGCAGAAATATTGTTATTTAATACTAATAGTCTGTCTTTATTCATTAACAAAACATTTTTATGAAAACTTTTTATTTTTACGAACTTATTGGACTTACTACATTTTGGCTCGAAAAAATTATTTCTGAATGACTGTATGGACTTACAACAAAACAATAAATTGCGACAATAATAACATGTATGAACTTATTACAACAAAGAATAAATTTTAAAATATATTAACTCATAAACTCATTCATCATCAGGGAAATCTGATGCTTCTTCAGTATGGGGTAGGTTTCTGAAATAATCCTGATATTCTTCAGGGACCCACTTAAGGAGAGTTACAAGATTGTCGTACTTTGCTTTACTTATAGATTTTCTAAAGAATCTTAATTTGGTCAAACTTTTTGGTATATTTGACGGTTTTCGAATATTTCTATACAAATTAATGGAACAAAAATTGTCATTAAATGATGTTTTATAAAAAAGAGTTCCATATACTTCTCGCCGAAGTTGAAGCCAAACAATGTTGGACAATTTAAACTCTAGGCCATCATTGCTTTTCTTTCTAGATATAAATGGCGCTGTTGATTCGCTGTTTAGTGCAATGTACTAAAATTTTTTAAATCTTCTAGGGCCATGGAGTACACATTAAATCTAGGCTTTTTACAATTGCGAATAAAATTTAGCAAAAAAAAAATAAGTTAAAATAAAATAAGTTAAAATAAAAAAATAAAAGGTTAAAATAAGTTTTAATCTTGATAATTAGATTTTTTGTGGACTTACGACTATTTGGCGCTAAAACGGTAAGGATTTACTTCTTTATAACCCAAAAAATTTTTTTCGTGATCAATTTTATTAGATAATGTTGTAAAAAATGAAATGTTGTGTTTAACGAGATACTTATTTTAAGCATATCTCATTTTCATCAAATTTGGACTTACGTCCCTTTAGCTCTCAGGTACAGAAATATTAAATTTTAAACCTAAATTATAAGACTTACAAAGAAACCACCAGATGTGTGACCTCCAGATTTTACTCTCAATTTTTTTTTATAGGTTGAGACATGTATGTGAAGCTTCTTGGTAAAACATTTCAGGGAGATGGTCAGGTATTTTTAGTTATGAATTTATGAACGTAAACTTTGTTAACGATTTCAAAAATTCATAACTCAAAAATGACTGCTCATCTCCCTGAAATATTTTGCCAAGAATCCTTACATACATGTCTCTATCTGTAAAAAAAATCGAGATCAAAATCTGGAAGTCATACGTTCACTGGTCCCCTTTTAAGTCTAGAACGTACGTCTTGAACGTAAATTTCATAACGATTTTAAAAATTCATAACTCAAAAATGCCTGGTCATTTCTCTGAAATATTTTGTCAAGAACCCTCAGATACATATCTGTACCTGTAAACAAATCGAGATCAAAATCTGGAGGTCTCACGTCTGGTAGTCCCCATGGTAGACAGAAATCATAAGACTTAGAAAGGAATCATAAAATTTATACAATAATTTTACGTTTTATATACATTTGTATAAATTATACAACTAATTAGACAAAAATCATAAAGTTTGGGCAAAAATCGTAAAGTATAGACACAAATCATAAAGTTTAGACATAAATCATAAAGTTTAGACAAAAATCATAAAGTTTGGGCAAAAATCATAAAGTTTGGGTAAAAATCATAAAGTATAGACAAAAATCATAAAGTTTGGGTAAAAATCATAAAGTATAGATGTTACAGTCAAAGTATAAATTCAGGCAACGTATACACTAACTAGTCAATGGATACATTTACTAAAACATTTAGTAAAAGTATACATAACGAACTAAATGAACGCTTTAACTAGTGCGTAGTCATTGACTGACTACGCTTAGTTAAAGTATCCTACAGTGGAGGTTTGAGCAAGCGCGGCGAAGATATGCTAATTAATCCAATTGAAAAAGATCAGTCAATGAGATACTATATACCTCTTGAGGATGTATTCGATATTTTATATGAAACGCATGTTTCCATCGGCAGAATTGGACAATATGTTTCAAAACTGTTCAAATATAGAGGAAGCTGTACTACCAAATAATGATGTGTCTATGGCACAAGAAAGTGAAGCGGTAAACAGCGAGGAAGAATTGGAAAACATGATTCCAACTTTTCAAATATACAAGAAGCATCAATATCAAATAATGATCTGTCTATGACACAAGAAAGTGGAGCGGTAAGTTCAAATGATTTACAAATTGCATTGAAAGAAGGTATGATACTTATGCTGCAGCAACAACCAGCTGCTGATGGTGATGAATCGTTTGTACCAGAACAAGAACAGTCCACGCTTGGTAATGCAGAGCCTGGTATTACTGAGGCCTAAGTTAACAGAACTTGCCTTTCTTGCAATAAAGCACTGGCTTCTTACAATAACGATTATTGTGACTTGTGCAGTAATCTAGTCAATATTGAAAGTAATAGAATAAAAGCGAAAGTCAATTTGAAGACTGAGGCTAAATGCATGAAGTTGCTATCTGACCAATCACATCCTAAAGCCGAAACGAAGCAATGGTCGAAATTAAAATACCTGATGTAGACAGAGGAAGAGGAGACGCTCGCTCTCTATTGGCATGCGTCATAAGCAGAAGTGATGATGATTATTATCAACTGGGGACCAAAAGCGAATTGGTCAAAGGTCAAGTTATGCTCAAGATCGCAATTTAGCGCATGCCCTGAAAAACTCTCAACCCAACCTGAACTGCCACTACGAAGCATCGTTAATCAACAATCTACTGGCACCGGCCAAGGATTTTTCAAATGTCAATGCAAGACTAAATGTGGTACAAAAAGATATATTTGCATTAAAAAATAAGGTATTGTGTAATTCCAAATGCCATAATAGCATACCGTACTGCAGTAAATAAACCTTCAAATTAACTATGCCTACTAGTATTTGAAATACCTCTCAACAAAATTATAATATACTATTATTTATTGCATTAAGTATGAAGTTGAAACTCTACCTCAAGTAAGTTGTATGCATCCATATAAAACTACCATAACTCTCAATGTTTATTATTCGACAGCTGCTTGTGATGTACACTTTCACTGACGCAGCATAGTGAATGTTAACATTATCTAGTTAATGCATACACTCAGTAGTCAAAGTATTCATAATAATTCGTTGTGCATACTTCGGCTGAAACGTCCAGTGAATGTATGCATTGACTAGTCAATGTATACATTCACCGGAGATCATACTTTGACTGTAACATAGACACAAATCATAAAGTTTAGACAGAAATCATAAGATTTGGAAATAAATATAAAGTTTTAGACGCAAATAATAAGATTCTAAGAAGATTTAGACTCAAAATAAAAAAAACTCGTAAAAATTTAAAACTCGTATTATAACACCCAACCTGTTTCGCATTTAATATTTTCTTCAAATTTGAACATTTTAAGTCTTACCTGAGTTCTTTTGCCTTCAGCTATCAATTCCAAACGATAACTTTCAGCTTCGGCCGGTAACCTAACTGTAGCATTAAGTTCCCTTTCTTTCCTTAAAACTTCCTGGGTTTCGACTTCGATCTGCTTCTTTCTTTCGACGACGTCGATTTGAATCTCTTCGTTTCTAATTTTCTGGCGGATTTTGGCCGCTTGGAGTTCATAAGCTAACTGAGCTTCGGCTTTCTATAAAACGAAAGATTAAAAACGGTTTTAACAACAAAATTATTAAAATTATTTAAGATCTTAGTTTATTTATTTACCGCCGTGTTAATTTCTTGATTAAAATTAGCCTTTTGAAGTTTAAACATCCTCGAATTGTCTTCGATTTTCGTATCGGTGGAGTACTTAACGTCCATCGCGGCTTTTTGACACTCCGCCTCGCGGATGCCCGCGTCTCTATTAGCTTCGGCGACGCCGGCGTCGGCATCTCTTTTAACCATGGCAGTTTGAGACTTTCCTAAAGAGGCCAGGTACTGAACGTCATCGTAGACGTCCTTAATCGTAAACGAGAGGATTTCTATGCCCATTCTACCGACATCCGGGGCTGCTACTTCGCGTACTAACGCTGCGAATTGGTCCCTATCTCTATACACTTCTTCTACGGTTAATGTTCCTTTAATAATAAAAAAAAATTAAATTAAAAAAGTCAACATTTGGCAATGTGAATGCAAACATAAATTATTTAAACTTAAATGTTTATAAAACGAGCCACTTTCAAGCCACCTTTCCTATTTACGTTTACTCGATTCGTTGGAGAGAGAAATTTCGTAAATCAATCCTAATTTTCAGTCAATTCACTTTCGAATTAACACACTGATAAACAAAACTCATTTTATTGTAATTTACATTCCAATCTATCTCTCTCTCTATATTCCCTTAATATAAAAAACTAGTTTAGTTTTATTTTTAGTATTTTTCTAAAAACAAAAATATTGTTTTTAGTTGAATTGATCAACATGTTGGTAACTTTGGTGGAAGCTTTACGAATTTAGTAAGTTTTTGGTGGAATTAAAAAAAAAAATTGGTAAATTTTTGGTGGAATTTTTACAAATTTTGTAAGTTTTTTGGTGGAATTTTTAAAAAATTCATTATTTTTAGTAGAATTATTAAAAATTTTAGTAACTTTGGTGGAATTTTTATGAATCTACTAATTTTTTGATGGAATTTTCACGGTTTTAGTTAATTTTTAATGAAATTGTTTCTAATTTGATTGATTTTTGGTGGAATTTTAAAAGAATTTGGACATCTTGATGGAATTTTTAAAAAATTTGGTAAGTTTTTGGTAGAATTGATAAAAATGTTGACAATTTCCGTGTAATTTTTAGGATTTTTGTAAGTTTTTGGTGGAATAAGAAAAATTCGGTAAATTTTGGGTGTAGTTGTTAAATACTTTAATGGCTTTGGTGGAATTTTCGCGAATTTTATTCATTTCTGGTGGAATTTTTAAAAAAATCAGTGTTTTTGATAAAATTCTTATGAATTTAGTAAGTTTTTGATGGAATTTTTGCAAATTGTATTAATTTTTGGTGGAATTTTAAAAAAATTCAGTATGTTTTTGGTGGAATTATCAAAAATTTTGATAACACTGGTGGAATTTTTGCGAATTTTATTCATTTTTGATGGAATTTTTAAAAAATTCAGTGTTTTTTTACGGAATTTTTAAGAATTTAGTAAGTTTTTAGTGAAATTTTTCCAATTTTATGAATTTTTGGTGGAATTTTTATAAAATTCAGTATGTTTTTGATGGAATTGTTAAAAATATTGGTAATTTTAGTAGAATTTTTATGAATTTGGTAGGATTTTTGTAAGTTTTTGGAGGAATAAAAAAAAAAATTCAGTAGTTTTAGATGTAGTTGTTAAATATTTTAATAGCTTTGGTGGAATTTTTGCGAATTTTATTCATTTCTGGTGGAATAAAAAAAAATCAGTGTTTTTTGTAAAATTCTTATGAATTTAGTAAGTTTTTGATGGAATTCTTGCAAATTGTATTAATTTTTGGTGGAATTTTTAAAAAATTCAGTACATTTTTGGTGGAATTATCAAAAATTTTGATAACACTGGTGGAATTTTTGCGAATTTTATTCATTTTTGATGAAATTTTTAAAAAATTCAGTGTTCTTTTACGGAATTCTTACGAATTTAGTAAGTTTTTAGTGAAATTTTTCCAATTTTAGGAATTTTTGGTGGAATTTTTATAAAATTCAGTATGTTTTTGATGGAATTGTTAAAAAAAGTTGATAACTTTGGTAGAATTTTTATTAACTTTAATCATTTTTGGTGGAATTGTTAAAAATATTGGTAATTTTAGTAGAATTTTTATGAATTTGGTAGGATTTTTGTAAGTTTTCGGTGGAATAAAAAAAAATTCAGCAAGTTTTAGATGTAGTTGTTAAATATTTTAATAGCTTTGGTGGAATTTTTGCGAATTTTATTCATTTCTGGTGGAATTTAAAAAAATCAGTGTTTTTGGTAAAATTCTTATGAATTTAGTAAGTTTTTGATGGAATTTTTGCAAATTGTATTAATTTTTGGTGGAATTTTAAAAAAATTCAGTATGTTTTTGATGGAATTATCAAAAATTTTGATAACACTGGTGGAATTTTTGCGAATTTTATTCATTTTTGTTGGAATTTTTAAAAAATTCGGTGTTTTTTATGGAATTTTTACGAATTTAGTAAGTTTTTAGTGAAATTTTTCCAATTTTATTAATTTTTGGTGGAATTTTTATAAAATTCAGTATGTTTTTGATGGAATTGTTAAAAAAGTTGATAACTTTGTTGGAATTTTTATTAACTTTAATCATTCTTGGTGGAATTGTTAAAAGTAATGGTAATTTTAGTAGAATTTTTATGAATTTGGTAAGTTTTTGGTGGTATTTTTTAAAAATCAGTAAGTTTTTGGTGGAATTAGTTAACATTTTTGTAGCTTTGGTGGAAAATTGAAAAAATTTAGTACGTTTTTGGTGGAATTGTTAAAGATGTTGGTAACTTTGGTGGAATTTTTACGAATATAGTAAGTCTTTCGTGGAATTTTTACCAATTTTCTTGATTTAGGGTGGAATTTTTAAAAAATTTAGTTTTTAGTAGAATTGTCACCAAATTTAATAATTTTTTGTGAAATTATATTCAATTTAACTAACTTTTGTGGAATTTCTATTATTACTTTTTTATTTTTGTGAACTTTTTAAGAATCTAATCAATTCTTGACGAAATTAATTTTAATTTTAGTGTATTTTTTCAAAATTCAGCAAGTTTTTGGCGGAATTGTTAAAAATTTTGATAGCTTTGGTGGAATTTTTACAAATTTTATAAGTTTTTGGTGGAATTATTAAAAATTTTAGTAGCTTTGGTGGAATTTTTACAAATTTACTTAAATTTTTGGTGATATTTTCAAGAATTTAATTAGTTTTTAGTGAAATTTATTGGAATTTCTGCTCTGCATAAATTAAATATTTGATGATTATTAATAAACTGATCGTTTTGACATTTCATGTGGCATTAGCATGGTTAGAATAATAAATAACGTTTATGAAAATTGAACCAAGTGTTTTATCGGCCCAAATCGAAAATGACGGAAAACGGAGACTTCGTTTAGGGCTTAAATCGGCCGTTTCGGGTCCAAAGGAGCCCCGATTCGCACATAACGTTGCGTTATAAAGCCGTTCAGAAGGTTAGCCGGGAGTAGAGTCGCGGAGCCGGTGGCTTTTTGGACAAAAAGTGCGTTCGAAAATTAACGAAAATGACAGGCGGACGATCGAGAATTTTAATTTCAATTAGGGCTACCGCAACGTCGTTCGATTTTCAGGGCCGTTTTTCCGAAATCGGTCACGGACCCCCCAAAATCGTCGGCGAGGTGAAGTTAATGGTCGGCAGAATGACGTAAAACCATTGAATCACCCGGAAAGCGATTTCCAAAAAAACTATTCAAAAAAGAGGTAGACGCCTGCGGCGCCCTCTTTTAAAAAGGCGCTGCTTGCTTACTACTTTAATATATTACTAGTTGAAAGCTAAAATATTCTATTTTATAATAAAAAAAGTCAATTTTGTTCTAATTATTACCCAAAAAATTAAAAAAATTCATAAAGTTGACTAAAATTTTTTATAATCTTAAAAAAGTTGAAAAAAATAGAAAATTATTTAAAAATTAAAGTTAATGTAACTTAATTTATATTAAAATTGTTAAAAAATGACTTAATTTAGTCTAAAATTGTAATATTTCACTTAAAATTTTTTAAAATCATCGATTTTCTTCCAAAATTTCACGAAATTTGGTGCAAAATGGTTGAATTTCGTTTAATTTCATCAAAATTTATTCGAATTCCACTAAAAAATACCTTAATTTAGCTTGAAATTGTGAAATGTCGACCAAAATTTTCAAAATTCGTCCAATTTCGTTTGAAAATTCACGAAATTTCGTCCAAAATTGTCGAATTTCATTGAAAAATAACTTAATTTAGCTAAAAATGGTGAAATTTTATCCTAAATTTCTTAAAATTGTCGAATTTCGTTTGAAATTTTGCTTAAAATTCTCGAATTTAATTGAAAAAAACTTTATTTATCTTAAAATTGTGCAATTTCATCTAAAATTTTCTAAAATCCGTTTTTTTATTCCGAAATTTTACGAAATTTGGTGTAAAATTATCTAAAATTGTTAAATATCGTTTAATTTCATTTAAATTTTTTCGAATTTCATTGAAAGATAACTTAATTTAGCTTAAAATTGTGAAACTTCGACAAAAAATTTCAAATTTCTTCTAAAATTTTCCCAAATTTTGTATAATATTGCCTAAAATGATTGAATTTCGTCTAATTTCATCTAAAATTTCTTAAAGTTATCGAATTTCGTCTGAAATTTCACCAGATTTCGACAAAAGTTGTCAATTTTGACAATTTTTGTTAAAAATTGACGTTTCAAATGTCAAAATTGATAATTGTAATCAAAATTTGACGTTTAAACTGTCAAAATTAACAATTCTAATCAAAATTTGACGTTTAAAATGTAAACAATTCCAGATTTTAACCAAATTTAACCTTTCAAATGTCAAAATTGACACTTTTAAGTAAAATTTGACATTTGGAATACCAAAATCAATGATTTTGAATAAAATTTAACATTCAAACGGTAAAAGTTGACAATTGTAGTTAAAAATTTACATTTAAACTGCCAAAATTGACAGTTCTAATCAAAAGTTGACGTTTAAAACGTAAACAATTCTAGGTCTTGGTAAAATTTAACGTTTTAAATGTCAAAATTGACACTTTTAAGTAAAGTTTAACATTTTAAGTAACAAAATCGATTATTCTGAATAAAATTTAACATTTAAATTGTAACAATTGACAATTTTAGTTCAAAATTAACGTTTAAAATGTCAAAATTGGCAATTTTAATCAAAATTTGACGTTTAAAATGTAAACAAACACAGATTTTTAATAAAATTTTTCGTTTAGAATGTCAAAATTGACAATTCTAATCAAAATTTGACGTTTAAAATGTAAACAAATCCAGATATTAATAAAATTTTACGTTTCAAATGTCAACATTGACAGTTTTAACTAAAATTTCACACTTGAAATATCAAAATCGATGATTTTGAATAAAATTTAACATTTAAACTGTAAAAACAGACAATTTTAGTTAAAAATTGACATTTAAGATATCAAAGTTGAAAGTTTAGTAAAAAATTGACATTGAAAATGTCAAAATTTACAGTTTTTATAAATAATAACGTTTATGAAAATCGAGCCAACTGTTTTATCGGCCCAAATCGAAAATGACAGAAAACGGCGATTTCGTTTAGGACTAAAATCGGCCGTTTCGGGTTCAAAGGAGCCCCGATTCGTATGTAAAGTTGCAGTGTAAAGCCGTTCAGAAAGTTAGCCGGAAGCAGAGTCGCGGATCCGGTGGCCTTTTGGGCAAAAATTGCGTTCAAAAATTGGCGAAAATGACAGACGGATCTCGGTCGACCAACGATCGCGTTTTAGTTTCAATTAGGGCCACTTTTTTTTCAATTGATTTTCGGGTCCGTTTTTCCGAAATCGCCATCGGACCCCCCAAAATCGTCGGGGGAGGTGAAAATAATGGCCGGCAGAATCGCGTAAAACCGTTTGTTCGCCCGGAAAACTCTTTCCAAAAAAACTATTAAGAAAAGAGCGAGGCGCCTGCGGCGCCCTCTTTTAAAGAGGCGCTGCTCGTTTACTACTTTAATATATATTATAATAAAATTGATTCAAAATTGATTTTTTAAATTGATTTTACTGACCTAAAATAGCTCGAAGATGCCCTTCGAGCGTTTGAAGGATCGTCGATTTGATCTCGTTGACCGATTTTCCGAGGAACTGTTCGGAGGCAGTGTGTAGAAGCTCATCAGCTTTCATTATCTTGCACTGAGCGACCCCGGTGACCGTTAAAGGCACCCCTTGAGCCGTTTCGACGGTCTCGCACATTGGATTCAACGTCATCACTTCCAAGGAGAGTCTTTGGACGTCCGTAACTAACCACCAAGCCCACGCCCATCCTCCTACCGTTGTTACACGTTTTGTTGAACCACAACAACCACCTTAAAAAATAGAAATACCACAAATTAAAATTTTTTTTTAACTTATGGTTTATTCACCTTTGAGTAAATTAATCTATCTGATATTAGTTACTCGCTAAGTAACTAATAACATGGCAAATGAAATTATAGTAACTATAGAAAAAATCAAATAGATTAGTTTACACAAAGGTGAATAACCCAATCCTTAATAATTTTTTTAATGATTAATTTTTTATCTAAAAAAAATTTTTACCAACTTTAAAATTTTTTAAAGTTAAATATAAAAAATGATTTTTAACCTTGAAAATAATTGTAAATTTTAAATTAAGATTACTTAATTATACAAAAAATGCGACTTATTTTCTAATTTTAACTTTAATGAGATTTACCGAAAAAAGGAACTAAAATAGCCCGAGGAAACCGTTAAAGACGTCTAAAGTATCTTGTTTTAAGTGATTATTTTAGTATAAAAACACAAACAAAAATCTTAGAGGTACATTAAAATTTTTAACCTACTTAAACCAACTACGTCTAAAAAAATTAACAAAAAAAAATGTATTTTATAAAAATCGTAAGTAATTTTAAAATTTTTCATTTTCAATTTTTTATCTAATTACTTTTGAAATTCCAGATACTTTTAATAACCTTCCTATCGATCGCCACAGCGTTAGATTTTCGTAAATCTCCATTAGGTTTATTAAAAAAGACTCCAGTTGAAAAAATCCCCGAAGAAAAAAATCCCCAACCTTTAATATCCAAAGTTTCTACAGTAGATGACTTACAACTTCAATTGGAACAGAATAAAAACGCCAAATACGAATTTGCCACCGATATTAAAGACGATATCAATGGATTAGAAAATTTTAGACATGAAATTCGCGACGGTTTAAAACTTGTTGGACAATATAGTTACAGCGATGGATATTTTAAGAGAACTGTTTATTATGAAGCTGATGAAACTGGATATCGTGTAACAAAGTGAGTAAAAAAATTTATTTTCAATAAAACTTACTCAATTTTTGGTACTTTTTAAAAATTAACTGTCAAAAACTTTTTTACCTTGAAAAAAATATTTTCATCTAAAAAAAAATTTTTACGAACTTTGAAAATTTTTTTAAATTTTTTGGTAGTATTTAGAACAAAACGGTCTTTTTTAATTAAAACTAGAATGTTTTAAGCTTCATTTAGAAAAAAAATTAGATTAAAATCTTTAAAATTCAATTTTTTGTGATTTTTTAAAAAATTATTGATTTTCTAATCTAAAAGATTTTTTAATATAAAAAAAATTTTTACCAACTTTGAAAATTTTTTTAAATTTTTTGGTAATATTTAGAACAAAACGGTGTTTTTTAATTTAAACTAGAATGTTTTAGATTTCATTTAGAAAAAAAATTGGATCAAAATCTTTAAAATTCAATTTTTTATGATTTTTTAAAAAATTATAGATTTTCTAACCTAAAGGATTTTTTCACATAAAAGAATTTTTTATCAACTTTGAAAATTTTTTTAAATTTTTTGGTAATATTTAGAACAAAACGGTCTTTTTTAATTAAAACTAGAATGTTTTAGATTTCATTTAGAAAAAAATTAGATCAAAATCTTTAAAATTCATTTTTTTATGATTTTTTCAAATTGTTGATTTTTTAACCTAAAAATTTTTTCACCTAAAAATTTTTTCACCTAAAAAAAATTTTTTACCAACTTTGAAAATTTTTTTAAATTTTTTGGTAATATTTAGAACAAAGCGGTCTTTTTTAATTAAAACTAGAATGTTTTAAGTTTCATTTAGAAAAAAAAATAGATCAAAATCTTTAAAATTCAATTTTTTGTGATTTTTTCAAATTGTTGATTTTTTAACATAAAAAAAATTTTTCGCCTAAAAAAATTTTTTACCAACTTTGAAAATTTTTTTAAATTTTTTGGTAATATTTAGAACAAAACGATCTTTTTTAATTAAAACTAGAATGTTTTAAGTTTCATTTAGAAAAAAAATTAGATCAAAATCTTTAAAATTCAATTTTTTATGATTTTTTCAAATTGTTGATTTTTTAACCTAAAAAAAATTTTTTCACCTAAAAATTTTTTCACCTAAAAGAAATTTTTTACCAACTTTGAAATTTTTTTTAAATTTTTTGGTAATATTTAGAACAAAACGATCTTTTTTAATTAAAACTAGTATGTTTTAAGTTTCATTTAGAAAAAAAATTAGATAAAAATCTTTAAAATTCAATTTTTTATGATTTTTTCAAACTGTTGATTTTTTAACCTAAAAAAATTTTTTCACCTAAAAATTTTTTCACCTAAAAAAAATTTTTTACCAACTTTGAAAATTTTTTTAAATTTTTTGGTAATATTTAGAACAAAACGGTCTTTTTTAATTAAAACTAGAATGTTTTAGATTTCATTTAGAAAAAAAATTAGATCAAAATCTTTAAAATTCAGTTTTTTATGATTTTTTAAAAAAATATTGATTTTCTAACCTAAAAGATTTTTTCACATAAAAAAATTTTTTACCAACTTTGAAAATTTTTTTAAATTTTTTGGTAATATTTAAAACAAAGCGGTCTTTTTTAATTAATACTAGAATGTTTTAGATTTCACTTAGAAAAAAAATTAGATCAAAATCTTTAAAATTAAATTTTTTATGATTTTTTAAAAAATTATTGATTTTCTAACCTAAAGGATTTTTTCACATAAAAGAATTTTTTACCAACTTTGAAAATTTTTTAAAATTTTTTTATAATATTTAGAACAAAACGGTCTTTTTTAATTAAAACTAGAATGTTTTAAATTTCATTTAGAGAAAAAATCAAATCAAAATGGTTAAAATCCAATTTTTTATGAATTTTTTAAAAATCGATTTTTTAACACAAAAAATTTTTTAACCTAAAAAAAATTTTTGCCAACTTTGAAATTTTTTTTAAATTTTTTGGTAATATTTAGAACAAAACGGTCTTTTTTAATTAAAACTAGAATGTTTTAGATTTCATTTAGAAAAAAAATTAGATTAAAATCTTTAAAATTCAATTTTTTACGAATTTTTAAAAAATTGATTTTCTAACTTAAAAATATTTCTTTTCGTTATAATTTTAGACAAGAAGAAGAACCATTATTAGAAGGCCCCAAAATAAACCATCAAGGATTCGCATCCGTTTCAACGACCGCTCACGGAACTCCTCTTACGTACAAAGTAAAGAGTATCCTTAAAGATGACGACTACGTAATCGAGCAAGTTGAGTAAATTCAAATCTACCTTTAAATAAATTTCTAAACATCCTGTAATTAAAACTTTGTATCATATAGTCTTGATTGTAACAAAAAAAAATATAATAAAAAATACTTGTAACAAAAAGACTTACTTTAATTGTATTAAAACATGCAACAAAATAAAACCGATTAAAATCGCTTGAATGTCGTAAGTTTTCGATGGAGGGGTTTTATTGAATTTTTAATAAAGTAAAAGGACCTCTAAATGGGGCGCTTTCTGGTGGAAGTATAAAACAGGGAGATTAATTGCGCCCGGAATAGTATAGATAACAATTTACATCAAGTCGTATCTACAAGTGTCCTTAATTTTTTTTTTATTTAATTTGTAAATGTGTTTAGTGTAACTTTTTTTAATAAGTGGTTTTCACATTAAGTAAGTTAATTTCAATCTAAAAAAAATCTAAAAAATGAATCTAAAAAATGAATCTAAAAAATAAATCTAAAAAAAAAAATCTAAAAATAAAAATCAAAATAGAAATTAAAATAGAAATCAAAATAGAAACTTAATCGATCTAAACAATCAAAAAAACACACTTTGGCATTCGTAGTAAGTCACCACGAAACTAATTCATAGATACACACTAAAATTAGAATTGTAAATTACAATTTACACCGGTTATGAATTAATACATTATTACGCTTTCGATTAAAATTTGAATTTCAAATTTATCTGGTAAGAGTAAGAGTAACAAGACATTTCCCTCATTAGACGCGTTGAACGTATGCGAATAATTTAGGTGAGTGACAATAATTAGGTGCAATAATCGACTTTTATTTTTGCCATTTTCTCGAAAGTTGAGTTAATTTTGTATGTTTGTGATATCTAATATTTGATATTGCACAATGAACCTGGAATGTTTAATCGTAAACTACTGCTTACTTTCTTCTTATTTGATAATTATTTTTAGTTATTTTCTATAACTATAGATATTTTGACTTATTAACGTGTTTAACAAGTTGAATGTTAAGTGTATCGATTGAAAAGAAAGTTATTAAAGTAAAAACAGGTTTAAGAAATCGATTTTATTGTTTATATAGTTTCTAAAGTCTCTAAAAGCTGTTTTACACGTATACCAATTGATTGTTAGAAGGTAGTCAAAATTTTATGACTTTAGTTTCGTGTGATTAAAAAAATAATCGTGTATTTCATCCTTTTTTGTCAAAATTGATTGAGATTTAAAATCTTTTAACTCCCGAAGTAATTAAAAGTCTTTAAGGACCGTTTTACACGTATACTAATTGATTATTAGAAAGTAGACAAAATTTGATGATTTTAGTTTCGTGTCATTAAAAAAATAATCGTGTATTTCATCTTTTTTTGTCAAAATTGATTGAGATTTAAAATCTTTTAACTCCAGAAGTAATTAAAAGACTCTAAGGACTGTTTTACACGTATATCAATTGATTATTAGAAAATAGACAAAATTTGATGACTTTAGTTTCGTGTCATTAAAAAAATAATCCTGTATTTCATCCTTTTTTGTCAAAATTGATTGAGATTTAAAATCTTTTAACTCCCGAAGTAATTAAAAGTCTTTAAGGACCGTTTTACACGTATATCAATTGATTATTAGAAAGTAGACAAAATTTGATGACTTTAGTTTCGTGTCATTAAAAAAATAATCGTGTATTTCATCCTTTTTTGTCAAAATTGATTGAGATTTAAAATCTTTTAACTCCCGAAGTAATTAAAAGTCTTTAAGGACCGTTTTACACGTATATCAATTGATTATTAGAAAATAGACAAAATTTGATGACTTTAGTTTCGTGTCATTAAAAAAAAATAATCGTGTATTTCATACTTTTTTGTCAAAATTGATTGAGATTTAAAATTTTTTAACTCCCGAAGTAATTAAAAGTGTCTAAAGCCTATTTTACACGAAAATCAATTGATTTCCAGAAAAAATTTTATTCCATCTGTTTATTTATATTAAAAAAAATCGCCCAGTTCAATGTTTATTGCTAAAAATAACTAAAATTTAAAATTTATTTACTATCAAAGTGATAAGAAGTTTTTAAAGCCTATTTTACACGAAAATCAATTGATTTTCAAAGAAAATTTAACAGATCAGTTTATTTATAGTAAAAAAATCATCCAGTTCATTGTTTATTACTAAAAATAACTAAAATTTAAAATTTATTTACTATCAAAGTGATTAGAAGTTTTTAAAGCCTATTTTACACGAAAATCAATTGATTTTCAAAAAAAAATTAACAGATCAGATTATTTATAGTAAAAAAAAAATCATCCAGTTCATTGTTTATTCTAAAAATAACTAAAATTTAAAATTTATTTACTTTCAAAGTAATTAAAAGTCTTTAAAGCCTATTTTACACGAAAATCAATTGATTTTCAAAAAAAATTTAATAGATCAGATTATTTATAGTAAAAAAGAATCATCCAGTTCATTGTTTATTTCTAAAAATAACTAAAATTTAAAATTTATTTACTATCAAAGTGATTAGAAGTTTTTAAAGCCTATTTTACACGAAAATCAATTGATTTTAAAAAAGAATTTAACTGATCAGTTTATTTATAGTAAAAAAAATCATCCAGTTCAATGTTTATTACTAAAAATAACTAAAATTTAAAATTTATTTACTATCAAAGTGATTAGAAGTTTTTAAAGCCTATTTCACACGAAAATCAATTGATTTTCAAAAAAAAATTTAACAGATCAGATTATTTATAGTAAAAAAAAATCATCCAGTTCATTGTTTATTTCTAAAAGTAACTAAAATTTAAAATTTATTTACTATCAAAGTGATAAGAAGTTTTTAAAGCCTATTTTACACGAAAATCAATTGATTTTCAAAGAAAATTTAACAGATCAGTTTATTTATAGTAAAAAATCATCCAGTTCATTGTTTATTACTAAAAATAACTAAAATTTAAAATTTATTTACTATCAAAGTGATTAGAAGTTTTTAAAGCCTATTTTACACGAAAATCAATTGATTTTCAAAAAAAAACTAACAGATCAGATTATTTATAGTAAAAAAAATCATCCAGTTCATTGTTTATTCTAAAAATAACTAAAATTTAAAATTTATTTACTATCAAAGTGATTAGAAGTTTTTAAAGCCTATTTTACACGAAAATCAATTGATTTTCAAAAAAAAATTAACAGATCAGATTATTTATAGTAAAAAAAAAATCATCCAGTTCATTGTTTATTCTAAAAATAACTAAAATTTAAAATTTATTTACTTTCAAAGTAATTAAAAGTCTTTAAAGCCTATTTTACACGAAAATCAATTGATTTCCAGAAAAAATTTTATTCCATCTGTTTATTTATATTAAAAAAAATCGCCCAGTTCAATGTTTATTGCTAAAAATAACTAAAATTTAAAATTTATTTACTATCAAAGTGGTTAGAAGTTTTTAAAGCCTGTTTTACACGAAAATCAATTGATTTTCAAAAAAAATTTAACAGATCAGATTATTTATAGTAAAAAAAAATCATCCAGTTCATTGTTTATTCTAAAAATAACTAAAATTTAAAATTTATTTACTTTCAAAGTAATTAAAAGTCTTTAAAGCCTATTTTACACGAAAATCAATTGATTTTCAAAAAAAATTTAATAGATCAGATTATTTATAGTAAAAAAGAATCATCCAGTTCATTGTTTATTTCTAAAAATAACTAAAATTTAAAATTTATTTACTATCAAAGTGATTAGAAGTTTTTAAAGCCTATTTTACACGAAAATCAATTGATTTTAAAAAAGAATTTAACTGATCAGTTTATTTATAGTAAAAAAAATCATCCAGTTCAATGTTTATTACTAAAAATAACTAAAATTTAAAATTTATTTACTATCAAAGTGATTAGAAGTTTTTAAAGCCTATTTTACACGAAAATCAATTGATTTTCAAAAAAAAATTTAACAGATCAGATTATTTATAGTAAAAAAAAATCATCCAGTTCATTGTTTATTTCTAAAAATAACTAAAATTTAAAATTTATTTACTCTCAAAGTAATTAGAAGTTTCTAAAGCCTATTTTACACGAAAATCAATTGATTTTCAAAAAAAAAATTAACAGATCAGATTATTTATAGCAAAAAAAAATCATCCAGTTCATTGTTTATTTCTAAAAATAACTAAAATTTAAAATTTATTTACTCTCAAAGTAATTAGAAGTTTCTAAAGCCTATTTTACACGAAAATCAATTAATTTCCAAAAGAAATTTTATTCCATCTGTTTATTTATATTAAAAAAATCATCTAATTCATTGTTTATTGCTAAAAGTAACTAATATTTAATGTCTATCTATTCTCAAAGTAATTAAAAGTCTTTAAAGCCTATTTTACACGAACATCTATTAAATGTCAAAAGATGGCTAAAGTTTTATGATCATAACTGTACATAAAATATTTTTTTTTATTTTTTTCTTATAGGTAAACATGATTTTAAGACACAAATTTTTATTCCTTTTACTATTAAACATCTTTAAAACGGTTTTGGGGGAAAATTGGGCTGCGAAAGCTGTTCAAGATACCATTAAAGATTTCAACGAGAAAACTAGTAAAAGCGGAAAAGAACTTTACAAATATTATTACACATCACAATCAAGACCTTTATATGGTAATATTTATTCAAAGTTTAAAACTTAAATTTTATAATTTCTTTTTTTTGACAATTTTTAATAGATGCTTTGGATGATTTTCACGTCGAACACGATTACGATTTTATAATAATCGGATCGGGATCTGGAGGTTCGGTTTTAGCCAATCGATTATCCGAAGTACCAGAATGGAAAATTTTATTATTAGAAATCGGCTCCGAACCAACGGGATTAACAGACGTTCCCGGATTTGGAACTTATTTTCTTTTCACCGATTACAACTGGGGATACTTAATGGAAAAACAACCCAATATGTCTTTAGGTTTGGCAGATAAACGGATGCATTGGCCCAGAGGACGGGTTTTAGGCGGAACGACGATTATTAATTACATGATCCACATTCGGGGCAATCATCAGGATTACGATCGCTGGGCTGCGGCCGGAAATCCGGGTTGGAGCTACGAAGACGTGCTGCCCTATTTTAAAAAATCCGAAGATTACCAAGTCGTTTACCAAGACGAAGGTTATCATAGTTTTGGGGGTTACTTAGGGGCGCAAGATGTACCCTTTAGAACGGAATCGGCGGGAGCTTTTACACGAGCCATGCAAGAATACGGTTATGATTACGTCGATTATAACGGGGCGCAACAAATGGGGGTTTCTTACGTTCACGCCACGTTAAGAAGAGGAAGTAGAAGTAGTGCGTGGAGGGCTTTTATTGAAACTTGTCGAAAACGACCTAATTTGAGGATTATAACAGGTTAGTACAATTAATAGAAACCAAAATATTCAAAAAAAGTGATCAAAAAATATAATAATTTAAATAACAATTTCTATTTCGATAAAAATTTTCTGTTCTAATTCCAATTTCTGCTTTCTAATTCGAATTTCCCCAACAAACATATAGAACGTTTCAAATTATATAACAAATTGTATAACAACGTTAATTTCCATTCAATATAATCTTCATTACCAATTTGATACGTATAAATAAATATTTACAACTAATGAAATCGATATTTGCATAAATTAAATGTCTATCATTTTTTTAATTCTTCGATTTTGTTCTTTTTCTAAACGGAACTTAAGATATTCTAATTTTAATTTAAAAAGACCGTTTTATTCTAAATGTTGTCAAAAAATTTAAAAAAATTTTCAAAGTTGGTAAAAAATTTTTTTAGGTTAAAAAATTTTTTGTATTAAAAAATCGATTTTTAAAAAATTTATAAAAAATTGGATTTTAACCATTTTGATTTGATTTTTTTTCTAAATGAAACATAAAACATTCTAGTTTTAATTAAAAAAGACCGTTTTGTTCTAAATATTACCAAAAAATTTAAAAAAATTTTCAAAGTTGGTAAAAATTTTTCTTATGGGAAAAAATCCTTTAGGTTAGAAAATCAATCTTTTTTTCAAAAATCATAAAAAATTGAATTTTAAAGATTTTGATCTAATTTCTTTTCTAAATGAAATCTAAAACATTTTAGTTTTAATTAAAAAAGATCGTTTTATTTTAAATATTACCAAAAAATTAAAAAAAAATTTCAAAGTTGGTAAAAAATTTTGTTTAGGTGAAAAAATTTTTAGGTGAAAGAATTTTTAGGTTAAAAAATCAACAATTTGAAAAAATCATAAAAAATTGAATTTTAAAGATTTTGATTTGATTTTTTTTTAAATGAAACTTAAAACATTCTAGTTTTGATTAAAAAAGACCGATTTTTTCTAAATATTACCAAAAAATTTAAAAAAAATTTCAAAGTTGGTAAAAATTTTTTTTATGTGAAAAAATCCTTTAGGTTAGAAAATCAATATTTTTTTAAAAAATCACAAAAAATTGAATTTTAAAGATTTTGATATGATTTTTTTTTAAATGAAATCTAAAACATTTTAGTTTTAATTAAAAACGACCGTTTTGTTCTAAATATTACCAAAAAATTTAAAAAAATTTTCAAAGTTAGTAAAAAATTTTTTATGTGAAAAAATTTCTTTAGGTTAGAAAATCCTTTAGGTTAGAAAATCAATATTTTTTTAAAAAATCATAAAAAATTTGATTTTAAAGATTTTGATCTAATTTTTTTCCTAAATGAAACTTAAAATATTTTAGTTTTGATTAAAAAAACCGTTTTGTTCTAAATATTACCAAAAAATTTAAAAAAATTTTCAAAGTTGGTAAAAAATTTTTTATGTGAAAAAATCCTTTAGGTTAGAAAATCAATAATTTTTTAAAAAATCATAAAAAATTGAATTTTAAAGATTTTAATCTAATTTTTTTTCTAAATGAAATCTAAAACATTTTAGTTTTAATTAAAAAAGATCGTTTTGTTCTAAATATTACCAAAAAATTTAAAAAAATTTTCAAAGTTGGTAAAAAATTTTTTTATGTGAAAAAATACTTTAGGTTAGAAAATCAATAATTTTTTTAAAAAATCATAAAAAATTGAATTTTAAAGATTTTGATCTAATTCTTTTCCTAAATGAAACCTAAAACGTTCTAGTTTTAATTAAAAAAGACCGCTTTGTTCAAAATATTACCAAAAAATTTAAAAAAATTTTCAAAGTTGGTAAAAAATTTTATGTGAAAAAATCTTTTAGGTTAGAAAATCAATAATTTTTTAAAAAATCATAAAAAATTGAATTTTAAAGATTTTGATTAGATTTTTTTTCTAAATGAAACTTAAAACATTCTAATTTTAATTAAAAAAGACTGATTTGATCTAAATGTTACCAAAAAATTTTCAAAGTTGGTAAAAAATTTTTTTATGTGAAAAAATCTTTTAGGTTAGAAAATCAATAATTTTTTAAAAAATCATAAAAAATTGAATTTTAAAGATTTTGATCTAATTTTTTTTCTAAATGAAACTTAAAACATTCTAGTTTTAATTAAAAAAGACCGCTTTGTTCTAAATATTACCAAAAAATTTAAAAAAACTTTCAAAGTTGCTAAAAAAATTTTTTTAGGTAAAAAAATTTTTAGGTGAAAAAATTTTTAGGTTAAAAAATCAACAATTTGAAAAAATCATAAAAAATTAAATTTTAAAGATTTTTATCTAATTTTTTTTCTAAATGAAATCTAAAACATTCTAGTTTTAATTAAAAAAGACCGTTTTGTTCTAAATATTACCAAAAAATTTTAAAAAATTTTCAAAGTTGGTAAAAAATTTTTTTTAGGTGAAAAATTTTTTTTAGGTTAAAAAATCAACAATTTGAAAAAATCATAAAAAATTGAATTTTAAAGATTTTGATCTAATTTTTTTTCTAAATGAAACTTAAAACATTCTAGTTTTAATTAAAAAAGACCATTTTGTTCTAAATATTACCAAAAAATTTTAAAAAATTTTCAAAGTTGGTAAAAATTTTTTTTAGGTTAGGAAATTTTTTGTATTAAAAAATCGATTTTTAAAAAATTCATAAAAAATTGGATTTTAACCATTTTGATTAGATTTTTTTCCTAAATGAAACTTAAAACGTTCTAGTTTTAATTAAAAAAGACCGCTTTGTTCTAAATATTACCAAAAAATTTCAAAAAATTTTCAAAGTTGGTAAAAAATTTTTTTATGTGAAAAAAATCTTTTAGGTTAGAAAATCAAAATTTTTTAAAAAATCATAAAAAATTGAATTTTAAAGATTTTGATCTAATTTTTTTTCTAAATGAAATCTAAAACATTTTAGTTTTAATTAAAAAAGATCGTTTTATTTTAAATATTACCAAAAAATTTTAAAAAATTTTCAAAGTTGGTAAAAATTCTTTTTATGTGAAAAAAGTCCTTTAGGTTAGAAAATCAATAATTTTTTCAAAAATCATAAAAAATTGAATTGTAAAGATTTTGATCTAATTTTTTTCTAAATGAAATCTAAAACATTCCAGTTTTAATTTTAAAAAACCGCTTTGTTCTAAATATTACCAAAAAATTAAAAAAAATTCTCAAAGTTGGTAAAAATTTTTTTTAGGTTAGGAAATTTTTTGTGTTAAAAAATCGATTTTTAAAAAATTCATAAAAAATTGGATTTTAACCATTTTGATTAGATTTTTTTCCTAAATGAAACTTAAAACGTTCTAGTTTTAATTAAAAAAGACCGCTTTGTTCTAAATATTACCAAAAAATTTAAAAAAATTTTCAAAGTTGGTAAAAAATTTTTTTATGTGAAAAAAATCTTTTAGGTTAGAAAATCAAAATTTTTTAAAAAATCATAAAAAATTGAATTTTAAAGATTTTGATCTAATTTTTTTTCTAAATGAAATCTAAAACATTTTAGTTTTAATAAAAAAAGATCGTTTTATTTTAAATGTTACCAAAAAATTTTAAAAAATTTTCAAAGTTGGTAAAAAATTTTTTTTAGGTGAAAAAATTTTTAGGTGAAAAAATTTTTACGTTAAAAAATCAACAATTTGAAAAAATCATAAAAAATTGAATTTTAAAGATTTTGAACTGATTTTTTTCTAAATGAAACCTAAAACATTCTAGTTTTAATTAAAAAAGACCGTTTTGTTTTAAATATTACCAAAAAATTTAAAAAAATTTTCAAAGTTGGTAAAAATTTTTTTTAGGTTAAAAAATTTTTTGTGTTAAAAAATCGATTTTTAAAAAATTCATAAAAAATTGGATTTTAACCATTTTGATCTAATTTTTTTTCTAAATGAAACTTAAAACATTCCAGTTTTAATTAAAAAAACCGTTTTGTTCTAAATATTACCAAAAAATTAAAAAAAATTTTCAAAGTTGGTAAAAAATTTTTTATGTGAAAAAATATTTTAGGTTAGAAAATCAATTTTTAAAAAATTCCTAAAAAATTGAATTTTAAAGATTTTGATCTAAATTTTTTTCTAAATAAAATCTAAAACATTCTAGTTTTAATTAAAAAAGACCGTTTTGTTTTAAATATCACCAAAAAATTTAAAAAAATTTTCAAAGTTGGTAAAAATTTTTTTAGGTTAAAAAATTTTTTGTGTTAAAAAATCGATTTTTAAAAAATTCATAAAAAATTGGATTTTAACCATTTTGATCTAATTTTTTTTCTAAATGAAACGTAAAACATTCTAGTTTTAATTTAAAAAAACCGTTTTATTCTAAATATTACCAAAAAATTTAAAAAAATTTTCAAAGTTGGTAAAAAATTTTTTAGGTGTAAAAATTTTTTTAGGTTAGAAAATCAAATATTTTTTAAAAAAATCATAAAAAATTGAATTTTAAAGATTTTAATCTAATTTTTTTTCTAAATGAAACTTAAAACATTCTAGTTTTAATTAAAAAAGACCGCTTTGTTTTAAATGTTACCAAAAAATTTAAAAAAATTTTCAAAGTTGGTAAAAAATTTTTGACACTTCTAACCTAATTTAAGAAAATCGATCAACTTTAAAAATTCATTAAAAATTCATTTTTAAAGATTCATTTTTGAAGATTTTAATTTTATTTTTTAATTTATTTTTTTTTCTTTTATATTTAGGTGCAAAAGTAACAAAAATTTTAATAGACCCTCAAACAAAAACCGCCTATGGAGTAAAATTCGTAAAAGCTAAAAAAACCTATCGAGTTCATGCTAAAAAAGAAGTTTTATTAAGCGCAGGAGCTTTAAGCTCGCCTCAACTTTTAATGCTTTCCGGTATCGGACCGAAGGATCATTTAGAAGAATTAGGAATCCCTTTAATACAACATCTTCCAGTTGGAGAACGTTTATACGATCATTTAACATATTTGGGATTAGTTATGACAGTAAACGAGTCTATTGTAATCCAATCGAGTCAAATGAACGATCCGAAAGCTTTCGTCGAATACAATTTAAAAGGTGCGGGACCTTTAACTTCAATCGGAGGAGTGGAAGCTTTAGCGTTTATCCGAACTCCTCTTTCGAGAGATCCGGATCCGACTTATTCCGATATGGAGTTGATTTTTATCGGAGCGGGTTTACATTCGGATCGCGGGACGTTTTATCGAAGATCTTTTAGAGTTTCAGATGAATCTTATAACGCCATTTGGAAACCGATTGAAGGAAAGTATGCTTTCTCAATTTGGCCAATGCTTTTCCACCCACTTTCTTATGGAAGAGTTAGGTTACGTTCGAAAAATCCATGGCATTATCCGTTATTTTACGGGGATTTCTTCACCGATCCGGAAAATTACGACGTTAAAACTTTCATAGCCGGAATAAGGGAAATACAAAGACTTCTTAAAATGCCATCGTTTAGACGTTACGATGCTAAATTAGTAGAACACATCGTTCCCGGTTGTGAAGGTTTTATTTACGATACGGATTCTTATTGGGAATGCGCTTTGAGGCATTTATCGGTTACTTTACATCATCAGATCGCAACGTGTCGAATGGGACCTCCAACCGATCCCGGAGCCGTTGTAGATAATCATTTGAGGGTTTATGGAATTAATAAATTGAGGATTGTCGATACGAGTATTATTCCTATGCCGTTAACCGCTCACACGAATATTCCTACTTATATGATTGGAGAGAAAGCTTCCGATATGATTAAAAAAGATTGGTTGGTTGATAATGATCAGAAGATACAAAATAAGGAAGGTATAAAAAATCAAAATGAAGAAAATCAAAATGAACAAGATGGTAAAAACGAAAAAAATTATGAAGAAAGAAAACAAGAGGAAGTAATTAAGAAAATTATTTATGAAAATCTTGATGAAATCGATCAAGAAAAGAGTCAAGAAAGTCATTGGGTTTAAAAAGTTATTAAAGAGTTTCGTTTTAGAAACTTAAAAAAAATACTTATTCTAAATTTAGAATTAAATTAAATAATTGGGGATAAAATTTGATAAAAAACGATTATTTTAAATAATACTACATGTTCTTACTTTATCCAAAGTATTCCATCGTTGTACTGAATTATGAAGTTGGTAAAAAATTTTTCACACTTCTAACCTAATTTAAGAAAATCAATCAATTTTAAAAATTCATTAAAAATTCATTTTTAAAAATTTTGATTTAATGTTTTTTCTAAATAAAACCTCAAACATTCTAATTTTAATTAAAAAAGACCGTTTTATTCTAAATGTCGTCAAAAAAATTAAAAAAATTTTCAAAGTTGGTAAAAAATTTTTGACACTTTTGTAACTTAAGAAAATTAACTTTAAAAATTCGTTAAAAATTCATTTTTAACAATTTTGATTTAATTTTTTTTCTAAATGAAACCTAAAACATTCTAGTTTTGATCTAAAAAGACCGTTTTATTCTAAATGTTGTCAAAAAAATTAAAAAAATTTTCAAAGTTGGTAAAAAATTTTTGACACTTTTGTAACTTAAGAAAATTAACTTTAAAAATTCATCAAAAATTCATTTTTAACAATTTTGATTTAATTCTTTTTCTAAATGAAACCTAAAACATTCTAGTTTTGATCTAAAAAGACCGTTTTATTCTAAATGTCGTCAAAAAAATTAAAAAAATTTTCAAAGTTGGTAAAAAATTTTTGACACTTTTGTAACTTAAGAAAATTAACTTTAAAAATTCATCAAGAATTCATTTTTAACAATTTTGATTTAATTTTTTTTCTAAATGAAACCCAAAACGTTCTAGTGTTGATCTAAAAAGACCGTTTTATTCTAAATGTTGTCAAAAAAATTTAAAAAAATTTCAAAGTTGGTAAAAAATTTTTGACACTTTTGTAACTTAAGAAAATTAACTTTAAAAATTCATCAAAAATTCATTTTTAAAAATTTTGATTTAATTTTTTTTCTAAATGAAACCCAAAGCATTCTAGTTTTGATCTAAAAAGACCGTTTTATTCTAAATGTTGTCAAAAAAATTAAAAAAATTTTCAAAGCAGGTAAAAATTTTTGACACTTTTTTAACTTAAGAAAATAAAATTTAAATAATCATCAAAAATTCATTTTTAAAAATTTTGATTTAATTTTTTTTCTAAATGAAACCCAAAACATTCTAGTTTTGATCTAAAAAGACCGTTTTGTTCTGAATGTTGTCAAAAAAATTTAAAAAATTGTCAAAGTTGGTAAAAAATTTTTTTATATGAAAAAATCTTTTAGGTTAGAAAATCAATAATCTTTTAAAAAATCATAAAAAATTGAATTTTAAAGATTTTGATCTATTTCTTTTTCTAAATGAAACTTAAAACATTCTAGTTTTGATCTAAAAATACCGTTTTATTCTGAATGTTGACAAAAAAATTAAAAAAATTTTCAAAATTGGTAAAAACTTTTTGACATTTCTAACTTAATTTAAAAAAATCGATCAAATTTAAAAATTCATTAAAAAATCATTTTTAAAGATTTTGATTTGATTTTTTTTCTAAATGAAACCTAAAACATTCTAGTTTTGATCTAAAAAGACCATTTTATTCTAAATGTTGTCAAAAAAATTTAAAAAATTTTCAAAGTTGGTAAAAAATTTTTTTATGTGAAAAAATCCTTTAGGTTAGAAAATCAATAATTTTTTAAAAAATCATAAAAAATTGAATTTTAAAGATTTTGATCTAATTTTTTTTCTAAATGAAACTTAAAGCATTCTAGTTTTAATTTAAAAAAACCGTTTTGTTCTAAATACTACCAAAAAATTAAAAAAAAAATTCAAAGTTGGTAAAAATTTTTTTATGTGAAAAAATCCTTTAGGTTAGAAAATCAATAATTTTTTAAAAATTCATAAAAAATTTAATTTTAAAGATTTTGATCTAATTTTTTTCGTAAATGAAACTTAAAACATTCTAGTTTTGATTTAAAAAAGACCGTTTTATTCTAAATGTTGTCAAAAAAATTTAAAAAATTTTCAAAGTTGGTAAAAAATTTTTTTATGTGAAAAAATCTTTTAGGTTAGAAAATCAATAATTTTTTAAAAAATCATAAAAAATTGAATTTTAAAAATTTTGATCTAATTTTCTTCCTAAATGAAAGTTAAAACTTTCTAGTTTTAATTAAAAAAGACCGTTTTGTTCTAAGTATTACCAAAAAATTTAAAAAAATTTTCAAAGTTGGTAAAAAAATTTTTTTACATGCAAAAATTTTTTTAGGTTAGAAAATCAACTATGTATTTGAAAAATTCGTAAAAAATTGAATATTAAAGATTTTGATCTAATTTTTTTTTTCTAAATGAAACTTAAAACATTCTAGTTTTAATAAAATAAAAACCGTTTTGTTCTAAATATTACCAAAAAATTTTTAAAAATTTTCAAAGTTGGTAAAAATTTTTTTTATGTGAAAAGATCCTTTAGGTTAGAAAATCAAAATTTTTTAAAAAATCATAAAAAATTGAATTTTAAAGATTTTGATCTAATTTTTTTTCTAAATGAAATCTAAAACATTCTAGTTTTAATTAAAAAAGACCGTTTTGTTCTAAGTATTATCAAAAAATTTAAAAAAATTTTCAAAGTTGGTAAAAAATTTTTTTTAGGTGCTAAAATTTTTTTAGGTTAGAATATCAACAATTTGAAAAAATCGTAAAAAATTGAATTTTAAAGATTTTGATCTAATTTTCTTCCTAAATGAAACTTAAAACATCCTAGTTTTGATCTAAAAAGACCATTTTGTTCTAAATGTTGTCAAAGAAATTAAAAAAAAATTTAAAGTTGGTAAAAAATTTTTGGTTATTAAAAATCAATCATTTTTAAAAAATCATATCTCAAAAACTAACTATTAATAAAGTTTGGAATTTTTATGAGGATTTAGATTAAAACTTAATCTTTATTTTTACCAAAAATGAATTTTTTACGACTTTTAGTTTTCCTCTCGGAAGAGAAAATGTAACTTAATAACCTTAATTAAAATTTCTTAAAAATCTAAAAATTAGGCTAAATTCTAAAAGTTGAATTCTGTTTGGATTAGTTTGAAATTTTATGTTTATAAGTTATTTATAACATTTTATATTATATATAAAATACCAGTTTATTTTTAGAAACGCTGGCAAATTTAAAACATCTGGCAATTTTTCTGTTTACCTACTCTCTTTTCCGCAAAACTAACCTTGAAGAACATGTGGTATTCTTAAAATAACCGAATCATCTACAGGTGTCCCGTTTTGTTTATCCAATATTATACAAAGTGCTTAAAATAATATCTTTATGAATATCTCGCATATTCAATAAAATAAAACGTGTAAGAGTGTCATGAAAAATTTTACAAGTAACACTGAAATTTGACAAATAAATTTTTTGACTCTTATTAACCCTTAAAACAATATCTGAACAAAGAATTTTTAAGGGTTAAAATTGTTAAAGTTATAAAACGTAACTATTAATTATAAATATTGTTATCCATCCTATTTTTGTATTTACATATAAATATATACAAAATAAAAAAAAATAAAAACTTTTCTTTGGTTGTCTCCTAACTTAACTCTAACTAAAAAATATTGATTACCTTTAAAAAAATCATCTAACAATAAATCAAAACGGAATAATCTTAATCTTCCAATTACTTTCAAAATAAATCGATTAAATTTTATACAAGAGTAAATAAAAAAAGAAATAACCAATAAATTTAATGGAGTATTGTTTAAAATTAATTAACTTTAACACACACAGCTAATTTTATGACTAAAAATAAAGTCTCAATGAGTCGATTTAAGGTTAATTTAGATTCTCAAAAGTGTTATTTCTGTGTGTAAATATGTGTAAAAGATGAAAACAGGGTAAGCTCTTTAAGCTTTTTATTGCTAATAAATTAAATTGACACATCATGAATCAATATCATCCACAATATGTTACTATTTACTCTAAACACACACTAACATATCATGTTAAATAACCTAATAATAATATTTCAAGAAATATTATTATTACTTTTCCACATTTTTAATTTTTTAGTTTCCATTTCTTAATCCAAACGTTAATTTTGCTGCAAATCAAAATCTCTCAAAGTCAAAACCAAAACCAAAACGAAACCTTAGCAAACCAAGCAAGAAGTAAATTAAAATACTTAGAAACTACCAAGCAAATCAAAAGGGAACCGATACCAACTTACGGAGATGAAAATCTTATAATAAACGAAAGTAAGTTTTTAATAAACCCACAAATTCAGGTTTTATTGAGATTTCGTCGTTTTACAATTAGAACCAAACTAATTTATGTCCAATTTTTGTTAAAACTGAGTTTTAAAAATCAATCTATGTTACTTTTCAAGCTTTTTCTTTTGGCAGTTTACTTCAAATCTATTCGTGTCGCTTGTTATCAAATTATTTTTTATAGAAACACATTACATTACATTGAATGTCAAAATTAAACACTCGCTTTCATGAAAATATAACCTTTAAAAGTCCTTTGTCCAGAAGTTATGGACATCTGAATTACATTTAAACTACTTTTGGGACGCCTTTGAGTGTTTAAACGACTTTTGAACTACATTGGAATACCTTTAAGTCTCTGAACGACCATTGAACTACTTTTTAGCCACTTTTGAGACTTTGAACTACTTTTGAACTACTTTTTAGCCACTTTTGAGACTTTGAACTACTTTTGGGACGCCTTTAATCCATTGATCGACCTTTGAATTACTTTTGGGACAACTTTGAGCAATTGAACGATCTTTGAACTACTTGTGGGACATCTTTTAGCTATTGAACGATTTTTGAACTACTTTTGAACTATTTTTGGGACACCTTTGAGTTTCTAAACGACCTTTGAATTATTCTTTGACCACCTTTAAACCTTTAACGACCTTTGAACTACCTTTGGGACACTTTTGAACTATTTGTGAGACATCTTTGAGCTATTGAACAATCTTTGAACCACTTTTAACTATTTCTAGAACACCTTTTGGTCTCTGAACGAACTTTGAACTATTTTTGGGCCACCATTGAGTCTCTGAATAACATTTGAACTACTTTTGACTCACCTTTAAACCTCTGAACTACTTTTGGGACATTTCTAAGCTATTGAACGACTTTTAAACTACTTTTGAACTACCTTTCAAAAATTTTTCGGACACCTTTGAGACTCTAAACGACCTTTGAACTACTTTTGGGTCACCTTTGAGCCTTTGATCTATTTTTGGGACACCTTTGACCTATTGAACGATCCTTGAACTACTTTTGAACCATCTTTGAAATATTTCTGAGATACATCTAAGTGTCTGAACGACCTTTTAACTATTTTTGGGCCTCCTTTGAGTCTTTAAACTACTTTTGGGATACTTTTGAGCTATTGAATGATCTATCAACTACTTTTGAACCACCTTTAAACTATTTTTGGGACACTTTTGAGTCTCTGAACGACCTTTCTACTATTTTTGTGCCACCTTTGAACCTTTAAACTACTTTTGGGACACTTTTGAGCTATTGAACGATCTTTCAACTACTTTTGAACCAACTTTGAAATATTTCTGAGACACCTTTAGGTCTCTGAACGACCTTTCAACTATTTTTGGGCCACCTTAGAGTTTTTAAAGTACTTTTGGGACACCTTTGAGTCTCTACACGACCTTTGAACTACTTTTGGGTCACCGTTGAGCCTTTGAACCACCTATTAACTATTTCTGCGACATCTCTGAGTCTCTGAATGATCTTTAAACTATTTTTGGTATATTTGACCTATTGAACGACCTTTGAACTACTTTTGAACCACCTTTAAACTATTTTTGGGACACCGTTGAGTCTCTGAACGACCTTTCAACTATGTTTGGGTCACCTTTGAGTCTCTAAACTACTTTTGGGACACCTTTGAGCTATTGAACGATCTTTCAACTACTTTTAAACTACCTTTGAAATATTTCTGAGATACCTTTGAGTCTCTGAACGACCTTTCAGCTATTTTTGGGCCACCATTGAACCTTTTAACTACTTTTGGCACACCTTTGAGCTATTGAACGATCTTTAAACTACTTTTGAACTACCTTTCAACTATTTCTGATACACTTATGAGTCTCTGAACGACCTTTGCACTATTTTTGGACCACCTTCGAACCTAGAAACTACATTTGAACTACTTTTGGGTCACCGTTGATCCTTTGAACCACCTTTTAACTATTTCTGCGACATCTCTGAGTATCTAAATGACCTTTGAACTATTCTTGGCATATTTGACCTATTGAACGATCTTTGAACTACTTTTGAACCACCTTTAAACTATTTTTGGGACACCTTTGAGTCTCTGAACGACCTTTCAACTATTTTTGGCCCACCTTTGAGCCTTTAAACTACTTTTGGGACACCTTTGAGCTATTGAACGATCTTTCAACTACTTTTGAACCACCTTTGAAATATTTCTAAGACACCTTTGAATCTCTGAACGACCTTTCAACTATTTTTGGGCCACCTTCGAGTTTTTAAACTACTTTTGGGAAACCTTTGAGTCTCTACACGACCTTTGAACTACTTTTGGGACACCGTTGAGCCTTTGAAACACCCTTTAACTATTTCTGCGACATCTCTGAGTATCTAAATGACCTTTGAACTATTTTTGACATATTTGAGCTATTGAACGATCTTTGAACTACTTTTGAACCACCTTTTAAACTGTTTTTGGGACATCTTTGAGTCTTTAAGCGACCTTTCAATTATTTTTGAGTCTTTAAACTACTTTTGGGACACCTTTGAATCTTTGAACTTTTTTTGAGCTATTCTTAAACCACCTTTGAACTTCTTTTGGGCCACCTTTAAGCCTTTGAACCAGCTTTTAACTACTTTTAAACCACTTTCAAACTACTATTGTATCTGGGCACAACAAAGTATTAAACTAAGCTAATCTCTAAGGGCCACCTTTGAGTCTCTAAACTACTTTTGGGACACTTTTGAGCTATTGAACGATCTTTCAACTACTTTTGAACCATCTTTCAACTATTTCTCAGACACTTTTGAGTCTCTGAACGACCTTTCCACTATTTTTGGACCACCTTCGAACCTGGGAACTATATTTGAACTAATTTTGGGCCAACGTTGAGCCTTTGAACCACCTTTTAACTATTTCTGCGACATCTCTGAGTATCTAAATGACCTTTGAACTATTTTTGGCATATTTGACCAATTGAACGATATTTGAACTACTTGAACTACTTTTAAACTATTTTTAAGCCACCTTTAAGTCTTTAAACTACTTTTGGGACACCTTTGAGCTATTGAACGATCTTTCAACTACTTTTGAACCACCTTTGAACTATTTCTGGGAAACCTTTGAATCTCTGAACGACCTTTTAACTATTTTTGAGCCACCTTTGAGACTTTGAACTACTTTTGGGACACCTTTGAGCTATTGAACGACCTTTCAACTACTTTTGAACCACCTTTGAACTATTTCTGACAAACCTTTGAGTCTCTGAACGACCTTTTAACTATTTTTGGGCCACCTTTGAGACTTTGAACTACTTTTAAACCACCTTTGAATCTTTGAACTATTTCCGAGCTATTCTTAAACCGCCTTTGAACTTTTTTTGGGCCACCTTTAAGCCTTTGAACCACATTAAGCAAAATACTGAGATTGAGCTAAAATAATATGTCAAAATAAAAAGACTTTTAAGAATTAAAGAAACTGACATAGAATAATTTAGTTCTAAGACAACAGTATGTAATTATTCATTTAGTATTAAAAGAAATTCGATAAATGAAGATAATAAACATTTAATCAGTTTTGAAAGCTTCAAAATTAATTCTTAAACCAACTTTTTAGAATCTTATGATTTTATCATCGTCGGTGGAGGAACATCAGGTTCATTACTAGCCAACAGACTTTCAAATCCGGTAACAGGATGGACTGTCTTACTTCTAGAAGCTGGTTCAACTCCAGATACCATAACAGAAATCCCATCGTGGTCTAATTTAAACCAATTTGGGAAAAATAATTGGAAGTACTTGGCAGAAAAAGAACCAACCATCGGGAAAGGTTTAGAAACGGGTAAAGTTAAAATAACTTTGGGAAAAGGTTTGGGAGGAAGTAGTTTGTTAAGTCATGCGATTTACTCTCGAGGACGACCGGAAGATTACGATTCTTGGAATGTCGAAGGATGGAGGTTTAAAGACCTTTTGGAATATTTTAAAAAATTGGAAAAGTGTCGATTAGATAAATGTTTTGGCGAGTTTAGAGGATTTAATGGAGATATTGGGATTGAAAATGTTAAATTTAAATCGGAAATTGCCCAAAAATTTGTTGAAAGTTGTCTTAACGCTGGTTATAAGTTTAATGAAGATTATAATATTCCCATTGAAAAATTAAATGAGGAATTAATTAAAGAAAATATTAAATTAAAAGACACAAAAATTAATAATGAGATTAAAGAAGAAAATAAAGAAAATAAGGAAGAAATTAAAAACGATCTAAAAGAAATTTCTTATTTACAAGGATTTTTATTAAACGGTTTAAAACTAACTTCCGAAAAATTATTTTTAAGACCTTCAATGAACAGAAAATCACTAACTATTTATAAAAATGCTCACGTAACAAAAATACTTTTTAATAAAGGTAAGAATTTTTTTCATTTCTTCTTTAAAAATCCGAAAAAAATTGAATTTTAATGATTTTGATCTAATCTTTTTCCCAAATGAAACTTAAAACATTCTAGTTTTAATCAAAAAAGACCGTTTTGTTTTAAATATTACCAAAAAATTTAAAAAAATTTTCAAAGTTGGTAAAAAATTTTTTAGGTGAAAAAATCTTTTAGGTTAGAAAATCAATATTTTTTTAAAAAATCATAAAAAATTGAATTTTAAAGATTTTGATCTAATTCTTCTCTAAATGAAATCTAAAACATTCTAGTTTTAATTAAAAAAGACCGTTTTGTTCTAAATATTACCAAAAAATTTAAAAAAATTTTCAAAGTTGGTAAAAATCTTTTTTAGGTTAAAAAATTTTTTGTGTTAAAAAATCGATTTTTTAAAAATTCATAAAAAATTGGATTTTAACCATTTTGATTAGATTTTTTTTCTAAATGAAATCTAAAATATTTTAGTTTTAATTAAAAAAGACCGTTTTGTTCTAAATATTACCAAAAAATTTAAAAAAATTTTCAAACTTGGTAAAGAATTTTTTTTTGTAAAAAAAAATCCTTTAAGTTAGAAAATCAATATTTTTTTAAAAAATCATAAAAAATTGAATTTTAAAGATTTTGATCTAATTTTTTTTCTAAATGAAATCTAAAACATTCTAGTTTTAATTAAAAAAGACCGTTTTATTCTAAATGTTACCAAAAAATTTAAAAAAATTTTCAAAGTTGGTAAAAAATGTTCTTAGGTGAAAAAATCTTTTAGGTTAGAAAATCAATAATTCTTTAAAAAATCACAAAAAATTGAATTTTAAAGATTTTGATCTAATTTTTTTTTCTAAATGAAATCTAAAACATTCTAGTTTTAATTAAAAAATACCGTTTTGTTCTAAATATTACCAAAAAATTTAAAAAAATTTTCAAAGTTGGTAAAAAATTTTTCTAGGTGAAAAAATCCTTTAGGTTAGAAAATCAATAATTTTTTAAAAAATCACAAAAAATTGAATTTTAAAGATTTTGATCTGATTTTTTCTCTAAGTGAAACTTAAAACATTCTAGTTTTAATTAAAAAAGACCGCTTTGTTTTAAATATTACCAAAAAATTTAAAAAAATTTTCAAAGTTGGTAAAAATTTTTTTTAGGTTAAAAAATTTCTTGTGTTAAAAAAAACAATTTTTAAAAAATTCATAAAAAATTGGATTTTAACCATTTTGATTTGATTTTCTTTCTAAATGAAACTTAAAACATTCTAGTTTTAATTAAAAAAGACCGTTTTGTTCTAAATATTACCAAAAAATTTAAAAAAATTTTCAAAGTTGGTAAAAAATTTTTTTATGTGAAAAAATCCTTTAGGTTAGAAAATCAATAATTTTTTTAAAAATCACAAAAAATTGAATTTTAAAGATTTTGATCTAATTTTTTTCCTAAGTGAAATCTAAAACATTGTAGTTCTAATTAAAAAAGACCGTTTTGTTTTAAATATTACCAAAAAATTTAAAAAAATTTTCAAAGTTGGCAAAAAATTTTTTATGTGAAAAAATCTTTTAGGTTAGAAAATCAATAATTTTTTAAAAAATCATAAAAAATTGAATTTTAAAGATTTTGAACTGATTTTTTTTCTAAATGAAATCTAAAACATTCTAGTTTTAATTAAAAAAGACCGCTTTGTTCTAAATATTACCAAAAAATTTAAAAAAATTTTCGAAGTTGGTAAAAAATTTTTTTAGGTGAAAAAATTTTTAGGTGAAAAAATTTTTAGGTTAAAAAATCAACAATTTGAAAAAATCATAAAAAATTGAATTTTAAAGATTTTAATCTATTTTTTTTTTCTAAATGAAATCTAAAACATTCTAGTTTTAATTAAAAAAGACCGTTTTGTTCTAAATATTACCAAAAAATTTAAAAAAATTTTCAAAGTTGGTAAAAATTTTTTTTAGGTTAGAAAATTTTTTGTGTTAAAAAATCGATTTTTTAAAAATTCAAAAAAAAATGGATTTGAACCATTTTGATTTGATTTTTTTTCTAAATGAAATCTAAAACATTCTAGTTTTAATTAAAAAAGGCCGTTTTGATCTAAATATTACCAAAAAATTTAAAAAAAATTCAAAGTTGGTAAAAAATTTTTTTATGTGAAAAAATCTTTTAGGTTACAAAATCAATAATTTTTTAAAAAATCATAAAAAATTGAATTTTAAAGCTTTTGATCTAATTTTTTTTCTAAATGAAACTTAAAACATTCTAGTTTTAATTAAAAAATACCGCTTTGTTCTAAATATTACCAAAAAATTTTTAAAAATTTTCAAAGTTGGTAAAAAATTTTTTTATGTGAAAAAATCCTTTAGGTTAGAAAATCTATAATTTTTTAAAAAATCATAAAAAATTTAATTTTAAAGATTTTGATCTAATTTTTTTCTAAATGAAACTTAAAACATTCTAGTTTTAATTAAAAAAGACCGCTTTGTTCTAAATATTACCAAAAAATTTTAAAAAATTTTCAAAGTTGGCAAAAAATTTTTTATGTGAAAAAATCTTTTGGGTTAGAAAATCAATAATTTTTTAAAAAATCATAAAAAATTGAATTTTAAAGATTTTGAACTGATTTTTTTTTCTAAATGAAATCTAAAACATTCTAGTTTTAATTAAAAAATACTGCTTTGTTCTAAATATTACCAAAAAATTAAAAAAAATTTTCAAAGTTGGTAAAGAATTTTTTATGTGAAAAAATCCTTTAGGTTAGAAAATCAATAATTTTTTAAAAAATCATAAAAAATTGAATTCTAAAGATTTTGATCTAATTTTTTTTCTAAATGAAATCTAAAATATTCTAGTTTTAATTAAAAAAGACCGTTTTGTTTTAAATATTACCAAAAAATTTTAAAAAATTTTTAAAGTTGGTAAAAATTTTTTTCAGGTTAAGAAATTTTTTGTGTTAAAAAATTGATTTTTAAAAAATTCATAAAAAATTGGATTTTAACCATTTTGATTAGATTTTTTTTCTAAATGAAACTTAAAATATTCTAGTTTTAATTAAAAAAGACCGTTTTGTTTTAAATAACCAAAAAATTTAAAAAAATTTTCAAAGTTGGTAAAAAATTTTTTTATGTGAAAAAATTCTTTAGGTTAGAAAATCAATTTTTTAAAAAATCACAAAAAATTTAATTTTAAAGATTTTGATATGATTTTTTTTCTAAATGAAATCTAAAACATTCTAGTTTTAATTAAAAAATACCGTTTTGTTTTAAATATTACCAAAAAATTAAAAAAAAATTTCAAAGTTGGTAAAAAATTTTTTATGTGAAAAAATCTTTTAGGTTAGAAAATCAATAATTTTTTAAAAAATCATAAAAAATTGAATTTTAAAGATTTTGACCTAATTTTTTTCTAAATGAAATCTAAAACATTCTAGTTTTAATTAAGAAAGACCGTTTTGTTCTAAATATTACCAAAAAATTTAAAAAAAATTTCAAAGTTGGTAAAAATTTCTTTAGGTAAAAGTTTTTTTTAGGTAAAAAAAGTTTTTTTAGGTAAAAAAGTTTTTTTAACCCTAACATTTTTTTTTCTTTTATTAACCAGGTAACAAAGCAACGGGAGTAAAATTCCTAAACAAACACAAAATACACTCGGTTTACGCCCGAAAAGAAATCATAATTACAGCCGGAGCGATAAACACCCCTAAAATTTTAATGCTATCCGGAATAGGACCCGAAAACCACTTAAAAGCATTAAACATCCCCGTTTTAAAAGACCTACCAGTCGGAGAAAACCTCAACGATCACGTAAATTTCTGGGGATTGCTGTTTGTTACTAAAGAAGGAACGAGATCGAACGAAATAATCAACGAAAACCTAATCAAACAACTTTATTTAAACCAAACCGGGATTTTAAATATATTAGGAAACGGAGCTGAAGTTATTATTCATCAAAATGAAATAGAAATGTTACTTTTAAGAAATCATTTTCCATCTAATAACAAAATTTTAAAAGATAACTTGGGAATTTCAGATCAAATCTATGAAAAATACGAATCTATAAAAAAACGAAAAGTTTACACGCTTTTAATAACTTTATTAAAACCAAAATCAAGGGGAAAAATCAAATTAAGATCTAAAAATCCAACCGATTCACCGAAAATCAATTTTAAATATTTTTCCGAAAGAAACGATTTAAAACTTATGATTGAAGGTATAAGAAAAGGTAGAGAACTTTTATTAACGTCTCCATTAAACGAATTTGGTAAACCTTACGATATTCCATTTCAACCTTGTTCTAAATACAAATTCGATTCGGATAATTATTGGAAATGTTCCATCGAACACTTATCAACTGGTTCACATGATTATTCATCAAGTTGTTCCATTGGAAAAGTCGTCGACGCTAAATTAAAAGTAAAAGGAGTCGAAAGATTAAGAATTGGAGATGTTAGTGTTCTTCCTGGATTGATTTCCGGACATAATGAAGCTTTAGCTTACGTTATTGGGGAAAGATTAAGTAATTTTATTAAAAAACAATATCTAAAAGACGAACTTTAAGTTTAAAATAAAGTTTGAAAAGTTTGAAAAGTTTAAAAGTTAAAAAAAAAAAATTTTTAGTTAATTAATTTGTATCTTTTTGTAAAATAAAAAAATAAAAAGGTAAATATTAGATTTTCTTATTTACATTCATGTTATTTAAGTTGCATACTCATTTGTAAAAAAAAAAATCTAAAAAAAATTGATAATTTTTTAAAAATTCGTAAAAAATTAAATTTTAAAGATTTTGATTTGATTTGTTTACTAAATAAAATATAAAACATTCTAGTTTTATTAAAAAAGACCGCTTTGTTCTAAATATTACCAAAAAATTTTCAAAGTTGATAAAAAATTTTTTTTAGATGCAAAAATTTTTTTAGGTTAGAAAATCAACTATTTGAAAAATTCGTAAAAAATTGAATTTTAAAGATTTTGATCAAATTTTTTTTCTAAATGAAATATAAAACATTCTATTTTTAATTAAAAAAGACCGTTTTCTTCTAAATATTACCAAAAAATTTAAAAAAATTTTCAAACTTGGTAAAAATTTTTTTTAGGTTAAAAAATTTTTTGTGTTAAAAAATCGATTTTTAAAAAATTCATAAAAAATTGGATTTTAACCATTTTGATTTGATTTTTTTTTCTAAATGAAATTTAAAACATTCTAGTTTTAATATAAAAAAACCGTTTTGTTCTAAATATTACTAAAAAATTTAAAAAAAATTTCAAAGTTGGTAAAAAAATTTTTTATGTGAAAAAATCCTTTAGGTTAGAAAATCAATAATTTTTTGAAAAATCATAAAAAATTGAATTTTAAAGATTTTGATCTAATTTTTTTTTAAATGAAATCTAAAACATTCTAGTTTTAATTAAAAAATACCGTTTTGTTCTAAATGTTACCAAAAAATTTAAAAAAATTTTCAAAGTTAGTAAAAATTTTTTTTAGGTTAAGAAATTTTTTATGTAAAAAAATCGATTTTTAAAAAATTCATAAAAAATTGGATTTTAACCATTTTGATCTAATTTTTTTTCTAAATGAAACGTAAAACATTCTAGTTTTAATTAAAAAAGACCGCTTTGTTCTAAATATTACCAAAAAATTTAAAAAAATTTTCAAAGTTGGTAAAAATTTTTTTTAGGTTAAAAAATTTTTTTGTGTTAAAAGATTGATTTTTAAAAAATTCATAAAAAAATGGATTTTAACCATTTTGATTTGATTTTTTTTCTAAATGAAATCTAAAACATTCTAGTTTTAATTAAAAAAGACCCTTTTGGTCTAAATATTACCAAAAAATTTAAAGAAATTTTCAAAGTTGGTAAAAATTTTTTTTATGTGAAAAAATCCTTTAGGTTAGAAAATCAATAATTTAAAAAAAAATCATAAAAAATTGAATTTTAAAGATTTTGATCTAATTTTTTTCTAAATGAAATTTAAAACATTCTAGTTTCAATTAAAAAAGACCGTTTTGTTCTAAATATTACCAAAAAATTTTAAAAAAATTTTCAAAGTTGGTAAAAATTTTTTTTTAGGTTAAAAAATTTTTTGTGTTAAAAAATCGATTTTTAAAAAATTCATAAAAAATTGGATTTTAACCATTTTGATTTGATTTTTTTCTAAATGAAACTTAAAACATTCTAGTTTTAATTAAAAAAGACCGTTTTGTTCTAAATATTACCAAGAAATTTAAAAAAATTTTCAAGGTTGGTAAAAATTTTTTGTGTTAAAAAATCGATTTTTAAGAAATTCATAAAAAATTGGATTTTAACCATTTTGATTTGATTTTTTTTTCTAAATGATACTTAATATATTCTAGTTTTAATTAAAAATGACCGTTTTGTTTTAAATATTACCAAAAAATTTAAAACAATTTTCAAAGTTGGTAAAAAATTTTTTTATCTGAAAAAATGCTTTAGGTTAGAAAATCAATAATTTTTTAAAAATTCGTAAAAAATTGAATTTTAAAGATTTTGATCTAATTTCTTTTCTAAATGAAATCTAAAACATTCTAGTTTTAATTAAAAAATACCGTTTTGTTCTAAATGTTACCAAAAAATTTTCAAAGTTGGTAAAAAATTTTTGATAGTTAACTAACCTAACTTTTTCAAAATTCCAATCAACTTTAAAAAATCCCCACAGCTTTATTTTTAAGAATTAAGAAATGATTTTTACATTAAATTGAACTTAACAGATAATATTTTGAATTTTAAAAGTCAAATTTATTCTAGTTATTACCAAAAAAATTAAAAAAATTCCCAAAGTCAACAATCATTTTTGACGGTTGAAACTAACTGATTGTGAGTTTAAATCATCATAATATTTATAAATATCCATGAAATAAAAACTTTCTTAAATCTGCAACATAAATATTATCTGTAAATCACCTTCAAACTTTTTAAAAACACCAAAAAAAAAAAATAATAAATACTAAAATATCCCAAAGGAAAAAAAATAAAAACACGTACGATGAAAAAAAAATCGTACATTAACCGAGGTTGGGTTCATAATTCGCAATATAAGATAACTTTATATTATCTTGTCGTCCCAACATTAACACAAATAAAACCGCACATAATCATCCCGATATCGCCGTTTTTCGTCTATATAAAGAGAAGTTGCCATCAAATTCGAACGCGCATTTTAGTTCCGGCAACCGAAAAATGTTTCGAGCTCTTTTCGGTTTGATTTTGGCGCTTCAAATCGTCCTTTGGACCTGCGCTGAGCCTCCGAACGGCGATCTACCCAATGTTATTCGTAAAAAAGTTCAAAAGTTAATCGACGAGAAGAAAATCAAACGAGATTACGAACCGTACGTCGAACCGGAATTAAAAGATGAAGGTAAGAAAAAATAAAATAGTGGGATTTAACGAAAGATATGTAACAAAAGATATGTAACAAAAGATATGTAACGAAAGATAGATACAGGGTGTCTCAAAATAAGTGGGAATCTGATAGTTTAGGTCAAAATATTACTATACTTATCACCAGCATTCACATTATTTTGATCCAAACTATCAAATTTCGATTGTTCACTTATTCTGGGACACCTGTATATGAAATGAATTCAATAAATAAATGGAAGAAACATTCAGATTCTGGGTTATCGCTATTTTGATGTTATTAAATAATAATGTTGTTTTACAAAGTCAAATTTATTTTTGGGTGGCTTTTAGATGACCTTTTGTAATAAATAGAATATTATTCATTCAAATAATTCCTTTCGTGTTGCTTTTAGTGCAAACGTAGCTTAAAAAAAGATTTTGATCTAATTTTTTTTCTAAATAAAATCTAAAACATTCTAGTTTTAATTAAAAAAGACCGTATTGTTCTAAATATTACCAAAAAATTTTAAAAAATTTTCAAAGTTGGTAAAAAATTTTTTTAGGTTAAAGAATTTTTTGTGTTAAAAAATCGATTTTTAAAAAATTCATAAAAAATTGGATTTTAACCATTTTGATTAGATTTTTTTTCTAAATGAAATATAAAACATTTTAGTTTTAATTAAAAAATATCGTTTTGTTTTAAATATAACCAAAAAATTTAAAAAAATTTTCAAAGCAAATAATTTTTTAAAAAATCACAAAAAATTGAATTTTAAAGATTTTGGTTTGGTTTTTTATTCGAAATGAAATCTAAAACATTCTAGTTTTAATTAAAAAAGACCGTTTTGTTCTAAATGTTACCAAAAAATTTAAGAAAAAATTTAAAGTTGGTAAAAAAATTTTTTATGCGAAAAAATCTTTTAGGTTAGAAAATCAATATTTTTTTAAAAAATCATAAAAAATTTAATTTTAAAGATTTTGATCTAATTTTTTTCGTAAATGAAACTTAAAACATTCTAGTTTTAATTAAAAAAGACCGTTTTGTTCTAAATGTTACCAAAAAATTAAAAAAAAAATTTAAAATTGGTAAAAAAATTTTTTATGCGAAAAAATCTTTTAGGTTAGAAAATCAATATTTTTTTAAAAAATCATAAAAAATTTAATTTTAAAGATTTTGATCTAATTTTTTTCGTAAATGAAACTTAAAACATTCTAGTTTTAATTAAAAAAGACCCTTTTGTTCTAAATATTACCAAAAAATTTAAAAAAAATTTCAAAGTTGGTAAAATCTTTTTTTAGGTTAAAAAATTTTTTGTGTTAAAAAATCGATTTTTAAAAAATTCATAAAAAATTGGATTTTAACCATTTTGATTTGATTTTTTTTCTAAATGAAACTTAAAACATTCTAGTTTTAATTAGAAAAGACCGTTTTGTTCTAAATGTTACCAAAAAATTTAAAAAAATTTTCAAAGTTGGTAAAAAATTTTTTATGTGAAAAAATCCCTTAGGTTAGAAAATCAACGATTTTTTAAAAAATCATAAAAAATTGAATTTTAAAGATTTTGATCTAATTTTTTTTCTAAATGAAATCTAAAACATTCTAGTTTTTATTAAAAAAGACCGTTTTGTTATAAATATTACCAAAAAATTTTAAAAAATTTTCAAAGTTAGTAAAAATTTTTATTAGGTTAAAAAATTTTTTGTGTTAAAAAATCGATTTTCAAAAAATTCATAAAAAATTGGATTTTAACCATTTTGATTTATTTTATTATTATTTTTTTTTTTCTAAATGAAACTTAAAACATTCTAGTTTTAATTAAAAAAGACCGTTTTATTCTAAATGTGACCAAAAAATTAAAAAAAATTTTCAAAGTTGGTAAAAAATTTTTTTAGGTGAAAAAATCCTTTAGGTTAGAAAATCAATAATTTTTTAAAAAATCATAAAAAATTAAATTTTAAAGATTTTGATCTAATTTTTTTTCTAAATGAAATCTACAACATTCTAGTTTTAATTTAAAAAAACCGTTTTGTTCTAAATGTTACAAAAAATTTTCAAAGTTGGTAAAAATTTTTTTTAGGTTAAAAAATTTTTTGTGTTAAAAAAAAATCAATTTTTAAAAAATTCATAAAAAATTGGATTTTAACCTTTTTGATTTGATTTTTTTTCTAAATGAAACTTAAAACATTCTAGTTTTAATTAAAAAAGACCGTTTTGTTTTAAATGTTACCAAAAAATTAAAAAAAAAATTCAAAGTTGGTAAAAAATTTTTTTATGCGAAAAAATCTTTTAGGTTAGAAAATCAATATTTTTTTAAAAAATCATAAAAAATTGAATTTTAAAGATTTTGATCTAATTTTTTTTCTAAATTGTCCTTTAAATGTAATTTGTTTTATTTTTTTGGGTAATAATTAGACCAAATTGATTTTTTATTTTGTAATTTAAGAAATGGTATCATTTTGATACCTTTTAGGTTTGTCATTGTTGTATTAAGAAGTTTCAATGACCTGTCTTTTAAAACCATTCAAGCGAAATACGTAAATAAAAAAAATTAAAAGCCAGATGTGCGTAAAATGCGACCGACCGACCGATTCATCGCCAAAAGAAATACCCCGAGTCCCGACGAAAATTGCACTCTCAGAGCTGGCGAACGAAGTTGGTGAGAACCGCGTTGGTTTACGTCTCGAATTGGCCTTTGGCCCCAATTTTTATCAAAAATTCTTAAAGTTTATTAAAAATCCTTTAATTTGATACCAAACACGACTATATTCGGATAAAAAATAAAAAAAGTTAGGTTAATTTTTTTAATTTTCAAGATGGCCGACTTCCGGTTGTCATTAAAATTAAAAATTTCGATAACTTTTTTATTTTTAATTATAAATATATCGTATTTGTACTCAAATTAAAGGAAATTTAATTTCCTATTATATTTATGATAAAATTTTAAGGATGGCCGACTTCCGGTTGTCATTAAAATTAAAAATTTCGAGAACTTTTTTATTTTTAATTATAAATATATCGTATTTGTACTCAAATTAAAGGAAATTTAATTTCCTATCGATTTATAATAAAATTTTAAAGATTCCTGACTTTTGGTTCTTTAAAAAATTAAAAATTTCAATTAACAAGTTAATTTATTCTATAAAAAATAATCAATACATTTTAAACAACCTTCATTATCGCGTTTGTATCGAAAAACTTTCCCTTTATTTACAACAGCCCAATTTTTAATTTCTTTCCCAGTTAAAATATCTTGATAATTAACCACAACAGATTTAATTTTATCTTCTTCGTAATCATCGTAATTAACATTATTAATTTTTTTGGGTAGAGATTTTTCTTTATTATTTAAATCTATAAAGTCGGTAGATTCTCGAAAGAGCTTTATCCCCTTTTTCTGTTTCTTCTTTTTTTTGGGGCCAAAGGCCCCAATTCGAGACGTAAACCAACGCGGTTCTCACCGGTACTTTGTGTTCAAGAGTGTTTACCTGCTTTGAGAGTGCGGTCTTCGTCGCTTTAAGCTTCAACTTAAATCCTCATAAAATTTCAAGCCTCAAAAATTAGTTTATTAGACATGAATTTTTAAAAATTAACAAATTTTAAGAAAATAATACGTGAATTAAAAGTCGGGGTAATTCTTCCCTTATTTTATACTCTCCCGATACAAAGTCGAAATTTTTAAAGCAAAATTTCTAAATTTCTGGAAATTTTAATTTGCGGTACAAGTGGCGCCATCTAATAAAATTTCGTTGAACTTTATACTTTATGAATTTTTTAAAATTAACAAATTTTAAGAGTCATGTAAAGTAACTTAGCTTATATTTTCCTTTGTATAGAAAAAACTAGTATAATAAAAAAAGGAATTAGTACAGGATACTACAACAAAATAAAATAACGATCTTTGTATAAAAGTTAAATACTTAATAAACACCCAACTCTTTCTAAAAACGTTTTATATCCACAACCATCGTTTGAATTAATAAACCAACTTCTAAACCAAGGTTAATAGCAATTAAATAAAATTATTCCAACTATAATAAACAACTCAAAGACAATTACCAAGCCTTAATACATAGTCTTTAGGTCATTTTCTCTGTCTTTTCCTGGTTTCCTATTGAATTAAATGATTAATTGTAAAATTATCTATCTAAGTTGCTTTAACTATTGTTTATCTGTGATTCATTCCTCATTAATTTTTAATTTCATTTCCATTTTATATATTTTTTCCCTATATTTAATTGTTTATGATTTATCTGTTTTTTATTTAATTTTTTTAATTAATTATTTCTTTTATTAATTATTTTTTTATTGACAATTATATTTTTATTGAAATAAAATTTATTTTTCAGAACAATATGATTTTATAATAGTAGGATCAGGTTCGGGAGGTTCCTCCTTAATAAACCGCCTTTCAGAAATTAAAAAATGGAAAATCCTCGTCTTAGAAGCCGGAGGAGACCCCGACATCTTAACAGACATGCCCCTATGGGCCCCATTAGCCCACTTCACCGACCAAAACTGGCGTTTTTACACCGAACAAGAAGATAACTTCGCTTTAGGTTTTAAAAACAAACGGATGCATTGGCCGAGAGGAAAAGGAATCGGAGGAACGTCACTTTTAAATTACATGGTATTCTCCCGAGGCACAATTTACGATTACGACCGTTGGGGAAGCTTGGGAAACCCCGGTTGGAGCTACAAAGAGCTATTACCCTACTTTAAAAAAATGGAAAAATGTAAAATCGAAGAACAAGACAAAGAAGTGCGCGGAAATCAAGGCGAATTACACGTCGAAGATTCGAAATATCGTTCGAAAGGCGTCGACGTTTTCTTAGAAGCGGCCAAAGCTTCCGGTTACAAATACGTCGATTACAACGGAAAAGAACACGTCGGGGTTTCTTACGTCCAATCGACCACCAAAGACGGTTTGAGATGTTCCGGCGAAAGATGTTTCATCCGTAACGCTAAAAACCGCCCGAATCTAACGATCAGAACGAACAGTCACGTCACCAAAGTCATCATAGACGACGCGAAAAAAGCCAAAGGAGTCGAATTCGTTAAAAACGGAAAAACCTACAAAGCTTACGCCAAAAAAGAAGTTATTTTATCCGCCGGAGTTATTAATTCCGCCCATATTTTAATGTTAAGCGGCGTCGGATTAAAATCCGAATTGGAAAAATTCAAAATCCCAGTTAAACAAGACTTACCGGTTGGAAAGAAAATTTACGATCATCCCGCTTATTGGGGATTAGTTTTTACCGTTAACGAAAAACTAGACATCGATAAAGCGGAATTATGGAACGACGAAACTTACATTAATTTATATAATAAAGGTAAGTTGAAAATACAAATCAAAAAATAAACGCATTATCAATCGAATTACATAATGCGATAGATAGCTTTTACAACCCCGTTGACACCGAAACGAGACCTTTTGATCGGTTTATCAATTTAATTGAAAACCGAGCGCATATGTTCTCTATAATAAAGCATAACATAAACGACGTAAATAAAAATAGATTTAATTAAATTTATCGGATGCATAAACGACAAATTACACAATTCGTACAATGTTATTTTTGATTATCTCTGTTTATATGCAGAAATTATGCGCCGGGGCAAATAAATAATCGTAAAAGCTTATCGCGGTAAATACAAACCGTTTATTATCTTTTATTACTCGTAGTTATATTAAAAATATATTATCACTTATTATATCATACAGGATGTTTTACTAAAGTGGAAAAATCAAATTATTATGAAACACCCTGTATATTATATATGAAAGGTTAAAAAAAAAGACTTAAATTGACAAATTTTCTTGAAAATCTTTGATTAATTCGTGAAAATAAAGTCTAGATGATTTTTTAAAGTTCAAATTTGATTTTTTAAATTAGGTGGAAATGCTTTTTTCTTAAAAATTTTTTTTTTCTTAAAATTTTTATAACCTAACCTATAAATCACCATAGTTTAAATCAAAGAAGACAATTTAATCTACAATTTTCCCTAAAATCTCGTCTTAATTCCTATAAATAAAATCTGGGCGATTTTTTTAAATTTACATCTTACGTTTCTAGGTTAGGTTAAAAAAAAATATATTTTGTCAAAATTTTTATAATCTAACCTATAAATCATTTTAGTTAATATTAAAAAAGACATTTTAATCTATTATTTTCTAAAAAATCTTTTCTCTATTTTGAAAAATAAAGTCTGGGTGATTTTTTAAAGTTTTTGACGTTTTAAGGTTAGATGAAAATGTAGACGTTTAAAAAAAATTTTTTTTTTTCTCAAAATTTTTATAACTTAACCTATAAATTATCATATTTTATATTAAAGAAGACAATCTAATCTACAATTCTCCCAAAAATCTCGTCTTAATTCCTATAAATAACACCTGGGCGATTCTTTAAAATTTACATCTGACGTTTCTAGGTTAGGTTTAAGAAAAAACATATTTTCATGAAATTTTCATAACACAACCCATAAATTATCATATGTTATATTAAAAAAGACATTTTAACTTAAAATTGCCCAAAAAATCTCGTCTTAATTCCTATAAATAAAGTCTGGACGATTTTTTAAAATTCACATCTGACGTTTCTAGGTTAGATTTAAGAAAAAAATTATTTTCTCAAAATTTTTATAATCTAACCTATAACCTACCATAGTTTAAATTAAAGAAGACAATTTAATTTACCATTTTCCCAAAAATCTCGTCTTAATTCCTATAAATAAAGTCTGGACGACTTTTTTAAATTTACATCTGACGTTTCTAGGTTTGATTTAAGAAAAAAAATATTTTCTCAAAATTTTTATAATCTAACCTATAACCTACCATAGTTTAAATCAAAGAAGACAATTTAATCCACAATTTTCCCAAAAATCTCGTCTTAATTCCTATAAATAAAGTCTGGACGATTTTTTAAAATTTACATCTTACGTTTCTAGGTTAGATTTAAGAAAAAAATTATTTTCTAAAAATTTTTATAATCTAACCTATAACCTATCATAGTTTAATTCAAAAAAGACAATTTAATCTACAATTTTCCCAAAAATCTCGTCTTAATTCCTATAAATAAAATCTGGACGATTTTTTAAAATTTACGTCTTACGTTTTTAGGTTAGGTTTAAGAAAAAAATTATTTTCTTAAAATTTTTATAATCTAACCTATAACCCAACATAGTTTAAATCAAAGAAAACAATTTAATCTACAATTTTCCCAAAAATCTCGTCTTAATTCCTATAAATAAAGTCTGGACGATTTTTTTAAATTTGCATCTTACGTTTCTAGGTTAGGTTTAAGAAAAAAATTATTTTCTCAAAATATTTATAATCTAACCTATAACCTACCATAGTTTAAATCAAAAAAGACAATTTAATCTACAGTTTTCCCAAAAATCTCGTCTTAATTCCTATAAATAAAGTCTGGACGATTTTTTAAAATTTACATCTTACGTTTCTAGGTTAGGTTTAAAAAAAAAATTATTTTCTCAAAATTTTTATGATCTCACCTATAACCTATCATAGTTTAAATAAAAAAAGACAATTTAATCTACAATTTTCCCAAAAATCTCGTCTTAATTCCTATAAATAAAGTCTGGACGATTTTTTTAAATTTGCATCTTACGTTTCTAGGTTAGGTTTAAGAAAAAAATTATTTTCTCAAAATATTTATAATCTAACCTATAACCTACCATAGTTTAAATCAAAAAAGACAATTTAATCTACAGTTTTCCCAAAAATCTCGTCTTAATTCCTATAAATAAAGTCTGGACGATTTTTTAAAATTTACATCTTATGTTTCTAGGTTAGGTTTAAAAAAAAAATTATTTTCTCAAAATTTTTATGATCTCACCTATAACCTATCATAGTTTAAATAAAAAAAGACAATTTAATCTACAATTTTCCCAAAAATCTCGTCTTAATTCCTATAAATAAAGTCTGGACGATTTTTTAAAATTTACATCTTACGTTTCTAGGTTAGGTTTAAGAAAAAAAATATTTTCTTGAAATTTTCAAAACACAACCCATAAATTATCATATGTTATATTAAAAAAGACATTTTAACTTAAAATTGCCCAAAAAATCTCGTCTTAATTCCTATAAATAAAGTCTGGACGATTTTTTAAAGTTCACATCTGACGTTTCTAGGTTAGATTTAAGAAAAAAATTATTTTCTCAAGATTTTTATAATCTAACCTATAACCTACCATAGTTTAAATCAAAAAAGACAATTTAATCTACAATTTTCCCAAAAATCTCGTCTTAATTCCTATAAATAAAGTCTGGACGATTTTCTAAAATTTACGTCTTATGTTTTTAGGTTAGGTTTAAAAAAAATTATTTTCTCAAAATTTTTATAATCTAACCTATAAATCATTTTAGTTAATATTAAAAAAGACATATTAATCTATTATTTTCTAAAAAATCTTTTCTCTATTTTGAAAAATAAAGTCTGGGTGATTTTTTAAAGTTTTTGACGTTTTAAGGTTAGATGAAAATGTAGACGTTTAAAAAAAATTTTTATAATCCAACCTATAAATCATTTTAATTAATATTAAAAAAGGCATTTTAATCTATTATTTTCTAAAAAATCTTTTCTCTATTTTGAAAAATAAAGTCTGGGTGATTTTTTAAAGTTTTTGACGTTTTAAGGTTAGGTGAAAATGTAGACGTACAAAAAAAATTTTTTTTTCTCAAAATTTTTATAATCTAACCTATAAATCACTTTAGTTAATATTAAGAAAGGCATTTTAATCTATTACTATCCAAAAAATCTTTTCTCTATTTTGAAAAATAAAGTCTGGGTGATTTTTTAAAGTTTTTGACATTTTAAGGTTAGATGAAAATGTAGACGTTTAAGAAAATTTTTTTTTCTCAAAATTTTTATAACCTAACTTATAAATTATCATATTTTATATTAAAGAAGACAATCTAATCTACAATTCTCCCAAAAATCTCGTCTTAATTCCTATAAATAAATTCTGGGCGATTTTTTAAAATTTACATCTGACGTTTCTAGGTTAGGTTTAAGAAAAAAAATATTTTCTTGAAATTTTCATAACACAACCCATAAATTATCATATGTTATAATAAAAAAGACATTTTAACTTAAAATTGCCCAAAAAATCTCGTCTTAATTCCTATAAATAAAGTCTGGACGATTTTTTAAAGTTCACATCTGACGTTTCTAGGTTAGATTTAAGAAAAAAATTACTTTCTCAAAATTTTTATAATCTAACCTATAACCTACCATAGTTTAAATTAAAGAAGACAATTTAATTTACAATTTTCCCAAAAATCTCGCCTTAATTCGTATAAATAAAGTCTGGACGATTTTTTAAAATTTACATCTTACGTTTCTAGGTTAGGTTAAAAAAAAAATTATTTTCCCAAAATTTTTATAATCTAACCTATAAATCATTTTAGTTAATATTAAAAAAGACATTTTAATCTATTATTTTCTAAAAAATCTTTTCTCTATTTTGAAAAATAAAGTCTGAGTGATTTTCTTAAAATCTTTGACGTTTTAAGGTTAGGTGAAAATGTAGACGTACAAAAAAAATTTTTTTTCTCAAAATTTTTATAATCTAACCTATAAATCATTTTAGTTAATATTAAAAAAGACATATTAATCTATTATTTCCTAAAAAATCTTTTCTCTACAGAGTGTTCCAAGGTCAAATGGAGTGACTCATTTCTGCAGAATGCTCAAAAATTGGTAGAACTGAATATTCAAATATCCCTAGACCGTCCGATCATAAGCGTACGAATATAAGGGGCACGAAAATTCAGGTGTACTAGGTTGTCTAACTACTAGGATTTAGTATTTTATGAGGAGTGCAATTTCTAAAATTAAGTTTATTAAACATTTTTTTGGTTAAATTAACTCTACTGTTCACTCTAAATCTTCCTTATAAATAATTTCATAACTAAAATGTAGAAAATCTCCTAAAATATCAATCTTCTGCATGAATATTTAGAGAATTCACTGTTTAAATCGAGTTTTTATTAAAATTACCGAAACGATTTAAAAATAAAGTAAATTAAATTAGTTTAACAGTATTATTTATTCAATTATTACGAAAAGAAACATAACTAGAGTTTTTAATAAGTAATTAACATATTTTATTATAAACGCCAATTTTTACTCATAGCAGCATGTAATAAAAAATCTCACTTTTAATGTCAGTACTAAACTAAATTGAATTAAATAACATAGGAAATAAATAATAAATTATACTAATTATATTACTAGAATTTTATTGAACTTGGATTTCTTCTTCGAATGAAGTGTGTAATTTTTCTAGATAGATTCACAATAATTTATACCCCACGATTTTGTTGAAATTGGTCTTCATCCTAGTCAAGTTGGCATTTAGACGGCTAAAGAACCGATTGTCAGTCTTACTTTTTCACACCACCAGTAACAGGAAACATTCACCCAGTTTCATGATGATGAATCACAGTTGAGATAATTCCAACACAGGCAAGCAATTCACCAGTTTTATTATGAAATCTTACACCATTAGATTTTTACTTGTTAGGATGGGTAAACTTACACCAGTACCTAAGAATAACTACAATAACCAAAATTAAATATTAGTTCATATTATCAAATCAAATGTATATTATCAGTACATGTTTGTGACGTTGTTTAAAAATCCCATCTGGAAGTAATAAAAAGGGTGGAAGTTGATACTATTAAAACTTGAAGGTTGTACGACCTTTCGGCACACGGTTAATTCATTGTAAAGTTAAAATTTATAAATTAAATGTATTTCATTCTTTCTGTTTTAATGTTCAAAATTCCGGGGATTATTTATACACCGAGGTCCTTTTTGACATTATTATCTCTGCTTTAAACTCTCATGAAAATTGCAATAAATTAATAAAAGGAGGTTTTCTGATTTCTCCCCTTTTTGGTTGAATTCCCAATAACTTAATTCTACAAGTACTCTTAACTTAAGTATTCTTAAATAATACTTAATTCTTGACAAGTACAATCGTACTTCCACCCTTCTTATTATGTCCAGATGGGATTTTTAAATGTCACGAACACTTACAGAGAACAGGCATCCACGGATATCAAGAGGCTGATGAATCTCAACCAAAGGCTTGCAAACTTTAATTATTAGTAGTCAACAGAATAAATTTATTTACCTACCTGCAATAGACGTTATAAAAGATTTTGGAAATGTTCATTTTCACATTCAATCAACTCACTCTCGAACTCACTCTCCGTTTGATATTTTCACAAACATATTCCAATTTGTTTGAGAATTTATGTTTTTATTTCATGTTGAATTGCGTTCTGTTGTCTTCCAAGGTGTGGTTTTGTTTATTTAAGCTTGTACACCACAATTTTAAATGTGAGTGACACTATTTTAACAAGTTTTAGAGTCTGTAAAAGCTGACATCCTAATTCCGATATAAAAATAAAAAGAACTTTTTGTTCAATAACATTCAAACCAGACAGATCTACTTTATTTAGCATATTGTGATCAGTAATCGACAATTTTAAATACACACCTAACCTCCAAAGGTTGATATAATTCTTTTTAAGCCTATAAAATAGAGTAATCACAATAAGTATGGCACGTAAAGAAGAAAATATAATATTTGAATACGTTTGACACCAAAAACCTTAACTTTTTTAGAGGAAAATGTAATTTTGAACATAGAAACTAAATTTGGGACGTCTATGATATTGTTTACATCCGACATCTAGGGTCCTAGTTAAGGACGCAAACCGACAAACATGAAATTTACTAGAGACCCCGATGAGTCACTCCATTTGACCTTGGAACACTCTGTATTTTGAAAAATAAAGTCTGGGTGATTTTTTAAAGTTTTTGACGTTTTAAGGTTAGATGAAAATGTAGACGTACTGTGCGTTCAGAAATGATTGTAGATCGTTTGAATTTGGCGCGCTATAGATTAATTTTTAAGGTTGGTATAAATACAATAATGTTAATTATATCTCATAGGCGTGTCATGGAAAATATTGAAAGCTGTCATAAATTGTCAAAAAACCGTAAGACAAAGGTATTTTATTGAATTTATTAACCAATGCCATTGCAATTGATATCCGATGTCCAATAATTATGAGTATATGTGCATATACACTTAATACTGAAAAGGATACATCATGAATAAATCCGGCTACGCCACTGATATGCAAGATACGACGTAGATAATTCACAGGTAACAATATTGACCATCGAAAATCACTAAATTACGAGCGCGCCAAATTCAAACAATCTACAATCATTTCTGAACGCACGGTAGAAAAAAAATTTTTTTTTCTCAAAATTTTTATAATCTAACCTATAAATCATTTTAGTTAATATTAAAAAAGACATTTTAATCTATTACTATCCAAAAAATCTTTTCTCTATTTTGAAAAATAAAGTCTGGGTGATTTTTTTAAGTTTTTGATGTTTTTTTTAAGTTTTTGATGTTTTTTTAAAGTTTTTGATGTTTTTTTCTTAAGTTTAAATTTGACGTTTTTAGGTTAGATGTCAATTTAGACAAAAATTTTTAACTTTTAATTTTAATAAAAATAAATTTTTAAATAAACATATATTTTTTTATTTAATAGGAACCGGAGCTTTACATAACGCCGGAGGTTTAGAAGGAGTAGTATTCTCAACAACATCAGCATCAACCAGCAAAAACCTATCAGACATTGAAATCTTGTACTGGTCGGCTCATTTGGGTTCCGAAAAGGATTACGGCTTAGGAGCTTCGATGGAATTATCCCCCGAAATCTACAACAAAGTCTACGCCCCATTAAAAGACAAACACATATTAAGCGCTTTTCCAATTCTAATGCGTCCGGAATCCTACGGAAGACTTGAATTACGTTCAAAAGATCCATTTAAATACCCGAAAATCTACGGCGGTTACTTCACCGATCCGAAAGGCCAAGATATGAAAACGATGATCGCCGGAATTCGCGAAACGATTCGCATTTTCACCTCCGAACCGTTCCAAAAGTACGACGTTAAAGTCGTCGATACAAAAATACCCGGCTGCGAACAACATTTATACGACACCGATCAATATTGGGAGTGTGCCGTTCGACATTTAACCTCCACGTTGTACCATCACACGACTACGTGTAAAATGGGACCGAAAAACGACCCGGAAGCTGTTGTTGACCATAGATTGAGAGTTTACGGAATCGAAAACTTAAGAGTAGCCGATACCAGCGTTATTCCCGTTCAAATTACCGGTCATACAAACGTCCCGGCTTATTTAGTGGGAGAAAAAGCCGCGGCTTTAATCATTGAAGATCATATCGAAAGGGATAATATTAAAGTTGAACTTTAACGTTGATTTCATTGATGTTTTTTGAGTGTTTTTTGGAAGAATTTTTTTGTATGTTGAGTAAAATAAAGATTTAAATGTAAAAAAATTATATTTTATTTTATTAAAAAATTCTTATGTAAATCCCGATATTTTCACGAAATAGTCAAAAGTTTAAATAACCCCCAAGACTTTATTTATGGGAATTGAGGAAAGATTTTTTCCTCATTCAATAAAATTTTTATAATCTTACAAACTAAGCGAACTTTCAGTTGAGTCTATGCATTTGTACAGACTGAGAAGAAAGTTTTTGTTCATTAAAATTCACATAAATCTAACATACCAAGCAATAATAACAGTCCAACATAAAAAAATAGTTTCTAAGGAAATAAATAAATATACCGTATAACAATTTTTTCTCGCAACATAGCAAAGTCCACAGGTTAATATCGTGTGTTCATTTAAATTCGTGCTCAAGTGCGCTATGAAATTTTGTTAGACGAAGGTAGAAAGAAAAATGTATGTTGCATTATTAGTGCACTCTAATCACAAAAACTTCAAATTTGACAGAAGTCAAATCTGTTCAAATCATACAATATTTAATAAGGTGTTTAATTTGCAACAAAAAATATTTATGATGAAATCATATTTTAAAACTGGTTGGAAAGTCGATGGAATCTGAAAATATTCACTTCAAGATTGTATTAACGAATTTAATAATGAATTTCTTAATGCACCGGTAGAATATGCTCACAAGGAGACATCGCAGTTGACTCTTCACCAATTTTGATGAATTTTTTTATGGTAAATCTATATTGAATATAAGTAAGTTCCCCCAGAGCTTTTGATCGAATGGCCCTTCTAAAGGGAGTTATTAATTTTTGAAAGTTACGTTTTTTGGGAGTTGTTGTCATAAGCTATAAAGCGATATCGTTTAACGTATCTGTCCGTAGTGCAGTGAATGAATGCCGGGCTCCTGTGCAGGAAGCCCAGGATCGAGATTCTGATATTAAAACCTTTGTTTGAAACAGAAAACACGTGTTATGAGGTTTTATTAAAAGGAATTATTAAAAAATTCCAAATAGTGATAATAATAAAGTAATTAAAAAATTACAATTATATATAAATATAATTACGTATATGTTGATATAAATAAAAGAATAGATTAGGAGTATTACAATAAATAATTAAAACAAAAAAAAGTTGTAACATCAGAATCCCGATCCTGGGCTTCCTGCACAGGAGCACGGCATTCATTCACTGCACTACGGACAGATACGTCAAACGACATCGCTTTATAGCTTATGGCAACAACTCCCAAACAACGTAACTTTCAAAAATTAATAACTCTCTTTAGAAGGGCCATTCGATCAAAAGCTTTGGGGGAACTTACTTATATTCAATATAGATTCACCATAAAAAAATTCATCTAAATTGATGAAGAGTCAACTGCGATGTCTCCTTGTCAGTTGAAACAAACCTTAAACAGAGCTGTAACTTTATTTAACGAAACTGGGAATCTTTCAAAAAGCCCAGGAAGTAGTGCGCCCAAAAAAAGCGTACCGTAGAAGTTATTCCACAAGCGCAAGGAATTCTAAATGATAATGCAAAAACTTCTATCAGGCGATTAAATCAGCAAATCGATCTTTCTGCTGGCTCTACTCATAAAATGACACGTCAAGATTTGCAACTTTATCTCTATAGAATTACCATCGTTCAAGAATTGTTGCCAGTTAATTATCAACGTAGAATAAATGTTTGCAATTAGTTTATCAACATGAATTATATTGGACAATTTTATAAAAAGATTATATTTTCTGATGAGGCTTGGTTTTATAAATCAGGATAGTTGAACTCAAAAAACACGAGAACTTGGAGCACTGAAAATCCACATGAAAATTTGGAAGTGCCACTACATTCGGAAAAGGTTGGCGTTTGGGCAAGTTTTAGTCGTAAACGAATTATTAGTCCAAATATTTTATCTAAAGTAAAAAACCAAACCTTAGTTTACGTTATGGTATCACTTTTTCAAGTACATTAAATGCTCAAGGATATCGTTTGGAAATTCTAGAACCGTTCATTAATCAATTTGCATGATGATGAACTCCAGTATTGGTATTTTCAACAAGATGGCAACATTTTTTGACGAGTCTTAATCAGTCTTAATGCCGCAATACCTTTGCCAACTCGTTCTTGTGATTTAACTCCTTGTAACTTCTTGTTGTGGCCTTATCTCAAAAATTCAATTTTCCAAACGCGTTTGAAACAAAGAATTTTAGTTAAATGTTTGAAACTTAACAATCCCACAGTTTTAGAAAATATGACGCTAAGATTTATGCGAAGAATCGAAATCTGCAATCAGCAAGATGGGCAACATTTTCAACACATGTTATGAGACATTTTCTTAGTTTAATACTGAGGATTTTGATTCTATAATTCTGCCTTTTTGACTGTCTTGTCACATGATAACCTATACAACATTTAAGTGCGTCAACTGTATTTTATTTCAGACATACTTCACAAACGTGAAAAAAATCCATAGATTACTTGAGCACGAATTTAAATGAACACCCGATACAGTATACACTTTTCGCGGAAAGATGTCTCATGCGTCATTACTTGTCACCGTTTTCTCGACATATGTCAAATATTTTTTTCTTTATTTAATCATATATGTCAGATAGAGACGAAAACCGAAAATAGTAGTCTAGGATAATATAATTAATTAATGACGCATGAGACATCTTTCCGCGAAAAGAGTATACATTAGGATTTCTTTAAGTAGGACAAAGACAACTTATATAACAGTCCAATCGTAATAATCGTTGTTACTATGCCTACACAATGCCGGGTCAAAAGCACAAGTTATGCTTTTGACAGATTGCCTGACATATCGGTTAATAAAAGTGTTAAAAAATTGTTACTGAAATGCATACTGTACAAATTGTTAAGGTTCTTGCAAGAATACGAGTTAAATTTAATAAATGAATACATACTTCACACAAAGGGTACTTTATTATAAGAAACGACAAAATTAACGGTAAATAACTCGTACAATCATAGAAATGAAAATGTGTACCTATTGTAAATTACTTGAGACATCTAAAACAATTTATAAGTGTTCAAATACAGATCCTTGCACTGCTAAACAGTACCCTAATCTGTCGTAGAAGTTCCTTCTTACGTTATGAAGCATAACAGGCGTAATGCTTCCAAAGACATTTATAATCCTTTGACGAAGATATTCCAAATCTTCAGCTCTTACGTTGTTGTACACTATCTGTTTTACGTATGGCCAAACGAAGAAGTCCATAACAGCTAAATCGGGCGACCTGGCTGCCCATCTGATGTTGCCTCTTCTACAAATCACACGATTTGAAAAAGTGATATTTAAAAATTGTAGCATATCAGCCATATCGTGCGCATTACAGCCATCCTGCTGATATCATATTTGGTTTAAGTCGATTCCCGGAAGTTGCGTCAAAAGCGGTCCTTACACGGTCAATAATATTGACAATACTTTAGAATATTGACAATAATATTGACTGTGTAAGGTGGGAAACTATATTGATGATAGATATTGATGCAGTATTGATGGAAATCCGGATTTTCTGATTTTCGGGCATCAATACTGAAAATTGGAGGGGATATTGACAATACTATTGACAGTGTAAGGTTGGTGTCAATATTTACGTCAATGATCAGTGTTTCAACACGTTGTGAAACATACTATTTTGTTTTAACCTAGAAGATTGTTCACATGTAGGTGAACAATGATCGAACTTAGTGACGTTGTTAGTGAAAACGATGAAGATTCTGTTAGTTCACACAGTTCTTGTGATAACAAACAGGATAGTCTTCGTAATTTCATAGAGCAATACGAACTATCTCCCGAACTATGGAATCCCATGAATCCAAATTATCACAACAAGGCAGCTTTACATAACAAGGCATTACAGCTTTACTGATAGTTACTGGAGACATTATGAATGAAAACTTCAAGTCTTCAAAATTTCTTCCTGTAGCCAAGTACCTCAGAGTTAAAGCTAATCTTTCTTTGGCACTTATACTTTGTCTCATATTACTGTCCTATCTTCTCAAAAATGGTTCAACCATCTATAACAATTTGTTAAACATACTTTCATCCATTCGAAAGTAGTTCTTGAAATCTCCAACATGACATCATGTTTCATCTCCCTTCTTCAGCCACTCTTTCATCCAGTGTTTGCGTTTTACTCTATGAGTAGTTCCAAGCGCCAAAATAATAGCTACACAAGCTTTTGTACGATTATCCATATTTGGAAGGGAAAAACCGGCAAATAACCAAGTAAAACCTAGTCGATTCTCACAGCTTGTGGCAAAAAATAAGTGCTGGATAAACTTATTGACAAGAATATTGACAAATAATATTGATCGTGTAAGGCACTGAAGTATTGAGTGGTATTGAGACTGGTTAATAGTAGCATTGTCAATACATGGTCAATATTAGTATTATCAATATTATTGACCGTGTAAGGGCCACAAAAGGTGGAGTGATTTGCTCCCGAAGAAGATCCAAATACCTGTGTCAATTCAAATTGCCCTCAATAAAGAAAGGTCCAACAATATGATCTCCAAGTACACCAGCCCACACGTTCAGTTTTGTTGGATATTGAGTCCCGAAGTTCATTCGATGACGTGAATTCTCTCTAGGGGAGACCGGGGTCAAAAGTAACACGTCATGAAAGTAACAATGCTTTTACTAAGTTGCACTTATGCTTTTAAGAGATTTACTCTTCGCTAATAGTTGCGTATTTCTGTCTCCATGAAAATGATAAAGTGACATGCAGCCATCGTGCTATTTGGTAGTTGTATGTCATAATTTATGTTTCAAAGAGGCTGAAGTAAGTATGTCTGCTTTTATTTTTATATAGAGAAATATCATTAATTTTATTGATAATAGGTTCAAACAATGTCAGTGCGTTTCTTGAATGTCTACTTCATTAATTTATAAATTTGGAAACTTTTCGGATATAGTACAATGAAGCTATAAATTTTTTGTCCTTAAATACGTGTTTGGGGACAAAAGTAACGAAGTACTTTGTGGACGAAAGTAACATGTTACTTATGTCCACAACAAATTCCGATGATAATGTTGTGTTTCATTTTCAAATTTAACTTTGTAGAATGCCTCGTACATCTATTAGAAAAACTACTAGGAGAACAGCAAACATAAAAATTTATGAAAATGCAGCAGCAGAACATTTAACAAATTATTTAAGCATTAGAGTGGTGGCTAAAATGTACGAAATTTGTCTGTTACCCTATCAAGATATCTAAAACAAATAAAAGCAGACGACAAATCGGCAATAGTGGGATATCGTAGGGGAAGACGGGTTTTTACTGAAGAAGAAGAAAAATTTTTTGAGAAATGTTAGGTTGGAGAAAAAGAAATCCATTATTTTTTCGATCTAGTTCATATAAAAATAATGGATATCTTTTTCACCAACCTAATGTATTGTGGATTCGGCAAATATATATTATGGACTTCGTCTTTAAGAGGTCAAAAAATTGGCTTACAAATTAGCTGTGGTTATAATGAAAAATCTCAGAAACGTGGCACAACAATGAATTAGCTAGAACCGAATAGTTTTCCGATTTTATACATAGACAGCCCACTTTAGTCTTACGTACTCCTCAAGCCACAAGCTTAGCACGTGCAACCCGTTTTAATGAAACTAATGTTAATACGTTCTTTAACAATTTGAAACAAGTTCTAGATCGCTATAAGTTTTCATAGACTGAGTTAAGGTATATGGAGTCTGAAGGGAATGATTCTACAGGGTGTTTAAAAAATACGTTCGAATATTTGGCCCACTTATAGATCTCATCAGTACAAACAAAAAAGTCAAAATAAACATAAGTCCAAAAATCAGCCGTTTCCTAACTACAGCCTGTTTGTCAAATTAAAATAATTTACACTCAAATATCAGTATAAATACATTTTAATTATTACAAATTAATGATTCTTAAAGAAGATGTTCAAAATGTCTTCCTTCCATTTGTATACACATTTCACATCTCCGTAAAAGTGAACGCCGCACTCTCTCAAAGAATCCCGGATTTATACGAACAGTCTGGCAGGCATGTTCAATTCGTTCTCGCAACTCATCTAAATTATTCACAGGACTTGAATAAACTAATGTCTTTAAATACCCCCAAATGCAAAAATCGAGTGGAGTGAGGTCGGGAGTTCTAGGGGGCCATGCAATTGGACCTCCTCGCCCTATCCACCTGCCATTGTAATTTCCGTTTAGATAATTTCTGACCAAGACTCCGTAATGCGCAGGAGCTCCATCGTGCATCAACCACATATTAATTCTGTGGTTGAGGGGCACATCTTCTAACAGCAGTGGTAATGTATTCCGCAAAAAGTCAAGGTACAATTGACTAGTCAAACGGTTAGGCAGGAAACAAGGTCCTATCAGATGGTCTCCTAACACACCAAGCCAAACGTTGATTGCAAATCGGTGTTGATGATTCGATTCAACAACGGCATGCGGATTTTCGTCGGCCCAAACATGGCTATTATTAAAAATGCCATTTCTCGTGAAACCAGCTTCGTCTGTAAATAAAATTTTCGTAACAAAATTTGGGTTCTCCGCGACTTTTGTCAACATGCTTCGACAAAACACCAGTCGTGCGGCATAATCAGGCACAGCTAGAGCCTGTACCCTTTGAATATGGTATGGGTGCAATTGCTGCTCCCGTAAAATTCTCCAAATTAGGGAAAAATTAATATTTGTTTCAGTAGAGAGTCTTCTAGTACTAGTACCAGGATTTTCTTCAATTCGTCTTAAAATGTTAAGTTCTGCGTCGGGAGTACAAACTGATCTAGGCCGACCACCATCACCGTTCCTTGATTTAAACGATCCAACTTCGGATAAACGTTGATGTAAATTTGTAAAAAGTTTGACACACGGAAGTACCCGGTTTGGGAATGCTTCGGCATAAAGGCGACGTGCCTCACAAGCATGTCTGCCATTTCTGCGTTGGTTTAAGGCATATTCGAAAATTTCAACAATGGGTTACAGCAACAACTACTTCAATAAACACTGACAATAACGAACACACAATAATTACAACAAATGTGGCAACTACACTAACTGAAACGAACAAAATTTGTTTTGTTATTTCCATGGATGACTTCATAAATACGCGAATCACTCCTACTGAGTGTAAATTATTTTAATTTGAAAAACAGGCTGTAATTAGGAAACGGCTGATTTTTGGACTTATGTTTATTTTGACTTTTTTGTTTGTACTGATGAGATCTATAAGTGGGCCAAATATTCGAACGTATTTTTTAAACACCCTGTATATCCGAATAAGTTATGTTACGCCTTTTATTTGATTTCACGAATAAATTTATTTTGTTATTATAACTTATTAATTGGTGCAAATCCTGTTACCTTTGTCCCCATAATATGTTACTTTCGTCCTGTATGTATGGGATGAAAGTAACACTTGACATTTCGTAGTAAAAATCTTATAAATAAACAACCGCTGCACATGGCGTTTAAAGTTTGCGTTTATTAATGAAGAAATTAATGAACTGTGTACAAGTAAAGTCCATTCTGTACAACTCTGGTAAATGAATTAAAATTAACATGAAACTAAAAAATGTTACTTTTGTCCCCGGTCTCCCCTACTCAAAAAATTTAATAACAGCAGGATCGCGCCTTCCTAATAATGTAAACGTCGATTCGTCCGTAAAACAAATATTAGTCAAAAAATTTGGATTTTCGTTTGCACGTTCCATCATCGTTTCGCAGAATATCATTCTTTGGATCTCATCGTCGGGAAATATCTGGTGACCTGTTGATATCTTGTACGATTTGTATCCATGTCTCAGTACCTGTCGAATAGTTTCCCTATTGGTACCGACTTCTGTAGCAATTTGAAGGCTAGATTTCGATGACTCTTCTTCGGCAATAGCGCAAATCACTGTATTTATTTGTTTGTGTTTTGGAGCTCTTTCTTCTCTTCTGTGGCACCTACTGTCTGCGACACACCCATTCTCTTCAAAGGCTCTTACAATCCTCGATATTGTGGCAAAATGTGGAATTGGCCGGTTCTCAAAATGTTCAACAAATAAATGAACCGTATTTCTGATTGTTTGTGAGTTGCCACCGTAAACCCATTTAATTATCTGTATTTTCTCTTGCAGAGTGTACAACATCGCACTAGTCGACAGTATTTGAAGCAGAATTCGACAGAATGTAAATTTAGTTACAAATACATAAGTGTATGTATAGTAATGACAATTATTACGATTAATTTAATATACATTTCGTCCTTGTCTTACATCAGGGAATCCTATTGTACTGTACTAACTTATGGAATTTGCTATGTTGCGAGAAAAAAATTGTTATACGGTATGTTAATGAATTTAACTGTATCTTGTTACAACCACAAGAGAAAAGAAAATGTAACACACAAAGAATGTATAAATAATTTCTCATTCAAAGAAGGTGATTCATAAACTAATCTAATTCTTAGTAAAACAATCTATATAAGAAAAAGATTTCCGGTTAACGTTTAATAAAACCTTTCTAAATTTATATAATACTGATGAACATACAAATTTAAGAAAAATTTTTTTTAATTTAAATTTTTAAATTAAAGAATTTAAATTAAGGCAATTTAAAATAAATATAAACCAATTTAAAACAAATATAAACCAAATTACACAATCCTCCCATTAAATCCTTCATAAAAAACACTCAAGATGACCGAGCAAGGTTACCAACCTAACGATAAGAATCGTTCTTGAACCTAAAAATATCTCCAAAATTTTTAACGTGAGGTTTTTGGCCAATTTCAAAGCGTTAAAGGTTACTTTTTATGAATTTAGGAGACTGATACTGTATAATACAAGAAAAAAAAACTAAGTTGACCATCCGACAATGACAAGGCTACAAGAAGGCTTAATTGAACGAGGAACCTTCGAATGCGACCGATCCCCTACCCTCTGTACTCTTTAATTTCAGAGATTGTAACCGGAGTAGATATATATAGGACGAGGTGTGTACCAATTACATTTATGAGTGAGGTGTGGTTACCGATTGTGTACACAGAAATAACAGGTAGGTTAAAAGTGAACATTTATTTCATTTAATTAAGGCTAATTCAAAAATAAAAAAATGTTTTTAAACGATTATTATCCCTTATTTAATTTTTGTTCTTTTATTGTAATAACACAACAAGCATTATCTTCAAACAAACTTTTTGGTCCCATCTTTCAAAATTTTTTTTTTATTCACCCTGTAGATGGAAATTTAAAAATTTTAAAAGTAAGTTAGGAATTGTTCAAAATTACCTTCAATTATTGTATTGTAATAATAGAACAATAAAACATAAACGCTAGACAAAGAACTTGAGCAATAAGAAAGACCCCACCTATTTCCTTTTTTATTTGAATATGGAATAGATATTCAATAAATAACTCGGCGTTGTTTAAGGTTAAGAGTAAAAGTAAGCATTAGATTTGCATAAATTAATAAATTTCTAGGCGATTTACTAGGTCAGGAGTTGGATTAAGGCGTTTTATATATCAAGGGCGGGTAGCGGGTACTAAACAAAGTTCAAACTTTAATTGAAACAATTTAAACACTAACAAACTGACCAATTTTAAACTTTAAACAAAAACAAATTAACCAACTTTAGAAAATCCTCCAGACTTTATTTTTAGGAATTGGAAAATGGTTTTTATATCAAATGAAACTTAAAATATTCTATTTTCGATTTAAAACAGAAATTTTTTTTCTATCTTGTTTAGTTTTTGAATTAGATAGAACCAAAGTTGAAAAAATGATGTTTTAAGGTTATAACTAATTTTTAGGTTATAGTTCTTTTAATATCAAAAATTCAAAAAAATGTTTATAACAAAAAATATTTACAATTAAATAAGGAATAAATTTTATTTAAAAAATTTCTTTCTATCTTGTTTAGTTTTTGAATTAGATGGAACGAAAGTTTAAAAAATGACGTTTTAAGGTTATAACTAATTTTTAGGTTATAGCTTCTTTAACATCAAAAATTGAAAAAAATGTTTATAACAAAAAATGTTTATAATTAAATAAGGAATAAATTCCATTTAAAATTTTTTTTTCTATCTTGTTTAGTGTTTGAATTAGATGGACTCAAAGTTGAAAAAATGACATTTTGAGGTTATAACTAATTTCTAGGTTATAGTTCCTTTAATATCAAAAATTGAAAAAAATGTTTATAACAAAAAATGTTTACAATTAAATAAGGAATAGATTTTATTTGAAAATTATTTTTCTATCTTGTTTAGTTTTTGAATTAGATGGACTCAAAGTTGAAAAAATGACATTTTAAGGTTATAACTAATTTTTAGGTTATAGTTCCTTTAATATAAAAAAATGAAAAAAATGTTTATAACAAAAAATGTTTACAATTAAATAAGGAATAAATTTTATTTAAAAATTTTTTTTCTACCTTGTTTAGTTCTTGAATTAGATAGAACCAAAGTTGAAAAAATGACGTTTTGAGGTTATAACTAATTTTTAGGTTATAGTTCCTTTAATATCAAAAATTGAAAAAAAATGTCTATAACAAAAAATGTTTACAATTAAATAAGGAATAAATCTTATTTGAAAATTTTTTTTCTATCTTGTTTAGTTTTTGAATTAGATGGAATCAAAGTTGAAAAAATGACTTTTTGAGGTTATAATCAATTTTTAGGTTATAATTCATTTAATATTGAAAATTGAAAAAAATGTTTATAATAAAAAATATTTATAATTAAATAAGGAATAAATCTTATTTGAAACATTTTTTTTCAACTTGTTTAGTTTTTGAATTAGATGGAATCAAAGTTTAAAAATGACTTTTTGTGGATTAAACTAATTTTTAGGTCATAATTTCTTTAATGTTGAAAATTGAAAAAAATGTTTATAATAAAAAATATTTACAATTAAATAAGGAATAAATTTTATTTAAAATTTTTTTTTTCTATCTTGTTTAGTTTTTGAATTAGATAGAACCAAAGTTGAAAAAATGATATTTTAAGGTTATAACAAATTTTTAGGTTATAGTTCCTTTAATATCAAAAATTGAAAAAAATGTTTATAATAAAAAATATTTATAACTAAATAAGGAATAAATTTTATTTGAAACATTTTTTTTCAACTTGTTTAGTTTTTGAATTAGATGGAACCAAAGTTGAAAAAATGATGTTTTAAGGTTATAACTAATTTTTAGGTTATAGTTCCTTTAATATCAAAAATTGAAAAAAATGTTTATAACAAAAAATATTCACAATTAAATAAGGAATAAATTTTATTTGAAATCTTTTTTTTCTATCTTGTTTAGTTTTTGAATTATATGAACTCAAAGTTGAAAAAATGACGTTTTAAGGTTATAACTAATTTTTAGGTTATAGTTTCTTTAATATCAAAAATTTAAAAAAATGTTTATAACAAAAAATGTTTACAATTAAATAAGGAATAAATTTTATTTGAAATTTTTTTTTCTATCTTGTTTAGTTTTTGAATTAGATGGACTCAAAGTTGAAAAAATGACATTTTGAGGTTATAATTAATTTTTAGGTTATAGCTTCTTTAATTTCAAAAATTGAAAAAAATGTTTATAACAAAAAATGTTTACACTTAAATAAGGAATAAATTTTATTTGAAAATTTTTTTTCTATCTTGTTTAGTTTTTGAATTAGATAGAACCAAAATTGAAAAAATAACATTTTGAGATTATTACTAATTTTTAGGTTATTATAACTAATTTATAGTTCCTTTAATATCAAAAATTGAAAAAAATGTTTATAACAAAAAATGTTTACAATTAAATAAGGAATAAATTTTATCTGAAAATTTTTTTTCTATCTTGTTTAGTTTTTGAATTAGATGGAACCAAAGTTGAAAAAATGACATTTTAAGGTTATAACTAATTTGTAGGTTATAGTTCCTTTAATATCAGAAATTGAAAAAAATGTTTATAACAAAAAATGTTTACAATTAAATAAGGAATAAATTTTATTTGAACATTTTTTTTCTACCTTGTTTAGTTTTTGCATTAGATGGACTCAAAGTTGAAAAAATGACATTTTGAGGTTATAACTAATTTTTAGGTTATAGTTCCTTTAATTTCAAAAATTGAAAAAAATGTTTATAACAAAAAATATTCACAATTAAATAAGGAATAAATTTTATTCAAAATTTTTTTTTCTATCTTGTTTAGTTTTTGAATTAGACGAAATCAAAGTTGAAAAAATGACATTTTGAGGTTATAACTAATTTTTAGGTTATAGTTCCTTTAATATCAAAAATTGAAAAAAATGTTTATAACAAAAAATATTCACAATTAAATAACGAATAAATGTTATTTGAAATTTTTTTTTCTATCTTGTTTAGTTTTTGAATTAGATGGAACCAAAGTTGAAAAAATGATATTTTAAGGTTATAACAAATTTTTAGGTTATAGCTTCTTTAATATCAAAAATTGAAAAAAATGTTTATAACAAAAAATGTTTGCAATTAAATAAGGAATAAATTTTATTTAAAAAATTTTTTTCTATCTTGTTTAGTTTTTGAATTAGATGGACTCAAAGTTGAAAAAATTATATTTTGAGGTTATAACTAATTTTTAGGTTATAGTTCCTTTAATATCAAAAATTGAAAAAAATGTTTATAACAAAAAATATTCACATTTAAATAAGGAATAAATTTTATTTGAAAATTTTTTTTCTATCTTGTTTAGTTTTTGAATTAGATGGAACCAAAGTTGAAAAAATAACATTTTGAGATTATAACTAATTTTTAGGTTATTATAACTAATTTATAGTTCCTTTAATATCAAAAATTGAAAAAAATATTTATAACAAAAAATGTTTACAATTAAACAAGGAATAAATTTTATTTGAAATTTTTTTTTCTATCTTGTTTAGTTTTTGAATTAGATAGAACCAAAGTTGAAAAAATGATGTTTTAAGGTTATAACAAATTTTTAGGTTATAGCTTCTTTAATATCAAAAATTGAAAAAAAATGTTTATAACAAAAAATGTTTACAATTAAATAAGGCATAAATTTTATTTGAAAATTTTTTTTCCATCTTGTTTAGTTTTTAAATTAGATGGAACCAAAGTTGAAAAAATGATGTTTTAAGGTTATAACAAATTTTTAGGTTATAGTTCCTTTAATATCAAAAATTGAAAAAAATGTTTATAATAAAAAATATTTATAACTAAATAAGGAATAAATTTTATTTGAAAATTTTTTTTCTATCTTGTTTAGTTTTTGAATTAGACGGAATCAAAGTTGAAAAAATGACATTTTGAGGTTATAACTAATTTTTAGGTTATAGTTCCTTTAATTTCAAAAAATAAAAAAAAATGTTTATAACAAAAAATATTTATAATTAAATAAGGAATAAATTTTATTTGAAAATTTTTTTTCTATCTTGTTGAGTTTTTGAATTAGGTGGAACCAAAGTTGAAAAAATGACTTTTTGAGGTTATAATCAATTTTTAGGTTATAACTCATTTAATATTGAAAATTGAAAAAAATGTTTATAATAAAAAATATTTATAATTAAATAAGGAATAAATTTTATTTGAAACATTTTTTTTCAACTTGTTTAGTTTTTGAATTAGATGGAATAAAAGTTTAAAAATGACTTTTTGTGGATTAAACTAATTTTTAGGTCATAATTTCTTTAATGTTGAAAATTGAAAAAAATGTTTATAATAAAAAATATTTACAATTAAATAAGGAATAAATTTTATTTAAAAACTTTTTTTCTATCTTGTTTAGTTTTTGAATTAGATGGACTCAAAGTTGAAAAAATGACATTTTAAGGTTATAACAAATTTTTAGGTTATAGTTCCTTTAATATCAAAAATTGAAAAAGATGTTTATGACAAAAAATGTTTACAATTAAATAAGGAATAAATTTTATTTAAAAATTTTTTTTCTATCTTGTTTAGTTTTTGAATTAGACGGAATCAAAGTTGAAAAAATTACAACAAAAATTTTTCACCTAACCTAAAATTTTGACCATTTTTAAAAAATCCCCAAGAGTTTATTTATAAGAATTAATGAAAGATTTTTGAAAGTAATGTAATTTAAAATGTCTAGTTTTAATTAAAATAGATGGATTTTTTCTAAGTTGTGTTAAAAAAATTCTTAAAGACAATAAAAATTTTTCACCTAAGATTTTTCACCTAAGATAAAATTTTTACCATTTTTAAAAAATCCCCAAGAGTTTATTTATAAGAATTAATGAAAGATTTTTGAAATTAATGTAAATTAAAATGTCTAGTTTTAATTAAAATAGATGGATTTTTTCTAAGTTGTTTTAAAAAAATTCTTAAAGACAATAAAAATTTTTCACCTAAGATTTTTCACCTAAGATAAAATTTTTACCATTTTTAAAAAATCCCCAAGAGTTTATTTATAAGAACTAATGAAAGATTTTTGAAATTAATGTAAATTAAAATGTCTAGTTTTAATTAAAACAGATTGATTCTTTCTAAGTTGTGTTAAAAAAATTCTTAAAGACAATAAAAATTTTTCACCTAAGATTTTTCACCTAAGATAAAATTTTTACCACTTTTAAAAAATCCCCAAGAGTTTATTTATAAGAATTAATGAAAGATTTTTGAAATTAATGTAAATTAAAATGTCTAGTTTTAATTAAAATAGATGGATTTTTTCTAAGTTGTTTTAAAAAAATTCTTAAAGACAATAAAAATTTTTCACCTAAGATTTTTCACCTAAGATAAAATTTTTACCATTTTTAAAAAATCCCCAAGAGTTTATTTATAAGAACTAATAAAAGATTTTTGAAATTAAAGTAAATTAAAATGTCTAGTTTTAATTAAAATAGATGGATTTTTTCTAAGTTGTGTTAAAAAAATTCTTAAAGACAATAAAAATTTTTCACCTAAGATTTTTCACCTAAGATAAAATTGTTACCATTTTTAAAAAATCCCCAAGAGTTTATTTATAAGAATTAATGAAAGATTTTTGAAAGTAATGTAAATTAAAATGTCTAGTTTTAATTAAAATAGATGGATTTTTTCTAAGTTGTTTTAAAAAAATTCTTAAAGACAATAAAAATTTTTCACCTAAGATTTTTCACCTAAGATAAAATTTTTACCATTTTTAAAAAATCCCCAAGAGTTTATTTATAAGAATTAATGAAAGATTTTTGAAAGTAATGTAAATTAAAATGTCTAGTTTTAATTAAAATAGATGGATTTTTTTTAAGTTGTTTTAAAAAAATTCTTAAAGACAATAAAAATTTTTCACCTAAGATTTTTCACCTAAGATAAAATTGTTACCATTTTTAAAAAATCCCCAAGAGTTTATTTATAAGAATTAATGAAAGATTTTTGAAATTAATGTAAATTAAAATGTCTAGTTTTAATTAAAATAGATGGATTCTTTCTAAGTTGTGTTAGAAAAATTCTTAAAGACAATAAAAATTTTTCACCTAAGATTTTTCACCCAAGATAAAATTTTTACCATTTTTAAAAAATCCCCAAGAGTTTATTTATAAGAATTAATGAAAGATTTTTGAAATTAATGTAAATTAAAATGTCTAGTTTTAATTAAAATAGATGGATTTTTTCTAAGTTGTTTTAAAAAAATTCTTAAAGACAATAAAAATTTTTCACCTAAGATTTTTCACCTAAGATAAAATTTTTACCATTTTTAAAAAATCCCCAAGAGTTTATTTATAAGAATTAATGAAAGATTTTTGAAATTAATGTAAATTAAAATGTCTAGTTTTAATTAAAATAGATGGATTTTTTCTAAGTTGTGTTAAAAAAATTCTTAAAGACAATAAAAATTTCTCACCTAAGATTTTTCACCTAAGATAAAATTGTTACCATTTTTAAAAAATCCCCAAGAGTTTATTTATAAGAATTAATGAAAGATTTTTGAAATTAATGTAAATTAAAATGTCTAGTTTTAATTAAAATAGATGGATTTTTTCTAAGTTGTGTTAAAAAAATTCTTAAAGACAATAAAAATTTTTCACCTAAGATTTTTCACCTAAGATAAAATTGTTACCATTTTTAAAAAATCCCCAAGAGTTTATTTATAAGAATTAATGAAAGATTTTTGAAATTAATGTAAATTAAAATGTCTAGTTTTAATTAAAATAGATGGATTTTTTCTAAGTTGTGTTAAAAAAATTCTTAAAGACAATAAAAATTTTTCACCTAAGATTTTTCACCTAAGATAAAATTGTTACCATTTTTAAAAAATCCCCAAGAGTTTATTTATAAGAATTAATGAAAGATTTTTGAAATTAATGTAAATTAAAATGTCTAGTTTTAATTAAAACAGATTGATTTTTTCTAAGTTGTGTTAAAAAAATTCTTAAAGACAATAAAAATTTTTCACCTAAGATTTTTCACCTAAGATAAAATTTTTACCATTTTTAAAAAATCCCCAAGAGTTTATTTATAAGAATTAATGAAAGATTTTTGAAAGTAATGTAAATTAAAATGTCTAGTTTTAATTAAAATAGATGGATTTTTTCTAAGTTGTGTTAAAAAAATTCTTAAAGACAATAAAAATTTTTCACCTAAGATTTTTCACCTAAGATAAAATTTTTACCATTTTTAAAAAAAACCCAAGAGTTTATTTATAAGAATTAAGAATTAAAAAAAATTTAAACTGAATATAATTTATTTATTATTATTATTATTATTTTTTTCAGTTATACAATGAAAACATTCATAATCTTACTCTCACTTACAACCCTAATCAAAACATCTCACTCCTCACCCTTCGAACTAACCGAAAAATACATAAAAGAATTTGATGATGGTATCGAACATTTAAAAAACGTCTCTTTACATACAAATTTACAAGAAGGAGTTTTCGATTCTAAATTATACGACGAAGAAGCTGCTTTAAAAGGTAATTTTAAAAAAATTTAGAATAAATTTAATAGATTTTATTAAATTTCCTTATAATAAATCTTATTTTAATAGAAGCGGAAGATGTTGATTTTATAATAATCGGATCTGGATCATCAGGAGCAGTTATAGCAAATCGATTATCCGAAGTACCAGAATGGAAAGTTTTAGTTTTAGAATCCGGAGCGCCCGAAACACCCTACTCACAAATCCCCGCCATAACCGACGTTTTATTAAACACCCCGTACAATTGGGGGTATAAAACCGAACCGCAAGAAAAAGCCTGTATCGGATCGATCGACGATCGTTGTTCAATTAGAACCGGAAGAGCGATGGGAGGAACGAGCGCGATTAACCGGATGTTATACACCAGAGGAAATTCAATCGATTACGACACCTGGGCGGATAACGGAAACGACGGATGGTGTTACAACGACGTTATGCCTTACTTTAAAAAATCAGAAAACGCCAATTTAAACGAATTCGATCGTAAACATCACAGTCAAGGTGGGTTATTAAGCGTGGAAGAACCCAAACATAAATCCGAACTTCGCGAAACCTTCTTAAACGCCGGAAAAGAAGCCGGATATAAGATCATAGATTACAACGGTGACGAACAACTCGGATTTGGAACGCCACAACAATTAACTTTTAAAGGTAAACGAAATAGCGTTTCTAGATCATATTTGGAAACTTCAAAAGGTCGCAAGAATTTAAGCATAAGACCTTTTAGTCACGTAGTTGATATTTTAATCACCCCGCATACTAAAAACGCAAGCGGGGTTAAATACATTCATCGGGGTAAAATGTTCGTAGCTAGAAACGCTAAGGAAATTATTCTTTCCGGAGGAGCGATTAACAGTCCTCAACTTTTAATGTTATCCGGAATCGGTCCGAAAGAAACCATCGAACACGTTGGTTTAGAACAAATTCATGAACTTCCGGTTGGAGAGAATTTAAAAGATCATATCGCTTACGTTGGTTTGAATTTTATAAAAAATGAGACCGATAAAGAGGAAGATTTTAAAGAAAATTTGGTACATTTTCTTAAAGACGGTTCGGGACCTTTATCTCAAATCGGAATCGAAGGTTTGGCATTTTTAAAAACGGAAAAATCAAAAAGTAAAAAAGACCAACCGGATATTGAATTGTTATTAATCCCGCACGCGTTTAATACGGGTTATAATAAAATTAAAAACGAATACGGACTTGCAAAAATAGTTTACGATACTTTATATAAACCGATCGAATCGTATAAAGGTTTTACCATCTTGGTCGCTTTACCGCATCCAAAATCAACCGGTTCGGTAAAACTCCGCTCTAAAGATCCCTTCAACTATCCGATTATCAATGGAAATTACTACACCGATCCCGACCACGAAGATTTACAAACGATAATCGCGGGAATTCGTAAAGCTTTAGCCTTAACGGACACCGAAACCTTCAAAAAACTCAACGTTCATTTAAATCCAAACAGATTAACCGCTTGCGAAAAATTCGAACATCTCTCAGACGACGATTTGAAATGTTCCATCAAGCATTTAACCGTTAGTTTGGGTGATCCAAGCGGTACGAATAAAATGGGACCTAAAACGGATAAATCGGCGGTTGTAGATCATGAATTGAAAGTTCACGGAATCGAAAATTTAAGAGTAGCCGACGCTAGTGTTATTCCAAATACTTTAACCGCTCATATGACCGCTCCGGAAGTTATGATTGGAGAAAAAGCGGCTGAAATTCTTAAAAAACATTGGCACTAAAAAAATAAATTTTAAAAATAAATTTAAAAAAATAAATTTTAAAAATAAATTAAAAAAAAAATAATAATAAGAATAATTTTAAGAGTAATAATTTGAGAAATGAGGAAGAATAATTTGAGAAATGAGGAAAAATAATTTGACAAATGAAAAAGAATAATTTGGGAAATTGAGAGAAAAGAATAATTAGGAGAAAGAATAATTTAAGAAAGAAAAAAAATAATTTAAGAAAGAAAAAAAATAATTAAAGAAAGAAAAAAAATAATTTAAAAAAGAAAAAAATAATTTAAGAAAGAGAAAAAATGTGATTTTAAAAGTTTTAAATGTTTAAAAATGTTTTAAAGATTTATACGCTTATTTTATGTGTAAATTTAATTCGTGATTTGTAATTATTAAACGATATACTTAATGTATAAAATAAAATTAAATTATAGATAAAGTGAGTGTTTATATCAAATTAAAGATAAAATACCATCTAATTCTATTTTCAGATTATTTCAAACAATCAATCAAATACAGTTACAGCCGGTACGATATTTGTTATTGACAGCGTACTGCAGTTTAAAGTGGATTCTTATTTACAGTGAGCCTTCGCATATCATGAATGGGCATGTCCACCATTTTTCAATTTTTAATGCATTAGATAGAGCAGAAAAAAAAAGTTTCTCCGTATTTTTGCGTTTTTTCATAGCTTATCCCATCGTTCAGAAAAAAATCCTAAAGTCGGCCAATTTAAAAGAGTGTTTAAACAAAGCACTGTGTGACATCGGAGCGTTCGATCCCCTCTATCAAAAAACCCGATCGAATGGCCTGAAGAAGTTGTACAGCAAAACGGTTTGTTTACGGGCGGAAATCACCAGATGCTAATGATAATATCGACCTATGCAACGAAAACTATTGTAAGTCATTTTTGATAGAACTGACAAGGAGACCTCACGACTTGCCCGTCACCGATTTTAATGAAAGTAGTACCAATCGATAGATATTGGTACATAGTACAAATGTATAAAATATTAGGGCGCACTATTCAGCAGTTCGCAAGAAAATTGGTGTTAAAGTATGCCATCGGCTTATATGTCAATGATTTGTCATTTCCCCTACAACCCCCCAACAGCTAAACTGAAAATATACCGGCTTCCAAATCCGTAGTACGGTGGTTCGAATCCCGAATAATACATTTTAATTTTCTTTTTTAATACAATGTTCTAAGTTATTTTTATAACATGTTGATGTAATACTAAAATATTTTTAAAATAACATGAAATATTGTATTCAAAATAAAAATAAAAAAGTTATTGTTGGAGATTCGAACCACCGTACTATGGATCTGGAAACCGATATATTTCCACTATGGCTATTGGGGGGGTTGTAGGGGAAATGACAAATCATTGACATATAAGCCGATTGCATACTTTAACATCAACTTTCTTGCGGACCGCTGAATAGTGCGCCCTAATATTTTACACATTTGTACTATGTACCAATATCTATCGATTGGTACCACTTTCGTTAAAATCGGTGACGGGCAAGTCGTGAGGTCTCCTTGTGAGTCAGATATAAGTGTTTAAAGGTTTTGAACCGATTGCATTTTAAAAAATAAAATTTTCTAGGTAAAAATTTCTTACTTGGTTGCTATAGATATCTTATAGAGAATTCCGAAAGGATTCACCATAGAAGAATAGCAATTAATTCTGTTTTCTTTTCAAATTTTTCAAAATCACCATTTTTGACTTACGATAGTTTTCGTTGCATAGGTCGATATGTGTTTTATGGCTAGATTATTTTTTGCGTATTTACGTGTTGTTTACTTCCTTATATGAACTTTTGAGGTGTATATAGCAAATAATACACATATTAACAACAAAGAAAAATAATTTGTCCACCGACTTCTTAACAATAACTACTAGATTATTAGAAAGAGATAGGTACAACGAGTTCCTATAATAGAAAAGGATGGATATATATCTTTGCGTCGGATTTTTCTTTTGCCAACTCATAAGTATTGTATTAAATCTGTGGCAATTTAAACAACACCAACTTTCACAGGGTATTTCAGAATGGCCGACGGATTCAGCCAATGAGCGATCAATTAACGCTTCGACGTCATCAACAGGTCACATTATGAATCGCATTTCAAAATTATAGGTTTTAAGATCATTATTTGACGAAATACCGTAAAAATAAATTCTAAAACCTTGATATGTATGATCATCGCCTTTTAGAGAATGGATTCCGCCCAAAAAACCTATACTTTGGAAAAAGTGGACAGGCCCATTGCAGTTGACGTAGTGTGTTTTGTAATTTGAATTTTGGCTCAACAAATACCGTACCGGCTGTATAAACGTTTAACTCTTTGAGGGGCGGACTTTTTAAAACGGTTTGTTTTCGTCTAAAATTAAAGTTAACTTCCTGAATTTTTTTCATGCAATAATAATATGAATTTTGACTCGTGCCGATATTCATGCCAAAGCTTGGAATGTCTACTTTCAGGCTACACAAAAATTCTCGCTTAAATGTTTGTCTTTTCCGAGAAATGTATGATGCGGTGACACTCTACACAGAGCAGCACTGTACAGGGTACAGTGCTCTGCAACTTCTCAAAATCCACGGCACAAATTTTAGAATATAGCATTCTTTTGTTATTTTTGGAAAAAAAAGAATAAAAAACCGGGCGAAATCCGTTCAGTTTTCTGATGAATGGTTTTTCACCAATATTTTAGGTTAGGAATACGATATAGAGCTGCGGTTTTCACTAGCTCATTTGGGCTTTATTATACTATTTTTTCGTGAAGAGAAAGTGATACCGTTCCATTTAACTTTTCGGAGAAAATTCGCAATTTCTAAAAAAAAATTGAAAAACGCCATCTAGCGGCGACATGTGAAATAACAATCACCACCAAAGTGGTAGGATTTATTACTCGAGAAAAGCTCTTTTCAACGACACCAAGCTTTTTAAATTCCGTTCAGCCGTTTTAAAATTATAGACATTTGTTTGCAAGCACTTTCGAACGCCCCCCACCACTTTATTTTTAGAGATACGGAAAAAAGTTTTTAATAAAAAAGATCGATACTTATCTCCACTTTAAAATGCGCATATTTTTGTGTTATCTTAATATAGCCGAATTCAGAGAAAAGCCACATTTTGTAATTCAAGATGGCGATTGCGCCCCCTGGCGGCCATCTTAGGAACTTGAAAATAATTTCCAGCATTTTCCCTTGGCCACTTTAGTTATTAAATTTTTTTACCGGTAGTCTCTACGGTGAATAGTTTCTGAGATACAGCACTCTGCATTCTTATTTGTTCACCCTGTACAACATACATCTGTCTGTAAGCCGTTTATCAAGGGTCGTATTTCTACAGCAAAAGCAATAGATTACAGTAGAAAGCAGAGATTAAAAAAGTGGTTTATTTTGTGTACCAACCCTCAAAGAGTTAAATTTTTAAAAAATTAAAAAAAAATGTTTTAAATCTTTTTTTATCTCAAAATCATCGAAAATTTTTAACCAAACCTAAATTAACCTTTAATTAATTCATTTTCCTTTCAAAATTTACAATAAAACCTCAAAATCGTTTCTTAAAATATACAGGGTGTTGTACTTTTTTAATTACCAACAATTTCCAAGTTCCAAGATTTTTTTTACAAACACCCTATATAAAATCCGATGATATTTGAGTTAATACAGTTAATATACAACCACATATACGATGATATGAGGTGTTAATAAAAAACAAGTGGATATTTTAAGAAAAAAAATGGGAATTTTTAACAAATTTTTTCAAATTTTTTTAAAAGAATTTTTCAAATTCATTTTTCACCCGAATTTTCTAAAATAATCACTTCAAATTGAATATACCAATTATTCAAAAATTATTTATAATAAAATGTAAAAAATCGCCCCTTAAAATATACAAGGTGTTATGATTTTTGTGCTTATCAACCTTTCAAAGCCTCAATTTTTTTTTACAAACACCCTGTATAAATAAATAAATAAATTCCGGTGGTATTTGAGTTAATACAGTTAATAGACAACAATAAACACAAAAATACGATGTGTTAATAAAAGACAAACAGATACATAAGAAAAAGTTGGTTATTTTTGACAATCTTTCTCAAATTTTCTCAAATTTTTTTAAATTCTTTTCATAAAATTTTTCAAATTCATTTTTCTTCTGAATTTTCTTAAATAATCACTTCAAATTGACCGATTATTAATTACATCTACAATAAAATGTAAAAAAATCGTCCCTTAAAATACACAGGGTGTTGTATCTTTTTAATTACCAACAATTTCCAAGTTCCAAGATTTTTTTACAAACACCCTGTATAAATAAATAAATTCCGGTGGTATTTGAGTTAATACAGTTCATACACAACAATAAACACAAATATACGATGTGTTAATAAAAGACAAACAGATACACAAGAAAAAAAAATGGGAATTTTTGACAATTCTTCTCAAATTTTCTCAAATTTTTTTCAAATTCTTTTCATAAAATTTTTCAAATTCATTTTTCTTCCGAATTTTCTTAAATAATCACTTTAAATTGACCGATTATTAATTACATCTACAATAAAATGTAAAAAAATCGTCCCTTAAAATACACAGGGTGTTGTACTTTTTTAATTACCAACAATTTCCAACTTCCAAGACTTTTTTACAAACACCCTGTATAAATTCCGATGATATTTGAATAAAAACTTGTAATTTTAACATTTCAAATACCAAATGTGACACTAATATACAAACATAACCAAAAAAAATTCGAATTTTGACATTTAAATCGTCAAAAAATGACAAATGTAACTTGGAAACTTAAAAATTTTGAATAAAAACCTTTATTTTTGACATTTAAAACATCGAATGTCACAGTAAAATACAAACAATAATAAAAAAATCCAAATTTGATGTTTAAAATGTCAAAAAATGACAAGTATAACCTAAAAACTTTCAATTTTGACGTTTAAAACCAAAATTAAAACCAAAAATACAATTATACGATGTGTTAATAAAAGACAGACAGATATATAAGAAAAAAATGGGAATTTTTGACAATTTTTCTCAAATGTTCTCAAATTTTCTCAAATTTTTTCAAATTCTTTTTATAAAATTTTTCAAATTCATTTTTCTTCCGAATTTTCTTAAATAATCACTTCAAATTGACCGATTATTAATTACATCTACAATAAAATGTAAAAAAATCGTCCCTTAAAATACACAGGGTGTTGTACTATTTTAATTACCAACAATTTCTAACTTCCAAGACTTTTTTACAAACACCCTGTATAAATTCCGATGATATTTGAATAAAAACTTCGAATTTTGACATTTAAAACGTCAAAAAATGACAAATGTCACTTGGAAACTTTAAAATTTTGAATAAAAACCTTTATTTTTGCCATTTAAAACATCGAATGTCACAGTAAAATACAAACAGTAATAAAAAAATCCAAATTTATTGTTTAAAATGTCAAAAAATGACAAGTATAACCTAAAAACTTTCAATTTTGACGTTTAAAACCAAAATTAAAACCAAAAATACAATTATACGATGTGTTAATAAAAGACAGACAGATATATAAGAAAAAAATGGGAATTTTTGACAATTTTTCTCAAATGTTCTCAAATTTTCTCAAATTTTTTCAAATTCTTTTTATAAAATTTTTCAAATTCATTTTTCTTCCGAATTTTCTTAAATAATCACTTCAAATTGACCGATTATTAATTACATCTACAATAAAATGTAAAAAAATCGTCCCTTAAAATACACAGGGTGTTGTACTATTTTAATTACCAACAATTTCTAACTTCCAAGACTTTTTTACAAACACCCTGTATAAATTCCGATGATATTTGAATAAAAACTTCGAATTTTGACATTTAAAACGTCAAAAAATGACAAATGTCACTTGGAAACTTTAAAATTTTGAATAAAAACCTTTATTTTTGCCATTTAAAACATCGAATGTCACAGTAAAATACAAACAGTAATAAAAAAATCCAAATTTATTGTTTAAAATGTCAAAAAATGACAAGTATAACCTAAAAACTTTCAATTTTGACGTTTAAAACCAAAATTAAAACCAAAAATACAATTATACGATGTGTTAATAAAAGACAGACAGATATATAAGAAAAAAATGGGAATTTTTGACAATTTTTCTCAAATGTTCTCAAATTTTCTCAAATTTTTTCAAATTCTTTTTATAAAATTTTTCAAATTCATTTTTCTTCCGAATTTTCTTAAATAATCACTTCAAATTGACCGATTATTAATTACATCTACAATAAAATGTAAAAAAATCGTCCCTTAAAATACACAGGGTGTTGTACTATTTTAATTACCAACAATTTCTAACTTCCAAGACTTTTTTACAAACACCCTGTATAAATTCCGATGATATTTGAATAAAAACTTCGAATTTTGACATTTAAAACGTCAAAAAATGACAAATGTCACTTGGAAACTTTAAAATTTTGAATAAAAACCTTTATTTTTGCCATTTAAAACATCGAATGTCACAGTAAAATACAAACAGTAATAAAAAAATCCAAATTTATTGTTTAAAATGTCAAAAAATGACAAGTATAACCTAAAAACTTTCAATTTTGACGTTTAAAACCAAAATTAAAACCAAAAATACAATTATACGATGTGTTAATAAAAGACAGACAGATATATAAGAAAAAAAATGGGAATTTTTGACAATTTTTCTCAAATTTTCTCAATTTTTCTTAAATTTTCTCAAATTTTTTTCAAATTCTTTTCATAAAATTTTTTAAATTCATTTTTCTTCCGAATTTTCTTAAATAATCACTTCAAATTGACCGATTATTAATTACATCTACAATAAAATGTAAAAAAATCGTACCTTAAAATATACAGGGTGTTGTACTTTTTTAATTACCAACAATTTCCAACTTCCAAGACTTTTTTACAAACACCCTGCATAAATTCCGATGATATTTGAATAAAAACTTGTAATTTTAACATTTCAAATACCAAATGTGACACTAATATACAAACATAACCAAAAAACTTCGAATTTTGACATTTAAATCGTCAAAAAATGACAAATGTAACTTGGAAACTTTAAAATTTTTAATAAAAACTTTTATTTTTGCCATTTAAAACATCGAATGTGACAGTAAAATACAAACAATAATAAAAAAATCCAAATTTGATGTTTAAAATGTCAAAAAATGACAAGTATAACCTAAAAACTTTCAATTTTGATGTTTAAAATCAAAATTAAAACCAAATTAAAACCAAAAATACAATTATACGATGTGTTAATAAAAGACAACCAGATATATTAAGAAAAATGAAAACTTTTGATAATTTTACTCAATTTTTTTCAAATTCTTTTCATAAAATTGTTCAAATTAATTGTTCAAATTAATTTTTCTTTCGAATTTTCTAAAATAATCAAATTATATACATATTAATTACAACATCCACAATAAAATCCAATCATCCTTTAAAATATACATGTTATTATCATTTTTAAGGTTATCAATCTTTCAAAGTCTCAAAATTTTTTTTACAAACACCCTGTAAAGATGTTAATGTCAAATTTGAATTTCCAACACTTTTTATTTTGTCTCATATTGTATTTATTCGAAACCCTACTTAATTCTTTTAATTGTTTTTACACTAATTGTAAATTAAATTTATTAAGATAACCAAAAAGATGGATTAAAAATAACTTGATTATCACACGTAATAAATCCGTTAACTAACCGATAAATACTATCATCATCTTATTTACAACGTAATATTACAACACATTCCCCTTTTTAAATAACCCACTGGTAATTAACATATTAACATTATTCCAACTATCGATTAGTGCCACTTTAAAGCACTAACCTCTTCAGCCCCACCAAATGTGTTCTAAATACTTTTTCTTCAAATATTATAATTAAAACCTATTTATAAATGAATTTACGAGCGAAACGCGACCAACGCCCGGTTATTTATACATTTTTTTTAAGATGGTAAACAAATAACATTCAAAAAGCACTTGAAACTGACCTGATACGATGAGCGCCTCGTTTGGTCCGACCGTGTGGATGTTGCCCATTTTTCTGACTTAAGGGATCGGGGGCCGCCCGCGGGAACACTTCGCGAAACTAAAAACACACCGAAAAAGACGATTTTCAGTCCGAATCTAGAGAAAAGTTGGGATTTTTGTTAGAAAGTAAACACACACACACGGTGGTCGAACGTTTTCGTTGTAATTGATTACCTGAACTAAAGATGGCACCGGTAGCGTTATCAATTGATATAAGAAATGACCACTTTTAGCTTATAAAATACCATAATTTAATCAATTTAATTTCTAATTTTTATACAAAACAACAACAATTTTATTTAATAATAAAATTACTTTAAATTAATCAAAATTAAATGTTTCATTTCTATAAAAAAAAATAAAATTATTTCCGTCTAACTTGACATTTCAAAAATCTCAACTGACGTAAAACCTAGCCAATTTGACAGTTGTTACCCCGTAGAAAAAAACCCAAATTTTCGCTTATAAAGTCGATTTCCGGTCAAATAATCACCATAAGATTACTAAATTTAAGTTAATTTTCACATCGAACTGTGTTTATACATCCCATCGATCTACAAACCCCCAAATAGAACCGTAACTGTCCGCCCTTCCAAACATAACCTCACTTTTTAGTGTTCAAAAGGGTTTTGAGGTTTATCCAAGCAATAAAATGACCGATATGAGCGATTTAGATCGGCAAATCGAGCAATTAAAACGGTGCGAGATTATCCGGGAGGCGGAAGTTAAAGCTTTGTGTGCTAAAGCCCGAGAAATTTTGGTTGAAGAGAGCAACGTTCAACGCGTAGATTCCCCCGTTACGGTAAATAAAAATATTTTATTAAGGGTTTAAAGGTAATTTGTAATATTTTATAGGTTTGTGGAGATATCCACGGTCAATTTTACGATTTAAAAGAGCTATTTAAAGTCGGTGGAGATGTTCCGGAAACAAATTATTTGTTTATGGGTGATTTCGTTGATAGAGGGTTTTACAGTGTGGAAACTTTCTTGTTATTATTAGCTTTGAAGGTATTTATTGATTATGTGAACTCATTAAAAAAAAATTTTAATTAAATAACCTAAAAATTAATTAACCTAAAAATTTTTACATAACCTCACTTTTTAAAATGTCTTTTTTTTTAAAAAAAAATTATTATTTAAAGGTTCGATATCCAGATCGTATAACATTAATAAGAGGCAATCACGAATCGAGACAAATCACTCAAGTTTACGGTTTTTACGATGAATGTTTAAGAAAATACGGATCGATAACCGTTTGGAGATATTGTACGGAAATCTTCGATTATTTATCTTTGTCTGCAATCATAGACGGGAAGATTTTTTGCGTTCATGGGGGTTTATCTCCGTCTATTCAAACACTGGACCAAATTAGAACGATAGATCGTAAACAAGAAGTTCCACACGACGGACCAATGTGCGATTTATTGTGGAGTGATCCGGAAGGTGTGTTTAAAATAAAAATTGGTTTAAAAGGATTGTTTTTAATATGTTTGGTTGATTTTCTTTTAGATACTCAAGGTTGGGGGGTTTCTCCGCGAGGTGCGGGTTATTTATTCGGTTCTGATGTTGTGGCACAATTTAACGCTGCTAATGATATCGATATGATATGTAGAGCTCATCAGTTGGTGATGGAAGGGTACAAATGGCATTTTAACGAGACTGTTCTTACCGTTTGGTCGGCTCCAAATTATTGTTATAGGTAAGCAATTAATTTAAAGTAATTTTTTGATAATTTGATTGATTATTAGTTATCGCTTTGTTAATTAATTGATTTATTTGTATTAGATGTGGAAACGTAGCAGCTATTTTAGAATTAAACGAACACCTACAAAGAGATTTTACCATATTTGAAGCTGCCCCTCAAGAAACCAGAGGCGTACCATCGAAAAAACCTCAAGCCGATTACTTCCTTTAAATATTAATTAAATTAAAAAAAAGTCTTTAACTTCTCAATTGGGAAATTTTTCGTGTTAATTGTTCGTTTACCTTTATTTCTCTTTTTATATAAACACGTTCACACACGCGAATAATAATTTCATTACCGTATCTTTTGTATTACTAGGTTTAAGTTAGTAAGTGTTCCGTATTGTTTAAAGATTTCACAAAAAAATAAAATAAGGTTAATATATTTTCTTTTTTGCGTCGTACAAAAGGCAAAACTGAGTCAATACTGCCAAAAAATGGGAGAGAAGACGAGTTTTACATTGTATTCGAAGATTGTTAAGATTAAAAAAAAACTACCAATGTATGTTACAATAAATAATAAAAAAAAATAAAATAAAAATTTGGAAAAATAAACCGGATGATGTACAGTTTAGTTAGTTAGGTGTTTATTATCGAATTTTGTATCTTAAATAAATTTCGTAAATGTAAATTATTGTTTTATTATTAAATTTTTTTGACAATTAACTAACCTCATTTTTTAAAAACTTGATCAACTTTAAAAAATCGCCCAGACTTTATTTATAGGAATTAAGGAATGATTTTTGAATTAAATTAAATCTAAAACATTATATTTTGAATTTTAAAAGTCAAATTTGTTCTAATTATTACCAAAAAAATTAAAAAAATTCCTAAACTTGGTGAAATTTTTTGACAGTTAACTAACCTAATTTTTTTAAAATTCTATCAACTTTAAAAAATCGCCCAGACTTTATTTATGGGAATTAAGGAATGATTTTTGGATTAAATTACAGCTAAAACATTATATTTTGAAATTTAAAAGTCAAATTTGTTCTAATTATTACCAAAAAAATTTAAAAAATTCTCAAACTTGGTGAAAATTTTTGACAGTTAACTAACCTAATTTTTTTAAAATTCTATCAACTTTAAAAAATCGCCCAGACTTTATTTATGGGAATTAAGGAATTATTTTTGGATTAAATTAAAGCTAAAACATTACATTTTGAATTTTAAAAGTCAAATTAGTTCTAATTATTACCAAAAAAATTAAAAAAATTCTCAACTTGGTGAAAATTTTTGACAGTTAACTAACCTAATTTTTTAAAAATTCTATCAATTTTAAAAAATCGCCCAGACTTTATTTATAGGAATTAAGGAATGATTTTTGGATTAAATTAAACCTAAAATATTATATTTTGAATTTTAAAAGTCAAATTTGTTCTAATTATTACTAAAAAAATTAAAAAAATTCTCAAACTTAGTGAAAATTTTTGACAATAAACTAACCTAATTTTTTAAAAATTCTGTCAACTTTAAAAAATCGCCCAGACTTTATTTGTAGGAATTAAGGAATGATTTTTGGATTAAATTAAAGCTAAAACTTTATATTTTGAAATTTAAAAGTCAAATTTGTTCTAATTATTACCAAAAAAATTCTCAAACTTGGTGAAAATTTTTGACAGTTAACTAACCTAACTTTTTTAAAAGTCGATCAACTTTAAAAAATCGCCCAGACTTTATTTATGGGAATTAAGGAATGATTTTTGGATTAAATTAAACCTAAAACATTATATTTTGAATTTTAAAAGTCAAATTTGTTCTAATTATTACCAAAAAAATTAAAAAAATTCTCAAACTTGGTGAAAATTTTTGACAGTAAACTAACCTAATTTTTTTAAAAGTCGATCAACTTTAGAAAATCGCCCAGACTTTATTTATGGGAATTAAGGAATGATTTTTGGATTAAATTAAACCTAAAACATTATATTTTGAATTTTAAAAGTCAAATTTGTTCTAATTATTACCAAAAAAATGAAAAAAATTCTCAAACTTGGTGAAAATTTTTGACAGTAAACTAACCTAATTTTTTTAAAAGTCGATCAACTTTAAAAAATCGCCCAGACTTTATTTATGGGAATTAAGGAATGATTTTTGGATTAAATTAAACCTAAAACATTATATTTTGAATTTTAAAAGTCAAATTTGTTCTAATTATTACCAAAAAAATGAAAAAAATTCTCAAACTTGGTGAAAATTTTTGACAGTAAACTAACCTAATTTTTTTAAAAGTCGATCAACTTTAAAAAATCGCCCAGACTTTATTTATGGGAATTAAGGAATGATTTTTGGATTAAATTAAAGCTAAAACATTATATTTTGAAATTTAAGTCAAATTTGTTCTAATTATTACCAAAAAAATTAAAAAAATTTTTAAATTTGGTGAAAATTTTTGACAGCTGAAATAATCTTATTTTAGCTTCGTTTATAAATTGTATTGAAGGTAAAATTGGAATCGGAAAGGAAAAACGGAAAAAAAGGAAAACAAAAAGAATGAAAAGATTGAAGGAAAACGAAAAGAACGAAAAGATTGAAGGAAAAAATAAAAGGTAGAAGAAAAAGAAGAATAAACATAAACACACCTTTACTGGCACAAATTATCAAACAGATTCAAACGATTTACTTTCAAAAACATAGATCTTGTAATACTACGTAAATAATTAAATTAAATAACTAAATAATGATACAAAATATAATTACAAGGCGTAAGATCTTAGATATCAGCAACAAAATAATATCTTAATTTCACAACATCTTGTTTTAATAAACTCATTAAACCACAAAAAAAATAATAATAATAACATTATGTAATAATAAAAAATAGAATATCTCTTTATTTTATGAGTTACTCTTTATTGATTATTAATTATTAAATAAACAAACTCTAATATCTATGAAAATCCCGTATAAATCCACTTATTTAAACTTTTTTAAATATTATCACATTAATCACCACTAATTTGTTTTTTTCTTTTTTATTAGCGCCAGTGAGAGAATGAAATAACTTATTTTACCATTAATACACAATAATATTATATACACACTTCAATATCATTTACGTACGTACGTAGTTCTCTTTGTTGTGTTAAAAATATATTTTTTTAATTATTCGAGGTGTACAAAGAGTAAAGGAAGGAAGAAAAGAATGAAAGAAAGTGCAGTCGTAATAAATTAATTAACCGAAGGGTTAATTTTAAAAACCATTTACGTTGACAAACCTCGAGCTTTCCTTTTTATCCTTGCGTAAGGTCCCACATCCGGATCCATAACGAAATCGTATAAAACAGCCGTCCATGAATCGTGATGAGGAAGGTTATCATAAAATTCTGGAGCTATTTTTCTTACCTAATTAAAAATAAAAAAAAGTTTATAAATTTGAATGTTGTTAAAGAAATAAAAAAAAATTTTCAAAGTTAGTAAACATTTTTGATACTTTAAGTTAAGAAAATTAACTTTAAAAATTCATAAAAAATTCATTTTTTAAGATTTTGATTTGATTTCTTTTCTAAATGAAACTTAAAACATTCTAGTTTTAATAATAATATATATACAGTGAAATCTCCCTTTTGTAGACACCAACGGAAGCCAGGAAAAGTGTCCGTTCAAGAGGTCTGTACAAGAAGTACTTATATGAGAGTCGGAGGGTTCCATGAGAAACTGTCCGTTCAAGAGGGGTGTCTACATAAGGGAATATCACTGTATATATAATTTATTTTTTTATTTTACTTACTTCCGGAAGTCTAGATCCTGGAACGGCAGGAAAATCATGATGTTCATTATGATACCCTACGTTAAAAGTAATCCAATTTAACGGACCGTAATAACTATAAGTTTCATAACCGGTTTTAAACATGTAATGTTCGGAAATAAAGTGTCCGGCGACCGGATGTAACCCCATCGCCATCAAAGACCCCAATAAAAGATACGCCAAGACCCTCCCTCCGAAAAAGTAAACAACCAACCCATCGAAAATCAACTGTATGATCGTGTTGATGATTTCCATAACCGTCGGCGGTTTTGGGTAAATAACCAACGGTCTAAACGCGTAGAAAAAGGGTTGGAGAAGCACCCAGATGAATTTTCCAAACGTCGTGCAGAATAGTTTCGCCTCCACGTAAGTTGGGATGTCGGTATCTTTTAATTCGTCACCTTGATACTGTTGGATTAAAAAGAAATTAAAATTTAATACATGGAATTCGTTCAAAGTGAAAAACTTACTCTGTGATGTTCTAAATGGTACTTTTTGAAACTTATTGAAATTGGAATTCCGATCGGAAGGTTCGCAAAAAAGCCAAATAAACGATTATGTAACGGTCTGCTGTGACCGAATGCTAAATTGTGGGATATTTCATGAATTGCTGCAACAAAAAAAAATATTATAAAAAAATAGAATCATTAAGATTTTAATTTAACCTAAAATCATGTTTTTATTCTTATAAAGTCTTATAAAATGTCTATATGATTTTTTAAAGTTAACGAAATTTTTAAAAAAGTTAGGTCAAAAATTGTCACTAACTTTAAATTTTTTTTTAATTTTTTAGGTAACAATTAGAACAAATTTGACTTTTTTAGTTCAAAATAGAACGTTTTAAGATTAATTTAATATAAAAATCATTTCTTAATTCCTATAAATAAGGTCTGGGCGATTTTTTAAAGTTGATAGAATTTTTAAAAAATTAGGTTAGTTTACTGTCAAAAATTTTCACCAAGTTTGAGAATTTTTTTAATTTTTTTGGTAATAATTAGAATAAATTTGACTTTTAAATTTCAAAATATAATGTTTTAGTTTTAATTTAATCAAAAAATCATTCCTTAATTCCTATAAATAAAGTCTGGGCGATTTTTTAAAGTTGATAGAATTTTTAAAAAATTAGGTTAGTTTACTGTCAAAAATTTTCACCAAGTTTGAGAATTTTTTTAATTTTTTTGGTAATAATTAGAACAAATTTGACTTTTACAATTCAAAATATAATGTTTTAGCTTTAATTTAATCCAAAAAATCATTCCTTAATTCCTATACATAAAGTCTGGGCGATTTTTTAAAGTTGATCGACTTTTTAAAAAATTAGGTTAGTTAACTGTCAAAAATTTTCACCAAGTTTGAGAATTTTTTTAATTTTTTTGGTAATAATTAGAACAAATTTGACTTTTAAAATTCAAAATATAATGTTTTAGCTTTAATTTAATCCAAAAATCATTCCTTAATTCCTACAAATAAAGTCTGGGCGATTTTTTAAAGTTGATAGAATTTTTAAAAAATTAGGTTAGTTTACTGTCAAAAATTTTCACCAAGTTTGAGAATTTTTTTAATTTTTTTGGTAATAATTAGAATAAATTTGACTTTTAAATTTCAAAATATAATGTTTTAGTTTTAATTTAATCAAAAAATCATTCCTTAATTCCTATAAATAAAGTCTGGGCGATTTTTTAAAGTTGATAGAATTTTTAAAAAATTAGGTTAGTTTACTGTCAAAAATTTTCACCAAGTTTGAGAATTTTTTTAATTTTTTTGGTAATAATTAGAATAAATTTGACTTTTAAATTTCAAAATATAATGTTTTAGTTTTAATTTAATCAAAAAATCATTCCTTAATTCCTAGAAATAAAGTCTGGGCGATTTTTTAAAGTTGATAGAATTTTTAAAAAATTAGGTTAGTTAACTGTCAAAAATGTTCACCAAGTTTGAGAATTTTTTTAATTTTTTTGGTAATAATTAGAACAAATTTGACTTTTAAAATTCAAAATATAATGTTTTAGCTTTAATTTAATCCAAAAATCATTCCTTAATTCCTACAAATAAAGTCTGGGCGATTTTTTAAAGTTGATAGAATTTTTAAAAAATTAGGTTAGTTTACTGTCAAAAATTTTCACCAAGTTTGGGAATTTTTTTAATTTTTTTGGTAATAATTAGAACAAATTTGACTTTTAAATTTCAAAATATAATGTTTTAGCTTTAATTTAATCCAAAAATTATTCCTTAATTCCTATAAATAAAGACTGGGCGATTTTTTAAAGTTGATCGACTTTTAAAAAAATTAGGTTAGTTTCCTGTCAAAAATTTTCACCAAGTTTAGGAATTTTTTTAATTTTTTTGGTAATAATTAGAACAAATTTGACTTTTAAATTTCAAAATATAATGTTTTAGCTTTAATTTAATCCAAAAATTATTCCTTAATTCCTATAAATAAAGACTGGGCGATTTTTTAAAGTTGATCGACTTTTTAAAAAATTAGGTTAGTTTACTGTCAAAAAATTTCACCAAGTTTGAGAATTTTTTTAATTTTTTTGGTAATAATTAGAACAAATTTGACTTTTAAAATTCAAAATATAATGTTTTAGCTTTAATTTAATCCAAAAATCATTCCTTAATTCCTACAAATAAAGTCTGGGCGATTTTTTAAAATTGATAGAATTTTTAAAAAATTAGGTTAGTTAACTGTCAAAAATGTTCACCAAGTTTGAGAATTTTTTAAATTTTTTTGATAATAATTAGAACAAATTTGACTTTTAAAATTCAAAATATAATGTTTTAGCTTTAATTTAATCCAAAAATCATTCCTTAATTCCCATAAATAAAGCCTGGGCGATTTTTTAAAGTTGATCGACTTTTAAAAAAATTAGGTTAGTTAACTGTCAAAAACTTTCACCAAGTTTGAGAATTTTTTTAATTTTTTTGATAATAATTAGAACAAATTTGACTTTTAAAATTCAAAATATAATGTTTTAGCTTTAATTTAATCCAAAAATCATTCCTTAATTCCTACAAATAAAGTCTGGGCGATTTTTTAAAATTGATAGAATTTTTAAAAAATTAGGTTAGTTAACTGTCAAAAAATTTCACCAAGTTTGAGAATTTTTTAAATTTTTTTGGTAATAATTAGAACAAATTTGACTTTTAAAATTCAAAATATAATGTTTTAGGTTTAATTTAATCCAAAAATCCTTCCTTAATTCCTATAAATAAAGTCTTGGCGATTTTTTAAAATTGATAGAATTTTTAAAAAATTAGGTTAGTTTACTGTCAAAAATTTTCACCAAGTTTGAGAATTTTTTTAATTTTTTTGGTAATAATTAGAACAAATTTGACTTTTAAAATTCAAAATATAATGTTTTAGCTTTAATTTAATCCAAGAATCATTCCTTAATTCCTACAAATAAAGTCTGGGCGATTTTTTAAAGTTGATAGAATTTTTAAAAAATTAGGTTAGTTTACTGTCAAAAATTTTCACCAAGTTTGAGAATTTTTTTAATTTTTTTGGTAATAATTAGAATAAATTTAACTTTTAAATTTCAAAATATAATGTTTTAGTTTTAATTTAATCAAAAAATCATTCCTTAATTCCTAGAAATAAAGTCTGGGCGATTTTTTAAAGTTGATAGAATTTTTAAAAAATTAGGTTAGTTTACTGCCAAAAATTTTCACCAAGTTTGAGAATTTTTTTAATTTTTTTGGTAATAATTAGAACAAATTTGACTTTTACAATTCAAAATATAATGTTTTAGCTTTAATTTAATCCAAAAATCATTCCTTAATTCCTATACATAAAGTCTGGGCGATTTTTTAAAGTTGATCGACTTTTTAAAAAATTAGGTTAGTTAACTGTCAAAAATTTTCACCAAGTTTGAGAATTTTTTTAATTTTTTTGCTAATAATTAGAACAAATTTGACTTTTAAAATTCAAAATATAATGTTTTAGCTTTAATTTAATCCAAAAATCATTCCTTAATTCCTATAAATAAAGTCTGGGCGATTTTTTAAAGTTGATAGAATTTTTAAAAAATTAGGTTAGTTTACTGTCAAAAATTTTCACCAAGTTTAAGAATTTTTTTAATTTTTTTGGTAATAATTAGAATAAATTTGACTTTTAAATTTCAAAATATAATGTTTTAGTTTTAATTTAATCAAAAAATCATTCCTTAATTCCTAGAAATAAAGTCTGGGCGATTTTTTAAAGTTGATAGAATTTTTAAAAAATTAGGTTAGTTTACTGTCAAAAATGTTCACCAAGTTTGAGAATTTTTTTAATTTTTTTGGTAATAATTAGAACAAATTTGACTTTTAAAATTCAAAATATAATGTTTTAGCTTTAATTTAATCCAAAAATCATTCCTTAATTCCTATAAATAAAGTCTGGGCGATTTTTTAAAGTTGATAGAATTTTTAAAGAATTAGGTTAGTTAACTGTCAAAAATTTTCACCAAGTTTGAGAATTTTTTTAATTTTTTTGGTAATAATTAGAATAAATTTGACTTTTAAATTTCAAAATATAATGTTTTAGTTTTAATTTAATCAAAAAATCATTCCTTAATTCCTACAAATAAAGTTGGGCGATTTTTTAAAATTGATAGAATTTTTAAAAAATTAGGTTAGTTTACTGTTAAAAATTTTCACCAAGTTTGAGAATTTTTTTAATTTTTTTGGTAATAATTAGAACAAATTTGACTTTTAAAATTCAAAATATAATGATTTAGCTTTAATTTATTCCAAAAATCATTTCTTAATTCCTACAAATAAAGTCTGGGCGATTTTTAAAAGTTGATCGAGTTTTTAAATTAGGTTAGTTGTCAAAAAATTTTTACCAAGTTTAAGAATTTTTAATTTTTTTGGTAATAATTAGAACAAATTTGACTTTTTTAATTGAAAATAGAATCTTTTACCTTTCATTTAAAGCAAGAGTCATTTCTTAATCTTTAAAAATAAAGTCTGGGTGATTTTTTAAAGATTATCGAATTTTTTATAAAAAAAAATTAGGTTAGTTATCCGTCAAAATTATTCATCGAGTTTAAATTTTTTTTTTATTTTTTTGGTAATATTTACAACAAATTTGACTTTTTTAGTTCAAAATAGAACGTTTTAAGTTTAATTTAATATAAAAATCATTTCTTAATTCCTATAAATAAGGTCTGGGCGATTTTTTAAAGTTGACGAAATTTCTAAAAAAGTTAGGTTAATTAATTGTCAAAATTTTTTACCAAGTTTAAGAATTTTTTTGATTTTTTTTTGGTAATATTTACAACAAATTTGACTTTTTTAATTGAAAATAGAATCCTTTACCTTTCATTTAAAGCAAGAATCATTTCTTAATCTTTAAAAATAAAGTCTGGGGGATTTTTTTAAAGATAGTCGATTTTTTAAAAAAGTTAGGTTAACCTGTCAAAAATTTTTATCAAGTTTAAAATTTTTTAAAATTTTTTTTGTAATATTTACAACAAATTTAACTATTTTAATTAAAAATACAACGTTTTAAGTTTGATTCCATGTAAAAATCATTTCTTAATTCCTATAAATAAAGTCTGGGCGATTTTTTAAAGGTAAAATATCCCTTTTCTGTCAACTTCCTGTCTTTAAACCTATATATACATAAATCCCCGTTTACATAACTTATCTTTAGGTCTATTTACAAAAGCGCATAACGGGAAGTGTATTAGCAACGAATCGACAAGGGCCACTTCAAGTAAACCGCCTATTTATCAATATTTGTCAATCAAATAACAAGCGAGATAACTCTAACCCTTTTCGATTTTCCAAAATTTTCGATTATTCAAAATAACTGGTATTTTAAAACGATTTTAAAGGTTTTTCTTTGGATACTCAAACATTTTTTAAAGAATTTAATCGAAAGTTGTTTTCAATTTTTTAAGAAAGTTGTTATCAAATGACTTACTCACATTTACAAGTTGTTAGTAATCAAGAAAGGTTTTTATCAACTTTAAAAAATCGCCTAGACTTTATTTATAGGAATTAAGAAATGATATTTGATTTAAATGAAACTTAAAAGATTCCTTTTTGATCTAAAAAAGTCAAATTTATTCTAAATATTACCGCGATAAACATAGAATGACATTAGAGAAGCTTTAGAGAAGACGGGAATAAGTGGGGTGGAAGCCAGAATGTTGGGAAAAGATATGAAAAAGTGGAAGAGTTATTACAAGTTACAAGTTTATAAGTAGTCAATGTATTTCACACCCAAAAAACTAAAGCAAATTCCCAAACAGAAAATTCGTCAGCAGACTACATTTGCATCATTTATACCTCCCTTGCTGGTTGCGCTGTCGAGATGCATCCTTCGGTATGTTGTAGCCCTTGAAATCTAATTTCCAGCGATGTACTATAGTTCGCTCTAGTACTAAAAATTGGGAAGTTACAGCCGAACAATGGACACAAATACGAAAATAAAACTTTCAGCTTTTCCATAGTCTACAGCTCCCTAACCAGTTATGTTATTGAGATGCTTCTTCTGGCATATTATAACCCTTGAAATCTATTTTCTAGAGATATATTATAGTTCGCTCTAGCACTATGAACTGGGAGGTTACAGCCCAAAGACTGACAAGAGTGCCAAAACAGAACTTTCAGCATTTCTATAGTCTCTAGCTCCCTAACCAGTTATGCTATCAAGATGCTTCCCTCGGCATATTACAGCCCTTGAAATCTAGTTTCCAACCACATACTATACTTCGCTCTAACGTTAAGAACTTAGAAGAGCTTTTTTAAAAAATTCGACCAAGTTTAAAAAATCGCCCAGACTTTATTTATAGGAATTAAGAAAAAAATTTTAGATCAAACAAAACTTAAAATGTTCTATTTTGAACTAAAAAAGTCAAACTTGTTCTAATTGTTACCAAAAAAATTAAAAAAATTTTTAAAGTTGGGTAAAATTTTTTGACAGTTTAACCTAACTTTTTTTAAAAATTTGACCAAGTTTAAAAAATCACCCAGACTTTATTTATAGGAATTAAGAAAAAAATTTTAGATCAAACGAAACTTAAAATGTTCTATCTTGAACTAAAAAAGTCAAATTTGTTCTAATTGTTACCAAAAAAATTAAAAAAAATTTTAAATTTGGATAAAAATTTTTGACAGTTTAACCTAACTTTTTTAAAAAATTCGACCAAGTTTAAAAAATCACCCAGACTTTATTTATAGGAATTAAGAAAAAAAATTTAGATCAAATGAAACTTAAAATGTTCTATTTTGAACTAAAAAAGTCAAATTGGCTCTAATTATTACCAAAAAAATTAAAAAAATTTTTAAAGTTGGATAAATTTTTTTTACTATTTAACCTAACTTTTTTAAAAAATTCGACCAAGTTTAAAAAATCACCCTGACTTTATTTATAGGAATTGAGAAAAAAATTTTAGATTAAATGAAACTTAAAATGTTCTATTTTGAACTAAAAAAGTCAAATTTGTTCTAATTATTACCAAAAAAATTAAAAAAAAATTTTAAAGTTGGATAAAAATTTTTGACAGTTTAACCTAACTTTTTTAAAAAAATCGACCAAGTTTAAAAAATCACCCAGACTTTATTTATAGGAATTAAGAAAAAATTTTTAGATTAAATGAAACTTAAAATGTTCTATTTTGAACTAAAAAAGTCAAATTGGCTCTAATTGTTACCAAAAAAATTAAAAAAATTTTTAAAGTTGGGTAAAATTTTTTGACTGTTTAACCTAACTTTTTTAAAAAATTCGACCAAGTTTAAAAAATCACCCAGACTTTATTTATAGGAATTAAGAAAAAATTCTTAGATTAAATGAAACTTAAAATGTTCTATTTTGAACTAAAAAAGTCAAATTTGTTCTAATTGTTACCAAAAAAATTAAAAAAATTTTTAAAGTTGGGTAAAATTTTTTGACTGTTTAACCTAACTTTTTAAAAAAATTCGACCAAGTTTAAAAAATCACCCAGACTTTATTTATAGGAATTAAGAAAAAATTTTTAGATTAAATGAAACTTAAAATGTTCTGTTTTGAACTAAAAAAGTCAAATTTGTTCTAATTGTTACCAAAAAAATTAAAAAAAATTTTAAATTTGGATAAAAATTTTTGACAGTTTAACCTAACTTTTTTAAAAAAATTCGACCAAGTTTAAAAAATCACCCAGACTTTATTTATAGGAATTAAGAAAAAAATTTTTAGATTAAATGAAACTTAAAATGTTCTATTTTGAACTAAAAAAGTCAAATTTGTTCTAATTGTTACCAAAAAAATTAAAAAAAATTTTTAAAGTTGGATAAATTTCTTTGACTATTTAACCTCACTTTTTTAAAAAATTCGACCAAGTTTAAAAAATCACCCAGACTTTATTTATAGGAATTAAGAAAAAATTTTTAGATTAAATGAAACTTAAAAGCTTCTATTTTGAACTAAAAAAGTCAAATTTGTTCTAATTGTTACCAAAAAAATTAAAAAAATTTTTAAAGATGGGTAAAATTTTTTGACAGTTTAACCTAACTTTTTTTAAAAATTTGACCAAGTTTAAAAAATCACCCAGACTTTATTTATAGGAATTAAGAAAAAAATTTTAGATTAAATGAAACTTAAAAGGTTCTATTTTAAATTAAAAAAGTCAAATTTGCTCTAATTATCACCAAAAAAATTAAAAAAATTTTTAAAGTTCGATAAAAATTTTTGACGGTTTAACCTAACTTTTTTAAAAAAATTCGATCAAGTTATTATTTAATTGATTATCGAAAACGAGACGTATTACATAATTTTCAAGTATCAATTAGGACGTTTTACAATCGATAAGACGACGTTTATGTTTTATTGCTTACAATTTAAAACACCTGCAAACTTGTGACGCCCGAAATAATAAAAAAAAACTTTAATCAGGCCATCAAATTAAAGCTAAAATCGACCTTTAACCCTCCTTTTGATTATTATTATTTTTTAATTTTAATCTTTTATATTTATATTTAATCTTCTTTATTTAATATTCATTAATAAATTATAATTTAATTTATTTTCATTTGTAACTAACCCATTTTTAAAACGATTTATCAGTTATATCCGCTGATAACAAGCCAATAGAACCAAATCTTTTAATATTACTATTAATTAAATCCTTTAATATTAATCTATAACATTATATTCTATCACATATAAATAATTAATATATCTAAATGGAAAAAAAAACTTAAAAAAAGATTTTTTTTTGAGGTTATATTTAATTGAACTTCAAAACACGTACTTTAGCGAGCATTAAAAGCAAACACACACACGCATACCATTTTAACTTTGCAATCCACGTCTGATAAAGATAGTTAAACATTACTCAACGGTAATAAAAGCGTTGCTTTTTCCTGTTAAACGCCCAACTCGTGATTTATATTTTCTAAGTTTTTAACATTTTATACACCCTTAAAATACTATAAATACCCTTAAAAACTATAAATACACTTAGAAACATTATAAATACACTTAGAAACATTATAAATACACTTAAAAACATTATAAATACACTTAAAAACATTATAAATACACTTAAAAACATTGTAAATACCCTTAAAAACATTGTAAATACTCTTATTATCCTTCTTAAACTTACCTAACATTAAAGAATGATTAATAACTCCTCCGAAACAGTATCCAACTAGTAAAATCATCGGCCACGAACGATCTTTCATAACGAACAGCATCATAATTTGGGTGAAAACCATCGCACTGACGACCCATTTAAATCGGGGGTCGTAACCGAACAGCTTTTTGATTTGAGGATATTTCTCTGTTATTTATAAGAGAAAAAAAGTTATTTTAAATGGTGACGCATAAATTCAACTAACCTAAGATCAGTTTTCGCCGGGTGGCGTGCGGTTCTTCCGTATACACCCATTCGAAGTCCGTTCGGGTCACTTTTTGTCCCATTTTGGCTTCCTTTCAAAAAGAAACTTGGAAAAAAAAATTTTTATAAGTGTAATTTGGAGAATGATTTCAACCGGAATTGGACGTGTTGTACGTAACCGTAGGTTACTAATCGTAACGTAAACGTATACACTCCATGTAAAGTTGTTGCAAACTGATTGGAGTTGCACGGTTGGAAAGAAACTTGGTATTTTTACTTGACAAATGTCAGCGTTCTGTACGAGACGCCATTATTTAAAATGACAGTTGTTTAATTTCACAAAATAGATAATAGATGGCGCAGTATTAAAGTATTTGAAAATAAATAAATTAATTAATTATTAAACTTAATTTTTAATTTTAATTTTTATAATTAATAAATATTAATTTTCTTATATTAAATATCACATCACATTAATTAATTTTACAAGAATAAAGTATGAAATATTAAGAGAAATTCTTAACTGATTGTGAAAGAAACTAAGAAACTGACGCCATCTATTAACATTCCATTGAATTTTATTCCTATCAAATTAAACATAATTTATGCTTAAATTAATTTTTAAATTTATTCCTAATTAATATATTCATTTTCCTCATTATTAAATTAATTTATTTAGAAAAAAATTGTATTTTAATTCGTTAATTTTTATTGGTAAAGTTGTTAAGTATAAAGTTAAACGAAAATGTAATAGATGGCGTTAATACAAATTGCTCTTTATTTTTAGTTATTTTCGTAAATAAAACGAATTAAAATACAATTTTTTCTATATAAGTTGATTAATTAGTCATTAATTAAGTCAGGAAAAAGAATATATTAATAAGAAACAAAATTAAAAATCGATTTAAAAATAAACTTAATTTTATGGGAATAAAGTTCAAGGAAGATTTGACAGATGACGTTACTATGAGTTTGTTTTCATTTTTTAGTTATTAATTAATATACTAAAATGAAAATAAAATCGCTTCTTTAAATGAAACTTTAGCCGATATTCAAACGATTGACTTGGAAATTTCTCCGAGGGAAGAAATTTGCTTTTCAAACGATGAAAACTCACCAAAAAGTATAAAAAGTCTTCAAAATTCACCAAAAAGCTCGAGAAATGATCAAAAATCACCTTTTATTTCACCAAAAATTGGTTTAAATTCACCGAATTCAAAAATTTCACCTTCGAAACGAATAAATTTACTCGACTTAAACTTCAATTTGGTTAATTCCAACGGTTTAGAAGAATTGAACGATGGAAATTTAAGTTTAAGAAGTACAAACGGTGAAAATTCACCGAAAACCTTAAGAAATGTTCAAAAATCACCTTTAACTTCCCCGGAAAGCGATTTCAAGTCACCGAATTCCTTAAATTCAAATATTTCACCCCCAAAATTATTAAATTCGTCCAAATTAAGATCCGATTTGGTAAATTCCAGCGATTTAGAGACAAATTTGGAGTTGAAAAACTCTAAAAGTAAGAAACCGGAACCTTGCGAGGTGTTTTTAGAGAAAAATCGACTTTTAAGCGCGAATTTAAAAATCGATTCTTATGTAAATACGATTTTAAAGGAAGGAAAAGGCGGAAAATTCACAAATGGTGATAGTTTTGAGGATATTTACCAAGTTTTTGAGGAAAATAAACAGGCACAACTTAAAAGTGATGAACATTTTGACAGATTTGACAGTGATAATGTCAAAAACTGTAATGTCGGTAACGATAAATTAGGAAAAAGTTTAATAGATGGCGATAATAAAAATCAAATCAATTTAAATAAAAATCGAGATAATTTAAAAAATAATTTTGAAAATAATAAAAATGAAATAAATCAAGGAGAAAATAAAATTAATGAATTAAACGATACGAATAAAAGAATTGAAATTCTCCCCGATTATAAAGTTAAATTTGAAATTAATATAAATTTGGAAAAAAATGATCAAATTAAAAAATTAGAAGAAAGTAAAATACTTTTTAAGGATGTTGAGTGTCAAAATGATGAACAAATTAATGATAATGTTAAAAATTTAACTGAATCTTCGTGTCAATGCCATCTAGAATTAGAAAGTGATACTAAATTATTAAATGATGATTTAATAGATTTAAATGTGGATGACGCTCAAACTAATTTGTATCTAAACATAATAGACGTGAACATAGAAGATAAACAAAATGACGTTAGGAAAAGTGATTTTAGTTGTCAATTTGATACGAAAATAAAAGAAAATTCCAGTCCATTAAAAACAACCAATGAAAAATTGAAAAAATTTAAAGGGATTTGTCAAATGTCAATCTTGACGTTTAAATGTCAAAATCCATTGTCAAAAATGTCAATTTTGACGTTTGAAACGTCACTTTTCATCTTTAAAGGGTCACTTTTGACATTGACAGATCAAAATTCTCTTACAAAATGTCAGTTTTGACGCTTAAATGTTAGTATTTCTGTTTAAAATGTCAACTTTGACGTTTAAATGTCAAAATCCATTTTCAAAATGTCAATTTTAAAGTTTACAGATCAAAGTTCTCTTTCAAAATGTCAATCTTGACATCTAGATCTTAGCCTTTCTGCTTAAAATGTCAATTTTGACATCTAGATCTTAGCCTTTCTGCTTAAAATGTCATTTTGACGTTTAAGTGTCAAATTCCATTTTCAAAATGTCAATTTTAAAGTTTACAGATCAAAATTCTCTTTCAAAATGTCAATTTTGACATCTAGATCTTAGCCTTTCTGCTTAAAATGTCAATTTTGACATCTAGATCTTAGCCTTTCTGCTTAAAATGTCATTTTGACGTTTAAGTGTCAAATTTCATTTCCAAAATGTCAATTTTAAAGTTTACAGATCAAAATTCTCTTTCAAATTGTCAATTTTGACATCTAGATCTTAGCCTTTCTGCTTAAAATGTCAATTTTGACATCTAGATCTTAGCCTTTCTGCTTAAAATGTCAATTTTGACATCTAGATCTTAGCCTTTCTGCTTAAAATGTCATTTTGACGTTTAAGTGTCAAATTCCATTTTCAAAATGTCAATTTTAAAGTTTACAGATCAAAATTTTCTTTCAAAATGTCAATTTTGACATCTAGATCTTAGCCTTTCTGCTTAAAATGTCATTTTGACGTTTAAGTGTCAAATTCCATTTTCAAAATGTCAATTTTAAAGTTTACAGATCAAAATTCTCTTTCAAAATGTCAATTTTGATATCTAGATCTTAGCCTTTCTGCTTATAATGTCAATTTTGACATCTAGATCTTAGCCTTTCTGCTTAAAATGTCATTTTGACGTTTAAGTGTCAAATTCCATTTTCAAAATGTCAATTTTAAAGTTTACAGATCAAAATTTTCTTTCAAAATGTCAATTTTGACATCTAGATCTTAGCCTTTCTGCTTAAAATGTCAATTTTGACATCTAGATCTTAGCCTTTCCGCTTAAAATGTAAGCTTTGACGTTTAAATGTCAAAATCCATTTTCAAAATGTCAATTTTAAAGTTTACAGATCAAAATTCTCTTTCAAAATGTCAATTTTGACATCTAGATCTTAGCCTTTCTGCTTAGAATGTCATTTTGACGTTTAAGTGTCAAATTCCATTTTCAAAATGTCAATTTTAAAGTTTACAGATCAAAATTCTCTTTCAAAATGTCAATTTTGACATCTAGATCTTAGCCTTTCTGCTTAAAATGTCAATTTTGACATCTAGATCTTAGCCTTTCTGCTTAAAATGTCAATTTTGACATCTAGATCTTAGCCTTTCTGCTTAAAATGTCAATTTTGACATCTAGATCTTAGCCTTTCTGCTTAAAATGTCAATTTTGACATCTAGATCTTAGCCTTTCTGCTTAAAATGTCAATTTTGACATCTAGATCTTAGCCTTTCTGCTTAAAATGTCATTTTGACGTTTAAATGTCAAATTCCATCTTTTAAAATGTACTTTTGAGTTTGGATTAGTTACAAGAGTTACGATACAAACATTAATCATCAACCGATGAGGAAATGTAAGTAATGAAAGACAAGTAATTATTATGTATTTGATCATTTATTAGATACATTACAATATAACATACATTTTGCTATTATATTAATCATACATCGTACGTTTGTTTTTTTCTTTTTTACTTCTTTCGAGATAAATTAACGATAAAAAGTGACAATCCTAGCCTAAATCGGATCGAAAAGGGGGTCGCAAACCCTCGATTACAAGAGTAGGAGGACCCCAAAGCGAGCCCGTCACGAAGAAAGAAAGAAACGAAGACCCAAAAATCGCACACGCACGTTTATAAGAATCATATTTATAGGAAAACGAATAATCGATGAACATTATAAATATTATGACGCTACAGAGTTTTTGCTTCTCCTTTTTTTTTTTCTTTAATTAATTAATTAATGTATGTATGTAAGTATGTATGTATGTACGTTTCTCCCATGACAAATTGTGCCCATATATGTATATAATAAACGTCGTTAAAAGAAATAATAAAAACGGTACAGTTCATTGAACGTTTATTAGTTAATTAATTAATTAATAGCAATTATTATATCTTGATTAAATTCACTCGTTTGTGTTGTATGTGCGTTATTACGCTTTATTGGTAATCATAATTTTTAATTTATTAATTAATTAATGCTTAAAGTAGTAGTGTGGATGTGTGTTATTTACGTTTATTTATTTATTTTATTTTATTTTTTTTTCTCATTTAAATATAAAAACATTCACGCTCATTAATTAGTTATGTAGTAATTTTTTTTTCGTCTTCTTGCAAATTTTTTGCGTATATTATAGTATTTATAACGCTACCGTAATATGTATATTCTATAAGTATATAAATTATTATGTTTTTTTTTTCTTTCTTTTAATTTAATTCTTTGATAATAATCAGTTAGTTTTCGGCAAATGGAGTGTTGAATTATCAACTTTTTCTTTTGTATTTGTATTAATTATTATATACCGGGTTGTAGCAAAAAAATTAAAAAAAATAAACAACAAAAAAAGGTTAAAATTTCGTATTAGATTTGAACAATGAGCCCTTGTTTTTAAAATATTGGTCGAATCTAACACTTTTTGGTTTTTTTTAATTAATTAATAGATTATGAAAATCTTAAATATTATATGTATATTTATATATATACTCAAAGCTCACTCGATTATCTAAAAACACATGCATACCAACACAAAAAAAAATTTTTTTTTCTTTTTTAATTAATTAATTAATTATTATTTTTTTAAATTTTCTTAAACGTACTGGTGGTCATTTCTTCTTATTTCCTGTTTTTTAAACTTCATTAAAGAAATATAGAAGCTTAATTAGCCTATTAATTAATAATAATAATAAATATTATGTATTTAATTAATTAATTAATCGTTAATAAAAAGTTAATTTTTTAATTCTTGTTGTCACCTTTTTTTATCCCATCAAAACGTTTTATTTAATTTTTTTTTAATTTCCAGAAGTAACAATTTCTTTTTACTTTACTTTTATTTTAATTTCTGAATAATAAATCGAAAGGTTTTTTTTTCATGGCAGCTGTTGTTAATTAAATACGCGGTGCATTTTATGTATGTAGGCTTTTTTTTTATCTTGAATGTTGGTAAGAATGTATATACATGGTATAATGACTTTATTTTGGGCTTAATTAATTAATTAGTAGATATGCTTATTAATGGATAACGAGTCTATATAAATAATTCTAATCGTAAGACTTAAAATGAAATATTTTATATTATAACCGAAAGAAATTGTGAAGCGAAGCATTTTATTAACGGTTGGTATTATTTATATTATTATTTATATGGCACAGCGTTTTTTTTTTTTAATACACTTGATTTCTATTAAGAATAAACTTACTTATTTAAAATAAATTAACCTTAAATAGTGACTAAAATGTTTTATAACCTAACTTTTTTTTTTTGACCAAATTAAAAAAATCATGGAGACTTAATTTTTTTAAATTAAGAAATGAAATTTGTATTAATTAAAAGTTAAAATATTCTATTTTGTAATAAAAAAGTCAATTTTGTTCCAATAATTACCCAAAAAATTAAAAAAATTCTTAAACTTGACTAAAATTTTTCCTAACCTTAAAAATTTCAATCAACTTTAAAAAATCGCGGAGATTTTATTTTCTAAAATTAAGAAATGAAATTTATATTAATTGAAAGTTAAAATATTTTATTTTATAATAAAAAAGTCAATTTTGTTCCAATAATTACCCAAAAAATTAAAAAAATTTATAAAAGTGACCAAAATTTTTAAGTTTATTCTTAATAGAAATCAACAAGTTAACGATAAAACAAAAAGAAAAAGAAAATTATTTTTCGCGTGGACTAGAACACTTTTATTTTTATCAACCATTTACTTTACTCTTTATTTTAATTTTAATTAGCGGATTAAGCGTTTATAATAGTAATAATAATTAATAACAAGGTATTTGTTAACAAAGTTGGGAGCCGGAAATAAAAAGAAAAGTAAAAAAATAGCAAACGATACGTTTATTATTATTACTTTTTTTTGGGTTGGTACGTTTATAAGTTATAATAAGAACTAAAAAATAAAAAGGTATAATAATAATAATAATAAATATACAAGCTACAATACTAAATAAGATATTATATGTAACGTGCTGGTTTTTATTTTATTTTATTATTTAATTTTAATTTTATTTATTATTTTTTTTTTGGAAAAGTAAATCACAAAATCAAATTAAAATTAAGAAAAAACTACGTTTTTAATTCTTCAAAACTCCCTTAAATGATCGTTAACAAATACCTTAACAACAAAAAATTAGAAAATAAAAAAAATAATAGATAAAAATACAAATAGACGAGAAAGTTTTTAAACTTATTACATCTATGTATATCATATATATGTATATAAAAACCTGACACTTTTACACTTGTACACTTAAAAAATGAAAAAGAAAAGAAAAACATCATCAACATTAACATAAATGCTTTAAGAGAATATCCTTTTTTGTTTAAATTAAAAAAAAAATCTTGCTTTTTTTTATGCGTGTAATTGTAACACTAAACGTGTGTAAATGTGTACGCGTGTTATTATTTTATTATATTTTTTTTTAAGTAATGAAATTTCTTTTGTAATGTGTTTCTTATCTATTATATCGTTTATACGTGTGTGTGTGTGTATGTATGTTTTTCCCTTTTTGAAATTTATTTCTGTGTGATGCCATGTTTTATGGTATTTTTTAAAATTGTATTTTAAAGGTGGTAGTTGTTGTTACTCTGGGTATTCTCTTTCTGGCTTCGACTGATTTTATTTTTATGTTTCTTGGGTTTTCCTTCGCCGCGGCGACGTTTCTTAGTTCCAAATGCGAAGGAAGCTGTCCCACGAACCCGTACCGACCGCCATACCGTTTTCTGTGACTCCCAGACAACTCACTCTGTTATCGTGACCGGCTAATATACCTAAAATTTAAATAATAAGCTTAAATATCTCACAAATTAAAAAGAAATCTTAAATTAAGATATTTTAAATCTTTAACTGTTTAAAAAACGAGTTATAAAAGTGTCCCAAAATTATATCTATAAACTAAATTGTGAGAAATCTTGTCGAGCTGCATAATTCAATTGGTTAGAATATTCTGCCCTGAAGGCAGGAGATCTGGGTTCGGATCCTAGTGCAGTAATGATACATTTTTTCTCCTTTAATGCATAAGAGGTAAGAACCCCCACTAATTATTTCCTGTAATTCTTATATAATTATTTTGCATTTCTCTTAAGTGGACACCCCTCTTCAACGGACACTTTTGGTTGGTTGGCATAAGGGAGATTGCACTGTACACATATCTATACAGTGAAATCTCCCTTGGGCGGACACCAACGGGACCCAGCAAAAGTGTCCATTTAAGACACTTTTTATCACTTATTTAAGACACTCTGTTATCGTGACCGGCTAATATACCTAAAATTTAAATAATAAGCTTAAATATCTCACAAATTAAAAAGAAATCTTAAATTAAGATATTTTAAATCTTTAACTGTTTAAAAAACGAGTTATAAAAGTGTCCCAAAATTATATCTATAAACTAAATTGTGAGAAATCTTGTCGAGCTGCATAATTCAATTGGTTAGAATATTCTGCCCTGAAGGCAGGAGATCTGGGTTCGGATCCTAGTGCAGTAATGATACATTTTTTCTCCTTTAATGCATAAGAGGTAAGAACCCCCACTAATTATTTCCTGTAATTCTTATATAATTATTTTGCATTTCTCTTAAGTGGACACTCCTCTTCAACGGACACTTTTGGTGGGTCGGCATAAGGGAGATTGTACTGTACATATATCTATACAGTGAAATCTCCCTTGGGCGGACACCAACGGGACCCAGCAAAAGTGTCCATTTAAGACACTTTTTATCACTTATTTAAGACACTCTGTTATCGTGACCGGCTAATATACCTAAAATTTAAATAATAAACTTAAATATCCCATAAATTAAAAAGAAAAATATTACTCTTAAATAAAACGATTTTTTAATTTGTAAGTCTTTTATAAAATGGCATACAGGTTAGTATAAAGTCTCTGAACAATCAAATAACTTTGTTATTTGAGAAGTATCAATTTTGGGAGTTAAGCTCTCCGCACACGGATCGACTGATTAGCAACCCGAGTTTCAAATCAGTTTGGTATGCATTTGGTGACTTTGCTCATGTATGAAAATGGGTAACCACCCAACAATCGACAAAAATAAGACCAATTTACTATCAGTATCCAACTGGTTAAATGCACCTGATTTTCCCTGTCGCAAGATAGTTTCAGTTGCATTGTTGAATGTTATACAACTACATCTGACTATTTTCTTTTGATGTGACTTTGCTCGTGTATGAAAATGGGTAACCACACAACAATCGACAAAAATAAGACCCATTTACTATCAGTATCCAACTGGTTGCATGCATCTGATTTTCTCTATCGCAAAATAGTTTCAGTTGAATTGTTGAATGTTATACAACTACATCTGACTGTTTTCTTTTTGATGTGACTTTGCTCGTGTATGAAAATGGATAACCACCCAACAATCGACAAAAATAAGACCCATTTACTATCAGTATCCAACTGGTTGCATGCATCTGATTTTCTCTATCGCAAGATAGTTTCAGTTACATTGTTGAATGTTATACAACTACATCTGACTGTTTTCTTTTTGATGTGACTTTGCTCGTGTATGAAAATGGGTAACCACACAACAATCGACAAAAATAAGACCAATTTACTATCAGTATCCAACTGGTTGAATGCATCTGATTTTCCCTGTCGCAAGATAGTTTCAGTTGCATTGTTGAATGTTATACAACTACATCTGACTATTTTCTTTTGATGTGACTTTGCTCGTGTATGAAAATGGGTAACCACACAACAATCGACAAAAATAAGACCCATTTACTATCAGTATCCAAATGGTTGCATGCATCTGATTTTCTCTATCGCAAAATAGTTTCAGTTGAATTGTTGAATGTTATACAACTACATCTGACTGTTTTCTTTTTGATGTGACTTTGCTCGTGTATGAAAATGGGTAACCACACAACAATCGACAAAAATAAGACCCATCAGTATCCAACTGATTGCATGCATCTGATTTTCCCTGTCGCAAGATAGTTTCAGTTGCATTGTTGAATGTTATACAACTACATCTCACTGTTTTCTTTTTGATGTGTTTTTGTGATGTGAATAACAAAGTTATTCGATCGTTCAGGGATTTTGTACTAACTCTTTAAGTACAGTAGAACCTCGTTTATCCCGACCTCATTTATCCAGACCTCATTTATCCGGATCTCCGGATAATCCGGATCAGATTTTTAGACAATTTTTAAAAATATTTTTTAAGATTTTTAAAATCGTTTACCTTTAATTAAAAATTTTACCTTTTATTAAATTTTATCTATTATTTCGAAATAATTTCGTACAAGGGAAGAGGCTTTACACAAATTTAATGAAAGATAAGTTATTGCTCGGTTTCAGGCGTCAAATATTCGGGGAATACCAGTTTCTCTGGAGAAAGCTTGTCTAGTGATGTTGCTGGTGCTGAAAGATTTAAAAAGAAATTTGAACAGTTTGTTTTACCTGAGCAATTGAAACCCGGTCAGATTTATAATGCTGATGAAACCGGTTTGTTTTAGCGGATGCTTCTGAGCAAAACCTTAGCGTAAAAACTTGAGAATTCGGCTAAGGGTTACAAGAAAAGTAAAGATAGGTTAACTATTATGGTTTTGCAGCAATGTATCAAGGACACATAAATTTCCTTTTATCATAGTAGGAAAATCCAATAAACTTCGAACGTTCAAAATATCAATCACAATTCGTTGTCAATCGTTTATCGATCACAAAAAAATGTGTGGATGGATAGTTTTCTGTTTAAAAACTGTTCTTTTGATAACTTTGTTCCTGAAGTTCGTAAATTTCTAAAAGAAAATAGTTTACTGGAAAAGGCATTTTTATTGATGGCCAATGCTCCATCTCATCCGGGACAAAAAGAACTCGTGAGTGGAGGAATTCAAGTGAAATTTCTTCCACCAAACGTATGGATTAATCGCCGCTCACGTTTTATACAGCGTGGCTATTAAAACGCAAAGTTCCGAACCTTTAATCGCCGCTTTGGCGATCTTGGAGAATTTATTGAGGAACAGTAAGAGTTGTTTTCACGCCAAACTACTTTGCGTCAAGTTTTATCACGCGCTAGGCGGCGCCGCCGGTGCTCAATCGGTGTACGAGACGTTAGACTTGAAACACATCCAATTAGACTCTTTGGGGTACATTCACTGCTCTCGTTTGGCAACTACGGGGTTGTTAAGTTTAGCTTCGAGTTTATACGATACAACAATTAAGTTTTTTGTTACTAATTATCGAGATGTAAGTAAAAAAAATTATTTTTTATTGTTAAAAATTTTTTTTACCTAAATCTTTATTTTCTTTTTGAAATTTAGAGTTCGGATCATTTAACTTTCGCCTATAAATACGGTTCGTTCCTTAAAATCGATGAGTTTATGGACTTTAGAGAAAAGCTTTACAACAGTTTACACTACACTCAAACCGTAACGGATAGAATCGCATTGAATTTAATGCAATGTATCAGTTTGGATGCTTTGACCGAAGCCGATTTGACGATTAAGGATGGAAACATCGATTGGGACGCCGCGTGGTGGGTTATTTTTTAATTTTTTAGGGTTGAAATGATGGAAAAATGTATTTTTTTTTTAGTTTTTAAGCTTTTAACTTTTGTTGGGTTGGTAGTAATTAATTTTAGGTTTGAATTTTTATAAAAAATATTTTTTGGATTTATTTGGAGGGTTTTTTATTAAAGAAATTTTTTTTCCATCTGCTTTTATTAGAAAATTATCAACGATTTTGATAAAAAAATTGAAAATCTAAAACTTATAGTTTTTCTCAAATAACTCTTTTAGTATTAAAGATGGGTTAAAATCGATTATAAATAAAAAGTTTTGTTATAAAATTACAAATCTTTTGGTGTATTTAGATTTTTTCTAGCTTTTTTAGTTTTTTTTTGAATGAATTATTTTTTTCTTTTTTTACAGCGATAACAGTGATTTAAGCGTTTATCAATGTTGGGACCCTCCACGCGTGGAAAACCCTCCGGAAAATTGGGAAATCATCAAAATACACACCAAACAAAACCTAATCTTCGCTCAATTAAGGTCGTTTATGCTTGAAAAATTTTTAATCGCCTTCAAACTTGTTAGAAATCGCGAAACAGATGAAAATTTAAAAGATTTAACGAAATCTCTAATCGATTACGAAAAATTAACCAAGAAAGTTTTAAAAACGAACGAATACCAACAAAAAAACCTAACTGAAAATTTCCCTTCGCTTCCCTTACCTTCAAGATTACATTTATTCTTAAAAGTACCTTATTTAAACGTTTTAAAAAATTATTTCGAGGTGTTTATAAATTTTTTCTCTCCGAAAGACATCGATAACACCTTAGAATCCATCAAAATGGAAAATAATTTAAAACCTCAAAAAAGTGTACAAAGAACAACTGCTTAGTAAAATAATTGCAGAGGAAGGACAAAAAAGTGTGATTGATTTGTTGGAATTAATAAGTATCAAAAGATGTGATTTATATGGTTGCTGACGCTTGGGATTGCATCACAAACAGCTCCTTGAAAAAATCATGGAAAAAACTGTGGCCAGCCATTTGTGCTGCAAACGAAATGACAAGCGATGATTTACTGCAAGTGATTGAAGACGATCTTCTACAAATGTTGGGAACAATAAGTGGGTGTTCAGATGTGGACAGGGAAGATGTCAGTGAGTGGTTGAAAGACAACAATGATGGTGGATATGGCGTTATGACGAAAGAAGAAATTGCGGCGGCATGTACATCTAGAATAGAGAGCGAGGAAGAAGATGACATGGATGAGCATAAAGTTTAAAGTATGCTTAGTTTAAGGGTTTTCTTTTGCTTATACATGTTACGTATTATCCGGATTTTCGATTATCAGGATTGCCTTTGGTCCCAGTTAGTCCGGATAAACGAGGTTCTACTGTACATATTTTTTCAATTAAAAATATCTTACCAGCTCGTTCGGTTTTCATTGAATCCCAAACGTTACAATTGAAATCGTCGTATCCGGCGAGCAGGAGACGTCCGCTCTTGCTGAAGGCGACGCTGGTGATGCCGCAGATGATGTTATCGTGGCTGTACATCGCGAGCTCCTGGTCGGCGCGCACGTCGAACAGCCGGCACGTGGCGTCGTCCGAGCCGGTCGCAAACGCGAACCCGTTCGGGAAGAACGTCACCGCGTTGATGTCCGACTCGTGTCCGGGGAACGTCTGCTTGCACAGACCCTCGCGGATGTCCCACAGCTTCGCCGAGGCGTCGCACGCCCCCGACACGAACGTACGCATATCCGGCGACAGGCTAAGAGACATTACGTCGCCCGTATGACCCAAAAACGATGTTACTTGTTGTCCGGTTTCTATATCCCATAAAGCACTAAAAAAATAAAAATTAATAAATCTTAATCTTATAATCTAACAATTTTTAATCAATTTAAATGATTTCAAACTTTTTTTAAATAATAAACACTAGTATGTCGTAAAAATTAAAAAAAAAAACCGTTAAAACATAATTTATCATTTTATTTAAGTTGATAGTTTTGCTAATCAATATTTTATTATTTGCTGATCAATTTTATCAATAAATATAAAGTTTGATAAACATGTATTGATCTCAAGATATTTTATTGTTTTAATTATAAAAATTGTTAAGATATGATTTTAAAAAAATACTTTTGAGTGATAAGTATAATTATAAACAAATCATTTATGTTAATTTGAAATAGATTTTAATGTCTTGTTGGATACGTTCATTAAATACCGTAATATTAGTTAAATTGCCATCTATTAGTTTTAATACTCATTATTAAAATTTAAGTTTAAAGTTGGTTTTAGTGCTCATCACTAAATCAATGATTAGCGTTGACATCAGTTGTGCGTAGGCTATATCAAAGTAGGTGTATGCGTTTATTCACTTCTGCACCGATGAACAGCTACACGGCGCATATGAAAACTGTTGGTTAAGGCTGCGGTCTCAGGCCCGAAAAAGTATTTCCAATGATACGCTGTAACCGTTTGAGATATCAAAAAATTTTTCAAACGAAAGTTGTCTGATAATGAAAAATCTACGCTTGCACGAAGAGATATTTGAGCAATTATTGTTAATAACAGAGATTATTAAGAATATTTTTTAAACGGACTTCGTGCAAGCATAGACAAATATTTAACAAATGTTTTTTCTATTTACCACTTTTTGATATTTTGCAAAATAAATGTGCTGCATTGGAAATTCCCACGGTACAATATCTCGAATTATTTCTTAATTCGGCCAGATAGCTCCGCCCTAATAGAACATGTGGTGTGGCAGGACGAGATGAATACATGACGTCACTTATTTGTTTTTTGTCCATTCTACTTTTTCATTCACTACTGAGGATAAATACTTTCGAGAATAATTTGGAACTCTGACTTCACCGATTTTATTATTTGTGAAAAATCTAATAAATGCCTTAAAAATGTTCAGGTTTTTTAACTAAGATGTTGTATTGAAGTAAAAAAAACTAAGATTGTTAAAATTTTTTAACAATTTATAAAGTGCTGTAATTCTATGTTTTCGTATTGTAAACTTTTCTATTTTGATCAGGGCCGGATCCAATAAGTGCGGAGCTCGATTAAATTTGCTTTGCGGGGCCCCACAAAGTTTAAATAAAAATGTTGATTTTGCTGAAATCAAAACATTATCAAAAATAATTTACTTTTTTCTGAAACTGAGCCAGCAGCAATTTTCTTTCTTTTTCTACGGCTGATAGACTGTTACATTGTATTATAGCATTCAATGTTTGGCAGATTCATCAATGCGTGTACAGTCCTCTTAAATGACAAAACGAACATTGATATGGAACGTCTAAGGTTCATCTCACACTGAGGCAATCAACAACTAGCAACTAGCAATCAACAACAAGCGATATTGCCACTTAATGACATTTTACATATAATCAAATGACGTCTCTCACATTAGAGCAATTCAATATCACAAATAGAGAGATGATATCGGATTGCTCCAATGTGAGACGTCTGCTTTAATTCTATTTAAGATGTTATTAGGTGGCAATATCGCTTGTTGTTGGTTGCTATACTCTGTTTTTAAACTAGGAGGAGCATTTTAAATTTTTCACCAGATTGACCTTTTACGCGATTGGTTAAAAGCGAGGAAGGTTTACATGCAGGCAATTTTTATTTCTTGTTGACAACGATATTTAATTTAGAGGTTAGGTTATTGATATTCGAACGATTCGTGTTACTATTGTCAATTTTGTGTTCTTAAACCTTTTTACGTGTAATACTTCAATTTAATTGAGTAAAATTTGTTCTTTTTAGAACAAAATATGAATCGTGAGCCTAATAATAGTTCACAACAACTTTCGCCTTCGAAAACGCGTAAATTGTTGGATTTGGTACACTTGGCTTTGCCTGAAAAGCAAAGTATTCTAAATCTTTACAAGCAATACATTATAGGCGAAAACCCAATGAAACTGACTGCTATTGTTGATAAAGTTGTGAAGGCTCCTGGTAAGCTAAACGTTTTAAAAATTATATCAAGGCAAATAACAATGTTTTATTTGTAGGGGTAGTAAAATCAACCGTATACCGTGTGGTGAAAGAATATAAAGAAACCGGAGAGGTTACGAGTCCCAAACAGCTTGGAGGAAATTACTACCTGGAATTACTACGGAGCTTGATGATTTTGTTAAGGTTTCCGTATGCCAAATTGTTCACAGTTTTTTTTATAAAAACGAAATTCCAACTTTGAACAAAATTTTAAAGAAACTACACAGTAATCCAGAGTTACCAAAACTATCTCGTTCGACACTATATAAAGTGATGAAAAAAATTAATTTCAGGTAACCACTGTGTTCAAACATCACATTTTAATAATTTTACGAACTTTGTAAGAATTATGTTATAATGTTTTTTTTTATAGATACATGAACAGAAATCGTAGAAGTATTCTCACTGAATGTGATGATATAATTGTTTGGCGACGACAGTATTTAAGGAGTATTAAAAACTATTGCTGTGAAGGAAGACCAATTTACTATTTAGATAAGACATGGGTTAATGACGGTCATACAAAAGAGAAAGTGTGGGTAGATAAATCAATTCAGACCAAGAGGCAAGCATTTATCGAAGGGTTAACTACGGGACTTAAAAATCCATCAGGAAAAGGACGGAATTATAGACAAAATTGACGAACCATTATTAATTTGTGTAAATGGCGATAGTGATACCAGCATGGCTGAGACTCAGACGAGGATGATATTTAGACCACAAAATTGGAATACTTGAACTTTTCGTTTTGAAATTAATTTTATATTATATATTTTATATTATATACTTTTGTAAAACTATATTTTAAAATAAATACATTCATAACTTCATTATTAACCTTCTATGGGCCGAATTTTTATTTTAAATCCAAAAAAAGTTACAATTTGCACAGCATTTACTTTGTTATATCAGGTTAATGAGTCTGGCAACGGTCATAAATATTGATATTGTAACGAAGTTACAAAAATTATTTAATTTCTTCATTTTCCATAGAATTTTTATTTTTAAGTTCCGCCGATTAGGCAGCCAAACCTACTACTGATAAAGTTTTATTATATTTTCGAAATTATTAAACCCCTTGCATAGACCACCCTTTTTCCATTTCATTTCATTTTCCGTAATTAACTAATTAAAGTCAGATTTTTCAGTTTATCATTTCCCTTGGTTTCTTTTCTATAAAAAAAGTTAAAATCCGACCTTTTCATAAATAAATGAAAGTAAATAAAAATGTTCTAAAAATAGACTTCTACCACGCCGTTTATTAATTCCCTTAATTTTTTGACCATATAAAGTCCACATAAATTATTGTACTTGCAAGGTATCCCTAATTTAAGATTTGCTCTTCCGCCCAACAGAAGAATTACTTTTGAATAAATAAGTCTTGTATGTTAATTGACTGATCTTAATTAGTCACTGCGGAATTAAACCCGTCCGAAATATAAATCTAATCACATTTTGTTATAAACCAATCATAATGATCGTTGAACTATTTTCGTATCCCGGTGATTAGTCATTAACAAGTTGTATTAATTAATTCATAATTGTAAAATTTTTGACAAAAACTTAGTTTATTGAAGTCTTCCGCACTTTTACACGTTTACTATTTATAAAGATGTTAATCCTTCACACTTGTGTTTTACTTTTGTATAATTTCGCTGTTAATTAATAGTCATTAAGTATTAATTTATCAATGCACGTGGTATTTTACTTTTAAGTTTGTATAACTTTTGAAATATTAATTTTTCGATAAAACTTGTAACTTATGAATTTCAGTATTTTGATCAGAGCCGAACGATAAACTATGTAAGATTTTAATTACTGGTAATTAATAATTAATTAAGCGTTAATAAGCCGATTTTAACCATTTAAAAAACATCATAGGATAAAGATATGCCTAAAATTCATTTTCTGTAAGTTTGAGGCCGCTGGAATAATTGGAACGTCTCGTGATTTGCGTTTTTACCATATTTGGTAATAATTTTCTGTAGAAAAGATCTCTCCCACTCAATCTGAACAAGTTTTCAACCCCGTCGCCTATAAAAGGCCCAAAAATTTTGATTTTGCGCTCTTAGTTTTCTGACGCCGTGACACTGCGCGACCGTAGTCCGAAAAGCTAGTTTAGTATCGCACAGATTTTATTTCTCGTAAGTACGCTATTTCTTATTAGTAGAGACTTTGCTTTTTTTTTTTTTAATTCTCTTATTTTGTCTATTTCTCTTTGCTATACGTTGAGTATTCCTATAGCAAAACTCTCTTCTTTCCGCTGTACGTGAGAATTCCTACAGCATCTATTTCTCTTTGCTATACGTTGAGTATTCCTATAGCAAAACTCTCTTCTTTCCGCTGTACGTGAGAATTCCTACAGCATCTATTTCTCTTTGCTATACGTTGAGTATTCCTATAGCAAAATCTTCTTTCCGCTGTACGCGAGAATTCCTACAGCATCTATTTCTATTTTGCTATACGTTGAGAATTCCTATAGCAAAATTTTCTTCTGTTGCAACCTGTTGTACCGTTGCTATACCGGTTTTATTATTTTAAGAAAATCAAAATTTGTTAATTATCAGAAAGTCTCTGCTAATAAAATAAGAAACCCCCCCGATTTTATTTTAAAACAATTTCGACCTTTTTTTTGAATAAAGCAAATTTCCCCTCTTTTCTGTTTATTAAAGATTTTGAGTTTGGTTTCAATAAAGATTGTTTTTATATTGTTTAAATCTGCATTTCAATTTCCCGTTCTATATTCCTTTCATCATTAACCCGTTAGAACCCTGGACATTTTTTTTTTTCTCCACTGTCTAAAAGCTACTCGAGGATATAGAAGACCTTACTTCTTTAAAAGGTGGCGCCCGAGAAACATTATTAGTTTTGGGAGCCAATCGCGAACTCCAAACGGAGTACGCCACAATATTGATTGTAAGGTAACGTTACAGAATTAAGATTTATGCGCAATCATATGAAACACTATAATTATTTGGTAAAATATCAATAAATTAAAATGTAACCTAAAAATTACTTGTTACAAGAGGGTTAACTTGTATGTTTAGAGTTGATAATAACAATTAAACGATAAATAAATAAAATAAAGTAATAAAATAAATAATAATAATTGTTAATTTAAATTTACCGCTAAAAATAACTAGGGATATTTTCTGGTGATATTTCCTAGTGTAAATCTGACTTTGAGATTCACTCCTCCTAGTTTAAAAACAGAGTATAGTTGCCTCAATGTGAGACGTACCTAATAACCAAAGTCCACTTGCAAGATAATTTGTATAGAGACCGTAATGTATAATTAAAAGCTCGGCTTGAAGTATGTCAAGCTTTGTTTCCTGATTTTGCTAATATCAGCCAAGTATTGAATAACACTCAACTAACCGACGGTGAGGATATTTCGTCAGTACTAACATCAGTACGGATCATTGGTTGAGTACTAATTCCAGGCTTATAGACGATATCTTTTTTAATTATTACTGAAGTAGGTATAATGAAAATAAATAAATCTCACCAGCTCATATCGCCGGAACTAGTAACGATTTGATTATCGTCTAGAAAGCGACAACAGGATAAGTAGCCGGTGTGTCCAGGCAGTTCGCGACTAACCCTGACGTTGCCCTCGCGAGTTTTGAGACTGTATATGGAGCAAATGTTGTCGAGGCCGCCGCAGGCGACGAAGCTCCCGGAGGGCGCGTAGGCGCACGTCATCACCCAGCTGGAGCGGAGCGGGATCGCGTGGACCTTGTTCGTCGTGTGGCTGTCCCAGACGATCAGCTTGCCGTCCTGCGAGGCGGAGACGAGGTTCCGCGAGTCCGAGCCCCAGTGCATCGCGTAGATCTTCGCGAGGTGCCCGCGGAGGGTGCGTCTCGTTCGCATCTGCACCCTGCCGATCGGCTCGAGGCTCGCAGTCGCGAGCACCAGCGATGTATCGCATGCTGCCTTACGTGCATCCTAAAAACATATCATATTAATTATATAAAGTTAAATTTTTTTCTTTGTTTAACCCTTTGACTGCTATCGAGCATTTGAGCGTTCAGATGCACATTGCTTGAAGAGTACTCAGCAGTCAAAGAGTTAACTAACAACGATAAAGTTAATATTCAAATTATTATCCTTCCAAATCGATTAAAAAGACTTCCGTATTAATCAATCAATCTAAATCTAAAAGCTAATCCATGTTTAAACCACACTACAACCAAACATCGATCATTGTTTAACCATCAAACTTAATCAAACCTAACTTCTACCTTTACGTACTTTTAGTCACTTTTACCTTTCTAGATTAAATTAAAATACCTGTACGTATTTCAACGCATTCACAATAAAACACAACGTCTTTTATGGTGTCACGTTCGGCTTACAAACAGACATTTCCGGATCAATAACGAATATAGAACCCACACTCGGTACACATAGAGAAATCAAACCTTTTTGTACACGTTAAATCAAATCAAATTTTTAATTAAATTATTTGAATTATTTAAATTATTTATCATAAAGTTTTTAAATCAAATTAATCCAATTCTTTAATGAAATACTTTAATAAAGACCGAATACTTACCCTGATGGCATTTTTTAACGTCTCTGCTTCCTGCCTAAGGGAATCAAGTTCGCTCATACTGTATTAACCTCTCTCTAGAAAAACAGGGCACCTAGAACAACACAAAACTGAAAAAAAACACCAAACCGAATCCTATTTTAAACGATAAACGTTTCGTAAAGTTATCATTGTTTCCTGAACGTCTTATCAATCGATTTCAAGCGGGAGATTTCGCAAAACGCGACGCGTAAATAGAATTTAAAAACGCGTAAGTGGAATTTAAAACGTGTCAGTGGAATTTAAAACACGTAAGCAAACAATAACCCGAAGATATCGCAACGATACGATCGCTATTAAGCGCTAAACGATTTTTTTTTAGTTTACTTTTACAATCATTTTGTTAGTTTATTTGATTTACTTTTATTATTTGATGTTAACAATTCGATTTCAAACATAATTAAAGTTTATTATGGTTTTAAATTAAATTAAATCCTTCCAGGAATTCGTTTATTAGTTTTATTTTCGGGAAAATTGTTTTTACGCCCAAACGTGATGTTTTCGTACTTTATTATAATGTGTTTATTTATTAAAACGATATTAAAAAAAAATTTAATATTCAAAAACTTATTTTCAATACTAAACATTTTTTTATATGACAGTTTTAAAATCATAATTTTGACGTTTAAAAATTAAAATTTTCCTTTGAAATGTCATTTTTGACGTTTAAATGTCACTTTTTAACCTTGCAGTGCCAAGTTTGACGTTTCGAAATGTCAATCTTGACGTTTAAATGTCTAAATCCGTTTTGAAAATGTCAATTTTGACGTTTAAACGTCACTTTTCATTTTTGATGTATCACTTTTGACATTTACAGATCAAAATTCTCTTTCAAGATGTCAATTTTGACGTTTAAATGTGATTTTTCGTCTTTAAAATGTCACTTTTTACCTTTAAAGTGTTACTTTTGGCCTCTAAAGATCAAAATTCTCTTTCAAAATGTCAATCTTGACGTGTAAATGTCTAAATCCGTTTTGAAAATGTCAATTTTGACGTTTAAACGTCACTTTTCATTTTTAATGTATCACTTTTGACATTTACAGATCAAAATTCTCTTTCAAGATGTCAATTTTGACGTTTAAATGTGATTTTTCGTCTTTAAAATGTCACTTTTTAACTTTAAAGTGTTACTTTTGACCTCTAAAGATCAAAATTCTCTTTCGAAATGTCAATCTTGACGTTTAAATGTCTAAATCCGTTTTGAAAATGTCAATTTTGACGTTTAAACGTCACTTTTCATTTTTAATGTATCACTTTTGACATTTACAGATCAAAATTCTCTTTCAAGATGTCAATTTTGACGTTTAAATGTGATTTTTCGTCTTTAAAATGTCACTTTTTAACTTTAAAGTGTTACTTTTGACCTCTAAAGATCAAAATTCTCTTTCGAAATGTCAATCTTGACGTTTAAATGTCTAAATTCGTTTTGAAAATGTCAATTTTGACGTTTAAACGTCACTTTTCATTTTTAATGTATCACTTTTGACATTTACAGATCAAAATTCTCTTTCAAGATGTTAATTTTGATGTTTAAATGTGATTTTTCGTCTTTAAAATGTCCCTTTTTAACTTTAAAGTGTTACTTTTGACCTCTAAAGATCAAAATTCTCTTTCGAAATGTCAATCTTGACGTTTAAATGTCTAAATTCGTTTTGAAAATGTCAATTTTGACGTTTAAACGTCACTTTTGACATTTAAACGTCACTTTTTAACATTGAAGTGTCACTTTTGACGTTTAAAGAAATTCAAAATTCAGTAGAATTTAATCAATTAAGTTCAATTTCTTGATTTTTAATAATTATAATCTTTTTAAATAAAATAATGAATTATTTTTTAATAAAATATAAATATCAAAAAAAAAAATAAATAAATAAAAATAAATAAATCAAGATTAGATATGAATTATCAATTTTAAAGGAAGATACTTTATTTAACCATTTGGTAAAACCTAGGATACTTAAAATTAAAGCGAATAATTTTAAAAAAATCATTAAATTTAATAACAATAAAATTTAAATTTCCCGCACTTATTTAAAATTAGAAAATTAACGAGTGTAAAAAAACAACGCCCAAATAATCCAAACCGGGTGGTTTTTCCAATAAACCGATATTCCTCAATCCCGTTTAACCTAAAACCAACCCTTAAGACCTCTTTAATTAGAAAAAATCGTACGTATTTAGATATAAAACGAAAAACCCATCAATTTTAATGAAAATAAAACCGACATCCGCCATGACACACAACCCAGCTTACTACGATAAATTCCCCTTTTTTTTCATCGAACGCTTCGCTCGTATTCCGATTTTTCGTTTTAAATAGTTACGTAACGTAACTTACCTTTTCTAACGAGTACAAGTCCCCAACAGGGCTATCCAACGACACTTCCTTCCGAATCACAACGTATTCGTCGTACACCCATACAAGTTGCACTGTTCGACACGAAAGACCATGTGAATCACGACTCGCACCGTTTCGAAACTAACATGCGAAACCGTTCGGCACCTTTCCGCGTTCAAATCGGGCACTTAGCACCGGGAATTTGCGGGATTTCCTTCGGGAAGAACTATCCTTTTGGGTGCGGCGGTTTATGTCAACCGGTGCCCTCCCAACTTAACGATTGTCCGTACCAGGGGCCGGACACGATATAGGGAATTATTTAAGCAGGGATATGTAGTTCCGCACGAGACGCTAGAGGCGCTTTCGTCGAATATCTGCATTGTTTGTTTTCCCGCGATAAATTATTATTATTATTACAATATATTAATGAATACTGTATTGATAAAAGTAATATTATACAAGTATTTGTCAATATAATTTAAATTTACAAAAATCCACAGTTGAATATTTCTGCTGTGATGTGTTCGGTACTTTACCTACATACGTTTATGGTCAGAAACTCCTACGTACGCTGTAAAACGCAGTTTGTTAAAACCGTTGTCGTTTTACTCCATTAGACTTTTTTAGTATGATACACGTTTGGAAAGTTGTGTTATTAGTGTGTTATTGTTTTAAATTAAACATACCTTCAAAACAAGTAAGTATAACGGTATAACGCTATTTTTCTATTTATATTTTGGGTTATGTATCACCGGTGATATTATTCAGAGTGAATAAATAAGTATTATGTTATTTTCAGGTCGTCCAATGTTGTCCATGAAGGAATGGGAGCTGCGTGTGAGGTTGAGAAAGGCCGATTTGTAAGAATTTAGAAGTAAAGTCGTTTTTTGGCGGATATCGTTTTTATCTACTTTCGGAATCTGAAGAAAGAGTCTACTAATATTTGCTACCCTTGTATTACCACTATTTTAAAGTTTGTATTACATTCCTTCCATTATTAATATAGTAGTATTAATTTTGTTAATTTTAATGCTAATGTTAATGTTAATTGTTAATTTTGTTTTGTTGTCGCTACCACCCTGTATGGATAGGTTGTGAGTATCGCACTCATAATTCAAGAAATAATGAATTTAAACAATAATTATGACCACTGCGCAAGATTTTAAGTTTTAAAGTAATAACACTTTGTTTATAACAACTGTGGCCACAAATTAAAGGAAATTCCCTACATTGTAATAGTAATTACTAAGGATAGTATAAATAAGTAACTTTTTTAAATATATCGCCGTTCCGGAAGAACATTGACATAACTGCAAAATAAAAAAAAATGTAGAAGAAGGAAAAAACAATTAAGATCAACATTTTTTGATACATTGATGGTCTTAATTCATTTTACCAAAAAATTGCAGTTACGTCGATGTTATTCCGGAACGGCGATTTATTGTTTAATAACTTTATAATTATTGTAAATGTAATTTATAAATATGTTTATTTTATATGTTATACTTATTATTAATATTATTCTGTGTAAATAGTATATGCTTGTATGTGCTTCCTATTTTGTAATAATTATATATTTTTTATATTTTACAATTGTTTTATTTTATTCATTCGATCACAAAGCAGTAAAGTGTAATTTTGAAATGATTTAAATTCGCTAGATTCGCGCCTTTCTGTTTAATAGTTCTGCACGAGACGCTAGGAGACGCTGAAAGCAGCACAAGATTTTTAGTATTACGTGTCCAGTCTTTTATGTATTGGTCTGTGGTCCGTACGAAACTGTGACGTCAGAACGGCCATCTTTTATTCCGACTATTTTACATCCATCTTACGGCGAATAGTTGAAATAAAAATATTGATTTTACTCATTCAATTATAATATTTTATATTTATTATTACATATTATCTCAAAATTACTTTAATAATCAATATAAAATAATAAAATACAACTAAAATAAACTTAATTGTATTAATAAATTTTTAAAATTAATTTTTTAATACTTAATAAATTAATTCATCACTTTACCGAACGATGGCGCTAATTTAATTGTAAACCCAACCCAACTTAACTATCAAGATTAGATTTCCAATTATAAGTTTATTAATAATGATTATTAATTAAATTACGAATTAATTAATTTAAATAAATTCTTAAATGAAAAGTAATTTGTAAACTTTTTTTTTTAATTAATTTAGTGAATTTTATCAAATTTTATTTTAAACACTCTCAAAGTTGGCAGTAGTGGCTGTCATAGCAGACATTTTGTATCGCATTAAAAACGTAACGAAAACGTTTGTTGGTTGATGTATCGCTTGAAAAACGATCTCTACTAGTAAAAAACGTACGTAATGTCGTCCACGAAAGGCGAACACCCACCCAATGTAGTAAAACCAACCGTGAAACCGTACGGTAAGATTGTATTAACGCTCAAGAATCAGCTCTTACCAGATGAGAAATTACGAAGCACTCCGTCTCAAAACGACGGTTTAGATTGCGAAACGGAAACAGATCTGAGAATTTACGGGTGCGAATTAATTCAAACGGCTGGGATTTTATTAAAATTACCACAAGTAAGTTAACTGTTCCGGGAAGTCAATTTACGAAGAAAAATTTCATTGAGGTTTAATACGATTGCCTTTTTAGGTTGCAATGGCAACGGGACAAGTCTTATTACAGCGTTTCTACTATTCCAAGAGTTTGGTCCGCCATCCGGTCGATCAAACGGCTATGGCTTGTGTTTGCTTAGCTTCGAAAATAGAAGAGGCGCCGCGACGCGTTCGCGACGTTATAAACGTCTTTAGCCACATCAGACAAGTTAACTCTAACAAGTAAGTATCTCGTTTTTAGATCCGTTCCATCGAATCTTTTATTTTAAACCTTTTATGTGTGTTTATATGATGATTAATCACTTGACTTTCTTTCAATCGCAGACGTTATTATCTTTTGATTCTCAAAACTTAGGCAAAATAGTTTGGAACCGAATATTGATTAAAAATGTATTTTATTTTAAATTACGTGACCGTGTTCATGTAATTTTTAAATTTGGGAGGTTATTTTGAGGGTTATTTGAATTTTTTTTTTTTAATTTTTGGTAAGAAGAGAAGTGTTTATTTTAATTATGGATTTTATATTAAAATGTTATGTGGGTTGGGTATTTATTTATTGGAGTTGTTAAAAATGATTGTTGTATAAAGTTAAATTAACCACTTGCGATGTAAAGTGAATTTCTTGTCACCGCAAGTGGTTAAACTAACTTGACGCAATAGAGTATTATTTTTAATAACCAAATGGTTGGGAAAAGAAAATAGACTAACAAGTTAACAAATAAGATGAGACGAATTTTATTAACAGTGTGTCTTGTAATTAGAGTAAGTGTAAAACTCTCCCTCCGTATATATATGTAAAAAAAAGACTCTCTCGATGAGACACATAGACACGAACGCGCGCGCACACAGCTGTAATAGGCGCTGGCCGACGAAATTACGAACCATACTCAAGTGTTGTTGTTGATTTACAGAGGTGCCAAAGACCCACGGGGCTCTCGAATGTAATAAACGGGGGCCTTTGCGCACAAATGGTTATCGGACGCTCAAGTGGGCACGCGAACACGCGTCCCACACTCTATCCCCCCACACTCTATCTCTTCTTCTACTACCTATTGGTCAGTTGCTCTGTCCCCGTCCACGGGTCGAGCCGAGAGGTAAAATGAAATCGGTCCGTTGCGACCGTCAAGACGTCAACAGCGCCAAGACGCAACAACACACGATCTAAGAGGTTTGTACTTGTATTGTAATAAGTATATCTTAGTTTTATGATATTAGATTTTATTAAATACGAGTAAATTATGATAAAAAGAAAAGAACTTAGAAACCCCTTAATATAATAATCGGGAAAAGTTTAATTCTGATTTTTTTTCACCGGTCCGTCTTAAGACGTTGAATGAAATATGTTATTCAGCACTTATCTCGTTTTATTACTCCCTCTGTCCCATAATAAGTGTCCGATTTTGGAATTTCCCGAATCTTAACGTTATTTCGAAATGTCGGTTGCAATCTTGTATTCCATCAAGAGACTTAAGTTAAAACTGACACGATTGTTGTTAAAAAATTTAAACGCGTTTACTTAACTTTTGAGTAGTGATTTATAAATCATACGTCGTCTTGTTATTTCTAAAAGTACCGGAGTGGTCACATAATGGACCATCGAGGAGTTTTTGAAGGTGTGCCTCAACCAAAAAGGCCTAACCTAAACCAGGAAGCGCGTTATTGTGTACCATTATTTACAAAGTATGTACCATTATTCAGGCAAAGATTAGTAGCAGTAATTAAGTAGTATTATTACTCTTACACAGTTTTGTAAAGTTATAAATATATTTCTTAACAATTTTGGACGTTTGATATTAAAAAAAACTTGAAAAAAAATTATAAGCTTTTTTTATTTTAAAACGGACACTTATTTTGGGACTTAAATTTCCACCACGTCGGTCACTTATTATGGGACAGAGGTAGTATTTAAAATCCTAGTAAAATCTTAAGTTAAAAACAACATACCTCTGAAAATGGTCTTAAGCCGAAACATGGATTTTAAATAATAAAACCCGATACGTACTGAGCAACATATTTCATTCCACATGTTAATATAATAGTCGATAAAGTGAGTTAGACTTTGACAGTCTATTGACTCCGTTTAAACAATCGTAACACTTTGTTGACCGGGAATTTTACACCGAAACTATGTCATATTACCGTGCAAGTTCAACGATGATGAGTTAATTCGTCACCGATCAGCAAAGTGTTAAAATTGTGGGTTGGAACAATTTTTGTTGGAATAATAAAAGTGACTAAAAGAAAATCACTATGATTTAAACGTCAATAGAATGTGTCTAACCTAAAAATTAAAAAATACTTTTTTTAATTCGTTTTTGTAATAAAATAATAAAACATTGCTAAGATTTTAATTATTTTAAATATTTTGATTCTTTTAATTACGATTACGTTGTAAATAAAATGGTTGCTCAAGTTGTTGACGTCTTGACGTTTGCAAAACCGAAGGTAATGGGATCGTATTAAAAAAAATAAAATGAATAAATAAATAAAACCGATGGGATATCGAGCATAGAAGAAGTTTGAAGAGAGAGGAAAGGGAAGAAAATGGAATTTGTTGATTGACAGAGCAACAGAAAAACAAACAACAAAACTAAAAGAGAAAAATTAATTGAATTTACCAGAAAGATCGTACACATTGTTATTAATTGTGCAGTCTATTTCTAGGTAATTCATCGTTTCTACAATCATATAAAGACAAAGAGAGAGAGAGAGAAATGAAAATGTGGGAAATTTTTGTATCGTAAAAGAAATATTTGTGTAAAACGTGAAAATTTTGCTACCGTTTTATACATTTTAAGAGCAAAATTAATTGAAATTATTTCGTCGTTTATTATTTGATTTTATTTTAATATGAAATAGAAAAGTAAAGGTGGCAAAATCTTCGACGTCGTTTTTCTCTTAAATTTTCCAGGCCAATTCAACCGGTTATCTTGGACCAAAACTATATACAACTAAAAAACCAGGTTATCAAAGCGGAACGCAGGGTATTAAAAGAACTCGGGTTTTGCGTGCACATCAAGCATCCGCACAAGGTACGTATCCGGTTTATTCCACTTAATTCCCCTCGCTAAGTCGACTTTCAGATCATCGTCATGTACCTGCAAGTGCTGGGATACGAAAAGCACCAGAACCTGATGCAGTTCTCGTGGAACTACATGAACGACTCGCTCAGAACGGACGCCTTCGTTCGTTACCAACCCGAATCGATCGCGTGCGCTTGTATTTATTTAACTGCCAGAAAGTTACGGATACCTCTACCGAAAAATCCCTCCTGGTATACGCTTTTTGGTGTTTCCGAAACGGAAATTAGAGATATTTGCGTAAGGATTTTAAAACTGTACAATCGTCCAAAGGTAATTATTTAATTCAACTTTATTGGTAATTATTTAATTCAAAAATTTTCAATAAATTAAAAAAAAATTGTTTTTATTAAAAATATTTATTATACTTAAATTTATTTTTTAGCCAAACATCGATGAATTAGAAAAGAAAGTTGACGAGTTATGTAAAAGATATCAAGATGCTAAATTAAAAGCTCGGGGTAATTCGGGAAATAACACTCCTAATAACAATAGTCCACCGAGTCCGGGTGCGCAAAAAAGCACCGGGGCTCATAACGCCTGGGGAGGATTTATAAGTCGTTCCGGTAGTCACATAGCTCCACCGGTAAACGAGAAAAGATCAAAATCTAGGTCCCCGAGTCACTCTCCGACGTCTAATAAGCATCATAAACGCCCAAAGAAGCACGCTAGGTCGAGGAGTCGAAGTCCCGCAAGGAATAACAAAAAGCCGCGCAAACATAGATCTTATTCGAGGTCTAGGAGTGAATCTCCAGTTAAAATTAATCGAAAACCTACACGGTAATTATTATAACTTCACTTTTTTATTATTTAATCCATTTTTTTATTATTTAATCCATTTTTTTTATTATTAAATTCTCTTTTTTTTATTTAATCCCCTTTTTTTATTTTAAAGTGATAAGAAAAGATCACCAAGTAATGATAGAGAAAATAAAAACGATCGTTATATAGACAGATATGATAAATATGAAAAAAACGATAGATACAAAGAAGATAGATATGAAAAAGATAAATACGAAGAAAAAGAAAGGTCTAAAGATAAGTATGAGAAGAAATACGAAAAGGATGAAAAACATAAAGAAGATAGATATGCGAGAGATGAAAGGGAAGCGAGGTATAAGAAGAATAAACACCGAGATGAGGAAAGAAACAGAGATCGGTCGAAAGATAGACGGAGATAAATGAAAATAGGCGAATTTATATATCTAGGTGATCGATCTCGTGTGTTTTGAGGAAGTTTTTATGTATAAATAGGTTTTTATTTTGTAAGGATAAAAATTTTTCTCGTTTTGATGTTAAAAGAAAACTAATCGGAAACGTTAGAAATGAATTGGAGAAAAGATTGAGGATTTTATGAAAACTAGTTTAAGTTTGTATTTTTATGTACATATGTAGCGATAGAAAAATAGAATTTTTGTAAAATGGCATCATGGCAAATATATTTTGGTAAAACTTAATTATTTTTTTTATTATTTTATAACCTATTTTAATAAAATAATACTTTTCGAAACTACTACAAGATGGCAGCACACAACCTTCATTTATAAGAGTTTATTTATTAAATAAAAAACATTTTATTATTTATGTAATTTATTACAATTAAAGACAAATTTTATTTATATTTTAGAATATAATAATATATATAAAACAGAAGTTTTAATTTTAATAATTATTATATTGTGAAAGTTGTCAGCTGTCAGTTATCGGCGATTTTAGTGCCATCTATCGCAAAATTTTCGTAACGTTACTCCACATCGGGTGTTGTCAAAATTTATGGAAAAATGTGAGTTTTCGTAAGGAATTTGCCGATTTTCCTGCATGTTTAACGATTTTACAGTGTTTAAAAGCTTAAAGAACGTTTGGACTATAACGGTTTGATCGGGTTCGTTATAAATCGTACGAAATCGATCCAACTGCGTACAGCTCGCAAATAAATCAAAATATTCGGCTTTTTGGTTGTTTTTGTGCTAAAATTACGCACGACGAGATAGTTTTAGTAGCTCCCGGGCGTTCTTCGACCGTAAGGTCGTAAACTCCGGCCGAATAACGACTTTTCGTGCGAACCGTTTCGATCAATTTTTACGTTTCCAATCAGGGTCGTATTCAGGGTGGTTTTTTAAGTCTTATTTTGTCTTTTCCCCGGCTGTTTCAGATAGGGAACCCGATTCAGAGTGGAATTGATGCACACAAAACAGCTGGTGTTTGCGGAACGACGAAGAAAAATGCAAAAAAAGGATAAATTATACTAAAAACTTGTAAAAAAATTGTTTAAAAGAAAAACATACGTAACAAATACACCCGTTTAGCTGTGATACCTACTAATAACAGGCTGGAAGTGGAAGAACTGAATAGATATCCCACTTTTGTCAGTCATGCTATTCATCGTGACGAGAAACGTTGCGACGCTAAAGAACGTTCGGTGAGAAATAGTCGCTGCGTCGGTTGTCATCCGGAAATCATTGGAAAGACGGGCCAGTCTTGCCCTAAATTTGAGCAAGGAGTGTAAGTTTTTATTTTTAATTAAAAGAATTTTTATATATAACCTCAAAATCATCTGTCAATTTATGACGTTTATTAAAAATTGACGTTTATTAGGTTATGTTAATTAAAAGTTATTAAATTTAAAAAATAAATAAAATAAAACGATTTTTATTTTTTTTTAATAAATAAAAATAATAAAAATGTTGAAAAAAAAATAGTTATTTAAAAATTTATTTTTTATTGTAATTTTTCAGAGCGACTAGCCCGACAATTCCTCGAAAGGGTAGTTCGTCTGGTCCTCCGAGCAGATCGTGCCTGCGGCAGCATGCGTGGCGTAAGTCTCTGACGGAAGCGTCGAACCCGAAACCGCAGGCCCCATTGAAACGCGCCGTCTCCAGCTCTTCAGGGCGTCAATGCGAGACGGGGGAGGATGTGGCTCTTGAGTTACAACCGTCTCATAGCCACACCTCCCCCAATTCTTCAGGAATTAAAAATGCCAACGTTAATATTACGGTAAGTTCGTACATTAAATATAGGTTAAAAGAACGATACATTTGTATTTTCTTTAAAAATCATCGACTATAAAGGGAGAAAATTACGCCTAAAGCGAAACAATCGATACTAAAATTGTTGTCGCGGTAGGGTTCTATAAACATTCCTTTTGATTATTGGATTTCTAAATTACAAGTTAAATATGTTTATCCACTTAAAATCAATTATACATGTTTGTACGCAGATAATTACAAAATGTTTTTGAGCGAATAAATTAAATATTTTGATATTTTCTTACTTTATCTTAATAAAACAATTTTATTTACGATTTTCTAAGATATTTTCAAATTATTTAAGGTTAGAAAAATTTTATAAGTATATAGTTCAACGAATTGTCATTAGATGGTGCTAGTTTAAACTTTGCCATTTTTCACATTAATTAATCTTTTTTCCTGATTTTAATTGAAATTAATCGAATTTCTAGTAGCTTTAATTAAATAAAATTAATTTTTGAATTAAATCTTAATTTTTATTAATTAATTTCATTTTTAATTGCGTAAATTTATTTATAACTTGAATAAATAGAGAAATATGGACACAAATGTATCTATTATTGTAGTGATTAGACTTTTATGACGAATCCTAAGTAAAATATAAACAAAATTCTAGTGAGTGTATATAAATACAGTGAGTTAATCGACAAATATTTGTTAAGTTTATCATTAAATTCCCCAATTGATGAAATTTTAAGATCTATAAACTTTGTATGAATTTTTAAAGTTGGTCAAAAAATTGAGGTTAGTTTAAAAATCTTTGGTTTCTTTATGAATTTTTTAAAATCTTTTGGTAATATTTAGAACAAATCTGATTCATTTAATTAAAAATAGATATTTTAATTTATCTTTTTGTAAATTTTCTTGTTGTAATTTTTATAAATAAGCTCTGAATGAATTTTTAAAGTTGATCAAAAAATTGAGGTTAGGTTAAAAAATCTTTGGTTTCTTTATGATTTTTTTAAAATTTTTTGGTAATATTTAGAACAAATTTGATTCATTTAATTAAAAATAGATATTTCAATTTATCTTTTTGTACATTTTCTTGTTGTAGTTTTTATAAATAAGTTCTGAATGAATTTTTAAAGTTGATTTAAAAAAATTGAGATTTTTTTTTTATTTTAAATGTCGATTACTAATTTAATCACCTTTAAACGCACGTGCGCACAAATGCTTGTCTTTTATGTATATCAATTTCAAAACAATAAAGATTATTTGAGTTATAACGAGGAATATTTCATCGTTTTAAAGCGAATTTAAAATCAAGTTTTGTTAAATTTATTGGAAATTGAATTACGTTAATTTTGATTTTGATAACTTATTTTTTTCGGAATTAATTTCGATATGTTTCCGCTTATTTAAGCTTTAAAGAAATGGAGGGACTCTTATCGCGTTCGGTATACGATTTCTTGTGTACTTGAAGACCAAGTCGAAGATTAATTCGTCCGCACTAAGCAGTCGCGTTCGAGTCGCGATTCCTTTTCGTGCCGAGATATAAAACCGATTACTCAGTGAATTTCGGTGTTTGTATGGGCTTTTATTTACGATTAAGGTTCTACGTCCCGATTATTGCTTTAACTCGGTCGTTATTGAATAAACGTTTTCGGATTAGAAAATTAGTCACTTTAGATTTATTAGATTAGAGTAAGATTTCATTTAAATTTTATTTCGGTTTGCGAATTTTAGCAAAAAAATACGAAACCGCTTACGCCTAAAGAAGGTAAAAGGAAGGAGGTTCCGAAGAAGGAATCGCAGGGGAAAAAAGTAGTTAAAGAAGTTAAATCGCAACCGGAAGAAAAACGGGAGGATGTTAAACAAGTTTTGGATTATCCGGAAAGCATAGAGTACATCGATCATGATGATACAACCTCGGATCCTTTAGATAGTACTTCGAGTAAGGGTTATTTAACTATAGATGAGTCTGTGGTGAAGCAATCGAGGCAAGTCGAAAGAAGACCACATAGGATAAGTACTAATAGTACTGAAGACGAAGGGATAGTCACTAAAGGGAGTAAATTAAAGAGTAAATCGAGAAATAAACCGGCTTCGGCGAGGAAAAAACTTCGTAAGGATAAAAAGGAAGGTGGGTCGAGAGGTTCGGGACATTTTACAACCGATTCAAGCTCTCCGGAAGATATAACCTGTATAAAAAAGAAAGAAATTACTACGATTGATTCAACAAAAACAACCAGTTTGAATAGATATACTTTTACAAAAATAATTCCGGAAGAATCGTCAAATTTGGGTAAAAAATCCGAAAAGAAATCTCGTACGCAAAGTTGCAGTTCGATTCCTTACGATGATATAATCGATAATTTAGCCGTTTTTCGTAAGAGTTTCGATAACGTGCATTTTTGTCACGGGGAAAATCTCGATTTAGGCCTGGATTTAAAGAAGGCGGAAAAACCACAAAAGGAGGAGAAAAAAGTCATCGCAGATATATCCGAGAAGGGTTTGCGAAGTTTCGCTTCGGTTTTCGTCAACGATATTTTAGACGCGGCCACGCGAATCATCACCCACGACAGTTCTAAGTGTATTCGATTCGCGGGAGATCCGCAACCGGACAGCGAGACTACGTCGACGACGTCGCCGATCCCGACGGGTGGAAATGTGGTCGCAAGGTGCGACACGCCGAATTTGGTGCCCGTGCTCTACGTTCCTAAACTGAAGGAGAGCGGCTCAGATAATTTACTCGACGACGCTACCAGTTTCGTCGAGGAATACGACGAGTATTACGACACGTGTTCGGAAATGAGCGATTCCAGACTCGCTGCCGGACAAATACTGTCGGAAATTACCGATGCCGTGGATAAAATCGTTCGTGAAAAGACGAAGAGGAAGAAGGATAAAAGTGTTAAGCACGGCGGAGTTACTAGGTGTATTCCAGTCGAGACTGATTCTAATGCGGATGATGATTCTGATTTTCCACAAGGTAAAATTTTTTTAAAATTATAAAAATTATAAAAATTACAAAAATTATAAAAATTATAAAAATTATAAAAATTATAAAAATTATAAAAATTACAAAAATTATAAAAATTACAAAAAATATATAAGATTTATTATTAAATTAAAAAAAAAATAATTAAATTTATTATTTGTTTTAATAGGTGAAATGCAACTCGTACCATACGACGCAAAATACAACCTTCCCAAAAACATATTTAGTAAATGCGCCCCGGAAATGGTTGAAATTACCGATCAAACGATCGATATGCTCCATCAAAACGTCGAAGTAAACGAGAACAACTTGGAATCTGAACAACCGGTAATCGAATTCCCGACGGAAGTAAAAGACGAAGACGACGTTTACAAACCGATCGCGGTCAGTCCGTGCGGTCGCTTTTTTAAATACGAGGAGGAGATCGGAAGGGGTTCGTTCAAGACCGTTTACAGAGGGCTTGATACTCAAACGGGGGTCGCGGTCGCTTGGTGCGAATTACAAGAGAAGAAATTGAATAAAACGGAACGGCAAAGGTTTAGAGAAGAGGCGGAAATGTTAAAGAAGCTCCAGCATCCGAACATCGTCCGGTTTTACAATTATTGGGAGTCGATGACGATGGCTAAGAAGAAAAATATAGTCTTGGTAACCGAACTGATGCTGAGCGGAACGTTAAAGACGTACTTGAGGCGTTTCAAGAAGATCAATCCGAAGGTGCTCAAGTCGTGGTGCAGGCAAATATTGAAGGGGCTCGCGTTTTTACATTCGCGATCGCCCCCGATTATACATCGCGACTTGAAGTGCGATAATATATTTATTACTGGTACTACGGGATCGGTTAAAATTGGAGATTTGGGGTTGGCCACTTTGAAGAATAGGAGCTTTGCTAAGTCTGTAAGTATACTTTACCGTTCATATTTATTAAAAAATTGTTCTAAACTTATCTAACAAGGATACCTCAAAACTTACCTGTCCTCAATTTTAATAGAAGCCGTACCTATCATTAGATATTGGTACATAGTGAGATATTAAGTACTTACTTAATCATTCCCCTTAAAAATCGTCCATAAATGGAAATAAATTGGCTTCTACATATAAAAAACGGTGGTACAAATACCCAATAATAAATTAAGGCTGTGGTCTCACGCTCATTGAGTTTCTGAGGGAAATCGGGGTGAGATGACCAGAAGTATGAAGGTGGACCTTTAAGCGCCGCCCTTTGTAAATAACAGACGTAAGATTTCTATTCAGAACTGATGTGTTTATTTATCTTGAATCGAAAAATGAATGTATAAATACATGTTCAGTTTTTAGGAGTCAAAGTAGATAAAGATGGATATACCTTCTGGGTTTTGTCATAAAATATCGCATAAAACCAATCATTTTTTTTATTTTCAATTTCTTCTTTGAGTTCCAACAGAGTATGGGGTTTCTTTTGGTAAACTCATGACTTGGTCTACCCTCATAGAAGTTACAAAGTCTTTTTTTCGTTATCGTAAAATTCTCACTGTTCATGAAAGGAATTTTTGCGTGTTGAGCTAATAGGTCGTATGCCTGATATGGTTTTTCGCATTGAAACTTTAACATTTGCTAATTTGTTTGCTTCTTTCCAATAAATATATTCGATATATTAGCTATATGGGGTGTTCATTTAAATAAAACTAAATTACGCAAACTAAAATACTTGTCTAAGATAACACAATTAATTGATAACGCTAGTTACTAGTAGATAGCGCCGTGTTAGCTTCCAAACGTAAGATAAGACGTGATTTAATGATGAAATATATTTTATAGGTGATAGGCACTCCGGAGTTTATGGCCCCAGAAATGTACGAAGAGCACTACGACGAAGGCGTGGACGTTTACGCGTTCGGAATGTGCATGTTGGAGATGGCCACCAGCGAGTATCCTTACTCAGAGTGTTCGGGACCGGCTCAAATCTACAAAAAAGTAATCTCGGTAAGACCATAAAAAATGTTTTTTAATTAATTACTTCAAAATTTCAAAAAACCTTTATTGATTATTTTAATGTTAATAATTTTAAAAAATTACGTAGGGCGTAAAACCTGCTTCTTTCGAAAAAGTCGAGAGTTCGGAAGTAAGGGACGTCATCGAGAGTTGTATAAAGCCGCGAAAGGAAGATAGACCGCGCGTTAAGGACTTATTGGTGCACCCATTCTTCGAAGAAGACGTCGGCCTGAAGATCGACTTCTTGTCGCAGGAGAACAGCAAGCTGACGTTCCGGCTGAGGGTGATCGATCCGAAAAAGAGGACGCACAAGCACAAGGAGAACGAGGCGATTCAATTCGAGTTCGATATCGATTCGGATCGGATCGATACGATCGCGGAAGAAATGGCCAAGTCGGGGATTGTGTTCGACGAGGACGCGAAAATAGTCGCCAAATTGCTAAAAGTTCACATAACTCAGATAAATAAGGAGAAAATTGAACAGGAAAAGTTAAAGGAAGCTCAGCAATTGCAGTATTTGCAGTTTCTTCAGCAACAACAGCAGCAGCAACAGCAGGCGCAACAACAAGGCGGTCAGCAGAATTACGTTCCCGCGCAACAGCAGCAAATGGTTGGAATACCGCAGCAACAACAAACCGCGGCGCAACCTTATCCGCAAAATAATTACCCGCCGCAAGCGACGGAGATTCCGTTCGGAGCCGAAAATTTCCAACAACAACAAAACGCTACGATTCTTCAACAACAAGAACAACAAAATATTCAATTTTCTCAACAAGAACAGACCCAAAATCAAGGGATTCAACGGCAACAATCCGTCGAACCCGTTCAGCAACAACCTATCATTCATAAAACTCCCATACAGCAACCTTACATTCAGCAGAGCTTGCAGCAGCCGCAACAAGCCGAGTTCTTGCAAATTCAGCAAGACGCCCAGCATAGATTATCTACGATTTCGCAACCCGAACTCTTACAGAATCCTCCTCCGCAACAAGAACATAGATTGAGCGTGGACAGTCAAATTGACATGCAAAAACAACAGATGTTACAAGAAACCCACAGGATGAACTTCCCTATGCAAGATTTAGGCCAAGGTCAAATGCTCGAGCATCGAAATTCGATAACTCAAGCGCCCACGCCTCAAGAATTGATGCATCTACAACAAATGCAACAGCAGCAACAACAACAATTACAATCCGATATGCAGCAGCAACAGCCGCAACAACAACAGGACGATCAAGGATCGACTAATCAACCTCACAGATTATCAACTACAAGCAGACCTCAACTGCAACAAATTCTAGAACACCAACAGATGCAGGAACAACAACAACAACATTACATGCAGCAGCAGCAAAATGCGATAGGGCAACAACAGGTGCCCCAGCAACCGCAAGAAATGTATTATCAGCAACAGACGCAGCCGCAACAGCCGCCCCAACTAACGCAGCAAACGAGTCAGAGCTCGTTGCAACAGGAAGTCGTGTACAATCAGCAACAGCAGTATATACAAGCTCAGCAGCAGACGCAAAACGTTCCTCAACACTTTTCCCAACAGCAAATGGTCCAACAACCGCAACAACAGGTACCTATGGTGAGCGCCACCGACGGCGTTCCATCGCAAAATCAAGTTTACGCCCCGCCAGGTCAACAGCCCGGCGTTATTCAATACGCCCAGCAAGGTTTCGGACAACAACAACCGCAGATGACCATGCAACAACCCATGGCTTCTCAACATATTCCCCAACAACCGCAAATGGTTCCACAGCAACAATCTCAAGTTATTCCACAACAATCTCAAGTTATTCAACAACAATCTCAAGTCATTCAACAACAACCACAGGTTATCCAACAACAACCACAAGTTATTCAACAACAATCACAAGTTATTCAACAACAACCTCAAGTTATTCAACAACAATCACAAGTTATCCAACAACAATCACAAGTTATCCAACAACAATCACAAGTATTACAACAACAACAGCAGCAGCAGCAGCAGACACAAGTTATGCAACAGCAGCCACAAGTATTACAACAACAACAGCAGCCACAAGTATTACAACAACAACAGCAGGCACAAGTTATGCAACAGCAACCGCAAGTCGTTGTGGCATCGCAGATGACGGTCCAACAGCAACAATCTCAAATGGGGGTGCAACAACAACCGCAGGTTAATCAACAACAACAGCAGCAGCAGCAACAGCCTCAGGTGGTGCCTCAGCAACAACAACAGCCACAGATTGTGCCGCAACAGCAATCTCAGGTCGTCCAACAACAGCAGCAATCTCAACAGGTTGATAATGGAGTGATGAATCAGCAACACTTCCAACAGCCAGGGTCTCAATTGACGTATCAACAGTTCGCTCAGCAGGGAAAGCAACAAATGCCGCAGGTCGTGCAGCAACAACAACAACAGCCGATGATGCAACCGGATACTGTGGGACTTGGACAGCAACATTTCCAAAACCAACAATCTCAACAAACGGGGCAGGTTCTGCAACAGACGATTAACGTTCAACAACAGCAGCCGCAGTATTATCCGCAAACGTCCACGGGGCAATTACAACCAGTCGTTCAGCCTAATTTGATGATTCCTCAGCAACAGAACGTTTCTCAACTTGTGCCCGAACAGTATCAGCAGGAAAAGAAGACTCCTTGCAATTTAACGGAGTTAAATCATCAGATGACTATGGTGTTACAAGGACAGGATTATCATAGGTTAACTTTTTTATTTATTTTTTTATTTACTTAGATAAATGTATGGTATCTTTTTAGATTGTCTACAGTTTCTTTACCACCAATTTCTAATTTTGAACCATCCGATCAACGTAGAATGTCATCGGTTTCTCAACCGCCTACTCACACGGATTACGTTCAGCAACAACAACTAATACAAGAAGTAAGCGAAGAAGTATCACAACAGCAGCAACATCCGAATTTACAAACGATTACCGAACAACAGGCCGTAATCGAACCGGTAACCGAATCGGCAAAACCGGAACCGGAGGAGCGGAAAACTCCCGTTAAAGAAAATGTAAGTCACAAACAACGTAGCACGTCGACACTTAAAATCGTCGTGAAAAAAGTCCATTTGGACGGGACCGTTGAGTGTCAGCTTATATGTAAGAAATCCACGATCGCGTTTGAGTTCAATCGATTCGATTCGAATCTCGAAGAGGTTAAGGAAAAATTAATCCGGGAGAACGAGTTTAAGGACGACGAAGCACGTAACGTCGACGATTACCTTAGCGAGATTTTTTCGAGGTTTCACGAAAATCCGGATCAATCACAACGATACGTCCAAAAGGTAAGATTTATTTATTTGGTTTGGGGATTTTTTTAATGTTGGTTGGGATAAAAATATCGGATATCTTATGTTCGTTTTATTTGTGCTGCTTTGCGCCTGATTTATTATCGAATCAGGTGCGACATGCTTCGTTAACGAGGCAAACTTCTAGGAAAACCCATCGTAGACATAAGTCAGTGAGTATTTTTAAAAATTACCTATTGGTAAATATATCCATAAAAATTTATTAGAATTTGTAAGATAAATAATAAATGTTTTTTTATTAATTTATCTATTTTTTTTTTTTTTTTTTTTTCTTAGCGTGATGACGCATCAAACGATCAAATAGCAGCTTTACAACAAGAAGAATTCGCGAAATTATCTTCCCACGTTCAACAATCGTTAAAATCCGGTCTTCCGGAAAAAGTAACCCAATTGCAAAGTAGGGAAAGTCTAAATTCGTGCGGTACGGTATCTAGAAAAACAAGTACGGCTAGCGATTACACTCCCGAACATACTTACGTTCAAAATAACGGCGGTATAACCGCTTTGGATCAATCGAATGTTATTTTCGCTTCGGAAGGTTGCGAAATCCAGTCTCAAAATGATGATAATAAAGACAAAGAAGAAATTAAAGAACAAAAATCGGTGGAAAAAGTCGAGGATGTCGTTCAAAAAGACGGAGGAGAACAAGAGGACGTTGACGTTAATAAACCTAAAGTACCCCAAAGGAAGATATCTCGGTTTTTGGTCACTCCGGTTCTTTCCGATTTGGAAATGCCTAAAAATAAAGATTATGGTCAATCGGTTTTGGATTCAGGCGGAAATACCCCATTGGAAAGTAAAGAGTTGTCCGAAATTAAAAAGGAATCTGAGAACGAAGTTCGTAGGAAAGATTCGATTCCGTTGGAGATTAAACAGGTTACTTCGAACGTCGAGAAAGATCAAGAAGTCACTTTGGAAATTGTACCGAAAGAGACTGAGGTGAAGGAACAAGTTGAGGGGCCGATCGGTCCTGAAATGATCACTTTGGAACAATTAAAAATATCTTTGGAAAATTTAAAACATAGCGGACCGAGGGAAAGTGTTGTAACGAGCGACGTGAAGAGTCAAAAGGTTAGTCAAGCCGTTACTCCCGTTCCTCCTAGCGTTGGTACGCCTCAAAATCAAGTTTCCGCGATTACAATGTCAGTTAGTCAACCGGCCACGACTCCGCTGGTAAACGTAACACTTCCGGCTAATTTCCAAACGAGTTTAGCCGGAAGCGTGCCAGGATTTAATCCCGCGAGCCAAACCAGCGCCCAGTTAACTCAAGGTCAACCCCAAATTCTTCAGTCTCAAATATCTCAAGGACAAATTCCTTCAGGACAAATCTCTCAAAGTCAGATAAGTCAAAATCAGAGTCAACCGCAAATTCTTCAATCTCAAATTTCTCAAGGGCAAATTCCTCAAGGTCAAATTTCCCAAAATCAAATAAGCCAAAATCAGAGTCAACCGCAAATTCTTCAGTCTCAAATTTCTCAAGGGCAAATTCCTCAAAGTCAAATTACCCAAAATCAGATAAGTCAAAACCAGAGTCAACCGCAAATTCTTCAATCTCAGATTTCTCAAGGGCAAATATCGCAAAGCCAAATAACTCAAAATCAGAGTCAACCCCAAATTCTTCAGTCTCAGATTTCTCAAGGACAAATTCCTCAAGGGCAAATCTCTCAAAATCAAATAACTCAAAATCAGAATCAACCACAAATTATTTCGTCTCAGCAGACGATTGTTCAACCTCAGCCGAATATAGTTCAATCCCAACCGACTATCGTTCAGAGTCAACCAACTATTGTTCAATCTCAACCGCAAATAGTTCATTCCCAACCGCAAGTCGTTCAGTCTCAACCGCAATTGGTTCAGTCTCAATCTCAAATGGTTCAATCCCAACCGCAAATGGTTCAATCTCAACCTCAAATGGTACAATCCCAACCTCAAATGGTTCAATCCCAACCTCAAATGGTACAATCCCAACCTCAAATGGTACAATCCCAATCTCAAATGGTTCAATCCCAACCGCAAATGGTTCAATCTCAACCTCAATTGATACCGAGTCAACAGCAAATGATGGGTCAGTCGGTTTTATTAGACAGTCAAACGTCTCAACAGCAAATTCCGATACAACAGATTCAGACGGTTCCTTCTCAACACGATATTTCGATGCCGTTAAACGCTCAGATTCCTCAATCGAGTTCTTTGCCGCAAGTTTGCCCGCCCGGAAATCAACAAATTTGTCCTCCAACGAATCAACAAATTTGTCCTCCGACGAATCAACAAATTTGCCCTCCCGGAGTCCAACAAATTTGTTCATCTGTACCACAACAAGTTTGCCAGCCTGGAAATCAACAAAACCAACAAATTTGCTCTACTGGATTACAACACGTTTGTCCTCCCGGAAGTCAACACGTTTGTCCTCCCGGAAGTCAACAAGTTTGTCCTCAAGGAAATCAACAGATCGTTTCCGGAGCTCAACAGATGGGATCCCAACAGATTGGATCTCAACAAGTTTTACCTGGAACCCAACAAATTTCTTCCGGACCACAACAAATTCCTTCTGGTTCACAACAAATTCATTCTGGACCACAACAAATTCATTCCGGATCACAACAAATTCCTTCCGGACCACAACAAATATCTTCTGGACCACAACAAATATCTTCCGGACCACAACAAATATCTTCTGGACCACAACAAATTTGTCCACCGGGAAATCAACAAGTTTGTCCACCTGGAAATCAAGTGTGTCCTCCTGGAGGTCTGGTTAATATATCACCTCCGATTCAAACTAATCCGAACCAAGGGAACGTTTTTGCCGGTATGAATCAAGCGAATTTGATTGGAATGGAAGGAAATTTAATGCCAGCCGTAACTCCTTCTGTCGTTCCAATTCCTAACACTTCCATAGGAAGTGTTCCGCAAACTCAAAATTTGATTGGGGTTGGAAATGAATCCGGTGGGATGGAAAAAGATAAAAAGAACGGTGTTAATTTAAAATTAAGTATTGAAAAGTAAGTTTTTTTTTAAATTATGATTATTTACATTGTTTTAATTATGTTAATTTAGTTTTAATTATGTTAATTTAGTTTTAATTATGTTAATTTAGTTTTAATTATGTTAATTTAGTTTTAATTTCATATTTACATTGTTTTTATTAATATATTTCTTTTTTATTTAGTTCTAATACAAATACACCAACTCCCGATTCAGTATACAGTCTTCAAAGTTTACAACAAAGATTATCTTCAATAACAATGACCGGTCAAGTACCTGTAAGTATTTAATTTATAAATTATAACAAATAATATATGAATATATCAATTAATGTATAAAAAAAATTATCTCCAGGGTCCACTAAGTCCCCAAACGACTCTAGTCTCGGTAGATTTCACAAAAAGTTCCGCAGACGTAGCTAAACAACACACAACTTCGCCGGTACAAGAAGAACCGGAAATTATCGTTACAAAAGACGAGGAGGCGAACGATAAACCGATAAAGCCGGTTGAAGAACCGCCGGCGATCGCCGTAAAAGCGATGAATCAATTGGCGGCGCCCACTCCGGAAATGAGAACGGTTCGTAGGTTTAAGGTTAGCGTGGTTAGCGAACCGGATACGAGCCGATTAAACGTTCCCGTTCAGCATTTGGAGAAATCCGCGTCCGATTCGAAGATTTCGATGGAGGGAACCGTTCACGAAGAGAAAAAGGAGGGTTGTATTGCGGAAGAGTCGGATATCACGAGCGCTATACATAATACTTATTATTGCGCTCAAAGTGCAGGTGAGATATTTCAATTTTAATTTTTTTGAATTTCTGAATTAATCTAAGGTCTTAGTTTTTCGATTTTCAATTTCTTGAATAAATTTATTTTTTTTTTATATTTTAGATGCTACTAATTTAGGAGTTGGAGACGTGGTAAGTTAACGTTTACATAATTTTCATATAAAATCGCTTTAAAATTTTTAGTAGTTTTTGGTTTGTTGTTTGATTTATTTTTTTTAAATAATTTTTCGTTACCCCACTATTAAAAGTAATGCTTTATTTTTTTTAACGTGATAGTAGCATTTAAAGACGATTTTCTTTACTAATCGCATTTTTAAAACAAACCTTAACTACTTTTTAATTTATTTTTAACTCAATTTGTTTTGTTTTTGTTTTATTTTTTATCCTTCCGGGTCCGAAACACTCTCAAAATAATACCAAAACCAGAACCCCACAATAACCGAAGAAGAGTATGTTGAAAATCCATCGGTTTTAACCGCATCTTTAAGTACATCGATTTTAACTACATCTTCGACTACATCTTTAATTACATCTTCAATTACATCTTCGATGACATCGTCAATTACATCTTCGATTACATCGTCAATTACATCTTCGATTACATCGTCAATTACATCTTCGTTTGCATCGTCGAGTTTTACATCTTCAAGTTATCCATCGTCAAGTTTTACATCGTCGATTTCAACGACATCATCAATTTCGACCGGATCTTCGATTTTAACTCAAACTTCGCCTACAACATTAAAACCGACTTTAAAATCGTCCAAGTTTTCGGAATTCGTACGAAAACATCGAAATTTCGAGACGTTATCCGACGATTCCGACAGTTCGGATAGTTTTCAATATCGGATATCGCCGGAAAAATATAAAATTTGTTACGATAACTTGAGTAATCGTTTGGATGAGATTTTTAAAGGTGCGAAAAGGGGGCCGGATATTGTTATTAGTAGTCCGCCTAAGGAGAATTTATCGAATAGTTTACCCAACATTTTCGATTACGTTAAACGTAAACGGGGGATATCCGGTTCGGATTATTACGAATCGGACGATTACGAGAATAATCCGAGGGAGAGATTTACGAAGACTCAATCGGCGCAGTATTTAATTAAAGAACCGAGGAAGTTTTCGAGGAGTAAACGTAAAAGAAAGTCGCCTATAACACCTTGTAGTGTGTTTAATGCTGATGTTTCGGAAAAATCAAGAAAGTTATCTTTACAACAAGGACCGAGTTTTCAAAGTATTTCGCCTAGATCGAGGACTTTATCCCATCATAATCTAAAAGCGAACGAAACGGACGTGGAAAGGAGAAAACACGCGATCGAACCTTCAGATATCTTAAAATCGAAGCAAAAACAATCCATTTCTTCTCACAATCTTTTCTTAGATTGTCACTTTCAAGATAAATATCACACCGTCCATTCGACAAACAGCTCGGATTATCCGTCTTCGCTCAATTTCAATTTTAACGATTACGACAAACGAACCGAAACGGATTTTTCAGAAACGGAAATCGTACGGGAAATCGTCAAGTGTTGCTGCGGACACGCCGGATGTTCAAACGTGGTTCCTTTACAGGATTACCTCGAAAGCTATTATAAATATTCGGTAAGAAAATTGGGAGAATAGAAATACGTGAATAAAGGGAAAATTTAAATCAAGTTTAAATCAAGTTTCAGCTTTAAAAAAGTCGCTTCTTTGCTTTTTGGGGTTTATATCTTTTTTACTTCCTGAATTCTTTATTATATGCACAATTTTTAAGATCAGTTAGGACCTGGTGGAGAAGAATAAGCATTTCAACACTTTATTCTTTATACATACATTATTACTCTTATTTAATCACTTCTTTTATAATTTTATTTATTTATTTATTTATTTTTGTTATAATCTAGCTTTTTACTGCATGTTTTAAACTTTTAAATAATGAGTTTTTAATAATTAAAATTAATTTTAAATGTTTAACTGTCAATCAAAGGTCAGGTATTAAATGTAAATTTTTTTTTGTGATTTTAGTAAATTATTAAACACTCATTATTACTTTTCGCTTAATTAATGCATTTTGCTCAGTAATATTTGTAATAACAAAGCTTTTAACTAAGTATTAATCTAACTCACTTATTTTCATAAATAAACTTGTACAATATTTTTTAATTTTTGTCATTTTTATACTTTTCAATTTATTTTTATAGGGAGAAACGTTTGAGGAAATGTTAAACAGGCAAAAGGCTGAATTAAACGCTTTAATAGAGGCACACAAGAAGCAACAGCTTGAATTTATGGGAAATTACGCAGGTTAGTTATTGTAAAAAATATAATTTTTCATTCTTAATATCAATTTTAATTCTTAATATCAATTTTAATTCTCAACATCAATTTTAATTCTTAACATCAATTTCAATTCTTTTTTTCATTGTTAATTTAATACCGTGTAGGTAAAACGAAAAGCCAACAGTTTCAAAAAGAGGATGAATTGAACGGGAATGGCACTTAAGCGAGAGAGATTAAGAGATTAAAGCAATCGTGAGATGATATGATATTTATTATAATTACAATGAGTAAGCATATGCATATATATTATATATTATAAAGTTTAAAAGAATAAAAGCGATGTATATAAAAAAAGATGGTACTGAAAATGTTGTTTTAATTTTATAATTTATATCAAAATAAACTATTTTTCTTCCTTTATGTTACCTTAAATTTAAATATCCAACATTAATTGTAAATTTTAGTAGTAATTAAGTTTTCCATTTTAGGGCCGGTTTATTCACCTTTCGATAAATTAATCTACCCGATATCTACCATGGTTACAGGCTAACTAGCCAATCCTGACAAGTGAAATTATAGTTACTATGGAAAATATCGGGTAGATTAATTTATCCAGAGGTGAATAAACCGGCCCTTAATGTTTTATTCAATTAAATTGTATTTAAAAGAATTCAATTCATAATTATTTAAGGTTATGTCAAAAATAGTTCATTAAAACCTTAATAGATGGCGGAATTACAAATATTTATTTTAACATTTTTTCTTTATATTTTATTTGTAAAAGTAGTTAAAAATTCATTTTGGTTAATATTTAAATTAAAATTTATTTTGATTAATATTAATTAATTATATTTGTTAATTGATAATTAATTATTTAAAGTTGTGTCTAGAAAAGTTCATTGAAACGATAATAGATGGCGGGATTACAAATATTTATTTTAACATTTATATTTTATTTGTTAATTTAGTTAAAAATTGGTTTTAATTTATATTTAGTTAATATTTAAAATAAAATTATTTTTGATTAATATTAATGATTAAAAATTATTAATTAGTAAAGTGATTTATTAATAAAAGATTAAAATCATGTGAGTGAAGATAGTCACATACAACTTGAAAGTTCTGTTTAAAAGTGACGTTAAAACTTCAAAAAAGTAATGTCAAAGATACGTTTATTATGGTCTTATTTTATGTAGGAAATGCGGGTTTTTCGTATATTAAAAAGCGGGAAAACGGCCGGAAAAGTTGCGAATATTGACGTCAGGCGATTACGTCAGCGCGCGTGCGCGCACTAAGTCCCATATTTTACAAGTATCCCAACTGCTTACACCAGTGAATCACTCTGCTGCGTTCGCTGATCGTTTCGGCGGAAATTCACATGTTAAATAGTGCATATTTAGGAGCGACGAGATGTTAATTAAGGAATAGTAAGTAGCGTGCCGGCGCGGTCCCGTTTTTCGCCGCCGATTTCATTCAAATCGTCCCCGATCGGGCTCAAGGTTTCGCGCGACGTCAAAAAAAGCCCAAAAATCAGTGTTTTCCAATCGATATTCGTTACAATTCCATCCGGATTTTATTTGCGGACGTGGACCTATCCGAATTGCATCCGATTTCGAGTTTGTAAATCGATCGGGACGATTTGCCAAAATCTAACCATAAAACCCAATTTTAACCTTGCTTTTCTTTTCTTTTTTTTTACAGCCGTGTTACTCTTCCCTTGACCGTCGAAGAGGTAAGTACATAGTATTAATTTACTTCATTTACATAAATTAACTCAATCATCACTATAAATTACACACAAATTTATTTATAACCAAAAAAATTTTTCTTATCTAATTTGGGGAGAGTTAAAAATTGATTCTTAACTAATCTGATACCTGTAAAGATGTAACTTATTCAATAACACTTTGATAAGAGAAATACACACTTAAAACTAATCCTTTTTTCTTAGTAAAACCTTAAATCGACAAATTTATAGATATATTTTAAGTCTTAATATTCTTTAAATTCTAACAAAAATTGAATCCTTAATTTATACATCAATTTAAATAAATTTTAATAGATATGAATCATTAAAAACAATTTTTTATTATTAAAGGTTATTTTTTAAATACCAACATTTAAATATTTATTCACGTTGGTAAACTTGGTAGACTTGATTGAGTTACAAAGTCCTATAAAAGCGAAAAACTTTATTTTCTCGCGTAATAAAAAATGTTTTTTTTATGGGTCGTATGTAATTAAGGTTGCAATTACCGTCTAAATTATAAACTTATCGGTTACGTGGCGATGACAAAATTCGCCTTGTCACGTCGAATATTCACAAATCTTATCGCGCAATCGAAATTTGATAATCAAACGGTTGATTTTTGATGGTAACGATGATGTTTGTTTCGAGATTAGGGATTAATTTTTTTTTAAGTTTAAATTTGGTGCTAAAACGGTGTAATTCATCAAAATTTCGTTAGATGGCGGGATTAAAAAGATTTCTTTTTATCAATATTTTTCCATTTTTATATTTATTTCTTATCTCAAGATGAGATTATTTATTTATTGCAAGTAATTTGATTGTAAATGTAGATAAAAACGAATTTAATAAAAAAAAAAATTGGTAAAATTTTTGGAAATTTTTTATATTAAGGGGTTAGACCACTTTAGACGGTGGAAAATTAACGTAATTTCCCCATATTTTTCCGAGAAAACAATAAGAGCTGTGGAAAAATTGTTTATATATCTTTGTTGTACATACATTTAGGAATAAGAAATATATTTTGCTAAATAATTAACATAAAAAATGAACGCGATGTAACTGCTTGATGAAAACCTTGTTAAGCGCTAAGGGGTCTGCGGCCGGAACGATTTTATCTACAATTTTCAATTTAATCCAAAAACGAAAAGGTATTTAGTTTTTACAACTCAAAAGCTAGAGAAAGACGTAGGGATTTCTTTTTAATTATTTTTTTGCAGAAATGGTGGGCATATTACAAAAACTTTGCGTTTTAGCCTAAAAAAATATCTACTAAATTGTTTATAATTAAAGAACTACATTTGATATCAAAAAAATCCTACGTCTTTCTCTAGATAATGCTACTTGGAAGGTGCAGTTAAAATTTCAAGTAAATCGGTAAAGAATTGTATGAGTTATGTTTCCGGCCGTTTCAAGAAAAGTGATTTAGAGAAAAACGCATTTAAAGTTTGTTTAACCTGTACCGAGCACACGTTATCGGACAACATTCAGAAGCAAAATACAGGCATTTAAAAACTGTTCCCACTTATAACTGATATTGCATCTTATTTTTAAGACCATAAGGCACTTTTTAGCGCAAAAAATAAAAATTCGATTTTTTGAAAATTCTAGAGTGGTCTAACCCCTTAAGGAAGTTAAAATCATAACCTAAAATCAATTTTTCCACTTTAACTTAAAATAATTCAAAAACCAAGCGAGATAGAAAAAAATTTTTTTAATAAAATTTGTAACTTACTTAATTATAAACAAGTTTTATTATATTAAGAATTTTGAAATTTTTGATATTAAGGAAGTTATAACTTAAAATCATAACCTAAAATCAATTTTTCGACTTTAACTTAAAATAATTCAAAAACCAAGCGAGATAGAAAATTTTTTTTTAAATAAGATTTGTAACTTATTTAATTATAAACAAGTTTTATTATAAAAAAAATTTAGAAATTTTTGATATTAAGGAAGTTATAACTTAAAATTATAACCTAAAATCAATTTTTCGACTTTAACTTAAAATAATTCAAAAACCAAACGAGATAGAAAAAATTTTTTAAATAAAATATGTAACTTATTTAATTATAAACAAGTTTTATTATATCAAAAATTTTGAAATTTTTGATATTAAGGAAGTTATAACTTAGAATCATAACCTAAAATCAATTTTTCCACTATAACTTAAAATAATTCAAAAACCAAGCGAGATAGAAAAATTTTTTTTTAAATAAAATTTGTAACTTATTTAATTATAAACAAATTTTATTATAAAAAAAATTTGGAAATTTTTGATATTAAGGAAGTTATAACTTAAAATCATAACCTAAAATCAATTTTTCGACTTTAACTAAAAATAATTGAAAAACCAACCGAGATAGACAAAATTTTTTTAAATAAAATTTGTAACTTGTTTAATTATAAACAAATTTTATTATAAAAAAAATTGAAATTTTTGATATTAAGGAAGTTATAACTTAAAATCATAACCTAAAATCAATTTTTCGACTTTAACTTAAAATAATTCAAAAACTAAGCGAGATAGAAAAAAAATTTTTAAATAAAATTTGTAACTTATTTAATTATAAACAAGTTTTATTATATCAAAAATTTAGAAATTTTTCGAAATTTTTAAAAATGACTAATTTCTTTGGCGATTTTCGACGAGCGACAGTTTGACTTAAAATTATCAATTGTAATTGTCAAAGTATTCAGTGTGGCCAATTTATAAAATTCAATGTCACCGTTTCGTTAAATCACGCACTGAAATTAACGGTCAAAGTATAATTATCGACCTAGACCGGTCGTAATAACGCACGTGGACGTTAAATTTACGATTTTCAAACTTAATTCGTTCGTAATTGCATTTTTAAAATGTCAAAAATGACGTGTAAAAGTTAACTTGTGAAAATTTGAAGTTTTAAATGTCAATTTGACGTTTAGTTGTCAACTTAACGTATTAAACGTCAAAAATTTAGCTTTATGTGTCATTGTTGATAGTTTTAAAAGTCAATTTGATGTTTAGTTGTCAACTTAACGTATTAAACGTCAAAAATTTAGCTTTATGTGTCATTGTTGGTAGTTTTAAAAGTCAATTTGACGTTTAGTTGTCAATTTGAATAGTTGTCAATTTGAATAATTGTCAATTTGAATAGTTTAGTTGTCAATTTAATATTTAAAACATTAAAAATTATCCTTTTTCGTGTCATTTTTATTATTTAATTTGAATAGATTATAAAAATTTAAAGTAAAAAATTTTTTTTTCTATTGATTTTATTTATACTTTTATATCTTCATTTCTTTACGGTTAACAGGTGTTTTATACGCACGTAAATAATTAATAAAGTACCAAGGTTAATCATTTTTCTCGTCCGATTCGCTTTTAATGTGATACAAAGTCTAAAATTACAAGTTTCCGTTTTCTCAACTCGATAAACACACACACGGGTAACTTTCCATTTTTCCTATCGATTTGACAAATTGAGTAACCTTAATGATGAACTGACTTTGAATTAATTATGAGTATGATTTTGAATTAATGTTGAGTATGACTTTGAATTAATGTCTTTTTCTTTTTTCATTTATTCAGTATCAAGTGGCGCAATTGTACAGCGTGGCCGAAGCGTCAAAAGACAATACCGGAGGAGGAGAAGGTATCGAGGTGCTCAAGAATGAACCGTTCACCAATTACCCGCTTTTGGGCGGTAAATACACCTCCGGGCAGTATACTTATAAAATTTACCATCTCGCGAGTAAAGTACCGGCTTTTATAAGGCTTTTAGCGCCGAAGGGAAGCTTGGAAATTCACGAAGAGGCTTGGAACGCTTATCCTTATTGCAAGACTGTTATATCCGTGAGTATTTGGTTACTATTTCTTAGTATTGGTATTTATCGAGCGTTCGTAAATAATTAGCTTTGTTCGTTGGGTGCATTGCAACTTACACTGCACTAATTGTAAGTTACACTATGGTGGAAAGGTGTAATTTCATTCAGCATTTAATACGTTGAGTGCCACGTCAGTCATTGATGACTGACACAAGTTTTTGTTCAGGCCGAGAGTGACTGACAACGGCCTCTTGAACGGACACCCCCCTTGGACGGACAGTTTTTTATGGAACCGTCCAACTCTCATATAATTACTTCGCATTTTTCTTAAGCAGACACTTAAGAGAACAGGGACACATGAACTGATACTTTTGCCGGGTGTTGTTAGTGTCCGTACAAGGGAGATTTCACTGTATAACCAAAATTTAATAATGCACTGAACTGCTTACTACAGCTCCAACGAACAAAGCTATTGTAAACGCCTTACAATCATTTCTAAACGCTCGATATTTATTAACACTATGCCGTCCGGCGTCACCACAGTGGTGATGTGCGCAAACTAGCGGTTAACGGCCGGCGTCACCACAGTGGTGATGTGCACAAATTAGCGGTAAACGGCTGGCGACACCACAGTGGTGTCCCCAGAAGAACGGCCAAGTGATCCGAATAAGTGCTGCCGGCGCCAAGCGAAAGAATATTTACGAATCGTGCGGACGGCAAAGTGTTAAAATAAGATTAAAATTTCAGATTTCGATAAAAAAAAAGAAGGGTTTAAATTCATATAACATTTAAATAATTTTCGATTTCTTTTCTGTTTTTAAAATTTAGAATCCTCCGTATATGAAAGATAAATTCAAAGTAATCGTTGAATCGCATCATTTAAGCGATCGCGGAGATTTGGAGAACGTAAGTTTAATTTGATTTTGTTATTTTGTTTCCGTTCTTCTTCCACTTGACGTCTGTAAACGTCTTCAACTCAACAATTACCTTCAACTCAACAATTATCTTCAATTCAACAATTACCTTCAACTCAACAATTACCTTCCGACATCTTCAACAAACACCTTCGTCTTCAACAAAAACCTTCATCAACTTAAACGTCTAAATCAACACTTAGAATCCCGGTTATATGAAGGAAAATTTTGTAATATGCATCGAAAGTATGCATTGTGCCGATAAAGGTCATCAAGAAAACGTAAGTTTAAAAAATTAAATAAATAAATTTTAGTTTTATATTTAATTTACTAGTTGAAAGCTAAAATATTCTATTTTATAATAAAAAAAAATTAATTTTATTCTAATTATTACTCAAAAAATTAAAAAAATTCATAAAGGTGACTGAAATTTTTTATAATCTAAAAAAAGATTAAAAAAGATGAAAAAAAAAAAAAATAGAAAATTATTTAAGAATTAAAGTTCATGTAACTTAATTTAGATTAAAATTGTTAAAAAATGACTTAATTTAATCTAAAATTGTAATATTTCATTTAAATTTTTTTAAATCATCGATTTTTTTCTAAAATTTCACGCAATTTGGTGCAAAACTGTTGAATTTCGTTTAATTTCATCAAAATTTTTTTGAATTCCATTAAAGTAAAACTTAATTTTAGAAATTGTGAAGTCTAAACCAAAATTTTCAAAATTCGTCAAATTTCATCTAAAATTTCACAAAATTTCGCCTAAATTTGTCAAATTTCATTGAATAATAACTTAATTTAGCTAAAAAATTGTGAAATTTTATCTCAAATTTCTTAAAATTGTCGAATTTCGTTTGAAATTTCACAAAATTTCGTTTAAAATTATAGAATTTCATTAGAAAAAAACTTTATTTATCTTAAAATTGTGCAATTTCATCTAAAATTTTCTAAAATCATCGATTTTTTTCCAAAATTTCACGAAATTTTGTGTAAAATTATGTAAAATTGTTGAATTTCGTTTAATTTCATCTAAACTTTTTCGAATTTCATTGAAAGATAACTTAATTTCGCTTGAAATTGTAAAATTTCGACCAAAATTTTCAAAATTCGTCCAATTTCATCTAAGATTTCACGAAATTTCGCCTAAATTTGTCAAATTTCATTGAATAATAACTTAATTTAGCTAAAAATTGTGAAATTTTATCTCAAATTTCTTAAAATTGTCGAATTTCGTTTGAAATTTCACAAAATTTCGTTTAAAATTATAGAATTTCATTAAAAAAAACTTTATTTATCTTAAAATTGTGCAATTTCATCTAAAATTTTCTAAAATCATCGATTTTTTTCCAAAATTTCACGAAATTTTGTGTAAAATTATTAAAATTGTTGAATTTCGTTTAATTTCATCTAAACTTTTTCGAATTTCATTGAAAGATAACTTAATTTCGCTTGAAATTGTAAAATTTCGACCAAAATTTTCAAAATTCGTCCAATTTCATCCAAAATTTCGCCTAAATTTGTCAAATTTCATTGAATAATAACTTAATTTAGCTAAAAATTGTGAAATTTTATCTCAAATTTCTTAAAATTGTCGAATTTCGTTTGAAATTTCACAAAATTTCGTTTAAAATTATAGAATTTCATTAAAAAAAACTTTATTTATCTTAAAATTGTGCAATTTCATCTAAAATTTTCTAAAATCATCGATTTTTTTTCCAAAATTTCACGAAATTTTGTGTAAAATTATCTAAAATTGTTGAATTTCGTTTAATTTCATCTAAACTTCTTCGAATTTCATTGAAAGATAACTTAATTTAGCTTGAAATTTTAAAATTTCGACCAAAATTTTCAAAATTCGTCCAATTTCATCTAAGATTTCACGAAATTTCGCCTAAATTTGTCAAATTTCATTGAGTAATAACTTAATTTAGCTAAAAATTTGTGAATATATTGTGAATATTGTGAAATTTTATCTCAAATTTCTTAAAATTGTCAAATTTTGTTTGAAATTTCATAAAATTTCGTTTAAAATTATAGAATTTCATTAAAAAAAGCTTTATTTATCTTAAAATTGTGCAATTTCATCTAAAATTTTCTAAGATCATCGATTTTTTTCCAAAATTTCACGAAATTTTGTGTGAAATTATCTAAAATTGTTGAATTTCGTTTAATTTCATCTAAACTTTTTCGAATTTCATTGAAAGATAACTTAATTTAGCTTGAAATTGTGATATTTCGACCAAAATTTTCAAAATTCGTCCAATTTCGTTTGAAATGTTACGAAATTTCGTCTAAAATTGTCGAATTTTATTGAAAAATAACTTTATTTAGATTAAAATTGTGAAATGTCATCTAAAATTTCTTATAATCGTCAAATTTCTTTTAAAATTTCGCCAAATTTTGTATAAAATTGCCTAAAATGATTGAATTTCGTCTAATTTAATCTAAAATTTCCTTAAGTCATCGAATTTCGTCTGAAATTTCACCAGATTTCGACAAAAGTTGTCAAATTTCATTCAAAAATAACATTATTTAAATTAAAATTGTAAAATTTTATCTAGAATTTGTTAAATCGTCAAATTTGGTGATGAAAATTTTGACTAAATTTAAAAAATTGTGCAGACTTTATTTTTTCAAATTAAGAAATGGAATTTGTATTAATTGAAAGTTAAAATATTCTATTTTCTAATAAACTAGTCAATTTTGTTCTAAATATTACCCAAAAAATTAAAAAAATTCATAAAGTTTACCAAAATTTTTTATAACCTAACTTTCAAAAAATTTTGACCAAACTTTAAAAAATCGCAGAGACTATTTTTTTTTTAATTAAGAAATGAAATTTGTATTAATTAAAAGTTAAAGCAATCTATTTTGTAATAAAAAAGTCAGTTTTGTTCTAATTATTTTTAAAAAAATTAAAAAATTTCATAAAAGTGACTTAATTTTTTTACTAAAACGTTTAAAAAATTACTTTATTATATATAATTCATGTATAATATATATTGTATTTGTTGTATTTCTATATATTTTTATTAAAAAATTGTTTTTTTCTTTTGATAATTTAGGTTCATGAATTGACCGGTGAGAAATTAAAGCAAAGGGAGGTTGTGTACATAGACATCGCGAATGATCCGGTAACGGCGAGCGATTACAAGGCGGACGAGGATCCGAAGACGTTCAAGTCAACGAAAACTGGTCGGGGGCCTTTGGTCGGACCCGATTGGAAGGATAAGGTCGATCCGGTGATGACATGTTACAAATTAGTTACCGTAGAATTTAAATGGTTCGGTTTACAGGTAAGAAATTTCGTCTCAAATCATCTTCTGTTTACTTTAGCCGTACGCACACGAAAAATAGATAAGCAAAAAGCTATTTTTCGGGAGTAACCATTTCAAACCATTTGGTCAGTAACCCATCATTGTTTCGTCGATATCCCTACTTGCTTTAATAGTGATACTCGCAAAAATGAACTGGTCAAGTTGACAGTTCTATTGATATTTGTCTGCGTTGTTTATTAACAAGTAACATATCCTCAATTTTCATAATATCGTAGGGCAGATTAAAATATAGTAAGGATACAATAACAAAAATGTGCTGATCAATACCCAATCGGAAATTTTAATGGAAAAAAAGTGAAGTATGTACATCACAACTGGAGAAGAAGAGTTAAATACTTAGACTTCAACTCCGCTACCGAGAAATTGTTAATCAATCAATCAAGAAGTGAAATTAATTCACTTCAAATTCATTCAACCTTCAAATTACTATTTGACAGTCTTAATAATTCAACCAGTTTGTTACACTACTCTTAACCAGGTTCATAAGTGGTTAGATTTGGTCAGTACACTCCACTTAATAAACTTTATGAACATATTTCACCAAAAAGAAGCGATCAACTGATCGTTCAAACCAGGTCTGAAACAATTAATCCCGAAAACAAGCTTAACACTTTGTTAACTGGAAATTTTACATAGAAACTATATCATGTCACCGACTACTGTTTTGTAATTGATGAACTAACTTGTCATCGGTTAACAACATTTGGGTATGCAAAGACGAGTTAAGTCGTCACTGGTCAGCAGTGTTAACACTTTATTGACTGGGAATTTTAAACAAAAACTATGTCATGTCATCAGCAATGACGAGTGCAATAATGAGTTGAATCGTCACCGGTTAGCAAAGTGTTCTTAAACTAAACCTTATACATATATACCTCTATAAATATAACCTTATATAATATAAACCTTAAATTTTGAAAGAAAGTAAAAGATTTTTTTATCATTTTAGAATCGTGTGGAAACGTTCATTCAAAAATCGGAACGCAGGCTGTTCACGAACTTCCACAGGCAGGTCGTGTGCTGGATGGATAAGTGGCACGGATTGACGATGGAGGACATCCGCGCGATCGAAGACAAGACCAAGGAAGAGTTGGAAAAACTCCGCCAAAAGGGAGAGGTGCGCGGAATGCGAGCCGATTCCGATTAAGTAAATTTAATTAAATCTAATAATTAAAAAAAAAATCCTCCCTTCAAAAACACACACACGCTCTAAATAGATTTACTTAGCTAAAAGAAAACCAACAACAGAAAGAGTTATAAACGGTAGATGTGTACAATTCGGAAAGACATAGAAAGAATTTTAACTATTCAAATATTATGAGGGAAATCGCGATTATAAAATAATTTAAAATATTGTTGAAAGGAAAAAAAAAAATCATAAAATACGTTTTTTTCTTTTTCGTTTTTTTTGTACTTTGCGTGTATTGTTATCTATTCAATTTTCTCTTTAAAATTTTTTTCCTTCCTAATTTAAGAGTATTCTTTATTAATATAATCGTTATAAAGAGAAAAAAAAGTGGTTACCAATCTTTTTTCAATAATTGCATTTAACTAGCACAATAAATTAAGTTAAAAAGAGGAATTTTTTTTATAAAGAATATCAAATTTCCACAGATCATAACTTTATTATTAAATTGTATTAAATTTTATTAAATTTCATTAAGGTTAAAGTTGTTTTTTAAAAGATTACGGAAAAAATCTAGTCAAAAAAGTATTTTTTCCAATGCTATACAGTCATTAATATCGTTTAAAATCATTAAAAAATAATTATTCAAATTAAAAAAACAAATTATAAAAAAAAAATATTTTTTTTCAAAATTTTCAATGAATCACCCTGTATATATATATATATATATATATATATATATATATATATATATATATATATATATATATATATATATATATATATATATATATATATATATATATATATATATAAAATTAATTATCGTTTAAATTGAATTAATATATCCATAAAATTAATTATAAATTATATTAATGCGCTTAAAATAAAAATATTTTTAAAAAAATATACCGGGTGATGCATTAAAAAAATTAAAAATTAAAATAAAATACTTGTTTTTAAAAAAATCACATTTACGTCTCATTTATATCTAATTATTTGCTTTATTAATGCTAAAACGGATATTTTAAATAAAATAATTTTAACTAAAACACTCGGTATATTAAAAAAAAAATTATTATAAACGATTAAAAGCGTTCAAACTTTAACGATAACCAAGCGAGCGCTTATTCTCCTCGTAATTGTGTAGACTTTACTGATTGTGAGTACTAAAATAGTGGGTATTAAGCCAAAATTAGATAAATTATTAAAAAGCGCGAATCGAGAATAAAATTTTAAAACGTTGGAGTCAATTTCGTGATTTTTCATAAGTGAAAAAAATTAAAATTAAAATAAATAAGAGTTAAAAAAAAAGATAATTTTTAATCTTATTTTATCGTTTAGAAAAAATGTTCTTATACAGGGTGTTGAGACAAAAAAAAAAGTCGTTGACGTTTCGCTAATTAATAATGATTAACCGTCTTGCCAGAAAATTTACTCTTAAAAATACTTTAAAATTATTAAAGTAAAATTGTAAAGGATTTAGATATTTAAAGAGTGAAAAAAATAATTTAAAAAATGTCCAACTTTCGTCCTTTTTCCATCATTCCAAAAATGGGTTTTACGATAATGATTACATTACTTAAAAATTTAAAAAAAGAAAGGTACTAAAATTGTATTATATCTTGTAGACTTTTGTATATTGCTGAAACGTTTCTTTTCGTTCATTATTAAAACGTAGTTTATTTGATTTACTTGTTTCCCGATGTTTGTAAAAAAGAATTATTAAAATTAAAAGTGTAAAATATAAAATAGATGAGAGAAATTTTAGAATATTTAAGAGACGTGAAACGTTCATAAAACAAATCAAATAATTACGCATAGTCACGTTTTAACATTTTTTCCTTGTAAGTGTTTTAAATCTAAACCGGGCCCGGTCTTCAAATAAAACTCATCGTAACTCAGATTTAAGTAAGTAAATAAAATAACCAAAAAAAAAAAATACCAGTGGAGAAATGTTATTTAATTAAATTAAGTGAAAGAAGCAGAATAAAACTAGAAAATATCTCGTTTATTTGTATTATTATTTCAAAACATAACCATAAAATTTATAATTTTATTTAAATTTACTTCTTGAACTTTAAAAAATCGTGGAGACTTTATTTTTTCAAATTAAGAAATGAAATTTATATTAGTTGAAAGTTAAAATATTCTATTTTGTAATAAAAAAGTCAATTTTTTCCTAATTATTACCCAAAAAATTAAAAAAATTCTTAAAGTTGACAAATTTTTTATAACCTAACTTTTTTTATAATTTTGACCAAATTTAAAAAATCGTGGAGACTTTATTTTTGAAAATTAAGGAATGAAATTTATACTAATTGAAAGTTAAAATAATCTATTTTTTAATAAAAAAGTCAATTTTGTTCTAAATATTACCCAAAAAATTAAAAAAATTCTTAAAGTTGACAAATTTTTTATAACCTAACTTTTTTTATAATTTTAACCAAATTTAAAAAATCGTGGAGACTTTATTTTTTTAAATTAAGGAATGAAATTTATACTAATTGAAAGTTAAAATATTCTGTTTTTTAATAAAAAAGTCAATTTTGTTCTAAATATTACCCAAAAAATTAAAAAAAATTCTTAAAGATGACAAATTTTTTATAACCTAACTTTTAAAAAATTTTGACCAAATTTAAAAAATCGTGGAGACTTTATTTTTGAAAATTAAGGAATGAAATTTATACTAATTGAAAGTTTAAATAATCTATTTTTTAATAAAAAAGTCAATTTTGTTCTAAATATTACCCAAAGAATTTAAAAAATTCTTAAAGTTGACAAATTTTTTATAACCTAACTTTTTTTATAATTTTGACCAAATTTAAAAAATCGTGGAGACTTTATTTTTTTTAATTAAGGAATGAAATTTATACTAATTGAAAGTTAAAATAATCTATTTTTTAATAAAAAAGTCAATTTTGTTCTAAATATTACCCAAAAAATTAAAAAAATTCTTAAAGATGACAAATTTTTTATAACCTAACTTTTAAAAAATTTGACCAAATTTAAAAAATCGTGGAGACTTTATTTTTGAAAATTAAGGAATGAAATTTATACTAATTGAAAGTTAAAATAATCTATTTTTTAATAAAAAAGTCAATTTTGTTCTAAATATTACCCAAAAAATTAAAAAAATTCTTAAAGTTGACAAATTTTTTATAACCTAACTTTTTTTATAATTTTAACCAAATTTAAAAAATCGTGGAGACTTTATTTTTTTAAATTAAGGAATGAAATTTATACTAATTGAAAGTTAAAATATTCTGTTTTTTAATAAAAAAGTCAATTTTGTTCTAAATATTACCCAAAAAATTAAAGAAATTCTTAAAGTTGACAAATTTTTTATAACCTAACTTTTTTTATAATTTTGACCAAATTTAAAAAATCGTGGAGACTTTATTTTTTTAAATTAAGGAATGAAATTTATACTAATTGAAAGTTAAAATATTCTGTTTTGTAATAAAAAAGTCAATTTTGTTCTAAATATTACCCAAAAAATTAAAAAAATTCTTAAAGTTGACAAATTTTTTATAACCTAACTTTTTTTATAATTTTGACCAAATTTAAAGAATCGTGGAGACTTTATTTTTTCAAATTAAGAAATGAAATTTATATTAGTTGAAAGTTATAATATTCTATTTTGTAATAAAAAAGTCAAATTTTTCCTAATTATTATCCAAAAAATTTAAAAAATTCTTAAATATAATTCATTTTTTAGATTCATTCGCAATCACAAATTCATTTTTAATTAACTTTTCTTATAAAGTTTGTACCTTCATTAAGAGATGGCGTTTTGGACATAATACTAAACTGTCAAAACATTGACAGTTCGAAAACTATTAAACGTGCTTTGTCAATAAATAATTTTTAAAAATACCATGGAAAATATACATAAAGATACAAATTTACTCGATTTAACCGATTATGAACTTCTAGAAATTTTGAAATACTTAAACGCCACCGATTTATGGCAATTAAACAGGTAAGTTTATAAAACATTAAACCTAAACGTCCCTACCCCAAAAATTTTTATCGTTTCGCGAAGAACTTGCCTTAGATTGAAGTATTTGGTGCGGACCAGGAAATTATGGCGCCGGTTAGAGTTGCGGGACGCTCCGTACGTCGAAGAGAAGATTAAGTTCGCTTTGAGCTGCGCCGGAGAAGTAACAGAAGACGTTCGGATCTGTTCCGAGGAAAGGTTTGTGGAAATTCTACCGCAACCCTTTGAAATGTTCTTAAGACCAACGAACATAACGATTTTAGCATTGGAAAATCAGAAGATTAACGGTGATATTGTAAGTAAAAAAAGTGAGGTTATGTTAAAAAAGTAAGGTTATATTAAAAGGAAGTAAGGTTATGTTATTTTTTTTTTTTAGGTAAAATTAAGAGATTTCCCTAATACTTTATTAGAATTAAGTTTATCTAAAAGTTTTATAAGGCAAGGAAGATCATTTTTTGAAAAAAGTAATGAACACCTCGTCAATTTAAAAGTATTAATTTTAGATCATTGCTTTTGGTTCGAATCGATAATGTTAGTTCATATCAGTAAATACAAATCTTTAGAGTATTTGTCCTTGTATAAGTGCAAAAGGGTGTACGATAAGGATCTAGCATATATTAGTTTAGCCGGCCGATTTGGTTTTAATAAATTGCGAGTGATAGATTGTCGTTTTTCCAGTTTAGGTAATCACTTTTTAAGGTGTCTTTATTCAAAACCGACTCTCCGCGAGTTTTACTTTGAAAATTATCTAAAGATTTACTTTTTGGAAAAATCACAACGAGAATTAGACATTTCAAATGGATCGTTGTTAAAAAAATATTCCTATTTAAGAGAATTTGATGATATAAGAATGTTTGATAAGGAATTAATTCAACATTATTTTGGGAATATTGTGTGTACGCCAGACTGTAATTCTGATATCTCCGATTATGGTACTTTAGTTTTTCATTGTACCGAACCTTTTCAAGACGTTGAAGAAACCCCGGCTTATAAAAGCGTTTTATTCCAATATCCTTATTCGGAATGTACTTGTCTTAATTTCCAAGCTGAAACATCGAGTAATTTATTAGAAAGTAAAGGTCCATCGAATAAAATGAAAAGTTTAAAGAAACGGTGTATCGCTCAAATTGAAGAACAACTCGAAAGCGAACTTAATTACGCTTTGTGTGAAAGAGATTTAAGATTTAATTATTTATTATCTTTACCTCAAGTTAAAAGCAGGGAATCGGTTACGGATGTGAATCTCGAGGCTACTATTGAGAATAAATTTACCGATTGGATTCATTTTAGAGATCCTAGGAATTTATACGAAATGGCTATGTTAGAAAACGCGAATATAAATCCTTCCGAACAAATTGAGTGTTTCTGTTTAAGGGATAATAATCAAACTCCGGGACCTTCGGGTGTACATCCATTACCCGATCAAAATGAGAATGGTCCTTCGGATGAAGATCCATCACCCGATCAACCTGCGAGTTTTTCTTTCAGACTTGTCTTTCCACGTAAACGGAAAAATGTAAATGAATCGATTTTCGTACCACCCGTGAAAAGAAAAGAACGGGTAAAAGAGAGAGAACCGCGTATGTTTGTAGAGCAGGTTGTTAATAAGAATTACCAAATCGGATTGAAAAAACTATCTTTAAGAGGGTTTAAACATGTTACGGATAAAACACTAGAATCTTTGGTTCATTTAGATTTGGAACTGTTAGATGTAGCCTTTACAAACGTAACAGAAGATGGACTTAGAGAATTTGTACTTTCAAACCCAGATTGTAGGGTTTTACACCAGACTCTGTGTAAATGTCGGCCAAAAATGCATTTTTAAGTCTTTTTTTTCTACTATAGATTAAAAAAAATTAATCAAATTAAATAAATAAGGATGGAAAAGTGTATGTATTTAATTCGTAATAGTTTTGCTTAGTTAGTATTATTTACTTTTTTGACAGAATAAGAATGTTCTTAATATAAATAAAGTTATTTAATTTTTTAAAAAAATTCTAACGTTTATTTATTAATTAAATAAATAAAAGGCAAAAAACACTTCGTAACAAAATCGCTTTATTAATTAATTTCGATTCCACACTCGAATGAGAAAGACATAGAGAGAGGGGGAGTAGAAGCTCGAAATACGAGATCCTCAAACGTTAATTACAAATTCTATATACACACGTAATGTACAAGCGATTCGAATGTACGCAGAATAAATACCAAAGAAAAAAAGAAAAAGACACAGACTTGGGGTTGAATCTCCTTTTTCTTCTGGTCACGTAAACCCTTTCAAGCCACGTAACTGTATTCTTCACTCGAATGGGGCGTCCTTTCTATGTACTGCTTATCGATTAGAGCTTCTATACATTTTTTGATCATCGGGATGCTTGGAGCAAATGACGATCTGCTTTGTGCACAAACCTAATTTTAAAAAAAATAAAATAAAAATGTTAGATTGTTGGTATTTTTTGAAAAAGAGAAATTAAATTAAATTAAGAATTTGGGAAATTCTTCCTTAGGCCCTCCGCATACAAGTCGACCGATTGGCAATCCAACTTTCAAGTCGGTTGGGTATTGATTGCAAATTGGTGTAATTTTTATTACTCGTGTGTGAATCCTCGTTAGGCCCTCCGTACATGAGTCGACTGATTTGTTATCCGAGTTGGAGATGTACACACGAGTGATAAAAATGAAACCAATTGGTATTCAGTATCCAACTGATTTGAAACTCGGATTATAAATCAGTCGACTCATGTGGAAAGGGTCTAAGGCCCTCGAGTTGTACTCGTAGACACATATTTGGATTTTATTTTTTTTTAATTAGTATGCTTTAGTCAAGGAATAAGATGGGAGTTGAATGAAGAAGACACAAAAATTAAATCAAACTTTTTAAAAATGAATTTTTAAAGTTGATCGATTTTCTTAAATTAATTAATTATTCTTTCCCTTTTTTAAAATTAATTTTTCCCTTTTTAATCTCACCTCTTGTATCAACACGTTATGTTTTAAAATCTTCCTCGATTTCATAATCCTCACGATAGCCGCTTGCAAATACAACTTCCTATCTTCCTCGACGGAATTCATCGTGTGTTCCACTTCGGCCGGAGACTCCTTTTGTACGGCCGCCGTAATCCTAAACCTCGTCCTCTTGTTCGCGTACTCTAAATTTAAACGTAACACCGTTTCCGGTTTAAGCTCGTCTCCGTCCGCTAATAACATTTTCGAATCGACCAAACTAACCGCGTGCCTCTGAAACTGTTCCGAGTTCAATTGGAGGGTTTCTTTGATTTCGTTGCACGTTAAAGAGTCGGTATTTTCGAACAAGAGTAAAATGGCCATTTGAAACGTTTGTACCGTTATTATATAAGGTTTCTTTAAATAACCTATCCTTAATTCCGCTTGGCACAGATGATGAAGCCACGTTAACTTCCTCCCGTTAAACTGTTCGTGATAAAACGACTCGAAATTTTGTACGCTTCGTTCTAATTGTTGAGGAAGCGCGAAAGACGTAACGACAGCTTGACCGAGCGGCCAAGCGCCCGCTTGCAACACGTAAATACTAAAATTAATTCCCAAATCGACGTTCTTCTTAGTCAAGTACGCGCTAAATTTATTATTTAAATCGGCCGAAACCGACATATCGGTAAACATCCGGTGTAATTTACTGGTAAACTCGTATCCGCAAGCGTGTTTTAATTTATTTATCATCGATTCTTCGGCGTCCATACTTTGAGTGAGTTGATGGATGAGTCGTTTAGCCAACATCCGGCTGTAAAACTTTTGAAAAACGTCTTTATCATCGATGTATTTGAAAATCGTGATGCTATTAGTTAATTTTTCGTCGATATCTTGCTCGCTGATACCTTTACTAGATTTTTTAAGCAGAGTATCGCAGTATTTAGCTAGTAATTCCGGGCTGCGGCACGGACTTCGACCTCCGTTCGGTCTGTGATTAATCACGGAGCTGCAAGCTTTGTCTAAAGCGCCCATAAAGTTCTGGTCGGATTTAAAAACGTCTTTTATTTGCTTTTTGTATTTGTTATAAACCTCGAGAAGATTTTCGACGAAGCTTATGTGGACGTTTTCACCTTGAAGGTCTAAAATAGCCTAAATGACAAAAAAAAATTTTTTAATTATAATACAGAGTGATTTGAGAAAATAAGGTTTATTGGGTTTAACAAGAAAAAAATACTTACTGCCAATCCTTGGGATTTAATATGATTAAGAACAATCTCCACCAAAACGTTTAACCCATTCGGAACACTCTTCAGCAATGTATACATGTTGGATAGATCCTGAGCTTGTTCCGCTTGAACCATACTCGTACACTCACTATACAAAAAGACTAAATGTTCCGCAACCATATGATTCTCACATCTTTGCGTAACTTTCGCCAACGAACTCTGATGTAAAAATTTTTGAGCCCGTTTAACTTCCTCGTCAATCTTTGCAATAACTTTTTCCATGTACAAACTAACGTTCCGTTCCTCCAACAGTCTCGTAGCGTCTCTTTTATAATGTTCCCCGCTCGCGTCTAAAAACGGTTGCTCGAAAAGCTCCTGATAAAGTTGCAATTGACCCTTTTTCTTATAACTTTGTACTTCTACGAAGCTTAAAATCGTTCCCCTCACCGCTTCCAAAGCTATACTCATCGGCAATTGACTTCTATCTTGTTCGATACACTCTAAAAGTAATTTAACCAACTTGCTACCTAACGGCGCTATCATTCCGGTTTTCCACACTTCCAAAGCGAGTTCCCCGATTTCCATTTGTTCCCCTGTAGTATCGGCCCGGCCGTAAATCATTTCCGCGTCCGACATCCTCTGCGCTTTGATGTGTTGTTGGTTTAAATATAAGTACAAACAGTGTAAATAACCCACTCCTTTCGAATATTGAGACCAATAAAGGTAATAGTTTTTAACTAATTGAGACTCGTCATCTTCTAAAACCCGATCCAATAGTTTACTAACGTGATCGATTAGGTATTGTTTAGTTTCAGCGTAAAGACGATCCGCCATCGAATCCGGATGAGCCACGCATAATGAATAAACATCCCTAAAAAAGAAATGCTTATAATCTAAATTTTGACAATTTAAAATAACCTAAAAATTTGGCATAAAATAACCTAAAAATTTGACATAAAATAACCTAAAAATTTGACATAAAATAACCTAAAAATTTTTGACATAAAAAAATGTCAAAAATTTCATATAAAAAAAATTACAAAAATTTGACAAAAATAATCAATTGAAAAGTTAAATTTAAAATTAAAACAACAATTTTTTTTTTCAATATACTTTAACAAAATAAAATAAGTTTATTCCAACTTACGAAAATCGGTCGTTCCATACAGGTCTCGGTACATCAGCTAAAGTAATAACCCCACGAATCGTTTCTTGTATAGCGCCCCAAATAGCGTTAAAATCGACGCTTTTAGGCTTTAGAGACATTTTCGCTCAACGTTTCGAGCCAATATGATACAGCAAGTTCTAAAAATAAGGAAGATTTCGAGGTTATGTTCACCCAAAAATCCAACTGAACACGTATTTTGTTATTGTTACCTAGCGTACTGCGTAGAAAAACGTTCGTTCGCGATTTTCTGGCACTAAACTTGTAGATTTTCCGTTCGAATTCGGGAAAACTATTGCGATATTCGTTAGGAAATTCGCATTTTGACAGGCGAGGTCCGATTGACACCGAATCTAAAGACAGATTTAAACGGTGAATTTTTAATAAGGTTAAAAGAAGATTTTCAAAAGTTTTTAAAATAAATAATAAGGCTTTGTTTGAGTAAATTTAGGAGTAAATTAAAAATAAACTTTTTTTTGTAAGGTGAAAAAATCTAATTTATCGACTTTAGATGGTTGCTATGTAAATTAATAGATGTCGCCGTGATATAGATGTTATACAATTCAGTATTATTATTATTATTAGTATATTATGTCATCTATGATACAATTTAAACGAGAATATATCAAAAACAGACCTTTTATCATCCATAATTCTGTAGATTTTAAGCTCTACTTTCTTGCAATATTACTTTAATCTAGCTATGTGTGAAAAATCTTTCCTCAATTCCCATAAATAAATTCTAGGGGATTTGTTTAAACTTTGACCATTTCGTAAAAAATGTGAATTTTAAATAAAATCATAGTATAGATAGGCAACCTAAATAACAAACATAATAAAACAAAAATCTATTGGTACCACTGTTCCTAACAAGTCAAAAATTCTCTAACTTCACGTTGTTGTACGTGCTGGTTTGTTTGGTCCGTTCGGAACCGAATTTCCGTAAAAATCAAACTAATCGGTAAGTAAAATAAAATAAATCCACCTTTAAACGACTTTATATCGTCCCTAAAACCCAACCTCATCGATATTTTCGGTTATTTTTTGTTCGATATATCCAACAATCTAATTTAACCTCACTTTTTGTTTTATAAAACAAAGGTAAATAATGGCCATTCGCCCGGTTTATAGACCAAAATTGGTCAAGAAGAGGACGAAGAAGTTTATCAGGCATCAATCTGATCGTTATGGAAAGCTTAAGGTGAGTTAGTTTGCATATTAAAAGATTAAAAAAAAAATTGAGGTTATGTTTTTTATAATTTTAATTGTCTTTAATAAGTGTGATTAACTGTATGGTGTTTTTTGTAGCGTAATTGGAGGAAACCCAAGGGTATTGATAACAGAGTAAGAAGGAGGTTCAAGGGACAATATTTAATGCCAAATATCGGTTACGGAACATGGCAAAAATCCCGTCATATGTTACCGACCGGTTTCCGTAAAGTTTTGGTCCATAATGTTAAGGTTAGTGTTTTTTTTTTTTATAAAACTAAAAGTTTTAATTTAGCAATGATGTATTTTTGAGGTAATTTGCGACTGAAAAAATCATGTCGATAACTTAAACTGAGCTTATTTTTTATTAAACGATTATTTTTAATTTTTTTGGTAAAATTTTATGACTAATTTGTTCTATTTCTTTAGGAATTGGAAGTCTTAATGATGCAAAATCGCACTTATTGTGGTGAAATCGCTCACGGAGTTTCCGCCAAGAAGCGTAAAGACATCGTCGAAAGAGCTAAGCAACTGTCGATCAGATTGACGAATGGAAACGCTCGTTTGCGTAGCCAGGAGAACGAGTAGTTTATGTAAAATATTAAATATTTGTTTAATAATAAAAAAAATTTACAAAAAAAAATTTTTTTATTAATTTAAAATTTTACCTTTATCTTAAATTTTTTAATTTTCTGATTTAAATAACTTTTATTTTCCTTATGTGTTTATATTTATTTACATTTTATTTTTAATGTTTTTTTTAAAGTCGTCTTCTTTGTCATGTATGTTTAAATTTCCCACTCATTTAATTAGTTCGTTTCCTTTTTAACAGATGGCGCTAGAAACTCAACAACAACCAAACTTCAAAACTAACTAACCTTAAAAGTTGTTTGTGACAATTCTTTCAGTTTTAACACGAATTAGCATAATTTTACGTTTAAAATGGCTACAGATTTAGATAATTTTGTAAACCGTATCCTTTTTATAATCAATCCGATCGAAATAAATGAAATTTTTATAAAAATTATTAACCTAACCTAACTTTTAGATACCGTTTCTATTATTACTTCAGATGGACGTAATTTCATTGTAAGTTTTTAACTATTTAGTTTAATTTATTTTTTGATTTATTATTTTATCTATTTTTTATCTTTTAAGTTTATTTTTTTGTATTAAAAGTGTTTTAAATTTAAGGGAACGTTGAAAGGTTTCGATCAAACCATCAATATCATCCTCGACGAATCCCACGAAAGGGTTTATTCGACAACAACTGGAGTAGAACAAGTTATGTTGGGTTTACATATCATTAGAGGGGATAACGTGTAAATATTTTTTAATTAATTTTGAAATTAAAAATGATTCGATTTAATTCTTTAGCGCCATCATTGGATTAGTCGAGGAAGAGTTAGATAATAGATTAAATCTATCTAGTATCAAAGCCGAACCTTTAAATCCAGTTGTACATTAGTTTTGTTAATTAATAAAGTATCGAATTTGAAAATTATTTAACTGTCTTAAAAACTGTCAATTTTTAGACATTTTGAAAGATTTTTTTTTTATACTAAACGAAATGAAACACTTAATTTATTTCTTAGCCTTAATCCTATCTTGTTTAGCGACTTCCGATCATGGTATGAATATAGGCACCGTTTTATTTGCTCCATCGGATGCACATAAAGATTGTTGGACTTCCGAACAACTCGCTTTGTTAACTTCAAGGATGGTAATCGAGGGAATCCTCCCAAATCGGAATTGTTTAAACGTTAACGATAACTCAATGATTAGCGACATCGTCGAGTATTTTCGGTTAATTTTAGAAGTCGTTCGGAAAAATACCAGTGGAAAAATTAAACACTTGATGTTATTAGCGGTTACGGACGCTTTAGGTGGTTATATGAAACATTTCTTTTTACCTTTAGCGAAATATTCGTATTACGCGGGAAACGTTGATTATAATAGTGTTATTAAGGTGCATCAGTTGTTTGATGAATTAAAGACTTATTTGAGAACGAACGGAGCTGGATGGTCAAAGCCTCCGAAAGATATCGGTAAGAGGGTTTCAGCTCAACCAATTAATTTAAAAGATGGGAAAATTGGAACTAATACGGATCCGTGTGCTGGACTTATTTTTCAAGAAGGTACTTTTATTTATTTATTTATATGTTTAGACAAGTTTAAATATTAAAAATTAATTAAATTTTAAATTTTTAAATATTAAAATTAATTATTTAATTCTAGCTGTATCTCATTCCGGTTCTCAAAGTTCAGGAAATATAGAAATCCCAATGCCGTACTTTGACTCAAAATCTCATCCATCAGCGATCGCGATTCCCTTCAAAGCTTATTCTTTACGAAACGTGGAAGCTCGAAGTTCGGCTTATATCCTCGTAAAATACTACATAGCCGCGTCAAAGTGTCTTGGTTGTAAGGATTCGAACGATTCATCCTCAAATTCAATAACCGACTTTAATTCTAAACTGTTTGGGTTTATCACTCAAAAAGTCCTTCCGCATCTTTGCGACGAGAAGTTTTACGCGGCTTTTGGAGGTGTTTTACGGATCTTGGAGACGATGAAACAATCGGGGTACGTTAAAAATTTGAACGTGATCGGGAGTTTTAATATTATGCCGGAAGTTGAAGATAAGGAAAGTTTGGATATTGCTAATTCGGGGAAATTGGACGATGAGGAAGATGAGAAAAGTCAATTGGAAGGGATTTCTATGGATGGGATGAGTGGAGGTGGAGATGGGAAGATTGTAAGTGGAGGAGGTACTAATCAAAGAAGCGATGAAAAGACTCAAAGTAGTAGTGGAAATAGTGGAGGAGCTGGAGGAAGTGGAACACAAGTATTATTATTTTTTTTAATTTAAATTTAATTTTTATTAGCAACTAATAATTTAAATTTTATTTTTGTTAGGTTGAAACGAAAGTAAAGAAGAGTCGTTCAAATCTAATCTTATTAGCAGCATTAGCAACGATAATAATTTGGTTCTTCTTGGGTGCTTGTTTCGTCTGTTGCCGAATCCGTTCGGCTCGAATCAAAAAAGACGAGCAAATGAAACTAATCGAGGGTGGAAGACCGCCTTCGAAAGCTTCCACCACCAGGTCGAAATGTATGTCTGCGACGGATTCATCAAAGACGAAATGTACGTCTGCGACGGGGAAAGCTCCCACTTGTACGAAACAAAGCTGCGGACATTATCAGGGAGCTTCGTCTTCAACCAGCGGCCAAGCGTATGTTCATTCATATTTAACACTTTGCTGACTGGTGACTAGTTAACTCTTCTTTTCGTACCCCAATGTTGCTGACTGGTGGTGAGTCAACTTGTCATTCGCTTATGCACTCGTTATAATCGGTGACATGACATAGTTTCTAAGTAAAATTCCCGGTCAACAAAGTGTTAATCTAAATACAAGGGCGTTCACAGCCGGTATTAACTGAACTAAGGCTACGTTCACACTAAGCGGTTTTTGTCGACTCGGCCGTCGAATCGACAAATGCTTCTTTGAAATCGTCCAAACTGTTCACACGACGTCGACTACGTCGCGACGGTCGAATGGTGTCGACTCGACCTATGATTTTACCGACGGCGTCCATTCGACAAACCAAGTCTCTCGACATATCATTATCACGTTTTTAATGGAAGTGTTCACACGGTGTTTAGCCCTTTCCAAATTTTCAAAATTTAGCCCAAATTTAACGAAAAAAGTAAATTCTTAAATAATTGCAGTAAATAATTATTAGGTATAATTTGGCTTGACGATACCAAAATATCAACTGAGTGTTTGGTAACTAAAAAGATCTCGCCTCTTCTAAACGAGGTACATTCGGTAATAAAGTGTGTTAATGCAGCTAATAGCTTTACAGCTAATGCTAAATGTGAGCGTATCTTCAAGCTATTTTGTGAAGAACAAAATGAAGACCATGTGAGACTTTTACTTCATATTGAAGTAAGATGGCTAATCTTAATGGAAGTGCTTGAAAAGATCTATGGAACTGTTTGATACTTAGTGATTTTTTTTAAGCGACAAATCTGAAATAAAGTATTTGCTAACAATGGATGGTAAAGCATTTGTTCAAGGAACAAATAAAACTCTCGCCGATGCAAAAGCGAAGATTTGTGGTTTCATTACCCATATTGCGTTATGTCAGAAACACAAGAACAATAACTTTGAACAGTTTCATTGGTTCCAAAAATGTGAAGTAACTAATACCATTTTACTTGTTATTGTCAATCATCTAAATGTTCTATCGGCTGCTTTAAATGAAAGATTTTCTGATTTAAAACAAATTGATTTTCCAAAATGGATGATGCAGTCAATGTTAGTGGATTTGTCTGATGATTATTCAGTTAAAACCTTGTTTAATATAAAAAGAACGATGGAATGGCTTTGTGAGGAAACAAAAATCAAATACCCAAATTCAACCAAATGTGCAAGAAAACCATTGCTACCATTTCCATTTTCATATTTAATTGAACGTGGATTTAACACTGCAAATGATTTTTGGTAAAAAAAGAAATCGGCTGGATATAACACAATTTGGAAACTTGAACCTGAAGCTAACCAAATTAGAACCTAATATAAAACCTTTATGCAGTAAGAATCAAGCGCAAGGATCTCACTAAATTAAAATAACAAATTAATATAGAAAAATCTTAATTAAAATCGTTTGGCATTTGAATTTCAGTTTTTTGTATACGTTTTGAAAATTTACTTACTGTCTTTTATTAACAATTCCCTAGTGGTTTCCTAAAACTTTGTAAAACCTATCATTTAAGTTTCTCAAGTGAACAATTTAATTTTTTAATATTAAAAATTATGTATGTTACATAGGGGGGCCATAAGAATTTTAGAAAGGCAAAGGTGGGACATGGCACAAAAAGGTTGGGAAACACTGCGTTGGTCTGTTTAAAGGACGTCATCCTGTCGTACGACTTCACTTCTAGTGTGAACGTTTCGCGCGATTGTCGAGGTGACTGTCGAGTCGACAAAAACCGCTTGGTGTGTACGTACCCTAAGACTTGAAGTAACATTAGCGTTAACTCTAACACTAGACTGAGAACTAGTGGCTTTTAAGTTATGGCGTTCGTCGATGGTTAATCGATCTACCTTATCCCAGTCTTCGTTGGACATAAAATTTGAGAACACTAAACCTGAAAGCTCCTAGTTCTTGGTCTAGTGTTAGATTTAGCGATAATGTTAGATCTAGTCTTACAAGGAGACCTTACGACTTGCCCCCCACCGATTTTAACGAAAGTGGTACCAATCGATAGATATTAATACATAGTACAAATGTATAAAATATTAGGGCGCACTATTCAGAGGTTCGCAAGAAAATTGGTGTTAAAGTTTGCGAATAGCGTCTGTCAGTGACAAGTACCGCCCTTTAAGCCCCGCCCATTGTCGTACTGAATATGTATAGGCTTCCACATACGAGGTTCGAATTCTGAATAATACTTTTTTTTATTTCCATTTTTATTTTTAATGCAACATTTAACTTTATTTTTATAATATCTTGATATTACAAAATATAATCAATTAAGGACACTCTTTCGTTATCCTACTTTTTAATTTCTCCACTTCTATGTTTAGGAAACTTACGATACTTTTATTAGAATCATTCTTTACAATTTCTTCTTTGCCATTTAAAATGGTATTTTATATTTATTATAAAACGTTTTATAATAAAAATACCCACGTAAACATCCAGTCTTACCTCCTTTATTTAGGGGAGGATGAGATAAGACGGGGAGATAAGGTAACATGTGGAACCCAGTGTTAAGAAGAAGGCTAAAAGACACAAAAAGATGAAAAACTGATTAAAAAGAAACATTTTATGATTAAATCCCAAACACAAGAAAACGTACAATTAATGTGCTTGTGTAGATGATGATGGCGTTGAGGCAATCCATGTTTGCGTATTATGTGAATCTGATTAACAGTCTTTTATAACGTATATTTAATTACATTTTATCTTGTTCCATGTAAATTGGCTGGTAGCACGAAACGATCCTCAAAACAATGATATGCACAAGAGTCAATCAATTTATACTTATCGACAATCGTTCCTCCTTTTCTGGCATGTTCTTCCCATCTCTTTAATTCTATTATGTTTTTTAAGCGTCAACATCCTTACTTCTGAAGAGTTTGCAAAGGCCAATAGGGATGTCCTTTAGCGCGATTCACAACTTTTAACTTGTAATGAAAGGGAATATTATAATCGTCTTGTACTTGCTTTGTCGATAGTTCCAGAAATAAATTTGCGTCAAACGGAAACACGAATTCGGAAGCACATTCTTCGTCAGTTTAGTCCATGAGTATTAAGTCATCCGTACTTACAAAAAATGTTGTCTTTGTCGAGATGTCGAGAGCGATATTAAGTATTTCTTCGCCAATTTACATAGCGCCTTTTGAAATTTCCACGGTTGGTTCCACAGTCACAAGATCACTTTTCATTAGCAGTTTTTCAAAATACAACTAACATAAGCATCACTCAAGAGTAACGTTGATTTGCTACTTTGAATCATTATCAATATAATCATAATATCGATCCCTAGTGTATAATATGTAATATCATGTACATAGATAATACGTATAAGTTAAATGTAAGCAATATAATAAATTATTTTACATTACTTATGCGGGTATTTTTATTATAAAACGAATTCGAACCTCGTATGTGGAAGCCTATACATATTCAGTACGACAATGGGCGGGGCTTAAAGGGCGGTACTTGTCACTGACAGACGCTATTCGCAAATTTTAACACCAATTTTCTTGCGAACCGCTGAATAGTGCGCCCTAATATTTTATACATTTGTACTATGTATCAATATCTATCGATTGGTACCACTTTCGTTAAAATCGGTGAGGGGCAAGTCGTACGGTCTCCTTGTTAGTTTACAGTTCTCCAATAATTAGTTAACAATTTATTAATTACCATGATTACATAATAATTCATGTGATATGATTGACTCGAAAAAGATAATGAGCCAAATGTTAACTAATTTGACTTTTATAAAACCGGGCATAAATCTTATAAAAGTCTCACAAACTCAGTGTCTGTTTCGAATTTAATTTTATTTCGAATTTATTTCTAGAGGATCTCAACCTGGATCCACTTCCACGTCAAAATCTTCATCGAAACGAACCACACCAAAAAGCGATGCTTCTAGTAACGTTACAACATCAAGCGGAAGTAAAACTTCTGAGACGGAATCACCAAGAACGCCTACAAAACAAACTGTTCAAACGTATTTAAAAATATTTTTATAATTTGAAAAGTAGAGCTAAATTCTTTTTATTTTTTATAACAGGATGCATTATTATCCAGCTTCGTTTGCTTGTCATTCGAGTATCGCTGGAAAATATAAGGTTGGATCGAGTTCGGAGGATTTTTCATCAAAGTCGACAATTAAAAAGCCTTTTGTGTTTGGATATGATTTTCAAACGACTTCCGAGGAGTCTTCTCCGAGAGGTATGCATGTTTTATTTTATAACAATTAACGTAACGAGTGGGTAACAAGTTTAAAAAAAATACAGGTTGTTTAATAATTTCAGATCAAACCGATCAAGAAGGTGAAACTGAAATGGGTAACTTATCGAAATAACTTATTTATTTTTATACAAACAGTTTTATTTTTTTATTTTTATACAAACAGTTTTATTTATTTATTTAAAACGTTGTTTGTAATAAAAACAAACCATTTTTATATTCCTTAATTATTCTTTTTTAATGTCTTAAATTTTCCTTTTAAATTGTTGACGTTTTCAAGAGAATTCTAGGTTATGTGTAATTAACAGGTGACAGGTAGCAAAATGAAATTAGCCGCGTATACACACGTTTAGGTAAAATGACAATTGGCACAAACGTCAAATTTCCATTGTCGATGTTCTGGGGGAAAATAGTAAAGGGGAAAAGTCAAAATTAACTGATTTAGTTGTCTTTTCGGACGTAATCGGGCAAATTGAACGGTATTACTGGTGAAGGGCGAAAAATATCGGGCGGAGAAAGTCGTTTAGGGAATTAGCGCCCGTTCGATTTCGACGGTTGTGAACGTGGCGGTGGACAGAAGTCGTACTGCGCATCGACAGTGCGCACTTATTATCAGTCGCCATATTGAAATCTACCTATCAGAAAATTTTGTAAGTAAATATTCGGATTTTCGACGGTTTTCCGGCGGATTTTCTGCCCGAAACCTTGTAAAATCGACGCCCGAACGAGCCGGAATCCCATCGCCGTCGAAACGCACCTTTTACGACCGTTCGGTACGTTCCAGGAAATACCTGACGTAAAAAATCGAGTGTTGACGATGGGTTTACCTGTCTTTATGCAATATGTGCACGTAAAAGGGGTCTTTGACGGGGTTTTCGGGGCCGAGACCGTCCCGTTCGCGTCCAACTCCGGCTGTCATCGCGGTATTTTCACGGGATCTTGACATCTTGGGACCGTTTTTGACAGTTGGCACGTTTGACGTTTTACCTTCTCTTAAAAAACGACTTCCCAGCACCGTTTCTTGTACGTTTCCGCAGGTTAAACCATTGTGAATTGACCCGGGAGGGAGTTAAATAGCAACCGAGAACCTGACAAGATGTCTGTGTTGAATCAAAGCGGAGAAGAACAGGTGGAGTGCCCCCTATGCATGGAGCCTTTGGAGGTGGACGATCTCAACTTTTATCCTTGCACGTGCGGGTATCAGGTAATCAATCCCAATTCATTATAATTAGTTTTATTGTATATTCTTTTGTTGGGTAGATTTGCAGATTTTGCTGGCACAGGATCCGCACGGACGAGAATGGGTTGTGTCCCGCCTGCCGTAAGGCTTATTCAGAGAATCCTGCCGATTTTACACCATTGTCTAAGGAGCAGGTAGCTCAGCTTAAGGCTGAGAAGAGACAACGGGATCAACAGCGTAAGGCTAAGCAAACCGAGAGTAGAAAACATCTTGCTAGGTAATTATTTTATAATTATTATATTAAAAAATTTATAAGAAAGTACTTAAAATGTATTTATTTGAATTAATAAGCGATTTTTGTGCTTAATTTTAGTTAAAAAAGTTGGCAATAATTTTTGACAGTTAACTAACCTCATTTTTATATAAATTTTGTTCTTTACGATTTTATTTAGAAGTAATTTTTACACTAAATTAAAGTTAAAAGGTTACATTTTGTATTAAAATAATAAAATTTATTATAAATGATAAATATTTTTCAAGTTCAGTTTTTTAAATATTTTTTTAATTAATTGTTTCTTATGTAATGTTTGCTTTGTTAGTGTGAGGGTCGTCCAACGTAATTTGGTGTTTGTGGTGGGCCTTCCGATGCGTCTGGCCGACCCGGAGATACTCAAGCGGCACGAGTACTTTGGAAAGTTTGGCAAGATACATAAGGTGGTGATAAATCAGTCGACGGCGTACGCAGGCTCTCAGGGACCCAGTGCCAGTAAGTTTTAGGTTTCTATCATTGTTTTCTTCATTTAAAAGTTATAAAATTTCGTTTTAAATCAGTTAACAAGATCATAATCAGTTATTTTTATCTCATTATTCCTTTGTTGTCATATCAAATGCGTAAATATATGAAATAATAAAATTTAGATGAGATAAAAAGTATTGTTTATAATTAAAGTGAGGTTATTTTGATATCTAGATAATTTTTTGTTGTTTACAACATCGATATTTATTAAAAATTAATAGTAAATGAAATATTTAAGATTAGATTTTACGATATATATTTTTTTAAATAATATTTCCTTTGATAAAAGAAAGAAATTAGATTAATTAAGGTTTTAATTGGGCTTAATCCTTCATTAATATAAGAAAAATATTGTATTTCCGATTTTCAGTACTAATTTTTGTCTGTTTTAGGCGCGTACGTGACGTATATGAAAAATGACGACGCGTTAAGAGCTATACAAAGCGTCAATAATATTCCTTTGGATGGTAGGCACATTAAGTCGAGCCTCGGAACGACAAAATACTGCTCTCACTTTATGAAAAACCAACCATGTCCAAAGCCGGACTGTATGTACCTTCATGACTTCGGTAAGTTTTTAATTCTACTTTTTTTTTATTCTAAAAGGTTTTTTTTTTATATTAAAACGATTTTTTTACATTGAAACGGTTTTTTAATAACTAGGCGATCCGGAAGCGAGTTTTACTAAAGAACAAATGCACGCTGGTAAACATCAAGAGTATGAAAAGAAACTTCACGAGGCGCTGTTGAGTCGGACGGCTCAATCCAAGGCAGAGCAAAATGATAAAAGGGCGGGAGGCGAAGGGAAAGGAGCGAACGGTAAAGAACCGAGCGCGAACGGGGGCGGTAGCGTTGGCACGACTAATAACGTTCCGACGAGTCAAACGAACGGTACGACGAATACGCCGGCTAACGGTAACAGTAGTAACGGGAACGGAGGTTCGGGAGGGCAGAACGGCACCGTAAAAGAGGGATGGCCTCAGTTGAGCGCCGATAAGAAAGAGGGCGGAGGTGAAAAAAGGGATACGAAAGGTACGATCGATAATAAAAAAGTATGTAACGCAAGTAACGGTAGTAATAATAATAATCGGAATAGTAAAGTCAATAAAAAGGAGAAAACCAAGCCGCCAAGCCCCACGACGGCGCAAAGACAACCGGTAGTAGTAACGCAAACCGATAAGGAATCGCCGACGGCGGCGGTGACGGTAGCGGCGGCGAATGAAACGGAAAGGGAACCGTCGGCGGATCCGGAACCGGTTGTAACGGGCAAACCGGCGGCGCCGCCGCTCCTCGACGACAACTCGAGCTTCTTTTCACATCAGAACTCGTATCAAAAACTTTTAGTACCGGAACGCGCCCCTAGCGAAGATTCGGAAACCGCCCCGTTCCCCGCCACGCAAATATTAAACGATTCGTTCCCTGATATCAGCAGCGCCGAAGATTGGGAAGCGGCGTTCGGATTCACAAAGCACTCTAATCACTTGGAGGAGCTCGCCAGACAAAAGCACTCGTCGTACTATTACGGTTCGTCGCCGGACGCGTTCGATTTAAAACGAGGAATAAACGGCACCTCCGATCACATGTCGAAGTTCTTCGGGGACTTCGCGAAGAGCCCGAAGGAAATGAACGGGTACTATCAGCCGGCGACGGCCGCGCACAACGGCGTAAACGGACACGGAGGGTCGTCGTCATCGTTGGTCGACGCACACATCCGGTTCGTGCAGCAACAACAACAGCAGCGACGTCACATCGAGGACCAACTACAGCTGCTTAGTCTTAAACAACAGAGCTTGCAGTTTATGCACAACGCGAACCAGTATATGAACGGGGACGGTCAGAGGTTTTGCGCGTATCAAAATCAATTTAACGCCGTTAATAGGCCGGTTACGGCTCCTAGCGGCATCGGTAAACAACAGCAACAACAGAGCCTTAGGTCGGAAGACGATTTGGACTTTGATCCGTTCCAAGAAACGCAAAAAGGTCTCGCGGAACTTATAGAAAACGATCAGAGTTTAAAATTACACCTAGCAGGTAATTAAATAGTTTTATTTTCTTTATAATTGTTTATAATTTTTTTTTTTTTTTTTATTATTATTTAATAGCAAATAGTAATGGTCCATCGAATCAAATGAACGGTTTATTGCATAGTCAAGGTGGTAATGGAATGTTACCACCTCCACCTCCCGGATTTGTACAGCCTCATATGAATTCATTTGGTAAGACCTAAAAATTTTTAATTATTGACTTTTTCTACCTTTAAATTATTGATTTAAATTATAGGTAGTAAAATTTTACCGTATTTAAATATGAACAGTCAACAACAATTAAATACGACACAGAACAATTGGCCAAGTAGTTATAATAATGTATTACATCAACAACACAAAGGTAATAATTAAATGGTTAAAGTAAACGTCTCATATTGGAATAAATTAAGTAACAAATATTTTTATTTATTTGAAGGTATGGGAGCGTGCAACGATTGGAAGGTGCTAGACCCGGCGATAGTCTCCTCAAGCAGATACTTTTCCCTAGCAACGGTACCGCCGTTACGCGGTGCCGAATACATGGGACAGACGCACGCACAACAGCAAAACGGGCCGGCGCGGCCCTCCGCGGCCTTCGAATTTGGCGGGGCGGCGACCGCGCCTTCCGCGTACCCCGCATTGGGTCAGATGGCGCAACAACAGCAAGCCGCGCAACAGGGTTACGGCTTTGCACAGCAAAACCTACACTGGCTCGGCGCCGACCTCGGATCGCAAATTTCGACGCCACCCGGTTTTCGCAGCCAAGGGCAGGCGACCAAACAACAGCAGGAGTGCTAGAATGGGGGCCGGTTCCTTTCCTTTCCTTTCCTCTCTTCCTTATTCTTCTTCTCTCTTCTAAAAAAACTAAACCAACCCGAGTTTATTACATTTTTTGTTTGTGCGCGGAGCGGACGGTTATAACGATGATTAAAATTTGAGAAAAAGAAAATAATGAGGTTATAATGTCGTAAGGAAAGAAAAAAAAGAACGTACAATATATAAATAGAATTTCAAAAAAAATAATCGGAGATAATTAAAAAAAAGAGATTTATTTTTATTTTGTTGTTGTTATTCGGGAAAATTAAAATATTGTATGTAACAACTAGGTATGTAACAACTAAGAAACAAAAAAAGGGTTGTTATTTCCATTATATTCGGTGCTTGGCATCTACCCCCTTTAAAAAAGAATATTCCCTTATTTTTCTTTCAATTTTTGTTTAAGTCTTTTTTGTTGTCAAGGAATCGTAAAAGGAATTTATCGAAATGAAAATATCGAACCGTATCGATTCGGGGCGATTAATATGCGTATAAATATAAAATTATTCGAAAAAGTATATCGGAAACGGCTGCGTCGTTAACCCTCTTTCGGTTCGCCGGTCTATTTGTTACTAGTTTCATTTTTTTCATTATTAATTTTTTTGAATTTCTTTGAATTTGCCCGGTGAGCCGGTGAAGGGTTAAGAGAAAACGGATAATAATTGATCGAGAGAAAAAACAGCTACAAATATACGATGAGAAATGAAAAAATTATTAAGAAGATGGAGTTTTATTTTGTTCCGGTACCCAAAGGTAATTATTCTTATCCTTTTTTTTTCCTTTTACCTGTATACTGAGTATTCCAAGGTTAAAGTTAATGATTTATGTTTACCATATGTCAAAAAATTTAATATTTGGATTTTTGTAATAGCAATTTTTGAATTGTAGATATGAATCATTGACTTTGGCATTGAAATACGTATGTGATGAGATTAGGTTAAAATTTTAAATAAAAATTTCTTAAAATTAAAATAAAAATTTCGTAAAATTAAAATAAAAAAAATAAATTTCTTTTAATTTGAGTATAAAAATATGGTTTGTAGGGTAAATAGATGAAAAGTTATTAATAATTTTAACATTTAAAAAATAAATTGAAAATATTTCTTATTTTTTTATCATGTTTGTACTTATTTTTAAAAGAAATTTGATTTTTTCACGATATTTTAAGAAAATTTTATTTTTAATTCTAACACTTAGTCTTAAAATTTTAATTTTTTGAAAATGTTAAGAAATGAACATTAAATTGAGTTGGGTTGAGAATTTTTATTAATTTTTAAAGACTTTAAAACGTTTAAATAATGTAAAAATTGAATTGAATTTAAAGCATAAAGTGTATCTTCTAGTTGTTGAATCTTCTGATAAATTTGATGATTTGTGAAGAAAATTTTCTTTGGAAGGTTAAGAATTTGAAATGAAATAATCTCAGTTGTTTAGTTGATTTTTTTCTTTAACAGAAAAGGTTTTCAAGACCGAAAAGTAAATCGTCTTTAACTTTCTTAAAACTTAGACAAGTAAAAATCAATTATTTTCTTACATTTAAATATTCACAACTAATTTCTTTCAATTACCAAAGAAAATCGTCTTTTGGTTGGCACTAAAACCAGTTTTTGAGTTTTTTTGTCCCAACTCAGATACTTGGCAATGAGTCAACCCAACACGATAACAAAATTTCCCTTTTCAGGTCAGTTTTTAACCGCGCGTCGACTAAAAATGTATAAAGTTGGTTCGAAAGTCGATTATATTTCCGGTAAAAGTGCAGTTTAGGAGAAGAACCGGTCACACAACATTCAGGTGGGTGTTAAATACAATTTTTAAAAATCAAGATCTAATTTCAACGAAAATATTTAAGATTTCAATTAAAAGTGTAGCGCAAATGAGAATGTTTAATGTTGCACGATGCGTCGCTTTGTCGCGCAACGTAATTAAGAAGGTATCTATTTAACACGTTGAGTGCCATTTTAGTCATCGATGACTGACACTGAGCTTTCTATTCAGGCCGCGTCAGTCTTTAGTGACTGACACAACTTTTCATTCAGGCCGCGACAGTCACCAGTGGCCTGACGGGGAAGTCGTTATTAAACTGCGTGGCACTCAACGTGTTAAATGAGTGATATAATTTCCTAGCGACAATTTGCATCCCTGAGTCGCGTCACGTCGCATAGCTGAGTGTAACACAAGTGAGAAGTGACGTTTAAATTTAACGTAATATTCTGAATTTGCAAGATGTCACACTTTAAGATTTGAGTAATTTATCCTAGATTTAAAAAATTCTCAACATCTTTTTTTTTAACATTACTCATCCTATATATTTCATTTTATTATTCCAATTATTACTTCAAATAGTATTAAATTAAAATTAAAGCAGGAAATTGAATTATGTCTATTATTGTTTCGAATTACAGTGGAACCTCGCATAACGAGTATAATTCGTTCTAGGATCTTATAAACGGCCCACACACGTAACGAATTCTCGTACTGCACGCAGTGCGACATTAGTCGAAACTGCTGCAGTAAGGATAAATTGTAGCGTGTGTAGGCCAATCGTATGCTTTGTAGTACGCAGTGATCGAATCGTTTGCAGTTCGGCACTGCCATAAAATATCGTATCAACGGTCGTGTTTGAAAGCAAGTTGATACGTGTGTAGAGAGTTGTGTGTAAGGATGTATGTGTAGTTTACACTCATCGAGACTACTACTGCAATAATCTGAACTACTGTAGTCCGATGGGTTTGAACCGTGTGTAGAGAAAACGACAGTACTGCAATTTATACGATTTTCTGTCCAACCTGTATTTGGAAAGAAATCGTTACGTGTGTGGGCCGCTATAGAGACTACTACTGCAATAATCTGAACTACTGTAGTCCGATGTGTTTGAACCGTGTGTAGAGAAAACGACAGTACTGCAATTTCTACGATTTACTGTCCAACCTGTATTGGGAAAGAAATCGTTATGTGTGTGGGCCGCTTTACTCGTTATATGAAACACTCGTTAAGCGAAACAAATTTTTCCATATAAATTAATGTAAAAAGGGATAATGCGTTCCGTGACAAAAATACTTGGCATATTTTTATAATATAACGTTTATTTACAGATATAATAATATCCTATCTACTTATATATAACTTTAAACGAACGAAATTATCCTTTCTCTTTTGTACAGTATCGAAAAATCTGGAATGTGATTTAATCACGTAGTTCAATATTTTTATGAATTTATGAGAATTATATCTACCTAATATAATATACAGTGATACAAAAAAGTCTCCATACGATGGCAATTATAAACTTGATTTATGCAATTAAGTTAAAGTTTTATAGGTGGACTTAAAATAATAGATCTAAAGTGACAGATGTTTACCATAGTGTTGTAAATGCGTATATACCGGGTAATGAAAATAAAAACTTCAGAAATATATACACTTTTATTAAAGAACCATTAAATTTGTTACAAAAAAGTATTCGTACAAATAAAGACATATTGAAATATTACAACAAAACTTTAACAGAAGGTATAAATAAGAAACAAAAAGTACATACATTAATATTTAGTAGGGTTTTCCTTTGACTTTATAACCGCTCTTAATCTGTTCTGCATAGATGCCACAAGTTTTTTCGTAACTGAAGGTTCAATTCTGTTCCATTCCTCTTGTAACTTTTCCTTGAAATCATTTCTATTATTTATTCCATGTTTACAAATGCGTCTCTCCAATTCTTACCATAGGTTCGATGGGATTGAGGTCTGGTGGTCGGGGTGGATGTTTTAGTGTGCTTTTGACCCTGTATAAAAGCCACTCTGTCACCATTCGCGAAGTGTGTTTAGGGTCGTTACCGTGCATAAACAGAAAATCATTGCCCATTCCTAATTGGTGTACACTTTCGGACAGATTTTCTTGTAAAATTTTAAGATAGGACTTACTGTTCATTGTAGCCTCTATAAAAGATAGTTTGCCAACTCCATTACTCGACATGCACCCCCAAATCATAACACTGCTACCTGCATGTATAACAGTAGTATTTAAATTTTCTAAAATTTAATTCAGTGTTGGGCTTTCTCCATACTTTTTGTTTCCCATCGGATCCGTGAATGTTAAACTTGCTCTCATCACTGAATATGACATTGTCCCAAAATGTTTGCTCTTTATTTACATGTTCCTTAGCATATTGTAGCCGTTTGGTTTTATTTCGGAAAGAAATAAATGGCTTTTTCCGTGGTGACCGTGCGTTATATCCGTGGCGTCTTAAAACGTTACGTACGCTTTCATCACTGCAGCTCACATTCATCTCATGTCTTAACTTTTGTGCGATTTTTGTTGCACTATTCGTTGGATTTTTCTGTATTTCTCGAAAAATGTGCCTTTCTTGACGTTCAATAAAAATTTTTGGGCGCCCAGATCGGAAGGTATTGTTCACTGTGCCGGTTTTTCCATAATCTCGATAGTATACTGTACTGTCGACTTGGATTTTTTAACAATATTGGTCACTTCTTCCATAGAATTTCCCTCACCATAGAATTTCACAATTAGTTTACGTAAATCGACACTTAATTTGCGTTTTTTTGGAGACATATTGCAAATTGTTTGTAATATTTGCACTCGTCGACAATTAAATGAAAACTAGCTACCTGCACTCCAATATAAGGCTATCTGGATATGAAAATTCTGGTTTTTAAACCATATGTTTAAGTATCGTACGGAGACTTTTTTGTAATAAAATACCCCACGTTTATGTTGTACTGTGTGTGTTTTTTTTAAATTTTAATTTATTTTAAAATTTTATCGGCCTAATAGAGCGTTCAGTAATACAGCCAAGCCTTAGCCTTATATTTTTAGATCTATATTTAACATTTCAACTTTAATTATACAAAATAAGATTGTTATTGCTACCGTACGGAGACTTTTTTGTATCACTGTATTAAAGTAGTAAGCAAGCAGCGCCTCTCTAAAAGAGGGCGCCGCAGGCGCCTAGCTCTTTTTTTAATAGTTTTTTTGGAAATCGCTTTCCGGACGATTCAATGATTTTACGTCATTCTGCCGACCATTATCTTCACCTCCCCGACGATTTTGGGGGGTCCGTGACCAATTTCGGAAAAACGGAACTAAAAATCGAACGACGTTGCGGTAGCCCTAATTGAAATTAAAATTCTCGATCGTCCGCCTGTCATTTTCGTTAACTTTCGAACGCACTTTTTGTCCAAAATGCCACCGGCTCCGCGACTCTGCTTCCGGCTAACCTTCTGAACGGCTTTATAACGCAACGTTATATGCGAATCGGGGCTCCTTTGGACCCGAAACGGCCGATTTAAGCCCTAAATGAAGTCCCCGTTTTCCGTCATTTTCGATTTGGGCCGATAAAACAGTTGGTTCAATTTTCATAAACGTTATTTATTATTCTAACCACGCTAATGCCACATGAAATGTCAAAACGATCGGTTTATTAATAATTATCAAATATTTAATTTATGCAGAGCAAAAATTCGAATAAATTTCAATAAAAACTAATTAAATTCTTGAAAATATCACCAAAAATTTAAGTAAATTTGTAAAAATTCCACCAAAGCTACTAAAATTTTTAATAATTTCACCAAAAACAAAATTTGTAAAAATTCCATCAAAGCTATCAAAATTTTTAACAAATCCACCAAAAACTGAATTTTTAAAAAATATACTAAAATTAAGATTACTAAGAATTGATTAAACTCTTAAAAATTCCACAAAAATAAAAAAGTAATAATAAAAATTCCACAAGAGTTAGTTAAATTGAATATAATTTCACCAAAAATTATTAAATTTGGATACAATTCTACTAAAAACTTTGTGAATTTTTTAAAAATTCCACCCAAAATCAATAAAATTGTTAAAAATTCCACGAAAAACTTACTATATTCGTAAAAATTCTACCAAAGTTACCAACATTTTTAACAATTCCACCAAAAACCTACTCAATTTTTTCAATTTTCCACCAAAGCTACAAAAATGTTGAATAATTCCACTAAAAACTTACTGATTTTTAAAAAATACCACCAAAAACTTCCCAAACTCATAAAAATTCTACTAAAATTACCAATATTTTTAACAATTCCACCAAAAATGATTAAAGTTAATAAAAATTCCACCAAGGTTATCAACTTTTTTAACAATTCCATCAAAAACATACTGAATTTTATAAAAATTCCACCAATAATTAATAAAATTGGAAAAATTTCACTAAAAACTTACTAAATTCGTAAAAATTCCATAAAAAACACTGAATTTTTAAAATATTCCATCAAAAATGAATAAAATTCGCAAAAATTCCACCAGTGTTATCAAAATTTTTGATAATTCCACCAAAAATATACTGAATTTTTTAAAAATTCCACCAAAAATTAATACAATTTGCAAAAATTCCACCAAAAACTTACTAAATTCATAAGAATTTTACCAAAAACACTGATTTATTTTAAAATTCCACCAGAAATGAATAAAATTCGCAAAAATTCCACCAATGTTATCAAAATTTTTGATAATTCCACCAAAAACATACTGAATTTTTTTAAAATTCCACCAAAAACTTACTAAATTCATAAGAATTTTACCAAAAACACTGAATTTTTTTAAAATTTCACCAGAAATGAATAAAATTCGCAAAAATTCCACCAAAGCTATTAAAATATTTAACAACTACACCCAAAACTTACTGAATTTTTTTTATTCCACCAAGAACTTAGAAAAATCCTAAAAATTACACCGAAATAGTCAACATTTTTAACAATTCTACCAAAAACTTACAAAATTTTTTAAAAATTCCACCAAAATGTCCAAATTCTTTTAAAATTCCACCAAAAAACAATTCATTATCATCAAATTAGAAACAATTTCATTAAAAATTAACTAAAACCTTGAAAATTCCATCAAAAACTTAGTAAATTCATAAAAATTCCACCAAAGTTACTAAAATTTTTAATAATTCTACCAAAAATAATGAATTTTTTTTTTTTAATTCCACCAAAAAAATTTGTAAAAATTTCACCAAAAATTTACTAATTTTTTTTTTTTTTAATTCCACCAAAAACTTACTAAATTCGTAAAGCTTCCACCAAAGCTACCAAAATGTTTATCAATTCAACCAAAAACAATAATTTTTTTTTAGAAAAATACTAAAAATAAAACTAAACTAGTCCTTTTTAATTAGATAACTATCTAATGTCGTTTGCTTTCGGCGGTGCTTCAAAATTTGATCAAAGTATGACACCGCATTGTCGTAGAACAAATTTGCAGAGCGCAGAGCCACCTCTTTATTGGGATGATGTTTTTCAATGAATAACGTAGCAGTTTCCATTCTTTTAACATTTCTTTCATTGCATCAGATGATGGCTCCTCTACTGTTTCCTCGTCTGAAAGACTCTCCTTTTCACCTTCACCTTCTTGCTATGCAAGGTGTAGCAGTTCTGTAAGCTCTTCGGTGGTTAGCTCTTGATTGTGCTCTTCCACAAGCTCATCAATATCGGCGTTATTTACTTCTAGTCCCATGGTGTTAGCTAAAGACACAATTTCGTGAACTACAGGATTCGCATCTACTGCATCAGCACCCTCAAAGTCACTTTCAACAATGCTTTTTTGCCAAAGCTTTTTCCAAGCCGAAGTGAGAGTTCTCTTCGTGACTTCTTCCCATGCTTTATCAATCATTTTAAGGCAATTAACGATATGGAAGTGATACTTTCAGAACTCTCTAAGAGTAAGATTTGTCCCTTCGGTCACTTCAAAACAACATTCAAAAAGTATTTTAGTGTAGAGTTTCTTAAAGTTGGAAATAACTTGCTGGTCCATAGGCTGAAGTAACGGTGTGGTGTTAGGAGGCAGAAAAAGAATTTTGATGAAGTTAAATTCTTCACGGATATTGTTTTGTAAGTGTGGGGGATGAGCAGGTGCGTTGTCCATTACAAGTAAGACTTGGAATGGCAGATTCATCTCTAGCAAATATTTTTTCACAGAAGGCCCAAACTCTTGATATATCCAATCGGTGAATATTACACGGGTCAACCAACCCTTGCGATTGGATCTAAATCAGCCACACTCATACCATCTTCTTGTTTTTGAATGATTTCTCTTTTCGTTTCTGTGGTTATTTTTCTCCTTTTATGCATGGCGGTCTTCTTATGGCTTATTCGTCGACAATGTGAACAGAGTTATTAAACCTTGCCAAAATAAATAATGTCCAAACAAAAACGGCATTAACATACTAGCGCAACTGCAGAAAACAGATTTAATAGAAGTTCTGACGACGAACATCGTATAAACGCGCAAAGTGCAGCTAATTCCAACTTGAATGTTGCGCAGAAACAAAAAGGGTTGGGTCAAAGGATAATAAATTAACACTTTGTCATTTCGACTTTGTAACGTTTCCTTATTGCTGGCAGGTAGAGAATGACCCGGCCTACATACATAAATAACCTCAAAAAAAAAATATTCTTGAAAATTGTTTTTGCCTTTGCGTCTAGACACGTTTGGGCAAAATGTTTATTACTCGTTATGCGAAATGTCACTCGTTAAGCGAGCCATTTTTTTACCATTCTTTTCGCTCGTTATGCGAAATACTCGTTGTGCGAGGTACTCGTTAAGGGGGAACGACAGGGTAAATTTTTTGAAAAATCGTTTTTTTTCTTTAAGGGGAGATATCAGTGTGAAAAAAAAAAATATTCGATTTTTTTTTTCTTGCTTAAATAGTTAGTTTTGTCCTTTAAGAATATGCCTACAAAATGTTTAAACAATATTCGGCTTAGAAGTATTCGAAATTGGCGTCAAGCGTCGACGCTTTCAGAGCAGTCTATAGAAGACTGTGTTTTTGTGGCGCCCAAGTAGTCAAAACAGCTGCTAATTTGGTTACTATCATATTCAACGATGGTCACGTGGCTTTGTTGAATGTTGTTGAGGACTTGGGAACCTCCATCGGCGAGAAACTGTTCAATTATTGCCGCGAAATCGACCGAAAACGTATCGAGGACGCCGAACGCTACTCTTTAAAGCGACGTGAGGAGGAGGAAATATTATTGTTGGACGCAGATGAACTTCTGTATGGTCCAGGGATAGCAGAATAATCGGTAAGAACTTGTTTTATATTAATATTCAAGTTACATCATTCAATTTTATCCTCTCAAAACTTTAAACGCGTTTTTCTCGAAACCATGTTTTTTTACCTGGTTGACAGCATTACTCTGTTAAATTTTGTCCAATCGACTTTATTCAACATGGATTCTCTTCAGAAAACTTATCGCTATCGTTGCATCGTAGAGATTTTTTTTAAATTGTTTACTTTTTTTTTTATTCGCGATTTACTGCAGAATTTTCGTGTAAAATCCGAATTTTTTTTTTAAATGGCCACCATTTCTTTTTAAATCAAAATTTTCAAATTTTCTACGATGCTGCGATAGCTATACTATTATAATTTAATAATCTTTTCGAATTTTTCATTTCAGATGCTTGCTGTGGCTCTAATGTTGTCAACCGTCGGGAGGTCTTTTTTCTGAGACGTCATTTTACGACTGCTCCCCTGCTTCATAGATCGTGATATAAATTCAAAGAAAATTTCCTTGCATACTTTAATGCTTCAATAATTAATAGACAAAATTTCAAATAATTTGATACAGCCGTTTAAAAGAAAAAAATCCCAAAAAAACACCTAATTTTTCAGCCTGTCACACTGATATCTCCCCTTAAGCAATTCGAAAGTATGTACCGTTTAGAATATTGTCCTACAATATTATAACGAAATTTGTACAAATAATGGAATTATAGCTATTTTCTGCTCGCGCGCACGAAGCCATTACTTGAATACGAACATAAACAACCATTGTCACAAAATGTTATCGATGCTATTACTCCCATTTATATGAATTTGTCCAAGACGGAGTTGCTTGAGCGCTGTATAGGCGGATTTACGCAAAATTCGAATGAGAGCTTTAATGACCTCATTTGGAAGTTCGCTCCGAAAATTTCATCAAGTCGGGCAGTTATTGTGCAAATTGCTACTTATTTAACGGTTTCCATTTTTAATAATGGAATGGCATCTTTATTAAAAGTGGCAAATGAAATACAAATCCAGATTGGACCCCAAATGCACGCATTTTGTACAGCTAAAGACCGACACCGTATAAGTCGAGCTCAAGTGCGTTCAATTTGAAGTGTTTTAGACAATTCAGACAACAAGAAGAATGTCGAATTATGTTCTAGAAATTCTAAAGACCTTTATTATGGAGCAGGAATCGATGAATTGTGGTAACTCTTAAAATTTCCTCCATTATATCATCTAGAACTAAACTTAACTTTTCAAATGCGTTTTTCTCACAATAAAATTTTTTTAACTTGTTGTCACAATTTCTTCACCAACGAGAATCGCATTCAAATTTTATTGAGACGTCCTCAATCTATATAAAATTCCCTTCAGTTAAGCGTACGGATTTTTATTTGTATTGATATTTGCTCTCTCTTTACCCCCTATAAAGATTAATTATTTTATCGATTTACTTAACTCTTTTTTTGCAGAGGTGCCATTTTAACAGCAATAATTATTTTTTAAATCGGGTACGCTTAACTGAAGTTACACCAATATAGATTAAAATGACGTTTCCTTTTTTATTTTCAGATTATTTTTACACGTTTTATAGTGACAACCAACAAGATGCTTTTTTTTGTTTGTGCATTTGGACACCCTTCATATATGTATTCTAAGACACATATTTTTTTCTCTATGGTTCCTAAAATAAGTTTAAACTGCGTAATTACAAATATCAAATTCCGATTTTTCTAAAATATATGAGTGAACCAAAATAAAATCTTAATTATCGTCTTTTTTCGCGATCTCCACTCTGTTGTTCCCCCTTAAGCGAGGTTCCATTGTATTTCTAAACATGTCCTTTGAAAGGTTAAAAAAAATCTTAACATTTATAACCAAGATAATCTTTTATTAATTAATTAATTAATCATATTAATTTGTTACGTAGATACATAAATATTCAATCCACGATAAAAAATACAAATAAATTCTTTAGTTAAACGTAATACTACACATAACTAATATTTAGAAAATAAAACTGCTGTATTTTTCTAAAGAGCAAAGAATAATTAACGGCGTACAAACAATTAACTTCGCTTAGATTAACTTTATATAATATTTAGCATATATTTTAATAATTTTTTCTCTCTTTTTTTATAATTTACGATGCGGTAAGAAAATAGCTCCTTTGGCACTACTCAACTCGGCGGTAGCTCTTTTTAAATAATCTCTATTATATTAATAAATATCCAATAATTTTCTTTTCGTTCTATTAATATATCTAAATAGGGTTTATTCTTACAAAAATATGTTTTAACTTATTATATTCACTTTAATAAAGACAAAAAAAAATTATTTTTAGTTTCAAGTCATTTTGAAAGTTAGGTTTTTTTATTATTAGGTCATTTTTATCTTTATTATTATACATAATATAGGCAAGAAATAGCTAATAGTTCTGTACCTTAGAGCTAAAGGGACTTAAGTCCAAAATGACATAATTGTGAAATAACGAAAAATATACTATTTTTAATTTGAAATAACAATTTTCATATTCTCAGCTCTCAAACAATTTAGCTCATAATCGCGGAAATATTGTTATTTAATACTAATAGTCTGTCTTTATTCATTAACAAAACATTTTTATGAAAACTTTCTATTTTTACGAACTTATTGGACTTACTACATTTTGGCTCGAAAAAATTATTTTTGAATGACTGTATGGACTTACAACAAAACAATAATTTGGGACAATAATAACATGTATGAACTTATTACAACAAAGAATACATTTTAAAATATATTAACTCATAAACTCATTCATCATCAGGGAAATCTGATGCTTCTTCAGTATAGGGTAAGTTTCTGAAATAATCCTGATATTCTTCAGGGACCCACTTAAGGAGAGTTACAAGATTGCCGTACTTTGCTTTACTTATAGATTTTCTAAAAAATCTTAATTTGGTCAAACTTTTTGGTATATTTGACGGTTTTCGAATATTTCTATAAAAATTAATGGAACAAAAATTGTCATTAAGTGATGTTTTATAAAAAAGAATTCCATATACTTTTCGCCGAAGTTGAAACCAAACAATGTTGGACAATTTAAACTCTAGGCCATCATTGCTTTTCTTACTAGATATAAATGGCGCTGTTGATAAGGAGTACAATGTACTAAAATTTTTTAAATCTTCTAGGGCCATGGAGTGCACATTAAATCTAGGCTTTTTACAATTGCGAATAAAATTTAGCAAAAAAAAAAAATAATAATAAAATAAGTTAAAATAAAAAAATAAAAGGTTAAAATAAGTTTTAACCTTGATAATTAGATTTTTTGTGGACTTACGACTATTTGGCGCTAAAACGGTAAGGATTTACTTCTTTATAACCCAAAAAATTTTTTTCGTGATCAATTTTTTTAGATAATGTTGTAAAAAATGAAATGTTGTGTTTAACGAGATACTTATTTTAAGCATATCTCATTATCATAAAATTTGGACTTACGTCCCTTTAGCTCTCAGGTACAGAATTAATTATTATTATAACTAACAACATTTAAACATCTATTAAGGCATTCTATTATATCGATTCGGAAATATTTTATATTTTTTTATAAATTTTTTCTTCTTTATTTGTGCGTTTAAAAAATTTACTTACTTTTTTTATGAATCACAATTTCTATATCAATTATTGCAAATCCAAATCGAGATTATCTCCTCATCTCGTATAAATAAATGAAAAGGGCAGTTGTTACGAACACAAAACTCTTTTTTCAACTTTAAATAGTATTATGAAGATTCATAATTTTGTCATTTTAAGTATCTAATAAAAAAATTAATAATGGTACCAAGGTTGACGTCGGACCCAACGTAACCTGCCCTGCGTTTGCGAATGTATTTTAATGCTAGCTCCTTCCGCGGCTCTCACGGTCTCCTTAACGCTTTGCATTAGATTTTGCGCGTTTCCTTCTAACATTTCGGTCGCTTCGCGGTCTTCTTCCGAACCTTGCGCGCCTAACATGGTCGCTTTTACCGTGCTGAGGATTTTTAGTTGCGTGGCGATCGTGGGGATTCTCTCGCAGACTTGTAACAAGTTGGTTCGGATTCTCTTATCGGTACATTCCCTCGCTAATTGTTTAGCGATGCGCGTTACGTCTGCGGAAGCGTCCGCTATCGCTTTCGCGGTCGCTATTAGCTGTCGTTTGCTGCCTTTGTCGTCGTTGTGAACTAAATCGGAGAGTTTTGCCATTAATAGGGCCATTTCTCGAGCGGCGGCGATTAATTCGTTGTCTTTTGCCGACCATTGACGTACTTCTCGGTGAAGATTGTGTGCTGCAACCTTTTTTTATAAGAAAAAAAAATTACAATTAAAATGTTTTATTTTATTTATTTACTTATTTTATTTATTTACTTATTTATTATTTATTTCTTTTTTTAGGAAGGATTATAGTTTCAAGACGAAACTTGTTTTACTTTTGAAGTTTTCGGTAAGTTATTTATTTATTTTATCTCTTATAAAAGGAGGTTAAAAAAAAACCTGTACTTAAATTGGGTGGTAGAGTATCATACAAGGATTTAATTGACAAAGTACTAAAATGCAGTATTTAATCAAAATTAAATAAATTACTCAGCTTAAAAACAGATTTTTTTTAACCAGTATGTTGGGTTTTTTTAACCAGTAACCAGTCTTGTTAGTTGATAATAAAATATAAAATGAATACTGACCATGATTGGTTGGGTTGAACTTGGTGCGTTTCTAAACACGTCATCTTCGTCGTCGGTTTCTGGGGGTGGTGGTCGCATCGGGACGGCTTCCCCGGATGGTAAAGGTGGTCTAGGTGGGGCTGTTTCTTATAAAAATAGAAAAAGTTAGTTTTTATTATAAAAAGATCGGTTCAGGTACAAACATCATGCGTCACAATGCGATTTTTTAAAAATAATTACCATCTTCCGACAAATACTGAGGTATAAAACGAGAAATTCCTTTGATTTAATGCGTGAAAATAAGAAATAAATATGAAAAAGACTATGAGAAAGATTATTAATAGGAAATAAATGAGTTTTTTTTAATAGGAAATAAATGAGTTTTTTTTAATAGGACATAAATACGTATTTTAATAGGAAATAAATGCGTTTTTAATAGGGAATTAAATAATCTATTAATATCAAGCGTAAATTATTGCCAAGCTGACTACTAATAAAGCTTTGTACAAAAGCAACGATGAATAGCTTCTAAATGACACGTTTAAATGTTATTGTTTTATTTTTTTACGTTTCATTTAAATAAATGAAACGTAAAAATGTTAGTTAAAACGGTTATTAAACAAAAAATGATTCTAGGAACGTTGAAGAAATGAAAAATTACCTTCATGCTCGTTTGATATCAATTCCTTACAGAGACTGTCCGAATTATCGCCTTTTAATATAAAGAAATAAGGAATAATTTTTTTGATTTTTTCAATAATTTTCATATTTAATTTTTTTTTTTTGATGATTGGAGTTAAAAATAAATCAAGGGGTCTCTTATTAAGTGCTGTACTTTTTTGATAGGAAATGATGCTTGTATATAGTTTTGGGAAAATTTTAATAAAATGAAATAGGACTATAATTTAAGGCGTTATACTACCCAAGCAAACCGAAAAAATGAAGTTTTTTTGTGATTTTTTTTTTTCGATTTATACTCATGAATGACATAAAATGCAATTTCGAACATTTGTTGCGCATGTATTGAGCTATATAAAAATATATTTTGTTTTAATTTTCCATATAAAATGGCGTTGTGGCACGGTATTATTTGAAAGTATGTTTTTTTCCGAAGAGGAAAGCTACGTAGTCAGTTTCAGCCATTCATTTGCCACCTAGAGCAAAAAGTATTTTTTTTCTTTTACTATATTAGTTTTTCTTTGGAAGTACACAGGGTTATATATTTTTTTTAACATTTCGCAAATTGGCACCAATTTTAAGTTTTTTTTTCGCTTTTTGGCAAAAAATTTTCAATAAATTGTTGATAGCAAATGTAATTTTTTATCAATCTAAAAATCCCTATGTACTTCGATAGATAATCTATCTGTGAAGATACAGTTAAAATATTGAGTAAATCTTATGAAAATTGACTGAATTTCAGACAACGCAAGTGTGAAAACATAGTTTCGAGAAAAAACCGTTCAAAGTCTTAATAAAGCGGCGCGGCGGTGTTTTATCAAACGTTCTACGGTGCTCAGACACTTACGAAAATAAGCTAAAAAAAATATTTTCAGTCGCTTATCATTCAAAATTGTTTTTGGATATGAGTCTTAGGTACTATAAGCATCATTTAAGCCAATAAAAAAAAATTAAAAAAAAATATTTTGCTGGGTAGTATAACGCATTAATGAATAAATTCAAGGTCGATAGAATTAATGGTATAAAGTTATCCAACTCGAATAATTTTGATTTTGGGGGGATAACATGACGTCACGGAGGTGTCAAGACAATAAAATTTTATTTAAAATTTTTAAGTTCTTGAATAACAAGGAAAAGACTTGATATTAGCTATGAAAATTTACGTTAATGATAAATTTACGAGGAAACTGGCTTTTTTATTAGATATAAACCACAAATATAGCGTAGAGCGAATACGTTCAGACCCCTTCCGGTTAATAAAGTGTTATTATTAACCGGAAATTTTACTCAGAAACTGTCATGTTATCGACAATAGCTTTGTTCGTTGGGTTAAAACTTGCACTGCACTAGCTTATACTATGGTGCAAAGGTGCAGTTTCGTCCGGTATTTAAAGGGGAATGACAATAGTTTTGTTCGTTGGGTTAAAAAAAGGTACAGTTTCGTGTAGCATTTAAAGTGTAATTCAGTGTAATGTGGTGCACTTTAGTTCAGGTATGAAATGTGATCCAACGAACGCATATATAACCTGTCATTCAAATGAATTCAAAAAATTTTCTCTTACAAGGAGAGTGCAAGGTCTTGGGGTCATAGATTTAGTTCAAATTTTGTAGGATAGTAGATTTAGTTTCCCTGTTGATGAAAATATATGGTTGTAGGGGCCACTACTCAACAGCTCTTTAGATATTTGCAATTGAAGGTACAATTCACTAGTTAAATTCAGGTCTGTAGCAAACGATTAAACATAATGGGTTTTGCGTAGCAGCAATAGATCGGTGATTCCCGTGATTAGGCGCCGGATTCGAGTTCTGAGAGGGTCTATTTTTATATATAAAGATACCATGGGTGGATATAAAATATTGCGACATCCAAACATTTTTTGAGCGTGCACCGCACTTTGGATTTGTCAGTTAATAGTCATTTCATCTGTCAAGACTTCAAAATTAATACAGGAATATGACTTGACATTATAACCTTTGTTCAAAAAGCCTGACTTAATCGGTATAAATTCGGTTAATTTTGACATTATCCGGACTTGTCCTAACGAATTAATTGCATCTTTAAGTGCAAATATTTTAAAAATTATTGAATAGTGGCCCCTATAACCATATATTTTCATCAACAGGGAAACTAAATCTACCATTCTACGCAATTTGAACTAAATCCACGACCCCAACACCTTGCACTCTCCTTGTTAAACGAATTAGCCGCAGGTATATTTTATTATTGATTATATTTATTACCTACAATAACCACGAACTGGTCATTTTCCATCATTTTTGTGCCGTCGTCGTTTAGTACAAACCCCCTTTCTAATATTTTGCCTTTGCACCTGCACTGCATCGTTTGAACTTACTCCAGAGCAGGTTCAACAAAACCTGCACCAACTTGCACTAACTGTTCGAAGTTACACTGCACGTGGCGCAACGAACAGTACGAGTGCAACTGTCATAAACGGCACTGTGCCCAACGAACACGCGATATCTGCACTGAAATGCTAAGTGCAAGTAGTGCAGCCCTAACGAACAAAGCTATTAATTCAGTGTAATTTGGTGTACTTTACAATTTACGTTACAATTTAGTTCAGGTATAAAATGTGATCCAACGAATGCATAAATAACCAAAATTTTATAACGCACTGAACTACTAAGTGCAAACAGTGCAGCCCGAACGAACAAAGCTAATGACATGTGCAATGACGAGTTGACTAAATAGTCACCATCAGCAACGTTTAGGCTGGTTTTAGTGCTCAACTGACGGTCGGCACTGACGAAAAGCGCTGACCGCTCGGTTTGTGTTATTCAGTGCTCACCTGACTGACAGACCTGACGAAACGCACTGACCGTCAGTTTGCACAGTCTCAAGAAAAATTCATGCGTTAATAAATTATACCACACTTGGGTATTTCATTGCTCTGTGTCAATTGTTGTTTTTACGATGAATGTACACGCACTGACGAATCTGCCAAACACTGAACGCTGTAATATAATCCAACAGTCTCTCAGTTGACTGAAGTACTATAAGTCGACCCTAAGCCTCACCATGGAAAAAAGGATGCAAGAGAAAGTTCCTCCCCGTAAATTTACCGAGGAGGCTAAGGTGACCAGACGTCCCGCTTTTTCACAATTTGTCCCGCGACGTTTTTCATATGTCCCGACTTTTAGATTTAAGTGAAATTTTATATTTATGAAAATCATTGTTTTGCGTTCTAAAAATCCTACGGGTTACGACGACTAATATATTGCTTTTGCTGTGGAAGTTGAATATCAGAAAATACTTGAATACAGTAAAACGCATTGGTTAGCTCTTCTGCCAGCTATCGAAGGAATTTTGAAAATGTATGATCCTTTAAAATCCCACTTTCTATCACAGGACAAATGTCTTAGAATTTTAGAAAAGTTTTCTGAAAGAGAATCTTCAAAAATTTGGCTAGAGTTTCTACAAAATCAAGCTGCTCTTTTTCAAAACGTTATAAAACTTATTGAATGTGTCAAAATATGAGCAATCGAAGTAGCAAATGAAGTTAATAATTTAAAATGTCAAGAGAGGTTAGAAAATAATTTTCTACCGTTAACTATCCGCAATGGTATAAACTAGTTGGAAGAGCAAATCAAAAAGTTTTATAGTAACTGCAAAGATTATTTGGAAGACGGGACGGTACAATATAATGATATTAATCATTTTTGGTTAGAAATATTTTATCATTCGGAAACAAACTATGTTCCATACAATAATGTATTAAAAATTAAAATGCACTATCTTTACTTGGTACAAACGCTGCGACTGAACGTGTTTTTTCTACAGTAAATCAAGTGTGGACATCAGAAAAATCAAAATTAAGTGTTGAAACTTTGAAAACCATTTTATGTGCCACATTTTTATTCTGTAGAAAATTTTTTGTTGATACCCCCCCCCTTCTTAGTTGTCCCGCTTTGCCTATCTCAAAATCTGGTCACCTTAGAGGAGGCCCGACTGGAGCATAGTAGAAGGGAGAAGCGGAGTATTGTCCAGCTCTTCTTAATGCGAAGAACTTGCAGGCCAAAGTACCGTCGAAATCAAAAATTATAATGCAGAGTCGATTTTATGATTTGAAAGTTAACTGTTCTCACCTCTGCTGTAAGACTTCAAAAAGGACCAAAATCCGAGCGAAAGAATTAAAACATCGAGGAGCGGTGGGCCTCTATTTGACGGTGTTTTAGTGTTTGTTGCAAGACCTTTGCATTAGAAGTTGAGAGGTACAGAAACAGGGACGGCGCAAGGTTCCGCGAGACCAAGTGCAAAGTGAAAAAGCGAGGTCATTCATTGTCATTATATGGAGCCCCACAAAGTTAAGATGTAGATTTTTCTAAAATTCTAATCGACGTTTAAAAAAAAAAAGGTCACAGCTTTATAAAATCGAATCGATTATATCAGTGGTATTCAAACTATGGGTCGCGACCCAAAATGGGGTCGCGAAAAGTTTTCTTGGGGTCGCAAGGTGGATGAAATAATTTCAAATAAATTTAATAGAATACATACACATACATCATTTCCAACTTATTTGGGAAAAAATGTTAGTTTCTAAAACGTGTAATTTTTTTAAATTTTTGATAAATTATTGTAATTCTAAAATCAACAAATTTTGAACGAACTATATACGGTGTGGGAAAAGTCAGATAACTGTTATTAATAATTTATTGACAATTAATTAATAATCAGTAATTTATTGTAAATTTAGTCAAATTTAATCCTTTTTAATAAGTACAAACATTGTAATGCAATTTCATATTTTTTATTAATACAGTGAACGCTCCATACAAGCAACCTCTCTATAAGCAACATTCTTTATAAGCAACCTCTATACAAGCAACTTTTTTTAGTTGAACTCTTCTGTATAAGCAACTTATTTTTTTACAGCTAAATATTTAACTTAAGTTTAAGCCAATTCAAAAGTAAAATCAGCTGTTCACAACAAAATATGAATCAGAAGAAAAAAAAGACGTTCAATTTCGTTAAAAGATTGAAAATGGTAACAAAACAAAGGACATTTCTAACGAATACAAAATTGCTAAATCTACAATAAGTAGAGTAAAAGAAAATAAAGAAAATTTAGAAGAATATGCATCCAAAAAGATTAAGAGTAGTATGTATTTGCCTATTCAAGAACCTCCCCCTCGAACCTGCGCTCTAGGAGGAGGTTCTTGAATCGGCAAATACATACTACTATTAAGCGAATGAAGATAATAAAATATAGTGAAATCGAGGATATAATGTTTTCTTGGTTCTTGGAGCGGTGACAATTAAACGATTTAGTTCCAAATGAAATGATAAAATTAAAAACATTTGTAGCAAGTGTTGGATGGTTAACGAAATTTAAGAAACATCACAGTATACGGATTTTGTCTGTTTGTGGAGAGAGTATGTCTTGCAATGTGGAGCTAGCTAATTTATTTAAAAATAAATTTAAAAAATATATTGCTGAAAATGGCTTTTTGCCTGAACAAATATATAATTGCGACGAAATTGGCCTCGTCTATAAAGCGCTTGCCCAATAACGTTACTCCACTAACTAAAACTAACGTTATTCTACACAGTTTAGTTAGTAAAAGAAATAAGTAAAAATATTTTCCAGACAGTAAGCATTTTTATACTCATTTTTTCCCTATAAGCAACTTTTCCCAAAAAGAAACTTTTTTATTGAAATTGGTTCAAATTAGTTGCTTATATAGAGCGCTCACTGTATCGGTTAACTGACTTCTAGCACCCTGTGTATGGAACGACATCGCGTACTTCGTTCTCTGGGAATCACATGACTTGGCAAACAAGTTCAGCATGGTGCATTTGCGAGTGTAGTTGTTATTTAGAAATAAAATTTCAGCTCGTGCCATGGTTGAAAAACACAGGGGACTTGTAGCTCGAATCAAAGAAATTTCACCCAATGTAACATGGGTTCACTGTATGATTCATAGAGAAGCACTTATATCGAACAACATGCCACCGAACTTAATGTCTGTCTTAGATATTGGAGTTAAAATAATAAATTTTATAAAGGCGTGTCCTCTGAACTCGAGGATTTTTGCGCACATTTGCAAAGAAATGGGTAGTGAGCATCAGCATCTTCTTTTACATACAGATGTTCGTTGGCTTTCGAGGGGTAGGGTTCTAACGAGAATATTTGAAGTTAAAGAAGAGGTGTTTGTGTTTTTAAATGATAATGATAAAGACGAAAATTTATAAGTTTTTAACCGATGAAGAATGGCTATGTAGGTTAGCTTACTTAAGAGATATTTTTCTCAAATTAAACGAGTTGAATTTATAAAATAAAATTTAGTATACTGAAGATAATTATTTATTTTTCCCACTTGACAACCCGGGTTTCGATCTTGCGATCGTCTTCAGATCATTGCGTCATAGATGAAGAACAATGTTGAAGATTAGAACCATACATGAAAATCGTTGAATACAATTGAACTTGAAAAATCTTTTTTAAAGTTATCTGCATTTAATGTAATATCCGCACGTTGTAAATATGTTAAATGTAAAACGTAAATATCCAGAATTTGAAAAGTGACTAGGATTTAACTCGACCGATTTCCACGCTGACAGACAATAAACTGTTGAATTTAAGTCTTCAAGGTAAACAATTAAATATATTAGTGGCCAATGATAAATTTAAAGCCTTTACAAAAAAATAGATTTGTGGTGCTCATACTGCAAGGAGAATAATTTTGCAGCATTTCCAACATTAGAATGTTTTGTTATAGAAAACAAGTTCAAAGTTATTCAATAGATTGTTAAAAATATAACATCTCACTTGACAGATTTAAAATGTCAATTTAGTACTTATTTTTCAGAAGATTTTTCTAACTTTGAGTGAATTCGAAATCCCTTTCAATGTAAATTACCCAAAAATGTGTCATTTCATTTTAGTGAAAAACTAATTGAGTTATCGTCTGATGGCGAATTAAAATTAATTTTCAAAGAACTTGAATTGAGCAATTTTTTGGCTTAAAGTTCGAAATGAATACCCAGAACTGTCTGATGAAGCTTTGAAAGTATCAAAATCTATACTTTTCAAAATCTATATCAAAATCTATATATCTCTAAAGTTATTACCATTTGCGTCATCTTATATGTGCGAGTTGGGATTTTCCCAATTTCTCTACCTAAAATCGAAATATCGAAACAAATTAGCAATGCAGCCACCTTTAAGACTCAAATTGAGCAAAATAGAGCCAGATATATTAGCATTTGTAAATAAGAAACAGGCTCACAGATCTCAATAAATATTGTTCTTTTGTATTGATTTTTGATTAAGTTCCTACGTGTACGCCATATAATTTTAATAGTTATAAATCGTTAATGTTGATTTTGAACCTAATATTTGTTAACTGCAGAGTTGATATTCTATTTATTGTAAGTACTTGTTTTAACATAATATATTTGCTATGTAGGGTAAATGCATTGGTTATCCGACCAGCACTGGATCTCGACCATTTTGTCATTTAAAGTCAAATAATAAGAAATATATTCGCTATACTTTAAAGAGGTATGCACATTTAGTTTTGTACTTCTATAGCTCTTTTTAAATTGTTCTCAAAATGCAGCTAAGAATCTGCGTAATTCCGTGAAAAATCAGGAAATACATGTCTGTCGCGATGACAGTGTAGTTTCATGTATAGTGTAAAAAAGTGTTAACCGAACTCGGTCAGAAAATAGTAAATAATTTTGATTTTAAACACGTTAGGTGATTATATTATGGTTTATATCTATTATTATTTATAGTTGCTTATATATTTTAAGAAAAAATAGGCTCACAGTAAGTTTTTTGCTTAATATTTGATGGTCGCCAACCAATATTAAAATAAACGCCTTTTTCAGTTCTCGACCAAAATGGTCGAGAATCAGTAAGCTTTTAAAAAAATTAATTGTTTTGGTAATATCATCTATTTAAGAATTGTTGGTATTGTTGTATATACTTCCATTAATTTATATATCTACTTTTTAAGTTTTAGTTTGCGACCATTAAATTAGACCTAAGTATTCTTTTTTTACACTCGTATTATAGGCGGTCGAAAATCAATTAGTTCTCGACCACTGTAACAAGGAATTGATTAATGTCACTTTCTTTATTAGTAAAAACATAATAATCTATTTTTTGTAAGTTCCTATTTATGTTTGTTTAGTGAAAATATATGTATAAATATATTAAAATTGTTTGAATTTATATTTTTCTCTAATTGAATCTATTGTCCTAAATACATTTTCTTAGAAATTTGTCCAATTTTTGGTGGTCGAGAACTAAAATAAAATGGTCGAGAACTCCGCGGAGTGGTCGAGAAATAGTGATATTGTACTTTTTTTATTTTTATTGAAATTTTAATGAATATTGTTGAAAGAAACGAAAAAGAATACTTGCACACTGTTAAGAACTCATTGAGGAATCGTTGAAGGCTAGGTGTAATAAAATTTGAATAATTTTTCGATATGTAGAATGCATTCAAAGTCAATTTTTTTGTTAACTGGTCGAGAACCAATGCATTTACCCTATGAAACGAAAAAAAAAAAATAAATAAAAACAAATTAACATCTTCTTGATATAATACCTCTCCCAATTTTTGGAACAATTAGAATTAAATTATTGTTTTAAGTTTGGGTCGGCATGTTACCTCAGTGTACTATTTAGGGTCATGCAACCAAAATGTTTGAATACCACTGGATTATATAATTCATTGAGAACTGTGGCGGGGTGCAAGGCCATGTGCAACTGCACACTTGCACATACCCTCACGCCGGCCCTCTACAGAAACTCCTTTCCACTGTACTCCAGTCGGATCTACTCGGTAAAGTTATGGGGAGAAACCTCGATCTTGCATCCTTCTTTCCATGGTGAGGGTTAGGATCAAATTATAGTACGTCAGGCAGACGCGTTCGACCAACAGTTTTCATACGCGTCGCGTACGCGCATAAGGTTCATCGGTGCAGCACTAAACAGCAGTCAGTTTAGCACTAAAACCGGCCTTAGGTATGAAAAGACGAGCTAATTCGTTACCAATCACTAAAAACATCACGCATTTGAGAACTTGGGAATGTGAGGGGAAATTTCGCTTGCAATATAGGAAACATAGGGAGTTGAATAACCTTATAACAACTACTCTATAGACCTTGAATAATTTACGATCAAAACAATAAATCTTTAGTTTTGTTCGAGCAGACGATTTACAACAGTTTCTGATTTTTTCAACCAATCGAGATTTACGATTTTCTGTATGTGATCAAAATTGGGAAATTTGATTGTTTGAAACAATTTGAAACTTTTGTAATGAAGAGATCCCTTGAAATATCAATAGTTTAATGATGAATGTTAAGTAGGTAAGTACCTCTAGCCCATTTCGGTATCGGACTTATCCGACCCGAGGTTTGCGGCGAGATCGGCCTAAGCGAGTCGCTAGTAGCGTCTACCCGAGGCAGCGGTATGTTACGCACAGGTTCGCCAACTGAATACAAAATTAAAAGGTCGTGTTATTATGTACAGATGCGCCTCACGCGTGTATTTGTGCGTCCTCGCTTTTAAAATGTTAAAAATGATTTTTTAAAAGTATCTACAGATGTGAAAAAATAAGACTTTCTTTTTAATTAAAAAAAAAAGATTTTTTTAATTTTAATTTAAAGCGTAAAAGCGACCCATAGCTACCTTTATCAATGAAATAAGTTTGTTGCGGCGGTTCTGGAATAGAAAAAGACCAAAAGGTTTTTTAAGGGTTTATATACAAAGATAAAAAAAGAATTTTTTTGTGATAAGTGTTTAGTTTTAGTTATCTCACCAATATTTAATTGCTTTATATCGGGTAGTGGAGGTAAATCGGGTTGGACAGCACTTCGAACGTGACCCACAGCACTCAATAACTGTTTTAAAAAAATACAACGTTCATTAATTAATTAAGGAAATTTTAAGAAAAAATTTTTATTTTTTTTTAAATAAAAATTTTTTAAATCTTACGTTTTTATTAGATTCTCTCCATCGAGACACTGCTGAATGATCTGAAGGATTCATAGCGACAAATTTAGCGTCTTGAACCATCTGAGGTAGAGCTAGAAACATTACGTTCAGACTTTATTTTAGATTTACAATTAAAAAAGATTAATTTTCAAACTTAGAATTAAAAAAAAAAAAAAAAAATTAGTTTCAAAATTTTTCTAATTGACTTACAATTTTGTACTTCTTCAGTAGCATTATTAATCTCATCAATAAATCCAGGATCTTCCGAATTATCACTTTCTTGTTTAGCAACTAAAAGCACTCGATTAGCCAAACGTGCTATCGCCGAAGTATTATCAACCATTTTTTGCGGTTGTTTATTTTTAATAGCCTCTTCGCATAAAAACGTATGTTTTTTCATTTGATCCTCGGAAGCTTTCACGAAATCCCCGGAATCGGTCGCTTCGTCGCATAAATTCCTCGTTCGAACTAGCAAATCTGAATATTGTTGTTTTAAATTTTCAAAATGTTCGTCTGCAGCTTTCGATTGCGGGTAATTCATACGGATACTTCCGGCCGAGATTAATTGAGGTGTTATGCTATCCACTTGATTTGCCGTGCTTTGTAGGGCTTCGGCGAGTTTTTTATTTCCACCCGAACCACCTGTATTAGAATTAAAATTAATTTTTTAATATGATGAATTTTTTTAAAGGATATAAAAATTTTAAAAAGTTGGATAGGGGGAAGTTATTTTAATTTAAAACATGCAAGAAATAAAAATTAGAGTTTTTAAGCAAAAAAAAAAAGGGGGAAAACCTGACTTACTTTTCTTTAAAAAATTATTTGAACTTCCTATAATAAATAAATAACCCTCATCAAAACTTTTTAATATAAAAAATAATTTAATTTAATTTAAAATCTATTTTTTGAAGATTATTAAGTATTGTAAAAACTTACCAGCAGCAACCATTCGAGCTGTTTTAACCGCGCGATTAGAAAACTGTTGTAACCCCGCGGCTTTATCGCTAAAACTTTGATCTCTATGAGGGGTTCCTTCCGGGGCTAAAACCGCTTCTGTAAATTGTTTCAATGGGGTGACGATATCGATAAAGTCCTCAACGACGCGATTCACAACGGCTTGATTGATACGTTCTTTAAGTTCGTGGAGTTTTTGGGAGAGTTTTCGGGCGACCTCTTGGGAATGGGGAGAATCTCCTTTACCCTGTTGACACAAGTCGGATAGTTGACGCGAGAGACCGTCGACTTCGTCGCAAAGTTGGAGAATTTCGGCTTTTTGAACGCCGGGTAAACCGTCGGCGACTTTACGACCTTCTTCGACGATTAGGGCGATCGCACGACGTCCGAGACCTTTGTCGTCTTGGCCTGGGTTTGATAACCATTTTCTTGCTTGTTCTAATCTATAATAATAAATGACTTAAATTGTGGGTTTAGGACGTTAAACTTAATTCTTTGAGGTTACACATATCTTTCGACTCCGTACTAAAAAGCCTATCATGGACTGCGTACTTTTGACGAAAGATCGCAATTTGTAGACTGAATAAGGTAACTCAAACTACACTCGTATATGCGTTCCAAACTTAAAGCAAATGGTTATGCCAAAACGCATATATGGATTTATAGCCAAAATCGAATGGTTGTGCGAAAACGCATGTAGGGTAAGGTTGCTCAAGTTGTACCTACGCCTAAGTCGTACCTTAGATACGTACTTAGATCGTACCGATATTAACCTTCGAGAGATAACGTGCTGAGCTGGGACAAATAGGTTAATGTACGGACTGTGGCTCCGCATCAGTTTGCATTGCAAAAACAATGTGGATTGTCGAGTTGTAAATGAAATAATATACGAGTGAGACAAAATACATGATTTATTCCTTAGTACAGTTCAGAAAAAAATGGTTTGTTCTTTGGTACAGCTCAGAAAAAAATAATTCACAAAAATAATCAAATGAAGCTGATTTCAGAAGAAAGAACATAAAAAATAAAGCAACTTTGGAAATTATTGATCACTTTCATCAGACTGTTCGTATTCATGAACACAGTTATGACAAATATGTCTAGCATGTTCTAGGCAGATACATTTTCGGCAGTTCAAACATCTAAATCGAGTAGGCCTATTTTTTTCCTATCATACCGAAAACATCTGTCCTTAGTAACTTCAAGATTTTCTGGTTGCACTTCCTTTTCACTTGTGCCCAACATTTCATGAAGTCGAAGTCTTATCGTCCGTGGGATACGCTTATTCGCGGCTCTTCTTCGTAAGTGGTCAGTTAGTAGTTCCATGTCAAGTTGCTCCAAAAGTAATCTTCGGGGTGTCTTGTCTTTTTTCTCGGATTTGCCATGGTATATTATACAGGGTTAGTATAAAGTCCCGGAACGGTCGAATAACTTTGTTGTTTGAGAAGTATCAATGTTGAAATTCTGCCTGATTATACAGGGTTTCTCACGCAACTGGTTCGTTAGAACTTTATTGGGTTCCACTATTAGTAAATTTTTGAGATTTTCCCAGTAGGGGTTGTTCATCCTGATCTTCCGATTTAAAATATTTTCAAGATGGCTGCCACTTCCGGTCGACCGGAAGTAGGATACAACTTCGTTATTTTAAATGGAATGGTATACTTTTTATTGCGTATTTTAATTCTACGTACAAAAATAAGTAAATTTTCATAAGGGTTGTTGGTACTTATCACTTTTCATTTTCGAGTTATTTTGATATTAAGATTTTTCTGGCAAATTTGAACCTGCTGTTTAAAACCACATTTCTCAGTCACTGTTCAAGCAAGAAAGTTGATAACTGGTACGTTTACTCTCCAGACATTGCCAAATAGAACCCCACTACCCCTACCCCTCTTTCACATACAGAGTGGTCACAAAGAGAATTACCGCTCTTCCATATTCAATTGCAAAAAAGTCGAAAATTTTAAATGGAACACCCCATATTTTATTAACCTATTCGATAGAGAATTTAACCCCTTGGCCTACACAACATCTGCCAATTTCGCGTGCCATAGTATACTAGAAAATAGATCGCGCGCCGTGACATTCAACCGTTTAGCCGTGTACCCGAACTGGCGAGAAAAAAAACTAGGGACAATAGGACACAAAAGAAGGACTCGTGGTTTTCGCTTATGGCACAAATCTTTACCACGAGTCATACTCGTTGTTTTCGTTTATTACACAAATTCTATACCACGAGTCAGACTCGTGGTTTTTGCTTATGGCACAAATTTTTTACCACGAGTCAGACTCGTGGTTATAGGCCAAAGGGTTAATTCTCTACAAATTTGCAATACATATCCCTATACCTATCGGTTAAGGTTTTCAAGATATAAGGGAATTTGTCAAAATCGCGTATAAAATGTCAGAAGAAGTCTTGTTTTTATTAGTAGGCTGTGAAACTTAAACAGTTTTTTCGCTTGATACGGTAGAAAATTTAAGTCTTTACCAATCTTCAATACATTTCCCTATACCGGTTGGTTAAAGTTTTGAAGATGTAAGCGAATTTATAAAACTTGCGCGTAATATGTCAGAAAAAGTTTTTCTTTATTAGTAGGCTACGAAATTTGAACAGTCTTTTGATAAATTCCCTTATATCTTCAAAACTTTAATCGATAGGTATAGGAAAGTGTATTGAAGATTGGTAGAGAATTAAATTCCCTATCGTGTCAAGCAAAAAAAATCGATCAAGTTCCATAGCCTACTAATAAAAAAAAGAAAAACTTCTGACATTTTATACGCAATTTTGACAAACTCCCTTATATCTTGGAAATCTTAACCGATGGGTATAGGGACATGTATTGCAAATTTGTAGAGAATTAGATTCTCTATCGGATAGGCTAATAAAATATAGGGTGTTCCATTTAAAATTTTCGACTTTTTTGCAATTGAATATGGAAGAACGGTAACTCTCTTTGTGACCAGCTTGTATATTGAAGAGGGGTGGAGGTAGTGGCGTTCTATTTGGCAATGTCTGGAGAATAATCGTACCAGTTATCAACTTTCTTGCTTGAACAGTGACTGAGAAATGTGGTTTTAAACAACAGGTTGAAAATTGTCAAAAAAAAATCTTAAAATCAAAATAACTCGAAAACGAAAAGCGATAAGTACCAACAACCCTTATCAAAGTTTACTTATTTTTGTACGTAGAATTTAAATATGCAATAAAAATTATACCATTCCATTTAAAATAACGAAGTTGTATCCTACTTCCGGTCGACCGGAAGTGGCAGCCATCTTGAAAATATTTTAAATCGAAAGATCCGGATGAACAACCTCTACTGACAAAATCTCAAAAATCTACTAATGGTGGAACCTAATGAAGTTCTAACGCACCAGTTGCGTGAGAAACCCTGTATAGTTAAATGCGACGAATTTAATAATAACAGTTTCATTTTTCTATCATTTCCGGTTTCACAGGAAATGCATCCAACTTTGTTTTCTTAAATGGCATGTCTAGTATATTCGTGCATTTTCGAATGCGGAATAAAAAATTACGTTCAAAAATACCAAAATTCTTTATTCTGTTGATAAAAACGCATAATAAGACCTAAATTAAAAAAAAATCAGTTTAACGTAAAATCAAGCTGACATGTCACTTTACTGAAATATCATATTGCCGTCATATGCTTATTATTATTTCCTGCGATTTCATGTTTATTATTTCCTGTACGCTCCATCGGGCGCAGAAGAGCGATTGAATGGCCAACCCGTTCACCAGACTTTTATCCCTACTGCATTTCTTTTTATGGTGTCATTTGAAATGCCAAGTGTATAAAACTCAGCCAAATAATTTAGACAAATTACAGCAACAAAATTTGAGGAAATGCACTGCGTTACACCACAAATAATACAAAATTCATTAAGTTGTTGACCGATTACGTCGGTGTCAAACGGTAAACGGGTCGCATTTTGAACATTTATAACTTAAAGTTAGTCGTTTATTATTTATAATTTTAGTTAATTGTTTAATAATTGCGTTTCATTCAATAAAAATAAACATATTACTGTCCTTGTAACAAGTTTTACAGTCATTTTTTATTAACTTAATTAATTATTGATAATGACACAGGTAACATATGACAGCAATGTGAAGTTTCAGTAAGGTGACGTGTCTGCTTGATTTTGTGTTAAACAGACTTTTTAATTTAAGTCCTATTATGCTTTTTTGTTAATAGAATGAAGAATTTTGGTATTTTTGAACGTAGTTTTTTATTCCGCAGTTGAAAATGCACGAATATACTATACATGCCATTTAAGAAAAAAAAGTTGGAAGCATTTCCTGTAAAACCGGAAATGAGAGAAAAATGAAAATGTTATCATCAAATTCATCGCATTGAACTATATAATCAGGTAGAATTTTAAAATTGATACTTCTCAAATAACAAAGTTATTCGACCGTTCCGGGACTTTATACTAACCCTGTATATGAATTGATGCCAACTATATTCATACAGGTGTAGAGTATCACCATTAGCCATCGCCAAGTGCCTCTGGCACAGTTATAAGCCTCACTCATTTTATCAACTGTGTCTACCCTTCCTTTTGTTTTATTGTAAGCTATAATGATTTGTGGTTTCCAGTATTTTCATCAATGGTATTGTCTTCAAAGTGCATCGTAGATAAGAGAAGCACATTCTTTTTCTTTTTCGGAATGTATGAACAACTTGTGGCCTTGTTATGAAATCCTAACTTACTGGTTTTCTCGCCTCTAGCTACAGGTTGGCTAAACTCCAAAGGCAATTCTTTTTTGTTTTTTCTAATAGTGCCCAGAATTGTCAGTTTATGATCCATAGAGAGTTTATCTGCCACAGCCATACTGGTAAAAAGTTGTCCATTGTCACATTTCTTCTGCTTCCCGTAATTGGTTGGCAAAGACGAGACAGAAGAGAAACATTATCTGTTTTAGCTTTGATGAACGAACTATACTCCAAAGCCGATGAATTGACACTGACTTCGAGATGTCGAACCCTGAAACTACTGTTGTAGTAATTCGGTAATTACTGTGGGTTTAGAAAAAATACCATTCACATTAGGGATTCGGGTTATGTAACGTGTTTGGTAGAAAAGTCGAAAACCACGTCTTTCGTTTACGACGTCTGGTGGAGGCACCTAAACTTGAGGAATTTTTAGGGAAGTTATGTATCGTCAACTTTATGGGTTTTCGCGGAACAAAATAACCGTTGAAAAATTAGGGGTTTTGGCTCACGTAATCGTTTATGGTCCCACGGTCTGGGAATTACGTGAGGGTTTTCGCAATTAGCTAGTTGGCGGGGGTTTTTTGGTAGGTCCCGTGGCCCAAGTGTCGACGTAAGGTGCGTTAGGGATTGGTTAATTAATATTGTAAAAACACCCACCCAAATCTTCTGGATTGGCCTCCTGCGAGAGGTTGTCCAGACGTTAGGTACGCCCAAGTAACTCAGAATTACCACCTCCCTTGAACTGAGGTTACTTGCGAGAGAATCTTTTTATTTTGGTTAATCTCAATCGGACTCTTACAAGGAGAGTGCAAGGTCTAAGGGGTCATAGATTTAGTTCAAATTTTGTAGGATGGTAGTTTTAGTTTCCCTGTTGATAAAAATATATGGTTGTAGGGGCCACTACTCAACAGCTCTTTAGATATTTGCAATTGAAGATGCAATTCACTAGTTAAATTCAGGTTTGTAGCAAAGGATTAAACATAATGGGTTTAGCGTAGCAACAATAGATCGGTGTTTCTCGTCATTAGGCGCCGGGTTCGAGTTCTGAGAGTGTCTATTTTTACATATTAAGATACCATGGGTGGACATAAAATGTTGCGACATAGAAATATTTTTTGAGTGTGCATCGCACTTTGGATTTGTCAGTTAATTGTGATTTGATCTGTCAAGACTTCAAAATTAATACAGGAATATGACTTGGCATTATAACCTTTCTTCAAAAAGCCTGACTTAATCGGTATAAATTCGGTCAATTTTGACATTATCCGGACTTGTCCCAACGAATTAATTGCATCTTTAATTGCAAATATTTTAAAAATTATTGAATGGTGGCCCCTATAACCATATATTTTCATCAACAGGGAAACTAAATCTATCATTCTACGAAATTTGAACTAAATCCACGACCCCAAGACCTTGCACTCTCCTTGTTAGCCCGAAAATCTCAACCAAATCTTAGCTACAACTTCGACACGAGCTTGAATCTTAGCATTCATCATCGAATCTTAGTATTCGTTTTCTTCGGTGCATTCAAACTTCGGGACTTTGGAAATAAACCGCGACGCGTGTTATTTCGGCGTGGTGTGATCATTGCAAGGTGTTGGATATTCACGAACAGCCCAGTTCGAGAAGGCACCAGGGGAATCCAGATTGACGATCAGGATTAATTGCAACAATCATCCGCAAGTCCAGATTAAGTCTGTTTGCCAATTCTCGTGATCACCTGTTAGGGACCATCCGTGTATTAGGGTTTTAGATAAAGATCGGGATTCCTAGTCTATTCTCTTTCTCTAAAGTAACGTCGGTTAGTTAATGTTAGGGTTATTTTTATTGTAACTAATCCAGATTTTTTTATATTATTTTGTAAATACAGTTTAAGTGTTGTTTTACACTTGAGTTTCATTTCCCCTTTTCTGCTAGAGCTTTAGTGCAAGAACTCACGGTTCTGAAGTAGTAACCGCGCGCTTTTGAGGGCAATTAAATAATTAATTAGCGCAAAAATAACTGCTTCTGGTGGCAGCAGGTATATCAATTAATAAATAATCGGGTCACTACTTTAATTAGAAACCCGCACCACACTGTGGAGAGCAATTGCATACTCCTAAAAATTTACGAAAAATAGGGAATTCAAAGGGCGCCCGGAGCGAGGCACCGCACGTTATAGTCCAAAGGTTAAATTATAACGATAAAATCGTTTTGGTGTCTAATTACACCCAAACTTTGGATTTATTTGAAAAACTCTGCCGGAAACGAGTTTATAAATACGTTCGTTTAGACGGATCGATGACGATTAAAAAACGCGCTAAAGTCGTTGAATGTTTTAATAAATTAGATTCACCCGAATGGATTTTTATGCTCAGTTCGAAAGCCGGCGGTTGTGGGTTGAATTTAATCGGCGCGAATCGTTTAGTTATGTTCGATCCCGATTGGAATCCGGCGAATGATGATCAAGCTATGGCACGCGTTTGGCGAGACGGCCAGAAAAAACCTTGTTATATCTATCGATTTTTAACGACGGGAACTATTGAAGAGAAAATTTTCCAAAGACAAGCCCATAAAAAAGCTTTAAGTTCAACGGTTGTTGATAACAATGAAGACACTTTAAGACATTTCACGGCCTCCGAATTAAAGGAATTGTTTAAATTGGAAGATACGGATTCGGATACTCATCGGAAATTAAAATGTGGAAGGTGTGTTAATCGGATACAAACGAAAAATCCCCCCGAGGAAGCCGATTGTACTTCTGATGTTGCTAATTGGTATCATTGTTGGGATAAAAAGGGATTGGCTGATATTGTAAGTTATTTTCCATCTATAATTTTTTATTAAATTTGATTTAAATTAATTATATTTTAAAAATAAGGTTTTAAAACAAGTGTGGGATACATCGAAGTATGTTTCATTTGTATTCCATCAAAAATCAGCTTGTCAAGTTGTTAAACCGATCAGCGAAGAGGAGAAAGACGAAGATTATGTAGAAGAAAGTGATGAAAATTCATTTTGTGAGGATTAAAAACCAAATTGTCTATTTTTTGTGTTAAGTTTAATTTTTTGAGTTTGTTATATTATTTTTTAATTAATTAATTATTTAATTTCGTTATTAATAATTTCATAATTTAATTTTATCTAACAATCCAATCTTAAACAGATTTTAAAGAGGGAGAATATTAAAAAGTGAATACAGTTTTATTTTAAAGGTAAGATTTTTTTTTGTAACATTTAATTTTTTAAGTGTTAAAAATTTTTTCTCAACTTTGAAAATTTTTTTAATTTTTTTGACAACACAGAATGAAACAGTCTTTTTTTAACTCAAAATATAATCTTTTAAGTTCAATTTAGTATAAAAATCATTTCTTAATCTCTAAAAATAAAGCCGTGGCGATTTTTTAAAGTTGATCGAATTTTTTAAATTAGGTTAGAATTATCAAGAAATTTTTATCAACTTTGAAAATTTTTTAAATTTTTTTGGTAACATTTAGAATAAAACGGTCTTTTTTAATTAAAATTAGAATGTTTTAAGTTTCATTTAGAAAAAAAATCAAATCAAAATCTTTAAAAATGGATTTTTGGCGAATTTTTAAAGTTGGTCGATTTTTTTTAAAGTTGGGTTAGAACTGTCAAAAATTTTTTATCAACTTTGAAAATTTTTTTAATTTCTTTGACAAAATTAAGAATAAAACGTTCCTTTTTAATTAAAACTAGAATGTTTTAAGTTTCATTTAGAAAAAAAAAAATCAAATCGAAATCTTTAAAAATGAATTTTTGGCGAATTTTTAAAGTTGATCGATTTTTTTTAAAGTTAGGTTAGAACTGTCAAAAATTTTTTATCAACTTTGAAAATTTTTTTAATTTTTTTGACAAAATTTAGAATAAAACGTTCCTTTTTAATTAAAACTAGAATGCTTTAAGTTTCATTTAGAAAAAAAATCAAATTGAAATCTTTAAAAATGAATTTTTGGCGAATTTTTAAAGTTGATTGATTTTTTTTAAAGTTAGGTTAGAACTGTCAAAAATTTTTTATCAACTTTGAAAATTTTTTTAATTTTTTTGACAAAATTTAGAATAAAACGTTCCTTTTTAATTAAAACTAGAATGTTTTAAGTTTCATTTAGAAAAAAAATCAAATTGAAATCTTTAAAAATGAATTTTTGGCGAATTTTTAAAGTTGATTGATTTTTTTTAAAGTTAGGTTAGAACTTTCAAAAATTTTTTATCAACTTTGAACATTTTTTTAATTTTTTTGACAAAATTTAGAATAAAACGTCCCTTTTTAATTAAAACTAGAATGCTTTAAGTTTCATTTAGAAAAAAAATCAAATCGAAATCTTTAAAAATGAATTTTTGGCGAATTTTTAAAGTTGATTGATTTTTTTTAAAGTTAGGTTAGAACTGTCAAAAATTTTTTATCAACTTTGAAAATTTTTTTAATTTTTTTGACAAAATTTAGAATAAAACGTTCCTTTTTAATTAAAACTAGAATGTTTTAAGTTTCATTTAGAAAAAAAATCAAATTGAAATCTTTAAAAATGAATTTTTGGCGAATTTTTAAAGTTGATCGATTTTTTTTTAAGTTAGGTTAGAACTGTCAAAAATTTTTTATGAAGTTTGAAAATTTTTTAAATTTTGACAAAATTTAGAATAAAACGTTCCTTTTTAATTAAAACTAGAATGTTTTAAGTTTCATTTAGAAAAAAAATCAAATCTAAATCTTTAAAAATGAATTTTTGGCGAATGTTTAAAGTTGATTGATTTTCTTTAAAGTTAGGTTAGAACTGTCAAAAATTTTTTATCAACTTTGAACATTTTTTTAATTTTTTTGACAAAATTTAGAATAAAACGTTCCTTTTTAATTAAAACTAGAATGTTTTAAGTTTCATTTAGAAAAAAAAATCAAATCGAAATCTTTAAAAATGAATTTTTGGCGAATTTTTAAAGTTGATCGATTTTTTTTTAAGTTAGGTTAGAACTGTCAAAAATTTCTTATCAACTTTGAAAATTTTTTTAATTTTTTTGACAAAATTTAGAATAAAACGTCCCTTTTTAATTAAAACTAGAATGTTTTAAGTTTCATTTAGAAAAAAAATCAAATCGAAATCTTTAAAAATGAATTTTTGGCGAATTTTTAAAGTTGGTCGATTTTTTTTAAAGTTAGGTTAGAACTGTAAAAAATTTTTTATCAACTTTGAAAATTTTTTAAATTTTTTTGACAAAATTTAGAATAAAACATCCCTTTTTAATTAAAACTAGAATGTTTTAAGTTTCATTTAGAAAAAAAAATCAAATTGAAATCTTTAAAAATGAATTTTTGGCGAATTTTTAAAGTTGATCGATTTTTTTTAAAGTTAGGTTAGAACTGTCAAAAATTTCTTATCAACTTTGAAAATTTTTTTAATAAAATTTAGAATAAAACGTTCCTTTTTAATTAAAACTAGAATGTTTTAAGTTTCATTTAGAAAAAAAGTCAAATCGAAATCTTTAAAAATGAATTTTTGGCGAATTTTTAAAGTTGATCGATTTTTTTAAAAGTTAGGTTAGAACTGTCAAAAATTTTTTATCAACTTTGAAAATTTTTTTAATTTTTTTGACAAAATTTAGAATAAAACGTTCCTTTTTAATTAAAACTAGAATGCTTTAAGTTTCATTTAGAAAAAAAATCAAATTGAAATCTTTAAAAATGAATTTTTGGCGAATTTTTAAAGTTGATTGATTTTTTTTAAAGTTAGGTTAGAACTGTCAAAAATTTTTTATCAACTTTGAAAATTTTTTTAATTTTTTTGACAAAATTTAGAATAAAACGTTCCTTTTTAATTAAAACTAGAATGTTTTAAGTTTCATTTAGAAAAAAAATCAAATCGAAATCTTTAAAAATGAATTTTTGGCGAATTTTTAAAGTTGATTGATTTTTTTTTAAGTTAGGTTAGAACTGTCAAAAATTTTTTATCAACTTTGAAAATTTTTTTAATTTTTTTGACAAAATTTAGAATAAAACGTTCCTTTTTAATTAAAACTAGAATGCTTTAAGTTTCATTTAGAAAAAAAATCAAATCGAAATCTTTAAAAATGAATTTTTGGCGAATTTTTAAAGTTGATTGATTTTTTTTTAAGTTAGGTTAGAACTGTCAAAAATTTTTTATCAACTTTGAAAATTTTTTTAATTTTTTTGACAAAATTTAGAATAAAACGTTCCTTTTTAATTAAAACTAGAATGCTTTAAGTTTCATTTAGAAAAAAAATCAAATCGAAATCTTTAAAAATGAATTTTTGGCGAATTTTTAAAGTTGATTGATTTTTTTTTAAGTTAGGTTAGAACTGTCAAAAATTTTTTATCAACTTTGAAAATTTTTTTAATTTTTTTGACAAAATTTAGAATAAAACGTTCCTTTTTAATTAAAACTAGAATGTTTTAAGTTTCATTTAAAAAAAAAATCAAATTGAAATCTTTAAAAATGAATTTTTGGCGAATTTTTAAAGTTGATCGATTTTTTTTAAAGTTAGGTTAGAACTGTCAAAAATTTTTTATCAACTTTGAACATTTTTTTAATTTTTTTGACAAAATTTAGAATAAAACGTTCCTTTTTAATTAAAACTAGAATGCTTTAAGTTTCATTTAGAAAAAAAATCAAATTGAAATCTTTAAAAATGAATTTTTGGCGAATTTTTAAAGTTGATCGATTTTTTTTTAAGTTAGGTTAGAACTGTCAAAAATTTTTTATGAAGTTTGAAAATTTTTTAAATTTTGACAAAATTTAGAATAAAACGTTCCTTTTTAATTAAAACTAGAATGTTTTAAGTTTCATTTAGAAAAAAAATCAAATCTAAATCTTTAAAAATGAATTTTTGGCGAATGTTTAAAGTTGATTGATTTTCTTTAAAGTTAGGTTAGAACTGTCAAAAATTTTTTATCAACTTTGAACATTTTTTTAATTTTTTTGACAAAATTTAGAATAAAACGTTCCTTTTTAATTAAAACTAGAATGTTTTAAGTTTCATTTAGAAAAAAAAATCAAATCGAAATCTTTAAAAATGAATTTTTGGCGAATTTTTAAAGTTGATCGATTTTTTTTTAAGTTAGGTTAGAACTGTCAAAAATTTCTTATCAACTTTGAAAATTTTTTTAATTTTTTTGACAAAATTTAGAATAAAACGTCCCTTTTTAATTAAAACTAGAATGTTTTAAGTTTCATTTAGAAAAAAAATCAAATCGAAATCTTTAAAAATGAATTTTTGGCGAATTTTTAAAGTTGGTCGATTTTTTTTAAAGTTAGGTTAGAACTGTAAAAAATTTTTTATCAACTTTGAAAATTTTTTAAATTTTTTTGACAAAATTTAGAATAAAACATCCCTTTTTAATTAAAACTAGAATGTTTTAAGTTTCATTTAGAAAAAAAAATCAAATCAAAATCTTTAAAAATGAATTTTTGGCGAATTTTTAAAGTTGATTGATTTTTTTTAAAGTTAGGTTAGAACTGTCAAAAATTTTTTATCAACTTTGAAATTTTTTTTAATTTTTTTGACAAAATTTAGAATAAAACGTTCCTTTTTAATTAAAACTAGAATGTTTTAAGTTTCATTTAGAAAAAAAATCAAATCGAAATCTTTAAAAATGAATTTTTGGCGAATTTTTAAAGTTGATCGATTTTTTTTAAAGTTAGGTTAGAACTGTCAAAAATTTTTTATCAACTTTGAAAATTTTTTTAATTTTTTTGACAAAATTTAGAATAAAACGTTCCTTTTTAATTAAAACTAGAATGCTTTAAGTTTCATTTAGAAAAAAAATCAAATTGAAATCTTTAAAAATGAATTTTTGGCGAATTTTTAAAGTTGATCGATTTTTTTTAAAGTTAGGTTAGAACTGTAAAAAATTTTTTATCAACTTTGAAAATTTTTTAAATTTTTTTGACAAAATTTAGAATAAAACATCCCTTTTTAATTAAAACTAGAATGTTTTAAGTTTCATTTAGAAAAAAAAATCAAATTGAAATCTTTAAAAATGAATTTTTGGCGAATTTTTAAAGTTGATCGATTTTTTTTAAAGTTAGGTTAGAACTGTCAAAAATTTTTTATCAACTTTGAAAATTTTTTTAATTTTTTTGACAAAATTTAGAATAAAACGTTCCTTTTTAATTAAAACTAGAATGCTTTAAGTTTCATTTAGAAAAAAAATCAAATCGAAATCTTTAAAAATGAATTTTTGGCGAATTTTTAAAGTTGATTGATTTTTTTTTAAGTTAGGTTAGAACTGTAAAAAATTTTTTATCAACTTTGAAAATTTTTTTAATTTTTTTGACAAAATTTAGAATAAAACATCCCTTTTTAATTAAAACTAGAATGTTTTAAGTTTCATTTAGAAAAAAAAATCAAATTGAAATCTTTAAAAATGAATTTTTGGCGAATTTTTAAAGTTGATCGATTTTTTTTAAAGTTAGGTTAGAACTGTCAAAAATTTTTTATCAACTTTGAAAATTTTTTTAATTTTTTTGACAAAATTTAGAATAAAACGTTCCTTTTTAATTAAAACTAGAATGTTTTAAGTTTCATTTAGGAAAAAAATCAAATCGAAATCTTTAAAAATGAATTTTTGGCGAATTTTTAAAGTTGATTGATTTTTTTTAAATTAGGCTAGAACTGTCAAAAATTTTTTATCAACTTTGAAAATTTTTTAAATTGTTTTGACAAAATTTAGAATAAAACGTTCCTTTTTAATTAAAACTAGAATGTTTTAAGTTTCCACCACAGCGTTGATAATAAAAATAACACTACAGGTTGTCTAGTAGGATGGTGTAGAATGGAGTGCCTTCCCTACAAGATAATCCTGTAGTGTTATTTTTACTGTGGTGGCATTTAATATAGCTAAGGTACGACTTAGGTGTAGGTACGACTTGAGCAACCTTACCCTATGAGTTCATAGTCAAAATCAAATGATTATGCGTTTTACTTACCTTCCTTGAACTGTATGAGCAGTTTGTTGTAACCCAGCTTTATCAACAGCAACAACCGCATTCATAACGCTTTGTTGTAAATCCCCCATTTTTTCTTTAATCCCCCTGGCTAAAGCTTCCGCTTGGGGAGTAGCCCCCTTCCCTTCTTGTCTCAATTCGCATAAAGCGTCCGTCATCGTTGTTAATTCCGAACATAACCTCTCGATTTGATGAGCGTCCGCCGGTAAACACCTTTCGGCAACTTTTTGGGCGGTTTCGACGATTTGCCTTAAAGATTTTTCCCCGATTCCACCTTTTAAAGCTTTCGGATCCATCAACCAATCGTTTGCGGCGTTTACTTTATTTTGTATGGCGCTTTGTAGTTTTTTCAGGACGGTTAAATTGTCCAAATCGGATTGTTCTTCGTCGTAGCTGGTTAGTTGTAAAACTCGGATGATTTCGTTGATTTCGTCGCTCATTCTTAAAGCTAGATAGTTTCGATTTTCGGCCGCTTCTTCGATTCCCTTCCCGCCTTGGGAAGCTATATGGATGTAGATTTTCATGGAACAGATTAAAATCGGCGCGAGGGTTTTTACTTGATCCAAACATCTTATTAAAATTTCGGCGTGAACTTGATGTGTTAATTCTTTTTCTCTTGCAGATACTTCTCGGGAGACTTTACTTAAACACGGACTTAAATCCCGGAGAAATTGTACGAGTTCTTCCATGGTTTCGATTACTTCGGCAACGGCTAGATAATCGAGGACTCTTTTACATTCCCGGATAATTTTACGAACTTCGGATTCGTCGAAGCAAAGTAATAAGGCGGAAGTCGCCTGGAGGATACCTCCGCTACCTTCGATGAGTCGTTTTCGTGCCGGACCGGAAAAGGGATCTTGTTTTAACATTGCGCTGGCCTCTTCGAGGAGTTTAGAGGAGCGTTCGACTCGGACGAGAGCTGAAGGCATGTCTTGACGGAGAATTGGATCGTCGGAACTGTTTATCGTTTCTTTTCCGACTTTGACGAGATTTAAAACTGCGTTGCTTACTACTTTTACGGGTTGTTCCAAATCGGGCATTGCGTTGCCATCTTCGGCTTCTTCATGGAGGATTACTAAACGAGATACCTGTAAGTTCAAATTACAATTAAAAAATCTTTTATTAATACCTAAAAATAAGTTTTGAGTGATTTCCAATTCTCGATAATTCATTCTTTTATCCTTGTCTAAACTTTCGATTTAATTAAAATCTCAATTAAATCCCCTCAAAAGCACATCGTAACGAAAAAAAAAAAAGAGACGTAACACCAGAAATGTACACAAATCTACACATTGGGTAATTCATTAACCTTTAATTCGAGGTTATATTTGTATAAAAATACATTTAAAGAAGGTTTAAGTAACGATAAAGGAGTTGTTTTTTCTCCTTGAATCGGTTAACATTCCGAGAATTTAATAACTTTAGTAAATTTTAACGTTTCTAAGTTAAAGATGGAAATGTTAAGATAAAGAAAAAAATTTTTATTTACCGAAAAATTCTTTAATTCGTAAGTTTTAGAATGTTTCATTTAATTTATTTCGTTTAATAATTTAATCTAGAAATTTTAGGAGATTTCACAAAAGATTTTAAATCATAATTTCTCAAAAAAATCTTTACTAAATTTCTAAAAATAAGTTCTGATTAATTTTCTAAAGTTCAAGTTTAATTTTGACGCTTTTGAGTTCAGTGAAAATATAGAAGTTAAACAATTTTTTTTTCTGGCAATCTTTATTACTTAACTTATTTCTTTGTGAGTAAATTAAGTAAATTATTAAAATAAAGATTCGAATCTATAATTTCCTCAAAAATGTTTTTCTTAGTTTTTTTAAAGTTTTGATATTTGAATGCTAAGGTTAGATGATTAATTTCCAAAATGATGAAATGTTACTCTGAAAGGTTTTCATCATTCATTCTAAAATAAGATTTAATAAAAAAAGCTTTATTTAAATTTGTTTTTAATTTATAATTTATTGATAATCATTTATAAATTATTTTGGTTTTTTAATGACTAATAACCCAAGAAATTTTCCTTATAATTGATGATATCACCCCACACGATAAATATTTCGTAAGAACTCTCTAATTTTTTTTTCCCTTATTTTAATCAATACTTGATAACGAAATTTTTCGCTTTTTTTTCCTTTATTTTATTATTTTTTTCTTTTTCGTTTTTTCATAACTTATATCGTGGGCGTGTTATGGTATGTTATTTAACATACCGTAGGTTGCCGTAGGTTAAAAACCGTCCTCTCTCTCTCGAGATGTCGAACCATTTTTGGTTCGAGATCGAGTGACCGCCGTTATTGTATTTACAAATCGGAAAATCATTAAAAATTCCCTAAAACGTTCTCTTTCGATTTCCGCGTCTTGTACCGAGCGTTTTATAGGTGCGGTTTTAAGTGCTGTACGTCTCTAAATTTAACCGCTTGTTGGGTTTATTTACGAAACGATGACTAACAACTCTTGCATCGAGAAAGAGAGGAAAATAAGCACTCAAAGCATTCAAAAAAAAGCTGATCTTTAATTTCTAAGATTTATTTTATCAATGTACCTGCTGAGCAACCGGCTCGAGAATAGATTCGATCGTTTTCGTGTGAAAGACCGGCATTTTTAAAGGGCACACCAAAACCACACTAACAAACACGCTCACACACCAAAACTAATTAATAAAGTTTATTTTATTTGAAGGAAAGGAATTGAATCAATCGGTCAAGTGGTGGTTAATTTGGAAGTAAATCCCGGGTCGAAATGCGGTTTAAAAAAGGAAGATTTTAAAAGAAAACGGAAAAATACTCGGGTGATTCGCGCGGATGAGAAAAAACGCGACCGAAGTGCAAAGACGATCTCCTCGACTGATATTATGGAGGTATAAATAGACCGGAGAATCCGGAGAATGGGTTCGCGCGGGGGCGTAGCGACACCTATCGGGGATACCTGGGAGCTTTTTGGAGCACTTTGGAGTACGATTTGAGTTTGAAATTTGAATGCACTCAAATACTTTCTTTAATTTTTTTTTACTTTATATCTTATTACTTCATTCAACAGCTAATCTATATTTATTTATTTTTCTTTTTTCCAGTTATTCCAAAACACAAGGTCATATTTAAGCAGTCGTAGAAGATGAGGTAATCAACAAGACGTGAATTTCATTATGTAATCAATCAAATATAGTAGTAAAAGCGACTTTTCATGTGTGATACATGACAAAATGATAAATTTTGCCGGGATAACTGTAGATATCTAAAATAAATAAGATAGTCGTTCATTATGTTGTCGCGTCGCTTTTTGTACATTTCGTCACTTTATTACATTATTCGTATTCTAAAAGCTAGCTTATACACTTGTAATTAGATTATAATAAATTAATGTCAGGTGTTCATTTAAATTCGTACTCAATCATGTCTTGCATTTTTATTAGACAATGATGAAGAGATACGTAGGAAACGAACGCGACAAAGATGTTAGTAGAGTTCATTACTCTGTTCTATAATGAATTAGAAAACGTTTCTAACAAAAAAAAAATTGTTTTTGGTCTCAAGTGGTCGGAGCCAGCCAACCCAACTCCGCGTTGGTTACAGACGCGCGGACTCACTTGAAGGTGAATTTTCTCGAAAATTTTTTTTTCCTTTTTCTGAGTTAAATATACGTTTTTGAGCTTAAAAAACGTTTCTAACAAAATTTTTTTTTTTTTTTTTTTGCGTTTGGGGTGACCCAGCCAACCCAACCCAACCCCTAGCGTTGGTGAAAGACGCTCAACTCAACTGAGAGTGAAATTTTTCGAAAATTTTTTTTTCTTTTTCTGGGTTAAATAAACGTTTATTAGCTTAAAAAACGTGTTTAGCAAAAAAAAAAAATTTTTTTTTGGCGCTTGGGGTCACCCAGCCAACCCAACCCCCAGCGTTGGTGAAAGACGCTCTCCTCAACTCAACTGAGAGTGAATTTTTTCGAAAAAAATTTTTTTGTTTTTCTGAGTTAAATAAACGTTTATTAGCTTAAAGAACGTATTTAACAAAAAAAAATTTTTTTGTGTGGCGTTTGGGGTCACCCAGCCAACCCAACCCCCAGCGTTGGTGAAAGACGCTCAACTCAACTGAGAGTGAAATTTTTTTCCTTTTTCTGAGAGAGAATGACAGCGACGAGTTCTAATCCTGTTTTATATATCGACGATTCATAACTAAAAATTAAGTAATTTAGACTTTTTTTTGTGTTAACTGTCTTTTAAAAGAGGGAACATTCCGTTTTATAGATTAAATGAATAAGAGTTAAAAAATTTCCTTTTGTATTCATAAAATAAATACTTCTTGTAAAGTTTTCTAGTTGCTACATACATACAGGCTGTGCCAACGGTCCGAAAAAGCTCTATAACTCTAAAATAATAAACAAGTTATGGAGCTTTTTCCGGCCGTTGGGACACCTGTATATGCCGTTTAGGTTTATTTTTTGATAAGTATAATAATTGCTTTAGTCGTTAAGATCAATGTTTACAACAAAGTTAACTTCCTGTAAAATGGAAGACTATTGTATTAAAAATTTTTCTTAAGTTTCTTTGCAAGAAAATAATTTTATTATAATAGAGAATATTGTTTAAGTAATAAAGCGAAGATTATTATAAGAAAATATGTGTTTTTATTTACTATACTAGTTACAGGGGTGGACACTTTGCGGACGGGGGTCGACTTCACAGTGAATTTTTTGGAAAAAAATTTTTTCCTTGTTCTGAGTTCAATAACCATTTTTCAGCTTAGAAAACGTTTTTAACAAAAAAGAATTTTTTTTTGTGGTCACCCAACCAACCCAACCCAACTCACAGCGTTCGTTGCGGACGGGGGTCGACTTCACGGTGAAATTTTTCGAAAAAATTTTTTTCCCTAATCTGAAAACAAAAATGTCTTAAAAACAGAGGTTTCTCATCCATAACATGGTTATTATTCATGGTATCGGGATGGGTCTTTCACCATTCTGTAGATTTCGAGCTCTACTTTCTAGTAATATGCTATAATCGATTTTAGCGTTAGGAATTTAGAAGCTGTGTTAAAAAAACAAAAATGTCTTAAAAACACAGGTTTTTCATTCATAACTCGGTTATTATTCATGGTATCGGGATGACTCCTTCACCATTCTGTAGATTTTGAACTGTACTTTCTAGCAATATGCTATAATCGATCTTAGCGTTAGGAATTTGGAAGCTGTGTTAAAAAAACTAAAATGTCTTAAAAACAGAGGTTTTTCATCCATAACTCGGTTATTATTCATGGTGTCGGGATGATTCCTTCACCATTCTGTAGATTTCGAGCTCTACTTTCTAACAGTATGCTATAATCGATTTTAGCGTTAGCAATTTGGAAGCTGTGTTAAAAAAACAAAAATGTCTTAAAAACAGAGGTTTTTCATCCATAACTCGGTTATTATTCATGGTATCGGGATGATTCCTTCACCGTTCTGTAGATTATGAGCTCTACTTTCTAACAATATGCTATAATCGATTATAGCGTTAGAAATTTGGAAGCTGTGTTAAAAAAACGGAAATGTCTTAAAAACAGAGGTTTTTCATCCATAACTCGGTTATTATTCATGGTATCGGGATGATTCCTTCACCATTCTGTGGATCTTGAGCTCTACTTTCTAACAATATGCTATAATCGATTATAGCGTTAGAAATTTGGAAGCTGTGTTAAAAAAACAAAAATGTCTTAAAAACAGAGGTTTTTCATCCATAACTCGGTTATTGTTCATGGTATCGGGATGGATCTTTCACCATTCTGTAGATTTTGAGCTCTACTTTCTGACAATATGCTATAATCGATTTTAGCGTTAGGAATTTGGAAGCTGTTAAAAAAACGGAAATGTCTTAAAAACAGAGGTTTTTCATCCATAACTCGGTTATTATTCATGGTATCGGGATGATTCCTTCACTATTCTGTGGATCTTGAGCTCTACTTTCTAACAATATGCTATAATCGATTTTAGCGTTAGGAATTTGGAAGCTGTTAAAAAAACGGAAATGTCTTAAAAACAGAGGTTTTTCATCCATAACTCGGTTATTATTCATGGTATCGGGATGGATCTTTCACCATTCTGTGTATCTTGAGCTCTACTTTCTAACAATATGCTATAATCGATTATAGCGTTAGAAATTTGGAAGCTGTGTTAAAAAAACGGAAATGTCTTAAAAACATAGGTTTTTCATCCATAACTCGGTTATTATTCATGGTATCGGGATGATTCCTTCACCATTCTGTAGATTTCGAGCCCTACTTTCTAACCATATGCTACAATCGATTTTAGCGTTAGAAATTTGGAAGCTGTGTTAAAGAAACAGAAATGTCTTAAAAACAGAGGTTTTTCATCCATAACTCGGTTATTATTCATGGTATCGGGATGATTCCTTCACCGTTCTGTAGATTATGAGCTCTACTTTCTAACAATATGCTATAATCGATTATAGCGTTAGAAATTTGGAAGCTGTGTTAAAAAAACAAAAATGTCTTAAAAACACAGGTTTTTCATTCATAACTCGGTTATTATTCATGGTATCGGGATGACTCCTTCACCATTCTGTAGATTTTGAACTGTACTTTCTAGCAATATGCTATAATCGATCTTAGCGTTAGGAATTTGGAAGCTGTGTTAAAAAAACTAAAATGTCTTAAAAACAGAGGTTTTTCATCCATAACTCGGTTATTATTCATGGTGTCGGGATGATTCCTTCACCATTCTGTAGATTTCGAGCTCTACTTTCTAACAGTATGCTATAATCGATTTTAGCGTTAGCAATTTGGAAGCTGTGTTAAAAAAACAAAAATGTCTTAAAAACAGAGGTTTTTCATCCATAACTCGGTTATTATTCATGGTATCGGGATGATTCCTTCACCGTTCTGTAGATTATGAGCTCTACTTTCTAACAATATGCTATAATCGATTATAGCGTTAGAAATTTGGAAGCTGTGTTAAAAAAACGGAAATGTCTTAAAAACAGAGGTTTTTCATCCATAACTCGGTTATTATTCATGGTATCGGGATGATTCCTTCACCATTCTGTGGATCTTGAGCTCTACTTTCTAACAATATGCTATAATCGATTATAGCGTTAGAAATTTGGAAGCTGTGTTAAAAAAACAAAAATGTCTTAAAAACAGAGGTTTTTCATCCATAACTCGGTTATTGTTCATGGTATCGGGATGGATCTTTCACCATTCTGTAGATTTTGAGCTCTACTTTCTGACAATATGCTATAATCGATTTTAGCGTTAGGAATTTGGAAGCTGTTAAAAAAACGGAAATGTCTTAAAAACAGAGGTTTTTCATCCATAACTCGGTTATTATTCATGGTATCGGGATGATTCCTTCACTATTCTGTGGATCTTGAGCTCTACTTTCTAACAATATGCTATAATCGATTTTAGCGTTAGGAATTTGGAAGCTGTTAAAAAAACGGAAATGTCTTAAAAACAGAGGTTTTTCATCCATAACTCGGTTATTATTCATGGTATCGGGATGGATCTTTCACCATTCTGTGTATCTTGAGCTCTACTTTCTAACAATATGCTATAATCGATTATAGCGTTAGAAATTTGGAAGCTGTGTTAAAAAAACGGAAATGTCTTAAAAACATAGGTTTTTCATCCATAACTCGGTTATTATTCATGGTATCGGGATGATTCCTTCACCATTCTGTAGATTTCGAGCCCTACTTTCTAACCATATGCTACAATCGATTTTAGCGTTAGAAATTTGGAAGCTGTGTTAAAGAAACAGAAATGTCTTAAAAACAGAGGTTTTTCATCCATAACTCGGTTATTATTCATGGTATCGGGATGATTCCTTCACCGTTCTGTAGATTATGAGCTCTACTTTCTAACAATATGCTATAATCGATTATAGCGTTAGAAATTTGGAAGCTGTGTTAAAAAAACGGAAATGTCTTAAAAACAGAGGTTTTTCATCCATAACTCGGTTATTATTCATGGTATCGGGATGATTCCTTCACCATTCTGTGGATCTTGAGCTCTACTTTCTAACAATATGCTATAATCGATTATAGCGTTAGAAATTTGGAAGCTGTGTTAAAAAAACAAAAATGTCTTAAAAACAGAGGTTTTTCATCCATAACTCGGTTATTATTCATGGTATCGGGATGATTCCTTCACCATTCTGAAGATTTCGAGCTCTACTTTCTAACAATATGCTATAATCGATTATAGCGTTAGAAATTTGGAAGCTGTGTTAAAAAAACAAAAATGTTTTAAAAACAGAGGTTCTTCATCCATAACTCGGTTATTATTCATGGTATCGGGATGATTCCTTCACCATTCTGTAGATTTCGAGCTCTACTTTCTAACAGTATGCTATAATCGATTTTAGCGTTAGCAATTTGGAAGCTGTGTTAAGAAAACGAAAATGTCTTAAAAACAGAGGTTTTTCATCCATAACTCGGTTATTGTTCATGGTATCGGGATGGATCTTTCACCATTCTGTAGATTTTGAGCTCTACTTTCTAACAATATGCTATAATCGATTATAGCGTTAGAAATTTGGAAGCTGTGTTAAAAAAACGGAAATGTCTTAAAAACATAGGTTTTTCATCCATAACTCGGTTATTATTCATGGTATCGGGATGATTCCTTCACCATTCTGAAGATTTCGAGCTCTACTTTCTAACAATATGCTATAATCGATTATAGCGTTAGAAATTTGGAAGCTGTGTTAAAAAAACAGAAATGTCTTAAAAACAGAGGTTTTTCATCCATAACTCGGTTATTATTCATGGTATCGGGATGGATCTTTCACCATTCTGTAGATTTCGAGCTCTACTTTCTAACAATAAGCTATTATCGATCTTAGCGTAAGGAATTTGGAAGCTGTGTTAAAAGAACGGAAATGTCTTAGAAACAGAGGTTTTTCATCCATAACTCGGTTATTATTCATGGTATCGGGATGATTCCTTCACCATTCTGGAGATTTCGAGCTCTACTTTCTAACAATATGCAATAATCGATTATAGCGTTAGAAATTTGGAAGCAGTGTTAAAAAAACGGAAATGTCTTAAAAACAGAGGTTTTTCATCCATAACTCGGTTATTATTCATGGTATCGGGATGATTCCTTCACCATTCTGAAGATTTCGAGCTCTACTTTCTAACAATATGCTATAATCGATTATAGCGTTAGAAATTTGGAAGCTGTGTTAAAAGAACGGAAATGTCTTAAAAGCAGAGGTTTTTCATCCATAACTCGGTTATTATTCATGACATCGGGATGATTCCTCCACCATTCTGTAGATTATGAGCTATACTTTCTAACAATATGCTATAATCGATTATAGCGTTAGAAATTTGGAAGCTGTGTTAAAAAAACGAAAATGTCTTAAAAACAGACGTTTTTCATCCATAACTCGGTTATTATTCATGGTATCGGGATGATTCCTTCACCATTCTGAAGATTTCGAGCTCTACTTTCTAACAATATGCTATAATCGATTATAGCGTTAGAAATTTGGAAGCTGTGTTAAAAAAACAAAAATGTTTTAAAAACAGAGGTTCTTCATCCATAACTCGGTTATTATTCATGGTATCGGGATGATTCCTTCACCATTCTGTAGATTTCGAGCTCTACTTTCTAACAGTATGCTATAATCGATTTTAGCGTTAGCAATTTGGAAGCTGTGTTAAGAAAACGAAAATGTCTTAAAAACAGAGGTTTTTCATCCATAACTCGGTTATTGTTCATGGTATCGGGATGGATCTTTCACCATTCTGTAGATTTTGAGCTCTACTTTCTGACAATATGCTATAATCGATTTTAGCGTTAGGAATTTGGAAGCTGTTAAAAAAACGAAAATGTCTTAAAAACAGAGGTTTTTCATCCATAACTCGGTTATTATTCATGGTATCGGGATGATTCCTTCACCATTCTGGAGATTTCGAGCTCTACTTTCTAACAATATGCTATAATCGATTATAGCGTTAGCAATCTGGAAGCTGTGTTAAAAAAACGAAAATGTCTTAAAAACAGACGTTTTTCATCCATAACTCGGTTATTATTCATGGTATCGGGATGATTCCTTCACCATTCTGTAGATATCGAACTCTACTTTCTAACAGTATGCTATAATCGATTATAGCGTTAGCAATCTGGAAGCTGTGTTAAAAAAACAAAAATGTCTTAAAAACAGAGGTTTTTCATCCATAACTCGGTTATTATTCATGGTATCGGGATGATTCCTTCACCGTTCTGTAGATTATGAGCTCTACTTTCTAACAATATGCTATAATCGATTATAGCGTTAGAAATTTGGAAGCTGTGTTAAAAAAACGGAAATGTCTTAAAAACAGAGGTTTTTCATCCATAACTCGGTTATTATTCATGGTATCGGGATGATTCCTTCACCATTCTGTGGATCTTGAGCTCTACTTTCTAACAATATGCTATAATCGATTATAGCGTTAGAAATTTGGAAGCTGTGTTAAAAAAACAAAAATGTCTTAAAAACAGAGGTTTTTCATCCATAACTCGGTTATTGTTCATGGTATCGGGATGGATCTTTCACCATTCTGTAGATTTTGAGCTCTACTTTCTGACAATATGCTATAATCGATTTTAGCGTTAGGAATTTGGAAGCTGTTAAAAAAACGGAAATGTCTTAAAAACAGAGGTTTTTCATCCATAACTCGGTTATTATTCATGGTATCGGGATGATTCCTTCACCATTCTGTGGATCTTGAGCTCTACTTTCTAACAATATGCTATAATCGATTTTAGCGTTAGAAATTTGGAAGCTGTGTAAAAAAAAACGGAAATGTCTTAAAAACATAGGTTTTTCATCCATAACTCGGTTATTATTCATGGTATCGGGATGATTCCTTCACCATTCTGTAGATTTCGAGCTCTACTTTCTAACCATATGCTACAATCGATTTTAGCGTTAGAAATTTGGAAGCTGTGTTAAAGAAACAGAAATGTCTTAAAAACAGAGGTTTTGCATCCATAACTCGGTTATTATTCATGGTATCGGGATGATTCCTTCACCATTCTGAAGATTATGAGCTCTACTTTCTAACAATATGCTATAATCGATTATAGCGTTAGAGATTTGGAAGCTGTGTTAAAAAAACAAGAATGTCTTAAAAACAGAGGTTTTTCATCCATAACTCGGTTATTATTCATGGTATCGGGATGATTCCTTCACCATTCTGTGGATCTTGAGCTCTACTTTCTAACAATATGCTGTAATCGATTTTAGCGTTAGAAATTTGGAAGGTGTGTTAAAAAAACAGAAATGTCTTAAAAACAGAGGTTTTTCATCCATAACTCGGTTATTATTCATGGTATCGGGATGGATCTTTCACCATTCTGTGGATCTTGAGCTCTACTTTCTAACAGTATGCTATAATCGATTATAGCGTTAGAAATTTGGAAGCTGTGTTAAGAAAACAAAAATGTCTTAAAAACAGAGGTTTTTCATCCATAACTCGGTTATTATTCATGGTATCGGGATGATTCCTTCACCATTCTGAAGATTTCGAGCTCTACTTTCTAACAATATGCTACAATCGATTATAGCGTTAGAAATTTGGAAGCTGTGTTAAGAAAACAAAAATGTCTTAAAAACAAACGTTTTTCATCCATAACTCGGTTATTATTCATGGTATCGGGATGATTCCTTCACCATTCTGTAGATTCGAGCTCTACTTTCTAACAGTATGCTATAATCGATTATAGCGTTAGAAATTTGGAAGCTGTGTTAAAAAAACAAAAATGTCTTAAAAACAGAGGTTTTTCATCCATAACTCGGTTATTATTCATGGTATCGGGATGCTTCCTTCACCATTCTGTGGATCTTGAGCTCCACTTTCTAGCAATATGCTATAATCGATTATAGCGTTAGAAATTTGGAAGCTGTGTTAAAAAAACAGAAATGTCTTAAAAACAGAGGTTTTTCATCCATAACTCGGTTATTATTCATGGTATCGGGATGGATCTTTCACCATTCTGTGGATCTTGAGCTCTACTTTCTAACAATATGCTATAATCGATTATAGCGTTAGAAATTTGGAAGGTGTGTTAAAAAAACAGAAATGTCTTAAAAACAGGTTTTTCATCCATAACTCGGTTATTATTCATGGTATCGGGATGATTCCTTCACCATTCTGTAGATGTTGAGCTCTACTTTCTAACAATATGCTATAATCGATTTTAGCGTTAGAAATTTGGAAGCTGTGTTAAAAAAACAGAAATGTCTTAAAAACAGAGGTTTTTCATCCATAACTCGGTTATTATTCATGGTATCGGGATGGATCTTTCACCATTCTGTGGATCTTGAGCTCTACTTTCTAACAGTATGCTATAATCGATTATAGCGTTAGAAATTTGGAAGCTGTGTTAAAAAAACAAAAATGTCTTAAAAACAGAGGTTTTTCATCCATAACTCGGTTATTATTCATGGTATCGGGATGATTCCTTCACCATTCTGAAGATTTCGAGCTCTACTTTCTAACAATATGCTACAATCGATTATAGCGTTAGAAATTTGGAAGCTGTGTTAAGAAAACAAAAATGTCTTAAAAACAAACGTTTTTCATCCATAACTCGGTTATTATTCATGGTATCGGGATGATTCCTTCACCATTCTGTAGATTCGAGCTCTACTTTCTAACAGTATGCTATAATCGATTATAGCGTTAGAAATTTGGAAGCTGTGTTAAAAAAACAAAAATGTCTTAAAAACAGAGGTTTTTCATCCATAACTCGGTTATTATTCATGGTATCGGGATGCTTCCTTCACCATTCTGTGGATCTTGAGCTCCACTTTCTAGCAATATGCTATAATCGATTATAGCGTTAGAAATTTGGAAGCTGTGTTAAAAAAACAGAAATGTCTTAAAAACAGAGGTTTTTCATCCATAACTCGGTTATTATTCATGGTATCGGGATGGATCTTTCACCATTCTGTGGATCTTGAGCTCTACTTTCTAACAATATGCTATAATCGATTATAGCGTTAGAAATTTGGAAGGTGTGTTAAAAAAACAGAAATGTCTTAAAAACAGAGGTTTTTCATCCATAACTCGGTTATTATTCATGGTATCGGGATGATTCCTTCACCATTCTGTAGATGTTGAGCTCTACTTTCTAACAATATGCTATAATCGATTTTAGCGTTAGAAATTTGGAAGCTGTGTTAAAAAAACAGAAATGTCTTAAAAACAGAGGTTTTTCATCCATAACTCGGTTATTATTCATGCTATCGGGATGATTCCTTCACCATTCTGGAGATTTCGAGCTCTACTTTCTAACAATATGCTATAATCGATTATAGCGTTAGAAATTTGGAAGCTGTGTTAAAGAAACGAAAATGTCTTAAAAACGGAAGTTTTTCATCCATAACTCGGTTATTATTCATGGTATCGGGATGGATCTTTCACCATTCTGTGGACCTTGAGCTCTACTTTCTAACAATATGCTATAATCGATTTTAGCGTTAGAAATTTGGAAGCTGTGTTAAAAAAACAAAAATGTCTTAAAAACAGAGGTTTTTCATCCATAACTCGGTTATTATTCATGGTATCGGGATGATTCCTTCACCATTCTGTAGATGTTGAGCTCTACTTTCTAACAATATGCTATAATCGATTTTAGCGTTAGAAATTTGGAAGCTGTGTAAAAAAAAACGGAAATGTCTTAAAAACATAGGTTTTTCATCCATAACTCGGTTATTATTCATGGTATCGGGATGATTCCTTCACCATTCTGTAGATTTCGAGCTCTACTTTCTAACCATATGCTACAATCGATTTTAGCGTTAGAAATTTGGAAGCTGTGTTAAAAAAACAAAAATGTCTTAAAAACAGAGGTTTTTCATCCATAACTCGGTTATTATTCATGGTATCGGGATGGATCTTTCACCATTCTGTGGATCTTGAGCTCTACTTTCTAACAGTATGCTATAATCGATTATAGCGTTAGAAATTTGGAAGGTGTGTTAAAAAAACAGAAATGTCTTAAAAACAGAGGTTTTTCATCCATAACTCGGTTATTATTCATGGTATCGGGATGGATCTTTCACCATTCTGTGGATCTTGAGCTCTACTTTCTAACAATATGCTATAATCGATTATAGCGTTAGAAATTTGGAAGCTGTGTTAAAAAAACGGAAATGTCTTAAAAACATAGGTTTTTCATCCATAACTCGGTTATTATTCATGGTATCGGGATGATTCCTTCAGCATTCTGAAGATTTCGAGCTCTACTTTCTAACAATATGCTATAATCGATTATAGCGTTAGAAATTTGGAAGCTGTGTTAAAAGAACGGAAATGTCTTAGAAACAGAGGTTTTTCATCCATAACTCGGTTATTATTCATGGTATCGGGATGATTCCTTCACCATTCTGGAGATTTCGAGCTCTACTTTCTAACAATATGCTATAATCGATTATAGCGTTAGAAATTTGGAAGCTGTGTTAAAAAAACAAAAATGTCTTAAAAACAGAGGTTTTTCATCCATAACTCGGTTATTATTCATGGTATCGGGATGATTCCTTCACCATTCTGTGGATCTTGAGCTCCACTTTCTAGCAATATGCTATAATCGATTATAGCGTTAGAAATTTGGAAGCTGTGTTAAAAAAACAGAAATGTCTTAAAAACAGAGGTTTTTCATCCATAACTCGGTTATTATTCATGGTATCGGGATGGATCTTTCACCATTCTGTGGATCTTGAGCTCTACTTTCTAACAATATGCTATAATCGATTATAGCGTTAGAAATTTGGAAGGTGTGTTAAAAAAACAGAAATGTCTTAAAAACAGAGGTTTTTCATCCATAACTCGGTTATTATTCATGCTATCGGGATGATTCCTTCACCATTCTGGAGATTTCGAGCTCTACTTTCTAACAATATGCTATAATCGATTATAGCGTTAGAAATTTGGAAGCTGTGTTAAAAAAACGGAAATGTCTTAAAAACATAGGTTTTTCATCCATAACTCGGTTATTATTCATGGTATCGGGATGATTCCTTCACCATTCTGAAGATTTCGAGCTCTACTTTCTAACAATATGCTATAATCGATTATAGCGTTAGAAATTTGGAAGCTGTGTTAAAAGAACGGAAATGTCTTAAAAGCAGAGGTTTTTCATCCATAACTCGGTTATTATTCATGACATCGGGATGATTCCTTCACCATTCTGTAGATTATGAGCTATACTTTCTAACAATATGCTATAATCGATTATAGCGTTAGAAATTTGGAAGCTGTGTTAAAAGAACGGAAATGTCTTAAAAACAGAGGTTTTTCATCCATAACTCGGTTATTATTCATGGTATCGGGATGATTCCTTCACCATTCTGTAGATTATGAGCTCTACTTTCTAACAATATGCTATAATCGATATTAGCGTTAGAAATTTGGAAGGTGTGTTAAAAAAACGAAAATGTCTTAAAAACAGACGTTTTTCATCCATAACTCGGTTATTATTCATGGTATCGGGATGATTCCTTCACCATTCTGAAGATTTCGAGCTCTACTTTCTAACAATATGCTATAATCGATTATAGCGTTAGAAATTTGGAAGCTGTGTTAAAAAAACGAAAATGTCTTAAAAACAGAGGTTTTTCATCCATAACTCGGTTATTATTCATGGTATCGGGATGATTCCTTCACCATTCTGAAGATTTCGAGCTCTACTTTCTAACAATATGCTATAATCGATATTAGCGTTAGAAATTTGGAAGCTGTGTTAAAAAAACGAAAATGTCTTAAAAACAGAGGTTTTTCATCCATAACTCGGTTATTGCAGAGGTTTTTCATCCATAACTCGGTTATTATTCATGGTATCGGGATGCTTCCTTCACCATTCTGTGGATCTTGAGCTCCACTTTCTAGCAATATGCTATAATCGATTATAGCGTTAGAAATTTGGAAGCTGTGTTAAAAAAACGAAAATGTCTTAAAAACAGAGGTTTTTCATCCATAACTCGATTATTATTCACGGTATCGGGATGATTCCTTCACCATTCTGAAGATTTCGAGCTCTACTTTCTAACAATATGCTATAATCGATTATAGCGTTAGAAATTTGGAAGCTGTGTTAAAAGAACGGAAATGTCTTAAAAACATAGGTTTTTCATCCATAACTCGGTTATTATTCATGGTATCGGGATGATTCCTTCAATATTCTGTAGATTTCGAGCTCTACTTTCTAACAATATGCTACAATCGATTATAGCGTTAGAGATTTGGAAGCTGTGTTAAAAAAACAAGAATGTCTTAAAAACAGAGGTTTTTCATCCATAACTCGGTTATTATTCATGGTATCGGGATGATTCCTTCACCATTCTGTAGATTATGAGCTCTACTTTCTAACAATATGCTATAATCGATTATAGCGTTAGGAATTTGGAAGCTGTTAAAAAACGAAAATGTCTTAAAAACAGAGGTTTTTCATCCATAACTCGGTTATTATTCATGGTATCGGGATGGATCTTTCACCATTCTGTAGATTTCGAGCTCTACTTTCTAACAATAAGCTGTAATCGATTATAGCGTTAGAAATTTGGAAGCTGTGTTAAAAAAACGAAAATGTCTTAAAAACAGACGTTTTTCATCCATAACTCGGTTATTATTCATGGTATCGGGATGATTCCTTCACCATTCTGTAGATTTCGAGCTCTACTTTCTAACAGTATGCTATAATCGATTTTAGCGTTAGCAATTTGGAAGCTGTGTTAAGAAAACGAAAATGTCTTAAAAACAGAGGTTTTTCATCCATAACTCGGTTATTATTCATGGTATCGGGATGATTCCTTCACCATTCTGTAGATTTCGAGCTCTACTTTCTAACAATATGCTGTAATCGATTTTAGCGTTAGAAATTTGGAAGGTGTGTTAAAAAAACAGAAATGTCTTAAAAACAGAGGTTTTTCATCCATAACTCGGTTATTATTCATGGTATCGGGATGGATCTTTCACCATTCTGTAGATTTCGAGCTCTACTTTCTAACAATAAGCTATTATCGATCTTAGCGTAAGGAATTTGGAAGCTGTGTTAAAAGAACGGAAATGTCTTAGAAACAGAGGTTTTTCATCCATAACTCGGTTATTATTCATGGTATCGGGATGATTCCTTCACCATTCTGGAGATTTCGAGCTCTACTTTCTAACAATATGCAATAATCGATTATAGCGTTAGAAATTTGGAAGCAGTGTTAAAAAAACGGAAATGTCTTAAAAACAGAGGTTTTTCATCCATAACTCGGTTATTATTCATGGTATCGGGATGATTCCTTCACCATTCTGAAGATTTCGAGCTCTACTTTCTAACAATATGCTATAATCGATTATAGCGTTAGAAATTTGGAAGCTGTGTTAAAAAAACGGAAATGTCTTAAAAACATAGGTTTTTCATCCATAACTCGCTTATTATTCATGGTATCGGGATGGATCTTTCACCATTCTGTAGATTTCGAGCTCTACTTTCTAACAGTATGCTATAATCGATTTTAGCGTTAGCAATTTGGAAGCTGTGTTAAGAAAACGAAAATGTCTTAAAAACAGACGTTTTTCATCCATAACTCGGTTATTGTTCATGGTATCGGGATGGATCTTTCACCATTCTGTAGATTTTGAGCTCTACTTTCTGACAATATGCTACAATCGATTTTGGCGTTAGAAATTTGGAAGGTGTGTTAAAAAAACAAAAATGTCTTAAAAACAGAGGTTTTTCATCCATAACTCGGTTATTATTCATGGTATCGGGATGATTCCTTCACCATTCTGTAGATTATGAGCTCTACTTTCTAACAATATGCTATAATCGATTTTAGCGTTAGGAATTTGGAAGCTGTTAAAAAAACGAAAATGTCTTAAAAACAGAGGTTTTTCATCCATAACTCGGTTATTATTCATGGTATCGGGATGATTCCTTCACCATTCTGTAGATTTCGAGCTCTACTTTCTAACAATATGCTGTAATCGATTATAGCGTTAGAAATTTGGAAGCTGTGTTAAAAGAACGGAAATGTCTTAGAAACAGAGGTTTTTCATCCATAACTCGGTTATTATTCATGGTATCGGGATGATTCCTTCACCATTCTGTGGATCTTGAGCTCCACTTTCTAACAATATGCTATAATCGATTATAGCGTTAGAAATTTGGAAGCTGTGTTAAAAAAACGAAAATGTCTTAAAAACAGAGGTTTTTCATCCATAACTCGGTTATTATTCATGATATCGGGATGATTCCTTCACCATTCTGTAGATTATGAGCTATACTTTCTAACAATATGCTACAATCGATTTTAGCGTTAGAAATTTGGAAGCTGTGTTAAAAAAACAAAAATGTCTTAAAAACAGAGGTTTTTCATCCATAACTCGGTTATTATTCATGGTATCGGGATGATTCCTTCACCATTCTGGAGATTTCGAGCTCTACTTTCTAACAATATGCTATAATCGATTATAGCGTTAGAAATTTGGAAGCTGTGTTAAAAAAACAAAAATGTCTTAAAAACAGAGGTTTTTCATCCATAACTCGGTTATTGTTCATGGTATCGGGATGGATCTTTCACCATTCTGTAGATTTTGAGCTCTACTTTCTGACAATATGCTATAATCGATTTTAGCGTTAGGAATTTGGAAGCTGTTAAAAAAACAAAAATGTCTTAAAAACAGAGGTTTTTCATCCATAACTCGGTTATTATTCATGATATCGGGATGATTCCTTCACCATTCTGTAGATTATGAGCTATACTTTCTAACAGTATGCTACAATCGATTTTAGCGTTAGAAATTTGGAAGCTGTGTTAAAAAAACAAAAATGTCTTAAAAACAGAGGTTTTTCATCCATAACTCGGTTATTATTCATGATATCGGGATGATTCCTTCACCATTCTGGAGATTTCGAGCTCTACTTTCTAACAATATGCTATAATCGATTATAGCGTTAGAAATTTGGAAGTTGTGTTAAAAAAACGAAAATGTCTTAAAAACAGAGGTTTTTCATCCATAACTCGGTTATTATTCATGGTATCGGGATGATTCCTTCACCATTCTGTAGATTATGAGCTATACTTTCTAACAATATGCTACAATCGATTTTAGCGTTAGAAATTTGGAAGCTGTGTTAAAAAAACAAAAATGTCTTAAAAACAGAGGTTTTTCATCCATAACTCGGTTATTATTCATGGTATCGGGATGATTCCTTCACCATTCTGGAGATTTCGAGCTCTACTTTCTAACAATATGCTATAATCGATTATAGCGTTAGAAATTTGGAAGCTGTGTTAAAAGAACGGAAATGTCTTAAAAACAGAGGTTTTTCATCCATAACTCGGTTATTATTCATGGTATCGGGATGATTCCTTCACCATTCTGTAGATTTCGAGCTCTACTTTCTAACAATATGCTATAATCGATATTAGCGTTAGAAATTTGGAAGGTGTGTTAAAAAAACGAAAATGTCTTAAAAACAGACGTTTTTCATCCATAACTCGGTTATTATTCATGGTATCGGGATGATTCCTTCACCATTCTGAAGATTTCGAGCTCTACTTTCTAACAATATGCTATAATCGATTATAGCGTTAGAAATTTGGAAGCTGTGTTAAAAAAACAAAAATGTCTTAAAAACAGAGGTTTTTCATCCATAACTCGATTATTATTCACGGTATCGGGATGATTCCTTCACCATTCTGAAGATTTCGAGCTCTACTTTCTAACAATATGCTATAATCGATTATAGCGTTAGAAATTTGGAAGCTGTGTTAAAAGAACGGAAATGTCTTAAAAACATAGGTTTTTCATCCATAACTCGGTTATTATTCATGGTATCGGGATGATTCCTTCAATATTCTGTAGATTTCGAGCTCTACTTTCTAACAATATGCTACAATCGATTATAGCGTTAGAGATTTGGAAGCTGTGTTAAAAAAACAAGAATGTCTTAAAAACAGAGGTTTTTCATCCATAACTCGGTTATTATTCATGGTATCGGGATGATTCCTTCACCATTCTGTAGATTATGAGCTCTACTTTCTAACAATATGCTATAATCGATTATAGCGTTAGGAATTTGGAAGCTGTTAAAAAACGAAAATGTCTTAAAAACAGAGGTTTTTCATCCATAACTCGGTTATTATTCATGGTATCGGGATGGATCTTTCACCATTCTGTAGATTTCGAGCTCTACTTTCTAACAATAAGCTGTAATCGATTATAGCGTTAGAAATTTGGAAGCTGTGTTAAAAAAACGAAAATGTCTTAAAAACAGACGTTTTTCATCCATAACTCGGTTATTATTCATGGTATCGGGATGATTCCTTCACCATTCTGTAGATTTCGAGCTCTACTTTCTAACAGTATGCTATAATCGATTTTAGCGTTAGCAATTTGGAAGCTGTGTTAAGAAAACGAAAATGTCTTAAAAACAGACGTTTTTCATCCATAACTCGGTTATTATTCATGGTATCGGGATGATTCCTTCACCATTCTGTAGATTATGAGCTCTACTTTCTAACAATATGCTATAATCGATTTTAGCGTTAGGAATTTGGAAGCTGTTAAAAAAACGAAAATGTCTTAAAAACAGAGGTTTTTCATCCATAACTCGGTTATTGTTCATGGTATCGGGATGATTCCTTCACCATTCTGTAGATTTCGAGCTCTACTTTCTAACAATATGCTGTAATCGATTTTAGCGTTAGAAATTTGGAAGGTGTGTTAAAAAAACAGAAATGTCTTAAAAACAGAGGTTTTTCATCCATAACTCGGTTATTATTCATGGTATCGGGATGGATCTTTCACCATTCTGTAGATTTCGAGCTCTACTTTCTAACAATAAGCTATTATCGATCTTAGCGTAAGGAATTTGGAAGCTGTGTTAAAAGAACGGAAATGTCTTAGAAACAGAGGTTTTTCATCCATAACTCGGTTATTATTCATGGTATCGGGATGATTCCTTCACCATTCTGGAGATTTCGAGCTCTACTTTCTAACAATATGCAATAATCGATTATAGCGTTAGAAATTTGGAAGCAGTGTTAAAAAAACGGAAATGTCTTAAAAACAGAGGTTTTTCATCCATAACTCGGTTATTATTCATGGTATCGGGATGATTCCTTCACCATTCTGAAGATTTCGAGCTCTACTTTCTAACAATATGCTATAATCGATTATAGCGTTAGAAATTTGGAAGCTGTGTTAAAAAAACGGAAATGTCTTAAAAACATAGGTTTTTCATCCATAACTCGGTTATTATTCATGGTATCGGGATGGATCTTTCACCATTCTGTAGATTTCGAGCTCTACTTTCTAACAATAAGCTGTAATCGATTATAGCGTTAGAAATTTGGAAGCTGTGTTAAAAAAACGAAAATGTCTTAAAAACAGACGTTTTTCATCCATAACTCGGTTATTATTCATGGTATCGGGATGATTCCTTCACCATTCTGTAGATTTCGAGCTCTACTTTCTAACAATATGCTGTAATCGATTTTAGCGTTAGCAATTTGGAAGCTGTGTTAAGAAAACGAAAATGTCTTAAAAACAGACGTTTTTCATCCATAACTCGGTTATTGTTCATGGTATCGGGATGGATCTTTCACCATTCTGTAGATTTTGAGCTCTACTTTCTGACAATATGCTACAATCGATTTTGGCGTTAGAAATTTGGAAGGTGTGTTAAAAAAACAAAAATGTCTTAAAAACAGAGGTTTTTCATCCATAACTCGGTTATTATTCATGGTATCGGGATGATTCCTTCACCATTCTGTAGATTATGAGCTCTACTTTCTAACAATATGCTATAATCGATTTTAGCGTTAGGAATTTGGAAGCTGTTAAAAAAACGAAAATGTCTTAAAAACAGAGGTTTTTCATCCATAACTCGGTTATTATTCATGGTATCGGGATGATTCCTTCACCATTCTGTAGATTTCGAGCTCTACTTTCTAACAATATGCTGTAATCGATTATAGCGTTAGAAATTTGGAAGCTGTGTTAAAAGAACGGAAATGTCTTAGAAACAGAGGTTTTTCATCCATAACTCGGTTATTATTCATGGTATCGGGATGATTCCTTCACCATTCTGTGGATCTTGAGCTCCACTTTCTAACAATATGCTATAATCGATTATAGCGTTAGAAATTTGGAAGCTGTGTTAAAAAAACGAAAATGTCTTAAAAACAGAGGTTTTTCATCCATAACTCGGTTATTATTCATGATATCGGGATGATTCCTTCACCATTCTGTAGATTATGAGCTATACTTTCTAACAATATGCTACAATCGATTTTAGCGTTAGAAATTTGGAAGCTGTGTTAAAAAAACAAAAATGTCTTAAAAACAGAGGTTTTTCATCCATAACTCGGTTATTATTCATGATATCGGGATGATTCCTTCACCATTCTGTAGATTATGAGCTATACTTTCTAACAGTATGCTACAATCGATTTTAGCGTTAGAAATTTGGAAGCTGTGTTAAAAAAACAAAAATGTCTTAAAAACAGAGGTTTTTCATCCATAACTCGGTTATTATTCATGATATCGGGATGATTCCTTCACCATTCTGGAGATTTCGAGCTCTACTTTCTAACAATATGCTATAATCGATTATAGCGTTAGAAATTTGGAAGCTGTGTTAAAAAAACGAAAATGTCTTAAAAACAGAGGTTTTTCATCCATAACTCGGTTATTATTCATGGTATCGGGATGATTCCTTCACCATTCTGTAGATTATGAGCTATACTTTCTAACAATATGCTACAATCGATTTTAGCGTTAGAAATTTGGAAGCTGTGTTAAAAGAACGGAAATGTCTTAAAAACAGAGGTTTTTCATCCATAACTCGGTTATTATTCATGGTATCGGGATGATTCCTTCACCATTCTGTAGATTTCGAGCTCTACTTTCTAACAATATGCTGTAATCGATTTTAGCGTTAGAAATTTGGAAGGTGTGTTAAAAAAACAGAAATGTCTTAAAAACAGAGGTTTTTCATCCATAACTCGGTTATTATTCATGGTATCGGGATGGATCTTTCACCATTCTGTAGATTTCGAGCTCTACTTTCTAACAATAAGCTATTATCGATCTTAGCGTAAGGAATTTGGAAGCTGTGTTAAAAGAACAAAAATGTCTTAAAAACAGAGGTTTTTCATCCATAACTCGGTTATTATTCATGGTATCGGGATGATTCCTTCACCATTCTGTAGATTTCGAGCTCTACTTTCTAACAATATGCTATAATCGATATTAGCGTTAGAAATTTGGAAGGTGTGTTAAAAAAACAAAAATGTCTTAAAAACAGAGGTTTTTCATCCATAACTCGGTTATTATTCATGATATCGGGATGATTCCTTCACCATTCTGTAGATTATGAGCTATACTTTCTAACAATATGCTACAATCGATTTTAGCGTTAGAAATTTGGAAGGTGTGTTAAAAAAACAGAAATGTCTTAAAAACAGAGGTTTTTCATCCATAACTCGGTTATTATTCATGGTATCGGGATGGATCTTTCACCATTCTGTAGATTTCGAGCTCTACTTTCTAACAATAAGCTATTATCGATCTTAGCGTAAGGAATTTGGAAGCTGTGTTAAAAGAACAAAAATGTCTTAAAAACAGAGGTTTTTCATCCATAACTCGGTTATTATTCATGGTATCGGGATGATTCCTTCACCATTCTGTAGATTATGAGCTCTACTTTCTAACAATATGCTATAATCGATTTTAGCGTTAGGAATTTGGAAGCTGTTAAAAAACGAAAATGTCTTAAAAACAGAGGTTTTTCATCCATAACTCGGTTATTATTCATGGTATCGGGATGATTCCTTCACCATTCTGTAGACTTCGTGCTCTACTTTCTAGCAATATGCTATAATCGATTATAGCGTTAGAAATTTGGAAGCTGTGTTAAAAAAACAAGAATGTCTTAAAAACAGAGGTTTTTCATCCATAACTCGGTTATTATTCATGGTATCGGGATGATTCCTTCACCATTCTGTAGATTATGAGCTATACTTTCTAACAATATGCTACAATCGATTTTAGCGTTAGAAATTTGGAAGCTGTGTTAAAAAAACAAAAATGTCTTAAAAACAGAGGTTTTTCATCCATAACTCGGTTATTATTCATGGTATCGGGATGATTCCTTCACCATTCTGGAGATTTCGAGCTCTACTTTCTAACAATATGCTATAATCGATTATAGCGTTAGAAATTTGGAAGCTGTGTTAAAAGAACGGAAATGTCTTAAAAACAGAGGTTTTTCATCCATAACTCGGTTATTATTCATGGTATCGGGATGGATCTTTCATCATTCTGTAGATCTTGAGCTCTACTTTCTAACAATATGCTACAATCGATTTTAGCGTTAGAAATTTGGAAGCTGTGTTAAAAAAACAAAAATGTCTTAAAAACAGAGGTTTTTCATCCATAACTCGGTTATTATTCATGGTATCGGGATGATTCCTTCACCATTCTGAAGATTTCGAGCTCTACTTTCTAACAATATGCTATAATCGATTATAGCGTTAGAAATTTGGAAGCTGTGTTAAAAAAACAAAAATGTCTTAAAAACAGGTTTTTCATCCATAACTCGGTTATTATTCATGGTATCGGGATGATTCCTTCACCATTCTGTAGATATCGAGCTCTACTTTCTAACAATATGCTACAATCGATTATAGCGTTAGAAATTTGGAAGCTGTGTTAAAAAAACAAAAATGTCTTAAAAACAGAGGTTTTTCATCCATAACTCGGTTATTATTCATGGTATCGGGATGATTCCTTCACCATTCTGAAGATTTCGAGCTCTACTTTCTAACAATATGCTATAATCGATTATAGCGTTAGAAATTTGGAAGCTGTGTTAAAAAAACGGAAATGTCTTAAAAACATAGGTTTTTCATCCATAACTCGGTTATTATTCATGGTATCGGGATGATTCCTTCACCATTCTGTAGATTATGAGCTCTACTTTCTAACAATATGCTATAATCGATTTTAGCGTTAGGAATTTGGAAGCTGTTAAAAAACGAAAATGTCTTAAAAACAGAGGTTTTTCATCCATAACTCGGTTATTATTCATGGTATCGGGATGATTCCTTCACCATTCTGTAGACTTCGTGCTCTACTTTCTAGCAATATGCTATAATCGATTATAGCGTTAGAAATTTGGAAGCTGTGTTAAAAAAACGAAAATGTCTTAAAAACAGAGGTTTTTCATCCATAACTCGGTTATTATTCATGGTATCGGGATGATTCCTTCACCATTCTGGAGATTTCGAGCTCTACTTTCTAACAATATGCTATAATCGATTATAGCGTTAGAAATTTGGAAGCTGTGTTAAAAGAACGGAAATGTCTTAAAAACAGAGGTTTTTCATCCATAACTCGGTTATTATTCATGGTATCGGGATGATTCCTTCACCATTCTGTAGATTTCGAGCTCTACTTTCTAACAATATGCTATAATCGATATTAGCGTTAGAAATTTGGAAGGTGTGTTAAAAAAACAAAAATGTCTTAAAAACAGAGGTTTTTCATCCATAACTCGGTTATTATTCATGATATCGGGATGATTCCTTCACCATTCTGTAGATTATGAGCTATACTTTCTAACAATATGCTACAATCGATTTTAGCGTTAGAAATTTGGAAGCTGTGTTAAAAAAACAAAAATGTCTTAAAAACAGAGGTTTTTCATCCATAACTCGGTTATTATTCATGGTATCGGGATGATTCCTTCACCATTCTGGAGATTTCGAGCTATACTTTCTAACAATATGCTACAATCGATTTTAGCGTTAGAAATTTGGAAGCTGTGTTAAAAAAACAAAAATGTCTTAAAAACAGAGGTTTTTCATCCATAACTCGGTTATTATTCATGGTATCGGGATGATTCCTTCACCATTCTGTGGGTCTTGAGCTCTACTTTCTAACAATATGCTATAATCGATTTTAGCGTTAGAAATTTGGAAGCTGTGTTAAAAGAACGGAAATGTCTTAAAAACAGAGGTTTTTCATCCATAACTCGGTTATTATTCATGGTATCGGGATGGATCTTTCATCATTCTGTAGATCTTGAGCTCTACTTTCTAACAATATGCTATAATCGATTATAGCGTTAGAAATTTGGAAGCTGTGTTAAAAAAACGGAAATGTCTTAAAAACAGCGGTTTTTCATCCATAACTCGGTTATTATTCATGGTATCGGGATGATTCCTTCACCATTCTGGAGATTTCGAGCTCTACTTTCTAACAATATGCTATAATCGATTATAGCGTTAGAAATTTGGAAGCTGTGTTAAAAGAACGGAAATGTCTTAAAAACAGAGGTTTTTCATCCATAACTCGGTTATTATTCATGGTATCGGGATGATTCCTTCACCATTCTGTAGATTTCGAGCTCTACTTTCTAACAATATGCTATAATCGATATTAGCGTTAGAAATTTGGAAGGTGTGTTAAAAAAACAGAAATGTCTTAAAAACAGAAGTTTTTCATCCATAACTCGGTTATTACAGAGGTTTTTCATCCATAACTCGGTTATTATTCATGGTATCGGGATGATTCCTTCACCATTCTGTAGATGTTGAGCTCTACTTTCTAACAATATGCTATAATCGATTTTAGCGTTAGAAATTTGGAAGCAGTGTTAAAAAAACGGAAATGTCTTAAAAACAGAGGTTTTTCATCCATAACTCTGTTATTATTCATGGTATCGGGATGATTCCTTCACCATTCTGAAGATTTCGAGCTCTACTTTCTAACAATATGCTATAATCGATTATAGCGTTAGAAATTTGGAAGCTGTGTTAAAAAACGAAAATGTCTTAAAAACAGAGGTTTTTCATCCATAACTCGGTTATTATTCATGGTATCGGGATGATTCCTTCACCATTCTGTAGACTTCGTGCTCTACTTTCTAGCAATATGCTATAATCGATTATAGCGTTAGAAATTTGGAAGCTGTGTTAAAAAAACGAAAATGTCTTAAAAACAGAGGTTTTTCATCCATAACTCGGTTATTATTCATGGTATCGGGATGATTCCTTCACCATTCTGGAGATTTCGAGCTCTACTTTCTAACAATATGCTATAATCGATTATAGCGTTAGAAATTTGGAAGCTGTGTTAAAAGAACGGAAATGTCTTAAAAACAGAGGTTTTTCATCCATAACTCGGTTATTATTCATGGTATCGGGATGATTCCTTCACCATTCTGTAGATTTCGAGCTCTACTTTCTAACAATATGCTATAATCGATATTAGCGTTAGAAATTTGGAAGGTGTGTTAAAAAAACAAAAATGTCTTAAAAACAGAGGTTTTTCATCCATAACTCGGTTATTATTCATGATATCGGGATGATTCCTTCACCATTCTGTAGATTATGAGCTATACTTTCTAACAATATGCTACAATCGATTTTAGCGTTAGAAATTTGGAAGCTGTGTTAAAAAAACAAAAATGTCTTAAAAACAGAGGTTTTTCATCCATAACTCGGTTATTATTCATGGTATCGGGATGATTCCTTCACCATTCTGGAGATTTCGAGCTATACTTTCTAACAATATGCTACAATCGATTTTAGCGTTAGAAATTTGGAAGCTGTGTTAAAAAAACAAAAATGTCTTAAAAACAGAGGTTTTTCATCCATAACTCGGTTATTATTCATGGTATCGGGATGATTCCTTCACCATTCTGTGGGTCTTGAGCTCTACTTTCTAACAATATGCTATAATCGATTTTAGCGTTAGAAATTTGGAAGCTGTGTTAAAAGAACGGAAATGTCTTAAAAACAGAGGTTTTTCATCCATAACTCGGTTATTATTCATGGTATCGGGATGGATCTTTCATCATTCTGTAGATCTTGAGCTCTACTTTCTAACAATATGCTATAATCGATTATAGCGTTAGAAATTTGGAAGCTGTGTTAAAAAAACGGAAATGTCTTAAAAACAGCGGTTTTTCATCCATAACTCGGTTATTATTCATGGTATCGGGATGATTCCTTCACCATTCTGGAGATTTCGAGCTCTACTTTCTAACAATATGCTATAATCGATTATAGCGTTAGAAATTTGGAAGCTGTGTTAAAAGAACGGAAATGTCTTAAAAACAGAGGTTTTTCATCCATAACTCGGTTATTATTCATGGTATCGGGATGATTCCTTCACCATTCTGTAGATTTCGAGCTCTACTTTCTAACAATATGCTATAATCGATATTAGCGTTAGAAATTTGGAAGGTGTGTTAAAAAAACAGAAATGTCTTAAAAACAGAAGTTTTTCATCCATAACTCGGTTATTACAGAGGTTTTTCATCCATAACTCGGTTATTATTCATGGTATCGGGATGATTCCTTCACCATTCTGTAGATGTTGAGCTCTACTTTCTAACAATATGCTATAATCGATTTTAGCGTTAGAAATTTGGAAGCAGTGTTAAAAAAACGGAAATGTCTTAAAAACAGAGGTTTTTCATCCATAACTCTGTTATTATTCATGGTATCGGGATGATTCCTTCACCATTCTGAAGATTTCGAGCTCTACTTTCTAACAATATGCTATAATCGATTATAGCGTTAGAAATTTGGAAGCTGTGTTAAAAGAACGGAAATGTCTTAAAAACAGAGGTTTTTCATCCATAACTCGGTTATTATTCATGGTATCGGGATGATTCCTTCACCATTCTGTAGATTATGAGCTATACTTTCTAACAATATGCTACAATCGATTTTAGCGTTAGAAATTTGGAAGCTGTGTTAAAAAAACAAAAATGTCTTAAAAACAGAGGTTTTTCATCCATAACTCGGTTATTATTCATGGTATCGGGATGATTCCTTCACCATTCTGAAGATTTCGAGCTCTACTTTCTAACAATATGCTATAATCGATATTAGCGTTAGAAATTTGGAAGCTGTGTTAAAAAAACGAAAATGTCTTAAAAACAGAGGTTTTTCATCCATAACTCGGTTATTGCAGAGGTTTTTCATCCATAACTCGGTTATTATGCATGGTATCGGGATGATTCCTTCACCATTCTGTAGATTACGAGCTCTACTTTCTAACAATATGCTATAATCGATTATAGCGTTAGAAATTTGGAAGCTGTGTTAAAAAAACGGAAATGTCTTAAAAACAGCGGTTTTTCATCCATAACTCGGTTATTATTCATGGTATCGGGATGATTCCTTCACCATTCTGTAGATTATGAGCTCTACTTTCTAACAATATGCTATAATCGATTATAGCGTTAGAAATTTGGAAGCTGTGTTAAAAAAACGAGAATGTCTTAAAAACAGAGGTTTTTCATCCATAACTCGGTTATTATTCATGGTATCGGGATGATTCCTTCACCATTCTGTAGATTATGAGCTCTACTTTTTAACAATATGCTATAATCGATATTAGCGTTAGAAATTTGGAAGCTGTGTTAAAAAAACAAAAATGTCTTAAAAACAGAGGTTTTTCATCCATAACTCGGTTATTATTCATGGTATCGGGATGATTCCTTCACCATTCTGGAGATTTCGAGCTCTACTTTCTAACAATATGCTATAATCGATTATAGCGTTAGAAATTTGGAAGGTGTGTTAAAAAAACAGAAATGTCTTAAAAACAGAGGTTTTTCATCCATAACTCGGTTATTACAGAGGTTTTTCATCCATAACTCGGATATTATTCATGGTATCGGGATGATTCCTTCACCATTCTGTAGATGTTGAGCTCTACTTTCTAACAATATGCTATAATCGATTTTAGCGTTAGAAATTTGGAAGCTGTGTTAAAAAAACGAAAATGTCTTAAAAACAGAGGTTTTTCATCCATAACTCGGTTATTATTCATGGTATCGGGATGATTCCTTCACCATTCTGTAGATTATGAGCTATACTTTCTAACAATATGCTACAATCGATATTAGCGTTAGAAATTTGGAAGGTGTGTTAAAAAAACAGAAATGTCTTAAAAACAGAGGTTTTTCATCCATAACTCGGTTATTACAGAGGTTTTTCATCCATAACTCGGTTATTATTCATGGTATCGGGATGGATCTTTCATCATTCTGTAGATCTTGAGCTCTACTTTCTAACAATATGCTATAATCGATTTTAGCGTTAGAAATTTGGAAGCTGTGTTAAAAAAACAAAAATGTCTTAAAAACAGACGTTTTTCATCCATGACTCGGTTATTATTCATGGTATCGGGATGATTCCTTCACCACTCTGTAGATCTTGAGCTCTACTTTCTAACAATATGCTATAATCGATTTTAGCGTTAGGAATTTGGAAGCTGTGTTAAAAAAACTAAAATGTCTTAAAAACAGACGTTTTTCATCCATGACTCGGTTATTATTTATGGTATCGGGATGGATCTTTCACGATTCTGTAGATCTTGAGCTCTACTTTCTAGCAATATGCTATAATCGATTTTAGCGGTAGAAATTTGGAAGCTCTGTTAAATAAACAAAAATGTCTTAAAAACAGAGGTTCTTCATCCATAACTCGGTTATTATTCATGGTATCGGGATGATTCCTTCACCATTCTGTAGATTTCGAGCACTACTTTCTAACAATATGCTATAATCGATTTTAGCGGTAGAAATTTGGAAGCTCTGTTAAATAAGCAAAAATGTCTTAAAAACAGAGGTTTTTCATCCATAACTCGATTATTATTCATAGTATCGGGATGGTTCCTTCACCACTCTGTAGATCTTGAGCTCTACTTTCTAACAATATGCTATAATCGATTTTAGCGTTAGGAATTTGGAAGCTGTGTTAAAAAAACTAAAATGTCTTAAAAACAGACGTTTTTCATCCATGACTCGGTTATTATTTATGGTATCGGGATGGATCTTTCACGATTCTGTAGATCTTGAGCTCTACTTTCTAGCAATATGCCATAATCGATTTTAGCGGTAGAAATTTGGAAGCTCTGTTAAATAAACAAAAATGTCTTAAAAACAGAGGTTCTTCATCCATAACTCGGTTATTATTCATGGTATCGGGATGATTCCTTCACCATTCTGTAGATTTCGAGCACTACTTTCTAACAATATGCTATAATCGATTTTAGCGGTAGAAATTTGGAAGCTCTGTTAAATAAACAAAAATGTCTTAAAAACAGAGGTTCTTCATCCATAACTCGGTTATTATTCATGGTATCGGGATGATTCCTTCACCATTCTGTAGATTTCGAGCACTACTTTCTAACAATATGCTATAATCGATTTTAGCGGTAGAAATTTGGAAGCTCTGTTAAATAAGCAAAAATGTCTTAAAAACAGAGGTTTTTCATCCATAACTCGATTATTATTCATAGTATCGGGATGATTCCTTCACCATTCTGTAGATGTTGAGCTCTACTTTCTAACAATATGCTATAATCGATTTTAGCGTTAGAAATTTGGAAGCTGTGTTAAAAAAACAAAAATGTCTTAAAAACAGAGGTTTTTCATCCATAACTCGGTTATTATTCATGGTATCGGGATGGATCTTTCATCATTCTGTAGATCTTGAGCTCTACTTTCTAACAATATGCTATAATCGATTTTAGCGTTAGAAATTTGGAAGCTGTGTTAAAAAAACAAAAATGTCTTAAAAACAGACGTTTTTCATCCATGACTCGGTTATTATTCATGGTATCGGGATGGTTCCTTCACCACTCTGTAGATCTTGAGCTCTACTTTCTAACAATATGCTATAATCGATTTTAGCGTTAGGAATTTGGAAGCTGTGTTAAAAAAACTAAAATGTCTTAAAAACAGACGTTTTTCATCCATGACTCGGTTATTATTTATGGTATCGGGATGGATCTTTCACGATTCTGTAGATCTTGAGCTCTACTTTCTAGCAATATGCCATAATCGATTTTAGCGGTAGAAATTTGGAAGCTCTGTTAAATAAACAAAAATGTCTTAAAAACAGAGGTTCTTCATCCATAACTCGGTTATTATTCATGGTATCGGGATGATTCCTTCACCATTCTGTAGATTTCGAGCACTACTTTCTAACAATATGCTATAATCGATTTTAGCGGTAGAAATTTGGAAGCTCTGTTAAATAAGCAAAAATGTCTTAAAAACAGAGGTTTTTCATCCATAACTCGATTATTATTCATGGTATCGGGATGATTCCTTCACCATTCTGTAGATTTCGAGCTCTACTTTCTAGCAATATGCTATAATCGATTTTAGCGGTAGAAATTTGGAAGCTCTGTTAAATAAACAAAAATGTCTTAAAAAGAGAGGTTTTTCATCCATAACTCGGTTATTATTCATGGTATCGGGATGATTCCTTCACCATTCTGTGGGTCTTGAGCTCTACTTTCTAACAATATGCTATAATCGATTTTAGCGTTAGAAATTTGGAAGCTGTGTTAAAAAAACAAAAATGTCTTAAAAACAGAGGTTTTTCATCCATAACTCGGTTATTATTCATGGTATCGGGATGATTCCTTCACCATTCAGTGGATCTTGAGCTCTACTTTCTAACAATATGCTATAATCGATTTTAGCGTTAGAAATTTGGAAGCTGTGTTAAAAAAACAAAAATGTCTTAAAAACAGAGGTTTTTCATCCATAACTCGGTTATTATTCATGGTATCGGGATGATTCCTTCACCATTCTGAAGATTTCGAGCTCTACTTTCTAACAATATGCTATAATCGATTTTAGCGTTAGGAATTTGGAAGCTGTGTTAAAAAAAACTAAAATGTCTTAAAGACAGACGTTTTTCATCCATAACTCGGTTATTATTCATGGCATCGGGATGATTCCTTCACCATTCTGTAGATTTTGAGCTCTACTTTCTAACAATATGCTATAATCGATTTTAGCGTTAGGAATTTGGAAGGTGTGTTAAAAAAACAGAAATGTCTTAAAAACAGAGGTTTTTCATCCATAACTCGCTTATTATTCATGGTATCGGGATGGATCTTTCACCATTCTGTGGATCTTGAGCTTTACTTTCTAACAATATGCTATAATCATAACCATTTTTCAGCTTGGAAAACGTTTTTAAGAAAAAAAAATTTTTTTTGTGGGGTGGTGGTGACCCAGCCAACCCAACTCACAGCGTTCGTTGCGGACGGGGGTCGACTTCACAGTAAATTTTTTGGAAAAAAATTTTTTCCTTGCTCTGAGTTCAATAACCATTTTTCAGCTTAGAAAACGTTTTAAAAAAATTTTAATAAAAATAAGAAATGAAACAATCATAAAAATGTTCCATCGAATTTTACTGATGAAACCCACTCTTTTTTCCATACATTCAAAAATATCGTATATAAACATAGTGAAATTTGTACAAAAATCGTGTGTATGTGGAATAGCCGTCCGTATCCGTTCGGTACGATAACAGAAATGCACTTTATTCGTAATATTTGGTTTAATTAAAGAAAGAAAAAATCGTTTCGAGGTAAACTCGGGGCGCGAAAGCTAGATTCACTGCGACTTGGAGTCTTCGCTGTAGTTCGAACTGCTCGACCGGAGATCTCCCTCCATTTGACCCGCGTTCAAAGCTTTGTAAGCGATCTTCAGTATCAGGTAAGTCCAAACGACGTGAAGCGACAACAGTAAAAGTAATAAACCGTTGAAGATGTAATAAGCCGGAAACATTGGTAATAATGTTGGAGCTACAATCGATGTACTGAAAAATAAATCGAATTGTTATAATTGTAAAGTTAATATTAAATTTTGTACATACTTATGAATAATCCAAAAAGGATAAATTCCAATTCGCGTTGTAATCCATAAGATCGTAAAAATCGCAAAAATCAGATCGCAGATTTTTTGATATCCCGAATACTTGGCCATTTTCGCAGCCTCAAGGAAGATATCGGCGCAATCGTGTACCACCAATACTAAACTACCTATTCTAGGTAAATTACATATCCACGAGAACGACATTAGAATAATCGTCGCGATGTGATGTATAAACATTTGCCAAAAGTCTTTTCGTTTCACGTCGAAGAACTGGCTCACGCATAACGACCAGTAAAACGCCAACGAAAACATGTAATACCACCAAATATCCGTTGTAACGGATTGAAATGGATATCCATTCCTAAAAATAAAAAAAATAATTAAGAAATAAACAGTTTTATTTAAGATTTATATAAAAATCAAACCTAACATAATCTCACTTTTTTACCTAACTTAATTCCACATTAAAATAATAAAATTTAGATCGTTTTAAATAAGATAATTTGATAAAAACCAATAAAGATTATTTTGATGGGTGTTTAGTAATATATTTGAAGGTACTAAAAATAATTACTTTCTTTTACGAAGAAATCAAACTAAACACAACTTCACTGTTTAACCCAACTTGATTCGTCATTGAAATAATAAAATCTAGATCGTTTCAGATAAGATAATGCGATAAAAACCAATAAAGATAATTCCGGTGGGTGTTTAGTGAAATGTTCGAACGTGCCAGAAGTTTCATATTGAAAAAACGACGTCCAGAGGTCGAACTTCCGGAGTCAAATCACTTAGCAAGGCGTCCGTTACCACACCACACTCAAGATCACATTCAATTACCTCCCGATTGTCGCAGGAACACCCCAAAAGTCGATTTTAACGCTTTGAGGATTCCACGGTCGACTTCTATGGATAAAATCGATCGAATCGAGAGACATAAAATGAAAACTAACGATGATAAGAAAGAAATTTCGAATTGTAATTATCGAATACAACAAAAACTTAATAATAATGGTAAATAAATGTGTTAATTAAGTTTTGTTAAAAGGAAATGTAAATAAATTAAATAAATTATTTCGTAAATGTGTTTAAAATTACTTAATTTAAATCCGAGTTAATGTAAAAATTTGTAATTAACACTTTACAAGGTTTTTGCATTAAACTATAATTAAAATTATCGTTTTAATCGTTTTTTTTTTTTTAGTTTTACAAAGCCAATTAAATGTAATACGATTAAATTATATCTAAACACAAACTAAAATATTTGTTTAATATCATTATCTCAAAATAAGTATCGTGATTCATAACGGAATATTGCTCCCGAAAGAATGTATGAATCATTCTACATTCATTGAGAGCAAATAAATCATCGAATTGACTTTACTCACCAACATTCATTAATATCCCAAAACCACGGTTTGTCCCATAAAACGACAATTCCGTAAGTAAATGAGAACAAGTAATAAAGACATCGCCAAGCTTCTTCGGTAAATTTAACTAAGGTAGTGGGTTTTTCTTGGCTACGTCTTAATCTCAACCATCTCTCTACTTGCCTTTCGCTCCAATCTAATTGCTTCGCTAAACCCTGGATCTTTATAAAAGAAACTTTAATCGTAAAACTAACTTCCGTTTAAGATGTAATCTTACCTGTTTGTGTTTTAATTGCCTTCCGTAAGTCGAATAAGCTTTTTCAAGTACGGGGTTAGGTGGAGCTTTCTTTGGTCTAACGTTTTTAATCCCTAGGGAGATGCCAACGGGCGTAAACCAATATCTAAAAGGGTAAAAAGATATATTTTGACGTGTTACTTGTCACTTTGACGTAAACGTCAAAGTGACATAACCTAATAATTACTTTTCTAAAACGTAGCGGATGCCGAGTATCACTAGGGCGAGGGGTAGTGGGAAGTAGAGGTGCCGGTAATCGGTCATGGTGATGCCGGGGCGCGCCCCCGGGGCCATATCGGCCCACGTCGTGTTCGGCGGTAGCCAAACGTCCTCGTTCCAAAACGCATCACGAACACTTTGCACCAACTCCATGTTTTTATTTTTCTAAGAAATCTTTCCGCCGCGAATTCAAATTCGACGGGTTGAAAATGCCCGTTTAGATGAAAATTTCACGATTTTCCGGCCGAACCTAACCAAATATAACGAACGGAACCGGTCGCGCCATTTTGCACAACTAACCTATGCGTGACCTGACTAATTTCACTGCTATGACGCCCCGCCCGAAATTTCGAAATTATCCCTTCCAACCGTCTTTTTAAAAGATTAGATTAGAGAGCCTTTATCACCGACTCCTGGCACCCATTTCGTTTTTTCCATTTACTTCAATTAAAAATAATTAGAATTGAAAAAGGAGGGGACGTTCGAAACACTTCGAAACTAACTTCACTACGTAGTTATGAATGGGTTATAAATCAAATAAACGACCTAAAAAAGGCGTGTTTGGTGCGTGATATAAACGAATTGGGGTTTATTACGTACGGTTTTGGACGGGAAGTTAAATATGTACATACTTTATTTATTTAATCAATAAAAATATGGGGCTATGTAAAGCGCCATCTGTTAGAATTTCATTCAACTCTTGAATAATTTAAAAACGAATTTGTATCTTAATTACTTTATTAATTAATAAAAAGTCTAAAATAAACTGAAAATCAATAAAACCATTAGAAATATTTGTGTTTATTATATGTTTTATTATATACAGGCGTCCAGTAAAAATTAATTACCTAAATTATTATCTAAATGAATATCGTGTGCATTTTTCATATGTTGTTTAATATAAGACTTATCGATAAACTTCTTTCCACAAGTTAAACATTGAAAAGGTCTTTCACCCGTATGAGATCGAATATGCTTTTGTAATTTATTATTAGCAAAGTAACTCTTCGGACAAATATGACAAAAATGTTTTTTAACCCTCTCCGGAATCTTAACGTTTCCTATTCCGTGCGCCTTACTTAAATGAACGTCTAAAGACTTTTGATATTTATATTCTTGTCCACATACGTTACATTTAAACGATCGGACGTTCGAATGCGTCTCGATATGTCTTTGCAAAACCGATTTACTTATACACTTTCTATCGCAAAGATGACAAGCAAAGTTTTTCTCTCCGGTGTGAGTTTTCGTATGCGAATCCAAGTTAGTTTTAAGCGGAAACCTCTTATCGCAAAACGTACAAACATATTTCCAATTGGTTTTATCCGAATGTACGCACATTTTATGTTTGTGTAAATCGGAGGAAGTGTTGAACGCTTTCGGACAAATCGAGCATTTGTAATCGCGTTTATTCGCGTGGATTTTTTCGTGATGGTACAAATCACTTTTTGTTATAAATCCTTTTCCGCAAAATGAACAAATGTGACTACGTGTACCTGCATGGTAGCGCTTATGAGCCGTTAAATATACTTGACTGGCGAATTTTTGTCCGCAAATCTCACAATCGAACAATTTTTCTTTAGCGTGAACATTTTTAACGTGTCTATTTAATAAATATTTCGTTAAAAACACACTACTACAAATACTACAACTGAAATTTATTTTTGTAGCGCTTTTATCATCATTTTCACTTCCGTTACATCCAACATAATGAATATTCATCACTTTTCCCGTTGTAAACATTTTTAAACACTTCGGACATTTGTACGGTTTTAATTTTTTACTTTTCACTTCTCCGATATTATGTACATCCACTAAATGCGTTTGTAATTCTTCTTGATTATTAAAATTAACAGTACAAATTTTACAATTATTAAAATTATGTTGCGATTGTATATGTTCGATTAAATTAAATTTACTGGTAAAAATCCCTTGGCAATGGTAACAAATTAATTCTTCTTCTTCTCCTAATATTGATAATTTACTGTCTTCGATATCATCGGAAATAGTATTTTCATCAAAATCGTAAGTTTCTTCTTGAAAAACCAATGATTTCAAACATAGTTGTTTAAAATTATACACTATGTCGATAGTTTGTTGGCATTCTAAACATATAACGTAGTTTTTATTCCAATTCTTAAAAGAAAAAATTAAATTAAATTTTGATTGATGTTTAAATTTCCCGCTAAAATAAGTGTCAAAATTTTAACCTAACATTTCATGTTTAGTAAATAATCAAAAATATAAATAAATAAATAAATAAATAAATAAAAATAATAAATAAACATATTAATCTATATTATTATTAATTTATGCATTTAATCGATTTTAACTTGCTCCATTTACAATAAAATACTTACAATTTCTGATACACAATCAGCTAATTTTTTACTGTATTTCACTTGATCCGAAGCAATTTCTTCAATTCCTATAGTATTTAATCCATTTTTTAAACAAATACTACACTTTACGTTTTCCATTTTATTAAAATCTTAATTAAAGATGAATTAAGAGAATAAATTAGATCGGTTTAGAGGTTACATCGATTTTAACACCATCTCTCGGAATATATACAAAGTTAATTTTTTAGGTTATGTATCTGTCAAAACTGTCATATGTTTTCTTTATTTTAAAATTTTAGATTATTAGGATTATTATTACTTAAAAATAATAAGGTAAAAGTAACAAATATTTAATGTATTACAATATAATATACTTTACTTTAATATACTAGAATATATAATTCAAACAAAAATTGAGGTTATGTATCTGTCAACATCTTCAAGTATTGTGATTTAAAGCCTAAAAATAGTAAAATGTCGGGGATAAATCAGAAAGAATACCTTAAAAAGTACTTATCTATCGGCTCGGAACCTGGTAAAAAGAAAAAACGCAAGAAAAAGTCTGTCGTTGCAAACAGGGTAAAAATCATCGATGATAACGTAGATGTGAATCTTTTTAATCAAGCTGTTGAGGAAGATATGTATGGTGCGAATGAAGATGCACCACAAATTGTAGGAGTTATAGACGAACGTCCGCCGGAATTACGTATAGATGATTATCGGAAAAGTGAGATGTGGAAACCGCTTGGTTCGGTAATTGAAATAAAAGAAGAAAAGAAAGATGAAGTTGAAAACGAAGATAAGGATCATAGTCCGGTTAGGCGTAGAAAACGAGATAGTGAGGATTTATCCCCCGTAAGGATAAAACAAGAAGATTACAGCCCTCCGAGACGAGGAAGAAGCGAAGATTTATCTCCAAAACGATCGAGATCACATTCGAGAACCGATAAAAGTGAAAAAACTTTAAGTGGGAAAAAATCCGGATTGCAAACTGCAAAAGACGTCGCTAGGGAATTAGAAGAGTTAAAGAAAAAGGAGGAAGAGAGTTTTAAAAAGATTCCTAAAGACGTATCCGGTGCTACGGCTAAAACCGTTTACAGGGATCGTAAAACCGGAAAAGTACGCGATTTTGGAAAGGAAGCTGAAGAGCAAAGGAAGAAAAAAGAAAAAGAAGACGAAAGAAGTGAGAAATATACTCGATGGGGTCGCGGGTTGAAACAAGTCGAAGACTATAAGCAAAAATTAAATGAAGATTTACACGAAATGAGTAAACCGTTGGCTAGGTATGCTGACGATGAGGATCTTGAGAAATATTTGAAAGAACAAGAACGTGCCGGAGATCCAATGTTGGCTTATATACGAAAGAAGAAAAAAAAGGAAGATGTCGCAATGAATAAATCAGGTAATAATATTGTAAAATATAGAATAATAATTTAATTAAATTTAATAATTTTTAATTTTAATATTTTTTTTTAATCTTATTTTAGTTAAACCACAATTTGAGGGTGAATTCATGCCGAATCGATATGGAATTCGTCCCGGACACCGTTGGGATGGCGTTGATAGATCTAACGGGTACGAAATGAGATGGATTCAAAGAGTAAATGATCAATCGGCACAACAAGAAGACATTTATAAGTGGAGTACGGAAGATATGTAAAAATTTTATTTTATAAATAAAGGTCTTTAAGCTTTAATTTAACATAAAATGTAATTTACTTACCTTTTTAGAGAATAAAAAGTGTTCTTTGATATCTTCTACTAAGCTTTTTTCATAATAATTAGAATAAATTTCACTTTTTAAATTCAAAATAGAATGTTTAAACATTAATTTAGTATGTAAATCATTTCTTAATTCTTATAAATAAAGTCAGGAGGAACATTTAAAGTTGATTAAATTTAAAAAAAAAAGTTAGGTTAGGTAACTGTTCTTTCTTTCCGGGTAGTTGTTCTACCAATTGAACTACACAGCTCGATAAGTTTTCTCACATTTCCAAGTGACATTACATATCCAGAAATGTGAGAAAACTTGTCGAGCTGTATAATTAGTAGAACAACTACTCGGAAAGCAGGAAATCTGAGTTCAGATTTACTGCTAGAGTGTTATATCGAGTGTATGTTTTGAAATAAAACACATAAAAAATATCCACTAATGTATAGAGGGGTAATACTATAATAGTTTTTTTTTTACATATTAAATTTACAATCTAAATGTGGTACGTTATATTAGAGACGCGGATTACTGTTAAAAGAGTTGAAATGGGGACCTTACATTTAACGATATTATAATACAGGACAGGGATGCCTTTATAAAACAAATATATACAAACGCAACGTGGCAATTGGCTACAACGAGCGGTACGACTATCGACTATAATATAAATACACTTTATTTAACTAATGCTTCATAAAAAAAAAGGTTTTACGTTTTAATAATAATAATTAATAAAGCGGAAAGAAATAAAATACACAAAATAGAGAGTGAGTGAGATAGAGGGCAAAAGTAGAAGGTTATGTTACAATTAGAAACTATTTTTTTTTATGTATAATTATATCGTAAATTGTTAACTTTGTTTCCGATCTTTATTTATTTATTTTTTTTTTTGTAAGTATATACATCTACTCTAGTCCTTCATCTATGACTTGTTGTAAAAGAAAATAAAATAAGATCGCATAAAACCGTAAGCAATTTCACTATGTAATTCATTTACGATAAGACTGTCTTTTTACGTTTTTTTTTTCTTTTTTTTTTTTTCATTCGTTCACCTATCGATTAACAAACGTGGAGCCAACCAAATTCTCGATATTGCACGCGGCTACTAACTCGGAACGAAACCGAAACGTCGGCGACGAATGCTTACCTACACACATGTACGCATATTTTTTTCCTTTATATGTATACCAGTTGAGTTTTGAATATAATCGGCTAAGCGAGAACGACCTAGAGTGAACCGGGCGGGAAGCTGGTTGAGCTATTCGAGTGGGCCAGACTCAACATCGATCCGGAAAGGCTGCGATCGTCTTCATCGTATTTTTCTCGGGTTCCTTCTGCTATAGCCAAAGCACTACATTGAAAAGAAAAAAACATAATATTAGTATACTATTAGTTAAATAAAAATAAAATTGATATTTACCTAAATCCTAACCTCGCCGATTCATCATCAAAAGTTTCGATTTCCCTCGAATGCTTATCATTGAGTAACCGTATCCTTTCGGCACGTTCCTCGAGAAACCGATGCGTTTCGGAGTTCATCTTCTGATCGAGAAGTGACCGACGCGTCGCAACTCTTTGTTCGAGTTCATTCCTTTCGCGGTTCCTTTGAGCTTGCGCGTGCATCTTATTCTTGCTCTGATACGCGGTCAAGCTATCAAGTTCGTAATGAAGCCTATCCTTTAGCTGTTGTTGTTCGTGTTCCTGGCTTTCGTCCAATTTTAAACTTTGCTTTTGCAACATTTCAATAATACTCTGTTCGTATTGATCGCCTAACAAAGCCAGTTTTCTACGTTGCTCCTCTTTTAATTTTTTAATCACCGCTTTTTGCTCTTCCTTAGGCGTCGTCGCCAAAATGTGAGCTTTAAGCGCTTTGTATTGTTTCGTTTGGACCTTGCACGTGTCCCTAAATTGCTTCCTCACCAACATCTCCTTCTGTTTTAACGACTTGGGTTGTTGCTTCAGTTCCAAGGCGTGTTTCTTCCTCAGTTCCCGTTCGGCTCGCTTCATGTACTCCTCTTGATTAGCCAGCTCGGTGTCATGTTGACTTTTGATTTGCTCGTCGCGTAACGTATGTACCGCTTTTTGTTGTTTGTATTCCAACTCTTGCGTCTTTTCGTGATGTTTAAGCAGCATTTCGTGCGCCTGCTCCAACTGACTGTGTCTCTTATTTAATTCCTCGCGTAGTAATTCTTGTTCTAACGAGTGAAAGACGAGGAGTTTTTTTCGTTTGTACTTACGAACCTCTAAATCGAGGTATTCGCGTTGACCGCACAATAAACGTTGCTCGTCTTGAGCGTCTACCAATTTTAAATTTTCCTTTTGGGATCTATTAAGATTAAAAAATAAATTTTAAAAAATAAATCTTAAAAAGTAAAGGAAAAAATACTTACTGTAAAGTGGCATCCTTTTGTTTTTTAGGTGTAGAATCGTCCTGCAACAATTCTCGTTTCCATCGTTCCTTATTCGCCTTATAATCCTTCTTACGTTGATTCTCAAACAACTTTCTATCCATTTCCTGTCTACTCACGATATCCTTAATCAGTTTTTTCTCACCCAACGCATGCTGCTTCTGTCTCCGTTCCAATTCCTGTTGGTGTTTCGTCTGCAACCTCTCTAATTCGCGACTAAACTGTTGCAACAACGTCTCGTACTCCTTATCAAGTTGCGCCTTATGATTTTCCATCTCCATTTTACACTTCTCCTCCAATTTAAGCAACGCGCTTTGATGTTCGCGACGCATACGTTTGTATCCCGACATCTGTTCATGCATCTCTTCTTGCATATGTTCTTTTTGCTGCTTCGTGACGATACTCGTCGTCCGGATCGTCGCGAAATTACTCGCACCGTGATCTACGACCGCCGCGGCAGCCGGATGACTCATCGTACCTCGATATCTTCTAGAAGTACCGTCCGCCGGTAAACTATTAGTGCTGCTAGATTGACTACTTGCCGAAACCCCAACCGAGTGGACCGAGTGCTCGGAAGTAACCGAATTACTCTTCGAACTATCACCGCAAGCGTTATCATCGATGATTTCTTCATTGTCTAAAGTGCTTTCGGTCTCGCAACTATCATTCATTAAGATTTTCTTCATTTTACGATAGTTTAAGTTGTCTAATTCGCGTACAGCAGCTTTCGTACGTTGTATTAAATCGATGAGAACGTTTGGAGAACGAAGTCTTAATAGTAACGGGTGAGAGAGGAGTTTTGAAGATGATGGTCTACTTGATGGCGATTTCTACAAGATTTAAATCAATTAATTATATTAAAAAATAAATTAATTGCATCTTAATTATTTTTTAGGTTGAAAAGTTGTTTGAAAATGTCCGAAACATTTCATTGCAACTTGAAATCTTGTTAAAAAATAAAAATACATTATATTTACCCGAAGACAAGCTTCTACAAAAGTTTTAAAAGCATCCGACCAATCGTTCGCTTGTTGTAAAGAAGGAGTATCGTTCTGAGCGATGTGATAAAGTGCAGACATAGCGTTCATATTAAAATAAGGTGGTTTTCTCTCGGCCAATTCAATACAAGTTATCCCTAAAGACCAAACGTCAACTTTTCCATCGTACTGTCCTTCGTCCATCGCTAATATGACTTCCGGAGCCATCCAATAAGGCGTGCCGACGAAAGAATTCGCCGGACACTTAATAGAAGCGCTTCCAAAATCGGCCAACTTAACCGTTCCGTTTTCGGTTAATAATATATTTCCCGCCTTAACATCCCGATGAATTTTACCCAAATTATGTAAATAACTCAATCCTTGAAGAACGCCTTCGCAAATAGCAGCTATTTCATCTTCTCGTAAAGGTTTTTTATGCACCTCAATGATATCGGAAGCCGAACCAAGACAATATTCCATTACTAACCAAGCGGTGTTATCTCTCAAGTAACAACCTTTGTATTCTATGGTGTTGGGGTGTTTTAGTTGACGGAGAAATCGTATTTCCTTAAGGATATCTTGCCACTTATCGGCGCTTTGTTTGCCCATGTACGACATCTTTTTAATAGCGACGATTTCGTTGGTAACCGTGTACCGGGCGTAGTACACGGCCCCGAACGAACCGTGGCCGATTTCGCGCAGATCCTCAAACACCCGGTCGGGGTCATCTTTGAAAAATAATTCCGCCACTTCCGGGTGCTTCAGATTCCCGGGTTTTAATACGGGCGCCATCTCTTCCGGCGGGTTTTGACGTTACGTCTCTGGCATTTCTTACTACATATTAAAAAAAAATACATTTTAATAAATTTAAAGAAAGAAAAAAATTTTTAATTTTATTTTATAAAAATTAAATTAAGGTTATGTTAACATAACCTAACTTATTATGAAGCTGTCACTTTGACATTTCAATTTTGACATTAAATTTTATTTTTTTTTACAATTAAGAAACGATAAATAAAACTAAAAGTATTTAAAAGTATTGAAAACGTTAAATATTTAAAAATCTAATTTAAATAAAATCTTTTAATTGAATTAGAAATTAAAAGAAACGCAAACAAACCATTTTTTTTTTTATGAATAACGTTGATAAGTGATAGAAAAAGGCGGTAAATTAAAAATCGGCACGATTTTATTACTCATACCGAAAATATTCTGGGAAATCGGCCGAAAACGATTAGACCCTCCCAAAATGCCAAACGGGGTGGGTAAATCGGCGGCGGAAGAGGTTTTCGGGGGGCAAAGTCGATTGGCAAAGGTCGGTTGCGTGGCGGTCGGGGGCCGCGACCGATTCGAACGGTTTGTTTACGTTCCGCCTTTTGTTAAAGCACGTTTTAAAACTTACGGAGCAGGGACAGAGAACTAAAATGGCGATCGCTTGCTCGCCGAGTGTTTGCCTGGCATTCGCGGCTGGCGCGGCCGAATTTAAGACATCGGCGCGGTTCGCGGGCGGGCGGCGACGTCCGGGCGCGAATGTGCGGCCCCGTTTGGAGCCCGTGGAGCTTCGTTGGCCGGATTTTCCACAAAAACACTCACCGTCCTCAAGCGAGGTTAAAATCGCGACGCCCTAGCGTCAAAACTAGTAAGCATTGTTCGACACGACGCGATCGGTAAAGTAGATATCTAAATAAATTTTCAAATTATTAATTAATTTACTTATTTTTTATAAATAATCTAAATACAATTGAAAAGGTAATAAGTAACCTTATTAATTGAATAAGTATTTTTAAATTATAAATTTGATTTTATTTCCTAACCTAATTTTATTTTCTAACCTAATTTTATTATCCTAACCTATGTATAATAGTTAAAAAAAGAGGTTATGTTAAATTAACTTGAATATTTTATTTAATACGTCGATCGTGGCTCATTTGTCCGTTGCGGATGTTGATTTTCGGCGATTAAAAAAAAATTTGCCGTGTGTCAAAATAATAGTGATAGATCGTACGTTAAAAAAAGCAAATTTCTTAAAGAAATCGCCCTTAAGGAAACCAACGGATAGGTAAAACGCTTTTAAATCGTTCTGCAAAGCATCCGAGATGGCCCATACATGAGCGAACGGCTGCGTCCCTCGCTAATAGGGCTTCAGAGGGCTCTGCGCATGTCCTTGGCTAACAAATATGGCCGCACGCAGTGGTTACGATGATAGAGATAACAGGTAAATGCCGAATTTCTTCGCTAAAATGAGTCCGTTTTTTATCGATTTCGATACGAGCGGTTCGCCCGCTAATAGTTTCTTTCAGGCGCCCCCAATCGGGGCTCGGCGATGATCGGGAGAACGCTCTCGAAAGCGTCGCGCGTGTTTGGCGGCATTTCTAAGGTTTGCTTGTCTTTTTCATTAGAGATTACGGGGGCGGCGGTCGAAGGGGACGCAAACCGTTCCCGACGGAGCCCCCTTTCACGGCGTACGTGGGTGGCTTACCCATGGGCATCGTGCAGGGCGACATCAACAACATGTTTAAGAATCTTAATGTGAAGAACATCCGTCTCGTCATGGACAAGGAGACGGATAAATTCAAAGGGTTTTGCTACGTCGAATTCGACACCTTAAAAGACCTCGAAGATGCCGTTGCCATGGAGGTTGAGGTTGAAGGAAATATGATTAAGATCGACGTAGCTGAAGGTTAGTTTTCATTGGGAATCTTAATGTTAACTTAACATTAACAAAAAAAAAATAATGTAGGTAAAAGAAACGATCGAGGAGGATTTGATCGAGGTCGGGGAAGAGGTGGATTTCGTGGCGGTCGATCTGGAGGTGACGGAGGAGGTCATAAAGGTTATAATGATGATTACGATGGAAGAAGAGGACCTGGAAGTCGAGGGAATTTCCCAGGTATTTACTTAGTCTACTTATTTTAGATACTTATTACGATCTAAATTTATCGTAGATCGAGATAGAGGAGGTCATCGAGGCAACTACGGTAATTTCGGAGATGATAGCGGTGGGAATTGGAATAACAGAGGAGGTAATAGAAACACTGGAGGTGGTTTTGGAGGTGGTCAAGGTGGGCCGAGAAATAGACCGGATAGAAAGCCTTTTAACGATGACTTACCGGCTGCAGCACCAGGTGAGTTAAATATAAAGTTGTGATCGGAATAATGTGATCGGAAAGTAAAAAATGGATTTTTTTGCTTAGATACAACGGGGAGACCGAAGTTGATGTTGAAGCCAAGGACGATAACAGGGCCTGTGAACGCCATAGCGGAGACTTCGCAGTCGTCGACCATTTTCGGGGGGGCAAAGCCGCGCGAGGAGAAACTAGATAAACTATAAATAAACCGTTGATTTATTTTTTTAATTAATATTTTTTTTTTCTCGTGTGTATGTAATTTATACGTTTAAGTTAGAGTTTTCGTGGTTTATTTCATAAACATTTTTTATCGGTAATAATATTAGATCGCGCGCGGAAATTAAAAAAATAATAATAAAATAACGTTGAATCAACGACATGTACAGCGTCGTAACTCCTCGTTGTTAGTTTTTCTGTTTTTTTTTTTTTCTTTTTCTTTCTAAATGACGAATTTCTCTTTTCATCTCTCTCTCTCTCTTTCCCCGAAACTTTAACCGTTGTAAATTACTCGCGGGGGCATTTTTAGCAATCGAGGGAACGCAGTCGTCCAAGAAAAATAATTCACGGTAAAGCAGTTGCTCGTTTGGCGTTACAACTCGACAGCCGGAGGTGTCAGCGTACACATTTGTTACATTTAATGTGTAAAAATGATAATAATAAATAAATTTTCAGAAAGTTTTGCTTTAATATGGTTTTATTTTATTTAAAAAGAAAGATTTTTTTGGTCAATTTTATTAATTGAAAAGGAATTTTTATTAAAAAAATTTTCTACTCTTAAAATTTTTAAAATCAGGTTTACACAGTTTTAGTAAATAACTTTTCAAATTTTGTAAAAATTTTATTCTCCAAAAAAACACAAAAACCTTTATTTTATATAAAAAAAAAAAAATAATGAAAGAGGCAAGTTTAATACAAAATACTGTTTTTCTCATCAATGACTAGTTATTACGTTAGCAGGCATGTGTCCGCTATCACCCAAAGTCCTTAAAATTACTCTTCCGGATGGTGTTATTGATATCCATGATATGCTTGCGTGATTTAATGATAATCTTAACCAAGCTTCCGGTGGAAATTGCAATGCTCTATTAAAAAAAAAAAAAAAATTAAAGTAATTAACCTAACCTTACGATTAACAATTATTTTTTTCTTCTACGATATATACTTACCTACATACAAAATATCTAATAACATTAGCGTGACACACAAGAACCGTATAACTATCTTTCGCTTGATCGGGATCAGCTCTATGGAAGTATTTTCTAAATGCGGCCTCGATACGAGCTCCGTCTTCAAAGAACTGCTAGATTAAAAAATAATTTTTACCAAAAAAGGAAATAATATACATTTTAAAAAAAATTATTTACATGAACTCCCGGTTTCCAATGTCCGACAGGTGGTTCGGGAGGAATCGGAGCTCCTTCACGTAACATATGACAGTCTTTTACAGGCACCTCTGGTAAATGTTGCGAAATGATATGACCAGTTTCCTGAGCTCTAATCATCGTACTCTTTACTATATCCGTATAAGGAAGACCCAATTCTTTTAATCGTTTCGCCGTCCATTCGGCTTGAGTACGACCCAAGTTCGTTAAACTCCTTTCGTTATCGTTTTTACCATCCAAATTATATTGACCATGTCTTATTAAAATTACATGTCTTGTTGCAACAGGTTTTACATTTGATATCTGTTCGATGTCTTCGTTGGTGTCACCGATTTCGTTTTTAAGCTTTTTCGGATGTATCAAACTTGTCGGAGCTCGACTAATAACATAATAATAATAAAATTAGTTATTTATTAAAACCATTTAATCAATTTAATAATAATAAAGTCTTTAAATAACTTACAAATCCCAATTTTCGTCCCATTTCGTTGAAGGGGTAAAATTAGTGGTCCAAGACGCGTGTACCTTTTCCTTCTGTTTATTAGTCAAGTAATAATATGTCACGCCACTAAACGTACCGATTGATATGATTAATTTTTGGATATTTGTGAAAGAAGTCATCGGAAAGCGATAAATTAGAGGATTTTTAAAAATAACGCGGGACGTGACGTTTGAGGTTATGGACGGTGATTGATGTGAAATTAATAACAAGTTGTAAAATGCTTACAAATATCAAATCATTTAAATGTAATAAAGTTAAAATTTATTTGTATTTATAAATAAATTATACTAACGTATAGATTTTATTCAAATTATTCAAATAAAAAAATAAATTTATTTTAATTACTTGGTAAAGCTAACTTCACACGATTGAAATATCCCTAATTTGACAGTTATGATGTAATAAAAATTTACTTTAATAAGAAAAATATATTAAAAAGCCTTTAATAATTCGCTTATCCCGTTTAAAAATTGGGGTAAGTTATTAAAAATTGGGATAAGTTTTTAAAATTTGGCCAAATTTGTAAAGACAAGTAAATAATGTCCTGGACGTATCATAACCTCAAAATTTGACATAATGTATAATCGATATGGACCGTTTAACACTTTTTGGGGCCACGTCCGTAAGTTTACTACTTCAGGAACGAGTTGTACCGCGGTTAAGTCTTATTATGATGTTTTGGGGATAACTCCTTCGGCTACTCAAGCTGAAGTAAAAGCGGCTTATTATAAATTATCGAAAGTTTATCATCCGGATAAAAACCAGGGATGTGATGATGCGGCGACTCAATTTAGGGATATTACCGCTGCTTATGAAGTATTAGGAAATGTTAAATCAAGAAGGTTATACGATAAAGGTAAAAATTAAAAAAAAAAAATTTAAATGTTGATTATTTTTTGTATTTAAATTAATTATTTTCAATTTTTTAAGGTGTGCATTTTGATAAACCTTCATACCGTCACCACCCGGCTCAAGATGACGACCCTAGAACTAGATTTTATCGAAGTAGAGAGCACAGACACCGTCCGCCGACGATGGGTCGAACGACGGTCTACGATTTCGACGAATGGTCTCGGTCGCATTACGGGGCGACTTTTGCAAGAGACATGGAAAGAAAACGTCGTCAAGAAATGGTTAATGAGATGAGACAACGAGTAGAAAGTCAATCGAAGGTTGAAAACCTTCTCTTTGCGATAGTTTTTTTCACATTTGTCTTCGTAATCGTAACTAGAGAAAATTTAGATGTAAACAAACTTAAAGAAGCAAAGGAAAATGAGGCAAAGAAGTGATCTAGTCAATTTTACACTCCTAAATTGAGGTTTTTGTTATTAACCGTCTGTGATTTGTTCTTGACGGGTGGAAATTAAGAATTTTTTTCTTGTATTATAGTTTTATTTCTAGAAATATATTTATTTTTTTACATAAACGTTTTTTTTTAAGTTTTTAATATTTTTATATGTTTTTTAGTGTTTTTTTAGTATTTTATAATAAATAAATTAACAATGCTTGTTAAAAACTAACTTAAAACCTAACCAAAAAGTAATTATTACTATTAAACTTCATTACGATCATTTCAAACATTACGATTAATGAGTAAAATCCATTATATCATTTTTCTCGCTGGTAGTTGAAGATTCATCGCTATCAATATCACTAAGAGTATCTCCAAATATAGACAACTCTAAATAAAAATAAAAAAAAATCTTTAAATCTTAAAATTAAACATTTCTACCTGAAATTTTTTCTATCGGTACATCTAAAACACTTGGTTTTTCATCGTAGATGATTTCAAATCTCGTCGAAACCTGTATAAATAACCAATCATTAATATATTCCTTAAAAACTTATATTATATAAATTTACCGCTGCATTATCCATTCTTAAAAGCATTAAAACTTCCTTTTCGATATTAGCAGCTTCCTCCAAGTCGTCCTTATTTTGTAAAGTCTTTCTAAATCTATATTGTCGTACATTCTTTAACGGAGGGGTAATTCCATGAGGATATTGATATGATTTCTTCCCAATGTGATTTTTATTACTTAATTCATATCGTTTATGATCAATTTCCTTTTGGCAAATTAACATTTGGCTGATATCGGCAGTTTTAAATAATTGTACACCATCGATGGTCTTATTTGATTCAATTATAGTCGGTAATTCGACTAATTTAGCGTTTAGTAGTTTTTTATGAACGCGCACGGTGCAGTTTCTCATATTTGCTTCGAAATCTAATGTTAGGTACTTGTTTAACTTCTTCGGTTTCTTCCGGAGAACTTTACGAATGAATTTCGCACAGTCCTAGGTAAATATAAGGTTGGAAATAACGTTAATAATGAAGAATAAAATAAGAAGATTTTATATAATACTTACTGGAGGTAAACGTAAGATAAAATGTTCTTCTAACTCGAATTTTTCCATTTTCTCAACGTTTATTATCTTGTTAGTTTATGTCAGTTTTTAAATTTAGTTAGTTACAATGCTGATAGATGGCGAGAGTATAGTTTTTATTGGAAATTATTATTTTTTCTTTTTATTACGTTTTTTTAAAAGATAAATTTTATAAATAATCTTTAATTATAACTTTTTATTGTGATTTATTAATATTATATAAAAGTTTTATTGTTAAATAAGAATATTAATTATTAATATTTAGTAATCGTGATGATTGATAGATGGCGCTTTGGTAATACAAGATGGCCGATTGTAGTGGGTCGTGCTGTAAACAGGTAGCGATAAAATGAAAATATCCTCTTTTTCGCCGGTTTTTTCGTTTTGTTCCCGCGCGAAATGTAAAATAGGCAACGTTAGCCGTTCGTGATACGTACAGGATGTTCGCGTAAAAGTCCTAGTGTACGATTTTTCGGGTTTGTTACGCCGAAGATGTTTAGGTTCCTAAGCGGGCGGAAGGGCAAACGCTCCGAGGGAAGTTCCCAAAACAGAACGTCCCGACACTCCGTTCATAAAGGACTTATACAATGCAAAGTTATCTTATTAGACGGGACGGACTTATCCGTTGAACTGTCCGTAAGTAGTTTGTGTATTTATTTTTTTGTATTATTTAGATCTAATGTGGGTGGATTTGATCAGCGGTTCCCAAACAATTGTGTGTTACGGGTTAATTTTTTTTTATTGTATTAAACCACAACATGCATTAAAGATTTGTTTAGTAATTTAGCGATTAATTATTTTAAATTGACTTTTTTTTTCTTTCTAAAAAATACCATTTAATTTTTTGAGGTTAGAGTTTAAATAAATTTTATTTTTAGAAAAAAGCCGAAGCGAGAGATCTTTACGAACAAGTGTTTTACTCATTGGATTTGATCGAAAAGGACTACTTTGGATTACAATTTACCGACGTTAACCACGTAAAACATTGGTTGGATCCGACGAAATCCATAAAGAAACAAATTAAAAGTATGTTTTTATTAAATCAGATTAAATTAGTTTTAAATTCGATTAATACAACCGTAATTTTAATTTATTCTAGTCGGACCGCCTTATACTTTACGTTTAAAAGTAAAATTTTACTCTTCCGAACCGAATAATTTACGAGAAGAACTTACGAGATATCAATTCTTCCTTCAACTCAAACAGGATATTTTAGAAGGTCGATTGGAGTGTCCTCATCAAACGGCAGTTGAATTAGCGGCTTTATCCTTACAATGTAATTATTACAAGACTTTAGAAATCAATTTTCACGTTTAATAAATCCATTTTCAAAATGTGAATTTTGACGTTTAAGCGTCACTTTTCATCTTTAAAATGTCATTTTTGACGTTTAAACGTCACTTTTTGCCATTAAAGTGTCACTTTTGACGTTTAAAGATCAAAATTCTCTTTTGAATTGTCAATTTTGAAGTTTAAAGATCAAAATTCTAGTAATAAATAAATAAAATAGTAAATAAAATACTAAATAAAGAAATAAATTAATAAAAAGGAATATTTTCAGCCGAACTAGGTGATTACGATGAATCACAACATACGGCGGCTACGGTTTCTGAGTTTCGGTTTGTTCCGAACCAAACCGAAGAGATGGAAATTGAAATATTAGAGGAGTTTAAAAAAGTTAGGGGTTTATCACCCGCACAAGCCGAAATGAGCTATTTAAATAAGGTTAAATGGCTTGAAATGTACGGAGTTGATATGCATACGGTTTTAGTAAGTTTTTTTTTTGTTAGATCGGAAAGGATTATCCTTTCCGATAACTCAACTCAAGTTATTATAATGAATATTTTGATTTTTTAAGGGTAAAGATGGAATGGAATATCATTTAGGATTAACCCCGACTGGAATATTAGTGTTTGAAGGTTCTCAAAAGATCGGATTGTTTTTCTGGCCTAAAATCGGAAAGTTGAATTTTAAAAAGAAGAAGTTAACGCTTATAGTTGTTGAAGATGACGATCAAGGACGTGAACAAGAACATACTTTTGTATTTAGGTGAAATCTTACATTTCTTTTTGTATTAACTTTAAACTAGAAGTGATTTTTGATCGGATTTATTCATTTAATTGATAGATTACATAATGAAAAAGCTTGTAAACATCTATGGAAATGCGCGGTCGAACATCACGGCTTTTTCCGACTTCAAGCACCCGTTAAGGGGCCCTCGGCCAGGCAAAACTTTTTTAGAATGGGGTCACGGTTTCGGTATTCGGGAAGAACGGAATATCAAAGTACTCATCAGAATAGAGCACGAAGAACCGTTCAACTTGAACGAAGACCAAGTCAAAGGTAAATTCGATTTTATTTTAATATTAAATGATTGGATTCTTAAACTATTTCTTACATAAGATAAATAAAATAATAAGAAATTTTAAACTGTCAAATTTAAAAGAGTATAGTTTTGAATTTGACGCATAGATGGCGCCATTATGAGTTTTTTTTAATAAATCAACCTCAAATGATTTTTATCAAGTTTTTTTTAAGCAATTTTTATCAAATTTTTAAATATTTTAATCTGAAAAAATAATTTTTCTTTTAAAACTAAATCAAAATATTTTTTATGTATTATTATTAAATCTCAATTTTATATTTTAGATACGGTAGAAGACAAAGTCACGTTTTAAGAGAAAAATTAAGAGAACAACAGCAACAAGTGGTGCAATCAACGGTAGAAACGGTTGATTCAAATGCGAATAAAACGATTACCAATGCTACGGATGCAATTCAACCATCTTCAAGTAGGTGTAGTGAAAGATCGACAAAATCCAACGTTACAAATACAACAGATAACGATCCGTTGTATTGCAAAGTTAACGATGACCTAACAAAGTCTTTAACGCCTACCGGACCCGATTCTTTGGGATTAGCCAGTCAGAGTAGTTTTGGGAAAGGTTCGACGGGTCAAAATTCGTTTGGTAAAGCTTCCGTTGGATGCGGTTCCTCTTACAGTCCCGTTTTGTCCGTTGGCAGTAAAAACGGGACGTTAAAGAGGAACAAAGCGACAACTCCGACGAGTCCCACACCGTCTTCTAATGCAGATTCTCAGCTGGACTTTTTATTGAAAAGTTTAGCTAAAGAGACGCTCAGCGGGATTCAAAGAGATGAATCGAGGAACGAAACGAGTAAATTAGAAGGTAAATTTTAAACGGTAACGCCTAAAGCATGTTTGTTAACGTAGTAATGTATTGTTTTAGATTCAGAAGTAGAGGTGATAACCAAAGCAATGCCTGCTGAATTGCCAAATAACATTACTAAACTTTGTAATACGGTAGCTAAACCTCTGCCTCCCGGACAACTTAAATGTAACATTTTAAAAGGTAGTTTTACTCTCGTAAACTTAAAAAATGAACGATACAGGAATAAAAAGGTAATAAAACGGATTATAATTTAACGTAATGATCTTCAATTATAATAGAAAATGTATATAAATAATTAGATTATTAAATAGTTTAATACAAAATTTATATTTACAAAAGTCGGTAAGGTAGGAATTTTGTTTTTAAGCGGTTGGTATCTAAATCATAGACGCGATATGAAGGTTTCAATTTCGCGTCCCGGTTTTTTTTTACAATTTTAACCGTGAAAAAACGTTTCGCCCGCGTCTAATTTACTCGCGTTAGTTAATTAATCGCCTGATTGACCTGTTTTTCGTAGCGATTCATTCCAAAAAGTGTTTTAAGATGTAATTTCCAGTAAAAATAAGTTTGCTTTTTGCCATGGAAACAAGATGGCCGACGTAGGTTTTCTTTAAGGCGCTTACACAAATGGAGTATTTTGTAAGTTATTATATTTTTATCCATAAAAATCTTTATATATAAAAAAAAATTTGTTATAAATAAAATCACTTGTTCTTAAAAAAAAATCACGACTTTAGTTAGTAAAAAAAAGAAATTTTTTTGAGGTTATGTTAGGTTTGAAAATGTTATTTAAATTATTTTTTTAAGTTAGAAAAGCCTTAACCCCTTAAGCGGCTATGACGTATATATTCGTCATGATTACATGTAATTTCAATACATCGAGCCGCTTAACGGGTTAATAAACCCGTTTTATTCCTGTATTTTTTAAATATTTTTAAAATATTATTTAATTTTATTTATTATATATATTTTTTAAATTTTCAGCTCGAATTGAAGAAGAACTTAACCAACAAACAACCCCTCCGACAAAACTCACCAACCAAATGTTTGTAGCGGCAGCTAAAGAAGACGAAACCAACTTAAATTCTTTAAATGCAGCTACTTTCGTTTCTGTGGTAAGTTTTCTTTTAATTATTTTATACCAAAGTCGAACAGTTTTAAAAATAAATAAATATAATAAAATAATAAAAAATTAAAAAGATCGAATCATTTGCTTTATGTAACTCATTATCATTGTTTCGTTGGGTTTGCTTTGGCTTTATCACAGGGTGGTGATAAGCTAACATTAGCCGTAACCGGTCCGACAAGTACAAATCCGGTGGTAACGAGTTCTCCAACTAGAGAAACAACCGTTGAGAATCAATCGAATCAAAAACGATGTACAACGCCGGTTACAGTAACGTTTTTTGGCCATTCGGATCGTGGAAAACTAGAAAAGGTGATGATAACCAGCCCGGAAATTAAGAACAAACAACCTTTAAGTTTATTAACGACAAATGGTGACTCGGACGACATCGATAGCCTCTTTAACTCGTTAAATTTCATCGATAGCGCCACAAGGAAGGAATCTGGGAATTCAAATCCGTTCTTTAACCTAACCGGAGGCGAAAATAATAATATCAGTAGTAATCCGTTTCAAGAATCCAATCCGTTTTTGTCTAGCAATCCATTTAGAGATGATTCGGATGGTTTGGTTGAAAACGGTGAAGGTGATCGGGAAGAAAATGGAAAGAAAGAGGTGAGAGAAGGGTTTTATTTGTTGCTTTATCGCTTAATATTACCGCTTAATGTAATGTTTATCATTGGACTTCATTTAAAATTGAATGTTACCTTAAAAATTAATTAGTGAAAAAAAAATTAGTGAAAAAAATAGTAAAATTTTTTTTTAAATAGGATTTGAAACCTTCTATTGTAAATGTAAAACTGGAAAAGTCTCCAACCGCAACCGTAACTCCATCGTTAAGCAAGTTATCTCCCTGGTTGGTGTCTCAAGACGTCGTATCGCCTCCGTTGCCGAAAATTTCCGGAGAAAACGTATTAAGAAAGTCGGTAATAACGACCCAACTTTAGGTAGGTGATTCCATTCCTTATTTCCTTTTATCTACTTATTAAAAAATACGTTTATTTTTTAAAACATACATTTTTATAGAATTTACTTTATAATTATCGCAGTATTTCTTAATAGAGATATTAATCTTATTTTTCCGATAGTTGCTGCTATGTGATACGTATTTCGAGTTACTTAAATATTACCGTTTAATAATTTTTAAACATTAATCTTTAAAATATTAGGTGATGTATATATTTTTATATTCTTTAAGAGGTAACTTGTATTTTTTTTTTTTTTTTTCTTGAGTGCTATAATAGCGTTAACCGTCCAGTTATTTTTAAACTGTGGGACTAAAATAATCAAAAAAGTAGTGACTTGAATTGAATTTTTATATTGTATACGTTTTTTATATTGTATACAAAAAACAAATATCAAAAAATATTTTTTATAAATATATTAATTAAAGGATTTTCAAGGCAATAAATCATTCCAAAGTGCCATTAACATTCTACGTTCAGTATCATTCAGTATCATTTTCCTTCCGATAATAGTAATAATGTTTTAAATAAGTATTTTAAAGTGCTTTTTCCGTCCCAACGACGTGTTTTAGTGTTTTATATTATTTTTTATTGTATTCTTGTACTTACATAAAATATTTATGAATGTTTTTAAGAGGGTTTGTTTAATTCTTCCCTCGGTTCTTTTCCAAATCATTGAATATCCTTTTTAAATCCCTTAAAACCATTACAGGGACAAAAATAATACTCTTAATTAATAAAAAGTATTATTATAGTACGACTTACGTCATAAAGGTACTTTTGGTGAATAGAGGAAATATTTAGGACAAGTTTAAGGTAGGATAATGTAAAAAAATAAGAAAAATACCTTTCATTTTTTCCATATAATCAAATTTCCTTATTGAATCAATTAAAAAATTACTTGAGATACGATTACAATAATATTAATTGATGACAGAAGTCATAAAAGTGCTATTGGTGAATAAAACATGTTGATCGGAGGAGTTTAAAGATAGGTAATGTTAAAAATAGATGAGTACCTACAATTTTTTTTAAATATGATCAAATACCTTTTTTAAATCCTATAAAAAATCACTTGAGATAAAATTATAATCACACTAGTTGATGGAATAAGTCAGAAAAGTACTATCGGTGAATAAAATATGTTGATCGGACAAGTTTAAAGATAGGTAATGTTAAAAATAAATAAATACCTTCAATTTTTTATTTGTGATATCATCAAATATCCTTCTTAAATTCTTTGAAAAGTCACTTGAGGCACAATTATAATAATACTAATTGATGAAACAAAGTCAGAAAAGTACTATCGGTGAATAAAATATGTTGATCGGACGAGTTTAAAGATAGGTAATGTTAAAAATAAATAAATACCTTCAATTTTTTATTTGTGATATCATCAAATATCCTTCTTAAATCCTTTGAAAAGTCACTTGAGGCACAATTATAATAATACTAATTGATGAAACAAAGTCAGAAAAGTACTATCGGTGAATAAAATATGTTGATCGGACGAGTTTAAAGATAGGTAATGATAAAAATAAATAAATACTTTGAATTTTATAAAAAATTTTGTATGATTTTTTAAGATATTATAAAGAAAAAAGTTAATTAACACCTAAATACTAAAATAAATGTAAAATTTAAATAGTTTTTATTTTGTAACATGGTACGTTACAAAGAAAGAAAAATTAAAAACACTCATCGATTGTAAAAATCCTTTTCCGTTCGTTTAAAATCCCAAAACCGGATAAAATAAAGACGATTATTCCATCCCGAGATAAGTGAAATCCCTCCATTTATATTTTACGGTGTGATATTTGATTTATTAATGCGACAGCCGCCACAGCTCGTTTTTTTAAAAATAAATCTACATACAATATTGTCAAAAAATCACTTTTCGCCTTAAACGCCTAATAATGGTTATTTTTCCACATTTACATTTTTAAATATTTACTTTTTTCCACATTTACTTTTCTACTTTTTATCTCATCACTTTCGGTTTAAATAAAAATTATTTCCACTTTTTCGGATTAGTTTTTTTTTTCTTCGGGCAGCTGTCGCCGTGTTAAACAAACTTACCAACAACAAAAAATTAACAAAAAAAAATTCAAACGTCGATTTACAAAAATCTAATCGACTTTTCAAAAATCAAATCGACTTATTAATACACCTTGAGTTGGTGTTTATCATCAAAACCGGCCGAATGACCGGCATTGCGTACAATGAAACTTGCCCCGTCGTAATGCATACGACGTTCGCCCCTTCTTACAAATAAATGACGCGTTTGGCCCATCGATCCGGTACAGTGAAGAAACGGAGAACTAACCGAAGCCGAACCGTTACTTGGGGAAGTTCTCAAAGAAAATTTATTGCTGTTTCTTCCAACTCTATTAAGAAATAAAATTAAAGATTAGTTAATAATTTAGCAATTAATTAGCAATCGGCAAAACAGTGACAGGTTATCTCGTTAGTTACAAAGTAATTTCCGGTGACATGATATAGTTTCTATGTAAAATTCCCAGTCAACAAAGTGTTAAAAAAGTAGCTTTTGTGGTGACAGTTATGGAAACCAATGAGTTTCTGGTCGCCGAACGGTAGGGAAGACCAGGGACAAAAGTAACATTTTTTAGTTTCATGTCGATTATTAACTCATTTACAAGAGTTGTACAGAATGGACGTTACCTGTACACAGATCATTCATTTCTTTATTAATAAACGCAAACTTTAAGCGCGATGTGTAGCGATTGTTGATTTATAAGATTTTTACTGCGAAATGTCAAGTGTTACTTTCATCCCATACATACAGGACGAAAGTGACATATTGTGGGGATAAAAGTAACAGGATTTGGACTAATGAATAGATTATAATAACAAAATGAATTTCTTTGAGAAATCAAATAAAAGGTGTCACATAACTTATTCGGATATAGAGTCATCGTCTTCAGGCTCCATAGACCTTAACACGTTTACGCCGGCGCGTACCACCGGTGGCCCGCACTAAACTGTTTCATCGGACGGCGCGTACCACCGGTGGTACGCATAATATAGGATTATATTTTTTGCCGCCAGATGAAGCGTAGTATGAAAATCGGTCCTGGCGTGAACGTGTTAATTCAGTTTATGAAAACTTATAGAAAACTTGTAACGATCTAGAACTTATTTCAAATTGTCAAAGAGCGTATTAACATTAGTTTCATCGAAACTGGTTGCACGTGCTAAGCTTGTGGCTTGAGGAGTACGTAAGGTTAAAGTGGAATATCTAGGGGGAAGTGGGGCACCTTCATATAAGGGGCACTTTCATACACTAGTGATATCCGTTGTTTGGAGTGCAGAAACTGAGTGACTTATGTGTGTGTACGTAGCTTGTATCCTAGTGTGCTGGCTCACGAAGTTTAACAGCAGTCGGTGCGAAACGCGCAAAGATGTGACACAAAAAGTGATTCGGTCACGTCCAAGTAATTTTACAACCTCACTTTGAACATATTTTTAGTGATATAAACTGTTTTTGACATTATCCAATACCATTTAATTTTAAAGATGATACGGTCCAGTTTCTAATTTGATATGTCAAGGATCATTTAAAAGGTTACTTTTTTTTTAGGAATATTTTTATTTCATTTTATTGAGATGGGGTAGGTTCATACAGCAGTACGCGGGGTACATTCATACTGTATGAATATACACCGTTTTTATCGTTTGTTAGGATTGAAGTTCATTTATTAATTTATCACTTTTAGATCACGATAAAAGGGTTATTCTAGGGGAAGTTGATTACTTATTATTATAATTATGGTAGGGTCAATGCATTGGTTCTTGACCAGTTAACAAAAAAATTGACTTTGAATGTATTTTACATGTCGAAAAATGATTCAAATTTTAGTACACCTAGACTTCAACGATTCCTCAATGAGTTCTTAACAATGTGTAAGCATGCTTTTTTCTTTCTTTCAACAATATTTATTAAAATTTCAATAAAAATAAAAAAAGTACAATATCACTACTTCTCGACCACTGCACGGAGTTCTCGACCATTTTGTATTAGTTCTCGACCACCACAAATCGGTCTAATTTCTAAGAAAATATATTTAGAACAATGGATTTCATTAGAGAAAAACAAATTCAAACAATTTTAATATAAATATACACATATTTTTCATTAAACAAACGTAAATAGGAACTTAGAAAAAATAGATTATTATTTTTTACTAATAAAGAAAGTGACATTAATCAATTTCCTTGTTGATGTGGTCGAGAACTAATTGATTTTCGACCACCTATAACAAGAGTGTAGAAAAAGAATACTTTGGTCTAATTTTATGGTCGCAAACTAAAACTTAAAAAGTAGATATATAAATTAATTCAAGTATACACAAAAATACCAACAATTCTTAAATAGATGATATTACCAAAACAATTAATTTTTTTTCAAGCTTACTGATTCTCGACCATTTTGGTCGAGAACTGAAAAAGGCAATTATTTTAGTATTGGTTGGCGACCATCAAATATTAAGCAAAAAACTTACTGTGAGCCTATTTTTTCTTAAAATATATAAGCAACTATAACTAATAATAGATATAAACCATAATATGATCACCTAACATGTTTAAAATCAAAATTATTTACTATTTTCTGGCCGAGTTCGGTTGACACTTTTTTACACTATACATGAAACTATCCTGCCATCGCAATAGACATGTATTTACTGATTTTTCACGGAGTAATGTAGATTTTTGGCTCCAATTTGAGAACAATAATTGTAAAAGTGCTATAGATGTATAAAACCAAATATGCACACCTTTCTGAAGTATAGCGAATATATTTCTTATTATTTGAATTTAAATGATAGAATGGTCGAGATCCAGTGCCGATCGGTTAACCAGTGCATTTACCCTATGTAAGCTCGCCATAAACTGCATTTTCAAAATATGTAATATCTGAAACTTACTCTAAACTTAAAATAAAACAAGTCGGGACAATCAACTAATCCTTCCGGAACCGTGGAATAACCCAAACGTATTTGAATTGAGCTTGACTTAACACTTGGTATGTGGGGATATTTCGTTGCCATAAGCGTAAAACGTAAAAATACGTTTCCCGCATGCCAAGTATTAATTGAACTGGTATAATCCTATTTTATAGAAAAATTATGGTCAGAAATTACAAGAAAAGGGGAATTAGTAGTGGAGAGGTGGACGAACAGGCAATGTTAAAAGCTATCGAAGAAATTTTGGAAAACAAACTTTCTTTACGGAAATCAGCAGCCAAATATGGAGTTAATGCACAAACACTATAAAGCCGTATAAAAAAATAAGCAAAACACAAGATCCTGATAGCGAAAATCGTATATTTGAATCCAAATTTACATCACAGCAAGTTTTTACATGCTGGCTGAACATTCCACCCTACTTACAATTAGTATTATATGTTCATACAGACTAATTGCTTTTGTTTTCGCAAATATTGTATTTTCATACTTTGGTGTTGATAAATAATTAAATATTCCACACTTAATTTGTGTAATTTTCACGTGTATGAATCTGCCCCATGGCGTGTATGAAAGTGCCCCACATGCGGGGCACTTTCATACCTTATTCTCTTTTTTTCTTAACCTTGACAAAAAGCCGCACAAGTATATTTACACAAATCACATATTTTTGATATAAAGTCAGATATACTCTTTTCGCGGAAAGATGTCTCATTCGTCATTAATTAATTATGTTATCCTAGACTACTATTTTCGGTTTTCGTCTCTATCTGACATATATGATTAAATAAAGAAAAAATTATTTGACATATGTCGAGAAAACGGTGACAAGTAATGACGCATGAGACATCTTTCCGCGAAAAGCGTATAGCAAGACTATTATGGCGAATTCGATTGGGTGCACTGGTGCGCACCAGTGCATAACAGCGTGTTCTATTGGTTGTTTCGTTGTATTCTATTACATTTTATTATTGTAGTTTATAAAACATTTTAAACATCATCAAGCCTTGAACACACTTACAAGTGATGTTATGATTACGTTTGATTTCATCGCTTTCTGTTGAATTTGCCCTTTTTTGCACTAAGCTAGTGTGACATATGTCAGATTTTGCACTCAACGAGTGCGCACCAGTGCACACTAGTTTTGCCAATCGAATTCGCCATTAGTTTTTGATAGATCGATATAGTTATTGATATCAGTGAAGATTCTGTACGACAAAATGTAAAAACTGTATGAAGCTGCCCCACCTTCCCTTATGTATAAAACAGGAAAATCATTCAGCTTCAGCTAATTCATTGTTGTCCCACGTTTCTGGCATTTTTTTATCATCTGCCACAGCTAATTGGCAAGCCAATTTTCTGACTTTTTGAGGTCGAAGTCCATAATATAAGTTTCCCGAATCTACAGTAGGGTAAACTTACCAAATCTCAGCCATGTGCCTAACGTCGGCCTTCCAGTTTTTCTATATGGATTTCTATAGAAAGGCCGGCCTTAGGAAGAATTTTTAGGGGGGCCGACATTTGGGCAGTTTACCCTATGTCAGGTTGGGAAATAAGATATCCATTATTTTTACGTGAGCTAAAACTAGATCGAAAAAATAATGGATTTCTTTTTCCCCAAACTAATGTTTCTTAAAAAATTTTTCTTCTTCTTCAGTAAAAACGCGTCTGACACTATGATATCTCACCATTGCCGATGTGTCGCCTGCTTTTATTGTTTATACATTTTGATAAGGTAACATGGCAAATTTCGTACATTTAGCCGCCGTTCTAATGCTTAAATTATTTGTTAAATGTTCTGCTGCTGCATTTTCATAAATTTTTATTTTGCTGTCCCCCTATTTAGTAGTTTTACTAATACGTGTACGAGACATTCTACAAAGTTAAATTTGAAAATTAAACATAATATTATAATCGGAATTTGTTGTGGACGTAAGTAACATGTTACTTTCGTCCTCAAAGTACTTCGTTACTTTTGTCCCCAAACGCGTATTTAAGGACAAAAAATTTACTGCTCCATTGCACTATATCTGACAAGTTTTCAAATTTATAAATTAATAAAATAGACATTCAAGAAACGAACTAACAATGTTTGAAGCTATTACAAATGAAATTAATAATATTTCTCTATATAAAAATAAAAGCAGACATACTTATTTTAGTCACTTTGAAACACAAATTGTGACATACAACTACAAGATAGCACGATGGCCCCATGTCACTTTATCATTTTTATGGAGACAAAAATACACAACTATTAGCGAAGAGTAAACCTCTTAAAAGTATAAGTGCAAATTAGCAGAAGCATTGTTACTTTCATGGCGTGTTACTTTTGACCCTGGTCTCCCCTATGAAATGAAATGTGATTCAACGAACGTATGTATAACCAAAATTTAATAATGCACTGAACTGCCAAGTGCGAGCAGTGCAGCCCTAAGGAACAAAGCTTATGTCTGGATGCTTCCATAGGAATATATGGTGGCAATCTAGAAATGTCATTGCCAAGTTGACGTCTTTTAGTGCTGTGAGAATAGAGCCTAAGATAGAAAGAATAATAAAGTAGATTTACCTCACCAAACCGTCCGCAGTTTGCGATATACGAACGTTATTAATAATCCAATTATCCGTTCCGTCATCGGTCACCCAAAAACTCGACGAATGCAACAAGGATACAGCTTCGCTAATCAAATTAGGTCCGCCTATCGACGGATCCGAATATTGACTGTCGCTGTAAAATACAGTCAAGGAAAAATCCCCGCTTAAATCGGAAAATGTATCCGTTGTCGTTCTAGTTCCGGCCGAATCTACCAAATACACCAACGCGCATTGATCGCTTGTAAAACTTACTCCTTTATACCACATCTTTGCGTATTTATTATTCCCCTTTAAAGAAAAAAATATATATAATTTTTTAAGTGTTGAATATTATTATCTATTATAATATTTACCTGAGAATCATTTGCTAATATCTCCACACGCGATCCATATTGATAAACCCGACCGTTTGGATGAATTAAAGCCGCCGAAGAACCGGAAGAGCTTAAAGATAAGACAATTCCACTTCGCATATTAACAACGCGAATAGCACGATCTAAAGAAATGTCAACTCGGACTCTATCGTGTAAACGGAGGGTGATGATTCCTTGTGGAGTGACCGAAGGACCTCCCATGGCTCCGTCTTCATGCCAAACATCGTGCTAAAAGAGAAATATAAAAAATTATTAAATCTAAACGGATTTAAAATAGATGGAATTAAAATAATCAACTGACGTTGTATTCTTCAATGTATAAATTCTTAGAAATCGCCCTAGAAATCCAAGGGTAGATATCGTACTGCTTTAGATCTCGATTGCTACTCGAACCATCACTATTATGTGATTTACTTGTGTAAACGCTTCGACTACGAGGTCGTTGTTTCTCTTTTTCTTTCTCGTTGCCTTTAGAAACGTTTGGAAGACTATCTGGAAATTAATTTTGGATTTTAAGGTTAAAAAAGGCTTTGAAAAAAAGTAAAATTTTTTTTATATAAAAAGGATTGTTACCTTTACGGAAAAACACTTTATCGCGGGGCTTTTCCATTTTTACGTTCGCCCGACGCGAGATTTTACGCCAAATAAAACTTGTTTTCGTTGGTTTTTGTCAAGACTTTCTTGGATATAAATTTTTTTTATAACCATCAAGATTACTCGATTTGTAATAATACAAATAATTACTAAAAGAGGACGTTTTATATATCTACATAAAAAAGTTATTAAAAAAAGCAAGAAAATTTATCAAACGATTTTTATTTTTTATATGTAAATAAATTTATTTATAAGGCACTCCAAAAACACACTTAAAAATTAACAATACTGCTTTATAAAGTTATATCGATAGACTATGATTACAAATACAAAAACACAAAAATATTTTTTAATTTTCTGGAAAATATTAACTATTATGGAAAAAAAAATCTCATTTATTTTGTACTTCTTAAACGACGGATATAACACTTTATATATAAAAAAAATAATAATTCGAAAAATAAAAATGGGCTTCGAATACAATATTGTCAAGAAACTCTCAAAAAGATTCTCAAGAAACTCTCAAAAAATTATAAAAAAAACTCAAAAAAAAACTCCCAAAAAAAAGCTGTCAAATATGGATAGATTTTAACTTATCGATGAGTAAATTTATCTCATATCTGGAGCAGGAAAACGACTCGGATTGAAAATATGAACGGAAATAGCAGCCGACATTAATATTAAGTACAAAGACCAAGCGATCGTCCTTAAAATTTTCTCGTGTTTCTCAACTGAAATATTCTTCAAAACGGTTATCCCAATTAACAATCCGGCTAAGGCACCAAAAAAATGAGCTGCATAACCTATATGTTCGTCTTTTTCACCACCAACGTAACGATTGTAGATTGCAGTACCAACATCGGTGCAAATCACAACGATAAACACGGCTAATTGTGCTAATGGATACGTCATGTCTTTCCAATTCTGAAAAAATAAAAATTAGAAAAATTTTTTACAGTTAACCTAATTTTTTAACAAAATCCATCAACTTTAAAAAATCACCCAGAGTTTATTTTTAAAGATTAAGAAATGATTTTCGGTTTAAATGAAAGATAAAAGATTCTATTTTCAATTATTACCATTATTATTGAAGCTATATGAGCCGTTATGAGAGCGTAAACACCTCCGCTAGCTCCGGCAAGCCAAACCGAAGGATCCGTAACCGAAGTACCTAAAGAACCGGCAAGAACACCACATATATAAACGATTAAAACTCTCCACCATTTATGTACCATTTCTAAAGGAACGCCGAGGAGTAATTGAACGAAAAGGTTTACTAATAAATGAAGAATACTGAAAATAATAAATAAAATTAATTAAAAATTCTAATTAATTAAAAATTTTCTTAATTAAAAATTCTAATTAATTAGAAATTCTAATGTAATTAAAAATTCCAATCTAATAAATTAAATACTCAAGATAATTAATAAATTACTTACCCGACATGTACAAACATATAAGTAAAAAACCTCCAAGCTTCATGTCGACGATGAGGGTTGTAAATGTGAGCCGTAGCCATCGGCCCTCGAGCGTTTGTATCACCTTGAACGGCATCAACGGTAAAAAAGACAATCTCAATGAGGGAAATAATAATCATGCAAACTTTCGGAGGCCAACATGAATATCGTTCTTCGTAGCGACCATCTATACCATCGATTCCTTCATCGTGATGGGTTTGTGGTGGTAAAAGGTATTTAATATACCTAAAATTAAAAAAAAATTTTAAAAATACATATTAAAAAAAAAATGATATAATAGATAAAAATAAATTTTATTTGAAAGATAATAAATTTAATTCCTTTTATTTACGTTATCAGTTATTTACTTAAAATTTTTTTAAATTAATCTTATTTAACTAGAATTTCGAAATGTTGGTTTAAAAGAATTCGTTTTGAAAGTTTACTTTTTAATTTTCTTATCTTTTCACTTTCACCTAAATTAAACATAGTTATCATAAGGTGCGGTCGGAAACTTAATAGATAACAAAGCTCTGAGTAATTGTATAAACAAACAAACCTCTCGTAACTTACATATTAAAGTATTGTCCGAAGATGTATTTATTTTCCGGATCTGTAACCATGTGAATAAATTCTTGACAGTCCAAACGACCGTCATCGTTTCTATCGGCCTTTTCGTGAATTCTTCTAATAACGTGTCTTGGAATGCCTTCGTGATTGTCTTTAAGGAACTCGTGAAGTTCTTGGTAGCAAACGTATCCATCTTTATCTTGATCTACCTGTTTATTATTTATTTATTTATTTATCAATTTTAATTTATTAATTTTTATTTCTTTATTTCGATTTATTATTTAATAATTTTTATTTATTAATTTTAGAAGGAACCATAATATTTCAAGACTTACCCTTTCGAAGAGATCCCGTAAATGTCCCCGAGATTGCAATGGAATGCTAAGGGAATCACTCCTCGCCCTAGGCATTGTAAACGAAACGAAATATTAGATACAAATGAAAACCCCGAAACGAATAATCCCTCTTATTATATTCAACCGATATCAATAGGAGATAACGATAAGAGACTTACATTCTGATCGAAAATACATCGAAAGCGGATCACTTAACCTAAAAAAAAAACTTTCCTTCACTTTTCGATGGATCACCAAGCTTTATCGACTAACTTCATTGTTGTTATTGGTTGTTATCGTCAGGTGTATTTATTACGATTTGAAGGTTTTGGTATGAAAATGAATCAGAATTGATGGTAATGAGTAATAACGGGAGGATGACCGGGAATTACCGGTGTCTAGACGACGTTTCGAACTTTATTTTAAGGTATTTTTAGATTATTCATGTTTAAAACATTTCGAGAATTTCTTATAACGGTTGTCGTAAATTTTATGTATAGTGGTTCAAACGAAAGTTGGTTTTTACGACTTTATATTATTTTTACTGATGTGATTTTATGTTTTTTTTACTCATACGATTTTTTTTTACTTATAAGATTTTATTTTTTTTACTTATATGATTTTTTTTTACTCATATGATTTTTTTTTTTACTCATAAGACTTTATTTTTTACTTACAGTGACTCACATAAATGATCGGACATTGGGCGACAGCACAAAAGATATATAAATATTAAATAAATCAACAACAACGAAAGCTGTTTATTATAGAAAATATGTAGAGAATATACCTATTAATACTAAAACAACGATAAGATGTTATTTATATTATGTCTTACGATACAAAATAAACAAAACAAAAATTTAGCATAAAGTAGATAGCACAGAAGTCATCGGACGGAACTTTATTAAATTAATTTAGGCGTGTTCTAATATTTCGTGGGATTTCCTTTGGCCGATAAAACAGCTGTCAACCTTTTCGGAATGGAGTTGACCAAATTGTGGGTAATTGTGGGGGATATATTTGCCCATTCTTCTTTCAGCGCTTTAATGAACTCTGGTTTTGAGGATATGATTCGCGACGTTATTCGGCGATTTAATTCTTCCCAAAGGTGTTCATTTGGGTTAAGATCAGGTGATTGTGGAGGTGTTTCAATGACTTTTGGACAGTTGTAAAGTAACCATAGTCTTACATTATGGGCTTTATGCTTAGGGTCGTTATCCTGATAAAATTTGAAGTTGTTTAGTAGGCCCATTTTTTCGGCGAACGATTTTAAATGATTGTTTAAAATCCTTAAATAGCCATATTGATCCATTATGCCATCTATTACAACCAAATCACCCACCCCAGCTGCAGACATACACCCCCAAAGCATGACTCCATCACCGCCATGTTTTACGGTTGACATTAGATTTTGTTTTTTCATTTCTTCATTTCGTTTTCTCCAATCCATTATCCGCCCATCACTCCCAAATATATTAAATTTACTTTCGTCTACAAAAATGACTTCGTTCCAATAGTCAATATCCTTTTCAACCATACTTTTTGCAAATTTTAAGCGAAGTTTACGATTTCCTTCGTTTACAAAAAAATTTTTTCGGGCACTTCTACCATCATAACCTGCACTTCTGATAACACAGCGTATGGTATCGGGGTGTACGCATTTTCCTCCACTATTTTCTAAATTAGCCGCTAGCTTAGGGGCGCTTAAGTGAGGATTTTTTAAATTTCTCGCAAAATAATTCTTTTTTCCGCCTCACTTACAATACTTGATGCACCACTTCTTGGTTTATTTGTTACCCTACTTTCATTTTTGAACCGCTTTATTATGTCGTGTACTGTTGACCGAGTAATCTTAACTATTTTAGAAATTTCGCGAACCGATTTTCCTTCTTTATGATGGGCAATAACCAACTTTCTTATCTCAATTGTTGTTTCTGATCTTTTCGGCGCCATTGTTCAAAAGATTCAAACACCTTTGTTGTTTTCACTGAAACTTGACATTTGACGTATTAGATATTAACAATATTTAAGTTTGTGGTACCGTCTAGTTATGTACAACTCATTTATTACAGTAGCAGATCGAGTGTCCGATGATTTATGTGTGTGTAATTTCACAACCCATCCGAGTTTAGTTGATTTAGTTGCAAAATGTATGAAAGTTTACAGAAAATTCTACTAAATCACTGAAGGAAATTTCTTTAACAACATAATAAACACACTAAAGAAGCGGTAATAAGTCAATTGTAAAAGTAAACATATATTTTCGTGTATATACATAAGTGTCCGATCACTTATGTGAGTCACTGTATAAGACTTTTTTTTACTCTGGTTAATTTATCAAATACAAAGAGGTCAGGTTTTTGGATTAAAGGTTAGATTTTTGAATTAAAGATTAGCTTTTTGAATTAAAGATTAGATTTTTGAATTAAAAGTTAAATTTTTGGATTAAAGGTCATATTTTTAGGATTACTGATAAAATATTTTCGCTTTTTATAAAGTTTAAAACGTTTAAAAACCTAAAATTTATATTTATTTATATTCTAAACGTTAGTTTAACATTTTTGAAAGTTTTAAACATCATTATGACGTTTTCTAATATTCTAATCCGTCATTTCAACGTTATTTTGAAATATTTTAAAGTTTTAAAGTTGACTTGACATTTAAATTTGGCACATTTCGACGTTTTAAACTATCAATTTGACTTTTCGTAATGTTTTAAACTGTTAATTTGACTTTTTCTAATATTTTATACGTCGATTCGACGTTATTTTGAAATATTTTTAAGTTTTGAATGACTTGATACTTTAACTTGATAGATTTTGAGATTTTAAACTATTATTTAAAGAAATTATTATGTGATGATGAAAAAATCATAAAAACCAAAGCCGATTTGGAACACTATAACCATATTTAAACGTCAAGTTGAAATTTCTTTAAATTTCAAACGTTAAATTGACATTTGTAGATATTTTAAACGTCAATTTTATTTTTTAAACCTTAATCGAACATTTTTTAAACGTCAAGTTGACATTTGTAGATATCTTAAACGTCAATTTAACTTTTTAAATTTTATTTTGACATATTTTAAACGTCAAATTGACATTTCTTAAGATTTTAAACGTCAAGTTGACGTTTCTTTAGATTTTAAACGTCAACATGACGTTTTCTTAAAATTTTAAACATCAACTTTATATTTTCTTAGCGTTTTAAACCTTATTTTTAAATTTTTTTAAATGTTTTAAACGTTAATTTAATTTTATTTTGAAATATTTCGATATATTTTAAAAATTTAAATGTCAAACTTTCCAAAAATACAAAATCTAATGTATATATATTTTTTTGTTAAATAGGATAACTTTAAAGGAAGTATTAAACGAAACTATAACAGAAAATGGTGAAAAAATCGACGTGGAAGAATTAAATGTTAAATGGCAAGAGAAAAAACTCGGGAAGTGCGAAAATTATTTCTATAAAGATGAAAAAAATTGTTTAACCGATTTGGATAAGAAATATCACGAGATGATTAACGATAATTACTCCGATGGGAATAAATACTTGTACAGTTACGTAAATGAGGATGAATTTTGTTTACAGGAAGAAGTAAGATTAAAAATATTTAAAGTTTATTTGATTTTTTTTAATTTTATTTTTTTTTATTCATTTTATTTATTTTTAGAATGTTGACACTTCGAAATTTAGAAGCGATTTATGTTTAAAAATGGAAAATTTAAAATTTATCGATGATGAAAAAATAAATTTTAAAAATAATCCTTTTAATAAATCTTATATTAATCCTTTTATTAATAATAATTACGTGATTATGTATATTATGGCCGATTTTGGGTAATTATTTTATATATTTAACGTTCTTTTAAATTAAATTTATTTAAAATTAAAAATTGAGCTTATTTAACATTAAAAATTAAATTTATTTTAGTGAATACGTTGAAGATATTTGGATAAAACAAGAATACATCTTAGTAACAATTAAATACTACCCGGAAAGAAAACTATTAACAATGTACCCGGATTTTACAATTTTCGAACCTTACCGTTTACAAATAAACGGAGACGTATCAAAAATCTACGAGTACACAATCGAAAACGCCTCTCACATCGTCAAAAAGGATAACAACGAAGACAAGGAGAAAATTTTAGATAAAATAACGTCACACGAAAGGAAATTTAAACGGTTATCTATAGGAAATAATTTTTTTATCCCGCCGAATGATAAATTACACTTTTATGTATTTTTGGAAATATTGGATGGTCGTAATTTCGAATATGATAATGTATACGTTCAATATTTTATTGATTTACCGGAAAATTGGTTTTGTTTCGATCAAAATCAACTTAGGGGAAGTACTCAAACGTGTTTGAGAAGAAATGTCGATGGAAGATTTTATTTTGGGTCAATTTTCGAAGTTAGATTGTGCGTTGATGTTCAAAATGTTATAAAAAATGGTAATTTTTAATTTATTTATTATTTAAATTAAGAATATTAATTTAACAAGAAATTCTAATTAATTAAAATTCTAATTCAAATTAACTTAATTAACATATCGACTAAAAAAAAATTTTTTTTTAGAATTATTGGACACTCCGTATATATATTTCCAAGTAACATCTAAAGATACATTTGATAGATACCGAACGGAAGGAATATGTTATTTAAAACTTCCAATTTTAATTGGAACTTACAAAAAAACTTTACAATGCGTTCGAATCCATCCGAATAATATAACTTCCGATTTAAGAAGGTTTTTTATCGGTGATTATATGAGTTACGATGACGTAACTTGGTTTTCAATTCCTAAACATCACCAAGTATTTTCATCTTGACGTCTTTTATCAATTTATTAATGTTTTTTTCTTTTATAGGAGTCTGTATTGAATAAACAAGGTGTTTGTACAATAAGCACCGGAGAAATAGACGTTAATTTCAATGTGATTCAACAATCTGGGATTTTCGTTGAAGATGGAGATGTTAGTCGGCGTGAGAAAAGGGAAAGATTGATTTTGGGGAAACTTGGAACTTCTAGTTTGGTTAAAAGCGTCGAGGAAGTTTTACAAGCTTTTAAAAAAGCTCGAAAGAATATGTTAAAAGCGCGGGAAAAGGTTTGTTAAGTTAGAAAATTTACTTATGACTCTTTAAAGATATAACTTTAAAAAAATCTAAGATTATGAACCCGTCCAAAAAATTTTTTTAAATTTTTTTAATAATAATTAGAATAAATTTGACTATTATAATCAAAAATAGAATATTTAAGCTTTAATTTAACGTAAAAATTAGTTTTTAATTCTTATAAATAAAGTTTGTGGGATTTTTTAAAGTTGGTCAAAAAAATTTTAAAGTTGGTGAAAAATTTTGAGGTTAAAAAATCCAATTTTTCAAAAAAATTTTTTTTGATTTTTTGATGAGAGGTGGAATAAATTTAACTTTTTTAATTAAAAATAGAATGTTTTAAGTTTAATCTAAAGCAAAAATCATTCCTTAATTTTTATAAATAAAGTTTGTGGGATTTTTTAAAGTTGGTTAAAAATTTTAAAGTTGGTGAAAAATTTTGAGGTTAAAAAATCCAATTTTTCAAAAAAATTTTTTTTAATTTTTTGATGAGAGGTGGAATAAATTTAACTTTTTTAATTAAAAATAGAATGTTTTAAGTTTAATCTAAGGCAAAAATCATTCCTTAATTTTTATAAATAAAGTTTGTGGGATTTTTATAGTTGGTTAAAAATTTTAAAGTTGGTGACAAATTTTGAGGTTAAAAAATCCAATTTTTCAAGAAAAATTTTTTTTAATTTTTTGATGAGAGGTGGAATAAATTTAACTTTTTTAATTAAAAATAGAATGTTTTAAGTTTAATCTAAGGCAAAAATCATTCCTTAATTTTTATAAATAAAGTTTGTGGGATTTTTATAGTTGGTTAAAAATTTTAAAGTTGGTGAAAAATTTTGAGGTTAAAAAATCCAATTTTTCAAGAAAAATTTTTTTGATTTTTTGATGAGAGGTGGAATAAATTTAACTTTTTTAATTAAAAGTAGAATGTTTTAAGTTTAATCTAAGGCAAAAATCATTCCTTAATTTTTATAAATAAAGTTTGTGGGATTTTTATAGTTGGTTAAAAATTTTAAAGTTGGTGACAAATTTTGAGGTTAAAAAATCCAATTTTTCAAGAAAAATTTTTTTTAATTTTTTGATGAGAGGTGGAATAAATTTAACTTTTTTAATTAAAAATAGAATGTTTTAAGTTTAATCTAAGGCAAAAATCATTCCTTAATTTTTATAAATAAAGTTTGTGGGATTTTTATAGTTGGTTAAAAATTTTAAAGTTGGTGAAAAATTTTGAGGTTAAAAAATCCAATTTTTCAAGAAAAATTTTTTTGATTTTTTGATGAGAGGTGGAATAAATTTAACTTTTTTAATTAAAAGTAGAATGTTTTAAGTTTAATCTAAGGCAAAAATCATTCCTTAATTTTTATAAATAAAGTTTGTGGGATTTTTTAAAGTTGGTTAAAAATTTTAAAGTTGGTGAAAAATTTTGAGGTTAAAAAATCCAATTTTTCAAAAAAATTTATTTTGATTTTTTGATAAGAAGTGGAATAAATTTAACTTTTTTAATTAAAAATAGAATGTTTTAACTTTAATCTAAGGCAAAAATCATTCCTTAATTTTTATAAATAGAGTTTGTGGGATTTTTTAAAGTTGGTTAAAAATTTTAAAGTTGGTGAAAAATTTTGAGGTTAAAAAATCCAATTTTTCAAAAAAATTTTTTTTAATTTTTTGATTAGAGGTGGAATAAATTTAACTTTTTTAATTAAAAATAGAATGTTTTAAGTTTAATCTAAGGCAAAAATCATTCCTTAATTTTTATAAATAAAGTTTGTGGGATTTTTTAAAGTTGGTTAAAAATTTCAAAATTGGTGAAAAAATTTGATGTTAAAAAATCCAATTTTTCAAAAAAAATTTTCTTGATTTTTTGATGAGAGGTGGAATAAATTTAACTTTTTTAATTAAAAGTAGAATGTTTTAAGTTTAATCTAAAGCAAAAATCATTTCTTAATTTTTATAAATAAAGTTTGTGAGATTTTTTAAAGTTGGTTAAAAATTTTAAAGTTGGTGAAAAATTTTGATGTTAAAAAATCCAATTTTTCAAAATTTTTTTTTTTTTGATTTTTAGATGAGAGGTGGAATAAATTTAACTTTTTTAATTAAAAGTAGAATGTTTTAAGTTTAATCTAAGGCAAAAATCATTCCTTAATTTTTATAAATAAAGTTTGTGGGGTTTTTTAAAGTTGGCCAAAAAAATTTTAAAGTTGGTGAAAAATTTTGAGGTTAAAAAATCAAATTTTCCAAAAAATTTTTTTTTAATTTTTTGATAAGAGGTGGAATAAATTTACCTTTTTTAATTAAAAATAGAATGTTTTAAGTTTAATCTAAAGCAAAAATCATTCCTTAATTTATACAAATTAAGTTTGTGGGATTTTTTAAAGTTGGTTAAAAATTTTAAAGTTGGTGAAAAATTTTGATGTTAAAAAATCCAATTTTTCAAAAAAAATTTTTTTTATTTTTTGATGAGAGGTGGAATAAATTTAACTTTTTTAATTAAAAATAGAATGTTTTAAGTTTAATCTAAAGCAAAAATCATTTCTTAATTTTTATAAATAAAGTTTGTGAGATTTTTTAAAGTTGGTTAAAAATTTTAAAGTTGGTGAAAAATATTGAGGTTAAAAAATCCAATTTTTCAAAAAAATTTTTTTTGATTTTTTGACGAGAGGTGGAATAAATTTAACTTTTTAAACTAAAAATAGAATGGTTTAAGTTTAATCTAAAGCAAAAAAGATTCCTTAATTTTTATAAATAAAGTTTGTGGGATTTTTTAAAGTTGACCAAAAAAATTTTAAGGTTAAAAATCGATCTTTAAAAAAAAAATTTATTTTTTTTCCAACAATTAGAATAGATTTACACTTTTTAAATAAAAAATAGAATCTTTACATTTTAATTTAACTTAAGAATTATTTTTATATTCTTATAAATAAAGTCTAAATAAATTTTCAAAGTAAGCTTTTAGTTTAAATACATTAAAATTAGAAAGAACATATTAATGAACCCTTTTTATATCCATTTCCTTTATTTCTTATTAAAACTCTATAATTGTTGTTATTAAAATCCTACAAATAACATTAAATAATAAACTTGGCAACGTTGTTAGTGAGAAACGATGATCGATATATATTTTAAACCTTCCAAGTACAGATCAGAACCGATCGTATACGATCGTTTTTATACGGTTATTTCCGTAAATCCCCCCATCAACCCGATTTTTACCATTTAACGCCTTTTTAAACTCATTTTAAAACCAAATTTAGATATAATCCCCAATTTAAATTATTTATGTTGTTTTTTTAAGAGAATTTTTATCCAAAAAGAAGTAATTTTAGTTTTTCTGTAACATAACCTCTTTAAGTGACGTTCGTACTCGCGCGACGTAAATTATCCGATCTTTTTACGGTCTTGGGGTCGTTTGGAGTATCTTTGGCCTTGTGACGCGACGTTGTCACGTTTTCAAACCAACACGTTGTGTTGGTTTGTGTCAATGACATTAATTGACGTTTTGATTTAAAAAAAGAGGTATTTTCATATTTTGTAAATAAAGAAATTTGTATTTAAAATATTTTTTTTATAAAAAAGCTTAAAACATACTATTAAGAAAAAAAAATTTTTTGTTTAAATTAAGTTTTTTAATTTTAGACTTTTTTTTGGATTTTTATTTTTAGATTATTTGAAGATTAAAGATTTTTATTTTATTTTGAAGCCCCGAAAAGTAAGTTTTATATAAAGAGAGTCCCGTGGCAAAAACCTTTTAAAGGGGATGTACTCTTTAAACCTTTTAAACTAAAAACGAACCCAATGCCACATGTTACTTTGTTTCGTCGGTGAAAAACGTATTTACGACGAAACCCCACGCACCTTTCTCGTATTTATTCCGTTCTAAAACGTTCGATTTTTACCTACTACGAGAATTCTTCCGGAGATTTCTGTCCACCTTTTTTTTTCGATACGATTCGACGACCTTGTACTTTGTACGGACGGACGTTCGGTCGTTTATCGGAGTAATAAGCGAAAATACGACGCTTAGGACAAGAAACGCGAACTTTGTAACGTTTTTAACGTCAAGTTTGTGTATTTTTTGATGATCCATCAAATCGAATTAATAACAATATAAAGACAACTTTCTAATATTAAAAAAAATTCGATTTTAATCAATTTCAATTTTAATTTTTTATTTTAATGTTTAATTTTAATTTTTTTTTTTTTCATTTTTTCGGTTTTAAAGGACGATCGAAACGACCCCGTTGAATTATCGAGGAAAATTCGCGATAATAATTCATAGGATGCGGCGTCGTTTCCGAAACTAGCTCTTCCAGGTCGAGTTTCGATCGATATACGTCTACTTTACTCACCACTTCGCTTCTATTTAATGACAGACGAACGGTAAGGTATTTATAAAAAATTTAAAACCTTTAATTGAGGTATAAAGTCTATAAATCTTCTATAAAAAGATTTTTAAATATATTATGTTGATTTAATCGAATTTATTTGCCTAAATGTTCTAGTTGATTTATAAAGTATTTAAAAAAAAATTTTAATTTAAAAAAATTTAAAAATTAAAAAAAAAATTAGAAGAAATTAAAAAAAAATTAGAAAAAATTTAAAAAAAAATAGAAAAAAATGAAAAAAATCATTTATAAATAGAAAAAATCGACTTAATTATTCTTATAAATTTAAAAAAACGAAAAATTCTTAAAAATTATTAAAGTTTATTAAAAATCCTTTCATTTGATACCAAACACGACTATATTTAGACTAAAAATAGAAAAGTTAGGTTAGATTTAAAAAATTCAAGATGGCCGATTTTAAAAATTGCTAAATTTTCTTAAAGATCTTTAAAAATTCTTTAATTTGATACCAAACATGACTATATTTAGATTAAAAATAGAAAAGTTAGGTTAGATTTAAAAAATTCAAGATGGCCGATTTTAAAAATTGCTAAATTTTCTTAAACATCTTTAAAAATCCTTTAATTTGATACCAAACACGACCTATTTCTGATGAAAAATAAAAAAGTTAGGTTAGATTTAAATTATAAAGTATTAAAAAAAAAATTTAATTTAAAAAAATTAAAAAACTTAAAAAAAATTAGAAGAAATTAAAAAAAAAAATAGAAAAAAATGAAAAAAATCATTTACAAATAGAAAGAATCGACTTAATTATTCTTATAAATTAAAAAAAAACGAAAAATTCTTAAAAATTATTAAAGTTTATTAAAAAAGATTTAATTTGATACCAAACACGACTATATTTAGATTAAAAATAGGAAAGTTAGGTTAGATTTAAAAATTTCAAGATGGCCGATTTTAAAAATTGCTAAATTTTCTTAAAGATCTTTAAAAATTCTTTAATTTGATACCAAACATGACTATATTTAGATTAAAAATAGAAAAGTTAGGTTAGATTTAAAAATTTCAAGATTGCCGATTTTAAAAATTCTTAAATTTTCTTAAAGATCTTTAAAAATCCTTTAATTTGATACCAAACATGACTATATTTAGATTAAAAATAGAAAAGTTAGGTTAGATTTAAAAATTGCAAGATGGCCGATTTTAAAAATTGCTAAATTTTCTTAAACATCTTTAAAAATTCTTTAATTTGGTACCAAACATGACTATATTTAGATTAAAAATAGAAAAGTTAGGTTAGATTTAAAAAATTCAAGATGGCCGATTTTAAAAATTTCTAAATTTTCTTAAAGATCTTTAAAAATCCTTTAATTTGATACCAAACATGACTATATTTAGATTAAAAATAGAAAAGTTAGGTTAGATTTAAAAATTTCAAGATGGCCGATTTTAAAAATTGCTAAAGTTTCTTAAAGATCTTTAAAAATTCTTTAATTTGATACCAAACATGACTATATTTAGATTAAAAATAGAAAAGTTAGGTTAGATTTAAAAATTTTCAAAATGGCCGCCGGTTTACGGGACCGACGGTTTTCAACATTAAACAACTCGTTAACTTCTAAACTACTTAAGTTAGATATATCGTGTTTGTACTTAAATTAAAGGAAATTTAATTTTTTATCGATTTCAAATAACAATTTTAAAGATGGCCGACTTTCAATTGTTATTAAAATTAAAAAATGTTATATCTTGGAAAGTATTAAAGCTAAATATGTCATGTTTGTACTTAAATTAAAAGAAATTTAATTTTTTATCGATTTCAAATAAAAATTTTAAAGATGGCCGACTTTCAGTTGTTATTAAAATTAAAAAATGATATATCTTGGAAAGTATTAAAGCTAAATATGTCATGTTTGTACTTAAATTAAAAGAAATTTAATTTTTTATCGATTTCAAATAAAAATTTTAAAGATGGCCGACTTTCAATTGTTATTAAAATTAAAAATTTTTCTATTTTAGAAAGTATTAAAGCTAACTATGTCATGTTTGTACTTAAATTAAAGGAAATTTAATTTTTTATCGATTTCAAATAAAAATTTTAAAGATGGCCGACTTTCAATTGTTATTAAAATTAAAAATTTTTCTATTTTGGAAAGTATTAAAGCTAAATATGTCATGTTTGTACTTAAATTAAAGGAAATTTAATTTTTTATCAATTTTTAATAAAATTTTTAAAGATGGTCGACTTTCAATTGTCTTTAAAGTTAAAATTTTCGATAACTTTTAAATTATTTAGGTTAGATATATCGTGTTTGGTGTCAAATTAAGGAGAATTTGAATTCCTATTTCTACAAAAAGTGGGAAGTTAAAAATTACTTTTTAGCCTTTGTATATTTTTTTAAATTATTTGACACAGTACTTATAAAGTTTACTCTTGTATTATAAAATTGTTTAAAGTAATATTTGTAAATTTTAAAGAAATTGGGACAGAAGTGAACGTAAATCGCACTTTTACGTACTCATAATGGTCTTTAATGGCCGATTTAACGACTTCTCGGTTGGCGTTAATGAAGAATTGACGATGGTAACGAAATATCGATTTGATTATTTGAACTTGCTTATTTTCTAATTTATTTTTATTCAATTATTTAATGTAATTTAGTATAAAGACGTTATTATAACTTTATAGATGTTATATTAACTTTAACAAAAAATAGAAAAGTTCTTTGAAATGAGATGAAATATAAAAAAATTGAGATGAAGTATAAAAAAATTGAGATGAAATATACTTTCACAACAATCTTAAAATTAAATCTCAATTGCATCATAACTTTTATTTCATACAATTTTATATTCTCATAAAGAAAATAGGTATGATTTTTTTAGATTAAAAAAGAATTTTTTTTTTTTAGATTACTTTGAAGGTTTTTTTTTTCTATAAAAAGTAAACCATTTTATATGGAATAAAATAACTGTATCCTTTTAAATGGTATAATTGCATAAGACAGTTATTCATACGGTTGGTAAATTAATAATTTTATTATTTGTGGTGAAAAGTATTTGATTTTATTAATTGTTGAAAGGTTGTTTTTAAAAATGAAATCTTTAGAATTGAATTGAAAAATAGGATGAATGAGGAAATTCCAGGAAAAAAAGCCCCGTCTTTTTCGACCGTTCGAACCAACAAACCCATCCGAGTCTTTATTATTACATTCGAGCACATCCCCTTTAAAATAACAGTCCGCCTCGTTCCGTCCTCGTTTATATCTACCGCGCTCGCTCCGATCGTTCGATCGCAGCGCCTCTACCGAGGATTAAACTAACTTACCAATTTAGTTGGTTAAATAACCCCCACTTAATTTCTTAAATTCTTTTTTAATTATTAACTATTTGAATTTTTTATCATAAGAATCGTATATTAATTAGATTTTAATGGGAATAGGTGATAATTAAAAAGGAGAAACGTTTTAAATTTGGTTATAAAAATTGACAGTTGTTGTTATTTAGGTTTGCGTATAGATGGCGGTGGGCAAGCGTCCTCCCCTTCGGCTCGACGATTGGACCGTTCCGACCGTAGACGATGCGTATCCAAGATGTCCGCCGCGAGGCGCCCTCGGCAGTAGAAACGACGTCGACGACGATAACGACGACGACGAGCGTCGGCCCCCTGCGCCCCATCTAGCGTCGGAACGGTGAGGTGAGGTGACGACGGCGCCGCCCCCGGCGTCTCATCCCCGCGAGTGCCCGCGCCCCGCCCGCGACGCCGCGCCCCCGCACGGGGCGCCCCCAGTGCCCGCCGTGACCCTGTGCGCGTACGATGTGATGGAAACGGTGGTTCGCATCGACCATGGAGCCCCGGCCGCGATGTCCTACGCCCAGAGGCAGCAGCATAGGTCTGTTATTTTTATTCATTATGTTACGATAATACCAACATACTTGAAAAACAAATAATACAAAAAAATAAAAATAAAATAGAAGCCCCCATTTTCACATTAATACAATCATAATTATCCCAATTTTTTTTAAACAACCATCTCTAAATAAGTTTTAAACTTCATTTCTTAACTTAGTATTATTAAAAAATAAAATCATAAATGATGATAAAAACATAACCTAAAAATTCACCCCTTTTTTTCATGTACATAATATATCTACATAAAAAGATTATTTATATTACTATTTTAATTTATTTAAACGATTTTTTTTATTAATTAATCATTAATAATATTTTTCATTTAAAAAATTTTAAATCTCTTTAAAAAAAATTAAAATTTTTTTTTTTTATAATCGAATCATTTTATTTTCTCTTTAGTGGTTTTTTTTTTGGACAAATAGTTTTTAGCTGGTTTGTTTTCGTCTCGCGCGGCGGCCATTTGCCGTTGTTGACTCAGTTTTAGGCCTAGAATAAACGTTTCCCTCCAAAAACGATCGTTTAGTAGCCAAAAAATCGACGAAAATCTATCGAAACGTTAGTACGAATACGTTAATCGTATAATCTTTAAATGGAATTTGTTTTTACTAAAAAATCGAGGTAATTAATGTTTATTTAAAACGTAACATATGCGTAGAATTTTAGGCGATTGCGACAAACTTAAATGTTTGTGTGGAATGAATTTTATAAATCTTATTTAACGCATAAATGTGTTTTTAAAAAATTAAGTTTTTTTTCTTAATATTTGATGGTTTTTTGATTTTTAATTAAAAATTTTTGTTGAATTTTTATTAAAATTTGATTGAAACCAAGTTATTAATGAATATTTTGACTAGATTTAGTTAATAATTTTGGTTAAATTTAATCACAGTTTTATTTATTATTAATTTACAAAAGAAAAAGTTATTTTTGATTCAATTTCGACCGAAAAAAGTTTTAATAATTAACGTAATAAGATGCAATTAAAAAATTTTGTTCAAGTTTTACTAAAATTTGATTAAAACCAAGGTATTAATGAATATTTTGATTAGATTTAGTTAATAATTTTGGTTAAAGTTGATTACAGTTTTATTTAGTGTTAAATCATAAAAGAAAAAGTTATTTTTGATTTAATTTTGATCGAAAATCCTATTAAAAAAATTAAATTTTACCAGCATTTGATTAAAACCAAGTTATTAATCAATATTTTGACTAAATTTCTTTAAACATTTTTTATTAAACTTGATTCAAACTTTATTTATTACTAGAATTTTGATCTGTAAACGTCAAAAGTTACATTTTAAAGATGAAAAATGATGTTTAAATGTCAAAAATGACATTTTAAAGATGAAAAATGACGTTTAAACGTCAAAAGTGACATTTTAAAGATGAAAAATGACGTTTAGATGTCAAAATTGAAATTTTTGAAATGAATTTAGGCATTTAAACAGCAAAATTGACATTTTACAGATGAAGAATGACGTTTAAATGTCAAAAATGACATTTTAAAGATGAAAAATGACGTTTAAACGTCAAAAGTGACATTTTAAAGATGAAAAATGACGTTTAAATGTCAAAAATGACATTTTAAAGATGAAAAATGACGTTTAAACTTCAAAAGTGACATTTTAAAGATGAAAAATGACGTTTAGATGTCAAAATTGAAATTTTTGAAAATTAATTTAGGCATTTAAACATCAAAATTGACATTTTAAAGACGAGAAATGACGTTTAAATGTCAAAATTGAGATTTTGAAAATGGATTTAGACACTTAATCGTTAAAATTGCCATTTCGAAAAAGAATTTTGATCTTTAATTATCAAAAGTGACTCTTTAAAGATGAAAAGTGATGTTTAAATGTCAAAAGTGACACTTTAAAGATGAAAAATGACGTTTAAATGTCAAAATTGAGATTTCGAAAGGGAATTTTGATTTTTAAACGTCAAAAGTATTATTTTAAAGCTGCCATTTACCAAGTTTATTTATGTCAAATGTCAAATTTGACGTTTAAAGATTAAAATTATAGTTTTTCGTTAAAATATTAATAAATTTGGTTAAAATTTAGTTAATTTTGAATAAGAATCGCTAAAATTAATTAAAATCCATCAATATTTTGATTGGATTTTCTTAAAATTTTGCTTAAATTTAAGATTGGTTTAAAAAATAACGAAAATTTGTTTAAATATTTTAAATATTAGTGAAATATATAAAATTTATTGAAAAATTTTATTAAAATTTAATAAAAATTTTATAAAAATCGAATGAAAACGTAAAAAATTTCTAAAATTGAAAGTTTTAACTAAATTTTTTTTTGTGAACTAAAAAGGTTTTAATAATTAACGTAAAATAAGATGTTAATTTGATTAAATCGATTTTTTTAAAATAAATTTCTTTTGAAAACTAAATGAAAATTACAATTAAAATTTTGTTTAAATTTAAAGTTGGTTTAAAAAATAACGAAAATTTGTTTAAATATTTTAAATATTAGTGAAATATATAAAATTTATTGAAAAATTTTATTAAAATTTAATAAAAATTTTATAAAAATCGAATGAAAACGTAAAAAATTTCTAAAATTGAAAGTTTTAACTAAATTTTTTTTGTGAACTAAAAAGCTTTTAATAATTAACGTAAAATAAGATGTAAATTTGATTAAATCGATTTTTTTTAAATAAATTTCTTTCGAAAAGTAAATGAAAATTACAATTGAAGGGTGGAGTGCAAGAAGTACCTAAGTAGCATTTTTATAAAATCTGCCTAATTGCGAATTTATCATGCTATCAAACATGATAAACCGAGATATCGCGATTAGGCAGATTTTACAAAAATGCTACTTAGGTACTTCTTGCACTCCACCCTTCAATTAAAGATTAAGAAATGAAGTGATTAATTTTACACCTTTATTTATTATTAGTTTTTTATTGTTTAACTAATTTCGGCTTAAAAACATCTTCAGAAGCAAACGAATTAAATAGAAATTTAAAAAAAAATAGTAAAATTTTAAACATTTAAAATGTTTTAACTCGGTTTAAAGTGCAAATTAAGTCTTAATCCGGTTTTAGGTCGAAAAATCTAGTAAAAACTAGTAAATTTTTATAGGAACTTTAATTTAAAAGAAAGTTTGTTTTAAAAAATGTTCATTTTTATTAGTTATTTTTAAAAATTGTTTATTTTTGAAAAATTGTTTATGTTAAAAAATTGTTTATGTTAAAAAATTTCAATTGACATTTTTTCCTCTAAGGGAAAAACTAAAAGTTGTATAAAATTCATTTTTGGTAAAAATAAAGATTAAGTTTCAACCTAAATTGTCGTCATAAAATTTCAAGTCTCTAAATCGATTAGTTTTTTAGATAGGAATTTTTAAAAATTGAGAAATTTTAATCGATATTTTAATTAATTTAGGTTAGAATTTCATTTCTGACGAACAAACTAAAAGACATAGAAAGTTAATTTTTGGTAGAAATAAAGATTAAGTTTCAATCCAAATCCTCATAAAATTTTAAGTTTCAGAAATAATTAGTTTTTGAAATATGTTTTTTTTTTTTTTAATTGTGAAATTTTAATCGATACATTAATTAAGTTAGGTTAGATTTTTCTTTTTGGGGGAAAAAATAAAAGTGCTAGGAAATTCATTTTTGGTAAAAATAAAGATTAAGTTTTAATCTAAATCCTCATAAAATTTTAAGTCTTAGAAATAATTAGTTTTTGAAATATGATTTTTTTAAAATTGAGAAATTTTAATCGATACATTAAGTTAGGTTAGATTTTTCTTTCTGAGGGAAAAACTAAAAGTCGTAGAAGGTTCATTTTTGGTAGAAATAAAGATTAAGTTTCAATCTAAATCCTCATAAAATTTTAAGTCTTAGAAATAATTAGTTTTTGAAATATGATTTTTTAAAAATTGAGAAATTTTAATCGATACATTAAGTTAGGTTAGATTTTTCTTTCTGAGGGAAAAACTAAAAGTAGTAGAAGGTTAATTTTTGGTAAAAATAAAGATTATGTTTTAATCTAAATCCTCATAAAATTTTAAGTCTTAGAAATAATTAGTTTTTGAAATATGATTTTTTTTAAATTGTGAAATTTTAATCGATACATTAAGTTAGATTAGATTTTTCTTTTTGAGGAAAAAACTAAAAGTCGTAGATGGTTCATTTTTTGGTAAAAATAAAGATTAAGGTTCAATCTAAATCGTAATGAAATTTTAAGTCTTAGAAATAATTAGTTTTTGAAATATGATTTTTTAAAAATTGAGAAATTTTAATCGATACATTAAGTTAGGTTAGATTTTTCTTTCTGAGGGAAAAACTAAAAGTCGTAGAAGGTTAATTTTTGGTAAAAATAAAGATTATGTTTTAATCTAAATCCTCATAAAATTTTAAGTCTTAGAAATAATTAGTTTTTGAAATATGATTTTTTTTTTAATTGTGAAATTTTAATCGATACATTAAGTTAGATTAGATTTTTCTTTTTGAGGAAAAAACTAAAAGTCGTAGATGGTTCATTTTTTGGTAAAAATAAAGATTAAGGTTCAATCTAAATCGTAATGAAATTTTAAGTCTTAGAAATAATTAGTTTTTGAAATATGATTTTCTTAAAATTGTGAAATTTTAATCGATACATTAATTAAGTTAGGTTAGATATTTCTTTTTGGGGGAAAAAATAAAAGTGCTAGGAAATTCATTTTTGGTAAAAATAAAGATTAAGTTTTAATCTAAATCCTCATAAAATTTTAAGTCTTAGAAATAGTTAGTTTTTGAAATATGATTTTTTTTTAATTGTGAAATTTTAATCGATACATTAAGTTAGATTAGATTTTTCTTTTTGAGGAAAAAACTAAAAGTCGTAGATGGTTCATTTTTTGGTAAAAATAAAGATTACGGTTCAATCTAAATCGTAATGAAATTTTAAGTCTTAGAAATAATTAGTTTTTGAAATATGATTTTTTTAAAATTGAGAAATTTTAATCGATACATTAAGTTAGGTTAGATTTTTCTTTCTGAGGGAAAAACTAAAAGTCGTAGAAGGTTTATTTTTGGTAAAAATAAAGATTAAGTTTTAATCTAAATCCTCATAAAATTTTAAGTCTTAAAAATAATTAGTTTTTGAAATATGATTTTTTAAAAATTGTGAAATTTTAATCGATACATTAATTAAGTTAGGTTAGATTTTTCTTTTTGAGAGAAAAAATAAAAGTGCTAGGAAATTCATTTTTGGTAAAAATAAAGATTAACTTTCAATCTAAATCCTAATAAAATTTTAAGTTTCAATAACAATTAGTTTTTTAGATATGAATTTTTAAAAATTGATTAATAATCAAACAAAAACATAGAATACAAACGAACCTAATTTAAAATTCATTGATTCAAAACCGATATAGATTTTATATTTTTAGATTATTAAAAATACATCAGATGTAAGTACGATGTTTTATTGTGCAATGTGTATTTTTAAATATACGGCTCTACGAAACGCTTTGTTAAAAACACTAAACGTCATAAGTTAATTCTTAACTTTATGATAATAATTCTATTTTTCTTTTATAACTTAAATATTTTTCTTTACTTATGTACAATTTCTTGTTGTGGGAAAAAAAAAATCTTGTATGAACGCGAATACGGTTGAAGTTGTACGCTTGTTATTTAGGCTAAAGTCCCGTTAATCCGGCTCGGTAACCTCATTTTGCGCCGCTTCTTCGACGTCCGATCCTTATTTTGCCATACGACGAATCGGACGTTTATTTATCATGGTATTTTATCTAATCTCGCGGTTAATTTTTGCGCAGTTGACGGGAAAATTGATGAAAAAAAAAGCACCGTAGAAAGTGGGTGAGCTGTGTTCGTAGCGAGTATTCGTCGTGACGCCGAAACTTAAATCGGAGTCGGCCTTGACGCCAAGATGGCCGCCGCCGTCGCAACGAACCGTCCGAAACGAGAAACCCCGCGAGACGCACCAACGACGAACGCACTCCTTGTGCGTCTCTCGTTCTCTCTTTGGAAAGACGCGCGCGTATGTGTGCGTGTGTGTCGTACGCACACGTATCTCGACCTCGAAACTGGTCCTCGAGATAACGGTTTCCAAACCGCCATCTTATAAATACACTGCCTTCCAGGCTTTATACCTTTTTTTTATTTTTATGTTTTTATTTATTAAAAATTCACTATTAAAAATGTGGTTAGAATTAAAAGAATTAAACTTATACAGATGTCTCCGAAATGCGTGTACAACGTAAGACCATAGATTCCTTGGCTCAAAATAGGTCGATTTAAGTTAACTTATCCATATCCAAAGTTGCTTCGTTTCACCGCTAGAAGGCTTTAAAAGTAATATTTTCAATGAATTTATCTTAATCCTCTATAGGCCGATTTTTTGTTTTAAATCCAAAAAAATTGGAAGAACAAAAAATCAGCAATTATGAACCTATATACAGGATGTCCTGGAAAATGTGGGAAATCTCTCGGATTCTCATAGAACATTAAAAAATATGGTTACAAGTTCCCATAAGTTTTTTTCTTAGCGGCCCTCCCCTCGGAGATACGGCCTCCTAAAAGAAGCCACTGGAAAACATTTTTCTTAAATAAATTTCAAAGTACTTAATTTAATTTAATGAAAATTTAATATGATAAACAGTAGTAAGGACCTTTTTAAAAAATGACCTTAAAACATAATTAGTCTCTTTAGTTTACCAGGGGCGTACTAGGTTGTACATTTTAATGCTTACATTTTTAACACTCTGTATGGTAAGGGGTTAAAAAAATAAATTTAGATACCTTGAATATTTAGCTAAAGAAAAGGTACTCTTATTCAGTGTCGATAAAATGAACCGTTTTCGAGAAAAAAATTGTAAAAGAAACCATCAAGATTAAAAAATTATTAATATTTCGTAGGTACCATAGTAACGTTTGTAAAAATAGAGCTAATTTTTTTGTCTGCAACATCAGTATTAAAATAACGCTGTTTTTACAAACGTTACTATGGTAACGTTACTATTAATGCGAAATATTAATACATTTTTAATCTTGATGGTTTCTGTTACAATTTTTTTCTCAAAAACGGTTCATTTTATCGACACTTAATAAGAGTACCTTTTCTTTAGCTAAATATTCAAGGTATCTAAATTTATTTTTTTTTAAGAGGTCCTTACAACTGTTTATCATATTAAATTTTCATTAAATTAAATTAAGTATTTTGAAATTTATTCAAGAAAAATGTTTTCCAGTGGCTTCTTTTAGGACGCCGTATCTCCGAGGGGAGGGCCGCTAGGAAAAAAAATTATGGTAACTTGTAATCATATTTTTTAATGTTCTATTAGAATCCAAGAGATTTCCCACATTTTCCAGGACACCCTGTATACAAATGAATAGAAAAAGTTCCGTTTAATTAATTTTATTGCGGTACATGCACTATGTAACTTTCAAGTCACAACGGTCAATAATGTTCGCACTTCTATGTAAGAAAAATTAAGAGTGGAATTCCACAAAACAGTTTGCATTTGGGGTTAAACATAAATGAACATTACATTTCGAACATTTAATTTTCAGGACTCCTTTACATCTGGGTTTTTTGCAACGTTTTCTGTTATCCGAAAAAATTGGCCAATGTGCCACTTCATCTTTTGGTACGTCTTCTACAGGTAGCGTTGTACTTTGTTTCTTTTTTCTTTTAAAATCCCTCTTGTAAAAGAGCCTGGCATTGACCACTCCATCGCCTATGACTCATAGTATCGGCAATAGCAAATACCCTTGTCTTTCAATTCCAATACATTGCAGGACTCGGTAATCCGTAAATTGACATAAAAAACAGCAGCCGAATTGTTCAATTTCATTCACTGAAATAGCAATGGGTTTTACTGTTTCATATTGCTTATATTTTTTGTCAAATAGTTGTCGAAAATAGGTCATAGGAGAATGAGCTTCTTCATCAATCTCCTTTCCAAAGATTATAACAACTATTATTACTCTTTTTGGACAGTGGTTGGCAAAACAATTTTTTGTGGCCCTGCATCTTCCTCATCTGACGAGGATTGAGCACTAAATTCTTCATCGTTATCAATAATATTTATTGGACCTATTACCGCTAATGCATCTAATTGTAATACCTCTATTATTCCTATGTGTCATTGTTATCATATTTTGGGTATATAATGTATAAATTTGAAAACAGGAGAAAGCGCAAGCTTTATTCTAAATGTACCGAAATCTGCCATGGCAGCCCACTGTAACCTCAAAGTTACAAATCTGTATTATAAAAAAACGGTAACAAATTGAAAATTGAAATGCAAAATAATAGGTTGATATTGATATACGAACCCAGAACTATTATATGCACTATTTTTAGTTTCCTAATCACTGATAGAAGCACAAATAACATCAATTCGCTCAAATGGTTTCGCTTATATGTAGTGCGGACAGTTTGCACAGCATTTATTTTGTTATTTCAGGTTGAGGAACCTAGCAGTGGTCATAAATGTTATATTTGTTGTCTTGACAACGTTAGAGAATTAAGATTTATGCATCATCTCATTAAAAAAACTATAATTATTTGGTAAAATCTTAATAACTTAAAATGTGACCTGAAAATTACACGGTTCAATAGGGGGTTAAATTACTCGAAAAATTTGTATCCGATTTTATTCATTTTTTGACCATGTCTTTATATCAGCTGACTACAGTTTTCTGTGGAACAAATTCGCATTTCCAAACATACAGGGCGTTAACAAACACTCTCACGACAAGTTATCCATCCAAATCTTTTTAACCACTCTGTATAATTTTCTATCGATTCTTTTTCTGAATAGCTACATTAATTTGGACATTACCTTCTCTCTTATAAAATTTTAGTTGGGCAAACGGTTTAGCCACAAAAAAAAACATTTTCTAACTCCTTGCAAGTTCAAATCTGTAAGTTAAGGTAACACTAACCCAGTTCAAAGTAGTAATTTCTTCACGGGATATGCAGCTCTTTTAAGAAAATCACATTTTAGAGGATTGGAAGTAGTTTATTGCTCAAAATGTTGCCAGAATTTGTGACCATCATCAGGGCAAAAATAATACTCTGCAAAATTTTTACTGTTTGCTTTTTTCATCGCATTTTTGCTTTTATGATATCCAATCAACAAAAACAGAAGGTGCTAGGTTTACTGATCTTGCTGACCAGTTTACAGGAGCATGATTTCCTCTTTATTTCCTTCGATTTTACGGTAGAATCTGCATAATACAGACTAAAAGGGCTCAATCTTAATAACGTTCACAAATGCTGGCAAAAATTTGAAAATTTTATGCAATAAACTACTTCCAAACCTCTATAACATATGGTTTTCGATCTTCATATCCCGTGAAGAAATTGGTACTTTAATTTTCCGTTTTGAGCTTGTAGGCATTTAGAAAATCTTCTTTCGTGTTTAAACCATTTGCTCAACTGAAATTTTGTAAGAGAGAAAATAGTTTCTAAATGAATGTAGCTATTCAGAAAAAGAATTGATAGAAAATTATACAAGCTGGTTAAGAAGATTAGGATGAATAACTTGCGGTAAGAGTGTTTTTAAACACGCTGTATGTACTTAGTGAAATTCGAATTTGTTCCACAGAAAGCTGTGCCCAGCTGATACAAAGAGACTTTTTAATGGAGTTTTATCAAAATGTAGTGACTTTTCATAGTTTTTTTTTTCTTAATTTAATGATTTTTAGTGTAGTGCAGTGGGGCGTACGCCCCACAGGGGGGCAATTTGGGTTTTCCATGACATATTTCGAAAATTTTGTTACTCTGCGTCGTTAAAAATTTCCTACAGATTTATTCCTAAAAGGTATCACAAAAGTTTGTTATATGAACAATCCCATTAGAAAGTATTACTTTAAAAACGTGCGACCTTTTTTTTGGGCATCGATTGTGTTCCATGACATGTTTTTAGATACATTTCATGTTTCAACTTTATATTGTTTTTATACAAGTTGTCCTGGAAAATGTGGGAAATCTCTTGGATTCTGATAGAACATTAAAAAATATGATTACAAGTTCCCATAAGTTTTTTTCCTAGCGGCCCTCCCCTCGGAGATACGACCTCCTAAAAGAAAACAGCGCTAAATTTTTTGTCTGCAACAGCAGTATTAAAAAAGCGCTGTTTTTACAAACGTTACTATGGTACCGACGAAATATTAATAAATTTTTAATCTTGATGGTTTTTTTTACAATTTTTTTCTCGAAAACGGTTCATTTTATCGACACTGGGCGTTAAAAATTTAAGCATTAAAATGTACAACCTAGTACGCCCCTGGTAAACTAAAGAGACTAATTACGTTTTAAGGTCATTTTTTAAAGAGGTCTTTACTACTGTTTATCATATTAAAATTTCATTAAATTAAATTAAGTACTTTAAAATTTATTTAAAAAAATTGTTTTCCAGTGGCTTCCTTTAGAAGGCCGTATCTCCGAGGGGAAGGCCGCTAGGAAAAAAAATTATGGGAACTTGTAATCATATTTTTCAATGTTCTATTAGAATCCAAGAGATTTCCCACATTTTCCAGGACACCCTGTATGTAAACAGCCCAAATCAACACATTTTTACTTAGGGGGGCAATAACAATATTACGAAACCTAACATGGGGCATGGCACAAAAAAGGTTGGGAAACACTGGTCTAGTGTGATCAAAATCTAGTCTTTTTTAGTGAATTTGGTTAAAATCTAGTGATTTTTCGATAATATTATTCAAAATTTACTGTTTTTTTGATTATGTTTTTTTTTTTAAATCTAGTGATTTTTTGATAAAATTGTTCGAGATTTAGTGGTTTTTAATATAATGTAATTAAAATCTAACTTTTTTTATTGGTATTTGTTAAAATCTAGTCAATTTTTAATGAGTTTTATCAAAATTTAGTGACTGTTTAATAATGTTATTCAAAATCTAGTGCTTTCTTAATATTTTTCGAAATTTAGCTATTTTTTTTTTATAAAATTGCTCGAAATTGAACAATTTTTACAATAAATCTAATGATAGTATTATTTTTTTATAATATTCCAATTAAAAGCCACTAATTTTTTTTAATAAAATCCAAATTTGATTTTTTACGACTTGTTACGTTTTTTTACTATCAGTTTAAATCAAGTTGATAACGGATGTTTTACACACTAATTATTTTAGTTATTTAATGCATATTTTTTTATCCTTTTCAACAGTATGAACAAATATGTGCGTTCTCATACAACCATTCTATTTTGGCTATGAACCCATATATGTGCCCATAATTATGAAAGTGGTCTAAGTCAAAATTTTGAAAAAATGAGTTTATCACTTATTTCACACCACATTATTCTAAACTAAATCTATTGAATGTAATTTTTCCGATATCGACAAAAATGAACCTTTAGGTAGTGGTTGTAATTTCAACATTATACGGAATTCATTTAGTGTTAATTATGATAGTGGTTTAAGTCAAAAATCATCAAATTTATATATTGAAAAATAATATTGAAACGCTAGATCATAAATTTTTGGTATCGGGTCATTCCTTTCTATCAAATGACCATGATTTTGGTTTAATAGAAACGAAAATAAAAAAGCAAATTTCTTATACAACCCTGAGCATTATTATGAATTGATAGAAATGTGTAGAAGAAGAAATACACTTTCGATAAAACGAATGTCACAGCCGGATGTTATTTCAATGAAATCACTAGAAGAATCATCAACAAGAAGAGTAAAAATACCTCAGGCGAATCTGTCTCTTGGCTGCAAATTCAGTGGATGAGATTCTTGAAAAATGAACTTTATAAAATGTTTTATAAAACTTCTTTAGATTATTCTGAATTCCACGTTTTGGATCTTTCACCTAAAAGAGGAAGACCAAAAATATACGGAAATATTACTTTACTTCCATTATAGATAGACCTCCATTAGACCAGCAACAGAAGAAAAACATAAAGATATTATATGTTTACTACCATACACCCTTCCAGTTTTTCAACAACATTTTAAAAATCTTAAAACCTCGGAATGATAAAAATGGATTACTTTTTAATTAATAAATATTCATAAATTATTTTATTAAAGTTATTGTTTTAAATGAAATTTATAGTTCTTTACTGCTCTAAGTCATTTATTGGACATTCAGTTAATTTTGAAAATGGTCTAATTGTAAGTCAATTCAAGCTTTAAAAATAACATTTTAGTATGAAATTCACACAAAATTTCATATTCATAATAAATTTCAATTAATCAAGACTAATAAAATTATAAATTAATATGTCGTATAACGTGAAAATATTTTTTAATTCGTTCAAATACAATTCATTAAATAGGGTCAATGCATTGGTTCTCGACCAGTTAACAAAAAAATTGACTTTGAATGTATTTTACATGTCGAAAAATGATTCAAATTTTATTACACCTAGACTTCAACGATTCCTCAATGAGTTCTTAACAGTGTGCAAGTATGCTTTTTTCTTTCTTTCAACAATATTTATTAAAATTTCAATAAAAATAAAAAAAAGTACAATATCACTACTTCTCGACCACTCCGCGGAGTTGTCGACCATTTTATATTAGTTCTCGACCACCACAAATTGGACTAATTTCTATGAAAATATATTTAGAACAATAGATTTCGTTAGAGAAAAACATAAATTCAAACAATTTTAATGTAAGTATACACATATTTTTCACTAAACAAACGTAAATAGGAACTTACAAAAAATAGATTATTATTTTTTACTAATAAAGAAAGTGACATTAATCAATTTCCTTGTTGATGTGGTCGAGAACTAATTGATTTTCGACCACCTATAACAAGAGTGAAGAATACTTTGGTCTAATTTTATGGTCGCAAACTAAAACTTAAAAAGTAGATATATAAATTAATTGAAGTATACACAAAAATACCAACAATTCTTAAATAGATGATATTACCAAAACAATTAATTTGTTTTAAAGCTTACTGATTTTCGACCATTTTGGTCGAGAACTGAAAAAGGCAATTATTTTAATATCGGTTGGCGACCATCAAATATTAAGCAAAAAACTTACTGTGAGCTTATTTTTTCTTAAAATATATAAGCAACTATAACTAATAATAGATATAAACCATAATATGATCACCTAACGTGTTTAAAATCACAATTATTTACTATTTTCTGGCCGAGTTCGGTTGACACTTTTCTACACTATACATGAAACTATACTGTCATCGCGATAGACATGTATTTACTGATTTTTCACGGAATAATGTAGATTTTTGGCTTCATTTTGAGAACAATTTTAAAAGTGCTATAGATGTATAAAACCAAATATGCCCACCTTTCTGAAGTATAGCGAATATATTTCTTATTATTTGAATTTAAATGATAAAATGGTCGAGATCCAGTGCCGGTCGGCTAACCAGTGCATTTACCCTATCTCGAAACAAAAAATATATGACTTACAAGGAGAATGCAAGGTCTTGGGGTCGCAGATTTGATTCAAATTTTGCATGGTAGATTTGGTCTCCCCATTCACGAAAATATATGGTTATAGGGGCCACTACTCAATACCTTTTTAGATATTTGCAATTGAAGGTGCAATTCACTCGTTAGAACGTCCGAAGTTGGATAATGTCAAAGATAACCGAATTTATATCGATTAAGTCAGGCTTTTTGCAGGAAGGTTATGATGTCAGGTTATATTCCTGTATTAATTTTGAATTTTTGACACCTTAAATGACACTTAAGTGACAAATCGAAAGTGCGATGCACACTCAAAAAATGTTTCGATGTCGTTACATTTTATGGACACCGTTGATATCTTTATATCTAAAAATAGACATAACATAGAAAAAGAATTAATGACACTCTTCGAAGTGGAATTTGGCGCCTAACGACGAAAAACGTTGATTTGTTACTGCTACGCTAAACCTATTACGTTTGATCATTTGGTACGGAACTGAATTTAACTAGAGAATTGCAACTTCAATTGCAAATATCTAAAAAACTATTGAGTAGTGGCCCCTATAACCATATATTTTCATCAACGGGAAGACTAAATCTACTATTCTATAAAATTTGAAGCAAATCTGTGATCCCAAGGCCTTGCACTCTCCTTGTTAGACCATTTTCATAATTATGGGCACATATGCGTTTTCGAAAAATCGTTTGATTTAGGTTATTTGGACTGCATAATGAAATCTGTTCAAATTACGTCTTTTTTGTAAAAAGTACTAGTCTATGGCAGGCTTTTCCGTACGGAATGGGCAGCCCACGGCACACGCTTAACGTCGGCCAACTCGGCACTCAAAGGGTTAAGGCGTTTTCAAAAAGTCTCTTTAAACATTTCCAACGAACTTGAATATAAGATGACCCGCTTTTCTAAACGGTCCATCAAAATAATTCGAATGACGACATTACTTACTTATTTAGTCACTCGGAGGTTATCTCTAATTTCCGTAAACATCGATTCATGGCGTTTCATTTACACGTAATACAATTTATTTCGTTTTAGGTAATATTTTAATAAATGGAAATTAATTAAATTCGGGAGTTTGAAATGTTAGAAAAAATTAAGCTAATCGTGAATAGTAATGAAAAGCGATAATAAAGTAAGGTAGGTGGGGGAAAAAGGACACGCGGAGAAAACGGGACACACGTTGATTGGCGTTTCCTCTCTCTCCCACGGGCAGGTGCATTCTGGATACGCGCGGGGCACGGTTCGAAGCCCACTTAGATCCATCTGCGACCGACCGAGAGGTCGTGAACCTTCTCCTCGTAGTCGATATCCATCACGGTCGGTTTTATGCCGACCACGACGGGAAAAACCTACTACTACGATGTTTTTTTCCCCCATTACGATTTTAACTTTCACCGGATGCTTTCCTTACTATACGTTTAATGTTTAAATTTTAATTAATCCACTAACATATCATTCTATCATACAATTGAAGACCTTGGCGTGAAAAGGATGTATGCCACACATTATAACTTTCGAGAAATTAATCAAAGAAATTTCTTTTAAATCCACAAAATCCAATTTACATACAATACATTTCATTTTAAGAAGAAAAAATAGTTAAAAATAAAAAGTAGTTAAAAAAAGCACTGCTATTGCTTTTTTTAAGATTTATTTGCTTAAAAATTGTGGCTTGTATCCTTTTATATGAAAAAATAAACGGTGATTTGAAACAAGAATTAAAAGTAAGAGATTAATTATCAAGGAGCGAGTAATCTTCATCCATGTGCTCTACTTCGATTGTTGATTATTCAATTTCTTGATGATTAAAATTTTTAGCATCGACTTCCAAATAAAATTGTTGGTACACTTAGGGTAATACACAAAAAAAAGATTTAATAAAAGTTTAGGAAAAGGGTAACAATATACAGAATTTGCCTTTGAGGCAGAAAAATTTAAAGTTTTTTGCATTGTGAAATGTTGGTATATTCTCGCTTAAGATTTGAAGAATATTTTCCTAGAAACGGCTTGAGTGTCGTTAATTTTAAAAAACAAAATGACATGGTTTTCTGAATTCAAACTTATAAAAAAGACTTCAGAGAAATAATACTTGTCGAAAAAATGGAACACTTCACAATTTCTCGCTTTGCAGCCGGATTTTATATATGCAAAATTACGTCATCATGATTTTCAGTAAAAGGGTGTATGCCACATAACCGCAAATACGTATCTATTGCTCTTCGGGGATGATGAATTCTCTTGATTATCACTTTCAATATAGTTTCTGTCCCTTATGCTATCATCTGAGTTAAACTCATAACTATTCTTTTTGTTTAAATTACCAGAAAATTGGTGAAAATCACGAGAACACCCAGCACGCGTATCACTCATGTTAGTGGCTTGTAACCTTATTTTGAAAATTTGCACCGCTTATTCGAAATTATGAAAACGTCATTTTACCGCACAGAGGCTTATTATTGAAGAATCGTTAAAAGTAGCTGTATGTAGCTAATACCTTCATTTCTGAATCATTTGGACCGAAAATCTCAATTTTTTAATTTTTGTGGCTTGCACTCTTTTCACGCCAAGGTCTTCAATTCTATCATATCAATATCAACCAAAGGGAAATTCTAAAAATCAAAAACTGGAAAATAGACAAGACTTTAAATCGGGGAAAATTTAAAACTTTTTTTTTATCTTGAAATCTTACAAAATACTAAAAATATTACCGGTGAAGCCTCGAATAGAAATGAGTCATAGGTCACTATATTTACCTTCCTGCTTCGCTTTATTATTGACATAAACCTCACGTAGTTGTGTGTGTGTGTACGGACAAAGAAAAATATCGCCGGGTTAATTTTCCGTCCGGACGGAAAGAAAATAATGGAGAGAGAGGAAAAAAAAATAAATAAATGAAAAACAGGAAAGTGGATGAAAAAAGTCGTTAGGGACGTCAACGAGCGTATATCCTCGAGAAGATGGTACTTTTTTTTTCCTTTCCTTTCTTTACACGTGTCCCAATTATAAATGCATTTGTCCGCAAAGAGTAAAATTATTTTGTTAACCTACTTAAGACGATTTTAATTAAAATACTTTCTCTTTTGATAAAATATTAATATTTAATGTTGTTAAGGTTAACTTAAATATATATTTTTTAATTTTTTATAAAGCTTTCTACCGAGAAAACAGAAGAGTATAAGAGTTATAACGGAGCGAGAGAAAATTGTTTCGGTCAACACAACGGAGTCCCGGCCGTAGTGCCGTCGCCGACGGCAAAACGATCGCCGTCCATCGGGCCCCTTTCGATTGCGGATGCGACGTTGCCGCCCCGCGGGAGCTCCGGAGCGCCGCGTTGCCGTCCGTTCTCTTCTCCGTTTCGGTCGTCTGCGGCGACGGTGGCGGCAGCAGCTTCGATTCATTCCGCGAGCTCCAAACCGCCCGTCCGCCCGAGTCGTGGGTGGCTGTCCTGACCTTGAAGCGGGAAAAATCGAATGGGGCCCGGGCGAGAGAGCGCGCGCGGAGAGAGAGATGATCGGGGGGAAAATAAACAAAAATTTCGCTTGTGAATCCGGGGAGAGTTTGTACTGAGTGGGTGGGTGGGGAATTTCTCTTTTTTTGATTATTTATTTATTTTTATTTGTTTTTTTTTTGTTAGGCGTGATTTTAATATACAGTGTGTTTTAAAATTAATCAGACAAACTGTTAGAATAAATTCTTTAGGTCATTTTAAGCAAACACATGACCTTGTACTCACAGATTTTGATAAAGATGGTACCACCAATCAATGGACTATTTCGGCATTTTTGGGAGTTGAGTTTAATCGAAAGTACGTCGGCCCTAAGTACTTGAAATGCATTTAAAAATGTTCAAATCTTTTCCGTTTTCACAAAATTTTCTGTTAAAATTTAAATTTAATCCTCGCCTGTGACGTCACAGGGAAGGCATAAAAAATAGTTAGATCCGGCAACACAGCCGTAGTTCCTAAATCTTGACCCCACAGTTTAGTTGGTACCTGCGTAGCTATGTTCATTGTATTTATAAGTGCGAGTAGTTCAACACGTGTGACAAGTGACGTTTTACGTGCGTTTAATAAGTTGATGTTATTTTGCTAGTAGACTACAACATTATGTTTCAACTTTACTTCCTTGCATTTCTGCACCAATAAATTGGTGATTTTCGTTGAAAAACCTCATCACCGCTACTGTCTACTGTTGGTAAATTCCGTGAGTCGGCTTTGTAAAGTCAGCTTTCAAAATACTCATTTTTACGAAAAAAATGTTCAAAAATTAATGACGCGTTTTCACCTTGTTTACAAACACAGGCGGATGACAGACCCAAAACTGACAGGCAGAGTAACAACAATCGCTTAAATAATGTCCCTAGGTATAAGACAGCGTTGCCTGTTTTCCATTTCTAGGTAGGCGGCAAAGAATGACCCGTTTGAAGTAGGAAAATTTTTAATAATTATTTTCTTCATTGTAACGTACCGTGTAGTTCTGAGAAACAGTAAAGTGAGGTACTTGATACCTGACGATCATAAAACAGCCCTTAGTTTTTGGAAAAATTCACCGTACCGTAATAGTCCATTGGTTACATTGTACAAATGTGTAAAATATTAGGCCGCATCATTTGGTAATTCGCGAGTAAAACGTAAATTAGAGAATTAAGACTATCCCACTGATATATTACTGCTTGGTCTCCTCCCGAACCTGCCCCTTGTTGACTCACTACGAATCGACTTCCACGTGCGGAATGAGATTGTACCCCATGACATAACTGCTTTTTATTTTTAATACAATCAAAATTTTCAATATTTGACTTTATTTTTTCTAATTGTACCACTCCCATTGGTATAATTTTAATAAAAATCGGGAAATACAAGAACGTGTGGTCTCCTCGTGAGATTAAAACCTGTTATCCGATCTCTTATAGTTTCGAAGATATTCCTAACATACTTTTGTGTGAAGATTTGTAAAATAAACTGTGTTTAACTTTATGAAAGATTGACAAAAAACATGTTATTAAATAAATTATTATTAAAATTAACTAAGTTATTAAGAAAAATTGACATAAGTAGGTTTTAATCTCAATGTACTTAAAGTGACCCATGGAATATGAAGCGTATAAATGCAAAAGCAGAAATTCGACATTTTCTTCAAAAATTAGTTAGACACGGATCTGTATTGTAAATTTAGCAAGAAATCAATTTTTGTGACCCCCAGGAGCGTAACAGTACATTGAAGTGAGTTATTGCTATAATAAATTCCGCTTTAAATGCAAAAGCAGACATTTGCGCTAAGTAGTTAGGTGCAAAAGCAGACGTTTGTGTTTGAACCTATCCAGATCTCGCATAACCTCACGTGATAGCTGTGACATTGAAGTAGCTGTTAGTTTTGCTCGCTTCTGCATGATTAGTTTAAACGAGAGCGTGGCAACGAATGTGTTACGGAGTTTTGATTACCTTCAACAACATTACCATTGAACCAAGTCCTCGTGGCAAAGGGCAAAAGAGAATAGCAAATAAGCAAGAGTGCAAGCGTGAAAAAGCCAAGACAAAGAGGCAGAGGTTTAAGGCAGAAGGCTTAAACCTGACAAGATAAGAAACATTTCCTCTTTGCTAGCCAAACCTTATGGTGCAGAATGGGAAAACGATGAACGTTTGGAGTTCTTCAAAAACGCCTTTCAAGACAATGCAGCCAATACTTCGGAAACTCAGGGGATGTGAATGACACACTAGTGTTTTCTGATAATGAATCTGATACTGACTTACGAATTTAAATTTGTACCTAAGAAACTAATTTTGTACTTTCTTTCAATAAAATCAGTTTCTTTAAAATCCCTTTTATCGCAATTCTAAATTTTATTAGTGCAGATACTGCTAGTTTTTTTACAGAAACGCCAAATCCAGAACTTTGCAGTTCACGAAGCAGAGATTTCCAAGCCTTAGATGCAAAACAAGACAATCTCATTTTTTAAATCAAAATAACTTTTTTACTATAAGCCTGACTTGCGCTTTAAAGCACATAAAGACGCGTCGATGTATTATCTACTTTTGATTAACATACCAAGTCGATTGAGTGACTTAAAAGACAGTGAGAGGTTTTTCACGCTTTACTCAAAACTATTCCAATGTCAAATGTCTGGTTTTGCATTTATACGCTTCATATATCCTAATAATTTTTCGGTATAATTTTGGGAGTCCCCGTATATTAAATGGAATTGGAAAGTTGTCTTTTGAATGGTTTAAAAGTTTATTTTATGGTTTTAAAGTTTACTAAATGGGTGGTCTTTAAGATTCTTTTGCGATTTATTTGGATTCTCGTTTGAATTAACAGTCGGATTTTTTCGCGTTTAAAATTTTACGTTGTACGATCGGCGACCGAACGTTCGAGGAAAAATCTCGATGTATCAATCATTTTTTCCCGGAAAACCAAACGTGACACGCAAAACGAATAATTCCTCAAGGCCGAAGAACCGGCCACGCTCACGTACGGTCATAGCTCCGAGCGAATTTCGTATTGAAATATTCTTATAGATTCGTTATTAAAAAGAAACTTGTTGGTGTATAAATCTTATAACTTTGTAACTCCACCAGGATTTTTTTTTTCTAAATTCTAAACTTTAGAAGCCAATTTTCTTGCATTTTCTTTTTATTACTTATAATCTATTAAAGATTTCAGAGTTATGGCATTGCTTTAATAAAATTTGTTTGGGCATACGTTAAAAATACAATGAATGAACACCCCATAGAATGTTAACTGATTTGAACTTTATTAAACCGACCCATAATTTTGTGTTTTTACTTCCGTTTAATTTAGAAAAATATCATATTACAATTTTTAGTTCTTTTTTTAAATTATATTTTATTATTTATGACGTTAATCTGATCGTACAAAAAAAACTCATATTTTGCTTCCACGGTGTAATAATTTTTACAAACTAAACGCCGAAGTCACGTTTCCAAACACCCAAGAATGCATTATTCAGCCCGCGTGACGTAGTAACGCACGTTACGAAGTCGATTTGAAACCGAGGAGAGGTTTGAAATTGAAAAATCGCCGAGAAGTTGTAAAACCCGTTGTTTTGCAATTTTTATAAACGCGCATGTAATGTTTTTTTTATTATATTATTGGTACCATTCTAACGCTTACGTTTTAAACGTTTGAATTCGTCTGACTGGACGATTTTGCGTTCGTTACATTCTTTCTTTTTTGCGAAATAATATTTGTTTTAAAAATTAGTTTACATTTTAAAAATTAATTTATGTTTTAAATACTAATTTATGTTTTAAATGTGTTATATGTTAAAACATCAAATTAAAAATGTGATTATCAATTTATTTTTTTACTTTTAAAAAAATTTTTATTTATGGATTAACAATTTTTTTTTCATGGGTTAAAAAAAATTATTTTGAATAAAACTAGGTTATCGATCTTTTTTTGTAGATCGTACCTTTTCAAAATCCAGATCGGGACTAAGTAAGCTTTTACGGATTGTTATTCCGGTAGTCTTCGGAGGGGTTAAACACGCCCGTTTTCCCCACCATTTGGGGGGAAATAGGGGAAAATAGGCGTGGTTTCTCCCCCCTCTTTCCCCCGCGATATACAGAGTGTTCTTTTCACGTTCGCTTTTGTTCGGTTCGTTATTGATTTTTCCCTCTACGTGTTTATATATGATAGGTGGGTGGGTATTTTAAACTTTCGTTTTCATTTCCTGTTTCTTTAAAGTAATTTTTCGAAAAGGGAATAAAAATGATGCTAGTTGAAAAATGATACAAAGATATTTTTAGATTTTATTTATTTGTTTCATTAAAATAAAGTTGAAAACATGTATACAAAGTATCTTCGTCTCGACCTACCTATTTATAACGAGGTTCACACTATCTATAGTCGCTTTTTCGTTTACTCTTCCACTTGGAGGGAATCGTTCGTGGGGGGATAACGTGGGGGAATAACGAAATAACGAGGATGGCCGATTCCTCGCGACAAATCGCCGCGTAACGGGCGGAGTTTTAAGTAAAAGGGGGGAATTTATATTCCCCTCCAAACGTGTGACGTCCGCTCCGTCTATGGGCTTGGGGTCAACGTTTTCTTAGTACTAGACTGTGTCCAGCAGGTCGTGGATAGAGCAAATGTACTCTTTTGACCGGTTCATAAAGAAAACATAAAATTATTATCAACACAAATAGAAAATGTTTAAACTTTAATTTTAACTAATTTTATTTTTTCTATTTATGAATGATTTACGAATAATTTATGAATAAGAATGATTTTTTTTTTTAATTTTTAATAAATGTTTTTAACTTTTTATCGTTTATAAACAATTACATTATATTTATTATTAACTAATAAATGCGGAGATAAGATAAAAGTGATTTTAAACAATAGTCCATTGTATTTATTTAATTGCGTGTAATGTATTTTTATTTTTATTTTTTCAAGTAGTTTCATTTTACCTTTATACTTGTTTGAAATAAGGTTGATTGTCGTTTAAAGTTGATTAGTGCGCACGCCTAACGAAAGTTTGAAATTTCAGGCAAAACATCACGGTCCAACAGGACCTGTATAAACCCGTTCGGTCACCACTGGCGCCCACCCAACCCCGCTACCCGTATCCTAGCGGAATCGGGGGCTCCGCCCCGTCCCCCCATCAGCAGCAGCCGCCGCCGACGAGTTTACCCCCTCAGTTGGCCGCGCACCAGTTGGTTACCGTGGCCACCCCCACCGGACAGCGTTACTTGCAGACCGCCCCGCCGCCGCAACAGCAAGCGCCCCCTCCCCAGCAACAAGCGCCTCCGCCTCCGACCAGCTACCGAGACTACAGGCACCCCAATAGGATATCCCTCCTTCCGCCCGAGTACGGTGGGGGTGGAAGACCCGGAAGGGAGGTTTTGTTGCAGGGTGGGGCGGCTCAAATCGCTATAGCCGCGGCCGTAGCCCAGCAGCAGCAGCAGCAGGAACAGCAACAGCAGCAGCAGCAAGGGCAGCAACCTTTTAAGAAAATACGGTTGCAGGATCATAAGGACGTGCAACCTTTAAGAATTGATACGAGGGTAAGTTTAAGGAAATTGGAAATGAAATACGAATATGAGGAATTATGGCGTTTGTCTATTGAAGGATTTCAATTTATAGGGTCTTCCAAAAATTACACCTTTGTACAGGTGATTTCCAACGGTTTCTGATTTCTTCTTCTAATCAAGATTTAGGATTTGTTTTTTCATGTAATCAAAAACAATTTTATTGGAAGAAGAAATCAGAAAATGTTGGAAATTGCCTGCAAGAACAAAGCTTAATCGGTTCGGTTAAATTATTTTATTTTATTCCAAGAATCTATAGTTGGGGTGTTTTCCAATCTTTTGAAAACACTTGTAAATTTTAAGCAATTTGTTTACACAAAATATCAATTGATCAAAACAAATCAATCGATCGTAGACGTGTACATGTCATAATTATTATTTTGGACGATTTTTTCCAAGTTTTAGACGATTTTTGGTAAATTTTTAGTAGGTTTCGGATGATTTACTTCGATTTTGAAGGAATTGAAGATAGTTTTTAAAAAATCAGGACGATTTTATACCATTTTAAAGAAAATTTTAACAAATTCTAGGAAGGTTTAGACGATATTTAGGAAATTTTAGACAATTTTTTATGAAATTTTAATCAATTTAAGACAATTTTAGTCAATTTAGGCCAATTTTAAACGATTTAAGATAATTTTTGATCTACTTGGAAATTTCAAACGACTTCAGAAGAATTGGATGTAGATTTAAAAAGTTCGATATGATTTGACACCTTGTATATATCTTAACTAATCTATTTACACAAATCCAATTGACCGTACACGTTGTACTTGTTAAAATTAAACTTGTTTTACAACTAATGTAAGCGTACCGGATCAGATTTATAGCACATTATTTCAGAATCGATAGCTTCGATTTTAACATCGACGCAGATTCGTAACTCAATTACGTTGCAATTTGATTTATGCCACGTCTAATTGAAGTCGTACACAACCGTTGAGAGTTATTGAAGTGAAATAACTTTCAATTAAACGTCGTAATAAGTATCTCGCTTTGTACCATGTATTTTTTTTTTAACAAAAAAATTATTTTGAACTTAAAAAATAATTTTGAAATTAAAAAACTCTTTTAAACTTAAAAAAGCTTTTTTCAAGTTTATTTTTATGTCTTTTCGAATAGATGATTTACTTGTAATTGTTTTAGGAACAACCTGGCGTGTATAACCCTCAAGTAGAAGCGATCTCTCCGACGATACCCGATCACATTCAACAAGAAGACCAATTATTCCGTACGACGAAGGATGAACTCCTGCAGCAAATTAGCCGCGTCGATCGGCAAATTTCGAAGGCCGAGTCCGAGATCGCAAAGCTCCGCGAGAAACAAACCGAGCTGGAGGAGTCCGCGAAAAAGCCGAAAGGGAAACAAAAGGTTGAAGAGGAAACGCAGCAAAAGCATCAGAGCCTCGCGCAACAGATCTACGCGGAGAATCGACGTAAGGCGCAACACGCTCATTCGAAACTCGACGCGCTCGGCCCCAAAGCCGACTGGCCGATGTACAATCAGCCCTCGGACGCGCCCGTTTACCACGAGAACAAACGCAAGAACGTCACGTTTAAACGACGACTTTTGGACTATTTTAAAAAGCGACACGCGGAGAAGGAAGGAAGAAATCTTCATCTTATCGAAACTTATAGCAAAATGATGCAGGATTGGCATAGGAAGGTTGAAAAGACCGAGTCGAGTTCGAAAAGGAAAACGAAAGAAGTTAAAAATAGGGAATTTTTTGAGAGAGTTTTTCCCGAATTGAGAAAACAACGTGAAGATAAAGAAAGGTATGGTTATTAAATTTACTTTTAATTTTGGTTAATATTTTTTTTTAATAATTAATTTTTTAAAATAATAATATTTTTAATTTAAAGGTTTAATCGTGTTGGAGCCCGTATAAAATCGGAAGCAGATATGGAAGAAATAATGGATAACCTTCAAGAGCAAGTGCTCGAGGATAAAAAGATGCGTAGTTACGCGGTTATACCGCCCGTGATGCTCGACGCGAAAGAACGGAAGCTGGTTTATCAGAATAATAACGGTTGCGTGGAGGATATGGCCGCGGTGCACAAATCGCGGCAATTCCTCAACGTGTGGACGCAAGCGGAGAAGGAGATTTTTAAGGAAAAGTACCTGCAACATCCGAAAAACTTTTATTTGATCGCGTCGTGTCTCGAAAAGAAATCGGTGGCCGATTGCGTCCAGTACTATTACCTCAGTAAGAAAACGGAAAATTACAAACAGTTGTTGAAACGATCCAGACAGCGAACGCGGCATCGACCGCCGAAAGCGAATCCCACCGGCGTTGACAATCTTCCACCTGGTGTAGTTACAAGACACCAAAAGGTTTTTATCTTTTTTAAGCTAGTTTTATTGCTCAATGTCAGTCGTGCGTAGCTATATGAAGCGTATAAATGCAAAATCAGACATTTGACATTCGAATAGTTTTGAGTAAAGCGCGAAAAACCTCTCACTGTCTTTTAAGTCACTCAATCGACTTGGTATGTTAATCAAAAGTAGATAATACATCGACGCGTCTTTATGTGCTTTAAAGCGCAAGTCAGGCTTATAGTAAAAAAGTTATTTTGATTTAAAAAATGAGATTGTCTTGTTTTGCATCTAAGGCTTGGAAATCTCTGCTTCGTGAACTGCAAAGTTCTGGATTTGGCGTTTTTATAAAAAAACTAGCAGTATATGCCCTAATAAAATTTAGAATTGCGATAAAAGAGATTTTAAAGAAGCTGATTTTATTGAAAAAAAGTACAAACTTAGTTTCTTAGGTACAAATTTAAATTCGTAAGTCAGTATCAGATTCATAATCAGAAAACACTAGTGTGCCATTCACATCCTCCTGAGTTTCCGAAGTATTGGCTGGATTGCATTGTAAGGCGTTTTTGAAGAACTCCAAACGTTCATCGTTTTCCCATTCTGCACCTTAGTGTTTTTCTAGCAAAGAGGAAATGCTTTTTATCTTGTCAGGTTTAAGCCTTCTGCCTTGAACCTCTGCCTCTTTGTCTTGGCTTTTTCACGCTTGCACTCTTGCTTATTTGCTATTCTCTTTCGCCCTTTGCTACGAGGACTTGGTTCAATGGTAATGTTGTTGAAGGTAATACAGGTAATACATTCGTTACCACGTTCTCGTTTAAACTAATCATGCAGAAGCGAGCAAAACTAAAAGCTACTTCAATGTCACGGCTATCACGTGAGGTAATGCGAGATTTGGATAGGTTCAAACACAAACGTCTGCTTTCACACTTAACTACTTGGTGCAAATGTCTGCTTTTGCATTTAAACCGGAATTTATTATAGCAATAACTTGCTTAAATGTGTTGTTACGCTCCTGAGGGTCACAAAAATTGACTTTTTGCTAAATTTACAATACAGACCCGTGTCTAACTAATTTTTGAAGAAAATGTCGAATGTCTGCTTTTGCATTTATACGCTTCATATCATCTTTGTATGTAGCTGTTCATCAGTGCAGCACTGAATAGACATTGAATTGAGCACTAAAACCAGCCTTAGAAATTATCATCTTATTTCGTATTTCATATTATATTTTTTTTAGGAACAACAATTAAAAACGAACAACTCCACCCAACAAACTTACGATCCCGCGGAGACTTCGACTCCCGCATCAAGTACGACGGCGATTACGCCGACAACAACCTCCGTAACTTCTTCGCCGTCCCCGGCGCCGGCTTCGACTCCCAGTACGGTAGTTTCGAGTTCGGGGCCTTCGACGACGTCAACCGCGGCGAGCGCAACCGCCGTATCTGTTAAAACCGAAGTGATAGAGACCGGAACTGTTGAGGAAAAACCGGATGTTACGACTATAGACGTTAAAAAGCCTGTAACGACGACCGAGGCCGCCGTGAAAGCGGAAAATGGGACTGCCGAAAGTGGAAGTAATGGAAGTTCCACGGGGATTAGTACATCTGTTGTAGATAGCGTTGTGGAGGTTAAAAAAGAGGAGGTTAAAGTTGAGGAGGTCGTTGTTAAAGAAGAACCGATTGTGAAAGTTGAAGAGTCGTCTGTACAGGTTGGAAGGTAGGAATTGATTTAATAAAATAGGCTTTTTATGTGATTTAGAAAAAATGGTACTTTTAATACCGAATTTGCAAAACTAATTTAAGAAGAGATTGAATGTAAATAAGAAAATTAGTAAAATTAAGTTTGAATATTATTTCAAATATTTTTTAGGATTGTTAGATTTTAAATAATTTAAGATAATTTTAGGCGATTTATAAGAAGCTTTAAATGCTTTTTAGGGCAAGTTTTAGATGATTTTGAGGAAGTTTTAGACGATTTTAACTCTTTCTGGTTTAGTGGTACAAGCATTATACCACACAAATTTGTTCAACCGCGCCACGGTGGTACTTCTAATATACCACCAATTAATTATTTTTTCCTATGTGATTCTGTGGTTATGTAGGTGTACCAGTTCATAGAATAATGCATTCAAATGTGTTAAATGCCCAACATATGGTGCAAGTGAAAAATCACATAAATGACAGGTGTTTGTAAAATAGTTTTTGATGGTATAACCAAAAAAACATTGTGAAAAAAATTACAAAAGAAAAATTTTGTGCCACTAGGGTATTTTTCTCCAATAAATCTCTGTGCCACAAAGAGTTAAGGAAGTTTATACGATTTTAAGGAGGTTTTAGACAGTTTTAAGGAAGTTTTAGAGGATTTAAGGAAGTTTTAGATGTTTTTCTGGAGATTTTGGATAATTTTAAGGAAGTTGTAGTCAATTTAAGGTTTTAGATGATTTTAAGAAAGCTTTAGACGATCTAAGGAAGTTTTAGATACATTTTAGGAAGTTTTAGATAATTTTAAAGAAGTTTTAGACGGTTTAAAGTGTGTTTTAGACGTATAGAAATAAATTTAAGAATCAGGATGATTTTCGATCATTTTTAAGACAATTTAGGATAATTTTTGACAATGTTTAGGAAGTTTTAGAACTTTAATAGATAATTTAAACTATTTATAGTTAAGTTTTAGATAGTTTTAATCAATTTTAGACGAGTTGAAGATAATTTTTAAAGATTAAGCCGATTTTAGACAACTTAAATGCTTTTTGAAAAATCTAAGTTTTAAATTTGTATTAATTTAATTTGTTGATTATTTGAATTTAAAATCTCTCAATTTGTTACTAACACAGATAAAAAAAACTCCAATTTTAAATTTCTTAACGAATACTTGACTCAATTTTGATTTGTAAATTAAATGTAAAAAAATACGTTATTTATTTTAAAATTGGATTAGTGAAAGTTACTTTTCTCTTTTTAATGTGATTATTTTGTATAAACATGTGTTGATTTAAAGCTTTTTTACGTCTATGATTATGATTAATTAAATTGAAGAGAGAGTAGATTAAAGAACGGAAATAGATTAGTTTTCGTAATTTTTTAAAAACTTACCGTTTAATATAAAAAAGAAATAAAATAAAATTAAAAAATAAGTAAATAAAATTTAAAAAATAAGTAAATAGAATTAAAAAATAAGTAAATAGAATTAAAAAATAAGTAAATAGAATTAAAAAATAAGTAAATAAAATTAAAAAATAAATAAATAAAATTATAAAAAAAAATAAATAAAAATAAAAAAAAAACTTTATTAATCAATCGTCAAATTACGCAACTTTTTTTTCTCGTTTTGATTCCCGAACGTTTGGGGGGCGAAGGAGGGGAGCCGCGCGGCGCGTTGTTAATTTGCAAAATTGATACGGAAGTTTGCTCTTGATAATTGTGCAGTCAGCAGTAATGCCGTTCCCGGAGGGTCCCGCGGGACGCGAGTCCGAATCCATCGCCCAGATTGTAATGCAAATTGTGTTTGCTCGCGAATCAGACCGATTGCAATCGGGAAATCTGCCCCCCGCCGCCTCCGCCGCCGCCACCGCAGCCGATATCTCGGCCGATACCGCTCTCTTTCCGCTTTTGCGGTTTTCCCCGATTAAATACACACGAAATTTCATCGGCATCCCCCTTTTTCCGTTACAGCGGCGCCGCCGACCAGAACAACTTTACGACCGCCAATCTCGTCGTCGAGACCAAAAAGAAGAAGGATAGGAGAAAAGACATCGACGATCTTCATCATTTGGAGGAATCTAGTTGTAGCGAGGATGAATCCAACAATGTACACGGTAAGTTAATACTTGTATAATTGTATTCTTTAATTGGATTAAAAATCTTTTTATTCACTTACAAAATGTTTGTAAGGAACGAACTTATCTACCTATAGTGAGTAGAGTATAGAGAGTATTCCAAGGTCATTGTCAATGACTCATTAGAGTCTTTAGAAATTTTCATATTTACCTGATGGCGTAAATCCATCATCGTCCCAAATTCTAAAAATAACCAAACCATTGTCAACTCTATCGTGTCAACTCTAATTCAAATAAGTTAAAATCTATAAGTACGTTTTTTGAAAAATCGCAGCGATGCAATTTTATTTGCCGCTTGTATTTTATTGTATTTTATTGTATTTTATTGTATTTTTTTGTATTTTATTGTATTTTATTTTTTCCGTGATTAGATGGTGAAGGAATATTTGAATTTTTTGTAATTGTACCTATTTTTAACACATTGAGTGCTACGTCAGTCATCGGTGGCTGACAGTATACATCATGATATAGAACAACATCATATCTAGATCTACAATTATTTATGAACGCTCGGTATGTTCGGTTAAACTTTTTCGATTAAATTTTTTTTTATTTTGTGATTTTTTTTTACAATTGTTGATTTAACTATTGTTACAAATCAAATTTAAAAGTGCGTACGTTGCCGATTTAACATTAATTTATAAACGTCGCGCAGTTTGAAATCCGAAATCGAGGTGGAAATCAATAGGAATTTTATTTTTCATTCGAGAGTTTCCGGTTTCGACATAATAACGCCGACGCGGCTATTTCTCGTAATGCGATTTGAAATTAAATATTGAGCAAATCGTTATTTGATTAATCCGGGAGAGCGCGCGCGGGGCTTCGCTCTCCGATTTTCGGCCTCCAAACGTTCGCTCCCGCTTAAAGGCTCCAATTTCCGATTGATTTTAGACCATTTCTATAAACAATTTATTATTTTACCAAATTATTTTCATTTTTTAAATTACTAAAATACGAATTAAATAAATAAAAGGGATATGTGTATATATTTTTTAGGATATTTTGAGGACTAATTGTTATTTCTTTTGAGGGTTAATTTTTCTTTGAGGATTAATTTTTCTTTGAGAATTATTCTTTTTTTTTTAATTGAGGGTTTTTTTAAATTTTATTTATTACTATTTTTTATTCATTTCTACTTTTTCTACTAATAAATACATTGATAATTAATATATTATTAATAAATAACTTAATTAATAATTAATACTGATGGTTTTTACCCTTTTTTTAATTTATTTTATTTTATCTTGTTTTATTTTTTTTTTTTCTAACTTTATACTTAAAATTAATTAAAATTTATTTTGAATCTTCAGTCTCGACGACATCAATAATAGTTTTCGAACTGTCATTAGTATTCTCGTGATTTTCAGCAACCATTTCGTTATTTTTATTATCGGTATCTGCCATTTCTTCGGCGTGACACAACTTTCTGTGTTTGTGTACGAAATAATAACTGGGAAATTTCGATCCGCACGTTTTACACGGATAATATTGTACGTTCATATCTAATAATTTTACCTCCCTTTTTTGCTGTCCGTCAACTTTGGCGTCCAAACTGACGGGGTTTAAATGTCTCCTAGCGTGTTTTTGATAACAATATTGAGATTTAAACGTGTGGTTGCAATACAAACAGGTGAACACTTCGTTTGGTCGGTTTTCGTCGTGTCGTTTGTTTATGTTTTCGTTCATAACTTTATTCATCGCTTCGTTTCGATTGACTTTTTCGATTTGATACTCGTTTTCAACGTCGGTTGATCCGTAATTTTTATTTAGGACTCGATGAAACCTTACCGGACCGTCGCAACAAGCTACGTCGACGATTACCTTTTCGTTTTTATCCGAAGACGATCGTTTTTGTCTTTTTTCGTGTTTCTTTCCTTCCGGTTTAACGTCAAAATCTTTAGAAGTCGACGGTTGGGATTGTTTCTCCTGTTGTTCTTGAGAGACGGTTTTAAACGGAGTTTCTTCCGATTTCGTTAAGTTAAAAGCAATCGGTTGGAAGATTGTTTGATGCGGTAACGGTGTTTTTTTCGAAGGGATCGGTTTTATCAGCTTGGTTCGATTCTCGACCGGTTGATTTTGCATCAAAAAGTTTCTACAAACCTCCAAAGCTCGCGGCATGTGTAAGATGTGAGTCGCCAGGAGGATGTTGTATATGTTATTGATGTTTAAGTCTAAATATCCGGTGTACATGAACGTTAATAATGAGGAAAATTCGTCTACGTTTACGTTTGGAACAACGATCGGCGTTTGACCTGGTAAATAGAAATTGATTTGTTAAATTAAATTAATTTGATGAAAATTAAATTTATTGGGTTAATTAATTTGATTTATTGAAATGTTAAAATTGATTTATTTCATAATAATAATAATTTCTTTTTAATTTATTTTTTTTAATTTAATTTTTTTGATTGAATTTATTTATTTTATTTTGTTTTAGATTCTAATTCAATTTTATGTTATTTTATTATTTTTTTCAAACTTACCAGTCGTGTGATTTAATAAAGAAGCTTTAAAAAATCCACTGTGTGCACTCAAAACGGTTCGATGAGCCGAAAATTCGGTTAATCCTGGACCAACTTGAAGGATAACGTCGGGAGATCCGCTAAATTGAGGATTTAATCCTCCGCCGTTATTTCCGGTACTTCCTCCGACCCCGCTTAAATTCAACGGGGCGTTTTGTATCGGTATCGGAGGGGCTAAAGATAACCACGCGCGGTATAACGAGTACATCGCTAATTTGAATAAAAGAGGCCTCGACTCGAATATGTCTTGAATCGAATAAGTCTTGATTCGAATAAGTCTTGATTCGAATAAATCTTGAATCGAATAAATCTTGAATCGAATAAAGAAGTCTTGAATCGAATAAATAACTCTTGAATCGAATGAAGAACTTTTGAATCGAATCAAGTAGTCTCGAACCGAACGAGGAAGCCTCGAACCGGATGACACGCCGCGTCCGACTGTTCATAACACTTTATAATCGTCGTTTATAACTCCATAAATTCAAATCGCGGTGGTGGGGGCGCGCGCGGCCTCGTCGTTCGCCCCGCGCTTCCAATGGGGATGTTCTCCGGGGATATTTCGACGTTATCATCCCGCCTTTTTAACCTTTTAATTCTTTTACGATGAAATTAAGAAGGGTATTTAAATATTTAATTATACTCTATACGGTGGAAGATGTCTTATGTGTCATCAATTTATTCTATTATCTTAGACGACTATGTTTGGTTTTCATCTTTCCGATTATGTATAACTAATAAGCTTATTTTGTAATTGTCGTTATTAAACGACGTCGTTCGGCCAACAACTCTAAACATAAACGACATTTTGTAAAAATCGTATTTTGTAAATCAGTCGTTAGAAATTTTAATTGTAATGATAAAATTTAATGTTCATATATCGGGTGTTCATTTAAATTCGTGCTCAAGTGTGCTTTGAAATTTTGTTACGATAGAGAGAAAAATCTATGTCGCATTTATAGTGCACACTAATCAATTAAATTTCAAATTTGACAAACGTCAAATCTGGTCAAACTATACTGAACGGCTTGTATTGGCAATTTATTGATAATGTTTTTAATTTGTGACAAAAAACTTGATGGTAAGTCTTACGTTTAAGCTGCTTCGAAAGTCGATGAAGTTTGGGAATATTTACTCTATAATTTTATTCACTATTTGAACATCCCTATGAAATTTTGGACGACCGATTACCGAAAAGATTAGAGTTTAGGTAGGTTTTAGCCAAAGACAAGTTATTAGCCAATTTCCTTTCATTTTCTGTCTTGTTATTTATAACCTATTGAACATTTCAGTCTTATGACATTGTTTCAATTAAGTTTTATTGGACATACCTCAAAAATGCAGACAAAATCCATAGCTCACTTGAGCACGAATTTAAATGAACACCCGATAGAATAGTAACATAAAATGTCATTTTAGATAAAATATTAGATCTTACAATTAGTTTTATTCGTTGGGTTAAAACTTGCACTACACTAACAATAAGTTGTAAAGGTACGGTGCGAAAGTGCAGTTCCGTGCAGCATTTGAAGGGGAATGACTGTGATCCAGTGTAATTTGGTGCGCTTTAGTTCAGGTATGAACTGTGATCCAATGAACGCACATGTAACCAAAATTTAATAATGTTCTGAACTGCTAAGTGCAAGCAGTGTAGCCCTAACGAACAAAGCTTATGTAACATGCGTCGAGAAAACGGTGACTAATAATAACGCACGAGACATCTTTCCCCGGACGGACATTAGTTTTTTTATATGTAAGGTTTTTATAATTGTAATTGATAATTATTTTATTATTAGTACTTAAATTGATCAAAAAAAAAAAAAATCTATTCGAACAATCTTCTTAAATAAATTAGGTTTCAATAATTTATTAGATATTTGATAGATTAAATGACGTTAGTAAACGTTACTAACTTCACTTTGAATATTTTAGTGTTAATTAGTACATTTAAAAATTAGCACAACGAAAATTTTGCATTTAAAAATGAACGAAATTTTTAATGTGACGTTTAAAAATTTTCTATAAACGACAACATGGTGCATTAATTTCTTTGAGAATTCAATTTTGAACGATTTTTTAGTTATAAATAAGTGTTATGATCTGTCAACAGTAAAATTTATCGATAAAACTCGATATTTAAATAGGATCGAAGGATTTCTTTTAAGGTATTTTAATTAAAATGTATATTTATTAGTCTTTATAATAGATACGTATGTTTGGTCAAATCAATTTTCGAAATTGCCTCAAACGCACGCAAAGCAACGTAAAACTCGTAAATAATTCACGCTAGAACATTACACCAATGAAGAAATTTCCGCGTCGGGACGCAATAAACGCGCTATCTGTCGCCCCATTAGTAGATTATCTTTGTAATACCGAACGGAACGGTTAAAAATTCATCGCGGATCGGTTCCCTCTTGTATCGACGTACAATTCCGTTTATTGCCGGGAAAGGCGATGTTAATTAAAAAAAGATAACGCGACGATTATGTATGTATCGTGTATATATCACGTATTAATCGGTAAAAAAATTGATACTTCAACGTTTGAGTTAATTAGTTTAAATAATGCATAAAGAATGAAAGGGAAGAAGGGAGGGAGGGAGGGAGGTTCGTTTTTTGAGGAACGGTTTCCCGGGCTCGATCTCTCCGAACTTAAGTCCGCCAATTAGCGAACTTCGCGTCGGCGGAAACTGTTGATTTTCCCGACTAATTAAGCCGGATTAGCGGACTCGTTTGCCGTGCGGCCGAACTCCCAATTACCGCTGTTCTCCGGCGGCGGCGGCGTGTTTAATCTTGCCTAATGTTTGCTTTATCCGCGCGGTGCTTCTCTCCCCGGGGAAAGGTTCCCGTGAAAACGGTACTCTCGCACCGAATTTCTACTTAAACTAAGAAATAAAAAAATAAAGTTAAATCGACAAGTTTGAAAAATGAAACAAGATAATTAAAAAGTAAACGAGATTATCCTCGATATATGTGTACGCAAATCAAAACGATTCATCGGTCAAAGGCAAGTTGTCAATTGTGCGATTTTAAAACCCCCGGGACAATTCGTTAATTGCGATGTATACGCTCGCTCTCTCGTTCATTGTTAATTCGCGATCGCGTTCGGGGAAATCCCAAAGGAAAGCGCGGATTTTCCAAACAAACACTCGATTACGTTCGAATCGACCCGAACGGCGGGGGCGAAAGGGGGAGAGAAATTCAGTTTGCGTTCGCAAGGAGGTGGTATTTTTGTTTCGCCTTTGGGCGGTCAATCAAATTAACCGAATCGAAGAGCGGAGAGGACCCTTCAATTAGTAGTAGTAGCGGCGGCGGGGGCGGAACCCCGTTTTTAAATAATCTCGTTGAAAAACTGGCCCGCGGGCCGCAAGATATGAAAACGGGACGATCGCCATGAATTTTAAACGGGCATCAACGAAATTAAAGCACACAGAGGGGGGCGGAGTATTAATTTTTAATGGAAAGACTGCGGTTTCCGCCAATTATTGCAAGTAACCGACCCGGTAGGGTTTTCTAAACCAAACCAACCGACCAAGTTTGGTTGGAAAATTTCATTTCCGAGAGAAAATAATAAAATAGATTGTATTTTTTTTTAATCGAGAAATAAATAGTTGAAATTCTAAAATTTACCAAATAGTAATAACGGTTTGGTGAATTTTAGATGTTTCAGCAATATTTCGTCGATGCTCGCAAACAAGTTGATTAAATAAACCGCGAATTACGCGGAGAGGCGAGAAAATCGCGAAATCAGCAATCGGTTGTGTCGGCGTCGCGACGTTAAACGAGCGAGCAAACCGCGTTTTCGGTGTTTGCCGAATTGCGCCGCGGTTTAAACGCGCGCACAAACACGCGTCCGATCGATTTTTGCCGCTTTCGTCGGCGGCCAAAGTAAATAGCATTAAAATTCATCGGCTAATACGGCGGGAAAATTGAAAAGGTTCGCAAATACGAAAGCGACCGGAATTTTGTGGCGGCGGCGGCGGCGGCGACGCGAATTAAAAGGAGAAGGAAATTGAGTCAAGTCGCCCCGGGGACGTTGTCTCCTCGCAAATAAAGGCCGCATTGTGCACGCTTGTTAAGCAGGAATAACGCGAATCCCGGACGTACCGGAGCCGAGTCGACGAGTTGACAATGGAAAAGAATAAACTCGTCCCCTTCAAACGAATGAAACGCGCTCTGGGTCGCTCTCCGGGGACGTCCACTCCCCCAACCTGGTTTTACGGGGCAAAAAGCGAGGATTACCGACCCGAAACTCCTCTCTATTACCCCGCGTTTTACACTTAATCGACCTGTCAACGACAATTATTGTTGTAAAATAAAAGCTAATTCGCTCTGTTTATTTCTTTCTCTTTTATTAACCGTTTTGACTATTAAGCAATTTTTGCAAGAATGCTCGAAAATAGTAAGACGTGTTTTGACTTAATTTTTGTCTTCACTTTTCTTTGGCGCCGCGTAGCAGTCTAACGTTTAATCTCTTTTCAATTATAATATTTTCTTTTAATAATTATTAATTTTTTTTTTTTTTAGACAAGACAACTCAGGGTCAATGTATCGTTTGCGGTGCTCAATTGGGTGCGCAGCTTCAATCGCGCCCCTTAGCGCCAAATCAAGCCGGTTTGTATGGTCTCCGAGAGGATCAAGTTCCTCCAAATGGCAGGATATGTAACACTTGCCGGTGTAAAAGCGTCCGTTCCCGATACACACACTGCCCGTTACCGTCGTGCCCGAACGCGAGAGGTAGGGTGAAAAGATTGCGTTCGTTGCCGCAACGTTTGCAAGAGATACCCCAAGATGTACGCGATCAACTTCTGGCGGAGTTTCACGTCCCATCGGGCGTCGTAAAATGTTGTTCGGCTTGTTTTAATCGGATTCAGAGAAGGTTGGGGGTTGTCGAAGACTGGCCGGAGGAGGAAGTGTCGCAGTTAAGGGCCGCTTTGACGGAATTAGGTGCCAATTGGCAGTTGGTGGGAGAGAAATTGAGTAAAACGCCGTCGCAAGTTCGGGGATTTTACGCTACGAATAGGAAAAGGTTGAATTTGGAGTCCTGTTTGGGCGATCGGAAACCTACGCTTACCGACGAAGAAGAGAGCGGATCGTCGACGAGTTCTTGCGAGGAGACCGGAAGGGAGAGACATTCTAGTGACACGGTTAGCGCGGAGAGTCCGCCCGTTAATCACGAACAGAAAAATCCGACTAGGAAAGAGGATTATGATTCTTCGGCTACGGAGACCGCGGACGAAGGACAAACGCCCGATCATTATCAAGGTAAATTTTTAACGTGCATTTTTTAAAACATTTTTAATAATTGAAATTTTTTAATTTAGGATCCGCTACCATAACGCCGGTTCACCCCGACGGTCAACGTCAAATAATAACGTCCCCTATAACGGTAAAAGACATGATGCTCAAAGTGATCGAGCGTTCGTTAAAGAAGACATCGTCGGGGCAACAGCCGCCGGGCGGCCCCGTTATAGGTATGGCCCCGACAATATCCTCTATACTGAACGATTCGAACGAAGTGACCATCGTCAGCGAGTACACGCTGCCGAATCAGCCCGTTAGGCAGCAACGCAACGAAATCTCCATCGACAAATTGACGCCGCTCATCGGGGCCACGATCACGGCCGTTCCCGTCCCGGTGCAAGTGCCGACGGCCGTCGCGCCCGATCACCGCAACGATCTCGTCGTTATGCAAGTTCAAGACGGTAGAGAGCCCGAAAATTTAACTTTAGATTTGAGTATTAAGAAAAATACGAGGGATTTGCCGCCGCCGCACGCCAAGATCAGATCGGAACCGTACGTATACCATCCTCAAGAAAGAAAGAGTCCGGCGGTTTACGTGGCTGCCGCTCGGGTTCCTACCAAGATCTCGCCGAAGCCTGCTAATCCGAAAACCGGATCTATTACGCTTGGCACGCCGATTATTACACAACCGACAAGATATGAAGGTTAGTTGGTTATTAACTTTTATAAATTTAAATTAAAAATGTATTTTTTTTATGTTAAGGAGGTCTTCTTCGTCAATTGGCTCCCGAACCAACAAAAATGGGTTCGATAACTCAAGGGACGCCGATTCACGTCCCCCTTCAAGATAAGCGAATGTACGAGCCGTACTTCGCAAAACGACCGGCAAGCGCTCAGTATCCGAACCATCAGTACCGGCCGGCGCCGTATTCGGTCGAACAACAACTCAGTAACCGCCAGATTATCATGAACGACTACATAACGTCGCAGCAAATGCCCGGACGCCGAACGGAGAAGCTTTTCTATCCGACGATGAGGACGTCGCCGCCGGCGCAGTCCCAACAAAGACAAGGGGTGATTCAGCGACACACGAGGCCTCATTATCCGCCGCCCGGACACGAGGCGCTTAATTCTCTGGTGGACATCGCCGTGCAACAACCCAGTTTGCCCGTTCCGAATGCTCCGCACGAAGGACTCGGTAAAACGATCGCGGATAATATTTTAGAACAACCTCATCGATACATGTTGCAACAACAACAACAGCAGCAGCAGCAACAACAGCAACAACAACTCAGACAGCAGCAGCAGCAACAACAACAACAACAACATCAAAGAATCGAAGCGGAAAGACGGTACGTTTATTAATAAATCTTTTATACGTTCGATAATTGTTTGCTTTTTAGAGTTTATCATCAACAAACGCGACCGCAACAACTTCAACAACAACCGGTCAGTCGTAACGAATCGACGTTAACGGCCGCCAGTTTGATAGACGCTATAATAACTCATCAAATAAATCAATCGGAAGGCGGAAGGGAAGTGGTGACGAATAGTAGAGAACCGCAAAGGGCCGGCGACAGATTGTTCCAAAGTTTTCATCGGGAGCAACCGCAACCGATCGATAATAACGGCGAAAGACCGTCCTCGGTGATTTCCGTTGATTTAGATGGCGATTCGGTCAGTAAGAACATGACCGTCAAGGAGTTAACGGATACGGTGATCAGTCACGATTTTAACGCTAGACAACATTATTATCATCATCAGGATAAAGTGAACGAATGGAATCGTCGGATGCAGCAGCAGCAGCAGCAACAGCAAAGTCACCCAAAGGAAGATAAGCGTTCGGGAACTCCGCAGCAACAGGATGAAAGGCAGATTATAAGAATCGCTCAGCAGCAACAACAGCAGCCGCAGCCCAAGTATCACGGAGTCGAACCGATTTCGCCTCCGGAAGCGAATCACTGGCCGGAACAGAACTATCGAAGGTACGCGCAGCCGCCGCCGCCGCCCCAGCCGCAACCGCAGTCTCATCTGTCCGCGTTCGATTACGTTAAGAACCGTATTGTGGAGGTGATGCGTACGGAGGACGACAAGAAGGACGGACAGGACAAAGACCGTAGTGACAGTCCGGGCGATATGGTGATAGACGAGGAGAAGAACGACGGAGACGCTCCGAGTGTGGTGCAAGTTCAACCGAGTTATTCGTACGCAATGGACGGGAATAGAAACGAACCGGAACCGTTGTTAGATTCGAAATACGAGCAGCTGTCCGATGAGGACTAGGACTAGGACAATGTTTTAGGTAGTTAAGAAAAATTAGTGGTGATTAAGTAACACCCTGTACATAGTTTAATCGTATGACAGAACATAAGTAATTGATAAGCGTATTTTCATTTTTTACATTATAAATAAATAGATTTATCCGCCGAGGGCCTCCGCCGCGGGGCGGAGGCGCGCACGTCCAAACTAGTTTTCGTGGAATCCTCCTTCACCGTTGTACATTACTTTCGACGTGTATTTTTTATATACATACATACATACATACCTGTATATCTATACATATACATATGCGTAGGGCGAAGCGTGGACATGTGAATATTATAAATACTATAAATAAAAACGCGAGGGGGCGCGCGGGCTCGAACCGCCGCCGCCGCCGTCGATAGGTTAAGCGAGATTTAAAGAGGAAAAACACAGAGGCGTCGACCTCTAAGAAAACAGAAAAAACGCCGTCGAGCCCGGTCGAGACCGCACGCGGCTGTACATAATTAGAACTTGTACTTTTTTTTATTGTTTACCGCAGCAAAATGAGCCTACCGGTGTCGATTTTTCTTTCTTTTTTTTATTTTATTACTACCTTGTATCTGTCTCTTTAGTTTGTAATAATTTCTAAAACGATGACTTGTTATTTTGTTGAAATAAATTTGAAATATCAGTTGAAACGATAATTATTGACGTATTATTTATTAACCGATATTAACACTTTGTTGACCAGCAATTTTACGTAGAAACTATGTCATGTCACCGCAATGTGACATAACACCAGTCAGCAACGTTTGGATATGAAATGACGAGTTATCTCGTCACCGGTCAACAAGGTTTTAACACACTATGAGCGGCTGGCGTAGGATATCGGACAGTGCTGCGTAGCGGGTCAATTTGCCAGTTAAACGGGCACTAATAGCAGTTCCGCTTTTAAACGACAATGTGCGGAACAGGTACTAGTACCTGCCCCGCTTATAAGTGGCAATCCTCGCAACGGGTACAAATACCCGCCCCGCTCATAGTGTGTTAACAAAAAAAATTTTTTTTTTGTGAGGTGGTGGTCACCCAACCAACCCAACTCACTGCGTTCCCAACGGGGGTCGACTTCACAAATTCTTTTGGAAAAATTTTTTTTCCCTGTTCTGCGTTCAATAACCATTTTTCAGCTTAGAAAACGTTTTTAACAAAAAAAAAAAAAATTTTTTTTGGTGAGGTGGTGGTCACCCAACCAACCCAATTCACAGCTTTCGTGGTGGACCGGGGTCGACTTAACAGTGAATTTTTTGGAAAAAAAAATTTTCCTTGTTCTGCGTTCAACAACCATTTTTCAGCTTAGAAAACGTTTTTAACAAAAAAAAAATTTTTTTTTGGTGAGGTGGTGGTCACCCAACCAACCCAACTCACAGCGTTCGTTGCGGACGGGGTCGACTTCCCAGCGAATTTTTTGGAAAAAAATTTTTTTGTTCTGCGTTCAATAACCATTTTTTAGCTTAGAAAACGTTTTTAACACACTATGAGCGGCTGGCGTAGGATATCGGACAGTGCTGCGTAGCGGGTCAATTTGCCAGTTAAACGGGTACTAATAGCAGTTCCGCTTTTAAACGGCGGAACGGGTACTAGTACCTGCCCCGCTTATAAGTGGCAATCCTCGCAACGGGTACAAATACCCGCCCCGCTCATAGTGTGTTAAGAGAACACCAGTCAACTAAACACTGTGATATACTAAGTGAGGGTAAAAATCAAATACAACAATAATTGGTAACATTAGGATTTATTAAGTCATAATTCTTCTTAATGAAAAATACAAATTACCCTAAAAATCAGTCTACATTTTCAAAATACCGGTATTTCTACGCGAGGCGTGTGAGAAAGATCGTCGTCCAAAGTTAATAGCACCATGAACATGAAGAACATTCCGACTGCACTCAGGAAATGCCACAGGTCGTGGTAATCGTAGAAACGCATCAAGATGCACTCTTGATTATAATACCTCGATTCCGCAGGCGTTAACTGCAATAAAAACCACAAGATATACAAAATTATATTGATATGTCTCAAAATTATATTGACAAACTGCCAGCATGTATGCCTAGGAAAACTATGTAAGAATACATAGCAGCCTTACCTTTCACTAGTTGTGACGGCGCTTGTAATTAAAATGTGCCTAGGAATACAACCTAACAGTTTGTCGATGTAATTTAGGGACACTTGCATAAATCAATTTGTAAAGTACTTACCGACCAGGAGATCGATTTATGGAAGAAACAGTACATCGAAACGACCGCGCACGTTAACGAAATCGTCAAGAAAAGTAGCGTTAGAGAGTTTATCTTCTCTTTGTTTAATAACTGAAAGAAAAAATAAGTTCAGCTCTTAGGCTTAAAAAAAAGAACAAAAATATATACCTTCATTATGATGTAAAACGTAAAGTAATACACTGTATTTAACATGAACAATCCCAAAAGGTAGACTGCGAAATCGGCTTGGCTGTATATTCCAAATGCGGCCATTGTCCAATTTAGAAGATTACCAATTATTAATAGTACCATTCGACCTTAAATAAAGCACATATATTAAATAATTTGATATGTAATTAATAAGGGAATTTAATATAAAAGTACTTACTTTTGTGTAACGGGATAATAACTTGTAAAGGTCCGGATCTAAATTCATACGAGATAGTTCTAAACGCCCGTAGAAACATTCCAAAATCTAAATAAAAAGATTAAGAGAAGGTAAATTTTTAAAATGAAATTTAAAATAGATGAAATAACTTACCAAAACTACAACAACCCATATAATAAACTTGGGCCGTTAGATAAAAGCAGGTTAAGATGTGAATGACGGTAAAGAAAATCCAAAACCAAAGGTTTGCTTCTAAAATTCCAATCATACCTAAGAGTATTGCAACGGCCAAAATCCCGAACGTCGAATAAGCGCTCGCGTTTATATCCGGATGTCTCGTCTGGTAAATCTTTATCATACACAGTACGGCCGTCACGTACATAAAACTGGTGTCGAATTGAAAGTTTGAATGATTCGGACAGATGTGATAACTTCCGGACAACAAACCTTCCATTATCAGTGCAAAACCGATCGCGTAAAACAATCCGTAATGTTGAGGAACGCCATAATTCTAAATTATTAAACATAAAATTATACATTAATATAAAAATTGTAAATGTAAAATAACGCACCCTATCGAAAATAGAATCCTTATGCCATTTTTCTCGACGATAAGTAATCCATAAGAACAACAATCCAAACAAAACGTATCCAATATTTGAAAATAAATGATTAAAATCGCTAAAAAACCTAAACGGATGCGCGCAAAGAAAATTATAATAGCACAAATCTTGATTTCCCGTATCGTTGAGTACTTTTTGATAAGTTATTACAAGTTGAACGACCGGAAGTAAATAAAACAATCCTACGGTTAACACGTGCCATAAATAAGAATACGACCTCTTAATTAAAACGTGTTGTTTCTTCCTGGCCAAGTCGCTAACGTAAACGTTCGGTTTTCCAACTATTAACTCTCTATGTTGACGAATATCATCTAAAGTATCGTATTCCGAGTCGTTCAATGAAGTCGTTCCATCTTCGGCTACATCAAAAACAAAGTTATTAACAGCGATTAATAATTAAATTAATTAATCGATAATTAGAAAAAAGGCTAAAGTAACCAAAAAAATTAAAAATCTAATAAACAAAACCAACCTCTTGAAGTATTCGGAGTAGAACATTCGGATTCATTCGTCGGAACGTATTGCATAGTCCTCGGTTTATAACATTTATTATTGCAAATACACAAACCAATACCGAACGTGACATAAAAAGCGGTTATTGTGGCTAAAGTAATAACCACAGCGTTAAAATAATCGTTGTAAGTGATGCTCGGTTTAATTATGAAAGAGATGGGTTTCGTTCTGGTGGCATTTTCAACTTGGAAATTTCCCGTACAATCGAAATCGTTTCCTTTGGCTACGAAAACCAAAAAGAAACCATTTGGAAACTTTGATTTCTGAAAAAAAAAAAATAATAATAAATAATTGATTTTTTTTAAATTTTATTGTAAAATTACCGAAATTGTTATTCCTCCTTTATTAGCAACCGTCTCGTAATGTCCTTGAAACGTTATATCCTCGTTTAAATCTTTAACCGGACACTAAAAAAATTAAAATTTACTTTTTCTTAAATTATTTTGTTAAGTTGATTTAAAAGTATTAATTACCGAAGAATTTTGAAGACTAACAGTCATACAAACAAAATTAGAAGACGCTATCTCTAAAATAACAGTATCGTAATTACTCGTAGTTGAATTCGAAGCCGGAAAACCATAATAATAAAATCTCGGAGTACTCGGAGATATAACCACACTGTAATTCTTCGACGGCTCTAAGAAGAAATCGTCTTCCGTTATTAATGTAACCGAAACATTTATCTCCTCTTCGGATGATGTTGAAACCGTTACGATGGGTTCTTCGTATAAAGTTTGGATGAAAGATACTTGATGATTTTCCATTTTATTACTATCGTAACATAAAGTCCTTCCGCTATATCTATATTCTAAATTACCCGATCCGGGATCGACAATCATCGGTAATTGCCAAGATAATACATCTTTTCTTTGTCTAATTACGATAATAGCCGGAGCGGTTCGTTTCGAGTTATAACTTTCCACTTCGACACGAACGGGAGTTGCAGTCTAAAGTAAAAATTAATAATAAATAAATAAAAAATTAATAAATTGAAAAATTAATAAAATGGAAAAATTAATAAAACGAAATCAAATTCATATTTACATTTAAACGGTCATAATCGATGATACACTCAACGCTTTTATTAACGACCAATTCAATCCTCTCCGTTAGATTACCATATATTATTTTAGTCGTTAAAGACAATCCATTTCCAAATAAACATGTTAAATACAATAATAACAATCCAAATTCCTTCATTTTTATCATTAATCTAAGTGCAGTAGAGAGATAGAATGACTCATTTAAACAATCATAACAGATAAAAATAAACACTGTCAAAACGTACGGATCGTTTATAAACCTTACATTAATAATCCCGATTTGAAATCAACTTACAACCGATTCTTTTAATTGTTATTATTGATGATAGTTCCAAAAATATATTAAATAAGTATTTTAAAAACTGTCAATGTCAAGGAAAAATAATTCACTAACCTCACTCGATTGACTAACTTCACTCAATTAACTAACTTCGCGTTAATACCGCGAGCGCCATCTAAACAAATATGGATAAACTACACTGACAAAAGACGTCACTGGTTGTTCGAAAAATATGGCGGATGAAGCAACACGTGTAAACAAGATGGAACGCGTAAAGAAAGTTAATGAAACGACCGATTTTCACGAATACGAAATCAGATTAACGCAAAGATTACAAAGTAATAACGACGTATTACGAAGAAAAGCGCTTAAGGAAGTCGACAAATGGTTAAAAATCCGTATGGATTCCGAGGGTAAGTTTCAATCTTTAACACTTTTATTAAAAACAAATTAATCTATTATGTTTTTGATTTTATAGGTGGCCCTTTAAACCCCGAATCGTTCGTATTATGGAAAGGTTTATTTTACGCTTTATGGATGTCCGATAAACCTTTGGTACAGGTTAGTTTTTAAAACATAACCATAAATTTTAGAAATCTAACCTCAAAATTTTTAAAACTTAACCTTAAAATTTTTAAAATCTAACCTTAACACTTTATTTAAATTTTATTTGAATTTTTAGGAACAAATCGCTCAAAGAATATCATCATTTGTAAACTTAACAAATCCTATGAGATCGATCGAATTTTTCAAATACGGTTTCTCTATTTTATGTTGTGAATGGTTCAGAATCGATCAATTGAGAGTCGATAGATTTCTTATGGTAAGTTTTTATCTTTAATTTTAACACTTATCCGACCACGCGATCTACATTGAAACAAGGAGATTCCCCGACCAGTTGGGCAGTGACTTCCATTGAAACGGGGGATTTTCCCTGATCAGTCGGCTAAGTGTTAATAACTAAAAGTTCAATCAACATTTAAAACATTAATAAATAAAAATTAATTTTAGTTTGCAAGAAGATATTTAAGAAACGGATTAATCGTAATAAAAAACTCCAAATATTCCATTGAAGTCTTCACGTCTTTTAACAAAGCTCTTTCGGACACCGTCCTAAATAAAGAACTAATCGTTCAACATAATTGTATGTGTTTAACGCTTCATATAATTGAAATTTTCCTCGAAGAATTAGCTAAAGTTTCGGAAGGAAAATTACAACCGTGTTTAGTACCGCTTTTTATAAAACCCTTTACAGAATTCTTAGCTTTTTCGGAGGACAGAAGGTTAATACATTCGATTAAAAAGAATATATTTAGATATCTTTTGAAGCAATCCGATACAGGACAAGAATATGAAGAGAAATCTAACACTTGGAGCGAGGTAAATTTTCTTATTAGATTTAAATTTTAATTTAGATTACATTTAAATTAAATTGAAAAAAAAAAAACATTTATTTTTTTAGTTGTGGTGTCCTGGTGGAAGTATAAACACCATACAAAAAATTGAGGTGCCTTTTAATAAAGAAAATGATTCCAAAGAAGATACCAAAGAGGAACAACAAGGAGAGAAAGTATTAGATCCGAGAGCCGGAAGAGTCGATGTCGTTTTACCTCAAATTAAGTTTATACCTGAAGATATTTGTGAAATGGTTGAACAATATAGGTTCGTAAAAGGAACTAATAGTAAATCGAGGGAAGCTATCGCTTCAATTATCACCTTGTAAGTATAAATACAGTGTAATCTCCCTTGTGCGGATACCAACGAGACTGACCAAGTTAGTTACTTATCAATTTGACATTTAAAACGTCAAAAATTATCCTTTTACTTGTCAACTTGACGTTTAAAAACGTCAAAAATGACGTTTTTAAACTTCATTTTAACGTATAAAATTTAATTTTTAAGTTTCAAATGTCAATTTAACGTTTAGTTGTCAATTAATATATTATTTTGACATTTCGAACGTCAGTTTGACGTTTAATTTTCAACTTGAAATATAAAACGTCACAAATTAAGTTTTACATATTTTTGCATATTTAAAAAAATTTTATTAAAAAAAAATTTTTTTTTCATTGCTAATTAAATCCTTTTTAGATTTAAAGAAATGTCGTACGGTAACTTCCCACGTTTACAAAAAGTTAATATTTCGAAAGAAGATCCCCGGACTAGAGTAAAAAAAGCTCTAAAGCGATTAGCAAAGTTTGAAAAAGAGGTTATAGCGATGAAAAGAAAATACCATGCAGAACTTGAAGAAGAGGAAACAATCAAACGGAAAAAGCCAAAATTATCCGATGAAAACAAAGAAATGAAAAAACCACTAAAATCACTAAACAAAAAAGCAGATGAAAAGTCAAATTCAGTTGAATTTGATCCACAGAACTACGATAATTCATTCGAATGTTCTTCCGGAACGAGCTACGTTTATAATTTAAAGGATAGTGAAGATAAGAATAATCTATATGTTGAGAATAACCTAAATGATAAGAACCTAACAGAAAATAAGAATAAAGAAGTCAACAAAACAACCAATAATGTAATTTTTTCCGAAAATAATTGGAACACACAAGACATGAAAGAAAAACCGTTTAAAAAACCAAAAAGTCCCAATGTAATCATTCAATCTGTCGTTATTCTCGAACCACCAAATAAATTACCTCAAAGTACATCTTCGAGCGCGAAGAGTCAAAATTGATTTAAAATTAAATCGAAGTCAAGAAATACACGACACGTCAAACAAGTTAAGAACTCACATTGAGTTCCTTTCGATGCGTCCAAAACATCTTCTACACCATTTCTTAAACCACGATACCTTTCAACTCCAATTGATCCGTTTTATGTTTCTCATGTTTAAAATTTGAATAAATATCTAATTTACTACTTCTTCTAATTTATGTTTCTCATGTTTAAAATTTGAATAAATATCTAATTAATTACTTCTTCTAATTTTATCTTTTACACATTGTCATTACAAAACAATTATCTTTAAATCCTTACCTTAAAATAAATTTCCTTGATAAACATTCCTAAAAAAAAACAATAATAATAATAATAAATTAATTAAATTAAAATCGATTGAAATTAATTTTATGATAAAATGAGAAATTATAAAAATAAATTTAAAAAAGAAAGTATGCAACCCAATATACAAAGCGTGTGTTATTTGGGATGCACATCTACAAATAAATTTTAAAATGAAAATTACGAAAAAACCCTAATAGATTAATAAAAACGCCCTAATATAAATAAATAAAAACATCCCACAGTAATAAAAATATTATATGATCATTTTTAAAAAATAATTCACAAACCTCACTTGATTGACCAACTTCACTCAATTAACTAACTTCCCGTTAATATCGCGAGCGCCATCTAAACAAATATCAATAAACTACACTGACAGAAAACGTCACTGGTTGTTCGAAAAATATGGCGGGCGAAGCATCACGTGGAAACACGGTGAAAAGCGTAAAGAAATTTAATGAGACGGCCGATTTTCACGAATACGAAATCAGATTAACGCAAAGATTACAATGTAATAACGACGTATTACGAAGAAGAGCACTTAAAGAAGTCGACAAATGGCTAAAAATCCGTATGGATTCCGAGGGTAAGTTTCAATCTTTAATACTTTTATTAAAAACAAATTAATCTATTATGTTTTTGATTTTATAGGTGGTTCTTTAAACCCCGAATCGTTCGTATTATGGAAAGGTTTATTTTACGCTTTATGGATGTCCGATAAACCTTTGGTACAGGTTAGTTTTTAAAACATAACCTTAAATTTTAGAAATCTAACCTCAAAATTTTTAAAATCTAACCTTAACACTTTATTGAAATTTTATTTGAATTTTTAGGAACAAATCGCTCAAAGAATATCATCATTTGTAAACTTAACAAATCCTATGAGATCGATCGAATTTTTCAAATACGGTTTGAGTATTTTATGTTGTGAATGGTTCGGAATCGATCAATTGAGACTCGATAAATTTCTTATGGTAAGTTTTTATCTTTAATTTTAACACTTATCCGACCACGCGATCTACATTGAAACGAGGAGATTTCCCCCACCAGTTGGGCAGCGACTTCCATTGAAACGGGGAGTTCTCCCCGATCGGTCGGCTAAGTGTTAATAATTAAGAACATTAATGAACATTTAAAACTTTAATAAATAAAAATTAATTTTAGTTTGCAAGAAGATTTTTAAGAAACGGATTAATCGTAATAAAAAACTCCAAATATTCCAATAAAGTCATCACGTCTTTTAACAAAGCTCTTTCGGACACCGTCCTAAATAAAGAACTAATCGTTAAACATAATTGTATGGGTTTAACGCTTCATATAATTGAAATTTTCCTCGAAGAATTAGCTAAAGTTTCGGAAGGAAAATTACAACCGTTTTTAGTACCGCTTTTTATAAAACCCTTTATAGAATTCTTAGCTTATTCGGAGGATGGAAGGTTAATGTCTTCGATTAAAAAGAATATATTTAGATACCTTTTGGAACAATCAGATGCGGGACAAGAATATCAAGAGAAATTCAACACTTGGAGCGAGGTAAATTTTTTTATTAGATTTAAATTTTAATTTAGATTAAATTTAAATTAAATTAAAAAAAAAAATACATTTATTTTTTAAGTTGGGATATCCTGGTGGAAGTATAAACACCATACAAAAAATTGAGGTGCCTTTTAATAAAGAAAATGATTCCGAAGAAGAGACCGAGGAGGAAAAACAAGGAGAAAAAGTATTAGATCCGAGAGCCGGAAGAGTCGATGTCGTTTTACCTCAAATTAAGTTTAAACCGAAACAAATTTGTGAAATGGTTGAAGGATATAGGTTCGGAAAAGGAACTAATAGTAAATCGAGGAAAGCTATTGCTTCAATTATCACCTTGTAAGTATAAATACAGTGTAATCTCCCTTGTGCGGACACCAACGAGACCGTCCAAGTTAGTTAGTTATCAATTTGACATTTAAAACGTCAAAACTTATCCTTTTACTTGTCAACTTGACGTTTCTAAACGTCATTTTAACCTATAAAAGTTAATTTTTAAGTTTCAAATGTCAATTTGACGTTTAGTTGTCAATTAATATATTATTTTGACATTTCGAACATCAATTTGATGTTAAAAAATTTTATTTATTAAAAAAATTTTTTTTTCATTACTAATTAAATCCTTTTTAGATTTAAAGAAATGTCACACGGTAAATACCCATTAGGCATAAAAAAAGTTGATATTCCGAAAGAAGATCACACGACTAAATTAAAAAACGCTGTAAATCGATTGGTTAAATTTGAAAAGAAGATTAAACCGATTAAAAGAAAACAAAACGATACAGAATTTGAAGAAGAGGAAACAATAGAAACTAAAATCAAACGGAAAAAGCAAAAATTATCCGATGAAAACAAAAAAATGAAAAAACCACTAAAATCACTAAAGAAAAAAGCAAAGAAAAAGTCAAATTCAATTGAATTTGATCCACAGAACTACGATTATTCATTGGAATGTTCTTCTGGAATGTGGTACGTTTATAATTTAAAGGATAGTGATGATGATAGTGAAGATAAGAATAATCTAAATGATAAGAATAACCTAAATGATAAGAACCTAACAGAAAATAAAAATAAAAAAGTCAATAAAACAACCAATAATGTAATTTTTTCCGAAAATAATTGGAACATGCAAGATATCAAAGAACAACCGTTTAAAAAAGGACCAAAAAGTCCCAACGTAATCATTCAATCTGTCGTTATTCTCGAACCACCTAATAAATTACCTCAAAGTACATCTTCGGGCGCGAAAAAAGTCAAAATTGATTTAAAACTAAATCAGAGTCAAGAAGTACACGAACACCTTAAACAAGTTAAGAGCTCACCCGGAATTCCTTTCGATGCGTCCAAAACACCTTCTAAACCATTACTTAAAACACGATTTTCAACTCCAATTAATCCGTTTTATGTTTCTCATGACTAAAATTTTAATAAATATCTTATTAATTAGTTCTTCTAATTTTATCTTTTACACATCGTAATTACAAAAAATTATTTTTAAATCCTCACCTTAAAATAAGTTTCCTTGATAAACATTCCTAAAAAAAAACAATAATAATAATAAATTAGTTAAATTAAAATCGATTGAAATTAATTTTAAGATAAAATAAGAAATTATAAAAATTAAAAATAAATTTAAAAAAGAAAGTATGCAACTCAATACACAAAAGTGTGTGTTATTTGGGTTGCATATCTACAACTAAATTTTAAAATGAAAATTACAAAAATACCCTAATAGATTAATAAAAACACCATAAAATAAATAAATAAAAACATCCCACAATAATAAAAATATTATATGATCATTTTATTAGAAATAATTGTATTACATAAAATAAATCATAATACTAAACACAGAAGAATCCTTTGAGAACTTAATTTAATGAGTTTGTAAAGTTAATTGTTAGAACAACTAAATGATTAATTTCTTGTTGAATATAAAAATCAAAAACCAGTATGTTCATTTTTAATCGGCATGTTCGGCGGCTTGTCGTAACAAGATATAAATCTTTTCCTTTACCCAATCCTTATTATATGGTGCGTAAGTATTGGTGGATTTTTGATAAACCAAACAGCTGATATCGGACAACTAAAAATAATTTTATTAAAATTTCATTACTTAAAAGAATTTAAACTTAATTAAGTTTTTTTTTTATTTACCTGGTCGACAAAATCAAATAGTTGAGAGATATCGTAAGTTATAGTCGGTGTATTGGGATTTCTTCTCTTTAAATGTTCCTCGTAAATCTTACAAACACCTTCCATACATTCGTTGACCGACTCGTAATCGGAATAAGTCCTCGTTTCCGGGTTTGAACCCGATTGTACCAATAAAATCGTATGGGACTATAAAATTAATATATGAAATTAATCAATTTAAAAATAACTCGTAGAAAATAAACGTATTTTTATTAAAAAAGTTGATTTTACTTACCATGTTTGGAAAAAAGTGAGGTTAGATTTCAAAATCACTCAATTCTTACACTTTAATACTTTTAACAATACGCGTAGTATTTAATTATGTTAGTAAAACCAATTTATGGAGGTTTTATGGTGATTTTACGTGATATATTGTTGAGTTTTGATGTAAATCGAAATGAAAATATTCCGTTTGGCGAAAGAATAAGAATGTCAAAATCGCGCTTAAGGTTAGGTTTGGTTCAAATCTCGACTAAGTGTAGAGTTGGTTTAAATCTCAACTAAATCTAGACTTGGTTTAAATCTTAACTAAATCTAGATTTGGTTGAAACATTGACTAAATATATAGTTGTTAATTAATTTATATCTCGACTTTAATCACTTATCATTTTTCGTAAAAAAAAAAATTGTAAATCATATATATTTGCGAATTTTTTCAAAAATTGTGTTGTGATTTAAAATTTATGAAATTCATATTTTAAATAAATGATATGAATGTAGAGGGATATGTTGTAGAATTGGTTTAGATCTCGACTAACCACAAAATTGGTTCAAATCCTAACTAAACGTATATTTTTTTAAATTTTAATTGCGGTTAATTAACTAAAAAGATTAACATTGATACCAAATGTTAATACTACTATTCATTTATTCAATAAATAGTGACAATAGTTTCAGATCTTACATAATAATTAATTAATTAAATACAATAATAATTAACATACTTTATACAGTTTTTGCGAAATTAAAACGGCAAAAACGACGTTTCTTTCTGTCTTTTTTTTCCCCTTTTTCTTACTAAAATCTTAGAAGAAAAAGAGACTTTTTTTGAACCAAACCTAATTTTTTTTTCACCACCTTACAAACTTTAAGAGTTTTTACATTCTTCTACATTCTAAAAACTTCCCTCTCAATAACAAGCTTTTTTTTCTTAACCGTTTAACCATTTTACATACTTAACTCATTAATATTATTTTATTTTTACTTACATATTTAAGTTATTAGTACTTAAATTTTCGTTTTTTTCCTTACTTCGTCATCTCCTTTTATATTTAAATCCCTTTTTATGTTTAAATCCCTTTTTATATTTAAATCCTTTTTTTTATATTTAAATCCTTCCGTTTCTTCTTTTTACATCCCTCTTTTCGTTTTTCTTCTTCGTCTTTAAAACTAAACGATGCGGTAGAATATATAAAGTTAATAATAACCACAGTTAAATCTTAGCATGTCAAAAGTGGGGAACGAGCTCCGCCTTGTATTTTTTTTTTTAATTATTTTCATTAAATTTAAGTAATTATTTTTTTTGTTGGTTGTTGTTGTCATGTTGGTGTTAATGCCGCTCGAGGTGCTTCGTTTACCCGCTGGTTGCCGGCGGTGGCGTTCCCGGCGCCGGCTGAGGCGGATATTGGGGAATTTGGGGCGGAGGCGCGTACTGTACAGGCGGAGGATTGTTTTCTGGCATGAATTTCACTGAAAATTTAAATAATTGCATTAATACTAATATTTAAAAAGTCAAATTATAATAAAAGTCGTAACATAATCTAAAACACACATTTACATGCTTTTAAAAACGTATCAAGGACATTTCTTCGGTTCAATTTAAACGTATATTAAACATTTGGGAGGTTTATTTTTGGTCATTTTAAATTAAATTTTAATTCTACGAATAAAGACGAAAACATGACGAAGAATAAACGAAGACATTTGGATGTTGGATATTATTTAAAAACAAATAAATATTTGGGAAAATTTGGGTTCGGAGGTGTCTTTAATTACCTAATTACTCGTTGATGATAATTTACATGAAATTTGCTATAAAAATGAAAGAGTTTTCTTAAAAAAAAAATGAAGGTAATAACCAAGTACTTACTAATTATAATGACGAGAATCACCAGGCCGATCACTCCCATGATTATCATCATCTAGAAAAATAAAATAAAACTTAAAAATTTGAAAAATATCTTAAATTTGAAAAAAATAAATAAATAAAGTAAAATACGGCATGTCTCATTGAAATAAACTCGTCGAGATGAAATATTTTGGAAACTAGTTCGTTAAATGTCGGAAAATAGTCCCTTAAATAAATTTTATACTCATATTTAGTTGATAATAAACTACATTTCAAAAATATCTTTAAATTAACTAACCAACTTAACGAAAAATAAATATTGCGTTTAAAATAATAATAATTCTTTAACCACTAGCTAAAATTTTATTGATAAAGACGTGGTTTGACACTCGACTATCAGAGGTAGACAATCTCCGAAAAGGAAAAAATAGGATTTCAGAGGTGGAGAAACCTCTTCGAGGGAGATTTTAGGGGTTGACAAACCTTGTTGAGGGACATTTCAGGGGTTGTCAAACTTTCTAGAAACCAAATTCAAAGATAAGTAAACCCTCTATTTCTCAAACGGGCTTCAGGGGTGGGAAAACCTCGTCGAGGGACATTTCAAAGATTTGCAAACTTCGTAGAAACCCGATTCAAAGATAAGTAAACTCTCAATTTTTCAAACGGGCTTCAGGGATGGACAAACTTCATTGAGAGACATACCGGGGGTCCCAACGGTCCGAAAAAGCTCCATGGCTTGTTTATTATTGGGGATATTGTTTTCTTTTTTTTTAGGTTATAAATGCGATACTGCTGCACATTTTTAAAATATTGCCATTTACATACAGATGTCCCACTAGTAGATATACACCAAAGTTATGATTATTTAAATGGAATGTACCTGTTTTGATTTAATATTTGGATTCTATGGTACAATACAATTATCTTTTATAGAGGTCGCTTTTACCTAAACTGTTGGCAAGTTGGGTTTACGGTACTTTTTGCTTTGCCTGTTAAAAAATTTTTATATTCCAAATTCTTGGCTTAACTTAAAAGCAATTAACGCCGTTTGATTGCTGACTGTTTGTTGCATTTTTTAAATGTTTACTCAACAACCTACTTACAATTAGTCACATTTGCCTACTGCATTTTTTTGTACATGATTAATTAAAAATGTCGAGAAACCTTGTTTTTTAAATGGCAACCAATATTTATTGTTATGTTGGACAAAAGCCATTCTGACATGCAATAATAATAAGGTTTGTATAGTCGAATGAAATATCTAAGTTGCTATTCTAAAATAACTAAATTTCGAAAACATTGCTCCTTAAAACAATAAACATCGAGTGGTCTTTTGCCAATTTTATTATCTAAAGTAAGTGGAATTTTAAAACGTTAACAAACAATAACAAAAAAAGTAAAGGGTATAAAGAAAAACAAAAACAGAGATAAAAAAAATCACAATTAACAGACAAGGCAAAAAGTGCCATAAACCCAACTTGCCAACAGTTTAGGTAAAAGCGATCTCTATAAAAGATAATTGTATTGTACCATAGAATCCAAATATTAAATCAAAACAGGTATTCCATTTAAAAAATTATAACTTTGGTGTATATCTACTAATGGGATACCTGTATATAAATGGCAATATTTTAAAAATGTGCAGCAGTATCGCATTTATAACTTAAAAAAAAAGAAAACAATATCCCCATTAATAAACAAGTTATGGAGCTTTTTCAGACCGTTGGGACACCCGGTATTAGGGATTGACAAATTCGATTCAAGGATAAATAAACCTTCGATTTTTCAAACGGACTTTAGGGATGGGCAAACCTCGTCGAAATACATTTTAAGGGTTGGCAAAATTTGTCGAGAGATATTTCAGGGATTTGGTAAACTTCGTAAAAACCCGATTCAAGGATATGTCGACCTATGCAATGAAAACTATTGTAAGTCATTTTTGATAGAACTGAGTCAGATATAAGTGTTTAAAGGTTTTGAATCGATTGCATTTTAAGAAATAAAATTTTCTAGGTAAAAATTTCCTACTTGGTTGCTATAGATATATTATAGAGGATTCCGAAAGGATTCACCATAGAAGAATAGCAATTAATTCTGTTTTCTTTTCAAATTTTTCAAAATCACCATTTTTGACTTACGATAGTTTTCGTTGCATAGGTCGATGTAAACCCTCGATTTTTTAAACTGATTTCAGAGGTGGACAAAACTCGTCGAAAGACATTTCAGAGGTTGACAAACTTCGTAGAAATCCGATTAAAGAATAAATAAACCCTCAATTTTTCGAACTGACTTTAGGGGTGGGTAAAACTCGTCGAGAGACATTTTAAGGGTTGGCAAACCTTGTCGAGAGACATTTTAGAGATTGACAAACTTCATAGAAATCCGATTCAAGGATAACTAAAACCTCGATTTTTTAAACTGATTTCAGAGGTGGGCAAAAGTCGTCGAAAGACATTTCAGAGGTTGACAAACTTCGTAGAAACCCGATCAAAGAATAAATAAACTCTCAATTTTTCGAACTGACTTTAGGGGTGGCCAAAACTCGTCGAGAGACATTTTAAGGGTTGGCAAACCTTGTCGAGAGACATTTTAGAGATTGACAAAGTTCATAGAAATCCGATTCAAGGATAACTAAAACCTCGATTTTTTAAACTGATTTCAGAGGTGGGCAAAACTGGTCGAAAGACATTTCAGAGGTTGACAAACTTCGTAGAGGCATTTAGAAATTACAACTTTATTATATCTGTACCTTAGAGATAAAGGGACTTAAGTCCAAAATGACATAATTGTGAAATACCCTAATCTGTCGTAGAAGTTCCTTCTTATGTTATGAAGCATAACAAGCGTAATGTTTCCAAACACATTTATAATCCTTTGACGAAGATATTCCAAATCTTCAGCTTTTACGTGGTTGTACACCTTCTGTTTTACGTATGGCCAAACGAAGAAGTCCATAACAGCTAAATCGGGCAACCTGGCTGCCCATCTGATATTGCCTCTTCTACTAATCACACGATTTGAAAAAGTGATATTTCAAAATTGTCGCACATCAGCCATATTGTGCGCAGGACAGCCATCCTGCTGATACCATATTTGATTTAAGTCGTTTTAAGTTGCGTCAAAGCTGGAGTGATTTCCTCCCTAAGGAGGCCCAAATACGTCCATTCAAATTGCCCTCAATAAAGAAAGGTCCAACAATATGATCTCCGAGGACATCAGTCCACACGTTCAGTTTAGTTGGATATTGAGTCCGGAAGTCCATTCGATGACGTGGATTCTCTCTACTCCAAAATTTATTAACAGCAGGATTGTGCCTTCCTAATAATGTAAACGTCGATTCGAAAAAAAATCGTTATACGGTATAGTTTAGATGAAAGTCAGGAACAAATCTGTACCTTAGAGCTAAAGGGACTTAAGTCCAAAATGACATAATTGTGAAATAACGAAAAATGTACTATTTTTAATTTTAAATAACAATTTTCATATTCCCAGCTCTAAAACAATTTAGCTCATAATCGCGGAAATATTGTTATTTAATACTAATAGTCTGTCTTTATTCATTAACAAAACATTTTTATGAAAACTTTTTATTTTTACGAACTTATTGGACTTACTACATTTTGGCTCGAAAAAATTATTTCTGAATGACTGTATGGACTTACAACAAAACAATAATTTGCGACAATAATAACATGTATGAACTTATTACAACAAAGAATAAATTTTAAAATATATTAACTCATAAACTCATTCATCATCAGGGAAATCTGATGCTTCTTCAGTATGGGGTAAGTTTCTGAAATAATCCTGATGTTCTTCGGGGACCCACTTAAGGAAAGTTACAAGATTGTCGTACTTTGCTTTACTTATAGATTTTCTAAAAAATCTTAATTTGGTCAAACTTTTTGGTATATTTGACGGTTTTCGAATATTTCTATACAAATTAATGGAACAAAAATTGTCATTAAATGATGTTTTATAAAAAAGAGTTCCATATACTCCTCGCCGAAGTTGAAGCCAAACAATGTTAGACAATTTAAACTCTAGGCCATCATTGCTTTTCTTTCTAGATATAAATGGCGCTGTTGATAAGAAGTACAATGTACTAAATTTTTTTTAATCTTCTAGGGCCATGGAGTACACATTAAATCTAGGCTTTTTACAATTGCGAATAAAATTTAGCAAAAAAAAAAAAAAGTTAAAATAAAAAAAGTTAAAATAAAAAAATAAAAGGTTAAAATAAGCTTTAACCTTGATAATTAGATTTTTTGTGGACTTACGACTATTTGGCGCTAAAACGGTAAGGATTTACTTCTTTATAACCCAAAAAATTTTTTTCGTGATCAATTTTTTTAGGTAATGTTGTAAAAAATGGAATGTTGTGTTTAACGAGATACTTATTTTAAGCATATCTCATTTTCATAAAATTTGGACTTACGTCCCTTTAGCTCTCAGGTACAGATATATAACTTTCGGTATTTACCACGATCAGAGTAAAGTCCCAAAATGGGGTCATTGTATATTGTTAAGTTAACACAAACGCCTAATCGAACGAGTATAAGAAAGCAGGGAATTCAATGGAACGGACTACTTCTTGGTCATCAGCCCTATCATCAGCTCCGTCCGTGAGGACAATAAAGGCAGTTAAGGCTGTGGTCTTACGGTCATCGAGTTTCTCAGGGGCGCAGGAGACGGACGTGCGGAAGCAAGAAGGTGGACCTTAATTCTGGGCTACGTTCCGCCCTCTGTAGATAAGAGACAAAGGATTTATATTCGAAACTTATGTGTTTATTTATCTTTTGTCGAGAAGTGAATACATGAATCGAGGTTCAGTTCGTTTTAGTATAGTAGAAAAAGACGGAAACATTAGATGTATCTTTCTTACTAAATCCTAATAAGATTCTGACTTATTTTAGTATATGTAATAAATACTGTGCAAGAAAAATTAAATGTTTTAAAATGGTACAGCAGTTTGTAGTACAGATGGGATAATCGACTGTACTATACTGGTGGGCCAAATTGGACACTTGTAAAGGGACACCCCTGTTTCTATAAGAGATAGGGTAAAATAATATTGTTGTCTTGCTCGATGCTTATAAGAAATCGAATGGTGAAAACCGCAAATTGATACCTCTTACGGTTTCGGAAATACAGGTGTTTTTCGAAAAAGTGCATTTTTTAAAAATCTCCATAACTTTTTTCTATTGGATAATATTTGATTCTGTGAAAAGATTCCCGAAACAACTTTTTATGTAGAATTTGTTGGTGTAAATTAGATTTTTTGTAAGCAATATTCTAACAGATGCAGACAAATATTTCTTTTTCAAATGGAACACCTATACATTTTTGCATATTCGACGGGAGTTTAAATTGCCTTTCCAAAAGTGTGCCACACATGATACCTTGTTTGCGATATCACTTAACCTTTTTGGTTCAGATTATGGCTTCAAACAATCTACATTTTTTTAGCATCGAGAAAAATGAGTTTAAACGTTATCTTCTCTCTGTATATCGTTTATGTAAATACAACCTCTGCATTTTCTCCAGATTCTCTGAAACAAATTATCGCATCTATCCCATTTTTCAAACTTTATAGGCATATTTTTGGAAAGGGAATTCTAGGCTCTCGTGTAATATGTAATAATATAGTGTTCCATTAAAAAAACACTTTTATGTATGTAGCTATTAAGATATTGCTTACAGAGAAAACTAACCTACACCGTCAAAATCTACATAAAAAGTTGCCACGAGAATGTTTTCACAAAATTAAACATTTTCCAATAGGAAAAAAATTATGAAGACTTCAAAAATGCACTTTCTCGAAAAGCATCCCCAATATTTCTGAAACCGTAAAAGATATCAATATGAGGTTTTCAGCATTCGATTTCTTATAAAAATCGAGCATCAGTTACCTTTTTTTTCCCTCTATTTCTTTTAGAAACAGGAGTGTCCCTTGAAAAGTGACCAATTTGGCCCAGTTGTACATACTTTCTCTGCTACATGTAGTGTATGTAAAGAAAAAGTTAGTGTTCAAAATTACAATATCGAAGTTTATTTTCATGAGGTCGAGGTATTTATATAACAAAAAGATTAATAAAATTATGAAATGAACTTTTCATTCATTTTAGTTTACTAAAATTCTAAAATTTTTTACTAGCCATAAAATCTGTGAAGTCCAAAGTCGAATAATTCTCCAAAGTATTTATCTCCAGAAATGCACAACGAAGCAGAATCGATTTACAGAAAAAACTTGTTTGTTTACTTACGGCACCTACTCAACTCCGCCGGCCACACCACGTGGTTAATCAGGGCGGAGCTATCTAGCGAAATTGAAAAATATTCCCAAGTTTGTACCGTGGGAATTTCCAAAATTTCTCGCTTATCTTTTAAAATATCAAAAAACGGTAAATGGAAAAAATATATCTTGAATATTTATGTATTCATGCAAATAGCCCTTTTCAAAATCTTTCTTAATAATCTCAGTTATTAACAATAATTTATAAAGTATCTCTATTTGCATGTCTAGATTTTTCATTTTTACCCAACTTTCGTTTGAAAGTTTTTTTGATTTATCACATGGTTAACGCGAAATATTGGAACAACTTTTTCGGGCCCGAGACCACAGCCTTAAGGGAACGTCGGCCGGTGTGTTACTTCTGCGTCCCTCTTTCCTGCGAGTGTTAGTGCAGCTTCAAGGAAAGTCCCCGACAAAAAAGTAAGTACACCTCTCGCTTATTTAAACCCCGCAACCAGAAACAAAAAAAAATGTAGTTTAGTATGTACTAAATTTGTGTATAAAATTTCAATGTCATCGGACTTATTTTTGTCGAGATATTTAGATTCGACGAATCCACTTCGGTAAGACACCTTGTATAATAAAAAATAAAATAATAAAAATTTGCTTATTTAAATAAATAACCTTTAAGTTTTGTAACCAAAACTTTCGTTTTAATTTTCCGGCTTGTTGTTCGAACTGTGACGCTCCTTGTTGTAACGCATCTACATAAAAAAAATAATAGTTTATTAATTTTCGATTTTTTAATCAAACGAATTAAAAAGAATTTTTTATTTTTGAAGAAAAATTAAATTAATTTATTACCAGCTCTGTCATCCAATTCCGAAAGCTTCTGATCGCGTTCCAAAACTTTCTCAACGTTGGTCTTCATTATATCGACCACTTCGTCGACCTGTGCTTGCGTCTGCTGGAGTCTTTTTTGGGCAGCGACCTGCTGTGGGGTTCGAGGACCGCCGACGATGCCGTCGTCTCCCGAAGGAGCGGCCAAATTTTCTCCCGTAGACCTAACAATAACAAAAAAATTACAACTACTAAAGGATTTCATTTAAACGGTATTTAGCTAAACCGAGACCAGAACTGACATCAACACTAACACTAAACCTACAACTAGGAGTTTTTGGGTTTAATCGAGCGTCTTTGGAAAAGACGTTTCAAATACCATTTTACAACCTTCTATAAAAAGGCTTCAAACTTTTAAAAAAGATCTGAAAACAAGGCATCTGAAACGTTTTTTTTTTTTTCAAAAGACGCTCGATTAGATCCAAAAACTCCTATCTAGTTCTAGGTCTAAGAGTTAAAGAAAATAATCTTAAATTAATAAACAAAAAATTACATATTCCATCTTTAAACTTTTTAACGAGGCGCAAAAAATGTTAAAAAAAATGGAATTTACATAGATAACGACTTCATTAAACCACAAAACGAAACGCAACGGGAATTATTTTAAATAAATGTGAGTTGAGTAGTAAAATATTTAAAAAAGGAATAAAACGTTTTAAAGAGGTAAAACGTTTTAAAGAGGTAAAACATTAAAAAAAAAAATGGCAAAACCAATATTTTATCATTTCAATAAAATAAAAAAATTAAATCGATTTGTTATTACTCTTCGATAAAGGTTACCAAGTTAGATAATAAAGCTTACGTATTTCTAATAAAATTATCTTTTGAATTAAAATGAAAATGTCACGATTTGACCTAATTCTAACCAAAAACGATTTATTAAAAGACATTGAAGATAATAAAAAAAATTAATTTTACATTTTGAAAGTAATTTGAAACAAAAAGAATTAATAACACTTACATTTAGTATTTAATAAACGACGAAAAAATGGAATAGAACGTTTCTGTATTGGTGGAAGTGCAATAATGTAGTTAATATCAAGTAAAACGGGGTGACTGCGCGTGCGTGAAATTTTGCAATCGATTTTACCGCCCCCGCATATTAACAATATTCCGACAATCGAAAAAATAAACAAATTATACGCAATTTAAATCTAAAAACGCAATAAACATATTTTTTTCTTTAAAACAAATATATCCAAATCAAATTAGACACCTTTTAGAAATAAATAAAAAAAAAATTATGATGAAAAACTTAAATAATTTGGGAAATTTTATTCGGATCGAGGTTTATTATTTAGAATAATTTGAAAAATTAATTTTAGAAAAATACTTACATGTTCGGTTCGGTCTCGAAGGGAAATTTCTTTCTTCCACGATTGAAAACGACACTCGAAACGAAAACGGCGATATCGACTGGCTGATGTAGGACTGGCGCTTCGCGTTTGCGCCCTAAAGTCGAGCTTTTCCGCGAACTTGACGTAGGTCGGGACTTCTAACCCATTAATAAAAAAGGAAAACTCCAAACTATACCTTCTTACCATCTTCCAATCTGTAAATTAAATTTAAAATGTATTAATTAATTAAACAACAAGAAAACAATTATTAATGCAAATTAAAGAACATCCCCCTGTAGAGTATAAAAGTTTCTAAAGTAACTAAAGTAAAATTACAGGAAACTAATTTCGTTTTCTTTTTTAGATATAATAAAAATTTATAAAGAATATAGTTCAATTAGTATTTACTAGATGCCTCTTTTTTCTTTGACGCCTTTTTCAATTTTCTTTCTTATAATTATTTAAAAATAAAAAGCTAATTAAAGATTCAGTTCACATATAAAAATGCAACAAACAGCATTATTCGTTATGAATATTATCGTTCGGATTTGCTGCGGTAACAAATCGATCGTTATGAATGTTATCGTCCACCTTTGCTGCGTGGCAATGTTATTTCTTGAAATGGCTTAGGAAGCTGAAATGCTTGGTGGCGAATTGGGAGTTTGCTTAGGTTATTACTGATATGCGAATGAGGGAAACGCTGAGGTGTTAGCACGTGGCGGTAATGGGGCCAATCAAGATATGTGGTCCCACTACCGAAACTCAGGGTGGATGAGAGAAAAGAATGATTAAGACGGGAGAGTGTGTCGGGAGAATCAAGACCGCGAAATCGTAAAGAGTTAAACTTGAGGCGTTTTCTGGCGATGCAGCGGTTTGAAAGCTTTTGAAATCTTTTTGTTCTCGCGTTAAATCGTGACGTCACTGACCAAAACGATTGAACCGTTTCAAAATGCTCTACGATCTCGGTTCAAAACTGAACACACATGCACACATTGAAAGGTGAACACAACTTCCAATAACAATAACGTTTCGCTAATTACCTCATATTGTTTTGTGCTAATTACTGTATATCCTCTAATGCAAGGGTGGGCAACCTCCGGCCCGTGGGCCAACTCCGGCCCATGTGAGAGTCTTATCCGGCCCTTTAGAAAGAATAACAAATAATTCTTGTTTAAACTCGAAAGTTTTTGACAGAAAAAAATAATCAAAGAAAGGTTTTTATAACTAATGCAGTAGAGAAGGAAAATGTCTTGTTACTGCACTGGGATTCGAACGAAGATCTCTTTCTTTCCGGGCAGTTGTTATACCAAGAAAAGCAGAAGATCTAATAATGAATTCTATTTTTCATATAAAAAAACTTATAAGTAACAAAAATTTGCCAATGTTGTATTTCGGCCAGCGTACGAAAAGTAAATCGTAATTTGGCTCACACTACAAAAAGTTGCCCACCCCTGCTCTAATGCCTAAGTATTGAGTTTTTTTTATAATAAAATAGAAAAATGTGGCACTTCCTCTCCATTATTCAACATCCACAACATTACCATTTCCCTGTTTGTATTAAAATTATCGTTAATTAAACATAATACCGAAGTTCTGAGGTTCATTATTTTTGAAAATAATAGAAATAAGAATTTGTAGCTTTTCAAACGGATTTGAATCCACGTTCGAAAGCACTGCACGCCAGAAAACGCCTCTGAAGTTAAAAAGAATAATTACAAGTTTTTTTTTCTTTTTATCGCCGTAAATTGTAACGTATTAAATTTTTCTTGTATCAATCGAATATTAATAAAAATTGTGAAAGTAACGAGATAATTGTCAACCCAAATCAAGCTAAAATGTGTAAAATGTAAATCCATTTTCAAAATATTAATTTTGACGGTTAAACGTCACCTTACATCTTTAAAATGTCAACTTTGACGTTTAAAGATTAAAGTTCTTTTTCTAAATGTCAATTTTGACGTTTAAATGTCTAAATCCATTTTCAAAATGTCAATCTTGACATTTAAACGTTACTTATCATCTTTAAAGTGTTACTTTTGACGTTTAAACGTCACCTTTCATCTTTAAAGTGTCACTTTTAACATTTAAACGCTACTTTTTATCTATAAAATGTCATTTTTGATGTTTAAAGATCAAAATTTTCTTTGAGAATGTAAATGTTGTCATTTAAACGTCACTTCTCATCTTTAAAGTATCTCTCTTGACATTTAAGGATAAAAATTTTCTTTCAAAATCTCAATCTTGACGTTTAAATGTCTAAGTCCATTTTCAAAATGTCAAATTTGACGTTTAAACGTCACCCTTCATCTACAAAGTGTCAATTTTGACGTTTAAAGATTAAAGTTCTTTTTCTAAATGTCAATTTTGACGTTTAAATGTCTAAATCCATTTTCAAAATGTCAATCTGGACATTTAAACGTCGCTTATCATCTTTAAAGTGTTACTTTTGACGTTTAAACGTCACCTTTCATCTTTAAAGTGTCACTTTTAACATTTAAACGTTACTTTTTATATATAAAATGTCATTTTTGACGTTTAAATATCAAAATTTTCTTTGAGAATGTTAATGTTATCATTTAAACGTCACTTCTCATCTTTAAAGTATCTCTCTTGACATTTAAAAACAAAAATTTTCTTTCAAAACCTCAATCTTGACGTTTAAATGTCTAAATCCATTTTCAAAATGTCAAATTTGACGTTTAAACGTCACCTTTCATCTACAAAGTGTCAATTTTCACGTTTAAAGATTAAAGATCTCTTTCGAAATGTCATTTTTGACGTTTAAATGTCTAAATCCATTTTCAAAATGTCAATCTTGACATTTAAACGTCACTTATCATCTTTAAAGTGTTACTTTTGACGTTTAAACGTCACCTTTCATCTTTAAAGTGTCACTTTTAACATTTAAACGTTACTTTTTGTCTATAAAATGTCATTTTTGACGTTTAAAGATCAAAATTTTCTTTGAGAAAGTCAATTTTGCCATTTATACGTCACTTCTCATCTTTAAAGTATCTCTCTTGACATTTAAGGATAAAAATCTTCTTTCAAAACCTCAATCTTGACGTTTAAATGTCTAAATCCATTTTCAAAATGTCAATTTTGACGTTTAAACGTCACCTTTCATCTACAAAGTGTCAATTTTGACGTTTAAAGATTAAAGATCTCTTTCGAAATGTCAATTTTGACGTTTAAATGTCTAAATCCATTTTCAAAATGTCAATCTTGACATTTAAACATCACTTCTCATCTTTAAAGTGTTACTTTTGACGCTTAAACGTCACCTTTCATCTTTAAAGTGTCACTTTTAACATTTAAACGTTACTTTTTATCTATAAAATGTCATTTTTGACGTTTACAGATCAAAATTTTCTTTGAGAATGTTAATGTTGTCATTTAAACGTCACTTCTCATCTTTAAAGTATCTCTCTTGACATTTAAGGATAAAAATCTTCTTTCAAAACCTCAATCTTGACGTTTAAATGTCTAAATCCATTTTCAAAATGTCAAATTTGACGTTTAAACGTCACCTTTCATTTACAAAGTGTCAATTTTGACGTTTAAAGATTAAAGATCTCTTTCGAAATGTCAATTTTGACGTTTAAATGTCTAAATCCATTTTCAATATGTCAGTCTTGACATTTAAGCGTCACTTATCATCTTTAAAGTGCTACTTTTGACGTTTAAACGTCACCTTTCATCTTTAAAGTGTCACTTTTAACATTTAAACGTTACTTTTTGTCTATAAAATGTCATTTTTGACGTTTACAGATCAAAATTTTCTTTGAGAATGTTAATGTTGTCATTTAAACGTCACTTCTCATCTTTAAAGTATCTCTCTTGACGTTTAAGAATAAAAATTTTCTTTCAAAACCTCAATTTTGACGTTTAAACGTCACCTTTCATCCACAAAGTGTCAATTTTGACGTTTAAAGATCAAAATTCCCTTTCGAAATATCAACTTTGACGTTTAAAGATCAAAATTTATAAATTACATAGTTCAACTAGTATTTAATAGATGGCTCTTTATTTTGGCTTTATCAATGTTCTTTTTTAATTTAATTTAATTTGTTTAAAAAGCAACCTAAGAAAAATTCATTTCACCTTCGAAAAACTTCGAAAAATTCCTTGAAAATCTTTCATCGATAAAAGTAAAGTCCGAAAACCAACAATAAAATGATAAAAGTTAGATAGTAAACTTTACTGCTTTAGAATAATAACGAGAGTAGGACTTATTGTTAAATAAAACGCGTCGGGACGTAATTTGTACTTTTCTAAAAGGCTAGAGTCAGTGTGTTTCGCGTCATCGTCGTCCTCGGAACGGTAAGATTACCTCGTTCCGAGTAACGTGAATTCATTCACCTTTTAGTAGCGAGTAAACGAGAAAGTTTAAAATTTCACCTTTAAAAAGAAAGAACTTAAATACTTTTAAATAACTTGATTTTTAAATAAGTTATTTTTTAAATAACAAGAATCTTAGAATGTGTTAAAAAAAAATTACAGTGAAAAAGTGTTAAAATTTAGCGTTAAAGTTAGTTTAAAGTTTCAAATGGCAGCTGAAGTGAAGTAAAAGTCAAAAAGTTAATAAGAAAAGTAAGTTTTCTTTTTAATTTTAAAAATTATTATTAAAAAAATATATATTTATATATTCTTAAAGAAGATTAAAAATTCTTTAATTTGAATCCAAACACTATTAAAATCAGACTAAAAATAACCAAGTTATGATAAAAAAGAAAGAAAAAAATTTTTTTTGAGGTTATGTTAGAAAAAATTTAAAACAAATAACTTAAAAGTTAATCTAAATATATCGTGTTTGAAGTCATCTTAAAGCAAATTTAATGTCTTAATCGATTTTTAAAATCAATTTTATTTTAAAAATCAATTATTTAGAATCAATAAATAAATTTATAAATCTTAAAAATCAAAAAAAATCTTATTTAATTAAGATTTTAAAGAAAATAAAAGAAAAAATACAAAAATAATAATTTTAACGTCTAAAGTGACGTCCATTCAGATTTTAATCGCTTTATTTATCAAAAAACCACTTGAAAAATACCCTCATTTTAAAAAAATAAATACCGATATAAACGATAAAGAGATATTTCATTATATTATTCGATTATATTATATTATTCGCCTTAATTCGACCGTTTATCATCGTTAAGTTAAAAAGTAAAGTTTCAATCTTTTAAGGTGAGTTTTAATCATTTTATTATTCCCCAAAAACAATTTTACGCTTATTAAGTCATAAAAAAAGACACACATTAAATAAAAAACCATAACAAAAAAACACATTAAATAAACTCCTTCAATGTCATTTCATTGTCCATTCCGGTTTTATAATTCGATCAATTATAAAATAAAAATCATTCGAATTAATTTGATTTTTTAAAAACCCCGCCATATAATTAAGCACCATCTATGTTACAATAGAGGAAATATTCCCCCACTACTTATCTAAGAAACGTCACTTTGACATTTCCCATTCCGTTTTGGGTCTTGAACGCGTTCGGATCGTTATAAAACGATAAAAAAAAAATACAAATCCGGTTAAAAAATCGTCTGTTATAGAAAACGAATTAAAATTAAGTATAAAAATAATTAAAAAAAAAAGTGAAGTGGGTTTGTATGAGTGATACCGGCGAAAAAATTCGTTGGAAAAACGTTTTAATTGTTAACTTTACGAAAATGAAGGTGAATAAGGCCTATTTAATGTTCCAATTGATCATTAGAAGTCCTGTGACTGAGTTCTCCGCAAAGTTTAATTATTAAATAAATAAATAAGTAAAAATTTAAAAGTGTTTTAATAATTTTTTTAAGGCTAGTTTAGATTTGAATTGAACTAATTTATATAAAGTGTAAAAAGGTGAACTTTTAAAGTGAACTAAATTTGGGAAAGAGGGAGAAAACGATTCGAGGTGGTGATTATTAAGGTGAATTTCGATATGCAATCTGGTGATTACTTCGAGTACGACTACAAATTCGGCCTGAGAAGGAACAAGACCGCGATTTTGTGCACGAATAAGATGGTGGAGGTGTTGGACACCGGATTCGTTCGTCCCAGGGTCGGTTACAGGGCGAAAAACGATCCCGGAGACTGACACAGTTTGAAATTTACGGAACATGAGGTTTTAGTTATTTGATAGCCGTTAAAAACCAGGTAAAATATTTCAAAAAACGGCCATTTTTTCAATCCTCTCCACACGTTTTACTTGAGAAATTTTTGCACACGGCTCATAAAAAAAGATAAGAGACGTGTTTGGTTTAGATAAGAATTATACACCTGGATAACCAATCGATTATTTCCTTTTTAATTCCATGCAAAAGTAACTTGAGAAGATTAAATTAAATTATACAAGAATTTTTTTTCTTTCAAGAAATTTTCTTACGTAAACGGGTTTCCCCGAGAAAAACTAATGACGTTCACTTCCAACAATAAGTTTAAAAAATGCACACCATGACTAATTGTTAACGAGGATAATCCATTCAAATTTGAAAGAGAGAAATAAAAAACTGACTCACAATGATCCGGACTTTGAACTATCCTTGAAACGGAACGCGTTTGGCCAAAAAATTTTTTTCCTTCGGTAATCGTCGGGTAAACATCCAGAAAATTCCTTCCTAAAAATAAATCATACATTAATGCGTCAATTTCTAATCGTATTTTATTCTAAAATTTATTTTTTTAAAGTCCCATTTAATTATAAAAAAAAAATTCTTAAAAAATCTTTTAATTTAAGTTCAAATTTGACTAAAATCGGATCAAAAATAATAAAGTTCTAACATTCTAGAATAAAAAATTTAAGGTTAAATTAAAAAATCATTTAAATTTTCTTAACTTGGTAAGAAAGTTAAAAAACTGTTCAAAATCCTTTAATTTGATTCCAAACTTGATTAAAATCGGATCAAAAATAATAAAGTTCTTACATTTTAGAATAAAAAAATTTAAGGTTAAGTTAAAAAATCATTTAAATTTTCTTAACTTGGTAAGAAAGTTAAAAAACTGTTCAAAATCTTTTAATTTAAATCCAAACTTGATTAAAATCGGATCAAAAATGATAAAATTATGACACTCAAAAATTTTTTTTTGAGGTTATGTCAAAAAAAAATCAATCAAATTTAATTAATTTATTAAGAAATTTAAAAAAACGATAAAAATCCTTTAATTTAAGTCCCAATTGGACTAAAATCGAATCAAAAACAATAGAATTAAGACATTTTAGAATAAAAAATTTGAGGTTATGTTAAAAAAATCATTCAAATTTCATTACTTTATTAAGAAAATCTTAAAGACTATAAAAAATCCTTTAATTTAAATTCAAATTTGACTAAAATCGGATCAAAAATAATAAAGTTCTAACATTTTAGAATAAAAAATTTAAGGTTAAGTTAAAAAAATCATTTAAATTTTTTTAACTTGGTAAGAAAGTTAAAAAACTGTTCAAAATCCTTTAATTTGAGTCCAAATTTGATTAAAATCGGATCAAAAATGATAAAATTATGACACTCAAAAAATTTTTTTTGAGGTTATGTTAAAAAAATCAATCAAATTTAATTAATTTATTAAGAAATTTTTAAAAAACGATAAAAATCCTTTAATTTAAGTCCAAATTGGACTAAAATCGAATCAAAAACAATAAAATTAAGACATTTTAGAATAAAAAATTTGAGGTTATGTTAAAAAAATCATTAAAATTTCATTAATTTATTAAAAAATCTAAAAGATTATAAAAAATTCTTTAATTTAAGTCCAAATTTGACTAAAATCGGATCAAAAATGATAAAGTTCCAACATTTTAGAATAAAAAATTTAAGGTTAAGTTAAAAAATCATTTAAATTTTCTTAACTTGGTAAGAAAGTTAAAATACTGTTCAAAATCCTTTAATTTGAGTCCAAACTTGATTAAAATCGGATCAAAACTGATAAAATTAAGACACTCAAAAATTTTTTTTGAGGTTATGTCAAAAAAAATCAATCAAATTTAATTAATTTATTAAGAAATTTTAAAAAACGATAAAAATCCTTTAATTTAAGTTCAAATTGGACTAAAATCGAATCAAAAATAATAAAATTAAGACATTTTAGAATAAAAAATTTGAGGTTATATTAAAAAAAACATTCAAATTTCATTAATTTATTAAAAAAAATCTTAAAGACTATAAAAAATCCTTTAATTTAAGTCCAAATTTGACTAAAATCGGATCAAAAATAATAAAGTTCTAACATTTTAGAATAAAAAATTTAAGGTTAAGTTAAAAAATCAATTAATTTTTTTTAACTTGGTAAGAAAGTTAAAAAACTGTTCAAAATCCTTTAATTTGATTCCAAATTTGATTAAAATCGGATCAAAAATGATAAAATTAAGACACTCAAAAAATTTTTTTTGAGGTTATGTCAAAAAAAATCAATCAAATTTAATTAATTTATTAAAAAATTTTAAAAAACGATAAAAATCCTTTAATTTAAGTCCAAATTGGACTAAAATCGAATCAAAAACAATAAAATTAAGACATTTTAGAATAAAAAATTTGAGGTTATGTTAAAAAAATCATTGAAATTTCATTAATTTATTAAAAAATCTTAAAGACTATAAAAAATCCTTTAATTTAAGTCCAAATTTGATTAAAATCGGATCAAAAATAATAAAGTTCTAACATTTTAGAATAAAAAATTTAAGGTTAAGTTAAAAAATCATTTAAATTTTCTTAACTTGGTAAGAAAGTTAAAAAACTGTTCAAAATCCTTTAATTTGATTCCAAATTTGATTAAAATCGGATCAAAAATGATAAAATTATGGCACTCAAAAAATTTTTTTTGAGGTTATGTCAAAAAAATCAATCAAATTTAATTAATTTATTAAGAAATTTAAAAAAACGATAAAAATTCTTTAATTTAAGTCCAAATTGGACTAAAATCGAATCAAAAACAATAAAATTAAGACATTTTAGAATAAAAAATTTGAGGTTATGTTAAAAAAAACATTCAAATTTCATTAATTTATTAAAAAAAATCTTAAAGACTATAAAAAATCCTTTAATTTAAGTCCAAATTTGACTAAAATCGGATCAAAAATAATAAAGTTCTAACATTTTAGAATAAAAAATTTAAGGTTAAGTTAAAAAATCAATTAATTTTTTTTAACTTGGTAAGAAAGTTAAAAAACTGTTCAAAATCCTTTAATTTGATTCCAAATTTGATTAAAATCGGATCAAAAATGATAAAATTATGACACTCAAAAATTTTTTTTTGAGGTTATGTCAAAAAAATCAATCAAATTTAATTAATTTATTAAGAAATTTTTAAAAAACGATAAAAATCCTTTAATTTAAGTTCAAGTTGGACTAAAATCGAATCAAAAACAATAAAATTAAGACATTTTAGAGTACAAAATTTGAGGTTATGTTAAAAAAAACATTTAAATTTCATTAATTTATTAAAAAATCTTAAAGACTATAAAGAATCCTTTAATTTAAGTCCAAATTTGACTAAAATCGAATCAAAAACAATAAAGTTCTAACATTTTAGAATAAAAAATTTAAGGTTAAATTAAAAAATCATTTAAATTTCCTTAACTTGGCAAGAATGTTAAAAAACTGTTCAAAATCCTTTAATTTGAGTCCAAATTTGATTAAAATTGGATTAAAAATGATAAAATTATGACACTCAAATTTTTTTTTGAGGTTATGTCAAAAAAATCAATCAAATTTAATTAATTTATTAAGAAATTTAAAAAAAACGTTAAAAATCCTTTAATTTAAGTCCAAATTGGACTAAAATCGAATCAAAAACAATAAAATTAAGACATTTTAGAATAAAAAATTTGAGGTTATGTTAAAAAAAAATCATTCAAATTTTATTAATTTATTAAAAATCTTAAAGACTATAAAAAATCCTTTAATTTAAGTCCAAATTTGACTAAAATCGGATCAAAAATAATAAAATTAAGACATTTTAGAATAAAAAATTTGAGGTTATATTAAAAAAATCATTCAAATTTCATTAATTTATTAAAAAATCTAAAAGATTATAAAAAATCCTTTAATTTAAGTCCAATTTTGACTAAAATCGGATAAAAAATCACAAAATTATAACGTTTCAAAAAAAAAAAAAAAAATGAGGTTATTTCAAAAAAATCATTCTAATCTCATTAATTTGTTAAAAAAATCTTAAAGATTATCAAAAATCCTTTAATTTAAGTCCAAATTTGACTAAAATCGAATCAAAAACAATAAAATTAAGACATTTTAGAATAAAAAATTTGAGGTTATGTTAAAAAAATCATTCAAATTTCAGTAATTTATTAAAAAAATCTTAAAGACTAACAAAAATCCTTTAATTTAAGTCCAAATTTGACTAAAATCGGATAAAAAAATAACAAAATTATAACATTAAAAAAAAATTGAGGTTATGTCAAAAAAAATCATTCTAATCTCATTAATTTGTTAAAAAAATCTTAAAGATTATCAAAAATCCTTTAATTTAAATCTAAATTTGATTAAAATCGGATAAAAAATAACAAAATTATGACATAAAATTTTTTTTTTGAGGTTATGTCAAAGAAAAATAAAAATCTTCAATAACTTTAAAACCATTTAAGATAAATACGTCGTGTTTGTACTCGATTCGAATAATTTTAACCTTCCCGACTCATTCAAACGGTTAAATTGGACGAAATTCGCGTCGAATTCGATTTGGAACCGAGCCAGAGTAAGCGTTTTTACTACGCGAAACGTCAAATAGGCGTAAAATTACGCCTTGCATTCGCATAAAAAAAAAATGATCCCTATTACCACCGTTTCGCGTCACGTTATTATTACGCGAAATTATTATCCGCGAGTTTATTAATCCACAAGGACTTTAGGGAACTGAAACCGCGTTTATGTTTGTTGGCGGCCGATTCAATTGCGAACGAATTATCCTGTTAGGTTTTGGCGTCGAGGCGATTGAATCGCGTCCGTCTTTTAAAAATTTAAAACGTGTGGAGAAATGGAGATTAATAAAGAAGCGAAAATAATAATGAAAAAGGGAAAATAAAAAAGATAAAGTTAATGATTATTTTTAGGTAATTTAGAAGTTTATTTAAAGAAATAATTTGATTATAAAAAGATTATAGAAGATTAAAGAAGATTAAGAAGGAGGAAAAAGGAAAAAAATTACTTGGGAAGTGAAAGAAGAAAGAAGAAGTGAAAGAAGACAAAGTGAAAAGAAGATAGTGTTATAGACTTTTAAAAAATTAAAAGAAATATAATAATAATAATAAAAAAGAAACTTTTTGAGTGTTTATTTTTAACGATTAGTGGGTAACTTTATTTGTTGTTGTTGTTATTGTGAATAGAAAATTAGAAGAAATTAAAAATGGGGTTCTTAAAGGAGAAATGGAGAGCGTTTTGTCCTCAAACGCCTCGTCGTGATGATAAAAATTTTGGGGAACAAGAAACTGGATTATTAAAAGGTTAACAGATTTACAAAAAATGTAGATTTTTTTTAAGTATATACACAATGTCGTGCTTTGATTGTCTGATTTTTTACTGCAATATTCTCTGACTGAATACAAAATTTTTAAAAGTTAGGTTACCTGTCAAAAATTTTAATCAACTTTATGATTTTTTTTAATTTTTTGGGTAATAATTAGAATAAAATTGACTTTTTTATTACAAAATAGAATATTTTAACTTTCAATTAATACAAATTTCATTTCTTACTTAAAAAAAATAAAGTCTCATTTTTTTAAATTTGGTTAAAATTTTTTAAAAGTTAACCTGTCAAAAATTTTGATCAACTTTATGATTTTTTTTTTTTTTTGGTAATAATTAGAATAAAATTGATTTTTTATTTCAAAATAGAATATTTTAGCTTTCAATTAATACAAAATTCATTTCTTAATTAAAAAAACTAAAGTCTCCACGATTTTTTAAATTTGGTCAAAATCTTTTAAAAGTTAACCTGTCAAAAATTTTAATCAACTTTATGATTTTTTTTATTTTTTTGGGTAATAATTAGAATAAAATTAACTTTTTTATTACAAAATAGAATATTTTAGTTTTCATTTAATACAAAATTCATTTCTTAATTAAAAAAAATAAACTCCACGATTTTTTAAATTTGGTCAAAATTTTTTAAAAGTTAACCTGTCAAAAATTTTAATCAACTTTATGATTTTTTTTTATTTTTTTGGGTAATAATTAGAATAAAATTGATTTTTTATTTCAAAATAGAATATTTTAACTTTCAATTAATACAAAATTCATTTCTTAATTAAAAAAATAAAGTCTCTACGATTTTTTAAATTTGGTCAAAATTTTTTAAAAGTTAACCTGTCAAAAATTTTAATCAACTTTATGATTTTTTTTATTTTTTTGGGTAATAATTAGAACAAAATTGACTTTTTTATTACAAAATAGAATATTTTACCTTTCAATTAATACAATTTTCATTTCTTAATTTAAAAAACTAAAGTCTCCACGATTTTTTAAATTTGGTCAAAATTTTTTAAAAGTTAACCTGTCAAAAATTTTAATCAACTTTATGATTTTTTTTTATTTTTTTGGGTAATAATTAGAATAAAATTGATTTTTTATTTCAAAATAGAATATTTTAGCTTTCAATTAATACAAAATTCATTTCTTAATTAAAAAAAATAAAGTCTCCACGATTTTTTAAATTTGGTCAAAATTTTTTAAAAGTTAACCTGTCAAAAATTTTAATCAACTTTATGATTTTTTTTTATTTTTTTGGGTAATAATTAGAATAAAATTGATTTTTTTATTACAAAATAGAATATTTTAACTTTCAATTAATACAAAATTCATTTCTTAATTAAAAAAACTAAAGTCTCCACGATTTTTTAAATTTGGTCAAAATTTTTTAAAAGTTAGGTTACCTGTCAAAAATTTTAATCAACTTTATGATTTTTTTTAATCTTTTGGGTAATAATTAGAACAAAATTGACTTTTTTATTACAAAATAGAATATTTTAACTTTCAATTAATACAAAATTCATTTCTTAATTAAAAAAAATAGTCTCCACGATTTTTTAAATTTGGTAAAAATTTTTTAAAAGTTAGGTTAAGAAAATTTTTAGTCCCAATTTTCTCATATTCATTTTCCTAAAAATTATTTTCTTTCTAAAAAAATCTTACTTTACATTAAAACTAAATTTTATTTTCCTAGATAATCAACAATCGACCCAAAACCGATTCATAATGCGCCTTAACAATGGACAAGACGACGAAATGGACGTTTGCGGCTACAAAATAAGCTTGTTAAAAAGCTCCGTAACGTACGCTTTAATTTTAATAACGGCCGGACTGTTACGTTTAGTTTTCCATTGGGTTCCTCACTGGTATTTAAAAGCTCGAGCCGTTCAATGTCACGTGACCGAAGCGGAATATTTATTAATTACCGTAAGTCAACATTTTAATTTCCCTTTTCTTCATTTAATTCATTTAATTCGATTAAAAGCTAACTTATTATCGTTTTTTATTTTAGGAATTGTATAATAAAAAACACAAAATCTACCATGTTAAACCGTTAAAAGTATTAACTCCGGATGTGATTAAAAAAATAAAAAAGAGGGATAATTTAATAAGTAAGGAGGACGATTTCGATCCGGACGGAGAGCAACACCTACAACTTTCCGTTCATTTCGGAAAAGGAATCTTCACCGACATCGATAAATTATTACTTTTTAATTGTAAAAAAGTTACTTATTTCTGGCATCCGCAAAAGAATGAATTCGTTAAATTAAGAGGATTAGATATGGACGTTACGAGCGAGGTTTTTCATTCTAATAAAGTTGGATTACCGAAAAACGAACAATTTATGCGGTAAGTTTAAAAAATTTTTGATATACAGTTGCTCCCAAAAGTATCCGGCCGCCTGGCAAATTCTCACATTTAACACTATATTACTTAAGAATTAAATAATACAACCAATAGTTATTTTTTTTTATGATGCTAGTATATTATCATTCAACTTTTGATACATTGCAAATATAACAACAGCAAACAATGTAACAAAGAACATAAATAACATTATTATAGGCACACAAAAGTATCCGGCCACCTATACAAAATAGCTTTAAAAAAACTAAATATGTAACTCTTAAAAGCTATTAAAACAGCTTTTTAATATTTTGTGGGGTAACCTTTTGAATTTAACACATCTCTCAATCTGTTGGGCATTGACTTAACCAATTTATTCGTTGGTGAAGAGTTTATCATCTTCCATTCCAGCAGTGAATGGTTTTTAAGCATTTCTTTACTGGAAATGCACTTTTTGTTCAGACTAACAAAACTTTCAAAATTGCCCATAAACGCTCTGTTGGGTTGAGATCTGACTTGTTGCGTTATATAATAACCATTCTCCCGTTCTCATGCCACAATATGTATTAAGTAATATAGTGTTAAATGTGAAAATTTGCCAGGCGGCCGGATACTTTTGGGAGCAACTGTATTATACTTTTCAGCAATATGAACCTTAAAAAGTCGTCTATATTTAGTTTTTGTTCAAATTTTAAGAATAAAAACGTTAAAAAAGAAAATTTTCCTCAAGCTAAATACAAAATTCTTTCATTTAAATCCAAATTTGATTAAAATCGGATCAAAAATATAAAAAATTATGATATTTTAGAAAAAAAATCACAAAATTATGACATTAAAAAAAAATTGAGGTTATGTCAAAAAAATCATTTAAATCTCATTAATTTGTTAAGAAATTTTAAAAGCACTTAAATATTATCTTTTAATTTGAGTCCAAATTTGAAAATCAAATCATTTAAATTTCTTATTCTAAAACCTAAGTACGGCCCTGTTTATTAAACGTCAAGTTGACAGTTAACCTCAAATTATTTTTAAATTTCACTTTTAAGATTTAAATTACTGATATTTTACCACAATACTAAATGAATCGACTTCATCGATACTTCAGCATCAAAATAAAGACTTTAAAGAATTAATTTATTATTGTATTTTTTAATTTTCAGGCGATTAGTTTATGGTACAAACGAAATAATCGTCAAAGAACAATCGATCCTGACGTTACTCTTCCTAGAAGTACTTAACCCGTTTTACATCTTCCAATTATTCAGTTTCGTTTTATGGTTCGTCGACAATTACTATTATTACGCGGCGGCGATTCTTTTAATGTCGGCTTTCGGGATCGTGATGACTGTTATACAAACCCGAAGGAATCAACGTAATTTAAAATCGACCGTGCAAAGTTCGGACGTTTGTAAAGTGCTTAGACCGTCGTCCGATCCGAAAGAATCGGGCGATTTTCGAGTGGAAACCGAATTAATTTCAACGGCCCATTTAGTACCCGGAGATATTTTAGAAATCCCGGCAGACGGTTGTATGATGCAATGCGATGCTTTATTATTAACCGGAAATTGTATAGTTAATGAATCTATGTTGACCGGGGAATCGGTTCCGGTTACGAAAACACCTTTTCCAAACCTTTCGGATTATTTATACGATCAGAAGGAACACGGAAGACATACGTTATTTTGTGGAACGCACGTTATTCAAACTAGGTATTTCGGAGGGGAAAAAGTATTAGCTGTGGTTATAAGAACGGGGTTTTCAACGGCTAAAGGTGGACTTGTTAGAAGTATTTTATACCCTCCGCCGGTTGATTTTCGATTTGAAAAGGATTCTTATCGATTTGTTGCGCTTTTAGCGTGTATAGCAGGGATTGGATTCGTTTATACTGTTATTACAAAGGTATAAAAATCAAAGTCTTTCTTTCAACTAACTAAACTAAGACTAGCACTAACATAGTACTAATTCTAATTAACAACTTTTAAGATTACTAGTGGTTTACTTTTTCGAGTAAAATTCGAACCGAAAACTCATAAAAAATCATACAAAATTGAATTTTAAAGATTTTGATCTGATTTCTTTTCTAGCAGAAACTAAAAACATTCTAGTTTTAATTTAAAAAACTGTTTTCTTCTAAACTTTACCAAAAAAATTTAAAAAAAAAATTTTTAGGTTAAACCATTTTGTAAAAATTCAATCATTATTTAAAAAATCATAGAAAATTGAATTTTAAAAATTTTGTCCCGATTTTTTTCTAAATGATACCAAAAACATTTTAGTTTTAATTGGAAAAGACCGTTTTATTCTAAATTTTACCGAAAAAATTAAAAAAAATTTCAAAGTTGGCAAAAAAATTTTTAGGTTAAACCATTTTCTAAAAATTCAATCATTCTTTAAAAAAATCATAAAAAATTGAATTTTAAAGAGTTTGATCTGATTATTTTTCTAAATGATACTAAAAACATTCTAGTTTTAATTTGAAAAGACCGTTTTGTTCTAAATTTTACCAAAAAAATTAAAAAAAATTTCAAAGTTGGCAAAGAAATTTTTAGGTTAAACCATTTTCTAAAAATTTAATCATTATTTAAAAAATCATAGAAAATTGAATTTTAAAAATTTTGTTCTGATTTTTTTCTAAATGATACCAAAAACATTCTAGTTTTAACTGGAAAAGACCGTTTTGTTCTAAATTTTACCAAAAAAATTTAAAAAATTTTCAAAGTTGGCAAAAAAATTTTTCATAATTTTCTAAAAATTCGTAAAAAGTTGAGTTTTAAAGATTTTGATCTGATTTTTGTTGTTCGTTTGTTGGTTCTCGTTTTCAGGAAGAAAAAGCGAAAAACTTGAAAAAATGGCGTTGATTGTTTGTAGCTTTAATATATTATAATTTTCTTAGAGCTAGAATTATAAATTTTTGGGTTTTGTCTTTAGTGAGTTGCGTCCTTTTTAAAATACCTTTGATATTTCAAATGAAAACTTAGTAATGTTAGCTCTAGTCTTAGTTTAGTGGGTATAAAATTTGTTTTAGGTTAAATTAAATTTAAAAAATTAATTTGGATTTTTTTTTTAGGTTTTAAGAGGTGTTCCAACGGCAGACATCGTTTTAGAAGCGTGCGATTTAATAACAATCGTTGTCCCACCGGCTTTACCTGCCGCAATGACCGTGGGAAGATACTACGCTCAAAATCGTTTACAGCAAAATCAAATTTTTTGTATAAGTCCCAGGGCTATTAACGTGGCAGGTTCAATTAATTGCGTTTGCTTCGATAAGGTTCGTATATACAGGGTGATTTATAACATACGGATCAGACTAAAAGTGTAGGTACTAGGGCTCAAACTGAAAAGATTTTCTTAAGGCGTTACACTACCCAGTAAAATATTTTTTTTTTCATTTTTTTTATTGGCTTAAATGATACTTATAGTACCTAAGAATCATATCCAAAAACAATTTTGAATGATAAGCGACTTAAAATATTTTTTTAGCTTATTTTCGTAAGTGTCTGAGCACCGTAGAACGTTTGATACAACACCGCCGCGCCGCTTTATTAAAACTTTGAACGGTTTTTTCTCGAAACTATGTTTTTCACACTTGCGTTGTCTGAAACTCAGTCAATTTTCATAAGATTTACTCAATATTTTAACTGTATCTTCACAGATAGATTATCTATCGAAGTACATAGGGATTTTTAGATTGATAAAAAAATTACATTTGCTATCAACAATTTATTGAAAATTTTTTGCCAAAAAGCGAAAAAAAAAAAAAAAACTTAAAATTGGTGCCAATTTGCGAAATGTTAAAAAATATATATAACCCTGTGTACTTCCAAAGAAAAACTAATATAGTAAAAGAAAAAAAAATACTTTTTGCTTTAGGTGGCAAATGAATGACTGAAACTGACTACGCAGCTTTCCTCTTCGGAAAAAAAACATACTTTCAAAAAATACCGTGCCACAACGGCATTTTATATCGAAAATTAAAACAAAATATATTTTTATATAGCCTAATACATGCGCAATAAATGTTCGAAATTGCATTGTATATCATTCATTAGTATAAATCGAAAAAAAATCACAAAAAACTTCATTTTTTCAGTTTGCTTGGGTAGTATAACGCCTTAATAACGTTTTGTTACAAACTTAATAGTTACGTAGATATTGAATGTTAATTTTTTAAATAAGTTATCGTCCACTTTTGAGAACCGCTGATATTTAGTAAAAAACAAATCTTGAATTTTGAATTCCGACCGTGATGTTGTCACCGTTGCTAGGTCCATTTAGACCAGTTTCAAAAAATCGATTGCAATTATTCCAAGTTTTTATTTTAAACTTGTCTTGATTATAATTTTAATTTTCAAATTTATAGATTATACAAGATGTTTCAGAACTCAGTTTCCAAACGATAACCACATCAAATAGATTGACAGAAACAAAAACGAGGTATCAGCGGTTCTCAACAAATAAACACCAATTTTTAGCATTTCAACAAATTTTTAACCAGCCCTAACTGCCATATTACAAAGTTTTTATTATTTTTTCTTAATTGTCCATTGTTTAAATAACCCCGAAATATTCGCAGTTTGAATTTAAAAGTAGTGCAATATAGTATATGGTAATAAATATTCGACAATTAATTGAACTTTAATGTTCTATATCTTTGTTATTATTAAGTTGTGCTCAACATACTATTAAGAAAATATCTTCAATTTGGCCCCTAGTACCTACACTTTTAGTCTGATCCGTATGTTATAAATCACCCTGTATTAATGTTAATTTCAAGTAAAGATCGCTAATAATTTAAATATCATTCAGACCAGTTTCAAAAAATCGATTACAATTATTCCAAGTTTTTATTTTAAACTTGTCTTGGTTATAATTTTAATTTTCAAATTTATAGATTATACAGGATGTTTCAGAACTCAGTTTCCAAACGATAACCGCGCATTCTAATGTTGATTTCATGTCGATTCAATGGAAAAGTATTAATTAGAAATTGCTTCCTAAACTAGAGCATCCTGAAGATGACATTTTTCTGGAAAACCAAAAGACATACGGAAAAACGAATTCCACCATTGTTTTCCCCAATGTCAAATTATAGGAGAATGTGGCAATAAGCAAAATCTGAACACTTTCGATTTTTATAAAAAATTTCATATAGGGTGTACGAACCAATAATTGACCAGATAAGCAAATTGTCGAAATTGAAAATCTACAACTCTTTTGTTAATAGTTTTGCCTCAAATTAAACCTTACTAGCAATAAGGGGAGCATTTTAATTATGAGAAAAACCTATTTAAGCAGAATTAAAAGGGTTTTGCCGGATGATAAAAGAAAAGGTTTAAAAAAAATGGAAAATATCTAGTAATTGACTATAAGCAACTCCATAGTTGACCACAGCTTCTACCAGTAATTGACCAACATTTGAAAAAGCAATAATAGTTTTCTTTCTTGTATCTAGTACTTTTTATTTATAGAAAAACGGGAATGTAACATGCTAAGGCTGACTTTTACCAACCTGCTGTTAACTTAACCAGCGGTTTAATTTCAATTTCAACTTATGCGATTGGCTACTTTACCAATAACCATGGTAATAAACCGCTGGTTACATTAACCGGAGGTTGGTAAAAGTCAGCCTAAGTACTGCAAAATTATTTATTAGAAAGACCAGGGGTAAATAGAAACAAATATTCGAAATTAAATAATAATAATAATTACAGGTTCTCTTTGTCTTTTTCTTCTTTCGAAAACTCCTGAGAGTGTTACAGATTTTTTAAACTAGTTTTGAATGTGTATTTCTATTTACGCTTGGTGTTTCTAATAACCCCGTATTACGATACCTCAAACAATACAAAAACTAAAATAGTAAACCTTAATGAAAAAATGCTGGTAATTGCCTATTTTTTATGACAACAATATTTTCATTATCATCGCGTACAAAGATAGGAAGAAAATATAATGTTCACAATATTTCTTTAGAAAATCTATACTTAATTCTGTTACCTGAGCTAATAATTTGGGGTTGTTCTAGTTTACAAATAAGTTGATCTTGTGTGACTGTAATAATATCATTTTCAATTATTTTAAATGTTGTCTTATTTCCTGCAATTGGCGAAAATGCTTGCACCTCCAGTTCATTGGTGTTAATAATGTTTTTCACAGAGCAAACATATTTACGTACAACCTTTTTTCCTGGAAAGCTAACTAAGTAAAAATCTCCCTTAGCTCTAATCGTATTTATCCCAGTTTTTGTTCTTATTGTGACAAGAGGAAATCAAGTCCAGTTATTAACCACCTTTCACAACCAGTAATTGACCACTCTGTTTTGTGTGGTCAGATACTGGAAACGGTTAAAATACAAAGCTTTTATCAAACAAGATTCTATCTGTGTTTAACAACTAATTGATTGCTGCCGAAAAAGTGAGAAAGCAACATGGTTTACTGAAATACTAGTAATTGACCAGGGTGAACAATTACTGGAATCTGAAAGTATAATCCGCAGCACTAATTGACCACTCCGTTTTTTTCTATAGAAATGTGAGATATAAATTATATATACATAGGAAAATCCTTAATTCCATGTGTTTAGCGGTCACCAAACCCAAAATAAATACCTATTACTCCCTAGAATTTAGGGTAACTGCAAATTTAATGGCGTATTCGATTGGTTGCACTCAGTTGCACTGGTGCGCACCAGTGCATAGCAGCGTGTTCTATTGGTTGTTTCGTTGTGTTCTATTACATTTTATTATTGTAGTTTATAAAACATTTTAAACATCATCAAGCCTTAAACACACTTACAAGTGATGTTATGATTATGTTTGATTTCATCGCGTTCTGTTGAATTTGCCTTTTTTTACACTAAGCTAGTGTGACATATGTCACATTTTGCACTCAACGAGTGCGCACCAATGCACACTAGTTTTCCCAATCGAATTCGCCATAAGTATACATGCGCACTCACCTTGCTTATTACAAAAACACACTTTTAGCACTTTAACACCGTATTTGAGAATTACATCAGCTCTCAAACACCTGATCGCGTAAAAGACAAAATTCGAGTCGCACCCCCAATTAGTGAAGGGATCAACCATTATATCAAGTCTCCAAAAGCCATAAGAAGGTAAAAGTTAACCTTATTTCCGATTTTTCAAAGATGTTTGGTCAATTTGTGGGTACTGGTCAATTACTGGCTCATCCACCCTACACCCCTTTCGATTTCTTCGAATTTCGACCATTTTAGAAATTTTGACTTTGAGCACGCGTAACTCTGCCACCGATCGTTTAATTTTCATGGGGTTTGTTTTAAATGATTCCCCTTTCAATATTTAATCACATTTTAGAAGGACGTGAACATGCTAGGTTCGAAAAATTTTGTACGAATTTTTTTCGAACCTCTGCGTCGAAAAATCAGACCAAAATTTGCAATATTTTTCTGAAAAACCAAAAGACTTATGAAAAGACGAATTCCACCATCGTTTTCCTCAATGTCACATTATAGCAGAACGTGACTATTAGCAAAATCCGAGTATTTTCGATTTTTATAAAAAATTCCATATGAACCCCTTTCGATTTTTTCGGTTTTCTGGAAAACCAAAAGATCTGCGGAAAAACGGATTTCACCATCATTTTCCTTATTGTTGAATTATATAAAAACGTGAGTGTCAGCAAAATCTAAAATTTTCGATTTTCAAAAAAAAATCCATACCAACCCCCTTTCGATTTTTTCGGTTTTTTGACTATTTTAGAAATTTTGACTTTGAGTTCGTGTAACTTAGCCATCGATCGTTCGATTTTTATGCAGTCAGCTTTCAACGATTCTCCGATTAACTCTAAATATGATTCTAGAAAGGCGTTATCGTACTAAGCCCGGAAAATTTATAACAAACATTTTTCCGAACCTCTGCATCGAAAAATTAGATGAAAATTTTGAAATTTTTTTTTTTTATTTTATTGTAAATTACGATTATTTTAACGTTTATAATCGTTTGGAAAGTATTTTTCTATGTATCAAATTATTCCTTCGCCGAGAAATTGCTAGAAAATCGCATTTTAATTTTTTCGATTTTCGATAATTTTAGAAATTTTAACTTTGAGCTTCCATAACTCAGCTATTAGTCGTCTGATTTTCATACGGTTTGTTTCAAATGATTCTCTATTCAATTTTGAATAAGTTTCTAGAAAAGCATCATCGTGCAAGACCTAGAATTTTTTTGGCGAACGTTTTTCCGAACCTCTACATTGAAAAATTAATGCTCAAATTCACTTCTAGCCAATTTTCCTGAAAAACCATAAGATCTACGGAAAAACGGACTTCACGATCGTTTTCCCCGTTGTTGAATTATATAAAAACGTGAGTGTCAGCAAAATCTAAATTTTCGATTTTCAGAAAAAAAATCCATACCAACCTCTTTCGATTTTTTCGGTTTTTTGACTATTTTAGAAATTTTGACTTTGAGCTCGTGTAACTTGGCCATCGATCGTTCGATTTTTATGCAATCAGTTTTCAACGATTCTCCGATTAATTCTGAATATGATTTTAGAAAGGCGTTATCGTACTAACTCCGCAAAATTTCTAACGAACATTTTTCCGAACCTCTGCATCGAAAAATTAGATGAAAATTTTGAAAATTTTTTTTTTATTTTATTGTAAATTACGATTATTTTAACGTTTATAATCGTTTGAAAAGTATTTTTCTATATATCAAGTTATTCCTTCGCCAAGAAATTGCTAGAAAATCGCATTTTGATTTTTTCGATTTTCGACAATTTTAGAAATTTTAACTTTGAGCTTCCATAACTCAGCTATTAGCCGTCTGATTTTCATACGGTTTATTTCAAATGATTCTCTATTCAATTTTGAATAAGTTTCTAGAAAAGCATCATCGTGCAAGATTTGGAAATTTTTTAGCGAACGTTTCTCCGAACCTCTACATCGAAAAATTTCAAATTCACTTTTACCCGATCTTTCTGAAAAACCATAAGGTCTACGGAAAAACGGATTTCACCATCGTTTTCCTCGTTGTTGAATTATATCAAAACGGGACTTTCAGCAAAATATAAATTTTCGATTTTCGGAAAAAAAAATCCATATTTATTCTTTCGATTTTTTAAGCTATTTTAGAAATTTTGACTTTGAGCTCGCATAACTCAACTGTACTTCCTTTAATTTCTATGCGGTTTGTTTTAAACGATTTCTCATTTAATATTGAAAAAAATTTTAGAAGAACGTGAATATACTGGATTCCAAAAATTTTTTACAAATTTTTTTTTTCCAACCTCTGCGTCGAAAAATCAGATTAAAATTTTGAACATTTTTCTGGAAAACCAAAAGACCTATGGAAAAACGAATTCCACCATCGTTTTCCCCAATGTCACATTATAACAGAACGTGACTATCAGCGAAATTTGAGCACTTTCGATTTTTATAAAAAATTTCATATAAACCCCTTTCGATTTTTTCGGTTTTTTAGCCATTTTAGAAATTTTGACTTTGAGCTCGCATAACTGAATTGTGTTTCATTTAATTTCTATGCGGTTTGTTTTAAACGATTTCTCATTCAATATTGAACAAAATTTTAGAAGAACGTGAACATGCTAGGTTCGAAAAATTTTGTAGGAATTTTTTTTCGAACCTCTGCATCGAAAAATCAGACCAAAATTTTCAAAATTTTTCTGAAAAACCAAAAGACCTACGGAAAAACAAATTCCACCATCGTTTTCCCCAATGTCACATTATAGCAGAATGTGAGTATCAGCAAAATCTGAACACTTTCAATTTTTATAAAAAATTCCATATAGACCCCTTTCGATTTTTTCGGTTTTCTGGAAAACCAAAAGATATATGGAAAAACGGATTTCACCATCGTTTTCTCCGTTGTTGAATTATATCAAAACGGGACTTTCAGCAAAATATAAATTTTCGATTTTCGGGAAAAAGAATCCATATTTATTCTTTCGATTTTTTAGCTATTTTAGAAATTTTGACTTTGAGCTCGCATAACTCAACTGTGTTTCATTTAATTTCTATGCGGTTTGTTTTAAACGATTTCTCATTCAATATTGAACAAAATTTTAGAAGAAGGTGAACATGCTAGGTTCGAAAAATTTTGTAGGATTTTTTTTTCGAACCTCTGCATCGAAAAATCAGACCAAAATTTTCAAAATTTTTCTGAAAAACCAAAAGACCTACGGAAAAACAAATTCCACCATCGTTTTCCCCAATGTCACATTATAGCAGAATGTGAGTATCAGCAAAATCTGAACACTTTCAATTTTTATAAAAAATTCCATATAGACCCTTTTCGATTTCTTCGATTTTCTGGAAAACCAAAAGATACACGGAAAAACGGATTTCACCATCGTTTTCTCCGTTGTTGAATTATATAAGAACGCGATTTTCAGCAAAATCTAAACTTTCGATTTTCGGAAAAAAAAATTTCCCTTTCGATTTTTTCGGTTTTTTGGCTATTTTAGAAATTTTGACTTTGACTACGCGTAACTCGACTGCAATCCGTTTAATTTTCATACGGTTTGTTTTAAACGATTTTTCATTCAATATTGAATAAAATTTTAGAAATATGTGAATATGCTAAGTTCCAAAAATTTTTTAAGAATTTTTTTCGAACCTCTGCTTGAAAAAACCAGACCAAAATTTTGAACATTTTTCTGGAAAACCAAAAGACTTAGGGAAAAACAGATTCCACCATCCTTTTCCCCATTATTAAATTATAGCAGAACGTTGCAATCAGCAAAATCTACTTTTGATTTTTGTGGATTTCGACCATTTTAGAAATTTTGATTTTAAACTTGTGATAGCTAAAGACGTTATTAAAATATTTCAAAAAGACATGTTCAGACTCTTTATTTTTAAGAGGCTCTGGTTCTTTTAAAAAGCAATTTCGTTTGACAACAAAGTTCTGGGACATCCCTATATAAAAGTTTTTTCAAAAATCGTTTAACAAAAAGATTCTTATATGTACACATCTTAAATAGTAAATTTTAATTTCTAAAATTACTTGTATTTTTTTTTATACAGACTGGAACTTTAACCGAAGACGGTTTAGATCTTTTATGCGTCGTTCCGGTCGAAAATAATAATTTTATTAAACCAGTTAAAAACGTGGAAGTTTTACCTTATGATTTACTACTTGGTGGATTAGTGTCATGTCATTCTTTGACGATTATCAATAAAAAAATTACCGGAGATCCTTTAGATTTAAAAGTAAGTTATTAAAAAAGAATTTCTTAAAACTCAAAAAAAAAAAATATTTTTAAACTGACTTAATTTTTTTTTTAATTTTAGATGTTTGAAAGTACAAAATGGTCAATGGAAGAACCGGACATATCCGATAATTCAAAATTCGACGTGATTTACCCTACAGTATTCAAACCACCAAAAACCGTTCCGAACCTAATCGAAGAACCGTTAGAATTCGAAACGGAAATCGGCGTAATCAAAGAATTCCCCTTTTCTAGCAGTTTACAAAGGATGGGAGTGATTATTCGAAAGCTAGGCGCGAGAAATTACGAGTATTATTGCAAAGGTTCGCCTGAGATGTTATTAAATTTCGTCGAACCGTCATCGATCCCGAAAAACTTCCACGAAGTATTAGAAAGTTACACTTATAAAGGATACAGGGTGATCGCTTTAGCGCACAAGGAATTAAAAAAAATGTCTTACACTAAAATCCAAAAAGTGCAAAGAGAAGTTTTAGAAACGAACATGACTTTACTTGGTTTAATAGTCTTAGAAAATCGATTAAAAAAAGACACGGCGCCTTCAATAAAAACCCTAAACGACGCTAACATTAAAATAATTATGGTAACCGGAGACAATATGTTAACCGCATTAAGTGTGGCGAGAGATTGTGGGATAATAACTCAAAATCAAAGCGTTATAGCTGTTAATATCGAAGGCGAAAATACGGACCAACCGAAATTAATTTACACACTTTCCACCGCTAATAATACGCCGACTAATAACGATATGAGTTTACTTTCAAATTCAAATAGTATCGTCAGTTTGGATACGTTAGAGTCTCAAATGGGAACCGTCACTAACGAAAGTCCCAAAATGCAAAGTTCTTATAATAACTATCGGTTCGCTTTGACGGGGAAGGTTTGGACGGTTATTCGGGAACATTACGCGCATTTAATACCCAAATTTGTGACGAGAGGAAGCGTTTTCGCTAGGATGTCACCCGATCAAAAACAACAATTAGTTCAGGAATTACAAGCGATTGGTTATTATGTTGGTAAGTTTATTTATTACTTCCTCTGTCCGAAAATAGTTGCTACATTTTAGTTTAATGTAAAAATTATCATAAATATATAAGATAAATTAATTTATTAAATATCAGTAGGTAGAACACATAATAATCGAAATGTGCCATACCCTAACCTCCACTTATTGCCCACGTTTTGTGATAAGTAATTGTTACCTGTAAAATTTGAATGTTTTTGAATTTTAATCACTCTGCATTGAAAATGTTTAGAAATATTTCGGAAACAAATCAAAGAGATGGGAAAGAATGCGGACAATTTAGTAATGAATAAAGAAATCAAATTTTACATTATTTGTTGCAAAATGTGGAGGATAAAATTTGAATATAAGCGCGATAAGTGCAGCTGCACGTAAGTTTTTTTGCAGTCGTTGAAGAATTTCGAGATTCTGGAAACAAATAAAAGAATGTTTAAGTAAAAACGCAATAATTAATATTAACTCCCGTAAAAATAATTGTGGTCGAAAAATTAAAGATTACAATCAATAAATTGCTAATACAGTGAACGCTCTATATAAGCAACTCATTTGAACCAATTTCAATAAAAAAGTTCCTTATTGGGAAAAGTTGCTTATAGGGAAAAAAAGGAGTATAAAAATGCTAACCGTTTGGAATATATTTTTACTTATTTGTTTCAATAACTAAACTGTGTAGAATAACGTTAGTTTTATTGAACAAGCTTTTATAGATGAGACCAGTTTCCTCGCAATTATGTATTTGTTCAGGCAAAAAGCCATTTTCAGCAATATAATCTTTAAATTTATTTTTACATTAGCTAGCTAGAATTAGCTAGCTCCACATTGCAAAATTCGGATACCGTAACGTTTTTCAAATTTTACTTGCTAACATCACCTGCTGCAAATGTTTCAAGTCCATTATTTAATCTATTTGCTTCGAGTGCTTTTAATTTTATCATTCATTTCGAACTAAATCATTTAACACGTCGAGTGCCACGAGGTTTTATAACGTCTTCCACTGTCAGTCGCTGATGTCAGTCACAAAAAGTTGTGTCAGTCACTGAAGACTGACGCGGCCTGAACGGAAAGCTCGGTGTCAGTCATCGATGACTGACGTGGCACTCAACGTGTTAATTGTCGCCGTTCCTAGAACCAAGAAAAGACTGTATCGTCGATTTCACTATATTTCATTCGCTTAATCTTACTCTGATATACATACATTTTGGACGTAGATTCTTCCAAATTTTCTTTTACTCTACTTATTGTAGATTTAGCAACTTCATATTCGTTAGAACTGTCCTTTGTTTTAACAAAATTTCACTTCAATACTGGCAGCACAAAACTCAAACATATTCTAATAACAAAATTTTTTACAAGTTGAGATTATGTTGTTGTTGTGAACAGCTGATTTTACTTCTAAATTGGCCTAAACTTAAGATAAATATTTAGCTTTAAAAAAATAAGTTGCTTATACAGATCAGTTGAACCAAGAAAAATTGCTTGTATAGAGGTTGCTTATAAAGAATGTTGCTTATAGAGAGGTTGCTTATATAGAGCGTTCACTGTATATGCTCTACCCCTTTATGTACAAAAAACCACATGAAGATCGTTAGCTTGTTCAAGTAAAATTCCAAAAAAATACGTTGCACAATAGGTTTAAAAATGGAAAAGTAATTAAAAGAGTAACCAGTTTTATTAAGCCGTTACTTACCGAAGAAAATAAACGGCGCCAAATAGAGTTTTGTTTAAAATTTGTATTGCCGACGGAGTATTTTGAAGATTTACTAAACTATATTCACATCGACGAAAAATGGTTTTATTTAACCAAAACAAAAAAAAGTTTTTATGTCACTCCGGAAGAAGAAATGCCGCATAGAACTTGTAAAAGTAAAACGTTCATTACAAAAGTAATGTTCATGGCGGCAGTTGCACGTCCCCGTCGGGATTTACACAAAGAAAATTTTTTTTGACAGAATAATAGGGATATGGCCATTTATAAACTCTTTACCAGCCGATAGAAATAGCAAAAATTGGGCTAAGGGAACACTAATAACCAAAGCTGCAGAAAGTGTCAATAAAGAGGAAATAAGAAAAATGATTTTATAAATTGATTCCAGCAATACGGGAGAAATGGCCTGTTGGTTCAAAAAAACATACAATATTTATTCAGCAAGATAATGCAAAACCTCATTTATACACTGACGATCCAATATTAATGCCTTTCTGTAGAGATGGTTGGGATATTCAACTGATACCTCAATCAGCGAATAGCCCCGACTAAAGTGTGTTGGATTTAAGCAGTGGCGGCTTTAGGGTGGGGCGGCCAGGGCGGTCGCCCGTGGTGCCAGGGCTAAGGGGGCGCAAAGGATTTTTATAAATCTTGATAATTTTCATAAAACAAAACACACTAATCGCGCGACTCGTACGAACAGTCGCGATCAATAAATTTTGGCTGATGAAATAGACAATTGTCTTCTCACCTTGTGGACTAATGATCTAGAAAGAAATCTTACAGTTTTCTTAAAACAACTTTTACAATAACTTTTTAATTAGAAAACTATTTATTATTTTAACATCGAAAACATTTCTTCACGTTAAAATTTATTTCAGTAGTTAAATTTTGATGAATGCAGATTTTACAGCTTTTCAATAGTATTATCAGATTAAAATTTTCGATGCTATTTTATCGCCAAGATATGGCAATAAGTTACAGGTTCCTCATTGACGCGACTGTTCGGCGTCGACTAGGAATACTTCGCATTGGTTTAGAAAGACTTTAAAACATTGCTTCTTACTTAAAATGAATAGTTGTTTTACTAGCTGCGTTCTATTTGTTCCTATTTTATTTTTTCAAATCAAAATAGCGATTGGTGGTGAGGATAAACGTGATAAGTATTTTATTGAAACAGGTAAGTTAGTTAAAACAATAATTTTCAAATTTTGTTGATTTATTATTAAAGTACGCTCACACATTTATTTGTTAGTTTGTCATGTCAAGCATGAAGAAAAAGCTTTCTGGTTCTGAAAACCGGGAAAGAAATGTAGAAAGAGAAAAACCTCTTGAGCAAGCGCAAAAACATATGAATATTAATAAATATTTAACAGAAAAGCCTCAAGAAGGTATTCCTTCGGCGTTTACAGCTATTGACTCAGCAGACAAAATTTTCACAACTGATCCTAAAAGATCCGAACCGTTGTATGAGCAATTTTTCAGCGTGATTATGTCTGAAGCGTCAGAAAGTCAACTTCAGAATATATCAGATATATCTACGTGGCCAAAAGTATTGCCTAGGAACATCACGGACCACATTATAATGTCAGAACCTTCACAAATTCATCTAAAGGAATTTCCAAAAGATGAAGAAGGACGCCATTTTTCAGAAAATTATTACTTAAGAAAACTTTTAAATGGAGAAACTATTCAACGTCGGTGGTTAGTTTATTCGATAACCAGCAATAGCGCATTTTGCTTTTGTTGCCGATTGTTTTGTGTTAATTCAACTTCTAATTTAGTTGCCAACGAAGGTTTCATAAAGTGGAAACATTTAAGTGACGCTTTGAAAATGCACGAAAATAGTCCTGCTCATAAAAAAAACGTTGAACCAATGGATTGAAGCTGAAATTAGGTTAAAAACTGGATCAACTATTGATAAAGAAACACAAAAATTAATTTCTAAGGAGAGTTTGCGATGGAATAATGTACTTTAACGACTGATGCACATTACATTATATTTAGCTGAAAATAATATGCCCTTCAGAGGATCTTCTGATAAATTATTTACCCCAAATAACGGGAAATTTCTAGGTCTTGTACAATTATTGGCAAAGTTTGATCCTGTCATGGATGAGCGTGTCAAATTAGCAACAAAAGGTGAATTGGATGACCATTATTGTAGCAAAAATGTCAATAGTCAAAATGAATTGATACAATTAATGGCATCGCATGTTAAATCCACAATATTATCACGCGTAAAAAATTCAGAGTATTCTGCAATCATAGCTGACTGTACTCCTGATATAAGTCATAAAGAGCAACTCTCCCTAACATTAAGGTGCGCTGGCATGACCGAGAACGCCGTAGCTATTAAAGAATATTTCATTACTTTAGTGGAAATTGATGATACAAGTGGTGCAGGTCTCACAGAAGCTATTTTAAAAACATTAAGCGTTCACGATCTCAACATCAGCGATTGCAGGGGACAGCTTTTGAGTTTTATCAAAAAGCACTCACTTCAAGAGGTGTTTCTTAATATCTGGATAACTCTTCCTATATTACTTACAATACCAGTGACAGTTGCAAGTGGAGAACGCAGTTTTTCTAAACTAAAGTTAATAAAAACGTATTTGCGATCAACGATATCCCAAACAAGACTAACAAGTCTTGCTACGTTATCGATTGAAAATGAAGATGCGGAAAATCTTGATTTTTCTACCTTAATTAAAGAATTTTCCGATAAAAAAGCCAGAAAAGTGCAATTTTGTTGATTTTTTAATTTAATAAAAAATTATTACATAATTACCATATTTAATCCATTTATTTATTTCATATTAATTCGTTTGTATTGAAATTTTTCTTGGAATAAAAACTTTAAATAAATTTCTTCTGCATTTATTTATTGCTGGTAGTGGTAGTACCTATACAAGTCTTAAAAAAAATGAAGTTAAGAACTAAGAAATAAAGAGCACCAAAAAATATCTTGCCCGGGGCGCTCCGTGGCCTAAGGCCGGCACTGGATTTAAGTTTTCTTAATTCATAAATTATTTCGTATTTTCATTTAAAAACAATAAACTGTTGTACATAAAATTCTTCTGTTTTTGATTCGCCTTAAAATAAATAAATAAATAAAATGTAGCAACTATTCTCGGACAAAAATTAAATTAAAATGTAGCAACTATTTTCGGACAGAGGAAGTATGTGAAATCGAATCGAATAAAAATCCTTTTGTTTTTAATTGTAGGTATGTGTGGAGACGGCGCAAACGATTGTGGAGCTTTAAAAGCCGCTCATACCGGAATATCCCTTTCCGACGCCGAATCATCGGTTGCATCACCTTTCACATCAAAAATCCCGGATATAACTTGCGTTTTAAAAGTAATCCGCGAAGGAAGAGCAGCTTTAGTAACAAGTTTTGGTATTTTTAAGTACATGGCTTCGTACAGCCTCTGTCAATTCGTTTCCGTAATGATTTTATACAGCATCGATTCGAATCTAACCGACATAGAGTTCCTTTACATCGATCTTTTTATAATATCTTTAGTAGCATTCTTTTTCGGACGAACCGAAGCTTACGACGGACCCTTAGTAGCCGAAACGCCCTTAAATAGTTTAATAAGTTTCACCCCCGTACTATCTCTACTACTACAATTAATTTTATTAGTCGGTTTTCAAATTTTAAGTTATATCCATCTTCTAAACGAACCTTGGTTTACTCCGTTCAACTCGGACGAAGGTTCTCATAAAGACGACGTCGCTTGTTACGAAAATTACGCTATTTTTACAATTTCCAGTTTTCAATACATAATTTTAGCCGTCGTTTTTAGCAAAGGTAAACCGTATAGAAAAAGTATTTTTACAAATTACGGTATGATTATTTCAACGTTAGCCGTAACCGGATTTTCCGTTTACTTAGCCTTTTGTAATCTAGATTTTATTAAAGATAGTTTTGAATTGATAATCCCGGAAGATGTAAAATTTAGAATTTATTTATTAATTTACGCTTTAATTAATTTCATCCTAGCTTTATTCATCGAAATCGTTATCGTAGATAATTTAGTATTTAAAAAATTACGTTTTAAATTCCATAACGTCGATAAATCGAAGAAAAAGTATCTTTCGATCGAAAGGGATTTAGAAAACGATACTAAATGGCCCTCGTTAAGTTCCAATTTCCGATCGGCCGCTTCCCCGTTAACGCCGACGCCTCAATACACGGCGGAAATCGTTATCGAAACGGAAAAACCCGTCGATTCAAACTACGTTTTAAAGGGACTCTTACAAAATTCGTCTTCGAATAACACGACTCCGTATCACATGGCCTCTACATATCATACGAATACGGATACGAGCGAATACGACACTCCGAGTTTATTTTCAAGTAATACCGATCGTTTTATAACAACTAGCGATTTAGATCAGTTGGATTTTAATCAGGAATTAGTTAATAATCAACCGTCGAGATCGAAAAGCCATCAAAACTCGCCTTTTAAACCCGCCAAGTTAACCGTTTCGAAAGAAATCGTTGAAAACGGCGTCGACGCGAGATCGGTGTCTTTAAACGGTTTGGATTCGTTGAAAGGGTCGAGTTTTAACGCGTTGAGTCGAAGCCCGCCCGTTTTTGGGAATAATATCGGGGAACCTTTTAAAAATCATTTAGAATTGAACGATTTAGAGAAAAGGTGAGAATGTTGATTAGTTTTTTTTTTTGTTATTGAGTGTAATTTACTTTATTTGAGAGATAAATAAAATTTGTATTTCAATTATATTGAGTTTTCTTTAACCCATATTATTTCAAACTTAGAAAAAAGAATTTTTATAAAATTTACATTCAATTATCTTACTTCGTTAGAAAACTTGATGAAATATTTACAAAACGGTATATTTATTCCTTTCGAAAATAGATGGAACTATTTACTTCTTACATAAACCAAATAAAATCTCATATATAACAAACCAAACTTGGCCGTGATTAAATTCGTGCCTTAAACTCATGAGTAAGGAAAATATACGAGCCTTGGTGACTCTTGGCTTACTTTGAGTAAGGTCGTAGAGCCTCTCCAGACGAATTTTTGAAGGGGTACAGGCCGTCCCTTTAAGATTCCGCCTACTTTGCGGGAACTTTGGGTGAAGCGGTCTACCCCAAATAATTTGTAATTGAAAGATAAAATTTCAATTTTACCCTAAAACTAATGGGTATAAATTAAATACCCAGAATTACACTTGAATGTAAAGACACACGGTATATTATTTAATTGCTCTATAAAAAACTAGCTGCTCAGTATTAATATAAATATTGAATACGGAAACTAAATGACCATTAAAAATGTTAAATGCAGAGTCAATATACTAAAGGCTTAGTAAAAATCGTAAATATTCAGTACAAATCTTAAAGCGGAGAACACATATGCGCGATCGCGACCGCGATCACGATAGCGATAGCGTTGGCGATCAGATGCAACACACGGAAAGAAATAGAGTTGCACATACATGTTACGACCTGTTAGCGATATAGTAAACTTGTGCAGCGTTCATCCGCGTTCTTGCTTACGATACAGCGTTAGCGATCAAACGTAACAGGTTGTGTTTATCGCAGATCGTGAGGTTGTCTACTGTGTACGAAAAATGGTTGATTTTACCGAAACATTGATTGAAAATGTTAAAAAACATAAAATTTTATATGATTTATTGCATTGCGATTGCAAGAGTGAATTTTTGATGAATTTTTAAAGTTCATCGATTTTCTTAAGTTAGGTTAAAAGTGTCAAAAATTTTTTAAAAACTTTGAAATCTTTTTAATTTTTTTGACACACTTGGAATAAAACAGTCTTCTTTAATTGAACTTAGAATGATTTAGGTTTCATTTAGAAAACGTTATAGAAAAAATTATTTTCTGAATATTTCCCAATTCTGGGGGATTTATTTCTAAATTGGCTTATTTTTGGGTATTTCAGAGCTATGCTTCAGTCACGAAAATTGATTAAAATTTAAAAGTAACAAATTATATTTTACGAAAACAATAAAATTATTTTCTGGGGATTTTTTATTGAAAACTTCTAAATTTAGGGTATTTTTCACTTGTGACGGGAAATCCAATCGAACAATCTGGCAACCCTGAGCCTTAGCCTTAAATTTCATTACCCTGGACCACACGTATACATTTGGCGTCTTTGAAAAGTATTCAGATAAAAGTTAATAATAACGGAGATTATTAAGAACTGTTTTTAAATCGACGACAAATTGCCCTAGGTAATTATTTTACGATCGCTTTTTGTACACAAAATTTTTTGATATCTTTTTAAATAAACGAGAAAAATTGGAAATTCTCACGGTAGATGCATTGGAATTTCTTCGTTCCAATTCGTGCTCTATATAAGTGATAGTAAAATTTTTCTTTATTATGGTCATATCTTGATTGTCTATAGGGAAAAGGCCGCGTTAAATAAGTACTTAGTGTAAAGGTTTCGTCGCCTATCAAAACACATGGGACTTCAGTATCTTCAGCCTCTTCGTCTAATTGTAAACTACACATTTCTCAAATTGTGTAGATTGTGAATCGCGCCCAAAGATTATATCGCGATCGCGTATATGTGTTCACCACTTCATATGATCACAATCGCCAACGCTATCGCTATCGTGACCGCGGTCGCGATCGTGCATATGTGTTCTCCGCTTAACTGTTCAGTAATTATACCAAATAATCAGTAAAAAATCGAAACTACTTTTAAAAAAAATAATATACTCATACCCAACATAACTTGAACAAATTTAAAAAATCCTACTGAAGCTATTTCTAGAAATTCAGAAAAAAAATTTTAAATAGAAATACATTAATCTATCTATTTTATGCTAAACAAATCAAATTGATCGTAGCTATTTCCAAAAAAATTTTAAAAATTCCCAAAGTCATCGACGATTTTTGCCCGAACCCAAAAAAATTTGAACAAATTTGAAAAATCGTAACAAGCTTATTTAAGAAAATTTTGAAAAGCTTTTTTAAATAAAAATACACTAGCATATCTATGTTATGTTAAACAAATCAAATTTACTGTAGTTTTTTTCGAAAAAATAAAAAAAAGTCCCAGTCATCAATGATTTTTGGTCAAATTCAACATAAACTGAAAATTTTTAAAAAATCGCAATGAGCTTATTTATGAAAATTTTAAAAAGATTTTTGGAATAGGAATACATTAAAGTATCTATTTTATGCTAAACAAATCAAATTTACTGTAGCTTTTTCCAAAAAAAATAAAAAAAAAATCCCAGAGTCATCGATAATTTTCACCCGAATTTAGTATAACTTGAAGAATTTTGAAAAATCGCTCAGAGTTTATTTACGAAAATTTTTAAAACACTTTTGAAATAGGAATATATGAAGCGTATAAATGCAAAAGCAGACATTCGACATTTTCTTTAAAAATTAGTTAGACACGGATCTGTATTGTAAATTTAGCAAGAAATCAATTTCTATGGCCCCCAGGAGCGTAACCATACATTTAAGCGAGTTCTTGCAATAATAAATTCCTCTTTAAATGCAAAAGCAGACATTTGGGCGAAATAGTTAGGTGCAAAAGCAGACGTTTGTGTTTGAACCTATCCAGATCTCGCATTACCTCACGTGATAGCCGTGACATTGAAGTAGCTGTTAGTTTTGCTCGCTTCTGCATGATTAGTTTAAACGAGAGCGTGGTAACGAATGTATTATGGAGTTTTGATTACCTTCAACAACATTACCATTGAACCAATTCCTAGTAGCAAAGGGCGAAAGAGAATAGCAAATAAGCAAGAGTGCAAGCGTGAAAAAGCCAAGACAAAGAGGCAGAGGTTTAAGGCAGAAGGCTTAAACCTGACAAGATAACAAGCATTTCCTCTTTGCTAGCCAAACACTATGGTGCAGAATGGAAAAACGATGAACGTTTAGAGTTCTTCAAAAACGCCTTTCAATGCAATCCAGCCAATACTTCGGAAACTCAGGAGGATGTGAATGGCACACTAGTGTTTTCTGATTATGAATCTGATACTGACTTACGAATTTAAATTTGTACCTAAGAAACTAAGTTTGTACTTTTTTTCAATAAAATCAGCTTCTTTAAAATCTCTTTTATCGCAATTCTAAATTTTATTAGGGCATATACTGCTAGTTTTTTTATAAAAACGCCAAATCCAGAACTTTGCAGTTCACGAAGCAGAGATTTCCAAACCTTAGATGCAAAACAAGACAATCTCATTTTTTTAATCAAAATAACTTTTTTACTATAAGCCTGACTTGCGCTTTAAAGCACATAAAGACGCGTCGATGTATTATCTAGTTTGGATTAAAATACCAAATCGATTGAGTGACTTAAAAGACAGTGAGAGGTTTTTCGCGCTTTACTCAAAACTATTCGAATGTCAAATGTCTGGTTTTGTATTTATACGCTTCATATTAAAGCATCTATTTTATATAAAACAAATCTAATTAATTGTAACTGTTCCTAAAAAAAAACAAAGTCATCGACGATTTTTGTCCAAACTAAACATAACTTGAACAAATTTAAAAAATCGTGCTTAGTTTATTTATGAAAATTTTGAAAAGATTTTTTTAAATAGAAATACATTAAAGCATCTATTTTATGCTAAATACATCAAATTCATTGCAACTGTTCTCAGAAAAAATAAAAAAAATCCCAAAATCATCGATGATTTTCGCTCGAATTCAATATAACTTGAACAAATTTGAAAAATCGTACTGAGCTTATTTACGAAAATTTTCCAAAGATTTTTTATATAGAAATATATTAAAGTATCTATTTTATGCAATACAAACCAAATTTACTGTCTGTTCCCAAAAAAATTTAAAAAATTCCCAGTCATCGATGATTTTTTCCCAAATTCAACAAAATTTGAACAAATTTGAAAAATCTCATTGAGTTTATTTATGAAAATTTTGAATAGAAATAGGTTAAAGTATCTATTTTATGTTAAACAAATCAAATTAATTGTAGTTGTTCCCAAAAAAATTTAAAAAATTCCCAAAGTCATCGATAATTTTTGCCTGAACAAAAAAAAAACAGTTTCTTCGTGTTCACTTTCTCTTTCATCACTCTCGTAATGAGGTATTTCATTTATTTTTTAATCTAAAATTTTTATGAACAATTTTGAGGTTAGATGAACACACGGCGAGCACTGTAAACGGTGATCTCCGATGTCAGTGTTACCAACCAGTTAAAGCAACGCCTCACATTTACTGATCTACTTGATAGCCATTAAGCAATCGTAATTCTTTACGGATCGCATTTAAATGCTTAGTATTTTTATACCTTTTTGCTCAGTAAAAAATATTAAACGCTCAGTATTTAATTTTAAACATGTTAAGTATAAAAACAAAAAATGCTCAGTAAAATATTTGAAATATTAAACATATAAAGCATAGTATTAAATTCAATAACTCCCAGTAAAGAATTACGTTTGCATAATGGGTATTCAAGTAGATCAGTAAATGTGAGGCGCTACTTTAACTGGTTGGCAACACTGCCATCGGAGATGCTGCATGACATTTTTTATGACCAAAATTCTTCTTTCCGCTTTTTTATTTCATCGAAGACGTTATTGCAATTATCATTAAATTGTACTCATCTTCATGCTGATGCCAGGTACAAACTTATTTGGCAAGGTTTCCCGGTAGTAATGTTGGGTACTACTGATAGAAGAAAAACGTTTCATATTATTGAAGTAGCAGTATGTGCAAATGGAGCAACTGACGATTTAAAATTTTTGTTCAATGCATATAAATTAGGTGCTGAAAAGGCATTGGGTAAAACTGTCAATCCTAGTATAGTTGTATGTGATGCTGCGAAAAGTATTCAAAATGTCTTTCAATATGTATTTGATTCAAAAACAAGGTAAGAATGTGTTGAGCACACTTGAAAAAAATTGCCAAAAGAGAGTTGAGCAAGTTGTTAAACAAAGAAATGAAAGAAGCAAGATTCTAGAAGACATAGATATTTTACAACTCAGTAAAAATGAGGAAGTATTTGATAAAGCGTCGCGTATGTTTATTTTCAAATGAAAGGATAGCCAAAATGAATTCATCACATAATATTTTGAACGGGAATGGTTGCAAAATAATAAAAATTGGTATGAAGGGGTAGATAACTTCACTCCAAGTACTAATAATGCTTTAGAAACGTTCAATAGAATTATTAAAGATGAAAACACATTACGAGAAAGGCTACCAATATCTCAGTTTACAACGCATTTAAAAAAATATGTTAAAAACTGGTCATGTCAATATGCCAATAATATAAAGGAAATGCATACGGAAGCCAACATAGGTTTAAACTCATGGATGGAAGCATATCAATGGGTAAAACTTAAAAAAAGTTATTGTTGCTGAAGACAACAGTTATATCATTGCTTCGAAGAATACTCTAGAAATTAATTTGGAAAGCTTACAAAAACTTCGGGCATACGATTTCAATTATAATTTTGATAATTATAAGAATGTTATGTTTAATTTTTGGAAAGTTACAGTTCCAGAAGGCTGCGATTGGACTAAAGGAGAGTGTGATTGCCTATCATTTTTTAAGCAAAAATTTGCAAACACGTGGTAGGTCTAATACACCTGAAGTATGCAAATCCACCTCCCGAGGTGAAAACAATTCCATTAGGAACCAAAAGACTAAAGGTCGTCCAGCTAAATCAAAAACAGCACTTCTCGTGCAATAGATGTTCAGTTCATTCATACACCTATAACATGTAAAAATAACATAAAATAAATTACGTATAATGTACATACTTTTTTTCCCAAACATATTATTTTTCTAAAAGTAGTTTCGATTTTTTACTGATTATTTGGTATAATTACTGAACAGTTAAGATTTGTACTAAACATTTAGGATTTTTACTGAGAGTTTAGTATATTGACTCTGCATTTAACATTTTTAATGGTCATTTAGTTTCCGTACTGAATATTTATATTAATACTGAGCGGCTAGTTTTCTACTGAGCAATTAAATAATATACCGTGTATGTCTACTTTACATTCAAGTGTAATACTGGGTATCTAATTTATACCCATTCTTTACTGGGAATTGTTGAATTTCATACTATGCTTTATACAGGGTGTTTAAAAAATACGTTCGAATATTTGGCCCACTTATAGATCTCATCAGTACAAACAAAAAAGTCAAAATAAACACAAGTCCAAAAATCAGCCGTTTCCTAATTACAGCCTGTTTTTCAAATTAAAATAATTTACACTCAGTAGGAGTGATTCGCGTATTTATGATGTCATCCATGGAAATAACAAAACAAATTTGGTTCGTTTCTGTTAGTGTAGTTGCCACATTTGTTGTAATTATTGTGTGTCCGTTATTGTCAGTGTTTATTGAAGTAGTTGTTGCTGTAACCCATTGTTGAAATTTTCGAATATGCCTTATTCGAAATGGCAGAAATGGCAGACATGCATTTTATGTATGGCAAAGCCGATGGAAATGCTTGTGAGGCACGTCGCCTTTATGCCGAAGCATTCCCAAACCGGGTACTTCCGTGTGACAAACTTTTTACAAATTTACATCAACGTTTATCCGAAGTTGGATCGTTTAAATCAAGGAACGGTGATGGTGGTCGGCCTAGATCAGTTTGTACTCCCGACGCAGAACTTAACATTTTAAGACGTATTGAAGAAAATCCTGGTACTAGTACTAGAAGACTCTCTACTGAAACAAATATTAATTTTTCCCTAATTTGGAGAATTTTACGGGAGCAGCAATTGCATTGCACCCATACCATACTCAAAGGGTACAGGCTCTAGCTGTGCCTGATTATGCCGCACGACTGGTGTTTTGTCGAAGCATGTTGACAAAAGTCGCGGAGAACCCAAATTTTGTTACGAAAATTTTATTTACAGACGAAGCTGGTTTCACGAGAAATGGCATTTTTAATTTTCATAATAGCCATCCATGTTTGGGCCGACGAAAATCCGCATGCCGTTGTTGAATCGAATCATCAACACCGATTTGCAATCAACGTTTGGCTTGGTGTGTTAGGAGACCATCTGATAGGACCTTGTTTCCTGCCTAACCGTTTGACTAGTCAATTGTACCTTGACTTTTTGCGGAATACATTACCACTGCTGTTAGAAGATGTGCCCCTCAACCACAGAATTAATTAAGTGTGGTTGATGCACGATGGAGCTCCTGCGCATTACGGAGTCTTGGTCAGAAATTATCTAAACGAAAATTACAATGGCAGGTGGATAGGGCGAGGAGGTCCAATTGTATGGCCCCCTAGATCTCCCGACCTCACTCCACTCGATTTTTGCATTTGGCGGTATTTAAAGACATTAGTTTATTCAAGTCCTGTGAATAATTTAGATGAGTAGCGAGAACGAATTGAACATGCCTGCCAGACTGTTCGTATAAATCCGGGACTCTTTGAGAGAGTGCGGCCGGCGTTCACTTTTACGGAGATGTGAAATGTGTATACAAATGGAAGGAGGACATTTTGAACATCTTCTTTAAGAATCATTAATTTGTAATAATTAAAATGTATTTATACTGATATTTGAGTGTAAATTATTTTAATTTGAAAAACAGGCTGTAATTAGGAAACGGCTGATTTTTGGACTTATGTTTATTTTGACTTTTTTGTTTGTACTGATGAGATCTATAAGTGGGCCAAATATTCGAACGTATTTTTTAAACACCCTGTATGTTTAACATTTCAAATATTTTACTGGGCATTTTTTGTTTTTATACTTAACATGCTTAAAATTAAATACTGAGCATTTAAATGCGATCCAAAACTAATCATTTTGAAACAACCAACTCTTTGAAATATAAACATAAAATAAGAACTTCTATTCATGTTAACCATCATTTCAGTTATAACTAACAAAAAATAATTAGAATTTTGGGGATTACACCATACTTTAAAGAGTTAAAAATCTCGAATGAAATAAGTAAGAAAAAAAAAAATAATAAAATATCTTTAAAGACTAAATAATAAAATCTTTCTAAGACCAATTTAATAAAAAAAGAAAAACCTTTTAAATGCCCCCACCAAGCGACGATAAACCTCGAGAATCGTCGTCGTATAGTCGATAATATCTTGTGTGTGTACGGTGTGTATATCTACGGTGCGCGCAGGACGCGAAAACTCAGTTCCATTCGAATCGCGCTCTCGAAGTACCGCGAGCAGTAAACGCGAAAGAGTGCGAGCGCGCCCGCGGTGTGCACGAGCCTTGAGGGGCGGATTGATCGCGGAAAAACCGTGCGAGTAACGCGGACGGGGAAAATGTCGGCTCCGGCCCCTTTGCTGGAGGCGAGGCCCTTCAGGCCCTTTAAATCGAGCGAGGAGTATTTGTACGCGATGAAGGAAGATTTGGCGGAGTGGCTGCAGACCTTGTATCCGCATTTGAGGATTAATCCGGAAAATTTTTTGGACAGGCTCGAAACGGGGGTTGCTCTTTGCGAGGTTCGTATAAAATCTCTTATTGGCATAAAATTTCTTATTGATATAAAACCTCACTTTATTATATCACTTAAAAATTTGATAAAAGGAAATTGGTAAAAACTCTACCAAAATCTTTCATTAAAAATATGTGAATTTTTAATAAAAGATGTGAACTCAGAATCTGTTTATTTATTTATTTATTGAGGTTTTGACGAGAAAAACCCGAGATAAGTTAAGTTGGTTAGGGAATGAGTAATGTGTATTTCACGGGAATGAAGTTAATCACGCACAATCTTAAACCTTTAAATGAGTTAAAACTTTAAATTTAATTTCTCTCTTTCTATAAATAAACGTTAACTAACATTCGGCTTTAAATATTTGTTAAATTTCAAGGTTTAAATAGAAGCGGTTTCTTAGAAAAAATCATTAATAACATTTCAACATCAAAAAGAGAAATTAATAAATTTTTTTTTCAAAAATATAAATTAATAAAAAGTTATGTTCTTGACATTAAAAAGAAATCGTGTAAATCACCCTTTATTTATCAAAAAATGAAAATTTAAAATATTCTTCAATGACTATTCTAATTTAGCTATTTGATTATTTTTAATTTATCATTAGCAAACTCCAAAGGCTATTTTACACGTTAAAAATTGTAAAAAAAATTGAGGGAAAGTTATTTCTTTTTTAAGTTATAATTGTAACTTATAATTTATAGATGGAATTATAAAAATTTGTTTACCTAATCTTTAAAAACGTCAATTCCATTTCTAATCTAACAATTCTAATCTAAGTTGATTTTTACACCCAACCTAGATTAACAAATCTCAAAAATAACCTACATTTTATTTAATTATCTTCAAACAAAAACCTATTTAATCCACAACACATCCATTATTAATACAAAAAAAGATTATTAATAAAAAAAAACTAGCATATTCATTTATCGATTACTTGGTCAATTACGTTGAAATACTTCGATAAAATGACTAATTTTTTTGCAAAATATTGAAGTTCTATTATCAGTGCGATAAATTTCAAATAGTTTTTATGACTCGAACAATAACGATTTTAAACTGAACTACTTTTGTCGCGGAAAATAACCTCGAAACGATAAGACAAAAACATCGTCGTTAAAAAAAAATCAATAAACCGAATAGAGATAATTTTACGATTGTTTACAAAAAGAGTGTAAAGTGCAGAAAATTTTACCGCGTTTGCAAAATAATACGGATTTTATTGGTTGAGATTGTGAGTCAGACGCGAGCTCGCGACTTCTGTTACCATTTTCGATTCATTCGTAGGACGTTCGGAATGATTATCTTTTTATATCTGGCTTTAAAATGTAATTTCTTCGGTAGTTTAAGAATAAAAATGCACGCCTACGATATCAACAAGTAAATAAAATAAAATAAAAATTATATATCGTGAAGCTGTAACTAAACGTTAAATTATACCAACAATCAGTCATTTTAAGAAAATTCAAATAACTGTGAGACATAATCTAACTATCAAATTTAATATTTTTTTATAAAAAATCGTACAGATTTTATTTGTTAAAATAAAGAAAAGATTTTTTACAAAATGATGGATTAAGATCTATAATTTTCGATAAACTCATCACTTTGGTTCGAACTCTCATCAAAAAAATTAAAAAAACTCTCAAAAATAACTAAAATTTCCGACATAACCTAATTGTATGTGTCAAATTTGATATTTTTTTAAAAAATCGTACAGATTTTATTTGTTAGAATAAAGAAAAGATTTTTTACAAAATGATAGAATAAGATCTATAATTTTCGATAAACTAATCACTTTGGTTCGAACTGTCATCAAAAAAATTAAAAAAATTCTCAAAGATAATTAAAATTTCCGACATAACCTAATTGTATGTGTCAAATTTGATATTTTTTTAAAAAATCGTACAGATCTTATTTGTTAAAATAAAGAAAAGATTTTTTACAAAATGATGGATTAAGATCTATAATTTTCGATAAACTCATCACTTTGGTTCGAACTGTCATCAAAAAAATTAAAAAAATTCTCAAAGATAATTAAAATTTCCGACATAACCTAATTGTATGTGTCAAATTTGATATTTTTTTAAAAAATCGTACAGATCTTATTTGTTAAAATAAAGAAAAGATTTTTTACAAAATGATAGATTAAGATCTATAATTTTCGATAAACTAATCACTTTGGTTCGAACTCTCATCAAAAAAATTAAAAAAATTCTCAAAGGTAACTAAAATTTCTAACATAACCTAACTGTCAAATTTGATATATTTTTTTAAAAAATCGTACAGATCTTATTTGTTAAAATAAAGAAAAGATTTTTTACAAAATGATAGGTTAAGATCTATAATTTTCGATAAACTAATCACTTTGGTTCGAACTCTCATCAAAAAAATTAAAAAAATTCTCAAAGGTAACTAAAATTTCTAACATAACCTAACTGTCAAATTTGATATATTTTTTTAAAAAATCGTACAGATCTTATTTGTGAAAATAAAGAAAAGATTTTTTACAAAATGATAGGTTAAGATCTATAATTTTCGATAAACTAATCACTTTGGTTCGAACTCTCATCAAAAAAATTAAAAAAATTCTCAAAGGTAACTAAAATTTCTAACATAACCTAACTGTCAAATTTGATATTTTTTTTTTAAATCGTACAGATCTTATTTCTGAAAATAAAGACAAGATTTTTTGAAAAATGATAGTTTAAGATCTATAATTTTCGATAAACTAATCACTTTGGTCCGAAGTTGCATCAAAAAAATTAAAAAAATTCTCAAAGATAATTAAAATTTCCGACATAACCTAATTGTATGTGTCAAATTTGATATTTTTTTAAAAAAACGTACAGATCTTATTTGTGAAAATAAAGAAAAGATTTTTTACAAAATGATAGATTAAGATCTATAATTTTCGATAAACTAATCACTTTGGTTCGAACTGTCATAAAAAAAATTAAAAAAATTCTCAAAGATAATTAAAATTTCCGACATAACCTAATTGTATGTGTCAAATTTGATATTTTTTTAAATAATCGTACAGATTTTATTTGTTAAAATAAAGAAAAGATTTTTTACAAAAAATGATTGGTTAAGATCTATAATTTTCGATAAACTCATCACTTTGGTTCGAACTCTCATCAAAAAAATTAAAAAAATTCTCAAAAATAACTAAAATTTCCGACATAACCTAATTGTATGTGTCAAATTTGATATTTTTTTAAAAAATCGTACAGATCTTATTTGTGAAAATAAAGAAAAGATTTTTTACAAAATGATAGGTTAAGATCTATAATTTTCGATAAACTAATCACTTTGGTTCAAACTCTCATCAAAAAAATTAAAAAAATTCTCAAACATAACTAAAATTTCCGACATAACCTAACTGTCAAGTTTGATATATATCCAAAAAATCGTCTAAAAACTAGTAAGAGGTATTAATAAAGAAAGAAAAAAAAATCCATATATAGAAAATGGTATGATACCGATTGGTATTACCGTGACATTGGCACAACACGTCCTTTTAGTAAACAACGCGGCCGCGCGAGGTCGTTTTCAAAGTACCAAGCAAAGACCGCGCCATATTTGGCGCACTCGGACGAGGTTTCCTACCAAATATGGCCACCGAGCGCACGACGGTTTTCCTCCATCCGTCCCGTCCGTGTGCCGGAGATCTTGGCCCCTTTTCTCTTTCCTTTAGGCGCCGTATTCGGAACCCCGATAAAGGGGATCACCTTCGATCGCAACTCGGGGTGTGTGAATCATTTCCTCGACTTTTATTTCTCCATCTATCTCCTTGCATTTTATTTTCTTTATACTCCCAACTTAAAAAAAAACAATTCAACTAATACACCATTATTAATTAACTCTAAAACAAATCCTTTTTAAGAACGGCCTTTGTACAACCTTGGCACTTGTGGATCGAAGAGTATCCTTATCGGGCTTCTATTTAACGCGTTTCAAGTTTCTCTTCGAGTCGTAAATCTCCTTCGTTTTAACGATTACACCAACCGATAAAATTATGTAAAAACTGCCAAGATAAGGATCGTTTTTTCCTAACGATAGTTCGTTTAATCGAATGACTTTGTTTATTATTGATCGGTTTCGATCGATTACTTTCACTTTATTGACCGGAGCGATCAGAAAATGACCGAAATAACATCGTAAAACGCTTAATTAGAAAAAATTAGATTGGGATCGTGTGTTGCAAGTCATATTTTAATTTAAAATTGGATATGTACCAAAAATACCAAAATATACCAAAAAAATTTTAAGAAAAATACGAAAATAAGATCGAAATACGCTTAATTAGAAAAATTTTTATTGAAATTCTGTGTTATAAGTCATATTTTAAACTAAAATCAAAAGAGTACCAAAAAATACCAAACAAATTTTAAGAAAATTACGAAATTAAGTTCAAAAAGCGCCTCATTAGACAAAAATTAATTGAAATGATGGGTTGCAAGTCATATTTTAAATTAAAATCGAAGAAGTACCAAAGAATACCAAACGAATTTTAAGAAAATTACAAAAATAAGATCAAAAAACACTTAATTAGAAAGAATTAGATTGAAATCATGTGTTACAATTCATATTTTAACTTAAAATTGAATATGTACTAAAAAAGTACCAAGAAATACCAAAATAACGATAACAAACAACAATTATTTACTTTAATTTTGAAGATTTTTTAAAAAGACGAATGTGAACTCGTAAAAACACTTAATTAGACAAAAATTAATTGAAATTATCGGCATCAAATCATATTTTAAGTTAAAATCGAAAGAGTACCAAAAAAATACCAAACGAATTTTAAGAAAATTACAAAAATAAGATCAAAAAACATTTAATTAGAAAAAATTAGATTGAAATCATGTGTTACAATTCATATTTTAACTTAAAATTGAATATGTACTAAAAAAGTACCAAAAAATACCAAAATAACGATAACAAACAACAATTATTTACTTTAATTTTGAAGATTTTTTAAAAAGACGAATGTGAACTCGTAAAAACACTTAATTAGACAAAAGTTAATTGAAATTATGGGCATCAAATTATATTTTAAGTAAAAATCGAAAAAGTACCAAAAAATACCAAACGAATTTTAAGAAAATTACAAAAATAAGATTAAAAAACACTTAATTAGAAAAAATTAGATTGAAACGATGTGTTGAAAGTCATATTTTGAATTAAAATTTAAACAAGTACCAAAAAAATACCAAAACATACCAAAAAAATGATAACAAACGTTAATTATTTACTTTAATTTTGAAGTTTTTTTTTAAAAGACGAATGTAAACTCGTAAAAACACTTAATTACACAAGAATTAATTGAAATTATGGGCATCAAATTATATTTTAAGTTAAAACCGAAAGAGTACTAAAAAAATACCAAACGAATTTTAAGAAAATTACAAAAATAAGATCAAAAAACACTTAATTAGAAAAAATTAGATTGAAACGATGTGTTGAAAGTTATATTTTGAATTAAAATTTGAACAAGTACCAAAAAAATACCAAAACATACCAAAAAAATTATAACAAACGTTAATTATTTACTTTAATTTTGAAGATTTTTTAAAAAGACGAATGTAAACTCGTAAAAACACTTAATTAGACAACAATTAATTGAAATTATGAGCATCAAATCATATTTTAGGTTAAAATCGAAAGAGTACCAAAAAAATACCAAACGAATTTTAAGAAAATTACAAAAATAAGATCAAAAAACACTTAATTAGAAAAAATTAGATTGAAACGATGTGTTGAAAGTCATATTTTGAATTAAAATTTGAACAAGTACCAAAAAAATACCAAAATATACCAAAAAAATGATAACAAACGTTAATTATTTACTTTAATTTTGAAGTTTTTTTTAAAAAGACGAATGTAAACTCGTAAGAACACTTAATTAGACAAAAATTAATTGAAATTATGGGCATCAAATTATATTTTAACTAAAAATCGAAAGAGTACCAAAAAAATACCAAAAAAATTTTAAGGAAATTACAAAAATAAGATTAAAAAACACTTAATTCGAAAAAATTAGATTGAAACGATGTGTTGGAAGTCATATTTTGAATTAAAATTTGGACAAGTACCAAAAAAATACCAAAAAAATACCAAAAAATACCAAAGAAATGATAACAAACGTTAATTATTTACTTTAATTTTGAAGAATTTTTTAAAAAGACGAATGTAAACTCGTAAAAACACTTAATTAAACAAAAATTAATTGAAATTATGGGCATCAGATCATATTTTAAGTTAAAATCGAAAGAGTACCAAAAAAATACGAAACGAATTTTAAGAAAATTACAAAAATAAGATCAAAAAACACTTAATTAGAAAAAATAAGAATGAAACGATGTGTTGAAAGTTATATTTTGAATTAAAATTTGAACAAGTACTAAAAAAATACCAAAAAAGTGATAACAAACGTTAATTATTTACTTTAATTTTGAAGTTTTTTTAAAAAGACGAATGTAAACTCGTAAAAACACTTAATTAAACAAAAATTAATTGAAATTATGGGTTTCAAATCATATTTTAAGTGAAAATTGAAAGAATACCAAAAAAAAAACCAAACGAATTTTAAGAAAATTACAAAAATAAGATCAAAAAACACTTAATTCGAAAAAATTAGATTGAAACGATGTGTTGGAAGTCATATTTTGAATTAAAATTTGGACAAGTACCAAAAAAATACCAAAACATACCAAAAAAATGATAACAAACGTTAATTATTTACTTTAATTTTGAAGTTTTTTTTAAAAAGACGAATGTAAACTCGTAAGAACACTTAATTAGACAAAAATTAATTGAAATTAAGGGCATCTAATCATATTTTAAGTTAAAATCGAAAAAGTACCAAAAAAAGACCAAACGAATTTTAAGAAAATTACAAAAATAAGATTAAATCACATAATTAGAAAAAATTAGATTGAAACGATGTGTTGAAAGTCATATTTTGAATTAAAATTTGGACAAGTACCAAAAAAATACCAAAAAATACCAAAAAAAATACCAAAAAATACCAACATAACGATAACAAACTTTAATTATTTACTTTAATTTTGAAGATTTTTTAAAAGGACGAATGTAAACTCGTAAAAACACTTAATTAGACAAAAATTAATTGAAATTATGGGCATCAAATCATATTTTAAGTTAAAATCGAAAAAGTACCAAAAAATACCAAAAAAACTTTACGAAAATTACAAAAATAAGATCAAAAAACGCCTAATTAGAAAAAAATTAAATTGAGATGATGTGTTGAAAGTCATATTTTGAATTAAAATTTGAACAAGTACCAAAAAATACCTAAAAATATCAAAAAATACCAAAAAAATGATAACAAACGACAACCACTTGTATTTTAAAAACAACTATAGAGTGTGACCACTCATTTTAAAGAATTTTTCATTTCCAACCCAATAAAACACCTTATAAACCGATTAAACAATCTTTTTAAAAATTCCCTAACAATTACACCTTAAAGTAAATTAAAAAAAATTACTTTCATTTAAGCAATGAATATAAACGCATTCATTTTAAGGTTCCCCCATTGTCTCTAACGTCCTCCATATTCGTACCGGATGTACGTAAAGAAAAACGCTTTAGTAGTCGTTACGATAACTCACATGTACACGTATATTAGTACACGCATACACTCACATCGATTTGATTAAAACTAAACGAAATAAAACTCGTTCACACATACATACAACAAACAAACAAACAAAATAAACCGTCGTCGGTACGTTTAATTTTAACCACTTAATTTTTAATTCCCTACTTTATTAAATACCATCTCCCCCTTCGTTTAAACACATTTTATACCATCGCACATGTGGTTTTTAAAGCGCCAGATGTACAAATTTAGAAATAAAAAAATTCGAAAACCCTGTGGGAACAACCGGGATGATTTTAAAGGACGATGAGAAGTAAAAACGTTTTTTAAGGGGGGTAAAAATTAAAAATAAAAATTAAATGTAAATTTAACTAACCCTAAATTTAGGGTGAAGTAATTTTTTTTTTTTTTAATAAAATTATTAATAAATCATAAACGAACGAAATTAAACTGTCGTTCTCGATTAGAAACTGACCGATAAACAATTTAACTTATTTTTGCTTATTTTTTTCATCTTCTTCTTATTGTCGTTCGATTTGAAATGTCGCGTGTTGCACGTGTGACTCACGCGGACTTCCTGTTCTTACACACTGTACACGAGGAGGATCGAAAGTTGCATATAAATAGAGCTATGAATGGGAAGAAAATTTAAACAAAGTTATTACCAACTAAGTATTTTTTTTTTTTAATTTACTTGGGTTGGGTTAAAGTATTGTAAATAATGATTTAATAACGTAAACAAAAACGGTCGGAATTAGATAAGAAATACAGACGTGTATTACGTAAACTTTGCAAACACATTCGTAATGAGTTTTCGTAAAGTTCTCGTTTGCTCAACTAATTAAGCAAATCGGGTTCTTAACGACGAGCAATACATTTCAATTGCGCGAAAGCGATTAATATTAAACGGGGCGCAAACCGCGTCATCGCTATTTTGCATTTAATTTTTTAATTAGTTCGTATGGAAAAATTTTTTCTTTTTCAACTTGTCAAAACGATTTTTTTAAAAGCAAGTAATTTTTTTAAAAGCAAATAATTTTTTTAAAAGCAAATAATTTTTTTAAAAGCAAACAATTTGTTTAAAACCAAACGATTTTTTAAAAGGAAATCAAAAGCAAAAAATATATAACGGTAGTCACCTTTCCGAGTCGCTCTTAAAATAACCAATTAAAATGCAAGCGCACGTCTTAAAGTACGTGATCGGCCGCGTAATTGCGTATTTAACGTTCTTTTCAATGGACGAAACGCGACCAACAATAATAACCTTCTAAAACGAATGAATAATAAAGCGAAACCGACTGGAAAAGTTCATTTTAAACCTTAAAACCACCTTGAAATCGTAATTATTATAATTTTTGTTCATTCAAGTTAGCTTCGCTAGTTATTAAAAGTTAGGTTAGAATCTCCTTCCTTTAGAAAAAACTAAAAGTCCTAGGAAATTCATTTTTGGTAAAAATAAAGATTAAATTTCAATCTAAATCTTGATAAAATTTCAAGTTTAAGTAACAATTAGTTCTTGAGGTATGATTTTTTAAAAATTGACAAATTTTAGACATGTTAATTAGGTTAGGTTAGAATTTCTTTTCTAGGGGAAAAACTAAAAGTCCTAGGAAATTCATCTTTGGTAAAAATAAAGATTAAGTCTCAATCTAAATCTTGATAAAATTTCAATTTAAATCTTAGTAAAATTTTAAGTCTCAACAACAATTAGTTTTGGAGATATGATTTTTTAAAAATTGACAAATTTTAGACGTGTTAATTAGGTTAGGTTAGAATTTCTTTTCTAGGGGAAAAACTAAAAGTCCTAGGAAATTCATTTTTGGTAAAAATAAAGAATAAGTTTCAATCTAAATCTAGTTAAAATTTCAAGTTGGAGTAACAATTAGTTCTTGAGGTATGATTTTTTAAAAATTGAGAAATTTTAGACATTTTAATTAGGTTAGGTTAGAATTTTTTTCTATGGGAAAAACTAAAAGTCCTAGGAAATTCATTTTTGGTAAAAATAAAGATTAAGTTTCAATCTAAATCTTGTTAAAATTTCAAGTTTGAGCAACAATTAATTTTTGATGTATGATTTTTTAAAAATGAACAAATTTTAGACATTTTAATTAGGTTAGGTTAGAATTTCTTTTCTAGGGGAAAAACTAAAAGGCCTAGGAAATTCATTTTTGGTAAAAATAAAGATTAAGTTTCAATCTAAATCTTGTTAAAATTTCAAGTTTGAGCAACGATTAGTTTTTGAGGTATGATTTTTTTAAAATTGAGAAATTTTAGACGTGTTAATTAGGTTAGGTTAGAATTTCTTTTCTATGGGAAAAACTAAAAGTCCTAGGAAATTCATTTTTGGTAAAAATAAAGATTAAGTTTCAATCTAAATTTAGTTAAAATTTCAAGTTGGAGTAACAATTAGTTCTTGAGGTATGATTTTTTAAAAATTGAGAAATTTTAGACATTTTAATTAGGTTAGAATTTTTTTTCTATGGGAAAAACTAAAAGTCCCAGGGAATTCATTTTTGGTAAAAATAAAGATTAAGTTTCAATCTAAATCTTGATAAAATTTCAAGTTTGAGCAACAATTAGTTTTTGAGGTATGATTTTTTTAAAATTGACAAATTTTAGACGTGTTAATTAGGTTAGATTAGAATTTCTTTTCTAGGGGAAAAACTAAAAGTCCTAAGAAATTCTTTTTTGGTAAAAATAAAGATTAAGTTTCAATCTAAATCTTGATAAAATTTCAAGTTTGAACAACGATTAGTTTTTAAGGTATGATTTTTTAAAAATTGAGAAATTTTAGACATTTTAATTAGGTTAGGTTAGAATTTTTTTTCTAGGGGAAAAACTAAAAGTCCTAGGAAATTTATTTTTGGTAAAAATAATGAATAAGTTTCAATCTAAATCTTGATAAAATTTCAAGTTTGAGCAAAAATTAGTTTTTGAGGTATGATTTTTTTAAAATTGACAAATTTTAGACATATTAATTAGGTTAGGTTAGATTTTCTTTTCTAGGGGAAAAACTAAAAGTCCTAGGAAATTCATTTTTGGTAAAAATAAAGATTAAGTTGCAATTTAAATCTTGTTAAAATTTCAATTTAAATCTTAGTAAAATTTTAAGTCTCAACAACAATTAGTTTTGGAGATATGATTTTTTAAAAATTGACAAATTTTAGACGTGTTAATTAGGTTAGGTTAGAATTTCTTTTCTAGGGGAAAAACTAAAAGTCCTAGGAAATTCATTTTTGGTAAAAATAAAGAATAAGTTTCAATCTAAATCTAGTTAAAATTTCAAGTTTGAGTAACAATTAGCTTTTGAGGTATGATTTTTTAAAAATTCACAAATTTTAGACATTTTAATTAGGTTAGGTTAGAATTTCTTTTCTAGGGGAAAAACTAAAAGTCCTGGGGAATTCATTTTTGGTAAAAATAAAGATTAATTTTCAATCTAAATCTTGATAAAATTTCAAGTTTGAGCAACAATTAGTTTTTGAGGTATGATTTTTTAAAAATTGACAAATTTTAGACATGTTAATTAGGTTAGGTTAGAATTTCTTTTCTAGGGGAAAAACTAAAAGTCCTAGGAAATTCATCTTTGGTAAAAATAAAGATTAAGTCTCAATCTAAATCTTGATAAAATTTCAAGTTTGAACAATAATTAGTTTTTGATGTATGATTTTTTAAAAATTGAGAAATTTTAGACATTTTAATTAGGTTAGGTTAGAATTTCTTTTCTAGGGGAAAAACTAAAAGTCCTAGGAAATTAATTTTTGGTAAAAATAAAGATTAAGTTTCAATCTAAATCTTTATAAAATTTCAAGTTTGAGCAACGATTAGTTTTTGATGTATGATTTTTTAAAAATTGACAAATTTTAGACGTGTTAATTAGGTTAGGTTAGATTTTCTTTTCTAGGGGAAAAACTAAAAGTCCTAGGAAATTCATTTTTGGTAAAAATAAAGATTAAGTTTCAATCTAAATCTTGTTAAAATTTCAAGTTTGAGCAACAATTAGTTTTTGAGGTATGATTTTTTAAAAATTGACAAATTTTAGACGTGTTAATTAGGTTAGGTTAGAATTTCTTTTCTAGGGGAAAAACTAAAAGTCCTAGGAAATTCATTTTTGGTAAAAATAAAGATTAAGTTTCAATCTAAATCTTGATAAAATTTCAATCTAAATCTTAGTAAAATTTTAAGTCTCAACAACAATTAGTTTTGGAGATATGATTTTTTAAAAATTGATAAGTTTTAGTCTTAATTTAGTTAGCTAAAATTAATTGTTATCATTGTTGTATTGTTACAGCATGCGAACGCGGTTAAAATCCAAGCCGCGGAATACGTACAAAAGAAGCAAGCGAGGAAAATGATGACGAGATCGGTTACGGGATCGCTTTTCCAAGCGCAAAAACTGGTCGACATAGCGGACGTTAAGTTTTTCGCCACAGCAAAACCTCAAACGTTTTTCGCCCGGTAAATTTATTTGGAATTAATTAATTCCAAATACAAACGTTATTTTTTCTTAAATAACGATTTTTTTTTAATTTCAAAATAGAGACAATGTCAGCAACTTTATCCATTGGTGTAGACAATCCCTACAGATTTTAGAGTGTCTCCTCTTTGAATCGGACGATTTAATTTTGAGGAAGAACGAAAAACACGTCATTTTGTGCCTTTTAGAAGTAGCCAGAAGAGGTGCAAGGTAATTTACACACAATTTTAAAAATAAAAAAAATAAGATTAACAAAAAATAAGATTAAAAAAAACACCCTGTATATTGACAAAGAGAAAATTTTTAATATACAGGATGTTAAAATTTAAACATCACGATTTTTTTTTTTAATCTATAACATATATTACTATCTTATTATTGTAGATTTGGAATGTTAGCACCGATGTTAGTTCAAATGGAACGTCAAATCGATCGGGAAATTGCGGCCGATCAAAGGGCTCAAGGAAACGGAAACGAAAATGAGCTTCAAAATGATGACGATTCCGACAGCGAAATGGAAGATGAACAACTCATGTTAAGTTACGGACCGTTACCGCAAATCGTTACCAACGATTTAAAGAGTTTAGACGAAATGGTAAGTAATAAATACAATTTATCTCGAAACCGATTGACTGTTTGTTGTAAAAAAATAAATTAATTCGATTTTTATTAAAAAAAAATAAATCACAAAAGGCGTCCGAGTTGGAACGCGTGAGTAAACCTTCCCCTATCCCTCACAAAAAAACCAACAATCATAAATCATTTGTGTTCGATATTTAAAATTAAACCAGTAGTAAACTTGCAATTTCAGTAGTGAAATTAATACAATTTGCAAAAATTCCACCAAAAACTAAATTCATAAGAATTTTACCAAAAACACTGATTTTTTTTTATTCCACTAGAAATGAATAAAATTCGCAAAAATTCCACCAATGTTATCAAAATTTTTAACAATTCTACCAAAAACTTGCTGAATTTTTAAAAAATATACTAAAATTAAGATTAATTTCGACAAGAATTGATTAGATTCTTAAAAATTTCACAAAAATAAAAAAGTAATAATAAAAATTCCACAAAAGTTAGTTAAATTGAATATAATTTCACCAAAAATTATTAAATTTGGAGACAATTCTACTAAAAACTTTGTGAATTTTTTAAAAATTCCACCCAAAATCAACAAAATTGGTAAAAATTCCACGAAAAACTTTCTATATTCGTAAAAATTCCACCAAAGTTACCAACATTTTTAACAATTCCACCAAAAACGTACTAAATTTTTTCAATTTTCCACCAAAGCTACAAAAATGTTGAATAATTCCACCAAAAACTTACTGATTTTTAAAAAATACCATCAAAAACTTACCAAATTCATAAAAATTCTACTAAAATTACCAATATTTTTAACAATTCCACCAAAAATGATTAAAGTTAATAAAAATTCCACCAAAGTTATCAACTTTTTTAACAATTCCATCAAAAACATAATGAATTTTATAAAAATTCCACCAAAAATTAGTAAAATTGGAAAAATTTCACTAAAAACCTACTAAATTCGTAAAAATTCCATAAAAAACCACTGAATTTTTTAAAAAATTCATCAAAAATGAATAAAATTCGCAAAAATTCCACCAATGTTATCAAAATTTTTGATAATTCCACCAAAAACATACTGAATTTTTTAAAGATTCCACCAAAAATTAATACAATTTGCAAAAATTCCACCAAAATCTTACTAAATTCATAAGAATTTTATCAAAAACACTGAATTTTTTTAAATTCCACCAGAAATGAATAAAATTCGCAAAAATTCCACCAATGTTATCAAAATTTTTAATAATTCCACCAAAAACATACTGAATTTTTTAAAAATTTCACCAAAAACTTACTAAATTCATAAGAATTTTACCAAAAACACTGAATTTTTTTTAAATTCCACCAGCAATGAATAAAATTCGCAAAAATTCCACCAATGTTATCAAAATTTTTGATAATTCCACCAAAAACATACTGAATTTTTTAAAAATTCCACCAAAAACTTACTAAATTCATAAGAATTTTACCAAAAACACTGATTTTTTTTTATTCCACCAGAAATGAATAAAATTCGCAAAAATTCCACCAATGTTATCAAAATTTTTAATAATACCACCAAAAGCATACTGATTTTTTTTAAAATTCCACCAAAAACTTACTAAATTCATAAGAATTTTACCAAAAACACTGAATTTTTTTTAATTTCACCAGAAATGAATAAAATTCGCAAAAATTCCACCAATGTTATCAAAATTTTTAATAATTCCACCAAAAACATACTGAATCTTTTAAAAATTCCACCAAAAACTTACTAAATTCATAAGAATTTTACCAAAAACACTGATTTTTTTTTATTCCACCAGAAATGAGTAAAATTCGCAAAAATTCCACCAATGTTATCAAAATTTTTAATAATTCCACCAAAAACATACTGAATTTTTTAAAAATTCCACCAAAAACTTACTAAATTCATAAGAATTTTACCAAAAACACTGAATTTTTTTTATTCCACCAGAAATGAATAAAATTCGCCAAAATTCCATCAATGTTATCAAAATTTTTGATAATTCCACCAAAAACATACTGAATTTTTTAAAAATTCCACCAAAAACTTACTAAATTCATAAGAATTTTACCAAAAACACTGATTTTTTTTTATTCCACCAGAAATGAATAAAATTCGCCAAAATTCTACCAATGTTATCAAAGTTTTTAATAATTCCACCAAAAACATACTGAATTTTTTAAAAATTCCACCAAAAACTTACTAAATTCACAAGAATTTTACCAAAAACACTGATTTTTTTTTGAATTCCACCAGAAATGAATAAAATTCGCAAAAGTTCCACCAATGTTATCAAAATTTTTAATAATTCCACCAAAAACATACTGAATTTTTTAAAAATTCCACCAAAAACTTACTAAATTCATAAGAATTTTACCAAAAACACTGAATTTTTTTTAATTCCACCAGAAATGAATAAAATTCGCAAAAATTCCACCAAAGCTATTAAAATATTTAACAACTACACCCAAAACTTACTGAATTTTTTTATTTCACCAAAAACTTACAAAAATCCTAAAAATTACATCGAAATTGTCAACATTTTTAACAATTCTACCAAAAGCTTACCAAATTTTTTAAAAATTCCACCAAAATGTCCAAATTCTTTTAAAATTCTACCAAAAATCAATCAAATTAGAAACAATTTCATTAAAAATTAACTAAAACCTTGAAAATTCCATCAAAAACTTAGTAAATTCATAAAAATTCCACCAAAGTAACTAAAATTTTTAATAATTCTACCAAAAATAATGAATTTTTTAAAAATTCCACCAAAAAACTTACAAAATTTGTAAAAATTCCACTAAAAATCTAGCAATTTTTTTTTTTAATTCCACCAAAAACTTTCTAAATTCGTAAAGCTTCCACCAAAGTTATCAAAATGTTGATCAGTTCAACCAAAAACAATATTTTTTTTTTAGAATAATACTAAAAATAAAACTAAACTAGTTTAAAATTAAACCAATAGTAAACTTGTAATTTCAGTAGTGAAATTGCGCAAAACGTTTTCTCCCCACTTATCATTACAAAAGCACTAAATAGGAACCTGTTCACGCACGTTAGACGATTTATGTCGCATTGTTCGATATGAAACACCTGTTTTTCAACCAACCCACACGCTCACGTGCCATTCTATTCGGTTTCCATTCTTCGCCAACCCATAAAAATCACCGTTACTTAGTCTTTGTTAAATTATTAAACTTAGAACTTATAATTATGATGTTAATTATAATTAACATCAATAATCACTTTCAGCATTTTTTTTTTTCTTTATAGAATTAAAAAGTTATCGTTTTTATTATTTAAACTAAATTAAGATTTCTTTTAATTTTTTTTAAACACCCTGTATATCACCAAAAAGAAAATTTTTAATATACAGGATGTTAAAATTTTAACATCACGATTTTTACCTTATTTTTTTTACTTGATTTCATATTTTATATTCCACATTCTAAAGTTTCAAATAATTTATACTTTCAAGCATTAAAAATATGAATATACAGGGTGTTTTAAACGCAATTTTAAAATTTTATACCGTCTAAAGTTAAAAAAAATTCGATTTTTTTCTCTATTGTATAATCGAGATCTATAACTGGCTACCGACAAACGTGGCAAAGTAAAATAACAAAGCGGACGACGAAGACGGAGACGCAGGAATTCGCAATGTTGTAACAGGTCGTCCCACGCGCACAAACGCGGTTAAAATTTTTCCCGCCTCGTCCGCCTTAGGCTAGAAATCGCGAGTCGTTCAGGTGGCATGCAAAATAGCGCGGTGGAAAACGTGATGCGGGCCATGTAATGCCCGGATTTATCGGAACCGTTTATCGAAGCGAACGAGAGATAAAACGGATTATTTATTTCGCCGACGGACAACGCTATCCACTCGAGAAATACACTCTACTTAAGAGAAACATACATACACTCTAACAATAAGTAGAGATATTTATTATTATTATTATTTTACTCTAGATTAATCATTATTTTTTTTTAATACAACTTGAATATCAGGAAGTGTTTCGCGCGGTTTCAACCTTGAGTCGAGACTTCTGCGGCGCCTGTAATTCTATAATATAAAAATACAAATGACCGCAGACTTAAAAAAAAATAATAATAAAAAATAAAAATTTAAAAAAAAATATATTATTAATTAATTAAAAATATTTTGGAATGTCACTTTTACGTAACCCCGATTTCGGGGCCTACGCACCACCGCAAACGAGTTTCTATTTATCTATCCATCTCGTAACCCATTCATTCCGACTTGTACCCATTCAAGTGGGTCGATCGCTCGTTCGCTCGACTCCGAAACGAATTAACTTTTAAACCGCGAACGATTCGCGCACCATTGTTCAAAACTAGGCAAATTATACGAAAACAAACGTTATTGTATTCTAATTGTACGAGGCGTTTCGAATTTCAAAGAAACTTTCTAAAACTTTACCTAATTAAAGTTTTTTTTCCCCAACTCGAATGAAAACATCATTTAAATAAAATCGTGTGGATATTCTTTTAAATTAGGTAAAAGTAGTCTGATTTGATGTATCACACTTACTACTTTCGAGAACTTTTAGCAAAAAGACAAAGATAGAGAATTAACAAATGACAAATCGATTGTCATTTGTTTAAGAAAGGTCGCCATCTTGATTTTTATAAAAATTCAAATATCTCTTAAACTAATCAAGATAGATATGTCGTGTTCGTACTTATTTTACTCCGTTTTTAATTTCCAATTCAATTAAAATCATAAAAACTACCGGTTTTATAAAATATTTTTTTCAAATTTTATTTTTACATCAAACTTTCTATTGTTTTGTATCGGGAAACGATAAAAGACGCTCGTTGCGACCGTCTCGGCCATCTCGATCGCCTTTATAAGGCCAAGCCCGATCCTCTCGGCCCCATATTGTTTTCTCATGGCTTTCTACGATTTAGTTTCACCGTCTTTACATCACGAAATCAAAGAAGAGAATATATACGTTTTTCTATCATCTTTTAGGTTAGAGATTTGGTCGCTCAATGCACTTGTCCCACGCAATTCCCTATGATTCGTGTCTCCGAAGGAAAATATCGAATTGGCGACACTAAAGTTTTAATTTTCGTACGAGTAAGTATTAATTTTAATTTTTTTAATTTTAATTTTTTAATCTTATCTATCAATAAAACGTACAAAACGAACAATAGGCTTTTTTGTTTATCATAAAAACCCATTTGAATTATTATAAATTTCATTTAATGGACTTTGTCAATTTGATCGTATCTATTATATCAATATCACATCTTGATATTTTATATTTATTTGTTGTCGTCTAATTTTAGATTCTGCGAAATCACGTAATGGTTCGCGTCGGAGGCGGTTGGGACACCTTAGCTCATTATTTAGACAAACACGACCCGTGCAGATGTCGCGCCCAGCACAGACCGACCACTCAGAGCGCGAAACTAATCAATAAACCCGGAGCTATGGATTTGGCCGGAGCCCAAGTCCACTACGAACGCGTAACGTCCTCTCAACCTCCGGCCTCCGATAAACAATATTTAAGCCTACCCCATTCGTATCGGGGTCGATCGCGATCCCCGTCCGCCAGCAGCCTCACCAGGAGGTCGCTAAGTCCGAACGTACAGCGAAAACAATTAGCCGTCCCGATCAATCGATCCAGAAGTCCAACGCCGAACTTTACGACACACACCAAACTTACAATGAAAAATCAAGAACCTCAATCTTTACCTTATATACCAACTATGCCAATAATGGGAGATAAAATTAATTTAAATGAGAAATCAAATCTAAATGAAAAATCTAATTTAAATGAAAAATCTAATTTTGAAAAATCAAATTTAAATGAAAAATTAACTTTAAATGAAAAATTTAATTTAAATGAAAAACCAAATTTTGAAAAATTAAATGCAAACGAAACAAAGTTAAATTTGAATCAAAACGGCGAACCAAAAAGTCCGATAAAATTATCCAAACATGCAAACGGTAAAAATCCGTCGAATATAATTTCCAGCCTTCAGATACCGCCGCATTGTAAAAGCGAGGCCAGTTTACTGGTTTCCGATCACAGCACCGATCACAGTGATAATACATCGGAAGTGTCCGACGAAGGTTATCGAAGTTTAGGGGTGGTTCAGGTAGATAGGAGGAATAGAAACTCGATTTATAGTCAAAATTCGGCCGAAGATGCGGAATTAAGCGGTAAGTATCGTATAATACCAAAAAAGGAAATTTACAAGTTAAGTACAAACTTAACCCTTTAGTGTACAATTTCGTCCCAATCTTGAGAACAGTAAATGTATACACGTTTTAAGATGTTTGTGATTTATACAATAATCTCGAACGCTTAACCAAGTTTTATATGTACAGGGTGGGCAAATTTGGTTGTTATTATAGGCTATCTCAGAAACTATAAGAGATACAAAACAAGTAGGTACCATGTCTCGGTCTCTTTTTTCGAGAAAAACTAAATGGCCCAAATACCAACCCTCTATCTTCTTTTGTTTTTGAGTTATAGCCAAAAAGTCAAATTTTGAGGTTTTCGAAAAATGCTCGTATTTCGTTTATTTTTGAAAATAGAGAAAAGCGGTTCATACGTTCTTAAGGCATTTTTTGAGTAGAATACACTGATGTTGAAAAATTTTGAATATACTTGATAATTTTTGAGATACAACACAAACTTGTATTTTTTTAAATACAAACCATACTTTATTATGGTGTTATTGAAAAGAGAATATTTTTAGCTTTCCAATGATGTATCGCACGTATGGTGTAATTATGAAAAATCAGCGTTATTTTTCAATTCAAAAATTTTTTCCAAAAAGAATTTGATCATAGTAGGCGGATAACAACTGCCTACTTAATTACCATAGCAACGTGTGTTTACTTCTCCTGTAACAAAAATAATTAATGCAAAAATCGTGATAGAGTACTCGTGTTTTTGTTGTTTAACTGTAATAAAATAAAAAAGCAAAGCACTGAAATGGAATTCAGCAATTATGAGAAATATGACGTATTGAAATGTTTTATTCTCAATAATAATAATACTGATGCTGCTTATGACGTATATTTCAACAGTTACCCAGAACGAAGGCAACGGCAGAAATCTGCCTTTAATCGATTGAAGAAAAATCTCATAACTTATGGGTGTTTAAGATCAAAACAATATAACATTCAAAATTCTGAAAACATCGCTACTGATGTAATTGGGGTCGTTATTGCAAATCCATCAGAATTCAGTCGCCAAATTGAAGGGGATTCGAGTTTTTTAAACGGCCGTATTAAAGAAAAATAAATGTAAACCATATTTCATAAGAACACGCCAACAGCTTTCAAAAGGTGATTGCCAACGACGCGACGTCTAGATTTTTGAATGTGGTTTCAACATTAATATTTTGATGCTTGCTAGAAAAGTTATATGGACCGATGAAACTTATATATCTGAAGACGGTATTTTAAATCGGGATAATCATCATTACTGCTCCGATAAGAATCCACATCAAAATGTTGACGTTCAAAGGAAAGGACGATTTGGCTTCAGGGTCTTGTGCGCAATTCTTGGGAATCGTGTTTGAACATACCAAATTTACTAAGGAAAATTAAATAGTGACAGACGCCACCAAATTTTATATGAAAATATTATTAATCACTTTATGGACGAAATTCCACAAATAGAAAAAAAACCAATATTATTTTCAACATTTTACTTTTATTGTTCGTTATTATTAAAAATATATATCTTGAATCAAGATAACGGGTTCGTTAGTGAAATGACACACGTTGCTATGGTAACTAAGTAGGCAGCTGTTATCCGCCTACTATGATCAATTTCTTTTTGAAAAAATTTTTTGAATTGAAAAATAACGCTGATTTTTCACAATTACACCATACGTGCGATACATCATTGGAAAGCTAAAAATATTATCTTTTCAATAACACCATAATAAAGTATGGTTTGTATTTAAAAAAATACAAGTTTGTGTTGTATCTCAAAAATTATCAAGTAGATTTAAAATTTTTCTATGTCAGTGTATTCTACTCAAAAAAGTGCCTTAAGAACGTATCAACCGCTCCTCTCTATTTTCAAAAATAAACGCAATACGAGCATTTTTCGAAAACGTCAAAATTTGACTTTTTGGCTATAACTCAAAAACAAAAGAAGATGGAGTGTTGGTGTTTGCGCCATTCAGTTTTTCTCGTAAAAAGAGACCGAGACATGGTACCTACTTTTTTTGTATCTCTTATGGTTTCTGAGATAGCCTATAATAACACCCAAATTTGCCCACCCTGTACACTTATGGTCAGTAAAATTGAACTCCAAAGCTCACTGTGAGAGTGATAGCTAAGGGCCTTCCCATCAGTTTTGACAGTTACGTCACTACTTACGTCTGGTCACGTGATCGCGCTGTTGTCAAGCGTTTAATGTTTTGGTTGGAGGTATTAGAACATAACCTTGCGACAATATGCGGCAATGGTGTCAACAGCTGTTTAGCTAAGGTTGGGTAACATTAAAACGCTAAATCATATTAACTTTTTATTTCAGTTTAATACGAATTTTATTTTGAAATTTAGTTTTAATGAATATATTTTGTCACTTTATCGTCGTATAAATTATATTCTGTGAAAAGTGTATTTTAAAATAACTTAATTATGAAAATAATTTTTAATGCGATTTACCACCGAACGGTTGGTGGCAAATCCAAATTCAAATAGTGGTGACGTAAACAGTGACGTAACTGTCAAAACTGCTGGGAAGGCTTATAAAACGGTTTCGGATCAGTGTTGCCGCAGCGAAGAAAAAAAGTGTACCTAAAATGCGTACTGAAAATGAAAAAAATGTACTGAATTTAGCGAGAAACTTGGACGACCTTTTTTTAGTGATCATTTTCATCAATAGCTTTGTAAGCAATAGACTTTCCACGGTGGAAACATTTAAATTATTTCGGTACTTCTTCTTTATGATGCATAATGATGAAAACACTCCCTCTGCGCTGGCATTTCCATGAGGCAACTATAGCAATACCTCAAACAACTTTACTACAGTTGGAAATGGCTCGTCTCCTAATCTGTTACGTTGCTTTCTTAAAAAAATTTAAAATATCTTCAATGTTACAAAATGTTCTTTCTGTTTTAAACTCTTCAATAAGTCGCCATTCTAAAATTAGATCTTCAGCTTCGGTCGACTTAACAATATTTGAAGAGCATTTTTTCAAAACTGACTAAGTCCAAAATAAGTATTTGTAGATATGACTGAATTTCTGTAAAAAGTTGTATACAACACTTTCAGTAAAAATGTGTTAATAGATAAATGATATTATATTCTGTAGTGAATTAGTCACTTGAATATTTAGGATTCATTTATTTTTTTCTTGCAATCAATAGGTTTCTTGCAAACAACAGGAACTTTTCTGTGCTCTTGTACGTTTTCCTCTTAAGCAAACTTGCTCTTCTATATTGTCACCATCCGACATTTTAAATAGTTTATTACAGGCACACAAAAATAAAACGAAATAACCAAATTACCAAATACCTTGTTTGATGTTTTTCCTTGTACTAAGCATTGTCAATGCACTCTAATGAGCGTGACTTAGTCAGTTTTGGAATAAAATCTTTTTGGACTTGGATTAGCTTTGGAATAAATCTTTTCAAGGTTTATCAAAATAAACTGAGATGTATATTAGTTTTATGAAAGATAAACCTACAGATCAAATGCAACTTTTTTGTACTTATTTTAAACACAAAAACACGATTTTTGATTTTTTGGACTTAATTGGTTTTGGAAAAATGCTCTTCATTTGAAAACATCTGTCCCAACCTTTGAATGGACGGCTTATCATCACTAAATATTTTTGTTACATCTAAAACTTTGGTAATTTCAATTAATTTTTCATTTTTGAAATTTATCCTAAAAATGGTACTGCATTCCTTAAAAATGTACTGATTTCAGTACAATTGTACCGATTAAAAATTTTGTACTGAATTGCTGCTTTCACGTACTTTATCCATGAAATCGTACTGAATTCAGTACAATTGTACCGACACGGCAACAGTTTCGGATACAGTTGGTTTTCGAGAGAATGAAATTGAGGTAAATGCAAATAATGACTTGGATGAAGTATTGGTACATAATATTATTTGAATACGTTTCAATTGAAAAGGATCTATAAAAAAGATCTCTCAGATCTTTATTTAACACCACTTGCGCTGCAAAATGTTCACCGCTACGTATACCAGAATGGTCCATACTCAAGAATACTGGACTAATAGGATGACTCAATCTCATAAGATTTTACGCCGAAATTTAGTTCGCAGCCCCTAGCTTGACATCACTGCTGACCGTTTTGTTATGGTTTCAGTCGAGTGTAAGACAGAGAGTTGAGTGTAAGATAGAAACGCTAAGCCTGGTAGTGACGTTAAAGCAGTGGCGTATTTACGGGGTGGGATAAGGGGGATATATCCCCCCCATGACATCTATCGACTCCGCCATCCTTTTTAAAATATTTAAATTGTCCAACACATTCGAGAAATAGAAAAACCAGAATTTGATTTAAATCCCAGATCGTGACGTTAAAAACCAAATAATATTTAAAATGTTTTGTCGCTATTGGTGTAGATCGAAAAAAGATTTATGGCGTATTCGTTTGGTAAAACTGGTGTGCACTAGTGCATAATAGCGTGTTCTATTAAACTGACACTTTTTTGTACTAAGCTAATGAGATGTATGCACTCACTATGCACTCAAGGTGAAATTATGGTGCGCACCAGTGCAACCCAACGAATACGCCATTAGTTTTCTACATAGTCATCTAATAATTAAATATAATTCCTTATGACATTGCCTAACATGTACGTACTAGTATGGTAGTGTTATCGCATAAACGGGGATTCCCATCTTCGATGTGGGAATCCCAGTCGATGACAACCAGAATTCTAGGTTATTTGAGCCCTCGTATGTATTACGTTCGACGTACTACGTTGTTGATCCAAACGTTCAAGTTAAACCATTAACTAAAGTACGTATATTGGAAATAAATATACAGGGTGTTTAAAAAACACGTTCGAATATTTGGCCCACTTATAGATCTCATCAGTACAAACAAAAAAGTCAAAATAAACACAAGTCCAAAAATCAGCCGTTTCCTAATTACAGCCTGTTTTTCAAATTAAAATAATTTACACTCAGTAGGAGTGATTCGCGTATTTATGAAGTCATCCATGGAAATAACAAAACAAATTTTGTTCGTTTCTGTTAGTGTAGTTGCCACATTTGTTGTAATTATTGTGTGTCCGTTATTGTCAGTGTTTATTGCAGTATAGTTGTTGCTGTAACCCATTGTTGAAATTTTCGAATATGCCTTATACCAACGCAGAAATGGCAGACATGCATTTTATGTATGGCAAAGCCGATGGAAATGCTTGTGAGGCACGTCGCCTTTATGCCGAAGCATTCCCAAACCGGGTACTTCCGTGTGACAAACTTTTTACAAATTTACATCAACGTTTATCCGAAGTTGAATCGTTTAAATCAAGGAACGGTGATGGTGGTCGGCCTAGATCAGTTTGTACTCCCGACGCAGAACTTAACATTTTAAGACGTATTGAAGAAAATCCTGGTACTAGTACTAGAAGACTCTCTACTGAAACAAATATTAATTTTTCCCTAATTTGGAGTATTTTACGGGAGCAGCAATTGCACCCATACCATATTCAAAGGGTACAGGCTCTAGCTGTGCCTGATTATGCCGCACGACTGGTGTTTTGTCGAAGCATGTTGACAAAAGTCGCGGAGAACCCAAATTTTGTTACGAAAATTTTATTTACAGACGAAGCTGGTTTCACGAGAAATGGCATTTTTAATTTTCATAATAGCCATGTTTGGGCCGACGAAAATCCGCATGCCGTTGTTGAATCGAATCATCAACACCGATTTGCAATCAACGCTTGGCTTGGTGTGTTAGGAGACCATCTGATAGGACCTTGTTTCCTGCCTAACCGTTTGACTAGTCAATTGTACCTTGACTTTTTGCGGAATACATTACCACTGCTGTTAGAAGATGTGCCCCTCAACCACAGAATTAATATGTGGTTGATGCACGATGGAGCTCCTGCGCATTACGGAGTCTTGGTCAGAAATTATCTAAACGAAAATTACAATGGCAGGTGGATAGGGCGAGGAGGGTCAATTGCATGGCCCCCTAGATCTCCCGACCTCACTCCACTCGATTTTTGCATTTGGGGGTATTTAAAGACATTAGTTTATTCAAGTCCTGTGAATAATTTAGATGAGTTGCGAGAACGAATTGAACATGCCTGCCAGACTGTTCGTATGATAAATCCGGGACTCTTTGAGAGAGTGCGGCGTTCACTTTTACGGAGATGTGAAATGTGTATACAAATGGAAGGAGGACATTTTGAACATCTTCTTTAAGAATCATTAATTTGTAACAATTAAAATGTATTTATACTGATATTTGAGTGTAAATTATTTTAATTTGAAAAACAGGCTGTAATTAGGAAACGGCTGATTTTTGGGCTTATGTTTATTTTGACTTTTTTGTTTGTACTGATGAGATCTATAAGTGGGCCAAATATTCGAACGTATTTTTTAAACACCCTGTATATTGTCGGATATTTCGTAAATTCATAATGAGTAAACAAAGTCTTTTGTTGAGTTTTCTAAAAAATAAAGTCAACAGATAAAAACGGTGATGAATCTACGTCAACAGTTGATTCCTTTGATTTAGAAAGAGAACCTACTTCATCTAAAAAATTGGCTATGTTGTCGATCCATAGAGATCAACATCTTTCTACAGAAGAGGTACTGGATAATTTTTCTGGAAATTTTTATATCCCCCCCCAAGGGTCAAGTCTGGATATGCCACTGCGTTAAAGGGTGGCGGGCGATTATCGCACACTGAGCTATCCTGTTAGTTCAACATTCTTGGCCGTTACCTAAAAGTTAAGCCAGTCCAGTTTGGGATGCTCATACTACAAAAATTTTGTCGAAAAAAATTGGGATAAAAAGGCTATCATGATCAATGATTATTTCCGGATAACATAAGTTAAATTTCAAAACCATAGGTTACACGTTTTAGAAAATATCGCGACTCTTAAATAAAAAAATAAAAAAGAGACCGGTGTTTTATGGAGTGGATTCTCTTTTCATTCAACTGGGGATATTATTCTCTCAAAAAACGATCGAACCCGAGACAGTTCTAGTTATCGCTCTCGCACAGACCTTTGGAGTTCAATTTCATTGACTATGAGTATACAAATGATCAATTTTAGTATCGCTTCTGGCATCCACAATTGAAAATTAAATCGTAAGGGATTAAAAAAATAAAATGTAACAAGTTTTTTTAATTTTTTTAGAGCATCAAGAAGATATAGACGACGTCGACGACACAAACGACGTCGGTTTAAGGAGGACACACTTCTCAGAAAAAATTTACAAAGACAACCCGGACGTTCCGAAATTTGTAAAACCCTTAAATCAATCCCAATCGCCGAAAATGCCCGGAAGATCAAACTCAATCGATACAATCGACCTAACACCAAAAATACCGCCGCACTCGCCAAGAAAAACACCTCAAAAAACGACCCCACACAAAACGCCTAATTCAAACCATCAAAATCATCAATCTCCAAACCATCAAGCTCACGGTAGCTTAAACGGTCGTCCAAAAACGCGCCCAAGCTTAACAGCCGAGACTTTCACGTCTCCCTTTAACAGAACTTCGCCCGCAAGAAGAAGCATAGCGAGTTTTCAACCGACACGAAAAATACAATCGGCGAATACAAGTCCCACAAAATTAAATTTACGAAAAGAATTAATAAACGCCGCTAAACAAGCCAGCGACGAGTCTACGATGATCGAAGAAGTTCATAAATTACTAAGACAGTACGTTAGCCAAACTTCCCTAAACGATTTCGACGATAAAAAGGAGGAAAAGGTTTGTTATAAAGGTAGAAAAGATTCACGGCCGAATTTACAAACTTCGAGAATTCCGGCTCCCATTTCAAGTAAAATGATTTAAAAAGGTGCTGATAATAAAAAATAACCACAAAAAAAAATAAAAAGAAAAATTTACAGGTGCTTTTTTAATAGATTTGGACTTTCTTTAAGTCCACTTTTTATTATTACTACAATTAATTAATTAATTATTAAAAACTTGTTAATTTTTTAATTTTTTTAAAAAGATTTATTAAGATTTAAGATTAAAATTAGTCGTTGAGTTGTATATTTTCTTTCTTTAAATTAATTAATTAATTAATTATTAATAAATAACGAATATTTAAAATAACAAAACTAACAAGTTACCCAATTTATTATTATTATTATTATATACGATTTAATTTAATTTTAATCCAAAACTAAATAAAACGCATAACAGCTCAATAAATGAGACATTATCATAAAAAAAAATAATCTATTTAAAAATAGATATTTTTTTTGTAGGAAGTATTTTTCTAAAGACACGAGTAGTTTTAATAATTATCAAAAAATTTATACAAAAAAAATTCATATTAAAAAAAATCAAAAAAAAATGAAATCAAATTTAAAACATTCCATCTCGTTTAATTAAAAACGATTTTATTAAAAAAAAAACGATTGAATTAAATTAAATTTAAAAAAAAAATCATCAAATCGATATTTATTAAATCGATCGACGAAAATTAAAGAAAAAAAGACGCGTTTTTATATTATTTGTTGTATTTTGTAGGCTTTAAAGCTAATTTTGTAGGCTTTAAAGCTAATTTGGTAGGCTTTAAAGCTCATTTTGTAAGCTTTAAAGTAAATTGTGTAGTTTTTAAAATCGCTCTGTTATTGTATTGAAACGATTTTTTAATAAACACGATTATTTATAACAAAATAAGTTATTTTTTTAATTAAATCAATCATAAAATTCAAATAATAAACACATAAAAGGTAATTAAAAGGTAAAAAGGAGTCTCACTAACCTTAATTTGAAAATATGGTTTTTCAAACGTCAAAAATGACATGTTAAACGTCAAAAATGACATGTTAAACGTCAAAATAACATTGTAAACGTGAAACTAACATTGTAAACGTCAAAGTGACATTTTAAAAGTCAAAGTGACATTTTAAAAGTCAAAGTGACATTTTAAACCTCAAAAATATTATTTTAAATGTTAAATATTGCATTTTTATTAATCTTTTTAATGCATCCGAATATTTTTTTAGTTTTTTTTTTTAATGATTTTTCGTTTTCTGATTATCAAGTTTCTATAACATCAAAATTATATGAAAAAAATGATATTTCTCTCAACAATAAGAATTGTAATATTTCAATAATATCAATTGAACTTATTTTTTAATAAATTCAATCATAAAATCCAAATTATAAACACATAAAACGATCAAATAAGTACTTAAAAGACAATAAAAAAAAATATTCACTAACCTTAAATTTTTTGAAAGTCCAAGATTTCCCGCTTTACCGATCGTGTCTGATCGTTTCCGAACCTACCCGAAGTCTTCAATTTAACCTCTCCGATCCTGCAAAAAGTTTTTTATAAAAATCAACAAAAAAAATCGTTTAAGCGGCCGGAAAATTACCGTGAAAGTGAACCGGATCGTTTCAAGATTAAATCCCAATAGGTTTTAGATGAAACAAATCGATTTTTCTAGCGAGAAACTTAAATTTTAACGCGACGATTTTCACAACGCACGGGAAAAAAACATGGCGGCGGGGTAGTGCCCGACTTGTATAAGAGATGGCATTTTATCGACTGAAATGAGAATTAAGACCGAGCGTACACTTTTGTAATAAATAAATTTATAATTTATTTATCTTAATTAATAAAGTTTTATTTAAAAAAAGACATATTATTTTTATTTGTATTATTGTGAAGAAAAAATAAAAAAAATTACATTTATTTAATTTATTACATAAAAGGAAAAAAAAAAAAAAAAAGATGTAAATATACAAGTGTAAGCTAGGCCTAAAAATAACCTCGGCCTTAAAATTAATGTGAGGTTAGGTTATACGATAATTTTTATCATTTTTTGATAAAAAACGACCGATTAAAGACATTTTAAAGGTCAAATAATACTAATTCCAAAAATATGGCTGATTCTATACCTATTTCAAATGAAGAAGCATTAAAACTATGCAAAGAACCGGATTTATCAACAAAGGTAACTTAAAATCTTTCCGATCATATAAATATTAATAAAAATCCATTTAATTAATCTTAATTTTAACTTAATTAAACTTAATTTTAACTTAATTAAACTTAATTTTAACTTAATTAATCTTAATTTTAACTTAATTAAACTTAATTTTAACTTAATTAATCTTAATTTAACCGAACAACAGGAATTTATATTCCAACAAACCATGTACCGGATTAAAGACCCCAAAGTGAGCCTTCCGTTCTATACCGAAGTCCTCGGAATGAGATTGTTACAAAAAATGGACTTTCCCGAAATGAAATTCTCATTGTATTTTATGGGTTTTGAGGAATCGGAAGATGTAATTGGAGAACTTGGTACTAAAGAACGCACGGAATGGACTATATCCAGGAAAGCGACATTAGAATTAACACAGTAATAAATATATTTTAATAATTTTTAACGATGATATTTAACAATGAAATTTTTTAGTAATTGGGGTACCGAAAACGATCCGGATTTTAAATATCACAATGGTAATTCCGATCCAAGAGGATTTGGTAGGTTATTATATAAATTAAAAAGTAAATTTTAATTTAATTAATTTCTTTTATACGATTTTAAAAGGTCACATTGGATTAATGGTACCGGATGTGTATAAAGCTTGCGAGAGATTTGAAAAGTTGGGTGTTAACTTTGTGAAACGTCCACAAGATGGAAAAATGAAGAATATCGCTTTTATCACCGATCCGGATGGTTATTGGATTGAAATTTTAAATAATAAAACACTTTAAATATAAAAACAAACTTAAAGTATATAAAATACAAAAAAATAAACTTGTTTACCGATTACCGATTTTACAAATGAATAAAAGTATCCTTTAAATATACATATAAACGTTTAAAATTTTATTTTTTCCCCACAAATATCTTTATAAGTCTTCATTAAAACCAACAAAGCTTTATCACGTAACTTTTTTATAATATAAGCGGGTGTTAAAGCCGTATTCGGATGATTTAAATAATTTATAGCTTGGGAAAGTTTTTTAATAACCGGTCGTAAAAACCACAAAGGATGAAAATGATTTTCCATTGCATCAACGGATTGAATTTGAAAATTTCCCTCAAAATTACTCGGATAACTTAATAAAACGTTATCGGAATCATTGACACTTTCTTTAACCGGTATACTTCCAATATTATTTGTATTTTGAGGTTTTAATTGAGTCTAAAATAAAATTTTTTTTAATTAAAGAGTGATTAATAATAAAATAATTGATTAATAAGAAATTAATAAGGAAAATATAGACTTCTTACTGAATTATTAAATGTAATGTTTGCTACGGTTGAATTTCCTTGAAATATTTGCCGTTTCATCCTCGTAAAGTCGATTTTACGGTTTGTATTTTCACCGTAGTCGAAAGAAGTCGTATTACTTATAAAAAATTCAGTAAGGATTCTCGTTCTACTCGACGGTTCGTTTAAACTTTTATGAAGCGACGTCGATACAAAAGACATCTAAAATGCAATAAAATAAACAAACATTTGGATTTGTACGTAAGCAAAAGTTTTAAATAAATACATCTACTTACGACAATAATAATTATTAACACAAAGACACTCATTGTATTTATTTTTACTTCTTTTTAACCACTTCGACTTGTTAAATTAATTAAATTTACAACATTCTAGTCTACAGGAGTATTTATAATAGTTTCAAACCCGTATATTAACCAAAAAAAAAAAAAAATAAAATAAAACTTTCTATGTGTCAAAATTACGATAACGTTTTGTAAGAAGTAAAATTTCACTTTTGTATTTTTTTTTCTCTTTGATAACACTTGCCTACATTTTTTAGACCTATGAAAGCCTCTTAATAGTTTTAAGTGAACTCAAATTTTGCCTCAGAATTGCTCCATCATACTAGGTTTTTGAAATATTCTAACCTGAAGATGCAAAAACACGAATCGAATGTCATTTCTTCTTGAAGGAATGTAATTTCTATAATATCACTTTTTGCCCAATCATTAACATATAGGAGCAACAGTAGTCATTGATACGGTAGCACTATAATGTCATTGTAGCATGCGTAACTGTCGATTAAAATGTCGATTAAAATTTTTCAATTTAAAAAAAATCATATCTCAAAAACTAATTGTTAAGATTTCAAACTTAGATTTAGATTGATATTTTATCTTTATTTTTACCAAAAAATAAACTTTCCATGACTTTTAGTTTTTTCTACAGAGACAAAATTCTAACCTTACTTAACTAACACGATTATTAAAATTTTTACCAACTTTTACTAAATTTTTTTTTTAATTTCTTTGTCAACATATAAAATAAAACGGTCTTCTTTAATTAAAATTAGAATCTTTTAGGTTTCATTTAGAAAAAAAAAACTAGATTAAAAGCTATAAAAATTGTTTTTTAACGATTTTTTAAAGTTAAGCGATTTTTCTAAGTAGACAAAAATTTTTACCAACTTTGAAAATTTTTAAAATTTTTTTGACAATATTTACAACAAAACGGTCTTTTTTAGTTAAAACTAGAATGTTTTAAGTATCATTTAGAAAAAACATTAGATCAAAATCTTTAAAATTCAACTTTTTATGAATTTTTAAAAATTTAGTTTTAATAAACGTGTTAAGTTAGAATTTCGTTTCTAAAAAACTAAAAGTTTTAGAAAATTTATCCTTGAGAAAAATAAAGCCTAAGTTTCAATCAAAATTCTTATAAAATTTCGAACTAAACAGATTTTTTAAATATTTCATTTTTAATTAAATTAAAATATGATTTAAAATTTGAAGAAAAGCACCATCTACACACGAAAATACAAATTACTATTTAACAGAAAGCTTTAAAATTTAACAACACAACAATTTTTTATTTATTACTTTTATAAACAATTTTAAGAACACTTAAAACAATTCAACAAATCTAAACCAAATTTACTAATTAATTATGTGTCAAACAAAGGTCATTTTTTTAAATGTTATTTTACTCGTAAGGTAGAAAAAAACCTTAGTTATCTTTCAACATTTGTGCCGTACAGCCTGATATTGTTTGGTGCGTAAACCTTACCGAGAACACGTTGTCACCGTGTCATACATATCGTTACCATGGATTTAAAGTTGGAAGCAGATCTTATATAAATATATTCCCAAGAACAGAAATGGGCCTGTCCACTTTTTCCAAAGTATAGGTTTTTTTGGGCGGAATCCATTCTCTAAAAGGCGATGATCATATATGTCAAGGCTTTAGTATTTATTTTTACGGTATTACGTCAAAAAACGATCTTAAAACCTATATTTTTGAAATGCGATTCATAACGTGACCTGTTGATGACGTCGAAGCGTTAATTGATCGCTCATTGGCTGAATCCATCGGCCATGCTGAAATTCCCTGTGAAGTTGGTGTTGTTTAAATTGCCACAGATTTAATACAGTACTTATGAGTTGGCAAAAGAAAAATCCGACGCAAAGATATATATCCATCCCTTTCTATTATAGGAACTCGTTGTACCTATCTCTTTCTAATAACCTAGTAGTTATCGTTAAGAAGTCGGTGGACAAATTATTTTTCTTTGTTATTAATATGTGTATTATTTGCTATATACACCTCAAAAGTTCATATAAGGAAGCATACAACACGTAAATACGCAAAAAATAACCTAGCCATAAAACACATATTATCATTAGCATCTGGTGATTTCCGCCCGTAAACAAACCGTTTTGCCCTACAACTTCAGACCATTTGAACGGGTTTTTTGGTAGAGGGGATCGAACGCTCTGACGTCACACAGTACCTCGTTTAAACGCTCTTTTAAATTGGCCGACTTTATGATTTTTTTCTGAACGATGGGATAAGCTATGAAAAAAACGCAAAAATACGGAGAAACTTTTTTTTTCTGCTCTATCCAATGCAATAAAAATTGAAAAATGGTGGACAGGCCCATTAGGAAAAAGAAAACCAATCTCATTGGAAACAATTTTCGAGGAACCCAGAAATGTTAATGACTGCATTGAATACTCTAGTAAAAGAAAATTCAGAAGAGTGATTTGCTTTAATGAAGAAAGAAAGGCAAAAACTCACCAAAAAGTAAAAAAAAGAAAAGCAAAAGCGAAGCAAATTTTGAAAAACTTAGTTATTAAACCTACAAAAATTAATCTGGATGTATTCCAGGAAAGACTGGATTCATTATTCGACCAGATCGAAGATGATTTTTAAATTCATTTATTATTGATGTTAAGATTTATTTTGTGTTCTTCAATTTGTATTTTGTATTTATTTTTTAATGTAATTTTTATACCTACAGGGTGTCGCAGACCGCCCGTACCACCTGATTTACTCGAGAACTGTAAGTCCTAGGAACTTGAAACAAAAAACTTGATACATAAATAGGGTATAAACTTTCTTATGAGTGGAAAAGGAACATCTAACGTCAACCGGAAGTATGAATAATTAAAGGTCACTTTATAATTTCATATATGAAATTAATTTTGGCATTGTTGGAAAGAGCTTTTCGAAGGAAATAACTTTTATAGGAAGGATTTTTTTGATATTATTTACCGTTTTTGTTCAAAATCACATTCAAAATTTCGATTTTTTACTAGTGTTTTCGGATATCACCACTAGATGTCGCTGTCGGCCATTTCAAAAAATCAAATTACTTCATGTTATGGGGCTTAACTGTATTAAGTTATGAAGTTTAGTTAAGGGTATTACATTATGTTGTCGTATTGTTAATAAAATTATTCTTTGTGACTTACTATCACTCGTCATTTCTAAATGTCATGATTTTTTAAAATGGCCAATGGCGACATCTAGTGGTGACATCAAGAAACGCTCGTAAAAAATCGAGATTTTGAAAGCGATTTTGGATAAAAATAGTAAATAATATCAAAAAATGCTTACTATAAAAGTTAGTTCTTTTGAAAAGCTCTTTCCAACAATACCAAAATTAACCCCCCGTCATATGTCAAATTATAAAGTGACCTTCAATTATTCATACTTCCGGTTAATATTAGATCTTCTTTTCTCACTCATAAGAAAGTTTATATCCCATTTATGTATTAAATTTTTTATTTCAAGTTCCTAGGACTTATAGTTTTCGAGTAAATCAGGTGGTACGAGTGGTCTGGGACACCTGTATTTCTTAATGTACACCAATTAAAAATTATTAAATTTAAAAAAATGTTGTGTGATGTATATTGTAATTTTCAATAATAAACCAAATGTATTGCCCGATAAGCCTGCTTTCATTGCTACCTAAACTTTTCGAACGAGCTATCCACCACAGACTTCAAGATGAGCTAATTGTAAATATCCCCAAAACAATACCAGATATCCCGCACGGATTCAGAGAGGGGAATTTTACAATTTGATTGGGTTAAAAACCTTGTCCTGGTGACGGCGACGACTACCCCGATTATTACAATACTACAGTGAAAGCTCTAGTACGCGGACGTTCTAATAAGCGGACATCTCTCATAACCGGACAAAAACCTTGGCACGAACCTCAAAGATATGTCTTTCCGTACAAACTGTTCTCCCTTAAGCGGACGCTCCAATAAGCGGACGCGGAAACCATTTTTTCCTCAATAATGGATAAAAATCTCTAATAAGCGGACGCACGGCTGCAATAAGTTAAGGCGCGGTTAAGCCGCGTTTTCATGGGTCGATCGGAGTCGAGCGATCATTGAATCGTAAGCAAATTGAAATAAAATTGAAGGTGTAAACGAAATTTCGGCGTAGTCACGCGACGAGCATTTCGATTCAATCGAAGTAGAAAGACAGTCTACTTTTGTTGAACGATCGTCGCCGCACGCACATTAAACGAGGGCAATCGTGGGTGTAAACAGCCAGAACGACAAGATTCGACTTGTACTGAGCACACTAGACAGAAGACAACAGTACACAAAAACCTAAGTACCCAACTCAGCACTTTGGAATTCTATACAAGGCAGAAAGAGAGGAATAGCTGTCACCAGTAGCTAAGAACCGCAGAACTACATGTAATTTCAGTCGAGCTGGTAGCGCCTTTCTGATCGACGTATTTTCTTTTTGAATGAATGGTGCAGTTTTCTGTAGCATATATTCGAAGTGTGCGTTATCCATTCTCAGATGGTTTCGGTAATCCTCTGGATTTTCTGCTAGTAATTCCTCTAAGAGAAGACTAGAAGCCCCAAGGGCATCACGTCTCAAAATCCATGGTCGTGTCCACCAACGTCGTTTATTTTTCTTTTTTCTTATATCTCGTTTTATTTCGTTTTTCAATGCAGTACAAATTATTAGTACTCCCACACTAACTAGCTCATTTGACGCCATTTTCATTTTTTATATTGCTTCAACTTTAGTTGCATGGTGTAAACGTTTGCTGTCTTTCGATCTGATTGAACAACTCAGATCGCTCGACTCCGATCGACTCGTGAAAACGCGGCTTTACACGGCGCGTGGTTCGCCGAACCTCTGTGGACGAACCACGAACCACAAGCCGTCTGACATAGCCGGTTCGCATTGTTCCGTGGTTCGTGGTGCGCGGTTCGCCGATTCCCATCGAATGTCGGTAAACTTGGAAAGATCAAAGGAGAGCTCGGGCGAGGTTCGTAATGGTTTGTGTTGGCTCGTGTTGGCTCGACGTCACAGAGGAACTTCGTTGCAGATTTTGTAGGTTAAACAGCGTAGGTACATCATTCAATTCGTTCGGGTTAATATGGCGTGGTCCACAGAAAGGACATTTGAATTTATTGAAGACCTGGAACAAGCCCCGGAAATATGGAACCCCAAAGACATGGGCCATCATGATCGCATGTGCATACGGCATGGGCTAGAATAAAACAAATACGCCGTTTCTATAAAAGAATTAAAAAAAAAGACGGAATATTTGCTACTTATAGAAAGTATGCAAAGAAAGCGGCAGAGTCAAAAAAAAGTGGAAGTGGGTCGCAGGACATATCGACGCTTCCAACGAAGACTGTACTAACTCAAATTTTTGGTTATTTGAGTTACATTGCCTAAAACATTTATTTTCAAGTGGTCTTCTGACGAACAAAAATTCGACGTGTAGTGAAGACGAGGATGAGAGTGTGGAAGAAGAAGAAATTGAATAACAAACAAAATAAATAATATTGGAGGTGGTTCAAAAGTTTTACTTGATTTATCTCCAAAGTTCAAAATTTGAGTTAGTACAGTCTTCGTTGGGAGCGTCGATATATGAATCGAACTGGCGGTACTATAAATCGGTTGACAATTTTTGCATACTTCCTCAACATAGTTTGAAACAGTTTGTCTGGAACATTTGAAGAGAAAAGTTATACTTCTGTAGCTATCACCTGTCGCTAAAAATCTTAGTGTGATAGCCAGTCTTTCTTTGATAGGAATACTTACAATCAGTCTCATATTCGTATCCTGCTTTTGAATAGAAGGTCCCACTCTTAGTAATCATAACTCAAAGTTAACTGCATTCATCCTACAAAATTTTTCGAAATATCCTGAAGGTTCTTTTAAAAAGTCTGTCAGCATATTTGATCCACTGTACCTGTAAACGGTTATTATGTTTCATTTTTCCTTTTCAAAATCCTTGCGCTGTACTACAAATTCTTCTCGTAAGTGTACATACAGTTGATGGACATTAAAATATTGGGTCACCTATAAACTTTTAATAGGTGTGTTTGATATACTTGCACTGACAGAACCTACTGTAAGAAGTGTAGTGACATTAGTGTAGTTCACCGCAGTTTTCAAAAAACTGAAAATTTTTTCAAAATTGAAATGACGCGGTCACAATAATTTTCTGCCTGTCATCCATGATTCCAATTCAGGACTGACAGACTTTCGGCAAACCACGGACGAACCATTAGGACGAACCAAATCACGTCAAAAGTCTGACGAACCGCGCACCGTGTTGTCACTACTGGTTCGTTAAAATGCAAGCCATCCCGAACTGGCTTGTAGTTTTGTGGTTCGGCGAACCACACGCCGTGTAACCGCGCCTTTAGACGAACACGTCACTAAACAGTAATAGGTATACATATTTACCGACAAGTTTTCGGGGATTCCCCTCTTTGTGCGTTTCACTTGTCAAAGACAGGTAATTCCCAGTAGGTACTGCGAGTTACTATTATTAGTTTGTTCGCTTTGGTGTAGCATGCGTTAAAATGGCAACCAAGAAAAAAAAATACTTATCTTAAAGGAGAAAATGGAAATAGTTTGTTTATTAGACAAAGAGAAGCTGTCAGTTCGTGATATAGCTAAAAGATTTAACATTTCCAAAACGCAAGCGGCGAAAATACTTAAAAATAAAGAAGATATTCGAAAGAAATGGCAGTCTGGGGCCAAGATAAAAACGAAGAAAAACTTCTTAAGTAGTGAAGGTTTAAAAATTGACAAAGCGTGTTTCGATTGTTTTGTGAAAGCAAAAAATAAAAACATTCCCTTATCAGGACCATTAGTAAAGAGAAAAGCAAGAGAAATTGCAGAAAAATTGGGAGTGAGTACATTTCGAGCTTCTGACGGGTGGTTACAAAAGTGGCGTTTGAGAAACAACATTACATTTAAATATATCTCTGGGAAAGCAGCTGATGTGAATGACGAAGATGTCGATCAATTTATGAAAAAAACTCCCGGTTTTGCTACAAAGTTACCGAGAAGAGGATATATTCGACGCCGATGAAAGTGGACTCTTTTTTTCAGGTCAGAAACAATTAGAAATTGCTTTAAAAAGGCTGGATTTCATATGCTTCAAGATAATTCAACTGACAATGACTACGATGCTGAAGATGATTTACCACTCGCAAGACTAGCTAATTTGTTTAAATGTAGTAAAGAACTGGAAGTAGAAAGTGTAAAGGTTCTGGGAGAATATTTAAATGTGGACGAAGATGTCGAAACAGCAGCTTTGGAATTTTCGGAAGAAACAGAAAAATTAGAAGACATTGAAAGTGAAAATAAGTCGGAAGCAGATGGTGCGGAGGAGGACTGCAATCCAATCAGGTGTTAGAAAGAAGCATTGGATGTAGTTTCCAGACTTAAATCGTTCATGAAGAATGATTTTACTGGTTTCCAACATGCAAAAAATATAGAAACACATATAGAACGTTGTTTCCTAGCACAAAGAGAAGCTTCACTTCGTCAATTAAGTATTTTAGATTTTATTCAACAAAAAATAAATAATTTAAGTTTAAATAGTCAATGTACCGGGTGGCCAACTAAGAATGATCACCGGCCATATCTCAATGACGGATCACCCTATTTTAATGAAACAAAAAATTTTATAAGAAAAGTAGCCATAAAAAATCGCTTGAAAATATTTTCAAGTTTCTTAAATGGCCGCTAGAGGGCGTAACCTAAATGACTGAACAGAAAATCACGATTTTTTTCATTTTCTTCAAAATAAAGGGGTATCGAAAATAAATTAATTTGAAAGATAAATGAATTTCGACTAACATGTATGAAACACTTTTTGTGGTATCTCCAAAAATAACGTGGTGGGGATGAGTTGAAGATGTTCATTTTCGATGGTCGATTACTCCGGTCATACTGAACAGAATTTAACAAACTTAATCTCGTTGGAAAGGGTTTTTCGTGGTCTACTAACGACTCCTTACGCTGCTTTGATATGAATATTCGTTTCGCCGCCAGAGGGCGATATCCAGAATTTTGACAAATATTATAGCTTTTCTCAAAAAATTTAAATGGAACGCTATGTTCATTTTTACACGATAAAATAAAGAATTAAAAGCTTAACATGACGCTGAAAACCCGAGCTCGCTATCTTGCTTTTAACGGTAGATATTAGCCAAACAGCAAAAGCTATAGTTTTTACCCCTCATTTTAAAGACATAACAAAACTACCCCGCGGAAAAAAACGAAACCGGTGTCGTTGGTAGCTTGATTTAACCCTGTATTATCAGTAGAAACTTCAAATTTTGCCTCCCACTCGTATAATAATTATGACAGGTTTAATAAGAAAAAGTACCAGGTTTTGGGCTCTCGGCGCAGTGCCTCAATTTTGCGATTTTTTTACACGGGAATAGTTTGTCGAAAAAACTTGAAATTTCAACAAAAACATTGCCTTAAGTGTCCTAAATATGTTGGTAATTTTTATTGTTAATTTTTCTCTCACGTGTTTAAATAACAACACATTATGTGAAGTAGCGATATCTCGATAAGTCGTTATCGTAGAAGTTTGAAACTGGCACCATTCTAACAGTCATATTAAATTGAATCAAAACATAATATGTGTTATAAACCTCGTATAAAAAAAAACAAATGCGAGATAGTTTTCGTGGGTGTGATGAGTAAGGCTGAGATTATAGTCAAGCGTAGAGCATCGATCATTGATACTAGCGGCGCTATAAAAACCGAACCGTTGATTTAAATTGGATTTAATATAGTCGAACATCTAGCATAGCACACGCATAGCATAGCACGCTAGTATCAAAGCTAGTGTCAATATTAGTATCGACGCTCCGTTATAATATCAGCCTAAGGCGGGAGCGCAGGCGAAGTCGAACTGTCGGTCTGGTCGGCTAGCATATAAATTGGTATCAAATATCAAGTAAGTTGTGGAAATCAGACGCTAAAAAAACGTATGTCAAACATATGTTAACAATGTAACATCGGTCAACTAGATCTTATAATGCTATAGTTTTTGCTTTTTGGCTAATATCTACCGTTAGAAGCAAGATAGCGAGCTCGGGTTTTCAGCGTCATGTTAAGCTTTTAATTCTTTATTTTATCGTGTAAAAATGAACATACCGTTCCATTTAAATTTTTTGAGAAAAGCTATAATATTTGTCAAAATTCTAGATATCGCCTTCTGGCGGCGAAACGAATATTCATATCAAAGCAGCGTAAGGAGTCGTTAGTAGACCACGAAAAACTCTTTCGAACGAGATTAAGTTTGTTAAATTCTGTTCAGTATGACCGGAGTAATCGGCCATCGAAAATGAATATTTTCAGCTCATCCCTACCACTTTATTTTTGGAGATACGACAAAAAGTGTTTCATACATGTTAGTCGAAATTCATTTATCTTTCAAATTAATTTATTTTCGATACCCCTTAATTTTGAAGAAAATGAAAAAAATCGTGATTCTCTGTTCAGTCATTTAGGTTACGCCCCCTAGCGGTCATTTAAGAAACATGAAAATATTTTCCAGTGATTTTTTATGGCCACTTTCCTTATAAATTTTTTTGTTTCATTAAAATAGGATGATCCGTCATTGAGATATGGCCGGTGATCATTCTTAGTTGGCCACCCGGTACAAGGTAGAATATTTTGTTTTAAATAAAAATATTTTAAGATAAAAAGTTGTTTATGTTTTATTAACGTTAAAAAATCAAAAATTGTCAGAAATAGTGCAATATTTTCCATTTTAATAGTTCTTTCTTATAAGCGGACATCTCCAATAACCGGACAAAAATGTTGGCACCGTCAGTGTCCGCTAATTAGAGCTTTCACTGTATAACACATTTGTGGTTCGCAACAATGACCTACTATTGATGAGCTTTGAAAAGGAAAAATAATTCCATAAGTTGGGTTGAATCCCTAAAATGTTCATTTATATCAAAGAGAAAACGATTCTTTTGAGACTACGACCAAATCATTACTTACTTTTTATTATAAATCATTACTTCTTATTGCTTACTTAACGACTGCGATTGGGGAATTATAAAAAAATTTTTTTCATGAAGAAATTAAGATATTGAAAGAATTCAAAATGCATTTTAAATGGGAAAAGTACATTCAAACGCTGTAAAGAGTTTTATAGATAAAAACTTGGTACATTATTTAATTTCAAATTTCAAAAAGTTGAAAACTTTTTTTGCATTTAGAGATTAGAATATCTTGAAAACGTGAGGCGAGGGAGCAGATCTAAAGTCAATATTTGAATTCAGTGCGTCAAAACTTTTTAGAAAAATACTATTTAAGGGGGAACAACAGGGTGGAGATAGCGAAAAAGGCGATAATTAAGATTTTATTTTGGTTCACTCATATATTTTAGAAAAATCGGAATTTGATATTTGTAATTACGCAGTTTAAACTTATTTGAGGAAGTATAGAGAAAAAAAATCTGTCTTAAAATACATGTATGGAGGGTGTTCAAATATACTAACAAAAAAAAGCATCTTGTTGGTTGTCACTATAAAACGTGTAAAAATAATCTGAAAATAAAAAAGGAAACGTCATTTTAATCTATATTAGTGTAGCTTCAGTTAAGCGTACCCGATTCAGAAAATAATAATTGCTGTTAAAATGGCACCCCTGCAAAAAAAGAGTTAAGAAAATCGATAAAATAATTCATCTTTCCAGGGGGTAAAGAGGCAGCAAATATTAATACAAATAAAAATCCGTACGCTTAACGGAAGGGAATTTTATATAGATTGAGGACGTCCCAATAAAATTTGAATGCGATTCTCGTTAGTAAAGAAATTGTGACAACAGGTTAAAAAAATTTTACTGTGAGAAAAACGTATTTAAAAAGTTAAGTTTAGTTCTAGATGATATAATGGAGGAAATTTTAAAAGCTACCACAATTCATCGATTCCTGCTCCATCATAAAAGGTCTTTAGAATTTCTAGAACATAATTCGACTTTCTTGTTGTTGTCTGAATTGTCTAAAACACTTGAAATTGAACGCACTTGAGCTCGACTTATACGGTGTTGGTCTTTAGCTGTACAAAATGCGTGCATTTGGGGTCCAATCTGGATTTGTATTTCATTTGTCACCTTTAATAAAGATGCCATTTCATTATTAAAAATGGAAACCGTCAAATAAGTAGCAACTTGCACAATAACTACCCGACTTGATAAAATTTTCGGAGCGAAGTTCCAAATGAGGGCATTAAAGCTCTCATTCGAATTTTGCGTAAATCCGCCTATACAGCGCTCAAGTAACTCCGTCTTGGACAAATCCATATGAAGAGGTGTTTTCCAAAACTAACTAAGTCCAAAAAATCAAAAATCGTGTTTTTTGCGTTTAAAATAAGTACAAAAAAGTTGCATTTGATCTATAGGTTTATATTTCATAAAACTAATATACATCTCAGTTTATTTTAATAAACCACGAAAAGATTTATTCCAAAGTTAATCCAAGTCCAAAAAGATTATATTCCAAAACTAACTAAGTCACACTTATTAGAGTACGTAGACAATGCTTAGTACTGGGAAAAACGTCAAACAAAGCGTTTAGTAATTTGGTTATTTCGTTTTTTTTTTGTGTGCCTATAATAGACTATCTAAAATGTCGGATGATGACAATGAAGAAGTGCAACATTTCTTAAGGTGAAAATGTAAAAGAGAACAGAAAAGTTCCTGTTGTTTGCAAGAAAAAAATAAATTAATCCTAAATATTCATGTCGCTCCTTCACTACAAAATATAAATTCATTTATATAGGGTGTCCGGAAATGTCGTGTACAACGGAGTACCAGAGATACTTTGGTTAAAAATATGATGATTTAACCCAACTTATCTGTATACAAAGTTGCTTAGTTTAGCCGCTAGAAGACTTAAAAAACAATATTTTTCGTGAGTTTTTCTTAAATTACTCGAAAAATCTTTATTAGATTTTATTCATCTTTTGACCATGTCTTTATATCAGCAGGCTGCAGCTTTCTGAGGAACAAATTCGAATTTCGAAAATTACAGGGTGTTTAAAAACACTCTCAGGACAAGTTATCCATCCAGATCTTTTTAACCAGCCTGTATAATTTTCTGTCAATTTTTTTCTGAATAGCTACATTAATTTAGAAACTATTTCTTCTCTTACAAAATTTCAGTTGGACAAACGGTTTAGCCCTAAAAAAATATTTTCTAAATCCCTACAACCCCAAATCGATAAGTTAAGGTACCATTAACAAAGTTCAGAATAGCAATTTCTTTAAGCGGTATGAAGTTCTTTCTATAAAACCAGATGTTAAAGATTTATAAGTACTTTATTGCTTAAAATATACAAATTTTCGTCAGGATTTGTGACCATCATCAGGATTTAACCATGATTGGCCAGCAAGATCACTACATCTAAGAGTTTGTTTATGGGATGTCATCAAGCAAAAATACTAAGAAAAAAGCAAATTGTAAAAATTTTGCACTCTGTATTATTTTTAGCCCTGATGATGGTCATAAGTCTTGCCGAAAATTTGAACATTTTAAGCAATAAAGTACTTCTAAACCTGAAAATTTTGGTTTTTTTGAAAAAACTTCACACCGTTTAAAGAAATTGCTACTTTGAACATTGCTAATGGTACCTTAGTTTATCAATTTGGGCTTGTAGGGATTTAGAAAATATTTTTTTTGCGACTAAAATGTATGCCCAACAGAAATTTTATAAGCGAAAAAATAGGTTCTAAATTAATATAGCTATTCAGAAAAAAATTGACAGAAAATTATACAGACTGGTTAAAAAGATCTGAATGGATAACTTGTCTCGAGAGTGTTTCTAAGCACCCTGTATGATTCGAAATTCGAATTTGTTCCACAGAAAGCTGTAGCCTACTAATATAAAGACATGGTCAAAAAAAAAGAATAAAATCTATTAAAGATTTTTTGAGTAATTTAAGAAAAACTCATGAAAAATATGATATTTAAAGTCCTCTAACGGCTAAACTAATTGTAAGTAACTATGTATATAGATAAGTTGGGTTAAATCATCACATTTTGGACCAAGGTGGTATTCTGTTGTACACGACATTTTCGGACACCTGTATATTATCACATTTCTACTGAATGTGTTCTATACAACTTTTTACAGAAAATCAGTTATATCTACAACTACTTATTTTGGACTTAGTTTTGGAAAAATGGTCTTCATATAAATGGGAGTAATAGCATCGATAACATTTTGTGACAATGGTTGTTTATGTTCGTATTTAAGTAATGACTTCGTGCGCGCGAGCAGTAAAGAGCTATAATTCCATTATTTGTACAAATTTTGTTATAATATTGTAGGACAATATTCTAAAAGGTACGTACTTTCGAATTGCGTAAAGAAAAAAAAAACGATTTTTCAAAAAATTTACCCTGTTGTTCCCCCTTAATCAATGGATCTCATCTTTCATAAAATTTTGTAGGCCTGTGTAATTACCGCCGAATCAACTTTGTTCTAGACGGTCGAAAATCACCTTTTAAACAAGTTCAATAACATTTCAAGGTCGGATTTACATAAATACCGACATAAGAATCACTTTCGTTCGCGTCGGACAAGTTTTGGATAAAAAAACCTACCAAAAAAAGTTGTTGAATGTATGCTGACGGATCGTTATTGTTATTATTCATGGGGTGACCATAAAGTAAGTCATTTTTTACAGCTTAACGTAAGGAAAATTACTGAGTGAGATTATAAAACCCAAACGCTAAAAATGTACACTTATCAAACTGGAACAATATATATAAGAATTTCTACAGCATTATAATAAGAATCAATCTTAAAAAAAACAAGAAAATCTCCTAAAACAGCGGTGCTCAACCTCCGGCCCCCGGGCCAAATCCGGCCCATACACAAATTTAATCCGGCCCACCACCGATTTATTATTTTTAGATGGTGAAATAATAAAAGATATTTTATAGCAAAACGGAGAAGAAATTTGTCCAGATAAAATAAATTTATTTAAAAATCTTCCTTTGTCCAGGATGACAGTTACACGAAGAACTGAGCAAATTAGTGAAAAAGTAAAATTGTTATTAAAGGAACAAATAAATAACTGAAAAGTTTTCATTAGCATTAGATGAGAGTACAGATATAAGTGATACTGCACAGCTGTTAATTTTTATAAGAGAAGTAGATTCTAATTTAAGAATAACTGTTTAACTGTTAGATGTTTGTTCAATAAAAGGCAAAACAACTGGCGCAGATATATTTCAAAATTTAGAAAAAGTAATGAATGACACTTAATAACTTAAGTTGGCATAAACTGGTTAATGTCACTACAGATGGAACTCAAAATATGTCTGACACAAAAAAAATGGTCTTGTTGGAAGAATAAAATCAAAAATGGAATTCAATGGTGCTGAAAAACCTTTTTTTCTGCACTGCATCATTCATCAACAGGTACTAATGGCAAAGATACTAAATTTCGAAGATGTAATGAAAACTATCGTTACGATTGTGAATTTTTTGAGAGCACACGCATTAAATCGCCGTGAATTTAAAGAATTTTTAGAAAGCATTGATTCTGAATGGAGTGATGTTTTGTTTCACGCAGAGGTTAGATGGTTAAGTCGTGGCAAAGTATTAATGAGATTTCTTCAACTAAAAAATGAAATAAAAACATTTTTGGAGACAAAAAATAAAAATTTTACTGAATTGGACGATCCAATTTGGATATGGAAAGCTAGTATATTAAGTGACCTCATGTCGCATTTAAATGAATTAAACATTAGATTACAAGAAAAAATTAAAATAATTAGTAATACGTATGCTGACGTAAAGGTTTTCAAACAAAAATTAATGTTATTTAAACAATAAGTCGCTGAACAAAATTTTACACATTTAACAATGTGTTCCTCTCTGTTTTCCGAGCCAAATTTGCACGATACATTTCCACAAGACTTTTTCTTTAATTGCATAGAATTGCTAGAACAGCAATTAGAATTTAGATTTCAAGATTTTAAGAACTTGGAAAAAGACATTAGCTTATTTTAAAATCCTTTCGAATTTCCGATAAATGAAGTTCCGCCCTGTTTGCAAATGGAATTAATAGAACTACAGAACAATGAAACCACAAAAATATGTTTTCGATTAAATTGTAACAATTTATTTGAGTTTTATCGCCATCTTTCAAGTGAACAGTTTAAAAATATGAAAGACTTTGCCAAAAAACTACCTGTAATATTTAGTAGTACGTACTTATGGGAATCGACATTTTCGACTTCAAAGTATTTAAAAAATAAGTACAGAAATAGGCTCACAGATTCACATTTAGAGCATATTTTAAAAATTTCTTTATATTCTTTTCCATCCCAAATAGATTTTAATAAACCAACGAGCTCTGTGCAAGGTCAAGGATCGCACTAATTGTAAAATAAATAACGTGATTTTGTATTTTAACGTTTTGTTAATCTTCGATTCTATTGTTTTCTAAAATAAAAATATTAAATAGTTTATTATTAGGTATTTAATTCAAGTTTACCAATTTCGATTTTTTTTTGGCCCGGCAAAAAAATTTTGAAAAGGCTATGAGACCCGATAATCGCAAAGGTTGTGCACCGCTGTCCTAGAAAATTAATAGAAGAAACTAATTTCATAAACTTAAAGAAAATCGTTCAGAAAGAAAAGACAAAATATCCCAATGACTAAATTTAAGCAATCATCGCAAGTATTCAAGGAAAATTTAAAACTCAAGACAGTAAATGTATTGTTTTTTTGGGACACCCGTAGTTAGTAACTTTCGTGGACTGGTTCTTCCTTCGGATTAAACACCGCGTCAACCAATTTTGACGTTAGTATCTCGCGCTTCGCTAACCGACCAAGTCGCCGACCATGTCTTTCCCATTACTAAGTGTACCACTGACCTTGTTGTTGTTTGCAACCAGTTTTAAACAGGTAACGCGAAGAGTACAGTTATTTATAACTTCCTATTAACTACTACCTACTTGGCATCTTTTAACTCATAAAAACTACATACATTTTTTTTAAATTTTACTCAACGAATTTTTTTTTTAGGTTTTTAATCAAGTTTTAGATCCTCACGGTCCACCTAAAGTAGACACGAACCCAATGTTTTTGGATTCCTTCGTCCCGGCCGGTTTACAGTTAATTTCCCATGTAACCGAACTAATGAAATACGAACTTCCCACAACGGAAATACCAACAACAATCCCACCTTCTACGTCTTCTCATAGACCGGGAATTTTCGCACCTTCAAACATACAACAATCAATTTTAAACCGACCGCCGAGCTTTTACTATCGATTAGGTGAACAGCCCCAAGAAAATACCAATTTAGGAAACACTTATAAAAGTTGGGTTTATTCAACGAGACGAACCGGAAGACAATCCAATAATAAAATCGATTATTTCGGTAAAATTCATTCGGAATTATACGATAAAGTAAATAACATAAATGAAGATAAAGTAAATAACATAAATGAAGATAAAGAAAATGAATTAACAGATCAAGAAAAAGTAGATCGATTTTTACGAGATTACGACGATGAAAATTTAGATGAAAACGTTCAATTTTTAAGAAAGAAGAAACCTCCACCTCCTAAAGCTTATGTAACTTTATTATCACTTTACGATTCGTTAAATAAGGAAGCAAAAAAATTAGGAATGAATAAATATGCGGTAAAAAATATATTTTTTTTTTAAATTTAATTTTACAAACCGAAAAATTGAAAATAAATTCATATAATTTTATTTTAGGGATACACTCAAAACGTACTCGAAGACTTGGTCGAATTTTCTAAAGGAACCTCCGCGAATCAAATGAAAGAAATATTTACGAAAATCGTCGAACGAAAAGAAGTTAAACAGGAAAACCTTTTAAAAGCACTCAGAAACGTCATAAACGATTTGGAGGAACCGAAAAGTTATATAAATGATGCTTTAAGATACATTCCACCGTTAATTTTCGAAAATCCCTTTTAAATAATTAATTTTCCAGTTGATTTTTAGTAAAAAATCAACTAAAAATGACGTTTTTAAAATACCGAGAAAAAAAAATTGTAAATTAATCGTTTAATTACATTTGTTTATATGAAATTGGCAAGTATAAAAAAATTAAATTTACAAAAAAAAAAAATCTATAAAATCTAGATTTTTTTCTTATTGAATATTGTTAAATATCTTATTATTATTGTATATAGATATTAGTTTTGTGATTTTTGTAGAAAAAAAAACTTATGTAGAAAAAAAATTATCTAGAAAATAAAATAAAATTTGGTAATAAGGTAAGTTTTTAATCTTTTTTTTCTTTCTTTTAACTCTTTGAAGGTTGGTGGGTGGCTTAATGTACCACTTCGAATTTTAACCTTTATGCTCGCTGGTACACAAAACAAACCATTTTTTTAAATTTTTACTCCTTTTGTTGTACAGTGGTTGAGAGCACATACCACCTCATCACTTCAAGCTCAGATTAAGATTTTTGCTAATCTCTTAGATGACACAACATCTCTGTTGTACCAACTTTGGGTTTTTTTTATTTGAAAATGTCCCCCCCTTAAAGAGTTAAACGTTAATAAACTCTCCAACTTACCGTGTAGTAATTAATTAATTACCACTTTACCATTAGTAAAACGAGGGTTGGTAATTACGTTTCCAAAGTTCGCTTATTGTACCACTTAGGATAAACTAGTTGGAAAGGAAACTCCAACTACCCAAAACTCAACAGTTTCAAATCGAATATAACCGGGGGAATTTGCAATTCTAAACGAAACTCATTACCTCCGACCGTCGAGACAGCTAGAAACTACTAAAAACTAGGAAAACGATTCCGTTTATAAAACGCGGCCGGTTAAAAGCTAACGAGACGACTTGACAAAGTGTAAAGTGGCGAAAGTGTAAAATATTACCTGGAAAACTTAAAATTGTAGCCGTACGAGGATATAAATTTGAAATGGAATAATGAGAGTTGCGAATAAACGAAACGTTCGCTTTCAAAATGTAATCGATTCAATCCAATTATAAGAGTCGGTAGAACGATGGCGTTAGACGCGATTTTACGTGTGAACGTAATTGAATCGGTAATTCAGTCGAACGTGACATCGCTTAGTTATTAATTGCATCGTTTAATTGGATGTGTTGTGACGTCCATTGTGCACGTCTCGTAGTTTATATTATTTTTTTATATTCGCGTGTGTATTACACTTAAAAATTTATTATACTTAAAAATGAATTAAAACTCACCTTTAAATCGAAACAGGATTTTCTAATTGTTTCAAAAAACGATTGGGAAGGAAGTTTTTAAAAGATGTCTCTTCCATAATTAGTCTGAAAATAAAATAAAATAAAATAAGACACGAAATAAAATAAAATCTAAATTTGTGATTATTCTAGTGTTAGCTTTTGATCGAATTAATGCTAATTTAAATCCTTTTACGTTTACAAATTGAGCGTGTAAATTCGTTTCCGATTAGTTCAGAAACCGTGATCACATAAATCATTTAGTTATTTCGCGTGAATTATTTTATCAAAGACATCACACACTAATATTTACTTATTTAATCTTTACGTTAATACGAATCGGATTTTATATCATATACGAATAGATTATTTATGTATACAAGGTGATTCATTAAAATACTGACTTTATTTCTTAAATCGGAGTGTAGCCAACCTAAAGTAAAGAAATACAATGATACGAATGAAAAAAATAACGTAATCGTTAAATTTTTGATAATTTATCAAATTTTTGACAGTTTATATCTTTAATCAAAGTGTAGCCAACTTAAAACGTCAAATTTTTAACATTTCGTAAGTTTTAGATAAGAATTAACGATTGAAAGTGACGTAAACGTCAAAGTTTTGACAATTTATCCATTTCTTTGACAGTTTATATCTTAAAACAAAGAGTGGCCAACTTAAAATTAAGAAAAACAATAACGTAAATGATAAAAGGCGACTCAAACGTCAAATTATTAACAATTTATCAATTTTTTGACAGTTTATATCTTTAATCAAAGTGTAGCCAACTTAAAACGTCAAATTTTTAACATTTCGTAAGTTTTAGATAAGAATTAACGAGTGAAAATAACGTAAACGTTAAAGTTTTCACAATTTATCCATTTCTTTGACAGTTTATATCTTAAAACAAAGTGTGGCCAACTTAAAATTAAGAAAAACAATGACGTAAATGATAAAAGGCGACTCAAACGTCAAATTATTAACATTTCGTAAGTTTTAAATTAAAATTTACGAGTGAAAGTGACGTAAACGTCAAAATTTTGACAATTTATCCATTTTTTTGACAGTTTATATCTTAAAACAAAGTGTGGCCAACTTAAAATTAAGAAAAACAATGACGTAAATGATAAAAGGCAACTCAAACGTCAAATTATTAACAGTTTATCAAAATTTTGACAGTTTATATCTTTAATCAAAGTGTAGCCAACTTAAAACGTCAAATTTTTAACATATCGTAAGTTTTAGATAAAAATTAACGAGTGAAAATGACGTAAACGTCAAGGTTTTGACAATTTATCCATTTTTTTGACAGTTTATATCTTAAAACAAAGAGTGGCCAACTTAAAATTAAGAAAAACAATGTCGTAAATGATAAAAGGCGACTTAAACGTCAAATTTTTAACAATTTATCAATTTTTTGACAGTTTATATCTTAAGTCAAAGTGTAGCCAACTTAAAACGTCAAATTTTTGACATTTCGTAAGTTTTAGATAAGAATTAACGATTGAAAGTGACGTAAACGTCAAAGTTTTGACAATTTATCCATTTCTTTGACAGTTTATATCTTAAAACAAAGAGTGGCCAACTTAAAATTAAGAAAAACAATAACGTAAATGATAAAAGGCGACTCAAACGTCAAATTATTAACAATTTATCAATTTTTTGACAGCTTATATCTTTAATCAAAGTGTAGCCAACTTAAAACGTCAAATTTTTAACATTTCGTAAGTTTTAGACAAGAATTAACGAATGAAAATGACGTAAACGTCAAAGTTTTGACAATTTATCCATTTTTTTGACAGTTTATATCTTAAAACAAAGTGTGGCCAACTTAAAATTAAGAAAAACAATGACGTAAATGATAAAAGGCGACTCAAACGTCAAATTAGTAACAATTTATCAATTCTTTGACAATTTATATCTTTAATCAAAGTGTAGCCAACTTAAAACGTCAAATTTTTAACATTTCGTAAGTTTTAGATAAGAATTAACGAGTGAAAGTGACGTAAACGTCAAAGTTTTGACAATTTATCCATTTTTTTTGACAGTTTATATCTTAAAACAAAGTGTGGCCAACTTAAAATTAAGAAAAACAATGACGTAAATGATAAAAGGCGACTTAAACGTCAAATTTTTAACAATTTATCAATTTTTTGACAGTTTATATCTTTAATCAAAGTGTAGCCAACTTAAAACGTCAAATTTTTAACTTTTCGTAAGTTTTAAATTAAAATTTACGAGTGAAAGTGACGTAAACGTCAAAATTTTGACAATTTATCAATTTTTTTGACAGTTTATATCTTAAAACAAAGTGTGGCCAACTTAAAATTAAGAAAAACAATGACATAAATGATAAAAGGCGACTCAAACGTCAAATTATTAACAATTTATCAATTTCTTAACAGTTTATATCTTTAATCAAAGTGTAGCCAACTTATAACGTTAAATTCTTAACATTTCGTAAGTTTTAGATAAGAATTAACGAGTGAAAATAACGTAAACGTCAAAGTTTTGACAATTTATCCATTTTTTTGACAGTTTATATCTTAAAACAAAGTGTGGCCAACTTAAAATTAAGAAAAATAATGACGTAAATGATAAAAGGCGACTTAAACGTCAAATTTTTAACAATTTATCAATTTTTTGACAGTTTATATCTTTAATCAAAGTGTAGCCAACTTAAAACGTCAAATTTTTAACATTTCGTAAGTTTTAGATAAGAATTAACGAATGAGAATGACGTAAACGTCAAAGTTTTGACAATCTATCCATTTTTTTGACAGTTTATATCTTAAAACAAAGTGTGGCCAACTTAAAATTAAGAAAAACAATGACGTAAATGATAAAAGGCGACTTAAACGTCAAATTTGTAACAATTTATCAATTTTTTGACAGTTTATATCTTTAATCAAAGTGTAGCCAACTTAAAACGTCAAATTTTTAACTTTTCGTAAGTTTTAAATTAAAATTTACGAGTGAAAGTGACGTAAACGTCAAAATTTTGACAATTTATCAATTTTTTTGACAGTTTATATCTTAAAACAAAGTGTGGCCAACTTAAAATTAAGAAAAACAATGACGTAAATGATAAAAGGCGACTCAAACGTCAAATTATTAACAATTTATCAATTCTTTGATAGTTTATATCTTTAATCAAAGTGTAGCCAACTTTAAACGTCAAATTTTTAACATTTCGTAAGTTTTAAATTAAAATTTACGAGTGAAAGTGCCGTAAACGTCAAAGTTTTGACAATTTATCAATTTTTTTGACAGTTTATATCTTAAAACAAAGTGTGGCCAACTTAAAATTAAGAAAAACAATGACGTAAATGATAAAAGGCGACTTAAACGTCAAATTATTAACAATTTATCAATTTTTTGACAGTTTATATCTTTAATCAAAGTGTAGCCAACTTAAAACGTCAAATTTTTAACATTTCGTAAGTTTTAGATAAGAATTAACGAGTGAAGATAACGTAAACGTTAAAATTTTCACAATTTATCCATTTCTTTGACAGTTTATATCTTAAAACAAAGTGTGGCCAACTTAAAATTAAGAAAAACAATGACGTAAATGATAAAAGGCGACTTAAACGTCAAATTTTTAACAATTTATCAATTTTTTGACAGTTTATATCTTTAATCAAAGTGTAGCCAACTTAAAACGTCAAATTTTTAACATTTCGTAAGTTTTAGATAAGAATTAACGAATGAAAATGACGTAAACGTCAAAGTTTTGACAATTTATCCATTTTTTTGACAGTTTATATCTTAAAACAAAGTGTGGCCAACTTAAAATTAAGAAAAACAATGACGTAAATGATAAAAGGCGACTTAAACGTCAAATTTTTAACAATTTATCAATTTTTTGACAGTTTATATCTTTAATCAAAGTGTAGCCAACTTAAAACGTCAAATTTTTAACATTTCGTAAGTTTTAGATAAGAATTAACGAGTGAAGGTGACGTAAACGTCAAAGTTTTGACAATTTATCCATTTTTTGACAGTATATATCTTAAAACAGAGTGTGGCCAACTTAAAATTAAGAAAAACAATGACGTAAATGATAAAAGGCGACTTAAACGTCAAATTTTTAACAATTTATCAATTTTTTGACAGTTTATATCTTTAATCAAAGTGTAGCCAACTTTAAACGTCAAATTTTTAACATTTCGTGAGTTTTAGATAAGAATTCACGAATGAAAATGACGTAAACGTCAAAGTTTTGACAATTTATCAATTTTTTTGACATTTTATCAAATTTTTTGACAGTTTATATCCTTAATCAAAGTGTAGCCAACTTAAAGTAAAGAAAGGCAATGTTATCAATTTAAAAATCAACGTAAATATGTAAAACTTTGATATTTTAGCAAACTTTTAACGAATAATCTCAAATCAAAATGAAACCAAGTTAAAGTACCTCGAAAAAAAAATTTTTTCTTTCTATTCCTAACACCTTCCCATCCGATTGAATCCGATAACAACCCCTTCAATAACGATCCGCTATTATCCAACTCTCCACCCACTTTATTCGCGCCGCGCGTCGACCTAATTCCCCATAAAACCCCATCTGGAGTCGTCTTCGTCGCATCTTCGCTTCTCAAAAAGCCCATTTCGAAGGGAAACCCCAATCCGCTCCCGCTCCGACCCTCGGAGGAGACCAAGTTCTAAGTTCCAAGTTCACGGTTGGTCGGTCGGTTTTCCGGCTCCGGACGCCTTCGGAGGGCGCACGACCGCCGGATTCCGTTCGAACGAGCTGCCCCGCTCGCGAAGGCTACGCGAGATCGTCGTCGCCGTCGCCGCGACCAACGCCAGTCCAGTCAGTGGCGTTCGTGCCGAGGCGACGCGCAGTCGGCGTACGTTCGCTCCTTCGCTCGTTTGTTTGTTCATTTGTTTTCAGTTGGTTTACGCCGTTGTTCGCCGACGACAGTCTCTTTTTCTCCCCGGAACGCACCGAGCGAGTGAGTAGCGAGTAAATGAATCTTCTTTTTAATGATCGGAGGGTTGTTCGCTGCCGATTATCGATTGTTTTTTAACGGCGTGCTCGATTCTATTCTCTTCGTGTGAGGGTTAACGTTGTTTATATCCACATCCTTCTATATAAAAAAAAAATAATAATAAATAAAATTAGAAAAAATAAAATTTAAAAAAAAATAGTAAATTTAAAATTTCGATTTCAATTTTTTATAATTTAATTTCAATTTTTTATAATTTAATTTCAATTTTTTATAATTTAATTAATTTATTAAATATAAAATTCCCAAAATAAAAAATTAAAACCAAATACCTCGCTTAAAAACATAAACAATTCAATTTATTTTAGTCATTACCGCTTTTGATGCAGTTTAAAATTAATACAACCGCTCAATAAAGACAAGTATTTATTCGAAAGTCACTCAACTCGTTTTGTGTATTTAAACTAAGAGAATAAACGATTCAATAAACAAAACGGGACGGTAGTAGAATGAACGCCGGGGCTATTACGTCCTGCGGTTTCTTTCCCGTTTGTATTTTAACTCGGGTGACTCACTTAAGTTAAATAAAAGAATTTTTTTCCTTCTTAGTCAACCGTAGGAAAAAAAAATTCTTTCCGGACGAATAACAAATAGATAATTGAGGCGTGGTAGCCTTACTTTTAAAGCTAAAAATAAATAAATAAATTTGTAAGCTTTAAAAGGTTGTAAAAAGTCTTTAAAAGGTGAACGGAAGGTATTTAAAAGAAGCACCGCGAGGCGTAATAAAAACGATTGTCTCTACTAACTTAGATGGTCGGATAAAAAATTAATAAAGTGCCTTTTTGGGTCGTAAAGTAAATCTAAAAAGTCATTATTGCGGTATTCGAGAAAAATCAAAGATTAAAAAAAAATTAAAGATTAAAAAAAAAATCAAAGATTAAAAAAAATTAAAGATGAAAAAAAAAATTAAAGATTAAAAAAAAATCAAGAAGAATTAAAAATCAAAAAATGAAAGCTTAAAAATTAATAATTTCTTATAATCACTTCATCTCAAACGATTTCTAATCGTATAAATCTAAAATGTACAAAATAATTACAGTAAAAGTAGTAAAAAAAAACTCCGTCCAGTTTAAAAATTCTAAATGAATCATTTGAAAAGCCTTAAGCTACGTACACATTATAATTAACTCGACGTACGTTTGATTCATCCATCAAACAGGAAAAGAAAATACAAAAACCTAACGAAAAGTGAAAGTCTCGCTTAATAAATAACATTTTTCCTAATTTAGTTTGAAAACAATAAAGAATTTTGAAAATTTTATGATTAAAATGAAAAATAAATCGAAAATTTTATGATTAGAAAAAAAATAAATCGAAAATTTTATGATTGGAAGAAAAATAAATAGAAAATTTTATGATTGGGAGAAAATAATAAATGAAAACTTAAAAATATCTTAAAATTATTAAAGATTATAAAAAATCTTTTAATTTGATACCAAACACGATTGGTTTTCGATTAAAAATATAGAAGTTAGGTTTAAAAATGGTCAATTAAGTCAATTTGAAAAAATTCAAGATGGCCGATTTTCAAAATTCCTAAAAAATTTTAAAGATTTAAAAAAATCCTTTAATTTGATATCAAACACGACTAGTTTTCGATTAAAAATATAGAAGTTAGGTTCAAAAACAGTCAATTAAGTCAATTTGAAAAAATTCAAGATGGCCGATTTTCAAAATTCCTAAAAAATTTAAAAAATTTTTAAAAATCCTTTAATTTGATACCAAACACGACTAGTTTTCGATTAAAAATATAGAAGTTAGGTTTAAAAGTAGTCAATTAAGTCAATTTGAAAAAATTCAAGATGATCGATTTTCAAAATTCCTAAAAAATTTTTAAAATTTTAAAAAATCCTTTAATTTGACACCAAACACAACTAGTTTTCGATTAAAAATATAGAAGTTAGGTTCAAAATTAGTCAATTAAGTCAATTTGAAAAAAATTCAAGATGGCCGATTTTCTAAATTCCTAAAAAAATTTTAAAATCTTAAAAAATCCTTTAATTTGATACCAAACACGACTAGTTTTCGATTAAAAATATAGAAGTTAGGTTCAAAATTAGTCAATTAAGTCAGTTTGAAAAAAATTAAGATGGCCGATTTTCAAAATTTCTAAAAATTTGTAAAAATTAAAAAAAATCCTTTAATTTGATACCAAACACAACTAGTTTTCGATTAAAAATATAGAAGTTAGGTTCAAAATTAGTTAATTAAGTCAGTTTGAAAAAAATTAAGATGGCCGATTTTCAAAATTTCTAAAAATTTGTAAAAATTAAAAAAAATCCTTTAATTTGATACCAAACACGACTAGTTTTCGATTAAAAATATAGAAGTTAGGTTTAAAAATAGTCAATTAAACCAATTTGAAAAAATTTAAGATGGTTGATTTTCAAAATTTTTAAATTTTCTTAAAGATCTTTAAAAATCCCTTAATTTGATATCAAACACGACTAGATTTCGATTAAAAATAGAAAAGTTACGTCAATTTGAAAAAATTCAAGATGGTGGATTTTCAAAATTTCAAAATTTTCTTAAAGATCTTTAAAAATCCTTTAATTTGATACCAAACACGACTAGTTTTCGATTTAAAATATAGAAGTTAGGTTCAAAATTAGTCAATTAAGTCAATTTGAAAAAAATTCAAGATGGCCGATTTTTAAAATTCCTAAAGAATTTTAAAGATTTAAAAAAATCCTTTAATTTGATACCAAACACAACTAGTTTTCGATTAAAAATATAGAAGTTAGGTTCAAAATTAGTCAATTAAGTCAATTTGAAAAAATTCAAGATGGCCGATTTTCAAAATTCCTAAAAAAATTTTAAAACCTTAAAAAAACCTTTAATTTGATACCAAACACGACTAGTTTTCGATTAAAAATATAGAAGTTAGGTTCAAAATTAGTCAATTAAGTCAATTTGAAAAAAATTAAGATGACCGATTTTCAAAATTCCTAAAAATTTTTAAAAATTAAAAAAAAAACCTTTAATTTGATACCAAACACGACTAGTTTTCGATTAAAAATATAGAAGTTAGGTTCAAAATTAGTCAATTAAGTCAATTTGAAAAAATTTAACATGGTTGATTTTCAAAATTTTTAAATTTTCTTAAAGATCTTTAAAAAGCCTTTAATTTGATATCAAACACGACTAGATTTCGATTCAAAATAGAAAAGTTACGTCAATTTGAAAAAATTCAAGATGGCGGATATTCAAAATTTCAAAGTTTTCTCAAAGATCTTTAAAAATCATTTAATTTGATACCAAACACGACTATGTTTCGATTAAAAACAAAGAAGCTACGTCGATTTTAAAATTTTCAAGATGGCCGAGCTTCAATTGTTTTTAAAATTAAAAACTTCGATAACTTCAAAACTATGTAATTTAGATATATCGTGTTTGTACTCAAATGAAAGGAAATTTGATTTCCTATCGATTTATAGTATTTTTTTCACAATTTAATTCGAAAATAATTAAAAAAATTCGAAAATTTTATAAATTAAAATGAAACCTTTGAAAATGTCTTAAACTTCTTGAAGATTATTAAAAATCCTTTAATTTGATATCAAACACGACTAGATTTCGATTCAAAATAAAAAAGTTACGTCAATTTGAAAAAGTTCAAGATGGCGGATTTTCAAAATTTCTAAATTTTCTTAAAGATCTTTAAAAATCATTTAATTTGATACCAAACACGACTATGTTTCGATTAAAAACAAAGAAACTACGTCAATTTAAAAATTTTCAAGATGGCCGTTTTTCAATTGTTTTTAAAATTAAAAACTTCGATAATTTCAAAACTATGTAATTTAGATATATCGTGTTTGTACTCAAATGAAAGGAAATTTATTTTCCTATCGATTTATAGTATTTTTTTCACAATTTAATTCAAAAAAACAATTAAAAAATTTCGAAAATTTTACAATTTAAAATGAAAACTTAAAATGTCTTAAAATTCTTAAAGATTATTAAAAATCCTTTAATTTGATACCAAACACGACTATGTTTCGATTAAAAACAAAGAAGCTACGTCAATTTAAAAAATTTCAAAATGGCCGACCTTCAATTGTTTTTAAAATTAGATATTTCGATAACTTCGAAACTATTTAAGATAGATGGGTCGTGTTTGTACTTAAATTAAAGGAAATTTAATTTCCTATCGATTTATAATAATTTTTTCCAAATTTACTTTGAAAACAGTAAAAAAATTTCAAAGATTTTATTATTTAAAATAACAACATTTAAAATATTTTAAAATTTTTAAAGAGTATTAAAAATCCTTTAATTTGATACTAAACACGACTATGCTTTGATGAAAAATAAAGAAATTAGATTTAAAATCAATCAATTAAGTCAATAAAGAAAAAATTAAGATGGCCGATTTTCAAAATTCCTAAATTTTCTTAAAGATCTTTAAAAATCCTTTAATTTGATACCAAACACGACCTATTTACGATTAAAAATAAAAAAGTTAGGTTACATTTAAACATTTTCAAGATGGCCGTCTTACAATTGTTTTTTAAATTAAAAATTATTACAACTTCTAAACTATTAAAGTTAGATATGTCGTGTTTGTACTCAAATTAAAAGAAATTTAATTTTCTAACGATTTTTAGTAAAAAATTTGAGGTTAGGTTAAATCTCAAAAAAAATCTTTAATAATTTTTAAAGTATTTAAGTTAGATGCGTCGTGTTTGTACTCAAATTAAAAGAAATTTCATTTTCTAACGATTTTTAGTAAAAAATTTGAGGTTAGGTTAAATGTCAAGATAAAATCTTTAATAATTTTTAAAGTATTTAACTTAGATGTGTCGTGTTTGTACTCAAATTAAAAGAAATTTCATTTTCTAGCGATTTTTAGTAAAAAATTTGAGGTTAGGTTAAATGTCAAGACAAAATCTTTAATAATTTTTAAAGTATTTAAGTTAGATGCGTCGTGTTTGTACTCAAATTAAAGGAAATTTTATTTCCCATCGATTTATAATAAAATTTTTACTCTAAACTTATTTTTAACTTTTTAATATTTCGTTAAATACGTGCGACAGTTGTATTACAGATCGAAAAATATAAAATCAGGTTTATATATCGTCGTTAAATTGGCGACTTTTCGATTTTAAATCGAAATCGTAAAACCTCTCGGCTTCTGCATCGCTTTTACGTTTCGCGTTGCGTTTCTGCAATATTAACGCGATCGTTTGCATACGTATTGCTGTTTTAGGACTTTTTTATCGGTTCGTAACCTAGATTTGGAGATTTTTAACGTTTCGAAATCTTAATAGTAATAAAATTGGGGATATTTTTAATTCCTATTTCCAATATATTTCCTTCTTTGGTATTATTTTGTGAAAATATATTTAAAATTCATTTACAAGTTGTAATTTGTAAGTTTACATTTTAATTTGTATATTTATCAAATTTAACTTTTGATAAAAGTTAATTTTATATACATACAGACATATATCGATAAAAAATAAAATAAATAAAATCGATATGTATTAAATATCGTTAAGTATCGACTCTCAAGTTACAGGATATAGTTTTACAAACTTTATTTTTCAAAGAGTACGTTCGAGAGCCAAGGTCTTTTGCATCGGGAATGAATCAGCATTCAAAGAATCCAACACAACGTGATCTTAAATAATCGGGAACGCGTAAACACATTAAACGCCAGACATTAAACAGGTCGCGATTAATACGAATTTTCTTAAACGTTTCAATCAAATAAATATTTACGCAAACGAACAATTGTTGGTTTAAATTTTTTTTAAAAGTGTTTTTTTTTTTAACTTGGCTTTAACTTAGCTTTAACTTGGCTTTTTTTAAATGTAAAGTACACTTAATAGTTGACTAAGTTCATTTAATACACTTACCTTCTCTTTCAAGTCGTTAAGATGAAAAAAATAGGTTAATTACGAATCCGCCTCACGAAAAACCCAAACAGTTATTAGTGAAAATTTTCGGTTACTCGATTGAGTGACTTTTTGAAAGTTCCTTTCGATTCGTATTTCATCAATTATATCCTGATTTTTTTATTATTCTGCAAATAAGAAAGTTACTTTAAGAAAACAAAGCATTATTAAGAATATAAAACGTTATTACGAATGTAAACATTAAGAATTCTTTTTAACTGATCTTTCACTAAATCTATGAATAAAATTACAACATTTTATACGAAATTGGGCGAAATTTTAGACGAAATTCGACAATTTTTTTAAATTTTAGACGAAATTTCATAATTTTAAGGTAAAGTATGTTATTTTCTTAATGAAATTTGAAAAACTTAGATGAAATTAAACGAAATTTCACAATTTTAGACAATTTTATACGAAATTGGGTGAAATTTTAGACGAAATTCGACAATTTTTTTAAAATTTTAGACAAAATTTCACAATTTTAAGGTAAAGTCTGTTATTTCTTTAATGAAATTTGAAAAATTTAGATGAAATAAAACGAAATTCTACAATTTTAGACAATTTTATACGAAATTGGGTGAAATTTTAGACGAAATTCGGCAATTTTTTAAAATTTTAGACGAAATTTCATAATTTTAAGTTAAAGTATGTTATTTTTTTAATGAAATTTGAAAAAATTAGATGAAATTAAACGAAATTCTACAATTTTAGACAATTTTATACGAAGTTGGGTGAAATTTTAGACGAAATTCGACAATTCTTTAAAATTTTAGACGAAATTTCATAATTTTAAGTTAAAGTATGTTATTTCTTTAATGAAATTTGAAAAATTTAGATGAAATTAAACGAAATTCTACAATTTTAGACAATTTTATACGAAATTGGGTGAAATTTTAGACGAAATTCGGCAATTTCTTAAAATTTTAGACGAAATTTCATAATTTTAAGTTAAAGTATGTTATTTTTTTAATGAAATTTGAAAAAATTAGATGAAATTAAACGAAATTCTACAATTTTATACGAGATTGGGTGAAATTTTAGACGAAATTCGATAATTTTTTAAAATTTTAGACGAAATTTCACAATTTTAAGGTAATGTCTGTTATTTCTTTAATGAAATTTGAAAAATGTAGATGAAATAAAACGAAATTCTACAATTTTAGACAATTTTATACGAAATTGGGTGAAATTTTAGACGAAATTCGACAATTTTTTAAAATTTTAGACGAAATTTCATAATTTTAAGTTAAAGTATGTTATGTTTTTAATGAAATTTGAAAAAATTAGACGAAATTAAACGAAATTCTACAATTTTAGACAATTTCATACGAAATTGAGCGAAATTTTGGACGAAATTCGACAATTTTTTAAAATTTTAGACGAAATTTTATAATTTTAAGTTAAAGTATGTTATTTTTTTAATGAAATTTGAAAAAATTAGATGAAATCAAACGAAATTCTACAATTTTAGACAATTTTATACGAAATTGGGCGAAATTTTAGACGAAATTCGACAATTTTTTAAAATTTTAGACGAAATTTCATAATTTTAAGTTAAAGTATGTCATTTCTTTAATGAAATTTGAATAATTTAGATGAAATTAAACGAAATTCTACAATTTTAGACAATTTTATACGAAATTAGGTGAAATTTTAGACGAAATTCGGCATTTTTTTTAAATTCTAGACGAAATTTCATAATTTTAAGTTAAAGTATGTTATTTTTTTAATGAAATTTGAAAAAATTAGATGAAATTCTACAGTTTTAGACAATTTTATACGAAATTGGGTGAAATTGTAGACGAAATTCGACAATTTTTTAAAATTTTAGACAACATTTCACAATTTTAAGGTAAAATCTGTTATTTCTTTAATGAAATTTGAAAAATTTTGATGAAATTAAACGAAATTCTACAATTTTAGACAATTTTATACGAAATTGGATGAAATTTTAGACGAAATTCGACAATTTTTCAAAATTTTAGACGAAATTTCATAATTCTAAGGCAAAGTATGTTATTTTTTTAATGAAATTTGAAAAATTTAAATGAAGTTAAATTAAATTCAATGATTTTAGACAATTTTATATGAAATTTGATGAAATTTTAGAAGAAATCGACAATTTTTCAACATTTTAGACGAAATTTCATAATTTTAAGGCAAAATATGTTATTTTTTTAACGAAATTTGAAAAATTTAGATGAAATTAAATAAAATTCAATAATTAGACAATTCTATACGACATTGAGTGAAATTTTAGACGAAATTTGACACTCTTTTAAAATTTTAGACGAAATTTCACAATTTTAAGCTAAATTAAGTTATTTTTTTAATGAAATTCAAAAATGTGGCTTTTTAAACGTTTTAGTAAAAAAATTTAGTCACTTTTATGAAATTTTTTAATTTTTTTAAAATAATTAGAACAAAATTGACTTTTTTATTACAAAATAGATTGTTCTAACTTTTAATTAATGCAAATTTCATTTCTTAATTAAAAAAACTAAAGTCTCCACGATTTTTTAAATTGTTCAACATTTTTTGAAAGTTAGGTTATAAAAAATTTTGGTAAACTTTATGAATTTTTTTAATTTCTTGGGTAATATTTAGAACAAAATTGACTATTTTATTAGAAAATAGAATATTTTAACTTTCAACTAATATAAATTCCATTTCTTAATTTGAAAAAATAAAGTGTGCACGATTTTTTAAATTTAGTCAAAATTTTCATCACCAAATTTGACGATTTAACAAATTCTAGATAATATTTTACAATTTTAATTTAAATAATGTTATTTTTCAATGAAATTTGACAATTTTTGTCGAAATCTGGTGAAATTTCAGACGAAATTCGATGACTTAAGGAAATTTTAGATTAAATTAGACGAAATTCAATCATTTTAGGCAATTTTATACAAAATTTGACGAAATTTTAGAAGAAATTTGACGATTATAAGAAATTTTAGATGAAATTTCACAATTTTAATCTAAATAAAGTTATTTTTCAATAAAATTCGACAATTTTAGACGAAATTTCGTAAGATTTCAAATGAAATTGGACGAATTTTGAAAATTTTGGTCGAAATTTTACAATTTCAAGCTAAATTAAGTTATCTTTCAATGAAATTCGGAAAAGTTTAGATGAAATTAAACGAAATTCAACAATTTTAGATAATTTTACACAAAATTTCGTGAAATTTTGGAAAAAAATCGATGATTTTAGAAAATTTTTAGATGAAATTGCACAATCTTAAGATAAATAAAGTTTCTTTTAATGAAATTCTATAATTTTAAACGAAATTTTGTGAAATTTCAAACGAAATTCGACAATTTTAAGAAATTTGAGATAAAATTTCACAATTTTTAGCTATAAATTAAGTTATTATTCAATGAAATTTGACAAATTTAGGCGAAATTTCGTGAAATTTTGGATGAAATTGGACGAATTTTGAAAATTTTGATCGAAATTTTACAATTTCAAGCTAAATTAAGTTATCTTTCAATGAAATTCGGAAAAGTTTAGATGAAATTAAACGAAATTCAACAATTTTAGATAATTTTACACAAAATTTCGTGAAATTTTGGAAAAAAATCGATGATTTTAGAAAATTTTTAGATGAAATTGCACAATTTTAAGATAAATAAAGTTTTTTTTAATGAAATTCTATAACTTTAAACGAAATTTTGTGAAATTTCAAACGAAATTCGACAATTTTGAGAAATTTGAGATAAAATTTCACAATTTCAAGCTAAATTAAGTTATTATTCAATGAAATTTGACAAATTTAGGCGAAATTTCGTGAAATCTTAGATGAAATTGGACGAATTTTGAAAATTTTGGTCTAAATTTTACAATTTCAAGCTAAATTAAGTTATCTTTCAATGAAATTCGGAAAAGTTTAGACGAAATTAAACGAAATTCAACAATTTTAGATAATTTTACACAAAATTTCGTGAAATTTTGGAAAAAAATCGATGATTTTAGAAAATTCTAGATGAAATTGCACAATTTTAAGATAAATAAAGTTTCTTTTAATGAAATTCTATAATTTTAAACGAAATTTTGTGAAATTTCAAACGAAATTCGACAATTTTAAGAAATTTGAGATAAAATTTCACAATTTTTAGCTATAAATTAAGTTATTATTCAATGAAATTTGACAAATTTAGGCGAAATTTCGTGAAATCTTAGATAAAATTGGACGAATTTTGAAAATTTTGGTCGAAATTTTACAATTTCAAGCTAAATTAAGTTATCTTTCAATGAAATTCGAAAAAGTTTAGATGAAATTAAACGAAATTCAACAATTTTAGATAATTTTACACAAAATTTCGTGAAATTTTGGAAAAAAATCGATGATTTTAGAAAATTCTAGATGAAATTGCACAATTTTAAGATAAATAAAGTTTTTTTTAATGAAATTCTATAACTTTAAACGAAATTTTGTGAAATTTCAAACGAAATTCGACAATTTTAAGAAATTTGAGATAAAATTTCACAATGTTTAGCTAAATTAAGTTATTATTCAATGAAATTTGACAAATTTAGGCGAAATTTCGTGAAATTTTGGATGAAATTGGACGAATTTTGAAAATTTTGGTCGAAATATCACAATTTCAAGCTACATTAAGTTATTTTTTAATGGAATTCAAAAAAAATTTGATGAAATTAAACGAAATTCAACAGTTTTGCACCAAATTGCGTGAAATTTTAGAAAAAAATCGATGATTTAAAGAAATTTAAATGAAATATTACAATTTTAGATTAAATTAAGTCATTTTTTAACAATTTTAATCTAAATTAAGTTACATGAACTTTAATTCTTAAATAATTTTCTATTTTTTTTTTTTTTCATCTTTTTTGATCTTTTTTTAGGTTATAAAAAGTTTCAGTCACCTTTATGAATTTTTTTAATTTTTTGAGTAATAATTAGAATAAAATTGATTTTTTTATTATAAAATAGAATATTTTAGCTTTCAACTAGTATGTATATAAAAATATAATAACTTACAAAATACTCCATTTGTGTACGCGCCTTATAGAAAACCTACGTCGGCCATCTTGCTTTCATGTCAAAGAGCAAACTTTTTTTTTACTCGAAATTACATTTAAAACGCTCTTTAGAACGAATCGCTACCAAGAACACATCAATCGGGCGATTAATTAACTAACGCGAGTAAATTAGACGCGCGCGAAACATTTTTTCCCGGTTAAAATTGTAAAAAAAACCGGCACGCGAAACGGAACCTTCGTATCGTCTATAATTTAGGTACCAACCACTTAAAAAAAAAATTTCTACCTTACCGACTTAATACATTTTGTATTTTAAATTATTTAATTTCATTTCACAAATAACTTTTAATATCGATATCTAACTTAAACATCAATTAAATGTCATCTATCAATTACTACCTGATTGTCGATTTTTTAAAATTGATTTTTAAAAATTGGTTTTTTAAAAATTGATAAATTTTAGTTGATATTAGGTTAGGTTAGAATATTTATTCTGTAGAAAAAACTAAAAGTCTTGGAAAGTTCATTTTTGGTAAAAATAAAGATTAAATTTCAATCTAAATCTTGATAAAATTTCAAGTCTGAACAACAATTAGTTTTTGAAATATGAAAAATTGGTTACAAATTTGTAAGTTAAGTTCGGTCAAAAAACGATATTTTTAAGAATTTTTTTTTAATTTTTTCTGGTTATAGTTGGAACAAATTGGATGATTTTATTGAAAAGTAGACATTTTAATTTATCTATCTTTAAATTATTTTCCCTCAATTTTTATAAATAAGGTCAGGATGATTTTTTTTTAAATTTGTTGAAAATTTATAGATTAACACAGGCTGACATTTCAATTAATCAAACCATAAACGCTTTAGACGCTCGATCCTCCGGAGATATTCATTAGAAACTCCCTTCGGGATCTAATAGTACGTTCCGCGGCGTTTCAATCTAAAAATACCGGTCCGGGAAAGTCTCGTCTTGCAAATTTATGGTCTCATTAAAACGTCCCGAGAGGTAAAATTCCCCCATCTTTAAAGATATATGTCTTTGAATAATCACGATCGAAATATTTTATTAACTCACTCGAAACTGATTGCACACCGTGTATGCAATAACAAACAAATTTTATATTACTTACTTTTCTATTTTCATTTTATACTTTTCTATTTTTTTTTTATTATTTTTTTTTTTAATTATACCTGAAATTAAATTCGCCCAAAGCGAAACTCAAATAATTAAAGTGTTATTAAAAAATTTATTTCTCAATACCTTTAGGCTTAGTTTTCTAATGATGTGAAAGTGCAACGATCAAAATATTATGATTGTATGCTTATACAACTCACAATCAAACAAAAAAAAAATAAAAATAAAAAATGATGGTAAAAAATAAAAAATGATAGTAAAAAATAGAAAATAGAAGTCATAAAACGAACGGGTTTAAGTTCGTTCAACTTTATAAAAGGTTCTATCCGCAACACAAAGTCCTTTGATTATCGAAACCGCCAATTTACAACGTCCCCTTTGTCTACCTCCGGGGTCTCTTTTAAATTCTATTAAAGGGGTTCGAGGTCATCCTCTTTCAAAACCACTCAACCACTTTTAAAGGATAATTCAAATTTTCTTTCAAATTGAAAAAGTTATCTTTTTAAATCGACCCGAATAAAATCCCAAAGTGAAAAATTTCTAATATTAACCGTTTGTCTGTTAAGCAATTCTTGCAAGAAAGCTCAAAAACTACGAGACATATTTTGATTTGATGTTGACTTTAGAAAAGTACGCGTGATGTTAGATTACGTTTACTCTAATGGTGCAACAAAGGCACAGCGAAACTCACAGTGCAAAAGCGCTACATCAAGGTTTTGGACACAAATGAACGCAATGCTTTTACGCTGCGTAACCCCTGGACACGGACGAGGCGTTTTTGAACGCGCGTTTAATCGTACGCTTGCTAACGCACGTTTTGGTATACAGATCTGGAAATTTCATTTGAGGACATAGGAAAATAATGCGTGCAACAGCGAAGCATATAGGAAGTAGACTAGATAAACAAAGAGCGATATAACTGTTTAACCACGCAACGAACTGACAGTTTGACAGTCTGACAGTTTGTGGGAAGAAGGTGATTGGTTGGGCGAGTAGGGTCGGATCGGAAAAGGCGTGGTTAAACAGTTATATCGCTCTTTGTTTATCTAATCTACTTCCTGTATGCTTCGCTGTTGCACGCATTATTTTCCTATGTCCTCAAATGAAATTTCCAGATCTGTATATGCGTTTTAATAGGAGTGTACAGACTCAAGCGTTAAACGTCCGACAAACGCGCGATTCGAGATTTTTGTTAAAGCGTGCGCTTTTTGACATCTAACGCACACTTGTGCACATGCCATTAGCAAGCGTACGATTAAACGCGCGTTCAAAAACGCCTCGTCTGTACCAGGGCTTAGGCCCATGTTATACGGGCAGCTTTGACGCTACAGATAAAACGGTGACGCTGATCATAAAATTCGGAGCTGTTGTACGAGCAGAAAAAACGCCGCGTCGTCGACGCAAACGCTCGGTGGTGGAGGTGTTAGGGCCATGTTATACGGACAGCAAAAACGCGACAGATTTTTCGTCGCGTACACGCCGTGCCTACCGGGTAATGGACTTCCCTGTATGCAAGTTATACGAGCGTTTTATCTGTCGCATTGCACCCTAAAGGTACTTTGTCAATCACGCGACTGCAGCGGCGATCGTCGCGCGGCTCTGGCAATTTTGCGTCAGCCACTCTTTTAAATTGAATTATATGGATACGTGGATGGATATATGGATAATCCGAAAGAGAAAAAATCGAAGGCGACTATTGTCGCACAATTGACACTTAATAAGACGACTGTAGAAGCGCTAGAAAAGTCACGAATCTGCAGCCGCGCGACGATCGCCGCTGCAGTCGCGTGATTGACAAAGCACCTTAAGGTAGCAGATCTGTCGCGTCAAAGCTGCCCGTATAACAGCGACTGACGTCATTTTTGCCACGTATTTGATGCTAGTTTACCGGTCTGAACGCGTTGTCGACGCTGACGCTGACTACACAGGGTCCGATAAAGCACTCGTATAACTTGCATACAGGGACGTCCATTACTCGGCAGGCACGGCGCACAGTGGGGCGACATGCTTAAATTGCGGACATCGCCACATAACTTTCTTTTTTTCAATAGAACAACTACAAAATTGAGTGCAAATGAGTAAAATAGGTGTATAAATAAGTATATAAAAGAAGTAAGCATTTACTATTAAAGAAAATAACACTTTATTTGTTTTTAATGGAAAAAAAAGTTAAATTTGTTGCAGAAGCGGGTTCAATTCCCAAACAGGACGTAACTTTTTTTAGAAATAATATTAATTATAACAGATTTTTAACGTTAAATAGTTAACAAACGACCCTGTATTACCAGAAATAAGTGCAAGAACATTGTAACAACCTATACCTACACGTGGTTATTGACCTCAGCATGCAGATATTTGATAAAAATATTTTATGGCTTATAAATGTTGTATATTTAGAACTTCATTTTCGATATCTACAAGTTTAACCCCTTAAGGACCGATTTTTTTTTTCAAAAAATGCACCAGAAAAATCAGTTTTTTAAATAATTAAAACTAACTTTTTGACATATTAGGAACCAGTTACAAGAGTACTTTTACAAGTTAGTTCGGGCAAATACGTACCATAAGTATCGTATACATAGCATAAATGTGTAAAATATTAGAGCGCACTATTCAGCGATTCGTGAGTAAATCGCGATTTGTACAGGAACGTACAAATGTGCCTGGCCGAGTTATCTCGGGTATGGTCTTTTTAGACCGTACACTCTATCCCGAGATATCTCGGGCGTGGTCCTTAAGGGGTTAATATAATAAAAGATTTTCCACGTCTTCAAAAATATCTTGTGTAAATCTTCTTTCTGTTGCAAAATTTGGGCATCCAAAGAATTATAGGCTCCAACGAAATTAATAACTTGTTAAAAATATCAATATTTTTCCATAAATATTTTCATTATACAAAAAAAGTGGTTTTAAATGATGATTTTATGTAATTTATTAATCCTAATATAAACTGGTTTTACATCACAGATAGCGTATAAGTTGACATATTTTATCTTTAAATGCAATTTTCATAAAAAGGTGGATGAAGGTGGACGGACAATAAAGGTTTTTAGAAACTAGAGCCTGTTGGCAATCGGTTGCTGTATTGCATAGCTTGGACAGTTTTGGACAAAAAAAGTTTTGGCTGTTTAAAGTATGTGATCTCTATTATATAAATGTCATTAGTTTTAACGCGTGTATTGAGAATATACAAACAACTTTACAAGATGATAATAACTTTAATATGAAGTTTGAAACCTATTCCCCATGTTATAAAAATTTCAATTTCCCCCTTCGTTTAGTTTTGATGAAAGAACGTTTTAAAGCAGTACATATCGAATCAACGAAACTTCATTAGTTTTGAAAATGTCGAATTTGAAAAATATTTTCTATAGGAAAATTGATAAAAATTAATGTTCCAAATGCATTTATAAATAGACTCAAGTATCTAGAATATAAAAAAAAATTCGAAAGTATAAGTTTTCTAAAACTTAATTTTTATATGAATGTCCGAGTTTAGAGCATTTCGCCCCACTGTGCGGCGTGTACGCAACGAAAAATCTGTCGCGTTTTTGCTGTCCGTATAACATGGTCCTAATGGTGGGTTGACACGGTGCGATTGTACTCAGCCGAGACGACTAGCATAACTACTCGCCTGGTACTCGTACGAAATTCGCACTGTATAAACAGACGCGCAAGTACACTTGCACGTTGCTAGTTTTCGTACGAGTTAATCGGTCGTGTTCCAATTTCCAACGTGCAAGTTTCATGCTAGTACTCGAGTTTATTTGTATTTTGTCTGTAAATATGGCGCACAAAAGATGGACAGAAGCGCAAACCTTAAAATTTGTGGAATTATATGAAGAAGCAGAGTGCCTGTGGAATTTTCGATATGCTCTCTATAAAAATAAAGACGTAAGGGACACTGAGCTCTAAAGCAGCTTTCATTCATGTATCTTGCTTTTTACTGGAGTGTTTTACCAGTGACAATAGTTCATTAAACTGATTTGTTGTTAATCTTAGGTGGATTCTGAATGTCTCTGGATCCTCCAATGCTACTTCTCTTAGAAACGTTGCAGAAACACCAAATTTGTTACGTCGCTTTATCCACTTCCGAATCCACATTCGTTTGGGACGTCGCTTTTTTACAGCATGCAATTGGTTTAATTCGTGGATTAGTAGCTGTGCAACAATAGCTACACCAGCACGCACAAATTCTTCCATTTTGCATTATGCTAAAAGCAAGCTAGTAAAATTGTGTGTGTGTCAACAGTACTCGTACGCGAGTTCCCTCACACCAAGTAGACTCGCCCGAACACAATCGCACCGTGTCAACCCACCATAACGCACATTTTGGTACATACGCGTTTTAACCCGTGTCGGCTGACCTGAAGTCTCACAGACTCCGACCGTTCTAGTTTCGGGAATTCCCGGTCCTACAGTTCGTTTTTTACGTGTTCTTCTATCTACCTTCGTAAATATACTTTTTATTATTTATAGAAAACCCCCCTATTACTACTTAAAGAAATCCCCATAATTGATGTACAGTCAGTCACAAAAGTCTACATACACAAAGTAAATTCACTCCAGTTAAATAAAACAACGTGTTATTAAGCAATGTATTTTAAAAATGTATATTACTACCCAATTGGAGGTCATTTTGAAACGCCTTATGTGTATTACCATAACACTTTCTTAGGAAAAAAATATAAACTAAAATTAACAGGTCACAAAAGTCTACATACACAGAACCCTATGACATTAAATTTAAAGGTATTAACTTAATTATGGACGAATACAAAACTTTTAATATTTTGTGGGACCACCTTGTAAATCGAGAACTGCCTGGAGTCGTCTTGGCATAGAAAGGACAAGATTCTCGGTCACAGTAGCTGGTATTTCTGCCCAAGCTTTTTTTTTAGCGCATCTTTCAGTGTTTGCTTATTAGTAACGGTGTATTTCGGCACCCTCCGTTCTATCTCATCCCAAATGTGCTCAATAGGGTTGAGGTCAGACGACTGAGGAAGTGAATGCAGTTGTTTAGGTACATTGTAAAGGATCCATTCTCGAACGACGCGCGCGGTATCCTTAGGGTCGTTGTCTTGCTGAAAAATCCAACGACCTTTAAGCCCTAAACGCTCTGCTGATTTTTTCAGATTGCATTGCAATATTTTCAAATATTGTTTATGATCCATAATACCTTCTATAAAAACTAAATTCCCTAGCCCAGAAGCCGCCATCGAGCCCTAAAAACCATTACCGACCCACCACCATGTTTAATGGTTGGGAGCAATTTTTTTGTTTTCATTTCCTCATTTGCTTCCCGCCAAATTTTTCCTCTGCCATCCGGTCCGAAAATGTTGTATTTGCTCTCATCCGTGAACAAAACTGTTTTCCAAAACTCTAAATTTTGTTCAATGTATTTGTTGGCAAAGGATTGACCTTTTTTTCTATTTTGTTCGGAAATTAAAGGTTTTCTTCGCGGAACTCGTCCATTAAATCCGTTAAATCGTAGCACCCTACGTACCGTTTCTGAATTTACTACTTTATCAGTAGCGGATTGAATATATTTTGCAAGTTGCGGAGCACTTGTTCGTGGATTTTCTTTTATTTTTTTTTTAATTATCCGAACATCTCGTTGATTTAAGAGTTTTGGACGATCAACGCGCGGTTTATTTATTACACTTCCATTTGAAGCAAAATTTCGAACAATTGTTTGAACTGTGCCTCGACTTTTTCCCACAATTTTGGCAATTTCACCATATGATTGTCCCTCATTTCGTAATTTTACTATTAAATGGCGTATTTCAACCGATATTTCCTTTCCTGCCATATTATCATGTGACGGAAGTTTTAAATACTGTGTTTATGCAGTTGTTAAAAAGTAACTATAATATCAACTTTCTGAACTTAAAATAATGCAAAAATTGAATAAAGTCCACTGTGATAGCTCTTGTGTGTCAAACGCGTAACTGTATGTTGACTTTTGCGAGGTTCATTTATCCGTTTTTATCGTTTACTCCGTCCATGGAGTAGTTAATTTTAGATTTGTTTAATGTGGTATGTTCATGAGTAAATAGAAGTAAATTTATATGTATCGCAGAGATGAACTTGACGTTCTTTATAATGGTATTACTATTTTAGGTGGTGTATGTAGACTTTTGTGACTGACTGTATGTCGGTTTTGACGGAGTCTGGTAGACTTTCTAGACGTTCCGGATAGAGTCTTTGAAACTCCACAAAGATGAAAGAGGGCCTGGCAATGTTACGGAGAGCAGGTTTATTTTTCCATCTTTCTCTTCATGGTGCAACTCTATTTTGGGTTATAGTACAGACTCAAGCGTTAAACGTCCGACAAACGCGCAATTTGAGTTTTTTTGTTAAAGCGTGCGCTTTATGACATCTAACGCCTACTTGTGCACATGTCATTAGCAAGCGTACGATTAAACTCGCGTTCAAAAACGCCTCGTCTGTACCAGGGCTTACAGTCAAACGGTTAAGTTGTTATTGTATAGAAAGAGGATCGATTATTCTCAGTTCTAACCGTTTCCGCTTTTTCCTTTTATTTTGTTCCAGGAAAGATAGAGAGATCGTAGAGGTGTCAGTGACACTCGAGGCTCAACGGACCCCGAAACCAATCGATAAATGACAAATAGACATCGCCATGGCTACAATCCAACACGGTGGGTAAACAAACCGTTCATTCAAGATTATTTTCAAATGGTATTTTTAGTTTTCCATCATTTATCACATCATATACGAATTTAAAACGTCAAATCAATTAATAATAAAAATTCTAAAAAATATTTATAAGAAATAATATTTAGAATAAAATAAGCTATAATTTTTAATAAGAATTTTTTTCTATACAGGGTTAGTATAAAGTCCCGGAACGGTCGAATAACTTTGTTATTTGAGAAGTATCAATTTTGAAATTCTACCTGATTATATAGTTCAATGCGATGAATTTGATGATAACATTTTCATTTTTCTCTCGTTTCCGGTTTTACAGGAAATGCTTCCAACTTTTTTTTCTTAAATGGCGTGTTTAGTATATTTGTGCATTTTCGAATGCGGGATAAAAAACTACGTTCAAAAATACCAAAATTCTTTATTCTATCAATAAAAAAGCATAAGAGGACTTAAATTAAAAAAGTCCGTTTAACACAAAATCAAGCAGACACGTCACCTTACTGAAACTTCACATTGCTGTCATATGCTGCCTATGTCATTATCAATTATTAATTAAGGGGTTAGACCACTCTAGAATTTTCAAAAAATCAAATTTTTGTTTTTTGCGCTAAAAAGTGACTTATGGTCTTAAAAATAAGATGCAATGTCAGTTATAAGTGGGAACAGTTTTTAAATGCCTGTATTTTGATTCTGAATGTTGTCCGATAACGTGTGCTCGGTACAGGTAAAACAAACTTTAAATGCGTTTTTCTCTAAATCACTTTTCTTGAAACGGCCGGAAACATAACTCATACAATTCTTTACCGATTTACTTGAAATTTTAACTGCACCTTCCAAGTAGCATTATCTAGAGAAAGACGTAGGATTTTTTTGATATCAAACGTAGTTCTTTAACTATAAACAATTTAGTAGATATTTTTTTAGGCTAAAACGCAAAGTTTTTGTAATATGCCCACCATTTCTACAAAAAAGTAATTAAAAAGAAATCCCTACGTCTTTCTCTAGCTTTTGAGTTGCAAAAACTAAATACCTTTTCACTTTTGCTTTAGATTGAAAATTGTAGGTAAAGTCGTTCCGGCCGCGGACCCCTTAGCGCTTAACAAGGTTTTCATCAAGCAATTACATCGTGTTCATTTTTTATGTTAATTATTTAGCAAAATATATTTCTTATTCCTAAATGTATGTACAACAAAGATATATAAACAATTTTTCCACAGCTCTTATTGTTTTCTCGGAAAAATATGGGGAAATTACGTTAATTTTCCACGGTCTAAAGTGGTCTAACCCCTTAAGTTAATAAAAAAATAAAAAATGACTGTAAAACTTGTTACAAGGACAGTAATATGTTTATTTTTATTGAATAAAACGCAATTATTAAAAAATTAACTAAAATTATAAATAATAAACGACTAGCTTTAAGTTATAAACGTTCAAAATGCGACCCGTTTACCGTTTGACACCGACGTAATCGGTCAACAACTTAATGAATTTTGTATTATTTGTGGGGTAACGCAGTGCATTTCCTCAAATTTTGTCGCTATAATTTGTCTAAATTATTTGGCTGAGTTTTATACACTTGGCATTTCAAATGACACCATAAAAAGAAATGCAGTAGGGATAAAAGTCTGGTGAACGGGTTGGCCATTCAATCGCTCTTCTGCGCCTGATCTAGCATACAGGAAATAATAAACATGCAATCTCAGGAAATAATAATAAGCATATCACGGCAATATGATATTTCAGTAAAGTGACATGTCTGCTTGATTTTAGGTTAAACTGATTTTTTTTAAATTTAGGTATTATTATCCGTTTTTATCAACAGAATAAAGAATTTTGGTATTTTTGAACGTAGTTTTTTATTCCGCATTCGAAAATGCACGAATATACTATACATGCCATTTAAGAAAACAAAGTGGATGCATTTCCAGTGAAACCGGAAACGAGAGAAAAATGAAACTGTTATTACTAAATTCGTCGCATTTAACTATATAATCAGGCAGAATTTCAGCATTGATACTTCTCAAACAACAAAGTTATTCGACCGTTCCGGGACTTTATACTAACCCTGTATAATTTGGTTTTTGAATTATTTGAAATTAAAATTGAAAAATTAACATTTTAAGTTATAATCAAATTTTAACTCATAACTTCCTTGTTGTTGAATTTTTGTTGGATGTTGAATGTGATTTTCTAGGAATTTCTAAATTTTCAAGTAAGGTCGTTATCATAAATTCGTCATCGATTCGGGCAAATGAAACAAAACGTTAGAAAGTAACCTTTTAAAAGCGACTCCCGTTCGATTTGACTCGATTTGTAAACGTACCTCAACAATCAAATCGCATAAGTGGCGACCTTCTCGAGTGGTCGACCTCAAAAAACGGCGATGTCTACGACGTCCACTTCCCATTTCCATCTACTACGTGTCGTTTCACGGTCTAAAAACCCAACGAAATGCCAACGGAATCGGTTACATTCAAATCCATTATTTTTTTTTCTTTCATTATGTTCACTTTCAATTTTGAATCTTCCAATATTAATCCTAAATAAAAACTCAAAAAGAAAAAAAAACCCAATTAGAAAAATAATAAAATAAAATAAATTAAAATTAAAAAAAGAAAAATAAATTAAAGACGAGATATTAAATTAATCGTAATTGTGAGAAAATGTATCGCTGTTTTGACGCACATCTGACCCCTGGCTTCCAAACGAAGGATAAAAAACAACAAAATTAACGATAAACGGTATCATCTTTCACGTACGTCAGCGCGTGTATTCAAAAAAAAACCGATACACTATGTACCAGAATAAATTAACTCTTACAATTAGTCAAATTGACTTAAACATTCATTAAAAAAAATTTGTTAACATTTTTTATCCATTAAAATGTCCATACAAGTCGCAGAAATAACATGAATAGTCTAATTTGTAAGTAGTTAGTTAAAAAAAAATCTTACCTCTAATTTAAATTTTTTTAACGGTTGATTTCCTCTTTATTTATTTATAGCGAACCCGTGGCAGGATGGCACGTGTGTTTGCCGGAAACAAAGACCACCGAAAATCGGGGATATTCCAAGGTAAGAAAAAAAAATAAGAATCTAAAAAAAATTTTTTTTAATAAAAGAAAAAAAAAATTTTTAATAAAAGAAAAAATTCAAAATTCAAACATTAGATTGATTAAAGGGGAAAAAAATTTCCTCCTTATAACGAAATATAATACCGATAACAGGTATTAATCCGCACGAATCCCAACGTAACGAACGCAAATCCTTCGTTTCGCATGCGATGGGATTAGAATTTCAGATTGAACGCACGCGAAAGAGGTGAAAAAGGCCACTTCGGCGAATTCGATTTTTCTTATCGAGCTTTTTAAAGCTCGCCCGAAGCACGTCTAAAACCCGCCCAGATCGTTGATAGTCAATAAGGTCGTTTCGAGGACGTTTTAAGGACAAATTCCCATCAATTTCTATTAAAATTTGTACTTAAAATTTTCAAAAAGATAAAAAAAAATCGACCTAAATCAAATCGCAGATTTAGTTTTAAAAAATCCACTATAAAAACTATTATTATTAAAAACTAAATGAAATTTCCTTGAAAATGACACCAAACACGATACATCTAACTCTAATACTTTTAAAGATATAAACATTTTTAATCTAAAAAACAATTGAAAGTCGGCCATCTTGAAAATTTTTAAATCTAACCTAAATTTTTTGTTTTTATTCAAAATCTAGTCGATTTTTGAAAATATCTAAAAATTTTAAGACGATTTTAAATGTTTTTATTCAAATGATTGAAACAAAAATTAACTTTACAATAAAATTTTTATTAAAAATCGATAGCAAATTAAATTTCCTTTAATTTGAGTACAAACACGACACATCTAACTTTAATAGTTTAGAAGTTGTAATAATTTTTAATTTAAAAAACAATTGAAAGGCGGCCATCTTGAAAATTTTTAAATCTAACCTAAATTTTTTGTTTTTATTCAAAATCTAGTCGATTTTTGAAAATATCTAAAAATTTTAAGACGATTTTAAATGTTTTTATTCAAATGATTGAAACAAAAATTAACTTTACAATAAAATTTTTATTAAAAATCGATAGGAAATTAAATTTCCTTTAATTTGAGTACAAACACGACACATCTAACTTTAATAGGTCGAAAGTTATCGAAATTTTTAATTTAAAAAACAATTGAAAGTCGGCCATCTTGATTTTTTTTAACCTAACCTAACTTTTTTATGTTTTATCGTAAATAGGTTCTGTTCGATATCAAATTAAAGGATTTTTAAAGATCTTTAAGAAAATTGAAAAATTTTAAAAGTCGGCCATCTTGAATTTTTTCAAATCGTTATAACTTCTTTATTTTTAATCGAAACCTAGTCGTGTTTGTACTCAAATTAAAGGATTTTTAATAATCTTTAACAATCTTTAAGAATATTTAAGAATTTTTCAAATCGGCCATTTCGAATTTTAAAAAATTAACATAATTTCTTCATTTTTAACCAAAACCAAATCGTGTTTGTACTCAAATTAAAGGATTTTTAATAATCTTTAACAATCTTTAAGAATATTTAAGAATTTTTCAAATCGGCCATTTTGAATTTTAAAAAATTAACATAATTTCTTCATTTTTAACCAAAACCTAATCGTGTTTGTACTCAAATTAAAGGATTTTTAATAATCTTTAACAATCTTTAAGAATATTTAAGAATTTTTCAAATCGGCCATTTTGAATTTAAAAAAATTAACATAATTTCTTCATTTTTAACCAAAACCTAATCGTGTTTGTACTCAAATTAAAGGATTTTTAATAATCTTTAACAATCTTTAAGAATATTTAAGAATTTTTCAAATCGGCCATTTTGAATTTTAAAAAAATAACATAATTTCTTCATTTTTAACCAAAACCTCATCGTGTTTGTACTCAAATTAAAGGATTTTTAATAATCTTTAACAATCTTTAAGAATATTTAAGAATTTTTCAAATCGGCCATTTTGAATTTTAAAAAATTAACATAATTTCTTTATTTTTAATCAAAACCTAGTCGTGTTTGTACTCAAATTAAAGGATTTTTAATAATCTTTAACAATCTTTAAGAATATTTAAGAATTTTTCAAATCGGCCATTTTGAATTCTAAAAAATTAACATAATTTCTTCATTTTTAACCAAAACCTCATCGTGTTTGTACTCAAATTAAAGGATTTTTAATAATCTTTAACAATCTTTAAGAATATTTAAGAATTTTTCAAATCGGAAATTTTGAATTTTAAAAAATTAACATAATTTCTTCATTTTTAACCAAAACCTAATCGTGTTTGTACTCAAATTAAAGGATTTTTAATAATCTTTAACAATCTTTAAGAATATTTAAGAATTTTTCAAATCGGCCATTTTGAATTTAAAAAAATTAACATAATTTCTTCATTTTTAACCAAAACCTAATCGTGTTTGTACTCAAATTAAAGGATTTTTAATAATCTTTACGAATATTTAATAATCTTTACGAATATTTAATAATTTTTAAGAATATTGAAGACATTTCGATCGTTTCAACAAAACCTTTTTGAAAAAATATCTTTAAAAGTTACTTTTAGACGAGAAACTTAACTTAAAACCTAAAAATTTAACTTAAAATACAAATAAACACCTAAAATGGTTCCTTAACGTTTCCCAAGGCGAGATCTTTGCCGGTTAAAATTTGCATTGTTCCTTCCCGCATGCATAATGAATGGGTTCGCGCCGTTTTAAATTGCAAATTGCACCGCAAACAGATGGGACGGCGAGATATACGCGAAGAAAGAGTTTAGGCGTGTTTCGACACAAAGTTTACACACAAACTCAATTAAATCGGTAATGTTAGGAAACGATTCGTGTCGTCGCTAGAAAAGGCGAGGAATTTTTTTTTTTTTTAAAGAAATTTTTAACCTTGGCACAAAATTTTTATTTTATTTTTTTAATTTTTAAAATTTTAATGAATTAGGCGAAAAGCTGTAGAAGTAGACGCCCGACAACCACATAACCTTCCCCAAGACTTGGACTTCCGCACCAGTCCTGTGATAGAGAACCAAGTGCCTTCCCTAAAGCACCTGTCGGAGTCTAGTTTACCGGACAGAGTGTCCCAAATCCATCTAAAACGACAACAACCCAGAGAATTACTACAATCGCACAGTTTCGTCGGGGAAAACGTCAGAAGCACTCCCTTCTCGCCCTATTCAAGTCCTACAAACTCCCCGAGAAGTAACAGGAAGCGTCAACCGTTAAGGGAATCCCGTCGAGTCTCCATAGAAAAATCCGGAACCTACCTACAACTAAACCAATACAAATTAATGGATTCGATCGGTCAAGGTTCGTACGGAATCGTTAAATTAGCGTATAACGAAGAAGACGACACTCATTACGCGATGAAAATCTTATCGAAAAAGAAATTACTAAAACGAGCCGGGATGTTCGGACGTTTACCGCCGAAAAAAGAAGGTAGATCGACCCAAACCTCACCTTTACAGCAAGTTTATCGCGAAATAGCCGTTTTAAAAAAACTAGACCATCCAAACGTGGTTAAATTAGTTGAAGTACTCGACGATCCCGTTGAAGATCATTTATACATGGTTTTTGAACTAGTCGAAAGAGGTGAAGTTATACAAGTTCCAACCGATAAACCGTTGAGTGAAGAACAAGCTTGGAATTACTTTCGAGATGTTATTTTAGGAATTGAATATTGTAAGAATTACTTTTACAAATATTTTCATAATTAATTAATTTTTTTTCTTTTTTAACATTAGTACACTATCAAAGGATCATTCATCGAGATATAAAACCGGCCAATTTACTTCTAAGTGAATCCGGAAGGTTACAAATAGCCGATTTGGGTGTTTGTAATGAATTCGATGGTACGGACGCTTTTTTATCTTCTACAGCGGGAAGTCCGGCTTTTACAGCTCCGGAAGCTTTAGAACATAGAGAGACGTTTAGTGGAAAAGTATATTTTTTTTAATACTTACTTAAATTCATTTTTAAATACCTATTTTTTACATTTTTAGGCTGCCGATATTTGGTCGATGGGAGTAACACTCTTTGCATTCGTTTACGGACAAGTTCCCTTTTACGATCAAAACATAGTCGCTCTCTACGCAAAGATAAGAAGTCAAAATGTCGATTTTCCATCAAAACCTGCAATATCGGAACGATTAAAAGATTTAATAAGAAAGATGTTGATTAAAAATCCCGCCGAGAGGATTACATTACCGGAAATTAAAGTAATTACCTTAAAAACTTCCCTATTATTAATCAAATTTTAAAATTAAATAAATTACTAACCTTTTTATTCATTTTATCATTGATTTTATTCATTTTATCATTGATTTTATTCATTTTATTCATTTTTTTCATTAAGCAACATCCGTGGGTGACTAAAGAAGGTGTTCATCTACTTCCGAGCGAAGAAGAAAACTGTCACTTGGTTGAAATAACCGAAGAGGACGTCGCAAGGGTCGTCACGTCGATTCCTAAATTGGATACGTTAATATTAATTAAACACATGCTCAAAAAACATTCGTTTCAAGTAAGTAAAACATTAAAATAGAACATAAGAAAAGTACCTGATTAATTTCCGATCAGTACTAAGACTCACCTGTTGTTTTCACTTTACCATCTGCAATTTTCGATCAAAATCAAGTTAAAATTTAAGTTAAAATTTAAGTCAAAAACGTTTAAACTGACTTTTTAATCCAAACACGACCGATTTTTTAATAAATTTTAACAGATTTAACGTTTAAAATTGAAAAGTAATGACATTTGACAGGTAAACATTAAACGAGTTGAAGTTAGTCACTGTTCAATGACATTATATGATCATATCGACCTATGCAACGAAAACTATCGTAAGTCAAAAATGGTGATTTTGAAAAATTTGAAAAGAAAACAGAATTAACTGCTATATTTCTATGGTGAATCCTTTCGGAATCCTCTATAAGATATCTATAGCAACCAAGTAGGAAATTTTTACCTAGAAAATTTTATTTCTTAAAATGAAATCGGTTCAAAACCTTTAAACACTTATATCTGACTCAGTTCTATCAAAAATGACTTACGATAGTCTTCGTTGCATAGGTCGATATGTGTTATTTTTTTTATGTGATAATAGAAAAAGATAGAATAAAGGTAATTACAATTTCTAAATTTGAATTAAACAGATTTAAAAAAAAAACATTCATTTTAAGTAAATAAAAGTACAAATACATAAATGACTTTTTAATCCAAACACAACCGATTTTTTAATAAATTTCAATAAATTAACGTTTAAAATTGAAAAATAATGACATTTGACAGGTAAACATTAAACGAGTTGAAGTTAGTCACTGTTCAATGACATTATATGATCATATGTGTTATTTTTTTATGTGATAATAGAAAAAGATAGAATAAAGGTAATTACAATTTCTAAATTTTAATTAAACAGATTAAAAAAAAAACATTCATTTTAAGTAAATAAAAGTACAAATACATAAAAAAATGGGATATATTAACCGAAATTAGAATTTTCCATCAATCATTTATAGATTTCACTTTTGTAATTTATAGATTTTCACCATTTGTAATTTTCGATCCAAATTAAAATAGAATTAAGTTAAAAACAAGTTCAAATTTAAGTTAAAACCGTTTAACGTATTTTTTAATGCAAACACAACCGATTTTTTAATAAAAACGTCACATTTAAAATTGAAAATAACATTAAACGTCATCTGTCAAAATTTGACAGTTAAACGAATTAAAGTTAGCTACCGATCAATGACATTACACGATCATATGTGTTATTATTTTTTTAAATGTAAAATGAATAAAGAAATTCGAAAAGATTCATTAGTTAGATAAAGATATATAAATACATACTTTAAAAATTATTCAAGATTTTATCTCAAAACTTAACCTCACTTAAAAAAATTTATTAAAAATCGATAGGAAATTAAATTTCCTTTAATTTGAGTACAAACATGACATATCTTACTCAAATAGTTTAAAAATTATTAACATTTTTAACTTTAAAAACAATTGATGATCCGCCATCTTGAAAATTTTATTAAACATTGATAGAAAATTAAATTTGCTTTAATTTGAGTACAAACATGACATATTTATTTTCAATATCTTAAAAATTATTCAAGATTTTATGTCAAAACTTAACCTCATTTTAAAAGTTTTATTAAAAATCGATATGAAATTAAATTTCCTTTAATTTGAGTACAAACATGATATATCTAACTCAAATAGTTTAAAAATTATTAACATTTTTAACTTTAAAATCAATTGATGATTCGCCATCTTGAAAATTTTATTAAAAATTGATAGAAAATTAAATTTGCTTTAATTTGAGTACAAACATGACATATTTATTTTCAATACTTTAAAAATCATTCAAGATTTTATGTCAAAACTTAACCTAATTTTAAAAATTTTATTAAAAATCGATAGGAAATTAAATTTCCTTTCATTTGAATACAAACATGACATATCTAACTTAAATAATTAAAAAATTATCGAAATTTTTTATTTTAAAAACAATTGATGATCTGCCATCTTGAAAATTTTATTAAAAATCGATAGAAAATTAAATTTGCTTTAATTTGAGTACAAACATGACATATTTATTTTAAATACTTTAAAAATCATTCAAGATTTTATGTCAAAACTTAACCTCATTTAAAAAATTTTATTAAAAATCGATAGGAAATTAAATTTCCTTTAATTTGAGTACAAACACGATATATCTAACTTATATTGTTTATGAATTATTAACGTTTTTAACATTAACACATTCACTCTGGCGTGTACCACCGGTGGCCTACACTAGACTATCTTATCGGGCGGCATGTACCACCATTGGCCCACACTAGGCTCATCTCAGACTAGACTAGACTAGATTAGATTTCATCGGACGGCGTGTACCACCGGTGGTACACATCGCCAAATATTATATCTTTTTAAAAATAAGATTTTTTGCCGCTAGATAAAGCATAGCATGAGTTCGAGTGTCGCCACGCAGCGAAAAATATGAAAACCGGCCCCGGCGTGAACGTGTTAAGTGTTAAAAACAATTAATGATCCGCCATCTTGAATTTTTTTAAATCCTTGTAACTTTTTTGTTTTTTATCCGATTATAGTCGTGTTTGGTATCAAATTAAAGGGTTTTTAACGATTTTTAAGAAAATTAAAAAATTTTAATTCCTTAAAAGAATTTTAAACCAGAATTTTTGTTAAAAAACGTTTGAAAATTTTTTTTTTTTGAAAATTTTTATTGAATTTCAATTTAAATGTGTCTCATTAGCATAAATAATTTCGAAATTCTTGATATTTTTAATTTTGAAAACAATTGATGATCCGCCATCTTGAATTTTTTTAAATCCTTGTAACTTTTTTGTTTTTTATCCGATTGTAGTCGTGTTTGGTATCAAATTAAAGGGTTTTTAACGATTTTTAAGAAAATTAAAAAATTTTAATTCCTTAAAAGAATTTTAAACCAGAATTTTTGTTAAAAAACGTTTGAAATTTTTTTTTTTTTGAAAATTTTTATTGAATTTCAATTTAAATGTGTCTCATTAGCATAAATAATTTCGAAATTCTTGATATTTTTAATTTTGAAAACAATTGATGATCCGCCATCTTGATTTTTTTTAAATCCTTGTAACTTTTTTGTTTTTTATCCGATTATAGTCGTGTTTGGTATCAAATTAAAGGGTTTTTAACGATTTTTAAGAAAATTAAAAAATTTTAATTCCTTAAAAGAATTTTAAACCAGAATTTTTGTTAAAAAACGTTTGAAATTTTTTTTTTGAAAATTTTTATTGAATGTCAATTTAAATGCGTCTGATTAGCATAAATAGTTTCGAAATTCTTGATATTTTTAATTTTCAAAACAATTGATGATCCGCCATCTTGAATTTTTTAAAATCCTTGTAACTTTTTTGTTTTTTATCCGATTATAGTCGTGTTTGGTATCCAATTAAAGGGTTTTTAACGATTTTTAAGAAAATTAAAAAAATTTAATTCCTTAAGAGAATTTTAAACCAGAATTTTTGTTTAAAAAGCGTTTGAATTTTTTTTTTTTTTTGAAAATTTTTATTGAATTTCAATTTAAATGTGTCTCATTAGCATAAATAATTTCGAAATTCTTGATATTTTTAATTTTGGAAACAATTAATGATCCGCCATCTTGAATTTTTTTAAATCCTTGTAACTTTTTTGTTTTTTATCCGATTATAGTCGTGTTTGGTATCAAATTAAAGGGTTTTTAACGATTTTTAAGAAAATTAAAAAATTTTAATTCCCTAGAAGAATTTTAAACCAGAATTTTTGTTAAAAAACGTTTGAAATTTTTTTTTTAAATTTTTATTGAATTTCAATTTAAATTTTTTTTAATCGATGTAATTTCTTTATTTTTAATGAAAAACTAGTATTTATATTAAATATCATTGATAAATTGAAAAATTTAAACTTACTAAAAAAATGTTTTTAGAATCCGTTTTTACATAAAAGGGAAGTCCACAGGCAGAGTAATCCGGAAAATACGCCCCAAAAGATGCACATCGGTATCTCCGGCCGAGCAAATTCAGCCCCCTGCTCGTATAATTGGCCCCATTGTCAAATGTCGGTAGATCCATCGTTAGAAGCTGTAACAGAAGTTATGGTAGATGCACCGGAAGTTAGTAATAAACGACCTGAGCAAAAAAATCAAGAAAGATGATAATTATTACCTTCTACGTTTAAAATTTAAATTAATTTTCTTTTACGTTATGTTTTATGGTATATATTTTTTAAATCTTTTATATTAAATAAATTAATAAAGTTTCTTTTTATTTATTTTTAATTCGGGACCAAAAAATTTTAAATCAACGAAGATTAACGTTCAATTTTCAATTAATATCCTATGTATAGAATATAAACGATTAAAATTAAAAAAAATAAAACTTCCAAGATTAAAAAAAAAGGAAAAAACACCCTAAAAAGAAGTAATTTTACTCAAAATAATGTAAATAAATACCAAAAAAAATTCTCTGTGTAATTCGTTTTAAAGCAAATATAAATCTAAAAATCGACTTAAATGCACAAAATGTATGTAATAGTTAACATTTTCACGTTGATTTATTTTTAATAACTAAAAACTTATCTATTATTAGTAAAAAAAAGTGCTCAAACTTTCTTAAAACACTTTTAAAGGTTAAAAAACGATATTTATTGTAAATAAAGCTGTTGGTAAAGCAAATATTCTAATAAAGGATAAAATAAAGGTTTTTTTTTGGATATCTTATGTAAATATTTCCAAAAAAATAAAAATTTATTAAAAATAAAAAGTAGTTTTTCTTTTAACTTTATTTTAAATAAGTAAATATATAAATAATTTATACGGAGGGTTGAGTTACACTCGATACTTGAAGTGCAGCTCCGTAAACTAATCCAACTAAGCTTCCGACCAACTCCATGAAGTAAACTCCAATTCCGATGGGTGAAAACTCATATTTAACGTTTTGTAACCTCGATGTCATATCTAATTCTTCTTTTTCCACCTTTCTACCAATAACTGAAAGATTATCTTCGGTTGTATTCGAAATGTTTGTGAAAATATCTTCGGTTGTTGTTTTCGGAGAGTTTTCGTTGTCGATATCTTCAAAATCGATATCTATTTCGGGTCTTTTCGTTGTAAATCCATTCGAAAGTGATGTAATAAATTGTATTTTTCTAAATAACTTGGCTATTTTCTTTTGTATAAAACTGGGAATCGCTTGATTTTCTTCATCGTTCGTTTGAGATGTTTCCACGTTCACTAATTTTTCTCTTAAATCAGCTATATTAGTTTCCGTAGTTGATCGTAATCGATTAAAGAATGGTTTTGATTGTATATTTGTTATAATCTAAAAAAAATTTAAATTTAATATCAAAATTAATCCAAAACTTCATTTAAAATTTTTTTAATACTTACAACAAAAATAAAGACAATAAACGTACACCAATTCATCTTCGAAACGTTTAAACTCAAAACAAACATATTTTCGGTGTTATATACCTCCCCGCTTTGTTTCCATTTAAGGTAGATTGAGCCATCGGAACCATTAACATTGAACGATTCTGCTCCGAATATAAATTAGTAGATAAAATAATTATCTTTAAAAACGTCACAAAATTACAAAATTATGTGGGTTTTAGATATTTAAATCTTGTTTAAACTTTAACCCAATTTTAAACCTACCTTTATTTTAATATATTTATAATTAAATTTCCTCTTCCGAGGGGAGAAAATAATTAATCGGTTAAAACTCATTTAAATTTGGGTCGAATTTCTTTTAAGAACTAACGCAAGTTTAAATTACGTAAAATATCGTTTAAAATTCGACCCGCGTTTAGAAGGAATCGATTGAATTCAAATTATTAACGTCAATAACATCAACAAATCGAACATAACCTTAAAAATTTTTCACCAACTTTAAAAAATAATAACTGCTTTATTTTTTTTTAATTAAGAAAGGATTTTTATTTTAAATTAAACTTAAAATATTGTATTTTTGATTAAAAAAGTCGGATTTGTTCTAATTATTACCAAAAAATTAAAAAAAAAAATTTAAACTTAAAAAGAAAATTTGACAATTAACCTGATTTTTTTTAATTCGATTAAATTTAAAAAATCACCCAGAGTTTATTTATAGGAATTAAGAAATGATTTTTATATCAAATTAATCTAAAAACATCCTATTTTCGATTAAAAAAGTCGTATTTATTCTAATTATTACCAAAAAAATTAAAAAAATTCTTAAAGTTGATAAAAATTTTTGACAGTTAACTAACCTAAATTTTTTTAAAAATTAATCAACTTTAAAAAATCGTACAGACTTTATTTATAAAAATTAAGAAATGATTTTTATATTAAATGAAACTCAAAAGATCCTCTTTTCGATTAAAAAAGTCAAATTCATTCCAATTGTTACTCAAAAAGATTAATTGATATATCCGAGAAGTAAAAATTTGATTCCGAGAACTAAAAATTTGATTTCGAGAACTAAAATTTTTATCCGAAATGTAAAAATTTAAACAGAAATTAATAAATTGAAACAAAACTATAAAAATTAAAACCAAATCTAACTTTTAAAAGAAAAATAAGTAATTTAAGAAGTAAAAATTTGATTCCGAGAACTAAAATTTTTATCCGAGATGTAAAAATTTAAACCGAAATCAAAAAATTGAAACAAAACTATAAAAATTAAAACCAAATCTAACTTTTAAAAGAAAAATAAGTAATTTAAGAAGTAAAAATTTGATTCCGAGAACTAAAATTTTTATCCGAGATGTAAAAATTTAAACCGAAATCAAAGAATTGAAACAAAACTATAAAAATTAAAACTAAATCTAACTTTTAAAAGAAAAATAAGTAATTTAAGAAGTAAAAATTTGATTCCGAGAACTAAAATTTTTATCCGAGATGTAAAAATTTAAACCGAAATCAAAAAATTGAAACAAAAATATAAAAATTAAAACCAAATCTAACTTTTAAAAGAAAAATAAGTAATTTAAGAAGTAAAAATTTGATTCCGAGAACTAAAATTTTTATCCGAGATGTAAAAATTTAAACCGAAATTAAAAAATTGAAACAAAAATATAAAAATTAAAACTAAATCTAACTTTTAAAAGAAAAATAAGTAATTTAAGAAGTAAAAATTTGATTCCGAGAACTAAAATTTTTATCCGAGATGTAAAAATTTAAACCGAAATTAAAAAATTGAAACAAAAATATAAAAATTAAAACTAAATCTAACTTTTAAAAGAAAAATAAGTAATTTAAGAAGTAAAAATTTGATTCCGAGAACTAAAAATTTGATTCCGAGAACTAAAATTTTTATCCGAGATGTAAAAATTTAAACCGAAATCAAAAAATTGAAACAAAAATATAAAAATTAAAACCAAATCTAACTTTTAAAAGAAAAATAAGTAATTTAAGAAGTAAAAATTTGATTCCGAGAACTAAAATTTTTATCCGAGATGTAAAAATTTAAACCGAAATTAAAAAATTGAAACAAAAATATAAAAATTAAAACTAAATCTAACTTTTAAAAGAAAAATAAGTAATTTAAGAAGTAAAAATTTGATTCCGAGAACTAAAATTTTTATCCGAGATGTAAAAATTTAAACCGAAATTAAAAAATTGAAACAAAAATATAAAAATTAAAACTAAATCTAACTTTTAAAAGAAAAATAAGTAATTTAAGAAGTAAAAATTTGATTCCGAGAACTAAAAATTTGATTCCGAGAACTAAAATTTTTATCCGAGATGTAAAAATTTTAACAGAAATCAAAAAATTGAAACAAAACTATAAAAATTAAAACTAAATCTAACTTTTAAAAGAAAAATAAGTAATTTAAGAAGTAAAAATTTGATTCCGAGAACTAAAATTTTTATCCGAGATGTAAAAATTTAAACAGAAATCAAAAAATTCAAACAAAAATATAAAAATTAAAACCAAATCTAACTTTTAAAAGAAAAATAAGTAATTTAAGAAGTAAAAATTTGATTCCGAGAACTAAAAATTTGATTCCGAGAACTGAAATTTTTATCCGAGATGTAAAAATTTAAACAGAAATCAAAAAATTCAAACAAAAATATAAAAATTAAAACCAAATCTAACCTTTAAAAGAAAAATAAGTAATTAAATGATGTTAAACACTAAAAAAAATCCTTTTTCTTTACTTTTAACCTTTATTTTTATTAACACCGTTAAATCTTAAGTAGTTAACTCTTAAAAACTAACTTAATAAAGTAGTTAACTTATGAGAAGGCACTTTAAATCTCATTTTAAATACGTTTAACAAAAACTAATAACGTTTACCTTAAAATAAACTTAATTTAATAACTTAAAATCTAAGGTTATTTTTGTATTTATTAATTAAAAACTATAATTAGAAAGAAGAAAATTAAAAATAATTACTAAATTAAAACTAACCTTAGAAAACATTTTGGTTTTAAGCTTAAATTTTAATCTTTAACTTAAAAAAAAAGTAAAAAGTCTTAAAATAAGATAAAAATTAAAACGGTTTTTTACTTAACTTAATCTTCATCGCTGTAATCGCCTTCCAATTTAACCTTATGACGTGCCTCGTGGTTTTTGCAATGATCGGCTCTGGTAAACGTCTTCATACAAACCCGACAAGATATATTCTTAGTGACGCAATGTTTATACATGTGTCCGCGCCAATTTAAGGTATTTAAAATCGCCTTATGACAAATCGGACAGTGACTCTTCTTAAGTTTCAAAAACACCTTTAAAAAGTATTCGATATCATCGACGGAAAACGTTTTTTGCTTGCGAGTCGTATGTTCGATTTTAGCGTGCATTACGAGTTCGTCCATCGAAGCAAAAACTTTCTTGCAAAGCTTACAATCGTTCCCTTTGGGTTTATCTTCAACCACGGTTTCTAAATCGTTTCCATTCTCATCATTTTCAACGATTTTGGGTTTTTTCGCTAAAGGTTCCGTTTCCTCTTTATCCGAAACCTTAATTTCACCCTCCGATTCGGACTTCTTCTCTTTTCGAGATTCTTGCTTAACGTTTATCTCCTCAAACATCTTCCTTTTACGTTTTTGTAATTTCATTGCGAGTTTTAAACGAAAAATTACCGTTTTAAACGAAAAATTCAAGTTAGAATAAGGTTCGTTGTAAACATAACCTCTAAAAAAACTTTTACATTAAAAATGGTTCAATTTTAACGCTTAAAGTTTAAACGCTTAAAATAAGTTTTAAGATCACTTACTTGTAAATAATTAAATGAAAACTTTAAAAATAAGCCAAAATTAACGAAAAAATAATTATAAATAATAAAAATATTGACAGATGACTTTTTGTTGTCAAGCTAACATACTGCCAACGTAAAATAACAAAAAGTCACTGATATGTCAAATTTTACTAATGTACAAATTTTGAACAATGTTTTCTTAAATTTCATTTTAATTTAACTTAATTATATTAATTTAAATTTAAAACAAAATTAAAGGTTAAAAATAAAAAGAATTTTCTTTTTTTTAAGAAAATTTATTTGAAATAAACTCATTTATTTATTATTAAATACATTAATATGTACTTCATATCAAATTAAACTTAAGAACAAAAATCATTATTACTATTATTTCCCTTATATATATACAAAATCAAAAAATCATTCAAGTTTTCTTTCTTTTCCTCATTCCGAGGGTTTATTATCGACCTCTTCCTTGAGTCGCTTGTTGTTGTCCGGGTTGCCAAGCTCCGCCGCGTCCACCTCGTGTAGCTGGAGGAGCCGCCCGACCTCTACCCCGAGCAGCTTGAGCTCTAAGTATAGCGGACTTCCCTCGACCGGCCGTACCACTTTTAGTTTGCTTTTTAAACATCGGAGCGTTCTTCAACATATCTGGCAGTATTAAAAACCGAATTTTCGACCCCCTTATATACACATTTTCCAACTGAGTAACCCTACCGTCTCGATACGTAACCGTAATTTGAGTCATTTGGCAATTCATATTATCTTCCGCTTCTATCAATTTACCCCGATAAACTTCGCCGGTTATCGTCTCGCAAGTAACTATGTGACCTTCAGCTTCGTGTAGAACTTTAATTGGCACACCGATAGACATTTTAAATGCTCTATTTTACAAATAAACGTTAAAGACTTTCGGATGATTAAAGATATAAAATAATCCTTTAAAATCAACGATCTTGTTACGTTTAGTTTGACGTTTAAGGTTATGTTTGTTTACGCGCGAAGTTAGTTGTTAGTTGTATAAGTTGTTGTGTTTTCGTAGAGATGGCGCTAATAATAACTTTTATATTACATAAATTCTTTATTTATAAATAAAAGGAATTAAAATATATATTTTTCTAAATAAGCTAATTAAATAATGTAAAATATGAATATAATAGTTTGAAAAAAAATTAAAAACGGATTTTTATAAATAAATTAGGTTTAAAATGTCAAAGTTTTTTTTATATAAGTTTCATCGAAAATTTAACGAATTAAAATACACTTTTCTTAAAATAAACCAATTAAATAGTCCAGAAAACGAATATAATAATTAAAACAAGATTTAAAAATGAATTTTTTAAATAAGTCTGGTTTAATTTTATAACTATAAAGATTTAAAGAAAATGTTTTTAAATTAATTTATGAGTTATATGTTTAATATGAGGATAAATTAGTATAATAGTTGTAAATAAATAGAATTTAAAATTTGTTAAATTAGCTTTTAATAGTTTGATAAGTTTAGGAATGGGAAACTGTCTTGTATGTGGATATATCCTATGGTTTGTTTTGAAAGAACGTAACGAAATCCCCTAACTTTTCAGTGATTTTCGTTTCTTTTGTCACCAGAAATCGATGTTGGTAGCGCGCGTTGCATCATGGGTAGTCTGTAATGGTGTAGAGCGCGTGCCGTGCGGTTGTTGTGCGTTCTCCGCAGTTTTTTTTTACGCAAACAATGCCCAAAACGAAGCGTACAGTAAGTTAACCGTTGAGAAAACGCAACGTAGAAGCCCTAGAAAAGTAGAATTGGTCCCGCACGGCCGTTTTTCCCCTCGGTTATTGCATGAACCGTTTTGAAAATGGTAATGTCATTTTTTCTTTCACCCTTGGCGGTAGTAGTTTTTCCTTATTTTTAAGAGATTTTTGGGGTTTTAATGACTATCTTTGCCTCCGTGGGGGTTTCTTTTCGCGGCCGGTATCGATTTCGTTAATAATTAATCGCCCCTCGGTCGGTTTTTTTGACAGTTTTAAAAAGGTAAAATATTCATAACCAAAAAAATAAAAAACAAATCGGTTTTATTTGAGATTTTCCAACCGTGGGCGGTCGATTGTTATTGGAAATTGTTCGAAATCGATTTCTACGAGATCGTTTGTTGAGATTGGGCGTGGGTTTCGCCATATTTGCTGGGGAAAATAAAAAAAATCACCTCTTGGGTTATAAAGGAGTAGTTTTAGCCCCATTTTAACACGTTTCCGTTCAATCTCTTTACTTTATTTTCTTTTTTGTATTTATTTTGTAGCGTATAACCGCATAATGCTTGCCTAAATTAAAAAAAAAAAATCCCTCAGCTTATCGAAGAGTACGTTTGAACAATTTTCTTAGTTAATTTCTGTTGCGATAGTCGAAGAAGATGATGGACGAGGATTTAGACTCGTCCGGATCAGATTTTGATGAGGATGAAGATCCGGATAAGATCGAAGTACCAGGTAAAGAAAAATTTCATTACTTGTTATTAAAATTTACTTTTTTTAAGTTTTATTTTAATGAATGAATGACGTTTTAACTTTTTTTTAAAGGTGGAGGAAAAGATTTAGCCGCAGCAGCTGGAATTTTAGATAAAACTAAAGATGAAAGTAAGACGGCAACTAAAACCGGGAATTTACAGCAGTCGCAGTCGCAAGGAGGAGCCGTCGGAAGTAATAGTAAAATGAATATGCAAAATTTTCCCATGTTGGATATGATGAACGCAGCCGGAATGGGAAATAGTAGGTTTAAGTTTCATTTTAAGGTTAATTTTAAGTCTTTTTTATTAAAAAAAATTTTTTAAATGGTTACAATAGTTTTTTTTTTTTTTAATTAAATATCGATAGGAAATTAAATTTTCTTTAATTTGAGTAAAATCACGACATATCTAACTTTAATACTTTAGAAATTATTAAAGTTTTTAATTTTAAAAACAATTGTAAGTCGGAAGAAATGAAGTGAATGTTGTAAAGGGTTAAATTAAGCGGTCGGTTTACAGTGGGCCCTTCTTACGGCGGCATGAACAGCGTTGCCGCAATGGCAAACATGCTGAGCAGCCTCGTCGGCCCTATGAACATGAGCGGATTGTTTCCGCCTCAATCGGGGGGCGGAGGCGGCGCTGGTGGAACATTCAACGCCGCTCAATTCTTACAGCAAAGTAAGTTTGACCAGAGAGAGGAGTTTGTGGCCTTTTCTTCCCGGCATGGCAACCACAGCACTTATACTAACAATCCGAGTAGTTGTTTTGATGGTTTTTACTTTGATTTTTCTCGTTGGTTTTTATTTTCATTATTATTATTATTAATTAACAAGTTTTTGAATTCTTTTTTGAATTTTTATTGTAATTTTTATAAATTTTCGCATGTAATATCGCTTTATTTTTAAAATAATTAATTTAAAATGAGTATTAAAGAGGTTTAATAATACGTATTTATATGTGTTTATTAATATGTGTTTATTTATAGTGGAAATGGCTGCGATGAGTATGAACGGACCTTATATGCAAAATCCCTACCTTCAAAACCCGATGTTTATGGGCGGACAATGGCCTCCGCAGCTTAGTAGTAAAGCCGTAGCCTCGATGTGGATGAATAACAATCCGAAACAGATGCAACCCCACGAAGAGGAGGAAGTAGACGATGAGGAGTTGGGCGTTGCGGAAACTTATGCCGATTATATGCCTGCCAAATTAAAATTGGGGAAAAAACACCCCGATCCGGTCGTTGAGACAGCTTCTTTATCGTCCGTAGCACCGGCTGATGTTTGGTGAGATATTTAACAATTTGCTAAGTAGTGACGAGTTAACAATTTCAAAATAATAGTCAGTGACATTAATTTCTCTGTAAAATTAAATATTTGGTAATTTTAGGTATAAATTATCAATCCCCGATGAAACTATTCGAGGTGGACACTTATCCGCTTTACAATTAGAAAGTATCACTTATGCTTCGCAAGCTCACGAACATATCTTACCAGATGGAAGTCGAGCTGGATTTTTAATAGGTAGTTTTAAACTTTAAAAATCATTTTAGAATGAAATTTTTTTTTAACTGTTATTTATTTGTTATGTTTATGATGTTTTTTAGGTGATGGAGCCGGTGTAGGAAAAGGTCGAACAATAGCCGGAACGATTTTCGAAAATTACATGAAAGGTCGAAAACGAGCGATTTGGGTTTCGGTTTCAAACGATTTAAAATACGACGCGGAACGCGATTTGAAAGACATAGGAGCGGGTAAAATCGAAGTACACCCTTTAAATAAGTTTAAATACGCGAAAATTTCCTCGACGATAAACGGTAACGTTAAAAAAGGAGTTATTTTCTCAACTTATTCGGCTTTAATTGGTGAATCAAGTTCGGCCGGTGGTAAATATAAATCTCGATTAAAGCAATTGTTACAATGGTGTGGAGCTGATTTCGATGGATTGATTATATTTGATGAATGTCACCGAGCGAAAAATCTTTGTCCGGTCGGTTCATCGAAACCTACCAAAACGGGATTAACAGTACTAGAGTTACAAAATAAATTACCTAAAGCGAGGGTTGTTTACGCTTCCGCAACCGGTGCGAGCGAACCGAGAAACATGGCGTATATGGTTCGATTGGGATTGTGGGGCGAAGGGACACCGTTTCCCGATTTTAATGATTTTATCTCGGCCGTGGAAAAGAGAGGAGTTGGCGCGATGGAAATCGTCGCTATGGATATGAAATTAAGAGGGATGTACATCGCTCGTCAGCTTAGTTTTCACGGGGTGGCGTTTAAAATCGAAGAGGTACCTTTGTCGCCCGATTTCGTTAAGATTTACGACGCTAGCGTTAAACTTTGGGTGGAGGCTATGCAAAAATTTCACGAAGCGGCGGAATTAATTGATGCTGAGAGCCGGATGAGGAAGACGATGTGGGGACAGTTTTGGTCGTCTCATCAAAGGTTTTTTAAGTATCTTTGTATAGCTGCTAAAGTATCTCATGCGGTCGCTACAGCTCACGAAGCTATTAAATGTGGTAAGTTACTAATTTATTAATTTTTAAAGAATACGATTTGATTTATACCTAAAATTTTGATTTTAGGAAAATGTGTCGTCATCGGTTTACAAAGTACCGGTGAAGCGAGAACACTAGAACAATTAGAAAGGGACGATGGTGAATTAACCGACTTTGTTTCAACGGCAAAAGGTGTATTTCAAACTCTTGTTGAGAAACATTTCCCCGCTCCGGATAGAAATCGAATACAACGTTTGTTAGGGATAGAAAATAAAAAAGTTAATGGTACGGAAGAAGGAAATTGTTCATCGGGGAAACGAAAACCAAGTAAGATTAAAAAAATATATACAGGGTGTTTACGGTCTTGTGATTTTATTTTTGGGGAGTGATAAAGCATCTTAAAAGAAGGTTATTAATTATAAAATGTCTTAACAGAACTTGCATAATAAGGGAGATATTACTATTAAAAAATTATTTTATTTTTTCTTTTCGAGCGAGATTTTGGGTTCAACAACACGGCGATAACTTTGAACAACTAGCGTAAAGTGGATTCAACAAAAAAATAATAAAAATGTTTAATTTAATATGCTTAATCATCACTTAAAGAAAGTAAATAGAAATCATTTCAACAGTCACGTCTCTCTTATTATACAACTTTTGTTAAGACATTTTATAATTAATGACCTTCTTTTACGATGCTTTATCACTCCCCAAAAATAAAATCACAAGACCGTAAACACCATGCATATTCAAACTTTGAATTTATTTATTTATTTTTTTCTTTCTTTCTTAAAAGCTCGTCAAGCTGCAGCTAAAGCATTAAAACGTAATAAATGGTCAACATCCGATTCGGATAAAGGTTCCGATTCGGAACGTTCAGACGCCGGTTCAGAATATAAAATGTCGGACGTGGAATCGGAAATTTCCGAGGAACACAGCGACTCAAACATGAGCAGCGACTTCAACCCGTTCAATTCGGATAGTGATTCGGATAACGATCCGTGGAACCGTTCGAAAAAGAAGGGGAAGAAGAAGAAGGCTGCGAAACGAAAGCCGCAATCGACGCAAGATAAAATATCGATGTTGCTCGCTCAAAAAACCAAAGGTGGGGCGACCGGAAAAGCTAACGGAGGCGGTGCGAGCGCGGGGAAGGGTTACGCTCCTCAACCGGACGCCATCGATCGAGCTTGTAGCATGAAGGAGGACCTTCTTAAGCAAATCGAAAGGCTTGGAGATCGTTTACCGCCGAATACTCTCGATCAATTAATCGACGAACTTGGTAAATAATTTAATTGAGATTTTTAGAGGTGTTTTTGAAGAATTTCATGATTTAAAATCGATTTTAAATGTTAAATTTAGTATTTTATGGTTAGTTTTTTCTAAAATGTCTAAATCGATTTTATAAAACGTCAAATTTAACATTTCCTTATACCGTGCGTTCAGAAATGATTGTAGATCGTTTGAATTTGGCGCGCTATAGATTAATTTTGAAGGTTGGTATAAATACAATAATGTTAATCATATCTCATAGGCGTGTCATGGAAAGTATTGAAAGCTGTCATAAGTTGTCAAAAAATCGTAAGACAAAGGTATTTTATTGAATTTATTGACCAATGCCATTGCAATTGATATCCTATCTCCAATAATTATGAGTATATGTACATATACACTTAATACTAAAAAGAATACACCATGAATAAATCGAGTTACGCCACTGATATGTAAGATACGACGTAGGTAATTCACAGGTAACAATGTTGACCATCGAAAATCACTAAATTACGAGCGCGCCAAATTCAAACGATCTACAATCATTTCTGAACGCACGGTATTTTAAGGTTAGTTTTTAATAATTTAAAAAGAAAATTAATGGTTTTAACGTTAAGTTTTGACATTTTAACACTCCGGTGGGCGCGTATGCGGCAGTTAGCCGCATTTTTTTCCCAAAATATTTCTAAGTTCACTATGAAACCATTAAATATCCTATTGCGGTGTAAAAGCCGCAACGCGCCTATTCGTGTAAGTCCAATAGACGCGCCCACCGGAGAGTTAAAGGAATAATTATCGTTTTTATATTGGTTTTTGATTTTAAACTGTTAAATGAGTTATTTTTTTTTTTATTTTGAAGTGAAAATCCTGTTTCCTTCTTTTTTTTTTAATTTTCTTTTTTCTTAAAATGTATAGGTGGTCCGGAAAATGTGGCTGAAATGACGGGTCGTAAGGGTCGCGTTGTCCAAACTGAAGATGGAATTCAGTACGAAAGCCGTTCGGAAGTTGACGTACCACTTGAAACCCTTAATTTAACCGAAAAGCAACGGTTTATGGACGGAGAAAAAGACGTAGCTATTATTTCCGAAGCGGCGTCTTCTGGTATTTCGCTACAAAGCGATCGACGCGTTCGCAATCAAAGGAGACGCGTTCATATTACATTGGAACTTCCTTGGTCTGCCGACAGAGCCATTCAACAGTTTGGACGTACACATCGCAGTAATCAGGTAGGATTTTTAACAAGTTTTATAAATTATTAAAAGTGTTATCAAGTAAATTTAAGTTATTATAAATTTACTATTATAAATTGATTAAAACGTTTTATTAAATTTAGGTTAACGCTCCCGAATATATATTTTTAATATCCGATTTGGCCGGAGAAAGAAGATTCGCTTCGATAGTCGCGAAACGATTAGAAAGTTTAGGTGCATTGACGCACGGCGATCGTCGCGCGACCGAAACGCGCGACTTAAGCCAATTTAACATCGATAATAAGTACGGAAGGTCCGCGTTGGAAGCGACTATGAAGGCGATTATGGGTTACGAAAGTCCTTTGGTGCCGCCGCCTCAAGATTATAAAGGTGATTTCTTCAAAGATGTCGCGGACGCTTTAGTCGGCGTCGGGTTAATCGTTAATAACGAATCGATGCCCGGAATGTTAACCCTCGATAAAGATTACAATAACATGTCTAAGTTTTTAAATAGGATCCTCGGAATGCCGGTTGATTTACAAAACCGACTTTTTAGATACTTTACTGATACTTTAGCAGCGATAATTTCCCAGGCTAAGCGATCGGGACGATTCGATCTTGGAATATTGGATTTAGGCGCGTCCGGAGAGAACGTTAAAAGGGTTAAAACGTGGATGTTCCTGAGGAAGCACGCGACCGGAACGGCCCCAACCGAATTACACACCGTTCACGTTGAAAGGGGAATGGCTTGGGCGGAGGCGCTGGATAAATGGTCGGAATTAACCGGCGCAAAGGAAGGTTTTTACGTCTCGCATCAAGTCCGCAATAATAAGCACACGGCTATTCTCGCCGTTCAAGTCGATTCCGGATTGAAAAAGAAAGCGGAATCGAAAAAGGATCAAATGTATTACGTTTATCGTCCGAATACCGGCCTTCAATTCCGACAGGAAAGTTTAGCCGAGCTCGAAAAGAAATACAAAAAGGTGCAATCTAACGAAGCGCAAGAACCGTGGACCTCGCAATACGATTCCTCGGTGACGACGTGCTCGCACGCTTATTGGCGAGGAAATTGCCGAAATGTAAACATGGGACACGATTGCGAGGTCGGATTACGTCGACGAACGTACCACGTCGTTTCCGGTTCGGTGCTTTCCGTTTGGTCGCGAGTCGAAGGCGTCTTAGCCACGAGAAACGGTTCCCATAATAATAAAATGCAAGTTATTCGATTACGAACCGATGATGGATTAAAAATTGTCGGTAAGTAAAATTAAAAATTCAAATAAAAGGTTTTTTTTAATTAATTTTTATTATATTTTTAATAAATATTAACATTTTTATTACTTATAGGTACGTTAATTCCAAAAAATTGTTTGGACGCTCTGGTTGAAGTATTGTCATCGGATGCCGAAAAAGTAGAAGAGAAAACTTTTTAGGCGAAAGATAACGAGCATAAAAAGGAGCCTGATCCCCCTCATCGACAGTATTATCGCGAACGCAGCAGCAGTGGGCCCCTTTTCGGAAAGGAAAAGATGAAAAAAACTGTGAAATAGCCGATAGGTTACTATATTTTAGGGTACTACTTTTAAGTAATTTATGACGATGACGATTTTTAGGCTACAATTTAAACAACAAAAAAACTTTTTGTTCCTTACTTTTTTTTTTCTTTTTAATATTTTATTCCCGCATATATTTTAATTTTGTTGATTTTTGTTAGTTAATTATTTAATTTAAGCGAGGTCGGACTTATTCTCTTTCAAGACGTTCTCGGATGTTTACGTCTTTATTTGCCATTAATTGTACATTTTCCTTATTGAATACACAATTAGAATCGCATTAATTTGTACTAGATTTTACGTGATTAATTAAAACGAAAAGAAATTTAAAAAATATTTCTTATAATAATAATATTAATTAATTAAAATAATACCAGAAGACAGGAACCGATCCTCGTTTGAAAAGAAAGAGTTGCTAATTACCTCCCCGTCAACTCCCAATCTTCCCGCTCCCACTTTTTCTTTTTTTAAATAGTACAATGTAATAAAGCACTTGTAGAGAATTGATTTGGAAAATAAATTTTGTTAAAAAATAATTATATTTTTATTTAGACTAAAATTTATTTAAAAAATATTGTTTTTAATTTTGTTATCGATAATAAACGATAAATTGATAAACCAAGATAAAAACACTTAAGAACGGAAACAGTTATTATCTTAATCTATTATTTATAATTTTTTCAAACCTCCATCCGCTCTTAATGACTAATTATTAGATTAAAACGAGAGTTAAAAACATTATCTTATCAATTTTCATCGATAACCTATCAAATATGCCTCATATAGATTTTATATTTCAGTAGTTATGTTTTAAAACAATTATTTCAAATCAATAGTGAGTGTTTTTTAAAGTTTTAACATTAGTTTTAAATTTTAAACATTAGTTTTAAACTTTAAACATTAGTTTTAAACTTTAAACATTAGTTTTAAACTTTAAACATTAGTTTTAAACTTTAAACATTAGTTTTAAACTTTAAACATTAGTTTCAAACTTTTAACATTAGTTTTAATGTGTAAAATATTTTACAATGTCTGAAAGTACATTTATACAACAAAACCAATCCGAAGATTCTTCCAAAAACGACCTAAAATCCAAACTACCAAAAGTAAACCCAATCGTTGGATTTTTCCTCAACAGACGCAATCAACTAACACTTTTTGTATGGATTTTTGCACTTAGCGTTCCAATTTTATGCTATTATTTTCTATTTCATCAACAACTACCAATTTCAATATCATTAGAAACGTGTTCGGTGAATTCAACCTTTAGAGTAAGTTGTGGAAACTTTAATTTAACCGATAAACAAGCTCGTAAAAACTGCTTAGATTTATCATGTTGTTTCGATGATTTCACCTCGGAATGTTTCCATTCTTTACCTTCGGCGTACTTTTACACTAAAGATAATCGAGCCGGAAGGGATAAAAGTACTTTTTTAACACCGATGGATCCTAAATTATACGTTTCGTATCTAAAAAACAAAGATAATTTAAAAATTAAAATAACCAACGATGAAAATGAAAACTTTAAAGAAATATCACAAGAAGAAACTCTCTACACGATTAAAGAAGACTCAAACAGATTACAATTGGACGTTTTTAGAAAGGATACGAACAATTTACTTCTAACATCAACTTTAGGACCGATAATTTCAACCGGGAATTATTTAGAAGTTACAATTTTCTTGGGAGAACACTTATTTGGATTGGATAAAATGTATTTTACCGGAAATGAAACTTACACAAAAGTTATTTACCACAACGGAGATGATCACACGACAATTCCGGTTTTTATGGCTTATAAAAACGGAGAATATCACAGTTTACTAATTGAATATGATGGTCCGATTGAAATTTCTGTTTTACCATCGAGATTAATAGTTTTAAGAGCGATTGGAAAACGAAGTATTGTTATTAATTTACATATCGGACCAACGCCGAAAGAAATAACTCGGTTTTATTACAATAAATATTCTTATAACGTTCCGGAAAGATGGATTTTAGGTCCTCATATTTGCCGGTATTAAATATTATTATTTTTATATTATATTTTTTAATAAACATTTAAAATCCATTACTATTAATAAAAATCAAAAACACATTTTTATTTTTTAGATCGGGAAGTAAAACCATCGAAGAAGCTAAAAAAATTTACGATGAATTCATTAAAAACACAACTGAGATTAATCTAACTTATGTTTCGGATTGTTTCGATGAAAATTTATACTTTATGATGATTCAAGAAGATGAAAATGATTTTCAAAGGGAAATTCCGGAAGAAACTAAATTTATTTTTACGATTTTTCCACACGTAAGTTAAAAATTAAGATTTTAAGTAAATCTTTCCGTTCAATATGGTTTAGAATTTATATTAATTATTATGGTTTGTATTAAAACTACTAATAAATTTATTTTAGATTCCAAAATCAAGTAAATTTTACGATATATCGTTAGAAAACAATCTGTTTTATATAAAACCAAACGGTTTCGATCCCCAAAATGGAACTTATTTCAACTTGGACGTTTATTATCCGGATTACAGCCTCGCTAACATTAACACTTTAAGCGATAGCATAAAACAATTAATTAACAGCGTTAATCCGGATGAATACAGTTTTAGTAATAATTGGGCTTCGGATAATTCTTCGGTTAACATCGACAACTTAAAATTGGTGTATTCTCATGAGGTATTAAAAATATTTTTTAAATCATTAAAAATATCTTTAATTAAAAACATCTTTAAATCATAAAAAACATCTTTAAATCATAAAAAACATCTTTAAATCGTAAAAAATACCTTTAAATCATAAAAAATATCTTTAAATCATAAAAAATATCTTTAAATCATAAAAAATATCTTTAAGTCATAAAAAATATCTTTAAATCATTAAAAAATATCTTTAAATCATTAAAAAATTCTTTTATTTCAAATTTATTTAAATTAATTAAAAATTTTATTTTTTAAGAACATTACAAAGACTTTTTCCGGAACATTAATGTGGAATTCAACGATAAACAACATCGAACACTTCTACAATCATAATTCTTACGGAAAGAATCACGTTTCGGCTTTAAAAACACAATCAAATATGATTTTCACTTCAATTTTTAATGAAAACACAATAAAACAAGTTGAAAACTTAAACGGAACTTGGGATAATATGAAAAAATCGTTATTAAAAGTTTTTTCTCATAGTATCTTCGCTCATCCCTTAATTTCAATTCCGATTTGTGGTTCGACTAAATTTTTCAACTTGGAGGAACAAGTGGAATTGTGTACGAGATGGTACATGTTGGGGGCGACGATGCCTATATTTAGAATTAATTCCGAACCTCCGTTTAGAGATATTTCAAGTTTTAAAACAACCCATCATAGAAATTTAGCTTTGGACGCTATCGAAATGAGAAGGAAGTTTTCGTTGTATTATTACACAATTTTAACAAATTCCGAGCCATTAATCAGACCGATGTTTTATGAATTTTATACAAATACGATTACTTTTCAATTGGATGAACAGTATATGATCGGAGAAAGTTTATTAATAGCTCATCCGTTTTTACCGGAAAGTAGTTTAATTAAAATTTATTTACCGCCCGAAGGAGAAGTATTTTACGAGTATTTTAGCGGTAAAAAATATTCCAGAAATGATTTAGGATGGATTAATTTAACGTGTCGACCAAGCGATTGGTTTATTTTTATAAGAGGAGGATATATCATCACTTTATTAGAGGTAATTTATCACTTACTTTTCATACGTAAATTTCTAAGATAAAAAACATCTACAACCTTTTTTTTAACAACTATCCCTTTAAATAACATTAAATTAACCGATTATATTCCCTTTATACCATTTTTTAAACTATTTCGGTTTAATTTTTAGAAGAAAACATGAAAATAACAAACATTGAAGAAGAAACGTCAAATTTTTATGTCAATGTAAAATTAGGTTAGTTTTACTACCAACATAAATTTTTCTTAAAACGAAAAATACGAAAAAAAAATTATTTAAAAAAAACCCACTCTCAAAAAATGTTCCAATTAATATCATTATTTTTTTAAAAATTTAATTAATTTTGATAAAAAAAATTGTATTTTAATTGGTTTTATTAAAAAAAAAAAAATTTTTTTAATGTAAATTATTTAAGTGGCGCCATCTAAAAAATTTTTATCGAACTTTATACTTATAAAAATTAATCTTAATTTTTTTTAATTTCCAGAAAGAAACTTTAAACTTACTTATTGCATTATCAGATGAAGAATCAAACGGAGAAGATAATAAAAATTTTAAAAATCAAAAAGATCCAGTTAACAATCAAAAAGATAAAAACCAAGCTGTTGGTTCGGTTCATTTATTAAACGATGTTGAATTGAATTTTACTGCTAATGAAACAACTGTAACTGTATTTAACATTGAAAAGTTTCAAGAAGTTTTTTGTAAGATTGAACAGAAAGAAGAAATTCCAACTAACATCTCGTTTACATTTTACGGAAAAGAAGAACAACCCTACAATTCTTTAAATAATGAAGATTTATGTTCTTGTGAAATAAATGAGTGTGTTTTTCAAGTTTTATAAATAAATAAATATTACTTTTTAATATTCAAGATTTGGTACTTTCAAAACGTTTGGAAAATTTGATTAAACTTTGAACGGATATAAAAAAAAATTTAAGAAGAGACTTTTTGGTTGTAAAATTAACATTTATTAATAAACCAAAACAGAAAAAAAAACCTTATACAATCTCACATTATGTAAAAACGAAAATAAATGTATATTATAAAAAAACAACTTAAAAATAAAAACAAGCCTTTCAGAAAAATCAAAAATGGTTTCGAGTCGAAACAAATTCCAAAATTAAAAAAAAAAATTAATTTCTAAAACGTGAATACAATTATGAGTCAGACCAGAATCACAACAGTCTTTAAAAGTTGTTATTATAAACGTCTAAAAACCCGACTTGTAATTTCCCCAAACGACAAATATAAAAATCTCTCTCTCGTAATAATAATAAATGATTACGATAACTATACTAAATAAATATAATTCAATTAATAACAAGTTGTTCGTTTCGGGGGAAGATATTGGGGTCGGTTAAGGCGTCCTTTTATATCAGTCTTATCGGTTTAAAAACCGACCACCGTGTACATAAAAAATACTGTAAAATGCGTACAAAAATAACTCCTCGTATATCAACATCGTCGATTAATAAATATAAAATAAATACAAATTCAAAAGTTGAAAAATTCAAAACGAAAAACAAAAAAGCCTGTTGGTAAAAAGGCTTTAAGACAAAAAGAAAATCAAAATGTAATAACTAAACTAGAAAAACAAGAAAAAAAAAATTAAAAACCGTTCTTTTTTAAAAACGGAAACATAAATTAATCAAACAAAATCAAAATATATCTTAATTAAAATCATCATCCAACAGGCTTTAATATTCGAATATTATCTCTCTTCGAATACATTATTTTTTTGTACTTTTCATTCTTTTTTAAGTTTTTTTTTTTTAAGAAAAATTAATAATTAAAAACAACGAAAAAAAAAATTATTTAGGATGAAGGGTCAAAATGGACCGAAATCGCCTTTGTATTCGGTCCGTACTTCCAAATCCGACCTTCTCATCTCTACCAAAACATCGAGCTGAGGTAGTGGCTGTCGCCCGCTCCCAAAAATCGACTGCTCACGAAATTAGAAGGGCTCCTTTGAACCGGAAACGTTCCATTGCGCGGAAACGGACCCCTGAAGCCGCCAAAACCTAACCAAACATTTTACAACTCAACATCTTTAATTTTATTTGATTTATTGAAGTATATTAAAAAGAAATCAAAAAATAATTAAAAAAAAATAAATAAATTTAAGATTGGTTTTAGTGCTCAACAATCAATTTTAAAAAGTAAAAATAATTTTAGAATGAAATTTTTATTAAAAATCGATAGGAAATTAAATTTCCTTTAATTTGAGTACAAACACGACATATTTACGATTAAAAATAAAAAAGTTATCGAAATTTTTCATTTTTTTAAACAACCGGAAGTCGGCCATTTTTAAATTTTATTATAAATCGATAGGAAATTAAATTTTTTTAAATTTGAGTACAAATACGACCTATCTAACTTTAATAGATCGAAAGTTATCGAAATTTTTAATTTTTTCAAAAACCGAAAGTCGGCCATCTTGAATTTTTTAAAACTAACCTAACTTTCTTATTTTTTATCCGAATATAGTCGTGTTTGGTATCAAATTAAAGGATTTTTAATCAGCTTTAAGAATTTTTAATAAAAACTTTAATTCTTTTAAACCCCCACCTTGAAATTTTAAAAATTAACCCAACTTTCTTATTTTTAATCGAAAACTAGTCGTGTTTGGTATTAAATTAAAGGACTTTTAATAAATATTAAGAATATATAAGTCTACTTCCGTTTATCAACCAACCAAACACTAAAAACAACTCAATTAATTTATCGTGAGTCTATTTCATCCGTACTAATATCAGTACAGATCATCGATTGAGCACTAAATCCCAATTAATCTTTCGATAAGTTAATTCAATAAATTTAATAGTTCAATTAAAATTTAATAATTCAATTCAATAATTCTTCAATAAATCAATCACAATTCTTTGTTTAAGTAAATAAATTTCTACATTTCCATTTTAAACTAATACATATTAGAAAAAAAGTCACAAAATTTAAATACAACAAAAAAACACATCGATACTAAATCTTTAAGCGAAATTAATAACAAAAAAAAAACTATAAAACACAAAATAATATCTAAATAAAGTAACGTAAACAAACAAAAACACATTTTCCCCGGTCGAATCTCATTTTTAAGGCTTACCTCTGCCCAAAAAGCACGATTGGTGTTCTAAAAACTGAGCTTTTTGTTTGCTGTGATCGTCCGCGACTCTCACGCTTAAAGGAAACATCGATTTCTCAAGTTGTTTACCGTCTAAACTGGCTATAGCCGCTTGAGCCTCTTCTCTCTTCGAAAACCTATAAAAAATTTTAGTTAAAATCAATAAGTTATATTTTCTCTTTTGAGTTGTAGAAAATTTATCTTTGGTAAAAATAAAGTTTAAATATTAATATAAAACGTGATAAAATTTCAAGTCTTAATGACAATTAGTTTTTGAGATATGAATTTTTAAAATTAAGTTTTAATACACATATAAAAAAAGTTGGGTTAGAATTTTTTCTCTGAGAAAAAAACTAGAAGTCGTAAAAAATTTATCTTTGGTAAAAATAAGGCTTAAATATTAATCTAAAACGTGATAAAATTTTAAGTCTTAATAATAATTAGTTTTTGAGATATGAATTTTTAAAATTAAGTTTTAATACACATATAAAAAAAGTTGGGTTAGAATTTTTTCTCTGAGAAAAAAACTAGAAGTCGTAAAAAATTTATCTTTGGTAAAAATAAGGCTTAAATATTAATCTAAAACGTGATAAAATTTCAAGTCTTAATAACAATTAGTTTTTGAGATATGAATTTTTAAAAAATTGACAAATTTTAATCGACGTATAAATTAAGTTAGGTTAGAATTTTATTTCTAATGGAAAAACTAAAAATCGTAGAAAATTCTTTTTTGGTGGAAATAAAGATTAAATATCAATCAACATCGTGATAAAATTTCAAGTCTTAATAACAATTAGTTTTTGAGATATGAATTTTTAAAAAATTGACAAATTTTAATCAACGTGTAAATTAAGTTAGGTTAGAATTTTATTTCTAATGGAAAAACTAAAAATCGTAGAAAATACATTTTTGGTGGAAATAAAGATTAAATATCAATCAACATCGTGATAAAATTTCAAGTCTTAGTAACAATTAGTTTTTGAGATATGAATTTTTAAAAAATTGACAAATTTTAATCGACGTGCAAATTAAGTTAGGTTAGAATTTTATTTCTGATGGAAAAACTAAAAATCGTAGAAAATTCATTTTTGGTAGAAATAAAGATTAAATATCAATCTAAATCCTGATAAAATTTCAAGTCTTAATAACAATTAGATTTTGAGATATGAATTTTTAAAAAAATTGACAAATTTTAATCGACGTGTAAATTAAGTTAGGTTAGAATTTTATTTCTGATGGAAAAGCTAAAAATCGTAGAAAATTCATTTTTGGTAGAAATAAAGATTAAATATCAATCTACATCGTGAAAAAATTTCAAGTCTTAATAATAATTACTTTTTGAGATATGAATTTTTAAAATTAAGTTTTAATACACATATAAAAAAAGTTGGGTTAGATTTTTTTCTCTGAGGAAGAAACTAAAAGTTGTAGAAAATTTATCTTTGGTAAAAATAAAGTTTAAATATTAATCTAAAACGTGATAAAATTACAAGTCTTAATAATAATTACTTTTTGAGATATGAATTTTTAAAAATTGCCTAGTTTTAATTATAAATTTTATTAAAATCTAGTTACATTTTCTTTACCGATAAAAATTTAGTAACATTTTTTTTCCTTCACCGATTAAAACTTAGTAACTTTTTTTTTCTGTCAGTAAATTGACATTTAAAATGTCAATAAATTTACATATAAAATGTCAATAAATTTACATTTAAAATGTCAATAAATTGACACTTAAAAAATTATAACCTTAAATATCTCAAAAAAACTTATTTATTTTAATCAAAATGGTGAAATTAATTACGTTTATTATAACCGTAAACATTATAAACCCACCGTACAAAAGCGACACCTCTCGGCAACCCAGTAATCTTATCCTTTAACACATTCCGCTGGATAATCTCTCCGTAAACACCAAACATTCGGTCTAAATCCTTTTCGGTAACGTCTTTGGGTAAGTTCGAGATGTACAAATTAGAATCTTTCATCGTTTGACCGGGAGGTCTCGAATATGACACTTTTAGGCGTTTATTTCTAGATATAAAAAAGAAATTAATTAAATGAAAACATAAATTATGAATGTTTAAATGAAAACATAAATTATGAATGTTTAAATGAAAACATAAATTATGAATGTTTAACCACTTCGGTACGGCGCCTATCGGCCGCAAAACATCGTTAAGAACCGGCTTTCATCGTCCATACACTGGCACAGCCATCGACTATGCCCGGCGTTCGGCTGTGTGGGAGTCATCTATGGCCCCATATGCGGTGTCGACTATAGTCGACGTTCGTACCGAAATGATTAAAGATAAAATAACATTGTGACGATTTTAATTACCTATAATTTAATCCGCTAAGTGCTTCGATGGCTTTAGCGGCATCTTCAGCCTTTAAATATTTAACAAAACCGTATCCGTAACTATATCCGGTACGTAAATTCTTCATAATTCGAATACTCTCGATAGGTCCGATTTGAGAAAAAACGAGGGCTAAATCCTCCTCCGTTGTAAACTGAGGGATGTAATTAACGATCAATCGGGTTTTATCGACGTTATCGGCATCACCGGATCCATCATTTTGTCCTGACGATGTCGGACGGTTGGTTAAATGACCGTTATTAGAACTCGATTCCTGACAGTCCATTTTAATAGGTGCGGATTCACGTGTCTGTCCAAAACCCTTAAACCAACTCAAAATATAACTTGACCATTTCTTTTTTTAATACTGACAACAAAATACTTACAAGGAAAGGTCCAAGTTTCTTATTTGTGAACATCTATAGCAATTTAAACGTGGGTAGGAGCAATGGGGCTATGAAAAAACCCAAACCGGATACGATGAGCCACAGGAAATCAAACGTTCGGATACAACGTTCGCAGGACATGTAAAAAAAAGACAAGTTAGGAAAACGTTAAGAAAGCGTTAAGACCGCGTCAAGAATCGCTCGCTTTTTGAGGTTATGTTCGACCCGAAGATCAAACGAAACCGTTTTTTACGTTTACAACGAGCGCGGGGGTGTTTACGAAGGACGAAAATAAAGAAAATTTGACTTTACCTTTGCTGACAACGTGCTGACAAATTAAACAACAAAAAACAAAACCCAACACGTGCTAATATCCCGCTTAAAAATCTAGTCGGCGCATGCGTACGTTAACACGTGATTATATTTTTAACAAATTTAATTTTAAGATGGATTTATTAAAAGTATTTAATGGGTTATTTAAGAAAAAATTAAAAAAATTAAATTAATCTAACCTAATAATTATTAAGGTTTTTTTGACGTTTCTTAGTTGGCCATGTTTTTTTACATTCTAGTGACTTTTTTCTTTAAGGGTTAAAATCTAGTAATTTTTTTTTTACGGTCGGTAAAATCGTTCGTTTAAAAAAATGGTCGGTAACCTAACCTTAATTAATTATCAATCAGTTTGTTTTAATTTTTGGGATGTTTTTGTACATTAATACTATTAATTTTTTTATTTTTATTATTTTTTTTTATGTCTTGTTAGTAGCCCACTTATTATGCATGGCTGCTACTTCCAGTGCATTGTGACGGTCCAATATAAGTGATCCTTTCATGGCTAAAAGCTAAAATAGACTATTTACTATCTGTGAGGATAGTAAAACATTTACCACGTACGTTACTACTGGAAATATGCTTGTCGACAAGCTTGATGGCAGTAAGTTCTACTTGAATGACAGAGCGATCTGCTACAAGGGTTCGGAAAGGTGAGTCCGGAGATAATCGGAGAAGACTCCCGTACATGACTGTTTTTTAGAACCATCAGTGTCGATTTTGTGGGTGTTGGTGTTATCAATCTCTACTGATGGGTTTATAAGGATGAAAATACTCTCGAAAATATCTCGCAAACACAAATTCAACAGGAATAAATTAATGTAAGTAATCTTTATTTATTTATTTATTTTTTTAACTATTAAATAACATAAATTCTTAAATAAATAATCAATTTTAACTATAAAAAAAGAATATAACTTAAATTTTATTAGATTGATTTTGATTTTTTCCACTAAAATACTCTTCGATTTCATGTAAAGTCTTTCCTTTGGTTTCCGGTAAACATAAAATAATAAATACAGTCCCTATAAAACTCATAACGCCATAAAAACAAAACACTCCGTAATTATTCATGGTGTTGAGCATTAAAGGGTACGATTTTAGGATGACAAAGTTAAATCCGTAAGCTAAACACGTAACTAATCCTGTGGCTAATCCCCGGATTTTTGTTGGAAAAACTTCGGCTGCCATCGCAAAAGGAACCGTTAGAAAACCTATAGTTGTTGTGAAAAAGTATAAAACTAATAAAACGATCGGTAACCAAGATAATTTTAATATTAAATGGTCCGAAATGATTTCTAAATGGATTAAATATAAATAAATAAAAAGGGTAATCATGCAAAGTGTCATTCCGATACCGGAAAAGATCGATGGCGGTCGATGACCAAGTTTTTTACTAATTGAACTTACTACAAGCGCTCCGGCTAATCTAGTCGATGCTATAAGTACGATAACCACATAAGGATCGGCCGTAATGCCGGCTTGTTTAACGATATCAATAGCGTAGAAGATTATAACAAACGTTCCGGAGAATTGTAAGAAAAAAAAGTAAGATAAAACGATAATAAAGGGTTTATAACATTCCGGTTTGGTGAAATATCTAATTTTTTTCTTTATCGAACGAATTAATGTCGATTTTTTTCCGGATTTTTGTTGCCGATCTCTGTTATTAATCAAAGTTTGGATTTCATCTTGAATTAGTTGAGTCGTTTCTTCTAAACCGAATATTTTCGTTAGGTTTTTTTTAGCTTCGACATCTTTTTTCTTTGAAATTAACCATTGGGGACTTTCCGGAAGGAAAAATGTTGTTATCGTCATTGATACTACGGGGATTATCGATGTTATTAATGCTACTTTTGACCAATCGTTCTAAAAAATAAAGGAATTTGATGAAAAAATTAATTAAAAATTAACCAAGTAATAAAAATAAATTAATGAAATAAACTCACGGGTAATAAAAAACCCAAAAAATACACGATTAATATCCCTAATGAGAAAAAAATAGCCGAAGCTGTTGTAAACATCCCTCTAAGTCGAGCCGAAGATATCTCGGCCATATAAACGGCAGCTGGCATGCTAGCTAATCCGGTCGATAACCCGGTTACGACTCTTCCGATTAATAAAATTTCATAGAAGGTGTTTGTAAAATGAGGGGCTAAGGTGACAATAACCCATCCTATAAACGTCACTACGTTTACCGTAAGCAAGCTTACTTTTCTTCCGAACTTGTCTGATATTGGACCACTTAAAAAGCAACCGATCGGTGTTGCTATCGTTGCTATACTTACTAAAACAGAAAATTGAAAGAAATTTAATAAGGAATAGGTAAAAATAAATAAATAAATAGGAGAAATTATGTGGTAAAGATGTAAAATTATTTTGATGTTTTTTGATCAACCATTTTTATTTTAGTAACTTTTTTAGTGACTTTTTTTGGTGACTTTTTTCGGTAATTATTTTATTAATTTACAATTTAAGTAATTTAATTTTTACTTGATAATCATTTTAATGTAAGTTTTTTAACGAGATAAATCTTCAAGTCGTAACCCATTGAAATTTTTAAACGCATTTTACTTTAAAATTGAAGTTAGTAATTTTTTTGGTAACTTTATTAGTGATTTTTTTTTAGTGACTTTTTAGTAACTTTTTTTCTTCTTCACCAATTAAAATCAAACATAACCTTAAATATCTTAAAACTAATTTTTTAGTATTAAATTATATTAATTGATTATTTAATTGATTTAAATAAAGTTTAAATTGATATATGAACGAATTTAAAGTTTTAATCGGGTGAATTACATTCGTTTTGGGATGATGCACATTAATTTTAAGTAAGTAAATTGATTTTTATATCCGATACAAATGTACGATGTAAAAACACATTAAAATTGACTTTATTTTTTTAGGATTGAAGTGATTTTTCAACTTAAATCGATTAATAAAGCTTTTTTTAATGTTTCTTTTTAGGTATTGATTTTTAAAATGATATAAATGAAAATTAAACTATAAACGAAAATTTATAAATAAAAATTTATAAATGAAAAGTTATAAAAGGAAATTTATAGGTAAATGAAAGTTAATCTAGAAATCGAAATTAATGAAAAAAATTAATTACCAAACCACGATGATTGATCTTTATTTAAAAAATACGTTGATTTAGGATCTGTTAACCCTGGAAGTGCTACCGCAGAGTATCCGAGAGACATACTCGGAGCTATCGTTGTAAAATAAGCTATTAAACCGAATGTAATCTGAAAATTAACATCAACCTTTTTAATTATTTTACTTTAGAACAAAGAAATATTATCAAAGGATGTATACGTAGTGATATTTTTTAACTTACTTGTTTTAACGTAGATCTCTCTTCGTTACGATGAACAACGTTAACATTTTGACTCATTTTCCTCTTCGTTTTAAGAAAATGAAATGGTTATTTTTACAAATTTAACGCGAGATTTTAAACGAAGCTTATTAACTATAATTAATAGAAAGAGACCCCGTTCTTATTAATTAATCGGTTTAAATTTACCAGAAGCGAACGACAAACGCGAGTTGTTTCGTTTCGTCTCGTTTACTGGTTTGATCTTTTCAGTAAACGAAACGTACAGTCGAGATCATTTTTTTTTATTATCTCTACTGTAGATTAAAATCATAAACATCATAATATAACTGACAACTTGTGAGTGTGACGATTAAATAGTATTTAAACTCTTGAGAGTTACAATTTAAGTTAATTAAATCATTGGATTTTTTTAAATGTGGTTAATTTTAATTTAATTTTAATTAAATTTAAATTTAAATTAAATATTTGCTCTGTTATAATTTGAATTTAGCAATAAAATCTGTCACGAGGTAATAACAACGTTCACTATTATTTATTTAAACAACGAACACTTAAATCCTTCAAGTTTTTACCTTGAAACGATATGATAAGGTGTCATTACAACTCAAATACTTTAAAAAATCTAAATTTTTAACTTTTCTCTATTCAGTAATAAATAAATTTATAGTTTAATGCCATTTATTAGTGTTGTATCGTAGTGTAATATATGTAATATGTAATACCATTTATAATGCAATATCGACAATCTTTGTTCGTTGAGTAATAATAATTGATTGGAAAAACATTCCATTGCAACATAACTCATTCTCTAGATTTTAAGCAAAAACAGATTCGGTTCAAACTCGAAATGATTGAATAAAATTACACAATCGGTTAAAAATAATACATCTGTTGAAATGCATCCTCTTTTTCTTCATATCTAATAGTTTTGAAGGACTAATCTTTTTTAAAACGAACTCTAGATAAAGGTATCTTTAATTTTTAACCAAAATTAAAAAAAAAAATCAATTTTATTCGATTGATTTCAATCAATTTGATTTATTACTCTAATAAAATTTTTAAAAAATTAAAAAATTCTTAGATATTCTTAAAATTCATAAAAAATTCTTTAATTTGATACCCAACACGACTAGTTTTCGATTAAAAATAAAAAAGTTAGGTTAAGTTAAGTTAATTTTTACATTTTCAAGATGTCAGTTTAAAAAAATTAAAGTTTTTATTAAAAATTCTTAAAGTTTATTAAAAATCCTTTAATTTGATACCAAACACGACTATATTCGGATAAAAAATAAAAAAGTTAGGTTAGTTTTAAAAAATTCAAGATGGCCGACTTCCGGTTTTTGTTTAAATTAAAATTTTCGATAACTTTTTTATGTTTAATCGTGAATATGTCGTGTTTGTACTCAAATTAAAGGAAATTTAATTTCCTATTCATTTTTAATAAACATTTCGTTCTAAAATTATTTTTGACATTTCTTTTTTTTTTTAATTTTTTAATATTTTTGTCTTTTTCTAGAAATTTCTTGAACTTTTTGATATTTCTTTCAAAATTTTAAGATTTTTTTTTTAATTTTGACATTTTAGAAAATTTTGAAATTTTTGAAAATTTTGACTTTGTTTTTGAAAAATTTGACATTTTTTTTATTATTTAGGATTTTCAATAAAAATTCATAAAGTTTATTAAGAATTCTTTAATTTGATACCAAACACGACTATATTCCGATAAAAAATAAAAAAGTTAGGTTAGTTTAAAAAATTCAAGATGGCCGACTTCCGGTTTTCCTTAAAATTAAAAATTTCGATAACTTTCGATCTATTAAAGTTAGGTAGGTCGTGTTTGTACTCAATTTAAAAAAAATTTAATTTCCTATCGATTTGTAATAAAATTTCAAAATGGCCGACTTCCGGTTGTTTAGAAAAATGAAAAATTTCGATAACTTTTTTATTTTTAATCGTAAATATGTAGTGTTTGTACTCAAATTAAAGGAAATTTAATTTCCTATCGATTTATAATAAAATTTAAAAATGGCCGACTTCCGGTGTTTAAAAAAATGAAAAATTTCGATACCTTTTTTATTTTTAATCGTAAATATGTCGTGTTTGTACTCAAATTAAAGGAAATTTAATTTCCTATCGATTTATAATAAAATTTCAAAATGGCCGACTTCCGGTTGTTTAAAAAAATGAAAAATTTCGATAACCTTTTTATTTTTAATCGGAAATATGTAGTGTTTGTACTCAAATTAAAGAAAATTTAATTTCCTATCGATTTATAATAAAATTTCAAAATGGCCGACTTCCGGTTGTTTAAAAAAATGAAAAATTTCGATAACTTTTTTATTTTTAATCGTAAATATGTCGTGTTTGTACTCAAATTAAAGAAAATTTAATTTCCTATCGATTTATAATAAAATTTCAAAATGGCCGACTTCCGGTTGTTTTAAAAAATGAAAAATTTCGATAACTTTTTTATTTTTAATCGTAAATATGTCGTGTTTGTACTCAAATTAAAGAAAATTCAATTTCCTATCGATTTGTAATAAAATTTCAAAATGGCCGACCTCCGGTTGTTTAAAAAAATGAAAAATTTCGATAACTTTTTTATTTTTGATCGTAAATATGTCGTGTTTGTACTCAAATTAAAGAAAATTCAATTTCCTATCGATTTGTAATAAAATTTCAAAATGGCCGACCTCCGGTTGTTTAAAAAAATGAAAAATTTCGATAACTTTTTTATTTTTAATCGTAAATATGTCGTGTTTGTACTCAAATTAAAGAAAATTTAATTTCCTATCGATTTATAATAAAATTTCAAAATGGCCGACTTCCGGTTGTTTTAAAGAATGAAAAATTTCGATAACTTTTTTATTTTTAATCGTAAATATGTCGTGTTTGTACTCAAATTAAAGAAAATTCAATTTCCTATCGATTTATAATAAAATTTCAAAATGGCCGACTTCCGGCTGTTTAAAAAAATGAAAAAATTCGATAACTTTTTTATTTTTAATCGTAAATATGTCGTGTTTGTACTCAAATTAAAGAAAATTTAATTTCCTATCGATTTATAATAAAATTTCAAAATGGCCGACTTCCGGTTGTTTAAAAAAATGAAAAATTTCGATAACTTTTTTATTTTTAATCGTAAATATGACGTGTTTGTACTCAAATTAAAGAAAATTTAATTTCCTATCGATTTATAATAAAATTTCAAAATGACCGACTTCCGGTTGTTTAAAAAAATGAAAAATTTCGATAACTCTTTTATTTTTAATCGTAAATATGTCGTGTTTGTACTCAAATTAAAGGAAATTTAATTTCCTATCGATTTATAATAAAATTTCAAAATGGCCGACATCCGGTTGTTTAAAAAAATGAAAAATTTCGATACCTTTTTTATTTTTAATGGTAAATATGTCGTGTTTGTACTCAAATTAAAAGAAATTTAATTTCCTATCGATTTATAATAAAATTTCAAAATGGCCGACTTCCGGCTGTTTAAAAAAATGAAAAAATTCGATAACTTTTTTATTTTTAATCGTAAATATGTCGTGTTTGTACTCAAATTAAAGAAAATTTAATTTCCTATCGATTTATAATAAAATTTCAAAATGGCCGACTTCCGGTTGTTTAAAAAAATGAAAAATTTCGATAACTTTTTTATTTTTAATCGTAAATATGACGTGTTTGTACTCAAATTAAAGAAAATTTAATTTCCTATCGATTTATAATAAAATTTCAAAATGGCCGACTTCCGGTTGTTTAAAAAAATGAAAAATTTCGATAACTCTTTTATTTTTAATCGTAAATATGTCGTGTTTGTACTCAAATTAAAGGAAATTTAATTTCCTATCGATTTATAATAAAATTTCAAAATGGCCGACATCCGGTTGTTTAAAAAAATGAAAAATTTCGATACCTTTTTTATTTTTAATGGTAAATATGTCGTGTTTGTACTCAAATTAAGGGAAATTTAATTTCCTATCGGTTTATAATAAAATTTCAAAAGGGCCGACTTCCGGTTGTTTTAAAAAATGAAAAGTTTCGATAACTTTTTTATTTTTAATCGTAAATATGTCGTGTTTGTACTCAAATTAAAACAAATTTAATTTCCTATCGATTTTTAATAACATTTTTATTAAGAAAAAATTTTTCTTTTCTAAATTTTTAAATAAAACGCACTTTTTTAATACTTATTGTTTTAATATAAGAAAAATACTTTTATAATTTTTCATCTATAAAAGCTTTGTTGTAATAACAATTAATATCACGTTTTTCAATCGGAACGTTAACGCATTCTCCATTTTGAGTACTAATCCACCCTGTATATCTTAAATTATCCCTCACGGTAACGTATTTTGATTTATTTTTAAAGAATAGGGGTTGTATTTTATTAATTAAGAGGTTATCGACGATTAAATCTTCAAAAATCGACGCTATAACAAAATTAATCCCCGCTAAAAGTAAAATAATCAATCCGGGAAAAATATTTGGTGGTATTTTCATTTCTAAAACGTTTACAATCCAATCGGCAGGATATAAAGTCAAATACGAGCAAATAACAATCATTATAATCAAACTCGTTAATAAATAATAATTCGTAAGGAGATTTTTTCTGTACGGTTTACCTTTTGAAAAAACCACAGCTGTTATAATATACTGAAATAAACTTATTGAAAACACCGCGTAATTTTCATACGAAGCGAAATAATTAAGTTTATCCGGATTTAAAACAAACGGAGTATAAAAATCGTACAATTGAATGACAAAATACGAAGTTGCTTGAAAGATAACGATTAAAATCGTGTGAATTATTAAAGAAATTAACGGTATGAAACTTAATAATGATATGCAGGGTGGTTTTTTATGTAATTCTTTTTCGTAAGCTTTCGTATAACCGAATAACGAAGAGAAATTTAAAACTAAACATATGTCGATGAATAGAAATTGTAGCGAAGTTAAATTCGAATCTATTCCGTATAAAATTATCACTGAGATCACTTCCGTTAAGCTGTAACAGACCATAAATTTGAAAACGCCGAAACACGTTACTAAAGCGGCTCGTCCTTCTTTTATAACTTCTTGAACGCAGGAAATGTTTGGTGTTTTACTGGTAAAAGGTGATGCTACGCTTGCGTCCGCTTCGGAGAGGCTTATTCCAACGTGGGCGGCTTTTAATGCTCCGCAATCGTTTGTACCATCACCACACATTGCTATTTAAAAAGAAAAAAAATTATTTTATCAACTTTGAAATTTTTTTTAATTTTTTTGGTAATATTTAGAACAAAACGGTCTTTTTAGATTAAAACTAGAATGTTTTAAGTTTCATTTAGAAAAAAAATCAAAACGAAATCTTTAAAAATGAATTTTTGGCGAATTTTTAAAGTTGATCGATTTTTTTTTTAAGTTAGGTTAGAAGTGTCAAAAATTTTTTACCAACTTTGAAAATTTTTTAAATTTTTTTGATAACATTTGGAATAAAATGGTCTTTTTTATATAAAACTAGAATGTTTTAGGTTTCATTAAGAAAAAAAATTAGATTAAAATCTTTAAAATTCGATTTTTGGCGAATTTTTAAAAAATTATTGTTTTTCTAACTTAAAAATTTTTTTAACCTAAAAATTTTTTTTTCACCAACTTTAAAATTTTTTTTTAATTTTTTGACAAAACTTGAAAGAAAACGGTCTTTTTTATTTAAAACTAGAATGTTTTAAGTTTCATTAAAAAAAAAATTAAATCAAAATCTTTAAAATTCGATTTTTGGTGAATTTTTAAAATTGATCGATTTTTTTTTAAGTTAGGTTAGAACTGTCAAAAAATTTTTCCCAACTTTGAAAATTTTTTGAAATTTTTTGATAATATTTAGAACAAAACGGTCTTTTTTAATTAAAACAAGAATGTTTTAAGTTCCATTTAGAAAAAAAAATCAAATCGAAATCTTTAAAAATTAATTTTTGACGAATTTTTTAAAAATGATTGATTTTTTTAAGTATCAAAAATTTTTAACCTAAAAAAATTTTTACTAACTTTGAAAATTTTTTTAAATTTTTTGACAAAATTTAGAATAAAACGGTATTTTTTAATTAAAACTAGGATGTTTTAAATTTCATTTAGAAAAAAAATTAGATGAAAATCTTTAAAATTCGATTTTTGGCGAATTTTTAAAAAAATATTGATTTTCTAACTTAAAAATTTTTTTAACCTAAAAATTTTTTTTCACCAACATTAAAAATTTTTTTAAATTTTTTGACAAAACTTGAAAGAAAACGGTCTTTTTTATTTAAAACTAGAATGTTTTAGGTTTCATTTAGAAAAAAAATCAAATCAAAATCTTTAAAATTCGATTTTTGGCGAATTTTTAAAAAAATATTGATATTCTAACTTAAAAATTTTTTTAACCTAAAATTTTTTTTTCCAACTTTAAATTTTTTTTTTTTAATTCTTTGATAAAACTTGAAAGAAAACGGTTTTTTTATTTAAAACTAGAATGTTTTAAGTTTCATTTAGAAAAAAATTAGATCAAAATCTTTAAAATTCGATTTTTGGCGAATTTTTAAAAAATTATTGTTTTTCTAACTTAAAAATTCTTTTAACCTAAAAATTTTTTTTCACCAACTTTAAAAATTTTTTTAAATTTTTTGACAAAACTTGAAAGAAAACGGTCTTTTTTATTTAAAACTAGAATGTTTTAAGTTTCATTTAGAAAAAAAATTAGATCAAGATTTTTAAAATTCGATTTTTGGTGAATTTCTAAACTTTATCGATTTTTTTTTAAAGTTAGGTTAGAACTGTTAAAAAGATTTCTCCCAACTTTGAAAATTTTTTTAATTTTTTTGGTAATATTTAGAATAATGCGATCTATTTTATATAAAACTAGAATGTTTTAAGTTTCGTTTAGAAAAAAAATCAAATCAAAATCTTTAAAAATGAATTTTTGATGAATTTTTAAAGTTAATTTTCTTAAGTTAGAAAAGTGTCAAAAATGTTTACCAACTTTGAAATTTTTTTTAATTTTTTTGATAACATTTAGAATAAAACGGTCTTTTTTAATTAAAATTAGAATGTTTTAAGTTTCGTTTAGAAAAAAATCAAATCAAAATCTTTAAACATTAATTTTTGGTAAATTTTTAAAGTTAATTTTCTTAACTTTGAAAAGTGTCAAAAATGTTTACCAACTTTGAAAATTTTTTAAATTTTTTTGGCAACAATTAGAAAAAATCTATCTTTTTAATCGTAAAATAGAGACCTTAATTTATCTTAATTTCAAAAATCTTTTCTTAGTTTTAATAAATAAAGTCTCTACGATTTTTTAAAATTCCCCCATTTTTAAGGTTAGGTTAGGGAGGAAAAAATCAATGATATCTTTGGGAATTTTTTAAATTTTTTTCGTAACAATTAGAGAAAGTCTATCTTTTTAATCATAAAATAGGGACTTTAATTTATCTTAATTTCAAAAATCTTTTCTTAGTTTTAATAAATAAAGTCTCTACGATTTTTTAAAATTCCCCCATTTTTAAGGTTAGGTTAGGGAGGAAAAAATCAATGATATCTTTGGGAATTTTTTTAATTTTCTTCGTGACAATTAGAGAAAATCTATCTTTTTAATCATAAAATAGGGACTTTAATTTATCTTAATTTCAAAAATCTTTTCTTAGTTTTAATAAATAAAGTCTCTACGATTTTTTAAAATTCCCCCTTTTTTAAGGTTAGGTTAGGGAGGAAAAAATCTTTGGGAACCTTTGGGAATTTTTTTAATTTTTAATTTGGAATAAAACGGTATTTTTTATATAAAACTAGAATGTTTTAAGTTTCATTTAGAAAAAAAATCAAATCAAAATCTTTAAAAATGAATTTTTGGCGAATTTTTAAAGTTAATTTTTTTAAGTTTGAAAAGCGTCAAAAATTTTTACCAACTTTGAAAATTTTTTAAATTTTTTTGATAACATTTGGAATAAAACGGTCTTTTTTATGTAAAACTAGAATGTTTTAAGTTTCATTTAGAAAAAAAATCAAATTGAAATCTTTAAAAATGAATTTTTGGCGAATTTTTAAAGTTAATTTTTTTAAGTTTGAAAAGCGTCAAAAATTTTTATCAACTTTGAAAATTTTTTTAATTTTTTTGATAATATTTGGAATAAAACAGTCTTTTTTATATAAAACTAGAATGTTTTAAGTTTCATTTAGAAAAAAAAATCAAATCGTAATCTTAAAAAATGAATTTTTGGCGAATTTTTAAAATTGATCGATTTTTTTTAAGTTAGAACTGTCAAATGTGATGACTAACTTTGAAATTTTTTTTAATTTTTTTGGTAATATTTAGAACAAAACGGTCTTTTTTATTAAAAACTAGAATGTTTTAAGTTTCATTTAGAAAAAAAAAATTTTCAAAATTTTCGAAAATCGATTTTTGATGATTTTTTAAAGTTGATTTTTAAAATTTTAATTAAAAAAAAAATTTTTTTTAGAAAGTACTCACCTACATAATAACCTAAATTTTGTAATTCCAAAACTAATTGTTGTTTCTGATCGCTAGACATTCTAGCAAACACGGTTCCTTCTTCTACTACTTTTTGAATTTGTTCCGGGAAGTATTCTTTAAGATATTGCCAGTTTTGACCGGTTATTGTTAAGTTAATCTTCGATTTATCATTAAATTCTTTATCCTGTTAAAAAAAATTAAATAAAATTTAATAATTTATTTAAATAATTGAGAAAATAATAAATTTTTAAGGAAAAATACTTATATTTAACGTTAATATGTTTTTTTTTTTGATATAGCAATCTATGTTAATTTTAGTTTCTTGGTTGTAAACATCAAATTTTTAAAATGGACTTTTTTTAATATTTTTTTCCATTTTTTCAACCTTTTTAAACTAATTTATGTGAATATTATTTAAAAAAAGTTTAAAATAGGGTTTATTTGTTATATTTTAATCGATTTTTTTAACTTAAATCGATTAAATTTTTTTCTGAACGTTTTATTTTTCTATTTATTTTATTTATTTTTTTTTGCAGATGGTTTTGTGACATTTTCCAACTTGATTTGATGAAATTTCGTAAGTACAATCTTTATTCTATTATTAATAAATAAAATTACAACTATTAAACGGTAAATGTTAATATAATCCAAAGAAAATGTCAATTTAAGAACGTAACTCAAAAATTTTTAACCTAAAAAAATTTTTTACCAATTTGAAATTTTTTTTTTTATTTTTTTGGTAAGATTTAGATTAAAACCGTCTTATTTATATAAAACTAGAAAGTTTTAAGTTTCATTTAGAAAAAAAATCTGATTAAAATCTTTAAAATTCGATTTTTGGTGGATTTTTAAAGTTGATCGTTCTTTTTTTGTTAGGTTAGAAGTGTCGAAAAATTTTTTCCAACTTTGAAAATTTTTTTAATTTTTTTGACAACATTTAGAACAAAACAGTCTTTTTTAATCAAAACTAAAATGTTTTAAGTTTCATTTAGAAAAAAAATTAGATCAAAATCTTTAAAATTCAATTTTTGGTAAATTTTTAAAGTTAATCAATTTTTTTAAAAGTTAGGTTAGAACTGTAAAAAAAATCTTCCCAACTTTGAAAATTTTTTTAATTTTTTTGATAATATTTAGAACAAAACGGTCTTTTTTAATCAAAACTAGAATGTTTTAAGTTTCATTTAGAAAAAAAATCATATCGAAATCTTTAAAAATGAATTTTTGACGAATTTTTAAAGTTAACTTTTTTAAGTTAGAAATGTGTCAAAAATTTTTCCAACTTTGAAAATTTTTTTAATTTTTTTGACAACATTTAGAATAAAACGGTCTTTTTTATATAAAACTAGAATGTTTTAAGTTTCATTTAGAAAAAGAATCAAATCGAAATCTTTAAAAATGGATTTTTGGCGAATTTTTAATGTTGATCGATTTTTTTTTGAATTAGGTTAAAAGTGTTAAAAATTTTTTTCCAACTTTGAAAATTTTTTTAATTTTTTTGACAACATTTAGAATCAAACGGTCTTTTTTAATTAAAATTAGAATGTTTTAAGTTTCATTTAGAAAAAAAATCAAATCGAAATCTGTAAAAATTGATTTTTGGCGAATTTTTAAAGTTGATCGATTTTTTTGAATTAGGTTAAAAGTGTTAAAAAATGTTTTCCAACTTTGAAAATTTTTTTAATTATTTTGACAACATTTAGAATCAAGCGGTCTTTTTTAATTAAAACTAGAATGTTTTAAGTTTCATTTAGAAAAAGAATCAAATCGAAATCTTTAAAAATGGATTTTTGGCGAATTTTTAAAGTTGATCGATTTTTTTTGAATTAGGTTAAAAGTGTTAAAAAATTTTTTCCAACTTTGAAAATTTTTTTAATTTTTTTGACAACATGTAGAATCAAACGGTCTTTTTTAATTAAAATTAGAATGTTTTAAGTTTCATTTAGAAAAAAATCAAATCAAAATCTTTAAAATTCGATTTTTGGCGAATTTTTAAAAAATTGTTGATTTTCTAACTTAAAAATTTTTTTTTACCAACTTTAAAATTTTTTTTTAGTTTGTTGACAAAACTTGAAAGAAAACGGTCTTTTTTAATTAAAATTAGAATGTTTTAAGTTTCATTTAGAAAAAAAATCAAATCGAAATCTTTAAAAATGAATTTTTTAGGAATTTTTTAAAGTTGAGAAACATTTTTCATATACAGGGTGATTTTTTTTCACCTATTAAATTTTTTTTGGTTTTAATCAATTTACTTACGTAATTTTCATGAAAATGTAAATTCATTTCCGCTCCTTCAACCTTTTCAACATTTCTAATCTCAACGTCGGCAATTTTCGACTCCTTCTCGATAATTCCGCACTCTTTAGCGACACTAATCGCCGTTTGAATATTATCTCCGGTTATCATAACAACTTTAACGTTAGCCTCTTTTAAAATCTTAATGATTTCACTACTTTCCGGTTTTAATTTATTCTCAAAAATCAATAAACCGATAAAATCCAATTGAGATTCAACGAAACTCCTAGTTTTTTCATCGTTTTCTTTTAATATTTTCATTCCAATCGCTAAAACTCGATAACCTCTTTCAGTGTACGTTTTTAAAACGTTTAGAGTAACTTCTGGGATTGAATTTTTATTAGATAGTTGTAAAATCATTTCTGGAGAACCTTTACAATAAACTATTTCGGTGTTCGTATTTAAATCTTTAATTATAACGCTCATTCGTTGAAGATTGGATGAAAATTGATTTTGATGGAGTATTTTTAATTTTACGTCGTCTTTTGTGATTGAGTTTTCGGTAAATTTGTAATTTGTTGATTCAAACATCTAAAAAAATAAATAAATAAGTTTTTTTAATTAGATTTTAATATTAACTAGAGACCTTAATATCTAAAGGATCGCCGGAAAGTACGTCATCAATTATCGTTAAAGAATGACAAGTTGCCATTGCTTTTAATAAATTTGAATCGTTGTTTAAGGTTTTTGAATTGTTTACGATGTTTTGTGAAATGTTTTCTTTGAGAATTACTCCGAATAAATCCAATCCATCTTCTGTTAAAGTCCCAGTCTAAAATTAAAATAAGGTTACCAACCAAACTGTTAAATTATGACCTAATTTTGCTTTTTAATGATCTCTAATGAAAAGATTTTTTTAAAATTCTTAAATATTCTTAAAATTCATTAAAAATCCTTTAATTTGAGTACAAACACGACCCATCTACGATTAAAAATAAAAAAGTTAGGTAAATTTGTTTAATTTTCAAGATGGCGGTTTAAAAAAATTAAAGTTTTTATTAAAAATTCTTAAAGTTTATTAAATTTCCTTTAATTTGATACCAAACATGACTATATTCGAATAAAAAATAAAAAAGTTAGGTTAATTAATAAAAATTCAAGATGGCCGACTTCCGGTTTTTGTTAAAATTAAAAATGTCGATAACTTTTTTATTTTTAATCGTAAATATATCGTGTTTGTACTCAAATTAAAGAAAATTTAATTTCCTATCGATTTATAATAAAATTTCAAAATGGCCGACTTGCGGTTGTTAAAAAAAATGAAAAATTTCGATAACTTTTTTATTTTTAATCGTAAATATGTCGTGTTTGTACTCAAATTAAAAGAAATTTAATTTCCTATCGATTTATAATAAAATTTCAAAATGGCCGACTTCCGGTTGTTTAGGAAAATGAAAAATTTCGATAACTTTTTTATTTTTAATCGTAAATATGTCGTGTTTGTACTCAAATTAAAGGAAATTTAATTTCCTATCGATTTATAATAAAATTTCAAAATGGCCGACTTCCGGTTGTTTAAAAAAATGAAAAATTTCGATAACCTTTTTATTTTTAATCGGAAATATGTAGTGTTTGTACTCAAATTAAAGAAAATTTAATTTCCTATCGATTAATAATAAAATTTCAAAATGGCCGACTTCCGGTTGTTTAAAAAAATGAAAAATTTCGATAACTTTTTTATTTTTAATCGTAAATATGTCGTGTTTGTACTCAAATTAAAAGAAATTTAATTTCCTATTGATTTTTAATAAACATTTCGTTCTAAAATTATTTTTGACATTTCTTTTTTTTTTAATTTTTAATATTTAGTCTTTTTTTAGAAATTTCTTGAACTTTTTGATATTTCTTTGAAAATTTTAAGATTTTTTTTAGAAAATTTTGACATTACTTTTGAAAATTTTGACTTTGTTTTTGAAAAATTTGACATTTTCTTAAAATTAAATAAAAATTCATAAAGTTTATTAAGAATTCTTTAATTTGATACCAAACACGACTAGTTCTCGATTAAAAATAAAAAAGTTAGGTTAAGTTAAGTTAATTTTTAAATTTTCAAGATGGCAGTTTAAAAAAATTAAAGTTTTTTTTTTTTAATTCTTAAAGTTTATTAAAAATCCTTTAATTTAATACCAAACACGACTATATTCGGATAAAAAATAAAATAGTTAGGTTAGTTTAAAAAAATTCAAGATGGCCGACTTCCGGTTTTTGTTTAAATGAAAAATTTCGATAACTTTTTTATTTTTAATCGTAAATATGTCGTGTTTGTACTCAAATTAAAGAAAATTTAATTTCCTATCGATTTATAATAAAATTTCAAAATGGCCGACTTCCGGTTGTTTAAAAAAATGAAAAATTTCGATAACTTTTTTATTTTTAATCGTAAATATGTCGTGTTTGTACTCAAATTAAAGAAAATTTAATTTCCTATCGATTTATAATAAAATTTCAAAATGGCCGACATCCGGTTGTTTAAAAAAATGAAAGATTTCGATAACTTTTTTATTTTTAATCGTAAATATGTCGTGTTTGTACTCAAATTAAAGAAAATTTAATTTCCTATCGATTTATAATAAAATTTCAAAATGGCCGACTTCCGGTTGTTTAAAAAAATGAAAAATTTCGATAACTTTTCTATTTTTAATCGTAAATATGTCGTGTTTGTACTCAAATTAAAGAAAATTTAATTTCCTATCGATTTATAGTAAAATTTCAAAATGGCCGACTTCCGGTTGTTTAAAAAAATGAAAAATTTCGATAACTTTTTTATTTTTAATCGTAAATATGTCGTGTTTGTACTCAAATTAAAGAAAATTTAATTTCCTATCGATTTATAATAAGATTTCAAAATGGCCGACTTCCGGTTGTTTAAGAAAATGAAAAATTTCGATAACTTTTTTATTTTTAATCGTAAATATGTCGTGTTTGTACTCAAATTAAAGAAAATTTAATTTCCTATCGATTTATAATAAGATTTCAAAATGGCCGACTTCCGGTTGTTTAAGAAAATGAAAAATTTCGATAACTTTTTTATTTTTAATCGTAAATATGTCGTGTTTGTACTCAAATTAAAGAAAATTTAATTTCCTATCGATTTATAATAAAATTTCAAAATGGCCGACTTCCGGTTGTTTAAGAAAATGAAAAATTTCGATAACTTTTTTATTTTTAATCGTAAATATGTCGTGTTTGTACTCAAATTAAAAGAAATTTAATTTCCTATCGATTTATAATAAAATTTCAAAATGGCCGACTTGCGGTTGTTTAAAAAAATGAAAAATTTCGATAACTTTTTTATTTTTAATCGTAAATATGTCGTGTTTGTACTCAAATCAAAGGAAATTTAATTTCCTATCGATTTATAATAAAATTTCAAAATGGCCGACTTGCGGTTGTTTAAAAAAATGAAAAATTTCGATAACTTTTTTATTTTTAATCGTAAATATGTCGTGTTTGTACTCAAATTAAAAGAAATTTAATTTCCTATCGACTTATAATAAAATTTAAAAATGGCCGACTTCCGGTTGTTTAAAAAAATGAAAAATTTCGATAACTTTTTTATTTTTAATCGTAAATATGTCGTGTTTGTACTCAAATCAAAGGAAATTTAATTTCCTATCGATTTATAATAAAATTTCAAAATGGCCGACTTCCGGTTGTTTAAGAAAATGAAAAATTTCGATAACTCTTTTATTTTTAATCGTAAATATGTCGTGTTTGTACTCAAATTAAAGGAAATTTAATTTCCTATCGATTTATAATAAAATTTCAAAATGGCCGACATCCGGTTGTTTAAAAAAATGAAAAATTTCGATACCTTTTTTATTTTTAATGGTAAATATGTCGTGTTTGTACTCAAATTAAAAGAAATTTAATTTCCTATCGATTTATAATAAAATTTCAAAATGGCCGACTTGCGGTTGTTTAAGAAGATGAAAAATTTCGATAACTTTTTTATTTTTAATCGTAAATATGTCGTGTTTGTACTTAAATTAAAGAAAATTTAATTTCCTATCGATTTATAATAAAATTTCAAAAGGGCCGACTTCCGATTGTTTAAAAGAATGAAAAATTTCGATAACTTTTTTATTTTTAATCGTAAATATGTCGTGTTTGTACTTAAATTAAAGAAAATTTAATTTCCTATCGATTTATAATAAAATTTCAAAAGGGCCGACTTCCGATTGTTTAAAAGAATGAAAAATTTCGATAACTTTTTTATTTTTAATCGTAAATATGTCGTGTTTGTACTTAAATTAAAGAAAATTTAATTTCCTATCGATTTATAATAAAATTTCAAAAGGGCCGACTTCCGATTGTTTAAAAGAATGAAAAATTTCGATAACTTTTTTATTTTTAATCGTAAATATGTCGTGTTTGTACTTAAATTAAAGAAAATTTAATTTCCTATCGATTTATAATAAAATTTCAAAATGGCCGACTTCCGGTTGTTTAAAAAAATGAAAAATTTCGATAACTTTTTTATTTTTAATCGTAAATATGTCGTGTTTGTACTCAAATTAAAGAAAATTTAATTTCCTATCGATTTATAATAAAATTTCAAAAGGGCCGACTTCCGGTTGTTTAAAAAAATGAAAAATTTCGATAACTTTTTTATTTTTAATCGTAAATATGTCGTGTTTGTACTCAAATTAAAGAAAATTTAATTTCCTATCGATTTATAATAAGATTTCAAAATGGCCGACTTCCGGTTGTTTAAGAAAATGAAAAATTTCGATAACTTTTTTATTTTTAATCGTAAATATGTCGTGTTTGTACTCAAATTAAAAGAAATTTAATTTCCTATCGACTTATAATAAAATTTCAAAATGGCCGACTTCCGGTTGTTTAAAAAAATGAAAAATTTCGATAACTTTTTTATTTTTAATCGTAAATATGTCGTGTTTGTACTCGAATTAAAGGAAATTTAATTTCCTATCGATTTATAATAAAATTTCAAAATGGCCGACTTCTGGTTATTTAAAAAAATGAAGAACTTCGATAACTTTTTTATTTTTAATCGTAAATATGTCGTGTTTGTACTCAAATTAAAGAAAATTTAATTTCCTATCGATTTGTAATAAAATTTCAAAATGGCCGACTTCCGGTTGTTTAAAAAAATGAAAAATTTCGATAACTTTTTTATTTTTAATCGTAGATATGTCGTGTTTGTACTCAAATTAAAGGAAATTTAATTTCCTATCGATTTATAATAAAATTTCAAAATGGCCGACTTCCGGTTGTTTAAAAAAATGAAAAATTTCGATAACTTTTTTATTTTTAATCGTAAATATGTCGTGTTTGTACTCAAATCAAAGGAAATTTAATTTCCTATCGATTTATAATAAAATTTCAAAATGGCCGACTTCCGGTTATTTAAAAAAATGAAAAATTTCGATAACTTTTTTATTTTTAATCGTAGATATGTCGTGTTTGTACTTAAATTAGAGGAAATTTAATTTCCTATCGATTTATAATAAAATTTTAAAGATGGCCAACTTCCGGTTGTTTAAAAAATTAAAAATTTCGATAACTTTTTTATTTTTAATCGTAAATATGTCGTGTTTGTACTCAAATTAAAGAAAATTTAATTTCCTATCGATTTATAATAAAATTTCAAAATGGCCGACTTGCGGTTGTTTAAAAAAATGAAAAATTTCGATAACTTTTTTATTTTTAATCGTAAATATGCCGTGTTTGTACTCAAATCAAAGGAAATTTAATTTCCTATCGATTTATAATAAAATTTCAAAATGGCCGACTTCCGGTTATTTAAAAAAATGAAAAATTTCGATAACTTTTTTATTTTTAATCGTAGATATGTCGTGTTTGTACTTAAATTAAAGGAAATTTAATTTCCTATCGATTTATAATAAAATTTTAAAGATGGCCAACTTCCGGTTGTTTAAAAAATTAAAAATTTCGATAACTTTCGATGTATTAAAGTTAGATATGTCGTGTTTGTACTCAGATTAAAGGAAATTTAATTCCCTATCGATTTTTAATAAAAATTTCATTCAAAAATTATTTTAGAAAAATTTATAAGGTTGGCAACGCTAATTTAAAGAGAACCGAATTATTTAAACCGCTAATTTAAACCGACCTTATCGAAGCAAACGCAGTCGATGGCTCCGGAAATATTAATCACTCTGGAATTCATGCAAAAAATATTTTTCGACTTTAATCGATTTAAAGCGAAAAGTTTGCCTATTGTTAAAGCTGCTGGTAAAGCCGGTGGAATTGTTATTGTTATGATGTCTAAAGCTTTTAAAATTGTATCCCAAACGGCTAAATGTCTAGAACTCTAAAAAATATTTTATTATAATAAAAAAATATTATTATTAAAAAAAATATATTATTAAAAGAAGAAAAAATTATCATTAAAAAAACATATTAAGAGGAAATATTAAAAATATATTGTATATACAGGGTGTCTCATAATAAAAACTTGAATATCTCGGAAACTACAAGTCCGACAAATTTGAAATTTTATGTTTAGATTTAGTGTAAGTTAAATTATATTTTTAGAGCATTTTTAGTCATCTATCACTTCCGGTTAAACCGGAAGTGGTTAAAAAAATTATTTCTTTTAAGAAAAAAAATTTTTTTCGTTAGATTGGTTAATTTGAAGATAATTTCACTTGAAAAATTTTTTTGTGTCAGTTGTAATTTTAGAGAAAGATCACTTCCGGTTTAACCGGAAGTGGTTAAAAAGATTATTTTTTTTAAGAAAAAATTTTTTTTCGTTAGATTGGTTAATTTGAAGATAATTTCACTTGAAAAATTTTTTTATATCACTTGTAATTTTAGAGAAAAATCACTTCCGGTTTAACCGGAAGTGGTTAAAAAAAATTATTTCTTTTAAGAAAAAAATTTTTTTTTTCGTTAGATTGGTTAATTTGAAGATAATTTCACTTGAAAAATTTTTTTATATCACTTGTAATTTTAGAGAAAAATCACTTCCGGTTTAACCGGAAATGGTTAAAAAAATTATTTTTTTAAGAAAAAAAAATTTTTTTCGTTAGATTGGTTAATTTGAAGATAATTTCACTTGAAAATTTTTTTTGTATCACTTGTAATTTTAGAGAAAAATCATTTCCGGTTTAACCGGAAGTGGTTAAAAAAAATTATTTTTTTAAGAAAAAAAATTTTTTTTCGTTAGATTGGTTAATTTGAAGATAATTTCACTTGAAAAATTTTTTTATATCACTTGTGATTTTAGAGAAGAATCACTTCCGGTTTAACCGGAAGTGGTTAAAAAAATTATTTTTTTTTAAGAAAAATTTTTTTTCTTTAGATTGGTTAATTTGAAGATAATTTCACTTGAAAAATTTTTTTGTATCAGTTGTAATTTTAGAGAAAAATCACTTCCGGTTTAACCGGAAGTGGTTAAAAAAATTATTTTTTTACGAAAAAAATTTTTTTTCGTTAGATTGGTTAATTTGAAGATAATTTCACTTGAAAAATTTTTTTGTATCACTTGTAATTTTAGAGAAGAATCACTTCCGGTTTAACCGGAAGTGGTTAAAAAAATTATTTTTTTTAAGAAAAATTTTTTTTTTCGTTAGATTGGTTAATTTGAAGATAATTTCACTTGAAAAATTTTTTTGTATCACTTGTAATTTTAGAGAAAAATCACTTCCGGTTTAACCGGAAGTGGTTAAAAAAAATTATTTTTTTAAGAAAAATTTTTTTTCGTTAGATTGGTTAATTTGAAGATAATTTCACTTGAAAAATTTTTTCATATCACTTGTAATTTTAGAGAAAAATCATTTCCGGTTTAACCGGAAGTGGTTAAAAAAATTATTTTTTTTTAAGAAAAAATTTTTTTTCGTTAGATTGGTTAATTTGAAGATAATTTCACTTGAAAATTTTTTTTGTATCACTTGTAATTTTAGAGAAAAATCACTTCCGGTTTAACCGGAAGTGGTTACAAAATTATTTTTTTAAGAAAAAAAATTTTGTTTTCGTTAGATTGGCTAATTTGAAGATAATTTCACTTGAAAAATTTTTTTGTATCAGTTGTAATTTTAGAGAAAAATCATTTCCGGTTTAACCGGAAGTGGTTAAAAAAAATTATTTTTTTAAGAAAAAAAATTTTTTTTCGTTAGATTGGTTAATTTGAAGATAATTTCACTTGAAAAATTTTTTTATATCACTTGTAATTTTAGAGAAGAATCACTTCCGGTTTAACCGGAAGTGGTTAAAAAAATTATTTTTTTTTTAAGAAGAATTTTTTTTCTTTAGATTGGTTAATTTGAAGATAATTTCACTTGAAAAATTTTTTTGTATCAGTTGTAATTTTAGAGAAAAATCACTTCCGGTTTAACCGGAAGTGGTTAAAAAAATTATTTTTTTTACGAAAAAAATTTTTTTTCGTTAGATTGGTTAATTTGAAGATAATTTCACTTGAAAAATTTTTTTGTATCACTTGTAATTTTAGAGAAAAGTCATTTCCGGTTTAACCGGAAGTGGTTAAAAAAATTTAAAAAAAAATTTTTTTTAGCGTATTTTTTTTTAATAATTTTTTTTTTATAATTTTTTAATGAGATTTAGCTTCAAAGATATTTATCATTTCGATGAAACACCCTGTATAATAACTTACCTTTGATACAATAGTATAAACAAATCCTAAAATAGCGATAACGGCTAATATCCCGATATATTTATAACTATCCCTTTCGAATTTAAAATCAACCGGAGGAGGGTATAAAATACTTTTAACTAATTCACCTTTTGAGGTTAGGAACCCCGTTTTTATGACGACGGCTTTAATAAAATCACCACAACTGCTCCTAGCTTGAATTATAGTCGTTCCCGAATATAGCGTATGATTGCAATCTTCTTTTTCGTCGTATAATCTGTCGGAATTTTCTAAATTTGTTTTTAAAACGGGAACCGATTCCCCGGTTAACATAGATTCGTTAACTATGCAACTTCCGGTGAGTAAAACGGCGTCGCAATGTAAAACGCAACCGTTTTTTGGGATAAGTATAATATCTCCGGGTACTAAATCGATTGAGTCTAATTTTTTAATATTTCCGTTTGAAATAATTTCCACGTAATCGGTTTTATCGACCGTTCCTCTTAAATTGTTTTGATTTTTTCTCGTTTGGATGATTGAGGATGATATACCGTAAACGGACATTAAAATGATTGCGATTGTGTAGTAGTAGTATTGTTCGGCGAACCAAACTATTAAGCTGAAAACTTGAAAGATGTAGAATGGCGTTAAAGCTTCGAGGATGAATAATTTAAAGATGCTTTGTAATGGAACGTCGATTGCGTTTCTTCCATAGATTATTGACCTAAAAATAATAGATTATTTATTTATTTTATTTTTATTTAAAAAAATTTTTTTTAATTTTATTTTTGATTTTTTTTTGAGTTATATTTACCTTGAAATTCTCGTTGAATCATTATAACCTTTTAATTCAAATAATTTCGATTTCTCCACAAAATGATTTATTCCCGTTAACTTAAAAAATTGTTGGGTTTCCTCATCGAATACATAACAGATCTTTTTGCAATAAAAACACTTTATTTTTCGTTCGGTTTTTTGTTGTCCATTGCTTAATGTAAAACATATTGGATTGCTAATAATAAAAAAAAAATAATATTAATATTTTTCGTTGGTAAAGTTGTGTCGATCTATATTAATTTAAGTTTCTTGGTTTTAAATCTCAATTTTATCAAGTGTCAATAACAAAACGCCAAATTCAACATTTTTTCGCTTATTTGACCTTTTTAAGCCATCCAGTCAATATATTAATGGAAAAATATTAAAAATATAACCTATTTCTTAGATTTTAAGTGATTTTTCAACTTAAATCGTTCATATAAACCGTTTACAACGATTTTTTTTCGGTCTTAATTTATAATATTTCATAAGTACGATTTCCATCGATTATTTTTTATTAATTAGTAAATTTCTTCCCAAAAATTCGTAAAATTCAACTTGTTTTTTTGTAAAAAATCGTTTTAATGATTAATTTTAATAATAAATTTCTAAGAAAATCTCAATACTTAAGAAAAAAATACTTAAAAGAAAAATAAATTAAACTCAAATACTTAAAATAATACATTATGTCGATCTATATTAATTTAAGTTTAATAAGTAGTGTCGATCTATGTTAATTTAAGTTTCTTGGTTTTAAATCTCAATTTTATCAAGTGTCAATGACAAAACGCCAAATTCAACATTTTTTCGCTTTTTTTAACCTTTTTAAGCCATCCAGTCAATATATTAATGGAAAAATATAGAAAATATAACCTATTTCTTAGATTTTAAGTGATTTTTCAACTTAAATCGTTCATATAAACCGCTTACAAACGATTTTTTTTCGGTTTTAATTTATAACATTTCATAAGTACGATTTCCATCGATTATTTTTTATTAATTAGTAAATTTCTCCCCAAAAATTCGTAAAATTCAACTTGTTTTTTGTAAAAAATCGTTTTAATGATTAATTTTAATAATAAATTTTTAAAAAAATCTCAATACTTAAGAAAAAAATACTTAAAAGAAAAATAAATTAAACTCAAATACTTAAAATAATAAATTATGTCGATCTATATTAATTTAAGTTTAATAAGTAGTATCGATCTACATTAATTTAAGTTTAATAAGTAGTGTCGATCTATATTAATTTAAGTTTCTTGGTTTTAAATCTCAATTTTATCAAGTGTCAATAACAAAACGCCAAATTCAACATTTTTTCGCTTTTTTTACCCTTTTTAAGCCATCCAGTCAATATATTAATGGAAAAATATAGAAAATATAACCTATTTCTTAGATTTTAAGTGATTTTTCAACTTAAATCGTTCATATAAACCGTTTACAAACGATTTTTTTTCGGTTTTAATTTATAACATTTCATAAGTACGATTTCCATCGATTATTTTTTATTAATTAGTAAATTTCTTCCCAAAAATTCGTAAAATTCAACTTGTTTTTTTGTAAAAAATCGTTTTAATGATTAATTTTAATAATAAATTTCTAAAAAAATCTCAATACTTAAGAAAAAAATACTTAGAAGAAAAATAAATTAAACTCAAATACTTAAAATAATAAATTATGTCAATCTATATTAATTTAAGTTTAATAAGTAGTGTCGATCTATGTTAATTTACGTTTCTTGGTTTTAAATCTTAATTTTATCAAGTGTCAATAACAAAACGCCAAATTCAACATTTTTTCGCTTTTTTACCCTTTTTAAGCCATCCAGTCAATATATTAATGGAAAAATATTAAAAATATAACCTATTTCTTAGATTTTAAGTGATTTTTCAACTTAAATCGTTCATATAAACCGTTTACAAACGATTTTTTTTCGGTCTTAATTTATAACATTTCATAAGTACGATTTCCATCGATTATTTTTTATTAATTAGTAAATTTCTTCCCAAAAATTCGTAAAATTCAACTTGTTTTTTGCAAAAAATCGTTTTAATGATTAATTTTAATAATAAATTTCTAAAAAAATCTCAATACTTAAGAAAAAAGATACTTAAAAGAAAAATAAATTAAACTCAAATACTTAAAATAATAAATTATATCGATCTATATTAATTTAAGTTTAATAAGTAGTGTCGATCTATGTTAATTTAAGTTTCTTGGTTTTAAATCTCAATTTTATCAAGTGTCAATAACAAAACGCCAAATTCAACATTTTTTCGCTTTTTTTACCCTTTTTAAGCCATCCAGTCAATATATTAATGGAAAAATATTAAAAATATAACCTATTTCTTAGATTTTAAGTGATTTTTCAACTTAAATCGTTCATATAAACCGTTTACAAACGATTTTTTTCGGTCTTAATTTATAATATTTCATAAATACGATTTCCATCGATTATTTTTTATTAATTAGTAAATTTCTTCTTAAGAATTCGTAAAATTCAACTTGTTTTTTGCAAAAAATCGTTTTAATGATTAATTTTAATAATAATTTTTTTTTAAAATCTCAGTACTTAAGAAAAAAATACTTAAAAGAAAAATAAATTAAACTCAAATACTTAAAATAATAAATTATGTCGATCTATATTAATTTAAGTTTAATAAGTAGTGTTGATCTATGTTAATTTAAGTTTCATGGTTTTAAATGTCAATTTTTTAAACGTCAATGAATGGCCAATAAGTGATAATTTTTCACTCTTTTTCGACCGTTTTAAACCAGTTAGTTTATATATTGATGAAAAAACATAAAAAATAGGATATATTTTTAAGTTTGAAGTGTGTGTTTAGTTTAAATCGTTTAAATAACTTCATTTTGAACGTTTATTTTTTTTCTGTTTCAGGTTAGATTTGGTGACGTTTTGTAAGTACATTTTTTAAAATTTTATTTTTAATTTTTTTTGTTTTTGAGTATTTTACATTATTTAAAGTTCAAATTAAGTACTTTATTACTAATTTTTTAATGAAATTGATATAATTACTTTTAAAAATTAAAATTTTTAAGTATAATATAGGCAACTTATATAACACCAAAGTAATTATGGTTGTCTGTACTTAAGTTTTCTTTTTTAATTTTACAATCAGAATTTAGAATTTACATTTAAAATAATAAAAAACTTGTACTTTTAATGATCGCTAGAAGGTGTTATTATACCAAATTATTTTTATTTAACGAAGATCGACTCGTATTCAATCAAAAAGAGGTTATTTAGAGTTTCTTTGAATCATTAAATGTTAAATTGCTTCGAAGTGTTTGGTGACGTTTTGTAAGTACATTTTTTTAAATTTTATTTTAAATTTTTTTTGTTTTTGAGTATTTTACATTATTTAAAGTTCAAATTAAGTACTTTATTACTAATTTTTTAATGAAATTGATATAATTACTTTTAAAAATTAAAATGTTTAAGTATAATATAGGCAACCCATATAACATCAAAGTAATTATGGTTGTCTGTACTTAAGTTTTTTTTCTTATTTTACAATTAGAATTTAGAATTTTTTACATTTAAAATAATAAAAAACTTGTTCTTTTAATGATCGTTAGAAGGTGTTATTATCCCAAATTATTTTTATTTAACGAAGATCGACTCGTATTCAATCAAAAAAAGGTTATTTAGAGTTTCTTTGAATCATTAAATGTTAAATTGCTTCGAAGTGTTTGGTGACGTTTTGTAAGTACATTTTTTTAAATTTTATTTTTAATTTTTTCTGTTTTTGAGTATTTTATATTATTTAAAATTCAAATTAAGTACTTTATTACTAATTTTTTAATGAAATTGATTAATAATTAACTTTTAAAAATTAAATTTTTAAGTATAATATAGGCAACCTATATAACACCAAAGTAATTATGGTTGTCTGTACGTAAGTTTTTTTTTTATTTTACAATTAGAATTATTTAGAATTTACATTTAAAATAATAAAAAACTTGTTCTTTTAATGATCGTTAGAAGGTGTTACTATCCCAAATTATTTTTATTTAACGAAGATCGACTCGTATTCAATCAAAAAAAGGTTATTTAGAGTTTCTTTGAATCATTAAATGTTAAATTGCTTCGAAGTGTTTGGTGACGTTTTGTAAGTACATTTTTTAAAATTTTATTTAAATTTTTTTTTGTTTTTGAGTATTTTATATTATTTAAAGTTCAAATTAAGTACTTTATTACTAATTTTTTAATGAAATTGATATAATTACTTTTAAAAATTAAGATTTTTAAGTATAATATAGGCAACCCATATAACATCAAAGTAATTATGGTTGTCTGTACTTAAGTTTTTTTTCTTATTTTACAATTAGACTTTAGAATTTACATTTAAAATAATAAAAAACTTGTTCTTTTAATGATCGTTATAAGGTATTATTATCCCAAATTATTTTTATTTAACGAAGGTCGACTCGTATTCAATCAAAAAAAGGTTATTTAGAGTTTCTTTGAATCATTAAATGTTAAATTGCTTCGAAGTGTTTGGTGACGTTTTGTAAGTACATTTTTTTTAAATTTTATTTTTTTTTTTTTGTTTTTGAGTATTTTATATTATTTAAAATTCAAATTAAGTACTTTATTACTAATTTTTTAATGAAATTGATTAAAAATTAAATTTTTAAAGTATAATATAGGCAACCTATATAACATCAAAGTAATTATGGTTGTCTGTATTTAAGTTTTTTTTTTATTTTACAATTAGAATTTAGAATTTACATTCAAAATAATAAAAAAACTTGTTCTTTTAATGATTGTTAGAAGGTGTTATTATCCCAAATTATTTTTATTTAACGAAGGTCGACTCGTATTCAATCAAAAAAAGGTTATTTAGAGTTTCTTTGAATCATTAAATGTTAAATTGCTTCGAAGTGTTTGGTGACGTTTTGTAAGTACATTTTTTAAAATTTTATTTAAATTTTTTTTTGTTTTTGAGTATTTTATATTATTTAAAATTCAAATTAAGTACTTTATTACTAATTTTTTAATGAAATTGATATAATTACTTTTAAAAATTAAAATGTTTAAGTATAATATAGGCAACCTATATAACATCAAAGTAATTATGGTTGTCTGTACTTAAGTTTTTTTTTATTTTACAATTAGAATTTAGAATTTACATTTAAAATAATAAAAAAACTTGTTGTTTTAATGATCGTTAGAAGGTGTTATTATAACAAATTATTTTTATTTAACGAAGATCGACTCGTATTCAATCAAAAAAAGGTTATTTAGAGTTTCTTTGAATCATTAAATGTTAAATTGCTTCGAAGTGTTTGGTGACGTTTTGTAAGTACATTTTTTTAAATTTTATTTTTAATTTTTTTTGTTTTTGAGTATTTTATATTATTTAAAATTCAAATTAAGTACTTTATTACTAATTTTTTAATGAAATTGATATCATTCCAATTTTTAAAAATTAAATTTTTAAAGTATAATATAGGCAACCTATATAACATCAAAGTGATTATGGTTGTCTGTACTTAAGTTTTTTTCTTATTTTACAATTAGAATTATTTAGAATTTACATTTAAAATAATAAAAATCTTGTTCTTTTAATGATCGTTAGAAGGTGTTATTATCCCATATTATTTTTATTTAACGAAGGTCGACTCCTATTCAATCAAAAAAAGGTTATTTAGAGTTTCTTTGAATCATTAAATGTTAAATTGCTTCGAAGTGTTCTTACGAAACCAAATTGCACAAGTGATTGTTGTTATTGCATATATGTACGTGCATAAACATGTAGGTAGATATTTTGTTGCGATACGTGTTCATTTTTAAATCGTCATTGTTATTCATTTAAATAACTTATTTAAATTACAAAGAAAAACTTACTTAATGTCCGGCGTTGAGATGTTTTGGATACTTTCCACGTAATACGTTTTATATTTCCCTTTATATTTATCCTTAAAATGAAATTTTTAAAAATTAAAAAGTAAATAGATAAAATTAAAACTTACAATAATTAAAATCTTGTCTGCATCTTCAAAATTAGTAAGTTTATGCGTCGAAAATAATAAAAAATGAGGATACCAATGATAAAATAATCTCAATAAACCAAAAGTAACTATATATCCGACGTAAGTAAGGTAGGTTTTACACGGGTCCTTTTTATACGGATAAAAATCCAAAATGTTTTCTTTATCTTCTAAAGTTTGTCTGCTTTTGGTGATTTCTATACAAAAGAAAAGAAAAAATAATAAAATAAAGATTACAAATTATCTTTATAACGCGCTTAACGTTTTAAACAACGTATTGTTCTTGAAAAGAGGTCGTTGTAATTAAGTTTTTTTGTGGCTTAAAGGGTAATTATGTGGTTTAAAACGTTTAAATTTAAAAATCTAAAAAAAGTACCGACGAATTTACTTTGTTATTTAGCATGAAATCGATTATTAAGTTGATGACGTTTATAAATAAAAAAATGGGAAACTTACCAACTTTTTTGGACATAACAAATCGTCTTTATTTATCGTTACAATTTCTTGATTAAAAGCTCATGTTTTCTAATCTAAAAATAAATAATAAAATTTAAATTTAAAGTTGGAATATTAAATTTAAATGAATTAAAGTCGGTTAGTTCGGTTTTTATTTGCCTCTCTTTTTTATAAATTAACTTTCTCTTCCGGAATACGGTTTAAATTATGTATATGTGTGCGTGTTAAGCCGGATAAAATCCGTACCTGTTATTTCTATAAATAGAATGTAATCCGAGAGTCAAATACAGAACGTATGCTTCTTTTTCCGCGTAAAATAACGTTTTCTTTAACTGTCAAAAATTTTTTACTAATGTAAGTTTAGGATTTTTTTTAATTTTTTTGACAACATTTAGAAAAAATCTATCTTTTTAATCATAAAATAGAGACTTTAATTTATCTTAATTTCAAAAATCTTTTCTTAGTTTTAATAAATAAAGTCTCTACGATTTTTTAAAATTCCCCCATTTTTAAGGTTAGGTTAGGGAGGAAAAAATCAATGATGTCTTTCGGAATTTTTTTATTTTTTTTGATAATATTTAGAATAAGACGGTCTTTTTTATATAAAATTAGAATGTTTTAAGTTTCATTTAGAAAAAAAATCAAATCAAAATCTTTAAAATTCGATTTTTTTTGAATTTTTAAACTTCATCGATTTTTTTTTTAAAGTTAGGTTAGAACTGCCAAAAAAATTTTCCCAACTTTGAGAATTTTTTTAATTTTGTTGGTAATATTTAGAACAAAACGGTCTTTTTTATATAAAACTAGAATGTTTTATCTTTGATTTAAATAAAAAATCATTCCTTAATCTTCAAAAATAAAGTCTGGGTGATTTTTTAAAAATTGGTCAATCTTTTTAAAAAAGTTAGGTAGAACCGTCAAAAATTTTTACCAAACTTTGAAAATTTTTTTAATTTTTTTGATAATATTTAGAACAAGACGGTCTTTTTTAATTAAAACTAGAATGTTTTAAGTTTCATTTAGAAAAAAAATCAATTCGAAATCTTTAAAAATGAATTTTTGACGAATTTTTTAAAAATGATTGATTTTTTTAACTATCAAAAATTTTTAACCTAAAAAAATTTTTACTAACTTTAAAAATTTTTTTTAATTTTTTGACAAAATTTAGAATAAAACGGTCTTTTTAATTAAAACTAGGATGTTTTATGTTTCATTTAGAAAAATGATTAGATCAAAATCTTTAAAATTCGATTTTTGGCGAATTTTTAAAAAATTATTGATTTTCTAACTTAAAAATTTTTTTAACCTAAAAATTTTTTTTTTTCACCAACTTTAAAATTTTTTAACAAAACTTGAAAGAAAACGATCTTTTTTATTTAAAGCTAGAATGTTTTAAGTTTCATTTAGAAAAAAAATTAGATCAAAATCTAAAATTCGATTTTTGGTGAATTTTTAAACTTTATCGATTTTTTTTTTAAAGTTAGGTTAGAACTGTCAAAAAAATTTTCCCAACTTTGAAAATTTTTTTAATTTTTTTGGTAATATTTAGAACAAAACCGTCTTTTTTATATAAAACTAGAATGTTTTAAGTTTCATTTGGAAAAAAAATTAGATCAAAATCTTTAAAAATGAATTTTTGACGAATTTTTTAAAAATGATGGATTTTTTTAACTATCAAAATTTTTAACCTAAAAAAATTTTTACTAACTTTAAAAATTTTTACTAACTTCAAAATTTTTTTTTAATTTTTTGGCAAAACTTGAAAATAAACGGTCTTTTCTATTTAAAACTAGAATGTTTTAAGTTTCATTTAGAAAAAAATCAAATCGAAATCTTTAAAAATGAATTTTTGACGAATTTTTTTAAAAATGATTGATTTTTTTAAGTATCAAAAATTTTTAACCTAAAAAAATTTTTACTAACTTTAAAAATTTTTTTTTAATTTTTTGACAAAATTTAGAATAAAACGGTCTTTTTTAATTAAAACTAGGATGTTTTAAGTTTCATTTAGAAAAAATATCAAATCAAAATCTTTAAAATTCGATTTTTGGCGAATTTTTAAAAAATTATTGATTTTCTAACTTAAAAATTTTTTTAACCTAAAAATTTTTTTTCACCAACTTTAAAAATTTTTTTTAATTTTTTGACAAAACTTGAAAGAAAACGGTCTTTTTTATTCGAAACTAGAATGTTTTAAGTTTCATTAAAAAAAAATTAGATCAAAATCTTTAAAATTCGATTTTTGGTGAATTTTTAAACTTTATCGATTTTTTTAAAGTTAGGTTAGAACTGTCAAAAAATTTTTCTCAACTTTGAAAATTTTTTTAATTTTTTTGGTAATATTTAGAACAAAACGGTCTTTTTTATATAAAACTAGAATGTTTTATCTTTCATTTAACTCAAAAATCATTCCTTAATCTTCAAAAATAAAGTCTGGGTGATTTTTTAAAAATTGGTCAATTTTTTTAAAAAAGTTAGGTTAAAAGTGTCAAAAAATTTTTACCAACTTTGAAAAGTTTTTTAATTTTTTTGATAACATTTGAAATAAAACGGTCTTTTTTATATAAAACTAGAATGTTTTAGGTTTCATTTAGAAAAAAAATCAAATCGAAATCTTTAAAAATGAATTTTTGGCAAATTTTTAAAGTTAATTTTCTTAAGTTTGAAAAGTGTCAAAAATATTTATCAACTTTGAAAATTTTTTTAATTTTTTTGACAACAATTAGAAAAAATCTATCTTTTTAATCATAAAATAGGGATTTTAATTTATCTGAATTTCAAAAATCTTTTCTTAGTTTTAATAAATAAAGTCTCTACGATTTTTTAAAATTCCCCCATTTTTAAAGTTAGGTTAGGGAGGAAAAAATCAATGATATCTTTGGGATTTTTTTAAATTTTTTTGACAACATTTAGAAAAAATCTATCTTTTTAATCATAAAATAGAAACTTTAATTTATCTTAATTTCAAAAATCTTTTCTTAGTTTTAATAAATAAAGTCGCTAGAATTTTTTTAAATTTCCCGATTTTTTAGGTTAAGTTGGGGAGGAAAAAATCAATGATATCTTCGGGATTTTTTTTAATTTTTTTGACAACAATTAGAAAAAATCTATCTTTTTAATCATAAAATAGGGACTTTAATTTATCTTAATTTCAAAAATCTTTTCTTAGTTTTAATAAATAAAGTTGCTAGGATTTTTTAAAATTTCCCGATTTTTTAGGTTAAGTTGGGGAGGAAAAAATCAATGACATCTTTCGGAATTTTTTTAATTTTTTTGATAACAATTAGAAAAAATCTATTTTTTTAATTATAAAATAGAGACCTTAATTTATCTTAGTTTCAAAAATCTTTTCTTAGTTTTAATAAATAAAGTCGCTAGGATTTTTTAAATTTCCCGATTTTTTAGGTTAAGTTGGGGAGGAAGAAATCAATGACATCTTTCGGAATTTTTTTAATTTTTTTGGCAACATTTAGAGAAAATCTATCTTTTTAATCATAAAATAGAGACTTTAATTTATCTTAATTTCAAAAATCTTTTCTTAGTTTTAATAAATAAAGTCTCTACGATTTTTTTTAAATTCCCCCATTTTTAAGGTTAGGTTAGGGAGGAAAAAATCAATGATATCTTTGGGAATTTTTTTAATTTTTTTCGTAATAATTAGGTAAAATCTATCTTTTTAATCATAAAATAGGGATTTTAATTTATCTTAATTTCAAAAATCTTTTCTTAGTTTTAATAAATAAAGTCGCTAGGATTTTTTAAAATTCCCCCATTTTTAAGGTTAGATTGGAGAAGAAAAAATCAATGATATCTTTGGGAATTTTTTTAATTTTTTTTGTAACAATTAGAAAAAATCTATCTTTTTAATCATAAAATAGGGACTTTAATTTATCTTAATTTCAAAAATCTTTTCTTAGTTTTAATAAATAAAGTCGCTAGGATTTTTTTAAATTTCCCGATTTTTTAGGTTAGGTTAGGGAGGAAAAAATCAATGATATCTTTGGGAATTTTTTTAATTTTTTTGACAACAATTAGGAAAGATTTGATTTTTTAAATTTAAAATAGATTATTTTAGGTTTAATTTAATGTAAAAATCGTTTCTTAATTTTCATAAATAAAGTCGCTATGATTTTCTTAAATAGGTAAAAATTTTTTGACATTATGGTCTACTAAAAAAAAATTTTACATCTATACACTTTTCGCGGAAAGATGTCTCATGCGTCATTACTTGTCACCGTTTTCTCGACATATGTCAAATATTTTTTTCTTTATTTAATCATATATGTCAGATAGAGACGAAAACCGAAAATAGTAGTCTAGGATAATATAATTAATTAATGACGCATGAGACATCTTTCCGCGAAAAGAGTATATTATCCTACATCCTACCTTTTTAAATATTTCAAATTTGAGACGATTTTACAACTTTATTTTAATTTTTTTTTTAATTATATGTTTTAATTATATTTTTTAAATGTAACTTGTTGAAAAACACCTAAACGCAACTGTACACATTTATGCAAAGCGAACGAGCGAACGAACCCGACGATATTCGCGGTAAGAGTTGAAATGAATCGAGTTTCGAGCGTTCCGCGACGGTGCGCGTGTCGCATAAGCAATTTTAGAAAATTACAGGTGAACAACGACTCTAAACCGCGATCGTAAACGCGGCGAAATGTTTTCAACCTTCAATGGTAACAATTTCCCACCATTTATCAATTGCGGTTATTCCTCGACGTCAAATATGTTGACATTAAATCGAAATTACACAACGCTTTTCCCGGAGAAAGTCTATTTTTATGTTTTTAATTTATTTCCATGTTTTTAAATTAATTTTTTTTTAATTAATTTTTTTTTAATTACCATTTTCTAAGTAGAACGATAACGATTAATGTATTGGTTTTTGGATTAGTTTGTATTGATGCAACAAATACTTTTGCAATAAAGATCAGGAACAGATAAGATGTTCGGATTAAAATTGAATTGAGAACATTTAGATAACGTTTTTATTACTCTCAATAATAAAATTTATCTTATTAAAGATTAAAATAAACGTTTTGGCAAGCGAATCTGGTTTTCCCCGTTAATTTTAATAAGAAGTAAAACTATTAACGTAAAATAGAGGTTATAAATAAAGATATAAATAGAGAATATCGATATTTCTTCTAAAATTCTTTCTAGAATAAAACTAGTTTGGTTTCTAATCGTTAAAAAGAATTAATCCGAACCTCACCTTTCTTAAATCTCGTTTAAATCGGTTGCGCAATCGACTGTAACTGTAAAATGGATCTATAGATGTGGGTTTTGTAGTTTGAAAAGGAAATCGTAACGATTTGAAAGCTTAAAATGACCTCCAGGTTTATTCTACTAACAGATTTTTTTTTTATCTTTTACATTTACGCAATAAATTCGACCTCAATACCCAATTATTTTATAAAAAAAAGAAAGGAAATCTTTATTAAAACTTAAAAATCATTCAATTTAGTACAAAAAATAAGTTTTTAATAAATTTAGTACAAAAAATAAGTTATTATTAATAAATTTTTGTTGATAAAGTTGTGTCGATCTATATTAATTTAAGTTTAATAAGTTTTGTCGATCTATATTAATTTAAGTTTCTTGGTTTTAAATGTCAATTTTATTAAACGTCAATGAAACGTCAAACGTCAATAAATGATAATTTTTCACTCTTTTTCGACCGTTTTAAACCAGTTAGTTTATATATTGATAAAAAAACATAAAAAATAGGATATATTTTTTAAGTTTGAAGTGAGTTTTTAGTTTAAATCGATTAAATAACTTCATTCTGAACGTTTATTTTCTTGTTGTTTCAGGTTAGATTCGGTGACGTTTTGTAAGTACATTTTTTTTATTTTATTTTTTTTTATATATATATTTTTGAGTATTTTATATTATTTAAAATACAAAGTAAGTATTTTATTACTATTTTTTCTTAAATTAAATTGATATAATTCCGGCTCATCCACCAAAAAAATTTATTTTTAATGTGTAATATAGGCAACCAAATCAACAGATCAGTACTTATGGTTATCTATACTTGAATTTTTTTTAATTTTAGAATTAAAATTTACATTTAAAATAATAAAAAAAAACAATATTTAAAGGAATAATTTTTTATTAATCGTAAATTTTATTTATTATAAAAACTCAGTTAATGTGTAATAAGTTCTCGGACAATGTTTTTTAGCTAAAATGACATAAGTACTATTTAAATCCGATAAAGTACGTTCCGAGTGACTTCCACTGTTCCAAATGTGAACTGCATGACTATTTTTTATTATTTGAAGGACTTTATTTGTTACCGAAGAGTCAAAAAAATCCTTCCAATTATCAAATGAAACTGCATAAAATTTCTGGGGGTTATAAATTGATATTTGGGAACATTTCGTGTTGATTAATTGAGTTGGATCTTTTTTATTACACCTCTTTTGTAATAACCTAAAAAAGTTTAAAATTAAGGTTATTAAAAGTTAATTTTAATAAATTTAAATAAATAAATATAAATAAATAAATAAATTTAAATAAATAAATAAATTTAAATAAATAAATATAAATAAATAAACTCACAAAGTTAGTAATTTCGGTCCACAAATTGTACGATCCGTACTTTTATAAACCTCCTTACACCGAATTAAATATTCACACATAAAAGTCCTCCGAACGGCTTCTTCTTGAAATCCCAAAATACCATTTGCAATCGAATCCTTAGATTCAGCTCCGGCGAAATTTAAATCAAGGTTATCGAACGATTTTAAAACGATAACATCACTGTCGAAGTAAATCCCACCGTATTTACATAATAACACCGCTCTGAAAATATCACTTAAATGAACCACTTTAAACGGGGACGTTTTTATCCTTTTAATTAAATCGTCAAGTTGTACGTCTTTAATCAGTTGGTTTATACTCGCTTGGACGATGTTTACGTTCGGATAAGACCTTAAAATATTAAAATATTTTATATCGTTGTATGTGATTGTTTCGATAAGTTTAGAAACGATGTAAATTAGGTAGATTTCCCGATCCGGATGATGCAAAGCTGCCGACTCAACCGCACAAGACACTCTATCGGGTAAAAAGAGTTTTCCGGTTCTTTGTAGGTCTTCGGAAGTCTCCAAGAAGAAAATTGAGGTGTCATCGATGCGGATATTATGGAAATTTCTTAGTTCGTAAAATGGTGTTGATTGAATTTCTAAAAATAAAAGTACTAAAATTAAAATGTACATTTTTTTCCCTTTTTTTGTATGTTTTTTAAAGTGTTTTTTAAAATGTTTTGTGGAGTTAAAATCTGAACCTACAATTGAATGTAAAATATCAGTGTTTTAGAATGACTCATTTCTTGATAATATTTCGATAATTTCAAACGTTTATTAAACCCTAAAAAAGAATAAACGTAAAACCTAATTTTGATTTATAAAAGTAATGTTTATAAAAGTTTTATCGCCTTAATGATGAAAATTATAAATTTAACTCACAATGACATTTTATAACATAACCAAACATAACCTAAAAAGTCAAAATTACTCAAGTCTAATTTTTTTTTAATCCTTAACACGAAATGTTCAAACTTTAATAAAAATTCCTTATTATATAATATAATATTTTAAATATTATACAACGTTTATTTTAATTATTATTAAATAATTAACATTTAATAATAATTTTTTTAATTTTCTTTTAGGAATCAGTTCGATGAGTTGTTGATAGATGGCATCACCATGAATTTAAAGGCGTCGTTTTCCAGACGACGCCCTGCGTCGTCCCCTCTCATCCAGTATTACGAGGAGCGTCGTCGACGTCGGTGTAAAAGTGTTGGCGTCGCGACGCCCACAAAAGACGTGTGTGTTTGTCAACGTACGTTGAATAATTGAAGAGATTCCGGGATGAATTGAAAACGCTTCAACTTAAACTTTAAGGTGTTACAATTTTAAATCTTTGCGGTTTTCCCGCCAAAAAAAGGAGAGATCAAAATGAAAAAAAATGTAAGTAATTTTTAAATCATAGTTTTATTTATTTATAAATTTATAAAATGGGTATTTTTATAAAATCGATTAAATGCTAAAATCGTTATCTTATAGATAAAAAAATGTTTATTGATTTTAGATAAAAATTATGTCAAAAATTTTTAATATAAAAAGCTAAACTAAACAAAATAAAATGCTCGTTTCAGGTATCTAAAAGGAAAAAAGTAAAAATCCCTTTAAATGAACACTTGACATAGATGCTACGCGTGCGGATGGAGTTGAAGAGGCCACTCGTGGGCCCCTTTTTGCCCTTTAATTATTTGGCCGACGATGCGCCTGAAAAAGACCACAAGAGTTAGGGTATTCTTCGAAAAAAGTCACGTTTTTGCTTACTTACTTACTTACTTACTTACATTTAATAAAAGTTAGTTAATAATTAGAGTTAAAAAATATTAGGTTAGAGTCAAATATTTTTACCCAACTTTGAAAATTTTTTAAAATTTTTTGGTAATATTTACAACAAATTTAACTTTTTTTAGTTCAAAATAGAATCTTTTATCTTTCATTTAAAACAAAAACCATTGTTTTATCTTTAAAAATAAACTCTGGACGATTTTTTTAAATTTAATGAAATTAAAAAAAAAAAGTTAGGTTAAACCGTCAAATTTTTTTAACCAACTTTGGGAATTTTTTTAAATTTTTTGGTAATATTTACAACAAATTTAACTTTTTTAGTTCAAAATAGAATCTTTTATCTTTCATTTAAAACAAAAATCGTTGTTTTATCTTTAAAAATAAACTCTGGACGATTTTTTTTAATTTAATGAAATTAAAAAAAAAAGTTAGGTTAACATGTCAAATTTTTTTAACCAACTTTGGGAATTTTTTTAAATTTTTTGGTAATATTTACAACAAATTTAACTTTTTTAGTTCAAAATAGAATCTTTTATCTTTCATTTAAAACAAAAACCATTGTTTTATCTTTAAAAATAAACCCTGGACGATTTTTTTTAATTTAATGACATTTTTTAAAAAAGTTAGGTTAAACCGTCAAATTTTTTTAACCAACTTTGGGAATTTTTTTAAATTTTTTGGTAATATTTACAACAAATTTAACTTTTTTAGTTCAAAATAGAATCTTTTATCTTTCATTTAAAACAAAAGTCGTTGTTTTATCTTTAAAAATAAACTCTGGACGATTTTTTTTAATTTAATGACATTTTTAAAAAAGTTAGGTTAACATGTCAAATTTTTTTAACCAACTTTGGGATTTTTTTTAAATTTTTTGGTAATATTTACAACAAATTTAACTTTTTTAGTTCAAAATAGAATCTTTTATCTTTCATTTAAAACAAAAGTCGTTGTTTTATCTTTAAAAATAAATTCTGGGCGATTTTTTTTTAATTTAATGACATTTTTTAAAAAAGTTAGGTTAACATGTCAAATTTTTTTAATCAACTTTGGGATTTTTTTTAAATTTTTTGGTAATAATTAGGAAAAATTTGACTTTTTTAATAAAAAATAGAATCTTTTATCTTTCATTTAAAACAAAAATCATTTCTTTATCTTTAAAAATAAACTCTGGGTGATTTTTTTAAATTTAGTCGATTTTTTTAAAATTTAATCGATTTTTTTTTTAATTTAATCGATTTTTTTTTAAATTTAATCAATTTTTTTTAATTTAATCGAATTTTTAAAAAAGTTATGATTACTAAGATGTTAAAATGAAACCTTATTTCTTATTAATATAATTAAATTAGTCGATGGTTGAAGGTAAAAACATAAAAAATCGAATTTAATAAAAAGAAAAAACACCTTTGTCGTATTTTACAATTAAATCAGCTTCAAATCTCTCATCAATCCTACTGGATGTTTACCAACCACCCAAAAACCACCCTGTATCGATTTCCCGCCAAGCTATCGGCATCTTTCACTTCTCCCCTTCTCTCTCTCCCTCTTTATCCCGATACTCAACGAGTATCGAATTGAAATAATCTCTTCCCTTCTTTTTTAAGTGCTAAAACAAACAAAATTTTCTTTCTAAATAGATACAAAGATAAATAAATATAACTTAAGCTAAAAATGATTAAAACTTTCGTGTCTATTGACGATAATTACAAAGTTCGTGCATCAAATACAAGTTGAAAAACGTGATTAAACTCGAAACGGAACGCGTTTGAAATCGGACACCTGTCTTTAGAGTTGTTACGGAACTAATTGTAAGTTTAAAATTGGAACGGAGAAAATCAATGTACGATATAATGAATTACACTCACGATATTTAACCGTGGCAATTTAAAAGACCGAAGGAAAACTCATAAAGTCTTTATACAAGTGTTATTATGTTTGCGTTATCCAACCTTGGTTCTAACGGTGATGTTAAGTCAACGGAAAGAGTTGTACTTTGAAAATTTACGTTTGTTATAAACACAAACAAAACTGTTCTTGTAGACTTTATTTCTTCTTATGGAATGATGAATAATTATTAATTCTATTTATTTTTTATTTAATTTTTAGCTCATTTCCTTGAATTAAATGGAATTAGTTAAAATCGAGAATCTTTTAACAAACACTCAACTAAAAAGAAAACTTTTCAACGACATGGATGAATCCCCATGTCGACCACAAGGATCTGCCTAATCTTTGGTATAATCTGCGCTTATTTGCTCGTTTTGTTAATCGTCGTCGAGCTTGGGTTCGGTCCGAATAAAGATCATGGATTCGGAGCTAAGGTTTGTCTCGGAATTATTCCTCAAAGTCAAATTTCCTAATTTTAAGCTTAGTTTCAGATCGCCGAATACACCCAACAAGCCGCAAGACCTAAAAACTTCGAGTACGGTGTTTCAGCTTTAAGACCACCGTTGAAAAGATCCAAAATCGAATGGTGCACTCAATTGAGGTTTATTAACCCTCCGATTGAACCCGTAGCTTTAGCTTCCTTCCCCGGAAGTGGAAATACATGGTTAAGATATTTGTTACAACAAGCTACAGGTGAAATATTTAAATATTTGAGAATTTCAAGATAAACAAGAATTTTTTTAGTTTATTTACTACATAGGTACTTATTTTTAAGGTTAAGTTTAAAATTAACTGTCAAGATTTATTACCAACCTTAAAAAAATTAAATTTTTAATCAAATTAATAATTTAATTTAATTTTACTTTATTTTTTTATATTTAATTGTTTTAATCTAAAATAAAATCTTTTAAATATAATTTAATACAAAAATTGTTTTTTAATTCTTTTAAATAAAGATTTTTTTAGGTTGATTATTTTTTAAAAAAGTTAGGTTAGTTAACTGTCAATTTTAATCAAACTATGATTTTAATATTGATATATTGATTAAAAAAAGTAAGATAGAAATATATATAATAAAGTTGTAACTTTTAAACCTCAAATAAATCATCAATCAAACCTGAAATCTGACTAAAATCGTCAATCAAACATAAAGTCTGACTAAAATCATCAGTCAAATCAAGAATATCTGTAAAACTACCGATGATCTTTCATAAATCACCAAGAGTTTTCTGTAAATCATCAATCAAACTTGAAATCTGACTAAAATCGTCAATCAAACATAAAATCTGACTAAAATCATCAATCAAATCAAGAATATCTGTAAAACTATCGATGATCTTTCATAAATCACCAAGAATTTTCTATAAATCATCAATCAAACCCGAAATCTGACTAAAATCGTCAATCAAACATAAAGTCTGACTAAAATCATCAATCAAATCAAGAATATCTGTAAAACTATCGATGATCTTTCATAAATCACCAAGAATTTTCTGTAAATCATCAATCAAACCTGAAATCTAACTAAAATCGTTAATCAAACATAAAATCTGACAAATCGTCAACCAAATCAAGAATATCTGTAAAACTACCGATGATCTTTCATAAATCACCAAGAATTTTCTGTAAATCATCAATCAAACTTGAAGTCTGACTAAAATCGTCAATCAAACATAAAATCTGACTAAAATCATCAATCAAATCAAGAATATCTCTAAAACTACCGATGATATTTCATAAATCACCAAGAATTTTCTGTAAATCATCAATCAAACTAGAAATCTGACTAAAATCGTCAATCAAACATAAAATCTGACTAAAATCATCAATCAAATCAAGAATATCTGTAAAACTACCGATGATCTTTCATAAATCACCAAGAATTTTCTATAAATCAATCAAATCTGAAATCTGACTAAAATCATCAATCAAACATAAAATCTGACTAAAATCATTAATCAAATCAAGAATATCTCTAAAATTATCGATCATTTTTTATAAATCATTAAGAATATCTCATAATTTATCAAGGATTTTCTATAAATCACCAATCAAACCTGAAATCTGACTAAAATCATCGATCAAATCAACAATCTCTCTAAAACTACCGATAACCTTTTATAAATCATCAAAATTTCTCATAATTCATCAAGAATTTTCTATAAATCATCAAGAATTTTCTATAAATCATCAAGAATTTTCTATAAATCATCAATCAATCTTCAAATCTGACTAAAATCATCGATCAAACCTAAGTTCAGACTAGAATCATCAATCAAACCAAGAATCTTATTAAAATTACCAGCAATCTTTCATGAATCATCAGGAATCCCTCATAATTCATCAAGAAAGTTTTATAAATCATCAGTCAAACTTAAAATGTAACTATAATCATCAATCGAATCAAGAATATTTAAAAAATATCTAAAACTATCTATAGTTTTTCATAAATCGTCAAAAATCTCTCATAATTCATCAAATTAATCAAATAATTCATCAAAAAAATCATCAATCAAACTTAAAATCTAACTAAAATCATTAATCAAATCCAAAAATGTCCCAACACCATCAATATCCGTTCATAAGTCATCAAGATTTTCAAAGTTGGTAAAATTTTTTTTGGGTTAGAAAATTATTAACCATTTTTTAAAAAATTCATCAAAAATCAAATTTTAAAGATTTTGAACTGATTTTTTTTCTAAATGAAACTTAAAACATTCTAATTTTATTTAAAAAAGGACGTTTTATTCCAAGTGTTGTCAAAAAAATTTCAAAGTTGGTAAAAATTTTTTTAGGTTGGAAAATTAATCATTTTTTAAAAAATTCACCAAAAATTCATTTTTAACCATTTTGATCTGATTTTTTTTTCTAAATGAAACTTAAATCATTCTAATTTTAATTAAAAAAGACCGTTTTATTCCAAGTGGTGCCAAAAATTTTTTAAAAATTTTCAAAGTTGGTAAAAAAATTTTTTTAGGTTACAAAATTAATCACCTTTTAAAAATTCAACCATTTTTTAGAAAATCATGAAAAATCGAATTTTAAAGATTTTGATTTGATCTTTTTTCTAAATGAAACTTAAAACATTCTAGTACAATACTAATAAATATATAAAATACAAAGAAATATAGAAGATACAAATAAATATATAAGATTTAAATTATATTATTTTTTAGGATATCACACCGGATCGGTTTACAAAGATTACGGTTTATTAAAGAACGGATTCCCGGCTGAAAGCATCATTAATGGTTCCGTACTCGTTGTAAAAACGCACGAATGGGGGGCTTCAGCTAGAAAACCTTTTTCAAAAGCCGTGCTATTGGTGAGAGCTCCCGGTCCGGCTATTCAAGCTGAATTTAACCGGCAAAGTGGTGGTCATATCGGATTTGCTTCGTTGGATAGATATAAAAGAAATCGAGGGAGATGTAACCTTCTTCAATTTATATTTAAAAACTTAATTTTATTTATTGGCATTTTATTTTTAGATTGGTATCAATTTGTGAACGATAAACTCCGTTCTTGGCGGCATACAAACCTCGATTGGTTGAGAAACTTCACCGGTCCAACGCACGTAATATTTTATGAGCAACTCGTACAAAACGTTGAGAACACTCTGCGTACGATACTTGAATTTTTAGAGATACCGATTACAAGAAAGCTGTTTGAGTGCGCTATAAAAAGACAAGAGGGAATTTATAGGAGAAAGCGAAGGGTTTTAGCTTTCGATCCGTTCACTCCCGATATGAAAATAAAGATGAAGGAAGAACAGGAAAAGGTTTACGATGAAATTTACACGTTGGCTTCACCCGCAAGGAAAAGAAAAAGGAAACGATGATGATGATTCTTCGAGGAGGTGCGAAAGGTAAAAATTGGGGCTTTTAGGTAATAAAACAGTATTTCATAGGAGTTGTAAAGTTACATGTTTAGGTTTTAAGAGAAAATTTATAAACAGAGTGAAGTTATGTTGGTTTTTAGAAGCCTATTTCTTATTTTTTTAATTATTATTTTTTTTATTTTAGATTTTTATTTATTTTTTTTTTATTTTAAATTCTTACTTATTTATTTATTTATTAATCAGAAAAGAATTTCCTTAAAAAACTTTTTTTAGACAATAAAAACAGGTTTAAATAAGCAAAATTATTATATTCGACGAATACGACGAATTTTAAATACAATACACACTTTTAAACTAATTAAATAAGTCATTTTTAACATTAATCTACGTGACTGTGATCGTTTGTTCCAAAGAATGTAATAATTTCTAGTTTTTAATTCAATTATTCCAATATTCCAATTTGTTGCCAACCGTACAGTGATTTTGTGATAGAGTTTTGGTTTACAATCTCTAATGAAAAGCAAAAAAAACAAAAATTATTAAATATTCTTAAAATTCATTAAATTTTCTTTAATTTGAGTATAAACACGACCTATCTACGATTAAAAATAAAAAAGTTAGGTTAATTTTTTAATTTTCAAGATGGCGGTTTAAAAAAATTAAAGTCTTTATTAAAAATTCTTAAAGCTTATTAAAAATCCTTTAATTTGATACCAAACACGACTATATTCGGATAAAAAATAAGAAAGTTAGGTTAGTTTTAAAAAATTCAAGATGGCCGAGTTACGGTTTTTGAAAAAATTAAAAATTTCGATAACTTTCGATCTATTAAAGTTAGATAGGTCGTGTTTGTACTCAAATTAAAGAAAATTTAATTTCCTATCGATTTATAATAACATTTCAAAATGGCCGACTTCCGGTTGTTTAAAAAAATGAAAAATTTCGATAACTTTTTTATTTTTAATCGTAAATATGTCGTGTTTGTACTCAAATTAAAAGAAATTTAATTTCCTATCGATTTGTAATAAAATTTCAAAATGGCCGACTTGCGGTTGTTTAAAAAAATGAAAAATTTCGATAACTTTTTTATTTTTAATCGTAAATATGCCGTGTTTGTACTCAAATTAAAGAAAATTTAATTTCCTATCGATTTTTAATAAAAATTTCATGTTAAATTTTTTTTTTTAATTTTTATTTTTAAAAACGGTTGGCAAATCTCCCGTCATCTCTTCACAAACTATCAAAATCTTATTTATAGGTGGTTTCAATGTAACAAAACATTCCAAAAATATGTAAAAAGTAACTTTGTATAGTTTTTATTATTTGTGCCAAGAAAAAAAATCTCTCTAGATAAAAAAAAAAAATCGGATATGAAAGGAATTTGTGCTGTATGTGAGAAGAATAAAAACTAGATTAAAAAAAAAGAGTTTTTATTCAATTCCATAATTAATTTATTTAACATTCTATAAAAATATACATCATATCGGTTTAAAAAAAGAAATAATTCTAACAAAATCACATTTTTTCTTCTTTTTTTATTAACAATTAATTATACAAATTCCATAAACTAATTGTACCATCGGAACTGGAAGCAGCCATAACATTCGAGCCCCAAAAATCAACAACATTTGGTGAAAATTCCACATCGGTGACGGATTTCTTATGTTCGTTTAAAACGGCCAAAGCTCTTAAAGTCTTCCACGAGAAGATTCTCAACCGGCCGTCCCATCCTCCGCAAACTAAAATCTTCTTATCCGGACGGATTTTAACCATTCCGCAGCCTTCGCTTACGATTGTAATCTCCGCTTTTAAAATGATATTTAAATTTTGATCTATGGCGATTAATTGGAGGACGTTTGATGAATTTCCAATGACTCCTCTTTGACTTACTTCATCGAAACTTATCGATGTGGCAAATTCGTTTAATTTTACTTTGCTACATTGCCTTTGGGAGTCGATATCAAAAAGTATTACATGTCCCGATTCGAAACCTGCTAAAATATACTCGTTTTCTTTGATTTTAACACTTTCTAAACACATCACACTTCCTAAAGTTTCATCGGATGGTTTTAAGCAAGATATTTTATTAAGATCTAAATCAAAAATACCAATTTCACTCCTATCGATGGGAATTAAAAGCCGATCATTGTTAATTATACATTTACAATAACCGCCGTAAGTTTCTATTGTGTTTTCAATCTCGTAATTTGATTCGTGAATAATCCACGATTTTAAACTTCCCGATTTTTCCTGTGTTATTATATTTTTATCAACGCTGTGTACGGCTTGGATAGATTTTCCCATTTCTTGTTTGTACTTAACGCGATTCGACTCTAAATCCCAAAGGTAAACAAATCCTTCTTCCGTAGCAGCTAAAAGTGACTTTGAATAATCCTTTTCGTAGGTTAGAAACGACATTGAGTGAATTTGACCCATGTCACTCTTTAATATAAATAAAGGATCTGGTGGTAACACAGCCATGATTAAATAATTTTTGGGGCTCTTTTATATAAATTTTAAAGAAATAAACATTACTATGACAGAAAGAAATTTAAGGTTAGGTTAGAAAAGTTGGTAAAAGAGGAAACTATAAAATAAAGGTGTTGAAATTATAAATGAAATTAACTTAAATGAAAATAAAATAATTTTGTATTTTGTTACGTTTTATTAAATTAATTATTATTAGTTTAATTAATAAACTTTAAGAAATATAAAATTTTTAAGAGGTGATAAAAAAGAAAACTGTAATTCATAGTATTGGTCTGTGCTGTAATTAAAACTGTCAATCAACCATTTTTTGTAATGTTCACGAGTTGAAATATTGAGATAAAAACAAGTAAAATTACTATTTAAAACGTCATCGTTTTATTATGGGGTAAGTCAATTCGACTTTGGAGGTTATAAAACCAAGTCTCACGTTGCGTTCGTTTTTTTTTTGTGTATAATTCCCGGGAAAGAAAATGTGAGGTTAGGTCATTGTCATGTTGAACTTTCAGAGAAAATTCCGTCGACAAATTTAGGCTTTACATCAGACTTCCTGTTAAAATCGAGAGCGAACTACAAGTTAAAGAGCTGAATGAGGGTATTGTAAAGGTTTGGTTACCGAGGCAAAAGTCGCGCCGTTGGTGCATCGTTGGTTTTGAAAACGTCGAGGGTCTAAAGAAGGCTCGAGAGGCGTTAAAACTAAAAAAGGTTAACGGAAAAAAAGTGGTCGCTCGGAAATATAAAGTCCCCACAAACTAGTTTATTAAAAAATCAAAAATTGTAAATAAAATGGTTAATCAATTTATCGGAAACCCTTATAAAGAGGAAACGGTGGATTCAGACGAGGCGGACCTACCTATCATGGAACTTTTTAACAATAATTCCGATGATGAAAGCTCAGTTATTGATTTCGAAGAAGATGAATTTTCCCAAGATGAGAATTCATCCGATTTTGAACTTTGGAGTGATATTGATGGTTCTTCCGATGAGGAACCAGGTCTTCCAATCCCATACGAAGAAGATAATAGCGATGAAGAACCTTCCGAACCGATCGTTATTAATGAAAACCTTAATAACGAGTCAAAATCAACGGAATCGGACGCCCCTAAGTCTGTACCATCATAACTATAAGTTAATTATTAATTCGTTTGTAATATATTAGTTTATTTTTGATTTTTCAGTTAAAAAATTAATTAGTTGTGAAGAATTAAAAATAAAAATCTTTTTCTTTAATGAGAACATCTTTTTTTAATCGTTTTTTTAATAAATTAAGTTTGTATATAATATATACAAACTTAATATTAGATATTTAATTTTAGATATTTACTTAATATTTAGATATTATCTAAATAAATAAATAAAATTAAAATTTAAAAATCCCGCTTAAATCTAAAAAGTTCAACGTGACGCCGATAGATGTCGCATTAGTTTTGACAGTACAGACGTGCGCGACAGCCATCTTTAATAATACCCAGTTCGTTATACAATATTCGTACGTTTTAGGGTGAGTTTTCATCTATTAGGTGGATTTTATCATCGAGGTACATTTCCCGGTCATCTTTGAAACCAACAAACACCCGTTAGATGCGCCCCAACTCGGTGAGTTTCCCACACAGACTGTTACTTGTTACTTATTTGCTTTTGACGTTTCGCAATGCTACCGCCACCGAGTGTTTTCTTTCCCGGTTTTTCTCCTCTTTAACGTTAAAATATCGCGAAAATATCCCGTTAAAATTACGCCGCTTTGTTTTCTTTCTTTACGAAAGGTACAAAGTGCGATAACAAAACGGTACGAAATCGCGAATAATTGACTAATTAGTAATAACCCGAAAGTTTGTTTTTTTTTTTTATTAACGATGTAGTTACTAATTTCTTTTATTATTGGGCGGTTTCTTTATTAGGTGAGCACGTTGCCGTAAGCCTTGGAGCCGTGCCAAAGAAATTCTGCTTGTAATGCTGCAACCTGCTTTGTTTTGATCGAAAACATCAAGCGATATCAAGGATTCATTAGAAAAAAGGATGAAATTGATTAAATAGAATTGATTTTGATCTAACGGAGGGTTCTTTCAACGTCGATTAGGAAACCGAGGAGGTTTTTAAAGGTAAATGATTATTATTTATTATATCGATAAATTTCTTAATTAACGTGGCTTTGAATAGAACTCCATTGGTTATTTTAATGTTTGTTAACTGTTACTTTGACGTTTATTGGATATTTTAATATTTGTTAACTGTCATTTTGACGTTTATTGGTTATAATAATATTTGTTAACTGTCACTTTGACTTTTAACTGTCACTTTGACTTTTAACTGTCACTTTGACGTTTAACTGTCACTTTGACGTTTAATTGTCATTTCACTATTTTTTAACTGTCAATTTGCCGTTTAATTCATAATTTATTTAAAAATTATTTAAAAAACTTTTAATTTTATTTTAATTTTTAACATTTAATAAAAAAATATAAAAAAAAAATAATTTATTTCACAATATATGCATATTTTTTAATTGGAATTTACATATTGGTACATAATTTATACAGAAGATGATTTCAAAACACTTCTAACTACGGGTATTGAATGCAATTTATAATTAGATATTCTTTTTGATACTTTTATAAATAAATAAACACAAAATTAATCATAAAATCTTATCAATTTTGAAATTAGCGTATGTTATCGTAAATTTTTATCCGTCATAACAACAAGGAACCTTAAAAATACCTCAAAGTGATAATGTTTCCTCAATATAACCTCACTTTGTCCGTTTGGACAACGGAATTGATAAGATACGTGATATCATAGGGGCGATAATGGTCGATATTTTTATAATTTTAAATCAAAACTAAGCCAAGCGTTGATCGGTTATGCTTTTCGGTCGATTAAAGTTAATCGGTGGTTTATTTCAGGCGAGGATGGACGCCCCGGATCAACCGAATTCGATTTGTCACGTGCGACCCATCCAGATGTATCCGATGCCACCGACTAGTGATAAAGTAGACCTTCCGTTTGTCTTGCTGGCTGGGGAATCCGTCACTAGAACGGGAACCTCCGTCGACGGTCTTCTTGTATTAACCAGCTACCGTTTATACATTCAATTATGCGACAGTCAACACCACATCCCTCTCGGTTTAATAGAAATTGTCGAGCAAAGGGAATTGTTTCACTTGCATATAAGTTGTAAGGACGCCAGAAGTTATCGGTAAGTAATTAATTAAATTTTTGCCTTAAAATTTATTAAAAAAAAAAATAAAAATTAATTTAAAGGTGTACCTTTGATAATAACGAGACGTGTTTGGACTGGTGCAGTCAATTGACGAAAGCCTCCCTTCCTCCGAGACAATTAGAGGAGTTGTTCGCGTTCTATCATTACGTATGGAGCCGGGAAAAAGGCGGGGACGACGTCGTCGGGAAAATAGAAACGCAAAAGGCGTTACTGTACGATGAAATCGCGTTTAAGAACGAGTTTACTCGGTTAAAGTTTGACGCGAACGGCACTTGGAGGATTTCTGCGGTTAACAGTTCATATAAACTATGTCCGAGTTATCCGCCTTCGTTGGTGGTGCCTTCTTGTATCAGCGATTCAACGTTGGAGACGGTTGCAAAGTTTCGGAGTTCAAGAAGAATACCGGCTGTTGTTTGGAGGTTAGTTTTATACATATTTTAGTTTATAGTGGCTAACGATGGCTAACGGTAGCTAATAGTAGCTAACTAGATGGCTTAATCACTACCTGTCTAGTTAGTATGATTCATTTATTGGTTCGAGGCTTAGTTATTTTAATTCCGAGTCACTTCACCTATCTTCAGAAGGGTTGTTAAGTTGTCGGTTCCAAAACCAATCAAATAAATTTGGTCGTATATCACCGTTATGTGTAGAAGGTTTATATAACCAATTCTTTGTGAATAAGACCTGAGTCTTTGATTGTAAGGGGCTTACGAGGAAGCCCTACTGTTTATTGAGGTAACCTTAAATTCTTCAATTAGAAAAAAATCCAACTTGTCTAATAATAATTTTATTTTATAAACACTACATTTTATTATATTAAATATAATTTATTTATTTTTAATATAGACATACAAGAAACGGAGCCGTTATCGCACGTTGTAGCCAACCGGAAGTCGGTTGGTTAGGTTGGAGGTCAGCCGAAGACGAAGAACTACTAAAAGCTCTCGCGGACGGTTGTTCGTACGACGTTGGACCGGAAATACCGACAGATAAAGAGTGTAGTATCTCGCATTCGCCCGGATCCGTTCATTCCGAGGATTCCGGACAGACTCAATCGGTTGCCGATATATTAGAACGAAAAGTATGATTTATATATTTAATTTTTTTTTTCTTAAATCTGATTTTTGAATCATTTTAGAAAGTGTTAATTATGGATGCTAGATCTTATACAACCGCCGTGGCTAATCGAGCTAGAGGGGGCGGATGCGAATGCCCCGAGTATTATCCGTGCTGTGAAATACAATTTATGAACCTGGCTAATATCCATTCCATAAGGAAAAGTTTCCACGCTTTAAGACAGCTTTGTATGTCTTCGGCTGATCAACCTAAGTAAGTATTGGATTATTTTCAAAGTTGTAATTAGATGAAATTTTATACTTTTAATATCCTAACCTCAAAAAGTCGGTTTTTTAAGTTATATTTTGAGTACATACTCAATTTTATTAAGAAATTATTTCTCTTCCTGAGAGCTAAAGGGACCTAAGTCCAAATTTTATGAAAATGAGCTATACTTAAAATAAGTATCTCGTGAAACACAACATTTCATTTTTTATAACATTATCTAAAAAATAGATTACGAAAAAAATTTTTTGAGTTATAAAGAAGTAAATCCTTACCGTTTTAGGGCTAAATAGTCGTAAATGTAGAAGGCAACAAAGTGACTTATATTTATCTAGCAATAACAAACTTGTACCAAATAAAAAATCAAAAAAGCCATGTCGCTTTACCTGCACATACAAGTGCACCTCGTTAACACCTGAAAACCAACGTCAACAAATTCATAATGATTTTTGGAAAAAAATTCTTTCTTGGGAGTGGAAGAGCAGTTCATAATTTCTTGTGTTTCTATTTTTATTCTTTTAATATTCAAAACAAAAAGATTAGAGTCTGCAAACTGTTTTTATGAACACTTTATCAATCAGTGAGAAATATGTTTATAATGCTCTACAAAAGAAATCTACCGGTAATTTGTCAGTACCGGATCAAAGAAAAAGAAGAGTCCTTATTAATAAAATTTGTAATGACATCGAAAGAATTGTTAAACACATTGAGACTTATCCTACTTATAAAAGCCATTATTCCCGAGAAAGGTGTACGAAGAAGTATCTTGGAGAGGAACTAAATATTTCAAAAATGTATACATCATATTGTGAAGAATTAACAAAGGAAGGTGAAGAACCAGCTAAAGAATGGCTATTTAGAAAAATCTTTAATGAAAACAGTTTAATTTGCCCTTTCATTTGCCAGACAACGACACTTGCGATTTATGTGATTATTTTAATGTAAAACTAAAAGCTGACCTTAGCGCAAAAGAAAAACAAGCCATTACTAAAGAGCAAGACTTATACTTAGATTACGTAAATGGTAGATATAAAATGAAGAATGAAGATAAGAAATGTGCTTTGGAAGGTAATGAACGTCAACTTGTAGTAGTGGCTGATCTTCAAAAATGTCTTCTTACCCCTTTTTTGACAAATTCGGAAAGCTTTCGAAACAAATCTTCAAAAATTGTGAACCCAAAATTATACAATTCATGATCCTTGTAACAAAAATACGTGGTGCATTGTTTGGCTTCAGCTCCGGCGAGAAGTGTGTGGAACTCCTTTTATAAAACGTCATTTAATGACAATGCTTGTTCCATGAATTTGTGTACAAATATTCGAAAACCGTCAAATATATCAAAAAGTTTGACCCAATTAAGATTTTTCAGAAAATCTATAAATAAAGCAAAGTATGACAATCTTGTAACTCTCCTTATGTGGGTACCTGAAGAATATCAGGATTATTTCAGAAAGTTACCCCATACTGAAGAAGCATCAGTTTTTCCTGATGATGAATGAGTTTATGAGTCAATATATTTTAAAATTTATTCTTTATTGTAATAAGTTAATATATGTTATTATTGTCCCAAATGATTGTTTTGTTGTAAGTCCATACAGTCATTCAGAAGTAATTTTTTGAAGCCCAAATGTAGTAAGTCCAACAAATTCGTAAAAATAAAAAGTTTTCATAAAAATGATTTGTTAATGAACAAAGGCAGACTATTAGTATTAAATAACAACATTTCCGCGATTATGAGGTATATTGTTTGTGAGCTGAAAATATGAAAATTATTATTTCAAATGAAAAATAGTATATTTTTCGTTATTTCACAATTATGTCATTTTGGACTTAAGTCCCCTTAGCTCTAAGGTACAGATTTGTTAACTAACTTATTTTAATTAATCAAATTGTTAAAATTAATCAAATTTAATTTGTGTATATTGAATTATTTCAGTTGGTACAGTCTTTTAGAAGGTACAAGATGGTTACAACATATGTCTGGTGTAATTCGAGCCGCCGTAACTCTCGTAAGCGCCATCGAAAGAGAAGCTAGGCCTGTTTTGGTGCATTGTTCGGACGGTTGGGATCGAACTCCTCAAATAGTCGCTTTGGGTGAACTTTTATTGGATCCTTATTACAGAACAGTCAATGTAATTATTTATTTTATTTTAAAATTTATTTTTTCATTTTATCATCTAATATAAACATGTTTTTTTTTTTTTTTCTTTATAGGGTTTTAGAATTTTAGTAGAGAAAGAATGGCTTTCGTTCGGTCATAAATTCGCCGATAGATGTGGACACGCAACCGGTAGCGAAGATCAAAACGAACGTTGTCCGGTGTTTTTACAATGGTTGGATTGCGTCCATCAGCTTTTGAGGCAGTTTCCGTGTAGTTTCGAGTTCTCCCACGCGTACCTCGTCAAATTGGCGCAGCACACGTACTCGAACTTGTTCGGAACGTTCCTTTGCAACACTAAACAAGAACGTGTCGATCGAGTGAATGAAAATACCTTCTCCGTTTGGGGTTTCTTAAACGCCCCGTGCTTTAGAAATCATCTTTACGCACCTACTAAACTTGATTCACCTCAAGTAAGTTATTTAAATTATTTTTTAATTTTAAAAATTGTTTTTTAAGTTTAAAAATTATTTTTTAAGTTTAAAAATTGTTTTTTAAATTTAAAAATTATTTTTTAAGTTTAAAAATTAATTAAAAAAAATTTTTTTAAGGTTTTATGGCCTCAATGTAATGTTAGAGACTTACATTTATGGACGGAGGTGTATTTAGGTTCTCTGGAAAGGAGATCGACCATGGAGAGTAGTTGTAATTCATGTCCAGGGCCCCCAGATCCAATTTCCCAACATATGACTAAAACTAGATCTTACGGAGACTTACCGAACGCTTCGGAAAGCTGTCAAACACATTTTAGACGGAGTAGTGATTCTGGAATTACAGCGGATTCTATGTAAGTTTAATTATATTTCATTTAATTATATTTCATTTAATTGTTATTTCATTTAATTGTTATTTAATTCTTATTTAAATCAAATTAAACGTTATTTTTGATTTAATTGATTTTAATTGTAGTAATTATTTGATTTTAATTATAGTAAAATCAATTCGTTAACGGTAGAAGATAAAAACGACCCAAATCAAGACGATAACGACTCAACAGATCAAACTCCCCCGATTAACGGTTGCGATATGATAGCTCCGAGCGATTTTTTATCGGGGGAGCTCGACGAGATCGACTGTAAGAGCGATTGCCTCTACAAAGACGAACGGACGGCTACGGAAGAGGAGTGCGAAGACGATCCCTTTCCGCTTACGAACGGAACGAATGTAGTTGACATGTCGGGGGACTCAACCGCGAATAACGTCGAGGAAAAGACTAATCAAGTGTCGGAAGGCGGGGTGTTTGAAAGTATCTGCCTGAAACAGCCGGTGGAACAACCGTGCGGAGGAAGCGACGCGAATCGCGCGGCCGCGTCTCCGGAAGACGTCGATTCGGACACTGAGTGCACCGAGCCGAGCGAGGGTCGCTCGGAGAACACTGTTTGTGACGTGCGGATCGCGGATAACGTGCTCGATTCGGTCGAAACGAGTACCGAGACTCTCGTATCGGAAATTGTCGTTAATAGGTAAGTGTTGCACGTTAAAGTTGAAAATAAAAACTAGTTTGATTGTTTGCCGATTGTAGATTATCAAAACCTGTGAATGGTTTTGAGAAATTAACCAGCATTGATACGTTTAATGGAAACGGAAGTGATGTTTGTAAAACGTGCACTCAAAACAGGAAGGTTATTAATTGCAAACACAGGTTTGTTATTACTTACTTATTTTACTATGTTTTTTTAGTACTAAAAAATAATCCTTTTGATTTATGCTATCGTTATTTTTTAAATATAATTAAAATTTAAATATTTTAAAAGGAAAGAAAATGTATAAGTTACAACTATCTTTTATGTTTTTCTAATAGATGGCGTGACGGATAAGTTTTTAAATGGCAACAAAATATTCTAACCTAAAAATTAAACCGTGCTTTTTTTTTACTCATTTTTGATAGAAAAACTATATATTATATCTTTTATAAAAAATTTGTTTTTATATTAAATATTAATCGAGGTTATTAAATATTTTTAAATTATTTCCAGTTATAGTGGAAGTACCAGCGGAAAAACATCTCGATATTCAACTCCACCGTTATATTCGCGAACGCCAAGCGCAAACGGATGGGATAACACCCTAACTTACCTAAATCAACAGCAGAAATACTATCAGTGTAGCTTAGGAGATGATGGTCTCGTACCTTTAAGGTCGGACTTACAAGATCGACTTTGGCAGATAATTGAGGAACATAGAGTAAGTAATTTTTTCTCTTTTATAATTATTTCGTTTTAATATCGATATTTGATTAAATGTTTTGTAAATCAAAATTAAATTTTGATTTAGATGAAAGAAGAAGAATTAAGAAGAGAATTACAAACGTATCGAAGAGCATTGATAAAACAAGTGTGTCACAAATGTAATCAGAACGATTTGGATAAAAATGATGAGACGGTGAGTTGTGAAAGTTAATTAACAATTTTTGTGTATGTAAACGTTATTTTTATGTAATTTTCCCCCCAAAATAAACCTCTTTTTTTCATTTTTAATGTAATACTTGTTTTAATTTGAATTTAAATGAGTTTGGAGATGTTAAAAGTGTTTGTGTCATTCTTTTGATGTTATTTCTTTTACTTGGTTTATTTCCGTTTATCATAGTGGAGTGTGGGAAGCGATTTGGAAAGTCCGGAACGGTGTAACCCGCGGAGGAAACGATCGGAATCTCCTCCGGAAACGTTAACCGGACGACGCAACATGGTCAGTCGTCAAAACTGAGCCGTAGCCTCAAAATAAAAGTGTAAACGTATAAAAACACGAGATGTTTAAGTGTTTCGAGTGATGTAACGCTCGGTTTTTTCGTTGTATATATTTTTTTTGACCCAAGAAAGACTAACCGAGTAAGTTTTTGTTTTTTTAAGGCGGTTTTACGCGTCTCCAAACCACCAAAAACGACGGGATATTAACGAGACTAAACTAATCTTATGCTTTTGTTGTTTTTCATTCTTTACGTAAAGTTTAATTTGTAAAAAAATAATTTTTCCTTTTATTTTTTAAGAGTTCCGTCGTCGATTCAGTATGCAGCGCTGGAGAAGGACCTATTTCCGCCGTCGAATCCCTACAATCAGATATGTCTTGGGAAGCCGTCGAAGAAGGAGCCGCTTTCGTTGAAAACGCTCCTCCGATACTTTGGGTTCCCGATTATGCCGTTAGTAGATGTACCGGATGTCAAGTTGTGTTTTGGTTAGGAAGAAGAAAACATCATTGCAGGTAATTTTGTATATAAATTTGAAATAATTAATCTTTTTTTTTACTTATATTTAAATGTAAAATTTGAATTAACCTCAAATAGAAATGTCAATGTAAACTTCCGCCCATCCTCGATAGATGGCTTTGTTGATGTTCAATTTTATCAATTTTATCAATTGATTGAAATTTTCACATAAATTTATTATTTATATTTTAATAAATGATCAAATTTTTTTATTATTCATAATAATAAGTATTTTTTATAAATTAGAATTATAATTTTAAAAATTATATAAATTATGATAAAAATTGTCGGTAAAATCGTTCACAAAACTAACTTACCGACAAGATTTAACACCCGACGCCATTATGGTTGTAAGATAACCTAAAAATATCGAGTTTTTTTTAGATCTATTTTTGGTGGGTAAATAAATTTTTACTTATTTAATTTCTCTTTTAGATTATTTTATCTATGTTTTTTTACATGTACTAATAAAGAATTGGTTTTAAAATGCGTATTTAAATGTGTATTTAAGCTTGTATTTAAACTTGTATTTAAGCTTGTATTTAAATTTGTATTTATTCTATTTGTTAGGAAATGCGGAAGAATATTTTGCGCCGATTGTTCGGAAAATAGCACACCTTTACCCTCGGAAAACCTCTTCGATCCGGTTAGAGTATGCACGTCGTGCTATTCGAAGCTGCGCAGGGATTGTACGGAGGTGATTCCGGATCAGTGCAAACAAAGGGCCTCGCAGGCGACGAACAACAACCCTCAGATAGCCGCTTCTAGTAATTAAGCGAAACTCGAGAAAGTAAATTTAAAATGATAAACGGGAAAGACGGAATACGAACAAACGGTTTGAAATGAACTCGTTTGAATAGAAGTAGAACGGAAAGATAAAAGGGAGATTAGGTCCGGAGAAAAAGGTAATTTACTCAAATTATTTAATTGGCTTTTTAAAGTTTTTATCAAATTTCAATCAAATTTTTATATTAAATTCTTAAAAGAAATTCTTAAATGAAATTTTTAAATGAAATTCTTAAAAGTAATTTTTAAAATGTAACAATTAAATTTAATTATTTAAATATTGAAATGAATTCGTGTTGATTCGCGCGATCTAGTCAATTAACGCGAAAAGTTGGGAAAATATGAAAAGAGGAGAGAGAACGAGAATGTGACACTGTGATGACCTAAAACGAAAATATTTAAAAAACCTGCGTCTATTTCGTTATTTGTTTAAAGTTTAAACTTTATTTTAAAAAAATCTATCAATTAATTGATTTTAATCTGATTGAGTAAATAAGAACGGGAATAGAAACTAAAAACCAAAAAAAATAATACGTAAATTTGTATTTTCGATTGGCGCACGGTTGGTAACTGATTCGGACACTTAAAACCGACACAAAGTCGTTTTTTGCTATCCAGCTAGTATTAAAATACAAAATTAAAAAAAATAAAGAAGGGAAAAATACGTCGAAAGCATGCAATTTGTACACACTATTTGTATAAACATTATCCCGCGATTATGTGTGATTATTACGATTAAAAATATTAAATTAATAGCTGTAACGTTGGAAATAATATTGAATATTTATTGGTTCTATGTGAGTTTTTATTTTTAAACCTTTAACTGATTCACTTTTACTTACTCACTTTCCTTATGTTACAACTATTAATCCTTTTTTGTTAATCCTTTGTTATTAATCCATAAATGATTCCAATTTTACCTCTATATTCATTCTCTTAAGAAAAAATTAGAAGCGTGAATAATATCCATATAAAGACCTTAAAATAACTTCTTACATAAGAAGATTTTCTAATTTTCGATTGAATAACGTTTTAGATAAAATAAGGACTACATAAAGTAAAGTCTTAAAATATTCTTAAAGACACTTCTTTAAATTGACTTTACTTGTTCTATTAAATCACATGTTGTAGATTAAGTGGTAAATAATAATTATGTCGATTGGAAAACATATACTAGCTCAAGGTGAGAAGATTTTATAACTTTTCACTTTTATCGTTGAGTTTGAAGTGTAAACTTGTTACTATTTGAATTTTTTTTTGGTTAATTTTAAATTTGGATTTAATGGATGTTAAAATAGCTTTTATGATTTTGTTATTGTCAATGGGGATAACAGCGTCTTATTATGAAGAATATGTCGAAGAATATATCAAAGAATATATCGAAGAATTTGGAGATTATTTAACGGATTTGTATAATTATGTAAAAGGTCCGATTGTATCGGATTCTAAATATGATTATGGTAAGGAAATGAATTTGATAAAATGAATTTGATAAGAAAATTAATTTGGTAAGAAAATTAATTTGGTAAGAAAATTAATTTGGTAAGAAAATTAATTTGGTAAGAAAATTAATTTGATAAGAAAACTAACTTGATAAGAAAACTAACATGATAAGAAAATTAACTAGATAAAAAAATTAATTTAAAAAATGGGGATTATTAAAAGAATAAATGGTGGAGGTGCCGGAAAATTTAATTATTTAAATTACCTTTTTATAGAGGTGGAATTTTATGATTTTATTATCGTGGGAGCTGGAAGTGCAGGTTGCGTCTTAGCTAATCGACTTTCGGAGGTAAAACACTGGAAGATTTTACTTCTAGAAGCCGGAACTCCCGAAAATCCAATCGCTAAGATACCCTCAATCGCGCCTATTTTACAAACGACTAAATACAATTGGAATTACAAAACGGTTCCTCAACAAATGGGTTGTTTAGGTAAATTTAAATGTAATAAAAATGATTTCTTTCTTTAATTGAGATGCCAGTTATACAGGGTGTCCGGAAATGTCGTGTACAACAGAATACCACAGATATCTTGTTCAAAAATGTGATGATTTAACCCAACTTATCTATATACAAAGTTGCTTGATTTAGCCGGCAGAGGACTTTAAAAATGATATTTTTCATGAGTTCTTCTTAAATTACTCGAGAAACCTTTAATAGAGTTTATTCTTTTTTTGGCCATGTCTTTATATTAGCAAGCTACAGTTTTCTGTGAAACAAATTCGAATTTCGAATCATACAGGGTGTTTAGAAACACTCTCGCGACAAGTTATCCATCCAGATCTTTTTAACCAGCCTGTATAATTTTCTGTCAATTTTTTTCTGAATAGCTATATTAATTTAGAAACCTTTTTCTCTCTTATAAAATTTCAGTTGGACAAACAGTTTAGTCATAAAAAAATATTTTCTAAATCCCTGCAAGCCCAAATCGATACAGTAAGGTACCATTAGCAATGTTCAAAGTAGCAATTTCTTTAAACGGTGAGAAGTTTTTTCAAAAAAAAAACAAAATTTTCAGGTTTCGAAGTATTTTACTGCTTAAAATACTAAAATTTTCGGCAAGACTTATAACCATCATCAGGCCTAAAAATAATGCAGTGTGCAAAATTTTTACAATTTGCTTTTTTCGTGGCACTTTTGCTTGATGACACCCCACAAACAAAGTGTTAGGTCCAGTGATCTTGTTGGCCAATCAGGGTTAAATCCTGATGATGGTCACAAATCCTGGCGAAAATTTGAATATTTTAAGCAATAAAGTACTTATAAACCTGTAACATTTGGTTTTACAGAAAGAACTTCATACCGCTTAAAGAAATTGCTATTCTGAACTTTGTTAATGGTACCTTAACTTATCGATTTGGGCTTACAGGGATTTAGAAAATATTTTCTTGTGGCTAAACCGTTTGTCCAACTGAAATTTTATAAGAGAAGAAATAGTTTCTAAATATATATAGCTACTATACTATAGCTATTCAGAAAAAAATCGAGAGAAAATTATACGGGCTGGTTAAAAAGATCTGGATGGACAACTTGTCATGAGAGTGTTTATAAACGCCCTGTATGTTTCGGAATTCGAATTTGTTTTACAGATAGCTGTAGCCTGTTGATGTAAAGACATGGTCAAAAAATGAATAAAATTTAATAAATGTTTTTCGAGTAATTTAAGAAAAACTCGCGAAAAATATTGTTTTTGAAGTCTTCTAACGGCTAAACTAAGTAACTTTGTACATAGATAAGTTGGGTTAAATCATCATATTTTTGAACAAGGTATCTGTGGTACTCCGTTGTACACGACATTTCCGGACACCCTGTATAAATGAATGTTGTGATTTTATTGAAGGGATTTATTAGCCGTTGACTACCAGATTTCGATCTTAACCGATCTTGACCTACCTTGAAACACCAACAAGAAATTATGTCAAAATACATACAAACTTCGATAGAATCGCATTCTACAGCCTTCCAAAAGTTTATTATTTTTTAAAACTCGTACATTAGCATCATCAGTATCTCGGTTTACGTACTAATCCAAGCTATTTTACACTAAGTTGACCTGCCGTGGGTTGGATATGTCAGGCGCAAGGAACGAAAACTCGAAATGAGTGAAAAAACCGTCCACAACGCGTTACGATCTCTTTAACTCGTCCACAATGCGATGTTCACGTGGTGGCATTAGTAAATATAGCCGTAACGTGTTGTGACTTATTCAAAAAGGCCACCCAACGAAATTCGCGTCATGGTTTCAGTAGGGGAAGGTGGGTATGTTAGGGACACTTTTTATAATCCATTTGATTGTGGCCACACCAACAACATAAAAATTTTAAAATGTATACCATGGAATAGCTTACTGTTTATACTATATTTTGGTACTTATTTGATGTCATTTTTTCTAATGGTTAGAGTTTTGTTGCAATAGAAGTGATCATTTGTACCTTTGTCCCAAACGTACCTTGCGTTGATATGTATGGGACAGTCACAAAATGATGGAAGCATAATTGATTTCTTCATCTTCTTCCGTCTCTAATTTCTTTTTACGCCGTGTTTAACCTTCTCTTCCCTTTTTCGAAATTTTTCATTCTTGATTTTTAATGTTTCTTCTACTAACAATTTTGGGTGTGCTTGTTAACATCTTTGTAAATTGTGACTGTTTTACACGGGTTATTCAAGAACCAATTACCAAGAGCCGATTATGTATATAGGAGGTATATCTGGGACGTCCCAAATATCCCTTTCTTTCAATGTCCCAAACATACCTCATTGTAGTTTGTCTACATTTTATTTTTTTAAATTTTAGTATAGGACACAAATAAAAGACAGCAAGGTATATTGATCAAAAATAGTTTGTAGACTTCACCAATAATAATTTATTAAGTTTTGTGAATAAACATATTTATAACCAGTACTTATCTGATGGACCCGATTTTTACTTTGAAACAACATAAACGCAAACGTCCAATTTTTAAGGTTAAAATAACTGACTGCATTTCAAGTTTCGACGATGTAGCACTGTAGGTATCACTAGTAAATTTAAAGTATGAGAACCGGGTAAATTCAAACAAGCTTTCGGTTTGGATCAATTGTCCCAAACATACCACCGTTCCAAACATACCCACCTTCCCCTAATGTTTGATCAATACGTGTTGTGGCGGTTACTAAAACCCATAACGCGTTCTAAAAATTAAAAAACGTCCAGATTCTAACATGTTAACATTCTAAAAACCACAAAGCTTGTTTTCACGTTCGGCTGATATTTCTCAAAGAATACAAAACGTAACTCCAAATGTCACGGTAACAATCCTTACAGAAATAAGTAAAGTTACGAGATGTGTTCTCATTAAAAGGAATAAAAGGAAAGGCTCTGCCGTGTTAAAAACAGCAATTTTCCACGATTAAACAGTCTTGTATTAAAATTAGAACGTGCATCTTTAAAAATCAAATATTCTTTTCCAAAATTTATTTATCACTTGTATGTAGGAAGCGGGAGGGTACGTCAAATGGCACGCTGTACTTACTTACAAGGAGAGTACAAGGTCTTGGGGTCATAGATTTAGTTCAAATTTTGTAGGATGGTAGATTTAGTTTCCCTGTTGATGAAAATATATACAGTTGCACCCAAAAGTATCCGGCCGCCTGGCAAATTTTCACATTTAACACTATATTACTTAATACATATTGTGGCATGAGAACGGGAGAATGGTTATTATATAACGCAACAAATCCGATCTCAACCCAATAGAGCATTTATGGGCAATTTTGAAAGTTTTATTAGTCTGAACAAAAAGCGCATTTCCAGTAAAGAAATGCTTAAAAACCATTTACTGCTGGAATGGAAGATGATAAACTCTTCATTAACGAATAAATTGGTTAAGTCAATGCCCAACAGATTGAGGGATGTTTTAAATTCAAAAGGTTACCCCACAGAATATTAAAAAGCTGTTTTAATAGCTTTTAAGAGTTACATATTTAGTTTTTTTAAAGGTATTTTGTATAGGTGGCCGGATACTTTTGTGTGCCTATAATAATGTTATTTATGTTCTTTGTTACATTGTTTGCTGTTGTTATATTTGCAATGTATCAAAAGTTGAATGATAATATACTAGCATCATAAAAAAAAATAACTATTGGTTATATTATTTAATTCTTAAGTAATATAGTGTTAAATGTGAGAATTTGCCAGGCGGCCAGATACTTTTGGGAGCAACTGTAGTTGTAGGGGCCACTACAAACACGTTTTTGTATCCGTTTTTCAAACAAACTGTCTGGAAAAAGATAAAAAATAACCCTCTTCGAGTACCAGGGTCAATTAAGAATGACATTTCGTTTTTGACATTTGGCCGTTTTCCCCAATATGCCCCGATTCAAAGCGTAAATTGGCCGAAAATTCTTAAAAATCGTATACAACGGTCTCGAAAACGTTTACCCTTTCGATTTGGAAATATCGAAGCAGGTTAGCTACTTTCAACAAGTCTTTGTTGTTAAAAAAAAATCAAATTAGAATCTGACCTTTTAGCCATGAAAAATCTACTGAAAAAGTCCAAAGATTCGATTATCTATCAACAAATGGAGTCGATGAGGTTTATTTTAAACTACTTTTATACTTGGAGACATTAAAACAAATTATAAGTGGTATTACATTACGAGTGTAGCTATGGTATTATTACCTTTTGGAACACATAACATGTTTTTCGAAAAAAAATTCATTGTTTTTAGGCTTCCCGTAATTTTCAATTTGAAGTTGTAAAGGTTTACAACGCCAGAATGTGAAATTAATTATTTTATATACAATCTCCATATAAAAATGAAATAAAAATTTTAGTAGCTACATAAATTGAGAAACAAATTAATTGAAGCAAAACCTTAAGGCTAGGTTCCAATGTGACGCTCAAAAACGCACGTTAACGCGCGATAGAATATTGAAAGCGTTCAGATGACGAGCGCTAACGTGCGCTTTGCAATTGCAAAACCGATGAATTTAGATCAATTCAGATCAATTGGCTTCGGAACGTTTTCGAGATAGTACATCTGAGAATAGATGTAGAAGAAGCTACAATTTTATGGAAGTATTATAAAAAAAGAAACAAAGACGACGGGCACATTGGGTTCATCGTCTTTTGAAAAATAAATACAAAAGTTTATTCATAACCTTATAGCCGACACTGAGAGATAGTGCAGGAAAATTCATTAACTACTTTAGAATGTCTCTGAAATCATTTGCTGACTTGCTACAACTAATTCAGGAAGATATTAAGGCAGCTCCAAATGCAGTTAGATATTGTATTTCACCCAGTGAAAAACTATATGATTCCCAACTTATATTCCAAATTCCCAGTCTTTTTTCTATTTCATCAATTAGTAAGTCGATGTCAATATCCGCAAACTCAGCCGTTTTTCACAAACTACAGACCAGATATAACTTCCATGTGGTATCCAATTCAATATTTTTTGGTAATATTTTAATGTTTGAAAAAATACTCACTAAGAATTCTATATTTGGAATCAGTATCAAGTAATTTTTAGAAAAAAAAAAAATGATTAATTTTCTTTTAATAAAGCTTTATGTAATCTTAAAAAATAGTTTTATACATATTACCGACCTTTAATTTTGGCTTGTATAAAGTCGCTTTTGCAGTTTTGAAAGTTTCGACTAACACTCGAAATATATTACAATCCTATCAATTCAGGAAGTTTAACAGTTTTGAAAATATCAATTTTGGTTGGGAACTTCCTCCAAAACATGAAATTTTGACAGTTTCAATGTTTTAATTATTCTGGAATCTTTGAAAAGTCTAATGGTAAGTTTAGGATATCAAACTTGGAATGGGTTTAGGATGTCAAACTTAAAGGTTGTAATCGTAACCGTCGTAGTAACTCTACTATTTAAAAAAAGTTCAACAATTTTGTTTCAATAGAAGCATTTAGGCAACGTCTGGGAATTACGGCAAATTTGATGGTTATTACAGCTAAGGTTACGGTTAGGTTTGACATCCTAAACCCACCATTAGCATCTGTAGCATTTAAAAAAGTACAACCATATTTGTTTAAATGTTATCGTTAAAAAGCAAAAGTTGGCTAACTTTGAAATTTTTACGGTTACGGCTAAATACTTGCTGACAATTTTTTGTCAACGTAGGGTAAATGCACTGGTTAGCCGACCGGCACTGGATCTCGACCACTTTGTCATTTAAAGTTAAATAATAAGAAATATATTCGCTATACTTTAAAAAGGTGTGGACATTTGGTTTTATATTTCTATAGCACTTCTAAAATTGTTCTCAAAATGGAACTAAAAATCTGCGTTATTCCGTGAAAAATCAGTAAATACATGTCTATCGCGATGACAGTATAATTTGATGTATAGTGTAAAAAAGTGTTAAGCGAACCCGGCCAGAAAATAGTAAATAATTTTGATTTTAAACACGTTAGGTGATTATATTATGGTTTTAATATATTATTAGTTATAGTTGCTTATATATTTTAAGAAAAAATAGGCTCACAGTAAGTTTTTTGCATAATATTTGATGGTCGCCAACCGATATTGAAATAATTGCCTTTTTCAGTTCTCGACCAAAATGGTCGAGAATCAGTAAGCTTTTAAAAAATTGATTTTTTGGTAATGTCATCTATTTAAGAATTGTTGGTATTTTTGTGTATACTTGAATTAATTTATATATCTACTTTTTAAGTTTTAGTTTACGACCATTAATTTAGACGTAAGTATTCTATTTTTACACTCATGTTATAGGTGGTCGAAAATCAATTAGTTCTCGATCACTGCAACAAGAAAATTAATTAATGTCACTTTCTTTATTAGTAAAAAATAATAATCTATTTTTTCTAAGTTCCTATTTATGTTTGTTTAGTGAAAATATATGTATACATATATTAAAATTGTTTGAATTTATGTTTTTCTCTAAAGGAATCTATTGTTCTAAATATATTTTCTTAGAAATTAGTCCAATTTGTGGTGGTCGAGAACTAACATAAAATGGTCGAGAACTCCGCGGAGTGGTCGAGAACTAGTGATATTGTACTTTTTTTATTTTTATTGAAATTTTAATAAATATTGTTAAAAGAAAGGAAAAATCATACTTGCACACTGTTAAGAACTTATTGAGGAATCGTTGAAGGCTAGGTATAATAAAATTTGAATAATTTTTCTATATGTAAAACACATTCAAAGTCAATTTTTTTGTTAACTGGCCGAGAACCAATGCATTGACCCTATTAACAATGACGGCTTCAAAATTCACAAAGCAGCTAAGTGCCATTCAGCAGAAAAATGAAATTTCTTCAATAATTGAAAATTTTGGCATTTAAGCCTTTTGTTCTACTACTCATATGTTTAAATTTGGGAAACGACATTCTTGTATACTTGAAAAACTGATCGAAATCTTTTTTGCACAAGATATCTTTTATTAAGATCCCCAACAACATGTTTCATGATAAAAACGCATGCTCATGTGAACGTTATACGGATGGTACGTAGAACTCAAAGCGCGCGTTAACGCATAATCGCGTGCGTCTAGAGATTTTTGCGCTGAGCGCTGCGTTAACGCGTCCTAACGCACGTTAGCGCGCGTTCATATGAATGGTTGTATTTAAATACCACGATATCTAAACGCGCGCTTAGAAATCTCGCGTCAGATCGTTGTCATGTGAACCTAGCCTAAGCCAGTAAATAAGATCTCTCTCAATACCAAAATAAATTATTATATATAAATCCAAATTTGAAAGATATGAAAAAGGAATATGACAGAGATGAAACATTGCAAGTTATAAAAAAGTAATTCAAAATACATTGAAGAAATTCATAATTATTGGAGGAAAAAATGCGATACTAAACGATAAAGTATGTTTTTAGTTTTCCAAATCTTCAGTATTATAATTTTCTTTTTTAAGTAGCAAAAACTGTTTGATTTATTAACCTTAAAAATTCACTAACAAAATCGGATCATTCCATGCATTCGCTGCGTACATTGCATCCCTTTTGCTCCGAATGCGATCTCACTCCTTTCTTACGCATCTCCGCGATTGTCTGTTTCGATAGCCTGTTTTCAGAAAAATGTTAACACCTCTGTATTTAATGATAAAAAGATACTGCATATGACATTAATCGTGCTACCTGATTCACATTTCTGTAATTATTTTAATTATTTTTATAATCAATAGTTGGAAGGGAATGAATGGAAAGAATAATATTTTATTGTTCAGCGTGCATTCGCTGCGTACATTCCATCCTTTTTGCTCCGAATGCGATCTCACTTCTTTCTTACGCATCTCCTCGATGGTTTGTTTCGATAGCCCGTTTTCAGAAAAATGTTAACACCTCTGTATTTAATGATAAAAAGATACTGCATATGACATTAATCGTGCTACCTGATTCACATTTCTGTAATTATTTTAATTATTTTTATAATCAATAGTTGGATGGGAATGAATGGAAAGAATAATCTGTTATTGTTCAGCGTGCATTCGCTGCGTACATTCCATCCTTTTTGCTCCGAATGCGATCTCACTTCTTTCTTACGCATCTCCGCGATGGTCTGTTTCGATAGCCCGTTTTCAGAAAAATGTTAACACCTCTGTACTTAATGATAAAAAGATACTGCATATGACATTAATCGTGCTACCTAATTCACATTTCTGTAATTATTTTTACAATCAATAGTTGGAAGGGAATGAATGGAAAAAATAATATTTTATTGTTCCGCTTGCATTCGCTGCGTACATTCCATCCTTTTTGCTCCGAATGCGATCTCACTTCTTTCTTACGCATCTCCGCGATGGTTTGTTCCGATAGCCCGTTTTCAGAAAAATGTTAACACCTCTGTACTTAATGATAAAAAGATACTGCATATGACATTAATCGTGCTACCTAATTCACATTTCTGTAATTATTTTTACAATCAATAGTTGGAAGGGAATGAATGGAAAGAATAATATTTTATTGTTCAGCGTGCATTCGCTGCGTACATTCCATCCTTTTTGCTCCGAATGCGATCTCACTTCTTTCTTACGCATCTCCGCGATTGTCTGTTTCGATAGCCTGTTTTCAGAAAAATGTTAACACCTCTGTACTTAATGATAAAAAGATACTGCATATGACATTAATCGTGCTACCTGATTCACATTTCTGTAATTATTTTAATTATTTTTATAATCAATAGTTGGAAGGGAATGAATGGAAAGAATAATATTTTATTGTTCAGCGTGCATTCGCTGCGTACATTCCATCCTTTTTGCTCCGAATGCGATCTCACTTCTTTCTTACGCATCTCCTCGATGGTTTGTTTCGATAGCCCGTTTTCAGAAAAATGTTAACACCTCTGTATTTAATGATAAAAAGATACTGCATATGACATTAATCGTGCTACCTGATTCACATTTCTGTAATTATTTTAATTATTTTTATAATCAATAGTTGGATGGGAATGAATGGAAAGAATAATCTGTTATTGTTCAGCGTGCATTCGCTGCGTACATTCCATCCTTTTTGCTCCGAATGCGATCTCACTTCTTTCTTACGCATCTCCGCGATGGTCTGTTTCGATAGCCCGTTTTCAGAAAAATGTTAACACCTCTGTACTTAATGATAAAAAGATACTGCATATGACATTAATCGTGCTACCTAATTCACATTTCTGTAATTATTTTTACAATCAATAGTTGGAAGGGAATGAATGGAAAAAATAATATTTTATTGTTCCGCTTGCATTCGCTGCGTACATTGCATCCTTTTTGCTCCGAATGCGATCTCACTTCTTTCTTACGCATCTCCGCGATGGTTTGTTTCGATAGCCCGTTTTCAGAAAAATGTTAACACCTCTGTACTTAATGATAAAAAGATACTGCATATGACATTAATCGTGCTACCTAATTCACATTTCTGTAATTATTTTTACAATCAATAGTTGGAAGGGAATGAATGGAAAGAATAATATTTTATTGTTCAGCGTGCATTCGCTGCGTACATTCCATCCTTTTTGCTCCGAATGCGATCTCACTTCTTTCTTACGCATCTCCGCGATGGTTTGTTTCGATAGCCCGTTTTCAGAAAAATGTTAACACCTCTGTACTTAATGATAAAAAGATACTGCATATGACATTAATCGTGCTACCTAATTCACATTTCTGTAATTATTTTTACAATCAATAGTTGGAAGGGAATGAATGGAAAGAATAATATTTTATTGTTCAGCGTGCATTCGCTGCGTACATTCCATCCTTTTTGCTCCGAATGCGATCTCACTTCTTTCTTACGCATCTCCGCGATGGTCTGTTTGGATAGCCGGTTTTCAGAAAAATGTTAACACCTCTGTACTTAATGATAAAAAGATACTGCATATGACATTAATCGTGCTACCTAATTCACATTTCTGTAATTATTTTTACAATCAATAGTTGGAAGGGAATGAATGGAAAAAATAATATTTTATTGTTCCGCTTGCATTCGCTGCGTACATTGCATCCTTTTTGCTCCGAATGCGATCTCACTTCTTTCTTACGCATCTCCGCGATGGTTTGTTTCGATAGCCCGTTTTCAGAAAAATGTTAACACCTCTGTACTTAATGATAAAAAGATACTGCATATGACATTAATCGTGCTACCTAATTCACATTTCTGTAATTATTTTTACAATCAATAGTTGGAAGGGAATGAATGGAAAGAATAATATTTTATTGTTCAGCGTGCATTCGCTGCGTACATTCCATCCTTTTTGCTCCGAATGCGATCTCACTTCTTTCTTACGCATCTCCGCGATTGTCTGTTTCGATAGCCTGTTTTCAGAAAAATGTTAACACCTCTGTATTTAATGATAAAAAGATACTGCATATGACATTAATCGTGCTACCTGATTCACATTTCTGTAATTATTTTAATTATTTTTATAATCAATAGTTGGATGGGAATGAATGGAAAGAATAATCTGTTATTGTTCAGCGTGCATTCGCTGCGTACATTCCATCCTTTTTGCTCCGAATGCGATCTCACTTCTTTCTTACGCATCTCCGCGATGGTCTGTTTCGATAGCCCGTTTTCAGAAAAATGTTAACACCTCTGTACTTAATGATAAAAAGATACTGCATATGACATTAATCGTGCTACCTAATTCACATTTCTGTAATTATTTTTACAATCAATAGTTGGAAGGGAATGAATGGAAAAAATAATATTTTATTGTTCCGCTTGCATTCGCTGCGTACATTGCATCCTTTTTGCTCCGAATGCGATCTCACTTCTTTCTTACGCATCTCCGCGATGGTTTGTTTCGATAGCCCGTTTTCAGAAAAATGTTAACACCTCTGTACTTAATGATAAAAAGATACTGCATATGACATTAATCGTGCTACCTAATTCACATTTCTGTAATTATTTTTACAATCAATAGTTGGAAGGGAATGAATGGAAAGAATAATATTTTATTGTTCAGCGTGCATTCGCTGCGTACATTCCATCCTTTTTGCTCCGAATGCGATCTCACTTCTTTCTTACGCATCTCCGCGATGGTCTGTTTCGATAGCCCGTTTTCAGAAAAATGTTAACACCTCTGTATTTAATGATAAAAAGATACTGCATATGACATTAATCGTGCTACCTAATTCACATTTCTGTAATTATTTTAATTATTTTTATAATCAATAGTTGGATGGGAATGAATGGAAAGAATAATATTTTATTGTTCCGCTTGCATTCGCTGCGTACATTCCATCCTTTTTGCTCCGAATGCGATCTCACTTCTTTCTTACGCATCTCCTCGATGGTTTGTTTCGATAGCCCGTTTTCAGAAAAATGTTAACACCTCTGTACTTAATGATAAAAAGATACTGCATATGACATTAATCGTGCTACCTGATTCACATTTCTGTAATTATTTTAATTATTTTTATAATCAATAGTTGGAAGGGAATGAATGGAAAGAATAATATTTTATTGTTCCGCTTGCATTCGCTGCGTACATTCCATCCTTTTTGCTCCGAATGCGATCTCACTTCTTTCTTACGCATCTCCGCGATGGTCTGTTTCGATAGCCCGTTTTCAGAAAAATGTTAACACCTCTGTACTTAATGATAAAAAGATACTGCATATAACATTAATCGTGCTACCTAATTCACATTTCTGTAATTATTTCAATTATTTTTATAATCAATAGTTGGAAGGGAATGAATGGAAAGAATAATATTTTATTGTTCCGCTTGCATTCGCTGCGTACATTTCATCCTTTTTGCTCCGAATGCGATCTCACTTCTTTCTTACGCATCTCCTCGATGGTCTGTTTCGATAGCCCGTTTTCAGAAAAATGTTAACACCTCTGTACTTAATGATAAAAAGATACTGCATATGACATTAATCGTGCTACCTGATTCACATTTCTGTAATTATTTTAATTATTTTTATAATCAATAGTTGGAAGGGAATGAATGGAAAGAATAATATTTTATTGTTCCGCTTGCATTCGCTGCGTACATTCCATCCTTTTTGCTCCGAATGCGATCTCACTTCTTTCTTACGCATCTCCGCGATGGTCTGTTTCGATAGCCCGTTTTCAGAAAAATGTTAACACCTCTGTATTTAATGATAAAAAGATACTGCATATGACATTAATCGTGCTACCTGATTCACATTTCTGTAATTATTTTAATTATTTTTATAATCAATAGTTGGAAGGGAATGAATGGAAAGAATAATATTTTATTGTTCCGCTTGCATTCGCTGCGTACATTCCATCCTTTTTGCTCCGAATGCGATCTCACTTCTTTCTTACGCATCTCCGCGATGGTCTGTTTCGATAGCCCGTTTTCAGAAAAATGTTAACACCTCTGTATTTAATGATAAAAAGATACTGCATATGACATTAATCGTGCTACCTGATTCACATTTCTGTAATTATTTTTATAATCAATAGTTGGATGGGAATGAATGGAAAGAATAATATTTTATTGTTCCGCTTGCATTCGCTGCGTACATTCCATCCTTTTTGCTCCGAATGCGATCTCACTTCTTTCTTACGCATCTCCGCGATGGTCTGTTTCGATAGCCGGTTTTCAGAAAAATGTTAACACCTCTGTATTTAATGATAAAAAGATACTGCATATGACATTAATCGTGCTACCTGATTCACATTTCTGTAATTATTTTTATAATCAATAGTTGGAAGGGAATGAATGGAAAGAATAATATTTTATTGTTCCGCTTGCATTCGCTGCGTACATTCCATCCTTTTTGCTCCGAATGCGATCTCACTTCTTTCTTACGCATCTCCGCGATGGTCTGTTTCGATAGCCCGTTTTCAGAAAAATGTTAACACCTCTGTACTTAATGATAAAAAGATACTGCATATGACATTAATCGTGCTACCTGATTCACATTTCTGTAATTATTTTTATAATCAATAGTTGGATGGGAATGAATGGAAAGAATAATATTTTATTGTTCCGCTTGCATTCGCTGCGTACATTCCATCCTTTTTGCTCCGAATGCGATCTCACTTCTTTCTTACGCATCTCCTCGATGGTTTGTTTCGATAGCCGGTTTTCAGAAAAATGTTAACACCTCTGTATTTAATGATAAAAAGATACTGCATATGACATTAATCGTGCTACCTGATTCACATTTCTGTAATTATTTTAATTATTTTTATAATCAATAGTTGGAAGGGAATGAATGGAAAGAATAATATTTTATTGTTCCGCTTGCATTCGCTGCGTACATTCCATCCTTTTTGCTCCGAATGCGATCTCACTTCTTTCTTACGCATCTCCGCGATGGTTTGTTTCGATAGCCCGTTTTCAGAAAAATGTTAACACCTCTGTACTTAATGATAAAAAGATACTGCATATGACATTAATCGTGCTACCTGATTCACATTTCTGTAATTATTTTTATAATCAATAGTTGGAAGGGAATGAATGGAAAGAATAATATTTTATTGTTCCGCTTGCATTCGCTGCGTACATTGCATCCTTTTTGCTCCGAATGCGATCTCACTTCTTTCTTACGCATCTCCGCGATGGTCTGTTTCGATAGCCCGTTTTCAGAAAAATGTTAACACCTCTGTATTTAATGATAAAAAGATACTGCATATGTTGTTAATCGTGCTACCTAGTCCTAAATTTTAAGGGTGCTTATTAACCTTACAGTGTCCCGTTAGAAGTCCTGTGATTAAACGTAGGTCCTCTCTGTTGAGACCTGTAAAGAACCGAGTCACCTCACCCGAAGGGTATCTTTATTTATTTTTCACTTTTCGTCATTAATTTTTTAAAGTTTTTAACAAGGTGATTGATGTTTCTCCATTTTACTCGCTATTTTTAACTCGATTTGCCTGATGACGATCAATTATAAGATCAAAACCTATAGTAATCTACTACTAAATAAATCTAAAATAAAACTACTAATAAATCTCTTTAGTAAAAATGACATTTCATTTATTAAAATTTGTCTTTTAACTTTATAACATAAATAATTTTATAAATTATCAGGAATGATCAATAACACATGTAACCAAGCCGCTGGTAAATCTTTAGGAGGTTCGTCCGCAATAAACGACAACATCTACACGATTGGAAGTCGTTACGATTACGAAGAATGGAAAAATTTAGGAAACCCCGATTGGGGATTCTCCGACGTTTTACCCTACTTTAAAAAATTAGAACACGTTAACTTACATCATTACGACGAAGATTATCGCGGCGAACACGGAGAAATCAACGTGGAATTACAAAGAAACCCTTCGAAAATCCGTAAAGTTTTTTTAAAAGCCCTCGAAGAACTAAATTATACGATTTTAGATTACAACGGAGAGAATCAACTTGGATTTAATGAAGCTCAAGTTTCTACTTTAAGAGGGAAGAGACGTAGCGTTTCTACAGCTTATTTAGAAGATTTAAAACGAGATAATTTAATTATAAAAACGTCTAGTTTTGTTGAAAAACTTTTAATTGATAAAATCGATTTGAAGGGTAATTCTAAAATCGATTATAAAATTGATTCTAAAGTAGATTCTAAAGTAGATTCTAAAATTGATTCTAAAGTAGATTCTAAAATTGATTCTAAAATTGATTCTAAAATTGATTCTAAAATTAATTCTAAAATAAATACTAAAATTATTTCTGGAGTAATTTACATTCGAAATGGACGATATTTATTAGCAAAAGCCCGAAAAGAAATTATTTTATCATCCGGAGTTTTTAATTCAGTAAAAATCCTTCAATTAAGTGGAATAGGCCCAAAAGATTTTTTAAAAACTCTTCATATTAATCCAATAATTAACCTTCCGGTTGGGGAAAATTTCCGAGATCACGTTGTATTTTTAGGTTTACAATTTACGTTTGAAAAATGGCATCCGCCAAGAGATTACACTCACGAATTTTTCGAATGGTTAAATCACGGAGAAGGATCTTTAACGTCTTGCGGAATCGACGTTTTGGGTTTTTTAAATTCCGGTTTATCTCCGGGAGATTTAAAACACCCCGATTTAGAAATAGCTTTATCCCCGATCGCCTTAAACCAAGGTTATCGGGTGATTCACCCCGTTACTAATTTTAAAAAGGAAACTTACGATTCATTTTGGCAAAACACCGAAGGAAAAGATTCGTTTACAATTTTAATTATTTTATCGCGACCGAAAAGCGTTGGAAATATTCGGGTTAAATCAAAAAATCCCCATCAAGATCCTTTAATAGATCCTAAGTATTTAGAAAATCCCGATGACGTTGAAGTTTTACTTTATGGTATAAAAAGAGTTTTAGAGATTTCTAACACGGAGGAATTTAAAAAACTCAACGTGACTTTTAATACGAGACAAGTCGAAGGTTGCGATCGATTTAGAGCTTTAAGCGATGATTATTGGAGGTGTGCGATTAGGAGGTTACACGTGGGAGCTTATCACGGAACGGGAAGTAATAAAATGGGAGGTGGAAATGATCCATCGGCTGTTGTAGATGAAAAATTAAGAGTTTACGGTGTTGAAAAGTTGAGAATTGTCGATGCTAGCGTTATACCAAATGCTATTTCTGGACATACGATGGCTCCCGTTGTTATGTTGGCTGAAAAAGCTTCGGATTTAATTAAAGAAGATTATATACATAAGAAGAAGGAATATTATAAACATAGTTATTCATTTAAATAATGTTTAATAATCTCTATAAGTTTGTAAATGTTAATGATAAAAAAATTTAGGTTAGATTTAGTTTAAAAATCGGTGCTTTTAATTTTTTTTTTTTTTTAATTTTTTTAGTAATAGTTTAAACAAATTTAATGATTTTATTAAAAAATAGACATTTTAATTTATCATTTCTTAAAGATTCCATCCTTTAATTTTCATAAATAAACTCAGTATGATTTTTTAAAGTTGGTCAAAATTTTATAGGGTTATGTTAGGTTCGATCGAAAAATTTCATTACTTTTGGGATTTTTTTTTTTAATTTTTTGGGAATAATTAGAACAAATATGATTAATTTAATAAAAAATAGACATTTTAATCTATCATTTCTTAAAAATTCCATCCTTTAATTTTCATAAATAAACTCAGTATGATTTTTTAAAGTTGGTCAAAATTTTATAAGGTTATGTTAGGTTCGATCGAAAAATTTCATTACTTTTGGGATTTTTTTTTTTTAATTTTTTTGGGAATAATTAGAACAAATATGATTAATTCAATAAAAAATAGACATTTTAATTTATCATTTCTTAAAGATTCCATCCTTTAATTTTCATAAATAAATTCAGTATGATTTTTTAAAGTTGATACAAATTTATTTAAAGGTTATATTAGGTTCGATAAAATTTCATTACTTTTGGGATTTTTTTTTTTATTTTTTGGGAATAATTAGAACAAATATGATTAATTTAATAAAAAATAGACATTTTAATTTAACATTTCTTAAAGATTCCATCCTCTAATTTTCATAAATAAACTCAGTATGATTTTTTAAAGTTGATAAAAATTTATTTAAAGGTTATATTAAGTTCGGTAAAATTTCACTACATTTGGGATTTTTTTTTTAATTTTTTGGGAATAATTAGAACAAATATGATTAATTTAATAAAAAATAGACATTTTAATCTATCATTTCTTAAAGATTCCATCCTTTAATTTTCATAAATAAATTCAGTATGATTTTTTAAAATTGGTCAAAATTTTATAAGGTTATGTTAGGTTCGATCGAAAAATTTCATTACTTTTGGGATTTTTTTTTTTAATTTTTTGGAAATAATTAAAACAAATATGATTAATTTAATAAAAAATAGACATTTTAATTTATCATTTCTTAAAGATTCCATCCTTTAATTTTCATAAATAAATTCAGTATGATTTTTTAAAGTTGGTCAAAATTTTATAGGGTTATGTTAGGTTCGATCGAAAAATTTCATTACTTTTGGGATTTTTTTTTTAATTTTTTTGGGAATAATTAGAACAAATATGATTAATTCAATAAAAAATAGACATTTTAATTTATCATTTCTTAAAGATTCCATCCTTTAATTTTCATAAATAAACTCAGTATGATTTTTTAAAGTTGGTCAAAATTTATTTAGAGGTTATATTAGGTTCGGTAAAATTTCATTACTTTTGGGATTTTTTTTTTTATTTTTTGGGAATAATTAAAACAAATATGATTAATTTAATAAAAAATAGACATTTTAGTCTATCATTTCTTAAAGATTCCATTCTTTAATTTTCATAAATAAACTCAGTATGATTTTTTAAAGTTGGTCAAAATTTTATAGGGTTATGTTAGGTTCGATCGAAAAATTTCATTACTTTTGGGATTTTTTTTTTTTTTAATTTTTTGGGAATAATTAGAACAAATATGATTAATTTAATAAAAAAATAAACATTTTAATCTATCATTTCTTAAAGATTCCATCCTTTAATTTTCATAAATAAATTCAGTATGATTTTTTAAAATTGGTCAAAATTTTATAAGGTTATGTTAGGTTCGATCGAAAAATTTCATTACTTTTGGGATTTTTTTTTTTAATTTTTTGGAAATAATTAAAACAAATATGATTAATTTAATAAAAAATAGACATTTTAATTTAACATTTCTTAAAGATTCCATCCTCTAATTTTCATAAATAAACTCAGTATGATTTTTTAAAGTTGATAAAAATTTATTTAAAGGTTATATTAAGTTCGGTAAAATTTCACTACATTTGGGATTTTTTTTTAATTTTTTGGGAATAATTAGAACAAATATGATTAATTTAATAAAAAATAGACATTTTAATCTATCATTTCTTAAAGATTCCATCCTTTAATTTTCATAAATAAATTCAGTATGATTTTTTAAAATTGGTCAAAATTTTATAAGGTTATGTTAGGTTCGATCGAAAAATTTCATTACTTTTGGGATTTTTTTTTTTTTAATTTTTTGGAAATAATTAAAACAAATATGATTAATTTAATAAAAAATAGACATTTTAATTTATCAATTCTTAAAGATTCCATCCTTTAATTTTCATAAATAAATTCAGTATGATTTTTTAAAGTTGGTCAAAATTTTATAGGGTTATGTTAGGTTCGATCGAAAAATTTCATTACTTTTGGGATTTTTTTTAAATTTTTTTGGGAATAATTAGAACAAATATGATTAATTCAATAAAAAATAGACATTTTAATTTATCATTTCTTAAAGATTCCATCCTTTAATTTTCATAAATAAATTCAGTATGATTTTTTAAAGTTGATACAAATTTATTTAAAGGTTATATTAGGTTCGGTAAAATTTCATTACTCTTGGGATTTTTTTTTTTTAATTTTTTGGGATTAATTAGAACAAATATGATTAATTTAGTAAAAAATAGACATTTTAATCTATCATTTCTTAAAGATTCCATTCTTTAATTTTCATAAATAAACTCAGTATGATTTTTTAAAGTTGGTCAAAATTTTATAGGGTTATGTTAGGTTCGATCGAAAAATTTCATTACTTTTGGGATTTTTTTTTTTTAATTTTTTGGGAATAATTGGAACAAATATGATTAATTTAATAAAAAAATAAACATTTTAATCTATCATTTCTTAAAGATTCCATTCTTTAATTTTCATAAATAAATTCAGTATGATTTTTTAAAGTTGGTCAAAATTTTATAGGGTTATGTTAAGTTCGATCGAAAAATTTCATTACTTTTGGGATATTTTTTTTTTAATTTTTTGGGAATAATTGGAACAAATATGATTAATTTAATAAAAAATAGACATTTTAGTCTATCATTTCTCAAAGATTCCATCCCTTAATTTTCATAAATAAATCCACTATGATTTTTTAAAGTTGATAAAAAATATGAGGTTACCTTCAAAAAGCTTGTTTGAAATTTTTATTTTCTTTTATTATTGAAAAAAAAAAATTAATAATATTAATATTTACACAAATATACAAACACTATAATAACAAATTATGCATTATAATCACAGCATGCATAAAAAATAAGGATAAATTATCTGTTTAAATAATAATAATAATAAAATATGTTCAATTAAGAAAGAAATCTTTAAAGTGTCATTTAGAGGTTTTTGTTTATCTTAAGTTGGCTACCCTTCCAAATGAAGTATGGAGCTTAAAGTAAACGATGAGAAATTTGACATTTGCTAATTCTAACCTTAAAAAGTTTGATTATTAAATTTCTTTTGATTTTTTTTTAATTGAACATACACAATGAAAAAAATATATAAAATATAGAGTGTGTAGTGTAAATTAACGTAAAAATTACTTATAATTAGATTTTTTTTTTAGGTTAGAATATAAAATCTAAAAATCTTGCTCGATACAAAACTAATATAAATAGAAAGAAAATGAAGAAGAAAAACATTAAAATTGTGTATATAAAGTGATATAAAAATAGTAATTTAGTAATTTTTACGTTAATTTAAATACGAACCCTAAAAAAAAATCATCCGTAACATTTTCAACTTCCATTCCGTACATTCGGCTAAGTTTTAATAATAGTTTTACAATCTTTTTACAATCAGTTTTAAAATATTTACAGGTTATCACAGGCGAAACAGGTGTTAAAACGCTCTTAATGGTCTTTTATAAGGTTTGAATGACTTTGGTCATTTGGTAAAGTCTTAAATCGTCATCTTCGGGAACGGTTTCAGAACTATCTTTTACGGGACTTCCATCCGGGTGAACTTTAACCACCCAAGGACCTTGCAAGGGAACCCTTTGATATTCACCGTAGCTTTCGTATATAGGAATGTTGTCTGTCGTCGATTCTTGGATTTTATTCGAGTAAGTTCCAAAATTAAATCCATCTTGTTTGTGTTTTTGATTGTTTTCGGTTTGCGGTTGATTGTAATTAAATCCTTTTGGTGGGAGGACTTTCGATACGGTTTCTATTCTTGCCGAGGCTTCAACATTTGTGTCTAATTCTAGGTAATCATCGAAAGAGTTTGATTTTGTTGTAATTGTTGGTTTAGGTGTTGTTTTAGCTAATGAGTGTCCTTTCATTACGGAATCCCAAACTGTAAATAAATAAACAAACAAAATAATAATAATTAAACTTCTTAATGAGTTAAAATTCAATTTGATTCATTTAATTTGAGAATTATAATTTAAATTTAATCGAATTTTTGAAAAAAAAAAAAAGTTAGGTTAAAGTGTCAAAAATTTTTTCCAACCTTGATAATTTTTTAAAATTTTTTGATAACATTTAGAATAAAACGGTCTTTTTTATATAAAACTAGAATGTTTTAAGTTTCATTAAGAAAAAAAATTAGATCAAAATCTTTAAAATTCGATTTTTGGTGAATTTTTAAAAAATTATTGATTTTCTAACTTAAAAACTTTTTTAACCTAAAAATTTTTTTTTCACCAACTTTAAGATTTCTTTTTGATTTTTTGACAAAACTTGAAAGAAAACGGTCTTTTTTTATTTAAAACTAGAATGTTTTAAGCTTCATTTAGAAAAAGAATTAGATCAAAATCTTTAAAATTCGATTTTTGGTGAATTTTTAAACTTTATCGATTTTTCTTTAAAGTTAGGTTAGAACTGTCAAAAAATTTTTCCCAGCTTCGATAATTTTTTAAATTTTTTTGGTAATATTTAGAACAAAACGGTCTTTTTTATATAAAACTAGAATGTTTTATCTTTCATTTAAATCAAAAATCATTCCTTAATCTTTAAAAATAAAGTCTGGGTGATTTTTTTAAAATTGGTCAATCTTTTTAAAAAAGTTAGGTAGAACCGTCAAAAATTTTTACCAAACTTTGGAAATTTTTTTAATTTTTTTGATAACATTTAGAATAAAGCGATCTTTTTTATATAAAACTAGAATGTTTTAAGTTTCTTTTAGAAAAAAAATCAAATCAAAATCTTTAAAAAATAATTTTTGGCAAATTTTTAAAGTTAATTTTCTTGAGTTTGAAAAGTGTCAAAAATGTTTACCAACTTTGAAATTTTTTTAAAATTTTTTAGTAAGAATTATGAAAAATTTGACTTTTTTAATAAAAAATAGAATCTTTTATGTTTCATTTAAATCAAAAATCATTTCTTTATCTTTAAAAATAAACTCTGGATGATTTTTTTTTAATTTTGTCGATTTTTTACTTCCGTCATTTACTTCCTTATCTCAATAAACATCTTTATTTATGATTATTGTTATATTTGTTTGTTTTCGTTTAATTTGGACGTTTGAGGTCGAATCTTAACTCGACCTTTGTCTCATTAGTATTCCAAAGAGGTCAAGAGCCCGTGAATTCGGTAAAGAATATTAACCTTCGGATAAATATAAATTATCAACGCGAGTCGAGGAAGTAATCGGACGTTACTTCCTTTCGATAGCGGCGCCATCCAGTCGAAAGGTCGACCGTTTCCCTTCGCGATAATATTACAAAGTGAGAAGAGGAATCGTTACAAGGACTTTCGACTCTCGAGTCGGTTTTGATACTGTTTAAAAATTATTTTAAAACTCGTGTGAGCAATTTGAACGATGAGACTGGTTTTGTTTACTTTCGTGTCAAGGTTTTGTACTGACATTAGGTGGATTTCGTCATTTTTTCTGAATGGATTTTTTTTAAATTTAATCATCTTCTTTTCAGAAATGATTGATTACTCATATTTATGTAATAATATTTATACACACTTTTTTTTTAATTAAATTAATTTTTTTTATTTATTTTTTTTTAAATTAAATTAATTTTTTTTTATTTATTTTTTTTAATTAAATTATTTTTTTTTATTTATTTTTTTTTAATATAAAAATCTTTTTTTAATTCCTATATACAGGGTGAGTCCGGATAAGCGCCTCCTCCATCCCCCATCCCTCCTTAATAGGTGTAAAACGAAATGAAATAAAAAATGGGTAAATTCCCGTAATTAAAGAAAATTTGAATGGAGAACTAAGTAGGATATCAAGATTAATGATCAGCCACTAACCAAAGAATAGACTTATAGCTGGAAGAATCATTAAAAACGTTCCATTTTTTAAGAATAATAACCCATTATATAAAAAGGAAGTAGAAATAACATCAAGGTTCCAGAATGAAATTTTACTACAACTGTGCTAAAGCTATTGGAATTACCGGGGTTTAAGAACCGAGGACCTAAACTGGTAAGTTGGTCGCTCGACCATCCACTATACAGCTTTATTAAAATTTTGAAGCTATTAAAATTTTGAAGCTATTAAAATACATCCGGTTATTAAAAAACGGGATTCTATACCTTTTTAAGTTTCAATTGAGATTAATAAATTTCAAATTGGGAATGTTTAGGCGAATGTTCGGCTATTCGGTTGAACTAGTATTCGTTACATCATCAGTTATTATTAATAATATTGTCAGAATCACCGCATCATGTTCATCATATCGGTAATTGCCACTCTGTTTTTCTAACTGAAGAAAGAAATGTCTGAATGTTGCCAACCAGACCTCTCTTTACTTCAGCTTTAAAAACTGTCATACTACGTCTATGGAGACCTTAATTGAATCGTGGTATGGAGCATTATTTGGCACTAATAGCACTGGTTCTTTGTAGGGTGAATAAGTCAGTAATTGACCAGTACCCACTAATTGATCAAACATCTTTGAAAAATCGGAAATAAGGTTAACTTTTACCTTCTTACGGCTTTTGTAGACTTGATATAATGGTTGATCCCTTCATTAATTGGGGGTGCGACTTGAATTTTGTCTTTTACGCGATCAGGTGTTTGACAGCTGATGTAATTCTCAAATACTGTATTGAAGTGCTAAATGTGTGTTTTTGTAACAAGCAAGGTGAATGCGCATGTATATTTAAATTTGCAGTTACCCTAAATTCTAGGGAGTAATACGTATTTATTTTGGGTTTGGTGACTGCTAAACACATGGAATTAAGGATTTTCCTATGTATATAATTTATACCTCACATTTCTATAGAAAAAAAACGGAGTGGTCAATTAGTGCTGCGGATTATACTTTCAGATTCCAGTAATTGTCCACCCTGGTCAATTACTAGTATTTCAGTAAACCATGTTGTTTTCTCACTTTTTCGGCAGCAATCAATTAATTGTTAAATACAGATTGAATCTTGTTTGATAAAAGCATTGTTTATAAATGCATAGTTGGTCAACGCGGTTTAGTTCGTTTACTGATGCCCAGGGGGCGTGCTACTGAAATGTGCCCATTCATTAAAATTTACTACTAAAATACTATCAAGCAAAAGTAGTGAAAACTTTTGTTCGTTGAGTTGCCTAAATGAATATTTGAATTTAAATATTTAAGTGATTGTATACAATATTGTTCTGTATAGAATATTAGTAGTAGTAATTGTTTACATTTATTATTATTTATTTACCTACTATTTTTAGAGTTTTGTCTCCCTTGGTCTTTACTTATTTCTTAACGATGTATGAGAAGAGTTCGTTCCTTATTCACCCCTTTCAAAAAAATTTTAACACCTCTGTATTTAATGATAAAAAATACTACATATGTTATTAATCGTGCTACCTAATTTATATTTCGATAATTATTTTAATTATTTTTATAATCAATAGTTCGAAGAGAATGAATGAAAAGAATAATCTCTTATTCTTTAGCGTGCATTCGCTGCGTACACTGCATCCTTTTTGCTCCGAATGCGATCTCACTCCTCTCCATACGCATCTCAGCGATAGTCTGTTTCTTAATTTGACAAGTTGTACCTTCGTCGTAATCCATAAAGGCTTATTCTACATACCTGCCTTAATAATCGTTATAAAAACCCTTTACGCAACAATACATCAATATCATTTTCAAACAGTAATTACAAAGAGAATATAAATTCTTATTAACGTGTCGGATAAATTAGGACGAGGATTTCCGCCACTCACGGGAGCGAAAAAAATCGTTTTTAATTCTTTTTCTCGATGACTATTCGTGTTAGAAGATTGAAAGTTTGGGGAGAGGGTTAGTTCACGTAGAGTTACATTTTGCATATATCTCTGATTTTTACACTGCTCCACATACATCTGATAAATATTCAGAACAGTTTTAGTTATCTAGAAAATATTTTGCTAAAGTGACTTTCAATTCCATAAAAGAATTTCATTTTAAGACGTGGTAGTGGTTATTATATTTAAGTACACTTAGGGAAGGATTGAAAGCAAAAAAAATATGTGAAATATAACGCTTGATAAGGTAACAATACCCTCAAAAATTCAACCTAGAAATTAAAAACCAAATTTTTGCCGATTTTTGGGTCGTAACTGGGTAAAGCCGAAATCGAAATAATTTATGAACAATGTGGATCATAAGAATTACAGTAGAACCTCGCTAATCTGGGCTCGGTTCTGGCACCCCCGTTAATCCGACCGTGATTGTCAGCCTTAGACAAATTATTTTTATGTTCGGAGATTGTTTATTTGACTTTAAGTACGTGAGTATCTGTACTTTCGATAATCCGACCTTTTTTTGTGTTCTGACCAATACCTCCGGTCCTAAATGTGAGGGATTAGCAAAGTTCTACTGTAATTGTGTTCATGTGTAGGCACTAACATAAATTTATGGGTTCCTATTACATATGATTATTTATAAAAATAATAATTAATATTAATATATTAAAATTGCAGTACTGATTTTATGAAATTTGATTTGAACAAGACCAAGCAGCGAACAAAAATTGTAATTTTTGTATGCTAGAAGTTCGAAAAGACCTCTGACTTTGTTTACATATTAAAAGATTCGAGCAGGTATAAGTTTTGTGGTCGTTCGTTTATTCCCAGATACACGTTTCCCAGTTGAAACGACTTGAGGCGAGAGAGACCAGAAATTCATTCATTTCCTGTGTTTCACATATAATAGGTCGGGGGGCAGCACTTTACACGGCCTTAAAGTTGGAATACGAACCACATATTACAGAGCGTTGACCAACTATGCATTTATAAACAATGATAAAAGCTTTGTATTTTAACCGTTTCCAGTATCTGACCACACAAAACAGAGTGGTCAATTACTGGTTGTGAAAGGTGGTTAATAACTGGACTTTCTTTCTTCTTGTCACAATAAGAACAAAAACTGGGATAAATACGATTAGAGCTAAGGGAGATTTTTACTTACAATTAGTTAGCTTTCCAGGAAAAAAGGTTGTACATAAATATGTTAGCTCTGTGAAAAACATTATTAACACCAATGAACTGGAGGTGCAAGCATTTTCGCCAATTGCAGGAAATAAGACAACATTTAAAATAATTGAAAATGATATTATTACAGTCACACAAGATCAACTTATTTGTAAACTAGAACAACCCCAAATTATTAGCTCGGGTAACAGAATTAAGTATAGATTTTCTAAAGAAATATTGTGAACATTATATTTTCTTCCTATCTTTGTACGCGATGATAATGAAAATATTGTTGTCATAAAAAATAGGCAATTACCAGTATTTTTTCATTAAGGTTTACTATTTTAGTTTTTGTATTGTTTGAGGTATCGTAATATGGGGTTATTAGAAACACCGAACTTAAATAGAAATACACATTCAAAACTAGTTTAAAAAATCTGTAACACTCTCAGGAGTTTTCGAACGAAGGAAAAGACAAAGAGAACCTGTAATTATTATTATTATTATTTAATTTCGAATATTTGTTTCTATTTACCCCTGGTCTTTCTAATAAATAATTTTGCGGTATTTAGTATGTTACATTCCCGTTTTTCTATAAATAAAAAGTACTAGATACAAGAAAGAGAACTTTTATTGCTTTTTCAAATGTTGGTCAATTACTGGTAAAAGCTGCGGTCAACTATGGATTTGCTTATGGTCAATTACTAGACATTTTCCATTTTTTTAAAACCTTTTCTTTTATCACCCGGCAAAACCCTTTTAATTCCGCTTAAGGGGGAACAACAGGGTAAATTTTTTGAAAAATCATTTTTTTTTCTTTACGCATTTCGAAAGTATGTACCTTTTAGAATATTGTCCTACAATATTATAACAAAATTTGTACAAATAATGGAATTATAGCTCTTTTCTGCTCGCGCGCACGAAGCCATTACTTGAATACGAACATAAACAACCATTGTCACAAAATGTTATCGATGCTATTACTCCCATTTATATGGATTTGTCCAAGACAGAGTTGCTTGAGCGCTGTATAGGCGGATTTGCGCAAAATTCGAATGAGAGCTTTAATGCCCTCATTTGGAAGTTCGCTCCGAAAATTTTATCAAGTCGTGCAGTTATTATGTAAATTGCTACTTATTTGACGGTTTCCATTTTTAATAATGGAATAGCATCTTTATTAAAGGTGGCAAATGAAATACAAATCCAGATTAGTCCCCAAATGTACGCATTTTGTACAGCTAAAGACCAACACCGTATAAGTCGAGCTCAAGTGCGTTAAATTTCAAGTGTTTTAGACAATTCAGACAACAAGAAGAAAGTCGAATTATGTTCTAGAAATTCTAAAGACCTTTATTATGGAACAGGAATCGATGAATGGTGGTAACTCTTAAAATTTCCTCCATTATATCATCCAGAACTAAACTTAACTTTTTAAATGCGTTTTTCTCACATTAAATTTTTTTTAACCTGTTGTCACAATTTCTTTACCAACGAGAATCGCATTCAAATTTTATTGAGACGTCCTCAATCTATATAAAATTCTCTTCAGTTAAGCGTACGGATTTTTATTTGCATTAATATTTGCTGCCTCTTTACCCCCTGGAAAGATTAATTATTTTATCGATTTTCTTAACTCCTTTTTTGCAGGGGTGCTATTTTAACAGCAATTATTATTTTCTAAATCGGGTACGCTTAACTGAAGCTACACTAATATAGATTAAAATGACGTTTCCTTTTTTATTTTCAGATTATTTTTACACGTTTTATAGTGACAACCAACAAGATGCTTTTTTTTTGTTAGTGCATTTGGACACCCTCCATACATGTATTCTAAGACAGATTTTTTTTTCTCTATACTTCCTAAAATAAGTTTAAACTGCGTAGTTACAAATATCAAATTCCGATTTTTCTAAAGTATATCAGTGAACCAAAATAAAATCTTAATTATCGCCTTTTTTTCGCGGTCTTCACCCTGTTGTTCCCCCTTAAATAGGTTTTTCTCATAATTAAAATGCTCCCTTCTTGCTAGTAAGGTTTAATTTGAGGTAAAACTATTAACAAAAGAGTTGTAGATTTTCATTTTCAACAATTTGCTTATCTGGTCAATTATTGGTTCGTACACCCTTTATACGTTTGAATACGAAATATACGAATAGAATATACGAATTTTAGGCCTAAGATATATACCAAGAAATTGTGGTATTAATGACGGATAATGTAAAGAATACATTTCATTTGATCTTACAATTAGTTTGAAATTGATTAAGTTTGATTATTTTAATTATTCAATTTGATTATTTCCAATATGAAAATGATTATTCCCAGTTAGAAATTGATTATTTTCATTTTGAAAATGATTATTTTCATTTTGAAAATGATTATTTTCATTTTGAAAATGATTATTTTCATTTTGAAAAAGATTATTTCCAATTTGAAATTGATTAGTCCTAAATTGAACTTGAAAAGGTATATTTACCAAAGGATATTTTATAAAAGCAGTATAATTTACCTAAAGCCGATATTTTCGCGTGCGGATTTATTATAATCGAGGTTATCAGTAGCGGGTTTTTGCCCAAAATAGGTGTAAAATCATGTAAAACGAAAAGTGTGAGCACCGCGTTTCCTTATGTTTTTAAATATAAAGAATTTAAAGAATTAAAATACAATTTTTTGTAAATTGGTTAATTTAACAATCTAGAAAAGGAATATAATACTAAAAAAATACAAATTTAAAAATAGGTTTGGGAATAAATTGAGTTTATTTTTTATTTTAACTATAAAGTTCAACGAAATGCTAAAAAAATTAAAAAAAAAAATAATAAATAAAGTTGGTAAAAATTTTTGGTAGATAAAATTTGTTAGATTTTAATCTAATTTTATTAAAAACTAGTTATTTCTATAGAAAGGAAAATGTAAACTAACTTACTTTACATGACTCTTAAAATTTGTTAATTTAAAAAAATTCATAAAGTTCAACGAAATTCTATTAGATGGCGTCATTTGTACCGCAAATTAAAATTTGTAGAAATTCAGAAATTTTGCTTTAAAAATTTCGACTTTGTATCAGGAGAGTATAAAATAAGGGAAGAATTACCCCGACTTTTAATTCACGTATTATTTTCTTAAAATTTGTTAATTTTAAAAAATTTATGTCTAATAAACTAATTTTTGAGACTTCAAATTTTATGAGGGTTTAAGTTAAAGCTTAAAACGACGAAGACCGCCCTCTCAAAGCGGATAAACGCTCTTGAACTTAAAGTATCGGTGAGAACCGCGTTGGTTTACGTCTCGAATTGGGGCCTTTGGCCCCAATTCGAGACGTAAACCAACGCGGTTCTCACCTACTTCGTTCGCCAACTCTGAGAGTGCAATTTTCGTTGGGACTTGGGGTATTTTTTTGGCCGATGAATCGGTCGGTCGGTCGCATTTTACGCACATCTGGCTTTTAGTTTCTTTTTATTTACGTATTTTGCTTGAATGGTTTTAAAAGACAGGTCATTGAAACTTTTCAATACAACAATGACAAACCCAAAAGGTATCAAACGATAACATTTCTTAAATTGCAAAATAAAAAAATTAATTTGGTCTAATTATTACCCAAAAAAATAAAACAAATTACATTTAAAGTTACAATTTAGAAAAAAAATTAGATCAAAATCTTTAAAATTCAATTTTTTATGATTTTTTTTAAAAAATTATTGATTTTCTAACCTAAAAGATTTTTTTCACCTAAAAAATTTTTTTTACCACCTTTGAAAATTTTTTTAAATTTTTTGGTAATATTTAGAACAAAATGGTCTTTTTTAATTAAAACTAAAATGTTTTAGATTTCATTTAGAAAAAAAGTTAGATCAAAATCTTTAAAATTCAATTTTTTATGATTTTTTAAAAAATTATTGATCTTCTAACCTAAAAGATTTTTTTCACCTAAAAAAATTTTTTTACCAACTTTGAAAATTTTTTTAAATTTTTTGGTAATATTTAAAACAAAACGGTCTTTTTTAGTTAAAACTAGAATGTTTTAGATTTCATTTAGAAAAAAAATTAAATCAAAATGGTTAAAATCCAATTTTTTATGAATTTTTTAAAAATCGATTTTTTAACACAAAAAATTTTTTAACCTAAAAAAAATTTTTACCAACTTTGGAATTTTTGGCCCCAATTCGAGACGTAAACCAACGCGGTTCTCATCTACTTCGTTCGCCAGCTCTGAAAGTGCAATTTTCGTCGGGACTCGGGGTATTTTACGCACATCTGGGTTCTTGTTTTTTTTTGTTTACGTATTTCGTATGAATGATTTTAAAGGACAGGTCATTGAAACTTCTTAATACAACAATGATAAACCTAAAAGGTATCAAATGATACCGTTTCTTAAATTACAAAATAAAAAAATCAATTTGGTCTAATTATTGCCCAAAAAATTTAAAAAATTCATGAAATTGACTAAATTTTTTTTTAGCCATATTTAAAAAATCGTTCTGACTTTATTTATAGGAATTAATAAAAAAATTTTGAACTGAATGTAAATTAAAATGTCTAGTTTTAATTAAAATATACGGATTTTTTCTAAGTTGTGTTAAAAGATTTAAAAAACTTCTTAAAGACAACAAAAATTTTTCACCTAACCTAAAATTTTGACCATTTTTTAAAAATCCCCGAGAGTTTATTTATAAGAATTAATGAAAGATTTTTTTAAATTAATGTAAATTAAAATGTCTAGTTTTAATTAAAATAGGCGGATTTTTCCTAAGTTGTGCCAAAAAGATTAAAAAAATTCATAAAATTGACTAAAATTTTTTTAACCTAAGTTTCTTTGAAAATTTTACCAAATTTAAAAAATCGTGGAGACTTTATTTTTTTGAATTAAGAAATGAAATTTGTATTAATTGAAAGCTAAAATATTCTATTTTGCAATTAAAAAGTCAATTTTGTTCTAATTATTACCCAAAAAATTAAAAAAAAAATTCATAAAGGTGACTAAAACTTTTTTAACCTCTTAAAAATTTTTTACCAAATTTAAAAAATCGTCGAGAGTTTTTTTTTTAATTAAGAAATGAAATTTGTATTAATTGAAAGCTAAAATATTCTATTTTGCAATTAAAAAGAATGTTGTTCTAATTATTACTCAAAAAATTAAAAAAATTCATAAAGGTGACTAAAATTTTTAATAGTTAACCTAACTTTTTTTGAAAATTTTGACCAATTGGTATCAAATGATACCATTTCTTAAACAACAAATTCACATTTTAAATAAAATTAAATTTCTTAAATAAGATTTTAATAATAACTAGAATTTTGATCTTTTAAACGTTCGATCTTTTATCTTGAAACGTTAACACTGACATTTTAAAACTGGATTTAGACATTGTAACATCAAAATTGACATTTTAAAAGAGAATTTTGATCTGTAAATGTCAAAAATGACACATTAAAGGTGAAAAGTTAGGCTTAAACGTCAAGACTGACAGTTCGAAAGAGAATTTTGATCTTTAAACGTCAAAAGTGATATTTTAACAATGGATTTAGACATTTAATTGTCAAAATTGACATTTTGAAAGAGATTCTTGATCTGTAAATGTCAAAAATGACACATTAAAGGTGAAAAGTGACGTTTAAACGTCAAGACTAACAGTTCGAGGGAGAATTTTGATCTTTAAACGTCAAAAGTGATATTTTGACAATGGATTTAGACATTTAATTGTCAAAATTGACATTTTAAAAGAGAATCTTGATCTGTAAATGTCAAAAATGACACATTAAAGGTGAAAAGTTAGGTTTAAACGTCAAGAATGACAGTTCGAGAGAGAATTTTGATCTTTAAACGTCAAAAGTGATATTTTAACAATGGATTTAGACATTTAATTGTCAAAATTGACATTTTAAAAGAGAATTTTGATCTGTAAATGTCAAAAATGACACATTAAAGGTGAAAAGTGACGTTTAAACGTCAAGACTGACAGTTCGAGACAGAATTTTGATCTTTAAACGTCAAAAGTGACATTTTAACAATGGATTTGGACATTTAATTGTCAAAATTGACATTTTGAAAGAGAATCTTGATCTGTAAATGTCAAAAATGAGACATTCAAGGTGAAAAGTGACGTTTAAACGTCAAGATTGACAGTTCGAAAGAGAATTTTGATCTTTAAACGTCAAAAGTGACATTTTAACAATGGATTTAGACATTTAAATATCAAAATTGACATTTTAAAAGAGAATTTTGATCTGTAAATGTCAAAAATGAGTCATTCAAGGTGAAAAGTGACGTTTAAACGTCAAGATTGACAGTTCGAGAGAGAATTTTGATCTTTAAACGTCAAAAGTGACATTTTAACAATGGATTTAGACATTTAAATATCAAAATTGACATTTTAAAACAGAATTTTGATCTGTAAATGTCAAAAATGACACATTAAAGGTGAAAAGTGACGTTTAAACGTCAAGATTGACAGTTCGAGAGAGAATTTTGATCTTTAAACGTCAAAAGTGATATTTTAACAATGGATTTAGACATTTAAATATCAAAATTGACATTTTAAAAGAGAATTTTGATCTGTAAATGTCAAAAATGACACATTAAAGATGAAAAGTTAGGTTTAAACGTAAAAATTGACATTTCAAAGGAAAATTTTGATTTTTAAGCGTTAAAATTATGATTTTACAACCGTCATTTACAAAGTTTATTTAGAACTTTATTATATTAATAGCGTAGACTATTTCGATATACAGGTGTCTCAGAACTCAGTTGCCAAACGCTAACCACACAGTCTAGTGTTGATTTCATGCCGATTCAACGAAAAAGTTCTTATCCGAAATTGTTTCCTAAGAGAACTTACCCTGGTAGCGCTTAACACCTTTACGATGGGAATAAAAAAAATTGTTTTGTCAACAAACGATGAAGCATTTCGAAGTTTACAAACGCTCAAAATTTCATTGTGATAGCTAAATCGTTATTAAGATATTTCGAAAAAAAACGTGATCAGACACGTCATCTTCAGAATGCTCTAGTTTAGGATGCAATTTCTAATTAATATTTTTTTCATTGAATTGGCATAAAATCAGCTTTAGAATGCATGGTTAGCGTTTAGCAATTGAGTTTGGAACTCTGTATTTTGGAGCCATTAAGATGGTTGTGATTTTAGGTATAAATTTGCCTCAAAAAGTTAGTCTCATATTATTTTACTAGAATTTTTCAAAAACGTCGAATTTCGTTCAAAATTTCATACAATTTCGCTTAAAATTTTCTAATATTTCGCTTAATTTCATCTTAAATTTTCGAATTTCATTAAAAAATAACTTTGATTCTGAAATTTCGTCTAAAATTTTCCAAAGTCGTCGAATTTAGTCTAAAATTTCAACAAATTTCCTTTAAAATTCTCTAAAACTAACAAATTTCGTCCAATTTCATCTAAAATTTTCAAATTTCATTAAAAAAATAACTTAAAATTCTAAAATTTTGTCTAGAATTTTCCAAAATCGTCGAATTTTGTCTAAAATTTTTGTCCAATTTCGTTTAAAATTGTCTAAAATTTCGCCTAATTTCATATAAAAATTTCAAAATAATTGTGAATATTTTTTGATATATATTTTTTTAATTTTCGATATTAACACGTTGACTGTCACGCGGTTTTATGACGACTTCCCCGTCAGGCCATGCGATCTGAACGAAAAGCTCGGTGACGTGGCGCTCAACGTGTTAAAGAAGTTATAATTAAAACTTTTTAAGTTTTGACATTTAACCTCAAATAAACAAAAATGTCAACTTTAATCTCAAATAAGTCAAAAACTAAACGAAATTTAAAAAACATTTCCGAATAAAAGTTATAGTCTTGTTAATTATGAACACTTTTTGTTTAAAACTTTTTTTTTTAATTTTCAATATTAAACAAGTTATAACAAAAAATGTCAATTTTTGACGTTTAACCTCAAATTTTCAAAAAAGTCAAGTTTAATCTCAAATAAGTCAAAAACTAAGACAGATAGAGAAATTTTTTTCAAATAAAATTTGTAGCTTTGTTAATTATAAACATTTTTTATAATAAAAGATTTTTTCAAATTTTGATATTTAAAGAACTATAAACAAAAATGTCAATTTTTGACGTTTAACATCAAATTTTCAAAAAAGTCAAGTTTAATCTCAAATAAGTCAAAAACTAAGACAGATAGAGAAATTTTTTTCAAATAAAATTTGTAGCTTTGTTAATTCTAAACATTTTTTATAATAAAAGATTTTTTTTAATTTTGATATTTAAAGAGCTATAAACAAAAATGTCAATTTTTGACGTTTAACCTCAAATTTTCAAAAAAGTTAAGTTTAATCTCAAATAAGTCAAAAACTAAGACAGAGAGAGAAATTTTTTTCAAATAAAATTTGTAGCTTTGTTAATTGTGAACATTTTTTATAATAAAAGATTTTTTTTTAATTTTGATATTTAAAGAGCTATAAACAAAAATGTCAATTTTTGACGTTTAACCTCAAATTTTCAAAAAAGTCAAGTTTAATCTCAAATAAGTCAAAAACTAAGACAGATAGAGAATTTTTTTTCAAATAAAATTTGTAGCTTTGTTAATTGTGAACATTTTTTATAATAAAAGATTTTTTTTTAATTTTGATACTTAAAGAGCTATAAAGAAAAATGTCAATTTTTGACGTTTAACCTCAAATTTTCAAAAAAGTCAAGTTTAATCTCAAATAAGTCAAAAACTAAGACAGATAGAGAAATTTTTTTCAAATAAAATTTGTAGCTTTGTTAATTATAAACATTTTTTATAATAAAAGATTTTTTCAAATTTTGATATTTAAAGAACTATAAACAAAAATGTCAATTTTTGACGTTTAACCTCAAATTTTCAAAAAAGTCAACTTTAATCTCAAGTAAGTCAAAAACTAAGACAGATAGAGAAATTTTTTTCAAATAAAATTTGTAGCTTTGTTAATTGTGAACATTTTTTATACTAAAAGATTTTTTTTAATTTTGATATTTAAAGAGCTATAAACAAAAATGTCAATTTTTGACGTTTAACCTCAAATTTTCAAAAAAGTCAACTTTAATCTCAAGTAAGTCAAAAACTAAGACAGATAGAGAAATTTTTTTCAAATAAAATTTGTAGCTTTGTTAATTGTGAACATTTTTTATACTAAAAGATTTTTTTTAATTTTGATATTTAAAGAGCTATAAACAAAAATGTCAATTTTTGACGTTTAACCTCAAATTTTCAAAAAAGTCAAGTTTAATCTCAAATAAGTCAAAAACTAAGACAGATAGAGAAATTTTTTTCAAATAAAATTTGTAGCTTTGTTAATTGTGAACATTTTTTATAATAAAAGATTTTTTTTTAATTTTGATATTTAAAGAGCTATAAACAAAAATGTCAATTTTTGACGTTTAACATCAAATTTTCAAAAAAGTCAACTTTAATCTCAAGTAAGTCAAAAACTAAGACAGATAGAGAAATTTTTTTCAAATAAAATTTGTAGCTTTGTTAATTCTAAACATTTTTTATAATAAAAGATTTTTTTTAATTTTGATATTTAAAGAGCTATAAACAAAAATGTCAATTTTTGACGTTTAACCTAAAATTTTCAAAAAAGTTAACTTTAATTTTGAATAAGTTAAAAACTAAGAGACTTAGAGAATTTTTTTCAAGTAAAATTTATAGCTTTATTATATATAATGAGAAATGTTCTGCTAGGTACTAATTACTGTAATAATATAAAATAATAATAATATAAAAGCTATAAGCAATCAACTCTGCCATTTTTTGGTCCGATTTAATCACCTACACATAGTCGGAATATAAATGAATTTCCTCTTTTATATAAACTTACATACGTTCAGTACGCGAGTATTTAGACAGGTTAGTTATTTCACCTTGAGTTATTTATAAATCCTGAGTATAGCAAATCAAGTACATTTATTAATTTTCTCCCATTAGATTTTTTTTTTAATTTTAAAAGTAAAAAAAATAAACTTACGTATATCATTTGAATTCCTTTGAAAGGGATCCATTTCGTCCAAATCGTCCACACTCATGGATTTTAATTTCTTCCAACCGTAATTTTTCAATTCTTGCTTGCATTCGTCCGTTTTGCAAACGTCTTGTACTTGAAGTTGAAACATGTTGAAGAGGTACATCACCTATTAAATATATTCAATTATTTCTTTTTATGTTATTTTCTAATTTCGAATAAAAAATAAAATAAGACAAAAAAAATAAAATAAGACAAAAAAATAAAATAAAATGAATTAAATACCTTTTCGTCTTGAGTTAAATATTCCCACATAGGAATCGCCGAAGAATTTACCATTGAAAATATGGCACAAAAAGTAATAACTTTCACACCGAACATTTTATTAAAATTTTTTTAATTGTAGTTTTTTTTTCTAAATTGTAAACTAATTTTTTGAAATTTGTAAATTGTTTCAGAATTAAGGACGCACGTTTAACCGTTGAGGTTTAGGAATCGAGTGTGCTTCGACTGGCGTTTAACATTTGTTTTATAATCGCCGACTGACGTCACGAGCGGAGGCATCTCGATTTTTGGATATCCCCGGCTCGTTCGTCGCCGTCCGCTCTTTTTTTATTTTTATTTTTTTTCTACACAATCGCCTCTTCGTTAAGGCGGATCTCTCGCCCGTTACTAGTTTTTCGGCGCGTTGAATTATTGCTTCGAGACATTCCTCGCGTGTTTTCGAGCTGCATTTTTTAAACACCTTAAAAAAAAATTGCTTCTTTTTTATTCTTTTTTAAAATTTTAAAATTTTTTCGATTATTTCAAAAAATTTCGAAAGATTTACAAATTTTCTTTAATTATTTATTTAATTTAATTATTTATTTAATTTAATTATTTATTTAAAAAAATATATTTCTTTTATAAAAATTTTTAATTAAAAAAGAACGATTTATTCTAAATATTACCAAAAAATTTTAAAAAATTTTCAAAGTTGATAAAAATTTTTGACAGGTGACTAACCTAATTTTTTGGAAAATTGGATTAATTTTAAAAAATCGCCCAGACTTTATTTTTAGAGATTAAGAAATGATTTTTATACTAAATTAAACCTAAAAGATTGTAGTGTTAATTAAAAAGGACCGATTTATTCTAAATTTTGCCAAAAAAATTTAAAAAATTTTAAAAGTTGGTAAAAATTTTTGACAGGTAACTAACCTAACTTTTCGGAAAATTCGACCAACTTTAAAAAATCGCCCAGACTTTATTTTTAGAGATTAAAAAATGATTTTTATACTAAATTAAACCTAAAAGATTGTATTTTTAATTAAAAAAGACCGATTTATTCTAAATTTTATCAAAAAAATTAAAAAAATTTCCAAAGTTGGTAAAAATTTTTGACGTTTCTAACCCAACTTTTTTAAAAAAATCGACCAACTTTAAAAAATCGCCCAGACTTTATTTTTAGAGATTAAGAAATGATTTTTATACTAAATTAAACCTAAAAGATTGTATTTTTAATTAAAAAAGACCGATTTTTTCTAAATTTTGCCAAAAAAATTAAAAAAATTTCCAAAGTGGGTAAAAATTTTTGGCAGGTAACTAACCTAACTTTTCGGAAAATTCGACCAACTTTAAAAAATCGCCCAGACTTTATTTTTAGAGATTAAGAAATGATTTTTATACTAAATTAAACCTAAAAGATTGTAGTGTCAATTAAAAAGGACCGATTTATTCTAAATTTTGCCAAAAAAATTAAAAAAATTTCCAAAGTTGGTAAAAATTTTTGACAGGTAACTAACCTAACTTTTCGGAAAATTCGACCAACTTTAAAAAATCGCCCAGACTTTATTTTTAGAGATTAAGAAATGATTTTTATACTAAATTAAACTTAAAAGATTGTATTTTTAATTAAAAAAGACCGATTTATTCTAAATATTACCAAAAATTTTAAAAAAATTTTCAAAGTTGATAAAAATTTTTGACAGGTAACTAACCTAACTTTTCGGAAAATTCGACCAACTTTAAAGAATCGCCCAGACTTTATTTTTAGAGATTAAGAAATGATTATTATACTAAATTAAACTTAAAAGATTGTATTTTTAATTAAAAAAGACCGATTTATTCTAAATTTTGCCAAAAAAATTAAAAAAATTTCCAAAGTTGGTAAAAATTTTTGACAGGTAACTAACCTAACTTTTCGGAAAATACGACCAACTTTAAAAAATCGCCTAGACTTTATTTTTGGAGATTAAGAAATGATTTTTATATTAAATTAAACCTAAAAGATTGTATTTTTAATTAAAAAAAAGACCGATTTATTCTAAATATTACCAAAAAATTTTAAAAAATTTTCAAAGTTGATAAAAATTTTTGACAGGTAACTAACCTAACTTTTCGGAAAATTCGACCAACTTTAAAAAATCGTCCAGACTTTATTTTTAGAGATTAAGAAATGATTTTTATATTAAATTAAACCTAAAAGATTGTATTTTTAATTAAAAAAGACCGATTTATTCTAAATTTTACCAAAAAAATTAAAAAAAATTTCCAAAGTTGGTAAAAATTTTTGACAGGTAACTAACCTAACTTTTCAGAAAATTCGACCAACTTTAAAAAATCGCCCAGACTTTATTTTTAGAGATTAAGAAATGATTTTTATATTAAATTAAACCTAAAAGATTGTATTTTTAATTAAAAAAAGACCGATTTATTCTAAATTTTGCCAAAAAAATTAAAAAAATTTCCAAAGTTGGTAAAAATTTTTAACAGGTAACTAACCTAACTTTTCGGAAAATTCGACCAACTTTAAAAAATCGCCCAGACTTTATTTTTAGACATTAAGAAATGATTTTTATACTAAATTAAACTTAAAAGATTGTATTTTTAATTAAAAAAGACCGATTTATTCTAAATTTTGCCAAAAAATTTTAAAAAATTTTCAAAGTTGATAAAAATTTTTGACAGGTAACTAACCCAACTTTTCGGAAAATTCGACCAACTTTAAAAAATCGCCCAGACTTTATTTTTAGAGATTAAGAAATGATTTTTATACTAAATTAAACTTAAAAGATTGTATTTTTAATTAAAAAAGATCGATTTATTCTAAATTTTGCCAAAAAAATTAAAAAAATTTCCAAGGTTGGTAAAAATTTTTGACGTTTCTAACCCAACTTTTTTAAAAAATCGACCAACTTTAAAAAATCGCCCAGATTTAATTTTTAGAGATTAAAAAATGATTTTTATATTAATTTAAACCTAAAAGATTGTATTTTTAATTAAAAAAGAACGATTTATTCTAAATTTTATCAAAAAAATTAAAAAATTTTCCAAAGTTGGTAAAAATTTTTGACGTTTCTAACCCAACTTTTTTAAAAAAATCGACCAACTTTAAAAAATCGCCCAGACTTTATTTTTAGAGATTAAGAAATGATTTTTATACTAAATTAAACTTAAAAGATTGTATTTTTAATTAAAAAAGACCGATTTATTCTAAATTTTATCAAAAAAATTAAAAAAATTTCCAAAGTTGGTAAAAATTTTTGAAGTTTCTAACCCAACTTTTTAAAAAAGATCGACCAACTTTAAAAAATCGCCCAGACTTAATTTTTAGAGATTAAAAAATGATTTTTATACTAAATTAAACCTAAAAGATTGTATTTTTAATTAAAAAAGACCGATTTATTCTAAAATTTGCCAAAAAAATTAAAAAAAATTCCAAAGTTGGTAAAAATTTTTGACGTTTCTAACCCAACTTTTTTAAAAAATCGACCAACTTTAAAAAATCGCCCAGACTTAATTTTTAGAGATTAAGAAATGATTTTTATACTAAATTAAACCTAAAAGATTGTATTTTTAATTAAAAAAGACCGATTTATTCTAAATTTTATCAAAAAAATTAAAAAAATTTCCAAAGTTGGTAAAAATTTTTGAAGTTTCTAACCCAACTTTTTTAAAAAAATCGACCAACTTTAAAAAGTCGCCCAGACTTAATTTTTAGAGATTAAGAAATGATTTTTATACTAAATTAAACCTAAAAGATTGTATTTTTAATTAAAGAGGACCGATTTTTTCTAAATTTTGCCAAAAAAATTAAAAAAATTTCCAAAATTGGTAAAAATTTTTGACGTTTCTAACCCAACTTTTTAAAAAAAATCGACCAACTTTAAAAAATCGCCCAGACTTTATTTTTAGACATTAAGAAATGATTTTTATACTAAATTAAACCTAAAAGATTGTATTTTTAGTTAAAAGAGACCGATTTATTCTAAATTTTGCCAAAAAAATTTAAAAAATTTCAAAAGTTGGTAAAAATTTTTGACGCTTTTAACCTAACTTTTTTAAAAAAATTGACCAATTTTTAAAAAATCACCTAGACTTTATTTTTGAACATTAAGGAATGATTTTTGATTTAAATGAAAGATAAAACATTCTAGTTTTAATTAAAAAAGACCGATTTATTCTAAATATTACCAAAAAATTTAAAAAAATTTTCAAAGTTGATAAAAATTTCTGACAGTTAACTAACCTAACTTATTTTAATTTTTCTTTTCTTATTTTTGTAGGTTGTGTATGGATGATGATTTCGGACGATGCGATGGGATGGTTGTTTACCGCATAATTTCTAAGGACGTGTTCTCGGTCGAAATGCGAAAAATTTCGGAACTCTACTAATTGAATATTTATGTATACTATTAGTCGGTTGGTGTTGTTAAAAAGCAGGCGTCGGTCAGATCGGCGCCAACTGGGATTCTACGCCAGCCTCAAGTAGAACAACAAGAAGACCAAAGATGAACACCACCGGGCAAACAAAAAAACCCAAAACCTAACGACAGTTGTAAACAAACCGATTTTTCACGATATATTTAGAATACAATTTTATTTCATTTTTCGGTAAGTTAAAAAATCTATCAAACATACAGGATGTTTCATGAAACACCCTGTATATACCAAAATTTTATACATTTAAAAAATCTAAAATAATGATTCATTGAATTTATCATATTTTTTAAATTGATTGAAATGCTTTAAAAGGATCGATCGATCGATCGATCGAATGGAAGTTTTGATGACGTCCAAAATGCTCTTTTTACATTATTTTTTTTTAATCTTTCAAAACATTTCTAATGGTAATAGACGATGAGTAAGAAGGAATTTCCAAATATAATTTAATTTTGGCAATTTTTATGATACAGGGTAATTGAATGTGATGTTTATATGGATTGGTATGTTTACACCTTTAAGGAGCGTTTAAATGCAATTAACACCGTCGATGAAAGATGTTTAAGAGGATTTAAAAACGAGAAAACGAACGGAACAATGGGGCAATTAGCGGACGGGAATCCCTATTTCTTTCGACCGACCGGTCGCATCCTGGCTCGTAATTAATTCATTCAATAAACAAATCGATAAGAAACACATCACGTAAGGTACATAAATTTATTTATTTATTTATTTACTAGTTTATAAGTACTTTAAAATCTTTAGCTATTTTCAACTTTAATGACAAGTGACTAAACTTTCTTAAAAAATCACCCAGACTTTATTTATTTGAATTAAAGAATAATTTTTGGTTTAAATGAAAGGTAAAAGATTCTATTTTGAATTAAAAAGGACAGATCTTTCCTAATTCTTACCAAAAAAATTAAAAAAAATTTTAAAATTGATGAAATTTTTATACACTTCTAACCAAACTTTTTTAAAAAATCACCCAACTTTAAAAAATGACCCAGACTTTATTTATGAAGATTAAGGAAAGATATTTGGTTTAAATGAAACTTTAAAGATTCTGTTTTGAATTAAAAAAGACTGGTTAGTTCTAATTATTATCAAAAAAATTAAAAAAAAAATCTTAAAGTTGGAAAAATTTTTTGACAGGTGACTAACCTAACCTTAAAAAAAATCGACCAACTTTAAAAAATCACCCAGGCTTAATTTCTAAAGATTAAGGAATGATTTTTGGTTTAAATGAAATATAAAAGATTCTATTTTGAATTAAAAAGGAGAGATCTTTCCCAATTCTTACCAAAAAAATTAAAAAAAATTTTTAAATTGGTGAAATTTTTATACAGTTCTAACCAAACTTTTTTAAAAAATCACCCAACTTTAAAAAATCACCTAGACTTTATTTATGAAGATTAAGGAAATATATTTGGTTTAAATGAAACTTCAAGGATTCTATTTTGAATTTAAAAAGACAGGTTAGTTCTAATTGTTATCAAAAAAATTAAAAAAAAATTCTTAAAGTTGGAAAATTTTTTTGACAGGTGACTAACTTAACCTAAAAAAAAAATCGACCAACTTTATAAAATCGTCCAGACTTAATTTCTGAAGATTAAGAAATGATTTTTGGTTTAAATGAAAGATAAAAGATTCTATTTTGAATTAAAAAGGAGAGATCTTTCCCAATTCTTACCAAAAAATTTTAAAAAAATTTAAATTTGGTGAAATTTTTATACAGTTCTAACCAAACTTTTTTAAAAAATCACCCAACTTTAAAAAATCACCCAGACTTTATTTATGAAGATTAAGGAAAGATATTTGGTTTAAATGAAACTTCAAAGATTCTGTTTTGAATGAAAAAAGACAGGTTAGTTCTAATTATTATCAAAAAAATTAAAAAAAAATTCTTAAAGTTGGAAAAATTCTTTGACAGGTGACTAACCTAACTTTAGAAAAAAATCGACCAATTTTAAAAAATCCCCCAGGCTTAATTTCTAAAGATTAAGGAATGATTTTTGGTTTAAATGAAATATAAAAGATTCTATTTTGAATAAAAAAGAACAGATCTTTCCTAATTTTTACCAAAAAAATTAAAAAAAAATTTAAAGTTGATAAAAATTTTTGACAGTTCTAACCAAACTTTTTTAAAAAATCACCCAACTTTAAAAAATCACCCAGGCTTTATTTATGAAGATAAAGGAAAAATATCCGGTTTAAATGAAACTTCAAAGATTCTATTTTGAATTAAAAAATTCAGGTTAGTTCTAATTGTTATCAAAAAAATTTAAAAAAAATTCTTAAAGTTGGAAAAATTTTTTGACAGGTGACTAACCTAACTTAAAAAAAATCGACCAACTTTAAAAAATCACCTAGGCTTAATTTCTAAAGATTAAGGAATGATTTTTGGTTTAAATGAAATATAAAAGATTCTATTTTGAATTAAAAAGACAGATCTTTCCTAATTCTTACCAAAAAAATTAAAAAAAAAATTAAAATTGGTGAAATTTTTATACAGTTCTAACCAAACTTTTTTAAAAAATCACCCAACTTTAAAAAATCACCCAGACTTTATTTATGAAGATTAAGGAAAGATATTTGGTTTAAATGAAACTTTAAAGATTCTATTTTGAATTAAGAAAGACAGTTTAGTTCTAATTGTTATCAAAAAAATTTAAAAAAAATTCTTAAAGTTGGAAAAATTTTTTGACAGGTGACTAACCTAACTTTAGAAAAAAAATCTACCAATTTTAAAAAATCCCCCAGACTTAATTTCTGAAGATTAAAGAATGATTTTTGGTTTAAATGAAACATAAAAGATTCTGTTTTGAATTAAAAAGGATAGATCTTTCCTAATTCTTACCAAAAAAATTTTAAAGTTGGTGAAATTTTTATACAGTTCTAACCAAACTTTTTTAAAAAATCACCCAGGCTTTATTTATGAAGATTAAGGAAAGATATTTGGTTTAAATGAAACTTCAAATATTCTATTTTGAATTAAAAAAGACTGGTTAGTTCTAATTGTTATCAAAAAAGTTAAAAAAAAATTCTTAAAGTTGGAAAAACTTTTTGACAGGTGACTAACCTAACTTTAGAAAAAAATCGACCAATTTTAAAAAATCCCCCAGACTTAATTTCTGAAAATTAAGGAATGATTTTTGGTTTCAATGAAAGATAAAAGATTCTGTTTTGATTTAAAAAAACAGATTTTTTATAATTATTACTAAAAAAATTTAAAAAATTCCCAAAGTTGGTAAAAAATTTTAACGGTTTTAACCCAACTTTTTTTAAAAAATCGACCAACTTTAAAAAATCACTGAGACTTTATTTTTTGGAATTAGAAATTGATTTTTGGTTTAAATTAAAGCTAAAAGATTCTATTTTCAATTAAAAGAGATGTTTTTTTCTAATTATTACCAAAAAAATTTAAAAAAAGTTTCTTCTGAAATCATCGAATTCTATTCAATTTGTTGTAAGATTTTGTAGAAAACTATCTAAAATGATTTAATTACTTCAAATTTCAAACTTGTCGAATTTCATTAAAAAAATAACTTAACTTAGCTTATAATTGTGAAATTTCGTCCAAAATTTTCCTAAAATCGTCGAATTTCGCAAAAAAATTCACCAAATTTCGTGTAAAATTGTCTAAAATTATTAAATTCCGTTTAATTTCATCTAAAATTTTCGAATTTCATTAAAAAAATAACTTAATTTAGCTTATAATTGTGAAATTTCGTCTCAAATTCTTTAAAACCATCGAATTTCGTCTAAAATTTCGTTCAATTTCATATAAAATCGTCTAAAATGAATTTCGTCTAATTTCATTTAAAAAATTTGAATTTTTCATTCATAACTTTATTATGTATAATTTTTTGATTAAATAAAATGAAAAAAATTTATATTTATTTTATTTATATTATACACGTTTATTCTTAGTTAATGTGTAAATGAATAGTGAAGGTACAAGGTCTTAAATACAAATCTCTATAATTTTATTGAAATTATTATTATTATAAACTATAATTTCTTACTATTTTTATTTATTTGCAAAAAAAATTTTAACATAACTTTTTTATGTGCATTAAAAATTAATTTTTAAAAATTCATATTTAAGAAACTAATTATTATAAATAAGTCCGGCAGGATTTTTTAAAAATTACCAATTTTTTTAAAAGTTAGGTTAAGTTACTCAACAAAAATCATAGTCTTTCGGAATTTTTTTAATTTTTTTGAGAAAAGTTGGAACAAATGTGATCGATTTGGGATAAAATAGAATGTTTTAGGTTTCATTTGATCTAAAAATCTTTTCTTTACTCCTGTAAATAAGTTCGGTACGATTTTTTAAAAAAACTTTAAAAATTAGGTTAGATTACCTGTCAAAAATTATAGTTGTCTTTCGGATTTGTTTTAATCTTTTTGGGAAAAGTTGGAATAAATTTGATCGATTTAAAACAAAATAGAATATTTTAAGTTTCATTTTACAAAAAAATTAATTTCTAATTCTTATAAATAAGTCCGGCAGGATTTTTTAAAAATTACCAATTTTTTTAAAAGTTAGGTTAAGATTACTCATCAAAAATCATAGTCTTTCGGATTTTTTTTAATTTTTTTGAGAAAAGTTGGAACAAATGTGATCGATTTGGAAAAAAATAGAATGTTTTAGGTTTCATTTGATCTAAAAATCTTTTCTTTACTCCTGTAAATAAGTTCGGTACGATTTTTTAAAAAGATTTTAAAAATTAGGTTAGATTACCTGTCAAAAATTATAGTTGTCTTTCGGATTTTTTTTAATTTTTTTTGGGAAAAGTTGGAATAAATTTGACCGATTTAAAACAAAATAGAATATTTTAAGTTTCATTTTACCAAAAAATTAATTTCTAATTCTTATAAATAACTCCGGCAGGATTTTTTAAAAATTACCAATTTTTTTAAAAGTTGGGTCAAGTTACTCGTTGCTATTAAGACTTGAAATTTTATCACGATTTAGATTGATATTTAATCTTTATTTTCACCAAAAATGAATTTTCTACGATTTTTAGTTTTTCCATCAGAAATAGAATTCTAACCTAACTTAATTTACACGTCGATTAAAATTTGTCAATTTTTTAAAAATTCATATCTCAAAAACTAATTGTTATTAAGACTTGAAATTTTATCAGGATTTAGATTAATGTTTAATCTTTATTTCTACCAAAAATGAATTTTCTACGATTTTTAGTTTTTCCATTAGAAATAAAATTTTAACCTAACTTAATTTACACGTCGATTAAAATTTGTCAATTTTTTAAAAATTCATATCTCAAAAACTAATTGTTATTAAGACTTGAAATTTTATCAGGATTTAGATTGATATTTAATCTTTATTTCTACCAAAAATGAATTTTCTACGATTTTTAGTTTTTCCATCAGAAATAAAATTCTAACCTAACTTAATTTACACGTCGATTAAAATTTGTCAATTTTTTAAAAATTCATATCTCAAAAACTAATTGTTATTAAGACTGGAAATTTTATCACGATTTAGATTGATATTTAATCTTTATTTCTACCAAAAATGAATTTTCTACGATTTTTAGTTTTTCCATTAGAAATAAAATTCTAACCTAACTTAATTTACACGTCGATTAAAATTTGTCAATTTTTTAAAAATTCATATTTCAAAAACTAATTGTTATTAAGACTTGAAATTTTATCACGATGTAGATTGATATTTAATCTTTATTTCTACCAAAAATGAATTTTCTACGATTTTTAGTTTTTCCATTAGAAATAAAATTTTAACCTTACTTAATTTACACGTCGATTAAAATTTGTCAATTTTTTAAAAATTCATATTTCAAAAAGTAATTGTTATTAAGACTTGAAATTTTATCACGATGTAGATTGATATTTAATCTTTATTTCCACCAAAAATGAATTTTCTACGATTTTTAGTTTTTCCATTAGAAATAAAATTCTAACCTAACTTAATTTACACGTCGATTAAAATTTGTCAATTTTTTTAAAAATTCATATCTCAAAAACGAATTGTTATTAAGACTTGAAATTTTATCACGATGTAGATTGATATTTAATCTTTATTTCCACCAAAAATGAATTTTCTACGATTTTTAGTTTTTCCATTAGAAATAAAATTCTAACCTAACTTAATTCACACCTCGATTAAAATTTGTCAATTTTTTAAAATTCATGTCTCAAAAACTAATTGTTATTAAGACTTGAAATTTTATCAGGATTTAGATTGATATTTAATCTTTATTTCCACCAAAAATGAATTTTCTACGATTTTTAGTTTTTCCATTAGAAATAGAATTCTAACCTAACTTAATTTACACGTCGATTAAAATTTGTCAATTTTTTAAAAATTCATATTTCAAAAATTAATTGTTATTAAGACTTGAAATTTTATCACGATGTTGATTGATAAAATTGATTGATTTAATCTTTATTTCTACCAAAAATGAATTTTCTACGATTTTTAATTTATCCATTAGAAATAAAATTCTAACCTAACTTAATTTACACGTCGATTAAAATTTGTCAATTTTTTAAAAATTCATATCTCAAAAACTAATTGTTATTAAGACTTGAAATTTTATCACGATGTTGATTGATATTTAATCTTTATTTCCACCAAAAATTAATTTTCTACGACTTTTAGTTTTTCCATTAGAAATAAAATTCTAACCTAGCTTAATTCACACATCGATTAAAATTTGTCAATTTTTTAAAAATTCATATCTCAAAAACTAATTGTTATTAAGACTTGAAATTTTATCACGATGTTGATTGATATTTAATCTTTATTTCCACCAAAAATGAACTTTCTACGATTTTTAGTTTTTCCATTAGAAATAAAATTCTAACCTAACTTAATTTACACGTCGATTAAAATTTGTCAATTTTTAAAAAATTCATATCTCAAAAACTAATTGTTATTAAGACTTGAAATTTTATCACGATGTTGATTGATATTTAATCTTTATTTCCACCAAAAATGAACTTTCTACGATTTTTAGTTTTTCCATTAGAAATAAAATTCTAACCTAACTTAATTTACACGTCCATTAAAATTAGTCAGTTTTTTTAAAATTCATATCTCAAAAACTAATTGTTATTAAGACTTGAAATTTTATCACGATGTAGATTGATATTTAATCTTTATTTCTACCAAAAATAAATTTTCTACGATTTTTAGTTTTTCCATTAGAAATAAAATTCTAACCTAACTTAATTTACACGTCGATTAAAATTTGTCAATTTTCTTAAAAATTCATATTTCAAAAACTAATTGTTATTAAGACTTGAAATTTTATCACGATGTTGATTGATATTTAATCTTTATTTCTACCAAAAATGAATTTTCTACGATTTTTAGTTTTTCCATTAGAAATAAAATTCTAACCTAACTTAATTTACACTTCGATTAAAATTTGTCAATTTTTTAAAAATTCATATCTCAAAAACTAATTGTTATTAGGACTTGAAATTTTATCACGATGTAGATTGATATTTAATCTTTATTTCCACCAAAAAATGAATTTTCTACGATTTTTAGTTTTTCCATTAGAAATAAAATTCTAACCTAACTTAATTTACACTTCGATTAAAATTTGTCAATTTTTTAAAAATTCATATCTCAAAAACTAATTGTTATTAAGACTTGAAATTTTATCACGATGTAGATTGATATTTAATCTTTATTTCCACCAAAAATGAATTTTCTACGATTTTTAGTTTTTCCATTAGAAATAAAATTTTAACCTTACTTAATTTACACGTCGATTAAAATTTGTCAATTTTTTAAAAATTCATATTTCAAAAACTAATTGTTATTAAGACTTGAAATTTTATCACGATGTAGATTGATATTTAATCTTTATTTCCACCAAAAATGAATTTTCTACGATTTTTAGTTTTTCCATTAGAAATAAAATTTTAACCTTACTTAATTTACACGTCGATTAAAATTTGTCAATTTTTTAAAAATTCATATTTCAAAAAGTAATTGTTATTAAGACTTGAAATTTTATCACGATGTAGATTGATATTTAATCTTTATTTCCACCAAAAATGAATTTTCTACGATTTTTAGTTTTTCCATTAGAAATAAAATTCTAACCTAACTTAATTTACACGTCGATTAAAATTTGTCAATTTTTTTAAAAATTCATATCTCAAAAACGAATTGTTATTAAGACTTGAAATTTTATCACGATGTAGACTGATATTTAATCTTTATTTCCACCAAAAATGAATTTTCTACGATTTTTAGTTTTTCCATTAGAAATAAAATTTTAACCTTACTTAATTTACACGTCGATTAAAATTTGTCAATTTTTTAAAAATTCATATTTCAAAAACTAATTGTTATTAAGACTTGAAATTTTATCACGATGTTGATTGATATTTAATCTTTATTTCTACCAAAAATGAATTTTCTACGATTTTTAGTTTTTCCATTAGAAATAAAATTCTAACCTAACTTAATTTACACGTCGATTAAAATTTGTCAATTTTTTAAAAATTCATATTTCAAAAACTAATTGTTATTAAGACTTGAAATTTTATCACGATGTAGACTGATATTTAATCTTTATTTCCACCAAAAATGAATTTTCTACGATTTTTAGTTTTTCCATTAGAAATAAAATTTTAACCTAACTTAATTTACACGTCGATTAAAATTTGTCAATTTTTTAAAAATTCATATCTCAAAAACTAATTGTTATTAAGACTTGAAATTTTATCACGATGTTGATTGATATTTAATCTTTATTTCTACCAAAAATGAATTTTCTACGATTTTTAGTTTTTCCATCAGAAATAAAATTCTAACCTAACTTAATTTACACGTCGATTAAAATTTGTCAATTTTTTTAAAAATTCATATCTCAAAAACTAATTGTTATTAAGACTTGAAATTTTATCAGGATTTAGATTAATGTTTAGTCTTTATTTTTACCAAAAATAAATTTTCTACGATTTTTAGTTTTTCCCTCAGAGAAGAAAATATAACTTAATAAAAATCGTCATTTTTAAACATTAAAAATTAGGCTACGTTTTTAAACTGAAAAAAATTGTAATTACAACTTTTTTTTTGTTGTTGACTAAACCATTGAATATAATATCCAAAATTAAACGTACTTGAACGTTTAAATTAAGGCGCTAATTGTTGTTTGCGGTCACGAGTCGTTTTTATGCGGTGTATTTTTAGAAAATAAACTATTTAAGATTTAATTTGTTATTGAAAAAAATCATAATAATCTTAATATCCTTCTTTTTTAATTTAATTATAAAATCTTTATCAACTATAAAATCTTATTTACGTCACATTTTTTTTTTCTAAAACAGCCAAATTCAACCAAATAAAAAAATATCTTTAATTAATTTGTTTATGAAAGAGGAAAAAGTTTTGTTTACAAGTTAGGTTGTTTGTTATAACGTATATTATGTGTGTTGATTTCTTAAAAAGATTTTTTTTTCTAAGGTGGGGAATCTCTGACGTCCGAACGAACGAAATGAGATGTTATTTGAAGAGGTGTTAAACGTGTCTCATACTTTGGCGTCGAATGCTAGACGCAGACGGGCGCGAATTCCGCAATTTGGGATTTCTTGGACGGACGACGCTCGCGTGACGCCCGGTGTCGTCCTGGCGCCAAACCCGGATCCTCCGAGGCGACCGCTTCGGATTCCGCTCATTCCATTTGAGGCCGAAAACAACAATCCGGCAAGTTTAACAGATTGTTTTTTTCCCCTATAACTCTCTCTCTATATACGCTTTTTCTATCTTAAAAATTCAAAACAACAAAAATTGATTAATTTTACTTCAAATTTTTAACTATTTTTTTTTATTTTAAAATTTTTAACCAATAACTCAAATATCTTTAAAGTATTACATATGGAAAAAATCAAATAAGTAAAAAATCCAAGTAATAAGTAAAAATAGAATAAACTTATCCATTTTAAACCGAATTTCCTATATAAAATCTTTTAAAAACACAATTTATTTTAATTTATAAGATTAAATTAATTTACAAATTGAATAAACTAAAAAAATAAAGTCAATTTTTAATAATTTAATTTTTAAAATTAGCGCCTTATATACTAGTTCAATGAAAAATTAACAGATGGCGTTATTTTGCTTATTGTTAGAAATTAATTTAAATTAGATTTATTTGACGCAATAATGAAATTTAAATTTATTTAATCGATTCAAATTTATTAAAACACGTTTTTATTTACTAAAATTAGTTTTTTTTCTTTTAATTTATTAATATACTAGTTTAGTTTTATTTTTAGTATTCTTCTATTCAATTTCATTGAGTAATAACTTAATTTAGCTAAAAATTGTGAAATTTTATCTCAAATTTCTTAAATTGTCGACTTTCGTTTGAAATTTCACAAAATTTCGTTTAAAATTATAGAATTTCATTAAAAAAGACTTTATTTATCTTAAAATTGTGCAATTTCATCTAAAATTTTCTAAAATCATCGATTTTTTTCCAAAATTTCACGAAATTTCGCCTAAATTTGTCAAATTTCATTGAATAATAACTTAATTTATAGCTAAAAATTGTGAAATTTTATCTCAAATTTCTTAAATTGTCGAATTTCGTTTGAAATTTCACAAAATTTCGTTTAAAATTATAGAATTTCATTAAAAGAGACTTTATTTATCTTAAAATTGTGCAATTTCATCTAAAATTTTCTAAAATCATCGATTTTTTTCCAAAATTTCACGAAATTTCGCCTAAATTTGTCAAATTTCATTGAATAATAACTTAATTTATAGCTAAAAATTGTGAAATTTTATCTCAAATTTCTTAAAATTGTCGAATTTCGTTTGAAATTTCACAAAATTTCGTTTAAAATTATAGAATTTCATTAAAAGAGACTTTATTTATCTTAAAATTGTGCAATTTCATCTAAAATTTTCTAAAATCATCGATTTTTTTCCAAAATTTCACGAAATTTTGTGTAAAATTATCTAAAATTGTTGAATTTCGTTTAATTTCATCTAAACTTTTTCGAATTTCATTGAAAGATAACTTAATTTAGCTTGAAATTGTAAAATTTAGACCAAAATTTTCAAAATTCGTCCAATTTCATCTAAAATTTCACGAAATTTCGCCTAAATTTGTCAAATTTCATTGAATAATAACTTAATTTATAGCTAAAAATTGTGAAATTTTATCTCAAATTTCTTAAAATTGTCGAATTTCGTTTGAAATTTCACAAAATTTCGTTTAAAGTTATAGAATTTCATTAAAAAAACTTTATTTATCTTAAAATTGTGCAATCTTATATAAAATTTTCTAAAATCATCGATTTTTTTCCAAAATTTCACGAAATTTTGTGTAAAATTATCTAAAATTGTTGAATTTCGTTTAATTTCATCTAAACTTTTTCGAATTTCATTGAAAGATAACTTAATTTAGCTTGAAATTGTAAAATTTCGACCAAAATTTTCAAAATTCGTCCAATTTCATCCAAAATTTCACGAAATTTCGCCTAAATTTGTCAAATTTCATTGAATAATAACTTAATTTAGCTAAAAATTGTGATATTTTATCTCAAATTTCTTAAAATTGTCGAATTTCGTTTGAAATTCCACAAAATTTCGTTTAAAGTTATAGAATTTCATTAAAAAAAACTTTATTTATCTTAAAATTGTGCAATCTTATATAAAATTTTCTAAAATCATCGATTTTTTTCCAAAATTTCACGAAATTTTGCGTAAAATTATCTAAAATTGTTGAATTTCGTTTAATTTCATCTAAACTTTTCCGAATTTCATTGAAAGATAACTTAATTTAGCTTGAAATTGTAAAATTTCGACCAAAATTTTCAAAATTCGTCCAATTTCATCTAAGATTTCACGAAATTTCGCCTAAATTTGTCAAATTTCATTGAATAATAACTTAATTTAGCTAAGAATTGTGAAATTTTATCTCAAATTTCTTAAAATTGTCGAATTTCGTTTGAAATTTCACAAAATTTCGTTTAAAATTATAGAATTTCATTAAAAAAGACTTTATTTATCTTAAAATTGTGCAATTTCATCTGAAATTTTCTAATATCATCGATTTTTTTCCAAAATTTCACGAAATTTTGTGTAAAATTATCTAAAATTGTTGAATTTCGTTTAATTTCACCTAAACTTTTTCGAATTTCATTGAAAGATAACTTAATTTAGCTTGAAATTGTGAAATTTCGACAAAAACTTTTCAAAATTTAAATTTCGTTTGAAAAGTCACTAAATTTCGTCTAAAATTGTTGAATTTCATTGAAAAATAACTTTATTTATCTTAAAATTATGAAATTTCATTTAAAATTTCTTAAAATTGTTGAATTTCATTGAAAAATAACTTTATTTATCTTAAAATTATGAAATTTCATTTAAAATTTCTTAAAATTGTCAAATTTCTTCTAAAATTTCGACAAACTTTGTGTAAAATTGCCTAAAATGATTGAATTTCGTCTAATTTCATCTAAAATTTACTTAAGTCATCGAATTTCGTCTGAAATTTCACCAGATCTCGACAAAAGTTGTCAAATTTCATTGAAAAATCATTTTATTTAGATTAAAATTGTAAAATTTTATCTAAAATTGTTCAAAAATCGTCTAAATTTCCATAAAATTGTCTAAAATCGTTTGAAAATTGACTACTTTTTAATAAAATTGTTAAAAAATTGTCTAAGATCGTTGAAAAATTGACTATTTTTTAATAAAATTTTTCAAAAATCGTCTAAATATTTTAAAAAAACCAACTTAATTTATATAAATGTCAGTAGATGGAGTTATTTGATATAAAAATTTTGACATTTGACAGTTAAATGACGTTTTTAAGGTTTTTAAGAAGTTGTGTTTTTAATGGTTTTAATTAATCTTCGATTTTTAAAAATAAAAGGTAAGAATAAGACGAATTATTAACTTGAAAATAGCATTTATTTATTTATTTAATCATTTATTAAACTCTTTGTTGGTAAAAATAAGGTAACATTTTTACTTAACTTTGTATTTTTAACGTTTCTTTTTTAAATATGTTTTTCTTTATTTAATAACATATTTTTTTTTATTTATTTATTGATTTATTAATAAGTTTTCGTTACCCTTTTACAAATGGACGGATTTGTCGCGTTTTAAGTACTTAGTTACGTTTCGACAAAGAGATTGTTATTTTTTTTTTTTTTTTTGGTAAACGTAAAGTTGAAATTAAGGTTTTAAGATTTTCATTTTCTAATTACAATCACAGAAATTCTACAAGGACACTAAAGTTGTTTAAAATTAACATACTTAGTTAATAATAATTAATACTCTTTTTTTAAAAATTTAAATTATATGAAATATTAAGAAATAATTTAAAAATGTACAAAAAAAATGACTTAGAGGTTGGTGGAGATCTACCGGTTATCTTTGAAAGAAACCTAATAGTTTTCGACGAGGCGGTGCGACCGGCTGTTGATTTTGACAGTCTTTCATTTTGATTTCTTGAGAGGTTAGTTTATTTTTTAGTTGCTCGTCTAATAATTCTTGCATATCCATCTGTTTATTAAAAAAAAATTAATTAATTTATTTATTAGTTAATAATAAATAATTTTTCATACCTGCCACTGTTCTAATTGTTGACTCAACTCAACTTTTTGTTGAATCGCTTCCAACAACTGACCGTTAGCTTGCATTAATTCCATTCTCGTTTTAGCCAATTCAACTTCGGCTTTATTCCTACGCGTAACCGCTTGGTCCCTAATTTCACGTGCTTTTACAACGATTTCATCTTGAGCCGTTGATGTATTATTAACGTCGTTTCTAGCTCGATCTCGTTCCTCTATAGCGGCTTGTAGTTCCACTTCACAAACGGAAACCTAAAAAAAAATAAAGTTTTATTTATTTATTTAATTAATTTTATTTACTTATTTCATTAATTTTATTTACTTATTTCATTAATTTAATTAATTTTATTTACTTATTTCATTAATTTTATTTACTTATTTCATTAATTTTATTTACTTATTTCATTAATTTAATTAATTTTATTTAATTAATTTAAATATCGTACTCTAGATGTTAATTCCCGGATCGTTTCCGATCTTCTTTGTAATTCCAGATCCCTTTCTTGAATATCCCTTCGATACCGTTCAATCCGTTCGATTAAACTAACAACGTCTGAATCTAAAACCAAACTGACAAGTTGTTGAGCGACTTCGGTAAGTAATCCGGTTGAAAAATGTTGATTTTCTTCCAAAGATATCGTCGAGCAGTCGGAGTGTAAACCGCTGTCGTCGTCGTCGTTGTGCGATTTTAATTGTTGGCAAAGGGAACGCATCTGTCGGTAGATTGACATGCATTCTTGACTTAAATTCGGTTCTGTTATGTCCATTTCAGCTAAAATTGATCGTTGATCCGAAGCTGAAACTAATTTAAAAAAGAATTAGTTGTCGATTTTAAGAATTTCTAATATAACGTGAAAATAAAGCAAATAAAAAAAGGTAATTTCCTTATACGTAATTAAATCTTTTAATAAAATCACAACACTACAAATCGTTTGATTTATCTAATATTAATTAAATGTATCATTGTAAATATAACCTAAAATGTCACAAATGTCATAATTTTTTAACTTGGTGATTTTATTTTTTTAAGGTTAACCCTAAAATTTTAAAAAATTCCATATAAATTAATTTTTCGTTTTTAATTATTACATATTTTTATAAATTAATATCAAAGATGATTTGTTTTATTTAAATATTAATTTTTGTAAATTAATTATTATTTTTTAAATAAGTTAAATTTATTTTTCAACTTGTTAAAAAAATCGATTAGTTACTTTTATTTTTCTTGGGTTGTCATTAACTACCTTCATAATGTTTTGGTTCGGTTTCTAAAATTTACAGGTTAATTCTTGTTTATTTATTTATTTATTCATTTAAAAATGTATTTTTCTACTTTAAATCATTCATAAAGTAAGTTAAAAAGTTTAAAGAGTTAAGTTAAAAGAGTTTTTGTGTTTTATCGGCGTTTTATTTTGTAAATTTAGATTATAATAATTAATGTTATTTTTTTTTTAGGTTGTGTCTTCATTAGTTTGTGTAAATTCCAATAGATGGCGGAGTAGTTAAATCTTTTTGATAGTTTTAAGTTTTTATATTTATTTATACTTATTAATCGACTTTTATGGATTTAAAATCATCATGTTTTTTTATGGATTTAAAATCATCATGGTTTTTTATAGATTAACTAATTATTAAGGTAAAATATTAATTTAAAAATTTTTAACTTACCTATTCGATCTTCTATGGATAATTTTTCGTTAGGTAAAGAGTAATCTTTAATAGTTTGTTGATATCTAAAATCCTGTTCTTTCGCGTATCTTTCCAATTGCATAATTCTATCGGTAGCTTCTTCGTAATTCATGGCAAGATCTTCTCTTTCAGCGGCTAAAGCATGTAACCTCCGTTCCAGTTCGTTCCTTTTTTCGGTAACCATTTCAATTTCATCTTTTAATCCGTTTATCGTTCCGATGTATTCCTGTAGATTTTTCTTCTGAACGGAATTTTGCTGCCTTAATTCGTCTAATTGTTGCCTCATTTGGTTTTCATTCCCCGCATATTGTTTTAATTCTTGGGATAATCGCGCGTTTTGTCTTTGTAAGTCATCTAATAAGTTACTTTTATCTCTTTCGACTTGTTTAAGGGACGATTCTTTATTGAGGAGTTTTTCTTGAAGTTCTTTAACGTCATTTTGAAGTTCTAACACTCTCAATTCGCATTCCGATTCAATCGAGGCTAATTTTCTCTTTAAAAGGTGTCTATCTTGTTCTACGATCTGAAAAAATAAAAAAAAAATAAATTTAAGCACATGGTAAAAAGTTTTTAAATTTGGGTTTATTTAAAGCAATTATCTTGGTTTAACATAAAGCAATTAGAAAACGCATTGCGTTAAATAAGGCGAAAGTGAAACGGTTTTAGTTGTCTTAAAATATTTAGAACAGGTTTTATTTTTGTATAGATGGAGAGAAGCGTTTTAAATCGATACGTTTAACTTCCTTCTCGTACAATGAAGTTATTTATATCAGATATTAAAGAAAGTTGGTTTATTATATAACTTTTCTTTTTTAGAAAATATATTTTTAGATACGTTATAATATTTTTAGATAAGTTTTAATATTTTTAGACACAAATTTTGTTCTTGTAATTGTAATAAATATAAATTATGGTTACATTTATTTTACATTTAAATTATGATTACATTTACATTTAAATTATGGTTACGTTTACGTTTTATGTTACAAAAGTCGTTTGCAATTACTTACTTGTAACTTACTTGCGTAGAAAGTAAACCAACTACAATTTAATTTCGCAATTACACAATATTGGATTTCTTAAGTGATAATTACGTCGTATCGGATGGATCTTTACCAACACTTTGTATCAGATTGGATTCTATTTGTTAATATTTAATGCCTAATACTTACTTTATACTAATTTATTAATTTCTTTTTTTTTTTAGGTGAGTGGAAGGGAAAGTTACCTTAAATTGATGGATTTAATGGAATTTTGAAGGTAAATCATCACGATTGACGTTTTAAATGTTCATATTTATATCATATTCTTATTAATATGATATATAAGCGAGAATAAGCTTAAAGAAATGGGATGATTTGTTTTGGAAGAATGGAAAATCATTTTGGAGTGTAAAATTAACCAATAAATAATACTAAAAGACTTGTTAATTGCCTATAAAGTAAATTATTTTACTTTAATTTGTTGTCTTAAATGTCTTTTTGCGGTTGACTTAAAAAAAAAACATTGCTCTCTTTAAAAATTTTTTTAATTTTTTTGATACTAATTAGCAATTATTTGATTTATTTAAAATAAACTATAATGTTTTAACTTTAATTTAATATAAAGATCATTCCTTAATTTCAATAAATAAAGTCTCTATGATTTTTTTTAAATTGATTAAAATTTTTAAGGTTAGGTTAAAAAACATTGCTCTTTTTAAGAATTTTTTTAATTTTTTTGATACTAATTAGCGATTATTTGATTTATTTGTTATAAATTAGAATGTTTTAACTTTAATTTAATTTAAGGATCATTCCTCAATTTCAATAAATAAAGTCTCTATGATTTTTTTTTAAATTACCAAAATTTTTAAGGTTAGGTTAAAAAACATTACTCTTTTTAAGAATTTTTTTAATTTTTTTGATACTAATTAGCGATTATTTGATTTATTTATTATAAACTAGAATGTTTTAACTTTAATTTAATATAAGGATCATTCCTTAATTTCAATAAATAAAGTCTCTATGATTTTTTTTTAAATTGGCAAAATTTTTAAGGTTAGGTTAAAAAACATTACTCTTTTTAAGAATTTTTTTAATTTTTTTGATAATTATTAGCGATTATTTGATTTATTTCTTATAAACTAGAATGTTTTAGCTTTAATTTAATTTAAGGATCATTCCTTAATTTCAATAAATAAAGTCTCTATAATTTTTTTTTTAATTTATCAAAATTTTTAAGGTTAGGTTAAAAAACTTTGCTCTTTTTAAGAATTTTTTTAATTTTTTTGATACTAATTAGCGATTATTTGATTTATTTATTATAAATTAGAATGTTTTAGCTTTCATTTAATTTAAGGATCATTCCTTAATTTCAAAAAATAAAGTCTCTATGATTTTTTTAGAATTTATCAAAATTTTTAAGGTTAAAAAAACATTACTCTTTTTAAGAATTTTTTTAATTTTTTTGATAATTATTAGCGATTATTTGATTTATTTATTATAAACTAGAATGTTTTAACTTTAATTTAATATAAGGATCATTCCTTAATTTCAATAAATAAAGTCTCTATGATTTTTTAAAAATTTATCAAAATTTTTAAGGTTAGGTTAAAAAACATTGCTCTTTTTAAGAATTTTTTTAATTTTTTTTATACTAATTAGCGATTATTTGATTTATTTGTTATAAACTAGAATGTTTTAACTTTAATTTAATTTAAGGATCATTCCTTAATTTCAATAAATAAAGTCTCTATGATTTTTTTTAAATTTATCAAAATTTTTAAGGTTAGGTTAAAAAACATTACTCTTTTTAAGAATTTTTTTAATTTTTTTGATAATAATTAGCGATTATCTGATTTATTTATTGTAAACTAGAATGTTTTAACTTTAATTTAATTTAAGGATCATTCCTTAATTTCAATAAATAAAGTCTCTATGATTTTTTTTTAATTTACCAAAATTTTTAAGGTTTGGTTAAAAAACATTACTCTTTTTAAGAATTTTTTAATTTTTTTGATAATAATTAGCGATTATTTGATTTATTTATTATAAATTAGAATGTTTTAACTTTAATTTAATTTAAGGATCATTCCCTAATTTCAATAAATAAAGTCTCTATGATTTTTTAAAAATTTATCAACATTTTTAAGGTTAGGTTGAAAAACATTGCTCTTTTTAAGAATTTTTTTAATTTTTTTGGTACTAATTAGCGATTATCTGATTTATTTATTATAAACTAGAATGTTTTAACTTTAATTTAATTTAGGGATCATTCCTTAATTTCAATAAATAAAGTCTCTATGATTTTCTTAAAATTTATCAAAATTTTTAAGGTTAGGTTAAAGAACATTGCTCTTTTTAAGATTTTTTTAAATTTTTTTGATACTAATTACCGATTATTTGATTTATTTAAAATAAACTAGAATGTTTTAACTTTAATTTAATTTAAGGATCATTCCTTAATTTCAAAAAATAAAGTCTCTATAATTTTTTTAAAATTTATTAAAATTTTTAAGGTTAGGTTAAAAAACATTACTCTTTTTAAGAATTTTTTTAATTTTTTTATACTAATTAGCGATTATTTGATTTATTTATTATAAACTAGAATGTTTTAACTTTAATTTAATTTAGGGATCATTCCTTAATTTCAATAAATAAAGTCTCTATGATTTTTTTTAAATTTACCAAAATTTTTAAGGTTAGGTTAAAAAACATTACTCTTTTTAAGAATTTTTTAAATTTTTTTGATACTAATTAGCGATTATTTGATTTATTTAATATAAATTAGAACGTTCTAACTTTAATTTAATTTAAGGATCATTCCTTAATTCGAATAAATAAAGTCTCTATGATTTTTTTAAAATTTATCAAAATTTTTAAGGTTAGGTTAAAAAACATTACTCTTTTTAAGAATTTTTTTAATTTTTTTGATAATTATTAGCGATTATCTGATTTATTTATTATAAACTAGAATGTTTTAACTTTAATTTAATTTAAGGATCATTCCTTAATTTCAATAAATAAAGTCTCTATGATTTTTTTAAAATTTATCAAAATTTTTAAGGTTAGGTTAAAAAACATTACTCTTTTTAAGAATTTTTTTAATTTTTTTGATACTAATTAGCGATTATTTGATTTATTTATTATAAACTAGAATGTTTTAGCTTTAATTTAATTTAGGGATCATTCCTTAATTTCAATAAATAAAGTCTCTATGATTTTTTTTAAATTTATCAAAATTTTTAAGGTTAGGTTAAAAAACATTGCTCTTTTTAAGAATTTTTTTAATTTTTTTGATAATAATTAGCGATTATTTGATTTATTTATTATAAACTAGAATGTTTTAACTTTAATTTAATTTAAGGATCATTCCTTAATTTCAATAAATAAAGTCTCTATGATTTTTTTAAAATTTATCAAAATTTTTAAGGTTATGTTAAAAAACATTACTCTTTTTAAGAATTTTTTTAATTTTTTTTATAATTATTAGCGATTTTTTGATTTATTTATTATAAACTAGAATGTTTTAACTTTAATTTAATTTAAGGATCATTCCTTAATTTTAATAAATAAAGTTTCTATGATTTTTTTTTAAATTTACCAAAATGTTTAAAGTTAAAACTTATTTTAATCATCTTTATTGAATCGAAACGATAAGATTAATTATTATTACTGCTAGAAATAATTAGTAATTAGTTCAAAATAACGTCTAATCGATACGAAACGGTTCAACTAAATAGAAAACTGAATATTCACACGTCCTACACTTGAGGCCGTCCGTATTACAAGCGAATCGTACCACTTAAGCATTAACAAGGTTTTGTTCGTGACCCACAAAATAATAATTTTTTATTTTTATACGGGTGCAGATCGTTCGGTTCGAAGTAAACTTTCTAAACGATTGAATTATTAACCGGGAATTTCCTCGGTTTTCACGCGAGAAATAAAAAAATGGTAAAATATTAAACGAGCGCTTACGTAAGATATACAAATCGACCTACGTAAAACGTAAAAAGGTATTAATACGGTTTTATTAAGTTAAGTGGCGTTAATAAAACATTAATAAAACGACGTTAATAAAAAAAAAACGTCACAAAAATGAAATAATTTTCATAAATAACTTGTTGTAACTTGTATTTTTACGGTTAGCTTTGTTGTTTAAATTTCTTTTCGCTTTGTTATTCTTTTACACTTAATAAAGTTGAGTTGACGTAGTTTAATTAACAATAGCGGTTAAAACGTGTTCCTTACGGTTTATTTTCATCCTGATTAACTCCGGAAATTATAATTTCTCAATATTGTTTAGAATCAAACGTGGAATTATAATTAATTTCTTTTCACATGGACTTTCTAACGTTATAGCTTTACGTTCATTAAAGATTTTAATGTAAATCTCGTTTTAAATTATTCTTGCATTGTGCAATCGCTTATTAAGAAGAATGCAAACCGGTTAACGTCATTGATAAGAGTTTACGTTTTGTAAAAAATGTTAATTATGTGTATGTAATAGACGTGCAGTCGCATTCCTCGAGTTTAACTCGGCTCGTTTATGCTGTACGTTCGAGTGCAACTTTTTTTTCTCTTATTTTAAACAATGAACGAGATTTCTCTGCGTGGAGTTTTTAACCTACATGTTAAAACGGCAGAAAGTAAATAGAATAAAACGCTCGGGCTCTCAAGTATAGTTCCTTTGATTCTTTAAAGAGGGAAATAATAAGAACAGAACGATTTTCTTCTTTAACTAAAAAAAAAAAAAAAAAAAATCGCCCAGACTTTATTTATGGAGATTTTAAATACAAATTCTAACTAATGATAAATTAAAATATCTATTCTTCATCAAAACAATCCGATTTGTTTTAATTATTAGCAAAAAATTAAAAAAAAAACTTCAAAGACATCAATGTTTTTTTACCTAACCTTAAAATTTTTGACCAAATTTAAAAAATCGCCCAGACTTTATTTATGGAGATTTTAAATAAAAATTTTAACTAATGATAAATTAAAATATCTATTTTCCATCAGAATAATCAAATTTGTTCTAATTATTAGCAAAAAAATTTTAAAAAATTTCAAAGACATCAATGTTTTTTTACCTAACCTTAAAATTTTTGACCAAATTTAAAAAATCGCCCAGACTTTATTTATTTCTGGAAATTTTAAATAAAAATTTGAACTAATGATAAATTAAAATATCTATTTTCCATCAAAACAATCCGATTTGTTCTAATTATTGGCAAAAAATTTTAAAAAAATTTCAAAGACGTCAATGGTTTTTTATCTAACTTTTAAATTTTTGACCAAATTTAAAAAATCGCCCAGACTTTATTTATGGAGATTTTAAATAAAAATTTGAACTAATGATAAATTAAAATATCTATTTTTCATCAAAACAATCAGATTTGTTTTAATTGTTAGGAAAAAATTTTAAAAAAATTTCAAAGACATCAATGTTTTTTTACCTAACCTTAAAATTTTTGACCAAATTTAAAAAATCACCTAGACTTTATTTATAGAGATTTTAAATAAAAATTTTAACTAATGATAAATTAAAATGTCTATTTTTCATCAAAACAATCAAATTTGTTCTAATTATTAGCAAAAAATTTTAAAGACGTCAATGTTTTTTTATCTAACTTTTAAATTTTTGACCAAATTTAAAAAATCGCCCAGACTTTATTTATGGAGATTTTAAATAAAAATTTGAACTAATGATAAATTAAAATACCTATTTTTCATCAAAACAATCCGATTTGTTTTAATTATTAGCAAAAAATTTTAAAAAAATTTCAAAGACATCAATGTTTTTTTACCTAACCTTAAAATTTTTGACCAAATTTAAAAAATCACCCAGAGTTTATTTATTAAGATTAAGGAATGATTTTTAATTTAAATGAAAACTAAAAGATTCTATTTTTTATTAAAAAAGTTAAAATTTTCCTAATTATTACCAAAAAAATTAAAAAAATTATCAAACTTGGTTAAAAATCTTTGACTGTTTAACCTAACTTTTTTTAACAATTCGATTAAATTTAAAAAAATCACCCAAAGTTTATTTATTAAGATTAAGGAAATGATTTTTAATTTAAATGAAAAATAAAAGATTCTATTTTTTATTAAAAAAGTTAAAATTTTCCTAATTATTACCAAAAAAATTAAAAAAATTCCCAAAATTGGTTAAAAAGATTTGACAAGTTAACCTAACTTTTTTTAAAAATTCGATTAAATTTTAAAAAATCATCCAAAGTTTATTTTTAAAGATAAGGAAATGATTTTTGTTTTAAGTGAAAAATAAAAGATTCTATTTTTAATTATAAAAGCCGGATTTTTCTAATTGTTACCGAAAAAATTTAAAAAATTCCCAAAGTGGGTAAAAATTTTTGTCGGTTCTAACCTAACTTTTTTAAAAACAGACCAATTTTTTAAAAATCACCCAGACTTTATTTATGGAGATTTTAAATAAAAATTTGAACTAATTATAAATTAAAATATCTATTTTGCATCAAAACAATCCGATTTGTTTTAATTATTAGCAAAAAATTTAAAAAAAATTTCAAAGACATCAATGTTTTTTTACCTAACCTTAAAATTTTTGACCAAATTTAAAAAATCGCCCAGACTTTATTTATGGAGATTTTAAATAAAAATTTGAACTAATGATAAATTAAAAGGTCTATTTTTCATCAGAACAATCAGATTTGTTCTAATTATTAGCAAAAAATTTTTAAAAAATTTCAAAGACGTCAATGTTTTTTTACCTAACCTTAAAATTTTTGACCAAATTTAAAAAATCGCCCAGACTTTATTTATGGAGATTTTAAATAAAAATTTTAACTAATGATAAATTAAAATGTCTATTCTTCATCAAAACAATCCGATTTGTTTTAATTATTAGCAAAAAATTTAAAAAAAAATTCAAAGACATCAATGTTTTTTTACCTAACCTTAAAATTTTTAACCAAATTTAAAAAATCGCCCAGACTTTATTTATAAAGATTTTAAATAAAAATTTTAACTAATTATAAATTAAAATATCTATTTTCCATCAAAACAATCAGATTTGTTCTAATTATTAGCAAAAAATTTTAAAAAAATTTCAAAGACGTCAATGTTTTTTTACCTAACCTTAAAATTTTTAACCAAATTTAAAAAATCGCCCAGACTTTATTTATGGAGATTTTAAATAAAAATTTGAACTAATGATAAATTAAAATATCTATTTTTCATCAAAACAATCAGATTTGTTTTAATTATTAGCAAAAAATTTAAAAAAAATTTCAAAGACATCAATGTTTTTTTACCTAACCTTAAAATTTTTGACCAAATTTAAAAAATCACCTAGACTTTATTTATAGAGATTTTAAATAAAAATTTGAACTAATGATAAATTAAAATGTCTATTCTTCATCAAAACAATCCGATTTGTTTTAATTATTAGCAAAAAATTTAAAAAAAAATTCAAAGACATCAATGTTTTTTTACCTAACCTTAAAATTTTTAACCAAATTTAAAAAATCGCCCAGACTTTATTTATAAAGATTTTAAATAAAAATTTTAACTAATTATAAATTAAAATATCTATTTTCCATCAAAACAATCAGATTTGTTCTAATTATTAGCAAAAAATTTTAAAAAAATTTCAAAAACGTCAATGTTTTTTTACCTAACCTTAAAATTTTTGACCAAATTTAAAAAATCACCTAGACTTTATTTATAGAGATTTTAAATAAAAATTTTAACTAATGATAAATTAAAATGTCTATTTTTCATCAAAACAATCCGATTTGTTTTAATTATTAGCAAAAAATTTAAAAAAAATTTCAAAGACATCAATGTTTTTTTACCTAACCTTAAAATTTTTGACCAAATTTAAAAAATCACCCAGAGTTTATTTATTAAGATTAAGGAATGATTTTTGTTTTAAATGAAAAATAAAAGATTCTATTTTTTATTAAAAAGGTCAAATTTTTCCTAATTATTACCAAAAAAATTTAAAAAATTATCAAACTTGGTTAAAAATCTTTGACAGTTTAACCAAACTTTTTTTAAAAATTCGATTAAATTTAAAAAAATCACCCAAAGTTTATTTTTAAAGATAAGGAAATGATTTTTGTTTTAAATGAAAGATAAAAGATTCTATTTTTTATTAAAAAAGTTAAAATTTTCCTAATTATTACCAAAAAAATTAAAAAAATTATCAAACTTGGTTAAAGAAATTTGACATGTTAACCAAACTTTTTTTAAAAATTCGATTAAATTTTAAAAAATCACCCAAAGTTTATTTTTAAAGATAAGGAAATGATTTTTGTTTTAAATGAAAAATAAAAGATTTTATTTTTAATTATAAAAGCCGGATTTCTCTAATTGTTACCGAAAAAATTTAAAAAATTCCCAAAGTTGGTAAAAATTTTTGACGGTTCTAACCTAACTTTTTTAAAAACAGACCAATTTTTAAAAAATCACCCAGACTTTATTTATGGAGATTTTAAATAAAAATTTGAACTAATTATAAATTAAAATGTCTATTTTTCATCAAAACAATCCGATTTGTTTTAATTATTAGCAAAAGATTTAAAAAAAATTTCAAAGACGTCAATGTTTTTTTACCTAACCTTAAAATTTTTGACCAAATTTAAAAAATCGCCCAGACTTTATTTATAGAGATTTTAAATAAAAATTTGAACTAATGATAAATTAAAATGTCTATTTTTCATCAAAACAATCAGATTTGTTCTAATTATTGGCAAAAAGTTTAAAAAAAATTTCAAAGACATCAATGTTTTTTTACCTAACCTTAAAATTTTTGACCAAATTTAAAAAATCGCCCAGACTTTATTTATAGAGATTTTAAATAAAAATTTGAACTAATGATAAATTAAAATGTCTATTTTCCATCAAAATAATCCGATTTGTTCTAATTATTAACAAAAAATTTTAAAAAAATTTCAAAAACGCAATGTTTTTTTACCTAACCTTAAAATTTTTGACCAAATTTAAAAAATCGCCTAGACTTTATTTATTTATGGAGATTTTAAATAAAAATTTTAACTAATGATAAATTAAAATATCTATTTTCCATCAAAACAATCCGATTTGTTTTAATTATTAGCAAAAAATTTTAAAAAAATTTCAAAGACATCAATGTTTTTTTACCTAACCTTAAAATTTTTGACCAAATTTAAAAAATCACCCAGAGTTTATTTATTAAGATTAAGGAATGATTTTTGTTTTAAATGAAAAATAAAAGATTCTATCTTTTATTAAAAAGGTCAAATTTTTCCTAATTATTACCAAAAAAATTTAAAAAATTATCAAACTTGGTTAAAAATCTTTGATAGTTTAACCAAACTTTTTTTAAAAATTCGATTAAATTTAAAAAAATCACCCAAAGTTTATTTTTAAAGATAAGGAAATGATTTTTAATTTAAATGAAAAATAAAAGATTCTATTTTTTATTAAAAAAGTTAAAATTTTTTTAATTATTACCAAAAAAATTAAAAAAATTATCAAACTTGGTTAAAAATCTTTGACAGTTTAACCTAACTTTTTTTTTAATTAATAATTTTTCTAATTTAGTAGTTTTAACCACTTCGGTACGGTCGTCGACTATAGTCGACGGCCACAAAACGTCGCCAACAGCCGGCATTCATCATCCATACGCTGGCACAGCCGTCGACTATAGTCGACGCCCGTACCGAAGTAGTTAAAATTTTTCTAAGTTTTTTTAACTTTTAATAAATTAACTTTTACTTTTTCTTACTTAATTATTCCGTAATTCGACTAATTTTAATTAATTTATTTATTTCTTTTTTATGTTTTTGTAGTAATGTTTTGGCCTTCGTCGGTTCGTTTACTTCTTGGACGAGGAAACCGTCGAAGTGAAACAGATTCGAAATGGTTCGTTGGCTGACTCATTTGCTGACCTTTTCTTAAAGAGACCAGTGGCCTTATACGTAAGTAAGTGCTTTGACTGTACCTCAACTATACTTCGACTATACTTCAACTATACTTTGACTCACTTTAAATCGGATCTATTCTTACACAATCTAGTTTCGCCATCGGATCACTTTTACCTTCTTGAATTTCATCTAAAACCCACTAAATTTTTATTTATTTTTTTAATAATTAAGAAACCAGAGATAAAAGGTCAACTTTTTTTTTTACCTCTAAATATTTAAATTTTAAATCGTCAAGGTTTTATATATTTTTTTTAAACGTTTTAAAGATGTATTATGTTTTGAAATAGAATCGTTTTTTAAAATAACAAAGCTTTACCTTGATGGTTAGCTACGAGTCGCTTTCCAGGCGAGTTTCAAAACGTTCCTTGACGCAATTCCACTCGGAACGTAAGTTTAGAGAGGTATTGTCTGGCATTGTTATCGTTTCATACGGTTGCCGATGTTGTATATTTCCCCGCATCCGCTTTCTTCGGGTTTACAAAGCGCTAGCGTCTCCATTCAGGATTCAAAACGTGACTCAGATAGCAATTTCACTTTGCGAACGCGAAAAGATGTGACCATTGAGTAAAAATAAACGTGATCCTCGTCGATAAAATGATTCATCGACGATCGGTGAACGTTTAAATCCGATATGAGTGTGTCATAATTATTTATTAAGTAAGTTAGCGAAAAATGTGAAAAAAATAAATTTTTTTTTGATAAAGTAAAATCATTTTTAAGTTAATTTAAAAGAATTAAGGAAAGATTTTTTAAAATAGGATAGATTAAAAAGTCTATTTTTGATTTTAATTAATAAATTTATCTTAATTTTTACCAAAAAATTTCAAAAAAATTCACAAAGTTGGTGAAAAATTTTATGTTCAAATCTGTCATTTTTTAACCAAAGTTTAAAAAATCATACTGAGCTTATTTAAATAAATTGAGAAAAGATTTTTGAAACTAAGATAGATTAAAAAGACTATTTTTGATTTTAACTAATAAATTTATCCTAATTTTTACCAAAAATAAAAAAAAAAAAATGTTCAAAGATAAAAAAAAATTTTTAACCTAACCTAAATGTCACTTTTTAACCAAAGTTTAAAAAATCATACTGATCTTATTTAAAGGAATTAAGGAAAGATTTTTGAAATTAAGATAGATTAAAAAGTGTATTTTTAATTTTATCTAATAAATTTATCCTAATTATTACCGAAAAATTTAAAAAAAATCACAAAGTTGGTGAAAAATTTTATGTTCAAATCTGTCATTTTTTAACCAAAGTTTAAAAAATCATACTGAGCTTATTTAAATAAATTGAGAAAAGATTTTTGAAACTAAGATAGATTAAAAAGTCTATTTTTGATTTTAACTAATAAATTTATCCTAATTTTTACCAAAAAATTTAAAAAAAAATGTTCAAAGATAAAAAAAATTTTTAACCTAACCTAAATGTCACTTTTTAACCAAAGTTTAAAAAATCATACTGATCTTATTTAAAGGAATTAAGGAAAGATTTTTGAAAATAGGATAGATTAAAAAGTCTATTTTTGATTTTAATTAATAAATTTATCCTAATTATTACCGAAAAATTTAAAAAAATTCACAAAGTTGGTGAAAAATTTTATGTTCAAATCTGTCATTTTTTAACCAAAGTTTAAAAAATCATACTGAGCTTATTTAAATAAATTGAGAAAAGATTTTTGAAACTAGGATAGATTAAAAAGACTACTTTTGATTTTAACTAATAAATTTATCCTAGTTTTTACCAAAAATTAAAAAAAAAATGTTCAAAGATAAAAAAAATTTTTAACCTAACCTAAATGTCACTTTTTAACCAAAGTTTGAAAAATCATACTGGTCTTATTTAAAGGAATTAAGGAAAGATTTTTGAAAATAGGATAGATCAAAAAGTCTATTTTTAATTTTAACTAATAAATTTATCCTAATTATTACCGAAAAATTTAAAAAAAATCACAAAGTTGGTGAGAAATTTTATGTTCAAATCTGTCATTTTTTAACCAAAGTTTAAAAAATCATACTGAGCTTATTTAAATAAATTGAGAAAAGATTTTTGAAACTAAGATAGATTAAAAAGTCTATTTTTGATTTTAACTAATAAATTTATCCTAATTTTTACCAAAAAATTTAAAAAATGTCCAAAGATAAAAAAAATTTTAACCTAACCTAAATGTCAGTTTTTGACAATCTTTAAAAAAATCATACTGGTTTTAGTTAAAGGAATTGAGGAAAGATTTTTGAAAATAGGATAGATTAAAAAGTCTATTTTTAATTTTAACTAATAAATTTATCCTAATTATTACCGAAAAATTTAAAAAAATTCACAAAGTTGGTGAAAAATTTTATGTTCAAATCTGTCATTTTTTAACCAAAGTTTAAAAAATCATACTGACAAGGAGAGTGCAAGGTCTTGGGGTCGTGGATTTAGTTCAAATTTCGTAGAATGGTAGATTTAGTTTTCCTGTTGATGAAAATATATGGTTATAGGGGCCACTATTCAATAATTTTTAAAATATTTGCATTTAAAGATGCAATTAATTCGTTAGGATAAGTCCGGATAATGTCAAAATTAATTGAATTTATACCGATTAAGTCAGGCTTTTTTAAGAAAGGTTATAATGCCAAGTTATATTCCTGTATTAATTTTGAAGTCTTGACAGATCAAATGACAATTAACTGACAAATCCAAAGTGCGATGCACGCTCAAAAAATGCTTCGATATCGCAAAATTTTATATCCATTCATGGTATCTTTTTATGTAAAAAAGGACACTCTCATAACTCAAACCAGGCGCCTAATGACGAGAAACACCAATCTATTGCTGCTACGCTACACCCATTATGCTTAATCGTTTGCTACAGCCCTGAATTTAACTAGTGAATTGCATCTTTACTTGCAAATATCTAAAGAGCTATTGAGTAGTGGCCCCTACAACCATATATTTTCTTCAACAGGGAAACTAAATCTACCATCCTACAAAATTTGAACTAAATCTATGACCCTAAGACCTTGCACTCTCCTTGTGAGCTTATTTAAATAAATTGAGAAAAGATTTTTGAAACTAAGATAGATTAAAAAGTCTATTTTTGATTTTAACTAATAAATTTACCCTAATTTTTACCAAAAATTAAAAAAAAAATGTTCAAAGATAAAAAAAATTTTTAACCTAACCTAAATGTCACTTTTTAACCAAAGTTTAAAAAATCATACTGATCTTATTTAAAGGAATTAAGGAAAGATTTTTGAAATTAAGATAGATTAAAAAGTGTATTTTTAATTTTATCTAATAAATTTATCCTAATTATTACCGAAAAATTTTAAAAAAATCACAAAGTTGGTGAAAAATTTTATGTTCAAATCTGTCATTTTTTAACCAAAGTTTAAAAAATCATACTGAGCTTATTTAAATAAATTGAGAAAAGATTTTTGAAACTAAGATAGATTAAAAAGTCTATTTTTGATTTTAACTAATAAATTTATCCTAATTTTTACCAAAAAATTTAAAAAAATTTTCAAAGATAAAAAAAATTTTTAACCTAACCTAAATGTCACTTTTTAACCAAAGTTTGAAAAATCATACTGGTCTTATTTAAAGGAATTAAGGAAAGATTTTTGAAAATAGGATAGATCAAAAAGTCTATTTTTAATTTTAACTAATAAATTTATCCTAATTATTACCGAAAAATTTAAAAAAATTCACAAAGTTAGTGAAAAATTTTATGTTCAAATCTGTCATTTTTTAACCAAAGTTTAAAAAATCATACTGAGCTTATTTAAATAAATTGAGAAAAGATTTTTGAAACTAAGATAGATTAAAAAGTCTATTTTTGATTTTAACTAATAAATTTATCCTAATTTTTACCAAAAAATTTAAAAAAATGTTCAAAGATAAAAAAAATTTTTAACCTAACCTAAATGTCACTTTTTAACCAAAGTTTAAAAAATCATACTGATCTTATTTAAAGGAATTAAGGAAAGATTTTTGAAAATAGGATAGATTAAAAAGTTTGTTTTTAATTTTAACTAATAAATTTATCCTAATTATTACCGAAAAATTAAAAAAAATTCACAAGGTTGGTAAAAAATTTTATGTTGAAATCTGTCATTTTTTAACCAAAGTTTAAAAAATCATTCTGAGCTTATTTAAATAAATTGAGAAAAGATTTTTGAAACTAAGATAGATTAAAAAGTCTATTTTTGATTTTAACTAATAAATTTATCCTAATTTTTACCAAAAAATTAAAAAAAATTTTCAAAGATAAAAAAATTTTTAACCTAACCTAAATGTCACTTTTTAGCCAAAGTTTAAAAAATCATACTGGTCTTATTTAAAGGAATTAAGGAAAGATTTTTGAAAATTGGATAGATTAAAAAGTCTGTTTTTGATTTTAATTTATAAATTTATCCTAATTATTACCGAAAAATTTAAAAAAATTCACAAAGTTGGTGAAAAATTTTATGTTCAAGTCTGTCATTTTTTTAACCAAAGTTTAAAAAATCATACTGAGCTTATTTAAATAAATTGAGAAAAGATTTTTGAAACTAAGATAGATTAAAAAGTCTATTTTTGATTTTAACTAATAAATTTATCCTAATTTTTACCAAAAAATTTAAAAAAATTTTCAAAGATAAAAAAAATTTTTAACCTAACCTAAATGTCACTTTTTAACCAAAGTTTGAAAAATCATACTGGTCTTATTTAAAGGAATTAAGGAAAGATTTTTGAAAATAGGATAGATTAAAAAGTCTGTTTTTAATTTTAACTAATAAATTTATCCTAATTATTACCAAAAAATTTTAAAAAAATCACAAAGTTGGTGAAAAATTTTATGTTCAAATCTGTCATTTTTTAACCAAAGTTTAAAAAATCATTCTGAGTTTATTTAAAGGAATTGATAATAGATTTTAATTTTAAATAATACATTTTAATTTTAGAAAATACATTTTAAATTTGAAATTTTACCGCTATTATGGTTTAATTACTAACAATTTTAAAAGATGGCGTTTTAAAAAAAAAACGATTTTTATATTAATTAGGTTAAGATGAAAGCTGATTTTTAATATTTTCCTTTTTGAAAACTTAATGTATCAAAAACGGGAGTTGAGACATCAACATTTTGCCTTTGTTCAACTTCCCTTAAATCAACCGGAGGTTGGTGAGATTTTTTCTTCCCTCCGATCGTCGGTCGAGCGTTAATTTCCATCTCGACGAGTCTCCCGATTAATTGTCTCGGAGGTTCGATCCGTTTAAATTCCATGTATTTCATATTTTTCTTGTCGACGATTTCCGTATTGATGTTTAATCTAGCCGGGATTTCGTGCATGTCAATCGGCCAACTAACGGTTTTGTACAATTCCTTTTTCTTCTCTTGTAAATACCGCTTCTTAACTCCGCCGTATTTCTTGTAAAGTGGGTGTAGTTTCAAATCGGTCATTTGCAACATACGTATTTCGGTCGTTTCGTATTTACCTAAAGGATCTTCGTTGATGGTTTGTTTTAAGCTCGGATCGGCTTCGATTTTTCTTAATTGTAATTGTTCCTTATTAAGTTCGTTATCCGTTTGATTGCTAATTAAATCTTTTTGAATCAAATAAGCGCTTCCGCACGTTTGATAAGCTTGTCCACCAAACTCGGATAAATCCGGACATTCTGACTCCGAATCATCTTTAAATCTTTTCTTACAACAAGAAGGATCGGGAGGTAATTCGCGTTTTTCTTCTTCCGGACCGTCGAATAAACGTTTCCAAAAACCCTTCTTTTTTGGCGGTTTTTTATTACAAAGGTTTTTACTCGGACACGGATCTTTTTTCTCCGTTTCTGTACGTTTTGAAAAGTGTTTACCCTCAATTTTAAGATAGACGTTTTGTAACGGTAACAACTTCCATTTAGAATGGAAATTTTGATGGAGATTTCGGGAAAACATAACTTGGGCCATATTTTTTAAAAAAATTGATTTAAAAAAAATTTAATTAATTTCAATGTCATAAAAATTAATTTTATGACATTAATTTTTATTAAGTTTTAAATTATCAATTTAATTTAAAAATATATCAATAGATAGCGCTTATTTTTATTTATTTATTTTTTTTTATTTTAGAAATTTTAGTGAATTTTTGATAATTTAGAGACAATTTTAGACAGTTTTAAAATATTTTAAAACGATATTAGTCAATTTTTGTTTAATAAATTTTAGACGTTTTTTAATAAACTAGTTTAGTTTTACTTTTAGTATTTTTCTAAAAAAAATTTATTGTTTTTGGTTGAATTGATCAACATTTTGGTAACTTTGGTAGAAGCTTTACGAATTTAGTAAGTTTTTGATGGAATTAAAAAAAAAATTGGTAAATTTTTGGTGGAATTTTCACAAATTTTTTGGTAAAAATTAGGATAAATTTATTAGTTAAAATCAAAAATAGACTTTTTAATCTATCTTACAAGGAGACATCGCAGTTGACTCTTCACCAATTTTGATGATTTTTTTTATGGTGAATCTATATTGAATATAAGTGAGTTCCCCCAGAGCTTTTGATCGAATGGCCCTTCTAAAGGGAGTTATTAATTTTTGAAAGTTACGTTTTTTGGCAGTTGTTGTTATAAGCTATAAAGCAATGTCATTTGACGTATCTGTCCGTAGTGCAGTGAATGAATGCCGCGCTCCTGTGCAGGAAGCCCAGGATCGGGATTCTGATGTTACAACTTTTTTTTTTGTTTTAATTATTTATTGTACTACTCCTAATCTATTCTTTTATTTATAGTTATATATATCAACATATACGTAATTATATTTATATATAATTGTAATTTTTTAATTACTTTATTATTATCACTATTTGGATTTTTTTAATAAATCCTTTTAATAAAACCTCATAACACGTGTTTTCTGTTTCAAAAAAAAACTTTAATATCAGAATCCCGATCCTGGGCTTCCTGCACAGGAGCGCGGCATTCATTCACTGCACTACGGACAGATACGTCAAACGACATCGCTTTATAGCTTATGACAACAATTGCCGAAAAACGTAACTTTCAAAAATTAATAACTCCCTTTAGAAGGGCCATTCGATCAAAAGCTCTGGGGGAACTTACTTATATTCAATATAGATTCACCATAAAAAAATTCATCAAAATTGGTGAAGAGTCAACTGCGATGTCTCCTTGTTAGTTTCAAAAATCTTTTCTCAATTTATTTAAATAAGCTCAGTATGATTTTTTAAACTTTGGTTAAAAAATGACAGATTTGAACATGAAATTTTTCACCAACTTTGTGATTTTTTTAAAATTTTTGGCTGGTGTTAAGTTTCCTAACTTATGATTTTTTCGATGAAAATGTGATTTAATCGATCCGAAATGTGTCCTATTGTCCAGATTTGGTCGAATTGTACCGCGGAAAAGCATTTTTACCGCGAGAATTTTTCGGTAATAATTAGGATAAATTTATTAATTAAAATCAAAAATGGACTTTTTAATTTATCGTAGTTTCATAAATCTTTCCTCAATTCCTTTAAATAAGACCAGTATGATTTTTTTAAAGATTGTTAAAAAGTGACATTTAGGTTAGGTTAAAAATTATTTTTTATCTTTGAACATTTTTTTAAATTTTTTGGTAAAAATTAGGATAAATTTATTAGTTAAAATCAAAAATAGACTTTTTAATCTATCTTAGTTTCAAAAATCTTTTCTCAATTTATTTAAATAAGCTCAGTATGATTTTTTAAACTTTGGTTAAAAAATGACAGATTTGAACATAAAATTTTTCACCAACTTTGTGAATTTTTTTTAATTTTTCGGTAATGATTAGGATAAATTTATTAGTTAAAATTAAAAACAGACTTTTTAATCTATCCTATTTTCAAAAATCTTTCCTTAATGCCTTTAAATAAGATCAGTATGACTTTTTTAAAGATTGTCAAAAAGTGACATTTAGGTTAGGTTAAAAATTTTTTTTATCTTTGAAAATTTTTTAAAATTTTTTGGTAAAAATTAAGATAAATTTATTAATTAAAAGCAAAAATAGACCTTTTAATCTATCTTAGTTTCAAAAATCTTTTCTCAATTTATTTAAATAAGCTCAGTATGATTTTTTAAACTTTGGTTAAAAAATGACAGATTGGAACATAAAATTTTTCACCAACTTTGTGAATTTTTTTAATTTTTTTTGTAAAAATTAGAACAAATTTATTAGTTAAAATCGAAAATAGACTTTTTAATCTATCTTAATTTCAAAAATCTTTCCTTAATTCCTTTAAATAAGATCAGTATGATTTTTTAAACTTTGGTTAAAAAGTGACATTTAGGTTAGATTAAATTTTTTTTTTAATTTTTTGGTAAAAATTAAGATAAATTTATTAATTAAAATCAAAAATAGACTTTTTAATCTATCCTATTTTCAAAAATCTCCTTAATTCTTTTAAATTAACTTAAAAATGATTTTACTTTACCAAAAAAAAAAAATAGTTCAGTCTTATTTTTAGTATTTTTCTAAAAAAAATTTATTGTTTTTGGTTGAATTGATCAACATTTTGGTAACTTTGGTGGAAACTTTACGAATTTAGTAAGTTTTTGGTGGAATTAAAAAAAAACTGGTAAATTTTTGGTGGAATTTTTACAAATATTGTGTTTTTTGGTGGAATTTTTAAAAAATTGATTATTTTTGGTAGAATTATTAAAAATTTTAGTAATTTTGGTAGGATTTTTATAAATTTACTAAGTTTTTGATGGAATTTTCAAAATTTTTGTTAATTTTTAATGAAATTGTTTCTAATTTGATTGATTTTTGATAGAATTGTTAAAAATGTTGACAATTTCGGTGTAATTTTTAGGATTTTTCTAAATTTTTGGTGGAATAAAAAAAAATTCAGTAAGTATTGGGTGTAGTTGTTAAATATTTTAATAGCTTTGGTGGAATTTTTGCGAATTTTATTCATTTCTGGTGGAATTTTAAAAAAATTCAGTGTTTTTGGTAAAATTCTTATGAATTTAGTAAGTTTTTGGTGGAATTTTTAAAGAATTCAGTATGTTTTTGGTGGAATTATCAAAAATTTTGATAACATTGGTGGAATTTTTGCGAATTTTATTCATTTCTGGCGGAATTTAAAAAAAATTCAGTGTTTTTGGTAAAATTCTTATGAATTTAGTAAGTTTTTGGTGGAATTTTTAAAAAATTCATTATGTTTTTGGTGGAATTATCAAAAATTTTGATAACATTGGTGGAATTTTTGCGAATTTTATTCATTTCTGGTGGAATAAAAAAAACAGTGTTTTAGGTAATATTCTTATGAATTTAGTAAGTTTTTGGTGGAATTTTTGCAAATTATATTAATTTTTGGTGGAATTTTTAAAAAATTCAGTACATTTTTGGTGGAATTATCAAACATCTTGATAACACTGGAGGAATTTTTGCGAATTTTATTCATTTTTGATGGAATTTTTAAAAAATTCAGTGTTTTTTTATGGAATTCTTACGAATTTAGTAAGTTTTTAGTGAAATTTTTCCAATTTTATTAATTTTTGGTGGAATTTTTATAAAATTCAGTATGTTTTTGATGGAATTGTTAAAAAAGTGGATAACTTTGGTGGAATTTTTATTAACTTTAATTATTTTTGGTGGAATTGTTAAAAATATTGGTAATTTTAGTAGAATTTTTATAAGTTTGGTAAGTTTTTGGTGGTATTTTTTAAAAATCAGTAAGTTTTTGATGGAATTATTCAACATTTTTGTAGCTTTGGTGGAAAATTGAAAAAATTGAGTACGTTTTTGGTGGAATTGTTAAAAATGTTGGTAACTTTGGTGGAATTTTTACGAAGATAGTAAGTTTTTCAATTTTTACCAATTTTATTGATTTTGGGTGGAATTTTTAAAAAAATTCACAAAGTTTTTAGTAGAATTGTCTCTAAATTTAATAATTTTTGGTGAAATCATGTTCAATTTAACTAACTTTGGTGGAGTTTTTATTATTACTTTTTTATTTTTGTGGAATTTTTAAGAATCTAATCAATTTTTGACGAAATTAATCTTAATTTTAGTATATTTTTTTAAAATTCAGTTTTTGGTGGAATTGTTAAAAATTGCTTTGGTGGAATTTTTACAAATTTACTTAAATTTTTGGTGATATTTTCAAGAATTTAATTAGTTTTTAGTATTTAATATTTAGTATTAGTTTAAATTTATTCGAATTTCTGCTCCGCATAAATTAAATATTTGATAATTATTAATAAACCGACCGTTTTGACATTTCATGTGGCATTAGCGTGGTTAGAATAATGAATAACGTTTATGAAAATTGAACCAACTGTTTTATCGGCCCAAATCGAAAATGACGGAAAACGGGGACTTCGTTTAGGGCTTAAATCGGCCGTTTTGGGTCCAAAGGAGCCCCGATTCGCATGTAAAGTTGCGGTGTAAAGCCGTTCAGAAGGTTAGCTGGAAGCAGAGTCGCGAAGCCGGTGGCTTTTTGAACAAAAAGTGCGTTCAAAAATTAACGAAAATGACAGGCGGACGATCGAGAATTTTAATTTCAATTAGGGCTACCACAACGTCGTTCGATTTTCAGGGCCGTTTTTCCAAAATCGGTCACGGACCCCCCAAAATAAAACCATTGAATCGTCCAGAAAGTGATTTCCAAAAAAACTATTAAAAAAAGTTTAATATATTATAATTTTAAACGTTAAAAAGTTTAATTTAATTTAATGTAATTTAAAAAGTTTAAAAAAATCCTAATAGATGGTGTTAATTAAAAAAATTTTAAACAACATGTACAGTATGTACGAAAATATTTTGTATGGAAAATAATTTGATGTTATTTAAGCTTAATTTGTGTTTTTTATTAAACGGATTGTTTATCTTTTTACTTAAAATGTTATCTTATCTGATATGTTATCTTAAAAATTAATTTTATTACTTCTTACGGTTTCAAGTTGTTTAATTATTGTTGATTTTTTTAATTTCCATACCGCTTTAGATAAGTCTGGGTTGTGCTTCTACAAAATTCAAACCGTGAAAGCTGCGATGCACGTTTTACTGTGTAAAATCCAAGCATTATTGATAGTTAAGAGCCTATCTAGTGCATTTAAGAGCCATGTAAAAATGTTCATTCATCATTTTTTCATTTTTATGCCAATTCGGTGTACAGCAATGTTTTCATCCATGAGGTCTGTACCTCTCGTGTATAAGTTGTGCTAAAGCCGGGTATACACCTGGCGAATGTTACCATTCGTTCGCATTCTCGAGGATTTCTTGCTCATGTGTGAACATGCATTTGATTGAAATTAATAGCAGTATGAATGGGATAAGCACGAAAGAACGTTTTCCATCGGTTGTCGGTAAAAGTAAAAAGATCAAAAAAAAATGCCAGCTACGAATGTCTGGAAATGTTCATATGTGGACATGTTCAATAAGTAAATGGTGAAATGATACCATTAGAGCAGGGATTCCCAACCTTTTTCTTGTATCGACCCTTTGTAAGAGAACAGTTTCTTACATCGACCCCCTAGCACTTTTACAAAATTTTGTTGAAAAGTTTATAATGATGATAAATGAAGCGTATAAATGCAAAACCAGACATTTGACATTCGAATAGTTTTGAGTAAAGCGCAAAAAACCTCTCACTGTCTTTTAAGTCACTCAATCGACTTGGTATTTTAACTAAAAGTAGATAATACATCGACGCGTCTTTATGTGCTTTAAAGCGCAAGTCAGGCTTATAGTAAAAAAGTTATTTTGATTAACAAAATGAGATTGTCTTGTTTTGCATCTAAGGCTTGGAAATCTCTGCTTTGTGAACTTCAAAGTTCTGGATTTGGCATTTCTATAAAAAAAAACTAGCAGTATCTGCACTAATAAAATTTAGAATTGCGATGAAAGAGATTTTAAAGAAGCTGATTTTATTGAAAATAGTACAAAATTAGTTTCTTAGGTACAAATTTAAATTCGTAAGTCACTATCAGATTCATTATCAGAAAACACTAGTGTGTCTTTCACATCCCCCTGAGTTTCCGAAGTATTGGCTGGATTGTCTTGAAAGCGTTTTTGAAGAACTCCAAACGTTCATCGTTTTCCCATTCTGCACCATAGTGTTTGGTTAGCAAAGAGGAAATGCTTCTTATCTTGTCAGGTTTAAGCCTTCTGCGTTAAACCTCTGCCTCTTTGTCTTGGCTTTTTCACGTTTGCACTCTTGCTTATTTGCTATTCTCTTTCGCCCTTTGCCACGAGGACTTGGTTCAATGGTAATGTTGTTGAAGGTAATCAAAACTCCGTAATCCATTCGTCACCACATTCTCGTTTAAACTAATCATGCAGAAGCGAGCAAAACTAACAGCTACTTCAATGACACGGCTATCACGTGAGGTAATGCGAGATCTGGATAGGTTCAAACACAAACGTCTGCTTTTGCACCTAACTACTTGGCGCAAATGTCTGCTTTTGCATTTAAAGCGGAATTTATTATTGCAATAACTCGCTTAAATATATTGTTACGCTCCTGAGGGCCACAAAAATTGATTTCTTGCTAAATTTACAATACAGATCCGTGTCTAACTAATTTTTAAAGAAAATGTCGAATGTCTGCTTTTGCATTTATACGCTTCAAATGAAAAGTTTAATGTGATGGCTGCGCTTGATGTGTCGATACTGTTTTTTTAATATTTGGCTTAAAATTACTTAATGCAATTCTTAAGTTCCCTCTTTCGAAAACATTCAATCTATTTCTTATTTTACGCAGCAAGTTATTGAGGTGACTAAAACCTGCTTCCACCAAATAAGAAGAAGGGAACGTTAATAATAGTGGTTCTGTAATAACTAATAATTGTGAATACTTTTCCCTGATGATTTTCAAATTCCAAAACTTTGCGTATCCGTGTGTTTTGAATAAGAGTTGTGCTTGAACATCTTCCTTCAACGCAATTAACTCTTCTTGCACCATAATATTATATCGAGATATATTGCACTGTAATGGATCTATCGGGTGTTCATTTAAATTCGTGCTCAAGTGAGCTATGGATTTTGCCTACATTTTGGACGTACAGTGGTTCACAGCTTATTTCAACCACCCTCTTTTAAGAAAATATAGCCCACATAATTTCGAAACGAAACAAGATATTGCAGAAATTTAAATAAGGGTTTACATAATACCTTCCAAACTTAAAAAAAAAAGAAGTTTTGTTCAGTCTCAAATTTACATTTTCAAACAGTTACAAACTAAAAACCAAAAAATATACCTACATAAGTAGTCACAGCTTATTTCAACCACTTATTATTTTAACTTAATTTATTTAATTTCAAAACTTAGTATGACCTCCTTTTTAGTCAATTACAGCTTTCAGCCTTCTTTGCACAGATTCCACTAACTTTCTTGTGGTTTGGGGAGTTATTTTTGCCTATTCCTTCTTTAGCGCTGCTATAAGGTCATTCCTGTTCGAGATCTGGTGTTGGCGAATGTTTTGGTCTAAAATTGCCCATAAGTTTTCAATAACATTTAAATTAGGTGATTGTGCCGGCGTGCATCAAGTGAGGACAGTTCCAAATCAGCCATGTCTGCACAATTCCAGATTAATGTTTCGGGTGTTGTCCTGATAGAATCGAAATCCCTCCCTTATACTGTAACGGTTTTGTTTTCGTCTAATTAAATTTGAAATTATTTGATTTGGGCCATCTGTTGGAATCAGTAATTTTTAGATCTCTTGGTTTTGTTGTGCAATACAGAATACTGGTTGGTTTCTCAGATTAGTGCAATCGGAAATAGTGGTGGGAATTTGGTTCTTTCGAGTGTCGCAATTGTGGTAATTTCGCCCTCTTCGTTGTTGCGTCTCGGAAGAGGATATACGTTTTTGGCTGGCGTAAAAAAACCCGTTTAATCCGGAATCTAACACTAAATTTGTGGTGTGGGAAGTTAATCCGCCAAACTGCGCTTTTAGAAGCTCTCCCAAACACCAACGGAGACGCTACCAAAATCTTCGACACCCACGTAGTTTTGTCGCAGTCAAAAACGTATATCCTCTTCCGAGACACAACAACGAAGAGGGCGAAATTACCACAATTGCGACACTCGAAAGAACCAAATCCCCACCACTATTTCCGATCGCACTAATCTGAGAAACCAACCAGTATTCTGTATTGCACAACAAAACCAAGAGATCTAAAAATTACCGATTCCAACAGATGGCCCAAATCAAATAATTTCAAATTTAATTAGACGAAAAACAACACCGTTACAATACCCAGTTTTTCGGCACTTTGTAATAAATTGGACTTTAGGATGTCGAGGTATTTATTTTTGTCCATTGTACTTTTAATAAACTGTAAGTTTCCTACCCCACTTGATGACATACAAGCCCACACCATGATACTACCACCACCGTGTTTTATTATCGCTATTAAATTTTTATTTTGGAGCTCTGTATTTGGCTTACGCCAGACGTAAGTTTGACCATCCGAGTCGAAAATATTAAATTTAGATTCATCCGCAAAAATAACTTGCTCCCAAAAGTTTGAATCTTTGTTAATATGTTCCTTGGCGAATTTTAGGCGCGCCGCTTGATTTTTCTTATTAATAAATGGTCTTTTCCGCGCTACTCTACCATTAAAACCATGGTTTCATAATACACGGCGAATAATTTCCGTACTGCATGTTTTATTCAGCTCATTTTGAACTTCTGTGGTCAAGTTTAGAGCGGATAGCTTCGGGTTTTTCTTTATTTTCCTAACAATGTAGCGCGCATCAGTTTCGTTAAAAATTTTGTTGGAAGCTTTTCTTCCCTTATCATGTATCCTATTTTCATGAACGAACCGAGATGTTATGCTTTGCACTGTCGAATCACTAAGGCCAACCATTTCAGCAATTTTCCGACGCGAATTGCCGCTTTTTAAAATGGCTAATAACCAATTCCATGTGTTCTATGGTAGTTCGTCGACTCATTGTCACAAAATACGCGTCTGGTTTACTTAACTGTCCAAATCACACTACAACCATTAGTGTGATTCGGGCAGTTGTATTTACATAATTGGAAACATAGCCTCAAAAAAAGTCAACTTAACAGATCTTAGAAGTGGGTGGTTGAAATAAGCTGTGACTACTTATGTATGTATGTTTTTGGTTTTTAGTTTGTAAATGTTTGAAAATGTAAATTTGAGACTGAATAAAACTTCTTTTTTTTTAATTTGAAAAGTACTATATAAACCCTCATTTAAATTTTTGCAATATCTTGTTTCGTTTCGAAATTATATGAGCTATATCTTCTTAAAAGAGGGTGGTTGAAATAAGCTATGAACTACTGTATGTCCAATAAAACTTTATTGAAGCAATGCCATAACACTGAAATGTTTAATAGGTTATAAATAACAAGACAGAAAATGAGAGGAAATTGGCTAATAACTTGTTTTTGGCTAAAATCTACCTAAACTCTAATCTTTTCAGTAACCGGTCGTTCAAAATTTCATAGGGATGTTCAAGTTGTGAATAAAATTATACAGTAAATATTCCCAAACTTCATCGACTTTCGAAGCAGCTTAAACGTAAGACTTGCCATCAAGTTCTTTGTCACAAATTAAAAACATTATCGATAAATTGCCAATACAAGCCGTTCAGTATAGTTTGACCAGATTTGACATTTGTCAAATTTGAAGTTTAATTGATTAGTGTGCACTAATAATGCGATACACATTCTTCCCTCCATCGTCATTTAACAAAATTTCAAAGCACACTTGAGCACGAATTTAAATGAACACCCATACTCTCTTTTCGCGGAAAGATGTCTCATGCGTCATTAGTTGTCGGCGTTTTCTCGACATATGTCAAATATTTTTTTCTTTATTTAATCATATATGTCAGATAGAGACGAAAACCGAAGATAGTAGTCTAGGATAATATAATTAATTAATGACGCATGAGACATCTTTCCGCGAAAAGAGTATAAGCCATTCTGGCACATCCCAATTTTCTATGTTTCGAAAGCGAATAGCTATAACTATCGACCCTCTGATCAACATTGACCCCCTCTACAACTTCATTGACCCCCAAGAGGTCGATACCGATACCGTTGGGAATCTCTGCATTAGAGGCTTTATTTTTTTTCATAACCTTAGGCATAGAAATTTTTATTTCCGTAGATATTTCTGCCCATGCAACTTTTTTTTTAACATTATAGCAATAAAACTCGTTAGTTGTGTCCCACAGAACCGAGTGCGTACCTACAACTCAGTTTTATACATTCATTGACGCTCCATGAGACCTATTAAAAAATACACATTCAAACAACAGTTCAAACTTTGGAACTAATTTCTTCTATTTAAGTTTACATTCATATTTATTTACCTTCGCAATGGCCATGTTCACAAATTGCACACCAAACGAACTAAATGCGAACGAGTGGAACTATTCGCAATGAGGGAAAGCTAGGTATTCGTTCAAAGGTACCACGCCACCCCAAAGGAATCTTTGCGAACGGGTAGCAATGTTTATATCGTGTGCACGCCAGTGAGTTACGGATACGTTTAACGTAAGTGGAAAAATGACGACAATAAAGCTTCCATTAGTTAACACAAGACAGATCGACGTTTCCAACGAAGACTGTACTAACTCAATTTTTTGCTTATTTGAGTTACATCGTCTAAAGCATAATTATTGGAGGTGATTCAAAAGTTTTACTTGATTTATCACCAAAGTTCAAAATTTGAATTAGTACAGTCTTCGTTGGAAGCGTCGAGGTATATAGGGTGTTTATAAATGAATGTAGGGGTTTTAACGCTTTATAATATTTATTACATTAAACTTACAGTTATAACTCAAACAGTTTTGTTTGTTGGCACCAGTGCGCGCAATGTTTCTGCTACAATCCGCTAGACGGCGATAATAGCAAAGATTACCTTGATACACTAGAGCAATGGCTCTTCCCTCACAAGGGGAGGGCGCGAGGTGGTTTTTTTTTTAAATCTGTCCTTTAGCTGAGTGGTAGAGTATCATACAAGGATTCATTTGACAAAGTACTAAAACGCACTATTCAGCCAAAACTGAATAAATCGCGTTTGAAGTTTAACGCTCCGTTTATATTTTGGATAAGTAAACTGGTTTACAGGTACTCGATAGCCGAACCGTTAAGAGCGGTGAGTCATATTGTGAAACAGCGAACATCGCTGGTTCGAATCTCTTCGTGTCTTTTACTTTTTAATTTTTGTTCAATACACAAATTTATTATAAATATTTACTTATTTAATGAATTTTAAATATACTTTGTTTTCAATAAAAAAATCAATTCACATTTTGGCATTAAATGATGTATGCTTTTTGTTTTTACAATTATTACAATTTTACTAATTATTATTTTTCGTTCAAAACTGTTGAAGTTTGTCTTATAATGAGATATTTTCATTAAAAGTTAAAGTTTATTATAAATTTATAAAAATAGCAATAAAAAACGATAAATGTTTAAAAATTAGGGTATTAAACAAAAAATTAAAAAGTAAAAGACACGAAAAGATTCGAACCAGCGATGTCCGCTATTTATGGATTGCTGATTCACCACTTTCCCAATCTGACCATCGGCCGCTTGTAAAGGAGTTTACTTATCCAAAATATAAACGAAGCGTTTAAACTTCAAATGCGATTTATTCAATTTTGGCTGAATAGTGCGTCTTAGTACTTTGTCAATTGAATCCTTGTATGATACTCTACCACTCAGCTCAAGGACAAATTTTTTTAAAAAAACCACCTCGCGCCCTCCCCTTGTCAGTTGAAAAAAAAAAAAATGAGCCAGAGAACTTCATTTTCCAGCAAGATGGTGCGCCACCTCACTGGCATATCGAAGTACACGATTGGTTGAACGTCACTGTACCCGAGCGCTGGATAGGGCGCAAAGGCCCAAATGACAGGGCTTGCTGTGCATGGCCTCCACGATTTCCTGACCTAACGCCATGCGATTTTTACATTTGGGGCTTCATCAAGGATCATGTGTACGTGCCTCCGCTACCAGCTGACCTCCCTGAATTAAAAAACCGAATATAGCCGGGAAGAACTCAGCTATAGACTTGATGTGTGCCGTGTGACAAATGGTTGTCACATTCGACATTTATAACGTTCGTAGTAAAACTGTTTGAGTTGCTCTTTAATTTGACATATAATTTATAACTGTAAGTTTACCTACCCTACGTTTACTTACCCTACGTTCATTTATAAACACCCTGTACTACGTTTACTTATCTGTCTGATTGGAGTTGATGTGTGCCTCTTTATCTAACTCATTAAAATTGTATGCAATTCGATTCCTTGTCTAACACATTGAAAAGCCCTATCCGCAAGTCGAATGCGTGCAGACTGTATCCAGTTTTTGTACGGATAGGCTTTTCAATGTGTTAAACAATGCATCAAATTGCATACGATTTTAACGAGTTAGGTAAAGAGACACTTCGACTCCAATCAACCCGCTAAGAAAACGTAGTATATCTGTCTTGTGTTAACTAATAGACGCCTTACTGTCGTCCTTTTTTCACGTTAAACGTATCCGCAGCTCACCGGCTTGCACACGGTATATGTAACTTTAGGTTATAAAGGGTTAATAAGTGTTTTATTAAGGATTTTGTTTATCTAATGACTCAAAATTATTTATTTAATGACTCAAAATTATTTATTTAATGACTCAAAATTATTTGTTTATCTAATGACTCAAAATTATTATCTAATCTGTGATGTTTTATTGTATTTTATGATGTTTTAAAAGAATTATTTAACAAGTTTTATAACTTACTTACGTTTTTACCTAACTTTGTGGATAAAAAATTATCAAGTTATTAATTTATTAGATATTTACCTTATCTAAACTTTTGATTTTTATTTTAAAATTTAGATTTTTTAAATGATTGAAAATAAAACTTTATGAAACCAGAACAAAATTCGAATCGAATCTTTAATTGGATTTTCCCTCCACCTTTTTGATTCAAAAGGCGGAAGTTTTCATTAAAATACAATTACAGGAAGGAAATTGTGCAAGCGAAGATCGCGAAAGTAGATTTTCGATTTCCATCCAAAGACGAATCGTTAAACGAATTTCCATAAAATTTTCTACTTTTAATTTTATATTAAAAAAAAAAGAAAATTTAAATTCTCGAAAACTAAAAACATCTACTTATCTAATTTTATCTCGTTGTAGATAAACGTTATATTACACGTATGTTTTATAGATTTTTACCTGTTCTCTAAATAAAGATACAAATCGATCGGTTTCGAATAAGTGAAAGGACAACGACGATAACGTTAAAACTCTTAACAACAATGAGTCATATTACATAAATATTACAAATGAAACGAATCTCGTTACGAAATACCTCGAGTTTCTTCGCGAATTCCGCTTCTTTCGTTTCGATTTGTCTTTGCAAGTCCTCGTTTTTCTCTAAAAGGGCCTTTCCGAGTTCGGCCGCGAGCACCAGGTCGTTTTCCTTTTGTTGTAACTGCGTCCAAAACTCCTCCGGCACCGAACTATTGTCCAAAACTTTTCTATTCTCCATTTCTACTATGTAATCCTCTAAATTGTGCATTATTTCCAAGATAATTCATTCTCACTACAATTAATCGCGGTTACTACACTATTTACACACATCATTTTTATTTTTTATTATCAAGTCTTTAAAAAAATAAATAAAAGGGTTAAATTAAAAGGTTTTTTTTTCTTTTAATAAAAAAAAATCGTTTAATAAAATGAACAAACAAACCGCGTCGTTTTACAAACGTACCTGCTTTGTGCAGGTGCTATAACACTAACTGTAACGTTATACAGGTAACAAACTTTTGTACACCTTCGCGCAAGCGCCGTCAAGGTGTTTGAACGAAAATCGTGTGTTTGTAATGAGTTGTTGGAAAAATATTGATCGAAAAGTGTTTTAAAAAGGTGAAGGATATCCAAATACGAATTGAAAATAAATTTTTATTTGAGGATTTAAAGAAAATAAGTTTTAAGATTATTTTATTGTTTTATATGCAACTTTATACATTTTTTTTAAATACATTTATTAACTTATTTTAAACTTTTCTTATTAATTTAAAGGATTTTTTTTTAGTTTGAAAAGAAAAACTATTTGAAAGAAGTATCCAAAGGATCGTTACATTGAAATTTGAAATTTTTAAGATCATACTTGATGATATAGTTTTGGTAAAATTAATATTAAAGAAATTTTTAAGATCATACTTGATGATATAGCTTTGGTAAAATTAATATTAAACTAGTTTAGTTTTATTTTTAGTATTTTTCTAAAAAAAAAAAATTATTGTTTTTGGCTGAATTGATCAACATTTTAGTAACTTTGGTGGAAGCTTTACGAATTTAGTAAGTTTTTGGTGGAATTAAAAAAAAATTGCTAAATTTTTGGTGGAATTTTTACAAATTTTGTAAGTTTTTTGGTGGAATTTTTAAAAAATTCATTATTTTTGGTAGAATTATTAAAAATTTTAGTAACTTTGGTGGAATTTTTATGAATTTACTAAGTTTTTGATGGAATTATCAAGGTTTTAGTTAATTTTTAATGAAATTGTTTCTAATTTGATTGATTTTTGGTGGAATTTTAAAAGAATTTGGACATTTTGGGGAAATTTTTAAAAGCTTTGGTAAGTTTTTGGTAAAATTGTTAAAAATGTTGACAATTTCGATGTAATTTTTAGGATTTTTGTAAGTTTTTGGTGGAATAAAAAAAATTCAGTAAGTTTTGGGTGTAGTTGTTAAATATTTTAATAGCTTTGGCGGGATTCTTGCGAATTTTATTTATTTCTGGTGGAATTTTAAAAAAATTCAGTGTTTTTGGTAAAATTCTTATGAATTTAGTAAGTTTTTGGTGGAATTTTTAAAAAATTGAGTATGTTTTTGGTAAAATTATCAAAAATTTTGATAACATTGGTGGAAATTTTGCGAATTTTATTCATTTCTAGTGGAATAAAAAAATCAGTGTTCTTGGTAAAATTCTTATGAATTTAGTGAGTTCTTGGTGGAATTTTTGCAAATTGTATTAATTTTTGGTGGAATTTTTAAAAAATTCAGTACATTTTTGGTGGAATTATCAAAAATTTTGATAACACTGGAGGAATTTTTGCGAATTTTATTCATTTTTGATGGAATTTTTAAAAAATTCAGTGTTTTTTTATGGAATTCTTACGAATTTAGTAAGTTTTTAGTGAAATTCTTCCAATTTTATTAATTTTTGGTGGAATTTTTATAAAATTCAGTATGTTTTTGATGAAATTGTTAAAACAGTTGATAACTTTGGTGGAATTTTTATTAACTTTAATCATTTTTGGTGGAATTGTTAAAAATATTGGTAATTTTAGTAGAATTTTTATGTATTTGGTAAGTTTTTGGTGGTATTTTTTAAAAATCAGTAAGTTTTTGGTGGAATTATTCAACATTTTTGTAGCTTTGGTGGAAAATTGAAAAAATTTAGTACGTTTTTGGTGGAATTGTTAAAAATGTTGGTAACTTTGGTGGAATTTTTACGAATATAGTAAGTTTTTCGTGGAATTTTTACCAATTTTATTGATTTTGGGTGGAATTTTTAAAACATTCACTAAGTTTTTAGTAGAATTGTCTCCAAATTTAATAATTTTTGGTGAAATTATATTCAATTTAACTAACTTTTGTGGAATTTTTATTAATACTTTTTTATTTTTGTGAAATTTTTAAGAATCTAATCAATTCTTGACGAAATTAATCTTAATTTTAGTATATTTTTTAAAAATTCAGCAAGTTTTTGGTGGAATTGTTAAAAATTTTGATAGCTTTGGTGGAATTTTAACAAATTTTATAAGTTTTTGATGGAATTATCAAGGTTTTAGTTAATTTTTAATGAAATTGTTTCTAATTTGATTGATTTTTGTGGAATTTTAAAAGAAATTGGACATTTTGGTGGAATTTTTAAAAAATTTGGTAAATTTTTGGTAGAATTGTTAAAAATGTTGACAATTTCGGTGTAATTTTTAGGATTTTTATAAGTTTTTGGTGGAATAAAAAAAATTCAGTAAGTTTTGGGTGTAGTTGTTAAATATTTTAATAGCTTTGGTGGGATTTTTGCTAATTTGATTAATTTCTGGTGGAATTAAAAAAAAAAATCAGTGTTTTTGGTAAAATTCTTATGAATTTAGTAAGTTTTTGGTGGAATTTTTAAAAAATTCAGTATGTTTTTGGTGGAATTATCAAAAATTTTGATAACACTGGTGGAATTTTTGCGAATTTTATTCATTTCTGGTGGAATAAAAAAAAATCAGTGTTTTTGGTAAAATTCTTATGAATTTAGTAAGTTCTTGGTGGAATTTTTGCAAATTGTATTAATTTTTGGTGGAATTTTTAAAAAATTCAGTACATTTTTGGTGGAATTATCAAAAATTTTGATAACACTGGAGGAATTTTTGCGAATTTTATTCATTTTTGATGGAATTTTTAAAGAATTCAGTGTTTTTTTATGGAATTCTTACGAATTTAGTAAGTTTTTAGTGAAATTTTTCCAATTTTATTAATTTTTGGTGGAATTTTTAGAAAATTCAGTATGTTTTTGATGGAATTGTTAAAACAGTTGATAACTTTGGTGGAATTTTTATTAACTTTAATCATTTTTGGTGGAATTGTTAAAAATATTGGTAATCTTAGTAGAATTTTTATGAATTTGGTAAGTTTTTGGTGGTATTTTTTAAAAATCAGTAAGTTTTTGGTGGAATTATTCAACACTTTTGTAGCTTTGGTGGAAAATTGAAAAAATTTAGTACGTTTTTGTTGGAATTGTTAAAAATGTTAGTAAATTTGGTGGAATTTTTACGAATACTGTAAGTTTTTTTAATTTTTACCAATTTTATTGATTTTGGGTGGAATTTTTAAAAAATTGCCCAAGTTTCTAGTAGAATTGTCTCCAAATTTAATAATTTTTGGTGAAGTTATATTCAATTTAACTAACTTTTGTGGGATTTTTATGAATTTACTAAGTTTTTGATGGAATTATCAAGGTTTTAGTTAATTTTTAATGAAATTGTTTCTAATTTGATTGATTTTTGGTGGAATTTTAAAAGAATTTGGACATTTTGGTGGAACTGTTAAAAATGTTGACAATTTCGGTGTAATTTTTAGGATTTTTGTAAGTTTTTGGTGGAATAAAAAAAAATTCAGTAAGTTTTGGGTGTAGTTGTTAAATATTTTAATAGCTTTGGCGGGATTTTTGCGAATTTTACTTATTTCTGGTGGAATTTTAAAAAAATTCAGTGTTTTTGGTAAAATTCCTATGAATTTAGTAAGTTTTTAGTGGAAATTTTAAAAAATTCAGTATGTTTTTGGTGGAATTATCAAAAATTTTGATAACATTGGTGGAATTTTTGCGAATTTTATTCATTTCTGGTGGAATTTTAAAAAAATTCAGTGTTTCTGGTAAAATTGTTATCAATTTAGTAAGTTTTTGGTGGAATTTTTACAAATTATATTAATTTTTGGTGGAATTTTTAAAAAATTCAGTACATTTTTGGTGGAATTGTCAAAAATTTTGATAACACTGGAGGAATTTTTGCGAATTTTATTCATTTTTGATGGAATTTTTAAAAAATTCAGTGTTCTTTTATGGATTTTTTACGAATTTAGTAAGTTTTTAGTGAAATGTTTCCAATTTTATTAATTTTTGGTGGAATTTTTTATAAAATTCAGTATGTTCTTGATGGAATTGTTAAAACAGTTGATAACATTGGTGGAATTTTTATTAACTTTAATCAGAAGAGAAAATAATCTTTATTGGGCTATCGACCTAACAGGTCTTTCCGCCTTGTGTAGTATTTACAATGGTACCTATTTACAATAGTAAACTAATTAAAATACATTTGTTTGCTTTAAGTGGTCGTCAACGTCTCGTATAGGGTTCGTTGTCTGTGGATAGTGTCAGTCAGTTTAATGCAAAGTCCGTCTAATATTTCTCTGTTTTGGGGATTTCGAATAAAATTCTGTCCAAGTCTGTCGTGACGTTGTCTTATTGGCGTTATTTGTGTTTGTTCGTACAGTTCTTCATTCCTGATGTTGTGTAAAGGGTTGTTCGGATGTCTGATTTTCGTAATAGTTCGTAAGCTTTTCCTTTCGGCTTTGTTTATAACGTCTACCGTCTGTCGAGCTGTGTTTGCTGTCAGTATGTGACCATAGTCCAGTAGTAGTCTGCAGATACTTTTATAGATGGTAGTGGCGTGCTCAAGCGATATTCCCTTGTTTTTGTAGGTTAGAGCTCTGAAGTATTTTGATCTTTTGACAATTTCTCTGCTTATTACTTTGTAATGTTTGGTTAGTTTTAATTGGCTATCGAATTGGATACCCAGATATTTTATTGACGGAGATGGAGTAATACGTTTTTCGCCTGTCCATATTCGCGGTGAGGACTCCGTGACGCGATGGTTTGGGATGAAAAGTTGATATTTGTCGGGATTTGGGGAAAATCTCCACTTGTGGAACCAGTCCAATGTGCTGTCGTAAAGGTTTTGGAGATTATCTACAGTTGTATTCAGGTTTTTGCCGTGGGAGATTAACGTTGTATCATCGGCGAATTGAAGAATGTATAAGTTTTCGTCTAGATGGTGTGCATTTACAGAGTAGATATCGTGGCAGTATATATTGTAAAGTGAGGGTGATAGGGGAGAGCCTTGGGGGACACCTTGGAATGGAGTGAGAGGGTTCGAATAGGTGTTGTTCACTCTTACTTGCAGTATCCTGTTTGTTAGAAATTGGTCCACTATCCTCAGTAAATACGTCTTAATTCCTATGCCGTACATTTTATAAATCAATCCTCTGTGCCATACGGAATCGAAAGCTTTATTTATGTCTAATAATAAGATGGCCGTGCGTCTATGAAGAAGATGAGATGCTTGGATGTTATTAAATAGAATTATTAAGGGGTGGACGGTAGAGTGTTTCGCTTTGAATCCAAATTGGTATGTAGGTACAGCGTCTTTTGCTTTCTTCTCAATTCTTTGGTTTAGTATGCCTTCGTAGATCTTGCCAATTACCGGTAGTAGCACAATTGGGCGATAACTTTTTGGGAGGGAACGATCACAATCTGGTTTTGGTATTGGGATTATCGTACCTGTTTTCCATATGTCAGGGAATTGATTGGTTTTTAAGCAGAAATTCAACAGTTGGCGTATGAATTCGTGGATGTTAGGGTTTAGCCGTCTGAGTAGATATTTTGTGACCAAGTCTCTGCCTGGAGCAGAACTCTTGCCTTTCTCGATTTGCTCGTTGTATTCCTCGTCGTCGATGTCGGTTGGTGAGTCTTCACGATTTGATGGAGTGGTCGCCAAGAATTGTTCGTACCAGTCATCGATGGTGGTTTGATTGTGCTGATCGAATGATGAATGCGGTTTCGGCATAAAAGCGTCTTGGAAGTGCGTGGCTAAAGCATCGCTTTTTTGCTGTGCAGTCATATGTTCGGCGTTGTTGTGTGTTAGTGTGGGTATGGTATATGCTGTTTTATATTTACTGAGCTTCTTAATCTTTTGCCAAAATGTACGTCCTTTATCGTCTTCCACTTATTTGCACACTTTTAACCATTCATATGTGCGGTGTTTGTTGACTGCTTTGTGGATTTTCTCGTTTAGAATGTTATATTCTGACTTGATGGAGGGGTCTTTTGTTCTGATGTACTGTCTATAAATGCGTCTTTTGTGGTGAATTAAGTCTAGAATGTGACGCGGTAAATAGTACAAGAAGGGAGTGCTTTTAATTACAGGGGAATGGGCAATAATGGATTGGGTTAGGAGATGTTGAAATTTATTAATTAAGTCGATGCTCTTTTGATTTGTACTGGTATTTTTTAGAAAATTGTCAATATCATTGTTCACTAAGTCAGTGTTAGTTCGTTTGAGGTCGGGATTCGAGGGATGTTTAGTTTGAAGGAGAGTAACTTCTGTTTGAATTTTAAATGTAATTCCAAGGTGGTCAGAACAAAGAGCTTTGGTGGAGTTTTTGCAAATTTTATAAGTTTTTGGTGGAATTATTAAAAATTTTAGTAACTTTGAATTTTTACAAATTTACTTAAATTTTTGGTGATATTTTCAAGAATTTAATTAGTTTTTAATGAAATTTATTCGAATTTTTGCTCTGCATAAATTAAATATTTGATAATTATTAATAAACCGATCGTTTTGACATTTCATGTGGCATTAGCGTGGTTAGAATAATAAATAACGTTTATGAAAATTGAACCAACTGTTTTATCGGCCCAAATCGAAAATGAGGGAAAACGGGGACTTCGTTTAGGGCTTAAATCGGCCCTTTCGGGTCAAAAGGAGCCCCGATTCGCATATAACGTTGCGTTATAAAGCCGTTCAGAGGGTTAGCCGGAAGCAGAGTCGCGGAGCCGGTGGCTTTTTGGACAAAAAGTGCGTTCGAAAATTAACGAAAATGGCAGGCGGACGATCGAGAATTTTACACCCGTATGCATAATCGATCGCCGGCGATTCGCCGGAGATTCGCCGGAGACTCGCCGGAGATTTGCCGGAGATTCGCCGGCGAACGGTCGGAATATAATTTGTGATGCACAGTCGATCTCCCAGCGATCTCTGCTTTGGCGAATCGCCAGTGATTTGTAACGTGATTTGTGATTTATTGGCACTATACATCCAATTCAAATCCAGATCCATTTTATATATACAATATTAATCTGACATAAATTATGATTTTTATTGACGTTTTTGACGTCGACCGATCTCCGGCAAATCTCCGGCAAATTGCCGGCAAATCGCCGGCAAATCTCCGGCAAATCGCCGGCAAATCTCCGGCGCGTCGCCAGAAAAAACAGCATAACGCATGTGAATGATTCCATGGTGATTGACTGCATCGGAATTTTCTATTGGTGAACGGAGAATCTCCGGCGAATCTCCGGAGATTCTCCGGCGAATCGCCGGCGATCGACTATGCATACGGGTGTTAGTTTCAATTAGAGCTACCGCAACGTCGTTCGATTTTTAGGGCCGTTTTTCCGAAATCGGTCACGGACCCCCCAAAATTGTCGGGGAGGTGAAGATAATGGTCATCAGAATGACGTAAAACCATTGAATCGTCCGGAAAGCGATTTCCAAAAACACTATTAAACAAAGAGCTAGGCGCCTGCGGCGCCCTCTTTTAAAGAGGCACTGCTTGCTTACTACTTTTATATAATATACAGTGATACAAAAAAGTCTCCGTACGGTAGCAATAACAATCTTATTTTGTATAATTAAAGTTGAAATGTTAAATGTAGATCTAAAAATATAAGGCTAAGGCTTGGCTGTATTACTGAACGCTCTATTAGGCCGATAAAATTTTAAAATAAATTAAAATTAAAAAAAAAAAAACACACACAGTACAACATAAACGTGGGGTATTTTATTACAAAAAAGTCTCCGTACGATACTTAAACATATGGTTTAAAAACCAGAATTTTCATATCCAGATAGCCTTATATTGGAGTGCAGGTAGCTAGTTTTCATTTAATTGTCGACGAGTGCTAATATTACAAACAATTTGCAATATGTCTCCAAAAAAACGCAAATTGAGTGTCGATTTACGTAAATTAATTGTGAAATTATATGGTGAGGGAAATTCTATGCAAGAAGTGACCAATATTGTTAAAAAATCCAAGTCGACAGTACAGTATACTATCGAGATTATGGAAAAACCGGCACAGTGAACAATACCTTCCGATCTGGGCGCCCAAAAATTTTTATTGAACGTCAAGAAAGGCACATTTTTCGAGAAATACTGAAAAATCCAACGAATAGTGCAACAAAAATCGCACAAAAGTTAAGACATGAGATGAATGTGAGCTGCAGTGATAAAAGCGTACGAAACGTTTTAAGACGCCACGGATATAACGCACGGTCACCACGGAAAAAGCCATTTATTTCTTTCCGAAATAAAACCAAACGACTACAATATGCTAAAGAACATGTAAATAAAGAGCAAACATTTTGGGACAATGTCATATTCAGTGATGAGAGCAAGTTTAACATTCACGGATCCGATGGGAAACAAAAAGTATGGAGAAAGTCCAACACTGAATTAAATTTTAGGATATTTAAATACTACTGTTATACATGCAGGTAGAAGTGTTATGATTTGGGGGTGCATGTCGAGTAATGGAGTTGGCAAATTATCTTTTATAGAGGCTACAATGAACAGTAAGTCCTATCTTAAAATTTTACAAGAAAATCTGTCCGAAAATGTACACCAATTAGGAATGGGCAATGATTTTCTGTTTATGCGCGGTAACGACCCTAAACACACTTCGCGAATGGTGACAGAGTGGCTTTTATACAGGATCAAAAGCACACTGAAACATCCACCCCAACCACCAGACCTCAATCCCATCGAACCTATGGTAAGAATTGGAGAGACGCATTTGTAAACATGGAATAAATAATAGAAATGATTTCAAGGAAAAGTTACAAGAGGAATGGAACAGAATTGAACCTTCAGTTACGAAAAAACTTGTGGCATCTATGCAGAACAGATTAAGAGCGGTTATAAAGTCAAAGGGAAACCCTACTAAATATTAATGTATGTACTTTTTATTTCTTATTTATACCTTCTGTTAAAGTTTTGTTGTAATATTTCAATATGTCTTTATTCGCACGAATACTTTTTTGTAACAAATTTAATGGTTTTTTAATAAAAGTGTATATATTTCTGAAGTTTTTATTTTCATTACCCGGTATATACGCATTTACAACACTATGGTAAACATCTGTCACTTTACATCTATTATTTTAAGTCCACCTATAAAACTTTAACTTAATTGCATAAATCAAGTTTATAATTGCCATCGTATGGAGACTTTTTTGTATCACTGTATATAAGTTTTAAGATTATTTTATTGTTTTATATGCAACTTTATACATTTTTTTTAAATACATTTATTAACTTATTTTAAACTTTTCTTATTAATTTAAAAGATTTTTTTAGTTTGAAAAGAAAAACTATTTGAAACAAGTATCCAAAGGATCGTTACATTGAAATTTGAAATTTTTAAGATCATACTTGATGACAGCTTTGGTTAAATCTTAATATATATTAATTTAAAATAATAAATAACTAACTAACAATAAAAAATAATAATAAATAACAAATCTAAATCGATAAATATTCAAGGTGTTTACACTCGTTGGCTTTTTGAATCGAATTCTCGACCATTTTTAAGGTAACCTTAATAAATTGAAGTTGATTTTTGTAATCGTCCGGTTTAAATTGATCATCTAGTTTGGATCGTTGACACATATCGAGGTAAATTTGTCTTATTGAAGCTTTAACGTTTGCTATTTCCGTGTACAGATCGGTTGCGTTTCTTTTTACGTTTTGGAGGATTTCTTCCCATTTTAAAACGTCTCGTTTGGCTTTGTTATAACGTTCTTCTAAGCTTTTTAAAGTTCCGTTTAATCCGGTTATGATTAATGTTTTATTTGAGATTAATTTTAGCTAAAATTTTATGTGTATAAAAAAATATCCAATAAGTAATAAAATATTTAATAAATAATAAAATACTTAACAAGTAATAAATAAGAAATAATAAAATACTTCACAAATAATAAATAAGAAATAATAAAATACTTCACAAATAAGAAATAAGAAATAATAAAATACTTAACAAATAATAAATAAAATAGAGAAAAACTAACCATTTCGTCTTTAAGTTGTTCAAGATTTCTCAAATTCCTATCGTGTCGTTCAGATAAAGTTTTTCGAGCGTAAACCAAGCTTTCGTATTGATTTATAAAGTCGTTTATGTCCCTTATATTTTCATCTTGATCGATTACCACTTTTAAATAATCTTCGTACATTTTTACTTCTTTAACTTTTTCTTCTAATTTAATTTTAATTTTTGATAATTTTTCTTTTTCTTTGGAAATTTCTTTAATAGCTTCGTCGTTTATTTTAATTAGTTTTCGTTCAAATTGGATTTTCTTTTCGGCTCTTTCACGTTTATTTACGTTTTCATTTACAAACTAAAATAAAAAAAGAAAGAAATTAAGAAATTTTTTTTATTGGTTTATAAAAACCTGATTGAAAGATAAAAATGAGTCTTTTAATGTTTGTTCTTTTTTAATAAGATCTTGTAATTCCACATCGAATTTTTTATGAAATTCGAGATATTTTTCCCTTTTTAAACGTAAATTTTCTTCGCTCGATCTTAAATATCTCTTCGATTTGATAAAATCTAATAAAATACTTTCCCGGGCGTTTTCAAAATCTAATGGTTTTCGTCTAAAAGTAAAAATTATTTTATTTATTAAAAAAATATATATTATAAATAAAAAAAACACCAAGTATACTTACAAAGATTGATCTTTTTCGATCGACTTGGATGTTAAATACAATCCAACTGCATTTTCCGGTTTGATTATTGGAAAAATTGATTTGACGGGGTTTTTAGATAAACTTTTTAAGTTTATCTCCATATTTTAATAATCTAAAGGTGAATTATTTGGAATGATAGCAACTAAAGTATTGATCAAACGTTTGTGTTCATTTTTAGGTTAATTCGTAGAAGCATTCTCCAACGATTAGAGATTTTTTTAATCAAAATTAGAAATCATTTCTATGAATTAAACTAATATAATCTTTTAAACGTTTATAAATAGAAAATTTATTTATTGATTCTAGTTTTTATTAACTACAAATGAGATTTTATATATTAAATTAATTATTAGATATTTTATGCTTTTTAAGTGATTTAATTCCTCTAAATTTTCTAAAGCTACGAGTTTTCAATCTCTTCTTATCGTTAGATCTGTTTAGAAGAAACGAAGTAAATCGAAAAGTAAATTTGAAGTTTTAAGTTTCCCCATACGTTTGATCCTTTTGATATATTCGATTCTTTTGATACTTTTGATAAGTATTGGTCCGTTTGGTTTTATTACTTGGTGCGTTATCTTCATATAAAAGTATTTGAAAGTCTAAAGAGACGTATTCAGGTCCGTTATTGTACCAAATCCTTAATCCTTGTAATCCGGATCCGGGTGGGAATATTTTCCCGATTTTCCAATCCCCTTCGTGATAGATTTTCCCCACGTATAATCGATAACCGTTTTCCCAACCGCCTCGAACGAGTTGCATCGTTTTTTGTGCGGTTAGACTCTTTATGTTTACGTAATTCCACTTAAATTTTTTCTCGTTGTTCTTTTCCGAACATAAAATCTAAAAAAAAAACCTACTTTAGAAATAAATTAAATTAAAAATATACTGGGTGACATGGATATTAAGTGTTGCAATTTCAATATCACCTAGTATACATTTCATCACCTTGACACCGTCTTTCGTTTCTATTTTATGACCATCGCCGGAGGTAATCGCAACTTGCTTAAGAGGGTAAATTGTACCCGGAAGTAAACCGTTGTAAGGTATCTGACCGATGTATAATCCGGGAGCCGCTTCAACCGCGTCTTTTGGTACTTCTCCGATGTAATCCCTCCAATAATATTCCACCACTTCCGTTTTTATACGAGACATCAACGGTATTATTAATATTATGATAATAAGAACATTTATGCGCATATCCCATTCATATATGACGATTAAATAAATCCAAATCGACGGACGTAAGTTTCCTTTTAATATTTTCACACTCAAAATTCATAATTAAATCGGATGTTACTTTGACATTTTTTTGACAAATCATGGACAAATCTGAAAGAACTTTTCAAAGTCTAATTTTAAAATCTTTCATTTTAGATAACTTCTATTCATTAAACTTAAAATTTTAAAACCGTAATTTCTTAAAGTAAGAAAAACAATAAATACAAAGAAATATATTTACATAACCTAGAAAAAAAACATAACCTCAATCTTTAAAAATAAATACGTATAAATCTAATAGATGGCGTCACAGAACAAATACATATAATGGCGTCACTTAAGTTTTCAAAACATAACCTGACATAACCTAAAATCGCGTTAAAAATGAGAGCGAATTTAATAAATTTTTTTAGTTTAAGACGTTGTTTATCGACGAAAAAGAGTTTTAAACAAGTTCAAGATGAAATAAAGACTTTACCAAGTAATATACTTTGAAATATAACTTTAATAAATTAACTTTATTTCTAATAAATATAAATTTATATATCATATTTTATTATCTTTTTTTTTATAGTTTTTGACTATGATTCATCATCAAAAGATAGAAATAGAGTGTTTGTATGTGGTAATGTAAAAACGGGCGCTTTAGGAGTTAAATATACAAAGCAGAAGAATTTGATTCATACCATTCGGACTCCGAAACGACTTGGGTTTGCCGAAAGAAATAATGTAAGTTTAAAATGGTTTTATTAATAATTTTTCATAATAAATTGTATTAAATTTATAGGTTTTATCCGTAACGTCTGGATTTGGTTTTACAATTTTTGCCGTTGACTCAAAAGATAACTTAAAAATTTACGGAAGTGGTCTTAATACTGATTCACAAATCGGAAGACATTTAAATCAACAGAATGAACCGTTAGAAGTTATATTTTTCCCTCAACCTATTTCGTTACCTTTTAAAAGTCCGGAAAATGTAGAAATATTAAAAATATCGGCTGGAAGAGCGCACGTGGGTGTTTTAACTAACGAAGGGTTATATTTATTTGGAAATAATTCTTACGGACAATGTGGAAGGAAGATTATTAAAGATGAAGATTATTTCAACAGTCAATATGTAAATTTCGTTGATGGTTTAAACGGAGAGAGGATTAGAGATGTTTTTTGTGGTCAAGATCACACGTAAGATTATTAAATTTACTTATTTGATTAATTTATTTAATTAATATATTTTTTAGTATTGTTATAAGTGAAACCGGAAAGATTTTTTCATGCGGTTGGGGAGCCGACGGTCAAACTGGTTTAAATCACTACGATTCAACGGAAACGTTTACGCAAATCAAAGGTGATGTTAAAAACGAACGTATAGTAAAGATTTCATGTCGTTCGGATTTTGTCATGGCTTTAAATGGTATTTTAACCTTTATATATAAAAAAAAATTATGGATTTTTAAATTTTTGTTGTTTTTAAGATCAAGGAGAGGTTTTCGGTTGGGGTAACACCGAATACGCTCAAATGAAAACACCAAATAATGATCAACAAGTTTCAAATCCGACTTATATAAAAAATTTGGAGAAATTAGGTGGGATTAAAGACGTAGCGGCTGGTGGAACGTCTTGTATGGTTTTAAATGGTAATTTTTAGTTTAAATAAAACTATTTTGTAATGAAATATTTGGGAATTATTAACGCACAAATTATTAAATTAAGGGAAATGATTAAAGAAGGATTTTTTTTTTACCACTTAATGCGTTAAAGGAGAAAAAATGTCTCATTACTGCACTGGGATCTGAACCCAGGTCTCCTGCTTTTCGAGCAGACGTTCTAACTAAATTATTTCCCTTAATTTAAAACTATTTTGGATAAAAAAATTTTTTTTGAATGAAAAAAATTATTTTGAATAAATAAGATTATTTTTTATTAGAATCGGGGGATGTTTTCACCTGGGGATTTGGAATTTTGGGAACCGGGCCGAACGTTCAACATTCTGAAACGCCCATTTTAATTCCTCAAACGTTATTCGGCCGAAACGATTTCAGTCCAAATAGTGAAGTGATTAAAATCGATTGTGGACTTAGTCATTGCGCTGCGATTACTAACACCGGGGATTTATACATTTGGGGAAGGAATAGAGATGGATGTTTGGGATTGGGACATTTAGACGATCAATATTTTCCTTTAAAGGTAATTTAGTAGCTTGAAACTAGTTTAAATTGGTAGATTTAATGTTTAAAACGATTTTTTTTTAAATGTTTGAATTAGGTTAAGTTCGGTCAAAATTCTTCAATGACTTTGTCAATTTTTTAAAATTTTTTGATAATACTAGTTTAGTTTTATTTTTAGTATTTTTCTACAAAAAAAATTTATTGTTTTTGGTTGAATTGATCAACATTTTGGTAACTTTGGTGGAAGCTTTACGAATTTAGTAAGTTTTTGGTGGAATTAAAAAAAATTGGTAAATTTTTGGTGGAATTTTTACAAATTTTGTAAGTTTTTTGGTGGAATTTAAAAAAAATTGATTATTTTTGGTAGAATCATTAAAAATTTTAGTAACTTTAATGGAATTTTTATGAATTTACTAAGTTTTGAATTTTCAAGGTTTTAGTTAATTTTTAATGAAATTGTTTCTAATTTAATTGATTTTTGGTGGAATTTTAAAAAAATTTGGACATTTTGGTGAAATTTTTAAAAAATTTGGTAAGTTTTTGGTAGAATTGTTAAAAATGTTGACAATTTCGGTGTAATTCTTAGGATTTTTGGTGAAATAAAAAAAATTCAGTAAGTTTTGGGTGTAGTTGTTAAATATTTTAATAGCTTTGGTGGGATTTTTGCGAATTTTATTCATTTCTGGTGGAATTTTAAAAAAATTCAGTGTTTTTGGTAAAATTCTTATGAATTTAGTAAGTTTTTGGTGGAATTTTTGCAAATTGTATTAATTTTTGGTGGAATTTTTAAAAAATTCAGTATGTTTTTGGTGGAATTATCAAGAATTTTGATAACATTGGTGGAATTTTTGCGAATTTTATTCATTTCTGGTGGAATAAAAAAAATCAGTGTTTTTGGTAAAATTCTTATGAATTTAGTAAGTTCTTGGTGGAATTTTTGCAAATTGTATTAATTTTTGGTGGAATTTTTAAAAAATTCAGTACATTTTTGGTGGAATTATCAAAAATTTTGATAAAATTGGTGGAATTATTGCGAATTTTATTCATTTCTGGTTGAATTTTAAAAAAATTCAGTGTTTTTGGTAAAATTCTTATGAATTTAGTAAGTTTTTGGTGGAATTTTTAAAAAAATCAGTATGTTTTTGGTGGAATTATCAAAAATTTTGATAACATTGGTGGAATTTTTGCGAATTTTATTCATTTCTGGTGGAATAAAAAAAAATCAGTGTTTTTGGTAAAATTCTTATGAATTTAGTAAGTTTTTGGTGGAATTTTTGCAAATTGTATTAATTTTTGGTGGAATTTTTAAAAAATTCAGTATGTTTTTGGTGGAATTATCAAGAATTTTGATAACACTGGTGGAATTTTTGCGAATTTTATTCATTTTTGATGGAATTTTTAAAAATTCAGTGTTTTTTTATGGAATTTTTACGAATTTAGTAAGTTTTTAGTGAAATTTTTCCAATTTTATTAATTTTTGGTGGAATTTTTATAAAATTCAGTATGTTTTTGATGGAATTGTTAAAAAAATTGATAACTTTGGTGGAATTTTTATTAACTTTAATCATTTTTGGTGAAATTGTTAAAAATATTGGTAATTTTAGTAGAATTTTTATGAATTTGGTAAGTTTTTGGTGGTATTTTTTAAAAATCAGTAAGTTTTTGGTGGAACTATTCAACATTTTTATAGCTTTGGTGGAAAATTGAAAGAATTTGGTACGTTGTTGGTGGAATTGTTAAAAATGTTGGTAACTTTGATGGAATTTTTACCAATTTTATTGATTTTGGGTGGAATTTTTTAAAAACTCATTAAGTTTTTAGTAGAATTGTCTCCAAATTTAATAATTTTTGGTGAAATTATATTCAATTTAACTAACTTTTGTGGAATTTTTATTATTACTTTTTTATTTTTGTGAAATTTTTAAGAATCTAATCAATTCTTGACGAAATTAATCTTAATTTTAGTATATTTTTTAAAAATTCAGCAAGTTTTTGGTGGAATTGTTAAAAATTTTGATAGCTTTGGTAGAATTTTTACAAATTTTATAAGTTTTTGGTGGAATTATTAAAAAATTTTAGTAGCTTTAAATTTTTACAAATTTACTTAAATTTTTGGTGATATTTTCAAGAATTTAATTAGTTTTTAGTGAAATTTATTCGAATTTCTGCTCTGCATAAATTAAATATTTGATAATTATTAATAAACCGATCGTTTTGACATTTCATGTGGCATTAGCGTGGTTAGAATAATAAATAACGTTTATGAAAATTGAACCAAGTGTTTTATCGGCCCAAATCGAAAATGACGGAAAACGGGGACTTCGTTTAGGGCTTAAATCGGCCGTTTCGGGTCCAAAGGAGCCCCGATTCGCATATAACGTTGCGTTATAAAGCCGTTCAAAAGGTTAGCCGGAAGCAGAGTCGCGGAGCCGGTGGCTTTTTGGACAAAAAGTGCCTTCGAAAATGAACAAAAATGACAAGCGGACGATTGAGAATTTTAATTTCAATTAGGGCTACCGCAACATCGTTCGATTTTCAGGGCCGTTTTTCCGAAATCGGTCACGGACCCCCCAAAATCGTCGGGGAGGTGAAGATAATGGTTGACAGAATGACGTAAAACCATTGAATCGTCCGGAAAGCGATTTCCAAAAAAACTATTAAAAAAAGAGCTAGGCGCCTGCGGCGCCCTCTTTTAAAGAAGCGCTGCTTGCTTACTACTTTAATACTCCCTCTGTCCCATAATAAGTGTCCGATTTTGGTATTTCTCGAAACTTAACGTTAGGCATTTCGGAATGTCAGTTGCAATCTTGTATTCCATTAAGAGACTTCAGTTAAAACGGACACATGAATGTTGTTAAAAAATTTAAGCGCGTTTACTTAACTTTTGAGTAGTGATTTATAAACATACGCCATCTTTTTATTTTTATTTTTATTTGTCGAGGAGTTTTTGATGTTGTGCCTCAACGAGAAAAGCCTAACCTAAAGCAGGAAGCGCGTCAAAGTGTGTACCATTATTTGCTAGAAGTGTAAATGGTAAACTTAAACATGGATCGATAAAGAATACTGCTTGGTATTTTGCATCGGAGAAGACTATAGAATTTGGCATCGTGGGCTGGAAACTTAACGTGAAGGAGCGGTAAACGCGAATTTAAGTTCTCGAAATTCTGGAAGAGTCGACAGAAAACGAGAAATCATAGATATAGAAAAAATAAAAGAGATACCAATTCATCACCGCAGAAATCTCCGATCATTTGCATATGCCATTGGAATTTCAAAAAGCACAATTCACAGAAGCATTAAATCTGGACTGATCAAACCTCATTCAAGCACAGTAAAGCCATTTCTTACTGGCCGTAACAGAATCCAACATTTGGACTACTGTTTGGCAATGCTTGATTCTGAAAGTATCGCTGCTGGTGAACCTATTTTTAATAATATGAAAAACTACATTCATGTTGACGAAAAATGGTTTTATTTAAAAAAGACCTCTAATAAATACTACCTCGCTCATGATGAGAAGGAGCCTGATGAAACATGTAAAAGTAAGAGGTTTATTACGAAGGTCATGTGTTTAGCCGCTGTTGCCCGTCCAAGATGGGATAACTACCGTAATCAATGGTTTAATGGAAAACTAGGGATTTCGCCATTTGTAACTCAACAACCTGCCAAACATTTTTTTTTACTTTAAAACGGACACTTATTTTGGGACTTAAATTTTCACCATATCGGTCACTTATTATGGGACAGAGGTAGTATATTATATAATTTGACAGAAATTTGATAATTTTTATTAAAATAGACAATTTAATTTATCATTAGCTAAAATTTCTTTTCTTTATTTTTATAAATAAACTCTGTACGATTTTTTAAAGTTGCTCAAAATTTTTCGATATCTTTATAATTTTTTTTTTATTTTAGGTGGCTTTAGGAGGACATGTGAAATCAGTTTCGTGCGGTTTAGATCACACTGTGGCACTTTGCGAATCGTTTCTAACAGCTAAAGAGGATTAATTTTAAAATCCTCAAAAAAATTTTATTAAAAAAGGTAGGATTTAATTTTATTTTTTACTTACGTTATTTCTTCTTACTTGCGTTTTTAATTTATTTGCTGCGAAAGATAATGAAAGGAATAGATAGGTGGGTTTATTAAATTTAAAGAAACTCAAATAAACAATAGTACAGACTAGTTTTATTGGTATGGTAATCCCGAATCTCGCCTTCCGCATAGTCATTTTATGTGACTTCACAGCATATAAATAGAGTAAATCGTACGGAGTAAATTCGCGTTTTCGTTCGAAAACGTGCGTTTTGTTCGCTTCGGGGAAGAATTAAAAAAAACGAAATGGAAGCCCCTAAACGTTAAGATAAAAACGGCGAATACCTGGAAGCTATATGTTTGTGCTGCTGATGCTATTTAAATAAGTTCTCAATAAACTTTTTTTTTTCTTTTTCGGGAGAATTAGAATTAAAACGCGCGTTTTCGTACATAGATTTTTTCCTTCACAAAGTTTAATATTTATAAATAAATAATTCTTGAAATTAAAAAAAAAGACGTGAATTATTATACCTTTTTTTTATAAAGTGAAAAAGGAATAAATTAAATAATAATTATAATAATAGTGAAATAATTAAGGAAAGAAAATTAATAAAACTAAAAAAAAAAAAAACTAAGATTATTTATACAATTTGCCATTCGGTTAAAATGTTTTTTTTTTTAAATAGGACTGTTTATAACGTTGCTGTTCGGAAGTTCATTGTTTCAAATTTTAAATTAATTTTTTACCTATTTACATATCAGGGTTTGTAGTTTTTTTTAAATATTTTTTGTGTTTAAATTTACTGTTGTTTGTAGTTTTGTTTATAATTTATTTCTCCTGCTTTCTCGTCAACTTGTTTTCGTTTTCTATCTACGTCCATCCTTTCGGTTTCGTTATTATTTTACAAATGGCAGTTTTCCTAGCAACGTTAATATTATTCGAAAAGCGTTTCCCCACAATTTCCTTAACGGCGCGTGTCTCAATACCAAAAAATGCCATAGGGATAGCACCGTTACCACTTGCAACAACCGGTAGAACCAGTACAATCGCGCCATTTGCTTCCTGGCTTTCGGTAACGTGTCCAAATCTTCTTTAAATATAAACCTAATAAACGACAAAGATGTAACATGTTAATTTTTATACTTTGATAAGGTTGAATTATAATAATATAGTTGGAATTGGATGTAATATAACAGAGGTGGCCACACTTGGTGGTAGTTAGAGCTGCATTGCAAAATCGAAAATTTTGAAGAGCCACATCGGAAAATTCACCCTTAAAAAAAAACAGTAAAGGACATTCAGTAAATTGTGCTTCCTGCTTCTTTCAGAACCTAGTGAAAGCTATTTATGAAATTTTTTAATTGAGTGCAATAAAACACAAAAAGAGCCGCATGTGGCTCGCAAGCCGCCGCCGCCGTTTGGGAATTTTTTTGAGCCTCATCGGAAATTCGCCCTCCAAAAAAAAAAAAGGAGATCCAGTGAATTATTCCCCCTGATTCCCTTTCAGTATCGGTAACAAATTTTGTTAGTCATTCAAAACCTAGTAGAAAGTATTGATGACATTTTTTGATTGAGCCGCACTAACACTCTAAAAGAGCAGCATTTGGCTCTCGAGCCGCCGTTTGGCCACCGTTGTAATATAAGGAAAGAAATTGTAATATGGTTAGAAAAACGTTTTAACACTTACTTTCTAATACCCAAAACGTAATTTTCGATGTACTCCTCCCAATTAATTTGCGAAACGTCAAAACAGAACTCTTTCCGATCGGAATCGGACATAACCATCGTTAACGTTCTCACGTTGTTATCTTCAAATTGCCATTCGTGGGTTGTAAAGTATTCTAGACATTTTGCCGCGCGACAAAGTTTATCTTGGATTTTTGCTAAACTAAAGAAATTAATGAATAAATTTTATGATATAAATACGAAGATTTTAGTGGTTGATATTAATTAAAGTAAGATTGGACACTAACATTAACGCTAACTCTAACACTAGACTTAGAATTAACACATTGCGTACGGGTCACGAGATTTCTCGTTTTCATGTTTTTTTATTTATTTAGTCTTCAACTAAACAACGAGCCGCACATATTTTAATTACGTTACGATGATAACGAAGCCTCTCGCATAGCAACGTTCAGTTTGCTAAAAACGAGAATTCTCGTGACCTGTACGCAATGTGTTAAGAGTTAGGTTTAGTCTAAGGTGACCAGATTTTTAGATGGGCAAAGCGGGACAACTAAGAGAAAAGGGGAATTTTCATACAGAATAAAAATAATATTTTTAATACATTATTGAATGGAACATAGTTTGTTTCCAAATGATAAAATATATCTAACCATTTGTTTTCTACTGTGATTTTTTGAGATGCCCAATATTTAAGCTTTTCTTTATCAGTATATTTATCTACTAATGACACTTCATTAAAAAGATCATTTTTGGAAGTATTACAATTTGCGAATTTTTGAGAAATATAATGAAATGATTTTTGCACACCGTTCCAATTAAGTTCTGGTTTTAGGCCAGGCGCGCACTCGCGACTTTATTGTTGACCAACTTAAAAATCGCTCGATTAAAAAGTTGTCATTAGATTTCCGCTCAGTGCACTATCGACTAGATAGTTGCTGCAGTCTTAAATTTCAACATTGACGCTACTGATGTAGCATGTGTCTGTGCATTGATTATCAAAAGAAGAAAAAGGAAGAACAGACGTTTTTGGGTTCATCCCCTCATTAGTCAGCGACTGTTTAATGGTCAATTTTATAAACTGTTTGAAACATTGAGGGACCACCCCATGAAATTTTTCAATTACTATAGAATGAGTTATACGAGTTTTAACATCTTACTGACTGCATTTCATGATTTTTTAAAAATTGTCAAAATTATAGGTTATGTGAAAAATCTTCCTTGTCTATAGGAATTTTTTTTAATTTTTTTGACACCACGCAACAAAAATCCATGTGTTTTAATTAAAACTAGACATTATAATTTACATTTAGTTGAAAAATCTTTTATAAATTCCTATAAATAAAATCGGTGAGATTTTTTAAAGTTGGTCGACATTTTAGGTTAGGTGAAAAATCCTCGTTGTTTTTAGGAATTTTTTTAATTTTTTTGACACCACTTAGAAAAAATCCATCTATTTTAATTAAAACTAGACATTATAATTTACATTCACTTCAAAAATCTTTTAAAAATTCCTATAAATAAACTCTTGGGGATTTTTTAAAGCCGGTCTTTTTTCTATTTCACTAATAAATAATTCTACGTCTACAGACATTTTTGTTTACTATAACTGACTGAATAATCGCCAGTGCGCGCGTACTGGTTAAAACATGTAGGTTGCATTATTTCCGGCAACAGTTGAGTCGCCTTGAAAATAGGGCAAGATGTAACTTTTTAGTTGCCGTGATTAAATAGTTGCTATTGCGCGCTACTTCGTATAATTCAGTGTATTTCATTTTGGTGATTTTTAAGTTGCCGCAACTAAATCGCTAGTGCGCGCCTGGCCTTAATGTAAGCCAACGAAAATGATCAATATCATTATATTGTACCGTCCAGTCTTCCAAATAATCTTTGCAGTTACTAGAAAACGTTTTGACATGGTTCATGATGCCTTGACGATTTATAACACCTTGCTCTTCGAGCTGATTTATACTATTGCGGATAGTCAACGACAGAAAATTACTTTCTAGCCAATATTGCCAATATTTTGTCACCTTCAATAAATTTTATAACGTTTTGAAAAAGGGCAGCTTGATTTTGTAGAAACTCTAGCCAAATGTTTGCAGATTCTCTTTCAAAAAACTTTTCTAAAATTCTAGAACATTTGAAGACCTTGGAACAAAAAGGGGACAAGTCACTGCTTCAATTCGCGATTCATCCCGTTTTTGCTCAAAATCTTGAACAAAGACGAGTTAAAGAAATCAATAACCTTGCTATTTATGGAAGCTGTTTTCTCGTTCTTATACAAAACGATACAAAAACTGACTTATCCCGTTTTTGCTCCAAGGTCCTCATTTATCCTGTGATAGAAAGTAGGATTTTAAAGGACCATACATTTTCAAAATTCTTTCGATAGCTGACAGAAGAGCTAACCAACACGTTTTAACTGTATCCACGTATTTTATGATATTCAACTTTCGCAGCAAAAGCAATATGTTAGTCCTTACCCGTAGGATTCTTAGAACGCAAAACAATAATTTTCATAAATTTAAAATTTCACTTAATTCTATAAGTCGGGACTTTTGAAAAACGTCGCGGGACGTGGGACAAATTGTGAAAAATCGGGACTGTCCCGCCAAAAGCGGGACGTGTGGTCACCTTAGTTTAGTCATGCGTTTTTTAAAAAGAGTTTGATGTTTGAAACACCTTTTCAAAGCTAAATCTAAAAACTAATTGTAGCTCTAAGAAAATCTAGTATTAGGTACGTCTCCCACTAAGGCGATATTATTACTTGATAACTTGTTAGGTGGGTCTTACATTGAGGCAATTAGCAACAGGCAATATTGCTACTTAAGGCTGTGGTCTCGGGCCCGAAAAAGTTGTTCCAATATTTCGCGTTAACCGTTTGATAAATCAAAAAAAATTTCCAACGAAAGTTGTCTAAAAGTGAAACATCTAGACATGCAAATAGAGATATTTTATAAATTATTGTTAATAACTGAGATTATTAAGAAAGGTTTTTAAAAGGGCTATTTGCATGAATAGATAAATATTCAAGATATATTTTTTCCATTTACCGTTTTTTGATATTTTAAAAGATAAGCGAGAAATTTTGGAAATTCCCACGGTACAAACTTGGGAATATTTTTCAATTTCGCTAGATAGCTCCGCCCTGATTGACCACGTGGTATGGCCGGCGGAGTTGAGTAGGTGCCGTAAGTAAACAAACAAGTTTTTTGTGTAAGTCGATTCTGCTTCGTTGTGCATTTCTGGAGATAAATACTTTGGAGAATTATTCGAGTTTGAAATTAACAGATTCTAAAAATTTTAGAATTTTAGTAAACTAAAATGAATGAAAAGTTCATTTCATAATTTTACTAATCTTTTTGTTATATAAGTACCTCGACCTCAGGAAAATAAAGTTTGATGTTGTAATTTTGAACACTAACTTTTTCTTTACATACACTACATGTAGCAGAGAAAGTATGTACAACTGGGCCAAATTGGTCACTTTTCAAGGGGCACTCCTGTTTCTATAAGAAATAGAGGAAAAACAGTATCGGTAACTGATGCTCGATTTTTATAAGAAATCGAATGCTGAAAATCTCACATTGATATCTTTTACGGTTTCAGAGATATTGGGGATGCTTTTCGAGAAAGTGCATTTTTGAAGTCTTCATAATTTTTTTCCTGATGGAAAATGTTCAATTTTGTGAAAACATTCTCGTGGCAACTTTTTATGTAGATTTTGACGGTGTAGGTTAGTTTTCTCTGTAAGCAATATTTTAATAGCTACATACATAAAAGTGTTTTTTTTTAATGGAACACTACATTATTACATATTACACGAGAGCCTAGAATTCCCTTTCCAAAAATATGCCTATAAAGTTTGAAAAATGGGATAGATGCGATAATTTGTTTCAGAGAATCTGAAGAAAATGCAGAAGTTGTATTTACATAAACGATATACAGAGAGAAGATAACGTTTAAACTCATTTTTCTCGATGTTAAAAAAATTTAGATTGTTTGAATCCATAATCTGAACCAAAAAGGCTAAGTGATATCGCAAGCAAGGTATAATGTGTGGCACACTTTTGGAAAGGCAATTTAAACTCCCGTCGAATATGCAAAAATGTATAGGTGTTGCATTTGAAAAAGAAATATTTGTCTGCATCTATTAGAATATTGCTTACAAAAAATCTAATTTACACCAACAAATTCTACATAAAAAGTTGTTTCGGGAATCTTTTCACATAATCAAGCATTATCCAATAGAAAAAAAATTATGGAGATTTTTAAAAAATGCACTTTTTCAAAAAACACCTGTATTTCCGAAACCGTAAGAGTTATCAATTTGCGGTTTTCACCATTCGATTTCTTATAAACATCGAGCAAGACACCAATATTACAAGTCCCTTTACAAGTGTCCAATTTGGTCCACCAGTACAGTATAGTCGATTATCCTATCTGTACTACGAACTGCTGTACCATTTTAAAAGATTTAATTTTTTTGCACAGTATTTATTACATATACTAAAATAAGTCAGGATCTTATTAGAATTTAGTAAGAAAGATAGATCTAATGTTTCCGTCTTTTTCTACTTTACTAAAACGAACTGAACCTCGATTCATGTATTCACTTCTCGACAAAAGATAAATAAACACGTGAGTTTCGAATATAAATCCTTTGTCTGTTATCTACAAAGGGCGGAGCGTAGCCCAGAATTAAGGTCCACCTTCTCACTCCCGCGCGTCCGTCTCCTGCGCCCCTGAGAAACTCGATGGCCGTAAGACCACAGCCTTAAAAATAATTAAAGCAGACCTCTCACATTGGAGCAATCTGATATCGCCTCTCTATTTGCGATATCAAATAGTTCCAATGTGAGAGACATCATATGATTATACAAGGTGATTTATAACATACGGATCAGACTAAAAATGTAGGTACTAGGGGCCAAATTGAAGACATTTTCTTAATAGTATATTGAGCACAATTTAATAATCACAAAGGTATAGAACATTAAAGTTCAATTAATTGTCGAGTATTTATTACCATATACTATATTGCACTACTTTTAAATTTAAACTGCGAATATTTCGGGGTTATTTAAACAATGGACAATTAAGAAAAAATAATAAAAACTTTTTAATATTGCAGTTAGGGCTGATTGAAAATTTGTTAAAATGGTAAAAATTGGTGTTTATTTGTTGAGAACCGCTAATACCTCGTTTTTATTTCTGTCAATCCATTTGATTTGGTTACCTAGCAACGGTGACAACATCACGGTCGGGATTCAAAATTCAAGATTTGCTTTTTACTAAATATCAGCGGTTCTCAAAAGTGGACGATAACTTATTTAAAAAATTAACAATCAATATCTACGTAACTATTAAGTTTCTAAGAAAATCTTTTCAGTTTGAGCTCTAGTACCTACACTTTTAGTCTGATCCGTACGTTATAAATCACCCTGTATATAAAGTGGCAATATCGCTTGTTGTTGATTGCTTGTTGCCGTAGTGTGAGACGTAGCTTAGAGTTAGTGCTAATGTTAGTTTAACATCTCTAGTATCTAAAAAAACTTACATTGGTTTTCCACCGAAAATAAATACAAAAGTATCCAGGATGTAAGCAGGTAGCCAATGTAAAAATATTTTGTTGACTGTATTATAAAAGACCGAAGCGGTAACCGTTCCGCTCGGATACCAAGAGATGTTTGAAAACGGATGTTTCCTCATGTATTTAAAACAAGTACCGACGAAATTACTCCAGGTTATTGGTTTACGTTGACCTAAAACATTCATAAAATTGCATTATTTATAAAAGAAAACACCTAATTAATAAAAAAACTCTAATTAATAAAGAAAATTCTAATTAGTAAAGAAAAACAACAATTAAATTTACCCGTCACGCAATTATAAAGCGGTATCTCTCTAGTTTTGTGCGTTCCGATTCTCCAAGCGGACACTAACATTAAATTAATGACCATGTCGACGGGGACGATGTCGGCTACTTTGTGTGGATCGCATAACATCGTTCTAAATAGACCTTTACCGGCGGCCGCGATTATTCCTAAAAATAAATAAATTAACAAATTCATCAATTTCCAACTAGAATGTTACGTTAGATTAACCCATTAGCTGCCACGATTCCCATTTGGGGCTATTGAAACTTTAGATATGTCGCAGGCAAATAGTAATTGAAGGAAAATAACTTTACGCTAGCCAAATAGTATTAGTCTAGCCAAATAACACGTCGACCTTTATTTTTTTTTCGGGGTGTTATTATTTTAGGAAAATGGTATTTGGCTGAATTGTTGTTAGCCAAATAATGTTCACAGCTTACAGTGACCGAATTGAGGTTAAGTGATCAAACGAAGGTGTAGAGCAAATGTTAAGAATTTGAATGGAGGAGAATAAATCTACTCATTGGTCAATAGGTTGTCATTTTGTGCATTGGCAAAAAATACGTCCTATCATCGTATTATTGGAAGAACACCCTACACTAGTTTATATAGTGCTGATCCAAAAGTAGACTTACGATCGACAAATCTGCCCACAGACCTTCTAGATAAAATATTCACTGAAGAGGACTTGGAAGTCTTGCGTACGAATGTTACCCATCAAGTAAATGAATTTGTTGATTCTAGAGCAGAAGATATAGTTGAAAAAAATAATGTGAACGAAGTTAGCGTTTCCATCAGTTCGGAAAACCTCGAGGAAGAAGTACAAATTGACACTTCAAAAGACGATTTAGATCCAACAATAAATGCCATACTATGAATGACGATATGTACTATTATCCAAGCTCAATTTACACCATGGAGAGAAGGATGCAAGAGTGCGCTTTCTCCCCGTAACTTTACCGAGTAAGCCCGAGTGGAGTACAGGGGAAGGGAGAAACGGAGTTTTAAGCTGTCCTCGCAAACGCAAAGGTCTTCCGGCAAGAAGGCCGTCGTAGACAGGCCCGCGGCACCTCGCTGTTTTAACTTTTTCGGTCAGACTTTTGGCCCTTTTTCAGGTCCCTTTTTCAACTCTTCTACTTTCCATCAAGACAAATTAAACTCTTACACGTGTTGGCAATCTTCTTTTAATTCTATATCCAAACCATTTTTGTTCTGTGTTACAACAAAATCGACAAACTTTGAAAGAAATTTATTTACTAATCGAGATATTTTTAAACTAATAGGTAGAATCGGGAAAATCAAATTACTAAAAAATGAATTACAAAGATAATATATTTTTATAAACATCAATGCTTAATTGTTGGTTTGTTATTTATTGCTACTTACAGTTAAAAGTTAAATTCAAACTTTCTTATTTTCATTGTAGCAAATTCATAGAATTATTATAGTCACATTACTCTACTACATTATGCAAAATCAGTTTACTATTTGCTATAATAATTATTTAAAAATTGTTACTTAAAAATCCTAAAGTTATAAGTTAGCTTTTGATCGTTTAAATGTTAATATACTTTAAAATCATCAGAACTTTGCTAATTATTTAAATACACGATATCTTTTCAGTGTGTGTTTTCCTCGACCTTCTTTTTATATGAAAATCAATTAAGCAAATTTACAGATTATTCGTAAACATTATATATAATGAAGAAAATTAATAAATTTATTGCTATCTACCAGTATCTTGAAAATCAATTTCCTTATTTCATTACAATAATAAATGTTTGCCATAAAAACTTATTACTTGTTTATTTTTCCCATATTTAAATATCTCTTTCCTAATTAGACATTTATTTCATTATTCTAAAACCAGTTTACTTTTTGGCTTCCAATTTTCTAATTTTTAAATGAAAAATTGATAAAGTTATAAATTGATTTAAAGATAAAGTTATTATGACATGACGACGTTGTTCATTTGTGATAAAATTAAACGATGAAAGTTCATGAAAACTTGATTTTAAAATAATAAATTTGTAACAATTAAGGCGAATTTGTGACGCCACATCCTAATATGTATAAAATATGATTAAAACTACAACCAATGATTGTGGTTGGTGAATTAACACTTCTCGCTTGTCCTGTAAGACCTGAAAAAGGGCCAAAAGTCTGACCAAAAAAGTTAAAACAGCGAGGTGCCGCGGGCCTGTCTACGACGGCGTTCTTGCCGGAAGACCTTTGCGTTTGCGAGGACAGCTTAAAACTTCGTTTCTCCCTTCCCCTGTACTCCACTCGGGCTTACTCGGTAAAGTTACGGGGAGAAAGCGCACTCTTGCATCCTTCTCTCCATGGTGTAAATTGAGCTTGGATTATAGTACTGGTGTGTCTGTGAAAACCACAGTACAGGTGCACATACCTGCTTGAAGTGTTCTAAAATAGTGTACGTTATTTGTGGCGTTATTCAGGAAGACATTGAAGACGTAGGTAGCCAGGCCATATGCAATCATTGTGTTAATGAAGACAATATTAGAAAATATCGGAAGAGGTCATATGAAGGCCAACTGAAAGCTGCTGAAGTAATGACAAGAGCTAGCAGAGCAACATACAACGACATAGAATGTAACAAATGCGTCACTGTTGCTGTCCCGAAAGTCGATAAAGGACCATTAGACAAGAAGAACTTAGAAGAGATTGTAATTGATAAAAAGAATAATGTTTACCGAATAGGTAGAAAATCTGGTGTTTTAAGATCCTGGTTTTCTAGAAGTGATCTAACAGAAGTTTCAGCAGTAACTTTTAATTACAATGACATTCCTCAGGACCACTTTATTTTTTTAAGAGAAGCATGTGCTGCTCAATCAATGTTCTCAGGTCAGGGATTTTCCAAACGCCAGTGTCAACCATCAAAAAACTAGTGCAATACCAAACGATGTGCGTACCTTAAAGCTAAAAATTTATGCAATAGTAGGTGTCATTACAGTAATCCCTGCCAAAACATATAATTGCAAACAATCAAAATTTAAAGCATATTTGTTTTCACCTTAAAATAAAAGTTAGTTTTGCGGTGGAGCTTCTCTTTTATTTTCCTAAGGAACCTTTAGGCAAATACTATTTGCCTAGTTAAATGATATTTTTCTATACTTCATTTAATAACTAGGAGGAGTATATCTCAAAACCCCATTTACATAGGAAAAAGTAACTAAAAAATACACTAAACATTTTTAGCGGCAAATTTGAAATCTAAACTTCAAACCAGTCACATTTATGCAACCAACAAAACACCAAGCGTTTGAGCGTAGTATTCTAGAACATACCAAATATCTCTATGGCCGTTTATCTATACGTACATTGTTCAAAATTTATCCAAAAGACGTTCCTTGTGTTGACGTATTATATCCAACAGATGACATCGTACCATACCTTCTTCCAACTTAATATTTTTTGATCGCAACCATTTGAGCACAACGAAAAAGCGAGAAACAAGTTGACAAATTAGGTAAAGCACCTAACCTCAAACGTTAAAAACTATAAACGACAAAAACCAATTTTTTCGTCTTTGTAAACTTGACTGCGGAGCGACCAATAATAGTTCACTATTTTAGCGCGCAAAATTCAAATCACTCCTCCTAGTTATTAAATGAAGTATAGTAAAATAGTTTGTAAATCTATAAAGAAACCATTTGAACCGGCAAATGCTATTTGACTAGACAAAAGTTATTTTCCTTAAATTACTATTTGCCTGCGACAGATACACCACTTGGCACAACTTTTGAACAAATATTTGTATAACTTAACTGGTCAAAAATTTCAAAAAGAAATTTGGCAGTTAATCGATTAAAGAAGTGAGTAAATTAATTTTTTCTTCTTCTAACCGGACCTAAATGACCAATATTTACCTGTCGGTCCGTTCCAATTATCAACCCATCCTTTCAACGGACCATCGATACAACTCAATACAATACTCGGCCTGACAATAACTAACGGTAAATCACCCTTATTTTCTTTTAACCAACTCTCGGCGAGCGCTTTCGTAAACGTGTACGTATTGGGTCGATTGCCGACCAGTTGTTCGGTTAAAGTATCGACGATCTGTTCGTCTAACGTGTTTACCAAAGACGTTATTTGATCGGGGGATATTGACGGCGGGTAAATAATCTCTTTTACTACTTTCCTATCACAATTACAATAAGCTGTAGATACGTGAACCTAAAAGACAAAACAACCAACTTAAATATAATAATTTTTTTTATATAAAGTTGTCTCATATCTTCCACCACTAAATATGATATCTTCATAAAGTGTTATTTACGTTAATAAAACACCCCTTTTTTTTTGTTTAAGGAGAGGTTTAGGAAATCTATTGATAGATGAGAAGTCCGAATCCATTAAGTGACCGTATCATAGAGCAGGGGTGGCCACACTTGGTGGTACTTGCCGCATTGCAAAATCGAAAATTTTGAAGAGCCACATCGGAAAATTCACCCTTCAAAAAAGAAGGACATTCAGTAAATTATGCCGCAATAAAACTCAAAAAGAGCTACTGTTTGGCCATTTTTTGGAGCCTCATTAGAAATTCGCCCTCCAAAAAAAAAAAGATATCCAGTGAATTATACCTCCTGATTCTCTTTCAGTTCAGTATATCATATAGGAAATAAATTTTGCTAGTCATTCAAAACCTAGTAGAGAATATTGATGGCATTTTTTAATTGAGCCGCACTAAAACTCTAAAAAAGCCGCATGTGGCTCGCGAGCTGCCGTTTGACCACCGTTGTCATATAGACCAATAATAAAACACCCCTAAATGAAAACTTGAAGTAAATAAGGTGCTAAGTGCCAAAAAAATTATTTTTAGTTATGATATACACTTAGTCACGAAAGTCTTCGTACAGGCCAGAAATTCGTATTTTCGAACAAAATGAATGTTTATTTTTAATCGTAATGATACATTTTACATATATTCAATGATTAATTTATGATTTAAAATTAAATTATATGCCTATAGTAAGAACTAGAAAAGTAACGAAAATAAATTATGATTCTTGGTTACACGAAAGTGTTCGTACAACATTTTGTTAAGAAGAAAAACTTACAAATATGATATAAAATAGTTAATTAATACCGTGTCAGTCCACCTTTCTATTCTAATACGTTTTGTAAACGGTTTTTAATCGACGAAACAAAGTTTCCGGTTACATCAAACGTAATATTCTCCCATTCTCTCAAAATTGATTCTTTAAGGGAGGCTTTGCCCATTATCCTATTTTTTCTCACCCTTCTTTCAATTTCGTCCCATAAGTGCTCTATGGGGTTTAGATCAGGCGACTGGGGTGGGGAATTTAATTGCTTTGGAACATTATACAATAGCCATTCCTTAATAATCTTTGCCGAATGTTTAGGATCGTTATCCTGTTGAAATGTCCATATCCTTCCTAGATTTAATTTATCCACGCCGGCACGCAAATTGTTTTTCAATATATTAAGATAATAGAAACGGTCCATAATTCCTTCAATAAAAACCAAATTTCCTACCCCAGCCGTTGCCATACAACCCCATACCATAACTCAACCATCAGCGTGTTTAACTGTAGGTAAGAGATGGTCGAGTTTAAATTCGGTATTCGGTTTCCTCCATACTTTACCCCGTCCATCTGATCCAAATACATTAAATTTAGATTCATCGCTAAATAATACGGCGTTCCAAAATTCCATAAGTTTATTAATATGTTCCCGAGCAAATTCCCCATGCGTTTCTTTTGATTCGTTGGATTGATGAACGGTTTTTTTCTGCATTTGTCTGCCATTAAAACCTTGGTTTCGCAACAACCGCCGAATACACTCTGGATGGATATCCTTTCCTGTTTCTTTCGACACTTCTGCCGCCAATATTGGACCACTCAATGTAGGTTCTTTTAATACTTGACGAATAATATTTCGTTTATCTCTTGCGTTTAACTTCGAAGGGCGACCTGTGTGAGGTTTATTACTCACGTTATTATACATTTTGAATTTTTTAATTATATATTGCACTGTAGATCGTGGTTTGCTAACAAGTTTTGGTATTGTACTCAAAGATATCCCTTCATTTTTGAATTTAATAATTAAATTTCTTAGCTCTTTGCTAGTTTCTTTTTTACGGGCGCTCATTGTAAATAGATGTTTTAAATGGACGCAATTTTCGCGTTTGAACTTGTCTAATAAATCAGAGAGTAGGATATAAGGAAGTTAAACGAAATTAACCGAAAATTAGCAATGGGCAAATCATAATAATGAAGACGGAACGAAGTGTACGAAGACCTTCGTGATGTCAAAAAATTGTTTTTTTTTTTAATTATTTATTTATTTAAATAGATAATCGTTTATTTTATCTACAAAATGTCATTAATCATTTTATGTTATTGAAATGTATCGCAACATTTTGTAAATGAACAGTTATTTTGTTGTTTTGTGGAATTCTTTTACCTGTACGAAGATTTTCGTGACTAACAAGGAGAGTGCAAGGTCTTGGGGTCGTGGATTTAGTTAAAATTTCGTAGAATGGTAGATTTAATTTCCCTGTTGATGAAAATATATGGTTATAGGGGCCACTATTCAATAATTTTTAAAATATTTGCAATCAAAGATGCAATTAATTCGTTAGGACAAGTCCAGATAACGTCAAAATTAACCGAATTTATACCGATTAAGTCAGGCTTTTTGAAGAAAGGTTATAATGCCAAGTCATATTCCTGCATTAATTTTGAAGTCTTGATAGATCAAATGACAAGTAACTGACAAATCCAAAGTGCGGTGCACACTCAAAAAATGCTTCGATGTCGCAAAATTTTATATCCATCCATGGTATCTTTATATGTAGAAATGGACACTCTCAGAACTCGAACCCGGCGTCTAATGACGAGAAACACCAATCTATTGCTGCTACGCTACACCCATTATGTTTAATCGTTTGCTGCAGACCTGAATTTAACTAGTGAATTGCATCTTCACTTGCAAATATCTAAAGAGCTATTGAGTAGTGGCCCCTACAACCATATATTTTCTTCAACAGGGAAACTAAGTCTACCATCCTTCAAAATTTGAACTAAATCTATGACCCCAAGACTTTGCACTCTCCTTGTAAGTGTAAAAACTTTGTAAAACGTAAAATATTGTTGACAGATGCGTTACATTACGGCTGAAAATTAAAGCATTTGGCGGTGCATTTTTGCATAGCCCGTTATGTAGGTTAAAGGCAATGGCACCTAGTCCACTTTAAGCGAATAAAATTAATTTCAGATTTTTTGGCACTTAGCCCGTTATTTACTTCAGGTCTTCAAATATAGAAATCATGTTTTATATGGTTATCATATTTAGAGACGGAAGATATGGAACACCTATATAGAAATTAATATAATTACGAGTGCTTCGAGGTTAGTCATCCATTTGCAAAGTTCGACTAAACGTTGAGTGCCCAGCATGTTAATAGTAACCGAGAGCTTGAGCTTTTCGTCAAACTTGACGGTCGCCGCGCTGTGAAAGACAACGTTTACGGTTCTTTGGAGCATCGCGCGGTCGTTTTGACTGATGGCCAAGTCCGGCTGGGTTATATCACCTTCGATCGGAAGGACTTTTTGTAAATCGGAAGGGCGTTCTTTTCTTATAATATCAAATAACTAAAAGAAAAATTTCTTACTTAATATTTTTTTACAACATTTGAATATTTAATTAAAATATTCATTGTTAAATATGTTTATTAAGAATAAAAATTGAATATTCAATTTTTGATACGGTAAAAGAAGGAATAAATGATATCGCATGATTATTATCGTAAGAAAATTTAAATTACACTTAAATCAATGATAAAATTATGCATAATCATAGAAGATCCAAGAAAATTATTGAACAATCTACAGTTAATTACAGTTTACGTTAATTACCACGTGTATTATCTATCAAAATTTGAATATTTAATGATTTGTAATTTTGTGATTAGGTTGAAGTGATGCCACCTCTTAATTGCCAACTTTTTTAACTTGATAAAAAAAATATTAATTAATAAGACTTACCGGCGAAGATAGTAATTGTTGGAGTCTCTCCCTGGAATTCTGTCCTTTTTTCGGTCGGATTAACAAGTATATCCTGTAAACGCCGTGACAACTCCTCAGCAGCTTCTCTAATAGAACTTTGCCCATGAATCCGGTGCCGCCGGTTATAAAAACCGTTTTGCCGTTGTAAAATTCGGCGACGGAGACGTTGTTGAGGATCGGCCTGACGTTTTGTACTTCCAAAGCGGCCATCGCGTGATTTTCGGTGTTGTTCGCGACCATCACTCAAATTCGGGCCTTTATTTTGAAAAAGGGGGAAAAATTAGTCAGCTGAATAGGGTTATCTTGCAATCAGATTTCGTTCGTTTTCGGACGGTACATTGCTTCTTCTTCTTCTTTATTATACTTTATTATTTTTATTATTTTTCTAATTTTTCTTATTTTTCCTCCTTTTTTTTTTTCTTTTTTCTTTTTCAACCTCTTTTTTCCCTTCTTTTTTTTGCTACTTTTCTCTTCTTCTTTATCTCCTTCTATTCCTCCTTCTTCTATTTGTTATTCTCGTTGGGAACGATTGAGCTCACCTGAAACCGCGATAGCGAATGATACTCGAAACGAACGTAGCGCGAATTTAAGTTTAAAATGACGAGCAGCGTGACGCGAAACGTCAAAACGACGGTGATTTTTTTTCTGTTTTTGTTGTTCCGTCGTAAATTGACGGTGTGGGGATCGAATTAAAAACGCACAAACGCACGGTCAATTTCGTTTAAACAAGGAGTAGTTTTACATAAAGAGTTACTTAAGTTTATCTCGATTGGAATTACATTTAGGTTTTTTTTCTTTGTAAATTGTTCTTAATTAAATTTGACGTTTGACTCGTTGATTTGATTTTAATTTGACAGTTTTAATTAAATAAAAGCAGTCATTTTATCTTTTTTTTTAAGGTTATGTTATCAAATTGAATAATCTGAAAAATATTAATTAAAGTCTGGGCGATTTTTTAAAGTTGGTCGATTTTTTTAAAAAAGTTGGGTTAGAAACGTCAAAAATTTTTACCAACTTTGGAAATTTTTTTAATTTTTTTGGCAAAATTTAGAATAAATCGGTCTTTTTTAATTAAAAATACAATCTTTTAGGTTTAATTTAATATAAAAATCATTTCTTAATCTCTAAAAATAAAGTCTGGGCGACTTTTTAAAGTTGGTCGATTTTTTTAAAAAAGTTGGGTTAGAAACGTCAAAAATTTTTACCAACTTTGGAAATTTTTTTAATTTTTTTGGCAAAATTTTGAATAAATCGGTCTTTTTAATTAAAAATATAATCTTTTAGGTTTAATTTAGTATAAAAATCATTTCTTAATCTCTAAAAATTAAGTCTGGGCGACTTTTTAAAGTTGGTTGATTTTTTTAAAAAAGTTGGGTTAGAAACGTCAAAAATTTTTACCAACTTTGGAAATTTTTTTAATTTTTTTGGCAAGATTTAGAATAAATCGGTCTTTTTTAATTAAATATACAATCTTTTAGGTTTAATTTAATATAAAAATCATTTCTTAATCTCTAAAAATTAAGTCTGGGCGACTTTTTAAAGTTGGTTGATTTTTTTTAAAAAGTTGGGTTAGAAACGTCAAAAATTTTTACCAACTTTGGAAATTTTTTTAATTTTTTTGGCAAAATTTAGAAAAAATCGGTATTTTTTAATTAAAAATACAATCTTTTAGGTTTAATTTAGTATAAAAATCATTTCTTAATCTCTAAAAATTAAGTCTGGGCGATTTTTTAAATTTGATCGATTTTTTTAAAAAAGTTGGGTTAGAAACGTCAAAAATTTTTACCAACTTTGGAAATTTTTTTAATTTTTTTGGCAAAATTTAGAATAAATCGGTCTTTTTTAATTAAAAATACAATCTTTTAGGTTTAATTTAGTATAAAAATCATTTCTTAATCTCTAAAAATTAAGTCTGGGCGACTTTTTAAAGTTGGTCGATTTTTTTTAAAAAAGTTGGGTTAGAAACGTTAAAAATTTTTACCAACTTTGGAAATTTTTTTAATTTTTTTGGCAAAATTTAGAGTAAATCGGTCTTTTTTAATTAAAAATACAATCTTTTAGGTTTAATTTAATATAAAAATCATTTCTTAATCTCTAAAAATTAAGTCTGGGCGATTTTTTAAATTTGGTCGATTTTTTTTAAAAAGTTGGGTTAGAAACGTCAAAAATTTTTACCAACTTTGGAAATTTTTTTAATTTTTTTGTCAAAATTTAGAATAAATCGGTTTTTTTTAATTAAAAATACAATCTTTTAGGTTTAATTTAGTATAAAATCATTTCTTAATCTCTAAAAATAAAGTCTGGACGATTTTTTAAAGTTGGGCGATTTTTTTAAAAAAGTTGGGTTAGAAACGTCAAAAATTTTTACCAACTTTGGAAATTTTTTTAATTTTTTTGGAAAAATTTAGAATAAATCGGTTCTTTTAAATTAAAAATACAATCTATTAGGTTTAATTTAGTATAAAAATCATTTCTTAATCTCTAAAAATTAAGTCTGGGCGATTTATTAAAGTTGGTCGATTTTTTTAAAAAAGTTGGGTTAGAAACGTCAAAAATTTTTACCAACTTTGGAAATTTTTTAAATTTTTTTGGAAAAATTTAGAATAAATCGGTTCTTTTAAATTCAAAATACAATCTATTAGGTTTAATTTAGTATAAAAATCATTTCTTAATCTCTAAAAATAAAGTCTGGGCGATTCTTTAAAGTTGGTCGATTTTTTTAAAAAAGTTGGGTTAGAAACGTCAAAAATTTTTACCAACTTTGGAAATTTTTTTAATTTTTTTGATAAAATTTAGAATAAAACAGTCTTTTTTAATTAAAACTAGAATGTTTTAAGTTTCATTTACAAAAAAAATTAGATCAAAATCTTTAAAATCCAATTTTTAGTGAATTTTTTAAAAAATACTGATTTTTCTAACCTAAATAAATTATATCATTGGATTGAAAATGAATCTTTGACAGTTTATATTAACAATAAATAGAAACATAACAATAAATAGAAACATAACAATAAATAGAAACAAGAAATTAATTTATCTTCGATATAAATTTTACGATTGTAGTTATTCTTTTAATTACAATACTTAAACGTTTGTTTTATGTAATTTAAGATTATAGTTTTTCTAAGAAGTTTGGGAATTTTTATTTTTTAAAACGACACATAAAATTCGTTTACACACGTTTTAGTGTTTTATTTTGACAAGGTTTTCTAAACATGTTATTTAAACGATTGTATAATTATTTACACACGATTTTTTTATTGTCCAACATGTTTCAACTTTAGCCATCTTCAGAGACAATGACAAAACATAACAATATCAAATATTTTTACCTTTTATAGTTGTCTCTGAAGATGGCTAACGTCAAAACTTATTTGATAAATTTTCATTATAATCACAATTAAAATTTTTCTATTTAGTTGAATTGTTTTGGTTTTTAGATTTTTTTTTGATTGATAAAATACTAATTTAGTTTTAATTCTTTCGATTTTTAATTTGTAACAATTTTTCTAATCTAATGCAATTTAAAATTGTAATCTTTGCCAATTGAAAGTAGTTTTAAAGAATGATTCATTGAAACGAAGGTAATTATTCAGAATAACGAAGGTCAATTTAAGCAGAATCATAGACTTGAATCTGATTTATGTAAACTTACCGAGAAGAAACGATTTACCGAGAAGAAGTATTTTAAATAAAAACGTTTACGACGCGTTATTGGTTTTTCTAGAATTTTCTAAGGTGACTTTTTGTCCCTTGAAAATTTTCCGAAAAGTTAACTCTCACGGTTTGTTTAAAAATTAGAACGGCACCACTCACTTTGCGACTAACATAACATTACTTTCCTTTCGACGGCGCATTACTAACGCCGTTGCAAACGTTTTACTTGCGTTACTAACCAACCACCTTCACGAGAATTCATTAAAATAATTAAAACTTGTATCAAGTTTAACTAACACTTTCAAAAACTAGAATATTCTCGAATTTATAAACTAGAATATATTCAAATTCAAAAATTATTCTCGAATTCAAGTACTTAATTTTTAGTAATAAATATTTTTTTTCTTTATTTAGTTTGTTCTTCGTTTTTAAGACTTATTTGGTGTGTCGTTAACCGAAGAGGAAGAGATAACCTCGAAGACTGTCCGTTGGGTTCGGTTCACGGCCAGATCTTAGCCTCCGGAACCAACGGTACCCGAGAAACCGCACGCATTTGGTCAGTAGGGTACCAATATGGGTCAGTAACGTCTCTTTCTCTTCCTCTCTCTCTTTCTTTCTCTCCCTCTCTCTCTCTCTTTCTTTCTTTACCTGCAAGAGAGATTTAAGAAGTTCATCGGTCTTTACAAAACCAGATTCTCCACATTCGAAACTATTTATAAACTTAAAAACCATTTGGTTGAGATTTAAAGAAGCCGAAATAGTTAAATGAATAAATTTATTAACTATTTCTTTAATAATCTTCTTTTTTATGGAATTTTCAACGTTTTAGTTAATTCTTAGTGAAATTGTTTCTAATTTGATTTATTTTTGCTGGAATTTTAAAAGAATTTGAACATTTTGGTGAAATTAAAAAAAAAAAATTGGTAAGTTTTCGGTAGAATTGTTAAAAATGTTGATGACTTCGTAAGTTTTTGGTGGAATTTTTAAAAACTTTGACAATTTCGGTGTAATTTTTAGGATTTTTGTAAATTTTTGGTGGTAAATTTTTTTGGCAAGATTTAGAATAAATCGGTCTTTTTTAACTAAAAATACAATCTTTTAGGTTTAATTTAATATAAAAATCATTTCTTAATCTCTAAAAATAAAGTCTGGGCGATTTTTTAAAGTTGGTCGATTTTTTTTAAAAAAGTTGGGTTAGAAACGTCAAAAATTTTTACCAAGTTTGGAAATTTTTTTAATTTTTTTGGTAAAATTTAGAATAAATCGGTCTTTTTTAATTTAAAATATAATCTTTTAGGTTTTATTTAGTATAAAAATCATTTCTTAATCTCTAAAAATAAAATCTGGGCGATTTTTTAAAGTTGGTCGAATTTTCCGAAAGGTTAGGTTAGTTACCTGTCAAAAATTTTTACCAACTTTGGAAATTTTTTTAATTTTTTTGACAAAATTTAGAATAAATCGGTTTTTTTTAATTAAAAATACAATCTTTTAGGTTTAATTTAGTATAAAAATCATTTCTTAATCTCTAAAATTAAAGTCTGGGCGATTTTTTAAAATTGGTCGATTTATTAAAGTTGGTCGATTTTTTTAAAAAAGTTGGGTTAGAAACGTCAAAAATTTTTACCAACTTTGGAAATTTTTTAAATTTTTTTGCCAAAATTTAGAATAAATCGGTCTTTTTTAATTAAAAATACAATCTTTTAGGTTTAATTTAATATAAAAATCATTTTTTAATCTCTAAAAATTAAGTCTGGGCGGCTTTTTAAAGTTGGTCGATTTTTTTAAAAAAGTTGGGTTAGAAACGTCAAAAATTTTTACCAACTGGAAATTTTTTTAATTTTTTTGGCAAAATTTAGAATAGATCGGTTTTTTTTTAATTAAAAATACAATCTTTTAGGTTTAATTTAGTATAAAAATCATTTCTTAATCTCTAAAAATAAAGTCTGGGCGATTTTTTAAAGTTGGTCGAATTTTCCGAAGAGTTAGGTTAGTTACCTGTCAAAAATTTTTACCAACTTTGGAAATTTTTTTAATTTTCTTGGCAAAATTTAGAATAAATCGGTTTTTTTAAATTAAAAATACAATCTCTTAGGTTTAATTTAGTATAAAAATCATTTCTTAATCTCTAAAAATAAGGTCTGGGCGATTTTTTAAAATTGGTCGAATTTTTTAAAAAGTTAGGTTAAACGGTCAAAAATTTTCACCAACTTTGGAAATTTTTTTAATTTTTTTGGCAAAATTTAGAATAAATCGGCCTTTTTTAATTAAATATACAATCTTTTAGGTTTAATTTAATATAAAAATCATTTCTTAATCTCTAAAAATTAAGTCTGGGCGATTTTTTAAAATTGGTCGATTTTTTTAAAAAAGTTGGGTTAGAAACGTCAAAATTTTTTACCAACTTTGGAAATTTTTTTAATTTTTTTGGCAAAATTTAAAATAAATCGGTCTTTTTTAATTAAAAATACAATCTTTTAGGTTTTATTTAGTATAAAAATCATTTCTTAATCTCTAAAAATAAAGTCTGGGCGATTTTTTAAAGTTGGTCGAATTTTCCGAAAAGTTAGGTTAGTTACCTGTCAAAAATTTTTACCAACTTTGGAAATTTTTTTAATTTTTTTGGCAACATTTAGAATAAATCGGTCTTTTTTAATTAAAAATACAATCTTTTAGGTTTAATTTAGTACAAAAATCATTTCTTGATCTCTCAAAATAAAGTCTGGGCGATTTTTTAAAATTGGTCGAATTTTCCGAAAAGTTAGGTTAGTTACCTGTCAAAAATTTTTACCAACTTTGGAAATTTTTTTAATTTTTTTGGCAACATTTAGAATAAATCGGTCTTTTTTAATTAAAAATACAATCTTTTAGGTTTAATTTAGTACAAAAATCATTTCTTGATCTCTCAAAATAAAGTCTGGGCGATTTTTTAAAATTGGTCGAATTTTCCGAAAAGTTAGGTTAGTTACCTGTCAAAAATTTTTACCAACTTTGGAAATTTTTTTAATTTTTTTGGCAAAATTTAGAATAAAACAGTCTTTTTTAATCAAAAATAGAATGTATTAAGTTTCATTTACAAAAAAAAATTAGATCAAAATCTTTAAAATCCAATTTTTAGTGATTTTTTTTTTTAAATACTGATATATTTTTTTAATAATCTTAACTAGGTTTTTGATGGAATTTTCACCGTTTTAGTTAATTCTTAGTGAAATTGTTTCTAATTTGATTGATTTTTGGTGGAATTTTAAAAGAATTTGAACATTTTGTTGAAATTTAAAAAAAATTGGTAAGTTTTCGGTAGAATTGTTAAAAATGTTGATGACTTTGTAAGTTTTTGGTGGAATTTTTAAAAACTTTGACAATTTCGGTGTAATTTTTGGGATTTTTGTAAATTTTTGGTGGAATAAAAAAAAATTCAGTAAGTTTTGGGTGTAGTTGTTAAATATTTTAATAGCTTTGGTGGAACTTTTGCGAATTTTATTCATTTCTGGTGGAATTAAAAAAAAATTTAGTGTTTTTGGCAAAATTCTTATGAATTTAGTAAGTTTTTGGTGGAATTTTTAAAAAAATTCAGTATGTTTTTGGCGGAATTGTCAAAAATTTTGGTAACATTGGTGGAATTTTTGCGAATTTTCACCACCTTTGTTAATTTTTTTAATTTTTTTTGTAAAAATTAGAACAAATTCATTAGTTAAAATCGAAAATAGACCTTTTAGTCTCTCCTATCTTCAAAAATCTTTCCTTAATTCCTTTAAATAAAATCAGTATGATTTTTTAAACTTTGGTTAAAAAGTGACATTTAGGTTAGGTTAAAAATTTTTTTTATCTTTGAACATTTTTTAAAATTTTTTGGTAAAAATTAGGATAAATTTATTAGTTAAAATCAAAAATAGACTTTTTAATCTATCTTAGTTTCAAAAATCTTTTCTCAATTTATTTAAATAAGCTCAGTATGATTTTTTAAACTTTGGTTAATAAATGACAGATTTGAACATAAAATTTTTCACCAACTTTGTGAATTTTTTTAAATTTTTCGGTAATAATTAGGATAAATTTATTAGTTAAAATCAAAAATAGACTTTTTAATCTATCCTATTTTCAAAAATCTTTCCTTAATTCCTTTAAATAAAATCAGTATGATTTTTTAAACTTTGGTTAAAAAGTGACATTTAGGTTAGGTTAAAAATTTTTTTTATCTTTGAACATTTTTTTTAATTTTTTGATAAAAACTAAGATAAATTTATTAATTAAATTCAAAAATAGACTTTTTAATCTATCCTATTTTCAAAAATCTTTCCTTAATTCTTTTAAATTAACTTAAAAATGATTTTACTTTATCAAAAAAAAAAGTAGTTTAGTTTTATTTTTAGTATTTTTCTAAAAAAAAATTATTTTTGGTTGAATTGATCAACATTTTGGTAACTTTGGCGGAAACTTTACGAATTTAGTAAGTTTTTGGTGGAATTAAAAAAAAATTGGTAAATTTTTGATGGAATTTTTACAAATTTTGTAAGTTTTTTGGTGGAATGTTTAAAAAATTCATTATTTTTGGTAGAATTATTAAAAATTTTAGTTACTTTAGTGAAATTTTTATGAACTTACTAAGTTTTTGATGGAATTTTCAAGGTTTTAGTTAATTTTTAATGAAATTGTTTCTAATTTGATTGATTTTTGGTGGAATCTCAAAAGAATTTGGACATTTTGGTGGAATTTTTAAAAAATTTGATAAGTTTTTGCTAGAATTGTTAAAAATGTTGGCAATTTCGGTGTAATTTTTAGGATTTTTGTAAGTTTTTAGTGGAATAAAAAAAATTCAGTAAGTTTTGGGTGTAGTTGTTAAATATTTTAATAGCTTTGGTGGAATTTTTCCGAATTTTATTCATCTCTGGTGAAATTTTAAAAAAATTCAGTGTTTTTGGTAAAATTCTTATGAATTTAGTAAGTTTTTGGTGAAATTTTTAAAAAATTCTGTATGTTTTTGGCGAAATTATCAAAAATTTTGATAACATTGGTGGAATTTTTGCGAATTTTATTCATTTCTGGTGGAATTCTAAAAACATTCAGTGTTTCTGGTAGAATTGTTATCAATTTAGTAAGTTTTTGGTGGAATTTTTACAAATTATATTAATTTTTGGTGGATTTTTAAAAAATTCAATATATTTTTGGTGGAATTATCAAAAATTTTGATAACATTAGTGGAATTTTTGCGAATTTTATTCATTTTTGATGGAATTTTTAAAAAATTCAGTGTTCTTTTATGGAATTTTTATGAATTTAGTAAGTTATTAGTGAAATTTTTCCAATTTTATTAATTTTTGGTGGAATTTTTATAAAATTCAGTATGTTTTTGATGGAATTGTTAAAAAAGTTGATAACATTGGTGGAATTTTTATTAACTTTAATCATTTTTGGTGGAATTGTTAAAAATATTGGTAATTTTAGTAGAATTTTTATGAATTTGGTAAGTTTTTGGTGGTATTTTTTAAAAATCAGTAAGTTTTTGGTGGAACTATTCAACATTTTTGTAGCTTTGGTGGAAAATTGAAAAAATTTAGCACGTTTTTGGTGGAATTGTTAAAAATGTTGGTAAATTTGGTGGAATTTTTACGAATATAGTAAGTTTTGAATTTTTACCAATTTTATTGATTTTGGGTGGAATTTTTAAAAAAATTCAATAAGTTTTTATTAGAATTGTCCCCAAATTTAATAATTTTTGGTGAAATTATATTCAATTTAACTAACTTTTGTGGAATTTTTATTATTACTTTTTTATTTTTGTGAAATTTTTAAGAATCTAATCAATTCTTGACGAAATTAATTTTAATTTTAGTATATTTTTTAAAAATTCAGCAAGTTTTTGGTGGAATTGTTAAGAATTTTGATAGCTTTGGTGGAATTTTTACAAATTTTATAAGTTTTTGGTGGAATTATTAAAAAATTTAGTAGCTTTGGTGGAATTTTTACAAATTTACTTAAATTTTTGGTGATATTCTCAAGAATTTAATTAGTTTTTAATGAAATTATTCGAATTTCTGCTCTGCATAAATTAAACATTTGATGATTATTAATAAACCGATCGTTTTGACATTTCATGTGGCATTAGCGTGGTTAGAATAATAAATAACATTGTTGAAAATTGAACCAATTGTTTTATTGGCCCAAATCGAAAATGACGGAAAACGGGGACTTCGTTTAGGACTTAAATCGGCCGTTTCGGGTCCAAAGGAGTCCCGATTCGCATCTAACGTTGCGTTATAAAGCCGTTCAGAAGGTTAGCCGGAAGCAGAGTCGCGGAGCCGGTGGCTTTTTGGACAAAAAGTGCGTTCGAAAATTAACGAAAATGAGAGGCGGAAGATCGAGAATTTTAATTTCAATTAGGGCTAACGCAAGGTCGTTCGATTTTCAGGGCCGTTTTTCCGAAATCGGTCACGGACCCCCTAAAATCAAAAATAATGGTCGGCAGAATGACGTAAAACCATTGAATCGTCCGAAAAGTGATTTTCAAAAAAACTATTAAAAAAAGAGCTAGGCGCCTGCGGCGCCCTCTTTTAAAGAGGCGCTGTTTGCTTACTATTTTAATATGTTATAATTAGTTAATTTCTAAGGATGGGTTTAGGATGTCAAACTTAAACGTAACCTTAGCTGTAATAACCATAAAATTTGCCGTAATTCCTAGACGTTGTCTAAACGCTTTTATTGAAACCAAATAGTTAAACGCTTTTTAAATACTAGAGTTACTGCTACGGTTACGATTACAGCCTTTACGTTTGACATCCTAAATCCACCATAAATTGCTTGCATTATTTTGAAAATTGAGTTTAAAGCTTGGAAAAAGTAACATTACAAAAAAAAAAGGTTTTATTTCTTTAATGACGTAAATATTCAATTAAGTTTCCTTGAATTTTCACAAATAAAACAGTTTTAAATTAAAAAAAAAGTATTGTTTGCTCACTTTGTTACGAAATAATAACAAAAAGGTTTTAAAAATAATTAAAATATTTAAAAATAATTAAAAATAACGTTACCTTTAATTCACTCGGTTTCCAAGCTTCTAAAACACTATGTAAGTGTTAACACTAAGTAGTTATTAATCTTAATACAGGAAGTAACTAACTCAATTTATGTCTCGTATTCGCGTTTTTATACAAGTCGTTTTATAAGACGAGTATTCACGTTTTTTTGTCGTTGTTAAATCGTTTTTAAAGTCCGAACGACTTAAAATGATAATAAATGAGAGGACACGCTTATGTGCTTTAGATGATTTTAATAAATTATCGTGAAACGAAATTGCACGATACGTTATTATCTAGTTCGTGATGGTAAAATTTGATTTGAGAAAATTAAAGAAAGATGTTAGACAGTTTCGTGTGGATAATTATTTAGATTGAAGTAAATTGCGGATTATCTTATATAAAACGTTTAATTCGATAATGACTTTACTAACTACTAATTTTAAATTTTAAAATTACTACTAAATTTTAAATCTTTGAAATGAATTAAAGAAAAAGCCGTCTTGTAAAAATCTTGTAAATCTAACCGGATGTAATGTGTGTCACGATTTTGCTAAATTTCACTCCTAAGAGTCACACACACCAAGCGGGTATTTCAGTCGTAAACACGCACTTTCTTCCATTCGAAAGAAGAAAGCGCGCGTGGAAGATTCGCGAATCGACATACTTACTGCTTTTTTTATAAACCGGGAGAAAAGGAACCGTTAATTAATTAATTAATTTTAAGGTGGGAAAATTACTTCGATGGAATTTTTTCCTCTCTTGAGTTAACTTGAATCTTTTGAACCAACAAAGATGTTAATTTAATATGTAGTATCGTTTAGGCGGATTAAGGACATTGAGGAATTAGGTCGCGGTTTTCACACCTTGGTTGTATCTTATTTTATTTAAATTGATTTTAATGAGAATTTAAAAAGAAACTTTAAGGCAATTAAAAAAAATTACTTACTAATTAAAATTTATTTTTCATTAATTGTGTTGTTTTACTAAAGTGAATTTAAGATGAAGGGACTTTTTTAATGAATATAAGCTTGAAGATCCACTCGAATAATTCTCATGATCCAAAAGGACATCATGAAAGATCTACTAACAATATATGCATCTTTTTGTTATTGTTAAAAGGTAAACGACGTGATTTCTTCGCTAGCCTTGATATGTATACAGAGTGTCCCAGAACTCAATTGCCAAACGCTAACCACGCATTCTAAACATGATTTCATACCGATTCAACGTAAAAATCCTTATCCGAAAATGCTTCCTAAGAGAACTAGAACATCCTGAAGATGACCTGTCTGATCATGTTTTTTCGAAACATCTTAATAACGCTTTTAGCTATCACAATTAAATTTTGAGCGTTTGTAAACTTCGAAATGCTTCATCGTTTGTTGACAAAACAATTTTTTATTGCCACCGTAAAGTAGGAGGCTATTTCGAATAAGAATTTTTTCGTTGAATCGGCATGAAATCAGCTCTAGGATGCGTGGTTAACGTTTGGCAACTGAGTTCTAGGACACCCTGTATAAAAAACCTTGTTATATATTTTTTCATTTAGCCCTTTTTTACTTCACTTTACCAAATTATTCACTCATTATTCGTGATTAATGAATAACCATGTTACGTCAAGTTTTATAATAGTAGGAGAATCAGGTGAAAAAGATCGATAGCTGTAATTTATTTAATAAAAAAAGGAAACTAGATGGCGATAATTTAATCCTTTTTTATTTGCTTTAAGTTGGCTATACTTTAAAAATTTTAAAACTTATTTTTTTCACATATTTTTTATTTGTTTCTTTTTTAAGATTTCATTTTATTAGCAAAAAAATTTCATTTTATTTAATTTCTTAAATTTAATAATTATTTAATAATGTTTCATTTCATCTTAAAAATTTATCATCTTAATTTGTTTATTCTTTATTTAAAAAAATGAAAAATTTTCCTGTTTTAAACTTAGCATCCATCTTACTTATTTTAATCCTACAAACTCGGTTTTAAAATTAGAAACGTTAAGGTTATGTCAGTGAAAAACTATAGTTGTCGCCACGTTTAATAACGTTTTTAAAAAATCAAAAACTATTTTATAATTAATTGATGTTTTTAAAACACATTTTGAATGATTTTCGAGCTCCGTTCGTGAAATAAATGTCCGAATGGTAAACTTTAAATGCTGTTACTTACCTAACAGCTCCTAAAGTGGGTGGGGAGACGTTTAATCTCGGTTTTCTCGCTTGGAACTCGGCGGGGGCCGAATTTAAAACTGCGATTTTTCGTTCGGCGAACGTTTTCTCGCGATTTTCCGGTCGATTTTTCGCTCGGTTTCGTTTTTCGGACACTTTTCGCGGACGTGGAAACGGCCGGAATGGAATTTCGGGGCCGAGCGAGGACTCGGTCGCGAAAAATCAATAGAATTCGGTGTCTCTGCGTGCGGTTTCCTCTCGTTCCCGGTCGGGAGCGCCAACTTGTCTAGCTTCGCGCCATCTAATAACCATTTTATACAATAGATATCTAACAAACATTCAAAAATAAACTTATTTTTCTAACAAATTTAATAACATAATAATTAAAAAAAATGTTTTCTTACTTTCTAGGATTTAACAACAAGAAGATCTTACGATTAAGAAGTCCTCGCCGATTTTAAGTTAAATAATATATTTTATAAATGTTATTTATCCATCTTTTGTGTTATCATTACAATAAAGTAAGGTAATTAATTTGAAACAAAGTGTTTTCTTCTTTTATCTACCATCATCACATTTACTAAACCATCGATTTTGAGTTAAACTTTAAAAGGAAATTCATCTGTTGAACACTAGCTTAAATTTCATTGGAAAAGAGGCGGTTTAAAACTCGGCTATTAATCGAATGAGGTATTTTTACCTTACCCCTGATACCTCTTTGACACCGTCTTACTTTCATGTGATCGTTAGAAAATCGAGCTTTTGAAAAATTTTCGCAACACAAAGATTTCGACGTTGTATCTGGAGGAAATTGAGGTATTTTACCGCCTTTTTTCGATTCGCGCATGCACAGTGCCTACCTCTACTTCTAATACCTCTCTGACACCTCCTTGCTTTTATGTGATCCTGTTACCAAATCGAGTTTGTACAAATTTTTCGTGAAAAATTTCGATATTGTATTAGAATCACATGAAAGTAAGGAGGTATTAGAAATTTATCGGGAGTAAGTGGGTAATACGCATGCGCGAGTAGAAACGTTTATTAATAATCTAGAAAAGGAATATAATAATAAAATACAAATTTAAGGAATGTTTAGGAATAAATTGAGTTTATTTTATAAGTATAAAGTTCAACGAAATTCTAGTAGATGGCGCCACTTTCGGTACCAAATTCGAGTATTCAGAAATTTTGCTTCAAAAATTCCGACTTTGTATCAGGAAAACATGAAATGAGGAAGGAATTTACCTGACTTTTAAGAAGTCCGAAGTATAGAAGAAGGAAAAGGAAAAGAAACAGACGAGATTGTTCGTTTACCACTTTATTATATATATAATAATAATAATAAACATTAATTTGTAACCTTACAACCTCGTTTAGATAAAGTATACAAAATAGTTACATGTATATTTGGTAAATCTTATAAAATACTTATTACTTTCTGTTTATTTGAGGAAAATCTTTATAAAATTGCACTTATAAAATATAAATCTATCTTTCATACGTAAGACAATACGATAAATGGCACTTACAACTTTCTATTAATAGGCACACACGTCAGTCTTTTACATTGAACCCATTTTCCGTTATTATAATCAAACAAATTATTGATCCTTTCCGAAGCAAACCCCGGAACAATACAACTTATCATTCTTCAACAATAACTTAGCATTTAATAGCGGCTTAGCGCAAACGTTACACCTAAAGCACGAATCGTTCGCGTGAAAATGTAACCCTTTTAAAGTGGCCCCCGGTTCGTCCGGTTTAATAACCCGAGTACAAGCGACGCATTTCGACGCTCGAACCGTTTCGTAACAACTCAAACAAATCGGCTGGGACTCCTCCATAACGTAATTCGAACCGGCGAGAGGTGTATCGCATTCAAAACAGCAAAAATGCTTTACGTGGAACGTCGCGTTCTCCGCCAAACAATACTCTTTAACGAAAATAAGCTCGTCGCAAGCCGTGCAACGCGGAATGCCTTTGATTTTCGCGTAATCGCGACCGCAGTAAATCTGATCCGATTCTTTATCGTAAAAGTACAGTAAATCGGCCAAGTTTTGATTACAACCGTGACAACGGAAACAATTCGCATGGAATGAGGCGTTCGCCCGGTCAATTTCAACTACTACCGAATCGTTTTCAAACGGTTTTTTACAATGATGACAACAAAGTCTTTTGCCCGACTTATTTAAATCTTTAAATTCATCGTTTGGAACATCTAAGTAATTATTTTCGTACATTTTCGCCGAATTAATATCCGGATTTGCGTATTCGATATCTTTAATTCCTCCCACGTTGATTTTATAAGGTTCTAATTGTTCTTCGGAGACGTCGGAAAAGTTTTCCGGGACGTATTTCCTCGGGGAAAATCTTTCGGCTGTCGTTCCAGGTGGTAATTTCTTCTTGGATTGAATCGGTGGAAGTTTCAACATTTGTTTCTGACCGCTTGGTCCGGCTATGTAATTATCATTGTTCGGTGGCAACATATAAGTTCTTCCATCGGGACCGTGAACAAAGTTTTCATCTTCATTATTCACCGGATATTTAATTCCAGACGTAGTTTCAACGTAATTATTACCAAAAGGATCGGTGAAAAATCTCGGGTCGGTTTTAGTCTTATTCGGAGAGCTAAAAAAAATTTTAAGTTAGAAAATTTTAAAAATTTTAGAGTTTATTTTTTTAAATATTTATAAAAATTTACCTTATTAAAGCATTATTATCATCTCCAACACTATATTTATTCCCATCGGGTCCAACAACGCAACCTTTCTCATTAGGATCCTCGTAAAACTTCTCCCCGTTAGCTCCCATAATAAACCGATGTCCTTCCGGAGTCTTCCCAAAACGATTATCACTCCTATCGACCGGATAAACCTCCCCATTTTTCCCCAACAAAAATTTCCCGCCGTTCGGTCCAAAACAATACCTCGGATCCTCCGAATCAACTTTATACGGTTGTTTATTCGGTCCTTGTATAATTTTTTCTTTAAACGAGGGATACACTTCATTTTCTTCCGGTATTATAGATTCTAAGGGGTAAATCTCTTGGTTTTTATTAACAAAGTAAGATTTTCCATCGGGACCGATCGCTAAATTAGGATTTTTCGGATCGGGAATATACTTTCTCCCGTTTGAATCTCTTAGAAAACGTTCACCGGTTGGAGTGGTTATAAATTTATCTTTCGGTAAGAAATACTTTTTATTATCCGGTCCGATCAATGATTTATTATCGTACGGATCGGGATGATATACATTCCCATGGGAATCTAATAAGAATTTTTCTCCGTTTGGTTTAATAGCAAACCGACCGTCTTTCGGATCTAAAGGGTATAAATCACCGTTTTGATCGATTAAAAATCGATCGCCGGATTGTGAAAGAGCGTAGTTATCATCTAAAGGATCCGGATGGTATTTCTTCCCGTGATTATCTTTAATAAAACGATCACCGTTAGCAGAAGTTTGATATTTCGCCTTTGGTAATTTATATTCCTTCCCGGTTTGTTTATCGATTAAATTCCCATTTGGTTTTTGATACAATTTATTATTATTGTTATTTATTAAAAATTGATTACCGTTATCATCTTCCAATAACCTTCCATCTTTCGGCGAGACTTTATAAAGATTACCCGATGAATCTAAAAAGTGTTTATCTCCATTCGGACCGATTAAAACATCATCATCTTTATTCGATGGGAAATATTTTAAACCGTAAGGATTTTCTAAAAATCTCTCTCCGTTTTCGTAAGTTTTATATTTATCTTGGGGTATTTTTATTTTTTCACCATTCGGACCGATAACTACCCCGGGGTTATTTAAATCCTCATAAAATTTCTCTCCGTTTGATAATAAAAATTTCCGTCCGGGTTTTTCCAAATCTTCTAAAAATCTCCCATCGTTTTTATTTAATGGATAAACTTCGCCTTTCGGTGTAACGAAAAATCTTTTACCTTTTGGATTAATAGCGTAATTATCGTTAAATTGACTCGGAACGCATCGTTCTTTATTTTGATTTAAAACGTATCTTTCGCCGTTCGGAGAGGTTTTATATCTATCTTCGGGTAAATAAAATCTAGTTCCGTCTTCTCCGATTATACAATTATCATCTAAGCGATCTTTTTTATAAACTTTTCCTTCCGGATCGAAACAAATCTTGTCGTTATTTTTATTAACACCAAACCTACCATCTTTTTTATCAACGGGGTAAATTTCTCCATCCGGACCGATTAAAAACCGTTCGTTTTTCGGTCCTAAAGCGTATCGGTCGTCTTTCGGATCGACTTTATACAATTGATCGTTTAAATCGGTTATTAACTTCTCTCCGTTTGGCGTTGTGTTGAAATAATTCTTCGGGACGAAGTATTTGAGGTTATCGGGGCCGATTACAAAACGATCGTCTTTCGGATCGGAGTAGAAAACTTCTCCTTTTGGACCCAAGCAGATTTTATTACCCGACGAGTCTCTACCAAAACGTTTATCCTTCGGATCGACCGGAAATAGCTCATTGTTTGCTCCTACGAGGTATTTTTCACCATTGGGGCCTACGGCGCGACGTTCTTGTATCGGATCGGCATAGTATTTAATTCCATTATCACCTAGATTTAAAAATAAAGATATAAATCAATAAAAATGATTAAAAATCGGGTTAAATGGGGCTAAATTATTAATTAGTTTAAAAAAAATTAATTAAATTATTTAAAATTATTCAAAACTATCTTAAATTAAGTTAAAATTGACTTGTAACTGACTTAAAATTGATCAAAAATTGATTTAAAATCGTTTAAAACGATTGAAAATTAAAAATGATTAAAAATCGTCTAAAATGGAATTAAATCTTTTAATTTTGAAAAAAAATTTGTTAAATTGTTAAAAAGCATTCAAAAACATCTAAAATTGACCGAAAATTAACTTGAAATTGACTTAAAATGATCTAAAATCATTAAAAATTAGTAAATACTGCGTAAAACGGATTTCAAATCTGGTTAAATCATTAAAAATCGTTTAAAACTACTAAAATTAAGTTAAAATTAACTTAAAATTGACATAAAATTGACATAAAATTATCCAAAATCATCGAAAATTAATAAATATCGTGTAAACCGGACTTAAAATAAAATTTAAATTATTAAAATCAATTAAAATTATTTGAAATCTTGGAAAAGTATTTAACATCGACTTAAATTATCCTAAAATGGTATAAAATCGTTTAAAACTACCAAAAAATTTACTTAAAATCATCTAAACTTATTAAATATCGTGTAAACCGGACTTAAAATAAAATTTAAATTATTAAAATCAATTAAAATTATTTAAAATCTTGGAAAAGTATTTAACATCGACTTAAATTATCCTAAAATGGTATAAAATCGTTTAAAACTACCAAAAAATTTACTTAAAACCGTCTAAACTTATTAAATATCGTGTAAACCGGACTTAAAATAAAATTTAAATTATTAAAATCAATTAAAATTATTTGAAATCTTGGAAAAGTATTTAACATCGACTTAAATTATCTTAAAATGGTATAAAATCGTTTAAAACTACCAAAAAAATTATTTTAAATCGTCTAAACTTATTAAATATCGTGTAAACCGGACTTAAAATAAAATTTAAATTATTAAAATCAATTAAAATTATTTAAAATCTTGGAAAAGTATTTAACATCGACTTAAATTATCCTAAAATGGTATAAAATCGTTTAAAACTACCAAAAAATTTACTTAAAATCGTCTAAACTTATTAAATATCGTGTAAAACGGACTTAAAATAAAATTTAAATTATTAAAATCAATTAAAATTATTTAAAACCTTGGAAAAGTATTTATCATCGAGTTAAATTATCCTAAAATGGTATAAAATCGTTTGAAACTACCAAAAAATTTACTTAAAATCGTCTAAACTTATTAAATATCGTGTAAACCAGACTTAAAATAAAATTTAAATTATTAAAATCAAGTAAAATTATTTAAAATCTTGGAAAAGTATTTAACATCAACTTAAATTATCCTAAAATGGTATAAAATCGTTTAAAACTACCAAAAAATTTACTTAAAACCGTCTAAACTTATTAAATATCGTGTAAACCGGACTTAAAATAAAATTTAAATTATTAAAATCAATTAAAATTATTTGAAATCTTGGAAAAGTATTTAACATCGACTTAAATTATCCTAAAATGGTATAAAATCGTTTAAAACTACCAAAAAATTTACTTAAAATCGTCTAAACTTATTAAATATCGTGTAAACCGGACTTAAAATAAAATTTAAATTATTAAAATCAATTAAAATTATTTAAAACCTTGGAAAAGTATTTATCATCGAGTTAAATTATCCTAAAATGGTATAAAATCGTTTGAAACTACCAAAAAATTTACTTAAAATCGTCTAAACTTATTAAATATCGTGTAAAACGGACTTAAAAATCGAACGTGATTAATAAAATTTAATTAAAATTAATCGTTAATCATTCATTAAAAAAAAAAAAAAATTATTTAAAATAATCAAAAATCAACAAAAAAATCTTAGTAGAGCTATCGGTGGTTGTCTTTCAAACTATATTTTTTATAAAAAATACAAACGAACTTAAAATAATAATTAATAAAAATAATAATTAAATAATAAATAATTTTTACGATTAAATTTAATTTTAATTAGACTTTAAGATCGAATGAATTAATTTACCTTTCATATATCGAACTCCATTCGGTTCGCTTTCAAATAAATCCTCTCCGACAAAGTGTCGATCACCCAACTGACCGATTACATAGTCCGGATTAACCGGATCTTGATGAAAAACACTCCCGGTCGGTCCCATAATAAACTTTCCATTTGTTTTCGGATCGATGAGAAACCTTCCATCTTTATCATCAATTCTATATAAACTACCGTCATTTCCAACTCTGTACCTTTCATTTTTGGGTCCTAAACAATACCGATCATCATTTGGATCGGCAAAATACTTTTGATTATTCACCCCGTTTAAATAACGTTCACCGTAAGGTGAAGTTAGGTATTTATCATCGGGGAAAATAAATTTTTCCCCATTCGGACCGATTAGGATATTTTTATCGTTCGGATCTTGAATGTATTTTTCATTTTTAGGTCCTAATAAAAACTTGGTATCTTTATCTACGGCTAATCGACCGTCTTTCGAATCAATCGGATATCTTAATCCTTGATTATCTATAATAAACCTTTTACCATCTTGATTTGTAACGTATCTATCGTTATCCGGTTCGGCGTAAAAAATCTCCCCGGTGTTTGGATCTTCTTGATAACGTTCACCTTTCGAATTCACATTAAATTTCTCTTTAGGTACGAAACACTTTTCCCCTTCGTTATTTAAAACAAACCTTGAATCGTTTGGATCTTGGTAATACTTTTCACCATTAGCTCCGATTAACAAACGATCACCATTTTGATCGATAGCGTATCTACCGTCATTAGGATCGACGTAAAAACGTTCACCGTTTGGTGATTGTACTAAATTCTCATTATTTGGTCCGGAGTAATATTTATTATTCGTACAAACCGGTAATCTTTCACCATTCGGAGCGATTACGCATATTTGTTCGCGAAAACCCAACGGTAAACGGTTTACATCTTCGATTGTACGATTATTCGGATGGAGGATTGTTGCAAAAATCGGTTGGGAGCTTCCGATTGGAAAACTATTCTCTAATCTAGCGTTTGGTGTAAATGGAAGTTTTACGTAAGGCGTTGGCGGATCAAATTTTTCATTAAAACCGTTTGAAATAAACGGGATTTTATCTTGTATCTTCGAATAATTCGGATAAATTGGATAAACCTCATCTTCGTTGTAATTAACATTATTCGGGGTGAAAATCGGAAGGTTCTTAGTATTTTCCGGATAATCTTCTAAATTCAATCGATTTAAATCACTTAGTAATTTAGAATTTCCAAAAGTACCTTCGACGTTTTCAATTTTCGAATAATTCGGTTGGAATTTATTCGAAATAACATTCCGATTAACCGGACTTTTACTTCTATCGTTAAAATTTAAATGAACTATTTGTCCAACTCCGACGATGTTTTCTTTAATATTTGAAACGTAATCGTTCATTAATTTAACTTCATCTTCGGTCAGAGAGTCGCATAAGCTTGGATCGATATCGTGAAGGGGTATTTGCTTTTGTAAGAGTTGTTTTCTTTCCTGAGCAGCTGCCGAACCTTTTACCGGGAGTAATTCCGGCGGGAGGGTTTTTAAATACTTTTCGATGGCTTCTTTTTGACCTTTCGGGGTCCATTCTAATTCGATTTCTTCTTTTTTACCCGGAAGAACTAAATTATAAACAAAAAAGAAATATAAAATATTAAAAAAAATTTAAATTATTAAAAAAAAAAATTAAATTATTAAAATTATTTAAAAAAAAATTTAAATTATTAAAATTATTAAAAGAAAAATTTTAATTATTAAAATTATTAAAAAAAAATTTAAATTATTAAAATTATTAAAAAAAAAAATTTTAAATTATTAAAAAAAAAAATCACATAAAATTAAAAATCAAACGTAATTAACAAAATTAAAATACCCACCGATCTTATTACATTTATTCGGTTTACTACCCAATAATTGAAACTGGGCGTAACCGTAAATATCATCATCTTGAACGTCGTGACTTTCCTTTCCGCACTTGCAATTTTTACAAATTTTTCTCCAAAAATGTAAATCCAATCCTAAAAAAATACTCAAAAGTAAATAAAAATATCTTAAAAGTAAATAAAAAAATCTCAAAAGAAAAAAAAAAACTATTAAATGTAAATATAAACCCCCCCGAACTTAAAAAAATAACTTTTATGACTTTGAACATTACGATACCTGGACAATCGTTCTTGCAATTTAAACAAGGCGATCCGGCACCCGTCTCATGCCCCAATTTAGCTTTTAACCTCCTCTCGCGTTTCGCCTCAAGCTCCCTAAGCCAATTCGGGGCGTCCGGGGGCGTTTCCTCCATCATCCTCGTACAAAACCCAAACGTTCGACAATTTTACTTGTAAATGACTAACAAAATCCGTCTGAGCTTATCATCAACAGGTAAATGACTCACTCATATTTACTTCTTGGAGTTAACACACAATAACGCGATGATGACCTCACCTCTTCGGAAAAAAGAAAGAAATAAACTTACGTGAAATTCATAAATTGAACGGAGATAAAGCACCTTTTTATATGTAAATATGCGTGTTATCTATAAATAATCCTTATATACTTGTGGTTTACGGTAAAAAAAATAGATTAGAACCGTATTTATCGAAAGATAACATTATATTTGGATTAAATAAAATAACAGAATTAGGTTATGTTATTAAATCTTTCATGGTGGCGCCATCTTATGATAAATTATAAAATTATTATAAAATCAAACTTTATTATTTACTTAAAGATTAACCTTAAAAACTAACCTAAAAAAACATTAAAATATATATTCATAAATTCATCCGGCAATTATAGTTATTAATTCATCCTATTAATTAAAATAAATTAAATCAGCACAAAAATTAATAAAACGTCATCTGTCAGATACTAATTCTACCAACCTAAGAAATTCAAATTTATGTTTACTTTAAAATCTAATTTTGTAATTTTATTTCATAAATAATTATTAAAAATTAAATTAAATAAAAAATGTTATCATGTAAAAAAATAGCTAATTTAAATTTTATATTAAAAAGAAAAATTAGAAAAAGTTAAATAATTTATATTTTTTAAAACCGACATCTATTGACAAATCTATGAAGTAATTTTAAGCTCAAATTTATTTTAAGGGATTTTTAATTTTAATTTTACTTAAAAAACTTAACATTTAACAAATAATTTAAAAAAAAAACTTAAGTTAAATAAAAAATGTTATCATGTAAAAAAAATAGCTAATTTAAATTTTATATTAAAAAAAAAAAAATTAGAAAAAGTTAAATAATTTATATTTTTTAAAACCGACATCTATTGACAAACCTATTAAGTAATTTTAATCTCAAATTTATTTTAAGCGATTTTTAATTTTAATTTTATTTAAAAAACTTAACATTTAACAAATAATTAAAAAAAAAAACTTAAATTAAATAAAAAATGTTATCATGTAAAAAAAATAGCTAATTTAAATTTTATATTAAAAAGAAAAATTAGAAAAAGTTAAATAATTTATATTTTTTTAAACCGACATCTATTGACAAAACTATGAAGTAATTTTAAACTCAAATTTATTTTAAGGGATTTTTAATTTTAATTTTATTTAAAAAACTTAACATTTAACAAATAATTTTAAAAAAAACTTAAATTAAATAAAAAATGTTATCATGTAAAAAAAAATAGCTAATTTAAATTTTATATTAAAAAGAAAAATTAGAAAAAGTTAAATAATTTATATTTTTTAAAACCGACATCTATTAACAAACTTATAAAGTAGTTTTAAACTCAAATTTATTTTAAGGGATTTTTAATTTTAATTTTATTTAAAAAACTTAACATTTAACAAATAATTTAAAAAAAACTTGGATTAATTCTAAACTTAGATTAATTTTAAATTTAGATTAATTCTAAACTTACATTAATTCCCCAATCGGAGCATTTTCCATCCATAATTGATGAAGGTAAGTATACAAAGTGTCCGAAACTGCAACTTTATACGGAGTCGGGTTTAAATTTCTTTTTATATCAGATCTTAAAGTTTTTAAAGACTCCCGAACGTTTTTTCTAATCTCCTCTAAGCTCGGAAGGGGTCCAACAACCTCCCCATTTTTCCAATAAACCCTATACAAGTTCTCAACTCGAGAAGGTATAACGTAAGCTCGTTTTGATTCTTCAAATGGATGTCTACACAAAACCCTTTCGTTAATTTTGGGTGGAGGTTCGTTTGCGTTTTGTAAAAGATCGATTAAAGCGTCTCCCTTCGCGCTAAATAATCTATAAGGGGTTTTCCGTCCGGGAATTGTAATTTTTCCCACATCTTGTGTTAATTTCATCCTCGGCTGATCGTTTAACTCAACTAATTTGTAAACACCTCCCATCGCGGGTTGTTTTTGGCACGTAACCAAATGAGTACCGATCGCAAAACAATCTATATGATGACCTTGTTCGTTTAAACTTAAAATAGTATCTTCGTTTAAGTCATTCGAAACGATTATTGTCAAGTTTTTAAAAAATTCCCTATCGAATTTTTTCGATATTTCTATAAATGATGTTCTCGCTACGGTTGATAAATATGCTAAATCTCCGGAATCTATACGCACACCGATCGCTTTATATCCCAATCGATCTAAACCTAAAGCAACGGCGGAAAAATTAATTAATCCGCTTCGTTTAACATCGTACGTATCAACTAAAGCGACGAAATTATTCGGGAAAGCTATCGCGTAAGATACAAAAGCGGCCAATTCACCATTACTCGCCTCGGCTTCTAACACCTCGTAAACAGACACTAATTTCGAACGAAACTCCAAACTAAGTTTTAATAAATTCATTTTTTCACCATTTAAAGAGATTAAATAAGGATCGCGAACATCATTTAAATCGGTAAAAGAAGTTATGTAAGCGTGTGCGTGAGTGCCTTTTACGGGTATGTTAAAAAGCTTTCCCGCTAGAACATTGCTAGTTCCATCGAAACCTCCAACGTAGGCGTATTTTGAAGCTGAGAGACCTCCGTCTGGACCCTGCGCTCTACGAAGACCAAATTCCAATAACATCTAAATAAAATAATAAGAATAAAATTAAATAAAATTAATAAAATATTTTTTTAATTTTTATTTACCTTATCGCCGGCTACGATTCGATGTCTAGCCGCATTTGTAGCCACTAAAGATGCAAAGTTAATTAAAGTTAAAAGGGTTGTTTCTAATAATTGGACGACAATTAACGGACCTAAATTAAAAAAAAATAATAAAGTTTATAAATAAATTAACTTTAAACATTTCATTTATAAGTTAAATTAATTAAAATAAATTAATTAAATAAATTATATCAACTCAAATTACCTTCAACTCTAAGTAAAGGTACCCTTGGAAAACAAACCGATCCCTCTTCCATCGCATAAATTGTAACATCCCGAGCAGTAATCCCCGAAAGATACTCAAAAAATTCCGGTTCAATCGTCAACGGCAAAGTACTTTTTAAATACTCCAAGTCGCTTTTTGAGTATCGAAAATCCTTAACGAATGTTAAAACATCGCCTAGTCCGGCAAAAATAGTAAATTCCCCGTGAAATGGGTTCTTACGAAAGTACAAATCGAAAACGGCCACATCTCGGTATTTTCCGGCTTTCCAATACGCATAAGCCATCGTTATTTGATATAAATCGGTTAAAAGTGGTTGAACGATCGTACTTTTCGACGATTGGATGTTTTCAACCCCTTCGTGGGGCGTTAAATCTTCCATTCTTTACAATAAAATGATTTTCAGTTGATTTTTTGACACCGGTGACATTAAAAAGTTAGGTTATGTGATTCTGTATGTTTACGTGTGAAGTTAGGTTTAAATCGATTTATTTAAATATATTTTATTTAAAAATTTTGAATAAATATACATTCATTAAAAGAAAAGTATAATTAAAAGAAAATTGAATTGGAAATTAACTTGAAATATTAAAATTAAAATATTTCATTTTAATAAGTTAATTTTAAGTTGGTGAATCTAATTAGTAGATTTAAACATATACAGGGACGTTATAAAATAAAAGCTTTATGATAACTTAAATCTTTATTGTTGAAAAAAAAAATCATATTATTTACATAGTTTGTTAAACATTAAAAAAAATAACTTTAATTTTCTTATTATATTCTTATTACATATTTACTTTTAGATAAATAAATGTATACTCAATACAAAACTCTATATTTTATTATTAAATCGGTACTAATAATCACAAATAAATTCAGTTTAACTTTTCTTGTTAAATAAGGATTCCTTATTCTTATATTAAAATAAGGAATAAATTTTAATCGTTCTTCCGCTAATAAAAAAAAAAAAAATCCCATAATAATATAAATAAAAGCTTCAACTCGAATGAATTCAAACTTAAAAATCAAAATCTTTTTAGGAAATACTTTTCTTTAATCAAAAAAGAAAAGAAAAAAAAACGACTTAAACCTAAAAGATTTAAGACTTAGAAACTAAAATCATAATAATGCACATTTTTTTCGTCTTCACGTCGAACTAAACTTATCTAATATTTTATATTTGTTTGATATTCATTTAATATTTATCTAAATCTAGATAAAGAAAGAAAACAACTAACACAGAAAATGCGGAAGAATCGATTTAAATAAATTGCACTCTTTTCAAAAAAAAAAAATTAAAAAAAAAAACCAACCTAAAAGTTTAATTTTTGTGATCGTAGTTCTTTCTCGGGTAGAATTTAAAAGTCGGAATTACAAAGTTTGTCAAGTCGAATTTTGGTGTTTGATTCGGACTGATTGACATGTTTAATTCATTCGGAGGTAAAGGAGTTGAAAGGGAAGAAGATGACGGAGGAATCTGAAAGGTTGAAGAGGTTACGGTGTTTACGGAAGTTGGAATGTTGGAAGGAATCAATTTGTTCGAAGGAATTGAAACGTTTGAAGGAATTGAAACGTTTGAAGGGATTGAAATGTTTGAAGAATTTAAAATGTTTGAAGAATTTAAAATGTTTGAAAGATTCGAAAAATTTGAAGGAATCGAAACGTTTGAAGCAATTGAAAAATCTAAAAGATTCGAAAAATTTGAAGGAATCGAAACGTTTGGAGGAATCAAAGTGTTTGGAGACAAATTCGATTGATTATTTTCCCCCAACATATTAAAATGAGCAACAAACTCATCGAGACACTCCAACTTTTTCGGTTCAAAACCTAACGGTTTAGCTCTCGGAGGAGTCGCTTCGAAACTCAAACTTTTCGCCTTTAACATATGCCTTTTGGGGATCTTCTTAGTTGTCTTCGACGGTCTCTGAGTGGCCATTAAAAGCTGATGTTGATAATTAATGGGAGCCTTTTCGTACGGATCCTCAACTAATAAATTCTCATCGAAGGAATCATCTAACAGAGAAACATCCATCGGAGCTTCTTTCTCATCATCCGAAGACGGTTTAATATCGATCGTTTCTTCCTTGTTTGATAAAAACACATTAACGTCATCTTTATTAAAATTAAACGTATTCGAACAACTCGGTTCTTTAAAATTAAAAAAATTTTCTTTATCCTTCTCTAATTTAGCTCTTTTAGACGAAACGTCCTGTTGGTAAATCGGATTTAAGTACCTTTTATCGATGGGAACCGCTTCGTCTTTGAATCGATTCAAATTTACATTTTGAATCACCTCGTTTTTAATATCGTACAACACCTTAGTTTTTTTCGTCGTTTGAATAACTGCAGGAACGTATTTATCCGTAGTTCTATCCTCGAAAACGAATTTTTTCATCCCGCATTTATCCGGAGTGGAATAAACCCATTGCGATTGAGGAACGAGAGCCGCAGCCGGTATTTCATCGTAATCATCGGGAAGACTTCTTTTCGTACTCATTTCAGCAACTTCCGGTTCTTCAGGAACGATTTTACCTTCGCAAATTTGATTGACGTAATTAACGGATTTAAAAACTTTTCCCAAAAGGATTTTCTTCGGGTCGTGTTTAATACGCAAACGTTTGAAGAGTTTCGAACAGAAAGAATCTCCTTCGTTTGTTGTTGACGACTAAAAATAAATAAGAAAATAAAAATTAAATTAAAATAATTAAAATTAAATTAAAATAATTAAAATTAAATTAAAAAAAATAAAATTAAATTAAAAAAATTAAAATTATTAAATAAATATTTGAATTATTTGATAAAAAAATTTAAAAAAGTCAATAACTTGATGTGAAAATAATCTTAAAAAAATTAATCAAGTTTAAAAAATCACCGAGATTTTATTTATACGATTTAAAAAATTATTTTTACATTAAATCCAAGTTAAAATCTTTTATTTTAAGATTATATAAAATAATCAATGATATCTTAAAGAAATTTTGAGTTATATTAAAAAAACCAAAGACATTGATTTTTCACCTAACCTCAATTTTTACTAAAAGTTTCAAAAATTCCCTACACTTTATTTATAGGAATGAAGCAAAAAAGTTTTCAAATATAACTAAATTAAAATATCTAGTTTATGATAAAAAAGACAGATCTTTCCTAAGTCTTACCAAAAAAATTAAAAAAAAAATTTTTGTAAAATTCGACATTTAGAAAAAAATCATCAAAGTTTAAAAAATCATTCCAACTTTATTTATTAGAATTAAAAAATGATTTATATCTTAAATCAAACCTAAAAGATTTTATTTTTTAATTATTTAAAAAAATCATCGATATCTTGAATAAATTTTGAGTTATATTAAAAAATCAAAGAAATTTTTTTGTTGATTTTTCACCCAACGTCAATTTTTAGTAAAAGTTTAAAAAATCACCCAAGCTTTATTTATTAGAATTAAAAAATGATTTATACGTTAAATTAAACCTAAAACATTCTATTTTTAATTTATTAAAAGCAAATTTTTATATCTTAAAGAAATTTTAAGTTATATTAAAAAATTAAAGACTTTGATTTTTCACCTAACCTTAATTTTTCGTAAGTTTAAAAAATCACTCCAACTTTATTTATAAAAATTAAGAAACGATTTTTATCTCAAAATAAACCTAAAAGATTTTATTTTTAAATTATTTAAAAAAATCTTCGATATCTTAAAGAAATTTTGAATTATATTAAAAAATCAAAGAAATTTTTTTGTTGATTTTTCACCTAACCTCAATTTTTAGTAAAAGTTTAAAAAATCACCCAAGCTTTATTTATTAGAATTAAAAAATGATTTATACGTTAAATTAAACCTAAAACATTCTATTTTTAAATTATTAAAAGAAAATCTTGATATCTTAAAGAAATTTTGAGTTATATTAAAAAATCAAAGACATTGATTTTTCACCTAACCTCAATTTTTATTAAAAGTTTAAAAAATCACCCAAGCTTTATTTATTAGAATTAAAAAATGATTTATACGTTAAATTAAACCTAAAACATTCTATTTTTAATTTATTAAAAGCAAATTTTTATATCTTAAAGAAATTTTAAGTTATATTAAAAAATTAAAGACATTGATTTTTCACCTAACCTTAATTTTTCGTAAGTTTAAAAAATCACTCCAATTTTATTTATAAAAATTCAGAAATGATTTTTATCTCAAAATAAACCTAAAAGATTCTACTTTTAAATTATTTAAAAAAATCATCGATATCTTAAAGAAATTTTGAGTTATATTAAAAAAATCAAAGAAATTTTTTTGTTGATTTTTCACCTAACCTCAATTTTTAGTAAAAGTTTAAAAAATCACCCAAGGTTTATTTATTAGAATTAAAAAATGACTTATACGTTAAATTAAACCTAAAACATTCTATTTTTAAATTATTAAAAGAAAATTTTGATATCTTAAAGAAATTTTATGTCATATAAAAAAATTAAAGACATTGATTTTTCACCTAACCTTAATTTTTCGTAAGTTTAAAAAATCACTCCAACTTTATTTATAAAAATTAAGAAACGATTTTTATCTCAAAATAAACCTAAAAGATTCTATTTTTAAATTCTTTAAAAAAATCATCGATATTTTAAAGAAATTTTGAGTTAGAATAAAAAATCAAAGATAATGATTTGTCACCTAACCTCAATTTTTAGTAAAAGTTTAAAAAATCACCCAAACTTTATTTATTAGAATTAGAAAATGATTTATGCGTTAAATTAAACCTAAAACATTCTATTTTTAAATTATTAAAAGAAAATTTTGATATCTTAAAGAAATTTTATGTCATATAAAAAAATTAAAGACATTGATTTTTCACCTAACCCTAATTTTTCCTAAGTTTAAAAAATCACTCCAACTTTATTTATAAAAATTAAGAAACGATTTTTATCTCAAAATAAACCTAAAAGATTTTATTTTTAAATTATTTAAAACAATCATCGATATCTTAAAGAAATTTTAAGTTATATTAAAAAATCAAAGACATTGATTTTTCACCTAACCTTAATTTTTCCCAAGTTTAAAAAATCACTCCAACTTTATTTATAAAAATTAAGAAACGATTTTTATCTCAAAATAAACCTAAAAGGTTTTATTTTTAAATTATTTAAAACAATCATCGATATCTTAAAGAAATTTTGAGTTATATTAAAAAATCAAAGACATTGATTTTTCACCTAACCTCAATTTTTACTAAAAGTTTAAAAAATCACCCAAGCTTTATTTATTAGAATTAAAAAATGATTTATACGTTAAATTAAACCTAAAACATTCTATTTTTAAATTATTAAAAGAAAATTTTGACATCTTAAAGAAATTTTGAGTTATATTAAAAAATCAAAGACATTGATTTTTCACCTAACCTTAATTTTTCATAAGTTTAAAAAATCACTCCAACTTTATTTATAAAAATTAAGAAACGATTTTTATCTCAAAATAAACCTAAAAGGTTTTATTTTTAAATTATTTAAAACAATCATCGATATCTTAAAGAAATTTTGAGTTATTATTAAAAAATCAAAGACATTGATTTTTTACCTAACCTCAATTTTTACTAAAAGTTTAAAAAATCACCCAAGGTTTATTTATTAGAATTAAAAAATGATTTATACGTTAAATTAAACCTAAAACATTCTATTTTTAAATGATTAAAAGAAAATTTTGATATCTTAAAGAAATTTTGAGTTATATTAAAAAATCAAAGACATTGATTTTTCACCTAACCTTAATTTTTCGTAAGTTTAAAAAATCCCTCCAACTTTATTTAAAAAAATTAAGAAATGATTTTTATCTCAAAATAAACCTAAAAAATTTTATTTTTAAATTATTTAAAAAAATCATCGATATCTTAAAGAAATTTTGAGTTATATTAAAAAATTAAAGACATTGATTTTTCACCTAACCTCAATTTTTAGTAAAAGTTTAAAAAATCACCCAAGCTTTATTTCTAAGAATTAAAAAATGATTTATACGTTAAATTAAACCTAAAACATTCTATTTTTAAATTATTAAAAGAAAATTTTGACATCTTAAAGAAATTTTGAGTTATATTAAAAAATCAAAGACATTGATTTTTCACCTAACCTTAATTTTTCATAAGTTTAAAAAATCACTCCAACTTTATTTAGAAAAATTAAGAAACGATTTTTATCTCAAAATAAACCTAAAAGATTCTGTTTTTAAATTATTTAAAAAAATCATCGATATTTTAAAGAAATTTTGAGTTAGAATAAAAAATCAAAGATAATGATTTGTCACCTAACCTCAATTTTTAGTAAAAGTTTAAAAAATCACCCAAGTTTTATTTATTAGAATTAAAAGATGATTTATACGTTAAATTAAATCTAAAAGATTTGATTTTTTAATTATTAAAAGAAAATTTTGATATCTTAAAGAAATTTTATGTCATATAAAAAAATTAAAGACATTGATTTTTCACCTAACCTTAATTTTTCGTAAGTTTAAAAAATCACTCCAACTTTATTTATAAAAATTAAGAAACGATTTTTATCTCAAAATAAACCTAAAAGATTCTATTTTTAAATTATTTAAAAAAATCATCGATATCTTAAAAAAATTTTGAGTTATATTAAAAAATTAAAGACATTGATTTTTCACCTAACCTCAATTTTTATTAAAAGTTTAAAAAATCACCCAAGCTTTATTTATTAGAATTAAAAAATGATTTATACGTTAAATTAAATTTAAAAGATTTTATTTTTAAATTATTAAAAGAAAATTTTGATATCTTAAAGAAATTTTGAGTTATATTAAAAAATCAAAGCCATTGATTTTTCACATAACCTTAATTTTTCGTAAGTTTAAAAAATCACTCCAATTTTATTTATAAAAATTAAGAAATGATTTTTATCTCAAAATAAACCTAAAAGATTCTATTTTTAAATTATTTAAAACAAACATCGATATCTTAAAGAAATTTTAAGTTATATTAAAAAATCAAAGACATTGATTTTTCACCTAACCTTAATTTTTCCCAAGTTTAAAAAATCACTCCAACTTTATTTATAAAAATTAAGAAACGATTTTTATCTCAAAATAAACCTAAAAGGTTTTATTTTTAAATTATTTAAAACAATCATCGATATCTTAAAGAAATTTTGAGTTATATTAAAAAATCAAAGACATTGATTTTTCACCTAACCTCAATTTTTTGTAAAAGTTTAAAAAATCACCCAAGCTTTATTTATTAGAATTAAAAAATGATTTATACGTTAGATTAAATCTAAAAGATTTTATTTTTAAATTATTAAAAGAAAATTTTGATATTTTAAAGAGATTTTATGTCATATAAAAAAATTAAAGGCAGTGATTTTTCACCTAACCTAAATCTTAAATTATTTTATTAATTCATATTTTAAAAAGTAGATGTTGTAGAGATCTAATTTAAATGAAAACATTTAAGGTGGTGTTTTTAAGGTAATTTAGATTAATTCGGAAGAAAACCACCTAAAAATTAGGCGGTAAAATGCGATATCCTAACCTAAAACAATAACTACTTTAAACCGCGATATCTCACGATTTAATAATCCCACCGAATTTAAACAAAAATCACCTGATATAAAAAACGTACCTCTTCTTTGTGAGTCGTCTTGGAAGACAACCAACGTTCAACTTTGGAAGAAAACTCCTTTTGATCGTACCGTTTGTTGGTTACGTCCCGAAACCACTGTAATTTCTCCTCGTTTTGTTGCGATCCTCCTCCCGAAACTCCCGCAATATGTGTGGAAACGAATTTAGGACTCTCCTCGGGTAAATTTTCGTTCGAAACCGCGGGAAAATCGTCCGGTTTGGCGCGATTAGCCCGCCCAAAACGTTCGTTGCCCTCAGACGTATCAGAGTTCTTCAGCAGCGCGTGTAAATCCTCCTTTAAAAGCAACTTTTTTCGCTCGTTCCGTAACGAATCTAAAGACAAATTACACTAGTAACGGGGAAATAACGATAAACCAAAAAAAAAATTTTTTTTTTTTTAGTTAATTTCCTATTTTTAAATTTCCAATTTATCCGTTAAAAGAATACCATTCGAATGATGTTCAAAAACCAACTGATCGAAGTCGGTCTGTTTCCCCCACTATTAACAGGGATTTTATGGAGGGAAGGCGATTCTCATATCTTATTGGTGAATTTAAATCTTAGTATTTTATGACATTATGACACTCACCTGATTTTCGACAAGTAGCCGACTTGATCCCGCTTGAAAATAAGTTATTAAGCGAAAGCTAAAATTTAAATTTCGATTATTTAATACCTTCTTTAAAAAAAAATTTACTTAATATCATTTTATTAAAATAAAAAAGAAAAAAATTAAATTACCGATAATGTCGTCTTCGCGATGATTCGTTGACTTCTTCTCAATTCACTATTACCCCTTTTTTCGTTATTTTCCAACATCCTTCTTTTAGAAATCCTCTCCGAATATCGTTTCGATTGAGTCGGTTTGCCCATTTTAATTTTATTCCCTTTCGGTTGGAATCCCAATCTCACCTAAAAGTTTGACAGGAATCAGCTGATTTTTGTTTTGAAACGTTTAAAAAATCCCATGGACTTTATTTATGGGAATTAAGGAAAGATTTTTCACATATAACTAAATTAAAGCATCTATTTTATAATAAAAAAGAAAGATTTTTTCTAAGTTTAACCAAAAAAATTAAAAAAATTTTTTTGTAAAATTTGACATTTTCAAATGTAAAATCGTAAAAAAAAATCATCAAAGTTTAAAAAATCCCCTAGACTTTATTTATGGGAATTGAGGAAAGATTTTTCACATATAACTAAATTAAAGTATCTATTTTATAATAAAAAAGAAAGATCGTTTCTAAGTTTAACTTAAAAATTAAAAAAAATTTTTTGTAAAATTCGACATTTTCAAATGTAAAATCGTAAAAAAATCATCAAAGTTTAAAAAATCCCCCAGACTTTATTTATGGGAATTGAGGAAAGATTTTTCACATATAACTAAATTAAAGTATCTATTTTATAATAAAAAAGAAAGATTTTTTCTAAGTTTAACCAAAAAAATTAAAAAAATTTTTTTGTAAAATTTGACATTTTTAACTTAATCTTAAATCGTAAAAAAAATCATCAAAGTTTAAAAAATCCCCCAGACTTTATTTATGGGAATTAAGGAAAGATTTTTCACATATAACTAAATTAAAGTATCTATTTTATACTAAAAAAGAAAGATTTTTTCTAAGTCCAACCAAAAAAATTAAAAAATTTTTTTTGTAAAATTTGACATTTTCAAATGTAAAATCGTAAAAAAATTATCAAAGTTTAAAAAATCCCCCAGACTTTATTTATGGGAATTGAGGAAAGATATTGCACATATAACTAAATTAAAGTATCTATTTTATAATAAAAAAGAAAGATTTTTTCTAAGTTTAACCAAAAAAATTAAAAATTTTTTTTTGTAAAATTTGACATTTTTAACTTAACCTAAAATCGTAAAAAATCAAAGTTTAAAAAATCCCACAGACTTTATTTATGGGAATTGAGGAAAGATTTTTCACATATAACTAAATTAAAGTATCTATTTTATGATAAAAAAGAAAGATTTTTTCTAAGTTTAACCAAAAAAATTAAAAATTTTTTTTTGTAAAATTTGACATTTTTAACTTAACCTAAAATCGTAAAAAATCAAAGTTTAAAAAATCCCCTAGACTTTATTTATGGGAATTGAGGAAAGATTTTTCACATATAACTAAATTAAAGTATCTATTTTATAATAAAAAAGACGAATCTTTTCTAAGTTTAACCAAAAAAATTAAAAAAATTTTTTTGTAAAATTTGACATTTTCAAATGTAAAATCGTAAAAAAATCATCAAAGTTTAAAAAATCCCCTAGACTTTATTTATGGGAATTGAGGAAAGATTTTTCACATATAACTAAATTAAAATATCTATTTTATAATAAAAAAGAAAGATTTTTTCTAAGTCCAACCAAAAAAATTAAAAAAATTTTTTTGTAAAATTTGACATTTTCAAATGTAAAATCGTAAAAAAATTATCAAAGTTTAAAAAATCCCCCAGACTCTATTTATGGGAATTAAGGAAAGATTTTTCACATATAACTAAATTAAAGTATCTATTTTATAATAAAAAAGAAAGATTTTTTCTAAGTTTAACCAAAAAAATTAAAAAAATTTTTTTGTAAAATTTGACTTTTTCAAATGTAAAATCGTAAAAAAATCATCAAAGTTTAAAAAATCCCATAGACTTTATTTATGGGAATTAAGGAAAGATTTTTCACAAATAACTAAATTAAAGTATCTATTTTATAATAAAAAAGAAAGATTTTTTCTAAGTTTAACCAAAAAAATTAAAAAAATTTTTTTGTAAAATTTGACATTTTCAAATGTAAAATCGTAAAAAAATCATCAAAGTTTAAAAAATCCCTTAGACTTTATTTATGGGAATTGAGGAAAGATTTTTCACATATAACTAAATTAAAGTATCTATTTTATGATAAAAAAGAAAGATTTTTTCTAAGTTTAACCAAAAAAATTAAAAATTTTTTTTTGTAAAATTTGACATTTTTAACTTAACCTAAAATCGTAAAAAATCAAAGTTTAAAAAATCCCCTAGACTTTATTTATGGGAATTGAGGAAAGATTTTTCACATATAACTAAATTAAAATATCTATTTTATAATAAAAAAGAAAGATTTTTTCTAAGTCCAACCAAAAAAATTAAAAAAATTTTTTTGTAAAATTTGACATTTTCAAATGTAAAATCGTAAAAAAATCATCAAAGTTTAAAAAATCCCCTAGAGTTTATTTATGGGAATTAAGGAAAGATTTTTCACATATAACTAAATTAAAGTATCTATTTTATAATAAAAAAGAAAGATTTTTTCTAAGTCTAACCAAAAAAATTAAAAAATTTTTTTTGTAAAATTTGACATTTTCAAATGTAAAATCGTAAAAAAATTATCAAAGTTTAAAAAATCCCCCAGACTTTATTTATGGGAATTAAGGAAAGATTTTTCACATATAACTAAATTAAAGTATCTATTTTATAATAAAAAAGAAAGATTTTTTCTAAGTTTAACCAAAAAAATTAAAACAATTTTTTTGTAAAATTTGACATTTTCAAATGTAAAATCGTAAAAAAATCATCAAAGTTTAAAAAATCCCCTAGACTTTATTTATGGGAATTGAGGAAAGATTTTTCACATATAACTAAATTAAAGTATCTATTTTATGATAAAAAAGAAAGATTTTTTCTAAGTTTAACCAAAAAAATTAAAAATTTTTTTTTGTAAAATTTGACATTTTTAACTTAACCTAAAATCGTAAAAAATCAAAGTTTAAAAAATCCCCTAGACTTTATTTATGGGAATTGAGGAAAGATTTTTCACATATAACTAAATTAAAATATCTATTTTATAATAAAAAAGAAAGATTTTTTCTAACTATAACCAAAAAAATTAAAAAATTTTTTTTGTAAAATTTGACATTTTCAACTTAACCTTAAATCGTAAAAAAATAATCAAAGTTTAAAATCTAAATAAATCCACTTAAGAAAGAAATACAGTTACAATTCTTTAAAATAACGTCATCCCAACAGGTTTATTTGCCCATTATAACAAATATTTTAGCACGAAAGGACGACTTTCAACTCAATTCAAAGTTCCTTTTCTTCCCAAAAGGTAAACTTAAAAGGTAGACTTTACCTTTTAGAGAAACCTCATCAGTCATAGATTTCTCACAAGAAAACAGGTAATCTTTTACAAAATACACACAGGTATCAACTTTAAAAATATAAGACTTTAAAACCTCTTCAAACTAATGACATTTTTGTATCGTTATTATAATATATTAAAGTAGTAAGCTTTTTTTAATAGTTTTTCTTTTTGGAAATCGCTCTCCGGACGATTCAATCGTTTTATTTTGGAGGGTCCGTGATTATTGATTCGATTTCGGAAAAACTGAAAATCGAACGACGTTGCGGTAGCCCTAATTGAAATTAAAATTATCGATCGTCCGCCTGTCATTTTCGTTAATTTTCGAACGCACTTTTTGTCCAAAAGGCCACCGGCTCCGCGACTTCGCTTCCGGCTAACCTTCTGAACGGCTTTATAACCCAACGTTATATGCGAATTGGGGCTCCTTTGGACCCGAAAAGGCCGATTTAAGCCCTAAACGAAGTCCCCGTTTTCCGTCATTTTCGATTTGGGCCGATAAAACACTCGGTTCAATTTTCATAAATGTTATTTATTATTCTAACCACGCTAATGACACATGAAATGTCAAAACGATCGGTTTATTAATAATTATCAAATATTTAATTTATGCAGAGCAAAAATTCGAATAAATTTCACTAAAAACTATTTAAATTCTTGAAAATATCACCAAAAATTTAATTAAAATTGTAAAAATTCCATCAAAGCTACTAAAATTTTTAATAATTCCACCAAAAATTTGTAAAAATTTCACCAAAGCTATCAAAATTTCTAACAATTCCACCAAAAACTAAATTTTTAAAAAAATATACTAAAATTAAGATTAATTTCGTCAAGAATTGATTAGATTCTTAAAAATTTCACAAAAATAAAAAAGTAACAATAAAAATTCCACAAAAGTTAGTTACATTGAATATAATTTCACCAAAAATTATTAAATTTGGAGACAATTCTACTAAAAACTTAGTGAATTTTTTAAAAATTCCACCCAAAATCAACAAAATTGGTAAAAATTAAAAAAACTTACTATATTCGTAAAAATTCCACCAAAGTTACCAACATTTTTAACAATTCCACCAAAAACGTACTAAATTTTTTCAATTTTCCACCAAAGCTACAAAAATGTTGAATAATTCCACCAAGAACTTACTGATTTTTAAAAAATACCACGAAAAGCTTACCAAATTCATAAAAATTCTACTAAAATTACCAATATTTTTTAATAATTCCAACAAAAATGATTAAAGTTAATAAAAATTCTCCCAAAGTTATCAACTTTCTTAACAATTCCATCAAAAACATACTGAATTTTATAAAAATTCCACCAAAAATTAATAAAATTGGAAACATTTCACTAAAAACTTACTAAATTCGTAAAAATTCCGTAAAAAAAAACACTGAATATTTTAAAAGTTCATCAAAAATGAATAAAATTCGCAAAAATTCCACCAATGTTATCAAAATTTTTGATAATTCCACCAAAAATATACTGAATTTTTTAAAAATTCCACCAAAAATTAATACAATTTGCAAAAATTCCATCAAAAACTTACTAAATTCATAAGAATTTTACCAAAAACACAGATTTTTTTTTTTATTCTACCAGAAATGAATAAAATTCGCAAAAATTCCACCAAAGCTATTAAAATATTTAACAGCTACATCCAAAACTTACTGAATTTTTTTTTATTCCACCAAAAACTTACAAAAATCCTAAAAATTGCACCGAAATTGTCGACATTTTTAACAATTCTATCAAAAACTTACCAAATTTTTTCAAAATTCCACCAAAATATCCAAATTCTTTTAAAATTCCACCAAAAATTAATCAAATTAGAAACAATTTCATTAAAAATTAACTAAAACCTTGAAAATTCCATCAAAAACTTACTGATTTTTAAAAAATACCACCAAAAACTTAACAAATTCATAAAAATTCTACTAAAATTACAAATATTTTTAACAATTCCACCAAAAATGATTAAAGTTATTAAAAATTCCACCAAAGTTATCAACTTTTTTAACAATTCCATCAATAACATACTGAATTTTATAAAAATTCCACCAAAAATTAATAAAATTCGAAACATTTCACTAAAAATTTACTAAATTCGTAAAAATTCCATAGAAAAACACTGAATTTTTAAAAATTCCATCAAAAATGAATAAAATTCGCAAAAATTCCATCAGTGTTATCAAAATTTTTGATAATTCCACCAAAAATATACTGAATTTTTTAAAAATTCCACCAAAAATTAACACAATTTGCAAAAATTCCACCAAAAACTTACTAAATTCATAAGGATTTTACCAAAAACACTGATTTTTTTTATTCCACCAGAAATGAATAAAATTCGCAAAAATTCCACCAAAGCTATTAAAATATTTACCAACTACACCCAAAACTTACTGAATTTTTTTTTATTCCACCAAAAACTTACAAAAATCCTAAAAATTACACCGAAATTGTCAACACTTTTAACAATTCTACCAAAAACTTAACAAATTCTTTCAAAATTCCACCAAAATGTCCAAATTCTTTTAAAATTCCAGCAAAAATTAATCAAATTAGAAACAATTTCATTAAAAATTAACTAAAACCTTGAAAATTCCATCAAAAACTTACTGATTTTTAAAAAATACCACCAAAAACTTAACAAATTCATAAAAATTCTACTAAAATTACCAATATTTTTAACAATTCCACCAAAAATGATTAAAGTTAATAAAAATTCCACCAAAGTTATCAACTTTTTTAACAATTCCATCAAAAACATACCGAATTTTATAAAAAATCCACTTAAAATCAATAAAATTGAAATAATTTCACTAAAAACTTACTAAATCTGTAAAAATTTCGTAAAAAAACACTGAATTTTTTAAAAATTCCATCAAAAATGAATAAAATTCGCAAAAATTCCACCAATGCTATCAAAATTTTTGATAATTCCACCAAAAATATACTGAATTTTTTAAAAATTCCACCAAAAATTAATACAATTTGCAAAAATTCCACCAAAAACTTACTAAATTCATAAGAATTTTACCAAAAACACTGATTTTTTTTATTCTACCAGAAATGAATAAAATTCGCAAAAATTCCACCAAAGCTATTAAAATTTTTGATTATTCCACCAAAAACATACTGAATTTTTTAAAAATTTCACCGAAAATTTACTAAATTCATAAGAATTTTACCAAAAACACTGTATTTTTTTTAAATTCCACCAGAAATGAATAGAATTCGCAAAAATTCCACCAATGTTATCAAAATGTTTGATAATTCCACCAAAAAAACACTGAATTTTTTAAAAATTCCACCAGAAACTTACTAAATTCATAAGAATTTTACCAAAAACACTGAATTCTTTTTAAACTCCACCAGAAATGAATAAAATTCGCAAAAATTCCACCAAAGCTATTAAAATATTTACCAACTACACCCAAAACTTGCTGAATTTTTTTTTATTCCATCAAAAACTTACAAAAATCCTAAAAATTGCACCGAAATTGTCAACATTTTTAACAATTCTACCAAAAACTTACCAAATTCTTTCAAAATTCCACCAAAATGTCCAAGTTCTTTTAAAATTCCACCAAAAATCAATCAAATTAGAAACAATTTCATTAAAAATTAACTAAAACCTTGAAAATTCCATCAAAAAAACTTAGTAGATTCATAAAAATTCCACCAAAGTTACTAAAATTTTTAATAATTCTACCAAAAATAATGAATTTTTTTTTTATTCCGCCAAAAACTTACAAAAATCCTTAAAAATTACACCGAAATTGTCAACATTTTTAACAATTCTACCAAAAACTTACCAAATTTTTTAAAAATTCCACCAAAATGTCCAAATTCTTTTGAAATTCCACCAAAAATTAATCAAATTAGAAACAATTTCATTAAAAATTATATAACTAAAACCTTGAAAACTCAAAACTTAGTAAATTCATAAAAATTCCACCAAGGTAATTAAAATTTTTAATAATTCTACCAAAAATAATGAATTTTTTAAAAATTCTACCAAGAATTTATCAATTTTTTTTTTAATTCCATCAAAAACTTACTAAATTCGTAAAGCTTCCACCAAAGTTACCAAAATGTTGATCAATTCAACCAAAAACAATAAATTTTTTTTTTTAGAAAAATACTAAAAATAAAACTAAACTAGTTGTTAAAAAAAAAAAAACAATTCTACTTTTTCAATGTATCTTTAAATTATTTTAAATAAATAAAACGAGTAAATCTATTTTAAATGAACGTTAAGTTAAAATATAAGGGGTGAGCATGCGTCCTAAAGCACGTTACACCCTCTAAAATCGTCCTTCGAATCGATATAGCGACGGAGGTTCGCGAAACTTTAAATAGAACGGGGCGCACGTTATGTCGGTCAGTGGAAGAAGGTTCGGTCGGAAAATCGCGGAAAATGCGGACTAATCCAACTTTACGATTCGAAAACGCGACGCGCGTTTGGTAATCAAATCGGATATTAATTGAAAAATAGAAACAAAATTAAAAATGTGGTTGAAAAACATCTTGGTGCTCGTTGCGATTAAATGTTGTGCTCCGCAAAAACCGAATACGGATAATAGACGTCACGATGTCTACATCGCGGGATTTTTTCCTTATGGAAAAGAATCGGAACATGCCGACACTGGTAAATTTAATAAATTCAATTCTTCTCTTTATTTCTCGTCTTAAGAAAGTAATGGAAATTTAAAATCGACGCTTAAACGTATTGTATGCAGGTAGAGGTGTTATGCCGAGTGTTAAGCTCGCTTTGGACCACGTGAACGAGGCTTCGTCCGTTTTAAGGAATTACAGGCTTCATATGTGGTGGAACGACACAAAAGTAAGACGCTAAACACTCACTTTTTAACTAAAAACAAAAAATTAAATTAACATTAGTAAAAAATTCAAACGACAAAGACGTAATTTCTTTCTAAACCTTGAAGAAATTAATCGATTTATTTGAAAATTTAAAGGTAAATCTTTCAAAAACATCTCGATTTAATCTAATTTTTTTTTAACATTTGGACGTTTAAAAATTTAACGTTTAAAACGTCAAATTTAATGTTTAAAGATCAAATTTAACGTTTAAAGATCAAATTTGACGTTTAAAAGGTCAAATTTAACGTTTAAAGATCAAATTTGACGCTTAAAGATCAAATTTAACGTTTAAAGATCAAATTTGACGTTTAAATGTCAAACTTGACGTTTAAAACATCAAATATGACGTTTAATTCGGTTAGTTAACCATGAAATATCAAATTTGACGTTTAAATGTCAAACTTGACGTTTAAAACATCAAATATGACGTTTAATTTGGTTAGTTAACCATGAAATATCAGATTTGACGTTTAAATGTCAAACTTGACGTTTAAAACATCAAATATGACGTTTAATTTGGTTAGTTAACCATGAAATATCAGATTTGACGTTTAATGTCATTTTTGACGTTTAAAACGTCAAAACTTTTATAGGGTTCGATCTTTAACAGGTTGACTGCCACGCGCATTTACAAGAAAATCTGTACGAAATGTATTCTGCTATAATCTCTCGCAGTATCAGTTTGATTCTTTCCCGAGTAACCAGCGGTATAACTTATATAAAATCTTTACCCCAATACGCCGCATTAGTGTGACGTCACATGTTGAGGCAGTCTCTGTACTTGAATCCAAACAAACTTTTTCTACATAGATTCAGTCCATAAGCGGCGAGAAAATCATTTTTTTAGAGTACTTAGAGACATATTTAAGGTATGAAAAGTGGGCACTGCAATGTAAAATACCGGTTTCTACATCTAAACAGAAAATGGTAAGTTAAATAAATTTTTTAACGCCGTAAGAGCAGAAGTAAGTTCGCGTACACATAACCTCCAAAACCGTATCTGTCAAACGTAAGGTTAAAAAGTTCATAGTTCGGTAATTAATAAGATTTTGGCCACCAAATCTTACAAACGGGAAGGGTATTATCCTCAGAATACCTTACAGCCCTCGTTTGGTGAAAAACAACACCCTCGGATTAGTTTAGATTCAATGCTAGTAACAAGTATAAATTTGATAAAAATATAGGTATTTTGTTATAAAGGAAGGAGTTTTTATAGTTTTATGATCTTTCTTATTGTACCCTTTGCAGGTAAAACATAACAAGTATGAAATTTGCTTATAAAGAATATCTTTTAAAGGACATTTTACCATAAGGCGTAGAAATACACCAAACAGAAACCCAAGTAAGACAGGATACATGCTAAAAGGATCATACATTCTAACACAACAGTAAAAGTCTGTTCAAGCTCTTACAAATTTGTAGCCCCCTTTAGTTAAATATATAGACCACTGCTATTGTGGATAATATTGTATATTTTATTTCTGGAATAACTAATGGTAAGTATTAGTACTACTACATTAACTTTTTTTCTGTTATAGGATTTGATAGGATCAAACTCTGTTGGGTTATTGTAGTATTCTTTGCGTTGACTTCACGACTTCTGTTTTTTCTTATAATGTGAATGTAACTTTAATTTTAAATATTAAATATTTTTAACTCTGATCTCTAGATTTTTAATATATACCAGTGCTTATAGTACTCTCTTATTCTAAATCTCATTATAGGAATGTAAATATTTTAAATAAATTAATAAAAATCAAAGCAGAGAAAGGAAAATATACAAAACATATTAAAATTGTAATAAGTCACGACACAATATCTATATTATTGAAATAAAAATCCCAGGTAGTAATAAATGGGGGTAGTTGTAATAACTATAATGGTTAGATTCAAAAGTTGGATATGAATGTGTAAATATGAATTAAAAGTAAAACACAGCTACAAATGTTAACTAATTTATATATTAATTATTCAAGTTAAGTAAAGTAAATCTGTAAGAGTTCTAATAACTTATACTGTGGTGTCGGAGTGGCTTCGAAGAGTGTACGATATAAAACTTAGAATCTTGAAACATTTCATCACACGTATGCTCCTTTTTGTATATATCCTGGTTCTGACTACAATTTCTGTTTGATGTACTTGTACGTTTTGTGGTAAAATGTCTTTTAATAGACGTTTTTTATCAGCAGCATATTTATTGTGGTAAAATGTCTTTTAATAGATATTCTTTATCAGCAAATTTCATAGTTGTTATGTTTTACCTGCAAATGGTACAATAATAAAGGTCAGAAAACTATTAGAAAACCCTTCCTTTGTAACAAAATACCTATATTCTTATCAAATTTATACTTGTTGCTAGTACTGAATCTAAACTAATCCGAGGGTGTTGTTTTTCACCAAAGGAGGGCTGTAAGGTATTCTGAGGATAATAACCTTCCCATTTGTAAGATTTGGTGGCCCAAATCTTATTAATTACCGAACTATGAACTTTTTAAGGTTACGTTTGACAGATACGGTTTTGGAGGTTATGTGTACGCGAACTTACTTCTGCTCTTACGGCGTTAAAAAATTTATTTAACTTACCATTTTCTGTTTAGATGTAGAAAACGATATTTTACATTCTGTGCCCACTTTTCATACCTTAAATATGTCTCTAAGTACTCTAAAAAAATGATTTTCTCGCCACTTATGGACTGAATCTATGTAGAAAAAGTTTGTTTGGATTCAAGTACAGAGACTGCCTCAACATGTGTCGTCACCACTAATGCGGCGTATTCGTTATGCTTAAGTGTGGGATGTACTATAAGCCGAAATGGAGTTGCACCATGAAGAGAAAGACGAAAGAGTACTCGGCAATGTTACAGAGAGGGGGACTTATTTTTTCATCCTTCTCTTTATGGTGCAGCTCCATTTCGGGTTATGGTACATGAGCGATAAAAATTTACTCTGGAAAATCAATTGATGGTGTTAGAGAAACGACATTAGCACATAATATATGTCTTCAGCTTGCACAGAAACTTTTCGACCAAGGACTAACAATGATAATTTTTGACAAAACCCATGTGGTGGGAACACTTAGGAATAACAACAAATTCCTCCCAAAAGATACTCTCCATTGCAAACTAAGAGAAGGGGAGATGATATCCAAAGAAGATAGTAGCGAGATTGTGGTACTCAAATGAGATACGAGAGATACGCGGGATATAAGAATTTTATCAACAAAACATAGTCTTATCATGGTACCCAGTACAAAAAAAAATCGTAGCATTCGTGCTGTTTCTCCACGCCAATAGACGTCTGCAACACTGAAACCACTAGCTTTGTTGAATACAATCCGGGAAGTGTGATATAGATTATTCTGACCAAATGGTTTCTTATGCCACCACAATTAGAAAAGAAAGGAATCAAGTGGTACCGAAAGCTTGGCATTCAACTACTTCTGGGAATTTCTGTAGTAACCGCTTAGACGGTTTACAAAATTGCGACAAAGAAGAATGTAAACATTAGAATATTTAGACAATTATTAGCTGTACAATTATTAGGATTGACTGAATGAAAGTACAACAAATCCTTGTCTTCGTGGGAGTCAGTATAACGTCGCCATTCAGAAAAATGATTCTGGAGGAAGCATTAGACGCGCGTGCAAAAAATGTTATGCAGATAAAACATGAATGGATTGATCAGAGACACTAGAGAATTTAAAGAAAGCAACAACTTATTGTCCAAGATGTCCCAACCAACCCTAGCTTTGTGTAGAACGTTTTAAAGTTGTACATTCTAAATGAAGCGTATAAATGCAAAAGCAGACATTCGATATTTTCTTCAAAAATTAGTTAGACGCGGATCGGTATTGTAAATTTAGCAAGAAATCAATTTTTGTGGCCGCCAGGAGCGTAACAATACATTTAAGCGAGTTATTGCAATAATAGATTCCGCTTTAAATTCAAAAGCAGACATTTGCGCCATGTAGTTAGGTGCAAAAGCAGACGTTTGTGTTTGAACCTATCCAGATCTCGCATAACCTCACGTGATAGCCGTGACATTGAATTTGCTCGCTTCTGCATGATTAGTTTAAACGAGAGCGTGGTAACGAATGTATTACTGAGTTTTGATTACCTTCAACAACATTACCATTGAACCAAGTCCTCGTGGTAAAGGGCGAAAGAGAATAGCAAATAAGCAAGAGTGCAAGCGTGAAAAACCCAAGACAAAGAGGCAGAGGTTTAAGGCAGAAGGCTTAAACCTGACAAGATAAGAAGCATTTCCTCTTTGCTAGCCAAACACTATGGTGCAGAATGGGAAAACGATGAACGTTTAGACTTTTTCAAAAACGCCTTTCAAGATAATCCAGCCAATACTTTGAAAACTCAGGGGGATGTTGGGGGACTAGTGTTTTCTGATAATGAATCTGATACTGACGAATTTAAATTTGTACCTAAGAAACTAATTTTTACTTTTTGCAATAAAATCAGCTTCTTTGAAATCTCTTTTATCGCAATTCCAAATTTTGTTAGTGCCAGATACTGCTAGTTTTTGTACAGAAACGCCAAATCCAGAAATTTACAGTTCACGAAGCAGAGATTTCCAAGCCTTAGATGCAAAACAAGACGTTCTCATTTTTTTAACCAAAATAACTTTTTTACTATAAGCCTGACTTGCGCTTTAAAGCACATAAAGACGCGTCGATGTATTATCTACTTTTGGTTAAAATACCAAGTCGATTGAGTGACTTAAAAGACAGTGAGAGATTTTTCGCGCTTTATTCAAAACTATTCGAATGTTAAATGTCTGGTTTTGCATTTATACGCTTCACATAGCAATCTCTGATGCCTTTTAGGAAGAAATCAATAGCAAATTTTTTACGAAACGGACAAACAACATTTTTAAACACATCTTCAAAAACCGAAATTGCCCCCCTTAACAATCAAATTGCCCCCCTGTGGGGCCTACGCCCCACGTTGGGAAACACTGGCTTAGACGGTTTACAAAATTGCGACAAAGAAGAATGTAAACATTAGAATATTTAGACAATTATTAGCTGCACAATTATTAGGAATGACTGAATGAAAGTACAACAAATCCTTGTCTTCGTGGGAGTCAGTATAACGTCGCCATTCAGAAAAATGATTCTGGAGGAAGCATTAGACGCGTGTGCAAAAAATGTTATGCAGATAAAACATGTCGAATGGATTGATCAGAGACACTAGAGAATTTAAAGAAAGCAATAACTTATTGTCCAAGATGTCCCAACCAACCCCAGCTTGTGTAGAATGTTTTAAAGTTGTACGGTATGCGGCAATATAAACAGTACTGAAATGCGCATATGTCAAATTCAATGTGTCAAAAAAATTCAACGTTTTTTTCGTGCCATGCAACAACCTGTGTTCACAGACATGTTTATGAACCTTCGCGAACGCTACGAATGCTGCTTGGAACTGAACGGAGGGCATCTTGAACATTTATTTTATCGGGAACGTCGTCGACGTGAATAATGCTTTCCAGTATATTTCAGTATACAGATCTGGAAATTTCGTTTGAGGACATAGGAAAATAATGCGTGCAACAGCGACGCATATAGGAAGTAGATTAGATAAACAAAGAACGATATAACTGTTTAACCACGCCTTTTCCGATCCGACCCTAGTCACCCAACCAACCACCTTCTTCCCACGAACTGTCGAACTGACAGTTTGACAGTCTGACGTGGTTAAACAGTTATATCGCTCTTTGTTTATCTAATCTACTTCCTATATGCGTCGCTGTTGCACGCATTATTTTCCTATGTCCTCAAATGAAATTTCCAGATCTGTATATGTAAAGTAAATATCGGGTGTTCATTTAAATTCGTGCTCAAGTGAGCTATGGATTTTGTCTGCATTTTTGACGTATGTCCAATAAAATTTAATTGAAGTAATGTCATAACACTGAAATGTTCAATAGGTTATAAATAACGAGACAGAAAATGGAAGGAAATTAGCTAACAACTTCTTTTTGGCTAAAACCTACCTAAACTCTAATCCTTTCAGTAATTGGTCGTAAAAAATTTCATAGGGATGTTCAAGTAGTGAATAAAATTATACAGTAAATATTCCCAAACTTCATCGACTTTCGAAGCAGCTTAAACGTAACACTTACTATCAAGTTTTTTGTCAGAAATAAAAAACATTATCGATAAATAGCCCATATAAGCCGTTCTGTGTAGTTTGAGCAGATTTGACGTTTGTCAAATTTGAAATTTAATTGATTGGTATGCACTAATAATGCGACATACATTTTTTTCTCTGTCGTCGTCTAACAAAATTTCAAAGCACACTTGAGCACGAATTTAAATGAACACCCGATACATAAATAATAAACGTTTCATAATTTCAGTACTGTTTATTTTGCCGCATACTGTACATTCTAAATAATGTTCTTAATAAACCATTTTCGTATTACTTTTATAACAATTCAATAGTTTTGCTACTTCCTCTGTAAAAGATCTTTTCAAACGCATACGAATATCGTTTGTAAAATGTCAAATAAGCGTCACCCTAATACGGATGACGTGGCTTCATCAGAAACTTTACTGTCATCCGAGTATGGGTGGCGTGGCAGTCAACGTGTTAAAAGAAATTAAATAACCTTAAAACGTCAAATTTGACGTTTAAGTTATAAAATTTGACGTTTAAAAAGTTAAAAATTACCAAATAACATTAAAATTTTGATGTGTAAAGTATTTTTTTGACGTTTTAATGATTCAAAGATGATAATAATAAATAAGAAAGAATGTTAAACGGCGATTTTTGGTTCGGGAAGACAGTTGCGGCGGATTGTGAGTTCAACCGAGTCCGTTCTCTGGATTCCCAAACCAAAATTCCCCAATTTCCATCCAAGTAAACAAAAAATATTCATTTCTATTCCACATCTAACACATCTAAAAAAATACAAAATTTATTTTTTACACATCAAATTTTCTTTTATGATTTAGTGTAATGCCGCAGTTGGAGTAAAAGCTTTCTTCGACATGATGCACAGCGGACCTCACAAGTTAATGCTTTTCGGAGCCGCTTGCACTCACGTGACCGATCCGATTGCGAAAGCTTCCAAGAGATGGCATCTTACTCAAGTAAATCAAAACCAAATAATGGGTATACTCCGTTCGACGAAAGATGTCTAATGCGTCATTACTTATCCATGTCAAATTTTCTTTATTTCATTGTACGTGACATACAAAGAGACGAAAACTAAAAATATTAGTCTACTCTCTTTTCGCGGAAAGATGTCTCATGCGTCATTACTTGTCACCGTTTTCTCGACATACGTCAAATATTTTTTTCTTTATTTAATCATATATGTCAGATAGAGACGAAAACCGAAAATAGTAGTCTAGGATAATATAATTAATTAATGACGCATGAGACATCTTTCCGCGAAAAGAGTATAGAATAGCACAATGAATACGCCGCATTAGTGTGACGTCATATGTTGAAAAGGTCATGGCATTGAATCCAAACAAACTTTTTCTACATATCCCAGCTCTTACTATGATTTCTGTTTGGTGTATTTCTACGCCTTGTGGTAAAATACCTTTTAATAGACATTCTTTATCAGCAAATTTCATAGTTGTTAAGTTTTACCTACAAAGGGTACAATAATAAAGGTCATAAAACTATGAAAATCCCTTTCTTTATAACAAAATACCTATATTTTTATCAAATTTATACCTGTTGCTAGCATTGAATCTAAAATAATCCGAGGGTGCTGTTTTTCACCAAAGAAGGGCTGTAAGGTATTCTAAGGATAATACCATCCCATTTCTAAGATTTGGTGGCCCAAATCTCATTTATTACCGAACTACGAACTTTTTAAGCTTACGCTTGACAGATACGATTTTTGAGGTTATGTATACGCGAACTTATTTCTGCTTTTACGGCGTTAAAAAATTTATTTAATTTACCATTTTTGCTTTAGATGTAGAAAACGGTATTTTACATTGCACTGCCCAATTTTCATCCCTTAAATATGTCTCTAAGTACTCTAAAAAAATGATTATCTCGCCGCTTATGTACTGAATCTATGTAGAAAAAGTTTGTTTGGATTCAATCCTATGACCTGCATTAACAATGTGACGTCACCACTAATGCGGCGTATTAGAAATAACGTATGAGACATCTTTAGTCGAACGGAGTATACAGCCGGCCCAATCCATCTTGGCTTTCCGAGGTCATCTGTGCAGTGACAATAGGTGGGGAATTCTTAGAGAGCTCATTTGCATAGTATACTCAACAGGGTACCGATCGTGTACAGATCAAAGCAAAAGTTTGTGTATAAGTGCGTGAGATAATATTTAAGTTCGAGATGGCGAAAAGTAAAGTGAAAAATAAACCAAGTTCTTATTTATTTATTATTTGTGTTAATTGTTTTAGCAGATATTGTACTATTTGCAGCTTAAAATATGTTTGATTAATGGATTTGTTAATTTAAAAATAACTTTTAAACATACAAACCCTGAAAAATAACCTACTACAAAGAAATTCACTAGTAAAAATTTACCTGTTTAAAATTTATAATACAATACCTGTACATGTTTTTGTATAGGTCAACTTTTGCCGCGCTCTGTACTTACAGCTCCTATCTAACGAATACACCCATCTTTCTCCAACGATTTACCGTCGCACTCCTTCGTCTGCGCATTTTTCGTGACCTTCATCGGCCAAGATGGATTGGGTCGGCTGTACTTCCGTATTTATAATAATGTGTATTTTCTTTAAGTTATCGTACGCGGACACTCATCCGATGTTCACAAAGAAAAACTACCCGAATTTCTTTAGGATCGTTCCCTCGGACATGGCTTTTAATCCTCCCAGATTATCGCTACTGGATAAATTTAATTGGACGCGAGTCGGAACGATTTACCAAAACGAACCGAGATATTCTTTAGCTCACAACAGATTGGTCGCCGAATTGGACAGTTTGGGGTATATCGTCGTCGAAACTCAAAGCTTTACCAACGAAGTTAACGCCGCTCTAAGTAAATTGAAAAAGGAAGATACCAGAATTATTCTTGGTAAGTTAAAAAGTTAGTTTAAGTTAAAAAGTTAGTTTAAATTAAAAAGTTAGTTTAAGTTAAAAAGTTAGTTTGTTAAAAAATTAAGTTAAATTAAAAAAAATAAAATCAACTAATTTATTGCAATCGTTAAAATTCTAATAAATTTTATCTCAAAACGTCAAATTAAAATTTACTTGTCATACTGACGTTTAAAACGTCAAAAAGTTACAGTAAATGATTATATATAACCTTAAAACGTCAAATTTGATTTTTAAATGTCATTTTTTGACGTTTAAACGTCAAATTTTAAATTTAAACGTCAAATTTAACATTTCATTCTTTTAGGTAAGCATGAACCGTCAAATTTGGCTTTTAAACGTCATTTTTTGACGTTTCAAACGTCAAAGTGATTAAATAATTTAATCTTTTTTTAAAAAGGATTAAAAAATCTCGAAGAAATAAGTCAAATTGACTTTTACTTGTCATTTTGACGTTTAAAATATCAAAAAACTTGTAGTATGTTATTAAACTAGTTTTTAGGTTATAGTTCTTTTAGTATCAAAAATTGAAAAAAATATTTAGAACAGAAAATGATTATAATTAAAAAAGGTATAAATTTTATTTGAAAAATTTTTTTCTATCTAATTTAGTTTTTGCATTATTTAAGATTAAAGTTGAAAGATTGACATTTTAAGGTTATAACTGGTTTTTAGGTTATAGCTCTTTTAGAATCAAAAATTGAAAAAAATGTTTACAATAAAAAATATTTATAATTAAAAGAGGTATAAATTATATTTGAAAAAATTTTTTCTATCTAATTTAGTTTTTGCGTTATTTAAGATTAAAGTTGAAAGTTTGACATTTTGAGGTTACAACTTTATTATATGTAACTAGAGATAAACAAACATGTTTATTTTAAGTTAAATAAATCAGATTTATTCTAAGTTTTACGAAAAAAAAATTAAAAAAACTTCTAAGTAAGTGAATGATTTTTTACCTAACCTCAAAAAGTTGGCTGTACTTTAAAAAATCCCCTAGACTTTATTTATAGGAATTGAAAAAAGATTTTTCATATTTAGCTAGATTAAAGTATTTAGTTTATGATAAAAAAGACAGATCTTTTCTAAACTTTACCAAAAAAATTAAAAAATTTTTAATGTAAATTCCAACATTTTGAAAAAAATTTCAAAGTTTAAACAATCCCCTAGACTTTATTTATGGGAATTAAAAAAAGATTTTTCATATTTAGACAAATTAAAGTATTTAGTTTAAGATAAAAAAGACAGATTTTTTCTAAACCTTACCAAAAAAATTAAAAAAATTTTTAAAGAGATGAATGATTTCTTTACCCAACCAAAAAAAATTGGTTCTATTTTAAAAAATCCCACAGAGTTTATTTATGGAAATTTCGAAAAGATATTTGAACTAAAGATAAATAAACATGTTTATTTTAAGTTAAATAAATCAGATTTATTCTAAGTTTTATGAAAAAAATTAAAAAAATTTCTAAATAAGTGAATGATTTTTTTACCTAACCTAAAAAAATTTGTTGTATTTTAAAAAATCCCCCAGACCTTATTTATGGGAATTGAGAAAAGAGTTTTCAAATTAAGTTAGATTGAAATATTTAGTTTATGACAAAAAAGACAGATCTTTCCTAAGTTTCACCAAAAAAATTTAAAAAATTTTTTTGTAAATCCCAACATTTTGAAAAAATTTTCAAAGTTTAAATAATCCCCTAGACTTTATTTATGGGAATTGAAAAAAGATTTTTCATATTTACGTAGATTAATATAACCTTAAAACGTTAAATTTTTCGTTTAATTCGATTAGTTAACCATAAAACGTCAAATTTGTTTCAAATGTCACTTTGACGTTTCGTTGAAATGTCATTTTTTGACGTTTAACCCAAAATTTGATATTTAAAACGTCAAATTTAATATTTTAAACGTGAAATTTTAAATTTAAATATCAACCTTGACGTTTAATTCGATTATTTAATCATGAAACGTTAAATTTTGACTTTTAAATGTCGTCGTTTTTTTTTTGACGTTTAAAATGTAAAAACAACTAACTGAGTTTTAGAGTGAGCTAAAGCTGAATTTTTTTTAAGGTAATTTTAATGAATATTACGCGAGGGAAATATTTTGCGAAGCGTATCACTTAGAAATGTACGGAAGAAGGTACCAATGGATCATAATGGGGACGTATTCGCAAGAATGGTGGAAAAATCTCCCGGAAAATTTCAATTGTACCGTCGAGGAGATGGAAATCGCTTTAGAACAGACTTTACTAACCGATTTGTTACCTTTATCGACTAGTGGAGAAATAACCGTTTCAGGAATTGTAAGTATTCAATCAAAACATTTTAACCGCTTCGGTACTGACGTCGACTATAGTCGACGGCCACGGACGATCTCACTCAGCCGAACGTCGACTATAGTCGACGGCTATGCTAGCTTACGAACGATGAAAGCCGGTTCTTGGCGACGTTTCGCGGCCGATAGGCGCCGTACCGAAGTGGTTAAATCATCAAATAAAATTAAATTTTCATAAAAATTTTTTTTTAATCAAATTTTTATTTTTTTAAGACTGCCGAAGAATACCTTTTGGAGTATAACTCAAGAAGAGGACGTGAATACTCTAGATTTCACGGTTACACATACGATGGAATATGGGCCGTAGCATTAGCGATTCAAAACGTCGCTCAAAGGATTAAAAAGAACGAAAGCGTCGTCGATTTTCGCTATCGAGACGCGAATTGGGAACAATTATTTCTAAACGCTTTGGCAAACACGAGTTTCGAAGGGGTTACGGGTCCCGTTAGGTTTTACGATAACGAAAGGAAGGCTAGTATTTTGCTAAAGCAGTTTCAAAAGGGTGCCGAAATAAAAGTCGGGGAGTATAATGCGGTTACTAATCATCTTGATCTAACGTTAGGCGATCCTTTAAATTGGATAGGAAAGTAAGTTAAAGAGAAAGTTGTTTCTCGTTCATCAAATAATTCTTTTTATCTAATTTTAGACATCCACCAAAAGATAGAACATTAAGAATAATCGAACACACTCGAGTTAATAAAACGGTTTATGCGATTTTAGCATCTTTAGCGGTTTGCGGAATTATTATGGCGGCCGTTTTCTTAGCTTTTAACATAAAATATCGAAATCAAAGATACATAAAAATGTCAAGTCCTCAATTAAACAATCTGATTATAATCGGTTGTATGCTGACTTATACAAGTATAGTTTTTCTCGGTTTAGATTCCGGACTTTCAAGCGTTGGTAAAAATTTTCTAAAAACACTTTTAAATTTACACCCACCGATTAAATACTTTTTTTCTAATTTAGAAGCTTTTCCATACATTTGTACGGCGAGAGCTTGGACTTTAATGGCTGGTTTTTCGTTAGCTTTCGGAGCTATGTTTTCAAAAACGTGGAGAGTACATTCCATTTTTACCGATGTTAAACTCAACAAAAAAGTTATTAAAGATTATCAGTTATTTATGGTCGTCGGAGTGTTATTATTTATTGATTTGGTGATAATGACAACTTGGCAAGTTGCCGATCCGTTTTATAGGGAAACTAAACGATTAGAATCACATGTAAGTTCATTCAAGTTTAATTTAATTTAATTTAATCACTTCAGTGCGAGCGTCGACTATAGTCGACGGCCACGGATGACCTCGCACGGCCGAGCGTCGACTATAGTCGACGGCTGTGAACTATGAACGATAAATGCCGGCTGTTCACGACGTTTCGTGGCCGATTTAACCACTTCGGTACGGCGTCTATCAGACACGAAACGTTGCCAACAACCGGCATTCATCGTCTGTACGCTGGAACAACCGTCGACTATAGTCGACGATCGGCTGTGTGGGGTCATCTGTGGCTGTCGACTATAGTCGACGCCCGTACCAAAGTGGTTAAAAATAAAATTTTAGCCTCATCCATCGAGCGAAGACATCGTAATCATTCCGGAAAACGAATATTGCGCCAGCGAGAAAATGACGATTTTCATCGGATCGATTTACGCTTATAAAGGATTATTAATGGTAAATAAATCATTCTTAAGGTCAAAAAAAAACCCTTACAAAAAATTATACTTGTGAAAATCTTCGAAACGTCATTTTGACCTTTATTTTGATGTTTTAAATATCAAGATTATAATGAAATGTCAAATTGACATTTAAAACGTCAAAAATTAACTGTTACATGTCATTCTTGACAGTTTTAAAACTCAATTTGACATTTATTTGCCAACTTTACTTTTAAAACATCAGAAATTAACCGTTAAGTGTCATCTAGACGTTTACAATATCAAAAATTTTGCTTTATTTGTCATTCTAATGATTTTAACGTCGTTTCTTAAAGATGAAATTATAAAAAAAAATAGTTTTCCATTAAAATTTTCTTTTATTTACAAATTTCTAGAAAATTTGTTGTTTCAATCTTATTTTAAAACGTCAATTCGATGTGTAGTTGTCAAATTGACTTTTAGAAATGTCAATAATAATATGTAAAAGTTATTTTTTGACGTTTTAAAAATCTAGTTGACAATTAAACGTCAAATTGACATTTAAAATGTATAAAATTAATCTTTATATAAAATTTTTGACATTTCTAAACGTCAATTTGACAATTAAACGTCAAAAATTAACCATTATATATCACTTTTGACATTTCTAAACATTAAATAACATTTAAAACTTCAAAAATTAACCTTTATTCATCATTTTTGACAGATTTAAAAGTCAGTTTGACGTTTAGTTGTCAACTTGACGTTTAGAAATGTAAAAAATGACATGTAATGGTTAATTCTTGACGTTTTAAATGTCAAGATGATAAATAAACGTCAAATTGACATTTGAAATGTCAAAAATAATATACTACTTGATAACTAAACGTCAAATTGACATTTAAAACGTTACAAATTAACTGTTACATGTCATTTTTGACAGTTTTAAAACTCAATTTGACGTTTAATTATCAACTTGACATTTAGAAATGTCAAAAATGACATGTAACAGTTAATTTTTGACGTTTTAAATATCAAAATGATAAATAAACGTCAAATTGACATTTAAAATGTATAAAATTAACCTTTATATAAAATTTTTGACATTTCTAAACGTCAATTTGACAACTAAACATCAAAAATTAACCATTATATATCACTTTTGACATTTCTAAACGTTAAATAACATTTAAAACTTCAAAAACTAACCTTTATTCATCATTTTTGACAGATTTAAAAGTCAATTTGATGTTTAGTTGTCAACTTGACGTTTAGAAATGTTAAAAATGACACGTAACAAGTAGTTTTTGACGTTTTAAATATCAAGATAATAAATAAACGTCAAATTGACATTTAAAATGTCTAAAATTAACCTTTATATAAAATATTTGACGTTTCTAGACGTCAATTTGACAACTAAACGTCAAAAATTAACCATTATATATCACTTTTGACATTTCTAAACGTTAAATAACATTTAAAACTTCAAAAATTAACCTTTATTCATCATTTTTGACAGATTTAAAAGTCAATTTGACGTTTAGTTATCAACTTGACGTTTAGAAATGTCAAAAATGACATGTAACAGTTAATTTTTGACGTTTTAAATATCAAAATGATAAATAAACGTCAAATTGACATTTAAAATGTCTAAAATTAACCTTTATATAAAACATTTGACGTTTCTAAACGTCAATTTGGCAACTAAACGTCAATTTGACAACTAAACGTCAAAAATTAACCATTATATATCACTTTTGACATTTCTAAACGTTAAATAACATTTAAAACTTCAAAAATTAACCTTTATTCATCATTTTTGACAGATTTAAAAGTCAATTTGACGTTTAGTTATCAACTTGACGTTTAGAAATGTCAAAAATGACATGTAACAGTTAATTTTTAACGTTTTAAATGTCAAGATGGTAAATAAACGTCAAATTGACGTTTAAAATGTCAAAAATAATATACTACTTGTTAACTAAAAATCAAATTGACATTCAAAACAACAAAAATTAACCTGTATATGACATTTTTGACATTTTAAACGTCAAAATTACACGTAACAGGATATTTTTTTCGTTTTAAAAGTCAACTTGACAATTAAGCGTCAAATTCTCATGTAAAACATTAAAAATTAGCCTTTATAAGTAATTTTTGATATTTTAAACGCCATATTTTGCTTAATTTAAAAGTGTAAAGATATTTTTTTCATAAAATGTTGTTTTATTTAAAGATTTTCGGAGCTTTTCTCGCTTGGGAAACCCGTCACGTCTCAATACCGGCTTTAAACGATAGCAGACACGTCGGATTATCGGTTTATAACGTCGCAATTATGTGTATTTGCGGAGCTGCAGTCGCTTTAGTCTTGGTCGATCATCAAGACGCTATGTTTTTAATAATAGGTATTATTTTTGATAAAAATTAAACCAAAGACTTAAAAAATTGGTTTTTTTTCTTTAAATTTAGGCGTCTTCGTAATTTTTTGCACCACGGCGACTTTATGGTTGGTTTTCGTCCCGAAAATGGTCGAATTGAAACGAAATCCGGGCGGTTCGATCGACAAGCGTTTCCGACCGACGTTAAGACCGATGTCGAAAACCGGAAGGAGAGATTCTAGCGCTTCGGAATTGGAATCGAAGATGAAAGAAGTAAAAGCGATCAATTCCAAGTTTAGAAAGACTTTATTAGACAAAGAAACCGAACTGCAATTGCTTATTAAACGATTGGGAAGCGACGCGAGGGATATTTTAGAATCAAAAACCGATTCGAGCGACGTTAATCGACTTTCCGTGCCGCTTTTAAGAAAGGATCCCGCTTCCGGAACCGAAACCACCGATTTAACATCTTTATGTAGCATTAGTTCTCAAGATTGCACATCGTTTCATCGATCGGATAGTCAAAAGTATTTATTTTTTTTTATTATTTATTAATTTTTATTTATTTATTAATTTTTATTATTTATTAATTTTTATTTATTTATTAATTATTAATTAATTTTTATTTATTTATTAATTTTAAATTATTTTAGACGAAGAAAATCACAATCAAAAGACAGTTTAAACATCGAAAAAACCCCACAACACGAATTAAAACCGGACGAACCTAAACCGGTCCAAAACGGAAACTTAACAACTCAAAATCCGATCGAACAAAAGCCGGAAACGATTTGCAACGGATCCCAAATTTACGAAGACGTTCACTTTAGGAAAAACGTCGATTATTTCGAAGAGTCGAAAAAACCGGAGGAAAAAAACCCCCAAAATCAATTAAGAAGACGGTGCAGCTTAAAAAACGACGTTCAAGATCGCGAGGAGAACGTTTGTTATCGAAGGGTTAGCGTTCCGGTTAATAAAGCGACCCCGAAAAAGAAAAACGAATGCGGAACTCACGTCGTCGCTAAAAGCGAACTTTGGGACACCGGAAATCAACATAGATGTATAAAAACCCATCAGAAATCTAGTAAAGGGAATGTAAATCAAGAAGAAGGTAAATAAAAAAATTTTTATTTGTCATTTTAACGATTTAGACTTTTTTTACCACTTCGGTACGGCCGTCGACTATAGTCGACGGCCACAGATAACCCCACACAGCCGAGCGTCGACTATAGTCGACGGCTATGCTAGCGCACGAACGATGAAAGCTGGTTCTTGACGTCGTTTCGCGGCCGATAGGCGCCGTACCGAAGTGGTTAAGTTTTAAATATAAAAAATTTTTTATTAAGATTTCTTTTTACTCACCAATTTATAAAAGATTTCTCGCTTCAACCCAATTTTAAAACATCAATTTAACGATTAGTTGTCAACTTGACATTTAAAACGTCAAATATTATCCTTTTACGTATCAATTTGACATTTTAAATGTCAAAAATTACATATAAAGGTAAATTTTGGACGTTTTCAAATTGACATTTAACAATTTGACGTTTAGTTATCAAGTAACATATTATTTTTGACATTTCAAACGTCAATTTGACGTTTAATTGCCAACTTAACGTTTGAAACGTTAAAAATTAAGCTTTACATACAATTTTTGAAGGTATTAAAAGACAATTTTACGATTAGTTGTCAACTTGACATTTAAAACGTCAAATATTATCCTTTTACGTATCAATTTGACATTTTAAATGTCAAAAATTACATATAAAGGTTAATTTTGGACGCTTTCAAATTGACATTTAACAATTTGACGTTTAGTTATCAAGTAATATATTATTTTTGACATTTCAAACGTCAATTTGACGTTTAATTGCCAACTTAACGTTTGAAACGTTAAAAATTAAGCTTTACATACAATTTTTGAAGGTATTAAAAGACAATTTTAGGATTAGTTGTCAACTTGACATTTAAAACGTCAAAAATTGTCCTTTTACGTATCAATTTGACATTTTAAATGTCAAAAATTACATATAAAGGTTAATTTTGGACGTTTTCAAATTGACATTTAACAATTTGACGTTCAGTTATCAATTAATATATTATTTTTGACATTTCAAACGTCAATTTGACGTTTAATTGCCAACTTAACGTTTGAAACGTTAAGAATTAAGCTTTACATACAATTTTTGAAGGTATTAAAAGACAATTTTACGATTAGTTGTCAACTTGACATTTAAAACGTCAAAAATAATCCTTTTACGTATCAATTTGACATTTTAAATGTCAAAAATTACATATAAAGGTAAATTTTGGACGTTTTCAAATTGACATTTAACAATTTGACGTTTAGTTATCAAGTAACATATTATTTTTGACATTTCAAACGTCAATTTGACGTTTAATTGCCAACTTAACGTTTGAAACGTTAAAAATTAAGCTTTACATACAATTTTTGAAGGTATTAAAAGACAATTTTACGATTAGTTGTCAACTTGACATTTAAAACGTCAAATATTATCCTTTTACGTATGAATTTGACATTTTAAATGTCAAAAATTACATATAAAGGTAAATTTTGGACGTTTTCAAATTGACATTTAACAATTTGACGTTTAATTTTCAAGTAATATATTATTTTTGACATTTCAAACGTCAATTTGACGTTTAATTGCCAACTTAACGTTTAAAACGTTAAAAATTAAGCTTTACATACAATTTTTGAAGGTATTAGAAGACAATTTTACGATTAGTTGTCAACTTGACATTTAAAACGTCAAATATTATCCTTTACGTGTCAACCTGACGTTTGAAACGTCAAAAATTAAGCTTTACACGTCAAAAATTAGACTTTATATGGAATTTTTGACAGTTTTAAAAGTCAATTTGAAGTTTAATTGTCAACTTGACGTTTAAAATGTCAAAAATTATCATTTCACCCGTCAACTTGACGTTTAAAACGCCAAAAATGACGTATCAATTTAATTTTTGACGTTTAATTATCAATTTGACGTTTAAACCGTCAAAAATTATTCTTTATATGTCATTTTTGACATGTAAAACGTCAAAAATTACGCTTATACGTAATTTTTAACAATTTTAAACCTCAATTTGAGTTTTTAAGAAAAGATTTTTTTTAAGAAAAAAATTTTAATTTGAAACATTTTTTTTATTAATTTTTTTTTTAATTTTAGATGATAATACGATACACAGATCGGTTTCCGAACGTAACAAACACGTTCAAAAACGCGAAAAAAGTCCTAAAAAAGAGCCGACGACCAACATTTGCAATCAACAGTGTAATAAACTCGGTTATTTTCAATCGACGCCGAACGTGGCGACGATAAAGAATGCGAAAACGCTTCCGAGCGCGATTAAAAAGGAAAAATCGATGTACAACGCGACGTCGGAGAGCGAATTATTGGACAGGGAAATTTTGCCGATCTTTCAAAAACTTTTAACGGAACGAAACAAGTCCCAGCATAACATAGACTATTCTTTCGGACGTTCTTGTCCGAATATATCGATAAAGTGCGATATAGTGGAGTATTTGTGAGTGAACGAATTCTATTTAAAAAAGGAAAATCTACAAAATGTCAATTTGTTATTCGTTTTCACTTCGGTACGTACGTCGACTATAGTCGACACAGCATATGTGGCCACAGATGACCCCCACGCAGCCGAGCGTCGACTATAGTCGACGGTTGTGCCAGCGTACGGACGATGAAAGCCGGTTCTTAACGACGTTTCGCGGCCGATACCGTACCGAAGTGGTTAAAAAAAAATTTATGATTGTTTTTCCTCAATTGAATTTGTAAACATTATTTTTTAGTGTATATCGTAATTTTACCCCGTTAAATAACTTATAGATTACCCGTTTAAAACCTTACCTGTTTACTTCTTAGAGAATGTATGATTATATTTGAACGAAATACACACGAATTCTCACACCTCTAAATGGTAGTTTTTTTCTAAAACGTTCCGATTACATTAAGCCTAAAACTTACCCTACTGAAAGCCGTATTGGGTCGTTTTCTTTCCGCCAATCCCTCCGCTGCGTATTCCCGATTGTCTCGGTTGATTTTCTTGGAGTTTTCACGAGAAAAACTTAAATTTTCCAAGACGCGTACGCCAAACAACACTTCGAAATGACAGATCAAATTTGACAGAGCAGAGGTGCCAACATAACTTTTCGATGAGGTTTATTCTTTAATAATTTAATAAATAAAACGAATTAAAATACGATTTTTTCTAAATAAATTAATTTAATATTTAAGAAACGAAACATATTAATCAAAACAAAAATTAAAAAATGGATTAATTTTTTTTAATTTAATTTTAAAATTAATGTAGTGGAGCCATCTAATAGTTTTTTATTGAACTTTATTCTAATAAAATTAAACTCAATTTAATTAAAAAAAATCAATCAATTTAATTCAATCCATTTTTAATTAATATATTTATTTTATTGATTATTTTTTTAACTTATTTATAAAGAAATTGTATTTTAATTCGTTTTATTTCTAAAAAATCAAGAAAACTAGTAGCGCCATCTAATAAATAATCGGGGAACTTAATTCCCATAAAATAAAACTTAATTTATTATTAAATCTCTTTTTAAATTTGTTCTTTATTAACACGCTAACCGCCATCAAAAAATTAACTAATGTTAAGTTAATGCAACTGTGTCCATATATGGTACACATGGCAGTTAAAGTGTTAATATATTTTTTTTGCTTGAAGATTAAATTTTCAATAAGGTTTATTCTTTAATAATTTAATAAATAAAACGAATTAAAATACGATTTCTTCTAAATAAGTTAGTTTAATATTTAAGAAACGAAATATATTAATTAAAACAAGAATTAAAAAATGGATTAATTTTTTTTAAATTTAATTTTAAAACTAATGTAGTGGAGCCATCTAATAGCTTTTTGTTGAACTTTATTCTAATAAAATTCAATTTAATTTAATTTAAAACTCAATTTAATAAAAAAAAAATCAATCAATTTAATTCAATCCATTTTTAATTAATAATTTTATTGATTATTTTCTCAACTTATTTATAAAGAAATTGTATTTTAATTCGTTTTATTTCTAAAAAATAAAAATCAAGAAAACTAGTATCGCCATCTAATACATTATCGGGGAACTTCCCATAAAATAAAACTTAATTTATTATTAAATCTCTTTTTAAATTTTTTCTTTATTAATATATTTTTTTTTTTGCTTAAAGATTAAATTAATATATTTCTAAATAAATTAGAAATGATTTAAAATACAAAGGAAAAATAAATTTTTATTTTTTACCTAACTTCACTTCATACAAAAATGTCAAAATATGAAACATTTCTCTTTAGTTAAAAGGTGGTTAAAAGTTTATTTTTCTTCTTTGTGATGAATATAAACGGTGTAAACACACAAAAGATTAAAAATAGGTTTTTTAAAGTGTAAGAAAAACAAAATAAAGTGTAAAAAAAACAAAAAGTAAGGTACTTTTTTTGTAAGATTTATTTACAAATTCCGATTGATTTACAAAACTTATTTTTGATTCATCATAACTTTATAGACCCCGTATAAAATGGTAAAATGGCAAATGTGTAACAAAGCGCTTGATAAATTCGTACTGGGATAAGTGTTCCAACAAAATTCGATGATCGCCAACAGTAAGAAGATGATGGGTTTACGGTACGGCGTCGAATGAACCAAATACAACAAACTGTGAAAATACCAACTGTAAAATTGATAATGTAGCGATCTAGCACACGTTATTCCTATTAAATTAGCCACGAAAAAAGGTAGGATAAATAATCTAGTTACGCTTGAAAAATCAACTTCGACGGTTTCCCTCGATTCCGAGTTATTTTCATCTTTATTTTTTGGTTTATTCAACTTGGAAGATTTTTTTAGTTGTTTTTCAAACTCATCCAAAAATTTCTGTTCGTTTTTATTAAATTTATTAATTTTTTCAGCTTGTTTTTTACCATCTTTTTTAATTTTAGAACTTTTTAAAGCGTTTAATGTCGATATTAAGGTACGATAAGAAGTAAAATACTTTTTAAAACCCGGATAAAATAAAACCAACAAAGAAATGTGTATTATTAAAAGAGAAACGTGAAAAGTTTTATTTTCGAACAACTCCCGAGTTAAAAAACGATAATTCACCGTCCATTTGTGCTCGAAAACTCTTCCGAAATCAAAACTACCTTTGATATAACCCCAAAAATTCGTTAATAAAAACGGAGCGCCTAAAATTAATTGAATCAATCCGCAAATAACCAAATTAATAAACGTTTTTAGATAAGTTAGGTTAGTTAAATAAGCTAGTAATAAACACGGAGCGTAAAGTAATATGTTCATTTTAATCGAAACGGCTAACGAATAAAAAACACTCCCTAAAATCCACTTATTTTTTAGAAAAAAACTCAACGAAAGGTAAAAAAAGAATACGGCAAACGGATCGTTGAATAAACGAAGTACGTAAATGGAATGTATCCTGTACGAGGTTAACGTTGATAGTATTAAAGCGTACGGAGGGATTTTTTGAGTTTTCGAATAGATTTCGAACGTTACGTACGTTTGAAACAAATACAAAATTAAAAATACGTATTGAGCCAATCGTATATTCTCTCCGTGAGATGTTAAATAGTATAAAATAGAGTAAACGTATACAAAACCAGCTGGGTATACTAACGGACCGGTATCACCTAAAAAAAAAAAATATAAAATGAATCGTAACTTATGTTAATATAAAAACCAATTAAATCGTAATCAATTTACCTTTTAATTGCGTATAATCTAAAGTACCATTAAGAAATCCACCGACTTCTTGCATATAAGCCACCCAATCAATTTCCGTGTATTTAACACGTTGTATAATAAAAATATTTAAAAAAACCTCGAAAACTAACAACATCCAACAAGTAACGTACAGTTTTTTCGGATTGTAAAGTAAATCTTTGATAAAATTCATGTTAAAGTATCGCTTTATGTAATAATCCATCGACGAAGTCTTCCTGACCCGATTAACGGCGATTTTATTTTTAGTTTGAGCCATTTTCAAACGGTATTTGCCAAAAATTGAATCCTTGAATTCCAAGTGAGGTTATGTTATTTGTTGACATTTATCTTATGGTTAAGAAAAAAAGTATTTAATTTAAAATTATAATTTTATAAGGATTATAAACGATTTTTATATAAGAAAAATATATTTTTAATTAAATGTATATGTAATTTTATGAAAATTTTAGTAATTTTTTTTAAAGAGTTTGACGGATTGTTTCATATAAATTCTAAAAGATGGCGTTCAATTATATAAATTAAAACATATTAAAATTTAATTAAAATAAAAAACTTTGAGTTTTGTAAGTATAAGTAAGAGTTTTTAAATAATAAAAAGGGGATTTTAATTAAATTTATATGTAATTTTATGAGAATTTAATTAATTTTTAATAAATTTGACGGATGACTTTGATGTTAATTCGTATAAATTTTAAGAGATGGCGTTAGAAGTATTTAAATGTCAATTTAAGAGTTTTAATGTCATTTTGATAAATTTTAACTAAATTATTTAAATTTCCTCAAAAAATAACATAAAAAGTAAGTAAATTTACGATTATTTATTAAGTAATAAACTATTTAAAGCGATTATTTAACATTTCACGTCATTTTAATGTTTGAAATTTTTATAAGAGTAACTTTATGTTGGTTTTATGATTTTTTTTTTGTGTTTTTGAGTTTTTAAAGCTCTTTGCTAGACGTTTCCAGGTGAGTTTATTAAAAACATGTTGTTATTATTGTTTTTTTTAAATTCTATCACTTTTCCAAGTAAATTTCTTTCGGTTAAAGTTAAAATCAACCATTTAAATGTATTAAAAAGTGTATTTTCCGTTTTAACAACCGTTAAATTTAAGGTAAGTTAATTATTAATAAAGAAAATCGTGATTTATTGAAAAATAGATTTATTTTCAAAACAATAAGTGCTATAAAAGTACAAAACAATAACAAAAATGCCTTTTTCTTCCATTAATTAACCTAATTTATTCGAATATTGTATAAAAGTAAAAAAAATGTAGCAAAATCGATTAAAAAAAGCTTGATTAAAAAGAAATTGAGCAAAAATTAGCGTTGTTTAGAGTTGTTTACTTCTTATAAAGCCTCAAATTAACCCAATAGCTATTAAATTTGACTTTAAACGTGGCTTATTATCGAAAACAATGATATGTGATGCGATAAAAACGAATACGGTCGTAAATTGAATAAAAATTGATTAAAAAAGTGTTCAAATTTGATAACATGTTCAAATTTGATTAAAAAATGTTCAAATTTGATTAAAAAATGTTCAAATTTGAGTAAAAAGATGTTCAAATTTGATTTAAAAAAATCAAATCGAGACTTAAATTTGATCTAATCGATGGATAATTGCCTAAAACTACCGTCGACGCCGAACAAATCGTCGTAATTGGTCGGTTTTCCCGGTCTTTTAGCCTCGTCCGCTTTAATAGCTTCTTGTTCCTTAAACCACGGCGTGTATTCGTCTAATTTCTTAATCCATTCGTCTAAAATTAAGAGTTACTGGTTAAAATTCAGTAAAATTGAAATTTTATTTAAAAATTCTTAAAGATTATTAAAAATCCTTTAATTTGAGTACAAACACGACTATATTTGGATAAAAAATAAAAAAGTTAGGTTAATTTTTTAATTTTCAAGATGGCCGACTTTCAATTGTTTTCGAAATTTTAATAAAAAATGAAAAATTATTTAAAATTAGTTAAAGATTAGTAAAAGTTATGTAAAATTAAATGAAAAAATCGTTAAAACTTTTTTGAAATCGTGTAAAATGGACTTAAAAATTGAAAATTTATAAAGTTTATTAAAAATCCTTTAATTTGAGTACAAACACGACTATATTTGGATAAAAAACAAAAAAGTTAGGTTAATTTTTTAATTTTCAAGATGGCCGACTTTCAATTGTTTTTGAAATTTTAATAAAAAATGAAAAATTATTGAAAATCAGTTAAAAATTAGTTGAATTTACACAAAATTAAATGAAAAAGTTGTTAAAACTTGTTTGAGATCATGTAAAACGGGCTTAAAAGTTAAAAATTTATAACGTTTATTAAAAATCCTTTAATTTGATACCAAACACGACTATATTCGGATAAAAAATAAAAAAGTTAGGTTGGATTTAACAAATTCAAGATGGCCGACTTCTGGTTTTTGTTAAAATAAAAGATTTCGATAATTTTTTTATTTTTTATCCGAATATGGTCGTGTTTGTACTCAAATTAAAGGAAATTTAATTTCCCATCAATTTATGATAAAATTTTAAAGATGGTCGACTTTCGCTTTTTGAAGAAATAAAAAATTTCGATAATTTTCAAATTATTAAAGTTAGATATGCCGTGTTTGTACTCAAATTAAAGGAAATTTACTTTCTTATCGATTTTTAATAAAAATTTGCTTTTAAAATTATTTTTGACGTTTGTTTTCTTGAAATTTTTAACATTTTTGTCTTTTTTTACAGAAATTTTGTAAAGTGGTTGGTATTTTTTTTGAAAATTTTAACATTTTTTTGGAAAATTTTTATGTTATTTTAGAAGATGTTGAAAATTTTTTAATTTACTTGAAAATTTCGATATATATTTTTTTAATTTATATTGTTTTTTAAAAAATTTATATTGTTTTTTGAAAAATTTATATTGTTTTTTGAAAAAATTGAAATTTTTATTAAAAATTCTTAAAGTTTATCAAAAATCCTTTAATTTGATACCAAACACGACTATATTCGGATAAAAAATAAAAAAGTTAGGTTGGATTTAACAAATTCAAGATGGCCGACTTCCGGTTTTTGTTAAAATAAAAAATTTCGATAACTTTTTTATTTTTTATCCGAATATAGTCGTGTTTATACTCAAATTAAAGGAAATTTACTTTCTTATCGATTTTTAATAAAAAATTGCTTTTAAAATTATTTTTGACGTTTGTTTTCTTGAAATTTTTAACATTTTTGTCTTTTTTAGAGAAATTTTGTGAAGTGGTTGATATTTTTTTTTTTGAAAATTTTAACATTTTTTTTGAAAATTTTTGTTATTTTAGAAGATGTTGAAGATTTTTTAATTTATTTGAAAATATCGATATTTTTTTTAAATTTATACTGTTTTTAAAAAAATTTATAGTTTTTTGAAAAATTTGAAATTTTTATTAAAAATTCTTAAAGTTTATTAAAAATCCTTTAATTTGATACCAAACACGACGATATTCGGATAAGAAATAAAAAAGTTAGGTTGGATTTAAAAAATTCAAAATGGCCGACTTCCGGTTTTTGTTAAAATAAAGATTTGCGATAATTTTTTTATTTTTTATCCAAATATAGTCGTGTTTGTACTCAAATTAAAGGAAATTTAATTTCCCATCGATGTATGATAAAATTTTAAAGATGGTCGACTTTCGCTTTTTGAAAAAATAAAAAAATTCGATAATTTTTAAATTATTAAAGTTAGATATGCCGTGTTTGTACTCAAATTAAAGGAAATTTAATTTCCTATTAATTTATGATAAAATTTTAAAGATGGTCGACTTTCGGTTTTTGAAAAAATAAAAAATTTCGATAATTTTCAAATTATTAAAGTTAGATATGCCGTGTTTGTACTCAAATTAAAGGAAATTTAATTTCCCATCGATTTATGATAAAATTTTAAAGATGGCCGACTTTCGCTTTTTGAAAAAATAAAAAATTTCGATAATTTTCAAATTATTAAAGTTAGATGTGCCGTGTTTGTACTCAAATTAAAGGAAATTTAATTTCCCATCGATTTTTAATAAAAATTCGATTCTAAACTATTTTTTTTATATAGGTTAACGTGGAAATACCGTGAAAATCTTGTAATTTCCCTGCTGTTCCGCCGTATTCTTCGGGTAAAACGTCTTTCGGGATGAAATTGTACAAAGTATCCAATTCTTGATGGACGTGGATGCGATTTTTGATTTTTTCTTTTAAAAATGGTTTAACCCATTCGATTATGGTGTATACCAAGGGAGATACGTTTACTACATGGACTTCTTTTAATTTTACCGGGTAAGCTTCCTAAAAAAAAATTTTTTTTAATTTTTTTAATTGAATTTATTTAATTATTATTTTAATTTTACAAGAATTGAATTAATTTAATTTATTTTTAGAGTAAAGTAAGAAATTCTTTTTACCTGGACTATAACAAGGAACTTTTTAACCATCGCAGGGGTAAACCTAGCAAAATGAGTCGGCGTCGCGACGGAAGCGTCCAAAATGTAGACGTCTCCTGCGACTCCGGTTTCTTCAGCAGCTAATCGAATGTCTCCGATCATCAAAACGATTTTCATTCCGTCGGTGACGTTAAAAGCGCTTACATTCTTCTCTAAACCTCGCATTACGATTACTCGTTTACCATCGGGAGTTAAACCGGGTAAAGGAGGGATGTTTCTATTACAAAGGAGAATTTTTTTAAATTTTTTTCATTACTAACAAACGTAAACATAAAGATAACGACTTTAATGAATCTTGTTTGAATCCGGTTTCTAAATAAAAGTCAAACAAGGTTGAAATATTTATGTATAAAGATGAAAAGGAGAGACGTCAACAAAGAATTAACGAAAATTGGTCTGTTTTAATTGAAAGATTTGTTTTCCGTACAATCGATGGGTCAAGATGCATCATAACAAGTAGATAGAACGTCGCGTCATTTCGCAATTAACAACAATTCCGTTATTATCTCGTCGTTTAATTACAACCTGTGTAATTAACTAGAATTAACGAGAATTCAAGAAAAACTTGTCATTAAAACGACCCAAGTGTTGATTATACAAAGTTTAAGGCAAGTTTTTATACCGTTTAATAATTTATTTTAATTGTGGACATTTTTTACTTTAAATTTTAATAAAATTAAGTAAATTTTTTCAGATAATTAAGCATTTAAATCAAGTTTTTTAAAAAAACTTGATGTTTTATGAAAAAAATTAAATGATCTTTTAAAATCTTTTAAAATGATTGAAAATCCAAATTTTCAATTAGTTTTTAACGTTTTTATAATTATTAAAAGAGCAAAAAGAGAATTTGTGAAAAAAAATCTGTACAAAAACTTTTTTCTTTAACTGTATAAACCGTTTTCGTTTATCTGTCATTTTGATTATCTCGTTTATCTGTCATTATCTTAAATTTTTTTTTGATTTTTTGTTAATTTTGAGACGATTTTAGATAATTTTAAGAATTATAGTCATAATTTTAAGGTTATATTGAAAAATTTAAGCATTTTTAAGTAAATTTTAGACGTTTTTAAAAAAATTTAGTTGATTTTAAGATCATTTAAGTATTTTTTAAGTAAATTTTTGATAATTTTAAGACCGTTTTAGACAATTTTGAGAATATTTTGAGGTTATATTGAAATAGTGAAGCATGTTTAAGTAAATTTTAGACGTTTTTTAAAAAATTTAGTTGATTTTAAGATCATTTAAGTATTTTTTAAGTAAATTTTTGATAATTTTAAGACGGTTTTAGACAATTTTGAGAATATTTTGAGGTTATATTGAAATAGTGAAGCATTTTTAAGTAAATTTTAGACGTTTTTTAAAAAAATTAGTTGATTTTAAGATCATTTAAGTATCTTTTAAGTAAATTTTTGATAATTTTAAGACGGTTTTAGACAATTTTAAGAACATTTTGAGGTTATATTGAAACAGTTAAGCATTTTTAAGTAAATTTTAGACGTTTTTTAAAAAAATTAGTTGATTTTAAGATCATTTAAGTATCTTTTAAGTAAATTTTTGATAATTTTAAGACGGTTTTAGACAATTTTAAGAATATTTTGAGGTTATATTGAAACAGTTAAGCATTTTTAAGTAAATTTTAGACGTTTTTTAAAAAATTTAGTTGATTTTAAGATCATTTAAGTATTTTTTAAGTAAATTTTTGATAATTTTAAGACGGTTTTAGACAATTTTAAGAATATTTTGAGGTTATATTGAAATAGTTAAGCATTTTTAAGTAAATTTTAGACGTTTTTTAAAAAATTTAGTTGATTTTAAGATCATTTAGGTATTTTTTAAGTAAATTTTCGATAATTTTAAGATGATTTTAGGCAATTTTAAGAATATTTTGAGGTTATATTGAAATGGTTAAGCATTTTTAAGTAAATTTTAGACGTTTTTTAAAAAAATTAGTTGATTTTAAGATCATTTAAGTATTTTTTAAGTAAATTTTTGATAATTTTAAGACGGTTTTAGACAATTTTAAGAATATTTTAAGGTTATATTGAAATAGTGAAGCATTTTTAAGTAAATTTTAGACGTTTTTTAAAAAATTTAGTTGATTTTAAGATCATTTAGGTATTTTTTAAGTAAATTTTCGATAATTTTAAGACGATTTTAGGCAATTTTAAGAATATTTTGAGGTTATATTGAAATAGTTAAGCATTTTTAAGTAAATTTTAGACGTTTTTTTAAAAATTTACTTGATTTTAAGATAATTTAAGTATTTTTTAAGTCAGTTTTTGATAATTTTAAGACAATTTTAGACAATTTTAATAATATTTCTAAACGATATTGATTAATTTTAGCATTTTTTAATAAATTTTAGACGTTTCTCAAACATTTTAATTGATTTTGAGACCATTAAAGCATTTTTAAGTGAGTTTTTGTTCATTTTAAGATGATTTTAGACGACTTTAAGGCAACTTTTAAACGATATTGATCAATTTTAGGATATTTGAATCAATCTTAAACGTTTTTAAAAAAAATTAGATAGTTTTATGACCATTTAAGCATTTTTAAGTCAGTTTCTCATGATTTTGAGGCGATTTTAGACGATTTAAAGACAATTTTAGACAATTTAAAGACAATTTTAGACGATTTTAGACGATTTAAAGACAATTTTAGACGATTTAAAGACAATTTTTAAATGACCTTGATCAATTTTAGTATTTTGTAGTAAATTTTCGACTTTTTTGTTAAATTTAATTAATTTTAAAACCCTTTAAGTCAATTTTTGTTCGTTTTAAGACGATTTTAAACTATTTTAAGAATAACTTGAAACGATATTAATTTATTTTAACATTTTTTAATAAATTTTAGACGTTTTCCAAAAATTTTGATTGATTTTAAGACTACTTAAACGGTTTCAAGTTAATTTTTGATCATTTTAAGGCGAATTTAGACAATTTTAAGACCATTTTTAAACGAAATTGATTAATTTTAGCATTTTAAGTAAATTTTAGACGTTTTCGAAAAATTTTGATTGATTTTAAGACTACTTAAACAGTTTCAAGTTAATTTTTGATAATTTTAAGGCGAATTTAGACCGTTTTAAGACCATTTTTAAACGAAATTGATTAATTTTAGCATTTTAAGTAAATTTTAGACGTTTTCCAAAAATTTTGATTGATTTTAAGACTACTTAAATAGTTTCAAGTTAATTTTTGATCATTTTAAGGCGAATTTAGACGATTTTAAGACCATTTTTAAACGAAATTTATTAATTTTAGCATTTTAAGTAAATTTTAGACGTTTTCCAAAAATGTTGATTGATTTTAAGACTACTTAAACAGTTTCAAGTTAATTTTTGATCATTTTAAGGCGAATTTAGACAATTTTAAGACCATTTTTAAACGAAATTTATTAATTTTAGCATTTTAAGTAAATTTTAGACGTTTTCCAAAAATGTTGATTGATTTTAAGACTACTTAAATAGTTTCAAGTTAATTTTTGATCATTTTAAGGCGAATTTAGACGATTTTAAGACCATTTTTAAACGAAATTGATTAATTTTAGCATTTTAAGTAAATTTTAGACGTTTTCCAAAAATGTTGATTGATTTTAAGACTACTTAAACAGTTTCAAGTTAATTTTTGATCATTTTAAGGCGAATTTAGACGATTTTAAGACCATTTTTAAACGAAATTTATTAATTTTAGAATTTTAAGTAAATTTTAGACGTTTTCCAAAAATTTTGATTGATTTTAAGACTACTTAAATAGTTTCAAGTTAATTTTTGATCATTTTAAGGCGAATTTAGACGATTTTAAGACCATTTTTAAACGAAATTGATTAATTTTAGCATTTTAAGTAAATTTTAGACGTTTTCCAAAAATTTTGATTGATTTTAAGACTACTTAAACAGTTTCAAGTTAATTTTTGATCATTTTAAGGCGAATTTAGACAATTTTAAGACCATTTTTTAACGAAATTGATTAATTTTAGCATTTTAAGTAAATTTTAGACGTTTTCGAAAAATTTTGATTCATTTTAATGCCATTTGAGCAATTTAAAGTCAGTTTTTGATCATTTCAAGACGATTTTAGATTATTTTAAGACGATTTTAGATTATTTTAAGACGATTTTAGACAATTTTAACAACATTTTTAAACGACATTAACTAATTTTAGCCTTTTTCATTCAATTTTAGACGTTTTTTTTTTCAATTTTAAGAATTTTGAAATTTTGAAGCGATGTTAAGCTAATTTAATCTTAAATTTAAGAAAAAAGTTTAAAAACTCATTTTTTTAATTTTTTTGGTAACATTTAGAATAAATGTGACTTTTTTAAATCAAAATAGAATCTTTTATCTTTCATAAAAATTAAAAATCATTTCTTAATTTACATAAATAAAGTCTGGACGATTTTTTAAAGTTGATCAATTTTTTTTTAAAAGTTAGATTAGTTATCTGTCAAAAATTTTTATCAAGTTTAGAAATTTTTGTAATTTTTTTGGTAACATTTAGAATAAATCCGACTTTTTTAAAATCAAATAGAATGTCTCATCTTTCATCAAAATCAAAAATCATTTCTTAATCTTCATAAATAAAATCTGGACGATTTTTTAAATTTGGTCGAAAATTTTTAGGTTAGGAAAAATTTTAGTCAACTTTATGAATTTTTTTAATTTTTTGGGTAATAATTAGAACAAAATCGACTTTTTTATTACAAAATAGAATATTTTAGCTTTTAATTTTTATAAATTTCATTTCTTAATTTAAAAAAATAAAGTCTCCACAATTTTTTAAATTTGGTAAAAATTTTCATCACCAAATTTGACGATTTTAGCAAATTTTAGATAAAATTTTACAATTTTAATCTAAATAAAGTTATTTTTCAATGAAATTTGACAACTTTTGTCGAAATCTGGTGAAATTTCAGACGAAATTCGACGACTTTAGGAAATTTTAGATGAAATCAGACGAAATTCTATCATTTTAGGCAATTTTATACAAAATTTAGCGAAATTTTAGAAGAAATTTGACAATTTTAAGAAATTTTAAATGAAATTTCACAGTTTTAATCTAAATAAAGTTATTTTTTAATGAAATTCAACAATTTTAGACGAAATTTAGTGACATTTCAAACGAAATTCGACGAATCTTAAAAATTTTTGTCTAAATTTCACAATTTCAAGCTAAATTAAGTTATCTTTCATTGAAATTCGAAAAGGTTTAGGTGAAATTAAACAAAATTCAACAATTTTAAATAATTTTACACCAAATTTCGGAAAAAAATCGGATTTTAGAAAATTTTAGATGAAATTGCACAGTTTTAAGATAAATAAAGTTTTTTTTCAATGAAATTCGACAATTTTAAACGAAATTTCGTGAAATTTCAAATGAACTTCGACAATTTTAAGTAATTTGAGATAAAATTTCACAATTTTTAGCTAAATTGTGTTATTTTTCAATGAAATTCGTTAATTTTAGATGAAATTTCGTGAAATTTTAAATGAACTTCGACAATTTTAAGAAATTTGAGATAAAATTTCACAATTTTTAGCTAAATTAAGTTACTTTTTAATGAAATTCGACAATTTTAGACGAAATTTCGTGAAATTTCAAACGAAATTCGACAATTTTAAGATTAAAAATCGTACAAAAACTTTTTTTAAAGACCGTATAAAACTTTCAAGTCGTTTATCTGTCACTTTGACGTTTCAACCTAAAAACATATTTTTAATTTACTCAAATTTCAATTAATTTGAGTTTTTTCAATCAACTTTATTATATTTTTTATTAATTTTTAAATAAATTTAAAATATTTATTGACATAAAAACGAATTTTAAGTTAATTTTAACCTTAGTTTTGTAATTAAAAAAGAAATTTTTGAGTAAACGTCAAAATGACAGATGTATTTTTGTACAGTTTAAAAAAAAAGTTTTTGTACAATTTTTTCTTAAAGAATTCTTTATTAATTTAAAAAATACTTACACAACCTTCATAATATCCATTAATTCGGGTAATTTAATGTCTCGGTTTGTAAATAATTCGGGACAAGCCGTTCGCATGGTGAAATACATGTCCAGTTTTCTTTTACACTTTTCCAAAGAGAATTTACAACCTCTTAAAAACGTCATAATGCGTTGTTCATCTTAAAATTTGAAAAATTATTAAAATAATCGTTAAAATTTTAAAATCAAAGAAGAAAATTTTAATTTAATTAATTTTTTTGGGTTATTTTTTAAGGTTTACCCCAAGTATCTGGTAAATGAGGCTGTTTAGCGAGCCAATCCTTCATCGCTTGAAGGTCACTGTCCCTCGTATTCACATCTTCGTTCAATTCCTTCCTTATGAACGTTTGCATCTCACCGTTAGGTTGAACAAGAGTCATCTTTGTACGTTTACGTTCTTAAAGTAAGATTATAAAATTAAAACGTAAAAAAAATAATATGGTTTGAAAGAAAAAGAGGAATTTTAGTTCAATAAAATAAAGAGAAAAATTTATACGTGTAAAAATAAAAGTAAAGAGAAAGTTTGGGTTTATATTCTTTATAAAGGTGTTGTATTAACAATTAACCGACCAAAATAATTGCTAAACCGTAACAATTTCGTACATACTTTCTAAAATAACTTGTTCTACATTAAATTTTTTCTTAATTTTCTTTCTTTTTATACTTTGTTCTTTTAAGATTCTTTTAATGTTCTTGTTATGTTCTTTTAATGATTGGATTTAAGTTAAAGTTTAATTTTTAAGAACTTACCTTTAAAATAACACTCAAAAATGCACTAAAAATGCAATAATTTTTTTTTCTTTTAGGGAAATACACTTGGAACAAATCTAAACAAATTGAAACAATTTGAAACAAATTTAAAGAAATTTAACAAACAGCAAAGGATTGTGATTACGTGGAACGTTAACGCGAAACGTTACTGAGTGTTTCCTGCTCGCGCACCTGTTTTATACATCTGAGAAGGTTCGGAAAGTTAGGAACCAATCAAAAACAAGATGATTTTCATTTGAACCAATCGCGTAAACCGGAGGACTTTCACCCGGTAATTTTAAAACGCTCCGTTGACTTATACGTATGTATAAGTTAATGTAACGGCTTTATTGTCTCGTATTTTTAACCTAAATTGGCTTAAAAATCAACGTTTTATAACATAATTTTATTTCCTCGTTGAAGAAATTTTCTTCCTTTTCTTCTCTAATTTATTTTTTTTTAAATACCTACATTTTTTAAAAAAATAATTGGATTTTATTTAATTTTAATTGGAAGTCTTAATTGATTTTATTTTTAATCATTTTTACTTTAAATAATTAAAAATTTAAACGTTATTAAAAGTTTACTCGGTTTTTTTTACGGAATTTTCCAGAAATACAGTTTTTACAGGTGATTTTTTTAAAAATTTATTATTCATGTGAATTTAAGTAAACTTAAACAAGGTTAATCTTAAACAAGGTTATTTGCTTAACGATTTGTGAAACGTTAAACTATCGAAACAGATAAATATTGAAATAGGTCTATTAATAAATCAATAGGGAATTTAAAAAGAAAAGCTAAAAAAAAAATTGTTTGAACGGTAAATAATTGCGTTTATAAAAGATGCAATAAAAGTGATTCATTAATAACTTAAAAGAGAACTTCTTGACGGTTGTTTATTGATTTATTTTTTAAAAACGAAGTGTTTTTAAATCTATTTTCAAGATTCGTTAAAATTTTGTTGTCAATTTGTCAAAATGCGATTGAATTTTATCAAATTTGTTAATAATTTGTTCAAAGTCGATAAAATTCATCAACATTTATCAAAATTTGTCGAAAATTTGACAACATTTGATTGAATTTTATCAAATTTGTTAATAATTTGTTCAAAAATGGACAAAATTTGTCAAGATTTGTTAAAATTTGTTAGAGATTCGTCAAGATTTTTGAAAATTTGTTAAGAATTCGTCAAAATTCCTCAAACTTCAAACGAATTTAATCAAAATTGTTAATAATTTGTTCAAGATGGACAAAATTTGTCAAAGTTCGTCAAGATTTATTAAAGATTCGTCAAAATTCGATGAAATTAGGTCAAGTTAGCTAAAAGTTCGTCAAGATTCGTGAAAATTCGTTAAAAATTTGTCGAAATTCGTCAAGATTCGATTGAATTTTATCAAAGTTGTTAATAACTTATTAAAAATTTACAAAATTCGTCAAGATTTGTTAAAATTTGTTAAAGATTCGTCAAGATTTTTGAAAATTTGTTAAAAATTCGTCAAAATTTCTCAAAATTCAATCGAATTTAATCAAAATTGTTAATAATTTGTTCAAAATGGACAAAATTTGTCAAAGTTCGTCAAGATTTATTAAAGATTCGTCAAAGTTCGATGAAATTAGGTCAAGTTAGCTAAAAGTTCGTCAAGATTCGTGAGAATTCGTTAAAAATTTGTCGAAATTCGTCAAAATTCGATTGAATTTTATCAAAGTTGTTAACAACTTATTAAAAATTTACAAAATTCGTCAAGATTTGTTAAAATTTGTTAGAGATTCGTCAAGATTTTTGAAAATTTGTTAAGAATTCGTCAAAATTTCTCAAAATTCAAACGAATTTAATCAAAATTGTTAATAATTTGTTCAAGATGGACAAAATTTGTCAAAGTTCGTCAAGATTTATTAAAGATTCGTCAAAATTCGATGAAATTAGGTCAAGTTAGCTAAAAATTCGTCAAGATTCGTGAAAATTCCTTAAGAATTTGTCGAAATTCGTCAAAATTCGATTGAATTTTATCAAAGTTGTTAATAACTTATTAAAAATTTACAAAATTCGTCAAGGTTTGTTAAAATTTGTTAGAGATTCGTCAAGATTTTTGAAAATTTGTTAAAAATTCGTCAAAATTTCTCAAAATTCAATCGAATTTAATCAAAATTGTTAATAATTTCTTCAAAATGGACAAAATTTGTCAAAGTTCGTCAAGATTTATTAAAGATTCGTCAAAGTTCGATGAAATTAGGTCAAGTTAGCTAAAAATTCGTCAAGATTCGTGAAAACTCGTTAAAAATTTGTCGAAATTCGTCAAAATTCGATTGAATTTTATCAAAGTTGTTATACTTCATTTAATAACTAGGAGGAGTGATTTGAATTTTGCGCGCCAAAATAGTGAACTATTATTGGTCGCTCCGCAGTCAAGTTTACGAAGACGAAAAAATTGGTTTTTGTCGTTTATTGTTTTTAACGTTTGAGGTTAGGTGCTTTACCTAATTTGTCAACTTGTTTCTCGCTTTCTCGTTGTGCTCAAATGGTTGCGATCAAAAAATATTAAGTTCGAAGAAGGTATGGTACGATGTCATCTGTTGGATATAATACGTCAACACAAGGAACGTCTTTTGGATAAATTTTGAACAATGTACGTATAGATAAACGGCCATAAAGATATTTGGTATGTTCTAGAATACTACGCTCAAACGCTTGGTGTTTTGCTGGTTGCATAAATGTGACTGGTTTGAAGTTTAGAATTCAAATTTGCCGCTAAAAATGTTTAGTGTATTTTTTAGTTACTTTTTCCTATGTAAATGGGGTTTTGAGATTTACTCCTCCTAGTTATTAAATGAAGTATAATAACTTATTAAAAATTTACAAAATTCGTCAAGATTCGTTAAAATTTGTTAGAGATTCGTCAAGATTTTTGAAAATTTGTTAAAAATTCGTCAAAATTTTTCAAAATTCAATCGAATTTAATCAAAATTGTTAATAATTTGTTCAAAATGGACAAAATTTGTCAAAGTTGGTCAAGATTTATTAAAGATTCGTCAAAATTCGATGAAATTAGGTCAAATTAGCTAAAAATTCGTCAAGATTCGTGAGAATTCGTTAAAAATTTGTCGAAATTCGTCAAGATTCGATTGAATTTTATCAAAGTTGTTAATAACTTATTAAAAATTTACAAAATTCGTCAAGATTTGTTAAAATTTGTTAAAGATTCGTCAAGATTTTTGAAAATTTGTTAAAAATTCGTCAAAATTTCTCAAAATTCAATCGAATTTAATCAAAATTGTTAATAATTTCTTCAAAATGGACAAAATTTGTCAAAGTTCGTCAAGATTTATTAAAGATTCGTCAAAATTCGATGAAATTAGGTCAAGTTAGCTAAAAATTCGTCAAGATTCGTGAAAATTCGTTAAAAATTTGTCGAAATTCGTCAAAATTCGATTGAATTTTATCAAAGTTGTTAATAACTTATTAAAAATTTACAAAATTCGTCAAGATTCGTTAAAATTTGTTAGAGATTCGTCAAGATTTTTGAAAATTTGTTAAGAATTCGTCAAAATTTTTCAAAATTCAATCGAATTTAATCAAAATTGTTAATAATTTGTTCAAAATGGACAAAATTTGTCAAAGTTGGTCAAGATTTATTAAAGATTCGTCAAAATTCGATGAAATTAGGTCAAATTAGCTAAAAATTCGTCAAGATTCGTGAGAATTCGTTAAAAATTTGTCGAAATTCGTCAAGATTCGATTGAATTTTATCAAAGTTGTTAATAACTTATTAAAAATTTACAAAATTCGTCAAGATTTGTTAAAATTTGTTAAAGATTCGTCAAGATTTTTGAAAATTTGTTAAAAATTCGTCAAAATTTCTCAAAATTCAATCGAATTTAATCAAAATTGTTAATAATTTGTTCAAAATGGACAAAATTAACTTTTAATCCTTAATTGTTAGTATTTCATGCAAGACTTTTAACGTTTAAGAAGTAATTTTGATATTTAAGATATCATTAGATTTTTAAAACGTCAGTTTGACATTTAAAATGTAAATATTTACCTTTTAATCTTTGATTGTTAATATTTTACACTAAATTTTTTACGTTTCAGATGTCATTTTGACGTTTCAGATGTCATTTTGACGTTTAAGACGTCATTTGATTTTTAAAACGTCATTTTGACATTTAAAATGTTAATGTTTAACGTCAAAGTTTAAATTTCAGGTCTTAAAATTAATTTTTGAGATATGAATTAAAAAAAATTATTTCAATTAAAAATTACATGTTTAAAACAATGAGTAAACACGTTTATTAATGTAATTGTAAATTTGTCCTAGATTTTACTTCAACTTAGGTTTCGTATGACTCATTCACGAAAGATATCTAATGTTCACCGTTACATAAATCGAGCTCGAACCGCAGATGGTGATTCTTAGCTGCTTTCTTTAGTATTTCATCCGTAATTTCCGTTTTTCGAATTACATAACTTGTTTTCTTTTCTTTTTTTTCTAAATTTATTTTTCTAAATTTATTTTTCTACATTTATTTTTCTAAATTTATTTAAAAGAATTGAAATAAAAACACTTTCAGCATCCGATCGGATGTTAATCGAAACGTCTAAAAGAACAAATAGATTATCGGTAAACGCTTACGCGATATCGTTGGGAAACAATATGTTATAATTCCCACTGTGCAATATTAAAGAGTTTTAACAGACGGATAAAACCGATAATCGATAAGGAAATATTACTAAGAAAACTTAAAACTTAAAAACATATTTTCTGTATTTTTTATTTTATTAAAATTATCTTTAAATATATTTTTTAAATGAATGTAAATTACAAAATTAATAAATAATGATTAAATTGGTGAATACAATTGAGTAATAAAGGGATAAAGACACGTCATGTCATTTGTGTGGGCGGAATAAAATAATATCGAGGAAAAGTCGTTCGGAATATGTCGAAACTGTTAATAGTTACGTTCGAAGAGAAATTGTTCGGGTTTGGAATATCCTTTCCGAATGGATTATTTAACTTGGGGTAATTTATTTAACGACTCTTCTTTAAAGACGATTCCACGACGTATTTTCATCGTTGAAAATTAATAACACTTAGAAAAGAATTTAAAAAATTATAAATTAAATACTTATTAATTAAAATTTCATTAAAAATAATAATTCAAATAAAAAAAAAAAATATTTTTATTACATATTTTTTTCAATTTTAAATTTTCAAATCATCGTTTTTTAAAGTTGTATTCTTTTTTAAAATGTTTACTTTTTGGTGGATGCGACGTTATTTTAGACAATTTTATATGAAATTTTAGACGAAATTCGACAATTTTAGATAATTTTATGAGTAATTTGACGAAATTTTGTACGAAAATCGACAATTTTAAAAAATTGTAGGCGAAATTTCACAATTTTAAGTTAAATTAAGTTGTTTCTTTAAAGAAATTTGAAAATTTTTGATGAAATTTGACGAAATTTAGTGATTTTAGAAAATTTTATACGAAATTTGGTGAAATTTTGGACAATTTTATACCAAGTTTCGTGAAATTTTAGATGAAATTTGATAATTTTAGAAAATTGTAGACGAAATTTCACAATTTTAAGTTGAATTAAGTTGTTTCTTTAAAGAAATTTGAAAATTTTTATAAAATTTGACGAAATTTAGTAATTTTAGAAAATTTTATACGAAATTTGGTGAAATTTTGGACGAAATTCGACAATCTTTAAAAATTTTAGGTGAAATTAGGCGAAATTTAGTAATTTTAGAAAATTTTAGACGAAATTTCACAATTTTAAGTTAAATTAAGTTGTTTTTTTAAAGAAATTGGAAAATTTTTGATGAAATTTGACGAAATTTAGTAATTTTAGAAAATTTTATACGAAATTTGGTGAAATTTTGGAAGAAATTCGACAATTTTTTAAAATGTCAGGTGAAATTTGGCGAAATTTAGTAATTTTAGACAATTTTATACGAAGTTTCGTGAAATTTTAGATGAAATTTGATAATTTTAGAAAATTTTAGACGAAATTTCACAATTTTAAGTTAAATTAAGTTGTCTTTTTAAGAAGTTGGAAAATTTTTGATGAAATTTGACGAAATTTAGTAATTTTAGAAAATTTTATACGAAATTTGGTGAAATTTTGGGCGAAATTCGACAATCTTTAAAAATTTTAGGTGAAATTAGGCGAAATTTAGTAATTTTAGAAAATTTTAGACGAAATTTCACAATTTTAAGTTAAATTAAGTTGTTTTTTTAAAGAAATTGGAAAATTTTTGATGAAATTTGACGAAATTTAGTAATTTTAGAAAATTTTATACGAAATTTGGTGAAATTTTGGAAGAAATTCGACAATTTTTTAAAATGTTAGGTGAAATTTGGCGAAATTTAGTAATTTTAGACAATTTTATACGAAGTTTCGTGAAATTTTAGATGAAATTTGATAATTTTAGAAAATTTTAGACGAAATTTCACAATTTTAAGTTAAATTAAGTTGTCTTTTTAAGAAGTTGGAAAATTTTTGATGAAATTTGACGAAATTTAGTAATTTTAGAAAATTTTATACGAAATTTGGTGAAATTTTGGGCGAAATTCGACAATCTTTAAAAATTTTAGGTGAAATTAGGCGAAATTTAGTAATTTTAGAAAATTTTAGACGAAATTTCACAATTTTAAGTTAAATTAAGTTGTTTTTTTAAAGAAATTGGAAAATTTTTGATGAAATTTGACGAAATTTAGTAATTTTAGAAAATTTTATACGAAATTTGGTGAAATTTTGGAAGAAATTCGACAATTTTTTAAAATTTTAGGTGAAATTTGGCGAAATTTAGTAACTTTAGACAATTTTATACGAAGTTTCGTGAAATTTTAGATGAAATTTGATAATCTTAGAAAATTTTAGACGAAATTTCACAATTTTAAGTTAAATTAAGTTGTTTTTTTAAAGAAATTTGAAAATTTTTGATGAAATTTGACGAAATTTTGTAATTTTAGACATTTTTATACGAAATTTGGTGAAATTTTAGATGAAATTCGACAGTTTTAAAAAAATTTAGGTGAGATTTGGCGAAATTTAGTAGTTTTAGGCAATTTTGTACAAAATTTGGTGAAATTTTAGATGAAATTTGACAATTTTAGAAAATTTTAGACGAAATTTCACAATTTTAAGTTAAATTAAGTTGTTTCTTTAAAGAAATTTGAAAATTTTTGATGAAATTTGACGAAATTTAGTAATTTTAGAAAATTTTATACGAAATTTGGTGAAATTTTGGACGAAATTCGACAATTTTTTTAAATTTTAGGTGAAATTTGGCGAAATTTAGTAATTTTAGACAATTTTATACCAAGTTTCGTGAAATTTTAAATGAAATTTGATAATCTTAGAAAATTTTAGACGAAATTTCACCATTTTAAGTTAAATTAAGTTGTTTCTTTAAAGAAATTTGAAAATTTTTGATGAAATTTGACGAAATTTTGTAATTTTAGACATTTTTATACGAAATTTGGTGAAATTTTAGATGAAATTCGACAATTTTAGTTGAAATTTGACGAAATTTTACAATTTTAGACAATTTTATAAGAAATTTGGTAAAATTTTAGATGACATTTGACAATTTTAGAAAATTTTAGATGGAATTTGGCGAAATTTAGTAATTTTAGACAATTTTATACGAAATTTGGTGAAATTTTAGATGAGGTTCGACAATTTAAAAAAAATTAGGTGAAATTTAGTACTTTTAGACAATTTTATACGAAGTTTGGTGAAATTTTAGATGAAATTCGATAATTTTAGTTGAAGTTTGACAATTTTAGAAAGTTTTAGATGGAATTTCACAATTTTAAGCTAAATTAAGTTATTTTTAGAATGAAATTTGAAAATTTTAGTTGAAGTTTGACAAAATTTTAGAATTTTAGACAATTTTATACGAAATTTGGTGAAATTTTAGACGAAATTCAACAATTAAAAAAAAATTTAAGTGAAATTTGGCGAAATTTAGCAATTTTAGACAATTTCATACGAAATTTAGTGAAATTTTAGATGACATTTGCCAATTTTAGATGGAATTTCTCAAGTTTAAGCTAAATTAAGTTATTTTTTAACGAAATTTAAAAATTTTAGATGAAATCTGTCGAAATTTAACAATTTTAGACAACTTTGTATGAAATTTAGTGAAATTTTAGATTAAATTGGGCAATTTTAGAAAATTTTGTTCAAAATTCTATCCCATTTTATACAAAATGGTCTAAAATTATTAAATTTCTTTAAAAAATAACTGAAGTTTATCTTAAAATTATAAAATTTTTCCTAAAATAGTCTAAAATCATCAAATTTTATCTAATATTTTACTTAATTTTGAATAAAATTGTCTAAAATGATTGAATTTCGTCAAATTTCATCAAAAGTTTTCAAATTTCATCCAAAAAATGAACGAATATAGCTTAAAATCGTCAAATTTAGCTTAACATTTTCCAAAATTATCGAATTTCGTCTAAAATTTCACTTAATTTTAAATAAAATCGCCTAAAATTATTAAATTCCGTCAAATTTCATCTAAAATTTTCGAATTTCATTAAGAAAATAATTTAATTCAGCATAAAATTGTGAAATTTCATCCAAAACTTTGTAAACTCGTCCAGTTTCGTTTAAAAGTTCATCAAATTTCGTATAAAATTGTCTAAAATTATCGATTTTTCTCTAATTTCATCAAATATTTTCAAATTTCATCAAAACAATAATTTACTTTGCTTTAAAATTATGAAATTTAGTATAAAATTGTCAAAAATCGTTAAATTCCATCTAGAATTTCACCAAATTTCGGATAAAAGTACCTAAAATAGTCAAATTTTGTTCAATATCTTCTAAAAGATTTCAATTTCATCAAAAAAATAATTTAATTTACCGTAAAATTATAAAATTTCGTCTAAAATTCACTAAAATCATTAAATTTCGTCAAAAATTTCACCAAATTTAATATAAAATTATCAAAAATGATCAAATTTCGTCAAATTTCATCTAAAATTTGCGAATTTCATTTAAAAAATAACTTAATATAGTTTAAAAGTGTGAAATTTTGCCTAAAATGTTCTAAAATTGTCGCATTTCGTCTAAAATAAAAAAAAATCGTATAAAATTGTTAAATTTCGTCAAATATCACCTAAAATTTTCTAAAATTGCCGAATTTAATATAAGATTTCACCAAATTTCGTATAAAGTTGTCTAAAATTGTTAAATTTCGACAGATTTCATCTAAAATTTTTAAATTTCATTAAAGAAATAACTTAATTTAGCTTAAAATTGTGAAATTCCATCTAAAATTTTCCAAAATTGTCAAATTTCATCTAAAATTTTACCAAATTTCGTATGAAGTTGTCTAAAATTGTAAAATTTCGTCAAATTTCAACTAAAATTGTCGAATTTCATCTAAAATTTCACCAAACTTCGTATAAAATTGTCTAAAAGTACTAAATTTCGCCAAATTTCACCTAATTTTTTTTAAATTGTCGAACTTCATCTAAAATTTCACCAAATTTCGTATAAAATTGTCTAAAATTACTAAATTTCGCCAAATTCCATCTAAAATTTTCTAAAATTGTCAAATGTCGTCTAAAATTTTAACAAATTTTTTATAAAGTTGTCTAAAATTGTAAAATTTCGTCAAATTTCAACTAAAATTGTCGAATTTCATCTAAAATTTCACCAAACTTCGCATAAAATTGTCTAAAAGTACTAAATTTCGCCAAATTTCACCTAATTTTTTTTAAATTGTCGAACTTCATCTAAAATTTCACCAAATTTCGTATAAAATTGTCTAAAATTGTTAAATTTCGCCAAATTCCATCTAAAATTTTCTAAAATTGCCAAATGTCATCTAAAATTTTACCAAATTTCTTATAAAGTTGTCTAAAATTGTAAAATTTCGTCAAATTTTAACTAAAATTATCGAATTTCATCTATAATTTCACCAAACTTCGTATAAAATTGTCTAAAATTACTAAATTTCGCAAAATTTCACTTAAATTTTTTTTTAATTGTCGAATTTCATCTAAAATTTCACCAAATTTCGTATAAAATTGTCTAAAATTACTAAATTTCGTTAAATATCATCTGAAATTTTCAAATTTCTTTAAAAAAACAGCTTAATTTAACTTAAAATTGTGAAATTGCATCTAAAATTTCACCAAATTTCGTATAAAGTTGTCTAAAAGTACTAAATTTCGCCAAATTTCACCTAAAATTTTTTAAAATCGTCGAATTTCGTCTAAAATTTCATCAAAAATTTTCAAAAGAAAAAACGATTTTAGAAAATTTTAAATCCAAATTTTTTAAAATTGAGGTTACATTTAAGGTTATCTTAAATTAATATACAGGGTGGTTAAATAATAACTCAATTCTTCACAGTTTTATTCTTTTTTTACAGTGTGTCTTTAATGGTGTCATTATTTTGGAGGTTAAGAAGTCGGATTATTATTTTTCGGATACTCGCAGGTAAAATCAACTTTCAATATGAAATAAAACTTTCTTCTTTCTGTTTTATTTAGCCCATTGAAGGAAACAGTATCCGTTTGGTAAGTTTTTACACTATTTAATTAAAACTTATTTAATCAAAAATTTTAAATCTCAAAGAAAAAAAAAAAACTTAATTTAAAAAAACAATTTTATTTATCTAAGTCATTAGATAAATCATTTTTTGATCGTCTCGTTTAAATTTAATTTTGAATTTATAAAAAAAAAATGTACAAAAACTTTTTTCTTTTAATGTACAAAAATACTTCTGTCACTTTGACGTTTAAATTATAAAATTTAACCATAAAGATTTAAATTACTTTAAAATCGAGAATTAATCGAATAAAAATTTTAAATCGATTTAAATATTAACAAAAATGCACAAAGTATTAACAAAAATACAATTTGATCGATTAAAAAAATTAAATTAATTAAAATTTGAATAAAATTTTTAAAGGTTAAAACGTCAAATTGACAGATAAACTAACTAAACATTTTCTACAGTCTTAAAAAAAAGTTTTTGTACGAAATTTTTACAAATTCTTTTCTTGCTATCTTAATATTTATTATTACGTTAAAAATCGTTATTTTTCTTGTTATTAAGCTTCATGATCATCTAAATCAACCTTATATTCAATAAATTTCAGTAAAAAAACCGAATTATTTTATAAAATACTTTCAATTAAGGTTTTAATATTAAATTAAACGTTTTTCTTTTTTTAGTTATAAAGATTTTTTAAATTAATTAATTTTTTTTATTAATCAATTAATTGTTTGTTTACTTTTTAACAGATACAAGATGTTAAACGTCTACAACAGTTGTAATCTTCGACGGTTGGAGGCATCCGAGCCAAAGATAAGTAGGGAATGTTCATGTAGCGGTATCTATAGATTTGAAATGGTGAAAAATTCTCCGGAGCGTGATGAGAAGGTGCCCGAAAGTCGCATGGTCTTCTTGGACGATGAGGAGGAACGCAACAACTCTAAAAAAGACAAGAAATAAAGAGAAAATTAAATTTAAATCTATACAAAGTTACTTTTACATCTTTATTTTACAATTTTTACGTTTAAAACGTCATTTTAACATTTGAATTATTAATATTTAACTTTTAAACCTTAATTGTTGTTATTTTATACCAAATTTTTGATGTTTCAAATGTCATTTTGACGTTTCAAATGTCATTTTGACGTTTAAAATGTCATTTTTATATCTATTATAATACCTTGATGTTTATTAAATCAATTTTGAAGTTTTGAATAATAATCTTAAATGTCGTACGTTAAGAAAGTGATAAAAGACAAGAAAATTATGTCTAAAATCGGTTTAAAAATTCAATTTTATCTTTAATATGACTTTTTAAGAAGAAATTAAAAGAAAACTACTTACTTTAACTAATGATCCGGAGATTACAGCTAAGATGAAGAAAACTGCTAAGATCTTCATGGTTTTAGAAACGATTTGATTGTGATAGGCTTAAAAAAATATTCTCTTTTTATACCAAGAATAAGAATTGTTTATTAAACAAGAAATTATTGTTTTTTAAACAACTAAAGATTGTTTGTTGTTTAAAAAATGGTTTATACGTGACGATTTTAAACGTAGTTTTGTTTATACTAAATCTATTTGTTTATAAATTAGCCGGTTACTCGTTTTAAAACAAGTCAATGAACTTTTTTATCGACATTTCTAACTTAAAAAATTTTTGCCAACTTTGAAAATTTTTTTAATTTTTTTGGGAGCATTTAGAACAAAACGGTATTTTTTAATCAAAACTAGAATGTTTTAAGTTTCATTTAGAAAAAAAATCAGATCGAAATCTTTAAAATCCAATTTTTTATGAATTTTTAAAAAATCGATTTTTTTAACCTAAAAAATTTTTTAACATAAAAAAAATTTTTGCCAACTTTGAAAATTTTTTTAATTTTTTTGCTAATATTTAGAATAAAACGGTCTTTTTTAATCAAAACTAGAATGTTTTATGTTTCATTTAGAAAAAAAATCAGATCAAAACTTTTAAAATCCAATTTTTTATGATTTTTTTTTAATTATTGATTTTTTTTAATAATCAAAATTTTTTAACCTAAAAAATCTTTTTACCAACTTTGAAAATTTTTTTAATTTTTTTGGAAATATTTGGAACAAAACGGTCTTTTTTAATTATAACTAGAATGTTTTAAGTTTCATTTAGAAAAAAAATCAGATCGAAATCTTTAAAATCCAATTTTTTATGAATTTTTAAAAAATCGATTTTTTTAACCTAAATAATTTTTTAACATAAAAAAAATTTTTGCCAACTTTGAAAATATTTTTAATTTTTTTGGTAATATTTAGAATAAAACGGTCTTTTTTAATCAAAACTAGAATGTTTTATGTTTCATTTAGAAAAAAAATCAGATCAAAACTTTTAAAATCCAATTTTTTATGATTTTTTTTTAATTATTGATTTTTTTTAATAATCAAAATTTTTTAACCTAAAAAATCTTTTTACCAACTTTGAAAATTTTTTTAATTTTTTTGGGAGCATTTAGAACAAAACGGTATTTTTTAATCAAAACTAGAATGTTTTAAGTTTCATTTAGAAAAAAAATCAGATCAAAATCTTTAAAATCCAATTTTTTATGAATTTTTAAAAAATCGATTTTTTTAACCTAAAAAATTTTTTAACATAAAAAAATTTTTGCCAACTTTGAAAATTTTTTTAATTTTTTTGGTAATATTTAGAATAAAACGGTCTTTTTTAATTAAAATTATAAAGTTTGAAGTTTCATTTAGAAAAAAAATCAGATCAAAATCTTTAAAATCCAATTTTTTATGAATTTTTAAAAAATCGATTTTTTTAACCTAGAAAATTTTTTAACATAGAAAAAATGTTTGCCAACTTGAAAAATCTTTTTGGTAATATTTAGAATGAAACGGTCTTTTTTAATCAAAACTAGAATGTTTTAAGTTTCATTTAGAAAAAGAATCAGATCAAAATGGTTAAAATCCAATTTTTTATGAATTTTTAAAAAATATTGATTTTTTTAACTTAAAAAATTTTTTAACCTAAAAATTTTTTTCACCAACTTTAAAAATTTTTTTAAATTTTTTGACAAAACGGAACAAAACGGTCTTTTTTATATAAAACTAGAATGTTTTAAGTTTCATTTAGAAAAAAAATCAGATCAAAATGGTTAAAATCCAATTTTTTATGAATTTTAAAAAAATCGATTTTTTGAACCTAAAAAATTTTTTAACATAAAAAAAATTTTGCCAACTTTGAAAATTTTTTTAATTTTTTTGAAAACATTTAGAATAAATCGGTCTTTTTTAATTAAAACTAGGATGTTTTAAGTTTCATTTAGAAAAAAAATCAGATCGAAATCTTTAAAATCCAATTTTTTATGAATTTTAAAAAAATCGATTTTTTTAACCTAAATAATTTTTTAACATAAAAAAAATTTTTGCCAACTTTGAAAATATTTTTAATTTTTTTGGTAATATTTAGAATAAAACGGTCTTTTTTAATTATAACTAGAATGTTTTAAGTTTCATTTAGAAAAAAAATCAGATCAAAATCTTTAAAATCCAATTTTTTATGAATTTTTAAAAAATCGATTTTTTTAACCTAAAAAATTTTTTAACATAAAAAAAATTTTTGTCAACTTTGAAAATTTTTTTAATTTTTTTGAAAACATTTAGAATAAAGCGGTCTTTTTTAATTAAAACTAGAATGTTTTATGTTTCATTTAGAAAAAAAATCAGATCGAAATCTTTAAAATACAATTTTTTATGAATTTTTAAAAAATCGATTTTTTTAACCTAAAAAATTTTTTAACATAAAAAAAATTTTTGCCAACTTTGCAAATTTTTTTAATTTTTTTGGTAATATTTAGAATAAAACGGTCTTTTTTGATTGAAACTAGAATGTTTTATGTTTCATTTAGAAAAAAAAATTTTTCAAAATTTTCAAAAATCGATTTTTTATGATTTTTTAAAGTTAATCGATTTTTTTTTAAAGGTTAATCGATTTTTTTTAAAGTTAATCGATTTTTTTTAAATTAAGTCTTCAAAAAAAATCTTTTTAATTAAGAACCCATAAAAAAATCTCGAAGAACTAAAAGAAATTCTTATACCGTTCAAGTTTTCGTATAATTTTTTATTAAAATCACTTTTATTTGTCCTCTAGGATGGATATTAACCGTGAAAATAGATCGAAAAATAGGACGGAGCGGAGCGGAGAAACAGATGGAAATCAAGGAGAAAAGTCACATCGAAAGACGACCAATCGTCCGCTTTCCCGGTTTCCGATTGGTACACGCCACGACGCTCGTCGACGAGCTCGTTAATAAGTCAAAAGGGGCGCGCGATGGCACGACGATGAAATCGAAGGGGCAAACCGTCCTTTCACTAAACTCCCAGTCCTTGATATTGAAGGATGATACTCTAAGACTTAGTTCTTAACTCACCTTCAAGTCAAACTTACAACTATTGTTAGTCCAACTATGTTTTTGAACATCATCTAAATACAAAAAGTTTTTTTTTTTGCAAGAAGAAGTACAATCAAATTTTAATAAATCAAGGTAAATTTTTTTTTTTGGTTATTTAATTTAATTATTTAATTTAATTATTTAATTTAATTATTTTATTTAATTATTTTATTTATTTATTTAATTTATTTATTTAATTTATTTATTTAATGTAATAAATTAAATTTGTAATATATTTTATTGTGCTGTTTAAGATGATGAACTTTAAAGTACAAGGTTTAGTGGCGGATTTGATGCCCAACATCCGGTTGATGCAAGCTTCCGGCCACTTCATGTTGAATTATTACGCGGATAATAGCGGAGCTTTACACACTTTGCGGTTGGGATACTGTTTCATGCATTTATTCCTGATCTTACTTCAATACGGGTGAGAAAATTTTCATTTTCATCCAATCAATTAATTTTCTTATCGATTAAAACTTAGATATTCTTTACATATTTTTTAATTTTTAATTTTTTATTTATTTTAGAGACTTGAAATTTTATGAGGATTTAGATTAATATTTCCTCCTTATTTTTACCAAAAATAAACTTTCTATGACTTTTAGTTTTTCTCTCAGAAGAGAAATTCTAACCTAATTTAACTGACATGTCGGCTAAAATTTTCCAATTTTTAAAAATTCATATCTTAAAAAATAATTGTTTTAGAGACTTGAAATTTTATGATGATTTAGATTAATATTTAGTGTTTATTTTTACCAAAAATAAACTTTCTATGACTTTTAGTTTTTCTCTCAAAAGAGAAATTCTAACCTAACTTAATTGACATATCGGTTAAAATTTTCCAATTTTTAAAAATTCATATCTTAAAAAATAATTGTTTTAGAGACTTGAAATTTTATGAGGATTTAGATCAATATTTAGTCTTTATTTTTACCAAAAATAAACTTTCTATGACTTTTAGTTTTTTGCTCAAAAGAGAAATTCTAACCTAACTTAATTGACATGTTGGCTAAAATTTTCCAATTTTAAAAAATTCATATCAAAAAATAATTGTTTTAGAGACTTGAAATTTTATGAGGATTTAGATTAATATTTAGTGTTTATTTTTACCAAAAATAAACTTTCTATGACTTTTAGTTTTTTTCTCAGAAGAGAAATTCTAACCTAATTTAACTGACATGTCGGCTAAAATTTTCCAATTTTTAAAAATTCATATCTCAAAAATTAATTATTTTAGAGACTTTAAATTTTATGAGGATTTAGATTAATATTTAGTGTTTATTTTTACCAAAAATAAACTTTCTATGACTTTTAGTTTTTCTCTCAGAAGAGAAATTCTAACCTAACTTAATTGACATGTCGGCTAAAATTTTCCAATTTTTTAAAATTCATATCTCAAAAACTAATTATTATTGAGACATTAAATTTTATGAGGATTTAGATTAATATTTCCTCCTTATTTTTACCAAAAATAAACTTTCTATGACTTTTAGTTTTTCTCTCAGAAGAGAAATTCTAACCTAACTTAATTGACATATCGGTTAAAATTTTCCAATTTTTAAAAATTCATATCTTAAAAAATAATTGTTTTAGAGACTTTGAATTTGATGAGGATTTAGATTAATATTTAGTGTTTATTTTTACCAAAAATAAACTTTCTATGACTTTTAGTTTTTCTCTCAGAAGAGAAATTCTAACCTAACTTAATTGACATGTTGGCTAAAATTTTCCAATTTTTAAAAATTCATATCTTAAAAAATAATTGTTTTAGAGACTTGAAATTTGATGAGGATTTAGATTAATATTTAGTGTTTATTTTTACCAAAAATAAACTTTCTATGACTTTTAGTTTTTCTCTCAAAAGAGAAATTCTAACCTAACTTAATTGACATATCGGTTAAAATTTTCCAATTTTTAAAAATTCATATCTTAAAAAATAATTGTTTTAGAGACTTGAAATTTTATGAGGATTTAGATTAATATTTAGTGTTTATTTTTACTAAAAATAAACTTTCTATGACTTTTAGTTTTTCTCTCAAAAGAGAAATTCTAACCTAACTTAATTGACATATCGGTTAAAATTTTCCAATTTTTAAAAATTCATATCTTAAAAAATAATTGTTTTAGAGACTTTAAATTTGATGAGGATTTAGATTAATATTTAGTGTTTATTTTTACCAAAAATAAACTTTCTATGACTTTTAGTTTTTCTCTCAGAAGAGAAATTCTAACCTAACTTAATTGACATGTTGGCTAAAATTTTCCAATTTTTAAAAATTCATATCTTAAAAAATAATTGTTTTAGAGACTTGAAATTTGATGAGGATTTAGATTAATATTTAGTGTTTATTTTTACCAAAAATAAACTTTCTATGACTTTTAGTTTTTCTCTCAAAAGAGAAATTCTAACCTAACTTAATTGACATATCGGTTAAAATTTTCCAATTTTTAAAAATTCATATCTTAAAAAATAATTGTTTTAGAGACTTGAAATTTTATGAGGATTTAGATTAATATTTAGTGTTTATTTTTACTAAAAATAAACTTTCTATGACTTTTAGTTTTTCTCTCAAAAGAGAAATTCTAACCTAACTTAATTGACATATCGGTTAAAATTTTCCAATTTTTAAAAATTCATATCTTAAAAAATAATTGTTTTAGAGACTTTAAATTTGATGAGGATTTAGATTAATATTTAGTGTTTATTTTTACCAAAAATAAACTTTCTATGACTTTTAGTTTTTCTCTCAGAAGAGAAATTCTAACCTAACTTAATTGACATGTTGGCTAAAATTTTCCAATTTTTAAAAATTCATATCTTAAAAAATAATTGTTTTAGAGACTTGAAATTTTATCAGGATTTAGATTAATATTTAGTGTTTATTTTTACCAAAAATAAACTTTCTATGACTTTTAGTTTTTTGCTCAAAAGAGAAATTCTAACCTAACTTAATTGACATGTCGGCTAAAATTTTCCAATTTTTAAAAATTCATATCTCAAAAACTAATTATTATTGAGACATTAAATTTTATGAGGATTTAGATTAATATTTAGTGTTTATTTTTACCAAAAATAAACTTCCTATGACTTTTAGTTTTTCTCTCAAAAGAGAAATTCTAACCTAACTTAATTGACATGTTGGCTAAAATTTTCCAATTTTTAAAAATTCATATCTTAAAAAATAATTGTTTTAGAGACTTGAAATTTGATGAGGATTTAGATTAATATTTAATGTTTATTTTTACCAAAAATAAACTTTCTATGACTTTTAGTTTTTCTCTCAAAAGAGAAATTCTAACCTAACTTAATTGATATGTTGGCTAAAATTTTCCAATTTTTAAAAATTCATATCTCAAAAACTAATTATTATTGAGACTTTAAATTTGATGAGGATTTAGATTAATATTTAGTGTTTATTTTTACCAAAAATAAACTTTCTGACTTTTAGTTTTTCTCTCAGAAGAGAAATTCTAACCTAACTTAATTGACATGTCGGCTAAAATTTTCCAATTTTTAAAAATTCATATCTTAAAAAATAATTATTTTAGAGACTTTAAATTTTATGAGGATTTAGATTAATATTTAGTCTTTATTTTTACCAAAAATAAACTTTCTATGACTTTTAGTTTTTCTCTCAGAAGAGAAATTCTAACCTAACTTAATTGACATGTCGGCTAAAATTTTCCAATTTTTAAAAATTCATATCTTAAAAAATAATTATTTTAGAGACTTTAAATTTTATGAGGATTTAGATTAATATTTAGTTTTTATTTTTACCAAAAATAAACTTCCTATGACTTTTAGTTTTTCTCTCAAAAGAGAAATTCTAACCTAACTTAATTGAGATGTCGGCTAAAATTTTCCAATTTTTAAAAATTCATATCTTAAAAAATAATTGTTTTAGAGACTTTAAATTTTATGAGGATTTAGATTAATATTTAGTGTTTATTTTTACCAAAAATAAACTTTGTATGACTTTTAGTTTTTCTCTCAGAAGAGAAATTCTAACCTAACTTAATTGACATGTTGGCTAAAATTTTCCAATTTTTAAAAATTCATATCTTAAAAAATAATTGTTTTAGAGACTTGAAATTTTATGAGGATTTAGATTAATATTTAGTGTTTATTTTTACCAAAAATAAACTTTCTATGACTTTTAGTTTTTCTCTCAGAAGAGAAATTCTAACCTAACTTAATTGACATGTCGAATAAAATTTTCCAATTTTTAAAAATTCATATCTTAAAAAATAATTGTTTTAGAGACTTGAAATTTTATGAGGATTTAGATTAATATTTCCTCCTTATTTTTACCAAAAATAAACTTTCTATGACTTTTAGTTTTTCTCTCAAAGGAGAAATTCTAACCTAACTTAATTGATATATCGGCTAAAATTTTCCAATTTTTAAAAATTCATATCTTAAAAAATAATTGTTTTAGAGATTTAAAATTTTATTAGGGTTTAGATTAAATCTTAGTCTTTATTTTTACCAAAGATGAATTTTCTCCGATTTTTAGTTTTTTCTCTCAGATGAAAAAATTTAACTTAATGTACTTAATTCTATTCTTTTGCATTTTAAAAATTAGGCCATGTTCTAAAAATGAAATTTTCTTTTGATTACATAAAATTTGACGTTTAAAAGTTACAATTTTATTATATCTAATATTTTTTCAGATTTACTTTTGGAAATTTAGTTCAGGAAAGTGACGACGTTAACGACTTAGCCGCAAACACCATTACGGTCCTGTTTTACACTCATTGTGTAACCAAGTTCGTTTATTTCGCGGTCAGATCGAAATTATTTTACAGGTTGGTGCTATTTTTTAATAACTTTTTCTTTCGTCGTGAGTTTATTTTATTTTTTCTTTAATAACTTTAATTTACTTTTGCGATTTCTTTTGTAAGAACTTTGGGAATTTGGAATCAAGCGAATAGTCACCCGCTTTTCGTCGAATCTAACAACAGATACCACGCTTTAGCTTTAACGAAAATGCGAAGGGTTTTGGCTATCGTAGTCGTTGGAACTTTAGCCAGTTGGATCGGTAAGTTTTAAACCCATTTGTAATCTCTAAGGTCTGGTTTTTAAATGAATATATTCTGAATTTTAATCAATTGACATTTTTTTAATGTCAATTTGATGTTTAACCATCGAATTTTGACGTTTAACTGTCAATTTTTGATGTTTAACTATCAATTTTTAACGTTTAACTGTCCATTTCTGACGTTTAAACCGGATTTTTATTCTCGCTTCGAATGTTAACCAATTTTTTCAAACATCAATTTCTATTTGAGTTCAAATTTTGGTACCATACGTTTTCTAACGGTCAATTTTACGTTCAAAATGTCATCTTGACGTCTGAAATCTCATTTTGACGTCTTAAACGTCTATTTTCATACCTTAATATATCAATTTTAGATAATTTGACATTTTCCAACGTCAACCTGACGTTTGAAATGTCAAATTTTGACGTTTAAGTGTCGATTTTAAACGATTTGATGTTTTGTAACGTCAACTTGACGTTTGAAATGTCAATTTTTGACGTTTGAGTATCAATTTTAGATGTTTTGACGAGTCTTTAACAAATCATGTGAATTTTTATGGAATTAAAGACGAATTGGAACGAATTTTATAAAATCGAGTTTAATTTTAAGCGAATAAGGATCAGTTTTTAACAAATTAAGCGAATTTTCAGAGAATTAAGACATATTTTTGGACGAATTAAACGAATTTTTCCAAATTAGGGCGAATTTTACAAAATTATGTGTAATTTTGAACGAATTAGGATCAGTTTTTGATAAATTTAGAGAATTTTTAGGGAATTACGACGAATTAGAACGAATTTTATAAAATCGAGTTTAATTTTAAGCGAATAAGGATCAGTTTTTAACAAATTAAGCGAATTTTCAGATAATTAAGTCATATTTTTGGACCAATTAAACGATTTTTTCCAAATTAGGGCGAATTTTACAAAATTATGTGTAATTTTGGACGAATCAGGATCAGTTTTTGATAAATTTGGAGAATTTTTAGGGAATTACGACGAATTAGAACGAATTTTATAAAATCGAGTTTAATTTTAAGCGAATAAGGATCAGTTTTTAACAAATTAAGCGAATTTTCAGATAATTAAGTCATATTTTTGAACGAATTAAACGAATTTTTCCAAATTAAGGCGAATTTTATAAAATTATGTGTAATTTTGGACGAATTAGGATCAGTTTTTGATAAATTTGGAGAATTTTTAGGGAATTACGACGAATTAGAACGAATTTTATTAAATTGAGTTTAATTTTAAGCGAATAAGGATCAGTTTTTAACAAATTAAGCGAATTTTCAGATAATTAAGTCATATTTTTGGACGAATTAAACGAATTTTTCCAAATTAAGGCGAATTTTATAAAATTATGTGTAATTTTGGACGAATTAGGATCAGTTTTTGATAAATTTGGAGAAGTTTTAGGGAATTACGACGAATTAGAACGAATTTTATAAAATCGAGTTTAATTTTAAGCGAATAAGAATCAGTTTTTAACAAATTAAACGAATTTTCAGATAATTAAGTCATATTTTTGGACCAATTAAACGAATTCTTCCAAATTAGGGCGAATTTTACAAAATTATGTGTAATTTTGGACGAATTAGGATCAGTTTTTAATCAATTTGGCGTATTTCAGAGAATTAAGACGAATTTTGGAGGAATTGAAACGAATTTTGGACGGATTGAAACGAATTTTATAAAATTAAATGTAATTTTGAACGAATTAGAACGAATTTTTAACAAATTATGCGAATTTTTAATTGAATTAAGACGAATTGGAACGAATTTTATTAATTCGAGTTTAATTTGAACGATTTTATGTTTTCTAATATTAATTTATTGCCTAAAATTAAAATTATTAATGTTTTAGTATTAATTTTAAATTTTTGACCTTTTCTAATGTCAACCTAACGTTTGAAATGTCAATTTTTGACGTTTAAGTCTTAATTCAGAACGATTTGATGTTTACTAAGGTAAATTAGACGTCTAAAATAAAAATTTTGACCTTTGATTTTCAATTTTGAAAGTTTTGACATTTCCTAATGTCAACTTGATGTTTCAAATGTCAATTTTTGACGTTTAAGTGTTAATTTTAAACAATTTGACGTTTTTAAATATTAATTTATTGTCTGAAATTAACATTTTTGATGTTTTAGTATCAATTTTGAATTTTTTACATTTTCTGATATCAACCTGACGTTTAAAATGTCAATTTTTGACATTTGAATATCAATTTTAGATGTTTTGACGAGTTAACTAATTATGCGAATTTTTAGGGAATTACGACGAATTGGAACGAATTTTATAAAATTGAGTTTAATTTTAAGCGAATAAGAATCAGTTTTTAACAAATTAAGCGAATTTTCAGATTAATTATCTGATTGATATGACTTAATTAGTCATATTTTTGGACCAATTAAACGAATTTTTCCAAATTAGGGCGAATTTTACAAAATTATGTGCAATTTTGGACGAATTAGCTTCAGTTTTTGATCAATTTGGCGTATTTTCAGAGAATTAAGACGAATTTTGGATGAATTCAAACGAATTTTGGACGGATTGAAACGAATTTTATAAGATTAAATGTAATTTTGAACGAATTAGAACGAATTTTTAACAAATTATGCGAAATTTTAGGGAATTAAAATGAATTGGAACGAATTTTATTAAATCGAGTTTAATTTTGAACGATTTTATGTTTTCTAATATTAATTTATTGCCTAAAATTAAAATTATTAATGTTTTAGTATTAATTTTAAATTTTTGACCTTTTCTAATGTCAACCTAACGTTTGAAATGTCAATTTTTGACGTTTAAGTCTTAATTTTGAACGACTCGATGTTTACTAAGGTAAATTAGATGTCTAAAATAAAAATTTTGACCTTTGATTATCAATTTTAAAAGTTTTGACACTTTCTAATATCAACTTGACGTTTCAAATGTCAATTTTTGACGTTTAAGTGTTAATTTTAAACAATTTGACGTTCTTAAATATTAATTTATTGTCTGAAATTAACATTTTTGATGTTTTAGTATTAATTTTGGATTTTTTACATTTTCTAATATCAACCTGACGTTTAAATTGTCAATTTTTGACGTTTAGGTATCAATTTCGACCTTTTGACCTTTTCTAGTGTCAATTTGACGTTTAAAATGTCAATTTTTGACGTTTAAAATCTCAATTTTTGACGTTTAAGTGTTAATTTTGAACGATTTGACATTTTCTAATATTAACTTATCGTCTGAAATTAATTTTTTGATGTTTTATTATCAAATTTCGAACTTTTGACAGTTTCTAATGTCAACTTGACGTTTAAAATGTCATTTTTTGACGTTTAAGCCTTAATTCAAAACGATTTGATGTTTACTAAGGTAAATTAGACGTCTAAAATAAAAATTTTGACCTTTGATTTTCAATTTTGAAAGTTTTAACATTTTCTAATGTGAACCTGACGTTTAAAATGTCAATCTTTGACGTTTAAGTGTTAATTTTAAACAATTTGACGTTTTCAAATATTAATTTATTGTCTGAAATTAACATTTTTGATGTTTTAATATCAATTTTGAATTCTCTACATTTTCTAATATCAACCTGACGTTTAAAATGTCAGTTTTTGACGTTTAGGTATCAATTTCGACCTTTTGACATTGTCTAGTGTCAATTTGACGTTTAAAATGTCAATTTTTGACGTTTAAAATCTCAATTTTTGACGTTTAAGTGTTAAATTTGAACGATTTAACATTTTCTAATATTAACCTATCGTCTGAAATTAATTTTTTGATGTTTTATTATCAAATTTCGAACTTTTGACAGTTTCTAATGTCAACTTGACGTTTAAAATATCAATTTTTGACGTTTAAGCCTTAAATCAGAACGATTTGATGTTTACTAAGGTAAATTAGGCGTTTAATATATAAATTTTGACCTTTGATTATCAATTTTGAAAGTTTTGACACTTTTAATGCCAACTTGACGTTTGAAATGTCAATTTTTGACGTTTAAGTGTTAATTTTAAACAATTTGACGTTTTTAAATATTAATTTATTGTCTGAAATTAACATTTTTGATGTTTTAGTATCAATTTTGAATTTTTTACATTTTCTAATATCAACCTGACGTTTAAAATGTCAATATTTGACATTTAACTGTCAATTTTTGATGTTTAGGAATCAATTTCGATCTTTTGACAGTTTCTAGTGTCAATTTGACGTTTAAAATGTCATTTCTTGACGTTTAAGTGTTAATTTTGAACGATTTGACATTTTCTAATATTAACTTATCGTCTGAAATTAATTTTTTGATATTTTATTATCAAATTTCGAACTTTTAACAGTTTCTAATGTCAGCTTGACGTTTAGAATGTCAATTTTTGACGTTTAAGCCTTAAATCAGAACGATTTGATGTTTACTAAGGTAAATTAGGCGTTTAAAATATAAATTTTGACCTTTGATTGTCAATTTTGAAAGTTTTGACACTTTCTAATGCCAACTTGACGTTTAAAATGTCCATTTTTGACGTTTAAAATCTCAATTTTGACGTTTAAGCGTTAATTTTAAACAATTTGACGTTTTTAAATATTAATTTATTGTCTGAAATTAACATTTTTGATGTTTTAGGAGCAATTTTGAATTTTTGATATTTTCTAGTATCAATCTGACGTTTAAAATGTCAACTTTTGACGTTTAGGTATGAGTTTCGATCTTTAGACATTTTCTAGTGTCAATTTGATTTTTGAAATGTCAATTTTTGACATTTAACTGTCAATTTTTGACGTTTAGGTATGAATTTTGATCTTTAGACATTTTCTAGTGTCAATTTGATTTTTGAAATGTCAATTTTTGACATTTAACTGTCAATTTTTGACGTTTAGGAATCAATTTCGATCTTTAGACATTTTCTAGTGTCAATTTGATTTTTGAAATGTCAATTTTTGACATTTAACTGTCAATTTTTGACGTTTAGGAATCAATTATGTTACTTAAGTCAAATATATTTGTAAATTTCAGCATGGACAACGATAACATTCTTCGGAGACAGCACTCACACCCGAAAAGATCCGAATAATGAGAACGAAACGATAACCGAAGAAATCCCACGTTTGCTAATTAAGTCTTACTATCCGTGGAACGCAATGTCCGGAATGAACTATTACATCTCGTTGGTTTACCAAATCTATTACGTTTTATTCTCGATGCTTCACGCTAATCTAATGGACGTTTTGTTTTGCTGTTGGTTGATTTTCGCGTGCGAACAACTTCAGCACCTTAAGGAAATCATGAAACCACTGATGGAACTTTCGGCTACTCTCGATACTTACGTTCCGAAAAGTGCGGATTTATTCCGAGCGCCGAGCGTTAACTCTCAAGATAATCTCATCGACAACGACGTTTTAGACTATAATAACAAGAACGACGATCTTAATTTGAAAGGGATTTACAGTACTCATCAAGAGATGGGCGTAAATTATCGCGGTGGGAATTTACAACAATTTGATAACACCGGAGGAATCGGACCGAATGGGTTAACGAAAAAACAAGAGTTAATGGTTAGATCGGCGATTAAATATTGGGTCGAGAGACATAAACATGTTGTAAGGTAAAAGAAGTAATTTAAATTGGATTAATTTTTTTCTAATTCTTATTTTTTTTTTTTTTCAAATTTAGATTAGTTACAGCTATCGGAGACGCTTACGGAATAGCTCTTCTTCTTCATATGTTAACAGCTACGATTACCTTGACTTTATTGGCTTATCAGGCGACTAAAGTAAGTTTTTTTTTCATTTCTTTCCTTTTAAACAAATTTCCAACGTTAAATTTTTTTCTATTAATAATCTTTTTTATTCTCTTATTTTAATAGATTGACGGCGTAACTAAATACGCTTTAACCGTATTGGGTTACTTATTCTACGCGTTAGCTCAAGTTTTTCTCTTCTGCATCTTTGGTAATCGATTAATCGAGGAGAGTTCTTCGGTTATGGAAGCTGCTTACAGTTGTCATTGGTACGACGGCTCGGAAGAGGCGAAAACGTTCGTACAGATCGTTTGTCAGCAGTGTCAGAAGGCGATGTCGATTTCCGGAGCGAAATTCTTTACGATCTCTTTGGATTTGTTCGCATCGGTAAGTTTTTTTAACAATTTTTAAACCAATAATTAAGAATAATTTGATTTTTTAACTTTTTAGGTTCTCGGAGCGACCGTAACCTATTTCATGGTCTTGGTACAGTTGAAATAAGTTAAAGAAAAGGGGAGAAATAAGGGTAAGAAAGAAAAAACGGAAAAAATCGGATTAAAACGGTAAAAAAGAAAACCATTAAAGAAATTAAAAAAAAAACTTTTTGTTCGAACCCTGTAACTACTTAGAAATATATTTTAAGTTATAGGGTGTAATCAAAAAGTTATTTTTTTCTAATATTAAAAAAAAACATTTCTAAAATCTAAAGAGCATTCAATTGTGTCTTATTAGAGTTAATTAATTAATTTAATTGATTCTTTAAATAAAAAAAAAGTCTATTTTTTTCTAATTAAAGACTTTTTAAGAATCAACGTTTTAAACAACAAAAATATTTGCCACAATAACACAAAGTACCTGATAAAACGAATTCTAACAAAAATCCTTTTAATATTTACTCTTAAAATGACAATTCTGTTAATAAAAATAACAAATTTAAAAAATAAAGCACTCATTGGATAATAAAATCACCATAGGAAATAAAAATAACGTGTTTACGAATTGTTATATTATCTTATTTGTTATATTACTTAAATATTTAAGCAAATAAATGTTTATTATCCTCTAATAGCGTTAATTTATTTATATTTTTTATTTTTTTTACTAGAAATTTAGTTAATTCGTAAAAATTCCACCAAAAATGTACAAAATTTTAAAAAATTCCACCAAAGTTGGCAAAATTTTTAATAATTCCACCAAAGTTGGCAAAATTTTTAATAACTCCACCAAAAATACTTATTTATTTTAAAATTTATTGAGAATTTATAAAATTTAAGGAGAATTTTACTAAAAATCTATAAAATTTAGAAAAATTTTACCAAAAATTTACTAAATTTGTAAAAATTCCACCAAAGTTGGAAATTTTTTTAATAATTCCACCAAAAATAATGATTTATTTTAAAATTTATTGAGAATTTATAAAATTTAAGGAGAATTTTACTAAAAATCTATAAAATTTATAAAAATTTAAAATTTATAAAAATTTTACCAAAAATTTACTAAATTTGTAAAAATTCCACCAAAGTTGGCAAAATTTTTAATAATTCCACCAAAAATACTTATTTATTTTAAAAATTTGTTGAGAATTTATAAAATTTGAGGAGAGTTTTACTAAAAATCTATACAATTTATAAAAAGTTAAAATTTATAAAAATTTTACCAAGAATTTACTAAATTTGTAAAAATTCCACCAAAGTTGGCAAAATTTTTAATAATTCCATCAAAAATACTTATTTATTTTAAAAATTTATTGAGAATTTATAAAATTTAAGGGGAATTTTACTAAAAATCTATACAATTTATAAAAATTTTACCAAAAATTTACTAAATTTGTAAAAATTCCACCAAAGTTGGAAAAATTTTTAATAATTCCACCAAAAATACTTATTTATTTTAAAAATTTATTGAGAATTTATAAAATTTAAGGGGAATTTTACTAAAAATCTATAAAATTTATAAAAATTTAAAATTTATAAAAATTTTACCAAAAATTTACTAAATTTGTAAAAATTCCACCAAAGTTGGTAAAATTTTTAATAATTCCACCAAAAATACTTATTTATTTTAAAAATTTACTGAGAATTTATAAAATTTGAGAAGAATTTTACTAAAAATCTATAAAATTTATAAAAATTTTACCAAAAATGTACTAAATTTGTAAAAATTCCACCAAAGTTGGCTAAATTTTTAATAATTCCACCAAAAATACTAATTTATTTTAAAAGTTTATTGAGAATTTACAAAATTTTACGATAATTTTACTAAAAATGTATAAAATTTATAAAAATTTTACCAAAAATTTACTAAATTTGTAAAAATTCCACCAAAGTTGGCAGAATTTTTAATAATTCCATCAAAAATACTTATTTATTTTAAAAGTTTATTGAGAATTTATAAAATTTGAGGAGAATTTTACTAAAAATTTATAAAATTTATAAAAATTTAAAATTTATAAAAATTTAAAATTTATAAAAATTTTACCAAAAATTTACTAAATTTGTAAAAATTCCACCAAAGTTGGAAAATTTTTAATAATTCCACCAAAAATACTTATTTATTTTTAAAATTTATTGAGAATTTATAAAATTTGAGGAGAACTTTACTAAAAATGTATAAAATCTTTAAAAATTTTACCAAAAATTTACTAAACTTGTAAAAATTCCACCAAAGTTGGAAAATTTTTAATAATTCCACCAAAAATACTTATTTATTTTAAAATTTATTGAGCATTTATAAAATTTAAGGAGAATTTTACTAAAAATCTATAAAATTTATAAAAATTTTACCAAAAATTTACTAAATTTGTAAAAATTCCACCAAAGTTGGCAAAATTTTTAATAATTCCACCAAAAATATTTGTTTATTTTAAAAATTTATTGAGAATTTATAAAATTTGAGGAGAATTTTACTAAAAATCTATAAAATTTTTAAAAATTTTACCAAAAATTTACTAAATTTGTAAAAATTCCACCAAAGTTGGCAGAATTTTTAATAATTCTACCAAAAATTTTTATTTATTTTAAAAATTTATTGATAATTTATAAAATTTAAGGAGAATTTTACTAAAAATCTATAAAATTTATAAAAATTTTACCAAAAATTTACTAAATTTGTAAAAATTCCACCAAAGTTGGCAAAATTTTTAATAATTCCACTAAAAATACTTATTTATTTTAAAAGTTTATTGAGAATTTATAAAATTTAAGGAGAATTTTACTAAAAATCTATAAAATTTATAAAAATTTTACCAAAAATTTACTAAATTTGTAAAAATTCCACCAAAGTTGGCAAAATTTTTAATAATTCCACTAAAAATACTTATTTATTTTAAAAGTTTATTGATAATTTATAAAATTTAAGGAGAATTTTACTAAAAATCTATAAAATTTATAAAAATTTTACCAAAAATTTACTAAATTTGTAAAAATTCCACCAAAGTTGGCAGAATTTTTAATAATTCCATCAAAAATACTTATTTATTTTAAAAGTTTATTCCAGTTTATTGAGAATTTATAAAATTTAAGGAGAATTTTACTAAAAATCTATAAGATTTATAAAAATTTTACCAAAAATTTACTAAATTTGTAAAAATTCCACCAAAGTTGGCAAAATTTTTAATAATTTCACCAAAAATACTAATTTATTTTAAAAGTTTATTGAGAATTTATAAAATTTGAGGAGAATTTTACTAAAAATCTATAAAATTTATAAAAATTTTACCAAAAATTTACTAAATTTGTAAAAATTCTACCAAAGTTGAGAAAATTTTTAATAATTCCACCAAAAATACTACTTTATTTTAAAAATTTATTGAGAATTTATAAAATTTGAGGAGAATTTTACTAAAAATCTATAAAATTTATAAAAATTTTACCAAGAATTTACTAAATTTGTAAAAATTCCACCAAAGTTGGCAAAATTTTTAATAATTTCACCAAAAATACTAATTTATTTTAAAAGTTTATTGAGAATTTATAAAATTTGAGGAGAATTTTACTAAAAATCTATAAAATTTATAAAAATTTTACCAAAAATTTACTAAATTTGTAAAAATTCCACCAAAGTTGGCAAAATTTTTAACAATTCCACCAAAAAACGCAAATTTTTTTTAAAAGTTTATGAAATACTTAAAAATTTAAGGAAAATCTTATCAAAAACCAACAAAATTTAAAAGAAATTCCACTAAAAACACAAAAATCTTAAAAATTTCAGGAGAATTTTACTAAAAATCTACAAAATTTTAAAAAATCCACCAAAAACATATAAAATTTTAAAAAAATTCCACCAAAGTTGGCAACATTTTTAACTATTCCTCCAAAAATATTACATTTTTTTCTTTTAATTTACTAAAAAGTGATTAAATTTTCCAAAGTATTACTTTTAAACCATCCCCCTGTATAATTTATTGATCTACCTTTTACGATTGTAACGCCATCTGAGGGAAAACCCATCGAAACTAAACCAAGAAAATTATTTTCCTTCAACGTCACAAGAGTTGATTAGTTTCTGTGATAAACACGCGAATATTTTGACCGTTTAAAAGTGTTTGAAAATTAAAAACAAGTTTTTTAAAAGTTAATTATAAGTGTGTGCGGTTTTCTACTTAAAAGGTAAGATTAGATTAACAAAAAAACAGTTTTTTAGAACCATCCCATTTATTTTGTATTAGATTTTCTTTTGTATTAGATTTTCTTTTTTAATTTTAAGGTGATATTAATTCCCTACAATCTAAAACTAGTTGAGCGTTGAGATTCATCGCCATCGGTGTTGATTTAGCTATATCCGGTAAACCAAATCCTAAAAAAACCCAAATAATTAAGTTTTATTTATAATTAAAGTATGAATTTATCTAATTTGGATCATCTATAAATCATTTATAGATCATTTATAGATAATTTATTAAATAATTATAATTTACCGATTAAAAATCCACCGACAAAAGAAGTAACGTAACATTTATTGCTTCTAGCGTATTCGACACCTCCGGAAATCAATCTCGTTCCGGGTAGTTGCGATAGATAATTGCGAAAGTCCTCAACGGCTTCGGTGAATTGTTCGGATTGATCTTCGGACCATTTTACATTCGTTGCAACCTCATATAGGATAATTGTTGATCCGGCGATGATTGCCAACGCTCCGCTTATCGTTTTCACAATGTAACCGCTAAGAAAACCGGTTAAACCGCCGTGTAAAATCGCGTTTACGGCCGCTTTTCTTCTATTACGATCATGACTAAAAAGTACAAAAAAATAATCAATTAAATTTCACTCAATTTAGTTTTAAAACGTCGATTACTTACTTCATATTGTTGGGAATTCATTTTAATGGTTCTAATTTATATTATTTTTTCTAATTTATCTTTTTTCTTTTCTAATTTATCATTTTTCTTTTCTAATTTATCATTTTTCTTTTCTAATTTATCATTTTTCTTTCCTAATTCATCACATATTTTGGGAATTTTAAGTAAAACTTCAATTTATATTAAATGACATTTTGAGGTTAATAAACTGTCAAGTTGAGTAAACAAATTAGCGACATCTATGAAAACTTACACGAATTAAATGAGAATTTTAAAATTAAATTAATTTTTATAATAATTTTATTTTTAAGTTTTAATTTTGATTAAAATAAAAAAGAAATAAGTAAATCCTTTAAATTACTTAAAAAAATAAATCGGTTAAATAAATTTTAATTTTTCAAATTTAATAATTGTTAATTTATGTGACATCTATCAAATGACAGGTGAACTTTTAATTGACACATAAACGTCAAACAAATCAACAAATAAACGTCAACAAATATTTGAAAGATTTTTAAAGGATTTTAAGAAAATTTTCGTTTAAAGTACTTAAAAAAGAGGTAAAAATGGATCAGATTATTTATAATTTATAATTTTTTGAAAGTTAAATGAGTAAAAATTTAAAATTATGGATGAAAACAGGTAAAAAAAAAACACTTTATTTATTGATTTTTATTAAATCGTTTTTTTTTATTAAAATTTTTTAATTTATTTATTAAATTTTAGTTCTTCCAAGTTATTTTCTGTACTAAAAGTAACATCATTTGGGTTTCTAACCGGTTGTTTTGTGTCGGCGGTGGGAAAATACATCCTTCGAATCGTCGCCGTTGGATTTATTTTACTCGATTTATTACCAGCTTTGGGTTTGGATTTAAAATGCGATTATTTTAGTTCTTTAAGAGATATATTCGAAGCGGAAATGAATTGTTTGGTTTGGCACATAAAGAAAAACCCATTAAGTTATCTCGGAGGATTTATTTTAGCCGTTACTTTCATCCAGTAAACTTTAATTGAGGTACGTTGACATTTTTTTGACAAGTTGTCAAGAAATTTTTTAACGTCAAGTTTAAAATCTTTAGTAAAATTTAAAAAAAAGTAAAAATTAACTAAAAAGAGTAAAAATTAACTAAAAAAAGTAAAAATTAACTAAAAAAAGTAAAAATTAACTAAAAAAAGTAAAGATTAACTAAAAAAAAGTAAAAATTAACAAAAAAAAAGTAAAAATTAACAAAAAAATAGGTAAAAAATAAAAAAAAATGGTGTATGTATACTTTAAAATGTTATTTTTATTCTTTTTTAATAATTATAAAAATTATCTTAAATATTTTTAGATGTACCAAGAATCCGAACGCTTCTTCTGTAACAATCGGTTTAATAGCGGGAACTTTGATCGGATTTCTCTTTGAACGTCTCGTCAAAACGTCCACGTTAATCCTGGGACTTTTAATAATCCTCTTCGAGGTTCTGGTCGTTTACAGTAACGAATTTCCCATCTTATCAATCTTCACCTGCCCGATTTTTACCGTTTACGATTTTTGGAGAGCGATTTTTAAACATTCCATCGATTTTAAGAAACACAAATCCACTTTTAATGTTAGTTTTATCGGTGGGTTTCTAATCGGAACTTCATTAGATAATATTATTAATACAATAAACGATTTGGATTAAAAATTGATATTTTTTTTATTAAATTAAGAATATTTTAGGTTATATTAAAACTAATTAATATAACTGTCAAATTTGACGTTTAAAACGTCATGAAAATCAAAGCTTTCTTGAGTAACTTATTTGTTGTGTAATAGATGTCGTTAATTTGATTTTTTTAAATTTATATTTGAATTTAAAGTAAATTAGTAAAAAGTAAAATAGTCCAAAAGTAAATTACGATTGGAAATACGTAATTCATATTTTCGAAAGAAACGAGTAACTAAAATTCCGGGAAAAACTAATTTCGAGATATTAAGAAAGTTTCGCTCTTCCTCAACGTTCGTATTTTCTTATTTCCCATTAAATCCCATCGGACGACGCTTTCCGCTTCGACAGTTTCTCTCGTGTATGTGACAACGTACGGCTTGGTTGTTTTTCCTTTACGATTTTCCCGCTTCTAAGCTTTAAACCTCAAAGTGTAACATCTTGAATATTTCAAAGCTTTCGAGATGAGTTTATCTTCTTGTATTTTTAGAACCCATCGTGGAAACCTTTTGGGAAATTATCTTTTATCTTTTTCCAATCCTTTTATCAATCCTTTAACATCTTTTACTAGTCCATTTTTTTGTAATTTCTAAAAAACTAATTGTTAAAATAAAATCGTATTTCTTATCCCTTCATTTATACTTTTTTCATCCTTTCTTTTATTTTCATTCAAACCCAGAACAAAAACTAAAATACATCTCCGGATTAAAGCTTAATAAACCTTAAACGAGCTTCGTTAATCCTTAATAATCTCTCCCATTAGCATCCGTTTAAAATCCTCCCCCGAACGATATTAAAGCTTTTACCCCTTCCAGCTCGTCATTCTTCCTCCCCCTTCTCCCGAAAGCTCGCGCTAAAGCTTTCCAAACTTTCCCGTGGAACGCGCACCCAAACTAAAACTCAGTTCGAAACGGAATTCCCACCGCGTACGACGCCGATCGCAATTTTCATCCCGAAAATCAACTCGCGTGGTTTTACACACTTTTATTCGACTAATACTCACTTATTAAATCATTTCAAAGTGGCTCAAAGCATCGATATAGATTTAACTCCGAATACAAAACGGTATTTAGGTGAGTTTTTTTAGGTTAATTTAAAAGGAACTTAAATTAGTTCATTTGTCATTTAATAGATGGCGTTTAATAACCAAATTTATCATCACTAAAATTTATCATCACTATTAATTAAAAAAAATAATATTAAATTATTACTAATTTTAAATTTACTTTTAAAATAGTTTATTTTCCAATTTTAATTTGATAAATATTAAAAAGATTTAAATAAAAATTTTAAATTAAATTAAATTAATTTGTGACAGTTGTAGTTTGCGATTAAATTTTTAGATGGTGCCACTTAATTCTATGTCAATTTTTTGACAGATGTTTAAAAGGTTAGTTTTTATTTATAAGTACTAAAACTCTTAATTTGGGGATTAATTTACGTTTTTAACGTTAAATTAAGGTATTTATGTGTTAAAAAAAGAAGTTAAAAAGTAAGTATTTAAAAAAAGAAGTTGATAAAGTTGGTTTTCTAATGTAAATTTTTCATAAAAGAAAAATTTATAATATTAAGGTTTTCAGTTGAAACTAATGGAAATTCGATAGATATCTATTTATATAACGACGTAAAGGGGAAAATTCCCGTTTGAAAAGGGCATTTTGAGAGGTGATTTACGACGTAAACGAACAAAGAGGATCCGTTTTTATCGGAATTAACAATTCTTTTCAGTAAAATCGATTTTTCAAATAAAACTTGAAGGTGAAAGATTGTATTTAACTTTTGCTTGTGTTTGTATGAGTTAATATAGAGTTGGACCTGGATTTTTTCGAAAGGCGACAGCAAAATGCGTCCGGAACGAATAAGTCAGGTTCGGAGGGTCAAGAAAACGGTCAGAGTCCGATCGAAATCAGTCCGGAATCGGTCGACAGGATTAAAGTTATCCTGTTAGGAGCTCCGTCGGTTGGAAAAAGCAGCATTGTACAGGTAGGTAAGCCGGCTTTTCCTCGTTTCAGCACGTTTTCCCTCTCGAGTAATCCCGAAAGGGGCAAAAAACATTGTTACGAGTAAAAAAATAAGCCAAGGAGGGAAGTTAAAGGGTTGTTGGGTTACTTTAATGTTTTTTTAAATCAAGTTTTAAATATAATTAGATGTTTAATAAAAAATAAAAGGTAAAAAAGGTGTTTTTTATTAAAAAAATTTTTTGGGGAAAATGTTGAGGTTAAGAAAAAAAATTTTTTTGGGAAATTTTTAAAACTTAATCAAAATATTTTTATGTAATCATAAAAAAGATATTTTAAACTACAATTTAAAAAAAATTCACATCTCTAGCTTAAAAATCCAATTTTTGACGATTTTTTAAAGTTGAACTTTGAAGAAAAATTTGACGTTTTAAAAAATGAAGTTAAGGAAAAAATTTTTTTCTGGAAATTTTTATAATTTAATCAAAATGTTTTTATGTGATCTTAAAAAAGACATTTTAATCTACATTTTTAAAAAAGGTTCAAGTCTCTAGCTTAAAAAGCCAATTTTTGGTGATTTTTTAAAGTTGGACTTTGAAGAAAAAATTTGACGTTTTAAAAAATGAAGTTAAGAAAAAATTTTTTTTCTGGAAATTTTTATAATTTAATCAAAATGTTTTTATGTGATCTTAGAAAAGACATTTTAATCTACATTTTTAAAAAAGATTCAAGTCTCTAGCTTAAAAAACCAATTTTTGGTGATTTTTTAAAGTTGGACTTTGAAAAAAAATTTGACTTTTTAAAAAATGAAGTTAAGAAAAAATTTTTTTTCTGGAAATTTTTATAATTTAATCAAAATGTTTTTATGTGATCTTAAAAAAGACATTTTAATCTACATTTTTAAAAAAGATTCAAGTCTCTAGCTTAAAAAACCAATTTTTGGCGATTTTTTAAAGTTGGACTTTGAAGAAAAAAATTTTACGTTTTAAAAAATGAAGTTAAGAAGAAATTTTTTTTCTGGAAATTTTTATAATTTAATCAAAATGTTTTTATGTGATCTTAAAAAAGACATTTTAATCTACATTTTTAAAAAAGATTCAAGTCTCTAGCTTAAAAAACCAATTTTTGGCGATTTTTTAAAGTTGGACTTTGAAAAAAAATTTGACTTTTTAAAAAATGAAGTTAAGAAAAAATTTTTTTTCTGGAAATTTTTATAATTGAATCAAAATGTTTTTATGTGATCTTAAAAAAGACATTTTAATCTACATTTTTAAAAAAGATTCAAGTCTCTAGCTTAAAAAACCAATTTTTGGCGATTTTTTAAAGTTAGATTTTGAAAAAAAAATTTGACGTTTTAAAAAATGAAGTTAAGGAAAAAATTTTTTTTCTGGAAATTTTTATAATTGAATCAAAATGTTTTTATGTGATCTTAAAAAAGACATTTTAATCTACATTTTTAAAAAAGATTCAAGTCTCTAGCTTAAAAAACCAATTTTTGGCGATTTTTTAAAGTTGGACTTTGAAAAAAAGAATTGACGTTTTAAAAAATGAAGTTAAGAAAAAATTTTTTTTCTGGGAATTTTTATAATTTAATCAAAATGTTTTTATGTGATCTCAGAAAAGACATTTTAATCTACATTTTTAAAAAAGATTCAAGTCTCTAGCTTAAAAAGCCAATTTTTGGCGATTTTTTAAAGTTGGACTTTGAAAAAAAAATTTGACGTTTTAAGAAATGAAGTTAAGAAAAGATTTTTTTTCTGGGAATTTTTATAATTTAATTAAAATGTTTTTATGTGATCTTAGAAAAGACATTTTAATCTACATTTTTAAAAAAATTCAAGTCTCTAGCTTAAAAAACCAATTTTTGGCGATTTTTTAAAGTTAGATTTTGAAAAAAAAATTTGACGTTTTAAAAAATGAAGTTAAGGAAAAAATTTTTTTTCTGGAAATTTTTATAATTGAATCAAAATGTTTTTATGTGATCTTAAAAAAGACATTTTAATCTACATTTTTAAAAAAGATTCAAGTCTCTAGCTTAAAAAACCAATTTTTGGCGATTTTTTAAAGTTGGACTTTGAAAAAAAGAATTGACGTTTTAAAAAATGAAGTTAAGAAAAAATTTTTTTTCTGGGAATTTTTATAATTTAATCAAAATGTTTTTATGTGATCTCAGAAAAGACATTTTAATCTACATTTTTAAAAAAGATTCAAGTCTCTAGCTTAAAAAGCCAATTTTTGGCGATTTTTTAAAGTTGGACTTTGAAGAAAAATTTGACGTTTTAAAAAATGAAGTTAAGAAAAAAATTTTTTTCTGGGAATTTTTATAATTTAATCAAAATGTTTTTATGTGATCTCAGAAAAGACATTTTAATCTACATTTTAAAAAAAGATTCAAGTCTCTAGCTTAAAAAGCCAATTTTTGGCGATTTTTTAAAGTTGGACTTTGAAAAAAAAATTTGACGTTTTAAGAAATGAAGTTAAGAAAAGATTTTTTTTCTGGGAATTTTTATAATTTAATTAAAATGTTTTTATGTGATCTTAGAAAAGACATTTTAATCTACATTTTTAAAAAAATTCAAGTCTCTAGCTTAAAAAACCAATTTTTGGCGATTTTTTAAAGTTGAAAAATTAAAATAACTTTTTTTGACGTTTCTAGCAGTTCGTATGGAACGATTTTACGGAAGAATACATCCCAACGGAGAAGAAACACACCTACTATCCATCTGTGATAACCAACAATCGTCTGTACGAGATCAAAATAACCGATTTGCCGGTGATTCCGTACTTCCCGGTGAACTCCTTTTACGAATGGACGGATTATCGCTTCTACGGTTTAAGGAGCGCCTCGGCGTACATCCTCGTCTACGATTTATCCAATCCGGAAACGTTCCAGTACGTAAAAACGATCCGCGAGCAGATAATCGAGAGCAGGAACGTTTCCAACGTCCCCATATTAATCGTCGGCAATAAACAGGACCTCGTCGTGAGTTCGGAGGGCGCTCAGGCCGGCGCTAAACTGGCCATTGCGAGCGGTGGCGACGAGAGGAGACGGGAAATCGTTAATATCGTTAAGAAGCAATGGAAATGCACTTACGTCGAGTGTAGCGCTAAATTTAATTGGAGGGTCGTTACCGTTTTCAAGGAATTAATAGCTTTGGTCGATAACTTGGACAGCAGAGATCAAAGTCCGATGTTGGATAATATTCAAGACGCTTTGGATAGAAATAAATGTATTATTATATAAGTAAAACTCATTTAAGAAATAATAATCGCAATAAAATCGTTACCGACAATCTAAAATTAAAGGTGTGGGAATTAAAGAGTTTCGTTGACATTTTTTACTAAAAAATTTTTTTAATTTTTTTGACAACATTTAGAACAAAACGGTCTTTTTTAATTAAAAATAGAATCTTTTTACTTTTATTTAAAACAAAAATCATTTCTCTATCTTTAAAAATAACCTCTGTACGATTTTTTAAAGTTAATCAAATTTATTAAAAAAAGTTAGGTTAGTCACTTGTCAAAAATTTCTACAAACTTTGGAAATTTTTTTAATTTTTTTGACAACATTTAGAACAAAACGGTCTTTTTTAATTAAAATTAGAATGTTTTAACTTTCATTTAGAATAAAAATCATTTCTTAATCTTTAAAAATAACCTCTGTGCGATTTTTTAAAGTTAATCAAATTTATTAAAAAAAGTTAGGTTAGTCACCTGTCAAAAATGTTTACAAACTTTGGAAATTTTTTTAATTTTTTTAACAACATTTAGAACAAAACGGTCTTTTTTAATTAAAATTAGAATGTTTTAACTTTCATTTAGAATAAAAATTATTTCTTAATCTTTAAAAATAACCTCTGTACGATTTTTTAAAGTTAATGAAATTTATTTAAAAAAAGTTAGGTTAGTCACCTGTCAAAAATGTTTACAAACTTTGGAAATTTTTTTAATTTTTTTAACAACATTTAGAACAAAACGGTCTTTTTTAATTAAAATTAGAATGTTTTAACTTTCATTTAGAATAAAAATTATTTCTTAATCTTTAAGAATAAATTCTGTGCGATTTTTTAAAGTTAATGAAATTTATTAAAAAAAGTTAGGTTAGTCACTTGTCAAAAATTTTTACAAACTTTGGAAATTTTTTTAATCTTTTTGACAACATTTAGAATAAAACGGTCTTTTTTAATTAAAATTAGAATGTTTTAACTTTCATTTAGAATAAAAATTATTTCTTAATCTTTAAAAATAACCTCTGTACGATTTTTTAAAGTTAATCAAATTTATTAAATAAAGTGAGGTTAGTCACTTGTCAAAAATTTTTACAAACTTTGGAAATTTTTTTAATTTTTTTGACAACATTTAGAATAAAACGGTCTTTTTTAATTAAAATTAGAATGTTTTAACTTTCATTTAGAATAAAAATCATTTCTTAATCTTTAAAAATAAACTCTGTGCGATTTTTTTAAAACTTAAACGATTTTTTAAAGATAAAATCTTGAAGAAACTCTTTTATTCCCATACTTTTTAATTTTGTCAGTGTTTCAATCGTTAATAATAATAAATAAAAGACAATTTAGTTATAGGAACGGATAATAAACCGTTTAACGCTCAATTTAAGAAATTTCTTGTCGTTGTTAATAAAATTTGTGCCATTTTTTAGAGCAATAAGATTTAATTTAGGATGATTGTTAATGAAATAAAATAAAAAACAGAAATATGAAGTAAACAAGTCTATTATTATTCTTTTTAATTTACAACCTTAGTTTTTAACTTATACATAGTTGTTAACTTATAAACGTAGTTATTAACTTAAAGTTATTTCTTAAGTTGTTAACTTATAAACGTAGTTATTAACTTAAAGTTATTTCTTATTAAAGTTATTAACTTATTTTCTAACCCTTTTACTATCATCACTGAAAACGTCGCTACCGCGAGCTCGTTTACGCGTATTTAACATTTGATACACTTGAGGATCGTAATACGGACACGGATTTTCCAAGAAAGCGTTTAATCGCATCATTTCCTCGATTTCCTCTTGATTTTCCACCGTTTCTTCGAAACGTTGTACCGTTTCATTGGAATTTTCTTTGGGTGTCGCTTCGTCTGATTTAACTTGAAAAGATAAAGTTAAGTTAACGTTAATTTACCACTTTTTCACGGTTATTTACTCACCTGAAGTCATTTTTCCGGTGAAAAAATCGATAAAACCTCAAAAATATCGGAAAACGTTTTATACGTCAAAATATAATTTTTTACAAATCAAATAGATAGCGCTTTTCTATTTATTTTTTTAGCCCAAATTTAGTCCAAATGAAAAAATAGTATTTTAATAATAAATTAATGATTTTTAATAAAATTATTTAATAGATTATTATTTACGATCGATTTTATTAATAATTATATTTTAAAAAAGTAAAATTAATAAAAATAAATTTTTATGAGACGTTCAGTGACATCTATTAGCGTTTGTTTCTACTTACGAACTGTCAAATTGGGACGTTAACTTATTTTGAAGTTTTTACGTTAAAATTACCTTTTCAACGCGTTTAAATAATAAATAAAGTTTAATCAATCGGTTAAAGTGTTCGTAAAGATTGTTTAGAAAGTTTATAAAGTGAGTGTTGTTTATTTATAGGGTAAGTGTTTAAAGAATTTATAACCATAAAATATGGTTTGAAAGTTTTCAATTTTGTCTTTTAATTGTTGCTAAAGTTATTGAGAAATGTTATTTTTACGATTTAAAGCCATATATGTGGGGTATTATTAATGAAAATCTTTAAATTTAATGAAAATTATTTGCTAAACCTCAAATTAAAATTCACGAAAAAATCCTTAGATGGCGCTCTTTTATAATATTTTTAGTCTGAATAACAAAATATATTTTAATATAATTTTAATATAATTAATGATTTTTTAAATAAAATTATTTAATAAATTATTATTTAAGTTCGATTAAATCGATTTTATTAATTAATTATATTAAAAAAAAAGTTAAATTAAAAATATTTATGAAACATTTAGCGCCATCTATTAACGTTCATTTCAATTTACGAACTGTCAAATTGGGACGTTAATTTATTTTCAAGTTTTTACGTTAAAATTACCTTTTCAACGCGTTTAAATAATAAATAAAGTTTAATCAATCGGTTAAAGTGTTCTTAAAGATTGTTTAGAAAGTTTATAAAGTTGTTTATTTATATGGTAAGTTTTAAAGAATTTATAACCATAAAATATGGTTTGAAAGTTTTCAATTTTGTCTTTTAATTGTTCCTAATGTTATTGAGAAATGTTATTTTTACGATTTAAAGTCATATATGTGGGGAATTATTAATGAAAATCTTTAAATTTAATGAAAATTATTTGTTAAACCTCAAATTATACTTCGCGAAAAATCTTTTAGATGGCGCTTATTTTAATGTATTGTTCTACTTTACCGATATTTATAATGACAGATGTTCGACAAATTTAAGAGTTGGTTAAATTAGTTAAATTATAAAGTTTAAGTTAAATTATCCATTTTTAAGGTGTAAATTCGGTCGGATTCGATTCAAATAATAATTTTAAGTGTTGATATTGTTGAAGAACCAAGCTATAAAAGTAAGTACTTTAACCAATTGCGGTGGTAAGACATACCAGGTACGTCGAGGTACTTTTCTTACTGGAATGCCAGTGTAAAGGTGTTAGGCACTGCGTCAGACCAATCAGACCATTGTTGCAGGTAGAAAAATGATTCACCTGGCACCCTCAGCCATAAATTTCTTGCAATCGGTTAATAAATTGTTCTAAAAAGAACATTTTGTTATTGCGTTTGTATCGTTGCGTATTAATTCTCTTTCAAATACCAATTTTATTTTTTTATTGCCCCTTTTTTTTGTTATATCAACATAGTAAAATATACTATCTCAAAATTTACTTCATCTCTCTCTTTCTTTTTTTTTAAACTTATTTTTTTTTCTTCGTCCCTTCTTTTTTATATCTTTAATAAACTTACTATTTGTATTCTGATTTAATTTCTTTTATACTTATCCATTTTTCTTTCAATTCAATTTCTTTTTTTATATTTATATTACTTCGGGGGCATTATTTTTTTTTTTAATTCAATTACAAGTAGTAACAAAAAATCAAAAGAAAATAATCTAGATTTTAAACGTAAATTTTACCAAATTTTTACCAAAAAATCACTTTATTTTTTTTAATTACTTATTTTTAAAAAAAAATTTAAAGTTAGTATTTTTAAAAGTGAGTTTTTGGTTTACATTTTGTATTAACAATAAAATTAAAAAAAAAAATTCCTACGGTGAAAAAATTTCCATGCTTTTCTTTTATATAAGTTTATACAATAATCATCAACGTTTTCTATATATTATAATTATATAGAGTTTATTAATTATAACACACCTTCTTATTATTATTTAATTTTTACGAAATTCTATCGTTAAACGATACCCTAAAGAAAAAAAACCTTACCCTAGCGAAAAAAAATCCCAATTCTATGGTAAATAGTTGTCTGTTCGCTATCACTATCGTCTCCAAGACCTGTCTTCGTTCTCTTCGTCTTCTTCCTCGTCGTCTTGAAGAAGAGTCTCTTCTGAAATTTCTTGGGCGAGCTTAAAAATGATAAAATAAAGTGAAAAAAATGTTATTTGTTGTGTTATTTTTAAATTATTGATTTTTTTTGTGAGATTTTGATTATTTTTAATGATTTAAGAGTGTTTTATGCATATTTTAGATAATTTTAAAGAAATTTAGGCGATTTTACACGATATTAAGCCTATCTTACAAGTTTTTTGAATGATTTTTAATTAATTTGTTAATTTTTTGTAAAAATTTGAGTATTTTTTACTGTTTAAGAAATTTTTATACAAATTCTAGATAATTAAAAAAAAAAATTAAACAATTTAACATGAATTTAAGTCTATTTTACACGTTTTTTTGAATAATTTTTCAAGAATTTGTTGACTTTTTGGAAAAATGTTGACTGTTTTTTATTGTTTTAGATTTTTTATTAAGTTTTATGTAAATTTTAGACTATTTTAAAGAATTTTAGACAATTTAACACGATTTTAAGTTTATCTTACACGATATTAAGCCTATCTTATACGTTTTTTGAATGATTTTTAATTAATTTGTTAATTTTTTGGAAAAAATTTGACTATTTTTTACTGTTTAAGATATTTTTATACAAATTCTAGATAATTTTAAAAAAAAATTAGACAATTTAACATGGTTTTAAGTCTATTTTACACGTTTTTTGAATAGTTTTTCAAGAATTTGTTGACTTTTCGGAAAAATTTTGACTGTTTTTTATTGTTTTAGATTTTTTATTAAGTTTTATGTAAATTTTAGACGATTTTAAAGAATTTTAGACATTTTAACACGATTTTAAGTTTATTTTACACGATATTAAGCCTATTTTACAAGTTTTTTGAATGATTTTTAATTAATTTCTTAATTTTTTGGAAAAATTTGAGTATTTTCTACTGTTTAAGAAATTTTTATACAAATTCTAGATAATTTAAAAAAAAATTAGACAATTTAACATGGTTTTAAGTCTATTTTACACGTTTTTTGAATAATTTTTCAAGAATTTGTTGACTTTTTGGAAAAATTTTGACTGTTTCTTATTGTTTTAGATTTTTTATTAAGTTTTATGTAAATTTTAGACGATTTTAAAGAATTTTAGACAATTTAACACGATTTTAAGCCTATCTTATACGTTTTTTGGATGATTTTTAATTAATTTGTTAATTTTTTGGAAAAATTTTGACTATTGTTTACTGTTTAAGATATTTTTATACAAATTCTAGATCATTTTTAAAAAAATTAGACAAGTTAACACGATTTTAAGTCTATTTTACACGTTTTTTGAATAATTTTTCAAGAATTTGTTGATTTTTTGGAAAAATTTTGACTGATTTTTATTGTTTTAGATTTTTTATTAAGTTTTATGTAAATTTTAGACGATTTTAAAGAATTTTAGACAATTTAACACGATTTTAAGTTTATTTTACACGATATTAAGCCTATCTTACACGTTTTTTAATGATTTTTAATTAATTTGTTAATTTTTTGGAAAAATTTTGACTATTTTTTACTGTTTAAGATATTTTTATACAAATTCTAGATAATTTTTAAAAAAATTAGACAATTTAACGCGATTTTAAGCCTATTTTACACGTTTTTTGAATAATTTTTCAAGAATTTGTTGACTTTTTGGAAAAATTTTGACTGTTTTTTATTGTTTTAGATTTTTTATTAAGTTTTATGTAAATTTTAGACGATTTTAAAAAATTTTAGACAATTTAACACGATTTTAAGTTTATTTTACACGATATTAAGCCTATCTTATACGTTTTTTGAATGATTTTTAATTAATTTGTTAATTTTTTGGAAAAATTTTGACTATTTTTTACTGTTTAAAAAATTTTTATACAAATACCAGATAATTTTTTAAAAAATTAGAAAATTTAACACGATTTTAAGTCTATTTTACACGTTTTTTAAATAATCTTTCAAGAATTTGTTATTTTTTTTGGAAAAATTTTGACTATTTTTTATTGTTTTAGATTTTTTATTAAATTTTATGTAAACTTTAGACGATTTTAAAGAATTTTAGACAATTTAACACGATTTTAAGTTTATTTTACACGATATTAAGCCTATCTTACACGTTTTTTGAATGATTTTTAATTAATTTGTTAATTTTTTGTAAAAATTTTGAGTATTTTTTACTGTTTAAGAAATTTTTATACAAATTCTAGATAATTTTTAATAAAATTAGACAATTTAATACGATTTTAAGTCTATTTTACACGTTTTTTGAATAATTTTTCAAGAATTTGTTGACTTTTCGGAAAAATTTTGACTGTTTTTTATTGTTTTAGATTTTTTATTAAGTTTCATGTAAATTTTAGACGATTTAAAAAAATTTAGACGATTTAAAAAAAATTTAGACGATTTAAAAGAATTGTAGACGATTTTACACGATATTAAGCCTATCTTACACGTTTTTTGAATGATTTTTAATTAATTTGTTAATTTTTTGGAAAAAATTTGACTATTTTTTACTGTTTAAGATATTTTATACAAATTCTAGATAATTTTTAAAAAAATTAGACAATTTAACGCGATTTTAAGCCTATCTTACACGTTTTTTGAATGATTTTTAATTAATTTGTTAATTTTTTGGAAAAAATTTGACTATTTTTTACTGTTTAAGATATTTTATACAAATTCTAGATAATTTTTAAAAAAATTAGACAATTTAACGCGATTTTAAGCCTATTTTACACGTTTTTTGAATAATTTTTTAAGAATTTGTTAACTTTTTGGAAAAATTTTGACTGATTTTTATTGTTTTAGATTTGTTATTAAGTTTTATATAAATTTTAGAGGATTTTAAAGAATTTTAGACAATTTAACACGATTTTAAGTTTCTTTTACACGTTTTTTTAATAATTTTTCAAGAATTTGTTATTTTTTTGGAAAAATTTTGACTGTTTTTTATTGTTTTAGGTTTTTTATTAAATTTTATGTAAACTTTAGACGATTTTAAAGAATTTTAGACAATTTTACACGATTCAAGTCTATTTTACACGTTTTTTGAACGATTTTTATCAATTTGTTAACTTTCTATAAAAATTTTTGCTATTTTCTATGATTTTATTACGTCTCAAGTAGATTTAAGATAATTTTAAAGAATTTTAGATAATTTTATAGAAATTTAGGCGATTTAACACGATATTAAGTCCATATTACACGTTCTTGAGATATTAAAGACGACCTTAAATCATTTTTTAAACCATTTATTGACTTTCTGTTAAAGATTTTGACTATTTTCTATGATTTTACAACGTTTCATATCGATTTTAGACGGTTGACACCATATTAAGTTCGTTTTACAAATTCTTGAACTGTTAAAAACGACTTTAAGTCAATGTTTAAAGTATTTATTCATCCACGGAACATTTTTTGACTATTTCTTGGGATTTTAAAACGCTTCAAGTAGATTTTAGACAATTTTAAACAAATTTAGAATATTTTAAACTTGTTAAATGATTTAACACGATGCCAAGCCTATTTTACACGTTCTCGATTTAATGAGTTTTGATTATTTAAAATTTTCTCTCTAATAGATGAGATATTTCAATAATAAATAAGATATTTCAATAATAAATAAGATATTTTAATTATAAACAATATAATTTAATTATAAAGAAGATATTTGAAACTTTCTTACCGAAAAATAAGATAAAACACTCTTCTGCTCATCACTATCGTATCCGGAAACTTTAGCTCTCGGTCGATGATCCACGGATAAATTCTTAAACCGATTAACCTTCTTCGTTCCCGGTAATTGTTGTTGTTGTTCGATTAAATTATTCTTGGAGAGTAAATGTCTGCTAACCGGAGGAACAAACCTCCTTCCTCTGATCCCTCCGCGTCCCCTAATCGATTGATTCCTCGCTCTAAGCTCCTGGACGCGTTTTTGCAACTCGGAGGTATCGGCCCCTTCTTGTTGTTTAGTTATCAAATCTAATTCCGCGTCGAGCATCTCCTTCTGAGCCTCTTCCTTCGTCTTCTTTTGAGTTTGTTTCGTCCCGGTATTCGTCGACGAGCTCATCGTCAAAATCGACTTTCTTATCCCTTCGATCGCCTCCTGGCTCTTCCTTATCGTCTCCATTAATTGATCGCGATGCGGACCCGGAGGCGTCTTCTCCAATTTATTAATAAGAAGCTTTTGTTGCTCGAGCTGTTTCTTTAAAAGTTCCTGTTGACGCTTTCGTAAATCCTGAGAGACTTTTATCGCCTCTTTACGTTTCTCCTCGACGTTCTTTTTAATTTTTTCCTTAGTAGCTAACAATTCCTGATTCTTTTTAATAACCCCCGCCGCTAAAGCCTTACGTTCCTCTTTAGTTTCGATTTTTTTCGTTTGATCCTCTTCTTGTACTTCATCTTGTTTGACTTCCGCTTTCGGTTGGACTAAATTTAAGACTTTATTTGAATTCGGAGCGACGATTTGAGGAATTCCCAAACGATCTTTTACCGATGATCTTGGCGGAACGTTTTCTTGTTTACCTAATTTAAAAAATTAAACTAGTTTAGTTTTATTTTTAGTATTTTTCTTAAAAAAAAATATTGTTTTTGATCAATTGATCAACATTTTGGTAACTTTGGTGAAAGCTTTACGAATTTAGTAAGTTTTTGGTAGAATTTAAAAAAAAATTGGTAAATTTTTGGTAGAATTTTTACAAATTTTGTAAGTTTTTTGGTGGAATTTAAAGAAAAATCATTATTTTTAAAATTATTAAAAATTTTAGTAACTTTGGTGAAATTTTTATGAATCTACTAAGTTTTTGATGGAATTTTCAAGGTTTTAGTTAATTTTTAATGAAATTATTTCTAACTTGATTGATTTTTGGTGGAGTTCTTGCAAATTGTATGAATTTTTGGTGGAATTTTTACAAATTTTGTAAGTTTTTTGGTGGAATTAAAAAAAAATCATTATTTTTGGTAGAATTATTAAAAATTTTAGTAACTTTGATGGAATTTTTATGAATCTATTAAGTTTTTGATGGAATTTTCAAGGTTTTAGTTAATTTTTAATGAAATTGTTTCTAATTTGATTGATTTTTGGTGGAATTTTAAAAGAATTTGGACATTTAGGTGGAATTTTTAAAAAAATTGGTGTTTTTGGTAGAATTGTTAAAAATGTTGACAATTTCGGTGTAATTTTTTGGATTTTTCTAAGTTTTTGGTGGAATAAAAAACAATTCAGTAAGTTTTGGTTGTAGTTGTTAAATATTTTAATAGCTTTGGTGGAATTTTTGCGAATTTTATTCATTTCTGGTGGAATTTAAAAAAAATTCAGTATTTTTGGTAAAATTCTTATGAATTTAGTAAGTTTTTGGTGGAATTTTTAAAAAATTCAGTGTGTTTTTGGTGGAATTATCAAAAGTTTTGATAACACTGGTGAAATTTTTGCGAATTTTATTCATTTTTGATGGAATTTTTTAAAAATTCAGTGTTTTTTTATGGAAGTTTTACGAATTTAGTAAGTTTTTAGTGAAATCTTCCAATTTTATTAATTTTTTGTGGAATTTTTATAACATTCAGTATGTTTTTGATGGAATTCTTAAAAAAGTTGATAACTTTGGTGGAATTTTTATTAATTTTAATCATTTTTGGTGGAATCGCTAAAAATGCTGGTAATTTTAGAAGAATTTGTATGAATTTGGCAAGTTTTTGGTGGGAAAAAAATTGGTAAATTTTTGGTGGAATTTTTACAAATTTTGTAAGTTTTTTGATGGAATTTAAAAAAAAATCATTATTTTTGGTAGAATTATTAAAAATTTTAGTTACTTTGGTGGAATTTTTATGAATCTACTAAGTTTTTGATGGAATTTTCAAGGTTTTAGTTAATTTTTAATGAAATTGTTTCTAATTTGATTGATTTTTAGTGGAATTTTAAAAGAATTTGGACATTTTGGTGGAATTTTAAAAAAATTTGGCAAGTTTTTGGTAGAATTGTTAAAAATGTTGACAATTTCGGTGTAATTTTTTGGATTTTTGTAAGTTTTTGGTGGAATAAAAAAAATTCAGTAAGTTTTGGGTGTAGTTGTTAAATATTTTAATAGCTTTGGTGGAATTTTTGCGAATTTTATTCATTTCTGGTGGAATTTTAAAAAAATTCAGTATTTTTGGTAAAATTCTTATGAATTTAGTAAGTTCTTAGTGAAATTTTTCCAATTTTATTAATTTTTGGTGGAATTTTTATAAAATTCAGTATGTTTTTGACAGAACTGTTTAAAAAGTTGATAACTTTGGTAAAATTCTTATGAATTTAGTAAGTTTTTGGTGGAATTTTTGCAAATTGTATTAATTTTTGGTGGAATTTTTAAAAAATTTAGTATGTTTTTGGTGGAATTATCAAAAATTTTGATAACACTGATGGAATTTTTGCGAATTTTATTCATTTTTGATGGAATTTTTAAAAATTCAGTATGTTTTTGATGGAATTGTTAAAAAAGTTGATAACTTTGGTGGAATTTTTATTAACTTTAATCATTTTTGGTGGAATTGTTAAAAATATTGGTAATTTTAGAAGAATTTGTATGAATTTGGCAAGTTTTTGGTGGTATTTCTTAAAAATCAGTAAGTTTTTGGTGGAGTTATTCAACATTTTTGTAGCTTTGGTGGAAAATTGAAAAAATTTAGTACGTTTTTGGTGGAATTGTTAAAAATGTTGGTAACTTTGGTGGAATTTTTACGAATATAGTAAGTTTTTTTAATTTTATTGATTTTGGGTGGAATTTTTAAAAAATTCACCAAGTTTTTAGTAGAATTGTCTTCAAATTTAATAATTTTTGGTGAAATTATATTCAATTTAACTAACTTTTGTGGAATTTTTATTATTATTTCTTTATTTTTGTGAAATTTTTAAGAGTCTAATCAATTTTTGACGAAATTAATTTTAATTTTAGTATATTTTTTAAAAATTCAGCAAGTTTTTGGTGGAATTGTTAGAAATTTTGATAGCTTTGGTGGAATTTTTACAAATTTATAAGTTTTTGGTGGAATTATTAAAAATTTTAGTACCGTGCGTTCAGAAATGATTGTAGATCGTTTGAATTTGGCGCGCTATAGATTAATTTTTAAGGTTGGTATAAAGACAATAATGTTAATCATATCTCATAGGTGTGTCATGGAAAATATGGAAAGCTATCATAAGTTGTCAAAAAAAACCGTGAGAGAAAGGTATTTTATTGAATTTATTGACCAATGCCATTGCAATTGATATCCGATCTCCAATAATTATGTGTATATGTACATATCCGCTTAATACTGAAAAGGATACATCATGAATAAATCCGGCTACGCCACTGATATGCAAGATACGACGTAGGTAATTCACAAGTAACAATATTGACCATCGAAAATCACTAAATTACGAGCGCGCCAAATTCAAACGATCTACAATCATTTCTGAACGCACAGTAGTTTTGGTGGAATTTTTACAAATTTACTTAAATTTTTGGTGATATTTTCAAGAATTTAATTAGTTTTTAGGGAACTTTATTCGAATTTTTGCTCTGCATAAATTAAATATTTGATGATTATTAATAAACCGATCGTTTTGACATTTCATGTGGAATTAGCGTGGTTAGAATAATAAATAACGTTTATGAAAATTGAACCGAGTGTTTTATCGGCCCAAATCGAAAATGACGGAAAACGGGGACTTCGTTTAGGACTTAAATCGGCCGTTTCGGGTCCAAAGGAGCCCCGACTCGCATCTAACGTTGCGTTATAAAGCCGTTCAGAAGGTTAGCCGGAAGCAGAGTCGCGGAGCCGGTGGCTTTTTGAACAAAAAGTGCGTTCGAAAATTAACGAAAATGACAGGTGGACGATCGAGAATTTTATGGCGAATTCGATTGGTTGCACTGGTGCGCACCAATGCATAACAGCGTGTTCTATTGGTTGTTTCGTTGCGTTCTATTACACTTTATTATTGTAGTTTATAAAACATTTTAAACATCATCAAGCCTTGAACACACTTACAAGTGATGTTATGATTACGTTTGATTTCATCGCGTTCTGTTGAATTTGCCCTTTTTTGCACTAAGCTAGTGTGACATATGTCACATTTTGCACTCAACTAGTGCGCATCAGTGCACACTAGTTTTGCAATCGAATACGCCATTAGTTTCAATTAGGGCTACCGCAACGTCGTTCGATTTTCAGGGCCATTTTTCCGAAATCGGTCACGGACGCTGCTTGCTTACTACTTTAATATATTATATATATAATAATTTTGTTGTATTAGTTGATTTTTTAAAAAATCGATCAACTTATTTAATTTATTTATTTTATTATTTAATTTTATTTATTTATTTATTTCAGATAAAAAAAAGTAATAATGGAAGGTCCACAAAAATCATTCGAAAACACAACTGTAAACAAGGACGAAGCTGCCGAAACGTATAATGCCTGCATTAAATTCTTATCAGATGCAACAACGTTACTCCTGAAAAAATACCCAGATCCAAAAGGACTTCTCATAGAATTATTAACCCCAAAGGAAAACGAAAACAAAAATGATTTGAATTACCAATTACAACCTTCTCATTTCGAAGACAAAGAAATAAGGCCGGAAGATATTGACAAAATATTAATCGAAGGCGGTTACATAGCGATAGTAACAAAATGCGTCGTTTTCGTTTTAAATTACGTTCGAAAAGAAATGCCCGATTTAAAAATAAACGATGATCAAATCGACGAAGCTGTAGAAGCAGTTTCCAAAGTTGCAGTCGCTTTAGAAGTTGCACATATTCCCATTGATGGAAAAATAGACGAAGAAATTGGAACATTTTTGGGGTTTTTGTTCCATTTTCTATCGACTTTAACACCGGAACATTTTAAGAAAATGGTAAATGAAAAAAAAAAAATAATAATAAAATAAATAAATAAAATGAAATAAAATAAATAATTTTTTTTTTTTGGTAAAAAATTGATTTTTTAACTTAAAAAATTTTTTAACATACAAAAATTTTTTAACATAAAAAAATTATTTACCAACTTTGAATTTTTTTTTAATTTTTTTGGTAAAATTTAGAATAAAACAGTCTTTTTTATATAAAACTACAATGTTTTAAGTTTCATTTAGGAAAAAAATCAGATCAAAATCTTTAAAATCCAATTTTTTATGATTTTTTAAAAAATCGATTTTTTTTAACCTAAAAAATTTTTTAACAAAAAAAATTTTGCCAACTTTGAAATTTTTTTTAATTTTTTTGGTAAAATTTAGAAGAAAACGGTCTTTTTTATATAAAACTAGAATGTTTTAAGTTTCATTTAGAAAAAAAATCAGATCAAAATGTTTAAAATCCAATTTTGTATGATTTCTTTTTTTAATTATTGATTTTTTTAATAATCAAAATTTTTTAACCTAAAAAATTTTTTTACCAACTTTGAAAATTTTGATCAAAATCTTTAAAATTCAATTTTTTACGATTTCTTAAAAAATTATTGATTTTTAACATAAAAAATTTTCTAACCTAAAAAATTTTTTTTAATTTTTTTTTATAATTTAGCCTTCCATAGTATTATTACTCCAAGCAGCAATCATGGAATTCACGGATCGAAGTAAAATCCGTTTGTTAATCATCGAAGAAATAACGCGAAGATTCCAATCACTTTGTAATTCCGGAGCGTTGAATAAAAACGTTTATATGAATATTACAGGACCGGAATTTGAATGTTTGATTAGTTACGCGCAAATTTTACAAAACGTATTGGAAAAATGCTCTTTGAAGCACGACTCAATTCCGGATACTCTTAAAGATCATCTTAAGAAAATCATAGGAGATATAAAACCGTATTTTGGATATACTCTTAAACACATTTTCAACCAGTGTTTATCGTATCTCTCATTGAATACTCATTGAATGAGTTATATCTTGTTTAGTTACTTATTTAGTTCCTTATTCGTAAGAATATAATTAATTTTAGAAATATTCTTAAACACTTTTTCAACAAGTGTTTATCATATTTTGTTTAATGAGTTATATCTTGTTTAGTTATTTATTTAGTTCCTTATTTGTAAGAATAGAATTAATTTTGGAAATATTGTTAAACACGTTTTCAACGAGTGTTTATCATATTTTGTTTAATGAGTTATATCTTGTTTAGTTACTTATTTGTAAGAATAAATTTTTTTTTTCTTTCAATTTACCTTCATTATTAATCGAATGCCAGAAAACCTTAATAAACCGATTATTCAAAACCGCTTCGGTACTTCTATAAGCAGCATTCGCTTCGGCATGGCTAGAAAATGTAACGATAGCAGCTTCCGGATCGTTTTCGTACCCAACCTGGATATTCAAAATCTTCCCAAACTTGGAAAAGTGATTGTTAAGATGGGTTATGTTATTCAATCCGGGCGGTACTTTCTTCAACTCTAACGAACAGTTCGCCGGGTTTTTCTGCCTCGGACCGAGACGGTTAAAGTCGAAACCTCGCTTTTTAAACGTCATCTCTTGGTCGTGATCCGGAGGACCGATGAACGGTTGCCGAGGGAAGTTCCCTTGGAAATCGTTTTGCTGGTTATCCAGGACCGGAACCGGGATCAATTCGCGTTGCATGTTTGATTGCGGTGGAAATGGATTCATCGGCATCTAAACAAATAAGGAAAAGCGGTATGATTTTTAATTTTTTAAATTATTTTTTGTTTTTAATCAAAAATTAATTACTCTAACCCTTGGTCCTAACATAGGTCTCGGTCCTCGAAATCCCCGATGATAAATCTGCGGCGCTTGTGGATTATACTCGGCCGGAAGAGGCCTAGGAGGCATTCCGTGCATCATAGGATGAGCCGGAGGCATAACGGGGGGTAACAAACCGCTCGGAGGGACTTCAACCGGAACCGGAGCTCCATTAGGGGCGTAAGTAGTTAAAACCCTCGATAAGGTAGAATCTTCCAAAACGACGGGATCCACTCCGTGATCAAACGGACACATTTCGCCCCTCATACAATATCCCTTCTCGTCGTAATCCCTACACCTTCGTTTCTTATCCGGACCTTGTTGAACGACAACCGATTGAATGCTCTGCGTGGTACTGTTTAATCGCAAGTCCATATCTCCGTGGTTCGAGTCTTGAGTTGGTGTTCCGGCTCCGGAATGAGAATCTTTCGTTAGATTAACGTCTTTACGGTCTTTCGATCGAGATCTGCTGCGACTTGTCGATCTTGGAGGCGATCTATTTCTATATCGACCTCTGTACGGAAACCGAGGACTAAAATTTTTTAAAATCGTCGAATTTTGTCTAAAATTTCATCAAAAATTTTCAAAAGAAAAAACGATTTTAGAAAATTTTAAATCCAAATTTTTTAAAATTGAGGTTACATTTAAGGTTATCTTAAATTAATATACAGGGTGGTTAAATAATAACTCAATTCTTCACAGTTTTATTCTTTTTTTACAGTGTGTCTTTAATGGTGTCATTATTTTGGAGGTTAAGAAGTCGGATTATTATTTTTCGGATACTCGCAGGTAAAATCAACTTTCAATATGAAATAAAACTTTCTTCTTTCTGTTTTATTTAGCCCATTGAAGGAAACAGTATCCGTTTGGTAAGTTTTTACACTATTTAATTAAAACTTATTTAATCAAAAATTTTAAATCTCAAAGAAAAAAAAAAAAACTTAATTTAAAAAAACAATTTTATTTATCTAAGTCATTAGATAAATCATTTTTTGATCGTCTCGTTTAAATTTAATTTTGAATTTATAAAAAAAAAATGTACAAAAACTTTTTTCTTTTAATGTACAAAAATACTTCTGTCACTTTGACGTTTAAATTATAAAATTTAACCATAAAGATTTAAATTACTTTAAAATCGAGAATTAATCGAATAAAAATTTTAAATCGATTTAAATATTAACAAAAATGCACAAAGTATTAACAAAAATACAATTTGATCGATTAAAAAAATTAAATTAATTAAAATTTGAATAAAATTTTTAAAGGTTAAAACGTCAAATTGACAGATAAACTAACTAAACATTTTCTACAGTCTTAAAAAAAAGTTTTTGTACGAAATTTTTACAAATTCTTTTCTTGCTATCTTAATATTTATTATTACGTTAAAAATCGTTATTTTTCTTGTTATTAAGCTTCATGATCATCTAAATCAACCTTATATTCAATAAATTTCAGTAAAAAAAACCGAATTATTTTATAAAATACTTTCAATTAAGGTTTTAATATTAAATTAAACGTTTTTCTTTTTTTAGTTATAAAGATTTTTTAAATTAATTAATTTTTTTTATTAATCAATTAATTGTTTGTTTACTTTTTAACAGATACAAGATGTTAAACGTCTACAACAGTTGTAATCTTCGACGGTTGGAGGCATCCGAGCCAAAGATAAGTAGGGAATGTTCATGTAGCGGTATCTATAGATTTGAAATGGTGAAAAATTCTCCGGAGCGTGATGAGAAGGTGCCGGAAAGTCGCATGGTCTTCTTGGACGATGAGGAGGAACGCAACAACTCTAAAAAAGACAAAAAATAAAGAGAAAATTAAATTTAAATCTATACAAAGTTACTTTTACATCTTTATTTTACAATTTTTACGTTTAAAACGTCATTTTAACATTTGAATTATTAATATTTAACTTTTAAACCTTAATTGTTGTTATTTTATACCAAATTTTTGATGTTTCAAATGTCATTTTGACGTTTCAAATGTCATTTTTATATCTACTATAATACCTTGATGTCTATTAAATCAGTTTTGAAGTTTTGAATAATAATCTTAAATGTCGTACGTTAACAAAGTAATTTAATTTGGAGAAGTTTTAGGGAATTACGACGAATTAGAACGAATTTTATAAAATTGAGTTTAATTTTAAGCGAATAAGGATCAGTTTTTAACAAATTGAGCGAATTTTCAGATAATTAAGTCATATTTTTGGACCAATTAAACGAATTTTTCCAAGTTAAGGCGAATTTTATAAAATTATGTGTAATTTTGGACGAATTAGGATCAGTTTTTGATAAATTTGGAGAAGTTTTAGAGAATTACGACGAATTAGAACGAATTTTATAAAATCGAGTTTAATTTTAAGCGAATAAGGATCAGTTTTTCACAAATTAAGCGAATTTTCAGATAATTAAGTCATATTTTTGGACGAATTAAACGAATTTTTCCAAATTAAGGCGATTTTTATAAAATTATGTGTAATTTTGGACGAATTAGGATCAGTTTTTGATAAATTTGGCGTATTTTCAGGGAATTAAGACGAATTTTAGAGGAATTGAAATGAATTTTGGACGGATTGAAACGAATTTTATAAAACTAAATGTAATTTTGAACGAATTAGAACGAATTTTTAACAAATTATGCGAATTTTTAGGGAATTAAGACGAATTGGAACGAATTTTATTAAATTGAGTTTAATTTGAACGATTTTATGTTTTCTAATATTAATTTATCGTCTGAAATTAAATTTTTTGATGTTTTATTGTCAATTTTAAACTTTTGACGTTTTCTAATGTCAACCTGACCTTTTAAAGGTCAATTTTTGACGTTTAAGAATCAATTTTGAACGATTTTATGTTTTCTAATATTAATTTATCGTCTGAAATTAATTTTTTTGATGTTTTAGTATCAATTTTGAACTTTTGACATTATCTAATGTCAATTTGACGTTTGAAATGTCAATTTTTGACATTTGAGTATCAATTTTAGATGTTTTGACGAGTCTTTAACAAATTATGCGAATTTTTATGGAATTAAGGACGAATTGGAACGAATTTTATAAAATTAAGTTTAATTTTAAACGAATTCGGATCGGTTTTTAATAAATTAAGCGAATTTTCAGAAAATTAAGACATATTTTTGGACGAATTAAACGTTTTTTCCAAATTAAAGCGAATTTTACAAAAGTATGTGTAATTTTGGACGAATCAGGATCAGTTTTTGATCAATTTGGCGTATTTTCAGAGAATTAAGACGAATTTTGGATGAATTCAAACGAATTTTGGACGGATTGAAACGAATTTTATAAAATTAAATGTAATTTTGAACGAATTAGAACGAATTTTTAACAAATTATGCGAAATTTTAGGGAATTAAAATGAATTGGAACGAATTTTATTAAATCGAGTTTAATTTTGAACGATTTTATGTTTTCTAATATTAATTTATTGCCTAAAATTAAAATTATTAATGTTTTAGTATTAATTTTAAATTTTTGACCTTTTCTAATGTCAACCTAACGTTTGAAATGTCAATTTTTGACGTTTAAGTCTTAATTTTGAACGACTCGATGTTTACTAAGGTAAATTATTTGTCTAAAATAAAAATTTTGACCTTTGATTAACAATTTTGAAAGTTTTGACATTTCCTAATGTCAACCTGACGTTTGAAACATCAATTTTTGACGTTTAAGTGTTAATTTTAAACAATTTGACGTTTTTAAATATTAACTTATTGTGTGAAATTAACATTTTTGATGTTTTAGTATCAATTTTGAATTTTTTACATTTTCTAATATCAACCTGACGTTTAAAATGTCAATTTTTGACGTTTAGGTATCAATTTCGACCTTTTGACATTTTCTAGTGTCAATTTGACGTTTAAAATCTCAATTTTTGACGTTTAAGTGTTAATTTTGAACGATTTGACATTTTCTAATATTAACTTATCGTCTGAAATTAATTTTTTGATGTTTTATTATCAAATTTCGAACTTTTGACAGTTTCTAATGTCAACTTGACGTTTAAAATGTCATTTTTTGACGTTTAAGCCTTAATTCAAAACGATTTGATGTTTACTAAGGTAAATTAGACGTCTAAAATAAAAATTTTGACCTTTGATTTTCAATTTTGAAAGTTTTAACATTTTCTAATGTGAACCTGACGTTTAAAATGTCAATCTTTGACGTTTAAGTGTTAATTTTAAACAATTTGACGTTTTCAAATATTAATTTATTGTCTGAAATTAACATTTTTGATGTTTTAATATCAATTTTGAATTCTCTACATCTTAGAAAAGACATTTTCATCTACATTTTTAAAAAAGATTCAAGTCTCTAGCTTAAAAAAACAATTTTTGGCGATTTTTTAAAGTTGGACTTTGAAAAAAAAATTTGACGTTTTAAGAAATGAAGTTAAGAAAAGATTTTTTTTCTGGAAATTTTTATAATTTAATTAAAATGTTTTTATGTGATCTTAGAAAAGACATTTTAATCTACATTTTTAAAAAAAATTCAAGTCTCTAGCTTAAAAAACCAATTTTTGGCGATTTTTTAAAGTTGAAAAATTAAAAAAACTTTTTTTGACGTTTCTAGCAGTTCGTATGGAACGATTTTACGGAAGAATACATCCCAACGGAGAAGAAACACACCTACTATCCATCTGTGATAACCAACAATCGTCTGTACGAGATCAAAATAACCGATTTGCCGGTGATCCCGTACTTCCCGGTGAACTCCTTTTACGAATGGACGGATTATCGCTTCTACGGTTTAAGGAGCGCCTCGGCGTACATCCTCGTCTACGATTTATCCAATCCGGAAACGTTCCAGTACGTAAAAACGATCCGCGAGCAGATAATCGAGAGCAGGAACGTTTCCAACGTCCCCATATTAATCGTCGGCAATAAACAGGACCTCGTCGTGAGTTCGGAGGGCGCTCAGGCCGGCGCTAAACTGGCCATTGCGAGCGGAGGCGACGAGAGGAGACGGGAAATCGTTAATATCGTTAAGAAGCAATGGAAATGCACTTACGTCGAGTGTAGCGCTAAATTTAATTGGAGGGTCGTTACCGTTTTCAAGGAATTAATAGCTTTGGTCGATAACTTGGACAGCAGAGATCAAAGTCCGATGTTGGATAATATTCAAGACGCTTTGGATAGAAATAAATGTATTATTATATAAGTAAAACTCATTTAAGAAATAATAATCGCAATAAAAACGTTACCGACAATCTAAAATTAAAGGTGTGAGAATTAAAGAGTTTCGTTGACATTTTTTACTAAAAAATTTTTTTAATTTTTTTGCCAACTTTTAAAACAAAACAGTCTTTTTTAATTAAAAATAGAATCTTTTTACTTTTATTTAAAACAAAAATCATTTCTCTATCTTTAAAAATAACCCCTGTGCGATTTTTTAAAGTTAATCAAATTTATTAAAAAAAAGTTAGGTTAGTCACCTGTCAAAAATTTTTACAAACTTTGGAAATTTTTTTAATTTTTTTGATAACATTTAGAAGAAAACGGTCTTTTTTAATTAAAATTAGAATGTTTTAACTTTCATTTAGAATAAAAATTATTTCTTAATCTTTAAAAATAACCTCTGTGCGATTTTTTAAAGTTAATCAAATTTATTAAAAAAAATTAGGTTAGTCACCTGTCAAAAATTTTTACAAACTTTGGAAATTTTTTTAATTTTTTTGACAACATTTAGAACAAAACGGTCTTTTTTAATTAAAATTAGAATGTTTTAACTTTCATTTAGAATAAAAATTATTTCTTAATCTTTAAGAATAAATTCTGTGCGATTTTTTAAAGTTAATGAAATTTATTAAAAAAAGTTAGGTTAGTCACTTGTCAAAAATTTTTACAAACTTTGGAAATTTTTTTAATTTTTTTGATAACATTTAGAAGAAAACGGTCTTTTTTAATTAAAATTAGAATGTTTTAACTTTCATTTAGAATAAAAATTATTTCTTAATCTTTAAAAATAACCTCTGTGCGATTTTTTAAAGTTAATCAAATTTATTAAAAAAAGTTAGGTTAGTCACCTGTCAAAAATTTTTACAAACTTTGGAAATTTTTTTAATTTTTTTGACAACATTTAGAATAAAACGGTCTTTTTTAATTAAAATTAGAATGTTTTAACTTTCATTTAGAATAAAAATCATTTCTTAATCTTTAAAAATAAACTCTGTGCGATTTTTTTAAAACTTAAACGATTTTTTAAAGATAAAATCTTGAAGAAACTCTTTTATTCCCATACTTTTTAATTTTGTCAGTGTTTCAATCGTTAATAATAATAAATAAAAGACAATTTAGTTATAGGAACGAATAATAAACCGTTTAACGCTCAATTTAAGAAATTTCTTGTCGTTGTTAATAAAATTTGTGCCATTTTTTAGAGCAATAAGATTTAATTTAGGATGATTGTTAATGAAATAAAATAAAAAACAGAAATATGAAGTAAACAAGTCTATTATTATTCTTTTTAATTTACAACCTTAGTTTTTAACTTATACATAGTTGTTAACTTATAAACGTAGTTATTAACTTAAAGTTATTTCTTAAGTTGTTAACTTATAAACGTAGTTATTAATTTAAAGTTATTTCTTATTAAAGTTATTAACTTATTTTCTAACCCTTTTACTATCATCACTGAAAACGTCGCTACCGCGAGCTCGTTTACGCGTATTTAACATTTGATACACTTGAGGATCGTAATACGGACACGGATTTTCCAAGAAAGCGTTTAATCGCATCATTTCCTCGATTTCCTCTTGATTTTCCACCGTTTCTTCGAAACGTTGTACCGTTTCATTGGAATTTTCTTTGGGTGTCGCTTCGTCTGATTTAACTTGAAAAGATAAAGTTAAGTTAACGTTAATTTACCACTTTTTCACGGTTATTTACTCACCTGAAGTCATTTTTCCGGTGAAAAAATCGATAAAACCTCAAAAATATCGGAAAACGTTTTATACGTCAAAATATAATTTTTTACAAATCAAATAGATAGCGCTTTTCTATTTATTTCTTTAGCCCAAATTTAGTCCAAATGAAAAAATAGTATTTTAATAATAAATTAATGATTTTTAATAAAATTATTTAATAGATTATTATTTACGATCGATTTTATTAATAATTATATTTTAAAAAAGTAAAATTAATAAAAATAAATTTTTATGAGACGTTTAGTGACATCTATTAGCGTTTGTTTCTACTTACGAACTGTCAAATTGGGACGTTAACTTATTTTGAAGTTTTTACGTTAAAATTACCTTTTCAACGCGTTTAAATAATAAATAAAGTTTAATCAATCGGTTAAAGTGTTCGTAAAGATTGTTTAGAAAGTTTATAAAGTGAGTGTTGTTTATTCATAGGGTAAGTGTTTAAAGAATTTATAACCATAAAATATGGTTTGAAAGTTTTCAATTTTGTCTTTTAATTGTTGCTAAAGTTATTGAGAAATATTATTTTTACGATTTAAAGTCATGTATGTTGGGTATTATTAATGAAAATCTTTAAATTTAATAAAAATTATTTGCTAAACCTCAAATTAAAATTCACTAAAAAATCCTTAGATGGCGCTCTCTTATAATATTTTTAGTCTGAATAACAAAATATATTTTAATATAATTTTAATATAATTAATGATTTTTTAAATATAATTATTTAATAAATTATTATTTAAGTTCGATTAAATCGATTTTATTAATTAATTATATTAAGAAAAAATTAAATTAAAAATATTTATGAAACATTTAACGCCATCTATTAACGTTCGTTTCAATTTACAAACTGTCAAATTATAAGGTTAACTTATTTTCAAGTTTTTGCGTTAAAATTACCTTTTCAACGCGTTTAAATAATAAATAAAGTTTAATCAATCGGTTAAAGTGTTCGTAAAGATTGTTTAGAAAGTTTATAAAGTGAGTGTTGTTTATTTATAGGGTAAGTGTTTAAAGAATTTATAACCATAAAATATGGTTTGAAAGTTTTCAATTTTGTCTTTTAATTGTTGCTAAAGTTATTGAGAAATATTATTTTTACGATTTAAAGTCATGTATGTTGGGTATTATTAATGAAAATCTTTAAATTTAATGAAAATTATTTGTTAAACCTCAAATTATACTTCGCGAAAAAACTTTTAGATGGCGCTTATTTTAATGTATTGTTCTACTTTACCGATATTTATAATGACAGATGTTCGACAAATTTAAGAGTTGGTTAAATTAGTTAAATTATAAAGTTTAAGTTAAATTATCCATTTTTAAGGTGTAAAATCGATCGGATTCGATTCAAATAATAATTTTAAGTGTTTATATTGTTGAAGAACCAAGCTATAAAAGTAAGTACTTTAACCAATTGCGGTGGTAAGACATACCGGGTACGTCGAGGTACTTTTGTTACCAGAACGCCAGTGTAAAGGTGTTAGGCACTGCGTCAGACCAATCAGACCATTGTTGCAGGTAAAAAAATAATTCACCTGGCACCCTCAGCCATAAATTTCTTGCAATCGGTTAATAAATTGTTCTAAAAAGAACATTTTGTTATTGCGTTTGTATCGTTGCGTATTAATTCTCTTTCAAATACCAATTTTATTTTTTTATTGCCCCTTTTTTTTTGTTATATCAACATAGTAAAATATACTATCTCAAAATTTACTTCATCTCTCTCTCTCTTTTTTTTTTAAACTTATTTTTTTTCTTCGTCCCTTCTTTTTTTATATCTTTAATAAACTTACTATTTGTATTCTGATTTAATTTCTTTTATACTTATCCATTTTTCTTTCAATTCAATTTCTTTTTTTATATTTATATTACTTTGGGGGCATTATTTTTTTTTTTTAATTCAATTACAAGTAGTAACAAAAAATCAAAAGAAAATAATCTAGATTTTAAACGTAAATTTTACCAAATTTTTACCAAAAAATCACTTTATTTTTCTTTAATTACTTATTAAAAAAAAAAAAAAAATTTAAAGTTAGTATTTTTAAAAGTGAGTTTTTGGTTTACATTTTGTATTAACAGTAAAATTAAAAAAAAAAATTCCTACGGTGAAAAAATTTCCATGCTTTTCTTTTATATAAGTTTATACAATAATCATCAACGTTTTCTATATATTATAATTATATAGAGTTTATTAATTATAACACACCTTCTTATTATTATTTAATTTTTACGAAATTCTATCGTTAAACGATACCCTAAAGAAAAAAGACCTTACCCTAGCGAAAAAAAAAAATCCCAATTCTATGGTAAATAGTTGTCTGTTCGCTATCACTATCGTCTCCAAGACCTGTCTTCGTTCTCTTCGTCTTCTTCCTCGTCGTCTTGAAGAAGAGTTTCTTCTGAAATTTCTTGGGCGAGCTTAAAAATGATAAAATAAAGTGAAAAAAATGTTATTTGTTGTTATTTTTAAATTATTGATTTTTTTTGTGAGATTTTGATTATTTTTAATGATTTAAGAGTGTTTTATGCATATTTTAGATAATTTTAAAGAAATTTAGGTGATTTTACACGATATTAAGCTTATCTTACACGATATTAAGCCTATCTTACAAGTTTTTTGAACGATTTTTAATTAATTTGTTAATTTTTTGGAAAAATTTTGACTATTTTTTACTGTTTAAGATATTTTTATACAAATTCTAGATAATTTTTTTAAAAAATTAGACAATTTAACACGATTTTAAGTCTATTTTACACGTTTTTTGAATAATTTTTCAAGAATTTGTTATTTTTTTGGAAAAATTTTGACTGTTTTTTATTGTTTTAGGTTTTTTATTAAATTTTATGTAAATTTTAGACGATTTTAAAGAATTTTAGACAATTTAACACGATTTTAAGTTTATTTTACACGATATTAAGCCTATTTTACAAGTTTTTTGAATGATTTTTAATTAATTTCTTAATTTTTTGGAAAAATTTGAGTATTTTCTACTGTTTAAGAAATTTTTATACAAATTCTAGATAATTTAAAAAAAAATTAGACAATTTAACATGGTTTTAAGTCTATTTTACACGTTTTTTGAATAATTTTTCAAGAATTTGTTATTTTTTTGGAAAAATTTTGACTGTTTCTTATTGTTTTAGATTTTTTATTAAGTTTTATGTAAATTTTAGACGATTTTAAAGAATTTTAGACAATTTAACACGATTTTAAGTTTATTTTACACGATTTTAAGCCTATCTTATACGTTTTTTGGATGATTTTTAATTAATTTGTTAATTTTTTGGAAAAATTTTGACTATTGTTTACTGTTTAAGATATTTTTATACAAATTCTAGACCATTTTTAAAAAAATTAGACAAGTTAACACGATTTTAAGTCTATTTTACACGTTTTTTGAATAATTTTTCAAGAATTTGTTGATTTTTTGGAAAAATTTTGACTGATTTTTATTGTTTTAGATTTTTTATTAAGTTTTATGTAAATTTTAGGCGATTTTAAAGAATTTTAGACAATTTAACACGATTTTAAGTTTATTTTACACGATATTAAGCCTATCTTACACGTTTTTTAATGATTTTTAATTAATTTGTTAATTTTTTGGAAAAATGTTGACTATTTTTTACTGTTTAAGAGATTTTTATACAAATTCTGGATAATTTTCAAAAAAATTAGACAATTTAACACAACTTTAAGTCTATTTTACACGTTTTTTGAATAATTTTTCAAGAATTTGTTGACTTTTTGGAAAAATTTTGACTGTTTTTTATTGTTTTAGATTTTTTATTAAGTTTTATGTAAATTTTAGACGATTTTAAAAAATTTTAGACAATTTAACACGATTTTAAGTTTATTTCACACGATATTAAACCTATCTTATACGTTTTTTGAATGATTTTTAATTAATTTGTTAATTTTTTGGAAAAATATTGACTATTTTTTACTGTTTAACAAATTTTTATGCAAATTCTAGATAATTAAAAAAAAATTAATCAATTTAACATGAATTTAAGTCTATTTTACACGTTTTTTAAATAATTTTTCAAGAATTTGTTGACTTTTTGGAAAAATTTTGACTGTTTGTTATTGTTTTAGATTTTTTATTAAGTTTTATGTAAATTTTAGACGATTTTAAAGAATTTTAGACAATTTAACGCGATTTTAAGTTTATTTTACACGATATTAAGCCTATCTTACACGTTTTTTGAATGATTTTTAATTAATTTGTTAATTTTTTGGAAAAATGTTGACTATTTTTTACTGTTTAAGAAATTTTTATACAAATTCTGGATAATTAAAATAAAAAATTAGAAAATTTAACACGATTTTAAGTCTATTTTACACGTTTTTTGAATAATTTTTCAAGAATTTGTTGACTTTTTGGAAAAATTTTGACTGTTTTTTATTGTTTTAGATTTTTTATTAAGTTTTATGTAAATTTTAGACGATTTTAAAAAATTTTAGACAATTTAACACGATTTTAAGTTTATTTTACACGATATTAAGCCTATCTTATACGTTTTTTGAATGATTTTTAATTAATTTGTTAACTTTCTATAAAAATTTTTGCTATTTTCTATGATTTTATTACGTCTCAAGTAGATTTAAGATAATTTTAAAGAATTTTAGATAATTTTATAGAAATTTAGGCGATTTAACACGATATTAAGTCCATATTACACGTTCTTGAGATATTAAAGACGACCTTAAATCAATTTTTAAACCATTTATTGACTTTCTGTTAAAGATTTTGACTATTTTCTATGATTTTACAACGTTTCATATCGATTTTAGACGGTTGACACCATATTAAGTTCGTTTTACAAATTCTTGAACTGTTAAAAACGACTTTAAGTCAATGTTTAAAGTATTTATTCATCCACGCAAAATTTTTTGACTATTTCTTGGGATTTTAAAACGTTTCAAGTAGACTTTAGACAATTTTAAACAAATTTAGAGTATTTTAAACTTGTTAAATGATTTAACACGATGCCAAGCCTATTTTACACGTTCTCGATTTAATGAGTTTTGATTATTTAAAATTTTCTCTCTAAAAGATGAGATATTTCAATAATAAATAAGATATTTTAATTAGAAATAAGATATTTCAATTAGAAATAAGATATTTCAATAATAAATAAGATATTTCAATAATAAATAAGATATTTTAATTATAAACAATATAATTTAATTATAAAGAAGATATTTGAAACTTTCTTACCGAAAAATAAGATAAAACACTCTTCTGTTCATCACTGTCGTATCCGGAAACTTTAGCTCTCGGTCGATGATCCACGGATAAATTCTTAAACCGATTAACCTTCTTCGTTCCCGGTAATTGTTGTTGTTGTTCGATTAAATTATTCTTGGAGAGTAAATGTCTGCTAACCGGAGGAACAAACCTCCTTCCTCTGATCCCTCCGCGTCCCCTAATCGATTGATTCCTCGCTCTAAGCTCCTGGACGCGTTTTTGCAACTCGGAGGTATCGGCCCCTTCTTGTTGTTTAGTTATCAAATCTAATTCCGCGTCGAGCATCTCCTTCTGAGCCTCTTCCTTCGTCTTCTTTTGAGTTTGTTTCGTCCCGGTATTCGTCGACGAGCTCATCGTCAAAATCGACTTTCTTATCCCTTCGATCGCCTCCTGGCTCTTCCTTATCGTCTCCATTAATTGATCGCGATGCGGACCCGGAGGCGTCTTCTCCAATTTATTAATAAGAAGCTTTTGTTGCTCGAGCTGTTTCTTTAAAAGTTCCTGTTGACGCTTTCGTAAATCCTGAGAGACTTTTATCGCCTCTTTACGTTTCTCCTCGACGTTCTTTTTAATTTTTTCCTTAGTCGCTAACAATTCCTGATTCTTTTTAATAACCCCCGCCGCTAAAGCCTTACGTTCCTCTTTAGTTTCGATTTTTTTCGCTTGATCCTCTTCTTGTACTTCATCTTGTTTGACTTCCGCTTTCGGTTGGACTAAATTTAAGACTTTATTTGAATTCGGAGCGACGATTTGAGGAATTCCCAAACGATCTTTTACCGATGATCTTGGCGGAACGTTTTCTTGTTTACCTAATTTAAAAAATAAATAATAATTTTGTTGTATTAGTTGATTTTTTTAAAAATCGATCAACTTTATTTAATTTATTTATTTTATTATTTAATTTTATTTATTTATTTATTTCAGATAAAAAAAAGTAATAATGGAAAATCTACAAAATTTATTCGAAAACTTAACTATAAACAAGGACGAAGCTGCCGAAACGTATAATGCCTGCATTAAGTTCTTATCAGCTGCAACAACGTTACTCCTGAAAAAATACCCAGATCCAAAAAGACTTCTCATAGAATTATTAACCCCAAAGGAAAACGAAAACAAAAATGATTTGAATTACCAATTACAACCTTCTCATTTCGAAGACAAAGAAATAAGGCCGGAAGATATTGACAAAATATTAATCGAAGGCGGTTACATAGCGATAGTAACAAAATGCGTCGTTTTCGTTTTAAATTACGTTCGAAAAGAAATGCCCGATTTAAAAATAAACGATGATCAAATCGACAAAGCTGTAGAAGCAGTTTCCAAAGTTGCAGTCGCTTTAGAAGTTGCACATATTCCCATTGATGGAAAAATAGACGAAGAAATTGGAACATTTTTGGGGTTTTTGTTCCATTTTCTATCGACTTTAACACCGGAACATTTTAAGAAAATGGTAAATGAAAAAAAAAAATAAATAAATAATAATAATAATAAAATAAATAAATAAAATGAAATAAAATAAATAATTTTTTTTTTTTTTGGTAAAAAATTGATTTTTTAACTTAAAAAATTTTTTAACATACAAAAATTTTTTAACTTAAAAAAAATTTTTGCCAACTTAAAATTTTTTTTTTTAATTTTTTGGTAAAATTTAGAATAAAACAATCTTTTTTATATAAAACTACAATGTTTTAAGTTTCATTTAGGAAAAAAATCAGATCAAAATCTTTAAAATTCAATTTCTTACGATTTCTTAAAAAATTATTGATTTTTAACATAAAAAATTTTCTAACCTAAAAAATTTTTTTTAATTTTTTTTTATAATTTAGCCTTCCATAGTATTATTACTCCAAGCAGCAATCATGGAATTCACGGATCGAAGTAAAATCCGTTTGTTAATCATCGAAGAAATAACACGAAGATTCCAATCACTTTGTAATTCCGGAGCGTTGAACAAAAACGTTTATATGAATATTACAGGACCGGAATTTGAATGTTTGATTAGTTACGCGCAAATTTTACAAAACGTATTGGAAAAATGCTCTTTGAAGCACGACTCAATTCCGGATACTCTTAAAGATCATCTGAAGAAAATCATAGGAGATATAAAACCGTATTTTGGATACACTCTTAAACACATTTTCAACCAGTGTTTATCGTATCTCTCATTGAAAACTCATTGAATGAGTTATATCTTGTTTAGTTACTTATTTAGTTCCTTATTCGTAAGAATAAAATTAATTTTAGAAATATTCTTAAACACTTTTTCAACAAGTGTTTATCATATTTTGTTTAATGAGTTATATCTTGTTTAGTTATTTATTTAGTTCCTTATTTGTAAGAATAGAATTAATTTTAGAAATATTGTTAAACACGTTTTCAACGAGTGTTTATCATATTTTGTTTAATGAGTTATATCTTGTTTAGTTACTTATTTAATTCCTTATTTGTAAGAATAAATGTTTTTTTCTTTCAATTTACCTTCATTATTAATCGAATGCCAGAAAACCTTAATAAACCGATTATTCAAAACCGCTTCGGTACTTCTATAAGCAGCATTCGCTTCGGCATGGCTAGAAAATGTAACGATAGCAGCTTCCGGATCGTTTTCGTACCCAACCTGGATATTCAAAATCTTCCCAAACTTGGAAAAGTGATTGTTTAGATGGGTTATGTTATTCAATCCGGGCGGTACTTTCTTCAACTCTAACGAACAGTTCGCCGGGTTTTTCTGCCTCGGACCGAGACGGTTGAAGTCGAAACCTCGCTTTTTAAACATCATCTCTTGGTCGTGATCTGGAGGACCGATGAACGGTTGCCGAGGGAAGTTCCCTTGGAAATCGTTTTGCTGGTTATCCAGGACCGGAACCGGGATCAATTCGCGTTGCATGTTTGATTGCGGCGGAAATGGATTCATCGGCATCTAAACAAATAAGGAAAAGCGGTATGATTTTTAATTTTTTAAATTATTTTTTGTTTTTAATCAAAAATTAATTACTCTAACCCTTGGTCCTAACATAGGTCTCGGTCCTCGAAATCCCCGATGATAAATCTGCGGCGCTTGTGGATTATACTCGGCCGGAAGAGGCCTAGGAGGCATTCCGTGCATCATAGGATGAGCCGGAGGCATAACGGGGGGTAACAAACCGCTCGGAGGGACTTCAACCGGAACCGGAGCTCCATTAGGGGCGTAAGTAGTTAAAACCCTCGATAAGGTAGAATCTTCCAAAACGACGGGATCCACTCCGTGATCAAACGGACACATTTCGCCCCTCATACAATATCCCTTCTCATCGTAATCCCTACACCTTCGTTTCTTATCCGGACCTTGTTGAACGACAACCGATTGAATGCTCTGCGTGGTACTGTTTAATCGCAAGTCCATATCTCCGTGGTTCGAGTCTTGAGTTGGTGTTCCGGCTCCGGAATGAGAATCTTTCGTTAGATTAACGTCTTTACGGTCTTTCGATCGAGATCTGCTGCGACTTGTCGATCTTGGAGGCGATCTATTTCTATATCGACCTCTGTACGGAAACCGAGGACTTCTCGAACGCGATCGAACCCTTCCTAAAGACATCGAACGAGATCTACGTCTATCGTAGCGTCTCGGAGGCGACTTATTCCGCCACGGACGGGCTCTGTCGCGTTTCTCGCGGTCTCTATCGCGGGATTTCTCCCTCGAACGCGACCTCCTAACGCGATCCCACGATCTCGACCGCGAACGATTCCTAGATAAGCTCCGATGCCTCGATCGGCGTCTCGTCGGCTTCTCATCCTTTTCCGACTCGCTTTTACGTTTTAACTCGGTCGTTTCCCGTTTCGTAGAACCGTTAATCGTTTCGTTTAAATTGGGCAACTCGCTAACGGGTATAATCGGTTTTATTTCCTTAACCGAACTTAGAGGTTTTAACGGAGAGCTTAAACTTTCCGATTTTGTACTAATTACGTTTGGATTTGGTGGGTTTGCGTTCGGTATAACCGAATCCAAATAATCGCGATTATCGAGCGTTTTAAAAAGGAGGTTTACAAAGTTTATCGTTTCGCCTTGGAGAAACACCTCCAATTGACTTATCATGCTTTCTCGAAGCGCCTCCGAACTCTTATCCTTCTTCACGAGAGCTATTACGTAATTTGCTAAGGCGCTTGGATCTGCCTCGCACCTAAAATTAATTAAAAGCTTATTTAAAGCACTAATCAAAATTTTTGAGGTTATGTTAAATGACCTAAAATTAAGTACTATGAAAATCTTTTTAAAAAGACCCAATTTGAATTAAAAATCGATTGGTACCATCGAAATTAATTGATTTAAGTGTGAATAATTGAGAAAATTGGAAGAGTCTTTCTAAATAAAGTAAAAATATGGAGATCACTTACATAGGTTTCAACACGGCGGTTAACCATGTTTTAAAAGCTTCCGGATCTTGTATAAGCATGTTTTTAAAATGTTCCAAGTTGTAGACGGGTTCACCTAAAAGTTTAGCGCGCTTTCCGCCGGAAATTCGCCCGAAAACCACTCGAAATAACGCGGAAAATACGTAGGTAATTGATCACGCATTTACTGGATATGGTAATGTCAGCGTTACCAACATACCAACTCTGCGGGTGTTAATTTTACTATAATTAGTCAATCATACCAATGTAGTTTTCTATTTTTAGATTATTATTTATAAAATAAAATAAAATTTACTTTTTTACTTTTATTTTAACGTCTTATATTTAATATTTTAATAATAACTAAAAATACATTTTAAAAATATTTGACGTTATTTAATTTATATTTTTATTACCAACGTTAGAAAAAAAATTTCTTCGGCACATAATTATGTAATGTAATTCTTTTTTGGGGTTTATTAAGGGTTCGTTTTGAATTAATTTTTAATTAATTTCCAATTAAAGTCGTATTGTTTAAAATCTAAAATAGGAGAGTATCGTTAAATACTGACAATCGAGTTGGTAATCGTCACAAATATATGTATCAATCGCTGTCGTGTGAAAATCACATTTTTGCCATGAAAAACTAACTTAAATTCACCGTAAGTGTATGTAGTTTGTGTCTACGATTGAGACGGACCGAAATGGGTATCGTACACGCCAAGGTAAAGCCCCATTTTTTATTATTTTACGTTTAAAACAAACCGGCTAAACATAACCTCACTTTTTAGGATAATTCGGAATTCAAAGGTACGCATTTCGGCATTCCAAAAGCCGAAATTAACTATGACGAGTGCGAAGAATCGCGATCTATACCGTTAGATGTACCAGTAAGTTAGAATCTTAATTTTAATTTTTAACATAACCTAAAAATTTTAAATTTTTATTTTTTAGGTTCGTGTGGATACTATCAGTGTAAACGGATTGAGTAGAACTAAAGATGATATCGTGGAGGATGCCACAAAGGATATATTTAAGTCTAAAAACTTTCGGGAAGTTTTATATAACGCGCATAAGGTTTAGTTTAAAAAAAGTGAGGTTAGGTTTTTATTTTTTTAATTTATTTTTGGTTTGTTAAAGGCGAGGATTAAATTAGAAACATTAAGTTGTTTTCGAAATATTGCCGTTCATATTGATGTGAGTCGAGGACCGAAAGCAACTCCGGATGGACTCGAAGTAAATTTTAAATTTATAAATTTATAAAATTAAGGAAATAATAATAAAATTAACTTTTTTTTCTTTTTTTTTTTTAATAAAGGTAACTTTCCACGTTAAAGAATTAAAACGTATAGTTGGCGGTGTTAATACGGAAGTGGGAAATAATGAAGGTTCAGTTGTTGTTGGTTTACGAGCTCCGAACGCCTTCGGAAGAGGTGAAAGAATCTTCGTTGAGTATAGTTACGGTTCAAGGAAGTCGAATAACTTTAGTATTGGGGCCGTAAAACCCTTCATGGGTAAATACGAGCCTAAATTATCAGCGAGCATCTTTCAAAACGTCGCCGAGGTCGCCGCTTCGGGTTATAAAGAACTCGAAAGGGGTTTTGCAGTTGATTTTGGATTGACTTCGTATCCAAACGTTCGTCACAATTTCCAATATAAAGGTTCAACTAGGGATTTGGGAGTGTTATCGAAATCGTCTTCGTTTGAAGTACGAGAGAACTCCGGACCGAGTTTAAAATCGGCGATTGCTCATATTTTAACCGTGGACTTGAGAGATGATTTGATTTTTCCATCTTGCGGAAGTTTATTACAATTAAATACGGAATTGGCCGGTTTGGGGGGGAATATTGGGTTTTTTAAGAACGATTTGTACGTACAATCAAATATTAGTATTTTAAAGGATTTTGTACTTCAAGGTTAGTTTTTAATTAATTGATTTATTAGTAAATTTTAATAATATAAGTTAGTTTTTAACTTAGTTTTTTAAAAAAATTTTAGGAACTCTCGGAGGTGGATTTTTAAGAGGAATCGGTAACGATATGAAGGTAGGGATGAGCGATATGTTCTTTTTGGGTGGTCCGTTGGATTTAAGAGGTTTTCAAATGAGAGGTATCGGTCCGAGAGCTGACGGTGATTCTTTAGGAGCTGATGTAAATATAAATTTGAGTTAAAATAACTTAATTTAGATTAAAAATTAATTATTTTTTGTGTATTAAAGATGTATTGGTCGGCTGGATTACATTTATTCACACCACTTCCCTTCCGACCTGGGAAAGGTGGATTCGGGGACATATTCCGCACGCATTTCTTCGTAAACGCCGGTAACGTCGCGACGGAAAAGTCGGAGGAGAAGTATATGGATCAGTTGAGTAAAAACGTCCGTTTATCGACCGGATTGGGAATAGCGGTTCGATTGGGGCAGATGGCTCGGGTTGAAATCAACTATTGCTTCCCGATAAGGTTCAGCGATGGAGATCAGACCCAACCGGGCGTACAATTTGGTATAGGTCTTCAGTTTTCTTGAGATCAGTGCCGTCACGTAGTTAGCGACTTGTTAAATATAAAGTTAATATATAAATAAACAAAGAAAGAAATGAAAAAGAAAGGAAGAAAAAGAAACAGAGGTAAAATAAATAAATAAACGGATGTTGTTTTGAAAGATTGATGATTTATTTTTGTTGTTTAACTGAGTTAAACCTTTAATAATATAACATAATAATAACATCATGTCTTAAATTCCAAATTTAATGGTCAAATCTTTAAAGTTCGACAAAATTTAAAAAAAAGTTAGGTTATGAACTGTCAAAAATGTAATGAACTTTAAGAATTTTTTAAATTTTTTGGGTAATAATTAGAACAAAATAGATTTTTTAAATTAAAAATAGAATATTTTAGCTTTCAACTAATGCAAATTTCATTTCTTAATTTAAAAAAATAAACTCTCCACGATTTTTTAAATTTGGTCAAAATTTTTAAGAGTTAACTGTCTTTAATTTTAGTCACCTTTAATTTGAATTATAAAGGTTTAGAAAACCTTATAAAGTGATGTGAATAAATCAATTACCGAAAAATAACATTCGTTGTAAATATTGGAACATTTTTTCCCATTTTTACCGATTTCTTCGGCTAATAACAATTTATCCCTAAAGTTTAAAGTCGGATCGAATTGATTTAGAATCGTATCGTTTCTATATTCCATCGATGGCGTTAACACGAAGTGAGCAATCCGTTCCAAGACGCTGTCGCGATCGGTTATGTGAAAAGGCGTGTGCGACACTTCGCATATCGATCTTAATAAACATTCCTCCCCATTTAATCCAACGCTAATTAATTTAAAATGCTATTTAGTTTAAATTTGGAAAAGATCGTTTGCTTTGTTTAACTTACTTTTCGAGAATACCAATGATGTAATCGTACATTGTATCTCTGGAGATGTCAAAGCCTCGATTGGATCTTGCGTAAGTTGTAATTTGAAAGTTGGATAAGTTGTAGGGTAAATCGAAGTTGTTTTGAATTCCAGGACTTATTACGATGGTTCTATTTGGTAAAATTACCGGAACGGACATTCCAATCGTTAACTGTAATGAAAATAGAATTAATTTAAATTATTAACCAATTAGAAATTAGTCGATAAGTAAAATTCGATTTGTAATGAAGAAGAAAAAGGATGAAAGGGATAAGGAATGAAAATAAAGGAAGAGAAAGTTTAAATTTTAGGTAAGTTTTTCTTGATTTTTTAAAAATTAGGTTACAACTGTTAAATAATATATTAAAGTTTTTTTGGAAATCGTTTTCCGGACGATTCAATGGTTTTACGTCATTCTGCCGACTATTATCTTCACCTTCCCAGACGATTTTGGGGGGTCCGTGACCGATTTCGGAAAAACAGTCCTGAAAATCGAACGACGTTGCGATAGCCCTAATTGAAATTAAAATTCTCTATAGTCCGCCTGTCATTTTCGTTAATTTTCGAACGCACTTTTTGTCCAAAAAGCGACCGGCTCCGCGACTCTGCTTCCGGCTAACCTTCTGAACGGCTTTATAACGCAACGTTATATGCGAATCGGGGCTCCTTTGGACCCGACACGGCCGATTTAACCCTTAACCCGAAACATTAGAATTTTATTGCTAATGCGGAACCTATGGTCTGTTGGGCCAGTATACGAAAATAGTGAAATAAATGGAAAATAAATGCGGTACAAAAACGTTATGAAGTTTATTAGGTGTAAACAAGCAAAGAAATATCATATCTAACAAATAAATACCAAAAACAGAACATTATTGTAGGTATATTAATCATAATCAAGTGGTAAAGAACATACAGGGTGTCCGGAAATAACGTTCGTATACTGAAGGGGGTAATTCTACAGCAAAAATTATGAAGAAAAGTTCATATAAACATGTGTCCGGAAATGCTTCCCAAAGGAGCTACAGCTCTTTGAAGTTGATACTCATGATGTGGTTTTTTTAAATTATTTCACTTATCCTACAGAGTAGGATGTTGAATTTTGGAACATCCCCTATTATTTACGTAAGAAATACGGTGATGGTAACCAAAATGACCTACGGTGAACAGGTTTTGGTACAGAGGCTGAGGAGCGCATTTAAAGTCCCGTAGTTTTTTTGGTTGATAACTTTTTGAAAATCTGATCTCAAAATTGGAATATTTAGACAAAAATACAAAAAAAAGTTACTAACATACGATGTCCTACCATGCACCCATTTTGAGAAATTCAACAATTATGCAGTAGTGCACAAGATTTTATGTTCAGAAAATCTCTAAATATGGTAGTAGGTTCGCGCCATATTATTTGACAATTAGTATGTGTCGCTCCTTAATAAAAAATAATGATAAAAACCTAATTTTATAAGCAAAAACAAGTACATAACTAAACAGGAAAAGATTTATTTAAGCAGAAACACGGAAACTGCACTCGTTTTTGTTTATAAAATTAAGTATTTATTATTATTTTTTATTAAGGAGTGACACATACTAATTGTCAAATAATATGGCGCGAACCTACTACGATATTTAGAGATTTTTTGAACATAAAATCTTATGTCACTACTGCATAATCGTTGAATTTCTCGAAATGGGTGCATGGTAGGACATCGTATGTTAGTAACTTTTTTTTGTATTTTTGTCCAAACATTCCAATTTTGAGATCAGATTTTCAAAAAATTATCAACCAAAAAAGATACGGGACTTTAAATGTTCTCCTCAGCCTCGGTACCGAAACCTGTTCATCGTAGATCATTTTGGTTACCATCACCGTATTTCTTATGTAAATAATAGGGGATGTTCCAAAATTCAACATCCTACTCTGTAGGATAAGTGAAATAATTTAAAAAAACCACATCATGAGTATCAACTTCAAAGAGCTGTAGCTCCTTTGGGAAGCATTTCCGGACACATGTTTATATGAACTTTTCTTCATAATTTTTGCTGTAGAATTACCCCCTTCAGTATACGAACGTTATTTCCGGACACCCTGTATACGTCTAGGAAGGAAAAAATAAATAGCTACTAATTTTGATGACAGGTAACACAAACCATTATATAAATACGAACTCTTAGCATCTGTCATGCACATTATTTTTATGCCGTATTTGGAAGGTTTACTAGGCATGTAGATTCAAAAACCGCAGTGACCTCTAAACGGAAGTAGCATCTCACCCACAGTTACACAATCTGACAACGTGAATAGCTTCTGGCAATTAGACACAAAATTATTGAAAATATTTGAAATTGCCGCTGTTTTGTCAGTTTTCTTTCGTTCTTCGCGATCCATACTATTATCATTGTTTATAAATGCATAGTTGGTCAACGCTCTGTAATATGTGGTTCGTATTCCAACTTTAAGGCCGTGTAAAGTGCTGCCCCCGACCTATTATATGTGAAACACAGGAAATGAATGAATTTCTGGTCTCTCTCGCCTCAAGTCGTTTCAACTGGGAAACGTGTATCTGGGAATAAACGAACGGCCACAAAACTTATACCTGCTCGAACCGTTTAATATGTAAACAAAGTCATAGGTCTTTTCGAACTTCTAGCATACAAAAATTACAATTTTTGTTCGCTGCTTGGTCTTGTTCAAATCAAATTTCATAAAATCAGTACTGCAATTTTAATATATTAATATTAATTATTATTTTTATAAATAATGATATGTAATAGGAACCCATAAATTTATGTTAGTGCCTACACATAAACACAATTACAGTAGAACTTTGCTAATCTCTCACATTTAGGACTGGAGGTATTGGTCAGAACACAAAAAAAGGTCGGATTATCGAAAGTACAGATACTCACGTACTTAAAGTCAAATAAACAATCTCTCAACATGAAAATAATTTGTCTAACAATAAGGCGGACAATCACGGTCGGATTAACGGGGGTGCCAGAACCGAGCCTAGATTAGCGAGGTTCTACTGTAATTCTTATGATCCACATTGTTCATAAATTATTTCGATTTCGGCTTTACCCAGTTACGACCCAAAAATTGGCAAAATTTGGTTTTTAATTTATAGGTTGAATTTTTGAGGGTATTGTTACCTTATCAAGCGTTATATTTCACATATTTTTTTGCATTCAATCCTTCCATAAGTATACTTAAATATAATAACCACTACCACGTTTTAAAATGAAATTCTTTTATGGAATTGAAAGTCACTTTAGCAAAATATTTTCTAGATAACTAAAACTGTTCTGAATATTTATCAGATGTATGTGGAGCAGTGTAAAAATCAGAGATATATGCAAAATGTAACTCTACGTGAACTAACCCTCTCCCCAAACTTTCAATCTTCTAACACGAATAGTCATGCAGAAAAAGAATTAAAAACGATTTTTTTCGGTCCCGTGAGTGGCGGAAATCCTCGTCCTAATTTATCCGACACGTTAATAAGAATTTATATTCTCTTTGTAATTACTGTTTGAAAATGATATTGATGTATTGTTGCGTAAAGGGTTTTTATAACGATTATTAAGGCAGGTATGTAGAATAAGCCTTTAAGGATTACGACGAAGGTACAACTTGTTAAATTAAGAAACAGAGTATCGCTGAGATGCGTATGGAGAGGAGTGAGATCGCATTCGGAGCAAAAAGGATGCAGTGTACGCAGCGAACGCACGCTAAAGAATAAGAGATTATTCTTTTCATTCATTCTCTTCGAACTATTGATTATAAAAATAATTAAAATAATTATAGAAATATAAATTAGGTAGCACGATTAATAACATATGTAGTATTTTTTATCATTAAATACAGAGGTTTTAAAAATTTTTTGAAAGGGGTGAATAAGGAACGAACTCTTCCCATACATCGTTAAGAAATAAGTAGACCAAGGGAGACAAAACTCTAAAAAAAGTAGGTAAATAAATAATAATAAATGTAAACAATTACTACTACTAATATTCTATACACAACAATATTATATACAATCAGTTAAATATTTAAATTCAAATATTCATTTAGGCAACTCAACGAACAAAAGTTTCCACTACTTTTGCTTGATAGTATTTTAGTAGTAAATTTTAATGAATGGGCACATTTCAGTAGCACGCCCCCTGGGCATCAGTAAACGAACTAAACCGCGTTGACCAACTATGCATTTATAAACAATGCTATTATCAAATCTAAGACTTGACAAAAGTATTTCAAATCTCTTCAATGACATAGTCATTCTGAATATTGGCCGACCCAAAACATCTTTAGAAAACAGTTGGAGCATATCTTCATGTGAAGATTTTATAATAGAAGATAGCATAAAAAACCCAATCAGAGCTTTTATCTCAACTATATTTGTAATTCTGTAGTTTGATGTATTAGTTGAGTCAGACAACTTTTCTCTCATAATAATTTTTTGGTTTGTCCACTTTACAATTTCTTCTAACATCTCATCATCCATCAACAAATTCCAAATATCAGATTTAGAAGGGCCGTTTCCAAAAGTCCTGCTATGCGCTGTTAGGCCTGGTAATCCTGTGATAATGTTATGTCTTCGTGTCCTTGTATTTCTCGGACGCTCCGTTCCCTGCCACTGAAAATGTTTTTTCCGTTGAATATATTCACATCCTCTTCTGCTTGTAAAGGATTGGCTCTGGATTGTAAATCATTAGAGGGTTCATCTAATTCCAAAAGTTCCGAATCTAAATTCGATTCTTCGCTTCCAGATCGTTCACTTTGTCGAATTATAAAATTGTGATCTTCATCCGAATTATCTGTATCCTCGTCACTCTCTAGGTCGGATACATACAAATCTTGACCATCGGCAAGTAGCATGCTTTTTATTTTGTTTGCAAAATCTGGGTCCGCCAGATTTACACGGTCAATTCTGCTAGGTCCTGCTTTATCCATTTTTACTACAAAATTATAAAATATTAGAGTAAATATGCTTTTTACATACAAAATGTGAAATACTTTATTATTCGTCAGCACACAATCCGTAACAAGTGGCCTCCTAGACCTATCACAAAAACACTATAATGCGAAACACCTGGCTTAATAGACCTATACGTTTACAGAACTATCGTTATTACAACGTAAACACTACAGCAGTCGCGACGATACTGCAGGATTATGCTTATTATAGACTAACCAGAAGGTATTTGAACGGACAAGCGTATGGGACTTACAATGTTGCCGCTATTAGCAGATATTCTTTCGCTTTTGATCTGTCGGACCAATGTTTCGGGTTAAGGGTTAAGCCCTAAACAAAGTCCCCGTTTTCCGTCATTTTCGATTTGGGCCGATAAAACACTTGGTTCAATTTTCATAAACGTTATTTATTATTCTAACCACGCTAATGCCACATGAAATGTCAAAACGATCGGTTTATTAATAATTATCAAATATTTAATTTATGCAGAGTAAAAATTCGAATAAATTTCACTAAAAACTAATTAAATTCTTGAAAATATCACCAAAAATTTAACTAAATTTGTAAAAATTTAAAGCTACTAAAATTTTTTAATAATTCCACCAAAAACTTATAAAATTTGTAAAAATTCCACCAAAGCTATCAAAATTTTTAACAATTCCACCAAAAACTTGCTGAATTTTTAAAAAATACACTAAAATTAAGATTAATTTCGTCAAGAATTGATTAGATTCTTAAAAATTTCACAAAAATAAAAAAGTAATGATAAAAATTCCACAAAAGTTAGTTAAATTGAATACAATTTCACCAAAAATTATTAAATTTGGAGACAATTCTACTAAAAACTTAATGAATTTTTTAAAAATTCCACCCAAAATCAATATAATTGGTAGAAATTCCACGAAAAACTTACTATATTCGTAAAAATTCAAAGTTACCAACATTTTTAACAATTCCACCAAAAACGTACTAAATTTTTTCAATATTCCGCCAAAGCTACAAAAATGTCGAATAATTCCACCAAAAACTTACTGATTTTTAACAAACACCACCAAAAATCCTACTAAATTCATAAAAATTCTAATAAAATTACCAATATTTTTAACAATTCCACAAAAAATGATTAAAGTTAATAAGAATTCCACCAAAGTTATCAACTTTTTTAACAATTCCATCAAAAACATACTGAATTTTATAAAAATTTCACTAAAAATTAATAAAATTGGAAAAATTTCACTAAAAACTTACTAAATTCGTAAAAATTCCATAAAAAAACACTGAATTTTTTAAAAATTCCATCAAAAATGAATAAATTTCGCAAAAATTCCACCAATGTTATCAAAATTTTTGATAATTCCACCAAAAACATACTGAATTTTTTAAAGATTCCAACAAAAATTAATACAATTTGCAAGAATTTCACCAAAAACTTACTAAATTCATAAGAATTTTACCAAAGTTATCAACTTTTTTAACAGTTCTATCAAAAACATACTGAACTTTTTAAAAATTCTACCAAAAATTAATAAAATTGGAAAAATTTCACTAAAAACTTACTAAATTTGTAAAAATTCCATAAAAAACACTGAATTTTTTAAAGAATTCCATCAAAAATGAATAAATTTCGCAAAAATTCCACCAATGTTATCAAAATTTTTGATAATTCCACCAAAAACAGTGAATTTTTTAAAAATTTCAACAAAAATTAATACAATTTGCAAAAATTCCACCAAAAACTTAATAAATTCATAAGAATATTACCAAAAACACTGAATTTTTTTAAAGTTCCACCAGAAATGAATAAAATTTGCAAAAATTCCACTAAAGGTATTAAAATATTTAACAACTACACCCAAAACTTACTGAATTTTTTTATACCACCAAAAACTTACAAAAATCCTAAAAATTGTCAACATTTTTAACAATTCTACCAAAAACTTACCAAATTTTTAAAAAATTCCACCAAAATGTCGAAATTTTTTTAAGATTCCACCAAAAATCAATCAAATTAGAAATAATTTCATTAAAAATTAACTAAAACCTTGAAAATTCAAAACTTAGTAAATTAATAAAAATTCCACCAAAGTTACTAAAATTTTTAATAATTTTAAAAATAATGAATTTTTAAAAAATTCCACCAAAAAACTTACAAAATTTGTAAAAATTCCACCAAAAATTTACCAATTTTTTTTTTTAATTCCACTAAAAACTTACTAAATTCGTAAAACTTCCACCAAAGTTACTAAAATGTTGATCAATTCCATTAAAAACAATAATTTTTTTTAGAAAAACACTAAAAATTAAATTAAACTAGATATAAATTTAAATTATTTTTGTTTTAAACATTTTTTTATGTAAACATAGTAATTTAAATTTTTTAATGAAAACTTAAAAACCGTGTGGCATTCAACGTGTTAATAAAAAGTGTTCACGTTGTCACCGTGAAATATCACGAACTCAAAACTTGCAGCAAAACTTTTGTGGGGGCTTTACTTTACTGTTCTGGATCAAAAACCTTCTGAAACTTAACAAAAACAGACTGATTATCAACGTTTTCCACCAAGACAAAGGTCAAGCGAGATGTCACAGAGTCAAAATCAAGGAGGAAAAATAGATTTAAAAAAAATATGTTATACAAGTGACTAACCCAACTTTCTTAAAAAATCATCCAGAATTTATTTATTGGAATTAAAGAATAATTTTTGGTTTAAATGAAAGATAAAAGATTCTGTTTTGAATTAGAAATGACAGATCTTTCCTAATTCTTGCCAAAAAAATTAAAAAAAAATTTAAAGTTGATAAAAATTTTTGACAGTTCTAACCAAACTTTTTTAAAAAATCACCCAATTTTAAAAAATCACCCAATTTTAAAAAATCACCCAGACTTTATTTATGAAGATTAAGGAAATATTTTTGGTTTAAATGAAATTTCAAAGATTCTGTCTTGAATTAAAAAAGACAGGTTAGTTTTAATTATTATCAAAAAAATTTAAAAAATTCTTAAAGTTGGAAAAATTTTTTGACAGGTGATTAACCTAACTTAAAAAAAAAATCGACAAATTTTAAAAAATCGTCCAGACTTCATTTTTAAAAATTAAGTACTGATTTTTGGTTTAAATGAAAGATAAAATATTCTATTTTTAATTATAAAAGCCGGATTTTTTCTAATTGTTACCAAAAAAATTTAAAAAAATTCCCAATGTTAGTAAAAATTTTTGACGGTTCTAACCTAACTTTTTTAAAAAATAGACCAATTTTTAAAAAATCACGTAGACTTTATTTTTAAAGATTAAGGAATGATTTTTGATTTAAATGAAAGATAAAACATTCTAATTTTAATTAAAAAAAATGGTTTTGTTCTAAATTTTACCAAAAAAATTAAAAAAAATTTCAAAGTTTGGTAAAAATTTTTGACGGTTTTAACCTAACTTTCTTAAAAACAGACCAATTTTTAAAAAATCACCCAGACTTTATTTTTAAAGATTAACGAATGATTTTTGATTTAAATGAAAGATAAAAGATTCTATTTTTGATTATAAAAGCCGGATTTTTTCTAATTATTACCAAAAAAATTAAGAAAATTCCAAAAGTTTGTAAAAATTTTTAACGGTTTCAACCCAACTTTTTTTAAAAAATCCACCAACTTTAAAAAATCACTGAGACTTTATTTTTTTGGAATTAGAGATTGATTTTTGGTTTAAGTTAAAGCTAAAAGATTCTATTTTCAATTAAAAGAGATATTTTTTTCCTATTGTTACCAAAAAAATTAAAAAAAATTTTCAAAGTTTCTTCTGAAATCATCAAATTTTATTAAAATTTTTGTCAGATTTTGTAGAAAACTACCTAAATTGATTTAATTGAAGAGTGGAGTGCAAGAAGTACCTAAGTAGCATTTTTATAAAATCTGCCTAGGTTTAAAATCTAGGTTTATCATGTTTAATAAACCTAGATGTGATTCTAATGTCAAGAAATCTGACCCAGAAGAGGACGTTCGAAAAGGCGCTATTTAACCAATTTGGGCCTAGAAATGGCATCAAACTTATAAATCAAGTTGTATTTTAACGTTTTATTTGTCAACATGAACGACACCTAAGGCGTCGAGGTCGGAAAGAGCGATTAGTTTGACGTTTAGAAACGTCAAAAATTCGCTTGTCAGCAATTCTGCGCCGAAATTGGTCGATTTTCGTTAGTTCGGTGCAAACTGAGGGCAAAAAAAGACGGCGCTGCTCGTTTACTACTTTATTATATGTGCCGCATGCCAAATTTTAACTTGTTATATAATATATCAGTATAATAAAAGCAGAAGGGAATCAGCACCCCCTATATCAGCGCCCCCTATATTGAAAATTCAAATTTTCGCCCCATTATTGCGCGGCAAGTACGGCGCGTAGCGCCCCGCGGTTTTTTCTAAACGTCTCCGGTTCGAAAAATTGATTTACGCGTACCGCGCGCGCGGTTTCGTCGGGCCCCGAAATATCTCAACCGAATTTTCACTTTTTAGTTCCGAAAATTATCGTTTCCCGCCATTTTCGAGACTTTTCCCGCCAATTTTCATCAATTTAAAAAATATTTTAAATAATTTTTCTTACTTTTTCAACCGAGTTTTGGTACCGCATCGGTCAGAAAAGTTGTAAAACCGGTTTTTACACCTAAACTAATCCTTCCGCGGGCTTCAAATACGTTTTTTAAACTATTTAACGAAAATTTCGTTAGTAAAATACGGCGACGCCATATTGGTTTTTGGTTGACATTTCCGTGAGGTTATTCGCATAAATTTGATAAAAACGGGTCGTTGGGCCCCGATGAGACTACCGGAACGGTCTAAAATACGCCCTCGAACAATTAAGTACGTTTAACGGAGTAAGTAAAGTGTTATTATTTTAAAAAGTTGCGATAAACGTCACCGGCCGAATGGCCGCCCCGTTTGCTCTCAAAAAATAGACAAAAAGGGGCCAAAACGCCCATTGTCCGCTTCAGAGGAGCTCAAAACACGTCAGGGAGCCTCTACTTTGTCTATTTCGCGCGTTTAATAAAGGCAAGTAACGTCAAATTATTTTAAGAAAATGTTAATAAACATCGATTTATAGGTTAGGTGTTTTGCGTCAATATTTTACGTTTAAAAAAGACCTAAAACCCGCTTGGATGATCGAAAATGGATTCTATTTGGATGATTGAAGGGTGAACGTGACGTTTTACAAGTCTAAAACCAACGAGTGCACCAAAAACTTGAATAAAATTGCAACATAATTTCAACGTTTACTGGAAGAAAATTTTTTGCTTCAAAAAGCATTTGGACGTTTAAATCTGGACCCTAATGACGTGTTTGAACCTTTTTCACGCCGATTTTAATCATTTAAGGAGAGGATTAACGTAAAATTTCTTCAAAAATTTCGAAAATTACTGATAAATCTCATGCTGTAAATTTATACGTTTTGCGGTCGAAAATGTGTTTTGACGATTGGAAACGGGCTACGTTTGGAAGATGTAGAGGACGAATGAATCGTTTTGAGGGTTCAAACGGGTGATTGCTGTAAAAATATTTTTTTAATAATATAAAGAAACAAAGGCTGTTTTGCTGTATGAATCGTTGGAAAATTCGCCTAAACATCTATTGAAAACAGTTTACGCCATGATATTGATGTAGAAAGTATTTTAGAATCTCACGAGTAATTATAAAAATCTTATTTTACGTAAACGTATCGATGCCGAAAGGAGTTTGCCAAAGAAATGGTCTATAATGTGGATTTAAAGTAAATTAATCAATCTAAACGAAAAAGTAAGCTTTAATACTCTTAAAAATATATCTGTTTGCTTCAAAATTTATCGATTGAAGTAAATTGAAGAACAGAAAGGTTTGTGCTATAATGAAAATGGACATTAAGACCACAATTTCACTTTTTAATGGTTCATCACTGCAAGAATGTAATTACTAAAGTAAATGAATGTTTTATTTTCCATATTGATGAAGAAACCCACGTTTGGGTTTGTAGCTTTGATTTTTTACATTTATATCTCTCTGGAAATGTAATTATTGAAGTAAATGAACGTTTTAATTACCAAAGAAATCGTTACAGTTCCTTTGTGAAGGTACTTGGAGAACAAAAAAGATACAAGACAAATATTAAATTTAAAATTAGATATTTTACCTTATTCATATTTGAATATTTATTATTTGAGATTTAATTTTCATTTTATTAGTTTAGAACGAAGAATAAATCACGTCTTGGAGAGATTAAGTGAAGAGATTGATATTTGGGTCCAGAACTTTGATCTTTAGCTCTGTATCTCTTTTGAAGTGTAATTTTTTCATGTAAATATACGCTTATTAAATCACCCCCGTGAAGATATTAGAACAAACTATTGATAAAAGAATTGAACCAATAATAGAACAAACATTGGATGAGGCACAGAGTGGGTTTACACAAAGAAGAAGTAGTTAAAATCATATATTTATGACTAAGGAAATAATATAAAGGAAACTACCACCGAATAAAGATATACATAGGATTTATCGACTTGGAGGAAAATATCGATAGCGTCCCACGTAAAAAAATGTGGAAAATTCTAGAGAAAAGGAATCGAGAACAAAACCATTCAAAGCATAAAAGAAATATATGAAAATAATTTAAATACAGTAATTATTAAGAATTTAGAAATTAAAGAAACCGATAGAAATTACAGAAGGAGCGTTTGCGGATGAATTGCAAGATAGTCTGGAGAAATAGAATTCGACATTGAAAAAATATAGAATAAAGCTGAATAAGAATAAGACAAAGGTCATGGTGATGGAGGAAGAGATGAAAATACGGATGGAAATGACGATCATAGAAAAAGGAAAGCATTATAAATACCTAGGGGCAGAAATAGAAAATCATGGCAAATACAAAAAAGAAACAAATACAACGATACAGAGGACATTGAAACCTTCTTACGACATGAAGAATCTATTCATTAATAAGAGGGAGATAATAAAGAAAACGAATATAAATAAATAAAAACTAATGTATAGATCAATATTTACCCTTAGATGTCTGACTCGGGTACTCTCAAAGAGAAAAAAGAAAAAATTACAAGCAGTTGGAATGAAATAACTTAGAAGGGTAAAGGGAGTGACTAAGAAAGATAATTTTAGAAACATTAAGATAAGGAAAGATCCTCATATCGAATCATTGAACAATTTTATTGAAGAACGACAACTAAGTTGGTGGGGTCATCTACATAGGATGTAAGATTTAAGGCTGGTGAAGCAAGTCTGGCAAGCAGTAATGCAGGGAAAGAGAAGAAGAGGAAGATCGTAACAATCATGGGGTGAGGTAACAAAAGATACTAGAAAAACAGGAAATTATGGAAAAGTATGTATAAGGATTAGAAACAGCAGATATCAAGTTGAAGAATATGAAAAATGTAATACGCCTACAAAAATTATGACAGACGGATCGTCTACAATTTGGTTTTATTCAATTAAGGAATTTAACCGAAAATTAAAACAAAAACAAATGTGAATTTGAATCGAGTTGGATTCGCGCGCGCGTTTTAAATCAACGGGCCGTGTTTCGTTACCATGGTTACATCAAAGAGTGCTTGGCGCTCATTGGTCCAATTGGTATCCGCGAAAGGGCGGCCGCAGGCCGCCCGTCATGCACTACAAACGACTTTTCTTAACTGTTTGCCACCTTTCTCGGATTCACATCTTTCCAAGGATCCTCCGTTTAAGCGATCCACTGTTTGCTAGTCAGTATAATAAAAGCAGAAGGGAATCAGCACCCCCTATATCAGCGCCCCCTATATTGAAAATTCAAATTTTCGCCCCATTATTGCGCGGCAAGTACGGCGCGTAGCGCCACGCGATTTTTTTTAAACGTCTCCTGTTCGAAAAATTGATTTACGCGTACCGCGCGCGCGGTTTCGTCGGGCCCCGAAATATCTCAACCGAATTTCCACTTTTTAGTTCCGAAAATTATCGTTTCCCGCCATTTTCGAGACTTTTCCCGCCAATTTCCATCAATTTAAAAATTTTTTAAAATATTTTTCTTACTTTTTCAATCGAGTTTTGGTACCGCATCGGTCAGAAAAGTTGTAAAACCGGTTTTTACACCTAAACTAATCCTTCCGCGGGCTCCAAATACGTTTTTTTAAACCATTTTTAACGAAAATCGTAAGTAAAATACGGCGACGCCATATTGGTTTTTTTGGTTGACATTTTCGAGAGGTTATCCGCGCAAATTTAAAGAAAACGAGTCGTTGGGCCCCAATAAGACTACCGGAACGGCCTTAAATACGCCCTCGAACAATTAAATACGTTTAACGGAGTAAGTAAAGTGTTATTATTTTAAAAAGTTGCGATAAACGTCACCGGCCAAATGACCGCCCCGTTTGCTCTCGGAAATTGGACAAAAAGGGGCCAAAACGCACATTGTCTGTCTCGGAGGGGCTGAAAATACGTCCGGGAAGCTCTTTTTCGTCAAAATCGTGCGTTTAATAAAGGCAAGTAACGTCAAATTATTAAAAAAATGTTAATAAACACCAATTTGTAGGTTAGGTGTTTCGCGTCAGTATTTTACGTTCAAAAAATGCTTAAAACCCGCTTGGACGCTCGAAAGTTTACTCTATTTGGATGACTGAAGGACATACACAACGGTTTACAAGTCTAAAATCAACGAGAGCATCAAAAACTTGAATAATATTGCAACATGATTTCAACGTTTACTGGAAGAAAATTTTTTGCTTCAAAAAGCGTTTGGACGTACAAATTTGGACTAGAATGGTGTATTCGAACCTTTTCCACGCCGATTTTAATCGTTTAAGGAGAGGATTAACGTAAAATTTCTTCAAATATTTCGAAAATTATTGATAAATCTTATGTTGTAAATTTATACGTTTTCCGCTCGAAAATGTGCTTTGACGATTGGAAAAGAGCTACTTTTGGAAGATAGAGAGGACGAGTGGATCATTTTAATGGTTCAAACAGGTGATTGCTATAAAAATATTACAATCTAATTAAAATTTTTAATAATATAAAGAGGCAAAGGCTGTTTTGCTGTATGAATCGTTGGAAAATTCGCCTCAACATCTATTGAGAACAGTTTACGCCTTGATGTTGACGTAGAAAGTATTTTAGAGTAATTATAAACATCTCATTTTGTGAGAACGTTTTGATGCCTAAAACAGCTTGCCAAAGAAATGGTCTTTAAAGTAAATTAATCAATCTAAGCAAACAAGTAAGCTTTAATACTCTTACAAATGTATCTGCTAGCTTCAAAATTCATCGATTGGAGTAAAGTGAAAAACAGAAATGTTTGTGCTATAGAAAAATCGACTTTTAAGACCACAACATCACTTCTTAACCGTTCATCATTGTAAGAATGTGATTATTAAAAAAGTGGATGTTTTATTTGTCAAATTGGTGAAGAAACCGACGTTTGGATTTGTAATTTTAATCTTTACATCTATATCCCTCCGAAAATGTAATTATTGAAGTAAATGAACGTTTTAATCACCAAAGAAATCGTTACAATTCTTTTGTAAAGGTACTTGGAGGTCAAACAACGATGCAAGACAAATATTAAATTTAAAATTAGATATTTTGCCTTATTGATATTTGAATATTTACTATTTGAGAATTAATTTTCATTTTATTACTTTAGAACGAAGAATAAATCACGTCATGGAGAGATTATGTGAAGAAATCGATATTTGGGTCCAGAATTTTGATCTTTTGAAATGTAATTTTTCATGTAAATATACGCTTATTAAATCACCACCATGAAGATATTAGAAGAAACCATTGACAAAAGTATCGAATCAATAATAGAGCAAACATTGGATGAGGCACAGAGTGGGTTTACAAAGAGAAGAAGTAGTTAAGACCATATATTTATAATTAAGGAAATAATGTAAAAGAAACTGCCACAGAATAAAGATATACATAGGATTTATCGACTTAGAGGAAAACTTCGATAGCGACCCACCTAAAAAATTGTGGAAAATTCTAGAGAGAAGAGGAATCGAGAATAAAACCATTCAAGTGATACAAGAAATATATGAAAATAATTTAAATACAGTAATTATTAAGAATATAAAAATTAAAGAAACCGATAGAAATTACAGAAGGAGCGTTTTGCGGATGAATTGCAAGATAGTCTGGAGAAATAGAATTCGACATTGAAAAAATATGGAATGAAATGACGACCATAGAAGAAGGAAAGCATTATAAGTACCTAGAGGCAGAAATAGAAAATCATGGTAAACACAAAAAAGAAACAAATACAGCGATACAGAAGACATTGAAACTTACTTATGACATGAAGAATCTATTCATTAACAAGAGGAAGGTAATAAAGAAAACGAAAATAAATACATACAAAGTAATGTATACATCAATATTTACCCCTAGATATATGACTTGAGAAAAAAGAAAAAAAAATACAAGCAGTTGAAATGAAAAAACTTAGAAGGTGAAAGGGAGTGACTAAGAAAGATAATTTTATAAACAATGAGATAAGGAAAGATCCTCATATCGAATAAACAATTTTATTGAAAAAACGACAACTTAGTTGGTAGGGTCATCTTCGTAGAATGTAAGATTCAAGGCTGGTGAAGCAGGTCTGGTAGGCAGCAATGCGGGGAAAGACAAAAAGAAGAGAACCGTAACAATCGTAGGATGAGGTAATACAAAAGATACTCGAAAATAAAAGGAACAACTTTATAAGAAGCTAATAAGTTGATCTTAAACAGGAAATTGTGGTAAACTCTGCATAAGGATTAGAAATGCCAGATATCAAGTTGAAGAATATGAAAAGTGTAGTACGCCTACACAAATTATGACAGTCGGATCGTCTACAATTTGATTTTATTCAATTAACGAATTTAGCCGAAAATAAAAAAAAAAATTAGTGTTTGAATTTGAATTGAGTCGGATACGCGGGCGCATTTTTAAGTCAACGGATCGCGTTTCGTTATCATGGTTACGTCAAGAAGTGCTTATTGGTTCGTTTGGTATTCGCGAAAGGGCGGCCGCAGGCCGCCCGTCATGCACTACAAACGACTTTTCATAACTGTTTACCACCTTTCTCGGATTCACATCTTTCCGAGGATCCCCCGTTTAAGCGATCCACTGTTTGCTAGTTAAAGTAGTAAGCAAAAGTAAACAAGTAGCGCCATCTTTTCGAGGTTTTTCACTTTTTTCTCCGTGAAAACGAGCTTTTCGACAGTTTTCAGGGGTACTACCGGGATCTGATTCTATATGGGCATCTTCCATAAGCGAGTATGGGGCCCGCACGACGTTTTTTAACGGAGAAAAATGCAAAAGAGGTGTTAAAATTTTTCGGAACTAACGCCGGCAGTCGACCATTTTCCCGTTCGCCACGCTCTTAAACGTCAAACTGGCCGTTTTTTCCCCGGATTTTCCGACCTTGCCGCCTTAGCTGGCGTTCATGTTGATGAAGAAAACGTTAGAATACAGCCTATTTTATAGGTTTCGGGCCATTTTTGAGCCTAAATCGGTTAAATAGCGCCTTTCCGAACGTTTTTTTCCGAGGCCGATTTTGTGCCATTAGAGCGGGTACAATTTCTATTGACCGTTTTTCGAACAACAAATTTTTCATCGAAAACGGCTAAAATCGCATTTTCTTATGTATAAAATTGTTCAAAATCATAAAAATTGAGAAAAACAAACACGTTTTTGTATCCGTTTTTCGAAAAAACTGTCTGGAAAAAGTTAAAAAATAACCCTCTTCGAGTACCAGGGTCAATCCAGAATGACATTTCGTTTTTGACATTTGGCCGTTTTCTCCAATATGCTTCCATTCAAAGCGCAAATTGGCCGAAAATCCTTAAAAAATGTATACAACAAAAATATTTTGTTATATTTATACAATCTTAATGGGATGTTGTTGTATATTGTTAAATATTAAAATTTTAAGGAAGAAAAATGAAGTTTTTATAAAATATTTTTCTTATTTGAGGTTAAAATTTAAAGAAAATTAAGAGATTCTTAAAGATTATTAAAAATCCTTTAATTTAATACTAAATACGATTATAATTGGATAAAAAATAAAAGAACTATAAAGTTTTTTAAAAATTTTTGAGGTTATGTCACTTTTTTATTAAAAAATTGCGATAATTTTCTTATTTTTTAACATAAATTAGTCGTACTTGGTATCAAATTAAAGGAAATTAAAAGAAATTGTTAAATATTAAAATTTTAAGGAAGAAAAATGAAGTTTTTATAAAATATTTTTCTTATTTGAGGTTAAAATTTAAAGAAAATTAAGAGATTCTTAAAGATTATTAAAAATCCTTTAATTTAATACTAAATACGACTATGATCGGATAAAAAATAAAAGAATTATAAATTTTTTTTTTTAATTTTGAGGTTATGTCACTTTTTTATTAAAAAAATACGATAGTTGTTTTATTTCTTAACGTAAATTGGTCATATTTAGTATCAAATTAAAGAAAATTAAAACAAATGGTTAAAAATTAAAATTTTAAGGAAGAAAAATGAAATTTTTAGGAAAAAATTGACGTTTTTATAAAATATTTTTCTTATTTGAGGTTAAAATTAAAAAAAAATTAAGTGATTGTCAAAGATAATGAAAAATCTTTTAATTTGATACCAAATACGATTATAAACGGCTAAAAAATAAATAAATTATAGTTTAAAACAAAACTTTTAGGTTATGTCACTTTTTTTATAAAAAATTACAAAAACTTTTTTATTTTTTATCCAATTATAGTCGTGTTTGGTATCAAATTAAAGGAAATTTTATTTCCTATCCGATTTTAAAAATAATTTCACCCAAAAGCTTGGTTTTAATCTCATTATAACTGAAAAAATAACAATTTTTGAGGTTATAAACTGTTTTTTTTTTTTTTTTTCAAAATAATAAATTTGATGAAAAAATTTGTTAAACTTTGCGAAAAGAACAACGCTCGTAATATATTAACCTTCCAGTACACGCGCTTTTTTTGTTCGCGCGACCACACGCTACGGACTGAGAGTCCGGGTTCGGAAAATAAATAAGAGAGGGAGCTGATACGAAATAAAAAATTATTTAATAATGTCAAATCGTCTTCTTCATTTTCATCTTCCTCATCTTCGTATTCTAAAACGTTGTTGCCCAATAATAGGTTTTCATACTCTTCCTCCTCATTATTGGACAACAAGTTCTTGTTCCTTTCTTCGTTATAGCTCATATTTTCGAAATAACCGATTTTAAAATTGAATTGAAACTCAACACACAATGACATTGACAGATAATAAAATGTCGGTAAGAAAGAAATTCATCAAAAGAATTATCGTCAGCGCAAGTTCGAAATAACACTAATAGATGGCGGTCAAAATCCGGACTGAGAGTCCGGTAGCGTGTAGCGAAAGGTTAAAGCAGTAAGCAAAAGTAAACAAGTAGCGCCATCTTTTCGATGTTTTTCACTTTTTTCTCCGTGAAAACGAGCTTTCTGACAGTTTTCAGGGGTACTACCGGAACCTGATTCTATATGGGCATATTCCATAAACGAGTATGGGGCCCGTACGACGTTTTCTAACGGAGAAAAATGCAAAAGAAATGTTAAAATTTTTCGGAACGAATGCCGGCAGTCGACCATTTTCCCGTCTGTTATGCTTTAAACGTCAAACTAGTGTTAAATAAAAAAAATAAAAAACGTCATATTTTGTGACATTTAAAAAAAATCAACAATGTCACTCAAATTAAAAAGATTATTTACAAATAAAAATAAGAAAATATGGTTAACTACAATCGGTGCGATATCCGGAGCGATAGGAACTTTTATTTACATCTTGGATAAATCCGTAAAAGCCTCCGAGTTAGAACTCCACCCGGCTAAATATCCATGGTACCATTCCGGATTATTTAATTCCCTCGATCACGCCAGCATAAGAAGAGGCTACCAAGTGTACAAACAAGTTTGCGCGGCTTGTCACTCTTTAAAGTACGTTGCGTATCGCGATTTAGTAAACGTAACCCATTCGGAACACGAAGCGAAAACCGAAGCCGAGGAAATTATGGTAACTGACGGTCCGGACGATACCGGGGAGATGTTCCAACGTCCGGGGAAATTATCCGATTACTTTCCAAGTCCTTATCCGAACGAACAAGCTGCCCGAGCGGCGAATAACGGAGCTTATCCACCGGATTTAAGTTATATCATCCCGGGAAGACACGACGGAGAAAATTATGTGTTTTCTTTATTATTAGGATATACGGATCCACCGGCCGGGGTTGTAATAAGAGATGATCAAAATTACAATCCGTATTTTCCCGGCGGAGCGATCGGAATGGCTCGAACCGTGTTTGATGAAGTTATTGATTATGAAGATGGAACTCCGGCTACCGCTAGTCAAATAGCTAAAGACGTGGTGACGTTTTTAAAATGGACAGCCGAACCTGAACACAACGAAAGGAAAAAAATGTTGATTAGAAGTCTCGCGATTTATAGTATTTTGATTGGGTCGTTTCTTTATTTGTTGAGGGTTAAATGGAGTACTATGAGGACGAGATCTATTCAATTTAATCCAAAACGGAAATAATTATTTTTTTTTAAGTTATTAAAATTAATTAATTACCTGTAAAACTGTATTTTTTGGAAATAATAATATAAACTTTTCAAAACCTAGATTATATTCACTTAGAACTAACTTAATAATTAAAATTAAAACAACTGTTCGAAACGAAGACATTTTAAAGACTAAAAATCTTTCCGTTTGGAATTTTTAAAACCGAAAATTTAAAAAGTAAACAATAAAAAAAGTATTCATTCGGTTTTACACCGTTATGTACTTATTACATGTTTACTTATTTGCATTTATATTAGCTTTTATTTTGCGGTTTAACTTCTTATTTGAATTCACTTTGAAAAAATGATTTTTGATGTTAATTTCGTTGTTATTTTAAAGATATTTCTGGGATATTTGCCGTCATCGATCGGAACTCTGACGCAACGACAACCGGAAGAGAAGTCTTACAGAAAAGCAAATCAAAGAGAAAAACGTTAAGAAAGAAATCGCCATCGACAAAGATGTGTAAGTAATTTTTTAAAAATTCATACAAAATCAATTTTTGATCATTTTGATCTAATTTTTGTTCTAAATGAAACTTAAAACATTCTAGTTTTATATAAAAAAGACCGTTTTCTTCTAAATTTTATCAAAAAAATTTAAAAAATTTTCAAAGTTGATAAATAAATTTTTTATGTTAAAAAATTTTTTAGGTTAAAAAATTTTGATTATTAAAAAAATCAATAAATAAAAAAAATCATAAAAAATTGGATTTTAAAGATTTTAATCTAATTTTTTTTCTAAATGAAACTCAAAACATTCTAGTTTTATATAAAAAAGACCGTTTTGTTCCAAGTTTTGTCAAAAAATTTAAAAAAAATTTTAAACTTGGTAAAAAATTTTTTTAAGTTAAAAAATTTTTTAGGTTAAAAAAATCGATTTTTTAATAATTCATAAAAAATTGGATTTTAAAGATTTTGATCTGATTTTTTTTCTAAATGAAACTTAAAACATTCTAGTTTTATATAAAAAAGACCGTTTTCTTCTAAATTTTACCAAAAAAATTAAAAAAATTTTCAAAGTTAGTAAAAAAATTTTTTAGGTTAAAAAATTTTGATTATTAAAAAAATCAATAATTAAAAAAAAATCATAAAAAATTGGATTTTAAAGATTTTAATTTAATTTTTTTTCTAAATGAAACTTAAAACATTCTAGTTTTATATAAAAAAGACCGTTTTCTTCTAAATTTTACCAAAAAAATTAAAAAAATTTTCAAAGTTGGTTAAAAAATTTTTTAGGTTAAAAAATTTTGATTACTAAAAAAATCAATAATTAAAAAGAAATCATAAAAAATTGGATTTTAAAGATTTTAATTTAATTTTTTTTCTAAATGAAACTTAAAACATTCTAGTTTTATATAAAAAAGACCGTTTTCTTCTAAATTTTACCAAAAAAATTAAAAAAATTTTCAAAGTTGGTAAAAAAATTTTTTGTTAAAAAATTTTTTAGGTTAAAAAAATCGATTTTTTAAAAATTCATAAAAAATTGGATTTTAAAGATTTTGATTTGATTTTTTTTCTAAATGAAACTTAAAACATTCTAGTTTTATATAAAAAAGTCCGTGTTGTTCCAAGTTTTGTCAAAGAATTTAAAAAATTTTTCAAAGTTGGTATAAAAATTTTTTAGGTTAAAAAATTTTGATTATTAAAAAAATCAATAATTAAAAAAAAATCATAAAAAATTGGATTTTAAACATTTTGATCTGATTTTTATTCTAAATGAAACTTAAAACATTCTAGTTTTATATAAAAAAGACCATGGTCTTCTAAATTTTACCAAAAAAATTAAAAAAATTTTCAAAGTTAGTAAAAAAATTTTTTAGGTAAAAAAATTTTTTAGGTTAAAAAATTTTGATTATTAAAAAAATCAATAATTAAAAAAAAATCATAAAAAATTAGATTTTAAAGATTTTGATCTGATTTTTTTTCTAAATGAAACTTAAAACATTCTAGTTTTATATAAAAAAGACCGTTTTCTTCTAAATTTTACCAAAAAAATTAAAAAAATTTTCAAAGTTGGTAAAAAATTTTTTTAGGTTAAAAAATTTTTTAGGTTAAAAAATCGATTTTTTAAAAATTCATAAAAAATTGGATTTTAAAGATATTGATTTGATTTTTTTTCTAAATGAAACTTAAAACATTCTAGTTTTATATAAAAAAGACCGTTTTGTTCTAAATTTTACCAAAAAAATTAAAAAAATTTTCAAAGTTGGTTAAAAAATTTTTTAGGTTAAAAAATTTTTTAGGTTAAAAAATTTTGATTATTAAAAAAATCAATAATTAAAAAAAAATCATAAAAAATTGGATTTTAAAGATTTTAATTTAATTTTTTTTCTAAATGAAACTTAAAACATTCTAGTTTTATATAAAAAAGACCGTTTTCTTCTAAATTTTACCAAAAAAATTAAAAAAATTTTCAAAGTTGGTTAAAAAATTTTTTAGGTTAAAAAATTTTGATTATTAAAAAAATCAATAATTAAAAAAAAAATCATAAAAAATTGGATTTTAAAGATTTTGAGCTAATTTTTTTTCTAAATGAAACTTAAAACATTCTAGTTTCATATAAAAAAGACCGTTTTCTTCTAAATTTTACCAAAAAAATTAAAAAAATTTTCAAAGTTGGTAAAAAATTTTTTTAGGTTAAAAAATTTTTTAGGTTAAAAAATCGATTTTTTAAAAATTCATAAAAAATTGGATTTTAAAGATATTGATTTGATTTTTTTCTAAATGAAACTTAAAACATTCTAGTTTTATATAAAAAAGACCGTTTTCTTCTAAATTTTACCAAAAAAATTAAAAAAATTTTCAAAGTTAGTAAAAAAATTTTTTAGGTTAAAAAATTTTGATTATTAAAAAAATCAATAATTAAAAAAAAATCATAAAAAATTGGATTTTAAAGATTTTGATCTGATTTTTTTTCTAAATGAAACTTAAAACATTCTATTTTTAACTAAAAAAGACCGTTTTCTTCTAAATTTTACTAAGAAAATTTTAAAAATTTTCAAAGTTGGTTAAAAAATTTTTTAGGTTAAAAAATTTTGATTATTAAAAAAATCAATAATTAAAAAGAAATCATAAAAAATTTGGATTTTAAAGATTTTGATCTGATTTTTTTCTAAATGAAACTTAAAACATTCTAGTTTTATATAAAAAAGACCATTTTCTTCTAAATTTTACCAAAAAAATTAAAAAAAATCTCAAAGTTGGCAAAAAAATTTTTTATGTTAAAAAATTTTTTAGGTTAAAAAATTTTGATTATTAAAAAAATCAATAATTAAAAAAAAAATCATAAAAAATTGGATTTTAAAGATTTTGATTTAATTTTTTTTCTAAATGAAACTTAAAACATTCTAGTTTTATATAAAACAGACCGTTTTATTCTAAATTTTACCAAAAAAATTAAAAAATTTTTCAAAGTTGGTAAAAAAATTTTTTGGTAAAAAATTTTTTAGGTTAAAAAAATCGATTTTTTAAAAATTCATAAAAAATTGGATTTTAAAGATTTTCATCTGATTTTTTTTCAAAATGAAACTTAAAACATTCTAGTTTTATATAAAAAAGTCCGTGTTGTTCCAAGTTTTGTCAAAGAATTTAAAAAATTTTTCAAAGTTGGTAAAAAAATTTTTTAGGTTAAAAAATTTTGATTATTAAAAAAATCAATAATTAAAAAAAAAATCATAAAAAATTGGATTTTAAAAGTTTTGATCTGATTTTTTTTCTAAATGAAACTTAAAACATTCTAGTTTTATATAAAAAAGACCGTTTTATTCTAAATTTTACCAAAAGAATTAAAAAATTTTTCAAAGTTGGTAAAAAAAATTTTTATGTTAAAAAATTTTTAGGTTAAAAAAAATCGATTTTTTAAAAATTCATAAAAAATTGGATTTTAAAGATTTTGATCTGACTTTTTTTCTAAATGAAACTTAAAACATTCTAGTTTTATATAAAAAAGGCCGTTTTCTTCTAAATTTTACCAAAAAAATTAAAAAAATTCTCAAAGTTGGCAAAAAATTTTGTTATTAAAAAATTTTTTAGGTTAATAAAAAAAATCGATTTTTTAAAAAATCATAAACAATTGGATTTTAAAGATTTTGATTTGATTTTTTTTTTTTCTAAATGAAACTTTTAAAACATTCTAGTTTTATATAAAAAAGACCGATTTATTCTAAATTTTACCAAAAAAATTAAAAAAATTTTCAAAGTTGGTAAAAAATTTTTTTAGGTTAAAAAATTTTTTAGGTTAAAAAATCGATTTTTTAAAAATTCATAAAAAATTGGATTTTAAAGATATTGATTTGATTTTTTTCTAAATGAAACTTAAAACATTCTAGTTTTATATAAAAAAGACCGTTTTCTTCTAAATTTTACCAAAAAAATTAAAAAAATTTTCAAAGTTAGTAAAAGAATTTTTTAGGTAAAAAAATTTTTTAGGTTAAAAAATTTTGATTATTAAAAAAATCAATAATTAAAAAAAAATCATAAAAAATTGGATTTTAAAGATTTTGATTTAATTTTTTTTCTAAATGAAACTTAAAACATTCTAGTTTTATATAAAAAAGACAGTTTTCTTCTAAATTTTACCAAAAAAATTTAAAAAAATTTCAAAGTTGGTAAAAAATTTTTTTATGTTAAAAAATTTTTTAGGTTAAAAAAATCGATTTTTTAAAAATTCATAAAAAATTGGATTTTAAAGATTTTGATTTAATTTTTTTCTAAATGAAACTTAAAACATTCTAGTTTTATATAAAAAAAGACCGTTTTCTTCTAAATTTTACCAAAAAAATTAAAAAAATTTTCAAAGTTGGTAAAAATTTTTTAACCTTAAAAAAATTAATCAAATTTTAAAAGATTCATTAAAAATTCATTTTTATTCATTTCGACTTGATTTTTTTTCTAAATGAATCTTAAAACATTCTAGTTTTATATAAAAAAGACCGATTTATTCTAAATTTTACTAAAAAAATTAAAAAATTTTTCAAAGTTGGTAAAAAATTTTTTTAAGTTAAAAAAATCGATTTTTTAAAAATTCATAAAAAATTGGATTTTAAAGATTTTGATCTGATTTTTTTTCTAAATGAAACTTAAAACATTCTAGTTTTATATAAAAAAGGCCGTTTTGTTCTAAATTTTACCAAAAAAATTAAAAGAATTTCCAAAGTTGGTAAAAATTTTTGACAGGTGACTAACCTCACTCTTTGAAAAATTCAACCAACTTTAAAAAATCGCCACGACTTTATTTTTAGAGATTAAGAAATGATTTTTATACTAAATTAAACTTAAAAGATTGTATTTTGAATTAAAGAAGACCGATTTGTTCTAAATTTTACCAAAAAAATTAAAAAAATTTTCAAAGTTGCTAAAAAAATTTTTTAGGTTAAAAAATTTTGATTATTAAAAAAATCAATAATCAAAAAAAAATCACAAAAAATTGGATTTTAAAGATATTGATATGATTTTTTTTCTAAATGAAACTTAAAACATTCTAGTTTTATATAAAAAAGACCGTTTTCTTCTAAATTTTACGAAAAAAATTTAAAAAATTTTCAAAGTTGGTAAAAAAAATTTTTAGGTTGAATAAATCGATTTTTTAAAAATTCATAAAAAATTGGATTTTAAAGATTTTGATTTGATTTTTTTTCTAAACGAAACTTAAAACATTCTAGTTTTATATAAAGAAGACCATTTTCTTTTAAATTTTACCAAAAAAATTTAAAAAATTTTTCAAAGTTGGTAAAAAATTTTTTTATGTTAAAAAATTTTTTAGGTTAAAAAAAATCGATTTTTTAAAAATTCATAAAAAATTGGATTTTAAAGATTTTGATTTGATTTTTTTTCTAAACGAAACTTAAAACATTCTAGTTTTATATAAGAAAGACCGTTTTATTCTAAATTTTACCAAAAAAATTAAAAAATTTTTCAAAGTTGGTAAAAAAATTTTTTGTTAAAAAATTTTTTAGGTTAAAAAAATCGATTTTTTAAAAATTCATAAAAAATTGGATTTTAAAGATTTTGATTTGATTTTTTTCTAAATGAAACTTAAAACATTCTAGTTTTATATAAGAAAGACCGTTTTCTTCTAAATTTTGCCAAAAAAATTAAAAAAAATTTCAAAGTTGGTAAAAAATTTTTTTATGTTAAAAAATTTTTTAGGTTAAAAAAATCGATTTTTTAAAAATTCATAAAAAATTGGATTTTAAAGATTTAGATTTGATTTTTTTTCTAAATGAAACTTAAAACATTCTAGTTTTATATAAAAAAGACCGTTTTATTCTAAATTTTACCAAAAGAATTAAAAAATTTTTCAAAGTTGGTAAAAAAAATTTTTATGTTAAAAAATTTTTAGGTTAAAAAAAATCGATTTTTTAAAAATTCATAAAAAATTGGATTTTAAAGATTTTGGTTTGATTTTTTTTCTAAATGAAACTTAAAACATTCTATTTTTATATAAAAAAAGACCGTTTTATTCTAAATTTTACCAAAAAAATTAAAAAAATTTCCAAAGTTGGTAAAAATTTTTGACAGGTGACTAACCTCACTTTTTGAAAAATTCGTCCAACTTTAAAAAATCCCCAAGACTTTATTTTTAGAGATTAAGAAATGATTTTTATACTAAATTAAACCTAAAAGATAGTATTTTGAATTAAAAAAGACCGATTTGTTCTAAATTTTACCAAAAAAATTAAAAAAATTTTCAAACTTGGAAAAATAATTTTTTAGATTAAAATTTTTTAACAGTTAAAAAAATCACTTTCAAAGTGGTCAAATTATTAAAATTATTTACCTGTAGAATCGTATTTTTTGGAAATAATAATATAAACTTTTCAAAACCTAGATTATATTCACTTATAACTATCTGAATAATTAAAATTAAAACAACTATTCGAAACGAAGACATTTTAAAGATTAAAAATCTTTCCGTTTTGATTTTTTAAAATCGAAAATTTCAAAGACAAACAAAAATGTATTAATTCAGTTTTATACCGTTATGTACTTGCTACATGTTTACTTATTTACATTTATATTAGCTTTTATTTTACGGTTTAACTTCTCATCTGAATTTACTTCTCATCTGAATTCATTTCTCATTTGAATTCATTTCTCATCTGAATTCAATTCTTACCTGAATTCACTTTTTACTTGAATACTCTTCTTACCTCAATACATTTCTTACCTGAAGAACGGTATATTGTGGAAATAATAAAAATCCCATTATTGGAGTACATTGTATCAAAACGAATAATAAAAAACTTTTAAAATCCATTTTATAAACGAATAGAAACCTCTTACGTAATAACACTTCGAAATGAAGACTTAAAACCTTTAAACTGAAGCTGACCTAAATGAGAAAATCCGTTAGGTGGTTTTATTATGATTGTTATCCTTTTCTTCGTTTAGTTTAACACCTATTTTATTTTAAAAGGTGCTAAATTGTTATATAAAAGCCATTTTTAACATATTTTAAAAAATTAGATTTAAAAATTCATATCTAAAAAAATAATTGTTTTAAAGACTTGAAATTTTATCACGATTTAGTTTGAAATGTAATCTTTACTTTCACCAAAAATGAATTTTCTACGATTTTTAGTTTTTCCCTCAGAAGTGAAAATGTCACTTAATTAAATTCATAGACATTTTTAAATATTAAAAATTAGGCTACGTTCTTAAATTAAAATAAAATTAGGTTGGTATTACTCAGTTTGTTTAAAACTTCGTACTGTAAACATTGTCTACCATTTTTATAAGATTTTCACAAAAAAAAAATCGTTTAAACGTTATAAATCTAATCGAAACGCGATCTTAAAACGCCCAAGTAACTAATTCAAATCGACTTAAGTGTGGTAAAAGTATATTTTAGTTAAATTTTAATGATAAAACTTTTAAACCGATCCGCCATGTTAGTTAGTCTTTGAAACGTCAAGTGGTTAGCATCGTCTCATCGGTAGAGTGTTTTTTTAAAGATTTTCACAATAAAAACTCTTTTAAACATCATGAAACCAATCGAAATGTTAGCTTTAAACGTTTTAGTAACTAATTCGATTAGATTTAAGCGTCGCGAAAGTGATTTTTGGTTAAATTTTAGTAAAATTTAGTAAAAGTCTTGGAGGGGAAATAAAGAAGAAAAATGGGGGAAAAGGAGGGGAAAGCAAAAATTAGAAATTATGACGGTGAGCAATAGGTGGCATTGCTATTTAAAAAATGTCATTTTGACGTTTATTCTTTTTAGGTTATCACTAAAAAAAATATTTTTAAATGCCAACAAGATGTTTATAACTTAATCATCAAAGAATATCCGCTAAAAATACGATTTTTACCACAAAAAGAAAGGAGAAATAAAAAATTTTAAAGGTATTTTTTTAAGGAATTTTTTTTTCTAAGAATTTCTAATAATTTTTAAATTTCTAATGATTTTTAAATAAGTTTAAAATCAACGTTGACGATTTTAACTGATTAGATGGTAATTTTAAACCATTTTAGATTATTTTTTAAGCATTTTTAGATTTTATTTTAAACATTTCTAAGAATTAATTTAATATTTAGATTTTAACTAACTTTTTATTGTTTCTTTATCGACTTTTTTAACGATTTTAAACAATAGTTTAAAGTGTAAGTCTTGTAAACTTAATTAAAAACTTAAAACGTGACGTAATCTTCAATTTTATTAGCAATTTTTATTACTATTTACAAAACCTTGAAGGGGAAGCGAATAAAAGGTAATTTTAAAGGTTTACTCGTCAAATTAATATTTAAATTATCTTATTTAAGATTTTAAATGTAAATTTTAACATTTTAAAAATCACTTTTGACGTTTGCATTTCAATTTTCACGTTTAAATCTCAGTTTTCACGTTTAAAATGTTAGTTTTGACGTTTACACTTTAGTTTTTATCTTTAAAACGTTAGTTTTGTCTTTTAAACGTCTACTTTTATGTTTTAAATGTCAGTTTTAATAATTAAAATGTTAATTTTGACGTTTGAATAACAACTTTGACGTTTAATCGACAACTTTAATGTTTGAAATGTTAAATTTTTAGTTTAAACGTTTAATTTCATGATTGAAACGTTTGTTTTGACGTTTGAATAACAATTTTGACGTTTGAAATGTCAATATTGATGTTTAAGTGATAACTTTGACATTTAAAATGTAAATTTTGACGTTTAAAATGTTAATTTTTTAATTTAAACGTCAGATTTTATGTTTGAAATGTCAATTTTGACGTTTGAATAACAATTTTGATGTTTAAAATGTCAATTTTGGCGTTTAATTGAAAACTTTAATTTTTCAAATGTCAATTTTGACGTTTAATTGATAACTTTAATGTTTGAAATGTAAAATTTTTAGTTTAAATATCTGATTTCATGATCGAAAAGTTAGTTTTGACGTTTGAATAACAATTTTGACGTTTGAAATGTCAATTTTGATGTTTAATTGATAATTTTGACATTTAAAATGTCAATTTTGACGTTTGAACAACAATTTTGATGTTTAAAATGTCAATTTTGGCGTTTAATAGAAAACTTTAATGTTTCAAATGTCAATTTTGACGTTTGAATAACAATTTTGACGTTTAAAATGTCAATTTTGGCGTTTAATTGAAAACTTTGACGTTTAAAATAAAATTTTGTCATTTAAACGTCATATTTCATGTCTAAAACGTCAGATTTCATGATTAAAATGTCAGTTTTGACGTTTGAATAACAATTTTGACATTTGAAATGTCAATTTTGACGTTTAATTGATAACTTTAATGTTTGAATTGTCAATTTTAAGTTTAAATGTCATATTTCATGTTTAAAACGTCAAATTTCATGATTGAAATGTTAGTTTTGACGTTTGAAATGTCAATTTTGACGTTTAATTGATAACTTTGACGTTTAAAATGTCAATTTTGACGTTTAATTGATAACCTTGAAGTTAAAAATGTCAATTTTGTCATTTAAACGTCATATTTCATGTCTAAAACGTCAGATTTCATGATTGAAATGTCAGTTTTGACGTTTGAATAACAATTTTGACATTTGAAATGTCAATTTTGACGTTTAATTGATAACTTTAATGTTTGAATTGTCAGTTTTAAGTTTAAATGTCATATTTCATGTTTAAAACGTCAAATTTCATGATTGAAATGTTAGTTTTGACGTTTGAAATGTCAATTTTGACGTTTAATTGATAACTTTGACGTTTGAAATGTCAATTTTGACGTTTAATTGATAACTTTGACGTTTAAAATGTCAATTTTGTCATTTAAACGTCATATTTCATGTCTAAAACGTCAGATTTCATGATTGAAATGTCAGTTTTGACGTTTGAATAACAATTTTGACATTTGAAATGTCAATTTTGACGTTTAATTGATAACTTTAATGTTTGAATTGTCAGTTTTAAGTTTAAATGTCATATTTCATGTTTAAAACGTCAAATTTCATGATTGAAATGTTAGTTTTGACGTTTGAAATGTCAATTTTGACGTTTAATTGATAACTTTGACGTTTGAAATGTCAATTTTGACGTTTAATTGATAACTTTGACGTTTAAAATGTCAATTTTGACGTTTAATTGATAACTTTGACGTTTAAAATGTCAATTTTGACGTTTGAATAACAATTCTGACGTTTAATTGATAACTTTGAAGTTAAAAATGTCAATTTTGTCATTTAAATGTCATATTTCATGTCTAAAACGTCAGATTTCATGATTAAAATGTCAGTTTTGACGTTTGAATAACAATTTTGACATTTGAAATGTCAATTTTGACGTTTAATTGATAACTTTGACGTTTAAAATGTCAATTTTGACGTTTAATTGATAACTTTAATGTTTGAAATGTTAATTTTGACATTTAAACGTCATATTTCACGTCTAAAACGTCAGATTTCATGATTGAAATGTCAGTTTTGACGTTTGAATAACAATTTTGACATTTGAAATGTCAATTTTGACGTTTAATTGACAACTTTAATGTTTGAAGTGTCAATTTTGACATTTAAACGTCATATTTCACGTCTAAAACGTCAGATTTCATGATTGAAATGTTAGTTTTGATGTTTGATTAACAATTTTGACGTTTAATTGACAACAATGGTGTGTGAAATGTCAATTTTGAGTTTAAACGTCAGTTTTTGCGCTTGAAATATCAATTTTCACGTTTAAATAATAACTTTGACATTTGAAATGTCACTTTTGACATTTGAAATCACTTTTGACATTTGAAATGTCACTTTTGACATTTGAAATGTCACTTTTGACATTTGAAATGTCATTTTTGACATTTCAAATGTCACTTTTGACATTTGAAATGTCACTTTTGACATTTGAAATGTCATTTTTGACGTTTAAAACGTCAGTTATGCTATTTAAACGTCAATTTTCAAATTATAAGCGTCACTTTTGGCGTTTTAATTATCAATTAGAAACTTTTACGTTTAAAAATAGTCTTTTTAATTATCTATTTACACCAAAAAATACACTAAAACGTCAAGTTTTCTTTATTTACATTCTTTTCGAACGTTTATTTTCCAATTATCCACTTTTATTCTTAAAAGAACTTTTATCGACATTGAAATTGTTTACTGTCAAGTTAATAAATCGTAAAATTACAACGAAAAAGCATTAAACTTATTGTAATTTACATAAATTAAAATCAAAAAATGTAATTTTTATAATTTTATTAAATAAGAAATACTTTAATTAAGTTTATTTACGTTTCGATTAAAATGGAAATCTTAAAAAAAAGATTTAAACAAAGTAAACGTTTGCGCGAATGATAAAGTATTTCCCCGCGTTTATATTTATTATAATAAGGTACAAAATTCGCATTTTAAGTACACGGGATTTCTATCTACGTGATTTACATTAATAAAATCCTTTTGACTAAATAAAACGTCACCTTCCATTCAATTATACGTTTTAAATGCGTTTGAAATTAAGATTTAAGATGAAAAATGGGTTTAAGATGAGAAATGGGTTGTTTAAGATGAAAAAATAACGTTAACGATGTGATTAAAGTCATTAAAAAGTGTAATTTTCAAAGGTGGACGTTTCTTTCGGTCTTGATTTCGATCATTTCACTCTCCCATTGTTATATTTGTTTATAACTTTCGCCGCAATCGACGTATTAACTCCTCCTCCTCCGTTCGTTATACGATTTTATTTCGTTTTTAACGCTCAAAGTTAAATCGTTCGATTCATTTTGTCTTCGACTTTCAAACAAGAAACATGTTTTATTTTTAAAAAATAAAAATTAAAAGTGTTTAAGAGATTTCTTTTAAATCAATTGAATCAAAGTGAATTAAAGTAAGTTAATTATTTTATTTTATTTTATTTTACTTATTTTATTTTTTTAATTAAGGTTGTGATTTTAATTTATTATAAATTTAATATTCTATTAACGTTTGTTTGTCGTACAAAAAGAAATTTTATGCAACTCGTTCGTTTGGAGTTTCGTTTTTCGAATGCAAAACGTTTACAAATTACGATTTTATTGCGCAATTTAACACCTAACTTGGGTCTCTGTTTAGTTTGTTGTTTGAATAAAACTTTCATTTTTCTCCTTTTATCTCGTCTACTTTCACTTTTGAAACGATTTTTTTTAACACCATCATCTAATAAACTAATCGATTTTTAATTTTCATCTATTTTTTTATATATTTTTTATTAATTTCCTTTTTTTCTATTTTTTTATGTAGATACTATTTAAAGGAAGATGGAAATTATTGAAAGTTTGACTCCGATTCAAAAATTTTATTCCGGAGCGAATATTTTCATAACCGGAGCTACTGGATTTCTAGGAAGACTTTTAGTAGAGAAATTATTAAGATCCTGCCCGGAAGTTGGAAACATTTACCTCCTCGTTAGAAATAAAAAGGGGAAAAACCTCCACGAACGAATTGAAGCACTCTTAGAAGATTCTATTTTTGATAGGTTGAAAGAAATCGATCCCAAATTTCGGCATAAAATCACTGCGATTGATGGAGATGTTGCTTTGGAAAATTTGGGGATTAATGAACAAGATAGGCAGCTTTTAACCAACGAGGTAATTATTTAAATCTAATTGGAGGCGAAATTAATATTTAAATTTTAATGACAAGTCAAATTATTATTTAAATTTTAATGAGGAGCGAAATTATTATTAGAACAAATAGGATTGATTGTCGTTTGAAATGAAATGTGTTCTTCATTTGGATATAAAAGCCTTTGTATGCAGATTTAATGTCTTTAACGTGAAAGAATTGATGCTTAGGTTTGCGCGAATTAGAATCGAGGTCGTTTACATCGATTTGTAACTCGGAATTTTTGTTAACATGTAGATTTTTTTATATTATTTTAAAAATAACATTTTAATCTATCTTTCTTAAAAAAATCTTTTCTTTATTTTTATAAATAGACTCGTAATGATTTTTTTAAATTTGACCAATTTTTTTTTATGGTTAGAACTGTCAAATTTTGTAGAGGTTTACAAAAAAATTTCCAACTTAAAATTTTTATTATTCAACATGTGGTTTTTTATACATTAGTTTAAAGAGTATATTCTAATCTATCTTTGGTATAAATTTTTTTTTTTAATTTTTATAAATAAACTCGTAATGATTTTTTAAAGTTGACCAATTTTTTTAAGGTTAGAACTGTTAAATTTTGTAAAAGTTTACAAAAAAATTTCCAACTTAAAATTTTTATTATTCAACATGTGGTTTTTTATACATTAGTTTAAAGAGTATATTCTAATCTATCTTTGGTATAAATTTTTTTTTTAATTTTTATAAATAAATTCGTAATGATTTTTTAAATTTGACCAATTTTTTTTAGGTTAGAACTGTCAAATTTTGTAGAGGTTTACAAAAAAATTTCCAACTTAAAATTTTTATTATTCAACATGTGGTTTTTTATACATTAGTTTAAAGAGTATATTCTAATCTCTCTTTGGTATAAAAAATCTTTTTTTAATTTTTATAAATAAACTCGTAATGATTTTTTAAATTTGACCAATTTTTTTAAGGTTAGAACTGTCAAATTTTGTAGAAGTTTACAAAAAAATTTCCAACTTAAAATTTTTATTATTCAACATGTGGTTTTTTATACATTAGTTTAAAGAGTATATTCTAATCTATCTTTGGTATAAGAAATCTTTTTTTAATTTTTATAAATAAACTCGTAATGATTTTTTAAAGTTGACCAATTTTTTTAAGGTTAGAACTGTCAAATTTTGTAGAGGTTTACAAAAAAATTTCCAACTTAAAATTTTTATTATTCAACATGTGGTTTTTTATACATTAGTTTAAAGAGTATATTGTAATCTATCTTTGGTATAAATTTTTTTTTTAATTTTTATAAATAAACTCGTAATGATTTTTTTAAAGTTGACCAATTTTTTTTAGGTTAGAACTGTCAAATTTTGTAGAAGTTTACAAAAAGATTTCCAACTTAAAATTTTTATTATTCAACATGTGGTTTTTTATACATTAGTTTAAAGAGTATATTCTAATCTCTCTTTGGTATAAAAAATCTTTTTTTAATTTTTATAAATAAACTCGTAATGATTTTTTAAATTTGACCAATTTTTTTTAGGTTAGAACTGTCAAATTTTGTAGAGGTTTACAAAAAAATTTCCAACTTAAAATTTTTATTATTCAACATGTGATTTTTTATACATTAGTTTAAAGAGTATATTCTAATCTCTCTTTGGTATAAAAAATCTTTTTTTAATTTTTATAAATAAACTCGTAATGATTTTTTAAATTTGACCAATTTTTTTTAGGTTAGAACTGTCAAATTTTGTAGAGGTTTACAAAAAAATTTCCAACTTAAAATTTTTATTATTCAACATGTGGTTTTTTATCCATTAGTTTAAAGAGTATATTCTAATCTATCTTTGGTATAAAAAATCTTTTTTTAATTTTTATAAATAAACTCGTAATGATTTTTTAAAGTTGACCAATTTTTTTTAGGTTAAAACTGTCAAATTTTGTAGAAGTTTACAAAAAGATTTCCAACTTAAAATTTTTATTATTCAACATGTGGTTTTTTATACATTAGTTTAAAGAGTATATTCTAATCTATCTTTGGTATAAAATTTTTTTTTAAATTTTTATAAATAAACTCGTAATGATTTTTTAAAGTTGACCAATTTTTTTAAGGTTAGAACTGTCAAATTTTGTAGAAGTTTACAAAAAGATTTCCAACTTAAAATTTTTATTATTCAACATGTGGTTTTTTATACATTAGTTTAAAGAGTATATTCTAATCTATCTTTGGTATAAAATCTTTTTTTTAATTTTTATAAATAAACTCGTAATGATTTTTTTAAATTTGACCAACTTTTTTAAGGTTAGAACTGTCAAATTTTGTAGAGGTTTATAAAAAAATTTCCAACTTAAAATTTTTATTATTCAACATGTGGTTTTTTATACATTAGTTTAAAAAGTATATTTTAATCTATCTTTGGTATAAATTTTTTTTTTTAATTTTTATTAATAAACTCGTAATGATTTTTTAAAGTTGACCAATTTTTTTAAGGTTAGAACTGTCAAATTTTGTAGAAGTTTACAAAAAGATTTCCAACTTAAAATTTTTATTATTCAACATGTGGTTTTTTATACATTAGTTTAAAGAGTATATTCTAATCTATCTTTGGTATAAATTTTTTTTTTAAATTTTTATAAATAAACTCGTAATGATTTTTTTAAAGTTGACCAATTTTTTTAAGGTTAGAACTGTCAAATTTTGTAGAGGTTTACAAAAAAATTTCCAACTTAAAATTTTTATTATTCAACATGTGGTTTTTTATACATTAGTTTAAAGAGTACATTCTAATCTATCTTTGGTATAATTTTTTTTTTAAATTTTTATAAATAAACTCGTAATGATTTTTTAAAGTTGACCAATTTTTTTAAGGTTAGAACTGTCAAATTTTGTAGAAGTTTACAAAAAAATTTTCAACTTAAAATTTTTATTATTCAACATGTAGTTTTTTATACATTATTTTAAAGAGAACATTCTAATCTATCTTTAATATAAACATTTTTTTTTTAATTTTTATAAATAAACTCGTAATGATTTTTTTAAAGTTGACCAATTTTTTTAAGGTTAGAACTGTCAAATTTTGTAGAGGTTTACAAAAAAATTTCCAACTTAAAATTTTTACTATTCAACATGTGATTTTTTATACATTAGTTTAAAGAGTATATTCTAATCTATCTTTGGTATAAAATTTTTTTTTTAATTTTTATAAATAAACTCGTAATGATTTTTTTAAAGTTGACCAATTTTTTTAAGGTTAGAACTGTCAAATTTTGTAGAAGTTTACAAAAAAATTTCCAACTTAAAATTTTTATTATTCAACATGTGGTTTTTTATACATTAATTTAAAGAGTATATTCTAATCTCTCTTTGGTATAAGAAATCTTTTTTTAATTTTTATAAATAAACTCGTAATGATTTTTTAAATTTGACCAATTTTTTTAAGGTTAGAACTGTCAAATTTTGTAAAAGTTTACAAAAAAATTTCCAACTTAAAATTTTTATTATTCAACATGTGATTTTTTATACATTAGTTTAAAGAGTATATTCTAATCTATCTTTGGTATAAATTTTTTTTTTAAATTTTTATAAATAAACTCGTAATGATTTTTTAAATTTGACCAATTTTTTTTATGGTTACAACTGTCAAATTTTGTAGAGGTTTACAAAAAAATTTCCAACTTAAAATTTTTATTATTCAACATGTGGTTTTTTATACATTAGTTTAAAGAGTATATTCTAATCTATCTTTGGTATAAAATATCTTTTTTTAATTTTTATAAATAAACTCGTAATGATCTTTTTAAAGTTGACCAATTTTTTTTAGGTTAGAACTGTCAAATTTTGTAGAGGTTTACAAAAAAATTTCCAACTTAAAATTTTTATTATTCAACATGTGGTTTTTTATATATTAGTTTAAAGAGTATATTCTAATCTATCTTTGGTATAAGAAATCTTTTTTTAATTTTTATAAATAAACTCGTAATGATTTTTTAAAGTTGACCAATTTTTTTTAGGTTAGAACTGTCAAATTTTGTAGAGGTTTACAAAAAAATTTCCAACTTAAAATTTTTATTATTCAACATGTGGTTTTTTATACATTAGTTTAAAGAGTATATTCTAATCTATCTTTGGTATAAATTTTTTTTTTTAATTTTTATAAATAAACTCGTAATGATTTTTTAAAGTTGACCAATTTTTTTAAGGTTAGAACTGTTAAATTTTGTAAAAGTTTACAAAAAAATTTCCAACTTAAAATTTTTATTATTCAACATGTGGTTTTTTATACATTAGTTTAAAGAGTATATTCTAATCTATCTTTGGTATAAGAAATCTTTTTTTAATTTTTATAAATAAACTCGTAATGATTTTTTAAAGTTGACCAATTTTTTTTAGGTTAGAACTGTCAAATTTTGTAGAGGTTTACAAAAAAATTTCCAACTTAAAATTTTTATTATTCAACATGTGGTTTTTTATATATTAGTTTAAAGAGTATATTCTAATCTATCTTTGGTATAAGAAATCTTTTTTTAATTTTTATAAATAAACTCGTAATGATTTTTTAAAGTTGACCAATTTTTTTAAGGTTAGAACTGTCAAATTTTGTAGAGGTTTACAAAAAAATTTCCAACTTAAAATTTTTATTATTCAACATGTGATTTTTTATACATTAGTTTAAAGAGTATATTCTAATCTCTCTTTGGTATAAAAAATTTTTATAAATAAAAATTTATAAAAAAATTTATAAAAATTTTTATAAATAAACTCGTGGTGATTTTTTTAAAGTTGACCAATTTTTTTAAGGTTAGAACAGTAAAATTTTTTTTTAGGGGAATATTTATTCAATATTTCTTCCAATTTTTTTTTAATTTTCAAGCCAATTTTAATGAATCCTTTAATAATAATTATTTTTTTCCCACAATTAAAGGTTTCAATCGTCTTCCACGTAGCCGCAACAGTAAACTTCAACGAAAAATTAAACCTCGCAGTCTCCATAAACGTCTCCGGCACTCAACACTTACTAAAACTTTGCAAGAAGATGACCAATTTAAAAGCTGTCGTCCACGTTTCGACCGCTTACAGCAATTGCAACCAGAAGATCACCCAAGAAAAAATCTATCCTAGTCCTATCGCTCCTAATAAACTTATCGGATTAACCCAAGTGTTAACTGATGAGATACAAGAAAAAGTTACTAAATGGTAAGAATTTTTTTTTTTTTCTAAACTTAACCACTTGCAGTGGCAAGAAATTTACGGCTGGGCGGGCCAGATGAGTCATTTTTCTACCTGCAACAATGGTCTGACGGCGTGCGTAACATCGTCACGCTGGCGTTCCAGTAACAAAAATATCTCGATGTACGATGTACGTCCAGCCACCGCAAGTGGTTAATCGACTTATTCATTAATTTATTTTACTTATTTATTTGTAATTGTTGTAGTATTTTGGGCAATTTTCCAAACACATACGCTTTAACAAAATCAATAGCGGAAAATGTCGTTTTAGAAGAAAGTATTAAAAATCAACTTCCAGTTGCGATTTTTCGACCAGCAATCGGTAATTTTTTTAATATTATTTTTTAATTTTATTGTATTTTTTTTAATTTTATTGTATTTTTTTTATTTTATATATTTTTTTTATTTTATTGTATTTTTTTTTTATTTTATTGTATTTTTTTTATTTTATTGTATTTTATTGTATTTTTTTTTATTTTATTGTATTTTTTTTTTATTTTATTGTATTTTTTTTTATTTTATTGTATTTTTTTTATTTTATTGTATTTTTTTTTATTTTATTGTATTTTTTTTTATTTTATTGTATTTTTTTTTATTTTATTGTATTTTTTTATTTTATTGTATTTTTTTTTTATTTTATTGTATTTTTTTTTATTTTATTGTATTTTTTTTTATTTTCCAACATAATATTAATTATTATTTTCATTTTAGTTTCTTCAACTTATAAAGAACCACTAAAAGCTTGGATAAATAACTTGTACGGAGTAACGGGAGTCGTGGCAGGAGCTTTCGCCGGAGTTTTAAGAGTTTTACACTGCGATAAAAACGCTAAAGCGAATATCGTACCGGCCGATATGACTGTAAACGCTATGATTGCTATTCCGTGGGATATACAATCTGAAAAAATCGAAAATAACCAAAATCAAAATGAAAAAGTAAACGTTCCGGTTTATAACTACGAATTAAATTCCCAACAGCCGTTAACTTGGTCGAAATATATGTCTAATATGGAAAAATATGGGATTTATTATCCGACGATTCACGCCATGTGGTATTACTTCTTTTTCTTGACGAAAAGCAAAATGATTTATTTAACGTCGATATTTTTCCTTCACTTTTTACCCGCTTTCGTCGGAGATTTATTTTTAATTTGCGTGGGGAAAAAACCCCGATTGGTTAAGTTTTATAAGAAGATTGAGAATTTTTCGAATGTGATTGAATTCTTTTGTATAAATGATTTTCAATTTGAATCTAAGAAAGTGAACGAAATGATTGGGAAAATGTCGGAGGAAGATCGGAATTTATTCTTTTGCGATTTAAAGAAGTTGGATTTTGAAGAGTATTTTAAAACGTACATTCCCGGGATTAGAATTCATCTACTTAAGGATCCGATGACTACGCTTCCGAAGGCGTTGAAAAAATGGAAAAGGTTAGTGATTTTTTTTTTTATTATTTTGATTTTTATAAAATGTGTTTTAAACGAAATGTTTTAATAATTAAATAATTAGATAATTGTTCGATGAATTATTTATTGATATTTTTTAAATTAAAAAATGAGAGAAAAAAAAAGATAATTTATAAATTTAAGGTTAGAAAAGATTTTTTTAACGTTTAATCACGGTGACGTTTTTTAGTGACTTTTTTAGGTTGGGTTTATGTCATTTTTAATTTTTTTTAGGTTATATTGGTGCCATCAATTCACCAAAATCATCCTAATCTTGGTTACGTTACGATTTCTTTGGGTTATATCAACGTATAGCTTTAATTTAATCTAATTTTAATTTAGTAACTAAAAAAAAATTAATCAAACGTCACTTAAGTTTTATTAAATACAAGTTTTTTTTTTCTTAATAAAAAAATTTTTTTATTACCGAATTCAAATTTCCTTTTTAACATTTATTTATAAGTGCATTTTAACAAATCACAACCTTATTTTAAATCCATTAGTTCATTTATTTAGGTAAAATATAAAAATTTTGAGAAATTAATTTTTTTCTAAAGCCTAACCCCAAAAAGTAAAAATCAAATTTTAAAAAATCGTCGACACTTTATTTCTAGGATTAAAGAAAAGATCTTTTGGAAAAATATAAACTAAAATGTTTATTTTAATATAACATATAAAAATTTAAAGGTTGGTATATAAAAATTTTGAGAAATTAATTTTTTTCTAAAACCTAACCTCCAAACGTCAAAATCAAAAATTTTTTTTTTTATTTAAAAAATCGTACAGACTTTATTTTTAGGAATTGAAAAGAGATTTTTGGGGTAATTATAAACTAAAACGTATAGTTTAACGTAACGTAAAAGAAATTTTAGGTTAAATTATAAACATTTTGAGAAATTAATTTTTTTCTAAAGCCTAACCTCCAAACGTCAAAATCAAAAATTTTTTTTTTATTTAAAAAATCGTACAGACTTTATTTTTAGGAATTGAAAAGAGATTTTTGGGGTAATTATAAATTAAAACGTATAGTTTAACGTAATCTAAAAAACTTTTAGGTTAAATTATAAAAATTTTGGGAAATTAATTTTTTTCTAAAGTCTAACCCCAAAAAGTAAAAATCAAATTTTAAAAAATCATCGACACTTTATTTCTAGGATTAAAGAAAAAATCTTTTGGAAAAATATAAACTAAAATGTTTATTTTAATATAACATAGAAAAAATTATAGGTTGGTATGTAAAAATTTTGAGAAATTAATTTTTTTCTAAAACCTAACCTCCAAACGTCAAAATCAATTTTTTTTTAATTTAAAAAATCGTACAGACTTTATTTCTAGGAATTGAAAAGAGATTTTTGGGGAAATTATAAACTAAAACGTATAGTTTAACGTAACGTAAAAAAACTTTTAGGTTAAATTATAAAAATTTTGGGAAATTAATTTTTTTCTAAAGTCTAACCCCAAAAAGTAAAAGTGAAAATTAAAAAAATCGTCGACACTTTATTTCTAGGATTAAAGAAAAGATCTATTGGAAAAATATAAACTAAAATGTTTATTTTAATATAACATAGAAAAAATTATAGGTTGGTATGTAAAAATTTTGAGAAATTAATTTTTTTCTAAAACCTAACCTCCAAACGTCAAAATCAATTTTTTTTTTAATTTAAAAAATCGTACAGACTTTATTTCTAGGAATTGAAAAGAGATTTTTGGGGAAATTATAAACTAAAACGTATAGTTTAACGTAACGTAAAAAAAATTTTTAGGTTAAATTATAAAAATTTTGAGAAATTAATTTTTTTCTAAAGCCTAACCCCAAAAAGTAAAAATAAAATTTTAAAAAATCGTCGACACTTTATCGGTATAATATATTTCCAAGTGAATTTTATAATTAATTTTAAGGTTAACTGTCAAATTGACGTTTGATGAACAGGGCTGTATTTAGGCTTTGAAATTTTTTTTGATTTTTTAAAAACCAAATATTGATTTTTTAAAATTCTTTATTGTGGATAATATAGCTTAAGAAAAAAAAATTAGAACATTTTAAATAGTAATTTATCAAAAAATCTTTTCTTAATTTATAAAAATCGAACAAAATATCAATTTTTTAACAAAATTTCAATCCGAAAGGAAAAAATAAACGATTAAATAATAATTAATATATAAAAAAAGAATTCCATAAATAACATTGAATAATCCATTGGCTATTTTATATCTGAAACCAAGAAAAAATCATTGTTAGTTAAAAAAAAAAAATAATTAAATAATTAATTAAAAAAACTAACCTTAAATACCTTTTTCTAGCATTTTTAACGGTACTAATCGGATCTTTTAAATCCCACAATCGAATCCCTAAAAAATACGATTGAAAATATTCCTCCCAACAAAGATTTCCCAAATCAAAATTAAAAATTTCCTTATCTTTAATTGACATTTTCTCCGATAACTTTCCAACATTTTTAGAAACAAATTTCTGATGATTTTTCATTAAAAACTCCATCGAATTATTCATTAAAACCACTCTCATTATCTTCTCAAAGTACCCATCCTTCCTTCCGAATACAAACAACAACACATCGTAAAAAACTGCCGGAATAATACGTTGAATCACAAAAACGCAATGTACCAACTTATTTTTACGTAAACTCAACGAACAACACCAATCGGCGTTTAACGGGGGATATTTTAAACCGTTTTTGGTCGATTCCTCAAAAAAATACTTCCAAGTTATCGGCTTATTCGAAGATTCGAAATGATAAACCGGAATCGTATCGTTTACTTTACAAGTTGGCGGTTTATAAGTCTTGGAAATCTCCCAAGGTATTGTTATCATGCAATTTACGGTTAAATCAACCGGAACTACATTCGCTATCCCATCCGGATCGCACGATACACTTTTTAATAAACCGTTTAAAGCCGAAGAAATTATTTTCGATGGTGTGTTGTTAAACGAGTAGTTTTTATATGGTTCTTGATATGAAGAAATAACTAGAAATTAAAAAAAAATATATATATAAATGTCTAAATGTCTAAATTGAGAAGTTTTGAAAAAATTGAGAAGTTTTATACAATTTTTTATATGTTTTAATAAGAATTTAGATGATTTTTTTAATAAATACTTACAAATTTTAAAGAAAATATACCATATTTGTATTTTGATAGTTATTTATTGAATTATTGATGGTTTTTTTAATTAAAAAATGTATTTATTATTTTATAATTTTTAGGTTAGAATGAGTTGTTTTGACGTTTAGGTGTTGACGTTTAAGTGTTGACGTTTAATCTTGGTGACTTTTTTTAGTAACTTTTATTGCCATTCTATTTTTATTTTAGATTCTTTAAAATTTAGTAATTTTTTTTATCTAATTTTTTTTTATCTAATTTTTTTTTAATCTAATATTTTTTTAACCCAATATATTTATAACCCAACATTTCTGTTTAACTTGACATTTTTTCAACCTAATTTTTTTTTAATCTAATATTTTTTTAACCCAATATTTTTATAACCCAACATTTCTGTTTAACTTGACATTTTTCCATCCTAATTTTTTTTTAATCTAATATTTTTTTAACCCAATATTTTTATAACCCAACATTTCTTTTTAATTTGACATTTTTTCAACCTATTTTTTTTTTTAATTAATCCAGATATTTATAAAAAATTAAAAAAATAAAATAAAATAACTTACTTATCGATGGTCTAAATACAACAACCGGAATATACTCTCCGTATTCTTTAATTAAATTCTCGGTTAAACCTTTGGTGAAAGAAATAACATTCGGACAACAATTTAAAATTTGTTCTTCGAGTTTGTTAAATTTTTCTTCGGCGTTTTCGTATTCCATTAAAGAGAGTAATTCGATTGGGGTTATTCGACCCGAGTAGACTTTTTCTTCTATGATTTTTAAAGGGGCGAAACTGAACGCGCTCGAAACGTATAAAAAACATTTTAATTTGTTCATATTCGCGGCTAGTTTTAGTAATTCTAAAGTTCCAAAGATGTTGATGATTGTGGCGACGCTTAAAGCTTCTGTGTAATTTGTGGCGGCCGCTGCGTGAAAAACTATGGATATTTCTTGGGTTAATTCGTTTAGGTTTTCTTCGGTTAGGTTTAAATAAGGTTTAGTTAGGTCGCCGGAAATTGGGACGATTTTTTCGTGGAAATTCTTTTGGGTTTTACGTAAGTTGTCGAATAATTTATCGAGGAGGAGGTTTTCAAGGCGGGTTTCAATCGTTTCCGTGTTTTTTGGGCGGATTAAGAGGTAGATTTTGGTTAGGTATGGGCAGGATCTTAAAAGTTTTTCTAGAAGGACTCTTCCTAAAAATCCAGTCGATCCAGTTATTAAAACCGATTGGTTTTCATAAAAATCTTGAATTTCCGATTTCTCTTTCATTTTTTTAGCTTTTAGATTTATTTTTATATCAGGTTCTTTTGACAGGTTTTTATTATTAAAATGTATTAAAATAAAAAAAAAAATTTGTTTAAATTTTAAATTTTTAAGTAACTTGATTTAAATATAATTTTCTTTTTCCCAAAAAAAATTTTTTTTTAACCTCAACATTTTAAAAAACAAATTTGAACTTTAAAAAATCGTAAAAAATTGGTTTTTTAATATAGAGACTTGAATCTTTTTTAAAAATCAAGATTAAAATGTCTTTTTTAAGACCACATAAAAAGATTTTGATTAAATTATAAAAATTTCCCAAAAAAAAATTTTTTTCTTAACCTCAACATCTTAAAAGTCAAATTTTTTTTGTTAAAGTTGAACTTTAAAAAATCGTAAAAAATTGGTTTTTTAATATAGAGACTTGAATCTTTTTTAAAAATCAAGATTAAAATGTCTTTTTTAAAGTCACATAAAAAGATTTTGATTAAATTATAAAAATTTCCCAAAAAAAAATTTTTTTCTTAACCTCAACATTTTAAAAGTCAAAATTTTTGTTAAAGTTGAACTTTAAAAAATCGTAAAAGATTGGTTTTTTAATATAGAGACTTGAATTTTTTTAAAAATGTAGATTAAAATGTCTTTTTTAAGATTACATAAAAAGATTTTGATTAAATTTATAAAAATTTCCCAAAAAAAATTTTTTTCTTAACCTCAACATTTTAAAAGTCAAAATTTTTGTTAAAGTTGAACTTTAAAAAATCGTATCGTAAAAAAATGGGTTTTTAAGATAGAGACTTGAATCTTTTTTAAAAACGAAGATTAAAATGTCTTTTTTAAGATTACATAAAAAGATTTTGATTAAATTTATAAAAATTTCCCAAAAAAATTTTTTTTTCTTAACCTCAACATTTTAAAAGTCAAAATTTTTTATTAAAGTTGAACTTTAAAAAAATCGTTAAAAATTGGGTTTTTGAGATAGAGACTTGAATTTTTTTTTTAAATCAAGATTAAAATGTCTTTTTTTAAGATTACATAAAAGATTTTGATTAAATTTATAAAAAATTCCCAAAAAAAATTTTTTTTCTTAACCTCAACATTTTAAAAGTTAAAATTTTTTATTAAAGTTGAACTTTAAAAAATCATTAAAAATTGGGTTTTTGAGATAGAGATTTGAATTTTTTTTTTAAATGAAGATTAAAATGTCCTTTTTAAGATCACATAAAAAGATTTTGATTAAATTTATAAAAATTTCCCAAAAAAAAATTTTTTTCTTAACCTCAACATTTTAAAAGTCAAATTTTTTTATTAAAGTTGAACTTTAAAAAATCGTTAAAAATTGAGTTTTTGAGATAGAGACTTGAATTTTTTTTTTTTTAACTGAAGATTAAAATGTCTTTTTTAAGATTACATAAAAAGATTTTGATTAAATTTATAAAAATTTCCCAAAAAAAAAATTTTTTTCTTAACCTCAACATTTTAAAAGTCAAATTTTTTTATTAAAGTTGAACTTTAAAAAATCGTTAAAAATTGAGTTTTTGAGATAGAGACTTGAATTTTTTTTAAAAATGTAGATTAAAATGTCTTTTTTAAGATTACATAAAAGGTTTTTGATTAAAGTTATAAAAGTCTCCCAAAAAAATTTTTTTCTTAACCTTTAAAAATCAAACGTCAAAAAGATTTTTTAGTGAATTTAAAAAAAATCATCCAGACTTTATTTATTAGAATTAAAAAATGACTTATACGTTAAAATCAACCTAAAAGATTCTATTTTCTAATTATTTAAAAAAATCTTTGATATCTTAAACAATTTTTGAGTTGTATAAAAAAATCAAAGAGAATGATTTTTGACCTAACCTCAATTTTTGGCTGGTGTTAAGTTTCCTAACATACGATTTTTTCGATGAAAATGTGATTTAATCGATCCGAAATGTGTTCTATCGTACAAATTTGGTCGAATTGTACCGCGGAAAAGCATTTTTACAGGAGAAAACCCTATATAAACGCTTTTTTTGACCAAAATTTTAAAAAGTATTTTCGTCCAGTTTTGTTCAATACATACAATATATTAATCTTCTTTTACGTTTTTCATACTGTTTTAAACCCAAAATGGTAGGAAAACGTTAATAATTATGAAAATACGGCACATTTTCCGCGCCTCACCAGTGCGAGTTTTGACATTTTGAATTAGTGGTCAGTAAAATCACTTCGTTACCTGGCAATGAACGAAAAGTATGAATCCAGGGGGGTATTATCGTAAAAGGTGTGAGTGTAAAATATGTTTGTAATATAAAAAAAGGAGAAAAATAATATTCCTTATAAAATCCCCGTAAATGTTTGCGTCTAAAACGATTTAAATGTCGGTGGTTGGATTGGAATCTAGCTGTTGTAGAGAAATTGCGGCACGGAGGGCCGTTAGTTGGTGCTTATTCGTTAGTATGATTGTTAAAAGAGAACAGTCCTCAGTATGTCACTATTTGGCCTGGATTTCGGTGGTTGATGCTAAGGCCAGACTGAGCGCTATACTATGTACGCTATGTGCGCTATGTACGATATGTTCGCTACATGGGTGGCTAGACAGGTTGCGTTTCGTCCGCAAATTCAGTTGGCTATTTTCGCCAGTTTGGTAAGATGTTGGCATGTAAGTTGCCCTGGGAAAGCGATGATAGTGACGATGAGATTTTGTTACTTTATGCATTGAGTAAGAAACGTAAAAGAAAGTGGGTACGCGAAGTTAACATGAAGAGAGAAGAATTTGGTGAATATCATCACTTGGTGATTCAATTACATGAAGATGAAGCTAAATTCAAAGAATATTTTCGAATGAGTAGTAGTCAGTTGGATCACTTTTTGCTACTCATTAAGCCTGATACCGAAAAGAAAACCTTGAACTACCGAAAAAGCATTTCAGCAGAAGAAAGACTGGCTGTTTGTTTAAGGCAGGGATTCCCAACCTTCTTCTTGTGTCGACCCCTTGTAAGAGAACAGTTTCTTAGATCGACCCCTAGCACTTTTACAAAATTTTGTTGAAAAGTCATCAATGTGATGTCTGTGCTTGATGTGTCGATACTATTTTTTTAATATTTGGCTTAAAATTACTTAATGCAATTCTTAAGTCCCCTCTTTCGAAAACATTCAATCTATTTCTTGTTTTACGCAGCAAGTTGTTGAGGTGACTAAAACCTGCTTCCACCAAATAAGAAGAGGGGAACGTTAATAATAGTGGTTCTGTAATAACTAGTAATAGCGGATACTTTTCCTTGATGATTTTCAAATTCCAAAACTTTGCGTATCTGTGTTTTGGATAAGAGTTGTGCTTGAACATCTCCCTTCAACGTAATTAACTCTTCTTGCACCATAATATTATATCGAGATATATCGCACTGTAATGAATCCATAAGCTATGCTAGCACATCCAAATTTTCTGTCTCGAAAGCGAACAGCTTAGTTATCGACCCCCAATCGACCCTCTGATCAATATTAACCTCTTCTATAACTTCATTGACCCCCAAGGGGTCGATACCGACCCCGTTGGGAATCCCTGATTTAAGGTAAAAAACGCATCTTTTATTTGCAATTTTTATTTATTTATAGTACAGATTAATGGTAGCTGTCTCTGCATGCATAATAAAGTAAAGGAGAAGGCGAAGGTGTTGGTGTTAGTATAGGTGTTGGTGCATGGTTAGGCGTTGGTGGATAGTTAGGTGAAGGCATTGGTGGATAGTTAGGTGAAGGCGTTGTTGAATAGTTAGATGAAAGTGCCGGAACATAGTTATGTGACGGTGAGATAGTCAGGTGTTGATCGAGTAACTCAGTTTCTGCTTTTATAACGGCTTTTATGACCTCCCCCTTTACTAGTTAATCCCCAGTAGCCAGCGAGGAATTAAAAATATAGCTACGAAACATACAACATAGCGACGTAGCTCAGATGTTTGACGTACGGACGTAGCGTACGTATTTCTGTTTGGCCGCTTAGGTTGTCTATAAAGGAAGCTATTTTTCTAACGCGTACATAGCGTACGTAGCGTACAAAGCGCAGCGCTTTGTGTGGCCTTAGCATGAGGGGGCTGCGTAGTTGTTGAAAGAAATGTAAGTAGTGCTTGGGATCTGACTTGGAACGAGCTAGATTATTAATGTTGCAGAAAAGCGGCTCGTAGGGCCGCTCGTATGTCACTCTTTGACTTGGACTTCGGCGATTGAGGGTTTGGTTGTGTTGAGAGGGGTTCCATAGTTAAAAATTGTAGGTGGTGCTTGTGTAATAATTCCATATATTGCGGGCTTTAGGTTAAACATTTTTTTTAGCTTTCTCTTTGCACATTTGTTAGGAACTCGGACCCAGTCATAAATTTGTGTAATAAATATGTCGACGATGTCACGTTCTCAAGTGTTTGAAATTGTTTTAGGAATTCTTAAGTTCAAGTAATGAATAAAGGACGAGGCGAACGTTAGGGAAGTTTAAAGGGTCTTTGAGTATTGTGTTTTTTTGAGCTTTTGGTAAAGAGCCGGGCATCTGGTTCACATATTTAGTTTCGAGATTTTTCTTAGAGAAAAGCTGTCTTAGAAAACTCCGCCTCTGTGTGCGACATTGGTCAACAACAACCAATCGTTAGGAACGCCTAAAATGTTCATTAACCCCCTTCTCCAAGGGCGAAGTTACTTGGGGAGAATTCGCGTTTTTGTAAAATCATTCTTCATGAGACTCTTAATGAGACCTTTAAGCGAGATATACTCTTAACGAGATTTTTAAGCGAGACATTTTTAATCTTCAATAGTAAAGTCATTTCGCGTGTGGGATTAACTTTTCTTTGAGTGGGCTCTTAGCAGACACTTAACGAAAAGTCGAGTAAAGTTCAGCTGGTCAACATTTTCCGATTAATTTCGGCGTTTATGTTCGTATGATCGAGATTGTGCGCGCTCTTCTCTAGTGATTATTCTACCGGAGACGTACTTTCAGCGTGTACGACGAGCCCGTCTGCTGAGGACATAAACGCAACCAAACGGGTGTTTGGTGTGGTAAGTTTTTATTACATTCTTTTGACGCGACAATTAGGGTTCTCCCGTTAGGTAACCGCCCGTCGTAATCGTTAAGTTCCCGATCTTTAACTCGCGTGTTCAAAATACGTCGTTTTTTAAAAATAAAGTTGTTTTTTTAATATTCGAATTTGTTTTTATTTCCTGCCCGAGTTTTCGTGCAAGTACCCACGGTTTCGGAAGGTTTGATTGGGTTAAAAACCTTGCCCTGGTGGCGGCGACGACTACCCCGATTATTACAAAGGAAATTTGCAAGAAAGCAAACGTCATGATAAATAATTTATCGAAAATTATGCCAGACATCAGAGGACCCAAAGAAAAGAAAAGGAAACTCCTTGCTTCTACTGTTCTTTCGGTCATTTTGTATGCCGCTCCGGCATGGAGTAGAGCTCTAAATTATAAATACTGTTTAAATATGCTTTCCTCAATTAATAGAAGATTAGGAATCAGGATATCTTCTGGATATAGAACGGTTTCTATGGTGGGTATTGAAGTGGTCGCTCATCTACCACCCATTGACCTATTAATTGAGGAAAGATGTAACCTATACAGTAGAGGTAAGGAACATAAAAAACTATATAGAGAAGAATTATTGGAAAAATGGAACAGAAGATGGAATCATGGAATTGAATGGACCAACGTATTAATCAAAGATTAAAAAAAAAATGGTTTGAAAGAACATGGGGAGAATTAAATTACTACCTAACACAATTTTTGACGGGTCATGGAATTTTTTGTAGTTATTTGTTCAAAATATAAAAGAAGGAGAATGAATTTTGTTGGTTTTGTGAAGAAATAGATAATCCAGAACATACGTTTTTTATATGTAATAATTTTGCCGAGGAAAGAAATATTTGTCGTAATAAAATCGGAAAAAATATCGAAAAAGAAAACATAATAGATATAATGCTAGAAAAACAAAAACACTGGAGATCCGTAGATGAAATGGTAACAAACATTATGAAAAAAAAGGAAAAGCATGAAAGAGAACTAGAAAATAGACGAAGAAATGTACAGTAGACCCCGAAAATTACATTTACAGTGAGTCAAAGTGAAACTCATACACTAACCAGTATATTAATATTTTTATTATATACTTGAAATGTACTGTTAAAATTTTGTTTGCTTTTAATAAATTGCCAACATATATATATAAGCAACCATTATACATTAAAAAACAGATTAAAAACCCCTTTCTTTACAATTAAAAATGTTGTTAAACAATACTGTAATCAAGTAGGTCTCAAAATGAAACTCATACAAACATTAAAAATAACAAGTAATCTGTGATTTTCTGCACTTGCGCGGTATTTACGGACGCCATTTTTCTCTCTTAAAAAGACTTGATGCATTGTTGTCACACTGTTGATGCGGTTGTTGAAATAATCGTCATGGGTCGTCAAAATGGGCAAACAAGCAATGACATTCGGAGATTGATTATACTTCATTATGAAAACGGCGAAAGTCTTAGAAAAATTGGTGCAATTGTGAATCGAAGCCACTCTACAGTTCAATGTGTAATAAGTCGGTACAAAAAGACTGGTAACACAGACAACAAGAAAAGAGCAAGTTCGAGAAAAATATTTACCGCAAATGATGAACGTTGGATTTTACGCAAAGTCAAAGCTGAACCCAAGATTAGTGCACCAAAACTAGCTATAGAGGTTGAGACATATTTAGGCAAAAAGGCAAATGCGGAAACAATTCGTATTATTTTAAGGAAACATAATTTTCATGACAGAGTAGCCAGAAAAAAAACCTTTCATAAATAATGTTAATCGCGCTAAAAGGTTAAACCTTGTTAAAACACACCAAAACAAAAGTAGTGAGTTTTGGAAGACAGTCATATTTTCAGACGAAAGTAAATTTAATATTTTTGGTTCTGATGGACGAACTATGGTATGGAGAAAACCAAATGAAGCATTAAGACCGAAAAATTTACGATCAACTGTAAAACACGGGGGAGGATCGGTGTTAGTTTGGGGTTGTATGTCAGCGGCAGGAGTGGGCAATCTACACTTTATAGACGGTATAATGGATCAATACGTGTATTTAGATATTTTAAAAAGAAACTTAAAAGCTAGTGCGGAAAAGTTGGGAATTTTGGACCAACTTAGTTTTTATCAAGATAATGATCCAAAGCATAAAGCCTATAACGTAAGAACTTGGCTGCTCTATAACTGTCCCCATGTTCTTGAAACACCACCCCAATCTCCAGACATAAATGTTATTGAAAATTTATGGGATTACCTGGATAGACATGTGCGCAAATGTAAAATTTCTAATAAGAACTCCTTAAAAGAAGCTCTATTAGATGCTTGAAACTCTATAAGCCCTGAATACTGTGCGAATTTAGTATTTTCTATGCCAAGAAGACTGAAAGATGTAAAGAACAACGACGATTATCCCACCAAATATTAAATAGCCTTTATATTTACGTTTAAGATTGTTTTTGTAGTTTCTTTTCTTACTGTATGAGTTTCAATTTGAGATTCATTTTGTTACATGGATTAAAATATATAATATTAACACCTTGTTGACCGGTGACGAGATAACTCGTCATTTCATATCCAAACGTTGCTGACCGGTGACGAGTTAATTCGTCGTTATAGCACTTGTCATGTCACATTGCGGTGACATGACATAGTTTCTACGTAAAATCGCCGGTCAACAAAGTGTTAAAATGTAAAAGTTTGTTTAATCATTTCTTTTATATTTTCGTTAGAAAATAGGGTTCAAAAAGTAAATAAATTTGATTTCAAAAAATTCGAAAGGGTAGTATGAATGATTTTATACATCCAGTTCAGTCCATTTCAGAAATGTATGAGTTTCACTTTGACTCACTGTATATACCTCTGAAGTTATACCTTGATGGGTGGTTCCGGAAGCGGAGGGGAAAGGGTTTTAGTTGGTCGATGTATTCAAGATGAGTACTATAATCCAAGCTCAATTTACACCATGGAGAGAAGGATGCAAGAGCGCGCTTTCTCCCCGTAACTTTACCGAGTAAGTCCGAGTGGAGTACAGGGGAAGGGAGAAACGGAGTTTTAAGCGGTCCTCGCAAAGGTCTTCCGGCAAGAACGCCGTCGTAGAAAGGCTCGCGGCACCTCGCTGTTTTAACTTTTTCGGTCAGACTTTTGGCCCTTTTTCAGGTCTTACAGGAAAAGCGAGAAGTATTAATTCACCCACCACAATCATTGGTTGTAGTTTTAATTAGTGATGTGACGAATAGTGATTCAACCGAATAACCGAATACCGAATATTCGGCTAAATTTGAACCGAATATTCGGTCGAATATTCGGCCTTTGTTGAATGGCGTGAAAATAAGATTCAAAGAAATAGAGAATGGAAAAAATTATTTTTATGGCAATGTTTTTAAATCCCCGATATCGTTTAAATTTTTTCTCATGTAAAAATATATCCGTTATAAGGCATACTATTTTTTGGAAGCACTTGGAAGAGGCTCAAACCTCGGAATCAGTAGTAGAGATGATACAGAGCGCGATGGAAATGATAAGATGAATATAAACACAAATATCCAGCAACTGTCCTCTACAACAGGTAAAAATTTGAATAGAAGTCATTTTTCGTTTTGGGATTGCTATAAAACCATAGCTACATCTAGTAAAGCCGTTAATGACTGCAGTCCTAGAAATAGAGTAGCAATTGAACTGGACAGTTACTTGTCTGAGAAATTACTAATGAGAGAGCAAGTTGCATTTGTTTAGTGGAAACAACATAGCTTGAAGTACCCAAAAATGAGTAAACTGGCAAAAGTGTATTTATCAGCCCCATAAAATACAGTTTTCAGTGAACAGTTCTCTGAATAGCTTATCATTTGTATGCTCATTCAATATATTCTTCGAATGTCTTAAAACTTACAACAGTCATATAGAAAACCGAATATTCGGTAAATAAATTCAATATTCGGCCGAATACCGAATATTGCAAATGAAGCCGAATACGCCGAATACCGAATAATTATTCGGCTTCGGTCCCATCTCTAGTTTTAATCATATTTTATACATATTAGGATGTGGCGTCACAAATTCGCCTTCATTGTTACAAATTTATTACTTTAAAATCAAGTTTTGATGAACTTTCATCGTTTAATTTTATCACAAATGAACAACGTGGTCATGTCATAATAACTTTATCTTTAAATCAATTTATAACTTTATCAATTTTTGATTTAAAAATTAGAAAATTGGAATCCAAAAAGTAAACTCGTTTTAGAATAATGAAATAAATGTCTAATTAGAAAAGGGATATTTAAATATCGGAAAAATAAACAAGTAATAAGTTTTTATGGCACACATTTATTATTGTAATAAAATAAGGAAATTAATTTTCAAGATACTGGTAGATGGCAATAAATTTATTAATTTTCTTCATTATGTATATTGTTTACGAATAATCTGTAAATTTGCTTAATTGATTTTCATTTAAAAAGAAGGTCGAGGAAAAGACACACTGAAAAGAAATCGTATATTTAAATAATTAGAAAAGTTCCAATGATTTTAAAGTATATTAACATTTAAACAATCAAAAGCTAACTTATAACTTTAGAATTTTTAAGTAACAATTTTTAAATAATTATTATAGCAAATAGTAAACTGATTTTGCATAATGCAGTAGAGTAATGTGACTATAATAATTCTATGAATTTGCTACAATGAAAATAAGAAAGTTTGAATTTAACTTTTAACTGTAAGTAGCAATAAATCACAAACCAACAATTAAACATTGATGTTTATAAAAATATATTATCTTTGTAATTCATTTTTTAGTAATTTGATTTTCCCGATTCTATCTATTAGTTTAAAAATATCTCGATTAGTAAATAAATTTCTTTCAAAGTTTGTTGAATTTGTTGTAACACAGAACAAAAACGGTTTGGATATAGAATTAAAAGAAGATTGCCAACACGTGTAAGAGTTTAATTAGTAGAAGTCTTGATGGAAAGTAGAAGAGTTGATGGAAAACACCTGCAACATTTCTATTGTTGGAGTAATTTTCGTTAATAATAATACTTTTAATAAAATATAAAGTCAACAAACACGCAGGTATTCTCAAATATCCGTGGTGTTCGGGATGACAAAGACCCGACGTTAACTTTGTGCTTTACCTGGAAAGCGCACAGTCCCGGTGACCAATTAATTTCTTCAATTTTCACCGGGTTTTGTCAAATATGATTAAAACTACAACCAATCATTGTGGTTGATGAATTAACACTTCTCGCTTTTCCTGTAAGACCTGAAAAAGGGCCAAAAGTGTGACCGAAAAGTTAAAACAGCGAGGTGCCGCGAGCCTGTCTACGACGGCGTTCTTGCCGGAAGACCTTTGCGTTTGCGAGGACCGCTTAAAACTCCGTTTCTCCCTTCCCCTGTACTCCATTCGGGCTTACTCGGTAAAGTTACGGGGAGAAAGCGCGCTCTTGCGTCCTTCTCTCCATGGTGTAAATTGAGCTTGGATTATAGTACATCAACCCAACACAGGGTGGTCATCGATACGAATCACTTAGATAGTGATTCGGACCACTCGTCTGTCAACAGATTTCCTAAACCCCTCCATAAAAGAAAAGAAAAGGGACGCTAGTATGTCATTATTTGATTTGGACTTCGGTGGTTGAGAGTTAGGTTGTGTTGAAGGGGGCTGGATAGTTGTTAAAACTAGGTAAGTGGCGGTTGGGATCTCTTTTGAAACTAGAATTTTATAAGGAATATTATTTTTCTCCTTTTTTTATATTACAAACATATTTTATACACACACCTTTTACGATAATACCCCCCTGGATTCATACTTTTCGTTCATTGCCAGGTAACAAAGTGGTTTTACTGATCACTAACTCAAAATGTCAAAACTCGCACTGGAGCGGCGCGGAAAATGTGCCGTATTTTCATAATTATTAACATTTACGTAGCATTTTGGGTTTAAAACGGTATGAAAAACGTAAAATGAAGTTAATATATTACATAAATTGAACTAAACTGGACGAAAATACGAAAAAAAATCATGTAAGTACATTTTTAATTTTGGTTAAAAAAAGCGTTTATATAGGGTTTTCTCCGGTAAAAATGCTTTTCCGCGGTAGAATTCGACCAGATCTGGACAATAGGACACATTTCGGATTGATTAAATCACATTTTCATCGAAAAAATCATAAGTTAAGAAACTTAATATATCTCCAATTTTTTTGTAAAAGTTTAGAAAATCACTCACAAGGAGACCTTACTACTTGCCCCTCACCGATTTTAACGAAAGTGGTACCAATCGATAGATATTGGTACATAGTACAAATGTATAAAATACTAGGGTGCACTATTCAGCGGTTCGCAAGAAAATTGGTGTTAAAGTTTGCGAATAGCGTCTGTCAGTGACAAGTTCCGCCCTTTAAGCCCCGCCCATTGTCGTACTGAATATGTATAGACTTCCACATACGAGGTTCGAATTCTGAATAATACTTTTTTTTATTTCCATTTTTATTTTTAATGCAACATTTCACTTTATTTTTATAATATTTTGATATTACAAAATATAATCAATTAAGGACACTCTTTCGTTATCCTACTTTTTAATTTCTCTACTTCTATGTTTAGGAAACTTACGATACTTTTATTAGAATCGTTCTTTCCAATTTCTTCTTTACCATTTAAAATGGTATTACGTTTTATAAAAAAATACCCGCATAAGTAATGTAAAATAATTTATTATATTGCTTACATCTAACTTATACGCTATTATAAGGGATATTATTATAAGAGATATAACACTAGGGATCGATATTATGATTATATTGATAATGATTCAAAGAAGCAAATCAAGGTTACTCTTGAGTGATACTTATGTTAGTTGTATTTTGAAAAACTGCTAATGAAAAGTGATCTCGTGACTGTGAAACCAACCGTGGAAATTTCAAAAGGCGCTATGTAAATTGGCGAAGAAATACTTAATATCGCTCTCGTCATCTCGACAAAGACAACATTTTTTGTAAGTACGGATGACTTAATACTCATGGACTAAACTGACGAAGAATGTGCTTCCGAATTCGTGTTTCCGTTTGACGCAAATTTATCTCCGGAAGTACCAACAAAGCAAGTAGAAGATGATTATAATATTGCCTTTCATTACAAGTTAAAAGTGTGAATCGCGCTGAAGAACATCCCTATTGGCCTTTGCAAACTCTACAGAAGAAGGATGTTGACGCTTAAAAAACATAAGAGAATTAAAGAGATGGGAAGAACATGTCAGAAAAGGAGGAACGATTATCGATAAGTATAAATTGATTGACTCTTGTGCATATGATTGTTTTGAGGATCGTTACGTGCTACCAGCCAATTTACGTGGAACAAGATAAAATGTAATTAAATATACGTTATAAAAGACTGTTAATCAGATTCACATAATACGCAAACTTGGATTGCCTCAACGCCATCATCATCTACACCAGCGCATTAATTGTACGTTTTCTTGTGTTTGGGGTTTAATCATAAAATGTTTCTTTTTAATCAGTTTTTCATCTTCCTTTTTGTGTCTTTTAGCCTTCTTCTTAACACTGGGTTCCACATGTTACCTTATCACCCCGTCTTATCTCATCCTCCCCTAAATAAACGAGGTAAGACTGAATGTTTACGTGGGTATTTTTATTATAAAACGTTTTATAATAAATAAAAAATACCATTTTAAACGGTAAAGAAGAAATTGGAAAGAATGATTCTAATAAAAATATCGTAAGTTTCCTAAACATAGAAATAGAGAAATTAAAAAGTAGGATAACGAAAGAGTGTCCTTAATTGATTATATTTTGTAATATCAAAATATTATAAAAATAAAGTGAAATGTTGCATTAAAAATAAAAATGGAAATAAACAAAATGTTATTCAGAATTCGAACCTCGTATGTGGAAGTCTATACATATTCAGTACGACAATGGGCGGGGCTTAAAGGGCGGAACTTGTCACTGACAGACGCTATTCGCAAACTTTAACACCAATTTTCTTGCGAACCGCTGAATAGTGCGCCTTAATATTTTATACATTTGTACTATGTACCAATATCTATCGATTGGTACCACTTTCGTTAAGATCGGTGAGGGGCAAGTCGTAAGGTCTCCTTGTCAGACATAAATTTTTTTACAAATTTTATTAAGTTTTAGGTATTACTACAACGTAATTATTTTTTAGTCAATATCTAATTTTTTAAACGTTCCCTCAACTCCGTAAATATCAGCCACGGTCTTCGGTTTACCAACTCTTTTCTTTTCATCGGTAAATTCTTGATTTTCTTGATCGAAAAACTCTTGACACTCAAACATACGTTTCTTATACGTAACTATAAACGAACAAATATTATTTTTTTACAATTAATAAATACGTTGCTTTTAATTTTTACCTTGTAATTCCTTCCACGAAGGACTTTTACCTCCGTATTCACTCGGCATTAAATCTTTATCAACGTGCTTGTATAAACTTTCAATTTTCGGATGGAAATGAATCAAATCGACATATTCCTTCTTAATGAAGGGTTTAACAAACATAAATAATTTCTCGGTGACCGGAGAAACGTTGAATATGTGGATTCCTTTTATACGGTGTGGAAAACAATCCTTAAAATATTAAAAAATTCAGTGTAAAATATTAAATATTATTTTTTTTTAGTTAATTTTTTAATTACCTGTAAATAATAAGCGATTTTTTTAGTTGAAGTTAAGCTAACTTTCATAACGTGGGATAAATTAAGACCTTCCGAGTCCAAAATTAAAACTTGTCCGGGAACGATACCTTCCTGAGCTTGAAGCAAATTTACTGCCATATCGAAACCTTTGATTGCAACGTTAAAATTGAATAAATCGGCGTTTGGATCGGCAAGTCTACCGAATAAATGTAGATCTTCGTACGGTTTTGATCGTGGAAGTAAAGCCATACATCTAAAAATTGAATTACATTTAAATTTTTAAAAGGTATTTACGTATTTTTATAAAACGGACGATGTTTTACCTTTTTTGACGGTTAATTAACGATTTATTAGTAGTTTTTTTATTGATTAATGAGTTAAAAAATGTATTTTTTACTTTTTAGGTTAGGTTAATGTCAACTTTATGTTGACGTTTAAATCTTGGTGATTTTTTTAGTGACTTTTATCTAATTTAACTTTTATTGCCAACATAATTTTAATTTAACCTCTTTGAAATCTAATAACTTTTTTTAAGAATTTTTTAAAACGTTTCAAATTTTAAAAGATAAATTTTATTTATAAAGATTAAGAAATAATTTTTTACACCGAAATAAAGTTAAAATTCTAATAAAATACTTACACTAAATCGGCTTGTTGTTCCAAAGTTTTATCATTAAGATTTCTGTTTAAAAATAATTCAGGTGCGTGCGTACGAGCCGTATAAAAGTTTTCAATCAAAATCTTGGCTTTTTCAATGTTACAATAAGCGGAATGTAAAAATATAATTAATTTTAAATCTGGGGAAAAAAATATTTTCAAAAAATTATTTAAAAAAAATAGAGAAAATTATTTACCGTCAATTTGTGGTAAATGCGGTTGTTTTTGTAACCACTCCCTTAAAATCCTTAAATCGTCCTTTTTTAATTCAGGATCACGAGTAAATTGTTCTTCAACGTCAGCTAATTTAACCGGCATTTTTACAATTTTTTTTCTTAATTGGGTTTTTAAGTTATAAACCAAAAACGAGATGACTTGTAATAATTTCGTTTCTCGTCCGTTTTATACCGTTAATTTTTTTATATTAATTCATTTTTGAGATGCTCTGATTGATGATTAGATTATCAGTATTCGTGACGAACTCAAACTTGAATTATTTTTAAAAAGAAGTTTGAAAATAAGATACCTATCGTTTGTTAAAAGTAAAAAAAAATCGGTCTTTCTCAAGGTTAAGTAATAAAGTTATTATGCGATTTTAATAACTTGACCTACTATTGTTGATTATCTCGATTGATAATGATTTTATTAATATGTCAGAAAGGGAAAAATTCGTGTCATCGTGTTATTGAAATAATAAAAAAAACGGTAATTTTATTAATCAAAGTCATAAAGTGAATGCTTAAACTTTGGAAATTTTTTTAATTTTTTTGGTAAAATTTAGAATAAATCAGTCTTTTTTAACTCAAAATATAATCTTTTAGGTTTAATTTAGTATAAAAATCGTTTCTTAATCTCTAAAAATAAAGTCTGGGCGATTTTTTAAAATTGATCGAATTTTCCAAAAAGTTAGGTTAGTCATCTGTCAAAAATTTTTACAAACTTTGGAAATTTTTTTAATTTTTTTGGTAAAATTTAGAAGAAAGCGGTCTTTTTTATATAAAACTAGAATGTTTTAAGTTTCATTTAGAAAAAAAATCAAATCAAAATCTTTAAAATCCAATTTTTTATGAATTTTTAAAAAATCGATTTTCTTAACCTAAAAAATTTTTTAACATAAAAAAAAATTTTGCCAACTTTGAAAATTTTTTTAATTTTTTTGGTAAAATTTAGAATAAATCAGTCTTTTTTAACTCAAAATATAACCTTTTAGGTTTAATTTAGTATAAAAATCGTTTCTTAATCTCTAAAAATAAAGTCTGGGCGATTTTTTAAAGTTGGTCGAATTTTTCAAAAAGTTAGGTTAGTCACCTGTCAAAAATTTTTACCAACTTTGGGAATTTTTTTAATTTTTTTGATAAAATTTAGAACAAAACCATCTTTTTTAATTAAAACTAGAATGTTTTAAGTTTCGTTTAGAAAAAAAATCAAATCAAAATCTTTAAAATCCATTTTTTTATGAATTTTTAAAAAATCGATTTTTTTAACCCAAAAAATTTTTTAACATAAAAAAATTTTTTGCCAACTTTGGAAATTTTTTTAATTTTTTTGGTAAAATTCAGAAGAAAACGGTCTTCTTTATATAAAACTAGAATGTTTTAAGTTTCATTTAGAAAAAAAATCAAATCAAAATCTTTAAAATCCAATTTTTTATGAATTTTTAAAAAATCGATTTTTTTAACATAAAAAATTTTTTAACATAAAAAAAAAATGTTGCCAACTTTGAAATTTTTTTTAATTTTTTTGGTAAAATTTAGAATAAATCAGTCTTTTTTAACTCAAAATATAATCTTTTAGGTTTAATTTAGTATAAAAATCGTTTCTTAATCTCTAAAAATAAAGTCTGGGCGATTTTTTAAAGTTGGTCGAATTTTCCAAAAAGTTAGGTTAGTCACCTGTCAAAAATTTTTACCAACTTTGGGAATTTTTTTAATTTTTTTGGTAAAATTTAGAACAAAACCATCTTTTTTAATTAAAACTAGAATGTTTTAAGTTTCGTTTAGAAAAAAAAATCAAATCAAAATCTTTAAAATCCATTTTTTTATGAATTTTTAAAAAATCGATTTTTTTAACCTAAAAAATTTTTTAACATAAAAAAATTTTTTGCCAACTTTGGAAATTTTTTTATTTTTTTTGGTAAAATTTAAGAGAAAACGGTCTTCTTTATATAAAACTAGAATGTTTTAAGTTTCATTTAGAAAAAAAATCAAATCAAAATCTTTAAAATCCAATTTTTTATGAATTTTAAAAAAATCGATTTTTTTTAACCTAAAAAATTTTTTACCATAAAAAAAATTTTTGTCAACTTTGAAAATTTTTTTAATTTTTTTGGTAAGATTTAGAAGAAAACGGTCTTTTTTATATAAAACTAGAATGTTTTAAGTTTCAGTTAGAAAAAAAATCAGATCAAAATCTTTAAAATCCAATTTTTTATGATTTTTTAAAAAATCGATTTTTTTTACCTAAAAAATCTTTTAACACAAAAAAGATTTTTGCCAACTTTGAAAATTTTTTTAATTTTTTTGGTAAAATTTAAAAGAAAACGGTTTTTTTATATAAAACTAGAATGTTTTAAGTTTCATTTAGAAAAAAAAACAAATCAAAATCTTTAAAATCCAATTTTTTATGAATTTTTAAAAAATTGATTTTTTTAACCTAAAGAATTTTTTAACATAAAAAAAATTTTTATCAACTTTGAAAATTTTTTTAATTTTTTTGATAAAATTTAGAATAAATCGGTCTTTTTTAACTCAAAATATAATCTTTTAGGTTTAGTTTAGTTTAAAAATCGTTTCTTAATCTCTAAAAATAAAGTCTGGGCGATTTTTTAAAATTGATCGAATTTTCCAAAAAGTTAGGTTAGTCACCTGTCAAAAATGTTTACAAACTTTGGAAATTTTTTTAATTTTTTTAGTAAAATTTAAAATAAATCGATCTTTTTTGATTAAAAATATAATCTTTTAGGTATAATTTAGTATAAAAATCATTTCTTAATCTCTATAAATAAACCCTCTATGATTATTTAAAGTTGATCGATTTTTTTTCAAGTTCTATTTAATTTTTAAGTTCCCATTTAATTGAGTGTTGGTATTGAGTGATTAAATTTGTAAAAATTAAGACCTTGTTTTTGTATAATAAACGTAAATTCAATGGGAAACACACGACTCACGTTTGAAATTCATGATTTTACTCGAGTACTCTTTCAAAGATTAGATATAAAGTAAACAATGATGATTTTAGACAATTACAAAAGGTTATTGATTGAAGTATTTTTAAATTTTATTTATTTAAGTTGTGTTTTGGGTTAAAATTAATCGTTATTAATGATAATAAAAGATTTTTTTTTAACTTTGACTTTTTTTTAAAAATGTTGAGGTTAAGAAAAAAATTTTTTTTGGGAAATTTTTGTAACTCAATCAAAATCTTTTTATGTAATCTTAAAAAAGACATTTTAATCTACAATTTTTTTTCAAGATTCATGTTTTCATTTAAAAAAAATCAATTTTTTACGATTTTTTAAAGTCGGACTTTGACTTTTTTAAAAAATGTTCCAAAAAGTTAGGTTAGTCACCTGTCAAAAATTTTTACAAACTTTGGAAATTTTTTTAATTTTTTTGGTAAAATTTAGAAGAAAACGGTCGTTTTTATATAAAACTAGAATGTTTTAAGTTTCATTTAGAAAAAAAATCAAATCAAAATCTTTAAAATCCAATTTTTTATGAATTTTTAAAAAATCGATTTTTTTAACCTAAAAAATTTTTTAACATAAAAAAAATTTTTGTCAACTTTGAAAATTTTTTTAATTTTTTTGGTAAAATTTAGAAGAAAACGGTCTTTCTTATATAAAACTAGAATGTTTTAAGTTTCATTTAGAAAAAAAATCAAATCAAAATCTTTAAAATCCAATTTTTTATGAATTTTTAAAAAATCGATTTTTCTAACCTAAAAAATTTTTTAACATAAGAAACTTTTTTGCCAAATTTGAAAATTTTTTTAATTTTTTTGGTAAAGTTTAGAATAAATCGGTCTTTTTTATATAAAACTAGAATGTTTTAAGTTTCATTTAGAAAAAAAATCAAATCAAAATCTTTAAAATCCAATTTTTTATGAATTTTTAAAAAATCGATTTTTCTAACCTAAAAAATTTTTTAACATAAGAAACTTTTTTGCCAAATTTGAAAATTTTTTTAATTTTTTTGGTAAAGTTTAGAATAAATCGGTCTTTTTTATATAAAACTAGAATGTTTTAAGTTTCATTTAGAAAAAAAATCAAATCAAAATCTTTAAAATCCAATTTTTTATGAATTTTTAAAAAATCGATTTTTCTAACCTAAAAAATTTTTTAACATAAAAAAAAATTTTTGCCAACTTTGAAAATTTTTTAATTTTTTTGGTAAAATTTAGAAGAAAACGGCCTTTTTTTATATAAAACTAGAATGTTTTAAGTTTCATTTAGAAAAAAAATCAAATCAAAATGTTTAAAATTCAATTTTTTATGAATTTTTAAAAAATCGATTTTTTTAACCTAAAAAATTTTTTAACATAAAAAAAATTTTTGTCAACTGAAATTTTTTTTAATTTTTTTGGTAAAATTTAGAAGAAAACGGTCTTTTTTATATAAAACTAGAATGTTTTAAGTTTCATTTAGAAAATCAAATCAAAATGTTTAAAATTCAATTTTTTATGAATTTTTAAAAAATCGATTTTTTTAACCTAAAAAATTTTTTAACATAAAAATTTTTGTCAACTTTGAATATTTTTTTAATTTTTTTGGTAAAGTTTAGAATAAATCGGTCTTTTTTATATGAAACTAGAATGTTTTAAGTTTCATTTAGAAAAAAAATCAAATCAAAATCTTAAAATCTAATTTTTTATGAATTTTTAAAAAATCAATTTTTTTAACCTAAAAAATTTTTTAACATAAAAAAAATTTTTGTCAATTTTGAAAATTTTTTTAATTTTTTTGGTAAAGTTTAGAATAAATCGGTCTTTTTTATATAAAACTAGAATGTTTTAAGTTTCATTTAGAAAAAAAATCAAATCAAAATCTTTAAAATCCAATTTTTTATGAATTTTTAAAAAAATCGATTTTTTTAACCTAAAAAATTTTTTACATAAAAAAAATTTTTGCCAACTTTGAAATTTTTTTAAATTTTTTTGGTAAAATTTAAAAGAAAACGGTCTTTTTTATATAAAACTAGAATATTTTAAGTTTCATTTAGAATTTTTTTTTACGATTTTTTAAAGTTTTTACTTTTTTAAAAAATGTTGAGGTTAAGAAAAAAATTTTTTTTTCAAAATTTTTAAAACTTATTCAAAAGGTTTTTATGTAATCTTAAAAAAGACATTTTAATTTACGATTTTTTTAAAGATTCATATTTCTATTTTTAAAAATTAATTTTTTACGATTTTTTAAACTTTAAGTTTTTCGATCTAACTTAGATTTTTTTCCTTACGCTTAGAAAATAAGTTTAAATCTAATTTACAAATTGTTTTTAATGGAATAACCGATTGCGTGTAGGTGTAACTAACTTAATTCACCTCGCGTTCACTTAATAAGCATAAATTAAGTTCGTTAATTGCGGCCTGACTTCAACTAATATAAATTCCCTCAAGAAAACAAGACAAACAATTCTAAACTATCCTTCCAAGAAAACTTATTTATTTAAACCGGCTTTAAAAATCAAATTAAAGTGGATTAGAAAACTTTAACGGTTTTAATCCACTTTATTACTTTATTTCCGCATTGGAAGTTACTTTGTGATTTTATTTTACAATTTTAAGTTTACTTCAACAGCGAAATTGCGTGACAAAAAAGCAATTTAACTGTGACATTGAAACCGAACGAGTTTAGTTACGAAATTACAAATTGTAACACACAATTCATTCCATTGTGTTTTAAGAGGAAAATAACAGAACAATAACTAACTAACAGACGATAATTCAAATAGTTTTAAGAAGGAGAAAGAGTTGGACGAAGAAAAAAAGGGAAGTTTAGGAGTTTTATCAAAGGGAGAAAATGTCTTGTTCTACTTTAAAAGAATACGAAAATAATAAGGAATTAAATAAGGAAGATGTTAATTATTTATTAGAATGGATGAGTAAACAACCACATTTACCAAAAATTACTGGTGAGTAAATAAAATATTTATAATCTAATTTTAATTTTTATCTAATTTTAATTTTTATCTAATTTTAATTTAATTTTTATTTTAATTTTATTTTTATTTTAATTTAATTTTTATTTTAATTTAATTTTTATTTTATTTTTCAGAACATCAAATAATTCTCTTTTTACACAGTTGTTACTATAAAATCGAACCGACGAAAGCTTGCATAGATAATTTTTACACCGTTCGAGCTCATTGTCCGGAATTTTTTTCAAAACGCAATCCAAGGGAAAACTTTAAAGAAGCTTTAGATCTAGTTCTTTACCGTCCTTTGGAATCTTTAACTCCGGAAGGTTACAAAGTGATTTACGCTCGATTATTAAACACAGATGTCGATAAGTATTCATTTCCGACTCAAGTAAAAGCCTTTGATATGGCTTCGATGCTAATGTTGCATTTGGAAGGCACTCACGAAGGATTAGTTATTGTTACCGATATGCAAGGAGCGACTTTCGCTCACTTAACCAAGTTGAATCCGGTTCATTTGAAGAAATTCTTCTTCTATTTACAAGATTGCATGCCTGTGAGGATGAAGGGATTGCATTTTATTAATATCCCGTCTTGGATTGATAAGTTGATGGCTCTTATTAAGCCGTTTATGAAAAAAGAACTTTTACAAGTCGTCAGTATAGAATTTTTTTAAAAATAATACTTAACCCTCCGTGTGTACACTGGGTCTTTGAAGGAACAGTCAAAATTTCCGTTTTTCTGACTTTTCAGACGATTGTTTTATTTTTATTGACAACAGTTTTAAACTTTGAATTTGGTAACTGCTCGGCCATGTAATAGACGTTTCAATAAGTAACTCAGAATTTTTCTAGAATTTTTGAAAGTCTAGAAAACTTTGAAAACATGCCTGTTCCCTAAAAGACCCAGTATACACACCGTGTCTCAAAAAATATAGTATACACACGTCGGGTTAATAATAATTGTAATTTTTAGTTACAACTTCATTCCGATTTGGAAACTTTATACAAATCGGTCCCTCAGTCTTGTTTGCCGAAAGATTACGGTGGAAACGCTGAAAGTTTTCAAGATTTAGCGAGTAATTACTAATATTTTGATAAAAAAACGATTTAATTAAATCTATATTTTTGATTTTTTTTTAGAAAAGCAAAAAGAACTCTTGTTGGAAAACTCCGATTATTTTATAGAAGATGAAAAACTAATCGTTGACGAATCAAAACGTCCGGGAAAACCGAAAAATCCCGGAGAAATCTTCGGCGTTGAAGGAACATTTAAGAAATTGAACATTGATTAAAAAGAAAATTTATCCGGAAAAAAGATGGTTTTAATTTTTAACTTTTAAGCATAAAATCTTCAATAATTTTTACACGACTTTTTTTAATTTTATTTTATACGTTTTATTAATTTTTTTATCGTTTTAATAATTTTTTTAACGTTTTAATAATTTTTTTAACGTTTTAAACATCAGGTTTTCTTTTAACAACTTTAAACGTTAAGTTTTGACGTTTTAAACGTCAAATTTTGACGTTTCAAATGTCAGATTTTGACGTTTAAGTTTCATTTTTAGATTGAAGTCAAATTTTGATGTTTTAAACATCAGTATTGGTTAAAAATAAACTTAAACGTCAAGTTTTGAGGTTTTAAACGTCAAAATTTGGCCTCTCAAAAGTCAGATTTTGACGTTTAAGTTTCATTTTTAGATTCAAATCAAAGTTTAACGTTTTAAATGTCAAATTTTGACGTTTTTAATGTCACATTTTGACGTTTCAGTTTAATTTTTAGGTTCAAATCAAATTTTGACGTTTTAAATGTCAAATTTTGACGCTTAAGTTTCATTTTTAGATTGAAATCAAAATTTGATGTTTTAAACGTCAGTATTGGTTAAAAATAAACTTAAACGTCAAGTTTTGAGGTTTTAAACGTCAAAATTTGGCCTCTCAAAAGTTAGATTTTGACGTTTAAATTTCATTTTTAGATTCAAATCAAATTTTGGCGTTTTAAATCTCAAATTTTGACGTTTTTAATGTCAGATTTTGACCTTTAAGCTTCATTTTTAGATTGAAATCAAATTTTGACGTCTTAAATGTCATTTTCTTTTATTAAACTTAACCTTATAACGTTTTTGACGTTTAAAACTTCAGTATTGCTTAAAAATAAACTTAAACGTTAAGTTTTGAGGTTTTAAACGTCAAAATTTGGCCTCTAAAAACTCAGATTTTGACGTTTAAGTTTCATTTTTAGATGCAAATCAAATTTTGACGTTTTAAATGTCAAATGTTGACGTTTTTAATGTCAGATTTTGACGTTTCAGTTTAATTTTTAGGTTCAAATCAAATTTTAATGTTTCGAATGTCAAATTTTGACGTTTCAAATGTCAGATTTTGACTTTTAAGTTTCATTTTTACATTGAAATCAAATTTTGATGTTTTAAACGTCAGTATAGGCTAAAAATAAACTTAAACGTCAAGTTTTGAGGTTTTAAACGTCAAAATTTGACCTCTCAATAGTCAGATTTTGACGTTTCAATTTATTTTTTAGGTTCAAATCAAATTTTAACGTTTTAAATGTCATTTTCTTTTATTAAACTTAACCTTATAACTTTCCTGGCGTTTTAAATGTCAAAATTTGACTTTCTAATTGTTAGATTTTGACGTTTAAGTTTATTTTTTAGATTCAAATCAAATTTTGACGTTTTAAATGTCAGATTTTGACTTTTATGTTTATTTTTTAGATGCAAATCAAATTTTGACGTTTTAAATGTCAAATTTTGACGTTTTTAATGTCAGATTTTGATGTTTCAGTTTTAATTTTTAAATTCATATCAAATTTTAATGTTTTAAATGTCATTTTCTTATAATAAACGTAAAATTATAACCTCTGTGATGTTTTAAATGTCAAATTTTGACGTTTTAAGTGTTAGATTTTGACGTTTAACCTCTTAAATGTCATTTTCTTTTATTAAACTTAACCTTATAACTTCTTTGACGTTTTAAATGTCAAATTTTGACGTTTCAGTTTAATTTTTAGGTTCAAATCGAATTTTAATGCTTTAAATGTCATTTTTTTAAAGTTAAACTTAAAATTATAACCTCTTTGATGTTTTAAACGTCAAAATTTGACGTTTTAATTGTCTGATTTTGACGTTTATGTTTATTTTTTAGTTCAAATCAAATTTTGACGTTTTAATTGTCTGATTTTGACGTTTATGTTTATTTTTTTGGTTCAAATCAAATTTTAACGTTTTAAACATCAAATTTTAACGTTTTAAACGTCAAATTTTGACATTTTAAACGTCAAATTTTAACATTTTAACTTATTAATTATTCCTTTTAAGTTCTTTTTTTAAAAAAAAAAACAAATCTTTTTTTTTAATTAACTTGTTTATATCCTTTCGATTTAAATGTCGTAATAAACAATTATAACCGTATTAAATGCAAATGTATTCATTTTACGTTCCAAATTGAGTCGACATCGCGTTAAAACCGAGAGAGTAAAACCAAAACGAAAAGCAAGAATATTTCGATTAAACTCACTGTTCGAAGCGAGAGGCGAAATCGACTCGAAATCGAAATCGAACGTTATTTCGGAGCGATTTTTGAACGTTGAACCATCGAAACAATCGGTATTTATTTGTATCTTATCTAATTTAAACGAAAATCGGATAATAAACGTTAAATCCGCTCGCGAGCCGCGACTTTCGATCATTGTTACGGTTGGTTTCGTATCGTGCAAGTAAATTAACCAAAATTAACGCAAAATGACTCAGTTTGCGACCGCCGAAAGTGAGTATAATAAAGATAAAAAGATTAGAAAGGAAGATGTTGAAGCTTTGGAAGAATGGAGTAAGAAACAACCTCATTTACCGAAAATTTCAGGTAATTTTTATTCATTTCTATTCGTTTATTTATTTATTAATTTATTTTATTTTATTTATTTATTATTTTATTTTATTTTATTTATTTATTAATTTATTTTATTTTATTTATTTATTAATTTATTTTATTTTATTTATTTAATAATTTCTTTTTTCTTTTATATAGAAGTGAAATTAATCCAATTTTTACAAAGTAATTACTATAGATTGGAAGCAACTAAAACTTGCATCGATAAATACTACACGATTAAGGCTCAATGTCCGGAAATTTTCGCAAATCGAACAACGGATTCGATTAAAGATATGATGTCAATTGTGTAAGTACTTTTTAGTTATTTTAAATTTTCTAATTTATACGATTAACATTTTTCTTTTATTTTTTTTTAAATAGTACTTCGGTTTTGTTGCCTCAAAAAAGTAAGGACGGTTACACGGTCTTATTTTGCAAACTTATGGATAAAAACAGCGATAATTTCAACAACACGGACCTCGTTAAGTACTTCGATATGGTTTTAACCGTGATTTTAGCTCAATTGGGAACTTGCGAAGGACACGCGCTCGTCGTGGACGCAGAAGGACTCAGTTTGAGTCACATCGCTAAGGTTAACATTAACGTGACCAGAAAATATTTGTATTTCCTTCAGGTTAGTTGAAATAACTATAATGAAAAATTTTTAATCGATTAATTTTATAATTAATTCTATAACGAAATCATTTTTAAACCCAATATAACTAATCCATATATATTTGTTCATATATTTATACTAACGTCAAATTTGACATTTAAAAATTTATTTAAAATGCCATAAAATTTAATCAAAAATTAAAAGAAATTATATGATTTATGTAAAATATTATTAAAATATTACTAAATTTAATCAGTTTCGGAAATTTAATAATTAATTTATTCTCTAAATTAACTCAAAAATTCTTAATATCGATGACGAGATCATTTAAATTAACTTACAAATAAAAATGACTTTTCCATATACATATGTTCATATATCTTATTTTTATAAACGTCAAATTTGACATTTAAAATTTATTTACAAATTTCATAAAAAAAAAATACTTATTTTAAACAAAACCCCATTAATTTAAGAAAAAGTTTTTGAATGATCATTGTGTATTGTGTATTATCTAAGCGTTAAGTAATCATTTTTAACTTTATATCTGATCTAAGGTAAGTTTTTTTTTAAAAAACGTTCATTGAGTGTTTTGATAAAGTAACTATCAATGACTTGTATTATTTCTAATATTTAAGTAAACACTTATTTTATTAAAAAAATTTTAATTTTTAAGGAAGCCGTTCCAGTTCGTGCCAAAGAAATTCACATCGTAAATGTGAGCGCGTTGTTTCAAAAATTATTAAATTTGGTTAAATCTTTCATTAATAAAGACATTATGGATGCCGTAAGTATTTTATTTAACTTTAAAAAAGTATTTAAACATCTTGATTTATGATTTAGTTGCATCTTCATACTTCTATTGATGGTTTATACGAGTACGTTCCGAAGGAAGCTCTTCCGAAGGAATATTCCGGCCAAAACGCCTCTTTAGTCGAGATGCAAGCCGAACAAAACAAGAATTTGATCACTAATCAAGCGTTTTTAAGTCAGGATGAAAAGGAAATCGCCGACGAAACTAAAAGAGTCGGAGGAAAAGCCAAATACTTGGACGAAGAACCGGAAATGGCCGGTAGCTTTAAGAAATTGGACGTTTTTTAAACCTTTTTATTTCGTTTTTAAAACGAAAGTTTATTTTTAATAATAAAAAAAAGAGATTTTAATAAATTGAGTTTATAATTAATTAATAATTAATTTTTTTCTTTATTTATATTTAAATAATACTCCTTTCAAAAGATAGGCAACCCAAATATCAAAAGTGTATGTTAGGTTATATAATATTTGCTCAAAATTTAATTTTTTTTAAATATTAAAAATGTTTATTATATTAATATTTAAACTATTTTTTTTTTTATACAAAGGAAAATGTAAACTCTTATTTTACATGACTCTTAAAATTTGGTAATTTTAAAAAATTCATAAAGTATAAAGTTCAATGAAATTCTATTAGATGGCGCCACTTGTACCGCAAATTAAAATTTTTAGAAATTCAGAAATTTTGCTTTAAAAATTTCGACTTTGTATCAGGAGAGTATAAAATAAGGGAAGAATTACCCCGACTTTTAATTCACGTATTATTTTCTTAAAATTTGTTAATTTTAAAAAATTTATGTCTAATAAACTAATTTTTGAGACTTCAAATTTTATGAGGGTTTAAGTTAAAGCTTAAAACGACGAAGACCGCCCTCTCAAAGCGGATAAACGCTCTTGAACTTAAAGTATCGGTGAGAACCGCGTTGGTTTACGTCTCGAATTGGGGCCTTTGGCCCCAATTCGAGACGTAAACCAACGCGGTTCTCACCAACTTCGTTCGCCAACTCTAAGAGTGCAATTTTCTTGGGACTCGGGGTATTTTTTTTTGGTCGATGAATCGGTCGGTCGGTCGCATTTTACGCACATCTGGCTTTTAGTTTTTTTTTTATTTACGTATTTTGCTTGAATGGTTTTAAAAAACAGGTCATTGAAACTTTTCAATACAACAATGACAAACCCAAAAGGTATCAAATGATGCCATTTCTTAAATTGCAAAATAAAAAAATCAATTTGGTCTAATTATTACCCATAAAAATAAAACAAATACATTTAAAAGTTACAATTTAGAAAAAAAATTAGATCAAAATCTTTAAAATTCAATTTTTTATGATTTTTTAAAAAATTATTGATTTTCTAACCTAAAAGATATTTTTCAGCTAAAAAAATTTTTTTGCCAACTTTGAAATTTTTTTTAAATTTTTTAGTAACATTTAGAACAAAACGGTCTTTTTAAATTAAAACTAGAATGTTTTAAGTTTCATTTAGAAAAAAAATTAGATCAAAACCTTTAAAATTAAATTTTTTATGATTTTTTTTTAAATTATTGATTCTCTAACCTGAAGGATTTTTTCACATAAAAAAAATTTTTACCAACTTTGAAATTTTTTTAAAATTTTTTGGTAACATTTAGAACAAAACGGTCTTTTTAAATTAAAACTAGAATGTTTTAAGTTTCATTTAGAAAAAAAATCAAATCAAAATGGTTAAAATCCAATTTTTTACGAATTTTTTAAAAATTGATTTTTTAACACAAAAAATTTTTTAACCTAAAAAAATTTTTTACCAACTTTGAAATTTTTTTTAAATTTTTTGGTAACATTTAGAACAAAACGGTATTTTTAAATTAAAACTAGAATGTTTTAAGTTTCATTTAGAAAAAAAATTAAATCAAAATGGTTAAAATCCAATTTTTTATGAATTTTTTAAAAATCGATTTTTTAACACAAAAAATTTTTTAACCTAAAAAAAATTTTTACCAACTTTGAAAATTTTTTTAAATTTTTTGGTAATATTGAGAACAAAACGGTATTTTTTAAATTAAAACTAGAATGTTTTAAGTTTCATTTAGAAAAAAAAATAAATCAAAATCTTTAAAATTCAATTTTTTATGATTAAAAAAAAAAATATTGATTTTCTAAATTTTTTTTTATTTACGTATTTCACATGAATGGTTTTAAAGGAGAGGTCATTGAAACTTAATACAACAATGACAAACCTAAAAGGTATCAAAAAGATAACATTTCTTAAATTACAAAGTAAAAAAATCAATTTGGTCTAATTATTACCCAAAAAATTAAAAATAAAATCATATACAGTGCCGCACTTAATTATTGGCACAGTAATCATTTTTCGTTTTACGGCTGTTTTTAAAGCTAATTAACAAATTGTATTAGGTGAAAATAGTTTTCCCATATAATTTAATTAATAAAATATCCAAAGCAGATTTTTTTAAGAATAATTTATTCTTTAATTTTATTTAATTTAATTAATACATTATGGTTTTTAAATTAAAACTAACAAAAAAAACTACACGTTTTCATCGCACAAAATTATTGGCACACCTAAGAAATGAACTATTTTAAAAATATATTGAACTAAATTAATATTTTCTGGGCAGTCCTTTTTGTTTAATGATGGCGTCCAAACGTCTTGGCTAGAATGCACCAATTTTTCAGTAGTTTTCTTGTCAATTTTATGCCATTCTTCTAGCAATGCTTGTTTCAACTCCCATTTGTTAGTTATTGGTAACTTTTTCACCCGTCTATCCAATTTCTCCCACAAATGCTCAATGGGGTTGAGATCTGGGGATTGCGGAGGATGTGGTAGGTGTGGGGTGTTGTATGTCAACCACATACGGAAGATATGAGCGGAATTTTTGGGTCATTATCTTATTGAAATGTGTATAAGGGCGATAAATTCAACTTTTGAATGCTTTTATGAAGGTTTTCTTTTAAAATATTTAAACAAACTGTTTTGTCCATAGTGCCCTTTATAAATACCAACTTGCCTACACCTGCAGTAGACATACAACCCCATACCATTACGCTTCCTCCACCGTGTTTTACTGTTGGTGTAAGGTTTTGTTTCTCAAACGCTGTATTGGCTCTTCTCCATACCTTAATACGGCTATCAGAACGGAAAATATTAAATCTACTCTCATCTGAGAAGAGTACTTGGTCCCAGAACGTAATTGGTTTACTTTTATACTCCTTTGCGTAGTCCATGCGCTTCTTTTGGTTATCCAGATATTAATGGCTTTCGCCTCGCAACACGTGCACTGTAACCAGCCTTGTGGAGTACTCTTCTGATAGTCATGGGATAAATATCCTTTCCAAAATCTTACTTCACTTCTGTAGTAATAAGTGTTGATGTTGTTTTTGGATCTGCTTTAACTTTTCAGGTTATTTGCTTACGTTTGCAATCACTCAAAGATCACAGCCAGTATGCTGTCCCCGAGTAAAAAAAAATAACGAAAAATCATATGGGCTCATCTGTCTAATCGATGCAACTGGTAAGGTATTAGAAGGACTAATCAAAAAAAGACTAGAAGAAGAAGTAATAGATAAGAAACTAATCGAAAGAAACCAATTTGGTTTTCAGAAAGGTAAGTCAACTCTAGACGCAGTTTCTAACGTTCAAATCATTGTAGATCAATTAAAAGAAAAAAGCTATAGGAACAGGGAATTATGCGCGTTGGTGCTACTCGATATTAAGAACGCATTTAATTCTGCTCCATGGAAAGGAATTATAAAAACTTTAGAAGAGGGTAAGATTAGTGACTATTTGATGAACATAATAAAGTCCTATTTCTCAAACAGAAGCGTGATATCTGAAAACGAGGAAATCTACAAGGTAACTTGCGGAGTTCCTCAAGGCTCTCTTTTAGGACCTCTCTTTTGGATTATTTTTTATAATAAAATTCTAAAAATTAATCTAGAGCCAAATATTCATTTTATTGCTTACGCGGACGATCTTGCGCTCGTAATTACACACAAAGATAGTACTCTTCTGCGAGAAAAGGCTAATTATGCGATTCAAAGGGTCACAGAAGAACTTGATAGAATGGGACTTCAAGTAGCACCAGAAAAAAACAGAAATCGTATTACTACAAGGAAGAAGAAAACTAAAAGAAATACAATTAAAAATAAACGAAAATGAGATAAGGAGTGCCAAGAAGGCAAAATATCTCGGGGTCTACTTAGACAAAGATATGAAAATGACGGAACATATAAAGGAAATTTGCAAGAAAGCAAACGTCATGATAAATAACTTATCGAAAATTATGTCAAACATCAGAGGACCCAAAGAAAAGAAAACGAAACTCCTTGCTTCTACTGTTCTTTCGGTCATTTTGTATGCCGCTCCGACGTGGAGTAGAGCTCTAAATTATAAATACTGTTTAAATATGCTTTCCTCAATTAATAGAAGATTAGGAATCAGGATATCTTCTGGATATAGAACGGTTTCTACGGTGGGTATTGAAGTGGTGGCTCATCTACCACCCATTTAATTAATTGAGGAAAAATATAACCTATACAGTAGAGATAAGGAACATAAAAAACTATATAGAGAAGAATTATTGGAAAAATGGAACAGAAGATGGAATCACGGAATTAAATGGACCAACGTATTAATCAAAGATTTAAAAAAATGGTTTGAAAGAACATGGGGCGAATTAAATTACTACCTAACACAATTTTTGACGGGTCATGGAATTTTTTGTAGTTATTTGTTCAAAATAAAAAAGAAGGAGAATAAATTTTGTTGGTTTTGTGAAGAAATAGATAATCCAGAACATACGTTTTTTATATGTAATAATTTTGCCAAGGAAAGAAATATTTGTCGTAATAAAATCGGAAAAAATATCGAAAAAGAAAACATAATAGATATAATGCTAGAAAAACAAGAGCACTGGAGAGCCGTAGATGAAACGGTAACAAACATTATGAAAAAGAAGGAAAAGCATGAAAGAGAACTAGAAAATAGAAGAAGAAATATAGATCCCGAAAATTACATTTATATACCTCTGAAGTTATCCCTTGATGGGTGGTTCCGGAGGCGGAGGGGAAAGGGTTTTAGTTGGTCGATGTATTTAAGATGAGTACATCAACCCAACACAGGGTGGTCATCGATACGAATCACTTAGATAGTGATTCGGACCACTCATCTCTCAACAGATTTCCTAAACCCCTCCACAAAAAAAGCCAGTATGCTTAGCACTTTTGAAATTGGACATTGCTTTAAATTTGTTAATCACGCTACAAATAGTAAATCGGCTCCTGTCCATCATTTTTCCAATCTCAGCATACGATTTGCCTTGGTTTGTGTAAATGTAGAATTATTTTACGCTCAGATTTAGTGGTTTCTTTTTGTTTTCGACTCATTTTCACATTTAACCACTATAGCTTATAAATACAAAGTGTAATTCTGGTTTTAAGTTGGAATTATGTATCTGTCAACGGGGGAAGTACAAAAAGACACATTTAGGGCTTTTGAAAACTTCGCCTAATGGTACGTATTTACCAATAATTAAGTGTGCCAATAATTTTGTGCAACGAAAACGTTTTTTTGTGTTGATTTCATTTAAGAACGATAAATGAAAATAAATTCTTATATAAAAGGAAAGTATTAGGTATTTAATTTATTAAATTATATCGAAAATGTACTTTTACCTAATGCAACTTGTTAATTATCTTTAAAAACAGCCATAAAACGAAATATGATTGCTGTGCCAATAATTACACTTACACTTAGTCACGAAAATCTTCGTACAGGTAAAAGAATTCCACAAAACAACAAAATAACTGTTCATTTACAAAATGTTGCGATACATTTCAATAACATAAAATGATTAATGACATTTTGTAGATAAAATAAACGATTATCTATTTAAATAAATAAATAATTTAAAAAAACACAATTTTTTGACATCACGAAAGTCTTCGTACACTTCGTTTCGCCTTCATTATTATGATTTGCCCATTGCTAATTTTCGGTTCAGTTCGTTTAACTTCCTTATATCCTACTCTCTGATTTATTAGACAAGTTCAAACGCGAAAATTGCGTCCATTTAAAACATCTATTTACAATGAGCGCCCGTAAAAAAGAAACTAGCGAAGAGCTAAGAAATTTAATTATTAAATTCAAAAATGAAGGGAAATCTTTGAGTACAATACCAAAACTTGTTAGCAAACCACGATCTACAGTGCAATATATAATTAAAAAATTCAAAATGTATAATAATGTGAGTAATAAACCTCACACAGGTCGCACTTCGAAATTAAAGGCAAGAGATAAACGAAATATTATTCGTCAAGTATTAAAAGAACCTACATTGAGTGGTCCAATATTGGCGGCAGAAGTGTCGAAAGAAACAGGAAAGGATATCCATCCAGAGTGTATTCGGCGGTTGTTGCGAAACCAAGGTTTTAATGGCAGACAAATGCAGAAAAAACCGTTCATCAATCCAACGAATCAAAAGAAACGCATGGGGAATTTGCTCGGGAACATATTAATAAACTTATGGAATTTTGGAACACCGTATTATTTAGCGATGAATCTAAATTTAATGTATTTGGATCAGATGGACGGGGTAAAGTATGGAGGAAACCGAATACCGAATTTAAACTCGACCATCTCTTACCTACAGTCAAACACGCTGGTGGTTGAGTTATTTTATGGGGTTGTATGGCAGCGGCTGGGGTAGGAAATTTGGTTTTTATTGAAGGAATTATGGACCGTTTCTATTATCTTAATATATTGAAAAGCAATTTGCGTGCCGGCGTGGATAAATTAAATCTAGGAAGGATATGGACATTTCAACAGGATAACGATCCTAAACATTTGGCAAAGATTGTTAAGGAATGGCTTTGTATAATGTTCCAAAGCAATTAAATTCCCCACCCCATAGAGCACTTATGGGACGAAATTGAAAGAAGGGTGAGAAAAAATAGGATAATGGACAAAGCCTCCCTTAAAGAATCAATTTTGAGGGAATGGCAGAATATTACGCCTGATGTAACCGGAAACTTTGTTTCGTCGATTAAAAACCGTTTACAAAACGTATTAGAATAAAAAGGTGGACTGACACGGTATTAATTAACTATTTTATATCATATTTGTAAGTTTTTCTTCTTAACAAAACGTTGTACGAACACTTTCGTGAAACCAAGAATCATAATTTATTTTCGTTACTTTTGTAGTTCTTACTATAGGCATATAATTTAATTTTAAATCATAAATTAATCATTGAATATATGTAAAATGTATCATTACGATTAAAAATAAACATTCATTTTGTTCGAAAATACGAATGTCTGGCCTGTACGAAGACTTTCGTGACTAAGTGTAAGTGTGGCACTGTAAGTGATTAAATTTTTGACAGTTAATCTAATTAACTCTTTTAAAAATTTTGATCAATTTTAAAAAATCGTGGAAACTTTATTTTTTTTTTAATTAAGAAATGAAATTTGTATTAATTGAAAGCTAAAATATTCTATTTTCCAATTAAAGAGTCAATTTTGTTCTAATTATTACCCAAAAAATTAAAAAAAAATTCATAAAAGTGATTAAAATTTTAACCTCTTAAAAATTTTTTATCAAATTTAAAAAATCGTCGAGAGTTTATTTATTTTTTTTAATTAAGAAATGAAATTTGTATTAATTGAAAGTTAAAATATTCTATTTTGTAATAAAAAAAGTCAATTTTGTTTTAATTATTCCCCAAAAAATTAAAAAAATTCATAAAGTTGACTAAAATTTTTCCTAACCTTAGAAATTTTGACCAAGTTTAAAAAATCATGGAGACTTTATTTTTTTTTAATTAAGAAATGAAATTTGTATTAATTGAAAGCTAAAATATTCTATTTTGTAATAAAAAAGTCAATTTTGTTTTAATTATTCCCCAAAAAATTAAAAAAATTCACAAAGTTGACTAAAATTTTTCCTAACCTTAAAAATTTCGACCAAGTTTAAAAAATCATGGAGACTTTATTTTTTTTCATTATGAAATGAAATTTGTATAAATTGAAAACTAAAATATTCTATTTTGTAATAAAAAAGTCAATTTTGTTTTAATTGTTACCCAAAAAATTAAAAAAATTCATAAAGTTGACTAAAATTTTTCCTAACCTTAAAAATTTCGACCAAGTTTAAAAAATCATGGAGACTTTATTTTTTTTTATTAAGAAATGAAATTTGTATTAATTGAAAGCTAAAATATTCTATTTTGCAATTAAAAAGTCAATTTTGTTCTAATTATTACCCAAAAAATAAAAAAAAAATCATAAAAACTTATTACATATATTTATTATATTATCTTTGAATAAATATTTATTTACCAAACATTTAGTAGATAATAGATGGCAAATAAAAGACAAATATAATTTTTACATAAGAGAATTTAAAAATGTGTTGCCATTAATTAATTTACTCGTTCCTATAATAAATTCCACGTTTGAATCTTCTTGTTTCGATATAAACCTCAACGCTGATATCTAACATAAAAAACGTAACCTCAAAAAATCATTTTTTTATTTTATATTAATAATATTACCTCGGCAAAAGTACATCCACCGATAAAAAAGATCAGAACAACTTTAGTTGAATTATTATTATTGTTTAAACAGGTTTCGTCTACGTAATCTAAAGTAGGACCTAAAATAATTAATTTAAATACGTGATTACTTAAAATATTATTAAATTTACCTGGAAGTAATCCTAAGTAATCTTGTAATTGTTTTCCACCTCCGTTTTTCATTAAATGTTCAACGAGACGTACACTTAAAGGAGCATAAATACAATGTACGTAACTTATATCCGTTGGGTTTATTTCTGAAGTATCTTCTACGGTTAATTGCAATCCTTTTCTTAAAACCGTATATTGTCTCGTTCCAGATTGTACTTTTAATAATCCGACTCGTTCTAAATTAATTAACGATGGTAAAACTTCCAAACCGTAAACTTGAACAATTTCCCTTTTGTAATAATCTAAAAGTTTTGATTTTAATCCGGAACTTGTAAGACATTGCAAACAAATCAAACGTAACACTTTAATCAAAGGTTTTTTCTGTGCGATCATATCCTCGATAAACGGATGCGCTTTATCAACTTGCATACAATTTAAAAACTCCTGTTCGACTTGTAAAGAGTCTAAGAATTCATAAGTATCGGTAACTTCTTTAATACACTCCGCTATAGCTGTATGTCTAGCTAAAGATTTTTTATTAGCCAAAATACTCGGTAAACGTTGAACGAAAAGTTTCATTTCCGGTACACTCTTTTCATGTCGATCTTCTAATTGCGCACTTATTAATTTAGCACGTTTAGATAAATACGGTCCAACGCCGTTAAAGTTTTTATCGCGTAAATCCGCATAAAGCTGATCACTCGAATCTAAAATAAGCGCTTTCTTCCCTTCTTGTAAAGATTCCGTGTGTTTATCTTCGTTACTTAATAATCTATCCGCCGGAATGTTAACCGTATTTGCATTCAACCCAAAAATCTCATCGATCAACCCCTCGTAAGTTAATTGAGTGGCTAACGTTGAAACTAAATCAACCGAACGATCGATTAAAATCATTTGATCGATGCAACCGCTTCGCTCGATTATTAAATCATCTTGGGTTTCTTTCTCAAGTCGTAGGATTAAATCGTGGACTTGTTTCGCTGCCGGACCTTTACCCCATACTCTTCCGATCGGTCCAAACTTAGATTGAAGGAAAACTATTGACCGTGCGATGTGATAAAGACTCGTCGGGTCGTTTTCTAAGTTGTACTCCCTTAAATTTTAATTTAATTTATTATTATATAAAATTTATTATTATATATTAATTTTATTTAATTAAAACCTAACCTAAAATTTTTATTTTGACGTTTAAATGTCTAAAATTTAAAAATGTCAATTTTGACGTTTAAACGTCACTTTTGACGTTTATAAAATTCTAGTTTAATTAAATAAAAAATTTAATTAAATAAAAAATTTAATTAAATAGAAAATTTAATTATATAAAAAATTTAATTATATAAAAAATTTAATTATATAAAAAACCTAAATGAAATTCTCACCGAAAATCATCGGGCATCTCCATCGATAATAAATCCGAATCGAATGGAAAAAAGTAACAACAAAATTCCTCGATCGTCTTCAAACTGCCTTTAATTCCGTAATGTTCGAGTTTATTAAGACACAGTAAACTCTTCCTGGGTAAAAATATCAAATGATAATTACGATCCATACCCACCCGACTGTTTTGCAAGTCTTTTTTAATACTCAAAGCTATGTGTTCCATTAATTCGAGTTTCGGTCGACAAATAAATATAATATGTTTGGCTAAACAACTAGATAACGGTGGGTTTTCAATCGGATACATTTTCTCGACTCCGTATTCTTTTAAAACGGTGTATTTGGCGACTAGACCCATAGGACCTTGCAATTGATTGTCCCATACTATTGTTTTCGATCCGGAATGTTTCTCGATTAGTGATATTAGGTTCGTAGCTTCAATTGAGTGTATTAAGGATACATCTACTTTTCCACCTTTTAAATGCGAATACATTATATTGTATTATTATTGTATTTTTGTATTATTATTGTATTCTTTTGAAATGTTTACTTTTTTAATGACATCCGACTTTTAGAAATAAAGTGACATAACCTATAAAAATTTTAAATGACATCTGACATCTAACCTATAAAAAATGAGGTGACATAACCTATAAAAATGAGATGACATAACCTATAAAAATTATGCTAACGAATTTTTTTTTTGCTTAGTTTTATAATTTCCTGAAACGATAACGTAGTTTATGTTAAGCACGTGGTTTAAAAAGATAAAACTTTAATTAAAACGTGAGTTAGTTTAATTTTTTTTTTATTTTTTAATTAATCTTTTAATTTTAGTTTGATTTTCAAGTTTTTTAAGTTTAAAAAAATGTCTACGATAAGTAAATTTGAAGACCGTAAGCTTTTAAGAGGTCGAGTCTCTTCCGGATTAACGCACGAATGTGGAGTTTTTGGTTTGGTGACTTCGGGCGAGGAACAATCCCTCGAAGTAGCTCAGTTGTTGTTATTTGGCCTTGAAGCGCTTCAACATCGGGGACAAGAGTCCACGGGGATTGTAACAAGCGATGGGAAGGCGTTTCACACCCATAAAGGAATGGGTTTGGTCCGTAACGTTTATAACGTGGAAAATATGCGTCGGTTAACCGGATATTTAGGCATCGGACATACAAGATACTCGACTTCTGCTGCTTCGGAACAAGTTAACTGCCAACCGTTTGTTGTTCATTCGATGCACGGGTTATTAGCGGTTGCTCATAATGGGGAATTAGTGAATGCGGCGAGTTTAAGAAAGATGGTAAATTTAAAATTAAAAAATAAGCATAATAATAACTTGGAATTTAATCGTTAGGTGCTTCAAAGAGGTGTTGGATTATCGACAAGCTCCGATAGTGAGTTAATAACCCAAGCGTTGTGTTTAAATCCACCGGAAGGGGAAGTAAACGGTCCGGATTGGCCGGCAAGGATAAAACATTTGATGCAACTCGCTCCGTTAAGTTACTCTTTAGTGATTATGTTAAAAGATCGGATTTATGCTGTTCGAGATCCATATGGAAATCGACCGCTTTGTCTTGGGAGATATCCAGTTCCTGAAGGTTAAAAATTTTTATTTTATCGAAAGCATTTATTTAAAAAAAAAAAGAAATTTTATAATTTTTAAGATAATTTTTATTTACTTGTTTTAATTTTTTATCTAGTTTTAAATGGTTGTCCAAATGAAGGTGTAAACGGTTGGGCTGTAGCTTCCGAATCATGCGCGTTCCTTTCCTATATAAAATACGAACGGGAAGTGTTCCCCGGAGAAATTATAGAGATGACATCAACAGGTGTAAGAACCGTAGAAATCGTTGGTCGTCCGAACGGAAATCCCCAAGCTTTTTGTATCTTTGAATACGTTTACTTTGCCAGACCGAATAGTGTCTTCGAAGGTCAAGAAGTTTATAAAGTACGGATGCAATGTGGGAAACAATTAGCTTTAGAACATCCGGTAGAAGCCGATTTGGTGGGATCAGTTCCCGAATCGGGGAATGCTGCAGCTTACGGTTATTCCAATCAGGTAAATTTGTTATTAAATTGTTTTGATTTTAAATTAATTAAATAAGAATTAATTATTTCAAATTTAAAGTCAAAAATCCCATTTGGTGAACTACTAACGAAGAATACTTACGTCGGAAGGACTTTTATCCAACCAAACAACCGTTTAAGACAACTAAACGTTTCCTTAAAGTTTTGTAAGTCTTTTAATTATTTTAAGAGGTTAATATTTAAAAATAACAACTTTATTTTTATAAAATTTAATTAAAAAAATGAATTAAATTTGAGATTAAATTAAATTTAAAAACAAAATTAATATTTAACTCATTTTATAATATTTATAGGTCCAATCAGTGCGAATGTAAAAGACAAACGGGTGATTTTAATCGATGATTCGATCGTTCGTGGGAATACAATCGGGCCAATTATTAAATTACTTCGTAAAGCCGGAGCTAAAGAGGTTCATATTCGGGTCGCAAGCCCACCTTTACGTTTCCCCTGTTATATGGGGATTAATATCCCCACAAGACAAGAATTGATTGCCAACACTCACGAATCTAAAGATTTATCCGTTCAAGTTGGCAAGTTTTAAACATTAATTTAAAGATATCATTTTAAAATAACTTTTAACATTTTAAGGTGCGGATAGTTTACATTACTTAAGCGTCGATGGACTTGTAAAAGCTGTCCAACAAGATATAAAAGATTCTTCACCGGATATCGGACATTGTACGGCTTGTTTAACCGGAAATTATCCAGGAGGAGTTCCCGACGAGATGGATTGGTGAAAATTGGGTTTTTAAATAAAATTAGAAGATTTTTTTTTTGTGCATTTTAATTCTTTAGTTTAATTGAGTGTTTTCTCGAATGATCAGTATTTTTTTTTAATTTGATTGAACTTGGGATTTCTTTTTAGTTTTGTTTGTACCTCAAATAAGTTTTTAATAAAACTTGTTAAAGAAATTTTAATTAATTTATTTTTTTAAAACCTCTTTTTAACCGTTTTTAATCAAATCTGTGTAAATTTAAGTGACATAACACACATCGTTTTAAAATTAGAAAATATATCACATATAATGATCCGTAATTGAACTAAACTAAATTAATGAAATGCTACGATTTAATTTTTCTTCTTCAATCACTTTTTATTTATTATTAATATTATTATAATTAATATTATTATAATTAATATTATTATAATTAATATTACATTTGGCACTATATTACCTTACTAAGTAGGGTAAGTAGTATAAATCTCGCATTAAAGATGCAAAACGATTACAAAAAGAAACATAACCTATCTATATTACGTTACTTTTGACTATAAAATTATCACAAAATAAAGATGTAAAAAATATATAACATAGAGATATAAATAAATGTTAGAAAAAAATAAATTGTGTCCTAAAAAATAATTTTACAATTATTACAATCAGATCTAATGGTTACGTTTTTGGAATGAGTATATTTGATCCTAATTCTATAATTTTTTTTTTTATTTTTAACTCTGTGCGTGAATAATAGAGGGTGAAATCTTAACTATAGTACAAATAGAAGAACCTAGAAAAGATTCGTTTAACTTCTAACTTTAAATTTCTATCACAGAATCGATACTTGAATGTCTCACCGTTAAGTTAAAAGTGTTTACAGTTTACGTCTTCTATTTGTAATATAATTAATAAATTCGCCTACGTTCTATCTACATATTTAGTTAGTGCCTATTGGTTCCCATTTTATCGATTATCTACGTCGATTATTACTTCTGATCCGATGTTTACTTCTAATCCGATGTTTGCTTCTAATCCGATGTTTATTTTTAATCCGATGTTTGCTTCTAATCCGATGTTTATTTTTAATCCGATGTTTACTTCTAATCCGATGTTTACTTTTAATCCAATTTTTGCTTCCAATCTGATTTTCACCTCCAATTTAATTTCCACACCGGAAGAAACTTAAAGTGGAATTGGTTCTGAAGTGGCCGATAAAGCCATCTTCGAAAGAGTAGAAAGACTGCGCCTTGGAAAACCGCTACCCGGGCTGCCGTCCGAAAACAACTTCCGAAAGCTGAAACCGAACACACCGGAACGTCAACACCGTTTTAAAAACGTCCTCCGGTACGATTCTAAAAACCTCCAATGCTACGTTTCAAACACCAAACTTTCTAAAATCTCAAACGAGTGAAAACCGACGATCGACCAGATCCTAAAAGAAAAAACACCGAAATCGAATGGTAACCATTCCGTTCTTCAATTTGAGACACATAAACCCATTACGCAACCTTTTTTTTTAATGTTAATGATTACATGAAATCATTAATGATTCACTAATGATTTTCAAGTATAACGGGAACGGCACAACCCCATTGAGACGTTAGAAAGCTAATCGAACACCGTCGAAACCTATAACCCGCATGCAATACACCATTTAATTCCCAAATTTATAAAAGACGCAAAACAAAACGATGTCAAATGATTATTTTTTTTTAAAATTGAACTTACAATTTTCTTATTCCTGATTCCGAAGAAGCCGAACGCTTCCAAGGGGCGTCATCTGGCTCGTAAGGTAAAGGACCTTGAACGGGAGCGTCTTCATCAGCCGGTCTGAAATTAAAACCACTTTAAATAATAAAAATAATAAATAAAATTAAAAATTAAATTAAAAAAAGCTAAATTAAGAAAATAAAATAAAAAAAAACTCACTCTACAACAACGGGTTCAACTAGGGAATCTTTTAAGGTTTCAATTTGTTCCGAAACAACAGTTTGATCATGCTTTTCAATACCGTTCTCTTCACTAACATTACTAAAACACAAACGTGCTTAAAAAAAAGCTTTAACAAACCTTCAAAACTCCAATCGACTTACGTTTGAGCTTTTTCCTTCGGCCTATACGTTTCTAATTCATCCTCCAAGTCACTCACGCGAGCTTTTAATTCGTTTCTTTCGTGTAATATATCTTTCAGTTCGGATGTGGTGAAACGAGGTCGATTCGGGTCATCAACGTTGTATACGATTAAGTTGCTCGGTAAACTAGGACTCGACTAAAGTAATTAAATCAGTTTAAAATAATTAAATCAGTTAAAAAAATAAAATCAATTTAAAATAATTAAATCAGTTAAAAAAACAAAATCAATTTAAAATAATTAAATCAAAATAAAACAATTAAATCAGTTTAAAGAAATAAAATCAATTTAAAATAATTAATACAGATTAAAACAATTAAATCTATTTAAATACAATAAAATTACTTTTGATAAATCTTCATTTTCTTTTTGCGCCAAACCCAATTGTTGTCTTAAAGCGGTGATGTTACGTTGTTGATCTTGTAATTGAACCAGAAAATCCGCTCGCTCATCGCACAAAGTTCTCACTTGCATTTGTAGGGATTTGTGTTTTCTACGTAATTCCCTTCCGTTTATTTCTAGACGTTCAACTTGAGATTTTAACTTAAAATAAAAAAATTTTTTAATAAAATCTTAATTACTAAACATTTTTTCTAACCTTTTCGATATCGTTGCATTTTTCTTGTATACAATCCTCCTTGATACGTAACTCTCCGCGTTGTTTTTCAAGCGCCGTTTGTAATCTTTGCAATATTAACCCATCGCCGGTATCCGGAGCATCTTTAATCGGTTTTAAATCTTGTTTAGCCAACCGACGGTTTTCTTCTTGTAATCGTGAGACGACGGAGACTAATTCTTTCGTTTCTAACCTCCATTGTTCTTCTATAGCTTCTAATTCCTTTTTAAATACAAAAGTTAATACAATTTGTTAACTGTTAATTTACTAAAATTTAATTTATTAAAAATTTTATTTATTAAAATTTAATTTATTAAAATTAACTGTCAATATTATTAATAGGTTAGAATACAACTGTCAATATTATTAACAGGTTAGAATATAACTGTCAAAAAAAAAGAGATAGATAGAATACAAAATATTAAAGAGAGAGTGAGACAGCTATACACACCCTTTCAAATTTCCTTCTATACTCTGCTTTTTCAAGTTTTTCGTTTTCCAACTGAGCGATTTTTAATTTTAACTCGGCTAAATGTGTATTTTCCCTTTCGTTTTTCGTCGCTAGATACTCCAAATGTTCCAATGCGTTAATCACCTTTGGCATTAAGGCGGTGACGGCGTCCGCTCCGTACTGGTCAATAATTTTCTCGCATTCTTTCCCGATTTCCGAGGCTATATCGTACACGTCCACCACCGTAACTTCCCCTATTAATTCCTCGCTATCATCCATGATCCTTCGTTTCGGCGAAATACGCTGTTTTGGCATTTAAATTAGTTTAAAACGGCACGAACGCGCACGCTAACCTACACGGGAGACATCTCGCATCGATGTGAATGAAGATAGCTACAAAATTCAATGACGTTTTTATGAATCTTTTATCGATTTATTTTTTTTTTTTGGATTTTAAGTGTTTAGATAAGATTATTTATAAGGATTTTCCGGATTGTTCGATCGAATTTTAATTTTTATCTTAATTTTTATAATTGTATTTAACCAAAACCTTATTTAGGTTAGAATTAGGTTAGAAACGTCAATTTTTAATAAAAGACAAATTTTGTGGATTTTTAAGGAATTAATTTGTAATTTTTTCTAAATATGCTAATTAAATAATCTAGAATTAGATTTTAATGATTGAAATAAAATTTAAAAATGAATTTTTTAAATAAATGTGGTTTTATATTTATAGGTATAAAGTTCGATTAATTTTTAATAGATGGCGGTATTTTTATGAAGAATATTTTAATATTAAATATTAAATCAAACGAATTAAAATATGATTTTTTTTAAATAGATTTATTATATAATGTAGATTAAATTTTATTATTTTTCTTTCATTAAATTACATTAATTTGACTAAATTAATTTACCAAGTTCGATTAATTAATAGAATAATAAACCGCCATAATAAATAGATGGCGGTATTTTTATAAAGAATATTTTTATAAATATTAAATCAAACGAATTAAAATATGATTTTTTTAAAATAGATTTATTATATAATGTAGATTAAATTTTATTATTTTTCTTTCATTAAATTACATTAATTTGACTAAATTAATTTACCAAGTTCGATTAATTAATAGAATAATAAACCGCCGTAATAAATAGATGGCGGTATTTTTATAAAGAATATTTTTACAAATATTAAATCAAACGAATTAAAATATGATTTTTTTAAAATAGATTTATTACATAATGTAGATTAAATTTTATTATTTTTCTTTCATTAAATTACATTAATTTGACTAAATTAATTTACCAAGTTCGATTAATTAATAGAATAATAAACCGCCATAATAAATAGATGGCGGTATTTTTATAAAGAATATTTTTACAAATATTAAATCAAACGTATTAAAATATGATTTTTTTTAAATAGATTTATTATATAATGTAGATTAAATTTTATTATTTTTCTTTTATTAAATTACATTAATTTGACTAAATTAATTTACCAAGTTCGATTAATTAATAGAATAATAAACCGCCATAATAAATAGATGGCGGTATTTTTATAAAGAATATTTTTATAAATATTAAATCAAACGAATTAAAATATGATTTTTTTAAAATAGATTTATTATATAATGTAGATTAAATTTTATTATTTTTCTTTCATTAAATTACATTAATTTGACTAAATTAATTTACTAAGTTCGATTAATTAATAGAATAATAAACCGGCATAATAAATAGATGGCGGTATTTTTATAAAGAATATTTTTATAAAGAATATTTTTACAAATATTAAATCAAACGAATTAAAATATGATTTTTTTTTAAATAGATTTATTATATAATGTAGATTAAATTTTATTATTTTTCTTTCATTAAATTACATTAATTTGACTAAATTAATTTACTAAAAGTGAAATGTAAAAACTTCAATCGGCAGGGTCGCCAACGTAACATTTAACGTTTCATTTCTCGTAGTATTCGTTTCGTTGATTTTCTTCTTCGTCGAAGAATGTTTGTAAATTTCTAAGAATCTCGGTGTTTTCTAAATGTAATTCGGCCGTTGACTTTAACGTTCCACCTAAATCCGAGGGTAAACAATCTTTTTCCACGTATTTTTCGTAAAACTCCTCCATGTTCATAGATGGCGGATGAAAATGTAGCTGTCAAGATTGAAGAAAATGAAATTTATAAAAATTAAATTAAGTAAAATAAAAATTACAAGTAAGTACCATATCGTAAATTTCCTGCTTTAAAAACGGCTTAAACAAAGCCATAATTTTGTTTATAAAGTATTGAGTGTTTAAAACGTGAATTGATTTTAATTTCGCAGGTAGCGCCTCCTGGCAGTAATGACTGAACGCTTTTATTAAATTTAACCTCACTCTGGTTAAATGCATGAGAGAAACCTAAAATTAAAGCAAATATATTTTAGGTTAAAAATATATTTTTTTTAAATTAAGGTAAGTTTATACTCCTTTCATATCGAATAAAATTATTAATCCGGTCGGAGGATATTGGTAAACGGCGGCATCTACCGTCATGCAAAGTAACTTCATTGACGTTCCCATTTTATATTTCCAATAAGTCGTGTCCGTTAATTTATGATAAATAATAGCTTCTCCGGTTTTCGTACGTTTTGGAAAACAAATATATTCCCTTTAAATAAAAATTTTAAATGACGGTTAAATTAAATATTTTTAAATTGACATTTTTAAATTGACAGTTAAAAATTGACAGTTAAAAATACGGGTGGTTATAAAGTAAGCATACACTTACAAAGCTTGTAATTGACTTTGCGCATCTTCATCGTCCAAATTTCGATTATTAAACAATTCCTTATACTGTTTTCTCGTTTTGTAATATTCAATAATGGTATTTTTAGTTAAATCTTTATTTCTCTCGCACGAAAGTATAAAATTAACGATTTGTTCGTCGTTTAAAGACGGCACTTTTTGCCCACTCGACCATTCTTTAATTTCGTCGATTTCCTCGCGACTTATCCGCCCTGATTTCACCACATCTTCGCTTTTAAACCCGTACGTCGGCATCTTTTAATAAAACTAGAGGAAAAAAACCACCCGCGAAGGTTCGTTTCACTTTCTAAAATCGTTCGAAACGCGTTCGATTTTATACCGGCGTTAATTTAATTGCTTATTCATGTTGTTTTTTACGTATAAATTACGATTGAACTTTGTTTTAACGTCTATTGTAGTTAAAATCGATAAAGCGGGGTTAATTTTAGGTTAAGAACTTTGGTTTTTTCGTTGGCAAACGCAATTAACTTTCACTTTCGCGTAAAACAAGTAGTTATTTTTATTTGTTCGTTTTGTTGGGTTTTAAAAATAAAAATTAATTCTATTTTTTTTAAACCAACTTTATTTTATCGAACAAAAATGAAAAACACTTTTAATTTGAATGAAAAATAAATGGAATTATGAATATTACTTTTGAAAAAGTATTTTTAAGCTATCGTATAAAAATATAAATGTATCTTTTGATGGAAAAACTTAAAATCTAATCATTTTTAACTTCCAATTCGCTCATTTTCTTTGTTAGGTTATCTTTTTCTTTCTGTTCTTCCTTTTTAACCTCATTTTCTTCCTTTTTATTTTCATTTTTATCATCACTTACATCTTCATCTTCCTCATTTAAAGATTTCTCGCAATACAATTCACATTTTTCCTTAACAATCTTCTTAGCTTCTTCAAATTTCTCCTTAAATTGATTCGCACCTAAAATAAAATCGAATTATTACAATAAAAAATCAATTAAAACGTTATTTTTAAATTACATTCGCTATTTCTAAATTTAAACGCAAAACACTCGGAGGTTAACTCCTCGAAGGCAAAGTCTCCGTTAACGACGTACAAAAATGCTTTTTCCGAGCCAGCGCACGGACGTAACTCCATCGAAGGCGTTATGAAGTGATTAGCGCACACTTTAAACGTCTTATCTCGACGCATAACCAACCTGGCACTGTTATTTTCCGGATGGTGTAAGATTTTTACTTCCCCGGTTCCGCGTTCCTAAAAAAAACAAATTTTTTAAAATTCTAATCGAATGAATTTTAATTTTAAGCGAATTTAATTCTAAATTAAACTTAATTTAACTCATTTTTACATATATTTGTATTTATTTATATTTACTTACAACCCATTCGGGTGTTTCGCTCTTCTTCGTATCAAACCGATACAACTTTGCTCGGGAAATCAACAAAACCTCTTCGTCTTCCTCGTTAGTAACGGCCGGAACCTCCGGGAGGGTTATTAACGGTGCGAAATCGATTCCCGTATCGGAAGATTCACTCAAAGTGCGATTTTTGTCGCCCGACTGTAAGAAAAATGAAAAAAACGACGGTTTTATTAAAAACATAACCTCAAAAAAACGCCGGTTTTAGTTGATTAAACTTACGCCGATTTCCGAACTATTTTCCATTGTAATTCTAAAACCGTAATGGTTTTTAAGATTTTATTAATAAAATCAAACGATTTTAGACTTCTTTCGGAGGTTGTTTATAGTAAAACGCACGTTAACGCTTGACGTTTGAAACTGTCAAAATATAATTTTGAGGTTAATTATAAGAAAATCTTCAGTGTAAAATTTATTATATAAAAAAAGATTTTTTTCTATAAATCAATTTTTTCTTTAAATTAATATATTAATTAGAAAAAAGTTTAAAAATTCAAAAAAATTTTATTTAAAAAATAAATTTTTAATTTGTTTTGGTATTTTTCGTTTTGTGAAATAATTATGTTGGCAGTAAAAGTAACTATGTTTACGTTCTGGTTGACGTTTGACGGCTTGAATTTTCTAAGCAAGTTTTTGATCTATGTTTAGATCGATATAATCGATTTTTATCAAATTCTATTCACGTGTGTTATTATTATTATTATTTCATCGTATTAAGGTAAGGTTTAATAAATTTCTTTTACAAATTGTTAGATAAAACGCATTAAAATTTTTATAAGTATAAAGTTCAATAAAGAGATTTTAGATGGTGCCACTTTCATAATGAAGAATTAATTAAATTTTTTTTTTTAACTAAATCGAATTAAAATACGATTTTTTTGCTATAAATTAATTAATTTTTTCTTTAAATAAATATATTAATTAGAAAAAAGTTTAAAAATTCAAAAAGATTTTATTTAAAAAATAAATTTTTAATTTGTTTTGGTATTTTTCGTTTTGTGAAATAATTATGTTGGTAGTAAAAGTAACTATGTGTTTAGTTGATATCTAACGTTTGACAGGTTGTGTTTTTAATTTTTAAGAGTTTTTAGATTATTTTTCGATCGATTTAATCGATTTTTTATCATGTTTGGGTGATTTACATTAAATCTAATTGTATGAAGGTAAGGTTTAATAAGTATTTTGTAAAATTTTTATAAAAAGTATTAAAATTTTTGTGTTTATAAGTATAAAGTTCGACAAAAAGTTTTTAGATGGCGCCACTTTCATAATGAAAAATTAATTGAAAATTTTTTTTAAAACTAAATCGAATTAAAATACGATTTTTTTTTCTGTAAATTAATTAATTTTTGCTTTAAATAAATATATTAATTAGAAAATTAAACTAAAAATTCAAGAAAATTTTATTTAAAAAATAAATTTTTAACTTATTTTGGTATTTTTCGTTTGGTGAAATAATTATGTTGGCAGTAAAAGTAACTATGTTTGTGTTTAGTTGACATCTAACGTTTGACAGGTTGTGTTTTTAATTTTTAAGAGTTTTTAGATTATTTTTCGATCGATTTAATCGATTTTTTATCATGTTTGGGTGATTTACATTAAATCTAATCGTATGAAGGTAAGATTTAATGTTTATTTTATAAAATTTTCAAAAAAAAGGTATTAAAATTTTTATAAGTATAAGGTTCGATAGGAAACTTTTAGATGGCACCACTTAGTAAAATTTAAATTATTTTTTTTTATGTATTTATTATCGGTTTTTTTGGTTTGTTAAGATTTTTAAAGCTAACAATTGGCTGTTAACCTACTTTTTAAAGTGGTTTATTGCCGCAAAGGGTTGTACAATTGGGTAAATTTATCAAAATAAATAAAAAAAATATATAAATAAAAAGAAAGAAAGTTTAAACTTTAGATAGTCACTTGAATAAAGTGTATTTAATGATTTTTTTTTGTTTGCAGACTGTTTTAAAAGTCCGGAATTTAGGATAAAACGGTTGAGACGATGAAAAATACCTTCAAACACATTAAGCGGGATCAATTAAGAATTCCAGTGCGGCTTATTTGGACCGGTGACCGTTTTAACTTGAACGGTTTGAAGAGGAGAGAAAATCTGTCTTTCAGACGTTGGAAATGAAATACGGGAAGGAATCGAATGGGATTTGTATGCGAATTAGTTGAAATTTCGTCTTGTTGCGAACGTCTGGAACGATGGGTGGTTTCGAAATTGGAATTGATGAAAATTTGGAGTATTTGGAGTCATTTGGAGTATTTGGAGTCATTTGGAGTAAATTTGAAGTCAATTTGGAGTAAATTTGGACTAATTGAATGGAAGCGAGATGATGGTAATTCGAAAATCGGAGTAATTTCGTCCGAAGAGATCAATCTCGTCCGTCTTAATGGTTAACGAATGCTGTAGGTCAGTGATGAGTCTTTATTAGCGGTTTGTTTTTCAATTGAGACTCGTCTAGAGTCTAGACGAGACGTGGTTATTGACATTTGGTAATTTTTCTTTAGATTTAATTCGGTTAAAATAATTTTCCGTTTAAAATTAACAAAAAAAGGATTGATTTTTGATCGTGGGGACTTTAAGTAAACGTTTTTTAATCTCGAAAACCCTGACCCAACCTCAGGATATCTAAAAACCGGGTAAAATACGCGCATTTCGTTCTTCTCGAGTTTGTTTTTTTTTTTTAAGAGATAAATTCGAGTGCATTCGGTGACAAACAACCGAAGATAACACGTTAACGTTGGTAAAGTTCTTTAAAGTCGTTTAAATTAAAAAAAAATTGTCGAATTTCATCTTAAATTTCGTCCAATTTTGTATAAAATTGTCTAAAATGATCTAAAATGATCTAAAATGATCTAAAATGATCTAAAATGATCTTAAATTGTTTAAAATTGTCAAAAAATTGTCTAAAATTTGTCTAAAATGATAGAATTTCGTTTAATTTCATCTAAATTTTTCAAATTTCATTAAAAAAATAACTTAATTTTGCTTAAAATTGTGAAATTTCTTCTAAAATTTTAAAAAATTGTCAAATTTCTAAAATTTCACCCAATTTCTTATAAAATTGTCTAAAGTTTAAATTATTGAAAAGAAAAAAAAAAGTAAAGCGTTTTAGTGGTTCTTTGTCGACGTGTTATCGATTTTTTTTTTTCTCTCCTCCGTTTTTGCATAATTCGCTTCTAATTGCGCTTATTATATTCCATTATATTTTCTTGGCGCCGCGGCGCGGCGCTTTGCTGAATTAGTTTAGATTTAAATCGACGATAAAAATGGAATTTAAAATAACAACTCGAGAAGTAATTATTTATCAATTTTTTTTTATTATTTTATTACAATAATTACAATAAGTGACTTTTTAAAACGGAAATTAAAAAATTATAACAAAAAAAAAGAATGGTGAGAATAAGGATAAAGAAAATTAATGATTAAAAAAAGATCGAGAATCGAGAAGAAGAGATCTAAATGTCAAAGAGAAAACACTTAATTTAAAAATAATAATAAAACAAGGAAACAAAAATAAAAAAACAAAATATTGACAGTCTTATATAGATTTTATGTTCAATAATAAGAAAGAAAAAAAAAAGTTGGTGAAAAATTTTAACAGTTAACTAACCCACCTTTAAAAAAAAAAAAATTTGCCAATTTTAAAAAATCGCCCAGACTTTATTTTTAGGAATTAAAAGATAATTTTTTAGAAAATGATGGATTAAAATGTTTTCTTTAAAATAGCCTATAAAAAGAATTTGAATATTTTTAAATTTTTGAGAAAAAAATTTTTTTCTAAAGTGATACATTTTCACTTAATTAACCTAAAAATATTAAAATCGAAATTTAAAAAAAATCGCTTTTTTTAACTGTTAAAAATTTTTTACCAACTTTGAAATTTTTTTTATTTTTTTTTTGGTAAAATTGACGTTTGACAATTTTGGTACAACTTTGGTGGGCGTCGACTATAGTCGACGGCCACAGATAACCCTCGCACAGCCGAGCGTCGCCTATAGTCGACAGCTGTGCTAGCGTAGGGATGATGAATGCTTGCTGTTGACAATGTTTTGTGGCCGATAGGTGCCGTACTGAAGTGGTTAACCGCTTCGGTACAACGCCTATCGGCCGCGAAACGTTGTCAACAGTAAGCATTTATCATCCCTACGCTAGCACAACCGTCGTCTATAGTCGACACTCGGCTGTGCGGGGGTCATCTGTGGCCGTCGACTATAGTCGACGCCCGTACCAAAGTGGTTAAACGTTAAGGTTGACATTTTTCAAAACGGATTTTGACATTTAAATGTTAAGGTCGACATTTTCAAGGCGGATTTTGACATTTAAACGTCACGATTGACATTTCAAAAGTGAGTTTTGATCTGTAAACGTCAAAAATGACATCTTAAAGTAGAAAAATAAATTTTAAACGTGAAAAGTGACACTTTAAAGATAAAAAGTGACATTTAAATGTTACGGTTGACATTTTCAAAACGGATTTTGGCATTTAAACGTCAAGGTTGACATTTCGAAAGAGTTTTTGGATCTGTAAACGTCAAAAGTGACATTTTAAAGTTGAAAAGTGACGTTTAAATGTTAAAAGTGACATTTTTCAAAACGGATTTTGACATTTAAATGTTAAGGTTGACATTTTCAAAACGGATTTTGACATTTAAACGTCAGGGTTGACATTTCAAAAGAGTTTTTGGATCTGTAAACGTCAAAAGTGACATTTTAAAGTTGAAAAGTGACGTTTAAATGTCAAAAGTGACATGTTTCAAAACGGATTTTGACATTTAAATGTTAAGGTCGACATTTTCAAGGCGGATTTTGACATTTAAACGTCACGGTTGACATTTCGAAAGTAAGTTTCGATCTGTAAACGTCAAAAGTGACATTTTAAAGTTGAAAAGTGACGTTTAAATGTCAAAATTGACATTTTTCAAAACGGATTTTGACATTTAAATGTTAAGGTTGACATTTTTCAAAACGGATTTTGACATTTAAACGTTAAGGTTGACATTTTCAAGGCGGATTTTTACATTTAAACGTCATAGTTGACATTTTGAAAGTGAGTTTGATCTGTAAACGTCAAAAGTGACACTTTAAAGTTAAAAAGTGACGTTTAAACGTCAAAATTGACATATTTGAAAACGGATTTTGACATTTAAATGTTAAGGTTGACATTTTCAAAACGGATTTTGGCATTTAAATGCCACGGTTGAGATTTCAAAAGAGTTTTTGGATCTGTAAACGTCAAAAGTGACATTTTAAAGTTGAAAAGTGACGTTTAAATGTCAAAAGTGACATTTTTCAAAACGGATTTTGACATTTAAATGTTAAGGTTGACATTTTCAAGTCGGATTTTTACATTTAAACGTCATAGTTGACATTTTGAAAGTGAGTTTGATCTGTAAACGTCAAAAGTGACACTTTAAAGTTAAAAAGTGACGTTTAAACGTCAAAATTGACATATTTGAAAACGGATTTTGACATTTAAATGTTAAGGTTGACATTTTCAAGGCGGATTTTGACATTTAAACGTCACGGTTAACATTTCGAAAGTGAGTTTCGATCTGTAAACGTCAAAAGTGACACTTTAAAGTTAAAAAGTGACGTTTAAACGTCAAAAGTGACATTTTTCAAAACGGATTTTGACATTTAAATGTTAAGGTTGACATTTTCAAAACGGATTTTGGCATTTAAATGCCACGGTTGAGATTTCAAAAGAGTTTTTGGATCTGTAAACGTCAAAAGTGACATTTTAAAGTTGAAAAGTGACGTTTAAATGTCAAAAGTGACATTTTTCAAAACGGATTTTGACATTTAAATGTTAAGGTCGACATTTTCAAGGCGGATTTTGACATTTATACGACACAGTTGACATTTCGAAAGTGAGTTTCGATTTGTAAACGTCAAAAGTGACACTTTAAAGTTGAAAACTAACGTTTAAACGTCAAAAGTGACACTTTAAAGATGAAAAGTGACGTTTTAAACGTCAAAAGTGACACTTTAAAAATGAAAAGTGACATTTAAACGTCAAAATTGACATATTTCAAAACGGATTTTGACATTTAAAGGTTAAGGTTGACATTTCGAAAGTGAGTTTCGATCTGTAAACGTCAAAAGTGACACTTTAAAGATGAAAATCAACTTTGACGTTTAAATGTCAAAATTGACATTTCTCAAAATGGATTTTGACATTTAAACGTCAAAGTTGACGTATCAAAGAAAAATTTCGATTTTTAAACGTTAAAACTATGATTTTGAAATTATCATTATTTTGATTTTCTTTATTTTTATTGAACACATGTTACAAAAATTAAAAAATTAAAAAAAAAGAGAAAAAGTTATATTTTAATCTAACTAACTTTTTACAATATCGTTACAAAAATAAATAATAGCTATTATCACATATAATATTATATTAAATTACACAGTAGTAGTAGTAGTAGTAGTAAAAAAAGTCCGTTTCTTCTTCTTTTTTCCTCCTTTTTCATTCGTTTTATTTCTCCTTTTATTTTATTCGTTTATTTTCATTTATTTTCATTAAATTAAATTAAATTTAATTTCACTTTATTTAATAATTTCCATCGTTTTTCGTCTTTTAATCACAAAATAACCGCACGTTTTTTTAAATTTTTTAGTTTTAATTTTTAAATCTTGTTTTTTCAAGTCTCATCAAATAAGTACATTATTTTTGTTTTGTTATAGTGTCGTTGTGAGTTTATCTAAAGAGAGAGAGTTTTCCGGCGTTACGAACACCCGCACCGGTCGACGACCATCCCCGGCAGGCTGCCGTAGACGACGTTCGAATTGACGTCGAAGTAGAGCATGGTGATGGAGCTGAGCTTGCGAGGGGCGCAGCACGGGGTGGCCACGTGGGGCGCGGCCATCGTCGCGAGGTGGGTGTGCGGATTCTTCTGCAGCGTTAAGTAGCTGCACTCGCCGGAGCAGTAGTGCGCGTCGTACCTCTTCGGCGCGATGATAAAGTCCCAGCCGAACTGCTCGAAATCGACCTGGAGCGGATACCTGCAGCAGATTGACTCGGGGCTCCGCTCCTCGCAGTTCAAATTTTGCCTGCGGATGCGACGTTTCGGTTCGCTCGTGTTTATCTCGGCGTACGGCATCTGAAAGTTGATTAAAAAGAGAGATGTTTAAAAAAAATCGCCCTGTATATGAAAAATTTTAAACAAGTTTTAAAAAAATCTTTAAAAAATCGATTTTTGATTATTTTCAAAAAAAATTCTTTCTAAATGAAACTTAAAACATTCTAGTTTTATGTAAAAAAGACCGTTTTTTCTAAGTTTTGTCAAAAAATTAAAAAAAAAATTTTAAATTGGTTAAAAAAAAATTTTTAGATTAAAAAATGTTTTGTGTTAAAAAAATCGATTTTTAAAAAATTCATAAAAAATTGGATTTTAACCATTTTGATTTGATTTTTTTTCTAAATGAAACTTAAAACATTCTAGTTTTATATAAAAAAGGCCGTTTTGTTGCAAATTTTGTCAAAAAATTAAAAAAAAATTTTAAAGTTGGTTAAAAAAAATTTTTAAGTTAAAGAATTTTTTGTGTTAAAAAAATCGATTTTTAAAAAATTCATTTTTAAAGATTTCGATCTAATTTTTTTTTCTAAGTGATACTAAAAACATTCTAGTTTTGATTTAAAAAGACCGTTTTGTACTAAATTTTACCAAAAAAATTAAATAAATTTTTAAAGTTGATAAAAAATTTTTTGACAATTCATTAAATTTTGACGAATCTAATAAATTTTGACGAATCTTGACGAATTTTGTTAATTTTGAATATATTATTAACAACTCTGATAAAATTCATTCGAATTTTGACAAATTTTTAACGAATTTTCATGAATCTTGACGAATTTTTAGCAAACTTGATCTAATTTCATCGAATGTTGATGGATCTTTAATAAATTTTGACGAACCTTGACAAATTTTGTCGATTTCGAACAAATTATTAACAAATTTGTTTAAATTCGATCGAATTTTGACACATTTTTAACAAATTTTCAACAATCTCGACGAATCTTTAGCAAATTTCAACGAATTTTGTCCATTTTGAACAAATTTGATAAAATTCAATCAAATTTTGTCAAATTTTCGACAAATTTTGACAAATCTTGACGAATTTTATCGACTTTGAATAAGTTATTAATAAATTTGTTAAAATTCAATCGCATTTTAACAAATTGTCAACGAATTTTGACGAATCATGACCAATGTTTGGCTAAATTGATTAAATTTAGTCGGATTTTGACGAATCTTTAACAAATTTTAACGAACTTGAACGAATTTTGTCAATTTTGTGCAAATTATTAATAAATTTGATTAAATTCGATCGAATTTTGACAAATTTTCAATAAATTTGACGAATTTCAATGAATTTTTAACAAATTTTCACGAATCTTGCCGAATTTTTTGCTAACTTTATCTAATTTCATCGAATTTTTAAAGTTGATAAAAAAATTTTTGACAGTTCCAACCTTCCCTTTTCCTTTTTGGATGTAATTTTAAAATTTCCAAACTTTAAAACTTTAAAAATTCGTCAAGAATTCATTTTTCGTTGAAATTTTCCAAAACGAGCTACAAAATATATAGTTTAATGGAATGTATCGATCCATAAAATTTTTATGTTGATGGTATATTTCCAAATTTAAAAAAAAATCGATCAACTTTAAAAATTCACCAAAAATCGAATTTTAAAGATTTTAATCAGATTTTTTTTCTAAATGAAACTTAAAACATTCTAGTTTTATATAAAAAAGATCATTTTATTCTAAATTTTGTCAAAAAATTTAAAAGTTGGTAAAGAAAAATTTTTAGATTAAAAAATCAATATTTTTTTAAAGAATTCATAAAAAATTGGATTTTAAAGATTTTGATCTAATTTTTTTTCTAAGTGAAAGATAAAAGATTCTATTTTTAATTATAAAAGCCGGATTTTTTCTAATTATTATCAGAGAAATTAAAAAAATTCTCAAAGTTGGTAAAAAATTTTGACAGTTCTAACCTAACTTAAAAAAAAATCGATCAACTTTAAAAATTCACCAAAAATCGAATTTTAATGATTTTAATCAGATTTTTTTTCAAAATTAAACTTAAAACATTCTAGTTTTATATAAAAAAGGCTGTTTTATTCCAAGTTTTGTCAAAAAATTTTAAAAAATTTTTAAAGTTGGTTAAAAAGAAATTTTTAGGTTAAAAAATTTTTTGTGTTAAAAAAATCGATTTTTAAAAAATTCATAAAAAATTGGATTTTAACCATTTTGATTTGATCTTTTTTTTTTAATGAAACTTAAAACATTCTAGTTTTATATAAAAAAGACCGTTTTGTTCCAAGTTTTGTCAAAAAATTTAAAAAAATTTTTAAAGTTGGTTAAAAAAAAATTTTAGGTTAAAAAATTTTTTAAGTTAGAAAATCAATATTTTTTTAAAAATTCGTCAAAAATTGAATTTTAAAGATTTTGGTCTGATTTTTTTTCTAATTGAAACTTAAAACATTCTAGTTTTGATTAAAAAAGACAGTTATATTCAAAATGTTTTCAAAAAAATTTTAAAGTTGGTAAAATTTTTCTAAAAAAAAAAGTCAATATTAAAATCCCCTCGTTAACGCTTTTTTTTTCTTGTCTTTAAGATAAGATAAATTTAAAAAGCACTTAAAATAAGTACACTAATGGTTAAATTCTCATTTTTCTTCCGTTTAAACTTACGTTTTTGTTCGGCTCGATGTCCAAATTAAATTTTTTCCCTTCGATTACAGCGTCGATGAAAAAGCCAAAGTTCTCGTCCGGATTTTTAAACCATTCGGAGATCATGACGGTGACGTCCAGTTTAAACCAGTCGCCGATCCCTTGCGGCTGAACGATTTTCTTGGCGGCCATCCTCAGGGAACTTTCGACGTCCTGCTTGTGCAGTTTGAAAATTTCCAAAGTGACGATCGGCTGTTGGGCTTTTCTCGTCGTTCCTTTTATAAATACGTACAATGTGGAGTTTGCGACTCGGAACTTTGTTATGCTATCCGATAAATTGAAGTAAAGGACGTTGTGACCTTTAAAATGTCTTATATGCGGATCTGAAAATTAAAAAAAATAAGAAGTAAGAAATGAAAAGAAATTTTTAACGGTTATGTAATTACGTTTTATAAATAAAAGGGTCGTTGAGTTCGGGGGTGTTGAGAGTTTGAAAGGAACTGGCGAATTATCGGTCCGGTTGATTATTGAGTGTGCGGAGAGCGGTCACCGGGCCTTGGCCAGGGTCAGCGAAGTGCATTGCACTTTTTCAAATCGCAAACAACAACAATATAACGGACGAAATTGGACGGAGACTTCTCTCTACGACACGCATTCTCAAATCGAGCCGCCGCCCTCTCAATCGTTCTCTCTCCGTCTCACCGCATTTTACTATAGAACTAACTTTGAACATTTTTTTAATTTTTTTTTCGTAACAATTAGAACAAAACCGTCTTTTTTAATTAAAATTAGAATGTTTTATCTTTCATTTAAATCAAAGATTATTCCTTAATCTTTAAAAATAAAGTCTGGGTGATTTTTTAAAAATTTATCTGCTTTAAAAAAAATTAGGTTAGAACCGTCAAAAATTTTTACCAAATTTAAGAATTTTTTTATTTTTTTTTGGTAAGAATTAGGAAAAATCCGTCTTTTTAATTATAAAATAGAATTTTTTATCTTTGATTTAAATCAAAAATCATTCCTTAATCTTTAAAAATAAAGTCTGGGTGATTTTTTAAAAATTGGTCGGTTTTTAAAAAAGTTAGGTTAGAACCGTCAAAAATTTTTACCAACTTTGGGAATTTTTTTAATTTTTTTGGTAACAATTAGAAAAAATCCGGCTTTTATAATTAAAAATAGAATCTTTTATCTTTCATTTAAATCAAAAATCATTCCTTAATCTTTAAAAATAAAGTCTGGGTGATTTTTTAAAAATTGGTCGGTTTTTAAAAAAGTTAGGTTAGAACCGTCAAAAATTTTTACCAACTTTGGGAATTTTTTTAATTTTTTTGGTAATAATTAGAAAAAATCCGGCTTTTATAATTAAAAATAGAATCTTTTATCTTTCATTTAAATCAAAAATCATTCCTTAATCTTTAAAAATAAAGTCTGGGTGATTTTTTAAAAATTGGTCGGTTTTTTAAAAATGTTAGGTTAGAACCGTCAAAAATTTTTACCAACTTTAGGAATTTTTTTAATTTTTTTGATAATAATTAGAAAAAAATCCGGTTTTTATAATTGAAATTAGAATCTTTTATCTTTCATTTAAATCAAAAATCATTCCTTAATCTTTAAAAATAAAGTCTGGGTGATTTTTTAAAAATTGGTCGGTTTTTAAAAAAGTTAGGTTAGAACCGTCAAAAATTTTTACCAACTTTGGGATTTTTTTTTATTTTTTTGGTAATAATTATAATATAATAGTCTTTTTTATATAAAACTAGAATGTTTAAGTTTCATTTAGAAAAAAAATCAAATCAAAATGGTTAAAATCCAATTTTTTATGAACTTTTTAAATATCGATTTTTTAACACAAAAAATTTTTTAACCTAAAAATTTTTTTTCACCAACTTTAAAATTTTTTTTTAATTTTTTGACAAAACTTGAAACAAAACGGTCTCTTTTATATAAAACTAGAATGTTTTAAGTTTCATTTAGAAAAAAAATCTGATTAAAATCTTTAAAATTCGATTTTTGGTTAATTTTTAAAGTTGATCGATTTTTTTTTTAATTTGGAAATATACCATCAACATAAAAATTTTATAGATCGACAAATTCCATTAAACTATATATTTTGTAGCTCGCTTTGGAAAATTTTAACGAAAAATGAATTCTTGATGAATTTTTAAAGTTTTAAAGTTTGGAAAATTTAAAATTACATCAAAAAAGAAAAAAGTTAGGTTAGAACTGTCAAAAATTTTTTTATCAACTTTAAAAATTCGATGAAATTAGATAAAGTTAGCAAAAAATTCGGCAAGATTCGTGAAAATTTGTTAAAAATTCATTGAAATTCGTCAAATTTATTGAAAATTTGTCAAAATTCGATCGAATTTAATCAAATGTATTAATAATTTGCACAAAATTGACAAAATTCGTTCAAGTTCGTTAAGATTTGTTAAAGATTCGTCAAAATCCGACTAAATTTAATCAATTTAGCCAAAAATTAGTCATGATTCGTCAAAATTTGTTGACAATTTGTCAAAATGCGATTGAATTTTATCAAATTTATTAATAACTTATTGAAAGTCGATAAAATTCGTCAAGATTTGTCAAAATTTGTCGAAAGTTTGACAAAATTTGATTGAATTTTATCAAATTTGTTCATAATTTGTTCAAAATGGACAAAATTCGTTGAAATTTGCTAAAGATTCGTCGAGATTGTAGAAAATTTGTTAAAAATGTGTCAAAATTCGATCGAATTTAATCAAATTTGTTAATAATTTGTTCGAAATCGACAAAATTTGTCAAGGTTCGTCAAAATTTATTAAAGATTCGTCAAAATTCGATGAAATTAGGTCAAGTTTGCTAAAAATTCGTCAAGATTCATTAAAATTCGTTCAAAATTTGTCAAAATTCGAATGAATTTTATCAGAGTTGTTAATAATATATTCAAAATTAACAAAATTCGTCAAGATTCGTCAAAATTTATTAGATTCGTCAAAATTTAATGAATTGTCAAAGATTTTTTTATCAACTTTAAAAATTTATTTAATTTTTTTGGTAAAATTTAGAACAAAACGGTCTTTTTTATATAAAACTAGAATGTTTTAAGTTTCATTTAGAAAAAAATCAAATCAAAATGGTTAAAATCCAATTTTTTATGATTTTTTTAAAAATCGATTTTCTAACTTAAAAAATTTTTTAACCTAAAATTTTTTTTTAACCAACTTTAAAAATTTTTTTAAATTTTTTGACAAAACTTGGAACAAAACGGTCTTTTTTATATAAAACTAGAATGTTTTAAGTTTCATTTAGAAAAAAAAATCAAATCAAAATGGTTAAAATCCAATTTTTTATGATTTTTTTAAAAATCGATTTTCTAACTTAAAAAATTTTTTAACCTAAAATTTTTTTTTAACCAACTTTAAAAATTTTTTTAAATTTTTTGACAAAACTTGGAACAAAACGGTCTTTTTTATATAAAACTAGAATGTTTTAAGTTTCATTTAGGAAAAAAAATCAAATCAAAATGGTTAAAATCCAATTTTTTATGAATTTTTTAAAAATCGATTTTCTAACTTAAAAAGTTTTTTAACCTAAAAATTTTTTTAACCAACTTTAAAATTTTTTTTTAATTTTTTGACAAAATTTAGAACAAAGCGGTCTTTTTTATATAAAACTAGAATGTTTTTAGTTTCATTTAGAAAAAAAATCAAATCAAAATGGTTAAAATCCAATTTTTTATGAATTTTTTAAAAATCGATTTTTTTAACACAAAAAATTTTTTAACCTAAAAATTTTTTTTAACCAACTTTAAAATTTTTTTAAATTTTTTGACAAAATTTGGAACAAAACGGTCTTTTTTATATAAAACTAGAATGTTTTTAGTTTCATTTAGAAAAAAAATCAAATCAAAATGGTTAAAATCCAATTTTTTATGAATTTTTTAAAACTCGGTCAAAATTTTTCATATACAGGGTGATTTTTTTTCAACCTTTTTTTTTTAATTTTTTTTTAATATATGAAAGTGATGTGTCGTTGCATCGTAGGCTATAATAATACGATTCGTTGGCGAGTTGTAGCGACATAGCGACACGGCGGCGGCGCAACCGCTGACCCCGTACATATGTGTATGTGTGTTATGATGATGTGCGACAGGTTCACGGTCAACCGCTGCAGTCTTCGCCCGTTTTAAAAGCGTTTGAGGCGTTGTGAAAGGTCATGACTCGATCCCGGACAATTTATCATTGTTTCCATTACTTCTCCCCATTTTTTTTTTTTCCTTTTTAAATTCCCAAATAATTTTTTTAATTCCCAAATATTTTTTTTTAAATTAAATATTTTTTTTAAAAAGCTAAAATAAAGAAATTCGCCAAAGTGTTATATAAAACACTTGGACAATCAAAAATTTCCAAATAAAACGATATACAAATATATCTAAAAACGGAGAGAGAGTTCGGGTCATCATTGAGATTAATCTGACGCGTTTTGTTGGCTTTTATGCTTACACCTGCATTTTGCATTATCGCTTATAAACCGACCGACGATTATTTATAGGATTATTACGATCGAACGCGCTTTTGAAATTATTAAAGTATTCGAATCGATTCCAAGTTTGAAAACTCACGATTTTATTCGGCAGTTCTCGCTTCGAAAAGAAGAGAGAGTAGTTTGACAAAAAAAGGGGGTTATCTCGAGAGATACCGCAATATACACGTATACACGCGTTTTTTTTCCGACTTTTCAGACCGCGCGCTTCTAAAAATACATCCAAAATATAGTTTATCGCGACGGATGCCTCCGATTTTAGACCAACGTACCAAAAAAAAATTATTAGAAGTTTAAAAGTAGTTAAAATAATTCGCCCAAACAGTAAATTAAAGCACTCAAGAGCAATCATTTTTTATGTAGTTGTTCTAAAATTCATTTTATAGTAAAATTTTTATCAAAAATCGATAGGAAATTAAATTTCCTTTAATTTGAGTACAAACACGACATATCTAACTTAAATAGATTAAAAGTTATTAAAGATTTTATTTTCAAATTTAACCTAACCTCAATTTTTTTATTAAAAAACATTAGAAAATTAAATTTTCTTTAATTTGAGTACAAACACGACCTATCTAACTTAAATAGTTTAAAAGTTATTAAAGATTTTATTTTGAAATTTAACCTAACCTCAAATTTTTTATTAAAAAACATTAAAAAATTAAATTTCCTCTAATTTGAGTACAAACACGACCTATCTAACTTAAATAGTTTAAAAGTTATTAACATTTTTAACATTAAAATCCGTCGGTCCCGTAAATCGGCGGCCATCTTGGATTTTTTAAAATCTAACCTAACTTCTTTATTTTTAATCCAAATCTAGTCGTGTTTGGTATCAAATTAAAGGATTTTTAATAAAATTTAAGAATTTTTTATTTTTCTTTAAATTTTAATCGTAATTTTTCGGTTTTAATCAAATTTTTGTCAAAAAGTAAACTCAAAAACCAAACTAAATTAAAAAATTGATAGGAAATTAAATTTCCTTTCATTTGAGTACAAACACGACATATTTATCTTTAATACTTTTCAAGTTATTCAATTTTTTTATCGTAAAATTTAAACAAATTTCAAATTTTTTATTAAAAATCGTTCGGACATTAAATTTCCTTTAATTTGATACCTAACATGGTATATCTAACTTAAATAGTTTGAAAGCTATCGAGACTTTTAACATTAAAATCCGTCGGTCCCGTAAGTCGGCGGCCATTTTGGTTTTTTTAAATCTAACCTAACTTTTTTATTTTTAATCCAAATCTAGTCGTGTTTGGTATCAAATTAAAGGATTTTTAATAAAATTTAAGAATTTTTTATTTTTCTTTAAATTTTAATCATAATTTTTTGATTTTAATCAAATTTTTGTCAAAAAGTAAACTCAAAAACCAAACTAAATTAAAAAAATTGATAGGAAATTAAATTTCCTTTCATTTGAGTACAAACACGACATATTTATTTTTAATACTTTTCAAGTTATTCAATTTTTTTATCTTAAAATTTAAACAAATTTCAAATTTTTTATTAAAAATCGTTCGAACATTAAATTTCCTTTAATTTGATACCAAACATGGTATATCTAACTTAAATAGTTTGAAAGCTATCGAGACTTTTAACATTTAAAATCCGTCGGTCCCGTAAGTCGGCGGCCATCTTGGATTTTTTAAAATCTAACCTAACTTTTTTATTTTTTATCGGAATATAGTCGTGTTTGGTATCAAATTAAAGGATTTTTAATAAAATTTAAGAATTTTTTTATTTTTCTTTAAATTTTAATCGTAATTTTTTGGTTTTAATCAAATTTTAGTCAGAAAGTAAACTCAAAAACCAAACTAAATTAAAAAACTGATAGGAAATTAAATTTCCTTTCATTTGAGTACAAACACGACATATTTATCTTTAATACTTTTCAAATTATTCAATTTTTTATCTTAAAATTTAAACAAATTTCAAATTTTTTATTAAAAATCGTTCGGACATTAAATTTCCTTTAATTTGATACCAAACATGATATATCTAACTTAAATAGTTTGAAAGCTATCGAGACTTTTAACATTAAAATCCGTCGGTCCTGTAAGTCGGCGGCCATCTTGGATTTTTTTAAATCTAACCTAACTTTTTTATTTTTTATCGGAATATAGTCGTGTTTGGTATCAAATTAAAGGATTTTTAATAATCTTTAAGAATTTTTAATAAAAACTTTAATTTTTATAAACTACCATTTTGAAAATTAAAGAATTATCTTAACTTTTTTATTTTTTATCGGAATATAGTCGTGTTTGGTATCAAATTAAAGGATTTTTAATAAAATTTAATAATTTTTAATTAAAATTTTAAATTTTTTAAACCGCTATCTTGTAAATTAAAAAATTAACCTAACTTTTTTATTTTTAATCGTAGATAGGTTGTGTTTGTACTCAAATTAAATGATTTTTAATGAACTTTAATAATTTTTAATTAAAATTTTTAATTTTTAAACCGCCATCTTGAAAATTAAAAAATTAACCTAACTTTCTTATTTTTAATCGTAGATAGGTCGTATTTGTACTCAAATTAAAGGATTTTAAATTAACTTTAAGAATATTAAGGGATTTTTTAAAAAATTGCTATTTTTTAGATTAACTTTTTTCAATTTCGTGCATTTCTAATCGATTTCTTTTAATTTTTTTCTTTTAATTTTTTCCTTTTATTTTGTTCCTTTTAATCTTAAAATTACACTCGATTTAAACTTTTAAAATCCTCTTTAATTCCCCGTTAAGTTGTTTTTTTTATCGGTCGGTTCGTTTAAATTGTAAATCCTGATTTAAATACATTTCCTTTAGGATCGTTTATAAATTATCCCCTTTCGGGCAAAATTGCACTTGAATCGTATTTACGAGCCAAATTCCAATTTCCGATTTTATTTATGGCTTTAATAATTATAGTAAATTGGAGATGGTTGGAGTTTAAAAACCATTACGATACAATGTATGTTGTATCTTATAAAATATCTATAAACGGGTAGAGAGAGAGAGTGTGAGATTTCCTCACGACCTTGCTTACATTTTTATTTATTTATTTATTTAATTATTTATTTATTTATTTATTATTAATAATAGGAATAAATAACAAATTTTAATAATAAACGACGGTGTCGATTGCGATTAAACATTGTTGAAACGTAATTACTTCTCGACAATGAATGTTATCGGTGTACTTGTACTGTAGACTAAACAAAAACTCGGAAAAAAAGAGAAAAAATATAGAAAAGGCAAAAAAAAAGATTAAAATTAACCAATTTTTTAGAGGTGAAGAAGTGTCAAAAATTTTTTTTCAACTTTGAAAATTTTTTTAATTTTTTTGGTAATGTTTAGAATAAAGCGGTGTTTTTTAATTAAAACTAGAATGTTTTAAATTTCATTTAGAAAAAGAATTTGATTAAAATATTTAAAATCCAATTTTTTATGAATTTTTTAAAAAATATTGATTTTTAAAGTTAAAAAATTCTTTAACCTAAAAATTTTTTAACCTAAAATTTTTTTTCACCAACTTTAAAAATTTTTTTAAATTTTTTGACAAAACTTGGAACAAAACGATCTTTTTTATATAAAACTAGAATGTTTTAAGTTTCATTTAGAAAAAAAATCAAATCGAAATTTTTAAAATTCGATTTTTGGTGAATTTTTAAAGTTATTGGTTTTTTTTTTGCAAAATTTAAATTAAAATTTCCAAGATTGACGTTAAGTTTAGTTAATTTTTTAGATGGCTAGAACGAGACGTACAGAGCTGGAGGTAACCCAGTTTCTTTTTCTTTTTGCATCGAATTACTTGGTACAGTGGGTCACACGCAGTTATAAGGTCAAAACCGCGCCAATTAAACGTACAGACTGGAAGGCAGACGACTTTTTGAAGCAAGCTCGCGCTCGCGAATTAACATTATTACATTTTAAAAATTAAATCGATTAATAAACAATGAAAACGTAGGATTTTAAAACGATAAAATTAAAAAAAGAGGAGAAAAAGTTTTTCTTGGTTGTAAAAAAAGTTGGTGGTAAATAAGCAGTTGATAAATGTAATAGATACTTACAGGATTGGGCGAAAGTGACAATTTTCTCGGTCCTGACGTGGAAATCGTCGTCCTCTTCGTAGCCGGCGTTCGAATCCATTTGATCGTTTTGGAACTGTTTGTAATCTTCCTCCCACTTGGCGAGAAGATGCTTGGGAACCGGAGGAAGCACTTTCCCCGTTAAGTTAACGGGGTGAGCGAAACCCAACTTCTTTAAAATACCATCTTTGATCGCGCGAATGTTCCTCGCTTTAACTTCCTCGCGCCTGCACGAAACGCAACGGTCGAACGAATCCGAATTTAGGTAGGAATTTGAATTTAGGGAGGCATTTGAATTGTTCGAGTTGAAGGTATTTGAATTGTAAGCGGAGGATAAGGAGGATGAGGTTGAAACGGAGGAGGCGGAGGAGGAGGAGGCGATCGCTCCCGCGAGGAGAGCGTGTAAAAAGAGGAACGGCCACGGGGCCGCCGAGAAGTGCATTCTATGGCGTCTCCGCGATGCGATTCGCTCAACGACGACGACGCGTGTGTCACATTTTAAAAGCGGCGGCCGCGAGCTACGGCTGGGTTCGGTGCTGCTGTGGCGCCTCGGCGACGACTGAGCGCCGTCCAAAGAACACCCGGTATTTATGGCCGATTGTTCGACCGCGTCATCGACGACGGCGACGTCGACGTCGTTCGCGATTCATTTACTACCTTCCTCCATTTTTTTAAAAATTCATAAAAAATTGGATTTTAACCATTTTGATTTGATTTTCTTTCTAAATGAAACTTAAAACATTTTAGTTTTATATAAAAAAGATCGTTTTGTTTCAAGTTTTGTCAAAAAATTAAAAAAAAAAATTCTTAAGTTGGTTAAAAAAAATTTTTAGGTTAAAAAATTTTTTATGTTAAAAAAATCGATTTTTAAAAAATTCATAAAAAATTGAATTTTAACCATTTTGATTTGATTTTTTTTCTAAATGAAACTTAAAACATTCTAGTTTTATATAAAAAAGATCGTTTTGTTCCAAATTTTGTCAAAAAATTTAAAAAAAATTTTTAAAGTTGGTTAAAAAAAATTTTTAGGTTAAAAAATTTTTTGTGTTAAAAAAATCGATTTAAAAAAAATCGATTTTTAAAAAATTTATAAAAAATTGGATTTTAACCATTTTGTTTTGATTTTTTTTCTAAATGAAACCTAAAACATTCTAGTTTTATATAAAAAAGACCGTTTTGTTCCAAGTTTTGTCAAAAAATTAAAAAAAAATTTTAAAGTTGGTTAAAAAAAAAAATTTTAGGTTAAAAAATTTTTTGTGTTGAAAAATTTTTTGCTAAAAAATTTTTTATGTTAAAAAAATCGATTTTTAAAAAATTCATAAAAAATTGGATTTTAACCATTTTGATTTGATTTATTTTCTAAATGAAACTTAAAACATTCTAGTTTTATATAAAAAAGACCGTTTTGTTCCAAGTTTTGTCAAAAAATTAAAAAAAATTTTTAAAGTTGGTTAAAAAAAATTTTTAGGTTAAAAAATTTTTTGTGTTAAAAAAAATCGATTTTTAAAAAATTCATAAAAAATTCATTTTTAAAGATTTCGATCTAATTTTTGTTCTAAGTGATAATAAAAACATTCTAATTTTGATTTAAAAAGACCGTTTTGTTCTAAATTTTACCAAAGAAATTAAATAAATTTTTAAAGTTGATAAAAAATTTTTTGACAATTCATTAAATTTTGACGAATCTAATAAATTTTGACGAATCTTGACGAATTTTGTTAATTTTGAATATATTATTAACAACTCTGATAAAATTCATTCGAATTTTGACAAATTTTTAACGAATTTTCACGAATCTTGACGAATTTTTAGCAAACTTGACCTAATTTCATCGAATTTTGACGAATCTTTAATAAATTTTGACGAACCTTGACAAATTTAGTCGATTTCGAACAAATTATTAACAAATTTGATTAAATTCGATCGAATTTTGACACATTTTTAACAAATTTTCAACAATCTCGACGAATCTTTAGCAAATTTCAACGAATTTTGTCCATTTTGAACAAATTATGAACAAATTTGATAAAATTCAATCAAATTTTGTCAAATTTTGACAAATCTTGACGAATTTTATCGACTTTGAATAAGTTATTAATAAATTTGATAAAATTCAATCGCATTTTGACAAATTGTCAACGAATTTTGACGAATCATGACCAATGTTTGGCTAAATTGATTAAATTTAGCCGGATTTTGACGAATCTTTAACAAATTTTAACGAACTTGAACGAATTTTGTCAATTTTGTGCAAATTATTAATAAATTTGATTAAATTCGATCGAATTTTGACAAATTTTCAATAAATTTGACGAATTTCAATGAATTTTTAACAAATTTTCACGAATCTTGCCGAATTTTTTACTAACTTTATCTAATTTCATCGAATTTTTAAAGTTGATAAAAAAATTTTTGACATTTCCAACCTTCCTTTTTCCTTTTTGGATGTAATTTTAAATTTTCCAAACTTTAAAACTTTAAAAATTCATCAAGAATTCATTTTTCGTTAAAATTTTCCAAAGCGAGCTACAAAATATATAGTTTAATGGAATTTATCGATCTATAAAATTTTTATGTTGATGGTATATTTCCAAATTTAAAAGAAAATAGATCAACTTTAAAAATTCACCAAAAATCGAATTTTAAAGATTTTAATTAGATTTTTTTTCTAAATGAAACTTAAAACATTTTAGTTGTATATAAAAAAGACCGTTTTATTCTAAATGTTGTCAACAAAATTAAAGAAATTTTTAAAGTTGATAAAAAAAATTTTTGACAGTTCTAACCTAACTTAAAAAAAATCGATCAACTTTAAAAATTCACCAAAAATCGAATTTTAAAGATTTTAATTAGATTTTTTTTCTAAATGAAACTTGAAACATTCTAGTTTTGATTTAAAAAGACCGTTTTGTTCTAAATTTTACCAAAAAAATTAAATAAATTTTTAAAGTTGATAAAAAAATTTTTGACAATTCATTAAATTTTGACGAATCTTGACGAATTTTGTTAATTTTGAATATATTATTAACAACTCTGATAAAATTCATTCGAATTTTGACAAATTTTTAACGAATTTTCACGAATCTTGACGAATTTTTGGCTAAATTCACCTAATTTCATCGAATTTTGACGAATCTTTAATAAATTTTGACGAACCTTGACAAATTTTGTCAATTTCGAACAAATTATTAGCAAATTTGATTAAATTCGATTGAATTTTGACACATTTTTAACAAATTTTCAACAATCTCGACGAATCTTTAGCAAATTTCAACGAATTTTGTCCGTTCTGAACAAATTATGAACAAATTTGATAAAATTCAGTCAAATTTTGTCAAATTTTCGACAAATTTTGACAAATCTTGACGAATTTTATCGACTTTGAATAAGTTATTAATAAATTTGATAAAATTCAATCGCATTTTGACAAATTGTCAACAAATTTTGACGAATCGTGACTAATTTTTGGCTAAATTGATTTAATTTAGTCGGATTTTGACGAATCTTTAACAAATTTTAACGAACTTGAACGAATTTTGTCAATTTTGTGCAAATTATTAATAAATTTGATTAAATTCGATCGAATTTTGACAAATTTTCAATAAATTTGACGAATTTCAATGAATTTTTAACAAATTTTCACGAATCTTGCCGAATTTTTTGCTAACTTTATCTAATTTCATCGAATTTTTAAAGTTGATAAAAAATTTTTTGACAGTTCTAACCTTACTTTTTTCTTTTTTGATGTTATTTAAAATTTTCCAAACTTTAAAACTTTAAAAATTCATTAAGAATTCATTTTTCGTTAAAATTTTCCAAAGCGAGCTACAAAATATATAGTTTAATGGAATTTATCGATCTATAAAATTTTTATGTTGATGGTATATTTCCAAATTTTAAAAAAATCGATCAACTTTAAAAATTCACCAAAAATCGAATTTTAAAGACTTTAATCAGATTTTTTTTCTGAATGAAACTTAAAACATTCTAGTTTTATATAAAACAGACCGTTTTGTTCCAAGTTTTGTCAAAAAATTAAAAAAAAATTTTAAAGTTGGTTAAAAAAGATTTTTATGTTAAAAAATTTTTTGTGTTAAAAAAATCGATTTTTAAAAAATTCATAAAAAATTCATTTTTAAAGATTTCGATCTAATTTTTGTTCTAAGTGATAATAAAAACATTCTAGTTTTGATTTAAAAAGACCGTTTTGTTCTAAATTTTACCAAAGAAATTAAATAAATTTTTAAAGTTGATAAAAAAATTTTTGACAATTCATTAAATTTTGACGAATCTAATAAATTTTGACGAATCTTGACGAATTTTGTTAATTCTAAATATATTATTAACAACTCTGATAAAATTCATTCGAATATTGACAAATTTTTAACGAATTTTCACGAATCTTGACGAATTTTTGGCTAAATTGACCTAATTTCATCGAATTTTGACGAATCTTTAATAAATTTTGACGAACCTTGACAAATTTTGTCAATTTCGAACAAATTATTAGCAAATTTGATTAAATTCGATCGAATTTTGACACATTTTTAACACATTTTCAACAATCTCGACGAATCTTTAGCAAATTTCAACGAATTTTGTCCATTTTGAACAAATTTGATAAAATTCAATCAAATTTTATCAAATTTTCGACAGATTTTGACGAATTTTATCGACTTTGAATAAGTTATTAATAAATTTGATAAAATTCAATCGCATTTTGACAAATTGTCAACGAATTTTGACGAATCTTGACGAATTTTTGGCTAAATTGATTTAATTTAGTCGGATTTTGACGAATCCTTAACAAATTTTAACGATCTCGAACGAATTTTGTCAATCTTGTACAAATTATTAATAAATTTGATTAAATTCGATCGAATTTTGACAAATTTTCAATAAATTTGACGAATTTCAATGAATTTCTAACAAATTTTCACGAATCTTGCCGAATTTTTTGCTAACTTGACCTAATTTCATCGAATTTTGACGAATCTTTAATAAATTTTGACGAACCTTGACAAATTTTGTCGATTTCGAACAAATTATTAACAAATTTGATTAAATTCGATCGAATTTTGACACATGTTTAACAAATTTTCAACAATCTCGACGAATCTTTAGCAAATTTCAACGAATTTTGTCCATTTTGAACAAATTATGAACAAATTTGATAAAATTCAATCAAATTTTGTCAAATTTTCGACAAATTTTGACAAATCTTGACGAATTTTATCGACTTTGAATAAGTTATTAATAAATTTGATAAAATTCAATCGCATTTTGACAAATTGTCAACAAATTTTGACGAATCGTGACTAATTTTTGGCTAAATTGATTTAATTTAGTCGGATTTTGACGAATCTTTAACAAATTTTAACGAACTTGAACGAATTTTGTCAATTTTGTGCAAATTATTAATAAATTTGATTAAATTCGATCGAATTTTGACAAATTTTCAATAAATTTGACGAATTTCAATGAATTTTTAACAAATTTTCACGAATCTTGCCGAATTTTTTGCTAACTTTATCTAATTTCATCGAATTTTTAAAGTTGATAAAAAAATTTTTGACATTTCCAACCTTCCTTTTTCCTTTTTGGATGTAATTTTAAATTTTCCAAACTTTAAAACTTTAAAAATTCATCAAGAATTCATTTTTCGTTAAAATTTTCCAAAGCGAGCTACAAAATATATAGTTTAATGGAATTTATCGATCTATAAAATTTTTATGTTGATGGTATATTTCCAAATTTAAAAGAAAATAGATCAACTTTAAAAATTCACCAAAAATCGAATTTTAAAGATTTTAATCAGATTTTTTTTCTAAATGAAACTTAAAACATTCTAGTTGTATATAAAAAAGACCGTTTTATTCTAAATGTTGTCAACAAAATTAAAGAAATTTTTAAAGTTGATAAAAAAAATTTTTGACAGTTCTAACCTAACTTAAAAAAAATCGATCAACTTTAAAAATTCACCATAAATCGAATTTTAAAGATTTTAATTAGATTTTTTTTCTAAATAAAATTTGAAACATTCTAGTTTTATGTAAAAAAGATAATTTTTTTCCAAATTTTGTCAAAAAATTTAAAAGTTGGTAAAGAGAAATTTTTAGGTTAAAAAATTTTTTAAGTTAAAAAATCAATATTTTTTTAAAGAATTCATAAAAAATTGGATTTTAAATATTTTGATCTAATTTTTTTTCTAAGTGAAAGATAAAAGATTCTATTTTTAATTATAAAAGCCGGATTTTTTTCTAATTGTTATCAAAGAAATTAAAAAAATTCCCAAAGTTGGTAAAAATTTTTGACGGTTCTAACCTCACTTTTTTAAAAACAAATCAATTTTTAAAAAATCACCCAGACTTTATTTTTAAAGATGAAGGAATGATTTTTGATTTAAATGAAAGATAAAAGATTCTATTTTTAATTACAAAAGCCGGATTTTTTTCTAATTATTATGAAAAAAATTAAAAAAATTCCCAAAGTTGGTAAAAAATTTTGACAGTTCTAACCTAACTTAAAAAAAAATCGATCAGCTTTAAAAATTCACCAAAAATCGAATTTTAAAGATTTTAATCAGATTTTTTTTTAGTGAAACTTAAAACATTCTAGTTTTATATAAAAAAGACCGTTTTATTCCAAGTTTTGTCAAAAAATTAAAAAAAATTTTTAAAGTTGGTTGAAAAAAATTTTTAGGTTAAAAAATTTTTTGTGTTAAAAAAATCGATTTTTTAAAAATTCATAAAAAATTGGATTTTAACCATTTTAATTTGATTTTTTTTCTAAATAAAACTTAAAACATTCTAGTTTTGTATAAAAAAGACCGTTTTGTTCCAAGTTTTGTCAAAAAAGTTTAAAAAAATTTTTTAAAGTTGGTTAAAAAAAATTTTTAGGTTAAAAAATTTAGCTTAAAAAATTTTTTGTGTTAAAAAAATCGATTCTTAAAAAAATTCATAAAAAATCGGATTTTAACCATTTTAATTAGATTTTTTTTCTAAATGAAACTTAAAACATTCTAGTTTTATATAAAAAAGACCGTTTCGTACCAAGTTTTATCAAAAAATTAAAAAAAATTTTTAAAGTTGGTTAAAAAAAATTTTTAGGTTAAAAAATTTTTTGTGTTAAAAAAATCGATTTTTAAAAAATTCATAAAAAATTGGATTTTAACCATTTTGATTTGATTTTTTTTTCTAAATGAAACTTAAAACATTCTAGTTTTATATAAAAAAGACCGTTTCGTTCTAAGTTTTGTCAAAAAATTAAAAAAAATTTTTAAAGTTGGTAAAAAAAAATTTTTAGGTTAAAAAATTTTTTGTTAGAAAATCAATGATTTTTTAAAAATTCGCCAAAAATCAAGTTTTAAATATTTTAATTTGATTCTTTTTTTTAATGAAACTTAAAACATTCTAGTTTTATATAAAAAAGACCGTTTTGTTCCAAGTTTTGTCAAAAAATAAAAAAAAAATTTTAAAGTTGGTTAAAAAAAATTTTTAGGTTAAAAATTTTTTTGTGTTAAAAAAATCGATTTTTAAAAAATTTGATAGTTTTAACTTTTGATTAAAAAAACAATTTGGAATATTAAAAAGTTAGAAATTTTTGAAATGTTTAAAAACTAGGCATAGATTAGAAATACTAAAGATTTTTTTTTTATGTTTCTAATATTTTTTTATTTTTAGGAGATTATCTAAGATGGGAAAATATGGTTAATCCATTTCAATCCAGTTGAGTTCCATCGACAATCAAAGAGATGATTAAAGTCTTCTTATTGGGAGAAATCTTAGATTGGATTCAAGGTAGGATTTGAAACTTATTAATTATACTCGAAATTATAAAAAAAATGATGAAAAAGAAGTATAAAGTGATGGTTATTATTATATTTAGTTACTGTAGATTATTATTTGAATTGATTGTTGTGAGATAACACAAAGTAAAAGGACGGTTGGAAGAATGAGTAGTAGTAAAATATGTAGTAAGAGGGAGGCGGGGTTCAACATTCGGAATATTTTAGTTCCCACGAGCGAAAAATTTTAATACCCTCCTCTTTAATTTTTTATTTTATTATTCCTTTTTTATTTTTTTGTTGTTGGTACATTAACGATTCAGGGATACAATGGGCCATCATTTTAATACGCACGGTATAATGTAAATCCTTTCTACCTGGTGTGTGCCAGGTATAAAAACTGAAACGGCGATCATCGGACGAATGAACGAAACCTTCGAAAATAAAAAAAGGGTTTTGCGGATCGATCCGACCGAATGTTAATCGCATCTGCCCGAATGTTGATTAGATTTTCCCATCAATCGGATTCAAATAGACTTTCAAATAATCCGTCTCTTTATTACTTCTTCTTCCTTTCAAAAGAGAGGAAGAAAAGTGGAAGGGGGAAGTGTAAAAACACTTCCCAAAACCCATTTTTTACTTTACTTTACTTTGAAATTTTATAACCGGATTCTAATTCGGATTTTATCGTTTTGTTTTTGGAATTTGAACGATTCGAAAAGGTTTCGATTAAAATTTTTGCGTCAATTGAAATAAATGTTATAAAAGACGCGGCGCGGGCGGAAAAAAAGGAAATTGAAAAATGCCGAGATGAAAAGTCATCGAGATTTAAAAAAGAATTTTTTTTTTACTTTTATTATTATTATTATTTTTTAATTACGAATATTTTGTAAAACTTAAGAAACGCGAGGAGAAGAAAATTATCTGTAACACGTTTATATTTAGAATGCGAAGACAACAAAAAACGGGATTATCGTCGCGTTTAAATGACAAATAAAAATAGAATCATTGTATATCACAATAACGTTTATTAACTCGTCTTCTCGTTAATAAGTATAACACAACAACTTGTCTTCTACATATATCTGAAAATTAAAATAAAATTTGAAATTTTTTTACAATTTGAAATTTGTTCCAATTTGAAAATTTCCAACTTGAAAGTTCCCAACTTAAGGGGGAACAACAGGGTAAATTTTTTGAAAAATCGTTTTTTTCTTCTTTACGCAATACGCCGCATTAGTGTGACGTCACATGTTGAGGCAGTCTCTGTATTTGAATCCAAACAAACTTTTTCTACATAGATTCAGTCCATAAGCGGCGAGAAAATCATTTTTTTAGAGTACTTAGAGACATATTTAAGGTATGAAAAGTGGGCACAGAATGTAAAATATCGTTTTCTACATCTAAACAGAAAATGGTAAGTTAAATAAATTTTTTAACGCCGTAAGAGCAGAACTAAGGTCGCGTACACATAACCTCCAAAACCGTATCCGTCAAACGTAAGGTTAAAAAGTTCATAGTTCGGTAATTAATAAGATTTGGGCCACCAAATCTTACAAACGGGAAGGGTATTATCCTCAGAATACCTTACAACCCTCGTTTGGTGAAAAACAACACCCTCGGATTAGTTTAGATTCAATGCTAGTAACAAGTATAAATTTGATAAAAATATAGGTATTTTGTTATAAAGGAAGGAGTTTTTATAGTTTTATGATCTTTCTTATTGTACCCTTTGCAGGTAAAACATAACAAGTATGAAATTTGCTTATAAAGAATATCTTTTAAAGGACATTTTACCATAAGGCGTAGAAATACACCAAACAGAAACCCAAGTAAGACCCAGGATACATGCTAAAAGGATCATACATTCTAACACAACAGTAAAAGTCTGTTCAAGCTCTTACAAATTTGTAGCCCCCTTTAGTTAAATATATAGACCACTGCTATTGTGGATAATGTTGTATATTTTATTTCTGGAATAACTAACGGTAAGTATTAGTACTACTACATTAACTTTTTTTCTGTTATAGGATTTGATAGGATCAAACTCTGTTGGGTTATTGTAGTATTCTTTGCGTTGACTTCACGACTTCTGTTTTTTCTTATAATGTGAATGTAACTTTAATTTTAAATATTAAATGTTTTTAACTCTGATCTCTAGATTTTTAATATATACCAGTGCTCATAGTACTCTCTTATTCTAAATCTCATTATAGGAATGTAAATATTTTAAATAAATTAATAAAAATCAAAGCAGAGAAAGGAAAATATACAAAACATATTAAAATTGTAATAAGTCACGACACAATATCTATATTATTGAAATAAAAATCCCAGGTAGTAATAAATGGGGGTAGTTGTAATAACTATAATGGTTAGATTCAAAAGTTGGATATGAATGTGTAAATATGAATTAAAAGTAAAACACAGCTACAAATGTTAACTAATTTATTTATTAATTATTCAAGTTAAGTAAAGTAAATCTGTAAGAGTTCTAATAACTTATACTACTGTGTCGGAGTGGCTTCGAAGAGTGTACGATATAAAACTTAGAATCCTGAAACATTTCATCACACGTATGCTCCTTTTTGTATATATCCTGGTTCTTACTACAATTTCTGTTTGATGTACTTGTACGTTTTGTGGTAAAATGTCTTTTAATAGATATTCTTTATCAGCAAATTTCATAGTTGTTATGTTTTACCTGCAAATGGTACAATAATAAAGGTCAGAAAACTATTAGAAAACCCTTCCTTTGTAACAAAATACCTATATTCTTATCAAATTTATACTTGTTGCTAGCACTGAATCTAAACTAATCCGAGGGTGTTGTTTTTCACCAAAGGAGGGCTGTAAGGTATTCTGAGGATAATAACCTTCCCATTTGTAAGATTTGGTGGCCCAAATCTTATTAATTACCGAACTATGAACTTTTTAAGCTTGCGTTTGACAGATACGGTTTTGGAGGTTATGTGTACGCGAACTTACTTCTGCTCTTACGGCGTTAAAAAATTTATTTAACTTACCATTTTCTGTTTAGATATAGAAAACGATATTTTACATTCTGTGTCCACTTTTCATACCTTAAATATGTCTCTAAGTACTCTAAAAAAATGATTTTCTCGCCGCTTATGGACTGAATCTATGTAGAAAAAGTTTGTTTGGATTCAAGTACAGAGACTGCCTCAACATGTGTCGTCACCACTAATGCGGCGTATTCGAAAGCATGTACCTTTTAGAATATTGTCCTACAATATTCTAACAAAATTTGTACAAATAATGGAATTATAGCTCTTTTCTGCTCGCGCGCACGAAGCCATTACTTGAATACGAACTTAAACAACCATTGTCACAAAATGTTATCGATGCTATTACTCCAATTTATATGGATTTGTCCAAGACAGAGTTGCTTGAGCGCTGTATAGACGGATTTACGCAAAATTCAAATGAGAGCTTTAATGCTTTCATTTGGAAGTTCGCTCCGAAAATTTTATCAAGTCGGGTAGTTATTGTGCAAATTGCTACTTATTTGACGGTTTCCATTTTTTAATGGAATGGCATCTTTATGAAAGGTGGCAAATGAAATACAAATCCAGATTGGACCCCAAATGTACGCATTTTGTACAGCTAAAGACCAACACCGTATAAGTCGAGCTAAAGTGCGTTAGATTTCAAGTGTTTTAGACAATTCAGACAACAAGAAGAAAGTCGAATTATGTTCTACAAAGACCTTTATTATGGAGTAGGAATCGATAAATTATAACTCTTAAAATTTCCTCCATTATATCATCTAGAACTAAACTTAACTTTTTAAATGCGTTTTTCTCAGAGTAAAATTTTTTTAACCTGTTGTCACAATTTCTTTACCAACGAGAATCGCACTCAAATTTTATTGAGACGTCCTCAATCTATACAAAATTCCCTTCAGTTAAGCGTACGGATTTTTATTTTTATTAATATTTGCTGCCTCTTTACCCAATGGAAGGATTAATTATTTTATCGATTTTCTTAACTCTTTTTTTGCAAGGGTGCCATTTTAACAGCAATTATTATTTTTTAAATCGGGTACGCTTAACTGAAGCTACACTAATATAGATTAAAATGACGTTTCCTTTTTATTTTCAGATTATTTTTACACGTTTTATAGTGACAACCAACAAGATGCATTTTTTTTGTTAGTATATTTGGCCATCATCCATACATGTATTCTAAGACAGATTTTTTTTTTGTCTATACTTCCTAAAATAAGTTTAAACTGCGTAGTTACAAATATCAAATTCCGATTTTTCTAAAATATATGAGTGAACCAAAATGAAATCTTAATTATCGCCTTTTTTGGCGGTCTCCACCCTGTTGTTCCCCCTTAAAAGCCAACGTTTAAATTGTTAATCACCTTTTTATTCGGTTACTCATTTCTATTCTTTTTCGCATTTCTTTCTTGTTGTGTATAAAAGAGAAACGCTGATAAAGTGGTTTTTGACGGTTGATTTTATGATTCACTTCGATTGGAACGCACTTTTAATAATTTATTGCGTAAAATCCAACGATTCATTTAGATCGACACGATTTTTTTTAATAAAAATTGTAAAGTTAATAAAAATTTTTTTTAGGTTAAAAAATTTTTGGTGTTAAAAAAAATCGATTTTTAAAAAATTCATAAAAAATTGGATTTTAACCAGTTTGATTTGATTTTTTTTCTAAATGAAACTAAAAACATTCTAGTTTTATATAAAAAAGACCGTTTTGTTTCAAATTTTGTCAAAAAATTAAAAAAAATTTTTAAAGTTGGTTAAAAAAAATTTTTGGTTAAAAAATTTGTTGGTTAAAAAATTTTTTGTGCTAAAAAAATCGATTTTTAAAAAATTCATAAAAAATTGGATTTTAACCATTTTGATTTGATTTTTTTTTTAAATGATACTTAAAACATTCTAGTTTTATATAAAAAAGACCGTTTTGTTCCAAGTTTTGTCAAAAAATTAAAAAAAATTTTTAAAGTTGGTTAAAAAAAATTTTTGGTTAAAAATTTTTTTGTTGAAAAATTTTTTGTGTTAAAAAAATTGATTTTTAAAAAATTTATAAAAAATTGGATTTTAACCATTTTTATTTGATGTTTTTTCTAAGTGAAACTTAAAACATTCTAGTTTTATATAAAAAAGACCGTTTTGTACCAAGTTTTGTCAAAAAATTAAAAAAATTTTTTAAAGTTGGTTAAAAAAAAATTTTAGGTTAAAAAATTTTTTGTTGAAAAATTTTTTGTGTTAAAAAAATCGATTTTTAAAAAATTCATAAAAAATTGGATTTTAACCATTTTAATTTGATTTTTTTTCTAAATGAAACTTAAAACATTCTAGTTTTATACAAAAAAGACCGTTTTGTTCCAAGTTTTGTCAAAAAATTTAAAACATTTTTTAAAGTTTGTTAAAAAAAAATTTTTAGGTTAAAAAATTTCTTGTGTTAAAAAAATCGATTTTTAAAAAATTCATAAAAAATTGGATTTTAACCATTTTGATTTGATTTTTTTTCTAAATGAAACTTAAAACATTCTAGTTTTATATAAAAAAGATCGTTTTGTTCCAAGTTTTGTCAAAAAATTTTAAAGTTGGTTAAAAAAATTTTTGGTTAAAAAATTTTTAGGTTAAAAAATTTTTTGTGTTAAAAAAATTGATTTTAAAAAAATCGATTTTTAAAAAATTCATAAAAAATTGGATTTTAACCATTTTGATTTGATTTTTTTTCTAAATGAAACTTAAAACATTCTAGTTTTATATAAAAAAGACCGTTTTGTTCCAAGTTTTGTCAAAAAATTTAAAAAAATTTTTAAAGTTGGTTAAAAAAAAAATTTTAGGATAAAAAATTTTTAGGTTAAAAAATTTTTTGTGTTAAAAAAATCAATTTTTAAAAAATTCATAAAAAATTCATTTTTAAAGATTTCGATCTAATTTTTTTTCTAAGTGATACTAAAACCATTCTAGTTTTGATTTAAAAAGACCGTTTTGTTCTAAATTTTACCAAAAAAATTAAATAAATTTTTAAAGTTGATAAAAAAAATTTTGACAATTCATTAAATTTTGACGAATCTAATAAATTTTGACGAATCTTGACGAATTTTGTTAATTTTGAATATATTATTAACAACTCTGATAAAATTCGTTCGAATTTTGACAAATTTTTAACGAATTTTAATGAATCTTGACGAATTTTTAGCAAACTTGACCTAATTTCATCGAATTTTGACGAATCTTTAATAAATTTTGACGAACCTTGACAAATTTTGTCGATTTCGAACAAATTATTAGCAAATTTGATTAAATTCGATCGAATTTTGACACATTTTTAACAAATTTTCAACAATCTCGACGAATCTTTAGCAAATTTCAACGAATTTTGTCCATTTTGAACAAATTATGAACAAATTTGATAAAATTCAATCAAATTTTGTCAAATTCTCGACAAATGTTGACAAATCTTGTCGAATTTTATCGACTTTGAATAAGTTGTTAATAAATTTGATAAAATTCAATCGCATTTTGACAAATTGTCAACGAATTTTGACGAATCTTGACTAATTTTTGGCTAAATTGATTTAATTTAGTCGGGTTTTGACGAATCTTTAACAAATTTTAACAAACTTGAACGAATTTTGTCAATTTTATGCAAATTATTAATAAATTTGATTAAATTCGATCGAATTTTGACAAATTTTCAATAAATTTGACGAATTTCAATGAATTTTTAACAAATTTTCACGAATCTTGCCAAATTTTTTGCTAACTTTATCTAATTTCATCGAATTTTTAAAGTTGATAAAAAAATTTTTGACAGTTCCAACCTTCCTTTTTCCTTTTTGGATGTAATTTTAAAATTTCCAAACTTTAAAACTTTAAAAGTTCATCAAGAATTCATTTTTCGTTAAAATTTTCCAAAGCGAGCTACAAAATATATAGTTTAATGGAATTTATCGATCTATAAAATTTTTATGTTGATGGTATATTTCCAAATTTAAAAAAAAATCGATCAACTTTAAAAATTCACCAAAAATCGAATTTTAAAGATTTTAATCAGATTTTTTTTTCTAAATTAAATTTAAAACATTTTAGTTTTATATAAAAAAGACCGTTTTATTCCAAGTTTTGTTAAAAAATTAAAAAAAAAATTTAAAGTTGGTTAAAAAAAAATTTTTAGGTTAAAAAATTTTTTGTGTTAAAAAAATCGATTTTTAAAAAATTCATATAAAATTGGATTTTAACCACTTTGATTTGATTTTTTTTTAATGAAACTTAAAACATTCTAGTTTTATATAAAAAAGACCGTTTTGTTCCAAGTTTTGTCAAAAAATTAAAAAAAATTTTTGAACTTGGTGAAAAAAAATTTTTAGGTTAAAAAATTTTTTGTGTTAAAAAAGTCGATTTTTCAAAAATTCATAAAAATTTGGATTTTAACCATTTCGATTTGATGTTTTTTCTAAATGAAACTTAAAACATTCTAGTTTTATACAAAAAAGACCGTTTTGTTCCAAGTTTTGTCAAAAAATTTAAAAAAATTCTTAAAGTTGGTTAAAAAAATTTTTTAGGTTAAAAAATTCTTTGTGTTAAAAAAATCGATTTTTAAAAAATTCATAAAAAATTGGATTTTAACCATTTTGATTTAACTTTTTTTCTAAATGAAACTTAAAACATTCTAGTTTTGATTAAAAAAGACCGATTTGTTCTAAATATTACCAAAAAATTTAAAAAAATTCCCAAAGTTGGGAAAATTTAACTTAAAAAAAAATCGACTTAAAATTTTAAACTTAAAATTTTTTTTTTAATTTTTTTGACAACATTTAGATTAAAACGGTTTTTTTTTTAATCAATACTAGAATGTTTTAAGTTTTATTTAGAAAAAAGTCAGACCAAAATCTTTAAAAATGAATTTTTGACGAATTTTTTAAAAATGATTGATTTTTTAACTATCAAAAATTTTTAACCTAAAAATTTTTTTTTTTAACCAACTTTAAAAATTTTTTTAAATTTTTTGACAAAACTTGGAAAAACACGGTCTTTTTTATATAAAACTAGAATGTTTAAAGTTTCATTTAGAAAAAAAAATCAAATCAAAATGGTTAAAATCCAATTTTTTATGAATTTTTTAAAAATCGATTTTCTAACTTAAAAAATTTTTTAACCTAAAAATTTTTTTTAACCAACTTTAAAAATTTATTTAAATTTTTTAACAAAACTTGGAACAAAACGCTCTTTTTTGTATAAAACTAGAATGTTTTAAATTTCATTTAGAAAAGAAATCAGATCAAAATCTTTAAAATTCGGTTTTTGGTGAATTTTTAAAGTTGATCGATTTTTTTTAAAGTTAGGTTAGAACTGTCAAAAAAATTTCCCAACTTTGAAAATATTTTTAATTTTTTTGGTAATATTTAGAACAAATCGATCTTTTTTAATCAAAACTAGAATATTTTAACTTTTATTTAGAAAAAAAATCAAACCAAAATCTTTAAAATTCGATTTTTGGTGAATTTTTTAAAAATTATTGATTTTTAACTAACCTCACTTTTTTAAAAATAGACTAATTTTTAAAAAATCACCCAGACTTTATTTTTTAAGATTAAGGAATGATTTTTGATTTAAATGAAAGATAAAAGATTCTATTTTTAATTATAAAAGCCGGATTTTTTCTAATTATTATCAAAAAAATTAAAAAAATTTTTAAAGTTTGGTAAAAATTTTTGACGGTTTTAACTTTTTTAAAAACAGACCAATTTTTAAAAAATCACACAAACTTTATTTTTAAAGATTAAGGAATGATTTTTGATTTAAATGAAAGATAAAAGATTCTAATTTTAATTACAAAAGCCGGATTTTTTCTAATTATTACCAAAAAAATTAAAAAAATTTTCAAAGTTTGGTAAAAATTTTTGACGGTTTTAACTTTTTTTAAAACAGACCAATTTTTAAAAAATCACACAAACTTTATTTTTAAAGATTAAGGAATGATTTTTGATTTAAATGAAAGATAAAAGATTCTAATTTTAATTACAAAAGCCGGATTTTTTCTAATTATTACCAAAAAAATTAAAAAAATTTTCAAAGTTTGGTAAAAATTTTTGACGGTTTTAACTTTTTTTAAAACAGACCAATTTTTAAAAAATCACACAAACTTTATTTTTAAAGATTAAGGAATGATTTTTGATTTAAATGAAAGATAAAAGATTCTAATTTTAATTACAAAAGCCGGATTTTTTCTAATTATTACCAAAAAAATTAAAAAAATTTTCAAAGTTTGGTAAAAATTTTTGACGGTTTTAACTTTTTTTAAAACAGACCAATTTTTAAAAAATCACACAAACTTTATTTTTAAAGATTAAGGAATGATTTTTGATTTAAATGAAAGATAAAAGATTCTAATTTTAATTACAAAAGCCGGATTTTTTCTAATTATTACCAAAAAAATTAAAAAAATTCCCAAAGTTGGTAAAAATTTTTGACGGTTCTAACCTAACTTTTTAAAAAAACAGACTAATTTTTAAAAAATCACCCAGACTTTATTTTTAAAGATTAAGGAATGATTTTTGATTTAAATGAAAGATAAAAGATTCTAATTTTAACTATAAAAGCCGGATTTTTTCTAATTATTATCAAAAAAATTAAAAAAATTCCCAAAGTTGGTAAAAATTTTTGACGGTTCTAACCTAACTTTTTAAAAAAACAGACTAATTTTTAAAAAATCACCCAGACTTTATTTTTAAAGATTAAGGAATAGTTTTTGATTTAAATGAAAGATAAAAGATTCTATTTTTAATCATAAAAGCCGGATTTTTTCTAATTATTACCAAAGAAATTTAAAAAAATCCCAAAGTTGGTAAAAATTTTTGACGGTTCTAACCTAACTTTTTTAAAAAACAGACCAATTTTTAAAAAATCACCCAGACTTTATTTTTAAAGATTATGGAATGATTTTTGATTTAAATGAAAGATAAAAGATTCTAATTTTAATTATAAAAGCCGGATTTTTTTTAATTATTATCAAAAAAATTAAAAAATTTTTTTAAGTTTGTTAAAAATTTTTGACGATTCTAACCTAATTTTTTTAAAAAACAGACCAATTTTTAAAAAATCACCCAGACTTTATTTTTAAAGATTAATGAATGATTTTTGATTTAAATGAAAGATAAAAGATTCTATTTTTAATTATAAAAGCCGGATTTTTTCTAATTATTACCAAAAAAATTAAAAAAATTTTCAAAGTTTGGTAAAAAATTTTGGCGGTTTTAACTTTTTTAAAAATAGACCAATTTTTTAAAAATCACCCAGACTTTATTTTTAAAGATTAAGGAATGATTTTTGATTTAAATGAAAGATAAAAGATTCTATTTTTGATTATAAGAGCCAGATTTTTTCTAATTATTACCAAAAAAATTAAAAAAAATTTCAAAGTTGATAAAAAAAAAGTCGATCAACTTCTTTTTATTTATGTACACTTGTCGCACTTTTTTAATGTGGGATTGACTTTCCGAAAGCCTTATTACGTCATTAGACGGTATCAAATTTTAAAGCGGACCCCCGTTTAGTTTCCCCCCCGTTTCGCAACGAAAGTCACGCACGTGGGGTGCAAAATGCGTTTTTCTCCCCCATTTTTAACTGCATAAACCTTTTTTCTACTTGTTTTACTGCGAAGGTATACATTACATGGCGCTCATTATACATTAACCGGGCGCAATGACGCATTTCGGATTCTATTTCCTGTAATCGGTCGTTTTCTATTCTTACAAAGGGAGAAAGTTTAATTTTCCCATTTTAAAAAAATTATATTTTAAAGTTTAGAGTTATAGGCAACCAAACTTACAAGTTGGGAGTATTTTTAAAGGGATCTGTATTATCGATTTGTTTAATTGTATTGTTTTTGGAGTATAGATGGCACGGAATGTTTGAATTTAATTTTTTTTTGTCATTTTAAAAGGATTTTTAATTGAAATTTATATATATATGCGTTTTTTTAATTTTTTGTAATTTTATTTTATTTTTATAAATTTATTTACATTCGTTTTTTGAAGTAAACGTAATAATTTTGTTAAAATTTGTTTTCTAATGAAAATATGTCCTTAAAATTCATTAGAAATCCTTTAATTTAAATACAATTAAGACCTATCTATGATTAAAAATAAGAAAGTTTTAAAATTTTATTTTTATAATTTTATTTACATTCGTTTTTTGAAGTGAATGTAATAATCTTGTCGAAATGTGTGTGGGGTCGATGTGTGAGGGGGTTGGGTTGGGTGGGACGGGGTTAAACGTATAAAAAGTCCTTTGGCAACCGATTTTTGGCATTGCAACTCGAGTCGCGAAGGAGATATGGCTCGTAGGGTCATTTTTACACGGTTGGCAACCGTTCAACTACATTTTACACTGAAATGTATAAATTTTCTGGTCCCCCTTTCATCCCCCTTCCAATAAAAAAAATACGCAATTTATTTAAAAAGAAATAAGGGTTTTCTTTACTTCTTTTTATTTTTTAGGGTATTAAAAGTAAAGTACAAAATAAAGAGATTTTTTTAAAATTTAGTTTTATAGTAGCTGAATGTATTTGAGCATTTTTCTTTAATAAGTACAATAATATTTATTATTTATACAAAAAATCAGATTCGGAGCGAATATACAAACTTTGAAAACGAAAAAGGAAACATGCCGAAAGCTTCTTTTTATTAATTAATTAATTTAGTTTATCATTAAATTAATTTTTTAATTTTTATTTATTTTCGTTTTTTTTTTGGGGGGGAATAATTTGAAAAAAAAAATACTTAATTTAATAAAATTTAAGTCGTATTGATTACCATGAGTAGTATTTAACAATTTGTTTTCTTTCTTTTCGTCGACGTTCGGTAGATTTGTTAAAAATAAATTAATAAAAAATAGTTTTTACGATTTTATGTGCAAGTTATTAATTGACTTTTTCATTATTATTATTATTATTATTATTATTATTATTATTGCATAGTTTTTTTATAATTTTTTTTTCAAGTGTTGAAAAAAATGTTCAAGTTTTAATAATTGACTAATTTTATTCGATTTATACCTTTTCTAATGCTATTTATTAATTAATTAATGTTATTTAATTTATCTAATAAAAGAAAAAAGTATTATAATTTAATTTCAAAACGATCAACTTTAAAAAAGATTTTGATTTGATTTTTTTTTTCTAAATGAAACTAAAAACATTCTAGTTTTATATAAAAAAGACCGTTTCGTTCTAAGTTTTGTCAAAAAATTAAAAAAAATTTTTAAAGTTGGTTAAAAAAAATTTTTAGGATAAAAAATTTTTAGGTTAAAAAATTTTTTGTGTTAAAAAAATCGATTTTTAAAAAATTCATAAGAAATTGGATTTTAACCATTTTGGTTTGATTTTTTTTCTAAATGAAACTAAAAACATTCTAGTATTATATAAAAAAGACCGTTTTGTTCCAAGTTTTGTCAAAAAATTTAAAAAAATTTTTAAAGTTGGTCAAAAAAAATTTTTAAGTTAAAAAATTTTTAATGTTAAAAAAATCGATTTTTAAAAAATTCATAAAAAATTGGATTTTAACCATTTTGATTTGATTTTTTTTCTAAATGAAACTTAAAACATTCTAGTTTTATATAAAAAAGACCGTTTTATTCCAAGTTTTGTCAAAAGATTTAAAAAATTTTTTAAAGTTGGTTAAAAAAAATTTTTAGGTTAAAAAATTTTTTGTGTTAGAAAAATCGATTTTTAAAAAATTCATAAAAAATTGGATTTTAACCATTTTGATTTGATTTTTTTTCTAAATGAAACTTAAAACATTCTAGTTTTATATAAAAAAGACCGTTTTGTTCCAAGTTTTATCAAAAAATTAAAAAAAAATTTTAAATTGATTAAAAAAAATATTTGGTTAAAAAATTTTTTATGTTAAAAAAATCGATTTTTAAAAAATTCATAAAAAATTGGATTTTAACCATTTTGATTAGATTTTTTTTTAATGAAACTTAAAACATTCTAGTTTTATATAAAAAAGACCGTTTTGTTCCAAGTTTTGTCAAAAGATTTAAAAAAAAATTTAAAGTTGGTTAAAAAAAATTTTTAGGTTAAAAAATTTTTTGTATTAAAAAAAATCGATTTTTAAAAAATTCATAAAAAACGGATTTTAACCATTTTGATTTGATTTTTTTTCTAAATGAAACTAAAAACATTCTAGTTTTATCTAAAAAAGACCGTTTTGTTCCAAGTTTAGTCAAAAAATTAAAAAAAATTTTAAAGTTGGTTAAAAAAATTTTTGAGTTAAAATATTTTTTGTATTAAAAAAAATCGATTTTTAAAAAATTCATCAAAAATTCATTTTTAAAGATTTCGATCTAATTTTCTTTCTAAGTGATACTAAATACATTCTAGTTTTGATTTAAAAAGACCGTTTTGTTCTAAATTTTACCAAAAAGATTAAATAAATTTTTAAAGTTAATAGAAAAATTTTTGACAATTCATTAAATTTTGACGAATCTTGACGAATTTTGTTAATTTTGAATATATTATTAACAACTCTGATAAAATTCATTCGAATTTTGACAAATTTTTAACGAATTTTCATAAATCTTGACGAATTTTTAGCAAACTTGACCTAATTTCATCGAATTTTGACGAATCTTTAATAGATTTTGACGAACCTTGACAAATTTTGTCGATTTCGAACAAATTATTAATAAATTTGATTAAATTCGATCGAATTTTGACACATTTTTAACAAATTTTCAACAATCTCGTCGAATCTTTAGCAAATTTCAACGAATTTTGTCCATTTTGAACAAATTATGAACAAATTTGATAAAATTCAATCAAATTTTGTCAAATTTTCGAAAAATTTTGACAAATCTTGACGAATTTTATCGACTTTGAATAAGTTATTAATAAATTTGATAAAATTCAATCGCATTTTGACAAATTGTCAACGAATTTTGACGAATCATGACTAATTTTTGGCTAAATTGATTTAATTTAGTCGGATTTTGACGAATGTTTAACAAATTTTAACGAACTTGAACGAATTTTGTCAATTTTGTGCAAATTATTAATAAATTTGATTAAATTCGATCGAATTTTGACACATTTTTAACAAATTTTCAACAATCTCGACGAATCTTTAGCAAATTTCAACGAATTTTGTCCATTTTGAACAAATTATGAACAAATATGATAAAATTCAATCAAATTTTGTCAAATTTTCGACAAATTTTGACAAATCTTGACGAATTTTATCGACTTTGAATAAGTTATTAATAAATTTGATGATATTCAATTGCATTTTGACAAATTGTCAACGAATTTTGACGAATCATGACTAATTTTTGGCTAAATTGATTAAATTTAGTCGGATTTTGACGAATCTTTAACAAATTTTAACGAAGTTGAACGAATTTTGTCAATTTTGTGCAAATTATTAATAAATTTGATTAAATTCGATCGAATTTTGACAAATTTTCAATAAATTTGACGAATTTCAATGCATTTTTAACAAATTTTCACGAATCTTGCCGAATTTTTTGCTAACTTTATCTAATTTCATCGAATTTTTAAAGTTGATAAAAAAATGTTTGATAATTCATTAAATTTTGACGAATCTTGACGAATTCTGTTAATTTTGAATATATTATTAACAACTCTGATAAAATTCATTCGAATTTTGACGAATTTTGACAAATTTTTAGCGAATTTTCGTGAATCTTGACGAATTTTTAGCAAACTTGACCTAATTTCATCGAATTTTGACGAATCTTTAATAGATTTTGACGAACCTTGACAAATTTTGTCGATTTCGAACAAATTATTAATAAATTTGATTAAATTCGATCGAATTTTGACACATTTTTAACAAATTTTCAACAATCTCGTCGAATCTTTAGCAAATTTCAACGAATTTTGTCCATCTTGAACAAATTATGAACAAATTTGATAAAGTTCAATCAAATTTTGTCAAATTTTCGACAAATTTTGACAAATCTTGACGAATTTTGTCGACTTTGAATAAGTTATTAATAAATTTGATAAAATTCAATCGCATTTTGACAAATTGTCAACGAATTTTGACTAATCCTGACTGATTTTTGGCTAAATTGATTAAATTTAGTCGGATTTTGACGAATGTTTAACAAATTTTAACGAACTTGAACGAATTTTGTCAATTTTGTGCAAATTATTAATAAATTTGATTAAATTCGATCGAATTTTGACAAATTATCAATAAATTTGACGAATTTCAATGAATTTTTAACAAATTTCCACGAATCTTGCCGAATTTTTTGCTAACTTTATCTAATTTCATCGAATTTTTAAAGTTGATAAAAAAATTTTTGACAGTTCCAACCTTACTTTTTTCTCTTTTGATGTAATTTTAAATTTTCCAAACTTTAAAGCTTTAAAAATTCATCAAGAGTTCATTTTTCGTTAAAATTTTCCAAAGCGAGCTACAAAATATATAGTTTAATGGAATTTATCGATCTATAAAATTTTTATGTTGATGGTATATTTCCAAATTTAAAAAAAAATCGATCAACTTTAAAAATTCACCAAAAATCGAATTTTAAAGATCTTGATCTAATTTTTTTTCTAAATGAAACTTAAAACATTCTATTTTTGATTAAAGAAGACCGTTTTATTCTAAATATTATCAAAAAAATTAAAAAAAATTTTAAGGTTGGTGAAAAAATTTTTGATTGTTCTAACCTAACTTAAAAAAAATTGACAAATTTTAAAAATTCACTAAAAATCGAATTTTAAAGATTTTAATCAGATTTTTTTTCTAAATGAAACTTAAAACATTCTAGTTTTATATAAAAAAGATCGTTTTATTCCAAGTTTTGTCAAAAGATTTAAAAATTATTTAAAGTTGGTTAAAAAAAATTTTTAGGTTGAAAAATTTTTTTTGTTAAAAAAATGGATTTTTAAAAAATTCATAAAAAATCGGATTTTAACCATTTTGATTTGATTTTTTTTCTAAATGAAACTTAAAACATTCTAGTTTTATATAAAAAAGACCGTTTTGTTCCAAGTTTTGTCAAAAAATTTAAAAAAATTTTTAAAGTTGGTTAAAAAAAATTTTTAGGTTAAAGAATTTTTTGTATTAAAAAAAATCGATTTTTAAAAAATTCATAAAAAATTCATTTTTAAAGATTTCGATCTAATTTTTTTTCTAAGTGATACTAAAGACATTCTAGTTTTGATTTAAAAAGACCGTTTTGTTCTAAATTTTACCAAAAAAATTAAATAAATTTTTAAAGTTGATAAAGAATTTTTTGACAATTCATTAAATTTTGACGAATCTAATAAATTTTGACGAATCTTGACGAATTTTGTTAATTTTGAACATATTATTAACAACTCTGATAAAATTCATTCGAATTTTGACAAATTTTTAACGAATTTTCACGAATCTTGACGAATTTTTGGCTAAATTGACCTAATTTCATCGAATTTTGACGAATCTTTAATAAATTTTGACGAACCTTGACAAATTTTGTCGATTTCGAACAAATTATTAACAAATTTGATTAAATTCGATCGAATTTTGGCACATGTTTAACAAATTTTCAACAATCTCGACGAATCTTTAGCAAATTTCAACGAATTTTGTCCATTTTGAACAAATTATGAACAAATTTGATAAAATTCAATCAAATTTTGTCAAATTTTTGACAAATTTTGACAAATCTTGACGAATTTTATCGACTTTGAATAAATTATTAATAAATTTGATAAAATTCAATCGCATTTTGACAAATTGTCAACGCATTTTGACGAATCATGACTAATTTTTGTCTAAATTGATTAAATTTAGTCGGATTTTGACGAATCTTTAACAAATTTTAACGAACTTGAACGAATTTTGTCAATTTTGTGCAAATTATTAATAAATTTGATTAAATTCCATCGAATTTTGACAAATTTTCAATAAATTTGACGAATTTCAATAAATTTTTAACAAATTTTCACGAATCTTGCCGAATTTTTTGCTAACTTTATCTAATTTCATCGAATTTTTAAAGTTGATAAAAAAATTTTTGACAGTTCTAACCTTACTTTTTTCTTTTTTGATGTAATTTTAAATTTTCCAAACTTTAAAACTTTAAAAATTCATCAAGAATTCATTTTTCGTTAAAATTTTCCAAAGCGAGCTACAAAATATATAGTTTAATGGAATTTATCGATCTATAAAATTTTTATGTTGATGGTATATTTCCAAATTAAAAAAAAAAATCGATCAACTTTAAAAATTCACCAAAAATCGAATTTTAAAGATTTTAATTTGATTTTTTTTTCTAAATGAAACTTAAAACATTCTATTTTTGATTAAAAAAGACCGTTTTATTCTAAATGTTGTCAAAAAAATTTAAAAAATTTTTAAAGTTGGTGAAAATATTTTTGGCAGTTCTAACCTAACTTAAAAAAAATCGATCAACTTTAAAATTTCACTAAAAATGGAATTTTAAAGATTTTAATTAGATTTTTTTTCTAAATAAAACTAAAAGCATTCTAGTTTTATATAAAAAAAGACCGTTTTGTTCCAAGCTTTGTAAAAAATTTAAAAAAATTTTTAAAGTTGGTTAAAAAAAATTTTTAGGTTAAAAAATTTTTTGTGTTAAAAAAATCGATTTTTAGAAAATTCATAAAAAATTGGATTTTAACCATTTCGATTTGATTTTTTTTTCTAAATGAAACTTAAAACATTCTAGTTTTAATTAAAAAAGACCGATTTGTTCTAATTATTGTCAAAAGATTAAAAAAAATTTTTAAAGTTGGTTAAAAAAAATTTTTAGGTTAAAAAATTTTTTGTGTTAAAAAAATCGATTTTAAAAAAATTCATATAAAATTGGATTTTAACCATTTTAATTAGATTTTTTTTCTAAATGAAACTTAAAACATTCTAGTTTTATATAAAAAAGACCGTTTTGTTCCAAGTTTTGTCAAAAAATTTTAAAAAAATTTTCAAAGTTGGTAAAAAAATTTAGCCTAACAATAATTTTAATAAATCTACCGTTCGAAGACATTTTTTTTTATTTATCTCATCTTTATTTATTTATTTAATTATTTATTTACTTTTTCAAAATTTTCGATTAAATACAATTAATTAAAAATTACATTTACAAGTTATTTATATTCAGTTTGTTCTTTTTTTTTCTCGTTTAATTTAATTTAATTAATAAATACTTTTTCTTTCTTCTTCTTTATGTTAGAAAAGCAAAAATGTAATCAATATATATTTTGTTTTTGAAAACATATTTTTTAGTTTTTATTCCTAATTAATTAATTTATTAATTTTTTCGATTAATTCGCTTATACTTAAAAAAAACTTGATTTTTCTTAAAAAAAAAACACTTTAAATTAAAAAGTTTACATTTTTGCTTTTTTACAATCATCGAATTTATTTTAATTAATTACTTTTAATTAATTAATTTATTCATTAAATTTATTTAAAGCATTTTTTTTTAAATTTATTACCATTATTATCAATTATTATTTTATATTATTATTTTAACTTTGTTTTCGTCTATAATTTCAATCTCTCCAGCTACAAATCGCGTTTTATTGACTAGAGTAATAATTATTTTCTTATAAAACGGTCTCTAATTAATCGAGACCGCGTTAATAGCGTATAAAATTATATTATTATCAATTATTACGTTATATAAACATCGTATAGTCGTTGTTTTATTTCATTTCTTGTTTAATTTCGTTTAATTATTGTCTAGTTTATTTATATTAAACGTACACAATTAGATATACAATACGAACGAACGAACGAACAATTTCTTTTTTCAGGCAGTGTACAATAAATAAATAAATTAAAAAAAAAATTTTTTTTTCCTAACTGTGATTTGAACTCACAACTTCTGGTTACAAAGCAGGTAAACTATCCATTACGCTACCATCATAGCTTAGCGGATGGATCACTTGCTTTGCAACCAGGAGACGCGGGTTCAAATCACAGTTAAAGATTTTTTTTTTTGATTAAAAAATTTTTTTTAGTTAAAAAAATTATTTAAGTTAAAAGTAATAAATAAATTTAAAAAAATTTAATAAATTAAAAAAATTTAATAAATTAAAAAAATTAATAAATTAAAAAAATTTAATAAATTTAAAAAAATTGTCTTTTTTCACAAAAAGAAAAACTCACTCAATTTAGTTTATTTTTATTTAAGTTTACTTGAAAAAGGTCACTTGTATTTTTAAAAGTTCCTTTTCTATTTGAAAAATTTCCAAAAATCACTTTTCATTTTTCATTTTTCACTTTTCATTTATTTTTTCACTTTTCGATTTTCACAAAAAATCACTTTATTATTAATAGCTAACGAGTTTTTTTTCTGTTAATTTTAATTTAATTTTTTTATATTTTTTTTAATTTTTGAAAAATTTTAATTTTTTGAGTAATTTTAAGGACACCCACAATCGTCAACGACCATTTTCGGTAGATCCCTCTTAATAATATTATTTTGCGTGTCGTAGTAAATAAGTGAGATGCTGGAAAATTTTAGGGGCGCGCAGCACGGTTGCATACCGTTCAAATGGTAATTTTTTCTAAATTGCTCGATCACGTGGGTGTGATAATTGACGTAGGTGTCGGGCGTTCGATGATAACCGCACTCGCCTTTGCAGTAATTGGCGTAGTAACCGGAGGGCGCGATGATCCACTCTCTCCAGCCCAATTTTTCGAAGCTCACGTAAAACTGTTGCTTGCAACATTGGTTTCCGGTTTCGGCCGAGCACTCCATCGACCTTCTTCTCACTCGTTTTTGAATCGAAGGATCGATTTCGATGACCAAAAACGGCCGATTCGGATCCGAGCGTTTCTGCTCCTTGTTCTCCTTCGCGTTTAAAACGTGCACGCGCCAGTTTCCGCAACAGGAACAGTCCACGAACAGTTTCAATTTGTTGCTATCGTCGGTAGATCGGGATCTCTTCAGCCAGGAATCGATCGTCGATCGCAAATCGATCTTTTGCCAACCCGGTTTCGATTCGTCCAATTTTACGGACGTCGGGTCCTCGGTTACTTCGTTAAATTGCTGAAAAATTAAGAAAATTAGGAAAAAATGTCTCAAATAAAATTTATTCCATTCTTAATTACAAACAAGTTTTATTTGAAATATTTTTCCTTATTTCCCATATTAAGGAAGTTATAACCTAAAAATTTAAAATACCCCAAAATGACATATTTAAAATTTTCACTCCATCTAACTCAAAAACTAAGAACATTAGGAAAAAATTTCTCAAATAAAATTTATTCCATTTTTAATTGCAAACAACTTTTATTTGAAATATTTTTCCCTATTACTCATATTAAGAAAGTTATAACCTAAAAATTGAAAATACCCCAAAATGACATATTTAAAATTTTCACTCCATCTAACTCAAAAGCTAAGAAAATTAGGAAGAAATGTCTCAAATAAAACTTTTTTCACTTTTAATTGTGAATAACTTTTATTTGAAATATTTTTTTCTATTTCCAATATTAAGGGAATTATAACCTAAAAATTGAAAATACCCCAAAATGACATATTTCAAATTTTCACTCCATCTAACTCAAAAGCTAAGAAAATTAGGAAGAAATGTCTCAAATAAAACTTTTTTCACTTTTAATTGTGAATAACTTTTATTTGAAATATTTTTTTCTATTTCCAATATTAAGGGAATTATAACCTAAAAATTGAAAATACCCCAAAATGACATATTTCAAATTTTCACTCCATCTAATTCCAAAAATTAAGAAGATTAGGAAGAAATGTTTCAAATAAAACTTTTTTCACTTTTAATTATGAATAACTTTTATTTGAAATATTTTTCTCTATTTCCAATATTAAGGAAGTTATAACCTAAAAATTGAAAATACCTCAAAATGACATATTTCAAATTCTCACTCCATCTAATTCCAAAAATTAAGAAAATTAGGAAGAAATGTCTCAAATAAAACTTTTTTCGCTTTTAATTGTGAATAACTTTTATTTAAAATATTTTTTCCTATTTCCAATATTAAGGAAGTTATAACCTAAAAATTGAAAATACCCCAAAATGGCATATTTCAAATTTTCACTCCATCTAACTCAAAAACTAAGAAAATTAGGAAGAAATGTCTCAAATAAAACTTTTTTCACTTTTAATTGTGAATAACTTTTATTTGAAATATTTTTCCCTATTTCCCATATTAAGGAAGTTATAACCTAAAAATTGAATATACCCCAAAATGACATATTTCAAATTTTCACTCCATCTAACTCAAAAACTAAGAAAATTTGGAAGAAATGTCTCAAATAAAACTTTTTTCACTTTTAATTGTGAATAACTTTTATTTGAAATATTTTTCCCTATTTCCCATATTAAGGAAGTTATAACCTAAAAATTGAATATACCCCAAAATGACATATTTCAAATTTTCACTCCATCTAACTCAAAAACTAAGAAAATTTGGAAGAAATGTCTCAAATAAAACTTTTTTCACTTTTAATTGTGAATAACTTTTATTTGAAATATTTTTCCCTATTTCCCATATTAAGGAAGTTATAACCTAAAAATTGAAAATACCCCAAAATGACATATTTCAAATTTTCACTCCATCTAACTCAAAAACTTAGAAAATTAGAAAAAAATGTGTCAAATAAAACTTTTTTCACTTTTAATTGTGAATAACTTTTATTTGAAATATTTTTTTCTATTTCCAATATTAAGGGAATTATAACCTAAAAATTAAAAATACCCCAAAATGGCATATTTCAAATTTTCACTCCATCTAACTTAAAAATTAAGAAAATTAAGAAAAAATGTCTCAAATAAAATTTATTCCATTTTTAATTGCAAACAACTTTTATTTGAAATATTTTTCTCTATTTCCCATATTAAAGAAGTTATAACCTAAAAATTGAAAATATCCCAAAATGACATATTTCAAATTTTCACTCCATCTAACTCAAAAACTAAGAAAATTAGAAAAAAATGTCTCAAATAAAACTTTTTTCACTTTTAATTGTGAATAACTTTTATTTGAAATATTTTTTTCTATTTCCAATATTAAGGGAATTATAACCTAAAAATTAAAAATACCCCAAAATGGCATATTTCAAATTTTCACTCCATCTAACTTAAAAATTAAGAAAATTAAGAAAAAATGTCTCAAATAAAATTTATTCCATTTTTAATTGCAAACAACTTTTATTTGAAAAATATAGACGTCTCGAATTGTTGATATTATCTCGAACGATTACTAAATAGGCGTTAGTCATGATTCTTCTACTTGGATTTAACCGCAACTACTTTATTTATATAGTTTCTAAGAAAATAATCCGGTTTGTTAGTCATTTGTGTGTTTATTTTTATTAGATAAGATCTAAATTAATAAAAAAGTTTAAAAATGGGATTTAACATTGATTTAAAATTGACTCAAAAGCTATTTAATTTCGTTTTAAAACTACCTTTCAATTAGAATTTTTCTTTTTAAGAAGAGAAACTTACCTGCGACGTTAATATAACATCGGTGCCGATCATCGAGCGGAATTTGAAAACGTAAATGTTGGTCGAACGACACTTGTCTCTTCGCGGCTCCAAAAAGTCGGCTTTTATCCACAAAGTGGCCGATTTCACCCTGTATTCGTGTCCGGTGTTCAGGTCCGTATTTATCCTGAATTCCAACAGCCTATTACCGTTTAATCTATAACCTGAAACGAATAAAAATAAAATTAAAATTAATTTTTCTCATAAAGATGGGAAAAAATAAGGTGATAAATCCCGACATCTATAAAATGTGTTTTTATTAAAATTTCCCTTTTTATTTTATTTATTTTTTATTTACCTTTTATTTATTTTTTATTTATCTTTTATTTATTTTTTTATTAATCTTTTATAGTTTATCGGATTACAAAGACGAAATTATTTTTTTTATTTTTTTTTTCGGGGAGCGGCTTTTCCTCCTTTTCGTTTACCTCGTTTCGTGTCGTTTAGGGTTTTTTCGCGCGAAATCGATCGGCCTTTCGAACTTGCATGCATAATGCAGCGGCGGACAGTTGCATTTCGAACCTATGGAGCCCCTCGAGGGGGGAAAACACACGTAACGCCGGCGCCTAACCGTATCGGGTTGTTTATTTATTTATAGACTCGATCCGGTTCGTCTCGATTTTCATTCCTAAACGTCACGCGACTTTTTTTTATTGGTTTGAAGAAAAAAATTACCGCGATAATCGAAAATTGAAATTTAAACGATAATTATAGCGAAACTTTTAACTTTATCAACAAATTCTTGTCAGAAATCGTTAGGAAATTAAATTTCCTTTAATTTGAGTACAAACACGACCTATCTAACTTAAATAGTTTAAAAGTTATTAAAGATTTTATTTTGAAATTTAACCTAACCTCAATTTTTTTATTAAAAAACATTAGAAAATTAAATTTCCTTTAATTTGATACCAAATACGACCTATCTAACTTAAATAGTTTAAAAGTTATTAACATTTTTAACATTAAAATCCGTCGGTCCCGTAAATAGGCGGCCATCTTGGATTTTTTTAAATCTAACCTAACTTCTTTATTTTTAATCCAAATTTAGTCGTGTTTGGTATCAAATTAAAGGATTTTTAATAAAATTTAAGAATATTTTATTTTTCTTTGAATTTTAATCATAATTTTTTGATTGTAATAAAATTTTTGTCAAAAAGTAAACTCAAAAACCAAACTAAATTAAGAAATTAATAGGAAATTAAATTTCCTTTAATTTGAGTACAAACACGACATATTTATCTTTAATACTTTTCAAGTTATTCAATTTTTTATCTTAAAATTTAAACAAATTTCAAATTTTTTATTAAAAATCGTTCGGACATTAAATTTCCTTTAATTTGATACCAAACATGGTATACCTAACTTAAATAGTTTGAAAGCTATCGAGACTTTTAACATTAAAATCCGTCGGTCTTGTAAGTCAGCGGCCATCTTGGATTTTTTAAATTTAACCCAACTTTTTTATTTTTTATCGGAATATAGTCGTGTTTGGTATCAAATTAAAGGATTCTTAATAAAATTTAAGAATTTTTTATTTTTCTTTAAATTTTAATCGTAATTTTTTGGTTTTAATCAAATTTTTGTCAAAAAGTAAACTCAAGAACCAAACTAAATTAAATAATTGATAGAAAATTAAATTTCCTTTCATTTGAGTACAAACACAACATATTTATCTTTAATACTTTTCAAATTATTCAATTTTCTATCTTAAAATTTCAACAAGTTTAAAATTTTTTATTAAAAATCTTTCGGACATTAAATTTCCTTTAATTTGATACCAAACATGATATATCTAACTTAAATAGTTTGAAAGCTATCGAGACTTTTAACATTAAAATCCGTCGGTCTTGTAAGTTGGCGGCCATCTTGGATTTTTTTAAATCTAACCTAACTTCTTTATTTTCAATCCAAATCTAGTCGTGTTTGGTATCAAATTAAAGGATTTTTAATAAAATTTAAGAATATTTTATTTCTCTTTGAATTTTAATCATAATTTTTTGATTGTAATAAAATTTTTGTCAAAAAGTAAACTCAAAAACCAAACTAAATTAAGAAATTAATAGGAAATTAAATTTCCTTTAATTTGAGTACAAACACGACATATTTATCTTTAATACTTTTCAAGTTATTCAATTTTCTATCTTAAAATTTAAACAAATTTCAATTTTTTTATTAAAAATCGTTCGGACATTAAATTTCCTTTAATTTGATACCAAACATGATATATCTAACTTAAATAGTTTGAAAGCTATCGAGACTTTTAACATTAAAATCCGTCGGTCCTGTAAGTCGGCGGCCATCTTGGATTTTTTAAAATCTAACCTAACTTTTTTATTTTTTATCGGAATATAGTCGTGTTTGGTATCAAATTAAAAGATTTTTATTAAAATTTAAGAATTTTTTATTTTTCTTTAAATTTTAATCATAATTTTTTGGTTTTAATCAAATTTTTGTCAAAATGTAAACTCAAAAACCAAACTAAATTAAAAAAATGATAGGAAATTAAATTTCCTTTCATTTGAGTACAAACACGATATATTTATCTTTAATACTTTTCAAGTTATTCAATTTTCTATCTTAAAATTTAAACAAATTTCAAATTTTTTATTAAAAATCGTTCGGACATTAAATTTCCTTTAATTTGATACCAAACATGATATATCTAACTTAAATAGTTTGAAAACTATCGAGACTTTTAACATTAAAATCCGTCGGTCTTGTAAGTCAGCGGCCATCTTGGATTTTTTTAAATTTAACCCAACTTTTTTATTTTTTATCGGAATATAGTCGTGTTTGGTATCAAATTAAAGGATTCTTAATAAAATTTAAGAATTTTTTATTTTTCTTTAAATTTTAATCGTAATTTTTTGGTTTTAATCAAATTTTTGTCAAAAAGTAAACTCAAGAACCAAACTAAATTAAATAATTGATAGGAAATTAAATTTCCTTTCATTTGAGTACAAACACGACATATTTATCTTTAATACTTTTCAAATTATTCAATTTTCTATCTTAAAATTTAAACAAATTTCAAATTTTTTATTAAAAATCGTTCGGACATTAAATTTCCTTTAATTTGATACCAAACAGGGTATATCTAACTTAAATAGTTTGAAAGCTATCGAGATTTTTAACATTAAAATCCGTCGGTCCTGTAAGTCGGCGGCCATCTTGGATTTTTTTAAATCTAACCTAACTTTTTTATTTTTTATCGGAATATAGTCGTGTTTGGTATCAAATTAAAGGATTTTTAATCAGCTTTAAGAATTTTTAATTAAAATTTTAAATTTTTTAAACCGCCATACTGAAAATTAAAAAATTAAGCAAACTTTTTTATTTTTAATCGTAGATAGGTCATGTTTGTACTCAAATTAAAGGATTTTTAATAAACTTTAAGAATTTTTAATAAAAACTTTAATTTTTTTAAACCGCCATCTTGAAAATTAAGAAATTAACCAAACTTTTTTATTTTTAATCGTAGATAGGTCATGTTTATACTCAAATTAAAAGATTTTTAATGAATTTTAAGAATTTTTTAATATTTTTCAGAAAAAAATGAAAAAAATTAGGTTTTTGATGGAAATAAGGTAGCGTTTTTCATTAATTTGTAGTGGAAACGGGTCCAGTCGATATTGTTTCATTCTGGCTGACCTATATCAAAAATTTTTGGCAGCGATCGCGATAGAATCTTTCCGGAAGGTCACTCGATACCGGAAGTTGTCAGTTTTATTTTATCTTTTTTTTTTTAGTTGGGATAAATTGAAATGACTTCAAATTGTTTCTTAATTATTTTTATTTTGTATTTATTATTCATTTAATTTTTAATTAAGATTAAAAATGTGAATTAAAAAAAATCTCAAAGCGTAAGAAAAGGAAAAAGAAAACTTTTTAGTTAGTAGGGAGATTGAAAATTGCAGTAAAATAATGTGTGTGGGGTAGATCGTGAATTCGGTGAAAAAGGGGCGTTTTCGGGGGTCGAAAAAAATTGGACATCGCAGCCAAAATTGTTCGTTGGACGGAAGGAAAAAAAAGTACATGAACTGTCTGTCTCGCCTGTATCGGATCGATGCCTTCGGTGCCATACTGTCGCAACTACTGGTCCGGACCAGAGTCGGAGTGAATGTCTGCAACACCGCCGACGACGCCGTCGGCGGGGCCTCAAAACCCCCGAAACTCCCGAAATTTCACTACAAACAATTATCACTAACTTTGAAATTTTTTAAAAATTTTTTGACAAAACTTGGAACAAAACGGTCTTTTTTATATAAAACTAGAATGTTTTAAGTTTTATTTAAATAAAAAATCAAATAAAAAAGGTTAAAATCCAATTTTTTATGAATTTTTTAAAGATCGATTTTTTTAACACAAAAAATTTTTTTATCTAAAAATTTTTTTTAACCAACTTTAAAATTTTTTTTTTAATTTTTTGATAAAACTTGGAACAAAACGGTCTTTTTTAATTAAAACTAGAATGTTTTAAGTTTCATTTAGAAAAAAATCTAATCAAAATGGTTAAAATCCAATTTTTTATGAATTTTTTAAAAATTGATTTTTTTAACTTGGAAAATTTTTTAACCTAAAAATTTTTTTTAACCAACTTTAAAAAATTTTTGTTAATTTTTTGACAAAACTTGGAACAAAATGGTCTTTTTTAATTAAAACTAGAATGTTTTAAGTTTCATTTAGAAAAAAAATCTAATCAAAATGGTTAAAATCAAATTTTTTATGAATTTTTTAAAAATCGATTTTTTTAATGCAAAAAATTTTTTAACCTAAAAATTTTTTTTAACGAACTTTAAAAATTTTTTTTAATTTTTGACAAAACTTGGAACAAAACGGTCTTTTTTAATTAAAACTAGAATGTTTTAAGTTTCATTTAGAAAAAAAATCAAATCAAAATGGTTAAAATCCAATTTTTTATGAATTTTTTTAAAAATCGATTTTTTTAACATAAAAAACTTTTTAACCTAAAAATTTTTTTTCACCAACTTTAAAAATTTTTTAAAATTTTTTGCCAAAGTTGGAACATAACAGCCTTTTTTATATAAAACTAGAATGTTTTAAGTTTCATTTAGAAAAAAAATCTAATTAAAATCTTTAAAATTCGATTTTTAGTGAATTTTTAAAGTTGATCGATTTTTTTTAAATTTGGAAATATACCATCAACATAAAAATTTTATAGATCGATAAATTCCATTAAACTATATATTTTGTAGCTCGCTTTGGAAAATGTTAACGAAAAATGAATTCTTGATGAATTTTTAAAGTTTTAAAGTTTGGAAAATTTAAAATTACATCAAAAAAGAAAAAAGTAAGGTTAGAACTGTCAAAAATCTTTTATCAACTTTAAAAATTCGATGAAATTAGATAAAGTTAGCAAAAAGTTCGGCAAGATTCGTGGAAATTTGTTAAAAATTCATTGAAATTCGTCAAATTTATTGAAAATTTGTCAAAATTCGATCGAATTTAATCAAATTTATTAATAATTTGCACAAAATTGACAAAATTCGTTCAAGTTCGTTAAAATTTGTTAAAGATTCATCAAAATCCGACTAAATGTAATCAATTTAGCCAAAAATTAGTCATGATTCGTCAAAATTCGTTGACAATTTGTCAAAATGCGATTGAATTTTATCAAATTTATTAATAACTTATTCAAAGTCGATAAAATTCGTCAAGATTTGTCAAAATTTGTCGAAAATTTGACAAAATTTGATTGAATTTTATCAAATTTGTTCAGAATTTGTTCAAAATGGACAAAATTCGTTGAAATTTGCTAAAGATTCGTCGAGATTGTTGAAAATTTGTTAAAAATGTGTCAAAATTCGATCGAATTTAATCAAATTTGTTAATAATTTGTTCGAAATCGACAAAATTTGTCAAGGTTCGTCAAAATTTATTAAAGATTCGTCAAAATTCGATGAAATTAGGTCAAGTTTGCTAAAAATTCGTCAAGATTCATGAAAATTCGTTAAAAATTTGTCAAAATTCGAATGAATTTTATCAGAGTTGTTAATAAAATATTCAAAATTAATAAAATTCGTCAAGATTCGTCAAGATTTATTAGATTCGTCAAAATTTAATGAATTGTCACAAATTTTTTTATCAACTTTAAAAATTTATTTAATTTTCTTGGTAAAATTTAGAACAAAACGGTCTTTTTAAATCAAAACTAGAATGTTTTTAGTATCACTTAGAAGAAAAATTAGATCGAAATCTTTAGAAATGAATTTTTATGATTTTTTTAAAAATTGATTTTTTTTACACAAAAAATTTTTTAACCTGAAACTTTTTTTTAACCAACTTTAAAATTTTTTTTTTTAATCTTTTGACAAAACTTGGAACAAAACGGTCTTTTTTATATAAAACTAGAATGTTTTAAATTTCATTTAGAAAAAAATCTAATCAAAATGGTTAAAATCCAATTTTTTATGAATTTTTTAAAAATCGATTTTTTTACTGCAAAAAATTTTTTAATCTAAAAATTTTTTTTAACCAACTTTAAAATTTTTTTTTAATTTTTGACAAAACTTGGAACAAAACGGTCTTTTTTATATAAAACTAGAATGTTTTAAGTTGCATTTAGAGAAAAAATCAAATCAAAATGGTTAAAATCCAATTTTTTATGAATTTTTTAAAAATCGATTTTTTAACGCAAAAAATTTTTTAACCTAAAAATTTTTTTTAACCAACTTTAAAAATCTTTTTTAATTTTTTGACAAAACCTGGAACAAAACGATCTTTTTTAATTAAAACTAGAATGTTTTAAGTTTCATTTAGAAAGAAAATCTAATCAAAATGGTTAAAATCCAATTTTTTATGAATTTTTTAAAAATCGATTTTTTTTAAATCTATTTTTTTAACGCAAAAAATTTTTTAACCTAAAAATTTTTTTTAACCAACTTTAAAAATTTTTTTTAATTTTTTGACAAAACTTGGAACAAAACGGTCTTTTTTTATATAAAACTAGAATGTTTTAAGTTTCATTTAGAAAAAAAATCTAATCAAAATGGTTAAAATCCAATTTTTTATGAATTTTTTAAAAATCGATTTTTTTAACATAAAAAATTTTTTAACCTAAAATTTTTTTTAACAAACTTTAAAAATTTTTTTTAATTTTTTGACAAAACTTGGAACAAAACGGTCTTTTTTATATAAAACTAGAATGTTTTAAGTTTCATTTAGAAAAAAAATCTAATCAAAATGGTTAAAATCCAATTTTTTATGAATTTTTTAAAAATCGATTTTTTTTAAATCTATTTTTTTAAGGCAAAAAATTTTTTAACCTAAAAATTTTTTTTAACCAACTTTGAAAATTTTTTTAAATTTTCTGACGAAACTTGGAACAAAACGGTCTTTTTTATATAAAACTAGAATGTTTTAAGTTTCATTTAGAAAAAAAATCTAATCAAAATGGTTAAAATCGAATTTTTTATGATTTTTTTATGAATTTTTTAAAAATCGATTTTTTTAACACAAAAAATTTTTTAACCAAAATTTTTTTTTTCACCAACTTTAAAAATTTTTTAAAATTTTTTGACAAAACTTGGAACAAAACGATCTTTTTTAATTAAAACTAGAATGTTTTAAGTTTCATTTAGAAAAAAATTTTTTTTTTATTTTCAAAAATCGATTTTTTATGATTTTTTTAAAAAAATGATGAATTTTTTTACCTAAAAAATTTTTTACCAACTTAGAAAATTTTTTACCAACTTTGAAAATTTTTTAAATTTTTTTGATAAAATTGAGAATAAAGCGCTCTTTTTTAATTAAAACTAGAATGTTTTGAGTTTCATTTAGAAAGAAAATCGCATCGAAATGTTTAAAATTAAGTTTATTATGAATTTTTTAAGAATTTATAGAGAAAAATTGTGAGGTTAAGGTTTTAAAGCCACCAATTATTATCGAAAATTTCTTCCAAAACGGAAAAAAAATCAAACGTTGGACAAACAAAGTAATAAAATAATTTCCGATATTAAAACGGACGTTAACCGACGATTATATTCGATTTATAACTTCTTGAACGAACGAAATTCTGCTATATTTCTCTATTAATCAATTTTCCGATTAAAACCGAATAGAAATTTATTTATTTCCTTTCCAAGATGGAAAAACCGCAAACTATTTATAAAAGGAGGAGGAGTTAGTTACCTTGTTCGGCAAACGCGATAATTTCCGTAATTCTTCCGTCATCGTCGTCCGCTTCGACGAATTCGTGAAAATTCCTCTTCGGTTCTTCTTCCTCCTCTTCGAAACCTTCCCCGGAAATCGTCCTGTAAGTTCTCTCGACCAATTCCCTCGGCAAAGGATGAGTTATGTTCGGCTTTTCCCTCATTCCGAGCTTGGAAAGGATTTCCCTTTTAATCGCTTCGAGTCGAAAATCAACTTCCGACTTTGGCGACGTTAATAACTTTTGATTTTTGTCGTGCAGAAGGCAATTGGGACAGTTGTGATGGTCCTTTAAAGGGTCTCGATGGTGTCTCGTCCTCTCGCAAAACAATTCGACCACATTCGAGACCAAAATAATAAAGCAAACGCACATCGGAACGAATCTCAGCTGCATATTACTCTTCTTCTTCCCCGTGTCGTTCTTTTACCGCCCCTATTATCGCCCTATTATTTACCCTTCTCTTCCACGATTCGCAATCATTACCTTTCCTTTTTACCAATTATAATCGTCATCTTCATTCCACACGAAAATATCGACGGGGAAAAATTTTTATTCATCTTCACACACACTTACTTTTTAAATTTAAATTTTCGATTAAATTAAATTTTTTTATTTTATTTTTTTAAGTCGAAAAAAAATTTTTTTATACTTAAAAAAAAACTTTAAAAAATTCCCGAGAGACTCCTTCTTTTATCGCGAGATATCCCTTCTTTTTTTATATTTAATAATATTCGGAGATCTCCTGCGGGAAGGAGAGTTCCTTCGAAACTGATCGGAATCGCCGCGGAATCAAACGCAGTCTGCACTCGAGGACCGAGATTGCGCCATGTAGACCGCTTTGCGTTCGCGGAAAGGGTCGAAAGTTCTTTTAGATTCTTTTTAAATATTTTCCCAACGTTAATCTTCAAAAGAAACACTTCAATTTACTTAAATAAACTTAAAATTAACAAAAAAAAATTTTTTTCTTTTGATCTTATCTGAAAAATATTAAAAAATTCTAAAAGTTTATTAAAAATCATTTAATTTGAGTACAAACACGATCTATCTACGATTAAAAATAAAAAAGTTTGGTTAACTTTTTAATTTTCAAGATGGCGGTTTAAAAAATTTAAAATTTTAATTAAAAATTCTTAAAGCTAATTAAAAATCCTTTAATTTGATACCAAACACGACTATATTTCGATAAAAAATAAAAAAGTTAGGTTAATTTTTTAATTTTCAATATGGCAGTTTATAAAAATAAAACTTTTTATTAAAAATTCTTAAAGTTTATTAAAAATCCTTTAATTTGATACCAAACACGACTATATACCGATAAAAAATAAAAAAGTTAGGTTAAATTTTAAAAAATCCAAGATGGCCGCCGACTTACAGGACCAACGGATTTTAATGTTAAAAGTCTCGATAGTTTTTAAACTATTTAAGTTAGATATACCATGTTTGGTAGCAAATTAAAGGAAATTTAATGTCCGAACGATTTTTAATAAAAAATTTGAAATTTGTTTAAATTTTAAGATAAAAAATTGAATAACTTGAAAAGTATTAAAGATAAATATGTCGTGTTTGTACTCAAATGAAAGGAAATTTAATTTCCTATCAATTTTTTAATTTAGTTTGGTTTTTGAGTTTACTTTTTGACAAAAATTTGATTAAAACCAAAAAATTATGATTAAAATTTAAAGAAAAATTAAAAATTCTTAAATTTTATTAAAAATCCTTTAATTTGATACCAAATACGACTAGATTTGGATTAAAAATAAAAAAGTTAGGTTAGATTTAAAAAATCCGAGATGGCCGCCGACTTACGGGACCGACGGATTTTAATGTTAAAAATGTTAATAACTTTTAAACTATTTAAAGTAGATATACCATGTTTGGTATCAAATTAAAAGAAATGTAATGTCCGAACGATTTTTAATAAAAAATTTGAAATTTGTTTAAATTTTAAGATAAAAAATTGAATAACTTGAAAAGTATTAAAGATAAATATGTCGTGTTTGTACTCAAATGAAAGGAAATCTAATTTCCTATCAATTTTTTAATTTAGTTTGGTTTTTGAGTTTACTTTTTGACAAAAATTTGATTAAAACTAAAAAATTATGATTAAAATTTAAAGAAAAATAAAAAATTCTTAAATTCTATTAAGAATCCTTTAATTTGATACCAAACACGACTATATTCCGATAAAAAATACAAAAGTTAGGTTAAATTTTAAAAAATCCAAAATGGCCGCCGACTTACAGGACCGACGGATTTTAATGTTAAATGTCTCGATAGCTTTCAAACTATTTAAGTTAGATATACCATGTTTGGTATCAAATTGAAGGAAATTTAATGTCCGAACGATTTTTAATAAAAAATTTGAAATTTTTTTAATTTTAAGATAAAGAATTGAATAACTTGAAAAGTATTAAAGATAAATATGTCGTGTTTGTACTCAAATGAAAGGAAATTTAATTTCCTATCAATTTTTTAATTTAGTTTGGTTCTTGAGTTTACTTTTTAACAAAAATTTGATTAAAATCAAAAAATTGTGATTAAAATTTAAAGAAAAATAAAAAATTCTTAAATTTTATTAAAAATCCTTTAATTTGATACCAAAGACGACTAGATTTGAATTAAAAATAAAGAAGTTAGGTTAGATTTTAAAGAATCCAAAATGGCCGCCGACTTACGGGACCGACGGATTTTAATGTTAAAAATGTTAATAACTTTTAAACTATTTAAGTTAGATATATCATGTTTGGTATCAAATTAAAGGAAATTTAATGTCCGAACGATTTTTAATAAAAAAATTGAAATTTGTTTAAATTTTAAGATAAAAAATTGAATAACTTGAAAAGTATTAAAGATAAATATGTCGTGTTTGTACTCAAATGAAAGGAAATTTAATTTCCTATCAATTTTTTAATTTAGTTTGGTTTTTGAGTTTACTTTTTGACAAAAATTTGTTTAAAACCAAAAAATTATGATTAAAATTTAAAGAAAAATAAAAAATTCTTAAATTTTATTAAAAATCCTTTAATTTGATACCAAAGACGACTAGATTTGGATTAAAAATAAAAAAGTTAGGTTAGATTTAAAAAAATCCAAGATGGCCGCCTATTTACGGGACCGACGGATTTTAATGTTAAAAATGTTAATAACTTTTAAACTATTTAAGTTAGATATACCATATTTGGTATCAAATTAAAGGAAATTTAATGTCCGAACGATTTTTAATAAAAAGAAATTGAAATTTGTTTAAATTTTAAGATAAAAAATTGAATAACTTGAAAAGTATTAAAGATAAATATGTCGTGTTTGTACTCAAATTAAAGGAAATTTAATTTCCTATCAATTTCTTAATTTAGTTTGGTTTTTGAGTTTACTTTTTGACAAAAATTTGATTAAAACCAAAAAATTACGATTAAAATTTAAAGAAAAATAAAAAATTCTTAAATTTTATTAAAAATCCTTTAATTTGATACCAAACACGACTAGATTTGGGTTAAAAATAAAGAAGTTAGGTTAGATTTAAAAAAATCCAAGATGGCCGCCGATTTACGGGACCGACGGATTTTAATGTTAAAAATGTTAATAACTTTTAAACTGTTTAAGTTAGATGGGTCGTGTTTGTACTCAAATTAAATGAAATTTAATTTTCTAATGATTTTTGATAAAAAAATTTGAAGTTAGGTTAAATTTCAAAATAAAATCTTTAATAACTTTTAATCTATTTAAGTTAGATAGGTTGTGTTTGTACTCAAATTAAATGAAATTTAATTTTCTAATGATTTTTAATAAAAAAATTTGAGGTTAGGTTAAATTTCAAAATAAAATCTTTAATAACTTTTAAACTATTTAAGTTAGATAGGTCGTGTTTGTACTCAAATTAAAGGAAATTTAATTTCCTAACCACTTTTAATAAAAATTTTCAAAATGGCCTATTTTCAATTGTTAATAAAGTTAAAAATTGATGTATCTTTTGAAATATTTTAGTAAAATAGGTCGTGTTTGGAGTTAAATTAAAGGAAATTTAATTTCCTAACGATCTTGAAATAAAATTTTTCTTTTTGATTTTTTATAAGGATAATTTTTATTTATTTCTTTTGATTTATTTCTTTTGATTTATTCACCCTTATTATAAGTGTTTGGGGTTGTTTAGAGTCGTTTGTATTTTTATTATTATTTTTTTTTTTTACTTCATTCTTTCTCCCATTTGATTGATGATTCCATGCAGCTTTTTTTGTTATTATAATGACTGTATAGAATAAGGGAGGGGGTGATGTAAAGATGATCTTTTGAGAAGGGTTCCCTTTTAATTTTTTTTTTTTCCTTTGAGTTCTTTAGTGTTGTAATATTTATTATTTATTATTTTTCGGATGAATTGATCAATCGGTGCCCTTTTCCGATTTCCCCTAAACGGCTCTTTCGTTCCCTTTTTTGTGATGTAGATGTAAAAGTGCACACACGATATTCGGGCCGATATCGGGGGTTCTGGACATGCCGACGCCGCCGGTGACGTCATCCTCGACGTCGCGACGCCCTCCTCCACCTCCTCCGTCTTTCCCTTACTACTACTTTACCCCCTTTTCCTCCCCTCGCACCAGATCGTCTACTACTACGACTTTTTACTACTGCATTAAATTTCCCCGTCAGACAAAATTGTTACCAACTTTGAATTTTTTCTTATTTTTATTTATTTATTTATTTTTTAACAAAATTTAGAATAAAACGGTTTTTTCTATATGAAACTAAAATGTTTTCAGTTTCACTTGGAAAAATAATCAAAGTAAAATATTTAAAATTGGATTTTTTACGAATTTTTCTAGAATCCAACTTTCAAGTAATGTTTTAAATTTTTTTTTGTCTTTAATTTTTTCCCCCGTTTTCATCGTCGTTAATCGAAAAATTTCCCCGTAAATCTCCGAACGCGAGTATTTGGTATCTTTTAACAGTTTCTATCGTTCTGTGTGGTCCGGTGATGGCGCGTTATGTTGGGCTATGTTGTTCTTCTAGAAGGAGAAGGCGCAGATCTCCGGACATGAGTTATGAAGACCATAAAAACAATACTACCTGTGTATAAACGGTCGTTCTACTACGGCCGATCGGACGGAAATATTTACGGGCCGAAACGATAAATAAGGCCGTTAAAACTCTTTTATTTTCTATCTATAGTTTCTTCTATTACTTCGTTTCGCCGGTTTATAACTTGGTTTGAAATTTTACGCCGCCATCTACCGAAACAATCTCGAAATTAATTTATAGAAAGCTGCAATCGAGTATAACGCTTGTAAATTGGGTTGCATAATCTGTTTTATTTATTTTTAATTAATTCTATTTTAAATTTAAGTTGAAAGATTTATTTTAAATTTAAGTTAAAAGATTTATTTTAAATTTAAGTTGAAAGAAATCAGATACAATATTCGTCATGTAGCTCGATAATCCAACTAATTTTATTATCTATCTAATATGTGTCGTAACAAAACGAATTAAAACGTCGACAATTGTCGGCAATTAGCTCCAAATGGGGATAACTAGGAAACATATCTCTTGAACGTTTCCACTGACAATGAGTCGAGGTTCAATTAAAAAGTCTAATTGTTCCGTTTGTGTCAATTTACATTCGTCTCCGGCTCCGCAATAATATTATTTCAATGTGAGTTACAATCAAAATTTTTTAACCTAAAAATTCTTTAACCTAAAAATTTTTTTTAACCAACTTTAAAAATTTTTTTTAATTTTTTGACAAAACTTAGAACAAAACGATCTTTTTTATATAAAACTAGAATGTTTTAAGTTTCATTTAGAAAAAAAATCAAATCAAAATGGTTAAAATCCAATTTTTTATGAATTTTTTTAAAAATCGATTTTTTTAACACAAAAAATTTTTAACCTAAAATTTTTTTTTAACCAACTTAAAAAATTTTTTTTCACCAACTTAAAAATTTTTTAACCTAAAAATTTTTTTTCACCAACTTTAAAATTTTTCTTAAATTTTTTGACAAAACGGGACAAAATGGTCTTTTTTTATATAAAACTAGAATGTTTTAAGTTTCATTTAGAAAAAAAATCAAATCAAAATGATTAAAATTCAACTTTTTATGAATTTTTTAACAATCGATTTTTTTAACTTAAAAAATTTTTTAACCAACTTTAAAATTTTTTTAAATTTTTTGACAAAACTTGGAACAAAACGGTCTTTTTTATATAAAACTAGAATGTTTTAAGTTTCATTTAGAAAAAAAATCTAATCAAAATGGTTAAAACCCAATTTTTTATGAATTTTTTAAAAATCGATTTTCCAACTTAAAAAATTTTTTAACCTAAAAATTTTTTTTAATCAACTTTAAAAATTTTTTTAAATTTTTTGACAAAACTTTCAACAAAGCGGTCTTTTTTATATAAAACTAGAATGTTTTAAGTTTCATTTAGAAAAAGAATCAAATCAAAATGGTTAAAATCCAATTTTTTATGAATTTTTTTAAAATCGATTTTTTTTAACATAAGAAATTTTTTAACTTAAAAATTTTTTTTAACCAACTTTAAAATTTTTTAACAAAACTTGGAACAAAGCGGTCTTTTTTATATAAAGCTAGAATGTTTTTAGTTTCATTTAGAAAAAAAATCAAATCAAAATGGTTAAAATCCAATTTTTTATGAATTTTTTAAAAATCGATTTTTTTAACACAAAAAATTTTTTAACCTAAAAATTTTTTTTAACCAACTTTAAAATTTTTTTAAAATTTTTTGACAAAACGGAACAAAACGGTCTTTTTTATACAAAACTAGAATGTTTTAAGTTTCATTTAGAAATAAAATCTAATTAAAATCTTTAAAATTCGATTTTTAGTGAATTTTTAAAGTTGACCAATTTTTTTTAAGTTAGGTTAGAACTGTCAAAAAATTTTTTATCAACTTTAAAAATTTTTTTAATTTTGTTGACAACATTTAGAATAAAGCGGTCTTTTTTAATCAAAACTAGAATGTTTTAAGTTTCATTTAGAAAAAAAATCTGATTAAAATCTTTAAAATTCAATTTTTGGTGAATTTTTAAAGTTGATCGATTTTTTCTTTAATTTGGAAATATACCATCAACATGAAAATTTTATAGATCGACAAATTCCATTAAACTATATATTTTGTAGCTCGCTTTGGAAAATTTTAACGAAAAATGAATTCTTGATGAATTTTTAAAGTTTTAAAGTTTGGAAAATTTAAAATTACATCAAAAAAGAAAATAGTAAGGTTAGAACTGTCAAAAATTTTTTTATCAACTTTCAAAATTCGATGAAATTAGATAAAGTTAGCAAAAGATTCGGCAAGATTCGTGAAAATTTGTTAAAGATTCATTGAAATTCGTCAAATTTATTGAAAATTTGTCAAATTTCGATCGAATTTAATCAAATTTATTAATAATTTGCACAAAATTGACAAAATTCGTTCAAGTTCGTTAAAATTTGTTAAAGATTCATCAAAACCCGACTAAATTTAATCAATTTAGCCAAAAATTGGTCATGATTCGTCAAAATTCGTTGACAATTTGTCCAAATACGATAGAATTTTATCAAATTTATTAATAACTTATTCAAAGTCGATAAAATTCGTCAACATTTGTCAAAATTTGTCGAGAATTTGACAAAATTTGATTGAATTTTATCAAATTTGTTCATAATTTGTTCAAAATGGACAAAATTCGTTGAAATTTGCTAAAGATTCGTCGAGATTGTTGAAAATTTGTTAAAAATGTGTCAGAATTCGATCGAATTTAATCAAATTTGTTAATAATTTGTTCGAAATCGACAAAATTTGTCAAGGTTCGTCAAAATTTATTAAAGATTCGTCAAAATTCGATGAAATTAGGTCAAGTTTGCTAAAAAATCGTCAAGATTCATGAAAATTCGTTAAAAAATTGTCAAAATTCGTCAAAATTCGAATGAATTTTATCAGACTTGTTAATAATATATTCAAAATTAACAAAATTCGTCAAGATTCGTCAAAATTTAATGAATTATCAAAAATTTTTTTATCAACTTTAAAAATTCGATGAAATTAGATAAAGTTATCAAAAAATTCGGCAAGATTCGTGAAAATTTGTTAAAGATTCATTGAAATTCGTCAAATTTATTGAAAATCTGTCAAATTTCGATCGAATTTAATCAAATTTATTAATAATTGCACAAAATTGACAAAATTCGTTCAAGTTCGTTAAAATTTGTTAAAGATTCGTCAAAATCCGACTAAATTTAATCAATTTAGCCAACAATTAGTCATGATTCGTCAAAATTCGTTGACAATTTGTCAAAATGCGATTGAATTTTATCAAATTTATTAATAACTTATTGAAAGTCGATAAAATTCGTCAACATTTGTCAAAATTTGTCGAGAATTTGACAAAATTTGATTGAATTTTATCAAATTTGTTCATAATTTGTTCAAAATGGACAAAATTCGTTGAAATTTGCTAAAGATTCGTCGAGATTGTTGAAAATTTGTTAAAAATGTGTCAAAATTCGATCGAATTTAATCAAATTTGTTAATAATTTGCTCGAAATCGACAAAATTTGTCAAGGTTCGTCAAAATTTATTAAAGATTCGTCAAAATTCGATGAAATTAGGTCAAGTTTGCTAAAAATTCGTCAAGATTCATGAAAATTCGTTAAAAATTTGTCAAAATTCGAATGAATTTTATCAGAGTTGTTAATAATATATTCAAAATTAACAAAATTCGTCAAGATTCGTCAAAATTTATTAGATTCGTCAAAATTTAGTGAATTGTCAAAAATTTTTTTATCAACTTTAAAAATTTATTTAATTTTTTTGATAAAATTTAGAACAAAACGGTCTTTTTAAATCAAAACTAGAATGTTTTTAGTATCACTTAGAAAAGAAATTAGATCGAAATCTTTAAAAATGAATTTTTTATGAATTCTTTAAAAGTCGATTTTTTTAACACAAAAAATTTTTTAACCAAAAAATTTTTTTTAACCAACTTTAAAAATTTTTTTTAATTTTTTGACAAAACTTGGAACAAAACGGTCTTTTTTATATAAAACTAGAATGTTTTAAGTTTCATTTAGAAAAAAAATCTAATCAAAATGGTTAAAATCCAATTTTTTATGATTTTTTTAAAAATCGATTTTTTTAACATAAAAAATGTTTTAACCTAAAAATTTTTTTTCACCAACTTTAAATTTTTTTTTTAATTTTTTGACAAAACTTGGAACAAAACGGTCTTTTTTATATAAAACTAGAATGTTTTAAGTTTCATTTAGAAAAAAATCAAATCAAAATGGTTAAAATCCAATTTTTTATGAATTTTTTAAAAATCGATTTTTTTAACTTAAAAGATTTTTTAACCTAAAAATTTTTTTTAACCAACTTTAAAAATTTTTTTAAATTTTTTGACAAAACTTGGAACAAAACGTTCTTTTTTATATAAAACTAGAATGTTTTTAGTTTAATTTAGAAAAAAAATCTAATCAAAATTGTTAAAATCCAATTTTTTATGAATTTTTTAAAAATCGATTTTTTTTACACAAAAAATTTTTTAACCTAAAAATTTTTTTTAACCAACTTTAAAAATTTTTTTTAATTTTTTGACAAAACTTGGAACAAAACGGTCTTTTTTATATAAAACCAGAATGTTTTAAGTATCATTTAGAGTAAGAATCGATCTCGCTTTCGGTAAAAGCTGGACACTACTGCTTTTCCCCCACACGAGTATTAAAGATTGAAGCTTTCTGCGCAAAAGCCGCCGTTATTTTCGTATTTCCAACCTACGAACGACGTTCCTCGGCCACAACAGTTCCAACCGAGCCTTCGTAACGTTCGCGACGTTGCATTATTGACGTAGTGCGCGGTATTTTTACACTTTTAGACGTGTACGAAACGAAACAACAAAGATGGCATAAATTAAACTATAATTCTACGACTTTTTTTAAAGGTAAGAATCCAAAAAGTGCTCATTTTTTCATCTGTAAACGACTTACAAGACGTATTATTATTACTCTATTAGGTACCTATTCTAGAATCTCGTCCCTTTTAATCCATTCATCTTTGTTCTTTCATCTTTGTTTGAAAAAAGACATTTTTTCATTTATCAGAAGAGAACAATTTTTTTTTCTTATTTCTTGGAAGAAGGAAATTTCTTTTTTAGTTATTTATCGTTTAATTAAAGTACAAAGATCGCAAAAATAAAACCAACGCGACGAATAATTCCAACGAAAATATTGTTTACTCGGTAATTATTCGAATAAACAACGTAAATCATTATTAATATTATTAAAAAGATTATCTAATCGCGGGCGTTTATATGAAATTTTTAGATTACTTTTGAGAGAATTACGTAAATAAGTCAATTGGTTTTTAATTGTTTTTATTTTTTTGTTAATCTTTTTTTGACGATTAGAAATTTTTTTACAAATTCGTTTTGTTAATTCAAGCATTTATCGCCTCGCTCGTGTCTCGAACGGGTAAATAAAACGTTTTAATATTCCATATTCGCTCCTCTTTTCAAGTTAATGACCTTTAATTTAACATGCGCGCGAAGCTAAACAATCAAAATAATAATAAACAAGTGACGCAACGTTATCCGTTCGAAGGCGTAATTTATAAAGACTTGTATTCGTAAATATTTTAATATTTTATCATCTAAATTTCATCGTAATTTAACGCCTAGCTTAAATACTTTAAAAATTACCCGGATTTTTAACTTTAAGAACGATTGAAAGTCGTCCGTATTTAAAATTTTTATTAAAAATCGTTGGGAAATTTAATTTCCTTTAATTTGAGTACAAACACGACATATCTAACTTTAATAGAGCGAAAGTTATCGACTTTTTTAATGTTAATAAGAACCGGAAGTCGGCCATCTTTAAAATTTTATCATAATTCGTTAGAAAATTAAATTTCCTTTAATTTGAGTACAAACATGACATATTTATCTTTAATACTTTTCAAGTTATTCAATTTTTTATCTTAAAATTAAAAAAATTTCAAATTTTTTATTAAAAATCGTTCGCACATTAAATTTCCTTTAATTTGAGTACAAACACGACCTATCTAATTTAAATAGTTTAAAAGTTATTAACATTTTTAACATTAAAATCCGTCGGTCCCGTAAATCGGCGGCCATCTTGGATTTTTTTAAATCTAACCTAACTTCTTTATTTATAATCCAAATCTAGTCGACTTTGGTATCAAATTAAAGGATTTTTAATAAAATTTAAGAATTTTTTATTTTGCTTTAAATTTTAATCATAATTTTTTGGTTTTAATCAAGTTTTTGTCAAAAAGTAAACTCAAAAACCAAACTAAATTAAGAAATTGATAGGAAATTAAATTTCCTTTAATTTGAGTACAAACATGACATATTTATCTTTAATACTTTTCAAGTTATTCAATTTTTTATCTTAAAATTAAAAAAATTTCAAATTTTTTATTAAAAATCGTTCGGACATTAAATTTCCTTTAATTTGATACCAAGCATGATATATCTAACTTAAATAGTTTGAAAGCTATCGAAACTTTTAACATTAAAATCCGTCGGTCCTGTAAGTCGGCGGCCATCTTGGATTTTTTTAAATTTAATCTAACTTTTTTATTTTTTATCGGAATATAGCCATGTTTGGTATCAAATTAAAGGATTTTTAATAAAATTTAAGAATTTTTTATTTTTCTTTAAATTTTAATCATAATTTTTTGATTTTAATCAAATTTTTGTCAAAAAGTAAACCCAAAAACCAAACTAAATTAAAAATTTGATAGGAAATTAAATTTCCTTTCATTTGAGTACAAACACGACATATGTATCTTTAATACTTTTCAAGTTATTCAATTTTTTATCTTAAAATTAAACAAATTTCAAATTTTTTTATTAAGAATCGTTCGGACATTAAATTTCCTTTAATTTGATACCAAACATGATATATCTATCTTAAATAGTTTGAAAGCTATCGAGACTTTTAACATTAAAATCCGTCGGTCCTGTAAGTCGACGGCCATCTTGGATTTTTTTAAATCTAACCTAACTTCTTTATTTTTAATCCAAATCTAGTCGTGTTTGGTATCAAATTAAAGGATTTTTAATAAAATTTAAGAATCTTTTGTTTTTCTTTAAATTTTAATCATAATTTTTTGGTTTTAATCAAATTTTTGTCAAAAGGTAAACTCAAAAACCAAACTAAATTAAAAAAATGATAGGAAATTAAATTTCCTTTCATTTGAGTACAAACACGATATATTTATCTTTAATACTTTTCAAGTTATTCAATTTTCTATCTTAAAATTTAAACAAATTTCAAATTTTTTATTAAAAATCGTTCGGACATTAAATTTCCTTTAATTTGATACCAAACATGATATATCTAACTTAAATAGTTTGAAAACTATCGAGACTTTTAACATTAAAATCCGTCGGTCTTGTAAGTCAGCGGCCATCTTGGATTTTTTTAAATTTAACCCAACTTTTTTATTTTTTATCGGAATATAGTCGTGTTTGGTATCAAATTAAAGGATTCTTAATAAAATTTAAGAATTTTTTATTTTTCTTTAAATTTTAATCGTAATTTTTTGGTTTTAATCAAATTTTTGTCAAAAAGTAAACTCAAGAACCAAACTAAATTAAATAATTGATAGGAAATTAAATTTCCTTTCATTTGAGTACAAACACGACATATTTATCTTTAATACTTTTCAAATTATTCAATTTTCTATCTTAAAATTTCAATAAATTTCAAATTTTTTATTAAAAATCGTTCGGACATTAGATTTCCTTTAATTTTATACCAAACATGATATATCTAACTTAAATAGTTTGAAAGCTATCGAGACTTTTAACATAAAATTCCTCGGTCCTGTAAGTCGGCGGCCATCTTGGATTTTTTAAAATCTAACCTAACTTCTTTATTTTTAATCCAAATCTAGTCGTGTTTGGTATCAAATTAAAGGATTTTTAATAAAATTTAAGAATTTTTTATTTTTCTTTAAATTTTAATCATAATTTTTTGGTTTTAATCAAATTTTTGTTAAAAAGTAAACCCAAAAACCAAACTAAATTAAAAAATTGATAGGAAATTAAATTTCCTTTCATTTGAGTACAAACACGACATATTTATCTTTAATACTTTTCAAGTTATTCAATTTTTTATCTTAAAATTTAAACAAATTTCAAATTTTTTATTAAAAATCATTCGGACATTAAATTTCCTTTAATTTGATACCAAACATGATATATCTAACTTAAATAGTTTGAAAGCTATCGAGACTTTTAACATTAAAATCCGTCGGTCCTGTAAGTCGACGGCCATCTTGGATTTTTTAAAATTTAACTTAACTTTTTTATTTTTTATCGGAATATAGCCGTGTTTGGTATCAAATTAAAAGATTTTTAATAAACTTTAAGAATTTTTAATAAAAACTTTAATTTTTATAAACTGCCATCTTGAAAATTAAAAAATTAACCAAACTTTTTTATTTTTTATCGGAATATAGTCGTGTTTTGTATCAAATTAAAGGATTTTTAATCAGCTTTAAGAATTTTTAATTAAAATTTTAAATTTTTTAAACCGCCATCTTAAAAATTAAAAAATTAACCTAACTTTCTTATTTTTAATCGTAGATAGGTCGTGTTTGTACTCAAATTAAATGATTTTTAATGAAGTTTAGGAATATTAAAAAAAAATTGTGATTTTTTTATTTTTTGATAGATTTATTCAATAATTTGGTCTAAAAATAAATCAAACTTATTTTTTTTCTTTATTGCCTCATTGTTACTTTTAAAACAATCTTCAAATCTTGTCTAATCTTATTATTTACAAACTCATTGTAAATCAACGAGATAATATGTATATTATTGTGAAAAAAAATTCTTTTAAGACAACGATAAGATTTTATATTTTATTTTCTTTGTTCTTATTAAAATTCTCATTAAAATCGGTGTTGTTTTATTGTTATGTCTACTAAAATCAACGCAGACGATTAAAATGAGTCACGTTTCCGATAATTTAATGAGAATAAAATCGATACGCGCGATTATTTATTTAAAAGAAATCCTTTGAGACGATCAACAAACGTTAACTTTCAGTTAACATTGACCCGAATCGCTTCAACGCGTGGAATCTTCAAGTATGTATGGATAGAGATTGCGTAACGTAAGCGATAAAAGTGCGTTTACGAGCAAACAACAAACAGCCGTTCGTCAAGTGCTCGTATGGAACGATACTTTACTATTTCGATAAAGTAATAAATGTAATAATATAAATCTATCAATTTTTAACGAGATTTATATCGTTTTAGTCGTAAAACTTGATGACAATTTTACAGATAAAATTTAAACTCGAGGAGTTGATTTAATTAAAGGCCGAAGCAAAGTGGCAGGTTTTGAAAAATCGACCCACTTTCCAATCAATCTTGTCCATTCATCCATCCATCGATACCACCGACTTAAGTCACATTTTTGTAATAAATCGTTTCAAACTCGAGATAAAAATTGAACATTTAAAGGTTAGGTAAAAAAACATTGATGTCTTTGAAATTTTTTTAAAATTTTTTGCTAATAATTAGAACAAATCGGATTGTTTTGATGAAAAATAGATATTTTAATTTATCATTAGTTAAAATTTTTATTTAAAATCTCCAAAAATAAAATCTGGGCGATTTTTTAAATTTGGTCAAAAATTTTAAGGTTAGGTAAAAAAACATTGACGTCTTTGAAAATTTTTTTAACATTTTTTGCCAATAATTAGAACAAATTTGATTGTTTTGATGAAAAATAGACATTTTAATTTACCATTGGTTAAAATTTTTATTTAAAATCTCCATAAATAAAGTCTGGGCGATTTTTTAAATTTGGTCAAAAATTTTAAGGTTAGGTAAAAAAACATTGATTTCTTTGAAATTTTTTTAAAATTTTTTTCTAATAATTAGAACAAATTTGATTGTTTTGATGGAAAATAGACATTTTAATTTATCATTAGTTCAAATTTTTATTTAAAATCTCCATAAATAAAGTCTGGGCGATTTTTTAAATTTGGTTAAAAATTTTAAGGTTAGGTAAAAAAACATTGATGTCTTTGAAATTTTTTTAAAATTTTTTGCCAATAATTAGAACAAATCGGATTGTTTTGATGAAAAATAGATATTTTAATTTATCATTAGTTCAAATTTTTATTTAAAATCTCCATAAATAAAGTCTGGGCGATTTTTTAAATTTGGTCAAAAATTTTAAGGTTAGGTAAAAAAACATTGATTTCTTTGAAATTTTTTTAAAATTTTTTTCTAATAATTAGAACAAATTTGATTGTTTTGATGGAAAATAGACATTTTAATTTATCATTAGTTCAAATTTTCATTTAAAATCTCCATAAATAAAGTCTGGGCGATTTTTTCAATTTGGTCAAAAATTTTAAGGTTAGGTAAAAAAACATTGATGTCTTTGAAATTTTTTTAAAAATTTTTGCCAATATTCAGAACAAATTTGATTGTTTTGATGGAAAATAAATATTTTAATTTATCATTAGTTCAAATTTTCATTTAAAATCTCCATAAATAAAGTCTGGGCGATTTTTTAAATTTGGTCAAAAATTTTAAGGTTAGGTAAAAAAACATTGACGTTTTTGGAATTTTTTTAAAATTTTTTGCTAATAATTAGAACAAATTTGATTATTTTGATGGAAAATAGATATTTTAATTTATCATTAGTTAAAATTTTTATTTAAAATTTCTATAAATAAAATCTGGGTGATTTTTTAAAAATGGGTCTGTTTTTAAAAAAGTTAGGTTAGAACCGTCAAAAATTTTTACCAACTTTGGGAATTTTTTTAATTTTTCTGGTGATAATTAGAAAAAATCCGACTTTTATAATTAAAATTAGAATCTTTTATCTTTCATTTAAATCAAAAATCATTCCTTAATCTTTAAAAATAAAGTCTGGGTGATTTTTTTAAAAATTGGTCTGTTTTTAAAAAAGTTTGGTTAGAACCGTCAAAAATTTTTACCAACTTTGGGAATTTTTTTAATTTTTCTGGTAATAATTAGAAAAAATCCGGTTTTTATAATTAAAAATAGAATCTTTTATCTTTCATTTAAATCAAAAATCATTCCTTAATCTTAAAAAATAAAGTCTGGGTGATTTTTTAAAAATTTGTTTTTAAGAAAGTTAAAACCGTCAAAAATTTTTACCAAACTTTGAAATTTTTTTTAATTTTTTTGATAAAATTTAGAACAAAACCATCTTTTTTAATTAAAATTAGAATGTTTTAAGTTTCATTTAAATCAAAAATCATTCCTTAATCTTTAAAAATAAAGTCTGGGTGATTTTTTAAAAATTGGTCTGTTTTTTTAAAAAAGTTAGGTTAGAACTGTCAAAAATTTTTACCAACTTTGGGAATTTTTTTAATTTTTTTGGTAATAATTAGAAAAAATCCGGCTTTTATAATTAAAATTAGAATCTTTTATTTTTCATTTAAATCAAAAATCATTTCTTAATCTTTAAAAATAAAGTCTGGGTGATTTTTTAAAAATTGGTCTATTTTTTTTTAAGTTAGGTTAGAATCGCCAAAAATTTTTACCAACTTTGGCAATTTTTTTAATTTTTTTGGTAATAATTTGAAAAAATTCGACTTTTATAATTAAAAATAGAATCTTTTATCTTTCATTTAAATCAAAAATCATTCCTTAATTTTTAAAAATAAAGCCTGGGTGATTTTTCAAAAATTGGTCTGTTTTTTTTTAAGTTAGGTTAGAATCGTCAAAAATTTTTTACCAACTTTGAAAATTTTTTTATTTTTTTTGGTAATAATTAGAAAAAATCCGACTTTTATAATTAAAAATAGAATCTTTTATCTTTCATTTAAATCAAAAATCATTCCTTAATCTTAAAAAATAAAGTCTGGGTGATTTTTTAAAAATTTGTTTTTAAAAAAGTTAAAACCGTCGAAAATTTTTACCAAACTTTGAAAAATTTTTTAATTTTTTTGATAATAATTAGAAAAAATCCGGTTTTTATAATTAAAAATAGAATCTTTTATCTTTCATTTAAATCAAAAATCATTCCTTAATCTTAAAAAATATAGTCTGGGTGATTTTTTAAAAATTTGTTTTTAAGAAAGTTAAAACCGTCAAAAATTTTTACCAAACTTTGAAAATTTTTTTAATTTTTTTGATAATAATTAGAAAAAATTCGACTTTTTAAAAATAGAAGATTTTATCTTTCATCTAAATCAAAAATCATTCCTTAATCTTAAAAAATAAAGTCTGGGTGATTTTTTAAAAATTTGTTTTTAAGAAAGTTAAAACCGTCAAAAATTTTTACCAAACTTTGAAAATTTTTTTAATTTTTTTGATAATAATTAGAAAAAATTCGACTTTTATAATTAAAAATAGAAGATTTTATCTTTCATCTAAATCAAAAATCATTCCTTAATCTTAAAAAATAAAGTCTGGGTGATTTTTTAAAAATTTGTTTTTAAGAAAGTTAAAACCGTCAAAAATTTTTACCAAACTTTGAAATTTTTTTTAATTTTTTTGATAAAATTTAGAACAAAACCATCTTTTTTAATTAAAATTAGAATGTTTTAAGTTTCATTTAAATCAAAAATCATTCCTTAATCTTTAAAAATAAAGTCTGGGTGATTTTTTGAAAAATTGGTCTGTTTTTAAAAAAAAGTTAGGTTAGAACCGTCAAAAATTTTTACCAAACTTTGAAATTTTTTTAAATTTTTTTTGGTAAAATTTAGAACAAAACCATCTTTTTTAATTAAAATTAGAATGTTTTAAGTTTCATTTAAATCAAAAATCATTCCTTAATCTTTAAAAATAAAGTCTGGGTGATTTTTTAAAAATTGGTATGTTTTAATTGTAGTATTTTTTTTATTAATTTCAGATAAAATTTAGAGCAGTATTTACAACTACTTATTAGTGAACAACTTAAAAGAGAAGACTATTTAGGAAGAACCCGGTGCCTGCAATACTTAAAAATATACAATTCAAGTGGCTTAATTAAAAATGGATATTAGGTAAAAACTTTATAAATCGATTTTAGTAAAAATAAAAAATACTAACCGAAATTTTTTTCTTGTTATTTCAGTGCGAGTGCCTTTAATTTGCAGTAAGTTTATTTATCCTTTTATTTGTTTTTTTTACGTTTCTAATTTAATTTAAATAGAACGCCTCCAAGCTTGGTAAGCTTGGTTATTTATAAAAAAATGGGTCAAATTGACTCCGACCCGGAAATTGCGCGCATAAAAATTCATTCCTGTCGCATTATCAAAGTCAGGCGAGACTCGATTAACGCGCGCTTTGCAAAACTGCGACCTTCAAGTTAGCCATCAACGTTGCCAAATACGTATTTATATATTACAGGATGTTTTTATTTAATTTAATGTTTTTATTTATTTATTTCTATTTATTCCTTTTTTTTTAATGTTATTTTCTTTCATTTTCCGCCTTTAGCAACGAAGAGAAAGCGATCGCCAAAGAGAAGAAGCAGGACGAACAGTTTAACCTTATAATAACCAGCTGTACCTCTTTAAGTCGATACGAAAGCAAACGGTTTAAAACTCTACTACCTCAGGTAAGTATTTACTCGTTTACTTGTTTCTTATTAAGTTTGCTAAAGTTGATTTTTATTTTTAGATTCTAGCCGCTTTAATTTCTTCATCTTACCACATCGTTTATGGAATTTCGTTGGGATTTTCCGCCATTCTTATACCGGAATTGGAAAATACGGAGGGAAAGTTAAACTTGGAAAAGGATGGAACGGTCGGTGGATTTGTAGGTGGGTGGGTTTTTAATCGGAAATAACTACAAAATTTAAAAAAAGACAATTTTCGTTTTATTTAAATTTTTTTGTTAATTTATTCTCAAAGTTTTATTTGAAATACCGACTTTTATTCCTCTTATCTGGTTGTTATTACTCATTCCCGACATACTAAAGCGAAAAACATCTGGTTGTATTCCGGTTTATCGCTCGTTGTACGTACATATTTATAAACTAGATGATTAAGACTGATTGTTAACTTTAAAAATTCTTAAAAAATCGATTTGTGCACTTTTTAAATTAATTTTTCTTCTAAATGAAACTTAAAGTATTCTAGTTTTAATTAAAAAAGACCGTTTTGTTCTAAATTTTACCAAAAAAATTAAAAAAAAATTTTAAAGTTAGTTAAAAAAAATTTTTAGGTTAAAAAATTTTTTAAGTTAAAAAAAATCGATTTTTTAAAAATTCATAAAAAATTGGATTTTAACCATTTTAATTAGATTTTTTTTCTAAATGAAACTTAAAACATTCTAATTTTATATAAAAAAGATCGTTTTGTTCCAACTTTTGTGAAAAAATTTAAAAAAAATTTTAAAGTTGGTTAAAAAAAATTTTTAGGTTAAAAAATTTTTTATGTTAAAAAAATCGATTTTTAAAAAATTTATAAAAAATTGGATTTTAACCATTTTAATTAGATTTTTTTTCTAAATGAAACTTAAAACATTGTAGTTTTATATAAAAAAGACCGTTTTGTTCCAAGTTTTGTCAAAAAATTAAAAAAATTTTTTAAAGTTGGTGAAAAAAAATTTTTAGGTTAAAAAATTTTTTAAGTTGGAAAATCGATTTTTAAAAAATTCATAAAAAATTGGATTTTAACCATTTTAATTAGATTTTTTTTCTAAATGAAACTTAAAACATTCTAGTTTTATATAAAAAAGACCGTCTTGTTCCAAATTTTGTCAAAAAATTAAAAAAAATTTTTAAAGTTGGTGAAAAAAAATTTTTAGGTTAAAAAATTTTTTAAGTTAGAAAATCGATTTTTAAAAAATTTATAAAAAATTGGATTTTAACCATTTTGATTTGATTTTTTTTCTAAATGAAACTTAAAACATTCTAGTTTTATATAAAAAAGACCGTTTTGTTCCAAGTTTTGTCAAAAAATTAAAAAAAAATTTTAAAGTTGGTTAGAAAAAATTTTTAGGTTAAAAAAATTTTTAGGTTAAAAAATTTTTTAAGTTGGAAAATCGATTTTTAAAAAGTTCATAAAAAATTGGATTTTAACCATTTTGATTTGATTTTTTTTCTAAATGAAACTTAAAACATTCTAGTTTTATATAAAAAAGACCGTTTTGTTCCAAGTTTTGTCAAAAAATTAAAAAAAATTTTTAAAGTTGGTTAAAAAAAGTTTTTAGGTTAAAAAATTTTTTGTGTTAAAAAAATCGATTTTTAAAAAATTCATAAAAAATTCATTTTTAAAGATTTCGATCTAGTTTTTTTTCTAAGTGATACTAAAAACATTCTAGTTTTGATTTAAAAAGACCGTTTTGTTCTAAATTTTACCAAAAAAATTAAATAAATTTTTAAAGTTGATAAAAAAATTTTTGACAATTCATTAAATTTTGACGAATCTAATAAATTTTGACGAATCTTGACGAATTTTGTTAATTTTGAATATATTATTAACAACTCTGATAAAATTCATTCGAATTTTGACAAATTTTGATCGAATTTTAATGAAATCTTGACGAATTTTTAGCAAACTTGACCTAATTTCATCGAATTTTGACGAATCTTTAATAAATTTTGACGAACCTTGACAAATTTTGTCGATTTCGAACAAATTATTAACAAATTTGATTAAATTCGATCGAATTTTGACACATTTTTAACAAATTTTCAACAATCTCGCCGAATCTTTAGCAAATTTCAACGAATTTTATCCATTTTAAACAAATTATGAACACATTTGATAAAATTCAATCAAATTTTGTCAAATTTTCGACAAATTTTGACAAATCTTGACGAATTTTATCGACTTTGAATAAGTTATTAATAAATTTGATAAAATTCAATCGCATTTTGACAAATTGTCAACGAATTTTGACGAATCATGACTAATTTTTGGCTAAATTGATTACATTTAGTCGGATTTTGATGAATCTTTAACAAATTTTAACGAACTTGAACGAATTTTGTCAATTTTGTGCAAATTATTAATAAATTGATTAAATTCGATCGAATTTTGACAAATTTTCAATAAATTTGACGAATTTCAATGAAGTTTTAACAAATTTTCACGAATCTTGCCGAATTTTTTGCTAACTTTATCTAATTTCATCGAATTTTTAAAGTTGATAAGAAAATTTTTGACAGTTCTAATCTTACTTTTTTCCCTTTTGATGTAATTTTAAATTTTCCAAACTTTAAAACTTTAAAAATTCATCAAGAATTCATTTTTCGTTAAAATTTTCTAAGGCGAGCTACAAAATATATAGTTTAATGGAATTTGTCGATCTATAAAATTTTTATGTTGATGGTATATTTCCAAATTAAAAAAAAAATCGATCAACTTTAAAAATTCACCAAAAATCGAATTTTAAAGATTTTGATCTAATTTTTTTTCTAAATGAAACTTAAAACATTCTATTTTTGATTAAAAAATACCGTTTTGTTCTAAATATTATCAAAAAAATTAAAAAAAATTTTAAGGTTGGTGAAAAAATTTTTGATTGTTCTAACCTAACTTAAAAAAAATTGATCAACTTTAAAAATTCACTAAAAATTGAATTTTAAAGATTTTGATTTGATTTTTTTTCTAAATGAAACTTAAAACATTCTAGTTTTATATAAAAAAAGACCGTTTTGTTCCAAGTTTTGTCAAAAAATTTAAAAACAATTTTAAAGTTGGTTAAAAAAATTTTTTAGATTAAAAAATTTTTTGTTAAAAAAATCGATTTTTAAAAAATTCATAAAAAATTGGATTTTAACCATTTTGATTTGATTTTTTTTTAAATGAAACTTAAAACATTCTAGTTTTATATAAAAAAGACCGCTTTATTCCAAGTTTTGTCAAAAAATTTAAAGAAATTTTTAAAGTTGGTTAAAAAAAATTTTTAGGTTAAAAAATTTTTTAAGTTAAAAAAATCGATTTTTAAAAAATTCATAAAAAATTGGATTTTAACCATTTTGATTTGATTTTTTTTCTAAATGAAACTTAAAACATTCTAGTTTTATATAAAAAAGACCGTTTTGTTCCAAGTTTTATCAAAAAATTTAAAAAAATTTTTAAAGTTGGTGAAAAAAAATTTTTAGGTTAAAAAATTTTTTGTATTAAAAAAAATCGATTTTTAAAGAATTCATAAAAAATTCATTTTTAAAGATTTCGATCTAATTTCTTTTCTAAGTGATACTAAAAACATTCTAGTTTTGATTTAAAAAGACCGTTTTGTTCTAAATTTTACCAAAAAAATTAAATAAATTTTTAAAGTTGATAAAAAAATTTTTGACAATTCACTAAATTTTGACGAATCTTGACGAATTTTGTTAATTTTGAATATATTATTAACAACTCTGATAAAATTCATTCGAATTTTGACAAATTTTTAACGAATTTTCATGAATCTTGACGAATTTTTAGCAAACTTGACCAAATTTCATCGAATTTTGACGAATCTTTAATAAATTTTGACGAACCTTGACAAATTTTGTCGATTTCGAACAAATTATTAACAAATTTGATTAAATTCGATCGAATTTTGACACATTTTTAACAAATTTTCAACAATCTCGACGAATCTTTAGCAAATTTCAACGAATTTTGTCCATTTTAAACAAATTATGAACAAATTTGATAAAATTCAATCAAATTTTGTCAAATTTTCGAAAAATTTTGACAAATCTTGACGAATTTTATCGACTTTGATTAAGTTATTAATAAATTTGATAAAATTCAATCGCATTTTGACAAATTGTCAACGAATTTTGACGAATCCTGACTAATTTTTGGCTAAATTGATTTAATTTAGTCGAATTTTGACGAATCTTTAACAAATTCTAACGAACTTGAACGAATCTTGTCAATTTTGTGCAAATTATTAATAAATTTGATTAAATTCGATTGAATTTTGACAAATTTTCAATAAATTTGACGAATTTCAATGAATTTTTAACAAATTTTCACGAATCTTGCCGAATTTTTTGCTAACTTTATCTAATTTCATCGAATTTTTAAAGTTGAAAAAAAAATTTTTGACAGTTCCAACCTTCCTTTTTTCTTTTTGGATGTAATTTTAAATTTTCCAAACTTTAAAACTTTAAAAATTCATCAAGAATTCATTTTTCGTTAAAATTTTCCAAAGCGAGCTACAAAATATACAGGGTGTCCGGAAATAACGTTCGTATACTGAAGGGGGTAATTCTACAGCAAAAATTATGAAGAAAAGTTCATACAAACATGTATCCGGAAATGCTTCCCAAAGGAGCTACAGCTCTTTGAAGTTGATACTCATGATGTGGTTTTTTTTAAATTATTTCACTTATCCTACAGAGTAGGATGTTGAATTTTGGAACATCCCCTATTATTTACATAAGAAATATGGTGACGGTAACCAAAATAATCTACGATGAACAGGCTTCGGTACCGAGGCTGAGGAGCGCATTTAAAGTCCCGTAGTTTTTTTGGTTGATATTTTTTTGAAAATCTGATCTCAAAATTGGAATGTTTAGACAAAAATACAAAAAAAAGTTACTAACATACGATGTCCTACCATGCGCCCATTTCGAGAAATTCAACGATTATGCAGTAGTGACATAAAATTTTATGTTCAAAAAACCTCTAAATATCGTAGAAAGTTCACGCCACATTATTTGACAATTAGTATGTGTCACTCCTTAATAAAAAATAATGATAAATACTTAATTTTATAAATAAAAACGAGTACTGTTTCTGTGTTTCTGCTTAAATAACTCTTTTCCTGTTTATTTATGTACTTGTTTTTATTTATAAAATTAGGTTTTTATCATTATTTTTTATTAATGAGTGACACAAAATACTAATACACTAATTGTCACATAATTTGGCGCGAACCTACTACGATATTTGGAGATTTTCTGAACATAAAATCTTGTGCACTACTGCATAATTGTTGAATTTCTCGAAATGGGTGCATGATACGACATCGTATGTTAGTAACTTTTTTTTGTATTTTTGTCTAAACATTTCAATTTTGAGATCAGATTTTCAAAAAAATATCAACCAAAAAAACTACGGGACTTTAAATGCGCTCCTCAGCCTCGGTATCAAAACCTGTTCATCGTAGATCATTTTGGATACCATCACCATATTTCTTATGTAAATAAATGGGGATGTTCCAAAATTCAACATCCTACTCTGTAGCATAAGTGAAATAATTAAAAAAACCACACCATGAGTATCAACTTCAAAGAGCTGTAGCTCCTTTGGGAAGCATTTCCGGACACATGTTCATATGAACTTTTCTTCATATTTTTTGCTGTAGAATTACCCCCTTCAGTATACGAACGTTATTTCCGGACACCCTGTATAATTTAACGGAATCTATCGATCTATAAAATTTTTATATTGGTGGTATATTTCCAAATTTAAAAAAAAATCGATCAACTTTAAAAATTCACTAAAAATCGAATTTTAAAGATTTTGATTTGATTTTTTTTCTAAATGAAACTTAAAACATTCTAGTTTTAATTAAAAAAGACCGTTTTGTTCCAAGTTTTGTCAAAAAATTTAAAAACAATTTTAAAGTTGGTTAAAAAAATTTTTTAGATTAAAAAATTTTTTGTTAAAAAAATCGATTTTTAAAAAATTCATAAAAAATTGGATTTTAACCATTTTGGTTTGATTTTTTTTCTAAATGAAACTTAAAACATTCTAGTTTTATATAAAAAAGACCGTTTTGTTCCAAGTTTCGTCAAAAAATTTAAAAAAAATTTTAAGGTTGGTTAAAAAAAATTTTTAGGTTAAAAAATTTTTTATGTTAAAAAAATCGATTTTTAAAAAATTCATAAAAAATTGGATTTTAACCATTTTGATTTGATTTTTTTTCTAAATGAAACTTAAAACATTCTAGTTTTATATAAAAGAGACCGTTTTGTTCCAAGTTTTGTCAAAAAATTAAAAAAAAATTTTAAAGTTGGTGAAAAAAAATTTTTAGGTTAAAAAATTTTTTAAGTTTGAAAATCGATTTTTAAAAAATTTATAAAAAATGGATTTTAACCATTTGGATTTGATTTTTTTTCTAAATGAATCTTAAAACGTTCTAGTTTTATATAAAAGAGACCGTTTTGTTCCAAGTTTTGTCAAAAAATTTAAAAACAATTTTAAAGTTGGTTAAAAAAAATTTTTAGGTTAAACATTTTTTTTTAATTTTTAAAATAATCAACATTTTAATTTAAATGTTTCAGCTAGTATCATCGTAATAGTCGTGCCAATAGCTTCGATACTATGCGGATTTATAATGGATTATTTAGGACGTCTCCACACGTTAAAGCTAACAACTTTACCGGTTACAATCGGTTGGGCTTTAATTGCAACCGCTCAAAACATCCCGATGATACTTGTCGGACGTCTTTTGACCGGTTTAGCTGGATGTAAGTTGTTTAAATTTAAAAAAAGAAACCTTTAATTTTTTTAATTTAATTTGTGTTTTTAATTTGTGTTTTTAGTTTGTGTTTTTAATTTGTGTTAAGTTTTTAAGTATTAGAATTTTTCTAAAAAAAAATACAATTTTTTTTAAAATATTTTAAAAGTTATTATTAATTTTAGCTTTCGGAACGAGTCCGGCAATCGTTTACATAACGGAAATCGCTCGTGCGGATATGAGAGGCTCCCTAATCTCTTCAGCTCCAGCTTTTACGTCCTTAGGAATGGTTTTGGCGTATTTAATGGGTTGGTTTATGCACTGGAGGACGGTTTCGTGGGTTTGCACCGCTCTAAGCATCATTCCCTGTTTTCTAATCTTATTGATTCCGGAAAGTCCCGTTTGGCTCATTAGCAAAGGCAGATTGGAACAAGCGAGGAAGAGTTTGGAGTGGATTCACAAATACCATCCGAAACCACAAGATAGAGTAAGAATTTATTTATTTTAATTTATTTTTCAATTTTCAAGAAAATTGAAAAAAAAATGATGATTTTTAAGGCATACAATTTGTTTAAAATTAGATGCAAACGATGGCCGAGCTACATTTAGCCGTTTTGGTGAAAGAAGACAGAAAGAAGAAAGAAGAAGCTCCGTCCGTTCGCTCGAAAGTGCAAATTTTTAAGGATTTAATGAAACCGACGGCGTACAAACCGTTAATCTTACTTTTCGGATTGTTTTGCTTCCAGCAATTTTCCGGAATTTATATAACTTTGTTTTACGCCATTCATTTCTTCAAGGTAATTTAATACGCTTTTATTTTTGTGCTAAATTAATGATAAAACGGGGTTTTAAGAAGTGTATCGTTCTTAAATCGAATCAAAATGAATCAAGTCGAATCAAGTTGATCAAACTCATTAGAAATCTAGCTAACTCTAACTAACGGTAATTAACCTTAATTAACTCTAGTTGACTCTAACTACTAGCGTTTTTAAGGTGATTTGAAAGAGTTAGAGTTAGGGTTTGTTAGCAAGTTTGCGCTTTCTAGAGCGAATTAAAACCCTTCACTCCCCTTGCTTGCAATTTACGCGCCTCCATAGGAATAACAAGAAGAGCGAGTTCGCGCTTCGAAAGCAAAGTCCGCTCATTGAAGGGTTTTAATTCGCTTGAAAAAGCACAAACTTGCTAACAAACTTTAACTCCAGTCAACGTTAGAAACGTTATATCGAAGGTTTTGGGGCTTCGTAAGCCCTAATTCTCAAAGAAAAGTCAAGTATAAAGCCGTCGAACAAGCTATCCGGAAGGAGAGAGTTGGTTCAACGGTTGTTTAAAAAATGGCATTTTAAAATCAGCAAAAAAAAGTTTCTTCCTAATATTACTGCCAACCTAATTAATGTTTTTTTCTTTTCTTTTTGCAGAAAGTCGATCAAACTTTAAATCCTTACTTGGCGTCGATCTTTTTGGGTACGGTTCGTTTCGTAATGTCCTTGGCGAACACGTACATGCTTCGTCGCTTCCAGCGCCGTCCCTTGGTCCTCGTGAGCTGCGTGGGAATGGCCATTTGCATGTTCATCTCCGGCCTGTACACCTTACACGGGAAAAGCGACGGAAATTCGCTTCTAAAATGGGTCCCGGTCATCCTCCTGGTCATTTACGTAATCACCTCGATGATCGGACTGCTGCCGATTCCGTGGACGATGTCGGCCGAATTATTCCCGTTGGAAATTCGAGGGGTTGCTCAAAGTTTATCCTACAGCATAGCGAACACCCTGATGTTTGCCGCGATCCAAGTTTATTATCCTTTGGAGAAGTTGTTTGGAGGAGCGGCCGGCGTACAATTCTTTTTCGGAGTTATGGCTTTAATGGGGCTGATTTATTCCTTCATATTCCAACCGGAAACGCACGGAAAGAAACTTACCGATATCGTGGATTATTTCAACGAGAATACCGTTTATTTACTGGCGAAAAAGAAGAAGAAGAAGAAGGAGGAGGCCGGAAAAGAGAAGAAACCGATCGTTAAAAATCGCGCCGCGAAAGAGGACGCGGAAAAAGCCGAAGATAAAACTCAAAATAAAAATTTAATGGAAGAAGGACAATAATAAGAAACGGAGAGATAAGTTAATTTTTTTTTCTTTATTATTTTTTTTTTCTTTTTGGTTAGATTAATTTTCAATTAAGAAGTAGAAACCAGTATTAATTTTAAGAAGAAGAAGAAGAAAACTTTGCCATATTTAGTACCTACATTATATTTTTCTATTTAATTAATTGCAATTAAAGAATTTTAATGAAAAACGACAACAATTTTAACTTGTGATAAATAAAGTTGTGTTACTCTTAAGAAATTTGATTCTCTATTCGTTTGTAATAAATAACGTTCCCCTCCTTCGATTAGAACAATTAGATTTTAGATTGTGCGCAGTGGAAAGCCGCGAATGAACGAACGAACGAACGAACGGTTTTACCGGGAATCGATTTCTCGATTGCATTGCGTAAAACTCGCGTGTTCGACTTGGTCGTCTATCTGGTAAATTAGAACCGAGAGAAAGGTTGTTAGGCGAAGAAGAGAAGAACGAAGGACGTTTTTTACATTTTGCATTAATGGTGAAAAAGAGAAGACGTTTCTTTCTTAACAAGTGTTAAGAAAAGTAGGAAAATTAAGAGAGGAATGAATCGAAGAAAGTAATAACAATAAAATAATCGGTGGCCTTAAAAAGTAAGTTTGTTTTATTTATTTATTTATTTATTTATTTAAAGATGTATATATTTTTTTAAATTAAATTAAATTAAATCCGTTACACAATAATTTAAAATTACCCGACGGACGACCTTTATTCGTGTGACGGTTCGTTGTAATAAATATTTTCGTATTGTTATTGAAACATTTCGACACGTTTATTAGGTAGAGAACAATAAAGCAATAAAAAATAAAATCAATAAAATTAATTTGATTAGAAATAATAAATTTTAAAGCTAAAGCAAGTGCGGGGGGAAAAATCAAAACAGATCACATGGTTTTTCTAATGTATAAAAGATCTTTCTATTCGAACGAGTGACTTATTTCGTTTTTTATTTTTATTTCAGCAGTCGAGAGACAATCAATTGGGGTTTTCTCAAGTTTTAAGTCGTAAAACTTATTTACCAAGTTTTTTTTATAAAACTATGGATATTAGGTAATATTTATTTCAATACGGTTTTTTTTTAATACTTTTAACTAATTTTCTTTTAAATTTTTTTTTTCCAAACAGTGCCAGTGCCTTTACATTACAGTAAGTATTTTATTATTATTTTTTCTTAAATTATTTTTAAATTTTTCTTAAATTATTTTTAAATTTTTCTTAAATTATTTTTAAACCAGATTTTTTTAAAAAATCACTCAATTTTAAAAAATCACCCAGACTTTATTTATGAAGATTAAGGAAAGATTTTTGGTTTAAATGAAATTTCAAAGATTCTGTTTTAAACTAAAAAAGACAGGTTAGTTCTAATTATTATCAAAAAAATTAAAAAAATTCTTAAAGTTGGAAAAATTTTTTGACTAGTGATTAACCTAACTTTAAAATCGACCAATTTTAAAAAATCGTCCAGACTTTATTTTTAAAAATTAAGTACTGATTTTTGGTTTAAATGAAAGATAAAATATTCTATTTTTAATTACAAAAGCCGGATTTTTTTTAATTGTTACCAAAAAATCTAAAAAAATTCCCAAAGTTAGTAAAAATTTTTGACGGTTCTAACCTAACTTTTTTAAAAAATAGACCAATTTTAAAAAAATCACCCAGACTTTATTTTTAAAGATTAAGGAATGATTTTTGATTTAAATGAAAGATAAAACATTCTAATTTTAATTAAAAAAGATGATTTTGTTCTAAATTTTACCAAAAGAATTAAAAAAAATTTCAAAGTTTGGTAAAAATTTTTGACGGTTTTAACCTAACTTTCTTAAAAATCGACCAATTTTAAAAAATCGCTCAGAGTTCATTTTTAAAAATTAAGTACTGATTTTTAGTTTAAATGAAAGATAAAATATTCTATTTTTAATTATAAAAGCCGGATTTTTTCTAATTGTTACCAAAAAATTTAAAAAAATTCCCAAAGTTAGTAAAAATTTTCGACGGTTCTAACCTAACTTTTTTAAAAAATAGACCAATTTTTAAAAAATCACCCAGACTTTAGTTTTAAAGATTAAGGAATGATTTTTGATTTAAATGAAAGATAAAACATTCTAATTTTAATTAAAAAAGATGGTTTTGTTCTAAATTTTACCAAAAAAATTTAAAAAAATTTCAAAGTTTGGTAAAAATTTTTGACGGTTTTAACCTAACTTTCTTAAAAACAGACCAATTTTTAAAAAATTACCCAGACTTTATTTTTAAAGATTAACGAATGATTTTTAGTTTAAATGAAAGATAAAATATTCTATTTTTAATTATAAAAGCCGGATTCTTTCTAATTGTTACCAAAAAATTTAAAAAAATTCCCAAAGTTGGTAAAAATTTTTGACGGTTCTAACCTAACTTTTTTAAAAAATAGACCAATTTTTAAAAAATCACCCAGACTTTATTTTTAAAGATTAAGGAATGATTTTTGATTTAAATGAAAGATAAAACATTCTAATTTTAATTAAAAAAGATGGTTTTGTTCTAAATTTTATCAAAAAAATTTAAAAAAATTTCAAAGTTTGGTAAAAATTTTTGACGGTTTTAACCTAACTTTCTTAAAAACAGACCAATTTTTAAAAAATCACCCAGACTTTATTTTTAAAGATTAAGGAATGATTTTTGATTTAAATGAAAGATAAAAGATTCTATTTTTGATTATAAAAGCCGGATTTTTTCTAATTATTATCAAAAAAATGAAAAAAATTCCCAAATTTGGTAAAAATTTTCGACAGTTCTAACCTAACTTTTTTAAAAAAGACCAATTTTTAAAAAATCACCCAGACTTTATTTTTAAAGATTAAGGAATGATTTTTGATTTAAATGGAAGATAAAACATTCTAATTTTAATTAAAAAAGATGGTTTTGTTCTAAATTTTATCAAAAAAATTTAAAAAAATTTCAAAGTTTGGTAAAAATTTTTGACGGTTTTAACCTAACTTTCTTAAAAACAGACCAATTTTTAAAAAATTACCCAGACTTTATTTTTAAAGATTAACGAATGATTTTTAGTTTAAATGAAAGATAAAATATTCTATTTTTGATTATAAAAGCCGGATTTTTTCTAATTGTTACCAAAAAATTTAAAAAAATTCCCAAAGTTAGTAAAAATTTTCGAAGGTTCTAACCTAACTTTTTTAAAAAATAGACCAATTTTTAAAAAATCACCCAGACTTTATTTTTAAAGATTAAGGAATGATTTTTGATTTAAATGAAAGATAAAACATTCTAATTTTAATTAAAAAAGATGATTTTGTTCTAAATTTTACCAAAAAAATTAAAAAAAATTTCAAAGTTTGGTAAAAATTTTTGACGGTTTTAACCTAACTTTCTTAAAAACAGACCAATTTTTAAAAAATCACCCAGACTTTATTTTTAAAAATTAAGGAATGATTTTTGATTTAAATGAAAGATAAAAGATTCTATTTTTAATTATAAAAGCCGGATTTTTTTCTAATTGTTACCAAAAAAATTAAAAAAAATTTCAAAGTTTGGTAAACATTTTTGACGGTTTTAACTTTCTTAAAAACAGACCAATTTTTAAAAAATCACCCAGACTTTATTTTTAAAGATTAAGCAATGATTTTCGATTTAAATGAAAGTTAAAAGATTCTATTTTTAATTATAAAAGCCGGATTTTTTCTAATTGTTATCAAAAAAATTAAAAAAATTCCCAAAGTTGGTAAAAATTTTTGACGGTTTTAACCTAACTTTCTTAAAAACAGACCAATTTTTAAAAAATCACCCAGACTTTATTTTTAAAGATCAACGAATGATTTTTGATTTAAATGAAAGATAAAAGATTCTATTTTTAATTATAAAAGCCGGATTTTTTCTAATTATTACCAAAAAAATTAAAAAAATTCCCAAAGTTGGTAAAAATGTTTGACGGTTCTAACCTAACTTTTTTAAAAACAGACCAATTTTTAAAAAATCACGGAGACTTTATTTTTAAAGATTAAGGAATGATTTTTGATTTAAATGAAAGATAAAACATTCTAATTTTAATTAAAAAAGATGGTTTTGTTCTAAATTTTACCAAAAAATTTAAAAAAAATTTCAAAGTTTGGTAAAAATTTTTGACGGTTTTAACCTAACTTTCTTAAAAATCGACCAATTTTAAAAAATCGCCCAGACTTTATTTTTAAAAATTAAGTACTGATTTTTGGTTTAAATGAAAGATAAAATATTCTATTTTTAATTATTAAAGCCGGATTTTTTCTAATTATTACCAAAAAAATTAAAAAAAATTCCCAAAGTTGGTAAAAATCTTTGACGGTTTTAAACTTTTTTAAAAAACAGACCAATTTTTAAAAAATCACGGAGACTTTATTTTTACAGATTAACGAATGATTTTTGATTTAAATGAAAGATAAAAGATTCTATTTTTAATTATAAAAGCCGGATTTTTTCTAATTGTTACCGAAAAAATTAAAAAAATTCCCAAAGTTGGTAAAAATTTTTAACGGTTTCAACCCAACTTTTTTTTTTAAATCCATCAACTTTAAAAAATCACTGAGACTTTATTTTTTGGAATTAGAGATTGATTTTTGGTTTAAATTAAAGCTAAAAGATTCTATTTTCAATTAAAAGAGATACTTTTTTTCTATTGTTACCAAAAAAATTTAAAAAAATTTCAAAGTTTCTTCTGAAATCATCGAATTTTATTAAAATTTTTGTCAGATTTTGTAGAAAACTACCTAAATTGATTTAATTGAAGGGTGGAGTGCAAGAAATACCTAAGTAGCATTTTTATAAAATCTTCCTAGGTTTAAAATCTAGGTTTATCATGTTTGATAAACCTAGATGTGATTCTAATGTCAAGAAATCTGACCCAGAAGAGGACGTTCGAAAAGGTGCTATTTAACCAATTTGGGCCTAGAGATGGCATCAAACTTATAAATCAAGTTGTATTTTAACGTTTTATTTGTCAACATGAACGACACCTAAGGCGTCGAGGTCCGGAAGAGCGGTTAGTTTGACGTTTAGAAACGTCAAAAATTCGCTTGTCAGCAATTTTGCGGCGAAATTGGTCGATTTTCGTTAGTTCGGTGCAAACTGAGGGCAAAAAAAGACGGCGCTGCTCGTTTATCTACTACTTTATTATATGTGCCGCATTTTTCTTAAATTATAAAATTAAATTTTTATAAATAAAATAAATCCTTTTCCTAGAGATAAAAAAAAGGTGACTTAAATGGAATTTAATCGATGATTGCTCATTTTTGTTTATTCTTTTTAATTTTTTTTTTCTTTTTCATTCATAAAGAATTTAATTTAATTACGAGATATTAATTTCTTAATATGTGGACCAATTTGAACCGGTTTCGTTTAAAGTTTTAAAGTAACGCGACTTTTAATTTAAAACGAGTCTCTTAATCGAACGGATTGTGTGTCAATTTGTTTTTAATGGGAACTTATTGCACGCAAACCGATATAAAACGAACGATTCGGTCTCTTTCTTTCTCTCTCTCTCTCTCTTTCTGATTCCCCATTTAACCTTGAATAATAATAATAATGGTATTTCGTTCGAGTATTCGGACGATTGCACACACACTTTTAACTTACGAAAAATAATGATGTTAACGTAACAATACAATGGGAGTCGTTTTTCACTTTAGTTTTTCACTTAATGATGTCATACTTGGCGGACGATTTGTTTTGATAATTTTTCATTCGGTGCCAAAAGTGTTTTGGTAGAAAATATCGTAGATTTAAATTTAAATTCTATTTTATTTTTTCTAATGAAATCATTTTTCTTTATTTCTTTTTAATTAGCAATGAAGAAACGGCCAAAGCGATCGCTAAAGAAAAGAAACAAGACGAACAATTTAGTTTAATTATAACAAGTTGTACGTCTTTAAGTCGATATGAAAGCAAACGATTCAAAACTTTATTACCTCAAGTAAGAATTTTTTTTATTTTAACTTTTTTAATTAAATTTATAAGAAAAATTGATTTTTTTTTATTTCTTTTTTTTTCCTAATGTAGATTATAGCAACGTTAATATCCGCTTCTTATCATATAGTTGTGGGGATATCGATGGCTTTCGCGGCCGTTCTTTTACCCGAATTGGAAAAGGCCGAAGGAGATCTTCGATTAGAAAAAGAAGGATTTTTGAGCGGTTTCGTTGGTAAGTTTTATTTAATTAATTTTTTTCCTTTTTGGAATTAAATCTAACGCGATTAAATTTAAATTAATTTTCAGCCAGTATCATCGTAATCGTCGTTCCGGTCGCTTCGATAGCTTGCGGATTCGTTATGGATTCTCTGGGAAGATTAAACACCCTAAAACTGACGACTTTACCGGTTACGATCGGTTGGGTTTTAATTGCGACCGCCCAAAACATCCCGATGATCCTTTTAGGAAGGTTATTAACCGGTTTAGCCGGATGTAAGTCATTCGCTCAAATATACAGGGTGTTTAAAAAATACGTTCGAATATTTGGCCCACTTATAGGTCTCATCAGTACAAACAAAAAAGTCAAAATAAACACAAGTCCAAAAATCAGTCGTTTCCTAATTACAGCCTGCTTTTCAAATTAAAATAATTTACACTCACAAGGAGACCTTACGACTTGCCCCTCACCGATTTTAACGAAAGTGGTACCAATCGATGGATATTGGTACATAGTACAAATGTATAAAATATTAGCGCGCACTATTTAGCGGTTCGCAAGAAAATTGGTGTTAAAGTTTGCGAATAGCGTCTGTCAGGTGACAAGTCCCGCCCTTTAAGCCCCGCCCATTGTCGTACCGAATATGTATAGACTTCCACATACGAGGTTCGAATTCTGAAAAATACTTTTTTTTATTTCCATTTTTAGTTTTAATGCAACATTTCACTTTATTTTTATAATATTTTGATATTACAAAATATAATCAATTAAGGACACTCTTTCGTTATCCTACTTTTTAATTTCTTTACTTCTATGTTTAGGAAACTTACGATACTTTTATTAGAATCATTCTTTACAATTTCTTCTTTACCATTTAAAATGGTATTTTTTATTTATTATAAAACGTTTTATAATAAAAATACCCACGTAAACATCCAGTCTTACCTCCTTTATTTAGGGGGGGATGAGATAAGACGGGGAGATAAGGTAACATGTGGAACCCAGTGTTAAGAAGAAAGCTAAAAGACTCGAAAAGGAAGATGAAAAACTGATTAAAAAGAAACATTTTATGATTAAACCCCAAACATAAGAAAACGTACAATTAATGTGGTTGTGTAGATGATGATGGCGTTGAGGCAATTCAAGTTTGCGTATTATGTGAATCTGATTAACAGTCTTTTATAACGTATATTTAATTACATTTTATCTTGTTCCACGTAAATTGGTTGGTAACGCGTAACGATCCTCAAAACAATCATATGCACAAGAGTCAATCAATTTATACTTATCGATAATCGTTCCTTCTTTTTTGACATGTTTTTCCCATCTCTTTAATTCTCTTATGTTTTTTAAGCGTCAACATCCTTTCTTTTGAAGAGTTTGCAAAGGTCAATAGGGATGTTCTTTAGCGCGATTCACACTTTTAACTTAGTAATGAAAGGGAATATTATAATCGTCTTGTACTTGCTTTATCGGTAGTTCCGGAAATAAATTTGTGTCCAACGGAAACACGAATTCGGAAGCACATTCTTCGTCAGTTTAGTCCATGAGTATTAAGTGATCCGTACTTACAAAAAATGTTGTCTTTGTCAAGATGTCGAGAGCGATATTAAGTATTTCTTCTCCAATTTACATAGCGCCTTTTGAAATTTCCACAGTTGGTTCCACAGTCACGAGATCACTTTTCATTAGCAGTTTTTCAAAATACAACTAACATAAGTATCACTCAAGAGTAACGTTGATTTGCTACTTTGAATCATTATCAATATAATCATAATATCAATCCCTAGTGTTATTTATAATAATATCCCTTATAATACGTATAAGTTAGACGTAAACAATATAATAAATTATTTTACATTACTTATGCGGGTATTTTTTTTAATAAAACGTAATACCATTTTAAATGGTAAAGAATAAATTGTAAAGAATGATTCTAATAAAAGTACCGTAAATTTCCTAAACATAGAAGTAAAGAAATTAAAAAGTAGGATAACGAAAGAGTGTCCTTAATTGATTATATTTTGTAATATCAAAATATTATAAAAATAAAGTGAAATATTGCATTAAAAATAAAAGTAGAAATAAAAAAAGTATTATTCAGAATTCGAACCTCGTATGTGGAAGTCTATACATATTCAGTACGACAATGGGCGGGGCTTAAAGGGTGGTACTTGTCACTGACAGACGCTATTCGCAAACTTTAACACCAATTTTCTTGCGAACCGCTGAATAGTGCGCCCTAATATTTTATACATTTGTACTATGTACCAATATCTATCGATTGGTACCACTTTCGTTAAGATCGGTGAGGGGCAAGTCGTAAGGTCTCCTTGTCAGTAGGAGTGATTCGCGTATTTATGAAGTCATCCATGGAAATAACAAAACAAATTTTGTTCGTTTCTGTTAGTGTAGTTGCCACATTTGTTGTAATTATTGTGTGTCCGTTATTGTCAGTGTTTATTGCAGTATAGTTGTTGCTGTAACCCATTGTTGAAATTTTCGAGTATGCCTTATACCAACGCAGAAATGGCAGACATGCATTTTATGTATGGCAAAGCCGATGGAAATGCTTGTGAGGCACGTCGCCTTTATGCCGAAGCATTCCCAAACCGGGTACTTCCGTGTGACAAACTTTTTACAAATTTACATCAACGTTTATCCGAAGTTGGATCGTTTAAATCAAGGAACGGTGATGGTGGTCGGCCTACATCAGTTTGTACTCCCGACGCAGAACTTAACATTTTAAGACGAATTGAAGAAAATCCTGGTACTAGTACTAGAAGACTCTCTACTGAAACAAATATTAATTTTTCCCTAATTTGGAGAATTTTACGGGAGCAGCAATTGCACCCATACCATATTCAAAGGGTACAGGCTCTAGCTGTGCCTGATTATGCCGCACGACTGGTGTTTTGTCGAAGCATGTTGACAAAAGTCGCGGAGAACCCAAATTTTGTTACGAAAATTTTATTTACAGACGAAGCTGGTTTCACGAGAAATGGCATTTTTAATTTTCATAATAGCCATCCATGTTTGGGCCCACGAAAATCCGCATGCCGTTGTTGAATCGAATCATCAACACCGATTTGCAATCAACGTTTGGCTTGGTGTGTTAGGAGACCATCTGATAGGACCTTGTTTCCTGCCTAACCGTTTGACTAGTCAATTGTACCTTGACTTTTTGCGGAATACATTACCACTGCTGTTAGAAGATGTGCCCCTCAACCACAGAATTAATATGTGGTTGATGCACGATGGAGCTCCTGCGCATTACGGAGTCTTGGTCAGAAATTATCTAAACGAAAATTACAATGGCAGGTGAATAGGGCGAGGAGGTCCAATTGCATGGCCCCCTAGATCTCCCGACCTCACTCCACTCGATTTTTGCATTTGGGGGCATTTAAAGACATTAGTTTATTCAAGTCCTGTGAATAATTTAGATGAGTTGCGAGAACGAATTGAACATGCTTACCAGACTATTCGTATGATAAATCCGGGACTCTTTGAGAGAGTGCGGCCGGCGTTCACTTTTACGGAGATGTGAAATGTGTATACAAATGGAAGGAGGACATTTTGAACATCTTCTTTAAGAATCATTAATTTGTAATAATTAAAATGTATTTATACTGATATTTGAGTGTAAATTATTTTAATTTGAAAAACAGGCTGTAATTAGGAAACGGCTGATTTTTGGACTTGTGTTTATTTTGACTTTTTTGTTTGTACTGATGAGATCTATAAGTGGGCCAAATATTCGAACGTATTTTTTAAACAGCCTGTATATTTGATCGACGGTAATATTACCATCGATTTGAACTAATTTCGATTAATTTTTTTGTTAAATTAAGCTTTCGGAACGAGTCCGGCGATCGTTTACATAACGGAAATCGCTCGAGCCGATATGAGAGGTTCCCTAATCTCTTCGGCTCCGGCTTACGCTTCTTTAGGGATGGTTCTGGTGTATTTCATGGGTTGGTTTATGGACTGGAGGACTTTGTCGTGGGTTTGTACCGCTTTAACGATCGCTCCGTGTTTCCTAATCATGCTAATTCCGGAAAGTCCCGTTTGGTTGATTAGCAAAGGGAAAATCGAACAGGCGAGGAAGAGTTTGCAATGGATTCACAAATATCATCCGAAACCGCAAGATAGAGTAAGAATTTACTTATTTTAATTTATTTATTTTTATTTATTTTTCAATTTTCAAGAAAATTGAAAAAAAAAATGATGATTTTTAAGGCATACAATTTGTTTAAAATTAGATGCAAACGATGGCCGAGTTACATTTGGCGGTTTTAGTTAAAGAAGATAGAAAGAAAAAGGAAGAAACGACGAAAACGGAAAAACGGAAAGGACAAGTTTTTAAAGAATTGGTTAAACCGACCAGTTATAAACCTTTGGGTCTGTTATTCGGGTTGTTTTTCTTTCAACAATTTTCGGGGATTTATATAATGTTATTTTACGCCATTCAATTTTTTAAGGTAAATTTAAAAATGTAAAATAATTTAAAAATGTAAAATAATTTAAAAATGTAAAATTTAAACTTGAAAAAAAAATTTTTGCAATTACTCACCGTAATTATTTATTTTTCTTTGCAGAAAGTCGACCAATCTTTAAATCCCTACTTGGCGTCAATTTTTCTCGGCACGGTCCGTTTTTTAATGTCCCTGATAAACACGTACATGCTTCGTCGCTTCCAACGTCGTCCCCTGGTGATGACCAGCTGCGTGGGAATGGCCGTTTGCATGTTCGTCTCCGGCCTGTACACCTTGTACGGGAAAAGCGACGGAAACTCGCTTCTAAAATGGATCCCTGTCGTCCTGCTGGTCTTCTACGTAATCACCTCGATGATCGGCCTGCTGCCGATTCCGTGGACGATGACGGCCGAATTATTCCCATTGGAAATTCGAGGGGTCGCTCAAAGTTTATCCTACAGCATAGCAAACACTCTAATGTTCGCCGCGATCCAACTTTATTATCCTTTGGAGAGATTGTTTGGCGGAGCGGCCGGCGTACAATTCTTTTTCGGAGTGATGGCGTTAATGGGGCTGATTTATTCCTTTATATTCCAACCGGAAACTCACGGAAAGAAATTATCGGATATCGTGGATTATTTTTACGATAATACGATTTATTTATTGGCGAAAAATGAAAAAGGGAACGCGGGAAACAATAAAAAACCGATTGTTAAAAATAGGGTCTCTAAGGAAGATGAGGAAAAATCGGAAAACCGACAGAAGAAGAATTTAATGGAAGAACCCTAATAAATTATATACAATGTATAATAAAGTTGTAAACGAACAATCTCGTCTTTTTCTTTTCCTTCTCCTTTTTCTATACTTCCGACTTCTTAAAAGTCAGCTAAATTCCTTCCTCATTTCATGTTTTCCTGATACAAAGTCGGAATTTTTCAAGCAAAATTTCTGAATACTCGAATTTGGTGCCGAAAGTGGCGCCATCTAATGGAATTTCGTTGAACTTTATACTTATAAAATAAACTTGATTTACTCTTAAACCTGTTTTTAAATTTCTATTTTATTATTATATTTCTTTTCTAAATCATTAAATTAACCAATTTACAAAAAAGTTGTATTTTAATTCTTTAATTTTTCTATAAGTATAAAGTTTGACGAAATTCTATTAGATGGCGCCACGAGTAGTTAATTTCCCTGTGGCGCCATTTAATAGGATTTAGGAAAAAAAATTTTTCTTTTGTGGGGTGGTGGTGACCCAACCCAACTCACTGCGTTCGTTGCGAACGGGGATCGACTTCACGGTGAAATTCTTCGAAAAAATTTTTTTCCCTAATCTGAGTTCAATAACCATTTTTCAGCTTAGAAAACGTTTTTAGAAAAAAAATTTTTTTTTTTGGTGAGGTGGTGGTCACCCAACCAACCGAACCCAGCTCACTGCGTTCGTTGCGGACGGGGATCGACTTCACGGTGAAATTTTTCGAAAAAATTTTTTTCCCTAATCTGAGTTCAATAACCATTTTTCAGCTTAGAAAACGTTTTTAACAAAAAAAAATTTTTTTTTTTGGTGAGGTGGTGGTCACCCAACCAACCGAACCCAGCTCACTGCGTTCGTTGCGGACGGGGATCGACTTCACGGTGAAATTTTTCGAAAAAAATTTTTAAATTTTTTAATTTAAATAAACATTTATTTTTCTTCTTAATATACATTATCTCATCTGCAACTTGTAACATTACATCGTCTACGCTTATAAACTAATAGTAAAGGGGATAATATGGGCGAAAACAAATTGGGGAAATTAACTTAAAACGGCGAATAAAGAGGGTAGGAAGTTGTTAAAGAAAGAAAAGAAATGGGGGTAGTGCTTCAACGAAACGTTTAAGAACTACTACTCTATAAGGATTATTTTATTCCTAAGCAATCTCATCACGTCTTAAAAGACCGGCTAACCCGTTTTCTTTTTAATATTTCGCGAAATAAAAACTAAAATCGCGCGATAATTAACTAACTAAACGAAAATACTACGCGCTTTGTACATTTACATCTTAATTTTTATTTTAAACCGGTCTTTTAACGTTAACAATTACCTTTTTTGTGCGTAAATAAACCTAAATAAAGAAAAGAAATTAATTTATAAAAATTAATTGGCCTACGAATGACTTGAATTTTATTTGTTAATTTTTTTTTTGGTTTTCAACTAAAGCGCACCCTATAAAAAACACTATTAATGCGGAAAAACATCTAATATGATGTTCGTTTTCTTTCTTTTTGGGCGACAACAAGCAATAATTTGCCTTCTTTCTTTTATTTTTATTTACTTACAATCAATCTCCATAATACTTGTTTAAAAAAAAATTTATACGAAGATTGATTGTTGATAAATAATCATTCTACATTTAGTGTAGTTTTTTTGTGGTGCTGCTGGTGATTTTTGTCGATCATTTTAAATTTAGCTCGTAAATAGTAATTTGTTTTTATTTTAAATTATTGTGTGCACTTAATTAATTATTTATTAGGCAGGAATATTGGCTTATTATTCTTTTTAGCTTAATTAGCTTAACATCCTTTTAATTTTTTTTTTTTTTTTTTAGAATTATGTTAATTAAAAAAAGAAATATCTAAATAAATAAATATCAAAAAAAGTAGTTATAAAATTTAAGTACACTTAAAATAAAAACAGTAAAACCCTTTCTTGAGCTCTTGTAACTTTTTTTCTCGTTCAATACCGATTCGATAAATCTCAAAACAAATTTGAGTAGACCTCGGACTGGATTAAAAAATACTTTTTAGTTTATAAAGAGAGATAATGCAAAAAATAAAAGGAAATGGGGAATCATGGACGCCTTATTAACTCTATACAAAAATAAATACATCCTACGGAAATATTTTTTTACACTTATCACAATACCGCGCGGAAACAGAAACGATAAACATTCAAAAAAAGAAAAATTAACCCGAGATGGAAATCGAAAAATCCATTCTTTTAATCGTTCGAAATCAATTTTCTTAAACTTCTTTCCTCATTTTCGTTTCCGTATGACTTACAATACAGCCGCGTTTTCCATCCGACTGTTCGGTATCAATGGACTCAACGTTCCGGCAACTTTATGACCCTTTTCTATCTCGTACATCGTATCCAACGGTATACCTGAATCCGGGGTGTGCTTCGTCGGTATAAACGAAGCCACTAACAATGCGCATATGACTAGGAACGCGCCAAATACGAACGGTGGACCTGGCACCAACTAAAATTAAAATTTAAACAAAATAATTACAATTAATTAATAAATATTTAATTAATAATATTTAATATTTTAAAATGGTATACTTTACCTGTGAATACGATTCAAATTTAACATCGGTAGGACTGGTAGTTTTAACGTCGTTCTCTTCGTTTAAATCGACGTGGAAAATGTAGAAAATAAGGCCGAACATGGCCGGTCCGAGCCCGTTACAAAGTCCTCGCATCCCCGTGACCATTCCCTGGACGACTCCCTGACGGTCGGGGGTACTGTGTATCGAAACGAAGGCGGAAATCGCCGGATAGGTGATCGAGCTCATCGAGGCGAGGACTCCGGCCGCCCACATCATCCACGTGGTCGTGCCAAAGCCGTACCAGAGAAGTTGGAGCATCTCGAATAACAAGCCGAGCATTATTGTGTGTTTACAACCGAGATTTTTCATTAGGGCACCTAAAATAATGAACAAAAAAAATTTTGAAATCTATAATATTAGTTAATTTAAAATAAATTCTAATATAATAATTCTAACTAGTTTAGCTTTATTTTTAGTATTTTTCTAAAAAAAAATTATTGTTTCTGTTTGAATTGATCAACATTTTGGTAACTTTGGTGGAAGCTTTACGACTTTAGTAAGTTTTTGGTGGAATTAAAAAAAAATTGGTAAATTCTTGGTGGAATTTTTACAAATTTTGTAAGTTTTTTGGTGGAATTTAAAAAAAATTCATTATTTTTGGTAGAATTATTAAAAATTTTAGTAACTTTGGTGGAATTTTTATGAATCTACTAAGTTTTTGATGGAATTTTCAAGGTTTTAGTTAATTTTTAATGAAATTATTTGTAATTTGATTGATTTTTGGTGGAATTTTAAAAGAATCTGGACATTTTGGTGGAGTTTTTACAAATTTTGTAAGTTTTTTAGTGGAATTTAAAAAAAATTCATTATTTTTGGTAGAATTATTAAAAATTTTAGTAACTTTGGTGAAATTTTTATGAACCTACTAAGTTTTTCATGGAATTTTCAAGGTTTTAGTTAATTTTTAATGAAATTGTTTCTAATTTGATTGATTTTTGGTGGAATTTTAAAAAAATTTGGACATTTTGGTAGAATTTTTACAAATTTTGTAAGTTTTTTGGTGGAATTTTTAAAAAATTCATTATTTTTTGGTAGAATTATTAAAAATCTTAGTAACTTTGGTGGAATTTTTATGAATCTACTAACTTTTTGATGGAATTTTCAAGGTTTTAGTTAATTTTTAATGAAATTGTTTCTAATTTGATTGATTTTTGGTGGAATTTTAAAAGAATTTGGACATTTTGGTGGAATTTTTAAAAAATTTGGTTAGTTTTTGGTAGAATTGTTAAAAATGTTGACAATTTCGGTGTAATTTTTAGTTTTTTAAGTTTTTGGTGAAATAAAAAAAAAATTTAGTAAGTTTTGGATGTAGTTGTTAAATATTTTAATAGCTTTGGTGGAATTTTTGCGAATTTTATTCATTTCTGGTGGAATTTTAAAAAAAATTCAGTGTTTTTGGTAAAATTCTTATGAATTTAGTAAATTTTCGGTGGAATTTTTAAAAAATTCAGTATGTTTTTGGTGGAATAATCAAAAATTTTGATAACATTGGTGGAATTTTTGCGAATTTTATTCATTTTTGGTAGAATAAAAAAAATCAGTGTTTTTTGGTAAAATTCTTATGAATTTAGTAAGTTTTTGATGGAATTTTGCAAATTGTATTAATTTTTGGTGGAATTTTTAAAAAATTCAGTATATTTTTGGCGGAACCATCAAAAATTTTGATAACACTGGTGGAATTTTTGCGAATTTTATTCATTTTTGATGGAATTTTTAAAAAATTCAGTGTTTTTCTATGGAATTTTTACGAATTTAGTAAGTTTTTAGTGAAATGTTTCCAATTTTATTAATTTTTGGTGGAATTTTTATAAAATTCAGTATGTTTTTGATGGAATTGTTAAAAAAGTTGATAATTTTGGTGGAATTTTTATTAACTTTAATCATTTTTGGTGGAATCGTAAAATATTGGTAATTTTAGTAGAATTTGTACGAATTTGGTAAGTTTTTGGTGGTATTTTTTAAAAATCAGTAAGTTTTTGGTGGAATTATTCAACATTTTTGTAGCTTTGGTGGAAAATTGAAAAAATTTAGTACGTTTTTGGTGGAATTGTTAAAAATGTTGGTAACTTTGGTGGAATTTTTCCGTATATAGTAAGTCTTTTTAATTTTTACCAATTTTATTGGTTTTGGGAATTTTTAAAAAATTCACCAAGTTTTTAGTAGAATTGTCTCCAAATTTAATAATTTTTGGTGAAATTATATTCAATTTAACTAACTTTTGTGGAATTTTTATTATTAGTTTTTTATTTTTGTGAAATTTTTAAGAATCTAGTCAATTTTTGATGAAATTAATCTTAATTTTAGTATATTTTTTAGAAATTCAGTTTTTTGTGCAATTATTAAAAATTGCTTTGGTGGAATTTTTACAAATTTTATAAGTTTTTGGAGGAATTATTAAAAATTTTAGTAACTTTGAATTTTTACAAATGTACTTAAATTTTTGGTGATATTTTCGAGTATTTAATTAGTTTTTAGTGAAATTTCTTCGAATTTCTGCTCTGCATAAATTAAATATTTGATAATTATTAATAAACCGATCGTTTTGACATTTCATGTGGCATTAGCCTGGTTAGAATAATAAATAACGTTTATGAAAATTGAACCGAGTGTTTTATCGGCCCAAATCGAAAATGACGGAAAACGGGGTCTTCGTTTAGGGCTTAAATCGGCCGTTTCGGGTCCAAAGGAGCCCCGATTCGCAAATAACGTTGCGTTATAAAGCCGTTCAGAAGGTTAGCCGGAAGCAGAGTCGCGGAGTCGGTGGCTTTTTGGACAAAAGGTGCGTTCGAAAATTAACGAAAATGACAGGCGGACGATCGAGAATTTTAATTTCAATTTGGGCTACCGCAACGTCGTTCGATTTTCAGGGCCGTTTTTTCGAAATCGGTCACGGACTCAGCAAAATCGTCGGGGAGGTGAAGATAATGGTCGGCAGAATGACGTAAAACCATTGAATCGTCCGGAAAACGATTTTCAAAAAAACTATTAAAAAAAGGGCTAGGCGCCTGCGGCGCCCTCTTTTAAAGAGGCGCTGTTACTTGCTTACTACTTTAATATATTATAATTTAATACCTACCCAAACAAATTTGTGTTAAAACCGCTAAAAGTCCAACCAAGCCGACAAAAACGGCCACCGTGGACGATCTCCAACCCATCACGAGCTTCAAATAAACAAAAATGCAACTATATTGCCCCGCTTCGGGGAGGTACGACAGGAAAACGGCGATGCACAGTAATAAAATGGTCGGATCTTGACCGACGTTGCGCAAAGACGCGAACGGATCCGCTTGTTCCCAACTAATCGGAGACACACGAACCTAAACAGGACGTAAAAACAAATTTTATGTTAAAAAGAAATTTTATGTTAAAAAGAAATTTTATGTTAAAAAGAAAATTTTTTCTTAAAGAAAACATTTTTTTACCTTTTCCGGTAAACTTTCAGGTACGGCTACTAAAATAAAAAATACATCCAAAATAGCGATAGCGGTCGCGAGCGCGACCACGACCGTCATCGACCACCTCTCCATTAAATAAGCCCCCAAGGCGGGCGAAATAACCATGCTGGCGGCAAACGTGGCGCTAACCAAGCCGTAGGCGAGCGATCGCTCCTTCTCGTCGGTGACGTCCGCGACGTAAGCGAAGACGACGCTGAACGTGACCGCGAACACGCCCGAAATGCTGATCATCGCGAAGAACCAGAAGCTGTTGATCGTCATCAACGGGATCGGCAGGCACGTGAAGAACACCGTGATCAGCAGGAACAGCTTGCGGCCGCACACGTCCGACAGCGCTCCGACCAGAGGCGCGCTCAGAAACGACAGGATCCCCTTTATGCCCATCACCAGGCCGTTCATTAGGAACGTGTGGTCCGGAAACGTGGTGTTTAAGACGGAGATGACGGGCATCGTTAGGAGGCCCCATGCGAAAAACTCCAGGAATATTACTACTAGGGCGTGGTACAAACTTGGTAATCCAAAACCGGATGTCTAAAAAATAATTACAAAAAAAATTAATAATTAATAAATAAATTAAAAAAAAAAAAATCCAACTTTGAATTTTTTTTAATTTTTTTGGTAATAATTAAAAAAAATCTGGCTTTTATAAACAAATCGATGTTTTTTAACTCAAAATATAATCTTTTAAGTTCAACTTAGTATACAAACCATTTCTTAATCTCTAAAAATAAAGTCTTGGCGATTTTTTAAAGTTGGTCGAATCTTTTCAAAAAGTTAGGTTAGTTACCTATCAAAATTTTTTCCCCAACTTTGGAAATTTTTTTAATTTTTTTGGTAATAATTAGAAAAAATACGGCTTTTATAATTAAAAATAGAATCTTTTATCTTTCATTTAAATCAAAAATCATTCCTTAATCTTCAAAAATAAAGTCTGGGTGATTTTTTAAAAATTGGTCTGTTTTTAAAAGTTAGGTTAGAACCGTCAAAAATTTTTACCAACTTTAGGATTTTTTTTAATTTTTTTGGTAATATTTAGAAAAAAACGGTCTTTTTTGATTGAAACTAGAATATTTTAAGTTTCATTTAAAAAAAGAATCAGGTTGCAATCATTAAAAAACGATTTTTGGTGAATTTTTAAACTTGGTCGAATTTTTCAAAAAGTTAGGTTAGTTACCTATAAAAAATTTTTACAAACTTTGGAAATTTTTTTAATTTTTTTGGTAAAATTTAGAATAAATCGATCTTTTTTAATTAAAACTAGAATGTTTTATCTTTCATTTAAATTAAAAATCATTCCTTAATCTTTAAAAATAAAGTCTGAGTAATTTTTTAAAAATTGGTCTGTTTTTAAAAAAGTTAGGTTAGAACCGTCAAAAATTTTTACCAAATTTGGGAATTTTTTTAATTTTTTTGGTAATATTTAGAAAAAAATGGTCTTTTTTGATTGAAACTAGAATATTTTAAGTTTCATTAAAAAAAAGAATCAGGTTGAAATCATTAAAAGTCGATTTTTGGTAAATTTTTAAAGTTGATCGATTTTTTAAATTTTTTGAGTTAATAAAAAAGTTGAGAAAAATTTTTACAAACTTTGGAAATTTTTTTAATTTTTTTTGTAAAATTTAGAATAAATCGATTTTTTTTTTAATTAAAATTAGAATGTTTTAACTTTCATTTAAATTAAAAATCATTCCTTAATCTTTAAAGATAAAGTCGTGGCGATTTTTTAAAGTTGGTCGAATTTTTTGAAAAAGTTAGGTTAGTTACTTATCAAAAATTTTTACAAACTTTGGAATTTTTTTTAATTTTTTTGGAAAATTTAGAACAAATCGGTCTTTTTTAATTAAAACTAGAATGTTTTAAGTTTCATTTAGAAAAAAAATCAAGTCGAAATGAATAAAAATGAATTTTTAGTGAATTTTTTAAATTTGATTAATTTTTTTGAGGTTAAAAAATTTTTACCAACTTTGGAAATTTTTTTAATTATTTTGGTAATATTTAGAAAAAGCCGGTCTTTTTTGATTGAAACTAGAATATTTTAAGTTTCATTTAAAAAAAGAATCAGGTTGAAATCATTAAAAAACGATTTTTGGTGAATTTTTAAAGTTGGTCGAATTTTTCAAAAAGTTAGGTTAGTTACCTATAAAAAATTTTTACAAACTTTGGAAATTTTTTTAATTTTTTTGGTACAATTTAGAATAAATCGATCTTTTTTAATTAAAATTAGAATCTTTTATCTTTCATTTAAATCAAAAATCATTCCTTAATCTTTAAAAATAAAGTCGTGGCGATTTTTTAAAAATTGGTCAACTTTTTTTAAAAAGTTTAAAACCGTCAAAAATTTTTACCAACTTTGAAAATTTTTTTAATTTTTTTGGTAATATAATGGTCTTTTTTGATTGAAACTAGAATATTTTAAGTTTCATTTAAAAAAAGAATCAGGTTGAAATCATTAAAAGTCGATTTTTGGTGAATTTTTAAAGTTGATCGATTTTTTAAATTTCTTGAGTTAATAAAAAAGTTGAGAAAAATGTTTATCAACTTTGAGAATTTTTTTTAATTTTTTTGGTAAAATTTAGAACAAATCGGTCTTTTGTAATTAAAACTAGAATGTTTTAAGTTTCATTTAGAAAAAAAATCAAGTCGAAATGAATAAAAATGAATTTTTGGTGAATTTTTTAAATTTGATTAATTTTTTTGAGGTTAAAAATTTTTTACCAACTTTGGAAATTTTTTTAATTTTTTTGGTAATATTTAGAAAAAAACGGTCTTTTTTGATTGAAACTAGAATATTTTAAGTTTCATTTAAAAAAAAGAATCAGGTTGAAATCATTAAAAGTCGATTTTTAGTGAATTTTTAAAGTTGATCGATTTTTTTAATTTTTTGAGTTAATAAAAAAGTTGAGAAAAATTTTCATTAACTTTGAGAATTTTTTTTAATTTTTTTGGTAAAACTTGGAATAAAACAGTCTTTTTTGATTAAAACTAGAATATTTTGGGTTTCATATAGAAAAAAAATCAAGTCGAAATGAATAAAAATAAATTTTTAGTGAATTTTTTAAATTTGATTAATTTTTTTGAGGTTAAAAAATTTTTACCAACTTTGGAAATCTTTTTAATTTTTTTGGTAATATTTAGAAAAAAACGGTCTTCTTTGATTGAAACTAGAATATTTTAAGTTTCATTTAAAAAAAGAATCAGGTTGAAATCATTAAAAAACGATTTTTGGTTAATTTTTAAAGTTGGTCGAATTTTTCAAAAAGTTAGGTTAGTTACCTATCAAAAATTTTTACAAACTTTGGAAATTTTTTAAATTTTTTTGGTAAAATTTAGAATAAATCGATCTTTTTTAATTAAAATTAGAATCTTTTATCTTTCATTTAAAATAAAAATCATTCCTTAATCTTTAAAAATAAAGTCGTGGCGATTTTTTAAAGTTGGTCGAATTTTTTGAAAAAGTTAGGTTAGTTACCTATCAAAAATTTTTACAAACTTTGAAATTTTTTTTAATTTTTTTGGTAAAATTTAGAAAAAAACGGTCTTTTTTATATAAAACTAGAATGTTTTAAGTTTCATTTAGAAAAAAAATCAAATCAAAATCTTTAAAATTCGATTTTTAGTGAATTTTTAAAATTGATCTTTCTTTTTAAAGTTAGGTTAGACTGACAAGCAGACAATTAAGCAGACAATTAAGCAATAAATTACCAATAAACTTATCTATTTGATTTAAATTGAATTCTAAAACCCCAATCACGCTATCTAAAAATTAAAAAAGTCCCACTTTACAAAATCACTAAACTTTACTATTAATCCTTTATCAAAACTCGACTCCCACTTTATCTAATTATTTTCGCCTGACTCATTAAAACAACCATCTCTAAATACAATATGTATCATCAATTTAAATACACTTTTAATGATAACAAAGAAACTCTTCATTTTATAAATAAAAATCACTTTTAAACCCAATTTTTAAATCTTAAAATTATTAAAAATCTTTTAAATTATATCTACTTAAAAAAAATCCCCATCAAATTCTTAAAATACATTTTTTTTACATTTATTTAATTATTTTTAATTTTTTAAATAGTAAATAACCTGCCTAGTCAGCAATATTTTAACGTGAATAGATAAGGAAAACGGTTTGAACGTTCTAACGAGTTCCACGTTAACTTTGGACGGATGAAACGTTAATTAAATGGGAAAAACTTACGAGTATACATTTTCGATACATTCTCCGGTACCTCACCGGGTACCAAAAGTACTTCTTGCATACATAGTACGCGACAAACCAGCACATAACGGCGCGGAACGATCCCGGCCATTCACGTTACGTATAATCGCCGCGATAAAATCGTATTTAATCTAGATAAAGAGTCCGTTTTTTTTCCAACTTATTTTTTTGTCTCACCCTTTAGATAAGCCGCTCCATTGGCCTATTATACGCATACCAAAATCGTATTTTTTATCTATACGTCAATCGTCTTCGATAATCAATCAAAATTTATGGTTACTCCTCGCTCGTGTAAAAAAGGTAAAAGTATTAAAAAGGAATTTATTATAAAAAATGTTGAGCTGTCAAAAAAACAACTACTTACGGTAACCACCGAGTCCTTAACGATGGATTTCCGGCTGCGTATGATGATCCCCGCGACCCTCTTCGACGATTTCGTTTTCATCGTGGCCCCAGTGCTCGAACCGCACCTATCGCGCACCTTCAAATCGCACCGAAACCTCGCATTTTCGATTATTCGCCCTCGACGACGATCCGACTCCTATCATAACCTACCGCTGCTGTTATTGCCAGTTTCGCCAACCTGCGCCCGCTAAAGATCCCCACCGATCCTCATACCGCGCCGACGAAAACACGTAATCCAATAATTTCCGCCTTATCGGTCTTATCTATTAGCGAAATCACCCGGAAAACTATAAATTTATTCACAGAAAAATACAAAACGCGTCCATATACGTCAAAGTTGACGTTTACCATAACTTTACTACCAACTTGAAATTAGCCCCATTAACCTCATATTTATTAATGTCAAAAAATTAATCTTTATTCTTAAATCTATTTTTAAATTTCATTTTAATATATTTCTCTTTTCGGCTATTCAATTAATTCATTTAGAAAAAAAAAAACTGTATTTTAATTCGACTTATTTATAAAAATATACTTAAAAATATACTTACTTATTAAAAGGAAAATCAAGATGAATGTGGCGCCATCTAGTTACACAACCTTAAACTTTATTCTTATAAACAAGAAAAATATTCATTTAATTAAAAAAATCCATCAATTCACTTTAAAATTAAAAAATTCATCTTTAATTTATTTAGAAAAAAAACATATTATTTAGAAAACAAAATTTCATTCATTTAATAATAATTAAAATGATTTATATTACAAAATTCCCAAAGACTACATATAATTTTTGACGAGTAACTTAACCTAACTTTTAGAAAAATTGATAACTTTTAAAAAATCGTAGAGAATTTATTTATACGACTTAAAAAATAATTTTTATGTTAAATGAAACTTAAAAGATTCTATTTTGCATTAAATCGGTCAAATTTGTTCCAACTTTTCCAAAAAAAATTAAAAAAATTCCGAAAGACTATAATTCTTGATAAGTAACTTAACCTAACTTTTAGAAAAATAGGTATTTTTTAAAAAATCGTGGAGAACTTATTTATACGACTTAAAAAATAATTTTTATGTCAAATGAAACTTAAAAGATTCTATTTTGTATTAAATCGGTCAAATTTGTTCAAACTTTTCCCAAAAAAATTAAAAAAATTCCGAAAGACAACCATAATTTTTGATAGGTAATTTAGCATTTAAAGAAATTTTAAAAAATCGTACCGAATTTATTTATAAAAGTAATGAAACGATTTTTATGTCAAATGAAACCTAAAAGATTCTATTTTATCTTAAATCAGTTAAATTTGTTCCAACTTTTTTTAAAAAATTTAAAAAAAATTCGAAAGACTATAATTTTTGACAAGTAACTTAACCTAACTTTTAGAAAAATTGGTAATTTTTAAAAAATCGTACCGAACTTATTTATACGATTTAAAAAATCATTTTTATGTCAAATGAAACTTAAAAGATTCTATTTTGTATTAAATCGATCAAATTTGTTCAAACTTTTCCCAAAAAAATTAAAAAAATTCCGGAAGACAACCATAATTTTTGATAGGTAACTTAGCATTTAAAGAAATTTTAAAAAATCGCACCGAATTTATTTATAGAAGTAATGAAATGATTTTTATGTCAAATGAAACCTAAAAGATTCTATTTTATCTTAAATCGGTTAAATTTGTTCCAACTTTTTTTAAAAAATTTAAAAAAATTCCGAAAGGCTATATTTTTTGACAAGTAACTTAACCTAACTTTTAGAAAAATTGGTATTTTTTAAAAAATCGTGGAGAACTTATTTATACGACTTAAAAAATAATTTCTATGTCAAATGAAACTTAAAAGATTCTATTTTGTATTAAATCGGTTAAATTTGTTCAAACTTTTCCCAAAAAAATTAAAAAAAATCCGGAAGACAACCATAATTTTTGATAGGTAATTTAGCATTTAAAGAAATTTAAAAAAATCGTACCGAATTTATTTATAGAAGTAATGAAATGATTTTTATGTCAAATGAAACCTAAAAGATTCTATTTTATCTTAAATCGGTTAAATTTGTTCCAACTTTTTTCAAAAAATTTAAAAAAATTCCGAAAGACTATAATTTTTGACAAGTAACTTAACCTAACTTTTAGAAAAATTGGTATTTTTTAAAAAATCGTACCGAACTTATTTATACGACTTAAACAAATAATTTTTATGTTTGTTCGACTTTCTCTTTTAGATTAATTTAAAAATTAAATTGGGATAATTTTAGAGTTTAAAACGTGAAAAATACTTAAAAAGAAAATCAAGAAGAATGTGGCGCCATCTAAACACACAACCTTGAACTTTATTCTTATAAACAAGAAAAATTTAATTAAAAAAACCATCAATTCACTTAAATCAATCTTTAATTTATTTAGAAAAACACAAAATTTCATTAATTTAATTTAATTTAATTTTAATTTAATAATAATTAAAATGATTTATATACTTACAATTAGACATATTTGACATTTCAAACATAACCTCAAACTTTAATCTCTAACCCTAAAAAAATTAAAAAAATACATTAAAATAATGGAAGATTCGATCTATATTTATTTATTACCGTACAGTGAACGTAGTAAATTAACAATTTTCCTAGATCAAAATGAAAAATGGCAATTATTAGCTAAATTAATGGGTTATGATGATTTTGTGATACAAGTTTGTTCGATTTTCTCTTTTAGATTAATTTAAAAACTAAATTGGTATAATTTTAGAGTTTGAAACGTGAAAAATCACCTTCGGAACACTTACTGACTTTGTGGGGGAAACAAAACCATAAAATAACTGAATTATTCGTGTTGTTAAGTCGAATGAAATTTTTAAAGGCGATGGAAGTGATACAAGCTTACGTACCGGATAAATTTCATAGGTTAATGCGAAAACTCGATGCTGATTTAAAATTGGAAGTGAAAGTTAATAATAACATCGTACCGGATGCAAAAATAGGAAAGGATAATTTTAATAACGTCGAGAATAAGATCGATAATAAAATCGATAACGATAAAGTACGGGAGTTTTTAAAACCGGTTAATTTAGAAACGAAAGATGATAATTTAACTACCGATAATAGAATACCCCCGCAAAGATCTCCCATTCCGATCGGAAGAGCCTCGGCATTTTCGGCCAAATCGGATATATCGTACATTGCGGATTCGGGAATACCTCATATTACGTACGAGGAATTACAAAAATCCACCGATAATTGGAATCAAGGGAATATATTGGGTAAAGGAGGGTTCGGAATTGTTTTTAAAGGTACTTGGAAATGTACAAAAGTCGCTATAAAACGTATCGAAGAGAAGGGCTCGCAATCTCCGATGAATCCCGTTCGACAAACAGTTACGGAATTAAATAGTTTAAATACGTATCGACACGATAACATCTTACCTTTATACGGGTAATTTTAAAATGTTAAAATTTATTTTAACACTTTTTCTAATTAATAAATTTAATTATTTAACATAGATTTAGTTTCGACGGTCCTCACAATTGTTTAATCTACCAATATATGTCCGGAGGTTCTTTAGAACGTCGAATACGAACAACAGACCCGAAAAAATCCCTCAATTGGGAATCTAGATTAAAAATAGCAATCGGATCTGCTCGGTAAGTACTAAAATAAACATTTAATTCATTTAATTTGATTTTAAATCATCTAATTTTACTTTAAATCATCTAATTTCACTTTAATTAATCTAATTTGACTTTAATTCATCTAATTTCACTTCAATTCATTTTAGGGGAATCCAATTTTTACATACAACCTCAAAAGAACCTTTAATTCACGGTGACATCAAACCGGCAAATATATTACTAGATGAAAACGATACACCGAGAATCGGTGACTTTGGATTGGCTCGGAAAGGTCCTAGCATTGATCGTACTCATCTAACGATAAGCCATTTGCAAGGAACTAAACCGTATCTACCCGATGAGTATTTACGAGGTGGAAAACTCTCTACGAAAGTTGATACGTACAGTTTTGGGATTGTATTATTCGAATTAGCGACCGGGTTGAGTCCGTACTCGGAGAGGAGGAAGAATCGTTTCTTAAAAGACCACGTGGTGCTTTACGAAGGGGACGTTATTGAATTAAGAGATCCTAGATTACAACCGGACGAAAAATACTTTCTTGGTTTGATTGATATTGGGAAAAAGTGTACTCAACAGTGTCCAAGAGAAAGACCGGAAATGGTTGATGCTTTAATCGCGTTAGAAAATATTTTTAATGTTTAATAGAAAATAACTCAATAGAAAATAACTAAATTTTTAACTAAAAATATATTTTTAACTCAAAATAAAGACTTGAAATATATTCATTTATTATAAAAACTAGTAATGCAATTTACTGCCACATTTTTGAATTTCATTTAAAAAAAAATAACTTAATTTAGCTTAAAATTGTGAAATTTCGTCTAAAATTTTAAAAAATTGCCGAATTTCGTCTAAAATTTCATCCAATTTCGTATAAAATTGTCTAAAATTGTAGAATTTCGTTTAATTTCATCTAATTTTTTCAAATTTCATTAAAAAAATAACATACTTTAACTTAAAATTATGAAATTTCGTCTAAACTTTTAAAAAATTGCCGAATTTCGTCTAAAATTTCGCCCAATTTCGTATAAAATTGTCTGAAATTGTAAAACTTCGTTTAATTTCATTTAATTTTTTCAAATTTCATTAAAAAAATAACATACTTTACCTTAAAATTATGAAATTCCGTCTAAAATTTAAAAAAATTGCCGAATTTCGTCTAAAATTTCACCCAATTTCGTATAAAATTGTCTAAAATTGTAGAATTTCGTTTAATTTCATCTAATTTTTTCAAATTTCATTAAAAAAATAACATACTTTACCTTAAAATTATGAAATTTCGTCTAAAATTTTAAAAAATTGTCGAATTTCGTCTAAAATTTCACCCAATTTCGTATAAAATTGTCTAAAATTGTAGAATTTCGTTTAATTTCATCTAATTTTTTCAAATTTCATTAAAAAAATAACATACTTTAACTTAAAATTATGAAATTTCGTCTAAAATTTTAAAAAATTGTCGAATTTCGTCTAAAATTTCACCCAATTTCGTATAAAATTGTCTAAAATTGTAGAATTTCGTTTAATTTCATCTAATTTTTTCAAATTTCATTAAAAAAATAACATACTTTAACTTAAAATTATGAAATTTCGTCTAAAATTTTAAAAAATTGTCGAATTTCGTCTAAAATTTCACACAATTTCGTATAAAATTGTCTAAAATTGTAGAATTTCGTTTAATTTCATCTAATTTTTTCAAATTTCATTAAAAAAATAACATACTTTAACTTAAAATTATGATATTTCGTCTAAAATTTTAAAAAATTGTCGAATTTCGTCTAAAATTTCACCCAATTTCGTATAAAATTGTCTAAAATTGTAGAATTTCGTTTAATTTCATCTAATTTTTTCAAATTTCATTAAAAAAATGACATACTTTAACTTAAAATTATGAAATTTCGTCTAAAATCTTAAAAAATTGTCGAATTTCGTTTAAAATTTCACCCAATTTCGTATAAAATTGTCTAAAATTGTAGAATTTCGTTTAATTTCATCTAATTTTTTCAAATTTCATTAAAAAAATAACATACTTTACCTTAAAATTATGAAATTTCGTCTAAAATCTTAAAAAATTGTCGAATTTCGTCTAAAATTTCACCCAATTTCGTATAAAATTGTCTAAAATTGTAGAATTTCGTTTAATTTCATCTAATTTTTTCAAATTTCATTAAAAAAATAACATACTTTACCTTAAAATTATGAAATTTCGTCTAAAATTTTAAAAAATTGTCGAATTTCGTCTAAAATTTCACCCAATTTCGTATAAAATTGTCTAAAATTGTAGAATTTCGTCTAATTTCATCTAATTTTTTCAAATTTCATTAAAAAAATAACATACTTTAACTTAAAATTATGAAATTTCGTCTAAAATTTTAAAAAATTGCCGAATTTCGTCTAAAATTTCACCCAATTTCGTATAAAATTGTCTGAAATTATTGAATTTCGTTTTATTTTATCTAAATTTTTCAAATTTCATTAAAAAAATAACATACTTTAACTTAAAATTATGAAATTTCGTCTAAAATTTAAAAAAATTGCCGAATTTCGTCTAAAATTTTACCCAATTTCGTATAAAATTGTCTAAAATTGTAGAATTTCGTTTAATTTCATCTAAATTTTTCAAATTTCATTAAAAAAATAACATACTTTAACTTAAAATTATGAAATTTCGTCTAAAATCTTAAAAAATTGCCGAATTTCGTCTAAAATTTCACCCAATTTCGTATAAAATTGTCTAAAATTATTGAATTTCGTTTTATTTCATCTAAAATTTTCTAATTTCATTAAAGAAATAACAGACTTTATCTTAAAATTGTGAAATTTCGTCTAAAATTTTAAAAAAATGTATTTCGTCTAAAATTTCACCCAATTTCGTATAAAATTGTCTAAAATTGTAGAATTTCGTTTAATTTCATTTAAATTATTCAAATGTCATTAAAGAAATAACATACTTTTTCTTAAAATCATCGAATTTCGCCTAAATTTTAAAAAATTAGGTTATGTTAACTGTCAAACACATAAGGATGTTTCGATTGACCCAACTTTTTTTAGTACCAAGTCCGTTTCAAGTGACTTAAATTTTACATTTTGATTAAATTACTAAAATATATTTTCTCTTTTGAGGGAAAAACTAAAAGTCTTAGAAAATTCATTACTAAAAGGCAAAAATAAAAATTGTTTCAGAAAAATTAATATTTCTATTTATTACATTACAACATTTTAAATCATCAAAATTAAACTTTTAAAGATAATAAAAAACATCATCTAGAAACTCATCGAGATAACAATTTTAAGTAAATAAAGATTAATTCTATATTTGAATTTTATCAAAAAAACGTGTCTATCTTTAATCTTTATTTATTTTTTTTTTTTAATTTTTAGATTTTAATTCCATCTAAAAATGATGAATGCGGGTGATTTAATCGATGGTGTCATTAAATAAATTCTCGAAGGAAATCTATATAAAAACCCTCGATTATGACTCAATCGTATGAATAATTTCGAATTATTACGATTCCTCGTAAATAATAAAAGATTGGAGAACTAGGACAGCTCCCTTGGCGCCATCTATTGAAACGTAATCAAACTAAAACGACCGCCATCTTACGCGCTTCGTATAAATTAACATTTTTCGTGGAATTTAAAGGTCAAATTAATTTTCCGTCCCGTTTTCACTTAAGTAAAACGAGAAAGACGTCCGATTTTATATCTAGAAATGACCTCAAACGTGTAAAAACCCGAACCGGAGGTGGGAGAGAGAGACATCGATTGAAAAATGACAGTTCCGTGAATCGCGGTTGACGCCATTTGCATTCCGGTCGTTTTAGCGGTCTTCACGCGAGTTCTCAACGGTTACGAAGCGTTAATCAAAGTCTTTTACGATGGCAGTTCACATCAAGGACAAGGTAACGTGTAAATATTTGCAATTACGATAAGAAATACTATGATTTATACAACACGTTGGTTAGGTGTGGTTTTTATTTTAATACGTTTTTGAAGGTTATTTGAAAGGAACACGTTTCTAAGATAAAAATTTTTTCTTGTTTTTAGGACGATTTTGCGACTAAATTATCCGACGCCGGAGACTCTTTGGTCGTCGTTGATTTTTTCGCTACATGGTGCGGACCTTGCAAAATGATCGCGCCTAAACTCGAGGAATTAGCTAAAGAAAACAGCAATATTCTCGTTTTAAAGGTAAATTTAATTTTTAACTTTAATTTTTTTAATTGTAAATAAATTAATTATAATTTTTTTTTATATAATTAAGGTCGATGTTGATGAATGCGAAGACATCGCAATGGAATACAACATAACCTCAATGCCTACCTTTATTTTCATCAAGAGCAAGAAGATCGTCCAACAATTTAGCGGGGCTAATTACGATAAACTCAAACAGATGATAACCGAATTAAAATAAGCCCTACAACTAAGAAAAAAAGAAACAATAAAGGAAATAAGGCGCTTTAAAACTTATTCGTTAAATTTATACTTGTTCAATTTTCACCGAGAGGTCTTAAGCCTCGATCGGGACAGTGTTGCCTTACAATTCCATTTGTATACTTAATATAATGCTATAATTGTACGTGTTGTTGTATTATTTTGTTTTTTAGTACTATATTTCGTTCATTCCGGTTGTCACTAAATAGAAATTGTGCAAACATTTCAATTTAAATAAAGTTTAAAGTAAAAAAAAAAAATCTAACTTTACTTTTTGATTACCTTTCAAACTTATTTTTAGGAAAAAATTTTCCTTATATTTAAATTACATATTAGAAAGTATTAATTAATGTTGTACTCACATTTTAGATCAGTATTAATTCCCCGAAGACTAATTAGCATTTATAATCACTGAAAATTAAAAAAAAAATAACCTTAAAAATTCATTATTGTTCATAAAATATAAATAAATACATCAACGCCATCTGACAATTAAACACCCAATTTAGTATTAAGTTGTCGGTAATATAGAACCGCTTTTAATGCTACATAACCATGAAATTTATAAAATTAATTTAAAAAAAAATCACTTTAATTAGATTTTTATGAAGAATCAAAAATCATTCCTTAATCTTTAAAAATAAAGTCTGGGTGATTTTTTAAAAATTGGTCTGTTTTTAAAAAAATTAGTTTATTTTAAAAAAAATTAGGTTAGAATCGTCAAAAATTTTTACCAACTTTGAAAATTTTTTAAATTTTTTTGGTAATAATTAGAAAAAATCCGGCTTTTATAATTAAAAATAGAATCTTTTATCTTTCATATAAATCAAAAATCATTCCTTAATCTTTAAAAATAAAGTCTGGGTGATTTTTTAAAAATTGGTCAATTTTTTTTTAAATGTTTAAAACCGTCAAAAATCTTTACCAACTTTGAAAATTTTTTTAATTTTTTTAGTAATAATTAGAAAAAATCCGGCTTTTATAATTAAAAATAGACTCTTTTATCTTTCATTTAAATCAAAAATCATTCCTTAATCTTTAAAAATAAAGTCTGGGTGATTTTTTAAAAATTGGTCAATTTTTTTAAAAAAGTTTAAAACCGTCAAAAATTTTTACCAACTTTGAAATTTTTTTAAATTTTTTTGGTAATAATTAGAAAAAATCCGGCTTTTATAATTAAAAATAGACTCTTTTATCTTTCATTTAAATCAAAAATTATTCCTTAATCTTTAAAAATAAAGTCTAGGTGATTTTTTAAAAATTGGTCAATTTTTTTTTAAATGTTTAAAACCGTCAAAAATCTTTACCAACTTTGAAAATTTTTTTAATTTTTTTAGTAATAATTAGAAAAAATCCGGCTTTTATAATTAAAAATAGACTCTTTTATCTTTCATTTAAATCAAAAATCATTCCTTAATCTTTAAAAATAAAGTCTGGGTGATTTTTTAAAAATTGGTCAATTTTTTTAAAAAAGTTTAAAACCGTCAAAAATTTTTACCAACTTTGAAATTTTTTTAAATTTTTTTGGTAATAATTAGAAAAAATCCGGCTTTTATAATTAAAAATAGACTCTTTTATCTTTCATTTAAATCAAAAATTATTCCTTAATCTTTAAAAATAAAGTCTAGGTGATTTTTTAAAAATTGGTCAATTTTTTTAAAAAAGTTTAAAACCGTCAAAAATTCTTACCAACTTTGAAAATTTTCTTAATTTTTTTGGTAATATTTAGAATAAAATGGTCTTTTTTGATTAAAACTAGAATATTTTGGGTTTCATATAGAAAAAAAATCAAGTCGAAATGAATAAAAATGAATTTTTAGTGAATTTTTTAAATTTGATTAATTTTTTTGAGGTTAAAAAATTTTTATCAACTTTGAAAATTTTTTAAATTTTTTTGGTAATATTTAGAATAAAACGGTCTTTTTTGATTGAAACTAGAATATTTTAAGTTTCATTTAAAAAAAGAATCAGGTTGAAATCATTAAAAAACAATTTTTGGTGAATTTTTAAAGTTGGTCGAATTTTTCAAAAAATTAGGTTAGTTACATATAAAAAATTTTTACAAACTTTGGAAATTTTTTTATTTTTTTTTGGTAAAATTTAGAATAAATCGATCTCTTTTAATTAAAATTAGAATCTTTTAACTTTCATTTAAATTAAAAATCATTCCTTAATCTTTAAAAATAAAGTCGTGGCGATTTTTTAAAGTTAGTCGAATTTTTTGAAAAAGTTAGGTTAGTTACCTATCAAAAATTTTTACAAACTTTGGAATTTTTTTTAATTTTTTTGGTAAAATTTAGAACAAATCGGTCTTTTTTAATTAAAACTAGAATGTTTTAAGTTTCATTTAGAAAAAAAAATCAAGTCGAAATGAATAAAAATGAATTTTTAGTGAATTTTTTAAATTTGATTAATTTTTTTGAGGTTAAAAAATTTTTACCAACTTTGAAAATTTTTTTAATTTTTTTGATAATATTTACAAAAAAACGGTCTTTTTTGATTAAAACTAGAACATTTTAAGTTTCATTTAAAAAAAGAATCAGGTTGAAATCATTAAAAAACGATTTTTGGTGAATTTTTAAAGTTGGTCGAATTTTTCAAAAAGTTAGGTTAGTTACCTATCAAAAATTTTTACAAACTTTGGAAATTTTTTTAATTTTTTTGGTAAAATTTAGAACAAATCGATCTTTTTTAATTAAAATTAGAATGTTTTAACTTTCGTTTAAAATAAAAATCATTCCTTAATCTTTAAAAATAAAGTCGTGGCGATTTTTTAAAGTTAGTCGAATTTTTTGAAAAAGTTAGGTTAGTTACCTATCAAAAATTTTTACAAACTTTGGAATTTTTTTTAATTTTTTTGGTAAAATTTAGAACAAATCGGTCTTTTTTAATTAAAACTAGAATGTTTTAAGTTTCATTTAGAAAAAAAACCAAGTCGAAATGAATAAAAATGAATTTTTAGTGAATTTCTTAAATTTGATTAATTTTTTTGAGGTTAAAAAATTTTTACCAACTTTGGAAATTTTTTTAATTTTTTTGGTAATATTTAGAATAAAACGGTCTTTTTTCATTGAAACTAGAATATTTTAAGTTTCATTTAAAAAAAGAATCAGGTTGAAATCATTAAAAGACGATTTTTGGTGAATTTTTAAAGTTGGTCGAATTTTTCAAAAAGTTAGGTTAGTTACCTATAAAAAATTTTTACAAACTTTGGAATTTTTTTTAATTTTTTTGGTAAAATTTAGAATAAATCGATCTTTTTTAATTAAAATTAGAATGTTTTAACTTTCATTTAAATCAAAAATCATTCCTTAATCTTTAAAAATAAAGTCTGGGTGATTTTTTAAAAATTGGTCTGTTTTTAAAAAAGTTAGGTTAGAACCGTCAAAAATGTTTACCAAATTTGGGAATTTTTTTAATTTTTTTGGTAATAATTAGAAAAAATCCGGCTTTTATAATTAAAAATAGACTCTTTTATCTTTCATTTAAATCAAAAATCATTCCTTACTCTTAAAAAATAAAGTCTGGGTGATTTTTTAAAAATTGGTCAATTTTTTTAAAAAAGTTTAAAACCGTCAAAAATTTTTACCAACTTTGAAATTTTTTTCAATTTTTTTGATAATAATTAGAAAAAATCCGGCTTTTATAATTAAAAATAGACTCTTTTATCTTTCATTTAAATCAAAAATCATTCCTTAATCTTCAAAAATAAAGTCTGGGTGATTTTTTAAAAATTGGTCTGTTTTTAAAAAAAGTTAGGTTAGAACCGTCAAAAATTTTTACAAATTTTGGAAATTTTTTAAATCTTTTTGGTAAAATTGAGAACAAATCGGTCTTTTTTATATAAAACTAGAATGTTTTAAGTTTCATTTAGAAAAAAAAATCAAATCAAAATCTTTAAAATTCGATTTTTAGTGAATTTTTAAAATTGATCTTTTTTTTAAGTTAGGTTAGAACTGACAAGCAGACAATTGTCTGCTTCTTCATAACTATGACAATCTTCATAATTATGAAGATTTGAGAATTTGAGGATTTGAGAACGCAAATATTTCGTTCATTCCGGTTGTCACTAAATAGAAATTGTGCAAACATTTCAATTTAAATAAAGTTTAAAGTAAAAAAAAAAATCTAACTTTACTTTTTGATTACGTTTCAAACTTATTTTTAGGAGGAAATTTTCCTTACATTTAAATTACAAATTAGAAAGTATTAATTAATGTTCTACTCACATTTTAGATCCGAATTAATTCCCCGAAGACTAATTAGCATTTATAATCACTGAAAATTAAAAAAAAATAACCTTAAAAATTCATTATTATTCATAAAATGTAAATAAATACATCAGCGCCATCTGACAATTAAACACCCAATTTAGTATTAAGTTGTCGGTAATATAGAACCATTTTTAATGCTACATAACCATGAAATTTATAAAATTAATTAAAAAAAAATCACTTTAATTAGATTTTTATGAAAGATTTATGGCCGGTTTATTCACCTTTGGATAAATTAATCTGGTCGATATCTACCATAATTACTGGTAAAATAGCTAATCATATTACGCGAAATTACAGTAACCATAGAAATTATCGGAGAGATTAATTTATCCAAAGGTGAATAAACCGGCCCTTAAAGATGTAAAATAAAAGTAATGTTCTACTCACATTTTAGATCCGAATTAATTCCCCGAAAACTAATTAGCATTTATAATCACTGAAAATTAAAAAAAAATAACCGTAAAAATTCATTATTATTCATAAAATGTAAATAAATACATCAACGCCATCTGATAATTAAACACCCAACTTAGTATTAAGTTGTCGGTAATATAGAACTGCTTTTAATGCTACATAACCTTGAAATTTATAATATTTATTTTTATTTATATTTAAAATTAATTTAAAAGAAAAATCATTTTAATTAGATTTTTATGAAAGATTTAAAGATGTAAAATAAAATTAATGTTATAATTGTTCTTATTTTACTTTTATTAAGAAAATAAACCTAATACAAACGCTAATATTGAATCCTTATTACAATGTATACAACTTTACTCTGCGATTTCCCTTCCGATTGATTAAGAAACTGAGAAAACGCGAGCCAAGTATTTAAATATATAATATATATTTGTATTTTATTATGTATAATAAAAATATGGTAACAAACGAAGGCACGGTATTCCAATTTGTCGTCTCTGATGGTATGTAATAATAATATAAAATACAAGTCGTGATGATTCAATAAGAACAAGTATTTCGAACGATTTATAATAAAGTTAGTACTATTTATTATAAAATTAGTACTATTTATAATCAAATTTTCATTTAACATAACATTTTCATTTAATATACATTGAAATTTAGTAGAAATCAAATGATTTAAATTAAATTATGTCATTAGTTAAGTTATACAAGTAACCGAGAAATAATCCGAGAGAGTCATTTTTATTTTTCATATTTGTAACGTTAACAGATTAAATATAAATTGATTTATTATAAAAATAACTTATAATCATTAATTTTAACTTTACCTTAAGTTCAGATAAACTTTTTGACGAGTTTTTCCCCATTTTTTTAAATAAAAAATAACTTATTAAAAAAAAATGAGGTTATGTCAACTGTCAATCACATAAAGATGTTTCGATTGACCCAAGTTTTTTTGTGGTATAAAAGTTCGTTTCGAGTGACCTTTTTAAAAACTTGAACTTTTTGACAACTTAAGTTGTCAAATAAATCTTACAAATTGTAAACTAAAATATTTTTTTTAAATAAAAACTTAAATTATAGATAATATAAGAATCATTGATTATCTTTTTTCTTATTAAGTCATCGTATATTTGTAAATATTTTATTAAAATTTGTTTACAAACGTCTTGTATTTTATTAATTTCAATTTGTTTTCGTTAAAACCTTTTTAATCGATTTTTGGATTTTTAATAACTATCCTAAAATAAGAATATATTTATGTATTTGTGTTTGTATGTATATATTTACAAAAAAAGGTTTTATTCTTCCTATTTCTATTTTTTTAGAGCTTGTTTCTTTTTTTAAATTAAATCCACATTTATAAACATGTTAATACAACAAATTCAAGGAAAAAATTATTCTCGGCACAAAAAAATTTATAAAGAAATAAAATGTGTACTTTGTTTGTGTGTATAAGGTATTTTTTAAAGTACCCTTAAAAAAGAAAAATTAAAATAAATCTTTACTTAAATTGTTTTTGTTTATCTTTTTTTTAATGAGGCACATTTAGCTCTTTCTTTGAGTCCTGGACAACACGTGATTCCTCAACTTCCTCAATTGGTCAACTTTCAACGTCCTTCCGCCTTTAACACCTACCTTTTTAACCACCTTACTCTTACTTTCCTTACTTCCGAGCGAAGTCTTCCGAAGAACGTTCCGCCTTTGATTTTCTTTATTCATCTTCTTCCCCTTTTCAACCAATCCTTTTTTTACCTTTCCCCCTTTATTATTATTGTTATTACTGCCACTATTATTTCCAACTTTACGTATGGTAATTCTTTCTTTTATTACAACCGGATTTTTCTTAACTTTTTTCCCGGTGCTCTTCCTTCCACGTTTAACATCAACGTTTACATCAACTAAAACCGACTCGTTGGTCTTTTTCGAAACGCCATTACCCCATTTGTTAACCATTTCCTCGCTGCGTCGATGAACGCTTTCTAAAACGGTCATTTTGCGCGCGCGTAAGTTCCATTTCGGGGATGGTTCTTGAGGGAGGATCTCCTCGTGGGGACGTTTCGCCGGAGGAGACTCTTCCGAAGCGGTTTTATCCTCACCGTCGTCGTGTCGCCGCTTTCGCAGCCGATTGCGACGAAAGGGCTGCGAACGGAGGCGGATTTTCGGACGGGGGTTTTGATTGTGACTGCCGGGATTCGAAGAAGACACGCAACTTAAATCCTCCGAGTCGGAAATTTCATTTGACGAAGACGACGATGACACTTCGTTAATTTGGATGTTTTCGGTCGTTGGAGATTTCGGGGGGCCGTTTGTTGATTCGGATGTTACCTAAAATTTAATTTTTAAGACATTTATTAAAACTTAATTTTTAAAAAATTCGTCTAAAATTCATTTTTAACCATTTTGATTTGATTTTTTTTCTAAATGAAATTTAAAACATTCTAATTTTATATAAAAAAGACCGTTTTGTTCCAAGTTTTGTCAAAAAAATTAAAAAAATTTTTAAAGTTGGTTAAAAAAAATTTTTAGGTTAAAAAATTTTTTGTGTTAAAAAATCGATTTTTTAAAAATTCATAAAAAATTGAATTTTAACCATTTTAATTAGATTTTTTTTCTAAATGAAACTTAAAACATTCTAGTTTTATATAAAAAAGACCGATTTGTTCCAAGTTTTGTCAAAAAATTAAAAAAAATTTTTAAAGTTGGTTAAAAAAAATTTTTAGGTTAAAAAATTTTTTAAGTTGGAAAATCGATTTTTAAAAAATTCATAAAAAAATTGAATTTTAACCATTTTGATTTGATTTTTTTTTAAATGAAACTTAAAACATTCCAGTTTTATATAAAAAAGACCGTTTTATTCCAAGTTTTGTCAAAAAATTAAAAAAAATTTTTAAAGTTGGTTAAAAAAAATTTTTAGGTTAAAAAATTTTTTAAGTTGGAAAATCGATTTTTAAAAAATTCATAAAAAATTGAATTTTAACCATTTTGATTTGATTTTTTTTCTAAATGAAACTTAAAACATTCTAGTTTTATATAAAAAAGACCGTTTTGTTCCAAGTTTTGTCAAAAAATTTTAAAGTTGGTTAAAAAAAATTTTTAGGTTAAAAAATTTTTTGTGTTAAGAAAATCGATTTTTAAAAAATTCATAAAAAATTGGATTTTAACCATTTTGATTTGATTTTTTTTCTAAATGAAACTTAAAACATTCTAGTTTTATATAAAAAAGACCGTTTTGTTCCAAGTTTTGTCAAAAAATTAAAAAAAAATTTTAAAGTTGGTGAAAAAAAATTTTTAGGTTAAAAATTTTTTTAAGTTGAAAAATCGATTTTTAAAAAATTCATAAAAAATTGGATTTTAACCATCTTGATTTGATTTTTTTTTTAATGAAACTTAAAACATTCTAGTTTTATATAAAAAAGACCGCTTTGTTCCAAGTTTTGTCAAAAAATTAAAAAAAAATTTTAAAGTTGGTTAAAAAAATTTTTAGGTTAAAAAATTTTTTGTGTTAAGAAAATCGATTTTTAAAAAATTCATAAAAAAATTGAATTTTAACCATTTTGATTTGATTTTTTTTCTAAATTAAACTTAAAACATTCTAGTTTTATATAAAAAAGACCGTTTTGTTCCAAGTTTTGTCAAAAAATTAAAAAAAATTTTTAAAGTTGGTTAAAAAAAATTTTTCGGTTAAAAAATCTTTTGTGTTAAAAAAATCGATTTTTAAAAAATTCATAAAAAATTGGATTTTAACCATTTTGATTTGATTTTTTTTCTAAATGAAACTTAAAACATTCTAGTTTTATATAAAAAAGACCGTTTTGTTCCAAGTTTTGTCAAAAAATTTAAAGAAAATTTTAAAGTTGGTGAAAAAAAATTTTTAGGTTAAGAAATTTTTTGTGTTAAGAAAATCGATTTTTAAAAAATTCATAAAAAATTGGATTTTAACCATTTTGATTTGATTTTTTTTCTAAATGAAACTTAAAACATTCTAGTTTTATATAAAAAAGACCGTTTTGATCCAAGTTTTGTCAAAAAATTTAAAGAAAATTTTAAAGTTGGTGAAAAAAAATTTTTAGGTTAAGAAATTTTTTAAGTTAGAAAATCCATTTTTGAAAAATTCATAAAAAATTGGATTTTAACCATTTTGATTTGATTTTTTTTTTAATGAAACTTAATACATTCTAGTTTTAATTAAAAAAGACCGATTTGTTCTAAATTTTACCAAAAAAATTTAAAAAAATTCCAAAGTTTGTAAAAATTTTTGATAGGTAACTAACCTAACCTTTTCAAAAAATTCGACCAACTTTAAAAAATCGCCACGACTTTATTTTTAAAGATTAAGGAATGATTTTTATTTTAAATGAAAGTTAAAACATTCCAATTTTAATTAAAAAAGATCGATTTATTCTAAATTTTACCAAAAAAATTAAAAAAATTTCCAAAGTTTGTAAAATTTTTTTATAGGTAACTAACCTCACTTTTTGAAAAATTCGACCAACTTTAAAAATTCACCAAAAATCGTTTTTTAATGATTTCAACCTGATTCTTTTTTTAAATGAAACTTAAAATATTCTAGTTTCAATCAAAAAAGACCGTTTTTTTCTAAATATTACCAAAAAAATTAAAAAAATTTTCAAAGTTGGTAAAAATGTTTTAACCTCAAAAAAATTAATCAAATTAAAAAAATTCATTAAAAATTCATTTTTATTCATTTCGACTTGATTTTTTTTCTATATGAAACCCAAAACATTCTAGTTTTAATTAAAAAAGACCGATTTGTTCTAAATTTTACCAAAAAAATTTAAAAAAATTCCAAAGTTTGTAAAAATTTTTGATAGGTAACTAACCTAACTTTTTCAAAAAATTCGACCAACTTTAAAAAATCACCAAAAATCGTCTTTTAATGATTTCAATCTGATTCTTTTTTTAAATAAAACTTAAAATATTCTAGTTTCAATCAAAAAAGACCGTTTTTCTCTAAATATTACCAAAAAAATTAAAAAAATTTTCAGTTGGTAAAAATTTTCTAACCTCAAAAAAATTAATCAAATTTAAAAAATTCATTAAAAATTCATTTTTATTCATTTTGACTTGATTTTTTTTCTATATGAAACCCAAAATATTTTAGTTTTAATCAAAAAAGACCGCTTTATTCTAAATATTACCAAAAAAATTAAAAAAAATTTCAAAGTTGGGTAAAAATTTTTGACGGTTCTAACCTAACTTTTTTAAAAACAGACCAATTTTTAAAAAATCACCCAGACTTTATTTTTGGAGATTAAGGAATGATTTTTGATTTAAATGAAAGATAAAGGAGTCTAGTTTTAATTATAAAAGCCGGATATTTTTAAATTATTATCAAAAAAATTAAAAAAATTCCCAAAGTTGGTAAATATTTTTGACGGTTCTAACCTAACTTTTTTAAAAATAGACCAATTTTAAAAAAAATCGCCCAGGCTTTATTTTTGAAGATTAAGGAATGATTTTTGATTTAAATGAAAGATAAAAGAGTCTATTTTTAATTATAAAAGCCGGATTTTTTCTAATTATTACCGAAAAAATTTAAAAAATTCCCAAAGTTGGTAAAAATTTTTGACGGTTCTAACCTAACTTTTTTAAAAACAGACCAATTTTAAAAAAATCACCCAGACTTTACTTTTGAAGATTAAGGAATGATTTTTGATTTAAATGAAAGACAAAAGATTCTAGTTTTAATTATAAAAGCCGGATTCTTTCTAATTATTATCAAAAAAATTAAAAAAATTCCCAAAGTTGGTAAATATTTTTGATGGTTCTAACCTAACTTTTTTAAAAATAGACCAATTTTTAAAAAAATCACCTAGACTTTATTTTTAAAGATTAAGGAATGATTTTTGATTCAAATGAAAGATAAAAGATTCTATTTTTAATTATAAAAGCCGGATTTTTTCTAATTATTATCAAAAAAATTAAAAAAATTTCCAAAGTTGGGGAAAAATCTTTGATAGGTAACTAACCTAACTTTTTGAAAAATTTGACCAACTTTAAAAAATCGCCAAGACTTTATTTTTAGAGATTAAGAAATGGTTTGTATACATAATTGAACTTAAAAGATTATATGTTAAGTTAAAAAAGACCGATTTGTTCTAAATTTTGTCAAAAAAATTAAAAAAATGTTTAAAGTTGGTAAAAAAAAATTTTTGGTTAAAAAATTTTTTAGGTTAGAAATCAATAATTTTTTAAAAATTCGTCAAAAATCAAATTTTAAAGATTTTGATTTGGTTTTTTTCTAAATGAAACCCAAAACATTCTAGTTTTAATTAAAAAAGACCGATTTATTCTAAATTTTACCAAAAAAATTAAAAAAATTTCCAAAGTTTGTAGAAATTTTTTATAGGTAACTAACCTAACTTTTTCAAAAAATTCGACCAACTTTAAAAAATCGCCACGACTTTATTTTTGAAGATTAAGGAATGATTTTTATTTTAAATGAAAATTAAAACATTCTAATTTTAATTAAAAAAGATCGATTTATGCTAAATTTTACCAAAAATATTAAAAAAATTTGTAAAGTTTGTAAAATTTTTTGATAGGTAACTAACCTAACTTTTTCAAAAAATTCGACCAACTTTAAAAAATCGCCACGACTTTATTTTTAAAGATTAAGGAATGATTTTTATTTTAAATGAAAGTTAAAACATTCTAATTTTAATTAAAAAAGATCGATTTATTCTAAATTTTACCAAAAAAATTAAAAAAATTTCCAAAGTTTGTAAAAATTTTTTATAGGTAACTAACCTAACTTTTTGAAAAATTCGACCAACTTTAAAAATTCATCAAAAATCGATTTTTAATGATTTCAACCTGATTCTTTTTTTAAATGAAACTTAAAATATTCTAGTTTCAATCAAAAAAGACGGTTTTTTTCTAAATGTTGTCAAAAAGATTAAAAAAAATTTCAAAGTAACTAATTTTTTTTTAAGTTAAAAACTTTTTGACAGAAATATTGAAATACTGTTGTATTTGAAATTAAAAAAATTATACATATATCAAATATAATAATCTCACCTCTGGTGAAGAAGATGGAATCAAATCCGGAACGGTTCTCAAGAAAAACCCGTACGGAACTAACGTTTCCAACCTCCTCCTTCTCTCCATTTGACTCACAAAAAACTCGGTTTTTTCGTTTTGATTTTCCGGTTGTTTCTCAACACTTCTTATCTTATGCTGTATCCGACCTTGTACTCTCTCCCCATCGTTAGGATGAAACGGTAAACTCTCCCTTAACGGATCCCTATTTGGAACTTCCTTATCGACTTTAACCTCATCGCAAAGGGATCTTATCTCTTCCGAATTACTCGTTAAATTTTCACTCGAACTAATTGAAGTATTAATCGAAGTATTAATCTTAGTGTTAACCGAATTAATCCCAGCCGATCGATTTTCATCTTGTTTATCCGGTAAATTATCCCCTTCGAGTCCTCCACCACGATTCGGATACCTAGTCATGATCCTCAAACCATTATCCGGAACCGCTTTCCTTCTATTCTTTAAAACTTCCGCTCTCGGAGGTCCCGGAGGATCTAACATTAACGTCACCACCGACGTATTATCCGCCCTGATTTTCGTATTACTCCACATTTCAAGCGCCTTCTCGACCAAACACTTACTCGGATTAACCCAGGAAACCTTAGAATTCCCACTCAACGCTGACTCTTCGTTGTGTCGTTCCGCTTGTTGGACGATCGCAACCGCTCGTTGAGGACTCAACATGTTAAATAAACCATCCGTACCGAAAATTAAACATCTAAAACGACTTGTATCGATCGGAACGACCGAACAATCCGGATCGGGGGACACTACGAAAGCGTCTAATTCAGAATTATACGACCAAAGGTCTCCTAAGCTCCTTGCAACCGCTAAAAATGGGATTTCATCGATTGGCGTTGAACGGCGAACCGGTCCTTTATGGCCTATTCTCGGTCGATTCCATACTACACGAGCTACACCTGTTATTAAATCAAATTTTTAATTAAAATCTTACAAGTCAAAAGTTAGGTTAAGTTTAATTCCAAAATGGACTAATAGATGGTGTTATAATTTGACATTTTATTTAATTTTTAATTTATTTAATTTTCAATTTATCTAATTTTTGATTTATCTAATTTTTAATTTATATAATTTTTGATTTATCTAATCTTTAATTTATATAATTTTTGATTTATTTAATTTTCAATTTATTTAATTTTTAATTTATATAATTTTCAATTTATTTAATTTTCAATTTATTTAATTTTCAATTTATTTAATTTTAAATTTATTTAATTTTCAATTTATCTAATTTTTGATTTATCTAATTTTCAATTTATTTAATTTTCAATTTATTTAATTTTCAATTTATCTAATTTTCAATTTATTTAATTTTCAATTTATCTAATTTTTAATTTATATAATTTTTGATTTATCTAATTTTTAATTTATTTAATTTTCAATTTATCTAATTTTCAATTTATTTAATTTCCAATTTAACTAATTTTTAATTTATTTAAATTTTAAGTTATCAAAATTAAATTTTAATTTATCCAATTTTTTTTTTTTTTAATAATACCTGATTTAGCAACAACTTTTCCACCGCAACTTTGAATCCGTGACATTTCATTCGCACATTCAGGTTTGTGATCCCTCGTTAAAGGTTTAGCCTTCCATTCGGAGCACCCGGGTTCTTGATAACCCAAAACAATAGCAGAATCTCCAACGTGACCAACAAAAATCTTCCCGCGACGTATAAAAGCCACGCTAGCCGTCGTTCCGGCCGTACTTGGTAAACCGGAAGCCGTTCTCGGCCAATTTTCTACAAAAAAATTATTTAATTGTGTTTAAAATGACTTAATTAAGTGAATAAAACGTACCTTGTTCTTTCCACATAGCGTAATGTGTGGCTAAATAGCCCATTTTAATAGCGCGCAATACATCCTCATCGTTATCGGACCAAAAGTTTCGGTGTCTTACTATGGTTTCCATAAGACGTTCCTTGGCGAATTCGGCGGCTTCCGCGCCTCCGTGCCCATCGTAAATGCCGAAAAACGCGTATTCAAGGTCTCGTTCGTCCTCGGTTTGTTGGTAAGCTACCGAAAAGAAGTCTTCCATGTACTTACGACCCCCCTGCCTACAATGGCCGGTAACGCGGAGATTTACGCCGATGGACGCTGGCATTTTCGATGCGTTACTATCATGGAAACTCACATACACCGAAAATCGTTCATTTTCCCGGTCGTTTTAACTCGCAAAGTCTGTTTTCGTGTTTGGACATGCATCAACTGTCAATTTTGGTAATCATTAATCGTGTCAAATGCTACGACCTACGTTACCGACGCGCGGGACGTTTTCGATAACGTTTTTTCGCCCAACTAAAATAAAATTATTCACGATAATCGTTCAATTTTATATCTTAATCAATTTTAATTAATATTTTTATTAATTAAATGTAAATTCATTTTATTTTTCTTTGTGGGGGAGATTAAAACGGAACGTCTTTTCTTAATGCGTACATGTGACGCTGTAAGACTAATTTAGCGACATCTATGATTCTAGAATATTCTAAAATGTATTTTTAGGTTATTTAAAAAAAATATATTATTTAAAAAAATTTTTTAGAAATAATTTTTCTTTATAAAGATGATAAAAGGAAAATATTTTTTTTAAAATATAAAATTTTGATATAAAAATATAATAATTTGATATTTTAATATATTTTAAGCGCCATCTCTTGATTAATGTATGAACTAAAAAAGGGACATTTAAAAATGAACTAACCTAAAAAAAAAACTAAAATTTAAAATTATAACAAAAAAAAATTAATTTAATTATTTAAATTAACAAAACGTTAAAAAAATGAAAGGTTTCGATTCTTTATTCATCTAACAGTAACATATATGTACAGGTGTACAATAATGTGATAATAAATAATACTAATCGTCATCTCGAGATGGGAGTATTATGTTTTTTTTCTTTCCGATTAAGTTTAAAGTAAAGTTTAGTTATAAGCAAAGGTACTAAACTAAAAGAAAATAAATACCTGCGTCTCTTTGACTTAAAAAATAAAGAAAATATGAACATAAACTCGATAGAAAAATAATTTTAATGTTACAAATCTAATTAAATAATAATAAGTTCCGATAGAAATTAATAAAAAGAAGATTCTCTTAGGAGTAATTAATTTTTAATATATTTTATGTACAATATGCGAAATTATCAAAAATTCTATGAATTAATACGTCTATAAATTAGCAATTTGATAAGTGAAATGATTCTTTTTAAAATAATTAATATTATTGCAAAATGGGAATGATTTTTTTATAAATGAAAAATGTTTTCTTATAAATAAAAAATGTTTTCTTATAAATGATAAAAATGGAAATGTAGAGTGTTTTTTAATTTGATTTATCTTACTAATATAAAAATTTTGGAAGTTTAAATTGGAAAATTTTATTTTTTATTGGATTTTTTATTAAGATTTCTTTAAAAATCATCAAAAAAATAACAAACACTCTAAATTTTCCTTTTTTATCAGTTAATTAATAAAAAGAAAATGATTAGTAAATAAACAGAGCAATTTTGGCACGATTTTATCCGTTATTATGTCCCCGATTGGCTCGATTTCGATTCCTAAAGTTATTATTACGGTTATTCCTCATAAAATTACGACCTCTGCGACCTCCACGACCTTCCCGATGAAACCCACGGTTTTCCCGGGCGTTACTATTGTTGTTATTATTATTACCGGGGAAGTTATTGTTCTCCGGGTAAAAATTATCTTCGGCAAAGTTAAAATTTTGATTATCCTGGTTGAAATTGGCGAATGGAGGCGCGTTTCCTAACAATCCTCCGTTTCTAGGATCGAAATTAATGGGAAATTCGTGTTGCATACCTTGTCCTTGAGTTAAAAGTCCCAAATTAGGTTGGTTCGGAACCGAAACGTTCATCACGTTAGGATTTAGTTGTAAGTTGGCGTTTGGATTTTGTAAATTTGGGATTATATTTGAGTTTTGAATCATATTTGAACTTGGAATCATACTTGAATTTGAAATCATATTTGAATTTGAAATCATATTTGAATTTGAAATCATATTTGAGCTTTGAATCATATTTGAGTTTTGAATTAGGTTAGGGTTTTGAATCATATTTGAATTTGAAATCATATTTGGATTTGAAATCATATTAGAACTTTGTATTAGATTGGGATTTTGTATCAAATTAGGATTTTGTATTAAATTTTGATTCAACATCATACCCATATTTGAAATAGTAGATAGTAAATTTAAAACGGCTCCGTTTATATTCGGAGTTCCAACTTGAGATTGTATCAAACCCAAAGTACTTAAAATCCCTTGTAAAATTTGTTCGTTATTACCTCCGGTGTTCGGATCCCTAATCGACAACTCTTGGTTTAATTTCACTTTTTGATTACTGGTTAAGTTCTGGTAGAAAGCGGAACTTTGTAACATCGACATTTGTTGGGAATACGTCATCGGTTGATCGCCTTTAGGCTCGTCAGCTTTGCGTATTCGCGGATCAACCCTCGCAACGGATGTACTCGCTTTGGGGCTTTGTTTCGGACTCGCCGGACTGTCCTTCTCCTCTAAATCCAAGCGGAAGATTTTACGTAAACGTGGATCGCCGGTACTATGCGCTTCTTGGACGCTCAGCTTCAAACCCGTATAATCTGGTTTTGGAATATCCACGATATGAACCGTCCATTGGATCGGAAGGTGAGTGCTTAAACTCGCGTCGATTTCCGTCGCCGGAGTGTAATTTTGCATCGCTTTGAATGGAAGACTCAATTGGCGTAAGTCTACGTCAGGACGAGAATCTACATAAAAAGAAAAAAAATTTAAATAAAGTTAGTTAAAAATTGGATCAATTTTAAAAATTCGATCAATTTTAAAAATTCGATCAATTTTAAAAATTCACCAAAAATTCATTTTTAAAAATTTCGATTTGATTTTTTTTCTAAATGAAACTTAAAACATTCTAATCTTGATTAAAAAAGGCAGTTTTATTCTAAATGTTTTCAAAAAAATTAAAAAGATTTTTAAAGTTGGTAAAAATTTTTTTTAGGGTAAAAAATTTTTTTTAGGTTAAAAAATTTTTTATGTTAGAAAATCGATTTTTAAAAAATTCATAAAAAATTGGATTTTAACCATTTTGATTTGATTTTTTTTCTAAATGAAACTTAAAACATTCTAGTTTTGATTAAAAAAGGCAGTTTTATTCTAAATGTTTTCAAAAAAATTAAAAAAATTTTTAAAGTTGGTAAAAATTTTTTTTAGGTTAAAAAATTTTTTATGTTAAAAAAAATCGATTTTTAAAAAAATCATAAAAAATTGGATTTTAACCATTTCGATTTGATTTTTTTTCTAAATGAAACTTAAAACATTCTAATTTTGATTAAAAAAGGCAGTTTTATTCTAATGTTTTCAAAAAAATTAGAAAAATTTTCAAAGTTGGTAAAAATTTTTTAACCTCAAAAAAATTAATCAAATTTAAAAAATTCATTTTTGTTCATTTCGACTTGATTTTTTTCTATATAAAACCCAAAATATTCTAGTTTTAATTAAAAAAGACCGATTTGTTCTAAATTTTACCAAAAAAATTAAAAAAAATTCCAAAGTTTGTAAAAATTTTTGATAGGTAACTAACCTAACTTTTTCAAAAAATTCGACCAACTTTAAAAAATCGCCACGACTTTATTTTTAAAGATTAAGGAATGATTTTTATTTTAAATGAAAGTTAAAACATTCTAATTTTAATTAAAAAAGATCGAATTATTCTAAATTTTACCAAAAAAATTAAAAAAAATTCCAAAGTTTGTAAAAATTTTTGATAGGTAACTAACCTAACTTTTTCAAAAAATTCGACCAACTTTAAAAATTCACCAAAAATCGACTTTTAATGATTTCAACCTGATTCTTTTTTTAAATGAAACTTAAAATATTCTAGTCTTAATTAAAAAAGACCGATTTGTTCTAAATATCGCCAAAAAAATTAAAAAAATTTTCAAAGTTGGTAACAAATTTTTAACCTCAAAAAAATTAATCAAATTTAAAAAATTCACTAAAAATTCATTTTTATTCATTTCGACTTGATTTTTTTTCTATATGAAACTTAAAACATTCTAGTTTTAATCAAAAAAGACCGATTTGTTCTAAATATTACCAAAAAAATTTAAAAAATTTCCAAAGTTGGTAAAAATTTTTTAACCTCAAAAAAATTAATCAAATTTAAAAAATTCATTAAAAATTCATTTTTATTCATTTCGACTTGATTTCTTTTCTAAATGAAACTTAAAACATTCTAGTTTTAATTAAAAAAGACCGATTTGTTCTAAATTTTACCAAAAAAATTAAAAAAATTTGTAAAGTTTGTAAACATTTTTGATAGATAACTAACCTAACTTTTTGAAAAATTCGACAAACTTTAAAAATTCACCAAAAATCATTTTTTAATGATTTCAACCTGATTCTTATTTTAAATGAAACTTAAAACATTCTAGTTTTAATTAAAAAAGACCGATTTGTTCTAAATATTACCAAAAAAATTAAAAAAATTTTCAAAGTTGGTAAAAATTTCTTAACATCAAAAAAATTAATGAAATTTAAAAAATTCATTAAAAATTGATTTTTATTCATTTCGACTTGATTCTTTTTCTAAATGAAACTTAAAACATTCTAGTTTTAATTAAAAAAGGCCGTTTTATTTCAAGTTTTACCAAAAAAATTAAAAAAATTTTCAATGTTGGTTAAAAAAAATTTTTAGGTTAAAAAATTTTTCTCAACTTTTTTATTAACTCAAAAAAATTTAAAAAATCGATCAACTTTAAAAATTCATCAAAAATCGATTTTTAATGATTTCAACCTGATTCTTTTTTTAAATGAAACTTAAAATATTCTAGTTTCAATCAAAAAAGACCGTTTTTTTCTAAATATTACCAAAAAAATTAAAAAAATTTTCAAAGTTGAGGAAAAATTTTTGACGGTTCTAACCTAACTTTTTTAAAAACAGACCAATTTTTAAAAAATCACCCAGACTTTATTTTTGAAGATTAAGGAATGATTTTTGATTTAAATGAAAGTTAAAACATTCTAATTTTAATTAAAAAAGATCGATTTATTCTAAATTTTACCAAAAAAATTAAAAAAATTCCCAAAGTTGGTAAATATTTTTGACGGTTCTAACCTAACATTTTTTAAAAACAGACCAATTTTTAAAAAATCACCCAGACTTTATTTTTAAAGATTAAGGAATGATTTTTGATTTAAATGAAAAATAAAAGATTCTAATTTTAATTAAAAAAGATCGATTTATTCTAAATTTTACCAAAAAAATTTAAAAAATTTCCAAAGTTTGTAAAAATTTTTGATAGGTAACTAACCTAACTTTTTGAAAAATTCGACCAACTTTAAAAATTCACCAAAAATCAATTTTTAATGATTTCAATCTGATTCTTTTTTTAAATGAAACCTAAAACATTCTAGTTTTGATTAAAAAAGACCGATTTGTCCTAAATATTACCAAAAAAAATTAAAAAAATTTTTAAATTAAAATTTATAAATTAACCTTACTTCTTAAATCCAAATCTCCAAAATTCGTCCTTAAATCCATATCTTTCTCCTCCCCTCTTAAATCGACATCTTTCGTACCCAAATCGCCAATTAAAAAACTACCTTGATCGTAAATACTGATTTTTTCCTTCGGTCTGTCCTCCGAGGAACTAAGTCTCGCTTTTCTAGGATCGGCTCGAACGGCTCTCGGTGATTCTTCGACACTCTGAATTAATTTCTCTTCGGATTGAGCCGTTTGTCTAGGATCTTTCGGTTTCGACGTCTCTTTATTACCGGAAGGTGAGCTACTCTGTCTTATTGTACTTAAAAGTTTTGACACTTCTTCCGTAATCATTATTTGAGACAAATCTCCCAACTGTTGAACCAATTCGGTGGGTTTAACGTCCTCTTTGTCTCTCTCCTTAAAATCTTTAAAATCGTCGTCGCATTTAATCATCAATTTACCATCGTTCGAATCGTCCGAGTACCAATCGATGTTATTATCTTCGTTGTCCGATTGCTCCTTTTGATCCTCGAGGAGATTCTGCTTTTGCTGGGCTTGTATCCTCATAAAAAGCTCCCTTTGTCTTTTCGGAAGATTAGCCGGAATCTCCGGGGTCATTTCATCAGTAACTATTTCCAATTTAGGCTCGTAATCGTCGTCGGCACTTTCGTCCTTTGTAAAATCCCTTTTATCCGGTTCTTGAGGCGTCGATCTGTCGAAATTACTTAAATTATTTCTTATGTCGGTATCACCTCTTAAAGTTCTTATATCAACATCGTTCGGGCTACTTGAAGAATTTTGTTGGGGGAATTGTTGTTGTTGAAGCTGTTGGTTTAAGTTTATTTGTTGGGGAATGTCCATCGGTCTAACTAAAGGCGGTGGGTTCATCATTAATATGTTCGGAGGTGGTATCGAAAGGTTCGGAGGTGGCATCATTAAATTTGGAGGTCCTTGAGGTGGTAAAGACATTTGTAATGTTCTCATATCAACATCACCATTACTAAAAAAATAAAAAAATCATTTAAAATGGACTAAAAATCTTCAAAAATAAAAAAAAAATATTTAATACTTACTTTTGCATTCTCATATCTAAATCTTGTCCGGAATGAAATCCTTTCGGAGGTCCAAACGGGGCGTTATTTGACGTTAATCCTCTTTGATCACTTGGAAATTGATTTCTATCGATAGGTTCGGGATCTTGCCATCGTGAAGGTCGATTTCTTGGTTTATCTTTGTTATCCTTCTTCCCTTCTGTTATCGTTTCCAAGTTATTTCCACCTCCAACCCCGCCGAGGGCGTCAAACGTTAACAAACGCATACTCTCATCTTCTTTAGGTGGTGGTCCGTAAATTCCTTCCAACTCCTTTTGAGTCTGATTGATTTTAAAAGCCGCTTCTTCCCGGCTCATCCTCGGAAAGCGGCCGAGAATGTCTTTCGGAGCCGTTTCGATGTGTTTAAATAAAATCTGCCGTAGTCCTAAAAAATATACAATTAATAATAGTGAAAATGAGAATAAAATGGGTTTTTATTACTATCGGTGAGGGGTTTTCCATGGGAAAACTTGCAGCTATCGCCTTCAAAGCATTGTTGACCTGTGTGGTAGAATTTGCATGGAAAATCTGAGTGCATATATAAGCATTTGTCACCTTTCGCGCAACATTCGTTCAAGTAGAATTTGCACAGTTCCCATTTCATCGGCGGTTGGGTTTCATGCGAAAATTGACATTCATCTCCCTTAAAAAAAAATAAAAAATCAGTTTAAGAACAGTCATTCAAAATAAACACTAAATATTAATCTAAATCCTCATAAAATTTCAAGTCTCTAAAATAATTATTTTTTAAGATATGAATTTTTAAAAATTGGAAAATTTTAGTCGACATGTCAATTAAATTAGGTTAGAATTTCCCTTCTGAGAAAAAAACTAAAAGTCATAGAAAGTTTATTTTTGGTAAAAATAAACACTAAATATTAATCTAAATCCTCATAAAATTTCAAGTCTCTAAAATAATTAATTTTTGAGACATGAATTTTTAAAAATTGGAAAATTTTAGTCACATTTTAGCAACATGTCAATTAAATTAGGTTAGAATTTCTCTTTTGAGGAAAAAACTAAACGTGATAGAAAGTTTATTTTTGGTAAAAATAAGAACGAAATATTAATCTAAATCCTTATAAAATTTCAAGTCTCTAAAATAATTATTTTTTAAGATATGAATTTTTAAAAATTGGAAAATTTTAGCTGGCATGTTAATTAAATTAGGTTAGAATTTCTCATCTGAGAGAAAAACTAAAAGTCATAGAAAGTTTATTTTTGGTAAAAATAAACACTAAATATTAATCTAAATCCTCATAAAAATTCAAGTCTCAATAATAATTACTTTTTAAGATATGAATTTTAAAAAATTGGAAAATTTTAGCAACATGTCAATTAAATTAGGTTAGAATTTCTCTTTTGAGAAAAAAACTAAAAGTCATAGAAAGTTTATTTTTGGTAAAAATAAACACTAAATATTAATCTAAATCCTCATAAAATTTCAAGTCTCTAAAATAATTAATTTTTGAGATATGAATTTTTAAAAATTGGAAAATTTTAGCCGACATGTTAATTAAATTAGGTTAGAATTTCTCTTCTGAGAAAAAAATTAAAAGTCATAGAAAGTTTATTTTTGGTAAAAATAAAAACGAAATATTAATCTAAATCCTCATAAAATTTCAAGTCTCTAAAACAATTATTTTTTAAGATATGAATTTTAAAAAATTGGAAAATTTTAGCCGACATGTCAATTAAATTAGGTTAGAATTTCTCTTCTGAGGAAAAAACTAAAAGTCATAGAAAGTTTATTTTTGGTAAAAATAAAGGTTAGATATTAATCTAAATCTTCATCAAATTTCAAGTCTTTAAAATAATTAGTTTTTAAGATATGAATTTTTAAAAATTGGAAAATAAATTTAATTTAAAAAAAATTAAATTTTTAAATTTTAAAAAAATTAAATTTAAAAATTAAAAAAATTAAATTTAAAAATTAAAAAAATTAAAAAAATTAAATTTAAAAATTAAAAAAAAAAAATAAATTTACAATTCTTTGAATGTTAAACAAACCTTTTGACATTTCCCTTGTAAATAATACAAGCAAATCTGTCCGGCATCTTTATTTTGTTGACCGTCTTGTTGTTGTTGTCCAAAGTTTTGTTGTTGCTGTTGATTCTGTTGTAATTTTTTCTCCCTATGTTCGTTCCTTCTATTTCGATTTCTCTCCCTCATCCTTCCCCGTCGATCCCTCCTCATCCTCCTTTTCTCTTCCCCACTTCTATCCGATCCGATCCCTTCGGAATCTTCACTAAACGATTCCGCATCACTCCTCGGCGAATGATGGTAATCGATTCCTTCAACATGAGGACCCATAACATCCCCAACTTCTTCGGTTTCAACCCCGGCTTCCATCTTCCTCCTCTTTCTTCGATCCCGTTCCCTTTTCCTTCGTTTCTTCCCCCTTTTATCCTCGTCTTTATCCTCATCGCTGGCCACGCGATGATCCTTCTTCAAAACGTTCGCGATTTGCTTCTCTAAATTCGAAGCGAAATCATCGACGGGTTCCCTTCGGTACTTTTCGCGTTTATCCCTTTCCATTCGTTCCAATTGATGAAGGTACATAACGCTTTTTTCCGCCTCGGTCATCGGCTGCTTTTTCTTCGTTTCCTGGTGTCTTCGGCGTTCCTTTCGTTCCGATTTATCGTGTCTAGGGGGATCGAAACGAGGCGAAATCGGATCGGTTTGAGCCGGCTTTTGGGGCGTCGCGGGTTGGGGTTGTTCCGGAACAACGGGGGGAATCGGTTCGTCCTCGTCATCTTCGATTTCCCCGTCTTCCAAGTCTTCGTTTGGTAATTGACCCGGTTCGGGTTTATGTTCATCACTAAAGATTATAAAATTAGATTTTTATTTTTTTATTTATCTTTTTAATTAATAAACTAAATAAAAATGTTGATAAAAATTAAGTGTAGTTTATTTATTTTGTGTATTTTATCTTTAATTAAAGAAATTCTTGATAAAATTCTTTGATAATTTATTTAAGTTTTTTTTAATTATCAATTTATTAAAGAATTTAAAAATTAAATTTATTAAATTATTTCGTCTTTTAATTTTAATTTTTATTTTGTATGGCTATATAACGAAATAAAATAAAATTCGTTTTAAATGTCGCGCCAAATCTTTTCGTTCGGAAAGTGACCGATAGAGGTCGCCGATGGTAATCGATGTCGGGGACATCTAAAAATTCTTTTCTTTTCGGTCGATGACACATCGTAAAAATAACCGCAAAAACTAGTTATAAATAAATAAATTTTAATTGAATAAAGAATGAGGTCAATAAAAATATTGACGGTGGGGGGGAATGTCTCTGATGATAAAAATGCTATAAATTTAAATGTAAATGCGGCCATTATTGACACGTAAATAAATATTTATAGTAATAAAAATAAAGATAGTAAATAATAAATAATAATAATAATAAATAATGGCGTTTCCTTTGGCTAGAAATAAACAAATTCGCGCCTCGAAAGAGGTCGAAAAATGAACAAAGGACGTCGTTACGTCATCGCGTCAAATGGGCGTCATCGTGAAAATTAAAAAAACGCTGATAACGACGGACGACGTGGACTGATTTTTTGCGTCGAGTCGCTTTTTCGACGTCGTTAAATGTCGATGGCGGGGAACGTCCGGGCGCGATTTGGCTATTTCTGGCCTCTGGAGAACCGCTCCTCCGTGGCGTGTAAAAATAATGCAAACCTTTCACATAGGGCCATATTATGTGGCGCCTATTAAGTCTCACTAGGCAGGAAAATGTATGAAATGGCATAAGAGTCACTCATTCACTGTTTTAAAAACCTGTCGGCCCTGTCGTGCCTGTTCTCGTTTTAACGACAAGGCGTGCGTGCAGAGATTCGATTCGGATCTGTTTAGGCGGATTTTTTACGCATGGCGCTCATTTTCTACCGACTTGTCTCTTCTGCGTCGAGATCACAAATGGCCGCCCATCCTTCCCAACGATTATCGAACGGTAGTCACGGAAACGGGTCACCATTACTCGTAACCGACCAATCGGACCGCATAGCAACAGCGAACGCCTCGCGATCGGCGTCCTTCGTACGATCTCGGACTTTCACCCACACAATAAATCCATTTCATCCATTTTTAACCTAAAAATAAACCTCATTTTTACACCAACACCAAACAATAATTTCAAGGTTATGTTAAATCCTTTATTAAATTCCTTTATTTAAAAAAAAACTTTATTTATATCAATCCTTAAAGTTTAAAAGCAAAGTATCAATCAAAATATCAATCAAAATATTAAAATTTATTATTATAATTACCTCTAAAGATTATCTAATCATAAAATATAATAATTAAATTTTAATCATAAAAATAAAAACGTCAACAAACCATCTAACGCCATCTACTAACAAAGAGTAAAACTTCATTATCGACTTTTTAAAGTCGGTAAAAAAGTACACTATTTGATTAATTTAAAAATGAACCTTTTAAAATAAATTTCATCCTAAAATTTCATCCTAAAATTTCATAAAATACATATTTCATAAAATAAATCTTATTTTTAAAATAAACCCAATTAAAATAAACACGTAAATAAACCCTTACAGATGCGTAATTAAAAAAATCGATAGTTTTTTAAGGTTAGATCCGTTTACATATGACCGGTGGTTATTTTCCAAATGTCGCGTAAACGTTTACTACGTTTTAACCTCGCTAAATTAGTTGGATGCGTTTCTAAACAAACAGGTAAATTAATTATTAAATTATTAATTATTAAATTATTAATTATTACACTTGTAAATTTACAAACACTCAAAATATGACATAACCAGGTTTTTTAAATTCAAATTTTTAATCTTAAATTATTTTTTATCAAACATATAAGATTTCATTTAGCTAGTTAATATAATGTATAATTAAATTATATTTAATTTTATTTAAAAGAAGATTTAAAAAATACTTGGGAAAAAATATAATAGATGGCGGTATTAATTATCTTCCGCAACTAAAGTCACTAGATGAATATTCATCTAGTGACTTTATCCGCAACTAACTTCACAAAAATGGCGTGATTGACATATTTGACGTTTTGGTTGTGTGTATACAATAAACAGCTGATTGTAAAGTTTTTAAAGTTATTTTAACGTCGTACGACGTTTAAAAAGCTCTAAAAAGGGGTCCGAGATATGTCGGACAGCTCTACCATCGACCTGGAGAACGGACATTACTCGGACGACTCTAATTCCCCGCTTTCCTCCTCAGATATAGGTTAGGTTAACTGTCACTTTTTTTGTAAAATATTTTTGTAAAATATAGTTTATTAAAATTTGTTGATTGATATTAATTGTTGGTTAATTCTCGATTAATTATTGATTTTAGAGGAAGAATCCGAAGCGGGGGATAAAGGAGAATTTGATACTACTTTACCGACAACTCATAAAGTACGTTTTTAAAACTTTTTTTAAAGGTTATCGATTTAATCAAACAAACACTTTTTAAGTATTTGGGAAAACTTGATAATGTTGGAGGATACACCCTTTACGATGACGGTCAAATTATACAAGCTATGTTGGCGATACACACCAATACGTTGGTTTTTCCCGGATTTACGCTTCCGTTAGTTATCCGTGAATACGAAGCTAATCATGTTTTTGAAGATATTAAAAAAGGGTATACTTTTGCTTTGATTTGTACTGAGTAAGTATAAAAAAAAACTCAATAAGTAAAAAAAAAAACTCAATAAGTAAAAAAAAAACTCAATAAGTAAAAAAAAAACTCAATAAGTAAAAAAAAAAACTCAATAAGTAAAAAAAAAATTAAAAAATAAAAATAAAAAATCAATAAAAGAATTACAAATTTAAAAATTTTAGTGAAACGTCAACAAAATTGTACGAATATGGTGTAATAATGGAAGTGTTTGAAACGAGCGTAAAACGTGGTGCTATAAACCTAAAAGCGAAAGGTCGACAGCGATGTCAGATCGTTTCCGGAAGTGAAGTTCCCCCGTCTTGGTCGAGATTGCAAAAATTAACCGTTAAAGTACTACCGGAGCCGTACATTTGTTCACCGATTGCAAATACTCAACTGCAAACGTTAAGATCACGTCGAACAACATTTTCTAAAGACTACGAGTCTTTGATTAAGAATTACAATTATCGACGCTACCATTTAAGTCAGTTTCCTTTCGCTTCTTGGGTTTACGATAGAAATGAATTGAGTTTTTATGTTAACGCTTTACGGGAAGGATTAAAGAAGTGTTATGCAAAAGGTTTGTTTAAAAATTTTAGAATAATTTAAAAATTTGAGAATAATTTAAAAGTTTGTTTAAAAATTTGAGAATAATTTAATATATAATTAATTTTTTTTTCTTTTTTTTTTAAATAGAGAATTTACCGGAAGATCCAAATATATTATCATATTGGTTCGTTCAAAACTACCAACTTACCCACAACGAACGTTTGGAAATATTAAAATGCAGTACGGTGCTGGATCGTTTAAAATTGGAGTTGAAATTCTTAAAAATGCATCGAGCAATAATGTGTGGGAAATGCGGGATCGGAATAGCTTTACAACGTGACGTTTTTGCCATGTCGAAGGATGGTATACAAAGTAATTATTGTAATCCGGGTGGAAACGTTTACGAAACGGTAACGGTAATGGAAGCGACTAATTTTACATTGATCGGATTACCTTCCAAGCAATTTAGTTGGTTTCCCGGGTACGCTTGGACCATTATGCAATGTTCGGTTTGTCGGAGTCACCTCGGTTGGCAATTTACATCTAGAAATCATCACCCGCAAAAGTTTTACGGTCTCGCACATAGTTATCTCGGTATTAAAATTATCGAGGATCAAAAGGAAAAAGAGGCTGCTTAGATTTATAAATTATAAGGGTTAATGCTAATTTTCTTTTCTTTTTTTGTTCTTAATAAACAAAGCTGTGTGTAAAATTCGATTTAGAAATGTACGTACATTGTTAATAAAGATTTACTTTTATGCCGAGAGTCATAAAAGAAAAAAATAAAATTTATTTTTAATTTTATTTACCTACCATAATTAAAAAACATCAAAGCTTAGCGTTTATGGTATTCGTAACCCAAATCGGATTTTCTATATCGATCGGATCCTTCATCGTCTTCTCGAAGAATTCCACGTTCCATTTGTGATCCACCGTAATAATGCTGTGCGTTCTCGTTCCATAATTTACCTCAACGGCTTTAACGTAAACGCACGCGAGGTACTTGTAAAAAACCGGTTGACGCTTTTCCAATTCCGGACAGGGTAAATGCCTTTAAATAAAATATATTGAAAGAAAATTAATCAATTAATGAAATAACATCGACAAAAAATAGTTAATTTAGTCACATTTGATGTTTTAAGTCATCATATTTAATGTTTTATGTAATATTTGATGTTTTAAACGTTATTTTTTTATTTTAATCTTAAACATGACTTTGTAATCTTAATCTTAAACATCTTCTTCTTCTGCCCCTAAGGGAGGGGAAAGGCAATGGGATTCGGAAATCTTAAACATCACTTTGTAATCTTTAAATGTCACTTTGACGTTTTATATGTCACTTTGACGTTTTATACGTCACTTTGCAATCTTCCAAAATATATTTCATGCAATTTTAATTTTAAATTTAAAAATAAATTATTAAACTGTTAAAAATTTCATTCGAAATAAATCAATAGAAATAAATCAATAAAAATCAATCGATTAAATGTATCAAAGGAGAATAAATCAAAACTCGCAAAAATCAAATCAATCGAAACACTTAAAAAAAAAGTCACTCGAAATCGTAACATTTGTCAGTCAAGTTGACATTTGATAATTTTAAACATTATAAGATTAAAGTAATTTTTTAAACTAAACCTAAATTTCTTTTTTAATGTTAAGTTAAAAAAAAAATACAAATATCAATAAATATTAAGAAAAATATTTAAATTTAAAATTTTTTTCTCTTTCTCTTACACATTAAACAACCATTTTTCTATCCTTACTTTATATTAAAATCAAATAAAATCCATGTGTTACACATCCAAATTCATTCATTCAACATACAAAATTAAAGCTAACTTCATATATATCTATGACAACTGACAACCATATTTCTTGCAATCGCGTGTGGTTAAAAGTAATTGTCATTTAAATAAATCAAATAAATACACCAAATTAACAAAAATGGATGATAATAAGCGTATTCAAATCGACGAATACACCTTACAATATTATCGAATAAACGCTCCTATTGTTATACAACACCGTAAGTCTCACAAAATTACACTAAAACATATTCTAACCTCACTTTTTTTTTTCTTCATTAATTTAGTATTCAACGCTTTTACTATAATAATTGGAGACTTTATAGAATCGTTGGAAACTGAATGTATAAATATATGTCCTGAAAAGAAAACTATATGCATACAAGTATGTAATGATCTTCGACGGGAATATCTTTCAAATATTTTAACCGTTTTGAAACGGAAAGAAATTGAGTTGAGGGATTTACTTTTAATACCGGGTCATGTGTTGTTACCGGAAGATAAATGTTTCAGTAAAAAATATACGGAAGATGAAGTAAATGGACTCAAAAAAGAAATTGAAGACTTGGAAAAATTATATTTAGAGGTTAGTTTAGGAAATTGTTGTTGCTACGGAAACGATATGTTTTAAAAATAATTTTTTTTTTTTTATTTATTTTTAGAAAAAAGCTAAAAAAGCTCAATACGAAAAAGAATTAGAAGATTTAGAAAAGTTAACATTAATAAACGATCAAATTCAAGAAGCTATATCTAAAGTAGAAGAGTTATGTAAAAAGGAAAATTCGAAATTAAACACTCTTACAGAGATATATGATAAAGCTGCGAGTTCCTTGATGAAAGAATTAAAATGTGATGTCGATATGTTAAGGTTCGGAGGAGAAAAAAAGGTCTCGAAGGATAATTAAATAAAAATATGTAAATAAAAGTCAATATTTGGAGAACATTTTTGTATTTCCACTTTTTCTTTATGCTTTAATTTGTAATAATTTCATAAATACATTTCATAAAATATAATTATTTTCTATAACTAAATAATCGTTTAATTTAAGCCCTTGTATTTTAAAAACTGTCTAGATTTAAGTTAAATTTTAGTTTTTATATAGGTGTCCGAAAATAAAGTAAATAATGGGATTAAAAAAAAATTTTTATATTAAAAAAACCCATTATCAATTAAAAAAAGTCCCTAGATATTGAAAAAAGTGAAGTTACTTGTATATAATAAAGTTGTAACTTCTAAATGTCTCTACAAAGTTTGTTAACCCCTGAAATGTCTCTCGATGAAAGTTGCTCACCCTTGAAGTTGATTTGAAACATCGAGGCTTTAGTTACCCTTGAATCGGATTTCTATGAAGTTTGTCAATCACTAAAACGTCTCTCGACAAGGTTTGTCAATCACTAAAATGTCTCTCGACAAGGTTTGCAAACCCTTAAAATGTCTCTCGACGAGTTTTGCCCACCCCTGAAGTCAGTTCGAAAAATCGAGAGTTTATTTATCCTTTTATCGGATTTCTACGAAGTTTGTCAACCCTCTGAAATGTCTCTCGATGAGATTTGCCCACCCTTGAAGTTCCTTTGAAAAATCAAGGGTTTACTTAGCTTTGAATCGGAGTTTTCCTAAGTTTGCCAACCCCTAAAATGTCTTTTGAGAAGTTTTACCTACCACTGAAATCAGCTTAAAAAATCGAGGGTTTACGAAGTTTACCAAATCCCTGAAATATTTCTCGACAAGTTTTGCCAGCCCTTAAAATGCATTTCGACGAGGTTTGCCCACCCTTAAAATCCGTTTGAAAAATCGAACGTTTACTTATCCTTGAATCGAGTTTGTCAAAATCCCTAAAAAGTCTCCCGATGAGGTTTGTCCATCCCTGAAGCTCGTTTGAAAAATTGAAATTTACATTTACATTTAAATTAAAATTTGAATCGGGTTTCTACGAAGTTTATAAACCTTTAAAATGTCTCTTGACGAGGTTTGCCCACCCCTGAAGTCAGTTCGAAAAATCGAAACTTTATTTATCCTTTTATCGGGTTTCTACGAAGTTTGTCAACCCTCTGAAATGTCTCTAGACGAGGTTTGCCCACCCTTGAAGTTCCTTTGAAAAATCAAGGGTTTACTTAGCTTTGAATCGGAGTTTTCCGAAGTTTGCCAACCCCTAAAATGTCTTTTGAGGAGTTTTACCTACCTCTCAAGTCAGGTTAAAAAATCGAGGGACTACGAAGTTTACCAAATCCCTGAAATATCTCTCGACAAGTTTTGCCAGCCCTTAAAATGTATTTCGACGAGGTTTGCCCACCGTTAAAGTCCGTTTGAAAAATCGAACGTTTACTTATCCTTGAATCGAGTTTGTCAAAATCCCTAAAATGTCTCTCGATGAGGTTTGTCCATCCCTGAAGCCCGTTTGAAAAATTGAAATTTACTTATCTTTGAATCGGGTTTCTACGAAGTTTGTAAACCTTTGAAATGTCTCTCGACGAGTTTTGCCCACCCCTGAAGCCCGTTTGAAAAATCGAGAGTTTATTTATCCTTTTATCGGGTTTCTAGGAAGTTTGACAACCCCTGAAATATCCCTCAACAAGGTTTGTCAACCCCTAAAATCTCCCTCGAAGAGGTTTGCCCACCCTTGAAATCCCATTTTTCCTTTTCGGAGATTGTCCACCCTTGATAGTCGAGTGTTAAACCACGTCTTTATCAATAAAACTTTATATTGCGACCAACTCGATATGGACGGTCGAGCGTTACGATCGTTTTGAAAGGTACACTGAGAGGAAAAATTTCATGGCGCTTAATTCAAAAGTTTGACATATCTGTCACGAACATTGTGCTTCAAGTTGAGGCGGTTAATTTCCCTTATTGCGAAGCGTCTGTTTAATTCGCCGAATTGTACTCTCGGATTTCCCTGTCATTGCTGCCACACGACTTATAACCTGGTTAACACAAAATGTATATTTTCCTGCTGCCTTTTCACTCTCGCAAAATGTGATGACATTCTGCAGCATGGTGAGCACTTCACTCTGCTCAGATTTCCTCTTGGGCATGTTTGTAATATATGTATCTGAAAATAAATTATATAAATATCTAACACATATTAAAATTAACATTACTAACCTGCAAATCAGGTGGGAAACGCTATTGCTCTAAAAAGAGCAGTTAATAAAAACGACATGTAAAAACGACACAAATTTGACACCTAATAGCGAAATGTCAGAAACAGTTATGTTCTATTTGGTGACTTGACTGTACTACAGCGGAATATACAGGGTGTCCTGGAAAATGTGGGAAATCTCTTGGATTCTAATAGAACATTAAAAAATATGATTACAAGTTCCCATAATTTTTTTTCCTAGCGGCCTTCCTCTTGGAGATACGGCCTTCTAAAGGAAGCCACTGGAAAACAATTTTTCTTGAATCAATTTTAAAGTGCTTAATTTAATTTAATGAAACTTTAATATGATAAACAGTGGTAAGGACCTCTTAAAAAAATGACCTTAAAACGTAATTAGTCTCTTTAGTTTATCAGGGGCGTACTAGGTTCTGCATTTTAATGGTTACATTTTTAATACCCTGTTTGGTAAGGAGTTAAAAAAAATAAATTTAGATACCTTGAACAATTAGCTAAAGAAAAGGTACTCTTATTCAGTGTCGATAAAATGAACGGTTTTCGAGAAAAAAATTGTAAAAGAAACCATAAAGATTAAAAATTTATTAATATTTCGTAGGTACCGTAGTAACGTTTGTAAAAACAGCGCTTTTTTAATACTGATGTTGCAGACAAAAAATTTAGGGCGCACTATTCAGCGACTCGCAAGAAAATTGGTGTTAAAGTTTGGGAGTGACTAATATGTTAAAGTTTAGCCATTTCCCCTAAAAACCCCCAATAGCCGTAGTGGAAATATATCGGCTTCCAGATCCATAGTATGGTGGTTCAAATATCGAATAATAATTTTTTTATTTTTATTTTGAATACAATATTTCATATTATTTTTAAAATATTTTAATGTTACTAGTTTAGTTTTATTTTTAGTATTTTTCTAAAAAAAATTTATTGTTTTTGGTGGAATTGATCAACATTTTGGTAAGTTTTTTGATGGAATTTAAAAAAAAATTCATTATTTTTGGTAGAATTATTAAAAATTTTAGTAACTTTGGTGAAATTTTTATGAATCTACTAAGTTTTGAATTTTCAAGGTTTTAGTTAATTTTTAAAGAAATTGTTTCTAATTTAATCGATTTTTGGTGGAATTTTAAAAGTTTTTGGACATTTTGGTGGAATTTTTAAAAAATTTGATAAGTTCAAATCAATCGGAAACCTAAAACATCAATCAGGAAGTTCAAAACATCAACTGTACTCTTAATTTTTAAGAAAATTATCTTTTTATTAACTATTTAAATCATTTTCTATTTAAAATAGATTTATTTTAAAATTATTTTGTGTACTTTTTGAAGAAATCATAATTTTTAAAGAAAATAACATCAATCGGAAACCTAAAACATCAATCGGGAAGTTCAAGACATCAACGGTACACTTAATTTTTAAAAAATTATCTTGAAATCAACTATTTAAATCATTTTCTATTTAAAATAGACTTATTTTAAAATTATTTTGTGTACTCTTTCAAGAAATCATAATTTTTAAAGAAAATAACATCAATCGGAAACCTAAAACATCAATCGGGAAGTTCAAGACATCAACGGTACACTTAATTTTTAAAAAATTACCTTGAAATCAACTATTTAAATCATTTTCTATTTAAAATAGACTTATTTTAAAATTATTTTGTGTACTTTTTCAAGAAATCATAATTTTTAAAGAAAATAACATCAATCGGAAACCTAAAACATCAATCGGGAAGTTCAAGACATCAACGGTACACTTAATTTTTAAAAAATTATCTTGAAATCAACTATTTAAATCATTTTCTATTTAAAATAGACTTATTTTAAAATTATTTTGTGTACTCTTTCAAGAAATCATAATTTTTAAAGAAAATAACATCAATCGGAAACCTAAAACATCAATCGGGAAGTTCAAGACATCAACGGTACACTTAATTTTTAAAAAATTATCTTGAAATCAACTATTTAAATCATTTTCTATTTAAAATAGATTTATTTTAAAATTATTTTGTGTACTCTTTCAAGAAATCATAATTTTTAAAGAAAATAACATCAATCGGAAACCTAAAACATCAATCGGGAAGTTCAAGACATCAACGGTACACTTAATTTTTAAAAAATTATCTTGAAATCAACTATTTAAATCATTTTCTATTTAAAATAGACTTATTTTAAAATTATTTTGTGTACTTTTTGAAGAAATCATAATCTTTAAAGAAAATAACATCAATCGGAAACCTAAAACATCAATCGGGAAGTTCAAGACATCAACGGTACACTTAATTTTTAAAAAATTATCTTGAAATCAACTATTTAAATCATTTTCTATTTAAAATAGACTTATTTTAAGATTATTTTGTGTACTTTTTCAAGAAATCATAATTTTTAAAGAAAATAACATCAATGGGAAACCTAAAACATCAATCGGGAAGTTCAAGACATCAACGGTACACTTAATTTTTAAAAAATTATCTTGAAATCAACTATTTAAATCATTTTCTATTTAAAATAGACTTATTTTAAAATTATTTTGTGTACTTTTTGAAGAAATCATAATCTTTAAAGAAAATAACATCAATCGGAAACCTAAAACATCAATCGGGAAGTTCAAGACATCAACGGTACACTTAATTTTTAAAAAATTATCTTGAAATCAACTATTTAAATCATTTTCTATTTAAAATAGATTTATTTTAAAATTATTTTGTGTACTCTTTCAAGAAATCATAATTTTTAAAGAAAATAACATCAATCGGAAACCTAAAACATCAATCGGGAAGTTCAAGACATCAACGGTACACTTAATTTTTAAAAAATTATCTTGAAATCAACTATTTAAATCATTTTCTATTTAAAATAGACTTATTTTAAAATTATTTTGTGTACTCTTTCAAGAAATCATAATTTTTAAAGAAAATAACATCAATCGGAAACCTAAAACATCAATCGGGAAGTTCAAGACATCAACGGTACACTTAATTTTTAAAAAATTATCTTGAAATCAACTATTTAAATCATTTTCTATTTAAAATAGACTTATTTTAAAATTATTTTGTGTACTTTTTCAAGAAATCATAATTTTTAAAGAAAATAACATCAATCGGAAACCTAAAACATCAATCGGGAAGTTCAAGACATCAACGGTACACTTAATTTTTAAAAAATTATCTTGAAATCAACTATTTAAATCATTTTCTATTTAAAATAGACTTATTTTAAAATTATTTTGTGTACTTTTTGAAGAAATCATAATCTTTAAAGAAAATAACATCAATCGGAAACCTAAAACATCAATCGGGAAGTTCAAGACATCAACGGTACACTTAATTTTTAAAAAATTATCTTGAAATCAACTATTTAAATCATTTTCTATTTAAAATAGACTTATTTTAAAATTATTTTGTGTACTTTTTCAAGAAATCATAATTTTTAAAGAAAATAACATCAATGGGAAACCTAAAACATCAATCGGGAAGTTCAAGACATCAACGGTACACTTAATTTTTAAAAAATTATCTTGAAATCAACTATTTAAATCATTTTCTATTTAAAATAGACTTATTTTAAAATTATTTTGTGTACTCTTTCAAGAAATCATAATTTTTAAAGAAAATAACATCAATCGGAAACCTAAAACATCAATCGGGAAGTTCAAGACATCAACGGTACACTTAATTTTTAAAAAATTATCTTGAAATCAACTATTTAAATCATTTTCTATTTAAAATAGACTTATTTTAAAATTATTTTGTGTACTCTTTCAAGAAATCATAATTTTTAAAGAAAATAACATCAATCGGAAACCTAAAACATCAATCGGGAAGTTCAAGACATCAACGGTACACTTAATTTTTAAAAAATTATCTTGAAATCAACTATTTAAATCATTTTCTATTTAAAATAGATTTATTTTAAAATTATTTTGTGTACTCTTTCAAGAAATCATAATTTTTAAAGAAAATAACATCAATCGGAAACCTAAAACATCAATCGGGAAGTTCAAGACATCAACGGTACACTTAATTTTTAAAAAATTATCTTGAAATCAACTATTTAAATCATTTTCTATTTAAAATAGACTTATTTTAAAATTATTTTGTGTACTTTTTGAAGAAATCATAATCTTTAAAGAAAATAACATCAATCGGAAACCTAAAACATCAATCGGGAAGTTCAAGACATCAACGGTACACTTAATTTTTAAAAAATTATCTTGAAATCAACTATTTAAATCATTTTCTATTTAAAATAGACTTATTTTAAGATTATTTTGTGTACTTTTTCAAGAAATCATAATTTTTAAAGAAAATAACATCAATGGGAAACCTAAAACATCAATCGGGAAGTTCAAGACATCAACGGTACACTTAATTTTTAAAAAATTATCTTGAAATCAACTATTTAAATCATTTTCTATTTAAAATAGACTTATTTTAAAATTATTTTGTGTACTTTTTGAAGAAATCATAATCTTTAAAGAAAATAACATCAATCGGAAACCTAAAACATCAATCGGGAAGTTCAAGACATCAACGGTACACTTAATTTTTAAAAAATTATCTTGAAATCAACTATTTAAATCATTTTCTATTTAAAATAGACTTATTTTAAAATTATTTTGTGTACTTTTTCAAGAAATCATAATTTTTAAAGAAAATAACATCAATGGGAAACCTAAAACATCAATCGGGAAGTTCAAGACATCAACGGTACACTTAATTTTTAAAAAATTATCTTGAAATCAACTATTTAAATCATTTTCTATTTAAAATAGACTTATTTTAAAATTATTTTGTGTACTCTTTCAAGAAATCATAATTTTTAAAGAAAATAACATCAATCGGAAACCTAAAACATCAATCGGGAAGTTCAAGACATCAACGGTACACTTAATTTTTAAAAAATTATCTTGAAATCAACTATTTAAATCATTTTCTATTTAAAATAGACTTATTTTAAAATTATTTTGTGTACTTTTTCAAGAAATCATAATTTTTAAAGAAAATAACATCAATCGGAAACCTAAAACATCAATCGGGAAGTTCAAGACATCAACGGTACACTTAATTTTTAAAAAATTATCTTGAAATCAACTATTTAAATCATTTTCTATTTAAAATAGATTTATTTTAAAATTATTTTGTGTACTTTTTCAAGAAATCATAATTTTTAAAGAAAATAACATCAATCGGAAACCTAAAACATCAATCGGGAAGTTCAAGACATCAACGGTACACTTAATTTTTAAAAAATTATCTTGAAATCAACTATTTAAATCATTTTCTATTTAAAATAGACTTATTTTAAAATTATTTTGTGTACTCTTTCAAGAAATCATAATTTTTAAAGAAAATAACATCAATCGGAAACCTAAAACATCAATCGGGAAGTTCAAGACATCAACGGTACACTTAATTTTTAAAAAATTATCTTGAAATCAACTATTTAAATCATTTTCTATTTAAAATAGATTTATTTTAAAATTATTTTGTGTACTTTTTCAAGAAATCATAATTTTTAAAGAAAATAACATCAATCGGAAACCTAAAACATCAATCGGGAAGTTCAAGACATCAACGGTACACTTAATTTTTAAAAAATTATCTTGAAATCAACTATTTAAATCATTTTCTATTTAAAATAGACTTATTTTAAAATTATTTTGTGTACTCTTTCAAGAAATCATAATTTTTAAAGAAAATAACATCAATCGGAAACCTAAAACATCAATCGGGAAGTTCAAGACATCAACGGTACACTTAATTTTTAAAAAATTATCTTGAAATCAACTATTTAAATCATTTTCTATTTAAAATAGACTTATTTTAAAATTATTTTGTGTACTCTTTCAAGAAATCATAATTTTTAAAGAAAATAACATCAATCGGAAACCTAAAACATCAATCGGGAAGTTCAAGACATCAACGGTACACTTAATTTTTAAAAAATTATCTTGAAATCAACTATTTAAATCATTTTCTATTTAAAATAGACTTATTTTAAAATTATTTTGTGTACTCTTTCAAGAAATCATAATTTTTAAAGAAAATAACATCAATCGGGAAGTTCAAGACATCAACGGTACTCTTAATTTTTAAAAAATTATCTTGAAATCAACTATTTAAATCATTTTCTATTTAAAATAGACTTATTTTAAAATTATTTTGTGTATTTTTTAAAGAAATCATAATTTTTAAAGAAAATAACATCAATCGGAAACCTAAAACATCAATCGGGAAGTTCAAGACATCTATGGTACTCTTAATTTTAAGTAATATGACATCGGAAACATCAAATGGCTTTTTAAAAGTCTTACCGATTAAATTCTAATCTGAAATTTAAAACCGAGAAGCTTTTAGGTTTAACCGTAAGTCTGTTTAAATAGTGTTTGATAAAGAAAAAGTTGTAAAATGACATCGGGAACATCAAACGGCTTTTCAAAAGTCTTACCGATTAAAATTTTAGACGTTTGTTAAAAAATTTAGTTGGTTTTAAGATCATTCAAGTATTTTTAAGTCAATTTTTAATAATTTCAAGACGATTTTAGACAATTTTAAGAATATTTCGAGGTTATATTGAAAAATTTAAGCATTTTTGAGAAGAGTTTCCACCTTTTTGAGTCCAATTTAGATCTTTCTGAGTCGATTTTAGACAGTTTAAAGATAATTTTAATAACTTTTGGATAAATTTTAAAAGATACCAAAAAATCTCAAACGATTTAGACGTTTTTGAATCAATTTTAGATATTTTCGAGTCCATTTTAAACAGTCTTAAAACAATTTAGAGACAATACCAGACAAATCGAGAAGATTTAAACATTCTTAAAATAATTTTAGACCTTTTCGAGTCGATTTTAGACAGTTTAAAGAAAATTTTGAAAATTTTTGAATAAATTTAAAAAGATATCATAAAATTCCAAACGATTTAAACGTTTTTAATCAAATTTTGGATCTTTTCGAGTCAATTTTAAACAATTTTAAGACAATTTTGAGACAATATCGGTTAATTTTAGCTTTTCCAAGTCCATTTTACAGGATTTCCGAAAATTTCAGTTAATTTTAAAACGAATTAAACAATTTTCAACCAATTTCTAATCATTTCTGGTAGACTTGAGACGATTTTCGAAAATATTAATTGATCTAAGACTATTTTAGTCTATTTTTTAATCATTTTGAATAAATTTTAAACGATTTTCGAAAATTTTAATTGATTTTAAAACGATTCAAACATTTTTCAATCGATTCTTAATCATTTTTCATTAGATTTTACTTCATTTTTGATAATTTTGAGGCTATTTTAGACAATTATTAAAAAAATTAGTTAATTTTCATTTAAACATTTTCCATTTACACGTTTTTGAGTCAATTTTTGATCATTTTGAATTAACTTTTGATCATTTTGAGCCAATGTCAATCAATTTTAGAAACAATCTTAATATTTTCAAACCTTCCGAGACACAGTTTTAAGTTTTTGAATGTCTGGAAAGTAAAATTTAACATTTTTAGTTAATCGGAAGAACTAATTTATCAATTTTAGTTCTTCGGAATTTTTGGTGGAATTTTAAAAGAATTTGGACATTTTCGGTGTAATTTTTAGGATTTTTGTAAGTTTTTGGTGGAATAAAAAAATTCAGTAAGTTTTGGGTTAAATATTTTAATAGCTTTGGTGGAATCTTTGCGAATTTTATTCATTTCTAGTAGAATTTAAAAAAAAATTCAGTGTTTTTGGTAAAATTCTTATGAATTTAGTAAGTTTTTGGCGGAATTTTAAAAAAATTCAGTATGTTTTCGGTGGAATTATCAAAAATTTTGATAACATTGGTGGAATTTTTGCGAATTTTATTCATTTCTGGTGGAATAAAAAAAAAATCAGTGTTTTTGATAAAATTCTTATGAATTTAGTAAGTTTTTGATGGAATTTTTGCAAATTGTATTAACTTTTGGTGGAATTTTTAAAAAATTCAGTATATTTTTGGTGGAATTATCAAAAATTTTGATAACACTGGAGGAATTTTTGCGAATTTTATTCATTTTTGATGGAATTTTTAAAAATTTCAATATGTTTTTGATGGAATTGTTAAAAAAGTTGCTAACTTTGGTGGAATTTTTATTAACTTTAAGTTTCTTGGTGGAATCTTAAAAAAAATCATTATTTTTGGTAGAGTTATTAAAAATTTTAGTAACTTTGGTGGAATTTTTATGAATTTACTAAGTTTTTGATGGAATTTTCAAGGTTTTAGTTAATTTTTAATGAAATTATTTCTAATTTAATTGATTTTTGGTGGAATTTTAAAAGAATTTGGACATTTTGGTGGAATTTTTAAAAAATTTGGTAAGTTTTTGGTAGAATTGTTAAAAATGTTGACAATTTCGGTGTAATTATTAAGGATTTTTGTAAGTTTTTGGTGGTATAAAAAAAATTCAGTAAGTTTTGGGTGTAGTTGTTAAATATTTTAATAGCTTTGGTGGAATGTTTGCGAATTTTATTCATTTCTAGTAGAATTTAAAAAAAATTCAGTGTTTTCGGTAAAATTCTTATGAATTTAGTAAGTTTTTAATGGATTTTTTAAAAAATTCAGTATGTTTTTGGTTGAATTATCAAAAATTTTGATAATATTGGTGGAATTTTTGCGAATTTTATTCATTTCTGGTGGAATAAAAAAAAATCAGTGTTTTTGGTAAAATTCTTATGAATTTAGTAAGTTTTTGATGGAATTTTTGCAAATTGTATTAATTTTTGGTAGAATTTTTAAAAAATTCAGTATGTTTTTGGTGGAATTATCAAAAATTTTGATAACACTGGTGGAATTTTTGCGAATTTTATTCATTTTTGATGGAATTTTTAAAAAATTCAGTGTTCTTTTATGGAATTTTTACAAATTTAGAAAGTTTTTAGTGAACTTTTTCCAATTTTATTAATTTTTGGTGGAATTTTTATAAAATTCAGTATGTTTTTGATGGAATTGTTAAAAAAGTTGCTAACCTTGGTGGAATTTTTATTAACTTTAATTATTTTTGGTGGAATTGTTAAAAATATTGGTAATTTTAGTAGAATTTTTATGAATTTGGTAAGTTTTTGTTGGTATTTTTTTAAAAATCAGTAAGTTTTTGGTGGAATTATTCAACATTTTTGTAGCTTTGGTGGAAAATTGAAAAAATTTAGTACGTTTTTGGTGGAATTGTTAAAAATGTTGGTAACTTTGGTGGAATTTTTACTAATATAGTAAGTTTTTTTAATTTTTACCAATTTTATTGATTTTGGGTGGAATTTTTAAAAAATTCACTAAGTTTTTAGTAGAATTGTCTCCGAATTTAATAATTTTTGGTGAAATTATATTCAATTTAACTAACTTTTGAGGAATTTTTATTATTACTTTTTTATTTTTGTGGAATTTTTAAGAATCTAATCAATTCTTGACGAAATTAATCGTAATTTTAGTATATTTTTTAAAAATTCAGTTTTTGGTGGAATTATTAAAAATTTTGATAGCTTTAGTGGAATTTTTACAAATTTTATAAGTTTTTGATGGAATTATTAAAAATTTTAGTAGCTTTGGTGGAATTTTTACAAATTTAATTTTTGGTGATATTTTCAAGAATTTAATTAGTTTTTAGTGAAATTTATTCGAATTTTTGCTCTGTATAAATTAAATATTTGATAATTATTAATAAACCGATCGTTTTGACATTTCATGTGGCATTAGCGTGGTTAGAATAATAAATAACGTTTATGAAAATTGAACCAAGTGTTTTATCGGCCCAAATCGAAAATGACGGAAAACGGGGACTTCGTTTAGGGCTTAAATCGGCCGTTTCGGGTCCAAAGGATCCCCGATTCGCATATAACGTTGCGTTATAAAGCCGTTTAGGTTAGCCGGAAGTAAAGTCGCGGAGCCGGTGGCTTTTTGAACAAAAAGTGCGTTCGAAAATTAACGAAAATGACAGGCGGACGATCGAGAATTTTAATTTCAATTAGGGTTACCGCAACGTCGTTCGATTTTTAGGGCCGTTTTTTCGAAATCGGTCACGGACCCCCCAAAAATCGTCGGGGAAGTGAAAATAGTGGTCGGCAGAATGACGTAAAACCATTGAATCGTCCGGAAAGCGATTTCCAAAAAAGCTACAGTTGCTCCCAAAAGTATCCGGCCGCCTGGCAATTTCTCACATTTAACACTATATTACTTAAGAATTAAATAATATAACCAATAGTTATTTTTTTTAATGATGCTAGTATATTATCATTCAACTTTTGATACATTGCAAATATAACAACAGCAAACAATGTAACAAAGAACATAAATAACAATATTATAGGCACACAAAAGTATCCAGCCACTTATACAAAATAGCTTTAAAAAAAACTAAATATGTAACACTTAAAAGCTATTAGAACAGCTTTTTAATATTTTGTGGGGTAACCTTTTGAATTTAAAACATCTCTCAATCTGTTGGGCATCGACTTAACCAATTTATTCGTTAATGAAGCGTTTATCATCTTCCATTCCAGCAGTGAATGGTTTTTAAGCATTTCTTTACTGGAAATGCGCTTTTTGTTCAGACTAACAAAACTTTCAAAATTGCCCATAAATGCTCTGTTGGGTTGAGATCTCACTTGTTGCGTTATATAATAACCATTCTCCCGTTCTCATGCCACAATATGTATTAAGTAATATAGTGTTAAATGTGAAAATTTGCCAGGCGGCCGGATACTTTTGGGAGCAACTGTAATATAATGTCAAATAATATATAATGTCTCAAAAAAATATGTTAAAATAAAAAATAAACTTACGGTTGATCCCAGTTTAAAAAATCCACCAACTCTTTTAATAATTCTTCTTTCTCTCCTTTTTGATTAAACCTATTAATAATTTCCTCAAACTTCTTTTTACCTTCGACGACTTTTTTCGGTGGATTTGGAGGTACGGTATTTCCAAATCCCAAAAAACCTTTTCCAAAATGCTCCGAATAACTCTTCGGAACGTTACTACAATGGCTCAAAACGCTTTGCTCGTCGTTGATCTCAATGGTGACGAAATTAAAGGCGTTATAGGGTTCCTTCGATTCTAACAATTGGTGCATGTAATCGTTGGCTTTGAGATCTCCCTCGAGGTAATCGCTCACGATGAAACCGCGTCCTTTAAGACCGTGCTTCCGATCTTCCCCGGTTACGTTTAGAAGCGCGCCGAAACGCAATTTGTAACCTTGGCTGGGTTTTAATGAGATTCCTAACCACATACCGCCTTGTCTACCTTCGAATAAATCGCGACCTTTAATAATAATTTAAAAAAAATAATAATTTTGATTACTTTAAACATTAAAAATTATTTTAAACAAACCCCCGATTACATCGTTTATCCTAGAAACAACTTGAGAAGGTCTATGGTAAAATTCATCCCTATTTGAAGCAATTATTAATCGATATTCACCCGGTTTGGGGTTTGGATTAACGTAAACAAATAAAATACACATTTATATTAATCGTAGTATCAAAACTAAATGACTGGCACATTAAATTGGTTCATTAAATAAACTTCAAGATAATCTTATCACTATTAGGATGATGTAATTCAAATTTTACGCGCTTAGTTTGGTTATCAAATCATCAAACCATTAAACAATCCTTTTCATGGTTTATTATTATCGTCTTTATTATTCCACATGTTAAAAGTAAAACCATTCTTTTTTTACAAGGTGATTAAGTTACGCAATTGAAATGTTAATGAACTTACTAACCTTAACCCAACTTTTTTTCTTGTTCGTCTTTGACCGCTTTTCGAACGTTCAAAACGATCAGTCGGTTTTAAAACGTTATGGAGCAACAATCAGGTACGTTTACATACAATTTAATAACTTTACATTAATATTTAACTTAAAATAAATAAATAAAACGAGAAAATTTAAAATTTTTAATCAGAGCGCCATCTATTAGACAACCGTTGAACTTAATACACGTTTTTATTTTTTAAATTAAAATATTAAATTAAAATTAATTAATGATAAATTACTAATAGAAATCATTAATTAAAACTTTAAATTTATAAATGAAAAATTGTAAAATATGTTAATCGGATATTTTTATAAAAATTATCAATTAATAAAACTATGCAACCAACTTCACTGGTATTTATCAGAGATGGTTGCCTAAATTTACTGTTCAATAAATCCACCATTAAAATTTACGCATGTCCATAACATTTTAACATTATTATCTCGCGATAATCAACAATTAATGGTAACGATAATGTTTTTATCGCCGTATACGATTACATTCGGAGAATTGATTGATTGGAGTTGTAAGAGGAATCGCCTCTGATTGCTAATGTTTAAAGTTAAAAAAGCTTGAATCATGGGGAGGTATTTTAGACAACCCGGTAACGTTTATAATTAATTTTTTACTTATTTAAGTACTAATCGAGAGTATTTTTTTTAGCTGGCCAACCGGATTCTTTACAAATCGCTCTTTCCCATTACAAACAGAGGTTTAATTGGGATTGCGGCGTATCGTGTGTTCTTATGATCCTTCCGCTGGCCGATCGAGAGAAATTATTGGGAAATTTTAATGCTATTTGTAAAGAGGAAGGATTTAATAAAAGGTACGGTTAAAAAAAAAAATCCAACCTATAAATGCTGTTTAAATATAGGAAATGATTTGATTTTTTTTTGGGTTGCTATGACAACGACTGTAATAACTTGGTTTGACGTTTAACTTAACCTTAAATTTTTTATTTCTAAATTCTAATTTAATTCTTATTATATTATTAAAGCTGCAATCAAACCAATATTACTTTCTAAGTTAGTGACGTTTAAAACATCAACTTGACGTTTGAATTAATCTGACGTTTAAAATGTCACTTTAACGTTTGAATCAATCTGACGTTTTAAAATATCAACCTGACGTTTGAATCAATCTGACGTCTAAAATGTCACTTTGACGTTTTAAAATATCATCTTGACGTTTGAATTAATCTGACGTTTAAAATGTCACTTTAACGTTTGAATCAATCTGACGTTTTAAAATATCAACCTGACGTTTGAATCAATCTGACGTCTCAAATGTCACTTTGACGTTTTAAAATATCAATCGGGAAGTTCAAGACATCAACGGTACACTTAATTTTTAAAAAATTATCTTGAAATCAACTATTTAAATCATTTTCTATTTAAAATAGACTTATTTTAAAATTATTTTGTGTACTTGTTCAAGAAATCATAATTTTTAAAGAAAATAACATCAATCGGAAACCTAAAACATCAATCGAGAAGTTCAAGACATCAACGGTACACTTAATTTTTAAAAAATTATCTTGAAATCAACTATTTAAATCATTTTCTATTTAAAATAGACTTATTTTAAAATTATTTTGTGTACTTGTTCAAGAAATCATAATTTTTAAAGAAAATAACATCAATCGGAAACCTAAATCATCAATCGGGAAGTTCAAGACATCAACGGTACACTTAATTTTTAAAAAATTATCTTGAAATCAACTATTTAAATCATTTTCTATTTAAAATAGACTTATTTTAAAATTATTTTGTGTACTTGTTCAAGAAATCATAATTTTTAAAGAAAATAACATCAATCGGAAACCTAAATCATCAATCGGGAAGTTCAAGACATCAACGGTACACTTAATTTTTTAAAAATTATCTTGAAATCAACTATTTAAATCATTTTCTATTTAAAATAGACTTATTTTAAAATTATATTGTGTGCTTTTTCAAGAATTCATAATTTTTAAAGAAAATAACATCAATCGGAAACCTAAAACATCAATCGGGAAGTTCAAGACATCAACGGTACTCAATTTTTAAAAAATTATCTTGAAATCAACTATTTAAATCATTTTCTATTTAAAATAGACTTATTTTAAAATTATTTTGTGTACTTGTTCAAGAAATCATAATTTTTAAAGAAAATAACATCAATCGGAAACCTAAAACATCAATCGGGAAGTTCAAGACATCTATGGTACTCTTAATTTTAAGTAATATGACATCGGAAACATCAAATGGCTTTTCAAAAGTCTTACCGATTAAATTCTAATCTGAAATTTGAAACCGAGAAGCTTTTAGGTTTAACCGTAAGTCTGTTTAAATAGTGTTTGATAAAGAAAAAGTTGTAAAATGACATCGGGAACATCAAACGGCTTTTCAAAAGTCTTACCGATTAAAATTTTAGACGTTTGTTAAAAAATTTAGTTGGTTTTAAGATCATTCAAGTATTTTTAAGTCAATTTTTAATAATTTCAAGACGATTTTAGACAATTTTAAGAATATTTCGAGGTTATATTGAAAAATTTAAGCATTTTTGAGAAGAGTTTCCACCTTTTTGAGTCCAATTTAGATCTTTCTGAGTCGATTTTAGACAGTTTAAAGACAATTTTAATAACTTTTGGATAAATTTTAAAAGATACCAAAAAATCTCAAACGATTTAGACGTTTTTGAATCAATTTTAGATATTTTCGAGTCCATTTTAAACAGTCTTAAAACAATTTAGAGACAATACCAGACAAATCGAGAAGATTTAAACATTCTTAAAATAATTTTAGACCTTTTCGAGTCGATTTTAGACAGTTTAAAGAAAATTTTGAAAATTTTTGAATAATTTTAAAAAGATATCATAAAATTCCAAACGATTTAAACGTTTTTAATCAAATTTTAGATCTTTTCGAGTTAATTTTAAACAATTTTAAGACAATTTTGAGACAATATCGGTTAATTTTAGCTTTTCCAAAAGCTAAAAGACGTTTAAAATATCACTTTGACGTTTTAAAATATCATCTTGACGTTTTAATAAATCTGACGTTTAAAATGTCACTTTAACGTTTGAATCAATCTGACATTTTAAAATATCAACCTGACGTTTGAATCACTCCGACGTCTAAAATGTCACTTTGACGTTTTAAAACATCATCTTGACGTTTGAATTAATCTGACGTTTAAAATGTCACTTTAACGTTTGAATCAATCTGACGTTTTAAAATATCAACCTGACGTTTGAATCAATCTGACGTCTCAAATGTCACTTTGACGTTTTAAAATATCATCTTGACGTTTGAATTAATCTGACGTTTAAAATGTCACTTTGACGTTTGAATCAATCTGACGTTTTAAAATATCAACCTGACGTTTGAATCAATCTGACGTCTCAAATGTCACTTTGACGTTTTAAAATATCATCTTGACGTTTGAATTAATCTGACGTTTAAAATGTCACTTTAACGTTTGAATCAATCTGACGTTTTAAAATATCAACCTGACGTTTGAATCAATCTGACGTCTCAAATGTCACTTTGACGTTTTAAAATATCATCTTGACGTTTGAATTAATCTGACGTTTAAAGTGTCACTTTGACGTTTTAAAATATCTTGATGTTGGCTCGTATTTTTAATTTAAATTTAATTTTTATTTAATTTTTTTAAATTTTAGTACCTGGACAATTGATCTTTGTTATCTTCTTCACCGTTTCAACGTTCCTCATAAATTCTACACGACCACTTTAGGTGTTCATCCCGGTTATCGAGGAAATTCTTTTTACCAAAGTGTTCTAACTAAGGTAAAGTGTTCTAACTAAGGTAAAACGTAAAAGTAGAATTAATATGATGAAAATATAATTTTAAATTTCTAATAAGAGATTTTCTTTTTATATAGGATGAGAAAAGGGTAAATCGTAAATTTGAAAAAGCTCACCTGTACGGTTTACAAATCCGAAAGGCATCCGTTTCGGCTAATTTTATAATCGGACATTTAAAAGACGGTCCGGTTATCTTATTAACAAACGCTCAGCTTCTTAATTGCGAACGGTGTAAATTCAATAAGGTTTGTACGGAGATAAGAAAGTGTATACCTTGGCCGGTTCCGTATCAAGGACATTATATAGTCGTTTGTGGTTATAATACGATGACTCAAAAAATTTATTATCGGAATCCATCTTTTCAAGATAGATTGTGTGTGATGTCGTTGGAGACGTTCGAGGATGCGAGGAAGAGTTACGGGACGGATGAGGATGTTATTTTGGTTTATACTCGCCCCCAATCTAGCGTTTAATCTAATAATTTAATTAATATCGTTTAATAATTTATTGCATTTACTTTAAATAATAATTTTTTTTTTTATAAACTCGCTGTTTTTTTAATCCAATCTAAATGTTTCGCTACGTCGGTAAAAATCGCGTAATTTTTTGTGTTACACACCTCGTTTAAATCTTGTTTTTGATTTAGAGATACTATGCCGCGTATTTGCCAAACGGCTCCACTTCCGGTAGATCCACCTTTTCTAAAAATCATCCCTCCGCCGGAATCCCCGTTACATACTGATTTTCCACCTTCTCCGCCGGCACAGTAAGTTTTTTCGTTCGTGTGTTTTCTATAAAACTCCCCTCTTTCTTTACATTGTTGAAGGGAAACAACTGGAATTTCGGCGTGTCTTAAATCGGTGGAAAATGATTTATTTCTATGGTCGATTCCCCAACCGACGACAGTTCCCAAACGACCCGTTACACTTGATTGATCTATATCTTCCGACCAAAGACAAATCGGACGGATAAAATTACTAAATTGTAACTTCCCGGAGAGTTTTATAAGTGCAATATCGTTGAAGTAAGTTTCCGGGCTGTAATCACTCGGAATGAAGATCTCATCGGCTGTAAAGATTTTAACCGAGGGAATTCCCAAATCGGTTAAACGAGTGACTCCGATATAAATTAAAAACGTTTGGGTACCAACTAACGTTTTCGTTCGTGGAAAAGTAACACAATGAGCTGCGGTTAAAATAAAATTTTCGGAGATTATTGAACCTCCACAAGTATAATCGACTCTCGGTGGGTTGATTTTTACGATGGCTACATGCCACGGCCAAGCACCTATAAATAATAAAGTATTAATTAATAAAATTACTTTTAACAATCTTATAAAAATCTAAAAATCTATCCTCACGACATTATAAGACATCAACACAAAATCCAGATGTTATATACAGCTACATATATAATACAGCTACATTCATGCAATATTCTATATCGATTAGAAGGAAAATGACAAATCGTTTGAATTTAATATTTGATATTATGTAATATAGTGAGGATAGACTCTAAAATATTCATTTAATTACCTTCCGATGATAACTCCCCATTATAAATTAAGGATTCCGCTTCGGGAACGATTCCGCAATCATCTCTACGTCCACCGATTGGATTTTTGGGAGTTTCTTCAATCCTAACGTCGATATTTTCGGCTTGAGGCGGGCAAATAATCCTCCCATTTACAATAATCCGGGAAATATTCGGGACGATACTAACACCGCTGAATTTTACGATTAATTTCGCTGTTATTATATCTCCGGGGGACGCTCGAAGATCCGGACGTCTTATTATGAAATTTTGATTGTTGGTTGAGGTTGTTTCTCCGAAATCCGTCTGTTTAAAATAATAAAATAAAATCGATTATCAAAAAAAAAAACCAATTAATAAAAACCTCTTTTACTTTGTTAAAAACTTTGTTAAAAGCTTTTTGATTTCTTAAAAAATTCTTTCAATTTGTTAAAAACTCTTCGAAACCTCTAAAAGTTCTTACGATTTGAAAAAAATTCTTTCAATTTGTTAAAAACTCCTCCGAACCTCTAAAAGTGCTTACGATTTGATAAAAACTCTTTCGATTTGTTACAAAACCTTTACGATTAGTTAAAAAACTCTTTTAATTTGTCAAAAAACTCTTTTAATTTGTCAAAAATCTCTTTTAATTTGTCAAAAACCTCTTTTACTTTGTTAAAAAACTTTTGATTTCTTAAAAAAACTTTTGATTTCTTAAAAAATTCTTTCAATTTGTTAAAAACTCTTCCGAACCTCTAAAAATGCTTACGATTTGAAAAAAACTCTTTCGATTTGTTACAAAACCCTTACGATTAGCTAAAAAACTCTTTTAATTTGTCAAAAATCTCTTTTAATTTGTCAAAAACCTCTTTTAATTTGTCAAAAATTTCTTTTACTTTGTTAAAAAACTTTTGATTTCTTAAAAAATTCTTTCAATTTGTTAAAGACTCTTCCGAACCTCTAAAAATGCTTACGATTTGAAAAAAACTCTTTCGATTTGTTACAAAACCTTTACGATTAGTTAAAAAACTCTTTTAATTTGTCAAAAATCTTCTTTAATTTGTCAAAAATCTCTTTTAATTTGTCAAAAATTTCTTTTAATTTGTCAAAAACCTCTTTTACTTTGTTAAAAAACTTTTGATTTCTTAAAAAATTCTTTCAATTTGTTAAAAACTCTTCCGAATCTCTAAAAGTGCTTACGATTTGATAAGAACTCTTTCGATTTGTTACAAAACCCTTACAATTAGTTAAAAAACTCTTTTAATTTGTCAAAAAACTCTTTTAATTTGTCAAAAATCTCTTTTAATTTGTCAAAAACCTCCTTTACTTTGTTAAAATACTTTTGATTTCTTAAAAAATTCTTTAAATTTGTTGAAAATTCTTCCGAACCTCTAAAAGTTCTTACGATTTGAAAAAAACTCTTTTGATTTGTTACAAAACCCTTACGATTAGTTAAAAACTCTTTTAATTTGTCAAAAATCTCTTTTAATTTGTCAAAAACCTCTTTTACTTTGTTAAAAAACTTTTGATTTCTTAAGAAAACTTTTGATTTCTTAAAAAATTCTTTCAATTTGTTAAAAACTCTTCCGAATCTCTAAAAATGCTTACGATTTGACAAAAACTCTTTCGATTTGTTACAAAACTTTTACGATTAGTTAAAAAACTCTTTTAATTTGTCAAAAAACTCTTTTAATTTGTCAAAAATCTCTTTTAATTTGTCAAAAACCTCTTTTACTTTACTTATGTTTAATTTGCACTTAACGGTGGACAGGAGTTAAACTACAGATTTAGCTTTACCGGTTTCGAAATACTTTATTTCATCCTCAGAAGCCATCTGAATACAAGAACACAATGTAAAAAATTATACTATTTAAAAATTTTAAAAAATTTTGTATCATTTAAAAAACTTTTTTGACTTAACAAATTAATTCACATGAATTATACAAGTAAAACTATTGTAAATGTTTAAATTAAGTTAATACAAAAATTAAAATCAAAACTTACGTCATTTCTACTACTAAGAATTCATTGTTGATCAATTATGAAGTCTGTTACAATAAAGAATCTTAACTAAAAGCGCATCTAAATTATACTGCGTACGTTGGCGTGGAAAACTTATAGGTTAGTTCAAACAGGAAATATGTCAGTGTCGTCATCCATCTTGTCTTTAAAATTTAAAAAATTGGAGGGAAAAGGAGTGTTTTTGAAATAAGGAGTATTTTTGATTAAAAGGACAGAAGGAAGTGGTAGAGAAAGGATGGGATTGTAGCCAAGGGAAGCCAAGAAGTTGCGATATACAAGTTGCTACGTCACTTGTAATCCTCGTTCTTCTGGCTGGGAGGGTGGAGTAAAAGGAGTTTTTAAATTCATAAATAGCGGTTTCTTGGTAGTTTGTATCTGTTCATTAAGACATAAGTGGTCAGGGAAATTCTTTAAAAATTTGTTAATTTCATAATTTTCCAATATTTCCATAAGAGGTCCTTTGTTAGTTTTATGTAGTATAATGGCATTAGTGTTATCGTCAAATTCGTGTTCAGTGTTAAAATTGAGGTGTTTACCAAAATTCGAATTGTTTCTAGTTTTATGTTCTAAAAGTCTTTGTTTTAGTTTTCTCCCTGTTTGTCCGATATAAGTGGCTGTACAGGATCCACAATTAAGTTTATAAATTCCATTGTCTTCTAATGTTTCTATTTTGTCTTTATTATTCATAAGTAATTTACCGATTGTATTATTATTTTTATATGTGAGGATTATATTAAATCTTTTAAATAATTGTTTAATTTTTGAACTAATTTTTCCTGGGTATTGTATTGAACGATATGTTTTTAAATGTGTTTCTGCATTATTGGTTAGTGTTGTCTGTAATTGAATATTGTATTTGTTTATCTTTCTTTCTATGAATTTATTTGTTATTGCTTCCGGAAAGAGATTATTTTCCGCAATTTGTTTAATTATGTTGATTTCTGTTTCAAAGTTTTCTTTTGTAAGGTTTGATGTTAGGGCTCTGTTGATTAGTGCGTGAAAAGTTGAAAATTTATGTGTGTGATCGTGATATGAGTCAAATGGAATTATTGTGTCGGTTTGTGTTTCTTTCCGGTAAATGTTGTAAATAAGTTTTTCATTTTGTTTTTCTATTGTTAGATCTAGGAAATTGATTTTGTTATTCTTTTCTGTTTCCAGTGTGAATGTGATGTTGTTGTGTAGTGTATTAATATAATCAAGAATATCATTAACTGACTTGGGATCGGTGTTATCAATAATTGCAAAAACGTCGTCAACATATCTCCTCCATAAAATGATTTTTTGGTTGTGTGGATTTTTAGGGTTAATAATTAGGTCATTCTCCATTTTATTTAGGAATATATCGGCTAATAAACCACTTAATGGGGAGCCCATAGGCAGTCCCTCTGTATATTTATAAATTTTTTTGTTAAATGAACAGAAATTTTGTTCGATACAAATTTTGAAAAAACTATAGATATTATTGCTATCCTGAGTGTTATTTATTTCGCTATTTAGAATCTCTTGTAAAATTTCTAGTGTATAATTAGTAGGGACATTTGTATATAGGTTTACGATATCAAAGGAAACCATTATGTAATCTTTGGGAAAAATAGTGTCGTTTAAAATATTGATTAAGTCTTTCCTGTTTTTTATTGTGAATCTGGGTTTGAAATTTGTCGTATTGTTAAAAATATTAAGGATTATCTTAGATAGTTTATAGGTGCTCGAGTCTAAAGATGTGATAATTGGTCTTATTGGGTGGTTATTCTTATGCAATTTTATTAGGGAGTATAGGCGAGGAGTTTTTGGGTTCATTGGTATGAGTTTATTTATGTTTATATTAAATCTTTCTAGGGTTTCTTTAGAATCGTTAATTAGTTTTTTTACCTTAGAATTAAAAGAATTTGTTGGGTTTTTTGTTATTTGTAGGAATCCGTTTTCGTTTAGAAAGGCTATTGTCTTTTCGTTATATTGTTCTATTATATTCTCGTTATATTCTCTTTTACTTTGTTAAAAAACTTTTGATTTCTTAAAAAATTCTTTCAATTTGTTAAAAACTCTTCCGAACCTCTAAAAGTGCTTACGATTTGAAAAAAACTCTTTCGATTTGTTACAAAACCTTTACGATTAGTTAAAAAAACTCTTTTAATTTGCTAAAAATCTCTTTTAATTTGTCAAAAATCTCTTTTAATTTGTCAAAAACCTCTTTTACTTTGTTAAAAAACTTTTGATTTCTTAAAAAATTCTTTCAATTTGTTAAAAACTCTTCTGAACCTCTAAAAGTGCTTACGATTTGAAAAAAACTCTTTCGATTTGTTACAAAACCTTTACGATTAGTTAAAAAACTCTTTTAATTTGTCAAAAATCTCTTTTAATTTGTCAAAAACCTCTTTTACTTTGTTAAAAAACTTTTGATTTCTTAAAAAAACTTTTGATTTCTTAAAAAATTCTTTCAATTTGTTAAAAACTCTTCCGAACCTCTAAAAGTGCTTACGATTTGATGAAAACTCTTTCGATTTGTTACAAAACCTTTACGATTAGTTAAAAAACTCTTTTAATTTGTCAAAAATCTCTTTTAATTTGTCAAAAACTTCTTTTACCTTGTTAAAAAACTTTTGATTTCTTAAAAAAACTTTTGATTTCTTAGAAAAACTTTTGATTTCTTAAAAAATTCTTTCAATTTGTTAAAAACTCTTCCAAACCTCTAAAAATGCTTACGATTTCAAAGAAACTCTTTTGATTTGTTACAAAACCTTTACGATTAGTTAAAAAACTCTTTTAATTTGTCAAAAATCTCTTTTAATTTGTCAAAAATCTTTTTTAATTTGTCAAAAACCTCTTTTACTTTGTTAAAAAACTTTTGAATTCTTAAAATTTCTTTCAATTTGTTGAAAACCCTTCTGAACTTCTAAAAGTTCTTACGATTTGATAAAAACTCTTTTGATTTGTTAAAACTTACAATTAAAACGTCGGCTTTTCGGTCTAAATCGACTTTAATCCAAACTCCGTTGATTTGTTCGAGAACTTTGACCTGTAAATTCGCTTCCCAACGATCTTCGGCGTCTTCGTTGAACGTGAGCGTCTTGCAAGAAGCGGGGGCGTGCGTCGCGGCGTTCACGGTGCCAAAAACCAGCACGTAAACGGGTAGGAACCATCTCAACCACATCATCAAGCTATAAAACCGCATCTTCGAACTGTACAACCACATCTTCGAACTGTAGAACCACATCTTCGAACTGTAGAACCACATCCTAGAACCATACAACCACATTAACGAACAGTACAATCGATCTTTTGTTACCAGTTTACTTTGAGATCGGAGATCTAAAATATTTTCGCGGTAAACCGGTCGGGAGCAAGGTCACTGTCAAAGAGACCGAGAGGAGGTCGAAGTCGATTTGAACCTTGGGAATACCCACGATTTGCCTTAACCACTTTAACGTGTGTCCTGAAAGAGGATGAGAAATAAAACGATTAAATTCTTAAAATATAATATGAGTTATAAACGGTTTTAATTGAGTAATTATATAAGATAATAATATTGTTTTTAAATAAACATTTTATCTTCTCAACGAACGTCAAGAGCACAGACCAATACATAAAAGACTGGACACGTAATACTAAAAATTTTGTGCTGCTTTCAGCGTCTCCTAGCGTCTCGTGCGGAACTATTAAACAGAAAGGCGCGAATCTAGCGGATTTAAATCATATCAAAATTACACTTTACTGCTTTGTGATCGAATGAATAAAATAAAACAATTGTAAAATATAAAAAATATATAATTATTACAAAATAGGAAGCACATACAAGCATATACAATTACACAGAATAATATTAATAATAAGAATAACATATAAAATAAACATATTTATAAATTACATTTACAATAATTATAAAGTTATTAAACAATAAATCGCCGTTCCGGAATAACATCGACGTAACTGCAATTTTTTGGTAAAATGAATTAAGACCATCAATATATCCAAAAATGTTGATCTTAATTGTTTTTTCCTTCTCCTACATTTTTTTTTTATTTTGCAGTTATGTCAATGTTCTTCCGGAACGGCGATATATTTAAAAAAGTTACTTATTTATACTATCCTTAGTAATTACTATGCGGCACAGTAGGGAATTTCCTATAATTTGTGGCAACAGTTGTTCTAAACAAAGTGTTATTACTTTAAAACTTAAAATCTTGCGCAGTGGTCATAATTATTGTTTACATTCATTATTTCTTGAATTATGAGTGCGATACTCACAACCTATCCCTACAGGGTGGTAGCGACAACAAAACAAAATTAACAATTAACATTAACAATAGCATTAAAATTAACAAAATTAATACTACTATATTAACACTTTGTTGACCGGCAATTTTACATAGAAACTATGTCGTGTCACCGCAATGTGACATAACAAGTGCTATGACGACGAGTTAACTCGTCACCGGTCAGCAACGTTTGGATATGAAATGACGAGTTATCTCGTCACCGGTCAACAAGGTGTTAATAATGGAAGGAATGTAATACAAACTTTAAAATAGTGGTAATACAAGGGTAGCAAATATTAGTAGACTCTTTCTTCAGATTCCGAAAGTAGATAAAAAAACGATATCCGCCAAAAAGCGACTTTACTTCTAAATTCTTTCAAATCGGCCTTTCTCAACCTCACACGCAACTCCCATTCCTTCATGGACAACATTGGACGACCTGAAAATAACATAATACTTATTTATTCACTCTGAATAATATCACCGGTGATACATAACCCAAAATATAAATAAAAAAATAGCGTTATACCGTTATACTTACTTGTTTTGAAGGTATGTTTAATTTAAAACAATAACACACTAATAACACAACTTTCCAAACGTGTATCATGCTAAAAAAGTCTAATGGAGTAAAACGACAACGGTTTTAACAAATTGTGTTTTACAGCGTACGTAGGAGGTTCTAACCATAAACATATGTAGGTAAAGTACCGAACACATCACAGCAGAAATATTCAACTGTGGATTTTTGTAAATTTAAATTATATTGACAAATACTTGTATAATATTACTTTTATCAATACAGTATTCATTAATATATTGTAATAATAATAATAATTTATCGCGGGAAAACAAACAATGCAGATATTCGACGAAAGCGCCTCTAGCGTCTCGTGCGGAACTACATATCCCTGCTTAAATAATTCCCTATATCGTGTCCGGGCCCTGGTCAAGAGTAAATAAATTTATATGTAACTATGGTTGTCTATTATTTAAATTTATTATTAGAAAAAAATTTCACCCAAAAAAATTTGCTTACGATAACATTGACATTTAAAAACTACCTTATACAGCAACAAAAAATTACTGAATAATCTTAATGATTCATTCCAATTTAAAAATTAAACTTTTTACATTTTTACATTTCTACATTTTTATATTTCTACATTTATCCATCATTTACTAATTATACATTTAAGTTCAAGGTTTATATTCACCTTTGCGGTAAACCACAATCACGACAAAATTAAATAGCTTCCCATTAAAGAATTTAAAAATAATTCTTCGTCAAAAATTTTAATTTAAATCTTGTTTTTACGTTGAATTTTTTGTTGTTGTTTACGGGGAATTTTCGTATCCCAAAAAACACAAAATTTGCATTCGTCCCAATCGTCCAAATTAAACTTTCTTTACGTCACCGGTTTATTTAATCGCGTCTTTTAACAAGGACGACAATATTTACAACCGATAAACCGGTGTCGTATAAACTGGTTTTTTTTAAAGTGGACAGGAAAGAAGCACGCGAAGAAGAACGTTCGGGATGGTTAAGCTGATTCAGTCTTTAGTTAACGCTTCAATAAAAAAGTGGTTTAGAACTACGTTAAAAACAACGTTTTAAAGAAAATTGATTTAAATTAAATTAATTTTAAAAAAATGAAAAGTTTTTTGTAAAGTTTTTTGTAAAATTTAAGTGTAAATTAAAAGTAATAAATTAAATAAATGATGAAAAATCGTAAAAGTTGTGGTTTTAAAAACTTACAATTAGTTTTAAGTGTGTTAATTTTAATTCGAGTGGTTTCTTCTCAAGATTTGGAATCTCCTTGTCCTCGGCTGTTCGTTTACGATCAACAGAAAGAATCGGATCGTTGGTATGGAACGATTACGCTTTTAAGTGACTCGGAATTATCTGGAATTTGGTTGAGAATTATTTTGGATAGACCTTCGATACAATTAGGGGTGAATTATTTTAATTTTTTTGGTAATATTTAGAAAAAAACGGTCTTTTTTGATTGAAACTAGAATATTTTAAGTTTCATATAGAAAAAAAATCAAGTCGAAATGAATAAAAATGAATTTTTAGTGAATTTTTTAAATTTGATTAATTTTTTTGAGGTTAAAAATTTTTACCAACTTTGAAAATTTTTTTAATTTTTTTGGTAATATTTAGAAAAAAAACGATCTTTTTTGATTGAAACTAGAATATTTTAAGTTTCATATAGAAAAAAAAATCAAGTCGAAATGAATAAAAATGAATTTTTAGTGAATTTTTTAAATTTGATTAATTTTTTTGAGGTTAAAGAATTTTTACAAACTTTGAAAATTTTTTAAATTTTTTTGGTAATATTTAGAAAAAAACGGTCTTTTTTGATTAAAACTAGAATATTTTAAGTTTCATTTAAAAAAAGAATCAAGTCGCAATGAATAAAAATGAATTTTTAGTGAATTTTTTAAATTTGATTAATTTTTTTGAGATTAAAAAATTTTTACCAACTTTGAAAATTTTTTTAATTTTTTTGGTAATATTTAGAAAAAACGGTCTTTTTTGATTGAAACTAGAATATTTTAAGTTTCATATAGAAAAAAAATCAAGTCGAAATGAATAAAAATCAATTTTTAGTAATTTTTTTAAATTTAATTAATTTTTTTGAGGTTAAAAAATTTTTACCAACTTTGAAAATTTTTTTAATTTCTTTGGTAAAATTTAGAAAAAAACGGTCTTTTTTGATTGAAACTAGAATATTTTGGGTTTCATATAGAAAAAAAATCAAGTCGAAATGAATAAAAATGAATTTTTAGTGAATTTTTTAAATTTGATTAATTTTTTTGAGGTTAAAAAATTTTTACCAACTTTGAAAATTTTTTTAATTTTTTTGGTAATATTTAGAAAAAAACGGTCTCTTTTGATTGAAACTAGAATATTTTAAGTTTCATATGGAAAAAAAATCAAGTCGAAATGAATAAAAATGAATTTTTAGTGAATTTTTTAAATTTGATTAATTTTTTTGAGGTTAAAAAATTTTTACCAACTTTGAAATTTTTTTTAATTTTTTTGGTAATATTTAGAGAAAAACGGTCTTTTTTGATAGAAACTAGAATATTTTAAGTTTCATTTAAAAAAGGAATTAAGTCGAAATGAATAAAAATGAATTTTTAGTGAATTTTTTAAATTTGATTAATTTTTTTGAGGTTAAAAAATTTTTACCAACTTTGAAAATTTTTTTAATTTTTTTGGTAATATTTAGAAAAAAAAACGGTCTTTTTTGATTGAAACTACAATATTTTAAGTTTCATTTAAAAAAAGAATCAAGTCGAAATGAATAAAAATGAATTTTTAGTGAATTTTTTAAATTTGATTAATTTTTTTGAGGTTAAAAAATTTTTACCAACTTTGAAAATTTTTTTTAATTTTTTTGGTAATATTTAGAAAAAAACGGTCTTTTTTGATTGAAACTAGAATATTTTAAGTTTCATATAGAAAAAAAATCAAGTTGTAATGAATAAAAATGAATTTTTAGTGAATTTTTTAAATTTGATTAATTTTTTTGAGGTTAAAAAATTTTTACCAACTTTGAAAATTTTTTTAATTTTTTTGGTAATATTTAGAAAAAAAACGGTCTTTTTTGATTGAAACTAGAATATTTTAAGTTTCATATAGAAAAAAAAATCAAGTCGAAATGAATAAAAATGATTTTTTAGTGAATTTTTTAAATTTGATTAATTTTTTTGAGGTTAAAAATTTTTTACCAACTTTGAACATTTTTTAAATTTTTTTGGTAATATTTAGAAAAAAACGGTCTTTTTTGATTGAAACTAGAATATTTTAGGTTTCATATAGAAAAAAAATCAAGTCGTAATGAATAAAAATGAATTTTTTAGTGAGTTTTTTAAATTTGATTAATTTTTTTGAGGTTAAAAAATTTTTACCAATTTTGAAAATTTTTTTAATTTTTTTTGGTAATATTTAGAAAAAACGGTCTTTTTTGATTGAAACTAGAATATTTTAAGTTTCATTTAAAAAAAGAATCAGGTTGAAATCATTAAAAATCGATTTTTGGTGAATTTTTAAAGTTGATCGATTTTTTTTTAATGCTATTTTTTGTCACTCAAGTTGATTAAATTAAAATGATTGTTATTATTGAAGAGCAGGAAGTGGTTTTGATTGGTTTTCGCGATTTTAAACTTATTATACCCTCTAAATTTATATTTAAAAGAGCTCTACAGTGAGATTCCCCTTTGCGGAATTTTTCCCATCCCTCTTGAACGGACACTTTTGGTGGGTCCCATTGATCTGCACACAAGGGAGATTTCACTGTATATCTTTTATAAAGTCGAGCACTAGCTTGAAATCAAATACCTTTAGTTTATCTGGGTGCACCTTAGGTTCATCCAGTTGTTCTTGTTTGACATGAACGAAAGCACTTGAAAACACACATCATACAAGTGAAGAAAGGTTTCTGATTCCTCTCTAATCGTTTACAGATTTAAATTTCTCTGGATTTCATCCTATGAAGGTGTTGTGTAAACGTTCCATTTGTAGTTACAATCGCGGTTCACAATCTGCTTCAGAAATATCTTGACAATTTCCTTTCGGGTTTATTCTCCGCTCCATGAAATTAGCTCTCCTTCCATCGGCGCAATTAATTATTGACTTCTTCCTGAATTAACTTAACAAAAAAATAAAAAGATTCAATTAGTTATCTAGAAGATTAATTAAGATTTTCTTGCTAACAGAATTGGTTTGGAGAAGTCGTAACGGAAGACAATAAAGAATACTTAATAAAAAATAGAAACCACAAGCTTCCGGTAAACACACCGTATCCGTTAAGATTTTACATCAAATACGATCCGAATCAACCAGCTCCGAGATTGATGGCATTTAGATTAAACGCCAAAACGGTGTGCCCCGAAGGAGGAGGAACTACCACGCCTCCAACCACTTCCGGACAATTAATAACCAGTAGTTCTTTAACGAGTACTGCCTCACCTCCGATAAATAATCCTCCACCGTCGGAAAACCCTCCTCCAAGAAATCCACCCGTGGGGTTTGTCGAACGACCAACTGTAATTCAAGGGTAAGGTTTAATTTTAATTTTTTCTTACTTACAAATTTATAAACGGACGAAAATCTAAAGTACAAACACGCAGCGTAATTAATTAACATTTAGTGCAACATTTAATGTACTTTGCTTAAGGTTTTACTTTCATAATCAGAAGATGACCCTAAAGTAAGGTGACCAGACGTCCCGCTTTTGGCGGGGCAGTCCCGATTTTTCACAATTTGTCCCGCGTCCCGCGACGTTTTTCAAAAGTCCCGACTTTTAGAATTAAGTGAAATTTTATATTTATGAAAATCATTGCTTTGCGTTCTAAGAATTTTACGGGTTACGACGACTAACATATTGCTTTAGCTGAAAAAGATGAATATCAAAAAATACTTGGATACAGTGAAACGCGTTGGTTAGTTCTTCTGCTAGCTATCGAAAGAATTTTGAAGATGTATGATCCTTTAAAATCCTACTTTCTATCACAGGACAAATGACCTAGAATTTTAGAAAAATTTTTTGAAAGAGAATATTCAAAAATTTGAGTTTCTACAAAATCAAGCTGCTCTTTTTTAGCATGTTATAAAGCTTACTGAAGATGATGAAATATCGGTAATCAGAGTAGCAAATGAAGTTAATAATTTAATATGTCAATATCAAGAAAGTTTAGAAAATAATTTTCTACCGTTTACTATCCGCAATAGTATAAATCAGCTCGAAGAGAAGGGTACAATAAATTATTTTATAGTTTTATAGTAACTGCAAAGATTATTTGGAAGACCGGACCAAATTAAGGTGTTTTTATACCTTAAGGTTATAAAAATCTGAAAAAGTTGGAAAAATCGGAGCTTTAATACTTCTATACTTGGTTTTTTTCCTTACAACTTGATAAATTATTCCAGAAAACCAAAAAAGTGATTTTCCAGAATAACATCTTGTATATTAAAAATCCAATCTATTGAAAATGTATTTTTTGAATCTTAAGATTTTAAAAATCTAACAACATCCTTTGAAGAAATCGTCTTTTGTAATTTTCTAGCTTGGATTTTTTCCTTACAATCAGATAATTTTTTCCTTACAATCAGGTAAATTTTTCCAAAAAGCCAGAATAGTAAAATTGAATATTATTTTTAGATGGTGAATCCAAATTAGAAATGTGGAAATCCTACATTTCTAAAAAAGCCTAAATCTCTAAGAAAATCCTTCGTAAGACTTGAGAATTCATCGTAATCTACCAAAAACAAGAATTCAAAAGCTTGAAATCTTGTTATTTTTGGTTTACGATGAAGTCATAAAGTCAAGATGTTAATTGAAATACGAATTTGGATCCAGCGATAAAAGAAATATTCAATTTTACAACTTTAACTTTCTGAAATTAACATCTTGTACTTTAAAAATCCAGTCTAATATCCAATATATCAAAAAACTATTTTTCGAATCTTAAGATTTTAAAAATCTAGCAACATCCTTTTGAGAAATCGTCTTTTGCAATTTTTTAGCTTGGATTTTTTCCTTGCAATTAGATAAATTTTTCCTTACAATTAGATAAAATTTTCCTTACAATTAATTAGATAAATTTTTCCTTGCAATCAGATAAATTTTTCCAAAAAGCCAGAATAATAAAATTGAATATTATTTTAAATGACCAGAACTTAATTGAAACGATGTGCAAAAATCATTTGATTGTGTTTCTCAAAAATTCCCAAATAATAATATTTCCGAAAATGATCTTTTTAATGAAGTGTCATTAGTAAAAAAATATATTGATAAGGAAAAGCTTAAATATTGGGCATCACAAAAAATCACGGTAGGAAACAAAGTAGGAAATAAAATCTTATTTGTCCCGCTTTGCCCACCTAAAAATCTGGTCACCTTACCCTAAAGAGATGCGAAAATTTGAACAATTTGAATTAATAAATCGCATTAAATGAACACTTAACAAACGTGCTTCTTTAACTAACAAGGAGATCTCACGATTAATTGTAAATTCTCACCGATTTTAATGAAAGTGGTATTAAATATAGCTTTAAAGTTTCGTATATGAAGTAAAAACAACTTTGACCTTAACTAGGAATTATATTCGACTATTTTTCACAAACTTCAAGCTACAACTGATTCGGTTTTAGGTAAATTTTAACATAAAAATAAATCGGAGCGTTACACAACAACTAGTTCTTACAATTAGTCACACTTTGAACAAAGAGATTTCATCACATAACATCCCAACTGGTAAGAACCAACCTTTCATGATATATCTATCGATTGATATTATTATAATATATTAACCCTCATCCGGACTTCATTTCTAGAATCAAATCCGGACTTGGTGTATCAAATTGACACAATGCCAGGTGATAATTGTATGCCTATTTTTCTTATGATTGATTGATTGAATGCATTTGAATAGTTGAAAATAAGGTCTTTCTTTAGTTTTTTATATTTTATTGACTAGTGGCTATTTCAGTGAGCCAAAATATCCAGTGGATTCGACCGTAAATAACAAAAAGATTAACAATTAACTTTGAAAATTGTGTCAATTTGACACAAAATCCAGATGAGGGTTAGGCCGGTTTTAGTGCTCAACCGACGGTCGGTACCGACGTTGGTCGCGCGTAGCTTCGCAACGTATTCATATGTAGCTGTTCAGTGCTGCACTGATGAACCCTACGCGCGTACGGTACGCGGCGCGTATGACAACTGTCGATCGAACGCGTCCGTATGTACGTCAGCCAACTGACAGACTGCTGTCAGTACGTGTACAGTCATCGTGAAATAATGAGCATAGACACAGAACGATTAATAACCGAAGTCCGGTTGCATCCGGAATTATGGGATTTTGTCCCATAATTTATATAAAGACCGTGATGCATGGTTAAAGAATTACAGAAAAATGAAATACCCCAGTATCGTACAATTTGTTAATGCGTCCATTTTTCGTGAGACTGTACAAACTGACGGTTAGCGCGTTTTGACAGATCTGTCAATCAGCTAAGCACTGAACAACACAAACCGACGGTCGGTATTGACCGTCAGTACTGACGGTCAGTACCGACCGTCGGTTGAGCACTAAAACCAGCCTTAAAATAGTAAGCAAGCAGCACCTCTTTAAACGAGGGCGCCGCCGGCGCCTAGCTCTTTTTCTAATAGTTTTTTTGAAAATCGCTTTCCGGACGATTCAATGGTTTTACGTCATTCTGCCGACCATTATCTTCACCTCCCCGACGATTTTGCGGGGTCCGTGATCGATTTCGGAAAAACCGCCCTGAAAATCGAACGACGCACAGTGGGGCAAGACCGGCTTAAACGTGGCAAAAAATCAGAAAATTAAATGTAACATATACGTTTTTTTCTATCAGACTTAGGCTAACCACTATCCATTGCACCGTTTATGATAATAACCTTTCGTCTTTGATATACATATTTTCTTATAAAAATTATTTAATTGTTGCAACTTTTTGAAATACATATTCCGAGCATATCCATTACATTTAATTTGGATTAATTATGCTCTGTATACAAGTCGTACTTTTGTAAAACAGTTGATCGTTGGGTTAATACAGGGTGTATACTTTAGTGTAGAACCATTATGTTAGGATGTCTAGTAATAGTTTAGTAATTAGCATGAAGTTTAGATCGATATTTCTTTTCAAGCAAACGGTTACATAAACAATGGGGTTAATAGTTACGTTCCAAGCACGGTGAAGCTTCAATTCTTGCTTTTATCGATTTGACAGAATATACTATTTCAAAATTAATTAAAATTTTTTGCTACTTTTTTGCACTTTAACCGTGAAAGCATTTTTAAGATGCTACTCAAGGACACTATTATGTTGTGACAAATAGTTTCTACTGCGACTGTCAAAATAATAAATGATAGTAAACTGATAGTAAACTAATGGCGTATTCAATTGGTTGCACTGGTGCGCACCAGTGCATAACAGCGTGTTCTATTGGTTGCTTTGTTGTGTTCTATTACATTTTATTATTGTAGTTTATAAAACATTTTAAACATCATCAAGCCTTGAACACACTTACAAGTGATGTTATGATTATGTTTGATTTCATCGCGTTCTGTTGAATTTGCCCTTTTTAACACTAATGGCGAATTCGATTGGGAAAACTAGTGTGCACTGGTGCGCACTCGTTGAGTGCAAAATGTGACATATGTCACACTAGCTTAGTGCAAAAAAGGGCAAATTCAACAGAAAGCGATGAAATCAAACATAATCATAACATCACTTGTAAGTGTGTTCAAGGCTTGATGATGTTTAAAATGTTTTATAAACTACAATAATAAAATGTAATAGAACACAACGAAACAACCAATAGAACACGCTGCTATGCACTGGTGCGCACCAGTGCAACTGAGTGCAACCAATCGAATACGCCATAAGCTAGTGTGACATATGTCACATTTTGCACTCAACTGGTGCGCACCAGTGCACACTAGTTCTGCCAATCGAATTCGCCATAACATAACTAAACCGACATGAGTTCGAAAGGTGTGTCGTTCAAGAGAAAAGAATTCTTAATATCATGAAAACCTCTGGAGCCACTGACATCGAAAAACAATTTGGATTTTTAATAGAAGAGGTCAGAACACGAACAAATTGTGATGATGAGCACTTAAAGGACCTTAAGAAAAAAATATTGCATTTTAAATCGCAATATAAGTGTCGCTGGATCAAAGCACACAGAATGGACGCAAAATTTCAAAGCAGTAATAAAGAGTGGTTCGATACTTCGATTACATTTCAGATACCTTTAACGAAGCGAGGTCGTCCTCGAAAAATCAATGTCAGGTGAAGACGCTTTAGCCGTTTTGATAGACGCTAAACTATCCCGACATCAGTACAACATTATAAGGGCAAATGCACTGACAAGGTTTCCCTCCTATAAAGTTGTACAGTTTGCAAAAAGGCTTTGCTACCCTAAGGATATAAAAATTACAAATGCCTGTGCTGTGGTTACGTTACAAGATTTGCTAGACCATACGGTTGACCGTTTACTTATGACGCTACAACCAGTCATTGAAACCCTTCAAAATGACGAAGTCCATCATTGATAGTACCAATCCATCACAGTAATACCAAAGATAAGTTATCTGAGACTTGATAGTACTGGTCCTTAGTGCTACCGGTAGTTGTAAAGAGAAAATATTCAATGTAGAAATTCATTTGAACAGTGCTCGATTTAATGCCAACTTTGAAGCTCTCTTGCCCCACTGTGCGACGTTGCGGTAGCCCCAATTGAAATTAAAATTCTCGATCGTCCGCCTCTCATTTTCGTTAATTTTCGAACGCACTTTTTGTCCAAAAAGCCACCGGCTCCGCGACTCTGCTTCCGGCTAACCTTCTGAACGGCTTTATAACACAACGTTATAAGCGAATTGGGGCTCCTTTGGACCCGAAACGGCCGATTTAAGCCCTAAACGAAGTACCCGTTTTCCGTCATTTTCGATTTGGGCCGATAAAACAGTTGGTTCAATTTTCATAAACGTTATTCATTATTCTAACCACGCTAATGCCACATGAAATGTCAAAACGATCGGTTTATTAATAATTATCAAATATTTAATTTATGCAGAGCAAAAATTCGAATAAATTTCACTAAAAACCAATTAAATTCTTGAAAATATCACCAAAAATTTAAGTAAATTTGTAAAAATTCCGCCAAAGCTACTAAAATTTTTAATAGTTCCACCAAAAACTTAGAAAATTTGTAAAAATTCCACCAAAGCTATCAAAATTTTTAACAATTCCACCAAAAACTTGTTAAATTTTTAAAAAATATACTAAAATTAAAATTAATTTCGTCAAGAATTGATTAGATTCTTAAAAATTTCACAAAAATAAAAAAAGTAATATTAAAAATTCCGCAAAAGTTAGTTAAATTGAATATAATTTCACCAAAAATTATTAAATTTGGAGACAATTCTACTAAAAACTTAGTGAATTTTTTAAAAATTCCACTCAAAATTAATAAAATTCGTAAAAATTCCACGAAAAATTTACTATATTCGTAAAAATTCAAAGTTACCAACATTTTTAACAATTCCACCAAAAACGTACTAAATTTTTTCAATTTTCCACCAAAGCTACAAAAATATTGAATAATTCCACCAAAAACTTTCTGATTTTTAAAAAATATTACCAAAAACTTACCAAATTCATAAAAATTCTACTAAAATTACCAATATTTTTAACAATTCCACCAAAAATGATTAAAGTTAATAAAAATTCCACCAAAGTTATTAACTTTTTTAACAATTCCATCAAAAACATACTGAATTTTATAAAAATTTCACCAAAAATTAATAAAATTGGAAACATTTCACTAAAAACTTACTAAATTCGTAAAAATTCCATAAAAAAAAACACTAAATTTTTTAAAAATTCCATAAAAAATGAATAAAATTCGCAAAAATTGTGTTATCAAAATTTTTGATAATTCCACCAAAAATATACTGAATTTTTTAAAAATTCTATCAAAAATTAATACAATTTGCAAAAATTCCACCAAAAACTTACTAAATTCATAAGAATTTTACCAAAAACACTGATTTTTTTTTATTCCACCAGAAATGAATAAAATTCGCAAAAATTCCACAAATGTTATCAAAATTTTTGATAATTCCACCAAAAACATACTGAATTTTTTAAAAATTCCACCAAAAACTTACTAAATTCATAAGAATTTTACCAAAAATACAGATTTTTTTTATTCCACCAGAAATGAATAAAATTCGCAAAAATTCCACCAAAGCTATTAAAATATTTAACAACTACACCCAAAACTTACTGAATTTTTTTTATTCCACCAAAAACTTACAAAAATCCTAAAACTTACACCGAAATTGTCAACATTTTTAACAATTCTACCAAAAACTTATCAAACTTTTTAAAAATTCCACCAAAATGTCCAAATTCTTTTAAAATTTCACCAAAAATCAATCAAATTAGAAACAATTTCATTAAAAATTAACTAAAACCTTGAAAATTCCATCGAAAACTTAGTAAATTCATAAAAATTTCACCAAAGTTACTAAAATTTTTAATAATTCTCCCAAAAATAGTGATTTTTTTTTTTAATTTCACCAAAAAACACAAAATTTGTAAAAATTCCACCCAAAACTTACTAAATTCATAAGAATTTTACCAAAAACACTGATTTTTTTTTAAATTCCACCAGAAATGAATAAAATTCGCAAAAATTCCACCAAAGCTATTAAAATATTTAACAACTACACCCAAAACTTACTGAATTTTTTTCATTCCACCAAAAACTTACAAAAAACCTAAAAGTTACACCGAAATTGTCAACATTTTTAACAATTCTACCAAAAACTTATCAATTTTTTTCAAAATTCCACCAAAATGTCCAAATTCTTTTAAAATTCCACCAAAAATCAATCAAATTAGAAACAATTTCATTAAAAATTAACTAAAACCTTGAAAATTCCATCAAAAACTTAGTAGATTCATAAAAATTCCACCAAGTTACTAAAATTTTTAATAATTCTACCAAAAATAGTGAATTTTTTTTAAATTTCACCAAAAAACTTACAAAATTTGTAAAAATTCCACCAAAAATTTACCAATTTTTTTTTTTAAGGGGTTAGACCACTTTAGACCGTGGAAAATTAACGTAATTTCCCCATATTTTTCCGAGAAAACAATAAGAGCTGTGGAAAAATTGTTTATATATCTTTGTTGTACATACATTTAGGAATAAGAAATATATTTTGCTAAATAATTAACATAAAAATGAACGCGATGTAATTGCTTGATGAAAACCTTGTTAAGCGCTAAGGGGTCCGCGGTCGGAACGATTTTACCTACAATTTTCAATCTAAAACTAAAACGAAGAGGTATTTAGTTTTTACAACTCAAAAGCTAGAGAAAGACGTAGGGATTTCTTTTTAATTAATTTTTTGCAGAAATGGTGGGCATATTACAAAATCTTTGCGTTTTAGTCTAAAAAAATATCTACTAAATTGTTTATAGTTAAAGAACTACGATTGATATCAAAAAAATCCTACGTCTTTCTCTAGATAATGGAAGAGAGAGACTTGGAAGGTCCAGTTAAAATTTCAAGTAAATCGGTAAAGAATTGTATGAGTTATGTTTCCGGCCGTTTCAAGAAAAGTGGTTTAGAGAAAAACGCATTTAAAGTTTGTTTAACCTGTACTGAGCACACGTTATTGGACAACATTCAGAATCAAAATACAGGCATTTACAAACTGTTCCCACTTATAACTGACATTGCATCTTATTTTTAAAACCATGAGGCACTTTTTAGCGCAAAAAACAAAAATTCGATTATTTGAAAATTCTAGAGTGGTCTAACCCCTTAATTCCACCAAAAACTTACTAAATTCGTAAAGTTTCCACCAAAGTTACCAAAATGTTGATCAATTCAACCAAAAACAATAAATTTTTTTTAGAAAAATACTAAAAATAAAACTAAACTAGTTTTTATTAAAGTCGGTCAAGTCTTAGTTGTGAGATCTCCTTTTAAGAGCCACGATTTAATAGACCTTATCTATTATTCCTTGCATTGCGCTTTTGTACTTTTTTATCTACTAATTTACTAAAAATTACATTGATTTATTAAAAAAATATTATTAATTTTTTAAAATCAGGGGTTTAGATATCGGCGACGACGACATCTTCCCAAACGATTTCAATTTTAAACCGGCTTTTTTGGATAACACGGAATGCGGAACGATCGCTGTAAGTGTTTTTTTAAACGTTTCGGGTTTTAAACTTTTCTGTACCGATTTGGTGATCTAGAATCGATTTAAAAGGCAAGTATATTATTATGACGGAGATCTGAACGGGGGAAACGGCGGATCGTCAAACACGAACCTCTACGACTACATTAGCTACATCGTTAATAGTTTGGCGATAAGAAATCAATCTCCCGCGCAACAACAGGTAACAAAAATAAATCATATTCGATTTAAATTTTAAACTTACAATTAAATAATTTCATTAAACCATTTAAATTTATTTTAAATTTTCTTATGGGTATTTTATTATAGATATTTTAGTATAAAAATTTTATTATAAAAATTTTCAGGTAGCAGCACAACCTTTAATAGTCTACGGTCAAAAAACGAGCATAGGTCAATTCCCATGGCACGCGGCTATGTACCATTCGAGAGTAAGCGGTCTCCAGTACATTTGCGGAGGTTCTCTAATTTCAAGATACCACGTAATCACCGCCGGACATTGCGTGACGAGCGTACGATCCGGACAGGTGCTTCGACCGGATAATATGATCGTTTACTTGGGTAAATACTACTTGAATAGATGGGGAAGTCCCGGAGTGCAAAACCACGAGGTCGAAAAGATCATAAGACACCCGAAGTACAACGGGAAGATGTACCAGAACGATTTGGCGGTGTTAAAAATGTCCAGCGCGGCGGAATTTACCGATTACGTTCGACCGGTTTGTTTGTGGGAGGGCGATCAGGATATTAATCGTATAGTTGGAAATTTTGGAACGGTTGTTGGTTGGGGTTACAATGAATTCGGAAAACTCACCGAAGAATTGATTAAATTAAACATGCCGGTTATTTCGAAAGATACTTGTATTTACTCGTTTCCGGATTTTTATGTAAAGTATACGACGAGTGAAACTTTTTGTGCTGGATTTACTAATGGTAAATTATCTTATTAAATATACAGGATGTCTCCGAAATGCGTGTACAACGTAAGACCACAGATTCCTTGGTTCAAAATAGGTCGATTTAAGTTAACTTATCTATATCCAAAGTTGCTTCGTTTCGCCGTTAGAAGGCTTTAAAAATAATATTTTCTATGAGTTTTTCTTAAATTACTCGAAAAATTTGTATTAGATTCTATTCATTTTTTTGACCATGTCTTTATATCAGCTGACTACAGCTTTCTGTGGAACAAATTCAAATTTCCAAGCATACAGGGCGTTTACAAACACTCTCACCACAAGTTATCCATCCAAATCTTTTTAACCACCTGTATAATTTTCTATCAATTCTTTTTCTGAATAGCTACATTCATTTAAACATTATTTTCTCTCTTATAAAATTTCAGTTGGGCAAACGGTTTAGCCACAAAAAAAAAACATTTTTTAACTCCCTGGAAGTTCAAATCTGTAGGTTAAAGTAACATTAACCCAGTTCAAAGTAGTAATTTCTTCACAGGATATGCAGCTCTTTCAAGAAAATCACATTTTAGAGAATTGGAAGTAGTTTTTGCTCAAAATGTTGCCAGGATTTGTGACCATCATCAGGGCAAAAATAATACAGTGTGCAAAATTTTTATTGTTTGCTCTTTTCGTTGCCTTTTTGCTTTTATGATACCCAATAAACAAAATCAGAAGGTGCTAGGTTTACTGATCTTGCTGACCAGATTACAGGAGCATGATTTCCTCTTTATTTCCTTCGATTCTGCAGTAGAATCTGCATAATACGGACTAAAAGGGCTAAACCCTGATAACGTTCACAAATGCTGGCAACAATTTGAAAATTTTAAGCAATAAACTACTTCCAAACCTATAACATGTGGTTTTCTTGAGAGATTTTCATATCCTGTGCAGAAATTAGTACTTTGAATTTTGTTAATGTCACCTTAATTTATTGTTTTGGACTTGTAGGCATTTAGAAAATCTTCTTTTGTGCCTAAACCGTTTGCCCAACTCAAATTTTATAAGAGAGAAAATCGTTTCTAAATAATTGTAGCTATTCAGAAAAAGAATTGTTAGAAAATTGTACAGGGTGGTTAAAAAGATTTGGATGAATAACTTGCGGTAAGAGTGTTTCTAAACACTCTGTATGTTGCGAAATTCGAATTTATTCCACAGAAAGCTGTGCCCAGCTGAAGTAAAGACGTGGGCAAAAACTGAATAAAATCTAATGAAGATTTCTCGAATAATTTAAGAAAAACGCACGGAAAATATAATTCTTAAAGCTCTCTGGTGACGGAACGAAGCAACTTTGCATATAGATAAGTTGACTTAAATCGACCTATTTTGAGCCAAGGAATCTGTGGTCTCACGTTGTACACGCATTTCGGAGACACCCTGTATATTTTTTATTTTTTAATTTTTTTAAATTTAGGTTCGACGGTTTGTAATGGTGATTCGGGAGGTGGAATGGTTTTCCAAAGAAATGCAGGATCCGGAAGGAAAGTTTACCAACTTAGGGGGGTTGTATCGTTAAGCGTAGCCCTTCAAAACGAATTTAAATGTGACCCAAAGCATTACGTTGTATTTACGGATGCTGCCAAGTATTTAGATTTTATTAAAGGAGCGATGAGACAGTGAATTATTTTTATATTATTTGTGTATACGGTAAAGTTTTATATTAAATAAAAATTACTTATAAAATAAAATAAAATAATATAAAATAAAATAAAATAAGCAATTGAAAGAAACTTACATTTTTATGACATTCAACCGTTTAAAAAAGGGGTAATATTTTTTCTTCCTTTCTCATTACACAGGTAAGTAGTTTCTGTCCTTCTCTTTTGCCTCTGAACTGGAAAAATTAAAGAATTTAGATAAAGTTAAAAGTATTGGTATTCTAGCACTTTGTTAATCGGAAATTTTATTTAGTAACTATGTCATATCATCAGTTATGACGAGTGAAATAAGTTGAATTATCACAAATTCGTTTGGGTATAAAAAGACGAATTAACTCGTCGCCAATCAGCAAAGTGTTAATCAACAAAATAGAAAAAAAAAATTATTACCTTATTTATTTTATTTTATAAACCCCCAAAAATTACAGGAAGTCCAGACCGCACAGTCCGGCTTCTCCAGGTCCACATTTCCCATTCGGTGCTGTCGAACTAATCAACTCTGCATTTACCCTCAATGCCTCCACCGGTTTCTCCCCGAAGAAGAAGGTACAGTAAATTAGCTTATTAGATACAGGGAAATTAGCTTCCCGCAGCAGATTAAACAAGCTCCTGAATACCTTACCGCCCAAAAGACATTTCTCCTCCACCCCTACCGCCTAGACCAGTGATGGCAAACCTATGACCCATGGGTCAGACACTGACCCACACAATCCTTATAAGTGACCCATGCTTGATTTTTGCAAACTTATTTCTTATGTCCTAAAAAGAGAATAAATAATTGAAGAGAAAAATGTAAAATCCATCCTCAACCCAGAGCTCTAACGCTCGGATCTTGCAGATTTCTCTTATAACACATTGAAGAGAAGAAGACAAGATCCATTCTTAACCCAGAGGTCTAGTTCTTGGATCTTGAATTTTCCTCTTCATGGTGGTATTAGAGAAAAATGCAAAATCCGTTCTCTAGAGGTCTAACGCTCCGATCTTGCATTTTTCTCTTATAACACCATGAAAAGGAAGAAACAAGATCGGTTCTCAACCCAGAGGTCTAGTGTTCGGATCTTGCACCTTCCTCTTCATGGTGCTATTAGCAAAAATGTAAAGTCCGTTCTTAATCCAGAGGTCTAGCGCTCAAATATTGCATCTTTCTAACACCATGAAGAAAAGGAGACAAGATCCATTCTTAACCCAGAGTTTTACTGCTCGGATCTTGCACCTTTCTTTTCATGATGCCGTAAGAGAAAAATGCAAAATCTGTCCTCAACCCAGAGGTCTAGTGCTTAGACCAGTGATGGTGAACCTATGACCGATACGTCAGACACACACAATCCTTTTAAGTGATCCATATCTTGATTTTTGCAAACTTATTTTTATGTCCTAAAAAGAAAATAAATAATTTTATTTCAACTATCTCTTTATTAATAAATAATACTATTATTTCATAGTATATGTGTAATTTTATCTTATTCAGTCAAATATTTAGTGTAGGGAGTACTAAATAGTGTCATTCCAGTGATATCATCCTCTTGCAATCGATTTTTATTTTTTAATCTTTACCTACTAATGTAAAAGTTGTAAAACAAAAAGGAAAAAAAGCTCTTTTAGTCCTTAGTCTTAGAAGTAAGGATATAAAAAGTAAGTTTATTAAAAACACGTTTTTCTTTTGCATGTGACTAAATACTGTGACCCACGAGCTAGCACCAAAACAATATAATAAACAAAATATGACCCACTGCGCCAAAAGGTTCGCCATCACTGGCCTAGACAAATAAGAAGCTGCACCCTGCCTCGGTAAACCCCAATTTTATCGCAGCTTCACATTAGACAGCACTCGACGACGCTTTATCCAAACACCTAACCTAAAAAAGTTAAATTACGATTAATTTAACGTTTATAATCGTTTGGAAAATACTTATCTACGTATCAAATTATCCTTTCGGCGAGAAATTGCTAGAAAATCGCATTTTGATTTTTTTCGATTTTCGACCATTTTAGAAATTTTAAATTTAAGCTTCCATAACTCAACCATCAACCGTCTGATTTTTATGCGGTTTGTTTCAAATAATTCTCTATTTAATTTTGAATAAAGTTCTAGAAAAGCATCATCGTACAAGACTTGGAATTTTTTTGGCGAACGTTTCTCCAAACCTCTACGTTGAAAAATTTCAAATTCACTTTTACCCGATTTTTGTGGAAAACCATAAGGTCTACAGAAAAACGGATTTCACCATTGTTTTCCTCGTTGTTGAATTATATCAGAACGGGACTTTCAACAAAATCTAAATTTTCGATTTTTTGAAAAAAAAATCCATACCAACCCCTTTCGATTTTTTCAGTTTTTTGGCTATTTTAGAAATTTTGACTTTGAGCTCGTGTAACTTGGCTATCGGTTTTTCGATTTTTATGCAGTAAGTTTTCAATGATTCTCCGTTTAATTCTGAGTATGATTTTAGAAAGGCGTTATCGTACTACGCCCGGAAATTTTCTGACGAATATTTTTCCAAACCTCTGCACCGAAAAATTAGATGAAAATTTTGAAAATTTCTTTTTTTATTTTATTGTAAATTACAATTATGTTAACGTTTATAATCGTTTGGAAAATACTTATCTATGTATCAAATTATTCCTTCGCCGGGAAATTACGAAAGAATCGCGTTTTGATTTTTTCGATTTTCGATCATTTTAGAAATTTTAATTTTGAGCTTCCATAACTCAACCATCAACCGTCTGATTTTCATACGGTTTCAAATAATTCTTTAATTTTGAATAAGGTTCTAGAAAAGTATCATCATTCCGAGAGACAAGTCCGGGGGTGAAACTCCCACACCTATACCTAACTATTTCTTAAATCAGTGTACATTTTGAGGGTGTTGGTGTTATCAACCACTATTGACGGGTTTAGAAGGGTTAAATATATAAAACTAAAATACCCGGTAGCTTATTAATCGGCTTTTAGTTAAATGAAAATCTCATTATCCGAGTCTAAGCGGTCGGTCGGATGTGCATATGTTGTTGAGTACTTTATCTGAACCTAATTCTATTTATGTTGTTATATAATCCACTTCTTAACACTTCAAATTTCTTAAAATTTATTTTATCTTGTATTTAAGTGAACGTATTGAAATAAATGTGTATATATTCCACGATGATATCTTTGTGGAGTAAGTTATAGATGATTGAATGAATCACCATGGATGTAAGAAGGTTAATTAATAGGATATGATTACATCAAACCAATTTTAAAGATTACAATTAGTGTAAATTACATTACACATTAGATTATACTTTTAATCTTAAACAATCTTTATTAACCTCAACTTAAAAATTAATATAACAAGAAAACCGACCTTAATTAAATTTCTTTTTTCTTTTTATGGAAAACTATCTCTAGTAAAATCCCTTCCGTACACGCCAAACGTCATCAACCTCTCTTGCCGCTCAACCAACCTAACTCCTTTCTCAATTTTTCCATTTCCCAGCTCGTTACTCCACCAATTGTATTCCGACCCATCTAAAGGTTCCAAATTGCTTAACAAGCTATTAGGATATTGCATTTTACGATTGGAAACGTCATAAACTCCAGATATTTCAACTCGATTGAAGGTAACATTCCATTCAATGTCATCGTAAGGGATTATCCTATAAAAATTTGATTAAATTCCTCTTAAAATTGGGTTTTAACACTTTAACCCTTTTAGTGCCGGGCGAAATCGAAGTGATTTTACACGATTTTACTAAGGTTTGGAAAAAGGCTCATAAAAACCAAACAAAAAACAGTATTTACACAATTCACAAAGCAGAGGACAGACACAATTCACAAAGCTAATGGACAGACTAGATATAGAAGTATTTATCTTATTTTGAGGTAGAGTTCTGGTAAAACGATACAAAATACGAGCCGATATAACGACCCTGGCATTTTTTGCCAGTGCAGCAAAGGCCGATATATCGGCTTCCGGCACTATAAGGGTTAAGGCTCATTTTTTAGACCCTTTTAACCGCCATAATATCAAAAACCAATGAAAATCAAACCCAATAATGACGTCTCATTGCAAATAAAATGTTAACAACTATAAATGAATTATCTACTAAGACTCACCGTCTTCCACAAGACTCTAAAGTATCATCGCGGCAAAAACTAATCGCGCAAATTTCCACACCTCCGTTATAAACCCCATCAAAAGATCGAACACCCGAAAAAACGAACGTTCTATACCTGTAGTACTTAAAAGTAGCCTTTAAATCGGACATTTTAGTAAATTCAATGGTAAATTTACAACAAAACTCTTCGTGACAAGACGTAAAAGTACTATTTTCTTTTATTAAACGAGTTGTATAAACTAAAAAGTAAATTTTTTTTTAAATTTGATGTTAGTTTTTATTTAATTAATTTTTATTTTATTTAGTTTTTATTTTATTTAATTTTTATTTTACCATCTAAATGATCTCTTTTTAAGTAAAAATGATCCAATTCCCTTCCAAGTTTATCGATTTCTGTTATAGATCGTTTTGTATCATTTGTAGTTTTTTTGTATTCATTTCTGGGAGAGTTTCCGTTTAAATCTTTGGGTAAATCCGCAATAAAAACTTTATTACCATCTTTCGGAACGATTCCTATATTTTTTGGACCTTCTACACCTTAAACAAAAAAATTTATAATAAACTTAATAAAAGTTCTAATAAATAAGAACGAAAATTAAAGAATTAAAAAAATAATAAATCATAAATCATAAATAAAGAAATAATTGAAAGAAATAAATTAAATTTAAACTGATTTTAACTTACCAATGAAAAATCCCGATCCACCACTTCCGATACTTGGATAATTCGCCCCGGAAGCTAATAAAACGCTATCCGTGGCTACGGCGAACATATTTTGAACTTGTAAAGCTAAAATTACATTTTTAAAAGTTTAAATGATTATGATTTTTAATGATAAATGATTTCTATCTCAAAAGCTAAATTAAAGAAAGAAAATTTGTTTACCAGTTAAAAAAGGCGCTTCGGAAAACCACATAGTCGGAAAAGTAAGATGTTTAGTTCCGTTTCTAGTTAACCACAACGGTGGTTCTTCAAATAATATATCGAAACATATAAAAGTACCAAAAGTAACTCCAAAATCCGTAGTAAATCGAGTTAAATCAACTTCCGATGTTACATTCTTTTCAAATTCACCGAAAAGATGGAACTTTCTATATCTACCAATGATATTTCCGCTTCTATCAAAAACGACGTTTGTATTATATAAATTATAACCGTCCGAAGCACATAAATCTTGATTTATTGAAAATTCTTGATTACATGGAGATTTTTCAACCAGATTTACAACTAAATACGAATTAAAATCTTTCGCAAAACAAGATAATCTTTGATAATAACCCGGAACATCCTTATTCTCACACGGATTACTTCCATTAACAATTAAAGGTGAGAGATTAACAAGTTCTTCTCGAGAACGTATACCTGAAGTTATTACAGACTCGGGAAAGATGATAATATCTAATAATTTATTTTTAAAGTTGATTAAATCAATAAAATCGGTTATTATAGCATTGGTGCGTTCTTCCGATGTTAAACTTGAATTAAAGTTGAAGTTATATTCAACAACAGCTGCTGTGTAGTGTGTATCGTTTGATGATAAACACTAAAAAGAAAAAAAAATAAATTAAATTAAATTAAAAATAAAATAAAATAAAATTAATGAACTAAATGTAAATAATAATCTTACTATTTGAATTAAAGTTGTAATAAGAATAAAAATGAATTGAAAAGTAATCATGACTGGATGATTTATAAACATGAAATGTTTTCGATTGTCGTTAAAAATTCTTATTTATATACTGAGAATTAACCAACTAAAATAAGATAAGATTATTCAACGAAATTTAAATACTATGTTATTAAATAGCTTATTAAAAAAAAAAAAAACATACTTTAAAATAACTTCTTTCAGCAATAATTTACTTAAATGAAGTATGAATTTTTTTGTTAGTTTAATTTTTATTTAAATTTCTAAGAATAAAAGAGATATTACTTTGAAAATCGCAAATTTATTTCGATAATCGTAAATTTATTTCGATAATCGCAAATTTATTTCTAATAATGACATTAATATTTAAATTATATCACCAAACGGGTTCAAAGTCTCAACCGAGAGACGAGAAATTATTACAACTTTGATTGTAATCGGATAAAAGTACCTTTATTATCTGATAAACTTTAAAAATTCATCGAAAGGTCATTTTTAGAGATTTTGATTTGATTTTTTTTCTAAATGAAACTTAAAACATTCTAGTTTTAATTAAAAAAGGACGTTTTATTCAAAATTTTGTCAAAAAAATTTAAAAAATTTTCAAAGTTGACAAAAAATTTTTTTTTGTTAAAAAATTTTTTAGGTTAAAAAAATCGATTTTTTTCAAATTCATAAAAAATTGGATTTTAAAGATTTTGGAATAATTTTTTTTCTAAATGAAACTTAAAACATTCTAGTTTTAATTAAAAAAGACCGTTTTATTCTAAATGTTATCAAAAAAATTTAAAAAAATTTTCAAAATTGATAAAAATTTTTTTTTGGTTAAAAAATTTTTTAGGTTAAAAAAATCGATTTTTTAAAAATTCATAAAAAATTGAATTTTAAAGATTTTGATTTGATTTTTTTTTTTCTAAATGAAACTTAAAACAATCTAGTTTTAATTAAAAAGGGACGTTTTATTCTAAATTTTGACAAAAAAACTAAAAAAATTTTCAAAGTTGATAAAAAATTTTTGACAGTTCTAACCTAACTTTAAAAAAAATCGACCAATTTTAAAAATTTGCCAAAAATTCATTTTTAAAGATTTCGATTTGATTTTTTTTCTAAATGAAACTTAAAACAATCTAGTTTAAATTAAAAAAGGACGTTTTATTCTAAATTTTGTCAAAAAAATTAAAAAAATTTTCAAAGTTGATAAAAAATTTTTGACAGTTCTAACATAACTTTAAAAAAAATCGACCAACTTTAAAAATTCGCCAAAAATTCATTTTTAAAGATTTCGATTTGATTTTTTTTCTAAATGAAATTTAAAACATTCTAGTTTTAATTAAAAAAGACCGTTTTATTCTAAATGTTGTCAAGAAATTAAAAAAATTTTCAAAATTGATAAATTTTTTTTTTTTTGGTTAAAAAATTTTTTAGGTTAAAAAAATCGATTTTTTAATAATTCATAAAAAATTGGATTTTAAAGATTTTGGACAATTTTTTTTTCTAAATGAAACTTAAAACATTCTAGTTTTAATTAAAAAAGACCAATTTATTCTAAATGTTGTCAAAAAAATTAAAAAAATTTTCAAAATTGATAAAAAATTCTTTTTGATTAAAAAATTTTTTAGGTTAAAAAAATCGATTTTTTAAAAATTCATAAAAAATTGGATTTTAAAGATTTTGGACTGATTTTTTTTCTAAATGAAACTTAAAACATTCTAGTTTTAATTAAAAAAGACCGATTTATTCTAGATTTTACCAAAGAAATTAAAAAAATTTTCAAAGTTGGGGAAATTTTTTTTGATAATTCTAACAATCAAAAAAATCAACAACTTTAAAAATTCACCAAAAATCGATTTTTAATGATTTCAACCTGATTCTTTTTTTAAATGAAACTTAAAATATTCTAGTTTCAATCAAAAAAGACCGTTTTGTTCTAATTATTACCAAAAAAATCAAAAAAAATCCCAAAGTTGGTAAAAATTTTTTGACGGTTCTAACCTAACTTTTTTAAAAACAGACCAATTTTTAAAAAATGACCCAAACTTTATTTTTGAAGATTAAGGAATGATTTTTGATTTAAATGAAAGATAAAAGAGTTTATTTTTAATTGTAAAAGCCGGATTTTTTTAAATTGTTATCAAAAAAATTAAAAAAATTCCCAAAGTTGGTAAATATTTTTGACGGTTCTAACCAAACTTTTTTAAAAACAGACCAATTTTTAAAAAATGACCCAGACTTTATTTTTGAAGATTAAGGAATGATTTTTGATTTAAATGAAAGATAAATGAGTTTATTTTTAATTGTAAAAGCCGGATTTTTTTAAATTGTTATCAAAAAAATTAAAAAAATTCCCAAAGTTGGTAAATATTTTTGACGGTTCTAACCTAACTTTTTTAAAAATAGACCAATTTTTAAAAAATCACCCAGACTTTATTTTTAAAGATTAAAGAATGATTTTTGATTCAAATGAAAGTTAAAAGATTCTATTTTTAATTATAAAAGCCGGATTTTTTCTAATTATTGACAGAAAAATTAAAAAAATTTCCAAAGTTTGTAAAAATTTTTGATAGGTAATTAACCTAACTTTTTGAAAAATTCGACCAACTTTAAAAAATTGCCCAGACTTTATTTTTAGAGATTAAGAAATGATTTTTATACTAAATTGAACTTAGAACATTCTAATTTTAATTAAAAAAGACTATTTTATTCTAAATTTTGTCAAAAAAATTAAAAAAATTTTCAAAGTTGATAAAAAATTTTTGACAGTTCTAACCTAACTTTTAAAAAAATCGATCAACTTTAAAAATTCGCCAAAAATCGATTTTTAATGATTTCAACCTGATTCTTTTTTTTAATGAAACTTAAAATATTCTAGTTTCAATCAAAAAAGACCGTTTTTTTTCTAAATGTTATCAAAAAAATTTTAAAAAAATTTCAAAGTTGGTTAAAATTTTTTAACCTCGAAAAAATTAATCAAATTTAAAAAATTCATTAAAAATTCATTTTTATTCATTTCGACTTGATTCTTTTTCTATATGAAACCCAAAATATTCTAATTTTAATCAAAAAAGACCGTCTTATTCTAAATATTACTAAAAAAATTAAAAAAATTTTCAAAGTTGATAAAAAATTTTTGACAGTTCTAACCTAACTTTAAAAAAAATCGACCAACTTTAAAAATTCGCCAAAAATCCATTTTTAAAGATTTTGATTTGATTTTTTTTCTACATGAAACTTAAAACATTCTAGTTTTAATTAAAAAAAGACCGTTTTATTCTAAATGTTGTCAAAAAAATTAAAAAAGTTTTCAAAGTTGATAAAAAATTTTTGACAATTCTAACCTAACTTTAAAAGAAATCAATCAACTTTAAAAATTCGCCAAAAATTCATTTTTAAAGATTTCGATTTGATTTTTTTTCTAAATGAAACTTAAAACATTCTAGTTTTAATTAAAAAAGGACGTTTTATTCTAAATTTTGTCAAAAAAATTAAAAAAATTTTCAAAATTGATAAAATTTTTTTTTTGGTTAAAAAATTTTTTAGGTTAAAAAAATTGATTTTTAAAAAATTCCTAAAAAATTGGATTTTAAAGATTTTGGACTAATTTTTTTTCTAAATGAAACTTAAAACATTCTAGTTTTAATTAAAAAAGACCGTTTTATTCTAAATGTTACCAAAAAAATTAAAAAAATTTCAAAGTTGGTAAAAATTTTTTAACCTCAAAAAAATTAATCAAATTTAAAAAAATTCATTAAAAATTCATTTTTATTCATTTCGACTTGATTTTTTTTCTAAATGAAACTTAAAACATTCTAGTTTTAATCAAAAAAGACCGTTTTATTCTAAATATTACCAAAAAAATTAAAAAAATTTCCAAAGTTGGTAAAATTTTGTTGATAATTCTAACCTAACTTAAAAAATTCGATCAACTTTAAAAAATCGTCACGACTTTATTTTTAGCGATTAAGAAATGATTTTTATACTAAATTAAACTTAAAACATTCTAATTTTAATTAAAAAAGACCATTTCATTCTAAATTTTGTCAAAAAAATTAAAAAAATTTTCAAAGTTCATAAAAAATTTTTGACAGTTCTAACCTAACTAAAAAAAATTCGACCAATTTTAAAAAATCGCCACGACTTTATTTTTAGAGATTAAGAAATGATTTTTATACTAAATTGAACTTAAAAGATTATATTTTAAGTTAAAAAAGACCGATCTATTTTAAATGTTGGTAAAAAAATTAAAAAAATTTTCAAAGTTGAGAAGAAATTTTTAACACTTAAAAAATCAAATGTTACAAAAAAAATTTACAAAAATTTAATCTTACCTTTAAAAATAAAACTGTATCCACTTTTTAATATTCTTCCTCTTTAAAATTTGTTTAAGATTGGATTGTTGGATAAAATTAAATTATGAAATTATTAATAACGAAATTAAATAATTAATTAATTAAAAAATAATATAACAAACTCAAAAAATTAAATTTAACACAAAAAAATAGACAATTTGGTTTTTAATCCTCACAAAATGAATTTTCATCGTTTTCTTCTACATAATCTTCATCTTTTTCCTCTTCGCTGATCGGTTTAACAACTTGACAAGCTGATTTTTGATGGAATACAAATGAAATGTACTTCGATGCATCCCAAACTTGTTTTAAAACCTTATTTTAAAAATATAATTAATTTAAATCAAATTTAATAAAAAATTATAGATTATTTTTAAGAAAATAACTTACAATATCAGCCAATCCCTTTTTATCCCAACAATGATACCAATTAGCAACATCAGAAGTACAATCGGCTTCCTCGGGGGGATTTTTCGTTTCTATCCGATTAACACACCTTCCACATTTTAATTTCCGATGAGTATCCGAATCTGTATCTTCTAATTTAAACAATTCCTTTAATTCGGAGGCCGTGAAATGTCTTAAAGTGTCCTCATTGTTATCAACAACCGTCGAACTTAAAGCTTTTTTATGGGCTTGTCTTTGGAAAATTTTCTCTTCAATAGTTCCCGTCGTTAAAAATCGATAGATATAACAAGGTTTTTTCTGGCCGTCTCGCCAAACGCGTGCCATCGCTTGATCGTCATTCGCCGGATTCCAATCGGGATCGAACATAACTAAACGATTCGCGCCGATTAAATTCAACCCACAACCGCCGGCTTTCGAACTAAGCATAAAAATCCATTCGGGGGAATCTAATTTATTAAAACATTCAACGACTTTAGCGCGTTTTTTAATCGTCATCGATCCGTCTAAACGAACGTATTTATAAACTCGTTTCCGGCAGAGTTTTTCAAATAAATCCAAAGTTTGGGTGTAATTGGACACCAAAACGATTTTATCGTTATAATTCGCTTTTAAATTCGCCAGGAGACAATCCAACAAGAGTAATTTCCCGGAAAGTTCCGATCGTACGTCCTCGTTGTTTTTCTGAGCGGGTAGGAGATTTAAAGACTTTTCGAATCCTTTCTCGCCCTCCATCATTTTATCCAAGATCAAATCGGGGTGATTACACAACTTTTTTAAATTCGTTATACTCGCCAAGGCGCTCGAAAAAGGTTTAACGGAGTTTTCCGTGCCGTTACGAACCGAAGACTTTATCTCTTCCGAATTTATATAGTTTAAATAAATTTGCTTTTGTACCGGAGTTAAACGACAACAAATTATCATTTCGAACTTTACCGGAAGGTATTTCGTTAATAAAGCGCTCGTTCGGCGAATTAAACATTTATTTACGATCGCGGATAACTCTTGTAAACATTCTTGAGCGTGTTGACGTTCGGAATCGGTTGCTAATGAATCTTGACCTTTAAAAATAAAAAAAATTTAGTCTTTCTTTTATTACTAGTATTCTAGTAAAATAAAAAATCAAAATTTAAAAAAATCTTTGATTTAATACCCACCTCGAATGATATAATTTTCATATTTCCTTCTAAACTCCTGTTGACTTCCTAAAAGTCCCTCGTTGACGAAATGTATCAAACTAAAATACTCGGTCAGATCGTTTTGAATCGGGGTTCCACTTAACAACACCCTACGTTTCGCCCTTAAGCCCATTAAAGCCCTATACGTTTGATTCTCACAATTTTTAAGTCTGTGTCCTTCGTCGCACATCACCAACCCGATTTCAGTACTGTGTAAAATGTCAGCGTGCATCCGAAACGTTTCGTATGAAATAATTAATAAAGGAATAGCCGTTCGACCTTGCGCTTGCATAAATTGAGTTAAACGTTTTTTTATATCCGGTCCACCGTCCATAATTAACATCGGAAGACGACCTTCAAGCCACTATTTTAAAAAAAAAATAAACAAAAATTTATTTACTAAATATTTTCAATAAATAAATAAATTTAAATAAATGTAATATTCATTTAAATAAATTTAAATAAATGTAATATTCATTTAAATAAATTTAAATAAATGTAATATTCATTTAAATAAATTTAATATTCATTTAAATAAATTAATTTACCTTTTGTATTTCATTACTCCAATTCCGAACCAAAGAACTCGGACAAACAATAATAGCCTTTTCAATCGTAGGCTTACATTCCGGTCCTTGTCTCAAAAGCGACCATAATAAAGTAATACACTGCAAAGTTTTTCCCAAACCCATTTCGTCGGCCATAATACAACCAAACGAGCCGGGAATTTGAACTCCGGTAACGCAATCGTACATAAATTTAACACCTTCCCTTTGGTGCGGTCGTAAAATATTACTTAAAATCGGATCGACCACCACGTGTACCAAAACGGAATCCGAATTTTTTAATTTATCATGTTCGGAAACTTCCGGAGGCGAGTATAAAATCAGAGCGTTCGGAGTGTTCGGATCGTAGAGAGATCGACGCGGTCGAGGTCGTCTCATTCCTAAAGTTTTCGTTGAATAACATCTTACGTAGTTTGGAATCGGAGATTTAAACGGACGAGATAAGATTTTAATAATATCTTCCTAAAATCGGAACGTTTAATTTTAATTTTTTAAAAATTTTAATTAAATGAATTAAGAAATAATTACATGACTTTGAATAGAAATGATTTGATTTTCATCCTCATTTAATAAGTCTTTCTTCTTTTTGTGTTTATCATCTGTTAATTTTTCCCTTGTTCGTTTCGTACCAGTTTTTAACGGTGACGAGGATGTTGAAGATAATCCCGGATGACGAAGAAGTTGACTTCGACGCTATTAAATAAAATAACACTTAAAAACAATACCATATTCATACCAAGTGCTTCAAAGCGATGTTTTTATTCATAACAAATTAAAAAAATCATTTGAAACTTTTTGAGGTTATAATTATTTGAGGTTATAATTTCAACAAATCAAAATTTTAATTTAATAAATCGTAATTTTAAGTATAAAAGAAAACTCACCATATTAAACCAATTATTATCTATTAATATTTATCTATTAATAATACTAATACGCTTTTTTTTACAATAAAAACGAAAATTAAACGATTCAAAAACCGACAACTGTCAAAATATCATCAAAATATAGCGGCTTTATTTTCCAATACTACCAATATCTAAATAATAAAATTCCCAAACTAACCAAAGATTAAAATAAATTAAATAAACGTATAAATCATGACATATAAATCAAAAGTAATGTAAAATTACGTAAATTCATAATTTAATTAATAAATAAAATAATTATGTAAGTTTTTATAAAAAAAAAAATAATCTTTTAGTCAGATGACAGTTGAGGTTATGTTACCTAACCTAAGATTACAATTGTAAATTAAACTTGTAAACGTAATAAATGTATGTAATGTAAAATTACGTAAATTTCCGTTTGATTAATAAACATGACAGATATATCATCGTACATGTAAGTTTTTTATAAAAAAAAAAAAAATCATTAATTTAAAGTCAGATGACATTTAAGGTTATGTTACCTAACCTAAAAATTTTTATAATTTTTAATTATTTTTTTTAGAATGTCTCTCTTTTCCATCAGTAAAGTGGTGTTTGCCTTTACGGTTTATCTAATTTTTCTTTTTGCGTTACTTTTACCACTTGCATTCTACTTCTTGAGATGGAGATATCGATCGATGAAGAAAAACCGAAACTCCGGAGATAATCTTCGAGTCGGTTTCTTTCATCCTTATTGTAATGCCGGGGGTGGAGGCGAGAAAGTACTTTGGGTTGCTATACAAGCTTTTCAAAAACGGTATAAGGTTTACTATTAAAAAAAAATTATTAAAAGAAAATAAAATTTATTTTTTAATTTTTAGATATCCAAAAGTAGAAATTTACATTTATACCGGAGATGTTGGCGTTAACCCTGATGAAATAACACGTAAAGTACGTACAAATCTCAATGTACGAATAGAAGAAGGGGTTCAATTTGTTTATTTGAATAAACGAAGGTTTGTCGGAGCTAGAATGTATCCGTATTTTACTTTATTAGGTCAAAGTCTTGGTTCGGTTTATTTAGGATACGAAGCTTTAAAATCTCTTAATCCGGGTGAGATTTTTTTTTTATTATAAAAATATATTAAAAAAAAATTAATAATAAATAATTTTCTTTTTGTTTTTTAGATATATTTATAGATACAACAGGTTACGCTTTTACCCTTCCTTTATTTAAATACATAGGAGGTTGTAGAACCGCTTGTTACGTTCACTACCCAACTATAACCGTTGAAATGTTAAAACGAGTATCAACCCGTCAAATAATGTACAACAATCGTAGTACGATAGCTCGAAGTCCATTTTTAACAACGGGAAAGTTAATTTACTACAGATTGTTCGCTTGGCTTTATTCGTTAGCCGGCGATTGTTGTGACGTTTCGATGGTGAATTCAACGTTCACTTTAGAACACTTAACCAGCCTTTGGAATCGACCTTTACGTTTGGTTTATCCACCGTGCGAAGTAAACCACCTTAAGATGATTTCTAGAAATGGAGTGTTTCCTAAAAATATTAGGGTTTTATCTCTAGCTCAATTTAGACCGGAAAAAGATCATCAGTTACAAATCCAAGCGATGTACGAACTTAGAGAAATCGTTTCAGAGGAAATTTTTGAAAGAGTTACTTTGGTTTTGTGCGGGAGTTGTAGAAACGATGAAGATGCGACTCGAGTGAAGGATTTGAAAGATTTTAGTAAACATTTAAGTTTGGAAAATAGCGTAGAATTTAGGGTGAATATAACTTACGAGGAGTTATTAAAAGAGTTTGAAAACGCCTCGTTGGGGATTCATACGATGATCGATGAGCATTTTGGTATCGGAGTTGTTGAATTATTAGCAGCGGGGTTGGTTACGATAGCACATAAATCCGGAGGACCTTTACTTGACATTATTGAAACGACCGAATCTTCAAGGTAGGAAAAAAATTAAGTAACTTAATAACTTACCTCATTTTAATTATTTTAGGTTGGGTTTCTTGGCAATTTCCGCTAAAGAATACGCTCACACCATCAAACATATTTTATCTATGAGCGAAGATTCCGTCTTGCAGTTGATAGAACGCGCGCGAGCTTCGGTTGATAGGTTCTCGAATAAAAAATTCCAGGATGAGTTTCTTAAGGCTGTGGATTATTTGTTCGAATAAGATTTGATTTTGTAAATGGCAATTAATTTTTTTAATGGAATAGATTTAAAAGAATTAAATAAAATAATTAAGTAAATATAAATAAAGTAATTTTGTGTGTGTTTACCTTTTTTGGGATAGACATTGAGGAAAAATCAGGAAATTAATGAATTAATTTCCTTTCGGAGACGTTTATTGAAAATGTGTATACAATATTACGGCTTGGTTTCGCCTCGTTTTCTTAAGTAGACTTAATTATATGTACATCAAAAAGGTCTTAATGAGGATTAGAGTTAATCTTTGGAAGATGTCGATGAAGGGGATTCGCTTCGTCTACTACGTTGTTTCTTTTTCGATTTTTTGTGGCTTGAACTGGATCTTTTTCGACTTCTCGAACGTTTTCTAGAATAAAAATTACAGTTTTTTATTTTATTTAGATGATTTTTGATACACTAGTTTAGTTTTATTTTTAGTATTTTTCTAAAAAAAAAATTTATTGTTTTTGATTGAATTGATCAACATTTTGGTAACTTTGGTGGAAGCTTTACGAATTTAGTTTTTGGTGGAATTTAAAAAAAAAATCATTATTTTGGTAGAATTATTACAAATTTTAGTAACTTTGGTGGAATTTTTATGAATCTACTAAGTTTTTGATGGAATTTTCAAGGTTTTAGTTAATTTTTAATGAAATTGTTTCTAATTTGATTGATTTTTGGTGGAATTTGAAAAGATTTTGGACATTTTGGTGGAATTTTTAAAAAATTTGGTAAGTTTTTGGTAGAATTGTTAAAAATGTTGACAATTTCGGTGTAATTTTTAGGATTTTTGTAAGTTTTTGGTGGAATAAATAAAATTCAGTAAGTTTTGGATGTAGTTGTTAAATATTTTAATAGCTTTGCTGGAATTTTTGCAAATTTTATTCATTTCTGGTGGAATTTTAAAAAAATTCAGTGTTTTTGGTAAAATTCTTATGAACTTAGTAAGTTTTTGGTGGAATTTTTAAAAAATTCAGTATGTTTTTAGTGGAATTATCAAAAATTTGGATAACATTGGTGGAATTTTTGCGAATTTTATTCATTTCTGGTGGAATAAAAAAAATTCGGTGTTTTTGGTAAAATTCTTATGAATTTAGTAAGTTTTTGGTGGAATTTTTGCAAATTGTATTAATTTTTGGTGGAATTTTTAAAAAATTCAGTATGTTTTTGGTGGAATTATCAAAAATTTTGATAACATTGGTGGAATTTTTGCGAATTTTATTCATTTCTGGTGGAATAAAAAAAATCAGTGTTTTTGGTAAAATTCTTATGAATTTAGTAAGTTTTTGGTGGAATTTTTGCAAATTGTATTAATCTTTGGTGGAATTTTTAAAAAATTCAGTACATTTTTGATGGAATTATCAAAAATTTTGATAACACTGGTGGAATTTTTGCGAATTTTATTAATTTTTGATGAAATTTTTTTAAAAATCAGTGTTTTTTTATGGAATTTTTACGAATTTAGTAAGTTTTTAGTGAAATTTTTCCAATTTTATTAATTTTTGGTGGAATTAAAAAAAAAATTCATTACTTTTGGCAGAATTATTAAAAATTTTAGTAATTTTGGTGTAATTTTTATGAATCTACTAAGTTTTTGATGGAATTTTCAAGGTTTTAGTTAATTTTTAATGAAATTGTTTCTAATTTGATTGATTTTTGGTGGAATTTCAAAAGAATTTGGACATTTTGGTGAAATTTTTAAAAAATTTGGTAAGTTTTGGGTAGAATTGTTAAAAATGTTGATAATTTCGGTGTAATTTTTAGGATTTTTGTAAGGTTTTAGTGGAATAAAAAAAATTCAGTAAGTTTTGAGTGTAGTTGTTAAATATTTTAATAGCTTTGGTGGAATTTTTACGAATTTTATTCATTTCTGGTGGAATTTTAAAAAAATTCAGTGTTTTTGGTAAAATTCTTATGAATTTAGTAAGTTTTTGGTGGAATTTTTAAAAAATTCAGTATGTTTTTGGTGGAACTATCAAAAATTTTGATAACATTGGTGGAATTTTTGCGAATTTTATTCATTTCTGGTGGAATAAAAAAAAATCAGTGTTTTTGGTAAAATTCTTATGAATTTAGTAAGTTTTTGGTGGAATTTTTAAAAAATTCAGTATGTTTTTGGTGGAACTATCAAAAATTTTGATAACATTGGTGGAATTTTTGCGAATTTTATTCATTTCTGGTGGAATAAAAAAAATCAGTGTTTTTGGTAAAATTCTTATGAGTTTAGTAAGTTTTTGGTGGAATTTTTACAAATTGTATGAATTTTTGGTGGAATTTTTAAAAAATTCAGTACATTTTTGATGGAATTATCAAAAATTTTGATAACACTGGTGGAATTTTATTAATTTTTGATGGAATTTTTTAAAAAATCAGTGTTTTTTTATGGAATTTTTACGAATTTAATAAGTTTTTAGTGAAATTTTTCCAATTTTATTAATTTTTGGTGGAATTTTTATAAAATTCCATATGTTTTTGATGGAATTGTTAAAAAAGTTGATAACTTTGGTGGAATTTTTATTAACTTTAATCATTTTTAGTGGAATCGTAAAGTATTGGTAATTTTAGTAGAATTTTTATGAATTTTCAAAGACATTCATGTTTTATAACCTAACAAATTTTTAACCAAGTTTAAAAAATCCCCTTAAATTTATTTATGAAAATTTTTAAAAATAATTTTGGGAAAATGTAAATTAAAGTGTCTAGTTTCTATTTAACTAATCAAATTTTTCGTCATTTTTATTAAAAAATTTAAAAAAATTTTCAAAGACATTCATGTTTTATAACCTAACAAATTTTTAACCAAGTTTAAAAAATCCCCTAAGATTTATTAATGAAAATTTTTTAAAATAATTTTGGGAAATTGTAGATTAAAGTGTCTAGTTTCTATTTAACTAATCAAATTTTTCCTAATTTTTATTAAAAAATTTAAAGAAATTTTCAAAAACATTCATGTTTTATAACCTAACAAATTTTTAACCAAGTTTAAAAAATTCCCTAAAATTTATTTATGAAAATTTTTAAAAATAGTTTTGGGAAAATGTAAATTAAAGTGTCTAGTTTCTATTAAACTAATCAAATTTTTCCTAATTTTTATTAAAAAAATTAAAAAAAATTTTCAAAAACGTTCATGTTTTATAACCTAACAAATTTTTAACCAAGTTTAAAAAATCCCCTAAGATTTATTAATGAAAATTTTTTAAAATAATTTTGGGAAATTGTAGATTAAAGTGTCTAGTTTCTATTTGACTAATCAAATTTTTCCCAATTTTTATTAAAAAATTTAAAGAAATTTTCAAAGACATTCATGTTTTATAACCTAACAAATTTTTAACCAAGTTTAAAAAATCCCCTAAAATTTATTTATGAAAATTTTTAAAAATAGTTTTGGGAAAATGTAAATTAAAGTGTCTAGTTTCTATTTAACTAATCAAATTTTTCCTAATTTTTATTAAAAAATTTAAAAAAATTTTCAAAAACGTTCATGTTTTATAACCTAACAAATTTTTAACCAAGTTTAAAAAATCCCCTAAGATTTATTAATGAACATTTTTTAAAATAATTTTGGGAAATTGTAGATTAAAGTGTCTAGTTTCTATTTGACTAATCAAATTTTTCCTAATTTTTATTAAAAAATTTAAAGAAATTTTCAAAGACATTCATGTTTTATAACCTAACAAATTTTTAACCAAGTTTAAAAAATCCCCTAAAATTTATTTATGAAAATTTTTTAAAATAATTTTGGGAAATTGTAAATTAAAGTGTCTAGTTTCTATTTGACTAATCAAATTTTTCGTAATTTTTATTAAAAAATTTAAAAAAATTTTCAAAAACGTTCATGTTTTATAACCTAACAAATTTTTAACCAAGTTTAAAAAATCCCCTAAGATTTATTAATGAAAATTTTTTAAAATAATTTTGGGAAATTGTAGATTAAAGTGTCTAGTTTCTCTTTAACTAATCAAATTTTTCCTAATTTTTATTAAAAAATTTAAAAAAATTTTCAAAGACATTCATGTTTTATAACCTAACAAATTTTTAACCAAGTTTAAAAAATCCCCTAAAATTTATTTATGAAAATTTTTTAAAATAATTTTGGGAAATTGTAAATTAAAGTGTCTAGTTTCTATTTGACTAATCAAATTTTTCGTAATTTTTATTAAAAAATTTAAAAAAATTTTCAAAAACGTTCATGTTTTATAACCTAACAAATTTTTAACCAAGTTTAAAAAATCCCCTAAGATTTATTAATGAAAATTTTTTAAAATAATTTTGGGAAATTGTAGATTAAAGTGTCTAGTTTCTCTTTAACTAATCAAATTTTTCCTAATTTTTATTAAAAAATTTAAAAAAATTTTCAAAGACATTCATGTTTTATAACCTAACAAATTTTTAACCAAGTTTAAAAAATCCCCTAAAATTTATTTATGAAAATTTTTTAAAATAATTTTGGGAAATTGTAAATTAAAGTGTCTAGTTTCTATTTGACTAATCAAATTTTTCGTAATTTTTATTAAAAAATTTAAAAAAATTTTCAAAAACGTTCATGTTTTATAACCTAACAAATTTTTAACCAAGTTTAAAAAATCCCCTAAGATTTATTAATGAAAATTTTTTAAAATAATTTTGGGAAATTGTAGATTAAAGTGTCTAGTTTCTATTTAACTAATCAAATTTTTCCTAATTTTTATTAAAAAATTTAAAGAAATTTTCAAAAACATTCATGTTTTATAACCTAACAAATTTTTAACCAAGTTTAAAAAATTCCCTAAAATTTATTTATGAAAATTTTTAAAAATAGTTTTGGGAAAATGTAAATTAAAGTGTCTAGTTTCTATTAAACTAATCAAATTTTTCCTAATTTTTATTAAAAAAATTAAAAAAAATTTTCAAAAACGTTCATGTTTTATAACCTAACAAATTTTTAACCAAGTTTAAAAAATCCCCTAAGATTTATTAATGAAAATTTTTTAAAATAATTTTGGGAAATTGTAGATTAAAGTGTCTAGTTTCTATTTGACTAATCAAATTTTTCCCAATTTTTATTAAAAAATTTAAAGAAATTTTCAAAGACATTCATGTTTTATAACCTAACAAATTTTTAACCAAGTTTAAAAAATCCCCTAAAATTTATTTATGAAAATTTTTAAAAATAGTTTTGGGAAAATGTAAATTAAAGTGTCTAGTTTCTATTTAACTAATCAAATTTTTCCTAATTTTTATTAAAAAATTTAAAAAAATTTTCAAAAACGTTCATGTTTTATAACCTAACAAATTTTTAACCAAGTTTAAAAAATCCCCTAAGATTTATTAATGAACATTTTTTAAAATAATTTTGGGAAATTGTAGATTAAAGTGTCTAGTTTCTATTTGACTAATCAAATTTTTCCTAATTTTTATTAAAAAATTTAAAGAAATTTTCAAAGACATTCATGTTTTATAACCTAACAAATTTTTAACCAAGTTTAAAAAATCCCCTAAAATTTATTTATGAAAATTTTTTAAAATAATTTTGGGAAATTGTAAATTAAAGTGTCTAGTTTCTATTTGACTAATCAAATTTTTCGTAATTTTTATTAAAAAATTTAAAAAAATTTTCAAAAACGTTCATGTTTTATAACCTAACAAATTTTTAACCAAGTTTAAAAAATCCCCTAAGATTTATTAATGAAAATTTTTTAAAATAATTTTGGGAAATTGTAGATTAAAGTGTCTAGTTTCTCTTTAACTAATCAAATTTTTCCTAATTTTTATTAAAAAATTTAAAAAAATTTTCAAAGACATTCATGTTTTATAACCTAACAAATTTTTAACCAAGTTTAAAAAATCCCCTAAAATTTATTTATGAAAATTTTTTAAAATAATTTTGGGAAATTGTAAATTAAAGTGTCTAGTTTCTATTTGACTAATCAAATTTTTCGTAATTTTTATTAAAAAATTTAAAAAAATTTTCAAAAACGTTCATGTTTTATAACCTAACAAATTTTTAACCAAGTTTAAAAAATCCCCTAAGATTTATTAATGAAAATTTTTTAAAATAATTTTGGGAAATTGTAGATTAAAGTGTCTAGTTTCTCTTTAACTAATCAAATTTTTCCTAATTTTTATTAAAAAATTTAAAAAAATTTTCAAAGACATTCATGTTTTATAACCTAACAAATTTTTAACCAAGTTTAAAAAATCCCCTAAAATTTATTTATGAAAATTTTTTAAAATAATTTTGGGAAATTGTAAATTAAAGTGTCTAGTTTCTATTTGACTAATCAAATTTTTCGTAATTTTTATTAAAAAATTTAAAAAAATTTTCAAAAACGTTCATGTTTTATAACCTAACAAATTTTTAACCAAGTTTAAAAAATCCCCTAAGATTTATTAATGAAAATTTTTTAAAATAATTTTGGGAAATTGTAGATTAAAGTGTCTAGTTTCTATTTAACTAATCAAATTTTTCCTAATTTTTATTAAAAAAATTAAAAAAAATTTTCAAAAACGTTCATGTTTTATAACCTAACAAATTTTTAACCAAGTTTAAAAAATCCCCTAAGATTTATTAATGAAAATTTTTTAAAATAATTTTGGGAAATTGTAGATTAAAGTGTCTAGTTTCTATTTGACTAATCAAATTTTTCCCAATTTTTATTAAAAAATTTAAAGAAATTTTCAAAGACATTCATGTTTTATAACCTAACAAATTTTTAACCAAGTTTAAAAAATCCCCTAAAATTTATTTATGAAAATTTTTAAAAATAGTTTTGGGAAAATGTAAATTAAAGTGTCTAGTTTCTATTTAACTAATCAAATTTTTCCTAATTTTTATTAAAAAATTTAAAAAAATTTTCAAAAACGTTCATGTTTTATAACCTAACAAATTTTTAACCAAGTTTAAAAAATCCCCTAAGATTTATTAATGAACATTTTTTAAAATAATTTTGGGAAATTGTAGATTAAAGTGTCTAGTTTCTATTTGACTAATCAAATTTTTCCTAATTTTTATTAAAAAATTTAAAGAAATTTTCAAAGACATTCATGTTTTATAACCTAACAAATTTTTAACCAAGTTTAAAAAATCCCCTAAAATTTATTTATGAAAATTTTTTAAAATAATTTTGGGAAATTGTAAATTAAAGTGTCTAGTTTCTATTTGACTAATCAAATTTTTCGTAATTTTTATTAAAAAATTTAAAAAAATTTTCAAAAACGTTCATGTTTTATAACCTAACAAATTTTTAACCAAGTTTAAAAAATCCCCTAAGATTTATTAATGAAAATTTTTTAAAATAATTTTGGGAAATTGTAGATTAAAGTGTCTAGTTTCTCTTTAACTAATCAAATTTTTCCTAATTTTTATTAAAAAATTTAAAAAAATTTTCAAAGACATTCATGTTTTATAACCTAACAAATTTTTAACCAAGTTTAAAAAATCCCCTAAAATTTATTTATGAAAATTTTTTAAAATAATTTTGGGAAATTGTAAATTAAAGTGTCTAGTTTCTATTTGACTAATCAAATTTTTCGTAATTTTTATTAAAAAATTTAAAAAAATTTTCAAAAACGTTCATGTTTTATAACCTAACAAATTTTTAACCAAGTTTAAAAAATCCCCTAAGATTTATTAATGAAAATTTTTTAAAATAATTTTGGGAAATTGTAGATTAAAGTGTCTAGTTTCTCTTTAACTAATCAAATTTTTCCTAATTTTTATTAAAAAATTTAAAAAAATTTTCAAAGACATTCATGTTTTATAACCTAACAAATTTTTAACCAAGTTTAAAAAATCCCCTAAAATTTATTTATGAAAATTTTTTAAAATAATTTTGGGAAATTGTAAATTAAAGTGTCTAGTTTCTATTTGACTAATCAAATTTTTCGTAATTTTTATTAAAAAATTTAAAAAAATTTTCAAAAACGTTCATGTTTTATAACCTAACAAATTTTTAACCAAGTTTAAAAAATCCCCTAAGATTTATTAATGAAAATTTTTTAAAATAATTTTGGGAAATTGTAGATTAAAGTGTCTAGTTTCTATTTAACTAATCAAATTTTTCCTAATTTTTATTAAAAAAATTAAAAAAAATTTTCAAAAACGTTCATGTTTTATAACCTAACAAATTTTTAACCAAGTTTAAAAAATCCCCTAAGATTTATTAATGAAAATTTTTTAAAATAATTTTGGGAAATTGTAGATTAAAGTGTCTAGTTTCTATTTGACTAATCAAATTTTTCCCAATTTTTATTAAAAAATTTAAAGAAATTTTCAAAGACATTCATGTTTTATAACCTAACAAATTTTTAACCAAGTTTAAAAAATCCCCTAAAATTTATTTATGAAAATTTTTAAAAATAGTTTTGGGAAAATGTAAATTAAAGTGTCTAGTTTCTATTTAACTAATCAAATTTTTCCTAATTTTTATTAAAAAATTTAAAAAAATTTTCAAAAACGTTCATGTTTTATAACCTAACAAATTTTTAACCAAGTTTAAAAAATCCCCTAAGATTTATTAATGAACATTTTTTAAAATAATTTTGGGAAATTGTAGATTAAAGTGTCTAGTTTCTATTTGACTAATCAAATTTTTCCTAATTTTTATTAAAAAATTTAAAGAAATTTTCAAAGACATTCATGTTTTATAACCTAACAAATTTTTAACCAAGTTTAAAAAATCCCCTAAAATTTATTTATGAAAATTTTTTAAAATAATTTTGGGAAATTGTAAATTAAAGTGTCTAGTTTCTATTTGACTAATCAAATTTTTCGTAATTTTTATTAAAAAATTAAAAAAAATTTTCAAAGACTTTGTTTTATAACCCAACAAATTTTTAACCAAGTTTAAAAAATCCCCTAAGATTTATTAATGAAAATCTTTTAAAATAATTTTGGGAAATTGTAGATTAAAGTGTCTAGTTTCTATTTGACTAATCAAATTTTTCCCAATTTATTATTAAAAAATTTAAAGAAATTTTCAAAAACATTCATGTTTTATAACCTAACAAATTTTTAACCAAGTTTAAAAAATTCCCTAAAATTTATTTATGAAAATTTTTAAAAATAATTTTGGGAAAATGTAAATTAAAGTGTCTAGTTTCTATTTAACTAATCAAATTTTTCCTAATTTTTATTAAAAAATTTAAAAAAAATTTTCAAAAACGTTCATGTTTTATAACCTAACGAATTTTTAACCAAGTTTAAAAAATCCCCTAAGATTTATTTATGAAAATTTTTGAAAATAATTTTGGGAAAATGTAAATTAAAGTGTCTAGTTTCTATTTAACTAATCAAATTTTTCCTAATTTTTATTAAAAAATTTAAAGAAATTTTCAAAGACATTCATGTTTTATAACCTAACAAATTTTTAACCAAGTTTAAAAAATCCCCTAAAATTTACTTATGAGAATTTTTTAAAATAATTTTGGGAAATTGTAAATTAAAGCGTCTAGTTTCTATTTAACTAATCAAATTTTTCCTAATTTTTATTAAAAAATTTAAAAAATTTTCAAAGACATTCATGTTTTATAACCCAACAAATTTTTAACCAAGTTTAAAAAATCCCTTAAAATTTATTTATGAAAATTTTTAAAAATAGTTTTGGGAAAATGTAAGTTAAAGTGTCTAGTTTCTATTTAATTAATCAAATTTTTCCTAATTTTTATTAAAAAGTTTAAAGAAATTTTCAAAGACATTCATATTTTATAACCTAACAAATTTTTAACCAAGTTTAAAAAATTCCCTAAGATTTATTAATGAAAATTTTTTAAAATAATTTTGGGAAATTGTAGATTAAAGTGTCTAGTTTCTATTTGACTAATCAAATTTTTCCCAATTTTTATTAAAAAATTTAAAAAAATTTTCAAAAACATTCATGTTTTATAACCTAACAAATTTTTAACCAAGTTTAAAAAATCCCCTAAGATTTATTAATGAAAATTTTTTAAAAATAATTTTGGGAAAATGTAAATTAAAGTGTCTAGTTTCTATTTAACTAATCACATTTTTCCTAATTTTTATTAAAAAATTTAAAAAAAATTTTCAAAAACGTTCATGTTTTATAACCTAACAAATTTTTAACCAAGTTTAAAAAATCCCCTAAGATTTATTAATGAAAATTTTTTAAAATAATTTTGGGAAATTGTAGATTAAAGTGTCTAGTTTCTATTTAACTAATCAAATTTTTCCTAATTTTTATTAAAAAATTTAAAAAAATTTTCAAAGACATTCATGTTTTATAACCTAACAAATTTTTAACCAAGTTTAAAAAATCCCCTAAGATTTATTAATGAAAATTTTTTAAAATAATTTTGGGAAATTGTAGATTAAAGTGTCTAGTTTCTATTTGACTAATCAAATTTTTCCCAATTTTTATTAAAAAATTTAAAGAAATTTTCAAAGACATTCATGTTTTATAACCTAACAAATTTTTAACCAAGTTTAAAAAATTCCCTAAGATTTATTTATGAACATTTTTGAAAATAATTTTGGGAAAATGTAAATTAAAGTGTCTAGTTTCTATTTAACTAATCAAATTTTTCCTAATTTTTATTAAAAAATTTAAAGAAATTTTCAAAGACATTCATGTTTTATAACCTAACAAATCTTTAACCAAGTTTAAAAAATTCCCTAAAATTTATTTATGAAAATTTTTTAAAATAATTTTGGGAAATTGTAGATTAAAGTGTCTAGTTTCTATTTAACTAATCAAATTTTTCCTAATTTTTATTAAAAAATGTAAAAAAATTTTCAAAGACATTCATGTTTTATAACCTAACAAATTTTTAACCAAGTTTAAAAAATCCCCTAAGATTTATTAATGAAAATTTTTTAAAATAATTTTGGGAAATTGTAGATTAAAGTGTCTAGTTTCTATTTGACTAATCAAATTTTTCCCAATTTTTATTAAAAAATTTAAAGAAATTTTCAAAGACATTCATGTTTTATAACCTAACAAATTTTTAACCAAGTTTAAAAAATTCCCTAAAATTTATTTATGAAAATTTTTTAAAATAATTTTTGGAAATTGTAAATTAAAGTGTCTAGTTTCTCTTTAACTAATCAAATTTCTCCTAATTTTTATTAAAAAATTTTAAAAAATTTTCAAAAACATTCATGTTTTATAATCTAACAAATTTTTAACCAAGTTTAAAAAATCCCCTAAGATTTATTTATGAAAATTTTTTAAAATAATTTTGGGAAAATGTAAATTAAGGTGTCTAGTTTCTATTTAACTAATCAAATTTTTCCTAATTTTTATTAAAGAATTTAAAAAAATAATAATTAAATAAAATAATTAAGTAAATATAAATAAAGTAATTTTGTGTGTGTTTACCTTTTTTGGGATAGACATTGAGGAAAAATCAGGAAATTAATGAATTAATTAATTTCCTTTCGGAGACGTTTATTGAAAATGTGTATACAATATTACGGCTTGGTTTCGCCTCGTTTTCTTAAGTAGATTTAATTATATGTACATCAAAAAGGTCTTAATGAGGATTAGAGTTAATCTTTGGAAGATGTCGATGAAGGGGATTCGCTTCGTCTACTACGTTGTTTCTTTTTCGATTTTTTGTGGCTTGAACTGGATCTTTTTCGACTTCTCGAACGTTTTCTAAAATAAAAATTACAGTTATGATGATTTTTTTTTTAAATTTTATTTTATTTAGATGATTTTTGATATATTAATTGATTTCAGATGATTTTTAATACATTAATTGATTTCAGATGATTTTGAAAAATCAATACAGTGAAAGCTCTAGTACGCGGACGCTCTAATAAGCGGACATCTCTCATAACCGGACAAAAACCTTGCCGCGAACCTCAAAGATATGTCTTTCCATACAAACTGCTCTCCCTTAAGAGGACGTTCCAATAAGCGAACGCGGACACCATTTTTTCCTCAGTAATGGACAAAAATCTCTAATAAGCGGACGCACGGCTTTAATAAGTTAGACCAGCGGTGCTCAACCTCCGGCCCACGGGCCAAATCCGGCCCATACACAAATTTAATCCGGCCCACCACCGATTTATTATTTTTAGATGGTGAAATAATAAAAGATATTTTATTGCAAAAAGCTGAAGAAATTAGTCCAAATAAAATAAATTTATTTACAAATCTTCCTTTGTCCACGATGACAGTTAAATGAAGAATTGACCAAATTGGTGAAGAAGTAAAATTGTTATTAAAGGAACAAATAAATAACTTTGAAAAGTTTTCATTAACATTAGGTGAGAGTGCAGATAGAAGTGATACCGCACAGCTGTTAATTTTTATAAGGGGAGTAGATTCTAATTTAAGAATAACTGAGGAACTGGTAGATGTTTGTTCAATAAAAGGCAAAACAACTGGCGCAGATATATTTCAAAATTTAGAAAAAATGATGACAGTTGATAACTTAAGTTGGCATAAACTGGTTAATGTCACTACAGATGGAGCCCGAAATATGTCTGGCACAAAAAATAGTCTTGTTGGAAGAATAAAATCAAAAATGGAATTCATTCAACAACAGGCACTAATGGCAAAGATACTAAATTTCGAAGATGTAATGAAAACTATCGCTACGATTGTGAATTTTTTTAGAGCACACGCATTAAATCACCGTGAATTTCAAGAATTTTTAGAAAGCATTGAATCTGAACGGGGTGATGTTTTGTTTCACGCAGATGTTAGATTGTTAAGTCGTGGCAAAGTATTAATGAGATTTCTTCAACTAAAAAATGAAACAAAGCATTTTTGGAGACAAAATATAAAAATTTTACTGAATTGAACGATCCAATTTGGATATGGAAAGCTAGTATATTAAGTGACCTCATGTCGCATTTAAATGAATTAAACATTAGATTACAAGGAAAAATGAAAATAATTAGTAATACGTATGCTGACGTAAAGGTTTTCAAACAAAAATTAATGTTATTTAAACAACAAGTCGTTGAACAAAATTTTACACATTTAACAATGTGTTCCTCTCTGTTTTCCGAGCCCAATTTGCACGATACATTTCCACAAGACTTTTTCTTTAATTGCATAGAATTGCTAGAGCAGCAATTAGAATTTAGATTTTAAGAACTTGGAAAAAGACATTAGCTTATTTTAAAATCCTTTCGAATTTCCGATAAATGAAGTTCCGCCCTGTTTGCAAATGGAATTAATAGAACTACAGAACAATGAAACCACAAAAATATGTTTTCGATTAAATTGTAACAATTTACTTGAGTTTTATCGCCATCTTTCAAGTGAACAGTTTAAAAATATGAAAGACTTTGCCAAAAAACTACTTGTACTATTTAATAGTACGTACTTATGCGAATCGACATTTTCGACTTTAAAGTATTTAAAAAATAAGTACAGAAATAGGCTCAAAGATTCACATTTGGAGCATATTTTAAAAATTTCTTTATATTCTTCTCCATCCCAAATAGATTTTAATAAACCAACGAGCTCTGTGCAAGGTCAAGGATCGCACTGATTGTAAAATAAATAATGTGATTTTGTATTTTAACGTTTTGTTAATCTTCGTTTCTATTGTTTTCTAAACTAAAAGTTTTAAATAGTTTATTATTAGGTATTTAAATCAAGTTTGCCAATTTCGATTTTCTTTCGGCCCGGCAAAAAAATTTTGAAAAGGCTATGATGCCCGATAATCGCAAAGGTTGTGCACCACTGACAATGAGTTAGACGAACACGTCACTAAACAGTAGTAGATATACATATTTACCGATAAGTTTTCGGGGATTCCCCTCTTTGTGCGTTTCGCTTGTCAAAGACAGGTAATTCCCAGTAGGTACTGCGAGTTACTATTATAAGTTTGTTCGCTTTGGTGTAGCATGCATTAAAATGGCAACCAAGAAAAAAAATACTTATCTTAAAGGAGAAAATGAAAATAGTTTGTTTATTAGACAAAGAGAAGCTGTCAGTTCGTGATATAGCTAAAAAATTTAACATTAGCAAAACGCAAGCGGCGAAAATACTTAAAAATAAAAAAGATATTCGAAAGAAATGGCAACATAATCTGGGGCCAACATAAAAACGAAGAAAAACTTCTTAAGTAGTGAAGATTTAAAAATTGACAAAGCGTGTTTCGATTGGTTTGTGAAAGCAAGAAATAAAAACATTCCCTTATCAGGACCATTAGCAAAGAGAAAAGCAAGGGAAATTGCAGAAAAATTGGGAATGAGTACATTTCGAGCTTCTGACGGGTGGTTACAAAAGTGGAGTTTGAGAAACAACATTACATTTATATCTCCGGGAAAGCAGGTGATGTGAATGACGAAGATGTCGATCAATTTATGAAGAAAAACAGCCGGTTTTGCTACAAGGTTACTGAGAAGAGGATATATTCGACGCCGATGAAAGTAGACTCTTTTTCCAGGTCAGAAACAATTAAAAATTGCTTTAAAAAGGCTGGATTTCATATGCTTCAAGATAATTCAACTGACAATGACTACGATGCTGGAGATGATTTACCACTCGCAAGACTAGCTAATTTGTTTAAATGTAGAACTGAGAGTAGAAAGTGTATCGTTATAGGATAACGATATTATTATATATTATTATATCGATAGGAAATGAAATTTCCTTTTATTTAAGTACAAACATGACATATTCAACTTAAATACTTTAAAAGTTATATTATTTTTTTTATTTAAAAACAATCGATGATCGCCAACTTTAAAAAGTTTATTACAAATCGATAAGAAATTAAAAATCCTTTAATTTGAGTACAAACACGACTATATTTAGATGAAAAACAAAAAAATTACATGTCATTTTTGTTATTTTCAAGATGACGGATAAAAAAATAAAATTTCATTTGAAAATTCTTAAAGATTATAAAAATCCTTTAATTTGATACCAAACACGACTATATTCGGATAAAAAATAAAAAAATTCCATTAGTTTTAAAATTTTCAAGATGGCGGATGGTCGGCCATCTTGAACATTTTTATTCTAACCTAACTTTTTTGTTTTTCATCCGAATATAGTCGTGTTCGGTATCAAATTAAAGGATTTTTAATCAGCTTTAAAAATTTTTAACTAAAATATAAAATCTTCCAAGTTGCCATCTTGAAGATTAAAAAATCAACCTAACTTTTTTGTTTTTAGTCGAAATATAGCCGTGTTTGTACTCAAATTAAAGAATTTTCAATTTTCTTTAATAATTTTTTAAAATTTTTGAAATTGGCGTTCATGGATTGTTTTTAAATGGAAAAAATTGTATAATTTTTAAATTATTTATGTTAAATATGTTGTTTGTACTTAAATGAAAAGAAATTTAATAATCTTTAAGAATTTTTAAGAATATTTTAGAATTTTTAAAATTTCTTTAAAATTTTTTTGAATTTTTTAGAATTTTTAAAGAATTTTTTAGAATTTTAAAGGATTTTTAAGATTTTTTAGAATTACTAAGAATTTTTTTTAATTTTTAAGAATTTTTGTAGGAACTTTTAGAATTTTTAGCATTTTTTTAGAATTTTTTAAAAATTTCTAAGAATTTTTTAGAATTTCTAAAAATTTTTAAGAATTTTTAGAATTTCTAAAAATTTTTAAGAATTTTTAAAATTTCTTTTGAATTTTTTAGAATTCAAAAAATTTTTTTTAGAATTTTAAAGGATTTTTAAGATTTTTAGAATTTTTAAGAATTTTAATAGAATTTTTTAGAATTTTTGAAAGAACTTTTAGAATTTTTAGCATTTCTTAAGAATTTTTAAAAATTTCTAAGAATTTTTTTAGAATTTCTAAAAATTTTTAAAAATATTTTAGAATTTTAAAAATTTCTTTTGAATTTTTTAGAATTTTAAAAGATTTTTAAGATTTTTTAGAATTTCTAAGAATTATACAGTAGAGGTAAGGAACATAAAAAACTATATAGAAAAGAATTATTGGAAAAATGGAACAGAAGATGGAATCACGGAATTAAATGGACCAACGTATTAATCAAAGATTTAAAAAAAATGGTTTGAAAGAACATGGGGCGAATTAAATTACTACCTAACACAATTTTTGACGGGTCATGGAATTTTTTGTAGTTATTTGTTCAAAATAAAAAAGAAGGAGAATTAATTTTGTTGGTTTTGTGAAGAAATAGATAATCCAGAACATACGTTTTTTATATGTAATAATTTTGCCGAGGAAAGAAATATTTGTCATAATAAAATCGGAAAAAATATCGAAAAAGAAAACATAATAGATATAATGCTAGAAAAACAAGAGCACTGAAGAGCCGTAGATGAAATGGTAACAAACATTATGAAAAAAAAGGAAAAGCATGAAAGAGAACTAGAAAATAGAAGAAGAAATGTACAGTAGACCCCGAAAATTACATTTATATACCTCTGAAGTTATACCTTGATTGGTGGTTCCGGAGGCGGAGGGGAAAGGGTTTTAGTTGGTCGATGTATTCAAGATGAGTACATCAACCCAACACAGGGTGGTCATCGACACGAATCACTTAGATAGTGATTCGGACCACTCGTCTGTCAACAGATTTCCTAAACCCCTCCATAAAAAATAAATAAAAAATAAATAAAAAAAAAAAAAGTAGAAAGTGTAAAGGTAGAGGAAGAATATTTAAATGTGGACGAAGATGTCGAAACAGAAGCTTTGAAATTTTCAGAAGAAACAGAAGAAATAGAAGACATTGAAAGTGAAAATAAATCGGAAGCAGGTGGTGCGGAGGAAGACTGCAATCCAATCAGGTCTTATAAAGAGGGGTTGGATGTAGTTTCCAGACTTAAATCGTTCATGAAGAATGATTTTACTGGTTTCCAATATGTAAAAAATATAGGAACACATATAGAACGTTGCTTCCTATCACAAAGAGAGAAGTTTCACTTCGTCAATTAAGTATTTTAGATTTTATTCAACAAAAAAATAAATAGTTTAAGTTTAAATAGTCAATGTACAAGGTAGAATATTTTGTTTTAACTAAAAATATTTTAAGATAATAAGTTGTTTATGTTTTATTAACGTTAAAAAATCAAAAATTGTCAGAAATAGTGCAATATTTTCCACTTTAATAGCTCTTAATAACTGGACAAAAATGTTGGCACTGTCAGTGTCCGTTTATTGGAACTTTCATTGTACTTTCAAATTAATTTTTTTTTACCTCTTATGATGATAACTCCTCTTTTTTTTACTTTTCCTCTTCCTAATCTCCCCATCTTCCGACTCACTTTCATCCTTCCTTCCCGATCTACCCGCCTTCTTCCTCCCTTTCTCCTCCTTTTCCTCCCTTTTCACCTCCCCATCGCTAACCACAACTAAAACCTTATCGTCATCCATTTTTTCCCCATCTTCAACTTTCTTCCCCGAATCCGCTTTTTCCGCCTTTAATTTCAAAAAAGCAGCCGCCTTCTTCCTCCTTTCAAGCTGCAAAGCCCGATCTTTAGCCGCAAGCGCCATCCTTTCCCGCGCCGCGGCCGCTAACTTATCCTTAATTTTATCTTCCGCCCTTCTGGCGTACTTCCTCTCCTCCAGCTCTTCCGTTAAATCGATCATTTCAAGTATAGGATCAACCGGATCATTCCCCGAACCTTTTGACGAAGATTCCGCTTCAATTTGCTTCGAAGAGGGAACTGAAGGAGTTATTAAAATTGATGCAGTCTCGGAAGGTTTTGTCAGCTGCTGGGAAGTAATCGATTGTTGGGTAATTTCCAGATCTTCATCGCTTTCTTCTAAAGGTAGAGCGCTTTTAATATCTTTCGGTATTTCTTCTTTGGGTTTTTTTATTGAAAAACTTACTGGAGCTAAAAATAAATAAACAATTAATTAATATTAATTTAAAAAAAATTAATTAAAATAAAAAAATTAATTAAAATAAAAAAAATTAATTAAAATAAAAAAAAATTAATTAAAATAAAAAAAATTAATTAAAATTAAAAAAAAATAATTAAAATAAAAAAAAATTAATAAAACGAGCCATAGATTAAAATTTGATTATAACCTCAAATGTCAATTTTTCAACTTTAATTTCAAATAATTCAAAAATCAAATTAGATAGAAAAAAAATTTTTAGATAAAACTTGTAGATGACTTCATTCTAAATATTATTTATTAGAAACAATTTTTTGAATTTTTAATATTTTTTAAGCTATAGATTAAAATTTGATTATAACCTCAAATGTCAATTTTTCAACTTTAGTTTCAAATTGTTCAAAAACCGAGTGAGATAGAAAAAAAATTTTTGGATAAAACTTGTAGATGATTTCATTCTAAATATTATTTATTAGAAACAATTTTTTGAATTTTTAATATTTTTTAAGCTATAGATTAAAATTTGATTATAACCTCAAATGTCAATTTTTCAACTTTAATTTCAAATAGTTTAAAAACCGAGTGAGATAGAAAAAAATTTTTAGATAAAACTTGTAGATGATTTCATTCTAAATATTATTTATTAGAAACAATTTTTTGAATTTTTAATATTTTTTAAGCTATAGATGAAAATTTGATTATAACCTAAAATGTCAATTTTTCAACTTCAGTTTCAAATTGTTCAAAAACCGAGTGAGATAGAAAAAAATTTTTTGGATAAAACTTGTAGATGATTCTACAGCTTAAAAAATATTAAAAATTCAAAAAATTGTTTCTAATAAATAATATTTAGAATGAAATCATCTACAAGTTTTATTAAAAAGATTTTTTTCTATCTCACTCGGTTTTTGAACAATTTGAAATTAAAGTTGAAAAATTGACATTTTAGGTTATAATCAAATTTTAATCTATAGCTTAAAAAATATTAAAAAATCAAAAAATTGTTTCTAATAAATAATATTTAGAATAAAATAATCTACAAGTTTTATTCAAACATTTTTTTTCTATCTCACTCGGTTTTTGAACAATTTGAAACTAAAGTTGAAAAATTGACATTTTAGGTTATAATCAAATTTTAATCTATAGCTTAAAAAGTATTAAAAAATCAAAAAATTGTTTCTAATAGATAATATTTAGAATGAAATCATCTACAAGTTTTATTAAAAAAATTTTTTTCTATCTCACTCGGTTTTTGAACAATTTGAAAATAAAGTTGAAAAATTGATATTTTAGGTTATAATCAAATTTTAATTTATAGCCTAAAAAATATTAAAAAATCAAAAAATTGTTTCTATTAAATAATATTTAGAATAAAATCATCTACAAGTTTTATCTAAAAAATTTTTTTCTATCTCACTCGGTTTTTGAACAGTTTGAAATTAAAGGTGAAAAATTGATATTTTAGGTTATAATCAAATTTTAATCTATAGCTTAAAAAATATTAAAAAATCAAAAAATTGTTTATAAGAAATAATATTTAGAATGAAATAATCTACAAGTTTTATTAAAAAAATTTTTTTCTATCTCACTCGATTTTTGAACAATTTGAAATTAAAGTTGACAAACTGTTCAAAATAAAAAAATATTTTCATCTATTATTATCTAAAAAATCTTTTCTTGTTAATAAAAAATTACGATTATTTATTAATATATAAATAAAAAATTACCAATAATTTTTTTATCTTTCGGTTTATCTTTAGTCGTACTAATTGTAGTCCCATTTGTACTATTTTTATTCTCTTCTTTAACTTGTAATTTCTTCCCACCGCTAAACTCAACTAATTTTAATTTATAATATTTATGATAGACGTGATCTTCCAATAAAAAATTAAACCGACCATCTCCTTTACTCTTAACAATATTTTCAAAATCACTTCCATTTTTAGCCACGTAACTAGCCATTTTTTCAATAACCAATCTCGTTTCGTCCGGTGGAATCTCAACTTTTTCCTCGTCTTCTTCCATTTCTTCTTCCGAATCACTACTATAATGAACCAAACCCAAAATATTTTTTTTAGGTTGTTCCGTAACTATTTCAGGTTGTTCAATTTTAGATGTTTCCATTTGAACGGAAGGTTGTTTCTCGATGATTGTTTCAATTTGACTTGTCGGCTCCGTTACATTTGAAATCGGTTGTTTTACATGTGATAAATTTGATACAAGCTGAGCGTAAGGATTATTTGATTGTTGTTGTTGAATGTATTGAGAGATTGCGATTTGAGCGAAGTTCGCAGCTTGGTTATTTATCTGTTCTAAAGCCGGTTGAGGAATCGTTTGACCATCCGTTCCTTTAAAAATCAAAAATAAATAAGTTAATATTTATACCGGCCGTTTATAAATGATTGTAGGGTGTTTAAATTTTCCCTTTGAAAAGTTTTTCAAAAGAATAAATCATAAATCTAGCTATGGTACTAAGATGTAAGATACAACAATTCATAGGTAATAACGTTAAGCATCAAAAATCACTAAATTATAAGCGGGGCAAATTCAAACACCTTACATTTATGAAAATTTACCAATATTTTAAATCATGTTTTGGCTTTAACACTTCGACTTACCTCCCATATTATGATATTGTTGTACCAACTGTTTGTAATATTCATAGTATTGCATCGAATAATAATATTGATAGCATTGCTGTTGTTGTTCGTAACTAGCCGTGGCATTCGGAACCGGTTGTTCAACTTTAGACCCATTCTCGGGAACATTTCCGAAAGTTTGAAGCGAACCCTGGATCCGGTTGACCAATTGTGAGTAAGCGCAATCAGCTGTCGGTTTGTAAGCGATGGGAGGTGGTGCCGCGGTCGAAGCGGGCGCTTGTACCTGCGCACAACGGAAACAAAACGCTTAGTTAAGCCTCTCGTTCGCAAAAAACGTGCTTAAAACCTGTCAAAGGGGAAAATCGAAAAAATAAACATAAAAAAAGGGGTATAAAGGCGAGAAAAACCCGCGAGACTTTATCTCCACATGAGAAACACATATTAGAGAGACAGTGATCTCCTATTTTATGATTATGACACTATAAAAGTGCGCCTCTCGGCTACCTGCAAAACAGAGAAGAACAATTAGTAAAACGTTGGTAAAATGGATACAAATACATTATCAATTATATGTGCGGTTAAATTAATAAATTAATTAAAAAAAAAACACAAAGAAAATGTTATTAAATATAATATCACATAATAAATAAATAAATTAAGACAAATACATAATATGAAAGTATTATTTTAGGATAATTCGAAACCTACCAGTGTTTGTTGTAAGCTCGGGTGTAAATAGTGTTCGTCGGATTGTTCACGATCGCTTCCTTCCGATTTTGAAACTGTAACGATAAATTATACAAATTTAAAAATTGTAATTCAAAAGTCATTTAAAAAGTTCGTTTTGAAAAATGTCCATTTTGACGTTTAAAACGTCACTTTTCATCTTTAAAGTGTCACTTTTGACGTTTAAACGTCACTTTTTAACCTTAAAGTGTCACTTTTGACGTTTACAGATCAAAATTCTATTTTGAAATGTCAATGTTGACGTTTAATTTTCTAAATTTGTTTTCAAAATGTCAATTTTGGCATTTAAACGTCACTTTTTAACCTTAAAGTGTCACTTTTGACGTTTACAGATCAAAATTCTATTTTGAAATGTCAATCTTGACGTTTAATTTTCTAAATCTGTTTTCAAAATGTCAATTTTGACGTTTAAACGTCACTTTTTAACCTTAAAGTGTCACTTTTGACGTTTACAGATCAAAATTCTATTTTGAAATGTCAATCTTGACGTTTAATTTTCTAAATCCGTTTTGAAAATGTCAATTTTGACGTTTAATGTCACTTTTCATTTTTAAAGTGTCACCTTTGACTTTTAAACGTCACTTTTTAACCTTAAAATGTCAGTTTTGACGTTTACAGATCAAAATTCTATTTTGAAATGTCAATTTTGACGTTTAATTTTCTAAATTTGTTTTCAAAATGTCAATTTTGGCATTTAAACGTCACTTTTTAATCTTAAAGTGTCACTTTTGACGTTTACAGATCAAAATTCTATTTTGAGATGTCAATTTTGACGTTTAATTTTCTAAATCCGTTTTGAAAATGTCAATTTTGACGTTTAATGTCACTTTTCATTTTTAAAGTGTCACCTTTGACTTTTAAACGTCACTTTTTAACCTTAAAATGTCAGTTTTGACGTTTACAGATCAAAATTTTCTTTCGAAATATCAATTTTGACGTTTAATTTTCTAAATCTGTTTTGAAAATGTCACTTTTGACGTTTAAAGATTAAAATTCTAGTATATAATAAAGTTGTAACTTTTTGAACGTTTTAGCAAAAAATGTTAGTCACCTTTATGAATTTTTTTTAATTTTTTGGGTAATAATTAGAACAAAATTGACTTTTTTATTACAAAATAGAATATTTTAGTTTTCAATTTATACAAATTTCATTTCTTAATTAAAAAAAAATAAAGTCTCCATGATTTTTTAAACTTGGTCGAAATTTTTAAGGTTAGGAAAAATTTTAGTCAACTTTATGAATTTTTTTAATTTTTTGGGTAATAATTAAAACAAAATTGTCTTTTTTATTACAAAATAGAATATTTTAGTTTTCAATTTATACAAATTTCATTTCTTAATAAAACAAAATAAAGTCTCCATGATTTTTTAAACTTGGTCGAAATTTTTAAGGTTAGGAAAAATTTTAGTCAACTTTATGAATTTTTTTAATTTTTTGGGTAATAATTAAAACAAAATTGACTTTTTTATTACAAAATAGAATATTTTAGTTTTCAATTAATACAAATTTCATTTCTTAATTAAAAAAAATAAAGTCTCCATGATTTTTTAAAATTGGTCGAAATTTTTAAGGTTAGGAAAAATTTTAGTCAACTTTATGAATTTTTTTAATTTTTTGGGTAATAATTAAAACAAAATTGACTTTTTTATTACAAAATAGAATATTTTAGTTTTCAATTAATACAAATTTCATTTCTTAATTAAAAAAAAATAAAGTCTCCATGATTTTTTAAAATTGGTCGAAATTTTTAAGGTTAGGAAAAATTTTTGTCAACTTTATGAATTTTTTTAATTTTTTGGGTAATAATTAAAACAAAATTGACTTTTTTATTACAAAATAGAATATTTTAGTTTTCAATTAATACAAATTTCATTTCTTAATTAAAAAAAAATAAAGTCTCCATGATTTTTTAAAATTGGTCGAAATTTTTAAGGTTAGGAAAAATTTTAGTCAACTTTATGAATTTTTTTAATTTTTTGGGTAATAATTAAAACAAAATTGACTTTTTTATTACAAAATAGAATATTTTAATTTTCAATTTATACAAATTTCATTTCTTAATAAAAAAAAATAAAGTCTCCATGATTTTTTAAACTTGGTCGAAATTTTTAAGGTTAGGAAAAATTTTAGTCAACTTTATGAATTTTTTTAATTTTTTGGGTAATAATCAAAACAAAATTGACTTTTTTATTACAAAATAGAATATTTTAGTTTTCAATTTATACAAATTTCATTTCTTAATAAAAAAAAAATAAAGTCTCCATGATTTTTTAAACTTGGTCGAAATTTCTAAGGTTAGGAAAAATTTTAGTCAACATTATGAATTTTTTTAATTTTTTGGGTAACAATTAGAACAAAATTGACTCTTTTATTACAAAATAGAATATTTTAGTTTTCAATTAATACAAATTTCATTTCTTAATAAAAAAAAATAAAGTCTCCATGATTTTTTAAACTTGGTCGAAATTTTTAAGGTTAGGAAAAATTTTAGTCAACTTTATGAATTTTTTTAATTTTTTGGGTAATAATTAAAACAAAATTGACTTTTCTATTACAAAATAGAATATTTTAGTTTTCAATTAATACAAATTTCATTTCTTAATTAAAAAAAATAAAGTCTCCATGATTTTTTAAACATGGTCGAAATTTTTAAGGTTAGGAAAAATTTTAGTCAACTTTATGAATTTTTTTAATTTTTGGGTAATAATTAAAACAAAATTGACTTTTTTATTACAAAATAGAATATTTTAGTTTTCAATTTATACAAATTTCATTTCTTAATTAAAAAAAATAAAGTCTCCATGATTTTTTAAAATTGGTCAAAATTTTCATCACCAAATTTGACGATTTTAGCAAATTTTAGATAAAATTTTACAATTTTAATCTAAATAAACTTATTTTTCAATGAAATTTGACAATTTTTGTCGAAATCTGGTGAAATTTCAGACGAAATTCGATGACTTAAGGAAATTTTAGATGAAATTAGACGAAATTCAATCATTTTAGGCAATTTTATACAAAATTTAGCGAAATTTTAGAAGAAATTTGACAATTTTAAGAAATTTTAAATGAAATTTCATGATTTTAAGATAAATAAAGTTATTTTTCAATGAAATTCAACAATTTTAGACGAAATGTAGTGACTTTTCAAACGAAATTTAAAATTTGAAAAGTTTTTGTCGAAATTTCACAATTTCAAGCTAAATTAAGTTGTTTTTTAATGGAATTCGAAAAAATTTTGATGAAATTAAACGAAATTCAACAATTTTGCACCAAATTTCGTGAAATTTTGGAAAAAAATCGATGATTTTAAAAAATTATAAATGAAATATTAAAATTTTAGACTAAATCAAGTTATTTTTTAACAATTTTAATACAAATTCGACAAAATTCATCATAATTCGTTAATAATTTTACAAAATGAGACTAAATGTCACAAAATTCGTGTAGTTCTTTATGAAATTCGTTCAAAATTTAAATTCGACAAAATTCTTTAAAAATTGATCAGTAATTTTATAAAATGAGAAAAAATGTCATCAAATTCATCATAATTCGTGTAATTCTTTATAAAATTTATTCAAATTCGACAAAATTCGTTAAAAGTTCGTCGTAATTCGTTAATAATTTTATAAAATTCGTCCTACTTCGTGTAATTTCTTATGAAATTCGTTTAAATTTGAAAAAAATCGTTCAAATTCGATAAAATTCGTTCAAATTCGACAAAATTCTTTAAAAATTCGTCATAATTCGTTAATAATTTTATAAAATTCGTCATACTTCATGTAATTCTTTATGAAATTCGTTTAAATTTGAAGAAAATCGTTCAAATTCGATAAAATTCGTTAAAATTCGACAAAATTCTTTAAAAATTCGTCATCATTTGTTAATAATTTTACAAAATGAGACTAAATTTTATAAAATTCGTCATAATTCGTGTAATTCTTTAAAAATTCGTCATAATTCGTTAATAATTTTATAAAATTCGTCATACTTCATGTAATTTTTTATGAAATTCGTTTAAATTTGAAAAAAATCGTTCAAATTCGTTAAAATTCGACAAAATTCTTTAAAAATTCGTCATCATTTGTTAATAATTTTACAAAATGAGACTAAATTTTATAAGATTCGTCATAATTCGTGTAATTCTTTATAAAATTCGTTCATATTCAACAAAATTCGTTCAAATTCGACAAAATTCTTTAAAAAATCGTCATAATTCGTTGCTAATTTTATAAAATGAGACTAAATGAGTTTTCTCATCCTTGAAGACCATTTGAGAAATAGAGGGTTTACTTATCCTTGAATTTGGTTTCTAGAAAGTTTGACAACCCCTGAAATGACCCTCAACAAAGTTTGTCAACCCCTAAAATCTCCCTCAAAGAGGTTTGCCCACCCCTAAAACTCCATTTTTCCTTTTCAGGATTTGTCCACCCCTGATAGTCGAGCATCACGTCTATATCAATGAAATTTTAGCTAGTTATATATAATAAAGCTGTAACATTAAAATGTCAATCTTTCAACTTTAATCTTAAATAATGCAAAAACTAAATTGAATAGGAAAAATCTTTTCAAATAAAATTTATGCGTTTTTTAATTGTAAACATTTTTTATTCTAAACATTTTTTTCAATTTTCGATACTAAAAGAGCTATAACATAAAAACCAGTTATAACCTCAAAATGTGAATCTTTCAACTTTAATCTTAAATAATGCAAAAACTAAATTGGATGGAAAAAATTTTTTCAAATAAAATTTATACCTTTTTTAATTATAAACATTTTTTATTCTAGACATTTTTTTCGATTTTCGATACTAAAAGAACTATAACATAAAAACCAGTTATAACCTCAAAATGTCAATCTTTCAACTTTAAACTTAAATATGTAATGCAAAAACTAAATTGAATAGGAAAAATCTTTTCAAATAAAATTTACACCTTTTTTAATTATAAACATTTTTTATTCTAAACATTTTTTTCAATTTTCGATACTAAAAGAGCTATAACATAAAAACCAGTTATAACCTCAAAATGTCAATCTTTCAACTTTAATCTTAAATAATGCAAAAACTAAATTGGATAGAAAAAATCTTTTCAAATAAAATTTATGCGTTTTTTAACTATAAATATTTTTTATTCTAAATATTTTTTTCAATTTTCGATGTTAAAAGAGCTATAACATAAAAACTAGTAAAAGATAAGAATCTAACTTTAAATTTTACTAAATATCACTAAAATCAATCAAAATTGATGAATGAATTTAAAACGTACCTTCATCTTTACCGGACTCAACGATATATCTTCCCGATTTAACGGCATTCAACACATGCTTGTAGTATTTATAAAGGGGGTCGTCTTGATTCAAAAATGAAAATTGTGGGTTTCCGGCTTGTTTCGTCTTGATTAAAATCTCCATCTGAGGTCCTTGTTTGCTTACGAACAAAGCGGTTTTTTCAATCCTAGCGTTTTCTTTCTCCTTTTTAGGCTAAAATATGATTAAAATTAAATTGGTTTGATTGAAAATTGGTTAAATTGAAAATTGGTTTTAAATTTAAAACCAATTTTAAATTTAAATTGATTAAAAAATAAACCCAACTTACTATTGATATATCAACCGGAACGTCTAATTCGGGTCTCGGAACGTAATCTTTATCCTCTTCTTCAACCGTGGGTACTTCAACGGGTTCTTGAGGGTTTTGAGGGACGTCGTAGTTAAAAGAAAATTCGTTAGTTTTTTGTCGTTTTAATTCTTCCTCTATACATCAAATTAAATCAAATTAAACCAAATTAAACCAAATAAATTAAAGAAAAAAATTTTTTTCATTTCTTTTAAGTACCTTTATACATTTCTTCCTCCTCCTCGTTAGTTCTCAACGAATAATACCTCTCCTCATCGCATAACTGTTCAATTTTCCTTTCCGATTCGCTTAATCCTAACCAACGAGTGGCATCGTAACCTTCTCGACTAGCTTCGAAAGGTTTCAAGTCGGATAAAGCACCACGACCGTCATACCTATTATATTTGTTATAAAATCTAATAAATAAATAAAACCCAAAATAAAAATAAATCAAACCTATCGATTTTAAGCGAATCGTCTCCCATCCAGGGAATCAAATGCTTCCCTTGGTCGATGTACTTCGCCTTCTCATCATCCCGGAATAATTTACACGCGTAACCAAACACTAAAAGTGTATCGTGGTTCTCCGCAACTACTTTTTTTCGTAAAATACCCGTTTCCGAGGCGCCCCATTTAGACATTTTAAGTTAAAAATGATTAAAGAAGCAAATTATAAACGCGTTTAGTTTTGACATTTGACGTTTATAAAATGTAACTAACTTCACGTTTGTTGTGACTATAATTTAATGGATGTGGAAGAGGTTATGTTTTGATTTCAAAATATTAAACACTAAATTATATAAATTTAAATTTTTAATTTAATTTAATGAAAAAACCTATCGATATAATGTATAGTTTCAAACCCAACCTCAACCATAATGAGTATGATAATCATCCATTCTAATCGTACGTGGTGTTTATCGCTTAAATGCGAGGATAACAACTCGATTAGTTCGACGCAGTGATTAATTTTTTCGTTCATAACTCGTGTGCGTTTGGCGATGCTAAAATAACCGCAAATGCGTGAATAAAGGACTTCGAGTTGATCCCGATCCCAATAAAAATCCGGTGTGTCTAACAAATCGGAACTTAAGTTGATTACGTGTCTTAAGGCGAATAACTCCCCGTGTTTTCTTAAGACGTCCTCTTGACTCATTTTAATTTTCCGTCCGAACTTTAAATCATCTGTTACGAATTCAATGGTGTCGATGTAACGTTCTAAAGAAGCTTCCCAACAGCCCAACTTTACGGAAAGAGCCATAGCGTTTGAAAATGTATATTTTTCTAAAGTGTTGTCTTCGGGAGGGATTAAAATCTCACCGTTTGGTGTTAAAGAAGGTTTTCTAAAAAAAATAAAATTTGATTTAGGTTAGATTCATCTTTAAAACATTAAATAAGATTTTTTTTAATTTAAATTTTTAATTTAATTAAAAAATTTTAATTGAATTAAAAAATTTTAATTAAAATTTAAAAAATACTAACTCATCTTCAATTTGATATTTATAATTCATATATTCAGCTTCGTTTTGGATTAAACTTTCCGAATAAGGATCCGATTCAAAATCTCTAACGAAATTTAAAACATTTCCGCTTTCTAACTCGGCAACGTTCCACATAACAACAGTTCCTTCTCGGAAAAAGAACAATTCCCTCGGTTCCGTTCCAACCTGATACTTTGCGATCGCATGAACCACATCTGTATTCTCCAAAAACCTCGGTTCGTATAAATCTTCGTGTTTTAAGCCTTTAAATAATTTTTCCAAGTTATATTCATCCGCCGTTGAATAAGCGCTAACATCAAAAAGTCCCGGAGGTTTAATTTCTTCCTCTTCGAGTGATCGTTTCTTCCTCGGAGGACGTTTCTTTATTTGTAACGAAGAAATCTTATCTTGGATTCCTTGAACTAATTTCGGTTTTTCTTTCGGAATTAATGTAGAGTTTGTACGGAAAAGTTCTTTATTAACCGGTTTAAAATGTAAAAGCTTTACATCCAAAACGACTTTGGGTTTAAAAAGTACTAAACGTACACTTGAAATGGTTTTAAAGATCGCAGACATTTCAACTATTGGTATTCTTTAACTCCAACATAAAAAATACTCCAACATAAAACACTCCAATATAAAACACAAATGTTTTATTTAAACCGATAAGCTACAAAGTTGATCTAAAAGATTATAAATTCTCACGTGAATTTGTGTAATTATACGTAATATAACATTTACACAATTAAAATAATAATTACATCACCTTATTTTTATATTAAATAATCCAAACGATTTAAACACATTCTTTTTGCTTTAAATAAGTTAAAACAACTAATATCTTTAACTTTTTAAAATATAACCTAAAAATTTAAGTTCTGTCAAAATTTGACAGTTCTATTAAAAACAATCATGGACAATGTAAAATAAAATAAAATACGTTGTAAACCATCTCTTTCTAACACATAGTTGTTATTGATTTCCATCCCTTTTTAATGACGATTAAACCCATCGAAATATAAACAATGAGTAGATATTTCTAACACGGTCAAAGTCCAGATTGATCTGAAGATAGTCGTAAAACAAAAAAATTAATTTTTAAATTTAGATTTAAAAAAAGAATGGATTTTTAAGTGAAATAGTGTTTAAATAATTAAAAAGTTATATGGCTGAAAAAGCAGCTAATTTCGCTTTTACTTCGGAAGCGAAACCGTCTATTTTTGAGGTTATAGCACAACACTCGTTGAACATAACCTTACATCCAGCACTTAAGCGAATAGCAGAGGTAAAATATCTACAGAATGGTTATTTGAGTAAGAAACAAAATGAACAAAGTTTAAATAACTTTATAGTTTTTAACAGAAATCAGTCCAAAGTATTTTGGTTGGCTTCATACTCATTACGAAGAAGCCTTTCTAGTTTTAAATGGTCTTTTACAATACCATTACATTAAAAAATACGGTAAAAATAAAACCTACCTTAAATACCATTTTTAATTAATTTTTGAAATTCTTTATAGATGCTTCTTTTTCGGAGTATTTCTACGGCCTTAGGAGGATATCTTCAGATGGAAACCTTTTATCCGATCGACAACGTAAACTTTCTCTTCTTTTCTTAGTTTTGTTACCGTACTTTAAAAGAAAACTAGAAGAACGACTCGATTTGTACAAAATCCAAAACGCCGAAGGTCAATTAACTAAAGATTTACCATCAAAAGCGAAAAAACTACTTATTTATTCTCATTCCACCTTCGAATTCACTTGGGGCCTTTGGGTGTTAATAAATTACTTACGTTACATGTCCGATAAGACTATCCATCAACGACCTACTTTACAACTTTTAAAAATTCAATTAGTGTTAGCCGAAGACTCCGAGGACGTTTCTTCATTCTGGGGAGCTTTATTTAAAGGAAAACTATCGTAAACGTCTCAATCTTTTAGATTATTTGATGGTAATTACGTAAAATTCCTTTTTAGATTAAAAGAGTTTGGTTCCGGATTGGTTAAACACGGATTGAGGACTAGTTTAGAAATCGGAGCGTTTTTTATTCAATTTTTACAAACTTGGTACTCGGAAAAATCTGATTACAGTGTTACAGCACTTCCGACAGTTCCTCCTCCAGGTGTAAGTATTTTATTAGGGGTTTAAATTGGATCGGTGATGAGTTTCTTTATATCGGAGATGATTTTTATTGGATCGGAAATGATTTTTGTTGGATTGGTGCTTAGTTGAATTAGTTTGAGTTGAATCGATGAGTAGTTTTATTTTAATCCGTAATTAGTTTAAATTGTATCCATAATTAGTTAAAAGTAAGTTTGTGTTTAATTCAAATTGGATCGGTGATGAGTTTCATTGGATCGGTGAAGAGTTTCTTTGAATCGGAGATGATTTTTATTGGATCGGTGAAGAGTTTCTTTGGATCGGAGATGGGTTTCATAGGAACGGTAGCTAATTTATGTTGTACCGGTGATTAGTTTGAGTTGAACCGATGAGTAGTTTGATTTCAATCCGTAATTAGTTTAAATTGTATCCATAATTAGTTAAAAGTAAGCCTGTGATTAATTCAAATTGGATCGGTGAAGAGTTTCTTTGGATCGGAGATGTTTTTTATTGGATCGGTGAAGAGTTTCTTTGGATCGGAGAGGAGTTTCATAGGAATGGTAGCTAATTTATGTTGTACCGGTGATTAGTTTGAGTTGAGTCGATGAGTAATTTGATTTCAATCCGTAATTAGTTTAAATTGTATCCATAATTACTTAAAAGTAAGCCTGTGATTAATTAAAATTGGATCGGTGAAGAGTTTCTTTGGATTGGAGAGGAGTTTCATAGGAACGGTAGCTAATTTATGTTGTACCGGTGATTAGTTTGAGTTGAGTCGATGAGTAGTTTGATTTCAATCCATAATTAGTTAAAATTAAATCTGTAATTAGTTTAAATTGGATCGGTGATGAGTTTCATAGGATCGGTTATAAGTTTCTTGGGATCGCAGATGATTTTTATTGGATCGGAAATGATTTTTGTTGGATTGGTGATTAGTTTGAGTTCAATCAATGAGTAGTTTGAATTCAATTCGTAATTAGTTTAAATTGTATCCATAATTTGTTAAAATTAAGTCTGTGATTAGTTTAAATTGGATCGGTGATTAGTTTAAATTGGATCGGAGATGAGTTTCTTTGGATCGGTGATGAGTTTCATTGGATTGGTGATAGGTTTCTTTGGATTGGTGATGAGTTTCTTTGGATCGGTGATATTTCTTTGAATTAGAGATGATTTTTATTGCATCGGAGATGATTTTTATTGTATTGGAGATGATTTTAATTGGATCGGTGACAAGTTTAATAGGATCGGTGACAATTTTCATAGGATTGGTTGTTAATTTAAATTGTTACTAACTTTATATGTGTTTCTAATTAACTTAAATACATAATAATTAAACACATTTGATTTTTAGGTTGATCCGAAAGGAAAAATCTTCAAAGGAAAGTGTCCGATTTGTTTACAAGGATGGAAAATACCCACCGTTCTTCCAGCTTCGGGGTAAAAATAGATTCTCCTCTCCTAATGAATTTTCTTAATCAAATTTTTTTTTTTTTTCAGGTACATTTATTGTTTTCCCTGTATTGTAAAACACCTTCGAGAAAATCCAACTTGTCCGGTTACAAACATTCCCGTTAGACCTTTAGATTTAGTCCGGTTATACGATTCCTAATAACATTGATTTGTTTTTAATTGGTTAACATTAAAAAAAAAAAATTGTACGCATTTGGTGGTATGTACACAATAAAACAATCCATGAAATTACCGCAGACGTATTTATTAAGAACCCAAAAGAGAGTCTTATTTGAGAAAAGCAACATCCATGCACACAAACTAGGCTTAAAATAAAACTAATAATAATAAAAGAAAGAAACAGACAGTCGGTTAGTGACGGTCATTATTAAAATCGGCAAGCAATTAATTTAAAAAAATAAAAATTAGGAAAATATAATCAATTTGTGATTAAAAAAATTAGTCAGTGATTTGTCTTGTATCTTTTTTTGTTTGTTAAAATACCTTTGGGAGGCGGGCGGGCGGGCGGTCGGTCCGGGACGCGGGGGATCCGATTCTCGCGAAAAATCCGGAGGCGGAGCGCGTAGGGAGGAGAGAAGGGAGGCCGACTCCAAACGCGCATCCTGTCCAAATTAATCCTAAGAATTTTTTTTTAATCGCAATTTGTAATCCAAGCCGTTTTCCGACCGTCCACATTTTGATTTGAGAAGAGTCCCTCCTTTATTTTGCTTAGAGAAGAAGATAATCCCCTTTTTACCAATCCCTATCCTTATCCTTTTTATCCTCATCATCTATCCTTTATCCTTAACACCTGGGCATTGGAGAAAACGATATTAATCGCGCTCAAATCCCTTTTTTTTAAATTCAACTCTCTCACTCTCAACATTTTCACATCAACTTTTTAAATTTAAGATTTACGTGTCTTTTTGATGTGAAACTTTGAGATCATTCTCTCTGTGTGGGAAAAATTAAAAAATCAATCATCAACACATTCAAATTAAAATCATCTTTCAATTCTCTCATTTTGTGGATTTTTTTTAGGTTTATTTGATTTTCTTTTTTGGAATTTTAAGGGTGTGGATCCTTTGGATGGATTTTTAGGAACCGTGCGATCAAAACATTCAATTAAGTACATAAAAAAAATTATTTAAAATCAAAAGCAGCCTTAAAACATTGTCTAAATACCGCCAAAAAGGGGCTCCCCGTTTTCTCTCTCTCCGTAATCCGATCCTCCCTTTGCGTGCCGTTTAGATCCTCTCCCTCCTATTCTCCCTTTTTTTTAATGAAAACCCTTTTTTATACGATCGAAAAAACCGTCCGAAAAATCCTTTCCTTTTCCTATTCCTCTCCTCCTTTCCAAGCACACATCTCATCCTCATCATTTTTATAATTTTTTTTTTTTTAATTAATCATCACGAAAATCTCCTCTTTAATCCTTTCTCCCTCTCTCTTTCTATCTCTTTGCATTTTACAATACGAGTTTTGGTATGATTAACTTTTGTCCAAAGAAACGCTTACAAGTGCGAGTTTTTTGTGTATCCTTTATTTTTTTTACGCTCGTTTCGACCAATTCCGGCCGGATCGGCAACAGAAAAAATACATTAGTCAAAAAAAATTCGTTAGTGCCCTACAAACTTACATACTAAATATAAACATAGTAATTTCGTCGCAAACGTTAAATGTAAACTTTATGTAAACGAGAAAAAAAGAAAATTTATGCAAACGGGAAGTTAATTAATTAAGGAAAAAAAAAAAAAAAATAGTAACTCAAAAATGAAACGAAAATAAACCGTATTCAATATCGTGTGTGTACGTGTATGTTTTTTTTTTAAAGTGTCAATGTGTTGTTTGTTTCTACCGTTTTACAATAAAATTTCGTCAAACTTGCCCCGCTAATACACTGTAGAGTTTAGGCGGACGACCTGAAACACATCGTAATAACTAAAATAGGCGTGTTTCAAGGGGTCAATCTTAATACCACTTTTTATTTCGGTTAAAAACGAATTAAATTTTTTTTTTTTTATTTTTCAGTGGCGTGTTTTAAATTTAAACAATAGTTGTATTAATATATAAGGGCCCCCCAATAACTGTCCGATAAAAAAAAAATAATGATTTAATTTAAAAATTAGGCTTTTATTTTATTTTAGACTTTTTAAAATGTTTTAAAGAGAAATTATTTCATTTTAATGAAGTTTTAAAGAATATCTAGATTGATAAACACTAAAAATTTGATAAAAACCAACTTTGCTAAGAGAAGGTGTGTGAAAAGATGAGTTTCATAGGAATGGTAGCTAATTTATGTTGCATCGGTGATCAGTTTGAGTTGAATCTATGAGTAGTTTGATTTCAATCTGTAATTAGTTTAAATTGTATCCATAATTAGTTAAAAGTAAGTCTGTGATTAATTCAAATTGGATCGGTGATAAGTTTCTTGGGATTAGAGATGATTTTTATTGTATCGGAAATGATTTTTATTGGATCGGTGAAGAGTTTCTTTGGATCGGAGATGAGTTTCATAGGAATGGTAGCTAATTTATGTTGCATCGGTAATCAGTTTGAGTTGAATCTATGAGTAGTTTGAATTCAATCCATAATTAGTTTAAATTGTATCCATAATTAGTTAAAAGTAAGTCTGTGATTAATTCAAATTGGATTGGTGATAAGTTTCTTGGGATTGGAGATGATTTTCATTGTATCGGAAATGATTTTTATTGGATCGGTGAAGAGTTTCTTTGGATTGGAGATGAATTTCATAGAAACGGTAGCTAATTTATGTTGCATCGGTAATCAGTTTGAGTTGAATCTATGAGTAGTTTGAATTCAATCTGTAATCAGTTTAAATTGTATCCATAATTAGTTAAAAGTAACTCTGTGATTATTTCAAATTGGATCGGTGATAAGTTTCTTGGGATTGGAGATGATTTTTATTGTATCGGAAATGATTTTTATTGGATCGGTGAAGAGTTTCTTTGGATTGGAGATGAGTTTCATAGGAACGGTAGCTAATTTATGTTGCATCGGTAATCAGTTTGAGTTGAATCTATGAGTACTTTGAATTCAATCCATAATTAGTTTAAATTGTATCCATAATTAGTTAAAAGTAAGTCTGTGATCATTTCAAATTGGATCTGTGAAGAGTTTCTTTGAATCGGAGATGATTTTTATTGGAACGGTGAAGAGTTTCTTTGGATCGGAGATGAGTTTCTTAGGAACGGTGATAAGTTTCTTGGAATCGAAGATGATTTTTATTGGAACGGTGAAGAGTTTCTTTGGATCGGAGATGAGTTTCTTAGGAACGGTGATAAGTTTCTTGGAATCGAAGATGATTTTTATTGGAACGGTGAAGAGTTTCTTTGGATCGGAGATGAGTTTCTTAGGAACGGTGATAAGTTTCTTGGAATTGGTGATAAGTTTCTTTGGATCGGAGATAAGTTTCTTGGGATCGGTAATGAGTTTCATTGGATTGGTGACAAGTTTCATAGAATCGGTGGTTTGTTTCGAATAGTGCTTACTTTATACAGGGTGTTTACGGTCTTGTGATTTTATTTTTGGGGAGTGATAAAGCATCGTAAAAGAAGGTCATTAATTATAAAATGTCTTAAAAAAAGTTGTATAATAAGAGAGACGTGACTGTTGAAATAATTTCTATTTACTTTTTTTTAAGTGACGATTAAGCGTATTAAATTAAACATTTTAAAATTTTTTTTGTGGAATCATTTACGCTAGTTGTTCAAAGTTATCACCGTGTTGTTGAACGCAAAGTCTCGCTCGACGTATCCATGAATTGGCATAATTTGCAAAGCCTTGGCCTTAATGTCATATTGTCGACGCAGCTGCCTCAACGCGGTTACGAAGATCATTTAAATCAACTATTTCGTTTGTGTAGACCATGGTCTTCATAACGCCCCATAAGTAGAAATCAAGGGGGTCAAGATCGGGTGACCGAGGAGGCCATGAAACAGGACCACCTCGACCAATCCACTTGTTTTCAAAAACATTATCTAAATGTTGGCGAAGTAAAAGTTAAACTTCTTCTAATAGTTCTATCAACTGATTTTGCAAAAAAGAAAGATAATCATTTCCAGTCAATTGATTTGGCAACACAAAGGGGCCAATAAGTTGTCCGTTGACCAGTCCTGCCCAAACGTTTATGGAAAATCTGTGCTGGAAATAGTTACGAAGAACGGCACGTGGATTTTCGACAGCCCAGATATGAGTGTTGTGACAGTTATTTATGCCATTACGTGTAAACGTTGCTTTAAAAAGAAAAAATAAAATAATTTTTTTAATAGTAATATCTCCCTTATTATGCAACTTCTGTTAAGACATTCTATAATTAATAACCTTCTTTTAAGATGCTTTATCACTCCCCAAAAATAAAATCACAAGACCGTAAACACCCTGTATAAGTGTTTTAAAAAGGAATTATTTTATTTTAAACAAGTTTTAAAGAATATCCAGATTGATAAACACTAAAAATTTGCTAAAAACCATCTTTGCTAAGAAAAGGTGTCCAAGTGATTAGGGCACCAGTGGCTTTACAACCCCTCTGAAGGTCAATGAAGCGACTCGATGTAAGAGTAACTCGAACAACTCAATCCTGGCATATTAACACTTTGTTGACTGGTGACAAGTTAAGGTTGGTTCTCACTATACGTTCCGTTTCCCTTCCATACACTTTCCGTTCCGTTTACATACAATGTTTTAGGTTGTCAAGCAAATTAACGTGTTCACACTTTCCATTCCGTTTCCGTACCTGCCATTTCCAATCAGTTGCATATCATAGTGGTATGCTACGTTTTTCAAGAACAAATTTTAATATTTTCTAATATTTTTCGACAAATTTTGGATTATAAATGATTTTCAAATAGTAATTATCAATTATTAAAAAATGTTTATGCCTGTGAAGGTGGTTGCATTAAACACATTAAATGAAAAATATCGATTTTCTCGCCAGTAAGCAAATTGCTTGATTTACAGAAAGGTAAATCCAGTTTACAGAAGAACTAATATGCTTTACAAAGGAGTGCATTTAATTAAATAAAATTTTAAGCATTACATACAGCATAATAATGACATTCATATTGTGTTGAAATGTCAATGTCTCCAAAACGTTTCCAGTCCGTAAAAAATACGTAAGCAGTATGGAACATGGAAGGGTATGGAACGGAAACGGTATGGAAATGGAAGGTAAAGTGTGAACACGTCCATTGATTTACAGCTAAGAATATTTTCATGGAAACGGAACGGAAAGTGTATGGAAGGGAAACGGAACGTATAGTGAGAACCAACCTTTAACTCGCCGTTATAGCACTTGTCATGTCACATTGCGGGGACATGCAATAGTTTCTATGTAAAATTTCCGGTCAACAAAGTGATAAGCATATTAATTTGAGAGTTAGCCCCTAAGTCACCAAATCCACCTTAAACCTTCAAAATATCACCTTAAAATTTTAAAAAATATTTACCCTAAAGAAAGGGGGCCCTTTTAAGACTAGCCACGTTACTGTTTTATAATTTCCATATTTTTTTTTTTTTACATTTTGCCAATCAAATCGAATTACTTACTTGGTCTCTTTCTCTCTCGCACTCATTTCGTCCGACACATACTCTACGAACGGGAACGGCTCCTCGAGTAGCTACGTTTCACGGGGCTGTACGTGGGCGAACCCCTGCGTCTCGGCGAATACGACCTGCTGCGAGATCGACCCCCGGATCGTCTGTCCGAACCTCCTCGGTCTTCCTTCACTCGAATGTAAGACACCTCACCCTTTTAAAATAATACAATTAGTAATAATAAAAAAATTGATTTGTTTAATTTGATTTGATTTTAATTTTTTATTTAATTTGGTTTTAAACATTTTAAGATTTTAAAACTTTTAAGATAAGTAAAAATAAAGATAATAAGAAAGATCGGTAAATAAAATATCGTGTTTTTGCTTTATTTAATCTTAAAACCACTTCCTTCCTGTCCTCAAAAAAAAATCCCCGTTGATTAAGTTATTTTCTTTCACTTATTATAAAGATTTTTTTTTATTATAAAGAATATATTTTATTATAAAGAATTTTTATTATTATAAAGAGTATATTTTATTATAAAGAATTTTTTTTATTATAAAGAATATATTTTATTATAAAGAATTTTTTATATTATGCGGCACATATAATAAAGTAGTAAACGAGCAGCGCCGTCTTTTTTGCCCTCAGTTTGCACCGAACTAACGAAAATCGACCAATTTCGGCGCAGAATTGCTGACAAGCGAATTTTTGACGTTTCTAAACGTCAAACTAACCGCTCTTTCCGACCTCGACACCTTAGGTGTCGTTCATGTTGACAAATAAAACGTTAAAATACAACTTGATTTATAAGTTTGATGCCATTTCTACGCCCAAATTGGTTAAATAGCGCCTTTTTGAACGTCCTTTTCTGGGTCAGATTTCGGGACATTAGAATCGCAACATCTAGGTTTATCAAACATGATAAACCTAGATTTTAAACCTAGGCAGATTTTATAAAAATGCTACTTAGGTACTTCTTGCACTCCACCCTTCAATTAAATCAATTTAGGTAGTTTTCTACAAAATCTGACAAACATTTTAATAAAATTCGATGATTTCAGAAGAAACTGAAAATTTTTTTAAATTTTTTTGGTAACAATAGGAAAAAAATATCTCTTTTAATTGAAAATAGAATCTTTTAGCTTTAATTTAAACCAAAAATCAATCTCTAATTCCAAAAAATAAAGTCTCAGTGATTTTTTAGTTGGTGGATTTTTTAAAAAAAGTTGGGTTGAAACCGTTAAAAATTTTTACCAACTTTGGGAATTTTTTAAATTTTTTTGGTAGTAATTATAAAAAATCTGCCTTTTTTAAATCAAAACAGAATCTTTTATTTTTCATTTAAACCAAAAATCAGACCTTAATCTTCAAAAATAAAGTCTGGACGATTTTTTAAAATTGGTCGATTTTTTTTTTAAGTTAGGTTAGTCATCTGTCAAAAAATGTTTCCAACTTTAAGAATTTTTTAAATTTTTTTGATATTAATTAGAACTAACCTGTCTTTTTTAATTCAAAACAGAATCTTTGAAATTTCATTTAAACCAAAAATGTTTCCTTAATCTTCATAAATAAAGTCTGGGTGATTTTTAAAAATTGGGTTATTTTTTAAAAAAGTTTGGTTAGAACTGTTAAAAATTTTCACCACCTTTAAAATTTTTTTGATAAGAATTAGGAAAGATGTGTAATTTTTAGTTCAAAACAGAATCTTTTATCTTTAATTTAAACCAAAAATCATTCCTTAATCTTCAAAAATAAAGTCTGGACGATTTTTTAAAGTTGGTCGATTTTTTTTAAAGTTAGGTTAGCCATCTGTCAAAAAATTTTTCCAACGTTAAGAATTTTTTTAATTTTTTTGATATTAATTAGAACTAACCTGTCTTTTTTAATTCAAAACAGAATCTTTGAAATTTCATTTAAACCAAAAATGTTTCTTTAATCTTCATAAATAAAGTCTGGGTGATTTTTTAAAATTGGGTGATTCTTTAAAAAAATTTTGTTAGAACTGTCAAAAATTTTCACTAACTTTAAAATTTTTTTTAATTTTTTTTTGGTAAGGATTAGGAAAGATCTGTCCTTTTTAATTCAAAACAGAATCTTTTATCTTTCATTTAAACCAAAAATTATTCATTAATTCCAATAAATAAAGTCTGGGTGATTTTTTAAGAAAGTTAGATTAGTCACTTGTAAAGAAAATAAATCTAAAAAAATAAAAATAAAATAAATGTAAATCTCACCTCATGTGATCGAAACCGTGAATCGTCCAATTTCTTAATAGCATACTTCATATCTTCGTACCGTAAAAATTCGACCACTCCCGAACCATCTTTAAAGGCATCGGCAAAGCAAACATCGCCCGCTTCGCGCATATGATCTTTTAGATCTTGCCAAGAACCCGACGGAGGCAAACCTAATCAATAAAATTAAGATTACATAAAAGTATAATAGAATAACTGAATTAAAACTGGAAGTAGGAGCTTTCGGGTTTAGCCGTACATTTTTTAAAAAAGTATTTGATGTTTCGGATGCCAGATTGCAACCTTCTTTACTTCAAACTCATTTTAGAGGAAGATTTTTCAAAAGTGTAGTATTAGAGTTAACGCTAATGTTAGTTCTAATCTTAGCTTAATTAACACCTGCTGTAAAAACTTTCATATTTATACTGAGTGTCCCAGAACTCTGTTGCCAAATGCAAACCACACATTTGAGAACTGATTTCATGCCGATTCAATGATAGTCTTTATCGGAAATTGCTTCCTAAGGGAACTAGAGCATCCTGAAGATGATGTATCTGATCATGTTTTTTCGAAATATCTTAATAACGGTTTTAGCTATCACAATGAAATTTTTGTAGCATTTGTAAACTTCGAAATGCTTCATCGTTTGTTGACAAAACAATTTTTTATTGCCATCCTAAAGGTGTTAAGTGTTACCAGGATAAGTTCTCTTTCCTAAGAGAACTTTTTCATTGAATCAGCATGAAATCAGCTCTAGAATACGTGGTTAGCGTTTGGCAACTGAGTTCTGGGACAGCCTGTATAATCGAATAAGAATATAATTCATAAAAATTATCCATCGGAAGGATTTTAAATGTTTTCTTACCAGATACGAGTACTCTAAATTGAGATCTACGAGCCGGAGGACCACGTGAGCTACGTCCGCGATCGCCACCACCTCCTCTACCTCCCCTAAAACCACCCGGGCCACCGCCACGAGGGAATTCCACACGAAGGCGGTAACCGTCGTAATCGTAACCATCTCGAGCATGAACGGCATCATCAGCATCCCTAAAAAAAAATTATTTTAATCTAAACGAATAATAAATTTATTAAATCGTAATAAATTTAATCTTGTGATGTAAAAAATCTTAAATCTGTAATCTAAAAATCTTAAATTTGTAATCTAAAAATCTTAAATCTTATAATCTAAAAAATTTTAAATCATATAATCTAAAAAAAACATCCTTACTTCTAAATAAACATAAAATAAATGAATTCTTTTGACATTAATAGTCAGTTTAGTTAAAAAATTAACTTTAAAAGGGTTTAAAAGTAATAAAGGATGATTAATAAAGCTAGAAAAGGGAGTAAAATCTCACCTATGATCTTCGAATTCAACAAACGCAAAAGGTGGCCCCCTCCTGTTCTTCAAATCGACGAAAGTAACCTTGCCGAACTTGTAAAAAAGGTCCTGGATGTCTTTGGTCCTGATATCCGGGGGTAAATTCCCCACGTATATCCTGCAATCGCTCCTACCGTGCGACATTTCGACGTAAATACGAGAAATTGGAAATCGGTGAAATAAGCAGCGCGGTATCAAACAAAATGGCCGTCGGGATGGCCGCCTTTAAAAATTTCCAACGCTACCAACCTAACAAATCAAAAATTATTTCTAATAAATTCACCTTTAATTTTAATTTTAACATTTAATTATTAAAATCAATAAATTAATTTCTCAAATCGATATTTTTTGTTTGCTCGAACGAAGTATTTTGAAAATTTGAGATATGTATATCGCGATCTAAACCGCATCCTGTTTGTTAACTCGAATTAGCAAACAATCTTTGAGGTTGGCTGTTGTGGGGAGGTTAATCGAACTGTGATTGGTCGATATAATTTAACCGCGAAATTCAACGTGGGTATATAAACCGAATCGTTTCTACGCTTTTATTAGTTTTCCGTCGAACGTAAACTTAACATCTTTAACATGGCTAATAAGAATAATCTTCTTTTACTTTACGATCGCCCTTTGGAACCTTCCTTCGTCCCGAAAGGAGATGGAAAGAAAGTTTTTGAAGTTCAACCAGAAATGTTGGTGAGTAAAAATTTTTTAAAAATTTATTTTAAGAAAAAAAATTAATTTGAATAAAAAATAATTAACTTAAATGATAAATTTAATACAAAAATTATTAATTTATAGCCTCCAAAATATGAAGGACTTGGGGTACAACTTGCAAATCGATTCGGTGAAAGTGAAGAGGTAACCGAAAGGATTCCATTGAAAAAAATCTCTTTGCCTAATTTAGGAGAGATTTTAGATCTTTCAAGACAAGCTAATTTTTCCTTGTTCGTTCCTAAACATAGACGTATAGCTGGAAGGCTTATTAACATCTTTTTAGGTGAGTAATATATCTTAAATCATTTTTTTTACTTAACATTACAAATTTAATTTTAAAAAATCCTACAGATTTTATTTATTGAAGAAAAGATTTTTTAAACTAACGATAAGATAAATTAAAGTGTCTATTTTATAATTAAAAAGGCGGATTTGGCCTAATTGTTATCAAAAAATTTAAAAAAATTCCGAAAGACGACATTGATTTTTTCACCCTAACCTAACCTAAAAAATGGCTGGACTTTAAAAAATCCTAGAGACTTTATTTATGAAACCTAAGACAAGATTTTTTAAACTAAGATAAATTAAAGTGTCTATTTTATAATTAAAAAGTCGGATCTTTTCTAAAGGTTATCAAAAAAATTAAAAAAATTCCGAAAAATGTCATTGATTTTTTCACCCTAACTTAACCTAAAAAATGGGTGAATTTAAAAAAATCTTGTAGGCTTTATTTATAAAAACTAAGAAAAGATTTTTTAAACTAATGGCGAATTCGATTGGTAAAACTGGTGCGCACTGGTGTGCACTAGTGCATAATAGCGTGTTCTATTGGTTATGCCAAATTAAGTGTTTTGTGTTCTATTGGTAAAAAAAAGTGCATCGAATTTTGCACTTGTCAGTGCAAAATTTTTGACATGAGTTTTGACAGTAAGTATGAGTGTCAGTGAAATATAGTTTTCAATATGAATAATCGTAATAAAGAAGTGGTAATGGAATTATTAACATCATCCAGCGATAGCGAGGAAGAGAATTTTGTATTGAAAAGATTTAGAAAAAAAATACCATAATAATTACACTTATTGGCAATTTGATTAGATTGACAGTTAAGGTTAATTTTCATTTCATCGTGTTCTATTGAACTTGCACTTTTTTGCACTATGCTAGTGCCATTTATGCACTCATTATGCACTCAAGGTCAAATTCTGGTGCGCACCAGTTTTACCAATCGAATACGCCATAAGATAAATTAAAGTGTCTATTTTATAATTAAAAAGTCGGATTGGTTCTAATTACTACCAAAAAATTTAAAAAAATTCCAAAAGATGTCATTGATTTTTTCACCTTAACTTAACCTAAAAAAATAGGTGAACTTTAAAAAATCCTGGAGACTTTATTTACGAAAACTAAGAAAAGATTTTTGAAATTGAGATAAATTAAAGTATCTATTTTATAATTAAAAAGTCGGATTCTTCTCAATTCTTACCAAAAAAATTAAAAAAATTCCCAAAGTTGGTAAAGATTTCTGACGGTTCTAACCTAACTTCTTTAAAAAAATCGACCAACTTAAAAAAATCGACCAACTTTAAAAAATCACCCAGACTTTATTTTTGGAGATTAAGGAATGATTTTGGATTTAAATGAAAGATAAAACATTCTAATTTTGATTAAAAAAGACGATTTTGTTCTAAATTTTACCAAAAAGATTAAAAAAATTTTCAAAGTTGGGAAAAAATTTTTTGACAGTTCTAACCTAACTTTAAAAAAATCGATCAACTTTAAAAATTCACCAAAAATCGAATTTTAAAGATTTTGATTTGATCTTTTTCTAAATGAAACCTAAAATATTCTAGTTTTATATAAAAAAGACCGTTTTTTTTTTAAGTTTTGACAAAAAATTAAAAAAAAATTTTAAAGTTGGTGAAAAAAAATTTTTTAAGTTAAAAAATAGTTGATCTTTAAGAAATCCTGGAGACTTTATTTATGAAAACTAAGAAAAGATTTTTTGAACTAAGATAAATTAGAGTGTCTATTTTATATTTAAAAAGACGGATTGGTTCTAATTACTACCAAAAAATTTAAAAAAATTCCAAAAGATGTCATTGATTTTTCACCTTAACTTAACCTAAAAAAATAGGTGAACTTTAAAAAATCCTGGAGACTTTATTTACGAAAACTAAGAAAAGATTTTTGAAATTGAGATAAATTAAAGTACCTATTTTATAATTAAAAAGTCGGATTCTTCTCAATTCTTACCAAAAAAATTAAAAAAATTCCCAAACTTGGTAAAGATTTCTGACGGTTCTAACCTAACTTCTTTAAAAAAATCGACCAACTTTAAAAAATCACCCAGACTTTATTTTTGAATATTAAGGAATGATTTTGGATTTAAATGAAAGATAAAACATTCTAATTTTGATTAAAAAAGACGGTTTTGTTCAAAATTTTACCAAAAAGATTAAAAAAATTTTCAAAGTTGGGAAAAAATTTTTTGACAGTTCTAACCTAACTTTAAAAAAATCGATCAACTTTAAAAATTCACCAAAAATCGAATTTTAAAGATTTTGATTTGATTTTTTTTCTAAATGAAACCTAAAATATTCTAGTTTTATATAAAAAAGACCGTTTTTTTTCAAGTTTTGACAAAAAATTAAAAAAAAATTTTAAAGTTGGTGAAAAAAAATTTTTTAGGTTAAAAAATAGGTGAACTTTAAAAAATCCTGGAGACTTTATTTATGAAAACTAAGAAAAGATTTTTGAAATTGAGATAGATTAAAGTATCTATTTTATAATTAAAAAGTAGGATTGGTTCTAATTACTACCAAAAAATTTAAAAAAATTCCAAAAGATGTCATTGATTTCTTCACTTTAACTTAACCTAAAAAAAATAGGTGAACTTTAAAAAATCCTGGAGACTTTATTTACGAAAACTAAGAAAAGATTTTTGAAATTGAGATAAATTAAAGTACCTATTTTATAATTAAAAAGTCGGATTCTTCTCAATTCTTACCAAAAAAATTAAAAAAATTCCCAAACTTGGTAAAGATTTCTGACGGTTCTAACCTAACTTCTTTAAAAAAATCGACCAACTTTAAAAAATCACCCAGACTTTATTTTTGAAGATTAAGGAATGATTTTGGATTTAAATGAAAGATAAAACATTCTAGTTTTGATTAAAAAAGACGATTTTGTTCTAAATTTTACCAAAAAAATTAAAAAAATTTTGAAAGTTGGGAAAAAATTTTTTGACAGTTCTAACCTAACTTAAAAAAAATCGATCAACTTTAAAAATTCACCAAAAATCGAATTTTAAAGATTTTGATTTGATTTTTTTTCTAAATGAAACCTAAAATATTCTAGTTTTATATAAAAAAACCGTTTTTTTTTCAAGTTTTGACAAAAAAATTAAAAAAAATTTTAAAGTTGGTGAAAAAAAATTTTTTAGGTTAAAAAATAGGTAAACTTTAAAAAATCCTGGAGACTTTATTTATGAAAACTAAGAAAAGATTTTTTAAACTAAGATAAATTAAAGTGTCTATTTTATGATTAAGAAGGCGGATTTTTTCTAATTATTACCAAAAAATTTAAAAAAATTCCCAAAAATATTGATTTTTTTTTACCATAACTTAACCTAAAAAAATGGGTGAATTTAAAAAAATCCTGGAGACTTTATTTATGGAAACTAAGAAAAGATTTCTTAAACTAAGATAAATTAAAGTGTCTATTTTATAATTAAAAAGGCGGATTTGTCCTAATTATTACCAAAAAATTTAAAAAAATTTCCAAAGATGTCGGTAATTTTTTTTTTTACCTAACCTTAAAAATTACTAAACTTTAAAAAATCCCACACACTTTATTTATTAAAATTGATAAAAGATTTTTTAAACTAATATAAATTAAAGTGTCTAAATTAGATTTCTTAATTTAGGAATGAAAACCATTGATGATCTTCAATCGATGGCTGTTTACGCAAGAGACAGAGTTAATCCGTACCTTTTCAACTACGCTCTCTCCGTTACACTCTTACACCGGCCGGATACTCAAGATTTAGACCTTCCTTCGTTCATGCAATCCTTCCCGGATAAATTTATAGATGGACAAATAGCTCAAAAAGCCCGAGAAGAACTTAGTATTGTTCCGGAACCAAATAGAGTAAGTAATTGCTAAAAAAAACCAAACAAAATTCAAAAATTAAATTTAAAATTATTTTATGTATTTAAAATTAATAAATAGATGCCGATTGAGATTCCCCGTGATTACACCGCTTCAAATTTAGAAGAAGAACATCGCTTAGCTTATTTCCGTGAAGATCTCGGCATAAACTTACATCACTGGCATTGGCATTTGGTTTATCCGTTCGAAGGGGCAATGCAAGTTGTTAATAAAGATAGAAGGGGTGAATTATTTTATTACATGCATCAACAAGTCATCGCCAGGTATAATTTGGAAAGATTTTCAAATAATTTAAGTCGCGTTACGCGTTGGAACGAATGGAGACAGCCGATTAAGGAGGCCTACTTCCCGAAGTTGGATAGTTTGGTGGCAAGTCGCGCTTGGCCCGCGCGCGTTGAAAATCAAACGATTAAAGACTTGAATAGAGAACAAGATCAGATCCAACAAGACGTCGAGGATATGTACACTTGGAAAGATAGGATTTTCAACGCTATTCATTCCGGGGTCGTTCAAAGAGACGACGGAACGACTCAGACTTTAACCGAGATGGAAGGTATTGATATTTTAGGGAATATGATCGAATCGAGTATTTTATCACCGAATAGGGCGTTTTACGGGGATCTACATAACATGGGACACGTTTTTATATCTTACGCTCACGATCCCGATCATAGACATTTGGTAAAAATCTAAAATTAAAAAAAAAAGTATATATAATTGTTATTTTAAATCCTTTAGGAATCTTTCGGAGTGATGGGAGACTCCGCCACCGCTATGAGAGATCCGGTATTTTACCGTTGGCATGCTTACATTGACGATATGTTTCAAGAACATAAGGAATCATTACCTAGATACACCGTTCAACAGGTTAGATAAATACAACTTGTTCCAATTAGGTTTTAAAATCCTTAACAGCAAAAATGTCCTCCGGTTCTAAATTTTCTTTCTTCAACTTCTATTTCCTAGAAAAATAATTTTTATTTTTTTATCTTTACTAATAAATTTTACTTATTACTTACTTTTATTCATTAAAACCCATTCGAATCATTTTTTTAAATAAATTATTAACCCTTTTTTAATAAATTTGACACTGTTTACAAAACACAACAAACACTAACCTCACTTTTATTCTAACCTCACTTCTAAATGGAAGTGACATTTATATATACAGTTTAATTAAATTAACCCGACAGAATTTTCATCCCTTTTAATAAAAAAAATTAGTTTATTTTACTTATTAATTTTAATTATAAAATTTAAAAAAGTTTAAAAACCTAACAAGAAAAAATAAATTCATGTTTCAATACTTATTAAAAAATTAACTCTTTTAAATATCGACAAATACAAATCTGCTTCTATTCACCTTTATTTAAATACACTATATAGTAAAAATGACAATTTAAAATAAACAAGTATAAATTTTATTTTATATAAAGTATAAATTTTATTTTATAAATAAAATTTTTATTTATAAATAAAATTTAGTAATTTTTAAGTTTTAGAATAAAATTTATTTATTTTTTAGTTGGATTACCCCGGTGTAACCGTAACCGGAGTCTCCGTACAAGCTCAAGGAGCCCCCATGAACAACTTTTCCACATTTTGGCAACAATCGGACGTTGATTTTTCACGCGGGATGGATTTCCAACCCCGCGGATCCGTTTTAGCCCGTTTTACTCATTTACAACACTCACCGTTTACCTACAACATCACCGTGAATAATGCCAGCGGGGGAAATCGCATGGGAACTTGTAGGATTTTCTTGGGGCCGAAATTCGATGAACGTAACAATCCCTGGATTTTACGAGATCAACGTTTATTGTTTATTGAATTGGATAGATTTGCAGTTAGTCGTAAGTAATTTAATATTAAAAAATAAGTTCAATCATTTGAAAATTGAAATTACTTTTATAAATTAGGTTATGTTACCGGTAACGCCATCTATTAAATTTTCATTGAATTTTATTCTTCATTAAATAATATAATAATAAATTATTTTATTAAAAATTTTCCGAATTAAAATATAATTTCTTTTAAATAAGTTAATTTAATAGTTAAAAAAAGGAATATATCAATAAAAAGTAAATTTAAAAATAGATTTAAGAATAAATTACGATTTTATAAAAGTAAACTTCAACGATATTAGATGGCGCCATCGCTAACATAACCTATAAATTTATTTAATATTCAATAAAATTTAAAAATTATCTTAGTTCGTCAGGGACAAAATACAATAACTCGCAACTCAACTGAATCTTCCGTTACGATTCCCTTTGAGAGGACATTTAGAAATTTGGATTTAAGCAGACCTGTCGGAGGTGATCAATTGGCACAATTCAATTTCTGCGGTTGCGGATGGCCACAACATATGTTAATTCCGAAAGGAACCGCGGAAGGACTTCAATGTCAGCTTTTCGTTATGATTTCTAACTTCCAAGATGACACGGTGAGTAAAAAAAATAAATAAATTTTTAATTTTTATGTTTTAAATGTGTAAAAAATAAATAGGTGAATGAGACGACAACTGGGCAATGTAACGATGCGATGAGTTATTGCGGTATTAAAGACAGGAAGTACCCAGATAAGAGATCGATGGGATATCCGTTCGATAGGATGCCTCGTGACGGTGTGAATACGTTGCAACAGTTCTTAACGCCTAACATGCGCGTGCAAGATTGTTTAATCAAGCACGATAATAGCCGTTTGGTGAGAGCAACGAATTAAATGTGGAAAAGGATAAATTTGACCATTTTTAGTTTTATATTTGATGTTTTTTCTTAACCTTTAATTTTAAGTTTAACGGAATATAATGCATTGTAACAATTAATTAATTTATTAGGTGTTAAGTTAGTAATAAGAGTGTTGTTTGTTAATTAATAGATGCATATAAAAAGAAATAAAAAGATTTTCAGATAGATTTTTGTCTAAGTTTTACCAAAAAAATTAAAAAAAAAATTTTCTAAAAGGTTACATTTTGAGGTTAACTTTAAAACGAGAAAAATCATCAAAGTTTAAAAAATCCCCCAGACTTTATTTATAGCAATTAAGAAAAGATTTTTTTAGCTAAGATAAATTAAAGTGTCTATTTTATGATAAATAAAACAGATTTTTTGTAAGTTTTATCAAAAAAATTAAAAAAATTTTTTTCTAAAAAATGACATTTTGAGGTTAACTTTAAAACGTGAAAAATCATCAAAGTTTAAAAAATCCCCCAGACTTTATTTATAGGAATTAAGAAAAGATTTTTTAAATTAAGATAAACTAAAGTGTCTATTTTATAATAAATAAAACAGATTTTTTGTAAGTTTTACCAAAAAAATTAAAAAAATTTTTTTCTAAAAAATGACATTTTGAGGTTAACTTTAAAACGTGAAAAATCATCAAAGTTTAAAAAATCCCCCAGACTTTATTTATAGGAATTAAGAAAAGATTTTTTAAATTAAGATAAATTAAAGTGTCTATTTTATGACAAATAAAACAGATTTTTTGTAAGTTTTACCAAAAAAATTAAAAAAAAAATTTTCTAAAAAATGACATTTTGAGGTTAACTTTAAAACGAGAAAAATCATCAAAGTTTAAAAAATCCCCCAGGCTTTATTTATAGGAATTAAGGAAAGATTTTTTTTACTAAGATAAATTAAAGTGTCTATTTTATGATAAATAAAACAGATTTTTTGTAAATTTTACCAAAAAAATTAAAAAAAAATTTTTCTAAAAAATGACATTTTGAGGTTAACTTTAAAACGAGAAAAATCATCAAAGTTTAAAAAATCCCCCAGACTTTATTTATAGCAATTAAGAAAAGATTTTTTTAGCTAAGATAAATTAAAGTGTCTATTTTATGATAAATAAAACAGATTTTTTGTAAGTTTTATCAAAAAAATTAAAAAAATTTTTTTCTAAAAAATGACATTTTGAGGTTAACTTTAAAACGTGAAAAATCATCAAAGTTTAAAAAATCCCCCAGACTTTATTTATAGGAATTAAGAAAAGATTTTTTAAATTAAGATAAACTAAAGTGTCTATTTTATAATAAATAAAACAGATTTTTTGTAAGTTTTACCAAAAAAATTAAAAAAATTTTTTTCTAAAAAATGACATTTTGAGGTTAACTTTAAAACGTGAAAAATCATCAAAGTTTAAAAAATCCCCCAGACTTTATTTATAGGAATTAAGAAAAGATTTTTTAAATTAAGATAAATTAAAGTGTCTATTTTATGACAAATAAAACAGATTTTTTGTAAGTTTTACCAAAAAAATTAAAAAAAAAATTTTCTAAAAAATGACATTTTGAGGTTAACTTTAAAACGAGAAAAATCATCAAAGTTTAAAAAATCCCCCAGGCTTTATTTATAGGAATTAAGGAAAGATTTTTTTTACTAAGATAAATTAAAGTGTCTATTTTATGATAAATAAAACAGATTTTTTGTAAATTTTACCAAAAAAATTAAAAAAAAATTTTTCTAAAAAATGACATTTTGAGGTTAACTTTAAAACGAGAAAAATCATCAAAGTTTAAAAAATCCCCCAGACTTTATTTATAGCAATTAAGAAAAGATTTTTTTAGCTAAGATAAATTAAAGTGTCTATTTTATGATAAATAAAACAGATTTTTTGTAAGTTTTATCAAAAAAATTAAAAAAATTTTTTTCTAAAAAATGACATTTTGAGGTTAACTTTAAAACGTGAAAAATCATCAAAGTTTAAAAAATCCCCCAGACTTTATTTATAGGAATTAAGAAAAGATTTTTTAAATTAAGATAAACTAAAGTGTCTATTTTATAATAAATAAAACAGATTTTTTGTAAGTTTTACCAAAAAAATTAAAAAAATTTTTTTCTAAAAAATGACATTTTGAGGTTAACTTTAAAACGTGAAAAATCATCAAAGTTTAAAAAATCCCCCAGACTTTATTTATAGGAATTAAGAAAAGATTTTTTAAATTAAGATAAATTAAAGTGTCTATTTTATGACAAATAAAACAGATTTTTTGTAAGTTTTACCAAAAAAATTAAAAAAAAAATTTTCTAAAAAATGACATTTTGAGGTTAACTTTAAAACGAGAAAAATCATCAAAGTTTAAAAAATCCCCCAGGCTTTATTTATAGGAATTAAGGAAAGATTTTTTTTACTAAGATAAATTAAAGTGTCTATTTTATGATAAATAAAACAGATTTTTTGTAAATTTTACCAAAAAAATTAAAAAAAAATTTTTCTAAAAAATGACATTTTGAGGTTAACTTTAAAACGAGAAAAATCATCAAAGTTTAAAAAATCCCCCAGGCTTTATTTATAGGAATTAAGAAAAGATTTTTTTAACTAAGATAAATTAAAGTGTCTATTTTATAATAAATAAAACATATTTTTTGTAAGTTTTATCAAAAAAATTAAAAAAAAAATTTTCTAAAAAATGACTTTTTGAGGTTAACTTTAAATTTTTTAGGTCTAATAAAATAACACATTTTTTAGGTCTAATAAAATATATATACATTTTTTGAAATTTATTTATTTATATTTATACTTATTTATATTTATACTTATTTTAATCCTTCTTACAACTACTAATTCACAAAGTTATTTATTTCAATTTCTTTTCTTAATTATTTATCATCGTTTACATACAAAGATCTCTTTTTACTCCTATCATCACCTTATCGTTAAACCTTATTCATAATTTTTTACATTACTACTTAATTTTTACCTTTAGTTTAGGTATATTATGTATTTAATATTTATAAAGTGTTAAATCAAAAAAACTTATCACATTTACACCATTTTTTTTAAGTTTTTTTGTTAACATTTAACTTTTTCTTTATTTTCAACAAAAACAAAATTAATTTAATTCAATAATAATAATAATTATAATAATAATGATCAAAAAATATATATTTTATATGAATTAAAAATTAAGGAAAACTAATTTAACTAAAAATTGATTTTTTTTTTGTATTTTTTATGTTTGTATATTTATTTATTTATATTTATAGATTGGTTTATTATTTATGTATATATTTATATGCAATTTATTTAAAAAAAAAACCAAAAATTATTTTTTTAATTTTCAAACCGCAAAAAAATTGTTTTTATAATTAATTTTAACTTCAATTTACCTCATCGGATCAAAACCTCCCTTTTTTTTCTAACAAGCGCAATTGTCTCCACCTCCGTTTCCTCTATTAGCCCTCTCGCTCAATTTAATTTGATCCGGGAAGTCGTTATACATCTCGACGGTTTGACTCTGTTGGCTTAGAGCGTTCCGAGCGATGCTTTTAAACGCCTGATCGACGTTTAAAGCTTCCTTGGCGGAGGTTTCAAAGTAAGGAATCGAATTCTTCGCTTGACACCATTGCTGAGCCTTTTTCGAGGAAATAGCTCTCGGATCCAAATCGACTTTGTTCCCCAAAAGTACAAACGGGAAGTTTTCCGGCTCCCGAGGGGACGCTTGGATTAAAAACTCATCACGCCAACTATCCAATGATTTAAATGTGTTCGGGGCCGTTACATCAAACACTATTTATTAAAAAAATACAATTAAAAAAAAATACAATTAAAAAAATACAATTAGAAAAATACAATTAAAAAAATACAATTAAAAAAAATACAATTAAAAAAAATACAATTAAAAAAAAATACAATTAAATAAATTTTTTAATCATAAAAATTTACAAACTCACCTAAAACACAACAATCAGCTCCTCGATAAAAAGCCACACCGAGAGATTGAAACCTTTCTTGTCCGGCCGTATCCCAAATTTGCATCGTAACCGTTCGATCGTCGACGGTAACCTCTTTAGTAAGAAAATCCGCCCCAATCGTAGCTTTATACTGATTGGAAAACTTCTTATTAACGTATTGATTCATCAAAGACGTCTTTCCAACGCCCGAATCTCCCAAAATGATAACTTTTAACAACACCTTTTTGCGAGTTGCCATTTCTAACCTTAAAATCAAACGTCAATTTTTTAATTTAAAAAACTCATATTATTAAATTAAATTTATTAAACATTTATTAAATTTATTAAACACATTTAGCTTCATACACATAAAAATAACGATATTAAGGATTATAAAGTAACAAAAAGATGATAAAAACGATGAATCATTTTATTCCAACGTAAATGACAGATCGTTTGTTGTTGTTTGCGTTCAACAAAGAAAATTACGATTTAAACCCCGACAAACCCCCAAAACCTCTAACCAAATACCCTAATCTTTTCCCAAATACATACTTTAAACGTAACCAACTAATTTGTTAACTTACCTCGATTATTAACGCCAAAAAACGAACCGAAAAGTATCTAAAAATCTATCCGAACCACTTGACAGTTAGATGACAAATGGCCTTTATTGATAAACGTGAATTTAGTCACAATTATCTTTTATTTATTTAAAAAACGTATCTTAAATAAATTTATCATCTAAATCGATAGAATTAAACATAATAACGTCGCCTTAAACAATTTTGTTCATAATTATAAATAAATTATCGATTTTAATCTAAAAAAATAAGTTCAGTGCCATCTAGGGGTAAATACCTTAATTTTAAATAATTTCAAGTTATTTAATAATATTTAAAACGTATTTAAAATAATTTTATTATCCAAATCGATATAATTAAATTTAATAAAGTCGTTTTAATCGGTTTTATTAATAAATAAAAGATAGATGACAAATAAATAAATAATAAAATAGATGACAAATTGCCTTTATTGATAAACGTGAATTTAGTCACAATTATCTTTTATTTATTTAAAAAACGTATCTTAAATAAATTTATCATCTAAATCGATAGAATTAAACATAACAAAGTCGTTTTAAATAATTTTGTTCATAATTATAAATAAATTATCGATATTAATCTAAAAAATAACTTCAGTGCCATCTAGGGATAAATACCTTAATTTAAATAATTTCAAGTTATTTAATAATATTTAAAACGTATTTAAAATGATTTTATTATCCAAATCGATATAATTAAATTTAATAAAGTCGTTTTAATCGGTTTTATTAATAAATAAAAGATAGATGACAAATAAATAAATAATAAAATAGATGACATTTGGCTTTTATTGACAAACGTAAATTTAGTCACAATTATCTTTTATTTATTTAAAAAACGTATCTTAAATAAATTTATCATCTAAATCGATAGAATTAAACATAACAAAGTCGTTTTAAACAATTTTGTTCATAATTATAAATAAATTATCGATTTTAATCTAAAAAAATAAGTTCAATGCCATCTAGGGGTAAATACCTTAATTTTAAATAATTTCAAGTATTAAATAATAAAAAAGTATTTAATAATATTTAAAACGTATTTAAAATAATTTTTTTATCCAAATCGATATAATTAAATTTAATAAGGTCGTTTTAATCGGTTTTATTAATAAATAAAAACGAATTATCGATTTATTTAAGATAACCTAACCTAACCTAAGATAACCTATAAATTAAACGTCAAAAATTGACAAACGTCAGTTTTGCAATTAAGGAGTAAGATTTATATTTGAGGTGAATTTATTTAGAAAATGGATCTTTCGAAGCTCTCAAATGAAAGAAAACTCAATTTATGTCGATATTACTTTAAAGGTGACTTAAAAAAATGATAGTATTTTTTTTTATTTTAATGTCTTTGTTTTGTAGCTGGTTTTGCATTTTTACCATTTATTTGGGCCGTAAACGCCGTTTGGTTCTTTAATGAAGCGTTTAGGAAGGATAAATACAACGAACAAGCTCAAATAAAACGATGTTAGTTTAAAAATTTATTTTTTATCGATGGTTCGTTAATTTTGATTTTTTTTTTTAGATGTTATTTACTCGTTTATTGGAGCTTTGGTATGGGGAATAGCTATTGCTTCGTGGATAATCGTTTATCAGTTAAATAGAGCCAAGTGGGGCGTTTGGGGCGATTACATTTCGTTTATTACGCCTTTGGGTCGACCTTAAATCCAGATTAGATTATGTATTTTTTTTATACTTTAAAAAGTCCTGGAAACTTTATTTATTAAAATTAATAAAAGATTTTTTAAACTAAGATAAATGAAAGTGTCTATTTTATGATTAAAAAATCAAATTTGTCCTAATTAGTACCAAAAAATTAAAAAAAATTCCGAAAGATTGATTTTTACATCCTAGCAAAACCTTAAAAATGGGGTAATTAAAAAAAATCTTGGTGACTTTATTTATGAAAACTAAGAAAAGATTTTCGAAATTAAGATAAATTAAAGTGTCTATTTTATAATTAAAAAGACGGATTTTTTCTAATTATTACCAAAAAATTTAAAAAAATTCCCAAAAATATTGATTTTTTTTACCGTAACTTAACCTAAAAAAATGGGTGAATTTAAAAAAATCCTACAGACTTTATTTATGAAAACTAAGAAAAGATTTTCGAAATTAAGATAAATTAAAGTGTCTATTTTATAATTAAAAAGACGGATTTTTTCTAATTATTATCAAAAAATTTAAAAAAATTCCCAAAAATATTGATTTTTTTTACCGTAACTTAACCTAAAAAAATAGGTGAATCTAAAAAAATCCTACAGACTTTATGAAAACTAAGAAAAGATTTTTGAAATTAAGATAAATTAAAGTGTCTATTTTATGATTAAAAAGACGAATTTTTTCTAATTATTACCAAAAAATTTAAAAAAATTCCCAAAAATATTGATTTTTTTTTACCGTAACTTAACCTAAAAAAAATGGGTGAATTTAAAAAAATCCTGGAGACTTTATTTATGAAAACTAAGAAAAGATTTTTGAAATTAAGATAATTTAAAGTGTCTATTTTATAATTAAAAAGTCGGATTTTTCTCAATTCTTACCAAAAAAATTAAAAAAATTTCCAAAGTTGGTAAAAATTTCTGACGGTTCTAACCTAACTTCTTTAAAAAAATCGACCAACTTTAAAAAATCACCCAGACTTTATTTTTGAAGATTAAGGAATGATTTTGGATTTAAATGAAAGATAAAACATTCTAATTTTGATTAAAAAAGACGGTTTTGTTCTAAATTTTATCAAAAAAATTAAAAAATTTTCAAAGTTAGTCATTACATTTGACAGTTCTAACCTAACCTAAAAAAAAATCGATCAACTTTAAAAATTCACCAAAAATCGAATTTTAAAGATCTTGATTTGATTTTTTTTCTAAATGACACTTAAGATGTTCTAGTTTTATATAAAAAAGACCGCTTTTTTTCAAGTTTTGACAAAAAATTAAAAAAAAAAAAATTTAAGTTGGTGAAAAAAAATTTTTTAGGTTAAAAAATAGGTGAACTTTAAAAAATCCTGGAGACTTTATTTATGAAAACTAAGAAAAGATTTTTTAAACTAAGATAAATTAAAATGTCTATTTTATAATTAAAAAGACGGATTTTTTCTAATTATTACCAAAAAATTTAAAAAAATTCCTAAAAATATTGATTTTTTTTACCCTAACTTAACCTAGAAAATGGGTGAATTTGAAAATATTCTAGAGACTTTATTTATGAAAACTAAGAAAAGATTTTTGAAATTAAGATAAATTAAAGTGTCTATTTTATGATTAAAAAGACGGATTTTTCTCAATTCTTACCAAAAAAATTTAAAAAATTCCCAAAGTTGGTAAACATTTCTGACGGTTCTAACCTAACTTCTTTAAAAAAATCGACCAACTTTAAAAAATCACCCAGACTTTATTTTTGAAGATTAAGGAATGATTTTGGATTTAAATGAAAGATAAAACATTCTAATTTTGATTAAAAAAGACGGTTTTGTTCTAAATTTTATCAAAAAAATTAAAAAAATTTTCAAAGTTAGTCATCACATTTGACAGTTCTAACCTAACTTAAAAAAAAGTCGATCAACTTTAAAAATTCACCAAAAATCGAATTTTAAAGATTTTGATTTGATTTTTTTTCTAAATGACACTTAAGATATTCTAGTTTTATATAAAAAAGACCGCTTTTTTTCAAGTTTTGACAAAAAATTAAAAAAAAAATTTAAAGTTGGTGAAAAAAAATTTTTTAGGTTAAAAAATAGGTGAACTTTAAAAAATCCTGGAGGCTTTATTTATGCAAACTAAGAAAAGATTTTTTAAACTAAGATAAATTAAAATGTCTATTTTTTAATTAATAAGACGGATTTTTTCTAATTATTACCAAAAAATTTAAAAAAATTCCCAAAAATATTGATTTTTTTACCATAACTTAACCTAAAAAAAATGGGTGAATTTAAAAATATCCTAGAGACTTTATTTATGAAAACTAAGAAAAGATTTTTTAAACTAATATAAATTAAAATGTCTATTTTTTAATTAATAAGACGGATTTTTTCTAATTATTACCAAAAAATTTAAAAAAATTCCCAAAAATATTGATTTTTTTTACCCTAACTTAACCTAAAAAAAAAAATGGGTGAATTTAAAAAAATCCTAGAGACTTTATTTATGAAAACTAAGAAAAGATTTTTTAAATTAAGATAAATTAAAGTGTCTATTTTATAATTAAAAAGTCGGATTTTTCTCAATTCTTACCAAAAAAATAAAAAAAATTCCCAAAGTTGGTGAAAATTTCTGACGGTTCTAACCTAACTTCTTTAAAAAAATCGACCAACTTTAAAAAATCGCCCAGACTTTATTTTTGAAGATTAAGGAATGATTTTGGATTTGAATGAAAGATAAAACATTCTAATTTTGATTAAAAAAGACGGTTTTGTTCTAAATTTTATCAAAAAAATTAAAAAAATTTTCAAAGTTAGTCATCACATTTGACAGTTCTAACCTAACTTAAAAAGAAGTCGATCAACTTTAAAAATTCACCAAAAATCGAATTTTAAAGATTTTGATTTCATTTTTTTTCTAAATGACACTTAAGATATTCTAGTTTTATATAAAAAAGACCGCTTTTTTTCAAGTTTTGACAAAAAATTAAAAAAAAAAATTTAAGTTGGTGAAAAAAAATTTTTTAGGTTAAAAAATAGGTGAACTTTAAAAAATCCTGGAGACTTTATTTATGAAAACTAAGAAAAGATTTTTTAAACTAAGATAAATTAAAATGTCTATTTTATGATTAAAAAGACGGATTTTTTCTAATTATTACCAAAAAATTTAAAAAAATTCCCAAAAATATTGATTTTTTTTACCCTAACTTAACCTAAAAAAAATGGGTGAATTTAAAAAAATCCTAGAGACTTTATTTATGAAAACTAAGAAAAGATTTTTGAAATTAAGATAAATTAAAGTGTCTATTTTATGATTAAAAAGACGGATTTTTTCTAATTATAACCAAAAAATTTAAAAAAATTCCCAAAAATATTGATTTTTTTACCCTAACTTAACCTAAAAAAATGGGTGAATTTAAAAATATCCTAGAGACTTTATTTATGAAAACTAGAAAAAGATTTTTGAAATTGGGATAAATTAAAGTGTATATTTTATGATTAAAAAGACGGATTTTTTCTAATTATTACCAAAAAATTTAAAAAAATTCCCAAAAATATTGATTTTTTTTACCGTAACTTAACCTAAAAAAAAGGGTGAATTTAAAAAAATCCTAGAGACTTTATTTATGAAAACTAAGAAAAGATTTTTGAAATTTGGATAAATTAAAGTGTATATTTTATGATTAACAAGACAAATTTTTCCTAATTATTACCAAAAAAATTAAAAAAATTCCCAAAGTTGGTAAAAATTTTTAACTTAAATTTTTGTATTTTCTTTGAAAGAAAACGACCAAAAAAAGGTACTTAAACACTTTATTAATGAAAAATTATCTTTTATTGTGTCCTGGCATCTCTATAGTTACATTATAATTGTATTTACAAAGGTTTTCAGAAACGATATTCCCTCGAAAACTCAAAAATTTCAAAAATATCGAAAAAAAAAAACATAAAGAAACTCATTTCTCGAACGAAAATTACATAATCACACCTTTTACGCCTTAAGTGCTATAAAAAAAAAGAAAATAATATTAATTAACCTTTCGAAATCACTCGAACAGTCTCTTTTTTCCTCCTTAAGTTTAAGTTTAATGGTATTTTTTCAGTTATTTTAAATTATTTACACAAAAATTATTATTATTAATAGTTTTTCTTTTCTTTTTAAATTTTTTAATCCGTATAAACGATATACGGATGTTCACCTATATCATTCACTTCCACCTTAACGTACTGAGGTTGAATCATTTGAACGTTATTCGTAGCTCTTGCCATTGAATTTCTCGACCTAAAAATCAAAATAATTTAAAAAAAATACAAAATAATAAAAAAATACAAAATAATAAAAAATTAAATTTTTTTTTATTTAAAATTTAATTTTTTAAATGAAATACTTACTTCGCTTTGGCGTGTGTTAAAATATGACTTTTTAAATTAGTAGATTGGGCGAATTTCTTATTGCAACCGTCAAACGGACAAACGTACGGTCGATCACCCGTGTGAATTCTTACATGAGTCCTTAAACCAATTTATTTAATCATTTTTTTAATTATTTTTGATTTATTTTACACCTACCTTAAATTAAAATCTAAACTAAACCTCTTTCCGCAACCTTCGAACGTACACTGAAAAGGTTTTTCTCCCGTATGAACCAATTGATGTCGTTTCAACTTGCTCGATTCGACAAAAGCCTTCCCGCACTCCGCGCAAACGTGTACTCGAGGTCCGTGAGTGTGTAAATGTTTTCTCATCGCTGAATTATCTCTAAACATTTTATTGCAACCTTTATGCGGACAAGCTAAAATAAAAAAACAATTTTTATTTATTTTTAATCTAATTATTAAAATTATAAAAATGACTAAAAATGATTAAAAAATAATTAAAAAGGAATAAAAATTTTTTTTTACATTTAACCTAACCTCACTTTTTTTTTAAATCTTAAAAAATTCCTTTTTAAATCTTAAAAATCTTCTTTTTAAATCCTAAATTGTTTTTACCTATCGTACGATCCGAATTATCTTGATTAGGCCTCCGTAAACGCGGTGTACTTTTTAAACCAGGCCTAGCGAACTCGGCTAATTGTTTCGGATCGGATAAATCGATGTCCGGCATTCCATCGGAGGTTATTTTCTTCCCGGACATATATTCTGTATAATCCGGATCCGGTTCTGGATTTGATCCTTCGTCTATATTATTAATTAAAAAAAAAAGAAAAAAAAATTAATAAAAAAGATTAATTAATTAAAAAACTAACTACATTTAAAAAAAATTAATTAAAATTTTGAGGTTATGTTTATGTTTTGATTTTAAATCATTTTTAAATAATAATTGATTTAATAAAAAATTTTCATATACTTACTTTGGTGATTAATTATTATCGGTAAAATTACCGAATTACTCATTTTTTTGCTTTAATTAATTAAGAGATTATAAGAGATTATTAATTAAGAGGTTATGTTTATGTTTTGATTTTAAATCATTTCTAAATAATAATTAATTTAATAAAAAAATTTCATATACTTACTTTGGTGATTAATTATTAACGGTAAAATTACCGAATTACTCATTTTTTACTTTAATTAATTAATTAATTAATTATATTCAATAAATGTAATGAACTTCCAAATGTCGTTTCTAAAAAATATTAAAATATAAGTGGCGCCATCTCTTATTATTACAAGAAACTTTTCTTTATTGATTGACAGCTCGATGACTTTTTAAGGTTATTTTTTTTAAATTTTGATTAAAATTTAAGTTTTTAGGTGTGAATTTGATTTTTTTCGATTATTTTTGGGTTTGTCGTTTTGAAAATTAGTGTATTTATCGGTTTGAGGTTGTCGCCATAATGTATTTACAGTTTAACGTCGCCATTTAAATAAGATGGCAGAAACGTCAAACGAATCGAAACTGGGTTAAAAATGATGGAAAAGAATACGCGAAATCGGTGAGTAAACGATTGAAATTAGTACTTGCCGTCTGACGTGCCCGAAGCCCACATCGTGACCGAAAATTCACCTTCCATCGTTTTAATCTGAACCTGTTTTTGTTCCCATTTTCTAGGCCTCGTCTCATGGATGTCACTTAACATAACCTCACTTTCCCTACGAAGGATGTTGGACGTCTTTTTGGTGGTTTTTCGCCTTTTCGAAGGCCCCGGAGAGGACTCGACGTAGATATCGCTCTCGGGATCCGGAACGGGTACGTCGTAGAGGTTTAAGGGGTCTCCGGTGTCGTCTATGACTTCTTCTTGGGCCTCCAAGATTATATCTCTTCCTTCGAGGCCGTGCATCGGAATTATCGGGTCTCCGCACTCTACGATGGTTTCGACGGCGTCGACGGGAATAGTTTCGATTTCGACGCACTCTTGGATCCCATGCTGGAGGTCGACGTGCTCGCACATGATTCCCTGGTCGGCCATTAGAGCGGTTAATGTTCGGGCCGGTCGGTTTGTTTATAAAATATGGTGGGTCAATATGGCGGCGATTGAAACGGGAACTAAGATGGTGGACGAGTGGGTTTTCGTCGGGTGGAAAAGCGACTGCGCCGAACGGTGGCGCCACCACGCGGACCACTTAACAAGTTCGCTTTCCAACTATCTTCAAGTTAATTGGAATTTAAAAAAAGCGGGAAATTTTTTAATTTGAATTTAAATTTGATTTTTTAATTTGACTTTTTTAATTATTTTTTTAAATTTTTTTAATAAATTTTTTTAATTATTTTATTAATTTTTTTTAATTTAATTTTTTTTTTATTAAATTTAATTTCTTTAATTAAAAAAAATATATTTATATAAAATTAATGATAAAAATTAACTTATTTGAATGAAAAAAATGTTAAAAATAAGTTTTATTTTTATACGAAACCCCATAAAACTCTTCCTCTTAGAACTTTCTCCTGTCAATGACCTTGTAAAGTAACGGAACGAGACGTAAACTTTCAGTTTCAACGTAAAAGCTTTAAAATGAATCTTTAAATCCACTAAAAAAATAGAAAAAAAATCGGTTAAAGTGGTAAAATTAAAAGAACAAGGTTAAATTCGTCGTTTGGATTCGTTTTGAAGGAAGAAAAAGGACGTGACTCGACTTCCAAGTCTTCTAAATAATTATAAACAGGATTTATTATTAACCTTGGCACGTTCTCGAAGTTGTAAACTGATAAGGTTTAAAAATAAGATCGAAATAAGCGAATAAATTGTTCGAATTAATGAGTGTTCGCGAATAAATGGGAATTTGTTAATTTATGGGAATTTGTTATTTATTTTTTTTTAACGAATTTAGAAAGTTTTGTAATAATAAAAGCGTAGAATTCAGTTCGGAATTGAATAATCTTTATGCAATGAGTTCTGGTGACCTAAATAAACGAAAATTAAGCGATGTGTGTCGAGTTTTATTAGTTTTTTTTTTGTGTGATTTGAAAAAAACCTGGAGAGTTTATTTATAGGAATTAAGAAAAGATACTTTAAACTAAGATAAATTAAAGTGTCTATTTTATGATAAATAAGACAAATTTTTTGTAAGTTTTACCAAAAAAATTAAAAAAAAAATTTTCTAAAAAATGACATTTTGAGGTTAACTTTAAAACGTGAAAAATCATCAAAGTTTAAAAAATCCCCCAGGCTTTATTTATAGGAATTAAGAAAAGATTTTTTAAACTAAGATAAATTAATGTGTCTATTTTATGATAAATAAAACAGATTTTTTGTAAGTTTTACCAAAAAAATTAAAAAAAAAATTTCTAAAAAATGACATTTTGAGGTTAACTTTAAAACGTGAAAAATCATCAAAGTTTAAAAAATCCCTCAGGGTTTATTTATAGGAATTAAGAAAAGATTTTTTTAACTAAGATAAATTAAAGTGTCTATTTTATGATAAATAAAACAGATTTTTTGTAAGTTTTACCAAAAAAATTAAAAAAAATTTTTTCTAAAAAATGACATTTTGAGGTTAACTTTAAAACGAGAAAAATCATCAAAGTTTAAAAAATCCCCCAGACTTTATTTATAAGAATTAAGAAAAGATTTTTTTAACTAAGATAAATTAAAGTGTCTATTTTATGATAAATAAAACAGATTTTTTGTAAGTTTTACCAAAAAAATTAAATAAAAACTTTTCTAAAAAATGACATTTTGAGGTTAACTTTAAAACGAGAAAAATCATCAAAGTTTAAAAAATCCCCCAGACTTTATTTATAGGTATTAAGAAAAGATTTTTTTAACTAAGATAAATTAAAGTGTCTATTTTATGATAAATAAAACAGATTTTTTGTAAGTTTTACCAAAAAAATTAAAAAATAATTTTTCTAAAAAATGACATTTTGAGGTTAACTTTAAAACGTGAAAAATCATCAAAGTTTAAAGAATCCCCCAGGCTTTATTTATAGGAATTAAGAAGAGATTTTTTAAACTAAGATAAATTAAAGTGTCTATTTTATGATAAATAAAACAGATTTTTTGTAAGTTTTACCAAAAAAATTAAAAAAAATTTTTTCTAAAAAATGACATTTTGAGGTTAACCTTAAAACGTGAAAAATCATCAAAGATTAAAAAATCCTAGAGACTTTATCTATGAAAACTAAGAAAAGATTTTTGAAATTAAGATGAATTAAAGTGTCTATTTTATAATTAAAAAGTCGGATTTTTCCTAATTATTACCAAAAAATTTAAAAAAATTCCAAAAGATGTCATTGATTTTTTTCACCCTAACTTAACCTAAAAAATGGGTGAATTTAAAAAAATTCCTAGAGACTTTATTTATGAAAACTAAGAAAAGATTTTTGAAATTAAGATAAATTAAAGTGTCTATTTTATAATTAAAAAGTCGGATTTTTCTCAATTCTTACCAAAAAAATTAAAAAAATTCCCAAAGTTGGTAAAAATTTCTGACGGTTCTAACCTAACTTCTTTAAAAAAATCGACCAACTTTAAAAAATCATCCAGACTTTATTTTTGGAGATTAAGGAATGATTTTTGATTTAAATGAAAGATAAAACATTCTAATTTTGATTAAAAAAGACGGTTTTGTTCTAAATTTTATCAAAAAAATTTAAAAAATTTTCAAAGTTAGTCATCACATTTGACAGTTCTAACCTAATTTTAAAAAAAATCGATCAACTTTAAAAATTCACCAAAAATCGAATTTTAAAGATTTTGATTTGATTTTTTTTCTAAATGAAACTTAAGATATTCTAGTTTTATATAAAAAAGACCGCTTTTTTCCAAGTTTTGTCAAAAAATTAAAAAAATTCCAAAAGAAGTCATTGATTTTTTCACCCTAACTTAACCTAAAAAATGGGTGAATTTAAAAAAATCCTGGAGAGTTTATTTATGAAAACTAAGAAAAGATTTTTGAAATTGAGATAAATTAAAGTGTCTATTTTATAATTAAAAAGTCGGATTTTTCTCAATTCTTACCAAAAAAATTAAAAAAATTCCCAAAGTTGGTAAAAATTCCTGACGGTTCTAACCTAACTTCTTTAAAAAAATCGACCAACTTTAAAAAATCACCCAGACTTTATTTTTGAAGATTAAGGAATGATTTTGGATTTAAATGAAAGATAAAACATTCTAATTTTGGTTAAAAGAGACGATTTTGTTCTAAATTTTATCAAAAAAATTAAAAAAATTTTCAAAGTTAGTCATCACATTTGACAGTTCTAACCTAACTTAAAAAAAATCGGTCACCTTTAAAAATTCACCAAAAATCGAATTTTAAAGATTTTAATCCGATTTTTTTTTCTAAATGAAACTTAAGATATTCTAGTTTTATATAAAAAAGACCGATTTTTTTCAAGTTTTGACAAAAAATTAAAAAAAAATTTTAAAGTTGGTGAAAAAAATTTTTTTAGGTTAAAAATAGGTGAACTTTAAAAAATCCTGAAGACTTTATTTATGAAAACTAAGAAAAGATTTTTGAAATTAAGATAAATGAAAGTGTCTATTTTATAATTAAAAAGTCGGATTTTTCTCAATTCTTACCAAAAAAATTAAAAAAATTCTCAAAGTTGGTAAAAATTTCTGACGGTTCTAACCTAACTTCTTTAAAAAAATCGACCAACTTTAAAAAATCATCCAGACTTCATTTTCGGAGATTAAGGAATGATTTTTGATTTAAATGAAATATAAAACATTCTAATTTTGATTAAAAAAGACGGTTTTGTTCTAAATTTTACAAAAAAAATTAAAAAAATTCCAAAAGAAGTCATTGATTTTTTCACCCTAACTTAACCTAAAAAATGGGTGAATTTAAAAAAAATCCTGGAGAGTTTATTTATGAAAACTAAGAAAAGATTCTTTAAATTAAGATAGATTAAAGTGTCTATTTTATAATTAAAAAGTCGGATTTATCTCAATTCTTACCAAAAAAATTTAAAAAATTCCCAAAGTTGGTAACAATTTCTGACGGTTCTAACCTAACTTCTTTAAAAAAATCGACCAACTTTAAAAAATCACCCAGACTTTATTTTTGAAGATTAAGGAATGATTTTGGATTTAAATGAAAGATAAAACATTCTAATTTTGATTAAAAAATACGGTTTTGTTCTAAATTTTATCAAAAAAATTAAAAAAATTTTCAAAGTTAGTCATCACATTTGACAGTTCTAACCTAACTTAAAAAAAAGTCGATCAACTTTAAAAATTCACCAAAAATCGAATTTTAAAGATTTTGATTTGATTTTTTTTCTAAATGAAACTTAAGATATTCTAGTTTTATATAAAAAAGACCGATTTTTTTCAAGTTTTGACAAAAAATTTTAAAAAAATTTTAAAGTTGGCGAAAAAAAATTTTTTAGGTTAAAAAATAGGCGAACTTTAAAAAATCCTGGAGACTTTATTTATGAAAACTAAGAAAAGATCTTTTAAACGAAGATAAATTAAAGTGTCTATTTTATAATTAAAAAGTCGCATTTTTCTCAATCCTTACCAAAAAAATTAAAAAAATTCCCAAAGTTGGTAAAAATTTCTGACGCTTCTAACCTAGCTTCTTTAAAAAAATCGACCAACTTTAAAAAATCACCCAGACTTTATTTTTGAAGATTAAGGAATGATTTTGAATTTAAATGAAAGATAAAACATTCTAATTTTGATTAAAAAAGACGGTTTTGTTCTAAATTTTATCAAAAAAATTAAAAGAATTTTCAAAGTTAGTCATCACATTTGACAGTTCTAACCTAATTTAAAAAAAAATCGATCAACTTTAAAAATTCACCAAAAATCGAATTTTAAAGATTTTGATTTGATTTTTTTTCTAAATGAAACTTAAGATATTCTAGTTTTATATAAAAAAGACCGTTTTTTTTTCAAGTTTTGTCAAAAAATTAAAAAAAGAATTTTACAGTTGGTGAAAAAAATTTTTTAGGTTAAAAAATAGGTGAACTTTAAAAAATCCTGGAGACTTTATTTATGAAAACTAAGAAAAGATTTTTTAAACTAAGATAAATTAAAATGTCTATTTTATGATTAAAAAGACAGATTTTTTCTAATTATTACCAAAAAATTTAAAAAAATTCCCAAAAATATTGATTTTTTTACCCTAACTTAACCTAAAAAAATGGGTGAATTTAAAAAAATCCTACAGACTTTATTTATGAAAACTAAGAAAAGATTTTTGAAATTAAGATAAATTAAAGTGTCTATTTTATAATTAAAAAGTCGGATTTCTTCTAATTATTAACAAAAAATTTAAAAAAATTCCCAAAAATATTGATTTTTTTAACCTAACTTAACTTAAAAAAAATGGGTGAATTTAAAAAAATCCTACAGATTTTATTTATGAAAACTAAGAAAAGATTTTTGAAATTAAGTTAAATTAAAGTGTCTATTTTATGATTAAAAAGACGGATTTTTTCTAATTATTACCAAAAAATTTAAAAAAATTCTTAAAGTTGGTAAAAATTGTTGACATTTTAAACTTGTAATTTTCTATTTCTATTCTAACCGTCGATAAGATTTTTAATCGATCAATACCGGATGTGAACTATAATTACATACAATCGATATATATTTTGCGGTCGCTGTATGTCATTTAGAAAGCTCTCACGTGGAAAGCTCGTAAGGCGTGCTTATATCGGATGGTTTTTTTGTGTTTTCTTCGTTTTCCTTGTTTACTAACCGCGAAAGTGTGGGATACGCCTCGACGTAAAGATCTACAAACCTAAATTCCGAGAAATTGACTTAATTTTCCATTAATCCATCCATCGAATCAAAAAATCATTAGAAGATTTCAAGTTCAATTGGGTTAAAAAAACTTTGCCATCTTTCGGATTTTTTTTTTAATTTTTTGGTAATAATTAGGAAAAATCTATTTTATAAATTATAAAATAGACACTTTAATTTATCTTAGTTTAAAAAATCTTTTTAAAATTTTAATAAATAAAGTCGGTATGATTCTTTAAAAAGGTTAGGTGAAAAAAATTACCGATATCTTTGGGAATTTTTTTAAATTTTTTGGTAATAATTAGAGAAAATCCGTCTTATTAATTAAAAAATAGACATTTTAATTTATCTTAGTTTAAAAAATCTTTTCTTAGTTTTCATAAATAAAGTCGCTGGGATTTTTTTAAATTCACCCATTTTTTTTTAGGTTAAGTTACGGTAAAAAAAAATCAATATTTTTGGGAATTTTTTAAATCTTTTGGTAATAATTAGAAAAAATCCGTCTTTTTAATCATAAAATAGACACTTTGATTTATCTTAATTTAAAAAATCTTTTCTTAGTTTTCATAAATAAAGTCTCCAGGATTTTTTAAAGTTCACCTATTTTTTAACCTAAAAAATTCTTCTTTCGCCAACTTTAAAATTTTTTGTCAAAACTTGAAAAAAAGCGGTCTTTTTTATATAAAACTAGAATATCTTAAGTTTCATTTAGAAAAAAAATCAAATCAAAATCTTTAAAATTTGATTTTTGGTGAATTTTTAAAGTTGATCGATTTTTTTTTTAATTAGGTTAGAACTGTCAAATGTGATGACTAACTTTGAAAATTTTTTTAATTTTTTTGGTAAAATTTTGAACAAAACCGTCTTTTTTAATCAAAATTAGAATGTTTTATCTTTCATATAAATCCAAAATCATTCCTTAATCTCCAAAAATAAAGTCTGGGCGATTTTTTAAAGTTGGTCAATTTTTTTAAAGAAGTTAGGTTGGAACCGTCAGAAATTTTTACCAACTTTGGGAATTTTTTAAATTTTTGTGGTAAGAATTGAGAAAAATCCGACTTTTTAATTATAAAATAGACACTTTAATTTATCTTAATTTCAAAGATCTTTTCTTAGTTTTCATAAATAAAGTCTCCAGGAATTTTTAAATTCACCCATTTTTTTAGGTTAAGTTAGGGTAAAAAAAATCAATGACTTCTTTTGGAATTTTTTTAATTTTTTTTGATAACATTTAGAAAAAATCCGACTTTTTAATTATAAAATAGACATTTTAATTTATCTTAGTTTAAAAAATCTTTTCTTAGTTTTCATAAATAAAGTCTCCAGGATTTTTTAAAGTTCGCCTATTTTTTAACCTAAAAAATTTTTTTTCACCAACTTAAATTTTTTTTTTTTAATTTTTTGTCAAAACTTGAAAAAAACGGGCTTTTTTATATAAAACTAGAATATCTTAAGTTTCATTTAGAAAAAAAAATCAAATCAAAATCTTTAAAATTCGATTTTTGGTGAATTTTTAAAGTTGATCGATTTTTTTTCTAAGTTAGGTTAGAACTGTCAAATGTGATGACTAACTTTGAAAATTTTTTTAATTTTTTTGATAAAATTTAGAACAAAACCATCTTTTTTAATCAAAATTAGAATGTTTTATCTTTCATTTAAATCCAAAATCATTCCTTAATCTCCAAAAATAAAGTCTGGGTGATTTTTTAAAGTTGGTCGATTTTTTTAAAGAAGTTAGGTTAGAACCGTCAGAAATTTTTACCAACTTTGGGAATTTTTTAAATTTTTGTGGTAAGAATTGAGAAAAATCCGACTTTTTAATTATAAAATAGACACTTTAATTTATCTTAATTTCAAAGATCTTTTCTTAGTTTTCATAAATAAACTCTCCAGGATTTTTTTAAATTCATCCGTTTTTTAGGTTAAGTTAGGGTAAAAAAATCAATGACTTCTTTTGGAATTTTTTTAATTTTTTTGATAACATTTAGAAAAAATCCGACTTTTTAATTATAAAATAGACAGTTTAATTTATCTTAGTTTAAAAAATCTTTTCTTAGTTTTCATAAATAAAGTCTCCAGGATTTTTTAAAGTTCGCCTATTTTTTAACCTAAAAAATTTTTTTTCACCAACTTTAAAATTTTTTTTAAATTTTTTGTCAAAACTTGAAAAAAAGCGGTCTTTTTTATATAAAACTAGAATATCTTAAGTTTCATTTAGAAAAAAAATCAAATCAAAATCTTTAAAATTCGATTTTTGGTGAATTTTTAAAGTTGATCGATTTTTTTTTAAATTAGGTTAGAACTGTCAAATGTGATGACTAACTTTGAAAAGTTTTTTAATTTTTTTGATAAGATTTAGAACAAAACCATCTTTTTTAATCAAAATTAGAATGTTTTATCTTTCATATAAATCCAAAATCATTCCTTAATCTTCAAAAATAAAGTCTGGGTGATTTTTTAAAGTTGGTCGATTTTTTTAAAGAAGTTAGGTTAGAACCGTCAGAAATTTTTACCAACTTTGGGAATTTTTTAAATTTTTTTGGTAAGAATTGAGAAAAATCCGACTTTTTAATTATAAAATAGACACTTTAATTTATCTTAGTTTAAAAAATCTTTTCTTAGTTTTCGTAAATAAAGTCTCCAGGATTTTTTTAAATTCACCCGTTTTTTAGGTTAAGTTAGGGTGAAAAAAATCAATATTTTTGGGAATTTTTTTAAATTTTTTGGTAATAATTAGGAAAAATCCGTCTTATTAATTAAAAAATAGACATTTTAATTTATCTTAGTTTAAAAAATCTTTTCTTAGTTTTCATAAATAAAGTCTCCAGGATTTTTTAAAGTTCACCTATTTTTTAACCTAAAAAATTCTTTTTTCACCAACTTTAAAATTTTTTTTAAATTTTTAGACAAGACTTGAAAAAAAAGCGGTTTTTTTATATAAAACTAGAATATCTTAAGTTTCATTTAGAAAAAAAATCAAATCAAAATCTTTAAAATTCGATTTTTGGTGAATTTTTAAAGTTGATCGATTTTTTTTTAAATTAGGTTAGAACTGTCAAATGTGATGACTAACTTTGAAAATTTTTTTAATTTTTTTGGTAAGATTTAGAACAAGACCGTCTTTTTTAATCAAAATTAGAATGTTTTATCTTTCATTTAAATTCAAAATCATTCCTTAATCTTCAAAAATAAAGTCTGGGTGATTTTTTAAAGTTGGTCGATTTTTTTAAAGAAGCTAGGTTAGAAGCGTCAGAAATTTTTACCAACTTTGGGAATTTTTTTAATTTTTTTGGTAAGGATTGAGAAAAATGCGACTTTTTAATTATAAAATAGACACTTTAATTTATCTTAGTTTAAAAAATCTTTTCTTAGTTTTCGTAAATAAAGTCTCCAGGATTTTTTAAAGTTCACCTATTTTTTAACCTAAAAATTTTTTTTTCCCCAACTTTAAAATTTTTTTTTAATTTTTTGTCAAAACTTGAAAAAAAAAGCGGTTTTTTTTATATAAAACTAGAATATCTTAAGTTTCATTTAGAAAAGAAATCAAATCAAAATCTTTAAAATTCGATTTTTGGTGAATTTTTAAAGTTGATCGACTTTTTTTTAAGTTAGGTTAGAACTGTCAAATGTGATGACTAACTTTGAAAATTTTTTTAATTTTTTTGATAAAATTTAGAACAAAACCGTCTTTTTTAATCAAAATTAGAATGTTTTATCTTTCATATAAATAGAAAATCATTCCTTAATCTCCAAAAATAAAGTCTGGGTGATTTTTTAAAGTTGGTCGATTTTTTTAAAGAAGTTAGGTTAGAACCGTCAGAAATTTTTACCAACTTTGGGAATTTTTTAAATTTTTTTGGTAAGAATTGAGAAAAATCCGCCTTTTTAATCATAAAATAGACACTTTAATTTATCTTAATTTCAAAAATCTTTTCTTAGTTTTCATAAATAAAGTCTCTAGGAATTTTTTAAATTCACCCGTTTTTTTAGGTTAAGTTAGGGTAAAAAAAATCAATATTTTTGGAATTTTTTTAAATTTTTTGGTAATAATTAGAAAAAATCCGTCTTTTTAATTATAAAATAGACTATTTAATTTATCTTAATTTAAAAAATCTTTTCTTAGTTTTCATAAATAAAGTCTCCAGGATTTTTTAATGTTGGAAATCTGTTCATTATCTTCGAATGACCTTTAAATTAAAAAAAATCTTTAAAATAAGATCTATATCTTTCTATAATAGAGATTAGATCCAAATAATTGATTGTAAAATAAAAAAATCCGATTGATTATTACATAAATGTTGTTTTAAGTATAAATAAAAGCCAGATTTACTCATTAAACTTTATCATTTATTGTAGATAAAATCTAATCATATTTAACAATGACTTTTTATTCTTTAAAGTAAATTTATTAGTTTCTAATAATAAAAAGTAATTTTTCAATTAGATTTTTTATTCATCTATTCATTTATTCATCGATTCATACACAGTGTGTGTAAATTTATTTATAAAGTATCAAAAGCACACAGACAGAGTGTTCACTCCATAATGACGTAAATAATCGTGATTTGCTTCGTTCTTTTTCCCCACCATATTTTACACTCATAACTTTCGCTTTCTCACTCGAGCTGTGCGTTCTCGGACGTTAATCCAAACGGTAGCGAACGATCCGGATCGAAATAAAACGCATTTCCACGTTTTATGTAAATTTTTCAACATGTACACCTAAAGAAAGAACTTGAATCGTTTTAAAAGTGATTTTAAACGGTGTGAGTGATTAAAAATTAAGTGATATAAAATTAAATGTAATCAAAATAAAGAAAATAAGGTAAGAATAAGGAAAAAAGGATGAAAAAATAAGGTTAGGTATTAAAAGTAAAAGTGTCAAAAACAGCTGATCTTTTTTATAGGTTATGTCTTTTTATTTATTATAAAATAAAAATTATAAAAAGGAAAAAAAAATCTACAATTTGCGTCATTCGAGTTCAATGTCAAAAACGAAGATAAAACGAGAACGATTTTAATAAATTAAAACTTCTTATTTCTTGAATGTGATTATTTTTTTAATTTTGGAGGTTTCCGGAATGAAAAAACTGGTTTTACTTCTCTGATTTTTTTATTTCTTTTTTTAATTTTAACCGTTTAACTTGTTTTTAACCTGTAAAAAAGAAATTAATTAAATTATAACCTAAAAAATTCACAATTAATGATACATAACCTCAATTTTTATTTATTTTTTTGTCCGAACTTAATCCGAAGTAAGTTTAATTGCTTGTTGTTGCTGTTTTAATCATTTTTTTTTAAATTAATTCTCTTTACGATTTTCCCTCAAGGTTCTTGATGTATTTTTTTGAAGTAAATTGGCTTGTTATGTTTTATCGCTGCAAAAATAAACCGAACCGTTGTATTTACAAAGTAATTATTTAATATTTAAAATAATTGGTTGGAATTTTAATTTAGAAATTAATTTGTTTTGCGCTAAATGATTAAAATTTCGAAAATTAGACGAAAATCAATAATTTTAGACAATTTTATATGAAATTTGGTGAAATTTTAGATGAAGTTTGACGATTTTACAAAATGTTTTTTTAAATTTTAAATTTTCTTTACTTTTCCGATGAGTTTCTCACCTTTTCGGTGATTTTTCTTATTTTGGTAACAATTTCGATTATTTTTTTGACAATTTTCGACCATTTTTTGGACAATTTTTAAATGTTTTGGCATTTCTTGTGTTTTTTTTGACAATTTTATATGAAATTTGGTGAAATTTTAGATGAAGTTTGACGATTTTACAAAATGTTTTTTTAAATTTTAAATTTTCTTTACTTTTCCGATAAATTTCTCACCTTTTTCGGTAATTTTTCTTATTTTGGTAACAATTTCGATTATTTTTTTGACAATTTTCGACCATTTTTGCCAATTTTTAGGTTTTTTGGCATTTCTTGTTTTTTTTGACAATTTTCGACCATTTTTTGACAATTTTCGACCATTTTTTGACAATTTTCGACCATTTTTTGACAATTTTTGGATGTTTTTTGGCATTTCTTGTATTTTTTTAACAATTTTCGACCATTTTTTGACATTGCTTGTATTTTTTTGACAATTTTCGATAATTTTTTTGCCAATTTTTGGTTTTTTTGGCATTTCTTGTGTTTTTTGACAATTTTCGTCTATTTTTTAACAATTTTCGACCATTTTCTGACATTTCTTGAATTTTTTTGACAATTTTCATAAGTTTTTCAACATTTCTTGTATTTTTTTAACCATTTTCGAACGTTTTTTTAACATTTCTTCCATTTTTTTACAATTTTCGTCAATTTTTTCAACATCTCTTGTATTTTTTGACAATTTTCAACCATATTTTGAAAAATTTCAACCATTTTTGGATGTTTTTTAGCATTTCTTGTATTTTTTTTAACAATTTTCGACTATTTTTTGACAATTTTTGGATGTTTTTTGGCATTTCTTGTATTTTTTTTAACAATTTTCAACCATTTTTTGACATTTCTTGAATTTTTTGACAATTTTCGTCTACTTTTTAACAATTTTCGACCATGTTTGGACTTTTTTGACAGTTTTTGCTAATTTTTTGACAATTTTCGACCATTTTTTGATAATTTTCGACCATTTTTTGACAATTTTTGGATGTTTTTTGGCATTTCTTGTATTTTTTTGACAATTTTCGATCATTTTTTTGCCAATTTTCGACCATATTTGGACTTTTTTGACAATTTTCGTCTATTTTTTTAACAATTTTCGACCATATTTGGACTTTTTTGACAGTTTTCGCGTTTTTTTGACAGTTTTCAAACGTTTTTTTGGCATTTCTTGTATTTTTTGACATTTTTTGTATTTTTTTGACATTTCTTGTATTTTTTTGACAATTTTTGACCATTTTTTTTTGACTTTTTTGACAATTTTCGCTAATTTGTTGACAATTTTCACCTGTTTTTTGACATTTCTTGTATTTTTTGAATAATTTTCGTCTATTTTTTAACAATTTTTGTCCTTTTTTGCTTTTTTTACGGTTTTCGTTGGTTTTTGACCATTTTTAACCGTTTTTTCACATCTTTTAACAATTATCACCTGTTTTTTGACATTTTTTTACAAATTTAATGTTTTTTGACATTTTTTCAATTTTAAAATTATTTTCGTCTGTTTTTCTACCATTTCTTTTTTTTTGACAATTTTCGCCTGTTTTTTGACATCTTTTGACAATTATCATTTGTTTTTTGGCAACTTTCGCTAATTTGTTGACAATTTTCACCTGTCTTTTGACATTTCTTGTATTTTTTGAATAATTTTCGTCTATTTTTTAACAATTTTCGTCCTTTTTTGCTTTTTTTACAGTTTTCGTTAGTTTTTTGATAATTTTCAACCGTTTTTTCACATCTTTTAACAATTATCACCTGTTTTTTGACATTTTTATTTACAAATTTAATGTTTTTTGACATTTTTTCAATCTTTTAAATAATTTTCGTCTGTTTTTTACCATTTCTCTTTTTTTTGACAATTTTCGCCTGTTTTTTGAACTCTTTTGACAATTATCATTTGTTTTTTGACAATTTTCGCTTGTTTTTTTAATATATCCTGTATTTTTTTACCATTTTCGCTTTTTTTTTTGACAATTTTCTAATGTTTTCCCAGTTTTTTGTACTTTCTTGACAATTTTCGAACGTTTTTTGCCACCTTTTCACAATTTTTGAAAGTTTTTTGACATCTTTTGTCATCTTTTGATAATTTTTCTCTATTTTTTGTACTTTTTTGATCATTTTCGAACGTTTTTTACTATTTTTTGACAATTTTCGAACCCTTTTTTGACATCTTTTGACAATTTTCCCGGTTTTTTGTACTTTTTGATAATTTTCGCTTATTTTTTGACATTTTTTTGATCATTTTCACCCGTTTTTTGACAAATCTCGTCCATTTTTTGATATATCTACTATTTCTTGATAATTTTCGTCCATTTTCTTGACATTTTTTGCTAATTTTTTAACATTTCTTGTATTTTTTGGTCCATTTTTTGACATTTCTTGTATTTTTTAACAATTTTTGACCATATTTTGACTATTTTTTCAGTTTTCGTTAGTTTCTTGACAATTTTCAACCGTTTTTCCACATCTTTTAACAATTATCACCTGTTTTTTTGACATTTCTTGTATTTTTTTGACAAATTTCGTCTGTTTTTTGACATTTTTTCAATTTTCTTGATAATTTTCGTCTGTTTTTTAACATTTTTTCAATTTTCTTGATAATTTTCGTCTGTTTTTTAACATTTTTTCAATTTTTTTGATAATTTTCGTCTGTTTTTTGACAATTATCATTTGTTTCTTGACAATTTTCGCTTGTTTTTTTAATATATCTTGTATTTTTTACCATTTTCGCTTGTTTTTTGACAATTTTCTAATGTTTTTTAACATCTTTTGACAATTTTTCCCAGTTTTTTGTACTTTCTTGACAATTTTCGAACGTTTTTTGCCACCTTTTCACAATTTTTGAAAGTTTTTTGACATCTTTTGTCATCTTTTGATAATTTTTCTTTATTTTTTGTACTTTTTTGATCATTTTCGAACGTTTTTTAGTATTTTTTGACAATTTTCGAACCCTTTTTTGACATCTTTTGAAAAATTCTCCCTGTTTTTTGTACTTTTTGACAATTTTCGCTTATTTTTGACATTTTTTGATCATTTTCACCCGTTTTTTGACAAATCTCGTCCATTTTTTGATATATCTACTACTTATTGATAATTTTCGTCCATTTTTTTGACATTCGATCATTTTCACCCGTTTTTTGACAAATGTCGTCCATTTTTTGATATATCTACTATTTCTTAATAATTTTCGTCCATTTTTTTGACATTTTTTGCTAATTTTTTAACATTTCTTGTATTTTTTGGTCCATTTTTTGACATTTCTTGTATTTTTTTAACAATTTTTGACCATATTTTGACTTTTTTTTCAGTTTTCGTTAGTTTTTTGACAATTTTCAACCGTTTTTCCACATCTTTTAACAATTATCACCTGTTTTCTTGACATTTCTTGTATTTTTTTGACAAATTTCGTCTGTTTTTTGACATTTTTTCAATTTTTTTGATAATTTTCGTCTGTTTTTTGACAATTATCATTTGTTTTTTGACAATTTTCGCTTGTTTTTTTTAATATATCTTGTATTTTTTACCATTCTCGCTTGTTTTTGACAATTTTCTAATGTTTTTTTAACATCTTTTGACCATTTTTCCCAGTTTTTTGTACTTTCTCGACAATTTTCGAACGTTTTTTGCCACCTTTTCACAATTTTTGAAAGTTTTTTGACATCTTTTGTCATCTTTTGATAATTTTTCTCTATTTTTGGTACTTTTTTGATCATTTTCGAACGTTTTTTAGTATTTTCTGACAATTTTCGAACCCTTTTTTGACATCTTTTGACAATTTTCCCAGTTTTTTGTACTTTCTTGACAATTTTCGAACGTTTTTTGCCACCTTTTCACAATTTTTGAAAGTTTTTTGACATCTTTTGATAATTTTTCTCTATTTTTTGTACTTTTTTGACCATTTTCGAACGTTTTTTTAGTATTTTTTGACAATTTTCGAACCCTTTTTTGACATCTTTTGACAATTTTCCCAGTTTTTTGTACTTTCTTGACAATTTTCGAACGTTTTTTGCCACCTTTTCACATTTTTTGAAAGTTTTTTGATATCTTTTGTCATCTTTTGATAACTTTTCTCTATTTCTTGTACTTTTTTGATCATTTTCGAACGTTTTTTAGTATTTTTTGACAATTTTCGAACTCTTTTTTGACATCTTTTGAAAAATTTTCCCTGTTTTTTGTACTTTTTGACAATTTTCGCTTATTTTTTGACATTTTTTTGATCATTTTCACCCGTTTTTTGACAAATCTCGTCCATTTTTTGATATATCTACTATTTCTTGATAATTTTCGTCCATTTTTTGCTAATTTTTTAACATTTCTTGTATTTTTTGGTCCATTTTTTGACATTTCTTGTATTTTTTAACTATTTTTTACCATATTTTGACTTTTTTTTCAGTTTTCGTTAGTTTTTTGACAATTTTCAACCGTTTTTCCAGATCTTTTAACAATTATCACCTGTTCTTCTGACATTTCTTGTATTTTTTTGACAAATTTCGTCTGTTTTTTGACATTTTTTCAATTTTTTTGATAATTTTCGTCTGTTTTTTAACATTTTTTCAATTTTTTTGATAATTTTCGTCTGTTTTTTAACATTTTTTCAATTTTTTTGATAATTTTCGTCTGTTTTTTAACATTTTTTCAATTTTTTTGATAATTTTCGTCTGTTTTTTAACATTTTTTCAATTTTTTTGATAATTTTCGTCTGTTTTTTGACAATTATCATTTGTTTTTTGACAATTTTCGCTTGTTTTTTGACATTTTTTTGATCATTTTCACCCGTTTTTTGACAAATCTCATCCATTTTTTGATATATCTACTATTTCTTGATAATTTTCGTCCATTTTTTTGACATTTTTTGCTAATTTTTTAACATTTCTTGTATTTTTTGGTCCATTTTTTGACATTTCTTGTATTTTTTTGACTATCTTCCCCGCATTTTTAACATTTCTCCTACTTCATCGACAGTTTCTTTCTTTTTTTCTCATTTTCTTAACTAAAAACATCAAATCCCACATTAATAACATCATTTAACATATTAAATTACTTTTCAACCGCCCTGTACATCAAAAACCATGACATTTCCAACTCAACCTTACATTCACATTCAAATCCGATTCGATTATCGCTTTAATTCGATAAATTACAAAAGAACAATACATCCTCGATTGATAACAAACTCGCTCAGAAAAAAATACACAACATACGTACTCGAAAACTCAAGATAACGCAATGACACAGCAATAAAACCGTCATTATTATTAAATAATTTTACAAATCGACTCGACTTTCAATCTCTCGAGTTGAAGTTCAAAGGTTTCCATCTAAAAAAAATTTTTTAATTTATTTCCAGACGAATCGAATTCAGTTTCACACCGAAAACCACACGATGAAGTGAATAAATTTATTTGGGGGAAATTAAAATTGAAAAAGTTAACAGTTAAAAGTGATTTTTAAGTAAAATAAGTTTAAAAGAAGATTAGAAGATTTAAAAGATTTAAAAGAAAAAAGAAGATTAAAAGAAGATAAAAAATAACCTTCAAAATGCCTGCTGTGGTGTCAAAATTTTTAGAAAAAGCCGACAAAGCTCGTGAATACTTAAACATACCGAGGAATCACGTCGCCGGGGCTATTATCGGATGCTGTATAGCGACGTATTTAATAAAAATCGGTTATCCGATCGTCGACGGAATGATTAATAAAAATAATCCGGATAAAAGAAGTTTTAACAATAATCTAACGGTTAAAAACTCGGAAGAAGTGAAGAAAATCACCAATCGTAGCAAAAAAATTAAAATAATTCCGGCTTTAAACCTACAATTTTTCTACCAATTCACCAAACTCTTAAAAATTATGATTCCCGGCTTTTTTAGTAAAGAAATAATCTTATTGTTGAGTCATACGAGCTTTTTATTTTTACGTACTTACTTAAGTATTTACGTAGCCAGTTTGGAAGGTTCGATCGTTCGTTACATCGTTAAAAAAGATCCGAAAATGTTTACTAAAGAATTATCCAAGTGGTTTTTAATCGCGGTTCCGGCTACTTTTGTAAACTCGATGATCCGTTACTTAGAAAGCAAACTTGCGCTTTCGTTCCGAGGAAGATTAGTCGAACACAGTTATAAATTATATTTCAACAATCAGAGTTACTATAGAGTTGCCGTTTTAGACGGTCGGTTAGAAAATTGCTCTCAAAGGTTAACCGACGACATCGAAACCGTTACTTCGAGCGTGGCTCATCTTTACGGACACATAACCAAACCTCTCTTTGATATTTTACTTATGGCCGTTGCTTTATACCGTTTGAGACGATCGAGAGATGCTAAAACTTTAGCCAGCGGTCCTTTAATGCTTTGTTCGGTTGTCGGAGTCTCCGCTTTAATCTTTAAATTAGTCAGTCCCAAGTTCGGACATTTAGTTGCTAAAGAAGCCGAGAAAAAAGGTTATTTACGTCACGTACACACAAGATTAATAACTAATTCCGAAGAAATTGCTTTTTACGGTGGTCATAAAGTCGAACTTTCCCTTTTAAGAAGCGCTTATAATATGTTAGTACAACATATGGAACATATTTTTGAGGTAAGTTCTTTTTTAAAAAAAAGTTAGGTTAAGTAACTGTAAACATCTGTCATTAAATTAATCTGTCATTATTAAACCAACCATAAAAAAATTAATTTACCTAGTTAAATTTTAATCATTAAAATTTAACTTTTTTAATTGGAAATTAATCAAATTTTTATTTTTAATCTTTTATTTATATCAAAAATAATTTAATAATTAAATTCCTATAAATAAATAAATATAAATAATAAATTCTAAAAAATTTTCACAAACCTTAAAAAATAAATCCCCCAAATTTTTTTAAATAACTAGAATATAACCTCCAAAAAAGTTCTTTTTATCTTTTATTTACATCACAATTTATTTTTTATTTACATTATTTATTAATTAAATAAATTCTTATAAATAAACTTTAAATATCTTATAAATTTTTATTTTTGTTTTAATTTTTAGGTTAAACTATGGTTTGTTATGTTGGAACAATTTTTAATGAAATACGTTTGGTCCGGAGCCGGATTAGTAGCAGTTTCTCTCCCGATTTTATTAGCTAAAGCCGGAAACGAACCCAGAGTTGGAAACCAACCAAATTCCGATCCAATTTCCGAACGAACGCAATACTTCACGACGGCTAAAAACCTATTAATGACCGGAGGAGACGCCGTTGAGCGTTTAATGTCCTCGTACAAAGAAGTTGTTGAATTAGCCGGTCATACAGAACGTGTAGCTAATTTATTTAAAGTCTTAGAGGAAGTAAGTCGCGGGGAATATCACAAAACGGTCGTACAAAAAGACCAAAGTAATTCGCCCGGTTTTAAAATTGAATTTAAAGGCGATCAACCGATTCCAAAGGGAAAGCTTATTTATTCTTCAAATTACGAAATCGTTTTAAACCAAGTTCCGATTGTAACGCCAAATTGCGACGTTGTGTGTCCGAATTTAACCTTAAAAATTAATCCGGGTGAACATTTGTTAATAACCGGTCCGAACGGTTGCGGAAAGTCGAGTTTATTTAGGATTTTAAGTGGATTATGGCCGGTTTATTCGGGGGAATTAAAAACGCCCAAAAACGCTTTGTTTTACATCCCTCAAAGACCTTACATGGTGATCGGAAACCTAAGAGATCAAATTATTTATCCCGATACTCAAGCGGACATGATTAATAAGCAAATTACCGAGGAGGATTTAATGAAAATTATGAAAATGGTTCATTTGGATCATATCGTTGAACGAGATGGCTTTAAAGTTGCTAAAGATTGGCAGGATATTTTGTCCGGAGGTGAAAAACAACGGATGGCAATGGCGAGGATGTTTTATCATAGGTTAATTTTTTTTTTTTTAATTTTTTTGGTGATATTTATACAAAATCTATCTTTTAAAATCGAATTTAGACACTTTTAAGTTTTATTTAAACAAAAAATAATTTTTTAATTCCCATAAATAAAGTCGTAGTGAATTTTTAAAGTTGATCAATTTTTTTTAAGGTTAGGTTAAAAAACATCGATGTCTTTAGGAATTTTTTTTAATTTTTTGGTAACAAATGGAATCATTTTTATTTTTTTAATCAAAAATAGAATGTTTAAACTTTCATTTAACATAAAAATCTTTTCTCAATTCCAAAAAATAAAGTCTAGGGGATTTTTTAAAATTGATCGATTTTTTGAGGTTAGATTAGTAGAAAAAAAAACATGGTTGTCTTTGAAAATTTTTTTAATTTTCTTAGCAATAATTAAAATAAATCCGACTTTTTTAATCAAAAATAGAATGTTTAAACTTTCATTTAACATAAAAATCTTTTCTCAATTCCAAAAAATAAAGCCGTGGGGATTTTTTAAAATTGATCGATTTTTTGAGGTTAGATTAGTAGAAAAAAAACATGGTTGTCTTTGAATTTTTTTTTAATTTTTTTAGTAATAATTAGAATAAATTCGACTTTTTTAATCAAAAATAGAATGTTTAAACTTTCATTTAACATAAAAATCTTTTCTCAATTCCAAAAAATAAAGTCGTGGGGATTTTTTAAAGTTGACCGATTTTTTGAGGTTAGATTAGTAGAAAAAAAACATGGTTGTCTTTGAAAATTTTTTTAATTTTTTTAGTAATAATTAGAATAAATCCGACTTTTTTAATCAAAAATAGAATGTTTAAACTTTCATTTAACATAAAAATCTTTGCTCAATTTCAAAAAATAAAGTCGTGGGGATTTTTTAAAATTGATCGATTTTTTGAGGTTAGATTAGTAGAAAAAAAACATGGTTGTCTTTGAAAATTTTTTTAATTTTTTTAGTAATAATTAGAATAAATCTGACTTTTTAAATCAAAAATAGAATGTTTAAACTTTCATTTAACATAAAAATCCTTTCTCAATTCCAAAAAATAAAGTCGTGGGGATTTTTTAAAATTGACCGATTTTTTGAGGTTAGATTAGTAAAAAAAAAACATGGTTGTCTTTGAAAATTTTTTTAATTCTTTTAGCAATAATTAGAATAAATTCGACTTTTTTAATCAAAAATAGAATGTTTAAACTTTCATTTAACATAAAAATCTTTTCTCAATTCCAAAAAATAAAGTCTAGGGGATTTTTTAAAATTGATCGATTTTTTGAGGTTAGATTAGTAGAAAAAAAACATGGTTATCTTTAAAAATTTTTTAAATTTTTTTAGTAATAATTAGAATAAATCCGACTTTTTTAATCAAAAATAGAATGTTTAAACTTTCATTTAACATAAAAATCTTTTCTCAATTCCGAAAAATAAAGTCGTGGGGATTTTTTAAAATTGATCGATTTTTTGAGGTTAGATTAGTAGAAAAAAAACATGGTTGTCTTTGAAATTTTTTTAAATTTTTTTAGTAATAATTAGAATAAATCCGACTTTTTTAATCAAAAATAGAATGTTTAAACTTTCATTTAACATAAAAATCTTTTCTCAATTCCAAAAAATAAAGTCGTGGGGATTTTTTAAAATTGATCGATTTTTTGAGGTTAGATTAGTAGAAAAAAAACATGGTTGTCTTTGAAAATTTTTTTAATTTTTTTAGCAATAATTAGAATAAATCCGACTTTTTTAATCAAAAATAGAATGTTTAAACTTTCATTTAACATAAAAATCTTTTCTCAATTCCAAAAAATAAAGTCGTGGGGATTTTTTAAAATTGATCGATTTTTTGAGGTTAGATTAGTAGAGAAAAAACATGGTTGTCTTTGAAAATTTTTTTAATTTTTTTAGCAATAATTAGAATAAATCCGACTTTTTTAATCAAAAATAGAATGTTTAAACTTTCATTTAACGTAAAAATCTTTTCTCAATTCCAAAAAATAAAGTCGTGGGGATTTTTTAAAATTGATCGATTTTTTGAGGTTAGATTAGTAGAAAAAAAACATGGTTGTCTTTGAAAATTTTTTTAATTTTTTTAGTAATAATTAGAATAAATCCGACTTTTTTAATCAAAAATAGAATGTTTAAACTTTCATTTAACATAAAAATCTTTTCTCAATTCCAAAAAATAAAGTCGTGGGGATTTTTTAAAATTGATCGATTTTTTTTTAGACCGAAATACGCTCTTTTGGATGAATGTACTTCAGCCGTATCGATTGACGTTGAAAGTTCGATGTATCAAGATGCTATTAACATGGGAATTACACTTTTAACGATTTCTCATCGACCAACTTTATGGTAAATATATTATAAACGTAATTAACAAATAAAATCGTTTAGGAAAAAAAAATCAAAATTTACAAAAAAATTTTTTTAATTTTTTTAAAAGATTTATGAAGAATTTAACTATTTTATCGTAAACTAGATACTTTAATCTAGTTTTAGTGAAAAAATCTTTTTTTAATTCCTATAAATAAAGTCTGGGTGATTTTTTAAAGTTTGATTTTTTTGAAAGTGACATTTTTTAGGTTAGAAAATTCAGTCTTTTTTTGATTTTAATCATTTTTTTCTTTAGGAAATTCCACAAAAATATCCTCCAATTCGACGGCCAAGGTAATTGGGAATTCTCAACACTCGATGTTGCGAACAGATTAAAATTAAAACAAGAAAAAGAGGAGCTTTTAAAACAACCCGATAGCGTTCAAAAAACGAGAAGATTAGACGAATTAAACCGACTTTTAGCCGAAGATTCAAACGACATAATAGAAGACAAAGACATCGAATTAGACGATTAAAAAAAATCACTTTAATTTTGATTTTTTACCAACATTTTTTAAAAAAGAAATAATTAAATAAAAAAATCGAGGGTATTTGTAACAAAATGAGATTAAAATCCGTCTGTGAATTTTAAAAAAGTATACATCACTTTTTAGTGCAATTAATATTATTTTTTTATTAATTTTATGTTTTAATTTTAATATAGTTACCATTTTATTATTATTTTTTATAATTTTTATTATTTGTGAAAAGAAAAGTGGATTAATTACACTATTTGTTGTGTAATCTGTAGATTTGTAGATAAATAAACTTATTTATATTGGTAATTTTTTATTTTATCTTATTTCCTATTTAATAATTTAATATTAACGAAAAATTTATATTTTAATTTATTTAAAATATTTTAAAAATGTATGCAACCAACATCGCTTTCACGCAATATTGTTTGCATAACTTTCTTTTAAATATTGAGAATAAATAATATAAAATTATTAAGAATTTAAAGTTTAAATATTAATTATATTTTATTTAAACGAATATATTTTAAACAACATTGAATAATATTGCGTAAAATTTAATAAAACATGTTCAAACGTGTTTCAATATTGCGACATAAATTTTAGTGGTGGTGGTAAAAATCCTAGGGAATTTTATTGCAAAAAGGAAATACGTTAACTAAAGCCAACTTCACATTCATCCTTTTACATGGCCGCTTTAGTGCCGTAAACACGTGTTGTTCGCTAATACGTCGTGTTTTTCAGTGAATAAACTCGTTTAAGCAAAGTAAGTATGTTAAAAATCGAACGTTTATTTCCAAAAATCCTTTCCTAAGTAATTTTTATACCCCTAAATAATCTATTTAGAGTATTAATTCATCTTTAATTTGTCTATTTTTTTTTCAAGATGCCTTTAGCTGTGGATTTACTACATCCCTCGCCGGAAAAACAACGTCGCTCGCATAAATTAAAGCGACTCGTTCAACATCCGAACAGTTACTTTATGGACGTCAAGTGTCCCGGCTGTTACGCTATCTCTACGATCTTCTCGCACGCTCAAAGCGCTGTTCCGTGCAAAGGATGCTCGACCATCCTGTGTACGTCGACGGGGGGCAAAGCCCGATTAACGGAAGGATGCAGTTTCAGGCGTAAACAGCATTTGTAAACATTTAATGTTAATTTAATAAAGTTTTTTCTCCATAAATGATCAGTTTTTGTTTCTTTTTAAATTGGTTTAATGTTTTTTTTAAAGATTAAAGTGCTAAATAAATGATATTTAGTAATATTTTATCGTTTTATTTTGATTTAAGTTCATTAATAATAAATTTTTGACATTTTAAATTATAGTGGCGCCATCTTATATGTTTTCATTAAACTTTATTCGTATAAAATGAAACTTTATATTAAAATCAACTTTTTAATTTTGTTTTTGTTAATATATTAATATATTCCTTTTCTTGACTATTAAATCAACTTCTTAAAAAAAAAATTTATTTTAATTCGTCGATTTAATTTAATTTATTAATTTTTGATAAGAATAAAGTTCAACGAAATGTTATTAGATGGCGCGATTATTGTTTACGAGTAAATGTCAAAATGATGAAGTAATTTCAAATATTAATTAAAAAATAAGCTTTTTTATAATAAAAATGTTGTTATTGTTGTAGGAACACGTTTGTTTTAGAAGAATTAGGTAAAAACGTCTTATTAAAGGCTAAAAATCACTTTGATAATTATAAAAATCGTAAGTAAATCTAACATAACCTCACTTTTTTTGACTAAATTTTAATGTATGATTAGTGTCGGATGAAATTTTAACGGAATTACATTCGATTTACGGAAAAACTGCAGAAAACGCTTTGGATATCATCGATAAAGGAAAAATCATTAAATACCAATCGGAAAGTGGTACCCGATGTTTTTACTTGGTTATCGGAAAGGAAGAACATTTTCCGATTTACGAAGGGATCAATTTTTGCTTCTGTAACGATTTTCGTGGGGAAGTTTTAACGAAAAACGTTCAATTAAGACGTTCGATTACTTGTTGTCACGTTTTAGCTGTGGAAATTGCTAAAATTACGGAAAATATTTCGGAAACTAAGAATATTAAAGAAGATGCGTTTATCGAAATGTTGAATAGTTTTCATGTGGAAAATCCTTAATTAATGAATTAATATGAAGGAAAGAAGTGTTTTTTTGTTAGTTTTTTGGTTAAATTTTGATTAAAATTTTATTTTTATAAAATTAAGATTAAAAAATTTTTTTTTAAGAAATAAAAAATCTCTTTTTATTCGTTAAAACCTTTTTAATACGTTTAAATATCAATTACAATCCATTTATACGCTTTATTAATAAATAATACACATTTATTTAAGTTAATTTAGGTTAATTTACGAAATTATTCCCTATATTTCATATACAGTTGTCCGGAAAGTAACTTAACTATCTTAACTTGGCTTTTTTTTAAATATTAATTTTTCTTAAGTACTTTTTATGGTTTTTTGAGTCTTCGAACGCTTAAACGAAGCTGTATTGATTCTCGACGGCTCGATTCGAGGCTTCGTTGACCTGCTCGAGGGTGATTTCTTGGGTTCGGACGCTTCCGTTGTGAGTTTGTACCTAGAAAACACAAGAAGAAACCTATTCCGCCTTTTTTTTAAATTTTTAGATAATTTTTTCGATTAAAAATTTAATTTTTATCAATTTTTTTTTAATAAAATGGGATTTTTTTGATTAATTTCTAGCTTACCTGTTTATTTTTTTGTATATTTATTTATTTTTTTGTATATTTATTTATTTTTTTGTATATTTATTTATTTTTTGTTATTAATTTTAATTTTTTTAATTAATTTTATTTTTTTTAACTTTAATTTTTTTTTTTTATTAGTTTTTTCAATTTTTTTTTGTTGTAACAGATAAAAAACAAATGAAAAAAACAAAAACAAAAGCACGAAATTGGAAAAAAAGACGAAATAAAACAAAAGAGGTTAAAAAAAAACAAAAGCAGACGATTTTTTATTTTATTTTGATTTTTTTTAAGAAAAATTGAAATCGAATTTTTGGAATAATTATATTTATTGGACGAATAATTATTTATTAATTTATATATTTATAAATATGTAAATTGTACAATTATTTTTTCGAAATAATTAAATAAATTAAATAAAAACTAACAAGATTTTAAAAAAATTGTTCGAAAAAACTACTTTTTTTTTATTTTTTCTTTGCATTATTAATTAATTAATTAAGAAATAAATTAATATCGTTTAATATTAATATTTAAATTTATGTATTCCAAAAAAAATTTTTTTTTCCTCTAAAATCCAAATTTTTCTTTTTTAAATTTATTAGAAAAAAACATAAATAAAACATTTTCACTTTTTTTTTGCTTAACTCGCACACACACACATAAAAAAAACCGTAAAAACTACCATCGTTATCCGATTTTTACGGATTAAAAACAAGATTATCTCACATTGCGTTGTTCCGGAAGCGGTGGAGGCCTCCGGTCAGGTCCGGGGGCCCCTTGCGGTTGCTGAGGCTGCTGTTGTTGTTGCTGCTGCCTCGGTAAACTCCCTTGAAGTTGTACTCGCGCCCCCGGATTCACCACATAATCGGTTAAGGTCACATCCGAGTTTCCACCGCTTTCCAAAGGTATCGGCTGCCTTCGGAAGTGTTCCAACATCTCGTATATCGATTGGAACCAAAAGTGTTGTACTCGACATTGACCCAATTCGTTTATTGTCATTCTTAAATGTTTTGCTCTTCCCTAATATTAAAAAAAAAATAAAATTAATATATTTTTTTAATTTTTAAAAATTCATAACCTAAAAACTAATTTAGACTTTTATTTTTAGACGTTTTTTATTTTATCACAATTTAGGTTGGTATTATTGAAAAATTTGACATTTAATTTGACGTTATTTTAAAATTTTTAGGGGTTAGACTTAATAAACCCTAATTTTTAACTTTTAGCTAATATTATTTAAACTTACTCTAAAATTAAACGTTAGAACAAACTCTCCGGTTCGCGTTTCACTTTGTCGGACTAAAAACAACCCGTGATTAGCCGGACCCTCGTGTAAAACCAACTGTGCTGCTTCGGAACGTCCCAAAGTCCCGTGAAACCACAACTCCTTCTTTAAAAGTTGTCCCACATCCGACTCAGTTCCGCTTCCGTTAATTTCAGATTGCGGGGAAAACTCGGAGTTACTCCCGAACGAATTTCTCTGTCCCGATGAGCTTAAATGACGCGGTGGAACCTCCGGCGGATCCGATCCGTGATCCTTCAATGCGAACTCTCCTGCTCCGGCTAAATCGTGACCTTGCATCGATCGCATACAGTAACGAATTGTCGCTAACCAAGATCTAAAATGTAAGTAAAATTAGAATATAATAATAATAAAAATAAATAAATAAACATAAAATATAAAATTTAAACATATAAAAAAAGTAAAAATACTTTTAAACAATAATAATAGATGGCGTTAGGTTGAACAGTTCTAATATCAAAAATGTCAAATTTTAAATGTCACATTTGACATTTCTAATTCTTATTAATATTTATAGGTTAAAAATCTCGTGTGTGTTAAAAAAATTAATGAAAAAAGTTAAAATATCCAAAAATGAGTAAGTAGAATTAATTTTACCTCATTTCATCTGTACTAGGTGCTTCGATAACATACTCGATGTTATTATCGGCCTTTAAAACGAAAGTATTTTCATGATCGGGCATTTCTAAAGCTGTGGTTTCTCGAGCTTCGACGATTAAAGCACAAAAAACCCCGCTTTTCGGCTTGGTACTCTTCGGAGGGGAATAAAACTCCAACATGTAACCTCCGACGGCTTTAATAAGTGCTAAGCGGCATTTTTCCCATTTCGGGGGGCTTCCCGCTTGGTCTAAACACTCGGGGGTTGTGTAATTTACAAATCCTTCCTTTCGACACTCGACTACTATCTTTGCCAGCTTGGTTTTACTCTCGGAATCATCTGAGTGTTGTTTGGTAAAAATTTCGCGTCCCTTTCGTAACATTTTAAAACTTAGCCGTCTTAAAAAGTGCTTGTGCGGCATCTTCGGGGATAACTCTTCCGTGTCGGAAGTCGTTTCGTTTAAATCTTCCAAAGGACTCGATCCGTTGCTTACTTTAGTTAATTGAAGCCTCCTTCGAGCATAATCCTTGTCGAAAGTTTCCGTAAAACACTCAACGAACCGACGTAAAAAATCCTTGTGCGTGACCGTATTTCGAGAGGTTTCCGGTAAGGTTCGGTGTATGTATTGATAACAGCTTTTGGCGAAGTCCTGAGCGGCCACCACCGCGTGTCTTTCGCAAAACTTTACCCAGTCTTGTTCGGCGGTGATCGTTTCTAAAGCTGTAGCCATTTTTTCCGGTATTAATTCGACGAAATTACACGAAAATTAAACATTTTTTTAATTATTCGGGTTGAAAACGAAGTTTTTTAAACTTTCCAGCCGGTAAATCGACTAAAATCGATTAAAATCCAGTAAGATTGAGTGAAATTGACAGAGGTAAAACCGTTTTTTGACATTTGACGTGTTTGTATTTATTACTTGTCGCCAACTTCATTGTAGTTAATGACAAATAACGTATTTAGATGGATGTTGGATATTTTCTCTCTTTTTAGATCGTAAGATCAGTAATTTTTAAGTTTAACGAATAGAGTGTTTAATGTCATTGATTATAATTTTTGACAGTTTTGCTTGTAAATGTACGGTTTTTTCTATGTAAAGCAAATTAAATTAAAAATGGGATTTTAATATATAAAAAAATGCGAGATAATTATCAATTAACTAAACGTTTATTAATTGTAGTACTTTTTTTACTGTTTGTGTTAGTATTTAAGGGTTTGATCGCTTAAACATGTCAAAGAAAGTAGGTTATGTTTATATTTGTTTTATTTTGTAAATTAACCTTTTTAATATTGTTTTTGTTTTAAATTTTAAGGTTTCGTATTTTTATAATCCCGATGTAGGGAACTTTCATTACGGAACTGGACATCCGATGAAACCCCATCGGCTTTCCGTGATCCACAGCTTAGTTTTAAATTACGGCTTAAACAATAAAATGCAAATATACCGTCCGTACAAAGCTAGCGCTCACGACATGTGTAGATTCCACTCGGACGAGTACATAGATTTTCTACAAAGAGTTACCCCACAAAATATCCAAGCTTTTACGAAACACCTAAGTCATTATAACGTCGGAGATGATTGTCCGGTTTTTTACGGATTGTTCGATTTTTGTTCGATGTACACCGGAGCGTCTTTAGAGGGAGCCGTTAAATTGAATAATAATCACTGCGATATCGCTATTAATTGGTCCGGAGGCTTACATCACGCCAAAAAGTTTGAAGCGTCCGGTTTTTGTTACGTAAATGATATCGTTATAGGCATATTGGAGCTTTTAAAGTATCACGCGAGGGTTTTATATATCGATATAGATGTACATCATGGAGACGGAGTTCAGGAAGCTTTTTATTTAACCGATCGTGTTATGACGGTTAGTTTTCATAAGTACGGAAACTTTTTTTTCCCAGGTAAGTAAAAAAATTACTTTATTTGTCTTTAAAATGATTGAAAAAAAAAAGTTAAATAAAATTTTTTTTTTTAATAGGAACGGGTGATATGTATGAAATCGGAGCTGAAAGTGGTAGATATTACTCGGTAAACGTTCCGTTAAAAGAAGGAATAGACGATTCGAGTTATTTCCAAGTTTTTAAACCGGTTATTTCAAGCGTGATGGAATTTTATAACCCGACGGCTATAGTTTTACAATGCGGAGCGGATTCCTTAGCCGGAGATAGGTTAGGGTGCTTCTCGTTGAGTACGAAAGGTCACGGAGAGTGCGTTAAGTTCGTTAAAGACTTAAACGTACCTACTTTGGTTGTCGGAGGAGGTGGATATACGCTTAGGAACGTTGCGAGATGTTGGACTTACGAAACTTCATTGTTAGTCGACGAACAAATCTCAAACGAGTTACCTTATACTGAATATTTAGAGTTTTTTGCTCCCGATTTTACACTTCATCCGGAAGTTGTGACTCGGCAGGAGAATGCTAACAGTAGGCAGTATTTGGAAACGATTGTTAAGTGAGTAATTGAATTTTATCTAAAAATAAATTTAAAATTAACCTAAAAAATTGACTTAAAAAATTAACCTAAAAAATTAACCTAAAAAATTGACTTAAAAAATTGACTTAAAAAATTAACCTAAAAAATTAATCTAAAAAATTAACCTAAAAAATTGACTTAAAAAATTAACCTAAAAAATTAAAAAAAAATTTTTTTTTGTATTTATTTATTTATTTTCTTTTAAAATTTTGTTAGATACGTTTGTGAGAATTTAAGAATGTGTCAAAACTCCCCGAGCGTTCAAATGAACGACGTTCCGCCGGATGCAATCCAAGAAGACGATAAAATAAAGAAGGAGGATGATCCCGACGTAAGGATAAATCAAGATTTGGAGGATAAAATGGTTGAGGCTAAAAATGAGTTTTACGATGGCGAAAAGGACAACGATAAGGACGAAATGGAGACTTAAATGGGTTAAATGGATCTTCAAAGAGGCGTTTCGGAGCTTGATTTTGTAGAAAGAGTAAGATTAATCTTAATAAGTTCTTAATAAAAAAGCATGGAAAAAATTTTTTGGTTAAAAAACTATTCATAATGAATTTAAAAAATGATCTTTACCTAAAATTTTTATCCTGGATTATTACCAACCTAACCAAGTTAAAAAAAATTAAAAAAATTAATGGGATAAAAAAATAAAAAATAAAAATCGAAATTTAACTTAAAAAATCATTAAAAAATTAAATTTGCTAATAAGCAATAAACACGACCTATCTAACTTAAATAGTTTAGAAGTTATAGAGACTTTTAACATTAAAATCCGTCAATCCTGTAAGTTGGCGGCCATCTTGGATTTTTAAAAATCTAACCTAATTTTTTTATTTTTAATCCAAATCTAGTCGTGTTTGGTATCAAATTAAAGGATTTTTTATCCCTTTTAAGAATTTTTAATAAAATCTTAATTTCTAATCGAAAATCTATTGATTTTTTCACAAAATTTCCTTCTAAATTAATTTTTAATAAAATCTAATTTAAAAAATTATTAAAAAATTAAATTTCCTTTTAATAAATAAAAAAACAATCCTTTTATTTTAAATATTTTCAAAATTATTTAAAATTTTCTACTAAAAATTTAACCTAACCTCAAAATTTTTATTAAAAATCGATAAAAAATTAAATTTCCTTTAATTTGAGTACAAACACGACCTACCTAGCTTAAATAGTTTAAAAGTTATTAACATTTTTAACATTAAAATCCGTCGGTCCCGTAAATCGGCGGCCATCTTGGATTTTTTTAAATCTAACCTAATTTCTTTATTTTTAATCCAAATCTAGTCGTGTTTGGTATCAAATTAAAGGATTTTTAATAGAATTTAAGAATTTTTAATAAAATCTTAATTTCTAATCGAAAATTTATTGATTTTTTCAAAAAATTCCTTCTAAATTAATTTTTAATAAAATCTACTTTAAAAAATTATTAAAAAGTTAAATTTCCTTTTTATAAATAAAAAAACAATCCTTTCATTTTAAATATTTTCAAAATTATTTAAAATTTTCTACTAAAAATTTACCCTAACCTCAAAATTTTCACTAAAAATCGATAACAAATTAAATTTTCTTTAATTTGGGTACAAACACGACCCATCTAACTTAAATACTTTAAAAGTTATTAAAGATCTTATTTATAAAATTTAACCTAACCTCAAATTTTTTATTAAAAAACATTAGAAAATTAAATTTCCTTTAATATGAGTACAAACACGACCTATCTAATTTAAATAGTTTAAAAGTTATTAACATTCTTAACATTAAAATCCGTCGGTCCCGTAAATCGGCGGCCATCTTGGCTTTTTTAAATCTAACCTAACTTCTTTATTTTTAATCCAAATCTAGTAGTGTTTGGTATCAAATTAAAGGATTTTTTATCCCTTTTAAGAATTTTTAATAAAATCTTAATTTTTAATCGAAAATTTATTGATTTTTTCAAAAAATTCCTTCTAAATTAACTTTCAATAAAATCTAATTTAAAAAATTATTAAAAAATTGCATTTCCTTTTAATAAATAAAAAAATAATCCTTTTATTTTAAATATTTTCAAAATTATTTAAAATTTTCTACTAAAAGTTTAACCTAACCTCAAAATTTTTATTAAAAATCGATAAAAAATTAAATTTTCATTAATTTGAGTACAAACACGACCTATCTAATTTAAATAGTTTAAAAGTTATTAACATTGTTAACATTAAAATCCGTCGGTCCCGTAAATCGGCGGCCATCTTGGATTTTATAAAATCTAACCTAACTTTTTTATTTTTAATCCCAATATAGTCGTGTTTGGTATCAAATTAAAGGATTTTTTATCCCTTTTAAGAATTTTTAATAAAATCTTAATTTCTAATCGAAAATTTATTGATTTTTTCAAAAAATTCCTTCTAAATTAATTTTTAATAAAATCTAATTTAAAAAATTATTAAAAAATTAAATTTCATTTTTATAAATAAAAAAACAATCCTTTTATTTTAAATATTTTCAAAATTATTTAAAATTTTCTACTAAAAATTTAACCTAACCTCAAAATTTTCACTAAAAATCGATAAAAAATTAAATTTTCTTTAATTTGGGTACAAACACGACCCATCTAACTTAAATACTTTAAAAGTTATTAAAGATTTTATTTTAAAATTTAACCTAACCTCAAATTTTTTATTAAAAAACATTAGAAAATTAAATTTCCTTTAATTTGAGTACAAACACGACCTATCTAATTTAAATAGTTTAAAAGTTATTAACATTGTTAACATTAAAATCCGTCGGTCCCGTAAATCGGCGGCCATCTTGGATTTTTAAAATCTAACCTAACTTTTTTATTTTTAATCCCAATATAGTCGTGTTTAGTATCAAATTAAAGGACTTTTTATCCCTTTTAAGAATTTTTAATAAAATTTTAATTTCTAATCGAAAATTTATTGATTTTTTCAAAAAATTCCTTCTAAATTAATTTTTAATAAAATCTAATTTAAAAAATTATTAAAAAATTGAATTTCCTTTTAATAAATAAAAAACAATCCTTTTATTTTAAATATTTTCAAAATTATTTAAAATTTTCTACTAAAAATTTAACCTAACCTCAAAATTTTTATTAAAAATCGATAAGAAATTAAATTTTCTTTAATTTGGGTACAAACACGACCCATCTAACTTAAATACTTTAAAAGTTATTAAAGATTTTATTTTAAAATTTAACCTAACCTCAATTTTTTTATTAAAAAACATTAGAAAATTAAATTTCCTTTCATTTGAGTACAAACACGACATATTTATCTTTAATACTTTTCAAGTTATTCAATTTTTTGTATTAGAATTTAAACAAATTTCAATTTTTTTATTAAAAGTCGTTCGGACATTAAATTTCCTTTAATTTGATACCAAACATGATATATCTAACATAAATAGTTTAAAAGTTATTAACATTTTTAACATTAAAATCCGTCGGTCCCATAAATCGGCGGCCATCTTGGATTTTTTTAAATCTAACCTAACTTCTTTATTTTTAATCCAAATCTAGTCGTGTTTGGTATCAAATTAAACGATTTTTAATAAAATTTAAGAATTTTTTATTTTTCTTTAAATTTTAATCGTAATTTTTTGGTTTTAATCAAATTTTTGTCAAAAAGTAAATTCAAAAACCAAACTAAATTAAAAAATTGATAGGAAATTAAATTTCCTTTTATTTGAGTACAAACACGACATATTTATCTTTAATACTTTTCAAGTTATTCAATTTTTTATCTTAAAATTTAAACAAATTTCAAATTTTTTATTAAAAATCGTTCGGACATTAAATTTCCTTAAATTTGATACCAAACATGATATATCTAACATAAATAGTTTACAAGTTATTAACATTTTTAACATTAAAGTCCGTCGGTCCCGTAAATCGGCGGCCATCTTGGATTTTTCTTTAATCTAACCTAATTTTTTTATTTTTAATCCAAATCTAGTCGTGTTTGGTATCAAATTAAAGGATTTTTAATAAAATTTAAGAATTTTTTATTTTTCTTTAAATTTTAATCATAATTTTTTGGTTTTAATCAAATTTTTGTCAAAAAGTAAACTCAAAAACCAAACTAAATTAAAAAATTGATAGGAAATTAAATTTCCTTTCATTTGAGTACAAACACGACATATTTATCTTTAATACTTCTCAAGTTATTCAATTTTTTATCTTAAAATTTAAACAAATTTAAAATTTTTTATTAAAAATCGTTCGAACATTAAATTTCCTTTAATTTGATACCAAACATGATATATCTAACTTAAATAGTTTGAAAGCTATCGAGACTTTTAACATTGAAAATCGTCGGTCCCGTAAGTCGGCGGCCATCTTGGATTTTTTAAAATCTAACCTAACTTCTTTATTTTTAATCCAAATCTAGTCGTGTTTGGTATCAAATTAAAGGATTTTTAATAAAATTTAAAATTTTTTTATTTTTCTTTAAATTTTAATCATAATTTTTTGATTTTAATCAAATTTTTGTCAAAAAGTAAACTCAAAAACAAAAATAAATTAAAAAATTGATAGGAAATTAAATTTCCTTTCATTTGAGTACAAACACGACATATTTATTTTTAATACTTTTCAAGTTATTCAATTTTTTAACTTAAAATTTAAACAAATTTCAAATTTTTTATTAAAAATCGTTCGGACATTAAATTTCCTTTAATTTGATACCAAACATGATATATCTAACTTAAATAGTTTGAAAGCTATCGAGACTTTTAACATTAAAATCCGTCGGTCCCGTAAGTCGGCGGCCATCTTGGATTTTTTAAAATCTAACCTAATTTTTTTATTTTTAGTCCAAATATAGTCGTGTTTGGTATCAAATTAAACGATTTTTTATTCTCTTTAAGGATTTTTAATAAAGTTTTTATTTTTGATTAATTTTTTATTACATTTTTTTTATTAAAAGGAAAAAGAAGTTAAACAAATTTTTTTATTTTATGAAAAAAAATTTTTTTTATTTATTTTTACATATTAATCAACAAATCTTACAAAAATAATTATTTACAATCGTTTATTTCTTTATTAATTAATTAATTTTAAATTAAATTTTATTGAATTCACAACTTTTCGCTTTTTTTATTGAATTTTTCGTTCAATTTTAACTTTAAATCTTGTTTAATGTTACTAACGTTTTTTATATTCTGAACGTTGGTAAAACTGTTCGAATAATTATGATCTAAACTCGTGTAAAACGTCGAAAACGAATTATTTTGACTTTGATTTCGATTAATATTGACTTTTTTCGGTACGGTATAGCTTTCTTTTAACTTATTTTCCATCGATTTTCGTTTCACTTCCAGTTGTTCGTCGACTGAGTGATTTTTTACGTGTTTTCTTAGGCTGCTCGGATCGGTGTATTTTTTTAAACACCCCGTAACTTGACAAGCGTAAGGTTTCTATATTAAGTAAATGAAAAAAAAAATTAATTAGTAAATAATCACTTTTAAGGTGAAAATAAATTTTTTACCGTGTCGAAATGAGTCCGTTGATGCTTAGCTCTATCGGAACTGTTTGAAAAACTCTTAAAACAGTTGGAAAATTGACATAAATAGGGTCGTTCGCCCGTGTGACTTCGCTGGTGGATTTTTAAATTCTCTAATCGAGAAAAGGCTTTGTTACAACCTTGAAACTGTAAAAAAAGATTAAAAAATTATTTTATTTTAAACAATTTTGATTAAAATTTAATAATTTTTAACTAAAAATGTAAATTTTATTAAAAATTCTTAAAGTTTATAAAGAATCCTTTAATTTGATACCAAACACGACTATATTCGGATAAAAAATAAAAAAGTTAGGTTTGATTTTAAAAAATCCAAGATGGCCGTCGACTTACGGGACCGACGGATTTTAATGTTAAAAATTTCAATAGCTTTCAAAGTATTTAAGTTAGATATATCATGTTTGGTATCAAATTAAAGGAAATTTAATGTCCGAACGATTTTTAATAAAAAATTTGAAATTTGTTTAAATCTTAAGATAAAAGATTGAATAACTTGAAAAGTATTAAAGATAAATATGTCGTGTTTGTACTCAAATGAAAGGAAATTTAATTTCCTATCAATTTTTTAATTTAGTTTGGTTTTTGGGTTTACTTTTTGACAAAGATTTGATTAAAACCAAAAAATTACGATTAAAATTTAAAGAAAAATAAAAAATTCTTAAATTTTATTAAAAATCCTTTAATTTGATACCAAACACGACTATATTCGGATTAAAAATAAAAAAGTTAGGTTAGATTTTAAAAAATCCAAGATGGCCGCCGACTTACGGGACCGACGGATTTTAATGTTAAAAATGTTAATAACTTTTAAACTATTTAAATTAGATAGGTCGTGTTTGTACTCAAATTAAAGGAAATTTAATTTTCTAATGTTTTTTAATAAAAAATTTGAGGTTAGGTTAAATTTTAAAATAAGATCTTTAATAACTTTTAAAGTATTTAAGTTAGATGGGTCGTGTTTGTACTTAAATTAAAGAAAATTTAATTTTTTATCGATTTTTAATAAAAATTTTGAGGTTAGGTTAAATTTTTAGTAGAGAATTTTAAATAATTTTGAAAATATTTAAAATAAAAGGATTGTTTTTTTATTTATTAAGAAAAAATTTAATTTTTTAATAATTTTTTAAATTAGATTTTATTAAAAATTAATTTAGAAGGAAATTTTTTGAAAAAATCAATAAATTTTCGATTAGAAATTAAGATTTTATTAAAAATTCTTAAAATGGATAAGAAATCCTTTAATTTGATACCAAACACGACTATATTTGGATTAAAAATAAAAAAGTTAGGTTAGATTTTAAAGAATCCAAGATGGCCGCCGACTTACGGGACCGACGGATTTTAATGTTAAAAATGTTAATAACTTTTAAACTATTTAAATTAGATAGGTCGTGTTTGTACTCAAATTAAAGGAAATTTAATTTTCTAATGTTTTTTTAATAAAAAATTTGAGGTTAGGTTAAATTTTAAAATAAAATCTTTAATAACGTTTAAAGTATTTAAGTTAGATGGGTCGTGTTTGTACTCAAATTAAAGAAAATTTAATTTTGTAACGATTTTTAATAAAAATTTTGAGGTTAGGTTAAATTTTTAGTAGAAAATTTTAAATAATTTTGAAAATATTTAAAATAAAAGAGTTGTTTTTTTATTTATTAAAAGGAAATTTAATTTTTTAATAATTTTTTAAATTGAATTTTATTAAAAATTAATTTAGAAGGAAATTTTTGAAGAAATCAATAAATTTTCGATTAGAAATTAAGATTTTATTAAAAATTCTTAAAAGGGATAAAAAATCCTTTAATTTGATACCAAACACGACTATATTTGGATTAAAAATAAAAAAGTTAGGTTAGATTTTAAAGAATCCAAGATGGCCGCCGACTTACGGGACCGACGGATTTTAATGTTAAAAATGTTAATAACTTTTAAACTATTTAAATTAGATAGGTCGTGTTTGTACTCAAATTAAAGGAAATTTAATTTTCTAATGTTTTTTAATAAAGAATTTGAGGTTAGGTTAAATTTTAAAATAAAAACTTTAATAATTTTTAAAATATTTAAGTTAGATGGGTCGTGTTTGTACTCAAATTAAAGCAAATTTAATTTCCCAACGATTTTTTATAAGATTTCTGAGGTTAGGTTAAATTTTCGGTAAAAAATTTTAAATAACTTGGAAAATATTGAAGATAAATGGGTCGTGTTTGTACTCAAATGAAAGGAAGTTTAATTTTCTGTTTGATTTTTTTATTTTTATAAAAAAATATTAAAAAAAATTTTTTTTTAATTTTTTGGATGGTTTTATGGTGTAAAAAGTTGACTTAAACCGGGTTAATTTAACTTACGATGCCGTAGGTTATTTTGTGTGTTTATAAAATGTGTTTTAACACGTGTTTGAAACGCTTTGGGTTGTATTTGTATTTATTTTTTAATTTTTTTTTTATTTTTTGTATTTATTTTTTAATTTTTTTTTATTTTTTGTATTTTTTTTTTTATTTTTTGTATTCTTTTTTTTATTTTTTGTATTCTTTTTTAAGTAAACATTGGAAAATGTAAATAACTTAAGTTAGGTTTAACTCACCGGACATTTATTCGGTTTTTCTCCGCTATGAACCCTCATATGTATCAAAAGCTTGTACCTGGCGTTGAAAGGTTTCGATTTTCTCGGACAATTTATCCAAAAACACGTAAATTCTTCCCCTCGCTTTAATTCAACGTGATTTTTTTCTATGTGTTTAACCAAAGCCGTTTGCGAGTTGTATATTTGATAACAATCCTCCCATTTGCATTGTAATTTACACGGTTGGAGTTGAAATTGGATTTTTATGTCGTCTTCGTTAATTTTTTCTTCGTTTATTTCGTTTAATTCATTTATTTCATCTTCGTCGAAAATTTCTGTACGATTTTTATCATCTTTTTTAAATTTTTGATCAAATTTATGATTTTTTTGTCCAAATTGGGTATTTTTTTGTCCAAATTGGGTATTTTTTGATTGAAATTGGTTATTTTTTGATTGAAATTGGTTATTTTTTGATTCAAATTGGTTATTTTTTGATTCAAATTGGTTATTTTTTGATCCAAATTGACTACATCCAAATTGATAATTTTTTTTCGAATTAATAATATTAGTTGAGCTTAAAAGTGGATCATCGTAAATCAAAGCCTCATTTTGATTCATTAAAACTTGATTTTCCTCATTGAAAATTTCCTGATGATTAAAAATGTAATTTTGATTGTTGTTTAAAACTTCTTGGCCGATTAAATGACCAAAATTTGAGTTTAAATTTAAATTTAAACTTAAATTTTCGTTTATTTTCGGATTTTCGAGCGAATCCGGATCGGATTGTCGGATAATTTGATTGAATTTAAAATTTTTAATCGTTTCGACTGAAGGTAATTTAATTTTTTCTTGGTTATTTGGATTAAAATCGATTATTTCTTCGAAATTATCTAAATTATCGAAATCTAACGATGAGGAATTTGATAAACTTTCGGATAAATCGATTTCGGATAATTGTAATTTATTATTTTCGCGTAAAATTCCGTCTAGGTAGGAATATTCGGTTGATAGAACGGTTTCGGTTGAAACTGAGCCTCTTCTTGTGGTAATTTCTTTATTGTGGACTTTTTCAAATGTCTCGCTGAAGTCTCCGTAATCAAAATTTAGATTAATTTCGGTGTTGTGTTCGGTATTTTCGTTGTAGCTTTCGTTTTTGGGTAGTAAAAATTCTAATATGTCTTCTGTCGGTTCGGTTTCTTCTTCTTCGTAGTTTTCGATGTCGTTGAAATATTTTTCGTCGAAGTTTTCGAGGATTTCCCGTTCCATACTTTTCGATTGAGCCTCGTAAAATGCCATGTTGAATTTTTGCATTAGCTCTTTTTGGGTTTCGGTGAATTGGGTTAGTTTTAAATCGGTGAATTCCATCGTTGTACAAGTTTGGGGTTTAAAATAGTCGTTTGATAACATTAGCACGCACTACACTTTAATTGAGAACTTTTAAACAATAAATAAGTTGGTTTTTTTATTTGTTTATTAAATATTAACAACTAAAATTAATAATTACGATTGATAGCTAAAATTAGGAGACGATTAGTCTCGATATTCGTCTCTTAAGAGTTGTATCTTTTTGACTAAACCGCGCATAACGTGTGTTGAGAAATGTATTTTGTTTGGATTCGTTCTTTCCGTTCTGATTGGACGAGAGCTTTAGCTCTGGCTTTTTCGAACTTGTGACCGTTTCAACTTGATTATTCACTTTCATTGGGTCTTTAGTTTTTTCAGGGATGAGTTTAGAAGTGGTGGGAGAGGATTAAAATTAAAATTGTTGGTGATATCTTCAGAACTTTTACCTTTTACTAGTTTAGTTTTATTTTTAGTATTTTTCTAAAAAAAAATTATTGTTTTTGGTTGAATTGATCAACATTTTGGTAACTTTGGTTTAAGATTTACAAATTTAGTAAGTTTTTGGTGGAATTAAAGAAAAAATTTGTACATTTTTGGTGGAATTTTTACAAATTTTGTAAGTTTTTTGGTGGAATTTTTAAAAAATTCATTATTTTTAAAATTATTAAAAATTTTAGTAACTTTGGTGGAATTTTTATGAATCTAAGTTTTTGATGGAATTTTCAAGGTTTTAGTTAATTTTTAATGAAATTGTTTCTAATTTGATTGATTTTTGGTGGAATTTTAAAAGAATTTGGACATTTTGGTGGAATTTTTACAAATTTTGTAAGTTTTTTGGTGCAATTTAAAAAAAATTCATTATTTTTGGTAGAATTATTAAAAATTTTAGTAACTTTGGTGCAATTTTTATGAATCTACTAGATTTTTGATGGAATTTTCAAGGTTTGAGTTAATTTTTAATGAAATTGTTTCTAATTTGATTGATTTTTGGTGGAATTTTAAAAGAATTTGAACATTTTGGTGGAATTTTTAAAAAATTTGGTAAGTCTTCGGTAGAATTGTTAAAAATGTTGACAATTTCGGTGTAATTTTTAGAATTTTTATAAGTTTTTGGTGGAATAAAAAAAATTCAGTAAGTTTTGGGTGTAGTTGTTAAATATTTTAATAGCTTTGGTGGAATTTTTGCGAATTTTATTCATTTCTGGTGGAATTTTAAAAATATTCACTGTTTTTGGTAAAATTCTTATGAATTTAGTAAGTTTTTGGTGGAATTTTTAAAAAATTTAGTATGTTTTTGGTGGAATTATGAAAAATTTTAATAACTTTGGTGGAATTTTTATGAATTTACTAACTTTTGAATTTTCAAGGAAAATTTTTAATGAAATTGTTTCTAATTTGATTGATTTTTGGCGGAATTTTAAAAGAATTTGGACATTTTGGTGCAATTTTAAAAAATTTGGTAAGTTTTTGGTAAAATTGTTAAAAATGTTGACAATTTCGGTGTAATTTTTAGGATTTTTGTAAGTTTTTGGTGGAATAAAAAAAATTCAGTAAGTTTTGGGTGTAGTTGTTAAATATTTTAATAGCTTTGGTGGAATTTTTGCGAATTTTATTCATTTCTGGTGGAATTTTAAAAAAATTCAGTGTTTTTGGTAAAATTCTTATGAATTTAGTAAGTTTTTGGTGGAATTTTTAAAAAATTCAGTATGTTTTTGGTGGAATTATTAAAAAATTTAGTAACTTTGGTGGAATATTTATGAATTTACTAAGTTTTGAATTTTCAAGGAAAATTTTTAATGAAATTGTTTCTAATTTGATTGATTTTTGGTGGAATTTTAAAAGAATTTGAACATTTTGGTAGAATTTTTAAAAAATTTGGTAAGTTTTTGGTAGAATTGTTAAAAATGTTGACAATTTCGGTGTAATTTTTAGGATTTTTGTAAGTTTTTGGTGGAATAAAAAAAAATCAGTAAGTTTTGAGTGTAGTTGTTAAATATTTTAATAGCTTTGGTGGAATTTTTGCGAATTTTACTCATTTCTGGTGGAATTTAAAAAAAAATTAAGTGTTTTTGGTAAAATTCTTATGAATTTAGTAAGTTTTTGGTGAAATTTTTAAAAAATTCAGTATGTTTTTGGTGGAATTATCAAAAATTTTAGTAACTTTGGTGGAATTTTTATGAATTTACAAAGTTTTGAATTTTCAAGGAAAATTTTTAATGAAATTGTTTCTAATTTGATTGATTTTTGGTGGAATTTTAAAAGAATTTGAACATTTTGGTGGAATTTTTAAAAAAATTTGTAAGTTTTTGGTAGAATTGTTAAAAATGTTGCCAATTTCGGTGTAATTTTTAGGATTTTTGTAAGTTTTTGGTGGAATAAAAAAAATTCAGTAAGTTTTGGGTGTAGTTGTTAAATATTTTAATAGCTTTGGTGGAATTTTTGCGAATTTTATTCATTTCTGGTGGAATTTTAAAAAAATTCAGTGTTTTTGGTAAAATTCTTATGAATTTTGTAAGTTTTTGGTGGAATTTTTAAAAAATTCAGTATGTTTTTGGTGGAATTATCAAAGATTTTAGTAACTTTGGTGGAATTATCAAAAATTTTAGTAACTTTGGTGGAATTTTTATGAATTTACTAAGTTTTGAATTTTCAAGGAAAATTTTTAATGAAATTGTTTCTAATTTGATTGATTTTTGGTGGAATTTTAAAAGAATTTGGACATTTTGGTGGAATTTTTAAAAAATTTGGTAAGTTTTTAGTAGAATTGTTAAAAATGTTGACAATTTCGGTGTAATTTTTAGGATTTTTGTAAGTTTTTGGTGGAATAAAAAAAAATCAGTAAGTTTTGGGTGTAGTTGTTAAATATTTTAATAGCTTTGGTGGAATTTTTGCGAATTTTATTCATTTCTGATGAAATTTTAAAAAAAATCAGTGTTTTTGGTAAAATTCTTATGAGTTTAGTAAGTTTTTGGTGGAATATTTAAAAAATTCAGTATGTTTTTGGTGGAATTATCAAGAATTTTGATAACATTGGTGCAATTTTTGCAAATTTTATTCATTTCTGGTGGAATAAAAAAAAATCAGTGTTTTTGGTAAAATTCTTATGATTTTAGTAAGTTTTTGGTGGAATTTTGGCAAATTGTATTAATTATTGGTGGAATTTTAAAAAAATTCAGTATATTTTTGGTGGAATTATCAAAAATTTTGATAACATTAAATTTTTGCGAATTTTATTCATTTTTGATGGAATTTTTAAAAAATTCAGTGTTTTTTTATGGAATTTCTACGAATTTAGTAAGTTTTTGGTGAAAATTTTCCAATTTTATTAATTTTTGGTGGAATTTTTATAAAATTCAGTATGTTTTTGATGGAATTGTTAAAGAAGTTGATAACTTTGGTGGAATTTTTATTAACTTTAATCATTTTTGGTGGAATTGTTAAGAATATTGGTAATTTTAGCAGAATTTTTATGAATTTGGTAAGTTTTTTTTGATATTTTTTAAAAATCAGTAAGTTTTTGGTGGAATTATTCAACATTTTTGTAGCTTTGGTGGAAAATTGACAAAATTTAGTACGTTTTTGGTGGAATTGTTAAAAATGTTGGTAACTTTGATGGAATTTTTACGAATATAGTAAGTTTTTTTAATTTTTACCAATTTTATTGATTTTGGGTGGAATTTTTAAAAAATTCTCTAAGTTTTTAGTAAAATTGTCTCCAAATTTAATAATTTTTGGTGAAATTATATTCAATTTAACTAACTTTTGTGGAATTTTTATTTTTACTTTTTTATTTTTGTGAAATTTTTAAGAATCTAATCAATTCTTGACGAAATTAATCTTAATTTTAGTATATTTTTTAAAAATTCAGTTTTTGGTGGAATTGTTAAAAATTGCTTTGGTGGAATTTTTACAAATTTTATAAGTTTTTGGAGGAATTATTAAAAATTTTAGTAACTTTGAATTTTTAAAAATTTACTTAAATTTCTGGTGATATTTTCAAGAATTTAATTAGTTTTTAGTGAAATTTATTCGAATTTTTGCTCTGCATAAATTAAATATTTGATAATTATTAATAAACCGATCATTTTGACATTTCATGTGGCATTAGCGTGGTTAGAATAATAAATAACGTTTATGAAAATTGAACCAAGTGTTTTATCGGCCCAAATCGAAAATGACGGAAAACGGGGACTTCGTTTAGGGGTTAAATCGGCCGTTTAAAAAGGAGCTCCGGTTCGCATATAACGTTGCGTTATAAAGCCGTTCAGAATGTTAGCCGGAAGCAGAGTCGCGGAGCCGGTGGCTTTTTGGACAAAAAGTGCGTTCGAAAATTAACGAAAATGACAGGCGGACGATCGAGAATTTTAATTTCAATTAGGGCTACCGCAACGTCGTTCGATTTTCAGGGCCGTTTTTCCGAAATGGGTTGCGGACCCCCCAAAATCAAAAATAATGATCGGCAGAATGATGTAAAACCATTGAATCGTCCGGAAAGCGATTTCCAAAAAAACTATTAAAAAAAGAGCTAGGCGCCTGCGGCTCCCCCTTTTAAAGAGGCGCTGCTTGCTTACTACTTTAATATATTATATAATTAATAATTAATAACTTGCAATTAAAGAAATGAAACTATATGAAAAAAAACCGTTTATAGTTTTTTTCATAAATTTTTTTTTTATTATTACTTGGAGTTATTAGAAGTCGTGAATACTTTTATCTTTATGTATAAATGTATAAAGCTTGCACACATGTTGTGTATGCACTTAGTAGAAGCGAAGTATAATGTTACGTCACATTTCTGTTGCGCCCCCTTTTTTTTCTTTCCATTTCGATTTCGAGCGGCGATTTACTACTTTTTCTTATTTGAACATCTGTACGCGTAAATAAATCGCAAGCGGAGGCCAACACTCCTCTTCATTCTGAACGCACATTGCAAAATTTATGAATGAAATAAGATGTTTTGCCAAAAAGGTCAATTTTTAAAAATTCATAAAAAATTGGGTTTTAAAGATTTTGATTTAATTTTTTTTCTAAATGATACTTAAAACATTCTAGTTTTAATTAAAAAATACCATTTTATTACAAATATTACCAAAAAAATTAAAAAAATTCCCGAAGTTGATATTCACATTTGACAGTTCTAACCTAACTTTAAAAAATCGATCAATTTAAAAAAAATCGCCAAAAATTCATTTTGAATGATAACGAACTGAATCTTTGTTTATATGAAAGCTAAAAGGTGCTAATTTTTATTAAAAAAGAGCGATTTATTCTAAATGTTACCAAAAAAATTAAAAAAATTCCCAAAGTTAGTAAAAATTTTTGACGGTTCTAACCTAATTTCTTTTTTTAATAAACTAATTTTTTTAAAAACAGACCAATTTTTAAAAAATCACCCAAACTTTATTTTTAAAGATTAAGGAAAGATTTTTGATTTAAATGAAAGATGAAAGATTCTATTATTAATTATAAAAGCCGGATTTTTTCTAATTATTATCAAAAAAATTAAAAAAATTCCCAAAGTTGGTAAAAATTTTTGACGGTTTTAAACTTTTTTAAAAAAATTTAACCAATTTTTAAAAAATCACCCAGACTTTATTTATGGAGATTTTAAATAAAAATTTGAACTAATGATAAATTAAAATGTCTATTTTTCATCAAAACAATCAGATTTGTTCTAATTATTGATAAAAAATTTTAAAAAAATTTCAAAGACGTCAATGCTTTTTTACCTAACCTTAAAGTTTTTGACCAAATTTAAAAAATTGTCCAGACTTTATTTATGGAGATTCTAAATAAAAATTTGAACTAATGATAAATTAAAATATCTATTTTTCATCAAAACAATCCGATTTGTTCTAATTATTAGCAAAAAATTTTAAAAAAATTTCAAAGATATCAATGTTTTCTTACCTAACCTTAAAATTTTTGACCAAATTTAAAAAATCGCCCAGACTTTATTTATGGAGATTTTAAATAAAAATTTGAGCTAATGATAAATTAAAATATCTATTTTTCATCAAAACAATCAGATTTGTTCTAATTATTGGCAAAAAATTTTAAAAAAATTTCAAAGACGTCAATGTTTTTTTATCTAACCTTAAAATTTTTGACCAAATTTAAAAAATCGCCCAGGCTTTATTTATAGAGATTTTAAATAAAAAATTGAGCTAATGATAAATTAAAATGTCTATTTTTCATCAAAACAATCAGATTTGTTCTAATTATTGGCAAAAAATTTTAAAAAAATTTCAAAGGCATCAATGTTTTTTTACCTAACCTTAAAGTTTTTGACCAAATTTAAAAAATCGCCCAGGCTTTATTTATAGAGATTTTAAATAAAAATTTGAACTAATGATAAATTAAAATATCTATTTTTCATCAAAACAATCAGATTTGTTCTAATTATTGGCAAAAAATTTTAAAAAAATTTCAAAGATATCAATGTTTTTTTACCTAACCTTAAAATTTTTGACCAAATTTAAAAAATCGCCCAGACTTTATTTATGGAGATTTTAAATAAAAATTTGAACTAATGATAAATTAAAATGTCTATTTTTCATCAAAACAATCAGATTTGTTCTAATTATTGGCAAAAAATTTTAAAAAAATTTCAAACACATCAATGTTTTTTTACCTAACCTTAAAATTTTTGACCAAATTTAAAAAATCGCCCAGACTTTATTTATGGAGATTTTAAATAAAAATTTGAACTAATGATAAATTAAAATGTCTATTTTTCATCAAAACAATCAGATTTGCTCTAATTATTGGCAAAAATTTTTAAAAAATTTCAAAGACGTCAATGTTTTTTTACCTAACCTTAAAATTTTTAACCAAATTTAAAAAATCGCCCAGACTTTATTTATAGAGATTTTAAATAAAAATTTGAGCTAATGATAAATTAAAATATCTATTTTTCATCAAAACAATCCGATTTGTTTTAATTATTAGCAAAAAATTTTTAAAAAATTTCAAAGACATCAATGTTTTTTTACCTAATCTTAAAATTTTTGACCAAATTTAAAAAATCGCCCAAACTTTATTTATGGAGATATTAAATAAAAATTTGAACTAATGATAAATTAAAATGTCTATTTTTCATCAAAACAATCAGATTTGTTCTAATTATTGACAAAAAATTTTAAAAAAATTTCAAAGACATCAATGTTTTTTTACCTAACCTTAAAATTTTTGACCAAATTTAAAAAATCGCCCAGACTTTATTTATGGAGATTTTAAATAAAAATTTGAACTAATGATAAATTAAAATATCTATTTTTCATCAAAACAATCCGATTTGTTCTAATTATTGGCAAAAAATTTTAAAAAAATTTCAAAGATATCAATGTTTTTTTACCTAACCTTAAAATTTTTGACCAAATTTAAAAAATCGCCCAGACTTTATTTATGGAGATTTTAAATAAAAATTTGAACTAATGATAAATTAAAATGTCTATTTTTCATCAAAACAATCAGATTTGTTTTAATTATTAGCAAAAAATTTTTAAAAAATTTCAAAGACATCAATGTTTTTTTACCTAACCTTAAAATTTTTGGCCAAATTTAAAAAATCGCCCAGACTTTATTTATGGAAATTTTAAATAAAAATTTGAACTAATGATGAATTAAAATGTCTATTTTTCATCAAAACAATCAGATTTGTTCTAATTATTGGCAAAAAACTTTAAAAAAATTTCAAAGACGTCAATGTTTTTTTACCTAACCTTAAAATTTTTGACCAAATTTAAAAAATCGCTCAGACTTTATTTTTAAAGATTAGGGAATGATTTTTGATTTAAATGAAAGATAAAAGATTCTATTTTTAAATATAAAAGCCGGATTTTTTCTAATTATTACCAAAAAAATTAAAAAAATTCCCAAAGTTGGTAAAAATTTTTGACGGTTCTAACCTAACTTTTTTAAAAACAGACCAATTTTTAAAAAATCACCCAGATTTTATTTTTAAAGATTAAGGAATGATTTTTGATTTAAATGAAAGATAAAATCTTCCATTTTTAATTATAAAAGCCGGATTTTTTCTAATTATTACCAAAAAAATTAAAAAAATTCCCAAAGTTGATATTAACTTAAATAAAATTAAAAAACCATCTGGTTATAAACTCGACATCGAGAAATGTTTACGTTTTCGTCGTATATATATTTTTTATGTAGATATATATTTTTTTAACGGCCGTAGGTAGACAAGGCGCGTTTAAATTAAAGGCTCGCTCGCACCGAACCCCGTAACATGTGCGCACAATAAAGACGGGGGCCGCTATCTGTCATTTTCGTGTCTATTCACGCCTCCACATTTAAAAACACACAACATTCTACTTCTATCTTTATCCCGCTTTAACACCTTAACCGCGTTAGAAGCTGTCTTCGTTTAAGTCTCGAAGACAAGTGCCTTATCGGATCGGATTACATTAAAAAAAAGAGAGAAAAAAACGGGGGTGTTAAAAAATACCGAAGCCACGTGCAACCGACCAATAAGAAACAACAGTAAAATTTTTGCCGCTTTACTAATAAAGAGAAAATTAAAAAAAATCAACCAGGGTATAAAATTACATTAAATTTGACCTTAAATGATACGTATATTAAAAATTAGGCTAATTAAAAAAATATTTTAGAACAAAACTATTATTAAAAATCGATAGGAAATTAAATTTCCTTTAATTTAAGTACAAACACGACCCATCTAACTTAAATACTTTAAAAGTTATTAAAGATTTTATTTTAAAATTTAACCTAACCTCAAATTTTTTATTAAAAAACATTAGAAAATTAAATTTCATTTAATTTGAGTACAAACACGACCTACCTAACTTAAATAGTTTAAAAGTTATTAACATTTTTAACATTAAAATCCGTCGGTCCCGTAAGTCGGCGGCCATCTTGGATTTTTTTAAATCTAACCTAACTTCTTCATTTTTAATCCAAATCTAGTCGTGTTTGGTATCAAATTAAAGGATTTTTAATAAAATTTAAGAATTTTTTATTTTTCTTTAAATTTTAATCATAATTTTTTAGTTTTAATCAAATTTTTGTCAAAAAGTAAACTCGAAAACCAAACTAAATTAAAAAATTGATAGGAAATTAAATTTCCTTTCATTTGAGTACAAACACGACATATTTATCTTTAATACTTTTCAAGTTATTCAATTTTTTATCTTAAAATTTAAACAAATTTAAAAATTTTTATTAAAAATCGTTCGGACATTAAATTTCCTTTGATTTGATACCAAACATGATATATCTAACTTAAATAGTTTGAGAGCTATCGAGACTTTTAACATTAAAATCCGTCGGTCCCGTAAATCGGCGGCCATCTTGGATTTTTTTAAATCTAACTTAACTTTTTTATTTTTAATCCAAATCTAGTCGTGTTTGGTATCAAATTAAAGGATTTTTAATAAAATTTAAGAATTTTTTATTTTTCTTTGAATTTTAATCATAATTTTTTAATTTTAATCAAATTTTTGTCAAAAGGTAAACTCAAAAACCAAACTAAATTAAAAAATTGATAGGAAATTAAATTTCCTTTCATTTGAGTACAAACACGACATATTTATCTTCAATACTTTTCAAGTTATTCAATTTTTTAACTTAAAATTTAAACAAATTTCAAATTTTTTATTAAAAATCGTTCGGACATTAAATTTCCTTTAATTTGATACCAAACATGATATATCTAACTTAAATAGTTTGAGAGCTATAGAAACTTTTAACATTAAAATCCGTCGGTCCTGTAAGTCGGCGGCCATCTTGGATTTTTTTAAATCTAACCTAACTTCTTTATTTTTAATCCAAATCTAGTCGTGTTTGGTATCAAATTAAAGGATTTTTAATAAAATTTAAGAATTTTTTATTTTTCTTTAAATTTTAATCATAATTTTTTGGTTTTAATCAAATTTTTGTCAAAAAGTGAACTCAAAAATCAAACTAAATTAAAAAATTGATAGGAAATTAAATTTCCTTTAATTTGAGTACAAACACGACATATTTATCTTTAATACTTTTCAAGTTATTCAATTTTTTATCTTAAAATTTAAACAAATTTCAAATTTTTTATTAAAAATCGTTCGGACATTAAATTTCCTTTAATTTGATACCAAACATGTTATATCTAACTTAAATAGTTTGAAAGCTATCGAGACTTTTAACATTAAAATCCGTCGGTCCTGTAAGTCGGCGGCCATCTTGGATTTTTTTAAATCTAACCTAACTTTTTTATTTTTTATCGGAATATACTCGTGTTTGGTATCAAATTACAGGATTTTTAATAAACTTTAAGAATTTTTAATAAAAACTTTAATTTTTATAAACTGCCATCTTGAAAATTAAAAAATTAACCTAACTTTTTTATTTTTTATTGGAATATTGTTGTGTTTGGTATCAAATTAAAGGATTTTTAATAATTTTTAATAAAATTTATTTTTTTTTAAAGATATTTTTAATTTTTAATTATTAATTATTCAAAAATCCACCTAAAAATATTTTTTTATTTTATTTCTTTTCTTATTCTAATTTGTAAATCGTTCTCCTTTTATGTCCCATGCTGAGAAAAAGGTTTTCTAAAATCGGGCATCATCCACGAACAATTAAATCCACAGCTGTCCCCGAAGAGAGTTATTTTTATTTTTTATTTTTTTTATTTTCCCCACTATTCGTTCCTTTTTCATCGCCGGTTTGAACCCCGCCCAACCCCTCCGTCGCCTTGGAAAGCAGCAATTCGTATAAATATCATATTCGTGTTGCTCGTTGAACCCTTTTTACGGCTACCGAGAGGCTCGGGTCGGTTTTTTCGATCCAACACGTGTTCGGGGCACGCCGAAGACACAAGAAGCCGTTGGGATTATTTTTAAAACAATTGCAGGAGGTTCGGTGTGTGGCTATATTTAAAATGATAAAGAAACTTCTTCCAAAGGCTTCTTGTTTTCATTTTTTTTACATTTTTATACACCTCCAAACGTTTGAAATTAATTTCAATCAAGAAATTTAGTATTTTTCATTAAGATTTATTATTTTTCATTAAAATTTATTATTTTTTATAATTTTTTTTTTTTGGTTTTTTACCAAAATTTTTTCGATTTTTACAAAAATTTTTTTTTATGTGGAAAGAAAAAATAAATCAAAGTTAAAAAATAAAAAGGAAATTAAATTTCCTTTAATTTGAGTACAAACACGACATATTTATCTTTAATACTTTTCAAGTTATTCAATTTTTTATCTTAAAATTTAAACAAATTTCAAATTTTTTATTAAAAATCGATAGGAAATTAAATTTCCTTTAATTTGATACCAAACACGATATATCTAGCTTAAATAGTTTGAGAGTTATTAACATTTTTAACTTAAAATCCGTCGGTCCCGTAAGTCGGCGACCATCTTGGAATTTTTTGAGATAACCTAACTTTTTTGTTTTTTATCCGAATATAGTCGTATTTGGTATCAAATTAAAGGATTTTTTATCCCTTTTAAGAATTTTTAATAAAATCTTAATTTCTAATCGAAAATTTATTGATTTTTTCAAAAAGTTTCCTTCTAAATTAATTTTTAATAAAATTCAATTTAAAAAATTATTAAAAAATTAAATTTCCTTTTAATAAATAAAAAAACAATCCTTTTATTTTAAATATTTTCAAAATTATTTAAAATTTTCTACTAAAAATTTAACCTAACCTCAAAATTTTTATTAAAAATCGATAAAAAATTAAATTTTCTTTAATTTGAGTACAAACACGTCCCGTCTAACTTAAATACTTTAAAAATTATTAAAGGTTTTATTTTAAAATTTAACCTAACCTCCAATTTTTTATTTAAAAACATTAGAAAATTAAATTTCCGTTAATTTGAGTACAAACACGACCTATCTAATTTAAATAGTTTAAAAGTTATTAACATTTTCAACATTAAACTCCGTCGGTCCCGTAAATCGGCGGCCATCTTGGATTTTTTTAAATCTAACCTAACTTCTTTATTTTTAATCCAAATCTAGTCGTGTCTGGTATCAAATTAAAGGATTTTTAATAAAATTTAAGAATTTTTTATTTTTCTTTAAATTTTAATCGTAATTTTTTGGTTTTAATCAAATTTTTGTCAAAAAGTAAACTCAAAAACCAAACTAAATTAAGAAATTGATAGGAAATTAAATTTCCTTTCATTTGAGTACAAACACGACATATTTATCTTTAATACTTTTCAAGTTATTCAATTTTTCTATCTTAAAATTTAAACAAATTTCAAATTTTTTATTAGAAATCGTTCGGACATTAAATTTCCTTTAATTTGATAGCAAACATGATATATCTAACTTAATTAGTTTGAGAGCTATCGAGACTTTTAACATTAAAATCCGTCGGTCCCGTAAGTCGGCGGCCATCTTGGAATTTTGTTGAGATAACCAAACTTTTTTGTTTTTTATCCGAATATAGTCGTGTTTGGTATCAAATTAAAGGATTTTTAATGAACTTTAAGAAAATTTAGGAATTTTTTGATTTTTAAAATTTATAAATTTAAAATTTTTAAAAAATCGAGTTTTTAATAATTCTTTTTTAAATTTTTTTTAATTTTTTTAAATTATTTTAAATTTTTTAAAATTATTTAAAATTTTTTTAAATTTTTTTAAATTATTTTACATTTTTTTAAATTTTTTGAAACTATTCTTAAATTTTTTTTATATAAAATCATTTCTAAAAGAGATTTTTGGTATTTTTATGAAAATAATTAAAGTTATTTACAAAATGATTACGCGGCTTTAGTCGTATTATTACCCAATTGTAATTACCGTCTCACACACCTATTGTATTTCACTTGAGGCAGCAAATCGAGGTTGTGTATTCGATGTTAAGCCGTACGAATGGTTTTTAGGTTATGTGAATCGTAATTTTGCCCCTTATAAGTCTATTAAAAGATCGTTTTGAGATCATGAAGGTGAGAGTTACATTATTACTCTTGATATTACATTAAACGAGCGAAACGTTTTGCAATTAATTCACTGATAAGCGTTTTTCAAAACAGTTCAAAAGACCAAGTTTTTATTATTATTTAAAGATTACAACTTTAATAACTTTAACACGAGCTTCTATCGCGTTATAAATAAAGTACACGTTCTAGTGTTTATAAATGACTTCGTCTGAATTGTTGTTAAATCGTTCAAGACGTGTTCTTACTCAGGTAAATAAATTTACTATAAGAAAAGAATTGTTTCGTAAGAATTCCCTTGAAGCTTTCACGATTATGTAAATTATAACGAGTTTTTTTAAACGATTTTACCTGACTCTCCTGACATTCTGTCTTTAGACGAAGAAAAAATCGCTCGTTTTTTACGCGATGTTGATCGCTTTTGGATTCGGATTTTTAGGATTAATAATATACGGTGTGAACGCAAAAAGTACAGTGAGTACTAAACAATTGTTATTAACAAACGTGGTGAGTAAATATAAATATTTTTTTAACTTATTTTAAATTAAAATTAAGGACTAAAATAATTTTTTTCTAGATTTGTAGACATGGTGCAAGAACTCCGGTTGATACTTACCCGAACGATCCGTTTTTAAATTATTCCTTTCATCCGATCGGTTGGGGACATTTAACAAACGTAAGTTTAAAAAAAATTTAATAAAAATTTTTTTTTCTAATAAAAGAAAATAAAAATTAATTTTTAAAGTTAACTAAAAAATAAAACTAACTTTAAAAATCGATAGGAAATTAAATTTCCTTTAATTTAAGTACAAACACAACCCATCTAACTTAAATACTTTAAAAGTTATTAAAGATTTTATTTTGAAATTTAACCTAACCTCAATTTTTTTATTAAAAATCGTTAGAAAATTAAATTTCATTTAATTTGAGTACAAACACGACCTACCTAACTTAAATAGTTTAAAAGTTATTAACATTTTTAACATTAAAATCCGTCGGTCCCGTAAGTCGGCGGCCATCTTGGATATTTTTAAATCTAACCTAACCTCTTTATTTTTAATCCAAATCTAGTCGTGTTTGGTATCAAATTAAAGGATTTTTAATAAAATTTAAGAATTTTTTATTTTTCTTTAAATTTTAATCATAATTTTTTAGTTTTAATCAAATTTTTGTCAAAAACTAAACTCCAAAACCAAACTAAATTAAAAAATTGATAGGAAATTAAATTTCCTTTCATTTGAGTACAAACACGACATATTTATCTTTAATACTTTTCAAGTTATTCAAATTTTTGTTTTAGAATTTAAACAAATTTCAAATTTTTTATTAAAAATCGTTCGGACATTAAATTTCCTTTAATTTGATACCAAACATGATATATCTAACTTAAATAGTTTGAAAGCTATCGAGACTTTTAACATTGAAATCCGTCGGTCCCGTAAGTCGGCGGCCATCTTGGATATTTTTAAATTTAACCTAACTTCTTTATTTTTAATCCAAATCTAGTCGTGTTTGGTATCAAATTAAAGGAGTCTTAATAAAATTTAAGAATTTTTTATTTTTCTTAAAATTTTAATCTTATTTTTTTGGTTTTAATCAAATTTTTGTCAAAAAGTAAACTCAAAAACCAAACTAAATTAAAAAATTGATAGGAAATTAAATTTCCTTTCATTTGAGTACAAGCACGACATATTTATCTTTAATACTTTTCAAGTTATTCAATTTTTTAACTTAAAATTTAAACAAATTTCAAATTTTTTATTAAGAATCGTTCGGACATTAAATTTCCTTTAATTTGATACCAAACATGATATATCTAACTTAAATAGTTTGAAAGCTATCGAGACTTTTAACATTTAAATCCGTCGGTCCCGTAAGTCGGCGGCCATCTTGGATTTTTTTAAATCTAACCTAACTTCTTTATTTTTAATCCAAATCTAGTCGTGTTTGGTATCAAATTAACGGATTTTTAATAAAATTTAAGAATTTTTTATTTTTCTTTAAATTTTAATCATAATTTTTTGGTTTTAATCAAATTTTTGTCAAAAAGTAAACTCAAAAACAAAAACAAATTAAAAAATTGATAGGAAATTAAATTTCCTTTGATTTGAATACAAACAGGATATATTTATTTTTAATACTTTTCAAGTTATTCAATTTTTTATCTTAAAATTTAAACAAATTTCAATTTTTTTATTAAAAATCGTTAGAAAATTAAATTTCCTTTAATTTCAGTACAAACACAATCTATCTAACTTTAATAGTTTAAAAGTTATTAACATTTTTAACATTAAAATCCGTCGGTCCCGTAAATCGGCGGCCATCTTGGATTTTCTTAAATCTAACCTAACTTCCTTATTTTTAATCCAAATCTAGTCGTGTTTGGTATCAAATTAAAGAATTTTTAATAAAATTTAAGAATTTTTTATTTTTCTTTAAATTTTAATCATAATTTTTTGGTTTTAATCAAATTTTTGTCCAAAAGTAAACTCAAAAACCAAACTAAATTAAAAAATTGATAGGAAATTAAATTTCCTTTCATTTGAGTACAAACACGACGTATTTATCTTTAATACTTTTCAAGTTATTCAATTTTTTATCTTAAAATTTAAACAAATTTCAAATTTTTTATTAAAAATCGTTCGGACATTAAATTTCCTTTAATTTGATACCAAACACCATATATCTAACTTAAATAGTTTGAAAGCTATCGAGACTTTTAACATTAAAATCCGTCGGTCCCGTAAATCGGCGGCCATCTTGGATTTTTTTAAATCCAACCTAACTTTTTTATTTTTTATCCGAATATAGTCGTGTTTGGTATCAAATTAAAGGATTTTTAATAAACTTTAAGAATTTTTAATAAAAACTTTAATTTCTATAAACTGCCATCTTGAAAATTAAAAACTTAGCCTAACTTTTTTATTTTTAATCAAAATTTTGTGTTTTTAATCAAAATTTTTCGATTTTAATCAAAATTTTTTCGATTTTAATTAAGATTTGTTATTTTTTAACCAAGAAAATATTTTTTACCAACTTTTTTTCTTTTAGGAAGGCAAGTTAGATTTATTTAATTTAGGAAAAGACCTTAGAGAACGTTACAAATCCTTCCTGAGTAAAAATTACAACCCGGAACGTTACAAATCTCAATCTACGGACTCCGATAGAACGATTTCAAGCGTTCAACTTATAAACGCCGGTTTATGGAAGCCTACGGATGATCAAAAATGGGGTCCGATCGATTGGCAACCGATTCCCGTTCGATATCAACCTTTAAACGAAGATACGGTACTTAAAAATCTTCTTTTAACCGCTTCGGTACGGCGCCTATCGTCCGCGAAACGTCGTTAAGAACCGGCTTTCGTCATCTGGACGCTGGCTCAGCTGTCGACTATAGTCGACACTCGGCTGTGAGAGGGTCATCTATGGCCGTCGACTATAGTCGACGATCGTACCGTCCGCGAAACGTCGTTAAGAGCCGGCTTTTATCATCCGTACGCTGGCACAGCTGTCGACTATAGTCGACACTCGGCTGGGAGGGGTCATCTGTGGCCGTCGACTATAGTCGACGCCCGTACCGAAGTTGTTAATTAAAAAAATAAATAAAATTAATTCATTTTTATTATTTTTTTTTAATTAGTTATTATTAGTAAGAGTTCCATGCGCTCAATATGAGATCGAATTAAGGAAAGTTATCGAAAGTGAAACCGTCCAAGAGGTTTTTAAACTCAACAAAGACTTATTTAAGTACGTCGAAAACAATACAGGGAAGGAAATTAAAAATTTCGACGATTTACAAGACGTTTATACCACTTTACAAGCTGAAGTAAGCATTTAAATCAAGAAAACTTTTTCAAAAATAATTTTAGATGAAAAATTTTATTAAAAATTGATAGGAAATTAAATTTCCTTTAATTTAAGTACAAACATGACATATCTATCTTAAATAGTTTAGAAATTATTAACATTTTTAAATTTTTCTATAATTAAAAGTCGGCCATCTTGAAAATTTTTATTAAAAATCAATAGGAAATTAAATTTCCTTTAATTTAAGTACAAACATGACATATCTATCTTAAATAGTTTAGAAATTATTAACATTTTTAAATTTTTCTATAATTAAAAATCGACCATCCTAAAATTTTTTATTAAAAATCAATAGGAAATTAAATTTCCTTTAATTTAAGTACAAACATGACATATATATCTTAAATAGTTTAGAAATTATTAAAATTTTAAAATTTTTCTATAATTAAAAGTCGGCCATCTTGAAAATGTTTATTAAAAATCAATAGGAAATTAAATTTCCTTTAATTTGATACCAAACATGACATATCTAACTTAAATAGTTTAGAAGTTATCGAAATTTTCAACATTTTCAACTTTTTCAACAATTGAATGTCGGCCATCTTGAAAATTTTTAAACTAACCTAACTCTTTTATTTATTATCCGAATATAGTCGTGTTTGGTATCAAATTAAAGATTTTTTAATAAACTTTAAGAATTTTAAATTACCAAGGCGGTTTTACACGATTTTAAATGATTTTTAATATTTTTTAAGGTTAATTTTACATAGTGTTATATAATTTTAACCGATTTTAAATCATTTTCGTTTTAAGAATATATTTAAAAAAAAATTTAAGAAAATGGAAAAAAATTGAAAATCCGCCATTTTGAAAATGTTGAAATTAACCTAACTTTTTTGTTTTTTATCCGAATATAGTCGTGTTTGACACATCTATCTTAAATGGTTTAGAAATTATTAACATTTTAAAATTTTTCTATAATTAAAAGTCGGCCATCTTGAAAAATTTTATTAAAAATCAATAGGAAATTAAATTTCCTTTAATTTGATACCAAACATGACATATCTAACTTAAATAGTTTAGAAGTTATCGAAATTTTCAACATTTTCAACATTTTCAACTTTTTCAACAATTGAAAGTCGGCCATCTTGAAAAATTTTCAACAAACGTAACTTCTTTGTTTATTATCCGAATATAGTCGTGTTTGGTATCAAATTAAAGGATTTTTAATAAACTTTAAGAATTTTAAATTATCAAGGCGGTTTTACACGATTTTAAATGATTTTTAACGTTTTTTAAGGTTAATTTTACATAGTTTTATATAATTTTAACCGATTTTAAATCATTTTTGTTTTAAGAACATATTTTTAAAAAATTTTAAAAAAATGGGAAAAAAATTGAAAATCCGCCATTTTGAAATTGTTGAAATTAACCTAACTTTTTTGTTTTTTACCCGAATATAGTCGTGTTTGGTATCAAATTAAAGGATTTTTAATAAATTTTAAAAAAATATAAAAATTTTTGAAATTAATTTATTCATATTTTAGAAATGTTATAATTTAACGTTACCTTTATGGACTGTAAATTATTTTCCTGAAAAATTAGAAGAACCGACCGCGTTTAGTTTTAAATTACGAGCGTACAATAAAAAATTAGTTCGTTTAAAGGGCGGATTGTTGCTTAAGAAAATAATAAATGATATAAAATCGAAAGTAAATGATGGAAATCCGAGCGAAATGGAAATGTTTTTATACGGTGGTCACGATTCGACCGTAGCTAATATTTTAAGTGCTTTGAATTTGTTCGAAGAACACGTTCCTAATTATTCAGCGACGGTTTTAGTGGAATTATTTATTGATAGGTTGGATAATCAGTATTACGTTGAGGTAAAGTGTTTATAAATGTAATTTTATAGTTTGGTAAAAATAATTTTTTAATTTTTCGCTTTTAGATTTATTACAGGGAGTCGATGGAAGACGATTTTCGTTTAAAAATCGTACCCGGATGTAAAAAATCTTGTCGGTTGGATAAATTTTTGGATTTAGTTCAGGATCATATACCGGGTGATTGGGAAAAGGAGTGTTATACGGACGATCCTAATTTTGTACCTCCACCACCTTTAGGACCGTAATTATGGTTAAAAAACTTTAATAAATTTCATTAAAAAAAATTAAAAAAAATTTAACAGCTTTGAATTTTTTTTTTAATTTTTTGGTAACTTTTAGGATAAATCCCCCTTTTTTATTTAAAACTAGAATATTTTAATTCTCATTTAAAAAAAAGTTCATTGCAAAATTACTAAAAATGAATTTTTGGCGAATTTTTTAAAAATTGGTTGATTTTTTAAGGTTAAAACTGTGAAATGTGAATATCAACTTTGGGAATTTTTTTAAATTTTTTGGTAATATATAGAAAAAATCCGGCTTTTATAATTCAAAATAGAATTTTTTATCTTTCATTTAGTATAAAAATCATTCCTTAATCTTTAAAAATAAAGTCTGGGTGTTTTTTTAAAAATTAGTCTGTTTTTTTTAAAAAGTTTAAAACCGTCAAAAATTTTTACCAACTTTGAAAATTTTTTTAATTTTTTTGGTAATAATTAGAAAAAATCCGGCTTTCATAATTAAAAATAGAATCTTTTATCTTTCATTTAAATCAAAAATCATTCCTTAATCTTTAAAAATAAAGTCTGGGTGATTTTTTAAAAATTAGTCTGTTTTTTTTTTAAAGTTTAAAACCGTCAAAAATTTTTACCAACTTTGAAATTTTTTTTAATTTTTTTGGTAATAATTAGAAAAAATCCGGCTTATATAATTAAAAATAGAAGATTTTATCTTTCATTTAAATCAAAAATCATTCCTTAATCTTTAAAAATAAAGTCTGGGTGATTTTTTAAAAATTGGTCTGTTTTTAAAAAAGTTAGGTTAGAACAGTCAAAAATTTTTACCAACTTTGGGAATTTTTTTATTTTTTTTGGTAATAATTAGAAAAAATCCGGCTTTTATAATTAAAAATAGAATCTTTTATCTTTCATTTAAATCAAAAATTATTCCTTAATCTTTAAAAATAACGTCTGGGTGATTTTTTAAAAATTGGTCTGTTTTTAAAAAAGTTAGGTTACTTAACTGTCAATTTTTACCAAACTTTAGGAATTTTTTTAATTTTTTTGGTAAAACTTGGAAAAAATCTGGTTTTTAAAATTAAAAATAGAATCTTTTATCTTTCATTTAAATCAAGAATTATTCCTTAATCTTCAAAAATAAAGTCTGGGTGATTTTTTAAAAATTGGTCTGTTTTTAAAAAAGTTAGGTTAGAACCATCAAAAATTTTTACCAACTTTGGGAATTTTTTTAATTTTTTTGATAATAATTAGAAAAAATCCGGCTTTTACAATTAAAAATAGAATCTTTTATCTTTCATTTAAATCAAAAATCATTCCTTAATCTTTAAAAATAAAGTCTGGGTGATTTTTTAAAAATTAGTCTGTTTTTTTAAAAAAGTGTAAAACCGTCAAAAATTTTTACCAACTTTGAAAATTTTTTTAATTTTTTTGGTAATAATTAGAAAAAATCTGGCTTTTATAATTAAAAATAGAATCTTTTATCTTTCATTTAGATCAAAAATCATTCCTTAATCTTTAAAAATAAAGTCTGGGTGATTTTTTAAAAATTAGTCTGTTTTTTTAAAAAAGTTTAAAACCGTCAAAAATTTTTACCAACTTTGAAAATTTTTTTAATTTTTTTGGTAATAATTAGAAAAAATCCGGCTTTTATAGTTAAAAATAGAATCTTTTATCTTTCATTTAAATCAAAAATCATTCCTTAATCTTTAAAAGTAAAGTCTCGGTGATTTTTTAAAAATTGGTCTTTTTTTAAAAAAGTTAGGTTAGAACAGTTAAAAATTTTTACCAAAATTGGGATTTTTTTAAATTTTTTTGGTAATATTTAGAATAAAACGGTCTTTTTTAATAAAAACTAGAATCTTTTGACTTTCATTTTAAAAAAGATTTATTTCAAAATGATTAAAAATGAATTTTTGGCGATTTTCTAAAAATCGATAGATTTTTTAAGGTTAGGTTAGAACTGTCAGAAGTAATGATTAACTTTGGGAATTTTTTTAAATTTTTTGGTAATATTTAGAATAAAACGGTCTTTTTTAATTAAAAATAGAATGTTTTAAGTTTCATCTAGAATAGAAATCATCTCAAAATTTCAAAAAATCGATTTTTTACGAATTTTTAAAGTAGATGAAAAATTTTTCAAAAAAATAATAAACTTATTAAAATTTATTACTTTATTTATTCTTCAAAAACTTTATAGAAAATATAATAAACTATCACAAATCGACAACAATTCTCTTTTTTCAATCGCTTATTAAAATTTCCACAAACATTAAAAAACCCTTAATTATTTAATTACAAACAACTAATGTTTTTAAGAGTTAAAAATTCCAGTCACAATAAATTTAAAGCATTTACAACACCGTTTTTATTAAAATTTATCTTCGGCAAAGTGTCCAAAGCGTCCAATTTAAACGGTTTCTTTGTATTTCCATCTTCGTTAACCCAAAAGTGATTTTTATTTCGATGCTGACTCAAATTTAACGTCTCCGTCGACCGTTGCTTGCGTTTTTCTTTCGCGTAGTCTACAATTGTTCCATCTGAACGGTCTAATTTTAAAATATCAACACCGCTTTAACGTAAAAATATAGTTTTACCTCTCCATAAATCGAAGGCACGTTGCGTGTTGATCCTCGAAGACTCATTCAAGAGCTTTTCGACTCGTTTTGGGCGAAAATAAGATCCTATTAGATCATCCGGGTCTATTTTGTCGACTTTCTTAAAGATTTTTTAACGATTAAATTTAAATTATTAAGTTTGAGGGGATTTTTATTACCTTTTCGGTGGGATTTAGTAAATTTTGATCTTCTTCTACGGAATCTAAACGTGCTGGGGCCGTTTGAATGGTTGAAAATCTTCCTAGAATGAAGAAAATCTTATATGATTAATTTATTATGTTGTATTATTAATTTATTATGTTACTAGAATGTCTTAAGTTTCATTTGGAAAAAAATCTGATAAAAATCATTAAAATTCAATTTTTTATGATTTTTTAAAAATCGAAATTTTTGAGAACTTTAAACCGATTCACCTAAAAACCTTTAACAAATCAACTTTTTGCTTAAAACTAAGTGTTTTTATTTAAAATTAAGTATTTCTAATTAAAATTAAATGTTTTTATTAGAAATTAATTGAAAAAACTTGAAATCGGAAAGAAATTTTTGAAACTTGAAACCGATTCATTTGAAAATCTTTAACAAATCAACTTTTTGCTTAAAACTAAGTATTTTTATTTAAAATTAAGTATTTCTAATTAAAATTAAATGTTTTTATTTGAAATTAATTGAAAAAACTTGAAATCGGAAAGAAATTTTTGAGATCTTGAATCCGATTCACCTAGAAATCTTTAACAAATCAACTTTTGCTTAAAACTAAGTATTTCTATTTAAAATTAAGTATTTCTAATTAAAATTATATGTTTTTATTTGAAATTAATTAAAAAAACTTCAAATCGGAAAGAAGTTTTTGACAACTTGAAACCGATTCACTTGAAAATCTTTAACAAATCAACTTTTTGCTTAAAACTAAGTATTTTTATTTAAAATTAAGTATTTCTAATTAAAATTAAATGTTTTTATTTGAAATTATGTTATATTATTAATTTATTATGTTATATGATTGATTTATTATTTAATTCTAGGTTAGGTTAATAAAAACTTTTAGTAAGTACAGTAAATTTAATTTTTTAGGATTGGTATTTCTGCAGATAGATTTTTTTAATGGAGTTGAATTGGTTTTTAATGTGTTCTTAAAGATAAATTAATTATTTCTTGATTTTATTTATATTTCTTAATTTATTAGTTATCATTATTAATTTATATTAAAACTATTCTAAAATTAAAAATTTATAATATTTTTAGTAAATATAGTAAGTTTATTTTTTCGTCGTTGGTAGCCCTGCGGTTAGATTTTTTTAATGGAGTTGAAATGTTCGCGTCCGAGTTTTTTTTTACAATTTAATCGGTTAAAAAGTGTTTTAAGTGCGTTAATATCATCCGAATTAGTTAACATGGAACCTAATTGAAGTATCACTAATGGATTTTTATGTCCATCTGTGATGAAAATAAGGTAATTTTTCATTTTCTTTTCGCTTCGTTTAGATTAGTCGCGTTTTTAAAGACCAAAAAATATTCTTATTTTTTGATTTCGTTTATATCTCTAATATTTAATCACTTATTTATTCGTGTAAGATGATAATTATGATTTTAAATTTGAAAATAATTTTAAATTTGATAATAAATAATATTTTAATTTATGAATTTTAGTGTTCAAGTTTAGTCCTTCGTTTCATAGATGGCGCCGTCGTTGGTGTTCCACCATAATTGATGGAAATGACAGCTGATTAATTTTGAGGTTAGTTTACACTTAATAAATGATTATAATTACAAATTAAAAGATAAATTCATATATTTTTTTCATTTTTTAGGAGTTTTGGTGAGTAATTTTTTTGTATTTACGTTATTTATACGTAAATGAAATAATAAATACGTAAGTATGAAATAAATGAATAAAGTGTTAAATAAAGTATCAAATATCTTAAAATATGGAAAAATTACCTGCTGGTGGAAATTTCGTCCTTTGTACTATTAATTCAGGTAGTTTATACTTTTGAGCGTCATCTAACCAAATCGCTTGCTCTTTAATACATTCTAAATTCCTAAAAAATTAATTTAATTAAAAATTAAAGACTTATTTTATGAAAATAAAACAACTAACTTATAATTACACTCTTTTTTTAACGTCTCAGCAATTTTTTCCGATATTTGCGTTAATAATTTAATATTTTTTTCTTGTTTTCTGATGGTTTCTAAGTAATCGCAACGTTCGTTCTCAAATTCGCCCTGTATATCTTTAATTTCCTTCTCTAGACTTCTAACTTTGTATCGGTAACGTCTTAGAATGTCGCTTTTTACGTCTAACTCTTGTGTGATGTCTTTGTATTGGTTTTGTAGGATTTCCCGGTCTTCGTTCATATCGATTTTAGCTAAGACGTGGGCTATGGCACTTAATCGTCTCTCGGAAGCTTGTTTTTTACGTTTTCTACGTTCGGAGAGTTCGGCATCGTCGATTTTTTCACCTCCGATCATTGAGGATTTTAATTCTTGGATTCTTTTTAGTATTTCTTCTTTTGATGTTGATTTCGAAGGGGAATTTGATGGGAAATTTGAAAAATAATTCGAAGAAGGATTTGAAATTGAATTAGAAGTCGGATTAGAAGTTGGATTAGAAGTCAAATTAGAAGTTAAATTAGAAATCAAATTTGAAGAAGAATTCGAGGGTAAATTTGAAGGTAAATTAGAAGATAAATTCGAAGGTAAATTAGAAGATAAATTTGAAGGTAAATTAGAAGATAAATTTGATGGTAAATTAGAAGATAAATTTGAAGGTAAATTAGAAGATAAATTTGATGGTAAATTTGAAGGTAAATTAGAAGGTAAATTAGAAGATAAATTAGAAGGTAAATTAGAAGATAAATTTGAAGATAAATTAGAAGGTAAATTAGAAGATAAATTCGAAAGTAAATTCGAAGGTAAATTTGAAGGTAAATTAGAAGATAAATTCGAAGGTAAATTCGAAGATAAATTAGAAGATAAATTAGAAGAAAAATTAGAAGAATTGGAACAAAAATCCGAGGAAAAATTAAAATTTTCATTTAAATTCCGACTTTTAAAAAATTCCATCTCTTTTAAAATATTTTCCTTTTCAATTTTTTCACTTTCTCGTAAATTTTTCAACATTTCAATTTCTCTTTTATAATTTTTCACCTCATCGTTCCCCTCGTTACTTAAATTATCCTCCAAAAGACGTTTTAATCTCTCGATTTCTTCTTGATACTGCTTTAAAATCGCATCTTTCGGATCTTGATTGATTTTCGGTTTATTAAAAATATTTTTCGCTCGGTTTGCGTAACGTAAAGTCGATAAAGTTTCATCGTAGTTGAATTCCGATGGACTTATACAGGCTATCATTAAAGTTTTGGTGTTTCCGCCTAAGGAGTCTTGTAATAATCGGGTTAATTTTGAATCTCTGTATGGAATGTGTTTTGATTTTCCATCGACTAAAGCTGAGATAACGTTTCCCAAAGCGCTTAACGATAGATTAATTTTGGTGGCTTCTTTTAATCGATTTCCGGTCGCTTTGGTCTTTTCCTGTCTTTCCGATCCGGCTAAATCGACTAAATTCAATTTACCTTTTTTAATAGATTCATTATTATTCTCCATACTGATTTGTTCGATGGTAATCGTAAAAATACTATGAGATCTTGAACTTTGCTCGTTCATTAAAGTCGAACCCACTATGCGATTTTTCGTACCGTTTTTTAGTAATTCCTCGCAATCGTTTACGTTAAAAACGGGTTTTAAAGTTAATCCGGGGATTATCAACCCTTCGTTTTGAGTTTCTTTAAGGTTTAGGTTAATTCCCGGGTTGAATTTATCGTTTGTTAGTAAATCCCTTATTTGTTCGTTGTAAATTTCTAAGTAACTTGCGAAAATTAGATATTTAACACCTTCCGTGACCGAGATAGCCTCAAAAATATGTTCGAAAGCCCTAGAAATGATCCCTTTTTCGTTTTGATTTTTATTTCCTTCCATTGTGAATGATTTTCCACATCCGGTTTGACCGTAGACGAATATTGTGCTGTTGTAACCTTCTAAAACGCTCTAAAAATGGAAAGGTTTTATCTATGAAAATAAATAAGTGTTTTTAAGAATTTTTTTAAATTTTTTAGTAATAATTAGAACAAATTCATCAAATTTATTAAAAAATAGACATTTTAATTTATTTATATTTAAAAAATCTCTCCTTTATTTTAAAAAATAAACTCTGGATGATTTTTTAAAGTTGATTCAAATTGTCGAAAAGTTAGGTTATATGCGATTAAAAATTTTAAGTGTTTTTGGGAATTTTTTTAATTTTTTTGGTAATAATTAGGAAAAATCTATCAAGTTTAGTAAAAAATAGACATTTTAATTTATTTATATTTAAAAAATCTTTTCTTTATTTTAAAAAATAAAGTCTGGATGATTTTTTAAAGTTGAGTCAAATTGTCGAAAAGTTAGGTTAGAACCGTCAAAAATTTTATGTGTTTTTGGGAATTTTTTTAATTTTTTTGGTAATAATTAGAAAAAATCCGGCTTTTATAATTAAAAATAGAATCTTTTATCTTTCATTTAAATCAAAAATCATTCCTTAATCTTTAAAAATAAAGTCTGGGTGATTTTTTAAAAATTGGTCTGTTTTTTTCTTAGGTTAGGTTAGAACCGTCAAAAATTTTTACCAACTTTGAAATTTTTTTTAATTTTTTTGGTAATAATTAGAAAAAATCCGGCTTTTATAATTAAAAATAGAATCTTTTATCTTTCATTTAAATCAAAAATCATTCCTTAATCTTTAAAAATAAAGTCTGGGTGATTTTTTAAAGTTGGGCCAAATTGTCGAAAAGTTAGGTTAGAACTGTCAAAAATTTTAAGTGTCTTTGGGAATTTTTTTAATTTTTTTGGTAATAATTAGAACAAATCCATCAAGTTTATTAAAAAATACACATTTTAATTTATTTATATTTAAAGAATCTTTTCTTTATTTTAATAAATAAAGTCTGGACGATTTTTTAAAGTTGGGCCAAATTGTCGAAAAGTTAGGTTAGAACCGTCAAGAATTTTATGTGTTTTTGGGAATTTTTTTAATTTTTTTGGTAATAATTAGAACAAATCCATCAAATTTATTAAAAAATAGATATTTTAATTTATTTATATTTAAAAAATCTTTTCTTTATTTTAATAAATAAAGTCTGGATGATTTCTTAAAGTTGATCCAAATTGTCGAAAAGTTAGGTTAGAACCGTCAAAAATTTTATGTGTTTCTGGGAATTTTTTTAATTTTTTTGATAATAATTAGAAAAAATCCGGCTTTTATCATTAAAAGTAGAATCTTTTATCTTTCATTTAAATCAAAAATCATTCCTTAATCTTTAAAAATAAAGTCTGGGTGATTTTTTAAAAATTGGTCTGTTTTTAAAAAAGTTAGGTTAGAACCGTCAAAAATTTTTACCAACTTTGGGAATTTTTTTAATTTTTTTGATAATAATTAGAAAAAATCCAGCTTTTATAATTAAAAATAGAAGATTTTATCTTTCATTTAAATCAAGAATCATTCCTTAATCTTTAAAAATAAAGTTTGGGTGATTTTTTAAAAATTGGTCTGTTTTTAAAAAAGTTAGGTTAGAACCGTCAAAAATTTTTACCAACTTTGGGAATTTTTTTAATTTTTTTGATAATAACTAGAAAAAATCCGGCTCTTATAATTAAAAATAGAAGATTTTATCTTTCATTTAAATCAAAAATCATTCCTTAATCTTTAAAAATAAAGTCTGGGTAATTTTTTAAAAATTGGTCTGTTTTTAAAAAAGTTAGGTTAGAAACGTCAAAAATTTTTACCAACTTTGGGAATTTTTTTAATTTTTTTGGTAATAATTAGAAAAAATCCGGCTTTTATAATTAAAAATAGATTCTTTTATCTTTCATTTAAATAAAAAATCATTCCTTAATCTTTAAAAATAAGATCTGGGTGATTTTTTAAAAATTGGTTTGTTTTTAAAAAAAGTTAGGTTAGAACCGTCAAAAATTTTTATCAACTTTGGAATTTTTTTTAATTTTTTTGGTAATAATTAGAAAAAATCTGGCTTTTATAATTAAAAGTAGAATCTTTTAACTTTCATTTAAATCAAAAATCATTCCTTAACCTTCAAAAATAAAGTCTGGGTGATTTTTTAAAAATTGGTCTGTTTTTAAAAAAGTTAGGTTAGAACCGTCAAAAATGTTTACCAACTTTGGGAATTTTTTTAATTTTTTTGGTAATAATTAGAAAATATCCGGCTTTTATAATTAAAAATAGAATCTTTTATCTTTCATTTAAATCAAAAATCATTCCTTAATCTTTAAAAATAAAGTCTGGGTGATTTTTTAAAAATTAGTCTGTTTTTTTAAAAAGTTTAAAACCGTCAAAAATTTTTACCAATTTTGAAAATTTTTTTAATTTTTTTGGTAACAATTAGAAAAAATCTGGCTGTTATAATTAAAAATAGAATCTTTTATCTTTCATTTAAATCAAAAATCATTCCTTAATCTTTAAAAATAAAGTCTGGGTGATTTTTTAAAAATTAGTCTGTTTTTTTAAAAAGTTTAAAACCGTCAAAAATTTTTACCAACTTTGAAAATTTTTTTAATTTTTTTGGGAACAATTAGAAAAAATCCGGCTTTTATAATGAAAAGTAGAATCTTTTATCTTTCATTTAAATCAAGAATTATTCTTTAATCTTTAAAAATAAAGTCTGGGTGATTTTTTAAAAATTGGTCTGTTTTTTAAAAAAGTGTGGTTACTAACTGTCAATTTTTACCAAACTTTGAAATTTTTTTTAATTTTTTTGATAATAATTAGAAAATATCCGGCTGTTATAGTTGAAAATAGAATTTTTTATCTTTCATTTAAATCAAGAATCATTCCTTAATCTTTAAAAATAAACTCTGGGTGATTTTTTAAAAATTGGTCTGTTTTTAAAAAAATTAGTTTATTTTTAAAAAAATTTGGTTAGAACCGTCAAAAATTTTTACCAACTTTGGGATTTTTTTTAATTTTTTTGATAATAATTAGAACAAATCTATCAAGTTTAGTAAAAAATAGACATTTTAATTTATTTATATGTAAAAAATCTTTTCTTTATTTTAAAAAATAAAGTCTAGACGATTTTTTAAAGTTGGGTAAAATTTTTGAAAAGTTAGGTTATATTTGGTCGAAAATTTTAAGTGTCTGGGAATTTTTTTAATTTTTTTGGTAATAATTAGAACAAATCCGTCAAGTTTATTGAAAAATAGATTAAGAATAATAAATAAAATAAATAGTTTTAATAAATTAAATAATTTACCTCAATTAAAGGATAACAAATTTCATTGTAAATGGTTTCCGTTGAAGATTTTTCATCGTAAACTGAATCGAAGGTGAATTGTTTGGGAAAATTGGAACCTTCGTTTGGATCCCATATTTCTGCTATGCAATCTTTTAATTTTACGGTACACTAAAATTAATAAAATCTATAAGATTATTAAATAAATTCAAGTCTTATAAATCTGAAGGTTTTTATGATCGGTGTTAACACTTTATTGACCGGGAATTTTACATAGAAACTATCTCATGTCACCGCAATTTGACATAACAAGTGTAATGACGACGAGTTAACTCGTCACCAGTCAGCAACGCTTGGATATGAAATGACGAGTTATCTCGTCACCGGTCAACAAGGTGTTAACTGAATCAAGATTAGAGCTAACATAAGAACCAAGTCTAACATTAGAGCTTTATTAGAGATTTTTCAGATTTAGTCGTACGATTTTTGAGAAGGCGTTTGATGTTTTGGCCGTCATGTTGCAACCTTTTTTAGAAAAAAGTTACAAGTGACGATTGAAGAAGTGGCCATGATACTATTATCTTCATGAAATTGCTAATTTCTATATGGAATTAAATGAAGAAGAAGTGTTGAAGAAAAGTACGTGTAAGCCAACATTATGGCTTCGATATGTAGACAAAAACATGTTCGAGACTTGGCAATATGGTAAGAAACGTCTCCCAGCATTTCAAGATTATTTGAATTCGCAACATTTCATAATTAAGTTTACCATGGAAACGGGAATTGTGAAACAACTATCATTGCCGGATGTTCTAGTCACATGAACGACCACTGAGGATATGGAACTTTTGGAGTAACCAGAAGAAAACGCACAGAAACGGATACTTATACATCCATGTATGTTAGCTTCGGGTTTCTTTCGCTGATGAAATAAAACCACCTTTGACCTTAACCAGGAATTATATTCAAGTCACTCTCACTGGCTACAAAGTACAACTGATTCACTTTTAGGTAGATTTTAACTAATTGGTAAAGTTTAAAGATTCCTTAAGTAAAGGTTAATGTTAGTTCTAATCTTGGTACACTTAATGCTGGCAATGAAAACCTTCATATTTACAATTAAAAGTCAATTAGTTAAAGCTAATCTTAGTTCTAGTCTTATTATTAGTTCAAATTCTAATCTTCTTGTTTTAATAACTTACTTTTGAATTTATTTCGATTTCTCGTTTATTCATCGGTCGACATCTGACGATAACTTTCACGTTTTCAGCCATTTTTACTTCTATTCTATCTCAATCATCCTAAAATATAATTTTTTTAAATGAACTTTAATAAAAAAAGAATTTACAATAAAAAATTTATTAAAATTAAATAGGAATTCGAATTTTTGAGTACAACCAAATCGAAAATTCTATTTTACTTAATTTTCTGTTTGATTTTTGTGAAAAATATGATGTTTATACTTAATAATTTAACATTTCAAGGTCGGAATCATTCGTAAATATGAATCGGTAACCGGATATATCGATTCTTTAAGGCGTCAAGTTTGAACTTGACATATTGAACTGGAAATTTCCATAGTTACCACGTTTACTACACGTTTTTAGTCGTTAAAACGATAGTGTAATCGCTATTTTAAATAATTAAGTGATGACTAAACCGTTTTTTTTTTTTCTTTTCTTTGTTTTTCATTTTAATTAAAATTAAAAAAAATATGTTTAAACAGTTTAGATAAGAATTGAAAATTAAAACTTACACAGTTTTACATCTTAAATTTATATCAATAAACACATTTATTTTTATTTATAAAACACTTAAATCTAAATCACTTTTTAGTTGCATTTAAAATCACTAAAAATTTTAAATTGTTACTTTTTTATTTTATTTATTTTTTTTTCATGTAGTGTTTTTCTGTTGAGTTCCGTTTGTGTACTGAAACGAATCGAACTTGTTCGGAGCGATTTAAACTTCGTACACGAACCGGACGAAACACGCAAAGCTCAAAGCTCGGTGTTTGTAATTATTAATAAGTTTTATTTTATTCCAACGTTCTAAAATGGAGTTTTAATCGATTTTAATAGTTTATTTTAAACGTTTTTATGAAAAATTTTAGTGAACAAGGTGTTTTTTATGATTTATTTAGTCGATTTTTAAGGATAATAAAAAAATTTACCTTTAAAAAGATCAATATTTGAATTTAAGGTGTAAAAATACGTTTGAGGTAGGCAACCAAAATAGCTGGAAAATTGATGAAGTTTAAAAAATCGCCCAATATTTATTTATAAAGATTAAGGAATGATTTTTGGTTTAAATGAAAGATAAAAGATTCTATTTTTAATTTAAAAAGCCGGATTTTTTCTAATTATTACCAAAAAAATAGAAAAATTTTCAAAGTTGGTAATAATTTTTGACGGTTTTAAACTTTTTTAAAAAAATTGACCAATTTTTAAAAAATCACCCAGACTTTATTTTTAAAGATTAACGAATGATTTTTGATTTAAATGAAAGTTAAAAGATTCTATTTTTAATTGCAAAAGCCGGATTTTTCTAATTGTTACCAAGAAAATGAAAAAAAATTTCAAAGTTGGAACAATATTTTTTTAAGTTAAAAATGAAATTTAAAGTATCGTCTAGATTTTATTTTTAGGGCTAGAGAAAAAATCTCTTAGAGGAATTGTAGACTGAAATATCTATTTTAATATAACATATAAAGATTTTTACTTGAATTTAAAAATTTTGAAAAAAGAAAAAAAAATTTTTTTCTTAACCTCTACATTTCTTCAACTTTGAAATTTCAAAAATTAAACTTTAAAAAATCGCCCAGACTTTAGTTTTAAGAATTGAAAAAAGATTTTTTGGAAAATTATAGTTTAGAATATCTATTTTAATATAACATATAAAGATTTTTTCTTGAATTTAAAAATTTTCAAAAAAAAATTTTTTTTCTTAACCTCTACATTTTTTCAACTTTGAAATTCGAAATTTTAAACTTTAAAAAATCGCCGAGACTTTAATTTTGAGAATTGAAAAAAGATTTTTTGGAAAATTATAGTTTAAACTATCTATTTTAATATAACATATAAAGATTTTTTCCTGAATTTAAAAATTTTCAAAAAAAAATTTTTTTCTTAACCTCTACATTTTTTCAACTTTGAAATTTCAAAAATTAAGCTTTAAAAAATCGCCGAGACTTTAGTTTTAAGAATTGAAAAAAGATTTTTTGGAAAATTATAGTTTAAAATATCTATTTTAATATAACATATAAAGATTTTTTCCTGAATTTAAAAATTTTCAAAAAAAAAATTTTTTTTCTTAACCTCTACATTTTTTCAACTTCGAAATTTCAAAAATTAAACTTTAAAAAATCGCCGAGACTTTAGTTTTAAGAATTGAAAAAAGATTTTTTGGAAAATTATAGTTTAAAATATCTATTTTAATATAACATATAAAGATTTTTACTTGAATTTAAAAATTTTCAAAAAAAAAATTTTTTCTTAACCTCTACATTTTTTCAACTTCGAAATTTCAAAAATTAAACTTTAAAAAATCGCCGAGACTTTAGTTTTAAGAATTGAAAAAAAATTTTTTGGAAAATTATAGTTTAAAATATCTATTTTAATATAACATATAAAGATTTTTTCCTGAATTTAAAAATTTTCAAAAAAAAAATTTTTTTCTTAACCTCTACATTTTTTCAACTTCGAAATTTCAAAAATTAAACTTTAAAAAATCGCCGAGACTTTAGTTTTAAGAATTGAAAAAAGATTTTTTGGAAAATTATAGTTTAAAATATCTATTTTAATATAACATATAAAGATTTTTTCTTGAATTTAAAGATTCTTTACGGTTCTAACCTAACTTTTTTAAAAAACAGACCAATTTTTAAAAAATCACCCAGACTTTATTTTTAAAGATTTTGGTCAAATTTTTTTTCCAAATGAAACTTAAAACATTCTAGTTTCAATTAAAAAAGATGGTTTTGTTCTAAATTTAACCAAAAAAATTAAAAAAATTCCTAAAATTGGTAAACATTTTTGGCGGTTCTAACCTAACTTTTTTAAAAACAAACCAATCTTTAAAAAATCACCCAGACTTTATTTTTAAAGATTAAGGAATGTTTTTTGATTTAAATGAAAAATAAAAGATTCTATTTTTAATTATGAAAGCCGGATTTTTTCTAATTTTTACCAAAAAAATTAAAAAAATTTCCAAAATTGGTAAACATTTTTGGCGGTTCTAACCTAACTTTTTTAAAAACAAACCAATCTTTAAAAAATCACCCAGACTTTATTTTTAAAGATTAAGGAATGATTTTTTATTTAAATGAAAGATAAAGGATTCTAATTTTAATTATAAAAGCCGGATTTTTTCTAATTATTACCAAAAAAATTAAAAAAATTCCCAAAGTTGGTAAAAATTTTTGACGTTTCTAACCTAATTTTTTTTAAAATAAACTAATTTTTTTAAAAACAGACCATTTTTTAAAAAAATCATCCAGACTTTATTTTTAAAGATTAAGGAATAATTTTTGATTTAAATGAAAGATAAAAGATTCTATTTTTAATTATAAAAGCCGGATTTTTTCTAATTGTTATCAAAAAAATTAAAAAAATTCCCAAAGTTGGTAAAAATTTTTGACGGTTCTAACTTAATTTTTTTAAAAATAAACTAATTTTTTTAAAAACAGACCAATTTTTAAAAAATCACCCAGACTTTATTTTTAAAGATTAAGGAATGATTTTTGATTAAAATGAAAGATAAAAGATTCTAATTTTAATTATGAAAGCCGGAATTTTTCTAATTATTACCAAAAAAATTAAAAAAATTCCCAAAGTTGGTAAAGATTTTTGACGGTTCTAACCTAACTTTTTTTAAAAATAAACTAATCTTTTTTAAAACAGACCAATTTTTAAAAAATCACCCAGACTTTATTTTTAAAGATTAAGGAATGATTTTTGATTTAAATGAAAAATAAAAGATTCTATTTTTAATTATAAAAGCCGGATCTTTTCTAATTATTACCAAAAAAATTAAAAAAACTCCCAAAGTTGGTAAAAATTTTTGACGGTTCTAACCTAACTTTTTTTAAAAGCAGACCAATTTTTAAAAAATCACCCAGACTTTATTTTTAAAGATTAAGGAATGATTTTTGATTTAAATGAAAGATAAAAGATTCTATTTTTAATTATAAAAGCCGGATTTTTTCTAATTATTACCAAAAAAATTAAAAAAATTCCCAAAAAAACTTCAACAAATTTATTTTATACTATTTAATGACTATTTTACATCTCATTTATACAAATAATCCTTAATAAAATTTCCTCTAAGATAGTCCTTGTTGAAAATTAAGCGTTTTATTAGTCTCTAAAATCTCATTTTGCATTTCCAAAGCGATTTTTTTATACTTTTCCGCTAATTCTTGGTTTTTATCAACACCTAAAAATTAGAAAATAGAAAAATTTCAAAATTTTAAAATTAAATTATAAAATTAAAAAATTAAATTATCAAATTAAAAAATTCAATTATAAAATTAAAAAATTAAATTATAAAATTAAAAAATTAAATTATAAAATTAAATTACAAAATTAAAAAATTAAACTATAAATTAAAAAAATTACCATCTCCTTTCGCATACATCTGACTTAAATTAATACAACAATAAACATTCCCCAAGTTACATCCGTTCAAAGCGTATTTATAAGCTTGTTTCATATTTTTCGGTACTAAATATTCATCTTTAACTTCAACCTTAACGTTTTCTTTCCTCTCGCTTTTATCTTTATTATTTTTGCCATTTTTAAGTCCGCTTATGTGAAAGCCGGAAGCGTAATAACACGCGTGAGAGTTATTCGCGTCGCAAGCTTTTTCTAAAAGTTTCATTCCTCTAACGGGATCTTCGGAAATCCCACATTTTTCCCAATCGGAAATCACTAATAATCCTTCTTGGAAACAAGCTTCCGGGATATTATCATCGCACGCCTTTTTTAAGTACTCGTAACCCTTTTTATAATCCTTTTTTAAACCTCCTTTTCCTAAAAGCGAGTAAGCTCCGAACTTTAAACAACTCTTTCCGTACTTGTAATCATCGCAATTTGATTTGTAGACTTTTACCGCTTTTTCGTAATCTTTTTTAACGGCTTCTAAGTAGTCTCCGAGTAAATGACATACTAAAAATTAAAATAAATGAAAATAAATTAAAATAAATAACACAAAAGAAATTTTCAAGTTAGGTTAGTTTTGAGGTTAGGTTGATAATTTAATTAAATCCTCACCTTCCGGATTTTTTTCACTGTAACAACCGAATCTGTACTCAATTCCGAGATTGTGAAGGAATTCTTTTACATCAGTTTCCGATTTAAAGTCAAATGCCATTATTTTTTAAAATTTTTCTTTAGAAATTTAGAATTTTTAGGTTATCTTATGTGAATTAGTAATTTTTTGTATTTTAAGGTTGGTAACGAATTGACTTTTTAATGTAAGTTATAAATAATTTTACGTAATTAAATTAAAAATATGTGTTTTTAATTTATTTTTGGATTTTTTAAATTGTTAAAATTAAATTGTTTTAAAATTTTAATATGTTTAAATTAAAAAGAAATAATGACATTTAAAAATAAAATGTTAAAGTAGCGCCATCTTTGAGGGAAATGCGAAATTTGTGTTTTAAAGTCAATCCAAGAACTAACCTAATTAAAAGTTCTACTTTACCGACACTTTTAATTTTTAACGTTTCTCCAGTTGAACTAATTTTTATTGTTTATTTAGAAAAATTAAATAAATAGAAGGTATAATACAATAAATGAGATTAAAAAAAGGGAAAAAATTAATTTTTTTTTAAATTTTTAACTTAAAATTTTATTATAATTAAATAAAAAAAAATAAATATATTTAAAAATAAAATGTTGAAATAACGCCATCTTTGAGGGAAATGCGAAACTTGTGTTTTAAAGTCAGTCTAAGAACTAACCTAATTCTTTAAAAGTTCTACTTTACCGACACTTTTAATTTTTGACGTTTCTCGAGTTGAACTAGTTTTTATTATTGTTTATTTGGAAAAATTAAATAAATTGAAGGTATAATATAATAAACGAGATTAAAAAGGAATTTTTTTTTAATTTTATTTTCTTTCACTTTTATTCTTTAACGTTTAACTTTAATGTTTGAAATCATCAATCATGTTAGTTTCTTTTTTTTAGATAAAGTAGCATTGTAAAAGTTGCTACCGTCGAGAGATACTTAAGAAGTATTTTGAGAGCTCGGTTCTGATTGGGAGTTCCTTAATCTGAACGAACGCCTCCGCGGGATCGCGGGTCGCCTTGGAAATGGGCGGGGACTACGCCTTCTCGATTCAAATGGACCGCGAAGCGGCGGCGGCGGCAAGAGCCGCCGCGTCCCTTGGAAAAAACGCCGCAAAGACGGCCGGAATTATCAACATTTCCGCCGGCGCGTCTTCCCCAAAACGACCTTAAGAGCGCGCGCCGTACGGTCCAAAGTCGCTCGGCTTCCGTACGTAACCTCAAAAACGAGAGTCATTTTTTTCTGTAACAAATGACGCGAGCCGCGAGCCAATCGGAACGCGCGAAACCCTGCTACGGCGTTTGTGAACCCCTAAACGGCCGCCGTGATGTGAAAAACACCGTAGGTACGTAGAATTTTATCCATTTTACATGAAAAACATGCCGGTTGCCCCGACGCGGCGCCAGCGGGCCCCGTTTTTCGGGGAAAATTCCGCGGATTAACGCGTCGCGGGGGCGACCCTCTACGCTTACCCAAGACGCGGACATAACCACACTTTTTTATTGATTTCGTTTGGAAAGCGCGAGATTCGATCGGGAAAGTGGGAAAACGGTCGCGAAACATCGTTTTAAGGGTCGGACGAGCCGTTTTCGACGATATACGAGCGTTTTCTTCACGGTTTTGGCTAAATTCTCCCTGGTTATTTCCCCCACCACGACCGCCTACTCCTTTCCCTCTTTACCCCCACCACTCGCCTCATTCTATTTCAATAAATATTATTTGATTATCCGGCGAGTTTATTTTGATATATTATTTTTTTTTATTCAATTTCGATAAACGTATAGAAATGAATTTGTAAACGATTAAAACTAAACGATTAAACGAGGCATTTAAAATTAATTAATAATAAATGTATCCGGATGAGTCCATTATTTGACGTTTGGAGGGGTTACCGAGAAAAAAAGATGGCTACCTAATATTGAGCATTTAGTGCTTTATTGTTTTATTGGCAAATTTGCAAAATTTTAAATGTAAACAATCAATTAAACGGGCGCGTTTAATCGGATTCGTTCAGTTGAGATCACGGATTAACGTCGTGCCGTTTAAAGCGGCCCGCGATCGTCTCGAAACGCGATCTTTAAACGAAAATCCGAATCCTCCCATTTGAGGTTATGTTCGCTCGGTATTGTTTATTGTGTTTTTCACGCAGATTTCGGCGATTTTAAATGGAAAGTGCGTCCGAGCAAAGGTGCAAACAACAAAACTCCGAGGACCGCGACCGGAAAAGTATTAGAATATGTAGGAAAACCGCCGCCCGAACCATGTACTGTACGTTTAGGTTATAATGCGTCTCGGATCGTTCGCTCGAACCGTTAAGGCCCCCAAAATGGCCCTCTTCGAGTTCGGCTAGTGCGCGGACCCGCGCGTTTGGCCGACGTGCAGTGCGCGTTTAGACTAAGCCAGCCTCTCCCCCCAGTGTGGTAGTAAAACCGTAAAAGCGCGCCCCCGGCGGTTAAGATGAGCGGAGTACCGAAGGCGAAGATGTGCAAGTCGCCGAAAGCCCCCAACCAGCACCAGAAGCAACCGTCGATGATCGAGTACGAGTCGCTGAGCACGAACTGCACGACGGTCGGCTCCAATAACCTCCATCTCGTTAAAAAGCCCCAACAGCAGCAGCAGCAAGCCGCTCAAATGATGGCCATGTCTCCGGCTTATTCCAATCCGAGCCCCGGCTATCCGGCGAGTCCGTACAGCTCGCCGGCCGGGTTAAAGTCGCCGTCACCTTCCCAAGGAGGAAAACCACCTACTCCGCAACCGGCCACCTTTCCGGTAATGCAAATCATTCACAATTTGAATAATCACAACCAATTGTTAGCCAGGCCGATACAAACTGCCGCTCAACAACAAAACATTATCAAGCTGAAGCCGCATTTGAATATTTTACCTAAACCGAGTGCTAGTCCTCAACCATCACCTAAACCCAGTGTTAGGTAAGTCGATTTAATCTTTTAGAAGGTTTATTCTTTTCTAAAGGGTTTATTTTTCTTTTAAAGAGTTTTATTTTTCTTTTAAAAAGTTTATTTTTCTTTTAAAAAGTTTTATTTTTCTTTTAAAAAGTGTTATTTTTCTTGTAAAGATTTTATTTTTCTTTTAAAAAGTTTTATTTTTCTTTTAAAAAGTTTTATTTTCCTTGTAAAGAATTTATTTTTCTTCTAAAGATTTTATTTTTCTTCTAAAGATTTTATTTTTCTTCTAAAAAGTTTAATTTTTCTTCTAAAAAGTTTTATTTTTCTTTTAAAAAGTTTTATTTTCCTTGTAAAGAATTTATTTTTCTTGTAAAGATTTTATTTTCCTTGTAAAGAATTTATTTTTCTTCTAAAGATTTTATTTTTCTTCTAAAGATTTTATTTTTTTTCTAAAAAGTTTTATTTTTCTTTTAAAAAGTTTTATTTTCCTTGTAAAGATTTTATTTTTCTTCTAAAGATTTTATTTTTCTTCTAAAGATTTTATTTTTCTTCTAAAGATTTTATTTTTCTTCTAAAGATTTTATTTTTCTTCTAAAAAGTTTAATTTTTCTTCTAAAAAGTTTTATTTTTCTTTTAAAAAGTTTTATTTTCCTTGTAAAGAATTTATTTTTCTTCTAAAGATTTTATTTTTCTTCTAAAGATTTTATTTTTCTTCTAAAGATTTTATTTTTCTTCTAAAAAGTTTTATTTTTCTTTTAAAAAGTTTTATTTTCCTTGTAAAGAATTTATTTTTCTTCTAAAGATTTTATTTTTCTTCTAAAGATTTAATTTTTCTTTTAAAGATTTTATTTTTCTTCTAAAGATTTTATTTTTCTTCTAAAAAGTTTAATTTTTCTTCTAAAAAGTTTTATTTTTCTTTTAAAAAGTTTTATTTTCCTTTAAAGAATTTATTTTTCTTCTAAAGATTTTATTTTTCTTTTAAAAACTTTTATTTTCCTTGTAAAGATTTTATTTTTCTTCTAAAGATTTTATTTTTCTTGTAAAAATTTTTATTTTTATCCGAAACTAATTAAAAAATATTTCTTTAGTCCCCAAATAGTAATACCAACGAATCAACCAACAACAACAATCGTACCGGCCGCTCAACCCTTACTTTTAAACCAAATGCCGGTTTTAACAACTCCCGGAGTTCAATTCATCTTACGACCGCAGACTAAAATCCCCACGCATCAAGTGCAAACGGCTGCCCCGCAAGGTTTAATTCTCCAGCAAAGTCAACCGGTGTTGCAAATCCAACCGCCTCGATCTCAACCCCTGGTGCGAGTGCTCACAAATGGGATGCAAATAGGCGCTCCGGCGACCACTTTCGTTACTCAAGTTTCAAATAATAGTAATGGAACGGCAGTCGCTAGTAACATCGCTAATAATATAACTAGTAATATAACTAGTAATATAACTAGTAATATAACTGGTAATATAGCTAGTAATATAGCTAGTAATTTAAATGGAACGAATAACTGTCAAAGTCAAAAAAAGAAGGTTGGTGGGAATGTTTTAAGTAATAATAATAATAAAAAGAAGAAACAAAAATTGGACTTGGCGAATATTATGAAATTATCCGGGATCGGGGACGAGGATGATATACAATTTGAAAGTGATACCTCTTTAAGCGAAAGCGATCACAATTCGATACATTCTCAGCCTAATACTCCTCAGCCGCAACAAACGGTCGTTCAGTCGCCTCAAGGTTTGGTTCCGGACGCGAAAAAAGTTGGAAATATTCAATTGGCGACCGTTCAACCTCCGACAACTCCTCTGGTGCAAGTTTTAAATCAAACGTTCCCCTCGAACGTAATCCCAACGTCAAATCAGGGCGCGACCGCTCAAAGTATCCCTTTTAATCCGTTTATAACGCCTAATTTTACGATTAATAACGGTTTGATGCTTCAAAGAAGCACGGGAGGTTTTAAATTAGCTTTGGGCGAAGACGGTCGATTGATTTTACAACACGATCCTACGCTAAATCAAGATTTACAATCGCAATTATTACTGCAAAGTTTATTCGGGTTGAACCATCAGTTAGTTTTGCAACCTTCGATCGATCAACAAGTTCACTCTCAAACGGTTCAAACGATCCAACAACAAAGCGTCCAAACGATCCAACAGCAAACGGTACAATCTCAAACGATACAAACCGTTCAGCAACAAACGGTGCAACCGCAAAGCGTTCAACATTCTCTACAAACGATTCAACAAACGATCCAACCTCAGATTCAAGCGGTTCAGCCGCAGACTGTACAACAAACGGTTCAACAGACGATTCAACATCAAACGGTTAGCCAGCCGTTACACAATCACCAGCCAATGCAAATCGTTCAACCTCAGCCGATACAAAATTTAAATCAAAGCTTTCAAAATCAATTGCCGTCTAATTTACATTCGATTCAAAATCAAATTCAATCTCAGATACAGTCGATACTGCAAAGTCAACTTCACCAAAATAATCCGGTTCAAACTCAGGCCTCGCAAAGCCATCAAAATCAAACGAGTTCGATTCAAACCGGTTCCGTTCAATCGCAAGGGATACAAACGTCGATTCATCAACCGGTTTCTCAACAGATTCAAACGCAACCGATTTTAAAAGTACAACCGTTTCAAAAAACCCAACCGCCCGTACAAACGGTTCACCCGCAACCGATTCCTTCGACTAATCATACCCAAACCAATGATGCTCAATCGCAACAACAGCAACAACAAACCCAACCGACTTCGTATGTGGTTAATCTTACTCCGGATCAATTGGAACAATTAAAACGATGCGGACAGGTTACCGTAAACGGACAGACGATTTTTATGCAGAGAAGTAATAATACCACCGGGAATAAATCGGGGGGATCGGAAATTAACCAATTTGGAAGTGGAAATAACGAACATGGAAACGCAAAAGCTCAGGTGAAGTTATCGCCGAGGAGTAAACCGGTTAAGAAGGTTCAAAGTAAAGGGGTGAGCGGGAAGGTTGTCCAACAAAATGTTGATGTTAAAGGGGGAAATGAGAAGGTGGTTAATCATCATCATCATCATGTGAATCAGAGTGGACAAGGAAAGGAGGTGAAAACTTCCCCTCCGGTTGTTAAAAATGTTGCCGTTCAAAATCATACAGTTCAGGTGAGTTTTAATATTTGATTTTTTTTTTTTAAATCAATCATTTTTTTTTAAATCATAATAAATTGAATTTTAAAGATTTTGATAAAATTTAAGAAAATTTTAAATTTTAGTAAAAATTGAACTAACCACACTTTTTGTTAAAATTTAAAATTTGACCAACTTTTAACTTTTTTAAAAACATACCAATTTTTAAAAAATCACCCAGACTTTATTTTTAAAGATTAAGGAATGATTTTTGATTTAAGTGAAAGATAAAAGACTCTATTTTTAATTATAAGAGCCGGATTTTTTCTAAGTTTTACCAAAAAAATTAAAAAAATTCCCAAAGTTGGTAAAAATTTTTGACGGTTCTAACCTAACTTTTTTAAAAATAGCTCAATTTTTAAAAAGTCTCTCAGAGTTTATTTTTAAAGATTAAGGAATGATTTTTAATTTAAATGAAAGATAAATAATTCTATTTTTAATTATAAAAGGCGGATTTTTTCTAATTATTATCAAAAAAATTAAAAAAATTCCCAAAGTTGGTAAAAATTTTTGATGATTCTAACCTAACTTTTTTAAAAACAGACCAATTTTTAAAAAATCACCCAGACTTTATTTTTAAAGATTAAGGAATGATTTTTGATTTAAATGAAAGATAAAAGATTCTATTTTTAATTATAAAAGCCGAATTTTTTTCTAATTATTATCAAAAAAATTAAAAAAATTCCCAAAGTTGGTAAAAATTTTTGACGATTCTAACCTAACTTTTTTAAAAACAGACCAATTTTTAAAAAATCACCCAGACTTTATTTTTAAAGATTAAGGAATGATTTTTGATTTAAATGAAAGATAAAAGATTCTATTTTTAATTATAAAAGCCGGATTTTTTCTAAGTTTTACCAAAAAAATTAAAAAAAAATTCAAAATTGGAAAAAAAATTTTTTTAGATTTTCGATTTCTGATTTTTTCAATCACCATTTGACTAAAATGAAACAATTTTATTGATTGAAAAAAACATAAAAAATCGAAAATCACTTTTTAAAAAGGAGTTATAATAAATTAGATTAATTACCTTTCAAAATAAATTTAAAAACTGAATAAATAGATGAGTAACAATATCAATAATAAGACCTTTATATTTGATACTATCTAACGAATTCGATTTTTTATCTTTCTCATTTAATTTACTTTTTATCTTTAAGAGAATGTAACGTATTGTATTAGTATGTATCCGATTTGATTTAGTTGATGTTTTATTTTTTTATTATTTCATTTTTTAATATTTATTTTTTATTATTTCACTTTTTAATATTTATTTTTTATTATTTCACTTTTTAATATTTATTTTTTATTATTTCATTTTTTAATATTTATTTTTTATTATTTTATTCTTTAATATTTATTTTTTATTTATATATTATATTATTTTAATTATTTTCTTTATATATATGATATTATTTTAGGTTCAACCCCAACAACAACAATCTCAACAAATCCAAACGATCCTCCAACAGAAGCAACCTTCGGCTTTGGTCCAACCGAGCGTTCAATCTCAAACTTTACCGAATCAAATCGTTCAACAGCAACAACAACAGCAGCAACAACAACAGCATCAACAACAACAACCTCAACAAGTACAACAAATCCAACCGAAATCGACTGCGATCGTTCCTCAAAGTCAAAAACGTCAATCGAATCCGACGTTAATCCAGCCGATTCAAAGTAGTAATCATTCGCAGAGTGCCGTCGAGAATAATACTCAGGACGTGGAGCATCTCCTCGGTCAGATAATCGAAGAGTCGAATAACGCGACGATTTCGACGCCGATTTCGACGTCGCAAACGATAACGATCCCGTTGCCGCAAAGCAATCCGAGCCAGGCCGGCGCGAGACAACGACCGCAAAGGGTCCATACCATTCAGCTAACGCCGCAGAAACAGCAACACTTGAAGAGCATACAGTTGCAGATACAGACGTTGAGCGCTCGATTGACGCCCGGCGATTCGGAGATGCACAACGCGCTCAACATACTGTTTCAAGAGCAACAGAAGATTTTGGCGACGGGGAAGTTGTTGCCGCCCGACAAGGTTTATTATCATAATAATCAACTGACGATTGTTAATCCTCAACCGTTGCCGTCGCAAAAGGTCGATAATTCGACCGGGCAGAATCATCAGGATAATAGTAGAGGAGTTAGGACGACTACTAGTGAAAATATTTCTAGTCAACAGGTAAAATTTTGTTCTAATTACTCAAAGAATTAGAAAAAAAATCATAAGAGTGACTAAAATTTTTGACAGGTAACTTAACTTTTAAAAAAATTTTAAAAAATTTTAAGCAAATTTTATACGACTTTATTTTTTTAAATTAAGAAATGAAATTTGTATTAATTGTAAGCTAAAATATTCTATTTTGTAACAAGAAAATCAATTTTCTTCTAATTATTACCCAAAAAATTAAAAAAAATCATAAGAGTGACTAACATTTTTGACAGGTAACTTAACTTTTTAAAAAATTTTAAGCAAATTTTATACGACTTTATTTTTTAAAATTAAGAAATGAAATTTGTATTAATTGAAAGCTAAAATATTCTATTTTGTAATAAGAAAATCAATTTTCTTCTAATTATTACCCAAAAAATTAAAAAAAAAATCATAAAAGTGACTACATTTTTGACAGGTAACTTAACTTTTTAAAAAATTTTAAGCAAATTTTATACGACTTTATTTCTTTAAATTAAGAAATGACATTTATATTAATTGAAAGCTAAAATATTCTATTTTGTAATAAGAAAATCAATTTTCTTCTAATTATTACCCAAAAAATTAAAAAAAATCATAAGAGTGCTAACATTTTTGACAGGTAACTTAACTTTTTAAAAAATTTTAAGCAAATTTTATACGACTTTATTTTTTTTAATTAAGAAATGAAATTTGTATTAATTGATAGCTAAAATATTCTATTTTGTAATAAGAAAATCAATTTTCTTCTAATTATTACCCAAAAAATTAAAAAAAAAATCATAAGAGTGACTAACATTTTTGACAGGTAACTTAACTTTTTAAAAAATTTTAAGCAAATTTTATACGACTTTATTTTTTAAAATTAAGAAATGACATTTGTATTAATTGAAAGCTAAAATATTCTATTTTGTAATAAGAAAATCAATTTTCTTCTAATTATTACCCAAAAAATTAAAAAAAAATCATAAAATAGACCAAAATTTTTGCAAGTAACCTAACTTTTTAAAAATTTTCACAAAATTTTACAAAATTTTTTCACAAAATTTTAAAAATCGACTTTATTTATTTTTTTAAAATTAACCTTCAAATGATATCGTGGGTTGCTCGGTTACTTACGATTTGATGTAACTTGGGGTACTTGCAAACCCCAGGGTACCATCTGAAGGTTAAGCAACGAAATTTGTATTAATTATTTAATATTTTTCTGTTTTTTTTTTTTTTTTTTAATTTAGGTTGTGACACCACAAAACATAATAAGTAATAATAATAGTAGCAAGATAAGTATTAATCCGGTTAGTAATAACGTTCAAAGTTCGACGAGTAACGGCGTTAGTCCTTCGACGACGGTAGCACAACTTCACCACCATCAACAGCAACAGCAACATTCCGTGCAGATATCCCCGGCGGTGCAAAAACCCGGTGCGAACAATGTCGCCGCTTATCAAACCAACGCGGTCGTTTCTAATGTAAAGACGGAGAAAAACGAGGCGCAGTTGAGTCAGGAAAGGAGACAAAAAGCTTCCGAACAGTAAGTTAATTAACAAAATTAAACGTAATTTTTGATCTTGTGTAAAAAGTAAATGTTGATTGATTGAAAGTAAATTAGAAATTAAAACTCCCTCTTACGAACAAAGCTTATATTATAAATTTTATTTTAATAATTAAATAAATGTATATAAATAAATTGAAATGTATTTTCTTGTCGTTTAGATTGGAGAAACAGTTTAGTTTGGATCAGGCGTCGGTACAAAAGCCGGATATTCGGAGACCGTTTATCAGTAAAATGGACGCGTGCAAACGATTGATGGAGTACCATTGCTTCTCGCAGCCGCCGATTTGCGCCAAAGATCTCGACACGGCGGACGAGTGCTTCGAACTCACCGCCAAGCATTATTTGAATAAGTTCTCGAAAATGGTCGATAAGTATCAATGTTTGAGGATAAAGGAAAGTATGGTAAGCGGTTCTGTCCACTCGTTTAAACATTGTTAAGGTGTCAAGATTGAGCTAACTTTTGTTAACTGAACTAAGAATTATTACTTTAGATTGTGCCACTATATTAACTAAGAATTAAGACCGAATTAACATTAGCATTAAAGCTAGATTTAGTGCTCAACCGACGATCAACACTAACAAGGAGAGTGCAAGGTCTTGGGGTCGTGAATTTAGTTCAAATTTCGTAGAATGGTAGATTTAATTTTCCTGTTGATGAAAATATATGGTTATAGGGGCCACTATTCAATAATTTTTAAAATTATAATATATAAAGTAGTAAGCAATCAGCGCCTCTTTAAAAGAGAGCGCCGCAGGCGCCTAGCTCTTCTTTTGATAGTTTTTTTGGAAATCGCTTTCCGGACGATCCAATGGTTTTACGTCATTCTGCCGACCATTATCTTCACCTCCCCGACGATTTTGGGAGGTCCGTGACAGATTTCGAAAAAACGGCCCTGAAAATCAAACGACGTTGCGGTAACCCTAATTGAAATTAAAATTCTCGATCGTCCCCCTGTCATTTTCGTCAATTTTCGAACGCATTTTTTTGTCCAAAAAGCCACCGGCTCCGCGACTCTGCTTCCGGCTAACCTTCTGAACGGCTTTCTAACGCAACGTTATATGCGAATCGGGGCTCCTTTGGACCCGAAACGGCCGATTTAAGTCCTAAACGAAGTCCCCGTTTTCCGTCATTTTCAATTTGGACCGATAAAACAGTTGGTTCAATTTTCATAAACGTTATTTATTATTCTAACCACGCTAATGCCACATGAAATATCAAAACGATCGGTTTATTAATAATTATCAAATATTTAATTTATGCAGAGCAAAAATTCGAATAAATTTCACTAAAAACTAATTAAATTCTTGAAAATATCACCAAAAATTTAAGTAAATTTGTAAAAATTCCACCAAAGCTACTAAAATTTTTAATAATTCCACCAAAAACTTATAAAATTTGTAAAAATTCCACCAAACCTATCAAAATTTTTAACAATTCCACCAAAAACTTGCCGAATCTTTAAAAAATATACTAAAATTAAGATTAATTTCGTCAAGAATTGATTAGATTCTTAAAAATTTCACAAAAATAAAAAAGTAACAATAAAAATTCCACAAAAGTTAGTCAAATTGAATATAATTTCACCAAAAATTATTAAATTTGGAGACAATTCTACTAAAAACTTAATGAATTTTTTAAAAATTCCACCCAAAATCAATAAAATTGGCAAAAATTCCACGAAAAACTTACTATATTCGTAAAAATTCCACCAAAGTTACCAACATTTTTAACAATTCCACCAAAAACGTACTAAATTTTTTCAATTTTCCACCAAAGCTACAAAAATGGTGAATAATTCCACCAAACACTTACTGATTTTTTAAAAATACCACCAAAAACTTACCAAATTTATAAAAATTTTACTAGAATTACCAATATTTTTAACAATTCCACCAAAAATAATTGAAGTTAATAAAAATTCCACCAAAGTTATCAACTTTTTTTAACAATTCCACCAAAAACGTACTGAATTTTATAAAAATTCCATAAAAAATTAATAAAATTGGAAAAATTTCACTAAAAACTTACTAAATTCGTAAAAATTTCATAAAAAGCACTGATTTTTTAAAAAATTCCATCAAAAATGAATAAAATTCGCAAAAATTCCACCAGTGTTATCAAAATTTTAGATAATTCCAGCAAAAATGTACTGAATTTTTTAAAAATTCCACCAAAGATTAATACAATTTGCAAAAATTCCACCAAAAACTTACTAAATTCATAAGAATTTTACCAAAAACACTGTTTTTTTTTTATTTCGCCAGAAATGAATAAAATTCACAAAAATTCCATCAATATTATCAAAATTTTTGATAATTCCACCAAAAACATACTGATTTTTTTAAAAATTCCACCAAAAACTTACTAAATTCATAAGAATTTTACCAAAAACACTGAATTTTTTTAAAATTCCACCAGAAATGAATAAAATTCGCAAAAATTCCACCAAAGCTATTAAAATATTTAACAACTACACCCAAAACTTACTGATTTTTTTTATTCCACCAAAAACTAAGAAAAATCCTAAAAATTACACCGAAATTATCAACATTTTTAACAATTCTACCAAAAACTTACAAATTTTTTTAAAAATTCCACCAAAGTGTCCAAATTCTTTTAAAATTCCACCAAAAATCAATCAAATTAGAAACAATTTCATTAAAAATTAACTAAAACCTTGAAAATTCCATCAAAACTTAGTAGATTCATAAAAATTCCACCAAAGTTACTAACATTTTTAATAATTCTACCAAAAGTAATGAATTTTTTAAAAATTCCACGAAAAAACTTACAAAATTTGTAAAAATTCCACCAAAAATTTACCAATTTTTTTTTAATTCCACCAAAAACTTATTAAATTCGTAAAGCTTCCACCAAAGGTACCAAAATGTTGATCAATTCAACCAAAAACAATAAATTTTTTTTAGAAAAATACTAAAAATAAAGCTAAACTAGTAGTTTTTAATTCTGCATTCGAAAATGCATGAATATGCTATACATGCCATTTAAGAAAAGAAAATTGGGAACATTTCCTCTAAAACCAGAAACGAGAGAAAAATGAAAATGTTATTATTAAACGCGTCGCATTGAACTATATAATCAGGTAAAATTTCAAAATCGATACTTCTCAAACAACAAAGTTATTCGACCGTTCTGGGACTTTATACTAACCCTGTATACACATCATCAATGCCCAAAAAATCTTGGGACAAGCTGTCAATAGAAAAAATTCTAAAAATAACCGTATTTATCATTATAATTAGTCATTATTAAGTCGGGCTTTGTAGAGAAAGGTTAGAATATGTAGTGAAAGTGAAAATACTATTTTATTAAAATACTCAACCCAAAAGCTAAAGCTCACATATGTATTTTATCTTGGAGGCGTTGTTCAATAGTTGACTTAACATTCTCTGGAAAATTAGACATTATTATAATAATAATATTCTTATGTTAATTTTGTAGCTCCGATGGTATACGTTGATATAAATTGTCGGTAGAGTCTAAGTTTAACGCTAAAACTCTTAGAAGTAGAGCTGTGTTTCCCAACCTTTTTTGTGGCATGCCCCATGTTAGCTTTTCTAATATTGTGATGCCCCCCTAAAGTTCCGCGAGGCCCCACAAAGTGAAAATGTGTTGATTTGTCTGTTTACATATGAACAGAATATAAAGTTGAAACATAAAATGTATCCAAAAACATGGAACACAATCAATGCCCAAAAAAAGGTCACACGTTTTCAAAGTAATAATTTTTAATGGAATTGTTCGCATAAGGAAGTTTTTATGATACCTTTTAGGAATAAATCAGTAGGAAAACAGAGTAGCAAAATTTTCGAAACATATTGTAAAAAACCGAAATTGCTTCCCTTAACAATTAAATTGCCCCGCGTTGGGAAACACTGAAGTAGAGAGTTAGGGTTGAAAATTTAAATTCAGCCGATTTTTTTGGAAAACCAAAAGATCTACGAAAAAACGGATTTCACCGTTGTTTTCCTAGTTGTTGAATTATATCAGAACAGGACTTTCAACAAAATCTAAATTTTCGATTTTTTCGGTTTTTTTGGCTATTTTAGAAATTTTAACTTTGAGCTCGTGTAACTTGGCAGTCGATCGTTCGATTTTTATGCAGTAAATTTTTAACGATTCTCCGTTTAATTCTAAGTATGATTCTAGAAAAGGGTTAGCGTACTAAGCCCGGAAAATTTTTGACGAATATTTTTCTGAACCTCTGCACCGAAAAATTAGACGAAAATTAAAAAAAAAAATTTTTTATTTTATTGTAAATTACTATTATTTTAACGTTTATAATCGTTTGGAAAGTACTTATCTATGTATCAAATTGTTCCTTCGCCGAGAAATTGTTAGAAAATCGCATTTTGATTATTTCGATTTTCGACCATTTTAGAAATTTTAACTTTGAGCTTCCATAACTCAGCCAACAACCGTCTAATTTTTCTACAGTTTGTTTCTAATGATTCTCTATTCAATCGTGAATAAAATTATAGACCGGTGTCGTTATTCTGAATTCGAAAAATTTCTGACGAATGGTTTTCCAAACCTCTACAGAGCAAGAAGTTAGACGATAATTTTAAAATCTCGATTTTGAGTTCGTGTAACTCGCTCGTTGATCATCTGATTTTCATACAAATTTTCGTTTCGAATACGTTTAACATACGTTTCAACCTCCCGAAAGATCAAACGCCTTTTAAAACGACCAAGTATAAAACCCAAAAGCTTCTAATTTTAAATCTAGTGTTAGAATTAGTGCTAATGTTAATTTATAGTTTTAATTAATTTTTTTTTAATCGAAAAATCGTTAAAAATTCGCATTTTATACCGATCTTAAATAAAAATAAATATTTATATTATAGAGAGAAGTTCCAACATCGGAATTAATGATGCTAGACCGTCTATTTGTGATGGAAGAGCAACAATCTCTGATAAAGCTTCGACAAGACGTTCAAGAAAATCCTCCCGCGTTATCACAGTTGGTGCCACCGTCAATAGAAGTGACTCCTCCGAGTCAAGAGGACGCTCACGAAGAGTACGACGAATGGGCGTGTATCCAAAAGGAGTTGAGCTCGCTGCAACCTCCTCAATCCGTCGAAGCGAAACCGCCGGTTAACCCGGATAATTTAAAAAGGAACCGGGAAAGGCACGAAAACGACGCTCGATTGGAAAGTTTAAAAAAGTTTCGGGTGGAAAAGAAGCGATCCGTCTCCCCGACGAGTAATCCGACTCAAACGTCCTCGCCTAATTACTCGGTCTCTCAACAGCAACAATTGGTGAACGTTAATTCCCAGTACGTCGTTCAACAACAAAACTTTAATTCGACGACGACGCAAAAACGTTCTCAATTTTCTTCGGTCGTGAGTCACACGGTTCATCACCATCATCACCACCATCACGGTCATCAAGTTTTCCACGCGCAACAAAGTCAACAAGCGACGGCGGTTCAGCAACAACAAAATTCGACGGTGTTTAACGGCGGCGGTGGTTCGTCAAGTTCGAACAGTAACTGTACGAACAGTTCGGGACCGTCCGGAACGGATAATATCATCGACGAACAGGTGCAGAGTGCGATCGATTCGATACTGAACTTGCAACAGTCATCGTTAGATCTGGACGATGTAAATAGTATATTATCGTGACGGTTCGTGTAGATTTTTTTTTCTTTCGAATGAGTGAGAAAAAATTTTTTTTTTATTTTATTTAAATGCAAAGTATTTTTCTTTAATTTCTTAATTTTTGTTTGGAGTTTGTTGTACGATGATTCCAAAATAGATTATTTTTATTCAAACATTCAAACAAAAAGAAATACTGTAAGTCTTAAATTTAATAATCTATTTTTGAATCATCCCTTAATTTAATAACAAACTACTCAATTTGTAAATATGATAAAAAAATACAATTAATAGTAAGTTTAGATTAAAAAGAAAAGAAAAAAAAAGAAATTGATCGGATAATGGATGAAAAAATGTAAATACGGTTTTCTAAATTTCTTTAAAAAAAATTTTCCAAGTTTTTTTTTATTACGTAATTTCTTTGCTCAAAAAACTTGAAAGAATAAATAAATAAGTTATAATAAAAATAATACTGTTGGTGAAAACGTAAATGTGCTCTTTTATTAAGGAGAGTTTTTTTTTGTAAATAGATTGATAGTAATTTTAAGTCGTTAAAGTGAAATATCATTCTTTTAATTATTAAGAAGAACGCACATAACTTATGTTCATTAATATAACATTATGTTCATTTCTAAATCAATCGTAATGATAAATTTCAATAAAAATTGAGCATAAGTTATGTTCAATAAATATAAAATGATTTTAAATCGATTTTTTTTAACACACAAGACTCTCTCCGTCCTTTTTTTGTTGTACACAAAATTTGGTAACCGTATTTATTTTTATTTATTATTATTATTTCTTTTTATTGAGTCGTAATCGAAAAAATACAATCCAAGGTTGAAGAAAAATGTAAAAAAAGATTTTTGTTTGACTACGGTAAATGAAAGAGAGTGTAAATGTAAATACGTTGTAAATTTCGTGTATCCGTTTTCGATTTAATTTATATGTATATCTCTTCTCATGTACTTAGGTGATGATAAAAACGTAATTTAACGTAACTTTATTTAATAATTTTCTTCTCTGTAATTTTTTTTTGTTCTTTGTATCGTTTTCGGGCCGTTTCGTTCTTTTCCTTCGAGTCCACGATAAGTTATTTTAATATCATTATCAATAACTATGTTTTATTTTTTTTTCTAAATTTGTTTGTTTAATTATAAGACTGATCCACAGAGAATTTTAGTTCCTATCATAGGAAAGATGAAATAAACTATTAAAAAATATTTATATTGTTTGCTTTTATCTTTTAAAAATCTTTTCCTGTGTACCCTTTTGAAATTTTTAAAAGCTCAATATAGTATCGGGAACACCTCTCCCATTTCATGTTCTAATACAAAAATCCGAAAATTTTCAAAAATATTTGAAAAGTCGATTTGGTATCAGGTTCACATGAATCAGGTGTCAAAAGATTTATCAGAAGTAAGTCGAAAAATGCGGTAATATACCTCCCTCATTTCATGTGATCCTAATACAAAATCGAAATCTTTCACGAAAAATTTCTGCGAACTCGACTTGGTATCAGGATCGCATGAAAGCAAGGAGGTGTCAAAGTGGTATCAGGAGTAAGTCGGTACTGCGCATACGCGAGCCGAAAAATCGGCGGTAAAATATTTCTCTCGAAATCTTTCACGAAAAATTTTTGCAAACTCGATTTGGTATCAGGATCACATGAAAGCAAGGAGGTGTCAAAGTGGTATCAGGAGTAAGTCGGTACTGCGCATACGCGAGCCGAAAAATCGGCGGTAAAATATTTCTCTCGAAATCTTTCACGAAAAATTTTTGCAAACTCGATTTGGTATCAGGATCACATGAAAGCAAGGAGGTGTCAAAGTGGTATCAGGAGTAAGTCGGTACTGCGCATGCGCGAGCCGGAAAATCGGCGGCAAAATATTTCTCTCGAAATCTTTCACGAAAAATTTTTGCAAACTCGATTTGGTATCAAGATCGCATGAAAGTAAGGAGGTGTTCAAGAGGTATCCGGAGTAAGTCGGTACTGCGCATGCGCGAGCCGGAAAATCGCCGGCAAAATATCTCTCGAAATCTTTCACGAAAAATTTTTGCAAACTCGATTTAGTATTCGGATCACATGAAAGCAAGGAGGTGTCAAAGAGGTATCAGGAGTAGGTTGATAGTGCGGATGCGCAAACCGATAAAAGCGTGATTACGTTCTCCTAATACAAAATTGGAAACTTTTTCAAGAAATTTGTTCGAAAAATCGATTTGGTATCAGGATCACATGAAAGTAAGGAGATATCAGGAGTAAGTAATGTGTACTCGTGAACTGAAAGAGAAGAAGTATCCCGATATTTTTAAAGTGAAATTTTGAAAAGTTAAGTTTATCCGTATCGTAGAAAAGTGGGAAAGTATCTAATTAAAAGGGCATAATTATTAATAAGTATTTTAATCTATCTTTTAAAAAAGAAAACAACTTAAAAACGATTTCAACCATTTATTTCCAATTCGAAAAACATAATTACAATAAACTACACATTCCGAACCGGCTAATAAACGGCAAAGTCCACTTAAACCTAAAACTTCATCCTATGCGGGTACTGCGACGACCTAAGTCCAAACATCGTAGCCAAATAAGCAAACAGCAACTTCTTCTCCGGGTTCTTCTTAATCGCTTCAATAACCTGCTTGTCAACCGTCTTCTGGTCGGTCTTCCTTTGCTCGGTTGGTTTATATCCGGCCTTTTTCGTCGCGAAAATATCCCCTTCTTCCTTCTTTGGCCTGCGTTTCCTTTCCCTTTTGAAGTATTCGTCATCAATATTCGCCTCCAACTTGACTCCGCTGATATCGACACAGGTTTGAGTTGCGATCACATAATTTGGATGCATTCTCCTCATTGGGCAACCGTTGATTTTAAACGGACCGGTCACCAATAACATTCCAGAGTAGAGTTTCTTCAAAAGGACCACCCGCTTTCCTTTATGGGGACCCGCCAAGACGATTAAAATGGTTCCCGGTTGAAGCGATGAACGTAAATTACGTTTGTGTTGCGAGAAACAACGTCCGCGAGTGTTTCTCGGTAAGATTCTAAAAATAAAAGAAAATAAATTAATTAATTTGTAACACAACGTTTTTTTAAAATCTTAAAATTAAATTTTTTAAATTAAAAACTTACTTGTCTTGCGTAGCATAATACGCTCGTCTTCTAACGGTTCTAACGATGCGTTTGCCACCATTTTTCTCACCTCCGATCGGTTTCTCAACAAACTGTTGGTTCTTGGCCTCCTTCGGCTTCTTCGAAGAGACTTTCTTCCCGACAAATTTGTAAATCGCCTTCTTATGATACATCCTCGTACGGGAAAAACGATAAACTCCATTTCCCAAATCGTAGTTGCGAGCCTTTCCAGGCCTTTTCACCTCTTCTTTACCTTTTTCCGCCATCTAAAACGATAAAAGTCACTTAACACATTCACCTAACCTCACTTATTAAAACAAGATTAAAGTTATGTTTATCAGTTTTTAAATCATCTACATTTATTACTTTCTGTAGTGTCCTAAGGCAAAAAAATAGTCATCATTTAAACAAAAATTAATAAATTCCAATCTAAAATTAGAAAAATTTACCAAAATAAAGTATTTGAGGTTAACTCAACACGTCATGATATAAACAACAAGTTTTTGATTAATTTTCAAGTTAAAATTGAAAAATATCCGTGCTAACTTAAATATAAACTAACCGGGTGTAATTTTAAATAAAAAAATTGAGAAAATTCGTTAAGATTAATGAATAAAATCGAGATTATTATCGACTTACTTTCGACGTCTTGTCTTCCGCCATTGCGAATCGCTTAAAAAGACGGCTAACTTCATTGTTATTAACCAGCTGGATTTTTAATACCATTCGTAGATAACGAAATTTCCCTAGATCAGTCACCGGACTACCAACCTAGGGTCGGTTACAGACGCGGATTTAATTGATATTGAAAATTTTTCGAAAAAAATGTTTTCCTTTTTCTGAGTTTAATAAACGTTTATTAACTTAAAAAACGTTTTTAACAATAAATTTTTTTTTTTGTTGGCGTACTGATCAGTCAGCCAACCTAACCAAGGGTCGAGACGTCTGCATCGCGTTGGTTGACGGTGAATTTTTTCGAAAAAAATTTTTTTTCCCCTTTTTCTGAGTTTTATAAACATTTATTAGTTTAAAAAACGTTTTAAACTAAATAAAATTAATGGAGGAATGCGATGTAGTAGTCAAATCAATAAAATTGCAAATTTAATTTTTGTTATTGTCGTTTGAAAAAATTACACACAATCCATAATTTATAAATGGGTAATAAAAGGAATTAAAGGAAAAAGAAAGGATTAGAGGAAATGCGATAGCAACAATTTTATTGTGATACGTCATTGTTTAAAAAAAGCGTCAATTAAAAAAAGATACTCCTGATTTAAGTGGCCGTTAATGGAATTACAACAAATTACAATTAATAATAATAATAATAAAACGTTTTGGTGTAAGTGGGACAAAGTACGTTTTGATAAAAATCGTTTTTTAAGCGTACGAAATACTAAAACGGTTTTCAAAGTTTAAAAAAAATCGATTTTAAAAAAATTCATAAAAAATCGAATTTTAAAGATTTTGATTTGATTTTTTTTCTAAATGAAACTTAAAACATTCTAGTTTTGATTAAAAAAGACCGTTTTGTTCTAATTATTACCAAAAAAATTAAAAAAAAATTTAAAGTTGGTAAATATTTTTGACGGTTCTAACCTAACTTTTTTAAAAAAATTGACCAATTTTTAAAAAATCCCCCAGACTTTATTTTTAAAGATTAAGGAATGATTTTTGATTTAAATGAAAGATAAAAGATTTTAATTTTAATTAAAAAAGATGGTTTTGTTCTAAATTTTACCAAAAAAATTAAAAAAATTTTCAAAGTTTGGTAAAAACTTTTGGCGGTTTTAACTTTTTTAAAAAGCAGACCAATTTTAAAAAATCACCCAGACTTTATTTTTGAAGATTAAGGAATGATTTTTGATTTAAATGAAAGATAAAAGATTCTATTTTTAATTATAAAAGCCGAATTTTTTCTAATTGTTACCAAAAAAATTAAAAAAATGTTCAAAGTTGGAACAAAATTTTTTTAGGTTAAAAATGAAATTTGAAATATCGTCTAGATTTTATTTTTAGGGCTAGAGAAAAAATCTCTTAGAGGAATTGTAGACTGAAATATTTATTTTAATATAACATATAAAGATTTTTACTTGAATTTAAAAATTTTCAAAAAAGAATTTTTTTTCTTAACCTCTACATTTTTTCAACTTCGAAATTTCAAAAATTAAACTTTAAAAAATCGCTGAGACTTTAGTTTTAAGAATTGAAAAAAGATTTTTTGGAAAATTATAGTTTAAACTATCTATTTTAATATAACATATAAAGATTTTTTCTTGAATTTAAAAATTTTCAAAAAAAAATTTTTTTCTTAACCTCTACATTTCTTCAACTTTGAAATTCCAAATTTTAAACTTTAAAAAATCGCCGAGACTTTAGTTTTAAGAATTGAAAAAAGATCTTTTGGAAAATTATAGTTTAAACTATCTATTTTAATAATAACATATAAAGATTTTTACTTGAATCTAAAAATTTTCAAAAAAAAATTTTTTTCTTAACCTCTACATTTTTTCAACTTTGAAATTCCAAATTTTAAACTTTAAAAAATCGCCCAGACTTTAATTTTAAGAATTGAAAAAAGATTTTTTGGAAAATTATAGTTTAAAATATCTATTTTAATATAACATATAAAGATTTTTACTTGAATTTAAAAATTTTCAAAAAAGAATTTTTTTTCTTAACCTCTACATTTTTTCAACTTTGAAATTCTAAATTTTAAACTTTAAAAAATCGCCGAGACTTTAGTTTTAAGAATTGAAACAAGATTTTTTGGAAAATTATAGCTTAAACTATCTATTTTAATATAACATATAAAGATTTTTTCTTGAATTTAAAAATTTTCAAAAAAAATTTTTTTCTTAACCTCTACATTTTTTCAACTTTGAAATTCCAAATTTTAAACTTTAAAAAATCGCCGAGACTTTAGTTTTAAGAATTGGAAAAAGATTTTTTGGAAAATTATAGTTTAAACTATCTATTTTAATATAACATATAAAGATTCTTACTTGAATTTAAAAATTTTCAAAAAAAAATTTTTTTCTTAACCTCTACATTTTTTCAACTTTGAAATTCCAAATTTTAAACTTTAAAAAATCGCCCAGACTTTAGTTTTAAGAATTGAAAAAAGATTTTTTGGAAAATTATAGCTTAAACTATCTATTTTAATATAACATATAAAGATTCTTACTTGAATTTAAAAATTTTCAAAAAAAAATTTTTTTCTTAACCTCTACATTTTTTCAACTTTGAAATTCTAAATTTTAAACTTTAAAAAATCGCCGAGACTTTAGTTTTAAGAATTGAAAAAAGATTTTTTGGAAAATTATAGTTTAAACTATCTATTTTAATATAACATATAAAGATTTTTACTTGAATTTAAAAATTTTTAAGAAAAAATTTTTTTCTTAACCTCTACATTTTTTCAACTTTGAAATTCCAAATTTTAAACTTTAAAAAATCGCCGAGACTTTAGTTTTAAGAATTGAAAAAAGATTTTTTGGAAAATTATAGTTCAAACTATCTATTTTAATATAACATATAAAGATTTTTTTTTGAATTTAAAAATTTTTTACGGTTCTAACCTAACTTTTTTAAAAAACAGGCCAATTTTTAAAAAATCACCCAGACTTTATTTTTGAAGATTAAGGAATGATTCTTGATTTAAATGAAAGATAAAAGATTCTATTTTTAATTATAAAAGCCGAATTTTTTCTAATTATTACCAAAAAAATTAAAAAAATTCCCAAAGTTGGTAAAAATTTTTTACGGTTCTAACCTAACTTTTTCAAAAGTAGACCAATTTTTAAAAAATCACCCAGACTTTATTTTTGAAGATTAAGGAATGATTTTTGATTTAAATGAAAGATAAAAGATTTTAATTTTAATTAGAAAAGATGGTTTTGTTCTAAATTTTACTAAAAAAATTAAAAAAATTTTCAAAGTTTGGTAAAAATATTTGGCGGTTTTAACTTTTTTAAAAAACAGACCAATTTTTAAAAAATCACCCAAACTTTATTTTTAAAGATTAAGGAATGATTTTTGATTTAAATGAAAGATAAAAGATTCTATTTTTAATTATAAAAGCCGGATTTCTTCTAATTGTTACCAAAAAAATTAAAAAAATTTCCAAAGTTGTTAAAAGTTTTTGACGGTTCTAACCTAACTTTTTTAAAAACAGACCAATTTTTAAAAAATCACCCAGACTTTATTTTTAAAGATTAAGAAATGATTTTTGATTTAAATGGAAGATAAAAGATTCTAATTTTAATTAAAAAAGATGGTTTTGTTCTAAATTTTACCAAAAAAATTAAAAAAATTTTCAAAGTTGGTAAAAATTTTTGACGGTTTTTAACTTTTCTAAAAAAACAGACTAATTTTTAAAAAATCACCCAGACTTTATTTTTAAAGATTAAGGAATGATTTTTGATTTAAATGAAAGATAGAAGATTTTAATTTTAATTAAAAAAGATGGTTTTGTTCTAAATTTTACCAAAAAAATTAAAAAAATTTTCAAAGTTTGGTAAAAATTTTTGGCGGTTTTAACTTTTTTAAAAAACAGACTAATTTTTAAAAAATCACCCAGACTTTATTTTTAAAGATTAAGGAATGATTTTTGATTTAAATGAAAAATAAAAGATTCTATTTTTAATTATAAAAGTCAGATCTTTTCTAATTATTACCAAAAAATTTAAAAAAATTTCCAAAGTTGGTAAAAATTTTTGACGGTTCTAACCTAACTTTTTTAAAAACAGACCAATTTTTAAAAAATCACCCAAACTTTATTTTTAAAGATTAAGGAATGATTTTTGATTTAAATGAAAGATAAAAGATTCTATTTTTAATTATAAAAGTCAGATTTTTTCTAATTATTACCAAAAAATTTAAAAAAATTCCCAAAGTTGGTAAAAATTTTTGACGGTTTTAACCTAACTTTTTTTAAAAACAGACCAATTTTTAAAAAATCACCCAGACTTTATTTATGGAGATTTTAAATAAAAATTTGAACTAATGATAAATTAAAACATCTATCTTTCATCAAAATAATCAAATTTGTTCTAATTATTAGCAAAAAATTTAAAAAAAATTTCAAAGACATCAATGTTTTTTTACCTAACCTTAAAATTTTTTACCAAATTAAAAAAATCGCCCAGACTTTATTTATGAAGATTTTAAATAAAAATTTGAACTAATGATAAATTAAAATGTCTATTTTTCATCAAAACAATCCGATTTGTTTTAATTATTAGCAAAAAATTTAAAAAAAATTTCAAAGACATCAATGTTTTCTTACCTAACCTTAAAATTTTTAACCAAATTTAAAAAATCGCCCAGACTTTATTTATGGAGATTTTAAATAAAAATTTGAACTAATGATAAATTAAAATGTCTATTTTTCATCAAAACAATCAGATTTGTTCTAATTATTGGCAAGAAATTTAAAGAAAATTTCAAAGACATCAAAGTTTTTTTACCTAACCTTAAAATTTTTGACCAAATTTAAAAAATCGCCCAGACTTTATTTATGGAGATTTTAAATAAAAATTTGAACTAATGATAAATTAAAATATCTAATTTTCATCAAAACAATCAGATTTGTTCTAATTATTAGCAAAAAATTTAAAAAAAATTTCAAAGACATCAATGTTTTTTTACCTAACCTTAAAATTTTTGACCAAATTTAAAAAATCGCCCAAACTTTATTTATAGAGATTAAGGAATGATTTTTGATTTAAATGAAAATGAGTCTAATGCAAAAATCGGAAACGAATAGAAAGAAACAAACAAAAACGCGTAAATTTATCGGAATTTATCTCGAAATTTTTGTCTCATTGTTTATCCGAGATAACTTTACAATGATCGTTCGAACGATAGCAAAAAACTTTATTACTACTTAGTTCACAATTCGCTTTGATATCGAAATAATCGTAAAACATCGATTTCAATCACGAGCATTAATTTCAGTTTAAAAAATGAAGTTTTACTTCGTCTTTTTGTTACTTTTCTCAACGTTTTTTATTAAAACTCATCAAACCGAATACGAATACATCTCTTCTGATTGTAAGTATTAAAAAATCTTAATTTTTTTTATTAAGTAAGAAAAAAATTAACTAAAAAAATTTAATAGCAATTCCAGAATTACAATATTTAAACGAAAATATCAATCCTTGCGATGATTTTTACGAGTATAGTTGTGGTAATTTTAAAAATGTGCGTCCGATGCCCGAAGGGAATTACAATTGGGATCATTTTACGATTTTACAAGAGGAAATTCACGGTTTGATGCGAAACATTTTGGAAAGTCCGAGGAAAAAATCCGAACCGACGGCTTTACAAAAAGCCAAATCGGCTTACATTAGCTGTTTGGATACCGAATATTCCGATCGATTGAGAACGCCTCAGAAAGACGTTATGAACGAGTTGGGAGTTTGGCCTTTGATTCAAAACGATTATCACGATTCGAAACCGATCGGTTTGAAAGAAATCGGAGGGATCGTCGCTAAATACGGAGTACCTTTGTTTTTTAATTTTCAAGTTTTACCCAATTATTACGATTCGGAAGATAATATAATTTACGTAAGTATAAAAAAATTTTTTTGTGTTAAAAAAATCGATTTTTAAAAAATTCATAAAAAATTGGATTTTAACCATTTTAATCTAATTTTTTTTCTAAATGAAACTTAAAACATTCTAGTTTCATATAAAAAAGACCGTTTTGTTCCAACTTTCATCAAAAAATTAAAAAAAATTTTTAAAGTTGGTAAAAAAAAATTTTTAGGTTAAAAAATTTTTTGTGTTAAAAAAATCGATTTTTAAAAAAATCATAAAAAATTGGATTTTAGCCATTTTAATCTAATCTTATTTCTAAATGAAACTTAAAACATTCTAGTTTCATATAAAAAAGACCGTTTTGTTCCGTTTTGTCAAAAAATTAAAAAAAATTTTCAAAGTTGGTAAAAAAAAATCTTTAGGTTAAAAAATTTTTTAAGTTAAAAAAATCGATTTTTAAAAAATTCATAAAAAATTGGATTTTAACCATTTTGATTTAATTCTTTTTTTTTAATGAAACTTAAAACATTCTAGTTTTATATAAAAAAGACCGTTTTGTTCCAAGTTTTGTCAAAAAATTAAAAAAAATTTTTAAAGTTGGTTAAAAAAAATTTTTAGGTTAAAAAATTTTTTGTGTTAAAAAAATCGATTTTTAAAAAAATCATAAAAAATCGAATTTTAACCATTTTAATCTAATTTTTTTTCTAAATGAAACTTAAAACATTCTAGTTTTATATAAAAAAGACCGTTTTGTTCCAAGTTTTGTCGAAAAATTTAAAAAAGTTTTTAAAGTTGGTTAAAAAAAATTTTTAGGTTCAAAAATTTTTTGTGTTAAAAAAATCGATTTTTAAAAAATTCATAAAAAAATTGGATTTTAACCATTTTAATCTAATTTTTTTTCTAAATGAAACTTAAAACATTCTAGTTTTATATAAAAAGGACCGTTTTGTTCTAAATATCACCAAAAAATTTAAGAAAATTTTCAAAATTAGTCATCACATTTGATAGTTCTAACCTAATTTAACCACTTCGGTACGAACGTCGACGATAGTCGACGGCCACAGACGACCCCACTCAGCCGAACGTCGACTATACTCGACGGCAACAGATGACTCCACATATCGCCGTTCCGGAAGAATATCGACACAACTGCAAAAAAAAAATTTTTGCAGGAGAAGCAAAAATAATTAAAATCAGCATTTTTTGGATACATTGATGGCCTTATCTCATTTCATCAAAAAATTGCAGTTACGTCGATGTTGTTCCGGAACGGCGATATGTACGCCGGCTGTGGGAAACGTTTCGCGGCCGATAGGCGCCGTACCGAAGTGGTTAAAAAAATCGATCAACTTTAAAAAATCATAAAAAATCGATTTTTGAAAATTTTCAAAAAATTCTTTTTCTAAATGAAACCTAAAACATTCTATTTTTGATTAAAAAAGACCGTTTATTCTAAATATTACCAAAAAATTTAAAGAAATTTTCAAAGTTAGTCACTAAATTTCACAGTTTTAAATTTTCAAAAAAATCGATCAACTTTAAAAAATCATAAAAAATCGATTTTTAAAAATTTTGAAAAAATTCTTTTTCTAAATGAAACTTAAAACATTCTATTTTTGATTAAAAAAGACCGTTTAGTTCTAAATATTGTCAAAAAATTTAAAAAAAATTTCAAAGTTAGTCATCACATTTGACAGTTTTAAATTTTTTACAAAAATCGATCAACTTTAAAAAATCATAAAAAATCGATTTTTTAAAAATTCATAAAAAATTGGATTTTAACCATTTTGATTTGATTTTTTTTCTAAATGAAACTTAAAACATTCTAGTTTTATATAAAAAAGACCGTTTTGTTCCAAGTTTTGTCAAAAAATTAAAAAAAATTTTTAAGTTGGTTAAAAAAAATTTAAGTTAAAAAATTTTTAAGGTTAAAAAAATCGATTTTTTAAAAATTCATCAAAAATTCATTTTTAAAGATTTCGATCTAATTTTTTTTTAAGTGATACTAAAAACATTCTAGTTTTGATTTAAAAAGACCGTTTTGTTCTAAATTTTACCAAAAAAATTAAATAAATTTTTAAAGTTGATAAAAAAATTTTTGACAATTCATTAAATTTTAACGAATCTAATAAATTTTGACGAATCTTCACGAATTTTGTTAATTTTGAATATATTATTAACAACTCTGATAGAATTCATTCGAATTTTGACTAATTTTGAAAAATGTTTAACGAATTTTCACGAATCTTGACGAATTTTTAGCAAACTTGACCTTATTTTATGGAATTTTGACGAATCTTTAATAAATTTTGACGAACCTTGACAAATTTTGTCGATTTCGGACAAATTATTAACAAATTTGATTAAATTTGATCGAATTTTGACACATTTTTAACAAATCTTCAACAATCTCGACGAATCTTTAGCAAATTTCAACAAATTTTGTCCATTTTGAACAAATTTGATAAAATTCAATCAAATTTTGTAAAATTTTCGACAAATTCTGACAAATCTTGACGAATTTTATCGACTTTGAATAAGTTATTAATAAATTTGATAAAATTCAATCGCATTTTGACAAATTGTCAACGAATTTTGACGAATCGTGACTAATTTTTGGCTAAATTGATTTAATTTAGTCGGATTTTGAAGAATCTTTAACAAATTTTAACGAACTTGAACGAATTTTGTGAATTTTGTGCAAATTATTAATAAATTTGATTAAATTCGATCGAATTTTAACACATTTTTAACAAATTTTCAACAATCTCGACGAATCTTTAGCAAATTTCAACGAATTTTGTCCATTTTGAACAAATTATGAACAAATTTGATAAAATTCAATCAAATTTTGTCAAATTTTCGACCAATTTTGACAAATCTTGACGAATTTTATCGACTTTGAATAAGCAATTAATAAATTTGATAAAATTCAATCGCATTTTGACAAATTGTTAAAGAATTTTGACGAATCATGACTAATTTTTGGCTAAATTGATTCAATTTAGTCGGATTTTGACGAATCTTTAACAAATTTTAACGAACTTGAACGAATTTTGTCGATTTCGAACAAATTATTAACAAATTTGATCGAATTTTGACACACTTTTAACAAATTTTCAACAATCTCGACGAATCTTTAACAAATTTCAACGAATTTTGTCCATTTTGAACAAATTATGAACAAATTTGATAAAATTCAATCAAATTTTGTCCAATTTTCGACAAATTTTGACAAATCTTGACGAATTTTATCGACTTTGAATAAGTTATTAATAAATTTGATAAAATTCAATCGCATTTTGACAAATTGTCAACGAATTTTGACGAATCGTGACTAATTTTTGGCTAGATTGATTTAATTTAGTCGGATTTTGACGAATCTTTAACAAATTTTAACGAACTTGAACGAATTTTGTCAATTCTGCGCAAATTATTAATAAATTTGATTAAATTCGATCGAATTTTGACACATTTTTAACAAATTTTCAACAATCTCGACGAATCTTTAGCAAATTTCAACAAATTTTGTCCATTTTGAACAAATTATGAACAAATTTGATAAAATTCAATCAAATTTTGTCAAATTTTCGGCAAATTTTGACAAATCTTGACGAATTTTATCGACTTTGAATAAGTTATAAATAAATTTGATGAAATTCAATCGCATTTTGACAAGTTGTCAACGAATTTTGATGAATCATGACTAATTTTTGGCTAAATTGATTTAATTTAGTCGGATTTTGACGAATCTTTAACAAATTTTAACGAACTTGAACGAATTTTGTCAATTTTGTGCAAATTATTAATAAATTTGATTAAATTCGATCGAATTTTGACAAATTTTCAATAAATTTGACGAATTTCAATGAATTTTTAACAAATCTTCACGAATCTTGGCGAATTTTTTGCTAACTTTATCTAATTTCATCGAATTCTTAAAGTTGATAAAAAAATTTTTGACAATTCATTAAATTTTGACGAATCTTGACGAATTTTGTTAATTTTGAACATATTATTAACAACTCTGATAAAATTCATTCGAATTTTGACGAATTTTAACAAATTTTTAACGAATTTTCACGAATCTTGACGAATTTTTAGCAAACTTGACCTAATTTCATCGAATTTTGACGAATCTTTAATAAATTTTGACGAGTCTTTAATAAATTTTGACGAACCTTTAATAAATTTTGACTAACCTTGACAAATTTTGTCGATTTCGAACAAATTATTAATAAATTTGATTAAATTCGATCGAATTTTGACAAATTTTCAATAAATTTGACGAATTTCAATGAATTTCTAACAAATTTTCACGAATCTTGGCGAATTTTTAGCAAACTTGACCTAATTTCACCGAATTTTGACGAATCCTTAATACATTTTGACGAACCTCTGACAAATTTTGTCGATTTCGAACAAATTATTAACAAATTTGATTAAATTCGATCGAATTTTGACAAATTTTGACGAATTTTTAACAAATTTTCAAGAATCTTGACGAATCTTTAACAAATTTTAACGAATTTTGACGAATTTTGTCCATTTTGAACAAATTATGAACAAATTTGATAAAATTCAATCAAATTTTGTAAAATTTTCGACAAATTTTGACAAATCTTGAAGAATTTTATCGACTTTGAATAAGTTATTAATAAATTTGATAAAATTCAATCGCATTTTGACAAATTGTCAACGAATTTTGACGAATCTTGACTAATTTTTGGCTAAATTGATTAAATTTAGTCGGATTTTGACGAATCTTTAACAAATTTTAACGAACTTGAACGAATTTTGTCAATTTTGTGCAAATTATTAATAAATTTGATTAAATTCGATCGAATTTTGACAAATTTTCAATAAACTTGACGAATATCAATGAATTTGTAACAAATTTTCACGAATCTTGCCGAATCTTTTGTTAACTTTATCTAACTTCATCGAATTTTTAAAGTTGATAAAAAAATTTTTTACAGTTCAACCTAACTTTTCTCTTCTTTGATGTAATTTTAAATTTTCCAAACTTTAAAACTTTAAAAATTCATCAAGAATTCATTTTTCGTTGAAATTTTCCAAAGCGAGCTACTAAATATATAGTTTAATGGAATTTATCGATCTATAAAATTTTTATGTTGATGGTATATTTCTAAATTAAAAAAAAATCGATCAACTTTAAAAATTCACCAATAATCGAATTTTTAAGATTTTAATCAGATTTTTTTTCTAAATGAAACTTAAAACATTCTAGTTTTATATAAAAAAGACCGTTTTATACTAAATGTCCTGAAAAAAATTAAAAAAAATTTTAAAGTTGGTAGAAAAATTTTTGACAGTTCTAACCTAACTTAAAAAAAAATCCATCAACTTTAAAAATTCACCAAAAATCGAATTTTAAAGATTTTAATCAGATTTTTTTTCTAAATGAAACTTAAAACATTCTAGTTTTATATAAAAAAGACAGTTTTGTTCTAAGTATTACCAAAAAAATTAAAAAAATTTCCAAAGTTGGGAAATTTTTTTTGACAGTTCTAACCTAACTTAAAAAAAATCGATCAACTTTAAAAATTCATAAAAAATCGAATTTTAAAGATTTTAATCAGATTTTTTTCTAAATGAAACTTAAAACATTCTAGTTTTATATAAAAAAGACCGTTTTGTTCCAAGTTTTGTCAAAAAATTTAAAAAAAAAATTTAAAGTTGGTTAAAAAAAATTTTTAGGTTAAAAAATTTCTTAAGTTAGAAAATCAATAATTTTTTAAAAATTCGCCAAAAATCAAATTTTAAAGATTTTGATTTGTTTTTTTTTTAAATGAAACTTAAAACATTCTAGTTTCATATAAAAAAGACCGTTTTGTTTCAAGTTTTGTCAAAAAATTTAAAAAAATTTTTAAAGTTGGTTAAAAAAAATTTTTAGGTTAAAAAATTTTTTGTGTTAAAAAAAATCGATTTTTAAAAAATTCATAAAAAATTGGATTTTAACCATTTTGATTTGATTTTTTTTCTAAATGAAACTTAAAACATTCTAGTTTTATATAAAAAAGACCGTTTTGTTCCAAGTTTTGTCAAAAAATTAAAAAAAATTTTTAAAGTTGGTTAAAAAAAACTTTTAGGTTAAAAAATTTTTTAAGTTAGAAAATCAATAATTTTTAAAAAATTCGGCAAAAATCGAATTTTAAAGATTTTGATTCGGTTTTTTTTCTAAATGAAATTAAAAACATCTTAGTTTTAGTCTAAAAAAACAGTTTTGTTCTAAATTTTACCAAAAAAATTAAAAAAATTTTCAAAGTTGGAAAAAATTTTTTAGGTTAGAAAATTACTTTTTGAATTTTAAAAAAATCATAAAAAATCGAATTTTAAAGATTTTGATCTGATTTTTTTTTCTAAATGAAACTAAAAACATTCTAGTTTTAATCTAAAAAGACCGTTTTATTCTAAATATTACCAAAAAAATTAAAAAAATTTTCAAAGTTGGTAAAAATTTTTCGTCATTTTATTTTTTTAGGTTTACAGAGATGCTCTATCAAATCCGCAAACTTACTATCCAAAGTTAGAGCAAAATCTCGAAGATTATTTACAAAAACCCACCCTTTCGAGGAGTCAAAAGGAAAATGTTTTACCGTTCGAAGAGTTTTTACGAAACATGGCTTTTCATTTAAGAGAAGTGGAAAATACTCACAGAAGCGACGACGCAATCAAAACGGACATTTCCGAAACGATTAATTTTATGGTGAAATTACAAAGTGGAGGGGTAATTAATCGATCTATTTCCGTTTTTTTCTTTTAGCATTTCAATTTAAAAACAATTTTTTTAAGTGTCTAGATAACATAATCCGATAAGATTTTAAATCGGTTATCGCGGTTATTTTAATTCTTTAATTTATATCTATTATTAACTAAATAACGCGTGTACAATCACGGACAAAACATCTAACAGTTAAAAAAATCAATTATTTTTTTAAAAAATTGTAAAAAATCGAATTTTAAATATTTTAAATTAATTTTTTTTCTAAGTGAAATTTAAAACATTCTAGTTTTATATAAAAAAGACCGTTTTGTTCTAAATATTACCGAAAAATTTAAAAAAATTTCCAAAGTTGGTAAAAATTTTTGACGGTTCTAACCTAACTTTTTTTAAAAACAGACCAATTTTTAAAAAATCACCAAGACTTTATTTTTAAAGATTAAGGAATGATTTTTGATTTAAATGAAAGATAAAAGATTCTAATTTTAACTAAAAAAGATGGTTTTGTTCTAAATTTTACCAAAAAAATTAAAAAAATTCCCAAAGTTGGTAAAAATTTTTGACGGTTCCAACCTAACTTTTTTTAAAAACAGACCAATTTTTAAAAAATCACCCAGACTTTATTTATCGAGATTTTAAATAAAAATTTGATCTAATGATAAATTAAAATGTCTATTTTTCATCAAAACAATCAGATTTGTTCTAATTATTAGCAAAAAATTTAAAAAAAATTTCAAAGACATCAATGTTTTTTTACCTAACCTTAAAATTTTTGACCAAATTTAAAAAATCCCCCAGACTTTATTTATAGAGATTTTAAATAAAAATTTGAACTAATGATAAATTAAAATGTCTATTTTTCATCAAAACAATCCGATTTGTTCTAATTATTAGCAAAAAATTTAAAAAAAATTTCAAAGACATCAATGTTTTTTTACTTAACCTTAAAATTTTTAACCAAATTTAAAAAATCGCCCAGACTTTATTTATGGAGATTTTAAATAAAAATTTGAACTAATGATAAATTAAAATATCTATTTTCCATCAAAACAATCCGATTTGTTTTAATTATTAGCAAAAAATTTTAAAAAAATTTCAAAGACATCAATGTTTTTTTACCTAACCTTAAAATTTTTGACCAAATTTAAAAAATCGCCCAGACTTTATTTATGGAGATTTTAAATAAAAATTAGAACTAATGATAAATTAAAATGTGTATTTTCCATCAAAACAATCAGATTTGTTCTAATTATTGGCAAAAAATTAAAAAAAAATTTCAAAAACGTCAATGTTTTTTTACCTAACCTTAAAATTTTTGACCAAATTTAAAAAGTCGCCCAGACTTTATTTATGGAGATTTTAAATAAAAATTTGAACTAATGATAAATTAAAATGTCTATTTTCCATCAAAACAATCAGATTTGTTTTAATTATTAGCAAAAAATTTTAAAAAAATTTCAAAGACATCAATGTTTTTTTACCTAATCTTAAAATTTTTAACCAAATTTAAAAAATCGCCCAGACTTTATTTATGGAGATTTTAAATAAAAATTTGAACTAATGATAAATTAAAATATCTATTTTCCATCAAAACAATCAAATTTGTTCTAATTATTGGCAAAAAAATTAAAAAAAATTTCAAAGACATCAATGTTTTTTTACCTAACCTTAAAATTTTTGACCAAATTTAAAAAATCGCCCAGACTTTATTTATGGAGATTTTAAATAGAAATTTGAACTAATGATAAATTAAAATGTCTATTTTCCATCAAAACAATCAGATTTGTTCTAATTATTGATAAAAAATTTTAAAAAAATTTCAAAGACATCAATGTTTTTTTACATAACCTTAAAATTTTTGACCAAATTTAAAAAATCGCCCAGACTTTATTTATGGAGATTTTAAATAAAAATTTGAACTAATGATAAATTAAAATATCTATTTTTCATCAAAACAATCAGATTTGTTCTAATTATTGGCAAAAAATTTTAAAAGAATTTCAAAGACATCAATGTTTTTTTACCTAACTTAAAAAAGGACTATTTTTTAGATTCCCGGAACTAATTTAACGAACGCAGCTTCGATAGTTACCATAAAACAACTACAAGAATGGACAGACGAGCAATTCGGCGATGAAACCATCGATTGGTTAAAGTACTTGGCGAATTTATTCTCCGAAACGAAGGTTAAAATAACCGAAAGCATGAAAATAATGCACACGCCGAGCTTAACTTACGGAGTATTAAATCTATTTAAACAAACCGAAACGAGAGTAATAAAAAATTTCATTATGGTACGTTTATTCACTTACATGGCCCCGGATAGTAATAAATATATGCGGGAAGCTTTTGATTTGTACTACGCAAAGCAAAATTACCAGGTGTTTCCCCGGTGGGAATATTGTTTGAGGAAAATCATCGGTTATCCGAATCGGATCGATTACAGCATGGCTTTAACGTACGAATACCAAAGGTATCATTTTAACGTTAATAAATTATCGGCAGCGGCTGATTTGGTACAAGATTTAATGGAAGCTTTCGAAGATATGCTTCGGGAGGCCGATTGGATCGATGAGGAGACGAGGAAGAAAGCTTTGTTGAAACTCGAGTATATGTACACGTTGCTGGGTTATCCGGATTACGCGGAAGATGCGAAATTATTGGATGAGTATTACGATCCGTTGAGGGTTTGTACGTGGGAACACTTTGGGAATAGTCAGAGGTCGAGGGCGTTCGAACAGAGTAAAAATTTCCAGTTGATTGGACAAAGAAGAAATCGGGAGGTGTAGGTGTAATTTTAAAAAATCATAAAAAAATCAAATTTTAACTATTTTGATTTGATTTTTTTTCTAAATGAAACTTAAAACATTCTAGTTTTATATAAAAAAGACCGTTTTGTTTCAAGTTTTGTCAAAAAATTAAAAAAAAATTTTAAAGTTGGTTAAAAAAAATTTTTACGTTAAAAAATCTTTTGGGTTAAAAAAAATCGATTTTTAAAAAATTCATAAAAAATTGGATTTTAACCATTTTGATTTGATTTTTCTTTTAAATGAAACTTAAAACATTCTAGTTTTATATAAAAAAGACCGTTTTGTTCCAAGTTTTGTCAAAAAATTAAAAGAAATTTTTAAAGTTGGTTAAAAAAAATTTTTAGGTTAAAAAATTTTTTGGGTTAAAAAAAATCGATTTTTAAAAAATTCATAAAAAATTGGATTTTAACCATTTTAATCTATTTTTTTTCTAAATGAAACTTAAAACATTCTAGTTTTATATAAGAAAGACCGTTTTGTTCCAAGTTTTGTCAAAAAATTAAAAAAAAAATTTTAAAGTTGGTTAAAAAAAATTTTTAGGTTAAAAAGTTCTTAGGTTAAAAAATTTTTTGTGTTAAAAAAAAAATCGATTTTTAAAAAATTCATAAAAAATTCATTTTTAACCATTTTGATTTGATTTTTTTTCTAAATGAAACTTAAAGCATTCTAGTTTTATATAAAAAAGACCGTTTTGTTCCAAGTTTTGTCAAAAAATTTTAAAAAATTTTTAAAGTTGGCTAAAAAAAATTTTTAAGTTAAAAAATTTTTAGGTTAAAAAATTTTTCGTATTAAAAAAAATCAATTTTTAAAAAATTCATAAAAAATTGAATATTAACCATTTTGATCCAATTTTTTTTCTAAATGAAACTTAAAACATTCTAGTTTTATATAAAAAAGACCGTTTTGTTCCAAGTTTTGTCAAAAAATTTAAAAAAATTTTTAAAGTTGGTTAAAAAAAATTTTTAGGTTAAAAAATTTTTGTGTTAAAAAATCGATTTTTAAAAAAATCATAAGAAATTGGATTTTAACCATTTTAATCTAATTTTTTTTCTAAATGAAACTTAAAACATTCTAGTTTTATATAAAAAAGACCGTTTTGTTCTAAATATTACCAAAAAATTTAAAAGAATTTTCAAAATTAGTCATCACATTTGATAGTTCTAACCTAATTTAACCACTTCGGTACGAACGGCGACTATAGTCGACGGCCACAGACGACCCCACTCAGCCGAACGTCGACTATAGTCGACGGCAACAGATGACACCATATATGTATACCGGCTGTGGGAAACGTTTCGCGGCCGATAGGCGCCGTACCGAAGTGGTTAAAAAAATCGATCAACTTTAAAAAATCATAAAAAATCGATTTTTGAAAATATTGAAAAAATTCTTTTTCTAAATGAAACTTAAAACATTCTATTTTTGATTAAAAAAGACCGTTTAGTTCTAAATATTACCAAAAAATTTAAAAAAATTTTCAAAGTTAGTCACTAAATTTGACAGTTCTAAGTTTTTTTAAAAATCGATCGACTATAAAAAATCATAAAAAATCGATTTTTGAAAATTTTGAAAAAATTCTTTTTCAAAAAGATTTCGATCTAATTTTTTTTTCTAAGTGATACTAAAAACATTCTAGTTTTGATTTAAAAAGACCGTTTTGTTCTAAATTTTACCAAAAAAATTAAATAAATTTTTAAAGTTAATAAAAAAATTTTTGACAATTCATTAAATTTTAACGAATCTAATAAATTTTGACGAATCTTGACGAATTTTGTTAATTTTGAATATATTATTAACAACTCTGATAAAATTCATTCGAATTTTGACGAATTTTGACAAATTTTTAACGAATTTTCACGAATCTTGACAAATTTTTAACGAATTTTCACGAATTTTTAGCAAACTTGACCTAATTTCATCGAATTTTGACGAATCTTTAATATATTTTGACGAACCTTGACAAATTTTGTCGATTTCGAACAAATTATTAACAAATTTGATTAAATTCGATCGAATTTTGACACATTTTTAACAAATTTTCAACAATCTTGACGAATCTTTAGCAAATTTCAACGAATTTTGTCCATTTTGAACAAATTATGAACAAATTTGATAAAATTCAATCAAATTTTGTAAAATTTTCGACAAATTTTGACAAATCTTGACGAATTTTATCGACCTTGAATAAGTTATTAATAAATTTGATAAAATTCAATCGCATTTTGACAAATTGTCAACGAATTTTGACGAATCATGACTAATTTTTGGCTAAATTGATTTCATTTAATCGGACTTTGACGAATCCTTAATAAATTTTAACGAACTTGAACGAATTTTGTCAATTTTGTACAAATTATTAATAAATTTGATTAAATTCGATCGAATTTTAACAAATTTTCAATAAATCTAGACGAATTTCAATGAATTTCTAACAAATTCACGAATCTTGGCGAACTTTTAGCAAACTTGACCTAATTTCGCCGAATTTTGACGAATCTTTAATACATTTTGACGAACCTCTAACAAATTTTGTTGATTTCGAATAAATTATTAACAAATTTGATTAAATTCGATCGAATTTTGACAAATTTTGACAAATCTTTAACAAATTTTCAAAAATCTTGACGAATCTTTAGCAAATTTCAACGAATTTTATCCATTTTGAACAACTTATGAACAAATTTGATAAAACTCAATCAAATTTTATCAAATTTTCGACAAATTTTGACAAATCTTGACGAATTTTATCGACTTTGAATAAGTTATTAATAAATTTGATAAAATTCAATCGCATTTTGACAAATTGTCAACGAACTTTGACGAATCTTGACTAATTTTTGGCTAAATTGATTTAACTTAGTCGGACTTTGACGAATCTTTAACAAATTTTAACGAACTTGAACGAATTTTGTCAATTTTGTGCAAATTATTAATAAATTTGATTAAATTCGATCGAATTTTTTGCTGACTTTATCTAATTTCATCGAATTTTTAAAGATGATAAAAAATCTTTTGACAATTCATTAAGATTTGACGAATCTAATAAATTTTGACGAATCTTGACGAATTTTGTTAATTTTGAATATATTATTAACAACTCTGATAAAATTCATTCGAATTTTGACGAATTTTGACAATTTTTTAACGAATTTTCACGAATCTTGACGAATTCTTAGCAAACTTGACCTAATTTCATCGAATTTTGACGAATCTTTAATAAATTTTGACGAACCTTGACAAATTTTGTCGATTTCGAACAAATTATTAACAAATTTGATTAAATTCGATCGAATTTTGACACATTTTTAACAAATTTTCAACAATCTCGACGAATCCTTAGCAAATTTCAACGAATTTTGTCCATTTTGAACAAATTATGAACAAGTTTGATAAAATTCAATCAAATTTTGTCAAATTCTCGACAAATTTTGACAAATCTTGACGAATTTTATCGACTTTGAATAAGTTATTAATAAATTTGATAAAATTCAATCGCATTTTCACAAATTGTCAACGAATTTTGACGAATCTTGACTAATTTTTGGCTAAATTGATTTAATTTAGTCGGATTTTGACGAATCTTTAACAAATTTTAACGAACTTGAACGAATTTTGTCAATTTTGTGCAAATTATTAATACATTTCATTAAATTCGATCGAATTTTGACAAATTTTCAATAAATTTGACGAATTTCAATGAATTTTTAACAAATTTTCACGAATCTTCCCGAATTTTTTGCTAACTTTATCTAATTTCATCGAATTTTTAAACTTGATATGTAATTTTAAATTTTCCAAACTTTAAAACTTTAAAAATTCATCGAGAGTTCATTTTTCGTTAAAATTTTCCAAAGCGAGCTACAAAATATATAGTTTAATGGAATTTATCGATCTATAAGATTTTTATGTTGATGGTATATTTCCAAATTTAAAAAAATCAATCAACTTTAAAAATTCACCAAAAATCGAATTTTAAAGATTTTAATCAGATTTTTTTTCTAAATGAAACTTAAAACATTCTAGTTTTATATAAAAAAAACCGTTTTGTTCCAAGTTTTGTCAAAAAATTTAAAAAAAATTTTAAAGTTGGTTAAAAAAAAATTTTAGGTAAAAAAATTTTTTGTGTTAAAAAAAATCGATTTTTAAAAAATTCATAAAAAATTGGATTTTAACCATTTTGATCTAATTTTTTTTCTAAATGAAACTTGAAATATTCTAGTTTCATATAAAGAAGACCGTTTTGTTCCAAGTTTTGTCAAAAAATTTAAAAAAATTTTCAAAGTTGGTAAAAAAAAATTTTTAGGTTAAAAAATTTTTTGTGTTAAAAAAATCGATTTTTAAAAAATTCATAAAAAATTGGATTTTAACCATTTTAATCTAATTTTTTTTCTAAATGAAACTTAAAACATTCTAGTTTTAACTAAAAAAGACCGTTTTGTTCCAAGTTTTGTCAAAAAATTAAAAAAAATTTTTAAAGTTGATAAAAAAAAATTTTTAGGTTAAAAAATTTTTTCTGTTAAAAAAATCGATTTTTAAAAAATTCATAAAAAATTGGATTTTAACCATTTTGATCTAATTTTTTTTCTAAATGAAACTTAAAACATTCTAGTTTTATATAAAAAAGACCGTTTTGGTCCAAGTTTTGTCAAAAAATTAAAAAGAATTTTTAAAGTTGCTTAAAAAAAATTTTTAGGTTAAAAAATTTTTTGTGTTAGAAAAAATCGATTTTTAAAAAATTCATAAAAAATTGGATTTTAACCATTTTGATGTGATTTTTTTTTTAAATGAAACTTAAAACATTCTAGTTTTAATTAAAAAAGATGGTTTTGTTCTAAATTTTACCAAAAAAATTAAAAAAATTTTCAAAGTTGATAAAAATTTTTTAGTAAATTTTTTTCTCCGTTAATTTTTTAGTTGGAACCTTTCACCTTTAGAAGTCAACGCGTTTTATAACAGAGCCAACAATAGAATCCGTAAGTAAAAAAAAATCTTTTAAATAAATAAATAAAGTGAACTTATTTCCTGTATTATTTTTTAGTATTTCCTGTAAGCGTTTTAAACTCAGTTTTCTTCAGTGGAAATATAAGGTAAATAATCTATTTTTAAATAAGCACTAATAATGATTATTAAAATACGTACAGTACTTTAGATTACGGTAGAATCGGAGCGATAATCGGTCACGAAATCACTCACGGTTACGATAAAGAAGGTCGATTGTACAACGAAGAAGGTTTACTGTCAAACTGGTGGAGTAAAGAAACCGAAACGGCTTTTAACGACAAAACCAAATGCTTTTTGGATCAATATGGAAAATATTTCATCGAAGAATTGGGCGTTTACGTGAATTCCACTCAAACTTTAAACGAAAACATCGCCGACAACGGCGGCTTAAGACAGGCTTACAAAGCCTTGCAAAAACTTAAGAGAAAATCCTCTACGGTTAAAACCACTCGTAATTTTACGCCCGAGCAATTATTTTTTATCGGTTACGGAACGGTAAGTAAATTTTATTCGCTTTCCTCTTCATTTTTCGTTTTAATTTTAATTGTATTTATTATTTTTATAGATGTGGTGTATGACGGAAACGAATTACTACCTTCAACAAATGTACAAAAGCAGCGGTCACGCCCCAGGAAGATTTAGAGTGATTGGAACCGTTTCAAACATGAACGAGTTTGCGGAAGCCTTTAATTGTCCTTTAGGAAGTAACATGAACCCTATTGACAAATGTATTTTATGGTAATTAAAAGAAAAAAAATATTTTAAGATAAGATCAAGGTGAAAGTGTTAATTAATTATAATTTTACTCGTTATTAAGATTAAAAGAGAAAAAATATTGTAAGAAATGTATCGGATTAATGCAAAAATTTGGTTTTTTAACCTTTAAATCAATAAATTATTTTAATTTGGAGGGAATTTGATTTAAAAAACCGGCGCATCCGCCATTTTTTCGACATTTTAAAAAATCATCAAAGTTTAAAAAATCCCCCAGACTTTATTTATGGGAATTAAGGAAAAATTTTTTACACATATCTAGATTAAGGTATCTAGTTTATGATAAAAAAGACGGATCTTTTCTAAATTTAACCAAAAAAATTAAAAAATTTTTTTTGTAAAATTTGACATTTTCAACTTAACCTTAAATCGTTAAAAATAATCAAAGTTTAAAAAATCCCATAGACTTTATTTATAGGAATTAAGAAAAGATTTTTTAAATAAAATTAAATTAAAGTATCTAGTTTATGATAAAAAAGACGGATCTTTTCTAAGTTTAACCAAAAAAATTAAAAAATTTTTTTTGTAAAAAGTGACATTTTGAGGTTAACCTTAAAATGGAAAAAATCGTCAAAGTTTAAAAAATCCCCCAGACTTTATTTATGGGAATTAAGGAAAAATGTTTCACTCATAATTAAATTAAAGTATCTAGTTTATGATAAAAAAGACGGAAATATTTTATACCTCCTGGCACTCGCAAAATAGCAATCCTATGACAGCTACACCTTCCAAAAACACACTGAAATTCAATAAGAAAATTAAAATGATAGAAAGAAAAAAAAAACTTTAAAAATTCACTAAAAATCGAATTTTAACCACTTCGGTACGGACGTCGACTATAGTCGACGGCCACAGATGACACCCACACAGCCGAGCGTCGACTATAGGCGACGGCTGTGCCAGCGTACGGGCGATGAAAGCCGGCTCTTAACGACGTTTCGCGGCCGATAAGCACCGTACCGAAGTGGTTAAAGATTTTGATCTGATTTTTTTTTTCTAAATGAAACTTAAAACATTCTAGTTTTATATAAAAAAGATCTTTTTTTCCAAATTTTGTCAAAAAATTAAAAAAAAATTTAAAAGTTAGTAAAGAAAAATTTTTAGGTTAAAAAATTTTTTAAGTTAAAAAATCAATATTTTCTAAAAAATTCATAAAAAATTGGATTTTAAAGATTTTGGTGTAATTTTTTTTCTACGTGAAAGTTAAAAGATTTTATTTTTAATTATAAAAGCCGGATTTTTTCTAATTATTAGCAAAAAAATTAAAAAAATTCCCAAAGTTGGTAAAAATTTTTGACGGTTCTAACCTAACTTTTTTAAAAACAGACCAATTAAAAAAAATCACCCAGACTTTATTTTTAAAGATTAAGGAACGATTTTTGATTTAAATAAAAGATAAAAGATTTTAATTTTAATTAAAAAAGATGGTTTTGCTCTAAATTTTACCAAAAAAATTAAAAAAATTTTCAAAGTTTAGTAAAAATTTTTGACGGTTCTAACCTAACTTTTTTAAAAACAGACTAATTTTTAAAAAATCACCCAGACTTTATTTTTAAAGATTAAAGAATGATTTTTGATTTAAATGAAAGATAAAAGATTATATTTTTAATCATAAAGGTGAGATTTTTTCTAATTATTACCAAAAAAATTAAAAAAATTCCTAAAGTTTGATAAAAATTTTTGACGGTTCTAACCTAACATTTTTAAAAAACAGACCAATTTTTAAAAAATCATCCAAACTTTATTTTTAAAGATTAAAGAATGATTTTTGATTTAAATGAAAGATAAAAGATTCTATTTTTAATTATGAAAGCCGGATTCTTTCTAATTATTACAAAAAAAATTAAAACAATTTTCAAAGTTTAGTAAAAATTTTTGACGGTCCTAACTTTTTTAAAAACAGACCAATTTTTAAAAAATCACCCAGACTTTATTTTTAAAGATTAAGGAATGATTCTTGATTTAAATTAAAGTTAAAAGATTCTATTTTTAATTATGAAAGCCGGATTCTTTCTAATTGTTACCAAAAAAATGAAAAAAAATTTCAAAGTTGGAACAAAATTTTCTTAGGTTAAAAATGAAATTTGAAATATCGTCTAGATTTTATTTTTAGGGCTAGAGAAAAAATCTCTTAGAGGAAATGTAGACTGAAATATCTATTTTAATATAACATATAAAGATTTTTACTGGAATTTAAAAATTTTCAAAAAAAAATTCTTTTCTTAACCTCTAGATTTTTTCAACTTTGAAATTCCAAATTTTAAACTTTAAAAAATCGCCGAGACTTTAGTTTTAAGGATTGAAAAAAGATTTTTTGGAAAATTATAGTTTAAACTATCTATTTTAATATAACATATAAAGATTTTTACTTGAATTTAAAACTTTTCAAAAGAAATTTTTTTTCTTAACCTTTCAACTTTGAAATTTCAAAAATTAAACTTTAAAAAATCGCCGAGACTTTAGTTTTAAGAATTGAAAAAAGATTTTTTGGAAAATTATAGTTTAAACTATCTATTTTAATATAACATATAAAGATTTTTACTTGAATTTAAAAATTTTCAAAAAAAATTTTTTTTCTTAACCTCTAGATTTTTTCAACTTTGAAATTCCAAATTTTAAACTTTAAAAAATCGCCGAGACTTTAGTTTTAAGAATTGAAAAAAGATTCTTTGGAAAATTATAGTTTAAAATATCTATTTTAATATAACATATAAAGATTTTTACTTGAATTTAAAAATTTTCAAAAAAAATTTTTTTTCTTAACCTCTACGTTTTTTCAACTTTGAAATTCCAAATTTTAAACTTTAAAAAATCGCCGAGACTTTAGTTTTAAGAATTGAAAAAAGATTTTTTGGAAAATTATAGTTTAAACTATCTATTTTAATATAACATATAAAGATTTTTACTTGAATTTAAAAATTTTCAAAAAAAATTTTTTTCTTAACCTCTACATTTTTTCAACTTTGAAATTCCAAATTTTAAACTTTAAAAAATCGCCGAGACTTTAGTTTTAAGAATTGAAAAAAGATTTTTTGGAAAATTATAGTTTAAACTATCTATTTTAATATAACATATAAAGATTTTTACTTGAATTTAAAAATTTTCAAAAAAAAATTTTTTTCTTAACCTCTACATTCTTTCAACTTTGAAATTCCAAATTTTAAACTTTAAAAAATCGCCGAGACTTTAGTTTTAAGAATTGAAAAAAGATTTTTTGGAAAATTATAGTTTAAGATATCTATTTTAATATAACATATAAAGATTTTTACTTGAATTTAAAAATTTTCAAAAAAAAATTTTTTTCTTAACCTTTACATTTTTTCAACTTTGAAATTCCAAATTTTAAACTTTAAAAAATCGCTGAGACTTTAGTTTTAAGAATTGAAAAAAGATTATTTGGAAAATTATAGTTTAAAATATCTATTTTAATATAACATATATAGATTTTTAGTTGAATTTAAAAATTTTCAAAAAAAATTTTTTTTCTTAACCTCTACGTTTTTTCAACTTTGAAATTTCAAATTTTAAACTTTAAAAAATCGCCGAGACTTTAATTTTAAGAATTGAAAAAAGATCTTTTGGAAAATTATAGTTTAAGATATCTATTTTAATATAACATATAAAGATTTTTACTTGAATTTAAAAATTTTCAAAAAAAAATTTTTTTCCTAACCTCTACATTTTTTCAACTTTGAAATTCCAAATTTTAAACTTTAAAAAATCGCCGAGACTTTAATTTTGAGAATTAAAAAAAGATTTTTTGGAAAATTATAGTTTAAACTATCTATTTTAATATAACATACAAAGATTTTTACTTGAATTTAAAAATTTTCAAAAAAAAATTTTTTTCTTAACTTCTACATTTTTTCAACTTTGAAATTCCAAATTTTAAACTTTAAAAAATCGCCGAGACTTTAGTTTTAAGAATTGAAAAAAGATTTTTTGGAAAATTATAGTTTAAAATATCTATTTTAATATAACATATAAAGATTTTTACTTGGATTTAAAAATTTTCAAAAAAAATTTTTTTCTTAACCTCTACATTTTTTCAATTTTGAAATTCCAAATTTTAAACTTTAAAAAATCGCCGAGACTTTAGTTTTAAGAATTGAAAAAAGATTTTTTGGAAAATTATAGTTTAAACTATTTATTTTAATATAACATATAAAGATTTTTTTTTGAATTTAAAAATTTTCAAAAAAAAATTTTTTTCTTAACCTCTACATTTTTTCAACTTTGAAATTCCAAATTTTAAACTTTAAAAAATCGCTGAGACTTTAGTTTTAAGAATTGAAAAAAGACTTTTTGGAAAATTATAGTTTAAAATATCTATTTTAATATAACATATAAAGATTTTTACTTGAATTTAAAAATTTTCAAAAAAAATTTCTTTTTCATAACCTCTACATTTTTTCAACTTTGAAATTCCAAATTTTAAACTTTAAAAAATCGCCGAGACTTTGGTTTTAAGAATTGAAAGAAGATTTTTTGAAAAATTATAGTTTAAAATATCTATTTTAATATAACATATAAAGATTTTTTCTTGAATTTAAAAATTTTCAAAAAAAATTTTTTTTCTTAACCTCTACATTTTTTCAACTTTGAAATTCCAAATTTTAAACTTTAAAAAATCGCCGAGACTTTAGTTTTAAGGATTGAAAAAAGATTTTTTGGAAAATTATAATTTAAAATATCTATTTTAATATAACATGTAAAGATTTTTACTTGAATTTAAAAATTTTCAAAAAAAAATTTTTTTCTTAATCTCTACATTTTTTCAACTTTGAAATTCCAAATTTTAAACTTTAAAAAATCGCCGAGACTTTAGTTTTAAGAATTGAAAAAAGATTTTTTGGAAAATTATAGCTTAAAATATATATTTTAATATAACATATAAGGATTTTTACTGGAATTTAAAAATGTTGAAAAATTTTTTTTCTTAACCTCTACATTTTTTCAACTTTGAAATTCCAAATTTTAAACTTTAAAAAATCGCCGAGACTTTAGTTTTAAGAATTGAAAAAAGATTTTTTGGAAAATTATAGCTTAAAATATATATTTTAATATAACATATAAGGATTTTTACTGGAATTTAAAAATGTTGAAAAATTTTTTTTCTTAACCTCTACATTTTTTCAACTTTGAAATTCCAAATTTTAAACTTTAAAAAATCGCCGAGACTTTAGTTTTAAGAATTGAAAAAAGATTTTTTGGAAAATTATAGCTTAAAATATATATTTTAATATAACATATAAAGATTTTTTTTTGAATTTAAAAATTTTCAAAAAAAAATTTTTTTCTTAATCTCTACATTTTTTCAACTTTGAAATTCCAATTTTTAAACTTTAAAAAATCGCCGAGACTTTAGTTTTAAGAATTGAAAAAAGATTTTTTGGAAAATTATAGCTTAAAATATATATTTTAATATAACATATAAAGATTTTTTTTTGAATTTAAAAATTTTCAAAAAAAAATTTTTTTCTTAACCTCTACATTTTTTCAACTTTGAAATTCCAATTTTTAAACTTTAAAAAATCGCCGAGACTTTAGTTTTAAGGATTGAAAAAAGATTTTTTGGAAAATTATAGTTTAAAATATCTATTTTAATATAACATATAAAGATTTTTTCTTGAATTTAAAAATTTTCAAAAAAAATTTTTTTTCTTAACCTCTACATTTTTTCAACTTTGAAATTTCAAATTTTAAACTTTAAAAAATCGCCGAGACTTTAATTTTAAGAATTGAAAAAAAGATTTTTTGGAAAATTATAGTTTAAAATATCTATTTTAATATAACATATAAAGATTTTTACTTGAATTTAAAAATTTTCAAAAAAAAATTTTTTTCTTAACCTCTACATTTTTTCAACTTTGAAATTCCAAATTTTAAACTTTAGAAAATCGCCGAGACTTTAGTTTTAAGAATTGAAAAAAGATTTTTTGGAAAATTATAGTTTAAACTATTTATTTTAATATAACATATAAAGATTTTTTTTTGAATTTAAAAATTTTCAAAAAAAAATTTTTTTCTTAACCTCTACATTTTTTCAACTTTGAAATTCCAAATTTTAAACTTTAAAAAATCGCTGAGACTTTAATTTTATGAATTGAAAAAAGATTTTTTGGAAAATTATAGTTTAAAATATCTATTTTAATAGATATAAAGATTTTTACTTGAATTTAAAAATTTTCAAAAAAAAATTTTTTTTTAAATAGCAATTGCGATTGAATTGAATTGACGTAAAATTCTATGGCAATCGCGCGGTTTGAAAAAAATCCGTCAATGTCAAACATCGAAGCACCCGAAAGGGGCCCGTTTTTTAAAATTCTCGACAAGTGAAACGTTTCTCCACACTTTTCCCGGCTTCTTTTAATCCGTCCGAAGCGCATTTTCGGGATAAATATTTTTCTGGGAAGTTTTCCGAAATCATTCCAGAAATCTCAAGAAGGTTTTCGATGCTCCGGTCGCCGAGGATGCTACCTTTGAAAACTTTAGGGGGCGCTCTACGGCGACCCACTAAGGCTTTTCATTTCACCTCTAGAGAAAGAAAACCCACTCAAAACTATCATATGGAACAAAACGAAAATCGCTCAAGTAACCCAAATAATTTTTTTTTTTTAATTAAATTTTATTTTATTTTTTTTTAATGACTTTTAGGGACTCTAAATTGTCAAGTATGCACTCGACCCGATTGCCCTTTATACAAAAACACCCTAAATCAACTTAATCAACGAAAGGAGATAACCGACGAAGAGATAGCCGAAGAAGAAATCAAAGAAGAAAACGCAACTTTAAGTTCTGGATTTCGAGAGTTACCATTAAACGATAACTCTGGGGATTTCCGCGTACATTCGTCTCCTTCATCAACCGAACCGGCTTTAAAAATCGTCAAAAACGTGGATAAATACGATGATAAAGATAAAGACGATGAAATTGAAAAACCCTGCGTTATTAATATTTACCTAGACCCAAAAACGAACCCTAAAAACGACGTTTTCGTTCATTTCTTACAAGATGCTTTAAATAAAGGGGATATAAATGAACCTTTTAGTAAAAAAATCGAGGCGTTTTTAGAAAAATACGGGGTTAATTTAGAAGAAGAAGAAAATTGTTACGAAAAGAAGGAAATAATCGAATATAATAATCGGGAGGATTTAAATAATGAAGACTTAAAAGAAAAAATTGTAACTAAAGAAGAAGAAAGTTCCACTTTATCAAAATTATGGTCGTATTTATTTACAAGTGCTTCGCCAACATCAAATACAAGTTTTAACGAACTAACTCAAGAAGAAATGGAAGCTTTGAAGCGATTTAGAGCTAGTAAACGGAAAAAAAGTTATCCCACATCGAGAAGGGAATTTTCAACCGTTACGTGCGAAAATTTTTTAATAAAATCAAACTACGATTTGAATCAGATACGTTATACGCATCAAAGTGTAAAAAATGGAGAGGCAACCCAACAAACGCCCATTTTTAGTACAAAAACTAACCGGGAAGATCTCAAAATGGATATTAAATGGGCTGAAATGGTTACGAAACGTCCCAAAAGACCTTTCGAACCGATTCCGTCTAAGAATAGATTTAAACTTGATAAACTAATTCATCCAGATTTAAATAAATATAATAGAGATGAAATAAATACAAATATTGAAAGTGCAGAAGGAAAAAATCGAGAGAAATGTGTTTTAAATAAAAGGGAATTAAAGGTTGGAATGAAAAATTCTTTGGAAGAAGGAGAAATGTGCGAGGATGATTTAAAAAAGGAATTGTTGAAGGATTCCGATGTGAAAAGGTTTCTGATTGAGGTACAATCTGAAAAATCGAAAAATCAAGCTGGAAAATTAAAAAATAAATTTGAAAAATTAAAAAATCAAGAGATACATTCGAAAAATTTAGCGGAAGATACTTGTAATGAATGCTGTAAAAGATTAGAGTCTCCTTCTGTAGTTGAAATTAAATTGAAACTTACCGAAGAATTAGTTGGACAAGAAAAGAATAAGGATGATTGTTCTAAAGTTATAACGTCTTGCGAAAATGTCGATTGTTTGAATGATAATTCTTTGGAGGGTAAAAAATCTAAAGAATGCAATGTATCAAAAGAATTGAAAGGGTCTAAAGAAACGAAAGAATCTAAAGATTGTAAAGAATCGAAAGTTTCCAAAGAAACCAAAGATTCCAAAGATACCAAAGAATCGAAACAATGTAATAAACCTAAAGAATCGAAAGAACTGAAAGAATCTAAAAAGGAAGACGTAAAAAACTTGATGATTAAATGCGACAAACTCAATGAAATTAAATTAATTTCAACTACTCCTCAAATCGAAGAGAAAAAACCTTCCGCTGGGGATAAAATCGAAAATAAGAGTAAGTGTAACATCCCCGGAAATAGTCCGGGGGTGGCTTCGGCTATTTGGAAATGCGTTCCAGATCCGGATTTAAATTTAGTTAGTTATCAAGCGATTTGTAAGGATTTACTACAATCTAAATCGATTCAATCAAATCAATCGAATGAATCGAATCAATTGAAACAATTAAATCAAGAAAATCAAAGTCAAAAAGAGATGAATGTTAAAAGTTTGGACGATTACGTTCGTCGAAACGAGTTTAAACCTGCTCACAAAAGCACCTACGGACCGGAGAGTTTCCGAACGAATCCAGTCAAGAAGATGACCAGCTGTAAAAAGTCGGCGACGCCGAACGAAGGTAAAAAACGATAAGAGCAAAAATATAAAATTGTAGTCAAGACGTGAATTTTGATTTTGATTGATCCGGTGTGTATCTCTACCGTAGGTGAAGCGGGAGGAAGCGAAAATTTGGATAGTAGGAGTGAAAAGAAATTAACTTGTGCCATCTGCAAATCGAAAAAATTAAGAGTTCCCATCTACAAATTAAAAGAATTCAGATTTCCCATCTACAAATCCAAGAAATTAAAATTTTCAATCAACAAATACAAGAAATTAACTTACAAATTGAAAAAATTAAGATTTCCCATCGATAAATCTAAGAAATTAAGATTTCCTATCGAAAAATCAAAAGAATTTTCCAATGACAGATCAAAAGAACTTTCCATCGACAAATCAAAAGTATTTTCCATCGAGAAATCAAAAAAAATACTTCCCATTTACAAATCTAAGAAATTAAGATTTCCCATCGAGAAATCAAAAGAATTTTCCAATGACAGATCAAAAAAAATTTCCATCGACAAATCAAAAGTATTTTCCATCAAGAAATCAAAAAAATTATTTCCCGTTTATAAATCGAAAAAAATAACATTTCCAATTTATTCAAAATCGTGCCCGTATAATACGATTGATTTAAGATTGAAAAAAAGGAACGTTTCCGTTGGAATTAAAAGGTTTAAACATGACGACTGTAAAAATAATTCGGACGAAGGGACGATGAGGAAGAAACGAAGGAAACGGAAAAAGGAGCAAAGGGAGAAAAGCGACAGTTGTAAAAAGGACGATTCCGATACGGTTAAAGTGGACGATAAGAAGTGTAAGAAATTGTCGAAAGAGCCGTGCGGATCTGATGGTAAAAAGTCTTCTTGTGGAAAGTCGAAAAGTGAGGGTGATTGCGGGAAGGCTCAAAAAGATGCCTTTTGCGCTAAGGTTTGCGTCGATATGAAGAAAGGGAAGGATTCGAGTACCTGTGGAGGTAAAGGCGATGGTTCGACGTCTAAAAAGGATCCTTGCAAAGGTGGTGAAAGCTCTAAAAAGGAGGAATGTAAAGAGATTTGTAAGAAAATGGAACCTAAAAAGGATCCTTGTTCAACTAAGAAAGAAGGTCCGTGTGGATCAAAAAAGGAACCGTGTGGGGAGAAGAAGAAAGATCCTTGTGGTCAAAGAAAGGATCCTTGTGGAGCTAAGAAGGATTCTTGTGATCAAAAAAAAGATCCTTGTGGTCAAAAAAAGGATCCTTGTTCAACTAATAAAGAAAGTCCGTGTGGATTAAAAAAGGAACCGTGTGGGGAGAAGAAAAAAGATCCTTGTGGTCAAAAAAAGGATCCTTGTGGAGCTAAGAAGGATTCTTGTGATCAAAAAAAAGATCCTTGTGGTCAAAAAAAGGATCCTTGTTCAACTAATAAAGAAGGTTCGTGTGGATCAAAAAAGGAACCGTGTGGGGAGAAGAAAAAAGATCCTTGTGGAGCTAAGAAGGATCCTTGTGGACCAAAGAAAGATCCTTGCGGCCAAAAAAAGGATCCTTGTTCAGAAAAAAAGAAAGATCCATGTGGACAAAATAAAAAAGATCCTTGTGGAGTAAAAAAAGAACCTTGTGGAAAAATGAAAGATTCTTGTGGTCAAAAAAAGGATCCTTGTGGTCAAAAAAAGGATCCTTGCGGCCAAAAAGAAGATTCTTGTGGTCAAAAAAAGGATCCTTGTGGATCGCAAAAAGATCCCTGTTCGAAAAAGAAGAAAGGCCCTTGCGCGGCGAAGAAAAAAGTTTCCTGCGAAAGTAAAAAGGATCCGTGTGCGGAGAAAAAGAAAGATCCTTGTGGAGAGAAGAAAAAAGATCCTTGTAAAGTTAAGAAAGAACCTTGTGGTGCAAAGAAAGATCCCTGCGGAGCTAAGAAGGAACCTTGTGGATTAAAGAAGGATCCTTGTGGAGAGAAAAAAGATCCATGCGGAGCTAAGAAAGATCCTTGCGGAACTAAGAAGGATCCTTGCGAAGAAAAGAAAAATTCTTGTGAAGCTAAAAAGTCTCCTTGCCAACTAAAAAAGGATCCATGTGGTGTCAAGAAAGATCCTTGTGGACCAAAGAAAGATCCTTGTGGAGAAAAGAAAGATCCTTGCGGAGCTAAAAAGTCTCCTTGTCAACTAAAAGAAGATCCATGTGGTGTCAAGAAAGATCCTTGTGGACCAAAGAAAGATCCTTGTCAAGAAAAGAAAGATCCTTGCGGAGCTAAAAAGGATCCTTGCGGAGCTAAGAAGGATCCTTGCGGAGAAAAGAAAGATCCCTGTGGAGCTAAAAAGTCTCCTTGTCAACTAAAAAAGGATCCATGTGGTGTCAAAAAAGATCCTTGTGGACCAAAGAAAGATCCTTGTCAAGAAAAGAAAGATCCTTGCGGAACTAAGAAGGATCCTTGCGGAGAAAAGAAAGATCCTTGCGGAGCTAAGAAGTCTCCTTGCCAACTAAAAAAGGATCCGTGTGGTGTCAAGAAAGATCCTTGTCAAGAAAAGAAAGATCCTTGCGGGGCTAAAAAAGATCCTTGTGGAGCTAAAAAGGATCCTTGTGGACCAAAGAAAGATCCTTGTGGAGCTAAAAAAGACCCTTGTAATTCAAAAAAAGATCCTTGCGGAGCTAAAAAGGATCCATGTGGTGAAAAGAAGAAAAATCCTTGTGGAGTTAAAAAAGACCCTTGTGAAGCAAAGAAAGATCCTTGCGGCGCAAAAAAAGACCCTTGTGGCCAAAAAAAGGATCCATGTGGTGAACAGAAGAAAGATCCGTGCGAAGCAAAAAAAGAACCTTGTGAATCTAAAAACGATCCTTGTGGAGCTAAAAAAGACCCTTGTGGACCTAAAAAAGAACCATGTGAACCCAAAAAAGACCCTTGCAAATCAAAACAACCCCCGTGTGGATCAAAAACCTCTCCTTCAAAATCTAAATCAATTCCTTGCGTTTCTTCTTCAGGTCCATCTCCGACGAAGAAAGATCCTTGCAAATCTCAATCGGCTCCTATAAAACCCACCAAAACGCAAGATACTTGCAAAAAATCGCAACAAAAAGACCAAACGAACGAAAAGAAATCTCCAAAACCTTGCTCCGTGGTTGACGTGGCGGCAAAAATATCCGAGTTTCAAAAGAAAAACGTTTGCGAAACGGGCAAGGACGACGAAAGCGAGGGAGCTCCGATCGCGGACCCCAAAAAGGGGGCTTCGAATATCTACGCGGGCGCTCCGATCGGACAAGCGCCCAAGAAAAAACCGTGTGCTCCGAAACCACCAATTCAAACTCCACCGTGTCAAAAAAGTGAAAAGTCAAAAACAGACGAGGAAAAAACTAAAAAGAGTAAAAAAGACCAAGTTGTAAAAAAACCGAAAGACAGGAAGTTTTGTCCGCCGACTTCCGGTAAAATGGATCCGGATTTATTAACGAAACCGAAGAAAAAACAAAGTTCAGAAGCTAAAAAACCAGATAAGAAATGGAAATTTGGTTGTAAAGATGATAAAAGTGATAAGGGGAAAAATATTGATGGTAAAACGAAAAAAGATGGTGAAACAAAAACAGATGGTGAATTGAAAAAAGATGGTGAAACGAAAATAGATAATAAAAGTAGTAAAAAGAAAATGGAATTTAAAAAACCCGACTTGAAGTTTTTTAATAAAGGCTTAGAGTCGGGATTAAAATCAATAAAGAAAATATCTTTACAGAATTTAAGTAAAGGTAAAAAAGAGGCGGAGAAAAAACCGAAAGCTTCGGTCTCGGAAAAAAACTTAATGGGGAAAAGTCAATCGGCGATGGACACTCTTATTTACGTTTTAAAAGAGATCAAATCGGTTTTTACGTGCGAAGAGAAGAAATTAACGTCGCAAATACCGAAACCGATTCAAGATCCATCTAAAATATCTCCGAAAAGTGGGGGATCTACGTCAAAAACGCCTCCAAAAAGCGATTGTGGAGGATCTGGTTTGAAATCTCCAAAAACGCCAAAATCTGATTCGAGAACATCAAAATCTGATTTGGGAACATCAAAATCTCCCTTGGAAACACAAAAATCTCCTTTGGGAATATCGAAAACACCTGCGAAAGATGATTGTGGAGGATCTGGTTCAAAATCTCCACCAGGAACACTAACATCTCCATCTGGAATGCCGAAATCTCCTCCGGAAGCGCCGAAAACACCTCCAAAAGGTGATTGTGGAGGATCTGATTCCAAATCTTCACCAGGAACACTAACATCTTCATCTGGAATGCCGAAATCTCCTCCGGAAGCACCGAAAACACCTCCAAAAGGTGATTGTGGAGGATCTAGTTCAAAATCTTCACCAGGAACACTAACATCTCCATCTGGAATGCCGAAATCTCCTCCAGAAGCACCGAAATCTCCTCCAGAAGCGCCGAAAACACCTCCAAAAGGTGATTGTGGAGGATCTGATTCCAAATCTTCACAAGGAACATCGAAAACTCCTCCAGGAATATCGAAATCTCCTCCAGAAATGCCGAAAACACCTCCAAAAGGTGATTGTGGAGGATCTGATTCCAAATCTTCACAAGGAACATCGAAAACTCCTCCAGGAATATCGAAATCTCCTCCAGAAATGCCGAAAACACCTCCAAAAGGTGATTGTGGAGGATCTGATTCCAAATCTTCACAAGGAACATCGAAAACTCCTCCAGGAATATCGAAAACACCTCCAAAAGGTGATTGTGGAGGATCCGGTCCGAAATCTCCACCAGGAACACCAACATCTCCCCCTGGATCGCCACAATCTCCGCCAGAAACACCAAAAACACCTCCAAAAAGTGATTGTGGAGGATCCGGTCCGAAATCTCCACCGGGAACACCTAAACCCCCTCCGGAAACACCGAAATCTCCTCCAGAAGCGCCGAAATCACCACCAACGACGCCTAAATCTCCTCCAAAATTTACTCCAAACGATCTTAAATCTTCTAATACCACGAAATCTTCAAATATTACAAGATCTGATTTCAATCCTCCAAAATCTTCCGAAAATCTGTCAAAATCTTGTTTGGATTCACAAAAAACCGATTTAAATCAATCAACATCTTTAGATTTATCAAAATCTGACTTAAATCAACCAAAACCTGACTTAAATCAACCAAAATTTGACTTAAATCAACCAAAATCTGAATTAAATCAATCAAAATCTGATTTAAATCAACCAAAATTTGACTTAAATCAACCAAAATCTGATTTAAATCAACCAAAATCTGACTTAAATCAACCAAAATTTGACTTAAATCAATCAAAATCTGATTTAAATCAACCACAATCAAACTTAAATGAATCAAAACTTTCAAGTCATACAAATTCTTCGTCAAATCTTCCAAAATTTTCTTCTGATTTACCAAAATCCGATTCAAATGCTGTAAAATCTTCAAACTCTCCAGAATCTTCATTAAAACCTGAAAAGTCCCCTTCAACAAAGACTTTGAAGTCTTCTTCTCCATCAAATCAACAAAAATCCTCTTCGGCGGATACGTTAAAGCCTTCTTCTTCACCGAATCTTGAATTTGAGTCAAAAACTGATTCAAATCAATCAAAATCTGATTCAAATCAATTAAAATCTGATTCAAATCGACCCGAATCTTCTCCTAATCTACTAAAATCTTCTTCTAATCTATCAAAATCTTCTTCTGATTTATCAAAATCTTCTGATTTATCAAAATCTTCTTCTGATTTATCAAAATCCTCTTCTGATTTATCAAAATCTTCTTCTGATTTATCAAAATCTTCTTCTGATTTATCAAAATCCTCTTTTGATTCATCAAAATCTTCCCCAGATAACTCAAAATTATCTCAAAATTCCCCAAAGTCGTCTTTAAATTCTCCAGAGTCTTCAATAAACCTTCCAAAATCTCCTTCTTCAAATCCTTTAGACTCTTCCTCATCAAATCAACAAAAATCTTCTTCGTCAAAAACATCAACGTCTTCTTCTTCATTAAATTCTCAAGAATCTTTTTCAAACTTTTCGAAACCGATGAAATCGAATAACGAAATGTCTCTTAAAGATAATAAGAGTAGTTCCGATGATTCGGAAAAACCTTGGTTGAAAATTCGAGATCAGGTGACGAAGAAAATTGACGAAACGGCGAAGAAAATCGATGAAACGGCGAAGAAAATCGATGAAGTAACGAAAACCGCTAAAGAGGAAATCGAAGAAGTGAAGAAATCGGTTAAAATTAACCCGGATGAGACGTCGAAGGCGACCGAAGCAAGTAATAAAATCGGAGATGTTGTTAGAGAGGAAGTGGAAAGAGTTCGGGGAGATTTGAAAAAGAAGGAGCGTCTCGTCGACGAGGTTTTAAAGAAAATCGAAGATTTCCCGAAACGGATTGAAGACGGACAAGATAAAATCGGACCGATTAGCGACGAGGTAAAATTTAGTTTCTTTTTGTTAATAAAAAGAAATTATCTTAGGTTAAAAATTTTTGATTATTAAAAAAAAAATCAATCATTTTTCAAAAATTCGTCAAAAATTGATTTTTAAAAATTTCGATTTGATTTTTCTTCTAAATGAAACTTAAAACATTCTAGTTTTGATTTAAAAAAACCGCTTTATTCTAAATGTTGTCAAAAAAATTTTTAAAGTTGGTGAAAAAATTTTTGACAGTTCTAATCTAACTTAAAAAGAAATCGATCAACTTTAAAAATTTACCAAAAATCGAATTTTAAAGATTTTGATTTGATTCTTTTTCTAAATGAAACTTAAAATATTCTAGTTTTATATAAAAAAGACCGTTTTGTTCCGAGTTTTGTCAAAAAATTAAAAAAAAATTTTAAAGTTGGTTAAAAAAAATTTTTAGGTTAAAAAATTTTTTAAGTTAGAAAATCAATAATTTTTTAAAAATTCGCCAAAAATCAAATTTTTAAGATTTTGATTTGATTCTTTTTCTAAATGAAACTTAAAACATTCTAGTTTTATATATCTAGTTTTATATTATATATAAAAGACCGCTTTGTTCCAAGTTTTGTCAAAAAATTAAAAGAAATTTTTAAAGTTGGTTAAAAAAAATTTTTAGGTTAAAAAATTTTTTAAGTTAGAAAATCAATAATTTTTTAAAAATTCACCAAAAATCAAATTTTAAAGATTTTGATTTGGTTTTTTTTTTTCTAAATGAAACTTAAAACATTCTAGTTTCATATAAAAAAGATCGCTTTGTTCCAAGTTTTGTCAAAAAATTTAAAAAAATTTTTAAAGTTGGTTAAAAAAAATTTAGGTTAAAAAATTTTTAAGGTTAAAAAAATCGATTTTTTAAAAATTCATCAAAAATTCATTTTTAAAGATTTCGATCTAATTTTTTTTCCAAGTGATACTAAAAACATTCTACTTTTGATTTAAAAAGACCGTTTTGTTCAAAATTTTACCAAAAAAATTAAATAAATTTTTAAAGTTGATAAAAGAATTTTTGACAATTCATTAAATTTTGACGAATCTTGACGAATTTGTTAATTTTGAACATATTATTAACAACTCATAAAATTCATTCGAATTTTGACGAATTTTGACAAATTTTTAACGAATTTTCACGAATCTTGACGAATTTTTAGCAAACTTGACCTAATTTCATCGAATTTTGACGAATCTTTAATAAATTTTGACGAACCTTGACAAATTTTGTCGATTTCGAACAAATTATTAACAAATTTGATTAAATTCGATCGAATTTTGACACATTTTTAACAAATTTTCAACAATCTCGACGAATCTTTAGCAAATTTCAACGAATTTTGTCCATTTTGAACAAATTATGAACAAATTTGATAAAATTCAATCAAATTTTGTCAAATTTTCGACAAATTTTGGCAAATCTTGACGAATTTTATCGACTTTGAATAAGTTATTAATAAATTTGATAAAATTCAATCGCATTTTGACAAATTGTCAACGAATTTTGACGAATCTTGACTAATTTTTGGCTAAATTGATTTAATTTAGTCGGATTTTGACGAATCTTTAACAAATTTTAACGAACTTGAACGAATTTTGTCAATTTTGTGCAAATTATTAACAAATTTGATTAAATTCGATCAAATTTTGACAAATTTTCAATAAATTTGACGAATTTCAATGAATCTTTAACAAATTTTCACAAATCTTGCCGAATTTTTTGCTAACTTTATCTAATTTCATCGAATTTTTAAAGTTGATAAAAAAATTTTTGACAGTTCTAACCTAACTTTTGTCTTTCTTGATGTAATTTTAAATTTTCCAAACTTTAAAACTTTAAAATTTGATCAAGAATTCATTTTTCGTTAAAATTTTCCAAAGCGAGCTACAAAATATATAGTTTAATGGAATTTATCGATCTATAAAATTTTTATGTTGATGGTATATTTCCAAATTAAAAAAAAATCGATCAACTTTAAAAATTCACCAAAAATCGAATTTTAAAGATTTTAATTAGATTTTTTTTCTAAATGAAACTTAAAACATTCTAGCTTTGATTAAAAAAGACCGTTTTGTTCCAAGTTTTGTCAAAAAATTAAAAAAAATTTTTAAAGTTGGTTAAAAAAATTTTTAGGTTAAAAAATTTTTTAAGTTAGAAAATCAATAATTTTTTAAAAATTCGCCAAAAATCAAATTTTAAAGATTTTGATTTGGTTTTTTTTCTAAATGAAACTTAAAACATTCTAGTTTTGATTAAAAAAGACCGTTTTGTTCCAAGTTTTGTCAAAAAATTTTAAAAAATTTTCAAAGTTGGTAAAAAAAAATTTTTAGGTTAAAAAATTTTTTGTGTTAAAAAAAAAACGATTTTTAAAAAATTCATAAAAAATTGGATTTTAACCATTTTGATTTGATTTTTTTTCTAAATGAAACTTAAAACATTCTAGTTTTATATAAAAAAGACCGTCTTGTTCCAAGTTTTGTCAAAAAATTTAAAAAAAATTTTAAAGTTGGTTAAAAAAATTTTTTAGGTTAAAAAATTTTTTGTGTTAAAAAATTTTTTGTGTTAAAAAAATCGATTTTTAAAAAATTCATAAAAAATTGGATTTTAACCATTTTGATTTGATTTTTTTTTAAATGAAACTTAAAACATTCTAGTTTCATATAAAAAAGACCGTTTTGTTCCAAGTTTTGTCAAAAAATTTTAAAAAATTTTTAAAATTGGTTAAAAAAAATTTTTAGGTTAAAAAATTTTTTGTGTTAAAAAAATCGATTTTTAAAAAATTCATAAAAAATTGGATTTTAACCATTTTGATTTGATTTTTTTTCTAAATGAAACTTAAAACATTTTAGTTTTATATAAAAAAGACCGTTTTGTTCCAAGTTTTGTCAAAAAATTAAAAAAAAATTTTAAAGTTGATTAAAAAAAATTTTTAGGTTAAAAAATTTTTTAACTTAGAAAATCAATAATTTTTTAAAAATTCGCCAAAAATCAAATTTTAAAGATTTTGATTTGATTTTTTTTTAAATGAAACTTAAAACATTCTAGTTTCATATAAAAAAGACCGTTTTGTTCCAAGTTTTGTCAAAAAATTTTAAAAAATTTTTAAAATTGGTTAAAAAAAATTTTTAGGTTAAAAAATTTTTTGTGTTAAAAAAATCGATTTTTAAAAAATTCATAAAAAATTGGATTTTAACCATTTTGATTTGATTTTTTTTCTAAATGAAACTTAAAACATTTTAGTTTTATATAAAAAAGACCGTTTTGTTCCAAGTTTTGTCAAAAAATTAGAAAAAAATTTTAAAGTTGGTTAAAAAAAATTTTTAGGTTAAAAAATTTTTTAAGTTAGAAAATCAATGATTTTTTAAAAATTCATAAAAAATTGGATTTTAACCATTTTGATTTGATTTTTTTTTTAATAAAACTTAAAATATTCTAGTTTTATATAAAAAAGACCGCTTTATTCCAAGTTTTGTTAAAAAATTTTAAAAAAATTTTAAAGTCGGTTAAAAAAAATTTTTAGGTTAAAAAATTTTTTGTGTTAAAAAATCTTTTGTGTTAAAAAAATCGATTTTTAAAAAATTCATAAAAAATTGGATTTTAACCATTTTGATTTGATTTTTTTTCTAAATGAAACTTAAAACATTTTAGTTTTATATAAAGAAGACCGTTTTGTTCCAAGTTTTGTCAAAAAATTTAAAAAAATTTTTAAAGTTGGTTAAAAAAAATTTTTAGGTTAAAAAATTTTTTGTGTTAAAAAAATCGATTTTTAAAAAATTCATAAAAAATTGGATTTTAACCATTTTGATTTGATTTTTTTTCTAAATGAAACTTAAAACATTCTAGTTTTGATTAAAAAAGACCGTTTTATTCTAAATGTTTTCAAAAAAATTAAAAAAATTTTCAAAGTTGGAAAAAAAATTTCTTTGGTAAAAAATTTCTAATAATTTTATCTATCTTTTTATTTTATTTATTTTTTTTTTGATTTCCAGGTCGTTAAAGATTTCGAAAAGAAAATAACAAACTTAGAAAAGGAAGGTGAAGAGGCGAAAAAGAAAATTCGCGAATTAACCGACGATTTAAAGAAAAAATACGACTCGAAACCTCAACTTTTCGAAGAAATCTTTAAAAAACTAGAAGAATCAAAAGAATGGGTTAAAAAGAACGAAGGGGAAAAACGAATCGAAGAGGCGAAAAGAAAATTAACCGAAATTAAAACCTTCCTAAACGAAACCAAAGTTAAAACGATCGACGTCAAATTAGAAGAAATACAAAAAACGATCAACGAAGAAATTCCATTATTAAAATCGAGTTTCATCGACTTTAAAAACGAAATTCGAAAAGGAACTCAACTGAACGAAATTAAAACGAAATTTAACGAAATCAAATCGATTCTAAGCAATCAATTAACGAATAAAAAGGATTCTATTATAAAAGATTTGGAAGAAATCATTAAAACTATCGAATCTAAAACGTCGAAGAAATTAAATGAGGAATTTGACGTTGAAAAGCTTTTAGATAAACGCAAAAGCGACGATCTAAAACATCAATTTAACGAACATCATAAAAGTCTTTTAAAAGACGTCGAAGAACATCAAAATAAAGGTAAAATCGAACACGGAACGATTCCGGAAACCAAATGTAAAGTTATCGGAGAGACGAAAAAGATGATTTATCAAAATTCCGGAAGCTTAACTCCGGAAGGAAGTTACGGAAAGGGCGACAATCGAAGGAGGCGATTTTACGAAGGAAAAGACAAGTTTCAAATGGCGAAGAAAGAGTTTGAACGGAAGATTCAAAAGGCGGAAGATGGGAAAAATAAATTTAACGTTGAAAAACCGGTTTGGAAAAGCAAAGACGACGATAAAAAATGATTTCAATTAAAAATCGGGTTCGAAAGTGTTTTAAAACTGTGTTAGAATCGTGTTTTAAAAATCGTAAGAGTGTAAGGATTTTTCGACCACCCTGTATATATATAATCGCAATATAATCGCAATATAATCGCACCGACAATCAAATCGATCAAAATCAAAAAAAAAAAACGTCTTTTAAAAATCACATCATTGGTCATCGTTTCTATATTTATCCTCAAATTATATTTAATTATTCAAACGATAAAATATTAAATAAAACGACGGATATTTAAAAGAAAATACCTTTAGTTTTTTTCTTAATGTGTCTTTGGAATTTTTTTTAATTTTTTTGGTAATAATTAGAACAAATCTGATTGTTTTGATGAAAAATAGATATTTTAATTTATCATTAGTTCAAATTTTTATTTAAAATCTCCATAAATAAAGTCTGGGCGATTTTTTAAATTTGGTCAAAAATTTTAAGGTTAGGTAAAAAAACATTGACGTCTTTGAAATTTTTTTTAAATTTTTTGCTAATAATTAGAACAAATCTGATTGTTTTGATGAAAAATAGACATTTTAATTTATCATTAGTTCAAATTTTTATTTAAAATCTCCATAAATAAAGTCTGGGCGATTTTTTAAATTTGGTCAAAAATTTTAAGGTTAGGTAAAGAAACATTGATGTCTTTGAAATTTTTTTAAAATTTTTTACTAATAATTAGAACAAATCTGATTGTTTTAATGAAAAATAGACATTTTAATTTATCATTAGTTCAAATTTTTATTTAAAATCTCCATAAATAAAGTCTGGGCGATTTTTTAAATTTGGTTAAAAATTTTAAGGTTAGGTAAAAAAACATTGATGTCTTTGAAATTTTTTTTAAATTTTTTGCTAATAATTAGAACAAATCTGATTGTTTTGATGAAAAATAGATATCTTAATTTATCATTAGTTCAAATTTTTATTTAAAATCTCCATAAATAAAGTCTGGGCGATTTTTTAAATTTGGTCAAAAATTTTAAGGTTAGGTAAAAAACATTGATGTCTTTGAAATTTTTTTAAAATTTTTTGCTAATAATTAGAACAAATCTGATTGTTTTGATGAAAAGTAGACATTTTAATTTATCATTAGTTCAAATTTTTATTTAAAATCTCCATAAATAAAGTCTGGGCGATTTTTTAAATTTGGTTAAAAATTTTAAGGTTAGGTAAAAAAACATTGATGTCTTTGAAATTTTTTTAAAATTTTTTGCCAATAAATAGAACAAATCTGATTGTTTTGATGGAAAATAGACATTTTAATTTATCATTAGTTCAAATTTTTATTTAAAATCTCCATAAATAAAGTCTGGGCGATTTTTTAAATTTGGTTAAAAATTTTAAGGTTAGGTAAAAAAACATTGATGTCTTTGAAATTTTTTTAAAATTTTTTGCTAATAATTAGAACAAATCTGATTGTTTTGATGAAAAATAGATATTTTAATTTATCATTAGTTCAAATTTTTATTTAAAATCTCCATAAATAAAGTCTGGGCGATTTTTTAAATTTGGTTAAAAATTTTAAGGTTAGGTAAAAAAACATTGATGTCTTTGAAATTTTTTTTAAATTTTTTGCTAATAATTAGAACAAATCTGATTGTTTTGATGAAAAATAGATATCTTAATTTATCATTAGTTCAAATTTTTATTTAAAATCTCCATAAATAAAGTCTGGGCGATTTTTTAAATTTGGTCAAAAATTTTAAGGTTAGGTAAAAAACATTGATGTCTTTGAAATTTTTTTAAAATTTTTTGCTAATAATTAGAACAAATCTGATTGTTTTGATGAAAAGTAGACATTTTAATTTATCATTAGTTCAAATTTTTATTTAAAATCTCCATAAATAAAGTCTGGGCGATTTTTTAAATTTGGTTAAAAATTTTAAGGTTAGGTAAAAAAACATTGATGTCTTTGAAATTTTTTTAAAATTTTTTGCCAATAAATAGAACAAATCTGATTGTTTTGATGGAAAATAGACATTTTAATTTATCATTAGTTCAAATTTTTATTTAAAATCTCCATAAATAAAGTCTGGGCGATTTTTTAAATTTGGTTAAAAATTTTAAGGTTAGGTAAAAAAACATTGATGTCTTTGAAATTTTTTTAAAATTTTTTGCTAATAATTAGAACAAATCTGATTGTTTTGATGAAAAATAGATATTTTAATTTATCATTAGTTCAAATTTTTATTTAAAATCTCCATAAATAAAGTCTGAGTGATTTTTTAAAAATTGGTGTGTCTTTAAAAAGTTAGGTTAGAACCGTCTAAAATTTTTACCAACTTTGGGAATTTTTTTAATTTTTTTGGTAAAAATTAGAAAAAAAACGCCTTTTATAATTAAAAATAAAATCTTTTATCTTTCATTTAAATCGAAAATCATTCCTTAATCCTTAAAAATATAGTCTGGGTGATTTTTTAAAAATTGGTCTGTTTTTAAAAAAGTTAGGTTAGAACCGTCAAAAATTTTTACCAACTTTGGGAATTTTTTTAATTTTTTTGGTAATAATTAGAAAAAATCCACCTTTTATAACTAAAATTAGAATCTTTTATCCTTCATCTAAATCAAAAATCATTCCTTAATCTTTAAAAATAAAGTCTGGGTGATTTTTTAAAAATTGGTCAATTTTTTTAAAAAAATTTAAAATCGTCAAAAATTCTTACCAAACTTTGAAAATTTTTTTAATTTTTTTGGTAAAATTTAGAACAAAATCATCTTTTTTAATTAAAATTAGAATCTTTTACCTTTTATTTAAATCAAAAATCATTCCTTAATCTTTAAAAATATAGTCTGGGTGATTTTTTAAAAATTGGTCTGTTTTTAAAAAAGTTAGGTTAGAATCGTCAAAAATTTTTACCATCTTTGGGAATTTTTTTAATTTTTTTGGTAATAATTAGAAAAAAACCACCTTTTTTAATTTAAAATAGAATCTTTTAACTTTCATTTAAATCGAAAACTATCTCTTAATTCCAACAAATAAAGTTGTAGTGATTTTTTAAACTTGGTCAAAATTTTCAAAAAAAGTTAGGTTAAAAAAATTTTAGTTTTTATGATTTTTTTAGTCAAATTTACGATTTTCTTTTAAGTCACATTTATGAATTATTTAAAATTGTTATAATTTCACCTACCTTTTCCATAAAAAGACGAAATGTTCCTCCTTTTCGACGAAATTCCTCCTAAATATTAAAAGAAAATATGGTTAAGATACAACCATTACAACAAAACATTTTAATACACAAAAATAGAAATATTACGACTCAAACTCATGTTATTTATTAAGTTAATATAATAAATGTACAATTTTACATAATACAAACCCAACTTACCGTTAAAAACGCCACTTTTTTATTAAAAATTCTCACAAATTCACCAACAACGTTCAAACCAAACTCACAATACAAACAAACATGACTTAGTAATAAATTCAATACCAACCATGTAAACCCAAAATTTCCTAGTTTTTATTTTTACTAATTTTTTTTATAATTTATTTTAAAATTTCTTTATAATTTTACCTATCTTTTCGATAAAAAGTCAAATCTTCCTCAATTTAGATGATTTTAGATGAAATTTTGATGGTTAATTCCGAAATTGAAAGAAAATTTAGTCAAGATTAATATGCATATTTTAATGCACATTTTAATGCACAAAAATAGAAAAATTACGACTCAAACTCATGTTGTTTATTAAGCTAATATAATAAATATACGATTTGACACAAAACGAACCCGACTTACCGTTAAAAACGCCACTTTTTTTATTAAAAATTCTCACAAATTCACCAACAACGTTCAAACCAAACTCACAATACAAACAAACATGATTTAGTAATAAATTCAATACCAACCATGTAAACCCTAAATTTCCTATTTTTATTTTTACTAATTTTTTTATAATTTATTTTAAAATTTCTTTATAATTTTACCTACCTTTTCGATAAAAAGTCAAATCTTCCTCAATTTAGATGACTTTAGATGAAATTTTGATGGTTAATTCTGAAATTGAAAGAAAATTTAGTCAAGATTAATATGCATATTTTAATGCACATTTTAATGCACAAAAATAGAAAAATTACGACTCAAACTCATGTTGTTTATTAAGCTAATATAATAAATATACGATTTGACACAAAATGAACCCGACTTACCGTTAAAAACGCCACTTTTTTATTAAAAATTCTCATAAATTCAAGAAAAACGTTCAAACCAAACTCACAATACAAACAAACATGACTTAGTAATAAATCCAACACCAACCATGTAAATTCAAAATTTCCTTTTTCAATTTTCCATTAATTTTTTATAATTTATTTTAAAATCTTATTTACATTTTTACTTTATATTTATATTTTAAGTCTTTAATTAACTAAAGGTAGGTAAAAATATAAATAAAACTTTAAAATAAATTATAAAAAAATTAGTAAAAATAAAACTAGGAAATTTTGGGTTTACATGGGTTTTTGGTTGGTATTGAATTAATTACTAAGTCATATTTGTTTGTATTGTGAATTTGGTTTGAACGTTATTATTGAATTTATGAGAATTTTTAATAAAAAAGTGGCGTTTTTAACGGTAAGTTGGGTTTGTATTATGTAAAATCGTATATTTATTATATTAGCTTAATAAATAACACGAGTTTGAGTCGTAATATTTCTCTTTTTGTGCATTAAAATGTGTATTAAAATATGCATATTAATGTTAACTAAATTTTCTTTCAATTTCAGGATTAATCATCAAAATTTCATCTAAAATCATCAAAGTGAAGGAAGATTTGACTTTTTATCGCAAAGGTAGGTGAAATTATAAAGAAATTTTAAAATAAATTATAAAAAAATTAGTAAAAATAAAAACTAGGGAATTTTGGGTTAACATGGGTTTTGGGTTGGTATTGAATTAATTACTAAGTCATATTTGTTTGTATTGTGAGTTTGGTTTGAACGCTTTTCTTGAATTTATGAGAATTTTTAATAAAAAAGTGGCGTTTTTAACGGTAAGTTGGGTTTGTATTATGTAAAATCGTATATTTATTATATTAACTTAATAAATAACACGAGTTTGAGTCTTAATATTTCTATTTTTGTGCATTAAAATGGTTTGTTGTAATGGTTGTATCTTAGCCATATTTTCTTTTAATATTTAGGAGGAATTTCGTCTAAAAGGGGAAAGATTTCGTCTTTTTATGGAAAAGGTAGGTGAAATTATAACAATTTTAATTGATTCATAAAGGTAACTTAAAAAAATCGTAAATTTGACTAAAAAAATCATACAAACTAAATTTTTTTTTAACCTAACTTTTTTTGAAAATTTTGACCAAGTTTAAAAAAATCACTACAACTTTATTTCTTGGAATTGAGAGATAGTTCTTGTGTTAAATGAAAGTTAAAAGATTCTATTTTCGATTAAAAAAAGCGGATTTATTCTAAATATTATCAAAAAAATTAAAAAAATTCCCAAAGTTGGTAAAAATTTTTGACTGTTCTAACCTAACTTTTTTAAAAACAGACCAATTTTTAAAAAATCACCCAGACTTTATTTTTTAAGATTAAGGAATGATTTTTGATTTAAATGAAAGATAAAAGATTCTATTTTTAATTAAAAAAGATGGTTTTGTTCTAAATTTTAGCAAAAAAATTAAAAAAAATTTCAAAGTTTGGTAAAAATTTTTGACGGTTTTAAACTTTTTTAAAAAATTGATCAATTTTTAAAAAATCACCCAGACTTTATTTTTAAAGATTAAGGAATGATTTTTGATTTAAATGAAAGATAAAAGATTCTAATTTTAATTATAAAAGCCGGATTTTTTCTAATTATTATCAAAAAAATTTAAAAAATTCCCAAAGTTGGTAAAAATTTTTGACGGTTCTAACCTAACTTTTTTTAAAAACAGACCAATTTTTAAAAAATCACCCAGACTTTATTTTTAAAGATTAAGGAATGATTTTTAATTTAAATGAAAGATAAAAGATTCTAATTTTAATTATAAAAGCCGGATTTTTTCTAATTTTTACCAAAAAAATTAAAAAAATTCCCAAAGTTGGTAAAAATTTTTGACGTTTCTAACCTAACTTCTTTAAAAACAGACCAATTTTTAAAAAATCACCCAGACTTTATTTTTGAAGATTAAGGAATGATTTTTGATTTAAATGAAAGATAAAAGATTCTAATTTTAATTAAAAAAGATAGTTTTGTTCTAAATTTTACCAAAAAAATTAAAAAAATTTTCAAAGTTTGGTAAAAATTTTTGACGGTTTTAAACTTTTTTAAAAAAACAGACCAATTTTTAAAAAATCACCCAGACTTTATTTTTGAAGATTAAGGAATGATTTTTGATTTAAATGAAAGGTAAAAGATTCTATTTTTAATTATAAAAGCTGGATTTTTTCTAATTTTTACCAAAAAAATTAAAAAAATTCCCAAAGTTGGTAAAAATTTTTGACGATTCTAACCTAACTTTTTTAAAAACAAACCAATTTTTAAAAAATCACCCAGACTTTATTTTTAAAGATTAAGGAATGATTTCTAATTTAAATGAAAGATAAAAGATTCTAATTTTAATTATAAAAGCCGGATTTTTTCTAATTTTTACCAAAAAAATTAAAAAAATTCCCAAAGTTGGTAAAAATTTTTGACGGTTCTAACCTAACTTTTTTAAAAACAGACCATTTTTTAAGAAATCACCCAGACTTTATTTTTAAAGATTAAGGAATGATTTTTGATTCAAATGAAAGATAAAAGATTCTAATTTTAATTAAGAAAGCCGGATTTTTTGTAATTTTTACCAAAAAAATTAAAAACATTTTCAAAGTTGGTAAAAATTTTTGACGGTTTTAAACTTTTTTAAAAAAACAGACTAATTTTTAAAAAATCACCCAGACTTTATTTTTAAAGATTAAGGAATGATTTTTGATTTAAATGAAAGATAAAAGATTCTAATTTTAATTAAAAAAGATGGTTTTGTTCTAAATTTTACCAAAAAAATCAAAAAAATTTTCAAAGTTTGGTAAAAATTTTTGACGATTTTAAACTTTTTTAAAAAAATTGACCAATTTTTAAAAAATCACCCAGATTTTATTTTTAAAGATTAAGGAATGTTTTTTTATTTAAATGAAAGATAAAAGATTCTAATTTTAATTATAAAAGCCGGATTTTTTCTAATTTTTACCAAAAAAATTAAAAAAATTCCCAAAGTTGGTAAAAATTTTTAACGATTCTAACCTAACTTTAAAAAAAAAACAGACCATTTTTTAAAAAATCACCCAGACTTTATTTTTAAAGATTAAGGAATGATTTTTGATTTAAATGAAAGGTAAAAGATTCTAATTTTAATTAAAAAAGATGGTTTTGTTCTAAATTTTAGTAAAAAAATTAAAAAAAAATTTAAAGTTTGGTAAAAATTTTTGACGGTTTTAAACTTTTTAAAAAAAATTGATCAATTTTTTAAAAATCACCCAGACTTTATTTTTAAAGATTAAGGAATGATTTTTGATTTAAATGAAAGATAAAAAATTCTAATTTTAATTATAAAAGCCGGATTCTTTCTAATTATTATCAAAAATATTAAAAAAATTTTCAAAGTTGATAAAAATTTTTGACGGTTTTAAACTTTTTTAAAAAAACAGACTAATTTTTAAAAAATCACCCAGACTTTATTTTTAAAGATTAAGGAATGATTTTTGATTTAAATAAAAGATAAGAGATTCTATTTTTAATTATAAAAGCTGGATTTTTTCTAATTTTTACCAAAAAAATTAAAGAAATTCCCAAAGTTGATAAAAATTTTTGACGATTCTAACCTAACTTTTTTAAAAACAGACCAATTTTTAAAAAATCACCCAGATTTTATTTTTAAAGATTAAGGAATGATTTTTAATTTAAATGAAAGATAAAAGATTCTAATTTCAATTAAAAAAGATGGTTTTGTTCTAAATTTTACCAAAAAAATTAAAAAAATTCCCAAAGTTGGTAAAAATTTTTGACGATTCTAACCTAACTTTTTTAAAAACAGACCATTTTTTAAAAAATCACCCAGACTTTATTTTTAAAGATTAAGGAAGGTTTTTTGATTTAAATGAAAGATAAAAGATTCTATTTTTAATTATAGAAGCCGGATTTTTTCCAATTATTACCGAAAAAATTAAAAAAATTCCCAAAGTTGGTAAAAATTTTTGACGGTTCTAACCTAACTTTTTTAAAAACAGACCAATTTTTAAAAAATCCCCCAGACTTTATTTTTGAAGGTTAAGGAATGATTTGTTATTTAAATGAAAGATAAAAGATTCTATTTTTAATTATAAAAACTGGATTTTTTCTAATTATTATCAAAAAAATTAAAAAAATTCCCAAAGTTGGTAAAAATTTTTGACGGTTCTAACCTAATTTTTTTAAAAATAAACTAATTTTTTTAAAAACAGACCAATTTTTAAAAAATCACCCAGACTTTATTTTTAAAGATTAAGGAATGATTTTTGATTTAATTGAAAGCTAAAAGATTCTATTTTTAATTATAAAAGCCGGATTTTTTCTAATTTTTACCAAAAAAATTAAAAAAATTCCCAAAGTTGGTAAATATTTTTGACGATTCTAACCTAACTTTTTTAAAAACAGACCAATTTTTAAAAAATCACCCAGACTTTATTTTTAAAGATTAAGGAATGATTTTTGATTTAAATGAAAGATAAAAGATTCTAATTTTAATTAAAAAAGATGGTTTTGTTCTAAATTTTACCAAAAAAATTAAAAAAATTCCCAAAGTTGGTAAAAATTTTTGACGATTCTAACCTAACTTTTTTTAAAAACAGACCAATTTTTAATGAATCACCCAGACTTTATTTTTAAAGATTAAGGAATGATTTTTGATTTAAATGAAAGATAAAAGATTCTAATTTTAATTATAAAAGCCGGATTTTTTCTAATTATTATCAAAAAAATTTAAAAAAATCCCAAAGTTGGTAAAAATTTTTGACGGTTCTAACCTAACTTTTTTAAAAACAGACCAGTTTTTAAAAAATCACCCAGACTTTATTTTTAAAGATTAAAGAATGATTTTTGATTTAAATGAAAGATAAAAGATTCTATTTTTAATTATAAAAGCCGGATTTTTTCTAATTTTTACCAAAAAAATTTAAAAAATTTCCAAAGACAACCATGTTTGTTCTAACCTCAAAAATTAATAAATCTTTAAAAATGAATTAAAAATTTATTTTATAAGTTCTTTAATTTTACTACGAACATATTCTATTTTATCATCTTCTTCTAAAGGTAAATATTCATGATACGGAACCTAAAAAATAAAGAAAAATTATTTAACCAAAAATTTTAATAAGTAATTTTAAAATTTCTTACGAGAACAGTTTCGTATCCGAGTAATTTTAATTGTCTTCGTTTCAAGTTCATAAATCCGACCGGTTTGAACAAATAACGAATCATGGTGTTAACGGAAACGGTTAAAACGACAATCCATTTGTAGTTTTCCAAATTTAACGGTCGAACGATGTCTCCGATTTGATATTTATTAAAGGAAGGTGTTGTAAAATCTTGTATGGTTTTATCGTAACACAAAACGATATCTAAATAATTATTCTATAAATTAAAGGTGGAAAAAAATGATAAAAATTATTAAATTAACCTGCTTTAACATATTGGGGAAGAATGTGCCCCAAAAACACCTTATTAGAATCCCCTACGATGTTTGTACAGGTTTCAACGACATCATAAATTAATCTATCGGCAGCGTTCATACTTTTCTTGTCTTTCCGAGGTAACCTCTCGATGTAAATCTTGGCACACTTTCTTCTCACGTCTAAAGGAATCCTATTACCTTTATAATCCGGTCGTTCGATTTCCAAATTCATATCTAAGGTATACAGTTCCCTCGGAATGTCACCCCATCTTTTACCGTAAACTTTCTTAATAAATTCCGGATTAAAAACGTCATTAATTAATCCCTCCGGGTAAATATCTCTAATCGCTAAGAATAAAAGGGCGCACGGAACGCATTTTGGATGTTCTTCCCTTTCCGGAGCTCTTCGAGGATTACTTAATTGCTTAAGAAGTAATTCGTAAATGTCTCCGGTTGATATACTTGGTTTAAAATCGAACATCGTTAACGTTAATAGTAACCTTTCGATATCTTTTAAACGGATTTTATTTGTATCTTCGAGATCTTTGGAGATTTTTTCACAGATGACGGTTAAAGTTTTTTCATTTAGGATTTGTAAACCGGTTCCTAAAAGTGCCACGTGAAGGCAAGACACGTTAGATAGCCTATTTATTTCCGGAGTGATTTGTTCGAGTAGTTCGGAGGTTTTTGTTGCTGTTAACGGATGATGAGATAATCTTATTATCTGAAATAATTAATTAATTAATTAAATAAATAGTAATTAATTTTAAAAAAATTTTAATTTGAATTTTTACCTTAACGATAGAAGCCAAAGTAATTTCATGAATACTTTTCGTATTATTTATAACACAATCCAACATCGCATTTAAAGTATTAACACTTTTAACTTTCGTTTGAGTCTTAAAAAATCCCATCGCAACGATTCCAATCTCATTCGGAGTCATTAAATGTATCTTCTTTTCGATGGCATCCTCGTATAAAAAATCCATGTTTCTCTTTCGGCAAACGTTAAAATAAAAAAATATGTAAACGAGTTCCGATTTGGATAACTTGGACGGTTTCTTACTATGTTTCTCTAATAATTCGTAAATAAAATCGCAAATTCTTCCCAAACCTAACTTATACCATAGTTCGGCGACTCGAAACGATGTCTCTAAATCCCAATTGCGTAACTTCCAACAGCATACGTCGTCTAAAGCGCTCCATAAATCGTGGTAATTGTGTGCGCTTACTCCTTCGGTTAAAGGTGCTTTATTTAAAAACGTTAAAGTATTTATTATATCTTCCGTGGACATTTTTTCGATGTTATCCAACGTTCCGTCGATTAACTTATCGAAACGTTCGTCGCTTATATTTATATTATTTTCGATACAAAAAGGTAAAACGTAATTAAAACCGTTAATAATTTCTTGAACGTTACACTTTCTCCAATTTTTATCTAAAAATTCATTAAATTCTCGTTCGGAAATTATTCTATCTTGTTTATTTTTTTCCTCGGGTAAAGTTTTTATTTTCACATCTTTCGATAAAGGTTCCAATGAGCTATAAGCGAAGGAATTTTCCAAATATTTCTTTAAAAAAACCCTCGGTGCCACATTATTTGTAGAAAACCGTACGATTTTGAGGTTAGGATTTAGTTTATTAAAATCGCTAATAATTAATGAATGTTTGCTAAAATTCGTTATTGTCCGATGTAAATAATCGAGATTCTTCGTATTTAATTTACTCGTGAGATATTTTAACATTTTTTTTTAGTTATAAATGTGATTAAATTAAAAAAATTAGTTAACATAACCTTAAAATCTGAGGATAAGGAGGATAATAATAACATAACCTTAAAATCTTTGAGTTGACGTTTAATGTTTTAAATGTGGATTTGTTGAATGGAAAAAAATATGATTTTAAAATTATGTTTTGATTAAGAAAAAAGTTAAGTGGTAATTAAAAAAAATCTTTTATTTAATTTAAAAAAAAATCTTACTTAATTAAAAAAAAAAAAGTTATTGTACAATCAAGAATTCCCTTCGTGCGAATCTAATAACAATTTACCATCTTTATCTTTAATTCTAATCCGACCGTTTGCATATCTCGTCTCTTGAATTCCATCCGGATATAAAATCTTAACCGTTCCATCTAAATATTCCCATCTCTAATTAAAAAAAAAACGTACGTAAGTAAAATAAAATTTGACAAAGAATTTAATAAAGTATTTAATTAGAATGTATAACAAACCGTATGATCTTTAGTGTGTATCTCTTTCTGTCCGTTAGCTAACACAATTTCTTTAACTCCTTCGGAAGTGATATTAATTTTCGTCCCATCGGGATAAGTTAAATCTTCTGAATGATCGGGACGTGTTACTTTTACAATTCCATCGGGAAGTTTTATCTCGTATGTTCCATCCGGTCGTTTTGTTTCAATTTGTCCGCTTAAATACAAATAGAATAAAAAGAAAATACAAATAGAATGAAAATAGAATAAAAACAGAATAGAAATAAGATTTCTTATTTTAAGATTTATTTATTATAAATAAAAATAAGAAATATAAGATTTCGAGTTGTTAAAAAAAAACTTACTTTTCAAACTCAATAATTTCCGTTCCATCCGGATAACTCGTATGATAACTTTGATTTTCGTTATAAAAATACCTAACCGTTCCGTTTACTCGATCGGTTTCTTTTCGATCACCGTTAAAATACCTCATTGTGATTAAATTTCCATCCGACGAAGTGATTTTTACGTTTCCGTTTGAGTACTTTGTCTCTTTCGATCCGTCCTCGCGTATCGTTTCGGTTTTTGATTGTTGGGTACAATCGGAACTGTTTTGAAAACTATGAGAATCATTTTTTGATGATTTTAAGGTTTCTTCGCTATCTAATTTTCCAAAAACTTGTTCGTAGGTTTTAATTAAGTTCTCGTCGACTAATTCGGAAGCTGTTTTACTTAACTCTTCCGGAGATTCAATTATTATTTTTTCTATTTTATTATTTCTAACTTGTTTATCGGATTGTTTATCCGATTGTTTATCTTCATTATCGTTTTTAATCGGAGATATTTTATTTTTTATTTCTTTCTCTTTTTCTTTAGTTAGTTTCGATAAATTTTTATTAATTTCTTGTAAAACCTTACTTTCGTTTTTCTTATTATTATTATTTAACTTTTGCAAATTCGCCAATTTTGCGTTTTGTTTCCTTAACGTTTCCAATTCTTCTTTTAAACTGCACACTTCTTTTTCGTAATTTTTAATTTGATTTCTTAATCGAGCTTGTGACGTTGAATTTCGAACTTCCTTTAACTTAGCAGCTTCTTTTATCGTCGCTATTTCGTCTTTCAAAGAGATTATTTCTTCCTTTTCTTTCCGATTTGTTTTACTTTGAAAATCTTTTACGTATCTGAAAATAAAAATAAAATTAAAAATCCTAACCTCAATTATAACCGTTAAAAATATTTTATTTCTTTATGTAAAATCCTAACCTCAATTGTAACTGTTAAAAATATTTTATTTCTTTATGTAAAACTAGAATTTTGATCTTTAAACATCAAAAGTGACACTTTTAAAGTGGATTTAAAGATGTAAACGTCAAAAGTGACATTTTGATAGGGAATTTTAATCAGTAAACGTCAAAAGTGACACTTTAAAGGTAAAAAATGACATTTCAACGTTAAAATTGACATTTTAAAAATGGATTTAGACATTTAAACGTCAAAATTGATATTTTAAAAATGGATATAGACATTTAAACACTAAAACTGACATTTTGAAAGAAAATTTTGAACTGTAAACATCAAAAGTGACATTGAAACGTCAAAAGTGACATTTCGAAAAAATATTTTGATTTATAAACGTCAAAAGTGACACTTTAAAGATGAAAAGTGACGTTTAAATGTCAAAATTAACATTTTGGAAATAAGTTTAGACATTTAAACGTCAAAACTGACATTTTGAAAGAAAATTTTGAGTTGTAAACATCAAAAGTGACATTGAAACGTCAAAAGTGACATTTCGAAAAAATATTTTAATTTATAAACGTCAAAAGTGACACTTTAAAGAGGAAAAGTGACGTTTAAATGTCAAAATTAACATTTTGGAAATAAATTTAGACATTTAAACGTCAAAACTGACATTTTGAAAGAAAATTTTGAACTGTAAACATCAAAAGTGACATTGAAACGTCAAAAGTGACATTTCGAAAGAATATTTTAATTTATAAACGTCAAAAGTGACACTTTAAAGATCAAAAGTGACGTTTAAATGTCAAAATTGACATTTTGGAAATAAATTTAGACATTTAAACGTCAAAACTGACATTTTGAAAGAAAATTTTGAACTGTAAACATCAAAAGTGACATTGAAACGTCAAAAGTGACATTTCGAAAAAATATTTTGATTTATAAACGTCAAAAGTGACACTTTAAAGATGAAAAGTGACGTTTAAATGTCAAAATTAACATTTTGGAAATAAATTTAGACATTTAAACGTCAAAATTGACATTTTGAAAGAAAATTTTGAACTGTAAACATCAAAAGTGACATTTCAAAAAATATTTTAATTTATAAACGTCAAAAGTGACACTATAAAGATGAAAAGTGACGTTTAATTGTCAAAATTAACATTTTGGAAATAAATTTAGACATTTAAACGTCAAAACTGACATTTTAAAAGAAAATTTTGAACTGTAAACATCAAAAGTGACATTTCGAAAGAATATTTTGATTTATAAACGTCAAAAGTGACACTTTAAAGATGAAAAGTGACGTTTAAATGTCAAAATTCACATTTTGGAAATAGATTTAGACATTTAAACGTCGAAACTGACATTTTGAAAGAAAATTTTGAACTGTAAACATCAAAAGTGACATTGAAACGTCAAAAGTGACATTTCGAAAGAATATTTTAATTTATAAACGTCAAAAGTAACACTTTAAAGATGAAAAGTGACGTTTAAATGTCAAAATTAACATTTTGGAAATAAATTTAGACATTTAAACGTCAAAACTGACATTTTGAAAGAAAATTTTGAACTGTAAACATCAAAAGTGACATCTAAACGTCAAAAGTGACATTTCGAAAGAATATTTTAATTTATAAACGTCAAAAGTGACACTTTAAAGATGAAAAGTGACGCTTAAATGTCAAAATTAACATTTTGGAAATAGATTTAGACATTTAAACGTCAAAACTGACATTTTGAAAGAAAATTTTGAACTGTAAACATCAAAAGTGACATCTAAACGTCAAAAGTGACATTTCGAAAGAATATTTTAATTTATAAACGTCAAAAGTGACACTTTAAAGATGAAAAGTGACGCTTAAATGTCAAAATTAACATTTTGGAAATAGATTTAGACATTTAAACGTCAAAGCTGACATTTTGAAAGAAAATTTTGAACTGTAAACATCAAAAGTGACATTTAAACGTCAAAAGTGACATTTCGAAAGAATATTTTAATTTACAAACGTCAAAAGTAACACTTTAAAGATGAAAAGTGATGTTTAAATGTCAAAATTAACATTTTGGAAATAGATTTAGACATTTAAACGTCAAAACTGACATTTTGAAAGAAAATTTTGAACTGTAAACATCAAAAGTGACATTTAAACGTCAAAAGTGACATTTCGAAAAAATATTTTAATTTATAAACGTCAAAAGTGACACTTTAAAGATGAAAAGTGACGTTTAAATGTCAAAATTAACATTTTGGAAATAGATTTAGACATTTAAACGTCAAAACTGACATTTTGAAAGAAAATTTTGAACTGTAAACATCAAAAGTGACATTTAAACGTCAAAAGTGACATTTCGAAAAAATATTTTAATTTATAAACGTCAAAAGTGGCACTTTAAAGATGAAAAGTGACGTTTAAATGTCAAAATTAACATTTTGGAAATACATTTAGATATTTAAACGTCAAAAGTGACATTTTGAAAGAAAATCTTGAACTGTAAACATCAAAAGTGACATTTCGAAAAAATATTTTCATTTATAAACGTCAAAAGTGGCACTTTAAAGATGAAAAGTGACGTTTAAATGTCAAAATTAACATTTTGGAAATACATTTAGACATTTAAACGTCAAAAGTGACATTTCGAAAGAATATTTTAATTTATAAACGTCAAAAGTGACACTTTAAAGATGAAAAGTGACGTTTAAATGTCAAAATTAACATTTTGGAAATAAATTTAGACATTTAAACGTCAAAACTGACATTTTGAAAGAAAATTTTGAACTGTAAACATCAAAAGTGACATTAAAACGTCAAAAGTGACATTTCGAAAGAATGTTTTGATTTATAAACGTCAAAAGTGACACTTTAAAGATGAAAAGCGACGTTTAAATGTCAAAATTAACATTTTGGAAATAGATTTAGACATTTAAACGTCAAAACTGACATTTTGAAAGAAAATTTTGAACTGTAAACATCAAAAGTGACATTTCGAAAGAATATTTTGATTTATAAACGTCAAAAGTGGCACTTTAAAAATGAAAAGTGACGTTTAAATGTCAAAATTCACATTTTGGAAATAGATTTAGACATTTTAACGTCAAAATCAACATTTTGAAGGAGAATTTTAATTCGTCAACTTCAAAAATGAAACTTTAAAGACAAAAAGTGACATTTAAACGTCAAAACTGATATTTTAAAAGAGAATTTTCAACTATAAACGTTAAAAGTGACACTTTACAGACAAAAAGTGACGTTTAGACGTCAAAATTGACATTCACAAAACCGATTCAGACATTTAAACGTCAAAACTAAGACATTGAAAGAAAATTTTGATTTGTCAACTTCAAAAGTGACACTTTAAAGATCAAAAATGACATTTAAACGTCAAAACTGACATTTTAAAAGAGAATTTTCAACTGTAAACGTTAAAAGTGACACTTTACAGACAAAAAGTGACGTTTAGACGTCAAAATTGACATTCACAAAACCGATTCAGACATTTAAACGTTAAAACTAACACATTGAAAGAAAATTTTGATTTGTCAACTTCAAAAGTGACACTTTAAAGATCAAAAATGACATTTAAACGTCAAAACTGACATTTTAAAAGAGAATTTTCAACTGTAAACGTTAAAAGTGACACTTTACAGACAAAAAGTGACGTTTAGACGTCAAAATTGACATTCACAAAACAGATTCAGACATTTAAACGTTAAAACTAACACATTGAAAGAAAAGTTTGATTTGTCAACTTCAAAAGTGACACTTTAAAGATCAAAAATGACATTTAAACGTCAAAACTGACATTTTAAAAGAGAATTTTCAACTGTAAACGTTAAAAGTGACACTTTACAGACAAAAAGTGACGTTTAGACGTCAAAATTGACATTCACAAAACCGATTCAGACATTTAAACGTCAAAACTAAGACATTGAAAGAAAAGTTTGATTTGTCAACTTCAAAAGTGACACTTTAAAGATCGAAAATGACATTTAAACGTCAAAACTGACATTTTAAAAGAGAATTTTCAACTGTAAACGTTAAAAGTGACACTTTACAGACAAAAAGTGACGTTTAGACGTCAAAATTGACATTCACAAAACCGATTCAGACATTTAAACGTCAAAACTAAGACATTGAAAGAAAATTTTGATTTGTCAACTTCAAAAGTGACACTTTGAAGATCAAAAATGACATTTAAACGTCAAAACTGACATTTTAAAAGAGAATTTTCAACTGTAAACGTTAAAAGTGACACTTAAAAAATGAAAAGTGACATTTAAACGTCAAAACTGACATTTTGAAAGAATATTTTAAACTGTAAACGTCAAAAGTGACAATTTAAAGTAAAAAAATGACATTTAAACATCAAAAGTATCATTTTAAAACTATCTTTTATATATTTCATTAACAACTTTATTATATTAATAAAAAAAAGAAGTTTTGAAAAGATTAATCTTTAAAGTACAGTGAAATCTCCCTTGGGCGGGCACCAACGGGACCCATTAAAGTGTCCGTTTAAGAGAAATGCAAAGTAATTGTATGAAAGTCAGATGGTTCCATAAAAACTGTCCGTCCAAGGGGAGTGTCCGTTCAAGAGGGGTGTCCGCGAAGGGGAATTTCACTGTATATCAAATGAATTAAACTTACCGTTCAAAAATCATTTTTTCCTTAGCAAACTGTTTTTTCTCCTCTTCTAAATAAAATTCCACTTTGACTTTTTCCTCGATTAAAAAATTTTCAAACGCTTTCCTCTCTTTCTTTAATTTTTCCCATTCTCGATCCAATTGTAACCTTTTTTCTTGCAACTTGGAGTTTTCCTGTCGGAATTTTTCAATTTCCTCGTCTAATTCACCAAGTTTTTTGGTTAAAACCTCTTCGCTTTTTATTATTACATTTTTATTACCTTCGATAACGCTTTCTTTATCATCTAAAATCATTATTTGATTCATCGTTGTCTCTAAAATTGTTTCCTCTTCATTCGTTGAAGAGTTTGTTGAGGAGTTTGTTGAGGAGTTTGTTGAAGAGTTTGTTGAAGAGTTTGTTAAATATTTTGTTAAAGAATTTGTTGAAGAGTTTGTTGGAGAGTTTGTTGAAGATTTTGTTAAAGAATTTGTTAAAGAATTTGTTAAAGATTTTGTTAAAAATTTCGTTGAAGATGTTGAAAATTCTCGACAACATTCATCAGAACAAACACTTTCCGATTGACTTTGAGTCTTTTCCGATGTTATATCTGAACTTATCGAGCTACAAAAACTAATTGATTCTTCAGTTATTTCTTCTTGAGGGTTTTTAATTTCTTGATAATTGTTAATTTCTTGATAGTTTTTAATTTCTTGATAATTTTTTATTTCTTGATAGTTTTGAACATCCTTTAATTTATCCCTTTCAATTTTTAACGTCCTTAATTTATTCGGAGTACTCGATAAGATCTTTAAAATGCTCGAATTATTCGAACTAAAGCTATTATTTAATAATTTCTCCTCCAACACTTCAAATATTAACAATTCCCTATCTAAATTAAGCCCGTCTTCGGTTATTTCAATTTCTGTTGATTGGTTGAGTGAATCGATACGACTTGAATTGATACGATTTGAATCGATACGATTTGAATCTTTACGATTTGAATCGATACAATTTGAATTGATACGATTTGAATCGATACGATTTAAATTCACATTTTGATTTGAATTCACATTTTGATTCAAATTCACATTTTGATTTAAAATCATATTTTGATTTAAATTCACTTTTTGATTTAAATTCATATTTTGATTTAAATTAATCATTTTTTCACTCGCCATTTCATTTATATTAATAATAGTTTGTTTAACTAAGTTTTCTTCGTCCACTTTAAAATTACTTTCGTTCTCGTTTAATTTAAATTCAAAATTGGGGACTTTTAACGGTGAAGGATTCCGTTTATGTTCCAAATCGCCTTTTAAAGCTTCGATTCTTAAGTTATTTACATCGCTTTCCTTCGGAACGTCATCTTGTTGATTCGATTTGTTCGACTTAACTCTAATTATTTTACCGTAAGGTTTTTTACAATCTTCCCGAGTCATTTTATATCTTTGAAGGCCGGAGCCTCGTTTCAAAAAGGGTTTTTTTGGTTTGTTCGGATCTTGAACTCGTATAATTGTTGGGGTTGTTTTAATTTCATTTAAATCTATTTCCGTTGGTTTCTTTTCAATTGATTTTTTTTCGATTGATTTTTTTTCGATTCCTTTTTCCTCGATTCCTTTTTCCTCAATTCCTTTTTCCTCGATTCCTTTTCCCTCGATTCCTTTTAAAGGTGTGGATTTTAATAAATCAGTTTGAGACTCCTTTCTGGTTAATTGAAGCCGTTCCTGTTGTTTTATGTGCCATTTTTTTAACTCTTCCAATCTCGCTAATATATTTGAGTTCATTATTAGTTTCAGTCTTAATTTACGAGTTTTTAGCTTAAATTAATACGTTTAAAACTTGTTATTTACCTAAAATGAATTGAAAAATTTTTAGGTTAAGACGCTTTGACGTTTTATTTTTAAGGTTAAGACGCTTTGACGTTTTATCGTAGCGCCATCTAGTAATCGTTGACGATATTTGAAAGTTATTATGTGTTAAATTTTGAATAAATAATTATAACTGGTTTAGAAATTTCTCAATTTTTAAACGAATTGGGAAAAACTTTGAGGAATTTAGTCAAATTTAGAAAAATTAAAACGAATTCAAACGATTTTAATAGAAACTTTGTAAAAAAATAATAATCACTAGTTTAGTTTTATTTTTAGTACTTTTCTAAAAAAAAATTATTGTTTTTGGTTGAATTGATCAACATTTTGGTAACTTTGGTGGAAGCTTTACGAATTTAGTAAGTTTTTGGTGGAATTAAAAAAAAAATTGGTAAATTTTTGGTGGAATTTTTACAAATTTTGTAAGTTTTTTGGTGGAATTTAAAAAAAATTCATTATTTTCGGTAGAATTATTAAAAATTTTAGTAACTTTGGTGGAATTTTTATGAATCTACTAAGTTTTGAATTTTCAAGGTTTTAGTTAATTTTTAATGAAATTGTTTCTAATTTGATTGATTTTTGGTGGAATCTTAAAAGAATTTGGACATTTTGGTGGAATTTTTAAAAAATTTGGTAAGTTTTTTGGTAGAATTGTTAAAAATGTTGACAATTTCGGTGTAATTTTTAGGATTTTTCTAAATTTTTGGTGGAGTAAAAAAAATTCAGTAAGTTTTGAGTGTAGTTGTTAAATATTTTAATAGCTTTGATGGAATTTTTGCGAATTTTACTCATTTCTGGTGGAATTTTAAAAAAATTCAGTGCTTTTGGTAAAATTCTTATGAATTTAGTAAGTTTTTGGTGGAATTTTTGTAAAATTCAGTATGTTTTTGATGGAATTGTTAAAAATGTTGACAATTTCGGTGTAATTTTTAGGATTTTTGTAAGTTTTTGGTGGAATAAAAAAATTCAGTAAGTTTTGGGTGTACTTGTTAAATATTTTAATAGCTTTGGTGCAATTTTTGCGAATTTTATTCATTTCTGATGGACTTTTAAAAAATTTTAGTGTTCTTGGTAAAATTCTTATGAATTTAGTAAGTTTTTGGTGGAATTTTTAAAAAATTCAGTATGTTTTTGGTGGAATTATCAAAAATTTTAGTAACTTTGGTGGAATTTTTATGAATCTACTAAGTTTTTGATAGAATTTTCAAGGTTTTAGTTAATTTTTAATGAAATTGTTTCTAATTTGATTGATTTTTGGTGGAATTTTAAAAGAATTTGGACATTTATGTGGAATTTTTAAAAAATTTGGCAATTTTTTTGGTAGAATTGTTAAAAATGTTGACAATTTCGGTGTAATTATTAGGATTTTTGTAAGTTTTTGGTGGAATAAAAAAAAATTCAGTAAGTTTTGGGTGTAGTTGTTAAATATTTTAATAGCTTTGGTGGAATTTTTGCGAATTTTATTCATTTCTGGTGGAATTTTAAACAAATTCAGTGTTTTTGGTAAAATTCTTATGAATTTAGTATGTTTTTGGTGGAATTATCAAAAATTTTGATAACATTGGTGGAATTTTTGCGAATTTTATTCATTTCTGGTGGAATTAAAAAAAAATTCAGTGCTTTTGGTAAAATTTTTATGAATTTAGTAAGTTTTTGATGAAATTTTTGCAAAATGTATTAATTTTTGGTGGAATTTTTAAAAAATTCAGTATATTTTTGGTGGAATTATCAAAAATTTTGATAACACTGGTGGAATTTTTGCGAATTTTATTCATTTTTAATGGAATTTTTAAAAAATTCAGTGTTTTTTAATGGAATTTTTACGAATTTAGTAAGCTTTTAGTGAAATTCTTCCAATTTTATTAATTTTTGGTGGAATTTTTATAAAATTCGGTATATTTTTGATGGAATTGTTAAAAAAATTGATAACTTTGGTGGATGTGTTATTAACTTTAATCATTTTTGTTGGAATTGTTAAAAGTATTGGTAATTTTAGTAGAATTTTTATGAATTTGGTAAGTTTTTGGTGGTATTTTTTAAAAATCAGTAAGTTTTTGGTGGAATTATTCAACATTTTTTTAGTTTTGGTGGAAAATTGAAAAAATGTAGTACGTTTTTGGTGGAATTGTTAAAAATGTTGGTAACTTTGGTGGAATTTTTACGAATATAGTAAGTTTTTCGTGGAATTTTTACCAATTTTATTGATTTTGGGTGGATTTTTTAAAAAATTCACTAAGTTTTTAGTAAAATTGTTTCCAAATTTAATAATTTTTGGTGAAATTATATTCAATTTAACTAACTTTTGCGGAATTTTTATTATTACTTTTTTATTTTTGTGAAATTTTTAAGAATCTAATCAATTCTTGACGAAATTAATTTTAATTTTAGTATATTTTTAAAAATTCAGCAAGTTTTTGGTGGAATTGTTAAAAATTTTGATATCTTTGATGGAATTTTTACAAATTTTATGTTTTTGGTGGAATTATTAAAAATTTTAGTAACTTTGGTGGAATTTTTATGAATCTACTAAGTTTTTGATGGAATTTTCAAGGTTTTAGTTAATTTTTAGTGAAATTGTTTCTAATTTGATTGATCTTTGTTGGAATTTTAAAAGAATTTGAACATTTTGGTGGAAATTTAAAAAAATGTTGTAAGTTCTTGGTAGAATTGTTAAAAATGTTGACAATTTCGGTGTAATATTTAGGATTTTTGTAAGTTTTTGGTGGAATAAAAAAAAATTCAGTAAGTCTTGGGTATAGTTGTTAAATATTTTAATAGCTTTGGTGGAATTTTTGCGAATTTTTTTCATTTCTGGTGGAATTTTAAACAAATTGAGTGTTTTTGGTAAAATTCTTATGAATTTAGTAAGTTTTTGGTGGAATTTAAAAAAAAATCAGTATGTTTTTGATGGAATTATCAAAAATTTTGATAACATTGGTGGAATTTTTACGAATTTTATTTATTTCTGGTGGAATGAAAAAAAAGTCAGTGTTTTTTGTAAAATTCTTATGAATTTAGTAAGTTTTTGGTGAAATTTTTGCAAAATGTATTAATTTTTGGTGGAATTTTTAAAAAATTCAGTGTTTTTTTATGGAAATTTTACGAATTTAGTAAGTTTTTAGTGAAATTTTTCCAATTTTATTAATTTTTGGTGGAATTTTTATAAAATTCGGTATGTTTTTGATGGTATTGTTAAAAAAATTGATAACTTTGGTGGAAGTTTTATTAACTTTAATCATTTTTGTTGGAATTATTAAGAATATTCGTAATTTTAATAGAATTTTTATGAATTTGGTAAGTTTTTGGTGGTATTTTTTAAAAATCAGTAAGTTTTTGGTGGAATTATTCAACATTTTTGTAGCTTTGGTGGAAAATTGAAAAAATTTAGTACGTTTTTGGTGGAATTGTTAAAAATATTGGTAACTTTCAATTTTTACGAATATAGTAAGTTTTTTTAATTTTTACTAATTTTATTGATTTTGGGTGGAATTTTTAAAAAATTCACTAAGTTTTTAGTAGAATTGTCGCTAAATTTAATAATATTTGGTGAAATTATATTCAATTTAACTAAGTTTTGTCGAATTTTTATTATTACTTTTTTATTTTTGTGAAATTTTTAAGAATCTAATCAATTCTTGATGAAATTAATCTTAATTTTCGTATATTTTTTAAAAATTCAGTTTTTGATGGAGTTGTTAAAAATTGCATTGGTGGAATTTTTACAAATTTTATAAGTTTTTGGAGGAATTATTAAAAATTTTAATAGCTTTGAATTTTTACAAATTTAGTTAAATTTTTTGTGATATTTTCAAGAATTTAATTGGTTTTTAGTGAAATTTCTTCGAATTTTTGCTCTGCATAAATTAAATATTTGATAATTATTAATAAACCGATCGTTTTGACATTTCATGTGGCATTAGCGTGGTTAGAATAATAAATAACGTTTATGAAAATTGAACCGAGTGTTTTATCGGCCCAAATCGAAAATGACGGAAAACGGGGACTTCGTTTAGGGCTTAAATCGGCCGTTTCGGGTCCAAAGGAGCCCCGGTTCGCATACAGTTAGTAACAGTCTTATTTGTACACCTCATTGTCTAAATAAGTTTGTATTAAAATCGAAAGATAACAATCAAACTAACAAAGTGTTGTCTTTGATTTTTTTATTGCAACACCAACAACAAATATAGAGAAAGACGAACGTAAAATAACAATTCTAGAAACAATATAACTAATATTTTTATAATAAAAACTTACTTAAGTACCGAAATACAATTTCTTAACTGCAACATTCTTATTTGTACACTTAGAATTTACATTTATAATTTGTCCAAAAAAGATAAGTTTAACAAAATTTAATATTTTGTTGAATAGCCCTTGACTTCAATTACAGCCCTACACCTCTTTTGCATTGGCTGCACGAGGTTATTACAAATTTTGGGATCTATTTGATTCCACTCTCGTTCAATAATTGCTTTTGATTCTTTCTTGTTGGTAGTGGCCATCTCACGAACTTTCCTTTTCAAATTTGTCCATAAATACTCTATCGGATTAAGATCCGGAGACTGTGGCGGTGTTCTAAGCTGTTTTGGAATGTTCCATATGAGCCATAACTTATTTATTTCTGCTGTATGTTTCGGATTGTTGTCCTGTTGAAACATAATAACGCACCCATATCCATTTTTGTTGCACTTTGCTTTATATTATTTTTTAGAATGTCCAGATATCTCCATTTGTCCATAATGCCATCAATAAATTGAATATTACCCACTCCCTTAGATGACATACAGCCCCAAATTAACACTAATCCACCGTCGTGTTTTATAGTAGGTAAAGTATTCTTAAAATTATATTCCTTATTCTTCTTTCGTCACACTCTGACAATTCCACCTGACCCAAATAAGTTTATTTTTGTTTCATCGGACCAAATAATGTCATCCCAAAAGGATTGCGGCTTATCTTTATGCTCTCTAGCAAATTTCAATCTAACGATGCGGTTATTCTTACTAACAAATGGCCTTTGTCTTGCAATTCTTCCGTAATATTCATTGTTCCATAATACTCGGCGAACGGTCTGAGTTGATACTTTCTTTCCTAAGGATATTTCTAACATTTTTCTTATTTTTGGAACACTTAATTTCGGATTTATTTTAAGTTGTCTAATGATGAAGAGCTCGTCTCTTTTATTAAGTTTTTCTCTTTTTAGGAATTCGTGGATTGTTTTTCGTTGTTCCATTATATTTAAATTTATTCACTATGTAGTTTATGGTAGAATGTGGTTTATTTACAATTTCATCGATTTTTCTGAGTGAATATCCCTTTAATGCTAGACTTATTATCATGTCTTTCACTTCATTACTTAACTCTCTTCCTTTAGCTATTTCAAACTCAAAAAAGCAAATACCAAATGTCAAATTAGAATCAATTAATTAGAATGACACCGTCGAAAATAATGCATGCGCACTTTTCGTAGTAGTGAGCATACGTTTGTAGTTTATCGAATAGAATCAACACCACCGAAATCACAAGGCCTAGGTGCTCTGACGTCAGTCACTTGTGACGTCACACATAGTAGGCCAACCCTCCTTAAACAATTTTATTACTTTATTACTCTCTTTTCGCGGAAAGATGTCTCATGCGTCATTAGTTGTCGGCGTTTTCTCGACATATGTCAAATATTTTTTTCTTTATTTAATCATATATGTCAAATAGAGACGAAAACCGAAAATAGTAGTCTAGGATAATATAATTAATTAATGACGCATGAGACATCTTTCCGCGAAAAGAGTATAATTAATGTTAATGTCAACAAATCTCAATTTGACAGGTTTGCGTTAAGTCGTGATTTTTGAAAGTTTTCGAAGTTTTCACTTGTGTTAGGTCGTATTAGTACCTTTTTGAAGATTTTTTAAAAATTGTTTGTGTTGTTACTTAAGTTTGTGAAAAGAATATTGTTACGACAGTACAGTGAAAATACCGTATAAGTGTTGTATGCCGGGTTGTAAAGGCAATTATTCCGATGGAAACCAAGTTCATGTTTTCGGCTTTCCGAAGGATGATGAACTTTTGGAAAAATGAAAACGGGCGATTCTTCGTAAGAACTTTCATCTTACAAAAAGTAGCAGGGTTTGTGAACAACATTTTACAAAGGAGAATATAGTATTTTTAAGTACACATTACGATAAAAGATCTGGTAAAACTATTGAAGTGCCTTTATTACGGCCAAAGCTTGTACAAGGTTCTATCCTAACAGTATTTAAAAATTCTTATTCACATATTTTAAAACCTAGTAATTTCAAACGAAAAAGTCGGGACGAAAAACTCATAATGAGAGAAAGGGAAAATTTTGGAAAGGCTATACAAGATAGTATTGAAACGTTTGAGGTTTATAAAAAATCAGTTACGTTTAAAGATATTGAACAATTTAAAACTATTTTCGATAAATGGATACTTCCTGAAAATTGGCATAGGACAATGATTAGTTCAGAAGAGGTTCTCTTATTTAAAATAAAAACAATCCCGGGTCCCGTTGTAACCTATTCTGTAAATATAAAATCCGATTTAAAACTGCACACCTATTTCCACGAATAAGAAATTTCATTAAATATAAATAAATTCAAAACATCTTTTACTTTAAATGATATAAATGATTTAAATGATGTACTAAATGAGATCGAAAAATTGGAAACTGTTGAAAATCTGCAATCAAATTTTGTACAAACATCAGAAAAACAAAGCGAAAGTTTCAAGAGTATTATTTATCAAATTTACAATATAATAGAAAGTTTAATTTAGTTTAATTTAATTTAGCCTCAATATTTCCACTGAAATCATATTTTTACTGCATATAAAGGTCGTAAATGATGAAATTTATTTAGTGATGCAGCGATCTGTCCAATAATTCTTCACATTGATAATAATTTTTGTAAAATTTTACTTAAAAGTGATAAAAAAGCTATGCATGCAATTACAAACCCGGCCTACTAATAGTGACGTCACGCGCGAGCACCTAGGCCTTGTTTATTTCGGTGGTGTTGATAGAATACGAGTCCTTCAATCAATGTACAAATAAGAATGTTGCGTTTCAAAAAACTTTCGATCAGTACTTAAATAAATTTTTAATAAAAAAAAATTAATTATGTTGTTTCTACATTTGTTATTTTCAGTTCATATTCCCTAATATTTATTGTTGATCTTGCAATAAAAAAAAATAAAAGAAAACACGTTAGTTTGATTTCTATTCTTTGATTTCAATACAAATTTATTTAGACACTGAGGTGTACAAATATAACTGTTACTAACTGTATAACGTTGCGTTATAAAGCCGTTCAGAAGGTTAGCCGGAAGCAGAGTCGCGGAGCCGGTGGCTTTTTGGGCAAAAAATGCGTTCGAAAATTAACGAAAATGACAGGCGGAAGATCGAGAATTTTAATTTCAATTAGGGCTACCGTAACGTCGTTCGATTTTCAGGGCCGTTTTTCCGAAATCGGTCACGGATCCCCCAAAATCGTCGGGGAGGTGAAGATAATGGTCGGCAGAATGACGTAAAACCATTGAATCGTCCGGAAAGCGATTTCCAAAAAAACTATTAAAAAAGAGCCAGGCGCCCTCTTTTAAAGAGGCGCTGCTTGCTTACTACTTGAATATACAGTGATAGAAAAAAGTCTCCGTACGATGGCAATTATAAACTTGATTTATGCAATTAAGTTAAAGTTTTATAGATGGACTTAAAATAATACATCTAAAATGACAGAGGTTTACCATACTGTTGTAAGTGCGTATATACCTGGTAATGAAAATAAAAACTTCAGAAAGATATAAACTTTTATTAAAGAACCATTAAATTTGTTACAAAAAAGTATTCGTACAAATAAAGATATATTGAAATATTACAACAAAATTTTTAACAGAAGGTATAAATAACAAACAAAAAGTACATACATTAATATTTAGTAGGGTTTCCCTTTGACTTTATAACCGCTCTTAATCTGTTCTGCATAGATGCCACAAGTTTTTTCGTAACTGAAGGTTGAATTCTGTTCCATTCTTCTTGTAACTTTTCCTTTAAATCATTTCTATTGTGTATTCCATGTTTACGAATGCGTCTCTCCAATTCTTCCCATAGGTATTCGATGGGATTGAGGTCCGGTGATTGGGGTCGATGTTTTAGTGTACTTTTGACCCTGTATAAAAGACACTCTGTCACTATTCGCCAAGTGTGTTTAGGGTCGTTATCGTGCATAAACAGAAAATCATTGCCCATTCCTAATGTTTGTACACTTTTGGACAGATTTTCTTGTAAAATTTTAAGATAGGACTTACTGTTCATTGTAGCCCCTATAAAAGATAGTTTGCCAACTCCATTACTCGACATGCACCCCCAAACCATAACACTGCCCCTTCCATGTTTAACAGTAGCATTTAAATTTTCTAAATTTAATTCAGTGTTGGGCTTTCACCATACTTTTTGTTTCCCATTGGATCCGTGAATGTTAAAATTGCTTTCGTCACTGAATATGACGTTGTTCCAAAATGTTTGCTCTTTGTTTACATGTTCTTTAGCATATTGTAGTCGTTTGGTTTTATTTCGGCAAGAAATAAATGGCTTTTTCCGTGGTGACCGTGCGGTATATCAGTGGCGTCTTAAAACGTTACGCACGCTTTCATCACTGCAGCTCACACTCATCACATATCTTAACTTTTGTGCGCTTTTTGTTGCACTATTCTTTGGATTTTTCTGTATTTTTCGAAGAATGTGCCTTTCTTGACGTTCAATAAAAATTGGTGGACGCCCAGAGCGGAAGGTATTGTTCACTGCACCGGTTTTCTCATAATGCTCGATAGTGTACTGTACTGTCGACTTGGATTTTTAACAATATTGGCCACTTCTTGCATAGAATTTCCCTCGCCATATAATTTCACAATTAATTTACGTAAATCGTCACTTAAATCGCGAGTTACGATGCAGGAATCCTCCAAGAACTGGTGAATTACCAAGAACTAATGACGTAGGGTTCATAAGATAAGAAATAGTATAAAAAGGTTTCGCACTTGTAATTCATTTAATTATACCTTTGTACTTCTAACCGTCGCGTCGCGCTTCTTCCGAATAAATTTGTTACACCAAGTCTTTGTGTTTCTTTTTAAAAACGCTCGCCCTAAACAGCGACGTGTAACTGGCGCAGTCAGTAGGATTATTCGTGTTAACAGTGCTCAACTAATACTAATCGAAGAAAATTATTGGGACATTGGTGAATTTTAATTCTTTGTGACTCGAACCTACTTCGATACAACGACATCGTATCGACAAACGGAAGCAGAAAAGGTGATCAGTGACGTTGAAATCAAAGGATAGTTCAAGGGACAAACGCTCAAATTGCTACGTCTCAACCCCAAAAAAGTGTTACGCATTTGTAACGTACTCGCCGCTTACCCCGCAGCATCGGGCGCTTGCTGCAGACGAACCCTGGCCAGAGGATAAAATTTCCCCGAGCCACCTGACCGAAGCCACCTGCTTCAACCACAGAAGAAAGAAGCTGATGAAGCCCTTACTGTAAGTTAGTTTTAAGAATTTAAATTGTAACCTCTCATTCTTTCACGACCGCGTAGGAGCTTTCTTGTAAATTCCACATTCTGACTATTGGTATCTGTTTCAAAGAATTTCTAAATTAAAATCTTGCAACTTTGACGTAACATAACTTTCTCACGCCTAACGATGAATAATCAAGCAGCAGCACCTGCTCCAAGAGCCTACACCAGAGCATCAATTACTCAAACGGAAGTAAATATTATACCAAAATTTAGCGGAGATCCCATCTTGCTTCCAATGTTCATTGAACTTTGTGAAGGTTTACTCCATACGTATTTTGATAATATTAATTTACAAAACCCTCTTAATTCGTATTTGATCAATATTATTAAAAGTCGTTTTGAGGGAGAAGCACTGAGTTTGATTGCCTCCAGAGAATTAAGCACCTGGCAAGAGATAAAAACTTGTCTCCAACTAAATTATACGGATCAGAGATCTGAGGAGTGTTTACTCGATGATTTAATGAACATAACGCCATTACACAATGAGAATCCGTACTCTCTCGGTAATCGTATAAAGGAAGCGCTGAACTTGTTATTGGCAACTCTTAAGTCGATCGCAGACGCAAACGAACGGTTGATTAAAGCCAACATATATAAGAAAACTGCTTTGTCCACGTATCTAAGATGTTTAATGCGTTATCCCGCTTACGGCGAATACATCCAATTGGAGCGTCCAATGAATTTGGAGACCGCACAGGCAAGGATATTGGAGAGACAAAATTGGTTGTATCTGTGTAAGCAACCCACGCAGTTAAATAAGAACAATTCCCCGAAAATGAATATAATACCTCCTTCTCAGAATTTACGTGTCGTTAACAATCCACGTACACCACAAGCAAACTCCAACAATTACCGACCTTATCAACCTAGGATGACTCCTCCGAATTTGAGTTATCAACAAGCTAACAATAGCCAACAACAAAAGTCATTATTCGTGCCGAGTTGGAATCAGCAACAACATAGACCGGTGTTCGCTAGATTCAATACTCCGAACAGATTCGCTCAAGGAAATTATCGTCCAAATTTTAATTTCGGCGGTAATCAGAATCAGCCTGGTCCTTCTAATCAATACCAGCCTACTCCCATGGATGTTGACAGGTCCACAATGACCCGATTTAGATTGGCGCGTGACAATAACAAACGCCCACGGCAAGAAGTAAATAATATTCAAGAAGTTGCTTCTGATGAAATTTATTTCGACGAACAGAGCGGAGAATACTTCCAACGAATAACACCTGTAGCAACTAACGAAGATAACTATGATGGTGTGTTAGAAAATGTCGAAGAAGAAAATAACGGCGAATTTGCTGAAAATTTTCCCATACCAGCCTCGGACACCAACGAACAGTCGAGTTAAATACTATGAACTTCAATCGACTTCCTCACATGATTATCCCAGAACTCAACAATGCAAAATTTTTAATTGACAGCGGATCCGAAGCTTCATTTATGCACCCAAAATTAGTCGATCAGTATTTTCGTGAATATATATACGATGAACCATTTCAGGTTAAGACGGTTCACGGTCTAACACAACATAATTTTAAAATAAGAATTCCCAGTTTAGCGACCTTCAATGACCCCATAAATTACTACGATTTTAATGTAGTCGAAATTTCGGATAAGTATGACGGTATAATAGGATCCGATGCTCTCGATCTCTTACAAGCAAAAATTAATTACCGAACTAAACGTTTAGAAACGAATTCTGCTAACATCGCTTTCATTTACAAGCCACCAGTTATCACATTAGGTCCCAGAATTCGACAAATCGTCAAAATTCCTGTTAATCGACAACAAGGAGAATACCTGCTCAACCATAATAAGATAATGGAAAATGTCGAGGTTCCAAACGCAATTGTTTCAGTCAACAATTACGAAGCTCTTATGGAGATAGCGAACTTTAACGAATACCCGGTGAAAGTTCCAATTGAGCCTATGGAAGTAGAAGAGATTGACCAATTTCCAGATAATAATCATGAGATTTGTGATTTAAGTAAGTTAGAGATTCGTAGAATTCAGTACCAGACAATAAATGAAAAATTAAGGATTGACCACTTGAATAATGAGGAAAAACAGATGATAAGGAACCTAATTGGTCACTATCCTGACATAATCCATCACGATTCTATTCCACTATCGTTCAGCTCCAGTGTCAAACACGCGATAAATTTGACCAACGACATTCCGGTGTATCAAAAGCCATACCGACAGCCGTATATGCAAAAGCTAGAAACGAAGAACCAAATTAAAAAGCTACTGAAGCAAAACATCATCCGCGAAAGCGATTCTCCCTGGGCTTCACCTGTATCTCTTGTTAAGAAAAAGCTCGATGCATCTGGAGAGCAAAAATGGCGCATGGTGATTGATTACCGTCGACTGAATGACAAAACCGTAAAGGATAGGTACCCGCTGCCCAATATAAGCGATATCTTGGATAAATTGGGCCGCGCGAAATACTTTTCGAGCCTGGATCTGGCTAGCGGTTACCATCAAATTGAAGTCGAGGAAAAAGACAAGAGTAAGACCGCCTTCATTACCCACGAGGGTTTATTCGAGTTTAACCGAATGCCCTTCGGACTTTGTAACGCCCCGAGCACGTTTCAACGCTTCATGAACAACGTCTTAAGAGGTCTGACAGATGACATCTGCCAAGTATATCTTGACGATATAATAATCTTCTCGAATTCACTCCAGGATCACAAGGCACACCTAGGAAGAGTTTTTGATAGGCTTAGGAAGCACGGAATGAAGATATCCCTGGACAAATGCGATTTCATGAAAAAGACCCTCAATTACTTAGGTCATGTAATAACGGAAGACGGCATTAAGCCTGACCCAAGTAAAATCGAGTGTATCAAGAAATTCCCATTGCCTCGAACTAAAACACAAATAAAATCTTTTTTAGGCCTGCTGGGTTATTACAGAAGATTTATACATGATTTCGCAAAAATCACAAAACCAATGACCAAATATCTTTCAAAGGACCATTCGAGTATTTTAATTACGGAAGAATACAAAAACTGTTTCGAAAGATGTAAACAACTCCTTTGCAATGACCCGATTTTGGCATACCCCGATTTTAGCAAACCATTCATCGTAACTTCGGATGCAAGTAACGTTGCGCTAGGAGCCGTATTGAGCCAAGGAAAGATAGGCCAGGACCGGCCAATTGCATACGCATCCCGGACCCTAAGTAAGAGTGAACAGAACTACTCGACGATAGAAAAGGAATTATTAGGTATCGTCTACGCTCTTAAACAATTCCGTCCTTACATCTACGGAACACGATTCACCATTATAACCGACCACAAACCTTTATTATGGGTACATAATCTTAAAGATCAAAACCTTAAACTGCAGCGATGCAAAATCTATCTGCAGGAGTACGACTACGATATCGTACATAAGAAGGGAAAGCTAAATTCCAATGTGGATTCCCTTAGTCGTGTAGAAATTAACCATTTAGAGGACAACTATTCTACTTGCGTGAATATCGAACGCACCGCTGACGACGAAGACAACTATAGTTTAAATTCCAATCTTATCTCCGAACACGACGAAATAATACCCATCAGCGATGAGGCTATAGACACCAAAAATAGACAATTCTTCTTTTACTCCCACAATAAACCAACTGATGTCGATGTCACCCTTGGTTATCGAAAGATATACGTTTGTCACGTAAATCGTAAAAACATATACGAAGAAATTTATAAAATACTTCGCGATTACGGCAACACCGATAAACAGTACGTGTACTGTGATGACGAAATCTATAGGACTTTGTGTAAGGTATATATAGAAAAGTTCAAGAAGGGAGGAATGAGATTAACGCGTTGCTTAAGAAGAGTAACTGTAATTGACAACACTGATCGGAATAGACAAATTGAAATAATAACTACCAGTCACGAAGGTGTTAAGAATCATCGAGGAATCAATGAGACAATTGATCACATAAAACGTAACTACAGCTGGAAGAATCTCGATCAACAAGTTTCCAAGCTCGTCAACGCCTGTGATGTGTGTCAGAGAGCGAAATATGACAGACAACCGCCTAAACCAACATTTCAAATAACACCAACCATAAAGAGACCGATGCAACTACTACACATGGACGTATTCAAATATAATAACGCCGTATTCCTTACCATCATCGATAAGTTTAGTAAATTTGCACAAGCATACAAGATGCCTGACAAAAACGCCACTAGCATAGCTAACAAAATGATAGAGCATTTCAGTAAGTTTGGCATTCCATCGGAAATTGTAGTGGACAATGGCACTGAATTCAAAAATAAAGTAATAGAATCATTGTTGAAATTATACAAAGTTAATGCCAGATTCACAACTGTTGGCCACCACGAGTCGAATGCACCAGTAGAACGTCTCCACTCTACGCTCATAGAACACCTACGAATGCTGCAATTAATGGAACCAAAAATAGAGCTTGACTTAGCTATAAACCGTGCAATTCTCGCTTACAACTCGAGCATCGATCATATTACCAAATACACACCTTTCGAAATCATATTTGGGAATACTAATTCAGTTGATCCTATAAACTTAGATTACGAACACAGGGTAGTAGAAGATTACGTTAACCAACATAAGGATTTCACAAAGCTGCTATACGATCATGTAAATAAAATCACGGGAGATAATAAACGAAAAATAATTGAAAAACGTAACCAAAGTCGAAAAGATCCTGAATTAACCGTAGGAGCGACCGTTTACTTTAAAAATAACGTAAAGAAGAAAGATAGCTTACCATATCAAGGCCCCTATGTTGTTACCGAATTACTAGAACAGGGTAAAGTTAGGCTTAAACCCAGGCCTAATACGAAATATAAACAACGAGTAGCCCATATTAAAGAGCTAAAGATTTCTGACTTTGCAGGGCCCTCGCATTCATCGCCCTCATCCAATGTGGAGGAGCGGAACTAATCGAAATCCAAAATGGAGCAGGAATATTACCCATCCATTTGGGAATCGCCTACAATACAAAAAATTACTTCGAAATCATAACCCAATTAGATTTGTCCATTATCCTAGACTACCGACAAAAACAACATTTATTGAGTCAAGGCTTAAAGGACTTGATGGAAATTACAGGTATACCCGAATTGGAAGTGTTAGAAAAGGAATTAGACAATAAAATGTCCACTTTAAACATCAAGCACTATAAAGTTAAACGTGGGTTAATAAACGGCCTTGGTCATGCGATCAAATTCATAACCGGTAACCTTGATAGTACAGACGCCGAGCATTATGATAAGCTCATAAGGCAGCTGCAACAGTCCCAAGAAATTGTAAATGAGAACAACGTAAATGTAATCAAATACTTGAATGAAACAACTGATAAAATTAATTCTAATCTTGTAAACATTCAGACCCATGTTAACCAGTTAAAAGACAACTTCTGGGTACTCGAAGAAAAGCAACTGTTGCAAGATAATCTTTTATCGTTAAACCGAATTAACCGTGAGCTAGGGCAAGTTATTGAAATAATAAATTCCGCAAAAAGAAATATACTTCACTCTTCTCTACTATCACCTGAACAATTAATGAAAGAAATGCGATCAATCCATTTAGATTCTAGCCATAAATTCCCTTTCGAAGTGATTATTGAAAATACATTTCTCATCGAAAGTTTAATTCACGTTAAGGCGTACCAAAAACAAAATGTCTTTAATTTTATACTGCGGATACCCATAGTAGATAATGAGGAGTATCAACTCTATAGATTGTACCCGTTGCCCACGCTTATTAATAACACGTTCGTTCAAATTCAACCGCAATCGTTGTATATCGCTGCTAATGACCATAACTATTTGTTGACCAATAATAATTGTGTAAATCTTAGATTAAAAGAATATCTCTGTTATAACCAAATGATACATTACGACAAGACCGTTTGCGAATACGAAGCCGTAACCCATGGTAATTTAATAAATTGTAAATTTTTCGAGTTCCCCGTAGCGAATTATAAGATATTGGAAACCGAACATCTTGTTTTAATTGTAACCCGGAAAGAAATTAATATAAAAGAAGTTTGTGGTAAATTGAGCCGTAATATACGTCTAAAAGGTGTATATCGATTAAATAACATCAATAACTGTTATTATAAAATAAATGATACTGTTTTACAAAATTACTTTAAAATAATTACTCTCGAGCATCAGTTTATACCGGCCCTAACAATAAAGAACATTACCGTTGACAAACCAATCCCTATCGTTTTGCACAATATAACAACTAGGCTGGACAACCAAGTTATTAAAGTCCCCTACATCGAAAAATCTCAATTTGTACATAATATAATCATTTATGTTGTCGTCTTTTTAGTATTAGTGATATTCTGTAAAATTATAATTAATAAAGTGTATTTCCGAATAAAAACCACAAACACCATGACATCTCGTCCGGAGAACTTCGATCTTAAGGAGGGAGGAGTTACGATGCAGGAATCCTCCAAGAACTGGTGAATTACCAAGAACTAATGACGTAGGGTTCATAAGATAAGAAATAGTATAAAAAGGTTTCGCACTTGTAATTCATTTAATTATACCTTTGTACTTCTAACCGTCGCGTCGCGCTTCTTCCGAATAAATTTGTTACACCAAGTCTTTGTGTTTCTTTTTAAAAACGCTCGCCCTAAACAGCGACGTGTAACTCGCGTTTTTTTGGAGACATATTGCAAATTGTTTGTAATATTTGCACTCGTCGACAATTTAATGAAAACTAACCACCTGCACTACAATATTAGGCTATCTGGGTATGAAAATTCTGGTTTTTAAACCATGTGTTTAAGTATCGTACGGAGACTTTTTTGTAATAAAATACCCGACGTTTATGTTGTACTGTGTTCTTTTTTTTTTAATTTTAATTTATTTTAAAATTTTATCGGCCTAACAGAGCGTACAGTAATACAGCCAAGCCTTAGCCTTATATTTTTAAATTTACATTTAACATTTCAACTTTAATTAGACAAAATAAGGTTGCTTTTGCTACCGTACGGAGACTTTTTTGTATCACTGTATTATATAATAATAAATAATTTTTCAATTAATTGATAATGAGAATTGAATTGAATGAAAATTTTAAATAAGTAAAAAGAAATTATTGCATTTGGATTTGTTGTTGAGTAGTTATCGAAGTTGGAAAGTTTACTTTTGCAGTATTTAAAAACCTTAGTGTTTGAAGATAATTAACTTTTTTAAGCTCATTATTAGATATAGAAAATAAAATACTCGTTAAATTTTTTTTAAATTTTTTTATTAAAACAATTACAACAAAGACAGACGCGGTTTTAAGTGAAAACATCTTCCTTCTCGTTTTATTATTACAATTTTTAAAATTTTTTTAGCCATAAACATTCACCTTCCACTTAATTTAGCAACCGTCCGTCCGCTTATTTGATTATTTATTACAAATCGATCGACTTAGAAACACCGAATTATAGACGCGATTAGAGACAATTCCACAAGTTTTATTTCTTCCTTTTTGTTTTCGATATGAATCGGGGAAATCTTGAGTGGTGTGTTTTTTATTTTGTGAGAGTTTACATATTTAAGATTTATCTTTGATGCAATAAAAAATTCAATTCCTTCATATCAACGAAATTAATTAATTAAAAAAATAAATAAATTAACTATAGTTAATTAATTAATAACAAAATAACAAAAAAAAAATTAACATTAATTTATAAATTCCTTAATTTTTTTTTTTTTTTTTTGTTGATTTCATTCATTTATCTGTTTTAATTCCATTTTATTTTTTATTTATTACTCTATATAAAGAAGACATGTCGTCGAGTAGACGCTACCGAATGTGAATAACATGGGTACTTCTATGCAGACGCTCTGAAACGGTTGAGACGACGCTCCGTCCAAGGAGAGCGCGGCCCCTCCGCCTCCGCCTTTTAGGTTCTTGTGTCGCAGCAGTTTGCGCACCAAACGGCCTCCGTTCGCCGGCAAACGGAAATATTTACGTTCGCCGACCGTTATGTATTGGGGTTTCGTCGCGTTATGATTCATCTCGAACGTGTTCATCAATTCGGGCCGTCATAAATCGGGAAAACTAGAAAATTAAAAAATTATTACCCAAAAAATTAAAAAAATTTATAAAGTAGACTAAAATTTTTCCTAACCTAAAAATTTTGACCAACTTTAAAAAATTAAGAAATGAAATTTGTATTAATTAAAAGCTAAAATATTCTATTTTTAATAAAAAAGTCAATTTTTCTCTAAATATTACCCAAAAAATTAAAAAAATTCATAAAGTAGACTAAAATTTTTCCTAACTTAAAAATTTTGACCAACTTTAAAAAATCATGGAGACTCTATTTTTTTAAATTAAGAAATAGAATTTGTATTAATTGGAAGTTTAAATATTCTATTTTGTAGTAAAAAAGTCAATTTTGTTCTAATTATTACCCAAAAAATTAAAAAAATTCATAAAGTTAAATAAAATTTTTGACGGTTAACCTAACTTTTAAAAATTTTGACTAAATTTAAAAAATCGTGGAGATTTTATTTTTTAAAATTAAGAAATGAAATTTGTATTAATTGAAAGTCAAAATATTCTATTTTGTAATAAAAAAGTCAATTTTGTTCTAATTATTATCCAAAAAATTAAAAAAATTCATAAAGGTGACTAAAATTTTTCTTAACCTAACTTTTAAAAAATGTTGACCAAATTTAAAAAATCGTGGAGACTTTATTTTTTTAAATACAGAAATGGAATTTATATTAATTGAAAGCTAGAATATTCTATTTTGTAATAAAAAAGTCAATTTTGTTCTAATTATTACTCAAAAAATTAAAAAAATTAATAAAGTTAACTAAAATTTTTGACGGTTAACCTAACTTTTAAAAATTGTGGAGACTTTATTTTTAAAGATTAAGAAATGATTTTTATCTTAAATTAAACTTAAAAGATTCTATTTTGAATTAAAAAAAACAAGTTTGTTCTAATTATTACCAAAAAAATTAAAAAAAATCTTAAAGTTGAAAATTCTTTTTAAAACTGACCTAACTTAAAAAAAAAAAATAAGAAAAAAACTTTAAAAGTTTAAAACTTTAAGACGTTTAAAACTTAAAATTTTATTATGTATAAAATCGTTAGAAATTTCTAAATTTTAATATTTTTATAGAAAACGTTTAAAATGGTTGAAATTTTTAAAATATTGTTTAACTTTTAGAAAAATCTTTTGAAAATAGTTAAGAATTTTGAAAGAAAAAATTGAAATTGTCAAGAATAGCTAGAAATTTTTAAAAATTGTTGAAATTTCGTCTAAAATTTTTTAATATCGTTAAATTTTGTCTAAAATTTCGCCTAATTTCGTGTAAAATTGTTTAAAATTAAGGAATTTCGTCTAATTTCATATAAAATTATCAAATTTCATTCAAAAAATAACTTAATTTAGCTTAAAATTCTAAAATTTCACCAAAATTTTTTTAAAATTGTTAAATTTCGTATAAAATTGTCTAAAATTAACGAATTTCGCCTAATTTGATATAAAATTGTCAATTTTCATTAAAAAAATAAATTAATTTAGCTTAAAATCGTAAAATTTCGTCTAAAATATTCTAGAGTCGTCGAATTTCGTCTAAAATTTCATCAAATTTCGTATAAAATTGTCCAAAATGGACGAATTTCGTCTAATTAGATATAAAATTATCAAATTTCACTAAAAAAAATAACTTAATTCAGCTTAAAATTCTAAAATTTCGTATAAAATTGTCTAAAATTAACGAATTTCGTCTAATTTCATATAAAATTATCAAATTTCATTAAAAAAATAATTTAATTTAGCTTAAAATTCCAAAATTTCGTCTAAAATATTCTAAAATTGTCGAATTTCGTATAAAATTGTCCAAAATGAACGAATTTCGTCTAATTTGATATAAAATTGTCAAATTATATTAAAAATAACTTAATTTAGCTTAAAATTCCAAAATTTCGTCTAAAATTTTCTAAAATCGTCGAATTTTGTCTAAAATTTCATGAAATTTGTCGAATTTCGTCTAAAATTTCATCAAATTTCGTATAAAATTGTCTAAAATGGACGAATTTCGTCTAATTTCATTAAAAAATAACTTAATTTAGCTTAAAATTCCAAAATTTTGTCCAAAATTCTCTAAAATCATCGAATCTTGTTATATTATTAAAGCTACAATCAAACTAATATTACTTTCCAAGTTAGACGTTTTAAACGTCAACTTGACGTTTGAATCAATCTGACGTTTAAAATATTTTCACATTTAGAACATAACCTTGATGTTTGAATCAATTTTAGCGAATTTTTAATAAATATGTTCAAATTTGATGAATTTTTAAGAAACGTTGATAAATTTTATTGAACTTTAACGAATTTTAATTTAACGAAATAAAAAAAAGACGAATTTGTTGAAATTTTATCGAATTTTGACGAATTTTTAATAAATTTGTTTAAATTTGATCGAATTTTAACGAATTTTTAATAAATTTGTTTAAATTTTGTCGAATTTTAATGAATTTCTAAGAAATATTGACAAATTTCATTGAATTTTTAAAAAACTTTGACGAATTTGTTCAAATTTGATCGAATTTGGACGAATTTTTAATAAATTTGTTTAAATTTGATCGAATTTTGATGAATTTTTAAGAAATATTGACAAATTTCATTAAATTTTTAAAAAATTTTGACGAATTTGTTCAAATTTGATCGAATTTTGACGAATTATTAATAAATTTGTTTAAATTTTATCGAATTTTAACGAATTTTTAACAAATTATTGATTTTCTAACTTAAAAAATTTTTTAACCTAAAAATTTTTTTAACCAACTTTAAAAATTTTTTTTAAATTTTTTAACAAAACTTGGAACAAAACGGTTTTTTTTATATAAAACTAGAATGTTTTAAGTTTCATTAAAAAAAAAAATCTAATCAAAACGGTTAAAATCCAATTTTTTATGAATTTTTTAAAAATCGATTTTTTTAACACAAAAAATTTTTTAACCTAAAAATTTTTTTTAACCAACTTTGAAAAATTTTTTAAATTTTTTGACAAAACTTGGAACAAAACGGTCTTTTTTATATAAAACTAGAATGTTTTAAGTTTCATTTAAAAAAAAAATCAAATCAAAATGGTTAAAATGCAATTTTTTATGAATTTTTTAAAAATCGATCTTTTTAACACAAAAAATTTTTTAACCTAAAAGTTCTTTTTAACCAACTTTAAAATTTTTTTTAAATTTTTTGACAAAACTTGGAACAAAACGATCTTTTTTATATAAAACTAGAATGTTTTAAGTTTCATTTAGAAAAAAAATCAAATCAAAATGGTTAAAATGCAATTTTTTATGAATTTTAAAAAAATTATTGATTTTCTAACTTAAAAAATTTTTTAACCTAAAAATTTTTTTTAGCCAACTTTCAAAAATTTTTGACAAAACTTGGAACAAAACGGTCTTTTTTATATAAAACTAGAATGTTTTAAGATTCATTTAGAAAAAAATCAAATCAAAATGGTTAAAATCCAATTTTTTATGAATCTTTTAAAAATCGATTTTTTTTAACACAAAAAATTTTTTAACCTAAAAATTTTTTTTAACCAACTTTAAAAAATTTTTTTAATTTTTTGACAAAACTTGGAACAAAACGGTCTTTTTTATATAAAACTAGAATGTTTTAAGTTTCATTTAGAAAAAAAATCAAATCAAAATGGTTAAAATCCAATTTTTTATGAATTTTTTAAAAATCGATTTTTTTAACACAAAAAATTTTTTAACCTAAAAATTTTTTTTTACCAACTTTGAAATTTTTTTTTTAATTTTTTGACAAAACTTGGAACAAAACGGCCTTTTTTATATAAAACTAGAATGTTTTAAGTTTCATTTAGAAAAAAAATCAAATCAAAATGGTTAAAATCCAATTTTTTATGAATTTTTTAAAAAATATTGATTTTCTAACTTAAAAAATTTTTTAACCTAAAAATTTTTTTCAACCAACTTTAAAAATTTTTTTTAATTTTTTGACAAAACTTGGAACAAAACGGTCTTTTTTATATAAAACTAGAATGTTTTAAGTTTCATTTAGAAAAAAAATCAAATCAAAATGGTTAAAATTCAATATTTTATGAATTTTTAAAAAATTATTGATTTTCTAAGTTAAAAAATTTTTTAACCTAAAAATTTTCTTTAACCAACTTTAAAATTTTTTTTTAATTTTTTGACAAAACCTGGAACAAAACGGTCTTTTTTATATAAAACTAGAATGTTTTAAGTTTCATTTAGAAAAAAAAACAAATCAAAATGGTTAAAATCCAATTTTTTATGAATTTTTTAAAAATCGATTTTTCTTAACACAAAAAATTTTTTAACCTAAAAATTTTTTTTAACCAACTTTAAAATTTTTTTTAAATTTTTTAACAAAACTTGGAACAAAACGGTCTTTTTTATATAAAACTAGAATGTTTTAAGTTTCATTTAGAAAAAAAATCAAATCAAAATGGTTAAAATACAATCTTTTGTGAATTTTTTAAAAAATTATTGATTTTCTAACTTAAAAAAATTTTTAACCTAAAAATTTTTTTTAACCTAAAAATTTTTTTTAACCAACTTTAAAAATTTTTTTAAATTTTTTAACAAAACTTGGAACAAAACGGCCTTTTTTATATAAAACTAGAATGTTTTAAGTTTCATTTAGAAAAAAAATCAAATCAAAATGGTTAAAATCCAATTTTTTATGAATTTCTTAAAAATCGATTTTTTTAACACAAAGAATTTTTTAACCTAAAAATTTTTTTTAACCAACTTTAAAAAATTTTTTTAAATTTTTTGACAAAACTTGGAACAAAACGATCTTTTTTATATAAAACTAGAATGTTTTAAGTTTCATTTAGAAAAAAAAATCAAATCAAAATCTTTAAAAATGAATTTTTGGCGAATTTTTAAAGTTGATCGATTTTTTAAAGTTAGGTTAGATGTGTCAAAAATTTTTACCAACTTTGAATTTTTTTTTAATTGAGTAGTATTATTGTTATTTTTCTTACCGTGTTGGATCTTCCGTATAATCTTTCGGTTTAGTAAACATCTCCTTAGGTATGTCGTTCTTAAATTGAAACTGTTGGAACGTAATTTTAGCGGTAACCGTGGGTAAAATCGGTATTTCGACTTTAACCGGAAATCCGTTCGGTAATTTCGAAGTAATAAAATCCCTCAATTTGGAGAAGTGTTTAAAAGGCGCGATCACCTCCAAAACGTTTAATAACATATCGACGGAGAGCGGAAAGTCCGAACTCATCGCGATCGTCGCCTTGAACGATTTCGTCGACTCCTTGTAAACCAAATCCCTTCCCAGACGGGGATAACCGTTACAATCCGAATTCACGTACTGTTCCCACGTGATATTTTTATCCGGCGGAGGACTCAAACTCGTCCGTCTAACCGGAACTCCGTTTTGATCCAAACACTGTAGATTTCCGCCTTTTGTAAAACTCTCCAATAAAGCTTTATTCTTTTGTAAGTCATCGGTCGATAAATGTTCCCTTCTCTTTCGACTCTCTAATAATAAACCGTGGACGGTGTATAATTCGCTTTCGTATTGTCCGGCGACCAATTCCTTTTTGTCCTCGCGAAAAATCCAGCCGCTTTGAGCTCGGGCGAACGAAATGCTCTTCGTGGATATCTGCGCGGCTAAGATATCAGTCGACATTAATAAATCCACCTCATCCTCAATCTCCATTTCACTCTCCTCGTACTTAACGTTTTGGTAAACCTTTTGAACGTTATCCAACACCGTTAAGCTTTGATTTGGGGGCGCGTTTCCGTTAAATATAAATGATATGTCACCGCGTTCCCATCGCATATCCGAAAAATCAACTAACGTTGTATCTAAACGGATGTTAGCACCACTTTTGTATATTTTACATATATCCGAAGGGAGAATTCTTGAAACTAACGGTACTAAAAATAAATAAAATAAAATAAAAATAATTTTTTAATTTTTTTTATAAAAATTTAAATATAAAGATTTTTTAAATATAAAGATTTTTTTTTATTTACCCCAAGATTGAAAATCCCATTTTAATTCCATGTAAAAATCGTTTATCCGGTTTAAAGCTTCCACTAGGTTCGGTCTACGTTCTTCCATCTGTTCCCGAGATTGTTGACGGAATTTTCTTACTAAAGAGGATACTAAAAACAAATTTGTATTAAATGAAAAATCAAATTTGTATTTAATGAAAAATCAAATTTGTATTTAATTAAAAATCAAATTGATAATTTTTGATCATTTTTTTAAATAGATTTATAATTTAAAAACGCAATTTCTTTTTACTTTTTAGGTTAGGTACTTTATGTTGACATTTATCAGTATAATAAAAGCAGAAGGGAATCAGCACCCCCTATATCAGCGCCCCCTATATTGAAAATTCAAATTTTCGCCCCATTATTGCGCGGCAAGTAAGGCGCGCAGCGCCCCGCGGTTTTTTTTAACCGGCTTCGTATCGAAAAATTGATTTACGCGTACCGCGCGCGCGGTTTCGTCGGGCCCCCAAATACCTCAACCGAATTTCCACTTTTTAGTTCCGAAAATTATCGTTTCCCGCCATTTTCAACACTTTTCCCGCCAATTTTTATCAATTTAAAAAATTTTTAAAATAATTTTCCTTACTTTTTCAACCGAGTTTTGGTACCGCATCGGTCGGAAGAGTTGTAAAACCGGTTTTTACACCTAAACTAATCCTTCCGCGGGCTTCAAATACGTTTTTTTAACCATTTAACGAAAATTTCGTTAGTAAAATACGGCGACGCCATATTGGTTTTTGGTTGACATTTCCGTGAGGTTATTCGTATAAATTTGAAGAAAACGGGATGTTGGGGCCCCAATAAGACTACCGGAATGATCTAAAACGCGCCCCAGAACGATTACATACGTTTAACGGAGCAAGTAAAGTGCTATTATTTTAAAAAGTTGCGATAAACGTCACCGGCCGAATGGCCGCCTCGTTTGCTCTCGGAAATTGGACAAAAACGGGCCAAAACGCGCTTTATCCGCTCCTGAGGGGCTCAAAATACGTCCGGGAACCTTTTTTCGTCGATATCGTGCGTTTAATAAAGGCAAGTAACGTTAAATTATTTTTAAAAAAATTTCATAAACATCAATTTGTAGGTTAGGTTTTTCGCGTCAATATTTTACGTTTACAAAAGGCTCAAAACCCGCTTGGACGATCGAAAATGCACTCTATTTGGATGACTGAAGGACGAACATAACGTTTTACAAGTCTAAAACCAACGACTGCACTAAAAACTTGAATAAAATTGCAACATAATTTCAACGTTTACTGAAAGAAAATTTTTTGCTTCAAAAAGCATTTGGACGTTCAAATCTGGACCCTAATGACGTGTTTAAACCTTTTTCACGCCGATTTTAATCATTTAAGGAGAGGATTAACGTAAAATTTCTTCAAAAATTTCGAAAATTATTGATAAATCTTATGTTGTAAATTTATACGTTTTCCGCTCGAAAATGTGCTTTGACGATTGGAAATGAGCTACTTTTGGAAGATGGAGAGGACGAGTGAATCATTTTAATGGTTCAAACAGGTGATTGCTATAAAAATATTACATCTAATTAAAATTTTTAATAATATAAGGAGACAAAAGCTGTTTTGCTGTATGAATCGTTGGAAAATTCGCCTCAACATCTATTGAGAACAGTTTACGCCATGATATTGAGGTAGAAAGTATTTTAGAACCTCACGAGTAATTATTAAAATATCATTTTACGTGAACGTTTCGATGTCGAAAAGAGTTTGCCAAAGAAATGGTCTATAAGGTGGATTGAAAGTAAATTAATCACTCTAAACGAAAAAGTAAGCTTTAATACTCTTAAAAATATATCTGTTTACTTCAAAATTTATCAATTGAAGTAAATTGAAAAACAGAAAGGTTTGTGCTATAGAAAAATCGACTTTTAAGACCACAACATCACTTCTTAATCGTTCATCACTGCAAGAATGTGATTATTAAAATAAGTGGAAGAACAGAAAGGTTTGTGCTATAATGAAAATGGATATGTAAGACCATAATTTCACTTTTTAATCGTTCATCACTGTAAGAATATAATTAGTAAAGTAAGTGGATGTTTTATTTGCCAAATTGATGAAAAAACCGACGTTTGGGTTTGTAACTTTGATTTTTATATCTATATCTCTCTGGAAATGTAATCATTGAAGTAAATGAACATTTTAATTACCAAAGAAATCGTTATAATTCCTTTGTGAAGGTACTTGGAGAACAAAAAACCATACAAGACAAATGTTAAAATTAAAATTAGATATTTTACCTTACTGATATTTACTATTTAAAAATTAATTTTCATTTCATTAATTTAGAATGAAGAATAAATCAGGTCGTGGAGAGGTTAAGTGAAGAAATCGATATTTGAGTCCAGAATTTTGATCTTTAGCTCTGTATCTCTTTTGAAATGTAATTTTTCATGTTAATATATGCTTATTAAATCACCCTCATGAAGATATTAGAACAAACCATTGACAAAAGAATCGAACCAATAATAGAACAAATATTGGATGAGGCACAGAGTGGATTTACAAAGGGCAGAAGTATCCAAGACCACACATTTACAATTAAGCAGATAATAGAAAAGAAACTACCACAGAATAAAGATATAGATTGGATTTATCAACTTAGAGGAAAACTTCTATAACGTTCTACGTAAAAAATTGTGGAAAATTCTAGAGAGAAGAGCAATCGAGAACAAAACCATTCAAATCATACAAGAAATATATGAAAATAATTTAAATACAGTAATTATTAAGAATATAGAAACTAAAGAAACCGGTAGAAATTACAGAAGGAGCGTTTGCGGATGAATTGCAAGATAGTCTGGAAAAATAGAATTCGACATTGAAAAAATATGGAATGAAGATGAATAAGAATAAGACAAAGGTCATGGTGATGTAGGAAGAGATGAAAATACGGATGGAAATGACGATCATAGAAGAAGGAAAGCACTACAAGTACCTAGGGGCAGAAATAGAAAATCAAGGCAAACACAAAAAAGAAACAAATACAGCGATACAGAAGACATTGAAACTTACTTCCGACTTGAAGAATCTTATTGAAGAATGTTAACGAATCTATTCATTAACAAGAGGGAGATAATAAAGAAAACGAAAATAAATACATACAAAGTAATGTATAGATCAATATTTACCCTTAGATATCTGACTCTCAAAGAGAAAAAAGAAGAAATTACAAGCAGTTGAAATGAAATAACTTAGAAGGGTAAAGGGAGTAACTAAGAAAGATAATTGTAGAAACATTGAGATAAGCAAAGATCCTCATATCGAATCACTAAACGATTTTATTGAAAAACGACAACTAAGTTGGTAGGGTCATCTTTATAGGATGCAAGATTCACGGCTGGTGAAGCAAGTCTGGCAGGCAGCAATGCCGGGAAAGAGAAGAAGACGAGGACCGTAACAATTGGGGTGTGAAGTAATAAAAAAGATACTAGGAAAGAAAAGGAAAATCTTTACAGGAAGCTAAAAGGTTGACCTTAAACGGGAATTATGGAAAAAGTCCGTACGAGGATGAGACACACCAGGCATCAAGTTGAAGAATATGAAAAGCGTAATACGTTTACAGTAACTATGGTAGACGGATCGTTTACAGTTTGGTCTTATTCAATTAAAGAATTTAGCCGAAAATAAAAAAAAATTAAAGTTTGAATTTGAATCGAGTTTGATTCACGCGCGCATTTTTAAATCAACGGATCGCGTTTCGTTACCATGGCTACGTCAAGGAGTGCTTGCCGCTCATTGGTCCGTTTGGCATTCGTGAAAGGGCGGCCGCAGGCCGCCCGTCGTGCACTACAAACGATTTTTCTTAACTGTTTGCCACCTTTCTCGGATTCACATCTTTCTGAGGATCCCCCGTTTAAGCGATCCACTGTTTACTATATTTATATTGACATTTAAAACCGTTAATGCCATCTATTAACAAACAAACAAATTTTTTTTTTTTTAAGGTCAAATATTTATTTTAAACTAATTATTTTTAATATTATTTTTTAAAATAATATTAAAAATCTTTTAATATAGATTAATATTTAATGTTTAATTAAATAGATAATATTTATACATTAAAAATTAATTTTTTTCATTAATTTTATTAAAAATCAATAATACCAACCGTTGATAAACAAATCTAACCAAACTTTTAAAAGGGTAAAATTTAAAATTTTAGGTTAAAAGTTTGTTGCGAATTTAGTAAAGTTTTTTTTACGTAAAATAAATAGAAAATCCATAAAAAAAACTCGACGAAAAGTATTCAAAAGTGTTTTCGCGTATATCCTAATAAAGATTGGTTTGTGTTTATAGACTTACAATTCATCTAGAATTTCCACCGAGTGCAAATACAGTAAGATTTTTTTTTTTTTTAATTAAAAGCTTTAAGTCGATAAAAAAACTTAAAAAGTATAATGGGAAAAGTATAGAAAGTGTTTTGGTTTGTTTTATAAAAGAAAATTAATAAAATTCTTTGTTTGCAGGATGAAAATTGTTTGTCGAGAGTTCTTCCGAGAGATCCTCTGAGCATCAAAAAGGTAAGATTTTTTAAAAAAGTATAATGGGAAAAGTATAAAAAGTGTTTTGGTATATTTTATAAAGAAAATTAATAAAATTTTTTGTTTGCAGGATGAAAATTGTTTGTCGAGAGTTCTTCCGAGAGATCCTCCGAGCATCAAAAAGATAGGATTTTTTTAAAAAGTATAATGGGAAAAGTATAAAAAGTGTTTTGGTATGTTTTATAAAAGAAAATTAATAAAATTTTTTGTTTGCAGGATGAAAATTGTTTGTCGAGAGTTCTTCCGAGAGATCCTCTGAGCATCAAAAAGGTAAGATTTTTTTAAAAAGTATAATGGGAAAAGTATAAAAAGTGTTTTGGTATATTTTATAAAGAAAATTAATAAAATTTTTTATTTGCAAGATGAAAATTATTTGTCGAGAGTTCTTCCGAGAGATCCTCCGAGGATCAAAAAGGTAGGATTTTTTTAAAAAGTATAATGGGAAAAGTATAAAAAGTGTTTTGGTATGTTTTATAAAAGAAAATAAATAAAATTTTTTGATTGCAGGATGAAAATTGTTTGTCGAGAGTTCTTCCGAGAGATCCTCTGAGCATCAAAAAGGTAGGATTTTTTCTTTTTTCAAATTAATTGCTTTTTCACATTAAAATGGATGAAATAAGGTAAAAATTTACTAAATTAAGGTAAAAATGATTAATAAAATTAATTTTTTTTTGATTTAAGATGAATGAATGATTTTTGAGGTTATATTATGTCAATAACCTAACCTCAAAATTAATGTTCTTTCATAAAAGTTTTAGTTTTAAGCTTATGAATCACTTATAAATGAGGTTTTATAGTCATTGTAAGTTCAATTAAGATTATTTAATGATTTTAAAGAACGGAATTATTTAAAAAAAATAAATTAAAACTTCTCACTTGTTGGTCTATGTCCGTAACTAACCGCTTCGGCTAAAACAGTCCATCCGAGCCCATTTTTAACCTTGACAGGTGCATCATGTTTAAGTAATAATTGTACGCATTCTAAAAACACAATTTTAATTATTAATCCACTCCGCACATTTTTGCATGTTATGACGAAAGGCTCCGTAGCGGAGCCAGTGGAGCGGTAAGGGTTAAATGCCATAAAAAATGAAATACCTTTTCTTCCCAACATAACCGCCAAATGTAACGCTGTATTCCCTAAAAAACAACAAAAATTAATTATTAAATTTACAACATAACCTAAAAACTTTGTTTGCGTGAACTTTTAGAACGATTTAAGTAAATTTTTAATGGTATAAATAAGGTATTTGGAGGCTTACCGTGTCTATCTTTCGCGGTGACATCGTGTTTTCTTAAAAGCCTCGATAAACTCTTTAAATCGTTGTCGAAAACGGCTCTGTGCAACGGGAATCTGTCAACATCCATTTTCGAGCGGTTTGGCGATTTCATACGTTGGGTATATTGCGTGTTGTGTACACGAACGAACAAAAAAAAATTGTAGATTTACCGATAAGTTTATCTAAACGGTAAATCTCGGAGATTTAGAACGCGAAAACCGATAAAAAAATAATTAATTAATCGGAAACTGATAAAGTTAGAATTCCGATAAAGTTAGAATTAAAATAGAATGTAAATAAAAACGGGTTTTTTTTCGAATTGTGGCGGAAATTTTATGGACTTTGTTGGTTTACCAAAATTAAAATTTTCAATTTCGTTTGTCGTCGTAAAGGCGAAAATGAAAGGAATCGCGGGATTTCTCACCTCGGGTTTTCATCTTCGGTGATCGCGCGATTTTTTGTGCTTTTGGGCGTTTTTGTTTGACGGGAGTTTTTAATAATTGGGGATTTGTCAAAATCGGTATAAAATGATTGATTGACGTTAATTTGAGTGATTAGAAATTATTTTGATGATGTTTTTGAAATTTTTAGAGAGAAATTTTTGACAGTTAACTAACCTAATATTTTAAAAAATTTGACCAATTTTAAAAAAAATCACCCAAACTTTATTTTTGAAGATTAAGGAATGATTTTTGATTTAAATGAAAGATAAAAGATTCTATTTTTAATTATAAAAGGTGATTTTTTTCTAATTATTACCAAAAAAATTTAAAAAATTCCCAAAGTTGATAAAAATTTTTGACAGTTGTAACCTAATTTTTTTAAAAATAGACGAATTTTTAAAAAATCATCCAGACTTTATTTTTAAAGATTAAGGAATGATTTTTGATTTAAGTGAAAGATAAAAGATTCTAATTTTAATTATAAAAGCCAGATTTCTTCTAATTATTACCGAAAAAATTAAAAAAATTCCCAAAGTTGGTAAAAATTTTTGACGATTCTAACCTATTTTTTTTTAAAATTGACCAATTTTTAAAAAATTACCCAGACTTTATTTTTGAAGATTAAGGAATAATTTTTGATTTAAATGAAAGATAAAAGATTCTACTTTTAATTATAAAAGCCGGATTTTTTCTAATTATTACCAAAAAAATTTAAAAAATTCCCAAAGTTGATAAAGATTTTTGACGTTTCTAACCTAACTTTTTAAAAAACAGACCAATTTTTAAAAAATCACCCAGACTTTATTTTTAAAGATTAAGGAATGATTTTGGATTTAAATGAAAGATAAAAGATTCTATTTTTAATTATAAAAGGTGGATTTTTTCTAATTATTACCAAAAAAATTTAAAAAATTCCCAAAGTTGATAAAAATGTTTGACAGTTCTAACCTAACTTTTTTAAAAACAGACCAATTTTTAAAAAATCACTCAGACTTTATTTTTAAAGATTAAGGAATGATTTTTGATTTAAATGAAAGATAAAAGATTCTATTTTTAAATATAAAAGCCGGATTTTTTCTAATTATTACCAAAAAAATTAAAAAAATTTTCAAAGTTGGTAAAAATTTTTGACGGTTCTAACCCAATTTTTTTTTTAAATAAACTAATTTTTTTTAAAAACAGACCAATTTTTAAAAAATCACTCAGACTTTATTTTTAAAGATTAAGGAATGATTTTTGATTTAAATGAAAGATAAAAGATTCTATTTTTAAATATAAAAGCCGGATTTTTTCTAATTGTTAACAAAAAAATTAAAAAAATTTCCAAAGTTGGTAAAAATTTTTGACGGTTCTAACCCAATTTTTTTTTTAAATAAACTAATTTTTTTTAAAAACAGACCAATTTTTAAAAAATCACTCAGACTTTATTTTTAAAGATTAAGGAATGATTTTTGATTTAAATGAAAGATAAAAGATTCTATTTTTAAATATAAAAGCCGGATTTTTTCTAATTCTTACCAAAAAAATTAAAAAAATTTTCAAAGTTGGTAAAAATTTTTGACGTTTCTAACCTAACTTTTTTAAAAACGGACCAATTTTTAAAAAATCACCCAGACTTTATTTTTAAAGATTAAGGAATGATTTTTGATTTAAATGAAAGATAAAAGATTCTAATTTTAATTATAAAAGATGGATTTTTTCTAATTATTACAAAAAAAATTAAAAAAATTCCCAAAGTTGATAAAAATTTTTGACAGTTCTAACCTAATTTTTTTAAAAAATAGACGAATTTTTAAAAAATCACCCAGACTTTATTTTTGAAGATTAAGGGGGAACAACAGGGTGGAGACCGCGAAAAAAGGCGATAATTAAGATTTTATTTTGGTTCACTCATATATTTTAGAAAAATCGGAATTTGATATTTGTAACTACGCAGTTTAAACTTATTTTAGGAAGTATAGAGAAAAAAAAATCTGTCTTATAATATATGTGTGGAGGGTGTCCAAATGCACTAACAAAAAAAGCATCTTGTTGGTTGTCACTATAAAACGTGTTAAAATAATCTGAAAATAAAAAAGGAAACGTCATTTTAATCAATATTAGTGTAGTTTCAGTTAAGCGTACCCGATTTAGAAAATAATAATTGCTGTTAAAATGGCACCCCTGCAAAAAAATAGTTAAGAAAATCGATAAAATAATTAATCTTTCCAGGGGGTAAAGAGGCAGCAAATATTAATACAAATAAAAATCCGTACGTTTAACTGAAGACAATTTTATATAGATTGAGGACGTCTCAATAAAATTCGAATGCGATTCTCGGTGGTAAAGAAATTGTGACAACAGGTTAAAAAAATTTTACTGTGAGAAAATACATTTAAAAAGTTAAGTTTAGTTCTAGATGATATAAGGGAGGAAATTTTAAGAGTTACCACAATTCATCGATTCCTGCTCCATAATAAAGGTCTTTAGAATTTCTAGAACATAATTCGACTTTCTTCTTGTTGTCTGAATTGTCTAAAACACTTGAAATTTAACGCACTTGAGCTCGACTTATACGGTGTCGGTCTTTAGCTGTACAAAATGCGTACATTTGGGGACTAATCTGGATTTGTATTTCATTTGCCACCTTTAATAAAGATGCCATTCCATTATTAAAAATGGAAACCGTCAAATAAGTAGCAATTTGCACAATAACTGCCCGACTTGATAAACTTTTCGGAGCGAACTTCCAAATGAGGGCATTAAAGCTCTCATTGGAATTTTGCGTAAATCTGCCTATATAGCGCTCAAGCAACTCCGTCTTGGACAAATCCAAATAAATGGTAGTAATAGCATCGATAACATTTTGTGACAATGGTTGTTTATATTCGTATTCAAGTAACGGCTTCGTGCGCGCGAGCAGAAAAGAGCTATAATTCCATTATTTGTACAAATTTTGTTATAATATTGTAGGACAATATTCTAAAAGGTACATACTTTCGAACTGCGTAAAGAAAAAAAAACAATTTTTCAAAAAATTTACCCTGTTGTTTCCCCTTAAGGAATGATTTTTGATTTAAATGAAAGATAAAAGATTCTACTTTTAATTATAAAAACCGGATTTTTTCTAATTATTGGCAAAAAAATTTCCAAAGTTTGGTAAAAATTGACAGTTAAATAACCTCACTTTTTTAAAAACAGACCAATTTTTATAAAATCACCCAGACTTTATTTTTGAAGATTAAGGAATGATTTTTGATTTAAATGAAAGATAAAAGATTCTATTTTTAATTATAAAAGCCGGATTTTTTCTAATTATTACCGAAAAAATTAAAAAAATTCCCAAAGTTGGTAAAAATTTTTAACGATTCTAACTTTTTTAAAACAGATCAATTTTTAAAAAATCACCCAGACTTTATTTTTAAAGATTAAGGAATGATTTTTGATTTAAATGAAAGATAAAAGATTCTACTTTTAATTATAAAAGCCGGATTTTTTCTGATTTTTACCAAAAAAATTTAAAAAATTCCTAAAGTTGGTAAAAATTTTTGACGTTTCTAACCTAACTTTTTTAAAATCAGACCAATTTTTAAAAAATCATCCAGACTTTATTTTTAAAGGTTAAGGAATGATTTTTGATTTAAATAAAAGATAAAAGATTCTATTTTTAATTATAAAAGCCGGATTTTTTCTAATTATTACCGAAAAAATTAAAAAAATTCCCAAAGTTGGTAAAAATTTTTAACGATTCTAACTTTTTTAAAACAGATCAATTTTTAAAAAATCACCCAGACTTTATTTTTAAAGATTAAGGAATGATTTTTGATTTAAATGAAAGATAAAAGATTCTACTTTTAATTATAAAAGCCGGATTTTTTCTGATTTTTACCAAAAAAATTTAAAAAATTCCTAAAGTTGGTAAAAATTTTTGACGTTTCTAACCTAACTTTTTTAAAATCAGACCAATTTTTAAAAAATCATCCAGACTTTATTTTTAAAGGTTAAGGAATGATTTTTGATTTAAATAAAAGATAAAAGATTCTATTTTTAATTATAAAAGCCGGATTTTTTCTAATTATTACCGAAAAAATTAAAAAAATTCCCAAAGTTGGTAAAAATTTTTAACGATTCTAACTTTTTTAAAACAGATCAATTTTTAAAAAATCACCCAGACTTTATTTTTAAAGATTAAGGAATGATTTTTGATTTAAATGAAAGATAAAAGATTCTATTTTTAATTATAAAAGCCGGATTTTTTCTAATTATTACCTATAATTTAATATAATTTCGAACAACGCAAAGAGAAGTGGAACGCAACCGTTGCTTAAGTTATTATAGAAAAAAAGGAAAAAAAAAATTAAAAAAAGGCCTTTTTAAAGTGTTTATATTTTTAATGTGATATATGTAAGTGTATTAAAAGAAAAGTTAAAAAAAAAATTAAAAATTAAAAAAAAAAGCAATTTTTCAATATATTTTCAATAATTAATTAAATTTTTTACCGTATCTTATTTTGTAATGTTATCTTTAATATTTTAATTGAAATAAAAGAAAGAATTTTTTTAATTTTGTTTTTAGGATTTTGAAAAACCTAAACTCTCCCGGTAAAAAGTGAGTTTACATTTTAGTTTCGATAAATTATTTATTATTTAAATGTTTGATTAAATTGAAAGTTCAAATTATAGATATCTTTCTTACCATGAAATTTGTAGTTTAGCTGTCGATCGTAAGATGGCGATCGCTTTTAACCTTAAATTCACTTTTAACCTTAAAAGTTTGATTGTAAGTAACAATACGTCAGTAATTAAAATTTAAGTTAAAACAAAGTCTATTTCTAGTTAAAAACCGCGTATATGGAGATTTTAAAAGTGAAAGTTCATGTAAAAGTTTAACCGAGGGAATGTTGAACAAGTTTTAAGGGAAATTCAGGATGAAAATTGTTTTGGTTGAATTAATAATAAGGTATTTATCAACGTCAATTTTTTTATCTTTAAGATTTGAACGGTCAAACGTTTATATTGGATTTTAAATAAATATAAGGTGTTCATTTAAATTCGAGATCAAGCGACCTATCAGCTCTACTAGCATCTCTGTCACGTTCGTTTGCTACGTATCTTTTCTTCATTGTCTAATAAACATTCAAGGCATGCTTGAGCACGAATTTAAATGAACACCCGATATAAATAAATAAATTTTTGTTTAAATTTTATTTTAAATTGACAATTAGAATCGTAGATATCTTTTTTACCGTAAAATTTATAGTTCAACTTTCGATCGTAAGATTGCGATCGAACTTTAAATTTTTAACCAATAGCGTGTCGGTACCGCGTCACAACCGTTTCCGACCTTGTCCGTTCCTTCTTCTTCTTCCGCCATAACTGTTTCAACCTGTGGATTCTAGCGTGTTCGAGACTGTTTATTGATTAAGTCTTTTGTCCAAGAGTCCTGTTATTTATTGAGTGAGTGTGTTTAAAGAGTGTCGAAATGGATTCGGAATCAGGCGAGATGAATATTTCCGGGAGAAATGAACTTCCAAGGATTTTAATATCGACCCCTAACACAATTCGTTCAACGCCGAGGCCTCATTACAGCCCGCCTTGTAAGCCGATTCGAGCTTTAAGACTATTTAATAGCCCTAAATCGCCGAGAACGATAATTGGCGAAGATAATTTAAAACATGGAATTACCGGCGTGAATCTTTTCGGTGTAAGTAGAAAGAATAAGCTTTCCGTACCTTATGCTCGTATCACGGAGAAAGAAAATCGTAAACCAATGGCTAACGTTAATCCGTTTACACCACGAGAAATGGTTTTACGAAAGAGAGCCCGAAGTTGTCCTTGGCAGCGATCACAACCTTCTAGCGAAGATTCCGATGATGAAGTTATACAATCTACTAAAAAAATGGCTTGGAAGGTAAGTTTTAATAAAATTAAAATTAAAAGCATTAAAGATTTTATTGTAATAAAACTAATTTTCATTTTACTTAGGAAACAAATGTGTTTCGCTACCAAGAAGAGTTTGTCGAATTGGAATTCATCGGTAAAGGATCTTTCGGCTCCGTATACAAATGTTTAAACCGTATGGATGGCTGTGAATACGCCATTAAGAAGTCTACAAATCCCCTCGCCGGAACTTTTATGGAACGGATGGCGTTGAAAGAAGTGTACGCACACGCCGTGCTCGGAGCGCATCCAAACGTTGTGAGATATTATTCTGCTTGGGCCGAGTGCGATCATATGCTTATTCAAAGCGAGTATTGTAACATGGGCTCGCTGGCCGATAAAGTAGCTCGCGAACCGCTTTGTGCGGAAGAAGTTGACAGATTATTAACACATTTAGCCGAAGGGTTACGATACATTCACTCCCATGGATTAGTTCATATGGATATAAAACCGGAGAATGTTTTTATAAATAGCAAAAAAAGGTTGGAATATTCAAACGATGTTAGCTTAAAAGAAGATACTTTGGAAATTAAAGAAGGTGAATTAACATATAAAATAGGTGATTTAGGTCATGTCACTAGTGTAATTGATCCCGATGTCGATGAAGGTGATTGTAGATACTTACCGAATGAGATTTTACATGAAAAGTACGATAATCTACCCAAGGCGGATATTTTCGCTTGCGGATTAACTGTGATTGAAGCTGCCGGAAGCGGACCGTTGCCTAAAAACGGACTCAAGTGGCACGAAATAAGGAACGGGCAAGTACCGGAAATGAGGCAAACATTAACTAGAGATTTAATCGAGTTGTTACGTTTGATGATCGATCGGGATCCTTTACGAAGACCGAGCGCTACTGAACTACTTCAACACAGAGCGTTATCATCACCTTCAAATCAACCAATGGCTCAATTACATCGGGAGATGAACGCGTTGCGTTTTAAGAATGAAATCTTATCGAAGCAACTTGCCGAAGCCGCTAAATGTTTTAAGATTTTGACCCCGGACGCTCAACAATTTGTGGCTCGTTTTGTTGGTAGAAAGTTTAATCGTAGCGCTAGTACCACAACTTTTTAAACTGTAAGGAAAATATGTGATGTTATTTAGTGATGTAATTTAAAAACAACAAAAAAAAAACTTTTTCATTTTAATTGTTTACATTTAATTATAAGTTTAAATTTTGACGTTAAGTACTTTTCGTTTTTCTCTTAATTATTTAATGTTTAATATCGTATCTTTAATGTTAGTTTTATATTTTTTCTATTTGTATTATTAAATTTGTTAATTAGCAAAATCTCAAGTTTTCGGGCTATTAAATAAACTTTTACAATTTATTTTAAATCTTTTATTTATTAAGTAAAAATACAAATTCAATGACGTTTACTACGACGTTTACCCTTCTTCGGACCCTTGACAAAACACCAATCGACTCCGATAGTTTGTCCCAAGATATCCGTACCGTCCAACGATTGTCTTGCCACATCTGCTTCATCGTAACTAAATTAACTAAATTTATTAAAATATTTTAATTGTTCTTTTACCTTTAAATTTAGCGAGTGATAAACCAGATTTGGGACTTGAAGAACATCAAAGTTTAAACGTCCGAGAACGATTCCAAGTGTTTGAAAAATTCCATGAAGAGTCAATTGCTTCCGGAAAGAACGCCGCGGGCGCCGTAAATTTTAAACGATTGGCTTCTATCCTCTCAAAATTTGCCAAGTTTCAAGGTAAAGGTATGGACGTAGGCGTTCCGGTCGAATCTCTAAACGGGATTCCAATCGATGAAAGTTCCTCCGATGAAGAGCAACCCAACGAAGAGGAAGAAGAGGTTGAAGGCAAGACGCCGATTTAATACGTGCTAAACGCGTACAAAAGGAGAAACCGTTCCATTTTACCGGAATGTCAGACGTGAAGAGTAAATGGGAACACGGCGAGCAAAATACCAAGGATGAACGAAGGGAGGAACGTAAACGGGAGATTCAAACTATTAGAAATCGTCTTTTTATGGTAAATATTAAATTAAATTTAATTTCTTTAATTTTTTAAATTAAGTTTTTTTAATTAATATTTGTAATGTAAAAATTTTGAAGTTAAGTCGCATAAATATTAGTGTTAATAAAATAAGACACTTGTTGTTTATAACTTTATTTACATAATTTTAATTTTAAATGCGAAAAGGGTAAACAAGGAAAGATGAAGGAAGCTTATCAACAAGCGGTGATGGAATCCGAATCGGGAACGAATATAAAACGACCAACAACTCCACCTCCGGTTGAAATATGCGCTACGAAATCGATTAAAGAGAAATTCGAAAAAGGCGAGGTCTATACGGAAGAGAATCGGAAGGAAATGGAGGAAGATATGTCCGTTTTTGAAAGCGGTAAGTATTTTATCTTGATATTTTTCAATTTTAAGCTTGTTTACTTATCTTTTCGGGTAAATTAAGCATATTTTCCATAGATATTACAATTTTACTTTCTCTAGTATTAATTTATTAATTTTTTCTTTAATTCTAATTTGTATTTTTGTTTATTTTAATTTATATTTAGGTATCAGCAAAAAATCCCGATCGATATTCTTAGAATTGGACGCAAACGCTTCGAAAGCACCACAATTATCACCCGTTTCACCTCCGAAGCAACAGGCCGACGTGAAAAAAGCTCGTGATGTAAGTATGGTATTAAAATAAATATAAAATAAGGTAAATTCCACTCAATTTTCTCCCTAAATTTAAAGGAAAAAATAGAAAAAGTGGAAAGAGACGTGTGAAACAATCGTAATTGTGAGAAATTAAGATTGGAAATGTTGTAAAATGAAATGAAAAGGTGTTTTATTAAGACCGCTTTTTATACGCTTGTAAAATTGGAGAAAAACGTTAAAGAAAAGTTTTGTATAATGTAGGCGAACATGGCGAGGCAATCGTCGTCGTCGCAAGACACGGTAAAGTCGTCCGAACAGCTGGACGACGCACGGTGGGGAATTTCCTAGAATTCGTGGCCAGTTATTATAAACGAACTGTTATTAGTAGAAAACTTAAAATCTTGCACAACGGTCATAATTATTGTATAAATTCATTACTTTTTGAATTTTGAGTTCCATACTCACGACCTATCTATAGAGGGTGTTAGCAACCTCACGTAACCCCCTTTTAAGAGTTAGGGAAGCGGTACGTTAAACAATAAAGAAAAATATTACTAAGTTGCATATGCTCTATCTTACGATGACATTTCTAATTTCCGGTTTTGACCGGAAATAGATTTTTCAAACTGGAAGTCTGGAAGTTTTGTATAAAATACTTTTTAAAAAACGTCAATTTTGACCTTGAAATTATCTTGCTTGAGATACTTGGTTTCTTTTTTCGAATCTTGCATTTTCTGCCAAATGTTCTTAGGTACCTATTTTAGATTTAGGATATCTCTTGAATCAATTGCAATATTTAAAAAAGGTGACGGACACTGCAAAAGGCCCTAAAGTTTCATTCTGAGTAATTCTACTCTACTGAGCACGAGCTATAAAACAGATTTGTCGAATTAACTCTATTTTTTGAGATAATGCAACCTAGTCATATGGAAAATAAATGTCTTTTCAAATAAAAATAATGCTATAAATGATTGATTATAGAATTAATTATCATAAAGAAAAGTATATAAATATTAGTTAAGAAAAAGCCTTTACATGTGATTTTCAATTCGCAACAGCAACACTTAAAAAAAATGTAACCAAGTGATATTTTTACCTATCATAAATGATCAATGAGGTGTTTCAAATTAAATGTTTAGAAATAACGTTATTCAAGACGAATATAGCGCTTACAAATGACTATAATTCTTTATTCGAAAAAGAAATTATCTATAAAAATTAAACAGAATACGAACGAGGAATATAAGGAAGGTCTTTCACATAGTCCCATTGCAAGAAATCGCAGGATGTTATGCCCGGACACAAACCATTTGTAGTCAGTATACTCATTTAGAATAACTTTGGACAGTACGGTTTATCATGAGAACTAGAATTCAATCAAATAAAATAATAAATTCTAGGATAAGCGCTTTACAATCCTAATGTCTCCAAATTTATTCGATAAACTAATACCACAAAACAATTTTTTTACTTCTCCTGTGGAATAATACAGGAAAACAATACCTAATAATAATTTAATTGTTAAATTAATTTCCTAACTTGTACATAAAATATGCGCATTTCAGCATCACTGACATATGTCTAACTCAAACCATTATTATGGACAAAAATCGCAAATTTTCCCACTGTACGTCGTTCGATTTTCAGGGCCGTTTTTCCGAAATCGGTCACGGACCCCCCCAAATAAAACCATTGAATCGTCCGGAAAACGATTCCCTAAAAAACTATTAAAAAAGAGCTAGGCGCCTGCGGCGTCCTCTTTTAAAGAGGCGCTGCTTGCTTACTACTTTAATATATTATAATTATAATAATAATCATATAAAAACACGAAATAATAATAAACCTTTTTTATTTCCTTTTATAAAAAAAAACTTTACACTTGGATTTTGAAATTGTTTAAACTTAAAAATTATTCAGATCTAAACAAAACGTCGATACAAACGATATCAACTGACTTAATAAAACGCCTCTCTTTTTTAATTCGTCGATTAAACGTTGATAACAACCGCATATATCGTTTAAAATCTCCTAAAAAGAACAAAAAAAAAATTAAAATCTCAAAACAGAAATGCATTTATTTGTATTTACATCGTCCCAAGTTTGTTTAAAAACGCTTAAACATTGTTCCTCGAATTCTTCAACGGTTACCAGTTGATTTTCGATGAACGTTACTAATAACTTGACAAAAACCTCCCAAGATTTCTTCTTATTGTTTGATTTCGATAACATTTCGATGTTTCTTATCGAAACCATTTTAAACGAAACGTTTGAAATGTGATTTGAATTATTGAAATGATTCCAGTAAGATTTAAAAGATTCTAATTGTTGTTCTAATAAAATTGGATTGAAACATGCTGAAAAAAAAATTAAAAATTAATAAAAAAAATTAATTAATAAAAAAAAATAATAATTAATTTAAAAAAATTAAAAAGGAATAAAAAAAAATTAATAATTAATTTAAAAAATATAAAATTGGTAAACTTACCCAAAATCAAAGATAATTCCATAGTTAATTTATGAATGGTAAAAGTAATATTATCATTAACATCACATCGATTTTCAATCGTATTTTTACAATCATCCAAAACAATTTCAACATTTTCCTTGGTTACATTTTGATTTTCTATTATGCTTATCATTAAATCCTAAAAAAAAAATTATTAATTTATAAAGTTTGGTTTTTTTAAATAATAATTGATTTTAATTTACTCTTAATTTTCCAACAATTTCCACTCCGCTTAAATTCCCATCGAAATGTTCCTTATTTTTCCCGCAACTTTCCAAATTCGAAGCAACCTTTTGTTCTTGGCACATTAAAAGCTTTTTTCTTTCTTGAATAACATTTTTTTCGACGTCTTTTTCAATTAAACTAACATCCAACCAAGTTTTTACTTTTTCTTGGCAAATTTTTATCGAGATTTTTACGCATTTTTCTTTAACAATTTCCAAATCGTCCACCGACATTAATCCCTTTATCGATAGTGAAAGTTGTTCGGAAATAATTTTATTGGAAATTTCCAAAGAAATTTTTTCAAGTTCATCCATTAAATCGTTAATTTTAAAATCATTTTTATCCAACGATAAGTATTTTTTAATTAATTCCTTTTTTAAATCCGGTATTCTAATCGAAAGATGTTGAATGCAACCCGACGTGACTTTCTCAGTGGAAAACTCCATTATTTTCCTTACGCTTTCCGGTTGAGAGTTTAAAAACGCTCGTTCGAGTTGTTTTTGTACTTCTTCTTTCGTCTTCTTACCTTTAACTTGAGTTAAAGGTGTTATATGTTTCGTAATGATTCTTTCTTTATTTGTTGTCGTTGATAGAGCGATTTTAAACACTTCCAAAGCCGGACAGATTATATACAGGGTGTTTTCCGTCGCTAGGTTTAATTGATCGATCGGAAAATGATTTTGTTGGTTTCCATTGAGGATTTTATTGAAGTATTCTTCGGAAATGTCTTTGTAAGGATTATTTTGAGATGTTTTTGAACAATTCTCCGATGATTTTGATAAATTTTGAAGAGTTTTTGATAAATTTTGAGGAGTTTTTGAAAAATCTTGTAGAGTTTTTGATGAATTTTGATGAGTTTTTGAAAAATCTTGAAAAGTTTTTGATGAATTTTGAGGAGCTTTTGAGAAATCTTTAAAAGTTTTGGAAGAATCTTGACAAGTTTTTGATAAATTTTGGGAACTTTTTGAGAAATCTTGCAAAGTTTTTGACAAGTCTTGAGAGGTTTTTAGTATATTTTGAGAAGTTTTTGATAAATTTTCTGGCGATTTTCTTAAATCATGACACATTTTTGAAAAATCTTGATGCATTTTTAATAAATCTTTTGATAAATTTTGCGTTTTAAAAAAATTTTGACTTTCTAGGAAATTTTGACTTTCTAAAACGTTTTGATTTTCTAGAAAATTTTGAGTATTTAAAAATTCAATTGGAAAATGTGATAAACCAAAAAGCCAATTTAAACCTACTGTTAATAAAAACCCCGAATAAGAATGTTTAGGAAAGTTTTGGGTTTTCAACAATTTATATAAAATTTTAATCGGGGATTGAAAATGCGGTAAGCGTAAAGTTACGTAATCCAACATTGATAAATAAACAACGACCCAAGAAGTCGTAAAAACGGTCCTATTTTCTCGGATCGATTCGTTTAAAATTTGATTCAAATCGAAAATTCCTCTGTAAAACCTTCTCGATTCGATTTGGTTTTCTAATATTTTTTTAGAGATTTTTTTAAAGTCGGTTTGAAAAGGTAACGACTCTAGAAACCCTAAAAACTTTGCCAAGACCAGGGTTTCGGAGAGTTTAAAGTTGAAACTTTCCATCGCTTGTTTCTTCAATATGTTTTCTCGATGAGTTAAATCATTTTCTACTAAAACTTGAGCTGAAATAAAAAAAAATAAATTCGTTATAAATAATTCGTTAAATAATCATTTGCATTTTCATTTGAAATATTAATTTTAACGTTTAAACCTCAATTTTCATCTTGAAGGTGTTAATTTTGACGTTTAAATGTCACTTTTTAACCTTAAAATGTCACTTTTGACGTTTAAACGTCACTTTTTAACCTTAAAATGTCACTTTTGACGTTTAAACGTCACTTTTTAACCTTAAAATGTCACTTTTGACGTTTAAAGGTTAAAATTCTCGAAAACTGTCAATTTTGACGTTTAAATGTCAAAATCCATTTTTAAAATGTCACTTGCATTAAATAAATAAATAAATAAGTGAAATAAAAACAAACCTGGATGAGTTAAATCGTAACCGGTAAATTTATAATCGTTTTCAATTAAAAGTTGAGCCAAAAAAGCGTCCTTTAAATGTTCCAAAAACCCATAATTCGAACAATTCGAAATAAATCCTTTGAAAAACTCTTGATAACCAAAAAACTCCGGCTTCGAATCCAACTCGACGTTCTGCGTCTTCGTTAATAATCTCGCTTTTAATTTATTTAATTTTAACGAATCGATTTGAGGGAAATGTTGTAGAATAACCTCTTCATCTTGAATATTGTCATCCTAAAATTAGAAATTCATCAAAAATTCATTTTTCAAGATTTTGATTTGATTTTTTTTCTAAATAAAATTTAAAACATTCTAATTTTATATAAAAAAGATCGTTTTCTTCTAAATGTTTTTAAAAAAATTAAAAAAATTTTCAAAGTTTGGTAAAAATTTTGACGGGTTTTAACTTTTTTAAAAAACAGACCAATTTTTAAAAAATCACCCAGACTTTATTTTTAAAGATTAAGGAATGATTTTCGATTTAAATGAAAGATAAAAGATTCTAATTTTAATTAAAAAAGATGGTTTTGTTCTAAATTTTACCAAAAAAATTAAAAAAATTTCAAAGTTTGGTAAAAATTTTTGACGGTTCTAACCTAACTTTTTTAAAAACAGACCAATTTTTAAAAAATCACACAGACTTTATTTTTCAAGATTAGGGAATGATTTTCGATTTAAATGAAAGATAAAAGATTCTAATTTAAATTAAAAAAGATGGTTTTGTTCTAAATTTTACCAAAAAAAATTAAAAAAATTTTCAAAGTTTGGTAAAAATTTTGACGGTTTTAACTTTTTTAAAAACAGACCAATTTTTAAAAAATCACACAGACTTTATTTTTCAAGATTAGGGAATGATTTTCGATTTAAATGAAAGATAAAAGATTCTAATTTAAATTAAAAAAGATGGTTTTGTTCTAAATTTTACCAAAAAAATTAAAAAAATTTTCAAAGTTTGGTAAAAATTTTGACGGTTTTAACTTTTTTAAAAAACAGACCAATTTTTAAAAAATCACCCAGACTTTATTTTTTAAGATTAAGGAATGATTTTTGATTTAAATGAAAGATAAAAGATTCTATTTTTAATTATAAAAGCCGGATTTTTTCTAATTATTATCAAAAAAATTAAAAAAATTCCCAAAGTTGGTAAAAATTTTTGACGGTTCTAACCTAACTTTTTTTAAAAACAGACCAATTTTTAAAAAATTACCCAGACTTTATTTTTAAAGATTAAGGAATGATTTTTGATTTAAATGAAAGATAAAAGATTCTATTTTCAATTATAAAAGCCGGATTTTTTCTAATTATTACCAAAAAAATTAAAAAAATTCCCAAAGTTGGTAAAAATTTTTGACGGTTCTAACCTAACTTTTTTAAAAATAAACCAATTTTTAAAAAATCACCCAGACTTTATTTTTGAAGATTAAGGAATGATTCTTGATTTAAATGAAAGATAAAAGATTCTATTTTTAATTATAAAAGCCGGATTTTTTCTAATTATTACCAAAAAAATTAAAAAAATTCCCAAAGTTGGTAAAAATTTTTGACGGATTCTATTTTTAATTATAAAAGCCGGATTTTTTCTAATTATTACCAAAAAAATTAAAAAAATTCCCAAAGTTGGTAAAAATTTTTGACGGTTCTAACCTAACTTTTTTAAAAACAGACCAATTTTTAAAAAATCACACAGACTTTATTTTTGAAGATTAAAGAATGATTTTTGATTTAAATGAAAGATAAAAGATTCTAATTTTAATCATAAAAGTCAGATTTTTTCTAATTATTATCAAAAAAATTTAAAAAAATCCCAAAGTTGGTAAAAATTTTTGACGATTCTAACCGAACTTTTTAAAAAACAGACCAATTTTTAAAAAATCACCTAGACTTTATTTTTCAAGATTAAGGAATGATTTTGGATTTAAATGAAAGATAAAAGATTCTAATTTTAATTAAAAAAGATGGTTTTGTTCTAAATTTTACCAAAAAAATTAAAAAAATTTTCAAAGTTTGGTAAAAATTTTTGACGGTTTTAACTTTTTTAAAAAACAGACCAATTTTTAAAAAATCACCCAAACTTTATTTTTAAAGATTAAGGAATGATTTTTGATTTAAATGAAAGATAAAAGATTCTATTTTTAATTATAGAAGGTGGTTTTGTTCTAAATTTTACCAAAAAAATTAAAAAAATTTTCAAAGTTTGGTAAAAATTTTGACGGTTTTTAACTTTTTTAAAAAACAGATCAATTTTTAAAAAATCACCCAGACTTTATTTTTGAAGATTAAGAAATGATTTTGGATTTAAATGAAAGATAAAAGATTCTAATTTTAATTATAAAAGCCGGATTTTTTCTAATTATTATCAAAAAGATTAAAAAAATTCCCAAAGTTGGTAAAAATTTTTGACGGTTTTAAACTTTTTTAAAAAAATTACCAATTTTTAAAAAATCACCTAGACTTTAGTTTTTAAGATTAAGGAATGATTTTTGATTTAAATGAAAGATAAAAGATTCTAATTTTAATTAAAAAAGATGGTTTTGTTCTAAATTTTACCAAAAAAATTTAAAAAATTTTCAAAGTTTGGTAAAAATTTTGACGGTTTTAAACTTTTTTAAAAAAATTTACCAATTTTTAAAAAATCACCCAAACTTTATTTTTAAAGATTAAGGAATGATTTTTGATTTAAATGAAAGATAAAAGGTTCTAATTTTAATTAAAAAAGATGGTTTTATATAGTATTATATAATTTCTTACCAATTCGACTTCTTTAAGACACATCAACAACAATTGCGACTTGAATAATTTTGCCAGTTGTCTCATATTGATCGGATCCGAAGAAATGCTCAACAAATTTTTAATCTTTTGCGCAAAAATCGCGTTAAAATTTAAATCCGAACTTTTCAAACTTTTACAACTTTTACATTTTTCCTCCCAAAACTTTAAAAGATCGTAAAAACCATCTCGTTGCTTTCTGAACGCGTGAAACGAAGTGTGACAAATAAAATTATCTTTATTATCACTTTCCATAGAAAAATTAACATTTCCAATGTTTAAATTTAAATATTTAAACTCGACATTTCCATTTTTTTCATCGATTAACCCCTTTATGTATTCTCGGAAGGTTAAATACTTTTCCTCTTCGGAAAAATTTAACATCCTTTGATTGTTGATTAAAAGATTTAATGTGGTTTTATCGAAAATCTTGAAATAATGTTTCAATTCGTTTAAAGTTTCCAAAGAGAAATAAGTTTGATCGTGAATCGATTTAAAAATTCTCTCGTTTAGTTTTAAATCTTTATTTAAATCCGTTTGATTGTCTTCGATCACTTTTGAAGTTAATAAAGAAATTAAAAAATAAAGTTCGGATAAAACGTTTAAAATAAAATGGTTTTTTATTAAATAAACGTACAATTTAACGATTGAATCGATTTCTTTCGTAAATGAACAACTTTTTAAACTTGGATTAATTTCTATTTTATTTAAATTGTTTAATTTATTTTTATTATTCGAATGTAAATGATCCGAATTTAAATTTTTATCCGAATTGAAATTTTTATCCGAATTTAAGTTTTTATCCGAATTGAAATTTTTATTCAAATTTAAATTTTTATCCGAATTGAAATTTTTATCCGAATTGAAATTATTTTCCGAACTGAATTTATTTTCCAAATTGAAATTTATTTTTTGCATCTTATTTTTTAAATCTCCGATTAATTTATGTCTACTTTCTTCGATATTTTCACATTGTATTCCTTTAAAAACTTCCATTTCTTTATTTTCTGTAAATGATTTTTTTTCTAAATTTTCTTTTTCCACATTTTTCCTTTCTTCTAAAAGAGTCGGTTTAATTCTCCTTTTATTTTGTTTGTTTCCGACGTTTACGTTGGACACAAAGTCTCCGAAACATAAACTACGATCGCGTTGATGAAAACCTTTCGTCGATTTTACTTGGGAAGTTTTTCTCGGCCAAGTTGAGTTTAAATCAGTCTTATTTTTATTGATTTTAGGCGAGCTGGTTATAAAACTTTGTCGTTTTTTAGCTTTGTTTGGTTTGTTGACGGCTTCGTCTTCGGTTCGATTTGAGATAAAGTTTTCGTGGAGGAAATTTAAAAAGAATGTTGTAAATTCTTGAGGTTCGCATGAAAATATTTCGTTTTGAGGCTAAAAAAATAATGATAAATTAATAAATTATAAGTTGAAACATAGTGTAAAAAAAAAGTGAGGTTATGTTATTATTTTTTACCAAATTTTCAGACGAATTTAACCAGTTTGTTAATATTTGTAGTGGTATTTCACCGTTTATGTATCTTAATAATACATTTAAAGCCATTCTTGGTTTAGTTTTCACCTTATAAAAATGATTTTTAAGTACTGTTAAGGACTGTATTTATGAGGTGATGTATAGGTTATGTCAAAACCATTATGTATTGGTCTGTGGTCAAAACACAACAAAAGTTCCCAAAGTTGGTATAAAGAAGAACTTGTAAAGAAAATTAAAGAATTAAAATACAATTCTTTGTAAATTGATTAATTTAATAATCTAGAAGTGGAATATAATAATAAAATACAAGTTGAAAAATGGGTTTAGGAATAAATTGAGTTTATTTTGTAGGTATAAAGTTCAACGAAATGCTATTAGATGGCGCCACTTGCGGTACCAAATTAAAATTTTCAGAAATTTTGCTAAAAAAATTTCGACTTTGTATAGTTGTATGTTGTAGTTGTTGATACTTGAAATTTTATGAGGATATAAGTTGATTTTTTTGGGTAATAATTAGAAAAAAAATTGACTTTTTTTATTACAAAATCTTTCGACTATTTATTTTAACTCAAACATATATTTATTTTACAAACGTAAAAAGTAAACAGTTTTATAATATATTTTTAAAAGTAAATAAAATCATCTGCATATTTTAACTTATTGTTAAACATATTTTCATTTTACAAACTTAAACAGGAAACAGTTTAAGATATATTTTTAAAAGTAAATACAAGATAATAAAGAAATAAAAGTAAATAAAGATAGTGCTTCTAAACAAGAACCTCAAAGTACCTGCATCACGGTTAATACATTGCTTTAAGTTTCTTAAAGAACGTTGTCCGGTACGTCCAAGGGACGTCTTAAACTGTTGAATTTGTTGCTGGGTTAATCCGTAACGTGGATGGTGTATAATTGGATAAATTTTTTTCTTAAAATGTTCCTTTAGCGACTGCCACGAGCGATCTTTTATTATGTTTTGTTGTTCCATGAATTTCCAAAAAAGGTTACCCTTCAATAGGCTGTAAGCGCTCTTTTCAACTATGTACTTTACGATGGCCGCTTGTTCTTGGGGCGTGTACGGCCTCATGTGTCCTCCCATTATAAATTTCAATATAATTTAAGTTACAATCTACAATTTAACCATATTATCCTTTATCTATGAATTTAACAGAGGACGGATCTTTAACGGTTTTTTTTCTCTGACAATTAGGTTAGGTTCAGTTAGGTTTAAATGTTTACTTAACTGCGCTTCCGCTAGAGGGCGCTTTCCGAATAAGTTTCGCAGTTGCGTTTTTGAAATATTGAAAAGTTATTTACAAATTGATAAGAAATGATTAAGATTACAGTTTAGAAATAAGGCTGGGTTATTTTTTTTTAAGTAAATTTTATTTAGAGTAATTAAAAGTTATTTTTACCCAAGCAACAATTTTAGACACATAAGCTTGGCGACACTGAGTTGGGTTGGTTAACTGACCAGTACGCTAACAAAAAAAAAAAATTCTTTTCTTAAACTAAAATTTTTAAGCTAATAAACGTTTATTTAACCGAGAAAAAGGAAAAAAATTTTTTTCGAAGAAATTCACTCAGTTTAGTTGAGCGTCTTTCACCAACGCTGGGGGTTGGGTTGGCTGGGTGACCACAAACGCCACAAAAAAAAATGTTTTTTCGTTAAAAACGTTTTTTAAGCTAATAAACGTTTATTAAACCGAGAAAAAGGAAAAAAGATTTTTTCGAAGAAATTCACTCTCAGTTGAGTTGAGCGTCTTTCACCAACGCTGGGGGTTGGGTTGGCTGGGTGACCCCAAACGCCACAAAAAAAAATTTTTTTTCTTAAAAACGTTTTCTAAGCTGAAAAATGGCTATTGAACTCAGATTAGGGAAAAAAATTTTTTCGAAAAATTTCACCGTGAAGTCGACCCCCGTCCGCAACGAACGCAGTGAGGTGGGTTGGGTTGGCTGGGTGACCACCATCCCAAAAAAAAAAAAATTTTTTTTCTTAAAAACGTTTTCTAAGCTGAAAAATGGTTATTGAACTCAGATTAGGGAAAAAAATTTTTTCGAAAAATTTCACCGTGAAATCGACCCCCGTCCGTAATGAACGCTGTGTGTTGGGTTGGGTCACCACCACACCCACAAAAAAAAAAAATTTTTTTTTTCTTAAAAACGTTTTCTAAGCTGAAAAATGGTTATTGAACTCAGATTAGGGAAAAAAATTTTTTTGGGGGTAGTGGTCTGTCAGCCAACCCAACCCAATGTCTGTAACCGACGCGTCGGTTGACATTGGATTTTTTTCGAAAAAAATAAATTTTCTTAAATTCAGGGAACAAAAAAATACCGTACGATGCAGGATCGATAGATATATCCAGGTTTGAACGCGCTCTAGAGCTCCGTTAGGGAGATGGAGAAATCTTTGAAAGACTGGGAGACCAACCAATCTTTGAAAATTCGATTTATTATCAGGATCACATGAAAGCAAGGAGGTGTCAGATTTACTTTAATTTAATATCTTGGGATTAGAGAAAAGTGAGAACAAGAAGAAAGATAAATGTTTATTTAAATTAAAACTTTGTTTTATGAACGCCGTCTGTTAGAAAATTTACTAATTATCTATAATTACAATTATAGATAAAATATATAATAAATATAAAATCGTAAGATTTTACACAAGTATTTATGCCTGTCAAATCGTTTTAAGTGCGAATAATGAAGTAACTTTAGAGAGGACTAAACTTACCGTGGAATAATAAAACGATGTGTTTTATAATTTAATAAAATTTTGAGGATGTATTAATGAATTAATAAATTAAAATTAATAAACGACTTAAGTATAATTTAAATTTTCATGGAGAAATCGCCATCTATTATGAATACGATGAACTAAATTAAGTTTAAAGGTTTTTCTAATAGATGGCGACTTACTACACTTTTTATTTTTAATATTTAATTTTAATAAAAATAATTTTTATTTTTCTAATAAGACGATAAGCTAATTTAAAAGATTTATTTAATAAATGGTAAAATTCAAATAAAAAAAAATACCTAAAAAACGCTAGCACTAAATTTTAATGATTATACTTCATGTACTTACGTTTGTTGAATTGAAGCACAAATAACAAAGTAATTTCACCAAAAACTACACTTCCGGTCAGATAATAAGATCGTGTACTTGACAATTGTAATAAATTTTAAAAATCAACATCTCATTTATCGTAATTAACGAAGAAATGATGTTAATAAAACTAAACGCTATCAAAAATTTTTTTTTAACTGTCATTTTGTAAACGATCTGAAGTTAATTACATATACCATTTTCGGCGAAAGATGTCTCATGCGTCATTAGTTGTCGCCGGTTTCTCGACATATGTCAAATAATTTTTTTAATTTAATTGTACATGTCAGAGAGAGACGAAAACCGAAAATAGTAGTCTAGGATAACATAATTAATCAATGACGCATGAGAGATCTTTCGCCGAAAATAGTATAATACATTTTTACATTTTAATATATTAAAGTAAGTAAGCAAGCAGCGCCTCTTTAAAAGAGGGCGTCGCAGGCGCCTAGCTCTTTTTTTAATATTTTTTTTTTTTTTTTGGAAATCGCTTTCCGGACGTTTCAATGATTTTACGTCATTCTGCCGACCATTATCTTCATCTCCCCGGCGATTTTGGGGGGTCCGTGACCGATTCCGGAAAGACGACCGTGAAAATCGAACGACGTTGCGGTAGCCCTAATTGAAATTAAAATTCTCGATCGTCCCCCTGTCATTTTCGTTAATTTTCGAACGCACTTTTTGTCCAAAACGCCACCGGCTCCGCGACTCTGCTTCCGGCTAACCTTCTAAACGGCTTTATAACGCAACGTTATATGCGAATCGGGGCTCCTTTGGACCCGAAACGGCCGATTTAAGCCCTAAACGAAGTCCCCGTTTTCTGTCTGTTTCGATTTGGGCCGATAAAACACTTGGTTCAATTTTCATAAACGTTAATTATTATTCTAACCACGCTAATGCCACATGAAATGTCAAAACGATCGGTTTATTAATAATTATCAAATATTTAATTTATGCAGAGCAAAAATTCGAATAAATTTCACTAAAAACTAATTAAATTCTTGAAAATATCACCAAAAATTTAAGTAAATTTGTAAAAATTCCACCAAAGCTACTAAAATTTTTAATAATTCCACCAAAAACTTATAAAATTTGTAAAAATTCCACCAAAGCTATAAAAATTTTTAACAATTCCACCAAATACAAAATTTTTAAAAAATATACTAAAATTAAGATTAATTTCATCAAGAATTGCCTAAATTCTGAAAAATTTCACAAAAATAAAAAAGTAATAATAAAAATTCCACAAAAGTTAGTTAAATTGAATATAATTTCACCAAAAATTATTAAATTTGGTAACAATTCTACTAAAAGCAAAATTTTTTTAAAAATTCCACCCTAAATCAATAAAATTGGTAAAAATTAAAAAAACTTACTATATTCGTAAAAATTCCACCAAAGTTACCAACATTTTTAACAATTCCATCAAAAACGTACTAAATTTTTTCAATTTTCCACCAAAGCTACAAAAATGTTGAATAATTCCACCAAAAATTTACTGATTTTTAAAAAATACCACCAAAAACTTACCAAATTCATAAAAATTCTATTAAAATTACGAATATTTTTAACAATTCCACCAAAAATGATTAAAGTTAATAAAAATTCCACCAAAGTTATCAACTTTTTTAATAATTCCATCAAAAGCATACTGAATTTTATAAAAATTCCACCAAAAATTAATAAAATTGGAAAAATTTCACTAAAAACTTACTAAATTCGTAAAAATTCCATAAAAAAACACTGATTTTTTTTAACATTCCATCAAAAATGAACAAAATTCTCAAAAATTCCACCAGTGTTATCAAAATTTTTGATAATTCCACCAAAAATATACTGAATTTTTTTAAAATTCCACCAATAATTAATACAATTTGCCAAAATTCCACCAAAAACTTACTAAAATCATAAGAATTTTACCAAAAACACTGATTTTTTTTCACCAGAAATTAATAAAATTTGCAAAAATTCCACCAATGTTATCAAAATTTTTGATTATTCCACCAAAAACATACTGAATTTTTTAAAAATTCCACCAAAAACTTACTAAATTCATAAGAATTTTACCAAGAACACTGAATTTGTTTAAAATTCCACCAGAAATGAATAAAATTCGCAAAAATTCCGCCAAAGCTATTAAAATATTTAACAACTACACCCAAAACTTACTGAATTTTTTTTATTCCACTAAAAACTTACAAAAATCCTAAAAATTACACCGAAATTGTCAACATTTTTAACAATTCTACCAAAAAACTTACCAAATTTTTTAAAAATTCCATCAAAATGTTCAAATTCTTTTAAAATTCCACCAAAAATCAATCAAATTAGAAACAATTTCATTAAAAATTAACTAAAACCTTGAAAATTCCATCAACAACTTAGTAGATTCATAAAGAAATCCACCAAAGTTACTAAAATTTTTAATAATTTTAAAAATAATGAATTTTTTTTAAAATTCCACCAAAAAACACAAAATTTGTAAAAATTCCACCAAAAATTTACCAATTTTTTTTTTAATTCCACCAAAAATTTACTAAATTCGTAAAGCTTTCACCAAAGGTACCAAAATGTTGATCAATTCAACCAAAGACAATAATTTTTTTTTTAGAAAAATACTAAAAATAAAACTAAACTAGTATTAAAAAATTGAGAAAAAAAATATCGCTTTAGGAAAGAAATAATAATAAAAAAAAACTCCCAAAAATGTAAGTTTTTCAATAGTTTTTATAATAATTACAGCAATTTGTTTTTCCATACTCATCTAAAACAGCTTCACACACGCACTTAGAGTAAGTAACGTAAATATTCTTTAGGGACTTTTTTCTTCCATAAAAAAAGGGGCCTACACACCTAAAAGTATATGTTATGTATAAGTGGAAACGGTAGGCTAAAAACGGCCCAGCGACGTCCAACCAACAACCGCCAAGCGCAGACACAAAGAATCGATAGAAACAAACAATTTACACCGCACAGCTAATGATGTCCAATACTTTTTTCACCCGACAAATTCTTATTATTAAAAATTATTAAATATATTCATTTTTAAGTACAGCGGTTTTCATATATATTTTTTTTTTTATTTCAATAGTAAATTTTTACTTCAATAGTAAATTTTTTACTTCAATAGTAAAATTCACTTCAATATATTTACCGTTAAAAGTAGAAATACATCATTAACCGAACGAAAAATGCAAAGACATATTATTAGAAGTATTCTTTTTACGGAATGGCTTGTTAAACATCTTTTTTTTTATTAAATTTATTAAATATTTATGTATGTATGTATGTATGCGTGTTTTTTCTTCTTGCGTATCGTAAATATACAATACTGTACGTCGTGGAATTACGCTTGCAACAGAGATAATGCAACCCAAAGAGATTCTCGATTCATTTATTCGACAAGTATACTCCGCACATTACTCTTCATTCATTCGTTCATTCATTCCTTATGCGTTTCGTTTGATACTTAAACGCCACGCAAACGATAACAATCAATCGGAAGGGAAGTGAAGTTAGTAAATGAACAAGTTAGTAAACATACAGGTCGGTTATTGGTGACTTTTCTCTTTTTAAATCCAACTTGTTTTCTTTTTTCTTTTTTAATGACTCTAAATTTATTTATTTAATTATTTTTTTCAATAAGTGATGAAATTTAATTAAAAAAGGCATTCGACTCTTTCACTCCACAAATCAAAAACAAACAAAAAAAAAAAAAAATCTTTCTCGCTCATTTAACAAACGCACGCAAAACGCACTCATTCGGATCGCATTCGTACAGATTACAATAAAGTTACGGCTAATAATATTAATAATAATAATACATTATGTACGCGGCGGCCACCATCATCATCATCATCAAAAAAAATTTTTTCAAGTTACCTCAATTATTATTATTAATTTTTTTGTTGTTGTTTACGTGTTTTCGGTGGTAGATAATAGAGCGTCCGATGCACGCGACACTTGCACACACTCAATGTCTACCACGCGGACGCGGGCGCGCGCTGGTGGTGGCGGCCAGAGGGGGCTCCTCTTATTAAAGGTGCTGCCCGCCGGGCAGTTATGACACGTCCTGATCTTCGACGTCTTGCAGTTGTTCTTTTGGTTCTGCCTCACCTACAACATTTAAAAATTAATAATAAGCAATAAAATTTATACAGGGTGTCCGGAAATAACGTTCGTATACTGAAGGGGGTAATTCTACAGCTAAAATTATGAAGAAAAGTTCATATAAGCATGTGTCCGGAAATGCTTCCCAAAGGAGCTACAGCTCTTTAAAGTTGATACTCATGGTGTGGTTTTTTTAAATTATTTCACTTGAATCGGGAAATGCAGAAAGGGGGTAAATCATTTTAGTCATGAATTGGGTTTTCAACGGGAATCTACATTATCGACGTATCTCTACCGTAATACGTAGTAAGGACTCATGTCTGGTTTATAGCTTGCTTCTATCGGATCTAAGTATTAGCAAGTGTTATGCATAACGGGCGTAAGTCAACGACTTGCGCCCTTTCTGCATGAAATGTATCCAGTCGGTCAATAGCGGCACATCAATAAGAAAGTGAGGTTAGTGTATTACGTGCAATGTGGCTGTTGTTAAATAAGTTTGGTGAAATTAAGGTTTAAGAGTGTGAATTTACATAAAATACCAAAAAAATGGAAGTTACTTTAAAACCGAGGAAAAGACAAGCAGATACTAACAAATACAAAAGAAATGTAATCAAGAAATCACGTGTAGAAGGTACGGCATACACGAACTATAAAAACAAGCAAATTCCATTAAAGGTAGTGGGTTTTGTTATATAAAACATAAATTTAATATTTTTTAGCTGTAAACAGAAATGTTTTGAAAAGTTGAATAAAGAAGAGAGATTAGACATTTTTAATCGATTTCACTCATTCGCAACAAAAGATGAGCAAGACATTTTGTTGCAAGGGAGTATAGAAGTTTGCAATATAAAGCAGCGGCGTCCTCGTCAGGAAGGGAATAATAAACCTAAGTCCCATTCATATAAATATTTTGTTTTAAAGGGTACTTCTAGAATGGAAATCTGTCAAAAGGCATTTTTATCTTTGTATGCGGTGTTTGAAAAACGCATTTGAAGAATCAGGGAGCTTACTGTACTAGGTCAATTTCCAAGAGATTTACGTGGAAAGAATTCAAGTGCCAATACACTATCAGAGGATGTAAAGCTGTATATGAAAAGTCATGTAGAATCTTTTTCTACGAAATTAAGCCGTTATTTTGGAAGAGAAGTGAAATATCTAAACAGCCAACTTAACGTTGAAATAATGTTCGAATTGTTTAACACTTTAACTGCCATGTGTACCATATATGGACACAGTTGCATTAACTTAACATTAGTTAATTTTTTGATGGCGGTTAACGTGTTAAACAGAAATACGTTGACTTAGATATTAGTGACGCATCATATAGGAAGTTCTTTCGTGAAAATTTTAATTTGTTTTTCGGTCGCCCTCAAATCGATGTTTGTTCTACTTGTGAACTTTTAAATAATAAAATTAAGGATAGATATCTAAATGACACAGGTAAAAGAGCAGCAGTTGCTGAGTTAGTAGTACATAAACGTCGAAGTAAGAAATTTTAGACAAAACCAAAAATTGAGGTACAAGAAAAGGGTAATAAAGAAGTATTGACATTAAGTTTCGATTTTATGCAAAATATCCAGCTACCTAAAACTCCTGTGGGAGAGGTGTTTTACTACAATCAGTTGACGGTTTCGTGTTTTTGCATTCATAATGTCAAACAAAATACAGCAAAAATGTACATCTATCGTGAAGGGCAAGCCAAGAAGACGGCTGACGAAATTTATTCCTTCCTATTAGATTATTTGAAAGAAGTTCCAGAAAGTGTAAAAGAACTTGGACTGTTTTCCGACAATTGCTGGGGACAAAATAAAAATCATACACTTATCCGAATGCTTCTTTTTTTAACCCTGAATTCGTTGAATTTCTCGAAATGGGTGCATAGTAGGACATCGTATGTTAGTAACTTTTTTTTATATTTTTGTCTAAACATTCCAATTTTGAGATCAGATTTTGAAAAAAAATTATCAACAAAAAAAAATACGGGACTTTAAATGCGCTCTTCAGCCTTGGTGCCAGAACCTGTTCATCGTAGATCATTTTGGTTACCGTCACCATATTTCTTATGTAAATAATAGGGGATGTTCCAAAATTCAACATCCTACTCTGTAGGATAAGTGAAATAATTAAAAAAAATCACACCATGAGTATCAACTTCAAAGAGCTACAGCTCCTTCGGGAAGCATTTGCGGACACATGTTCATATGAACTTTTCTTCATATTTTTAGCTGTAGAAATACCCCCTTCAGTATACGAACGTTATTTCCGGACGCCCTGTATAGGGTCAAGTGGGGTAAATGTAAACTAGGGAAATTGTAAAGAAGACTTTGTTTTACTAAATATTCAAAATAAGTGACTTTCGCGTACCTTCTACTTCTTAGGTGGCAGGAACGTGTTGACTGCAGTAAGGTATGCGAAAGTCACTTATTTTGAATATTAATGGCGAATTCGATTGGTTGCACTAGTGCGCACCAGTGCATAACACCGTGTTCTGTTGGTTGTTTCGTTGTGTTCTGTTACATTTTATTATCGTGGTTTATAAAACATTTTAAACATCATCAAGCCTTGAACACACTTACAAGTGATGTTATGATTATGTTTGATTTCATCGCGTTCTGTTGAATTTGCCCTTTTTTGCACTAAGCTAGTGTGACATATGTCATACTTTGCACTCAACGAGTGCGCACCAGTGCACACTAGTTTTGCCAATCGAATTCGCCATTAGTAAAACAAAGTCTTGTTTACATTTACCCCACTTGACCCTAATAGAAAGAAATAATTAAAGAATGCGTCATTGTCTCTTTCCGAGCAATTATTTTACCAATTAAAATACAGGGTGATTTATAACATACGGATCAGACTAAAAGTGTAGGTACTAGGGGCCAAATTGAAGACATTTTCTTAATAGTATATTGAGCACAACTTAATAATCACAAAGATATAGAACATTAAAGTTCAATTAATTGTCAAGTATTTATTACCATACACGCTATTGCACTACTTTTAAATTCAGACTGCGAATATTTCGGGGTTATTTAAACAATGGACAATTAAGAAAAAATAATAAAAACTTTGTAATATGGCAGTTAGGGCTGGTTAAAAATTTGTTGAAATGCTAAAAATTGGTGTTTATTTGTTGAGAACCGCTGATTACCTCGTTTTTATTTCTGTCAATCCATTTGATTTGGTTACCTAGCAATGGTGACAACATCACGCTCGGGATCACTGAATATCAGCGGTTCTCAAAAGTGGACGATAACTTATTTAAAAAATTAACTTTCAATATCTACGTAACTATTAAGTTTTTAACAAAACGTTATTAAGAAAATCTTTTCAGTTTGAGCCCCAGTACCTATGCTTTTAGTCTGATCCGTATGTTATAAATCACCCTGTATAAATGATTTCTAAATCCGATAACACTTTACCGATCGGTGATGAATTAACTACATTCATCATAGCCGGTGACGTGATAATGTAAAATTCCCAGTCAACAAAGTGTTAACTTAAAGACTAATTAAAAATTGATTGCGTTTCAATAATCTTCTTATTGCGAAAAGTGACGATTAGGGAATAACGAACTAACCGTCTCCTTGCATGTCACTGGTCCACAACGTCAGGTTATCCCTGAGGAGCTGCATGATGAGCGTGCTATCCTTGTAGCTCTCTTCGGAGAGCGTGTCGAGCTCGGCGATCGCGTCGTCGAAGGCGGCCTTCGCGAGGCGGCACGCCCTGTCCGGACTGTTGAGGATCTCGTAGTAGAAGACGCTGAAGTTGAGCGCGAGCCCGAGGCGGATCGGGTGCGTCGGCGGCAGTTCCGTCATCGCGATGTCGCTCGCGGCCTTGTAAGCGACCAGCGAGTGCTCCGCCGCGTCCTTGCGATCGTTACCGGTCGCGAATTCGGCCAAATACCGGTGGTAGTCACCCTTCATCTTGTAATAAAATACCTACGTAGACGACAAATAAAAACAATCAATCAATTAATACTTTATAGGTTATACAAAAATAATAAATCGACGCTTTCAACGAACACTGTACTAACCCAAATTTTTAGTTATTTGAGTTACATTGTCTAAAACAGTGTTTCCCAACGTGGGGCGTAGGCCCCACAGGGGGGCAATTTGGGTTTTTGAAGATGTGTTTAAAAAATTTTGTTTGTCCGTTTCGTAAAAAAATTTGATATTGATTGTTCCTAAAAGGCATAAGAAAAGATTGTAATATGAACATTTCCATACAAAAATATTACTTTCAAACCGTGTGACTTTTTTTTGGACGCATGGATGTGTCCCATGACATATTTTTACTTACATGTTATGTTTCAATTTTATATTGTTTTCATATGTAAATACCCAAATCAACACATTTTTTCTTGGTGGGGCCTCACTTAGGGGGGGGACATAGCAATATTACAAAACATAACATGGGGCATGGCAGAAAAAAGGTTGGGAAACACTGGTCTAAAACATTTATTTTCAAGTGGTCTTCCGACGAACAAAAATTCGACGTGTAGTGAAGACGAGGATGAGAGTGTGGAAGAAGAAGAAATTGAACAACAAACAAAATAAATAATATTGGAGGTGGTTCAAAAGTTTTACTTGATTTATCTCCAAAGTTCAAAATTTGAGTTAGTACAGTCTTCGTTGGGAGCGTCGAAATGGATTGTCGTAACAAATAATAATTACTTTTGATTCGCCCGTTGAAGCGGCCGGTATTAAATGTTTATCGAGCACGGATAATATATCCGAACAGATATCCCTCAGCTCCTTCTCAACCTGCCCCCTGTACTGCCGGATCATTTCCAACTTATCGTCGGCGCCTTTAGTCTCCTCCTTCTGTTCGATCGACGAGATTATCCTCCACGAGGCTCTTCGCGCTCCGATTACGTTCTTGTAAGCGACCGAAAGCAAGTTACGTTCCTCCACCGTCAGCTCCACGTCCAATTTCGCCACTTTTTTCATCGCCTCCACCATTTCTACAATTTTTTAGGAAAAAAAAAAAAAATCGCCATTAATATTCATTTGAAAATAAAATAAGAGACCGTCAAACGTGGAATTCGACCTTAACCGAATACTTAAGTAAGTCGGCAACTAAATAGCAGTTAAAGTGGCTCGCTCGCGGTTATTGACCCCTTCACATCATTCCGCTTCCACTTCGTCATACAATTAACAACCGAGGGAAGTGAAGCGCCGCCGCCGTACGGCACTTTTACCGATGTTTCGGACCGTCTGGTAAGCCGGAGGACGTAAAAGGATCGACGGATAAATACGCTATGAGTCACCTGTGAGCAATACGACGCATATTCAACTTCTGCCTTTTTACACTTCAAAATTCTCATTCAAAACCCACCAAAAAGACGATTTAAAACACCTTTTTTAGATCTATTTAAACAAAATTAACAATTACATTTAAATAATTAATATACAAAAAAGTACTTCAAGTGTAAACCCTTCTTTAGAAATTACTCTTAAAGAAAATTTTAAAAAATCGTCTAAAATCGATTTAAAAATACTTAAATTATTCAATTTATTTAAAAAGTGTCTTAAAATTGTCTGAAATTGATCTAAAAAGAGGTAAATTATTTAGTATCATTAAAAAAGTGTCTTAAAATTGTTTAAAATTGAACTAAAAAAGAGGTAAATTATTCAGTATCATTAAAAAAGTATCTTAAAATGGTCTAAAATCGTTTTAAATTAGTCTAAAATCAATCCAAAAAGACGTAAAGTATTCAATAAGTTCAAAAAGTGTCTTAAAATCGTCTAAAATTGAACTAAAAAAGAGGTAAATTATTCAGTATCATTAAAAAAGTGTCTTAAAATGGTCTAAAATCGTTTTAAATTAGTCTAAAATCAATTCAAAAAGACGTAAATTATTCAATAAGTTCAAAAAGTGTTAAAATTGTTTAAAATTGAACTAAAAAAGAGGTAAATTATTCAGTATCACTAAAAAAGTGTCTTAAAGTGGTCTAAAATCGTTTAAATTAGTCTAAAATCAATCCAAAGAGACGTAAATTATTCAATAAGTTCAAAAAGTGTTTTAAAATTGTCTAAAACCGTCTCAAATTTATCTACAACTCCTCAAAAACCTTCAAATTTATCAAAAAACTCAACTCGAAATAACTAACTCAAACATAACTAACCAAAAATTCTTTACTATTCGTTTAAAATGATTAAAAATCGTTAAAACATGACTCAAAAACGATAAAATTATTCACTATCGTTCAAAAATTAACTAACATTTTCAATAAATCGTTCAAAAACGACTTAAAAACGCTTAAATTAACCATAATTTATCAAAAATTTACTCAAAATCGTCCCAAATTATTAAAAATCCTCCAAATTGGGTCAAGAAAATGACTCAAAACACTTAAATTATTTTCAAAGTGTTAAAAATTATCTAAAAAGTTCAACAAATCGTCCAAAAACGAGTTAAAAACGCCTAAATTGACTAAAATTTATCAAAAATTGTGCAGAATTGGTCTAAAATTATTAAAAATTGTCAAGAAAATGACTCAAAATACTTAAATTATTTTCAAAGTGTTAAAAATTATCTAAATTTTTCAATAAATCGTTCAAAATCCACTTAAAAACGCTTAACTTGATCCAAATTTATCAAAAAATGACTCAAAATAGCCCCGAATTAATAAAAATTGTCAAGAAAATTACTTAAAAACGATTAAATTCTTCATTATTATTCAAAATTGTCTCAAAATTATCTAAAAAGTTCAATAAATCGTCCAAAATCGAGTTAAAAACGCTTAAAGTGACTAAAATTTATCAAAAATTGTGCAAAATTCGTTTAAAATTATTAAAAATTTTCAAGAAAATGACTCAAAATACTTAAATTGTTTCTTATCGTTCAAAATCGTCCTAAAATTTCCCTACTATTTTCGACAAATCGTTCAAAATCGACTTAAAAATGTTTAACTTGGTCACAATTTATTAAAAACTGACTCAAAATCATCTCAAATTATTAAAAAATCATCAAAATTAAGTCAAGAAAATGACTCAAAACACTTCAATTATTCTCTATCTATCAAAATTGTTTCAAAACTATCTAAAATTTTCAACAAATCGTCTAAAATCGACTTAAAAATGGTTAAGTTTATAATTTATCAAAAAATTAATTAAAATAGTCTCAAATTAATAAAAATCATCAAGAAAATGATCAAAAAACGATTAAATTATTCATTATCGTTACAAATTGTCTTAAAATTGCCTAAAATTTTCAGGAATTGACTGAAAAACTTCTTAAATGGACTTAAATTTATCAAAAATTTAATCAAATTTAACAAAACGTGACTCAAAATCATCCAAAGTTACTTAAAATCGTCAAAAATTAAATCAAAAACCTTTAAATGATTCACCATCATTCAAAATCTTCTCAAATTTACCTAAATTTTTTAACAAATCGTTCAAAATCAACTTAAAAAACGCTTAAATTGACTTAAATTTATCAAAAATTGAATCAAATTTAACAAAACGTGACTCAAAATCATCCAAAGTTACTTAAAATCGTCAAAAATTAAATCAAAAACGCTTAAATGATTCACCGTCATTCAAAATCTTTTTAAAATCACCTAAAATTTTTAACAATCGTTCAAAATCAACTTAAAAACGCTTAGATTGACTTAAATTTATCAAAAATTGAATCAAATTTAACAAAACGTGACTCAAAATCATCCAAAGTTACTTAAAATCGTCAAAAATTAAATCAAAAACGTTTAAATTATTCACCATCATTCAAAATCTTCTTAAAATCACCTAAAATTTTCAACAATCGTTCAAAATCAACTTAAAAAACGCTTAAATTGACTTAAATTTATCAAAAATTGAATCAAATTTAACAAAACGTGACTCAAAATCATCCAAAGTTACTTAAAATGGTCAAAAATTAAATCAAAAACCTTTAAATGATTCACCGTCATTCAAAATCTTCTTAAAATCACCTAAAATTTTCAACAATCGTTCAAAATCAACTTAAGAAACGCTTAGATTGACTTAAATTTATCAAAAATTGAATAAAATTTAACAAAACGTGACTCAAAATCATCCAAAGTTACTTAAAATCGTCAAAAATTAAATCAAAAACGTTTAAATTATTCACCGTCATTCGAAATCTTCTTAAAATCACCTAAAATTTTCAACAATCGTTCAAAATCAACTTAAAAAACGCTTAGATTGACTTAAATTTATCAAAAATTGAATAAAATTTAACAAAACGTGACTCAAAATCATCCAAAGTTACTTAAAATTGTCAAAAATTAAATCAAAAACCTTTAAATGATTCACCATCATTCAAAATCTTCTCAAATTTACCTAAAATTTTTAACAATCGTTCAAGATCAACTTAAAAAACGCTTAAATTGACTTAAATTTATCAAAAATTGAATCAAATTTAACAAAACGTGACTCAAAATCATCTGAAGTTACTTAAAATCGTCAAAAATTAAATCAAAAACCTTTAAATGATTCACCATCATTCAAAATCTTCTCAAATTTACCTAAAATTTTCAACAATCGTTCAAAATCAACTTAAAAAACGCTTAAATTGACTTAAATTTATCAAAAATTGAATCAAATTTAACAAAATGTAACTCAAAATCATCTGAAGTTACTTAAAATCGTCAAAAATTAAATCAAAAACCTTTAAATGATTCACCATCATTCAAAATCTTCTCAAATTTACCTAAAATTTTTAACAAATCGTTCAAAATCAACTTAAAAAACGCTTAAATTGATTTAAATTTATCAAAAATTGAATAAAATTTAACAAAACGTGACTCAAAATCATCCAAAGTTACTTAAAATCGTCAAAAATTAAATCAAAAACCTTTAAATGATTCACCGTCATTCAAAATCTTCTTAAAATCACCTAAAATTTTTAACAATCGTTCAAAATCAACTTAAAAACGCTTAGATTGACTTAAATTTATCAAAAATTGAATCAAATTTAACAAAAGGTGACTCAAAATCATCCAAAGTTACTTAAAATCGTCAAAAATTAAATCAAAAACCTTTAAATGATTCACCGTCATTCAAAATCTTCTTAAAATCACCTAAAATTTTCAACAATCGTTCAAAATCAACTTAAAAACGCTTAGATTGACTTAAATTTATCAAAAATTGAATCAAATTTAACAAAAGGTGACTCAAAATCATCCAAAGTTACTTAAAATCGTCAAAAATTAAATCAAAAACGCTTCAATTATTTACTGTCATTCGAAATCTTAAAATCACCTAAAATTTTCAACAATCGTTCAAAATCAACTTAAAAAACGCTTAAATTGACTTAAATTTATCAAAAATTGAATAAAATTTAACAAAACGTGACTCAAAATCATCCAAAGTTACTTAAAATTGTCAAAAATTAAATCAAAAACCTTTAAATGATTCACCGTCATTCAAAATCTTCTCAAATTTACCTAAAATTTTTAACAATCGTTCAAAATCAACTTAAGAAACGCTTAGATTGATTTAAATTTATCAAAAATTGAATAAAATTTAACAAAACGTGACTCAAAATTATCCAAAGTTATTAAAATCGTCAAAAATTAAATAAAAAATGCTTCAAATATTCCGTATCGTTCAAAATCTTTTCAAAATTACCTAAAATTTTCAACAAATCGTCTAAAATCGATTTAAAAAACCTTTAATTTAATCATCTTGATATAAAAAAAGAACAAAAAAGCGACAATTAAAAGTAATCTAATGACTCATTCATTCATTCAAAGTAATTCCTACTCATTCAAAGACGTAAAACGTATTATTTCATTCGCTTCCTGCGACCGGTGCTCTTCCGGTGTGATTGTACTCGACTATACACGACTTTAAATGTGTCTACATTAAAAAAAAAACGATTACACACTTACAAAATTAGTTGAGGATCAATTTTATTAAATATTCAAAATTTGAATCAAAGAAAATGAATAAACGAATTTAAATCAAATTATTAGGTTATAAAAAGATTTTTTAACATTTAAATTTTATGTAATTTTAAAAATTTTACATCTAAATTACGATAAAAGGCAATTTTCTTTTCCAATTAACAACAAATTTTACTTTATTTAACAAATTTACACCAATTTTAACCAAATAACTTAATTTAAGTAAAAAATCGAACAACGCCCATTTTCTTTCCTTTTCGTTTCGACGGGGGTTCATCAAATTCGACCCCGAGTGTATCCGCGCCCTAACAAATCACTATACAACGACGACGACCAAGGCGGCGGCGGTGGCGTCGAAAAATCGTCGACCCGATATCTCCGTCTCGCTCGCACTCGCTTACCTCGCGATACGCACGTCCTCGTCTAACTCGGTCGACCGTCTCGTCACTAGAGCGCAGTCCCCGCGCGAACTAGATCAATATCCCGGTCGTCATGGCTACGCGATCAACCCCGAAAATATTAAATACGAGAGAGAGAGAAAGAGAATAAAATTATCTTAAAAAATATTAATTACCCAAAAATTTTTTTAATCAATCCGAAAAGAGAGGTTAGGTTAAAAAAAAATGGGGATTGTCTTTGACAAGATAAATAGGTGACTCATTCGGGAAATTTCTAAAAACCTACCTACATTATCGATTGATGGATAAAACATAATACAAGTGGAATAAATATTAAAAAAAAAATAATTTAACCGGTTTAAAAAAACGATCGATAACCGGAAAAAAAAACGCCCCGGTTTAAGATAACTAAGGTGGTAAAACCGGTCGGAATTTAACTCAATTCGGAATTTAACAACTCAGAATTTAATTCAACTCGGAATTTAACTCTACCGGGAATTTAACTCCAAAGTGAATTTAACTCCACCCGGAATTTGCCGGCTCTAAACTTAACGAAAAAAACCTCCATTTTCGAAACCGATTTCTCGCGTAAAATTCCTCCGTCCGATTGAAAAAATACAACTCACCATCGTATCGTTCCGCCTGTTCGGCCAATTTGGCCTTGTACACGTTGTCCTCCCTCTCGGACATTTTCGGATGATCCTGGATTATTCGCACAGTTAACACGACGAACCGCGCGCGCCGATGACGATCGTTTCACTGTTGTCGCGGTCTGCCAAAATGGCCGCGGCGGTGCTCGCTACTTCTTCCACTAACGCGCAACGGGCGACGACAAAACAGTCCACTGCACTACCAGCCGCTACGGAACGGGCTGCCGTGACGTCACACGGGTTGATGCGCGCGCGCACGCTTCTCGCCGGCTATCTCCTTTCTTTTTTCCTCCTGTTACGATTCCCCTTCGATCTTTACGTCTTTTCCACTTTCTTCTACCCTTTTTTTTTTAATTAGCCCTTCTGGAAAATATAATTTAAAAAAATGATTAATTTTTTTCGAGTTGTTTACGCGACAGGACAAATGCCGAACGGTTAAAGCGTCATGGCACCCTCAAGTATACAGTCATAACCTAAACATGTCTTTGACAAGAATGACATTTTACAAATCAAATAATTTTATTGATCGATTTTATATAATAAAACAATTTAAAACTAAAGAGCAAGTACAAACCACAAACATTATTTCCAAATAAAAAAACTTATTTATAACTTAAAAACATAAAATTGATTAAATTTTTAAATAAATAAAATGTTTATTTTAATATTAAGATTAAAATAAGCTATTAGGACATTTGTAAATTAGCACAAATCACAAATCAACATTGACGTAAATTAAAAGTGAGGTTAATCACTTTATTTTCTATATAAACAGTATTAAATTCATAAAAGCCCAAATAATTAATAAAAAAAAAGTTATTTAAAAACCCAAATAATTAATAAAAAAAAAAAGTTATTTAAACGAATTTTAATGAAATAAAATTTCTTATTTTATATATTTTTCATGTTTTTCTTTTTATTTTTCTTTATTTTTAAAGGGTAAAGGTGCCGGAATTGAAGACACAATCAATTTAGACGTCCACTCGATTAACAAACTCCAACAAAAAGGAGTTCAACCAACCGATGATTCTCCAAAATACAATTATTCCACAACAAGCACTTCTTTTGATTATTTGATTTGATTATTTTGATTAAGTTCGAACCGTGTGAAACAAATGTGATAGCTTTACGTTTCAATAAACAATTTGTCGATTCGATAACAACCGGACAAGAAGCCGGTATTTTATTAGATAAAACGTGTTTTCATGCCGAACAAGGTGGTCAAATATACGATACTGGTTATATTGTAAAATCCGATGATGAATCCGTTGAGTTTACGATTAAAAACGTTCAAGTACGAGGTGGATACATCATTCACATAGGAAATATCGAAGGTGTACTTAAAGTCGGGGATAAAGTTAATTTACAAATCGATTGTTCTCGAAGAAGATTAGTTATGAATAATCATACGGAAACGCATATTTTAAATTATGCTTTGAAGAAAGTTTTAGGAACCGAAGCGGATCAAAGGGGGTCTTTAGTCGCTCTGGATAGATTACGATTTGATTTTACTAATAAAGGAGCTTTAACCGTTTGAGTCCCAGACGGTTTTGAAAAAACACTGTCAAAAAATCCCAAATTAAACAAGTTGAAGTCGTTTCTAAGGAAATAATAAGTACGAATAAGGAAGTTTTTGCTAAAGAAACCGCTTTAGGAGTTGCTAAAACTATAAATGGATTACGAGCTGTTTTCGAGGAAACTTATTCCGATCCGGTGAGAGTTGTTTCCGTTGGAGTTCCCGTTGAAACTTTAAAAAATGATCCGTTCGGTCCGGAAGGTACTAAAACATCAGTAGAGTTTTGCGGTGGGACTCATTTAAAGTACGTAGGTCATATACCTTATAGCGAAGAAACCATAGCGAAAGGTATAAGAAGAATTGTTGCTTTAACCGGACCCGAAGCAGCTAAAGCTTTAAAAAAAACCGAATTACTTGAAAATAAATTAAACGATATTAAAACTACAATTGAAAAATCGCAATTCGAAACGAAAGAAATCGTAAAAACTATTGTTGAATTAACCGAAGAAGCTTCACATTCAATTATACCTTATTGGAAAAAAGAAGAAATAAGAAATTCGTTAAAAACCTTAAAGAAAAATCTCGATGATAAAGAACGTGCTAAAAAAACTGCAATTGCTAATAAAATAGTCGATGAAATAAAAAACTTTTGTTACGGAAAATCCCAATTTACCGGTTATAGTTAAATTATTAGACGCTTATTCAAATACGAAAGCTTTAGATTCAGCACTTAAACAGGTTAAAGCTTTAAGTCCGAAGACTTCTGCTATGTTTATTTCTGTGAATTCGGACAGTCATAAGATATTTTGTTTGGCTGCCGTACCAAAAGAAGCGCAAGAAAAAGGTTTGAAAGCTAACGAATGGATTCAAGAAATATCTCCGTTAATTAATGGAAAGGGAGGTGGAAAAGCTGACTCCGCTCAAGCTTCCGGAAGTAATATTGGAGCCGTAGATCTAGTATTATTTTAAAAAGATAAAAATTAATACGTCGACGCTCTCAAGCCAAAATGGCATAAACGCCAAAATGGCTATTTTTTAGTTAGCTGCACCGTTGAATAGCAGTTTTAAATCTGCATGCAACAGTTAAATCGGTATACCCGCAAACAAACTTCATTCGCTATAAAATTGGTTTAAAGTTTGCGTAAAAGCCATTTAAGATTCATTATGTCAAAAAATCGTTTTTTGCGTTTCCTGAAAAATTAGGTTAATGGCGTTTATGCCGTTTTGGCTTGGCAGCGTCGACGTACCTAAAATCACAAAAATAATCAAAATAGCGCCATCTATCAATCGACGTTCAAAGTTTACTTTTAAATTTAAATTTAATTATATTAAATTTAATTTTTTATTAATAAAAATAAATATAATAAAAATATTTCTTAGTTAATGAAATATTATTAAAACTATAATCAAACTAATATTACTTTTCAAGTTACTGACGTTTAAAATGTCAACTTGATGTTTTAAAATATTAAATTGACGTTTTAAAATATCAACTTGACGTTTAAACATCAATCTGAAGTTTAAAAATGGCAACCTGACGTTTCTTGAAGTTTTATAAATAACGTTAGAATAAAATTTTTCTTAAAAATCGATAGGAAATTAAATTTCCTTTAATTCGAGTACAAACACGACATATCTACCATCAAAAATAAAGAAGTTACCGAAATTTTTTGTTTTATGACAACCGGAAGTCGGCCATCTTGAATTCTTTTAAATTATATTAACTTTTTTGTTTTTTATTGAAATATAGTCGTATTTGGTATCAAATTAAACGATTTTTAATAAACTTTAAGAATTTTCAATAAAAATTTGAAATTTTTCAAAAATAATGTCAAAATTTACCAAAAAAGTCAGAATTTTTCAAGAAAAAATGTCAAAAATTTTCAAGGAAATGTCAAAAACTAAAATTATAAAAAAACGATAAAAATACTAATAATTAAAAAAAAAATTTAAAATTTAAAAATGTCAAAATTTATTTTAAAGCGAAATTTTTATTAAAAATCAATAGGAAATTAAATTTCCTTTCATTTGAGTACAGACACGATACATTTAGGATTAAAAATAAGAAAGTTATCGAAATTTTTAATTTTAATCAAAGCCGGATGTTGGCCATCTTGAATTTCGGCCATCTTGAAAATTAAGAAATTAACCTAACTTTTTTGATTTTAATCCGAATATAGTGGTGTTTGGTATCAAATTAAAAGATTTTTAATAAACTTAAAAAATTTTTAATAAAAACTTTATTTTTTTTTAAAGCGCCATCTTGACAAGTTAGAAATTGACGTAACTTTTTTATTTTTAATCGTAGATAGGTCGTGTTTGTACTCAAATTAAAGGATTTTTATTAAATTTTAAGAATATTTAAGAATTTCAAAGAAATGTTTTCAGTGGAAATCGTTGAAATTCAAAATTTTAGCATAAATGTAAAAAAAATTAAAATTCAATTGAAAATCTACTCGTAATTTAATTAAAATAGGATTTAAATTTAAAAAATAGGTTTAATTAATAAAAATTTAAATTTTAAAAAATTCATAAATTAGAAAACCGTCTTTACACCTTTAGTGTAAGTTGGGTTGCCTAACCGATTTTATTATAAAACTTAAAATTAACTTTTTTAAGAAAGTAATTATAGTGTGAGAAAAATCGTGTCGGTTAATTACCTTTTAGACAATAAGCGACCGAAAACGAAGCGTTTAATTAGCTTGAAGTAATCCGGAGAAAGTTCCAAGTTAAAAACTTCCCGTTATAGAACTTGGACAAATGTTATCGAACAAGAAATTAGAAACCATACGAAACTAACACATTAAATCTATTAATACTAAGGTAAACGTGTGTTAAGTGTTAATTAAATCGTAAGTAGATATTAAATGATTAGTATAAAAAATTAAATGATTAGTTTAAAAAATTAAATTATTAGTATAAAAATATAGTTCAAAAACTTTTGATAAAGGTGGTCGAAAGAAAATGTATCATGGCGACTGTATACATAACCGTATGTATATAGCGCACCTAGAAAAATGAATAATAGAGGAAAATGAATGGGATTGCGTCCGAACAGTAATGCGTTCGGTCGAAAACGGGGCGCTCAGAGTACAACTAACTACCCGGGAGAGCAGGTTAGTGCACGTAAGCCGCCCGCAAAGCCGTTTTTTTTTAAGGTGTCTCAAACGAGGTCATTAACACGATGTTTTTATTTTGATCCGATCCAGATAGTACGCGAGGACTGTACGTGAGCCCCCCGCGGTACCAGGATGGCCGATGCGAACGCCCAAACGGTCGAATACCAGTGGGCTTACAACATCGTGGACTCGAGCCGCGTCTCCACGTTTTTAATTTCGATGCTGTTGATCGTTTACGGCTCGTTTCGGAGCCTAAACATGGAACAAGAGGCCCGAGACCGAGCGGCCGGCAGCGCCAATTGCTTACTACATCCTACCACTCAATTACAAAGCGAGACCAACGTACAAACCTTGGATACGCTGCAGGCGCTTTGTTTACCCCTCGGAGCTAGTATTTCGCTCCTCGTGATGTTCTTTTTCTTCGACTCGATGCAAATGCTCTTCGCTATTTGTACCGCAAGTAAGTTTTTTTCGCTCCGATGATGGTTTTTAAGAGTATTAAACGAAAATTTTGGACTGGCACGCACGAAGGAAGATGATAATTTTAAATTAATGTCATAATTTAAATGTCAAATGTCAAATAGCCTACTGTATATTTAAAAAAAAAGTAAAAATTTTTTAAAATGACATCTGTCATGTTTGACGGTTATTTTTGATAGGTTAAATTAAAACCGATTAAATGAAAAAACCGTCGATATACATAAATAACTTGTTTTATTTTTTAATTCATGATATTATGTAATCGGAGATGTTTTCGATTTAATTACGAGTGAATTATCTGTGACTAATAACCTTAATTAATCATAAAAAAAAATTGCTTAGAGGTGTTTCATTATCTTCCGAAGAGTGATAAAAAAAATTCTTTTTATTCTTTTTCTTATAAATATCTTTATTTATACTTAAAACCAAATTTATCAAGTAATTTAAATTTTTTTTTAATTATTTTCAGTTATAGCAACTGTAGCGTTGGCATTTTTACTCCTCCCGATGTGTCAATACATAATAAGACCGTGCTCGGACGGTAATAAAATCTCATTTGGAATGTGCGGTCGATTTACCGGAGCTGAATTACTCTCATTTTCACTCTCAGTATTTATCGTGTGCATCTGGGTGTTAACGGGTAAAGATTTTAATTTTTTAATTTTGATTTTTTAACCTTTAATTTTGATTTTTTTAACCTTTAATTTTAACTTTTTTAACCTTTAATTTTAACTTTTTTAATCTTTAATTTTAACTTTTTTAACCTTTAATTTTAACTTTTTTAACCTTTAATTTTAACTTTTTTAACCTTTAATTTTAACTTTTTTTAACTTGTAATTAATTAAAATTAATGAAAAAAACTCTTTTCATCGTATAGGTCATTGGTTATTAATGGACGCAATGGGAATGGGATTATGCGTAGCTTTTATAGCCTTCGTAAGATTGCCAAGTTTAAAAGTATCGACATTATTACTCACCGGTTTGTTAATATACGATGTATTCTGGGTGTTTTTCTCATCGTACATCTTTAGCACAAACGTTATGGTTAAAGTGAGTAAAAATAATTGTAAATGTATGAGTAATTAAAATAAATAATAATTTTTTTTTAATTAAATTTAATAGGTAGCGACAAGACCGGCTGATAATCCGGTCGGTTTAGTCGCTAGGAAACTTCATTTAGGCACGGTAGCCAAAGAAGCACCCAAATTAAGCTTACCGGGGAAGTTAGTTTTTCCTAGTATACATAATTCCGGACATTTCAGCATGTTAGGTAAATATAATATATTAAAGTAGTAAACAAGCAGCGCCCCTTTAAAAGAGGGCGCCACAGGCGCCTAGCTCTTTTTTTTAATAGTTTTTTTGGAAATCGCTTTCCGGACCATTTAATGGTTTTACGTCATTCTGCCGACCTCACCTCCCCGACGATTTTGGGGGGTCTGTGACCGATTTCGGAAAAAACGGCCCTGAAAATCGAACGACGTTGCGGTAACCGTAATTGAAATTAAAATTCTCGATCGTCCGCTTATCATTTTCGTTAATTTTCGAACGCACTTTTTGTCCAAAAAGCCACCGGCTCCGCGACTCTGCTTCCGGCTAACCTTCTGAACGGCTTTATAACGCAACGTTATATGCGAATCGGGACTCCTTTTTAAACGGCCGATTTAAGCCCTAAACGAAGTCCCCGTTTTCCGTCTGTTTCGATTTGGGCCGATAAAACACTTGGTTCAATTTTCATAAACGTTATTTATTATTCTAACCACGCTAATACCACATGAAATGTCAAGACGATCGGTTTATTAATAATCATCAAATGTTTAATTTATGCAGAGCGAAAATTCGAATAAATTTCACTAAAAACCAATTAAATTCTTGAAAATATCACCAAAAATTTAACTAAATTTGTAAAAATTTAAAGTTACTAAAATTTTTAATAATTCCACCAAAAACTTATAAAATTTCTAAAAATTCCACCAAAGCAATTTTTAACAATTCCACCAAAAACTGAATTTTTAAAAAATATACTAAAATTAAGACTAATTTCGTCAAGAATTGATTAGATTCTTAAAAATTTCACAAAAATAAAAAAGTAATAATAAAAACTCCACAAAAGTTAGTTAAATTGAATATAATTTCACCGAAAATTATTAAATTTGGAGACAATTCTACTAAAAACTGAATTTTTAAAAATATTCCACCCAAAATCAATAAAATTGGTAAAAATTCCACGAAAAACTTACTATATTCGTTAAAATTCAAAGTTACCAACATTTTTAACAATTCCATCAAAAACGTACTAAATTTTTTCAATTTTCCACCAAAGCTACAAAAATGTTGACATTTTTCCACCAAAAATTTATTGATTTTTAAAAAATACCACCAAATTCATAAAAATTCTATTAAAATTACCAATATTTTTAACAATTCCACCAAAAATGATTAAAGTTAATAAAAATTCCACCAAAGTTATCAACTTTTTTAACAATTCCATCAAAAACATACCAAATTTTATAAAAATTCCACCAAAAATTAATAAAATTGGAAAAATTTCACTAAAAACTTACTAAATTCGTAAAAAATCCATAAAAAACACTGAATTTTTTAAAAATTCCATTAAAAATAAATAAAACTCGCAAAAATTCCACCAGTGTTATCAAAATGTTTGATAATTCCACCAAAAATATACTGACTTTTTAAAACTTCCACCAAAAATTAATACAATTTGCAAAAATTCCACCAAAAACTTACTAAATTCATAAGAATTTTACCAAAAACACTGAATTTGTTTAAAATTCCACCAGAAATGAATAAAATTCGCAAAAATTCCACCAAAGCTACTAAAATATTTAACAACTACACCCAAAACTTACTGAATTTTTTTTATTCCACCAAAAACTTACAAAAATCCTAAAAATTACCCCGAAATTGTCAACATTTTTAACAATTCTACCAAAAACTTACCAAATTTTTTAAAAATTCCACCAAAATGTTTAAATTCTTTTAAAATTCCACCAAAAATCAATCAAATTAAAAACAATTTCATTAAAAATTAACTAAAACCTTGAAAATTCCATCAAAAACTTAGTAGATTCATAAAAATTCCACCAAAGTTACTAAAATTTTTGATAATTCCACCAAAAACATACTGAACTTTTTAAAGATTCCACCAAAAACTTACTAAATTCATAAGAATTTTACCAAAAACATTGAATTTGTTTAAAATTCCACCAGAAATGAATAAAATTCGCAAAAATTCCACCAAAGCTATTAAAATATTTAACAACTACACCCAAAACTTACTGAATTTTTTTTTATTCCACCAAAAACTTACAAAAATCCTAAAAATTACACCGAAATTATCAACATTTTTAATAATTCTACCAAAAAACTTACCAAATTTTTTAAAAATTCCACCAAAATGTCCAAATTCTTTTAAAATTCCAACAAAAATCAATCAAATTAGAAACAATTTCATTAAAAATTAACTAAAACCTTCAAAATTCCATCAAAAACTTAGTAGATTCATAAAAATTCCACCAAAGTTACTAAAATTATTAATAGTTCCACCAAAAACTTAGAAAATTTGTAAAAATTCTACCAAAGCTATCAAAATTTTTAACAATTCCACCAAAAATTTGCTGGATTTTTAAAAAATATACTAAAATTAAGATTAATTTCGTCAAGAATTGATTAGATTCTTAAAAATTTCACAAAAATAAAAAAGTAACAATAAAAATTCCACAAAAGTTAGTTAAATTGAATATAATTTCACCAAAAATTATTAAATTTGGAGACAATTCTACTAAAAACTTAGTGAATTTTTTAAAAATTCAACCCAAAATCAATAAAATTGGTAAAAATTAAAAAAAACTTACTATATTCGTAAAAATTCCACCAAACTTACCAACATTTTTAACAATTCCACCAAAAACGTACTACATTTTTTCAATTTTCCACCAAAGCTACAAAAATGTTGACACTTTTCCACCAAAAACTTACTGATTTTTAAAAAATACCACCAAAAACTTACTAAATTCATAAAAATTCTATTAAAATTACCAATATTTTTAACAATTCCACCAAAAATGATTAAAGTTAATAAAAATTCCACCAAAGTTATCAACTTTTTTAACAATTCCATCAAAAACATACCGAATTTTATAAAAATTCCACCAAAAATTAATAAAATTGGAAAAATTTCACTAAAAACTTACTAAATTCGTAAAAATTCCATAAAAAACACTGAATTTTTTTAAAAATTTCATTAAAAATAAATAAAATTCGCAAAAATTCCACCAGTGTTATCAAAATGTTTGATAATTCCACCAAAAATATACTGACTTTTTAAAACTTCCACCAAAAATTAATACAATTTGCAAAAATTCCACCAAAAACTTAGTAAATTCATAAGAATTTTACCAAAAACACTTTTTTTTTTATTCCACCAGAAATGAATAAAATTCGCAAAAATTCCATTAATGTTATTAAAATTTTTGATAATTCCACCAAAAACATACTGAACTTTTTAAAGATTCCACCAAAAACTTACTAAATTCATAAGAATTTTACCAAAAACACTGAATTTTTTTAAAATTCCACCAGAAATGAATAAAATTCGCAAAAATTCCATCAAAGCTATTAAAATATTTAACAACTACACCCAAAACTTACTGAATTTTTTTTATTCCACCAAAAACTTACAAAAATTCTAAAAATTACCCCAAAATTGTCAACATTTTTAACAATTCTACCAAAAACTTACCAAATTTTTTAAAAATTTCACCAAAATGTCCAAATTCTTTTAAAATTACACCAAAAATAAATCAAATTAGAAACAGTTTCATTAAAAATTAACTAAAACCTTGAAAATTCCATCAAAAACTTAGTAAATTCATAAAAATTCCACCAAAGTTACTGAAATTTTTTATAATTTTACTAAAAATAATGAATTTTTTAAGAATTCCACCAAAAAACTTACTAAATTCATAAGAATTTTACCAAAAACACTGAATTTTTTTAAAATTCCACCAGAAATGAATAAAATTCGCAAAAATTCCATCAAAGCTATTAAAATATTTAACAACTACACCCAAAACTTACTGAATTTTTTTTATTCCACCAAAAGCTTACAAAAATCCTAAAAATTACCCCGAAATTGTCAACATTTTTAACAATTCTACCAAAAACTTACCAAATTTTTTAAAAATTCCACCAAAATGTCCAAATTCTTTTAAAATTACACCAAAAATAAATCAAATCAGAAACAGTTTCATTAAAAATTAACTAAAACTTTGAAAATTCCATCAAAAACTCAGTAGATTCATAAAAATTCCACCAAAGTTATCAACTTTTTTAACAATTCCATCAAAAACATACCGAATTTTATAAAAATTCCACCAAAAATTAATAAAATTGGAAAAATTTCACTAAAAACTTACTAAATTCGTAAAAATTCCATAAAAAACACTGAATTTTTTAAAAATTCCATTAAAAATAAATAAAATTCGCAAAAATTCCACCAGTGTTATCAAAATGTTTGATAATTCCACTAAAAATATACTGACTTTTTAAAACTTCCACCAAAAATTAATACAATTTGCAAAAATTCCACCAAAAACTTACTAAATTCATAAGAATTTTACCAAAAACACTGATTTTTTTTTATTCCACCAGAAATGAATAAAATTCGCAAAAATTCCATTAATGTTATTAAAATTTTTGATAATTCCACCAAAAACATACAGAATTTTTTAAAAATTCCACCAAAAACTTACTAAATTCATAAGAATTTTACCAAAAATACTGATTTTTTTTTTATTCCACCAGAAATGAATAAAATTCGCAAAAATTCCATTAATGTTATTAAAATTTTTGATAATTCCACCAAAAACATACAGATTTTTTTAAAAATTCCACCAAAAACTTACTAAATTCATAAGAATTTTACCAAAAACACTGATTTTTTTTTTTATTCCACCAGAAATGAATAAAATTCGCAAAAATTCCATTAATGTTATTAAAATTTTTGATAATTCCACCAAAAACATACAGAATTTTTTAAAAATTCCACCAAAAACTTACTAAATTCATAAGAATTTTACCAAAAACACTGAATTTTTTTAAAATTCCAACAGAAATGAATAAAATTCGCAAAAATTCCATCAAAGCTATTAAAATATTTAACAACTACACCCAAAACTTACTGAATTTTTTTTATTCCACCAAAAACTTACAAACATCCTAAAAATTACCCCGAAATTGTCAACATTTTTAACAATTCTACCAAAAACTTACCAATTTTTTTAAAAATTCCACCAAAATGTCCAAATTCTTTTAAAATTACACCAAAAATAAATCAAATCAGAAACAGTTTCATTAAAAATTAACTAAAACCTTGAAAATTCCATCAAAAACTTAGTAAATTCATAAAAATTCCACCAAAGTTACTGAAATTTTTTATAATTTTACTAAAAATAATGAATTTTTTAAGAATTCCACCAAAAAACTTACAAAATTTGTAAAAATTCCACCAAAAATTTACCAATTTTTTTTTTAATTCCACCAAGAACTTACTAAATTCGTAAAGTTTTCACTAAAGTTACCAAAATGTTGATCAATTCAACCAAAAACAATAAATTTTTTTTAGAAAAATACTAAAAATAAAACTAAACTAATTATTAAATAAATAAATAAATTAATTAAATAAATTAAATAAATAAATTAATTAATTAATTAAATTTTTTTAACTTTAGAAGGAAAAATAAGACTAATAATTAATTATTTTTTTAGGTCTAGGTGATATTGTAATGCCGGGACTCTTGCTATGCTTCGTATTGAGATATGATGCATACAAAAAATCACAAGGTTTAACCGGATCGCGGCTCACTTACTTCCATTGTTCCTTGCTCGGGTACTTTCTCGGTTTGTTGACCGCCACGGTTAGCTCGGAGGTGTTTAAAGCCGCCCAACCTGCCCTGTTGTACCTCGTACCCTTTACGTTGCTACCGTTACTAACTATGGCCTATTTAAAGGTGAGTTTACTAAATTTTAACAGATTTAATCATCTTCGTGTTACGATCTAAACATAAAATTTTCTTCGTGTTACGATCTAAATATAAAATTTTCTTCGTGTTACGATCTAAACATAAAACTTTGATTTATTTAATAAATAAGATCGTCTAGACGATAAAATTTATTTAATAACATAACTATCACTTGCCGTACAAAACATAGAGATAAAAACGTTGATAACGGTTACAAAGAAAACCCCCATGATTGTAAAATTATTCACCTGGTTTGCCGTGTGTAATTCTTTTATGTCCGTTATGTTGTATTTCACGTTCCAAATCAATCCGATACCAACAGCTATCTATAATATATGATGATAAATAGAAGAAGTAAAATTTAAAATAAGATTTTTATAAGAAATCAATAAATTAAATTTTATTTAAAAAAGAAATCAATAATTAAATTTTATTTAAAAAAAAAATAACCAAACATAACCTCACTTTTTTAAATTCAACATTTACTATGAGAAAATCAAATTTTTTTTTACCTGTAAAGCTATACTTGTTGATATTAAAACCATTTCGATTAAATAATAAGGATGATTTTTATTCTCCAAGACGTATTTTAATTGACTAGCGTTCGCCGATAATAAAGCTATATCCAACATTCCTTGAGCTAAAGTTTTCTTTTGTTGGTACATATTTATATCCGGAGTCTCTTCCGAGATAGATTCGGGAGGAGGATTATGTTCTTTATGCTGCGATTTGGGTTTCGGACTTGGTTTAGAACTCGGTTTTGAATTACCTTCGATCTGATCCGTTTGAGAAACGATTTGATTCATTTTAGACGTCTGAGTTTGAGTCATTCTTCCTTCGGTGGTCTTTGCTTTACTCTTAAATAACTTAAAAAGTCTCATTTGACGTTTATTTTGTCAAAAATGATTGCATTTTAATTAATTTAGATCGTTAATTAGATATTTTAAAAATTTTTAGGTTAGAATAGTTTTGTTGACATTTTTTGGTGATGTTTTTTTCAGTGATCTTTATTACCAACACTTATCTTAACCTAACTTATTTAAAATTTAATAATTTTAAATTAAAAACAGTTAATTTTATTTATATATAGTAAAAAAAATGTTTAATTAAGGTAAAAATGTTGAATTTAAATACTCTTAAATAACTTAAAAAGTCTCATTTGACGTTTATTTTGTCAAAAATGATTGCATTTTAATTAATTTAGATCGTTAATTAGATATTTTAAAAATTTTAGGTTAGAATAGTTTTGTTGACATCTTTGGCGATGTTTTTTCAGTGATCTTTATTACCAACACTTATCTTAACCTAACTTATTTAAAATTTAATAATTTTTAAATTAAAAACATTTAATTTTATTTATACAGGGTGTTTAAAAAATACGTTCGAATATTTGGCCCACTTATAGATCTCATCAGTACAAACAAAAAAGTCAAAATAAACATAAGTCCAAAAATCAGCCGTTTCCTAATTACAGCCTGTTTTTCAAATTAAAATAATTTACACTCAAATATCAGTATAAATACATTTTAATTATTACAAATTAATGATTCTTAAAGAAGATGTTCAAAATGTCCTCCTTCCATTTGTATACACATTTCACATCTCCGTAAAAGTGAACGCCGCACTCTCTCAAAGAGTCCCGGATTTATACGAACAGTCTGGCAGGCATGTTCAATTCGTTCTCGCAACTCATCTAAATTATTCACAGGACTTGAATAAACTAATGTCTTTAAATACCCCCAAATGCAAAAATCGAGTGGAGTGAGGTCGGGAGATCTAGGGGGCCATGCAATTGGACCTCCTCGCCCTATCCACCTGCCATTGTAATTTTCGTTTAGATAATTTCTGACCAAGACTCCGTAATGCGCAGGAGCTCCATCGTGCATCAACCACATATTAATTCTGTGGTTGAGGGGCACATCTTCTAACAGCAGTGGTAATGTATTCCGCAAAAAGTCAAGGTACAATTGACTAGTCAAACGGTTAGGCAGGAAACAAGGTCCTATCAGATGGTCTCCTAACACACCAAGCCAAACGTTGATTGCAAATCGGTGTTGATGATTCGATTCAACAACGGCATGCGGATTTTCGTCGGCCCAAACATGGCTATTATGAAAATTAAAAATGCCATTTCTCGTGAAACCAGCTTCGTCTGTAAATAAAATTTTCGTAACAAAATTTGGGTTCTCCGCGACTTTTGTCAACATGCTTCTACAAAACACCAGTCGTGCGGCATAATCAGGCACAGCTAGAGCCTGAACCCTTTGAATATGGTATGGGTGCAATTGCTGCTCCCGTAAAATTCTTCAAATTAGGGAAAAATTAATATTTGTTTCAGTAGAGAGTCTTCTAGTACTAGTACCAGGATTTTCTTCAATTCGTCTTAAAATGTTAAGTTCTGCGTCGGGAGTACAAACTGATCTAGGCCGACCACCATCACCGTTCCTTGATTTAAACGATCCAACTTCGGATATACGTTGATGTAAATTTGTAAAAAGTTTGTCACACGGAAGTACCCGGTTTGGGAATGCTTCAGCATAAAGGCGACGTGCCTCACAAGCATTTCCATCGGCTTTGCCATACATAAAATGCATGTCTGCCATTTCTGCGTTGGTATAAGGCATATTCGAAAATTTCAACAATGGGTTACAGCAACAACTACTTCAATAAACACTGACAATAACGGACACACAATAATTACAACAAATGTGGCAACTACACTAACAGAAACGAACAAAATTTGTTTTGTTATTTCCATAGATGACTTCATAAATACGCGAATCACTCCTACTGAGTGTAAATTATTTTAATTTGAAAAACAGGCTGTAATTAGGAAACGGCTGATTTTTGGACTTATGTTTATTTTGACTTTTTTGTTTGTACTGATGAGATCTATAAGTGGGCCAAATATTCGAACGTATTTTTTAAACACCCTGTATATAGTAAAAAAAATGTTTAATTAAGGTAAAAATGTTGAATTTAAATACTCTTAAATAACTTAAAAAGTCTCATTTGACGTTTATTTTGTCAAAAATGATTACATTTTAATTAATTTAGATCGTTAATTAGATATTTTAAAAATTTTAGGTTAGAATAGTTTTGTTGACATTTTTTGGTGATTTTTTTTTTCAGTGATCTTTATTACCAACACTTATCTTAACCTAACTTATTAGAATGATTTAAAATCAGTTTTTGAGTAATTTTAGATAATTTTAAGAAAGTTTGTATTATTTGAAACAATTTTAGAATGATTTTAATCAGTTTTTGACCAATTTTAGACAATTTTGTACCATTTTATACAATTTAAGATGATTTTACACGTTTCTTCTCTGATTTTAGGCAATTTAAATCAATTTTATGCATTGAAGTTACTATGTTATATAAAGTATGATGATTTTTAGACAATTTTAGAATGATTTTAATAAATTTTTGACTAATTTTAATAAATTTTTGACTAATTTTAATAAATTTTTGACTAATTTTAATAAATTTTTGACTAATTTTAATAAATTTTTGACTAATTTTAGACAATTTTAGAACAAATTTAATCAGTTTTTAACTAATTCTAGAAAATTTGAAGGAATTTTGTGTCATTTTAGATAATTTAAGATTATTTTACACAATTCTTATCTGATTTTGGACAATTTTAATCAATTTTAGTAGGATTAGAACCAATTTTCGACTGATTTTAGATAATTTAAGTCGATTTTAAATCATTTCAAACCATTTGAACCCGTTTTTAACTCATTTGAGTTAGTTTTAGAAGATTTAATATGATTTGATATCTTTTAGAGCTATTTTACACGATTTTGGAACGATTTTAAGTGATTCTGGACTAATTTTAGATAATTTTAAAGAACTTTGTATCATTTTAGACCATTTTATTTTTTTAGATTTTTTAGATTTTACGCAATTTTCATCCAATTTTAGACAATTTTAATAAATTTTAGAACAATTGTAATCGATTTTTGATTAATTTTGGGCAATTTAAGACGATTTTAGATCATTTAAAACTATTTTAACCCATTCTTAACTGATTTTAGCCAGTTTCAAAGGATTTAAGACGATTTTTAGATCATTTAGCACTATTTCACGTGATTTTGGAACATTTTAAAGTGATTCTCGACAGATTTTGGACAATTTTAAGGAACTTTGTATCATTTTAGACAATTTAAGATGATTTTACGCAATTTTCATCCAATTTTAGACAATTTTAATAAATTTTAGAACAATTGTAATCGATTTTTGATTAATTTTGGGCAATTTAAGACGATTTTAGAACATTTGAAACTATTTTAACCCATTCTTAACTGATTTTAGCCAGTTTCAAAGGATTTAAGACGATTTTTAGATCATTCAGCACTATTTTACATGATTTTGGAACATTTTTAAGTGATTCTTGACAGATTTTAGATAATTTTAAAGACCTTTGTATCATTTTAGACCATTTATGATGATTTTACGCCATTTTCATCCAATTTTAGACAATTTTAATAAATTTTAGAACAATTGTAATCGATTTTTGATTAATTTTGGGCAATCTAAGACGATTTTAGATCATTTAAAACTATTTTAACCCATTCTTAACTGATTTTAGCCAGTTTCAAAGGATTTAAGACGATTTTTAGATCATTTCGCACTATTTTACATGATTTTGGAACATTTTTAAGTGATTCTTGATAGATTTTAGACAATTTTAAGGAACTTTGTATCATTTTAGATAATTTAAGATGATTTTACGCAATTCTTATACAATTTTAGACAATTTTAATAAATTTTAGAACAATTTTAGAACAAATTTAATCAGTTTTTAACTAATTCTAGAAAATTTGAAGGAATTTTGTGTCATTTTAGATAATTTAAGATTATTTTACACAATTCTTATCTGATTTTGGACAATTTTAATCAATTTTAGTAGGATTATAACCAATTTTCGACTGATTTTAGATAATTTAAGTCGATTTTAAATCATTTCAAACCATTTGAACCCGTTTTTAACTCATTTGAGTTAGTTTTAGAGGATTTAATATGATTTGATATCTTTTAGAGCTATTTTACACGATTTTGGAACGATTTTAAGCGATTCTGGACTAATTTTAGATAATTTTAAAAAACTTTGTATCATTTTAGACCATTTAAGATGATTTTACGCAATTTCCATCCAATTTTAGACAATTTTAATAAATTTTAGAACAATTGTAATCGATTTTTGATTAATTTTGGGCAATTTAAGACGATTTTAGAACATTTGAAACTATTTTAACCCATTCTTAACTGATTTTAGCCAGTTTCAAAGGATTTAAGACGATTTTTAGATCATTTAGCACTATTTTACGTGATTTTGGAACATTTTTAAGTGATTCTTGACAGATTTTAGACAATTTTAAGGAACTTTGTATCATTTTAGACAATCTATGATGATTTTACGCAATTTTCATCCAATTTTAGACAATTTTAATAAATTTTAGAACAATTGTAATCAATTTTTGATTAATTTTGGGCAATTTAAGACGATTATAGATCTTTTAACACTATTTTAACCCATTATTAACTGATTTTAGCCAGTTTCAACGGATTTAAGACGATTTTCAGATCATTCAGCACTATTTTACATGATTTTGGAACATTTTTAAGTGATTCTTGACAGATTTTAGATAATTTTAAAGAACTTTGTATCATTTTAGACCATTTAAGATGATTTTACACAATTTTCATCCAATTTTAGACAATTTTAATAAATTTTAGAACAATTGTAATCGATTTTTGACTAATTTCGGATAATTTAAGCCGAGTTTAGAACATTTGAAACTATTTTAACCGATTTTAGACATATGTTAGATAATTTTAAGGAACTTTGTGTCATTTGAAATAATTTAAGATGATTTTAGACGATTTCGGAATGATTTGACACGATTCTTATTCTTTTTTAAACATTTCAGGTCAATTTTAGACTGATTGTAACCGATTTTTGATTAATTTCAGACAATCTAAGACGATTTTAGATCATTTAAAACGATTTTAACCGGTTTTTAATTGATTTTAGTCAATTTTAGTAGATTTAAGACGATTTTAGATGACTCAGGACTGTTTTACATGATTTTGGAACGATTGTAAATGATTTTTGACAAATATTAGATAATTTGAAGCGATTTCTAACTGACTATAAAGTAGTAGTGACTGATTTTAAAGAGATTTTCATTGCATTGTAGAATTTAAATCATTTCACGATGATTTTAAGCGATTTTTAACTGATTTTAACCAATTTTAGAAAACTTGACACAATTTTAGGTCATTTGAAATCATTTTACACAATTTTGAAATGATTTTAAAAGATTTTTAACTAATTTTAACTAGTTTAAAATTTAATAATTTTTAAATTAAATACATTTAATAACTTTATTTATATACAATTAAAAAAAATGTTTAATTAAGGTAAAAATGTTGAATTTAAAGATTGATTCTTTAACGTTACACTTTCCACTTTTTCACAGGGCACGCAAGGTTTTTCCGGCTTAACCGAAGTCGTTGTAAAAGCAGTAATAAATATATTTACAATCGTAACCAAAAATATCCCAATTATCGTTAAATTATTAACCCTGTTTGCGAATTTTAAATGTTTAGAGTCTTTCACATTGTATTTCGCATTCATTAGTAATCCACCTGCGACAACTACCTTAAAAATCGGTTAGTTTTAATCGAATCAATTTTTTATCTTTTGATTTCAAGTGTATATTCTAATTTAATAGTTTATTAATCTTACTAACCTGTAAAATTAAACTTGTCGCTATTAAAGCGAGTCCGGCAAAGTAGTACGGATGATTCGAATCCTCCAAAACGTACCTTAATTGACTGGCGTTTGCCGAAAGTAAAGCAATGTCCATTAATCCTTGAGCTAGGGTTTTTTTATGTTGATAAACGTTTATATCCGGAATTGCTCGAGCTAAAACCTCCATAATTTTAAATAATTTGATGATAATTTGATGACAAAATATTTGACAAGTTTAGTTTTGTAAATACATCGATAAAATAACTTTATATACTTAAAAATTTACTTACAAATGTTTTCTTTTCTTTATTTTATAGTAAAAATCGTATTTTTAATGAATTTTTGACCATTTTTTATCAATTAATAAGGTAAAAAAGATATTTCTTAACTGATTTTAGGTTATGATACTTTTGTTGACGTTTAAAATCATGGCGATTTTTCAGTAATCTTTATTACCGACACTACCTTAACCTAACTTTTTTTAAATTAATATTTTTTAAATGTAAAATGATTTATTAAATTTTATGTTATACGAATTTATATAAAATTTTCTTTTTAATTTAATTACTATAAAATGAATTTTTAGGGTGATTTAAGAAGAATGTAGTCGGAACCGTTTAAATCGACAAAATATTTGACAAGTTTAGTTTTGTAAATACATCGATAAAATAACTTTACATACCTAAAAATTTACTTACAAATGTTTTCTTTTCTTTATTTTATAGTAAAAATCGTATTTTTAATGAATTTTTGACCATTTTTTATCAATTTATCAATTAATTAGGTAAAAAAGATATTTCTTAACTGATTTTTTAGGTTATGACACTTTTGTTGACGTTTAAAATCATGGCGATTTTTCAGTAATCTTTATTACCGACACTACCTTAACCTAACTTTTTTAAAATTAATATTATTTAAATGTAAAACGATTTATTAAATTTTATGTTGTATGAATATAAATTTTATATATAAATAAAATTTTGTTTTTAATTTAATTACTATAAAATGAATTTTTAGGGTGATTTAAGAAGAATGTGGTCGGAACCGTTTAAATCGTTCACCACAGCAAAACACTTGGAAGTGTGATAATTGCGTTTAAATTTTAAGAAGAGAAGAGAGAATATCGACTAAATAGGTAACGTTTAAGTAACAACACACACACACAAAAAACCTCTTTTTCTATTTAAAATAAAATTAAATTGAACTAAATAAGAAAACGAAAAAGAAGAGAATTAAAATTAATTAAGAAGAGAAAAAAAAATGCAAACATCCTAAAAACGAAGAGAAACGAAGTGAAAATAAAGACTTATTATTAAGAACTATGAATTATAGAGACTTTCAGTGAAAGAAAAACGATTAATTAAATGTACCATAACGTTCCATTTTTTATTTAATTGTAAATATAACCTAAAAATCGCGGAATTTAATCGCTGCTTTAACTCCTTTAAAAAAAAAAACGGCAAAATATTAAACGTCAATTACAATTTTTCTAGTTGGAAAATGCAATTTAAGGCGATTCCACACTTATTATTCCCTAAATATCAATTATTATTTATTTTATTTAAAAATATTATTTAAAAAAATTATTTAAAAATAATTTTAGAACGAAATTATTAAAAAATTTTATTAAAAATCGATAGGAAATTAAATTTCCTTTAATTTGAGTACAAACACGACCTATCTAACTTTAATAGTTTAAAAGTTATCGAAATTTTTTATTTTAATGACAACCGGAAGTCGGCCATCTTGAAATTTTTTAAATTAACCTAACTTTTTTATTTTTAATCCGAATATAGTCGTATTTGGTATTAAATTAAAGGATTTTTAATAAAATTTATAAATTTTAAATTTTCAAGTCCGTTTTACACGATTTTAAACAATTTTTAACGATTTTTTCATTTAATTTTAGATATTTATAAACAATTTTAATTAATTTTTAAACTTTTTATCATTTTATAAACGATTACAAAAAAAAAATGAAAATCCGCCATCTTGAATTTTTTTAAGTTATTAAAAAATAAAAATTTAATTTTTTTATTTTAGGTTAAAAATTTTATCGAAAATTGATAGGAAATTAAATTTCCTTTAATTTGAGTACAAACCCGACCCATCCAACTTAAATAGTTTAAGAGTTATCGAAATTTTTAATTTTAACAACAATTGAAAGTCGGCCATCTTGAATTTTTCCAAGTTAACCTAACTTTTTTATTTTTTATCCGAATATGGTCGTGTTTGGTATCAAATTAAAGGATTTTAAATCGTCTTTAAGAATTTTAAATTTTCAAGTTCGTTTTACACGATTTTAAACAATTTTTAACGATTTTTTAATTTAATTTTAGATATTTATAAACAATTTTAATTAATTTTTAAATTTTGTTATTTTAAAAACAAATCAAAAAAAAATTGAAAATCCGCCATCTTGAATTTTTTTAAGTTAACCTAACTTTTTATTTTTTATCCAAATATAGTCGTGTTTGGTATCAAATTAAAGGATTTTTAATAAGATTTAAAAAAATTTAAGAATTTTTTAAATCAAATTAAATTCTAACCTCACAATAAAAATAAATGTGGAATCGTTTTTATTTAACAATTTTTTTTTATAATTTTTTCTTTAAATTTTAAGATTTTTTTTTAAATAAGTAATTTTCGAAATACATCACACATTTAATAATTTACATGCACACATTTATAAAAATTTATATTAAAAAAAAAAAAATAAATTAAAATAAAATAAAAAGGAATAAATAAATAAACGGGAATTGTAGTTATTTTTCTAGATGTAAGAAAATGTAAGTGTTTCTCGTTATTATTGTTGTCATTTTCCGATTTTTTGAGGGAAAAAAATGGTAAAAAAAAAATTAAATTAAATTAAATTAGTAAAAAAATAATAATAAAAAAAAAAAAAAAAAAAAAAAAAAACGAGAAAGAGTGGCTTAATTATTCGTTTTAAAAGCACTTTGTTTATAATTAAAATTTTTGATTTAATTTTCGACCACCCTGTATATATCGAACATAACCTAAAACTGTGTAACAAGTTTTTTTACTGCCCGCGCGATCGAAACGCGCGCCTATATTTAAAATAAATACATTGCGGTACGCTGTGATTTTTATAACTATTATTATTATTGTTTTTCGTTCGATTTATTATCATTTATCCGCCGAAATCACGGTTTGTTAAACATAACCTCTTCCGGAAGAGAGTTATCGATGTTCTACCACAAAATACTTCTTGTACGATGCATCTTTTACCATCCTTCGGAAAGAATATGTTATTTGTAATTTAAACAGTTGTTTATTTATACATAAATGCATTATTTAATGTTTGGATTTATTAAAAAAAAAATAATAATAATATTAAAGTAAAATGTGGAGAGTAATTTGGAAATATGTAAATAAATAATGTAATTTTCACACAAATATGTGCTTTTATTTTGATAATATGTATCTTTTTACCTTTAAAAAATGATTTTATAATCCTTTAAAAATAATATTTAAATAATTTTAGGTTAAAAAATCACATTAAACACTTTGAAGATTTTTAAGGTGCATTTAAATTAACCTGATAGATGCGAACGAAAAAAAAAGGGAATTTTAAAGTAAGTTTAAAAGAATTAATTTACCAAAAAGTATTATTATATAAATAAACATAAATAAATTCATTTTTCATATTCCAAATAAATTTATATTATTTAAAAAAAAATTATTAAAAAAAATTTATTTATTTACCTCCCTTCATTGTAATTTAAACCGACTATACATTCAAAGTGAGGTTAGCTATTTGACATTTATATCGTTTGATAATGAATAATAAATAAACATTAAATTTACTAATTTAGAATCAAAATAATCGGAAAATTTAATTAATTAAGCTAAGTAATTAAACATAAAAATCGATTTTTTTAAATATTAAATTAAGTTTCAAAAAAATTGACATAACCTAAAAATTCATGTCAATTGATTTTATTTAAAAAAAATTTATAGAAATAGATTTAATACAATAAAAACATGATAAAAGACCCTTTTTTTTAATATTTAATCAATAATATATTATAACATAATTAATTAACAAGTACATTCGCAACAAAAATGACTAAAACCGCAGCGATTACCTATTCGAGACTGAAAACTACCTTTCCGATATGGCTTTTTTAAGTTATTTTTAAGTCTTAAATAAATTAATATTTGGTGTTAGAGGTACAGGCAACGGTACAATTCTTTTTAATTCATTTTAAATAACTTATTATAAACATTACGACTTTTTAGGATAGGTTATGTTACATTTTCCCGTTGAATAAGTCGTAATTAAGACTCTTATTTTGTACTGATTACAAATTGATGATATTAAAAGTTAAAATTTAATCTTAAATGACTATTTAAATGATTTACCTTTTATCGTAATTAAGTAGGAAGGTCTTTGCATATCCTCGCAGCCATTTCGTTTAACGGTTCCAATTCTTTTCTGCTTACCAGTTCGAATTCTGTTACAAAGTAGTAAAAATGTTTGTAGCAAGTGTTTACGTGAGCTTCCTATAAAAAAAAATTTTTTTTAATTAATTAAGAATTAAATAAATAAATGAGATTTTTTTCTTACGGCAGAAATTGAAACAACGTTTTGAAAATGATGGATGTAGACGTGAACAAACACCCTGTGTAATCTAGCGAGGATTTTACTGCAAAGCGATTGAAAACTTTTCGGAAATGGCATATCGGAAGTGCACGGGAATAAAGCTTGGTTGTTTATTTGAGCTTCGATCCAATCCATTAAATGACAAACGTATTCTTTAGCCGGTAAAGGTGTCGGTTTCTTAAATCTAAAACATTTAGTGTTAAAAACCCTAATTAAAGGTAAATTTAATACTTACTTATCACCGTCGGCCCAAAGATATTCAAATCTAGATCCGCCGGTCATCGACGGACAAGTTTCTTCCGTACAATACTCGGAAATTGTACCGTAGATTAAATTAATCCGATTAAAAAAATCAACAACTAAAAATCACCAATTATCATCTAATAATATCTAATAATATCATCTAATATTATCATCTAATAAAATTTATTTACATACCGTGAACGGCAATCCAATCGTTAAGATCTTCCCCCGGAGGTAATTTAACCGCCGTTCGTAAATTTATACCAGAATTTAAACTAGCACACGCTTGTTTGTGTAAACTATATCGGATCGTACCGTGGGCAAACCTCTTCTTTGGTCGAAACGTCTAAAAAGTTTACATTTTGATAAGTTTATAAAAAAACATAACCTCAATTTCGGGTTAATGACACTTGGAACGTGATATGGGAAAAAATTTACCTTTCCTTTTTGGAAAAACTCTATAAATCCATTTAAAGCCATGACTAGTATCGATTAATTATTAAAATTCGATTAAATTTAGATTAAAACCCGGCTTTTAAAAGAAGTACTTGTAAAAAAAAAGTATAAACGTCAATTGATTTTGACAGAACGAAGTTCACGTTAATGTTTGGAAGTGTTACCAACGGTATTGTTAATTAATATCAAATTTTAATTTTAAATTTGTAATTTAATATTTAAATCAATTTAAACTTTAATATTTAAATCAATTTAAATATTAATTCGTTTCAATTTGATAAGTGTATTTGTAAATAAATTATACGCGAAAATTAATTTTAAGAAACCCAAGTGGCGCCATCTAATAATTTTTCGCTGAACTTTACTCTACAGTGAACTGTAAAATTCAAACTATCAGTTGAATTGCCAAAACGGAATATTAAAAAAAAAAAATAGGATTTATTACATAAATAGTAAATAAAAAAAAGGATTTTTATGTGTATATTAAATCTTTACGAGTTATATTTTAAAAGTGTTAAGTCACCAACAGGAATTTCATTTTAATTCAGTGACGTTATTATAAATTTGAGGTTATGTACATTTAGATGACATTTAGAGATGTATTAAATTTGAGGTTATGTACATTTAGAGATGTATTAAAATTATAAATAACGCGTTTAATATAACTCGTAAAGAGAAAAAAATAAGATTTGAATGAAAAAAAATCTTTATTTATTTTAGAAAAGTTTACAAATTACTAAATTTTACCCACCTTTTGATGCAAACAAATTGTAAGTAACACCGAAAAGTCCCGTTCCGACTTTACAAGGTTTTCCAACCATTAAACTACTCGACGGACTTGATAATTGATCACGTTTACCTAAAAATTAAATTTTACGTTAATAATCATAAGGAATGCAATAATGAATAATAATAATTATATATAATAATAATAATGAATATAAAGTACCTCCTAAAGTAGCTCCTCGGAGGAATTCTAAAGACGCCTCGAACGACATTTGTTGAAGTGGTGAAGCACTACTTTCCATTCCTTTTCGACTAAACGGTACAAAAACCCCACTGAAAGTCATATAATCCGCTATTAACTTTAAATGTCGAGGATCTACGGTGATTCCGTAAACGTTAAACACATCTTGAATTTCCTACAAACAAAAAAGAGCATTTTTAATCATTTAATTTAAGATAAATTAAATTAAATTAAACTTACTTTGGTTATAACTCGAAATGCAGCTTCGATTCCGTAAGTTAAAGCCATATTATGGATATCATTCGAGTATAATTTATTTAAATCTAACAATTTATTGTATTTAAACATCTCGACTATGTTAATTCCATCCGTTAATAAAGTTAACTGATCGTTTTTAACGAAGGTGAAGGCTCGTTTTATGTTTGGCGTCTCGTGAATTACTGATTTTGAAGCGACGTCTCTTAAAATTGCGGTCATATCTAGTTTTTTATTGCTTACAGGAAGCTAAATACAAAAAAGTTTGGTTAAAAAAAATTTTAGTCAACTTTAAGAATTTTTTTAATTTTTTGAGTAATATTTAGAACAAAATTGACTTTTTTATTAAAAAAATAGAATATTTTAACTTTCAATTAGTATAAATTTCATTCCTCAATTAAAAAGAATAAAGTCTCCACGATTTTTTAAATTTGGTCAAAATTTTTTAAAAGTTAGGTTATAAAAAATTTGTCAACTTTAAGAATTTTTTTAATTTTTTGGGTAATATTTAGAACAAAATTGACTTTTTTATTAAAAAATAGAATATTTTAACTTTCAATTAGTATAAATTTCATTCCTCAATTAAAAAGAATAAAGTCTCCACGATTTTTTAAATTTGGTCAAAATTTTTTAAAAGTTAGGTTATAAAAAATTTGTCAACTTTAAGAATTTTTTTAATTTTTTGGGTAATAATTAGAACACAATTGACTTTTTTATTAAAAAATAGAATATTTTAACTTTCAATTAGTATAAATTTCATTCCTCAATTAAAAAAAATAAAGTCTCCACGATTTTTTAAATTTGGTCAAAATTTTTAAGGTTAGGAAAAATTTTAATCAACTTTAAAAATTTTTTTAATTTTTTGGGTAATATTTAGAACAAAATTGACTTTTTTATTAAAAAATAGATTATTTTAACTTTCAATTAGTATAAATTTCATTCCTCAATTAAAAAAAATAAAGTCTCCACGATTTTTTAAATTTGGTCAAAATTTTTAAGGTTAGGAAAAATTTTAATCAACTTTAAAGATTCTTTTAATTTTTTGGGTAATATTTAGAACACAATTGACTTTTTTATTAAAAAATAGAATATTTTAACTTTCAATTAGTATAAATTTCATTCCTTAATTAAAAAAAAATAAAATCTCCACGATTTTTTAAATTTGGTCACAATTTTTTAAAAGTTAGGTTATAAAAAATTTGTCAACTTTAAGAATTTTTTTAATTTTTTGGGTAATATTTAGAACAAAATTGACTTTTTTATTAAAAAATAGATTATTTTAACTTTCAATTAGTATAAATTTCATTCCTCAATTAAAAAAAATAAAGTCTCCACGATTTTTTAAATTTGGTCAAAATTTTTAAGGTTAGGAAAAATTTTAATCAACTTTAAAGATTCTTTTAATTTTTTGGGTAATATTTAGAACACAATTGACTTTTTTATTAAAAAATAGGATATTTTAACTTTCAATTAGTATAAATTTCATTCCTTAATTAAAAAAAATAAAGTCTCCACGATTTTTTAAATTTGGTCAAAATTTTTAGGTTAGGAAAAATTTTAGTCAATTTTATGAATTTTTTTAATTTTTTGGGTAATATTTAGAACACAATTGACTTTTTTATTAAAAAAATAGATTATTTTAACTTTCAATTAGTATAAATTTCATTCCTCAATTTAAAAAAATAAAGTTTCCACGATTTTTTAAATTTGGTCAAAATTTTTAAGGTTAGGAAAAATTTTAATCAACTTTAAGAATTTTTTTAATTTTTTGGGTAATATTTAGAACAAAATTGACTTTTTTATTAAAAAATAGATTATTTTAACTTTCAATTAGTATAAATTTCATTCCTCAATTAAAAAAAATAAAGTCTCCACGATTTTTTAAATTTGGTCAAAATTTTTTAAAAGTTAGGTTATAAAAAATTTGTCAACTTTAAGAATTTTTTTAATTTTTTGGGTAATATTTAGAATAAAATTGACTTTTTTTATTAAAAAATAGAATATTTTAACTTTCAATTAGTATAAATTTCATTCCTCAATTAAAAAAAATAAAGTCTCCAGGATTTTTTAAATTTGGTCAAAATTTTTAAGGTTAGGAAAAATTTTAATCAACTTTAAAGATTTTTTTAATTTTTTGGGTAATATTTAGAACAAAATTGACTTTTTTATTAAAAAATAGAATATTTTAACTTTCAATTAGTATAAATTTCATTCCTCAATTAAAAAAAATAAAGTCTCCACGATTTTTTAAATTTGGTCAAAATTTTTTAAAAGTTAGGTTATAAAAAATTTGTCAACTTTAAGAATTTTTTTAATTTTTTGGGTAATATTTAGAATAAAATTGACTTTTTTATTAAAAAATAGAATATTTTAACTTTCAATTAGTATAAATTTCATTCCTCAATTAAAAAAAATAAAGTCTCCACGATTTTTTAAATTTGGTCAAAATTTTTAAGGTTAGGAAAAATTTTAATCAACTTTAAAGATTTTTTTAATTTTTTGGGTAATAATTAGAATAAAATTGACTTTTTTATTAAAAAATAGATTATTTTAACTTTCAATTAGTATAAATTTCATTCCTCAATTAAAAAATATAAAGTCTCCACGATTTTTTAAATTTGGTCAAAATTTTTAAGGTTAGGAAAAATTTTAATCAACTTTAAAGATTTTTTTAATTTTTTGGGTAATATTTAGAATAAAATTGACTTTTTTATTAAAAAATAGAATATTTTAACTTTCAATTAGTATAAATTTCATTCGTTAATTTTAAGAAATAAAGTCTGTACGATTTTTTAAATTTGGTCAAAATTATAGAAAAAAGTTAGGTTAAAAAGTTAGGTAGAAAAATCGATTACTTACTGAAAAAGTTAATTCACACCATTTGTAATGTTTCGTATCGTATTTATAATCGTTTGCTAAACTATTCAATGCCATAACAGCGATTTTATCCGCGTTTTCATCACCTTCTTTAACGTTATCTTTATTTGTACCTTCATCATCGTAATCGTACTCATCTTCATCGTTAATTTCTTCCTCTTCATCGCTTTCGTGAAGACGTTGGTGCTTATAATTAGATTTAGCGTCCTCAGCATCTTCCGGTTCTTCATCGGAACTATCTTCGTCCACATTTTTATCATTATCGTTATTATCTGCTTCGTCGTCGCTCTCTTCCTCGTTCGATTTCGATTTTACGGTTTTAGTTTCTTTTAAAATTAATCTAAAATTAATTTTTAAATTAATACTTTTAATAAATACGTTAAATAAATACATTAAAATCTAAATTAAATTCATTAGTTTGAGTTTTATTAAAATTTTGAGGTTAACTTAACATTTAAATGTCAAATATGACATTTAAATGTCAAATTTGAAAGTTTAAATGTCAAATATGACGTTTAAATGTCAAATTTGAAAGTTTAAATGTCAAATTTGAAAGTTTAATTTAAAGTTTATGGTTAAGTGTAAAATTTATATTGTAATTTTACTTACGGTTGATCTTTAAGTTTAGAAAACTTCCTAATCGATGAAAACATTTGCGAAAAGAATTTTTTAACCATATGTCGAATAATTTTCTTCGGCTTAACCGCATATTCCATCTTGTACAGTTCGTATGGAAGGAAGGTAAATCTTAAAACGTACTTTTGTTGTCGGATCGGTTTCAATTCTAACATATTAGTAACGTCTATCTTTTCTAAAACGTCCGAAACGACAACTCGGGTTAAAATCCTTTTGAGATCGTCGGCTTTCTTCTCTAAATCCGGTACGTTTAAAAACGGAATTTGCATACTGGGAGTTTTAATGTTCTTCGAGGCGGTCATCAAGATCTCCCTTAAACGTGGAATACCGAGTGTTACGTTCATCTCGCCTCTTCCGGCAAAATGAAACGTGTTTAAGGTCATCTGAGTGGACGGTTCTCCGATCGACTGAGCCGCCAATAATCCTACCGATTCGCCCGGCTGACAAATCGCTTGTATCGCTTTTAATTTCAACATGTTTTCGAATTGTCTTCGTTCTTTTTTCGATTTAAACGTATTATTTCTTTCGATTAACGATTCTAAACGTTCGTTTAACGAACCTAAGTAACAATCGGGTTGGTAAATCGAGCAAACCGGATCCGGAGCTTTCTCGTACCTTATTTCCAAAGCCTTTTTTAAGTCTAAATCCACCTCGTTCCACATTTCCATAATACGCTTTGTCTTTTTCGTTCTACCGGGAATTTTCGATAGTTTATTTTCATTAGTAAACCGAGTTTTCTCCCCGATCGCTTTTGAAAACGCAACAAACGGAGAGGGTTGTTTAATTTTTAAAGGATCACCGAAACCTTCCTTCCACTTTTTCACTTTCCCCAAATGTTCCGTCATTTCATCGAAACGTTCCGTTTCCTTTAATTGCTTAATTACCTTTTTATCGTAAATGGCTTTTTTATTATCGGCCAAGAATTTAATATGTTTATCGTTGAAAAATTGTGACTTGGAAATATCCAAACCATCCTCACCGTAAAAGAATTGTATAACCGATTGATCGCTATCTCGAACTGTTAAATCGTAAGCTACGGTTACTCCTTCTAACGGTTTGATTAAACAACGTTGTAAGTAACCGCTACGACTTGTTTTTACCGCTGTATCTATTAAACCCTAAAAATACAAAAAAAAAATATGAATAAAAATTAATTAATAAATCAAAATAAATTAAAACAAACTAATTACCTCGCGTCCGGCCATACAATGAAAGAAAAACTCCTGCGGTTTAATCCCGGTCATAAACCTCGCATCGATAAACCCTCCGGCTCGAGGTGAAAACTCAAAATTTGGGAAACTGGGTAAAGACTTTCCGGAAATCATAACCGGAGGTCGTTTCCCTTCCAATTCGATTTGTCCCAACAAACACGATATCTGCATAGTATTAACCGTTGATCCTTTAGCTCCCGATTGCACCATCAATTGTAAATTGTTCTCCGGAAACTTACAAATTAACCCGGCCGGTAAACAGACTTTATTTATATCGTTCGTATAAGAATCTAAACTTTGTTTATACTGTCTGTCGAGGATATTTCTAAAGTTTGGGTTCTCGGCGTGCGATTTTTCCAATAATTCTATGATTTCTTCAATCGGGGTGTCTTCGGGAACGTCTAACGCTTTAGTCACGACGGAAATTCCGATTTGTCGGGATTTTTCAACTATATTTTTACGTTTTTTATCCGCTTCTTGAGTAACTAAAATATCTTCAACGCCTAAAGTAAACGCATCCGTTTGAAGGTAGCTCGTAAAAAGCTTTCCGAACGAACTTAAAAGTTTAGTAGCGTACGTTCCGCCGTATAACTCGTAAATACAATGTCCCAAACCGTACGGAGTGGCTCCGATATGGGTTTTATCCAAAACCCCAACTAATAATTCCCCTTGTCTTATTATAACTTCACCTTCGGTCATTTGATTATCTTTTAAAGGCGTCCCACCGAATTTCCAAGGTTTCTCTTTAACTTTCTGCCAAGATTTTACCGAAATTTTCGAAGTAGAGTCTAAATTAATCATCTCACTATTCTTCGGTAAAGTATTTATAATCACAGTTGAAATTATTTGTTTCCCCGACCATAATCTAACCGGTTTTAAAATAACCGGAGGTAATAATATAATACGAGACGTTTGAAACCCTAAAGCTTGAAAAACGAGCTGCTGATAATCGTATTTATCAAAAAACTTCCCTCTAATAGTCATCCGAACTCCGGCAATAACGTGATCTTGAATTAATCCACTCAACGGCGTCCCATCTTTCGGAACTAAATAATGATTCGAAACGTTAACCAAATTATAAGCTTCCGTTCGAGCAAATTCATTTTGCGGAAAGTGCATATTCATTTCGTCCCCGTCGAAATCCGCATTGTACGCCTTACAATTCGCGTAATGTAATCGCAAAGTTTTTTCACCTTTTAAAATCCTCGTTTTGTGCGCCATAATCGATGGTCGATGTAAAGTCGGTTGACGATTTAAAAGCACCACGTCTCCATTTAATAAATGCCGATGAACGGTCTTAAAACCTTTAAAACCATCGTTACCATCATCGGGGGTTAATAAACGCTTCATTAAGGCTTGTTGATGAACGGGATTGTTCGGATTGATTTTATTTAATGTTCCATCTTCAAATTCAACCATTACGGCACTAAAAAAAAAAAAAAACAATAAAATAAAAATAAATATAATACAATTAAATTTTCTTTTATATTTTATTTAATTCTTTGGTTTTTTTGTAGTAAAATTTTAAAATAAATTATAATTATTTTGACATTTAGGTTATAACCTAAACACACGTGAAGTTCGTACAATATCCACCGACTACTTAATAATAGAAAGGGTAATTAAAAAGAGATAGGTAACACAATACACTCTTATGATAAAAAAAAGATAGATATATGTACATTTATTATACAATATGTCAACTTGAAATTTTTAGGTTATAACCTAAGAATTAATAATGAACTAAAAGTAAAAGTTTTACTTGGTATACTTTTAATCTTTAATTTTTAATCTAAATTAAATAAAAATGAATTAATTAATTACTTACCCGGGATAAATATTAGGTCCGTTTTTAATCAACTTTCTAAGTTCTTCGACGTTCCAAGTTGTAACGGGTACGGGAAAGGTTAATTTCATTGCGAAAGCTTCCGGAACGCCAACTTCATCAATGTTTATGTTTGGATCGGGGGTAATAACCGACCTTCCGGCGTAATTCACCCTTTTACCCATCATGTGCATCCGGATCACTCCCGATTTCTTCTCGATGATCTGTTTTAAACCTTGTCCGCCGTGAATCTGAACCGTGTTGCAATCGATTAGGTTGTTTACGTTCATTTGAAGGGCTTCCCAAGCGAAATTTAATTTTTCCAAGACGGTATTACCTCTGGCCACGGTATAAAGAGCCTTAAATAAAATAATTATTAATTATTCTGTTAAGAATTTTTAACACAAAAAAATTTTTTATCAACTTTGAAAATTTTTTTAATTTTTTTGACAACATTTAGAATAAAATGGTCTTTTTTAATTAAAACTAGAATGTTTTAAGTTCCATTTAGAAGAAGAATCCAATCAAAATCTTTAAAAATGAATTTTTGGTGAATTTTTAAAGTTGATCGATTTTTTTAAGTTAGAAGTGTCAAAAATTTTTAACCTAAAAAAAATTTTTATCAACTTTGAATCTTTCCGATTCAATTAAATTTTCCTCGATTTCACTCAATTTTTTTTTTATTTAACTTTAGATTTATTTAATTTAATTGAATCTATTTCATTTAACTAAAATTTCGTTGATTTAATTAAAATTACCTCATTTTATGTCTTAAAATTTTATGTCAATTTTCAAATCTTTCCGATTCACTTAATTTTTCATCAATTTAACTCAAATTTCTTTTATTTAACTTTAAATTTATTTAATTTAACTAAAATTTGTTTAATTTGACTTAAATTTATTTTATTTAATTTGAATTTTTTAATTTTATGTTTCAAAATTTTTGGTTAATTTTTAAAATCTTTCCGATTCACTTAATTTTTCCTCGATTTCACTCAATTTTTTTTATCTAACTTTAAATTTATTTAATTTAATTGAATCTATTTCATTTAACTAAAATTTCGTTGATTTTATTAAAATTACCTCATTTTATGTCTTAAAATTTTATGTCAATTTTTAAATCTTTCCGATTCACTTAATTTTTCATCGATTTAACTCAAATTTCTTTTATTTAACTTTAAATTTATTTAATTTAATTGAATCTATTTCATTTAACTAAAATTTCGTTGATTTTATTAAAATTACCTCATTTTATGTCTTAAAATTTTATGTCAATTTTTAAATCTTTCCGATTCACTTAATTTTTCATCGATTTAACTCAAATTTCTTTTATTTAACTTTAAATTTATTTAATTTAACTAAAATTTGTTTAATTTGACTTAAATTTATTTTATTTAATTTGAATTTTTTAATTTTGTTTCAAAATTTTAGGTTAATTTTTAAAATCTTTCCAATTCACTTAATTTATCCTCGATTTCACTCAATTTTTTTTTTTATTTAACTTTAGATTTATTTAATTCAATTGAATCTATTTCATTTAACTAAAATTTCGTTGATTTAATTAAAATTACCTCATTTTATGTCTTAAAATTCTATGTCAATTTTCAAATCTTTCCGATTCACTTAATTTTTCATCGATTTAACTTAAATTTCTTTTATTTAACTTTAAATTTATTTAATTTAACTAAAATTTGTTTAATTTGACTTAAATTTATTTTATTTAATTTGAATTTTTTAATTTTATGTTTCAAAATTTTAGGTTAATTTTTAAAATCTTTCCGATTCACTTAATTTTTCCTCGATTTCACTCAATTTTTTTTATCTAACTTTAAATTTATTTAATTTAATTGAATCTATTTCATTTAACTAAAATTTCGTTGATTTTATTAAAATTACCTCATTTTATGTCTTAAAATTTTATGTCAATTTTTAAATCTTTCCGATTCACTTAATTTTTCATCGATTTAACTCAAATTTCTTTTATTTAACTTTAAATTTATTTAATTTAATTGAATCTATTTCATTTAACTAAAATTTCGTTGATTTTATTAAAATTACCTCATTTTATGTCTTAAAATTTTATGTCAATTTTTAAATCTTTCCGATTCACTTAATTTTTCATCGATTTAACTCAAATTTCTTTTATTTAACTTTAAATTTATTTAATTTAACTAAAATTTGTTTAATTTGACTTAAATTTATTTTATTTAATTTGAATTTTTTAATTTTGTTTCAAAATTTTAGGTTAATTTTTAAAATCTTTCCAATTCACTTAATTTATCCTCGATTTCACTCAATTTTTTTTTTTATTTAACTTTAGATTTATTTAATTCAATTGAATCTATTTCATTTAACTAAAATTTCGTTGATTTAATTAAAATTACCTCATTTTATGTCTTAAAATTCTATGTCAATTTTCAAATCTTTCCGATTCACTTAATTTTTCATCGATTTAACTTAAATTTCTTTTATTTAACTTTAAATTTATTTAATTTAACTAAAATTTGTTTAATTTGACTTAAATTTATTTTATTTAATTTGAATTTTTTAATTTTATGTTTCAAAATTTTAGGTTAATTTTTAAAATCTTTCCGATTCACTTAATTTTTCCTCGATTTCACTCAATTTTTTTTTATTTAACTTTAGATTTATTTAATTTAATTGAATCTATTGCATTTAACTAAAATTTCGTTGATTTAATTAAAATTATCTCATTTTATGTCTTAAAATTTTATGTCAATTTTCAAATCTTTCCGATTCACTTAATTTTTCATCGATTTAACTCAAATTTCTTTTATTTAACTTTAAATTTATTTAATTTGACTAAAATTTGTTTAATTTGACTTAAATTTATTTTATTTAATTTGAATTTTTTAATTTTATGTTTAAAGATTTTAGGTTAATTTTTAAAATCTTTCCGATTCACTTAATTTTTCCTCGATTTCACTCAATTTCTTTTTATTTAAGACCGTATTACCTCTGGCCACAGTATAAAGAGCCTTAAATAAAATAATTATTAATTATTCTGTTAAGTAAGAATTTTTAACCCAAAAATATTTTTTATCAACTTTGAAAATTTTTTTAATTTTTTTGACAACATTTAGAATAAAACGGTCTTTTTAAATCAAAACTAGAATGTTTTAAGTTTCATTTAGAAAAAAAATCAAATCAAAATCTTTAAAATTCAATTTTTAATGAATTTTTAAAGTTGATTGATTTTCTTAAATTAGAAGTGTCAAAAAATTTTAACCTAAAAAATTTTTAACCTAAAAAAAATTTTTAACCTAAAAAAATTTTTTACCTTCTCTAAACTGTCACTTTTGACGTTTAAAAATGAAAATTTTAGGTTATTAATATTGGATTTATTTATTTATATTTATTTTCTTTTAAATTTTAATTTACCTTAGCAGTTTCATGTAATTCATCGACATTCCCTCCGTTCTTTAACACTTGAACAATCGTCCGAACTAATGAACACTCATGAAGGATCATTTTATAGATCGTTGATTGTTTACTTTCGGTAGCTTTCCCTCCGACAAAGTTAACCGGTCGAACGTTCGGAGGTGGAACCGGTATAACCTCAAAGAAAAATATATCCGTGGGGTTTGGAGACTCTACGGTTGATAAAACCGGAGCTATTTGATGTAAAAAATCCTTTTCGTTTGCATATAAAGCTCGCAAATGACGTCTAATAAAAGAAAAAATGTTCTTTTTTAATTAATAAAAATGTTATTCATAATAACAAACCTAATTTCTTCCGGATTGAGATATTTTTGTTCCATTCCTTTCTGTACACTAAAAAAAAAAAATTGTTTTATTAATTTTTTTGATTTATTTAAATTAATATTTTATTTTCTACCTTGAAGCACGAATTTCAATTAATTTATCTTTAATCTTGGTAATCCGACTTAAAGTTTTGTTACAATGCATACAATTCCCCCTTACTTGTAACTTCCGCAACAAAGAATCGACAATTTCTTTCTTCATACCTTCCGTATTCTTATTAAAAATTACATTCTCATTTAAATTTTCTTTAATAATCTTCTCGTATTTCAACAAAAAAGGTAATAATTCATCTTCCGATACATTCTCGATAGATTTACTATCCATTATAAGCTGATCTAACTTGTTTTCGATTTCTAACGGCTCCGTAATAAACCCCGCATTCAAAAGACGGAGTTGAACGGAGAGTAAATGCTTAACGTGTCCTGGCATTCTTATTTTGTAGCAATGAAAACACGTCAGTTTTAACACCATGAGTATAAATTTAGTAAACAGGCCGTTTACAACCGGAAGGGTAAGTTCGATATGTCCGAAGTGTCCGGGACATTGGTAAATGTTTTGAAAACACGTTCCGCACGGTTCGGAACGATCAGAAAGCGGTCCCATTAATTTATCGTACAAACCACCAGATAAAGGATAACCTAAAGAGTCGAAGGTTAACGGACTGCATATTTTCACTACTGAAAGCTTTCGTATTTCAGCTGCGGTGAAAATGGAAAACTCCACAGAGTCTTGCTGAACGGTTACTGTGTCTTTATTGCGAGATTTTAACATTTTTTTTAAGTTAAATAAATAAACACGCGGCCCAAACTAATATTTGAGGTTATGTTTTTAACTCAATCAGTTTTTTTAAACTTAAACTGGTTTTTTTTTTACGCGTAATCTAAGTAATTAAAACTGTTTTCGTTTTAAAAACGTTGATTTCACTTTTTGTTAAAAGTTTAACAACTCTAATAAAAGTTTAAATCTTAATAACTCTCGATTGTATTTTGAGGTTATGTTCTTATTATGACAGTTTACTTCTTCGAAACGTCTAAAAAGTTTACATAAGTTTATAGATAGATAAGTTTATAGAATATGTTACCTCAATTTTGGATTAATAACACCTAAAATACGGGAGAAATTAAAAAAAACTGTTAATTCGCGTTTAAGTTTAATTTTATAAAAACAAAGTTAAATGAGAAATTATTAGATGGCGCTACAACTTGTTATAAAATTAATCTTAATTTATCCCTAAATTTATTTTTAATTTCATTTTTATTTATATATTCTCTTTCTTGAGTATTAAATTAATTTATTTAGAAAAGAATTTTATTTTAATTCGTCTATTTTTAATTTTATAAGAATAAAATTTGATGAAAAATTAATAGATGGCGCTACGACTTGTTATAAAATTAACCTTAATTTATCCCTAAATTTATTTTTTAATTTCATTTTTATTTATATATTCTTTTTCTTGAGTATTAAATTAATTTATTTAGAAAAGAATTTTATTTTAATTCGTCTATTTTTAATTTTATAAGAATAAAATTCGATGAAAAATTAATAGATGGCGCTACGACTTGTTATAAAATTAACCTTCCAGTACACGCGCTTTTTTTATTCGCGCGACTGCACGCAACGGACTGTGAGTCCAGGTTCGGAAAATAAATAAGAGAGGGAGCTGATACGAAATAAAAAATTATTTAATAATGTCAAATCGTCTTCTTCATTTTCATCTTCATATTCTGAAACGTTGTTGTCCAATAATAGGTTTTCATCCTCTTCCTCCTCATTATTGGACAACAAGTTTTTGTTCCTTTCTTCGTTATAGCTCATATTTTCGAAATAACCGATTTTGAAATTGAATTCAAACTCAACACACGATGCATTGACAGATAATAAAATGTCAGTAAGAAAGAAATTCATCAAAAAAATTATGGTCAGGGCAAGTTCGAAATAACACTAATAGATGGGGCTCAAAATCCGGACTGACAGTCCGGTGCGTGTAGCGAAAGGTTAACCTTAATTTATCCCTAAATTTATTTTTTAATTTCATTTTTATTTATATATTCTTTTTCTTGAGTATTAAATTAATTTATTTAGAAAAGAATTTTATTTTAATTCGTCTATTTTTAATTTTATAAGAATAAAATTCGATGAAAAATTAATAGATGGCGCCACCATTTTTAAATTGTTAATTTCGAAAAAAAAAAAGAGTAAAATTCATATTATTTATCAAATTTTCTAAGAATACAGTTTTATTTAATTAAAGAAAAAAATAATATATTTAACAATTTTTTATTTCTCATTTTTTTTTCTTTATTTTAATTTTTTTCAATTATTTATTTCGTTACAAGCCTATTTTATTAAATTTTAAGTCCGCATTTAATATGTACACGCCTACTTAAGTCTAATTGTTTAAATCTAATCGTTTTCTTACTTTGTAAATCTATTTTTTATGATATAAACTTCGATTTCTTTTTTTTTTAAATTTTTGTAATTTTTTTTATTTTATTTAGAAAATAAAATAAACTTAATTGAATGAATAAACTTAATAATTAATTAATAAGGTATATAAACAAAAAAAAGAAAAAAAAAGAAGAAAAAAAAATTAAAACAAAATATAAAAAAATAAAAGAAAATTTACCTTTGTTTTTTCCATCTTTTTTCTTCATATTTTTTTTAAATAAAATTAATTAATTCCGATTTTAATTTTCGATTTTTTCAGTTCGTTTTTTGAAAAAAAAATTTTTTTTCCTCTTTTTAATTTTTCTTTATTAAATTACGATAACTGCACGTGTAACTCCGTCATTTCACCAATTTCCTCCCCGATTTCCACCGTACCATCATTAACCTCATACTTCCCCTCTTCGTATTTACTTTCAACGACCATATCATCCCCGCCGTCGACGCTACCAACATTTCCAACGTTCCCTACATCTTGTTGCGTTTGTAACCCTGCTCCGATGTCCCCAACATCTCCATTAACCGTAACAACGTTGTTCCCGGTGCCTTCCTGGTTGTTTTCATTCTCCTGATTGGTAACGTTTTGAGCGGAAGCGGGTTTCGTTCGGCCGTATTTCTCGTGAATGTTCCGATGGCGTTTTAAGGCGAATCGATCGGAAAAGCCAACCGAGCAGATGTCGCATTTGAAGGGTTTTTCTCCCGAGTGGACTTTCGCGTGGTTTTTTAAATGCGTCGCTTGGTTAAAGCAAGAACCGCAGATGTCGCAACGGTAGGGTTTTTCCCCCGTGTGGATTCGACGGTGGTTCCATAAGGTTGAGTGACGAGCGAACGATTTATCGCAAACCTAAACGTAAAAAAAAAATTTATGTTTAAAAATCACCTCTACAAACAAATTTTTTATATCAACTCACCTCGCAAACGTACGGTCTCTCCCCCGAATGTATCCTCTCGTGATTTTTCAAATGTGGACTTTGCGAAAATTGCATACCGCATACATTACACCGATACGGCTTCTCCCCGGTGTGAATCCTCGAATGGTTCTTTAAATACGCGGCTTTCGCGAACGCCAATCCGCAAATATTGCATTTAAAATTCTTCTCTCCCGTGTGAAGTCTCTTGTGCGACCACAGCGACGAATACCGCGAAAACGACCCGTTGCAAATGTTACAATGGAACGGCTTGTCAACGTTATTCTGTTGATTTTTCGCGCCGCCGATAAATATAATCCCCGAACCGTTACATTTCGTACATTTGGTTACGGAAGCAACCCCGCGTCTTTTTACCGGATGGTTATTTTTAACTCCTATCGGGATTGAATTCTGCGAGCCTAGGTTTTGAGCGTTTTGCGTCTGTTGGGTTTGTTGGGCTTGCTGTTGTTGGGTTTGGGTCGATTCTTCGAATTTAACGGTCGTTTGGGATGAATCCGGGGCTGTTGCTACGAAGAGGATTTGAGGTTGGATCGATTCTGCACTTAAACACGTCTCGCATTTCACCTAAAAAAATTTTTTTTAGTAACTTTGGAAATTTTTTTAATTTTTTTGGTAATAATTAGAAAAAATCCGGCTTTTATAATTAAAAATAGAATCTTTTATCTTTCATTTAAATCAAAAATCATTCCTTAATCTTTAAAAATAAAGTCTGGGTGATTTTTTAAAAATTGATCTGTTTTTAAAAAAGTTAGGTTAGAACCGTCAAAAATTTTTACCAACTTTGGAAATTTTTTTAATTTTTTTGGTAATAATTAGAAAAAATCTGGCTTTTATAATTAAAAATAGAATCTTTTATCTTTTATTTAAATCAAAAATCATTCTTTAATCTTTAAAAATAAAGTCTGGGCGATTTTTTAAAAATTGGTCAATTTTTTTAAAAAAGTTTAAAACCGTCAAAAATTTTTACCAACTTTGAAATTTTTTTTAATTTTTTTGATAATAATTAGAAAAAATCTAGCTTTTATAATTAAAAATAGAATCTTTTATCTTTCATTTAAATCAAAAATCATTCCTTAATCTTTAAAAATAAAGTCTGGCTGATTTTTTAAAAATTGGTCAATTTTTTTAAAAAAGTTTAAAACCGTTAAAAATTTTTACCAACTTTGAAAATTTTTTTAATTTTTTTGGTAATAATTAGAAAAAATCCGGCTTTTATAATGAAAAATAGAATCTTTTATCTTTCATTTAAATCAAAAATCATTCTTTAATCTTTAAAAATAAAGTCTGGGCGATTTTTTAAAAATTAGTCAATTTTTTTAAAAAAGTTTAAAACCGTCAAAAATTTTTACCAACGTTGAAAATTTTTTTAATTTTTTTGGTAATAATTAGAAAAAATCCGGCTTTTATAATTAAAAATAGAATCTTTTATCTTTCATTTAAATCAAAAATCATTCCTTAATCTTTAAAAATAAAGTCTGGGTGATTTTTTAAAAATTGGTCAATTTTTTTAAAAAAGTTTAAAACCGTCAAAAATTTTTACCAACTTTGGGATTTTTTTTAATTTTTTTGGTAATAATTAGAAAAAATCCGGCTTTTATAATTAAAAATAGAATCTTTTATCTTTCATTCAAATCAAAAATCATTCCTTAATCTTTAAAAATAAAGTCGGGGTGATTTTTTAAAAATTGGTCAATTTTTTTAAAAAAGTTTAAAACCGTCAAAAATTTTTACCAACTTTGGGAATTTTTTAACTTTTTTGGTAATAATTAGAAAAAATCCGGCTTTTATAATTAAAAATAGAATCTTTTATCTTTCATTTAAATCAAAAATCATTCCTTAATCTTTAAAAATAAAGTCTGGGTGATTTTTTAAAAATTGGTCTGTTTTTAAAAAAGTTAGGTTAGAACCGTTAAAAATTTTTACCAACTTTGGGATTTTTTTTAATTTTTTTGGTAAAAATCAGAAAAAATCCGGCTTTTATAATTAAAATTAAAATATTTTATCTTTCATTTAAATCAAAAATCATTCCTTAATCTTTAAAAATAAAGTCTGGGTGATTTTTTAAAAATTGGTCTATTTTTGAAAAAAGTTAGGTTAGAACCGTCAAAAATTTTTACCAACTTTGGAAATTTTTTTAATTTTCTTGGTAATAATTAGAAAAAATTCGGCTTTTATAATTAAAAATAGAATCTTTTATCTTTTATTTAAATCAAAAATCATTCCTTAATCTTTAAAAATAAAGTCTGGGTGATTTTTTAAAAATTGGTCTATTTTTGAAAAAAGTTAGGTTAGAACCGTCAAAAATTTTTACCAACTTTGGGAATTTTTTTAATTTTTTTGGTAATAATTAGAAAAAATCCGGCTTTTATAATTAAAAATAGAATCTTTTATCTTTCATTCAAATCAAAAATCATTCCTTAATCTTTAAAAATAAAGTCGGGGTGATTTTTTAAAAATTGGTCAATTTTTTTAAAAAAGTTTAAAACCGTCAAAAATTTTTACCAACTTTGGGAATTTTTTTAATTTTTTTGGTAATAATTAGAAAAAATCCGGCTTTTATAATTAAAAATAGAATCTTTTATCTTTCATTTAAATCAAAAATCATTCCTTAATCTTTAAAAATAAAGTCTGGGTGATTTTTTAAAAATTGGTCTGTTTTTAAAAAAGTTAGGTTAGAACCGTTAAAAATTTTTACCAACTTTGGGATTTTTTTTAATTTTTTTGGTAAAAATCAGAAAAAATCCGGCTTTTATAATTAAAATTAAAATCTTTTATCTTTCATTTAAATCAAAAATCATTCCTTAATCTTTAAAAATAAAGTCTGGGTGATTTTTTAAAAATTGGTCTATTTTTGAAAAAAGTTAGGTTAGAACCGTCAAAAATTTTTACCAACTTTGGAAATTTTTTTAATTTTCTTGGTAATAATTAGAAAAAATTCGGCTTTTATAATTAAAAATAGAATCTTTTATCTTTTATTTAAATCAAAAATCATTCCTTAATCTTTAAAAATAAAGTATGGGTGATTTTTTAAAAATTGGTCTGTTTTTAAAAAAGTTAGGTTAGAATCGTCAAAAATTTTTACCAACTTTGGGAATTTTTTTAATTTTTTTGGTAATAATTAGAAAAAATCCGGCTTTTATAATTAAAAATAGAATCTTTTATCTTTCATTTAAATCAAAAATCATTCCTTAATCTTTAAAAATAAAGTCTGGGCGATTTTTTAAAAATTGGTCAATTTTTAAAAAAAGTTAGGTTAGAACTGTCAAAAATTTTTACCAACTTTGGGAATTTTTTTAATTCTTTTTGGTAAAAATTAGAAAAAATCCGGCTTTTATAATTAAAATTAGAATCTTTTATCTTTCATTTAAATCAAAAATCATTCCTTAATCTTTAAAAATAAAGTCTGGGCGATTTTTTAAAAATTGGTCAATTTTTAAAAAAAGTTAGGTTAGAACTGTCAAAAATTTTTACCAACTTTGGGAATTTTTTTAATTTTTTTGGTAAAAATTAGAAAAAATCCGGCTTTTATAATTAAAATTAGAATCTTTTATCTTTCATTCAAATCAAAAATCATTCCTTAATCTTTAAAAATGAAGTATGGGTGATTTTTTAAAAATTGGTCTGTTTTTAAAAAAGTTAGGTTAGAATCGTCAAAAATTTTTACCAACTTTGGGAATTTTTTTAATTTTTTTGGTAATAATTAGAAAAAATCCGGCTTTTATAATTAAAAATAGAATCTTTTATCTTTCATTTAAATCAAAAATCATTCCTTAATCTTTAAAAATAAAGTCTGGGCGATTTTTTAAAAATTGGTCAATTTTTAAAAAAAGTTAGGTTAGAACTGTCAAAAATTTTTACCAACTTTGGGAATTTTTTTAATTTTTTTTGGTAAAAATTAGAAAAAATCCGGCTTTTATAATTAAAATTAGAATCTTTTATCTTTCATTTAAATCAAAAATCATTCCTTAATCTTTAAAAATAAAGTCTGGGCGATTTTTTAAAAATTGGTCAATTTTTAAAAAAAGTTAGGTTAGAACTGTCAAAAATTTTTACCAACTTTGGGAATTTTTTTAATTTTTTTGGTAATAATTAGAAAAAATCCGGCTTTTATAATTAAAAATAAAATCTTTTATCTTTCATTTAAATCAAAAATCATTCCTTAATCTTTAAAAATAAAGTCTGGGCGATTTTTTAAAAATTGGTCAATTTTTAAAAAAAGTTAGGTTAGAACTGTCAAAAATTTTTACCAACTTTGGGAATTTTTTTAATTTTTTTGGTAAAAATTAGAAAAAATCCGGCTTTTATAATTAAAATTAGAATCTTTTATCTTTCATTTAAATCAAAAATCATTCCTTAATCTTTAAAAATAAAGTCTGGGCGATTTTTTAAAAATTGGTCAATTTTTAAAAAAAGTTAGGTTAGAACTGTCAAAAATTTTTACCAACTTTGGGAATTTTTTTGGTAATAATTAGAAAAAATCCGGCTTTTATAATTAAAAATAGAATGTTTTATCTTTCATTTAAATCGAAAATCATTCCTTAATCTTTAAAAATAAAGTCTGGGTGATTTTTTAAAAATTGGTCAATTTTTTTAAAAAAGTTTAAAATCGTCAAAAATTTTTACCAACTTTGAAAATTTTTTTAATTTTTTTGGTAATAATTAGAAAAAATCCGGCTTTTATAATTAAAATTAGAATCTTTTATCTTTCATTCAAATAAAAAATCATTCCTTAATCTTTAAAAATAAAGTATGGGTGATTTTTTAAAAATTGGTCTGTTTTTAAAAAAATTAGGTTAGAATCGTCAAAAATTTTTACCAACTTTGGGAATTTTTTTAATTTTTTTGGTAATAATTAGAAAAAATCCGGCTTTTATAATTAAAAATAGAATTGTTTATCTTTCATTTAAATCAAAAATCATTCTTTAATCTTCAAAAATAAAGTCTGGGTGATTTTTTTAAACTTGGTAAAATTAAAAAAAAATTAAGGTTAGTTAACTGTCAATTACCTTCATAACGGCTCGTTTTTTATTCGTATCCTGAGGCAACGGTGCACCGCACGTCTCGCAATTTTTTATTTTCAACGCGTTTTGTTGTTGCGGCTGTTGTTGTTGCTGCCCCTGACCTTGACTTTGTCCCTGATTCTGCCCCTGATTTTGACCCAACTGTCCTTGATGACCCTGAATCTTATGCGTTTTTAAATCCGATTGTGTCCCAAACGTCATCCCGCACTCCTCACAACCGAACCTAATCCTATCGGCTGACACGATTTGTATCTGTTGAGGCTGTTGTTGAACCTAAAAAATTATTTTTTTTAGTAAAAATATCAATTTACAAATTTCGAACTGTCAAATTTTGACATTTTATTTTTTTTGACATTTTAAACGTCACTTTTGACATATAACCCTAATTTTAACCAAAAAAAAAAATCAAATTTAGCCCCAAAATCATTCTAATTTACCTGAACGGTAATTTGTTGGGTTTGTTGCGGCTGCTGTTGTCCCTGTTCCTGCTGATGAACCCTTTTATGATGATTTAAAAGCGTCAAATGGGTAAAAACAAGCCCGCAAATTTCGCATTTAAACGTAATCGTGTTCATTTGATTAACGAGAGCGTAATTATAGCTGAACGGCTGCGTTATGTAGCATTTTTCATCCGTTAACTGTGACATGTTAACCGTCGAATTATGCGGTTGGTCCAACTTGTGGATCATGTTGACGTTGGCGTAGCAAAACGAAGGGAATTGTTGCGTTTGAACCTGTTGTTGTTGTTGCTGCTGTTGAGTTTGAACTTGCTGATTTTTCCCCGTTAACTCTTGCGATTTGTCCGGCTTTTCTTGCGTTTGCTGGGCATATATTTGATTTTGTTGAGTCGTCATTGAATTCGGATCGAACATTTTTAATTAATTCGTCTGGAAATTAAAAAAAAAATTAGATACAAAAAACAATTTATACAAAATAAATTTTAATTTAAATAAAAAATAAATAAATAAATAACCTAACTTTTATAAAAGTCAAAATTTGATGTTTTTTTAAAAGTATGTTGGTAGTAAAAAAAAAACTAAAACAAACCCATCAACATTTTATCCATGAAAAAGAAAAAAAATCTCATTCACCCCCAAATTTATAACCTAACTAAATTAAAAACTTGCACAAAAATTAAAAACGAGGAAACCCCAACAAAAAAACTCTTCCTCTTTCTAAAAATCTCTCTTTCCAACACAACAAAGACACAAAACTAAAACGGCGCCGCTAAACTAAAATGAAATAAGACGATAAAGTAACAAAGAAGACAACTTACCGACTCGGAGCGAACGGTTTTAACCTTGTCGGTGACGCCGACCGATTTTCCCCCGGTTTTCGACCGCGTGCGCGCCGAAATCCTCCCGGAATCGCCTCGAAATCGTCCTCCAGGTGCCCCGCGTGCAAAAACCGGCCGCCGGGGCCCCAAATACTTATAAAAATCGCCCGAAAACACGACCGTCTATCTCACTTTAGCAATATGGCGGACGGACGCACGGCAAAGCATTACTTTTTTACTGCCAACCGTGAAATATCAAAAATTACCAAACTCAAATCGAATATTTTCCAATCATTTTAAATAAATTCCAAATATAAATTACAATAAAACGTTTAATAATTAAAATAAAATCACTTTTTATTAATTTTCATTACTCAAAAGTAATTAAATAACTTTATTTTAATTTTTTTTTAATTAAATTTATTTTTTTTTTAATGGTGAATAGCGACATCTATACGTAAAATGATGAACTTTGTACGATTTAAATGTAAATTTGGATAATTTGAAACGTAAAGTTTAAAAAATCGTCCAGACTTTATTTATGAAGATTAAGAAATAATTTTTATGTTAAATTGAACTTAAATAATTCTATTTTTGATTGTATAAGTCGGACTTTTCTTAATTATTACAAAAAAATTGTAAAATTCAATAAAAGAAAAACTTGTAAATTCTGATAGAAGTCTATTTAGACATCAATAAATACAATAACTGGAATAGTTTTACTTAGAATTTACTTAATTAGGCTAGAACTCGTCGGATTTTTAATTCTAACTTTATATTTATATAATTATTATGTTTTTTTCTTTTTCATATTTATTTATTTATACTTCGATTAAGTCTTCGAGACTCAAACTTCAAAAGAACGGTTACTTAAAGAATATATTTACACAAAAACAAGAAGTTAATAATAGTAGTAACCCGAATGAAATAATTTTTTATGTTGTTTTACTTAAAAAATTAAAAATTACGAAAGAAAATTAATGAATTTAAAAAGAAAATTAATGAATTTAAAAAGAAAAATTAAATTAATCTATAAAAAAAAATCCCCAAAGTTCTTAACCGACCAAAAATCAAAACTAGACACAAAATTTATAAGAAAAATCACAAAAAAGGGAAAAAAATTAAACAAAAATACTGTTAAATTACAAATTATTAACTTTTTTTTTTCTTTTTTTGTAACGGTTAAAGTTTAAACGATGGTAAATCGCTTCGGATCAACCGATCCGGTCGAATCGGATTGATTCCGGGTGATTTGGATTGATTCGGGGGAATTTAACCGGACTCGGATTAAAAAATAACAAAAAATCAACATAAAAAGGATAGAAAACGACGTATTTTGGATTCAAACGAAATCTTTGGGATTAAATAACCTACTTTGGATATAAACAACCTATTTTGAATATAAACAACTTATTTTGAATATAAACAACCTATTTTGAATATAAACAACCTATTTTGAATATAAACAACCTATTTTGAATATAAACAACCTATTTCGGATTGAAACTAAGTATTTCGGATTCAATCAAAGTACTTCGGATTGAATTAAAGTACTTCGGATTGAAACAAACATATTTTAGACTCATTCGGTTCCAATTTAAGTCTTTTCCATCAACCTTCGGATCGTATTTCCCAAAGTTTTTAAAAATTACTCAAAGTCCGGTTAAATCCGCCCTTAAAAGCGCCATCTATCGTTACCATTGCTTATTTGGAGTACTTGTTAAACCTAAAATCAATGTTCTTAGTAAAATTTTTATAAATTAACTAATAAAAATGGTTTTAAAAGAGACCTGGGGTATAAACCGGATGATCGCCTTGATTTAACGCCGCGTTTTCACCCACGGATGATGCCGGAGGAGCCGGCATAGCAAATACGGGGGCGTTTTGTTGTCTAGTTGGTGTCGGTTGGGACGTTACCGGTGCGGTTGTCGTTTTATTCGTCGGGGAAGATCCGGACGGGGCTAAACCTTCATCATCGGAAAGATCTTCCTAAAAAATAAAGATAAAAATACAAAAATTAAGGTAAAAAAAAATTTTTTTTTAAATTTTTCTAACATAAAAAAAGTTTTTAAATGTAAAAACGACCATAAATTTTAAATCTTACCCTTCTTTGAGGTTGCTGAGTTTGAGGTTGGTCCCTAGCGTCGGATTCGCGCTGTAAAAAATAGAAAATACGTCTACCGTCAGATGAAAATTAAAAAAAAAAATTAATTAAAAAAAAAGCTAAAACTAAAAAAGTTTAAAACATCGCCCAAACTTTATTTTTAAAGATTAGATAATAATTTATACATCAAATTAAAGCTAAAAGATTCTATTTTTGATTATACAAGTCGAATTTTTCCGAATTATTACCAAAAAAATTAAAAAAATTCCCAAACTTGGTTAAAAAAATTGACATTTAACTAACCTCACTTTTTAAAAAATTAATTTAAAAATATCACCCAGACTTTATTTATAAAGATTAAGAAATAATTTTTATTTCAAAATAAACCTAAAAGATTCTATTTTCGAAAATAAAAGTCAAATTTTTTCTAATTATTGTAAAAATTTTGAGGTTAAAATTTTTACTTACCTTAATTTTTCCTCCTTTTTCTAACTAATTTAACCAAAACTATTCATGCAAACTAACATAAAAACAAATTATATGATCGTTAAACACCCAAACCTAATAATTAAATTAACAACACATACTATAATTTCTATAATAACTATAATTTCTAAATAATCGATAATCTACAAAGTGTTAAAAGTTAAAAGCAACCCAATTACCTTAATTTTTTGACGTCCAACGATTCTACAAAGATTCTTAACCACTTAACTAACAACAAATAAAGCAAACGAGAAATAAAATTCAACTTACGTTTAAATTATGATAATCTCCGGTATCTTCCGGAGGTCTCGGTTTGCATTTTCCGCAACAAAAGTTGCAACAGCAACAGAGGCAACAGCAACAGTAACAACCGGTTATTATACCGCAAAAAACGAAGAGAGCCTAAAAAAAATATTTTTATAAAATCGTATTTTTATTAAATCATATTTTTATTAAATCGTATTTTTATTAAATCATATCTTTAAAAATAACTTTCAAAGATATTTAAATCCTTTCAATATATCTCTTTTAAAGATAAGATAAATAAAAAAATTTACTTGTAAATCATACCAAAATGATAAAATACTTTACGTACTTTACACCAAGTCGAAGTGACAACGAAATAAGCGTTAACATTTTCCTCGCCAAACTGTTCGGCTATATAAAGCCCCAACGAACCGTAATTATCATAAATGTTCCTTTTCGTGGCATCGCTAAGGATCGTATGAGCACGATTAACTTCCTTAAACTTTTCCGCTGCGTCCGGATTGTTCGGATTCTTATCCGGGTGGTATTTCAAAGCCAAACGCCGATAAGTCTTTTTTATGTCGTCTTGAGTTGCCGTTTTGGGTAAAGCGAGAATCTCATATAACGAATCTCCCTGCGTGCTACATAACAATTACAATTCAATTATTAAAAGGAATTTTAATTTTTTAAAGGAAAAATCAACTTACGATAGTTTACGTTTGGTGTCCATTTTTATTCCTTCCCTTTTCGAACCGTTTTAAGATATTTTTAATCGTACTTTTGGGTCATAAACGCGGGGATTTTCGTTAAAAACCTTAATCGGCGAAGAAACTCGGTTAAAAATCGATTTAAACGGAATAAAAAGACATTTTTTGCGGTTTTCTGACACTAGTCCGCTTTTGACAGTGACAGTTGTCGATATTACAAAGAGTTAAGTTAGTCACTTTATTACCAACATAAAATTTTCCTTTACTAAAATCACTCTCTTTCCAAAATTAATTTATTTCTAAATCGTTTTTGAATTAAATAAAGACTTAAAACGAATTAAATCAAATTAATTAATATATTTTAATAAATATAAGAAAATTAAAATAATTAATAAATATTAGATAAAATATGTTTATCTAAAAATTATCTTAAAAACAAAAATTTCTTTTTTAATTACTCCCTTTTAAAATATACCTTTAATAAATTGATTTTAAATTAGATAAATTACACAATTAATTTAAAATAAAAATCTACATTAATTTAAATAAATTAAATTAAAAAAAAAATCTTAAATATCAATTTTAGTAACTTTATTTATTTAAGTTTTTCCCTAAAAATCAATCGTCAACCATATTGTCAATTTTGACGTTTTAAACTGTCAAGTTGGTTAAAAACGCCTTAAAAAAACTAAAAAATCTCCGTTTTCATTATTTTAAACCTTAAAATACGCATTAATAAACGTTTTAAACAACCTTATTTAGAATTTAAGACTGTTAAAAGTCTTTAAAAGACCATCAAAATGGTGAGTAAACAACTAAACAAGTGTAATAGTGAGGTTATGTTTATCAACTTTTATTAATTTTTATCAATTTTTGTTGATTTTTATTAATTTTTATGGATTTTTGTAGAGTTTTTTCGGTTTTGGTCAATCGGCGGAGATTGATATTACTTTAGACGGACAGGAACAACGTAAAACGGCTGAGGTTAAAACTGAAGATGGTAAGAAAGATCGGTTGTTGTTGTATTACGATGGAGAAACTGTTTCCGGAAAGGTTATTATCAATTAAATTATTATTAAATAAGTAAAATAAAAACAATTTTTAATAATCTAGGTGAATATAAGTTTAAAAAAAGTTGGTAGTAAACTCGAACATCAAGGAATTAAAATCGAATTCATCGGTCAAATCGAGTTATATTACGATCGTGGAAATCATCATGAATTTATCAGTTTGGTGAAGGAATTAGCCCGTCCGGGAGAGATGATCACCCATACCAGTTACCCATTTGAGTTTAGTTGCGTTGAGAAGCCTTTTGAAGTTTACACGGGGTCAAACGTAAAGCTGCGGTATTTTTTAAGAGTTACGATAGTTCGAAGACTTGCCGATTTGGTAAAAGAGATGGACGTAGCCGTTCATACTTTATCGAGTTACCCGGAGATGAATAATCCGATTAAAATGGAAGTTGGAATTGAGGATTGTCTTCATATTGAGTTTGAATATAATAAATCCAAGTTAATTTTTTTTTTTTTGTATTTGAAATTAAATTAATGAGTTTAAATTTTTTAGATATCATTTAAAAGATGTAATTGTTGGAAAAATTTATTTCCTTTTGGTTCGTATTAAAATAAAACATATGGAAATTGCCATAATTAAGCGAGAAACGACCGGATCCGGTCCGAATATGTTTACGGAGAACGAAACGATTGCTAAATATGAAATAATGGATGGAGCTCCCGTCAGAGGTGAAAGCATTCCGATTCGAGTATTTTTAGCCGGGTACGATTTAACACCGACAATGAGAGACATCAACAAAAAATTTTCAGTACGTTATTATTTAAATCTCGTTTTAATGGACACCGAAGACCGAAGATACTTTAAACAACAAGAAATTATTTTATGGCGTAAAGGTGAAAAACTAAAGAAGCCGATTCAAAGTGGTTCGGCTTTAATCGCATCGCATTTAGTGAGTCCATATGAAAATAAAGAGAATGTAAATCAATCTAACGTAAAAGAAGACTTTACGAAAGCTTCTAAATCCCAATCGGAAGAGAATTTAACCGATCCGGCTTTTAAAAGGCCGGAAATTGATGGTAGGATTGAAGGTAGGATCGAGGATATGTTCCGGGAAGCCGGAGACGGACAAATCGATGATCAACCGAGACAAATCACCCCCGAAGAAGGTGAAATCGAAAAAGAAAGTGGAATCGATAAGATAAATGAAAGGAAGGAGTGAACGGAAAGTGGGAAAAATGTAAATATGTGATTTTCTGTTTATATAAATTGATTTTTTTTGTTGTTATTATTATTATTATATATAAAGGTGTAATAATGTATAATTTAGTAATTAATTGAATTAATGTTTACGGTTTATGTATTTAAATAAAAATATAAAAACTCGGTTTGTTTTTTTTTTTTGAAAAACCTTTTTATTCATTTTTTTCGTAACTCAATCATCATCTTTATCATCATCATCATCTTTAAAATAATATAACATTTCAATATATATATAATATATAAATAATGAAAAGTGTGTGTGTGTGTTTTTTTTTTCTTCACTTTTTTTTTATTTATTTTTAATCCTTTTTCCGTGTGTGTGAGAGAAAGAGACCGAGATAAAAGCGACTTGTCAAATCTCTGTATTATTTATTTATTATTATTTTTTTTTTATTTAATTTTCTAATCTCGGTTTTTTTTTTATTTATTTACGATTTTCGTTATTATTTTTTTCTGTTGCTCGTGTTTTTACTTTACTTTTTTTTTTTTTTAATAACTTTACTTTTACCAAACTATAACCGCCTATTATAAAAACTGACTTTTTTTGACTTTATTTATTTATTTATTTTTTTTAACTTTTTTTTTTCGTCTTACGGTTTGTAACACCACGATTTTTGGGCGGCAGTCGGCGCTGTGATCGCTATTTTTCTTTTTCATTTCCGTTTCGTTTTATAAATCGGTTCTTTCCCCCCCCTCTCCACTAATTGTAATTTATTACGGACACCCCGTATATATTAATTTATTTACTATTTTATACTTTCTTACCGCTTTTTTTTTTAATTTTTTTTATTTCCTTCCCGTTTTATTACAACACGCCGTATTATCACAGGCGATTTTTTTTTAATTAGCTTAAAGGAAAAAAAAATTTTTTGTTAAAAAAATTTTTTGTTAACAAAAATTTTTGTTAAAAAAATCGATTTTAAGAAAAATTAAAATTAAAAAACGATTTTTTTAAAATCTGATTTTTTTTTTCTAATTGTGTTTAAAATCACACACCGACTGCCGTTTTAAGCCTACCTATAACATCTATTTTTTTTACCAATGAAGAGAACACAACTCCTTACCTATTTATTTTTTTTTATATAATTTTTTTTTTGCTTATTTTTCTCAAACCGATACCAGATCAAAAATAATTAATTAATCAACAAATATTTTTTTTTTTAAATAGATTTTTCGTTTTTATTATTTTTAATAATAATTTTTTTTTGTAATAATAATTTTTTTTTAATAATAATCCTTTTTTTAAATTAATAATCCTTTTTTTTTAATTTTAAATAGATTTTTTTTTAATTCAATAATTTTTCTCTATAATATATCTATATATACATCTTGTAACGTTTTTTAAAAAAACAATTTTTAATTTAATTTAATTCAACAATATATTTTATGTTAGTTTTAAACCAAGTAACAAAAAAAAAAAAATTCTCAAAATAAAAATATAAACAAAGAAAAACCATTTTTCCGTCTCTTTTTCTAAAATTTTCCTTTCTTTTTCTTTATTGAGCTGATATCGGTTGGATCGCTCTACAATTTTTCATTTCTTCGCTTCGTTTTCTTTTGTATATATATATATTTTTTTTTTTCATTTAAGAAAAAACTCTCGATTTTCTTTTTTTTAATTAATTCAATTAATTAATTAATTAATTAGGTACTATAGAAAAAGATCTCCGGACGTTATTCCGCTTTAATTTACTTCATTTTTTCTTTTTTTTTTAAATTTTAAACTCTTTTAAATCTCCTCAAACGTACCAAAAACTAAGATTCCCTTCTTAACCCCTTTATAATTCACCACATTCACTTTATCAAAAAAAAATAAAAGAAAATAAAAGAAAAAAACAATAATTATAATAATAAAAATAATTATTCAAAAAAAACCCGCCTTTTTTTTCATTTCAATTAGATAAATAAAGACGGAGATAGAGAGAGCTTCCGATCAAAGCTCGGAATCAATATTCCCATAAAAATTTTATAAAATTAAACTTAATTTAACAAAAATAAAAGTTATTTTTTATTAATTTTGGAAAAAAATATAATAAGATATTAATGACTAGTCGCATATTAGATGGCGCTACTAAGCTCTTGGTATTTTTTTTTTTTTTTGATCGGAAAATAATTAAATTAAAACAAATTAAACAAAACAGAACAAATTATCAAACGATTAATTCAACAATCGATTAAACAATCAATCAAAATTCTTACACATTTCCCTTCCTTTTCTCTCTCTCTATCGTTATTTGGTATGTTTGTAAAGTTAAGATTTATAACTTTTTTTTTACTTTTTATTAATTTCTTTTTGCCGTTTGGTTGTAACTTTATTTTTTATTAAATCGAAATTGTCCTTTTTGTTTTGTTGTTGTTTCGATTTTAACGACTCGGTTTGGTTGGTTTTATTATTAATTTTTTTTTTAATTTAATTGTTTGGTTGGTTTTTGTTGGTATTTTTTTTGATGGCTTTGAACACGGCGGCGGCGAAACGATTTACTTCAGGGCCGGACCCGTATCCTGCGGCGTCCCATTACCCTACAAAAAAAAAACTCACTTAAAAAAAATCATAAATTTCACCTTTTTTTGTTTTCAAGTTGACAATCATAAAATATAACTTTACATCGTTTAATCTAAATGTTTTTTAAGTTTAATAGAAATGTTTTTGGTACAAAAGATTTCTTCTATCTATTTTTATTTAAAAATTATTAACGATTTTGATGTAAAAAAACGCTAAAATGTGGAGTTTTTTAAGTTTTTCTAAGTTGGTAATAATATTAGGATAAAATCTTTATCAAAAAATGTGTTTTAAATTTATTGGGAAAGTTTTTTATATAAAGATTTATTTCCATCTATTTTTATTTAAAAATTATTAACGATTTTGATGTAAAAAAACCGTCAAAATTCGTATTTTTAAGTTTTTATAAGTTGGTAACTATGTTGGAATAAAATCTTTGTTAAAATATGTCTTTTAGATTTATTATAAACATTTTTCATATAAAAGATATTTTCCATCTGTTTTTATTTTAAAGTTATTTTCAATTTTGACTCAAAAATCGTTAAATTTTTCACTTTTTCAAGTTTTGTTAGTTTGGTAACTATGTTGGAATAAAATCTTTGTTAAAATATGTCTTTTAGATTTATTATAAACATTTTTCATATAAAAGATATTTTCCATTTGTTTTTATTTTAAAGTTATTTTCAATTTTGACAAAAATCGTTAAATTTATCACTTTTTCAAGTTTTGTTAGTTTGGTAACTACATTGGAATAAAATCTTTGTTAAAATATGTCTTTTAGATTTATTATAAACATTTTTCATATAAAAGATATTTTCCATCTGTTTTTATTTTAAAGTTATTTTCAATTTTGACTCAAAATTCGTTAAATTTTTCACTTTTTCAAGTTTTGTTAAGTTGGTAACTATGTTGGAATAAAATCTTTGTTAAAATATGTTTTTTAGATTTATTATAAATATTTTTCATATAAAAGACATTTTCCATCTGTTTTTATTTTAAAGTTATTTTCAATGTTGACTCAAAAATCGTTAAATTTTTAACTTTTTCAAGTTTTGTTAGTTTGGTAACTATGTTGGGATAAAATCTTTGTTAAAATATGTTTTTTAGATTTATTATAAACATTTTTCATATAAAAGATATTTTCCATTTGTTTTTATTTTAAAGTTATTTTCAATTTTGACTCAAAAATCGTTAAATTTTTCACTTTTTCAAGTTTTGTTAATTTGGTAACTACATTGGAATAAAATCTTTGTTAAAATATGTCTTTTAGATTTATTATAAACATTTTTCATATAAAAGATATTTTCCATTTGTTTTTATTTTAAAGTTATTTTCAATTTTGACTCAAAAATCGTTAAATTTTTCACTTTTTCAAGTTTTGTTAATTTGGTAACTACATTGGAATAAAATCTTTGTTAAAATATGTCTTTTAGATTTATTATAAACATTTTTCATATAAAAGATATTTTCCATTTGTTTTTATTTTAAAGTTATTTTCAATTTTGACTCAAAAATCGTTAAATTTTTCACTTTTTCAAGTTTTGTTAGTTTGGTAACTACATTGGAATAAAATCTTTGTTAAAATATGTCTTTTAGATTTATTATAAACATTTTTCATATAAAAGATTTTTTCCATCTGCTTTTATTCAAATGTTATTTTCGATTTTCATTCAAGATTCGTTCAAATTTATAGTTTTTCAAATTTTTCCAAGTTGGTAAGAATGCCAAGTTAAAATCTTTATTAAAAAATGTCTTTTAGACATTTATTTAATTCGTTTAACGATTTCGATTTAAAAAAAACCTTAAAATCGGTATTACTTAAGTTACCATCGGATGCTCGCCGAGCTGTTGCTGCTGTTGGTGTTGCTGCTGCTTCATCTTATCGCAGTAATCGGCCAGGATATCCCTAAAGCGCGGCCAACTCTTCTCCGGCACGGTTATGGCCGCTCGGAAGTTCGTCTTCACCTCGCTGATCCTCATGTAAACGCCGCGCGCGTTCTGCCCGACGTCGAAGTAAAAGTTCTTATTGTCGACGTGCAGGTGACGGCCCTCCGGCAGCTCCTGCCTGTACGTCGCCTCGTCCACGCTGAACTCGTCCAATAAATCCGTCAAAGCGTCCCTAAACTCGATCATCCCCTGAGCCGGAATCGCCACTTGACTTCTCGGCCCGCCGCGCGTTATCGTTTGGGATACGCGCAAAAAACGACCTCTAGAATTCTCTTTTAAATCCAAATAATACCTAATTTTTTATATATAAAAAAAAAATTAAAATTAATTAATAAGTGAATAATAAGTAAATAATAGTAAACGTAGCATAAATCTTGAAATAAAAATGACTTTTATTTACCTTCGATTATCTTTTAACATCATTTCGCTTTTTAATTTACCATCCTCGGGCACGTTGTCCGGATTCGGGGGTCCCAACGACGAATAATAATCGCTGAAGGCGGACAAATGGTCTCGAAATTCAGCCGCGGTGGTCAAAGCGAGGAAGATTTGCGATCTGCGGCCGTCCGCGCCGATCTCGGCCACTTTTATAAAACGACCGCGCCGGTTCTGCTTCACGTCGAGGTAGAAACGTTTGCTCTGGATCTGGAGCATTTTCGTTGCGAGCTCCTGTTCCATTTGGCCGCCCTGTTGACCTAAAAAATCAAATTTTAATTAAAAAATTCCATCATTTTTACAAAAAAAAATCATACATAACCTCAAAAAAAAAAATAATAATAATTTTTATAAAAATAAATTAAAAACTAATAAGAAAATTTCCTTTAATTTAAATATAAAAACCAATCATTTAATTCAAATAGTTTGTTATTAAAGTTTTCGGTTCGGAATGAAACATAACCTCAAAATTTTTTTTATTTTTAACTAAAACTTGGTTATTTTTAGATTTGATTACTTTTCAGACTTAAATTAAAGAATATTTATCGTCTTTCTTTAAAAATGTCTAAATAAATCTTTAATTTTAACTAAATAAAAAATAATTTTGAGGTTAGGTTTTAAAAAATATATTTTTTTTACCTGGATCTTTCCAATAAGTAATTTTTGTAAAATTAAAATCCATTTTTGTAAAAATACTAACATTCTAATGAAAAACCTTTGAAAAACTGACTCCAGAAGCGAATGATTCACTGATCGAGTCTTTTAGGATACTAAAATTCCTAGAAAAACTACACTTTTAAGATGACTCACGCGTTCATTCATACGTTATGTTATAAAAAAATAATTTAAATTTCCCGCCGAGGTTTTCGAAGGTTTTTCTCGTCTTAAAACTTAACCTCAACGCTAAAACTTGAAAGAAAAATCATTAAAATGGATTTTTTTAACTCACCCGGGTCGTAATCGGTGTTCCCCTGCTCCATTCCTTGGTGGTACTCTATAAAGAAATCAGTTTAAAACCGATTAATTGACCGTTTTTAATCCACCTTTTAATTATTATTTTTTTTTTATTACTCGACAAACGTCAAACGTCAAACAACAACAACAAAACTCGGTTATCTATTTAAAATCACCAACCGGATACGAAACCGAAACTAAATTTTATTCCGATTAATAGGCGTTCGCGATTAACTGTTCGATCGTTGATAATTTAATTGATTTTAAAGGAAAATCGCGTGAAAAACTCGCGAAAATTCTCGTCGTCGGCGGCGGCCATCTTGGCGAAAGGTGTTTTGTATGTGTCAAAGTGAAACGTCAAAACGGGGGGGCGATTTTTGGACGGTTTTCGCCGCGTTTTCGGCGCCCCCGAACGTTTCTAAAGGGGCTCGGGGTTAAAAGGGACGTGAACTCGTACGACACTACTCACTCTGCGAGCTCGAACCTTCATCCCCGCTGCCTAAATCGGACATCGCACCAGCGCTCGGCCTTCTGACCCGGTGGGGACTTTCGTACCGACGTATCGAATCGGTTGGTAACACTTTTTCGACTAGGAACAACTTTAAATATATTTTAAATTAATTAAAATAAATTTATACACATTTTAAATTATTTATTCATCAAATGAAATTTGATTTTTTAAAAAATAAATTTTTTATATTTATTGTTATTATTTTTAATTTAATTTAATTGTCAAAAATGAAATGTAATTTAAATAATTGTAAGTTACTGATTTAATTTTTTTTTTTTTGATAAATAATAACTATCAAAGTAATATTCTTTCTTATTTATTAAAAATATAAATTGAAATATTTTTAATATAATTTAAAAATTTTAGCATCTATTGACATCTATTAGAAATCCTCCGAACCGAAAACTTTGGGTATTTTCCGTTAGATGGTATTACTTCAAATGTCAAATTTAATTTTTATTATTTTTAAAATAAACACAATTTTTAAATACAAAATTTTATTGATTTAATAATAATAATAATAATAGTAACTCCTACACAGAAAACGCTTATACATATATATTTTTTTTATAGTATTTCAACCAAAAAACAGAGTACTCTATGTACAATAATAAAAAAAAATAAGAAAACATTCTTCTCTTTAATTATTATTAAATTGAAATCATTAAACAGGGCAAAAATGTGATCCACGGATGGTAGCTGAAAGATCGAAAAGAAGCCCCCGGTGTGTACATATCCTATATGTATAATAACGTATCTTTATTTGTATTTATATATATTATAGTGTACAACCACTTTTTGCGTTTAAAGTTACAGTTTAAAAATCCCCCCGATTTCATTTTCATTTTTTATTTTTCTATAATAAAGTGTTATTATCGGCTGTCGACCGGAAAACTTACTAAAATATATCCGGACACCTCGACCAATCTTGTTTTTCCTTGCAATCCCAATATTCCCCTTTGTACACGTGAATAAACGTACCGGTATCTTCATCTTTTACTTGTCTAAACCAAACCGGTTCGTATGGTTCAAAAGGAATTCCTTTAAAATAATAATTTTAATAATTTTATAATTTATTTTTATAATTTAATTTTATATTTTTTAATTTTATAAAAAAAAAACTTACCAGATTGTTGAGCTGTTTCAGCTTCGGTTTCTCTTTTCCTCCGAACGGCACGTTGTTTCTCCTCTAATCTAACTTTTTCAACGTTAGCTTTATCCCACGCTTGTTCCTCCATCAATCTCTGATCGGGTCTTAATCGAGAATCAGTTGGAGCAACCCCCTCTTCCGGTTCGTTTAACTGACAAGCCAAAACCGTAAAATTATAGTACTTATCTGACTCGGGGTCGGGCATGCGTCGTTTCCAAGCAACTACGGGAGCTGCAGTTTCATAAACCGGGTTTTGAATTGTCCCGGTGTTTCCCGTCACCTTACAAATCTCAACTTTATCATCCCAAGTGCCATTAATAATCCATTGGACGCTTCCGGAAGCATCCATCACAGCTCCTTTTACCCTCCGTTGCGATTCCTTCGAGAAATACGAGTACGGGACGTATTTTAAATGACAAGTGATACCTGAGGCAGCTCCCCGACCCACTATATCCATATCGCCGTGCTGATCAACCCATAATTTTCCCACTATTATGTTATGAATCGTTGTCGTTACTTTTCTCCATGAGTAACGGTTACCGTTATCGAATTCTACGTAAGCTGTACCTAATGGAACAATCTGGAAGAATAAAAACGAGGATAATTTATTGAAATCAATTAAAAGTTTTCTTAGTTTTTGAATTATTTGAGATTAAAATTGAAAAAATGACTTTTTTGAGGTTATAACTAGTTTTTAGATTATAACTCTTTTAATATTAAAAATTCAAAAAAATATTACTAATAGAAAATGTTTATAATTAAAAAAGGAATAAATTTTATTTGAAACATTTTTTTCTATCTCGTTTAGTTTTTAAATCGGATGGAACTAAAATTGAAAAAATGACTTTTTGAGGTTATAACCAGTTTTTAGGTTATATAGAGCACCTGTAAATATTTCCCTCGAAACTTAGAAGACATAGTAAACTCCTGCCAACATTTCCACCCTCGTCCCTCGCAATACTGAGCAACCATCGGAGGATGATGAGAGACCTGCTCGTTGATGATGCGCCATCCAAGATCAGCCGTCCGATCAAACTCGTACGTTTCCCCTAATAATGGATTAAATGGCTTCCCGTTTCTCGAACTGGTCGTCGAATACGACGATATCGTGAACGCGGCGACGTACGCTAGCTGCTCGCACTGATCCGAAATCTTACAAGCCTGATCCAAAATCTCCGAGTACTCGAAATCCTCCGTTAAACGCTGCAGCATGCTGAGCGGCTCGTTAAAGTTGACCGGAATCGGTATCTTGGTCAGATCTTTACCGATGCAATTCTTCACGATGCTCCAAAGGCTGATCGGATAGTTAGGTTTGTCGGGCACGCGACAGCGCCGTTGGCCGCGAACCGCCACCGCGACATTTCCGCCGCTTCCGGCGGCCACGCTCGGGGCCTCTTCTCGGCCAGCCACCGCTCCCTTCTTCCCCGACGTCACCACGATGGCTTGCTGCTGACCGGCGGTCGCCTCATCCGTTTCCTCGCTAGAACTAGCGTCCGAGCTGGTTGCTCCACCGTCGGCGGCGCCCCCCGACTGTTGTTGCTGTCGATGAGGTGGGCTCGGGATGTCAATTAAGAAACGATGATCGGACGCTCCTAAAGAACTAGAAGAAACGGCCGAAAACGAACCGTTTCCTCCTTCAGCTACCGCGTCGTAAAATTCATTTTCATCTTCATCTTCACTAGCACTTATAACATCTAAACAAAAACAAGAAATTAAAAAATTATAAAAAAAAAAAAATTGAGGTTATAACCAGTTTTTATAACTCTAATATCGAAAATTAACAAAAATGTTTTTAACAAAAAATGTTTATTACTAAAAAAGGAATAAATTTCATTTAAAACATTTTTTTCCATTTCCTTTAGTTTTTGAATTAAAGAGAAGCAAGGTTGAAAAAGTGACGTTTTGAGGTTATAACTAGTTTTTAAATTATAACTCCTTAAATATCGAAAATTGACAAAAATGTTTTTAACAAAAAATGTTTGTTAATAAAAAAGGAATAAATTTCATTTGAAACATTTTTTTCCATTTCGTTTAGTTTTTGAATTAAAGAGAAGCAAAGTTGAAAAAGTGACGTTTTGAGGTTATAACTAGTTTTTAAATTATAACTCCTTAAATATCGAAAATTGACGAAAATGTTTTTAACAAAAAATGTTTATTAATAAAAAAGGAATAAATTTCATTTGAAACATTTTTTCCTATTTCGTTTAGTTTTTGAATTAAAGGGAAGCAAAGTTGAAAAAATGACGTTTTGAGGTTATAACTAGTTTTTAAATTATAACTTTTTAAATATTGAAAATTGACAAAAATGTTTTTAACAAAAAATGTTTATTAATAAAAAAGGAATAAATTTCATTTGAAACATTTTTTTCTATTTCGTTTAGTTTTTGAATTAAAGAGAAGCAAAGTTGAAAAAATGACGTTTTGAGGTTATAACTAGTTTTTAAATTATAACTCCTTAAATATCGAAAATTGACGAAAATGTTTTTAACAAAAAATGTTTGTTAATAAAAAAGGAATAAATTTCATTTGAAACATTTTTTTCTATTTCGTTTAGTTTTTGAATTAAAGAGAAGCAAAGTTGAAAAAGTGACGTTTTGAGGTTATAACTAATTAGGTATTAAGTAAACTTTTTGTGTATTAATAAAAGAAAATAAAATAAAAAAAAATAAAAGAAAAGAAAAGAAAATAAAATAAAATTAAAAATTAAATTAAAAAAAAATCAAAAATAAATAAATATTTCTAAAAATTAAATTAAATTAATCCCATTTAGAAATCTAAACAACGCCATCTATTAACAACACATTAAAACTTTTGACAACTAACATAACCTCCAAATCGATATGAAATTTATTTATTAATAAAAACACGTTGTATCTTTTTAAAATCACTCTAATCACTCACCTCTAATGAAAATCAAAATAATTAAATAAAATCTAAATAATTAAATTAAATATAAATAATTAAATTAAACATAAATACTATTTTAATCGCAACTAACATTTTAAACAACTCCCGAAACATCATTACTTACAATTTTTTAAATTTCCTTTATATGTAATCCTTTTTTTCGTTATTAATCAAACTGTTACGCAACGATTTCAATTTAAATTCCTTTTTAATTTGTATTTAAACTATAAAAACCTCCGAAGATGTGGTTACTATAACGTTAGATTTTCCTCCCCTTCCGGATTATTGATTTGCGTACAAAACGAATTTTAAATAAGTATAGTAGTCGCGAGAATTATTTCCGAAAACGAAATGAAAGAAAAACCGAACCGATTTACTACGAAATTTTGACGATATGTAATAATGTGACAGTCACGCGATTGACTGGCGTAACTAGATTGATTCTAACACGTTGTCACGTTATAAAAAGCAAATATCCCTAAAAGGATTTTAAGTTAATTCGCGATTATACCAAAAGGTGTCGCGCAAAATATAAATTTAAAATTTAAAAATTAATTGATAAATTTAAATTATATAAAAAATTTAAATTATATAAAAAATTGAAATTATATAAAAAACTTAAATTATATGAAAAATACAAATCAAATTTTTAATAAACCATGAAATAAATTAACCCGTCAACATTTGAATTTAATACTTGTACGTACCCCTTGGTCTTTGTGCGTTTGCGGCAGCCGCTTGTTCTAATTTGGAGTGTTGTTGAGCCAACGTTTCGACCATCTCTTGCAATCGCTGTCTTTGTTCGCGTTCGTGTTGCAAGAGCCTCGTCCATTTGTGTCCGTGATTTAAAGCCATGGCTAAATATTCCGAACAAGCCTAGAAAAATATACAGATTGAGTTTAATTATATCGTATAAAAGGTGGATAAATAATTTAATATTTTAAGCTATTTGTAATTTCTGCTTAAAATGTCACTTTGACGTTTAAATGTCAAATTCCATTCTTAAAATGTCAATTTCAACGTTTAAATGTCAAAATCCATTTTCAAAATGTCAATTTTGACGTTTAAAACGTCACTTTTCATCTTTAAAGGGTCACTTTTGACATTTACAGATCAAAATTCTGTTTCGAGATGTCAATTTTAACGCTTAAATGTTAGTATTTCTGTTTAAAATGTCAATTTTCACGTTTAAATGTCAAAATCCATTTTCAAAATGTCAATTTTAAAATTTACAGATCAAAATCCTCTTTCAAAAGGTCAATTTTGACGTTTAAATGTTAGCCTATCTGCTTAAAATGTCGCTCTTCACGTTTAATTGTCAAACTGCGTTTTTAAAATGTCAATTTCGCCGTTTAAATGTCAAAATTCGTTTTCAAAATGTCAATTTTGACGTTTAAAACGTCACTTTTCATCTTTAAAGGGTCACTTTTGACATTTACAGATCAAAATTCTCTTTCGAGATGTCAATTTTGACGCTTAAATGTTAGTATTTCTGTTTAAAATGTCAAAATCCATTTTTAAAATGTCACTTTTGACGTTTAAAGGTTAAAATTCTAGTATCATATAAAAGGTGGATAAATAATTTAATATTTTAAGCTATTTGTAACAAAAACTTTTCTTAATTATAGAAAAAATAAATTAACAAGTAGATTTACGTTCATCATGGCATTGCTGGCGATTCGGAAAAGAGTAGCTCTTTCTTGAACGGCTTTGTGCTTCCCTTGAATAGCATCCGATTCGGCATTCACTTCCAACTCGCCGAGAGCACGCTGTAGCGCCCCTCCGTGCTTTGAAATCAAATCCGAACAAGTTTTTAAATCATCTAATTTCGCTTGTAACTCCCGCACGACGTTCGCCCATTCTTCCGGAGACGCACCATCTTCGGTTTCTTCTTCTTCCTCTTCACTCTCCAAATTACGACTATAAAAATAATCATTTTCATTATTTTCTTTTTAAATATTGATTTTATTTCAACTTACATAGCTCTAGCTTTAGCTAATTCAAGTGCGGTAACCCAACTTTGTCTCTCGACTTCTGAAGCGGCTCTTATATGAAACGTTTGAGTTCCTCCGTTAGAAATAACAAAGGTGCACGCATCGACGGTGTGAATAAGGGCTCCGTGAAGAGAAATACTCCCTCGACAGGTGTGTGCCATTTCCGCTTGGTTCCTATACGAAAGAAATTAGCATTTTTTTAGTTCGGAAAGGAAGGGAATAACGGGGATTTGTGCAGGGCTGTCATGAGAGCGTTTGCGTCGTTTCTTAAAACTTACCCGTTGCGGAACCTTCGCCTTCTCCTCAGAGACAGGGTCGTGACGCCCCCGCTATTATTTTCAGCCCTGCACATCATCATAACACAAGTGTGAATTGATTTTTTTTTTAATTGCTTAATTTCCAAATTAAAAACGTGTATTTTTAATTTTCCTTAATTACAATTGCGATTATAATCGGGTTTTTTTCCCCTCGATAATAAACTGCGACGTTGGCATAAACATACCGATTATTAACGAACCGAAAACTATTATTTTTACCTATTTTTTTTTTCTCGATCGTTAACGAGTTTATTTTCGTTCAAGGTTGTTTAGATTATGTAAAAATTCGGTAATTTTTCCGGTCGTTAACCGATAAAAACGTACCTGTAATAGGACAAGAGGCCGTTTTGCAAAACGAACCATCGCCTCTGATAGCCCTTTAAGTAGTTGGTCCATTTGAACAGCCAGCCCTTCATCGCCGGCTCGTTTTGGCCGCTCTTCGCCGGGGCCCCGTCCCCCATTTTCGCGCGAAAAACTGTCGCTTTTCCACTAACTTTCCGAACACCCTTTCGTCCCTCTGACGTCTGTCAAGGCATAACTGTCAAAAACGTACTCTGATGACAACACGATTCGCGTGAAGTTAACACATGAACCACTTACGCCATCTATCAAATGACAGCTCAACCTTTATTCAATATTACAAAAAAAATTAATTAATTATTTCTTATTAATTATTTTAATTTTACATGTTATAAAATCTAAATGTATATCTAGAAATAAATTTAACTCTTTTGAATTTTCTTAATTTATTTTTAAACATTTTTTAAGTAACTAATTTGACTTTTCCCCACCATTCGTACTTGATTTGACTATTAAATCCACAGTACTCATATGTCACCTGACTCGCACCTGACACAGTCTTGTGATTATCGAGTGTAGCTACCAGTATTCGGCCTGTTGTTGAGTGAGTTGGACTTGATTTGTACCTAACGAAAGGTAAGCCTTTGTTAATTTTACATATCCCAACCCTACACCCTTAAAAAACCACTCACGGCTAATTGCTAACTTCGCTTTATTGATTTTCCATCCCACCGATTAAATTTGCAGATTTTCTCCCGGTTCTAACTAATCCATACGAAAATAGGGCATTTAAAAGTATTCACGAATACGTTAGATGTATTTAACTAAAAAATATATGCTATCATAGTGAGAATTTGGTTGTAATTAATAAATACATCCTAGGCGTAGCCTAAATATAATTTTTACATGATTTATATAGAGCGGCACTTACGTAACGTTTAGATTTTATGTGTAATGTCATTTGATTTGGGTTGTCCGCTCGGTTGAAATAAGGGCGCGGCGTTGATTTTTAGCACGTGACTCCTGTTTGTCGATTTTAAATGGTTTTTCAAACATTTTTAATCATTTTAAAACATTTATTGATTTATTAAATTAAAATATTGATTTATTTTAGACGTTCAAAATGTCCAAACTACCCAAACTCAGCGATGAGGAGAAGGAATCCACTTACGGATATGTTTATGCCGTTTCCGGACCAGGTATGAAAATTTTATATCATTTTTTAGTTTAATTTAACAAATTTTTATACTAAATTTTAAAGTTTTTATATTAAATTTGCAATTTTAATATTAAATTTGCAATTTTAATATTAAATTTGCAAATTTTTTATCTTGAATTTTAAGATTTCAACTTTATTTTTTATTTTTAGTCGTTACGGCTGAAAAGATGAGCGGATCGGCTATGTACGAGTTGGTAAGAGTCGGTTACCATGAACTCGTAGGTGAGATTATTCGTTTGGAAGGCGATATGGCTACAATTCAAGTCTACGAGGAAACTTCCGGAGTAACCGTAGGAGATCCCGTGTTACGTACGGGTAAACCGCTCTCCGTGGAACTTGGTCCGGGTATTTTGGGGTCGATTTTCGACGGTATCCAACGTCCGTTGAAAGACATTAATGATTTAACGCAAAGTATTTACATTCCGAAGGGTATTAACGTCCCGGCATTGTCTCGTACTCAACAGTGGGAGTTTAATCCGTTAAATATTAAGGTTGGTTTTTAATTAAAAGGTTTTAAGTTAATTTAAAGTATTTAATTAATAAAAAAAAGTGTATTTTTATTTATTTTATTTAAATTTTTTAAATTTTTATTAGGCCGGAGCTCATTTAACCGGAGGTGATTTGTACGGTATCGTTCACGAGAACACTTTGGTTAAGCACAAGTTGATTTTACCACCTAGAGCGAAAGGAACTGTTGTTTCGATTGCTCCGCCTGGTAATTATACCGTCGATGTAAGTATAAATTATATATTATAAAGTTGTAACTTATAAACATCAAATTTCAAACGAATCCAAAGAGAATTCCACTTTTAGAACGTAACCTAATTTTTAGATTTTAAAAAAATTTTAATTAACGACATTAAGTTACATTTTCTCTTCCGAGAGGAAAACTAAAAGTCATAGAAAATTTATTTACGGTAAAAATAAAGATTAAGTTTTAATCTAAATCCTGATAAAAATTTCAAGCCTTATTAATAATTAGTTTTTGAGATATGATTTTTTAAAAATGATTTTTAATAATCAAAAATTTTTAACCTAAAAGTTTTTTTTATTAACTTTGAAAATTTTTTTAATTTTTTTGGCAACATTTAGAACAAATCGGTATTTTTTTTATTAAAACTAGAATGTTTTAAGTTTCATTTAGAAGAAGAATCAAATCAAAATATTTAAAAATGAATTTTTGGTGAATTTTTAAAGTTGATCGATTTTTTTAAGTTAGAAGTGTCAAAGATTTTTAACCTAAAAAAAATTTTTATCAACTTTGATCTTTCCGATTCAATTAAATTTTCCTCGATTTAACTTAAATTTCTTTTATTTAACTTTAAATTTATTTAATTTAACTAAAATTTGTTTAGTTTGACTTAAATTTATTTTATTTAATTTGAATTTTTTAATTTTATGTTTCAAAATTTTAGGTTAATTTTTAAAATCTTTCCGATTTACTTAATTTTTCCTCGATTTTACTCAATTTTTTTTTATTTAACTTTAAATTTATTTAATTTAATTGAGTCTATTTCATTTAACTAAAATTTCGTTAATTTAATTAAAATTACCTCATTTTATGTCTTAAAATTTTATGTCAATTTTCAAATCTTTCCGATTCACTTAATTTTTCATCGATTTAACTCAAATTTCTTTTATTTAACTTTAAATTTATTTAATTTAACTAAAATTTGTTTAATTTGACTTAAATTTATTTTATTTAATTTGAATTTTTTAATTTTATGTTTCAAAATTTTAGGTTAATTTTTAAAATCTTTCCGATTCACTTAATTTTTCCTCGATTTCACTCAATTTTTTTTTATTTAACTTTAGATTTATTTAATTTAATTGAATCTATTTCATTTAACTAAAATTTTATGTCAATTTTCAAATCTTTCCGATTCACTTAATTTTTCATCGATTTTACTCAAATTTCTTTTATTTAACTTTAAATTTATTTAATTTAACTAAAATTTGTTTAATTTGACTTAAATTTATTTTATTTAATTTGAATTTTTTAATTTTATGTTTCAAAATTTTAGGTTAATTTTTAAAATCTTTCCGATTCACTTAATTTTTCCTCGATTTCACTCAATTTTTTTTTATTTAACTTTAAATTTATTTAATTTAATTGAATCTATTTCATTTAACTAAAATTTCGTTGATTTAATTAAAATTACCTCATTTTATGTCTTAAAATTTTATGTCAATTTTCAAATCTTTCCGATTCACTTAATTTTTCATCGATTTAACTCAAATTTCTTTTGTTTAACTTTAAATTTATTTAATTTAACTAAAATTTGTTTAATTTGACTTAAATTTATTTTATTTAATTTGAATTTTTTAATTTTATGTTTCAAAATTTTAGGTTAATTTTTAAAATCTTTCCGATTCACTTAATTTTTCCTCGATTTCACTCAATTTTTTTTTATTTAACTTTAGATTTATTTAATTTAATTGAATCTATTGCATTTAACTAAAATTTCGTTGATTTAATTAAAATTACCTCATTTTATGTCTTAAAATTTTATGTCAATGAATTTTTAAAAATTGACTAGTTAAGTATAAATAAACAAATTTTTTTTTTCTTAGGATATCGTCTTAGAAACTGAATTCGACGGTGAACGTTCAAAATACACCATGTTACAAGTATGGCCTGTACGTCAACCGCGTCCGGTGAGTGAAAAACTCCCGGCAAACCACCCTCTATTAACCGGGCAAAGAGTACTCGACTCGCTCTTCCCCTGCGTCCAAGGCGGAACGACAGCCATCCCCGGGGCTTTCGGTTGTGGTAAAACCGTCATCTCTCAATCCCTTTCCAAGTACTCCAACTCCGACGTAATTATCTACGTCGGTTGCGGTGAAAGAGGTAACGAAATGTCTGAAGTATTGAGAGATTTCCCCGAATTAACCGTTGAAATCGACGGACAAACCGAATCAATCATGAAACGTACCGCTTTGGTAGCGAATACATCTAACATGCCTGTCGCCGCTCGTGAAGCCTCTATTTACACCGGAATTACTCTATCCGAGTATTTCAGAGATATGGGTTACAACGTGTCTATGATGGCCGATTCTACTTCCCGTTGGGCCGAAGCTTTGAGAGAAATTTCCGGTCGTTTGGCCGAAATGCCCGCCGATTCCGGTTATCCGGCTTATTTAGGTGCTCGATTAGCTTCCTTCTATGAACGTGCCGGAAGAGTAAAATGTTTAGGTAATCCGGATCGCGAAGGATCGGTTTCTATCGTCGGAGCCGTCTCTCCACCGGGTGGTGATTTCTCCGATCCGGTTACTTCGGCCACCTTAGGTATCGTACAAGTATTTTGGGGGTTGGATAAAAAACTCGCCCAAAGAAAACATTTCCCCTCCATTAACTGGTTGATTTCTTATTCAAAATACACGAGAGCTTTGGACGATTTCTACGATAAAAACTTCCAAGAATTCGTCGCTTTAAGAACTAAAGTAAAGGAAATCCTTCAAGAAGAAGAAGATTTATCCGAAATCGTACAACTTGTCGGTAAAGCTTCGTTAGCCGAAAGCGATAAAATCACTTTGGAAGTCGCCAAGTTGTTAAAAGAAGATTTCCTCCAACAAAACTCTTACTCCGCTTACGATAGATTCTGTCCCTTTTATAAAACCGTCGGAATGCTTAAAAACATGATCGGTTTGTACGATATGGCCAGACATGCCGTCGAATCGACCGCGCAATCCGAAAATAAGATCACATGGAATGTTATTAGGGATTCGATGGGTAATATTTTATACCAGCTAAGTTCCATGAAGTTTAAAGACCCGGTTAAAGATGGTGAGGCGAAAATTAAGGCCGATTTTGATCAACTGTACGAAGATATCCAACAAGCTTTTAGAAACTTGGAAGATTAAATATAAAAGAAAGATTAGATTATGTACAATACAATATTACATAGTATGTTCCAAGTAAATACCTTTTTTTTTTGTCCCAAGTCGTGCATTTACGGCCGTGTTTTTCAATGATATTCTATTGAAGGCAACAACTTGAAAAATAATTATAAAAAATAATAAGGAAAATTCTTCAATAAGATGTGTATTATATGTTAAATAAGGTAGATAGATATTATGTATAGTTAGATAATTGTTATTATTCCTTAAATTGTCAAAAAGATATTGTCTTATTAAAATAAACACAAATTAAAAATTAATTTCTTTGTTATTTTAATTGAAACAATTTAAAACATACAAAATTAATATATTGTACTAATTTTCGCGTACATTTCGAATTGTTTTATATTCCAACATAAATTTTATGGATTTTAAATTTTAAAAATAGTTTATAAAATTTAAAAGCAGTTTTTTTTTATTTCTCAAATTTCCCACACTGATTGCCAACGAACCACAACAATAAAGTTAGTTAATCAACTGTCAAAAAGATAAAGCTGTCATAATCTCTATTTGTTAACAAATTTAACCCACTTACAATCGAAATTAAACCAAAAACTTATTAAAATACCATGTAAAACCTTTTAAATTAACCATAAATCGAGTAAGTACTTTTTAAAACCAATAAATACCTTTTAAAACAACACCTAACCTAAAATTTTTTAGGTTATGTTTACTGTCAATTACCAAAAGTTATTATAAAAATCTATTTAATAGGAAGAAAAAAAATGGTTCGTTTGTATTGGTTTTCGCGTACATCGCGAATCGTCGCTTTATGTTCCGCCGCGAACTTTATAAACAGCGCGGATAGAGTAATTATGCCGATAACCATCATCCCGATGACCGATGATTTTCACTGGACTTTACACGAACAAGGATGGATTTTATCCGCGTTCGCTTTCGGTTATTTCACCTCTCAAATACTCGGAAGTTGTTCCGCTTCGAAATTGGGAGCAAAAAATGTTTTAATCTTTAGCGTTTTATTATGGAGCATTGCTACGTTTATCACGCCGATATTAGCCCACAGTTTGGCCGCTTTAGTTGTTTGTAGGATCGTTTTAGGGTTTGCCGAAGGATTAGGTGAGTTGTTAATAAACATTTTTTGGTTTATTTAATTTTATCAAGTTGTTTTATCAAATTTTTAAGGTTTACCGACAATTTTTCATTTATTTGCTCATACGATTCCGGTTGAAGAACGATCGAGGGCTTTTGGATATTTAATAGCTTGCGGATCGGTTGGACAAACGGTAGCATCGGTCGTAAGTTGAAAAATAATTTAATTAATTTAGAAATTAATTTTTTTATTTTTTAGATTTGTCCGCATCTTTTCTGGCAATCATCCTTTTATCTATTTGGTTCGTTGGGACTTATTTGGGTGTTTTTATGGATTATATTTTACCCCGAACGTGCTTTAGGGAATATCGATGATACATTACCGCTTCATACGTCAACGTATTCGCATAAAAACCCTCATAAAAATATCGATAGCTCTCATATTCCACCGAAAACCATCAAATGGTATCATTTCATCCTTTCGAAACCTTTATGGGCGATTTACACGGCGCATTTTTCGATGAATTGGTGTACGTACATAATAATGCAATGGCTACCGACTTATTTGTCAAGAAATTTAGGCGCAAACGCTCATAGTATTAGTTTAACGGCAATCCCGTACATTTTCAACTCTTTATTTAGCATAACAAGCGGTCACTTTGCCGATAACCTCTTACAAACGAAAAATTGGTCCGTTTTAAACGTCCGTAGATTGATGACTTGTATCGGTTTAATCGGACCCGGGTTATTTTTAGCCATTTTCTGTCTTGTCGATAATTTATTCTTAGCGGTGATTTTAGTGAGTATTTCTATGGGTTTAAGTGCTGCGAATTCGGCCGGACATTTAAGTAATCACGTTGATGTTGCTCCGAATCATTCGGGGACTACGTTTGCTATTTCCAACACTTTAGCAACCGTTCCTGGGGTTTTATGTGGCCCCGTTACAGCCGGACTAGTGGTTAGATTTGGGATGAGGTGGGCTCCGGTGTTTTTACTCGCCATGGCGGTTAATTTAACCGGAGCCGGGGTTTATTTTCGATACGGTAAGGCAAGTCAGGTAATTTAATAAATTTAATAGACTTTCTAGTTTTATCTATAATTAATACTTACGTATAATTAATTGAGTTAATGTATAATATAAGTTAGGTTATGTTAAAGTAAGTTTCTATTTTGTTGTGAAGATGTAAAATGTTGTAAAACAATTTGAATAATTGAATAAATGATTATTATTATTTTTAAAAAGATTTTTATCGTTTCTTTACTCTTATAAATAAGTTCGGTGCGAATTTGTAATTTAAAAATTTGAGTTCAATAACCATTTTTCAGCTTAGAAAACGCATTTAAGAAAAAAAAATTTTTTTAATAATACAATAAAAAATCAAATTTTATAAGTTTAAAAAATCACCCAGACTTTATTTTTAAAGATTAAGAAATAATTTTTACTTTAAATTAAACTTAAAACTAAACTTAAACTTACATTTTTTTTTACAGTCTTTTAATAAATACTTATTTTCTTTTTTCATAATCGTTTAATTAAAAATTTTAAATAATTTAAACGATTTAAATCGATTTGAGTAAATAATTCTAAATAAATCAAAATGAAAATAATTTAAAATCGCTTAAATCAACTTTAAATAAACTCTAAATCGCTTTAAATTACACTAACACCGTTTAAATCAATCTCTTCCATCGTCATTTGATCATTTATACTCTTTACCTTTTTATTTCTCGGTGGAACAATCGGAAAAGTCTCTAAATTATTTTCTAAATTAGTTTTTAAATTATTTTCTAAATTGTTTGAATTCTTTTGACAACTATTTTGTAAATTAACCTTTAAATCACCTTTTAAATCTGATTTTAAATCAGATTTAACATCCTCTCGTTTAAAAATCTTATCGATCCAAGTTTTAATTTGACTACCGACTTCATAGAAATGGAAATAAATCAAAAACAAACCCAAAAATGTTATTAAAAAAGTAACCAAAGCGATTAAAATCGCATTCAATGGTGAATAAGAATAATCTTGTGTCGGTTTGTCCGTTTCGGATGGTATTTCGGATGTTGTTTCTGTTGTAATCGTTACAAATGGTTTTAAAGTTGATACGTTTGTCGGTAAAGTTGATTTTTCTAAAATTGAAACGTCCGAACAAGCTCTAAATTCTTCTTGAGGTCCGCAACCGATCGAAGATGTTCCATTCGGACAATCACCCCAATTATTCCCGGCTATATAACGCCATTGAAGTAAACAATGTCGACAAGTAAACGATTCCGGAAGCTTAAAAGTCATTTCGTAGATTTGATTACCGTTCTTCGGATAAAAACGGTATTTTTCATCGTTTGAATCACCTTGAGGTTTAGAATTTTCCAAAATGTTTTTATTTAAACATTCTTGAGTTGTTGTTTTGTAATCGGGACAAAGCGAGAATTCAAAATAACCCATGTGACTTGCTGTTAACTCGACTTTTATCGGGACGTTCGAGGAAGGTTTATAGTTCCGGACGATTACTCCTTGACCGTAGGTTCCACCAAATTCGTGTAATCTTGGAGAACTAATTCGGAGAGGAAGAGAAAAAGAATGATTTAATCTCTTTTATAACAAATACTTAAACTTAACCAAAAAAAAATTTTTAAATTAAAAATTAAAATAAAATTTAACCAAAAATATCAATAAAAATACTAAAAATATACTTACAAATGTAACCCTAATTATTTTTTATAATAAAAATGATATTTTAATTGTTTTTTTGGTAGATTTTATTGATTAATGAGTTAAAAAAGATATTTTTTATAAATTTTAGGTTATTTTGTTGACATTTTTTAGGTTAATTTTGTTGACGTTTAATCATAATGACATTTCTTTAGTGACCTTTATTACCAACATCTTTATGAAATCCATTAATATTTTATTAAATTTAAAACTTTTAATAATTTTAAAAAATCATTAAAAATTATTGTTAATAACTAATAAAATTATTTAATTAGTTTATTTAGAAAAAAATGTATTTTAATTCGACTTATTTATAAAAATTAATAATTAGAAAAGAAATCAAGACAATTAGCTCCATCTAATAGATTTTCATTGAACTTTATTCTTATAAAATTAATTTTAATTTATCGCAAAATCCATTTTTAAATTTAATTTTTATTGTCACATTCCTTTTTTTGACTATTTTAATAAGATTATTTAGAAAAAATTGCATTTTAATTCGTTAATTTTTAAGTGTAATTTTATTCTTATAAAACTTTATTCTTATAAAGTTCAACGAAAATCTATCGGATGGCGCTACTAGAATTGTTTAAATTTATTTAAAAATAAAAACGATTTCTATTAAAATAATAATTATTAAACATAATTATTTATTAATTTCTTCTTACTTTGAATCCCAAGGATCTCCACAAACCCCACATTTGCCATTATTCTTAACCCATTGTCGAGTAAATCCACCGCAAAAGCTTTCGTGATCGTTGTAATCTGGAGGAGTGTTAAAACCAAATCTCCAAGCTGAAGCTCGACTTGGAGGCTCTATAAGTCTTCCGTGACCATTGATAACAGTAAAGAATCCGCTTAAAATGCTTAAAATAACCAAAAACATCCTGAAAAAGTGATGGAAACTGTCAAAAATAACCTTTAAAAACAGAAGGTTTATTTAAAAAAAATTGTCAAAGTTTAAAAAATCCCCAAGACTTTATTTATAGGAATTAAGAAAAGATTTTTTAAACAAAACTAGTTTAAAGTATCTAGTTTATGATAAATAAGACAGATTCTTTATAACTCTCACCAAGAAAATTAAAAAAATTTTTTGTAAAATTCGACCATTTTAAAAAATCTTAAAAGTTTAGTCAAAGTTTAAAAAATCCTCTAGACTTTATTTATTGGAATCGAGGAAAAATTTTTTAGACAAAACTAGTTTAAAGTATCTAGTTCATGATAAATAAGACAGATTTTTTATAACTCTCACCAAAAAAATTTAAAAAAATTTTTTGTAAAATTCGACCATTATTGAAAAATTTTAAAAATTTAGTCAAAGTTTAAAAAATCCTCTAAACTTTATTTATTGGAATCGAGGAAAAATTTCTTAGACAAAACTAGTTTAAAGTATCTAGTTTATGATAAATAAGACAGATTTTTCATAACTCTCACCAAGAAAATTAAAAAAATTTTTTTGTAAAATTCGACCATTTTGAAAAATTTTAAAAGTTTAGTCAAAGTTTAAAAAATCCTCTAGACTTTATTTATTGGAATCGAGGAAAAATTTCTTAGACAAAACTAGTTTAAAGTATCTAGTTTATGATAAATAAGACAGATTTTTTATAACTCTCACCAAAAAAATTAAAAAAAATTTTTTGTAAAATTCGACCATTTTGAAAAATTTTAAAAATTTAGTCAAAGTTTAAAAAATCCTCTACACTTTATTTATTGGAATCGAGGAAAAATTTTTTAGACGAAACTAGTTTAAAGTATCTAGTTTATGATAAATAAGACAGATTTTTTATAACTCTCACCAAGAAAATTAAAAAATTTTTTTTGTAAAATTCGACCATTTTGAAAAATTTTAAAAATTTAGTCAAAGTTTAAAAAATCCTCTAGACTTTATTTATTGGAATCGAGGAAAAATTTTTTAGACAAAACTAGTTTAAAGTATCTAGTTTATGATAAATAAGACAGATTTTTTATAACTCTCACCAAGAAAATTAAAAAAATTTTTTTGTAAAATTTGACCATTTTGAAAAATTTTAAAAATTTAGTCACAGTTTAAAAAATCCTCTAGACTTTATTTATTGGAATCGAGGAAAAATTTTTTAGACCAAACTAGTTTAAAGTATCTAGTTTATGATAAATAAGACAGATTTTTTATAACTCTCACCAAGAAAATTAAAAAAATTTTTTTGTAAAATTCGACCATTTTAAAAAATTTTAAAAATTTAGTCAAAGTTTAAAAAATCCTCTAGACTTTATTTATTGGAATCGAGGAAAAATTTTTTAGACCAAACTAGTTTAAAGTATCTAGTTTATGATAAATAAGACAGATTTTTTATAACTCTCACCAAGAAAATTAAAAAAATTTTTTTATAAAATTCGACCATTTTAAAAAATTTTAAAAATTTAGTCAAAGTTTAAAAAATCCTCTAGAGTTTATTTATAGGAATTAAGAAAAGATTTTTTAAACAAAACTAGATTAAAGCATCTAGTTTATGATAAAAAAGACGGATTTTTTATAAAACTTGTCAAAAAAATTAAAAAAATTTTTTTGTAAAAAGTGACATTTTAAGGTTAACCTTAAAATGGAAAAAATCATCAAAGTTTAAAAAATCCCCCAGACTTTATTTATAGGAATTAAGAAAAGATTTTTTAAACAAAATTAGATTAAAGCATCTAGTTTATGATAAAAAAGACGGATTTTTTATAAAACTTGTCAAAAAAATTAAAAAAATTTTTTTGTAAAAAGTGACATTTTAAGGTTAACCTTAAAATAAGAAAAATCGCCAAAGTTTAAAAACTCCCTCAGACTTTATTTATAGGAATTAAGAAAAGATTTTTTAAACAAAATTAGATTAAAGCATCTAGTTTATGATAAAAAAGACGGATTTTTTATGAAACTTGTCAAAAAAATTAAAAAAATTTTTTTGTAAAAAGTGACATTTCAAGGTTAACCTTAAAATGGAAAAAATCATCAAAGTTTAAAAAATCCCCTAGAGTTTACTTATGGGAATTTTAAAAAGATTTTTTAAACAAAACTAGATTAAAGTATCTAGTTTATGATAAAAAAGACGTATTTTTTATAAAACTTGTCAAAAAAATTAAAAAAAATTTTTTGTAAAAAGTGACATTTTAAGGTTAACCTTAAAATGAAAAAAATCGTCAAAGTTTAAAAAATCCCCTAGACTTTATTTATAGGAATTAAGAAAAGATTTTTTAAACAAAACTAGATTTAAGCATCTAGTTTATGATAAAAAAGACGGATTTTTTATAAAACTTGTCAAAAAAATTAAAACATTTTTTTTGTAAAAAGTGACATTTTAAGGTTAACCTTAAAATGGAAAAAATCATCAAAGTTTAAAAAATCCCCTAGACTTTATTTATAGGAATTAAGAAAAGATTTTTTAAACATAACTAAATTAAAGTATCTAGTTTATGATAAAAAAGACGGATTTTTCATAAGTTTTACCAAAAAATTTTAAAAAATTATTTTGTAAAAAGTGACATTTTGAAGCTAATTAGGCAAAAATCAAACTTTAAAAATTATTTTAATCACGTAGACGACTTTTAAAGAAAAATTTCACCTCGTAAAGGTTACTTAACACCTTTTCCTTGTAAGTTAACCTTCTATTATACAATAATAAACCCAAATAAGGTCGGAAAATTGCAAATAGAGGAAACTTTCAAACTCTATAAAAACAAAACGAAGAAAAATCAATTTTTAAAATATCAATTTTAATTTTTTGTTGGGTCAACGACCGATCTTTGTTGTTATTAAGAAATCTCAATGGATTAAACTTGCGCAATTTCCTCTCACGCCTAAGTCTTTCGAGTAAATAAGAAAATATTAACCGAGAAACTTTATAAACCTTTCTAAAATCCCACAATTAACAATGTGGCATTTATACTTTTTCTTTTTATTAATAAACCCACTTTTATAAAGAAAGATATCAAGGTCAACTACATTTTACCAATTAAGATAAGACTAATTAAGTAAATATTTAATTTAATTTTTTTTTCTTGTAAAATGAGTCAAAATATGAGTAATTCATTCAATGAGGTAAATTTATTAATCATTTCTTTAAGTGATTAGATAAAAAATAACCTTTTTAGGTAAAAATACACAATACCTTAATAAAAATTAAGGTAATTTACCTTTTAAAAGAAGTAAAATCCTTTAAATACGGTTTATTCAATCAACAAAAAGACTTTTTTTTAACCTACAAACACTTAACACTAATAAAATCACTTTCAAAGAAAATTTACTTTTTAGACATTTTTTCTTTAATTCTTTATAGAATTATTTACGTTTTCACTTCGCCCTCTGACTCAATACTGGTGTTAATGCCCCACATTTCGACCGTAAACCGGTAGAAAAGTGTGTTAGTCACTTTAATTCCCTCTCTTCTTTCGAGAGAAACCAGAAGCTGAAATAAGAAGGTTACCAGGTTAATTTTTAATTTTAATTGAAAGAAAGAAGCAAATCTAAACGATTAATACCATTATTTACCTTTAATTTACTAAAAATAACCCTTTAAAGTTATTTTATTGAAAAAAAAATGAGGTTATTTTTTATGATTTGATTAAAATGTCAGTTTAAAAAAAAATAAACGCCATCTATTAGATAATATCGTAATTAAAAAAATTTTAAATTCATTTAAATATAATATATATTAATATTTAATAAATATAACGTACTAAATAATTAAATAATAAAATGAAACCAAGGTGTTTATAATATATTTATTAATTAATAAACTCATACGGTTTAGTTACAAAAAATAAAATGAGTGACTTTCATCGGAACGGAAACTAAATTCTTTAATTTAATATTTTTTTAAATTTTGACTTAATATTTAATCAAATAATATAATTAATAAAACCAAACTACCAATTTCATATATTTATTAATTAATAAACTCATACGGTTTAGTTATATAAAATAAAATGAGTGACTTTCATCGGAACGGAAACTAAATTCTTTAATTTAATATTTTTTTTTAAATTTTGACTTAATATTTAATCAAATAATATAATTAAAAAACCAAACTACCAATTTCATATATTTATTAATTAATAAACACATACAGTTAGTTTACTTACAAAAAATAAAATGAGTGACTTTCATCGGAACGGAAACTAAATTCTTAAATTTAAACTTAAAGTTAATTTTTTTTTATTATATTATTAATGTTTTTTCTTTATTATAATTAATGTTTTTTTTTCTTTTTTGATGATGAATTTTATAGTATTTTCCTCAATATTAATTAAAAATCTGAATTAAATCAAATAAAAATTTTTGACAGATAACCTCACTTTTTTTAAAGAAAATTTGATTAACTTTAAAAAATCACCACGATTTTATTTATGGGAATTAAGAAATGATTTTTGTGTTAATTTATAGATAAAAAAATCATATTTTCGATTAAAAACGATAGATTTTATATAATTTTTACCAAAAAATTAGAAAAAATTTTTTTTGTAAAATTCGATTTTTAACTTAATTTCATTAAAAAAACAAAAAATGGAAAATAAAAATTTATAAAAATCAATTTACTTTTTATTTTAATTCTTTTTAAGTTTAATTTTTATATTTTTACCCGGCTAAAGTACCCATCGGATCCCAAGCGGGTAAAACAACCGGCTCTTGATCGAAAACCGCCAAAACCTCTTCGCTTACAAACTTTTTATCCACTACAACTTCAAAAACAAACTCTTTAAACCAATCGGAGGTCATAATTAAATACCCTTTTTCCCCTCGATCCTCCCCCCAAGAATTTTCCACCCTTAACTTTTTCACTTCACCGTCAAAATTATTCTCCCCTTCTTTTTGATCCTCCTCTTTATAAATCCCGGTAAAAACCATGGCGTGCGTCATCGCACTCTCACCGTAAACCAGTCTGTCGGCTTTCGACATAGTAATTTGTACGTCAACTCCAAAGACTAAATTAAAATCGTGCACTTTTAAATCTTGCACGCCTTGTTTTCCGGCAAAACGTTTAGTAACTTCGCATCCGAACCAAACGGCTTCGTTGTTTTGAATACTCTTCGAGGTTAGTTCTAATAAAAGTTCGACCTTTTGATTATTGTATATTATTTTTTTACCACCGGAAACGTTCCCCAAACAATCGATAGTGTAAGATCTATTGTACGGATTGTTCGGACGAGGATCGGTAACTAAACAAATCTTATCGTCAACGTTAAAAACTTTCTTTACGTAAGTTTGATAAAAATCTTGAGGCGTAATCGGACCGTATTTACAAAACTGTTTATTTTTATCGTAAAAACTCCATACGAAAGATTCGTTCGGTACGCCGAGACAAATCGAAACGATCCGATACACTTCAATCATTTGATTTTCAATCATTTTTTTAATCTTTTCCTCATTATCGTCTTTTATAACCAACTCTCTTAAGTTTTTAGCGTATTCTCTTAATTTACTTTTTAAAAGCGAGTTCATTCGTAAGCTATTTTCGCAACTAAAAGATTCCGGAAAGTTTTTCTTCGGCATTAAACCATATTTATTAACCAAATTAACGAACATATCCCATTGACCGCCATCGCAAGTCGGATCTTGTAATAAAAAGTTAAATAATCGACCTTCGACGCTTTCACCTCTTCTCGTTACATTTACGATGTTGTTTAAAAAGTAATTACACCGTTCGATTTTATCCCAGAAGAATAAATAACCTTGGGAAAACTCGAAATCGTCCAAATTGTAATGTTTTATAAAGGGGATTCTTATTACGTTTAATCCAGCGAAAATCCAACATCTTCCGGAATTTTTTTGGTTTGTTATCGGTTTAACTTCTTCAACCTATTTTATCATAATTAAATTAATCAATTTCTTTTTAATTAAATAAAATAAAAACATTTTATTTAAAATACAAACCTTATAATTAAAAACATGTTGAGTTTCTTCCAATCGTTTTCTCGATAAACAAACATCAAACGGTTCGATTCTCGAACAAACATTTTGAGCGAGGAGATTTTTAGGATCGGAATAAAACGTTTCGCGGAATTTTTGGAGTAAATCCGGGTTTAAAATCGATGTTGAATCTAAAAAAAATATTATTAAACTTTTAAAACTAAAAAAAAAAATCATTAAAAAGTCCAAATAACCTTAAAAATTTTAAGGTTAGGTTTACGCCTTAATCTTTTCCTCATTTTCTTTCGGTTGTAGATTAAAAATAACTTACCTGTAGCCATCGGGATGTTTAAAGTTAAAATCTTAACTTTATCTAGTATTTTTTCGACGGTTATTAAAGGTTTTTCTATGGATTTTTTAGGAAAATCTTTTTAATAAATTGTCACTGTCACTTTGACATTTGACAACATTCATCGTCTTGAAGTTGGCTAAAATTAAACTAAAACGAATAATAAAAAGATTATTGCTAAATAATTTGATTTTCAAATTGATTTTAAATTGAATTAGTTATTATTTAAATTCAATTTTAATACTAAATAAATTTAATTTTTAATTTAAGAAATGTTAGTTGATAAAAGTGTCATCTATTATCTAAATGAGGAAGTCACATCTGTCAAAATAAATCTAACCTAAAAAAACTCATTTATTTACATACTTTATATATTTATTTAATTAAGTTTATTGAATTTGCATAATTATTGAAAAATGAACGAAGAAAACGATAAAAAATCGAATATTTTACAAACCTTAACATCACCATTACCTCAAACCGGCTTAAAAGGTATAAAAAACATCCAAATCGATGAGGTAAAAGAATTTTTACAACAAACTTTACCGGAAAGCGAACGTAACGATATCGAAATGGGTTTAAATTGGCATTTACACTTGGATCAACAATTAAAATCAAATAAAGTGACTAAAAAACATAAAAATAAGAAGAAGAAATTCTCTAATAACTTTAATAAGTTGCCGAGAGATGGTTGGCGATATGATAAATTAATCGAAATGAATTCAAAATGGAAAGAATACGTTTTGAGTGTGTTTAATAGTCAGTACGAAAGTGATTTTAGTAAATTTTCATCGATTTTTAATAAATTAGAACTAATCGGAAGCCAAATTAAAGTTATTCGATCGAATATAGTGAGTTACGTTGGTATCACAGGGATTGTTGTTATGGAAACGAAATACACATTACAAGTTGTCAATAATATAACCTTTAAATTAAAAGGTACATTTTTTTTTTTATTTTTTTTGATTTTATTAAAATTTTATTTAATTTATTTTTAAGTTTATTAATTTAAAAAAATATTTTTTAGTGCTTTTAAAAGAAAATTGCGTTTTTGAAGTGTTTTTAAATAAATGGAAGTTTGTAATCTTCGGAAAACACATTTTAATTCGTCCGCAAGATCGATCGGTGAAGAAAATCAAATTTTACTCTCTAAGTGATATTTAAAAAAAAAGTTTTTCTATTGTAATTGATTGTTTAATGAATTAAGACTAGAAATTTATTAAAAAAATAAATAAAAATTTATTTTTCATAAATAAAAATTTATTTTTCGTCTAAATATTTAGTACAAATCTCGATAAATTCGCTTTGTTTTTCCGTATGGACGTTATGATTCGATCCTTCTATGTAAATTAACTCGTAATTTGGAAAATAAGACTTAATTTTTGGTTCGTCTTCTTTACTATTGGAAAAATATAAGAAAAATCTCAATAAAATAAGTTAAAAATTGATCAATTTTAATTTTTTAACCTGATTAAATCCGATTCCGTTCCGGCAACAAACAAAACCGGCTTTTCAAACGTTCCTTTTACTTCTGGAAAGTCTAAAATCGCTCCGACGTTCTCTTTTAATACTTTTAGGTTACATTTCCATTTGTAACTACCTTAAAAAATTTCAAATTAATCAAAATCAAGTAAAAGTCGAATGAAATTAGAATAAGAATCGAATAAAATTCTTAAAATAATAACCTTCCATCTGGGTTCGAAACTAAATTCATAAGTACAAAATCTCGAGTTTCTTTAGCTTTAATCTTCATTTGAAGCTGTTTTTCAACCATTAATCGAGCCGTTCCGGAGTCAACACTTTTCGGAAGGTTTATTTCATCGACCGCATTAACAATATGATCGATTACCTTTATTTGGCGGTATTTAATCGGGGCGATGTCGCAGATTATCAAATGATGGACTTTTTCAGGCTAAAAACATTAAAAATTAATCAAAAAAATATAAAAATAACGTTTTTTATTTTACGTATAACAAAGCGAATCTCATAGCGACTTTTCCACCCATCGAATGTCCGATAAAACTAACCCTATCGATAATTTTCTTAGTTTGATCATCTTTCCCACCTTCTAAATTAACATTTCCACTTTCTAAATCCCCAACGAATCCTTTAACATCCTCCGTTAGCACTTTATAATCGTGTTGGTTCGAATGAGGGCTTTCACCGTGATTCCTCAGATCCAAAGCGACTAAATCGCGTTTTACATTTAAATTAGAAGAGAGTTTCTTGCACGTACTCGTCCAATTCTTCTTAGAACCGAGTAAACCGTGTAAAACCAAGATCGGGGTGTTCTTCGGTGAATTTCCCACATTTTCTGCTTTATGGACCACATACGCTAGTTTCAGATGGTTTTTAAGGGTTGGTGAAAGCTTCGGGGACATTTTTAAACCATTTAAATTAATATTTAAGATGTACCTTCTTTTAAAAAGTAAAAAATCAATTGGAAACTGACCAAAATTAATTTTAAAAAGGTAAATGTCATTTTTTGACAGTTGACAGGGAATTAATATATTTACCTTATATTAAGTTTACATTTTAATTAATAAATACGGCAAAATAAGTTAAAAAAAAAACTTTATTTTTAATTAATAAATCGATATTACTATTATTTTACAATTCATTCATCATCAATTCAATCATTTTAAAGTTTTTAGTTATAATCAAACGAATAATAAGAAAATACTTATTAAAATTCAAACGAAACTTCCTAAAACCTTCATTTTACCCCCTAAAACCGCCTTTAAATCTTTTAAACCACCGATTAAACTCAAATTTAACTCGTTAAAAACCCCCGTGAGCACCGATTTATCAATTTGTAACGTTTCGAGTCTTTTTTCAACCGAATCGCAATCGAAACTTTCCTTAAACGTTAATAATTCGTCTAAAATCGAAATCGTTTCATTTAAAACTCCCAATTTATCCGAAATTAACCCGTTTAGTACCTCCTTGTCTTTAATTTTTTTCGATTTCTTTAAATTTTTTACCCTTAACGTTTCATTACAAAGAATTAAAATAAACGAGGTTAAACTTAAAAGCTCGACAAAGTTCGTTAAAAGCTCTAAAGTCTTATAACGGTTAAAAAATCGATCTTTCGATTTAATTTGAGAGATAATTAAATTTTTTACGGTTATTAAAATCGCCTTATTTTCCATTTTGATGGATTCTAAGGTGTTATCGATGTCTTTCGGAGAGAAAAAATTTATAAACACCTCGAAATAATTTTTTAAAACGTTTAAATAAGGTACTTTTAAGAATAAATGTAATCTTGAAGGTAAGGGAAGCGAAGGGAAATTTTCAGTTAGGTTTTTTTGTTGGTATTCGTTAGTTTTTAAAACTTTCTTGGTTAATTTTTCGTAATCGATTAGAGATTTCGTTAAGTCTTTTAAATTTTCATCGGTTTCGCGATTTCTAACGAGTTTGAAGGCGATTAAAAAATTTTTAAGCATAAACGACCTTAATTGAGCGAAGATTAGGTTTTGTTTGGTGTGTATTTTGATGATTTCCCAATTTTCCGGAGGGTTTTCCACGCGTGGAGGGTCCCAACATTGATAAACGCTTAAATCACTGTTATCGCTGCAAAAAAATAAAAAAAATCAACTTTAATTATTTTTTAAGGTTAAAAAATTAATTAAAAAAAAAAAACTATAAAAGCTAGAAAAAATCTAAATACACCAAAAGATTTCTAATTTTATAACAAAACTTTTTATTTATATTCGATTTTAACCCATCTTTAATACTAAAAGAGTTATTTGAGAAAAACTAAAATTTTTAGATTTTCAATTTTTTTTATCAAAATCGTTAATAATTTTCTAATAAAAGCAGATGGGAAAAAATTTCTTTAATAAAAAATCCTCTTAATAAATCTAAAAAACATTTTTTATAAAAAGATTTCACCTAAAAGTAATAACTACTACATTAACCCACATAAAAAATTAAAATTTGAAATTCTAACCTTAAAAAATTAATTAAAAAAAAACTATAAAAGCTAGAAAAAATCTAAATACACCAAAAGATTTCTAATTTTATAACAAAACTTTTTATTTATAATCGATTTTAACCCATCTTTAATACTAAAAGAGTTATTTGAGAAAAACTAAAATTTTTAGATTTTCAATTTTTTTATCAAAATCGTTAATAATTTTCTAATAAAAGTAAATGGAAAAAAATTCTTTAATAAAAAATCCTCTTAATAAATCTAAAAAACATTTTTTATAAAAAGATTTCACCTAAAAGTAATAATTACTAAATTAACCAACATAAAGTTAAAATTTGAAATTCTAACCTTAAAAAATTAATTAAAAAAAAAAACTATAAAAGCTAGAAAAAAACTAAATACACCAAAAGATTTCTAATTTTATAACAAAACTTTTTATTTATATTCGATTTTAACCCATCTTTAATAATAAAAGAGTTATTTGAGAAAAACTAAAATTTTTAGATTTTCAATTTTTTATCAAAATCGTTAATAATTTTCTAATAAAAGCAGATGGGAAAAAATTTCTTTAATAAAAAATCCTCTTAATAAATCTAAAAAACATTTTTTATAAAAAGATTTCACCTAAAAGTAATAACTACTACATTAACCAACATAAAAAATTAAAATTTGAAATTCTAACCTTAAAAAATTAATTAAAAAAAAAACTATAAAAGCTAGAAAAAATCTAAATACACCAAAAGATTTGTAATTTTATAACAAAACTTTTTATTTATATTCGATTTTAACCCATCTTTAATACTAAAAGAGTTATTTGATAAAAACTAAAATTTTTAGATTTTCAATTTTTTTATCAAAATCGTTAATAATTTTCTAATAAAAGCAGATGGGAAAAAATTTCTTTAATAAAAAATCCTCTTAATAAATCTAAAAAACATTTTTTATAAAAAGATTTCACCTAAAAGTAATAACTACTACATTAACCAACATAAAAAATTAAAATTTGAAATTCTAACCTTAAAAAATTAATTTAAAAAAAAACTATAAACGCTAGAAAAAATCTAAATACACCAAAAGATTTCTAATTTTATAACAAAACTTTTTATTTATATTCGATTTTAACCCATCTTTAATACTAAAAGAGTTATTTGAGAAAAACTAAAATTTTTAGATTTTCAATTTTTTTTATCAAAATCGTTGATAATTTTCTAATAAAAGCAGATGGAAAAAAATTTCTTTAATAAAAAACCTTCCAAATAAATCCAAAAAACATTTTTTATCAAAAATTCAAACCTAAAATTAATTACTACCAACCCAACAAAAGTTAAAAGGTTAAAAACTAAAAAAAATTAAATTTTTCCATCATTTCAACCCTAAAAAATTAAAAAATAACCCACCACGCGGCGTCCCAATCGATGTTTCCATCCTTAATCGTTAAATCGGCTTCGGTCAAAGCATCCAAACTGATACATTGCATTAAATTCAATGCGATTCTATCCGTTACGGTTTGAGTGTAGTGTAAACTGTTGTAAAGCTTTTCTCTAAAGTCCATAAACTCATCGATTTTAAGGAACGAACCGTATTTATAGGCGAAAGTTAAATGATCCGAACTCTAAATTTCAAAAAGAAAATAAAAATTTAGATAAAAAAAATTTTTAACAATAAAAAAAATTTTTAACAATAAAAAATAATTTTTTTTACTTACATCTCGATAATTAGTAACAAAAAACTTAATTGTTGTATCGTATAAACTCGAAGCTAAACTTAACAACCCCGTAGTTGCCAAACGAGAGCAGTGAATGTACCCCAAAGAGTCTAATTGGATGTGTTTCAAGTCTAACGTCTCGTACGCCGATTGAGCACCGGTGGCGCCGCCTAGCGCGTGATAAAACTTGACGCAAAGTAGTTTGGCGTGAAAACAACTCTTACTGTTCCTCAATAAATTCTCTAAGATCGCCAAAGCGGCGATTAAAGGTTCGGAACTTTGCGTTTTAATAGCCACGCTGTATAAAACGTGAGCGGCGATTAATCCATACGGATCGGAAGGTCCCTGATCGGTTACTAAGAGGTCTTTTCCGTACTTTTCGTAACCTAAGGTATAATGCGTAGCTAAAATGTTAGCCGTTTCGTATAAATCTTCAATTGAAAGTGCTTCATAAGCTCCACTTAACTTAGAAAGTTGTATAGCGCTGATGTGACGTTGCATTTTGTCTAACTGTGTACAAAAAGAAAGATTAAAATCATTAATAACTTTTAAATACAACAAGATGATTTTTTTTTCATCATTTTAATCATTTACCGAATTAGGTACAGTGTTTGGTTCAATATTAAGATCCCTGAGGAGATTTTCACACAATTTCATCCGTTCTCGAGGTTCCAAGATGTTTAAATAACCCCTCAAGTCGCTCACGCAGCACGGTTTATGCCCAAAAAGTCTAAAGTACTCGACAAAAAGCTGTGCCGGTTCTCCCAAAAGATCCGTGATGACATTCGAGGTAATTTCAAAGTTCGTTTGATTGTTCGAAGGTTGAGAAAGGCGTGTGAGACGTTGACACAATTCGATTCGGGCTAAATAAGGACCTCGTTGACCGTAACCTAAAAAATTAACAGTTCATCGTTTAAAATTTAAACATTAACCGAAAATTACCATTAATTCCATTTTCTATCAAGCTACAAATAAATTCATGGGCTTTTTCAGGTGTATCATCAACCGAGACCTCATTTAAGCCATTTCCGGTCGAATTTCCACCCAATTCTGACGTTTCGTCTCCGCTTCCGGTTCCATTTTCAAAAATTTCACCATCTTTCACCTTTAAATTATCTTTCTTTGTATTAAAATCATCTTTTTCAACTTTTAAATCCTCTTTTTCAACCTTTAAATCCTCTTTTTCAACCTTCAAATTCTCTTTTTCAACCTTCAAATTCTCTTTTTCAACCTTTAAATCCCCTTTTTCACCATCGATCTTCATTAATTCAAAAACAGAATTCAAATACTCCATCCAAACGTTCCATTTATCTATACTATTAAAATAAATTAAATAAAATTAATAAAAAATATAAAAAATTAATTTAAAATTAAAAAAAATTAATTTAAAATTTTAAAAAATTAATTTAAAATTTTAAAAAATTAATTTAAAATTTAAAAAAATTAATTTAAAATTAAAAAAAATTTATTAAAAATTTTAAAAACATAATTTTTAATTTACCTTTCATTTAAAACTTGCTTACAATAAACGTTAACCTTCCTCCAACGTTTCAATTTAATTAAAAACTTTAACCGATCGAATTGAATCGCACCTTTAATCAATTTAACGCCCAACGGGGTCTCTAAAAACTTTAAAATCTCCTCAAACTTCCCCAAAAGCTCTAAAACGTACACGTAAAGATGTCCTTCGTGCTCCCCTTCAACTTTTTCTTGATTATCAAGCAATTTAACCATCATCCTTTCGGCTAAATTCAACAATAACACTTTCTTTTGAGGATCTTTCGCGTCCGCACTCCTCGTTGCTTGTAAAACGTTACTCATTACGGCCCACGTGTAGTACGGAGGTCTCGGTTTTAACTTATAAAGCGCCATCGCTGCCTTTTGCTGCTCTTTAAAGTTATTTACTCGTACGTACGACATAAATAAGTGGGTGTGAAGTTCCTCGTTGGTTTTATCCGCTTTTAAAGCGTTCTCGTAAAGTTTACAAATATTTTCCAATTCGTTTGATTCCCGATAACAGATAGAAATCGCTTGTAAGGTCGCATCGTCGGTGGGACACTCGTTTACTAATGAATCGAGCACTGATTTTGATTCTTGAGATTTTCCTAATCGGAGTAAAGCGATCGCTTTTAAAGCTTTCGCACATTGTAAGTTGGGAGTCTTTTTTAAGACTTTTTCACATTCTTGAAGGGCTTTTTTATTCACCCCATTATCTAACCAATCTAAAACAGATAAAAAAAATAAGATAAAAATTAAAATAAACTCTTATTTTAAAAAAAATTAAGGTTAGGTTTGAAATAATTTGACAGTTAACCTCAAAATTTCAATCGAATTAAAAAACCCTTTTTTGAAACTTAACTAACCGATTTAACCGATTTAAACGATAAAAATTTATTTTTAATCTTCTAAAATGCGAGTTAATTAAAATACTTTACGATTATTTACCGTAAATCGGTCGTAATCTTCGTTCCAAGATCGAAGTGTCCTGCACGTGAGTTGCCTTCGATGTAGACATTCCCGGGAAGCGGAACGACAAGCGGCCGGGCGGGCATAAAAGTTAATTTTTCCGGTCCGTTTCTAACCAAAAATCGCTTTAAAAAACAACTTTTTTCACCCAGTTCCGTCCTTAGTTTTAAGACGACTCCAAACGAGCCATATTTGACTTTGACGTTTGACATAAGTTAAGCTGTCAAATAATAGATGGCGCTCTACAAACTTAAAAATTATTAAATTAAAAATTAAATTATAAATAGAGAAGATTTTATTTATAAATTAGCTTCATTTTACTTTAATTTAACATAAAAATGATTAATTTAATCTAATTTAATAATTTTATAAATTAATTATTTAAAAATATTTATCATTGATAACCTTTAATTTATCATAAAACCACAAAAAAACTTTTTTGAGCTTTCCTAACTCGTAATGAACGTCATTCAATGTTTTAAAACTTTCTTTTTGTCTCTATTTTTACGATCTTGCAACGCGTAAGAAGTAAAGTCCCTCAAACCGTTAAGAACGTGACTCAAACCGTTGAAAAGAGCAATCTTTGTGGGTTTATTGACACACTAATCGTCATTGTTACGTTTTAAAACCGGATTTTCCATAGTTTCGACCGTTTTTAAACGTTTCTTTTATGAGGATGTTAAGAGAATTGCAAAAAACCCGGTTAAAATCGGTTAAAAAAAGGCTTAAATCAAGTAAAGTCGCCTTTACACGGTTAAATTTTACGTGAAATTACTTCTAATTGATTAAAATTGGTTTAAATCTTTTAAACATTGAATAAAAATCATTAAAAAGACGAAAATTTTATTAAAAATACCTTAAAAAATTTTTTAACTACTTAAAGTCGTCTTTACACGTTTCAATTTTAATTTAAATCGTTTTTAAACTATTAAAATTAATTAAATTTATTAAATGTTGAAAAAAATCGTTAAAATCGATCGAAAAATTTATTTAAATAGATGCAAATTAATTAAAGTCGTCTTTACACGTTTAAATATTAACGATAAATCATCTCCCCCGCTATTTACAAACGTATTTCCCCGAATGAAAGTCGTTTTATTTCGTTCGAACGCGAATCCAAGTCGAATCAGTTCGTTTTAAGCCTTTTAAGCGATCGAAGGTTAAAATGTTTTCAAGGTTAAAACGATTTTAGGGACTTTTCTTTAATCAAATTGTTTTAAAGTTTAGTTTATATTAAAAAAAAATGAATTTGTGATATATTTAATTTTTTTTAAACGATGTTTGTGTCAAAGTTGGTGTATTTAGTGTGTTTTTTGGGTTTTTTGGTCGCCTTCGCTCAAAATATGCATATAAATTATTATCAAAGTCCTTGTCCGGATATTTTCGAGTATTATAAAGATAATAGGGGAGAATTATCCGGAAGGATTTTAATTAAAAACCCGAACGAGGCGGTTATAACGTTAAATGTTGAGTTAAGCGTTGGAAATCAAGTTGGAGTAAGTAAATTTTAAAATATTCTTAAAGTTTGTTAAAAATCCTTTAATTTCATACCAAACACGACTATATTTGGATTAAAAACAAAAAAGTTAGGTTAAATTTAAAAAATTCAAGATGGCGGATTTTCAATTTTTTTTGATTTGTTTTTAAAATAACATAAAATTTAAAAATTAATTAAAATTATTTATAAATATATAAAATTAAATTAAAAAATCGTTAAAAATTGTTTAAAATCGTGTAAAACGGACTTGAAATTTTAAAATTCTTAAAGACGATTTAAAATCCTTTAATTTGATACCAAACACGACTATATTCGGATTAAAAACAAAAAAGTTAGGTTAAATTAAAAAAATTTAAAATGGCGGATTTTCAATTTTTTTTTTATTTGTTTTTAAAATAACATAAAATTTAAAAATTAATTAAAATAAGTTAAAATTGTAAAAAAAATAAATTAAAAAATCGTTAAAAATTGTTTAAAATCGTGTAAAACGGACTTGAAAATTTAAAATTCTTTAAGACGATTTAAAATCCTTTAATTTGATACCAAACACGACCATATTCGGATAAAAAATAAAAAAGTTAGGTTAACTTAAAAAAATTCAAGATGGCCGACTTTCAATTGTTGTTAAAATTAAAAATTTCGATAACTCTTAAACTATTTAAGTTAGATATGTCGTGTTTGTACTCAAATTAAAGGAAATTTAATTTCCTATCGATTTTCGATAAAATTTTTAACCTAAAATAAAAAATTAAATTTTTATTTTTTAATAACTTAAAAAAATTCAAGATGGCGGATTTTCATTTTTTTTTTGTAATCGTTTATAAAATGATAAAAAGTTTAAAAATTAATTAAAATTGTTTATAAATATCTAAAATTAAATGAAAAAATCGTTAAAAATTGTTTAAAATCGTGTAAAACGGACTTGAAAATTTAAAATTTATAAAGTTTATTAAAAATCCTATAATTTGATACTAAACACGACTATATTCGGATAAAAAATAAAAAAGTTAGGTTAACTTAAAAAAATTCAAGATGGCGGATTTTCACTTTTTCTTGTAATTGTTTATAAAATGATAAAAAGTTTAAAAATTAATTAAAATTGTTTATAAATATCTAAAATTAAATTAAAAAATCGTTAAAAATTGTTTAAAATCGTGTTAAACGGACTTGAAAATTTAAAATTCTTAAAGACGATTTAAAATCCTTTAATTTGATACCAAACACGACCATATTCGGATAAAAAATAAAAAAGTTAGGTTAAATTTAAAAAAATCCAAGATGGCCGCCGATTTACGGGACCGACGGATTTTAATGTTAAAAGTCTCGATAGCTTTCAAACTATTTAAGTTAGATATGTCATGTTTGGTATCAAATTAAAGGAAATTTAATGTCCGAACGATTTTTTATAAAAAAATTGAAATTTGTTTAAATTTTAAGATAAGAAATTGAATAACTTGGGAAGTATTAAAGATAAATATATCGTGTTTGTACTCAAATGAAAGGAAATTTAATTTTCTATCAATTTTTTAATTTATTTTTGTTTTTGAGTTTACTTTTTGACAAAAATTTGATTAAAACCAAAAAATTATGATTAAAATTTAAAGAAAAATAAAAAATTCTTAAATTTTATTAAAAATCCTTTAATTTGATACCAAACACGACTAGATTTGGATTAAAAATAAAGAGGTTAGGTTAGATTAAAAAAAATCCAAGATGGCTGCCGACTTACGGGACCGACGGATTTTAATGTTAAGAATGTTAATAACTTTTAAACTATTTAAGTTAGATAGGTCGTGTTTGTACTCAAATTAAGTGAAATTTAATTTTCTAATGTTTTTTAATAAAAAATTTGAGGTTAGGTTAAATTTTAAAATCAAATCTTTAATAACTTTTAAACTATTTAAGTTAGATGGGTTGTGTTTGTACTCAAATTAAAGGAAATTTAATTTCCTATCGATTTTCGATAAAATTTTTAACCTAAAATAAAAAAATTAAATTTTTATTTTTTAATTTTAATTATTTTTTAATTAATTCCGGTCGAGAAACGTTAACGTTTTGTATATTTTCGTATTTAAAATGCGTTTTAACGTTTCAAATCGCGTTTCGTCGACCTTCGATCGTCGTGACGATGTTATTTGCGTTATAATTGAGTTAAAAATCGAACTGAAAACATCGACACCCGACGATTATTATTACGATGAGCTCATTCTAAAACTCTTATGCAATTTTTTTTGTTGTGGTTTCCTTCTTCGAATTTTATTGTTCGATTTCGACGTTTCTTCGAATTATTTAAATTAATTTTTTTTTTTTAATCTTCGGTTTGAATTGAATTTTTTTGTTTATTTGATTTGATGTGTTATTTTATTTTTGTTATTGTTAGGGTTACAATGGAAAGATATTATTGGAATATTCGAAAGAGAAAATTATCGATGATATTTTAAATGGTCGACCTTTACTTTACAAAGTGGAATTTCCGGTTTGGACGTCGTTTCCGCCGAAAGTAACCAGGATTTTAATAAATGGGAGGTTAATTTGTGTTGGACAACCTTTAAATGGTATGTATTTAAAAAATCATTTCTTAGTTTTTATAAATAAACTCTAGGGGATTTTTTAAATTTTGACAATTTTTTGAGTTTTAACCACTTCGGTACGGTCGTCGACTATAGTCGACGGCCACAGCTGACCCCACACAGCCGAGCGTCGACTATAGTCGACGGCCGTGCCAGCGTACGGACGGTGAAAGCCGGTTCTTAACGACGTTTCGCGGCAATTAGGCGCCGTACCGAAGTGGTTAAAATGCCACTTTTTACAAAAAATTTTTTTGGTAAAATTTAGAAAAAATCCGTCTTTTTTATCATAAACTAGATACTTTAATCTAATTATATTTAAAAAATTTTTCCTTAATTTCCATAAATAAAGTCACAATAATTTTTTAAATTTCCCTCTCTTTTTTTTATTACAGTACCAGTTACGGTTTTAACAACAGTCAATTTACAACACACTTTGAGGGTTAACGTCACTTCTGGGTTAATTCCAGTTAACCCAACCTTCAACAACAACAACAATTTCAACAACAACAACAATTACAATTTAAATTTCCAGCCAAACCAACCGGAAACGTCGAATATACCAAACTACCAACCTTTCGAACCGAATACACCAAATATCGATGGATTTTACGAGATAAGCACTCAAAGTGTTAATCCAAACGAAAATCAATTAATTACTTTCGTCCTGCCGACGAGTACCACTCAAAAAGTACCCAAAACGACCGAAAAAAGCGTTTTTTCAAACTCACCGAATTTACAAAATTCACCAAATTTACAAAATTCGCCAAATTTACAAAATTCGCCAAATTTACAAAATATACCGGGTAATTCGAAACAGGATGATTTGCAACCGAATTTAAACATTGATATTCGCACCGATGGCTTTTCTGAAGTTTGTGGAAAGTCCTTGGCGACGAACTATTTAATTTCTTATGGAAATCCGATCACTAGAGGGCACCACCCATGGTTGGCAGCATTGTACGTTATTCAAAATTTAGGATTGGTGTTTATTTGCGGGGGAAATTTAATTTCAAACCGACATGTTTTAACTGGTAAGTTTTAAAAGTCGGTAAAAATGTTAAAAGTTGTTAAAAATGAATAGGAAATTAAATTTCCTTTAATTTAAGTACAAACACGACCCATCTAACTTAAATACTTTAAAAATTATGAAAGATTGTAGTTTGAAATTTAACCTAACCTCAAAATTTTTATTAAAAATCGATAAAAAATTAAATTTCCTTTAATTCGAGTACAAACACGACCCATCTAACTTAAATACTTTAAAAATTACTAAAGATTTTAGTTTGAAATTTAACCTAACCTCAAAATTTTTATTAAAAATCGATAAAAAATTAAATTTCCTTTAATTTGAGTACAAACACAACCCATCCAACTTAAATACTTTAAAAATTATTAAAGATTTTATTTTGAAATTTAACCTAACCTCAAAATTTTTATTAAAAATCGATAAAAAATTAAATTTCCTTTAATTTAAGTACAAACACAACCTATCTAGCTTAAATAGTTTAGAAGTTATCGAGACTTTTAACATTAAAATCCATCGGTCCCGTAAGTCGGCGGCCATCTTGAAATTTTTTAAATCCAACCTAACTTTTTTATTTTTAATCCGAATATAGTCGTGTTTGGAATCAAATTAAAGGATTTTTAATAAACTTTGAGAATTTTTAATAATTTCTAAAAATTTTTTAAAATTTTTAATGTTTTTTGATGTTTTCTTTATTAATTTTTAATGTTTCTTAAATGTTTTTTTAATAATTTTTAAGATTTTTTAATTTTCTAACTTAATTTTAATTTTAACAACAATTGAATTTTTTTAAGTTATTAAAAAATAAAAATTTAATTTTTTTTATTTTAGGTTAAAAATTTTATCGAAAATCGATAGGAAATTAAATTTCCTTTAATTTGAGTACAAACACGACCCATCTAACTTAAATACTTTAAAAATTATTAAAGATTTTAGTTTGAAATTTAACCTAACCTCAAAATTTTTATTAAAAATCGATAAAAAATTAAATTTCCTTTAATTTGAGTACAAACACGACCCATCTAACTTATATAGTTTAGAAGTTATCGAGACTTTTAAGATTAAAATCCGTCGGTCCCGTAAATCGGCGGCCATCTTGAAATTTTTTAAATCCAACCTAACTTTTTTATTTTTTATCCGAATATGGTCGTGTTTGGTATCAAATTATAGGATTTTTAATAAACTTTATGAATTTTAAATTTTCAAGCCCGTTTTACACGATTTTAAACAATTTTTAACGATTTTTTCTTTTAATTTTAGATATTTATAAACAATTTTAATTAATTTTTAAATTTTATGTTATTTTAAAAACAAATCAAAAAAAAATTGAAAATCCGCCATCTTGAATTTTTTTAAGTTAACCTAACTTTCTTATTTTTTATCCGAATATAGTCGTGTTTGGTATCAAATTAAAGGATTTTTAATAAACTTTGAGAATTTTTAATAATTTCTAAATTTTTTTTAAATTTTTAATGTTTTTTAATAATTTTTGATGTTTTCTTTATTAATTTTTAATGTTTCTTGAATGTTTTTTTAATAATTTTTAAGATTTTTTAATTTTCTAACTTAATTTTAATTTTAACAACAATTGAATTTTAAGTTATTAAAAAATAAAAATTTAATTTATTTATTTTAGGTTAAAAATGTTATCGAAAATCGATAGGAAATTAAATTTCCTTTAATTTGAGTACAAACACGACATATCTAACTTAAATAGTTTAAGAGTTATCGATATTTTTAATTTTAACAATTGAAAGTCGGCCATCTTGAATTTTTCTAAGTTAACCTAACTTTTTTATTTTTTATCCGAATATGATCGTGTTTGGTATCAAATTAAAGGATTTTTAATCGTCTTTAAGACTTTTATGTTTGCAAGCCCGTTTTACACGATTTCAAACAATTTTCAACGATTTTTTAATTTAGCTTTACATTTTCTTAAACAATTTTAATTAATTTTAAAACTTTTCATAATTTTATAAACAAATTGAAAAAAAAAATGAAAATCCGCCATTTTTAATTTTTTAAGTTAACCTAACTTTTTTGTTTTTAATTGTAAATATGTCATGTTTGTACTTAAATTAAAGGATTTTTTATAAATTTTAAGAATTTTTTAAAAAAATTAATGATTTTTAACTTTTAAAGCTTTAAATTTAAAAATTTTAAGTTTTAAAGCCCGTTTTACACGATTTTTATTAATTTTAATGATTTTTTATTAATTTTAATCAATTTTTTATTAATTTTAATCAATTTTTTTCAACTAGCTGCTCATTGTATGAGAAGAAACGGTCGAAAAATCCACACAGATGACTTATTGGTGATTTTGGGGAAACACAACATCCAACAATGGGTTGATAATGAATCTCAGATGTTGTACGCGAAGGAAATTACGATCCACGCGGATTATAAAGACCTTTTGGCGGACGCTGACATAGCAATGATAACTTTAACGGAAACCGTTCGGTTTAAAACGTTTATAAGGCCGATTTGTCTTTGGACGGAGTCGACGGATTTGAGACTGATTTTGGGGCAAATGGGGATCGTTGCCGGTTGGGGGAAGGATGAAAATGGGGTGCAAACGTCGGCAGAGGCTAAACAAGTCGTTTTACCGGTTGTCGGAAGGGAGGAATGTAGGAAAAGTCAGGAAACTTTGGCTGAAGTTGTTACTGAAAGGACTTTTTGTGCGGGTTAGTTGATAAAAAAAATTCCTTCCTTAAAATTCATATGATATAATACGGAAATTTTTATGTCCTTTTAAAATACACATATTAGACTATATTTTCCCAAGAAATTATTTCTTAATTCCTATAAATAAAGTCTGGGCGATTTTTCAAACTTTGACGATTTTTCTTATTTTAAGGTTAACCTTAAAATGTCACTTTTTACAAAAAAATTTTTTTAATTTTTTTGGTAAAACTTATAAAAAATTCATCTTTTTTATCATAAACTAGATACTTTAATTTAATTATATTCAAAAAATCTTTTTAAAATTCCCAAAAATAAAGTCTGGGGGATTTTTTAAACTTTGATTTTTCTTATTTTAAGGTTAAAATGTCACTTTTTACAAAAAAATTTTTTTAATTTTTTTGGTAAAACTTATAAAAAATCGGTCTTTCTTATCATAAACTAGATACTTTAATTTAATTATATTCAAAATATCTTTTCTTAATTCCCAAAAATAAAGTCTGGGGGATTTTTTAAAAATTGCTATTTTTCTTGTAGGTTTTAGAAACGGTTCTGGACCTTGTAACGGCGACAGTGGCGGCGGTTTTATCATGCAAAGGGGCGGAAAATGGACTTTAAGGGGTTTAGTATCCCTTTCGCTATTCGACACGTCAAAAGTCTGCGATTTAACCCAATATTTAGTTTTTACCGACGTCACTCACTTTGATACCTGGATAAAATCGTTTTTAAACAAATAAATAAACGTAATTTAATTCATTTTCGTATTTTTATTTTTTATATCTACATTCTTAACGATTTTAATTAATTTTTTAATTAATTTAATTAATTTTTTAACTAATTAATGAATTTTTATACGTTAAAAACCTAAAAAATGACTTTAAAAAATTTTAAAAAAGTTGAAAAATAATTTCTTTAAAATTTTCTTAAAGTTTATAAAAAATCCTTTAATTTGAGTACAAACACGACATATTTTCGATAAAAAATAAAAAAGTTAGGTTAATAAAAAAAATTCAAGATGGCGGATTTTCATTTTTTTTCAAATTTTTTTAAATTTGTTTTAAAACTAAAAAAAATTTAAAAATTAGTTAAAATTGTTTTAAAATATTTAAAAATAAATTAAAAAAAGCATTAAAAATTGTTTAAAATCGTGTAAAACGGACTTGAAAACATAAAATTAATAAGAATAATTAAAAATAGTTTAATTTGATACCAAACACGACTATATTCGGATTAAAAATAAAAAAGTTAGGTTAATAAAAAAAATTCAAGATGGCGGATTTTCATTTTTTTTTCAAATTTTTTTTAATTTGTTTTAAAAATAAAAAAAAAAGTTTAAAAATTAGTTAAAATTGTTTAAAAATATTTAAAAATAAATTAAAAAAGCATTAAAAATTGTTTAAAATCGTGTAAAACGGACTTGAAAACTTAAAATTAATAAGAATAATTAAAAATAGTTTAATTTGATACCAAACACGACTATATTCGGATTAAAAATAAAAAAGTTAGGTTAATAGAAAAAAATTCAAGATGGCGGATTTTCATTTTTTTTTCAAATTTTTTTTAATTTGTTTTAAAAATAAAAAAAAAATTAAAAATTAGTTAAAATTGTTTAAAAATATTTAAAAATAAATGAAAGAAGCATTAAAAATTGTTTAAAATCGTGTAAAACGGGCTTGAAAATTTAAAATTAATAAGAATAATTAAAAATAGTTTAATTTGATACCAAACACGACTATATTCGGATTAAAAATAAAAAAGTTAGGTTAAGTTAAAAAAATTCAAGATGGCGGATTTTCATTTTTTTTTTCAAATTTTTTTAAATATGTTTTAAAAATAAGAAAAAATTTAAAAATTAGTTAAAATTGTTTAAAAATAAATTAAAAAAACATTAAAAATTGTTTAAAATCGTGTAAAACGGACTTGAAAACTTAAAATTAATAAGAATAATTAAAAATAGTTTGATTTGATACCAAATACGACTATATTCGGATTAAAAATAAAAAAGTTAGGTTGACTTAAAAAAATTCAAGATGGCGGATTTTCAATTTTTTTTGATTTGTTTTTAAAATAACATAAAATTTAAAAATTAATTAAAATTGTTTATAAATATCTAAAATTAAATGAAAAAATCGTTAAAAATTGTTTAAAATCGTGTAAAACGGACTTGAAAATTTAAAATTCTTAAAGACGATTTAAAATCCTTTAATTTGATACCAAACACGACTAGATTTGGATTAAGAATAAAGAAGTTAGGTTAGATTAAAAAAAATCCAAGATGGCCGCCGATTTACGGGACCGACGGATTTTAATGTTAAAAGTCTCGATACCTTTCAAACTATTTAAGTTAGATATGTCATGTTTGGTATCAAATTAAAGGAAATTTAATGTCCGAACGATTTTTAATAAAAAAATTGAAATTTGTTTAAATTTTAAGATAAGAAATTGAATAACTTGAGAAGTATTAGAGATAAATATATCGTGTTTGTACTCAAATGAAAGGAAATTTAATTTCCTATCAATTTTTTTAATTTATTTTTGTTTTTGAGTTTACTTTTTGACAAAAATTTGATTAAAACCAAAAAATTATGATTAAAATTTAAAGAAAAATAAAAAATTCTTAAATTTTATTAAAAATCCTTTAATTTGATACCAAACACGACTATATTTGGATTAAAAATAAAGAGGTTAGGTTAAATTTAAAAAAATCCAAGATGGCCGCCGACTTACGGGACCGACGGATTTTAATGTTAAAAATGTTAATAACTTTTAAACTATTAAAGTCAGATGGATTGTGTTTTTACTCAAATTAAAGGAAATTTAATTTTCTAACGATTTTTAATAAAAAAATTTAAGGTTAGGTTAAATTTCAAAATAAAATCTTTAATAACTTTTAAACTATTTAAGTTAGATATGTCGTGTTTGTACTCAAATTAAAGCAAATTTAATTTCCTATCGATTTTCGATAAAATTTTTAACCTAAAATAAAAAAATTAAATTTTTATTTTTTAATAACTTAAAAAAATTCAAGATGGTGGATTTTCATTTTTTTTGTAATCGTTTATAAAATGATAAAAAGTTTAAAAATTAATTAAAATTGTTTATAAATATCTAAAATTAAATTAAAAAATCGTTAAAAATTGTTTAAAATCGTGTAAAACGGACTTGAAAATTTAAAATTTATAAAGTTTATTAAAAATCCTTTAATTTGATACCAAACACGACTATATTCGGATTAAAAATAAAAACGTTAGGTTAACTTAAGAAAATTCAAGATGGCCGACTTCCGGTTGTCATTAAAATTAAAAATTTCGATAACTCCCAAACTATTTAAGTTAGATAGGTCGTGTTTGTACTCAAATTAAAGGAAATTTAATTTCCCATCGATTTTTAATGAAATATTTGATCTAAAATTATTTCTTAATAAAATTTATAAAAGATTTAGGGTGTTTTTGGATGATTCAATCGAAAAAACCCGACGAAATATTTGGCAAAAGTGGCTCAAGATCACGAAACGAACCTCCAATAAAAATTCCTCATCGAATCCGGCCGTTAAAAAACAAGAAGGATGAAATAGGTAACTGATTACGTAACGAGTTGCAAAAGCGTTTGTGTGCGTGGAAAAACACGTTTGCTTAGTCACTGCTCATCTCAAAATGAAATAAAATAAAAGTTTAATATCCTTAAAGGCGACATTCTTTAGAAAATGTTTTTTTTTATTAAATAATTAAAGAAAAAAAGAAGATAAAGTTAAGAATAAGAATAAATAACCAAAGTTATAAAACTAATGATAACTTAACTTTTACCTCTTTAATTACGGATAATTAACGTGTATAATTAACCGGGTGATAATTAAAGAGATGGTTTTTTAGTTGTGTAAATAACCAAAGACATTTGATATAAAATTAAATTAACGAGGTTCTAAAAAATTTTTTCCGGGTTTATTCTCGGGAATTGAAGAAAGGTTTTTTAAAATATAACTAAATTAAAGTGTCTACTTTATGATAAAAAAGACGGATTTTTTATAAAACTTGTCAAAAAAATTAAAAAAATTTTTTTATAAAAAGTGACATTTTAAGGTTAACTTTAAAATAAGAAAAATCGTCAAAGTTTGAAAAATCGCCCAGACTTTATTTATAGGAATTTCAAAAAGATTTTTTAAATAAAACTAGATTAAAGTATCTAGTTTATGATAAAAAAGACGGATTTTTTATAAAACTTGTCAAAAAAATTAAAAAATTTTCTTTGTAAAAAGTGACATTTTAAGGTTAACCTTAAAATGGAAAAAATCATCAAAGTTTGAAAAATCCCCTAGACTTTATTTATAGGAATTAAGAAAAGATTTTTTAAATATAACTAAATTAAAATGTCTAGTTTATGATAAAAAAGACGGATTTTTTATAAAACTTGTCAAAAAAATTAAAAAAATTTTTTTGTAAAAAGTGACATTTTAAGGTTAACCTTCAAATGGAAAAAATCATCAAAGTTTAAAAAATCCCCTAGATTTTATTTATAGGAATTAAGAAAAGATTTTTTAAATAAAACTAGATTAAAGTATCTAGTTTATAATAAAAAAGACGGATTTTTTATAAAACTTGTCAAAAAAATTAAAAAAATTTTTTTGTAAAAAGTGACATTTTAAGGTTAACCTTAAAATGGAAAAAATCGTCAAAGTTTAAAAAAATCCCCTAGACTTTATTTATGGGAATTAAGAAAAGATTTTTTTAACAAAACTAGATTAAAGCATCTAGTTTATGATAAAAAAGACGGATTTTTTATAAAACTTGTCAAAAAAATTAAAAAAATTTTTTTGTAAAAAGTGATATTTTAAGGTTAACCTTAAAATGGAAAAAATCGTCAAAGTTTGAAAAATCGCCCAGACTTTATTTATAGGAATTAAGAAAAGATTTTTTAAACAAAACTAAATTAAAGCATCTAGTTTATGATAAAAAAGACGGATTTTTTCTGTCTTGTCAAAAAAATTAAAAAAATTTTTTTTGAGGGCATCGTCTGTATTTTACCAAAGTACACCTTTTTAAACACTTTAAAAAATCGTCTTAAGAGCTAAGTATCTTCCCGATTACTTTCCCTCTCGTTATTTTCATCTCTTCTACCCATTAAATACACCAAAAGCACGTAAATCATCACTAAAACGGCCGCAATTTCCAAAGCGTAAAACGGTAAACACTCTACTTTTAAATTTCCAGCCACTTCTCCAAATCCTGAACTTTGAGTTTTTTCGCCGCCTTTTTCTTGGTTGCTTCCTTGATTATTTCCTTGTTTTTCATCTTGCGTACTTTCCTGTTTCCCTCCTCCTCCACTACCGCCACTACCTCCACTTTTACCGCTTTTATTATCATTATTTTCATTTGGAGGCGATTTATTTGTTAGAGTTTCACTCGAACCAACTCCAGAATCGTTATCTCCCATTTTATTATTAATTTACTAACAGACGAGCCCTTTTATATTAATTATTTTATTAAACCAAAGACGTAGTCTTTAGATTTAAACGTTTTAACGCAAAAAATTTAGAAATTTTTCTTTGAAAGGTGCAAAAATGTCAAAATTTGAACGTTTTTTTGACGTGTGAAGCCGTCTTGGTGATTTCTTTAAACAGAAATTAAGTTTTTTTTATTAAAACCATCATAATTTTTTAAATTCTTAAAAAATTTTTCAGTTTTATCTAAAATTTTTCGATTTTTTTAAAAAAATCTGTTTTCAGATTAAATTAAAAATAGATTTGACATTAAAAATAAATAAAAAATTAAATTTCCTTTAATTTGAGTACAAACACGACATATCTAACTTTAATAGTTCGGAAGTTATCGAAATTTTTAATTTTAATGACAACCGGAAGTCGGCCATCTTGAAATTTTTAAAATTAACCCAACTTTTTTTATTTTTAATCCGAATATAGTCGTATTTGGTATTAAATTAAAGGATTTTTAATAAACTTTATAAATTTTAAATTTTCAAGTCCGTTTTACACGATTTTAAACAATTTTTAACGATTTTTTAATTTAATTTTAGATATTTATAAACAATTTTAATTAATTTTTAAACTTTTTATCATTTTATAAACGATTACAAAAAAAAATGAAAATCCGCCATCTTGAATTTTTTTAAGTTATTAAAAAATAAAAATTTAATTTTTTATTTTAGGTTAAAAATAATATCGAAAATCGATAGGAAATTAAATTTCCTTTAATTTGAGTACAAACACGACATATCTAACTTAAATAGTTTGAGAGTTATCGAAATTTTTAATTTTAACAATTGAAAGTCGGCCATCTTGAATCTTTCTAAGTTAACCTAACTTTTTATTTTCTATCCGAATATGGTCGTGTTTGGTATCAAATTAAAGGATTTTAAATCGTCTTTAAGAATTTTAAAATTTCAAGTCCGTTTTACACGATTTTAAACAATTTTTAACGATTTTTTCATTTAATTTTAGATATTTATAAACAATTTTAATGAATTTTTAAATTTTATGTTATTTTAAAAACAAATCAAAAAAAAATTGAAAATCCGCCATCTTGAATTTTTTTAAGTTAACCTAACTTTTTTATTTTTAATCCGAATATAGTCGTGTTTGGTATCAAATTAAAGGATTTTTAATAAACTTTGAGGATTTTTAATAATTTCTAAAATTTTTTTAAAATTTGTAATGTTTTCTTAAAATTTTTAATGTTTTTTAATAATTCTTGATGTTTTTTAATAATTTTTGATGTTTTTTAATAATTTTTGATGTTTTTTAATAATTTTTGATGTTTTTTTAATAATTTTTGACGTTTTTTAATAATTTTTGATGTTTCTTTATTAATTTCTAATGTTTCTTAAATGTTTTTTTAATAATTTTTAATGTGTTTTAAATTTTCTAACTTAATTTTAATTAAAAAACAATTGATTACTTAATAAACGCGACATTAGCTTTGCGAAAATGTGTCAAAAGACGCCTTTCGAAATCGTTTCTTTACTTCGTAGGCTTTTGAAGACATCCTCGATGAATTATTAGACTCGGGGAGTCTTTTCAAGCCTTTTAAAACGTCTCCGATCGGGAGACGTTATTAGGAAACCTTAAACCTAATTGACAAGACACGAGAGAATCCTCTTAAATAGATTTCAATGAGACATTTTTGTAAATTCGTAAATATCACTGGGTTCTCGCCGAGTTTAACCTTCTATTGTGGTATATCATATTAGAAGGCGACGTTTTAATCATTATTTAACTATAAAAACCTTGACTTTTTTATAATTATATTAAAAAAAATTTTTTTTGAACGATTCTTGTTAAAAATTTGATTAAAAACCAGCTTTTAGTAAAAGTAAGAAGGAATTAACAAAAATCAAAGTTTAAAAAAAATCCCCCAGACTTTATTTATAGGAATTTCAAAAAGCTTTTTTAAATAAAACTAGATTAAAGTATCTAGTTTATGATAGAAAAGACGGATTTTTTATAAAACTTGTCAAAAAAATTAAAAAAATTTTTTTGTAAAAAGTAACATTTTAAGGTTAACCTTAAAATGGTAAAAAATCGTCAAAGTTTAAAAAATCCCCTAGATTTTATTTATAGGAATTTCAAAAAGATTTTTTTAATAAAACTAGATTAAAGTATCTAGTTTATGATAAAAAATACGGATTTTTTATAAAACTTGTCAAAAAAATTAAAAAAAATTTTTTGTAAAAAGTGACATTTTGAGGTTAACCTTAAAATAAGAAAAGTGATCAAAGTTTGAAAAATCGCCCAGACTTTATTTATAGGAATTAAGAAAAGATTTTTTAAATATAACTAAATTAAAGTGTCTAGTTTATGATAAATAAGTCGGATTTTTTATAAGTTTTATAAAAAAAAAATAAAAATTTTTTTTTGTCAAAAGTGACATTTTGACAAATCATAAAAAATCATCCAAGTTTAAAAAATCCTCCAGACTTTATTTTTAAGAATTGAAAAAAGATTTTTTGGTAAAATATAGATTAAAATATCTATTTTAAGGTGATGTAAAAAAATTTATATTAGATTTTAATAATTTTCAGAAAAAAATTTTTTTACTAAACTTTAACATTTCATCACTAAAAAAACTTAATCTTTCATTTACCTTAACTCGATTATTGCCTCCTTTCGTGTTAATTAACCCTCCGTTTGGTCCACATTTATCTTTTTCGATGCAAAAATATCCATTTTCACATTTTCCATCGACAACGGCGACAAACGCCGCTTTAGGTTTATCAAATTTAACTTCGAAGGGTTGTACACCCAAAATACCGTCATTTAACACGTTGATTAACTCTCCGTGGCCGTTAAAATAATTTCTATCTTTATTTCCGGTTCTCGTTGGGTTGAATTTTCCGTTAAAAAAGGGATTATCGCTTAAATCGACGTTAAGATCGTCGTTTTTGGTGTTGAGGCTTAACCCGTTGACTTCCTCGGCGTGTTTAAAGCAGCTTTTGTTCTTCGCGTAGGTTACGAATTGATCTTGGGCTTTTTTTAATGGGGAATCGTCGTTTTGCCACCAAAAGTTGGCTTTTGAGGATTTTTTGTGAGTTAAGTCGTTTATTTCGATCGCTTTCGCTTGGTGTTGGTCGTTTAATACGTGCGAGACATCGCATTTGGTGTTAATTACCAAGAATAGCGTTAAAGTCACTAGTTTTAGTGTCTTCATGCTGTTTAACCTGAAAAATAAATAAATAATAAGTTAAAAATTTCGATAAAAAAAATTTATGGGAGATTTTAAAAAATCGTCAAAGTTTGAAAAATCCCCTAGAGTTTATTTATAGGAATTAAGAAAAGATTTTTTTAATATAACTAAATTAAAGTATCTAGTTTATGATAAATAAGACGGATTTTTTCTAAATTTTACCAAAAAAATCAAAAAAATTTTTTTGTAAAAAGTGACATTTTAAGGTTAACCTTAAAATGGAAAAAATCATCAAAGTTTAAAAAATCCCCTAGACTTTATTTATAGGAATTAAGAAAAGATTTTTTAAATATAACTAAATTAAAATGTCTAGTTTATGATAAAAAAGACGGATTTTTTATAAAACTTGTCAAAAAAATTAAAAAATTTTTTTTGTAAAAAGTGACATTTTAAGGTTAACTTTAAAATGGAAAAAATCGTCAAAGTTTAAAAAATCCCCTAGACTTTATTTATAGGAATTTCAAAAAGATTTTTTTAATAAAACTAGATTAAAGCATCTAGTTTATGATAAAAAAGACGGATTTTTTATAAAACTTGTCAAAAAAATTAAAAAAATTTTTTTGTAAAAAGTGACATTTTAAGGTTAACTTTAAAATGGAAAAAATCGTCAAAGTTTGAAAAATTCCGTAGACTTTATTTATAGGAATTTCAAAAAGATTTTTTAAATAAAACTAGATTAAAGCATCTAGTTTATGATAAAAAAGACGGATTTTTTATAAAACTTGTCAAAAAAATTAAAAAATTTTTTTTGTAAAAAGTGACATTTTAAGGTTAACCTTAAAATGGAAAAAATCATCAAAGTTTAAAAAATCCCCTAGACTTTATTTATAGGAATTAAGAAAAGATTTTTTAAACAAAACTAGATTAAAGCATCTAGTTTATGATAAAAAAGACGGATTTTTTATAAAACTTGTCAAAAAAATTAAAAATTTTTTTTTGTAAAAAGTGACATTTTAAGGTTAACCATAAAATGGAAAAAATCATCAAAGTTTAAAAAATCCCCTAGAGTTTATTTATGGGAATTAAGGAAAGATTTTTTACATATAACTAAATTAAAATGTCTAGTTTATAATAAAAAAGACGGATTTTTTATAAAACTTGTCAAAAAATTTAAAAAAATTTCTAAAGTCATCAAAATTTTTTTCCAACATAACCTTAAGAAAACTCGGTTTAAATTCAAATTATCCACGTTAACTCCCATCCTTAACGATTATTACTCGAAATCACCAAGTACAACATCCAATCTAACAATTTTCATCGTTTCTAATCGAGAATTTCGCAACAAATCGTGATTTATTGTTAGTTTTTTCCATATTTTCTCCTGCAAACTCTCCATAAATTCATACATTAACATTTTTTAACGTTAGCGAAGCAAATTACCTTCTATCTTGCACCTTTTATATCATTTCTTAGTCATACAAAGCGTAAAAACGAAAAATGATCCCGGATTCGTACGTTTTTACATCATTTTATGAGGTTTTTAATCGTTTTATAGCTTTGGATTTTTTTTAATACGTTTTTTCTTTTAAATATTGTGACTAAAATGATGAATTAAAAATAAATTCAAGTTTTACATTTTTTTTTTATTATTAAAAAAAAAGGATTTTTTGTTAACAAATTTTTTGTAAACAAATTTTTTGTAGGAAGTTAATGATTTGGTCTATTTCCTCCACAACAACAGCAACAAATTGTAAACGCCGTAACTCCTGCTACAATCCCGAAAAGTTGTATTAAAGTTAGTTGAGTTCCGTTTATTTCTAATCCGGGATTTTCTTGGATTTGTTTTTCTAAAGATTTTCCCATTTTCTTCCTTTTTCAGACTTTTCTTTTAGATTTTTTGGTTATTTTTAGATTGAAACGATAAGATTTTTATTGATTTTAAGCCAAAAGTTTATTGAAATGTTTTTAATTTGACAAAAGTGGTTGACAAAGTCATTATAAAAAAAACTAGTTTAGTTTTTAGGTTAAAAACGTCAAAATTTACAAAAAAATTTTTTTAATTTTTTTGGTAAAACTTATAAAAAATCCGTCTTATTTATCATAAACTAGATACTTTAATCTTGTTTTGTTAAAAAAATCTTTTCTTAATTCCTATAAATAAAGTCTGGGCGATTTTTTAAACTTTGATGTTTTTTTTCATTTTTTAAGCTTAACCTCAAAATGTCACTTTTTACAAAAAAAAATTTTTAATTTTTTTGGTTAAACTTATAAAAAATCTCTCTTATTTACCATAAACTAGATATTTTAATCTACATTTATTTAAAAAAATTTTTCTTAATTTTCATAAATAAAGTCTAGACGAATTTTTAAACTTTAAACTTTTTCACCGTTTAAAATTATGCGACACATTTAATAAAGTAGTAAACCAGCAGCGCCGTCTTTTTTTGCCCTCAGTTTGCACCGAACTAACGAAAATCGACCAATTTCGGTGCAGAATTGCTCACAAGCGAATTTTTTACGTTTCTAAACGTCAAACTAACCGCTCTTTCCGACCTCGACGCCTTAGGTGTCGTTCATTTTGACAAATAAAACGTTAAAATACAACTCGATTTATAAGTTTGATGCCATTTCTAGGCCCAAATTGGTTAAATAGCGCCTTTTCGAACGTCCTTTTCTGGGTCAAATTTCGGGACATTAGAATCGCGACATCTAGGTTTATCAAACATGATAAACCTAGATTTTAAACCTAGGCAGATTTTATAAAAATGCTACTTAGCTACTTCTTGCACTCCACCCTTTAATTAAATCAATTTAGGTAGTTTTCTACAAAATCTGACAAAAATTTTAATAAAATTCGATGATTTCAGAAGAAACTTTGAAAATTTTTTTTAATTTCTTTGGTAACAATAGGAAAAAAAAATCTCTTTTAATTGAAAATAGAATCTTTTAGCTTTAACTTAAACCAAAAATCAATCTCTTATTCCAAAAAATAAAGTCTCAATGATTTTTTAAAGTTGGTGGATTTTTTAAAAAAAGTTGGGTTGAAACCGTCAAAAATTCTTACCAACTTTGGGAATTTTTTTAATTTTTTTGGTAATTATTATAAAAAATCTGCCTTTTTTAAATCAAAACAGAATCTTTTATTTTTCATTTAAACCAAAAATCAGTCCTTAATTTTCAAAAATAAAGTCTGGACGATTTTTTAAAGTTGGTCGATTTTTTTTTAAGTTAGGTTAGTCACCTGTCAAAAAATTTTTCTAACTTTAAGAATTTTTTTAATTTTTTTGATAATAATTAGAACTAACCTGTCTTTTTTAATTCAAAACAGAATCTTTGAAATTTCATTTAAACCAAAAATCTTTCCTTAATCTTCATAAATAAAGTCTGGGTGATTTTTTAAAGTTGAGTGATTTTTTAAAAAAGTTTGGTTAGAACTGTCAAAAATTTTTACCAATTTTAATTTTTTTTTCATTTTTTTGGTAAGAACTAGGAAAGATCTGTAATTTTTAATTCAAAACAGAATCTTTTATCTTTCATTTAAACCAAAAATTATTCTTTAATTCCAATAAATAAAGCCTGAGTGATTTTTTAAGAAAGTTAGGTTAGTCACTTCTATAATAAATTAAAGCTATAAGACAACTGGCGCTAACTCTAAAAGAGGGCGCCACAGGCGCCTAGCTCTTTTTTTAATAGTTTTTTTGGAAACCGCTTTCCGGACGATTCAATGGTTTTATTTTGGGGGGTCCGCGACCGATTTCGGAAAAACGGCCCCGAAAATCGAACGACGTTGCGGTAGCCCTAATTGAAATTAAAATTCTCGATCGTCCGCCTGCCATTTTCGTTAATTTTCGAACGCACCTTTTGTCCAAAAAGCCACCGGCTCCGCGACTCTGCTTCCGGCTAACCTTCTGAACGGCTTTATAACGCAACGTTAGATGCGAATCGGGGCTCCTTTGAACTCGAAACGGCCGATTTAAGCCCCAAACAAAATCCTCGTTTTCCGTCATTTTCGATTTGGGCCGATAAAACAGTTGGTTCAATTTTCATAAACGTTATTTATTATTCTAACCACGCTAATGCCACATGAAATGTCAAAACGATCGGTTTATTAATAATTATCAAATATTTAATTTATGCAGAGCAAAAATTCGAATAAATTTCACTAAAAACTAATTAAATTCTTGAAAATATCACCAAAAATTTAAGTAAATTTGTAAGAATTCCACCAAAGCTACTAACATTTTTAATAATTCCACCAAAAACTTATAAAGTTTGTAAAAATTCCACCAAAGCTATCAAATTTTTTTACAAATCCACCAAAAACAAAATTTTTAAAAAATATACTAAAATTAAGATTAATTTCGTCAAGAATTGATTAGATTCTGAAAAATTTCACAAAAATAAAAAAGTAACAATAAAAATTCCACAAAAGTTACAATGAGTGTAAAAAGTATTCGTACAACTGATTATTTTAATGAATGGAAGTGAAATTACTTAATTTGTCAAATGATTTTTTGAAAAGTATTCAAGATTTACAATACAGGTTATGAAAATTATAAATTAATAGCAAAAGGCGATAAATCTAGAAATATATCGTAAATCTCTTCTTATAAAGCCATTAACGTATACTTTGGACGCGCAATAAGTATTCGTACAGGTACATTTGCATTAAGATATCGCGCTAATATTCCCTTCTTCACATATTTGGAGATTAAGTATGTAGCTGTTATACGTCTGTAGCGAATCAGTCGCAACTATTACTTATTGGTTTTGCGTTGATTTCTCGCTGTCTCTTGTTGTTAGAAGCAATAATGGGTCGTAAGGCTAGGAAGACCACAGTAGAAGAACGAAAAATAGTCATTAATTTGCATAATCAGTGTAAATCTCTTTCAGAGATATCAAAAATAATCAGCAGACCTCGTTCCACAATACAGTCTATAATTGATAGATATTCGTCAGAGCAGACATTGAAAAATAAACCTCGAAAAGGACGGCCAAGAAAATTAAATAATCGTGCCGAAAATGCAATTCTGCGAACAATTAAAAATAACCCCAAAGTTAGCGCGCCAAAAATTACTTCAGATATTAAAACAACTTTGGGATTAGTAATATCATCAAGTACCGTGAGAAATGTTTTGCGGAATAACGGATATCACGGAAGAACAGCCCATCGAAAGTACTGGGTTAATCACATTAATAGAAGGAAGCGACTAAAGTTTGCAGAACTACATAAAAGGTTAACAAATGATTTTTGGAAGAAGCAGTATTTACTGACGAGAGTAAATTTAATATATTCTCGTCAGATGGAAAGTGCTTGGTATGGAGGAAGAGAAATACTGAGCTTGAAAGTAAAAATATTTGTCCCAGTGTGAAGCACGGAGGAGGATCGCAACTTGTATGGGGCTGTATGAGTGCCAATGGTGTTGGTAATCTTCATCTTATAGATTCTATCATGGACCATAAATACTGCATTAATATATTACACACTGAATTACGGGCTAGTATTGAAAAAATGGGCCTTAATCAAGATTATATTTTCATGCATGATAACGATCCCAAACATACTGCATGGAATACGCGTATGTGGCTTTTATATAACACCCCAAAAACGGCTGGAAACGCCACCGCAAAGTCCTGACATTAATCCCATAGAGTACCTATGGGATTATTTAGATAAAAAAGTAAGATTGCGAAAAATATGAAATAAGAACAATTTAAACGTTGCCTTAGAGGAGGAATGGTGTAAAATACCAAAGACTTTAACAAACAAATTAGTGGAATCAATGCAAAGACGCTTATTGGCTATTATTAAATCAAGGGGATACCCAACAAAATATTAATGTCTTTTGTGTAGTTTGTAAGACCAATATTCACCGTTGTGAACGAATACTTATTGTTTGAATTAACATTCACACATATGTTATAAAAAGGTTATTATTGTTCAGTTAATGCTTTTATCAATTTGTAAAGGTAATTGATGATGTGTCTTTTTTGCGTCCATAATTATTTTTATTTATTTTCAAAATTGCACTATCAAAACTATGTATTTACACCATTTCTTTTTGTAAATGGTAGGTGTACGAATACTTTTTACACTCACTGTAGCTAATTTGAATATAATTTCACCAAAAATTATTAAATTTGGAGACAATTCTACTAAAAACTTAGTGAATTTTTTAAAAATTCCACCCAAAATCAATAAAATTGGTAAAAATTTCACTAAAAACTTACTAAATTTGTAAACACGTTTAAGGTATATTTAAGGCGAATTCGAGTGGGTTTTTAAGTCATTATTTTGTTGACCGGTGAATTTGGATTCGCAATTTATTAATTTTTTACGAAAATTCAATGTAGAAATAAAATTCAGACGATTTATATTCGATTTGAGATTAAATTAAACGTTTTAAGGTTAAATAAAAAATGTCGAATTTTATAAAAAATTTCTTTAATCTTTTTGGTAAAATTTATAAAAAATCCGACTTATTTATCATAAACTAGACAAAAATTCCACCAGTGTTATCAAAATTTTTGATAATTCCATCAAAAATATACTGAATTTTTTAAAAATTCCACCAAAAATTAATACAATTTGCAAAAATTCCACCAAAAACTTACTAAATTCATAAGAATTTTACCAAAAACACTGATTTTTTTTTATTTCACCAGAAATGAATAAAATTCGCAAATATTTCACCAATGTTATCAAAATTTTTGATAATTCCACCAAAAACATACTGAATTTTTTAAAAATTCCACCAAAAACTTACTAAATTTATAAGAATTTTACCAAAAACAGTGAATTTTTCTAAAATTCCACCAGAAATGAATAAAATTCGCAAAAATTCCATCAAAGCTATTAAAATATTTAACAACTACACTCAAAACTTACTGAATTTTTTTTTATTCCACCAAAAACTTACAAAAATCCTAAAAATTACACCGAAATTGTCAACATTTTTAACAATTTTACCAAAAACTTACCAAATTTTTTCAAAAATTCCACCAAAATGTCCAAATTCTTTTAAAATTCCACCAAAAATAAATCAAATTAGAAACAATTTCATTAAAAATTAGCTAAAACCTTGAAAATTTTAAACTTAGTAAATTCATAAAAATTCCACCAAAGTTATTAAAATTTTTAACAATTCTACCAAAAATAATGAATTTTTTAAAAATTCCACTAAAAAACTTACAAAATTTGTAAAAATTCCAACAATAATGTACCAATTTTTTTTTAAATTCCACCAAAAATTTACTAAATTCGTAAAACTTCCATCAAAGTTACCAAAATGTTGATAAATTCAACAATAAACAATAAATTAAAAAAAAAAATACTAAAAATAAAATTAAACTAGTTTATCATAAACTAGATACTTTAATCTAGTTTTGTTAAAAAAAATCTTTTCTTAATTCCTATAAATAAAGTCTGGGCGATTTTTTAAACTTTGATATTTTTTCACTTTTTAAGCTTAACCTCAAAATGTCACTTTTTACAAAAAGATTTTTTTAATTTTTTTGGTTAAACTTATAAAAAATCTCTCTTATTTATCATAAACTAGATACTTTAATCTACATTTATTAAAAAAAAAATTTTCTTAATTTTCATAAATAAAGTCTAGATGAATTTTTAAACTTTAATCTTTTAAAATTAACAAAAAAAAAAAATTGAAATTAAAAAAGAAAAAGAAAAAAAATTCCTCGATCTTTATTAATAGAAACCAACGAATCATTTACACCTCAAATTAAACATTAATCATCAATCTTCTAATCACAATAAACCAACCTCGACTTCCGCATTAATTAAACCCAACCATAACTTATTAAATAACATCATCATAATAACATCTTCAATTTACTTTTAAACAAAAAGTAAAAAAAAATATAATCCTTCTAGAAAATAAAATCTCGTTTAATTCGCATGCAAGATAAAAAAACCAAACGTGAGAAAAACTTTCTTCATTAACTAAGTTATTATTTCTTTATAATAATTATTATTTTTAAATTCCCAACCTTATTCTCAAACATTTACTCCAACTTTTCACGTTACTTCATCGATTTTTTAATATTTCGCGATTATTAAAAAATATAAATCGTAAAGAAGGGAATTTTAAGATGGCATCTCCCACCTTTTCGCATCTTTTAACGCGTACCGATTCGTTTGGAACGCGAAAAGAACACGGATGTTCACCGCCCGCGTTATAAAAGGACGATTTCGAACGTTTTAAGACCTTAGTTCGGAGTTTATCTCGCTTTAAGACGGTCGAAGAAGTGATTCGATCCGTTTCGAATCGTTTTCGATTGATTTTCATTCGAATTTAGTTCGATTTTTTAACATTTGGTGATTTTTTTTGGAGTTTTTTCGGGAACCACCCTGTATATCAGGTAAATGATTTTTATTGAATTTTTTTTTTAGTGACTGTAAAACGCGTCGATGGTTTGTCGCCGGGATTACGTAAGATTTACAAATTAAACGGCCTTAAGTTTATTGACAAAGTGTTAAAAGAGGATCCGGGTTGGATTTTTTTTTTTTGGGTTGGAAAAGTCAAAGTTTAAAATTTTTTTTGGAGGTTATTTGTGGGGATTAAGGAATGATTTTTTTAATTAGGAGTAGATTAAAGTGTCTAGTTTATGATAAATAAGGTAAATTTTTTGTAAATCTTGTCAAAAAAATTAAAAAAAAATTTTTGTAAAAAATGACATTTTGAGGTTAACCTTAAAATTCGAAAAGTTTAAAAAATTCCCTAAATTTTATTTATAGGAATTTTAAAAAGATTTTTTTAAATATAACTAAATTAAAGTATCTAGTTTATGATAAAAAAGACAGATTTTTTATAAGTTTTACCAAAAAAATTAAAAAAATTTTTTTGTAAAATTTGACCATTTTAAAAAATCTTAAAAATTTAGTCAAAGTTTAAAAAATCCTCTAGACTTTATTTATTGGAATTGAGGAAAAACTTTTTAGACAAAACTAGTTTAAAGTGTCTAGTTTATGATAAATAAGACAGATTTTTTATAACTCTCACCAAAAAAATTAAAAAATTTTTTTTGTAAAATTCGACTATTTTGAAAAATTTAGTCAAAGTTTAAAAAATCCTCTAGACTTTATTTATTGGAATTGAGGAAAAATTTTTTAGACAAAACTAGTTTAAAGTATCTAGTTTATGATAAATAAGACAGATTTTTTATAACTCTCACCAAAAAAATTAAAAAATTTTTTTTGTAAAATTCGACCATTTTGAAAAATTTTTAAAATTTAGTCAAAGTTTAAAAAATCCTCTAGACTTTATTTATTGGAATTGAGGAAAAATTTTTTAGACAAAACTAGTTTAAAGTATCTAGTTTATGATAAATAAGACAGATTTTTTATAACTCTCACCAAAAAAATAAAAAATTTTTTTTGTAAAATTCGACCATTTTGAAAAATTTTTAAAATTTAGTCAAAGTTTAAAAAATCCTCTAGACTTTATTTATTGGAATTGAGGAAAAATTTTTTAGACAAAACTAGTTTAAAGTATCTAGTTTATGATAAATAAGACAGATTTTTTATAACTCTCACCAAAAAAATTAAAAAAATTTTTTTGTAAAATTCGACCATTTTAAAAAATCTTAAAAATTTAGTCAAAGTTTAAAAAATCCTCTAGACTTTATTTATTGGAATTGAGGAAAAATTTTTTAGACAAAACTAGTTTAAAGTATCTAATTTATGATAAATAAGACAGATTTTTTATAACTCTCACCAAAAAAATTAAAAAATTTCTTTTGTAAAATTCGACTCTTTTGAAAAATTTTAAAAATTTAGTCAAAGTTTAAAAAATCCTCTAGACTTTATTTACTGGAGTCGAGGAAAAATTTTTTAGACAAAACTAGTTTAATGTATCTAATTTATGATAAATAAGACAGATTTTTTATAACTTTCTCCAAAAAAATTAAAAATTCTTTTTTGTAAAATTCGGCCATTTTAAAAAATCTTAAAAATTTAGTCAAAGTTTGAAAAATCCCGCAGACTTTATTTATGGGAATTAAGAAAAGATTTTTTAAATAAAATGAAATCAAAGTGTCTAGTTTATGATAAATAAGACGGATTTTTTATAACTCTCTCCAAAAAAATTAAAAAAATTTTTTTGTAAAAAGTGACATTTTAAGGTTAACTTTAAAATGGAAAAAATCATCAAAGTTTAAAAAATTCCCTAGTGTTTATTTATAGTAATTAAGAAAAGATTTTTTAAATAAAACTAAATTAAAGTATCTAGTTTATGATAAATAAGACGGATTTTTTATAAGTTTTACCAAAAAAATTAAAAAAATTTTTTTGTAAAAAGTGACATTTTGAGGTTAACCTTAAAATGAAAAAAATCATCAAAGTTTGAAAAATCCCCTAGAGTTTATTTATGGGAATTAAGAAAAGATTTTTTAAATAAAATTAAATCAAAGTATCTAATTTGTGATAAATAAGACGGATTTTTTATAAGTTTTACCAAAAAAAATAAAAAAAAATTTTTGTAAAAGGTAACATTTTGAGGTTAACCTTAATCACTTCGGTACGGTGCCTATCGGCCGCGAAACGTCGCTAAGAACCGGCTTTCATCGTCCATACTCTGACATAGCCGTCGATTATAGTCGACGCTCGGCTGAGTGAGGTCATCTTTGGCCGTCGACTATAATCGACGCCCGTACCGAAGTGGTTAAAACGTAAAAAATCTGACATTTTAAGGTTAACCTTAAAATGGAAAAAATCATCAAAGTTTAAAAAATCACCCAGACTTTATTTTTGGGAATTAAGAAAAGATTTTTTAAATGTAACTAAATTAAAGTATGTAGTTTACGATAAAAAAAGACAAATTTTTTCCAAGTCTTGCCAAATTAATTTAAAAAAATTCTAAAGTTGAAGAAAATTTTTTTCAGGTTATAAAATCAATTAAGTAATTATCGCGTCACAAAAGCCTCGTTAATCAAGAAAAGAATTCCCATTTACTGCTTTTAGCCACTTCTTTTACATTTAACCAACCGGAAGTTTATCTACCGAGATTATCTTCCTAGATACTCGTCAGATTCTCGCTTAAGATGTTAATTGTGACCCCGAAATTGTTAGATAACGCGATAACCTTTCATTTCACTTTTTTATTTACTGTTTTTTTATCGATTTCGATTCTAATTCGATTCTGTTTTGATTCCACTTTAAATTTTGATTCTGTTTTGATTCGACTTCGATTCTACTTTGATTCTGTTTAAAATTTTGATTGTACTTCGATTCTATTTTGATCCAATTTCGATTCTACTTTGATTCAATTTCAAATTTTGATTCTTTTTAAATTTTATTTTGATTCAATTTTGATTATTTTTAAATTCTATTTCGATTCAATTTTGATTCTATTTTAAATTTTGATTCGATTTTAAATTTTGATTCTATTTTGATTCGATTTCGATTCAAATTTCGATTCGAACCGAAATTTTTCGCTATTGAAACGAAGATTACACAAGAATTGCTTTCTAAAAGTGTTCTATTCGAGAGTTCGCACCTTGTGACCTATGACTATGTGCTCTTTCGGTCGTCTTAACCTTTAACACATCGGCTGGAGGCTCCATAAAGTCCGGTTCGTTGGTCGTTCGGTCGGAAAGAGCCGTGAGAGTCTTCTTCGCGAACCGAACGACCTCTACACGCGGCGACGGTGACGTAACGAGGTCACAACGAGAAGCAAAAGAAGAAGCCACCGAGTAGTAACACTTTCTTTCGCTATTAATCTTCTCATAGACGCCTCGGTTACGCAATCGGTTAACGGAGAAAGTGAAAATTTTAAAATTACAAGTGATATATCGCCTCTTACGCAAATACGGGCGACTTTAGTGGATCGAAAATGCAATTTTCGGATTCCCCGGTTAAAATTACATTGATACGATACCCAACAACCTATATCTAGGGTTAATTTTTAAAAAATCGGTCGCCATTTTGATTTTTTTAAGTCGGCCATTTTGACTTTTTTCCGCCATTTTGATTTTTGACTTTTTAATCAAACTTTTTTGTTTTTTACGTGAAACATGTCGTGTTTGGACTTAAATTACTCAAAATTTTATGAATAATTTAAAAAAATATTAAAAAAAAATTAAAAAAAAATTTTAAATTAAAAAAAAAAATTTTAAATTAAAAAAAAAAGTTTACCAAGTCGTAAATATAATTAAATTTGGCTTTTAACATTGATATTTTACCTTAAAAAGTTAAAAAAGCGCGACATTTAAAAGATTTGAATCAAGAAAAAAGTAAAAACGTTTTCTTTACTTAAAAAATTAACACAATTTGCAAGGTTTTTAAAGACGGCGAAAAAACCCAAACGAGTAAATAAAAAGCGGGATGTATAAATAAAATTGTTTTTAATTTTTTCACGTTTCATAATTTTTTTAGGAGTTTTTATATTTAAATTTGTAATGATTACTTAAAATCGAGTATTTGAAAAAATCACTGGGTTTGTAAAAAATTTTTTTAATTTCTTTGGTTAGACTTAGAAAAAATCTGTCTTATTTATCATAAATTAGATATTTTAAACTAGTTTTGTACAAAAGATTTTTTCTTAATTGCTATAAATGAAGTCTAGGGAATTTTTTAAACTTTGATTTTTAAAATTTTAAGGTTAACATTAAAATGTCATTTTTTACAAATTTTTTTTTTTAATTTTTTTAACAAGACTTGTAAAAAATCTGTCTTATTTATCATAAACTAGATACTTGAAACTAGTTTTGTCTAAAAAATTTTTCCTCGATTCCAATAAATAAAGTCTAGAGGATTTTTTAAACTTTGACTAAATTTTTAAGATTTTTTAAAATGGTCGAATTTTACAAAAAATTTTTTTTAATTTTTTTGACAAGACTTATAAAAAATCTGTCTTTTTTATCATAAATTAGATACTTTAATTTAGTTATATTTAAAAAAATCTTTTCTTAATTTCTATAAATAAACTCTAGAGGATTTTTCAAACTTTGACGATTTTTTCCATTTTAAGGTTAACCTCAAAATGTCACTTTTTACAAAAATTTTTTTTAATTTTTTTGATAAGTTTTATAAAAAATCCGTCTTTTTTATCATAAACTAGATGCTTTAATCTAGTTTTGTTTAAAAAAATCTTTTCTTAATTCCTATAAATAAACTCTAGGGGATTTTTTAAACTTTGACGATTTTTTAAAATCTCCCGTAAATTTTTTTTATCGAAATTTTTAATTTATTATTTATTTATTTTTCAGGTTAAACAGCATGAAGACACTAAAACTAGTGTCTTTAACGCTATTCTTGGTAATTAACACCAAATGCGATGTCTCGCACGTATTAAACGACCAACACCAAGCGAAAGCGATCGAAATAAACGACTTAACTCATAAAAAATCCTCGAAAGCCAACTTTTGGTGGCAAAACGACGATTCCCCATTAAAAAAAGCCCAAGATCAATTCGTAACCTGCGCGAAGAACAAAAGCTGCTTTAAACACGCCGAGGAAGTCAACGGGTTAAGCTTCAACACCAAAAACGACGATCTTAACGTCGATTTAAGCGATAATCCCTTTTTTAACGGAAAATTCAACCCAACGAGAACCGAAAATAAAGATAGAAATTATTTTAACGGTCATGGAGAATTAATCAATGTGTTAAATGATGGTATTTTGGGTGTACAACCCTTTGAAGTTAAATTTGATAAACCTAAAGCGGCGTTTGTCGCCGTTGTCGATGGAAAATGTGAAAATGGATATTTTTGCATCGAAAAAGATAAATGTGGACCAAATGGAGGGTTAATTAACACGAAAGGAGGCAATAATCGAGTTAAGGTAAATGAAAAATTAAGTTTTTTTAGTGATGAAATGTTATAGTTTAGTAAAAAAAATTTTTTCTAGAAATTCTTAAAATCTAATATAATTTTTTTTACATCACCTTAAAATAGATATTTTAATCTATATTTTCCCAAAAAATCTTTTTTCAATTCTTGAAAATAAAGTCTGGAGGATTTTTTAAACTTTGATGATTTTTTATGATTTGTCAAAATGTCATTTTTTACAAAAAAATTTTTTATTTTTTTTTTGTAAAATTTATAAAAAATCCGACTTATTTATCATAAATTAGACACTTTAATTTAGTCATATTTAAAAAATCTTTTCTTAATTCCTATAAATAAAGTCTTGGCGATTTTTCAAACTTTGACGATTTTTCTTATTTTAGGGTTAACCTCAAAATGTCACTTTTTACAAAAATTTTTTTTTAATTTTTTTGACAAGTTTTATAAAAAATCCGTCTTTTTTATCATAAACTAGATGCTTTAATCTAGTTTTGTTTAAAAAATCTTTTCTTAATTCCTATAAATAAAGTCTGGGGGATTTTTTAAACTTTGATGATTTTTTCCATTTTAAGGTTAACCTTAAAATGTCACTTTTTACAAAAAAATTTTTTTAATTTTTTTGACAAGTTTTATAAAAAATCCGTCTTTTTTATCATAAACTAGATGCTTTAATCTAGTTTTGTTTAAAAAATCTTTTCTTAATTCCTATAAATAAAGTCTAGGGGATTTTTTAAACTTTGATGATTTTTTCCATTTTAAGGTTAACCTTAAAATGTCACTTTTTACAAAAATTTTTTTTAAATTTTTTTGACAAGTTTTATAAAAAATCCGTCTTTTTTATCATAAACTAGATGCTTTAATCTAGTTTTGTTTAAAAAATCTTTTCTTAATTCCTATAAATAAAGTCTGGGGGATTTTTTAAACTTTGATGATTTTTTCCATTTTAAGGTTAACCTTAAAATGTCACTTTTTACAAAAAAATTTTTTTAATTTTTTTGACAAGTTTTATAAAAAATCCGTCTTTTTTATCATAAACTAGATGCTTTAATCTAGTTTTGTTTAAAAAATCTTTTCTTAATTCCTATAAATAAAGTCTAGGGGATTTTTTAAACTTTGATGATTTTTTCCATTTTAAGGTTAACCTTAAAATGTCACTTTTTACAAAAAATTTTTTTAAATTTTTTTGACAAGTTTTATAAAAAATCCGTCTTTTTTATCATAAACTAGATGCTTTAATCTAGTTTTGTTTAAAAAATCTTTTCTTAATTCCTATAAATAAAGTCTAGGGGATTTTTTAAACTTTGATGATTGTTTCCATTTTAAGGTTAACCTTAAAAAGACACTTTTTACAAAAAAAAATTTTTAATTTTTTTGGCAAGTTTTATAAAAAATCCATCTTATTTATCATAAACTAGACATTTTAATTTACTTATAATTAAAAGAATCTTTTTAAAATTCCCAAAAATAAAGTCTGGGTGATTTTTTAAACTTTGACGATTTTTTAAAAATTATTCAAACCCACCCACATTTTTTAAGTAAAACTTTCAATTTTACTCCTATTTTTATTAAAAACAAAGTTCATCTTCAACATGCGGTTACGATATTTCTAACCACCGATAAAAATTCCGCTTAAACTTTAATAAAACCTTGATCTTTCTAGAAAATGAGTAAAAGGCAAGTTAGAACACGATCGAGACGATTTATTTCTTAATTTACGACTTATTTAATCGACATATTAAAACGCCTCATTTAAGATAAACATATTAAAACGTCTTATTTAAGAAAAATACCTAATTCGTGTTAATTACAACTTATTAGATTCTAATAAATCTAATTTTCGGTTGGAAAAAACGTAAAAAAAGTGAAATTAAGCGTTAATTAAATTTCAATTAGAAAAAGGAAGACGAACCGAGCCTCTTTTTAAACCATTAATGAGTTATGAAAGAGCTTGGACATAAAAGGTTTCAAATTAAACGGTTAAATAAAGAATTTAAAATGAGAATTGAATCCTTGACATCTTAATAAAGATTTCTAAGCTGTAAAAGGAAGAATGTAATGTGTTAAGTAAGCATCTGGTTAAATTTTATTTATAAAAAAATCATATATACAAATTTTCAACTTTAAAAAATCATCCAGATGTTGTATTTTGATTAAAATTAATAATTCATTTTATAATTTCCTTTAATTTGAGTACCAACATGACATATCTAACTTAAATAGTTTAGAAATTATCGATTTTTTTAATTTTAAAAACAATTGATAATCCGCCATCTTGAAAATTTTATTGGAAATTGATAGAAAATTAAATTTCCTTTTATTTAAGTACCAACATGACATATCTAACTTAAATAGTTTAGAAATTATCGATTTTTTTAATTTTAAAAATAATTGATAATCCGCCATCTTGGAAATTTTATTGGAAATCGATAGAAAATTAAATTTCCTTTAATTAGAGTACCAACATGACATATCTAACTTAAATAGTTTAGAAATTATCGATTTTTTTAATTTTAAAAACAATTGATAATCCGCCATCTTGAAAATTCTATCATAAATCGATAGGAAATTAAATTTCCTTTAATTAGAGTACCAACATGACATATCTAACTTAAATAGTTTAGAAATTATCGATTTTTTTAATTTTAAAAACAATTGATAATCCGCCATCTTGAAAATTTTATCATAAATCGATAGGAAATTAAATTTCCTTTAATTAGAGTACCAACATGACATATCTAACTTAAATAGTTTAGAAATTATGAATGTTTTAATTTTTAATGGTCGGCCATCTTGGATTTTTTTAAATCGACTCAACCGTTTTGTTTTTAATCCGAATCTAGTCATGTTTGTACTCAAATTAAAAGACTTTGAATAATCTTGGAGAATATTAAAAAATTTTGACAGTTCGCCATCTTGAATTTTTTTAAGTTTATGTAACTTTTTTGTTTTTAATCCAAATATAGCCGTGTTTGGTATCAAATTCAAAGATTTTTTAATAAACTTTAAGAATTTTTAATAATTTTCGATGATTCTCATGTTTTTATTTTTCGATTTTTCAAATATATAAAATTTTCAAAATAATTTTTGATTAAAAATTTAGTGACAAATCGATAAGAAATTAAATTCTCTTTAATTGAAGTGCAAACATGACATATCTAACTTAAATAATTTATAAATTATCAATTTTTTTAAATTTTATAAAAGGTGATGATCCGCCATCTTGAAAATTTTATTGGAAATTGATAAAAAATTAAATTTCCTTTTATTTAAGTACCAACATGACATATCTAACTTAAATCGTTTAGAAATTATCGATTTCTTTTATTTTAAGAAAAGTGATGATCTGCCATCTTAAAATTTTTTTTGGAAATCGATAGAAAATTAAATTCCCTTTTATTTGAGTACCAACATAACGTATCTAATTTAAATAATTTAGAAATTATCAATTTTGTTTAATTTTAAGAAAGGTGATGGTTCGCCATCTTGAAAATTTTATCATAAATCGATAGAAAATTAAATTCCCTTTTATTTGAGTATAAACATGACATACCTAACTTAAATAGTTAATAAATTACCAATTTTTTTTAATTTTAAGAGAATTGATGAACCGCCATCTTGGAAATTTTATTATAAACCAATAGAAAATTAAATTCCCTTTTATTTGAGTATAAACATGACATACCTAACTTAAATAGTTAATAAATTACCAATTTTTTTTAATTTTAAGAGAATTGATGAACCGCCATCTTGGAAATTTTATTACAAACCAATAGAAAATTAAATTCCCTTTTATTTGAGTACCAACATAACGTATCTAATTTAAATAATTTAGAAATTATCAATTTTGTTTAATTTTAAGAAAGGTGATGGTTCGCCATCTTGAAAATTTTATCATAAATCGATAGAAAATTAAATTCCCTTTTATTTGAGTACCAACATCACATATTTAACTTAAATAGTTTAAAAGTTAGTAATGTTTTAATTTTTATGGTCGGCCATCTTGGATTTTTTTAAACTAACCTAACTTTTTTATTTTTAATCCGAATATAGTCGTGTTCGTACTCAAATTAAAGGAAATTTAATAAATTTTAAGAAAATTTAAGAATTTTTAGCAAATTTTTCAATTTTTAATTTTGATTTTTTTCTAAAATTAATATGTTATAATCCTAGTTTATTAATAGAAATAGATTTTTTAAATAATTAATTAAATAAAGTTACATTTATTATTATGAGGTTGGCAATGTTTCAACTTCAAGTTATTTGGGTTATTTGTCAGCTGTCAAGTAATAATATCAAATTTTGAGGTTATTTGTTACCGTCAAACATGAAATTTTTACGTTATTTTAATAAAAAGTTATTTAAAAATATTTTTTTCTTTTCAATGATTAAACAATTACGTAAATAAATTAATTAAATAAACAAATAGAATTAAAAATTTATATTAATTAAACTTTTTTTTTATTTATTTTAGTTCAATTGTAATCCAAAAGATCACATTTGTTGTCGATCACCTTCAAATACAAATTTCCAAATAACACCGGGAAAATCATCGTTCGGATCAAAAACCCATTTTAATTCGAATTTCGGTGGAATTTCTCCGGATATTCGAACGGCCGGTGAAACCGGACAAGAAGCTCTCGGGTTTAATCTCAACGTGATTTCTACCACTTCGAAGCCGCAAAGAGCGGTTACTTTTAACCCTTTATTTGGAAGTACGGTCGATTATAGTGATACTCACTTTGGTTCGGAGATTAGATTCGGTTCGACGATTAAAGGACCGGATTATTTACCTCCGTTTGAGACTACTACAAAACCGGGGGTCGTTTGCGGAGACGGAGAGGAGTATATTGTCGAAAATGGGTTTGGAAGGTGTAAAAAGATCACCGAGGGTTGTAAAGGTGGTCAAGTTATCGTTAACGGACGATGCGTTTGTCCGGCAAATTTAATTTTGATCAACGGAAGATGTACACAATGTTCCGAAGGGGAAATTTTAGTTAACGGAAGGTGTCAAAGTACACGATGCGAAGGTGGACAAACTTACATTAACGGACGATGTCAGTGTTCGTTTGGATTAGAATTTATTAACGGACGATGTCAGAGTACGACAACTCCCGGGCCGAAATGTGAATTTGGACAAGTTTATATAAACGGAAGATGTCAGTGTCAAAGTGGGTATACTTTAATTAACGGTAGATGTCAAATTAGAACAACAACACCACCATTGTGTCCTCCGGGATTAGAATTTATCGATGGGAAGTGTCAAAGGGGATATACTCAGACTCCCCCACCGGGACCTTTATGTTTACCAGGTATTTCATTTAAAAATTACATAAGATTTCATAATAACTAAATTTTATAGTAACTGTTTTGAATGTTATTCACCCACATAACTTGAACCGAATAAATTTTGTTACGCAAAGTGAGATTTCACGGGTTAAATGTGTGCGTGTGAATATTCAAAGGTAGTTTTGGATGTTGAAATTTATGTAAAACTATGTAAAATTATGTAAAAGATCCAACCTCAACCGTTGATTATGTAAATGTCGCTTTAAGATTGTAGAACAAACAAAACAGTTATGTGGGTTTAAAAACGGATCCTGTTTGGAGATTTACAACTCTACGCTTAGACATACTTAGAAATACTTGGGTTATTTTGAGTGTTTGGTGGTTTATTCGAAATGGAAATTTGCACATTAGACGATTAAATGTCAAATTAAAAAAATAAATAAATCAACTAACTTAATAAATTAATTTATTCAGGTCAACAACTTATTAATGGAAAATGTCAAACTACAACAACACCTCCAAGTTGCGAAGGTGGTCAACAGTTTATAAATGGAAGATGTCAATGTCAATTTGGATACACTTTTATAAATGGAAGATGTCAAAGTACAACAACACCAACTCCGATTCCAAGATGTGACGGTGGACAACAATACATAAACGGACGTTGTCAATGTTCGTTTGGATTACAATTTATTAATGGAAAATGTCAAAGTACAACAACTCCCGGACCGAAATGTGAATTTGGACAAGTTTATATAAACGGAAGATGTCAGTGTCAAACCGGATATGTTCTAATTAACGGTAGATGTCAAATTAGGACAACTCCACCACCATGTCCTCCAGGTCAAGAATATATTGATGGAAAATGTCAAACCGGATATACTCAGACTCCACCACCCGGACCTTTATGTTTACCAGGTATGTTAAACAGATGACATTAAGATTTAAGGTTTATTAAGTTTCGTAACTTTTTTTTTTTCAATGAAAAGTTACATATTTGACATTTATTTATGTCAAAGTACAACAACTCCGATTGTTGAAAATTTGAAAAAGTACTTACATGTTTTTTTTCCGCATAACCTACGAATTTTCTCTCATTAGCGGTCCTTTGGGTCTTAATTTAACTATAACTGTCTAATTCGATCACAATCACCGATAATTAAGTCATTTGAAATCATTTTAAACGCGATTTTTGACATACTTTAGGTTAGTTACTAGGTACCGAAGCGGTACTACCAACCACTAGTTTAAAATGTCCCAAAACTCGCGAAATGTCAAATTGAGCACCGATTATAGGTTAAATTAAATTTTAGGTTAAATTTTTATAACTACTAAAGTTTTCCAACTATTTTGAGTTTATTTATTATTTTTTTTTAACTTTTTATTAAGGTCAACAAGTAATAAATGGAATTTGTACTTGTCCATCTGGACAAGAATACATCAACGGAAGATGTCAAAGTACAACAACTCCGATTCCAAGATGCGAAGGAGGTCAACAATACATAAATGGTCGTTGTCAATGTCAATTTGGATACACCTTTATAAACGGAAGATGTCAAAGTACAACAACACCAACTCCGATTCCAAGATGTGAAGGCGGACAAACTTATATTAACGGTCAATGTCAGTGTGCTTTTGGATTACAATTTATCAATGGTAGATGTCAAAGTACAACAACTCCCCCAAGTTGTGAAGGTGGTCAACAATTTATAAATGGAAAATGTCAGTGTCAATTCGGATATACTTTCGTTAATGGAAGATGTCAAAGTACAACCACACCAACTCCGATTCCAAGATGTGAAGGCGGACAAACTTACATTAACGGTCAATGTCAGTGTGCTTTTGGATTACAATTTATTAATGGTAGATGTCAATCGACAACAACTCCGATTCCTAAATGTGAAGGTGGGCAAGTTTATATTAACGGAAGATGCCAATGTCAAAGTGGATATACTTTAATTAATGGAAGATGTCAAATTAGGACAACTCCACCACCTTGTCCTCCCGGTCAAGAATATGTAGATGGAAAATGTCAAACTGGTTACACTCAAACTCCACCACCTGGACCTTTCTGCCTTCCAGGTTTGTAAGATAAAAAAATTATTTTTTTTTATAGACGTTTGTATATTTCAAATTTTAACTTTAGTATTGGAAAAAGAAGTCAATTTAAGGGTACATTCTCATCAGTAAGACCGAAAAATAGGCTATTTTTATGACTTTTTTTGAGGAAAGTAATAACTCTAGACACTTGGGATTTTTCGGGTATATTTGTCGTACTGTTAAGTATATTTAATAAAAAAAAAATTCAATGCGACCGTCCTACAGGTCATAAGATTCATTTGAAACAAAAAATGGAAAAAGATTCTTGTTTAATATGAGCGTGGTTACGGCATGAACCACGAAAAATGAAATCTATCCAAAAATAACAAAATGGCGACGTTTTGAAATTTTTATGTGTTTTTAATGAATTTTTTCGTTACTTTTTTGTTCATAAAAAAAATCAATTTACAACGTATCGGCATAATTGTGGTTCATGCGACAGAGGGTTTAATTACACGTATTTGAAAAAAAAAAACATAAAGATTCGTTGAAAATTGACTGAGTTATCACGGTTGCCAGCTCGAAAAACGTTGTTTTCCAGAAAACGCGTTTAAAGTTTTAAGTATAGTTTTTTCAACATAAATGTTTATTTTTTGATATTTATCGCTAGTCAGCTATTCCAGGGCCATTTAATAATTCTTCGGCTTCTTCAAAACTGACTTACTCCTGCAATCTTTTATTTTTTCTGGCCATTCTCGCCTCGATTAAATGAATCGACGTTAATCACCTGGATAGAATACCTGGTTCGAAGGTATATTTTTAAAAAAAAAACTTTAACTTTATTAATTAATACAAAATATTGATAGGGTAAATGCACTGGTTAGCCGACCGGCACTGGATCTCGACCATTTTGTCATTTAAAGTCAAATAATAAGAAATATAGTCGCTATACTTTAAGAAGGTGTGGACATTTGGTTCTGTACTTCTATAGCACTTCTAAAATTGTTCTCAAAATGGAACTAAAAATCTGCGTTATTCCGTGAAAAATCAATAAATACATGTCTATCGCGATGACAGTATAGTTTGACGTATAATGTAAGAAAAGTGTTAAGCGAACCCGGCCAGAAAATAGTAAATAATTTTGATTTTAAACACGTTAGGTGATTATATTATGGTTTATATCTATTATTAGTTATAGTTGCTTATATATTTTAAGAAAAAATGGGCTCACAGTAAGTTTTTTGCTTAATATTTGATGGTCGCCAACCAATATTAAAATAATTGCCTTTTTCAGTTCTCGACCAAAATGGTCGAGAATCAGTAATCTTTTAAAAAATTAATTGTTTTGGTAATATCATTTATTTAAGAATTGTTGGTATTTTTGTGTATACTTCAATTAATTTATATATCTACTTTTTAAGTTTTAGTTTACGACCATTAAATTAGACCTAAGTATTCTTTTTTTACACTCGTATTATAGGTGGTCGAAAATCAATTAGTTCTTGACCACTGTAACAAGAAAATTGATTAATGTCACTTTCTTTATTAGTACAAAATAATAATCTATTATTTTGTAAATTCCTATTTATGTTTGTTTAGTGAAAAAATATGTATACAATATAACAAAATATATTAAAATTGTTTGAATTTATGTTTTTCTCTAATGGAATCTATTATTCTAAATATATTTTCTTAGAAATTAGTCCAATTTGTGGTGGTCGAGAACTAACATAAAATGGTCGAGAACTCCGCGGAGTGGTCGAGAAGTAGTGATATTGTACTTTTTTTTATTTTTATTGAAATTTTAATAAATATCGTTAAATGAAAGGAAAAATCATACTTGCACACTATTAAGAACTTATTGAGGAATCGTTGAAGGCTAGGTGTAATAAAATTTGACTAATTTTTCTATATGTAAAATACATTCAAAGTCAATTTTTTTGTTAACTGGTCGAGAACCAATGCATTGACCTTATTGGTATAACACTGAATTAATAAATGAATAAAAAGAATTAAGAAATGAATTAAATTGGTTATTGTAAAGCTGTTTCTAAAATTAACGGTGAGAAGTGTATCAAGCGCGGCGACTTCGCGATGTTAGCTCGGTCTCCTTGTTCCTTCATTGTTCTTAGACTTTATAATAGTTGAAACGCTGATTTGGCATTTACCCCTACAGGATGGGTACTATAACTCGCGAGTGCAAGCATACTCGTATGCATTTGGGCCGATGGTGATTTCCATGATCGACATCATTTGCAAAATCGGTTTTAAACCTTTAGGCATTTTAAAAAATACATGCACTGAGACGTCGAAAACACGTAAGCCGCGCGACGCTCGCTATCTACTTTGACTCGGTCGGCTCGGAGACTTTTGAACCCTTACAAATTTCGATTTTTTCTTTTAACATGATATTCTAGACAGTTATAGCTATCTAATTGCGCAAAAAACAATTTTTGCCAAAATTTGACCCAACTGACGAGAATGTACCCTTAAAGAAATTTCCCTTATTCAGATAACAATAAATTAAACGTATGTTTCTTTAGGTCAACAAGTTGTCAATGGGGTTTGTTCGTGTCCCTATGGACAAGAATATATCAACAGAAGATGTCAAAGCACAACAACACCTGGACCAGGTCCAAGATGCGAAGGTGGACAACAATACGTAAACGGTCGTTGTCAATGTCAATTTGGATACACCTTTATAAACGGAAGATGTCAATCTACAACGACACCAACTCCAATTCCAAGATGCAAAGGAGGTCAACAATATATTAACGGTCAATGTCAGTGTTCCTTTGGATTACAATTCATTAATGGAAAATGTCAAAGTACAACAACACCCCCAAGTTGTGAAGGTGGTCAACAGTTTATAAACGGAAGATGTCAGTGTCAATTTGGATACACTTTCGTTAATGGAAGATGTCAATCTACAACCACACCAACTCCAATTCCAAGATGTGAAGGCGGACAAACATACATTAACGGTCAATGTCAATGTTCATTTGGATTACAATTCATAAATGGAAGATGTCAAAGTACAACAACTCCTCCAAGTTGTGAAGGAGGTCAACAATTTATAAATGGAAGATGCCAATGTCAATTTGGATACACTTTCGTTAATGGAAGGTGTCAAAGTACAACAACCCCAACTCCAATTCCAAGATGTGAAGGTGGACAAACTTATATTAACGGTCAATGTCAGTGTGCTTTTGGATTACAATTTATTAACGGTAGATGTCAATCGACAACAACTCCCATTCCTAAATGTGAAGGAGGACAGGTTTATATTAACGGAAGATGTCAGTGTCAAAGTGGATACACTTTGATTAATGGAAGATGTCAAACTAGACCAACACCACCACCTTGTCCTCCAGGTCAAGAATATGTCGATGGAAAATGTCAAACTGGATATACTCAAACTCCACCGCCTGGACCATTCTGTCTTCCAGGTTTGTAAGATAAAAAAAATTATTTTTAGTATTATAAATGTTTGTATATTTCAAATTTTAACATTAATATTCAAAAAAAAAAGATCAAAGTTAAAAAAAACTCCTTTATTTAGATAACAATAAATCAAAGATATATTTCTTTAGGTCAACAAGTTGTCAATGGGGTTTGTTCGTGTCCTTATGGACAAGAATATATTAATGGACGATGTCAAAGTACAACTACACTTGGACCGGGCCCAAGATGTGAAGGTGGACAACAATACATAAATGGGCGTTGTCAATGTCAATTCGGATACACCTTTATAAATGGAAGATGTCAATCTACAACAACACCAACTCCAATTCCAAGATGTGAAGGAGGTCAACAATATATTAACGGTCAATGTCAATGTTCGTTTGGATTGCAATTCATAAATGGAAGATGTCAAAGTACAACAACACCCCCAAGTTGTGAAGGTGGTCAACAGTTTATAAACGGAAGATGTCAATGTCAATTTGGGTATACTTTCGTTAATGGAAGGTGTCAAAGTACAACAACCCCAACTCCGATTCCAAGATGCGAAGGTGGACAAACTTACATTAATGGAAGATGTCAGTGCGCTTTTGGATTACAATTTATTAACGGTAGATGTCAATCTACGACAACTCCAATTCCTAAATGTGAAGGAGGACAGGTTTATATTAACGGAAGGTGTCAGTGTCAAAGTGGATATACTTTAATTAATGGTAGATGTCAAACTAGGACAACTCCACCACCTTGTCCTCCCGGTCAAGAATATGTCGATGGAAAATGCCAAACTGGTTACACTCAAACTCCACCACCTGGACCTTTCTGCCTTCCAGGTTTGTAACATAAAGGAAATATACAGCTGTCCTAAAATTATAGCAACAAAACTGTTAAGGTATATTCCTTGAATCATTTTAACTAGACTGATAATGAAATTAAAATTTGTTATTTAATCTCCTATAGTTTCAAATATATTCAACTTTTTTTAATAACTTTGTTAATTTTAAAGGAATATGTCACAAAATTTCATCGAATATACAGGGTGTCCTGGAAAATGTGGGAAATCTCTTGGGTTCTGATAGAACATTAAAAAACATGATTACAAGTTCCCATAATTTTTTTTCCCTAGCGGCCCTCCCCTCGGAGATACGACCTCCTAAAAGAAGCCACTGGAAAACAATTTTTCTTGAATAAATTTTAAAGTACTAAATTTAATTTAATGAAAATTTAATATGATAAACAGTAGTAAGGACCTCTTAAGAAAATGACCTTAAAACGTAAGTTAGGGCTGTAGGTTTAGCCATTGCAAGTGGTTAAGTACATTGAGATTAACACCTGTAATCCAATTTCCTATGGTTTCAAATGCAGGATGTCCTGGAAAATGTGGGAAATCTCTTGGATTCTGATAGAACATTAAAAAACATGATTACAAGTTCCCATAATTTTTTTTCCCTAGCGGCCCTCCCCTCGGAGATAAGACCTCATAAAAGAAGCCACTGGAAAACAATTTTTTTAAATAAATTTTAAAGTACTTAATTTAATTTAATGAAAATTTAATATGATAAACAGTAGTAAGGACCTCTTAAAAAAATGACCTTAAAACGTAATTAGTCTCTGTAGTTTACCAGGGGCGCACTAGGTTATGCATTTTAATGCTTACATTTTTAACACCTTGTAAGGTGAGGAGTTAAAAAAAATAAATTTAGATACCTTGAATATTTAGCTAAAGAAAAGGTACTCTTATCCAGTGTCGATAAAATAAGCGCTTTTTTAATACTGATGTTGTAGATAAGAAATTTAGCGCTGTTTTTACAAACGTTACTATGGTAACGTTACTATTAATACAAAATATTAATAAATTTTTAATCTTGATGGTTTCTTTTACAATTTTTTTCTCGAAAACGGTTCATTTTATCGACACTGCATAAGACTACCTTCTCTTTAGCTAAATATTCAAGGTATCTAAATTAATTATTTTTAACTCCTCACCATGTAGGATGTTAAAAATGTAAGCTTTAAAATGTACAGCCTAGTCCGCCCCTGGTAAACTAAAGAGACTAATTATGTTTTAAGGTCATTTTTTTAAGAGGCCCTTACTACTGTTTATCATATTAAATTTTCATTAAATTAAATTAAGTACTTTAAAATTTATTTAAAAAAATTGTTTTCCAGTGGCTTCTTTTATGAGGTCTTATCTCCGAGGGGAGGGCCACTAGGGAAAAAAAATTATGGGAACTTGTAATCATGTTTTTTAATGTTCTATCAGAATCCAAGAGATTTCCCACATTTTCCAGGACACCCTGCATTTGAAACCATAGGAAATTGGATTACAGGTGTTAATCTCAATGTACTTAACCACTTGCAATGGCTAAACCTACACTGTACGTCGAGATACTTTTGTTACTGGAACGCCAGCGCGACAGTGTTACACACGCCCTCAGACCATTGTTGCAGGTAGAAAGATGACTCACCTGATACACTCAGCCGTAAAATTCTCAGCTGTAAAAATCACCATAAGTGGTTCAGTGGTGTATTTACGGGTGGGGATAAGGGGGATATATCCCTCCCATGACATCTATTGACTCCGCCATCCTTTTTAAAATATTTAAATTGTCCAAGACATTCGAGAAAGAGAAAAACCAGAATTTGATTTAAATATCAGATCATGACGTTAAAAACCAAATAATATTTAAAATGTTTTGTCGCTATTGGTGTAGATCGAAAAAAGATTTATGGCGTATTCGTTTGGTAAAACTGGTGTGCACTAGTGCATAATAGCGTGTTCTATTAAACTATCACTTTTTTGTACTGAGCTAATGTGATGTATGCACTCACTATGCACTCAAGGTCAAATTATGGTGCGCACCAGTGCAACCCAACGAATACGCCATTAGTTTTCTACATAGCCATCTAATAATTAAATATAATTCCTCATGACATTGCCTAATATGTACGTACTAGTATGGTAGTGTTATCGCATAAACCCAACTTCGATGTGGGAATCCCAGCTGATGACAACCAGAATTCTAGGTTATTTGAGCCCTCGTATGTATTACGTTCGACGTACTACGTTGTTGATCCAAACGTTCAAGTTAAACCATTAATTAAAGTACGTATATTGGAAATAAATATATATTGTCGGATATTTCGTAAATTCATAATGAGTAAACAAAGTCTTTTGTCGAGTTTTCTAAAAATAAAGTCAACAGATAAAAACGGTGGTGAATCTACGTCTGCGTCAACAGTTGATTCCTTTGATTTAGAAAGAGAACCTACTTCATCTAAAAAATTGGCAATGTTGTCGATCCATAGAGATCAACATCTTTCTACAGAAGAGGTACTGGATAATTTTTCACAAAAACCGAGACGTTTAGCTCTCACTTTTTAATTTTTTAAATTCAAATATATATATACACATATTTCAGTAATAGTTTTTATATCCCCCCCCCCCCCCAAGGGTCAAGTCTGGATACGCCACTGAAGTGGTTAACATAATCCAAAGCATATAACCTAGCAGTTTGTCGGAATAATTTTGAGACAGCCTGTGTATATATTTTATTATAGACGTTTGTATATTTCAAATTTTAGCTTTAATATTCAAAAAAAGAAAGTCAAAATTAAAAAAAAACTCCTTTATTTAGATAATAATAAATAAAACGTATATTTCTTTAGGTCAACAAGTTATCAATGGGGTTTGTTCGTGTCCCTATGGACAAGAATATATCAACGGAAGATGTCAAAGTACAACAACACCTGGTCCAGGTCCAAGATGCGAAGGTGGACAACAATACATAAATGGTCGTTGTCAATGTCAATTTGGGTATACTTTTGTTAATGGAAGGTGTCAAAGTACAACAACTCCTACTCCCATTCCGAGATGTGAAGGTGGACAAACTTATATTAACGGTCAATGTCAATGCGCTTTTGGATTAAGATTTGTCAATGGTAAATGTCAAAGTACAACAACTCCCGAACCCAGTTGTGAAGGTGGTCAACAATTTATAAACGGAAGATGTCAATGTCAATTTGGATATACTTTCGTTAATGGAAGGTGTCAAGTTACAACGACTCCAACTCCGATTCCAAGATGCGAAGGCGGACAAACTTATATTAATGGAAGATGTCAGTGTGCTTTTGGATTACAATTTATTAACGGTAGATGTCAATCTACGACAACTCCAATTCCTAAATGTGAAGGAGGACAGGTTTATATAAACGGAAGGTGTCAATGTCAAAGTGGATATACTTTAATTAATGGTAGATGTCAAATTAGGACAACTCCACCACCTTGTCCTCCAGGTCAAGAATATGTCGATGGAAAGTGTCAAACTGGATATACTCAAACTCCTCCACCCGGACCTTTATGTCTTCCAGGTCAACAGCTAATAAATGGAGTGTGTTCATGTCCTTATGGTCAAGAATATCTTAACGGAAGATGTCAAAGTACAACAACACCTGGTCCAGGTCCAAGATGTGAAGGTGGACAACAATACATTAACGGTCGTTGTCAGTGTCAATTTGGATACACCTTTATAAACGGAAGATGTCAAAGTACAACAACACCAACTCCGATTCCAAGATGTGAAGGCGGACAAACTTATATTAATGGTCAATGTCAGTGTTCGTTTGGATTGCAATTCATCAACGGAAGATGTCAAAGTACAACAACTCCTCCAAGTTGTGAAGGAGGTCAACAGTTTATAAACGGAAGATGTCAATGTCAATTTGGATATACTTTCATTAATGGAAGGTGTCAAAGTACAACCACACCAACTCCGATTCCACGATGTGAAGGTGGACAAACTTATATTAACGGCCAATGTCAATGTTCGTTTGGATTACAATTCATAAATGGAAGATGTCAAAGTACAACAACTCCTCCAAGTTGTGAAGGAGGTCAACAGTTTATAAACGGAAGATGTCAATGTCAATTTGGGTATACTTTCATTAACGGAAGATGTCAAAGTACAACCACACCAACTCCAATTCCAAGATGTGAAGGTGGACAAACTTACATTAACGGTCAATGTCAGTGTGCTTTTGGATTACAATTTATTAATGGTAGATGTCAATCGACAACAACACCGATTCCAAAATGTGAAGGTGGACAAGTTTATATCAATGGAAGATGTCAGTGTCAAAGTGGATACACTTTGATTAATGGAAGATGTCAAACTAGACCAACACCACCACCTTGTCCTGCAGGTCAAGAATATGTCGATGGAAAATGTCAAACTGGATATACTCAAACTCCACCGCCTGGACCTTTCTGCCTTCCAGGTTTGTAAGATAAAAAAAAAATTTAATTTTTGTAGACGTTTGTACAGGGTGGGCCAAATTGGACACTTTTAAAGGGAAACTCCTGTTTCTGTAAGAGATAGAGGAAAGATAATATCGGTGTCTGATGCTCGATTTTTATAAGAAATTGAATGGTGAAAACAGCACATTGATATCTCTTACGGTTTCAGAGATACAGGCTGTTCTTCGAAAAAATGCATTTTTGAAATATCTTCATAACTTTTTTCCTATTGGAAGATATTCGATTCTGTGAAAACATTCCCATAGCAACTTTTTATGTAGTATTTGATGGCATAAGTTAGATATTTCTGTAAGTAATATTTTAATAGTTACAGACATAAAAATATTTTTTTCAAATGGAACATCCTGTATATTTTTACATATTCGATGAGAACTTAAAATTCCCTTTCCAAAAATATGCCACACATGATATTTTGCTCAAGTCTTTCTCGAAATCTACAACTTTAAAGCTTGCAGAGCTGATTTTGAATAAGTAGGTCTTGAACAAAAACAAAAGCGAAAATATATTTATAAGCAGTACCGTGATTTTTTATTACAATTAAAGTTTAAACTCAAAAACAAATCGTAGTCTCCTAAAAATATCACTAACCCCTTTTGATTTAGATTATGGATTCCAACATACTAAATTTTTTTAACATTGAGGAAAGTGAGATAAAGGGGTTGTCTTCTCTCTGGATATTGTTTGTGCAAATGCAACTTTTAGATTTTCTCCAGATTCTCTGAAACAAATTATCACATCTATCCCATTTTTATAATTTAAATAAATACGCTAATGATAGCATATTACCAGGATAGTTAAAGACAACAGAGAAATAAGTAGCAGCAGCAGTTGCGATTTAAATTAAGATTTGATAGGAGATACACTTTTGGGATAAAAAGATTTGCGTTATTTGAAATTTATTTCGCTCAGATTTCATAGTCTGGAACAAAATGGGTTAGTGACATTTTTAGGATAATACGACTTGTTTTTGATTTTAAGCTTTATAATTGCAATCAAACATCTCGGTATACTTTTAAATATACTATTATTTTTGTTTTGTTCAAAGCCTATTTATTCAAAATCAGCTCTGCAAGCTTTAAAGTTGTAGATTTCGAGAAAGACTTGAGTAAAATATCATATGTGGCATATTTTTGGAAAGAAAATTTTAAGTTCTAGTCGAATATGTAAAGATATATAGGGTGTTCCATTTGAAAAAAATATTTTTATGTCTGCATCTATTAAAATATTGCTTACAGAAAAATCTAACTTACGCCATCAAATTCTACATAAAAAGTTGCTATGGGAATGTTTTCACAGAATCGAACATTTTCCAATAGGAAAAAAGTAGTGAAGACTTTTCAAAAATGCACTTTTTCGAAGAACAGTCTGTATCTTTCAAACCGTAAGAGATATCAATGTGCTGTTTTCACCATTCAATTTCTTATAAAAATCAATCATCAGACACCGATATTATTTTCCCTCTATCTCTTATAGAAACAGAAGTTTCCCTTTAAAAGTGTCCAATTTGGCTCACTCTGTACATTTCAAATTTTAACTTTATGGCGAATTCGATTGGGAAAACTAGTGTGCACTGGTGCGCACTCGTTGAGTGCAAAATGTGACATATGTCACACTAGCTTAGTGCAAAAAAGGCAAATTCAACAGAACGCGATGAGATCAAACATAATCATAACATCACTTGTAAGTGTGTTTAAGGCTTGATGATGTTTAGAATGTTTTATAAACTACAATAATAAAATGTAATAGAACACAACGAAACAACCAATAGAACACGCTGCTATGCACTGGTGCGCACCAGTGCAACTGAGTGCAACCAATCGAATACGCCATTAGTATTGAAAAAATAAGTCAAAATTAAAAAAAAATCCTTTATTCCGATAATAATAAATTAAACGTATATTTCCTTAGGTCAACAAGTTATCAATGGGGTTTGTTCGTGTCCCTATGGACAAGAATATATCAACGGAAGATGTCAAAGCACAACAACATCTGGTCCAGGTCCAAGATGCGAAGGTGGACAACAATACATAAACGGTCGTTGTCAGTGTCAATTTGGATACACCTTTATAAACGGAAGATGTCAATCTACAACAACACCAACTCCAATTCCAAGATGTGAAGGCGGACAAACATACACTAACGGTCAATGTCAGTGTTCGTTTGGATTACAATTTATTAATGGAAGATGTCAAAGTACCACAACACCCCCAAGTTGTGAAGGTGGTCAACAATTTATAAACGGAAGATGTCAGTGTCAATTTGGGTATACTTTCATTAATGGAAGGTGTCAAAGTACAACCACACCAACTCCAATTCCAAGATGTGAAGGTGGACAAACTTACATTAACGGTCAATGTCAGTGTGCTTTTGGATTACAATTTATTAATGGTAGATGTCAATCGACAACAACTCCCATTCCTAAATGTGAAGGAGGACAGGTTTATATAAACGGAAGGTGTCAATGTCAAAGTGGATATACTTTAATTAATGGTAGATGTCAAATTAGAACAACTCCACCACCTTGTCCTCCCGGTCAAGAATATGTCGATGGAAAATGTCAAACTGGTTACACTCAAACTCCCCCACCTGGACCTTTATGTCTTCCAGGTCAACAATTAATAAATGGGGTATGTTCATGTCCGTATGGTCAAGAGTATCTTAATGGAAGATGTCAAAGTACAACAACACCCACTCCAAGATGTGAAGGAGGTCAACAATATATTAACGGTCGTTGTCAATGTCAATTTGGATATACCTTCATTAACGGAAGATGTCAAACCACAACAACTCCAACTCCGATTCCGAGATGTGAAGGTGGACAAACTTATATTAACGGTCAATGTCAGTGTGCTTTTGGATTACAATTTATTAACGGTAGATGTCAATCGACGACAACTCCAGCTCCTAGATGTCTAGGAAACGAAGTTTTAATCAATGGTGTGTGTCGCGTTCCCCCAACTCCACCTCCAAAATGTGAAGGCAGTCAACAGTTTATCAATGGAAGATGTCAATGTCAATTTGGGTATACTTTCGTTAATGGAAGGTGTCAAAGTACAACCACACCAACTCCAATTCCAAGATGCGAAGGTGGACAAACTTATATTAACGGTCAATGTCAGTGTGCTTTTGGATTACAATTTATTAACGGTAGATGTCAATCGACAACAACGCCGGTTCCAAAATGTGAAGGCGGACAGATTTATATTAACGGAAGGTGTCAATGTCAATTCGGTTATACTTTTGTTGACGGACAGTGTCAAAAGGGATATACTCAGACTCCACCACCTGGACCTTTATGTTTACCAGGTATGTTAAACAGATGACTTTAAGATTTAAGGTTTATTAAGTTTCGTAACTTTTGATTTTTTTTCAATGAAAAGTTATTGAAAATTTAAAAGAGTACTTACGTGGTTTTTTTCCGCATAATCTAGGAATTTTCTGTCATTAGCGGTCCTTCGGGTCTTAATTCACTATAACTGTTTAATTCGATCACAATCACCGATAATTAAATTCGCGAAATGTCAAATTGAGAACCGATTATAGGTTAAGTTTTTATAATTATTAAGGTTTTTTAGCTATTTTGAGTTTATTTATTATTTTTTTAAATTTTTTATTAAGGTCAACAAGTAATAAATGGAATTTGTACTTGTCCATCAGGACAAGAATACATCAACGGAAGATGTCAAAGTACAACAACTCCGATTCCAAGATGCGAAGGAGGTCAACAATACATTAACGGTCGTTGTCAGTGTCAATTTGGATACACCTTTATAAACGGAAGATGTCAATCTACAACAACACCAACTCCGATTCCAAGATGCGAAGGCGGACAAACTTATGTTAACGGTCAATGTCAATGTTCATTTGGATTACAATTCATTAATGGAAGATGTCAAAGTACAACTACTCCCCCAAGTTGTGAAGGTGGTCAACAATTTATAAACGGAAGGTGTCAATGTCAATTTGGATACACTTTTGTTAATGGAAGATGTCAAATTACAACCACACCATCTCCGATTCCGAGATGTGAAGGTGGACAAACTTATATTAATGGAAGATGTCAGTGTGCTTTTGGATTAGAATTTATTAATGGAAGATGTCAAAGTACGACAACTCCCGGACCGAAATGTGAATTTGGGCAAGTTTATATAAACGGAAGATGTCAGTGTCAAACCGGATATGTTTTAATTAACGGTAGATGTCAAATTAAAACAACTACAACCGAAAAACCCGGATACGTTTATCCAACTCCAACGAAACCGTTTTGCAAACCATCCGAACACATTCTAAACGGTAAATGTGTCCCTAAACAACCTGTTCATCCCGATGGGGGATATATTTACGACAAACCGGATACTAATTTTGATTCTTCAAACGTTTATCCGCCGAGTTACATTCCCCCGGATTCAAACGGAGGTAGAAACAAACCCACAAACGATTTAGATAATATTCCGGAAGGTGATAAACCTTTTACGACGCATTTAAAACCGACTACTCCGAGTACGAACCAAGTTCCGATTTATTCCGGTTGCGCTGCTGCGTTAAAATGCGTACAGGAAATTTATTGTAACGTTGACGGAACGATATCTCCGGTTCCGGTTGTTTTAACCAAAGAACAGCAAGAAAACCGCGTTCCGTTAGCTGTTTGTACGATTTTAGATACTGCCGGTGAAGGTAAATGTTGTAGAGATCCCAATTATAAAGATCCGTGGCCTTCGGCGAATTTAATCGACGGTGTTGATGACGGACAATATAAAGAAGATAATAGTTTGGGACAGTATAGAAAGAGGGAGTCGAAAAATGATAGTGGTAATAAATTGAGAGCTGTTCGATCTGGTATTCATCCGGGTTTATCGAGAAGTCAAAGTAGTAATAAATGCGGTGTAAGAAACTTGGTGAGTTAAATTTTTGAATGAATGTGGATGTAATTATATAAAAAAAAATAATTTTTCTTCTTTTTTCTTGTAATTTTTTTGTAATTTTCTTGTAATAGAATTCAAAAGTGTTGGCTAAAGGACCTTTAGAAGTGAATTTTGGAGAAATCCCTTGGCAAGCGATGATTTTAAGAGACTCGACGAGGTCTTTATTATGCGGAGGTGTTATTATTAGACCGGATGCGGTCTTAACCACGGCTAAATGTATTGATAAGTAAGATTTTTTGATAGTCGCAACTAACTAAATGATTTTTAATAAATTTTAACAATTATTTGTTTATTTATTTATTTAATTATTTGTTTTTTTTTATGTAGTATCGAATCGAAGGACATTTTAGTAAAAGGAGGCGAATGGAAACTCGGAGTCGACGACGAACCTCAACCTTTCCAAATCGTTAAAGTAGCGGCGGCCGTTAGACACCCGAAATACCAACCTAACGACGCCAAAAACGATTTGGCACTTTTAGTTTTATCCGAGAAGTTAAGATTGACCGGAAACGTTGGTACTTTGTGTTTAAATCCGGACGAAAATAACCAAAACGATGAATTAAACGAGTGTATAGTTACAGGATGGGGGAAAAGAATTCTACAGGGTGATTAAAAAAAAAATTATTAAATTTTTTTATTTTTTATTTATTTTTTTTTTAAATTCTTATCATTTTTTTTCTTTTTAATTTTTTTAGTCCATCTTAAAAACGCAATAATGCATTCAATCGATGTAAATATCATCGATCGAGAAGAATGCACTAAAAAAATCGGTTTCGAGTCTCAATTAGGATCCGAAAACGTTTGTACAACTTCAAAATCAAACCATTGCGAAGTAAATCTTTAAAAAAATAACTTATTTTTACCTTTTTGGTTAAAAAATTAAAATTTTTTTAATTTTTTAGGTCGATTATGGAAGTGCTTTAGCTTGTAAATCAAAATCCGGAAATTATAACTTAAAAGCGATCTTTAATTCGGATTCCGGATGTAAAAATCCGGATCAAGTCGGATTTTACACCAAACCGGACGTAGTTTGGATCGAGGAGATGGTTCAAAAGCCCCATAAAGCTTTGAGAAGGATCGAAAGGGAATTTTTAGCCTCAAATAATTTTTGAAATTAAACACAATTTTTAATTTAAGAAGACGAAAATCTAACATCGTAATTAAAAGAAAAAAAAAACGTTTAAAACTGCCTTGTAAAGTGTAAATATAATCTAATTTAGATTTAGTTTTCGATTTTTAGATCTTAAATGTAAAATGTAAATGTTTTTTTTTTGAATAAATAAATAAATAAACGAAAATATAATTGAAGATATACTTTTTAATATATTTTAAATATTTTTAAATATTTGAATAAACTTTATTTCTTCAAATTCTTAACAAATGCGATTTTTAATTTTTTTTTTTTTTATCATCGTCCGTGGTTTGTGTGACCTGAACCTTGTTGATAGGGTTGATAAGGATTTCCCCAATGACCACCCTGTGGATAAGGGGGTTGGGTAGTTGGTCGACTTGTTTCTTCAACTGTAGAGACTTTTAAAACGGCTTTAGCCCACATTGCGGTTTGAGGAACTCCAGCTACGACTAAAAAAGAGGACTTTAATTAAAAAGATAGTTTAAAAAAATTATTTTTTTTACGTGGATCCGGTGGATTTGAACAAATAACCACCCCGTTGTATTTAATCTGCGTTAATTTCGGTAACATATCCTGATCCGGAAATTTAACACCCCATTTAATAGGATCTCCCTTAAAAATCTGATCTTGAGTGGATACGACGCTCAATTTAATGTTACTTTCTTGAGGGATTTCCTTTTTTATGGTCATATTCACTTCCAAGTCGAATTCTTTATCGAATTTACCCTGAGGAGTGACAATTAAGCCGAAAATTCCCCCTAAACTCGGATCTTTTTGGTAAGAAAAGTACTGAGGGCAGGAAATTTGAGGTATTTGATGGTAGTTTTGTTGTTGTGGATAATAACCTAAAGTTTAAAGAAAAAAAAATCAATATTTAAAGATTAAAAATGCTTAAATTCTCTTTAATATAAAAAAAATTGTAAAAAAATCTTAAATTTTCTTAAGGTTTATTAAAAATCCTTTAATTTGACACCAAACAAGACTATATTCAGAGAAAAAAGAAAAGAATTATGTTATTTTTAAAAAAATCCAAGATGGCCGCCGACTTACAGGACCGACGGATTTTAATGTTAAAAGTCTCGATAGCTTTCAAACTATTTAAGTTAGATATATCATATTTGGTATCAAATTAAAGGAAATTTAATGTCCGAACGATTTTTAATAAAAAAATTGAAATTTGTTGAAATTTTAAGATAGAAAATTGAATAACTTGAAAAGTATTAAAGATAAATATGTCGTGCTTGTACTAAAATTAAAGGAAATTTAATTTCCTATCAATTTTTTAATTTAGTTTGGTTTTTGAGTTTACTTTTTGACAAAAATTTGATTAAAACCAAAAAATTATGATTAAAATTTAAAGAAAAATAAAAAATTCTTAAATTTTATTAAAAATCCTTTAATTTGATACCAAACACGACTATATTCGGATAAAAAACAAAAGAGTTAGGTTATCTCAAAAAAATTCCAAGATGGCCGCCGATTTACGGGACCGACGGATTTTAATGTTAAAAGTTTCAATAACCTCCAAACTATTTAAGTTAGATATATCATGTTTGGTATCAAATTAAAGGAAATTTAATGTTCGAACGATTTTTAATAAAAAAATTGAAATTTGTTTAAATTTTTAGAAAAAAAATTGAATAACTTGAAAAGTATTAAAGATAAATATGTCGTGTTTGTATTCAAATGAAAGGAAATTTAATTTCCTATCAATTTTTTAATTTAGTTTGGTTTTTGAGTTTACTTTTTGACAAAAATTTGATTAAAACCAAAGAATTATGATTAAAATTTAAAGAAAAATAAAAAATTCTTAAATTTTATTAAAAATCCTTTAATTTGATACCAAACACGACTATATTCGGATAAAAAAATTAGGTTAGATTTTAAAAAATCCAAGATGGCCGCCAATTTACAGGACCGACGGATTAATGTTAAAAATTTCAATAACTTGTAAACTATTTAAGTTAGATATATCGTGTTTGGTATCAAATTAAAGGAAATTTAATTTCTTAACAATTTTTAATAAAAAAATTAAAATTAGGTTAACTTTTTGGTATAAAGTTTTGAATAACTTTAAAAGTATTAAAGATAAATATGTCGCGTTTGTACTCAAATTAAAGGAAATTTAATTTTCTAACGATTTTTACTAAAAATTTTCAAAATGGCCGATTTTCAATTGTCGATAGCGTTAAAAATTGATATATCTTGGAAAGTATTAAAGCTAGATAGGTCGTGTTTGTACCCAAATGAAAGAAAATTTAATTTCCTATCAATATTTAAAAAGATTTTTACTCTATAGATAATTTTTTAATTGCTTTTTACTCAAAAAGTGATTTTTAACCCAAAATTTTTACCTCCGTACGATGGTTGATTATTAAAATAAGGATTTCGATTTCCGTATTGTTGCTGTTGAGTTTTCGTCACTTCTAAAACAAAAATCAGGGAAGAAATCGTCCAAATCGACGTTAAAATCGACATTTTTTTCGAAAAATCGTATTTTGAACACAAGAAAAAATACAATCGACACTTAAAAAACTAAACCTGCCTTAATGTGGGTGTTTTTACGATTAAAAAAACCTTATATAAACCCATCCTACGGTCATTTACGTTCAATAATTATTTATTTAATGACTTTTTTTTTTATTAATCGAAACGCAAACAATACGCTTTGTGTTCAATAAAACGTTAAATTATCAAATTAATAACCTTTTTTACGATTTCAAGTGTTTTCTTTAACTAATTTACATAAAAATCGGTTTATTTCTTTAATTTTTAATTAATTTATTAATTAAAATTTATTTTAAATTTGAATTTTAAATCTAGTTTAAACGTATTTCAAAAGATGGCGTGTATTAAATATTTAATTCGAAACCAACTTCACGTTTATTATGATGGTTGTATAACCAAACGAAACGTCATTGATTTTTGACGAAAATGTCAGCTTTAAAGCTCTTTTCCGTCGTAAAAACGGGTAAGTTGTACTTAATAAAGATTAAAATCGATTCTTTAATGTTGATAATATCGATTTAAATAGTTTTAAAGGTGAATTAAAGGTATTTTTAGGGTGAAATGTCAATTTTTTGATGACATAACCTAAAATTTCTTTTTAGAATTTTGATTTAGACTTTTTAAACTGTTTAATTGGTTTAAATCGTTAAAAAATGATGTTTTTATTAGATTTTTAGTTGATTATTAAAGTTGTTGGCTTTTTAAGGTCGTCAAATTGGAAGAAATGTTGTGGTTTTAAGTCAACAGAATCGGAATATGTCGAAGGGGAGTTATGTTAATATTAGTAAACCGGAACCTACTTTAGAAATGGGAGAGATGACCGGTGAGTCTTTTTAAAGTTTTTTAAGGGTTTAAATGAGCTTTTATAAGAATTAAAAGAATAAAATTGTTAATTTTAGATAGAGCCGCTCAAACCCTCTTTTGGACGGAACTTATCCGAGGTTTCGGAGTTACTTTAGCTCATATTTTCAAAGAACCGGCTACGATTAATTATCCTTTTGAAAAGGGACCGCTTAGTCCTCGATTCCGAGGTGAACACGCTCTTAGGAGATATCCTTCCGGAGAGGAAAGATGTATCGCTTGTAAATTATGCGAAGCTATTTGTCCAGCTCAAGTAAATTAATTTAAATTTTAAAAATTAAAAAAAAAATTAAAAATATGTATATTTTTTAATTAAAGGCGATAACTATTGAGGCCGAAGAGCGAGCCGATGGTTCTAGAAGAACAACTCGTTACGATATCGATATGACAAAGTGTATTTATTGCGGTTTTTGTCAAGAAGCATGTCCGGTTGATGCGATAGTCGAAGGACCTAATTTTGAGTATTCGACGGAAACCCACGAAGAGTTATTGTACAATAAGGAGAAGTTATTGGATAACGGTGACAAATGGGAGAGCGAAATAGCTGCTAATATTTATGCGGATCACGTTTATCGTTAAATTTATTAAATTTTATTAAAATTAAATAAAGTATGTTGTAAAATTAATAAATTAAGTAAAGAAAATAGAACGAAAAAATTCAAACTAAAGTTTATTTATTTAAACAATTACACTAGATTTTTTATTCTCCTTCAAATCTTTACCTTTCTTCCCCCAAATTTCTTTCCGTTCTTCCAATTTTAATCTCAATCGAGTTAAACTCGGTATAAAATACCACGTTTTAACACCATCCTCGCCTTTTAACAGTCTTATTTTCGTATTTCCGGTTAATTTATACCTTTTTTCATCGACTAAAAATAATTTAATTAAAAAAATTTTCTTCCAACTTTAAAAATATTAAAAAAGTTGATTAAATTACCGCATTTTCGACCGCAAATTTTATGCTCGTTTAAATTTATTCCATCCAATCGAGGTAAATAGATTAAATTCGGTGGAAATTTGACTTTGATTTGAATTAATTTATCGTTTTTGATGGCTTTCGACGAAGAAAATTCGATCGGTTTGGAGATTTTATTACAAGCTTCTCGGTTTTCTAAAGACATGTTGACTTGAATCCAATAAATTTGTGGTTTTAGGCGTTTTTGAAGGGTTATGAGTCCGGTCCAAACTCGTTCGTTTCGATCGAATTGGTAGGTGAAGATTTCCGGACATGGATTTGCAGGGTTTTTGAGTTTTAAGTGACGATTTGAGTTTCGAGTGGTTTTTTTGGATTTTTTCGCTGGAAAATTAGAAAATTTTTTTTAATTTTTTTGACAAGTTTTATAAAAAATCTGTCTTTTTTATCATAAACTAGATGCTTTAATCTAGTTTTGTTTAAAAAATCTTTTATTAATTCCTATAAATAAAGTCTAGGGGATTTTTTAAACTTTGATGATTTTTTCCATTTTAAGGTTAACCTTAAAATATCACTTTTAACAAAAAAATTTTTTTATTTTTTTTGACAAGTTTTATAAAAAATCCGTCTTTTTTATCATAAACTAGATGCTTTAATCTAGTTTTGTTTAAAAAATCTTTTATTAATTCCTATAAATAAAGTCTGGGGGATTTTTTAAACTTTGACGATTTTTTTCATTTTAAGGTTAACCTTAAAATATCATCTTTTACAAAAAATTTTTTTTATTTTTTTTGACAAGTTTTATAAAAAATCCGTCTTTTTTATCATAAACTAGATGCTTTAATCTAGTTTTGTTTAAAAAATCTTTTCTTAATTCCTATAAATAAAGTCTAGGGGATTTTTTTAACTTTGACGATTTTTTCCATTTTAAGGTTAACCTCAAAATGTCACTTTTTACAAAAAAATTTTTTTAATTTTTTTGGTTAAACTTAGAAAAGATCCGTCTTTTTTATCATAAACTAGATACTTTAATCTACTTTTATGCGAGAAATTTTTTCTTAATTTTAATAAATAAAGTTGTAATGATTTTTTAAAAACTTACCAATTTTTCGTTGACCTGCAATAAAAAAATTATTAGATTTTTCAAGTTGATTTATTAATTATTTTTTTAATTTATTACGTTTATTTAACTTACGTTTCTTCATTGATCTTTTAACTAAAAGAAAAAAAAAACATAGTTAATTAATTTCTTTATGTATTTTTTTGGGTTAAATACTCACAAAAAGTGCCAAATTTTTTAAAAATGTTGTCGATAACTGAAAGAAAAAAAATCTTAGTTGAATGATTTTACTTTTAATTAATTGTAGATTAAAGAATAAGACTTACAATTACTTGGTTGTTTAAAATCTAAACTTGGTGGAGTAAACAATCCATTTCCTAAGGGATTTCCCATATTTGGGTTCATAATTGGATTTATAGATGGATTTATAGCTGGATTTATAGTTGGATTTATGCTTGGATTTATGTTTGGATTCATATGTGGATTCATACCATTAACTATCAAAAAAAATAAAATAAAAAAAAATTTAAGTTAGTAAAATGTTCTTTAGTCGATTTGATTTTAATAACTTACAATAATTATATGATGGATTTCCATAATTTCCATGAGTAGGGGGGTTTTGATTCGGATAAGGATTTATTTTGGGCGGATTGGGAAGAAAATGGTTCGCATTTTGATTTCCAACTTGATTTCCTTAACGAAAAAAATATGAATTATAAAAATGTATAAAGTTTGGTTCTTAATTTACCGTGAAAATCATGATTTCCATCGTTTCCAGTAACAGGTTGGGCTAAAAGCTCTTAAAAATAGATAAAAAAAAATTAATGATTTCTTTTATCAACTTTAGGAATTTTTTAAACTTTAATTTTTCCATTTGAGATAAATTCATGTAAATCTTACCTTTTAAAGTTTTCTCGCATTGATCTGCTCGTTTATTTGCCTTTGATAAAAGTTTCTCGTAATAATCATATTTAGGAATATTTTTCCCATAGAAACCAACATATTTTGAATCGTAATTTTTATCAACATTTTTACCAGCATTTTTATCAACATTTTTACCAGCATTTTCATCATCATCTTTATCATCTTTCTCCTCGTCATAATCATCCTTATAATAATCATCATCGCTAAGATTATCATCAATAAAATGATCATCACCACTCTCCTCGTCATCATAATAATCGTCAAGATTAACAGAATAATCTATTTTTTGTTTACTTCCTTTCGTTGATTTGCCGATAATAGATTTTAAGTCTTCTTCACTTTTAACACTTCGATTTTCATTCAGTTGAAACCTTCCGTACGATTTATAATCATCGCATTCATCATCATCATCATCATCGTTAGCATTATTAACATTATTGTAATCGTCATCGTCATCGTCATCATTGTAATAATCGTCGTCTATATTTCCAAATTTTTCGTAATAATAATCGTAAAAAGATCTCCTTTTATTCATTAAATTTACTTTTTCTTGATTCTTATCTTCTTGATTATTAAGAAAATCATTATTATTGCTTTTATCTTGTTGTATTTGTTCGTTTTGAAGATGGTAATCATTCCGATTGTTTTGTAAATCTTCTGGATTTCTTTCAACACTTTCTTTTATACCGTTTTCTTCTGGATTTCTTTCTAAAAAGTATTTACTTCGTTTTCGTTTCATCAAGTCTTCAAAATAATCTATATTTTCACGTTGTTCTTCCGTTTCTTCTAGATGATCTCGTTTTAAATGCTTTTCTTCTAGATTATTATCTTTTAGAAGATTTTTTTCTAGGTTACTGTCTTCTTCATGATTTTCTTCTAGATTATTGTCTTCTAGTTCAATTTCTTGTAAATTACCATCTTCTAAATGGTTTTCTTCTAGATTATTGTTTTCTAGTTGATTTTCTTCTAGATTATTTTGTCCCGGATTGTCTTCTTCTAGATCTATGTCGTTTGAACGATCGTAAACTAAATGAGCTTGATTTAGATTACTTTCTTCCAGATTATCGTCTTCTAGACTTTTTTCTTCTAGATTTTCTTCTTCATCTGAGTCGTTTGAACGATTATAAACCAGATTATCTTCTTCTAGATGATCATTTTCTAGATTGTCTTCTTCATTTGAGTCGTTTGAACGATTATAAACTAGATTACCGTCTTCTAGATGACTTTCTTCTAAGCTATCTTCTTCTAGATGATCATTATCTTGATTATCTTCTTCTAGATGATCATTTTTTTGATTATCTTCTTCTAGATGATCATTTTCTAGATTGTCTTCTTCATTTGAGTCGTTTGAACGATTATAAACTAGTTCATTTTCTTGATTATCTTCTTCTAGATGATCATTTTCTAGATTATCTTCTTCTAAATGATCATTCTCTTGATTATCTTCTTCTAGATTATCCTCCTCCGCACGATTTTCTTCATCCGAGTCGTTTGAACGAACGTAAACTGGATTTTCTTCTTCTAGACGGTTTTCTTCTGGATTATTATCTTCTAGATTTTCTTCTGTTCGTTTTCTTTTCATTAAATCTTCGAAATAATCGATATCTTCTCGTAATTCTTCATTTTCCACATCATTTTCGTTGTCTTCTGGGTTTTCTTCTACGTCTCGACGATTTTCGCGATTATCGTCCTCGTTATCATCTAATGATGACTCTTCGTTATCATTATCGTCACTGTTATTACTATTATTGTGATTATTAGGTTGGGATCTTTTGTAATAACCACGTTTTGTTTTGTATTCTTCTTCCGAGTCTTCCAATTCTTCCGGTACTTTTCGTTTTTCTAAATTTGCTGTTAATTGTTCCGAACTTGCATCTAAATTCGACCCTTCTTCATTTTCTTCAAAAGATTCTTTTTGCATTTCTTCTTCTTCTTCTTCTTGTTCAGATCTGAATTCTTTTAAGAAAAGAATTTCTTCTTCTCGAGATTTCTCTTTTCTTTCACTTTCTTTCCATTTTCTTTTTAATTTTAGTCCTTCCTCCAAATATTCTTCTTCGCTTTCTTCTTCTTCCTCCTTTTCTTTTTCACCTGATTTTCTGATGTGATTTCTTCTTTTTTCTAATTTTGAAATTTCCTCATTTTCTTGATCATTTTCTTCATCTTCTTCTTTTTCATCTGACCTTCTTTCCAAATTTAAAACTTCTTCGTCGTCTTCTTCAGATTGATCGTCTTTTCTTTCTTTTTGTTTTAGGTTTCCTTCCAAGATATATTCTTCTTTGGATACTACTTCATTTACTTCTACATCGGATCTTTTTTTCATCTTTAAAATTTCTTCTTCTTCTCGAGATTGTCCGTCTTTTCCTTTTAGTTCCGATCTTCTTTCAAAATACGATTGTATTTGATTTTCTTCTTCTTGCGACTCTTCTATTATCTCGGTTTCTTTCGATTTTCTCTCTAATTTTGATTTTCTCTCTAATTTTGATTTTTCAACTTCATCTTCTTCGAGAGATTCTTCATTTTCTTCTTCATCTGTTCTCTTTTTTAATTTCAAAGCTTCTTCAGTTCCTTCTACAAATTTATCCTGTTTTCCTTCTCTTTCATTCGACTTTCTTTCCAATTTTGATATTTCTTCACTTTCCTCTAAAGAAGACTCTTCATTGTTTTTTTCTTCTTCTTCTTTTTGTTCCGATCTTGATGAAGATTGTTGTTCGTTATCTTTTTCGTCTGTTCTCCTTTCTAAATTCAAAACTTCTTCACTCTCTTCTTCAGATTCTTCTTCTTTTCTTTCCTTTTCTTTCGGTTTTCTTTTCAAATTAGACATTTCTTCATTTTCCTCTAAAAATTCCTCTTGGCTTTCGTCTTCATCTGTTCTCTTCTTAAATTTCAAGACTTGTTCACTTTCTTCTTCGGATTCTTTTTGTTTTCTTTCTCTTTCACTCAATTTTCTTTCCAATTTTGATATTTCTTCACTTTCTTCTAAAGAGTTTTCATTGTTTTCTTCTTCCTGTTCTGATCTCATTGAAGATTGTTCTTCGTTTTCTTCTTCATCTGTTCTCTTTTCTAATTTCAATACTTCTTCACTTTCTTCTTCAAACTCTTCTTGTCTTCTTCCTTTTTCACTTGATTTTCTTTCCAATTTTAATATTTCTTCACTTTCTTCTTCAGATTCTTCCTCTTTTCTTCCAATTTCATTCGATTTTCTTTCCAATTTTAACATTTCTTGATTTTCTTCACTTTGTTCTTCGGATTCTTCTCCTTTCCTTTCCTTTTCATTCCATTTTCTTTCCAATTTTGAAATTTCTTCACTTTCTTCTTCAGATTCTTCCTCTTTTCTTCCAATTTCATTCGAATTTCTTTCTAATTTTAACATTGCTTGATTTTCTTCACTTTCTTCTTCAGATTCTTCCCCTTTTCTTCCAATTTCATCCGATTTTCTTTCCAATTTTAACATTTCTTGATTTTCTTCACTTTGTTCTTCAGATTCTTCCTCTTTTCTTTCCTTTTCATTCGATTTTCTTTCCAATTTTAACATTTCTCGATTTTCTTCACTTTGTTCTTCGGATTCTTCTCCTTTTCTTTCCTTTTCATTCGATTTTCTTTCCAATTTTAATATTTCTTCACTTTCTTCTTCAGATTCTTCCTCTTTTCTTCCAATTTCATTTGATTTTCTTTCCAATTTTAACATTTCTTCTCTCTTTTCTCCAAATTCTTCTTCTTTTCTTCCTTTTTCATTCGATTGTGACATTTCTTCACCTTCTTCTAAAGATCCTTCTTCATTTTCTTCTTCATCTGCTCTCTTTTTTAATTTCAAAACATTTACACTTTCTTTTTCCGATTTTCCAACTTTTTTCTTTATATAAATTGTTTTTCCATCATCTTCTTCATTAATTTCTTCATTTGAAGGCTCTTCTTCTGAAAGATTATCAATTTCTTCTCCTCTTCGAGTTTTTTTGAACAACACTTCTTCGTATTCTTGATTTTCTTCTTGATCTTCGTCTAAATCATCAGATCTAGAAATAGATCCATCATTTCGATCGATTTCTTCATCTTTTTCGCTTCTTTCTTCTCGATTTTGTCCTTTTTGCGTTTGTCTTTTCATCGTTTTTACGATTTCTTTATATTTTGGACTAATTTTGTATTCTTTTTCTTCTTGATCTTCTTGCTCTTCTTCTAAATCATCAGATCGTTGATCTTTTTGATTAATTTCTTCATTTTTGCCTTTTAATTCTTCTCCATTTTGCTTTCTTCCTTCTTTTTCTTCATTTACTTTTTGACTTTCTTCTTTTTCTTGATTTCCTTTTTGATTTTTTTCTTGACTTTCTTCTAAATTATCAGATCTTCCATTTTCTTGTTTAATTTCTCCACTTTTTTGATTTTCTTCTTTTTGATTTTCCTTTCCTTCTTCTTTCCATTCTTTTTCTTCTTCTTCTTCTTTTTGTGATCTTTTTTGTTGTTCATTTTGATTTTGATTTTCGTTTTGTACTTCCAATGTATCAACTATTTTAGTAATTTCTTCATTTTTTATCAATCTTTTTGCTTTAATTTCTTCATCTTTACTTACTTCTTCTTTATTTATCTTCTCTTCTTCTTCCTTTCCTTTTCTTTCTTTTTCCCTTTCTTCATTTTCTTGTCTCTCTTTTTCTTCGTTTTCTTTTTCTTCATTTTCCTTTCTTTCCTTTTCTTCATTTTCCCTCCTTTCTTTCATTCGTTCTTCTTCTTCCATTTTCGATTTTTCTTCCAATTTTCGTTGCATTTTAACCATTTCCTTATTTAACCAAATTTCTTTCGCCCTTTCTTCGTCTCCACCTTGAATTTCTTCCCCAAAACTTCGCTCCTTCCTTAATTTAGATGTTAAATTCGATTTTAATTCCGTCTCCTGATTAATTGTCGATCGTTGATTGTAAATCTTTTGAGGAAGATGGACATTTTCAACTGAAATTAAAATATTTAAGAATTTTTTTTAATTTATTTTACAATTTAATTAAAATTAAAAATTATTAAAACACTTACTTTGTCGTTGATTAGTTCTATCTGATTTTAAATGAAAAAAAAAATAAAAAATTTAAGCATCAATTAATTAATTAATTAATTTTTTACCTACATTTTGTCGGTATTTTATTGATTAAATATTGATCGTGAACTTTATTCGGGCTCCAAGGCCAAAAATTCGCACCCAAAGGACTTTTTGTAGTTTGTCCTAAAAAATTAATTAATTAAAATTAAACATTAATTAATTAAAATTAACAAAAGAAACCTTGATTCCAATTGATTTGAGCTTCTAATCCATTTTGTTGCCTGATTTGACTTTCAATCGGCTCTCCAAAGTACACTTTCGGCTTATTATCTATAAATTTATTAAAAATAATTAACATTTAACTAATTAATTAATTAAATGATGAAATTTTTAAAAAATTAATCTCACTTTTTTGACTATTAATTATTCTCTTTGATATTTCTCGAGGAAAATCGTAGTAATCATCTTAAAAAAAATTAATTAATTACAATTAATTAAAATTAATTAATTAAAAATGTTAATTTATTAAAATAATGTTAAAAAATTAAAAAACGTTTAATTATTTTAAAGAAAATAATTACCTTCCGTAAATTTAGGCATATAATCCGAATTAACTATAAAAAAATTAATTAATTAAAAAAAATTAATTAAAAATTAATTGAAAACTTAACAATTGGTGTTTTGATGGTTAAAATAGCTTTTTCTCCTCTTCTTTTCGATATTTCTGTCTTCCGTGTGCTTTTTCTGTTGATATTTATCTAAAAATTAATTAATTTTTAAAAATTAATTAATTAAAAATGACTTAAATTAAATCATACCAATTGTTGATTGTACTTGGGTGTTCTTTAAAGGTATTTGACGAATTTTCGGAGCTAAAATAAATATTTTTAATCAAATTAATTAATTAATTAATTAAAACATAATTGATAATTTAAAAAAATTAATTTATTAAAAAAGTTGTTATTATTTACCTTTCTCTACCGGTCTCATGGTTGGAGGAGTAACTTGACTGATGTCTTCGTTGTTTTTAACATGTTTGTTAATTAATTAATTAATTAATTTAAAAAAAATTAGAAGGAAAATTAAAAATTATTTAAAAAAAAACTTACGATAAACGTTCGAAGTTACTAAAAAACATTAAAAAATAATTAAACAGTGATATTTATGAAAAATTAATTAGTTAAATTAATTAAAAAATAATTAATTAATTAAAACTTACCACTTTCGTTAATAATATTGTTGTTTTCGTCGTCGTAGTCGTCTTCGTCGTCGTAAAAATCGTAATTTTCATCGGAAATATCGTTAAAATCTAAATTAATTAAATATTTTAATTAATTAATTAATTATTTTAGATAATTTGTGCTTTAAAAAGTTGAAAAAACTCACCTTCGTCGTTTTGTTTAAAAGAATTCGAATCTAATCGTTTGAACCTAAATGAATCGACGTTCTAAAAAAAAAAATAGTATATTTTTGGTTTATTTTAAGATAGAAATTTTTAATTTTAATAAATAAAACTGTAGTGATTTTTTAAAGTCGATTTTTTAGGTTAATTCAGTTTACAAAAAAAAAATGGTTGTCTTTGGAAATTTTTTTAAATTTTTTGACAATACTTGGGATAAATCTGTCTTTTTTAGGTGAAAATAGAATCTTTTAAGTTTAATATGACATATAAACCATTTCTAAATTGCAATAAATAAAGTCGTAGTGATTTTTTAAAGTTGATCAATTTTTTAGGTTATGTTAGTAAAAAACATGGTTGTCTTTGGGAATTTTTTTAAATTTTTTGGTAATAATTAGAATAAGTCTGTCTTTTTTAACCGAAAATAGAATCTTTTGAGTTTAATATGACATTTAAATCATTTCTTAATTGCAATAAATAAAGTTGTAGTGATTTTTTAAAGTTGATCAATTTTTTAGGTTAAGTACAAAATATGGTTGTCTTTGGGAATTTTTTTAAATTTTTTGGTAATAATTAGAATAAATCTGTCTTTTTTAGTCGAAAATAGAATCTTTTAAGTTTAATATGACATATAAATCATTTCTTAATTGCAATAAATAAAGTTTTAGTGATTTTTTAAAGTTGATCAAATTTTTTAAAAAAAGTTAGGTTAGTTAAGCGTCAAAAATTTTCACCAAATTTTTAAACGTAAAAAATTATTTTATTATTTTTTTTTATTTTAAATAAAAGGTTAATAGAAAACTACCTGTTTTCCGTTCCCATTTTCTCCTAGAACTTGACGAAACTTCAAACTAATTAACAACACACCGAGAAAAACGTTAAAAATCACTTTTAAATCTAGATTTTTAATCATTTTCTTAACGCTCTTCACTTAAAAAAAATTAATTACATTTTTTATTGATGCACATATCAAAAAAGGGGAAAATTTTTAACGATTCATTGTTCTTTGTGTGACGTTTTATACTTTCTGATTTTTTTTTTAAACACGTTTAAGGTATATTTAAGGCGAATTCGAGTGGGTTTTTAAGCCATTATTTTGTTGACCGGTGAATTTGGATTCACCAGAAATTAATAAAATTCGCAAAAATTCCACCAATGTTATCAAAATTTTTGATAATTCCACCAAAAACATATTGAATTTTTTAAAAATTCCACCAAAAAATTACTAAATTCATAAGAATTTTACCAAAAACACTGAATTTTTTTAAAATTTCATCAGAAATGAATAAAATTCGCAAAAATTCAACCAAAGCTATTAAAATATTTAACAATTACACCCAAAACTTACTGAATTTTTTTTATTCCACCAAAAACTTACAAAAATCCTAAAAATTACACCGAAATTGTCAACATTGTTAACAATTCTACCAAAAACTTACCAAATTTTTTAAAAAATTTCACCAAAATGTCCAAATTCTTTTAAAATTCCACCAAAAATCAATCAAATTAGAAACAATTTCATTAAAAATTAACTAAAACCTTGAAAATTCCATCAAAAACTTAGTAGATTCATAAAAATTCCACTAAAATTACTAAAATTCTTAATAATTCTACCAAAAATAATGAATTTTTTAAAATTCCACCAAAAAACTTACAAAATTTGTAAAAATTCCACCAAGAATTTACCAATTTTTTTTTAAATTCCACCAAAAACTTACTAAATTCATAAAGCTTCCACCAAAGTTAGCAAAATGTTGATCAATTCAACTAAAAACAATAAATTTTTTTATGGAAAAATGTTAAAAATAAAACTAAACTAGTCTTTTCTTAATTCCTATAAATAAAGTCTAGAAGATTTTTTAAACTTTGGCAATTTTTTTACGATTCTTCAAAATGTCGAAATTTACAAAAAAAATTTTTTAATTTTTTTGATAAAAGTTATAAAAAATCCGTCTTATTTATTATAAATTAGATATTTTGATTTAATTTTATTTAAAGAATCTTTTCTTAATTCCTATAAATAAAGTCTAGGGGATTTTTTAAATTTGACTAATTTTTACGTAAAGTTAGTAAAAAATATAAATGTCTTTAAGAATTTTTTAAATTTTTTTCTTAATACTTAAAATAAATCTGTTTTTTTTAACCGAAAATAGAATATTTTAGGTTTAATTTGATATAAAAACCATTTCTTAATTCTAGTAAATAAAGTCGTAGTGATTTTTTATAGTTGACCAATTTTTTAGGTTAACTTAGTTAAAAGAACATGGTTGTTTTTGGGAATTTTTTTAATTTTTTTGATAAAACTTGGAATAAATCTGTCTTTTTTAACCGAAAATGGAATATTTTAGGTTTAATTTGATACAAAAATCATTTCTCAATTCCAATAAATAAAGTTGTAGGGATTTTTTTAAATTTGATTAATTTTTTTTTGAGTATAATTTTTTAGGTTAAGTTAAAAAAGATCAACGTCTTTAAGAATGTTTTTAATTTTTTTTGTAAAACTTATGAAAGATCTGGCTATCTATCATAAAATAGATACTTTAATTTAGTTTTGTTTAAAAAATCTCTTCTTAATTCCTATAAATAAAGTCTAGGGGATTTTTTAAATTTGACCAATTTTTACGTAAAGTTAGTAAAAAACATGAATGTCTTTAAGAATTTTTTAAATTTTTTTCTTAGCACTTAAAATAAATCTGTCTTTTTTAACCGAAAATAGAATCTTTTAGGTTTAATTTGATATAAAAACCATTTCTCTATTCTAATAAATAAAGTCGTAGTGATTTTTTAAAGTTAGATTTTTTTAAATTTACCAATTTTTTTAAAATAAATTTTTTAGGTTAAGTTAGTAAAAAACCAAACACAAATTACCTTGGACAGCAAACTTTCATGGAGAGCTCACCCTGAAAACAGGGTCAAAAAAGCAGTTGTCGCATTCGGTCAGTGCAGAAGGGTCTTAGGGAGGACGTGGGGGTTGTCCCCCAAGCTGACTCTCTGGTTATACACTGCCGTATTTCGACCAATGCTTACATACGGGGCAGTAATTTGGTGGAGCACAACTTCAAAGTTCTCCACCGTCACTGCCTTGAATAGAGTACAGCGTTTAGCGTGTCTTTCTGTTACAGGTGCGATGCGGACCACCCCTACCGCCGCTATGGAGAACATGCTTAACCTGCCGCCCCTACACTTATTCGTACAGGAGGTGGCATTGGTAACCATGGTGCGCCTACGTGAAGTAGCGAATACTAATTGGGACGAGGATACCGGCAGCAGTTCTCAGCTGTGGAAGGAGGCGCTCAAAAGAGCCCCCATTCTACACTGCAGAACGGATTTTATGCCTGCCGTATTCGTATTTTCGAGAAGTTACCTCGCCCTTCTAAAACCGTCAGCAGAGATTGATTACACCAACACCTTCAAAATCTACACTGATGGCTCTAAAAAACAGTCAGGTACAGGTGCGGGCGTCTTCTCCCATCACCCCCGGACTCGCCTTTCGGTACCCCCTGGGGCGGATACCTCTGTCATTCAGGCAAAACTTACTGCCATCAAGCTTGCCGCTAACTGCATTTCCGGCAGTAACGTACGTGGTAAGTGTTTTACTATTCTTACAGATGGCAGACAGTTCATTTTAGCTAGCTCTAAGCCGAGAGAGGATTACCTCCCGGTTTATATTGGATTGTCACAATGCACTGGAAGTAGCTGCCGTGCACAATAAGGTAACTCTCCAGTGGGTAAAGGGACACGGAAACTGCTCAGGAAACAGACAGGCCGACAGGCTGGCCAAAATGGCCGCTAGTAGGCGATCCTACTCACCCGAACCAGTCACCATCCCCTCTTTAACTTCGCATCTCGATTGCATTAAGTACATTACCCATTCTAAATTTTCAGACTACTGGGAGTGGAGTCGATGGCTCAGCGGCTAACTCTCGGGTTAGCACGCTTACACCCGTATGCACAGTCGATCGCTGGCGGTTCGCCGGCGATTCGCCGGAGATTCTCCGGAGACTCGCCGGCGATTCGCCGGATTCTCCGTTCGCCAATAGAAAATTCCGTTGCAGTCAATCTCCATGGAATCATTCACGTGCGTTATGCTGTTTTTTCTGGCGACGCGCCGGAGATTTGCCGGAGATTTGCCGGCGATTTGCCGGCGAATTGCCGGAGATTTGCCGGAGATCGGTCGATGTCAAAAACGTCAATAAAATCACAATTTATGTCAGATTAATATTGTATATATAAAATGGATAGGGATTTGAATTGAATGTATAGTGCCAATACATCACAAATCACGTTACAAATCACCAGCGATTCGCCAAAGCGGAAATCGGTGGGAGATCATCACAAATTATATTCCGACCGTTCATCGGCGAGTCTCCGGCGAGTCTCCGGCGAGTCTCCGGCGAGTCTCCGGCGAGTCTCCGGCGAATCTCCGGCGAATCGCCGGCGATCGACTATGCATACGGGTGTTAGTGTTCCGGGTTCGAGCCCGAGTTTTCCCAACACCTAATCGCTCCACCGACCTTCGGAGGGGTCGTTAAGCCGTCGGTCCCGCAACCAGTCGAACATCTCTGGTTGTGTATCACCCTTGTGTGTAGGAGGTTTGTATAACCAGGTGCGCGTTTGCGCTCGCTGAGCGGCACCTCGCGAATAAGACCAACACCACCGAAATAAACAGGGCCTAGGTGCTCGCGCGTGACGTCACCATTAGTAGGCCGGGTTTGTAATTGCATGCATAGCTTTTTTATTACTTTTGAGCAAAATTTTACAAAAATTATTATCAATGTGAAGAATTATTGGACAGATCGCTTCATCACTAAATAAATTTCATCATTTACGACCTTTATATACAGTAAAAATATGATTTCAGTGGAAAAATGGAGGCAGTTTTAACTGCTAATTTTTTCCAATTTCATCATTAATCAGTTTTAAATCGGATTTTATATTTACAGAATAGGTTATAATGGGACCCGGAATTGTTTTTATTTTAAATAAGAGAACCTCTTCTGAATTAATCTGAATTGTCCTATGCCAATTTTCAGGACGTATCCATTTATCGAAAATAGTTTTAAATTGTTCAATATCTTTAAACGTAAATGATTTTTTATAAACCTCAAACGTTTCAATACTATCTTGTATAGCCTTTCCTAAATTTTCCCTTTCTCTCATTATGAGTTTTTCGTCCCGACTTTTTCGTTTGAAATTACTAGGTTTTAAAATATGGGAATAAGAATTTTTAAATACTGTTGGGATAGAACCTGGTACAAGCTTTGGCCGTAATAAAGGCACTTCAATAGTTTTACCAGATCTTTCATCGTAAAATGTACTTAAAAATACTATACTCTCCTTTGTATTTGTTGTTCACAAACCCTGCTACTTTTTGTACGATAAAAGTTCTTTCGGGGAATCGCCCGTTTCCATTTTTCCAAAAGTTCATCATCCTTCGGAAAGCCGATAACATGAACTTGGTTTCCACCGGAATAATTGCCCTTACAACCCGGCACACAACACTTATACGGCATTTTCACTGTACTATCGTAACAATATTCTTTTCACAAACTTAAGTAACAACACAAACAATTTTTAAAAAATCTTCAAAAAGGTACTAATATGACCTAACACAAGTAAAAACTTGGAAAACTTTCAAAAGTCACGACTTAGCGCAAACCTGTCAAATTCAGATTTGTTGACATTAACATTAATTAATAACATTGTTTAACACTTTCACTGCCATGTGTACCATATATGGACACAGTTGCATTAACTTAACATTAGTTAATTTTTTGATGGCGCTTAACGTGTTAAGGAGGGTTGGCCTGCTATGTGTGACGTAACAGGTGACTGACGTCAGAGCACCTAGGCCTTGTGATTTCGGTGGTGTTGATAAGACGGACCCGAGCCGAGGCGTGGCTCGCGCCGCCTTGGTTGCGGAGGGCCTGCGAGGAAGCGGTACTGGTTATTTGAACATCGACAAACCTCCTGGGGTTTAATACAAAGGGCGTACTGAGGCCTAAGTGTTAGGGTGATATTACCCCGCCCCGAACTCCTACATACAGACTACTGGGACAAGGTTAAGGGCTGCCAAGTATCTAAATCATTATTAAGATACCCTTCGTGTGAGGCGACCCGGTTCTTTACAGATCTCAACAGGAAGGATCTACGCCTAATCACAGGGCTCCTGACGGGACACTGTAAGATTAATAAGCACCTTTATAATTTAGGATTTGCCGCTTCTCCTCTATGTCGTGCTTGCAAGCTAGACTACCAGACTGTTAAGTACATGCTATGTGATTGCCCGAAACTCAAGGACCTTAGATTAAGGGACTTGGGTGACGACTGGCCAACCATGGATGGAATCAGGGACACACCTCTGTACTGCATCCTAACCTTCGGTAGATCCCTAGGCTGGTTGATGTAAACAGAGTGAGTGACAGGGAGGTTGTACAAAGGTCGCAATGGGACCTAAGTGCGGCATGCCATCTGGCGTGCCCTCCCATTTCCTACATACATACAAACCAAACACAAATATAATTACTAAACTGATTATTTTTAATTACAAGTTTCTTTAATCATTCTTTTTCGGTTTGATATTTTAACTTGCTCCGATTTATCTTTACCGTTAAAAATCTTGTCCAATTTCATTTTGCGAACAGCATCCGAAGCTGAATCTTTTATGTCACCTAAAAAATCCTAAAGAAGAGTAATTTTTAAAAAAATTGTAAATTCCTACCTTTTAAGTGATTAATTTTTTGTTTAAAACTTTTCCAGATGATACTCATTTTATCCAAACTCGGTTCGATTAAAGCTTTTTGATCTTGATTTTGTTCCGAGCTGTAAAAGTCATTTGAAAATCCAAAAGCTTTATTAAAAGACTTCCAAAACTAATAAATTAAAAAAAAAAAACATTTAAATAAAACCAACAATAAACCTTTTTTAGATATTTTTAATACCTTATATGTAAAAATATTAGTTTTTGGTGGAAACGGCTCCATCGGACTTAACTTCTCCATGATTTCGTTTTTTAACGGTCCTAAATTAATAAGTTTACGTTTTTCCATAAAAACCTAACATTGAAAAGAAGTTGAAGTTAGATTTTTAAGTGTATTAAAACCAAACATACAACTCCCGGAAAAATCAATAATATCGATATCCTCAAAATGTGGTTTAAAGCGAGAGTCATTTCCGCACTTAAAATATACCATTTTAGTCTTTTCAAAAAGACATTTAAACCGACTTAAAATGATCATTTAATTTGACAATTGTCAAATTAAATTCACAAATATAAACTTGACAAATTTTTTAATTAAATTCAAAAGCCACACTTGAAAAAAATAAATTTATTCTGATAGAAATTAAATACAAAAATATAAGATATTATATAAAACAAGAATTTTTTAAATAACCAAAAAAATTATTTTTTTTTTAGTTTTATTCAATTTTATTCTTGTCCGTGATCGTATCTTCATTTAAATTCATGATTTTAAAGTGTACGGTTTGCATTTTTGAAGTAAACCGCAAAGCAAAATAACCGAAAACGATTTCAAACGTTAACATTAAAAACATCACCGATTGAACGAGTATTTCTAAGATTCTCAATCGTAAATACGGGTTGAATAATAGAAAGCTTTGTAAGGAGAGTTGTAGTAATGTCGATAACATACAAAAACCAGCTAATTCCGGAATCTAAAATCCGAGAAGATAAAAATTAAAAATGGATTAAAATCTAACCTAAAAAAAAAAAATTAAAAACTTACTTTATCTCTTAAATTACCTTCGTATCCTAAGTATAAACGTAAGATTTCCAAGGAATATAACGAAATTATTACTGTAATGATGATAACTTTGTATAAATCGGTAAAGCAATCAAACTAAAATATTATTTTTGATTATTATACTTACGTTAAGTTTAAAAAATGATATTTTTGAGTATATTATGTTTTTTTCTACTTTGGTTTGGTGTTATTTTAATAAATTTATAAATAAAATTGTAAATAAAATGAAAAAATCTAAATACTTTTGACAGCAAAAATTTTAGGTTATGTCTTCATCTTAAAAATCAAATTATTGTCTTTAAAATATTTGTGACTAATAAAAAATTAATTGTTACGTTGATTTATTACTTACTTTTAGTAGTTTAAAGTAGTTAAAGTCTTTTTTAAGTATTATTTCAAATAAAATATAAACACTGTTGGCAGAAAAATTTTAGGTTATGTTTTCATCTTAAAAATCAAATTATTGTTTTTAAAATATTTGTGACTAATAAAAAATTAATTGTTACGTTGATTTATTACTTACTTTTAGTAGTTTAAAGTAGTTAAAGTCTTTTTTAAGTATTATTTCAAATACAATATAAACACTGTTGGCAGAAAAATTTTAGGTTATGTTTTCATCTTAAAAATCAAATTATTGTCTTTAAAATATTTGTGACTAATAAAAAATTAATTGTTACGTTGATTTATTACTTACTTTTAGTAGTTTAAAGTAGTTAAAGTCTTTTTTAAGTATTTTTTCAAATAAAATATAAACACTGTTGGCAGAAAAATTTTAGGTTATGTTTTCATCTTGTCAAACGTCAATTTATCATATGTATTTAAAATATTTGTAATTAATAAAAAATTACTTGTTTGTTGATTTATTACTTACTTTGAGTTCGTAAAATCTTTTTTTACTTTTAAAATTTATACTTTTAAATTATATTTAAGTTTTTTTGGTTAAATTATTTCACACAGATCAATGATATTCGGCTAAGTTCACTTTGTACAAATGGGAATTATTTAAATTAAAATAAAAATTAAGTTTAAAGTAAAATTAAAACACCAAAGTAGAAAATAAGTTAAAATGTAAATAATAATAAGTTTTAATTACCTTTTCGTATAAAAATAAAAATGTAATAATTATCCAAATCGGTAAGAAAATGACATTGGAGTACAGTGCCATCTGTAGGGGGAGATTTGAATTAACTTCATTACCTTAAATTTAAAAAAAGGTTAATTCATAAATTTAATTTTTAAATAATAAACGTAAGAATACGTTTCCCACATGCTAAGTGTTAATCGATAATAGTAGAAGATGCATTAGCACTTTGATTAACAGAAAAATTTTTAATTTTTTCTAAAAGTACTGCGTCCACGAGCATATCATTTAGAGTAAGTTTTTTATTCTTAGACCCGACATACGGACATTTAGCAACTTTCTTTCTTCCCTTTTAAATACTCCATAGTCGTAGACATTTCAAATACGTGTTTGCAAATCATATTCTTCCATGGATGTTGTATGGGTTTTTTTGTTATTGGGTCGATCGGAATTTGAAATGGAGTTGTATCCATTACACTTGCATCCGCTACAGGTCTAGTTGTAATTTGATTAATTTTTTTTTTAGTATAATTTTTTAGGTTAAGTTAAAAAACGTCAACGTCTTTAAAAATTTTTTTAATTTTTTTGGTAAAACTTACGAAAGATCTACCTTATCTATCATAAACTAGATACTTTAGTTTAGTTTCATTTAAAAAATCTTTTCTTAATTTCTATAAATAAAGTCTAGGCGATTTTTTAAACTTTGACAATTTTTTTTAGTGTCGAAATTAACAAAAATTTTTTTTTTTAATTTTTTTTGGTAAAAATTATAAAAAATCCGTCTTTTTTATTATAAACTAGATACTTTAATTTAGTTATTTTTAAAGAAATCTTTTTGAAATTCTTATAAATAAAGTCTGGGGGATTTTTTAAACTTTGACTAATTTTTCAAAATCTCGGATAAACAAAAATTTCTTAATATAATTATCATTTATTTATTTTAATTAGTTAATTAATCATTTCAATCCATCAATAATTCATTCATTAAACAAAAAAGTCTTTGATGTAAGTATTTTTTTTTTATTTTTTGTAAAAAGGTGTTGATTGAATCCGATGACAGGCTACCAAAGCGTCACCATTGTAACCATCGGTACACGTACAAACGGCAATGTGTCTTCTAGGGTTACATTCGGCGTTTATTCCACACTGTCCGTGACAAGGATTAACACATCTAGAAAAAATCATAGTAATTTATAACGATTTAGATGAAAAAATGGTAACTTTTCTTACGAATATTCAATGCAAGCTCGATGATCACCACATTGAGAGTCTTCGGTACATTCACCGGGTGTACAATTTATCAACGGATTACCGACGTAACCCGGTGGACAAGTACAAACCGGTCTTTCATTATTAGAACGATCGTGACCGGGCGTGCACTTTGCGTTCGTTCCGCACGGATTTGGTTCGCAGAGGTCCTCTAGAAATTTTTTTTTTAATTTTTTTGGTAACATTTAGAATAAAATTACCTTGTTTAGATTAAAATAGAATCTTTTATCTTTCATTTAAAAAAAGAATCAGATTGAAATTAGTAAAAATCGATTTTTGGTGAATTTTTAAAATTGGTCGATTTTTTTAAGTTGGTGAAAAATTCAAAAAAAAAAATTTACCAACTTTGAAAATTTTTTTAATTTTTTTGACAACACTTGGAATAAAACGGTCTTTTTTAATTAAAATTAGAATGTTTTAAGTTTCATTTAAAAAAAGAATCAGATTGAAATGAATAAAAATCGATTTTTGGTGAATTTTTAAAATTATCACCTACCTTTAGTGAAGGGTCTACATCTAACGAAAGGATCTCCCGTCATATCTCTCGGACAAGAACAAATCGGAGTTAACCCTCTTAATTCGCAATTAGCCCCGATTCCGCAAGCGTCATCACAAGGATTTTTACAAGCCGTGATGAAACAAGCCGGTTTATTTCTGGGACAATCGCTATCCGAATAACACTCAGCTCTGCAGGCTGAATATGGATTTCCGTGCCAACCCTTTTCACAAAAAGTAATTATTTCTTTATTTAAAACGTTTTTTTAAATTAATTACCTGTGGACAAACACAAATAGCTTGATGATTTCTAACTCCTTGACACTGTGCACTTTGTCCGCATTGAGTATAACAAGGATTTTGACATTTATAGTCGATACAAGCCATTTGAGACCCGCAATCCGAGTCGGATTCGCATTCGTGGCGACATCCGGTTATCGGATCGCCTTTAAAGCCCGGTACACACTTACAAGTAGGCGTTTCGTTAACGACTTCGCAGTTTGTGTTGATTCCACACGGACTTGGATGACATAATTCGGCTATAAGAAAAAATTTAAGATTAATTTTACAAGAAATCGATAGGAAATTAAATTTCCTTTCATTTGAGTACAAACACGACATATTTATCTTTAATACTTTTCAAGTTATTCAATTTTTTTTCTTAAAATTTAAACAAATTTCAAATTTTTTATTAAAAATCGCTCGAACATTAAATTTCCTTTAATTTGATATCAAACATGATATATCTAACTTAAATAGTTTGGAGGTTATTGAAACTTTTAACATTAAAATCCGTCGGTCCCGTAAGTCGGCGGCCATCTTGGATTTTATAAAATCTAACTTAACTTTTTTATTTTTAATCCAAATATAGTCGTGTTTGGTATCAAATTAAAGGATTTTTCATCCTCTTTACGAATTTTTAATTTTACCAAAAATTTTGATAATTTTTACAAAAAAAAAGAAGTTCTTTTTAAGTTAAAATAAAAAAAAAACTCACCAGGATCGAATCTTCTACAACTAACCGATGGATTTCCGGTATATCCAGCCGGACAAGTACAAACCGGAACGTGTAAGCGAACCTCGCAGTTAGAATTAACGCCGCAAACGCCCTCTAAACACGGATTGACGCATTTTTCATTCTTACACATTTGATGGTGACCGCATTCAGAATTATCTAAACATTCCACCCTTTTGCATTGCGTTAAAGGGTCTCCTAGGTGACTTTTTAGACACGAACAAACGGGGCGACCCTGTATAATCGCGCATTGAGCGTTGTGACCACAAGCTCCGCATAAATTTCCCGTTAATGACGTAGCTGGTGAAGATAAAGCTGAAAATTAAAAAAAAATAATCATATTTTTTATAAAGAAATTTTTTTAATAATTTTAAACAAAAAATTTTATTAAAAATCGTTAGAAAATTAAATTTCCTTTAATTTGATACCAAACATGATATATCTAACTTAAACAGTTTACAAGTTATTGAAATTTTTAACATTAAATCCGTCGGTCCCGTAAGCCGGCAGCCATCTTGGATTTTTTCAAACTAACCTAACTTTCTTGTTTTTTATCCGAATATAGTCGTGTTTGGTATCAAATTAAAAGATTTTTAATAAATATTAAGAAAATTTAACAATTTTTTACGTAAATCGGTTTTTAAAATTGTTAATTTGAAAAAAAAATTTTTTTTTTTAATAAAAATTAATTTTCTTTTGTTAATCACATTAAAGCAACATTTATAAACCTCTTTGTCGGTAGATATCTTTATTAACAACCCGCGTTTGTCCGTATTTATCCGTTATGTACACGTTATTATCGTAAACGCCATCGTAACTCGTCGGTTTGTAATAATAACTTCTCGAAGGAGTTGTAATTCGATAACCAGGATAATAACGATAATAAGGATGGTAATAATCGCCGTAAACGTTGTTATATCGTGTCGTGTAAGTCTCACCTCGATGAAATGAGATAACGGTCAGAAATAGAGAAACGTAAGAAACTAACATCTGGAACAAAAAAAAATTTTTTAATTTTCTTGGGGATAGTTGGGAAAAGTCTGTCTTTTTTAATCGAAAGTAGAGTGTTTTAGGTTTAATTTGAGGTATAAATCATTTCTTAAGGGTAAAAAATAAATTTTTGGGAATTTTTTAAAGTTGATTAATTTTTTCAAGTTTGGTTAAAAAACATTGGTGTGTTTCGAATTTTTTTAAATTTTTTTTGGTAATACTTGGAATGAATCTCTCTTTTTTAGGTGAAAATAGAATCTTTTAGCTTTAATTTAACATAAAAATCATATCTTAGTTCTAATAAATAAAGTCGTAGTGATTTTTTAAAATTGACCAATTCTTTGAGGTTAGATTTGGAGTAAAAAACATAGATGTCTTTAGGAATTTTTTTAATTTTTTTGGTAACAACTATAATAAATCCGACTTTTATAGTCGAAAATAGAATCTTTTAACTTTAATTTAACATAAAAATCATTTCTTAGTTCTAATAAATAAAGTCGTAGTGATTTTTTAAAATTGACCAATTTTTTAAGGTTAGGTTGGTGGTAAAAAACTTGGGTGAATTTAGAAATTTTTTTTAATTTTTTGGTAATATTTAGGAGAAAGCGGTCTTTTTTAATAAAAAATAGAATGTTTAAATTTTCATCTAACATAAAAATCATTCCTTAATTCGAATAAATAAAATCGTAGTGATTTTTTAAAGTTGATGAAAAAAATGAACTTACCTTAGAGAATGTACACCTTAAAATCGGTAACCTATTCGAAGGATTTCAACTAACTAACCGTGATTACTCATCGAATGTGTTCTTAAAAGACGCTTAAATAACCTTTTTAGTCTTTCCAACGTTTAAACGTGGGTCGAGACTAGTTGCACAAGTTTTAATTTAAATAAATCGATCGCCCACAATTTAAATTATTGTTTTGTAACGCTTTTTTTCTTTAATTTCTATCGGAGTTTATGAAATGTATTTAAATTTTGATCTAAATGAAATTTTTTAGATCGTCTGGAAAATCCGGAACGATTTACTTTGTCTGAAGGACTTTTTTTTGTTGATTATTCAATCATTAAGGTTATAAAAAAAGAGCGAATTCGGGATTTTTTTTTTTTTAATTTTTTGGTAATAATTGGGAAAAATCTATCTTTTTTAATGAAAAATAGAATCTTTTGGGTTTAATTCAAACCAAAAATCACATCTTTATTCCCTTAAATAAAGTCTGGGTGATTTTTTAAAGTAGATCAAATTTTTAATGAAGTGAACTCTCAAAAATTTTAACTTTGGGAATTTTTTTATTTTTTTTGGTAACAATTAGGAAAAATCCGTCTTTTTTAATTAAAAATATCATCTTTTATGTTTAATTAAAACCAAAAATCACATCTTTATTCCTATAAATAAAGTCTGGGCGATTTTTTAAAGTTGATCAAATTTTTAAGAAAAAGTTAGGTTAGACCTGTCAAAAATTTTCGTCAACTTTGGGAATTTTTTTAATTTTTTTGGCAACAATTAGGAAAAATCCGTCTTTTTTAATTAAAAATATAATATTGTATGTTTAATTTAAACTAGAAATCATTTCTTAATTCCTATAAATAAAGTCTGGGTGATTTTTTAAAAGTTGATAAAAAAATCGAAAAATAATAAGTTATAAAATTCCATTTCTTTGTTTAAAACAACTTCTTAAACGTATTTGGAGCTTGAAGGTTAATAAAGGACACGTGTCTTTGATTAATTAATAAATTTAAATGTAAACAACAAGACGGAAAATAATTTTTCTTTGTTTAAACGATTTTTTTCTTTAATAAAACGACTATTTTTTTGTGTTGTAACTTTATTTTATATTTTATTTATTTAAATATATATATTTTTCTTGCTTTTTTATTGGGAATTTCCAAAAGATCGAGCGTATGATTTTCCTGAAAAGAATTATTTAAAAAAATGGATTAAAAGAGTGAATAAATATAGAAAAAATAGAAAATAAATTTTTAAAATTTTTAAAAAATTAAAAAAAAATTAATTACTGGCTTTTAATCCTCTTCGGTTCTTTCTTTTCTTCTTCCTCATTCGTCGTTTACGTTTTTTCATACCTTGGTTATTCTGGGAGTCTTTTTTACCGGAAGAAATCGTCGATTTTGCCCACATCGATGACTGAGTAACACCGGGAATTACTAAAAAAATTTTTTATCAACTTTAATTTTTTTTTTAATTTTTTTGTTGATATTTATGATAAAACGGTCTTTTTTAATTAAAAATAGAATCTTTTAAGATTCATTTAGAAAAAAAATCAGGTTGAAATGAGTAAAAATGAATTTTTTATGAATTTTTCTTAAATGTACCAATTTTTTGAGGTTAAAAAATTTTTACCAACTTTGAAATTTTTTTTAATTTTTTTTGGTAGTATTTAGAATAAAACGGTCTTTTTTGATTGAAAGTGGAATATTTTGAGTTTCATATAGAAAAAAAATCAAATCGAAATGAATAAAAATGAATTTTTAATGAATTTTTTAAATTTGATTAATTTTTTTGAGGTTAAAAAATTTTTACCAACTTTGAAAATTTTTTTAATTTTTTTGGTAGTATTTAGAATAAAACGGTCTTTTTTGATTAAAAGTAGAATATTTTGGGTTTCATATAGAAAAAAATCAAGTCGAAATGAATAAAAATGAATTTTTAATGAATTTTTTTAATTTGATTAATTTTTTTGAGGTTAAAAATTTTTTACCAATTTTGAAAATTTTTTTAATTTTTTTGATAAAACTTGGAACAAGGCGGTCTTTTATAATTGAAAATAGAATGTTTTGAGTACCATTTAGAAAAAAAATTAGATTGAAATAAGTAAAAATGGATTTTTAGTGAATTTTTTTAAAATGTACCAATTTTCTTCATAAAGAATACTTACACGGATCCGGATGATTCGAACAAATTACCATTCCATTAAACATAATTTGGGTTAATTTCGGCAAAAGATCCTGAAACGGCAACTTAACCGCCCAATTTAACGTCTCGCCGTAATAAATATCGTTCGCCGTTGACATCAATTGAAGTTTAATATTATCCTTGTTATAAAAAAAAAAATTTTTTACATGAAATACATTTTTTTTAATACATACTTGTTGAGTAACTGGTCGATTAATCGTCATATTAACTTCCGTTTCGTACAAAATCTCACCTTCCGGTTTCGGAATAGAAATAGAACCAAAATAACCACCGTATTTCTCATCAAAATCGTACTTAAAAATATCTGGACAAGCGACGGGGGGGAATAAATCGTTTTCGTCGTCTTTAACCGATCTCATATTTCCATTTTGAAAATTCCCTTCGTCTGAATAATCGTTATCGTTTTCTGAATCGCTAGAATCAGTTCGAAAATAATTATTATCAAATCCTCCTCCACCTCCTAATCCTCCTCCTCCTCCTCCATATCCGAAATTAAAATTTTTATTAGGATTCATATAATTATTATTATTAGAATACGGATCTAAACCAAATTGATTCCCACCGAAATTTGAAAAATCATCTTTTGCACTTGAAAATGGATCGAATGAATGGTCATCTTCACCAAAATTTATCCCCATTCCATTATCGTTATTAAACATAGACATCTTTTCGGTTTTTATAACATTTACCAGGTGATATAATAATAATATGATTAATTTTGAGGTCTCCATTTTTCTAAAACTTAATTTTTTGGAGAACACTCAAAAAGTTTTTTACTAAATGATCAATTTGTAATTTCTTTTTCGTATTATTACTTGTTAAATCTTCGTTTTTTAATTACCGATTGAATGTGTTTACGATTTCATTAAAAGCCGTTGATTAAAAAGAACAATTGGAGTTGTTAATTGAGAGATGTTAAATAATGTGGGTGTTTAAAAAAAAAAGTTTAAAAAATCCCCCAGACTTTATTTATAAGAATTTCAAAAAGATTTCTTTAAAAATAACTAAATTAAAGTATCTAGTTTATAATAAAAAAGAAAGATTTTTTATAACCTTTACCAAAAAAAATTAAAAAAAATTTTTTGTTAATTTCGACACTAAAAAAAATTATCAAAGTTTAAAAAATCGCCTACACTTTATTTATAGAAATTAAGAAAAGATTTTTTAAATGAAACTAAACTAAAGTATCTAGTTTATGATAGATAAGGTAGATCTTTCGTAAGTTTTACCAAAAAAATTAAAAAAATTTTTAAAGACGTTGATGTTTTTTAACTTAACCTAAAAAATTATACTCAAAAAAAATTAATCAAATTTAAGAAATCCCCACAACTTTATTTATTGGAATTGAGAAATGATTTTTGTATCAAATTAAACCTAAAATGTTCTATTTTCGGTTAAAAAAGACAGATTTATCCCAAGTATTATCAAAAAAATTAAAAAAATTCCTAAAGGCATTCTTGTTTTTAACTAACTTAACCTAAAAAATTGGTCAACTTTAAAAAATCACTACGACTTTATTTATTAGAATTGAGAAATGGTTTTTATATCAAATTAAACCTAAAATATTCTATTTTCGATTAAAAAAGACAGATTAATTCCAAGTTTTATCAAAAAAATTAAAAAAATTCCTAAAGGCATTCATGTTATAACTTTACGTAAAAATTGGTTAAATTTAAAAAATCACCTACACTTTATTTATAGGAATTGTAAAAAGATTTTCTTAAATGAAACTAAATTAAAGTATTTAGATTATATATTTATACAATATGATATTTACTAAAAAATTTTATTTGCTATTATAAACTATATATGAAAATACAAATTATATTAATAATTAGTGAACTAAGAGATCACTTGGTTCAAAAAAAAAAAAAAAATTCCTTTAATTAAGCCAAGTTAAATCGGTAAGTTTAACGATTCTTGCTAAACAATTACCTAATTTATAAAATATAAATTAGTTGGAATGTTTACAAAGAGATGACATAACTTAACGTTTTTTTATGCAAATTAATAATGACAAAACTAGAATGATAAATAACCGTTAAAAATTGACATTTGGCCATTGCCAACATAATTATAAACTAAAGTAAAAATTTATTTTAATTTTTACTTTTCATATCGATAATTTAGTTTTAATAAAATGTAAATTTTATTTATTTACGTTTGATTTGATGTAATTTAATATATTTATTTTGCAATTTATAAAAATTACACATAAAATTCGATTCTTAAATGATAACGGATAAATCTAAAACAGGAAATTCACAAGTTAACCACGCATCCGGTAAAATGAAAACCTCAAAAACAACCTGAACGTTATTTTTCTCTCTGTTGATATTAATTATCTACCACTCCGTTGATATTAATTATCTACCACTTTTTATCCATTTCGTTTTTACTATAAAAGACCGAATGATTTCTTCGTAAACATCTAATAGTCATCGAAATGGCCACCGATAAACTTCTCCTGTTGTTCGACAAACCTTTAGAGCCAAGCTTTGTCCAGAAGAGTGGTAAAACGGCTATTAATGTACCTGAAAATTACTTGGTGAGTATTTATAAGTATTTTTTTAGTTTTTTTTTTTTTTAATATTTTTACTTAACCGTCAAACTTGTTAAACTTTTATTAATAGTAATACACAGCTTTTCTACTAAATGTATTACCCGAGAAATGTATTACTCGGGTTTAATTTTTGGAGTACGAATTCTCGTTAATATCATACTCCAGCCATGAAATTAGTTTATTTCCGATTTACTTATAATTCCCTGTCTTATTGTGGCTTTATTAGACGCTTTGTGTTGCTCCGAGGATATGTTGTTTTTATCTGTATTATAAAGGATATTTGAATAAAAGAAAATTTTTTTGCAAGTCAGAAGTTGATTGACTCAATTATCACACAAGTTTTAGAACGAATTTTGATTTTCCAAAAGGGTTTTTTTAGATTATGTCCAAAAATCGTTCAATTTCTAGGTTATGTTTACAATCCGTCTAATTTTTAGGTTATGTCCACAGCCCATCAAATTTTTAGGTTATGTCCATACGCCATCTACTAATTTTTAGGTTATATCTTGTAACAAACAAGGATTTAAAACTAATTTTCCTTACAAAACGTTTATTTTTCGTTTAAATATCATAATTTATAATAAAACTTATCAAAAAACAATTTTATCAACTATAAATTCATAATAATTTTTGTTCTAATGCTAAACAGACGGATCGTTATAAAGGTTTGGCTCCCACTTTGGAAAATCGACTCGGAGATGCCGACGAAGTCGTTCAAGTTAAAGAAGTACCCATTCCCGATCTTAGGGATGTCTTGGAATTGGGAAGACGGGAGAATTTTTCCTTATTTTTACCCAAACACCGAGCGATGGCTGCCAAGTTAATCGACATCTTTCTAAGTACGTTAAAATGAACAAAAAAGTATTAATACTACTTCTAATTTGAATTAATTAAATCATTCAATTAAATTTTATTGAGTATATTGTTTTATTGCAGAAGCGAAAACCGTCGATGATTTCTTTTCGATTGCGGTTTACAGCCGTGAAAGAGTAAACCCGTACTTATTCATCTACGCATATTCGGTGGCTATTCTCCACCGAAAAGACACCAAAAATATAAAAATACCGAATAACATTCAAACTTTTCCGGATAAATTCTTCGACAGTCGAGTTTTCGGTGAAGTACGTGAAAAAGCCGCCATCGTACCGCAAGGATCAAGGGTAGGTTTATAAAATTAACCGAAAGGATAAATATTAGGAAATAAGTTTTAGACTCCGATTGAAATGCCGATAGATTACACTGCAAGCGATTTAGAAACCGAACATCGTCTTGCTTATTGGCGGGAAGATTTAGGTCTGAATTTACATCATTGGCATTGGCATTTAGTTTATCCGGGAAGCGGTCCGGACGAGGTTGTGAGAAAGGATCGTCGCGGAGAGTTATTTTATTACATGCATCAACAAATCATCGCCCGATACAATGTCGAGAGGCTTTGTAATAATTTAAAGCGAGTCGAGAGACTTGTAAATTGGGAGGAGGGTCTTACGGAAGCTTATTTCCCTAAAATCGATAGCTTAGTAGCTAGTAGAGCTTATCCGGCGAGAGTTAAAGATCAAATAATGAAAGATGTGAACCGAAGGGAACTTAACGTAGATGTCGATAACATTAAACAATGGAGGAAGAGGATGTACGAAGCTATCGATCAAGGATTTGCTATAAATGTAATTTTAAAAGTTAAATAAATTTAAAATAATTAATAAATTAATTATTTTATTATATTTAGACTCAAGGACAAAGGGTACCGTTAACTGAATTCGGAGGTATCGATATCTTAGGTGATATGATGGAACCGAGTGATTTATCACCAAACCCACAATTCTACGGATCATTACACGGAATGGGACACATGATTATCGCTTATATTCATGACCCGCAAGGAAAACATTTAGAACCGTTCACCGTTATGGGTGATTTTAACACCGCCATGAGAGATCCGATCTTTTACAGGTGGCATGCGTTTGTCGATGATGTTTTCCAACGGTTTAAAGCAACGATACCAAGATATACAAGAGAACAAGTAAGTTTATGGGAGTAAATCATTTTTTTAACCTTCCACATTTTTACTTAATAAATTGATTAGTTATAAAAATAATATTATTAAGTATCTTTTTTTTTTTTTTAATTTAGTTGGATTATCCAAATGTAACCGTAACGGATATAAATGTAAAAACTCCAAGTGGTTCTACGAATCAATTCAATACATTCTGGCAACAATCGGACGTTGATTTTTCAAACGGATTAGATTTTATCGGAAGGGGATCTGTATTCGTAAGGTTCACTCATTTACAACACGAACCTTTCACTTACAACATCACGGTGAACAATAACACCGGTTCAAACCGAATGGGAACTTGTAGGATCTTCCTCGGACCTAAAACCGATGAAAGAGGAAATCCGATGCTTTTAACTAATCAAAGATTAATGTTTATGGAAATGGATAGATTTACCGTTACTTGTAAGTACTTGTTTTATTTAATTATTACCTTAATATATTAAATTAACATGTGAAATTTATTAGTAAAACAAGGACAATCAACAATCACTCGTAATTCAACTCAATCATCCGTAACCATTCCATTTGAGAGTTCCTTCCGGGATTTAAATCGTCCGGCGGGTGTCAGCCAGGATCAATTTAATTTCTGCGGTTGCGGATGGCCTCATCATTTGTTGGTACCAAAAGGAAAACCGGAAGGTTACCCTATGCAACTTTTCGTAATGATTTCCGACTACGAACAGGACAAAGTTGAACAAACGTTGGAATTTGAATGTGACGATGCTTCGAGTTATTGCGGATTAAGAAATAAAAAGTATCCGGATAGACGATCAATGGGTTATCCGTTCGATAGAGTACCTAGGCAAGGTGCGGAGACCTTACAGAAATTCCTCACTCCTAATATGCGCGTTCAAGACGTTCTCGTTAATCACGTTAATCGTACCGTTCGACCGAGAGCTAATAACGCTTAAACTGGACTTTTTGAGATGTAAAGACGACCGTGGCAACGATTTTGGAATATTTCTCTTTTGAATAGGATTAGTTAATTTGTTACAATGCATTATCTTTTAAGTTTTCGCAAATAAATTTTAAAAAAATCGATGAGTCGTTATTCTACCATAGAAAATACAATCGCGGGAGAATGACGGGTCCTGAACACACACACCCACGCAGTAGCTAGCGCGGTGGCGAGCGCTCGAACTACCCGCTGTCAGTTCAAATGCCTGTGTTAGTTCGTGGTCTTGAACACCAGGGAGCCATTCTAAAATTTTACTTTTATAATGTTTTCACTAACTTTGAAGTCGTTTAATAAAGCAATTGTACAAATATAGACCAAATCCGCTTTGTTTAGCTTTACTACATAATTTTAGACTGAATGGGAACGAAATAAAATTTGAAATTCACGACGCCCTCTGGTGTTCAAGACCACGAATTAACACAGGCTGAACTGCTATGAAAATGTAAATACTATGGTTATTATGAATGTTTTGTGTTTGTTTTATAATGAATAATTGAGTGAATAATCTTAGTTGATGAGAAAATAGGAAAAATTTCCGTTTCACCGGAGATGTTCCCGATTCACGTTAAAAATGAATATTTCTAATTTATTTTATTAAAATTGAACAAAAATAAACCCAAAATTTATTTCTAATGATATATAGACTTTATTTTTTAATAATATTAACACGTTAATAAATAAAAACCAATTTTACATTAAATCGGTAATAAATATGAATTTAATTCTAAAAGTAATCTATCACATTTATTAAGATATTCTTTTAAGATTATTTTTACTTTAATTCGATTACTATTTTTAATAATATTTTTATAGATTAGAGGTTTAAAGTGCATAATAATTGTTGTCCGGTGGTGGTGATTAATTTTTTAATTTGATTGGCGTGCATCGTCTCCTTGCACATCGTTATGTAAGGTTCGTAGTTTTGGATTTCGTTGAGGACGTTTCCGTCCGTTTTCGAATGTTTTAAAAGGGATTCTATGTCGTCTAAATTGATGATCGGTTCGCAATCGAATTCGTTCGGGTTTAAAATGTTCTCCGAGACGGAGGTTGTCTTTAGTTTTTGCGGAAAGACTTGAAGGAGTTGTTCTAGGTTCATCGATGTTGCTACGTGAGTTAAAACATCTAAAAATGTAACGTTAAAAAGTGTTAAAAAAGTTAAAAAGTGTTAATATTAAAAAGTAAAAAAATGTTAAAAGTGTTAAAAAAGCGTTTTTTACCTTTGAGGATTTTTTTATAAAAGAAGCAAACGTGTTGCTGATCTTTGTTTTCAAACAAACGGATTATTTTGTTCTGAATCGTGGCTATGAGGTGTTTCCATTCGTCTAATTTGGTAAATCGGTCCTTAAAATACATAAAATTGGGTGAAAATTAACATTTCCGTTGAGAGTTTTAATGTACCTTTCCGAATTGAAGTAAACATTGAGGACACTTGTCGACCAATAAAGAAACGGCTTCGTTTACGAGTGAAATAATCGATAGCATGCTCAAGTGTCCCCGTAAGTGCTCGTTCATGTCTAAAAAGACGACCAAGTCGAGTAAAATGTGTTTGTTGGCGATCGGACTGCATAAAATCGCTTGTAATTTCGTCAAGACAAAATCCGCTTTTGGATTTTTATAATTTTCGTTTGTTGGAGATTTATTACATTCGTTTCTAAACTTTTTAAACTCATTTTGAGATTTTTTAGACTCATTCGAGGAAATTTTAGTCTCATTTTGGCTTTTTCCGAGAGCGTTTGTTGGAATTTTAGTCTCGGTTAAACTCGCTTGATAGAGTTTGGAAGTAATTTCCGGTTGAAAAGGTGGCATTTTATCTAAATACTCGTAGCGAAAATTCGAGAACAAAAATCTCGGTTTTTCCTCGGATTTTCTCTCTTCGAAATACGATTTTCCCCGATTTTCATCATCCATTTCTTTTGTATTACTAAAACAAAAATTTTAAATTAAAACTAGAACGTTTTAAGTTTAATTTAGAAATAAAATCAAATCGAAATCTTTAAAATTCGATTTTTGGTGAATTTTTTAAAAAAAATTACTTACACATCTTTGTCGACGTCGATCTCTTTCTTGACGTTTTTCTCTTTGATTTGCAACATTTGCAAATCGGACAAATAGGATCGTATTAGCAATTTCAATCCTTCGCTGGCCGACCAATCCAAGACGAGTTTGTTTAATTCGATTTCGTCGAATTTCGCAAAATAACTCGCAAAGTACATTTCGAGGGTCTTCTGTAAGACTTGTCCTCCGGTTGTCGTTGCGTCGGTTCCGATCGATGACGGCAGATATTCCAGAAATATCTTTAAAATAACTTTTAATTTTTAATCGTTTAAAAAAAGCAAATAAATAAACCAACCTTTAACGTTTTATGGAAAGTGATGACCTTTCTTTCGACTATCAAACCGACGAAAATCTCGGACGTCATTTTCGGATAAACGGTCATCATCAGGATCGACAAGTCGGAAAACGTTAGGGTTCTCGATTTCGTAGAAAGCGACTCTTCGAATAGCAATTCGTGGTTGTCCTTGATCGTTTTCGAGAGGTCCTCCTTCGAAATAAGAGCCAGGACGTCCTCCGCCTTTCTATTGTTGCGTTTCTGAACGTAAAGTAGGGCTAAAGCGAAAGATTTTTCCGGATTTTTCGCGTTGCCAGCGCTTTCCGAACGTTGCTTATTATTCGCCAAAATTGAAATTAATTTATCGGTCGAATGTTCGTTTCTCAAAATCGTGCTTTTTAAAATTAAATTTGGTAAATCTTGGATCGAGTGCTTTTCGAATAAATCGATTATCTTCTCGGAAATGTTCTGTTTTGAGTTTTTGATGTATAACTTTTCCATTTCCAAGCTGGATTTTCGATCTAATAGGATTGTTTTCAAGTAGTGTAATAATCCTTTTGTATTCTAAAAAAATAAAAAAAAATTTTACCAACTTTAAAATTCTTTTTTAATTTTTTGACAAAGTTTAGAATAAAACGGTCTTTTTTAATCAAAACTAAAATATTTTAAGTTTCATTTAGAAAAAAAAATAGACAAAAATCTTTAAAATTTGATTTTTGGCGAATTTTTAAAAAATTATTGATTTTCTAACTTAAAAAATTTTTTAACTTAAAAATTTTTTTTAACCAACTTTAAAAATTTTTTTAAATTTTTTGACAAAACTTGGAACAAAACGGTCTTTTTTGTATAAAACTAGAATGTTTTAAATTTCATTTAGAAAAAAAATTAGACCAAAATCTTTAAAATTCGATTTTTGGCGAATTTTTAAAGTTTATCGATTTTTTTTTTGTTACATTATTTTTAAGTTACTTACATTATTATTACATTGTTCCTGAATTTTTTTAATACGATTTAAAACCTCCAAGGGATAAATTTTACCCATTTTATAATAAGGAACGCTTAAAATAAAATCCGATTTGTGTAAACACCTACAATGCACATAAAAAATCACTCAAATCTTCCCAAAAGTAAGAAAGAAAATCCCAAATTTAAAGGAAAAATATTTCTTTTTTTATCTTTTTAACCTTACATAACGTAATAATCGGCTAATAAAGCGCAAGACGTTCTGTAAGCTTCGATTAAATCATCGTTATTCGTCTCCTTGGAAACGGCCAAATTTACGTTCGCGTTTTCGTTAAAAGTCCACTTATTTAAAACCAAATCGAGTCTTAAGATGGCGTGAGCTTCGTTCATTAGGTGACAGTAAGTTTGCGAGGAGGTGAATCGATGCGAATTCGCCACGATTGATATGTCGTTAAAAACTGTCTTTGCGGAAGGTAGCTCCAAGTCGTATAAGGTCCAATAAGCGCTCGTTGAGCTTCCGCTGGAGCTAACCGAGTGCGTTGGTGAAGAGTCCGAATTAGCCAGGAGCAAAAGGTGGTTTCCGGAGATTAAAATCTCTTCTACGCCTAAAAACGGACGAAGACCCATTAAACAAACCGATTCTTGGACGCTTGGACAAGCCTAAAATAAGAAAAAATTAGGTTTCGAAAATTATAGTTGTCTTTCGGAATTTTTTTAATTTTTTTGGTAAAATTTAGACTAAAACCATCTTTTTAAATTAAAACTAGAATGTTTTATTTTTCATTTAAATCAAAAATGATTCCTTAATCTTTAAAAATAAAATCTGGGCGATTTTTTAAAAATTGGTCTGTTTTTAAAAAAGTTAGGTTAGAACCGTCTAAAATTTTTACCAACTTTGGGAATTTTTTTAATTTTTTTGGTAATAATTAGAAAAAATCCGGCTTTTCTAATCAAAACTAGAATTTTTTATCTTTCATTTAAATCAAAAATCATTCCTTAATCTTTAAAAATAAAGTCTGGGTGGTTTTTTAAAAATTGGTCTGTTTTTAAAAAAGTTAGGTTAGAACCGTCAAAAATTTTCCCAACTTTGGAAATTTTTTTAAATTTTTTGGTAATATTTAGAATAAAACGGTCTTTTTTATATAAAACGAATGTTTTAAGTTTCATTTAGAAAAAAAATTAGACCAAAATTCTTAAAATTCGATTTTTGGTGAATTTTTTAAAAATACCTACCGAATTTTCATTATCGATAACCTCCAAATGCTTAAACAATTCGTGTCCGATCCTCAAAGTGTACGTTTCCAATCCGGTTTCGGTTAGAGCGTGTAAAAAGTGACTGTCCAAAACGATTTTATAAATCGGAGCGGTAAACGGATAAATAGCGATGCAATGGTCTACCGATCTGGTCGTTTCCGGGTCGTAAAACTGATACAAATAACCCTCCTGTTGAGTCGTTATAATGCAGGCGACGCTGTGCAATAAATTTCGGTGTAAACTTTTCAAAGTGTTGTCGACGTCGTTATTTTTTTTCGCTTTTATCAAATTCGGTTTAACGTATAACGGTTTTAGCGTTAGACATTTAAATTCTTCGGTTACTTGCTTTTGTGCGCATTCGACGACGATCGGTTTTAAACGCAATTGAACTAAATCTTCAATTTCCAAGTTATTTTTAATGTTATTAGTTTCCACGTTTGAAGAAAATTTAATTGTAGCTTTTATTTCCTTATCGGAAAAGGTAAACGGACAGTATTTGTGGATTATGCTGTTTTCTTTGACAATCATCGGAAGATTAACCGTAATTTTTTCCTTGGTTAGATTTAATGATTCGTTTTTTAATAACTTGTTGTAATCGATTGGTTTGTCGTTTTGATTATCTGCAAAAATAAAATTAAAATTCAAAATTTTCAACAACTTTCCATCTATTAAAGTTAGATGTGACGTATTTGTACTCAAATTAAAGGAAATTTAATTTCCCATCGATTTTTAATAACAATTTAATTCTAAAATTATTTTTTATTTAAAGTAAAAACAAGTACTACTAAAAATTTTAGGTTAGAAAAAAATTTTTAGGTTACTTCTTTTTAAAAACTTACAATGAAAACTATACTCTGTATTCAATTCGTTGGCGATTAAAACATCTTTTAGTTGTTTATTAACGATTTTAAACATATGAAAGGTATCTCCGTTGGAACAAGCAAAGTAGTTTTCGGCCAAGTGAATCTCCCTCGGATAAAAACACAAGTCTACGGTGAAAGGTAACTCTTCGAAATCGATAAATTTCAATTTGGAAATGTCGTGGGTTTTTATTTCAAACGTATAAATTGTTATGGATTTGTTCATTTGAATTATTAAATTTCCAGATATCTAAAAAAAAATTTTTTTTAGGTTATGTTTTTTTTATTTTTTTTTATTTTTTCATTTTCTTACTTGACAAACGTTAATTTGTTGTGGATTTCTTTTAACGGGGATCTCAATCATCTCCAAATTACCCAATTCCGATTGATTCGTGGTCGGCGTAACCCTTCCGGCAATCCTAGCCCTCATCGGCTGGACCATTCCGCACTCGGAAGTTGTTAAACTCACTCCGCTGTTTGTCATTTTCGATTGTTGCATCGTGGCCAAATTATCCCAGTTTAAATAAACCCGAACAAAGTTAATTTCCTTATTCTGTCGATTAAATTTAGATTCTAAAGTCGCTATATAGTTACCTACGAATATAAAAAGTCGTTAAAATTAAAAAAACGAATTATATATCGATCGTACCGTTTAGACAATGAACAATTTGCGCGACCTCGTCAACCGTCGGAAAGGTAAATAATACCTCGCCGTGATCGTTTAGATTCCTTACTTCAACCGAGTGACTCGATAAAGCCAACAATAGCTTATCGGGATGTGCAATCGTACTTGCAGTCGGTTGTTCGATAACTTGGACATTTTGGTTGGCGAAATGATGCGTTGATATAACTCGGACCATCTTTTTTTACCTAAAAATAAAATTTTAAACCACAAAATGAAACTGTAAGAAAGATTTATCGATTATTAACCGTGAAAAGATGGGATAATCTTTAAATATGAATAAGGGCGAGTAAAGTATTGATTTTTTTCAACTTACCGTTAAATTTTACCTTTCTTTTTTTAATAAATTTTCAATCCGACATTTAATAAAGTTTACGTTTTACATTTTATATAAATTAACGTTGATTTAATTGAATTTAAACGTGAAAATCGTATTTTAAAATCTTATTTTAACGTTTGTCAAAACATAACCTCTAAAAATTGATGGGATTTTTCGTTTTACGAAATAATTATGTTGGTAGTAAAAGTAACTATGTTTACATTCCTGGTTGCCCAACTAAATTTTCCAAGCGAATTTCTGGTTTAGTAATCGATATAATTTTTCATCAAATTCAAATGTGTACAATTTTTCATCGTATTGAGGTAAGGTTTAATAAGTTTCTTTTACAAAATTATTTAAAAAAAAGGTATTAAAATTTTAAATTTATTAAAAAGAAACAAGTTTCGGTGTTTGGTAAAAGATGGCGCTAGTGTGATTTTTTTTTAGAAATTAAAATAAAAAAAAAGTGGATTGGTATTACTTTATCACTAAGGTAACCGAATGTTTTTAATTCGCATATTAGAAAAAATGACGTTTGCAAGTTTGGGTTTGATTTGAAATAAATGTATGAAAAGTTTTGGTTAGATTTTAAGGCGTCGGGCGCGCGCGTGCGCAGTGCGCGCGGTCGTTCGTGCGCCCGATCCCCTCCTCAGTCTGTTCGCCGAGGCCCGCGTTTCCCGTATCACAGTGCCGAGCGGAGAACAGGACAAAACGCAATGTACCTCCGCCATTGTGGCCGCACGCAACGTCGCAGGCGCCTCTCCAACTACATACGGTTTTATAGGTACAAGCGGCCCCGCTAAATGCAGCAAGACGCCGGCGAACTCTCCCGGAAACTGTTGCGATCGCTCGACGATGCTTATAACGTGAGTAAAGCGGCCGGAACGGGGCGAAAATTGCGATTTTCCGACGCGAACCCGATCGGCCATACACGAGAGTCTCGCGGGCGACATTTCTCGCTAACGACACTTTTTCGACCTACGTTACGCACTTAAATTCACCTTTCCTACCCGATTTAAAACGTTTTTCGCTTAAATTTATTTCAAATAGGTCCGATTTTACAAGTTACCCAGCGATTTTTTTATATTTTTTTGATTCGCGTTTAACCCCTCCCCGAAATATCGACTGTATCTAACCAAATAATCGCATTTTAAAACGTTTTTAACCTTAATTTATTAAAAAAAAAATTTTTTCTTCATTAAAAAATTCATTAAAATTAAAATATTTATTAACATAACCTAAATGTCATTTTTTTTTTATTTAATTATTTTTTAGGTTGGCTGCATTTTTTCTCTTTAACTGAATTTGTCAAATATCTTTGACGTTTATATTTTTTATGTATATTTTTTAATTAAATTTTTTTAAAAATTAATTTTTAAAATAAAAGTTTTGGTACTGAACGATTTTTATTTTAGGTTATTGATATGCCAGCCGTTTTGGAAGTCATTTCCGTATTGGAAAAAATCTCGATATCCAAGGAATTACTCCAGGTAATCTTTTTTTTTTATTGAAATTTTTAATTTTTAACTCGAATTTTAATTCTAATTTAATATTAAAACTATTTTTTTAATTTTAATACTAATTTTTTACATTAAAATCATATTAAGATCATTTTCTTTACCTTTATCTTATGAATCCATATATGTAACATGTCTATTATCACTTGACGTAAAACGTCATTTTTGACATTTGTAAAAATCAAAGTTTTACTGAAAATTTTCTTATTTCTTATTTATACCGTTAAAAATCTTCAAAAGTAAGTCATTAAAATCTTTTTAAAAATTAAAAAAAAAGTTTTTTTAATAATTTTAATAAAATTTTGGTTTAATAATTTTGGTAAAATATCAAATAAAATATGTAAACAAAATCCTAACCTCAAAAAAGAATGTTTAACCTCTAACTTTTTTTTATTTTTTTAGTCTTCCCGGTTAGGTAAATATGTAAACGAAGTCCGAAGAAACACCACAGACGATCAATTAGCAAAACGAACGCGGGATTTAGTTAAAAAATGGCGAAACGAATTCATAGCGGAGTCGAACGGACAATTAAAACCCTCGGAAGCTCCGAAACGACTTACGAGTAGTACAACGGCAAATCAAAAAGAAGCTAAGCGTCCTCGATTAAACGGTAATAACGAATTGGATCTCTCGGATAATTCAAATTCGAGCTTTAAAGACGCCCTCGTTGAATTGGCTCGAAAGGAAAATGTAATTTTAGTGAATTCGGATTCGAATTCTAGCGATGTTATTAAACAAGATGTTGGTAAAGATGTTAATAAAGATGTTGGTAGTAAAGATGTTGTTAAAAATGTTATTAAACAAGAATTAACATCGGAGCAACAAATGGCAGCTTTCCCGAAGAAAAGAGGAAGGAAAAAGGGTTCGAAGAATCATAAAAGTCTACTCGACGAAGCGGAGACTAGTTTTAGTAATAAAATGGCCGTTTCGAGGGGAAACGCAAAGGTTAAAACGACTCAAGAGTTGGTCGCCAGCTTACAAAGCAGGAATAACGTCGCCTTGGGTTTATCGGGGAAGGTTAAAGAGGATTTAAACGAAAAAGCGGCTAAATTAACCGAGAGAGTTTCGATTATCGATCAGAAATTGTACAATACGAGTCCGAATCATTTCTTCAGGAGGAAAAAAAAGGTTTTCGAGTCCGGAACGAAAGACGATGTCATTAAAAAGGAGGATTTTATTAAAAAGGAAGGTAAGGTTAAAGATGAAATTAAAATTAAAGATGAAATTAAAGAAGAAGATGAAATTATAATCATCGATGAAGATAAATTAGCGGATCAACAAAAAAATCAGTCGGAGAAGATTGAAAAAATGGAAAATTTACCAATTAAAAGGGCTTTATCGATTGAAGAAGCTTTAAATTTACTCCCGCCGGTTAAGCCGGAAGACTTAAATTTAGATTCGAGTCCGGTCTGTACTTGTAAGTTGAACGACGAGACCTCCGAGTATCTCGAAGACGCGTCGTGCCCGGCTAAAATCGATTTGAACGCCAAATACGACCTGGATAACATCTCGGAAGAGAAAATTAACACTTTTTTATCTTGTTACGTTCCGAATTTGAACGGGAACGAAGGTTTGGGTGTCGGAATAAAAGGGGAGGAAGCTTCGGAGGACGGTTTGTATAAAAACGTGGTGCCTAATCGGGTTTCGGAACGGTTGCCGAAACGTTCCGGCAAGATTTTGGACTGGAGGGATGCCGAGGGGGGCTTTAGTGACGATTTAAAGCGGTACCGGATATCAGAAGGCGCCCCGGAGTCGTTTCGCGAATGGCACGAGGTCGTCGAGGCGAAATCCTACGACGGCGAGGTCATCCGGATCCTGCCTTACGTCGTCATCGATTAGCTGTTGATTGTTTAGGTTAATCTCTAGTCTGATTTTGATTTATTATTATTAATTAATTATTTTTTAAAATGTTTAAAATGTAATTTTTTTTTTTTTTTCACGTTAAAATTATATTTCATTCATTTTTTTTTTTTTTGTCAGAAAGTTTCCTAAATACTATAATTATTACACGATAATTTATTATTGATCGTTTAAATTTAATTTTTAGTTCTCTTAAAAAAAAAAATTAAAATAAAAAAATTGTTTTTTCAGTTAAAATTTAAAAGTTAAAATTTACTAATTTATTAATAATAAAACATTTTTCTTGTTAAAAAAAATACATCTTTAAAGATAAATCAAAAATAAGTTTAATTAAATACTTTCTATTCCGTTTTTCTTTTTTTTGTAAATATTTGTATAAAAGAAATGAAATGGAAAAAATCTCAAACCTCAATTCGGAGGGAAAACCAAAATATATGTATAGAGAGAGTGAGAGAAAGAAAGAAAAAATCTTCTACCTTTTACGCTAAGATAAGAAAATTCGTAATGTCTCCCAAAAAAAAAAGGAAGGAAAAAAGTGTAAAAAAAATAAATAAATAAAAACGGATATTACATGCCTTGTTCATATGTGAAAAATATAAAGATATTTTCTATTTGAAATTTGTGTTTTAATTTCTTTAAAATCCAATTCTTTATGAATTTTTTAATAATCGTTTTTTTTTACCTAAGAAAAATTTTACTAACTGAAAATTTTTTTCAATTTTGTTAAAATTTACAACACCATCTTTTTAATTAAAATTAGTATGTTTTCAGTTCAGCGAAAGTCTACTAGATGGCGTCAACTTTTTACTGGATACAAAAAGAAAACTGCAATTTCGTAAGTTGCCCATTTTTATTAATTAATTTAAAAAATATCTACAATCTAATTATTGTTCCACGTAATTCTGGCAAAATGTTTGCAATTCCTCTTTAATTTCCACTCGTATTGCAATTTGGACCAAATTCCCAAGCACATTCTCAACAGCCGATCGTCGACGACGACCGATCGCTTAACGTTTAGGTATTCCCTCCGGACAATCTGTTTGGCCAACTTGTACTGTTGCCGTTGTATTAAGCTCAGGCTGTAATACAGTCTGCAGCGCGCGGCGATCGTCGGATCGCCCATTCTAACCGCCAACAGCAATTGATTGTACGAGATTTTGCCGGCGACCAAAGCAAAGTTCTCGAAATAGTCTCCGAGGGCGGAAAAGGCGCCCCCTAAGGTCGACAACCACGACAGGGCGTGCTCTAATTCGGCTTTTTCGCGAACCAAGTAAGTAATCCTTCGATTCCTAAAATTGAAAAGTTGTTTAACGTATAATATATTTATTCCCTTTTGAAACGTCAATTTTGACGTTTAAACGTCACTTTTCGTTTTAAAAGTGTCACTTTTAACGTTTATAAATCAAAACTGTAGTAAAATTCATTTTTCAAATGTAATAAAAGTACCAATTTTCAAATAAAATTACCAATTGTAATCTAAAATCTCCGATTTCGGTTGGATTAACTCGAAAACGATCCTATTCGATCTCCTCCCGCATACGTTCACATACTGCTTACGATAGTTGGGGCAATATTTCAATTCCCTTAATAAGTAATGCAAGCAAATCCCGTCGACGTAACCCCGAATCCTTTTCCGGACTAATTTCACCTTTGAGCAACGGGTTACTTGGCAAAACACTTCCGATACGTCATCGTACTCCCATATACCGTCGACGTTTATCACAAACTTTCCATATTTATATCCGTTTTGTTGAATTCTCATAAAAACGTCCATTTAGATGTTTTTCGTTGGAGGTTATGTTGACATTTATGCTGGAATTTCAATTTATAAAAATAATTGTTTTTGCGAAATAAAACGTTATTAATTTAGTTATTCTCTTCCCTTTCTTAATTCATTTTCATTTAGCTTTAGATATTTTTCATTTTGTGTGTGTTTTCATTAAAAATATAAAAAAATAACCTTACTTTTCTTTGACAGTTGTCATTTTTGCACCAAATAAAAATGAAGTTTGGTACAAATAAATTTTAATTTAACATTTATTATTAATTTAATTTAATTTAATTTAATTTAATAAAAGCATCCGTTTGGTTTATTAAAAAAAAAGAAATTGAAATTACTTAAAAATATTAATAATAAGAACGACATTGGTTATTATTAAACGATTAATTGAACGTGCCTATATTCACTCGGTTGATTTTAACACTTTGATAACCTGAAAAGTGATAAAAACACCGAGAAAAACGATAAGATTAAGAAATAAAAACGATAAGAAATAAGAAAAGTGCGTTTTAGCGTTTAAGTATTAAATATAAATAAATAAAATGTCTTGTAATAATTTCCGTTATGTGCAAAAGATATCAAACAACTATCGGTAAGTGTAGTTGTTGGTACCAAACTTGTACGATTAGTTAATTAACCCGTTAATTGCTTTTAAGGGCTATTTCAACCACGTCGAGTAACAAGGACGCTTGGTTATCGAAAATCTTTGTTAGAAAGATCGAGCCGACCAAAGAATCCCACAGTCGAATGTTGAGCGATAAAGAGATTGTTTATTCGTTGCAAACGCATAATTTCAGACCCGATTCTAAAAAGGAATACTTAACAAACGTGTACGTACAATGGAAATAGTCATTATGACAATCGACTTTTTATTTTAACCTAGAAATTTGTGCCGTAACTTAAATAAATAACCTAAACATTTCCATCCGTCAAATCTTGACGTATAAATTTTGCCACACGTCAAAATTTGACGTATTAATAAATTGTAACCTATAAATTAAATAAATAAATTATTATTGTAATTAAAGAAACAGTTTAATTGAAATTTTTAATTTTTAGTAAGAATACCGTGGATTTAATAAAATCGCAAGAGTCTTTATCTCAAGCGGTCGAATTGGTGGGTTCTTGGACGGTAAACGTAGGCGATCAAGACCAAGCGCTTCACTTGTGGTCTTTTAAAGGCGGTTTCGAAAAAATAGACTCGGCGAATACCATTCTGTCGAGTAATAAGGATTACACGAAGCTCTGGGACGAGCAAGGCAAGCTGGTCCGTTCGAGACACTTGCAGTACCTCCTCGCGTTCAGTTACTGGCCTCAAATTAAGCTGAGGGGCGGAAGTAACATTTACGAAATTCGATCGTACGCCTTGAAACCGGGTACGATGATCGAATGGGGTAACAATTGGGCCAGAGCCATTAACCACCGGCAGAATAATAACGAGGCTTTCGCAGGGTTCTTTTCCCAAATCGGACGGTTGTACAACGTACATCACATTTGGAGTTAGTCGACTTTAATTAAATTAAATAAAGAAAATTTAATTTAAAAAAAATGATTTTTTTAACTTGTTTAGGTTACGAAAACTTACAGGCGAGGAGAGAAACTAGGGAAAGCGCTTGGAGGAACCCCGGCTGGGATGAGTGCGTGGCTTACACCGTTCCGTTGATTAGAGAAATGCACTGTCGGATCTTGGAACCGACCGGTTTCTCTCCGACACAATAATTTTACATTACGCAAACAACCTATTACGTTTGCTGCTTTTTTATTTTTTCTTTTTTTGTAAGTAATCTTTATTATTATATTATTACAGTAATTACAGATTTTGGGGTAAAATTATTAAAATGTGTATATAATGAAAATTAAATAAAAGGAATAATTATTGAATATATAAATAATTTAATAATTAAGGAATGTATTAACAATAAAATATAAATTTAAAAATAAATTGTCATCATTTTGTAAGAATAAAGTTCAACGAAAGTCAGATTCGACTACGACCACTCGTGGCGCCATCTAGTAAATTAGCGTCGAACTTTATACTTATAGAAAAACCAAAGAATTAAAATACAATTCCCCATAAATTGGTTAATTTAATAATCTACAAAAGGAATAATACAATAATTAAGTACGAATTTAAAAATAGGTTTTGGAGTAAATCGAGGTTATTTTATAAGAATAAAGTTCAACGAAAATCTATTAGATAGCGGCATAGGCAAATTAATTACCCGTGGCGCCATCTAATAGATTTCTCCCAAACTTTACACTTAAACAAAAATTAAATAATTAAAATACAATTCTTTGTAAATTGGTTAATTTATAACATATCTTTCATTAAAATAAAAAAATATTTTAGTGGTAACTTGTATATATGTATTTATTTTCTAAAAAAATGCAAATATAAAATTTAAAAATTGTCGCATAAGCAATGACGGTTACGAAAGTCTGTGTGTTTGAATGTAGTTTAGCTGAAAGAATAGATCATCGCAATAGCGCAAGTAACTTGATTCAGATGATTTGAGTACGGTTGTGAGCAAAAATATAAAAAGATCTCTTAAACTTTTAACGGCAATCGGCTGATTCGATCGCCCGCTTCGCTTGTTTGGAACAGTAATAAAAAAACGAATAAATTCAATTAAGAATAAAGTTCAACGGAATTCTAAGGCCGGTTTTAGTGCTCAACCGACGGTCGGTACCGACGTCGGTCGCGCGTAGCTTCGCAACGTATTCATATGTAGCTGTTCAGTGCTGCACTGATGAACCCTACGCGCGTACGGTACGCGGCGCGTATGACAACTGTCGGTCGAACGCGTCCGTATGTACGTCAGCCAACTGACAGACTGCTGTCAGTACGTGTACAGTCATCGTGAAATAATGAGCATAGACACAGAGCGATTAATAACCGAAGTCCGGTTGCATCCGGAATTATGGGATTTTGTCTCATAATTTATATAAAGACCGTGATGCATGGTTAAAGAATTACAGAAAAATGAAATACCCAAGTATCGTACAATTTGTTAATGCGTCCATTTTTCGTGAGACTGTACAAACTGACGGTCAGCGCGTTTTGACAGATCTGTCAATCAGCTAAGCACTGAACAACACAAACCGACGGTCGGTACTGACCGTCAATACTGACGGTCAGTACCGACCGTCGGTTGAGCACTAAAACCAGCCTAATAGATGGCGCCACACGCAAATTAATCCGTGGCGATTTTGCTTGACAATTTAATTGTCAAGTAAATCGTTGCACTTCCTTCGCGAAGTTAATTGGAGAGCAATAAAAGATACAAGGTGAGTGTTATATTTAAAATTACCTTAAGAATGGCTGCGGAACTTTAGTGTTCGGAGCATTGATCTTTGACTCTGTCCATTCGGAAAAAGGAATGTTTCAAGAAAATTGACGTTTTGCGAATTTTGCTTTATCGTTCTTCTGAGTAAAATGATTTCTTTTTAACTTAAATGATATTTATGAAAAAACAAAAATCTGTGATTTGATCCAGCGTCTCTTGCCTGCCTCGGGTTGGTAGTCCGATTATTGTCAACTACGCCACGAAAAAAAAATTTATTTAAATACCTAATGTTCAGAAGTACTAATTTTCAAAAGTGCTAATGTACAAGATACCTAATGTTCAAAAGTCCTAATGTTCAAAAGCCCTAATGTTCAAAATACCTAATGTTCAAAAGTGCTAATGTTCAAAAGTCCTAATGTTCAAAAGTCCTAATGTTCAAAATACCTAATGTTCAAAATACCTAATGTTCAAAAGTGCTAATGTTCAAAAGTCCTAATGTTCAAAAGTCCTAATGTTCAAAAGTCCTAATGTTCAAAATACCTAATGTTCAAAAGTGCTAATGTTCAAAAGTCCTAATGTTCTCGGGAGACGCTCGAGAGACGCATCACTGTCAATCGATTTTGCGGTGAGAAAAAAAAAATTTCGTGAATTGAACCCGCGACTGTGCGAACCCTGGGTTGGTAGCCGGGTGACTTGCCACCAACCACTTGTGGGGTTGGGTTGGGTTGGGTGGGGTCGGGTTGGGTTGGGTTGGGTGGGGTCGGGTTGGGTTGGGTGGGGTCGGGTTGGGTTGGGTGGGGTCGGGTTGGGTTGGGTGGGGTCGGGTTGGGTTGGGTGGGGTCGGGTTGGGTTGGGTGGGGTCGGGTTGGGTCGGGTTGGGTTGGGTGGGGTCGGGTTGGGTTGGGTTCCCGCAGGGGCCTGTTGTGTTTACAACAGGTTCGGGTTTGGCGAACCCGCGGTCCCCCGAGCTCGAGGAGTAACACCTCGTTAAAAAACTGGAGTCCACCTGGCCCGGGTGGTAGCACTCCATAAGGGCCCCCGCCTGGGGTACAGGCGAAGTTAGGGGTCGCGTGGTCCCGGGCGACGATAACCCTAGTTAAGCCCTTCCTGGATGAAGGGAGCACGGGACGGTGTACCTGCCAGTAGGTCTAAAATGGGGCGTAACCTAGGCGCTTGACATCTGGAAATATGGGTAATGGATAAAATATTCAAAGCCTCGGATGGGTCTGCCGGCCAAACAGTGCCGCAGACTACGCGTGGGGAAGAGTCGGCCCCGCGTGATTACATAGACTCACCCAACCCTTTTAGGAGGAGCTCAATTTTGAGCCGCTCCCCGCCGATGAAGGCAGATTTGGAAGAAGGCAACTCGACGACAGTCTCCTCTGATGAAGAGGACTTGAACGAAACCATGAAAGCTAGAGAAGAAGTACGAACTGATAGTGATGCAAGTAGTGCAAAAGAGCAAAACCCACGGAAAACAATGCAGAGAACCCCACAGAAGGAGGTAAAGAAGAGGAAAATCATTGATGAAAAGAATCAAACCAGCGAGGTAGTCGGAGCAAACGACGAAACAGTGCAGCAAATGCTAAGGTACATAAAGATACTGAGGAAAAATGTAGAACAAAATACAAAGAAAGAAATAAAGCATGCAGTATCGAAAATGGAAAGGCTGGCGGACAGAATCGAAGAGAAGATGAGGGAAAGCCAGGGAAATAAGAATCAAGAAAGGATGAAAGAAGTGGTATCAAAGGAAACGCAGACAGAGGGTGAAGAAAATATAGAATGTCGAGAAAAGGAAAATATAGAAAAGGCTGAGTCATACGAGGACTGGGCTAAAGCAGTCAAAATGACTTGGAAAGAGGAAAATTTTAAGAAAACCTCCATAGAGGAGGGAAACCCAGTATGGCAGCAGGAAGTGGAAACCAAAGTAGTACTCGTGGAACCCGACGACGCGGAAATGGAAAAGGGGATTCAACTCCTGTTTAAAAAGACCTATCCGGCACTTTTAGAGCTGGATGGCCAATGCGAGGATATCGAGGTAGTTAAAACAACAAGAATAAGAGGTGTAGAGAAAGGGAGTACAGAGAGAATATTGAAAGTAGTGGCGGGAAGGACGGAAAAGGAAATATGGAATAACGTAAAAATGATAAGAGACAAACTACAGGGAGAGAAGAATATAGCGATGCACCACCTAAAGAGTATGACATTACACAAACTCAGAACGATGATCGAAATAATTTTCAAAAACGCCACGACGAAAATAAAGATATACACAACAACCGCAAAGAAGCAAGAGGAAGTAGAGGGAAGAAAAAAGAAAGAGGTCAAAGGGGCAACATATGCCTTAGTTGTTGGAAGCCAAGGAAAGTCGTACGAGCAGGCGGTGAGAGAGATAAAAACCCAGATTTGGGGAAGAAGAGAAGCAGAAGTTATAGAGACGATTAGACAAACGAGAGATGGAAAGGTGTTGATAACAACAAAGAGAGACGATGAGAGGATAAAGGAATTTCAAAAAATACTAGAGGAACAGACAGGACAGAAGATACAGAGAAGAGATATGAGAGGCGAAGAAAAAAGACTTATAAACATAAAAGGGATGACAATAGACACAGAACCAAACGAGATTGAAGAGGCGATTAGGAAACGTATAGGAGACGCAAGAGAGGTTAAGATAAGCAATATGAGACCGTATGCAACGTATATGAGGGCGGTGACCGTGGGAATGAGCAAAGAGAGCGCCCTATTACTCATGCAGGAAAAAAGATTAAGGGTCGGTCTGACAATGTGTCAAGTCGAGGAGAGACCACGCATTAAAAAGTGCATTAAGTGTTGGTCTCCGGACCACATAGCCAAGGATTGCAAAGGAGAAGATCGCAGCGCCTGCTGCTATAACTGTGGGAAAAAGGATCACAAAGCCAGGGACTGCAAGGAGGAAGCGAAGTGTCACGATTGCAAAAGTACTGGACACAGGGCCAGCACAGGTGCATGCCCTGTATATAGAAGAAAAATAGCGGCCGGGGCGAAGAGAAAGATAAACGGCGAAAAAAACAGGGAAAAAGACGAAGACCGGACGGAAGTGGTGAAAGTCGCGGAACAAGAAAGTATAAACGTTGAAGTTGATAAGGAGGAAGATATTAAAACCAAGGAAAAGGAGATGGAAGGGATGGCGTCGACCAGTCAAATGAAGGACGAACAAAGTAGATCTATAGAGAAGGAGTGGGTGGAACGCAAACAGAAGAAAAGAGGGAAGAAGAGAAAGGGAAAGGAGGCGAATAAATCTCAGAGCTCCACCAGCGAAGAAGGAGGCACACCACTAAAATGACCAGAGTGGCTCAGTTGAATTTCGCCAGGATTTATGCGGCACATGAGTTGATGGAAAAAAGAGCAGAGGAGGAAGAAATAGATGTGATAATTGGCTGTGAACCAAATTTAAGGTATAGAAAGAAACAAATCTGTGATACTGACTGTGATGTTTTTATAAATGTAAGAAGTGTGTTGGATGTCAAGGAAACTTACGTTGGAAAGGGCTTTGTGTGTGTAGAGACGGCGGTAGCGATGTTTATATCGTGTTACTTTTCGCCCAACGGCAAGATGGAAGACTTTGAGAGGCTACTACACGAAATGAGGGAAAGGATGAGAGGACGGGAAAAAAGAGTGGTTTTAGGAGGGGATCTGAACGCCAAGTGTCCACTAATAGGGTCAAAGACCACAAACCCGAGAGGTAGGAGGTTGGAAGAGTGGGTAACGGAAAACGACTTGGTCATAGTAAATGAAGGAGCCGTGCCCACGTTTGTGGGACCGGCGGGAAGCTCGGTTGTTGATTTCACGGCGGCGTCGCCAGAATTGGCATACAAAATAAAAGGATGGCATGTGGACCAAGAGGACGAGAATCTCAGTGATCACAGAACCATCGTTTTCACCATACAGACAAAGAGACCAAATTACAAAAGGGAGGAAGAACGGACCGGATGGGTATTAAACGAAAGAGACCTAAAAAAGTATGAGGAGACGTGCGCCGGAGCGTACGAGGAGAAGAGTAATACGAGTCCTGAGGACATAGTCAGGAATATTACGCGAGTTTGCAATGATGTCTTTAAACGAAGAACGAAAGGAACCAGGGGAAGAAGGTCGACATACTGGTGGAACGACCAAATAGCCGAACAAAGAAAAGAAAGTATGAAACTGAGGAGGAAGGTGTTGCGTATGAGGCGGGGCAGGATGGAGGACGAAGCCACTAAACAAATGACGGAGAGATACAGAGCTGCCAAGAGAGAACTGAAGGAACTGATAAGGAAGAGCAAAAAACGAAGATGGGCGGAGTTGTGCGCGGAGTTAAATGAGGACGTGTGGGGCAAAGCATACCTCATAGTAATGAAAAGAATGAATCTCAAAGACCGGCTGCCGATAAACGAAGAGATCGTAAGGGCGCATATCAAAACCCTTTTCCCGGAACAGCCAAGGGTTACTTGGGCGAGAACGCACGTGGAGGAGCAAATAGAGGAGTTCACCATGGAGGAGCTGGAAAGAGCTCTGGGCAGAATCAGGAAAAGAAAGGCGCCAGGACCGGATTGCATCACGCCCGAGATCCTGGCAGCGAGCGTTAGAGGCAATACGGAGACTTTCCGAGCAATATACAATACCTGCCTACGAAATGGCACCTTCCCGGATATATGGAAATCCGCAACGCTGGTCCTTATAGAGAAGCCGAGGAAGGGTCTGGAGGACAAGACATACAGACCTATATGTCTAATAGACACAGCCGGAAAGCTGTTGGAGATCCTGCTGAGGGAAAGGCTTGTAAGGGAATCGGAGCGGAGAGGACTCATACACGAGAACCAATATGGATTTAGGGAGGGTAGGTCCACAGTGGACGCAATACTGAGAGTCCAGGGAATAGTCGATAAAATCAAACAAAAGGCCCTTAAAAATCAAGAACTCTGCGTGATGATTACGGTAGACATCCAAAACGCTTTCAATTCTGCCCCGTGGACAGGCATAGTACAATCCCTAGAGCGGGGAAACGTGAGCGGCTATTTGGTGAAGATGATAAAATCGTACCTCACAAACAGGAAGATCGTAACCGATAAGGGAGACATATTTGAGATGTCGTGCGGGGTGCCTCAGGGATCAGTCCTCGGGCCCACACTGTGGAACCTCTTCTACGACGAGGTGCTCCAAACGAAGATGGAGGAGGGAGTCTATCTGACCGCGTACGCCGACGACCTGGCGATTGTGGTTACAGAAAAACGGAAAGACGAGGTGGAGGAAAAGGCGTCGTGGGCGGTAGAGCAGGTTACCAGGAAGTTATCGGACATGGGAGTCACCGTAGCAGCGAAGAAGACCGAAATATTGGTGCTAAGGGGGAGAAGAAAAGTCCCTAGAGTGGAAATAACAGTGGGCGAGGACAGGATGGAGAGCGTGGAGAAGATTAAGTATCTGGGAGTTTATCTGGACAGGGAGATGAGAATGACAACCCACGTGAAGCTCACCGCAGCGAAGGTAAACCAGATGACCAACACCTTGCGGAGGATAATGCCAAGAACCGGTGGGCCGACGTCCGGGAGAAAGAGGCTCTTGGCAAACGCCGCGATATCGGCGGTGCTATATGCCGTGCCGGCCTGGAGAAGAGCAATGCATTTTGCCCACTATAGAAAAGTGCTCCAGGCAGTAAACCGAAAGCTGGCAATAGGAGTAACTGCGGCATATAGCACGGTGTCAGCCGCTAGCGTAGAGGTGATGGCGGGGATGCCGCCCATAGATTTATTGGTGGAAGAAAGGGCAACCATCTACAAAACGGGCAGAGCCGGAAGACCGGACGCAAGGAGAAGGCTCCTCCAAAGCTGGCAGGAGAGATGGGAGCTATACGACGGATGGGCGTCCACTTTCATAAAGGACGTGAGACGGTGGATGGACAGAGGATGGGGGGAGGTGGACCACTGGATGTCCCAGTGCATCACCGGACATGGGATTTTCGGACAGTACTATAATCCAAGCTCAATCTACACCATGGAGAGAAGGATGCACGAGCGTGCTTTCTCCCCGTAACTTTACCGAGTAGGCCCGAGTGGAATACAAGGGAAGGGAGAACCGGAGTTTTAAGCGATCCTCGCAAACGCAAAGGTCTTCGGCAAGACGCTGTCGTAGACAGGCCTGCGGCACCTCGCTGTTTTAACTTTTTCGGTCAGACTTTTGGTCCTTTTTCAGGTCTTACAGGACAAGCGAGAAGTGTTAATTCACCAACCACAATCATTGGTTGAAGTTTTAATCATATTTTATACTTATTAGGATGTGGCGTCACAAATTCGCCTTAATTCTTACAAATTTATTATTTTAAAATCAAGTTTTGATGAACTTTCATCGTTTAATTTTATCAGAAATGAATAACGTCGTCATGTCATAATAACTTTATCTTTAAATCAATTTATAACTTTATCAATTTTTGATTTAAAAATTAGAAAATTGAAAGCCAAAAAGTAAACTGGTTTTAGAATAATGAAATAAATATCTAATTAGGAAAGGGATATTTAAATATGGGAAAAATAAACAAGTAATAAGTTTTTATGGCAAACATTTATTATTGTAATGAAATAAGGAAATTAATTTTCAAGATACTGGTAGATAGCAATAAATTTATTAATTTTCTTCATTATATATCATGTTTACGAATAATCTGTAAATTTGCTTAATTGATTTTCATTTAAAAAGAAGGCCGATGAAAACGCACACTGACAAGAACTCGTGTATTTAAATAACTAGAAAGGATTTTGAAGTATATTAACATTTAAACAATCAAAAGCTAACCAATAACTTTAATATTTTTAAGTAACAATACTTAAGGGGTTAGACCACTTTAGACCGTGGAAAATTAACGTAATTTCGCCACATTTTTCCGAGAAAACAATAAGAGCTGTGGAAAAATTGTTTATATATCTTTGTTGTACATACATTTAGGAATAAGAAATATATTTTGCTAAATAATTAACATAAAAAATGAACGCGATGTAACTGCTTGATGAAAACCTTGTTAAGCGCTAAGGGGTCCGCGGCCGGAACGATTTTACCTACAATTTTCAATCTAAAGCAAAAACGAAAAGGTATTTAGTTTTTACAACTCAAAAGCTAGAGAAAGACGTAGGGATTTCTTTTTAATTATTTTTTTGCAGAAATGGTGGGCATATTACAAAAACTTTGCGTTTTAGCCTAAAAAAATATCTACTAAATTGTTTATAGTTAAAGAACTACATTTGATATCAAAAAAATCCTACGTCTTTCTCTAGATAATGCTACTTGGAAGGTGCAGTTAAAATTTCAAGTAAATCGGTAAAGAATTGTATGAGTTATGTTTCCGGCCGTTTCAAGAAAAGTGATTTAGAGAAAAACGCATTTAAAGTTTGTTTAACCTGTACTCAGCACACGTTATCGGACAACATTCAGAATCAAAATACAGGCATTTAAAAACTGTTCCCACTCATAACTGACATTGCATCTTATTTTTAAGACCATAAGGCACTCTTTAGCGCAAAAAACAAAAATTCGATTTTTTGAAAATTCTAGAGTGGTCTAACCCCTTAAGTAATTATTATGAGAACATTAATAGTAATCATAAGGTTTATAGACATAAACACAATGTTGCGTAAAATTTCATATATGTAATGAAAAATAACAACTACTTAAGTAATGAAAAATAACAACTACTACCTCGCCGACATCTTCGAGGGTGAAAGGGATTTTTATCATTTAATAAATGTTTTTTAAAATCATTTTCATATTTCACATGTTATTTGCTAAAAGCCATACTTACAATTTAAATTGAAGATATGTCAAAATATGTAATTTTGACAAAACCCGGTGAAAATTGTAGAAATTAATTGGTCACCGGGACTGTGCGCTTTCCAGGTAAAGCACAAAAATAAGGTCGGGTCTTTGTCACCCCAAACACCACGGATATTTGAGAATACCTGCGTGTTTGTGGACTTTTTATTTTATTAAAAGTATTATTATTAACGAAAATTACTCCAACAATAGAAATGTTGCAGGTGTTTTCCATCAACTCTTCTACTTTCCATCAAGACTTCTACTAATTAAACTCTTACACGTGTTGGTAATGTTCTTCTAATTCTATATCCAAACCGTTTTTGTTTTGTGTCACAACAAAATCAACAAACCTTGAAAGAAATTTATTTACTAATCGAGATATTTTTAAACTAATAGGTAGAATCGGGAAAATCAAATTACTAAAAAATGAATTACAAAGATAATATATTTTTATAAACATCAATGCTCAATTGTTGGTTTGTGATTTATTGCTACTTACAGTTAAAAGTTAAATTCAAACTTTCTTATTTTCATTGTAGCAAATTCATAGAATTATTATAGTCACATTACTCTACTATCATGCAAAATCAGTTTACTATTTGATATAATAATTATTTAAAAACTGTTACTTAAAAATCCTAAAGTTATAGGTTAGCTTTTGATTGTTTAAATGCTAATATACTTCAAAATCATTGGAACTTTTCTAATTATTTAAATACACGATTTCTTTTCAGTGTGTGTTTTCATCGAGCTTCTTTTTAAATGAAAATCAATTAAGCAAATTTACAGATTATTCGTAAACATTATATATAATGAAGAAAATTAATAAATTTATTGCTATCTACCAGTATCCTGAAAATTAATTTCCTTATTTCATTACAATAATAAATGTTTGTCATAAAAACTTATTACTTGCTTATTTTTCCCATATTTAAATATCCCTTTCCTAATTAGATATTTATTTCATTATTCTAAAACCACTTTACTTTTTGGCTTTCAATTTTCTAATTTTTAAATCAAAAATTGATAAATTTATAAATGGATTTAAAGATAAAGTTATTATGACATGACGACGTTGTTCATTTCTGATAAAATTAAACGATGAAAGTTCATCAAAACTTGATTTTAAAATAATAAATTTGTAAGAATTAAGGCGAATTTGTGACGCCACATCCTAATAAGTATAAAATATGATTAAAACTACAACCAATGATTGTGGTTGGTGAATTAACACTTCTCGCTTGTCCTGTAAGACCTGAAAAGGGCCAAAAGTCTGACCGAAAAAGTTAAAACAGCGAGGTGCCGCAGGCCTGTCTACGACAGCGTCTTGCCGAAGACCTTTGCGTTTGCGAGGATCGCTTAAAACTCCGGTTCTCCCTTCCCTTGTATTCCACTCGGGCCTACTCGGTAAAGTTACGGGGAGAAAGCCCGCTCGTGCATCCTTCTCTCCATGGTGTAGATTGAGCTTGGATTATAGTACCTCAAGACGATCCGAAAGCAGGAGGCGGCCGCGTGCTGGTTTTGCGAGGCGGAGGTGGACGACGCAAACCACACATTATTCGAATGTGCGGGACATGCGGAGGAAAGAATGAGGTGTGAGAGGAGTTGCGGTGAGAAAATGAAGAGAGAAAGTATACACGCCGTACTGCTTAAAGACGAGGATGGATGGAGGGCGGTGGCCGAGATGATGAGGAACATAATGACGAAGAAGCAGAGCGAGGAGAGAAGACGGGAAAACCTGCAAAGAGGAGAAGCGGAAGAAGAACAGCGGTGAGCACGGAGACGTACAGTGGAGCAGTGGAGGGATATAGCCGGAAGCAAACGTTGGGAGGCAGAAGAAAGACAGAAAGGTGAGAAGGACGAGAAGTAAGAGAACCCCTGAAGAATGCCCTGCGGCGATTCCGGGGAAGACGAGGAAAGGGGTTTTTAGTGGGTCGGTACCACTAGAGTGGATCCAACCCCACACTACCCGGCCGCCTAACATCTTAGGCCGGGTGTCTGCTTGCAGATTTTCCCCGACCTCGTAAAAAAAAAAAAAAAAAAAAAAAAAAAGGGTTGGGTTGGGTGGGGTCGGGTTGGGTTGGGTGGGGTCGGGTTGGGTTGGGTGGGGTCGGGTTGGGTTGGGTGGGGTCGGGTTGGGTTGGGTGGGGTCGGGTTGGGTTGGGTGGGGTCGGGTTGGGTTGGGTGGGGTCGGGTTGGGTTGGGTGGGGTCGGGTTGGGTTGGGTGGGGTCGGGTTGGGTTGGGTGGGGTCGGGTTGGGTTGGGTGGGGTCGGGTTGGGTTGGGTGGGGTCGGGTTGGGTTGGGTGGGGTCGGGTTGGGTTGGGTGGGGTCGGGTTGGGTTGGGTGGGGTCGGGTTGGGTTGGGTGGGGTCGGGTTGGGTTGGGTGGGGTCGGGTTGGGTTGGGTGGGGTCGGGTTGGGTTGGGTGGGGTCGGGTTGGGTTGGGTGGGGTCGGGTTGGGTTGGGTGGGGTCGGGTTGGGTTGGGTGGGGTCGGGTTGGGTTGGGTGGGGTCGGGTTGGGTTGGGTGGGGTC